>OY728137.1:1103439381-1108626381 GCA_963277665.1 Viscum album
TTTCGTAGTTGTTTGAATCCCAACACTGTTGAAGCATTAATTTGCTCACAAAATTGGTTTAGAAAGTCTAAACCAATTGACATTCGAAAGCAACTAGATGAAGTGGAAACAATTGAATCAGGTACTAGCATTAAAAATATTATGTTTTTTTTATCATTTTTCATTTTTCAATTATAAACGTTTGTTTGAAAAAGTAAAAGACTGACTTGTTATTTTTTTTGTTGTGTTTTTTTAAGATATGCCACCATCCATCACAATTCATGATCAGACTTTCACTACCTAAAGTAGAAGATGCAAGGATGATATAGAGCACTCTTAATTAAGGTATAAATTTGTGATTATTTTACAAATTCTTTTCATAATACTGTCATCACATCACAGGGGTGGGGATGGACAATGGAGGGGCTGGGTCTGGGGGAGGGGAGGGAGGGGCTGGGTCTGGAGGGCTGGATAGAGGAGGGGCTGGATGGACAGGGGTCTGGGGGGAGGGGCTGCTTGGTCATGGTCTGGTGGGGCTGGACACTGGACAGGGGAGGGGATGGACAGGGGAGGGGCTGGGCTGGGTCTGGGGGGGCTGGACAGGGGAGGGGCTGGGCAGGGGGCTGGGCAGGGGTCTGGGGGGGAGGGGCTGCTTGGTCTGGTGGTGGGGCTGGACACTGGACAGGGGAGGGGATGAACAAGGGAGGGGCTGGGTCTGGGGGAGGGGGGTGCTGGGTCTGGAGGGCTAGACAGGGGTCTGGGGGGGAGGGGCTGCTGGGTCTGGTGGGGCTGGACACTGGACAGGGGAGGGGATGGACAGGGGAGGGGCTGGGCTGGGTCTGGGGGGCTGGACAGGGGAGGGGCTGGGCAGGGGGCTGGGCTGGGCAGGGGTCTGGGGGGGAGGGGCTGGGTCTGGTGTGGCTGGACACTGGACATGGGAGGGGCTGGAGGACAGGGGAGGGGCTGGGTCTGGGGGAGGGAGGGGCCCGGATGGGTCTGGGAGGGCTGGACAGGGGAGGGGCTGGACATGTGATAATGTGTTTTAAAAAAGATCAATCATATTTTATTTTTCAATCAACTTAACTTGGACTATTTTTCAGCACTTATTGAAAATTGTTTATGGAACTTATTACTTGTAATAAATAGTTACACGATTCTTCAGGTGTCGGTGCCTGCGGTCATTGGATGAGTATGGGCAGGTGTTCCATGGATTTTGGGCACAACCACTTCTAGACCACCCATGAGAAGCTGCAGTTCTATCTTTGTACCAAGACATTGGTATGGTTGTTTTACAAGCTGTTTTTTCCCTCCTATCAGTTTTCCAAACAGTTTTTTTGTAAGTAAAGGTTTGAGGTTTTTAATTTCATGTCAAACAAGAAATTATTTGATAATGTAGAAATGAATTTATTTATATATTTAGCTCAGCATGAATGCTGATATATAGTTACATTATAGTTTTCTGTCCATAGTGTTACAATTAAAATGCACAATTATTTTTAGTTTTATTAATTAATTTGGTTTCTCAACAGGGGTCTGGTCTGGGGGGGAGGGGTTGGGTCTGGGGGCTGGCCGCACAACACAGGGGTCTGGGGGGGCTGGGTCTGGGGGCCTGGACAGGGGTCTGGTCTGGGGGGGAGGGGTTGGGTCTGGACTTTAGGGGGCTGGCTGCACAGGGGGGGAGGGGGCTGGGTCTGCTGGGATGGCTGCACAGGGGGGAGGGGGGGCTGGGTCTGGGGGGTCGGGTGCACACTGCACAGGGGGTGTGGGGCTAGGGGGCTGGGTGCACAGGGGGTGTAGGGCTGGGGGGCTGGGTGCACAGGGGGTGGGGGGCTGGGTGCACAGGGGTTGGGTGCACAGGGGTTGAGGCTCCCCCCCCCAACTGGATCTCTCCTCACATGTTGCTCCCCCTCAACTGAATCTCTACTCATCTGTTACTCCCCCTAAACTTGAGGTATACTTATAACATATACCAACTGGGGTACTGGGACTAATTTTTCTCTATATACATACCAACTTCAATTGCTTCTTTTGCCTCGTCACCAACTTCTGCAAGACTAGGAGTTTCAATAATCTGTTCTTGGTTCACATTACCAGCAGGTTCTATAATGGCATATTGATCATCACTAAAATGATCAGAACCATTGTCACTTCAAATACTTTCATTATTCCCATCATCTTCATTCTCAAATTCATATCTTTCACTTATACTATCACTTTCTCCACTTTTATCACCATATTTTTCATTTCCTTCTTCCTCACTACTAGATCCACTGCCACTTTCTTCTTCTTCTTTGTCTGCTTTATCTTCTTCTCCAGATTCCTCTTTTGAACCATTGGATCTGCTCATATATTCTCATATAATTTAATATCATCTCCAACCCACTCCATCATCTAGGGATTCCAGATTATCTTTATTTTCTTGAAAATTTTCTCACTCAAGCACACACCACTATAGGGGTTGGGTGCACTGCACATGGGCTGGGTCTGGGGGGCTGGGTGCACAGGGGTTGGGTGCACAGGGGGTGGGGGGCTAGGGGGCTGGGGGGCTGGGTGGGTGGGTGCACAGGGGCTGGGGGCTGGGTCTGGGGGGCTAGCCGCCCAGGGGGAGGGGGCTGGGTCTGGGGGGCTGGCTGCACAGGGGGGGCTGGACAAGGGTCTAGGGAGGGGGAGTGGCTGGGTGGGTCTGCTCTGGGGGGCTGGGGCTGGACCGGGGTCTGGGGGGGCTGGGTCCGGGGGGCTGGACAGGGGTCTGGGGGGGGGGGGGGCTGGGTCTGGGGGGGGGGGGGGGCTGGGTGCATGGGGGGGCTGGCTGGGTCTGGTGGGGGGATGGCTGCACAGGGGGGTTGGCTGGGTCTGGTGGGGGGCTGGCTGCACAGGGGGGGGGTATCGCTGCACAGGGGGGGTCTAGCTGCACACAGGGGGGAGGGAGGGGCTGGGTCTGGGGGGCTGGCTCGGGCTGGCTCAGGCTGGCTCGGGCTGGCTCGGGTTGGGTCGGGTTGGGTCGGGTTCACCCAAGTAACCCGACCCAAACTGACCCGACCCGCAGAGGGTTGGGTTGGGTCAGGTCATTCGACCATGAGTCGGGTAACCCGACCCCCAATGGGTTGGGTCGGGTCGGGTCGCCTACTCACAAAGTATGAGACCCGACCCGACCCGACCCGTCCCGCCGGTTTTGGGTCGGGCCCTAGAACACCCATGACCCGACCCGACCCGACCCATGGACACCCCTAAAAAAAACCCATACAATACAGGGAAATACTTGATGAGATTCGAACTCGATACCTCGTCGAGACCCATAGGAGCAACTATCATAGAGCTACACCTTATGGGCAAAAACACACACACACACTTAAACTTAACCACGAAGGACAAAATGACAATAATGGGCGGACGAAAATGGTTGTGTGGACAAATTCGACGGAAGAATTAAAATGATGGCGGCGGGGCGTGACAACGAGAGTGATGGTGATAAGGGCGATGGCAGTAGGGCATGGCGGTGCGAGCGGGGTGCAGCGAGTGGGGTGATGGTGACAAATGCAATGGTGGCAGGGTGCAGTGATAATGGCAAGACGCGACAACATGGATGATGACATCAAGACACGATTTATTTATTTGATTCCCATGATATCGTTCTACCACCGATAATGAAAATTGAACTTTTAAATGAATAATTTTATCAACAAATGATGCCACATGCGCCGGTGTGGATGGTTTGGGTGGGGTGGGGTGAGGGTGCACATTTGAGGGACAAGCCTCAGGCTTTTCTTGTATTTGCGTGGGTGAGTTGTAATATAAATTGATTATCTACAAATGATCAAACTTTCAAAGGTATAACCTTCCAACAGGAATGAATTATCATTATAATTTATATAATAATTCGTGAAACCCTTTAAATATTTGAGTAACATGTTTATTACATCAAAATATGCATCACTCGAATAAATTCAATTGTACATAAGCTCAATTGGCTGGGGTGTTTGATTTGCATCCATTGGTTGAGGGTTCAACCCTCGACTGCTTGTATTCTCCTCCAATTAAATTGGGGGATGAGCTTTTATATCCCATGAACGCTATGTGTGCATGAGGGGTGCAGGCATAGGCAATGGGCCACAGGAGGAAAAAAGGCGCATAGGCAGGGTGCACGGGTGCATGTGATGCGCCACAGGGACGGGGGGGGGGGGGGGGGGGGTCTCCTTATAATGACTTTGGACCATCGGGACTTCAAACCACCTTACAGATCGTGTAATGGATTCACTCTCAACCCAATTAAAAACTTGTTTCATTTTATTAATAAAAAATGGTTTGTCTCCACACTATTTCGAATAGTGTACTCCGTTATTAGGATATAGTTTGAACCTACGCTCAAATACATAGTAGAAGCAAATGAATGATCAAAATGTTCAACTCTTTTTAAATCATGTTCAATATAACGTGACTGTGAAAGCATAATAGTATTTTTATTTTTATTTTTTTTTCTTCATAAAATTACATTATTTTCACTTAAAAATTTTATTTCAAAACTTTTAGATATCAACATTTTAGTTTCATTTATTTAATTCATAAACATCATCAATATATTAACAAATAATGACACATTAATTTTCTTGGAATGTATCATGAATACATTTATTGATTTGATCAATTATGAAAACATTTAATAATATTATTTCATTATTAATTTAAATATTTTCTTTTTGAGGAACCACAAACTCTTCAAGATTATTCCATATGATTTCATCGTATAATTCTCCATTTAATTAGACTGTTTTCACATTCATTTGTTGAGTTTTCAAAATGATGTATGAAATGTAACATGAGTAGAATTTTCATAGATTTAGTGACCTAGATTGCATCAATTCTAATTTAACTATCAAAATCACAATGATTGATTAAACGGGTGTATTTATTTGGATCCAAATCCATTAGGCATGTTCCAAACCATGTTAGGCTCAATCCATTTGTATTTGGATCCCAATCTTCACGTGACACATCAAGGATCCACAATTAAAATCTAACAATGCATCAAGAAAGTTACCAACACATCATTACACATCTTAAAATGCAAAGTGCATAATCAAAATATCATATTACATAATGCACATGTAATTGTGCACATCGATGATTCAATGTGCCATTATGTACAAAAAATTATCAATATATTTTTATCAATTATTTAAATAATTTCAATCAAATTTCTATATAAATCACATTCTATTACATTTCTCATTTTTGAA
This sequence comes from Viscum album, assembly GCA_963277665.1. Classification (NCBI taxonomy): domain Eukaryota; kingdom Viridiplantae; phylum Streptophyta; class Magnoliopsida; order Santalales; family Viscaceae; genus Viscum; species Viscum album. The sequence goes on from OY728137.1 coordinate 1,103,444,595, forward strand.
CTTGGAATTCATTTTCTATAAAAAAACTATTTTTCCTTTCATTATTAAAATTCAATAAATATTTCAAAATAACATGAAACATATGAAAGGAATTTTCCAACAGTTTCATGGTCAGCTCAATTTTTTTAAAAGTCAAATAACAGAAAGGATATGTTTCTATGTTTATTTTAGGTTTTAATCATGTTATATATAAACCATATGGAGATAATAATTTAACTTTCAAAACACAACGATTGCTTATGTGGAACCCATAAGCAACAATATACACTACAAATCATACCTTCTTTTTAACAACACATAAACAACAATATACACTACAAAATAATCAATCATAGAAAGCATGATTCTTGATCTTTGATATTGTGTTATGTCTTTTAAATTATCAGAAACACTATTATAAAAGTGAAAACCAGACAACTATTGGGTGCAAACCCAAGTCCCACATTAGTTTCTGCAAAGTATGGTGGCTAACATATAATGTTGGATGAACAATTCCTCCTATCACCCAATGAGTTTTAGGATGGAACCCCAGAAGGTCTTATGTGTTGGGCCTAGAAGTACCGTGCTAGCAAGAAATCTCCCCCAACTAGTGGTATTAGAGCCATGGTGCATCTTGGGTGTGATGTAGGGTGGAGTATTCCCTAAACCAGTTTGACAGTGATAACGATGGATCATTTGAAGCATGTGGATCCATGGTTCTTTGTGTCAAAACACTACTACAAATAAGGCTTTTAATAGCGCTAAAATAGGCCTTTGTCAGCACAAAAAAGAGATGATAATTAGAGCATGATCAAAATCCCTAGGCTTTTATTATCACTAAAAATGTGCTGATAAAGACACACTTTATCTATGCTATAAAAATCATTGATAAAAGACCCCCTTTATCATCGCTGATAAAGGGGCATGCTCGTGCAGTGTGATGTTTAAATCATAACACACTACAATATCAAAAACAACAAATACAGGTTGAAAATGAAGAATTTAATAGAAATAAAATTTACAACACAAATACACGAAAAAAAAATATATTATAGACATTTCAAACATTAGTTTGTACAATTACATGAGCAATTACCAATTATCATAGACATACAAAAAACATCAATGTTTCATTGTCTTTGACCCTCGACCCCCGACCACCGGTTATGCTATTAGTTTCCAAACAAAACACCTCTGCTCGATCAAAATAATGCACCCGTATAAGAAAAAAAATCTTATATTAGTAATACTATAAAGAAATAAACTAAACACAAAGTGTCAATTTTAAACCAAAAATATACACTTTGAATCATACTAGGCACACTGTGTATTAGATTGAGTTGTGGTTGATTATTATACGTCACTATTGACACTCATTTTGTCACATAAGGGTGAGAAGCTTCAATGGAAAACAACTCAGCAAATAAAGAGGTGAAGGGCACCAAGGAGAACCAATGAACTCATCCAGGTTGACATGCGCACACCCAACATGCGTGTTAAGAGACTCATGTAGGCCTGACTTGCATGGCCCAAAAAGAGCAGTCACTAGTGCAGAAAACGTTATTTACGTCGGTTATTTTTCATTTTTTATGTCGGGTTTTAGCCGACGTTAATACAGAAGACGTTATAAATAAAGTTTTTTACGTCGGTTATTTAAAAACCGACGTAACATACATAACATCGTGGTGTTTATCACGTCGGTTAATTAATAACCAACGTGAAAAACCCAGGGGGGCGGGGTTTATAACGTCAGTTATTATATAACCGCCGTGATAAACCCCGGGGGGGGGGGGGATTTATCACGTCAGTTATACAATAACCGACGTCATAAACACGTGCGGGTGACTTTATCACGTCGGTTATTTAATAACCGACGTGATAAACTCCTGGGCTATGGTTTATTACGTCGGTTATTAAATAACCGACGTGCTAAACCAGTCCCGGGAGGGGTTTATCACGTTGGTTAATCAATAATCGACGTGATAAAAAGCCTGGGAAATGGTTTATCACGTCAGTTATTAAATAACCGACGTGATAAACCAGTCCCGAGAGGGGTTTATCACGCCGGTTATTTATTAACCAACATGATAAAGCATTTCCCAGGTCATTTATCACGTTGGTTATTACATAACCGACGTGATAAACCATGCCACAGATTTTTATCACATCGGTTATGAAAAAAACCGACGTGTTAAATGCTTCTCGATTTCTTTATCACGTCGGTTATAAAATAACCGACGTGAAAGATGAATTTTTTAAAAAAAAAAAATCCACTGCAGTCCTGTTCTCTCCCCCAAAATCAACCAGAAACCAAATCAATAATTCGTACCACAAAAACAAAAGATCAAAACATGAACTAAAGAAAATTTAAGCATTTACATTGATAACAGATAAAACTTACCCACTTGATAGCCCCCACCCTCATGTATACCCCCTGTACAGCCCTCCCCCACCCCATTGACAGCCCCCACCACACCCCTGGACTGCCCCCCGACCCCCTGGACAGCCCTAAACACCCCTCGACAACCCCCCACCCTTCTGAACAGCACCCCCTCACCCCCTCACCCCACTTGACAGCCCCCACCACACCCCTAAACTGCCCCCCGACCCCCTGGACAGCCCTAAACACCCCTCGACAACCCCCACCCTCCTGAACAGCACCCCCTCACCCCTCACCCCACTTGACATCCCCCACCACACCCCTAGACTACCCCCCGACCCCCTGGCCAGCTCCAAACACCCCGGGACAACCCCCCCACCCTCATGTATACCCCCCATACCCTGGACAACCCTCTCCCACCCCATTGGAGCCCCCCACCACACCCCTGGACTGCCCCCACCCTCCTGAACAACACCCCCTCACCCCCTCACCCCAATTGACAGCCCCCACCCCATTGGAGCCCCCACCACACCCCTGGACTGCCCCCGACCCCCTGGACAGCCCCAAACACCCCTCTACAACCCCCACCCTCCTGAACAGCACCCCCTCACCCCACTTGACAGCCCCCACCACACCCCTGGACTGCCCCTGACCCCTGGACAGCTCCAAACACCCCAGGACAACCCCCCCACCCTCATGTATTCCCCCCACACCCTGGACAGCCCTCCCCCACCCCATTGGAGCCCCCACCACACCCCTGGACTACCCCCCAACCCCCTGGATAGACCCAAACACCCCTCAACAACCCCCCCACCCCACCAGACAGCCCTCCCAAACCCCTGGACACCCCCAACCCCACTGAACACCCCCCCACACCCTTGAAACCCCTCCCCCCAGACCAGAATCCATACCAGAAAAACCATCATAAGTAGACCAAAACAAGAAGTAGAGAAAAATTAAACATTCACATATATAACATTCAAAACTTACACTATCAACTTCAAAAAAAAAACTAAATCCAACCTAAATGACTACCAAATACACAATTACAACGACAATATTCAAAATTACATTTTACATTACAAAAAACTAAAATTTAATCAAACCTGTAAAATAATTTGACCACTCCACTTGTAGTTGTTTGATGTCTTCAGCATTATAGGGTTGAGGGTCATCAAAAAGCTAAAAATGAAAAGGACAGTAGTTATCATGTATAATGAGTAAATCAAATTGAAATATTATGAAAAAGTTTAAGAGGAAATCTTACCAGGTCAAAATTCACAACTGTCCCAGTTGTTATTATTTCATACATAAATCTTAACATATAATATCCGCATTCGATGACGCCTTGTTGTTCATGACAATTATGTTTGAATGAGTGTAAATTCAATATATTATTTTAATGTAATAAATCAAAAAGTACAAATTATAAATGGATATTTACCTTCGCATTTACATATTTGATCTTTTCATTCCTTTTCTTTGCGTTTTTTCGAAAGTAGACCCATGCCTTGTTAGAAAATAATACTAATGGGGTAAATTTAAAATTCATTATAATATATATAACTGTTGAGAAATTGAAACTTACTTTTCCAATATATTCTTAAAACTTTCCTGCACATCATCATGGACAGAGCATACCCAATAAAGTGCTTTCTCCCTTGGGAAAAAAACCCCTAACATCCAATGATCACTGATAAAAGTAAATTTAACGTTAGTGGTTTTTTATGTTAAAAGATAATTAACTCTTTGAGAGAGATGTGTTTCATACCTCTCACAAAAAGGCATCATCCAACATCGTGTGACTATATTCTTTTCAAATCTTTCAGCAATATAAAGCATTCTTTGTTCCTCATCCAATGCACATGCTTCAGGGGAAATCAATTGCGGGTCCATGAATCCATATACATCTGTCAGCTCATTCCTCTCACAAATTTTATAAAGATACCTAATACAAAACAGACACAAGTATACATTTTTAATAAATATAACGCAAGGAAAAGGTGTTATGACTTACATGGAAAAAATTTGCACCACGTTGATGCCCAACTTATCTCCAGTAACAAGATCCATGATATCAGCTTTCATAATCCCCACATTTATTTCACGTCCACAAACATGAGCTTCCATTGGAAACTCATAATGATCCACCAAAAAATATGAATATCTTGACAATATGTCAATACTACTGGATTCTGTATCTGATGTCATAGCGATTTGTCTTTGTTGTTGTCTATACAGTATTTCTTTAACTTTGAAGTATTCCTATAAAAATAAATTGAAAAATATATTAGTTTTCAAATGATAAAATAACTTTAATAAAAAAAATAAAATAAAAGATATAACATTCATACCTCTATGGTAATGAGTCAAAGAAGTCTGGATGGCCAAATTAAAAAATGACCGATACTATATCCAACTGTCGCCACCTCATCTGTAGGTAATGGTACCCGAGCTGATATATCTATAATATCCTGTACAGTGACCCTCTGATTCTCTACCTCTAATTGTTGATGATGAACTGTATCTCCTATACAATATACCAACCCATATGCTACTATATGCTGTTGAGAATCATCAACATACAACTCGCAATAAGTAGGAAGCTGCGGCGGAGGAGTAGGATAAAAAATGGGGTCAGCAGGTTAAGGTAGGGGAGTGGGAGCTACTGGCAGAGGTGGAGGATAAATAATGGGGTCTGCAGGGGGAGGTGGAGGAGTGGGAGCTGTAGTATGAAATTGTCTTTGCATGTATGCAAACATAGACTGCACCGACGCTCTAATCTTTTCCTCCATCGTCGCATTAATATTATGTATTTCAGACTCCAAGGAATCAATTTTTTTTTCTATAAACCCCCTCAATGTTTGAAGTTGAAGAACATGGAAACACTTTTCTTACCGATACACCTGCCGGATATCCTCTTACACGACCAGGATGTTCAGGCCTTCCCAATGCTACAGATAAAATATCTTCCCTCCCAGTAGCTGTAAATGTCCCCTGTGAACTCTGCTCCTCAAGAGAGTCCTGTATTAATTAATTGAACATTTCTGTAATGATTGAAATTATATGAAGAAAATGGTTAACTTAAATAAATAAAATATATATCTTACAATCCTCTCAGCTATGATTCTCGATTCATCTGAAAGATATTGCCCTTTTTTTCCCTTATGAGGTCTCTTCTATTTTTCATGTCTAGATGGAGGGGATGGAGGGGCCACCTCTCCAGAGCTTGAAGACTCAACTCTTAGTTGTTGAAATTTTTCCGCCATCATTTGTTCTTCCAATAATGCATACCCTCCCCGAGATAAACTATGAGGGTATACATTTTTAGATTGGATCTCCTGATGAGCTTTCCTTGTTTTCTATAAATTAAGAATAAGAAATCATTAACAAAACATTAATAAGATCATTTATATAAGAAATCTTATAAAAGTTTACATCGCCCTTACCAAAAATGACTCTTTTCTTCTACTTTCAAAAAACTGTCTCCATGTGTCTTCATCTATAAAGGGATATATACGACATGGATTGTCATGAATCCTATGACCATAAATGAAATCAGATGAGAGGGTTGATTTGAAATCCCTCCATCTCTTGGAATCCAACAATAAGAATTTCTTCCTGACTCCTCCAGTGCCAGGAATATCAAATGTCATCTGATAAAGAAGAGGTTAAACATATTATATATACTAGAAACATTTAAAGAATATTCAAACAATAACAAAATATCTTACCAAAATTGTCTCCCATAACTGAGAGATTATCGCTTTATCCACACTTCTCCATTCATCATACAAAATGCTTACTTTTCTCTTAGCCTGAGTTGATACAAAACTCTTAAAATCTTTTGCATTTGGACCTCTAGGAATATCATCATCATCAAACTCAACGACTATCCTCTGATCCTACGTACGGGCAACTGATAATTTTGGTAAACGTGTGCACCCACGTTTACCAAACTTTGAACTCTTTGTTCTAATAGAAGCATGTGAATGTTCCTCCCCAGAGGTATGACCAATATTATCATCTCCAGAATCATGTGGTTGATCAACTGAATGATCTATCATTATCCTTCAAATCAAAAAAACAAACGTTAGTTAAAAAATATACAAATTCAAATATTTTAATACTACTGTAATCATAAAATAGAAAAGTGTACTAAGTTACATAATAGTAAACATTGGTAATATGGTAAGCATGTTAAACAATGGTAAAGATGGTAAATATGGTAAAGATGGTAAATATGGTAAACATGGTAAACATGGTAAACCTGGTAAACATGGTAAAGTAATTGTCACTGAACAAAAATAATAGATATATAATTCATGTAATGGTAAACATGATAAAGTAAACTAAACAAACTTAAAACAAACAAAAAATTATACTTATTTTGTTTTAAAACATGTTTTAATAAATAAAAAACTTACAACATCTAACATTTATGAAAAAAATAAATGTAAACAAGAAATAAACATATGTTACCTGTAATTTTAGGAATGTACAAATGGATTGTTTTCCCAAATTCCTTCTTCGTGATCGTTCCTTATGGCACAAACCATGTCTTCAACATGCTCATCATTATGTTCTGTTAATCTTTCCATAGAAGTAGGGATCTCACATAAATCAACATCTTTATAAACTTCATCCTCACCAACATATTGTTTTTCCCTTGTAAAACAACAACCCACTGCATATCTGATTGATCTACTACATAGAAAATTTGTTTTGCATGTGTTGCCATTATAAAAGAATCAGCTGTGTCTTCCAATCTATTCATATTAACAAGTTTCATTCCAAATTCATCGTGTCTGACACTGTTGTTACCGATAAACCATTTACAGTTAAAAACATGAACTTTAATTTTAAAGTAATCAACCTCCCATATGTCTTCAATCACTCCATAATATGCACTTGATGCAGAAATTGGGTTTTTTTCCTTAGCACTCGAAAAATGCATTTCTTCTGCAAACACCAATACACCACTATTCAGAACTGCACTTCTGTTGTCCTGAGCTTTCGTATGAAATGTATAGCCATTAATGTCATAACCGGACCATGTTATCACATTTAAATATGGACCACCCACTATCCATTTTAATGTCTCTGATACATCTGATATACCAAGAAAAGTCTTTTTAATCCATGACAAAAAAGTTTTGTTGTGCTCATTCAAAATCCACATTTATTTCTTCTTTGGATGACATTGTTTCAACTCATTAATATTCAATGTGATATACGGTTGAGCATCAGCTATGTTATTCAAGATGTATGATTCTAACTTCTTCATCTCTTCAGCTAATAATGATTTGACTTTCAATCCATGAATCCCCTTTCTCTCATTATTAACTCATTCATGGAGAGATGGAGGCAAACCTATGTGTTTCGCCGCATCCAAGTAGCTCATACAAAACTCTGCTACCTCCTCAGAAATATACTTTTCAATAATGGAGGCTTTAGGTCGATATGGATTTTTAACATACCCCTTTAATATTTTCATATACCTTTCAAAAGGATACATCCAATGAAGATATACAGGTCCACAAAGCTTTATTTCTCGAACCAGATGAATCATTAAATGCACCATTATATCAAAAAAAGTTGTAGGAAAATACATTTCCAATTGACAAAGTATAAAAATTGCATCCTTTTCCAAAATGTTCAAAGCATTCACATCAATCACCTTGTTACAAATTGAATTGAAAAAATAACACAACTTCATCATAGTCTTTCTGACACGAATGGGAAATATTACACGCAATGCAACTGGTAGAATTTGTTGCATCATGACGTGACAATCATGTGATTTCATACCTATCAACTTCAAGTCCTTCAATGAGACAAATTTTTTTACATTTTAAGAATAACCTTGAGGCACTTTGATATCATGAAGACACTGACAAAATCTAATTCGATAATGTATGACAAGCCGGGTGAAGAAATGTTCGTCTTCCTTTAGGAGTGGGATCTAACTCCAAATGTATTCCCATTGATAGTAAGTCTAATCTTGCATTCAACCCATATTTAGTCTTTCCTTTAATATCTAACAATGTTCCAATCAAACAATCACATATATTCTTCTCCACGTGCATGACATCAATATTATGTTTAACTTCATGATACCTCCAATATGGTAGCTCAAAAAATATTGACCTTTTCTTCCAAATATGTCTATCATTACCAGATTTCTTTGTCTTTCCCAATGTCACATCAAGGTTTTTCACCCTCTCAAAATACAGATCCGGTGATAAAGGTTTTGGAGTAGTATCAAATTCTTGTGAGCCATTGAATGCCATTTTTAGTCTTTGATAAGGGTGATCTATAGGCAAAAACTTTCGATGACCCATGTACACTGTTTTCCTCCCATGATGCAATTGACAATATGACATCTGTTATTCGAAAATTGGACATGCTTTATGCCCTTTAACACTGTATCCAGAAAAATTTTCATACGCTGGGAAGTCATTTATAGTGAACAGAAGCACTGCATGCAGTTGAAAATATTCCATTTTATAAGAATCATACACCCTAATACCATCAGCCCATAACAGTTTCAAATCATCAATCAATGGTGACAAGTAAACATCAATATCATTACCGGGTTGCTTTGGACCAGAGATCATTATACTCAACATGAAATATTTTCACTTCATACAAACTTCAGGAGAGAGGTTGTAAATTACCAATAAAACAGGCCATGAACTATGTGTGCTACCAGGTATGGATTCATTCCATCTGTGCACAACCCTAATCTGAGATTTCTTATTTCATTTCCAAATGTAGAATACTGCGCATCAATTTTCTTCCATTGTGGACAATCAGCTGGATGATGTATTTTTCCATCACATACCCGCTCATCAGCATGCCATATTAACCTTTTTGCATCATGTGAATTAGCAAATAAACGTTTGAAACGATGAATTATAAGAAGATACCAAAATACCTTTGAAGGGAGCTTTGTAATCTCTACATCATCCTGTGATTTCTCTTTCACCTTATACCATGATGTCCCACATTTAGGACACTCTGATAGAAATTCATATTCCTTTCTATATATAATGCAGTCATTCGGACAGACATGTATTTTCTTTTATCCCAATCCCATCGGGCATAATATTTTCTTGGCCTTGTAATGTGAATCTGGAAGATCGTTATCTTTTGGAAGAATGTATTTCATCAATTATAGCAGCTCTGTAAAACTTTTGTCACTCCATCCATGTTTTTCCTTCAGGTTAATCAATCTTAACACTGCCGAAAAAACCGTAAAATCTGTACAAACATGATATAATGGTTTTTCAGAATCACCATATGACGCGCAACTATCGGTTCTATCTCAATTTGTTCTACTACAATATCGTGAATCATTTCTTCAATTCCATCGGAGTTACCATCTTGTGAATCATCATCATCAGTGACATTTCGTCCAGTTTCACCATGCCAAATCCAAGGGCTGTAACTCGGATTAAAACCATGGCATATCAGATGATCTTTTATCTCTCTACTTTTCAACTTCTTCATATTCAAACATTTCAGACATGGACAGAAAAAAATGTCACTACTTGGAACATTTCTTTTAGCAAATTCCAAAAAGGAATCAACACCTTCCTCATATTCATTGCTCATTCGATGTGCCGTAATCCAACTTTGACTCATTATTACCTATAACAAATATAAAAAATATATATATTTTTTAGATAATACAAATATAAGTTTATATGAAAAAAATCATAATTTGAATGTAAAAAATTTTGAAATATAAAACAAATCTATGCGTATTTAAAAAAATATTCTTGAATATTATTATTAAAAGAAAATATAGTTAGATATAACAGTTTTAAATTCCATTGAATAAAATAAAACCATGGCGCCTACATGGTTGATAGAAAATTGGAGAGAATGGAGTAAACCTGAGAATCAAATCATATTTAAAATAAAAACTCAGATGGAGAAAATCACAATGTAAATCCAAACACCCCTGGACACCCCCAACCCTCTAGACAACCCCACCCCCCGGACAACCCCCAAAACCCTATGGACAGGCCTCCACCCCCTTAGACAGCCCCCCACACCCACCCACCCCCAGGACACCCCCCAACCCTCTGGATAGCCCCCCAACCCCCTGGACAACCCCACCCCTCTAGACAACACCCCCACCCATCCTGGACACCACCACCACCCCCTACCCCCTTGGACACCCCCCTAGACACCCCCAACCCATTGGACAGCCCCCACCCCCTGGACAGCACCCCACCCCTCCAGACAGCACCCCCACCCCTCCTGGACACCACCCCCACCCCTGACCCCCTTGGACACCCCCCTGGACACCCCCAACCCTCTGGACAGCCCCTACCCCCCAGACAACCCCCAAAACCCTTTGGACAATCCTCTACCCCCTTGGACAGCCCCCCACACCCACCCACCCCCATGGACACCCCCTGTACACCCCCAACCCTCTGGACAGCCCCCACCCCCGGACAACCCACCAAACAATGGTTTACATATAAAACTAGGGATGGTGAACAATGAAAAACACATGCATTTAATATATACTTCATCATGAAATAGATGGAATTAAATATTATTAAATATGGATACTTAAATGATCGTATGATAATTAAAAATAATCATTGATATTCAACTAGTCAAATGATCACAATTTTCTTGATAACTAATATCATAATTTATTTTATCAAAAAATTCACACAAAATAGTCCACAAACATGTTTCGCACCAACATCACAATTTAATAAAACAATTCCTCAATTTATAAAACATTCTGAAAATGTTTGACATCTTAAATCACCTCTTTACCTTTCAAAAACCCTTATTAGGTGAATAAAATCGCCAAAATATTGCATTTACACCATTTTATCACTTTTTTTAACTCACTAAATCATTTTCAATTTTCATAAAACAATCCCAAGAGGAACAACCATGTTTTGCACACAAAAGACATTCCAAAACCCCCATTCAAGAAAAAAATCATACCAATACAAATCAAAAATATAAATTTCAGCTCAATACACATTTATTAAACCACCCCCATATTTTAATAATTTACCTCAAATAATGTCACAAACAATACACATGAAAAACAAACTTTTTCATAAAACACCTTCAAGAAGTGTGACAAGGTTTTACACATAACACCCATTCAAAACCCCCCTTTTGAGGCCCACATGACAACAAAGAATTAAAAAACCATAATTGGATTCCCCTTTCAAAATTAATGAATCACTTTCATAGGTTATAAAATACACCCAAATATTAACCTAAGAGTCACACATTAAAAGCACCCAATTTCAAGATAAAATAAATATATAAAATTAAAGACATATCCAAATCCATCAAAAAAAATTTTGGGACCACAAAAAATATACGATGTAGGCAAAACGAATGAAAAAAAGCACAAAAAAATATAGTGTTGTGAGTTGAAGGCTTACATGAAATGGGGGTTTTGGAATGCCTTTTGTGTTGCGAGTTGAAAGCACACAAAACGAGTTGAGATGATAGATCCGGGAAAAAAAGCACACAAAAATCGAACGAGTTGAAAGCACACAAAACGAACGAAAAAAAGAACACAAAAATCACAAAACATAAATATAGACTATCTGAAAAAAAACGAACGAAATAAATTCATGGAAGGCTTACTTGAGTGTTGCGAGTTGAGATGATAGATCCGAGGAGAGTAAAGATGATAAAAGTTGTAGGAAAAACGAGTTTAACGCAGCGAGATCGACGGGCCGATTAGGGTTTATCGCGCGAGAGAGACGAGCTGCCGGACTTTCGAACGAAAATTCGTAAGTGACAATCCTCGGGGGTTGTTAATTTTTTAAATGTTTTTATAACTTCGGTTATTATAATAACCGACGTAAAAAACCCCCCGCGCTTTGGTTTTTTATGTCGGTTATTTTATAATTGACGTAAAAAACTCATAGATATCTCGTTTTTTACGTCGGTTATCAAATAACCGAAGTAAAAAACCCCACGCGCTTTGGTTTTTTACGTCGGTTATTTGATAACCGAAGTAAAAACTGAACACGAGTAATTTTTAACGTCGGTTATTAAAATAACCGACATTAAAAATCTACTCACCGCATTTGTTATGTCGGTTATTTTATAACCGACGTAAAAAACCACGTTTCACAGATTATCACATCGGTTATATATAACCGACGTAAAAAATGGTGACGTAAATAACATTTTCTGCACTAGTGAGTCACAATTGCGTGAGGCACATGCGTAGAAAATCTCCTTTGCCCAGGGTCCCAAGATTTTCTATAAATAGGACTTTGGGGCTCCTCATTTGATAGTATTAGAAGTTCATAAGAAGCCTTGAAGCTCTGCTCGCCCCAGTCCTTCTCCCAGGATCTCAAAACCATCTAGGTAGCTCTCCAAAACCTTAGAGAAGAGGGTATTAAGTGGGGTTGTGGGATTAAAGTTCCTTCAATGTGTGAAAAACAAAACAACTGTGAGAGGAACCACTTCCCACCAGACAAAAATTACTAGTGTGAAGGTCTCCTCCCAAACTAGGGACCTACACGAAACCCTTCTAGGGACACCTGAGGAAACCCTTGGAGCATAGACCAAGACCTCTCCCAAGTGTTGTTTCCCAAGTTTTCCATCACCCAAATACATACTCAGATTGCACATTCCTACCCTATGTGAAACATCCTCAGTCCGCTCATGCTTACCTTGTACAAGACCTCCTCAGTTCACCTAGGTCTACCTTGCACGAGACCTCTTCAGCTTGCCTAGGTTCAACCTACGTGAGCCACCTCTAAGTCCTCTTTTTCATGCCATTAATGGAAGGGTGCCTCCTTCCTTGGGACTCTCATATAAGGGGGACCAAATCAAAACCTCCACCAAGGCCTCCAAATTTTCACAACCATAGTGAAAGACACACTAGCGTGTTTCCATTCGGTTATACATTCATTTGGTAAGAGTTGTACTACACTTTTCCTACCTGATGGGTAGGGTCCTTGGGGTATGTACAGTTTCACATCCCTTCAATAACGATAATACCAACCTTGGGGGAAGTGTTAGGGACCTCCCAGTTCAGATGATTAGGGCTAGTACCATGTCCTCACCTTATTGTCTCTGAATTTGGGACCTCCCCATTTCAGATAGTGGGGGGAAGCTTCTTGACTTTCTCTTTGATGATGGTTAGTATTAGATCCTTATCTCATCCCATCTAGAACTGAGAATAGGGAATCCATCCCAGAGTAAGCCCCTACCCTTTCTTGCAGGAGGTCACACACCTCTTGTCTTCCGCCGACCCAGGTTATGAAAATAAGAGAGGATACAGGAACATCAAAGATCCTTCTATCTCTTGTAGGTCGGGCCTCATACACCTACAAAAAGAGGAGATTGTGTGGTTTGTAAAATCTTTCACTTCCTCTTATTTATCACATTAAGAATTAATTATGTGGGTTTAGAGGTTAGTTATGATCATGACATCCGCACGATCAGATGCATGTCTTGGCAGAGAATCCTTTTTCAGATCTTCCTCTCACCTTCCTTCAGAGGGCCCCCATAGGCATGGGTCCTCAAATCCATGTATCCATATCTTAGTTAATCTATCATAGAGTAAGACCCTATCCTTTATTGTATTAGGACACACCCCTCATGTCTTCCACCAACCCTGGTTACAAAAACAAGAGAGGATACCAGCACATCAAATCCCTTTCTCTCTCATATAGCCCTGACCTCATCCACTAGAGGATGAAAAATATTGTGTGGTTTTTCAGATCATCCACTTTCTCTTGTTTCTCACACTGAGAAATAATCACATGGGTTTAAAGGTTAGTGACAATCATGAAATCCGAACGATCAGATGTATGTATCGATAGATAATCCTTTTCTAGATCTTCCTCTCACCTTCCTTTAGAGGTCCTCTATAGGCGTGGGTCCTCAAAGACATGTATCCATCTCAAATATTCATATCCCCTATGAGACAAGAAAATTTATGTCCTCCTCCTTAGGTGTAAACCCCAACCTAATCTGAACTTCATGGTATTTTATTCCCATCCGAATGGGATATGAAGGAATCCTCTTTGAGGTCCAAACCCAACACCTCAAAATTTACCTAGTTTTCTCTAGGACATATTCCTAGTAGGTTCATGTCCATCCTGGGAGGCTGCATCTCTTCCCAGACCCTTGTTCCACTTCGGAATAAGCCCCACACCAAATCTTGATTGATCACCTTTCACCTAGACGTCATTGCCACATGACATTAAAATGCATGATTTGATCCTTGTCACATAACCTTAAAAGGTATGATATGCCCCATTAAGTGGCATTGAACTATGTGGGTTATAATTCCTTTCACAAGTATATATAGAAATCTCATCTCATGGGCCTGATCTTGACATCAAAACAACCCCCAACTCTCTGGATGATGATAAATTTTAGAGCATACATTGTGTGGCTTAAAACCAACATCATAATAACAAACTACACAAGAATCTATAACTCGTTTAAAAAAGGGTACTATCAATGAATAAACTTAGATACATACAGATGTATCTATCGATGAAGAACCTAAAATACATACAGATGATTATAAAGTTCATACATGCTAATAATTGATTGTTAATTGAGGGGAAACTAATGTTATATTTAGGATTTAATAAAGGATTCATGAATATGTCTTAAATATTTAAGAGAGTCCCAGAGTAATAAATAATTCCCATCAAAAGGTGTGATGAGCCCGAACTTTCATCCTCTCGACCAATGTGAGTCCCTAAGAATTATTGGAGCCATTTCCCAATGAACACCTATATTTGGAAAGTACGTTCATGAAACATCTCGAATAAGGGAACCATTGGGTGTTTCTAGCTCCACGAACAAAACCCATTGTAAGCTGTTGAAAAATGGAAAACCCGACATGAATGATTGTGCAACATCAAGACCCCACAATCAACCATCGAGGAGGCATGATCATTTTCATCAGAAACAAAAAATGGTGAACCTGATGTGAATCCTTAATCAAAATGACCGTCACCCACATATTAGCCCCCTTTCACACTCAAAATGAAAGAGGTCCAAACATGGATCCATAATAATTAATTATGAATGTGTTCATTTATTGAGATGTTACTTTTATGGTATTTTCTTGTTTGTGTTTTTTCACATATATTTTAGGAACTTTCAAATAGATATCCCTTAAATCCAAATGACATCATACTAGTTCCAGTAGAAATATACTTCAACCACTGCACAAGCTGGATCCTTGACTGAGCAGAGGTCACCGTTTCCCACCCAACATCTTCAACGCTGGGTATCAAGCACATTGGTTTGGGAGTACCACCTAAATGGAACCGTCTCAAACTTGGAGGCTTCTCAAAAAGACATCTATCTCATGAAGCCCCACCAAACATCCATTTAATGATGGCTGGTGGCCCAAAAGAAGACGAAACTAGTTTCCATATCAAATCATCTTGGGATCCTATCTCTAGAATGAAATAATAAGATCATCCCTTATCTTAAGGAGGTAGATCAAGAGTCCACTAATAGCCTCATACATATGACATAGGGGTCCCTCCAAATGGATCCTGTTAGTAGCCACCACCGCCAATTCCATGCGACAATAAACCCTCAGTATGATGAGGTTGTTTTCCTAGAGAGTTCAACCTAGGACACCCATACCTAGGCACACAAGATGAACATTTGAGGGTAGAAACCAGTAAATAGGGAACATGTACACACCTCTATTCCCTCCAAATAATTCCTCCAGTCAAATTTGGTGGCAAACCGCAAGTAGACACAAACACCTACCCGCACCAGCCTAGCCTGCTGACATAGTTCGATAGCATCCAAAGAAGCCTACCAGTCAAATTTAGAAGAAAAAAGTGAGCATAAACAAACAAATGACTGCATCTATGAATCCCATTGATCAAATACGGTGGAAAACCGCAAGCAGTCTCACACACTTTACCTTATCTATCAATACTTCTTTCACAGTTCGGTAATATTTGAAGAAATCATCCAGTAGATCCTGACATCAAATTGGGGGAAGATCCATATCTCTTCTCTCACACCTAAGTTATATCGGTATACACCAAAAAGAAATAGAGGACATGAGTAGAACCATACCCCTTTCTCCAGACACAGAATGGGAATATATCTTTGTTTCAGCCACTAAAGTTTCCCAACACATCCTAACAATAGTGAAAGGGTAAACACAAATTCTTGCCCACATTCTGAAAAGCTTTCATGATATAATAACGAAAATAGTAGTTGTAGAGGGGTGAAAACAAAACTTTGTCCCCACAGTTTGGGTGACTCAACAGCACAAAGAGAGGGTCACTCCAGAGCAAAAAAAACACATCTTCTCCCATCCAAGAGGGTCATGGGCCAAATTTACACATGATATATGGACAAAAAAATCAGGACTATACTCTTGTTCCAACTGGAGTTCATTGGTCAAATCCAATGGCTACTCTAGGGTAGACAAAAAACCCTAATAAAATTACATAGAATTGTAAAAACTTCTAACAGTGAAAAGGGATATAATAAAACAAGAATCCATATATGAAATCCATTATCCTCAGAAAGTGGGTCCAATTACCCACAAGAATACATAAAAAAAGAAGCCTCACCAAATACGATTGACAAATGAAGAGACGATCTATGATCCCGATTTTCTTAATGCTGGAGTTCTTGAAGCCATCAGATGTTTATCTATAAAATATAAAGACCCTAATTTTCCTTTACCAAATTAAATACATAGTAGTAGTTGTTCCAAAGGTCATCTATAAAAATATTACCATGAAGTCTTGCTTCATGTCCATAATCTGATTGATTGTGAGATCCCATCTCCTGATAAGCCCATAGTAGCCCTCTACATGGTTAGAAGATCAAACAACAAGGAATTCCTACCCTTTCCATTTTCCACCCTAAAGGTCCTCCCCAGGATATATGCTATAACAATTATCCTTTAAGTTGGACATTAATACATGATGGTATTCCTCCCCATGATGGAACTTCACTTCATTAAGGAGGAACTCCCCTTAAATATTTAATTGTGAGAAATCCCTCCTACCATGAGGCACTTGAGAAAATGGGTACAGTCATGCCTGATGCTTTGACATTAACATGTGATATCCTTTATCAACTGGAAGACAACCCAAGGAAATGTTCATTCTTTGAACCACCCTTGGATCTCCTGCCTTCTAATATGACAATGGAAATACCTACCAATCCTATTGTTTATAATAAAGTAGAATGGAAATGTCCACTTTGGTTGGTCTAGGTTGAAGAACCTCTAGTGAAATATGAAGAATACATATTGAACATGAAGAGAATTTTTTTTAAAGATAATATACCAATCATATTCTAGCCTTTATCCACTCCCCAATATATCATTACAAATGAATTTTTGAAAGATTGTGTGCACGACATCCACCTAAATATATAGAACACTCTTCGTATCTTAAAGAAAAAATTATTACCTGAATATCCAATCCACATTAAGTTAATATAGGGGATACACCATAAAATCGAATTGGAATCCCTCCTAGCTGCATGACACCCAAAATTGGGAACAAAAAGAAGATTCATTCAAAGAGAATGTTATGATGCGTTAAAAGAGACGTGTCAGCTGATCTTCGATGCTTCATATAGTGTTGATATAAGAGGATGGGGCAAGCAAAGAGTGTTTCATTTCACCTCACCCCTAAATCAGAAAATCCCTCTGAAGGTAACATTATGAAATTTCATAACTTTAGGTTGACTTTGAGAAATAGTATCTGTTCACAACAGATGGTGTACTCAATAAAAAATTGTCTTGATTGAATCTTAAAGATGTTGGGATAGAAGTGAATGAACAATCACAAAACTCCTACATCAAGTATCCAAAAATATTGAGAAAACCACTCACCTAAGGGAGTCCAATCTTCAAGCATCACCAACATATTTGGAATCAGGTGGCTCAAGTGAAAACCATAAAATGTACATATCACATGTTCAAAAAATACTCCATAAAATCAAAAAAGAATCCATGAAAGTAGCAGCCACAAAAATCTAGGAGAAACCCTAGCCTGAAGGGATGAGGGATTTTTTAACCCAACCTTTGAGGTCATAAAATTAGGCTTAAAAGGTTGTGGAAAGGGAATGGGAACAACCTTGGCCCATAGGGATGGATGATATTTTACCCCAACCTCCTCCTCCTAAATGGAAGCTAGTCTTCTCCAAATTAAGGGAAACACCAAAAAATGGATCTTCCTAGATTTTCCTATCTCAGACCCAATATCCTCACTTGAAAAATGCATATTTTTTTTTTCCGAAGATTCCCTTCAGGTCAATGTTTACCAAATGTTTCTAAGAGAACCAGTGAAAGAGAGGATGATCCCTCATAGAGGGCACAACAAAAAGTCTCTCAATGAGGCTAATGCAACTCCTCCAATGCGTTACTCATATGTGAGAATCATTAACACCACCCCTGTAGACACTAAAAAACATGAGGCTGATACAGAGGAGTAGGTGGAGGAAGTTTTTGTTCGTAATACAATCCATAGAGTAATTATTGAATGAGGTGTGTGTACCCGAAGCTAGAGGATTTCTATGAATCCAAGTATTCCATAAACCACTTCACTATTACCTCCTTAGCTAGAATCTATCAAAGAAAAGGGTAAATGTAAGGCCGCACACCACCTACCTTCCGAAGAGGTTGAACTCCTCACACTTGAGGAATAATTTTCTTAGTAGGAGGAAGATATGAAAAAGTTGAGAAAACTCAACATAGAACTACTCTATAAAAACATCCCTAACAAATATTATTTAAAAAAAGATCCTCACCCAATGCTCCCATATAACGCACCTCTTCAAATAGGATTTTTCTTAGAAGATGAAGTGAAGTTAGAACATCCGCTCAATGTGGGATACCAATAGCTAATATACTTAGACCCCACGATAGTAAGATATTGGGAGTACCCTCCATTGGGTATACAACCATGGTTGGGTTAGACACATACTCATAGACTAGCCCCTACAGACTACCCACCACAAGTACAAAAAGAGCTGCCACAGATGGCCCTACCTACTATTTCCCCTGCTCAAGCTTTCCTCCAATGGCCCGAAGGCCTTCATTTTTTTATTGATATTGATAATCCACCTTTAAAGGGGTGAGGTGGAACCCTTACAAGGATAGTATGTGTAAGTATTACATGGAACGTAGGCCTTAGAGGAATTCATTTGCCCGTAGGCTTCAAACATTACATACAACCCAGACTAAATACTTGGAACTACTCCTCCCCCGTATCTTCATCGTGAAATCATCTCTCCACCTTTGCATGGCTGTTCGGCTAGGCTTTCCCATGCATGCACAGGATTTTCCCGATGGAAGGTTCCATAACCTCTCATTTTTGCAATATATTTAGCTTCTTCAATGGTGAAATCTCCTTGCTCATCCTCCTTTTAGAGCTTGTTCCTTGTAGGTTGTCTGGTTTGCATCTGCACTTAAGATGGCTCGAAGGCCTTGAGGTGGCCTGAAGGCCTTACTGACCCAAAGGCCTAGGTGGTCCGAAGTCCTTAAAGGACTCGGGGACCAAATCGGTGGTCCAAAGGCCCAAATAGGGGAATAGTCCCGACTGCTACAGCGCCAAACAATACCTGCTACAGTACCCGCTATAGAACTGCTACAGTACCTGCTACAGTACTGCTACAGTGTCTGCTACAGTGCTGCTACAGTACCTTAAAATATGCCTTCGTCTGGATTTGATCCCGAGTCGCTTGGATTCACTTAATGAGTCCTCACCAACTAGTATGAGGCTCATGTGCCACTGCTCAAGCTTTCACTAGTGCATTTGGAAAGTAAGCCTTACCTTGAATTGGTTGATCCGATGCTTTATTTGTCAAATTTTGGGAACCCTACATTTACAATCTTTAACATCTTGATGTATTTGGAGTATCATTTGACGCATTCACTACTAGAAAATGGAAATATCCCCATTCCTCTATACCAACAGTTTACATGAACCATTGGTATAAATGTCCTAGATCTAGTTTATACCAATAATTTATTCAAACTGTTGGTATATATAAAGCTATACTAATGGATAGTGATGAAAAATAGGCCCACAACCCATGAAATTTGTGGGTATGGGGACAATATGGGGTGTGGAGGGACTAAAAAGTTTGACCACAAAGAGCGCGGGCCAATGCAAGTTGAGCCCGCGCGGGTGTGGGCGGACCCGAGGGCCTAATTTAATTTTTTTTGTACAATATACGATTCTTTGGCATTTTAGTTTTTTTTAAAAACATGATTAAAACATGAAATATAATTTCTCACCGTAATGGTAATACACATTCACCATTCATTTACATGTGAATTTTAAATAGTAATGCGAAATGGTAGGGACAGGGCGGGACAGGCCAAACCCACACAAGTTTGAGCCCATGTAGGTTTGTTCGCAAAAGCCCTTATATAATGCGAAAAAAAAATCCAAGCCCGCCCCGCCTCATATAAGCCCGCAGGTTCCCCGCGAGCTTCCCTCATTTTAAAAAATACTATTTATAATCATTTAAATATTTTATTTTATTTCGTATTCTTAATTTTATTTTTTGGGAGAATTATGAATTTACAATAGCTAGAGTTTTAAGAGATGTGATGGAACATTTTTCTATGGGTTAATGGTGTCATGTGACGACGCCGATGTGGTGGTGAACTGTTGTAATGCAAAGTAGGTGAGTGATCAATGAGAGGAGAAGAATGATGACATTGATTGTGTGGCGATGCGAATGGATAGACCTATGAATGAATGACAACACTTCAAGAAGTGACTGGTTTTAGAGGAGGCTATTAGGGTCTCATGCGTTCCTTTCATATTTTCTTAATAATAAAATAAAATTAAGTAATAAAAAAATTAAATCATTCCAAAAAATATTATAATTATAATAACTCTTTTAGAATTGAAACCAAGTGAATGAGAGATGAGTTTTATTTTTTGAGAGGTGCGATGACACATAATGTGAATATGGTTAATAATTACTATATAAATATTATAATATCATATTAAAATAATAAATATTGATCTATTTAAAATTAGTGATGAAAAACGGGTCTACGGCCCACGGGCTTTGCGGGTATGGGGTGGATACGGGGTGGGGTGGGCCTAAAAATTTTGACCACAAAGAGCGCGAGCCAATGCGGGTTGAGCCCGTGCGGGTGCGGGCCAAAGTGGGTTGAGCCCACGTAGGTGTGGGCTGACTCGCGGGCCTAATTTAATTTTTTTGTACAATATATGCTTCTTTGGCATTTTAGTTTTTTTTAAAAACATTATTAAACCATGACATATGATTTCTCACCATAATGGTCATACAAATTCACCATTCATTTACATGTGAATCTTAAATATATCAATATTTATTGTTTTAATATGATATTATAATATTTATATAGTAATTATTAACCATATTCAAATGGTGTGTCACCGCACCTCTCAAAAAATGGAACTCATATCTCCTTCACTTGGTTTCAATTCTAAAAGAGTTATTATAATTATAATATTTTTTGGACTGATTTAATTTTGTTATTACTTAAATTTTATTTTATTATTAAGAAAACATGAAAGGACCCCATGAGACCCTAATATCCTCCTCTGAAACCAGTCATTGCTTGAAGTGTCATTTTTCATTCATACGTCTAGCCATTCACATCGCCACACAATCAACATCATCATTTTTCACCCCTAATTAATCACTCACCTACTTTGCATTGTAACAATTCACCACCACATCAACATCGGCACATGACACCATTAACCCATAGAAAAATGTTCCATCACATCTCCTAAAACTCTAGCTATTGTAAATTCATACTTCTCCCAACAACTAAAATTAAGAATGATAAAAAAATAAAATATTTAAATGATTATAAATAGTATTTTTTTTAAAATGTGGGTAGCCCGTGGGCTTATGTGGGGTGGGACAGGCTTGGATTTTTTTGTTCGCATTATATGCGGGATTTTGCGGACAAACTCGTGTGGGCTCAAACCCACACGGGTTTGGCCCACCCCACCCCGTCACGCCCGTTTTGCATTACTATTTAAAATTCACATGTAAATTAATGGTGAATTTGTATGACCATTATGGTGAGAAATAATATGTCATTGTTTAATCATGTTAAAAAAAAACTAAAATTCCAAAGAAGCATATATTGTACAAAAAAAAAAAAAATTAAATTAGGCCCGCGGGTCAGCCCGCACCCGCGTGGGCTCAACCCGCTTTGGCCTGCACCCACGCGGACTCAACCTGCATTAGCTCACACTCTTTGAGGTCAAAATTTTTAGGCCCTCCCTACCCCGTATCCGCCCCATAGCCACAAAGACCATGGGCTGCGAGCCCGTTTTTCATCACTAACCATTAGTATAGCTTTATATATACCAACGGTTTGAAAAAATTGTTGGTATAAATTGGATCTAGGACATCTATATCAATGGTTCATGTAAAATGTTGGTATAGAGGCATGGGGATATCCCCATTTTCTAGTGGTGAATTCATCAAATGATACTCTAGATCCACTGAGATGTTAAAGATAAAAAATATAGGGTTCCCAAAATTCGACAAATAAAGCATCAGATCAACCCATTCAGGGTAAGGCTTCCTTTCCAACTGTATTGGTGAAAGCTTGAGCAGGGGAAATAGTAGGTAGGGCCATCTATGACGACTCTTTTTTTACTTGCGGTGGGTATTCTGTAGGGGCTAGTCTGTGAGTATGTGCCTAACCCAACCATGGTTGTATATCCAAGGGAGGGTACTCCCAATATCTTACTATCATGGGGTCTAAGTATATCATCTATTGGTATCTCACATTAAGAGAATGTTAAGACTTCACTTCAGCTTCTGGGAAAAATCCTATTTGAAGAGGTACGTCATATGGGAGCATTGGGTGGGTCTATTTTTTCAAAGCATATCTGGTAGGGATGTTTCCATAGAGTAGTTCTATGATGAGTTTTCTCAATTTTTTCATATCTTCCTCCTGCTAAGAAAATCATTCCTCGAGTGTGAGGAGTTTAACCTCTTCAGAAGGTGGGTGGTGTGTGACCTTACCTTTACCATTTTCTTTGATATATTCTTGCTAAGGAGGTAATAGTGAAGTGTTTTATGGAATACTTGGATTCATATAAATCCTCTAGTTTTAGGTACACACACCTCATTCAATAATTTCTATGTGGACCGTATTACGAACAAAAACTTTTTCCACCTGCTCCTCTATATCAGCCTCATGTTCTATAGTGTCTATAGGGGTGGTGTTAATAATGATCACCAATGCATAATGCATTAGAGGAATTTCATTAGCCTCATTGAGAGACTTTTTTGTTGCGCCCTTCGTGAGGGATAGGGGTGTCCAGATCCAGCCCGACCCGACCCGACCGGGTTGGGTCGGGTCGAGTCGGGTTGAAAAAAAATAACCCCGGGTCGGGTTCACATCAGGTCAATTTCTCATGGGTTGGGTCGGGTCTCGGGTTGGGGTCATTTAGACCCAACCCGACCCGTGACCCGATCTTCCCAGCCAAAAAAAAAAATTCCCTATCTTTCATTTGTCTCGGTCGCGCGGCTCGCCCCCCCGACATTTCCTCTCCTCTCCCTCGCGCTCTCGCGCTCTCGCCCTCCTCCTCTCCCCCCCGAAGAAACCCTACCCCGTCGTACCCCCCTTATTCCTCTTCCCTCGTGATCGACGACGACGACAGTCCTCCCTCCCTCCCTCCCAACCTTCCCTCGCGGCGAAGACAGAAACCCCTACTCCCTTCCTTCCCTCACGAGCCGACGAAACCCTACCCTCCCTCTCCTCCTTCCTCCTCCTTCCCGGAGGTTCCCCAACCCTTGGCTTGCGGTGCGGAGCCTCCTCCTCCTGACTGTCGGTAAACAATTTTTTTTACTCTAAACCCCTTATTAGTGGCAGGGCTTTGAATTTAATTTGGTTGTTGATTTTTTAGTATTAAATACTCCATTAGCCATTAAAAATCGGGGTGTTCTTGTTCCCCTACCACTGAAATCTCTGGTGTATTAAAATGAATTTGTTGTTAGTCCAATAAGTGCTAACTTTGATGTGTTTTATGTAGCAAAAAAGAAAATTACTTCTAAAGAAACCGGCATGTCTCGAGTGGATAGTATTTAATAATTATTTGATTGCAATTGTGAGTAAATGTCAATTACAAATAGTTTAATACATTACATATGAGTTCACTTTCTATATTTTATTAAATTTTTATTTGATTGCAATTGGATATATTGTTCCTGGATAGTGGATGGTGTGGATGGTGATTATTTTATCATAGTGAGTGACCCCCATCATGTAAAAACCATTATGCTGACTACTATTGTTGTGATGAAATTAAATTATTTAAAATTTTTCTTATTGAAATGACTAAATTCATTGGTGGAATGCTCATGCGAGGCAGACAGGGTACTTTTGATCTCATAATAGAGTAAGAATGTTATTCGCAACTTCAAAATGGTGATATTCCTATAGTGCATTGCCGTATTTGGTTGAATAGGTTTCTATGCTATCTTGGGTTTTTTTTAAATTCTACTCATTTTATTTGTATAATAAATAAGGATATACTCTCCAAAAATTTTTTTGGAGTAAAGGGAAGCTAGCTTAAAAGTTTAACATGCGTTGATTGCTTAAAATACCAAAACATCAAAATGACTTAGAGAATGTTTGGTTGCTTAAACATGTGTTTCTTTCTTAAAAGTTTATTTTCTATCCTCATGATTAAATAGGATATACAGGGTTCATTGGTTGCTTGCTTGCATTTGTTTGATTGCTTGCATTTTCTTGCTTTCATTTGTTTGTTTTGCTTGCTTGCTTTGCTTGCTTGCATTTGTGCCCAATAATTGTTATAAGTATTTTATAAATAAAGATTTCAATGGTTGATGGGCAGGCAGTGTGGAGGAATTTTTATTAGTCATATAATTCTATTTACCATTTCTTCCACTATTATTGGATGTAGCTAGCAATTCATTCATATGTAAGGTGGTACAACAAGTGGTTCTTCTAATCCCCCGGTTGTCGTAGCAGGAACTCAGAGTCAGATGGGGTCTGCACCAACTACACATTCAGTTACAGAAATAGGAGGGGGAAGTTGTATCAAACCATTTGATGAAACTGAGGGTAAGAAATCTCCTAAAAATGTAACAATTCCTAAAGCTGCTGCTGGTTTTAGAGTTCCGCAAGCTTGGGATCATTTTCATAAGAAAAATGGAAGAGCTGTTTGTAATTACTATGGTAAAGATTACGCTTGCACGTCTGGTCAACATGGAACTAGTAATTTGAATAGGCATTTGACAAGGTGCAACAAAAATCCTCACAAAAATCTCGATAAAAGTCAAACCACTCTTGGTCTTAGAAGGAAGTGTGAAGATGAGGATGATGGAATGATTAAAATTTCAGTAGCTCATTTTAATCAAGAAGAGTGTAGAATTGATCTTGCTAAAATGATAATCATCGATGAGTTATCATTTAAATTTTTTGAGAATCAAGGATTTAGAGAATTTATTGAAGTTGTTCAACCTCAGTTTCAAGTTCCGTCCAGACAAACAGTTGCTAGAGATTGCTTGCAGTTATATTTGAATGAGAAAGATGAATTGAAGTCCATGTTTGATATATTCTCTTATATGGTATGTCTTACCACTGACACATGGACTTCAATTCAGAATCTGAATTATATGTGTGTGACTGCACATTTTATTGATGATAATTGGATCTTGAATAAAAAAATAATCAGGTTTTGTCTTGTTGCAGATCAAAAAGGGGAAACAATTGGTCGGGTATTAGAATAAACATTGAAACAATGGGGAATTGAGAGGATTAACACTGTTACTGTAGATAATGCTATTTCTAATAATACAACGATCAGTTATTTGGTGAGGAGAGTTAATGATTATAACGGGTCTATTCTTAAAGGAGAGTATATGCATATGAGATGTTGTGCACATATTTTAAACCTTGTTGTTAGTGATGGGCTGAAGGAAATATCAACATCAATTGCTAGAATAAGAGTTTCTTGTAAATTTGTGAGAAGTTCACCTTCAAGATTGGCTCTTTTCAAGAGCATTGCTGAGGAGTTAAAAATTCCTAGTAAACAGGCTATAATTCTTGATGTGCCTACTAGGTGGAATTCTTGTTATTTTATGTTGGATGTTGCAGAAAAGTATGAGAAAGTATTTATCCGTCTTGAGGAGGATTCAAGTTTTAGGAGTGCTCTTCTCTATGAAGGTGGGGATCCAACAACATATGATTGGGAGCGTGCTCGTGTATTTGTCAAGTTTCTAAGGATATTTTATGATAACACTGTTGAATTTTCTGGTTCTATGCATGTGACATGCCATACTTTCTTTCACACTCTTTGTGACATATATAGAAAAATCAAGAAATGGATGAAGAGTAATGATATGACTGTGAGTGCAATGGCTATTGCAATGAAGGTGAAGTTGGACAAATATTGGGGTATTGGTTCAAATTTTAATTCTCTCTTACTTGTGGCAGTTGTTCTTGATCCCCGATATAAATTAGAATATGTTCGGGATAGTTTTGAAATGATATTTGATGATGGAGACAAGAATGAGATGATCAGTAAATTAACAGAGGTTATGAATGATCTCTTTGAGGTTTACAAATGCAAATATCCCATCCCTATTATTGATCAATGCGAGTCAAGTTCTCATCAAGATGCACATATTCATGATGCCATTAGCGGTAGTGAGGATGATGAAAAATGGAAAGATGCTTATAGATCAAAGAAAAGAAAAAGACAATTGACACAACAGAGAAATGAATTAGAAAGATATTTAGAGATTGATGATTGTGAGGATGATTTCGATGGATTTGATATTTTAATATGGTGGAAAGGAAAGTCAAGTAAGTATCATGTTCTCTCATGCATTGCTAGAGATATTCTAGCAATTCCTTTAACTACAGTATCTTCAGAGTCTGCATTTAGTACAGGAGGACGAGTCCTTGATCCTTTTCGGAGTTGTTTGAATCCCAATACCGTTGAGGCGTTAATTTTCTCCCAAAATTGGTTTAGAAAGTCTAAACCAATTGACATTCGAAAGCAACTCGAAGAAGTTGAATTGATTGAATCAGGTATCATTAAAAATATTATGTTTTTTTATCGGTTCACATTTATCAATTATAAATCTCTGTTTGAAAAATAAAAATGCTGACTTGTTATTTCTTTTGTTGTTATTTTCAGATATGCCACCATCATCATCCACAACTCATGATCAAATTTTCACTGTCTAAAATTATGACTTGTTATTTCTCCTCTCTCCACACGGTGGTGGGACTCCATTTATATAGGTATGTATTGTTCTAATTATAGAACTTCTATCAAAGATTGAAACCAAAATTGATATATGAACGTCTGGTTCCAATCTTATTTTTTTCTTTAAAATGAAAATATCTTTAAAGTTCTATACTTGATATTAGCCAATGATAAATGTGTAAGTTCATGTACTTGATTATTCAATTGAAAGATGGTTCTCTTGATTTGTGGTAAATAAAGTGCATATTTATTTTTTTATATTGCTTATTAGTTTTCAATAGTACCACTGAACACTACCCTATGCTAAATACAAACATGACCTATTTGTGTGATGGAGATTCATCCTTGTATATATTTTGATCTGTTTATTTAAGATGTTTACTTTATTTTCTGTTTCCTATTGACTTTGAATTTCATCCAAATATAATTTTCCTAAAGAAGTCCTCGAGCTGGAAAGATCTGTGCGAACTCTTGATTTAACACACAATAAATTGGGTATTTCTTTATCTTGTGGGAATCACTGTATTTTTCTTGTTGCAAGTCATTCTAATTTCATTAATCTAAATTTCTGCTCTACTGGTGCTTGTAATATATGGTCAGCAAAGTTTATTTACAAGATTCTTTCTGTTTCTGCATGCATGGGGGATGGTTGAAGTCTTGTTATGACAATAGTCTGGCTGTTAGCCTTATTATTGTTTGTAATTTCCAGAAAAATAAATAAAAATCTACGCCTTTGGATCCTGTTCCCTATAAACCATTTTCCTAGGACATGATGTGACAGGCATCACTGGATCAACTGGAGTGATTTTTTTATTTACTTTTTATGTAGCAGATTTACAGTAGCTTGGTTTTCTGAAAACATTATGTTTTTTGTTTTTTGTTCATTGTGTTATTTTTTATCTTTAAGTTAAAAATATTTTATTAAGGTCTGCACATATCTAATAATTAGATATGATATATTTTACATATCTAATTTGTTCTTGTGGTCTAACTCCATTGGTTTTGCAGCTGAAATTCCCATGGATATCTGAAAATTAATCAATATGCAACGCCTGGTAAGAGTTGCAGTGGTTATTAAACTTGATGGTGGTTTAGTGCAGCTAAATAAGATATTGTAAATTTCCTCACAAAGTATTTGATTAAGGTATTATAAAATAACGTTATTGAGCACCTACCATCAAATTTGGGCAAGATCCAATCCTTGAAAGTTGTGATTTTTGATGGAAACCGTCTTACTGACTTACCCGGTGAATGTAATTTTCCTCTCCACTTTTTTAAAATTTCACATTTAGTCTTGTGGACTTTCAATACCTTAACCAGATGTACATTTCATATGAAGTGGGTCATATGGTGAGGCTTGAGCGGTTATCGGTCTCAGGAAACATGTTGGCCAACTTGCCAGAGATAATTGGGAGCTTGCGCAATGTGAGTGTTTCAAATGTTTCATTTGATTAGTTTTCAGAATTTTTATTTTAAGAACAATTTATGTAAATGATTCTATTCAGCAAGTAAATCTGGTTTCTTTGGTTCATTCTTATACATTTTCTGTTGGGCATGCCATGCTTGGGCATTGGCCTAGTTAACTTAACTTTGAAATCCTGTCTTATTTTTGTTTTAAATATCTAATACGGGCATGCCTGGCTGTGGAAGAGTTCAAGGTTTGCACGTTGCTCTCAACTTTCCCATGTTATTAATTTCTTCAGTATTGTTTGGTTTGAAGTGCATTCAATAGTTTTATTTGAGTTTTGGGGGCGGGCGAGTTGGGTCTGGCGGGGGTGGGTCTGGGGGGGGGGGGGTGGGTTGGGCTGGGGTCGGGTTGGGGTCGGGTTGGGTTGGGGTCGGGTTGGGGTCGGGTTGGGTCGGGTTTGTACAAGCAACCCGAACCAAACTGGCCCGACCCGCAGCGGGTTGGTTTGGGTCGGGTCGTTCAACCATGAGTCGGGTAACCCGACCCCAACGGGTTGGGTTGGGTCGGGTCAGCTGCCCACGAAGCATGTGACCCAACCCGACCCAACCCGGTCATTTCCCCTTGGGTCGGGCCCTGAAATGCCCTCGACCCGACCCGACCCGACCCATGGACACCCCTAGTGAGGGATCATCCTCTCATTTACTGATTCTCTTAGAAACATTTGGTAAATATTGACCAGAAGGGAATCTATAGAAAAAAAATTTATGCATTTTCCAAGTGAGGATATTGGGTTTGAGATAGGAAAAGCTAGGAAGATCCATTTTTTGGCGTTTCCCTTAATTGGGAGAAGACTATCTTCTATTGAGGAGGATGAGGTTGGGGTAAAAAATCCTCCATCCCTATGGGCCAAGGTTGTTCCCATCCCCTTTCCACAACCTTTTGAACCTGATTTTATAACCTTGAAGGTTGGTTTAAAAAATCCCTCAGCCCTTCAGGCTAGGGTTTCTTCTATATTATTGTGGCTGCTAATTTCATGGCTTCTTTTTTGATTTTATGGATTATTTTCTAAACATGGGCTATGTACATTTTATGGTTTTCACTTGAGCCACCTGATTCCAAATATATTGGTGATTCTTGAAGATTATACTCCATTAGGTGAGAGATTTTCTCAATATTTTTGGATACTTGATGTAGGAGTTTTGTTATTTTTCATTCTCTTCTAGCCCAACATCTTTAAGAGTCAATCATGAAAAGTTTTTGTTGAGTGCACCATCTATTGTGAACATATACTATTTCTCAAAGTCGGCCTAAATTTATGACATTTCATGATGTTACCTTTAGAGGGATTTTCTGATTGAGGGGTGAGGTTAAATGAAACACTTCATGATTTCCCCATCCTCTTATATGAACACTATATAGAGCATTGAAGATCATCTAACGTAGCTCTTTTAACGTATCATAACATGCACTTTTAATGAATCTTATTTTTGTTCCCAATTTCAGGTGTCATGCACCTAGGAGGGATTCCAAGTCGATTTGATAGTGTATCCCATATATTAACTTAACATGTATTGGATATTCATCCTAAGGAAATAATTTTTTATTTAAGAGACTAAGTGTGTTCCATATATTCAGGAGGATTTCGTGCACACAATCTTTCAAAAATTCCTTTGGAATGATGTATTGGGGAGTGGATAAAGGTTATAATATGATTGGTATATTGTATTTAAAAAATAGTCTCCTCATATTCAATATGTATTCTTTATCTTTCGCTAGAGGTTCCTCAACCTAGCCCAACCAAAGTGGACATTTCCATTCTACTTTATTGTACACAATAGGATTGACAGGGATTTCCACTGTCATATTAGAAGGAAGGTGATCCAAGGGTGGTTTGGAGAATGACCATTGACTTGGGTTGTCTTTCGGTTGATAAAGTATGTCACATGTTAATGTCAAAGCATCATGCATGACTGTACCCATTTTCCTAAGTGCCTCATGGTAGGAGGGATTTCTCACAATTAAATCTTCAAGGTGAGGTCCTCCTTGATGAGGTGAAGTGCCATCATGGGGAGGACTACCATCATGGTTCAATGTAAAACTAAAAGGATAATTACTATAGTGTATATCCTAGGGAGGACCTTTAGGGTAGACAATGGAAATGGGAGGAATTCCTTGCTGTTTGATCTTCTAACTATGTAGAGGGCTACTGTGGTCTTATCAGGAGATAGGATATCACAATCAATTAGATTATGGACATGAAGCAAGCCTTCGTGGTAATCTTTTCATAGATGACCTTCAGAACAACAACAACTATTTATTTAATTTGGTAAAGGAAGAGTAGGGTCTTGATATTTCATAAATAAACATCTGATGGCTTCAAGAACTCCAATATTAAGAAAATCAGGATCATAGATTGTCTCTTCATTTGTCTTTCGCCTTTGGTGAGGATTTTTTTTGATGTATTCTTGTGGGTAACTGGGCCCACTTTCTAAGGATAATGTATTTAATATACGGATTCTTGTTTGATTATATCCCTTTTCACTGTTAAAAGTTTTTACAAGTCTATGTAATTTTATTAGGGGTTTATGTATGCCCTATAATAGCCATTGGATTTGACCAATGAACTCCATTTGGAATAGGATTATAGTCCCAATCTAGTTGTCCATATATCATGGGTAAATTTGGCCCATGATCCTCTTGGATGGGAGAAGAGATGTGTTTTTTCTCTAGAGTGACCCTCACTTTGTGTTGTTGAGTCACCCAAACTGTGGGGACAAAGTTTTGTGTTCACCCCTCTACCAATACTGTTGTTGTTATTATATCATGAAAGCTTTGCAGGATGTGGGCAATAATTTGTGTCTACCCTTTCACTATTGTTAGGATGTGTTGAGAAAATTTAGTGGCTGAAACAAGGATATATACACATTCTGTGGCTGGAGAAAGGGGTGTGGTTCTACTCCTGTCCTTTATTTCTTTTCATTGTATACCAATAGTGTAGGTTCCGAGCACAATGTAAGTGCATTGGTGGGTTTTTCCAACTTTAATTTTAGCGTTAAACAACATTCAATACGAGATCTGTCACAATAATAAAATGCCGAATCTTTAGAATAGAATGAATAATGAAAATAAAGAGAAGGGTCTTGGAACCATCAAGAGGATAATCATATGTTATTTATAATTAATTTAATTAATTGACAAGAATTACCTTGATGTAATTCTTTCTTCGTTGATGTTTTCCAGTCACTTTTCGATGTGATTCGTCATTACGTCGCAGAAGCCAAGTGTAGACTTCCTCTAGCGATGATCCACACATGCACCATGTATCTCTAGACGTTGCCAAATGAATATCCAGGTGCTAGCGTGGAGAAGCCTTTGCTTGCATTGTCCGCCTTAGATCGCCTTGATCTGATGGAGGAGGGTATCTCTCGGTCTTGAGAGCGTTCTTGGAGGAAGGAGTTCTCTCGGACTTGAGAGAATTTTCCAGAATTGTTGTACACAACGATTCTCTCTAGAAAAGTGTTGGGGTTGTGAGGATATTTATAATTGGGTTTTAGGTTATAGAGTTATGATAATAAATAAATGCATCATGCGTTTTATTTATTTTATTAACTCTTATTGAAAACCCCCATGTTGAATGATTAATTCCTTGACATACGCCCATGCTGATTATAATAAATATCATTTAATAAAATGATATTATTTCCTCAAAATACCGAATAGAAAAATTACACAGCGTGTAATAATTAATACACGACATGTATTCATTTTCCATGTCCTTTATTTCCTCCACCACATTTATTAGACCTTGAGTAATGACTATTTATTTCTTAAATAAATGTAACTGCATTACTCGCTAATAAATATATATATTATTTCACCCGTAATATGAATAACTAGTGTCGAAATAAATGCGATCAGGTATCCTTAAATAATTATTAAACCATAGTTGGGAATAATCTTTATTTAACTTTTTAAATTAATATTTAACTGAGATACATGGACACACTTAGTGTGTGACCCTCTAGGATTCTTTCTCAGTGGTATTAGGCGGAGCCTGCCTAAAGTCCAAGGTTAGCATCTAGCAACATGCCAAGGCACCCATAGAGAAATAAGTTAACGCTGCAATGACGTGTCAGCTCATACGAAAGCTTACTGTGTAATATAATCCCTTTGTCATGATATCTCGAATCAAGTGGGCTACATGCTAGTGCCATCAACCCATGTGCTCGATTATCCTTTCTTTGACTTTCCAGAATTGAACTCACCCATACCTTACCATGGACATGGATTTATTTAGGCTACATAAATTCCATCAAAGGGCATAAGATATCTAATTCCTTTATGGAACAGAAGGGACAAATCCTTTCTCGCATTATCTATTAATGCAGTATCACTCGTGACATACCCAATGTATCCTACCTCACTCTGAACAGTGTGTCATCACAGTTTTCGTCAATACATCTAAGTGCGCAAGTTGTAATACCCATTAATAATAATAATATTAAAGTATAAGGACCAATACACATGTCTGCAGATAGGAACATCCAATGACACTATGAAATGTGGATTTCCTACTGGCAGGTCTCGTTCTCATAATATCCTCTTGGATTTTACCAAGGGCGCATGGCGTGTATTATTTACGTCCATTAAATAACATCATCTAGTCATATAACATATATTCAAGAACATTGTTATGGCACTTTCGGGTTCTCATCATAGCAGGGATCCGCTATGACCCTTTAATTCAACAGTTGTCCTTAGGACATTATCACATGCATTGTTATATAGAATAACAATCAATATGTGATAAGGTATTTATTAATTAATAAAGTAAAAAGTAGTTGGTTCTAGGCTAACAACTCCAAAATACTCCCACTTGGACTAGATCCAACTGCTAACAACCTTTAACCCACTAGCTCTCACATGATATTCATGCTTCTGCTGAGACAGGCCTTTAGTCATGGGGTCCACCATGTTCTCTTCTGTGGACACTCTACTCACTGAAACTTCACCCCTTTGATAGAAATCCCTGAATAGGTTATACTTTCAGAGTATGTTCTTTGTCCGTTTATGTGACCTTGGTTCTTTTGCAAGAGCCACCACTGTAGTATTATCACAATACAACGTGATAGGATCTTTACTGCTAGGCACCACATCAAGCTCCTGGAAAAAGTTCCAAATCCAAATAACTTCCTTGGCTATATCATAAGATGCTATATATTTGGAATCTGCTATAGAATCGGTGACAAATGGCTGCTTTGAACTCTTCCAGCTCACAGCTCCTCCATTGAGACAAAAAACATATCCAGATTGCGACTTCAGATCATTTTGATCTGTCTAAAAACCAGCATCAGCATACCCTCTGATGATAAGTTCTTCATCTCCTACATACACTAGGAACATATCCTTAGTTCTTCTCAGATACTTAAGGAAATTCTTAACAGCAGTCCAATACTGTTCTCCTAGATCTGCTTGATATCTGCCTACCATGCTCAGTGCATAGGCAACATCAATCCTGGTACATAACATGGCATACATGATGGATCCTATAGCCGAAGAGTATGAGATCTTACTCATTCTATCTTTCTCTTGTTGTGTATGAGGACACATTTTCTTAGAAAGATGTAGGCCATGTGACACTGGAATCAATCCCCTCTTGGATTGTTCCATACTAAATCTCTTTAGTATCTAGTCAATGTATGTACCCTAACTTAGTCCAAGCAGCCTCTTAGATCTATCATGAATGATCTTGATCCCTAGAATGTAGGCTGCTTCACCCAAGTCCTTCATAGAGAAACAATTGTTCAACCAGTCCTTAACTGACTGTAAGACTGGTACATCATTTACAATAAGCAATATGTCATCAATATATACTACTAGGATAACAATCGCATTCCCATTAAACCACTTATAAATACATGGCTCACATTCATTCTTAATGAAACCAAATTCCTTTATGGATTCATCAAATCGAATGTTCCATGACCTGGATGCTTTATTTAATCCATAAATGTATTTCTGCAACTTTCAAACCCGTTTGAATTCACCTAGTGTCACAAACCCTTCTGGTTGTGTCATATAGACATCTTCATGAAGGTTCCCGTTAAGGAATGCTTTTTTGAAATCCATTTTCCAAATCTCATAGTCATGGTAAACTGTTATGGTAAATATGATTCTTATGGATTTAAACATGGAAAATGGCGAGAAGGTTTCATCATAGTCAATTCCTTGACGCTATCTGAATCCTTTAGCCACTAGCCTTGCTTTATAGGTGCTAACTTGACCTTCCATGTCCAATTTTCTCTTGAATACCCATTTGTATCCAACAGTATTTGCATCAACTGGCTCATCGACCAGAACCCAAACTTGGTTATAATACATGGAATCCATCTCATATTTCATAGCTTCTAGCCATCTTGCATCTTTTGATCTTTCTACTGCTTCCTTGTAGGAGAGAGGTTCATTATTGTCCAAAAATAATGATTCACTATCCTCGGTGACTAGGAAACCAAATCTCTCTGGTTCCCTTACCTCTCTTGAACTCCTATGCAGTACTTGTGTTTCTAGAACCTCTTCCATGGGGACCTGTGGAACTTTTCATGTACCAACTCATTTGTATCTTGAGAATCAACTTTGTCGAAGTCAATCTTACTACCACTATCCCTTTTAAGGATGTGCTCCCTCTCAAGAAAGACAACTTGTCTGGTGACAATAACTTTCTTGTCTTGAGGGTTATATAGGTAATATAATTTTGTTTCCTTGGGATATCCTATAAAGATAAACCTTGTGCCTTGGGGTTCTAGTTTGTTGCCTGAGAAGGCTTTAACAAATGCCTCGCATCCCCATACACGTGTATGCGACAAAATGGGTTTCTTTCCATTCCATAACTCAGAGGGAATTCCATTTTCCACCTTAGTTGGTACTCGATTTAGTGTGTATGCTGTAGTTTGTAATGCATATCCCCAAAAGGATAATGAAAGATCTGCATGACTCATCACCAACCTCACCATGTCCAACATGTTGCGGTTCCTCCTTTCACCAATACCATTCCACTGTGGTATATAAGGAGGAGTGCGATGAGATAGAATCCTAGACTCCCATAGAATATCTATGAACTCTTGGTTCATATATTCTCCACCTCAATCCGATCAAAGTTTCTTTATATTATTAGCAAGATGATTCTCTACTTCATTCTTGAATTCCTTAAATTTCTCTAAGGCTTCTGACTTATACCTCATTAAGTAAACATATACATATCTACTCAAATCATTAGTAAAAGTAATGAAGTAAGAATATCCACCTCTAGATTCTAATGGAAATGGTCCACACACATCCGTGTTCACCAATCCTAGAAGCTCTATGGCCCTTTCACCTTCTCCACCAAAGGGAAGCTTGGTAATTTTTCCTTGTAAACAAGCATGAAATCAATCAAGTGGTTTTTCCTTAGTATATTCCAAATAACCATCTTGGAAGAGCTTTGTCAAGCACTTCTCGTTTACATGACCGAGACGGTGATGCCACAACTGGGTGATGTATGAGTCATGTGAGTTTGTTTCGTTATCTATTTCCAACACTTGGTTTTTGTAATTTAATACATATAAACCATTATTTAAATGTTCCATATCATAACATACATTGTTCTTATAAAAGAGACAACCCTTATTTTCAAACTTGAAAATAAATCCATCCATATCCAAAAAAGATACAAAAATTATGTTCTTGGTAACACTAGGGACATAATAACAGTTATGTAAAACCAAAATCATCCTAGTTGGCAATGAGAGGTGGTAATCACTAATATCCAATGCAGCCAGTCTTGCGCCATTGGAAGATCGAAGATATACCACTCCTCTGGAAATATTTCTAAATCTACTTGGTTCCTGCATTTAAATATAGATGTGATCCCCACAAGCTGTATCTAATACCCAATGTGTAGAAATGGAAAGATTACATTCGATAACAAACTCACCTTTAGCATCCCCATGCTTCTGAGTGCAGTTCCTCTTCTAGTGGCCTTGCTTTCTATATGAAAAACATACTGCTTCTCGTTCCTTGACCTGCCTCTAGATCTTCCCCTTCTTGGAGGGATGACGCTTGAGGGCTTCAGACCATTTATAAGTCTTTGGGCCCTTTACCTTGTACTTCCTTTTCTTATTCACCATAAGGACTGAGGGTTTGTCACACCCCATGTCCTTATCTACCTGGCAAATTAAGGTCAGAAGTTCCAATATACTCTTCTCATTGTTTATCATGTTATAATTGATAATGAAGCTAGAGAAGGTCTTGGGCAGTGATGATAGGATGAGATTTGTATGCAACTCATATGGGAATTTAATCCCTAAGATGTCTAGATGTTAAATGTATCCAATAAGCTTGACTACATGAGGCACAGCTGGTGCAAACTCTCCAAGCTTAGTTGTAAACAAAGCATTGGAGATCTCATATCTCTCTTGTCCTACCTTCTCTTGGTAGAGATCCTTAAGGTGAGACATCATGCTATACACGTCCATGTTTTCATGTTACTTCAAGAGCTCATTAGACATGGTCGATAGCATAAAACACTGGCCATCTGTGGCATCATCCATATGTTTCGCATAGAGAGATATTTCCTCATCACTGGACTCTTTTCTAGGAACAACTGGAACATGATCTTCTAGCACATACAATTTCCTCTTGTGGCGAAGGATGACGCATAAACGCCTCTGCCACTCTTGGAAATTGGTGCCGGTGATAAGGTTTTCCTTCTTGAGTATGGTTCACAATGATATGTTTGAAGTCATTTTTCTTGTAATTTATACAAATTAAGATGAGAAAAGGTTTTAGTACTTTATAAAACTGAGACAAATAAATAAATTAATAATTATTTATCTCCCACCATTTTATCGAAATCCAATAGCCCACACCATTGACTTCGGAATATTCTATTTCCTTAATATTCTAGTGGCAAGGATCCATATTTCCCTTCGCATTACCCCAAATAGGGTTGGTCAAGCAACTTTAAGGGTTTTAGGTAGGCATTCCAAATTCCAACTGTATTAACTCGTAGCTCCTTGATCCACTGAGTGGACTCCCCAATCCTGAAATCCTTTTATTTTGGATTTCATCAACCTTTACCTCTTGGTCACACCAAGTCCTGCTGTGGCAGTCAACCCTTGATGCGAAACAAGTCAAGTCAACTCAAAACCTTGAATTAGAATTCCCCGATAATTAAAAGCACCCCAACTAGGGTTGGTCAAGCACTTTGAACTATGGTTCGATTCTAACCAAGATTATGGAAGGCTATACCGACTTAATATTTCTTTGATGGATTTTATCCTTATACATAAATTTCCATTTTATTATCTTTGATTACATTCTTTTTAATATTAAGTGGGATATAATTAAGTGATTAACCATGTCTAAGATAATATTTATGCATAATCCTATCTTATTTTAGTTCCATCTTGCATGATTGTTTAATTCATTAATTGTGTGATCGTGACAACACACCCACAATAAATAAAACATGAAACTGATATAAATAAATGGTATGATCATGAGCTTGTTCTATTGGTTATTTTATCTAGAGGTTGATAAACTAACCCAATACCCAGGGGAGAAACACCTTGAACCTTTCGGGTTTGTGTTTACAGCTTTCCACCTATCCACCTTTGTATCTATTTGGATTGGTTTCACCTTGGCTCCTGACTTGAGCCGCCTCCACTAGCTTGGGAGCTCCATCTATTACATATGCATTTATCTCACATGCAGGTGAGGGGTAAAAGGGTTTTTTACATAAAATAATCCTTGGGTGCGCAGGCCATACATATTAATGAGGAGAAGGATCGCATGCAAAAAAATTTAATTTAAATAAATAAATTAAAAGAAACCATTCACATACAAAGGTCTTTGTCTATCTCATGATCATCCACACATACAATGATATTTACGCATAAATAAAACTAGCATTCAATTCTTTAATAGTTCTAGCTTAAGATAAATCACACACAAATCAATTAATTATCTTTAATTAATTAATCATTTTATCTTAAACCCGTTTTCTGAATTTCCTTGAGATTATAATCCATCATAATTTTAAACAAATAAATTCATTTAAAATTATCTTTGTACGTAAATTTTACCTTGGAGGCAACCCAATGAATTCCCATTCATTACGCAAATGTAAAATTAAACACATATATATAAAAAACCTATCACGTGTTGTGCCTCAGCTTTACACCTGCACTATGGTACACATCTCAAGGGTTTGTATAATATAATAATAAATTTTAATAAATATGCATAATTTGGATGAGTACACGATGTGTAGTTCTGAATACATGGCGTGTACTTTTGTTCACCTTCCATATGAAGTACACACCCGGGGACATGGCGTGTAGTTTTACTTCAGAAATTTTTTGGAGTACACGGCGTGTTCAGTGGGACACACGCCATGTAGTATCCACATTACATGGTTTCCAGCCGGGCAAGCCATGTACGGGGTACACGGTCCAACCCTAACCTGAAGGGAATGCACACCGTATTCAGTGGACCACACGACATGTAATCTGGAAACCGTGTGCCACCTGTTCCTGGTCAACACACGGTGTCATTTATGACTTAGGTATACTCCAATACACAACCTAATTTGGTGGATCAGTCCGATGCATTGAACCTAGAATACACGATGTGTACTTCCGAATACACACCATGTATTCTTGTGTTGTATGACCAGGAATGTTTGGAACCTCTGTATGAGATCCTCTATTTTATTTTAATCAAAGTTAAAAGAAAAATTTGTTTCTGTAAGGTGAACTAGAAATGAGATAGGAGGAACATATCTCGAGATTCAGATTTAAATAACGATTAACTTGAATTGAAACAACTAAATTATTAAATTAATAAATCACCAATGAAAAACATAATAATTATAATAAATGATATGATACCTATGATACCACTTTTAGGTTCTGGGCACAACGGAAGTGCGTTGGTGGGTTTTCCCAACTTTAATTTTAGCGTTAAAAAACATTCAACTCGAGATCTGTCACGATAATAAAACGCCAAATCTTTAGAATAGAATGAAGAACGAAAAGAAAGAGAAGGGTCTCAGAACCATCAAGAGGATCATCATATGTTGGTTATAATAATTTAATTAATTGATAAGAATTACCTTGATGGAATTCTTTCTTCGTTGATGTTTTCCGGTCATGTTTCGATGTGATTCGTTGTTGTGTTGCAGAATCCAAGTGTAGACTTCCTCTAGTAGTGATCCACACGTGCACCGCATATCTCTGGATGTCACCAAAGGAATCTTCGGGTGCTATCATGGAGAAGCCTTTTCTTGTGTTGTCTGCCTTAGATCACCTTGATCCGATGGAGGAGGATCTCTCTCGGTCTTCATAGCATTCTTGGAGGAAGGATTTCTCTCGGCCTTGAGAGAATTTTCCAGAATTGTTGTGCACAAAAATTATCTCTAGAAAAGTGTTGGGGTTGTGAGGATATTTATAATCGGGTTTGAGGTTATAAAGTTATGACAATAAATAAACACGTTACACATTTTATTTATTTCATTAACTCTTATTTAAAACACCCATGTCGAATGATTAATTCCTTGACATGCACCCACACTGATTATAATAAATATCATTTAATAAAATGATATTATTTCCTTAAAATCCCAACTAGAAAAACTACACGGCGTGTAATCATTAATACACGTCGTGTACTTGTTTTCCGTGTCCTTTATTTCCTCCACCACATTTATTAGACCTTGAGTAATGGCTATTTATTTCTTAAATAAATGTAACTGCATTACTCGCTAATAAATATATATATTATTTTTCCCATAATATGTTCTCTCGAATAACTAGTGTCAAAATTAATGAGATCAGACATCCTTAAATAATTATTAAACCACATTTGGGAATAATATTTATTTAACTATTTAAATTAATATTTAATTGAGATACATGGACACACTTAGTGCGTGACCCTTTAGTCCTCTTTCTTAGTGGCATTAGGTGGAGCCTGCTTAAAGTCCAAGGTTAGCGTCTAGAAACATGACAAGGCACCCATAGAGAAAGAAGTTAACGCCACAATGTTGTGTCACCTCATACGAA
The DNA here is from genome assembly GCA_963277665.1 of Viscum album. Lineage (NCBI taxonomy): Eukaryota > Viridiplantae > Streptophyta > Magnoliopsida > Santalales > Viscaceae > Viscum > Viscum album. The sequence goes on from OY728137.1 coordinate 1,103,485,734, forward strand.
TGCTTACCATGTAATATAATCCCTTTTTCATGATATCTCAAATCAAGTAGGCTGCATGATAATTCCATCAACCCACGTGCTCAATTATTCTTTCTTTGACTTTCCAGAATTGAACTCACCCATACCTTACCATGGCCATGGATTTGTTTAGGATATATCAATTCCATCAAAGGTCCTGAGATATCTACTTCTGTTATAGAACAAAAGGGACAAATCCTTTCTCACATTATCTATTAATGCAATATCACTCGTGACGCACCCAACGTATCCTACATCACTGCGAATAGTGTGTTGTCACAGTTTTCGTCAATACATATATGTGCACGAGTTTTAATACCCATTAATAATAATCTTAAAGTCTAAGGACCAATACACACGTCCATAGATAGGAACATCCAATGACACTATGAAATGTGGATTTCCTACTGGAAGGTCTCGTTCTCATAATATCCTCCTGGATATTACCAAGGGCACACACCATGAGAAGGTGCCTCAAAGTTTTATAAGTCCTCACCCCTAATGGCCTGCATTATTTTTGTCCTTCAAATAACATCATTCTGCCATAGAACATATATTCAAGAACAATGTTATGTCACTTATGAGTTCTCATCATAGCAAGGATACACTATGATCCTTTAATGCAATAGCTTTCCTTAGGAAATTATCACATGCATTGTCATGCATAAGAACAATAAAGATGTGATAAGGTATTTATTAATGAATAAAGTAAAAATTAGTTGGTTCTAGGCCACCAAATCTAACAGATAGAACTTAGGTGTGGGAGAAGAGATATGGATCTTCCCCCAATTTGATGTCAAGATCTACTGGCTGATTTCTTCAAATATTGTTGAACTGTAAAAGAAGGATTGATAGATAAGGTAAAGTGTGTGGGTTTGATTGTGGTTTGACACTGTATTTTATAAGTCGGATTCATAGATGCGGTCAGGTGTTTTTTCATGCTCACGATTTTCTTCCAAATTTGACTGACATGCTTCTTTGGATGCTATCGAACTATGCCGATAGGCTGGGCTGGTGCAAGTAGGTTTTTGTGTCTTTTTGTGGTTTGATGCCGAATTTGACTAGAGGAATTCTTTAGAGGGAATAGAGGTGTGGCCATGTTCCCTATTTACTAGCTTCTACCCTCAAATGTTCATCTTGTGTGCCCAGGTATGGGTGGCCTAGGTTGAACTCTTGAGGGAAACAACCCCATCATACTAAGGGTTTATTGTCGCATGGAATTAGCAGTAGTGGATACTAACAGGAGCACATTGAAGGGACCCCTGTTTCATATAACCATTGGGTATGATAGTCTCTACATTTTAAAATTATTTTTCATTACCATTCTCACTAATGAACCAAAGTATATGACCATTAAAAAGGGGAATTTACGAGTGTGTGAGAGCAATCACTCAGATGGGGGGGTGGCTTAGACATAATCCCAATGAAAATAATAATAAGTCATTGATTTTTTACAATCACTATCACATGAACATAGGAATTATATGTCTCATACCTTTTTTTATTATCTTATATCATTATCTTAAATCATCATCAATATTTCTTCTTTTAATTTTCAAGTAGTTGTTTCTTTATAGTATTAGTTTAGTATTTTAATTATTTAACTGAGTATTATATATCCTTTTATTTTTGGGATCATCCTTAGAAATTAATTATACTATACTATGTAATTATAGATTTATTGATTTGGGGTTTGTGATTTTAACTTCTAAACTGGTTGATCCCATATGAAATTAATGACTCTCTGTCTGTTGTTCACAACCCAAGAAGGGTGGAAGCTCTATCTTCTTTAGGTATAGTAAACACCCCCATTTAGTGAAGAGTATAATATAGGGGAACCTAAATCATGGAAGACATATCCTTCAATTGTCAATCCTAAAGAATGAATGAAATCATTAGTATGTTTCTAATGTGGCTAGTTTGGGAATTCAAATCCATCTTGTTTAAAAATTACAAAGAGAAATCATTATTGTGGTTGGTTGGGATATCTATAAAAATAAATTATAGATTAAATTATCCAAAGAAGAAAATTTCCCTACCATCTTCTAGATATTAATGATGAATTAGTATATATTATAAGGTATTTATTCCACTCTAATATTATTTATATTGATCATTTTTCTAATTCAATTCTATTTTTGATTTATGTAATTTATTTTGGGATGTTCTAAGTATTGTGATCATTTAGAAATAAAATTTTTTTTTTCATGAAATTACAGCTTTGCATTTGTTTGGATCTTATCGATTGATTCTTCATAGTTCAAACCTTGGGTAGTAATTTTTAGTATCTCAAAGTTATTCTGTTTATCCACTATGATAGCGAATTATTAAATTTTGGGGATATCCACCTTGGTTCTTTATTTGTAGTCATTGATTATAACATATGTTATTTCTATTATTATCTATTTTTCTAGATACTATTATGCTTTGATGACTTTCATATTAAAATTGGTTGTAATGAATTTGTTAATTATGGTTTAAAATTTTGATTTGAATATAATTTTTTTCCTATAATAGAATAGATAGAAGCTGGATGTATCATACCGATTAGATTTCAACCGTGATTCAAAAAAAATTGGATATTTTTTTAGATTTTTCATTTAACAATTCTTTATATGGAGGATATATACAGTGTCCATGTTATAATTGTGTTGGAATACCATGGTTAAGTCATGAAGCAGTTATCTACCATATAAAAAATGTTGGATTTCAAACAAATAATTATATTTGGAATCACAATAGAGAGACGAGACAATATTATACTATTCATGAATATAAAGAAAGAAGTTGTATAAAGAATTTGATATTTGATTAGTTTCTATTTGTACATAAGAATGAGAAAGATAGTATGCTAATGAAAGAAGACAATGATATCAATACACACGAGGAAAATAATTAAGATTATGATGTTGAGAGAGTGAAAAAATAATGGATGATTCTAGAACTCCTGTATATCAGGAATGTACTAAAATGAAAAATTTAGAATTTTTAATGCGGTTATATCATGGAAAAACCATGAATGGAATTTATAATATCTCTATTTATTATATTATTACCTTTTTAAAGGAATTTATTCCTGATGGTGTAGATATTCCCTCAAATCATTATAAGGCATGGAAGTTAATTAAGCATCTTGGATTTTCTAATAATAAAATTCATGCTTTATTAAAATATTGTAGTTTATTTTGGGAGGAAACACTAAACCTTAATGACTATAAAGAATTTGGTATATCTCAATGGAAGGAAAATAAATATGTAACACCATCTCATGTTCCATAGAAAGTCATGTAGAACTTTCCATTGACTCCCAGGCTTCAAAATCTATTCATGTCTGTAGAAATATCAACCAATATGCAATGACATGATGATGATGAGAGAATTAAAGATAATGATGATTTGGTTCATCCTACAGATGGATTAAAATGATGAGAATTTGATGCAAAACATCTTGATTTTTTATTTGAGGTTCATAATGTCAGGTTGAGTCTATCATATGATGGTTTTAATTCATTTGTTCAGATGCTTACTGATCACAACATGTGGCCATTTTTTATTCATGTTTATAATCTTCCTCTATGGATGTGTATGAAAAAACCTTTCACATTATTGATTATACTAATATCTATACTTTTGATAATGGAAATGATATAGAAATCTACTTTAAACCTTTAATAAGAGAGTTGAAGCAGCTTTGGGATATGGGTGTGTGCATATTCGATGTTTCCTCAAAAAATATATTTTAGATGCATGTTGCCCTTCCATGGAATATAAATGATTTCCCTACTTATGAAATTATTTCTAGTCGAATCATTAAGGGAAAAATATTATGTCCTATTTTTATAAAGAATACATGATTGAGAAGACTTAAATATCAACGTAGTTTCAGTTTCATGGGGCATCAGTGGTTCTTTCTAATGGATCATCAATATAAGACGAATAACTGGATGTTTAATAATAATATTTACACCGAACAACCAACTAAAAATATGTCAATAACATATGTGATTAATTAATTTAAATATTCCAATTTTTTATTAGGTAAAGCTCATATAAAATCTAAAAAGAGAAATAATGTTGACATTAAATCCACTTACAATTGGAAAAAGAAAAGTATCTTTTTTGAGTTTCCATATTGGTAAAAAAAATTGTTAGATAATTGTTTAGATATAATGAAAATTGAGAAAAATACATGTCAAATTATGCTTTAAATTCCTCTAAATATCAAGGGGAAGATCAAATATGACTTAAAATCTCATCAGGAATTTTTGGATTGAGGTATTTGACCTAAACTGCATCCTGTGTGTATCGGTGAAAAAAATGGAAAGTACCTTGTACTTCTTATGTGATGACACCTTTAGAGAAAAATAAATTTATGGAATTATTATATAATATCAAGGTTCTTGATGGATATTCTAGTAACATATCTAAATGCGTCAACAAAATAGATTTGAAACTAAAATACCTAAAAACTCATGTTTATCACATCCTTCTTCATTAATTGATTCCAATATAAATCTGGAATTTACTATATAATAATGTAAGGGTTATGGTGATGATATTATTCTATTTTTATAGATACCTTTTTTCTAAAAGGTTATCCATGTATTTCTTGATAAAAATAAAACAAGAGACACCATTAATTTTGTGTGAGTTGGAAAAAAAATGTCCTCTATTATTTTTACTTGCATACTACATTTAACAGTTCATATTACAAATGAAACACTTCTTAGGAGGCCTATTTATTTTATATGTATGTATCCTACTGAAATAAATATGTTTAAAATGAAATCTTATATCTGAAACAAGAATCATCTTGAAGGTTCCATTGTGAGAGGTTATCTGGCTCAAGAATGTGTGGATTTTTGTTCAATGTATTTGTTTAATGTGAGCATAAGACATAACTGACCAATGAGAAATGAAGATGAGTAGTATGGGGAAATTAATCCCTCATTTCTATCTCTTCCCCAAACATGATGAATTATTGTGTCATATACAATGGCTACATTGAGCCTTGAAGAGTGAGATACATAATATCGCAAGTCTTGTTTAACTCTAGTTTGTTCATTGACTATATCTAGTAAGTAATTTGAATATTTATATGTTATCTCATAATATTTCATTTCACATATAAATTAAACTTTTATTATCATTTTATGTATATAACATAAACAAATTATATGTAGAGTTTATCGATCTTTGACTTTGAGAAAGAAAGAGGATTTTCATAGCAAAGAGTTTCCTACTTGGTTGAAATCAAAGGTATGAACATTACTTTAATAAACTTAAAATATATATTAATTTAATTGTATTATTAATTTATATTTTAGGCATTTAGTTTACTTATTGTCTCAGTCTCTCAAGAATTAAGATCACTATATTTTGGTCTAAATTATTTAGTTTGTGAATAAAAATATTTAATAATCAATGGGTATAAATTTGTTACAACTGATCAAGTGGTGAATATGAGAACACAACATGATGGAATTATGTTAAATACAAAAATAGAATATTATAACAGTGCATCAAATAGTAGGAATCTATATGAAAATGTGTCTTATTATGAAATTGTTGAGAAAATATTGTTATTGGATTACTAATATTATGGTCGAGTCATTATGATGAAATGTAAATGGTTTGATTTAATCATGAAACATGGTATATTTATTGATGGTTTTAGATTCAGAGTAATTGACATGACTTGATTCCTAGATAATGATGAACCATATATTTTGGCATCAATGTTAAAACAAGTGTTTTATGTGAAAGATAGTTTGAGAACTAATTATAGTATCATTATTGAAGTAATCCCAATACATATTTTTCATAATTATGGGGAAGAAATCGACACCATTGATTCCCCCATTAGCGTTGAACAAAATATTGTATTTAATGACTCAAATTTTCCCATTGTGAGAATTGATGTTGAACCTAAAGTAGTGGTGGGTAATATATATAAGAAACCATATATGTTTATAGTTCATTCAGTTTACCTTGATGTGGGTTTCTCAGGTTGTTACTACTGTAATTACTTTAAGTTAGTTTCAATTTGGAATGATATGTTTATTTTAGTATTTTTTTTCATTTTGTTTAATTAGACTTATTTAAATTTATAAAATAAGGTTTAAAATGGGTTTTTAAAAAAAATGTATAACTTGGTTTTAAATTATAGTTTCTAAAAATGTTATGATATTGTTTATGACTTCTTTGAATTTAAGTTGTATGCATAATTTTTTTAAAAAATTTCTAAATAATGTACATTTCATTCTTATGCAGATTATGAAACATATTGAAGAAATTTGAAGGAAGAGATTATTTCATAATGATCGACAGATGTGTGATCTAGGGTTTCCTCATCTGGTTCCCTTAGTGAGTATAATAATTATAATATTTTTCTTCTATATTACATTTACTGTAATATTCTTATTATTTATCAAAACATTTAGGGACATTCATCTGAACTAGAGTTGAATTATCCTCATCCTACTAGTATGAGTCTGATAGGGGGTGATCCTAGAGCTACATGAAGCACCCGTCGTACCTGTTCACACCCTGACCCACCAGTGGACATCCCATCTACCACACCTTTTCACCCTCTATTTGAACCTCCAGGGATGTTCCCACCCATGCCTCCATCATCATCTTATTTAGCCTCTAATTCTCATACCATGTATATGTTTCCTATAGGGATATTACCACCCATACCATATCTATATATTATAATGTATCCCTTGACCTTATGTCCTTATCCTACCATGTCTACACCACCTCCATTTCCTACTATACATCCAGGATCTGATGATTCTACTCCTTCATCTTCCACACCACTGCATGAAGATGACCTAGTACATGCATTGGAACTGGAACATCCTTCATAGGCTACCAATCCAGGACAACCCACAGATCCACATGACCCTAATGAGCAGCCTATATCATATTTTTTTATAAGTGTGTCAAATTATATCACATCATTTTTTCATGATGTACTGTGAATTAATTCTTCTTCTTTTTTTCTTTTATCTTATTTAGTGGGTTTTTTCTAATAGGTTATGTGGGCATACCTGTATACATAAATCTTGGAATCGTCAAACACAAATAATGGTATATTACAATGAAGACAATCAAATGATAGGTAAAGATTCCAAACATTTTAGAAGTTTTATAAAATTTTTATCCAAGTACAATGGTATCATTTTAGTGAAACCAATCTCATGGAGGCATATCGGTAATGAAATCAAGGAGAAAACATGGGAGAATATATGAGTAATTTTTTTTATTAAATTGATATATATATTATTGTTGTATTTATATGAATTAACATGTTCATCGAAACATTTATTTAACTATCCTAATGGTGAAGCTGCTAAGGTCACACAGTTGATGGATCTTGGAGAGTTGTGGTGATCATATAAGTAACGAGTTATATGTTGGTTGGAAGAGTAGAGTCGGTTCTGATTTAGAGGGTGTACCAATATTCATTTAATGTCTAATAAAACAATATCAAGAAATGTTATCATATCAGAAGAGTAACAAGTTTAAGGTATTTTTAATCACAATTACAAAATCATCTTATTTCCATTGTTTAAAACCATGAAAATTGGATAAAATACCATAGCCATAGCCTAATTTCATAGTTTACTTGAACTGTGGCTGCTATATCCATTACAATAGGGTCCAAACTATATAAATAATTTAAACAATGAGAATAAGAGTCTATAGCCATGGTTTAAACCATGTAAATAGGTGTCTATAGCCATAGTTTAAACTGTGGACTTAGGTTCCTATAGCCACGATTTAAACTATGTCCTTTGGTGGATATATCCATGATTTAATACATTGAATTATGTGGTTGTGGCCATGGTTTAAACCATGTACTTAGGTGGATATGGCCATAGTTTCAAACCATGGCCTTAGGTGGCTATAGACATGATTTGAAACTGTGGTATTAGCCTAAAAAAATCAATAAATACAACCAATGAGGTTTGATACATCGACCTCTTCTATAATCTTTCCAAAAATTTACCACTACATTGAACTATACTATATATATATATAATTATAATTATTAATCATTTAAAAAATAAAAACCCTATATCCATAGTTTGAAATTGTGGAAATAGGTGGCTATAGACACAGTTTCAAACTGTGGCCTTAGTGGGATATAACAATGGTTTAAACCATGGAATCAGGTGCCTATAGCCACAGATTAAACCATGACCATATTTTTTCATGACCATGGTTTAAACCATGTCTGTAGGTGGCTATGGCCGTAGTTTAATAAACTATGGTAGAAGCCCAATTTCTTATAACCATGGATATATGCTGTCCTATTGCCACATTTTATAGAAACTATGGCTATAGGATGGTTACAGACATAATTTTCCAAATTGTGGTAATAAACATGTGGTTGTAGGGTCATTTTCTAGTTGTTAATATTTAATGGTTTTCATTGAAAATTTAATTTTTATCAATTTTATTGAATTTTTGTTTTTAGGATGCATCATAAAAAAAGAGAACAAGGATGCTATGAAGTATTTTCACACTTTGGGTTGCATTACAACTCCCAAGATTAAGAGGCACCAGGCACTTTAATATGAATAGAAATATATATATATCTATATTTTTACTTAAGTATAAGGTATTTATTTGATGAAGTTAAAATTTGGTAGGAGCTCTCTATTAGATAGGCTTCAAAAATTTTCATGTTGATATTGAACTAAAATATAATATTATAGATTTAAAAAAATATTGAATAATTATCCCAATAATTGAGTTCCTTATTCCCAAAATTATAATATTTCAACCAATGATCTATAACTCTTTTATTTTTCTTTGGAGTGCCTGTTTCCCAGATTTTTCTAAACCAGATGCTTGATGTTTTGAGATGTTCTCAATAACAATTTGAGCATAATTTAGGGATATAACACTTTAATAAATTATTTTATCCACTAATGATATTATTATACCGACCATATATGTTCTATTTTCATTCATCTTATCTCAACTTGAGTCTTTCAGGTTCATTATATTCAAATTTATTTATTTTAGTTTCATTTTGTAATATGTGAACTAATTTCAATAAATAGTTTTCATGTAAACTATAAAATATTCTTACATGTAATTTCCTACAATCCATTCAAATCATCCTAACCTTAATTGAATATAATCAAACCAACCTATAGTGTCCATTTCATTTTAGTTGTCCTTTCAAGAAGTATAAAAACCTAAATAGTCATAAAAATGATTTAAAATTTAATAAAATAGTATTAAAATAGTTCTAAAACAAACTCACATAGTCCTAATACTGAAGTATGAAAATTACACATTAATACATAAGGATATAAATTTCCAATTTAGTTATATTTACATACTGAAATTTAAGTTTTCTTCACATAATATAAGCCTGGAAATTCCCCTTTAATTTAGAATTTATATCTTGAATGTATTCCTTCTTCTCCCTCTAGGTTTTTATAATATTACTCCTAAAAACATTCTGAAATTTCCTTTGAATTCTAGAAATACCATATTGCTTTATTTTAATTTAACTCCTCAATGATATGTAAATATAATCCTTTTAGCATTGAAAACATGCTTCGATGAATGGATCATTCCTCAAGGACTACATTTGAGAATTTATCAGTTCAAAAAATCTTTGTATACCAAATAACCAAACCCAAAATTAACCAATTTACATAACCAAAGATTAATAAAATACCCTAACAAAAAATTAACTAAATAACCTAACCCAAAGAAAAATAAATAGGCTAACCCAAAATGAACTAATTAACCTAAAAAAATGAACTAATCCAAAACAAACTAATGACCAAATGACAAAAATGAACCAAATGACATAACCCAAAAATAAAACAAATGAATTAACCCAAAATAAACCAAATAACCTTAGATAAAAAAGATATAACCCAAAAATTAACAAAATAACTTAACCTAAAAAGTCCTAAACCAAAATGAACAAAATGATATAACCCAAAATAAACCAAATAACCTAAACCCAAGTAAACCAGTTGTTCTAACCAAAAATAAACAAATGAACAAATTAACTAACCAAAAACTATATAAACCTAAAATGAACCAAATGAATTAACCCAAAATAAACCAAATTACCTCACTAAAATATGATATAACCCAAAGAGGAACCAAATGAATGAACCCAAAATGACCTAAACCAAAGTGAACAAAATAAAATTTCCTATAATAAACCAAATTATATAACTCAAAAAATAATTAACCCAAAAATTAATCAAATGGACTAACCCAGATCAACCAAAATTACTTAACTTAAAATGAACCAAATGATCTAGCCAAATGACCAAATGGACAAATATGACAAAAGATCTAACCAAAAAATGAACCAAATGACACAACTCATTAATGAAAGAAATAACCTCACCAAAAATGAATCAAATGACCAAACCAAAAAAATATAAAAAATAATCTAATTTATTGACCAAATGACTAAATGACCAAATGACCAAATAACCTACCCAAAAAATGAAGTAAATAACCAAATTACCAAAATAACCAAGTGACCAAATAACCAAATAATGTAACACAAATAGAATTGGATTGAAATGAACATATAATAGGAATATATATCATACCCATGTTTAGCATGTTAATTAGTATGTATTGATTATATTATACTATAGTATTAAATTTATAATTAAATTTATATTTAAATTCTTCTCCATTTTATGGATTTTTTCAACACCTAAAATTTTAAGTCATTCTAGGATGTGTTGAACTTCTATATATATATATTAAATTGGTTACTTTAAAATGAGTTTCTCACTATATTAATAATATAACATAGATTCCCATTTGAGCTTTAATTTTAATTTATCACATGTAGATTCATTCCCTTGCATCTTAATCTAATGTGAAAATTAAATTTAATACTACATAGTGACTCACCACTATAATTTAATCTAATGTGGGAAAATTTTAACTTGATTCGAGTAGATGGTTAATCTCACATGTCTTCACAATATTTTTTTTGATTTTTTTTATCAATTTTATATTTTCAAAAATGTGCCCTGGAGGCCCTTGATGAGAAATAAGATAAAAACTTTAGGCCAAATGATCATTTGAGATAGGTATTAGGTGTGGAGAACTAGGTGAGAGTCTAATGTTGACCTAGGAAAAACATTTTCCCTACTAGGTATTGGCCCTCATCAGGGGCCACTCAAACCTATCACACCACCTTGATGAAAAACACTAATGTAGAAGTAGTTGAGGCCAAAAAATAGCTATACAAGAGTGTGAAAGAGGTAAAATGGTCACCAAACAATTCCTGAAAATCTATGTCAGTTGTATTTCCATCACTTCAACTAGAGTATTCTAATGTTTTTTATTCATGTATGGAAATAATACTCTCTATATATGATGCACCAAGTGATGTCAATGAGGTCCCTAGTGGTGGTTGAGGTGATGATACTGTTGGTGGTGGTGGTGATGCTGCTGCTGATGATGATGGTGTTGATGATGATATTGGTGCTCTAAGAAATGATTCTAGTGATGATTATAATGGAACTAGAGGTGATAAGGAAGATATTGACCCCCTCTATTCTTGATTAGATATAAAAGAGACATGTTTGGATGATGTTTAATGACTAAAATTGATTGATGGTGTGGATTGTATATGTATGTCATAATATTTTAAATGGTTTGAAAATTATTGATAACTTGATGGTTAAATAATAAATATATAATAATTGTACTATATCAAATATGTACCATGATTTTTAATTTCTTTATAGGTTCTATGAGAGGTGTTGGATGGTGCTGCTGCTGTCCATTAGGAATAGGACTCTATACCCACAGTTCATAGAACCATGGGTATATATCAATTTTTGACAGACATCTATACCCACGGTTTCAGGAACCATTGGTGTAGATTTATTCCCACAGTTTGAAGTAAAACATGGGTATTCAAATTTAGTAGTGATCTATACCAACAGTTTCAAAGAAAACCATTGGTATATCCCTATACCGAAGAATATAGTCCCCATGATTCACATAACTATTAGTATAGGCTATACCAATGGTTATGGGGCCTATACCAATGATTCTAAACAATTTTTATAACTTAGTTTTTTAGAAGTGATTTCATGTCTCACTATGATCCCATGATGGGGACCCCTGCACAACAAGAATTACTAAAATTTAGATGCTTCATGAAAACAATAAAAGGTATAGCCTTCATATGGTATACTAGTTTGCCGAATCAGTCAATCATGGGATGGGAAGATCTCTGTCAGCAATTTATTTTTCAATTTAGCTCAATGATACAGAATACAATAGTCTTAGACCTCTCAAACTACAAGTAGTGGTAGAATGAGAGGGTCTCATATTTCATTACTCAGTGGAAGGGGTTGACCTACTCTTTAAACCTATAGCATCCCCAAGACGATTTATTGTCCATATGTATAGAAAATTTTCATGAAAAGTTGTGTACACTGCTCATACCTTTGAAATATATAGAAGATTTTTAGGATACTTCTATAATTTATCAAAGATTGTAAAATTCCATTTTGTGAACCAAGGAAAAGTCTTGAGTAATTCCATCAACTCAGGGGAAGAGAACAGGGAAAGCGGAGGCTATAATAGTCATGATTAATTCAGCCCCAACACCAAATCTATCTCTAAATCCCATACCATATCATGTGAAACCACCTCATGAGAATCAGAAACAATGCCCACCTTTTCAGGATGAGTGAAGGTAGAAGAGGAAAAACTAGTTTGAGGAACTAAAAAACTAAATTTATTCATTCTAAGATGACCAAATCCATGGATACTTCATCACGTATTTGGAGAACAACTCGATCAAGTTTCTAAATCCCAAGAGGACTGACCAGGATGGTCTCAAAGATCTCCCAAACCCCTATCACCAGACATTGGGGAAAATTATCTAGTAATGATTAATTTTCAAAAATATCCTATAAAAATGGAAGACTATAGGAAAGTAGACCTGGAAGAGCCAACTACGCAAGTAGCATGTGTTTCTACCACCAATACAAAGGAAGAGGGTGAATGAAAAGTGGTTACCAACAAAGGTGTGTATAATTTTAGTGATTGGATGAATTGAAAGAAAATAAAACTAATTCATGCCATCCTCTGAGAATAGTTGAAAAAACTGAATATGACCCCAACCACTTCCACTATGACAAAGCTAACCCTGTCAGCACTGCATTCCTCTAAAGGCTAGTCTGAAAAATAATATCATGTATAGAAGGTTAGAAAAAAAATATAGGGATATTAACATGAACCAATGCCAAATTTTTATTTTAATATCTCATACTTCATTCCTTTATCTTCGAAACAACAGGCACCACCCCTCCAAATGGTACCATAAGAGTTGAATCATGAGAAAAAATCCTCATTAGAAAAAGAATTGATTTTCAGTTCCATTAATTTAATTTACTTAATGGATCCCTTATATAGTGATGAATAAAACCATGAAACCAGGTTCCTTGCATCTAATCAAGGAATTATGGGAAGAAATCACATTGGCTGAGGATATAGGGGAAGATGCACCCACGATAGCAATTAGTACTTTGACCATGTCCTTGCTCGAACCGTCTATTCCACTGAAATTCAAGGGAGATACCTCCTGTGGGACTAAAAGGAGTAGGAAAGTTATCCCACATATGAAAAGAGTTTCCTATAATGTCCCATCTTGGGTTCCACATGCTGGTGCCCCGAACCGATTGGTTACATGACCTCAAGAGCACCTCCCCATATGCTAGAGGCTGCTGACAACAAGGGTATGGTAAGTCATTCAGGGGGAGAATATACCCTTTTTTTCTTTTATTAGAGTAATACACCATAATACATAAATAAAAAATAGAAGAAACAAATAATTATAAAAAATACCAATATCTCATGATATCCAAAGCATGGAGTACAATGTTTAAACTAAACAATAAATATGTCATACTAATGTACGTGCCAAGGGTCAATATGAAACTCAAAACTAAAGACACCAAAGACACCCAAGTAGGTCCTAAACCATGTATAGTTCCCTCATCCATGATCTACCCTAACTAAGCCATATAACATAGGGAATTCTCCCTTGAACTATCTTGTAATAATAAAGTCTATTTGGGTACCGATTAGGCAGCCTGAGTAGGGTGTGAGTACAACTCAATAGGCCACCACTAATGGTGTCTAAAACAATTCAGCCAATAAAAGTGTATGTAATTGAAATAAGAATATGTATAATTCATAAATAAACTATTTATTACATTATTACATATTCTCTATTTAAGAACATAATACCCCAGGTTCCCGTAGACACCCAAACCTCAATACCTACTTCAACTAATGTCGGAATTTGAATTATCCCTAAGGGATACCTCATGTATGAATGTCTATGTTACCATTCTTATTTCACAAATGAATGACCATGTTACCATACATTAAATCACATAATTGAATGATCATGTTACCATTCATTATTTCATAAAAATGAATGACCATGTTACCATTCATTAATTCTTACCATTGAATGACCATGTTACTATTCTTCATTTATCACACATGAATGACCATGTTACCATTCATTAAATCACACAATTGAATGACCATGTTACCATTCATCAACACATAATTAATTCAGTAATTAATTGTCCCACCAATGACATTACTAATTCAATAATTAGTTAAACACAACAATTCTATTAGTTAAATCAACAATGAACTAATCAAAATAATAACATTAATTAATTCAAAAATTAATTAATCATATCAATTTCTCTAGTTAATTCAACAATTAACTAATCACATAAATTAATCTAGTTAATTCAACAATTAACTAATCACATCAAAAACTCAAGTCAATTAAATAATTAACTAATCTCATCAATAATATTAATTAATTCAACAATTAATTAATCACATAAAATACATTAATTAATTCAACAATTAATTAATCACTTCAATACTATTAGTCAATTAAATAATTAACTAAACAAAACAATTAATCTAGTTAATTAAACAATTAACTAATCACATCAATAACTCTAGTTAATTCATCAATTAACTAATCACATAAATAACTCTAGTTAATTAATCAATTAACTAATCACATCAATAATATTAATTAATTTGATAACTAATTAATCACATAAAATACATTAATTAATCCAAAAAATAATTAATCACTCTAATATCTTAAATTAATTCACTAATTAATTGTTCTTGTCAATCCCATAAATTAATTCCATAACTAATTAATCACTCCCATCAACCTCATTATTTAATTCAAGCATTAAATAATCAAATCACTTCCCTTAATTAATTTATCAATAAATTAATATCTTTAATCTCATTATTTAATTCAAAAAATAAATAATCAAATTACTTCACTTAATTAAATAATCAATTAATTAATCACATGAATCTCATTAATTAATTATATAATTAATTAATCATTTTAATCTCATTACTAATTCAACAATTAGTTTATCATAGAATTACACTTAATTAATTCCATGATTAATTAAGTGTGTCAATTACATTAATTAATCCATCAATTAATTATTCAACATACACAACTAATTATCCATAATTAATTCAACAATTAATTATTCAAATAAGAAATATAAATATCTCATAATTAATTATACAATTAATTATCTCAATTCATATATCTTGATATGTCATAATTATTTCAAAAATTAATTATCTCAACTCATATATATTGATATATCATAATTAATATACCATTAATTATCTCAATTCATATATCTAGATATCTCATAATTAATCTACCATTAATCATCTCAGCTCATATATCTAGATATCTCATAATTAATCTAACATTAATTATGTCATCTCATATATCTAGATATCTCATAATTAATATACCATTAATTATCTCAAATAATATATCTAGATATCTCATAATTAATATACCATTAATTATCTAATATCATATATCTATATATCTCATAATTAATTCATCAATTAATTATCTTAAAACAATTATCTCAATATCTCATAATCAATCCCCCAATTAATAATCTAAACTACATATACCTAAATCTCATAATTAATCCTACAATTAATTATCTAAATGGGAAGACCATAAACCACATAATTAATTTTCTAATTAACTATATAAATGGGCATCCCCTTAGTCTCATAATCAACTCCCCAAGTAGTCATGCATTTCAATGATTTATCCAATAAATCAATTAGCCGTTATTTAAAACACAAATCCCTAAATCTCACAATTAATTCATTAGTTAATTATCTACTTTGAAAAAACCTAAATATCATAATTAATTAATAAATTAATTATCAAAGATCATCCACTTAGTCTCATGATTAAATCCCCAATAAGTCATAAATTTCAACAATTTATCCAATTAATCAATTGAAAATTATCTAAATAAAAAATTCTTAAATCTGACAATTAATTCATCAATTAATTATCTAATTGGAAAGCCCCTAAATCTCATAATTAATTCCCAAATTAATAATCAAAATTACCATCCCCTTATTTTCATGATTAAATCCCCAAAAAGTCATAAATTTCAATAATTTATCCAATTAATTAATTGGCCATTATCTAAATCACAAATTCCTAAATATCAAAATTAATTAATTAATCAATTATCTAATTTAATATCCCCTAAATCACATAATTAATTTCCAAATTAATTATAAAAATTATCAGACCCTTAGTCTCATGATTAAATCCCCAATCAATAATCAATTTCAACAATAAACAAGTTAATTAATTGGCCATATTAATTATCCCAATTTAGGAATTCAAATTGATAAAGAATGCTATAAATTCTACAATTTAACACACTTAATAAAAATAATTACTATGAGAAAATAATATTAGACCACCTACCTAAATTTTTTGAAGACTAATCGCCCAATGGAAATCCCCGAAAGTTGAGCAGCACAACGACGTAGATTTATATCTGAATCTCAAAACCCTAAAATAAAGATTTTAAAAAATCAAGATATTGAAAAATTAGATCTAGATATAGAATAATAGATATATATATCACCAAATAGACGTCGATATATCTAATACAATGTATTAAATATTTAAAAGAAAGTGGAATGGATGGAAGAAGAATGAGGGAAGAATGGGAGAAGAAATCACCTACCAGAAGAGAAGCGGTCTTCGATCTGGGCTTCGATTCATAAATAATGGAGGTTAGGAGGGAATAAAATTCATCCATAGAGTTCCCAAAATAGGAATTATTTACTATGGATGAATTTGGGTCTATTTGGTGTTAATTAGGGGGGTTCAGAAAATTTTAGAATTAATTTTCAGACTTAATTAATTATCACGCACAGTTTCCTTCACAAGGGTGCAATGTATGCCCCATATCCTCCTATTTATTTTTTAAAATTCTACCAAACACTCCCTAAAATAAAACCTGATTGAAAATTAATCAACACAATTTATAATTGTACCTTTAAATGAGCTTGATATGTCTTTAGAAATGTTTAGGTTCTTACATTTCCCTATCCTGCTCATTCTGAAAGATTGTTTGTAGGGGAATCTTCATCAAATCAAACTTAGTGCATAAGAAGACGTATTTAAACTAAACCACTAAGGATAGGAGAAAATTTAAAGTCTGATCTGACTGCATCAAGTGATTTAGCTCCTAAATCACCCATGAGATATAATCCTCATATTGGGAAGCACATACCTTTATCTCATAAATACGACATTCTAAAGAAATTAGCCATGATTTCAGAAAATTTTTAGATCATGGATTTTATAATTATATCAAAAAACCACAAAGAAGTGTTCATAGAGGATCTGTAGATCCCTAAGGAGTTTGAAGCTAAAGTTTCCGCTGTTAAAATTTATCATGCAAAGATCGATCTCATATAATGACACATGATCATCTCTTTCACAAAACAAGATAAATATGTTATTATATAGGGAAACATTAGAACATTGTATGCGTCTGGAAGGATAAAAGATGTTTATATACAATAGGCTTTCATTGATAATGGATTAGGAGTCAACCTCATTATAGTCTGAAAACTTCATTGACCAGGTTATAGTGAGGCCCACTTGTCCCATTCTACTTTAATTCTACAAGGTTTTGACAAGAACAAAAAAAATACTTTTGAAAGAATAAAGCTTAGGGATTAGTTTGGGGAACTTGTATCTAACTCATAATTTCTGGTTGTTTGTAAAGGCATGACTTTCAACATTCTGTTGGAAAGACCTTGGTTTCAACATCACACATCATACACCAATGCCTCAAATATTGCATTAATAGTAAAATTGAGACATTTCATGGTGATAAAACCCCATTTGAATCATATTAATCACAATACATTGATGTGGGATTTTATTAGAGATAAGGGAAATAGCCCATGATTAATGGTGTTTCCTGGGTCACTACCCCAAATGGTATAGAAATGAACCTAGAAAATATATTCAAACAGATAGATGACGAATATGTGCTTCTTATTAATATAATCGAGGGAATTAGTCTAAATTTGGGTTCATATTCAACAAATTTCATGATATCAGTCATGAAAAATGAGCCCAATAGTGTTGAAAAGGTCATTGACCCTCCAGACAGTGGTGGAATCATGATGGAAAAGATATCATTCCATACCCTCAGATTCAAAAGATATTTTACACATCATATAAGTAAAAATAGGTTTTCATGACATAAAGAAAGAGTAAATATACTTATTATTCATCCCTCATCCCTCCTTTGGATCTTTAAAGAAACCCCATATTGTCAGTTGTGTCAGAGGAAGCTGCTTCATCTATTTGATGTCAAGATGTCAAATCCGATCCTAATTTTCTTTCATAACCTACTTCCCCTAAGAGTAAGACATAAGTAGAAAAGTAAGATTAATAGGAATAGGAATAATAGGAGGAGGACCTTAGGGATGAACCTCTAGATTTTGAGGAATGTGTCTCTACCATTATTGATGAACTCAGAAAAATAAACCTCGGTATAGAGAAGGACCCACGACCCACATTGATCACTGCGACCATGTCCTTTAAAGAAAAATAGATATTTACCTCCTTTATGAAGCTACATCAGGATTTTTCACCTATAATTACACAGAAATTTCAATCCTTGATCCTGAGGTGGACACTCTCCACCTAGGTTTTTTAGAAAATCACTGGGGATACAAACATGCATCCATAAGGACACACCTGACTCATGCCACTAAAATTGAGGTTAAAGTTGACAATA
Source organism: Viscum album (assembly GCA_963277665.1). NCBI lineage: Eukaryota > Viridiplantae > Streptophyta > Magnoliopsida > Santalales > Viscaceae > Viscum > Viscum album. Next base: position 1,103,504,978 of record OY728137.1, read on the forward strand.
TTATCAAATCTAGTTTTATTTAGGAATCCAAATATCCAAAATTTCTAGCCAACATAGTCTCGATAAAGAAGAATAATAGTAAAATCATGGTTTACATCAAATTCATAGTTCTCAATCGGCACCATCCAAAATATTATTTCTTAGTTCCAATCACAGAGTTAGTAATTGACGCTACAACCATATACCATGATCTTTACTTCATGGATGGATATTCAAGGTACAATCAAATCTAAATGGCCCAAAAAGATTAAGAGTCAACCACATTTAGTCCCCCATGGAATATTATGCTACTAGGTAACACCCTTTTGATTAAAGAATGTCGGTTCTACATATCAATGTGCCATGAATCACATCTTCAAACCCTTTTTGGGAAGGGTTTTTGAATTATACTTAGATGATCTGGTGGTTAATTCTTGAAAATGTTATAAACATTTAGTTGATATTGAGACCGTATTTAACAAACTATGATAGAATAGCCTAAATATGAACCCCTTGAAACATGTTTTCAAGGTCACCTCAGGGAAATTTATTGGATTCATCATATGTCATCATGGAAACAAAGTAAACCCTAATAGGACAAAGGAAATCCTCAATATTTTACCTCCTTAGAACCTCAAACAGTTGAGGGGTTTATAAGGACACATTTCTTACATTCGATGCTTTATATATAACCTCATAGGCAAGTGTTTTTCCTTTACCAGGTTAATGAAAAATGGGGTCACATATCAGTGGAATGATGAATTTTAGGAATCATTCAATGGTATCAATAAATATCTCTTAATTCCACCAGTTTTAATTCCACACATTGAAGTAAAACTGCTTATTTTGTACGTGACATCCCTGGAACGATCACTGAGCACATCCCTCACAAAAAATAATAAAATTGAGAATTAAAAAATCCTATATTATCCCAGTCGAACCATGATCTATACTGAGACTTGTTATTTATATATTTAAAAGAAATTCCTAGTGTTAATCTTTGCAGTTCAAAAGATGAGGCACTACCTGCAGTACAACAAGATCTATTTATTCTCTCGTAAAAAACCCACTCAAATACATCCTTAACCATTCTATATTTAATGGATTCTTGGCATAGTGGGTAGTGATCTTGTAACAGTTTGAAATCCATTTTGTGCCTCTCAAAGCGGTAAAAGATCTAGATTTGACTTCCTTGTGAAACATCCATCTATAGAAACAATGTCGTTGAATACTAAATTACTTGATAAAGATATATTCTTTATTTAAGAGGCCCACCCCCATATATGGGAGATATATTTTGATGACACATTCAGAATCCTAACAATGAATAAAATGGAAGACCCCAATCTCAACACAATTAGGTTGGGAATCATTCTCATATCTCTAGTAAAGGAATTATTTTCTTACTTCTTCATGTTGTAATAGGTCTATTCAAATAATGAGGTAGAATATCAAACCCTCATTATAGTCCTAGAATTGGAACTTCATATTTCAGTTGAACACTTGAAGGTGAAATTCAATTCAGAGTTGGTAATCAAATAGATCAATGAGTATTATACTATAAAAAAGGAGAGATGATACCCCTACTCGACTATGTCTAAAAACAAATGGAAGAATTCCCCTTATATCTGACATTAAATCATGTCCCACAATCATAAAATTCATAGGTTGATTCACTGGAGAATGCATCCATGGATTTGGAAGATCCAAATAAGGATGTAATAGTCACCATCATTTCACATTGCCAAATGGTGTCACATTATGTTTGTGTTTACATGGTAGAAATAAATGAGGTTAATTCCATCCCTAAACCAAAAAATTCTACAACTGGTTAGACAACACACATTGCAGACTACCTTCAAAATAGAGTGCTCTCGTCAAATAGATCTAGAAAAGAGAAAACCTAATGATGAGCGACCAAATTTACTCTTTATAATGACCCAAATCACTATAAAGTCCTCTATAAATGAGACTTTAATAGAGTAATTCTCAGGTTTATTGACGGATAAGAGACTATCACTATCATGAAATAAGTGCATATTGGATCCTATAGTACCCACCAGTCAAGGTTCATGCCTTAAAATCAGATCCAAGGGTTTGGATACTTCCATACTTCAATAATGCAATATTGCACAAAATTCACCAAGAATTTTCATTCCTTCCAAGTGCATTCCAACTTCATCCATCAACCCCTGGAGTTTCTATACACATGAAAATAATCCTAGTCATTTTCTATATGGATAATAGATATTGTAGGGCTGTATCCTCTAATTACGTCCAAGAAGTTAAAATACACCCTCATTGCTACCTAATTCTTCTCTAAATGGGATAAGGAAATAAACCTTAAATAATTCAATGCTAAAATCATCATAAACTTCATTAAAACCAATATCATTAAAATATTTGGTGTCTTTCATACAATATTAATGGAAAATGGCACCAATTTATGTTCTGTTGAATTGGAGAAGCTGCATTAGGAGTATAGTATCAATACCAACCACTTGTCTCACTATCATGTAGTGGATAATGGAAAAATAGGGGACTTCAAAAAGACCATATCAAACATACTATAGAAGATGGTGGATAAATATAAAAATTCTTGTCCTGATAATTACTTTCATGTCTTGTGGTCCTATATGACTATTACTCGTAATGCCACATGAGCAGCCCTGTATTCAGTTGTATATGGAATGTAATTAGTCTTTCCCCTTGAGGTCAAATTTTCCTTGACCCATGTTTCCATATGTGATCAAATATTCACATGAAAGCAATAAATAAAATGTATGGATGAATTGGGGTGAGTTGATGAGAAAATATTGCGCACTTTTCATCATGTGGAGGTCTACCAAAATCAGATAGCACAATCTTTTAACAAGAATGCATGCCTCTTCTCATTCCTACAAGGAGTGCTAGTACTGGTCCATAGGACCCTGATGATACTAGGGAAGAAACCTAAAAATATTAAGATAAAGTGGTAGGGACCTTATTCCATACATAATTTCCACTCCAATGGATCTTATTCCCTAATTTCGATGGATGGATAAATCATTATAACCACTACCAATGAAATATTTCTCAAGAAATACCTTTTTTGATAAATCTACATTATCTTACTCACTATAAAATGTTAAACTATGTGTAAATTGTCCTCACTATACAACACTAAACCACATGTACATCACCCTCATTTTACTTCGTTAAACTGCATATACATCATCCTCACCATACGACATTAAACTACATGTACAACCTTCTTACCGCATGACGTTAAACTGAATTTTACCCCATCATCCTTACCACATAATGTTAAACTTTATGGATTGGTTCTTTTCACACAACATTAAAAGTCATGAACCATCCATCATCCTTTTTGTACGATGTAAAAATTCATGGTTAATCTCCCTCATCTTTTCTACACGACGTTAAAATGCATAGCATCACGGTCTTGTATCTATGACCTTAAAAGAAACATCATATGGTCCTAGACATATGACCTAAAACTGTAAGACACAATTTCATCCTAGTCACGTGATGTTAAATTGTATGAAAACATCCTCATCGTATGAAATAAAACTATATGGTTCATATCCTTATTGTACAATGTAAAACTGAAAAAATTTTCGGTCTATTCTTGAGAAGATCATAGTCTTTATTACTGGTCTCCCACCACACCTCCATAATATAACTACACATGGATTGATTCTCATATCAATGGGATACATAGTGATTCCTGGACCTTATGTCCTGGGTCTAGCCATGAATAAGATAAAATCCCCCCTATTTTTCATACAAAATAAAGATCTATATAGGGGACTTCACACTCCATGGCCAATGATGATCCTAATTATCCCTTTGTGCTTGGACATATTACTTACACGCATCATAATCCTTGTCCTAGGAAATTTTATATCCCCATAAACTTTACTTATCCATCGATAATCAAATGGTAGATTCATGAGGATACCTTTTTTTAATATGCATTAATACACCCCCTTATGGATTTTTATAAGACACCCACCAAAAGGTTCTATCAACCAGAGGCACATTCTTCCTCAGGAGAGACCTCTTCTATCTCCACAATCCTCAATAAAATTATGATGGGAAACCAATTTTTAACATTGGTCCATGGTTATTCCTTACGTTCTTGTCTCATACCACTTCTCCTGATCCAAGAATCCCTAATACCATGTTTTAAAATTTCCTTCTTCATGTCCGAAGTATATTGGGAAAACCCTAGCCCAGTAAGACTCATACCCATCATCATTTCCATGACATATGGTCCTAGCCATATGACCTAAAATTGTAAGAAAACATGTCGTACTAGTTACATGATGTTAAACTATATGACTACATCCTAATCACATGAAATTAAAATATAGTCTTACCCAATGTACCAAGCATAAGATTCCCTAGGAAACCAAATCAAGAAGCCTCATGTAAAAAACATGAGATGCCTCTTATATGGAGGTTTCCTGAATGCATGAATAAAATTTATGGGGCTTCATGCCTTCCTTTTTTATTTTGGACAACCATCTTCCTTACCACGTAATGCTAAAATTCATGGTTAATGTCCCTATTATTCAGAATTAAAATCCTATTAATACATACTGACTGATTCTCATTCTAATGAGATATGTATAAAATCCTAGATCCCACATCCTAGTCCAGCCAACACAAGAAAAAAAATACCATATCCTTCATTCTAACCACCTTTTTTGGTGAAAGAAACCTTTTCCACTCCTTATTTCTCACACTGATCATAGATCATGTGGGATTAGGAGTTTTGGTAAAGGATTCCCTACATGATAAAGTTATATCAATTCACATTAGGGTGAACATGGTCCTAAATGAAAGACCTTAAAAGGAACACCAAATATCCTCACTATATAATGTTAAACTGCATTGTTGACATTTCTTGGATGATATAAGTTCAAGAACTATGTGTGTATTGATTATCACTTTGATGAGATACATAGTGACTCCCAGATCTTATATTCTGTTCCAGATGCAATATGGTAAAATGTCCCCACTCTCCTATATATGAGTTGGATCTATACAGGAGGGTCTAATATGGATTCTCACCTCACTCATGGGCCTGTATTAAAAAAATCCCCTTCTCTAGACAAGAATTTGATCAATGTGGGGAATCTTTTCAAGAACTTCACATGCCTTGATTCTCACCCAAACAAGATATTTAGTGAAACCCAGATCCAATTTCTTGGGTACATCCATAATAAAAAGCAAAAAATCCCCCTTTCTTACATACAGGTTAAACCTATATAAGTAAACATCTCTCCCTATTCTGGGATGATTTTGATATGAAATGACCCTTCCATATTCAGTAACTTTTCTTATTTAAACCAAACTATGTATCTAGGGAAATATTAATATTCATAATCCTTATTCAGCCATTGGTAGTGTAATGTAAGACTCCAAAGGATGCCTTTGTTTGAATATACATCGATACGCCACATTTAGATTTTCAAAATTTTCCCACAAAAAGGTCCTATGAACCATATGATGTTGTTGTTTTGATGATTCATTAATATGACCTAGTTGAATTTACATAAGTTTCCCACTAAAAGTTCCTATCAAACATAGGCACATTTATCCTCAGGAGAAACCTCTTTTATCTCTATAATCCCCAACAATGTTTTCTCACATATCACTCTTCAGATCCAAAAACCCCCAAATTATAACTTTCAACCTTCCATCTTCATGCCTGAATATGATGGAATATTCTTGGATAGATTACCATGAAATGGAAAATCACTAATATCTTGGTCAAAGTTAAATGAACTTAAACTGTAACCTTCAACATCTTTTTTGTAAGATGTTAAACTACACAGTCTATATCCAGGTTTCACAATATTAAAATTCTTGATACTTCAACCCTTTTTAGGGAGTATAATTTCCTCTTGATGCTGGACATCCACCACATCACCCCAAAATAACTATGTATAACTTGATGAATATTCCATAAATAAACATAGTCATGCATAGATTATCCATTCTAGTCCCAACTTCCACAACAGCAAAAACATTTGTGTTAATACATTCATGGAAACAACCCTGATCTGGGTGGGAGGTTCTGTACTTCTCCTAGGACCCCTCCTTTGTAATGTTATGATCTAAACACAATTCCCCCTTATTTACACAAACCAATTTTTTGTAGGAGTGGTTTCCCATTCATGGACAGTGCCAAAAAATATTCTCCCTTCATTCTAAAATGCATTCCATTCACAAAACAACCTTCATGGTCTTGAGAAATTTGGATCTTTACAAAATCCATGACCATCGATAATAGAATGTAAGATTCATGAGGAAACCATTTTTTTGATGATTCATTAATACGCCCCAGTTTGGATTTTTATAAGTCACCCACAAAAAGATCCTATCAACTAGAGGTACATTAATCCTTAGAGATACCTCTTCCATCTCTATAATACTTGACAACATTGTGCTGGAAACCAATTTTCAAAAATGGTATTCAGTCATCCCTTTCATAATTGTCTCATATCATGTTTTAGATCCAAAAATCATAAAAACATGAATCAAAATTACCCTTTTGGGTATCTAAATAATTTAAGAAAATTATCATCTAAAAATCCCTACTTGGGTGATCATTCCATAACTCATGGTCAAATATTTTCAACTTAAAACACCAGTCACATTAGTCTAGCCTGTAAGACTCTAAACTACCAAAAAAAAAATAGAAACAATACTCGCCAAGTTGAAAACCCAAAAAAGGGAACCCTGGGTAAAAGTTGAGTCTCATATCACTATACATGTACCCTATATGGTTTAGGAAAAAATTGATAAATGAAAAAATAAAGAGTTATAAAACTTCTTAGCTTGAAAACCCACAAAGAAAGGCCTAAGTAAAATTCAAGTCTCACCTGCTAAGTCTTCTTCATATTTGACTTGGGAAAAAATTAGGTCCATGACACAAAATACACATAGTTGTTAGGGTCCTTCATATGACATTAGAAACAGTCAAACTATGCTCACTAGGTATAAAGACCTGGGAAAAAATAGAGCACTTTTATTTCTATCATTGTAATTCTAAATCATTAAAACAATGAAATTTAATAAAATGATTCATTTTCAATGTTATATTATGAGTACAATTAGGATACTAATAAATAATAAAAATGATTGAGGAACCAAAAAATAATTTTCATTAATTTTTTTAAATTCAAAGGATCTTTCACATGCTAGAGACTCTCCACCAATATTTACATGTGTTCCTCAACATAGGATTTTAGTTTTGGGGCTATGGAACAAGCTTTATCCTCCATTTTTCGAAACCTAGCTAGCTATGTGGTGACATAATCTTTAGTATAATGAAGTTTCTTCTTATCTACAACAAAAAAACTTACCTTTTTCTGATTCCCTCTTTAAGGAATGGTGGATTTATAAAACAAATTCCTTGGTGGAATCTAGTTCTTCTTGATGGGATACCATTTAGATAGATTTCTCATCAAGGTGGTGCTGATACTCCTCTACCTCCTTGGAAAGGTTGAGCTCCACCTAGGATATAAAAGCTTTGAGATCTTTAAAATGACCTATTAGCTGCACCTAATATTTCTATAACCTTTTATCCTCCTTCTATTATTGAACAGTTGACTTCATAGCATGGTGGATCATGAAGTAATCAAAATCGTCATACCCCAAAATGGAAAACATGGTTGTAAGTCTGAAAAGTTGTGATGGATGATATTCAAGAGGAATTTTTGAGATTATCTTTCAGATGTCTCACAAAAAAATATGGCATGAGGTGTGAAATTAATCCTTCATCTCTAAGTTTGAATCATAAGTTCTTTCAAAGGGTGAGATGTAATCTAGGATTAATGCACTCAGTGAGGCAGCTTACTCTACTCCCTATAAAAAAGTACCAACCTTTCTTTTTAATGTTGGATGAGTTGGAATAAAAGTTTCTCCCTTAGGACTGACCACCAAATTCGATGGCACTGTATAGCATATGGAACCCCTCATTGACATTAGGGGTTAAAATATGGAAAAGGTAGTAAAGAAACTAGATTAGTTAATAACACTCACCCATTAGTGGATAGACTGTTGGGATTAACACCTCCCTAAAATCCTCATTTTCAATACTTTGAGTAGGTACCTCCTGACATGAAAGATCCTCCTAAGTTTTCCCAACAACTTAGATGTAGGGATCTTGAGAATCTCCCACTTCGAGGTCCTCAAACATTGTTCCCTTAGAAATGGGACCAGGATGGACTTGTATTCCTTGGTCATGAATTGACTTGGAAATGTTTTTTTTGTGGACAAAGCTACACAATTTTATCTCTGGTGTGAGTCATCAAACATAAGAAGATTGAATGTGTTTGAAAATGAAAGAAAGATAAAACTCACATCCATCCAATTCCCTATCAAAGTACCAGAAATACTCTAGATAGTATTGAATATTAATTTTTTTTTAAAACTATCCTTAAGTTACATTAGTTCATTATATAAGTCCTCACATCTCGAAGCATCCTCACCAGTAGGGGTATTGTAACATCCCCAAATGATACAGGGTTAAATGACTAAATGATATGACTCATGTCAACAAGGTGCACCTTCCTCTTTAGGATCCTACCTGATTAAAACTCCACAATTAAGCGTGCTTGGCCTGGAGTAGTGATCAGGATGGGTGACCTTCTGGGAAGTTTCCCAGGGTGTGTGTGAGTGAGGAAAAAGCACATTAAAAAGGACATGTGTTGGACTTTGGGGACAATCATTAGTCAGATGACCCGTTCAGGCATGTGAGTGGACCCTGGGGTGGGCCCAACATGTCTGTGGGGCAACTGGTGGTACCTGGTGGGCCAGGACCCAACGACCATGTTAAGGTGGGGTGGATGTGCTGTCACCAGGGCCTAGTTGTTACATTTGGTATCAGAGGATGAACCTAGCCTTAAGTGCGGTGCACTTCCTGGGTTGAGATGCACGACCCAAAACGAGGATGTTGTGCTCTAGGGGGGGGGTGATTGTAACATCCCCAAATGATACAGGGTTAAATGACTAAATGATATGATTCATGTCAACAAGGTGCACCTTCCTTTTTGGGAGCCTACCTGATTAAAACTCCACAGTTAAGAATTCTTGGCCTGAAGTAGTGATCATGATGGGTGACCTTCTGGGATGTTTCCCAGGGTTTGTGTGAGTGAGGACAAAGCACACTGAAAAAGACATGTGTTGGCATGTGGGGCAACTGGTGGTACCTGGTGGGACAGGACCCAACGACCATGTTAAGGTGGGGTGGATATGCTGTCACCAGGGCCTAGTTGTTACATTTGGTATCAGAGGAGGAACCCAGCCTTAAGTGCGGTGCACTTCCTGGGTTGAGATGTAGGTCCCAAAACGAGGATGTTGTGCTCTAAAGGGGGGGGGGTGATTGTAACATCCCCAAATGATACAGGGTTAAATGACTAAATGATATGACTCATGTCAACAAGGTGCACCTTCCTTTTCGGGAGCCTACCTGATTAAAACTCCACAGTTAAGCATGCTTGGCCTGGAGTAGTGATCATGATGGGTGACCTTCTGGGATGTTTCCCAGGGTGTGTGTGAGTGAGGACAAAGCACACTGGAAAAGACATGTGTTGGCATGTGGGGACAATCATTAGTCAGATGACCTGTTCAGGCATGTGAGTGGACCCTGGGGTGGGCCCCACATGTTTGCGGGGCAACTGGTGGTACCTGGTAGGCCAGAACCCGATGAGCATGTTAAGGTGGGGTGACTGTGCTGTCACCGGGGCCCAGTTGTCACAAATGGTATCAGAGGAGGTTCGCTCCTTGGGTCATGTTATTTGGGGAAGAGTTAGGATAGTCTGGAGCTAGGATTTTCGGGACTTGACATTTCAGTCATGGGTAGTGTGCCTGTCCAACACACCTCATGACGGGATTCAAGTCACCAGGGGAAGTATGGATTTATCTAAGTCCTTTGGTTTTCTTGGTTTAATGATGACTATGGGAAATGGAAAGAGAGTTGGGCGAATAATCTCAGTCAGCTCACAGGGCCTGGCAAGCCATGTGGAGCCGTGGATATTTCCCTAGAATACTCTCTGTGAAGGTGAAGTGATTGGAATATAGCTGCCAACCATATGTCCAAGTCACCCACCGAAACTAGTTTCCTCTCACATTGTCTTGTGTCTCTTTGTTTTGGAATCTTGGAAACTTGGTTTTTTTAAGCAAAAAAATGACTTCACTTTAAGGAGTGTGAATTTTTGTGAAGTTATTTTCTATTAAAGTGAAAATGGTTTTATTTTTTTTAAGTCTATAAATGAAATTTCAAAATTATTTCAAAAGGGTAAATTATGTGTTTACACCACTTTTGAAAGTATGAACTATGTTAATTGGGGTTTTGAAAATATGTTTCTAGTGGAATTTTTTTTAACCTTGGACAAGTGTTTTGGATTGAATTAAGTGTTCTAGAATTTTTGTGTGGGGTTTGAAGATGGATTTTGGGTTTGGTGACTACTGAACATTTGAAAAAAAAAATTATGAACTTTTATAAACTTGTCTTGAAATGAGAAGAGTTGAGTTCTTAATTAAATGGAGATTTATGAAATGGTGTTTTTCATGAAATGAGAATTGTTTTGAAATGGGTTGAATTTTTTTGAAACGATTGTGGAAGGCATGAATTTGTGCTTTTATTGAATTATGCATTCTTTTCTAAATTGGTTTGTGAGATGAAAAATTGGGTTTTGATATTATGGTTAGTGTTTTTGAGAAAGGAAAAGTGTGGTTAAAAGTTTGATTTTAAAAAGAGGAAAGGTTTGATTTTTGGTATTTGGTGTTCTCAAGGGTGACCACATGCATAGGTTTATTTGAAAATATGGATGGATATGAGGTGGGTTCCTAGTGTGGCATGTAAACATGCATGTGTGAGGCTCATGAGATACCATCGGTAAATGCACAACCCACCAACACTGTTTTTTTAAATAATGTTTTTGAAGGAAAGTGTTGTGTTTTGATAATGTATGGTTGGGAGGTATGGATTATGTGTTTTCGGGATTATTATTGTGGGATGTTTCGAGTTCAATAACCCCTATTATTTGAACAATGTTTTGGGTTGGTGTTTCATTGATAAGTTGGAATAAAGTGTTTGTCAGTGGTCTCTTTTGAGGAAAAGTTTGGGAGGCCAATGTGGTGGCTCCCCTCATGTGTTCGGTTCAGGTTTATGGTCTGTTGTGACCAAATGACCAGATCGATTGGGTCCTTGGGTTTTCTTGTAGTCTAGGGTACACCCCCATAAAGTGTTAATGTATGATTCATGTTTGGCCTATGGTGATTCACCATTGGATGATCCTCCAGTTGATCAACATAAGGACTTTATTCTTGAGGTTTGGAGATTGAGTTTACCCCTCTTCTTTTTCAATTATGTGAATCCCCCTATAGTGGGAGAGTGTTTGTGGGAGGTTGAAATAGACCTTAGTTTCTTATGTTTCCTAAGTTGTCGAAGGTCAATGAAGTTCAGGGTTGTCAGTGTAGAATGACGTCTTAAAGGGCCTCTGGGTCTTTAGTCTATCTCATTGAAGCAAGAGTTCATGTTAGGCCACTAGTGTGCAAGATCTGGCCAAGAGTGGCTATTATGGACACTTGCTGGAATCATGTGCTGTTTGGGACTCAGTACAAGGTCCCTCTCCTTGTGTTTTCTTTTATCCACAATGGTCATGTTTGGTGACGTCTTGCGATGTCATGTGTTCATTTGACTATAAGGGTGAATATTGTGCAATCTTATGAGAGTCACTATTTTGTTGGATGTGTGTCTCCCTATAGGAAATTCTAAATCCTATGTTCTAGAGGAATGTGTTTCTATATGTCCTTTCATTCCGCTATTTAGCATCCTAATAAAAAAAGGGGTGATGTGTGTTCATCCTCTAAGTTCTTGTTTTGGTAAAATAATGGGTTGGGGAAAACCGGATTTGAAGTGTGTCATGTCTCAATGAGACCATATGAGATTACAGTATAATTGTTTTTGGAATTGGAAGAAGATGTTCAGTTTAGGGGTTTCAAAATCCTAACTGAAAGGCCGAAGATGATTCAATCCATTGAGCTCTAGCCATAGGCCCCGGAGATAAGCTGGCGCATAGTTAGGGGAAATCCTAGAGTCGTTCAAACTTTTGGTCATATCCTCAATATGAAAGATAGGAATAGTTTAGACCTATGGCGTCATTTTCTTGTTCCAATTTCTCACATTTGGTGGAAAGAGGTGTGAGTACCTTTTTCTCATGTCATACCCTGAGTTGATTTTTTTACCCTTTGGGTTCCCTTGTGTTTTTGGAGAAAAGTTTAAAATTTGGGTTAGGCAGGTTGAAGTGCATAGTTTGTGCATGGTTAGCAGTAAATGTGTGCCAACTCAGGGGACCATGTGATAATAGACAGTAGCTACCGCATAGTCTCCACACATCCATGATCCTTGGGCAAGGAAGCTGTGTGAAGTTTCCTCTTTGGACAGAATGATCCGCACAGTTAACTCACGGTTTCCCAAACCGTGTGAACCAACCGTGCAGCCATGCCAGCTTCTTAAAATTCTGTTGTTTTTTTATTGTTATCCCATACTAGTTAGTTAATATGGTTTGGTTTTGTTTTGGGTATACCCACAATGGGTCTCATGTAAGTTTCATTGGATGAATTCTGATATTAATCTACCCCTAAGGCTGGGAAGTTCGTTCGAGGCCCCCTATTAGTGTCTTGATTTTGTCTTAAGGAAAGTTGTGTTCGTTATTATGGTGGGGAGACCCGTCATGGGTATCATGTATGATCTCTGGGAAAAGTAATAATGTTATTTTAACCCTTATTATGGGGATATCGTTTGTTCCTTCCCCAATTGTTATCCTTATTCTGTCTTAGAAATTGAGTTGTCCCTGGTGGTGGGATGTCCAGATTGGGTCACCCCGTACTAGTTACTCAGTTTTCTACTTAGTGTATTCTAGGTAGGAGGTAGTATCGTTCAAGTATATCTATCCACAAATTTGTTACTTGGGTAAATTTGGGGTTGGAGAACACCCAATGGTTTTGTTTACGTAATGTTGTGGTAGCGTTATTTGAGTTCGTTGTTCGTTTCAAGTGGATTGCTTGAGCGTCGTCTTGTAGTGTTTGAGGTGTTTTGTTTTGGGATGTGTTTTGAATGTGTTTCATAATTTTAAGTAAGTGGGGTAATTTTTGGTTGGTGAAAGTATTCTCTTCCTTTTTTTGATCAACTGGAGATGTTCGTCATTTTTGAAGTGGGTGAAAACGTGGCAAGGAAGTCTGTCTTGGTCTATCGTTTGGGCTTTGCTTTTGCATCTGGTGTTGTTGTGGCATTCTGGGGGAAGAATGATTTATGGTGGGGAGAATTGTCACATACATGACTTATTTTAAAGGTAATTTTCATTTAATTTCCATTCATGCTTTGTTTTTTGGGGGTTCCCAATCTTTTATGGAGGAATGTGAGAGTTTTCATGAATTGGGCCAAACTGTGAGCCCAATTCCAGATTTAAAAACCAATTTTGTTTCTTTTATAAATTTTTTATTTTTTAATATTTTGCACCCATTAAACTTCCTAAATGACCTCCCATGACCTATTAACACCACCATTGAAATTTGGACCCTTTAGGAATCCATAATAATGGTGGAATTGGGTTTTTATTTAAGGAATTGGGCTATCCCGAAGGCCCATTTCCAGTTTTAAAACAAAAATTTGTTTATTTCATATCTCATTCAATAATAATGGTATTTCGGTGATTACAAGTGGAGAACAAGACCACTGAACCCAACCACGCGAACATTCCCTTACCCCCCTCTTTGGAGCTCCTGGGAATCACGAATTTGGGCAGATATTCATAGGTTTCTCAAAATGTCCAGATTTGAAGAGGTAAGTTCATTACTTCATAAATCTCTCAATTATTACTCTTTTCCCCCCATTAAAATTCCTAAATGATCTCCTTATCCTTTTTCGAACCTCCCTTGAAGGTTTGACTATTTTTAAAATCAACTACTGGTATTTTTTGGGGCGATTTCTACAAGATATTTTTAGTAAGTTGTTCTCCTTCTTTATTCTTTCAATTTGTTTAAGGTTGCATTCAATGTACTTAGGGTTTCTTCCCTTATAATTGAGGTTACTAATGTCCAGAAATTATGGTTTAAAAATTAGGGTTTTATCTTGTGTTTCATGGTCTGAAATTTTGGTTTTAGGTCTATTTTACCTTCCTTGAGGTGCAACGGTGGTGTGTTTGAGTTTTCGCACAAAGGATTCAAGGGTTTCCTTGGTTTTGGTAGGTGATTCCATTGTGTATGCAGTTTTTTTGAATTGGATACTGTTTTTATGGTATTTTAATGCTTATTGAATTTTATTATTGCTGAAAAAATAGTTTTAGTAGTGTTTGTATTTCAAATGAATCTTAAATTCCAATTTCATGTGAAATTGGGGTTTTTTTTATAGAAATGTTTTATTAGTTTATTTGGGGCTTCCCTATAAGTAATTAGATGATTTTAATGAACTATAATAGGAATTAAAATACTGTTTTTATGATTGTCCCATGTGTTTTTTGCTGTGAAAGTTGATTTTAATGGTGTTTGTGAAACACATGAATTTCTAAGAGCCGTGTTGTGTAAAAATGGAGGTTTTACAATGATGTAACTTATTGAACCATATGAGGCTTCCCTAAAAATGATTTGTTGTTTTAATTTAAATGTTTCGGGATGCCCTTTATGTTTTGGTAAATAAAAATGTGCACATAGTGTTCAATTGGGGTTCTTAAGGTGTTTTTTTGTGCAAAACACTACGGGATTTTGAGGAATTGTTTTATTAAAAATCAAAGTGTTTTATTGTGTGTTTTAAGTGGTATAAAAATGTGATAGATACTGTATTGATTGTGTGTGACCAGTAGTGATGTTTTATTTGAAAATGGATTTATGTTGCATGCTGAAATTGTTTGAGCACAAAAGGGGAAGCCCAGGTACTTAGGTGGGCAGATTTGTACTAGTACGGCTAGTGGATTGGATGGGTGTTGTCCCTATTTCACATAGCATTTGGATAAAGAAAAATCTAACTAAACTATGTGGATGATGATTTGAAACCACTCTGTTATGGGTATGTTCCCTACTAGTTTCTCGTTCATGAGAGTGGATTTTACTATGGTTGCTTTACACCGAGGTACGTGGTACATAGGGCCCAAGACAACCTAGTTCCTAGGGGTGTTCCTGGTTTGTTGCTCACTGGATTTTTAGTATTTACCCTTGTATTTGGGTGTGTTTTTCAGTAATTTACAATATCTATCATTTCCATTTAAATATGTTAACATTCTGGAAATTCTAGTTTGAAAACTTTTTTTAAATGAAAGTTTCATTTCTTGGAATTTCATCGTCGTTTTTCTTTACGAATTAAAACTGTTTTCTTATTCACCTTATATTGCATGAAATTTGGAATAATTGGGTGGTATCCTATTGGGATTAGGCTCACACCCTACTTACACACCTTGGGTGTAAGTAGAATTTGTTATGTTTGACTCAGGTAAAAGGTAAGGCCTTAGGTGAAGGCGGTTCGGGTTGTTAGCCCCCTCCTACTGTGCAGTGTTGTGGAGACGGCTCGGGGGTGATGACCCCTTGTCGTGTGGAGTCTTGGTGGTTGTTTTGATAATTTTTTCATTTATTTATAGAAATATTTTATTGACTCTAAACCAATTTATTATGTTCTGGTTTTTGTGTTAACATCGTTTGGTATAAATTTTTCAGATTCAGTTTATTGATTGTTTTTAATGTTTTATGCCTTTATATTCGGGTAAATCATTCCCAAACAAAAATAAATGATACAAGGGCACTTGTGCCAGCCCGTGGGGATAGGGAACGCCCTTCGGGTCATGTCACGGGCTAGATTTGGTGCCAGTTTTGGCGGCGACCAGATTCGGTTCGTGACAGGTATCCAAGACTCATGGACCAAGACTTGAATTGTCTCCACCATCAACTCTTTCAACTGAATTCTCAGTAGAAACAATGTCTTAGAACCTTGAAAAATTAGGATCAACATAAAAAACTTCATCAGACTATTTAGGATCCCTTTAAACCCCTCCTGGAATGGAAATAGGGCCAGTGGGGGTTGTTTCATGGTCCTCCAGTGTATATTATGATCTGAAATATCATGAGGAAGAAAGTTAGTAACCACCACATGCCACCTTATAATGAATATTTGACATTACCAGGACCCTCATCCCTCTCTATAGTAATATGAGTGGATGTGATTTTATCTCTTGACATATCTTCTATCAAAGGGATGAATTCACCAGCATGATTTTATGCCTCATCTAGAATTTCCCCCTCAGTCCTTAATGGATCAATGCCAGACCCCTTGAGGTATGAGAGTGAAGCATATCCTGAAAAATGAAAGCATGGTCAAATGGATCCATCATGCTATTCATACTATTAAATGATAGTAAAAATAATTACTTTGAAAAATATTCTAGGCTGGTTTCTTTTCCCTCATTTGTTTCTTCCCTTAATATGGAGAGGAAACCATATTCATACTCTTAGTTGTGGTTATAGAAGGTGGAAGTTGAGAAGACCCTCCTACAATATCCTCCTTTATCATCCTATGAACTGAGGATAGCTCTGAGGGACCGGGAGACTCATCCCTTACTCCAATAGGGATACCCATCGGCCCATATCATGGTGACTCAGGCATCACCCTTGGTACTTCTTCTCCTCCCAATTAAAGGTAAATCAACTCCACATTAATGATGATGGGAAAGGAAGGTAAAGAAGAAGGAAAAAAAGATAGATATATCACTAACATTGATAAATTAATCCCATTACTCATCATATCGACCAGATATTCCCTCAATAGTATCTCAGGATATCATGTCAGTTACCCACTTTGTAGCCAAGATCTAATCATCATTGGATTATATCAACATCTCCAGCTCCCAAATATATTTCCCCACCTTAGAAAAATTTATATTAGGGTAAATATCATAGGGTGCTTGGATACCCCAAATATTTGAGATACATATGCTAGCCTAGAGAAACACTTACTCTATAAACCATGCTTGAGGTCCCTTTGAAGACTTCAGATCTTAAATATCTTCATCCTCAGGATGAACCATACAACTATGTTTTCTATTCCCAATAGTCATTGTGGCCTCAAATCTAGGGATGATTTTTGTCAAATCCCCTTGGGGGGTAGTAATAAATCCAAGCACTAGCATGCCCAAAGTTTATCCTAACAGATTCAACTGATGGGGGTAGCTTGATCGATGATTGTGATACTTCTAAGTCCATGAAGATCCAAAATGTCTAGGCCACCATTATATTATTCTCAAACCGAACACATGTGGGTGGAGAGAAATTTTTCTATTATAGACACTTGAATTGGAATTCAAATTAATATGGATCATAATCCTCACATATGATCTTTCTATCAATGAGGTATTCCAGTAAAATATCTCTAAATGCAATCATATATGACCTCAGGTCGTCATTATCTTGGAAAATTTCAATAAATATCCCAGTAGGCGGATCACCATATGGGAAGAAGTTGAAATCTCCAAGTATGTTCAAATTCTATAATAATTTACTATAATTCAAGTATAAATGATGGATACCATAAATAGACTAAATGAATGGGTAAAATCAAACTTCAAGGAGTTTAACTCTACTCAAAATAGAATAAGAGAAAAATTGTACTACAATCCATCACCACAACACTTGAAATGGCCCTAAAATTCGATATGGTGCCTTCTAAGTGTACACATAAAGTAAAAACCAGTAGATATTTTCTAGAATTATGGAATCTAGCCCTATGTGGTTACCTTATACTAACTTGGCCTCTATGATGAATGTCTGTGGCCTCACATTGTCATTAGATTCACAGACTGTCAGTAGATAGGTGCCCAACCACATTGCAAGAAATCCAACAAGATGAGTACTTGGGGAGATGTCAGACCTGACTTTATAACCCCA
This sequence comes from Viscum album, assembly GCA_963277665.1. Lineage (NCBI taxonomy): Eukaryota > Viridiplantae > Streptophyta > Magnoliopsida > Santalales > Viscaceae > Viscum > Viscum album. The sequence goes on from OY728137.1 coordinate 1,103,522,903, forward strand.
TTAGTGATACTATACTTGATCTAATATAGGCTATAATATGTTAGTAATTCTATAGTTCTCTAATAAAGGTCATTCCATTGGGTGTTGACAAGTAGGACCATCACTTTTCAGCTTGAGGAAGGCCTTTATCCATGATTAGGGATGGATTTATCCCATTGGGAGAGGGTCTCCCTTCTTAATCTTCCAAGACATCTTCAATATATTATGGTCCAAAATAGGTGTCATTTTAGAATTATTTTAGGTGTTTTTTAGTAGGATGAACTCATCATACATCTCTCTGAAAATGGGAGCCCCCTGAGATCTTGCAGCCATCCCACATGATAATGCTGACTTTTCCATGCATCATATGGAAATTATTTGTTTGAGGGATCCACTAGCTTAGAAATTCAATGATGATGTATGGGTTCTTGTAAACATACATCTGCATCATCCAAATGTCCTCATAGATACTTACATTTTGTAGACTAGTCTTAAATTATGTGTAGGTTTGGTGCACCCAATATTCCCACATCCATTCAGGTATGACTTCTCTAGAATGAAGCCCCAATATTCCTTAAAACCTTTTGATTGATCTATCTTGGATGCATGAAAGATCAACCCATAGTAGAGAGGTTTCGATTCATGGGAACAAGGCTTCATGTCTGGGGCACATTGGCTGTGGTGCATGACACATGCAGTAGGAACTATCCCTTAATTGATAAATATTTCCTTAGAGGAGATGTTGGAGATAGTATAATTAGTGTATTCCATGAACCATGACTTCATAAAATAATTCTCAAGCATCAAGATGGGTACATCCCTCAGAAATACATGATTATACAGAGGTAGAAAATCACACTGTGGGTATTCATGCCAGTAATCATGCTGGAACTTCTTCAAATGTTTCTCTAAGTCTAGGAGGGTGGAGTTGCACATGTCATAATAATACAGCCTGGCTATTTTAATCATATTTGAAACACAAGTAGTATATTATTTAACAAAATCCCTTATAGTATCCATTGGTAATATACAAAGAAGAATTAATATTTTTCATTAAAGTTAAAATCATGGTTTTTTGGAAATTCTGAAATTTAGGAAAAGGGAAGACCTTGCGTGGGTCACTTTCCCAAGTGACCTCACACAGGACCCTCACCCAAGTGACCTCACACTAGTCACTCACCCAAGTGACCTCAAACAAGTCCCTTTCTAAGGGTTCTATCTCACATTATAAAATTCATATCATGTTCTTTCTTGAGAGTATTCTCCTGAAAGCTTTCACGAATGGAAAGCATGATGTGAAAGTTAGTGTGAGATACTAGAATGGTGAGAGAAATAAAATGTAGAAAGTGTAATGAAGAAATTCCAAGAAGTAAATGATATCTATGGATTCTAAATACCTACATGGTCAACCTGTGTAGAGTACCTATGTGGCTGACCAGTGCGAACCACCTGCATGAACCACCTACGTAACTAGTCTGAGCAATGGATATCCATTCTCCTCTACCTTAGGATCAAACCCTCTTCTTATGATCAGATCCAATATTGAGGGAAGGCTTTTTTTGACACCCCATTTTTGCACATAAGTTTGAGAGTATTCAAAGGAAAATACCTCAGAAAATAAATAGGTGAAGGGAACCAATGATAACCAAGGAACTCACCCAGGTTGACCTGTGCGCACCTAGTCTACATGCTAAGAGGCTCATGTAGGCTTGGCCTATGGGGCCCAAAAAGAGCATCCAAACCTTTGTGAGTAACTTGTGTGGTAGACCTACACGGTGGAACTTTGCAGATAACCACCTTCACCCAGGGTCCTAAGATTTCCTATAAACAGGACCCTGGGGCTCCTCATTTGATAGGACTGGAAGTTTAGAAGAATCCATGAAGATCTAATCACCCTATTACTTCTCCTAGGCCCTCGAAACCACACAGGTAGCTCTCCAAAACCCAAGAGAATAGGTAATTAAGGGGTATTTTGGGATTAAAATTCCTCTAGTGTGTGAAACAAAAAACAACTAGGTGAGGAACCACTCCCCCTAGACAAAAAGTACTAGTGCAAAGGTCTCCTCCAAAACCAGGGACCCGCACACAACCCTTATAGGGACACCTAAGGAAACCCTTAGAGCATAGAGAAAGGCCCCAACCATGTTTTTTTCTTAGGTTTTTCATCATCCAAACTCATACTAATCTTGTGCAGGCCTACCCTATGTGAATCATCCTCTGTATACTTAGGTACACCATGTGCAAGACCTATTCAACTCACTAGTTCCGCCCTACATGAGCCACCTTTGAGACCTATTTTTTATGCCACTAATGGATAGATACATCCTTCCTTAGGACTCCAATATTAGTGGGAATAAATAAAAACTTCCACCAAGACCTCCATATTTTAAAGATCATGGAGAAAGACACACCAACATGTCTCCCATTCAATTGTGCATTCCTTCGGTAAGAGTTTACTTGAACTTTACCTAATGGGTAGGGTCCTTAGGGTATATAAATTTGTGAATCCCTTTGGTAATGAGGAACCGAACCTTGGATTAAGTGCCAATTAACTACCATTTCAGATGATGAGGGATAGTTACTTGTCCTCACTTTATCGTCTCTGAATTTGGGACCTCCCCATTTTAGATGTTGGGGGGATGATTTACTTTCCATTTGATGAGGGTTAATACTATATACTTCTATCATCCTATATAGAAATGGGAATAAGGCATCTATCCTGGAGTAATCCCCTATCCTTTCTTGTAGTAGGACACACTCATCCAGTCTTCTACTGACCCTAATTATGAAAAAGAGAGAGGATACAATCACATCAAAGACCTTTATCTCTCCCTCCTCCATTTTTTTTGTTATTTTCATAAAATACACTTTGAGGATAGAGTGGGAATAACAAATCACATTCAAAATTAAAAATTAAGGTGCAATAACAACATTAAAAAACAAAGGCATCACCCTGGGATTGTCATGTCAATGGAAAATCCCGCAAATCCCGCATCTGTTTGGGAAATCTTGCATCATTGAGGCTACTACGTCATCGCAACACCACTGTCATTATCAAAAAACCACCATCATCATCACAACACACCATTGCTGTCTGCAGTAAACATCATCACCATATCCAGCGCCTTCCGGCGAGTTTAAACATCCACATCCGCCGGAGAACAACGTCGCCACTGGAAAACCAAACCACCATCACAGAGAAACAAAACTAAAACCACTAAACAGATCATCCTAGATGAACCCAAAGATGAAGATGAAGCAATCACAAGAGACAACTCCTGGAATGCCGTCGACCGCCCAAAATCACATCCCAAAACACCGTAAAACCACCGCATAGTTCTAACCCCTTTATCTCTCCCATAGCCCCATCCATTTCTACTAGAAGATGAAAGAGATTGTATGGTTTGTTAGATCTTCCACTTAATCTTGTTTCTCACACTGAGTATGAATCATGTGGGATTAAAGGTTAGTGAAGATCATGATATCTTCATGATTAGATGCATGTCTCAATAGAGAATCCTTTTCTGTATCTTCCTCTAACCTTTCTTAAGAGGTCCTCCATAGGAATAGGTTCTCAAATTCATGTATCCATCTCAAAGGGAATCCCTAATGGAGTAATCCCCTAGAATTTCTTATAGGATTCCACACCCCTCCTATATTATGAAAACCATAGTTACAAAAACAAGAGAGGAGACAAGAAAATCAAATCCATTTCTCTATCCTATAGCCTTGACCTCATCCACCAGCGGATGGAGGAGATTGCATGGTTTGTCAGATCTCACACTTTCTCTTGTTTATCACACTGAGAATGATTCACATGGGCTTATAGGTTGGTGAAGATCATGACATATGCATGATAAAATGCATGTGTTAGTAGATAATATTTTTCTGGATATTCCTCTTGCCTTCCTCCAGAGGCCCCCCATAGGCATGGGTTCTCAAAGACATGTATCCATATCAAAGGGACATATCCCCTATGAGACAATCTAAGCTAGGGACTCCTCCTAAAGTGTAAGCCCCAACATAATCCAAACCATGTGGGCTTTGATTACCATATGAATAAGATACATAGGAATCCTATTTGAGGTCCAAACCCAACAACCCAAAATCACCCTATTTTTATCTGGGCCATATTTCGAGTAGAGTCATGTCCAGCCTAGGAGGCCACATCTCTTCCAGTTCCTTTGGGTAGTTTTGGTGTAATTCCTACACCAAATATTTATTGGCCACCTTTAAACTAGATTTCCTTGCCACATGACATTAAAATTCATGGTTTGGTCCTCGTCACATGACCTTAAAAGGTATGATGTGCCCTATTAAGTGGCATTGAACTATGTGGGTTCTGATTCCTTTCACAAGAATACATAGGAATACTATATCAAAGTTCTAATAACAACATAGAAACAAATATCATCTCTCGATATGATGATAAATTATAGATCACCCACTATGTGGATTAAAACCAGTATAGTAATATTAAACAACATAAAAATATATAATCTGTTTAGAAAAGGGTTCCATCAATGAAGAACCTTAGATACATACAGATGTATACATCAATAAAGAACCTTGGATAAATACATATGATTCTAAATTCCATACATGCTAATAATTTATTATTAATTGATGGAAGACTCATGTTATATTTGGGATTTAATAATGGATTCAAAAATATGTCTTAAATATTTAAGAGAGTCCTATAATAGGAATAATTCCCCTAAAAAAGGTGTGATGAGCCCGACCTCCCATCCTATCAACCAATGTGAGTCCCTAAGAATCATTGGATTAATTTCTCAATGACCACATACCTTTGGAAAACATGTTTGTGAAGCATCTAAAATAAAGGAACAATTGGGTGTTTCCATCTCCATGAACAAAACTCATTGGAAGTCATTCGGAAATGGAAAACCCACTGTTAATGATTGTGAAACATCAAACCCCTACAATAAACTATCAGGGATTCATGATCATTTTCATCAGAAACAGTCACACCATTTATTTGTTTTCTCAAAATAAGTTCCTCTTAAATTGGATCTTATTTGTGGTGATAAAAAACTCACTACGGATGAGAGCCAATTCAAGAGGACTTTCTTTTTGAGAATAAGCCTTCAACCATCACACAATTTCTTATTCGTATTTAAGAATTATCTATATTAAAATTAACTAAATTATTATAAGATGAAAATTATAAGTAAATTAATTAATCAAAACATATAAAATAATGAGAAAAAAACCTGAGAACATTTTCTCGATTTTGGTGATATAATGTGATTTTTAAACTAAAATGACACTTATATATTGAAAATACGCACTTCAAGGAATATTGACCACATAATTTTTTATATAGACATGTGGTCAATTTTTATATGTCACAAATGTATTATGAATCATTTTATTAAATTATTAAGACAATATAAGCGTGTTTTCTCGGTTTTCAGTGAGTAAAGCATGTTTTTAACTAAATTGTCAATTTTCAAATGATAACAGACAATTTGATTCATACCGGTAACCCCATGTATTGGATTTATGTGTGAATAATTCCTATATTTCACAAGTGACTTATGTATAATTTTCCTAAAGTATCAAAACAATCATAATGCATTTTATCAGTTTTGAGTATGTAACTTGTGTTTTCAACTAAAATGTCAATTTTAAACTAAATTCACAAAATTTGAGTAATAACGGTCACACCGTGCATTAGATTATGGTGTTGTAAATTCATAAATATCACAAATGACTTATTGATAATTTTTTATAAAGTATAAAAATGATATGAATGTGTTTTCTTAGTTTTGAGTATGTCACTTTTTTTACTAAAATGTCATTTTAAACTAAAAACACGCACTTGGAGTCATATAGGTCACATAATGTGTTAGTTTGTTGTGAGACTGATTCATAAATGTAAAAAATGAATTATGGAAAAATTTCTTAATTTATCAAGACAATCCAAGCATGTTTGTTTTGTTTTCAGTGAGTGACACACATTTTTAACTAAATTGTCAATTTTAAACTGATAATGGACACTTTAAGTCATAATGGGAACACCATGTATTGGATTGAGGTTTGGAAGATTCCAAAACATCAAAAATGAATTATGGATAATTTTCATTTAGTATCGAAATAATCCGAATATGTTTTCTTAGTTTTGAGTATGTCACCTATCTTTTTTACTAAAATATCAATTTTAAATAAAAAGAAACACTTGGAGTTATACCAACCACACTATGTATCAGATTGAGGTGAGTTCATTTTTTATACATCAAAAATGAATTATAGATCATTTATATAAAGTATCAAGACAATACAAATTAATTTTATTAGTTTTTATTATGTCACTTGTGTTTTTTTACTAAAATGTCATTTTAAACTAAAAACATGCTCTTTGAGTCATACCAGTCACACTGTGCCTCATATTGATGTGAAGGTGATTCATATAAGTAAAAAATGACTTATAGATCATTTTTCCAAAGTATAAAAATAATATTAATGTGTTTTATTAGTTTTGATTATGTCACTTATTTTTTTACTAAAATATAATTTTAAACTGAAAACACTCACTTTGAGTCATAATAGTCACATAATGTGTCAGTTTTATGTGTGAATGATTAATACATGTCAAAAAATGAATTATGGAACTTTTCTACTAATTTATAAAGAAAATTTAACCAATTTTATTAGTTTTCAGTGAGTGACACATGTTTTGAACTAAAATGCCAATTTTAAACTTATAAAGGACAGTTTGAGTCATAATGGGAACACTGTACATCAGATTAAGGTGAATTTGATTCCTACAAATAAAAAATGACTTATTGATTGTTTTACTAAAGTATTAGGATAATAAAAATTCAGTTTCTTGGTTTTGAGTATGTCACTTGTCTTTTTACTAAAATGTCAATTTTAAATAAAAAGACACACTTAGAGTCATACCAGCCACACCGTGCATCGGATTGAGGTGAGATCAATTTATATAATTCATGAATGACTTATGGATCATTTTTCTAAAGTATCAAGAAAATTATAATATGTTTTTATCTATTTTTAGTATATCACTTACTAAAATTTCATTTTAAACTGAAAACATGCACTTTGATTAATACTGGTCACACCATGCAACGTATTGAGGTACGAGTAATTCTTAAATTTCAAAAATAAATTATGTATTATTTTCATAAATTATCAAAAAAAATATGAATGTGTTTTCTTATTTTTGTGTATGTCACCTTTTTTACTAAAATATCATTTTAAACTGAAAACACACAGTTGGAGTCATACCGGTCACATTATGTGTCGGTTTGATATGAGACTGATTCCTACATGTCAAAAATGACTTATTAATCATTTTACTAAATTATCAAGACAATTAGAGTGATTTTTTTTGGTTTTAAGTGAGTAAAACTTGTTTTTTAACTAAATTATCAATTTTAAACTCATAATTGAAAATTTGAGTCATACCGAGCACACCATGCATCAGATTGGGGTGTAGATGATTTCTACATGTCAAAAATAAACTATGGATCATTTTCCTAAAGTATCAAAACAATAAAAATGAATTTTATTAGTTTTGAGATTGTACCTTGTCTTTTTTACTAAAATTTAAAATTTAAATAAAAATATACACTTGGAGTTTTACTGATCACACTGTAACTACCCGAACACTTATGAATAAAATTCCCTTTATTTTAATGTCTTATAGTTATAGAAAACACATGAAATCTTTTTATTATTATTTTTGGGTTTAAATTACCGTTAAGTATCATTATCATTGATAATATATCCATTGAATAGTGATCAAACAATTGATATAAATATAAGGTTTAAAAAAAATAATTTCAACATAGACAAAGGAGAGGATGGCTTTATCTAGTAGAATCGGGCTGTATGAAGCTCATTTATCAGAGCTTGGGAAGGAGGTAGAACCTCTAGTCTTCAATCTTAACCAATACCAATCCGAGCTTCAACATTTTAAGCTTGAACGAAATCACCTATGATAGAAGTTCAAGTTAACAGAGATTACCACCTGAGTGATGTTATCCGAGCCACCTTAAGAGTCTGTCACTATTTAATACCTTACCCTTAGGTTTTATGTGTGTGTTATAAGGGATTATTTAATAAGGCATTAGTTAATTATTTTTGAATCCCATTTTATAAATAAAAGTCTTATTCCATCAATTCCTTTATGAGAATAGTATTTCTTAAAAGAATGATAAATTTGATAAATTGAGTTTTTGGGTAAAAATGGTAATTTTGAGAAATATATACATTATTATATTAAACTAATGTTTTTTATTAATAATATTATAAAAAATTCTTATAAATTATGATTATATTAGTTATTTATCTGTAAATGATTAGGTAATCAGTTTGATAAGAGTTATATGTTTTATACGATAAAACAAAAAATGTATTTTTTAAAGAATTTATTTTAAGGAATTAATTAATTTTTGAAATAATTAATATTTTAATAAAATATTATCATAAAATTAATTTTATTAATAATAAATGAGTATATCATTTTTAGGAAGTCGAATGTAATTTTTATTAAGGTTTGAAAACTGTTTTTTTCAAAACCTGTGAATTTTCAATAAATGTCAGTTTTCATTTTAAAAGTGAAAATTCACATATTTAGAAATTTTTTTAGATAAAATAAATATTTTTTTGGAATCATGATGTCAAAATTTTCTAATGGTGAATTTTTCATAATTTTTTGAGAGTCGAATTTTTGGGTAAAAATTAAATAATATATAAACATATATTATGTTTTATGACATCATAATGACCCCAAAATGATGTAATAAATACTATAATGGGTATTATCAGCCCAATATATGTTTTCCCATTAAAATAATGTGATTTTATATTTGTTTTAATTATTTTATAAATCCTTAGTGAATCCTCCAAAATGTATAATACATCTTTTGATTTTAAATTCATTTATTTAATATTGTGACTCACCTCCACATATGAAAGACTAATATTTTAATATGTTCATCCATTGGACATATAAAATAATTTTTTCCAGTCCTCTTTGGAAAAAAACATGGGAAAAAACCATGGGATGGTTTTTGGTTTTGAGTATTTAATTATATAGGTTCCAAAACCTAAGTTTGTGAAATATTAAATAATTCCCCTATCTTTTTCTATATAAACCCACCCAATATCCCACTTATCTTTACTAAAAATCCTTGAAGCACATAACTAATATGTCCTCCACTCGCTATAATTCCCCCCAAGGTTCCCCAATCTCTCAATAATCCTCTCTCAAGCCTCTCCCAAGCCTTTGGGATCACACATCCAAGGGATTCCTTCCTTTCTCATTTTTGTCCAAGTATATTTATGTTGTTATACTCTTATATTTTCAATTAAAAATGTCAGGGTATGATTTCAAACCTCCTCCATACTTACCTCCTTACGTTTTAATGATTATATATTCCTTTATCTCTCATTAATTTTTTCTGTGTACACCCGTTACCATGCCGAAATTCCATAAGGAATTTCTCTCTTCTTATTTCCATTCAAGCATTTATTCTATATTATACATCTAAATTCCATTTAATATGTTGGGATATTATGTTACATGATTACCTTAATATCTATTTAATGTATAAATTATGAGATACCCCTTTATCTCTCCTCAACCCAATTTATGAATCTCCATATAATGTCGTTATGCTGCCGGAATTTCACTGTGATTTTCCAAACCAAAATCATCATGTAGTGAATACCATACCCATTTCTCTATCAAGGGTATTCAACTTTATGCACATATACTTATTTAATTGTACTTAAATTTCTGTATTCCACATTCCTTTATCATGGAAAAAATGATGATTTTGAATTAATTCATGTTATATGATCTATGTGGAACACTTAAGCATGAGATTGAAATGAGTATGAAGGGTGCGCCCTGATAGTGATCCAATGCATTAGATAATGTTTAGTATCATGATATGTCATGTTGGGATATGGGTTTAACTAATTCCTTTTAGGAAATTTGTCCACCATGTTTACACAGGGGTTTACCTTATTCCTTTATATTACTGATGCAATGTTTTAAGTTGTTGGCACATTTCCATTTTATGATAATCATGCTATATCATGAATTTATGTTCATGTTTCTATTGCACTCAATTGTTATTCCTATTTTCTAACATGTATTGTATTATTCATGTTATGCCTTGCTTACTCCCTTATTGGGATTTATATCTCACCCTTTTCTTATGTATGCCCTCAGGTTATCCCATTCAATGATAAATACGAAGGAATGTTGTGGTCATATAAAAGAAGTTTTCAATAAAGATGTTGTATTTTATGTTTTAAGTTGTCATGTAATGTTCCTAAGCCCCAAAGACACTATAACTCTTGATATTATAGATTTTATTAAGTAAAATTTTATGTAGTTAAGCATGTTTAAGTGTGTAATAATGATAAGGGTTGTTATAGTTGGTATCAAAGGACATGTTTAGTTATTTTTGAGATTAGGGTTATAAAACTCTAGTGAAATCCTTAGGGATAAGACTGAGTATAAGAAAATAATCCATAATTTTTGGTGATTATAGACTAAGTGGTTTATCAAGAAAATACATCTCTGTCTATATACAAATAAGTAGAGGTGGCTATGGTACAGATGTATCTTAGGGTAAAACCCCAAAACACCGCTTTGATCTAGACTTGAATGAGAACTGGTACATGAAAGTAGGCCTTACTGCACTCTTGGTTGGAAAATCCTGTGGGACATGATTTGGTAAATTCATAAGCTTAGTATGAATCATTATTAATGGAATAAATAAAAATCCCATAATAATATATGTTAGGAAGTAGATCATGGGTAACTTAGATTGAAGCCTAGAAATTCATAAGTTAAGGAGATAAATGTAATTTATAAATAATCCCTTTTTTTCATTGGATTCCCCTTTATGTGTTTATTAGTTTAAAAGTATAAATCCCTATGTCTATATCAGATAAAGTATAACCATAAAAAAGTGAAAGGTAGGGTTATCGTCCATAGTTATACGCATTCTTTTATATCCCAAACGTTTATTAGAAAAATCCAGACATCATAAAAAATAATGGAAGTAGAGATGTTGGTGAGAACACCAAATGGAGAAATTATTTCATCCCATGAATATAAATCCTCCCCTATCACAATTTATGGATTGAACTTCCTGGTGAACCTCGTTATACTTCCTATTGTGGTATTTTATGCAATTCTTGACATGGATTGAATTTCCTTATATAGAGCCAACATAAATTGATGTGAGAGGGAAATCACTATCCATATGGTGAATCAACTCCCAATTATGTACAAGTTCAAGGAAAAGGATGAATCTTCTTTATCACCATAATCTCAAGCATTGATATTACTTCCCTATGAGAATTCATATCTTTCTCAAATGTTTGAGTCTAAGGAAGGAAACATCCTCGAAGGCATGCCTATTTTAAGGAAATTCACTAATGTGTTTCCTGAGGAATTGTCTGGACTTCCTCTTAGAAGAGATGTTGAATTCTCAATTGATCTTATACCTGGGGTGTTTCTAATATCCAAGACTCTATATAGAATGGTTGTTGTGGATATTGAGGAGATAAAGAAACAACTATAGGAGAATTTGGATAAAAGGGTTTATATGCCCAAGTGATTAAACACGGGGTGCACCGATCCTATTCGTTAAGAAGAAGGATGGGTCAATGCACCTTTGCATTAATTATCATGATATCAACAAAATCACAACAAATAACAATATCCTTTTCCATGAATTTATGACTTGTTCGATCAACTACGTGGAACACAATACTTCTCTAAGGTGGATCTGCAGTCGGGATATTACCAAGTAACGGAGAATAAAGAAGATATCCCCAAGACTGATTTTCGTACAAGGTACGAGCACTATGAATTCATAATAATTTCGTTCGAACCCACTAATTCTATAGAAATATTTATGAAATTGATAAATAGAGTCTTTAGAGATTACCTCGATGAATTTTTGGTAGTATTTATAGACAATATTCTAATATACTCCAAAACTAAGGAGGATCATGAGGAGAATCTAAGAACTATACTAGAGACCTTACAGAAGGATAAGGTCTATGAAAAGTACAAAAAGTATGAGTTCTCATTGAAGTAAGTATAATTCTTGGGGAATATCATTATAAGTAATGGGATATCTACGGATCCTTCCAAAACAAAAGAAATTGAGTGATGGATGAGACCGAAATATGTAACGGATATCTGTAGCTTCTTGGGGTTAGCTGAATATTATCGCCAATTTGTGAGAAATTTCTCATGATTGTAAAACCCTCTTACCAAGCTAACTCGGAAGGGAGTAAAGTTTTCTTAGAATGATGACTGTGAAGAAAGCTTCATAGAGTTGAAGAAGAGGCTTATCACTACCCCTATGCTCACACTACCCACAAGTGGGGAGATTTTCATAATCTTCAGTAATGCTTCAAAGAAGGTCCTGAGCTGTGTGTTGACACATAATGAAAAATTCACCATCTATGCCTCAAGGTAGTTGAAAATTCATGAGCAAAGCTATCCCATGTATGATCTGGAGTTGTTAGCTGTGATCTTTGCGTTGAAAATATGTCAACATTATCTCTTTGGGGAAAAGTGTGAAATATATACGAATAAAAAAGTATCAAACATATATTCACATGTAAAGAGCGGAACATGCACCAATAAAGATGGATAGAGATAATCAAGGATTATGACTACTCAATTCATTACCACCCTGGGAAAGCGAACAAGGTGGCATATGCTCTAAGTAGAAAGGACCCATCAATTCTATCATTGATGAGAATTTAAAAGGATCCAATCTTATTAGATTTGATAAAGATGGACATGGGAATCATAGAGAAGGAAACATCATCAATACTTTCACAAATGATTTCTCAACTGTATCTTTTAGAAAATTTAAAAGATGCTAAAAAAGATGATGTGGGAATTCAGAAGAAAGTGGAAACTATTAGAAAAGGAAAATCCTTAGAGTTCAACGTTAATGAAGATGTAATTATGAGATTTGGGTCAAGACTATGTGTTCCATCAAATCTAGAGTTAAAGAAAGAACTTTTGGTTGATTCACATAGTTTGAATTTCTCCATCCACCCAGGAAACACAAAGATATATCGGGATCTCCGAGAGAATTATTGGTGGGATAACATGAACAAGGAGATCTCCAAATATATATCAAAGTGCCTGGTATGTTAAAAAGTGAAGGCTGATAGGCATAAGTCTAAGGGGATGATTCAACCATTACCCATACCAATATGTAAATGGGAGAACATCACCATGGAATTATTCAATGGAATTCAGAATACATCCAAAGTAAACAATGTTATATGGGTTGCTGTGGATTGTCTTACAAATATTGAGCACTTTATTATGATTCGAGAGAATTTATCATTGGATCAACTGGCATAGATATACATCATAGAAGTGGTAAGGTTGTATGGTGCACCACTATCTATTATATCCGATCAAGATCCAAGATTCACCTCTAGTTCTTAAAGAGTCTCCAAAATTCTCTGAATACTGAGCTGAACTTCAGACGACTTATCATCCTCAAACTAATGGCCAATATGAGCGGACTATCCAAACACTTGAGGACATGTTGAGATCATGATCAATGGACTTAAAATGAGGATGAGATCAACATATTACTCTAGTTGAGTTCTTTTACAACAATAGTTTACACTCAAGAATCCAAATGACTCCTTATAAATCCCTTTATGGGAAGAGGTGCAGAACACCGACATCTTGAGATGATGTTGGGGAGTGAAAAATTCTAGGTCTATAAATGGTTGAAGAAATGGTGGATAAGGTTAAGACTGTCCAACAACAAATCAAAGCTGCTCAGAGTCGACAAAAGTGCTATGCTGGAAAATGTTGACGAGACCTAGAGTTTGATGTTGGAGATATGGTATTCTTATGCATATCACCATGGAAGAGAGTTATGAGATTTGGGAATAAGGGAAAGCTTATTCCAAGGTACATATCCACTTTTGAGATCCTTGATCGCATCAGAGTAGTGGCCTATTGGCTATTACTCCCATAAAACCTATCTCAAGTACATGATGTATTCCATGTATCACTATTGAGTAAGTACATACCTGAACCATCACATGTACTCAATCCAGAGGTGGTACCATTGGAGAATGACCTTTCCTATGAAGAGAAGTTGGTGAAGATCTTGCATCATAGGGAAAAAGTTCTACGAAATTAGATAATGCCCCTTGTCAAAGTGTTGTGGAGAAACCAGAAGTTTGAAGAAGAAACATGGGAACCAGAGGAAGTGATGAGACAGAGTTACCCTCATCTATTTTAGTGTAGGAAAATCAAATTTCAAGGGTGATATTTCTTAATGGGGTAATTTTGAACACTTATGAATAAAATTTCCTTTCTTTTAATGTCTTATGGATATAGAAAAAAATTCACTCTTTATTATTATTATTATTATTGGGTTTAAGTCACCATTAAGTATCATTATCATTGATAATATATCCATTTAACAGTGATCACACAACTGATATAAATATAAAGTAAAAAAAATACTTTCAACAAAGACAAATGAGAGGATGGCCTCATCCAGTAGACTTGGGACGTATGAAGCTCATTTTTTAGAGCTTGGGAAGGAGGTAACATCACTGGTCTTTGCTCTTGACCAATCCCAATCTGAGATTCAACATGTCAAGCTTGAACGGAATTGCCTATGGGAGAAGTTCAAGTTAATAGAAATTACCACCTGGGTGATGTTATCTGAGCCTCCCCAAGAGTCTATCACCATTGTAAACCTTACCCTTAGGTCTTATGCGGGTGTTATAAGGGGTTATGTAATAAGGTACTAATTACTTATTTTGTAATCCCTTTTTATAAATAAAAGTCTTATTCCATCAATTCTTTTATGAGAATAGTCTTTCTTAAAGAATGATAAATTTTATAAATTTAGTTTTTGGGTAAAAATGGTATTTTTTTAGAAATATATAAATTATTATATTAAAATAAGGTTTTTTATTAATAATATTATAAAAAAAATTCTTATAAATGATGATTATATCAATTATTTATCTATAAATGATTAGGTAATCAGTTTGATAAGAGTTATATTTTTTATACAATAAAATAAAAAGTGTATTTTTTTAAAGAAATTATTTTAAGGAATTAATGAATTTTTGAAATAATTAATATTCTAATACAATATTAGCATAAAATTAATTTTATGAATAATAAATGAGTATATAATTGTTATGAATTCAAATGTAATTTTTATTAAGGTTTGAAAACTTTTTTTGTCAAAACCTGTAAATTTTCAATAAATGTAAGTTTTCATTTTAAAAGTAAAAATTCACATATTTAGAAATTTTTTTAGATAAAATGAATATTATTTTTGGAATTAGGATATTGAAATTATTCAATAGTGAATTTTTCATAATTTTCTGAGAGAAATTTTTTTTGGTAAAAATTAAATAATATATAAATATATAGTATGTTTTATGACATCATAATGACCCCAAAATGATGTAATAAATACTATAATGGGTATTCTAGGCCCAATAGAATTTTCCCATTAAAATAATGTAATTTTATATTTGTTTTACTTATTTTATAAATCCTTAGTGAATCCTCCAAAATGTATAATATATCTTATGATTTTAAATTCATTTCTTTAATAATGTGACTCACCTCCACATAAGAAAGGATAATATTTTAATATGTTCGGACATTGTCCTTATAAAATAATATTTTTAACTCATCTTTGGAAAAAACCATGGGCAAAAACTATTTTAAGGTTTGTGTTTTTGAGTATTTAATTATATAGGTTCCAAAACTTAAGTTTGTAAAATATTAACGAATTCCCCTCTCTTTTCCTAAATAAACCCACCCAATATCCCACTTATCTTCACTAAAAATCCTTGGAGCACATCCCTAATTTTTCCTACCCTCTCTAGAATCCCCCCAAGGTGCCCCAAGATCCCAAGAAGCCTCTCTCAAGCCTCTCCCAAGCCTTTGGGATTACACAACCAAGTAAGGGATTCCTTTCTTTCTCATTTTTTTCCAAGTTTCTTTATGTTGTTATAATCCTTTATTTTCAATTAAAAATGTTGGGGTATGATTTAAAAACTCCATTATAATTCCCTAATTATGTTTGAATTGTTATATACCCATTTATCTTTCATTAATGCCTTTCGTGTACACCCATTACCATGCTGAAATTCTGTAAGGGATTTCTCTCTTCTTATTTCCATTCAAACATTTCTTCTATATTATGCATCTAAATTCCATTCCATATGTTGGGATATTATGTTACATGATTACATTACTGTATATTTCATATATAAATTATTATATACCCCTTTATCTCTCATAAACCTAATTTATGAATCTCCATATAACGTCGTTATGCGGCCGAAATTGCATCACGATTTTCTAAGCCAAAATCATCGTGTAGTGAATACCATACCAATTTCTCTATCAATGGTATTAAACTTTATGCACATATACTTATTGAATGGTAATTACATTTATGTATTCCACATTCTTTGATCGTGGAAAAATGATGATGTTGAATGAATCCATGTTATATGATCTATGTGGCACACTTAAGCATAATATTGAAATGAATATGAAGGGTGCACCCTAATAGCGCTCTAATGCATTGGGTAATGTTTATTATCATGATACATCATGGTGGAACAGGGGTTTACCTAATTCCTTTTAGGACATTTTCCCACCATGTTGGGATATGGGTTTACTTGATTCCTTAATGTTAATGATGCAATTTTTTAAGTTCTTGTCACATTTCCATGTTATGATAATCATGATATATCATGCCTTTATGTTCATGTTTCTCTTATGCTCTATTGTTATGACTATTGCCTAACATGTATTTTATTCTTTATGTTATGCCTTGTTTACTCCCTTACTGGGCTTTATATCTCACCCTTTTCTTATGTATGTCCTCAGGTTATCCCATGCAATGCTAAGTACGAAGGAATGTTGTGGTCATGTAAAATAAGTTTTCAATAGAGATGTTGTATTTTATGTCTTAAGTTGTCATGCAATGTTCCTAAGCCCTAAAGACACTAGACCTCTCGATCTTCTGGGTTGTATTAAGTGCAAGTTTATGTAATGAATCATGTTTAAATGAGTAATAATGAGCAAGGTTGTTATATACACCATGAATCATATTGAGGTGAATTCAATTTCTATACATTGCAAATGACTTATAGATCATTTTTATAATGTATTAAGAAAATATGAATGTGTTTACTTAGTTTTGAGTATGTCACTTGTGGTTTTTACTAAAATGTAATTTGAAAATGAAAACATGCACTTTGAGTCATATTGGTCACACCATGAATCAGATTGATTTGAAGGTGATTCCTACACGTCAAAAATTACTTATGGATTGTTTTTCAAAAGTATAAAAACAATCTTAATGAATTTTATTGGTTTTAAGTATGTCCTTTTTTTTTACTAAAATACTATTCTAAACTGAAAACATACACTTGGAGTCATACTGATCACATCATGTGTCGATTTGATGTGAGACTATTTCCTACACATAAAAAATGAATTGTGGTATGTTTTCCTAAATTATCAAGACAATCCAAGCACTTTTTCTTAGTTTTCCATGAGTGACACATGTTTTGAACTAAAATTTTAATTTTAAACCGATAACAAATAGTTTGAGTCATAACAAGAACACCATGTATCATATTGAGGTGTATATAATTCCTACACATCACAAATGACTTATGGATCATTCACTACGGGAAAAGTTGGTTTTTGCGATGGGAATAAATCCCGTCACAAATAGTCCGTCGAAGAGGTTATTTGTGATGGGAAAATCATCCCGTCGTAAATAAGTACTTATTTGTGATGAGAATAGGCGCCCCGTCGCAAAAACTTACGCGCCGTTTGCGCACCAAACCGCACGGAAGGGTATTTGCGATGGGTAGACACCTCCCGTCACAAATACCGGGAGGCGGTAAACACTAGTTGCGATGGGGGATCCCCCGTCGCAACTCATTCGTCCGCCGGAAGGTATTTACGATGGGACCCGTCGCAAATACCTAGCGGCGGTAAAAAACTATTTGTGACGGGATCTTGTCCCGTCGCAAATAGTGTGTTGGCAGGTTACTTTTTGCGACGGGACCCGTCGCAAATAACATTTTAACCGCTGACAACAATTAATGCGGTCGAATGTATTTGTGACGGGACCCGTCGCAACTAATCTAACCTATATATACCCCATCTGTTTTTTCATTCCTCCCCCTCAATTCCTACTTTCTCTGCTTCTCTAAACTCTAATTTCAGAGTGAAAATTTTTCAGAGTTAGTTTTTTAACGAAGAAGTTGTGAAACCGTCTGCAGTTATAAAAGATCAAGTTTAAAGGTATTTATGTTTTATTTAATTCAGTATTTATTTCATTTTTTATATTAATTTTAGTTATTGTTGATTAGTTGTAATTAAGTTAGATTTAAATTGTTTTGTTATCAGAATTTATTTGTAATAATAAAATTAAATTATTTGTACCAATTCTTAGTAATTAGTAATAATTAATAATTAGTAACGATAATTAGTAATATATATAAATAATTAGCGGTAATTAGTAATTAGTAGCTGTATTTTGCAATAATTAATAGTGATTAACGCTAATTAGAAATAATTTGGAAAAAATAGTAATAATTAGGAAAAAATAGTAATAAATATTTACAATTAGTAATAAATACTAATAATTAGTAATAAATACTAATAATTAGTAATAAATACTAATAATTAGTAATAAATACTAATAATTAGTAATAAATACTAATAATTATTAATAAATACTAATAATTAGTAATAAATAATAATAATTATTAATAATTAGTAATAATTAGTAATAAATACTAACAAATACTAATAAATAGCAATAAATAATAATAAATAGTAATAAATAATAATAATAAATAGTAATAAATAGTAATAAATAGTAATAAATAGTAATAAATAGTAATAAATAGTAATAAATAGTAATAAATAGAAATAAATAGTAATAATTAGTAATAATTTGTAATAATTAGCAACAAATAGTAATGATTAGTAATAAATACTAATAATTAGTAATAAATACTAATAATTAGTAATAAAAAGTAATAAATACTAATAATTAGTATTAAATACTAATAATTAGTAATAATTAGTAATAAATAGTAATAAATAGTAATAAATTGTAATAAATAGTAATAAATAGTAATAAATAGTAATAAATAGTAATAAATAGCAATAAATAGTAATAAATAGTAATAAATATTAATAAATAGTAATAAATAGTAATAAATAGTAATAAATAGTAATAAATAGTAATCAATAGTAATAAATAGTAATGAATAGTAATAAATAGTAATGATTAGTAATAAATAGTAATAAATAGTAATAAATAGCAATAAATAGTAATAAATAGTAATAAATAGTAATAAATAGTAATAATTAGTAATAATTAGTAATAATTATTAATAATTAGTAATAAATACTAATAATTAGTAACAAATACTAATAATTAGTAATAAATACTAATAATTAGTAATAAATAGTAATAAATAGTAATAAATACTAATAATTAGTAACAAATACTAATAATTAGTAATAAATACTAATAATTAGTAATAAATAGTAATAATTAGTAATAAATAGTAATAAATAGTAATAATTAGTAATAATTAGAAATAAATAGTAATAAATAGTAATATATAATAATAAATAGTAATAAATAGTAATAAATTCTCATAAATAGGAATAAATTGGAATAATTAGAAATAAATAGGAATAATTAGTAATAAATAGGAATATATAGGAATAATTAGCAATAATTAGCTATAATTAGCAATAATTCGCAATAATTAGCAATAATTAGGAATAATTAAGAATAATTAGGAATGATTAGGAATAATTATCAATAATTAGGAATAATTAGAAATAATTAGGAATAATTAGCAATAATTAGGAATAATTAGCAATAATTAGCAATAATTAGCAATTATTAAGAATAATTAGCAATAATTAGGAATAATTATCAATAATTAGAAATAATTAGCAACAATTATCAATAATTAGCAATAATTAGAAATAATTAGGAAAAATTAGGAAAAATTAGTAAAAATTAGGAATAATAAGGAATAATTATGAATAACTAGCAATAATTAGGAATAATTAGCACTAATTAGAAATAATTAGAAATAATTAGGAATAAATAGAAGTAATTAGGAATAATTAGCAATAATTAGCAACAATTAGCAATAATTAGCAATAATTAAGAATAATTAGGAATAATTAAGAATAATTAGGAATAATTAGAAATAATTAGAAATAATTAGGAATAATTAGGAATAATTACCAATAATTAGCAGTAATTAGAAATAATTAGCAATAATTAGCAATAATTAGTAATAATTAGCAATAATTAGAAATAATTAGGAATAATTTGAAATAATTAGGAATAATTGGGAATAATTAGGAATAATTAGGAATAATTAGGAATAATTAGGAATAATTAGGAATAATTAGGAATAATTAGAAATAATTATAAATAATTAGGAATAATTATGAATAATTAGGAACAATTAGTAATAATTAGTAATAATTAGGAATAATTAGGAATAATTAGGAATAAAATAAATTATAATAAATTGTAATAACTTGGCATAATTTCTAGTGGATTGGCAACACTCCTTTTGCTCAATGAAACTTCTCCTTTCAACTCTCACTGACTCAAAACATTATGAAAAGTATGATTCTATGTATGCATATCCAATATCGTATGTACAAGTTTGAATATTCATTCATAGGACCACCTAGTAACGCCCGAACCCTAGTTACCCAGTGTTAGTGCATTATTACATAACATTGGTATGATCACAAAAGGTCAAGTCTCGAAAGACCGGTTAGTTTAGTAGCCTTGGAAATACTAAACACATTCATAAGTTTTACATTACATTATAAAATGAAAAACTACAACAAAAAAGTCTCCATAGGCCACACTCATATCCCTTAAACTACCCCGGCAGGTTAGTCATAATATACTTCTTTACATCCTGGAAAAAATAAAACATAGAAAGGGATGAGCTTAGATGTTCAGTAAGGATAGAAATATAGCAAAAAATTTCATAATTAAGCATAAAAATTTAAGGCAATGTATAAGACTAAAACAAAATCCATTTAAACTTGAAATTTAGTATAATATGGCAGAGATAAAATCAAATAATGCCATTTACTTATTCACATGGATATTCTACTAGTCAAATAATCATATGCAATATCAATAGCCACTTTCATAATGATGGAATGCATAATGCCAGAATTTATAACCACATAGTCAAGGCCTTGTTCCAAGACTAAAAATAATATTTTGTCAAGGATTTGTTTTAAGACACTAGTTTGTCTCATGAGACCCACCGATGCATCGAGGAGATATAGCGGGCTCCACCCGTCACTTACTAAGTCTTATGCATTCCTCATATGAAAAGGTTTAAACATAACATAAACATTCGTATTAAAACTAGCATATGAAATGTCAATACTTTATCCATAAACCATGAATGACGTGACAATAAAACATCCACAATAAAACATATCACAAAACCTTCAATACAATATGGAAGTTTTGTATCATAATAAATAAACCTCAAATAAGCTTAAAATCTATCAAAGGATGTTGACATAGATGAAATCAAAACTTTTTTTAGAGAAATATCTCTTCCTATTTTGAAATCATTTAAAAGTCATATAATTATAAAAGAAAACTTTTATTTTGAAAATATTATTATAATCTTGTAAGGGAAGCTTAGATGATGTTATAACAGTGTAAAATAGATGCACCCACCATATAAGTTAAAAAAATATATTCTTACCTTAATTTTGTCGAAAAGGTTATAAAGTAACTTGTTTGGAAAATGAGGGAATGATTCCTTTCAAAACATATAAGGTTAAATAAGGGTATAAATGACTTTAACCCATTGTCTAGTAAATAGTAAAAATGTTTTGAAATACATTTTTTAAGAAAACATGGATGTGGTTGATAAAGAGGTCCTAATATATAATTATGTAAAAACAAACTCGGATAATAAATAGATTATGAAATTAATCCTTACCTTGTACTTTTCCTTGGTCGAGGGGTGAGGGGAACCTTAGGAAAAGATTGAAATATTATTTTATAAAAAAATCGTTTTTGGTTTATAATGGCTCCAAAATGATTTATTTAAAGTATAAGGTGGGTATGGGTCTAAAAACACTAAACCAATAGGTTTTAGATAGTTTTGGGTCACTATATTAACCTTATCTTTAAGATTTAACTCTTAGTTAAATAGTTTGACATTTACCATGTCTCTTTGTATTTTTACAGTATATGGTCAATAAACTTACTATAAACTTCTAAGAGAAGCTAAAGTGGTTCATTAATGACATATATAATATTATTTAATCCCTTTTTACTAACATTATATTTTTAGAAATAGAATAACAATTAATAATATAATATTTGTTTTAAAAACTCTTTTATGTCAATTTTGACACTATTTGGTATTTTGTTTTTGTTAAATTCATAACAGGATTATTACTTTGAAAAAAATTCATTTAATCAACTCTAACATCTAATATTAACCTAAAGAATTAGTGGAATTCATTAAAAGTCTCAAATTATATTTATTTGGATATTTATAATATCAATTATTTTAATCTTTCATTAATAAGGTAATTACTGCATCATCATTGTGTCATAAATAAATTTAATTATTTAATGTCTAAAAATTATAAATAAAATACCATTATGTAGGAAATCTTTTTATATTTCTAATGAATATTTTTAGTTAAATTTATCTTATGTGTAACCCTATATTAAAAATGGTTTAGTTATTAAACTTCGATTTTAACTCTTTTAACTCTTCTTTAAATAAAATAATAATAAATGTCCTAATCTAATCCAAGTCGACCAAAGTGGTTCATATTTTATTCCTAAGGTTGTTTTTGGTATAATTATAATTATTCAATAGAATTAGGACATGTTTTTGGGTAATTATGATATCATTTTTACCCTTAATTATCCTATTTACTTTTAACCGTGGTAAATAAAAGTAAAAAGTTACCATTCACCAAAAATTATTTTCATCTTATTGAAACAAATTTTACTTACTGATATTAACTGTGTCTCTTAGATTTTTTAAATTCAACCCACAGAAGCGGTAAAATTATGTTTTATGCAAATTTTCAAATTCTCCTAGGAGGTGGGTAAAAGACGGTAAAAAGTTCAATAAAATTTTTATACATCTAAACTCATTATAAAATGACTCCAATGAATTACATTGAAATTATATAGGTATTATGTATCTATTTTGACCTAAAATAACTTTAAATAAAATAAATAATTATTTAAATAAAAATTCGGTTTTAAATAATAACTCGGTGTTTTTCACTATTCATCAAAAATTGAAAGTTTTCATAAAAAAAAAAAATCCACCCTAATCTAATTTTGATATTCCAAATCCAAAAATGAAGTCCATTTTGAAAGATAACATTTATAAAATTTCAAAAAGTGGGTATTACTATTCATAAAGGCTAGTTTGATTGGTCGTGGTGTATTAGAATCTCCAAGTTGCATACAATGCAAGATATTGCATTATTAAAAGGGAAACGTACTGTGGAAGCTTAGGGTGTTACATTCTTCCATCCTTTAAATAATTTCATCCTAAAAATTTCTAGAATATTACTACATAAAAGGATCTGGGTGGTTCTTCATCATATGTTCCTTGGGCTCCCACGTTGCCTCTTCCATCTTATGGGTTCTCTATAGAACTTTTACCAGACGAGTCGTCCGGTTTCTCAACACTTGTTTTATGGTATCGAGAATTTTGACAGGCTCTTCATAATAAGACAAATCAGGTTCCAGTTAATTTTCCTCATCGGTGAGTACATGCGTTGGGTCAGGCATATATTTTTTCAACAGTGATACATGAAACACATCATGAACTTTGGAGAGACTTGGTGGCATTGCCAACCAGTAAGCTAAAACCCCAATTTGTTCTAGAATTTCGAAAGGTCCGATGTACCTGTGACTTAGTTTACCCTTCTTACTGAATTGTATTACTCCCTTACATTGATATACCTTCAAGAAAACATGATCTCCTACATAAAATTCCAAATCCTTCCTTCAGTTATCGGCATAGCTCTTCTACCTACTTTGTGCTGCTTTGATGTGGGTTTGGATAACCATCACCTTTTCCATCTTTTCCTCAACAAGTTCTAGGCCTATGAGTTTTCTTTCACCAACATCATCCCAACAAGTTGGTGTGTGACATATCTTGCCATATGACACTTCATATGGTGCCATCTGAATACTTGAATGGAAGATATTATTATAGGAAAATTCTACCAAAGGTAAATATTGATCCCACATACCTTGAAAGTCAAGTGAGAAAGATCTCAAAATGTCTTCTAAGGTTTTAATAGTCCATTCTGATTATCCATCAATTTGAGGGTGGTAGGCAGTGCTCAAAAGAAGTTTAGTATCCAGAGATTTCTGAATACTTTTCCATAATATTGATGTAAAATGGGGATCACGGTAAAAAAAATCAATAAGGGTACTCCATGAAGTCTTACAACTTCATTAATATATAGTCTTTCTAGACGTTCAAGTGGTAAATCTTCTCTTATAGAAAGAAAATGTGCTGACTTGTTAAAACGATAAAAAAATACCCATATGGCATCATTCCTTCTAGGAGTCTTTGGTAGCCTCATGAAAAATTCCATTGTAATATTATCCCATTTCCACTCAGGTATGAGAAGAGGTTGCATGACTTCTCCAGGCTGTTGCCTTCCAAATTTCACTTGTTGACAAACCATACATCTTGACAAAAAATCAGAAATCTCCCTCTTCATGTTGTCCCACCAAAAATGTTCCTTTAAATCTCTATACATCTTAGTGATACTAGGGTGTATAGAGAAATTGGAGCTATGAGCACCATCCAACAATTCCCTTTTTAGATTAGGTATGTTAGGAACACAAAGTCTCTTCCCAAATTTCAAAATTCCATCTTTATATATAAAGTCACTCAATCTCCCATTGTTCATAGCTTTAATTTTCTTTTGAAACACCTCATCATCAGCCTGAGAACTTTTTACCCTTTCTAGTAAATATGGTTTGGAAACCATTTGAAAAAGTATTGATGTTTCACCTTCTATGATTATTCTCATATCCATTTTCACTAGATCCATGAATATACGACCCCTTTTAACTCTCATATTGTTCAAAACTCCATGATCCTTTCTGCTCAAATCATCCGCCACCTTATTTTCCTTCCCTAAGTGGTAGTGTATTGTGCAATCATAATCCTCAAGTAGTTCAATCCATATCCTTTTCCTTATGTTGAGTTCTTTTTGTGAGAAAATATACTTCAAACTCTTTTGATCGATATATATCTCACATTTTTTTACCATAGTGATAATGTCTCCATATTTTCAAAGCAAATATTATAGCTGTTAACTCAAGATCATGAGTAGGATAGTTTTTATCATGAATTTTTAGCTACCGTGATGCATAGGAAATAACTCTATCATTCTGCATAAGGAAACAACCAAGTCCTTTCTTTGAAGAATCACTATAAATAACAAACCCATCATTCCCCTATGGTAGAGTTAAGAAAGAATCATTGACTAATATTCTCTTTAGTTCTTCAAAAAATTCTTCACACTCTTTTTTCCAAACAAATTTAACCTCTTTACGTGTGATTTTGGTTAATGGGTTAGCCAACCGGGAAAAATTTTGGACGAAACATCGATAATAACCTGTTAAACCAATAAAACTGCGTACCTTAGTTATACTCATCAGTGCTGGACATTCTTGGATTGCCTTGGTATTTGAAGGATCAGTAGAGATTCTATCCTTAGAGACAATATGTCCAAGAAAAGAAATCCCTTGAATCCAGAATTCACACTTTCTAAATTTCCCATATAATTCATTTATTCTAAGAGTCTTCAGAATAATGCGAAAGTAATTTTCATGATCTTAGTAGATTTTTAAGTATACCAAGATATCATCAATAAATACAACTACAAAGTCATCAAGATATTCCTTGAAAACTATATTCATTAGATCCATGAAGATAGAGGGTGCATTAGTCATCCCAAAAGGCATTACTATAAACTCGTAATGCCCGTACCTGGTTTGAAATGCTGTTTTTGGAATGTCTTCCTTCTTCACACACAACTGATGATATCCATATCGAAGGTCAATCTTTGAAAAATATTTAGCTCCATGAAGTTCGTAGAATAAATAATCAATGTGAGGTAGGGGATACTTGTTCTTTATTATTATAGCATTGATTTCCCTATAGTCAATGCAGAACCTCATAGATCCATCATTCTTCTTAACAAAAATAACATGGTATTCCCATGGAGAAACACTAGGGAGAATAAATCTCTTATTACTCAATTCATCTAGTTGTTTCTTTAGTTCCACTAATTCCATAGTGTCCATTCTATAAGGGGTATTTGATATGGGCCTTGAACCAGGAATTAAATCAATGGAAAACTCAATTTCTCGTTCTGGAGAATGTCTAGGTAAATATTATGGAAACACATCAACATATTCTTGCACAATAGGTGCATCCTCTATTTGAGCATTCCTTTCCTCACCCACAATTATTTCATTCTCTTCCTCCCCAATAATTGAATTTAGTTGATCTAATGGGGGTGGATCTAGATAAGAATTAGGTGGTGAAGTTTCTACTCTAAAGATAAGGTACTCCTTATCATCATCGAGAATTGTAACCTCCTTCTTCTTATAATAAATTTTCACATCATGGTTCGAAATACAATCCATACCAAGGATTATATCAAATTCAATCATGGGTATGAAAATGAGATCAGCAGATAAAGAACATTTATATTCCCTAATGGGAACTGATTCACAAAACTTTGTTGCAATGATACTTCCCTTAGGTGTTTTGACTGAAAACTCCCTTGTTAAGTCAAATTGAAAATATCTAATTTTCTCAGAAAACTGGGAATATATGAAACAATGCGATGATCCAGAATCAAATAAATCATTTTCTAAAATTGAGGAAACCATTAAATTACCTGCCACTATGTCTTTCGAAGCTTCAACATCAATAGTAGTGATAACATAAGCTTGGCCTTGATCCCTTGGCCTTTTCTGAGGTAAGTTTACTTGGTGCTTAAGACATTAATTTTCATAATGACCCCTTTCTCTACAATTGTAACATTCAACATTGACAGCCTCTTTCTTCCCCTTGTAATCACGAGCTTGGTGGCCTTTTTCACCACACTTGTAACAGACTCCCATTCCCTTTAGGAAAGTACTGGAGTGTTTCTTTCCAAATTTACTGCAAGATGAATATTCAACTCTTCCCTTCTTCCCCTTATTTCCATTTCCAGATTGTTCAGAAGATCTCTTATTCTCTTGCTTTGCTTTAAAGTCATAAGACTTAGAGAATTCCTTTTCTGTCTTGATAGCGCATGAGACAATATCTTCATATGATAAGAAGGATTGTTGGACTAATGATCACTGGAGAAATGGTTTTAAACCATCAAATAATCGATTAATATTACTCCTTGGGTTACATATATAATCTACTGCATGACTTGCTAGCCTTGTAAAGTTATCCTCATACTTTTCAACATTCTCATCCTCCTTTTTCCTTAGACTCAGAAATTGCCTTTCCATATCCGCTCGATGGTCATGAGGAAAATATTTTTCTAAGAAAAGATCTTTAAACTCCCTACATTACATATTTGATACTTCATCATCTTACTTTGTGTTTTAAATTAATGACCACCATTGATATACATCTCCTGTGAGGCGATAAACTACCATGATAACTTTTTCCCTTTCACTACTCACTAAAGAGTGAAATATTTTATCTAAGGAATTTCCCCATTGCTCAACTACTAATGGATTTGTACTCCCATTAAATGTTGGTGGTTGTTGCCTCATGAATCGGTCTAACATTGATCCTCCACATTGTGGATCAGGGTGCTCCATACGGGTAAGGTTATTATTCATAACCTGAGCAAGTTGTCCCAGTATAGTGATAAGATGATCAGAACCAGTTTATTCAAAATCTCCACTATAATTATCTTGAGTAGGAGGGAAATCCCTACATGGATTACGTGGGTTGATATAGTTTCCATTCCTTCCATTAGGTTCTATTTCTAAACAATGGCATACACTAGATTAGTTTATGAATCACAATACACAATTCCAAACTTGTAAAATAGTTAACATAAATTGAACAGTTTATGGATATAATCCATAATCATAAAAATGTTTTCTTTTAGGAAGTATATACTCATAAACCCTTCATAATGGTTTGTAAATAAAATGAGAATTATCCTAAGCATATCCCCAGGAGTGTCGTAACCAAGAGTGCAGCAAGGACCATTGTCATGCACCAGTTCCCATTAGAGTCTAGCTCAAAGCGGTGTTTTTGGGTTTTACCCCTAGGTACATCTATTCCAGAGCCTCCTCTACCTGCTCGTATCCAGATAGGGATTTATTTCTTAGAAAACTCACAAAATATCTACAATACCAAAATTTTAGGAAGTTATTCTATACTAATCCTCAAAGTCTATCTTAGGGTAATGTTCTCTAATCAGAGTTTTTCTAAATCTATATTCCAAGTTTTGTACTAAAATTCCTATGATACTAACTATAACACCCTGACCCTAGTTACCCAGAGTTGGTGCATTATTACATAACATTGGCATGATCCCAAAAGATCAAGTCTCGTAAGACTGATTAGTTTAGTAGACTTGGAAATACTAGATACATTCATAAGTTTTACATTAAATTATAAAATGAAAAACTACAACAACATAGTCTCCATAGGCCACACTCATATCTCTTAGACTATCCCTATAGGTCAGTCATAATATACTTCTTCGCATCCTGAAAAAAATAAAACATAGAAAGGGGTGAGCTCAGATGCTCAGTAAGGATAACAATATAGCATAAACTTTTATAATTAAGCATAAACATTTAAGGAAATGTATAATACAAAAAAATAATAATTCTAAACTTGAAATTAAGAATAATATGGAAAAGATAAAATCAAATAATTCCATTTACTTATTCACATGGATATTATACTAGTCAAATAATCACATGCAATATCAATATCCACTTTCATAATGATGGAATGCATAATGCTAGACTTCATAACCACACAGTCAAGGCCTTGTGCCAAGAAAACAAATAATATTTTTTCAAGGCCTTGTTCTAAGACACTAGTTTGTCTCATGAGACCTACTGATGCATCGAGGAGCTATAGGGGGCCACACCTATCACTTACTAAGTCCAATGCATTCCTCATATGAAAAGGTTTAAACATAACATAAACATTTGTATTAAAATTAGCATACAAAATGTCAATAATTTATCCATTCAGGGTAAATAAGGGTATAAATAAATTTAACCCATTGTCTAGTAAATAGTAAAAATGTTTTGAAATACATTTTTTAATAAAACACAGATGTGGATGATAAAGAGTTCCCAGTAGATACTTATGTAAAAACAACCTCGGATAATAAAGAGATTGTGAAATTAACCCCTAACGTGTACTTTTCCTTGGTCAAGGGTACATTAAAATCCTGTATAATAGTTAAATCATTATTATTAAATTATAAAAGAACTATATATATAAATATTATATCATATATGATCTTCTAATATTGCTTTGTTAATGATATTTCAGTAGTATCATCATTTTGGGTGTTAATTGATTCATTTTCCTTTATATGATTTGTTATGTAAGTAATGTTTATTATGTATAGGATCTATCTTATTAATATTCATAATGATATTAAGTCTTTAAACATTATTTTTAATCATCAAATGAAAATTAGTCTTGAATGGATAAGATGGGGGAATGAATCTCATCACGTTCATGGAGACGGTAATCCGTACATACGCACGAGCGACAATATCATTATTTTGATGTTAAAATCATATATAATTTGATGGTACATCATATATAAATAATAATTATCATGTTATATTTATTATTTACATAATTTATACTCATTATTATACCTATAAAAATGATGAAGTATTTGAATAACAAACTATACCATGACGTGGATATGATAATCCGTACGTACGCACGTATGGTGACTTTGTCGTTTATAGGATGGATAGAATAATGAATATGATTGTAAAATTTTTATAATAAAATCAAAGTATATAGAAGATACTAAATTTATTATTTCAGAATGGAAACAACAAAGAAAGAGGAAGTGGAAGAAGAAAAGAACTTGAAAGAGGTGATGAAATATTTACCTCTTCTTCGGGTTCTTCCTTTTGATTTGATAAAAAGGTCCCCTTAGGTTGGATTTATGACTAAATTAATGACTCTAGGATGAAGGTATGATAGTTTAGAGGGTATTTGGGCAGGGTTTGGCTGAGACAAATGGCTTTGAAGGTGTTAATTTGAAAGAAGGGGAAGTTCCCTTCTATAAGATGGGTGAGGGGCACCTTAGGAAAAGATTGAAATATTATTTTATAATAAAATAATTTTCGGTTTATAATGGCTGAAAAATAATTTTTTTCAAGGATAATGTGGGGATGGGTCAAAAAACACTCAAACAATAGGTTTTAGACAGGTTTGGGTCAGTATATTAACCTTATTTTTTATATTTAACTCTTAGTTAAATAGTTTGGCATTTACCATGTGTCTTTATATTTTTATATTATATGGTTAATAAAATTAATATAAACTTCCAAGATAATATAAAGTGGTTAATTAATTACATATATAATATTATTTAATCCCTTTTTCCAAACCTTAGATTTTTATAAACAGAATAACAATTAATAATATAATATTTGTTTTAAAAACTCTTTTATGTCAATTTTGACAGTATTTGGTATTTTGTTTTTGTTAAATTTATAAAGAATTATTACTTTGAAAAAAATTCATTTAATCAACACTAAAATGTCATATTAACCTATAAAATTAGTGGAATTAATTAAAAGTATCAAATTAGATTTATTTGGATATTTATGATATCAATTATTTAAATCTTTCATTAATAAGGTAATTACTACATCATTGTTGTGTCATAAATAAATTTAATTATTTAATGTCTAAAAATTATAAATAAAATACCATTATGTAGGATTTTTTTATTTTTCTAATTAATATTATAGTCTAATTTATCTTATGTATAACCCTATATTAAAAATGGTTTAGTTATTAAACTTTGATTTTAACTCTTTTAACTCTTCTTTAAATATAATAATAATAAATGTCCTAATCTAATCCAAGTGGAACAAAGAGGTTCATATTTTATTCCTAAGGTTGTTTTTGGTCTAATTATACTTATACAATAGAATTAGGACATGTGTTAGGGTAATAATGATATCATTTTTACCCTTAATTACCCTATTTACTTTTAACCGTGGTAAATAAAAGTAAAAAGTTACGATTCACCAAAAATTATTTTCATCTTATTGAACCAAATTTTACTTACTTATATTAAATATGTCTCTTGAATTTTTAAAATTCAACCCACAAAAGCTGTAAAATTAATTTTTATGGAAATTTAAAAATTCTCCTAGGAGGTGGGTAAAAGACGGTAAAAAGTTCAATAATTTTTTTTACATCTAAACTCATTATAAAATGACTCCAATGAATTACGTTGAACTTATATAGGTATTATGTATCTATTTTTACCTAAAATAAATTTAAATAAAATAAATAATTATTTAAATAAAAATTCGGTTTTAAACAATAACTCAGTGTTTTTAACTATTCATCAAAAACTGAATGTTTTCAGAAAACTACCAAAAATTCAACCTAAGCTAATTTTGATATTAAAAATCCAAAAATGAAGTCCATTTTGAAAGATAAAATTTATAAAATTTCAAAAAGTGGGTATTACTATTCATAACGGCTAGTTTGATTGGTCGTGGTGTGTTAGAATCTCAAAGTTGTGTACAATAAAAGCTATTGAATTATTCAAAGGGAAACGTATCGTGGAATCTTGGGGTGTTACACACATTTTTAATAATGTTTTCTGGCGGTGACAGTTACAAGAAGACAATTCATTGACGAAAAGGGGGCTCTTTTGTCTGACGACTCATTTACTTACATCTTTCTCAAAGTGAAATCACAATGAATAATCTACTCAGAGGTAGGCATATAAATTCTCGTATGCACGAGAATTGATATGCGTACCTCCAAGAAGATTATTCATTGTGATTTAAATGTGAGAAAATTGCAAGTAAATGAGCTGTCAGACAAAAGAGTAGCCAAAAATCCATTGGAAATTGTGTCACCCATAATTAATGGTATTTATTAAGAAGTAGTTGTAATTATTTATCTTCTTTTTTTGATAGTGTTTTTCTAATTTCAAATTATTAAAAAAAAGTAGTGATTTTATATTTTATAGAAAAATATGGAATAAGGAAGTTGACAAAAGTCATTATTAGATGATTGTTCTTGGATAAATCAGTGCAGAAATCCAAACAGTTCTGGTTTAAATCCTATATATATTGAAGTTTTTGAAGATTTATTATCATTTGCATCATCAAAACCAATTTTTTTTAGAAGTAACAATTAAATGTCATTGTAGAAAACATGCTCTGAGAACGTTTGACACATTTGACAAGGTTGGGGGACATCTCTTACGGTTTGATTTTCAAACGGATTATGTTTTTTGGTATCAACACAGTGAACGCAGTTCCAGATAAGATACTAATAACTTAATTCCAGATCCATCACGGTTTCAAAATTTAGTACATGATGTTGTAGGTCCATCTATTCAACAAACTGAAACTTAGAATGATATTTATTTAACTCTTGAGTCAGAACCATCCAAATTTTATGAGTTTTTGAGGTCTTTTGAGGATGCATTATATCCTGATTGTAATATAATCAAATTAGAAGTGGTTGGAAAATTTATAGCTATTAAATTATATAATGCAATTTCAAACAATTGTTTTTATCATATATTTTATTTGGTTAAAACACTATTACCAGAAGGAAATGTGTTGCCTGTAAATTATTATGAGAGAAAGAGGCTGGTTCGTAATCTGGGCCTTAGTTATTGGAAGATTCATGCATGTTTAAATGATTGCATCTTATATTCTTGTGAAAATGAGTCGTTGGATAATTGTCCCACATTTGGACAATAAAGGTATAAAGAAGCTCAACTGGGGAAGTCTGGATCGATTCCTATGAAACAGTTGAGATATTTCCCCCTTACACCGAGGTTACAACATTTATTTATGTCTCAGAACACAATGTCAATGATGTCATGACTCAAAAACTAATATTTCAACTATTAAAAGCTTGAATCATCCATCTGATGGTGATTCATGGAAACATTTTGACCGACTGCATCCTTCTTTTACTTTAGAATCCCATAACGTGCAATTAGGTCTTTCTACTGATGGTTTCTGTCCGTTTGTTTCTTATGGTAGTCAGTATTCATGTTGTCATGTCTTTATAACTATGTAAAATTTACCTCCATGGATGTTGATGAAGGAGGCATATATCTTTTTGACCTTATTAATCCCAGGACATATGGAAAAAATATTTATGTTTATTTTAAACCATTTATTGATGAGTTAAATTCATTGTGGAGTAATGGTGTTAGTGCATATAATGTTACTGCGAAACAAAATTTCATATTAAAAGAAGCATTGATGTGGGATATTAGTGAATTACCAACATATGACATGTTATCTAGTTGGAGTACACATGGTTTGAAATCATGTTCTTACTATATGAAAGACAACAAAGCCTTTATGCTCTTAAATGGAAAAATCCTTGCTATTTTGACTGTTATCACAGATTTCTTCCAACTGATCATCCTTTTTGGAGGAACAAATCTCATTTCAGAAAAGGCACAATTGAAAGTGACAAACTTCCAAAAATGATATTAGGTACAGAGTTAAAATCAATTGTATTTTCATTACCTCCCATCACATTTGGTCCAGTAGTAAACCAACAGAAAATTCATAGATTTGGGAAAGAACATAATTGGATAAAACAGATCATTTTTTGGGATCTTCCATATTGGTCTAATTTTTTGGTCCGCCACATGTTGGATGCCATGCATGTTGAGAATGGTCATATTACCGAATTAAAAATTCATGATTTTCATGTTATAATGGAAATACTTATACCGATTGGATTCAGAGGTTTCTTGAATTATATGATTTGGGATTCGATAACAGACATATAATATTTTTTTCAAGACATTTGTGCATTGACAACAGATTACGTTGCACTAAGAAAAATGGAAGAAGATATTGTTGTAATTATATGTAAATTGGAAAAAATATTCCCGATATATTTCTTTAACACAATAGAACATCTAATATTACATTTTCCACATGAAGAAAAATGTGGAGGTCCGGTACAGTTTTGATGGATGTACCCATTCAAGAGATGCATGTAGAAATTGAATAAAAGTATGTAACAAAGCATCAGTTGAAGGCTCAATTTCTGAAGTTTATTTTCAAGAGGAAATTGATTTTTTCTGCTCTCATTATTTTGAATCTTAATATCCTTCAAAACAAAACCACATGTGACAGAACGAGGGGAATGTTGATGAT
The DNA here is from genome assembly GCA_963277665.1 of Viscum album. NCBI lineage: Eukaryota > Viridiplantae > Streptophyta > Magnoliopsida > Santalales > Viscaceae > Viscum > Viscum album. Next base: position 1,103,557,489 of record OY728137.1, read on the forward strand.
GAAATGGACAATAAATTATCAGTTTTTAATCATCCAGAGCTTGGATTCAGTGGAGTTCATGAATGATTAATTTTAGGAAATGAACATCATAGAGCTCATACATATGTTCTGATCATCTGTAAAGAAATTAAATCATTTTTACTATGAGTGATTCTATCACTTATTCTGTAATTTATTTTATATCAATTAAAATTATTTTATTTGTAGGTTATATGATAATAATATCAAGAAAAAACTTCCACAAATTACAACAACTTCTCTTGAAGAACGCCGACAATTTTTTTTCTCAATGGTTTCAAAAACTGGTAACATAAATTATTGATAGTTTACCATATCAATTAATTTTATTATTTATTATATTGATAATTGTTTTAAAAATTTTTAGGTGTCTTAACATGATGATAAAATTGATAAGCGACTATGTATGTTGAGTAACCCACCATCCAAAATGGTTAAATCTTATAATGCATATGTGGTGAATGGTTTTCGATTTCATACACGTGTATATGGAGAATAAAAAAAATGAATAGTGAAGTTTTCTTAAAAGGATCACATCATAGAGAAACTGAATTTGAATTTTACGGCATTCTGGATGAAATTATTGAACAATGTTATCTAGGAAAGAATTACATAACGATGTTTAAATGTCAGTGGTTGTATACTGAGAGAGGCTTGCGTGTTCATCTGATTCATGGAATAATTGATATTAAATATAAAAGTATTCTTGCATTAAATGAACCATTTTTACTGGATCAATAGGCACATAAAATATATTACGCAAAGTACTGTGCTACTTCAAGATACCTGAGTGATTGGTGGAACATAATAAAAATGAAATCTTAGGAAAATCAGTTTACTCAAACTGAATGTGGTTCCGATGAAGTACAAGGAATTGAAAATTTTCAAGAGACTACTCAAAATACATCTTTTTCAAAAATAGACATGAATATCAATGATAAAACCCAACAATTAAGGGTAGATGGTGACAATGATGTTAATGATGTTACAAATGAATTTGAAATGGAAAGAGATGATGAAACTGAAACTCATATGGATATTGATGATGCTGATGATGGATATGAAGACATTGACATTGCCAGATATGAAGATGATGATGAAGGTGAACATTAAAAAATTTAAATGCTAATTATAATCATAACTAATATATATCTATATCTAATAGTTATTTTCAAATATCTGCTAACAACAATCATTTTTTGTTTCAGATGGACCCTGATCTACTTCGTGACTTGCAGGAGGCTGAGCTACTTTTGGATGAGGAGGATTTGGGATCATCTAACCCTCAGCCTACGGGCAATTCAGGGGGTACGTAGAGGGGGCATGGTCTTGTGTGAATGATGATTCCTAACCCTATCCCTGACTGATGTCCATGTCTTGGCTTCGATCTATGAACATAGAGGTATGGTAACCTATGTATTTTAGTTAGATTTCAGTAATTTATTTATATACTAATTGTTAGATTATTTATTCTTTTTTCACAGTTTTGCACATGTAGCTGTTGGACAGGGGAGCACTATCTTGTGGAATTATTTTTCTCAACCATGGATCACATGGGAACATATTTTTGTTGATGTGCAGCTTGTAATGTTCAATCATTGGCTGGTACGTAAATAAATAATATTTATTTTGAAATTTATATCATTAATAACTTGATATTATAAATTATTTGTAGGGTTTATGGTATACCATCGATGATAGCATGTGTGGCGCTATCCACGAGGCATGGGAGGTGACTATGCATGAGCGTTTCTGTTAGTTTTTTCACCATTTGAGAAGGACAACGATTAAGAAAGTAGGAGTGATAGTATTTGATGAGTCGTGTAAAGACCACCGACCAGAGTACATTTCATCTTCTATTTGGGATGGATTATGTTCACACTAGTTGAGTGGTGAATTTCAGAGGAGATATTCATTAGGTCGACAGAACTGGGGGAGACAGGAGGTGACACATTGAGCTGGTATCCATACATTCAGTACACATAGAGAGAATCTGGTAAGTATATTTTTTAAATATTTTATATAACATTAAATATAAATAGTTTATTTTATATTCATATAGGTAGTCGATCATCCCGATATTATGGAGTATGACATTTATCGAAGGATGTACAGTGATCCAACCACTGGAGAGATTAAAGGTGATCGCCAATGTCAGATTATAGTCAGTATTATTTCTTTTTCAGTTTGAAAATTAACTGTATATAATATTTTCACTTTTATAATTTCAAATTTGAACTGAAGGAGTCATATGAGGCCGCGACCTCTCAGACACAGGCTGAGAGTCAGACCGAGATGACTGATCAGACTAGTGACTACCATTTCGATGAGGCGGCATGGATGTAGGTGACCCAGTATGCCTTCAAGAAGGACCAAGTAGTTGGTATCAGATCTTATTTGACTCTCGTGACTTATTATGGTGCTACTACGATGTCAGCATCCAACTCAAGAGGAGCTCATAGAGAGGCTTCATCTTATGGATCACAGTATCATGAGTAGTTGTGAGCTTAGACTGAGCTTATAGAGAGTTTGCAGAAGCAGCAGGAAGAGATGTGTCAGCAGCAACAGGAAGAGATGCGTCAGCAACAGTAGTAGTATAAGGAGAATATGTGTCGATGGAAGTAGCAATAGTAACAACAACACAAGGAGGAGATGTATCCATGGCAGCAACAACAACATGAGTAGATGGAATACATGCGTCGTCTGACTCATAGTTTAGGGATGGAGTTTCCTCCATCATCTCCTCCAGCTCCTCTAACTCCTCCAGAAGACTACCCCCCGAGTGATTTTTTTGTTATGTTAAAAACATTTGAACTGTACATTTGTTGTAATATGAACTATTTACAGTTTTTTTCTTTTATATTGGTGTGAATATTGTATAATTTAATTTTTTTTATTTTTTTATTTTTAATATTTTAATATTTTATTATTTATTATTAGTATTATATTTTTTAATGTTTTTTTATTTTACTAATAATAATAATAATAATAATATTTTATGATTTTTTATATTTTTTTTGCGAATATTGAGAATTTTAATAATTTTTTTTTATTTTAATAATATTAATATTATTTTTTCATTAATCATAATTTTATTAAATATATTTTTTATTTTATTCAGTATTTGTGATGGGGCCTTTTGTGACGGGAACCCATCACAAATAGATTATATATATATTTTTTAAAACTTATTTGCGACGGTAAAAGAACTCGTCACAAATAAGTTTTTGTGATGGGCTTGTCGCAAAAGTTTTAGGTATAAATAACATATATAAATAGAGAACTATTTGCGATGAGATAATGGATCCATCACAAATTCTTTTTACGATGGGCCCGTCCTAATATGTTTATATATATATAATGTATTTAATCAGAGATCTATTTGTGACAGGAAGCCATCCAATCACAAATAATATTTTTTTTGTGACGGTCCCATCACAAAAAATACTAGTTACAATGCTGTTTTTTACAACGATATATTTGCGATGGGACCCCATCGCAAAATCTTTTTTGCAACGAGATACCGTTGCAAATAGCCCAAAATACTAGTAGTGATTTTCCAAAAGTGTTGAAATGACCCAAATATGTTTTCTTAGTTTTGAGTATGACACTTGTATTTTTTATTAAAATGTAAAATTTAAAGAAAAATACACACTTGGAGTCATGCCAGTCACACTGTGCATTAGATTAAGGTTCGGTCAATTTCTATATTTCAAAAATTAATTATGGATTGTTTTTCTAAAGTATCAAGACAATCCTAACACATTTTCCCAGTTTTGAGTATGTCACTTGTGGTTTTTACTAAAATATTATTTTAAAATGAAAACACACACTTTGGTTAATACCAGTCACGCCGTGCATCATATTGAGGTGAGAGTGATTCTACATGTCAAAAATTAATAATGTATCTAAATAATCTAAATGCATTTGCTCAGTTTTGAGAATGTCACTTGTTTTTTTAATAAAATATCATTTCAAAATGGAAACATGCACTTGGAGTCATACCGGTCGCATAGTGTGTCAGTTTGATATGATACTAATTATTACACATCAAAAATAAATTATGAATAATTTTTCTCAATTATTAAAAAATATGATCATGTTTTTTTGGTTTTCAATGAGTGACACATGTTTTAACTAAATTGTCAATTTTAAACTCTTAATGGATAGTTTGAGTCACACCTGGAAGACCATGTATTGGTTTGAGGTATGGAATATTCCTACACATAAAAAATGACTTATGAATCATTGAAATAAAGTATCAAAATAATAATAATGTGTTTGATCAGTTTTGATAATGTCACTTGTCTTTTTTACTAAAATGTTAATTTTAAATAAAAATTCACACTTTTAGTCATAACGGTTAGATCATGTGATATATTTAGGTGTAGTCAATTTATATACATCAAAAATAACTTATGGATAATTTTTATAAAGTATCAAGATAATATGAATTAATTTTATTGGTTTTGAGTATGTCACTTTTATTTTTTTACTAAAATTTCATTTTAAACTGAAAACACATACTTTGAGTCATACTGGTCACACCCTATGTTAGATTGATGTGCAGACAATTCCTACATGTCAAAAATGACTTGTAGATCATTTTAATAAAGTATAAAAACAATACGATGTTGTTTTATCAGATTTAAGTATTTCAATTTTTTTTACAAAAATATCATTTTAAACTAAAAACATGCACTTGGAGTCATTACAATCACATCATGTGTTGGTTTGACATGAGACTGATTCCTACAAATAAAAAATGACTTATTTTTTCCTAAATTATCAAAATAACCTCAGTTTATTTTCTCAGTTTTTAGTGAGTGACACATGTTGTGAACAAAAATGTCAATTTTAAATCGATAACGGATAGTTTGAGTCATACCAAGTACACAGTGTATCAGATTAAGGTGTGGATAATTCCTACACGCCAAAAATGCCTGGGGATTTTTTCCTAAAGTATCAAAACAATATGAATGCATTTGATCAATTTTTAGTATGTCATTTTTATTTTTACTAAAATGTCAATTTTAAACTCAAACCACACAATTTGAGTAATACTGGTCACACCATGAATTGGATTGAATTGAGGATGATTCCTACATGAAAAAATGACTTATGAATTATTTTACTAAAGTATCAAAACAATACAAATTTTTTTCCTTGGTTTTGAGTATGTCACTTGTTTTTTTTCAAAAAATTTCATTTTAGACTGAAAACACACACTTCAAGGCATACCGACCACATCGGGTGTCAGATTGACGTACAATCAATTTATATATGCCAAAAATTAATTATGGATAATTTTTATAAATTATCAAGACAATAAGAGATTATTTTATTAGTTTTTAATGAGTGACACACGTTTTTTTAACTAATTTATCAAATTTAAAATCATAATAGACACTTTGTGTTATAATGGTCACACCATGCATCAAATTGATGTGCGACTGATTCTTGCACATCAAAAATGACTTATTATATTTTTCCTAAAGTATAAAAACAAACCGAGTGTGTTTTTCAAGTTTTGAGTATGTAACTTGTTTTTTTACTTAAATTTTATTTTAAACTGAAAAAATGCACTTTGAGTTATCTTGAACACATCATGGGTCACGAACCAACCTAGGTCAACCATGAACCGGTCACTCGAACCATCCCTCAACAAGTACCTAAGGGAATTCTCTACCTCTACATCTGGAAACTTGTGTCAGGAATCAAATAAAGTAGATGAGAATGATTTGAACCATAAAAAAGACAAATAAATAAATATAAACTGAACAATAAAAATATAAACACTAGAAGATGAAATAAAATAAAACCACACATACCTTTGTGTGACCTTATGGGTCAAGACCGACCAAAAGACTAGACTCGCTCCATGAGAAAACTAAAGAGGGAAAGAGCACCAAAAACTAAAAACAAGAATAATCTATAGGTGTGAGTATTAAAACTCAGTAGTTGTTCATGAATAAACTATTCTCTATACCTTTCCTTTAAAAATAAAACCAAGTCATACTAGTTTAAAAATACAACCATATAAATATAAGTTTTTCTATTTTTTTTAAATTCGAATAACAAGATTCCATTTTTCAGGAAAAAAATTTATCTTCCATCACATTTTCAAAATAGTCTTCAATGATGAATAGAAATTTCAAAATGAAAGGAAAGAAATTTAGATTAAAAACTGGTTTTCATAAAAGGAAGAAAAGAATGAATCAACTAAAATGAAAATCACATCACAATTATCATGTCACAAGTGATCACCATGGGAAATGCCTATAGGTAACTATCACAAGTGGGACCCTATGAACCTTGTACCTCAGTGAAACATGCTATAACAACCACAAACCACAATGTTCTCATGCATAATCTACTAAGAGAGAACATCCCAAGGGCATAGTGGTCTCCAACCATCATCATAATTTAATTAGTGTTGTAATCGTCAATACTGCTAGATGAATCTAGGATATTCCACTTCTGAGTCAACTAGCGTACTAGTTCTAGTTATCCTACCTAGGTACCCAAATTTCTCATGTTCTCTACTTCAAATTGTGGTTAGTTTTTATCAAGAAAACACATATAAACATATCATTTTCTTAATCCAAAAACCTATCCAACGTCTCACCACCGATCTCCCTCCTTGAGCGCATCTCCATTTTTAAGTCACACAACAATGCACAAGCCTCTTCACTAGGCACATAACACAAATCACACATCAACACTTACATCACATTTTTCAAATAAGGTGGCATGACTCAAGAGTAGTTTTCCACTTCCACAAATCATTCTCAAAATTTTAAACAGGCCTCATTACTTAACAAGGAATAATTTAATTTTAGAAAACATAATCACCCAACACTTTTAAGTTGTAAAACCTTTAAAAATCTCAATTAAACAACCAAAAAACTACACATTTAAATAATATATTGAAACTATGTTTAAAATGAAGTAACCCATTTAAGAAAGGTAATTCACCATTTAACTTCAAATTTACACCAAAACCCATGTGCTTTTCCAAACATACCAAAACATAAAATTTCACTTTTTAAAATAACACATGAACCCATTTTAATTAAAATCAACTTTCACATCTATTTTACATATATAAAACATATTTGGAAAATAAAACATGTCATTACACTTTTATAAAAAAACTGGACAAAAGACCAAACATATTTGGAAATTTCTAATTCACCCAATATAATACATTTGGGAAATCAATCAAGCACACAATAATCCTAGTGTTACAATACCAGCATAGAGAACATGTCTTAATATAAAAAACCCATATTATAGCATAATAAATATGATGAAAAATATAAAATAAACTGATTATTTTTAACAATATATTCTTCTACAATTTACTAACTTTATAATATAATGAAACACACAATAAAACATGAAAGACATTATAGTTTTCAATTTAAAGGCTTGGACATAGGGTGAGATACCTCAAACATGCCTCTTTTTGATTAAGATCACTCAAACTGACCTTTTGTGCTTACACACACATGCATTTATACATATATATATATAAATATATATAAATACCCCAAGATGAATTGTACATATTCCCCTCACCATGAGGAAATATGTACAAAGAGAGAATATATATATATATATATATATATATATATATATATGCCTTAACCCTGTACATGATTGTAATTCATCCTCACGAACGGTAAATTAAAACAAACTAAATAAAATTACCACAAACTCATAAACCACAAAATCCCCAAATTAGAAATTGATCAATATGACGAACGGAGGAAAACATACCGGAAATTTATATAGGATGGACTGAAATGGTACAAAATGATTTTTATTTAGTGGAAGACACCAAAACACGATCGAAGATAACCCAAGAGACCCTTTGCATTCCCTAATACTAGAGAAGGAACCAAAAATCAGGTCAATTTCTAACCTATGGTTCATCTGAACCGAATGAGGTGACGTGGAGAAGAAAAATCGGCCAAAAGGGAGAGAATAATGGGAGAGGAGGGATTACCTTGGGATGTTGACAAAAAAAAAACTAGAAAGTATTCGGTGGAATCACCAGATATAGAGGGCTTAGAGGAGGGGGATACACACACATCTAAGGGAGACGGGGAGGGGGGAATCGTGAAACACATAGGGAGAAGAGGGAAGAAAAAATAAAGGAAAGAAATAAGAAAGAAGGGAAAAAAAGAAAAGAAAAAATAAAATAAAAACCTAATAATAAAAATATTAATTTTAATAATAAATAACTTAATAATAATAATAACCATAATAATAATAATATCATTATTATTATTAATAAAAAATTTCTTTATTTTATTTTCTTTTTTATTATTTAATTTTCATTTAATTTTATTTATTTATTATTTTGTTATTTTATTTTTTTGAACACTGGGCATACCACACGGTTTGGCTGTATGATCTTCTAGACCGTGCACTAACTGTGTGCAACCTACTGGAGAGAAGGGGTACACACATGGGTTGGATTCATAGTTTTAGAAATCATGCACCAACAGTGAAAATAATATTTTTCATTTGATTGAGCCATTCCACATGCTTGTCACATGATTTAACAGACCATGTTCAAGCCATGTGCCACACCACCACCCCACCCGGGCACCCGCATGAGCACCGCATAGTTACTACTAACCATGTGGGATAACCGTGCAATAACTAAAAATCTTCCAAAAATATAAAATTTGACCCACCAACAAATGAAACTCAAAAGCGAGGGTTAAAAAATAATAAATAATTAGAATAATTTAAATTCTAAGGATGAGGTGTGACAATTCTACCCACCACAACCCCTTTATTCCCCTAGAAAGTCACCCATACAAATTAATAATCAAACTCGAGATCAAAAATAAACAATCCATATGAAACCAAAAACTCGGTGTGACTTTTAACTATTTCAATCACACCCAACCATCTCTAAGAGAAACCAAAATGAGAAGAAACATGGGGAAAATAGGAGGGTTTTACCCACTATAAGAACTCAATTAGCACAACCAACATTGAGACTCACAACATGAGCTAACTCTAGAACTACCAATATGAACCAAAGAGGAAACCCTAAAAATTGACCAAAAACTCCCTCATAGACCACCCCCACCACAAAGGGGTCCCAATGAAAGAAACTCCAAACCAAATGGTGAACCAACACTCAATTCACATGGTCTATGACACACAAGCATATCCAAAATAAGCACAACCCAGAACTAAAACCAATTCAAAAAGATACCACTATTAAAGGGTTCACATTTACAAGGCACAATCACAACTATAAAGGTTTACAAGGATACAAGGCCAACCAACCTTTTACAGACAAAGGGTAACTTTCAAGAATTAGGAAAACTACAATATAGGAACTTTAAAAACACAGAATACTGCAATAAGGGAAATGAGGTCTTTATGCATTTTATAATAGAAAGTGACCTTAAAAAATAATCTACAATAGATGAAATTAAAATTTTCCTATTTTAGTGATGGAGAAAAAAGATGGACCAAGGTCCCCCCACACCCATAAATTCCCAAATGATTGAAAATCTTCACTCTAAGACCTATGTCTAGATCCCTGATGCCTAAAACATCCATTTCCTTACAGTCTGAAGCTAACATCCTCTAACCGAGACTGCTTTAGATGGTGCTTATAGAAGAACTTCTCCAAGTGATCCAAATGAACACAATGATAGAAATACTTTAGAGTATGGTGATAATATGACTTAAGGTACCCAAACCGAACACACTGGAATCAAACAAGAGAGTGTATTGAGTAATGAAAAGATGGAACTAACAAGAATAATTTTTTGAAATAGGTTCCTCTAGTTCACTCTCATCACCGGATGGGGAACCTTATAGAACACCAAAAGGAACTAGTCCTTAAACCCTAGATGAAGAACCCATACAAGAGAATATTTAAAATGATTCTGCGATGATACCTCCAAATAAAAATAAACCAACTCCTTGAAATGGACAACATAGGCCTTTAATTTCTGTTAGCCTTGCTAAAAACTCACGAGCTCTTCCACTTTTCTTGCCTTCACCTCCTAAGGTATAAATCTTCAAATGAAAGTGGTCCTACAAACCTCCCAAGACATCCCATCCTATAATAAAACTAGGATAATCACCTCCCACCATTCCAAAGTTTAACCTTCAAACAAACCCAAAACAACACAGACTCTCATAGATTTGGGAGTTCCCAACAACCTAAAAACACCAACGACTTCATCAAGCCAGTCCACTACATCCACTGAATCACGATCACCATGGAATATGGGAAATTAATGATAATAACTCAACCCAAAAAATCTTATAGGAGTCTAGGTAGAACCAAAAACTAAAAGAGACTCACTATAAACCTATGGGACTTTTTTAGGTGGAATACTCAACAATAAGTAAGAAGGAAAATCAAAACGCATCATAAACAAAAATTACACACTTCAATTCCAAACCAAAACCCAAAAAAATAACTATTACTTCCACCATTTAGCATGTCAAAACTAAATTCCCATGAAAAAGGATCCCAAACATGGGAAAAAAACATTAAACTATTGATCACTCACTTTTCAAAACATTGGATCCCCCATTTTGAAAACAATTTTTTAGAAGAGAACAACTTAAATACCCACCATTGGTATTCCATGAAGTCACACACACACACACACACACACATCCCTGTGTTATCTCAAGCTACCATCCATACATACCACCAATTATCCACTTTCCACATGTGTACCTCCATATTTTTGATCATGCATAGAAATACCAAGGGACAATTCAAAACATTTATCATTTCAAAAAATGGTTCATTTAACCTAAATCCCAAATTCCCAACCGATTTTAAATAACTACTTATCATTAAAGCAACAAATTTCCAAATTCCAAACCAGCTTTTATTTCACATTCCAAAAAGTGTTTCCAAAATCACAAAACAATTTCCAAAACACCTTCCATCTTTCCCTTTGAAATCACACATTCTGTTAAAAGAAAATAATTTCTAAAACTCATTTTCATTTCAAAAACCATTTTTCCACTCCAAAAACCACATTCCATTTTGAAAACCCCTTTTACTAATAACCATTTTTATTTTTTAGATCCACTCAAGCCCAACAGATCTAAGACAAAACACAAAAGACACCAAAACTTCAAGAATGAGGAACTAGTGGCTATGGATAGCCTGACAACATGGCTTAATAGACCATGATACAAGAAAGTATCAACCAAAAAAAGAATATTAAACCATGAAATCAAGATTCACATGAGTATATACTTCATGCAAGCTCATCATGTTGCACTGGATCACTTCAATTGTCATCCCTTATCCACACAAACCAAAAAATAAAATAAAAACTCAAATCCTGGACTACCCCTGAAAACTCGTGGCTCATAACAAGAAAGGGTTCATTATATGTTTCCCATACCTACCTCTAGAGTCCCAATAGTCCTAATATTTGAGATAACTAACACCCAAAATAATAAGGGATTTATTTGATACCATTTTGTTACACACCAACCTTGGTCAACCCTAAATCGGTCACTAGAGTCGGCCTACGACAAGGCTCAAAGGGCGTTCCATATCCCCAAAAGCTGGAAACTAATTCCAGACATCAAAATAAAGCAATTGGGAATGATTTGGATGATAAAAAAAGAAACATAAATAAATATTAATTGATAAATAAAAAGATAAACCCTAGCATCTGAAATAAAATGAAACTGCACAAATCTCCATGTGACCTTATGCGTCAACACTGACCGAAGGAAAAAAATAAATATATGAGAACAAAAAGTGGGAAGCATCACTAGAAACTAAAAACAAGAATAATATATATTCATGAGTATTGAAACTCAGTATGTGTTCCTACATAAACTATTCCCTCTGCCTTACTTTTAAATATAAATCCAAGTTATTCTAGTTTAAAAATATAAACATATAAAAAAAGGTTTTCTATTTTTTTCAAATTCAAATCAAAAGATTCCATTTTCAAGAAAATAATTTATCTTACATTATATTTTCGAAATAGTCTTCAAGAATGAATAGAAATTTTAAAATTAAATTAAATAAATTTTTATTAAAACCTGGTTTTCATAAAATGAAAAACAAGTATGAAGAAACTGAAATAAAAATCACATCACAAGTATCATGTCATAAGCGAGAAACATGGGAAATACATATAGGTAACTAGTATAAGTGGGACCCTATGAACTACATACCTGAGTGAAACATGATATAACAACTACATCCCACAACATTATCATGCATGAGACACTAGGAGGGAACATCCCAAGAACCTAGTGGTCTCCAACCATCTTCATAATTTAGTTAGTGTTGTAATTGTCAATATTACTAGATGAATCCCGACCATGCCACTTCCAAGTAAACTATAATATTAGTTCTAGTTATCCCACTTAATTACCCAAGTTTCCCATGTGTTCTACTTCAAATGGTGGTGAGTTTTTATCAAGAAAACTCATATGAACATAATATTTTCTTTATACAAAAACCTATCAAACCTCTCACAACTCATCTCCCTCCTTGAGCACATAACTATTTTTAAGTCACAAAACAATAAAAAAGTATCTTCACTAGGAACATAACACAAACCACACATAAAAATTTACATCACATTTTTCAAACAAGGGGGTATTCCTCAAGAGAGTTTTCCACTTCTGAAAATTATTCTTGAAATTCAAAACGATCCTCATTACTTTACAAGGAATAATTTTATTTAGAAAACTTAATCACCCAAAAATTTTAAATTTCAAAACCATTAAAAATATAAATTAACAACCAATGCACTACACATTTAAAAACTTGATTGAAACTATGTTTAAAATAAATAAACCCATTTAAGAAAGGAAATTAACCATTTAACCTCAAATTTACACCAAAACCCATGCTCTTTTCCAAAAATTCCAAAACATAAAATTTAACCTTTTTAAAATCACACACAAACCCGTTTTAATTCAAATAAACTTTCACATATATTTTACACATACAAAACATATTTGTAAAATCAAACATGTCATTACACTTTTATAAAAAAACTATTCAACAAACCAAATATATTTGGACATTTCCAATTCACCCAATATAATAAATTTGGAAAACCAATCAAGCATTCAAGAATCCTAGAGTTACAAAACCATCATGGATAACATGTCTTAACATGAAAAACCCATAGTGAAATATAAGAAATGTGTTGAAAAACATGAAATAAAACAATTTTGTTTAATAATATATTCTTATACAATTTACTAACTTTATAATATAATGAAATATCCAATAAAACATGAAATAAAATTTAGTTTTCAATATAAAGTCTCAAACATAGGGTGACCTACCTCAAACATGTCGTTTTTTTGATGATAACCACTTGAACCAACCTTTTGTGCTCACACACACATAAATATATATATATATATATAAATACCCCTAGCTATATTGTACATATTTTTCTCACTATGAGGTAATATGTACAAAGAGGGGATATACATTCCTCACCCCTACACATGTGTGTAATCCATCCTCACAAATGAAAAATCAAAATGCACTAAATAAAATTACCCCAAACTCAAAAACCAAAAACCCCCAAATTATAAATTGATCAACATGGTGAACGAAGGAAAACATACTTAAAATTAGTAGTGGGAAGACCAAAACAGTCCAAAATGCTTCATCTTCAATGAAAAACGCAAAAAAATGCCTGAAGTTAACCAGAGAGACCCTTTTCACACCCTAATATTGAGGAAGGAACCAAAAAAATAGGTTAATTAATAACCTAGGGTTTGGTTGAACTGAACAAGGTGAGGATAGAAATCGGCCAAAAAAGGGAGAATAATGGGAGAGGAGGGATTACCTTGAGATGTTGACTGCAAAACCGGAAAGAATCTAGTGGAATTACTAGATAGAGAGGGATCAGAGGAGGAGGTGATGCGTGTAGCTATGGGAGAAGTGGAGGGGGGAGTTGCATGATGCACTTGGAGAAGAAGGGAGAAAAAAAGAAAATAAAAAAATAAAAAGGGAAAAATTAAAGGAAAAATAAAATGAAAACCTAATAATAAAAAATCTTAATAATAATTATAATTAACTTAATAATAATAATAATTATGTTGATAATAATAACTATAATAATAATAATAATATCATCATTATTATTAACAAAAAATTATTTTATTTTTTTCTTATATCATTTTCATTTATTTTTTTGAACACTAGGTAGGATGAACGGTCTTCTAGACCGTGCACCAACCGTGCATAACCTACTGGAGAGAAGGGGAACATGCATGAGCTGGCCGTACGGTTTGAGAAACCATTTTTCGACCGTACAACTCATCTCTTTCATTTTACATGGCCATTTCATATGCTTGTTTCCCAATTTAACAGACCATGCACAAGCCGTGCGCTACACCAATACCCCACCTAGTCACTCGCATGGGCACTGCATGGTTACTATTAACCATGCAGGCTAACCATGAAACAAATAAAAAGCTTCCAAAAATTTAAAATTCGACCCACCAACTACCAAAACTCAAAAGTGGGGATAAAAAGATAAATACATAATTTAAATAATTTAAATTCCAATGTCAGGGTGTGACAAAATGTTTCAGATTGATGTGCGGTCAATTCATACACATCAAAAATTAATGATGGACCATTATCTTAAAGTATCATGAAAATATGAATTTGTTTGCTTGGTTTTGATCATGTGATGTGTGTTTTGAACTAATGTGTAAATTTAACAAAATAAGTATCAAATAAAAATTACAAGGAAAATAACCAAAAAATGTAGATAAAATGATGAGAAAATTAGTTAAATAAATAGTATAAAGTAACATATTCATGGCATTTATATAAATTCTAACACCATCTATTTTTTATTCGTTTCTAAACAAATTGATTTCATCCATTATACCTCTCCTTGAGAAAAAGATCAAAAACAATATATAATCATTTTTATACTAATGCTTCATACCCCAAATATATTTCTAAGCTTATAACCCATACTAGATCACAAAAAAACAGGGAATCACCTAAATTTGATGCTAGCAAAAATTATGACACCATGTATGTTTCCCAATCATCTCTAAACAAATTTACTTCTTATTTTTATTACATATATTTATGCTAATCTTCCTAGTACTAAGAAAATATAGTCAAACAAATGATTAAGAAATATTTTTAATGAAATTGTAATTACCTTTAGAAATTACCTGTTCAGGGATACTGGCCTTTTGATGATATATGATATCTTTCATAAATTTTCCAACATAATATCTATAATCATTGATGTTATCTTACTCCAAAAACTGAAAAAAAATTGACTAAAATAAGTAAATTATTTTCAAATATGTTTTGATAGTTAAATATTTCTATATATACCCTAATCTATTTCCACTTGAAGTAATCGATAGGCTTCTTATTTTTAGTCACCTACCTCATAACATGATTTAGCCTATATTTAGAAATATACCTATCAAAAAAATTGTTAAAACACAAATTGAAACATATAATTCAATGTTTATTTATAAAATGTTCATTATAGTGCATTACAAATTCATAATACAGATCATGTGGGGTTGGTTTTTTAGAAATACATGCATTGGATCCAAAAAATAAATATTCAGGGTATCTGAATTGATTGCGATCAGTATCTAGTGATTCCTAAAAAACAAAAACAAATAATCAATGAAAAAAAATATTTTATATGATCAGATTGCAGAGTTTTACCCCTACATTGTAGGTATCAAAAAGAGTCCATCACCTATTATTTTCTTCTCAAATTCCCTGTTTAGATCATCTTTTTTCTTATCTATTTATTTCAACTCAAATGAAATTTGGTCCATAAAAACAATACAAGGATTAATAAATCCAAACCGATATTTGTAGGGTTTTCCATTTATATAGTATTAAAATAAATTCCTATAAAAAATATGAATAATTATTAACTTTAATGAACAAATTAGATAATTTTTTGGACAGAGGTATTATCAAACTATACCTTATGTATGTATTCACAACTGAGATTCCTAGCCATTCAAACTTTAGAATCTCATTTATAATCATGAGACTAACCACATATATAATGAAAGTTTCAAATATTTATTCTTTATATGGAATATAGAACACATTTAAATCTTTGAATGTGGTTTCTGCATAAAGTTTTAATGATAATATATGTTGTTGTGAAACTAGCGAGGAGAAGGTACTCCTGGAAGGTCTTTTTCTTGGTCAATTCACTATATTATCTTGATCCAAACTTCTATTTCCACTTCATTTTATCTATATATAACACCATAACTCACTTCAAACCTTTTTTCATTAACTATTACTGGTTTTTCATTTGAAAAAAATTATTAAAGACATACCTCATGTATCATTATAAGATTAGATGACCATGCTATAAAAGTTACAATAGCATAATTGACTATTGTAATATCTAGATCATCAAGTAGAACATGAAACTCAACACTCGACTCTTGATCTACTTCAATGACCACTCTCAGGTAATTTTTTGGGAGTTATTTATTATGTATCTTGTCACTTAGGATATTATACACTATACCCATCACAACAAGGAGGTTCATGGGTGTTGATAGATAGAAATCACATACAACTTCATCTAACAAAATTTTAGTAATATAAAGTTATCATAAGTTGTTTGATTCACATTTAGGGGAAAGAGTAATTAAAAAATTTATTACCTTAAGAAAGGTATGCGTTTGAGGGGAATGACTAGCCTCAAACCTAATGGGGTCATTTGTTTGTTCATGTTTTGATCTTTTTTCCACTATCAGTTCTCTTTGATCTTTTAATAAATATTGGTCTACCAAACCAGACTGAATAATAATATCTTGCAATGAATCTACTTGCGCATACAATCCTTTCATCATCTGATATGTATTTTATTGTGGTTTTTTCTTCTCAAAATATGTTCTAGGAGACACTCCAAAACCTACACCTCTAACATGACCATATTATTCTAGCCACTTCAAAGATTCTAAAAGTAGCTTTTCTTCCATTATGGTCACTGTTGATTCTTGTATCTAAATCATATAAAAACATATGAAAATAAATAGATATTTTTATGTAATACTATTATAAATCATAATTAATTACTATTATGTCATACTTACACATGTTTCACATACTAATTTTGTGTTTTCATCAACCTGTTTACCTTTCTTATTTAGACGAGACACCTTCCATAGTACATGACATTGGATGAAAGTGGATTCTGATTTTTATTCATCAATATTCCTATAAAAAAGGAAAATATGTTGTTTCATATCACATAAAAATTTTATTTTTAATTTAAAATAAATACTATTTTCTTCTCTAGTAAATCATACCCCATACTTGTTTTGTGATATGGGTACATTTGTTTTGATGCATGTTTTTTATTTTTATCACTCCTTTGTTGTTTCATAAATTAATAATTTAGAATCAAATTAGATAAAAGAAATAATGTCAAATAATATATTATCAACTAAAATGCACTTAAAATGATTTATCATCATGACGACTGATGAAATCATTCCATGTTTTTTTATTTATAATTCTTGTATAAGTAACTGGTGGGTGAGGATTTAGTTTCCCCTTAGTATCCCCAAGATGAAAATTGGTAAGAAGTGTTTGGAAGCCTCTATAGGATTTTCTAGTGGACATTAAGACAAATTTATTATGGAAATAATCTAAAATAAATGAACTCTTTATGGGATAATAAAAATTAAAAAATAGTTTCATTATATATATTTTTTGGTAAAATGGATAAAGTATATCATAATATCACCTTAATATATTTTCAAATGGTTTCCTTCATTACAGGTTGAACATGTCACCATGAATCTATATCAATCGACACATTAATCTTTATTGTAACCCCAACATAACTAATGAACATTGACTTATTGGGGTTAATAGGTTGGCCATGTTGATTCTAGCCAATCTCAAATTTTAGACCCTTACTTCTTACCATGATAATTTTAGTAAACACCATGATGCTGTTTCATTCTTATTTTTTTATCAACATGGTGTTGATCCCCTAATACTTATATCATTTCATCATTAACCACCTATTCTTCCCCAAGATTTGTAAAATCATCATGTGAAGAATTAATTTTATACATGAGTAGTAAAACATTTAATTTATATTATGTAAATACATTAGAGAATGCATAATATTATGAAGAAAAACATACCATATTAAAAAAAACTTTAACCTGATCATTGAACTCTATTTACTTTCTTTAAAGGTTGAAGGGATTTGGATTCTCTATTGGGAATCAAAATACCCTCTTTATAGTCCCCTCTAACATACAAGAAATTATCTACATTGGTACCTCCATGAAATAATTACGATCTTATAATGAAAGGGTCATCCCCAATTGAATTTTCATTTGAGCCAATAGTTTTTTAGCCACCAATAGGACAATTAAACAATTTTTATTTTCGGTATATGAGATATAAAATACCTTCACTGCTTGTGATTCCATTATGAATAGCTCATACTTTTCCCCTTATATATTGAAATTCACCATTATGAATCCCATTTCATAAAATTTTAATGAACTTATGTTTTCATCCCATTTGCAATAGAAAATCATCCCTTCAAATGTTATATAATCCAACTTGTATATCTGTTTGATGATGCAAAAATATGGCATATTCACATAAATTGGTTTTTTATCCTAGGAATTAGATTTGTGCATCGATTTCGATACAAGCATAACTTTACTATTTTTCATCATACTGCAGTCATCATGTTCTTTTTTATAGAACATATAACCATTATTTATAAAACTAGTGTAAGATATAACATTTTCATTTGGTCCCTAGGCTATCCATCAAAGTCATTTGGAAATTGAATTCATATTTTCAAACAACTTCTTATAAATATAATCTTAGAACCATCCTATAAACTATTTATTATGTGTAATTGATATCCATCCTTCTTCCCTTAATGTATTTAAATACCTAATAATTTCTTTATGGGATTCATCATATGGATCAAAATCTTCACTATTATATAAAATGTAAAGGTTATATTTCTCCCGTTCAGGGATAGTAATTTTAATAGGATCTCTTCCGACAATCTCTTAACCCATAAGGTGTCCACTGTGATGAGACTTTGAGAGACTGATGCTATCAACATCTGATAGACAATCGATATAGAATTCAATAGCTTCTTCAAAAATATATTATTCTATAATACAACCTTTTTTCCAAATTCGATTCTTGATGTACCCTTTTAAAATCTTCATATATCGTTTAATGAGGTACATCCATTTATAATGGACAAGAACACATAGTTGAACCTGTCTAACCAAGTGAACCATCAGGTGGACCATTATATCAAATAATTCTAGTAGAAAGAACATACCTAATTCACATAATATGACTAAAAAATTATTATTCATGATTGGAAAATTTTCTAGTTCTATAAAATTACTACACATGGATTTTCAAAAGAATCAAAGTGTCGATAATGTATGTCATACATTTTTAGAAAGAATACAATGTAAAGTGATGTGCATCAAATCTTTCATTAAAACAAAGAAGTTGTGTGATTTTAGTTTTAATAAATTCAAATTTGTTATTGAAATTACATTCTTGATATTTGATGAATACACCTATGTAACTTTTACACCATTAAGGAAAATTAAAAATTAACGATTTTCTTGCCTAGATAGAGTATAGGCCACTAAAGGAAGAAATGTCTGACTTTTACCCTTCATTGGTGCCAACTATTCTTTTATCCCTATGTCAATCATGTCCAACCTAACCTTGATACTATCTTTTGATTTTTATAAGAACATTTAGTAACATTACAATAGAACTATCAAATAAATTATTTTCTACATGCATGACATTAAGAAAATGTTTAAAATATAAACATTTTAGGATAGTAATTCAAAGAAAATTGATCACTTTTTACAACTTAATTTCATAAGGTTCTTCAAAAATGGTTTACTAAAAATAGTAAAAATATATTTTAATTTAGTGAAAAGTTGATCACCCGTTAGTGGATATAGTGTTTTACATTGTTCAATATTCCCATCATACATTGTCATCAGGATATATATTTATGTTGTTGAGGTAAAATATCCAATTTCCTAAAAATATAGTCTTTTAGGAATGTTTCAACATAACTGAGTGTGTAAATTCTACAAAAAATGGGACACCCCAACATTCCTTTAATGTTATAGACTAAAAAATATTCATAAGAAATAAAGTCATTTATTATCCCATAAAAAATGGCCTTTAATTTGAATTATTCACTTCTATGACTCATAAATTTGAACACCTGTATCCCACATCAATTTAAGATCTTAGATCAATAGATCCAAATAGACATCAATATCATTACCCGGTTTTTTGGGTCTAAATATAAGTAGAGACAACATAATATATTTACACTTCATGCATAACCACAGAGGAAGGTTATAATTTACCAAAATAAATGACCATGTACTATGAATATTACTCTTTATACTAAAAGGATTTATTCCATTTTTAGATAATTCAAGATGAATGTTTCTCGATTCATTTCCAAACTCAGGATACCTGTAATCAACTTTATTCCACTAAGGAGAGTCAGCTGGATAAAACAGTTTCCCATATTTAATTCTTGTATATATGTTCCATGTCAATTATATCATGGTTTCTTAACATCTATATTGTCTTATAAACCATGGAATTATAGGAAAATAGCATACAACTTTCGCAGGACTTGATTTATTTTTCTTGCATCAATTTGTGTTACACTTATGGAATTTTATGAGTGATTCATGGTCCTTGTGAAACAATATGAAATAATTTTTAAAACATTAATTTTTTAGAGATCATTCCCATCGAAAATAAAATTAGTTTTAGTATAATATTTTCAATAAGGAAGTTCATTTTCTTCTAGTATCATATCATTTAGAAGACCGAGTAGTTCTGTAAAACGGGTGTCGCTCCATCCGTTTCTAGATTTCAAATTATATAACTTCAATACACATAAAAATGTTGCGTATTTAGTGCAACCTATATACAATGGTATCTTAGAATAAATATTTAAATTCTCAAAAAACTTTTTACAATCACAAAGGTCACATTCAATTTCTATTTTCATTTCTTCTATATGAACTCCGTCATCATTTACACCTGTACTCATATCAAATGATCCATAAACTGCAATGTCATCCCAATTGGTGTACACGTTCAGTCTTTCCCCATGTTTAGTCCAAAATTTATAGCTCTGATATATTCCATAAACAATTAAATGTTCTTCCAACTATTTTGGACTATTTTTTCTTGAATAAAAACAATATAAACATGGAAAAAGTATTTGAGAAGGCTCACATGCATGCTTTATTTCAAACTTGACGAAATATTTAATGCCATCTTCACAATCTTTTATCATATGATTAGCGTGTATCTATTTTTGATTCATATTCATCCTATTAGGTTCATAAAATATTCATTTTCTAAAAAAAACACATTATATATTCATAATCAAGGGAGAAAGTTATAAATACTTATAATAAGGGGAACCCAATATTTGAATGTTATCAGTTATGATTCCTGACAAGTTATCACTTTATACATGGGTGACATGAAAAGAAACAACCTAGGGTAAACATGTGGATGTTGGTATATGTTCTCGATTTGATGTTTTGTGGGAAAAAAGGTGGTAATAAATATATTGGTAAAAAATATATATTTATTATTGGATCAAAGAATTCCCCTAGAAATCTTTGTTCTTTCTTGTCATTTAATTATGACACGACTTTCTAAATTTGTGTAAAAATATCTTTCATTGGAATATACATGGTCATGTAATCACCAGATTTTGACATAGGGTCAAGGATCTTGTAATTTTATGCAAAGAATGGATGAAACTGTTACTTATGATAGAAGTGAAGTTGGATTCCATGTTACTCTCTTTTTCTATAGATTATTCTAGACCATGTGTTATAGGAATTCAAACAAATATATTTATACTATAACCCATTGTCGAACCCCTATTTCAAAAATAGTAGAGTTATCAATCTTAGGTATATTTCACATATCCTACAATATATAAAACCTCTATTAAATTTATTTAAAAACACCACAAATACTTTCCATTAATAAACATTAAAAAAATTTTATTTAGTATGTATTTCACATTATTGAGATCCAACATATTCTAATTTCACCTCTAATAATGAAACAAATCACTATAAGTATTCTACCACATCTAGTAGTCAAAACCATCATAAGTATATCCAAAATAGTATACCGATTCTTAATTAAATTCATACCACAAGTATGGTTAGAGGAAATTATAATAAACTTATTCATCCACTATCTTCTAATCCTATATGTTTCCAAGATAAATGTTTTTTAAAATATAAATTTTTATGGGTGACACTCAAACCATTCCTAATGATACACAATAGATAAAAATAATAATAATATTATGTACATAGATTCTATGTTAAAAATAATTATATTTTATTTATAAAACATACATATTCTATTTTATTTAAAATTAAAATAACATGAATTCAAAATATATAATTCCAGAAAACATATCAATTCATAAAATATTAATATAAATCAATTCATAGAATATTGATAAGGATATTAAAAAATTAATAAAATCACTAAAAAATAAATAAGAAGACCCCCTTTATTAATGAATCCTGAAATAATTAGTTTAATATACACAAATGAGACTTTATTCAATAATAATTTCTTTGCCTCACTTTTAAAATCCAATTTATAATTTAACTCAAGCAAAAAAAAAACTTCAACTCTTTCTTTAAAACATTTAATTACATTATAAGAATCATTTATTAAAAAATTTAAGTATCAATACCAAAAAGTAACATTTTTCCAAAAATCACTTTTACAAATAACAATTTAACCCAAGATTATCACATTTAAAAAATACTAAAACACTAAAACATAATTTTTTTATTTCAAATAAAATTTCAAAACATTAAGTCTCATAAAAATTTATTAATAATGTGAAAATTAAATTCTTTAAAATCAAAAAATTCAAAGAGTCATTAAAATTTATCATTTTATTTTAAATCTTTATAATCTTATTCTTTAATTTTTTTTGAAAAACACTTTCATCTAGAAGTTTAAATTTCAAGATTTAAAAAACAATTATTATAATATAATTCATTAAATCTATGAAGTTAGATAAATCATTATATATATTAATTAATAAATCAATAAATTTCCATGAATATCATTGAATAAATAAATAAAAGATATCAAAATACATCAAGAAATGTTTTAATCAATTAGATTATCAATGATAACCATTAAGGAAAATACTAAATAATAACAAGCAGTTTTCCAGATCAAACACACTAAAAAAAAGTTGATTTTGAGTTTTAAGTACACTTTTGATCATTTTTTAATGTTTTTGGTCTTTATAGTTTTTTATACTTTTTATATTTATCCCTTAGTACTTCGACGACTTCCCAAAAAAAGACAAAAATACTCTAATTGTGTCATTAGACAATCAAAATTGTTTTGTACCAGCACTAAACTAGTAAATTAGTGGTAGGTTTGTATCCCATGATGATGGGTGAATGTGTTTTAGGATTTTCAAAAAACTAAACTAAATAAAAAAATAATGAAAGTATGTGAAAAAAGTGACAAGAAACACGATAAAGCAACAAGTGAAAGAAAACAATGAATCAAAGTTAAAAATTGATGAGTCAGGGGAGAACAAATTCAAATTGTGATGAAGTGTAGTTGGTATAACCTCATCATCTTTTTAATTACTAACATTTATTATATTATCCTTCATTAATAAATGATTTTCAACTAGTCAGTTCTGTTTTGAATCCCATTACCTCACTGTTTGAATCTAAAACGTTAAACCTATAGACGATTCATGCTGTGGAAACCCAGATCATCTGGAAAGGCTACCATGATGTAGTGTACCTAAAGATAGAAAGTCTTCCTACCCTACTCATAATACTATGTTGAATCTCACAGGTACTTAAACAAGAAAATGGAAAATAATGAAGAAAAAGACATAAGAATTTAACATGCTTTAGATTGGGGAGGAGGAGAAGAAAAAAATTTACCTTGGATTTTAGGATTTATCTGTCTGAGAGAACACTGAGGGGGTGTAACGGTAGCACTTGACTTCCATGAGAGCTTGAACAGCATGACCTAAATCAGTTTAGTTAGGGTTCTTTTTAAAATATCGGGAGGGTTTTATCAGCACTTTGAAAAAAATGTTGATAAAGAGGTGTTTATCTGTGCTAAAATAATAAGTGCTGATAAAATATCTCTTTATCAATGTTTGTTTAGCAATAATAAATATTTATAATTATAATTATAAATAAATATATTTATAAATATTTGTATAAAATTATACATATATTTATAAATATTTGTATATAATTATAAATATATTTATATCATTATATATATTTATATAATTATATATATATTTAATAAATATATGTAAATATAATTATATTAAATTTATTCACTATTTAAATATATTTATTATAATTTTATAATTATTTAAATATATAATTAATTATTTGTAATTATATATATACTTTAAAAAAAAATTATATTTATTTATTTACAGTTATAAATATATAATTTTATAAATATAGTAAATATACATTTATAAATATATTTATATCATTATATATATTTATATAATTATATATATGTAATAAATAAATATAAATATAAATATAAATATAGAAAATATATTCATTATTTAAATATATTTATTATAAGTTTATAATTACAAATATATTTATATCATTATATATATTTATATAATTATATATATATTTAATATATATATATATATAGAAAATATATTTATTATAATTTTAGAATTATTTAAATATATAATTATTTATTTATAATTATATAAATATTTTTTTAAAAAGTATATTTATTTATTTATAATTATAAATATATAATTTTATAAATATAGTAAATATAAATTTATAAATATATTTATTTGTGAATATTTATTTGTGAATATTTATTTACAAATACATTTTTAATATTATTAATGAATATATAATCTTAAATGCATGATTGTTAAAAATGAGTGAAATTAGCCAACGAGCCCATACCCGAGTGGTATAGGATCCTGCTTGGCATCCAAGAGACCCATGTTCAAAACCAGGTGGAGGAAAATTTTTAAGGCATTGTACCAGTACTGTTGTAGGTACTGTAGGAGCGAGAACTATTCACCTGATTTGGGCCTTCGGGCAACCGTTTTGGGCCTATGAGTCTCAGGGCCTTCGAGTCATCAAAGGCCTTCGGGCCTCAGGATCTTCAGTTCTAAAAGTCCATGAAGTAGCCCAATTCACACAGAACAGACCCCAGAAGAGAATCATAGCAAAGAGTAGCAGTCACCAGAAGTAGAGCTAACCAGATTTGAAGAATGAGAGGGTTTGGAAACCTCCATCAGGACTGGGCACCATGCAACTTTGTATGTGGCAATGCTAGACGATCAACAATGCAAGGTGGTGAGCAAGTTGATCAATGACACAGAAGCTGGGGAGGGGCAGTTTTGGTGGGTTGAGCCTACGGGTCATGTTATGGGCATAATATGCCTCTGGGCCTTCAGGTCATGTTGGGCCTTGTGCCTTGGGCCTACGGGTCATGTTAGGGTTCCCCTTCAACCCTTAAACGGGGGATTATCCATAAAAAAATAAAAAAATAAGTCCTTCAGGCCATTCAGGTAAAAATGAGTGAAATAGAATAATTAAAAATGAGTAGACTTTAAAAATATTGAAAAAATAAATAAGTTTTATTAATTATACAAATTATTAAAAAAAATAAAATATGGATATATATATAAATGAAGATGAATACATATTTAAAATATTAAAATATAGTAAATAAATATGTATAATTATAAAATGATTAAATTCCAAAAAAAATAAAAAATAAAAAATATTAAAAATGAATAATAATACTAACTGTAATAATATTCGAAATAAATAAATAAAATTTACCAATAAAAGACAAAATATATTAAATATATTATGCTACTAAATGAAATTATAAAATGAATATTAAAATTTGAATAAATTATATAAATATTAGGCTTATGTGTTTCTATATAAGATTTTATTAATTGCATAAATAGTTTTGTGTGAAATTAATTTGTGTGTAT
Source organism: Viscum album (assembly GCA_963277665.1). Taxonomy (NCBI): domain Eukaryota; kingdom Viridiplantae; phylum Streptophyta; class Magnoliopsida; order Santalales; family Viscaceae; genus Viscum; species Viscum album. The sequence continues at coordinate 1,103,583,669 of OY728137.1, forward strand.
ATATATAAAATTTGGATATATGTTAAATTGAACATTGAAATTATATAATATGTAGCGTCTATTAATGAAATAAATAATAATAATAATAATAAATAAATTTAACAAATGAATAATAGTTATTAATTATATCGATAATTTAAAAAAATTAAAAATGAATTTTTATATATGTTAAAATGGAAATGAATACATATTAATTATATAAATTAAAATAATATTAAAAAAATTAAATGTTAATGAATAAAAATGTATAAATAAATATTTAAAATGGATGGATTATATATTTGAGAGATAGAAGGGTTTGGGAGCTCCTGCTTCAGGCAACATGGAGGTAGCGACTAGGGTTCATCCCTTTTGATGGCTTGCTCCTCTTCTGATTTGAAGGTTCCCCATTACCCGGGGTTCGTTTGCATGGCTGGTGGTGTTGAAGGCATCCGGGCGGTAGATTTGGAAAAAAACTGTCTCTAATCGAAGCAGTGGTAAGCGAGATCAGCAATGTCCGTAAATATGAGACTTCCATCAATGGTGTTTCTTAGAGGGAGGATCAGTGGGTTGTGAGTACTGGTGCTGGACCGAAGTAGTAGTGTGGTTTTTTTATTTCGAGTATTTTTGGCACAGGTTCAAAGAGATGAGATCCACTTGAGGATGGTTTTACCAATGCCAGATCGAAGCAACGAGACTTGCTTATGGATGATGTGGCTAATGCTATATCGATGCAACTTGAGGATGTTTTAGCTTCTAGCACTGGATCAAAGTGACTCATGGATGTTTCAAGTATTGGCGTAGGATCGAAGTAGTTGTAGATGTTTTGGGTACTGGTGCTGGATTGAAGAGGCTCGAGGATATTTCAGTTATTGGAACTGGATCGAAGCACAATCCTCTCAAGGTTGATAATTTCCTTACTAGAGTTGGAGAAAAATGGAATATTCCGATAGAGGTTGGTGATGCGGGTAGATCCGATGATAGTTTGAAAAAGTAGTGAGGTCATGAGGGTCTGGTGGCAGGATATGGGTTGGATGCCTTTTCCATTCTTCATAATGGAATCGTTTTCCATGTTAAGATAGACCGGGATGCGGTGTTAGAGAGACTTGAAAATGGTAAACACTATATCATTTCTCAGACTATTTTTCCTAGGGGATCCATTCCCTTAAATATTTGTGATTTGGTTGACCAGTTATTGGAAATTTGGGGCTTATATAATTGGACACATGTCTTGCTAGGATGTGGGTTCTACCATATCCTTTTTCCTTCTAAGGAGTTAAAGATGTGAGCATGGGGGTTCAGTTCTGTATCTCTTAAGCCCCACTTTCTTCACATTAAAGAATGGAAAAAAATTCAATCTGCCGGATGCAGTTAATTCTTCTTCTCAAATATGGGTAAAGCTCTATGGTATTCATTAGATACTTTGGAATCTAAAAGTACTATATGGCATTACCATTTCGACTGGTATCTCCATTAAAATGGATAAAGAAACTATGACTGCAAGGTTTGGATACTTTTCTCGCTTTCTAGTTGAGGTTGATTTGGGTTCAACTCTCGTTGATCGGGTATTTTTGTCTTCTGATGAAGATGAGTTTGACTTGAAAAATTTTTATGAGAAGATTCCTAAATTCTGTAAGGAATGTAATATTATTGGGCATGATCTTTCCAATTGTAGTAGATCAGTTGTTTTTGAGGTTTTTCACACTCACAGTCATGATAAAGATTCTTGTTTCAAATGAATTAGGAAATCAGGTTTTGATGATACTCAAAATTCTAGGTAGTTATAGATTGTCTCCAATGTTGGACATGATGTTGGTCAATCTAAAGGAAAAACTACTAATGTTGTTAGGCATGTGGATGATGAGTGCACTCTACAATCAGTTGATTTTTCTATACAGGGCTCTGGTAAGTAGAGGCTTTCGTCAGATATTGTTACTAAGGAAACTCATGATAGTGATGACCAAAGTGCAATGGTGAACAAAGATAGAGTTCCCCTTGATAGGAAAGTGGGTAGAACTTCTAATATTGAAAAACCTGATGAGAAATGTATCAGAGAGATTGATGTGCAAGTTACGGCTGAGGCTGCCTCAACCATTAAAGGTAAAAAAAAGTCTTGTGATATTATGTATTCTTCTGCTTTTTCAGAATGATTGGAGTCTATTGAGAGGGAAGAGGCTGTGCAATCCATGGGTGTTATGCATTAAGGAATGATCTCGAGAAGCAGTAAAAGTAGGCTGAATGTGGATAATGAATGTTTCCAAATAGTTCAAAGGAAGACTAGATTTAATTATAAGTCAACTACAGTTTCTGATCAGAAATTTGAAAAGTCAAAGAATGTCATAGAGGGTAACAGTTTTGAGGCACTTGATTCTCTTAATGTTTATTTCAGTCATTTGTCTAAAGACACACTTGATGTAATGGGTGAATATGATGTAATGATGAATAATAAAACTTAGATATGGGGTAGGAATCCAAAAGGTTGAGGTCGGGGTGGCCGTGATGATTCAAATTGATGGCATGGGTGAAGCATGTCTTTTAGATTGGCTTAGCTCACTCCATAGCAGGAGAAGATTAAGGAGAAGTATATTGAACTTTTTAATCATAGGAATTTACAATCAGAGTGGGAGTCTGCTAATGATTCTAAAGATTCTATTCATACCTCTGATCATGATTATGATGATGCTTGAGTTGCTGTTTTTTCTTATGGATGTGGGCTTTCCCCTATTTTGACTTGATCCGTCTTTCATGTGCTTGTTTGGTTTTCTTTTTTTAGTAATAAGGGGCTTGACCCCAAAATTTTATGGTAATATTGAAAATGGATAAAATTAAAAACATATCGAACAATGAAAAATTGAAAATGAATAAATTACAAAAATATGAAAAAAATTAAGACTATTAATGAATAAATAGTATTAATAATGAATAAATCTGAAAATAATAACAAAAATTAATAAATTGTATATATTGAATAAAATTATAAAAATGATAAAATTTATTTATTAGAAACATAATATATATTAAATATATTATATTAATAAATATAATTCTAAAATGAATATTAAAAATTGAATAGATTACAGAAATATTATGTTTGTGCGCGTTGTATATAAAAATGAATTAATTACATATATATGTATGTGTGAGATAAATGCAACACATGTTTGATATATGTTAAATTTAAAAATAATACAACACTCAATTAAATATCCATCACTTAATACAATTAGACAATATTTTTAATTAATATTAATTTTTAATTATAAACTAATTTTTATTAAATACATGACTTATTTAATGTAAGAATAAATATTTTGTGTTATATAAATCATATTTTAGAAAAAATTATATATATATTGATATATATATTGAGAAATAAATATGAATATATTTCTATATTAAAAGTATTAAATATATTAATGAAAAATTATGTATAAAAACCATTAAAAATGAATAAGACAATAATATGTTTTTAATTATTATTTTTTACTCATTTTATATATTTATATTTAATATATATTATTTATTACTATTTATAATTAATATATATATATATATATATAAATATATATTAAATTTAATCATTTTTATTAATAATTGTTTCATTAATAATTTTTTTAATAAATTTGTATTTTATTCATTTTTAATTTTTTTTCTTAGTTATTACAATTTATTCATTTTATATATCTATATTTAATATATAATATTATTTAATATTTATAATTTATATATATGCATATCAAATTTATTCATTTTTATTACTAATTATATAATTCAAAAAAGTTTAATATATTTTTTAATTTACTAATTTTTAATTTTTATTTGTTTAATTATTTCAATTTATTCATTATATATATATATATATTTATTATAGATATTTATTAATATTTATAATATATATATATCTATATTAAAGTTATTAATAATTATTTAACCAATAAAATTCTTAATATTTTTTTAATTCATTCATTTTTAATTTTTATCTTTTTAATTATTTCAATTTGTTTGAATATTTTTAATATTTTTATTTTTTTAATTTTTATTGGTATATATTAAAAAAAGTGGGCATGGCTGTGTATAGGCACGAATGGTGGAGAAGGTGGGTTGGGTCTTATAGGAACCGACCGTATGTGGGTGAGATAAACCTTGGGAAGCAAAGTGTGGGCCAAGGCCCGCGCAAGCTCGTAGGCCCATATGAGTGTGTGTGAAGAGTGTATACAAGAACCCATCCCTATAGGAGGATTCTGAAGTTGGGATGCGAGATATGCGTTTATAAATAACCGGTCGAATATCCGTTATTTTGATGTGCGACCCACACATCAATTAGGACCTTTATCGGTGATAGAAATGCACTGATAAAGGTCAACCTTTATCATGCTAAAAATAAAGCACTGATAAAGGTTATCCTTTATCAATGCTAAAAAAATAATTGATAAAGGATGCTTTTATCAGCATTTTTTTCTAGCGCTAGTAAATGATAACACTGTATATTACATGTTTTGTAGTAGTGAAAGTCTTCCTAATAGCAGTTGTTAGGCGGTCAGTCCCAGTGATGAGAAAATGAGGTGAAAAATGGTTAGATATAGTGGATTATTGTTAAAGTGGAGTCCTAATTGTGTGGTCTTTGGTTTGAGGGGAGGATTTTTGGGTGCAATCACTACTACACATAAGTCCTTTAACAATGCTATAATAGGCCTTTGTTAGTGTAAGAAAGTACTGAAAATCAAAGAGCCCTTAAAATCCCCAGGAGTTTCAAGCCGAGGTAGCTGCCACTGAGATTTACCAGACGGAGACTAGCTCGGCTGAATGCAATGCAGTGATTTCCTTCACTGATCTAGATGAAGATTCCATCATGCAGGGACACATCAAACCACTATATGTGTCTGGCGCACTAGATGATGTTTAGATCCGTAAAGTCTTTGTCAACAAAATATTTAGAGTTAACCTCCTTCCCCTATAGACACTTCGTAAGTTGGGCTACAGTGAGGGTGATTTAATACCCTCAGCCTCAAATCTGCTAGGTTACTACAAGAGTGAGCAGAATCCAATGGGAAAAAATAAGCTAAAGACCCATTTTGGTGACCTTGTGGCCTATTCAGAATTCTTGGTGGTCCGGAAGAACATGGCATTCAATGCCCTGCTAGGAAGGTCATGGATCCATAAGAACATGGTCATTCCCTCATCCTACCACCAGTGTATTAAGTACTACGTCAATGGGAAAAGTGGGACATTGCATCCCAACAAGGCCCCTTTCAAGCTCTCCGAGTTACATTACATTGACGTCGGGTTTTATGAGCAAAAGAAGAAGAATCCCTTGGTCGATGGTGTTGACTGGATCCCCACTCCAAATGGTCTGGAAGTGGTTCTTGATGACCCCATCAGACGGATTGGTAGAGACTACATACTTCCCATCAACCATATTGAGAGAAGGGATTAGAGTTTGGGCACACACTCAGCTGTCCTCATGACTTCAGCCATAACGACCAAGCGTGATAATGCGGAAATGACCACTAACCATCAATTTGGGGACGATTACTTAAGAGAGGACTCCCACAACACCTCGCCTCTAGATTCCCAAGAACCTGTGATGGGAGTTCTCCCCCCCTTAAATCAAGAAGATGAGGATTTGGGAGAAGAAGAGGAGGAAGATCTCAGGGATGGACCTCCCGCATTTGAGGAAGGTATCTCCACCACTGTGGACGAGATCGGGGAAATAAACCTGGGTACCGAGGAAGACCCGAGGCCCACTCTTGTTAGTGCAGCCAGGTCCCCTAAGGAGCATGAGGTATATACCTCTTTCTTGAGGCAACATCGGGATGTCTTTGCCTGGAATTAAACAGAAATGCCAAGACTCGATCTCGAAGTGGCGACGTATCACCTGGGTCTGCCAGAAGACCATCGGGGCTATAAACAGGCCGCCAGAAGGACACACCCCTCACATGCTGCCAAAATAGAGGCTGAAGTCGATAAGCTCATTAAATCATGATTCATTCGGGAGGTCCAATACCCCATATAGTTGGCCAACATCGTCCCTATCAAGAAAAAGAATGGGAAAATCCACGCCTGTATTGACTTTAGAGATCTCAATCGACACTGCCTAAAAGATGATTTCCTGGTTCTGATCACCAAGTTATTAATCGATGCAACGGACGAGTATGAGGCTTTATCCTTCATGGATGACTATTCTGGGTATAATCAAATCAGGATGACCTGATAAGACGAAGAATCCACTGCCTTCAGGGCCCCTCAAGAAGTATTCTGTTACAAGGTCATGCCCTTTGGTCTCAATAACGCTGGCGCCACATATCAACATACCATGCATCATATCTTCAAACCATTACTGGGGAGATTCGTTGAATGTTACATAGAAGACTTGGTGGTTAAGTCCAGGCAGTGCTCAGATCACCTGTCAGACCTTGAGACCATCTTCAACAAACTGAGACAACATAGTCTGAAGATGAACCCCTTGAAGTGCACCTTTGGGGTTGCCTCAGGGAAATTACTTGGCTTCATCATACACCATCGTGGCATCAAAATCGACCCTGAAAAGACAAAGACCATTCTCGGCCTGCCACCTCCCCGCAACCTCACTGAGTTGAGAGAATTCCAAGGGAAATTGGCCTATATCAGGAGATTCATAGCCAACTTGGAAGGCAAATGTTTTCCCTTTACCAGGTTAATGAAGAAGGGAGTCACGTACCAATGGACGGATGACTGCCAAGAGGAATTTGATAGCCTAAAGAGGTACCTCTTAAGCCCTCCAGTTCTCATTCCCCCGGTCAAAGGAAGGCCTCTCATTCTATATGTAACGGCCCTAGAGCAGTCACTGGGAGCCTTCCTCTCACAAAAGAACGACGCCGGTAGTGAAAACAATCTATATTACCTCAGCTGAACCATGATTGATGCTGAGACTCGATAATCAAACATCGAGAAGAGTTGTTTGGCCTTGGTCTTCGTAGTTCAAAAATTGCAACATTATCTGCAGCATCACGAAGTCCATTTAGTCTCATGTAACAACCTGATCAAGTACATCCTCAACCGCCCAATGCTGACCGGGCGCCTATCCCGATGGGAAGTCATCCTGAAACAATTTGACATCCGGTTTGTGCCTCTAAAGGCCATCAAAGGCCATGCATTAGCAGAATTTCTGGTGGATCACCCTTCAACAGGGACTACCACACCGGACGTCGAGCTACCTGATAAAGACATCTTCGCGGTTCAAGAGGAGCTCCTAACATGGGAAATGTACTTCAATGACACGTCCTGAAGCCCAACAGACAAAAGGATGGAAGATCCCAAGTTTAAAAAGGTGGGTCTGGGGATAATACTCATGTCCCCGGAAAAGGAAGTCTTTCCATATTTCTTTCTCTTATCAGAAGGATGTACGAACAATGAAGCAGAGTATCAAGCCCTCATTGCAGGCTTGGAGCTCTCACTCCAGGCACAAGTGCAACACCTTAAGGTAAAAGGTGACTCGAAACTAGTCATCAAGAAAGTCAATGGTGTCTATAATATCAAAAAGGAGGAGATGATTCCCCTATTTGACCATGTCCGAGAGCTAATGTTGGAATTATCTATAGAACCCACATTAACCTATATTCCCCGGTCTCAGAATGCCCAGGCCAACGCATTAGCTAATGTGGCCACATCCCTAACCAACCCAGACCAGGATGAAACAGTCATCAGTATTGCTCACCGTCAAATGGTCTTGACATTTGTCCAGACTAAGACGGAAGAGATCAATGAAATCAGTCCTGTTCCTGAGCCATATGCTCCTGCCACCGGCTAGATGACCCCCATTGTAAACTATCTTCAAAAGGGGGAACTTCTATCAGAAAGGACTGAACGAGAGAAAATACGGAGAAGGGAAATCAACTTTCTCCTATATGGTGGCATGAGCCAGAAATATGTCCTCTATAAATGAGGCCTCGACGGAATCCTCCTCAGGTGCATTGATGGAGAAGAAAATGCTGTCTTCATGACTGAAGTGCATGCTGGAGTATGTGGAGCACATCATCCGGGGTCCAAGATTTCCCATTAGGTCTGAAGCCTTGGGTAATATTGGCCCACAATGGAATGAGATTTTGAGCTCTTTACCAAAAAATGCCACTCATGTCAAATTCATGCCAACTTCATACACCATCCCCCAGAGTTACTCCATCAGGCCAAGTACTCCTAGCCATTTTCCGTATGGGGAATGGACGTCGTGGGACCATATCCCCCCACCACAGCCAAACAGCTGAATTATATCCTCACAACAACTGACTTATTTTCCAAATGGACAGAAGCTGTACCCCTTAAGGAAGTCGGGGCAAGAATCATTGTCAGATTTGTGAAAACCAATATCATCACCAGATTTGGTGTACCTTATACCATACTGATGGATAACGACACCAACTTCTGCTCTATTGAATTAGAGAAACTATACCAAGAATACAGTATCAAGGCTAACCATTCATCCCGCTACCATGCAGTGGCCAACGGACAGATAAAGGCTTTCAACAAGACCCTATCCAATATTCTCTAGAAAATGGTGGACAAATGCAAGAATTCATGGCCAGATAAACTCCTCCATGCATTGTGGGATTATCGAACCACAATCTGCACTGCTACTCGGGCTACTCCGTACTCATTAGTATACAGAGCAGAGGCGGTCTTGCCCATTGAACTCCAATTACCCTCACTCTGTGTTTCCATTTGTGATCAGTTATCCAACGATGAGTGATCAAAAAAGTGGCTAGGTGAATTGGAGCAGATAGATGAGAAACAGTTGCAAACTTTGCACCATCTAGAGGTATATCAAAACCAGATTGCACGAGCCTTCAATAAAAAGGTCCGTCTTTGTTCTTTCTTAGAGGGAGAATTGGTGTTGGTCCTCCGGACCCCAATGATACCCGGAAAGAAATCTCCAAAGCTGGAGCCCAACTGGGATGGACCGTATGTTATACATAAGGTCTAATCCAACGGATCATATGCCTTGATCTCCATGGACGGGCAATTCACCACCGCTCCTACAAATGCGAGATTCCTGAAGAAGTATTTCGCATAAAAAATCAAAAGTATTCCTTGTCCTTACCGCACGACGATAAACTACACGGATAAGAAAAAAAGGTAATCGTTCGAGATGCATGACGTTAAACTGCCAAGAACCCAATGGTCCAAACTCTATGACCCTAAACTAAGAGTATTTCGTCCTCACCGCATGACGTTAAACTGCACTTATTTCAGATAACTATGTACGGATTGATTCCTGCCCTCGCAGGATACGTAGCAATGCTAGGACCCCCTATCCTGGCCCAACCACCCCTCAAATAAGAGTTAAAAAAAATGCCCCCTTCCCCCATGTATGGATCATACTTTCACGGGGTGTATTTAGCAGAGAACTACGTACGGCTTGATTCCTGCCCTCACAGGATATATAGTGACTCTAGGACCCCCTATACTGGCCCAACCACCCCCTGAAAAAAAATAGAAAAAGAAGAAAAAGAAGGAAAAATAAAAATGCTCCCCCCCGTGTACGGACCAGACCTGCGTGGGGTGTTTTTTTCGTCCTCACCGCATGACATTAAACGACATGGATTTCAGAGAACTATGTGCGGCTTGATTCCTGCCCTAGAAGGATACGTAGCGATTCCAGGGTTCTCCGTCCTGGCCCAGCCACCCCCGAATAAAAGTTAATAATGTCCCCTTCCATTGTGTACGGACCAGCCCTGCACGTGGTGTATTTATTTCAAAGAACTACGTGCGGCTTAATTCCTGCCCTCGTAGGATATGTAGCGATGCCAGGGTTCCCTCATCCTGGCCTATCCACTCCCGAATAAAAGTTAAAAATTCCCTCTTCCCCCTGTGGACAGACTAGCCATGCATGGGGTGTATTCCTTGTCCTTACCGCATGACATTAAACTGCACAGATAAAAAAGTAGAGATAAAAATGCACTTCCCCCCCATGTATGGACCCGACCTGCATGAGGCGTATTTTTGAATCCTTACCACAGTACATTAAACTGCATGGATAATGAAAAAAATTCCCTTTCCCCCGTCTACGGACTAGACTGGCATGGGGTGTACTCCTCGTCCTCACCGCACGACGTTAAACTGCACATATGATAAGATTTAAAAATGCTTCCTTTCCCCCGTGTATGGACTAGACCTGCACGGGGTGTATTTTTAAGTCCTTAACGCACGATGTTAAATTGCATGGATAATGAAAGTTAAAAATTCCCCTTTCCCCCTATATATGGACCAGACCTACACGGGGTGTATTTTTCGTCCTCACCGCATGATGTTAAACTGCACAGACTTCATCCTCACCACACAACATTAAACTGCATGGATTTCATCGCAAACCACCTAATATGTATGGAGAAACGAGGTGGAAATACTCCTTGCACATTTGAATGCATCCTCCCCATACATCAGACTCCACGGCCCGAATAATTATGAATCTTCATAACCATTCACGGCCATCGGAAGTGGAAAGTTATCGACCCATGGACACCTTTTCATGACTATTCATACCATGCCCTCATCGACTCTGCATATTGGTATCCCCTGGCCTGTCTACCAAAGGCAAGATTTCCACAGGCGACACTCTTTCTAGCTCCGTACGCTTACCGGCCATAGATCCCCCATACCATATCTCTCGATCTAGAAATTTATAGTGCAGTGGTTTACAAGTTCACCCCCTTTTTTCACACCCAAAAGTTGCCAGGGTATCCCTACCCGGTTAGCCTATGTATCCGCCCATGGTTCACATGAAAATTTTCATCAACGAACATCAATCCAGGGCTAGGCTACTTTGACTCAACGGAAAAATGTAGTGAAGATGTTTCTTGTATGCTCGGACACCATTATCCCCACATGCTGAACTCTGTACTGTGAGCAATCTCAGGTTTTCATAATCATTCATGGCCATTGTAAGTGGAAAGTCATCGAGTCGGGGACACCTTTGCATGACTATGCATACCATTCCCCTAGAGACTCTACATATTGATAGCCCCTGGCTTGTCTACCAAATGCAAGATTTCCTCATGCAGTACTCTTCCTAGCTCCGTACGCTTACCAATCTTAGAGCCCCCACACCACATCTCCTGATCCGAGAAACCTCAGAGTTACAATTTACAACCTTCATCCCCCACCTTGTTCAGAGTATATCAGAGCATGGTAACTCAGTTATCCTTCGAGTGACTGCAGCAATAGTCACCCAATGGTTCGAGCTATATGACTGCTAAACTAGGAGTACTTTGTCCTTACCGCAAAATGTTAAACTGCATGGAGTGAAGGTGCACCCCTGCGTGCAAGATAAATCAGCGCAGGGAGCTCTCTAAGCTTTAACAACAACTAGGGATGAATATGCCAGACATGTCCAAATGTTTTCTTACCAGATAACAGACTTCGTGGCCCGAACAATTGCGGATCCTCATAACCATTCACGGCCATTAGAAGTGGAAAGTTTTCGACCCATGGACACCTTTGCATGACTATGCATACCATTCCCTCAACGGATCTGCATATTGATAGCCCCTGGACCATCTACCAAAGTCAATATTTCATCAGGAGGCACTCTTACTAGCTCCGTACGCTTACCGGCCTCAGAGCCCTCATATCATTTCTCATGATCCAAGAATCCCCAGAACCACGATTTACACCATCAACCCCTCTCCACGTCTTGGGAATTCCAAGGTGTTCAAGCCCAGTTACATTCTGATCAAGAGCAGCCTTTGAAACTACATCCTTATCACATGACGTTAAACTGTATGGAACTTCTTGGCCTCTTAGCATAATGCTGTAAAGACCAAGCATTAAACATTCAGGGAGATGCCTCCAATTACAAGAATTTTCACTAGTTTAATAATTCCCCCGTCCTTGCTGCATGATGATAAACTGTATAGCATCCTTTAATAATGTCCCTGTCCTCACCGCATGATTCCAAACTACATAGCGTCCTTTAATAATGCCCCCGTCCTCGCTGCATGATGCTAAACTGCACGGTATCCTTGAATAATGCTCCTCGTCTTTACCACATGATGTTAAACTGCACAGAAGCTATCCTTACCACATGATGCTGAACTGCATGGTCAAACTTGTCATAGGTTCAGTAAGGAACAAAGGATTTTCTCTATCCCTCAGTGCACAGGTCAGACCTGCACGAAACGCCGTATTGCACCAGCGTGAGAAAGAACGACTTCACCCATTCTCAGGAAATTTAGTCTAGATGTTTCTCCCATATCCAGGCACCCTCTTCTCATAAACCATACTATGTACTTATAAAAATTTGAACTCTCATAAGACACCCTCGGCGGTCCCGAATCTCAACTTCCCTGAAGTTTCCCGACTATCGAGAGAACACAATCATTGACCTATGGACACCTTTTCATGACTATGCATACCATTCCCTCATCAGCTCTGCATATTGATCGCCCCTGTCCCGTCTACCAAAATAAAGACTTCCTTAGGCAATAATTCTCTCTGTACGCCTCTTGGCCCCTGATCCCCCATGTTCATCCCAGGATTTAGAAACCCTCTGAGATACAGTTTACCAGCCTCTTTCACAACCCTACCTGAATATGGTGGAACATCTCTGACGAGATTACCGAGGACTAGGAGAAGATGTTCCAGTCTAGATAATGTCCCAGATACATGACTTTAAACTGCACCAAGCTCCAACTGTCTTGTACGCTAAATAAATGTGTAGGACAGAGACCCTGAGTCCACACTCCTGATTAATATAGATGATCTCAAACCCTTTCAGACGTCACACACCCTTTCCGAGCCACCCATAGTGGTTTTCATAATTCCCCAATCCACCCATGGTGGTTTCCATAATCCGGACTCCCATGAAGTCCTCATGCCATCAGAAATGGAGAGTCATTTACTTAAGGACACCTTTGAATGACTATGCATACCATGCCCTCAGCGACTCTGCATATTGATCGCCCCTGGCCCATCTACCAAAGTAAATATTTCCTTGGGCGATACTCCTCCTACCTCTGTACGTCGATACGGCTCCCATGCCTTGAGACTTGCTCTGCATGTCGTTCAAATCCAAACATGTTCCACCCACATGCGTTTGAAGAATATTGAGACATCTTTTAATCAACCATATCTCATTGGGGCCCTCGATCCACCATATCTAGTCAAATCTGTTTGACCTAAAACATCAGTAATGATAGTCTTGACGACGGGACTCTAAATCTCTCACAAATAGAAAAAGAGGCACAAAGCCTGTTAGACCGAAAACCCGAAAAGGTTGAACTAAGAAAAAGTCAGGTCATACCCGCTGGGTCCACACTAAATGTGCCCAGGCAAAATTAGGGCGTTAATAATAAAAGACAAAAATTTTGTGGGGTTTTTCTACAAAACCCTAGCAATAGTTAAACTATGCTCACTGGATCCCATGATCCAGGCAAAATTTAGAGCTCATTTGCCTTTTTTTTATAAATTGTCCCGAACTCTGGTTATTCCAAGATCGGTGAGTTAACATATACAATAATCATGCCAAATAATTTCTTCCACAGGAGAGGACAGCTAGAGCACTAAGGAAAACATTTCTTTGTTCTATAACAAGGTTGGTAAGAAGGGAATCCACAATCCGGAGCCTCCTCTTACATGAAAGGTTATTATAGGAGGTTTTCAGCAGATTCACAAAGTTGTATTAGGCACTGATGATAATCCTCGATTGTTTGACGGAGATTCTGCAGTAAGGCCATCTCAGCTTCTGCACCAGCCCGCAACGCTTCCGCCTCCTAGGACGCCTTCGAGCTTGCCCTCATCTCCTCCTCTATCCGCTTCTCCCCTTATTCAATTATGGAAGTGAAAATAGTCACTTCTTACTGCAGTCATTTTATGTTATTCCTTATCACCTCCAGTCGAGAAATTTGTTCAATGAATTCTCCCTAGAGTCTCGCAACTACCCTGACATGATCATGAGCCTCTGTCAGGCAAAGCTATCGGGTTGCAGAAAGAAAGGCTTCAGATTGAGCAGCAGAAAGGCGAGATTCAAAACCACCCAGTCTTTCCCAATCAGCGACCGCCTACTTGACTATGTCATAAATACCATGGTAGTCAAAGCTATAAAATCCTAGCAGCATAAAAAGATTACACAACTTTGGTAATTTGGTCGGCATCTCGGCTAGTGGCGTCTGAGAAATCAGCTTCCAAATTTTCTTCCAAGTCCTTTGGCGAGCAGGTCGAAGACTGGAGAGGACTTGTTGATCAAGTTTGGAGTCTCTCCCAGATGAAGATATGTATTCAGGGATGAACATCACCAAGGAGGGACCCGATGCGGCTTCACTCGCAAACTCTGGCACCAAGCGACTTCTCCCCCAACGGTTGTGGTTACAGGCACGATCGGATCCGACGACACAACCGCCAATGGCAAAGGTCGTGGTCCTAAGGCCCAAGAGTTGATAAGATAGATAAGTATCCCTAATCAGAAAAGGTAGGATGAAAGATTCAGTGGAAATAGATTGAGAAACTTACCCCTGATCATCAAGGCGCCAGTATCCTCAAGCTCTACGCCACCGCGGCCACTCGATGAGGAAGCTACATATTCAAGAGGAAAGGGAGTCCTGGGAACCCCCAAAGGTGTCTAGGACCTAAGGCCATTCCCAAGGCCAACAGATCCCAAAGATGTCCCCAAACAGTCGGATAGGGAGATCAAGCTCGGGGAAATCACTCCCCCGGTAAATAAAATAATGGCCCGCTCTGGGTTTCCGACAACTGGTCTGGCGGCGGGCACTTCCTCCATAGCTGCAGGATCCATTGGGTCTGAGGAAGCTGGCCCCATCGGATGTGGGGCCTCTTCAGTAATCACAGGTTTCCCATCCCCCCCTGCGATTATAAAGGCCGTATGGTCTACGGGAGCCGCGACTTCCAACTGTTCCTCCTCTAACATATCTTTTATTGATGAAGGCAGGAGTAAAGCATCCATATCACTAGCCCCACCAGCAGGGATCACCATCTTGTCACACCCAGGTGTGGCTGCAGGTGATCCCTCCAAAGATAAGGGGGAAAAAGATACGACCGCTGGTGTAGCCACGACCGGGCCTCCAAGTGGCCCTACACCATATGCCAAGACAATTAATAACTGGAAGAGTCAGAATATATGAGTCTTCAATTGAGGAAATGGGAAGTTATAATTACCCAACGTCCCATGTCTGAGCCGTTCCGATAAATGGGATTCCTGTTGCCGTCTCTAGATTTTCCCAGGGGACAGTTCCTCGCTCAAAACGCTGGGAGGAGCTGGAGGAGGAAAGACCCTAGCCGGGTCCGCAATGGTCACTTCCATGAGATCAGCTGCGCCAGTAGATCCCTCCTCAATGATCCCCGTAGCCGAAAGTGCGTGTTCACCTGCGGCGGTACCATGGGGAGTATACTCCGGGGAAGGAACTACCCCCTGGGACTCCTCAACACCCTGTATAAAGGGAAGAAAATTTAGAACCTTCACAGTAAAAAAGGAGGGAGAATTGGAATGGACGAACAAGACGACCTCTTCTTCAGGATCGGACGATTCAGGATGCCTTATCATCATGGACACCCGGGTAGACCCATAAAGCCGGTTCCTGAGTTAATGAACGTAGGTACCCTTCTCCTTCAGTGAGGTGACTATTTCATCCAGATTCTCTTCCAGTAGCAAGTGGGGTGGAGAAAAGATCATCCCAATACCCGAAAGCTCGAGAGGGCCCGTTTGGAGTAATGCCCAAACCTCCTCATCTGACCCGCTGACCCTCAGGTCATCCCAGATTCTCCATGCGTCCAGAAATGTGGCCGTAACAGGAACAACTAGCCGGGGTGGATCAACCTGAGAGGGCCGAGCAGCGGTAGGGGCTGGTGGGGGTGCCAATGGCCGTGTTTGTTTTCAGGATCTCGCCGCCACCCTAGAACTTTCTGGAGATACCTGCGGGCGGGACCTCACGAGTAAGGGGGAGAATTCCCTTGCCTCAGCCGCATTGGGGGAGCCACCGAGATCACCACCCCTTGAGGAGTGATCGCTCTCTTCCTCCTCCTCGTCAGTTGCCGACTGCAGCATGGCCTGGACTCGATGAGTCAACACTGCATAACCCCAGCATGCGTGAATGTAGGCCTCGAGGTCCCGGAAATACCGATCGACTATCTCCAGGTCCGCATCATAAAGAATATCGATAGGAGAAGATATGTAACTAGCCCGTCAAAAGCCACCTCCAATTCCTAAAGATACTACCATAGATAACGGGGGTACTGGCTGCGAAAGGATGACTGGATTTTGAATTCGTCCCATTGGCCCCAGGCCGTTGGGAAGGCAACATCAGTAGGGTTAACCAACCCTTTCCTGGTGGCTTCGATGGAATGAGAGGATACACCTCTATCCATAAAAACCTTCCCCGGAAGCACGGGACCGGAATGGTGGCAAAGAACCTTTCCCATCCTGGTTGAGGAACCATCCCCCTTTCGCTTCCTCTTTCCCTTGGATGGATTTGGACATGAGATGGTAGGCACCCATAGTCCCAGCTGGCCATTCGAGTACGATTGCACCCAGGAGTCGGCGTAACTCTTGGATAAGAAGGGCATGGAGTCTGCAAGTGCGGGAGTCATAACCTCGCAACTAGTATCTCCCCAGGTAAACATTAACCACAGTTGCATGGCCACCATTAGATTGTGGTTCTCGCGAGAGATGTTGAGTGCTGGGGGACACAGTGACTGGACGCAGCCAAATTGACATCCGAATCGGCAAGGTGCGTACCCCTCACAGATCAGCTCCCCACCGATATGGGCCACCAGAATGCCCTCTCGAAGGGAAAAGAGGTATCCCCACTTGATAAACTATTCTGACATGGTATTAATAATTGCACCAGTTGGGGATGGATATGGTCGGAAATTGAAATGTTCAAAGCTCGAAATTCGACTCGTCAGCAGACGCATATTCCGAACCTTCTGTTGTCCATCCTTCTCTTGGTTCACCCACTCTTCAGGCGTGACCCCACTGGTCACTTGCAAGAACGGCCGAAATGTGGTGCTCGGAATCTGAAGAGGGTTGATGAAAGTGTAGCAGTTCTTGATATGTACTCCCAACCATCCCCAAAGAATTTGAAAAGGACCGGCTACCCGGTTTGGCTGACTCCCATTGGTAATATTGCTAAGCAACTGATAAATCCTGGCCAATACTGGAACGACCAAGTTGATGACATTGTCGGTAGCCAATTGTGCTTCCATGATAAAAGTAGAGACCCGCACGCCACCAGTCTCACGTACGGGAAACAACCAGCCACTCATGAACATGGCTAGGAACACTGCCAGATGAAGCAGCCGATCGACGTCCGGAACAAGCTCCCAACCCCAGTTGTTGAACTGGAAATCTTCCAGGATCATCCAGTAGATGCCCCTTTGCTTCCGGGATTCCATCGTTAGGCAGGTCGTGGGCCTGCGTGGGAGAGCCAAAGACTTGTTATCTCTAGAAAAATCTTTGACCCATTCACGATATGGGACAAGATCTTTCAGAGACATATCCTTTGAATGCTTCTTGGCTTGGTCAATAAGCTTCTTCACTAGAGAGGGATTCCTCTCTTCGTTGTCCCACATAGAAGAAGGAGGTAGGAATTCATCATACATACCCCCAACGATGGGGACCCCTGAAATCTGAAATACGTCCCAAAGACTAATACCCACCTCATCATGGACCAGGTGAAATGTGTTTGTGTTCGGACTCCAACGGCTCATAAGTTTCCTGGTGAGGGCTTGAGGCCGATGGGTATAGGTTTGGGACACCCAAGCAGCTTTATATAAGCCTACGACTCACAACTCTGCCTCAAACTCTGCATAGCTCTAGCGTATCTAGAAGAACCACCCACAATCCAATGACTTAAATTCCCCTTTGGGCCTAAGGTCCCGGACCACTGGCCAGCCATGCTGGTTGTTTACCATCACATTGCGGGAAATGCTCCGGTAACAATGAATTATCCTGTCTAGCTGACGTTGTTCCCCTATCGGGGACACAAGAAGGTGATTCAACACGGATCCGGAAGCTGTATCCTTTACAGAAGGCCACCCTCTGGAGGATATCACAGATCGAGGGATTGTGCTAGTAAATACCCATGCTGCAGGATTGTTGTCACGAGATGGTACCAGAATCGTCATATCGGACATTAAAATGAACCCGTATGCAGGAAGGCTATTGGAAAAGGGGTACTCCTATTGTGACTCAAAGAGATGATCGGAAAGAAAGAACTATGGGGAGTGGTGGATTCCATCCTTAAAAGAACTGACGACATTCTTCAGGCGTTGATCACCAATTGGGAGAGGCTCGGCAGCAGGCCAGGGTGCAGGGTGAGGGTGAACCATATTTTCTCCCTGCATTATAAAAGCCAGGAAAATGGTTAGTCCAGAATAATAAAATCTGGACAAAAATACCAAATATAAGGCTAAGGATTCAGTCGAGGATCCTTCATAGAAAGGTCCCTGAGAAGGCCTCAAAAAGTGGTTTGTGATGACAACATCCCGTGAACCAACCCTATGTGGAAGGGGTTCGCGGTATTCTGGTCGGTGTGGCGTTGGCCAGAAAACCGTGAACCAAGTTGCTCCGCGGAATCCTAATCCCAGATTTAAATAATTAAGATTTGGAAGACTTAGGAAATTTTCAAAATTTGGATGATTTCAGTCCACGGACCATCAAAACTGCGAAGCGAATTCCTCCGCAGCCCGTTGTGACTTACTTTTTAATTAATTAAAATTATTGGTTCGCGGGTGGAAAATTGGTCCGCGGGTGAAGGTGACTGCGAAGGAGTAATGGTTCGCTGAAAGTGGAAGCTGGTTCGTGGACAAGGCGTTTCGCGAAGGAATGAGCGCATGGAGACAAAAAGCGAGAGGGCTCTGGTTTCACGAAGAATCTAGTAAAAGACAAAAAAAGCCCCCCCGCATTTATAGGCACGGTCCCCTACTGGGTCCACCTCTCTATCGCAAACCATCGAAGTCTTAGGACCACTCTGCATCAGAATGGCCTCCTCTTCATTCTGATCGAACCCCATTCTGATGGGGGGACATTTGTAGGGTCCTGAAAAATCCGCAAAGGAGATTCTACCCAATTCCCCCCAAATAATTGGGGTAAAGTATGGAAATTATGGAGAAAAATCAAAGGATTCACAAGCCGAACCAGTCCACAGACTGGTCCCATAAAAATTCTACACGGACGGTTCCACGAAGCACCCCCTCCGTGGACCGATGTTGTTCGCGGAATGAAGACGAAGATCTTCCGCGGGCACGAGGCAGGACGAGCGCCAAGATGGTCCACCATCACAAACCACCCCTGACCACGGACCACGTCGATCGGCCCAGACCGCATCTGTTGTCATTCATAGAATAGAGGCGGAACCCTCCACGACCATGAAGCACTCCCCTAGTTGGTTTGGTTCGTGGGGGAGGTGAGTTCAATGTAATCGTGAGTCGCAGATTGACCAAGTCATGCGTGAACCGGGTCCCCGATCATGGGCCTCTGCAAAAGGTGCCGCATGACCATAGATACATCTCTTTCCCCACTCTATAAAAGGAGATCGAGGGGGAAGATCCAAGGAGGAGATTTTTTGGGGAAGGATTCAGAGAGATCGACCAGACTCGGGTGGAAGGATTTCGAAGGAAGAATCTTAGGATTTCACAAACCGCGAAGTTCCAGTCCACGAACCAGAACAGGTATGAAGTTGGAAGCGAATTAATAAAAAACTGGAAAATGAATAATAACGTGGTGAACCACGAACGTAAAATAAAAAAGGAAAGAAGACCGCGAACCATGGAACCTCTGCAGATACACTCCTCGTGGACCAGGGAGTTTATGCCCCTTTTCCTATCTGATGCACCGCGTAGCACCCTCCTACGCAGGCGAAGCCCCGACCGATGAACCCCCGACCGGTGTCGCCCTTGGCTGGCACTACTCACATGGATCTCTCCATGTACCATCCTGGTACGTGGGCCGAAACTGAATCTTTGAACCACTCTAGTTCGCGGGATGCCCACCAAGCCGCGAACCACCTTGGTTCGCGAGATTCCCATCAGTCCGCGGACCACCCTAGTTCATGGAAGGCCTCTCCAGCTATGTAGAACCTCCCTACGTGAAGGGCACCACCACTCATATACCCATGTGGCCCTCCAAATCCTTCAGAGTTCCCATTCCTCGAGCCAGATAAAATCCTCCCAATCCGTCCTGATCCTTCACAGTTCCCTCATTGGCCCATTCATCGGCCCCGAGCCGAGGCCTCCGCTGGAGCCACGAGACTCGTGTGATGTAACCTTCAGGTGCATCAACATGCCATTTTGAATTCACTTACCCATGTTAATAATGGGTGAAGGGGCTTCTCTGACCCTTGGGCAGATTCCCGAAGCATTCCTGGGTTCACATTCCCACGGTAATACGAAATCCGAGCTCAGGAGCCCCCTTTCTGCCCCTCTACTTGTTTGGGTGGGGACAGTTCTCCCCTCCCCGAGGTGTGGCGGGATAACCATCAGAAGGAAGCCCCCATGTACCTCGGTACTTCCCCATGGCCATGCCCAAGGAAGGGCATAGCGGGGAAGGGCGATGCCCCATCCTTCTTTGGGGCCAGGTCCCTCTCCCGCTATGCTTTGACGACATGGGAATCCACCTTGGAGCAAGCCCCAACCTTATGGGCTACCCTATGCATAAGCCCCACTCCACTTCCCACGGATGCACCTTCCACGACGTGATCTTCTAGTCCCTGCTGCCTCTTGTTTCTCACATTGAGCATGAATCACGTGGGCTTAGAGTAAGCATCGACCATGACATCCTCTTGTGGGCCTTCTCAGAGTGTAAGCCCCAAGCTAATGTGAACTACGAGGAATTTGATTCTTTACCACAGGGATACATAGGAAGCCTCCATGAGGTTCAAGCCCGATCACCACTGGACCCCCAGGTCCACATTCATGTCGGCTCTCCGATGCTCCTATTCTAACTACGTGGACTTTGATCCCTATCTCCTAGGCAGGGTATGTAGGAAGCCTCTCTAAGGTTCAATCCCAACAACCGGTCGATCCGACTGTTTTCCACATCGGTTCACTGCGCCAATCCTAGTTCCTCCTCAATGATTCCAGACTCTTCGGGGTCATTAATCCAACGAGGGATGGTAAACCTCGGGCATAAATGATTCCGAACCCCTGTGTCTAGCTGACCATTGCCAACCAGGAGTAATCTGTGGATACTATGCTTGGGTATAAACCAAAGATTCGCGAACATATGAATACATCTTAAATATATAAGAGAGTCCCGGAATAGGAAATAATTCCCCCCAAAATGGTGTGATGAGCCTGACTTCCCATCCTCTCGACCAATGTGAGTTCTTAAGTGTTGCGGGCCAAATCACCTAGCGAATGCCTGCCTTTGGAAAGCAGGTCCACGTACCGTTGGATACGGAACCGTTGGGTGTTTCGAGACCGACCCGAAACAATGGGTATAAAAAATCTGTTGTATTTAATAAAATATATTATTTTTTTATTTATATGAATTAATATTTTTGTGTCAGCTTCTGTTTAATTTCCCTGATGGTGAGGGTGCACAGACAGCACGTCTAACGGATTTAGGTGAGCTTTGAAGAGCCTGTAAGCATGATTTGTATATTGGATGGCATGATAGAGTTGTCACAGAGTTAGATGTGATACCTATCATGGATTATTTTCTGATAGAATAGTATTAACAAATGATTACTCATTGGAAGAATATCCTGTTTAAGTTATTAATCACATTTAAGGTATTTAAATGAAATTTTTCATGTTTTCCATTAATACTATATTTTTTATTATTGAATCTTATTTATGAATCATCTGAAATAAATAAAAAAACATTGATGCTAAAAAATACCTCCACACATTGGGACGTACTACGATGTCATATTATGAGAGGAAGCAAGTATGATATTTGTTTATAAATTTTCTTTACGACTTGTACTTTCTGTTGTTTCCTCCATAATTTATTTGATTGTTAAAGTTGTCATGTAATTATAGTTATTAAATTAATTATTGATAACCTATTTTTAATAATGGTTTCCTACATTAAATTCTATTTTTGAGACAAACATTTAATATTGAAGGATGTGTGCCTCGAGCAAAATTGTTTTGCTCAAGTAGAAGGAAGAAAGATGGAAGTACAGATAACGAACCAACTTAGTAACATATTATAAGTTTTAATTCATTGATTTTACATTTTAATATCTATTTTTGTAACTTAATAATCTATTTATATTTCTAACATGCTTCTTTAGAGGCCCTCGATGCCCAGGAACTTGACAATTTTGGGCCAAATGATCACTTACATCAGGTGTTGGGAGATGAGCACCCTGGAAGAGTACACTGCCGAACTGAGAAGAGTATAGTCCAAACAAGGTATTTTCCCTCCTCAGGTATGAGTTTTAGTGCCATCAAGTTTCATAAGGTTAAGGCATAATAAGAACATTCTGAAAAAGGGCCATATATATAGCAGAATAGTCCGCTAGGGAAAACACTAAATTTATGAAACTGATAGAAGTTTTACATCCAAAACTTCCACCAGAGTACATCAAAGATTGTGATAAATATATATTGTCGATGAGTTATTTATATGGTGCACTAGGTGAAAGTTCTAGTGTTGGTCTAGACGATGTCAAGGAGGAGGCCGAGGTGAAGGAGGAGGGCGAGGAGGAGGGAAGGGAGGAGGAGGGTGAGGAGGAGTCTGAGGCAGAGGAGGAGGGCAAAGAGGAGGCTAAGGTGGAGTATGAGGGTGAGGAGGAGGGATTTGAAGAGGGAAGAGATGATGATGGGGATGATGATGAGGACAGAGATGAGGTTGATGATGACAATGATGATAGTGATGGTGATGAGGGTCAAATTGATCCATTACATTTTTGATTGATATTACTAACATTTAATGTTTGATGATTTGTTGTGCCTAAATATATGTGTGATTAGGTAGGTCACATTATATTTATTTATTTATCTATAAATAATAAAAATTAACTTGATGATTTGTTGTGACTGAATATATGTGTGACTGATTCAACCCTCCCTTAGACACCCAAACCCCCTTGGACATCCCCCCACCCCCTAGACACCACCACCCCTGGACACCCCCACCCACTTGGATATCCTACCACCCCCTAGACAACCCCCACCCCCTCCCCCACCCCCTTGGACAACCCCCCTGGACACCCCCAACCCATGGATACCCCTACCCCCTTGGAAAGCCCCCACCCCTAGACACCCCCACCCCTTGACACCCCCACCCTCTGGAAAACCCCCCTATGGACAACCCCCCGGGAAACCCCCACCCCCTAGACACCCCACCCCCTTGGACAGCCCCCACCCCCTGGATAGCCCCCACCCCCTAGACACCCCCACCCCTGGACATCCCCCCACCCCCTTGGACATCCCCCACCCCTGGACACCCTCACCACCTTGGACAACCCCCACACCCACCTGGACACCCCCACCCCTTGGACAACCCCCACCCCTTGAACACCCCAACCCCCTGGATAGCCCCCACCCCCTGAACAACCCCCACCCCATGGACACCCCCACCCCTAGACACCCCCACCCCCTTGGACAACCCCACACCCCTGTGGAAACCCCCAACCCCTTGGATAACCCCCACCCCCTGGACACCCCAACCCCTGGACACCCCACCCCTTGGACAACCCCCACCATGGACACCCCCTTGGATAACCCCCCACCCCCTAGACACCCCCTAGATATCCCCCCCATAGACATCCCCCACCCTCTTAGACACCCCTAACCTCTTGGGAAACCCACCAAACCCCTTGGATAGCCCCCACCCCATGGACACCCCCACCCCTGGGCACCCCAACCCTTGGATAGAACCCCCCAACCCACCTGGACAGCACCCCCTTGGATAGACCACACCCCCTCCCCCACACCCTTGTAGCCCACCCCCACCTGGGAAGCCCACCCCCACCCCACCTGGACAGTACCCTCCTCACTGGATAGCCCACACCCTCCCCTCCCCTACAAACCCCTACCCCCCGAATAGACCCTCCCTCCTTGGATATCCCACACCCCCTCCCCCACACCCCTGAATCCCCCAACCCCCTGCAGCCCCCCTACCCCCTGAAAATCCCAAATATTCCTCTGGGCTTCTCTTTAATGGTGTAACCATTAAAAAATGATAAGTGGTAACTAATTTATATCTTTTCCTCCATTTATTTGGGTTTTTTTCATTCTGTTTTGCTGCAATATTGATTCTAGTCTCTCATTTGGGTTCTCATCCTTAAAGTTGAAATGTTTTGAAAGGTTTTAATTCAATTTAAAACTCTTTAAGGTGCGTGTTTCAATGAAATTATTTCATTTTGAATTAAATATTTGATATTTCATTTTAAATTTATTTTTATTGAATGTATGGATATATGTAATGATTTGAAAGCATATAAATGTTTCTCTTTTGAATTTAATGTTTGAAATTAAATATTTTTGTTTGTAAGAATTTATTAAATACCATTGAGACCTTTTGAAATGGATTTAATGGTGTGTGATATATTTTTATCAGATTTCATTATCCATGGAGTGAAAACTATGTTTTAAAAATAAAATTTATTTAATGTGAGGTGTTGAACTTGACATGTTTTAAAAAGTTTTATCTAATGAATTTGAAATATTTTATTGAAATGAGTGTGTGGTTTTCCCCTTGAGATAATTAATTAATTGTAATTTTAAAATTGGTTTGATGGAAAATGAATGCATTGGGAAAGGTTAATGATTTGAAAGATAAAGATTCATGTTTTTTGTGGTAGCTTTGAAATGTTTTAAATTTTATGTGAGATTTACATCAGTTTGTATAGAATTTTTTAAGTCATATTTTATAAAAATGAAAAGCACTTGGGATTCTGAACCACATTTTAACATTAAATACCTATTTTGGAACATTGTCTTTAAATGGTTGGTTGTGAAATAACATGTTAATTATTCCATTTAGTTTTTTTACCCATTGTGTGGGTTTTTGGGACTACATGATGCTTGTTTCTCACCCGGTGTGGTAATATACTTCTCTACATCATATATGGTCAGGATATACATGATTATTCATCTTAAAGGTGTTACAAGTGAGGTAGAGTCATTTCTAATGTCTTGGTGTTAATACTTTCTTACTTATTCATCACCACCACTTATTTATTGATTATTGGAACCTTGGTACTAAGTAGTATTTCTATATTATATTTCTCTAGAGGGTTCACTTGAAACTAGAGGAACTCCAATCATGCTAGGAACTTGGGTATGGTGGGGTGTGTCATCACAATGAGGCTTGCATAGGATAGTTGGATGACTTGTGGATTTGGAATAAAATATGAAGACAATTGATTAGTTAGAGGAAACTACTATATAAATACTTGTGTCTCACATTTGGGATACCATGGTAGATCTCATGAAATGTTATATGAATGAATGAGACACACCTATATAAACCCACTTGAGATGGAATTAACCCACCCCCATGGACAACCCCCCACCCCTTATACACCCCCGCCCCCTTGGACACCCCCACCCCTAGAAAACCTCCCTGCAGACCCCCACCCCCTGCAAAATCCTACCCCTTGAACAACCCCCACTCTCTGGATAGCCCCTCTTATAGACCCCCACCCCACTACACACCCCCCACCCCTACAAACCCCCACCCCTGAACAAACTCCCTGCATACCCCCACCCCCAGCACACCCCCACCCCTCGGACAACCCCCCCGACAGCCTCCACCCCCTGCACACCCCGCCCCCTAGACACCGCCACCCCCCGGACAGCCGCCACCTCCCCTGGATAGCCACCCTAGATAGCCCCCACCCCATGTACAACCCCCCATGCACACCCCCACCCCCTGGAAAGCCCCCATCCCATAGATAGACCCATGTACATCCCCCCTGCATACCCCCACCCCTTGGAAAGCCCCTATCCCCCCTGGAAAACCCCCCTGAGGACCCCCACCACCCCTACACACCCCCACCCCCTGGACAACCCCCGCCCCCTGTACAACCCCCACCCCCTGAATCAAAATCGTACATTAAATGTGGAACCAGACATTCTTAGGTCTACTACACATCAATATTCTAGAGTCACCAAAATCATTCAATGATCAGTTTTATAGAAGACCTCAACCCTTTCCTCAATATAATCTTTTTACATGTGACTAGGTTGACTCTATAAACCATATGAGTATCCTTAATTTTCAAATTGAATAACTTACATCATTATACTATATCTTCAATATCCCATTATCAAGGACAATGATTAAAAATGATCGTCTATTTAATCAATTGTTAATTGAGGCACCAAGCACTACACAGAGCTCGATGACTCAAAATGAAATCCACTACATCAAACAATCCATTTTTTGCATCTATAACAATATCAAGAAACGTAGACATAGGTTATCACCACCATCCAGGTGGGTCTTGTTCCCTTACTCAAGATTCTATTTTGAACCCCCAACATATTATCCAACAACAACTAGGGTTATCCTCACAATGGTACCTCATACCATTAGACATGTTATCCTATTTTACATAGAAAAATTTTTAATGATTAAATAATAGGATGTCAAAACCTGAGAGCTTCATTCCAAATACACCAATTTCATCCATGAGTGTTTTTTCGAATTATATACATTGTATTGTGGGAATGAGTTTTTTTTTTGAATTCTGTATTTTCAGGTGTTGTATAATCATTGTATATTATCTATATTGTATCTTCAGGTGTTTAATTCTATATATTGCATAGGGGAGGAAAGAGGGGATGTATGTAGCTATGTAATTTGGTACAGGGTAGGATTGCTGTGTAATTCTATACAGGGTAGGCAAGAGGGAAGGATGCTGTGTAATTCTATGTAATCCTCGAGTACTATATACCAACTGTTTATAAACCATTGGTATATAGCTGAATAAATTCTTCTATACCAATGGTTTTAGCTGAAACGTTGCTAAAACACTATACGGACAGTTTAAAAACCTTTGGTATATAGGTTCTACATATAATATATACCAACAATTATACAAAAACCATTGGTAAAACTATATACCAAAGGTTTTTAAACCATTGGTATAGGTTATAGAGTTATATTTACCAATGGTTACAAACCGTTGGTACTTCTTTATTGCAACGGTTGCCCAAAACCGTAGGGAAATTGGATTTTTTACTCGTCTAAGACAATAATTTCCTTGTAACCATTGGTATAAGGATATCTCCACACCTTATCACACAATGGTTTAGAAAACCATTGGTATATGTTATATCAATGATTTGGCAGCCTATCCCAATAGTTTTAAACTATTGAGATAACCTTGGTTTCTAGCAGTTTTGAATACCCAAACCTCTCATTTTTTAATGGATATTAAACTAAATGTAAAGATGACTTATTTATTCTATTATTTACATATATTAAACCCATATTCCATTTATATGGGTTGTAAATTATGTAATGTTCAAGTATTTAATCACTTTTTACGTAATAATTTTGATATGAAACCCGTTATTTATTTTCCACAGGTTATTAATGAAATGATTTATTATGATCAATGTGGATCACATGAAATTAATATATATGAAGGGTGTGACTTGATAACACTCCAATGTATTGGGTAAAAAATTAATCTTATGAGATGACACGTTTTATGATACCTTGGTGAATAAACTTGATAATTTTAATTTATGACACCTTGGAGATAAACCATAGTGATATTCTTATGAATGATTATTTTTTATATTATTTTCACATTTCTATGTTATTATTCAAGTTATTTTTATTATTATATGACTCATTTTCTCTTTTTCATATCATACTATTATGCCTCATGTTCTTATTGATATTCCTTATGATTACATGCTATATGTCTCCCATGCTTATTCTCTTACTGGGATTCATTCTCACCCCTTTACTTTTATGCATGTCCCTAGGATATGATATTTAGTAAAATTAACCTAGGGATAACCCATGAAGACATCTTTCAAGTGGATTTAGAAGAATTTTTTTATGTGTTTATGTATTATGTTTCTAATTTACAAGAAACTACACTTTAAATGATCCTACATTTTTGTTTCATATAATGAAAAGTTTATGTAATAAAAATATAGGATGCCATAGTTGGTATTTGAGCATTGTTTAGTTATTTATAGAAATTAAGACTTGAAAACATCAGTATGTACCCTATGTACAAGTTAAAATATATGAAAAAATATTTTTATTTTGGTGAGTATTAAGTAAGTGGTTTCCAAGAAAATATATCACTATTTGGGTACTATAGGTGGATGTGTCTAGGGTAGAGATTTACCTAGGGGTAACACCCAAAAACACTATATTTATCTAAACTTGATCAGGAACTGGTGCATGAAAATTTTCCTTACTACACACTTGGTTTGACACTCATGCAAGATATGTTTGGTTAATCACAATATTTTTATGAACCATTATGAAGGATATACAGAAAATGAAATTATAGGAGATTAATGAATAGCACATTTATGAATGATTTTTTAATAATTAAACTCCCTTTAGAATTATAATATTCCTAAAAGTAATAGGTTTTTGACTAAGGTTTTATTATGTTATAAAAATGGTTATAAATAGGAGGAACCATGTAAATGATGAGTGCAACAGATGATGCACTGATGACCTTCCAAATATGATGGACGATGGAATGGAAAACTTCACGAGGATGAGGAATCAACTATCTTGAGTTATGAATAATAACTTGAATTAATTTGATCATATATATTCACCTTAAAGGGAACAACTTACCATTGAGTGATTCATGCGTCAACGACCACATTATTTTAGTGGATCTATCGACCCATTGATTGAAAAACAATGGATTAACTATATAGAAAATATCTTTTCTTTACTCCTCTATTTAAAGATAGATAAAGTCACCTTGGCAGTATTACACTTAGATGGAGAAGCTAATCATTGGTAGGAAACGATGAAAAAAACAAAGACAAGAATGAAAATTAATTATATGGAGTTGGAAGAGTTTAGGGGAATATTTTTAAATAAAATATTCCTTGTTCAATGTGAAAAAAATAGAGAAGGAATTTTTAGAGTTGAATAAGGAAAATGAATCATTAGGAAGCTATGAAATGAAATTTATAATACTTTCTCAACACACCTCTATATTTTTTATGGATCCTATGGGAAAGGTTGATAGATTCTTTAATGGTATGATACCTCATCTATGGAGGAATTTGGAAAATTAAGATGATGAAAGCTATTAGGAGATAGTGAGGAGTGATATGAATGTTGAATTGGGTTTTGAAGGGACATAGTGGTCACATAGGTTGAATTAAAAGAAGATATCAATGGATCCAAACTTTGGGAAGAATTTGGATCATAAAAGAGGGGGAAAGAAAGTGAAAATTCCCATATGAAACAAATGTGGAAATAAGTATTCATGGAACTAAATTCTTGGGAGTGGAAATTGATACAAGTGTGGAAGTGATGGGAATATAGTCAGAACTATCATGGTGAGGTGAAGCCTCAACTTCTCAACACTAAGGACAATGGGATGATGGAGTAAGAGTATCTTGAAGTTCAATGCTTCAAATGTGGACAACTTGGGCACTTTTTCAATCAATTTCTAAATAGGAAGATAATGGAGGGAAACCACCATCAAACTTAGCATAGGCCAAGGGAGAAAGGTCCATAATTTTCTATAATGATGGTTAAATTAGAGTCTCCAAATGATGTGGTGGTAGGTATACTCATTATGATCTCAAAGATAACAAGTACTTTGTTTGATTCTTGTTCTAATAACTCATTTAATTCATATAAGTTTGAAAAGAATATAGAATAAATTATTGAGAATATAGAAGTAGAGTTATCAGTCAATAATCATGGATGAATTATCCTAGCATCAAAAGTGTATAGAAACTATAGTATTAACTTTGTAGAGTATAATATAATAAAAAATCTTGAAGTCATTCCCATGGAGGAATTTGACACTATAATAAGTATGAACTGAATCTAAAAGTATAATGATAAGATCAACCATAGGAGAAAAGAAATTTTAGTAGTATTGAATAGACAACCTATAGTAATTTTTAAAGGAAAGATATCTTGGTATAAACTTTTTGTAGAAGTACCTCCCACAACCTTCTTTATGGAGATGATCAGTGAAGAGGGAGAAAGAAATTAAAGTATAAGGATATAAAATTCCCCCATAATTTATGAATACAATGAAATATTTCCTAAATACTTACCTAGAAATCCCTTAGAAAGAGAGTAAGAGTTCTTTAATTAACTCATACATGGATCCAAGATGATATCAAAGACCCTGTATAGAATGTAAAATATAGAGTTAGAGGAATTAAAGAAACAACTTCAAAATATTTTGGAGAAGGGGTTTATCTTACCAAGTTTTTATCCATGGAGATCACCTGTTCTCTTTGTAAATAATAAGGATAGATCAATGGGACTATGCATTGATTATAGAGAACTTAACGGGATCACAATGAAGAAAAAATACCCTCTCCCAAGGATCGATGATATATCTGACCAGCTTCAAGGGGATTAATTCTTCTCCAAGGTTGACCTCTAATATAGGTATAATCAATTTAGGATGAAGAAATAACATATTACAAAGACTGAATTCTAAACAAGATATGGTCATTATGTGTTTTTTGTTATTCCCTTCATCTTGAATAAATCTCCTACCATATTTATGGATTTGATTAATAGAGTCTTAAAGGACTACCTTGATAAATTTGTGGTTTTTCATTGATGATATTATGATATATTTCAAAATTAATGAGGATCATAAGGATCATATAAGGGTTATATTGAAAACTATGAGGAAGGAGAAAATATTTGAAAAATTCAAAAAGTATGAATTCTAGTTACAATAAGTTACATTCTTGGGGTACATTTTAACCAATGAAGGAATCTCAATTAACCCATCAAAGACAACGACTATAGAGGAGTGGCCTCATCTTACAACATTAACTAATATTTTTAGTTTCCTTAGTTTAGTGATATATTATAGGAGCTTTGTGAATTTTTTTTCATGACTTTATAACCCACTAACCAAGTTAACTCAAAAAGTATATAAGTTCATCTGGATAAAGGAGTGTGAATAAATTTTCCAAGAACTAAATAAGATATTGGTTACTACACCTATGTTAACTCTACCCTCTTTCAGAGAAGATTTTTTTTATTTATAGTGATGCATATCTAAAATGGTTGGGTGAATCCTCATTCAAAAATGATAAGGTGATCACTTATACATCTCAATAGTTAAAGACTTATGAGAAAAATTATCACATGCATGACCTTAAGTTAGCTGTAGTCATTTTTAGTCTGAAGATATGAAGGCACTATCTTTATGGGGAGAAATGTGATATATACATAGAATAAGTGTATATTCATATAAAAGGAATTGAACACAATACATATGAGTATGTTAGATCTTATTAAAGACTATGATTGTTCAATTCATTATCAACCCATAATAGAAAACAAATTTACTTATGCAATAAGTAGGAAAGACCCTATTGTTTTGGAAATGATAAGGATTCAATGATATCCAATGATAAATGAACTTGTATGGTTGGAAATGGGAATTATAAGGTAAGGAACATAATTGATCCTATCCCAAATGATTTCTCAATCATAATTACCAGATATGATCAAGATATCTTAAAGATATGATCCTTTGATACAAAAGAAGATAGAGGGTGTGGAGAATGGAAAGTTTTCTGAGTTCAATATTGATCAATAATGTGCACTAAAATTTTATACAAGGATATATGTCACTTCTATCCTTGAGATAAAGAAGGATATGACGGATGAACCTCATAGGTATATATTCTCTATACATCCTAGAAACATTAAAATTTATAGGAACCTTCATGATCATTATTGGTGGGATAATATGAAAAGGGAGACTATCAGCTACACTACAAGGTGCTTGGTGTTTCAAAAAGTGAAGGTAGATAAACAACTCCCTAAAGGGGTATTTTAACCACTATTCATACTAACATGGAAGTGGGAAAATATCACTATGGACTTTGTCACTG
Organism: Viscum album; assembly: GCA_963277665.1. Taxonomy (NCBI): domain Eukaryota; kingdom Viridiplantae; phylum Streptophyta; class Magnoliopsida; order Santalales; family Viscaceae; genus Viscum; species Viscum album. The sequence continues at coordinate 1,103,615,649 of OY728137.1, forward strand.
TTCTCCAAAAAACATACAAAGGAAACAATATGATATGGGTTATAGTGGATCAACTCACCAAGACTGCCCATTTCATCACTATTTGGGAAGATTTATCTCTTGACCAAATTTAAAATATATATATAAAGGAAGGGGAAAGGTTTCATGAGGAAACACTTTCTATAATTTTCTATCATTATACAAGGTTCACACATAAATTATGGAGAATTATTCAACATGCTCTGAATACTGAATTGAATTCTAGTATGAACTATCATCCCTAAAATGATAGACAATCTGAAAGGTATATTCAGACACTTGAGGAAATGATGATAACATGATCAATTTAATTTAAATATGGATGGGATCAACACCTCATAATATTTGAGTTCTCATACAACAAAATCTTCCAACCAAGTATTCAAATGGTACCATATGAAGATCTATTTGGGAAGCGATGTAAAAATACTACATGATGGGATAAAGTTGGTGAGAGAAAAATACTTGGGCCTGATCTTGTGTAAGATATTAAAAAAACGTTCATTCCATACAAAAATATATAAAAGCTGCTCAGATTTAGTAGAAGAGATATACCAAAAATATTCAATGGGACTTGGAGTTTGATATTGGATATAAATTTTTCTTTTAGATATCACCATGGAAGAGATTCATATTATTTATAAAGAAAGGGAAGATTATTATTAGGTAAATTTGCACCTTTTAAATCATTTATTTCATAGGATAAGTGGCCTATAAGATAGAACTTACACCAAATATGTCTCAAGTTCATGTTGTATTGCATGTATATCTCTTGAGGAAGAACATACTTTACCCCTCACATGTACTGAATCCAGAGGTGGTATAATTGGAACATAACCTCTCTTATGAGGGTCAACTAGTGGATATCTTGGAACGTAGAGAGAAATATATATGTAACGATACAAAACACCTTGTAAAAGTGTTATGGAGGAACTATAAGTATGAAGAGGAAATTTGGGAACTAGAGAAAATAATTAAATAGAAGTACCTTCACCTATTCTCAACTTATGATATGATTTGAAATTTTAGGGATGCCATTTATAAAGGGGGAATAATGTAATAAACCAAACTTTTTAAATGATATTTGTTTACTAAAAAATGTGTAATATATAGAGGAATAAAAAAAACCTTATCGCATTAATAAATATAATTACATTATTCAGCTATGAAACTAGTGAAAATTACAAACATTACAACTAGAAAAAAAATATAAAATAAAATAGTTAAAATAGGAAAATATAGATCATCCAATATGCTAGAATCATCACCCCCATGACCAAAAATATATATAAAAAATATTAGTAAAATAATCAACAACTAATGAAATTAAAATATAACCTTAAGGATGAATTTCAGTGAATATTGAGTGAAAGAATAAAGTTGTATTTATAGGGAGAAATGTGATTGCTGGAATAATAATATGAAATTTTTTCAAATATGACCATTGGTCTATTTTACCAATGGAAACTATACCATTGGTGGAAATTTTAGCATTATAATTAGTTTTTATGAGTATTAATGACAGAGGATAATTGATACAGAAAAGAGAAATGGTGGCTACAACTAATAGAGTCATGCCATTTGAAGCCCATTTTTTAGATCTTGGGAGGGAGGTAGCATCACTAGGATTCATCCTTAAATAATCCCGAGACAAGCTTAAACAAGTGAGGCTTGAAAAAAATCACATACTAGAGAAGTTTAGGTTATTAGAGATTACCACTCAGTTGATGTTAGTTGAGCCACCCCATGAAGCTACCACCATCACACACCTTAACCTTAGGGTGTATGTGGGTGTAATGAGGGGTTAGGTGTATGTGCCTTAGTTATTTAAAGTGTAACTTAATTTGTCTAAAAAAATGTTCATTCCATAAATTCGATTTTAATAATTTTTTTTCTTAATAAAATATATGTTTAATTGAGATGAATTTGATAAATTGATTATTGGATCAAAATAAAAAAATAATTGTATTTTTAGAAAATATATACACTTTTATAATAAACTCATGTATTCTTAATGATTAATATTTTAATGAAATATCCTTTTAAAAATCTATTATTTAAATATCAATGATAAAATAATTTTATAATGACAGGAATTTTTTTTATAAATTTCATAAATTTGATTGTTCCTTAAAAACTATTATTTTTCAATAAATAAGGATTTTTATATTTAAAAGTTAAAATTCTCATATTTAGATCATTATTTTTGTAAAATAAATATTATATTTGAAATTGTCATGTTTAAATTATGTTATGGTGATTTTTTGATGATTTTATAAAATAATTTATTTTTCAATGAACAATAAAAATATTGTTTTGGGTTTTCAGTTTGTTTTATGACTTAATATTTATTTCACAACGATGTAATAATTAGTTAACCATAATAAATGACCTATTTTTTTTATTTTTATTAATATTAATTATTTTAATATTTTTTAATCAATTTCTAAACCAATAAGTTACTTTCCAATGCCTAAAATGGAAAATTTGATTTTAAAAACATTATTTTGTGGACACTTTACTTTTCCTTGTCCAAAGAAGTAATAAAAATTAGTGTTCATTTTAAATGGATTAAAATATCATAAAATTTGACTCAAATTTCTATAACTATGAGAAAAAATCATGGGTAAGCTGATGGTTTATAATTTTCCACAACCAAGATTTCTAAGACCAATATTTGGAAATTATTAAACAATTCTTCCAATTTTGCAATAAATATTCTCCCATTTCACCATTACTCTTCACTCTTAATATATAATATATGAAGTTTTGGTTATTTTTACTCCCAAAGATCCTTCCCAAGGTTTCCTTAATCCCCCAAGGTTCTATCATCAAGATTTAGGAGCAACTCTTCAAGGTAAGAGAAATCTCCACTTCTATTTTCTATTCAAGTTCATTTTTTTGGTATGTCTTCTAATCATTAAACTAATTTATTTTTGTTCACTTTATTTATAAACATTAATATACGAATAATCTTTATAAATGGTATAACCATATTTTCTCTCATTTTCCTTTTCCTTAATCCTTGTTTTATACCCATTATACTGCTGAATTTGTTTCTCAAATTTATCTCTTTTACATGAAAGAATATGTATTCCTTTTTATTTGAATACCCAAACCTCTCACTTTTCAATGTTTATTAAAATATATGTAATAATGACTTATTTATTCAGATATTTATATACATGAAACCCATATTCCATTTCTATGGGTTATAATTGATGTAATGGTTATGTCTTTAAGCACTTTTTATGCATTGATTTTGATATTAAACCCCTTCTTTATTTTCCATAGGTTATTAATAAAATAATTTATTATGATCAATTTGGCCCATACAAAATTAATAAATATGAAGGTTTCACTCTAAAAGTGCTCAGATGCATTGGGTAAAGAAATAATATATAGGGATGACATGTTTTATGATACCTTGGTGAATAACATTGGTAATTTTCATTTATAAAACCTTAGTGATAAAACATGGTGATATTCTTACGAATGCCTCATTTTTATGATGTAGCCAAATTTCCATGTTATGATTAAAGTTATTTTTATGATGATATTCCTCATATTTTATTGTTCATTCAATACTATTATGCCTCATGTTCTTATTGGTATTCTACATGATCACATGTTATATGTCTCCCTTTCTTATTTCCTTACTGGGATTCATGCTCTCCCCTTTCCTTTATTGTATGTCCCCAGGACATGAGATGCAGTAAAAGTAACCTAGGGTGAAGCCATGAAGACATATTTGAAGTGGATTTAGAGGAATTTTTTATGTGCATATGTATTATTTTTCTAATTTCCAAGAAACTAAACTTTATAAAATATCATGTGTTTTGTTTCATGTAATGAAAAGTTTATATAATAAAAAGGTGGGATGCTATATAGTGGATAAAATATAATATTAGATGGACAATTACTCCCATCACCAAATGAGTCTTAGGATGAAATACTAGAGAATATTATGTGTTGAGCCTGAAATAATTAGGACAGGAGGAAAATGATCCTAACAATAATAACCTCTCTCAGTGCTTGCAATAAGAATTGAGAAAGGGAGTATTTAATGGTTATAAAAAGCTAATTTATGAACACAAAAAATAATTATATAAAATATGTGTGTGTATATGTTTTTTACTATATATATATACATATTTTTTAATATGTAAGTTATTTTTTTAAAAGAAGGTGATGCCTTAGTCAAAGACTGAGGAAAAAATTATTTTATAAAAAGAAGGGAAGCTAAAAAAGTCTGAAAGAAGGAATCTTATTACAATACTTATCATAAAGAGGGAGAAAATCACCAGGAAAATCATCAAGCCAGGTAATATCCTGGTTGACTCCCTTGTTGGCGAGACTGTCAGCAACCGTGTTCGCTTCACGGTAAGAATGTGTGGCAATGTAGCTGAGGTCCAAGAGCGTTGCAAGGCATTTCATCCAAAGAGGAGTGAACAACCATGCAAGATGCACCACCCCCTTCCAGATAGCTTTCACCACAGTGGTTGAGTCACTTTCAAGCCACATCTTGTTCCAACCCTTTTGTTTGGAAAAGTCCACCGCATGAATCACACCTAGCATTTCAGCTTCTAGAGCCGAGGCCGTACCACAACCACCAAAGAAGCAGCCCTGGTACCTTCCAAGATGATCTCTAAAAATGGAACCACAACCTGCCAGACCCGGATTTCCTCGCGAGGCGCCGTCGACATTCACTTTGATCCATCCTGGAAGTGGGGATTGCCAGAATACTTCAAAAGTGCGCCGAGGCTATCTGTAAGATCCCGCAATCCTAATATGTAAGTTATATTTATACACACACAAACTATATTTATTACATTATAATATATATTCATTATATATACATGTGTGTGTATATATCCATATGTGTGTATATATCATTTCTTTATCACATTTTATAAAATTTAACATATATATGTATTCATATATATAATTTATAATATATAAAGTTATATTAAATTGAAATTATAAATGAAATATTAATTTATACAATTATTATATATATAAGTGTATATATATCACTCAACCACTAAATTTATAATATTATTATATATTCAAAAAATAAATATATAATTTTTAAATATAAAATATTTGAAATATGTATGGTGATAGTTTTACCCAATCTTCCGCATTATCGCATGACATGACTAGGGTCTTCATACTAAGGTGAGAGACCTACTCAATTGGAAACCAAGACATGTAATGGGGAAATGATGTTTTTGTTTAAAAACATTGAAATTTGGAATAATATTTTAGAAAAAAATTATAATTTATTTCCAAAAATATGAATTATATATAAATATGGTTAATAATATATTTCTATACATGTAATTTTATATTAAAATATATATTAAATATAATTTATAGTTATACATAAATATATTTTAATATATATTCACAAATATATATATATATATATATCAAGTATTTATATATATAAATAATATACATATGTAAATAAAATTTATATATATTTTTATCAATATTAAAATATGGTTTATGTTTAAATATTTATTTTTCTGAAAAAAGATATATATATATATATATATATATATATATATATATATATATATATATATATAACCCGAGTTTGAATCTAGGTGGCCACTAAAGTTCCATTTCTTGTATTAAGTGGGAAATAATTTCTGATCATTAAGATTAGAATTTAGATAGGTATTGTTTATCAGTGACAAGTTTTATAGTGTTGATAAATGAAATCTTTATCAATGGTTTTAGCTGAGAGAAGATAAAAGAAGTCAACATTTTTAATTTTAACTTAGGTTTCAAAATTTTCACCTTATTCACCAAATCCCTTTGCACCGTGTGATATTTTGCTGAAAAATGTTCAAATATTTGTATTTTCTTAGATGAATCTATTAAGAAAATAGTGATATTTCATCAAAATCATTTTTTTAAAGATATTATATGTATTTTTTGCTGATTTTATTTGATCTATTTATATATTTATATCAAATAACTATTAATTAGGAAAGTTAAAACTAGTCTAGAACTACGTGGTCTGTATGGGACAACCTACATATATGGTGTCGGGTGGGCACTTTTTTTTATCCATTTTGAAAAAGGGCATAAACAGTAATTAAATACAATTTTTTACTCATGCAGGATTTCCCATACGATTATGAGATAGCTTGTAGAACTACCTAATTCTTTTTTGATATTTTTTCTTAAAAACATTGTAAAATTCCATAAATGGGTTTTGAAATCATAAAATTTAAATTTAAACCCATGCCAATTACAATTCAATTGAAAAATTAAATAATTTTTCATTTGATACAAATATATATCTAATACATAATTTTTAATATATAAAAAATATTAATAAAATGGGATTACTCAACCCATATGAAAAATGGGCCAATCATGAAAATTTTGGGTTGTATATAAATTGGTTGAAATGGGAAAATATTTATAGATAATACATATGTACAAACACAGGTGCATACAACCACACACACACACACACACTCACACAACCACACAAACACAAACACACATACACATATGTATATATATATATATACATATATAAATTTACACACATACACACTGATATATTTAGATATTTTATATATATACATGTAGGGACCCGAGACACCATGAGAGGGGGGAGGGGTGAATCTGAGTGTTGAGCAATTAAAATTTCTTTCCATTTTATCGGTCCCCTTAGCCGTATGAATTTTGTTCCCATGTTAGTAAGAACATGTTAAATATCTAATTATCACTCTCACTGATCTCATCTAATGATACAAAAATAAATAGAAAGTAAATCAAGTAGGAAATAATGATTTTACTTGATTAACCACGATGGACTAATCCAAGGAGAAAACACCAATGATGTATAAACATACCCGATGATAACAATATGCATTATATGTATGGAAATAGTTTTAGAAAAGTGAACTATTGATCTGGGGGAACTTCACCTTCTTATTAATCAACACACTACTTCAAGATAAGTCCTTTATAATTTATAAAATTTAAAATCTTAAAAAATTTAAGAACTTGTTGAACTATCTCCATTCAACATGAGACTCTACTTGCATCATTATTATTGAATTGATGCTCCTTTATTCACTAATTCACTACTCTCCCCTTATTTTATGATGGATGAGATCAACTCCACAATGTGGGGGTTGAATATTTTTATTCCACAAAAATATATAATCAACTATCTATTCTTCTAGGTGAAGATAATTCCTTACTGGAATTATCTTACAATCCTCCTTTTCTTACTACTGAATGTGGTAGTTATTTCCTTATCTTCTCAAGCCTCCTCTTCAATAATTGAACCAGTTGTGACAATGAAATTATTTTATGTTCATCCTTATTCTTCTAAATTAGATCTTTTAATATTCTTAGGATATTCTATTCTTCTCCTCTGATTGAGATATGAAAATTCCATTCTATCTTTTTTTGGAAATGCTATAAGAAATTTTATAATTCCACCTTTATCCAACCCTTAATTTGAGATTTGTGATCAATTAGTCTTTCTCTAATCCATTGAGATCATTATAAGTGTAACAAATCAATTTAATGTGGTCATTAAGTGTTAATAAATCCAAGTTAATACTTGAAATCTTGTGTAAAACTTCCTTATTTTAATTTTCCAATAAAACTGCTAAATAAGCTAGAAACCAACTGATCACAATTATGATTCTCCAACCCAAATCATTCGACTTGAGATTAGGGAACACTATACGAACTTATACATACGTCCCCATATAAAATAGGATTTTGAATAGTGGTAAGGTCCCAAGTGGAAACATGGGAAGAATATCTTCTGGGTAGTAGATAAGCAATGAAAGTGCACAATCATAAAATTAATAATAAGAGTAAACAACACTAAAATGCGGAAGCAATAATAATAATAACATCCCATTATATAACATATGGAATACACTATATTGTAAAAAAGTCAACATAGATCACCACATGTGGTATATCTATATAAAATAATCAAAGAAAACATATATAAAAGTGGTATCTCTATAAAATATCTCTGAATCTACCCCAACATCAACATGAACAAAATGGTCCTCCCCTAAGTAGGGACCATTTCCTCATAAGAATCTTTGGACTCAAAGAACATATTAACATCTATATTTCCATGAAGAGTGTGATAATAAACTTATTAAGACACTACTAGTTCATCCTTAACATAATTTTAACAGTCATATAAAGGTGTATGTGATGAAAAAAATAAATACATAAATAATCATATAGCCAGCTGGGTTATCTTATACTAACTAGGCTTCCAAAAAATCCTACCCTACCTTATTTGGATCATTGCTGTAAGGAATGTATATTATAAAAATAATATAATATACAAACCATGAACCACGATTTTTACTTAGGTCACTACCTCATAAAGCACTCTAACCCATATCTATATACACAAGGAGATCCATCATCATATAGACCTATCCCCTCATACTATGAAGAGGTTAAGTTAATCACACTAGCCTATACCCCAAACTCTAAGGAGGCCATAACCAGTCATAATGACCCATTCCCATAGACTATAAGGATGCCACTTTAAATCATGCTGACCCATCCCCACAAGAACCGAGGAGGCTATAATCAATCACGTTGACCTATCCTCACAAACTCTAGGGAGACCACATCAGTAAGAATAAGAATAAAAATACCAAAAATCTATATAACAAAAGGTAACTCACATAACCACAACTCAGCCTGATGCCTCACTCACATCAACCATCACTATCACAATGGGAATGATCCACCTCACTCATGGTCTTCCTTATATCACACATTAAGCTAATCTATATTTCCAATGGTTATAACTCATCACTATAAAAAACCCACACACCATATTGCATTAGAAATATAATAGAGAAAGTGAAAACACTACCCAAGTCCCTACGTTATTTACCCAAATCATTCTATCCATTACTGATCCAAACTGAAACTTTCCAAGACCAAACACCCAAGCAGACAACCATACATACACACCTGTTCCATTTAATCCTTTCATCATTTTCGAATCATACTACTGGATTTAGTTCCCTAGAACCAAAAAATATTTTATTACTGAAATATTGATAGTTTTTAATATTAATTTATATCTTATCACATGATAATTTTTCTTCTACGTGACATTTATTTGATAATTTTCTAAGGTTGTATGTCACACTGAAAGGTCATAATAGTTCCACACTATGATGAGAACCCAAAAGTTCCATGAAAATATTCTAAAATATATGTTATATATCTAGATGATATCATTTTATCAGACACAAATTATACTGGCTATCAGGTATGGAGACTCATAGATCATTGAGACACATTCTCATAGTGTAAACCCTTTGTAATATTTAGAGTAAAATATTTTAAGAAAATGACATACCAGGAGGAAATCCACACACACACACACACACATATATATATTTCATTGTATGTTCATATATAAATATTCACATAATGGTCCTCAGACATGAAAATTATTTCTAATTCATAACGCGAGTCATATACTTTGATGTATTGATGAAAAACATGACAACATAAACTCCAGAATAGGTAGGATATGTTTAAAGAGTCACACATGATATTACATTATTGAATAATGTGAGAAATAATTTATCCATTCTATTCATTAATGGAAGTTTATATCTCAGGCCCCTTGATTGGAATTTCCCTAGTTAATTAAATCCATGACCATAGTGTTATATGGGAATGTTCTTTTGTGGAAATTCAAAGAAAGAGACATAAAACACATAGGTTGATGATATGAGTATGAAAATTTCTTAATTAGAGATATTATGAAAAAGATATTATATTACACAATGTGCGTTTGTAACACACCAATATTTTAAAAGAGGAATATCATATTCAACTGTGTATATATCACACAAAAATAAGCTTAGAAGAGGATGTAACACCATAAGATTTTATGCTATGTTTACTTTTAAATAAATTTAATCTCTTTGATAGCTTTTGGTGAATGAAACCATGAGATTTTAAAATAACACTATGTTTGATAGTGTATACAACATGCAACACCGAGATTAAACGAACCACAATACACTATTAAAATAATTATTATTTTAACACGACACTACCACAAAAACAGTTTTTCGCAGCGCCCCCCCGTTATCAGCGCTAACGAAAAAGCGCTGATAAAGGGGTGTGCCTTTATCAGCGCTCAAAAAAGCGCTGTTAAAGGGTGCCTTTATCAGCGCTAAAAAAATCACTGATAAAGGCACCCCTTTATCAGCGCTTTTTTTTAGCGCTGATAAAGGGACCCCCCTTTATCAGCACTTTTGTTAGCGCTGATAAAGGCCCCCCCCTTTATCAGTGCTTGTTTAGTAGCGCTGATAAAGGGGGGGCCTTTATCATCACTTTTTTTAAAAGCGCTGATAAATGGTCGGATTCAAAAAAAAATATTAATATATTAATATATAAATATAGTTATATTGTTATATAAATATAATATATAATTTTTAAATATATTTTAGATAAGTATAAATGTACATTTACTCTTATTATACTTAATATATAAGATATTTAGTGAAAATGGCTTCTTAAAAAATTAAAAAAATATTTTTAATTAATAATTTGATAATTGTTATGGAGTAATAGTCATTTAATAACAATTTGAGGACTAAAAAAGTTAAAAAAATTAAAAAAAGATCCAAAATATGTTGAAAAGGCAACTCAAACTTCAAACGGCCATAACTTTTGATCCGGGTGTCCGTTTGAGCTCTACCACATATCAAATCGAAGCCTGCGACAAGCTCTACGTCACTGTGACTGGGGGATACCCCGGTCAAGCGTTTTTCAAGGCGAAAAGAGGCCCAGAAGGCCTCCAAAATTGAGTTTTTTGTCGGGGTACCCAGATTTTTTAAAATTTTGTGGATTTTCAAACTCGTTTAAGGGGGTGTTATTGGATTTTTTTGGTGGGGAATGAATTTATTCCAAGGTATTACATTCATATTGATATTATTTCTTTGAAATTTAATCCTTTTTTATAATGCACTGCTATTTATAATCAAATATATAACTATATGTACATATTTTTTATATATTCGCACCTAAAAATTAAATTTTTTAAATAAATAATTAAACATATTTACATATAAAATATATTAGCTTTATCTAAATAATAACTAATATCCATTTTATTTAAAATACCAATATATGAATATTTATATACCTATATATTAATCTAACTATATATATATTAATCTAACTATATATATATATATTAATCTAATAACTATATATATATTAATATCACTATATATATATTAATATAACTATATATATATATATATTCATATAACTATATATATGTTAATATAACTATATATATATATTAATATAAATATATATTACTATAAAAATAAATATAACTATATATATATAGATATAGATATATATTAATATCACTATATATATATTAATATTACTATATATATATATTATAATATAACTATATATATATATATATTATAATATAACTATATATATATATATTATAATCTAATAACTATATATATATATATATATATATATATATTAATATAAATATATATTACTATACGAATAAATATAACTAAATATATATATATATATATAGATATCATGAATTGGAAGACAAATCAAAATAGAGTAGTGGTAAAGGCTTAGGCGCGCAGGGGGGAGGTCTCGAGTTCAAATCCTGTGGGAGGCAGGGGCGCGTGCGCATGAGGGAATATAGCAGAAAGCGCTGTTAAAGGGTGAAGGGGGTGCGTGGGGTGCGTGGGGTGCTGTACAGAGGCAGAAAAGCACTGTAAAATGGGGGGCTCAAGCACTATAAAATCTCACCCGATTCGCAGTATTTTTTAATTTTTTTTTAAATTTTTTTAACTTTTATCAGCGCATTTTTAAAAGCGCTGATAAAATGGTCCTTTATCAGCGCTAAAATGAAAACGCTGATAAAGGAAGCGCTGATAAAGGGGACCCCCCTTTATCTACGCTGGCTTTATCAGCGCTTTTTCTAGCACTGATAAAAGCCATTTTTATCGCTGATAAAGGCCGTATTTGTAGTAGTGCGACCATTATAACCCATCCATTAAATTGTTTAGTGTGAATAAGATTAAACATATTATGAAATATATATAAAGTTATTAATCAATAAAAATTTATTGATCAATTATTGGGAAATAAACACTTAAAATTTTAATAAATTCATTTTATACGTTTTCTTCAAAAATATTTTTTATTATTTTTTATGAGAAAATAATACAATGGTTTTTTACCAATTTTATATAGTTTATTTGATAATATTAACCCAATTTTCAAAATTAGTGCATCATAATTATATTATGTTATTTTTTTTAATTTTTTCTAAAAAGATTTTTTTCCAGTGAATAGTGAAAATTACATTTTTATTGAAAGCTCTATTTTTATTTCAACCATTTGAAAAGTTCCATTTTATTTTAAAATGGTTTAAAAGTAAAATTAGTTATATTATATTATTTATAATCCAATTAAATTAATAAGAATCAATTTAATGTTTTAATTTTTAATAAAAACATTTTTATACTTAAAATGACATTTTTCTGAAAAATTGTTTTTTGTTGTGTTTTATCGAGTTAGATTTAAATTAAATTATAGAACTTCGATGTTTTAAATTTTAAAAAATGGAATAGATATTTGTATTCATAAGATAAAAATTTATTAAATAGTTTTATTTCATTTTGGGTTGAAATGAATTGTAACTTTAATAATTTTTGTTACAATGGTAAAGGGTAAATTAGGTAATTAAAGATAAAAATAAAATGGAAAGGACCATAAAATGACCCTAAAAATTGACTAAATATTATTTTATGATTATATTTCATTCATAAGCATCCATTATTATGTCATATAGATTTTTATATCCATTTGGATGAGATAATAACCTTAATAGTATTTTATTTCAAGAAAAGTCCAACATGTCACACTCTTGTTTTAATAACTATAATATTTTAATATGGGGTTATCCAAAGGATATGTTATAATATAAATATTATTTTTAAATATAAATTATTTATATTTATTATGGTAATTTATTTTTAATTTTTAGTTAAGAAATAATGAACTTAAATTCTTACACAACATTGATACAGTAATTATTTAATTAATAGAATAATCAATTAAATGTTATTAAAATATTAAAAATAATATAATTTGAGATATTTAATGTGGTAAAATAATAATATATATGATCATGAAATTTTTATGATATAATAAAATAGTTTTTTATATTTTTACTTCTTTTTTTGATTTTTTTAAAGTAAAAGTAATGAGTAGTATCAAAATTGGCAATAATGATATTTTATGGGATTAATTTTTTATTAAAATATTTAAAAACTATAAAAATCTTAGATAATAAAAAATGGTATAAAAAATGGTCTAAAATTTCATTCCTTATTCATTTATATTACATTTGGATGAATTTCCCTCTAGAATAGTCTTATTATATTTTAATCTTTTGAGAAATTCCAAAAGTTCCCCTCACCACAATTATAAAAGGCCCTCCTCCCTCACTTATTTACACCACCATGAGCCATATATCTGTACCATAACCCAAAAAATTCTCTTATTAACAAAATTATAAATTTTCTTGAGGTTATGGACCTTACAAAATTGAAATACTAGGTCCCTTAAGAAAAGATTTAAAGGGAGTCCATCGAAGAAGAGGTAAATCATCTTTGCAAACTATTTCAAATTTATTTCTCATTATACATCATATTTATGTGTTTTAAAAACTCTAAAATAATAAATCCATAATCATAAAAATAATTGGATGTTATTATTATTATTATGGTACAACCATATTCCATCTCATTTCCATCTTAGGAAAAGAAAAAACATCACCCATGCATACGTACAACTTATCGTCTCCACGTAGCAATGTATTTTTTTCATCACCACTTTACTTGGATGGTTATAAATATATAACTAACGAATATATATGATATGTATTATATAATAATTATTATTTTAAGGTTAATTATTCTTTACCATTATTTTTTTCCATCCATCGAAAAATGGAAACAACGTTCATGCGTACGTATGACTTACCGTCTCCATGAATGGTGTAATTATTATTTTTTATATCTATATCTTTATAGATGAATATAAATATCTATATATATTTAATATATATGATATTTAAACAATAAATAATATTCTGAATAATATGTAACTATGATAAAAGTAAGATTACAAGAACTACTGAATCAAAACATACGTGAAAACAAAGCAGTTACCACATGAAACAATGATTTTAACAATGAGTTGATAATAAATAGGTGATAAAATATTATAAATAAATAAAATATATTATTATATATATATATATATATATGATTATGGTTATTTAATATATATACAATAAATATATATTTATTATATTGGTGGTTTAAACACGTACACAGGAAATCAAACCCAAGGTAAGGGTTTCTCATCTCACTTTTACTTATGTGAGACATATGCCATATTCACCACTTATTTATTTTGTGTAGTTTATATACTACAAAATTAATTTTTTTAAATAATTAATATATTCATATTAATGGTATTTTAAGTTTAATTTTAAGTTATTTATTTCATGGGGCTTACGAATCAAAATAAACCCAAGTGGTAAAAGTTTATTTCACAATCTCTTCATTATTCGAGATTATTTATGTTGAAGTCCATATTAGGGAATATTTATTTTCCATGACCATGTTTTCTAAAAGTGTTTTCAAAAACATTTTTAATATTATCATACAATTTTTGAAATTAATTTTCATCCATTTTTTAATTTTTACAAAACTTTTTGAAATGAATCTTTTTGTCGTTTTCTAAATGAGGTACTTTGTGACTTTTCTAATAAAAAAATATAGAAGTAATGTTTTTTAACTTATAAAAAATGAGTTAATTTTACCTCCATCATGAATAATTAATGATTTTAAGCTTCCTTTTCAATTTTCAAGGTTATTTTATAGAAAATTATTTACTTTATACTTGAACATTGTTTCTTTAAAAGTGAATTTCAAAGTGAAAAATCTATTTTCCTCATTTTTTAATGATCGTTTTATGGTAATTTTATTTATAAATGAAAATAACCCTTTATTTTACTTATGAACCATTGGGTATATGTTTTAATGATACCATACTTTTAACAATTAACTTATTTTTGATCATTGGATATTGAATTTCTTTTAAATATCCATATTATTGTATCATGGATATGATTATTTCCTAAGTCATATACCATTTATACATACCAAGTTACATTTTAAAAGTATTTGATTAAATAGGTAATTATTTACAAATCCATATTATTTACTAAATACATATTTTTTTATAATTATATTAATTTTGAATTAAATTGATCATTCAATATATGAGGAATTCATTGGACATGCAATGATGGGTGGGGCCCAAAATTATATAGCTCCTTAATGCATCAAAAGGTCTCACGAAACAAATCAGTTGGCCAAATTAAATGGATTTTTGTACATAGATTTAAATTTTCTTAAAACAAAGTCTTGATGGTAGAGATATCATGATCTCATAAATCATGACATCCAATAGAAATAATTTCCTTCATTGATAATTTAGTTATTGTTTTCCATGATATTTTTGCAATGATATTATATCCGTA
The DNA here is from genome assembly GCA_963277665.1 of Viscum album. Lineage (NCBI taxonomy): Eukaryota > Viridiplantae > Streptophyta > Magnoliopsida > Santalales > Viscaceae > Viscum > Viscum album. The sequence goes on from OY728137.1 coordinate 1,103,631,343, forward strand.
TGCATTTCATTATTAGTTTATTGATTAAATGAAATATGTTTTCTATTATTTACCTTTCCATATTTTTTTATTCATTATACATTTATGATAGTCATGTTATTGATTAAAGGGCATGTGTTTTTAGTTATTTACCTTACCATATTGATTATTCTATTCAAATTATCTGAATAGAATGTGTGTTCAGTTATTTACCTTAACATTATTATTCTTATTAATTCATGAAAGCTTCCACTATAATTAACCCTTATAGAGAATTTGAGATCACCCTTATTTTATTTAATTTTATAGGAATCCATGAAGTGTAATATGATTTATATATAAGAATATTCTAGAGAGAATAATTTTATTCAAAAAAAATATTTTAATTTTTGTTTTCAAATGTAATATAGAAATCATGCATGCATCTATTTTTCTGAAACTACTAAACTATATTGTCCTGTAGGACGAAATTAATTGTATCTTATGCCGATTTAATAAAGTAGACATAATCTCCAGGTTATTGGGGTTAGGGTTACTATAGTTAGTATTAGAGTAATTTTAGTAAAAACCTTGGAAACCATATTTTAAAATAAATAAAGTTAACATGAGAACTATGATAATTCCTTATAGTATTTGAGAATTTCTATCATTAGTATGATTTTATTTTATAACTCAATATTTATGATAATTTTTAGATAACTTAGTGTGTTCCATTATTTAGTGATGATGCTTAAAAAAATAAAGAGAATCAATAACCTTGGTCAATATAGGGATTTTACTACCAGGTAATCCAATACAGTTGACATTGGGACTGAGCAGATTATGACTATATTAAGGAAACTAACCTAGGTTATGTCTGATAACCTTTCCTATATTAAGTATCTTAATGATACACAACTTATTAAAACAATGTTAGACCGCATCATGCATCAACAACCCTCATTATTAAATAAAACTATAAATCTTTTTGTAGCTGAGTAGTGGATAAGTTCCTTAAAGAAGATATTTATTTATTTGTGAAGTAATCAATGGGATAAGGTTGTCATAAAAGTTTATCATCTCTTAGGGGATGCTGATCAATGGTGGACATTGATTCAAAATACTAATAATATATAAAATAAAAATCATGGAATTAAATGATTTTAAGGAACTTTTATTTGGAAAATATTTCCATGAGAATAATGAGTAGATATGGAGATAAAATTATTAAGTACGAGACAAAAGGAAGAAGGAAATATTGTTATATATGATGCTAACTTTACAAGGTTATCCAAGCATTCTATAGAATATGTACATAATCCAAAGAGTAAGATTGACAATTTCTTTGATGGTATTAAATAAATTCTTCTAAGTGAACTAGCATAATGAACCTTCTTATCATGTAAGGATATAATATCATGTGCTTTCAAGATAGAGAAATAATTATCCAAGTCTTATGGTGTTGAAGGAAAATATGAGAATAAAATTAAAGAAAAAATGGATAAAGGGAAGAATGAAAATAAATATTTTCCCATATGTGATAATTGTAGAACGAAACAACATAGTTATTTATTTAAAGGTATGGTAGTTTTATGAAGGTGGGGATAAAAAGGCTACCAGGATCATGATTCATAGGAAATAAATAAGATTCCAATGTGCAATGCTTCAACTATAAGGAGATGGTGAACCATGAAAATAAATGCACCAAGTTTCAAGGGAATATTCCTCAAAAGAGGCAGGATTAAGGTCAAGCTTATGCTATTACTACAAATTAAGTGGAATTTTTAAAACTATTATTTATTTGTATTCAAAAATTAAATTATAGAATTATTTTATCAATTACATTATGGTTAAAAGTATTATAAAATGCATAAATATTGTACTACAATACTATTCCCATAAGTATTTGAAATCATATGTTAAATGGTACTTATAAACAAGAAAAATGATTAGTGGTAAGGTAAATGGAAAGATAACCCTTAAGGAATTCTTGATGTTGTTTTAATAATGTTTATTCAGGATAAATAAAAGTTTGAAATTAAATAATTAAATGATATAGTAATAATGACCTTGGAATTAGTTTCTGATTTGAGGAAAATGTTGTTTATGTAGAGTTTACTTCACTTTGGGATTTAGAAAAAATATTCAATGATATGAGATTTTATTTTATGGGAGAGTTAATTTTTGGAAGCTTGCATGTTTTCATTATGGTTTTATGATGATTTAAGTTATTACTATATTTAAAAAAATACGTGATCAAGGTATTTACATGTGACATTAAGAGATAATTTATGGGAGATTAATGATAAGTCGATATTAGAAATTTAGTTTTGGAGGAGCCTTAAGATTGAGTACTTATGGAATGGATTAAGTTTAAAATGAGATATTATTATTTTCAGTTAAAGTATGATTTATCATATTGGATAACATGTGCTAAATTTTTTGGTTTTAGTAAATATTTAGAGGCTAAATGAATAACTTATGGATCTTTTAATTTATTAAGAGTGCTTCTAGCATGAACAATTCATCTCAAATATCCATTTCTTGGTGTAAGAGATGAAGTGGAAATAGATCGAATCACAACCAAAGGATGAGATTATTCTTAAGACATGTAATGGATCAAGTAAGATTATTTTATCAAGTTATTTATCTAGATATTAAAATAATCCCTCAACTTTAGGAAAAATACCTTGAAAAAAATGTTATCCATTTACTTTTCTTACCGAGAAATCAATTTCCTTTTAACCCACCACAAATTTATGGTTTCATGATGGTTACCTTTATTATGACTCTATATTAATCCTTGGGTGTTATTTTTCTCTCACATTTCTATATTTTCACTTCCCACAAATGTTATCATATTCAGAAACCTAGTTTTTTGGTGACCTTTATACTTCCCTTTCCCTCTTTTAGGAGGAAGTTTTATTAATTTTTGCATGATGTGTGTTTTCCATAAAGTTATTTTAAAATGTAAAACCAATGATTTCTGATAAAAATTTTAAATTGTGAGGATTTAATTTATTTAAGGAGGGTAGAATGTAACACCCCTATATTTTAAAAGAGGAATATCATATTCAATAGTGTTTATGACATGCAACACCAATCTTAGAAGAGAATGTAACACCCCAAGATTTTATAGTAGGTTTATTTTTAAATAAATTTAATCTATTTAATATATTTAAGTGCAAACAATCCAAATATTTTTAAATAATACTATGTGATACCATATACAACACGCAACACCGAGCTTAAATAAACCACAATACACTATTAAAATAATTATTATTTTAACATGACTATTATAACCTAGTTGTTAAATTGGTTGGTGTGAATAATATTAAATAGATTATGAAATAAATATAAATAAATTAATCAATAAAAATTTATTGATCAATTATTAGGAAATAAATACTCAAATTTTAGTAAATTCATTTTATACGTTTTCTTCAAAAATGTTTTTTATTAATTTTTTTGAGAAAATAATATAATTATTTTTTTTAAATTTTAGAGAATTTATTTGATAAAATTAACTTAATTTTTGAAATAAAAATAGAAAAATTATCTTAGGGATAAAGTTTCATATTTTTCTGAAAAAATTTATTTTCTAGCGAATAGTGAAAATACCAATTTTTATTGAAAACTATATTTTTGTTTCAACCATTTTTAAAGTTAAATTTTATTTTAAAATAGTTTAAAATTAAAATTACTTATATTATAATATTAATAATACAATTAAATTAATTAAAATAATTTTATTATTGAATTTGGAATAAAAACATTTTTATACTTGAAAAGGGCGTTTTCATGAAAAACTGTTTTTCATTGCATTTTATCAGATTAATTTTAAATTAAATTCTACTAATTTTGTCTTTTTAATTTTTAGAAATGAAATATATATTTTTATTCATGTGTTCAAAATTTAGTAAATAATTCCCTTTTATTTTTGGTCAATATAAATAATAACCTTAGTAATTTTTATTACCATGATAAAGGGTAAATCAGATTATTAAAGTTAAAAATAAAATGATAAGAAATAAAAAATAACCCTAAAACTTACCTAAATATGATTGTATGAGTTCATTTCGTCCATAATAATACAATATTCGGTTTTGTGGAATTTTAATGTCCATTTGGATGAGATTATGACCTTTATAATATTTTATTTCATGAAAATTCAAACATGTCACACCCTTGTTTTAATAACTATAATAGTTTAACATGGGGTTATAAAAAGTATATATTAGACTATAGATAGTATTTTTAAATAAAAAATATTTATTTTCATCATGTTAATTTATTTTTAATGTTTAGTAAACAAATAACCAACTTAAATTCTTACACAACGTTAATGCAGTAATTATTTAATTATTGGAATAATCAAATAAATGATATTAAAAATATTTAAAGTAATATAATTTGATATATTTAAGGTGATAGATGAATTCTATTGATTACCGTGACATTTTTAGGATATAATAAAATAGTTTTTTCTTATTTTAATTGTTTTTTATGTTTTTAAAGTCAAAGTAATGACTAATATCAAAATTGACAATAATGATGTTTTATGGGATTAATATATTATTAAACTATTTAAAAATCATAAAAAATATTAAATAAGAACAATGGGGATAATATATGGTTGAAAAATTCATGACCTATAAATTTATAGGCTATTTGGAAGCATTTGTCTCTAGAATAGTATTATTATTTTTTAATCTTTTGAGAAATTTCAAAAAGTTCCCCTCACCTCAATTATAAAAGGGCCCCTCCTACCTCACTTATTTACACCACCTTTAGACTTTTGGATCAACCATACCCTGAAAAAGTGTCTTCTAAAAATGATTATACAAGTTCTTGAGGTTCTATATCTTCCAAAATAGAAATCACAGGTCCCTTAAGAAGAGATCTAAAGGGAGTCCACCGAAGAAGAGACAATTATATTTATCGACTCTTTAAAATTTATTTATTATTATAATTCATCTTCATGTGTTGTAAAAATTATAAAATAATAAATCTAGTATCATAAATATACTTATATGTTATTATGATTATGATCAAACCACATTCCATCTCATTTCCATCTTATTGCTTGAAGGGCCCGAAGGCCTTCATTTTTTTTATTATTTTTGATAATTCCCCTTTTAAGGGTTGAAGGGGAACACTTACATGGCTTGTAGTCTCAGTGACACATTACATGACCCAAATTCCTTAGAGGAATTCATCCCAAATAGACTATATGGAACTAACCCTCCCCAAAAAATATCTTGATGTCAGCTCTCCACCTACGAAAGGCTAGTCAGCTAGCTGTCCTATGTAGAGATTCATAGGCCTGATGCCGATGAAAATTCCATACCCTCTCATTCTCCCAATTCTAGTTAGATCTGCTCTGGTAAATGAGCCTGCTCTGAATCCTCATCTGAATCCTTGTTCTCTTTAAATATGTCTAGTTGCATTTGCATTTCATGTGTCTTGAAGGGAATGAGGTAGCCCAAAATCCTTGAGGTGGACCGAAGGCCTTTATGTGGATCAAAGGCCTTGATGTGGCTCTAAATCCTTACTATCTTAAAGTCCTTGGGTGTCTCTAAGTCCTTAAAGGACCTGAGGACCAAACTAGTGAAATGGATGAATAGTTACGACTGCTACAGTACCAAACAATACCTACTACAGTACTCAAAAAATATTCCTCTACCCAGATTTTATCCCGGGTCTCTTGGATACACTTGAAGAGTCCTCACTAACTATTCTGAATCTCATTCACCTTTCTTCCATCCTATAAAAAGAAAAAACATCGTTTGTGCGTACATACGACTTACCGTCTCCACGTAGCGGTGTAATTCGTTTTTCATCACCACTTTACATGGATATTTATAAATATGAAACTAATATATATATATATATATATATATATGATATATATGAAATTAAAATTATTTTTTTAAATGTTAATTATTCTTTATCATTCTTTTGTTCTATCCATCAAAAAAAGAAAACAATGTTCATGCATACGTACGACCTACCTTCTCCATGAAGGGTGTAATTCATTTTATATATCTATCTTTATTGATGAATATATATATATATATATAATATTTTATTTTTAAACAATAAATAATATTCTATAGATGATGGAACTATGATATAATTACGAGGACCATAACTACCGAATCAAAACATACATGAAAAACGAAGTAGTTACCACTCAAAACAGTAATTTTAACATTAAATTGATAATTAAAAAGTGATAAAATATTAAAAATATATAATATATGGTATGATATATATGATTATGGTTCTATAATATATGTATAGTAAATATATATTCAATATATAGGAGGCTCAAACATGTATAAAGGAAATCAAACCTGAGGTAAGGGTTTCCCGTATCACTTTTACTTATGTGAGAAATATGTCATATTAACCACTTATTTATTTTTTTGATATATATACTACCCCTATAATTTTTTATATCATGAATATATTTTTCTTCATGGTATTTAAAGTTTAATTTGAATTTATTTCTTTTATGGGGCTTACGAATCAAAACAAACTAGTAATGCAAAATGGGCGGGTTGGGGCGGGGTGGGCCAAACCCGCACGGGTTTGAGCCTGCACGAGTTTGTCCGCAAAATCCCGCATATAATGTTGACAAAAAATTTCAAGCCTGCCCCACCCCGCATAAACTTGTGGGTTGCCCGTGGGTTGCCCGCGGGCTTACCCACATTAAAAAAAATACTATTTATAATAATTTAAATACTATATTTTTTATCATTCTTAAAGGTATTTGAGGGAAGAAATATGAATTAACAATAATTAGAGTTTTAAGGGATTCAATTGAACATTTTTTTGTGGGTCAATGGTGGCATGCAGCGACGCCGATGTGGTGGCGAACTGTTACGATAGAAAGTAAGTGTGTGATCAGTGATGGGTGATGAATGATAATATTGGTTGCGTGGTCATGTGAACAACTAAACTTGGGAATGAATGAAGTCTCTCCAGGTAATGATTAGTTTTAGAGGAAGCTATTAGTGTTACCACGATGTTCTATCCTATTCTCTTAATGAAAAATTAAAATTAAATAATAACAAAATTAAATCGACCTAAAAAATATTATGATTATAATAACTCTTATAGAATTGAAACCATGTTTACGAGCGATGAGTCTCATTTTTGGAGAGATGGGTTGACACACCATGCGAATATGGTTAATAATTACGAAATAAATAATATAATATCATATTAAAACAATAAATATAGGCCTATTTAAAATTCACATGGGAATAAATGGTGAATTAGTATAAAAATTACGGTGAGAAATTATATGTCACCGTTTAACCATGATTTTTTATTAAAAAACTAAAATGTTAAAGAAACATATATTGTAAAAATAATATATTTTTTTTAAATCGGGCTCGCGGGCAAGCCTGCACCCACGCGGGCTCAACCTGCATTGGCCCGCACCCGCGCGGGCTCAACCCGCATTGTCCCGCACTCTAAATGGTCAAAATTTTTAGGCCATCCACGCCCCACATCCTCCCCATACCCGCAAAGCCCACAGGCCGTGGGCCCGCTTTGCATCACTAAAAGAAACCCAAGTGGTAAAGGTTTATTTCACAATCTCTTCATTGGGATTCTTTATGTTTAAGTACCCAATATTGAATATTTCTCTTCCATGTACATGTTTTATGTTTTTTTTTTCAAAAAGGGTTTTTAATATTTTACAATAGTTTTTCTAAATTCATTTTTAACCATGTTTGAATATTTACAAAATATTTTGAATGCAATATTTTTGTCATTTTCCAAATGAGGTACTTTGTGACTTTTCTAAGAAAAAAACATAGAAGGATTTTTTAAACTTATATGACATTAGAAAACTTTCCCTATGACATGATCTATTAATGATTTTAAGCTTCATTTAAAAGTATACAAGGTTATTTTCAGAGTTAATTTTTCATTTTTTACTTGTTCATTGTTTCTTTAAAAGTTATTTTCAAAGTGAAAAATATATTTTCCTCAAAAATGTTTTTAATTATTTTTATGGTAATTTTATTCATAAATGACAATAACACATTATTTTACTTATTAATGACTATGTATATGTTTTAATGATACTATCCTTTATATTATTGACTTAATTTTGTGATAATTATAATTTTCCTTTCTCTTAAATATACATTTTCTTGTATCATGGATATGATTATTTCATAAGTTTTATACCATTTCTACATAAAATTTCAAATTTTGAAATCATTTTATTGACTATGGAATTATTGATAAATACACATTCTTTAATCAATATAGATATTTTTTGATAAGGAATATTTTTCATGAATTAAATCAATCATTTTATATACAAGGAATGAATTGGACATGCAGTGATAGGTCATGCCTAGAATCATATAGCCCCTTGACGCATCAACACGGCTTATGAAAAAATTAAGGAAGAAAAATTAAATGTGTTTTTACCCATTGTTTTAAACTTCATTAGAAAAAGGTCTTGATGGTAGAGATATCATGATCTTAGAAATCATGACATCCAACAGTATGTATTTCCTTCATTAAGAATTTAATTATTGTTATCCATGATATTTTTGGAATGATATTATCTCTAGATGCATTTAATTATGAATTTATTCATTAAATGGAATGTTTTTTCAGTTATTTACCATACCATATTGATTATAGCTTATACAATTATGGTATTCAAGTTATTGATTAAATTATTTTTTTGTTTAGTTACTTACCTTTCCATAATTATTCTTATCAATTCCTGATAAATTCTGTTGTACTTAACAACTAACACTTATTTTTTTCTTTTCATAAGAATCCATGAAGTGTAATATGATTTATATGCAAGGATATAATATATCTAATGATGTTATTCTCAAAAAATGATGTAATTTGTGTTTTCAAGTGTAATATGGGAATCATGTAAGTATCTAGTTTTCTAAGACTAGTAAACTATTCAGTACTTCAGGATGTGATTCCTTATATCTTATTACAATGTAATAAAGTAGAAACTGGCTCTACATTACTGGGGTTAGGGTCTCTAAAGTTTTTTCATGAGGTTATATGTTTTTTTGAAATTAACTTCTTTCTCTATGGGAACCTTGGTGTGTTGCTAGACGCTAACTTTGGAGTTTAGGAAATGTAACTTAATTACACTGAGAAATTGGCCTAGAGATTCACACACTAAGTGTATCCATAACCATTGTTAAATTAAATATGAATTTATCATGTTAAATATATATTATTTCCACATGTGATTTAATAATAATTGATGTTTGGCTGATCAAATATATCCAATCACCAGTTATTCAAGAGAATATTATATGTGTTGAATATTAAATAAATATTTATTCTCTTAGTAATTATTTATTTAATTATGCAAATAAATATAATATATATTTATCTCTTATATATTAAAAAGGTCACAAATTTTTATTTATTTGGTTTCAAGAATATTTAATAAATATTTTTTGAAAAATAAACTAAATATAAAATTTATATATTTATTATCATATAATACAATGAAATTTATTTAATAAATAAATAGTCATTATTAAAGGCCTAATAAATACTGAAGAGAATTGGTGGGATGAATTTAATGGTCCCCTAAGTAATTTCATATTAAATATCATTTGAATAAATATTGATTTATTTATTCAATAAAAATAATCTTTATTTTCTATGAGTTTGGTTCTTATTAAGTAAATAATGATAATTAAAGGATTATTAGACATGAGGTTTTCCAAATATTAAGAAAATAATAAGGGACCTTACACAATTATTTATTTTCTAAACCCAGCACTATATAAACCCAGTTATGATTTTTTTGGAATCCCAAGTCTAGAAATAATTATGAACAATTATTTCTAGATATAATCCTCTCAAGATCGAGAGAAATATTCTCTTAGAATACTCTCAATAATGGAGAGCGATCCTAAACCATTACCCTCTCAAGTCTAGAGAGAACTAGATAATTACTTATCACCTTGAAAGATTTTATTAAGATCAACAATGATCAATTCAAGCACTGGAATAATCTAGGGTGAAAGCTGGAGAATTCTACAACAATGATTAGAGGTTTCTTGAACACATGTGGATCATTACTAGAGGGAGTCTACCCTTGATTCCTCTGATGAAGAAATGATAAGGCAAGAGGTCTCAATTGAATAATCAATGAATAAATAATTCCAATATGAGGTAATTATTTATGTTGAGTCAAATTAAATATAAATTATATGTGATGATCCTATCTTATAGATTTTGAGGTTTCTATTTCATCTATTTTTGAGGAGAAATCAAAAGAATTTAATGAAAAACCATTATTGGGAATGGTCATGACCACCTCTGCTACAACCCAAAGCCTTCAATTGGTATTATAGTGATCATATAATAATTTGTAATTATTTATTATTCATTGATATATCATACACATTTGTTGTTAGTTTTTCACTTCTAATTTATTCATTCTTTTATACAAATTTTAATTAATATGTTTTAGACATATTAATAAGAATCATTCATGTTTCATATCATCTTAAGTAGATTAAGAAAAAATGAAGAATGAATAGAGATGCCATCATGATTTTTTAGGATTATGGTTAGTAGACAGAGATACACAACATGTGATTGAAAGTACATGTAGTGAACCAAAGTTCATTACACTCAAACATGTCACAAGATACATGATGTGTAACATCCCAGGTAATTATAGAATAATACATTTTCATATCTATTAATATTTATGATTTATATATTAATTTTATTTTAAAGAAGACACTATGTGTGATAGCGTACCCGATATGCAATAATGGGTTTCTTTGAAATTTTATGTTTCACACAAGATTAAGATATACTGAAAAATAATAATTATTAATATTATTATTTAAAATGGTAGTTATCGCCTAGCTGTTGTATTGGTGGGAATGAAAATAACTAACTATATTATGTTTACATATGTTTATTAAAAGTTTTTAATTTATTCTAATAAAATTTAGAGGCTTAAAATGAGAATAAATCTAATTTTAAGTATAAATACTCCAATATTTTTAAAAGGTAGTTTTACCACTTTTTGATGGAAAAATATTTTTAAATATATTTTTTACCACTTTTATATGTTCTATTTTAAAAAATAAACTTTTTATTTATAATAAGGACATCAAAATTCACTTTGGTTGAATTTTTGGTATTTTATGATAAAATTCTTTTTTTAATGAATAGTGAAAAATACTGCATTTTTTTCAAAACTACATTTTTGTATTATTTATTTGTATCTTTAGATTATCATTTTAATTGGTTTTAAAGTATATTTAGATTATTTTTTTATCATTTAATCCAATTTTGGTAATTGAAAGTAATTTCACATTGAAATTTGATATAAACACATGTCAATATTTTGATGGTTTTTTACTTTTTAAAAACCCGTTTTCTTATTCCGACAATGATATTAATTTTAAATTTATTTTTTCTACTTATGTGAATTGAATTTTCAAAAACTAACATATATGGCTGTAATAATTATGAAAATTTTGATTTAATAGGATCAAAATAATTTTTGGTGAATAGTAACTTTATTATTTTATTTACCACAATAAAAGGGTAAATCAGGTAAATAAGGGTAAAAATATATTATAATAGTATAAAACTATCCTAACACTTGTAATAATCCTATTGGATAAGATATGGACAAAAACTAAAACCATTGGGATGAAAATATGGCCTTTTGAAGCCACTTGGGTGTGATTATGAAACTTATAACTTTTAATTTAATGTAAAGGAAAATATGTTATAAACATATATCTTCTTACTAAAATTTTTTTAATATGGTTTTATATAAGTGATAGTTTTGAATATAAATATTAATTAGAGAGAAAAACATATTTCCTATATCATGGTATTTTATTTATAATTTTTAGACATTAAATAATTAAATTTAATTATGACAAAATGATGATGCAGTGATTTCTTTATTAATGAAGGAATCAAATAAATGATATTATAAATATTATAATAAATATTATTTGACATAATTTATACCATAAAATGTTTTTATAGTTTAATAAGACATGTTATAAGACTATTAAATGGGTTGTTTCGAAGTGAAATCTCTATTTAGATTTTATTTAAATTCAATAAAATGAATAGTGTAAAAATTTAAATAATTGATGTTTTATAAAAATAGTAATTTATTAAATTATTTAAAAATCCTAAAAATATTTTAAAATCACATATTGACTATTATAAGATCTAAAGGTTCATTAAGTGTAAAAATATTTTAAATTTACTCCATATAAGTTAAATTAATAGCCTCTTAATCATTAAAATGTTGTTACCACAATTAAAATTAAAAGTGAATAATTATGGGTAAACTGAAAAGATAAGGTTTAAAATAAAACAAATACATGTATAAAAATTATTGTATGAGTTTATTTAGAATTATCCTAATATTATATTTTAAATATCTCATGTTGGATCCATTTTACCATAAAAAATAATTTATGTTAATTTAATAATTTATGAGTTTTCAATGGTGCCCCTCCCCTCTCCTATAAAAGGGTACCCAATATTATACAATAATCACACTTACAAAGCCTTTTTATTCCGCCAATATATATCCAAACCTCTTCTTAGAAAACATACCCACATTATTTATGCCTTATTTTGGACAGAAAACCCTTCTTATAGGTGTTAAGGTGTTCTTCAAAGGTGATCAACCGAAGAAGATGTATACTTTTTTAAGAGTTTATATTTTATTTCTTCTTCCACTTAATTTAAATATTATTCTTCCAAGATAAAATAATAACCACAGTATACTAAATATACCAAGATGTTATTTTTTTAGTATAATCCCCTATATCCATCTCGATTTTCATTAAATGGGAAAGGAATTATTTGTTCGTGCGTACATGTGAATTATCATCTCCACAAACCGATTTAGTTTTTTTAAATTACTATCTATAAATTTTAGTTATAATGATGGAATTAGTATTTATATGTGATATTTATGAAATATTTATCATTTTAAAAGAATAATATTTCAATTATGTTCTTACCTTCCATGCACGTAAGAACAATAATGTTGTTCATGTGTACGTGTAAACTATCACCTCTACGAAGCGATGTGAATAATTTACATTCACCACATCACTTGTATGATATATATAAGTATATTTAAATTATTACTATGATGTTAATAATATTATTATCATTATATAAAGATAAAATAATAATCATCTTATTTCCATAACAATCGATGAAAAATGAAAACATTACTCATGCACATGTATGACCTACCGTCTCCATGAATGTAACATTTTTCATTTTTCATAACCATAATTATTATTTTTATTTAAAAAGTATGAATAATGTATAAAAGTTATTATTATTTCATTAATATTATTTTGGAGATGATGTAATTATAACCACATAGACTAGTGACATCAAAACCATGTTCATTTTTGACTCAAGTACATAATATCGACAAAACATCCATTATGAACTTAAATAATTATGTAATTTTTATAACATGGTATTAAGTGATATAAAAGAAATAATAAACTTGAAAAAAGTTCTCAATAAAGTATAAATTAAACTAAGTTTATTATTCAGGAATCTAAAGATTGTATATGACGAGTCAGACTCACAGTAAGGGACTTCGTCTCAATCCCCTTTCATTGAGGAATATTTTGATAATATACACCAGATTATTTTATAAGATGTATAATCAAACCCTTTGACTTTTAATTTCATTAAATGGTTTTTAAAAGGAATTTTTTTTATACGAAGTGTTTTACTAAATTGAAAAAATTCATGTTTTTTAACATCTACGAAGACAACGACCTTTCCGCCTCCATGACCATTATTCGATATTTGGATTCCTCTACAGACCATAATGTTTTTAAAAGAAAAATAAATACCATATTCCCTTTTTTGGTATTTTGGTATTGAAAATGATTTTGAGAATGAATTTATTATATCTTGAAATGATATATTATGATTACAATGTGGAAATGTTATTTTTCCTTTATGCATGGATTATGTGTTATGATTATGTTATGGTTCTTGGTCATTTATTATGTATATGGGTGGTTCCATGATAAACAGAGGGTGGGTGATCCTATGATAGCTCTCCAATGCATTGGGTAATGAGACAAAGTTAAACAATAAGGTTTATCTTAATAGATTTAGGGAATATACTGTGATGAGTATTCCAAACGTAACCATGAAGGTTACTCCCTATATATCTATGAAAGATACAATGTAAGTATTACATGGATTACACAAGTTACATTTATGATTTATGATTTCCAAGAGTTTTCAGGAATATTTTGAATTCATGAGGTTTGTTAAAGAATTTATGTTTTATGGGTGAAAAGTACGATTTTTTGAAAATGTTTTTAGGGGTTTAAAATATTCATGGACTAATGGACTTATTCCTTATTTTATATTACTTATTGAAATTTTTATTCTTAACACTAATTTCTGAAATGTTTTCCATAGGGTATAAGGATGGGTAAGAGAAATCAATAAGTCAAGAATAATTTTATCAAGAAAATAAATCATGTTTATTTTTAAAAAGTTTTATATTGTGGAAGAAATGGATATCGTTTTAGTTTTATCCACTTTGTATAAATTTGAGTTTTTATGTAATAGTTATGGCATAATTCTCTAAAACTCAAAAACCTAAAAATATTATCAATGTGAATTACTAACTTAACTCAAGATTATGTAATGTTTAAGGATGTGGCCTTATAGTTGGTATCATAGAATGGTTTAGACAACTTTGGAGTTTAGGGTGATATTTAAGCATAAGTTATATGTTATATATAACCACAATGGTTATCATAATATAAAGAGGAATAGTTATTTTGGATAAATTTAATGAGTTTGAGATAGCATGAATAAGTATATCTTAGTGTTTATCTTATTTAAAAGATAGTATATTATGATTTTATTGATATAATCACACTAAACTTTTTGGTTTTAGTAAACGAATGGATCCAGCAGGCACCAAAGTAACAATGGATATAAAGTAAAATGTGGTGGTTATCTGAATAAGAAACTGATTGAAATGGTAGATACAATGAGAAATCTCGTTGTAATTATAAAACAATTATCAGGAATCACAATAAACCACTTTAACCTTGGTGAGTTTTATAATGCATCATACATCATAGAAATGAATCCCTGTGGAATTTCAAGTAATAATCATAAAGGTATGTATATTCAATGACATATGTGTCAAGGATGTGCAAGGAAAAACCTAGGAAAATGTTTTAAAGGTAGAATAATATTTTATAGATATGGTAATGAAGGTCCTAAAGCAATTACCTACCAAGGAAGAAGGAATCATTCAGTTGACTCCAAGAAAGGGAAATAAGTTCTTTCCAATTTATCAAATGAATGTTTAAAATGTGTGGAGTATGGTCATTATGAAAATATATTTCCAATGAATATGGTTCAAGAATGGGACAATCAGGACCATAAAAATATATTTTCAACAATACCAAATGTCATTCCAATTGAATATGAGGAAACTAAAAATTTCATATGAAAGGTATGGAATATTTATTGACTCATGTTTTGGCATTATTGAATCTCAGAACACGATTCTTGTTTTTTTATAAAAGAAGTATTAATGAATAATATGTAAAAACATGGTTAAAGGATCATAAATAAAACTGAATTATTATAAGGGATTCAATAGTTACGGTAGTTTGTAGGATGCTGAAATATTTAAGAGTATCAATGCTCTTTTGATGGAGGGGTTAATTTGGGAGACTGTTAGTATGTGTAACGGTAAATTTTGTTATGTAAAAATGTTATTTGATGAAGAATTATCTTTTATTTATATGGACATAATTATATAGAACCTTTAGAGTTTATATGATACTTGATTTTTTAGGCAACATTTTGGGATGAAAAATGAAAGGAATGAGATAAAATTGATATTAAAATATGTTATGGTTATTTTTGAAGATTTTATCTCATTTTTGGATGTTATAATAATTAGATAGTTTTATAAAAAGGAAAACCTATAGGATAGGTGATAACCCATCATGTTCAGTAAGGCCATGGGGAATGAACCCACAAACGAAGGGCGAAAAGGGTGAATCACCTACCAATGGCATACATGAAGTCCCTGGTTAGTGTGTCTTATTATTTTAGTTAAACAAGTTGATGGAATAATAATAAGTTGATTTTGGTAACTTATGTTTTATAAAATAGATATTATTGGCATTGGAAAATGATTTTGGGATTAAATGATAAATGTTATTTCAGAAGGCGTTCACTATTTTGGGAACCCAATATGCCTAAGAAAAATAGAATACAATGGGATTTTATTTTAGGAGTAATGGTTGAATTTTATTTTGGAAGAATTTATGTTTTTATTATAGAGTTATGGTGATTCAGGATATTTATAGAAATGATTAACCTAACTTATAGAATATGTGATTTGGTTAATTAATTTTTGGTATGAGACTTCAAGAGTACATGATTTTATTTGGAGATAAATGTTAAAACTTATCCTGAAACACTATGTGATCAAATACTTTAAAATGTTGGGTTTTTAGTATTAGTTTGAATTATTTGAGTAATTTTAAGGAAATTTATTTATTGAATGGTATGTGTTGGAATTTGAGTATTAATTTTTAATTTTCGAGATTAAAAGTAGTCATTATTATTTTATATTTTATTATATTTGGGGAATTATATTATTTTTACCCTAATTTTTTGGTTTTGGTTAATATTTCAAGACAGGATGAGTAGACAGTTAATATTTTATGGATTATGTGATTCTATAGAAGTTGATTCTAGTGATTTAGAAAGAAAACAAATCCATCTTAAATACTCATCATTTGGAGAAAAAGATAAGTTTGTGGTGGTATTTGATTAAAGTATTAAACTCTACTTGTCAAGTAAGTGTATTTTCTTACGTTCTTAGTCAAGATCGTAAATAAATTCCTCAAAATTATGAAAAGGATCTTAAAACAAAAACATTTTCCTTTTAATTTTCCTACTTTGAAACCAAATACTGTTTAACCTGTCACAAGTTTTTGGTTTTCTGATTGTTAACTTTCTCCCGATCATGTTTTCTTTCACACTCCATCAGAACTTGACACTTAATTTTTCTTCCATTTCCATGTTTTCTTACATAGAATCCTATTATGTGTTATCTTGGGTGACATTTATACTTACCTGTATTTATTTTAAAGTGGAAGTTTTATTGAATCTTTTTCTGATGTGGTATTCCAATAAAGGTATTTTGAAAATTCATACCTTAGTTATTGACCCCGAATTAAAATTTTGAGGATGTAATTTCTAAAGGGGGGGGGGGATGTAACATCCCCGGTAATTATAGAATAAGAGTTTTTCATATATATTAATATCTATGAATTATATATTAATTTTAGTTTAAGGGTACACTATGTGAGATAGCGTACCTGAAACACAATAATGGGTTTCTCCAGAATCTTTTGTTGCACACAAGATTAAGATATACTGAAAAATAATCCATTATTAATATTATTATTTTAAATGGTAGTTATCACCTAGATATTTTATTAGAAGTAATTAACAGAACTAACTATATTATGTTTACACATGTTTATTAAATATTTTTTCTTTATTCTAATAAATTTTAGAGGATTAAAATGACAATAAACCCAATTTTAAGCATAAAATACTCTAATATTTTTAAAAGGTATTTTTACTGACTTTTAATGGAGAAACATTTTTAAATATAATTTTTTTTTCAATTTTATATGTTATATTTGACAAAAAGACTATTTTATTTAGAATAGAGACATCAAAATTCACTTTAGAAGAATTTTTGGTATTTTCTAATAAAATTCATTTTTAAATGAATAGTGAGAAATACTGAATTTTAATTAAAAAATTGAAATTTCATCTTATTTATTTGTATTGTTATATTACCATTTGAATTGGTTTTAAAGTATATTTAGATTATGTTTTTATCATTTAATCGAATTTTGGTCATTAGAAGTAATTTCACATTGAAATTTGATATAGGCACATGTCAATCTTTTGATGGTTTTTACTTTTTAAAAACCCATTTTATTATTCTGATAATGAGATTAATTTTAAATTTAATTTTTCCAATTTTTTGATTTGAATTTTCAAAATCTAACATACATGGTTGTAATCAGTATAAAAACTTTTATTTAATAGTATTAAAATAATTTTTGGTGAATAGTAACTAGTATTTTCTTTACCATAGTGAAAGGGTATATCTAGTAAATAAATGTAAAAATAATATTATAATAATATAAAACTACCATAACACTTGTCCTAATCCTATTGGATGAGATATGGATGACCAATACAACCCTTGGGATGAAAATTAGGTCTTTGGAAGCCACTTGAGTGTGATTATGACACATATAACAATTAATTTAAAGTATAGGAAAATATGTTATAAACATATATATTCTTACTAAAACAAATTTAATATTGGTTTATATAAGTGATATATTCGAATATAAATAGTAATTATAAAGATAAAAATATTTAATACATCATGGTATTTTATTTATAATTTTTTAGACATTAAATAAACATATTTAATTATGACACAATGATGATGCAATGATTGCTTTATTAATGAAGGAATAAAATAAATGATATTATAATTATTAAAATAAATATTATTTGACATAATCTATTCCAAAAATTATTTTTATAGGTTAATATAACATTTTATAAGACTATTAAATGGTTTTGTTCGAATTTAACTCTCTTTTTAGATTTTATTTAAATTCAAAAAAAAATGAATAGTATAAAAATTGACATAATTGATGTTTTATAAAAATAGTAATTTATTAAATTATTTAAAATACTAAAAATATTTTAAAATCACAAAGTGACTATGATAAGGTCTAAAATTTCATTAAGTGTATAATTATGGGAAATTTACCCCATATAAGTAAAATTAATAACCTCTTAATAATTAAAATTCTGTTAGCACAATTAAAATTAAAAGAGAATAATTAAGGGCAAACCAAATAGATAAGGTTTAAAATGAAATCAATACATATATAAAAATTATTGGATGAGATTATTTATAACTTTACTCATATTATATTCTATATATCTCATGTTTTATCCATTTTAATTTAAAAGTTAATTTATATTAATTTAATAATTTAAGAGTTCCCAAGGGCACCCCTCCCCTCTCCTATAAAAATGTACCCACTAATCTATAATAATCACACTTAAAAAACCTCTTTTTTAGAAAATATCTAACCAAAACTCTTCCTAGAACACCCACCCACATTCTTGAGGCCTTAGATTAGGAAGAACACCCTTTTAGAGGTGTTAAGGGGTTCTTCAAAGGTAATCAACCGAAGAAGAGGTATCAATTTTTAAGAGTTTCTATTTTATTTATTCTTCCACTTCCTTTAAACATTCTTCTTCCAAGATGAAATAATAAATCCATTATTATAAATATTTTGAGATTTTATTATGTTAATATAATCCCATAAATCCATATTTAATTTTATCAAATGGGAAAGTAATTAGTCATTCGTGCGTACGTGTGAATTATCACCTCCACGAACCAATTTAGTTCATTTTCCATTACAATATATAAAGATTGGTTATAATTATGGAATTAATATACATATGTGATATTAATGACATATTCATCATTGTAAAATAATAATATTTCAATTATTTTCTTACCTTCCACGCACATAAAAACAACAACGTCGTTCGTATGTACATGTGAACTATCACCTCCACGAAGCGATGCGAATCATTTTTATTCACCACGTCACTTGTATTATATATAGAATTATATTTAAATTATTATTATGATGTTAATAATATTATTATAATTATGGAAATATAAAATAATAATTACCTTATTTCCATAATGATCGATGAAAAATGAAAATGTTACTCATGCGTACGTATGACATACCGTCTCCAGGGATACAATGTTGTTCCTTTTTAATAACCATAATTAATGGTTTGATTTGAGAAGTATGATTACTGTATAAAAGTTATGATTATTTCATGAATACTATTATGATAATGGAATTATGACCCCATGAACTAGTGACATAAAAACCATGTTAATTTTCGACTCAAGTATCAAATATCAACAAAACGTCTGATATAAACTTAAATAATTATGTAATTATTATAAAATGGTAATAAGTGATATAAAATAAATAATAAACTTGAAAAATGTTATCAAGAAATTATAAATGAATCTAATTTTATTATTCAGGATTCTAAATAAAGTACGTGATGAGTCAGACTCACGGTAAGGGACTTTATCTCATTCTCCTTTCATTGAGGCATATATTGTTAATATACACCTCATTATTTTATATAGTGTATAATAAAACCTTTTGACTTTTAATTTCATTGAAATATTTTCAAAAGGAATATTTTTTATATGAATCATTTTAATAAAATGAAAAAGGCATGTTTTTTTAATATCTGTGGCGACAACGAACTTTCCACCACCATGACCATTATTTAGTATTTGGATTCCTCTACAAGCCATAATTTTTTTAAAAGAAATATAAATACCATATTCTATTTTTAGTTATTTTGGTATTGAAAATGGTTCTGAGAATGAATTTATTATATCTTGAAATGATATCTTTTGATTGCAATGTAGAAATGTTATTTTTACTTTATGAATTGTTTATGTGTTATGATTATGTTACGGTTCTTGGGCATTGATTATTTTTATGGGTGGTTCTGTGATAAACCGAGGGTAGGTGAGACTGTGATAGCTCTCTAATGCATTGGGTAATAAGACAGAGTTAAACAATATGGTTTCTCCAAATATATTTAGGCAATATACTATGACGGGTATTCCAAATGTAACCATAAAGGTTACTCCCTATGTAGCTATGAAAGCTACAATGTAAGTATGATATGGATTCCACAAGTTACCTTTATGATTTATGATTTCCATAAGTTTTTCAGGAATATTATTATTTCATGAGGTATGTTAAAGAGTTTATGTTTTATGGGTGAAAAATATTATTTTGTGAAAATGTTTTCATGGGTTTAAAATATTCATGGACTAACAGTTTTATTCCTTATTTTATATTCCTTACTAAGATTTTTATGCACATCCCTATTTTTTGAAATGTTTTCCACTGGTTATAGGGATGAGTAAGAGAAATCAAGAAGTCAAGAATAATTTTATCAAGAAAATAAATCATGTTTATTTTTAAAAAAATTTATATTGTGGAATAAATGGTTAATGTTTTAGTTGTATCCACTTTGTATAAATTTGAGTATTTATGTAATATTTATAGCCTAATTATCTAAAACTATAAACCTGAAAAGATCCTCAATGTGAATTATTGACTTAACTAAAGATTATGTAATGTTTAAGGTTGGGGCCTTATATGATGTGCTAAGAAAATATAACTTGTGGTGTATTTAATTCACACTTCATATTAGTCAGGCTCGCTCGACCCATGATAATTTGGACCAAATGACATATAGATGGCATACATATCGTGTAGTCTACACGGTTTAGTGGTGAAAGCTGTGCTAATATTGTGGTCAAATACATGGAATATCCCCACATGATTATGACAGGCTATATTATTAATGAGGTACATGATATGTAACTAGTATACACTCGGAGTGACCCATTATTTCCAAAATTTGATAAACACGTCGAGTCCATAGGTGGGTTATGTGGACACGTGAAAAGTGGAACAAATGACATATATTTTGTTAGTATATTCCATGTAACCTAATTGAGATACATGACGTTTCTCTAGGAGTTTATCCCAGATACATGAAAAGGTATAAACACTACTTGTAGCTCATTAGTACATGCTGTGTAGCCACCAAAATAATTAATTGTAGTATTAAAAACCTAATTACACTATTCAAATTTTTTGTGATGACTATGTAATAAAGGTTAGAATAATTAATAAATGCTTAAATAAATTTCATGTAATGACCTATAATTATTTGTCAAGACATTTATTTTATATATTGCTTTTATAATGGGTATCTTCAAGAGACTTTATATGGTCATTAAGATAAAGGGAATTAGTTTAAGCATGATTATCTTAATAATTAACTACAAATTGAAGTGAATTATAGATAATGTAGTTTTTCATATTCATTATATTCTATATGGATAACCATGAACTTAAATAAACATATGTATGTCATTAGATTATTTAATTTATTATTTCACAATTTTGGTAATAATTTATTAAATTAAATAATGGAAGGTGGATCATTCCTCTCTTATTAATTATGCAAGGGCCTTCATGCCTACAATTTATTTTATTTAAATTCCCTTTAACTAATACTTTTGTTCACGTCACTAGTGTGTGAGTAAAATTATGTAATGGATGGAGCTCCCATGTGAGTGTAGATAGTTCAAGTTTGGAGCTAAGGTGAAACAAATCTATGAGGTACACATGAGCATAGGTGGAATGATACAATTCACACTAGGCATGGTTTCAAGAGTCAATTCCTAAGGTTCAAGGATTTTTTTATCATATTCTAGATAAAAAACCATTATAGAATCTCATGTTCATTACAATTTATTTATTTTATTTATATTAATTACCTAGTTAATCATTTATGAATGTTTAAATCATTAAACTAATTAATTAAAAATCATGAAAGATGGAATTAAAATAAATATTATAATATATGTACACTTTATATATACATAGTTAATCACTTAAGTAAAATCCACTTAATATTATCAAGCATACAATGAGATAAAATGGGTAGTTTACAAATAAAGATAAAAATATATCAAAATAAATATTAAGTCAATAAAAACTTCCACAACTTTAGTTAAAATTTATCCATAATTCAAAGTGCTTGAACCACCAATGTTAGGGTGATTTCAATTATTGGGGAATTCTAACTTGATTTTTTGGGTGAACTTAACTTAGTTCACATCAAGGTTTTACCACCAACAAAAGAGTTGGTGTAACTGATTAGCATGAGTTGAGGAAATATAAATCAAGGATTTCAGAATTGGGGAGTCTACTCAATTGCTCAAGGAACTATGAGTTAATGTAGTTAGAAAAATTATTCCTACCTGAAACCCTTTAAATAAATTTTTAGGAAAATTTTTGGGTTATTGAAAGGGTAATATAGATCCTTTACCCTAGAATATCAATGTAGAGGGATATTCCAAAACCAATGATGAGGGATATTAGATTTTGTTAAAATAATGGGAGATTAATAAATAAAATTTATTATATAATATATTTTGGTAATCAAGATACACTACTACAAATACGGCTTTTATCATCTCTAAAAATGGTCTTTTTTCAGCGCTAGAAAAGTGATGATAAATCCAGCAAAGATAAGGGGGGGGGGGGGGTCCCCTTTATCAGCACTCCGAAAAGCGCTGTTATAGGACCCCTTTATCAGCACTACAAAAAAGCGCTGATAAAAGGGGTTCCTTTATCAGTGCTTTTTTTAGCACTGATAAAGGGGTCCTATATCAGCGCTTCCTTTATCAGCGCTGATAAAGGACCACTTTTATCAGCGCTTCTTTAAAAGCACTGATAAAAGGTAAAAAAAAATTAAAAAAATTAAAAAAATTTAAAAAATTTAAAAAAGAAAATAAAATAAAAATATAAAATACTACCAATCGGGGGGGGGGGGGGTTTATAACGCTTGAGCCCCCCCTTTTATAACACTTTTATGCCCCTGTATATCACCCCACACACCCCCTTCACCCTTTAACAGTGCTTGCTCCATTATTCCCCCATGCGTGCGCGCCCCTGCCTCTACCAAGATTTGAACTCGAGACCTCCCCCCTGCGCGCCTAAGCCTTTACTACTACTTTATTTTGATTTGTTTACCAATTTATGATATCTCTCTCTATATATATTTATATATTTAGTTATATTTATTCGTATAGTAATATATATTTATATTAATATATATATATAGTTATATTAATATATATATAGTTATATTAATTTATATATATAGTTATATTTATTCGTATAGTAATATATTTTTATATTAATATATATATATAGTTATATTAATATATATATATATATTGTTATATTAATATATATCTCTCTCTATATATATATTTAGTTATATTTATTCATATAGTAATATATATTTATATTAATATATATATATAGTTATATTAATATTTATAGTTATATTAATATATATAGTTATATTAATATATATAGTTATATTAATATATATAGTTATATTAATATATATCTCTATTTATATATATATATAGTTATATTTATTCGTATAGTAATATATATTTATATTAATATATATATATAGTTATATTAATATATATAGTTATATTAATATATATATTTATAGTGATATTAATATATATATTTATAGTGATATTAATATATATATTTATAGTAATACTAATATATATATATATGTAGTTATATTAATAGATATATAGTTATTAGATTAATATATATGTAGTTAGATTAATATATAGGTATATAAATATTCATATATTTGTATTTTAAATAAAATGGATGTTAGTTATTATTTAGATAAAGCTAATATATTTTATATGTAGATATATTTTATTATTTATATTTATAATTAAATTTTTAGGTGTGAATATATAAAAAATATGTATATATTGTTATATATTTGATTATAAATAGAAGTGAATTATAAAAAATGATAAAATTTCAAAGTCATAATATCAATATGAATGTAATACCTTGAAATAAATTCAGTCCCCACCAAAAAAATCCAATAATACCCCCTTAAACGAGGCTGAAAATCCACAAAATGTTAAAAAATCGGGGTACCCTGACTAAAAACTCAGTTTTTGAGGCCTTCTGGGCCTTTTTTGGCCTCGAAAATCCATTAACCATAGTTCCCCTGAATCAAAAACACGTAGATATCATCACATGCTTCGATTTGATATGTGGTAGAGCTCAAATGGACACCCGGATAGAAAGTTATGGCCGTTTGAAGTTTAAGTTGCGTTTTCAACATATTTTAGATCTTTTTTAATTTTTTTTTATTTTTTTTAGTCTTCAAATTGTTATTAAATGATTATTAATTCATAATAATTAGAAAATTATTAATTAAAAATATTTTTTTAAGTTTTTTATAATCCATTTTCACTAAATATATTATATATTAAGTATATTAAGTGTAATGTATATTTATACTTATCTAAAATATATTTAAAAATTATATATTATATTTATATCAATATAACTATATTTATATATTAATATATTAATATATTATTTTTAATTATATTTTTTGAAGTTTACCCTTTATCAACGCTTTTAAAAGCGCTGATAAAGGCACCCCCCTTTATCAGTGCTTTTTCGTTAGCGCTGATAAACGGGTGGGGGGGCACTATGAAAAACTGTTTTTGTGGTAGTGATAAATATTAAATTATACTTTATTATAAAGAAGAGTATGGAAAAAATATTCATAACACTATGATTCTTTAGGACACATACCATGTCCATATCAACACATAATTCCAAGGGTGGTGCATTTGTTTCATACACTAAACCACCATAAGAAATTTTATACTATGTGATGGAATCCTATATACATATTAATCCACCTCATATAACAAGTGAATGAGAGAGGGATGGCTAAAGAGGGTAAATGGGGATGCTTCAAATACCCGTTGCATTAGAATATCAGTTATGTCTAGAGAACTGATAATGAAACATAAGGAAAAAATGTATTTACCATAATATCTCATCTTTTATATCTTAAGAAGCAGAAAGAGAGGCTTTATATGTATGAGATTTCCACCACACTCTATAGTATAAACTGAAAGAGAGTACTTAACTATTAATCTTTTCTACAATATAATGAAGTACATTGCTCATTTATCAAATTCTAGACTTCCATATGGATAATAAATTATTTATTAATCTCAAAAAACATCCTTACCTTACAGGTTCTCCTTATTCATATTATGAGATGAATAGTATATATAAACAACTCAGGAATATTTTAAAAAAACTTCAACTGGTGAATAAGAATTGTGGGGAACTCAGTTCCACAACATTTGTGATGGAAAATATGAAATAAAAGGTTGAAAATCACATGAATATTTTATTAAATTTTACCTTTAAAATTTATTTTAATGAAAAAAATATTTATAGGTAATTTGATGAATAAGATTCTATTTTTTCCCATGTAGGCTATAAGGTCATTTAGAAAATAACTACAATGAATTGAAGAAGTATTGATTAGTTCCATCTACTTAAGGATTATATTCAACAAGTTTATATTCTTCACTTGAGTATTAAAATAAAATATTTTTTAAAAATACATGTATTTAAATACAATAACTAATAAAGAATATAAAGGTAACAATGAAAACTCAAAAGGAGCTGAGAAACGATGATAATTATATAATAAAATAGAGTACAATAATTTTAATTTCCAAAATTAATTGATTATAGTTTGTAATGAGTATTATAAAACATTTATATGAGTGTAAATTCATAAAAAATGGGACTATTTATTTTATAGAACAATTGTTGGTACGTTTCTCAATAAATTTCTATTAATTTAGTTATACTAGAATTATGCACATTAAATTGAAAATAATGATAGATATAAATTATAATATTTATACCTAGTTGTGATAAGATAATTATTTGTTAAGAATAACTAAAAAGGATATTGTCAAATGATATAACCAAATGATTATTTAGTCACTTTATAGATAAAAACTCTTAGGTATTATCAAAATTAATATTTATTGAGTTCTATACAAGGAAACCTTTAGAAATAAAATGTATGCCACAAATATTTCAGAATTTATTAAGCTTCATATCATGAACTATTCCAAGGTGAAACTAGTGGTTAATTTATATACTACATTAAATCCATTTAAGAAAGTTTAAGAATGATAAATGAAAGTAATTAATGCACTTGTTAAAATACATATGACCCTCTGGGATGGTATGTCAGAGAGTATCCTAATAAAGTATTCATTGATCATTAAATTTATAGAGGATGTTTCCCAAAACTCACATTTTTTTTTCAAATCAGTGTGATTGTTATAGTACAAGTTAGAGAAAAAAAATTGTCTTATAAATATTTCAACTCTTCCATGATTCCTTTCTAGACATGTTTTAAAAAATAGTAGCATAACAAATAACCATATTCTAACTATATTGACTAATGTATTTCATATAAAGTTACAATATAAAGAAAATACACTATGTCTCAAACTCAAGTTTTTAATGGGATCCATTTGTAAAGCCGGTGAAAGATTTAAATTTATATCATGAAAACATATGGTGCATCTCAATTAATGATCCTATTTCTGCTAAGGATGTTAATATTCCCCAGATTGAAAATGGTATTGATCATACCAAATTTATTTCTATAAGGGAAGTATATCTCTTTTGATACCATGTTATAAAGAAATACTTCAATATAATATTGTATCCAAATGCATAAGTTCTCATAAGAACATTGAAATCCACAAGTGTTAATGGGGGGAATTAGTCTAGATGCACATGCTGAATATTATGGTTAAAACCATTATGGTGGTTTTATATTCACCACAATGGGAGATATATTATTCAATAAAAATAATAAATTCTATAGATATAAGTAAGTTTAAACTAGATATGATTGAAATGTTATCGGGAATTAAAAGTTGGATTCCATGTACCAAAATTCATTATGTATTTTAGTTATTGATGTAAATCCATTAGTGGGTATTCAATAGAAACAAAAAATAAATGGTACAAGTAAGGTACCAATAAGGATTTACTAGTTACAATAATCCATCCCAATTAAATCCATTTAACTTCTACTTATCATAGCTACTATGATCATTATATTAGGCATTTGATGTTAAGGCCACCTCCCTTAGAGGTTAGTTTATAGTTCATCTATATATGGTGTGACTAGAAAGGAAGGGGCATCAAAGAAAGCCATCATGGATTGAAAGTTTCAAGGATAAATTTATTTCAAGAATCCATTTATGGGTTGAAAAAGTATAATGTTGATATTGTATTATTTTAAAATTAAATGTTTCTAGGTGTCTATAAGTGGTTAGTGGGAGAAGTAAATTTTTCAAGAAAGGTATGTTTGACAACATATGAAAAACAATTAATTAGTTATATAATTATATAAGGATAAATAATTAATATAAAATGAATAAAGTAGAAATCCAAGTTCTCGGGAAGATTATATTCTAGCATAGATTGAGGGGTATCTAAATTCAAGTCATTATTCCCAATTGACTTGGTATTGAAAAATACAAGATGAAACAATACACCTGAATTTATTATTGTGTCATATAGTATTATTTTGAGGGATAAACTATATATACCTAAGATTAAATTATAAATATATCTTAGATACCATGATAGTTACATAACTATGATATTTATTATACATAAAGAATAAAATGAAAATATCAAACAAGACCCAGAGAATTGCATTGGATGGTGGTTAAAACTATCTGACAGTTCTTGAGGAAGAAAAAACGAATTAGTTCCTAGTAATTAGAGAAATAAGAATACTAGTTTTTAGGGGATTTAAAGATAGTATCCTTATAGATCAGTTAATGTATTATTACATTATGATTTAGGTAATATTCAAGGTTTAAGAAAATTAAAACTAGTAGTTTACATATCTACATTAGACTGAGTATGTTGTACCTTCTAATGCAAATTAAGAAGTAATTTTAATAAGGTTCTGTTCAGAATTTTGTAATTATACCTGGATTGTAAATATTCAATCACAACTTGATAGATTTTAACTATGTTATTATACAAAATTTCAGGGATGAAAGAGAACAAAAAGTATTTACTTGGTAATATCATCTCTCGAGGAATTTCCTCAGTGATATGAGGTCACAGAAAGTATATCATCCCTAGGTAGTGTGGTAGGATTATCAAATATATCCATATCTCTGTAGAATAATGTTTAACATGTGAAGTTAACCAATTGTTTTTTATTATTTAGCTCTAAATAAAGTGGGAGTCTATTGAAGTTGGTTCCTTACAACCAACTACTATTATATTATTCAGATACTCGTTGAATTGAATATTAATTTATATATTATCAAATTATGACTATCCTTATATGTGGAATATTTATGATAACCTCCTAAGGGTATATGTCACACTAAAAGGTTATCACAGTTCCCCTCTATGATGATAACCCATAATTTCCCTGATAGTATTATTAGATATAATTGAAAATGGCTCAGCCATGGAGTGAAGACATGGATCCGAAATTTATTAATTAAAACAAAATTACAAAAAGAATAAGGAAATGTTCAACATTTTTAGACACCACAGAAAAATAAAAGGATGGAGAATTCAACACAGTAACAAATATCACTTATTTTTATACTGGCCTCAACCATGGGATCCTCCCCTAGGAGCCGAGTGATTCCCTCTTCTCCATTGCATTGGTTGTAGATATAGTTCCTCATCCACAGATTCATCCAATGGATATAATACAATATCATACATAGCCTCCTCTAGAGTAATATTCAATATGGAAGGAACATCCCCTTCCTATACAACTCCCTCCTGAGAAATATCCTACGTAGCCTCCTCTTGAGTGGTCTCTGATGTTGCAGGAACATCTGCTTCCTGTACAACTCCCTCTTGAGCAATCTCCTGTGTGGGTAAAACATAACACATAACCTCAGTTGTGGCATCATATGCACCCTTGTACATGGCCATCCACTTAGAAGAGTCTTCACAAAATATAGGGATCCATTCATATTGAATCGAGAGTTCAAGTTTAAAATCACCCGTAATAAGAAAAACAATGTCAACCAACTTATGAGATAAATCAATATACACAAGCACACAAGAAAAGTGACCAAATAGAGAACATTATATTTCCTTATCAACCTTAATAGGATACCCTATAGTATAAGAAACTTCCCATATAATTTCCATATTCTTGAAGAACCAGATGAGACCCCTGATTCCAATCCACATTTGTATGTAGGAGTTATTAAGGGCAAATGGGCCCAATAAAGAATCTCATTGTTGAAGTATGATAAAAATAGGTTTTAAAGTGATCGTGCCAAAACACCAGACAAAAATTTCATATTCCTTGGATGAAAAAACAATATGAAAGATACCTTTCCCATGAGATGTAAACCACTAATCACTGAAGCCCCAACTTTATATCAGCCGAAATTTGATATTAGAAATAGACAGTGGCGATTCCCTCCACGAGGCCGAAATCCTAGCTGAAAGGGAGAAGCTACAATCTTCAAGATGGTCCTAAAGAATTTTAAGATTATCTTTCAAAAATTCTATGGACCCATTTTTGGTTATGCACTTATGCAAGGCCTCCAAATTTTAAATGAGATTAGAGAAAAAGATACATCACTAATTAATGGATTTCAATCGATTGAGTATTACCTCAGGGTTCCGCAAATCCCTCAAAACTACATCTCCATGAATAGAAGAAACCCCAACACCCTTATCAAAATTCACCAAAGGAACAAAGACATCCCTGGGATCAAAATTATCATAAAGAGGATCTTCCATAAGACAAGTCAAATCTGATCTCTAATTCACCAGAAAATCACCACACAATAGAGATCCTAGATTTCCTCCTTCATAATAATAATCTATTATTAGATATATATTCTATAACCAGATGATATCATTTGACATGAAACAAATGATATAGACTATCATGGGTGGAGACTTATATAACTTTTATACACCTTATCATTATGAAGACCCATACTTTTCATAGATATATATTAAATATTATTTAATAAATTTTTATTAAATAACACTATGATACATGCTAGAATCATATAGGTCTATTATATTTAGAAACTTGGACACATAAAAAAATGGTTCATTTGTGTCTCCCATTAAGTTCTCCCTAACTATCACCCTTCATAAACATATCATACTTAATAATTTTCATCATAACATAGGGAAATAAAACATAATAAAGGGTGAGATCATATTCTCTATTAGGGTAAATAATGGAAATTTCAATGATCACTTAAACATAATATGAGAATAAGGGTATGAGAGCATGAAAATAAAATTTTAAAACCATACCCAGTATATCAAAGATCACAATCTTGATTCATGGTATAAATATTGGTAGTTAATAAGATATAAATAATAATGGAATCAAATAAAATGATCCATGAGTGCATAAAATTGGCATAAGACACGGAATTATTGCATAATTATTGAAAATAATTTATTTAGTAGTCAATGATCATTTTCAAGACTATAATAGTGGATTGGGTTCACCCCCCATTCCATAGTAGTCAAGGTTATCTCCCAAGGATATCATGGGGAAAAATTCAATTATTTAACTAGGTTAACTCCCTATTTTAGTCATGTTTATCTCAGTAAATATCAATAATTAACCAATTAATTGGAGGGATATATAATTTTGGGCCCACCCATCCTTGGTTATAACATAACCACCATCCTTGGTTATAATATAACCACCATACTTGGTTATAATTCAACCAACATCCTTGGTTTATAATTCAACCATGTGTCACATAATGAAAATGATACATATGTGTTCCCCAAGATCATAAAACAATTATCATATCATCACATCATAACTCATACAAAGAAAACAATTTTCATAAATAGTTCCTCAATTCATCATAGTATAACCCATAGAAAATAAATGGGTTTCATAAATATCTCATAAATATAAAAATTAACCATCCATAGAAATTGTAAGAATGGTATCATTAGATCATATCCCAAGTAAATCATAATTAACATCAGAGTATGTTATCATAGATGAATATTACTTTAAAATATCATTGGAATATTTCTTAAAGAAAAATAACCTTTTGACTTTGAAAATCACTTTTAAAATAAAAATATTTCTAAAATACTATAGAAAAAATTTTCTTTGAAAATAACCTTAGAAACTTGTTAAGGAAGCTTAAAAACATCTTGTGATCATTATGGAAAGAAATTATGATCATGTCATATAAGTTAAAAGAAAAACTTCCATTCATATTTCTGGTAAAAATTCAAAAAGTATCTTATTAGGAAAAAGAAAAGAATATTCATTCTAAAACATTTTTTAAAAATAAAAACACGTGTCAAAATGAATTTAAAAAATCATAGGATAATATTAAAAACCATCTTCAAAACATTTTTAGAAAACATGTATATATAATTTTTTTTCCAATCGAATAGAGAAATAAAGTTGATTTTAAATAAATTTTTTCTTTAGTATCTTGAGTACTTAAAGTGAGGAAAATGAAAGTAAAAAAATGTATTGTCAATAAATTACCATATGATAAGAAAATCAATCAATTTCTTGAGAGTTATATCATAATATTTCATCTTCATAAG
This sequence comes from Viscum album, assembly GCA_963277665.1. Classification (NCBI taxonomy): domain Eukaryota; kingdom Viridiplantae; phylum Streptophyta; class Magnoliopsida; order Santalales; family Viscaceae; genus Viscum; species Viscum album. The sequence continues at coordinate 1,103,663,655 of OY728137.1, forward strand.
CACAATCATAAATAATCCCTATAAACTATGAGATTGTATCATAAAACCCTTACCACTTTGGTAACTTTTTAATCATAAGCACCATGAAAGACAGAAACTTATATGGATATGTATATCCCATAATTTTAATAATAGTAATTGTAAAATATATTCATGGTAATTATATACATCACATAAAATAAATAAGTGGTCAATATGGCATGTGTCCCATATGAATAAAAGTGAGATGAAAACCCCTTACCTCAGGTCTAAATTCCTTAATACGTGTTCGAAAATCATGTATAAAAAATATATATTTATTATAACATTTTTATAGAAACATAATCATATATATAATACAATATATTATTTACTTATAACCTTTTATCACCCATTCATTAACAATTCATTATCAAAATCACTATTTTGGGTGATAATTGCTTCGTTTTTCATATATTTTTTGGTTCAATAGTGTTGGTCCTTTTACTTTGATCATGGTTCCCTCATCTATATAATTTTAATCATGATGTAAATATAATATATACTCATTATATAAATATTTATATTCATCCATAAAATTTAGAGATATAAAAATGAATTTCACTGTTAATGGAGATAGTAGGCCGTATGTACACATGAACATTGTTTCCATTTTTCAAAAGATTGAATGGAAGAAAGGTAAATAATAAATCACCATCAAATAATAATTTATATATAATATATATCACATATATTCATTAAATCTATCATTATTACCATCCAATTAAAATAGAAATGAAAAGAAAATCACATTACTTTATTATTTTCCAACAGTGTGGAAGGTAAGAAGGTAGATATGATATTATCATTAAATAAGAATAATTATGTCATAAATATAATATATAAACATTAAAACCATCTTAAAAACCATTTTTGAATTATGGCGATGGAAAATTAATTATATCGCTACATAGAGATGGTAAGCACTACATACGCATGAACGATATATTCACATCCCATTTAATGGAAAGAGGGTGAATAAAGGATATTTCATAATCATAATAACATTTAAGTATATTTAGGACAAATAATTTATTATTTTATGATGAATATAATATATTTATAGGAGGTAAAATAAGAAATAAAAGAAAGTGACTAGTTTAGGATATTACATCTTTTATGAAACAACTCCTTTAGGTATCCTCTTAAGGGCTGTAGGGTTGGAATTTTGGGAAGATCAACACCTATAAAATGTGTATCAGGGAGTGGATAAGAGAAATTTTTAGAGTTTTTTAGAAATAAAAGGCTCAAAGTGTTTTGAAAAAGATAAAGGAGGGGTGGCCTTTTATAATTGAGGGGAGGGACACTCATGGAATTTCTTAAAAGATTAAAATATATTAAATTCATTCTGAGAATAAATGGTTCTAAATGGACTATAAATGGTAAAGGGATAAAACTTATGACCATATGTTATCCCTATTTCACCCTTTTAATTTTTTTTATTTTTAATTAATTTAATAAAATATTAGTTTCATACAATATCATTATTTCCAATTTAGACACTATTCATTTAATTTGGATTAAAAGGCATAAAGAAAATGTTTTAATTCAAATATAATAATTTAACATAACACTAATATGTCATATAAATTTAAAAAATTAATTAAACACATTAAATCAGTAAAATTATGTTACTTTTAATATTTTTAATATTATTTATTATATTTTTTTATTTATTGGAGAAATACTGCATTGGTGTTGCATAAGAATTTAAGGTCATTATATAATTAATAAAAAATATAAATAAATTAATATGTTGAAAAAAGTTTCATTAAGCTCAAAATATACACTTAGATTCATTCATAACATTTTTCCCTATTTGAACATATGAAAGATATTTAAAACTAAGGGAGTTGCATTTTGTAACTTTCTTTGATTTAAATATAATATAAGTAATTTTCATAGAAAAATATCCCTTAAAAAATTAATTTTAGATCCCAAGGTGATAATGGTTTAATTAAATTTATCAAATAATAATTCGGATGAAAAATTATTTTCTTATCACTTAGTTGTAAACTAGGTTAACATGATTTATCCTTTATCGGGGTAAAAAATTTACTTTGTCAACTATTCATACTGATGAAAAATAAAAGGGAACTATTTAAAAAATTTATACATCCTGATTACAAATATGGAATCCATTTTATCAAATTCAATACTTATTAGTGGAAGAAATTAATTTTAAAATAAGTTCACAACACATGACAATTTTTTTTAGAAAAATTTATTTTTAAGCATAAAATTTTCTCTATTCTTATCCCATGTCTAGAAAAAAATTTAATGAATTTTAAAAAATTTGATGGAATGTAATATATATATATATATCATTAAAATAACCTACCAATAGTGAATAATTTAATTTTTTACGATAAAAATATATTATGCGCATAAAAATAATTTTTTCAGAAAAATATATCTTTTACTTTCATATGGTTTTTATTTTCATTTCTAATTAATCGATAACAAATAAATTAATTTTTGTCATATGTAAACAATATGTTTTTCCTTATTTATTTATTCAAATTTATATTCACCAATCCAATAACTAGGTGATAACTATCACACAATAATATTAAAATCGTATCTCATGGTTTGTTTAAACTCAGTGTTGCTTATAACTGAAGCTATACAAAATCATTTAAAAAAGGTTTCTTAAAATATTAGGGTGTTAAATTATACCCCCATTAAAATGGATTTATCCTTCTAAATTAATCAATTTTATACTCACAAATAATGATATATTTGTTTCATTACATCCTTGGGTTCCCATGTAGCTTCTTTTACTTTTGATTTCTCCAGATAACTTTCACAAGGTGAGTAGTCCTATTTTATAGCACTTTATCTTTACGATCCAAGATTTATAAAAGTTTTTATTCACAAGAAATATAATTTTCTAGGGGTAAAACCTCTTATTTTAGTACATGTGATGGATCATGAATATACTTTATCATGAGAGATACATGAAACACATCATGAACTTGAGAGGGGTTTGGTTGAAGCACCAAGTGAAAAGCTACTATCCCCACTCGATCAAGAATATCAAAAGGGAAAATATACCTGGGGCTCAAATTTCAATTATTTCTAAATATCATAAACTTATTTTATGTATAAATTCATAGATAAAACTTCTTACCAACTTCAAATTCATGGTCACATCAATGATTGTCAGCATAAATTTTCTATCGACTTTAAGCTACCTTGGTGTGTTGCTGAATGGATCTGACTTTTTCAATCATTTCCTAAACTAGATTAGGTCCCAATATATTTTTTTCTCCAAATTCAACTTAAAAAATTAGAGTTATAAACTTCTAATCTTAGAGGGATTTATAAGTATTCATACTAATTCTTGAGTGAAAGATATTATTATAAGAAAACTCAACTAGAAGAAGGTGTTAATCCCAACCACATTTGAAACACATAGAACAAGATATCAGCATATCCTATAGTGTTTGAATGGTTGTATTAAACTTACAATATTTATTAGGATGCTATATCGTACCGAAACTCAGATATGTATCTAGATCCTGTTAATTACTTTTCCAAAACTTCAAAGCAAACCTTAGAACCTGATCAGATACAATGGAATGCGGAACTCTATGTAACCTTACCACTTATTTAATATTTAAACTAGAAAATTAATCTAGAGAGAAATCATATCTAATATCAATGAAGTGTGGTAATTTTTTAAGGCGATCTACTACAACCCAAATATAATTGCATTCTTTAGAAGTTTTAGGGAGTTTTGTAGAATAATACATGGTGATATTCTCCCATTTCCATTCTAGTATGGGTCATTGTCATTATAATGTCCTGGACCTTTCCGGTCCACTAATTTGTGAAAATGCGGTGTTAGAGGCGTTCCGAGAGGTCAAGGTAACTTATCCCCAACACTTTGCCAAAATTTTCCTTTTCGATGAACCGTTTCAACAGTAGAAAGTTGTGAACCGTAACATCACGTTACATCTTCAGGTACTTTTGATGTTTCTAACTACCCTTTTTTTGGAGTACTGACTTGAGGGTGCATTTGGGTGAATCTTTAAGGAAAACTAAAGGGAATTAGCTTTCGCACGGGCTATGCATGGTTTGTCTAAACCGTGCGGCCATACCATGCATAGTTAATGTTGGATGCAGTGGCTAATGCATGGTTAGAACACAGCTTGTCTAACCATGGGGCCTAACCATGCGAGGATTGTTTGACGTGGTAGTAGAGACCACATAGTTAGTGCACGGTTTGTCTAAACATGCGATCAAACCGTGCAGGAACTTAAATTAGATCCTAAAATTGTGGATCTCAACTGTTTTGTCTCTAACTTTCTCGTTTAAGCTCTTAAGAGGCCATAACTTAGGATTATCCTCCCTTGAAGGTAATAAAACCTCTCCCAAGAATTTTGGAGGCGATCCAAAGGCTTATCTTAGAGAATCGAAGCCAGTTTCTTGAGGTATGTGATCGTTATTCTTTGTTCTTGATCGGTTTCTTAGATCCACTTGGATCTACTTCCCCTCTTCTCTCAGTTTCTTAGACCTACGTCCGTTATGGGTATATCTAAGTGTGTTGACACCAAATATGATGAGATTTGGTCTTGGTTGTGTTAGGAGAAGAGATCTAAGGAGGATTCTTGGAGAATCAACCTGGAATTCTTGTGCATTCTTTGTTTGTGGGGGTCTTCGTCAAAAACCTTTGAGGTAGGGGATTCGTTGCATCTCTTTCTTTTATGTGCAATTGTGTTGTTAGCATGTTTAATCCCACTGGATGAAAATGTATTTTACATAATAAATATTTTGAACCAGATAAATAATTTTGTTATCGATCGTATGTTATTGCCTATTGTTTTTCTAGATAGTGTGATATATATGATTGCTTTTCTTAACAGTTTGTTCTTGATGGAAATAAGTAAAGAACGTAAACCAGGATTAATTGATAATTGTTTAGCTAAAGATAAAGAGGTATGGAAATGAATCTGGTTCTTTTTGTAATTTTATTTTAATCAAATTGGCGTATTAATCATGCTTGATAGCTTACTGGTTAGGTTTCCCGATGTTGGAACCAATGAATTATAAATCTGTTAATTCAAGATAGATTAAAGAATTTGATTGTTTGATAATTCCTTGAAGGGTTATGAGTTACCCTGTTTATTGTTAAAGGGCCATATCCCAATTGATGTGATGGTTGTTTTTCCTGTTGCTTGTGTTGAGACGTGACCCTGGAGGGGTGTTGTGATATATGGGGTCATAGAGGCATTTTTGGTTGTGGTAGCTGATGACGCTTAGAGTTGCGAGATGCATCGGTTTTTGCATGTGGGTGTCTGGGAGGACACCAGGGATGATGGAATGGGATGGATGTGATTGTTGGATGCTTGTTGGTTCTTTGGTTGTTTATCTGCTTTACTCTTCCCCACTTCTCAAGGCAGCTGGTCTTGCTTTCCCTTCTTTTGAAAGAGGTGAAGACACATGGGGTATACCACATGCTTTCCGTGTTTAGCTTATCAAGGGAGAATGGGTCTACACTGTTTCTTTAGGTGGAAAAGACTCTATGGGTAGTACGTCTACTCACTGCATTGAGCCCCTTTGTGTTAGTAGCATAAAATGATTTTCTAGAATTCCTGGGAATATGGGAAAGTGTTTCTGTAATGAGTGTTTTATTAAATGGTGTCAACTCATGGGGTTGGAGTTTCCAGAACATAATGATGAGGTTGTAATTTTTGAAGGAACAATTGAATTTGGGTGTGATGCTAATGAAATTTAATGTGGACTTTTTCATGGTTAATTAATGTTTAATGAATTAATTGGCATACAATGGAAATGATAAAAAGGGAACGAAGTAATCTAATAAAGCTCTTTAAATGGTTGTGTGATTATAGGATACCTAGTCTTGGAAGTAGCAGCCGAGAGTCTGAGAGACGTTAGCTGTAGTTGTGTGTAATACTTGGTAATGCCCATAGTGTGGTTGTGAGATATAATATAATCTGTACCTTTTGTGTTTCTATACGCTACTCCACCCTGTCAGTAAGGGAAACTGAAACCCCCAGGATTCTAATCCCTTGGGGGGTGTTTTCTCCAACATTCCGGTGGGAGGATGAATGGATGACTACCCCCTTTGGCCCTGCTCTCTTATCTTGGTAGACACTTGTGCTGGTAGGCACATCGGTTAGTTTTCCCCTTATATGTGTGTAGAGGGATGTAATGTCTTGTGGTTATTCACACACATATATTTTGGATATAGTATCCTATGGAATACTATAGGTGTAACGTGTATAGGCTGTGATGGCTTGAGGATCCTTACTCGGTGTATGGGATGTAATGGCTTGATGTATAATACCCGATGTATGATACACGTTATGCGAGCTGTGGTGGCTCCCGGAACCTACCTTATTACTTTTGGTTGTGAGGATAGTGTGGTGCTTCGCCCAAGTGTCTGCGGATAGGCCTCTGTGTTGCATGAGGTGCATATTGTGGTGCTTCGCCCAGGTGTCTATAGGAAAGTCTTTTTGGAGAGAGATGCTTAGGACGTGCGATATTGGGGAAAAACGGAAAACCAATGGGGAAGTAGTAGTGGGGTACCCTTATTATTCTTTATTATATGATATATTCTTGTATGAGTTACTTGGTGAGAGTATCCATGGTGAGGTTGGGAACTTAGTATACCTGTTTAGGTGATGAGTTAGTTTCACTTTTTGTTCACTGTGCTTTAGCATGCTTTCTTTTCTTTTGCACAAGAGGCTTCAGGGAGGATCCTACTGAGTACACTGTTATGCTCACCCTAGCTTGTGGTTGCATGAGATGTTCGGGCTTGTGGTTGCTATTGTTTTTAATTTCTTTTGGGTACTTGTAGTTTTTCCCCTTTCAGTTGTGGTACTTTTGAATGACATTTCATATGTGTACTTGGGTTTCTTTTATATTTCAGTTTTGAGTTGGAGTTGGTTGGTGTCTATCTTATCTCTCTCTTTCACATGTGTTCTCTTAGAGGGTAATGCCTCCCATTTGTGTGCTTATTATACCCTCGGTGCTAGTCTCCAACCCAGGGCCTACTGGATGCGGGACTCGGGGGTCATTATCTCCCTTTTCACTTTGCCAAACCAGGAGGGGTACACTTTGTGCGTAGGGGGTTGTGACAGAGTGGTATCAAAGGTCTGGTTGGGGGATAAGATGGAGTTTGGAGTTAGGCACACGATAGGTTTCATGGGTTGGTAGGGAAACAGTGTCATTCATGCTTAGCAAGTGAGGTAAAAACTAGAGACCGGATAAGACATAGGCGTTTAGGTCCCCCTATGATCTGATGTACGAACCTTTAAGTTTACAATGGCTACTAAACAAGGTGATACTTGTTTCAGGGTAGAGACCTAGGAAAGGATCATGCATCATTATTCTTTGTTCCTGTGTTTGAATGGGTAGACCTTGGGATAGGTTAACCTAAAATGAATAAAAGGAAATAATTAATTAATTAATGTGGAGTATTCCATATTCTAGGTTTAGGATATCTAACAGTTTGTTATTTTACAAGTATGGCTCTAGGTTGACGTCCTCATCAGGTTTGCACAGAAAATATCCAGCAAGCTATTCCAGCAGGTCACCGCAGGGTAGAGGTTGATGACAATGACACTTGGGGGAAGAAACTCCGAGAGTTTCAGCACCAGAGTCTACAAAAGTATGAGGGCTCCGTTTCAGATGTAGTCACAAAAGACTGGATGGAAGAGGTCGATATAGGATTCAGTTCGATCCGTGCTCGGAAGGAGCACTGGGTGTCCTTAGCTGTGATGATGTTGCAGGGAGTAGCAAGGAAGTGGTGGTTCTTGTACCTCAGGGATCATGAGGAGTCAACGATATCATGGGATGAGTTCCGAGACAAGTTTAGAGTCGAGTTCCTTTCTTCAACTGCGAAGGAATCCAGTCACCCTGATCTTCTTACCCTTCTACAGAAGACCTCCAGTGTTCGAGAGTTTGGAATCTGTTTCAAGAACCTTTTACGATATGCTTCAGACCTATTACCAGATGAGGAGGACAGGGCGAGGCATTTCGAGGAGGCTTTCCATCCAGATATCCAGCGCTAGGTCACCCCATTTATGCTGAAGACATATATCGAGGTGATGGTGAGGGAATATGTTTTTGAGAGGAATTTGGCTAGGACCGGATCATCACGAGAGGGGAATCTTCATGATTCATCACGAAGTAGAGCTGTGTTCCGGGGTTCCTGGTTTTCAGGATAGAAGAGTTTTCGTTTAGCTGGGGGTAGGCCCCAGCCCTTCACATCTCGTTTCTCTAGAGGCAACAACTCTCAGGCCTATGCCAAGGGATCAAGCGCTTGTTTCTCTTATAGTGGTTGTGGTCATCAGTAGCAGGAGTGCCCCAACTTTCAGAGCGGTCATCGTGCACCAGGTGCTACGCTCCAGGTTCTTCCGTTGAGATAGTTCCAGCTGAGGCAGCAACATCCGTTTTCACTAGCTTTAGATTAGTAGAGGGTTGATGGGGCAGGTAGAGGACAACCCCATAACGCTCCCCGTCCTTAGAGAGTAGATCACGGCCATGGTGGTGGTCGTCATCAGGGTCAGAGAGGCCATATAAGAGGTCGTGGTCAGCTTCATGCTCTATCGTTGCCAACCCCAGGCGATCCAGATATCGTTCGAGGTACCCTTTTTTTTCTACCTTGGTGTATACCTTATTTGATTCAGGAGTGACACACTCCTTCATATCACCAACCCTTGTCTGTGCTTTTGGACTTGAGGTAGAGAGGCTTCCAGTTCCCTTGGCGTTGACTATGCCAGTTGGAGGTCGAGCTGACTTGCTTGAAGTATGTAGAGACTATGAGCTAGTGTTGGGGAAACACCACTCTTGGGGATATTTCCTATGTTTACGAATACAACCATATGATTTCATACTCATCATGGATTGGTTGTATTCGGTGCAGGCTATCATGGATTGCTTGAGGAAGAAGATCGTTTTCCTTGGTGCGGATGGAGAGGAAGTGGTGTTTGTTGGTGAGAGAGATCCTCGGATGGTTCATAGGTGCATTCCATCCTTATCGTTTATGATGACTGAGATGATGCTGAGTTCTTTAGAGGTTTAGCAGTTGTAATTTTCCAGGGTCGTAGAGAAGTACCCTGATGTCTTTCGAGAAGAGGTTGTAGCATTACCCCCTCGATGTGAGATCGAGTTTGGGATCGAGCTACAGCCTAGAGCATCTCCAATCTCTATGTCTCCATATAGGATGACCCCTTCTGAGTTATGAGAGCTATGTATATAGCTTGATGGTCTATTACAGTGCGGTTTGGTTCGGCCAATTGTGTCACCATGGGGTGTACCTGTTTGGTTCATGACGAAGGCCGACAACAGTTTGAGGTTGTGTGTCGATTATCGTCACTTAAAAAAAGTGACAATAAAGAATCTCTATCCTCTTCCGCAGATTGATGACTTATTTGATCAACTGAAGGGTGCAAGTTGGTTCTCAAAGATTGACTTGCGGTCGGGATATCATCAGATGCGTGTGAAGGATGGGGATATCCTGAAGACTGCTTTCCGTTGTTATCATGGGAATTATGAGTTCGTTGTAATGCCATTTGGCATGATGAATTCTCCATCTGTATTCATGGGATTGAATAATGATATGTTCCATGAGTGCCTAGACAAGTTCATGGTAGTTTTCATCGACAACATCCTTGTGTAGTCCAAATCTGAAGAGGAGCATGAAGAGCATCTACAAGCCATTTTGGGAGTTCTTCACCAACATAAACTATTTGGGAAGTTATCTAAGTGTGATTTTTGGGATCAAGAAGTCCATTTCTTGGGGAATGTTGTGTCCCAACAGGGATTAGCCATGGATCCATTGAATATTGAAGCAGTTGTGTCTTTGGCAGCTCCCAAGACCCTGTCAGAGGTGTGAAGTTTCCTTAGTCTCGCAGGCTACTACAATAGGTTCGTAGCCAATTTCTCACGAGTTACGAACCCTCTAACAACTTTGACCAGGAAGGACCAGACATTAATATGGACTGATTAGTTCCATGCAAATTTCAAGTATTTAAAGGAGAATTTAGTAAGTGCTCCAGTTCTTTTGTCCTCCAGCTGAAGGAGTTCAGTTAGATGTTTTATGTGATGCTTTACATCTGGGGTTAGGCTGTGTTCTCATCCAGCAGAGGTCAGTTGTTTCTTATGGGTCTTGTAAGTTACGTCCCCATGAATGCAACTATTCCACCCATGATCTTGAGTTGACAGCCGTGGTGTTTTCTTTGAAGTTGTGGATACATTACCTCATTGGTGAGCGCTTTGTAGTTTTCACCGATCATAAGAGTTTGAGGTATGTTTTCTTCCAGCGTAACCTGAACATACGACAATGTAGGTGGATGGAGTTCTTATAGGAATAAAACTTTGAAATATCTTATACACCTATAAAAGGGAATATTGTAGCTGATGCATTGAGCCGAAAGTCAGGTAGTGATGCTGTGCGTGAATCCGGTGATTCCTGGAGAGTAATGGAAGAACTTTCAACATTACATCTTGATATGGGAGAAGTTGGGGTTTGAGGCTATCTTTTTCAGATGATGGTACATTCATCCTTGATGCAGAATGTGGAAGAGTCCCAGTGGGGAGATCTAAAGGTGGAAGTCTGGAGAGACCGAGTTGTTTGTAGTGAGGCCCCTGATGGTTGGAATGAGGATGAACAACACCGAGTATTGTATTAGGGAAGGCTTTTTGTTCCCTTGATGATGTGAGAGACGGTTCTCAAAGAGTTCCACAATTTGCCTTTATCAGTAAATCCTAGCATGAAAAAGATGTACCGATCCTTGAGAAGCCAGTTTTGGTGGCCTGGGATGAAGCGTGCTGTTGCAGAGTTTGTGTCTCAATGTTTGGTCTACCAGAAGGTGAAGGCGAACACCATGTTCCTGGTGGTCTTCTCCAGCCATTAGAGATTCCTCAGTGGAAGTGGGAGGACATCTCAATGGACTTTGTTACTGGTTTATCTCGAGCTCCGGGAGGACATGATGCTATTTGGGTGGTAGTGGATCGTTTAACAAAATTGACCCACTTCATAGTGATCAAGGAGTTGAGCTCAGTGAATGTTTTGTCGAGGCAGTATCTAGATGAGGTGGTGAGACTTAATGGAGTCCCTAGGATTATCATTTATGATCGAGATCCTCGTTTTACCTCTAGAGTGTGGAGAGGTCTCCAACAGGATTTTGGTTCTCAACTATGCCTTAGTACTACTTTTCATCCTTAAATGGATGGTCAGACAGAGCGAACCATCTAGACTCTTGAAGACATGTTACGCTCTTGTGTTCTTGATTTTGGAGGCTCATGGATAAGGCACTTACCCTTGGTGGAGGTCTCTTACAATAATAGTTTTCACTTCACCATTGGTATGGCGCCGTTTGAATCCTTGTATGGCCAGCCTTTCCATTCTCCATTGTGCTAGACTGGGGTCGGAGAGTCAGCAATTCTTGGACCGGAACTAGTGCAGAATACTATAGAGATGGTTCAGGTGATTCGTGAGAGGATGAAGACAACACAAGATCATCAGAAATCATTTTCTAATCAAAGAAGGAGTCCCTTAGAGTTTAATGTTGTGGATCATGTGTTTCTTAAGGTGACTCCCCATCATGGGAAAGGATGGTTTGGTCGTGGAAGTAAGCTTTCTCCCCGGTTTGTTAGACCTTTCGAGGTGTTATCCCGTGTTGGAGATGTGGCGTATCAAGTAGCACTTCCTCCATAGATGTGTCTGATACATGATGTTTTCCATGTATCACAGCTCTGTCATTATCTTCATAATGACTCTCACATTATCGATTGGGGAAAGATCAATGTTGATTATGTTGCAACCTTTGGGGAGAAACCTGTGGAGAACCAAGACTGAAAGGATAAGGTGTTGCACAGGAATTATATCCCTTTAGTTCGTGTCTTGTGGCGACACAGTGTCTTGGAGGAGAGTACCTGGGAATGTGAGTCACAGATACGTGATCAGTACCCAGAGTTGTTCAATGTTTAACTCTTTTCATGTATCGATGTAGCTTTTGTGGTTATGAAACTTTCATGTTTATGAGATGGCTCCCTTTGTTGTTGTGGTGGCTTGCTCTCTTTTGAGAGGTATCTCGATGGGTGTTTGTTCAAACCCTATTTTGTTTTCTCTTTATGTGGGTTTTGGATTCTCAAGAACGAGAATGTTTTTAGAGGTATCTTATGTAATGGCCTGGACCTCTTCGGTCCAGTACTTTGTGAAAATGCGGTGTTAGAGGTGTTCTGAGAGGTCAAGGTAACTTATTCCCAATGCTTTACCAAAATCTTCCTTTTTGATGAACCGTTTCAACGGTAGACAGTTGTGAACCATAACATCACGTTACGTCTTCAGGTACTTTTGATGTTTTTAACTACCATTGTTTTGGAGTAGTGACTTGGGGGTGTGTTTGGGTGAATCTTTAAGGAAAACTAAAGGGAAGTAGATTTCGCACGGGCTGTGCACGGTTTTTCTAAACCGTGCATCCATACCGTGTGTAGTTAATATTGGAGGTAGTGGCTAACGCATGGTTAGCGCACGATTTGTCTAACTATGCGGCCTAACCATGCGAGGAGTGTTTGAAGAGGCAATAGAAAACACACGGTTAGTTCACGGTTTGTCTAAGCGTGCGATCAAACTTTTTGGACACTTAAATTAGATCCTAAAATTTTGGATCTCAACTGTTTTGTCTCTAACTTGCTCGTTTAAGCTCCTAAGAGGCCATAACTTGGGATTATCCTCCCTTAAAGGTAATAGAACCTTTTCCAAGAATTTTAGAGGTGATCAAAAGGATTCTATTGGTGAATCGAAGCCGGTTTCTTGAGGTATGTGATCATTCTTCTTCGTTCTTCTTCATTCTTGAACATTTTCTTAGATCCACTTGGATCTACTTCACCTCTTCTCTCGGTTTCTTAGACCTAAATCCGTTATGGGTAGATCTAAGTGTGTCGATTCCAAATATGATGATATTTTTCCTTGGTTGCGTTAGGAGAAGAGATCTAAGGAGGATTCTTAGAGAATCAACTCGGATTTCTTGTGCATTCTTCGCTTGTGGGGGTCTTCGTCAAAAACCTTTGAGGTAGGGGATTTGTTTCTTCTCATTCTTTTATGTGTAACAATGTTGTTAGCATGTTTAATCCCACTAGATGAAAATGGAATTGACATAAAAAAATATTTTGAACCAGATAAAGAATTTTGTTATTGATCGTATGTTATTGCCTCCTGTTTTTCTAGATAGCGTGATCTCTATGCTTGCTTTGCTTCACCGTTTGTTCTTGATGGAAATCAGTAAAGAACGTAAACTAGGATTAATTGAAAATTATTTGGCTAAAGATAAAGAGGTATGGAAATGACTCTGGTTCTTGTTGTAATTTGATATTAATCAAATTGGCGTAGTAAGCATGATTAATCATTTGTGATAGCTTACTGGTTAGGTTTCCCGATGTTTGAACCAACAGATTATAAATATGTTAATTCAATATGGATTAAAGAATTTGATTGTTTGATAATTCCTTGAAGGGTTTTGAGTTACCCTCTTGATTGTTAAAGGGCCATAGCCCAATTTATGGGATGGTTGTTTTTCCTACTGCTAATATTGAGACGTGACCCTGAAGGGGTGTTGTGATATGTGGGGGCATAGAGGCCTTTTTGGTTGTGGAAGTAGATTACGCCTAGAGTGGTGAGATGCATCGGTTTATGCATGTGGGTGTTGGGGAGGACACCAGGGATGATGGAATGGGATGGATGTGATTGTTTGATGCTTATTGTTTCTTTGGTTGTTTATCTTCTTTACTCTTCCCCACTGCTCAAGGCAGCTGGTCTTGCTTTCCCTTCTTCTGAAAGAGGCGAAGACACATGGGGTATGCCACATGATTTCCGTGTTTAACTTCTCAAGGGAGAATGGTTCTACGCTATTACTTTAGGTGGCAAAGACTCGACGGGTAGTACATCTACTCACCATGTTGATCCCCTTTGTGTTAGTAGCATAGAATTATTTTCTAGAATTTCTGGGAATATGGGAAAGTGTTTCTGTAATGAATGTTTGATTAAATGGTGTTAACTCATGGGGTTGGATTTTCCAGAACATAATGATGAGGTTGTAATTTTTGAAGGAACAATTGACTTTGGGTGTGATGATAATGAAATTTAATGTGGAATTTTTCATAGTTAATTAATGTTTAAAGAATTAATTGATGTACATTGGAACTGATAAAAAGGGAATGAAGTAATCTAATAAAGCTCTTTAAATGGTTGTGTGCTTATAGGATACCTAGTCTTGGAAGTAGAAGCCCAGAGTCTGAGAGACGTTAGCTGTAGTTGTGTCTAAGACTAGGTAATGCCCACAGTGTGGTTGTGAGATATAATATAATATGTACTTTTTGTGTTTCTATATGCTACTCCACCCTTTTAGTAGGGACAACTGATACCCAGGGGATTCTGAGCCCTGGGGGGTGTTTTCCCCAACATTCTGGTGGGAGGATGAATGACTGAATACCCCCTTTGACCCCACTCTCTTCTCTTGGTAGATACTTGTGCTGGTAGGCACAAAAATTAGTTTTCCCTTTATATGTGTGTAGAGGGCTGTAATGGCTTGTGGTTATTTACACACATATATTCTGGATATATTATCCTATGGACTACTATAGGTGTAACATGTATAGGCTTTGATGGATTGAGGATCCTTACTCGGTGTATGGGATGTAATGGATTGAGGTATAATACCTGACGTATGATACATGTTATGCAAGCTGTGGTGGCTTTCGAAACCTACCTGGTTACTTTTGGTTGTGAGGATGGTGTGGTGCTTCGCCCAGGTGTCTATGGGCAAGCCTTTGTGTTGCACGGGGTTCATATTGTGGTGCTTCTCCTAGGTGTCTGCGGGCAAGCCTTTTTGGGGAGAGATGCTCAGGACGTGTGACGTTAGGGAAAATTGGAAAACCAGTGGAGAAGTAGTAGCGGGGTACCCTTGTTATACATTATGATATGATATATTCTTGTATGCATTACTTGGTGAGAGTAGCCATGGTGATGTTGGGAACTTAGTATACCTGTTTAGGTGATGAGTTAGTTTCATTTTTTGTTCACTAGGATTTAGCATGATTTCTTTACTTTTGCACGAGAGGCTTCAGGGAGGATCCTACTGAGTATACTATTATACTCACCCTATGTATATATAAACTATTTTTTAGGTCATTTGGAGAAGGTTGGAGATCAAGCTGGTTTCTACTAGATTGTTGTTGCAGGAGTTGGTCGGGCTTGTGGTTGTGCTGTTTTTACCTTCTTTTGGGTACTTGAAGTTTTTCCCCTTTTAGTTGTGGTACTTTTACATGGAATTTCATATGTGTACTTTGGTTTCTTTTATATTTCAGTTATGAGTTCTGAGTTGGTTGGTGTCTATCTTATCTCTCTCTTCCATATGTTTTCTCTTAGAGAGTAATGCCTCCCATTTGTGTCTTATTATACCCTCGGTGCTAGTCACCAACTCGGGGCCTACTGGAGGCGAGACTCGGGGGTCATTATCCCCCTTTTCACATTTCCGACCTAGGAGGGGTACACTTTTTGGGGAGGGGGTCATGATAGTTATAACATCCCCTTAGAATTATGTCTCTAAGACTTAAATTTCTTAAATATTAATCACTGATATATATACTAAAAAATATCTCTTTTCACTATATCCCACCGAAAATACCCTTTCAGATCTCTATACATCTTCGTACATCCAAGATGAATAGATAATGATGAACTGTGTGTCTCATCCAACAACTCCTTCAAATCTGGTATGTATGGAACACATACTTGGTTGCTGAAACTTATCATCTAATAATATGAAAGGTCAAACTTAGGAACATTTCTCACCTTATTTTATAGTACCACATATTCCTTTTGTGACTCTTTAATGTTCAATTAAATAGATGGCTAAATACTCATTTATAACGATAATATATTTCACATTTGTTAAATATTTCCATATCTATCCTTTGAAAATATAGGAATATTATATTTTTCATGATACTCATCACATATGTTATCACAATAATTTCAAAGCAGTGAATTTATTACATTTTTTCCATCCCAAGGTGGTAATGTATTAAGAAATCATTATCTTTAATCAGATCCAACCATATTCATTGGAACATATTGGAAAATTTATATGTAAAAATATACTTTAAAATTTTATGATCAGTATATATATCAAACCTACATAAAGATAATGACCCCATATCTTTAATGAAAAATTAATACTGCTAACTCCAAATCACGAGGGAAATTTTTCTCTTAAACCTTCAATTGTTATAAGTCATAAGACATCACTCTATCATTCTGCATAATAATTCATCCCAATACCTTCTTGAATGCATCACTATATATTAAAAACCCTTATCCACTATAATACAGTGTGAGGATATGTTCACTGACTAACCTTCTCTTCATATTCTTGAAATTCGTATCACATTCAAAAATCCAAAGGAACTTGGATCATTTCTGCATTAAGTTGGTGAGTGGATTAGATAGTAGTGAGAAATTCTATACAAAGAGATGATAATATCCATACAAACCAAGAAAACTATGGATCTCAGTCAAAGTGGTAGGTCTGGTCTGACATTCAATAACTTCTATGTTTGAAGGATCTACTTATATACTCTCACTTGAGATTATATAACCCAATAATGAAACTATTTGAATCCAAAATTCATAATTGGAAATTTTTTCATAAAACTCATCCTTCCTTAGGGGTTTCAGTCCAATATTCAAGTAATCCTCAAGATCTTTCTTACTCTTTGAATATATAATAATATCATCAATAAATACCACCAAATACTTAATCAAGGTAATCTATAAAGACTATATTTCTTAAATCTATAAATATAGTGGGGGAATTTGTAAGTCCAAATGGATTCAATATAAATTCATAGTGTCCAAAGATTATACAGGATGTTTTCTTGGTTATATCTTATTTATTGACCCTAAATTAATGATATCTTGAATGAAGGTCAATCATAGAAAAGTATTAATCTCATGTAGTTGATCAAAAAATTCATCAATACAGGGTATGAGTTATATTTTCTTGATAATGATCTTGTTAAGTTCTCAATAATCAATAAAAAGTCACATTTATCGATCTTTCTTCATAAAAAATGAAACTATTCACCCCAAGGTGACACACTTGACAGAATGAATCACTAGTCAATATTCTCATGGAGTAGCTTCCTCGATTCCATCAAATTAATTAGGGACATTATATATAGAGTCATTAAAATAGGTATTAAATTGGGTATGAGTTCTATAAAGAACTAAAATTCAATATTAAATGGAAGAATATGCAATTATTCTAGAAATACAACAAAAAATTACCATACAATAGTCATATCTTTGATATATATTTTCTCCCGAACCATCTAAGATAAAAAACCCTTTTAAATATGAATCAAGACCCAAAAAATGGATGTGATTTTAATTATAAGTTTATATTTATTGTCGCACCAATAGATGCACATAGGTTCATTTGGAATATGAAATTTGACTTCCCTTCCTTAGAAATTGATATGGGATCTATATAATGAAAGCTAATACATGTCCAGAATCATATAGAATTAAACTAAAGGGAGAATCACAATATTTTCTGGTAGCACTTTACCACAAACATCAATTGGAGAGGAAGTATAGACTTGACATGTGACCATCATACCATTAGGAATTTTCACTACTAACTTAATACCTAATCATTGAGATATTAATTCAAAATTCTTTGAAAATTACTTAGATATAAAAGAGTGAGTATAGATAGAATAAAATAAGAAATTAACTATTATATAGTGGATTATAATTGTACCATTCACCACATCATTCTTGTAACCCACTATTACAGTTGCAGTCACATGAGTTTTAACTTTTTTCTTTAGGATTATAAGCCTGTTGAATATGATCATAAAAAATTTCATATTTATAAACTAGTTGAAATAATTACCATACTCATTGCATTTGAAGAATTATAGTATAGGTGGTTCATTAGTTGGAACCTTACTTCCTCCATTCAATCAACATGTCTTTTCACCACCTTTTGACATTAAATAGCTCTATGACCACCATTCTTATATTTAAAACACTTCGTAATTCTACTCAAGAAATTACCATGATGTTTCATCCCATATTTATTTCATGTATGTTATTATAATTTTTTTCCACCATGTGATTTATTCGATTTATCAAGATACTCAATATTTCTTTACTTATCAAAACCATGGGAATGGTGGGGATATCCAATTTCCATTTCTATATTGAGTGTATATATAACAATTTATTTATAGCTAATAAAGTCTCTTATAGATAAGTCCTTTCAAAAACATGGTTTTAAGACACCAAATAATCATTCAATTTTTATTTCAAGGATGATGATTAAAATAGAATCATAACTTGAAATTATTGTAAAATTTACTTTATAGGTACCAATAAATTCATCATCCATATTCTTGAGCTCAAGAAATTCCTTTTCTATCCTTGTATGTAGAATAAAAGGGAATTACTTACTAAAAAACATTACCTTAAACACATCTAGTTCCATGGATTCAATTTCTTCATCTTGAATAGTATTCTTAATAAGGTTGCACCCCTAATCTACATCACCTTCTAAATGATAAACTTCTAGGATAATTTTTCATGTTCTAAACAATAGAGAACAAAAAGTATTTTCTCATTGGTGTTGATCTATTTCTCAGCCACTAGTGGATCAAAAGATCCACTAAAAGAAGGTAGATACTGACTCATAAAAGATTTAGTAGTAATTTTTTCTTTCTTTTTATTGTTTAAAATCTTAGAATTATTCATCAATTTAGAAAGTTTCATGATAATAAAAACAATATTTTGTATTTCAGATCCTACAACATTTGGTTTCATAGGTGGAAAATCATTGCACTATCCATCACAGTTGTTTCCAATATGATTTCTCCTAGTTGTATCCATTGACTAAATATAAAAAGGAAAAGTGTAAGAAACAATATTCAAAGTAGAAAACCACCCTATCATGAAAAATAATTTATATTATGTCTAAACCATGAAACATTCTTCTCAATATATGAAACCTTAGGTTTAACCTAGTTTATCCATGGCCATTACCAAAACATTATTATTTTATCCTATACTTAGACCTATCCCCATGGATCTCACTAAATATTTCATATCCTAGTTTCCAAAGGTTAACTAAACCTTCATCTAATACTAAATATAATGACTCATAATTTTCATACATAGATATTACATATTATTATATGAATATTCATTACATAATAATGTTATCAATTCCATAACCATATAGGTCTCATATATTTGGAAACTTGGACATATAAACAACTGGTTGATATGTTTCTTCCGTTAGGTTCTTCACCACTGTCACCCTTCTTATAAATATCATACTTAATACCTTTATTCATAACCCATGGAAATAAAATATAAGAAATTGTGAGATTAGATTCTTATTAAGGCTAAATAAGGGATATTTCATGTGAATAAGTGTATGAGAATATTATAATAACATTTGAAAACCATACACTACATATCAAGTATCATAATCTTGTTTAATGGAATTAATATTGGAAGTTCATAAGATATGAATCATAAAGGATTAAAATAACATGATCCATGAGAGAATAACATTGGAATAATACATGGAATTGTTCCATAAACATAGAAAATTATTTCCTTAGTAGTCATGGTTCATTATCAATACTATCATAGTGGATTAAGTTTACTCCCCATTCCATCATAGTAGTCAAGGTTCAATCCCAAGACTTTCATAGTGATAAAATTACCTTACAGAACTGGACTAAGTCCTCATTCTAGTATTTTTTATCTCACGAGATATCAATAATTACCCAATGAATTGGATTATTATATAATTTTAGGACCACCCATTATCAGTTATAATGAAACCACTGCCCTTAGTTATAATCTAACTATCATCATTGGTTATAACATAACCACCATCCTTATTTTATAACATAACCTCCCATCACATAATGAAAACCATATATAGTTTTTCCATAATATCATAAAACATTCATCATATCATCACATCATAACCCATGCAAATAAAATGAGTTTAATAAACATTTTCTCAATTCAGCATAGCATAACCCATGGAAAATAAATTGGTTTCATAAAAATATTATAAATGAAAAAATTAAACATCCACATAAAAAATAATAATGGAATAATTGGATGATATCCATAGTAAATAATAATTAAAATTTAAGGATGTTATCATATATGAAAATTATTTTAAAATATCACTGAAATATTTTTTTAGAAAAATAACCTTTCCACTTTGAAAATCACTTTTAAAATAAAAATATTCCTGAAATATTATGGAAAAAATTTTCCTTTAAAATAACCTTGTAAAGTTTTAATTTAATATTATAACAATTGAGGGGTCATTATGGTGTAATATTCCATTCATTCAATATAATTTGAAAGAAAATATTCCTTTCAAATATTTGGTAAAAATCCAAAAAGTAAATCTTTTAGAAAATGACAGGAAGAATCATTTTAATTTTTTTATAAAAATTAAAACATGGGAAAAAATGAATTTAAAAAATAATAGGATAATACTAAAAAAAATATTTAAAACACTTTTATAATAGATGGACATAGAAGAATTTAGTTTTGACTGAAGAGATAAATAAAGTCGATTTTCCATAAAAACACATTTTTTGTATCTTGATTACTTAAGTTCAGGAAAATGAAAGAAAAAATTAATTATAAATAAATAAGTATAGGATATGAAAATTTATGAGTTTCTTAAGAGATATATCATAATATTTCATCATTTCAAGCATAATCATAAACAATCCTTATAAATAATGAGATTGTATCATGAAACCCTTAACACTTTGGTACTTTGGAATCATGTAACGCATGAAAGAAATAAAATTTTATGGATATTTATATCCCATAATTTTAATAATAATAATCATTAAATACATTAATGGGTATTATATACATCAAAATAAAAATAAAAATAAAAATGTGTTGAATGTGGCATGTGTCCCATGAAAATAAAAGTGAGATGAAAATACCTTACTTGAGGTCTGAATTCCTTCATACATGTTAGAGACTCATATATAATAAATATAGATTTGTTATAAACAAATTAAAAAACCATAATAATATATATCATACCATATATTATTTATTTATAACCTTTTAAAACCCTTTCATTAACAATTATTTATTAAAATCATTATTCCGGGAGATAACTGCTTCATTTTTCATTTATGTTTTGGTTCTGTGGTTTTTTTCCTTGAACTTTGATCATAGTTAAATCATAAAAATAATTTTAATAATTATTTAAATATCTTATATATTAATTAAATACATAGTTATATTCATCCATAAAATTTTGAGATAGAAACATGAATTGCACTGTTCATGGTGACAGTAGACCGTACGTACACATGAACATTGGTTCAGTTTTTCGATGGATGGAATGAAATAATGGTAAATAATAAATGAACTTTAAAAAATACTTATTATATCATATGTATCATATATATTCATTAAATATATACATATTACAATCCAAGTAAATCATAAATGAAAAAAAAGTCACATCGCTTCATGCAGGTGGTAATTCACATGCACAATTGAACAATGTTACCATTTTCCAATGGTTTGGAAAGTAAGAAGGTAGATATGATATTATTATTAAATATGAATAATTATTTCATAAATATTATATATAAACATTAAACCTATTACAATAACTTTTCACGAATGATGGTTATGGAAAATGAATTGAATCGCTATGTGGAGACGGTAAGTTGTATGCACGCACAAGCAATACTTTCACTTCTCATTTGATGGAAAGAGGGTGTGGTATAATAATCATAATAAATTTTTATTATATTTAGGGTGAATATTAGATTTTAAAATATAAATTTTTATATTTTAGATGATCTATAAGGCTCAAAGTGGTGTGAGTAAGATAAAGGAGCGGTGCCCTTTTATAATTTAGGGGAGGGGAACTCATGGAATATCTTAAAAGATTAAAATATATTAAATTAATTTTCAAGAAAAATGGTTCCAAATGGATTATAAATGAAAAATGAATGAAATTTTAGACCATATATTATCCACTTGTCCTATTTTTTTTTTAAAAAAATTAATAAATTAATATTTTTATAAATTATTATTATTTCCAATTTAGACACTATTCATTTAATTTGACTTATAATACATAAATAAAAAGTTGGAATTAGAATATAATAATTTAAAATAATAATAATATGTAATATTAATTTAAAAAATTCAGGGAACACATCAAATCACTCAAATTATATTACATTGAATATTTTTAAAAATCATTTATTATAATTTTTTATTAATTGGAGAAATACTCCATCAGTGTTGCATAAGAATTTAAGGTCATTATATAATTATTAAAAATTAGGAATAAAATTTAATCATAAAAATAATTTTATTAATATCAAAATATAGTCTTATATTCATTCATCACTCTCTTTTTTCTCTATGTGGACACATAAGAGACATCTAAAACTAAGAGAGTGCCATTTTTTAACTTTCATTAATTTAAATTTTATGTAAGTCATTTTCATTGAAAAGTGTCCCTTAAAAAATTAAATTATGAGCATAAGGTAATAAGGGTAAAATTAAATTCATAAAATAATAATTATAATGAAATATTATGGCCTTATAACTTAGTTTTAACCTTGGATAACAAGATTTACCCTTTACCGGAGTGATAAATTTTACTAAGCCTACTATTCATATTAACAAAAAATAAAAGGGACCTATTTACCAAATTTGAATCTCCTGATTTAAAATATGGAATAAATTTTTATCAAATCCAATACCTATAGGTGGTATAAATTAATTTTAAAATAATCATTTAATCTACGATGAAAATTGCTTTTTAGAAAAATACATTTTGAAGCATAAAACTTGGTTTATTCTAATCCCATGTCTAGAAAAATATTAAATGAATGTTAAATTTTTTATTAAATACATAATAAATATATTTTATTATAATCATTCAAAATTAGTGAATAATTTAATTTATCAATATAAAAATATATTGTTCTCATATTTTTTTTAAAATATCTCTTTATACTTTTAAATGGTTTTTGTTTTTATTTCTAATTTATCGATAACCAATGAATTAATTTCAGTAATATTTAAAAAATATGTTTTCTATAATTTAGTTATTCTGATTCAAACCCTCCAATCCAAGGACTATGTGATAACTACCATATAATAATATTTTTATAGTATCTCAGAGTTCTTTTAAACTCGGTGTTTCATGTAACACAAGCTATTGAAAAAATCAAATTCATTTGCAAAAAATATTTCATAAAATATTGGGGTGTTACATTCATGGTGTACACCCTTGTTAATCTTTAAATTAGAAGATTATGAGAACATTACCCAAAAATAGAAAATACACATTTATATGCGTTATTATATGTTTATATATGTGTATGTTTGTAATGATCCTTATAATTGAAGATAATTATAAATATATAACAAGTGTCACATAATTTTTTTTATTGATAAAAATTATGAAAACATATGCTCAAAGAGAGGTAGGATACATTAGGTGCGTCATGAGTGTTATTTCATTAATGAATAATGTGAAAAATTATTTTAACTTCTATTCATTAGTAAAAGTTGATATATTTAGTGCTTTTATGGGAATAGAACTACATAATTAAATCCATTTCAATAGTTTTCTATAGAAAATTTATTTTCTAGAAATTCAAAGAAATATACATCAAGCACATAGGTTGATGACACCAATATGATGTAACGACATAAGTTTTTCCTCCTTAAATAAATTATATATTCGATATCATACTAAAAAAAAACAAAAAACAAACAAACAAATATATATAATTGTAAGGTATCCATATAATTTTTAGGCATAAACAATGATTACATAATTATGAATATATATATATATATATATATATATATATATAAAAGAAAAGTTCACTTTAAATATCGACTAAATTAGTAAAACTAAGAAACTAATGGAATATATTTTCTAAAATTTACTTATTTTCAAAGAATAATATATATTTATGTAAATAATTAATTAATTTTTGTAATCAGTAATTTTTATGAAATTATTAGAAGAATATATAATATAAAAAAAGTCATTTTCCTATAAAAAACAATATTTCTTTATATTTTATATATTTTTTTAAATTTAAAATTTAAAATTTTAAGGTGGTAATTTCAAAATATTAACTTCATTTGTGTATTTATAATTTCAAAATTATCTTAAGATAATTTTTTTTAAAATTTGATTTTTAGGTGAATAATTCAAAATACCACCCGTATGGCCCAACAACCTTCATTTTTATTGATTTTTGATAACCCCCTTTCAAGGGATGAGGGAAAACCCTTACAAGCCCCGTAGGCTAAGAGATTAAAAGGCCTATAGTTTTAAAAGAATACATAACCTGAAGGTCTTATGGAATTTAACCAGACTATCTACGAGGTACTACCCCTCCCCAACATCTGCGTCATGATAGTAACTCTCCACCGTTGCATGGCTATCTGGCTTGGCTTTCCGTGCAAGCACAGGCTGGTCCCGATGGCATAACCATACCCTCTCATTTTGAAAAATCCATTTGGCTCTGCTCTGGTAAGTGCAACTGCTCTGAATCCTCTTCTGGGGTTGCTCCTTTTTTGTTGTGTGTCTGGGGAAACTGCATGTGGCCCGAAGGCCTTGAGGTGGCCCGAGGGCCTTAATGGTGGCCCGAAAGCCATACTGACCCGAAGGCCTGGGTGGCCCGAAAGCCTTACGGACTCCAAGCCCAAATCGGTGGCCCAATGTCAATAGTTCCAGCTGCTACAATACCGAACAATACCTTCTATAGTAACTACTACAGTGCCTGCTATAGTACCCACACAATGTATAGTTCTTCTGTAGTACCTGTAGAGTGTACAATCTGCTACAGTACAACACAGTGTACAATACTGCTACAGTACTACTACAGTGCCCACTATAGTTCCTGCCACAATACTACTACAGTACCCCCGGAAATACGCCTCTACCTGGTTTTGAACCTAGGACTTGTGGATGTACTTAAGGATACCTCACCAATTGGGATGAGGCTCATGTGTGAATAATGAGAAATACTTTTTTTACAATTAACATGACTTTTTTAACATTATTTGTAAATAAGTATGAATTATAAATTTATGGAAAAATTTTATAAGACCAAATATGTATTTTATATGTGAATATATAATTTTAAAAATGTTGGTTTTAATTTATAAACCCATATTTTACATTTTTGAGTTCAAGTTATATTTTTCCAAAAAACTGTTTTTAATACATTATACATTTAGTATTTTAATTTTTTTTATCAATTTTAACAATGGAATTAAAAAAATGTATTTAAAATTTTAAATCATTAGATCTAAATTATATAATAATAACTATTTTTTTCATAAAGGATAAATTACCTAGGCAGAAACTAGTTATCGTGGTGAAAACCAAAATGGTAAAAAGAGTAACCTAAGAGCTAAAGGAACAAAAATGTAAAAAACATTGTTTTAATTTAGTGTTTTATGTTTTTTTATAACTTATATATTCTCATATATAAAATTTATCAAATTTGGAATTATTTTCCTTGAGTGTTAATTTCTATTATTGAAAAATTTTGGGTAATTACAAAAAATGCCACCCCTTTTCACTTATAAAAGGGGCACTCCACTTCTCACATTACCTCACTCTAAAACCACCTAATTTAGGCCCAAAATATTCTAAAACCTATCCTAAAATTTTTTATAAACCTTAAATAGGTTCTTGTATTCTAAAAATTCTATCCTTCAAAGTTTTAACCCTCTTCTCAAAGATAACCCAAGTAACAAGGTATATATTTCTAACCATTTATTCCTCCTTTTTTCATTATATGAATTTATTCTATATAAAATTTATTTTTACTATATAAAATTTATAACTTCAGTATCATTGTTTACTATTATTTTATTATAATAATTATATAATCATTAAACCCATTTTACTTTTCCATTAAGAAAAACATAAACGTGAATTATGCATGTGTGTGGAGTATCGCCGCCACGAATAAAAATGTTTAATTTTTCACTACCACCATAATGGATAGTTTTATTTTATATTTGATGAGTATATATGATATATATAAGTAATAAATATCATTAATATGTTTTTATGGATAACCCAAAAATTAATGATCATTATAAGGCAATATATCGACATTGGTAAATAAACCAAAACTAGTTCAACATTGATTTTTTCTTTATGAAACATGACTAAAAGTACCATGTGATGAAATTATAACATTATAGGTATTTATAAAACATAAATTTAATTAAATTTAATGGTTTTTAAATGATGATATTTTTTTGAAAAAGTATGATCAACACTACTTTTTTGAACCTAGTTATAAACATTCAAGATTATTAACACCCAATGTTGAAAAAAAGATTATAAAAATCTAATCCATAAAGAGAATTATTATTAATGATGTTTATAAATGGAAATTTATATGAATAAGGTTATGAAATAGATACTTAATATCTTTATATTTATGATATAGTATGTTATAATAACTTCCGTGGAAATCATGTGTAAAGGTAGGGGACTTGGTAACTCAAAATCTTTTCTTTGAGTTGTATAATTTATTATTGGACTTCATTTTTCCAATAATTCCATTTTAAATTATATTATATTTTTTATTTATGTGGAAAGTAGTTTTTTATCAAAATACATTTCCACAAATGGTTTTCTTTTCACTTATTTTTCTTTTAAAAATAAAACAAAGTATATTTTTTTGAAAAAATACTCGTAACTATGAATTTTACAATGATGAATAAGAAATATTTTATAAAAGATATTTTTATGATTTGTTATCATTATCTTAAAATGAACTCTCTCTAATGGAGTTATGTTTCATGTTTAACTCTATATTTTCCATTTATTGTGTGATTATTTTAGGTGATTGATTTTTAGTATCAATCAATTTAATTATTGATATTATAACATTTGGATGTTTTATGAAACCAATTTTTATTTCCATGGGTTATCTATGAAAAGTGAATGATTTTAATTTATACATGTTATGAAACCCATTTTATTTCATGATTTATTTATGATGTGATAATTTAATGGGTTTCATGTAGCACTCATATGTATGAATGATGATGGGTGGGGTCTTATATCACTCTCCAATGCATTGGTTAAAAGTTTATATCTCATGAGATAAAATATTCAGGATTATGTTTTAGTTTCTCATAATCATTGGAACTTGTGGTGTGACTCCTGAAATTAATGTTATATATACTAATGTATGTGTCATATTTGAAAGATTTTATGTATTCGTATCTTATGATATCATGGTGTAGATCATCGAACTAATATTTCCCTATGATAATGTTTGTGACATAGTTAAAGGATATTATTTAATATGATCTTATGCTCTCATGGTTAAAGTCTTGTGTTAAACGATTCTAATCCATGTTGTAGATATTATGTTTATGTGTTCATATTTTGTGGGTTTAAGTTCTTATACCACATACTTTGATGCCCATTTCTGTTTTATGGTCATCACTCATGATGTTACAATACTTCTACTATGATAATGTTTTTATTTATTCTTATGAACTAATACTAGGTGAAATGTTTATTCACCCCTCACTGAGAGGTTTTGATCACACATTTCCTATTTTTCATTCCCCAAGTTATGAGGATGATTCATAAATATTATATGTCTATAATGTGGTCTATTATGGTGTCTTTAAGATGAAATGATCACGAGTTTTTAAAAATAAGGTTATTATGTAGCTAGTCTCCAAAGAAAAAAATCCTATCAGTCCATGGGATATTATTATTTATAAAATATAATTTTTTAAATCATGTAAAGTATGTAAAATAAAGGAATGTTTATCTTGAGTCTCTATAGTTGGTATCAAAGTGAATGTTTAGTTATTTTTGATATTAGAGAAGTTATTTTGAGAATTAAGGTTATATAACCTCTATGTAAAACCCTAGATATGTGTCTTAGTATTGGTTGATATCTTGAAATATTAGTAAATTATTTATTAGGTGGGTTTCCTAGAAAATAAATCCTTATCTGGATACTAAAAATTAGATACAAGAGGTATAAAATTTCTATTAAGTATTTCATGTGATAACGTCCACCCTCTTTCAGTGGATCTTCAATTCCACTCATCATTGAGTAATGGATGAATGTAATGGAAATTTATTTTCCATTATCTAGTTCTTAAAAAATGAAAATATTGTTATTTCTATTTATTATTTGGAAGGTGAGGCTGATCAATGGTGTACTATTATTAAGAATATAATGAACAAAGAATAAGTAGACTCAATGGAATGGGGAGAGTTTAGGAAAGGGTTATTTACCAAGTATTTTACATGAAATATTCACCTGAAGATATATATAGAATTATTAGAGTTTAAATAAAACAAGGATGAATCAATCGGGGAGAATGAATCAAAATTAAATATTCTTTCAATATGCTACTTTGGTTTTATCTCTATTATAGAAATTAAAATTGATCATTTCTTCAGTGGATTAAAACCTCACCATTTAATACTTTGGAAATTAAATACATTGGAAGCTACGAATAGATTGTTTGATGTACGCTAAAGGCGGAGAAAAAACATGGGGTTTCTCAATACTCTAAAGAGGAAAAAATAAAGGTATAATACCAAGGGAAACCTTATCGTAGGTCACATGGGTGAAGAAATTTCAGCCCCCAACTTTCCAAATGTGTGGGAGGAAGTACCCAAGTAATTACCTTAAAGGATTTGGGTATTTTTTAAGTGTATTAAAGTAATAAAACAATCCCACATCTATCAAAGTAAGCCAAGGAGGCCAATTAACACAATAGAGGATAATAATGTCCCAACTAGTGATATACCCACAATATAATGATTAAAGTGAAAAACGTTTAGACATTTTTTGAATCAATGCCCCAAATCTTAGAAAAATGATGAAAACAAGCCTCATAAGCCTCCCAAATAGAGGAAAAAGTAAATTTTATTCATGATCACTACCAATAAGGTATATCAAAATAATGAAGTGATGAAATGTAAACTTAATCTTTAATATATATTTTCAAGTACCATATCTAATTCTAGTTTATCATATTATTTAACATCGTACTCGTTTTCTATGAACATGGAATCACCACCTCAAGTGATGGATATGAAATGATCTTTGAAAAAACCAGGTGGTATAATGATCACATCTAAGATATATGAACCTTATATGATTAATATTTATGGGAGGATACTTCCCACATATCTAATTATTCTACACCTAGTTAAATTTGATGTAATTTTGGGTATGGATTAGCTATCCTTACATTGATACCAAATAAATTTCTGGTAGAAGGAGATATAATTTTGTATTCTATATCATCCTATTCAAGTATTAATATAATTATTATCTTCCACTGGAATAAAATTCTATAATATGGGTTTTGATATCAAACAATGAGGGACTCTTGACACAAATGATCAGGGAGGGAGTCGACATTGATGTCATATCGAATTCACTAATGTATTTCTCAAGGAAGTACCTAGTATTCCCCCAAAGCATGAGTTTGATTTATCGATTGAACATATACCTGGATCTTTACCTATCTCAAGAAGTCCATATAGAATGGATCTTATTGAATTAAAGGAATTAAAGAAGTAGCTAAAGAAGAATTTGTAAAATGGTTTTATCTGCCCCAGTGCTTCACCAGGGGGATCACCAATCCTATTTTTTTAAGATTAAAATGTACCAATGTAATTTTTAATTAACTATCATGAGATTAACAAGATCAAAATTAAGAATAAATTTACTTTACCACATTTTGAAGTCATGTTCAATAAACTCATAATATCTCAATACTACTCAAAGAATGAACTTTGATTTGGACATCATTAGTTAACAATAAAAAGGGAAGATATTTAAAAAACATTACAAATTAGGTATGGACACTATGAGTTTACATTGATTCCATTTAGATTGACTAATTCCCCTACCATATTGATAATTATAATGAATAAATCCTTTAAATACTAACTTTATCATTTTGTGATTTAATTTATAAATGATATTCTTCTATACTCAAATATAAAGGTAGAGCATAAAGATAATTTTCAGATTGAGTTGATGGCCTTAAGAAAAGAGAAGTTATATACCAAATTTATCAAATTTTAATTCTGGTAAAAAGATGTGTCATTCTTGGGTTATTTAATCACCATTAAGGGTATAATCATATATCCTTCAAAAATAGATGTTATTGAACAATAACCCCGAACAACCCTAGTAACCCATATCCTTAGTTTTCTCAGGTTAGTTGGACACTATCAATGTTTTATGATAAATTTATCATTACCATCAAATACATGAACCAAGTTACATATAAGGGAGTGAATTTCATTTGGAAATTGGAATGAAAATAATGTTTTAATAAACTGAAGAAGATATTGGTTACAAAAATTGCACCTATATTACCCTATAGTGGGGAAGGATTTGTAATATATAGTGATTCCTCAAAGAAGGGATTGGGATATTTCCTTATGAAAAAAGGTAAATTTTTTATTCCACAATAATATTAAACAATAATGAGAAAAATTACCCAACTCAAGATTTAGAGCTGACAATAGTGATCTTTTCATTAAATATTTGCAAGAATTATCTCTATAATGAAAAATATGTGATATATATACTGATCATAAGAGCTTGAAATATATATTCACATAGAAGGAATTGAATTTGTAACAAATTATATGGTTGTAATTGATAAAATATTACTACTGATTAATACATTTCCACCTAGGGAATGAAAATAAGGTGGATGATGCTCTTTGTAGGAAAGACCATCCTAATATATCCATGATGAGGATTGTAAAATACCTAATAATCATGGATTTGTAAAGGATGAATCTTGTAGTCATAATAGGAGGAGATAAATCCTATCTTTCCCAACTGACTGCTCAACCTTCCAGTCATGTTAAGATTAAAGAATCCTATAAAGATGTTGTAGTTATATATTAAAAGGTAGAGAATATTATGGATTTAAACTTTGATAAATATGGTTCTATAAGGTTCAGAACTCAGATATGTGTCCCATCAAAACTACAATTGAAGAAGGAACTTTTGAATGATGCACACATATCATCCTTCTTATTTCATCCAGGAAGTATGAATATGCATTGATACCTAAAACAAAAATTTTTGTGGGATAACTTGAATGGATAAATTGAATAATACTTATTATGATTTTTGGTATGACAACAAGTTAAGTATATACAAAAAAATTCTAAGGGTATATTGAAACCATTACCCATAATTGTATGTAAATAGAAAAACATTACCATGGACTTCATCATAGGACTCCCAAAAACTTTTAAATTCCATAATTCTATTTGGGGTACAGTCAATATCCTTAAAAAGTTAGCACATTTTATTCCCATCAATAAAGATTTATTCCTTGATCAACTCACCAAGATATATAGAAGGTAAGTGGAATGGATGCATGAAGTACAACTATCCATTGTATATAATAAGGATCTGCGGGTTTCCTTGAGGTTCTGTATTAGTGGTAAAAAAGTATTAGAGATATAGTTGAGTTTTAGCACAACTTATCATCCTCAAATAGATGGTCATCTTGAGAGGAAAATACAAACTCTATAGGATATTTTGATATCTTTTTCAATAGATTTATAAGGATTTTGGGATCAAACTTCCCCCTGGAAGAGTTCTATTATAATAAAATTTTCTATTATAACATTCAGATGGTAACATATAATGATATATATGGGAAGATTTTTATGACTCAAATATGTTGGGATGAAGTTGGAGAGAAGAAGTTGATAGGCCATTACATTATCTATGAAATGAAAGTGAAGTTTTAAACCATTTAGTGACATATGAAAGTAGAAAAAAGTTGAAAAAAGAGTTATTATTCATATAATCATCAATGATATATAGAGTTTTAAGTTGATGACAATGAGTTCTATTTAATATCTCCATAGAATTGGGTTATGAGATTTTAGAAGAAAGGAAAGTCGATCCCTAGGTACATCAATCCATTTGAGACCCTTTATTGTGTCAGGGTAGTTTATTATCACTTAGCACTCCATCATGACCTATCTAAGTACATGATGTGTTCAATGTATCACTTTTGAGGAAGTATATACTAGACCCTTCATATGTAATGAAATCATAATCTGAAAAATTTTAACATGACAATTTATATGAAGAAAATATTGTGGAAATCTTGGATTGGAGAGGAAGGTTCTGAGAAAAAATACCACCCATCTAGTTAAAGTTATATATAAAAATAATAAGTTTGGGGAGGATATATGGGAAACCTATGATGTGAAGAAAAAAAATCATCCTCACTTGTTTTCTTCCATGTAATAAAATTTCTAGGATGAAATTCTTTTAAGGTGGTAGAATGTAATGACCTAAGTTTTTCCACCTTAAATAAATACTACGTTTGATAGATTTCTCAACAGAAAACACCAAAACCAAAAAAATATAGACCGTTGTAAGGTAGTCATAGAATTAGAAGGTATAAAAAGTAGTAACAAAATTATGAATATATATATATATAAAATAAATTTTCAATTTAAATATAAAATCAACTATTGAATCTAAACAACTAATGAAATCACTTTTCTGAAATTTTATTTTTTTTAAGAATAATATACTTTAATATGAATAAATTATTAAAACTAGTTTAATTATAAATTTATAGGAAATATAAATAATAATATATAATATACCAAAATTTATTTTCATATAAAAAATATTTTTTAGCTATATTTAATGTTTTTATTAAAAAATAAAAAATATAAATTTTAGGGTGATAAATTTAAAAAATTAATTTCCTTTCTGTACTTATCATGGTAATATTAGCTTAATATTATTTTTGGAGTTTTTTCTAAAAAAATCAATTTTTTAGTGAATAGTGAAAAATACCATTTTTAGAAATAATCTGAATTTTATGAAATTATTATTGTAATAGTGGGTGCCCTAGAACCAAATTTAACAATAATTTTGAATTACCATAACATGTATATAATGATTTATACATGATGTTCACTTAGATTTTTAATTTTGATATTCTACATCCACTATTTAAATGGTAATTTCCATATATTATTTGTTATATCAAAAGGTAATAGAAGTTACTGAGTTATAATGAGAACCTCAAGATAATATGAAATTAATCCTAAACATATGTCATAAGGTATAAATAAATCATAATAAATAGACACACTTTGTGTAATACTATCAGGTCATGGGGGCTCAAAAGCATTGAGACTTATTCTAATGAAGTTCACACTTAGTGATCTCTAGTTGGTGAGATCATGAGGGAAGACCCACCAATAAGAAGAACACATGTTTCATGTGTCATTAGTTATTCCTATTTTTGAACATGTTTATTAGTCTCCTAGATTTATATCATTATCAATTTGTTCCATTTGATCATGTACTTTGATGCAAGGAAAAAATCATGACATTGAATTCATGGCATAGTAGCTTGTGTTTGGCACGTCATTAGTTCTATAACATTGGATGAATGGTTAATATAGAATTTTTCACTTCTGAGTCAAGGAAGTGATATCTCAGGCATAATTGAACAGGATGGTAGTACCTTTAAAAAATCCATGGCCATGTAAGTCAAAGGTAAATCTTTCTAGTTATATTAAAAAATAATAAAACATGAATGGATGATGACACAAGCTGTGTATCATGCTTTATGAGAAATCTAATGACAGAGATATTATATTACATAGTGTGTGTTAGTAGGATGGTTTTCATTTATATGACTATTACTTATCTTTTCAGGGGCTTTGATGGGTTTTTAGAATCCTCTCCTAGTCTGTGAATGGTATTTATTGCTATCGAGATAAGGGCTTAGAGGGTTACACAAAATAGCATTTTCAAGATCCTTCCATATTCTAATGAATAGGTTTATAGGACATAGTGGACCCCAACATGAGGTTTGAGGGTTGTAAAAGTATTAAAAATCACTAATGAATAAATAACCTCTTTATTATTCAAGTATAGAATAATTGGGTTGAATTTATTTTGTAAAATTATTTTTTAGTATTTAAGTAAATACATGAAAAAATATTATACGAAGAAATGTTATTTTAATATTCAAGGTTCATTTAATATTGAGAGAATAACTAGTTGAGTTAATAACTCAGTTTCATCACATAATATATATAATATATATATTAAAAGTATGTAATAAAAATATAAATGGAAATATAATAAAGTTAGTTCATCATAACGTGTTGTTTATTGATCATTTATTGTGTGTTACTTATATAAGGGTCGAGGAACCCTTTTTTAGGTAATCAACTTTCACTATATTAGTAGGAGAAGACTCTTTTCATGAGAACTATTTATAGTGAACAATGATTAGCATACCTGAATATTACATTATTTTAGATGAATATCCATCACATTACAAAATTACTTGCCTGAGAACTGTAATAGTTTAATGTCTTTGGAAACTTGGAACACAATATTCTAACTTGGTGAAAGATCTTTAATGTTTCCCCCAAATATATTTCCATTTAGTAATTCTCATAAGAATATACTACCTAAAAAATTCTTCATAACATATGGAAGGAATCATAATAAAGGGAGAGCTTAGATACT
This sequence comes from Viscum album, assembly GCA_963277665.1. Lineage (NCBI taxonomy): Eukaryota > Viridiplantae > Streptophyta > Magnoliopsida > Santalales > Viscaceae > Viscum > Viscum album. Next base: position 1,103,698,356 of record OY728137.1, read on the forward strand.
CAATAAGGGTAAACATAAGAGATATCAATATATGATTATATGAAATCATAAGATAAGCATAAGGGTATGTGATCATGAACATGAATTTAAAAGTTTTTACCTAGCCTATCATATATTATAAACATGAATTATAGCATAATTATTGTAACTCCATAAGGAATAAATTATAATGGTGATAAATAATAATAAATCAATCATGAACCATAAGCTCATGTCATATAAGTGTGCCACCATCATGAATATAGAAAACCATTTCATGTGTCAGGGTTAACTACTAATACCATCAACATAGTGGATCAGGACACACCTATTTTCCATAGTGAATCAGAAAGAACCCATTACCCATTTAGGATTAGGATGAACCTATTTCCCATTATGAATTTGGATGTGCCCATTTACCATTGTGAATCAGGATGCACCCATTCCCCTTATAGACCAGGATGTACTTGTTTCTCATTAAGGATCAATCCCATTGACTCATTTCTCATTTTTATCTCATGAGATATAAATATTTACCCAATTTATTAGAGGGATATATAATCCTTAAGCGTCACATAATTAAATCATACATATTTGTTCCACAAGATAATAGAACATTCATCATATAATGAACCATAAAAAGATGGGTTTTATAAACATCATATCATAACCCATGAAATGAAATGGGTGTCATAAACATTTCATCATATCATAACCTATGTAAAAGAGTCAGGTTTTATAATTATTTCATCATAGAATAACCCATGAAATGAATTTTTTCTCATAAGCATTTTATCATGGTATAACCCATGGAAGAGAAATGAGTTTCATGAAAAACTTGTCATCTCAAACATAAACCATTAAAAGAAATAATAATAATGATTTCCTTGGATAATATACCCAATAAAGCATAAAATATATCAAAGTATTTAATATTATATGTAAAATAACTATGAAATATCTTTTAAAAATATTTATTGAGGAAAATATCCTTTCCAATTTGAAAAATTATTTTTAAAACATAAACTATTTTCAAAACTTTCGTCATTAAAAATAACATTGAAATCTTATAAAGGAAGATTTGAAAAAAATTTAAACAATTTTTAATGAATAAAACATATTTTAAATAATTTCCCATGAAAATTATCTTAGAATATCGTTTAAAATAATTTTTTAAAATAATTTTAGAAAATATGGCTTTTGAATAAGCCAAATTGCTGATTGAAGAGAGAACTGTGGTAAGATTTCATAAAAACACTTTATTAATTATATCAGGTACTAAATAGTGAAAAAATGGTACCATTACTTTAAGATATCATGAATAACCATAGGAGAATAAAATTCATGATAACTCTTGATATATGGATCATAATATTTCATTAACAGAAGCATAATCATAAACAATATTGATAAACAATGAGATTGTAGCAATAAACACTTTCCACTTTGGTAACATTGAATCAAAATACCCATAAAATAATAAAATTAAATGAAGCTTAAAATAATAGGAAAATAATTATATTCATGATATAACATTTAAAATGTAAGTATATACACATTATAAAAGAATATATTTTTATAACATAACTTGTGTATCAAAGAAGGCAAATTGAGACAAAATTACCTTAACAATTTGGTAACTTTGAACCGTAAACCCCATGAAAGAGAGATCACAAAATGGATATGTAAATACCCATAAATTTAAGGATAAATATCATAGAATAAATTCTTATGCAGTATATACACCACACAAAATAAACTAATGGTGAATATGGCATAAGTCTCATAGAAATAAAAGTGAGACTAGAAATCCCCTTAGTTTAAGTCTTGATTCTCATCATACTTGTTCAAACCTCCCATATAATAAATATAAGTTTATTATAAATATATCACAAAATAAAATTCATATATATAATACCATATATTATTTACTTATGACTTTATATTACTCTTTTATTAATAATTCCATGTTAAGGTTATGTTTCAGGTAATAACCACTTTTGTTTTTCGTACATGTTTTGACTTATTTTTCTTGGTCCTATTACTTAGATCATGATTTAATTATTTTAATAATGTAAAACATGATATAAATATCATATATATTCATTATATATTAATTTATTATAATATATAAAATATAGGAATAGGAAGTGAAATACACTATTCATGGAGACGGTAGGCTGTAAGTATGCATGAATATTGTTTCATTTTTCTTGTCATATTGAATGAAAGAAAAGTAAATGATGTATATATATATATTAAAATTAAATTATAATTATTATATAATAAATATAACATATTTTTAATTAACCCATACTTAATACATTCTATGTGAAGTGTAATAGAATCACATCACTTTGAGGAGGTGATATTTTACACGTCCACAAATGATGTTATCGTATTCCCAAAAAGTGGAAATCATGAAGTTATGTGTTATATAATAATTAAATAAGAATAAATACATCATAAGTACCATAAATATTATCTAAAAATAGTATTTACATCATTATTACAAACATTTATAAGTTGTAATGGAAGATCGAACGACATCAGTTTATGAGGCGGTAGTTTGCCATACACACGAGCGATGGTTCCATATCCCATTTGATGGAAGTGTGTGATTTTTTAGGTCATATAATTAACATGATATCATATAATTATATTTAATATAATTTTTTTATTACATAATAATGATATAAAAATAATTTAATTGGTGGAGAAATAAATAAAACAAAAGTTCTTATTGAATAATGTTACCTCTTCTTTGAGAAACTCCTTTTGGTTTGCACCAAAGGACTTCCTTGGTTTTTTTTATACCAAAAGTGAGGCTTATAGAATTAGATTATGTATTTTGGGAATTTATTTGGGTAGTGTTTTGATTATTTAAAAGGCTTTATAGGTGTGAATAAGTGAAGGGGGGTGAGTGCCCTTTTATAGTGGTGGGGGAGTGACATTCTTGTAAATACCAAAAAGCAAACACTATTGGGAGGTCAAACTTATATATTTTGCATCCAATAATGAACTAAATTATATAAAAGAGTGTATATGGTATAAATATGACCATAAAATGGGTTTTTTTAAAATTTTATAGGTCATTTTCATACTTAAGATTAATGTTTAACCAGAAAGTAAACTCGTTTTTACCTTAATCATGGTAATTAATTTTAATTTATTTCACTAATATTTTTGTTCAAAAAATAATTCTACATTACAATAAATTATAAATTATTAAGATTATAAATATATAATACATTTTTAAAAATTATAATCACATATCTGGTGGAAATTAATTTAGAATTAACCCCACAGACGTGTCAGAAAAGCGGGTTTTTAAAGTGAAAAATGATCAAAAGTTTGAAATGTTTTTATAACTAATTTCAAAGTGAAATTAATTTCAATGAAATAAATTGGACTGATATATGTATAGTTTATCTATATATACTTTAAAACCAAATAAAATATAATTTATCTATATAAATAAATAAAAATAAAAATATGTTTTCAATTAAAATTCAGTATTTTTCACTATTCATCCAAAAATGAAACTTTTCAAAAAAATAAAAAATTCACCTAAAGTAAATTTTGATATTTAAATTTCAAAAATAAATTTATTTTTTAAAATTAAAATTATAAATGTTTATAAATTTATTTTTAAAATAAGTCAGCAATTAAAAGGTAGAAAAACTGTCTTTTAGAAAAATACAAATTTTTTATGTGAAAAATTAGATTTGTTATTATTTTATGCCAATAAAACATATTGAATGATTTTTTTTGAATTTATTATATATACATTTCATTAATATCTCTTATTAATCATAAATAATTTAATTTATTAAGATAAAATGACTTTATGGTTATAAAAATAGTTTTTTCATTAAACACATCATTTATATTCAAATGGTTTTTGTTTTCATTTTTAATTAATTGATAACCAAATAATTCATTTTATAAAAATTTGTAAACCATAGTTTCATAATTTATTTAATATTATTGGTATCTTTCATTCTAATGTTTAAGTGATAACAAAAATAATATTTTAATAAAAATATTAATTGTATATTGTAGTTTGGTAAAACTCGTTCTTGCATGTAATACAAGATATCGAAGAAACTCGATATTGTGTGTAACACATTCCAAACACAACATTGTGTATAGTATAAACTTAAATTTGTGTTGCGTATAAATAAATCGTAACTTGGTGTATCATGAAGTGCAGGACATCAAATAAATTTAATTTATTCAATAGAAAATATTTCATAAAAACTTAGGGTGTTACACTATTCATACCCACAAATTTTAGATTTATTCTCTCTTATTTAAACATATAAGAGAGAGAAATATCTTGTACAAGATTCTGATCTTTTATATTCTTCACAAATCTAAGGGGCCAGATCATGGTGATCATCGTGATGCTGAAGGACTCATCGTAGCTCTGTATTAACACCAATAATTCGATGATTGACGTCCACATGGATTATTTATGTGTGTGTGGATGATCTATATGGGTCCAAGTTTGGATCCATCAAAAGATTTTCACTAAAAAAGTGTGATCGACCAATGCATCTTTGATTTGAATGAGGTAAATTTTCATTTCATTTTATGCTTTGAAATATCCATGAAAGATATTTGGAGCACTAATGGGGATCAAATAACTTGTGATGTTGAATAGATGCCACTCTGGTTATGAAAAATTTAAAATCCCCAGCCCAATGGATTTCAATATATGCACTGATAACTTCAATTGGTATCATAGGGATCACATGAATTTTATGATCTAGAAAAAAAATTGATTTTCATTAAATTAATTAGAGGGATTTAATTCATTTACAATGGAACAGACTTAGCATCAATCTAATTCTAGATGGACAAGTTATAGCCATTTTAATTTTTTAGTATTGATTTAAAAAATGGCTGTTTTGGGTTAAAATTGAATAACAAGTTATTTATATATTTTTATTCGCGTTAAAATTTTGAGACGAGTTTCGATGAACCCATTATTTCTAGCCAAATTCCAACCAGAATCTGATGGTCGGAATATCACCTACTGGAAAAAAATTTCCCCATGGAGATCTATGATTCCCATGAGAGATTTGTCAAATAAATACATACATTTTCATAAAATCTTATTTGTCATGTTTTTTGAAAATGGGGGAGCGGTTACTTGAAACCCTAAAATATTTTCAGCACACCTTTTACATTTCTTCCCATGGATTCTTTGACTTTAAAAACAATCAAAAAAATAAATAATGTTAAGCTTCCAAGGGAAGTATCGTAGGCTGCCGGTGGGCATACCACATCATTCGAAAACACCAGAACCTAGGAAAATCCATTTTAGGAAATTTCCAACCTCACCATCAGGCTACTGGGAAGATATTTGTCAAGATGTGCATCCCATGTTTATTAACTTATGTAGTAGCCTCTGCTGTTCCCGGACTACTACCCGAGTCCCCCTTACTGGCCACCGTGTGGTTCCATACCAACTAATCCGAAGCCCACCATCTCTAGTCTCAGCTAATCAAAGTTTTCCTACCTTTTTGAATGGTGACCCACTGAGAAACACCCATGTATAAACTCTTCCCTGTGATGACATACTGAATGAATCCGTCTGAGATCCTGTCAGCCTATTTCTATACCCGCAAAGAAAATCCATCCACACTACTCCCGAAGCTAGTTTTTCCAACACGACCCCTCCATATCCAGCCATTTGTGTCCCCTCTAGTTCCACATGAGGTAACTTGATTTTCCTCTACTTTTTTCCCATGGTCAATTCATCGGTGACCCCCTACTACGTTTGGTTCTACCAGGTGGACCTGGACCCCTACAACCATGAACTCCTACTTCGATTGGGTTTTTTCCAACCCGTAATGGGTCAAGGTGGGTCTTCCCTAACAAAAAATTCCCTACATGGGCTTTCCCAGCCTAAAACGTCCTTGAGTGAGTTCTACCTGACCCAATATAGACTTTTATAGGTTTATCTTGACATGAAATGGGTCTATGTGGAGTTTTTGGGGCTTATGATAATCTTAAATAATCCAAAAAATAATTTATTAATCTTGGACTAAAAATAATGATAACTTTATTATTTAAAAAAATTAATTAATTTTTGGTGAAAAATTAAATTAATTGATTAATTTAATTTAGAGAGAAAAATTAAATTAATAATCAGATCAATCAAAATAAATTATTTTAAATAGATTAATTCATTTACTTCATATTTATACCCTCAATCTTAAATTTATTACATTTTAATTTTATGACACATTTACTTTTATCAATCACTAGTATTGAGAAGTGACCAAATTCTTGCATGTCTGAGTTTATTTATTTAACTGCTTATTACAACTGTGTGCATTGTCTATAATAATTATTTATTTATTGACAGTCCGTGCATTGTCTCATTTTATTCAATATGTATAAATTCTTGAAAATCTATTCATATATATATATATACATATATTTCAATTCCTGAGACCCCCTCACCCGCATGAGAGTATAATTGTATTATTTGATGATAATGAGGTAATATGTGGACCAGGCCAAGATGAGATGATATCCTGGACAAGAGGTGGAAACACTAGATTGGAGGTGAGCTACAGTAAACATCAAGATCTAACTCAAGTATGATACTATTAAGTCACTATTGATTCCTTATGTTTAAAGGGATCAACCATTATTAGATTCTGAATACTAGTCAGGTAAATAATCTCTTTTATGGATTGTTTATTATTTTATGAATCTTCATATCTATGGTAAAAACATAACATAATTAACAAAAAATGCATAAAGATTCAATGAATGTATTCTATTAATTCATGTTAAATTGTGAGTATGACAATATAGAATTAATTTATTTAATATAAAATTATTACATTCATTAAAAATATTAAAAACCACTTATAGAAATTTTAATTCCTGAACACCTTCTGTCACTAAAATTTAAACAAAACCGGGTGTACAGGGTGCTCATCAGCCAAAGTTGAGAGTACCTCCTAGAATTGAGTAGTTCTTATGAGGGTGATTGGTTGACTTAACAAAATTTGGAAGAAAATAATTATCCAAATCTATATTTTTTCAAATTTATAAGAAAGAATTGAGTTCATAATGTTTATGATTTTAGAATCTATGACTTCACTCAATAGATCACGGAACCACGTGATAATATGGTTGTCTATCCAAATCCCTACCTTGAACTATCTGAGTAATGGCATATGTAGATATCATTGACTATGAGGAGAAGTTTCAAGGATCCTTACCACTAGAATAATAAATCGATAGAGTATTATAATTCTAGTACAAAGGGTTTATAGAGTTCTTTAAAATTATGGGAGACATTTGATGATTAAATTAGTTTGTAATATTTAATCTAAAATGAAGATAAAATTTCTAATCTGCTAGATTTTTTTGTAAAAAATGGAAATTAATACCAATGACAGACAATGATAATTTTGGAAAATGTCGATGTCCTCATTAGGATGAATTTAAAAGAGTAGTATAGACACTTTCATAATGGACTACGATTTCATAAATTCAAGGTGTTGGCATCTTCAATACCTATTGAGCCACCTCAAGAATCATGGGTAATAAAAGTTCTTATAGAAGACTCATGTATAATGCATATTATGGTTATGTTATAATTCTATAATTGACATTCAGTGTGATTTATTGAAACAACATCATGGTATGGATGATTTTATATGTTATCTAATATCTAATAAGATTATGAGGAGAAAGTGAAGAGAGGATTGAATAGGATGATGATTACAATAGATATGTATAATTATGTGAGACGGAGAATATTATTTTAAAAAATCCCAATCTTATATGTTTTCCACCCTTTTAATATAGTTTTTTATGATTATAAAATTATACTTATAGATAAAAATTCTTCATTAACTTTTATTTAAAGGTTTTTTAAGTATACAAAAGTTAAATAAGGTATAATCTTTAGTTATTATGGTGAAAAAGTTGAAAGAAAATTAGGAAATGGATAATGGAAAGTTTAATTCCAAAGGATACTTCACATTTTCCTATAATGAAAAGAGGCAGGTTATCATATAGGAGGTTATTTTATTCTCATGTCATGAAATTAGTCCTTGAAATCTTAAAAGAAATAAGCTGAATTGAATAAAAATGTAATCGCTTCTTCTTCAGGTATATTCATCAATTGTAAGTAATGATTCAGTTTTACTTATTTGGTATTGAATAAAATATTCCTATCACATATGTGTATCTAAATACAGTAAACAAGAAATTATATAAATGTGGAAGGAAGTATGGTGTGTTCTCCAAGAGATTAAGAAAGGGTGATTCATAAGTCAGTGGTGATAAATACACAACTTCTAATTTCCAAGTTAATGATTCTAGTTGAACTTTTTATTGAATATAATAAAAAAATTAACTCATGTGTTAATTGGACAAAAGTATACATCATGAAATGTTTTGGAACGAATGTTTTTTGTGGCGTCCAACACTAAACTAATATTTCATTAATACTTGAATCATTGGAAATACCTGATGATTATAAAATGTAAGAGTTATATAACCAGTTTTAGAAAGATAATACTTTGTCAACAAAATATAATTAGTTTTCAAGGATATACCTTACATGGTTTTATAATCTTTTGAGTTAAATACCATAAGAATTTTCAACAGACTTATGTACTTAGTTTTAAAAAAAAACCTTTATAAATAAAGGTAAGTCAAAAATCTTTTAGAATTAGTTCATTATGATAATGTGAACTTCTCCAAGGTTAAAATAGTAATAAATACACTTCATAATATTACTTTAAGTTTGTTAAAGGAATGAGAATGTGAAGTATGGTATATACATGGTCAAAAGATATAAGTTACTTTGGGATAGTATGCCAAAGAATATATTGACCAAACATTCATTGATCATTATAATGTAGCATAAATTAATTCCTAAATACACAATACTATATACACATAAAATCTATAATGTTATTAAGGAGGATCAATGTTGAGTCTTACATGAATAAAATGATAAAAAAACTTATGTGGAGTAATTCATAAATGTACATTTCTTTATTCACATTAGAGTTATGAGATTACTAATAAGGGGGATCGATGATGAGTATTACAAGTTAACATTGATTACTAAAATGTAGCATAGTTTAATTCCTGAATGTACATTTCTTTATGAACATTAGATCCATAATGTAAGTAAAAGGATCATTAATAATGATACTTTTATCCATTACAGATACTTCCATTATTTTTTAGGACATGCATTGAAAATAATAGCCTTATCCCATAACAACATGCCAACTATAATGAAAAATAGATATTGTATGAGTTATAATATGAAATCAATCCATCATTTCCTAATAACTTGTGTTAGATTTTAATATTTTTTAAGGATATAAACAAAATTTCATCAATAAAAAAACATTGTGTATCTAAACTAGTATCCCAAAGTTTCTAAGGATATTACATAAATCCATATAATATAAAAAGTGATAGTAAAGTTCTAGACTATATTTCTATAAATAGGTGCATATATCAATTTGAGATAGTCAGAATAAGGTCGAATTGGGTCTAATTAAAGCTTTAGATGCACAAATTTTTGGTATAGGAACAAATTCCAAATAATCATTTGGAAAGAGAATCTTCTAGAGACATATATTGCGTGGGAAAGTTAAAACCATGGTGATGGTTTCATATACACTGTGACCAGTGATCCATTATTAATTAAGAGTAATAAATACCATAGGTATGAAGTATATGAAAATTTTCTAAGATTAAAAATATCAATTAAAATTCAATAATGCATTCCATGTATCAAATTATAGAGGCTAATTATTTTGAATATCATGGTGTGATTTTGGTGAAACTATACATGGATATTACATGCATGTTACTAAAAGGATATATTTGTTATAACAAGTCATTATTACAAAATACATTGGGATTATACCTATCATCGATACTTTCTATAATCATTAGATTGGGAATTGGTTGTTAAGACCTAAAATCTTGGAAGGTATCTATATAAAACAACCAGAAAGGGTTGGTGACACCATAAAATTTCAATAAGATGTGAAAGTTACTGAAATATTGTTTAGTATTAAATTAAGAAAAAATATCATAGAATATTCATTTGGAATGAATTATTACCATGTTTCTAAAATTTTTTAGTGGGAGAATAATTTTTTTACAAGAAAAATATGTTTAATAATAGATGAAAACAAATATTAGTATTATAGTTAGTTAATACCAGGATGAAAGCAACTTTCTAGAGATTGACTTAAAGTAGAAACCTATATTCAAGGGAATATGATCTAATAACGTTGATCTAATGGTTACTTAGACCTATTTAATTTTACATATACTAATAAGTTATTGAAAAATACATGTTATAATAATTATAGAGATAATTGTTACCAATGTCACGTGGAATAAATATCTCCAAGAAGACATGTATGGGATATATGGTAGATTAATATGGTGATTTTAATTCCATACACTTCTATAATGGACCAATAATATATTATATGACATGTACAAGAAATTATATTTCCAACATATACTTTATGGTAGGAAACTATCAGTTATATTCAGGAGGAATGAAAGAGAAACAGTCAGAACTATCCAATAGTACTAGGTAAAGTATGAAGTATAAATACTTGGTATGTGGAGATTAAGGGATACTATTTATAATGGGATAATACTAGTCTTCCTTGGATCAAAATGATCTAATATGATATTCAATCTAAGTTAATGATCAAGAAAAGATCATTCATGCTAGTGGTATCCATGTCTATAAATACCAAGTGTGTTGTAGCTTTAGTTGAAGCTAAAAAAGAAGTATATAATACACGTCTATTTGTTACAGTTCTTGGAATCAAACCTAATAAGTAAATTTTTATCATAATATATATTATGATAATTATAATACTATTAATAACCAATATTTCATGTTTTGAGAGTGGAAAAAAGTGAAATACTTGGGGATATTATCAATTGAAAAGTTTTACTCAAGGAGGTAAAGTCATAGATAGAATAATTTCCATGTAGTGGAAATGTGGAAGGCCTATTACTAAAGCCAAAACTTAAAAAAACTGATCTAGTTATGTGAGAGATAATAAGGTTGGTTAGAATTTTGGATCTAATGAAAGTGAGAGTTTTGTAATAATGGGTTCCCTAGAACCAACTTGAACAATAATTTTTGATTACAATACCATGTATACACTGAGTTATACATGATGTTCATAAAACATTATTGTGTTGATATTCTACATCTACTATTTGAATGGTAATGACCATAGATGATTTTTTTTATCAAAAGGTTATAATAGTTCCCAATCTATAATGAGAACCTCAAGATACTATGACTTTAATATTAAATATATGTCCTATGGTCTAGATACATCATACTGAATGGACACAGTTGATGTTAGACAATTAAGTGATGGGGTATCATATGTATTGAGACTTTTTTCTCATGAATTTCTCACTTGGTGATCTATAGTAGGTGAGATAATAAGGACATAACTACCAATATGAAAAACACATGTTTCACATTTCATCGGTTGTTTCTATCTATAAACATGTGTGTTGGTCTCTTGACTCGAGATCATTATCAATGTGTACCATTTGATCACATACTTGTATGCAAGGAAAAAATGATGACATTAAAGTCATAAAGAGGTATCTTGTGTTGGGTGCGTCATTGGTGGTATGTCAGTGGTTGAATGGTAAAGATAAAATTTATCAATTTTGAGTTGAGGAAGTGATATCTTGGGCCTAGTTGATTAGGTTGATAGTACATTCATTAAATCCATATCCATATTAGTTGAGGGTATGGTGCTGTCATCGGTACCGAGACTGTGTATTTTTGTATGAGACAACTTGCTGAGCAGCCATGCTCTGGTGGAGGCATGCCTTAACGATTTTGATGCTGGGAAGGGGTACTTATATGTAGTCTTGTTCTAGGTTTCAACCCTCTTAATTTTTGAATTTTTTTATGTCCTAATGTCATTGAAGTCTTGGTTTACCCCCCTTTATCCTTAAAAGATGGCTTATCCAAAATCAATAAAAATATAGGTCTTCGGGCCATTCAGTCACAATAGTCAAAGGTAAATATGGCCAGTTAGATCAAGAAAAAATAAATAAAGAATGGATGGTCAAACAATATGTGCATCCCAATTTATGAGATATCTCATGATAAAGAGATTATATTATACAATGCATTTTCATAACATGATTTTCATTATTATGACTATTAACTATCTCTTTATGGGTTCTGATGAGTTGCTAGACTCATCTCCTTCTTTGTGAATGATATTCACTGCTATTGAGATAATGGATTAGAGGGTCACACATAAAAGCGTATTTCAGTGCCTTTCATATTCTGGTGACTAGGTGTATAGGACATAGTGGGCCCTACCATAGGGTTTGAGTGTTTCCAAAGTATTAAAAATCACTAAAAAATAAATAAATTCATTATTATTTGAGTATATAATAATTAGGCTAAATTTATTTGTTAAAAATATTTACAAGTATTTAATTAAATATATGGAAAAATTTTATAGGAACAAATATTATTTTAATATTCAAGGTTTTTTTAATATTTTTGGATTTATGAGTTGAGTTAGTAACTTAGTTTTATCATTTAATATATATAATATATATTACAAATATGTGATAAAAATATAAATGACATTATGATGTAGTTAGTTTGTTATAACATGTCATTTATTTATCATTTAGTGGGCGGTACTTATATGGGGTATAGAGAATCCTTTCCAGGTAATTACCTTTCACTATATAAGTAGGCGAGGACACTTTTCATGGACACTATTAATTTCCATGAATTTAAAATCTCTTCTATCTTATTTCCACATCTAAGAGAGAGAAATCTCCCATACAAGCTTATGATCTTTGATCCTCTTCACAAATCAAAAAGACTAAATTGTGGTGATTTTCATGACACCAAAGGACTCATCAAAGCTCTACACTAGCACATATAATTCGATGATTGGTGTCCGTGAATATTCTAGAAGTACGTGTGATTGATCTAGAGGGGTTCAAGTTTATATCATTTAAGTAATTATCACTAGTGATGTGTGACAAACCAATATTTATTCTATATAAACGAGGTAATTTTTCATTTAATTTTTTGATTTGAAATATTCAACTTAGATCTTCTGATATCTAACAGTGCTCAAATCACCAGAGATTATAAAGTTACATCACTTTGGTGATAAAATTTTTAAAATCCCTGGCTCACCTTCTTTATCTACGCACCCTAGTACCTTCAATTATTAGTATATAAGTATGAATTTTAAATTTATGAAACATTTTTCTAAGACCAAATATATATTTTATTATCAAATATATAATTTTAAAAGTTTTGGTTTTAAATTATATACCCATATTTTACATTTTAGAATTTAAGTTATATTTCTCAAAAAATTTATTTTTTATACATTATACAATTATTATTATAAACATTATTTTTATAAATTTTAAAAATTGCATTTAACAAAAAATATTAATTCTTTTTAATCATTAGGTCCAAATTACATAATAAAATATTTTTTTGGGAATAAATGATAAATTAACTAGGTAAAAACTAGTTACTATGGTGAAAAACAAAATGGTAAAAATGAATAACCCAATAGTTAAGGATAAAAACTTGTACAAAACATTTTTAATTGAGTGTTCTAGGTGTAGAGAGACATTATATATTATCCTATATATTATTTGTCAATTTTGAATCCATTTTTGTTGACAGTGACTTTCCATTGTTTATTTTTTTTGGGTTTTTACAAAAAATGACATCGCTTTTCACTTATAAAAGGGTCACTCATGTACTCACGTTTCATCACATAAACCCCCATAGGTTCAGTATAAAATATTAACACCCTCCCTTAAGCACTCTTTTAAACCTTAAAAAGGTTCTGGGATTCTCAAAATACCACCCCTTAATGGTTTAACACCCTTTTCAATAGAGATAACTTAAGTAGTGATGCATAGATTTGTAATAGAATCTTTGTTTTTTCTTTTTTCTTTTTATGCAATTATTATTTCAAAAATTTATTTTCACTCTCTAAAAATGATAAAATTAGTATAATTATTATAATATTATGCTATTATAAGTTTGGTATAAGCATTAACCGCATTTCCATTTTACATTTATAAAAATGAAAATGTGAATTGTGCTTGTGTGTGAACTAACTTCTCCACAAATAAATATGTTTCATTTTTCACTACCACCATCATGGATTATTTTAGATCATATTTTAAGAGTATATATGATATTATAAGTAATATATATCATTAATATGGTTATATGTATAATATAAAAAGTACTGATCATTATAATTCAATCCATCAATATCGATAAATAACACAAAACTAGTTCAACACCACTTCTGTATTCACAAAACAAGTCTAAAACTCCCATGTGATAAAATTATAAAATAATGGGTCTTTATAAAATAGTAATTATATTATATTTAATGGTTTTAAATGATGAAATTTTAATAAAAAAAAATGATTGACATCACTTTTATGAACCTAGTTCAAAACAGTCAATATTATTATCACCTAATGTTGAAGAAAGATTATATGAATCTAACACATATAAATAATTGTTATTAATGAAGAGTATAAATGGAAATTTATATGAATAGGGTTCTAAAATAGATAATTAATATTTATATCTTTATGATATAGTAGGTTAAAGCACTTCCATGAAATCAAGGGTAAAGGTAAGGGACTTGGTTACTCAAACTCTATTCTTTGATTTATAAAATTTCTTATTAAACTTTATTTTTCCAAGATTTTCCATTTTTAGTGATGTTATATTTTTTAATTCTAGTAAAAATAATTTTTTTATCCAAATCCATTTCCATGAATGTATTTATTTTCACTTATTTTTCTTGTAAAAAACAAAAAAAGGTTTCTTTTTGAAAATATACTCATAATAATGAATTTTATCATGATCAATAAAAAATGTTTTCAAAATTCTCTTCTTATAATTTGTTTTTCATTATATTCTAGTGATCGATCTCAAATGATGTTATGTTTAATGCTTAAACCTATATTTTAAATTTATTTTATGATTATTTTGGGTGATGAATTTTTCGATATCAACCAAAATAATTCCTGATTTTATATTATTTAGATGTTTTATGAATCTAATTTTTATTTCTATGGGTTCTTTATAAAAAGTGAATGATTTTAATTTAAAAATTTTATGAAACCAATTTTATTTCATGGGTTAGTTATGATGTGATAATTGAATTATTTTCAACTGTCACTCATAATTAATGATGGTGATGGGTAGGGTCCCATATCCCCCTATAATGAATTGGTTAAAAGTTTATATCACATGTGATAATGTATTCACGAGTATATTTTAGTTTCTCATAAGCACAAACACTAATGACATAGCTAATCAAAGTAATGTTACCTATACTAATGCACATGACATATTTGAAAGATATTATATATTTTTATCTTATTATCTTACAGTGTGGATCATGTAAGTATGTTTCCCTATGATAATGTTTGTACCATAATTAAAGGATGTTATTCATTATGATCTTATGATCTCATGATTCAAGGTTAATTTTAATTCTCCTAAGAAATGTTATAAATATTATGTTTCCTTGTTGACAGTCTTTGGATTTAAGTTCTTATACCATGTACTTTGAGACTCACTTATATTTTATAGCTATCACTCATGATGTTATGATATTTATCTTATGATCACGTTTTGACTTATTCTTCTAAACTCATCCTCGATGAAATGTTTACTCATCCCTTACTGAGAATTTGATCTCACCCATTTCTTATGTTTTCATTCCCCAAGTTATGAGGATGAGTCTTACTAATGAGTTTTATATAATATGTTCTAGTATGGTGCCTTTTTAAATAAATGATCATGATTTAAAAAAATAAACTTATTATACAACTATTCTCTACAGAAACCGATACTATTAGTCCTTTGGATATTATTATAAATGAAATATAATGTTTTAAATAATGTAAAGAATAGAAAATAAAGGAATTTTTATATTGGGTCACTATATATGAAACCTTTTGGATTATATATATATCATGAAAAAGGGATTATATTACACAATGTGTGTTCATATGAGGTTATATGTCATTAAACATTAAATTATTTCTCTATAGGAGCCATAACATGTTGATCGATGATAACCCTAGACTTAAGATAGCATAAACTAATTCCAATGAGAAAGGGGCATAGAAGGTAAAAAACTAAGTACATCCAGAACCTCAGTTAACTCCATACGAATTTAATATGTTAAATAAATATTATTTCCTTTATGATTTAATAATTATTCATGTTTGACTAATAAAATATATTTATTCACTAATTATTCAAGATAATATTATATTTAATATTTAATTATCTCTGGTATATTCACAAGGTAAAAAATATTTATTGATTTGGTTTCATGAACATTTAATAAAAAATATTTATTCCCTGATCAGGTGAATATAATATTTATATATTTATTAGTGAATAATTTAGTGACATTTATTTAATGAATAAATATTCATTATTCATGGATTGATAAATATTTATGAGGATTGGAAAATTGAGTTTAATGGTCTGGTGAGAAATTTCATATTACATATTATTTGAATAAATATAAATTTATTTATTCAAGAAAAATATTATTTATTTTACCCATGAGTTTATGAAATGTAAAATAAATAATAATAATTCTATTATTATTAGACATGGGGTTTGAAAGTATTTATAAAATAATAAGGTCCCTTTCATAATAATTTATTTTCGAACCCTAACAAAATATTAGCCTGGTTATGACATTTTGTTGAAGGAAAACTCTATCCACCACTGTACACAATTATTTCTAGAGAGAAACCTCTATATACATAGATAGATATCCTCCTATAATTATATCAATAATAGAGAGTGATATTCCTCCATTACCCTCTTGAATCTAGAGATAACTAGAGTAATTCATTCTCACATAGAAGGAATATATTAAAATCAATTATGATTGATATAGATAATAGACTCATCCGTAATAGAACCCAAAAAATTATATGATGATGATTAGAGGTTTTTGGAGTATGTTTGGATCACTACTTTGGGGAATACACCATTGATTCCTCTAATGCAGTGATGATATGACAAGAGGTATCAACTAAATCATCGATGAAGAAATAATTCTAATAAGAGGAAATTGTTTACCTTAAATCAATTTAGTTATAAAGTATATACGATAATCCTCTATCATGGATTTCGAATTTTTAATTTCATCTAGTTATAAGTAGAAATCATAATAATTATATGAAAAACCATTATTGGGAATGGGCCTGACCACTTTTTCTATGCCTTAGAACCTTCACATACATGTCACAATCCACTTATAAGGAGCTTACTATATTGATATGGACTTCACCCACTCTCTTTGACACCAAAAGTATAGGTATAACATGGATACAAACACATGAAAATCAAGGAATATTATTTTATATAAAATCCATAAAATGAAAAGGACTCCCGAACTCAATCATAATAGAGTAAAATCACCAAAAATCGTCTCTTTATTTGATCCCAACATTCAATTCCATAAAATAAACACCAATTTTTTCACATTAGTATTCTAGAAAAAATAACCAATAAAAACAAGGGTTTTGTCCAATACAATTCTAGAATTACTAAAACGAACTAATCATAATGAAAAACACTTGAAACAACTAATAAATGAGGAAGAGGGATCCAAAATCACTAAGGAGAAGCCCCTTATATTTCTTAGTTTTCATAAGGGTTGAGAAAGAAGGGAGTGGATGAAATACGGTGTCCTCAGGTAAAATTAAGTCTGTAACCCTTAAAAAACCTCCCAAATAATTTCATAGAGTGAACATATAGTTCATGCTGTGAACTATCAAAGACAAAGATCATTTTCTTGCTTGGACTGATAATTCATAGTGTGACACACCGAGTCACACCATGAATTCTTACCTACAAATTTCAAAAAAATTTAGGTCTAACCCATTTCTTTAGAAAACACTCCCAAACTATATTGACACCTTAAATATCCAAAAACTACTAATATAAAAATGTTTAGGACAAAAACAAAACTATAACATGCCTCAAAATTTTGATGGGTGTTACAAAATCTCACACTAATGACTTTTCATCCTCAAAAAGTTTCTAGGGTTTCCTTTGAACAACCTGGCCTCTCATCCCGAGGAACCTACCTATAGGATCCAACATCCATTTCCCACTCTCACAGTATTTTTTAGAGATTTATATATAACACAACACTCATGCAAGATATGCTACCTTTCCTTATATCCCTTACCCTGACTTGGTCCAAAACATGAGTTGGATTATCCTAAAAAGAAATAGCTTCCAATAACCTGAAATTATCATTAATTACCCCAAACATTAGTTCTTTATTATATCCATAATCCATTGTTTAAATTTACCATGATTCCTTAAATGTTTTTTTCCCAAAACTACACCTTCACCACATGTCATCACATGATTCACCCATTAATCATGAGATTAATCATGGTTAATCCTCTAAAAAATTTCATGAACTTGGGTTTACCCCTGAAACATGTCAAAAATAGGGTTTACCCCTTAAAACATGTCACAAATCACACTAGATCCTAATGAAGGTTTACCTGATGGCCTAAGGCTCACTCCATTGGTCTATGTCATCACTTCACACCTAACTATCTATTACTGATACCCATACATGGGAATCTCTCACTCACCAATGCAACTCATCCACTTACACAAAATAACCATTTAAATAACCTATACCTATGTTCTAGGTCCACATAAACATCACTCTCTACATGAAATAAGGAATTTCTGTACCTACCGATCCATTGGTATAAACCTACTTTAGTGTCAACAAAATATAGATACTCATGAGCACCACTAACACTTCATGAATAGGATCAAAAACCTAAATCCCAATGGATTTATATCAAGTTCACATCCTCTCACCAATACATGGATCTAACACCCCCACTAATTATAGTTACAATGGTCCTTTACAATAACAATAACATTTCTAGGTATGTTATGCACCATTCCTAGGAACTTTTTAATCCATAAACCATCACCCAGAGTTACAACCCCAACATAGTTTTCCAAAACCCACTAGCTTGCAGACTCACTAACCACCACCACCACTAAACCATAAATAATAACATACCCTCTAAAACTAAATAACATGATACTGATCTCCACCATTTTTATATAAGGGTTATCACACAAAATTCTTCCTCCTATCTTGGGATCACATTGCATAACTACTCTATTCAAACCCTAAAGATTAGTTTTAAAATATTTAAGGGTTCACCTCACATGAGCTTTTCCCACCATAATCAAAAAAATCAACCCAAGGTGCTAATATTAGGTCTTATAATACCATGGATTTAGCAACCCTTACTTATTTTGACTAATACTAGGTCATCAATTCCAAAAAACAATGTAGGTAAACTTCTAAATCACCACAAACCTTATCCATAGGTCCCAATTGAAATTAAAAATTATCCCAAAACTACTAACCCTCACATCTCAAGGACTTACAATGATAAGCTATGATCTACCTATAGAGGAAACAACAAGCCTTACCATCATCTTTGCCTAATTTGGCTAATATCTTGCATTAAAACATCAGCAAATAGTAATGATTTTCAACTTAGATTCCCAATTTCCATTTTTGAACCAAAAACAAAATAACTACCTTTTAACAAGACAAAATGATTGATCATAGGTTCACCGATGATCATCATGGTCATCCTACAATCTTCTCTATACTTGGAATAAGTTATATGGAAACCCAATGATACATCGCTACTTTATTCTATAGGAAAACACCAAGAATATATCTATAGATCCTCAAAATGTCCTCTACTAGGGTATTTCACCAAGTAAATACCCTTTATAGGCACCTCCAATTATACCCAATGATGTAGAAGATACTTCCCACTAGCATTGTATGATAACACCAAACTGCTCACCCAAAGGCCTTTATCTATAACCCTTCAAAAAACCCAAGGTTACTATAACATTATAAACCAAAACCTAAAGAAAATACAACATAATTTTTTGTTCACACCACCTCTTATCACACTCCAAGACCACTATATCTCGCAAGGTCCCTATTACTCCAAGGAACAAACAAGGACATTGTCTCACTATAAGGCCCATATTTGGTTTCCAAACCAAATACACAATAAAAACTCACACATTAAGAATAATAACCCTAAAAAATATTTATTGGAGAAATTTAATGGAATGAACATATAGTTCATATCATAAACCACTATAGGAAGGATAAATTCAGCTATTGGCTGATTTAATTTCCCAAAACTCACTCCAGAGATGCTCCCAAGGCTTCAAACAACTAAAAATAATCTAAATTCTCAGTCCCATACCAATCTATAATCACCAACTAAGGTCTCAAATACTTAGGTATCACACTACCAAACACCCAACACCATAACTTCTTACTTGTTTTGCATTCAAGGTAAAGAGAATAACACACTCATATAACCCTCAAGTCCTAGAAAGTATAACGATTCAACTATTTATTACAAAAATGATGGATGACAAGAACAACCGTTTTACTATGATTCTATGAGCCTAGACCTCACACTTTGAGCCACTTCTCAGTAGTCTAGAGTGACACCACACAACAACCCATATAACACAAAATTTTATACCCAAAGAAACCCCCTTATTAACATAACCAAAAGAGGGTTGACATCTATCTCAAAGGATCACATAACCATCATAAGGAAACTTCACAAGACCCTTTTGAGGGTCCCTAACTAACCAAATATCTAAGAACAGATGACTAATAATCTATGAGCCCATACCCTAATGGAGGATATTCACCAAACCAAATAAGGAAAACATTCCACTTGGATCATGATCCACATCAAACACAATATGAAATGGGTTAAAAGTGGGTTCATAAAAATATAAAAAAAACCTAGTTTAAAATTTCCAAAGATTCCTCATAAAAGTCACATATTCATACATTGATCCATTTACACCTCTTTAAATTTCATTTTAAACCACCAGTTCAACCAAAACTTTCTAGGAATCACATTAAAACCATTTTAAAACCATTCAAATACAAATTACCCCTTTTTATTATTAAACAAAAATAAGAAAAACCAAACCTTTTTTTACCATTTGAAACTATTATATAAAAACCAACATTTCAAAATACTACTTAAAATACTAATTATATTTTAAACGAGTCATTGAAAAATTTACACAACAAATTGACCTTCAAAAATTCCTTTAGAAACAAAAATCCCTTGATAAACCATTTGAAACTTTTTATTACAAGGGAAATTACATTTTTTAAAACACTTAGAAATATCAAACAATGATAACATACCAAGGATGGATGAATAAAAAATATCTTCCTCCTACTCAAGTCTTGATTCCATACCATCAATACCTATATTTTATTCATTAACACATGTCTATAAATAAATATCTACATCATCAGGATAAATTAATTAAATTTCACTAAGAATTTATTGGGAAAAAATATTAATATATTCTAGCTGTATTTTAAGTAATTTAAGTCTCTATCAATCAAATACAATAAGAGCATGGAATGTTAACCTACATGCCTATCTATGATGCATGAACTCTCCCACTCTTGATATTTGGTCCAAGATATAAAATCCTATAAACCATAAATACCAAAATCATGTGAATCACTTGAATTGAAATATGTTAATATTAAAAGAACAAATACAAATACTTATCCCACCCTTGGAATACTAGACTTCCCTCATATATAGGTTTTATGATTCCAAGCATGAGTTCCATACGAAGTCTCAACAATGCCTTATATCATCTCCCCCAAGTCCAAAATATTAAGACAAAAGAAAAAGTGTTATGACACCATTTTGTGATGCCCAACTGAAATAACCCAGGTTTGTACAAGGGGATTACAAATGACCTCATGCATGCCTCCCTATTTGTAAGAGGATACTAACTAGTAGTGTGGGATTAACCATAAATGTGGGGAGACAATTTACTTAGTAAAATATAATCAATTAGAGTACACAATCTCATAAAAAATAATTAGAATAAACACTAGAACTAAAATGAGGATGAAATAAAAATAATAACATCCCATGCTATAAAAAATGGAATACAATATCCAGTAAAAAATTAAAAAGATATCCCCACATGTGTTAGATTTATATACAACAATCAAGGAAAATAGAAATAAAATTTACATCACCATAAAAGATCCCAGAGTCTATCCTAGCATTGCCTTGATCAACTAGCTCCTCCCAAACCACTAACCTAAGTAGGGACCATACCCTTATCTAAACCCCTTTATATAAAGATTGCATTCCCACTAAGATACCCATGCAGGGTACGAGTGTACACCCTATAAAACACCTACAATTATTCCTTAACATAAGTTCAATAGTTATTTAAAAGTGTATGTGATGAAAAAAATAAATACTTAAATAATCATTAAACTTTATGGGTCATAGTGCACTAGACAAGATTCCACAAACTCCAAACCTAACTTCTCTAGCTTATTACCAGATGAAATTTCTTTCAAAACCACAATATCACATACAAACCATGACCAGTTCCTATTACTTAGGCCATGTACTCATCAAGCACTCATACCCATATTTTTGTACTCAGGAAGGTCCAATAGTACATCAACCCATCCCTGGAGACTCTAAGGAGTTCATGTAATTCACATGGGTATATCTCTACAAACTATGGGTAGGCCACAACCAATCACACTGGATCATCCCTATAGACTCCTATGAGTCATCATTTAATCATTTTGGACCATCCCCATAGACTCTGGGGATCCCATAGTCAATCACCTTGGCCAATCCCAACATAACTCGAGGAGGCTATATTATAAATCACAAACATCAACATACAAAAAATCCATAAAAAAAATCAACTTGCCCAAACATAATATGAACCAACACCTCAGTAACTTAATCCATCACCATCATAACTAAGCCAATCCAACTCACTCATGGTCATCCGCACATCACACATCAACCTAAGCCATATAACCCATGGTTAACCACATTACTATAAAAAATCAATGCACCATATTGCATAAAAAATAAAATAGAGAAATAGAAAACACCCCAAAATACCCTATACCATTTACTCAAATAATTTTATCCCTTTATAATCCCAACTAAAACTTTCCAATCCTAAAAATAAAAGCAAAGAGCCCAATATACACACCCAACACATGAACTCCTTTCATTGTTTTCAAGGAGTACACATTGCCCTCCCCCTCTAAGGAGCCTAAAACACCGATACATACCTCAATTGATGGCTTTAACACTAAAATTAATGGTCTTATGGGGATAAAAACATAAAAACATGAAAATAAATGCATACCATTTTATACAAATGTTTTAAAATCGCAAGGACTTACCAAATTAAGAATAATATAGCTAAAACACCAAGAATCACCACCCGATTCAAGAAAAACATGAAAAAGACCTAAAATCATCCTAAAATTAATCAACTTAGGGCTCTAGAATAACAAGAAATTATATAGAAATAATTCAAGGTTAATATGATATCATACTTACTTGATGGAACCAATCACAATGAATGTCTCTTAAAACACCCAAAAATGAGGAAAGGGGAGACTAACTTGCTAGAGATAAGCCTCTCCCATCACCTGATCCATGTAAGGGTCAGGGAATAAGGAATATAAGGAAATAAGGGGGGTCCTTAGGAGAAATAACTACCCAATATCTTAAAGAAACCACCCAGAATACCTTATCAATGTGAACATATTATTAATTCCTTGAAATCTCAAAGACACAAACCCCCTGATAGAATGTACTAAAAATTGATGGTGTGTAACAGTGTGTCTTTCCATGAATACCTTTACACAGCTTCAAAATAGCTACAAGTACATCTTATTCTTCCCGAACACACTCTTGAACTACCTTGAAACCTTATGTAGCCAAAAATTTCTAAGATACATAAATCTAGGCCAAAAAATAAACTATAACACACCTCAAAATTTTAGGGGGAATTAAAATGATGTGTATTCTCTAAAATCCTAACATTTTTAGGGTTATCTTATTCAATGTGGCATGTCCATACTCTAGCACTGAAATCCAATTTTTATGATCAACTCCCTGATTAAACTCCATGATAAATTGTGGTGAAATATCCACCATATATACTATTTCTCTTGATATGTTGTTTCATGATCTAACATTCCTTTACACAATGACCTATAGTCCCAAAAAACAACTCCTTTTGATATTTAAAATAAACATTCATCATTATTAATCTAATATTTTATGATGTAGTATTTCTTTTTCTTCTACTAGATTGATGTGTAATATCTGAGTAATGACATTAGATACATAAAACTTCTTTGAGATCCCCATCTATTGTAATAAAAACCTTCTATATGATGTGGATACCCAAAAATTCTAGAACCATTGAATCTTATATAAACTCTTTCAAAATGAAACCTACAAGATGTGGAATAAACCTATCTAAATTATATTTTATGATTGGGTTTGCTGGGGCATGGTATATCCTCTACGACACATGAATCTACAAAAATCTAGTTCCACTGAAATCCACCTTTCAATTATTGATTTTTGGACTCTTATGTTATGTTGTGTAACCTAAAGAACAAAATTTAGAAAATCATGTAACCTTAAATTTAAATAAATTAACTTTATGAAACTCCATTCATGATATGGACTATTTAATTACATCATGGTTTCTTCTAATGAGCTCTAGACTATAAATAAACCTTATAATTTAATATCAACCTTCAATGAATGATTATCTTACTCTTCTAAACTCACTCTCATATACATTATACATTATTTGAATAAATAAAAATTATTTATATATCCTTGATAGAGATATCAATAATTGTGTATATTTTTATTCCTCCACAAGTGTAAGTGCTTCATTATGAACTTATTCACCTATTATCTAAATATTAGACATGAATTATCTCATCACTAAGTATTAATTTGAATGAATATTCAATTCCTAAAACTCCAATGACTGACAAAAAGTCCAACACCAAACACAATTAGTTACAAAATTCTCTCAATTTAGTTTTTTTCAATGCTGTTATAAATCTATCCTCCATCAAGATGCTTCAAATACCTCAACATTACAAGTCTATGGATTTATGATTCCTTTATTTTCTACGCTTTTTAAATCAAAATGAAAAGTCACATATTCAACATCTCCAATACCACTTTGAAAATAAATTTTCAAAGGGTCCTCTTGTATATTTTTTTTTCATTTTTAATTCCCCATTTGGGTATTTATAGATTTATCTTCAAGTACACTCCCTTATATTTATGAACTTCTATAGGGGTAGTTCCATCATCTTTTAGCTTCATAACCACCTCCATAAACCTTTTAAATCAACCACTTCTTGATTTTTCGTTTAGTTATTTTGTCATACGTTGTTATAACATATCAGAAAATAACTTCATATTTACACTGCAGACTTAATTCCACCTGAAGTTATTACTTATTGAATAGAAACACTTTAATATTTATGATTTTAGTTTATAAACCACATTCAACATAGAATGATTCTGTATTTTTAATTCATCAAGATCTAAATATTTTATTCCAAACTCAATTTAATTTTACTAAAATATTTTAGCGAGTGAATTTACCATTTGGAATTTGGGTCATCAATAACCCTCTAAGACACCTAATTAAGAACTCTATGTAGAAAATAAGATCCTAAGTTTAAAATATTGAAGTTGTATATACCACTAAATCACTTTAAAAAATAAAACTTAATATCTTACTCCTAGAAAATTATCCTATGATATCAATCACACCAACACCAAACCACCAGTGAACAAACAATAAAGTACAATTGTGTAAGACATACCATAAATTTAATCAAATGATACCACTTATTGGTGAAATTTTTTTAAGTCCACTTGACATAAATATTCTTAAATTATTTATATGGATTATTATTTCTTAGATTATATAAATAAATATTGAGTTATCCTCACCAACTTCCCCTAAATGACATAAACTCTTTACACTATGTATTGAAATAATTTTCATTATGGGGAACAACTTGTTTGTAATGGTAATTTTATTCTAGTAGCGTTTTTGGTATCTTAAAAATAGTTTTATGATACCAAAATTATTAGTAATAAGAATGTAATAAATTAATGTTACCATTTATATTCTAGAGATATCTTCTCTTTATTCTAGTGGTCATACACCACTTGAGAAATATCCTGATATCACTTGTAAATCTCTAATGGTGGATTGATTCTACTGGAACTTATAGATACATTGTTGAAACCTCTTCAACTTCATATAATAATATTTATCATATTTTATCTTTCATTACAGTATTCCACTTATAATTATATCTATGAAACAAAAATTGGTTTATTTTTACAAATTTTAGAGTTAGATCAAGGCCTTGATAATTTATTTGAGGACTGATACTAAATGATAATTGAATTTTTTTAACTACTCTTGTTGTATGTATCATGTTTCAGCATAAAAACATATTCTTTTAGAATAAATATATTCTCAATATGAATCATTATCTTTTGAATATATATATCCCATGATTTATATCTCCCCCTTAAGACTATACCACTTTCAACAGATATTAATAACATTAAATTACATGGGGATATGGTCACTTCCAATATCCTTAGGTTGAGGGTTATGAATGGTGTTGATTAACTATAATAGTGTTTCCCACATGATTCCAAGACTCATTAGTGGTTATTTTTATTATAAAACGTATCCAAATTTAATTTTGTGTTCTCTATCTAGGATTATTTATCTCCCTCAACTTGCATTCCATATTTTTACTGAGTCTAATACCACTTATATAGGTTTCTTATTTTAATGCAACATCGATGCATCTTTCTTGATGATGCCTATTACAAAAAAGGTGTATTCAACCAATATTTATTTATTTTATAGTGGTGTGATTTTTAAAACCACTAAGGCAAGCCTCTTGTCCATCCAATTCAATATCCATTAGAGTCACTTTAGACTTATTTGTCATTAGTGAGTCATTCTTGATTTATCTCTCCATATTTCTCATATTTGGAGTAGTATCCTTATTTTTCTTCTAGATTTACGTTAATTCTCTCCATGTGGGTTTCTATGAGTGTAACATCATACGTTATTGATGCAACATTTTTTGATTTCCATCCATTTACTCTAAAATAATATTTTTTTTACAAATTTATAGTTTTTATTCTTTTGTAAATCATCTCCTAGTTTGTTATAGGAATGAATAAATTCCTATTAAATGATTTTTCTTTAATCATGTGACAATTCCTTTCCATATATACATGGTTAAAAAAATACCATCTTCTAAAGAATTTAACACTTTTATTGTGTTTTCTCAATTGAGATGTGATCGTAGTAGGTCTTCTTATATATTTGAGACCTTAGGATTATAGAAACACACTCATGGTGTTGCATATTATTCCATAGAAGTAGTACTTTGTTTCTACATTTCCTTGAGAGGATTTTTTTTAGATTTTAAATGAATCTTATGATTAACCAATATGTCAAAATTTCCATAGTTACAGACTCCTCTTATTTATGCTGCCATGGGAAAGATTTTCATCCTGACATTAAAGGTTATTAACCACTATTAAATTTATTTAATTTTCTCATATTTCTCCCATAATTGACTATACATATACTCATCCTTGAGTAAAATTCATTACCATATTTTCTATTCTATTAAAGTGTTTATTTTAGAGGGACAATGAAATCTCTAATTATTTCTATGTTGACATATATTTATCAATTTCTTTTTAAAGTTATTAAAGTAAATTACTCCATTAAATTATCTTTTAACCTATATTAATTATATAATAATTCAAAGAAACCTCTAGTTTCCTTATCCTTTTATTTTATATAAACAAATATTATATGAAAGCATAATTTACTTTATGCATAATTTCCCATTGATCTATATTTTCATGTAAGGATTGGATTTATTGTTTTCCACCGTAATACCATTATCTAGATTTTAGACGTGATGTCATCAGAACCACTTCCATAGAATTAATACTTAGATCTATCTCTAGGGGAGATTTTGAGTTTTTATATTTTAAATCAACTACCAATTAATTGTTATAATCATATTTATCAATTGAATTATAATTATTTAACTCAATTAGAGAGTCCATCTTAAAAGGACCGTTCTTCTTATTTTTCCTCTTATTTCCTTT
Source organism: Viscum album (assembly GCA_963277665.1). NCBI lineage: Eukaryota > Viridiplantae > Streptophyta > Magnoliopsida > Santalales > Viscaceae > Viscum > Viscum album. Next base: position 1,103,726,625 of record OY728137.1, read on the forward strand.
TGATATAAGGTAATATTCCCTAGATTTTTAGGATGATCCCCCTTTGTCCTTAACTTCCACTGTACTATCATAAATAATTTTGAGAGTCTTCCATACATTGAATTTAGTAGTACCCTGAATATTTTTCTTGTAAAATTTATTAGACATTAATTTTTTCTGGATCTTCTCTATCCTTGCATCACATTGTATTTCACTATTCTTGAAAAAACTAGTATTGAAATGAATACATTTTATAACATCATTTATATAATCCAATAAGAAAAAAATATTTCATTTTTCCAACCAACAATGTATGTTACTTGGAATAATGGAGGATTCATCATAGATTTCATATGTGAAATAAGTTCAAACGGATATAGATATTGAACTAAAAGTCTAAACTTTCTGTCTTTGATTCCATTTTTAGGGACCTAAGACACCCTAATGGGAGGGGGGGGGGGGTAAGACCGTGAAATTTTATTTTATATATATATATTTGAAATATCATTATATATATTTTTTCACACAAAACACCAAATTAAAATGAGTCATGACATATGAAATGAATATTATTAAGAAACATTAATAATAATAAACCTATAGTAAATAAAAACATTTTAATCAATCATAGATTCATATGAAATTTGATTAAGAACCCTTAAAAATATAAAATGGTTTTCTTAAAAGTAGTTTTTATCTATATATTGAATATTAATTTAAGAGATAAATCTATAAATGTTAGAATTTTAATTTAATAAAATTAAATTCATATTTAAATAAAAAATAAAAAAATTATATTAAGATAAATTTTTGATATTTTTATAAAATAATTTATGTTTAGTGAATATTAAAAAATACTAATTTTGTTAATACCACCACTTTTATGGCATTATCATAATACAGAAATAACTTAAACATTTTTAAAAAAAATTTATATGTTAATATATATTTTATAAAGTAACATAAATCATTAAAAAAATATTATATTGAATTTATAAAACCTATGTTTAACATTTTGGACACTTAAGTAATATTTTACTATAAAATTTATTTTTATTCACTTATATTAAAAAATTAGTTTTCATCCTTTATAAAAATTAAATCTAAAAAAATGGATTTCATATTTCAGATCAATGTGTTAATAATATTTAATAATTTAAATTTCATTTTTAGGAATAAAATTATGATTACTGGGATTAAAGTTAATAACCATGATACGGGTGAAACAGTTATTTTCAAATAATTATTTTATTAACATTTTATAATTTTTATCTAATAAAATAAATTAATATCCTATTAAAAGGATTTTAACATAATATTTAAACCTATATATAAATATATTATTACTCCTTAAATTTGTAATCAATACTAAATAAGATTAAGAACACTTAATGATGAAAATAAAAAATTTTCTACAAAACTACATTTTTTAGATTAGATATTTTAATTTAAAGGTTAATTTTATGTTATTTATAAACTAGATTATATTATATAGGGATTATATGTAGTTTTATCACAACCAAATTTGGTAATAATTTTTACCTTATATTTTTAATAAAATATAAATTACTTGGGTGAAAATAAGTAAGCATGGTAAAAACCAAAATGGTAAAATATAAGAATCAAGTGGTAAAAGGATTGAAAAATGTTTAAAACACGTGTTTAAATGATTGGAAAAGACTTGATATACCTTATATCACCCAAAAATACCTTATTTCTCATTTTTTATCCATTTAACCCTAAATAGTGTCTGGTTAGTATTGAGAAATAATGGATATTCACAGAAGTGACCCTTTTCAATTATAAAAGGAGAACACTTACACCACTTTATTCCAAAACCTATAACTTATAATTTCATATTGAAACTAAAGTTTTTTTCTTCCTAGAAAAATATCTCAATTTATAAGCCTCTAATCTCAATTAGTTATCACAATCCGATCATTTATAAGGTGACTTTAAAGAGGAAATTCAAGGTCCCAACATGAGTATTACTTAATCCTTATCTTATTTATTCTTAAAATTTCACTTAAAAACCAAAAATAGCCATAGAAATATAGTTAACTCAATATAATTATTATACTAAAGTGTTAATATATTAATGTATATACCATTATTCATTCATTTTCATCCATTATGGCAAACAAAACAACATCGATCATGTGTATATGTGGACTGTCACCCCCACAAAACAATGTGGTTCGTTTTACATCAATAATTATAATGGTTGGTAAAAATTATATATTTTATGAATTAATATTATGAATATTTATAAATTATAATTACAAAATGATAATTTATTAGGTACCTTCATTCTATCTCATTTATTGAGAAATAGAGTCGTTATCATGCATACGTGCAAACTACTGCCTCCACGAATGACGAGTTTCATTTTTAATCCCCACCCTCAAGGATAGTTATAAGAATTAATTTAATTAATATATATGATATATATTATTTTTTTAATATTTTAAAAATTTTATATTAATATTATACAAAAATATATCCTTACTCATAAAATCATTATAACACACTCTTGTTTTGGTCTTTATTACCACACAAGTGAACGAGGATATAATGTTTATGTTATGAATGATTAAATAATGTTATAAAATGGTAATATAATTTAATAATAATTTATTCAATATGTTTTATTATTTTTTAAATATGTTATTTATATTTAACATATTTGTTAATATATCACATTTAGATTGATAAACACCTCAAATCTAATTATTCAAAAATTCAATTTTCGTAAACCAAATTTTTGTATTTCATAAAATGAAAATGGGATATGAGGAATAATTTAAAAACCATGATTATATTATCTTGTATAATATGAAAATATTGAACTTTTTTTTAATAAAAAAGAATCATCAATTCCATTACAAAACTATTATGAAATAACCAATCAAGGTTCTTGCATCTGATGATGAAAATAAACCATAAATGACTAATATATTTGTAATAAATGGTTATAAATAAAGTGTATAAATGAAAATATATATGAATAAGTATTATTAATAAATTATTAATATATTTATGTCTATTTTATAGGATGTTAGAGTGTATTTGAGTAAGTGGGATATAAGGTAAGGGTTTTTGCATCTCAATTTTCATTTATTGAGATTTGATTCGCATTAACCATTTGTTTCATTTTTCAATGTATATATTAAACAAGGATTTTTTTGTCATAATTTTCATTCAATTTAAGGTATTTATAAATCCATATCATATTCTATCTTTTAAGGGATTTTTATTCAAAGGATACAAATATTTTAAGGCTCTTTTTCAATTTAACTACCTCTATTGAGTTACAATAATTCCTCTTGAACTTATTTTTTTACAAGATTGGTTAATTATAACATAATATTTTATTTCATTATAATATTTCTCCCTCTCTTGGGGGAGAATTAATTTTTAATTAGAATATTTTACCTTGATGAATACCCCCCTTAAAAAGTATATTATTTCTGTGAATAATTTTTATCATTTTTAATGATGATTTCCCCTCTATGTCTATAGTTTCCTTTACTAACAATGATCTATTTTATAATGAGAAACCAAATTATCAGTTATATAATTTGACATTAATATTTATATTATATTCTTATCAAAATTATTTTTTTCAATCTTTTTATGATGTTGATTTTCAAAAAAGGTATTTCCAATATTAAGAAAGTGTTTTCCATCCTTTAAAAATCCAATGTCATCTTCCTATCTATATTTATTTTTGATAACCTTTATTACCTTTCAAGGATATTTCATTAAATTTTATTTTAAAAATTAAGTATTTTAAAAAGATTTAGCTTCACAGTTTTGAAACATTTGTGTTATTTACAAGGATCCATTATTGAATAATATAACACCCCAGATTTTACGGTATGTAAATTATTAAATAAATTCAATTCATTAGATAGTTTACTTTGTACAAATGAACCATTATATACTATTAAATAGTAACTTGACCATTGGAATAGTAATGTAACCATTAGAAATAGTAATCTAACCAAAATAATAGTTAAATCACCTATTTAATTATAAAAAAATTTTAGTTATCTTATGAATGAAAATATAATATATTTATTACATGAAATAAGTAAATAAATGTTTTAAAAATGATAAATTAAGTGTTGGTATTTTTGTGAAACGTAAAAGTTTATTTAAAGTTTTAATTAATATAATAATTTAATAGAAAGTTTATTTTTATAAAATAAATTAATAAATTAATATTTTGTTGTCTTATGATTATAAGATAATTTTATGAGACCTTAATTAATTTTTTATTGTGTCATAAAATCGGTTACAGTTGTAAAATTGGTATTTTTTGAATAAATGATGATTTTAATTAAAAATTAAATTTTTTAATATTTAAAAAATTATTTTCTTAAAATTTAGTCTATTTTTTGAATTCTACACATTGAAAAATGGTTAGGGTTATTTTTTGGGATTTTTCTAAAATAGTTGAATTTTTGGTGAATAGTGAAATATGATAATTTACAGTATTATCTAAATACATAAATTATTGAGTAATGGATGATATATAGATGATGCAATCACCCATTGGATAAAAATATCTAATTGTTTTACTATATTTAGTCATATTAATCAACACTATTTATAGTTTTGAGCCAAAATAATAAACTAATGTTTAAAATAATTAAAAAAACACCCCTCTCCTCCACTATAAATACAACCCCTCACCAACCCTTTTACTCAAACCTTAAAAGCCTTTAATATTTTCCAATTTCTGCACAAACCTATTCCCAAGTCTCCCCCCACATATAGGATCCTTTTCTCTCATCAAAATACCAATACCATGCCCCATAAGTAGGTTCTCAAGGAGAAGAATTCAAGAGGTAAAATCCTCTTTCATTTCATTTTATTTCCTTTTAATTTTTTATCCATACCTCACATTTCCTATACAAAAGTTACATGATAAATTAAGTATCGTATATATACTATAATTTTATTATATTATTGTTATATCCACCATCAATTCTCATCTATCCCCCTTTTTTTTATAAAAATGAAAACATCGTGTGAGAGGGGTCGATTCAACACCTTTGTGGGTGATGCTTTTTCATTTTATAATACCACATTCAAGGCTGGTCATAAAACAGTTATAATGGTTAAAAAATATTATAAAAAGCATATTAAAACTTATTTAGTGTTACGTAACCAATGTATATACATAATATTAAGTAATTAAACCAAACTAGTTCGTGATGATCGAAAACACACCAAAATAATCTAAATAGTTTTCATTAACATTATATCTAATAAATCATACTCATATATATAAAACATGATATATAATAAAATTTAATACTATTTTAATTTCATTAATAACATATAATTTTAATTATATATAACTATTCCCATTTTGAATGATCTTTCATACTTGTATACAAGTAAACTAATCATGAAAACCTAGGAAACAAAACACCCCCAAACGACGAAATTGAATCATATAAATCATAAAAAAGTATATAAATGAACTTAATAAAATTATAATAAATCAATTACATGTTAAATAATATATATATTAAATTATTAATGAATCTAATTTCATTACTCATAGCATTAATTATAAGTGTAGAATACTTTCCGACATAAGGCAAGAGATTCTTTCCGAAGCTCTATTTTTTCCTTTGGGTTGCACTTTTGCTCTCAATATCCACCATAATATAATTCATAATTCTTATTCTATAATCCTAATACATTCAATTTTTATCATCCAAACATATATACCTAGCTATATTATTCTCTATTTTATGGGTAAATACATGTTTTTAAGACTTCCTTTCCAATTACTTTCGATAAGCAAGCCCAATTAAAAGGAAATTCCCTTGTTCTTACCTATTTTCAAGTACCATCCATAATATATTTTAAGCCACCCATATTTTAAAAAAATATTTTTATCATTAAAAACTATATTTTTTCATTTCTAATTTTATGAAAATAATTATGGGTTTCTCCACCTTAAATACTCTTTAATATTTCCCCTTAAATGCACTAAAGAGGCTATTTTATAAAGTTTATTAAACCCTATTTTTACATGTTTTCAATTTAGCTGTACGTCATTTATCATTATTTATGCCTATATTCCCTTACAAATGTCTAGGTATGATTTAAATAAATTCTTTCATTGACATCATTATGATATCCCTTTGGTTATTTATTATTAAAAACTTATTTCTTATGTGTGATGTATGTATACTTACCTTTTATTTATGATCATCATTCATTACAGATTTCACTAGATATCCATATTTTTTATATCTTGGAGTTGATTATTTTCTTATTCATATAAATTTTTTAATTATGGTGTTTTATTTAAATGTTGTTATTGAATTGAATCTATGTATGAAGAATTCATTGGACTTATAATGATGAGTGGGGACTGACTATAGATAGCCCCTCGATGCATCAATTGGTCTCATGAGAAAAAATAGTTAGTGATAAAACCTTCATGTTTGTTTCTATGTAGAATATTATGGGATTATTCCCATTTAATTAAACCATCTTGATAGTTTAATAGTTTTTATTCTAGATACACGATTTTTAATAAATAATCATTTAATTCATTCTATATCCAGTTAATAGTTTCTATGATATTTTCACTATGAAAAAATATGTGTTTGCATTTTCATTCTCAGTGTATTGATGGAATGTGTTTTTCAAATTATTTACCTTTCTAAAATGAATATTCATTATTGAGTTTTATTTAATTATTATTGTTTCATATGACCCTTACTAAGAAATTGATGTCACCCTTTTATTTATTTTCCATCCCTAGGTTATGAATATGAAATCTTTGAATAATTTTCATGAACCAATTTATCTTATATTATTATGTTCTATGTTTAATTATCAATGTAATAATAGAACCATGTATTTATCTATTTCCCCAAGAATACTATACTAATTTATCCTTGGTGATGATATATCTTGTATCTATTACATTGTAATAAAATAACCACCAAATCTTGGCCACTGTGATCAGTGTTGTTATATTAGGTATCAGAAGAAGTTTCATAGAATCCTTGGGAACCAATTGTTAAATAAACATAAAAATTATAATAACTTCTTCTAGTGATTTTTTGGCTCAATACTCATGATGATTATGAGGTAACTTAGTGTCTTCCATTATTTAGTAATGGATCCCAGTGTAAGGAAAATAATCAATACCCATAGACAATGTAATAATTTCCCTATTGATCAAGTTAACATAGTTAGTGTTGGACATAAGAAGATCATGACCATATTAGGACAATTTATTCATGTTTTAACAAATAACCATACTATAACTATTTTGGATCATTTAATATAGTAGAATCTCATATCATTTAGTGGGACTAATAATCTAGTTTTAGCTGAGTAGTGGATCAAGTCCCTTGAAAAGATATTTCTAGCATTGGGATGTAATGAAAATGAAAAGGTAGTACTTGTGGTATATTTCCTCAAGGAAGATGCTGATCGATGGTGGTATTTGATCTATAATACCAAGGAGGAGGAAAAAATAGGATACATGAAATGGAAGGATTTTAAATAAACATTATTTAAAAAATATTTCCCTCCTGAGGAACGAATTGAAATGAAAAGAAAATTCCTTATCTTAAAGAAAAGGAAAGAATAGGGTGATGCAGAGTATGAGGATACCTTTACAAGACAAGCTAGGTATGTTATAGATTACATAGAATATTTTGAAGACAAGATTTATCATTTATTTTAAGTTATTAATTAAATTCTATTAAGGGACCTAGATTCTCAAAAAATTTCATCATATGATGAAATAGTATTAAGTTCCACCAATAAGGAGAGGGAATTTTCTAGATCCTATATGTTACAGGTAAATAAAGAGAAGAAGAGGTCTTATGATAACCATAGAAAAGGTGAAGCAATAAAGAAGAATATGGTAATGAAGTAATTACCATTATGTAAAAATTGTGGAAAGAATCATCCTAGAAAATTATTTAAATGCATGAGAGTTTGTTATAGGTGTGGAGAAAAGGGTCATTGAGAAAATGAATGAAAATGGAAGAAAAAAATCAATGATGTTCAATGCTTAAACTGTAATGAAATTGGGAATTATTCAAAGAAATGTCTCAATCATCAAGGTAATATACCATAGAAGAGGCCTAGGGGTGATGGCCACACTTATGTCATCATTATAGCTGAAGTCTAAGTACCCAACGATGTGGTGGAAGGTATAATAATCCTATATTAAAATTTAACTAATGATTTATTTGATTTTGGATCATCGTACTCTTTTATATCTACCCAATTTTCCAATAAAATTTGATATTTATCTTTTGATTTAATATGGGAATTTTTAGTAAAAACTCCTAAGGGAAGTCAAATTGTAATAAAAACGTATTAGGAAGTTCATATTATGCCATATAAAAATTATTTATTTACTGACCATATCATTATACCTATGTTCAAATTTGATATAATCCTTAGTGTGGGATGAATTTCAAAATATTATTTGATAAATTATTGTAAGAAGAAGGAAATTATGATTTGTGAGGAATATATTGAATCCCTTATCTTTAGATAAGAAACTTTATCTTCTGATTCCTATCTAGATCTAACTCTAGTAGCTTTACTGAATGAAATTATTGGGAAGGAAGAGAAAGCAACATCTTGGGATGAGGAAAATCATCATTAAATTGAGGATGTACCAATTTAACAAGAATATATTGATGTATTTACTAAGGAATTACATGGACACCACCCAGAGTGTCAATTTGAGTTTACTAATTATTTAATACCTGATGTAAGACTATTATCAAAGAATCCTTATAGAATGACCACTATATAATTAGTGGAGATGAAGAAAAAATAGAGGATTTCATTAATAAGGGATTTATTCCCCTATCATTTCTCAATGGGGATCCCCTATTATATTTGTTAAGAATAAATATGGATCCTTGAGGCTATGTAATGACTATAGAGAAATCAATGCTATTACAATAACTAACAAGTATCATATGCCTCACATTAATGATTTATTAGATAAAATTCACAGAGATTAACATTTTTCAAAGATTAAACATCATTTTGGGTATCATTAATTATGAGTAAATAAGGAAGATATTCCAAACACAACTTTTTGGAAAAGATATAGACATTATGAGTTTATAGAAATTCCATTTTTATTGAATAATGTGCCCTTTGTTTTTATGGATCTCATGAAAAGAATATTCAAGGAATATATTAAAAATTTTGTTGTGGTATTCATTTATGATATTATGGTATATTCTAAAACATAATTAGACCTTGAAAATCCGTTTTAGATTATTCTTGAGACTCTCAGATTGAAAGTGTTATATAGTAAATTTAGAAAGTGTGAATTATTACTTTAGGGACTTTTTTCTTATCCATATTGTCTCCAAGGATAGAATCTCAGTTGATCCTATAAATATAAAGACAATCAAAGAATGGATTACACCAACATACATAATCTAGGTATATAGTATTATTGATTTATTAGGTTACTATCAACATTTCATTTAAAAGTTTTCACAATTATCTAACCCTTTAACCAAGACAACATGTAAAGGGGTTAAATTCATATAAAGAAAAGATTATGTAGAATGTTGTGAAGAATTGAACAGAATATTAGTCAATTCTCTAATTTTTACTCTTCCATTAAGAAATGATCGGTTTGTGATATATATTAATGCATTAAATAAAGGCATGGGTTGTTTCCTTTTTTAAAATGTAAAGTTATTGCATATGCATCAATGAAGTTGAATACTCATTAAAAAAATTATCCAACTCATGATATTGAGTTAGAAACCATAATGTTTTCTCTGAATATATAGTGAAACTATCTCTATGGTGAAAGATGTGAGATATATATAGATCAAAAGAGTTTTAAATTCATAGTTACCTAGAAGTAACTTGACATGAGGAAAATATGATGGCTTGAGTTATGCAAAGATTATTATTTCTCAATAAAATACAACTGAGGAAAAGAAAATAAGGAAATAGATGCATTAAGAATGGAAGATCATGGATTTATGACCCAAATAAGGATGGAGAAATATCATATTTTAATAAATTTAGTAAATATATATATAAGAATTTTTAAGAAAGGTTAAAAGTCAATAATTTTTCAAATGATTGCTAAACCATATTAATTGGATAAAATAAAAAGTTCACAATATGATGATGAGAATTTTTGAAACAAAATTAAAACAACTAAAGGTGGAATATTAGTAGACATCATGTATGAAGATGGAATTATGAAATTTGGAAAAATGTTATGTGTTCTATCAATACCTTATCCAAAAAGGGAACTATTTTATGATACTCATAGCTTAAATTTTTCTATACACCCTGGAAGTACTAATATGTATTTATATCTAAAGAAACATTTTTTGTAGGATAATTTGAAGAATAAAATTTCTGACTATGTGTCAGGATGCCTATTTTCCCAAAAAGTGAAGGTTAGGAGACAAAAACCTAGAGGAGCCATGCAACCTATAGTTATTACTTTGGGGAAGTGGGATGAAATTACTATGAAATTCATCAATAGATTACCAAATAACCCTAGAAACAATGATACGATATGGTTTATTTTTTATCTCCTTATAAAATCAGAACATTTTTTTGATATAAGAGAAGATTCACCACTTGAGAACCTAGAAATACTCTATATTAATGAAGTTTCAAGACTTAATGGTGAACCTATATCAACTGTGTCTGATCGAGATCCCTATTTTACATTAAAATTCTGGAGGAGTCTTTAGAAGGCTTTGGATATCTAACATCATTTTTGTACTTATTATCACCCTAAGAATAACTTATAGTCTGAAAGGACTATTAAAACATTAGAATATATGTTGAGATCATGCTCAATTGACTTCTTAGGTAAGTGGGATCAATATTTACCTTTGTTATGATTTTACTAGAATAATACTTTCCATTTTAGTATTGAAATGATTCCATATGAAGTAGTATATGACAAGAGATGACATAATCCAACTTGTTGGGATGAAGTTGGTGAGAGGAAAATTATAGTCCAATAAATTTTTGATGAGGCAAAAATAAAGGTAAATAAAATTCAGGCACATATTAAATCATCTTAAAGTAGGTAAAAGAGTTATACTTACAACTGGAGAATGGATTTGTAATTTCAAGTGGGAGATCATGTCTTTATGAAAGTATCTCCATATAAGGGTGTCATAAGGTTTGGTAATAAAGGGAAACCGATCCCTAGGTATATCAAACCATTTTAAATTATAAAAGAATTGGAGTAATAACTTACCGATTAGAAATAACTCCATGTCTTTCCAAAGTTCATTATGTATTCCACATATCTTTATAAAATAAGCACATTCCAGACCCAACACATGTAATCACATATGAAGAAATAGAATTTGAAAATGAATTGTATTACTGTGAAGATCCTACCAAGATTATTGATTAAAGAGAGATAGTATTGATAAATTGCAAGACTTGACCACAAAAGGTTCTTTGGAGAAACCATAAAATCAAAGATGCAACCTTGGAACTTGAGGATGTCATGAAGTAGAACTACCTACATCTGTTTATAAGGAAACATTCATAAAAAATTTAAAGTATGGAATTTCTAAAGGAGGGAATAATATAACACCCTTTGATTTTAGGGTATGTATCTTCTTAAATAAATTCAATTTATTCGATAGTTTACATGCACAAATGAACTGTGATACATTATTAAATAGTAACTTGATAGTTGGAATAATAATTTGACAAATAGAATAGTAACCTCACTGATGAAAGTATAAATAAAATTTAGTTATCTTATGAATGAAAATATGATATATTTATATCATGGAATAAGTAAATAAATGTATTAAAAATGATAAATTAAATGTTGGTATTTTTGTGAAACACAAATGTTTAGTTATATTTTTATAATTAATATAATAATTTAAAATAAATTTAATTCTCATAAATTTTATTCATAAATTAATATTTTCTCTTTTAATTATAAGTTAATTTTATGAAATCTTAATTAAATTTTCAAAAGTTTCATAAAATCAGTTATAATTTAAAAATCGGTATTTTTTTTGAATAAATGATGATTTTAGTTAAAAATAAATTTTCTTATATGTAGAAAATTATTTTCAAAAAATTTATTCCATTTTTTAATTCTACATGTCAAAAAGTGGTTAGGGTTGTTTTTTGGGATTTTTCTAAAATAGTTGAATTTTTGATGAATAATGAAATACAGTAAATTAACATATTTTCTAAACACATGAATCATTGAGTGATGCCTGATGTATGGATGTGGTAAGTGTAACATACCAGGTAAATAAAGAATAAAGCATTTCAATATTTATTAATATTTACGAATTAAATATTAATTTTACTTTAAAGGGGTTGATATGTTCGATAGCGTACCCGATACACAACAAAGAGTTTCTTTGAAATCTTACGTTGCACACTAGTAATAAAATAATATTATTTTAAATGGTAGTTAACACATATCTGTTGTATTAGCGGGAATGAATAGAAATAACTAAAATAGGATTATATATGTTTGTTAAATGTTTTTATATTTATCCAATAAAAGATAAAGGCTTAAAATAAGAAAAGAAATCAATTTTAGGCATATATAATCTAATTTTCACTAAAGGTCCACTTATCGCCTTTTGATGGTGAACCGTCATTAAATACAGTTTTGGTCACTCTTATACTTTCTATTGGACCAAATAAAATTCTTCTTTATAATTGGGACATCAAAATTTACTTTGTGTAAATTTTTGGTATTTTTCCGATAAAGTTCATTTTTTAATGAATAGTGAAAAAATGTTGTATTTTAATTCAAAAAATATTTTTAGTATAATTTATTTGTATGATTAGATTATATTTTGAATTTGTTTTAAAGTGCAATTAGAATATGTTTTTACCATTTAATCCAATGGTGGTCATTGGAATTAATTTCACTTTGAAATTAGACTTAAACTAGTGTCAATCTTTTGATACTTATTATTTCATAAAAACATGCTATTTTCTCTGACAGCGGGAATTAATTATTAAATTAATTAATGTAACTTATATGTTTTGAATTTTTCAAAATAGAAATTATTTTTTAATTCTGAATATCAAATATATCTTAGGGTGAGTTTTTGATATTTTTCTGAAAAACTTCAATTTTTGATGAATAGTGAAACCACTAAGTGGCAGTTAAAAAAACTGATTTTTTGTTTAAATGAAATTTTACCACCTCTATGTTTTGAATTTCAAAAATCTGACATACATGGTTGTCATTAAGAAGTAAAATGTGGTTCAATGAGATTAAAATATTTTTTTGGTGAATAGTAACTTTTAAGTTTTTAATCGTGATTAGAGGTAATTAGTGTAATTTAAGGTAAAAATAATGTTTTTATAATATGAAATGACCTTGACACATGTACTACCCTTATTGGATGTGTAATGGCCGACCAAGAAAATCCATGGGTCAACTTGGGGACCCCATGGAGCCACTTTGGTAGGAAAAAGACATTAATAACTTTTTATTTAATGTTAAAATAAAAATGTCACAAAAATGAGTTGGTTTACAAAAACAATTTTTAAGTGGGGTTATACAAGTCATATTTTTGACTATAAATATTAATTAGAAATCTAAAAAGATTTTATACATAATTATATTTTTTTTATAATTTTTAGACATTAGATAAATTAAATTATTTATGATACCATGATGATGCAACGATTACCTCATTATTTAACGATTTAAAAAAAATGAAAAGATAATGTACAATATAAGACCTACACATGTAAAAAACCTATTGGATGGGTGGATTTCGAACTCTTATCACCTTCTCCTTGAAATATATAATTTTGGGACCTTTTTAAATCCGAAAATAATTTTATAATAAAGTAACCTTTTATAACTTTCCAAGAGTGCCCCTCCTCTCCTCTTATAAAAGGCCCCCACCCCTACCACCTTACCCACACATATCAAGCCTTTGGCTTGGAGAGACCCTATACAGTTTGTCTCTCCACATCCCTATCTTACTCCTTGAAGCCTAACTTTGTGCAGAAGTCTTCCCAAGGAATCCTTTGAGCTCAAATCAAAAAGAGTTACCTGTTTTAAAGGTAGTGTTTTCTCTTTTGTTCTTATGTTTTATTTTGCTTCTCCTACCCCCTAAACTCTTATTATTCCTTTACTTTGAAACAAAACCAGTATCTTCAATATACTAGGATGTTGTTATGTGAATTATTAGTGCTAAACTTACACACACCTACATATAATGGTTAAAGAATATACTATTTCTGTGGATGACGAATTTCTGCCTCACGAAACGATGATTGTTCAACACTCATATAAAACCTTCAAAGGTGGCCATTAAGATGTAACTATATTTATATATGATATATAATATGTTTATGTTTTACTTAATCTTATTTATTTTTCATTTATGGCATACCTTTAGTGTTTCCATTATGGGTAAACGTGATATCTTCATTTTAAGAAGTGCAGACTACCGCCCCCTCAAAGTGATTTGATTCATTAATACCATATGTGGTACATATAAAGGATAGATTTAATGATATTATACATGATAGAATACTGGAATTATAATACTATTATGTATCATTATGTTTTAATTCCATTAAATATGAAATAGAAATGGAAGTAGCGTTCATGCGTACGTACGGCTTACCGTCTCCATGAACGGTGCATTTCATTTCTTACCTCTAAATGTTATGTAATATTGTAAATGCCTGTATATATTGGATATATATGACATATATGATATCTAAATCTTGAATATAATTCTGTATATAATGGATATTCTACCACATGAACAACTTGTAATTATAAAGAGTTTATTTTTGACTCAAGTACCAATGATCAACAAAACGACCATTATTAACTTAAATAATTACATAGTGTTAATAACATGGTAATAAGTGATATAAAAGGAATAATGAACTTGAAAAAGGTTCTTAATCAAGTAGAAATTAACTCAAGTTTATTATTCAGGATATTAAAGAGCGATCAAGTCAAGTCGGACCCGAGGTATGGGACTTCGTCTCAATCTCCTTTCATTGAGGCATATTTTGTTTTATACACAAGATTCTTTTATACGGTGTATAAACCCCTTTTACTTTTACATTTATCCAAAAGGAATCTTTTTTATACAAATCATTTGACTAAACGACAAAGGGGAATGTTTTTGTCGTACGTACGCGGAGACAACGACTTCTCCGCCGCCGTGACCATTATTTGAGTTTCGGCTTCCTCTACAAGCCATAACTTTTTTTGAATGAAAAATAAATACCATGTTTTACTTTTCTTTTATTTTGGTATTAAAAATGGTCTTCATAAATTTTTTATATCAATGTGTTGTAGTGATATCTTGTGATTGAAAAGTGGAAATGTTATGTTTCCTTTATGCATGTTTTATATGATATGATTATGTTGTGGTTCTTGGGCATTGTTATGAAGACGGGTGGTTCCGTGATAAACTAAGGGCGGGTGAGCCCGATATAGCTCTCCAATGTATTGGTTAACGCAAAGGAGTTAAACGTTAAGGTTTCTCCGAAGAGATTTAGGGAATATAATGTGATGGATATTCCAAATGTAACCAAGAAGGTTACTCCATACGTAAGAATGTTTTGAATGCCTCAAGTTACCTTTATGTCTTATGATTTCTATGATTTATTCATGATTTGATGGGGGTATGTTAATGTGCTTATGTTTTATGAGTAAAGTATGATTTCATAGATGGACTAATGTTTTCATTTCATACTTTTACATCCCTTACTGAGCTTTTTATGCTCATCCCAAGTTTTTGAAATGTTTTTCACAGGTCAAGGGAAAGGTATGTGATGTGATGATAGTGTCAAGGAAGTGTCAATAAAGAATCCATGTTTTATTTTAAATATGTTTCTGTTGATGGAAAAAATGAGTACTATCTTTTATGTAACCACTTTTTTTAAATGTGGAATATAATTCATGTTTTATGATATAATTCTCTAAAACTCTAAACCTAAAAAGATCCTCAACGTGTATTCTTGAAATAACTCAAGATTTAGTAATGTTTAAGGCCAGGGCATTATAGTTGGTATCAGAGGACAGTTTAGACAACTTTAGGAGTTAGAAAATTGTTAAATTATAAATTAATTTGTGGTATGATTGAAATGATATAGCATTTCAAGGTTACCATGTTGCTTCTCTTAAGATATTTCTGTGTTAAGAATGATTTTTCATAGAGGAAACAAAACAACTTTTCTGGGAAGGCATATAGAGGGAAATGAACTTTCAAATCAGTATCCTGAGATGGTCAGAATCAGAACTAAACAGTTTTTTGCTGTGATGGCTCAGTTGAATCAGGTGATAAATGGTGGTTGTGTTATTGATGATATTTTGGTGTTTTCTAAAAGTAAAGAGGAGCCTGAAAGATATTTAAGGGTTATTTTAAAAACCTTAAAAGAAAAGAAACTGAATGGAAAATTTAGCAAGTGTGAGTTTTGGTTACAACAAATTTCTTTCCTTGGTCACATTGTTTCAAAAAATGGCATAACTATTGATCCTACTAAAACAAAAGTTGCTGAAGAATGGCCAAGACCCACAAATGTAACCGAGATCCGTAGTTTTCTTGGTTTGGCATGTTACTACCAAAGGTTTGTTGAAAATTTATCATGGTTATCTAGTCCAATGACTAAGCTAACTCGGAAGGGTGTTAAGTTTATCTGGACAAAAGAATGTGATGATTCTTTTTAGAAGTTTAAAAGAAGATTGGTGAATGCTTCAGTTTTGGCACTTCATTCCAGGAATGGTGAGTTTGTTATTTACAGTGATGCTTCGTTGAAGGGACTTGGATATATCCTAATGCAGAATGATCAGGTAATTGCTTATTCTCCACGTCAGTTTAAAACTCATGAGGTAAATTACCCTACACATGATTTGGAATTAGCTGCTGTTGTTTTCACTTTAAATATTTGGAGGCATCATTTGTATGGTGTAAAGTGTGGAATATATACTGATAACAAAAGTTTAAAGTATATATTCACTCAGAAAGAATTGAACATGATACAGAGGAGATGGATAGAATTAATCAAGGATTATGATTGTACAATTCATTACCATCTGGGAAAAGCAAATAAAGTGGATGATGCTTTGCGTCGAAAAAGTAATGCTTCATTAACAATGTTGCGTTTGGAATGTGATCCTTTGGTTAAGGAGTTGATGAAATTTGGAATAGAAGTTGTTGGTGCAGGATTTCCTTCTATTTTGTTTCAGGTATCGGTGAAATCTTCTCTATCAGATAGAATTAAGAAAGCATAGAAGCAAGACATCGAGTTGCAGAAAAAGGTAGAGCTAGTTCAGAAGGGTAAGTTGCCTGAATTCCACATTGAAAATGATTGTGTTTTGAGGTTTGGGAAGAGATTGTGTGTGACTTTTGATTCACAATTGAAGAATGAGTTATTATGTGAGGCTCATAGTTCTCCTTTTTCAGTTTGTCCAGGAAGTACTAATATGTATAGAGATCTTCTTGAGTATTACTGGTGGGATGGAATGAAAAGGGATATTGATGATTTTACTGTGAAGTGTTTGACTTGTCAACAGGTTAAAGTAGAGCGGTAGTTACTAAAAGGGATGCTTCAGCCTCTACCAGTACCAGAGTGTAAATGGGAGAATATATCCATGGACACCATTGTGGGATTGCCGAAGACACCTCGGGGTAATAATGCAATCTAGGTTATTGTTGATCGCTTGAATAAATCTGCTCATTTCCTTGCTATACGAGATACTTTTTCCCTAGATCAACTTTCCCATTTGTATCTTAAAGAGATAGTCAGGTTACATGGAGTTCCTCTCTCCATTGTATCTAATCGTGATCCCAGGTTCACTTATAACTTTTGGAAAGGCCTTCAGAAGTCTTTGGGTTCTGAATTAAATTTTAGTACAACATTTCATCCTCAATCAGATGGGAAGTCAGAACGAACAATTCAGACCTTAGAGGATATGCTATGTGATTGCTCTATGGATTATCAGGGTAGTTGGGACCAACATCTTTCTTTGGTTGAGTTTTCAAATAATAACAATTTTCATTCCAGTATACAGATGGCTCCGTTTGAAGAATTATATGTCAAACGGTGTCGAACTCCAAATTTTTGGGATGAAGTAGGTGAAAGGAAGTTGATGGGACCAGAATTGGTAGAAGAGATGGCAGAAAAAGTTCAGTTGATACATAAACACATGATAACAACTCAGAGCAGACAGAAACGTTATGCTGATAACCGGAGGAAGGATCTATCTTTTGAGGTAGGTGATCATGTTTTTCTCAAAGTCTCACCATGGAAAAGTGTGATGCGATTTGGTAAGAAAGGAAAGTTGAGTCCAAGGTTCATTGGACCATATGAAATTATGGAGAGAGTTGGATCAGTTGCATACCGAGTGGCTTTACCTACGATCTTATCTCAAGTACACAATGTTTTTCATGTTTCAATGTTAAGGAAGTACATGCCAGATCCATCTTATGTTTTGAGCCCAGAGGTAGTTCAGTTGCAAGAGAATCTCTCTTATGAAGAACAACCAGTCCAGATTATTGACCATAGAGAGAAAGTGTTGCAGAATAAGGTAATTCACCAGGTAAAGGTTTTGTGGAAAATCCATATGGTTGAAGAGGCAACGTGAGAATCTGAAAATGCTATGAGGGATAAATACCCCCACTTATTTTGATAAGTGAATAAAATTGAGAGGACGCAATTCCCAAAAGGGGGGAAGGATGTAACATCCCAGGTAAATAAAGAATAAAGCATTTTCATATTTATTAATATTTACGAATTAAATATTAATTTTACTTTAAATGGGTTTCTATGTTCGATAGCGTACCCGATACGAAACAAAGAGTTTCTTTGAAATCTTACGTTGCACACTAGTAATAAAATAATATTATTTTAAATGGTAGTTAACACGTAGCTGTTGTATTGGAGGGAATGAATAGAAATAACTAAAATAGGATTATATATGTTTTTTATATGTTTTTATATTTATCTAATAAAAGATAAAGGCTTAAAATAAGAAAATAATTCAATTTTAGGCATATATACTCTAATTTTCACTAAAGGTCCACTTATCGCCTTTTGATGGAGAACCGTCATTAAATATAGTTTTGGTCACTCTTATAAATTCTATTGGACCAAATAAAATTCTTCTTTAGAATCGGGACATCAAAATTTACTTTGTGTAATTTTTTGGTATTTTTCCGATAAAGTTTATTTTTTAATGAATAGTGAAAAATGTTGTATTTTAATTCAAAAACTCTTTTTAGTCTAATTTATTTATATGATTAGATTATATTTTTAATCAGTTTTAAAGTGAAATTATAATATATTTTTACCATTTAATCCAATGGTGGTCATTGGAATTAATTTCACTTTGAAATTAGACTTAAACTAGTGTCAATCTTTTGATAATTATTGTTTCATAAAAACACGCTATTTTCTCTGACAACGGGAATTAATTATTAAATTAATTAATGTAACTTATATGTTTTGAATTTTTTAAAATAGTCATCATTTTTGAATTCGTAAAATCAAATATAGCTTAGGGTGAATTTTTGGTATTTTTCTGAAAAACTTCAAATTTTGATGAATAGTGAAACCACTAAGTGGCAGTTAAATAAACTGATTTTTCGTTTAAATGAAATTTTTCCACCTCTGTGTTTTGAATTTCAAAAATATAACATACATGGTTGTAATTAAGAAGTAAAATTTTGTTCAATGAGATTAAAATAATTTTTTGGTGAATAGTAACTTTTAAGATTTTAATCGCGATTAGAGGTAATTAGTGTAATTTAAGGTAAAAATAATGTTTTAATAATATTAAATGACCTCAACACATGTCCTACCCTTATTGTATGTTTAACGGACGACCAAGACAATCCATGGGTCAACTTGGGGACCCCATGGAGCCACTTTGGTAGGAAAAAGACATTAATAACTTTTTATTTAATGTTAAAATAAAAATGTCACAAACATGAGTTGTTTTACTAAAACAATTTTTAAATGGAGTTATACAAGTCATATTTTTTACTATAAATATTCATTAGAAAGATATAAATATTTACTACATCATGATAGTTTTGAATAATTTTTAGACATTAAATAAATTAAATTATTTATGATACCATGATGATGCAGCGATTACCTCATTATTTAACGATTTAAAAAAAATGAAAAGATAAAGTAAAATCTAAGACCTACACATGCAAAAAACCTATTGTATGGGTGGATTTCGAACTCTTATCACCTTATAATTGAAATATATAATTTTGGGACCTTTTAAATCTGAAAAGAATTTTATAATAAAGTAACCTTTTATAACTTTCCAAGAGTGCCCCTCCTCTCCTCTAATAAAAGGCCCCCACCTCTACCACCTTACCCACACCTCTCAAGCCTTTGGCTCAGAAAAAACCTATCCATTTTGTCTCTACACATCCCTCTATTACTTCTTGAAGCCTCACTTTGTGCAGAAGTCTTCCCAAGGAAGCCTTTGAGCTCAAATCAAAAAGATTTACCCGTTTTAAAGGTCGTGTTTTCTCTTATGTTTTTATGTTTTATTTTGCTTCTCCAACCCCCTAAACTCTTTTTATTCATTTCTTTTTCAACAACACCAGTATCTTAAATATACTAGGATGTTGTTATGTGATGTATTCGAGCTACACTTACACACACTCTCTCTCTTTACCCAAATGTATTTCCTAATTATTATCATGTAATCCTAATAGATTCTATATTTATGTACCAAATATATTTACCTAGATCTTTTCTTATTTCTTTTATGGGTAAATACATGTTTTTAATGCTTCCTTTCCAATTACTCCAAATAAACAAGCTCGATTAATAGAATCTTCCAAATTTATTACCCATTTTAAAGTACCATCCATAATATGTTATAAGGCACCAATATTTCTCAAAAAGAAATATTTGTTTCATGTAAAATCTATATTTTTTCATTTCTAATTTTATGTAAAAAATTATGTTTTTTCCAAGTTAAAGACTCTTTAATATTTTCCCTTAAATCGCACTAAAGAGGCACTTTTATAATTATTATTGAACTATTTTTTTACTTGTTTTAACTTTAGTTGGACATTATTTATAATGATATATGCCAATATTACCTTATGAATGTCCAAATTTGATTTAAATATATTCTTTCTTTGAAACCATTATGATATTACTTTTTCTTATTACTTATTAACAACTTATTACTTGTGTGTGGTGTATGTATACTTCCCTTTTATTAATGATCATTATTTATTGAACATTTCATTAAATATACATATTTCTTGTATCATAGATATGATTCTTGTCTTATCCATATACCATTTTACTTACGGTTTTTTCCTTGAATGGTGTTATTGAATTGAATATATGTATGAAGAATGATTTGGAATTGTAGTGATGGGTGTGTCCTGGTTATAAATATCCCCTCAATGCATCGATAGATCTCATGAGACAAAAAAATTGGTGACAAACCCTTTGTATTTGTTTCCAAGAATAATTAGATAGTTTTCTACCCATAAAATTAAACAATATTGACGGTATAATGGTTCATGTGCTAGATACATGATGTCCAATAAATAATCATTTTCTTTATTTAGTATTTAGTTATTACTTTCCATGAGATTTACACAATGAAAAAAAATCTATGGATGCATTTTCATTTTCAGTGTATTGATGACATGTGTTTTTCAGGATATTTATCTTTTCATAATGACTACACCTTATTAACTTTAATTCTATTATTATTGTTTTATATAACACTTACTGAGCATTTGATCTCAATCTTTTATCTGTTTTCCTTCCCTTAGTTATGAAGATTAAATATTTGAATAAGTTTCAAGAACTAGTTTATTGTCTTTTGTTATGTTATATATTTAATTACCAATGTTATAAGAAAACCATGTATTTATCTAGTTCATTAAGACTACTAAACTGATATATCCTTGGTGATGTGATCGCTTTTATCTATGAAATTATAATAAAGTAATCACCAACTCTAGGCTACTGGGGTTAACGTTGTTATAGTTTCTATCAGAGGATGTTTTATAGAAACCTTGGGAACTTGATGTTAAATAAAAATGAAAATTATAATAACTACTTGTTGTGATTTTTTTTCTAAATACTCATGATGATTATGAACTAACTTAGTGCCTTCCATTATTTAGTTATGGAACCTAATGGAAGGAAAGAAATTAATACCCAGAGATAATGTTGGGATTTCATTACTGAGAAAGTCAAAATAGTTAGTGTTTGAGATGATAAGATCATAACCATATTAGGAAAACTTATGAAGGTTATGACAAAAAATCATACTATACCTATGTTGGATCCTTCCATACGGTAGAATCCCCCATCTTTTAGTGGGACTACTAATCCAGTTGCAGCTGAGTAGTGGATCAATTCCCTTGAAAATATATTCCAAGAATTGGGATATAATGAAAATGAAAATGTAGCACCAGTGGTATATTTCCTCAAGGTAGATTCTGATCAATAGTGGTATTTGATCTATAATACTAAGGAAGAAGACAAAATAGAATATATGGAATTGAAATATTTTAATTAAACATTCTTTGAAAAATATTTCCCTCATCAGCAACGAATTGAAATGAAGAGAAAATTCCTTAGCTTAAAGAAAATAGAAGAAGATGGTGTTCTAGAGTATGAGGATACCTTCACAATACCACCCAGGTATGCTATAGATTACATATTTTATTTTTAAGACAAGATTGATCATTTATTTAAAGTTATTAAGCCAAGTATCCAAATGGAATTGGATTCTCAACCATTTTCATGATATCATGAGATAATATTAAGTTCCATCAAGATAGAGAAAGAATTTTCTAGATCATATATATTAAAGGGAAATCAAGTTAAGAAGAGGTCTTATGATAACCATGGAAAAGGTGAATCATCAAAGAAGAATAGGGGAATGAAGGAATTCCTAATATGTGAAAATTATGGAAAGAATATTCCTGAAAAATGTTTAAAAGGCATGGGAGTTCGTTATAAGTGCAGAGAAAAGGGTCATTGAGAAAATGAATTTAAATGGAAGAAACAAATCAATTATGTTCAATTATTAAACTACAATTAAATGGGGAATTATTAAATCAATGTCCCAAGTGTCAAGGTAATATTCCATATAAGAGGCCAAGGGGAGATGGCTATGATTATGCAATCACCATAGCTGAAGTAGAAGTACCCAATGATCTAGTGGTAGGTACAATAATCCTATATTCAAATTTATCCAATGATTTATTTGATTCTAGATAATTACACTCTTTTATATCTACCAAATTTTCTAATAAAATTAGATATTCCCTTTTAATTTTATAAGGGAATTTAGAGTCCGAACCCCAAAGGGAAGTCTCTTTGAAATAAAAATGATTCAGGAAGGTCCCATTAAGGAATATAAACATGCTTTATTTTCTAACCTTATCATCATCCCTATGGTCTACTTTGATATAAGTTTTGGTATGGACTAGATTTCAAAATATGATATGAGAATTTATTTTAAAAAGAAGGAAATTATGATTTATGAGGAATATGTTGAATCCCTTATCTTTAGAAGATAAACTTTATCTTCTAATACTTATCTAGATCCACCCCCAATAGCTCTATTGAATGAAATTATTGGGGAGGAAGAGGAAACAACATATTGGGATAAAGAAATTCATCTTCAAATTCAATATGTACCAATTGTATAAGAAAACATTGATTTATTTTCTAAGGAATTAAATAGAAACCTCCTAGTGTGTGAAGTTGAGTTTACTATTTATTTAATCCCTGGTGCAAGAATAATATCAAATAATCCATATAGAATGACCAATGTGGAATTAGTGTAGTTGAGTAAAAAACTATAGGATTTGAGTAATAAGGGATTTATTCTCACTAGTGTTTCTCCATGGGGTGATCCTATTGTATTTTTTAAGAATAAAGACAGATCCTTGAGGATTTGCATTGACTATAGAGAAATATATGCTATTATAATAAAGAACAACTATCCTCGAACACACATTGATGATTTATTTGATCAACTTCACAGAGCTCAATATTTTTCAAAGATTTAACGTTTTTGTGGGTATCATCAATTACTAGTAAATAAGGAAGATATTCCAAACACATATTTTTTTAGTCAAGGTATGGGCATTACAAGTTTATAGTAATACCATTTGGATCATCTAATTCACACTATATTTTTATGGATTTGATGAAAAAACATTCAAGGAATATTTTGATAATTTTGTTGTGGTATTTATTGTTGATATTATGGTATATTAAAAAACATATGAATACCATGAGAATCACTTTTGGATTAATCTAGAGAATCGAATAAGGAAAGAGTTATATGGTAAATTTAAAAAGTGAGAATTTCAGCTTTAATAAATTTGTTTTCTTAGACATAATTTTTCTAAGGATGGAATCTCAAATGATTCTGTGAAGGAAAGTGAAATCCAATAATGGATTACACTAATGAACATAACCAATGTATATAGTTTTATTAGTTTATCAGGTTACTATTAGAATTTCATTTAGAGTTTTACCTGATTATCTGACCAGTTAACTAATCTCACACATAAAGAGGTTAAGTTTGTATCAACACAAGAATGTGCAAAATGTTTTGAATAATTGAAGATAAGAATAATCAATTCTCTGCTTTGGAATCTTCCATCAGGAAATGATGATGTTGTGATATATAGTGATTCATTAAAGAAAGGATTGGGTTGTGTTCATATGGTAAATGATAAAGTTATTGAATATGAATCAAGGAAGTTGAAGAATCATGAACAAAATTAAACAACTCACGATCTTGAGTTAGTAGCCATAATCTTTTCACTGATAATAAGGACACACTATCTCTATGATGAAAGATATAAGATATATAGATATCACAAGAGTTTTGAATACATATTTTCATAGAAATAACTCAACATGCGAAAAATACGATGGATTGATTACTCAAATACTATGATTTCTCAATACAGTACCACCCAGGAAAAGAAAATAGGGTAGAAAATGCATTAAGAAGAAATGATCATGGAATTCTGACCCAATGATTGAGAAACATCCCATGTTAATGGATTTAGTTAAGATGGATATGAGAATTTTTATAAAAGGTGAAAATTCAATGATTTTTTAAATGATTTCTTAACCATATATAATGGAGAATAAAAACATTTCTCAACATCATGATGATAATTTTCAAAATGAAAATAAAATCCATTAAAGATGGAATATTTGTAGATTTCATGTATGAGGATGGAATTATGAAATTTGGAAAAAGGTTATATATTCCATCAATACCCGATCTAAAAGGATAACTATTAGATAATTCTTATAGAACAAATTTTTCTATACTCCATGGTAGTACTAATATGTATAGATATCTGAAGGAACATTTTTTATGGCATAACATGAAGTGGGAAATTGCTGACTATGTGTTAAGATACATAGTTTGTAAATAAGTGAAGGCTGAGATACAACATCCTAGAGGATTCATGCAATGTCTAGCTATTTCTATGTGGAATTGGGATGACATTAGTATAGAATTCATCAGTATATTACCAAAGACCCCAGAAAGAATGATATGACACGATTTATTGTTGATATCCTTACAAAATTGGCACATTTTCTTGATATGATGGAATATTTACCTCTCGAGAACCTAAAAAGACTCTATAATAATGAAGTTGTAAGACTTCAGGGTGAACCATTATCAACTATGTCTAATTGAGTTCCCTGTTTTACATCAAAATTCTATAAGAGTCTTTAAAATTCCTTATATACTGAACTTCATTTGAGTACAACTTATCACCCTAAAACCAATGGACAATCTGAAAGTACTATTCAAAAATTTGAATACATGTTGAGATCATGCTAACATGACTTTAATGTTTTGTGGAATTATTATTTTCCATTGGTATAATTTTCCTACAATAAAATTTTCCATTTTAGTATTCAAATGACACCATATAAAACATTATATGGAATGAGATATCATACACTAATTGGTTGGGATGAAGTTTTTGAGAGGAAACTTATGAGACCATAATTTTTTGATGAGATGATGATAAAGGTAAAGACCATTCAGGCTCATATTAAATCATCTCAAAGTTGGTAAAATAGTTTTTCTAAAATACAGAGAAAGGATTTTGAATTTCAAGTGGGGGATCATATCTTTCTGAAAGTATCTCCATGAAATGGTGTCACAAGGTTTATTAAGGAAGGGAAACTGATCCCCAGGTACATCAGATTATTTGAAACTCTAGAAAGAGTTGGAGATTTATCTTACCAAATATCAATGTCACTAGGTCTCTCCAAATTTCATGATGTTTTCTAAATATTATTCTTAAATAAGTTCTTGCCATACCCAACACATGCACACAACTATGAAGAAATAGAACAAGAACGTTAATTTTATTACTGTGAAGACACTATTGAGACTAGTGATAAAAGAGAGTAAGTATTGATAAATCAGATGACTCAACTGGAAAATATTATTTGGAGAAACCATAAAATGGAATAAGAACCATGAGAACCTGAGGATGTTATGAAGAAGAACTACCCACAACTATTTAGAAGGAAAAATTCATGAAAAATTTTAAGGAAGAAATTTCTTAAAGAGGGAATAATATAAAACCTCAAGATTTTACATTATGTATCTTCTTGAATAAATTCAATTCACTCGATAGTTTATGTTGCACAAACCCTGATATACTATTAAATAGTAACTTGACCGTTGAAATAGTAATGTGAGCATTAGGAATAGTAATATGACCAATAAAATAGTAACCTAACCTATGAAATTATAAATAAAATTTAGGTATCTTATGAATGAAAATATGATATATTTATATTTTGAAATAAGTAAATAAATGTATTAAAAATGATAAATTAAGTGTTGGAATTTTTATGAAACTTAAATGTTTATTTATAAGTTTAAAATTAATATATTAATTTAAAAGAAAGTTTGTTTTCATAAAATAGATTAATAAACTAATAATTTTTTATATTATTATTATAAGATAATTTTATGAGACCATAATTAATTTTTCAAAGTGTCATAACATTAGTTATAATTTTAAAATTGCTTTTTTTTGAATAAATAATGATTTTAATTAAAAATTAAATATCTAAAATTAAGAAAATTATTTTAAAAAAATGGATTAATTTTTTGAATTTTTAATATAAAAAAATGATTTGGGTGAATTTTTGGGATTTTTCTAAAATTGTTGAAATTTTGGTGAATAGTGAAATATGATATTAGCTTAATGCATAAATTATTGAGTCACAGATGACGTATAGATGAGGTAAGAACCAATTTTTTCAAAATATCTTGATCCTTTTACTATATTTAGTTTTATGAGTCAACACTATTGATATTCTTGAGCCAAAATAATAAACTAATGAATAAAATAATCAAAAAACACCCCTCTCCTCCACTATAAATACAACCCCTCACCACCCCTTATCCTCACACCTTACATGCCTTTAATATTCTCCATTTTCTTCCCAATACTCTTACCATGTATCTCCCCCAAATATAGGACACTTTGGTATCACCAAAATACCAATCATAAGATCCTTAAGAAGGTTCTCAAGGAGAATAATTCAAGAGGTAAAATCCTCTTTCATTTCCTTTTATTTTATTTTCTTTACTTTTATTTTATTATCCTCCCTCACCTCACCTATCCCAAAGTAACATGATAACTCTAGTATCATATATATATATACTGTAATGTTATTATATTATTGTTATATCCACCATCAGTTCTTTTCTATCCCACTTTTGTTCTAAAAATGAAAACATCGTTCGAGAGGTGCTGATTCACCACCTTTGTGGATGGCGATTTTGTTTAGTAATAACACCTTTAGGGCTAGTAATAAAATAGATATAACAGTTAAAAATAATTTTAAAATGTATATTAGGACTTATTTAGTGTTTTGAAATTGGTTTATATATATAATATTAATTAATAAAACAAAACTAGTTCGTGACGATAAAAAAAGAACTAAGATAATCTAAACAGTTATCATTAACATTGTATCTAATGAATCATCCTCATAGATCAAAAAAAGATATAAAAGACTATTTAATATTATTTAATTTCATTAATAATATAGAATTTTAATTTTGTATAACTATTCCCATTTTACATGATCTTTTATACATGTATATAAGTGAACCAATCATGAAAACCAAGGAATGGACACTCCAGAATGATGAAATTGAATCTTATAACTCATAAAAATTAATAAATAAAATTAATAAAATTATAATAAATCAAATAAAAGTTTAAAAGGTTCTGAATTAAATTATTAATGAATCAAATTTCATTATCTTGGACATAAATTTCAAGTGCCAAACACTTTCAAACATATAATAGGGGATTCTCTCTGAAGCTCCATTCCTTCAGATTATGATTTCTCTCTCCCTTTACCCCAATGTAATTCCTTATTCTTTCTATGTAATCCTCATACATTCTATGTGTATGTTCTAAACAGATTTACCTAGCTTCATTCTTCTTTCTTTTATGGGTAAATACATGTTTTTAAGGATTCCTTTATAATTCTTCCTGATAAGAAAGATTGATTAAATAAAACTTTCCAATTTCTTACCCATTTTAAAGTAGCATACATAATCAATTTTAATCCACAAATATTTTTCTAAAAAAATATTTTTTATCATGAAATTACTAAATTTATTCATTAATTATTTTATGAAAAAAATTATGATTTTTCCACCTTATAGACTCTTTAATATTTTCCCTTACACTGCACTGAAGAGGCTCTTTTCTAAAGTTTCTTGAACCCAATTTTTACAAGTTTTCACTTCATTTAGACATAATTTATCATGATATATGACTATATTCCCTTATGAATGTCCATGTATAATTTAAATAAATTATTTCATGGAAACAATTATGATAATCCCTTTGGTTATTCCTTATTCACCACTTATTCCTTGTGTGTGGTGTATGTATACTTACCTTTTTTTATGATCATAAATCAATGAAATTTTCATTAAATATAAATATTTATTGTATCATGGATATGATTATTGTTTTATTCATATAACATTTTTACTTACAGTGTTTTCTTTGAATGATGTTATTGAATTGAATCTATGTATGAAGAATACTTTGGACTTGTAGTGATGAGTGGGTCCTGGTAATAGATAGCCCCTCGATGCATCAATAGATCTTATGAGACAAGAAAATTAGAAAAAATCCATTCATATTTATTTCCAAGAAGAATCATAATAGATTTTACCCACATAATTAAATCGTCTTGACAGTATATTGGTTCATGTGCCGAATATTTGATTCCAATAAATAATCATTTTCATTATTCAGTATTTAGTTATTACATTCCATGAAATTATCACTATGAAAAAATTTATAGATGCATTTTCATTCTTAGTGTATTAATATATTGTGTTTTTAAAATTATTTACCTTTCCATAATGACTATGCCTTATTGAATTTTCTTTAGATATTAATATTTTATATTACCCTTACTCAGTATTTGAGCTCACCCTTATATTCGTTTTCCTTCCCTAGATTTTGAAAATGAAATCATTGAATATGTTTCAAGAAACAGTTTATTTTTTTTATGTCATATGTTTAATTACCAATATAATAATGTAACCATGTATGTATCTACTTCTTCAAGATAACTAAACTGATCGATCCTTGGTGATGTGATCTCTTTTTTTCAAATATATTGTTATAAAATAACCATAGACTCTGGGTTACTTGGTTCATGGTTATTACATTTTTTTTAAAAAGTAAACGTTTTCAAGATGGTTTCACTTGATGTTTTTGAAATCTTTATGTCTCCTTCATGAAAAAACTGTTTATAGTTATTTTTAAAATAAAGTTTATTTTTCAAAATTTTTCACTTCAAATTTTTGAAACTGATTTTTTCAAAGTGATTATAATTTCACCTCTTATGTGAAAGATAAATAAATTTTCTAAAAACTATTTTATGATTTCAATTCCATTTTTCTCTTTATCTATAAAGGAATAATTTTGTGGAATATATTTTTCCAAAACTAGTCTCTAAATGTTCTTATGTAATACTCTTTTGGGGTGATTTGGTATCAACCGTTCATATTATTGTGGTTAATTTTTTTTGATATAATTCAGTAATATTTTGAATCTCATTTTTATTTATGTAAGTTCTTTATGATATAACAAATTATTGATTTTAAGTGGAACACATATGAATGGATAATTGATGTTTGGGGTAATATATCACCCTCCAATACATTTGTTAAGATTTCATATCACATGAGGTGATGAAATGTGGTATGAACATGATGTAACTATCTTTATTCACATATTTAATATGTGAACGTGATGTGTAAATATTTTTTTCAAAAGTGTATTGTGTCAACATGATGTAGGAAGATTTGTTCAAAAAAATTTCAATGAAAATGACGAGGGAATATTTTTTTCGCAAGTTTTTTGTGATAACATGATTATAGGATATTTATTCACAAGTTTGTTTTGTGAATGTGATGCAATAATATTTTTTCACAAGTTTATGGGTAAACATGATGTGAGAATCTTGGTTCACATGTTTTTCTATGCTTATGTTTTTTCTTAATTTTATTACAATGCTATATTTCAAGTGCATTTTACATTTACATTCCATATTACTATGACTATTCTCTATAGATCGTGTTTGTTATCTCTTGATTCTAGAAAATATTTCCATGGTATATGTTTGATCTATTAAGATTACATTTCATACCATTTTTATTCATAAAAAAATATTATTATTCCATGTTCTTTTTGATAAAAAATTCTCTATTATCTTATTTTATCATATGATTATGATCAAACCCTTAATGACATGTTGATAAGTTTTCCCTTATTGATCGTTTGAGATCACCCCTTTCTTATATTCCCTTTCCCAAGATTTTGAAGATAAATATTACTTATAAGTTTTCTATAAAGAAGTATAGAAGAGTTATATTATAGAGAAATGTTCACAGGTGTTGTAAAATATGTTTCTTATATATTCAATCCTCCAAGACACTAAATTAAAATGTTTTCCATGTTTTGTGAGATTATCATGAGATGAAATAATAATTTGATCTTTGTGTATGTTTAGTTTGGATTATCTCACTGGGTATCAAAGTTAATTTTTAAAATTATACTCTTTTATCACTATACCTGAGAGTGTGGGTCTAAGGAACCTCAACTAATATAAAAGGAATGTTTGGTTATTTTTGTAGATTAGTTTAGTTATTTTTGGGATTAATATGAGATTACATTAGAGAAAAACCTTGTGATAAGTCTAAGGGTCAAGTCTAAGTATTTGATTACCTCCAAAAGTTTTGGTAGAGTAGAGATTGTATATTTATACTAGAAATTAAATTGTTATCTAGATACTAGAAAGTGGATATGTCTTTGATACAAATGAACATATGGCTGTTCAACCTAAAAAAGGCTGTTTGAGTATCTACTCAATCTTCACTATGGTGCATGATGAATGGCCCTAAAGACTCCACACCTAGAGATACACTCCCAATGGACATTTTTTGGTTAATTAAATTATAGTTATAAATGATTATAAAGGATTTTATCACATATTTTTGAAATGGTAAGATAATATAATATGATATCGACAATGAATAAACTAGATTGAAACCTATAAATTTATAAGTTAGGGTACATATGTCATTTATGATTTATTATTTTTATGTTAATAGTTTTAGTTTTTATAATGTTATTGGATTAAGTGTTCTTATATTTACTTCCTTTTTCATGTAATTTATGGATCAAGGATAAAATAATTTAACAATGGAAATGATGGAAAATTTGGTGATGGTATTAAAAGGAAACAAAATGGGATTGCAACTGGTGTTGAAAATATTTTGTTTATACTCCCCCAACTATCTTGATTTATGATTAACAACTTGAGTCTTACCAAAATCTTGAACGCACCAAATAAGAGAATTATATAATCACATGGATGTTCAGATAATGAAAATTATGAATTAAATAATATTAAATTTCCTTAATGTTAGAAATTTGGGAAAAATAACCCAAGGGAATGTCTTAGAGGAACAATAAAATGTTTCAAGTATGGAAGGGTTAGTCATAAAGATCATGATCATCGAAGAGGGATGAATAGGTAGGATAATATAATTTAAGGTATTATAGTCCCAACTACTACACCATCTATACATAAATACTTCAGGTATAAGGAGTTTAGGATTTATGTAAATCAATTCCACTATCAATGGTCGAATAAGGATTATATGTATAAATAACATCTTAGACCATGGAAACAAGGGAAAAACTATGTAAAGATTACTGTTGAATTATATAATGATAATTAATTGGCGATACAATTTTTCTAATCTATATTTTTTGATATATTATATCATTTATGTTTTCAAAAACTATTATCTATTGAATTATAAATTAAATACTCTTGGTGGTATCATTGTTATATCCAAGGTGAATGAGTCTACTTAAATCTTATGGGATTATTATACATCCAAGTATTAATAATTATTCCCTTATATTAATTTTATATCTTCACATAGACACTATATTATTTAATAATATAATGAAATCAAATTTTAAACCAACATATGATCATCTATTTGTGTGAGCATGACAATGATATATCTTGGAAAAATAGTTTTATTATAGGAGTTATAAGACCTAATAGTGATGGGTATTTATCTCAAATGATTAGAGAAAAAACTAAATATTAGGATTGAACTATTTCAAAGGGAAACGTTATATTTTACTATATTTTTTGATATGGAATAATACCCTTTTAATTCACAAAAAATTTCATTACATGGTACAATACTTAATAACACAAATGATCATTTAAAGTTTAGTTTATTATAAATAAGAAATATAATACATGAATAACATAAAAATACTCTAATATACTTTAAAGGATTATTCATAGTTTCATCCTATGTTACTTTTACTACAAATAATATTCTAGGGATATACATCAAAAGCAAGGGGTGATCACAAAGCCTAGTATGGAAATAAATAAAGGATATATTTACCATGTGACCATGAGGAATATCAATAAGGTATGAGAATAAGAACATGAGAAAATTAATAATATAAATATCTTGAATCATAACATGTAAATGTAGATGAAATATAAAAATGATACATTCATAAGTATATCACCAAGGTTTATCACTAAGGTGTCATAAATCATAATTATCAAGGTTATTGAGAACAGTATCATAAAACATGTAATCTATAGAGATTAATTATTCTACCAATACAATTTTGTGATATCAGGTTCCACCATTCATATTTATTAATTCATGAGATCCACATTGATAATAATAAATCATTTCATCAATAACCCATGGGTGATTATAAATGGGTTTCATATAAAATATTTTAGTACATAAGTGTTTAAAGACTTGAAAATTTCATCATTTCCAACCCACAGGAAGGGAATGATGATCCAATACATGTAAATACTGAAATAAATAAATAATGTTTACATTTAGGTAAATAAAAATGGAAAATTAAGAGTTTTGGGTATTCAAAAAATGATAATTTCTCAGGTAATAGAGATAAATTCAAGAAATTAATTTGACACCATGACAAGTATAAAACGTGGATTAAGGAAAGGGGAAAATGATAGGGAAAGAAATAATCCCATTGATAAAACATTATTTTGGAAGTAATAAAAATATAAAAAAGTGTGATAAAATAAATTAACATAAACTTTAGAATATGTAAAAAAAGGAGGTGCTTGAATGGAAATGAAGAAGATGAGAATTCTGTTACCTTGAAGAGTTGCTTCCTAAAACTTGAGGATGGAACCTTGAGGAACTAAGGACACCTTGTAGGGACTCCATTGAAGATAAAATTACCAAAGAATCATGTTTTATGGATTTTGAGTGGATAAAAATGGGGGATGGTTGGGTATTTATAGTAAAATTGGAGGAATTGTTTAATTATTTTCAAATACAGGTCTTGGAATTATAGGTTTTGAAAAATGCAAAACCATTGACTTGCCCATATTTTTTTCTCATGGTTTTAGAAAGTTTAGTGATTTTTTAGATAATTTTAATCTATTATAACCTAAATATATATTTTAATATAACTTTTGACTTATAAAATGTCTTTCCACAAAATATAGCTTTTAAAATCATAATTTCACGAAAAGTCATTTATGGGTTTGAAAACTGATTTAAATCCATTAAAATACATACTATTAATAAAATAACATATCATAGGTTGTGAATTATATTAAATTAATCATTATATCATTATTATATATACATTAAGTCATAAAACACACTGAAAACACAAAACTATATTTTCACTATTCACTGAAAAATAAATTATTTTATAAAATTCTAAAAAAATCACCCTAAATTAATTTTAGAATGACGATTTAAAATATAATTTTTATTTTAACAAAATAATTATCTAAATATGAGAATTTGTTTTAAATAAAAACACACTATTTAATAAAAAATACTTATTTTATGATATAGTCAAAGTTTCGACACATAAAAAATTTCCCAAGACATTATAAAATTATATTATCATTTATATTTAAAAAATATTGGTTAAAAAAATATTTCATGAAAATAAAAAATTATTTAGAATAATTGAGTTTATTATAAAATTGTATATATTTTCTAAAAATACATTTAAAATTTATTTATATTCCAAATAAAATTATCAAATGCATCTTATTTTCATGAATATTTTATTAAACAAAATAATACAGAAAAAAGAATTGAAAAAATAACCGTTTCATTTATAAAAATTAAACTAATCTTTTATGATACTATGGTTTAGACACATAACCCCTTATTATATCAGTACGTTCCTTAAGGGTAAGGCGTGTGATGGTGGTAGTTTCATGGGGTGGATTAGCTAACATTTACCTAGTGGCTATCTCCACTAACTTGAAATTTTACCATAGTTGATTTCATTCAAGCCTCACTTGTTGAAGATCTACATAGTCTTGGTCAAGGGTGAACCCTAGTGATTCTAACTCCCTCCCATGTTTTGAAAAAAAAGGATTCAAAATGAATGACTCCATTAGTTGTGGACATCATTTCTCCTTTCTGTATCAATTTTCACTTGTCATTACCCTTTATAAACACTAATTGTAATTGTAAAATTATTACCAACAAATATAATTCCAAATAGTTATATTGACTAATAAACATATAGGCTAATGATCATGTAATAGTTATATCCCAATGGTAAATTGTTTGTTTATACTCTATATATAGTCCAATATTCATCAATATTTACTATATTTATATAGATTTTAACTATTACATTGATAATTTACATTATATTCCTAACATTTATTTTTCTTTTAATATTTTTCAAAGAAAGTTTAATATTCCTGGGAAAGTTCAATCCTATGGAGTACACTATTTCATGGTCAGTATTATTTTATTTTTTATCCCTATACTATTCTTAGCTTTTGTAATTAGTATTATTACATGGAATGTAATATTTATTTATTTTATTATATCATTTCTATGTATTTACATTGTGTAATAAAATAATCATTATGAAAAAACGAGAGATATTTTATTAATAATATATAAAAATTTATGGCCATTATATTCTACCCCATAATAAATTTCTTCCTCAAAATTTTAATCTTTTATAAAAGGGGTATTTTTTATTCATTTCATCTTTAGGTTCCCAAGTAGCCTCTTCAAACTTGTGATTTCTCCATATAAATTTCACAAGTCATGTTTTATTATTCCTCAACACTTGTTCTTTTTTGTAAAGGATATGGATTGGTTTTTACATATATGACAAGTCAGTTTTCAACTCTACAACATTAGTATCAAGTACATTTGTTGGGTCAGAAAATAATTTCTCATTAAGGACTCATGGAAGACATCATGGATATTGTAAAGATTTTCCAGTAGTGCTAATTGATAAAAAATAACTCCAACAATATCAAGGATATCAAATGGTCCAATGTACCTTAGATTCAGTTTACCCTTATTTCTAAATCTCATAACTCCTTTCCATGGTGATATCTTGAGAAAAAAATGATCCCCAACATGAAATTTTATGTCCTTCCACTGGTTGTTAGCATAATTTTTTTCTCAACTTTGGGCATCCTTGATGTGTTTCTAAATAACTTGTATCTTTTCTATGGTCTCCTTTACAATATTTATCCCCATAAATTTCACTTCTCCAACTTCATCCCAAAATGTTAGACTTCTACACCTTTTTCGTTAGAGAGCTTCAACAAGTTTCATTTGAAAGATCAAGTGGAATATGTTGTTATAGAAGAATTAAAAAAGTGGAAGATTTTGGTCCCAAATCCCCTAAAAATCAGGTGATCTAGCCTATAATATGTAATGAAATATCTGAATAGTGCTATGATACTGCCCATCATTTTGAGGATGATAGGATATGCTCAGGTTTACTTCTATATTCATACCCTTTAGAAGGATCCTCTAGAATTTAGAAGTAAATCTTGGATATAAGTTTGAAAAAATTAACAATGGTACTCCAGTAAGTCTCACTAATTCTTTAATATAGACGTGAGCTATGCATTCTAGGGAGAATTCCCCCCTTATGGAAATAAAATGGGAATAATTTTTTAATTTATCAATGACTACCCATATGGAAATGCTTCCCTTGTAAGTCTTCAGAGGGCCCATGAAAAATTCCATAATTATGTTATCCCACTTCCATATAGGTGTGGGTAGTAGTTGTAATTCCCCTTTAGGAATTTTTCACTATGGATTCACTTTTTGGCACACCAATCACCTTTTAGTATAATTAGAAAGATTCCTTTTTATATTATCCCACCAAAAATGATCATGAAAGTCCCTATAAATCTTAGTTCTTTCAAGATGTATAATTAATGTATAGAAATGAGGTTCATCCATATGCTCCTTCTTTATCTCCAAAATAGATTAAATTTATAGCCTTTTACCAAATTTCATTACACCTTCTTGATCAATATTGAATTTTAAAAACTTCCCATTTTTATAGCCTCTATCTTCTTTTTCATCAAAGGATCGTCTCTTTGAGATTTTTTATATTCTCTAGTATTTATGGTTGATAAATCATTTGTGATATGAATTATTATTTCCAATCACTTATTATTCCCATGTCTAACCTTAATAGGTCCTTAATCAAAGGATATACCTCAATTATCATCATGTTAAGAACACCGAGATCTTTTCCTCTCCATGAATCTATGCTTTTGATTTCTCTTCCAGGGTGATATTGAATTGAACAATCACAGTCTTTAAGAAGCTATAAACATATGATTTGTCTCATGTTAAGTTCCTTATGTGTGAATATATACTTCAAACTTTGATGGTCTGTGTATATGTCACAATTTTTCCCATAATGATAGTGTCTTCATATCTTCCAAGTATAGATGACTACAAATAAATCCAGGTCATGAGTATGATAGTTCTGTTCATGAGCATTTAACTATCTTGATATATAAGAAATCACTCTGCAATTTTTAATTAGTAAAAATCCAATTCATTTTAAGGATGGATGTCAATAAATGAAAAATACTTCTCCATTATAGGGTAGAGTTAGCACAAGTTCACTAACTAACCTCTTCCTTAGTTCCTGAATGTAAAGACCCGTAAATTTCAAGGAAATTTTTTTCTTAATTTTCTTTGGAATTTTACAAGAGCACAGTTTCGGACGTCACCTGATTCCGAGGCCCGGTGTTCCCGGAATCATTTTCCGAAGTTCGGCTCGGGTACGTTCAGTGAACGGATGAGCGGGTTTTTCTAACTTTTGAACCGGTTCCCGAAATCGAATTCTGAGGGCACCGATGAAATCGCAGTGCCGATATTCACTTAGAAACGCCTCTTCCGGAGTTGCGTTTCCTCGGGTGTGGTTTTTAATTTTCGGGCTTAAGGTTAAGAAATAAAATAATTTTGCGACAACTTTATTTTATTTCAGTTAAGCCACTTGGAAGCCACTTGAAGCCACTTAAAGACGACTTAAAATGAGTTGATCCGGATAGGATTCTATCCAGAAATATCCTACCCCCTTGGTAGGATATTTGTGAGGTGGGGCCCGCACGAGCCCCACCGTTTCTTTCCGCTAAGTAAAGCACCCGCGAAAACCCGTCATTATGAAAGTCAACTAACGCGTTTTCTTAATTTCTTAACAGACCATTTAATTGGGCGGTTTATTTCGTAAATTAAATGAGTTGTTTCTTTCGTTGAATTAATTCAACGAATTGATGGGTCGTTACTTACCCGTTTTCATTTGTTGGCATAATAATAAAATAAGACCAAACTATCTTTTGGAGGATTACTCGATGAGATGAGTTCTTGAATCTTATTTCTCCTTTGCGAAGAACACGAAGAATGCGAAGAACGCGAAGAACGCCATCATCCGTGGAAATCGACGACGCTCCAATCCAAGATGTTCTTCCCTGCCCTGATCTCCGATCACCAACCATTGGAGGTGAGTGATTTCGGGTTTCTTCTAAAAGTTATTTTTGGTTTAAAACGAAACACAGATTTAATTATTTATAATTTAAATCTATTGTTCTCGGTCCGTTGAGTTCGCCGACTCAACGCCGGATTCCGCGACGACGCGATGCCTTCCCGCGACGACACGACGATCCACCTCTTCCACGACGAGCAATTCCGCAAAGAACGCTAACGCGCAACGACTTCGAGGTAGGGATTTTATTTTTGGAATTATCCCTTTTTATCTTCCCGTAAATATTTCTTTAAAAAGTTAAAGAACTGGTTTTGTGAACAATTTAAAATTTATTAAAATTGTTGTTTCCGTTCAAATGAGGAACCCGTTTTATGAAACAATTTTATTTCATTAAAAATTGTTTCGGATATGCGTTCATGTGTTGAACTTTAATTCCTTCCGTTGTTTATCTCTAACGCGGAGGGTGCGGGCCAAACGAACACGTCCCGACGACCCTCCGTCGTTCTTCGTTTTTCTGCGGATTTGACGGGCGATGACGGAACGTTTCGCAACGGATGTTTGACGATCCCGCAGTGAATAACGGAACCCGGGAGGAGTAACGGCGCAGACGGGAAGAAAATCGGGCCACCGGAGCGACTCCGGCAACCCGCGGAAGCCGGCGGCGGCGCCCGGCGCGCCGCCGGACGAGACCGCCGCGGCACCGGCCGCGGTGGCGGCGCTCGCGGGACGCGGCTGAAGCCGCGTCCGGTGCCAGGGAGACACCCCGCAGGTGTCCCGCAGGTCTCAAGTGGGGGCGGCGGCTCCCCCCCGCGTCAGTCGAGACGCGGATTCAGCCACGTCCGGTTGTCTGGCCGACACCCCGCGGGTTCCGCGGGGGTGTCACGCGGGGGTGTCACGCGGGGGTGTCACGCGAGGGTGGCGACTCCCCCCCGCGCCCTGGCCGGCCCGGACCGGGTCCGACCGGGTCGGACCGGGTTGACCTGGTTTGGACCGGGTTGACCCGGTTCGGCTGACCCAGGGGGGGTCGGGCCGGGTCGGCCCGGGCCCGGACCCCCCGTCTTCGGACGACTTTTGTTCAAATGGTGGTATCTTGATCTAAAGGCCTCCAAACGACTCGCCGTCAGCGGCAACGCAATCCTTGGATTGAGACGGTCGTTTCGGTATATCACACTCAAGGTTTCAGAGTACTTTGAGTTCGTCCGGGTTGGTTCGTACACGAAACCAACCGGGCCCTCGGAGCAGAAACACTCATATCTTGAGCTACGAACGTTCGATTGACGTGCCGTTAGCTTCGTTGAATTCCTCTAAGTGAGGCGGATCTTTTGGCACACTCTGCCCGAGGTTTGGACGCAGGTGGAGTGCGGTCGGGTTGGTTTTGCCTTAAAAACCAACCGGGCCCCTGGGACGAAAAAGCCAATAACTCTCAGACCGGGCATCCGATTGACACGCCGTCTGCGACGTTGAGTTCCGGTTGACGATACGGAACTTTTGGATACATCAAATTCGGTGTTTGTGACAGTTGGTGTATCGGACTCTCGGCTCGTGGAGCGGACCCTCCCGAACGAGCTTGCTGTGTGTGGGAACCCTAGAGCTGGCTGCGACTGCTACTTCGACAGCGACGACCGTGTAGAGATCCTCAGTGGACTGCGGCGACGACCGTGCAGAGATCCTCAGTGGACTGCGCCGACGACTGTGCAGAGATCCTCAGTGGACTGCGACGACTACAACACTCAGTGATCCTACGTGGATCAATGCTACAGGTCCTGTGTGGGTCCGATCCTGTGTGGGTCAGCGCTCAACGGTTCTGTGTGAGCCAGCGCCTACAGGTCCTGTGTGGGCCCGATCCTGTGTGGGTCATTGCGGGGGTTAGTTACCTATCGATCCTTCGTGGGTCCGACGACTTAGATAGATCAGTGATCATCTTTATCGTCATCTGAAGAAGTATACCTGTGTGAGCTGAATCTTCTGTTACTCTCCTTTGTGGATTGTGTTGAGCTATCCTGTGTGGATTTACTGTTTACTCTCCTTTGTGGATTGTGTTGAGCTATCCTGTGTGGATTTACTGTTTACTCTCCTTTGTGGAGCTATCCTATGTGGGTATACGTTTTTCTTTCCTGTGTGGACTGGGTTGTTCTTGGGCTCGGACGTTGGAGCCGAACGGGAATTGATGACTTAGGTATATGTATGGGAATATACCTAAGTCATGCTAGATGTTACTTCGTGATTGTATCTTTACTTTGTGGATTATCCCTTGTGGATTTTGGGAGACCTTCGGGGGTCTCGGGGTCCGTACTGAGTAGCTTATACTCACCCCTGCATGGGCTATGCCCGCACTATGTTGTGTTGGTTGCAGACGACGGACATCGCTGATCGTGTTGGAGGCGTGCGGAGCAGGACGATACTTGGAGGGGGACCACTGGGCGGGATGTACTCGGACCGGTCAGGTGGACTCGAGGAGCAGTAGAGGCTATCTGTACCCACCCTTCAGGTGGGAATTCCAGAGGATGGCTCGATGCTGCAGTTTTTCATTTCAGTTGCTGTTTTTCCTTTCAGTTGTACTTTACAGTTGGGCTTGTATTTCCGACCCCTTTTTCTTTCAGCATAGCTTGTACCGTTTTTACTTAGTGTTTACTTTCCCGCTTTCTTACTCTATGGTGCTTGTTTACTTTTCAAAGGAAATGCCTTCCCTTTTTGTTGGGATTTACGCCTTGGTGCTAGTCGCTAGCCCCTGGCCTATAGAAGGCGGGCTTGGGGTAGTCACGGCACGGGCCCCGAGGACGGGTCGTGACAAATTTGTATCAGAGGTGGTCGGTTCTACCGCAGACTCTGATCTTTCTTCTATGTGAAGCAATAGTGTTTAGCGTATTGGGTGTGGTTATCAGTCCAGGGAGTCCAGTGTTGGTGCGGCGGCCGACGTATCCATACACCAGGACCCTGACTTCTGATTTCCGACTTAATGCACGAAAACATTGATTGCATGTGTGTTTCAAGTTTTCTTTATGATTACTTGTGTCAGCTCACCAGGTATACTGTTCTGACCATGGCACACTTGTTTCCTTTTCAGGATGGCCCGACGACAGCAGCCAGCTAGGGTTCCGAGAGTAGAGCGCGACGATAGCCCGCCGAGTGACGAGGCCTCGGTACAGGGCCCGTTGACAGCAGATGCACCGGCGGTACCTTTACCCACTGAGCCCCCGATGATTCCAGCACTGGCAGCTGATGATTCATGACGCCTCGGAGCTCTGCACAAGTTCCAGCGCCAGCGACCACCCATGTTCCGTGGGGAGACGGACCCCCAGGCCGCCGAGGACTGGCTGGAGGCGGTCGTCCGAGTTTTCAGGCTAGTGAGGACACCAGCAGACCTCATGGCGATCCTCGCGGCGAGCCTACTGCACGCAGCAGCAGGGCGATGGTGGAGCTTGATGCTCCAGGTACACGATGAGGCCTCCCTCATCTGGATGGACTTCGAAAGCCTCTTCCACTCAGAGTTCGTCCCAGCCACCCTCCGAGAGGTGCGCATTCAGGAGCTTCTTCAGTTGTGGCAGGGCAGCTTGACGGTCGCTCAGTACGTGGCGAGGTTCACCGATCTTTCTCGCTACTCGACCGACATGGTACGAGACCCCTTCTTCCGGGCCCGGACCTTCGAGCAGAGATTGAGACCCGAGATCAGGGCATCGCTGATCTCCCTTAGCATCCCGACCCAGGAAGGAGTGCTGGAGCGAGCCCTTCTGATCGAGAGCTTCCTGGCTGAGTCCACATCGAGACCTACCGCAGGGCGGTAGGTAGCAGAGTCTTTGGCAGCTGGTAGCCGACGGATGAATCAGGTTTCCAAGCAGACCAGACCTTCTAGAAGACGACCTCGGGACACTGGCTCAGTAGTACGGGGCACACATCGCAGGGCCAGTCTTCCGAGAGGCAGGCAGTGCTACTCCTGCGGCGGGCAGGGCCACATGGCTCGTGACTGCCCGACCCGCCGTACCGAGGAGCAGCAGACGGTGGAAGGGCCACCCAGGCAGAGGCAGAGGGTCGACCGTGGCGGTCCGTAGGGAGGAGGTGGAGGAGGCAGAGGAGCTGGCCGAGCAGCAGGTGGTGGGCGACTCTTTGAGGCTCTGCCACCACCACCACCAGGAGGCCCGCCCCGACCACAGGGAGCTGGCGGGCAGAGAGAGGCACAGCTCCAGGCAGCAGAGGCCTATGACCACAGTGCGCCAGAGATGATTCGAGGTACGATCTATGTTTATTCCACCCTTGCTGCAGTTATTATAGACACAAGAGCGAGTCACTCTTTCATAGCCACTGCCCTTGTTC
Source organism: Viscum album (assembly GCA_963277665.1). Taxonomy (NCBI): domain Eukaryota; kingdom Viridiplantae; phylum Streptophyta; class Magnoliopsida; order Santalales; family Viscaceae; genus Viscum; species Viscum album. Next base: position 1,103,769,386 of record OY728137.1, read on the forward strand.
GGAGCTCGGAGATTCCGACAGATCCGTTGGCTCGATCCTTATGGCTAGAGACTCCTACGGGAGCAGACTTGACGATTACGCACTGGTGCCGATAGTGTGAGATTACTCTAGGAGGCGAGAGCTTCAGCTGGGATTTTCTTGTAGCGGCGTCAAGGCCTTACGACGTCATCTTGGGCATGGATTGGTTATCTACGGTCCATGCACAGATCGACTGCATTAGGCGCAAGGTGCGATGTGTGCGCACCGACGTGAGCAGGTTCACCTTCACCAGAGAGAAGGGAGCCTTAGCAGCACATGATGGACTCACTCAGAGGAGAAGTCAGCCCATCACTAATCAGTTGGCTAGCCTCATCCTTGGAGCAGTTGACGTGCGAAGTCCTAGTTTTCCTGCAGTGGTGGATCAGTATGCGAACGTCTTCCCCGACGACGTTCCAGGGCTACCTCCTCGCAGAGAGGTAGACTTTTATATTGATCTGTACCCCGGGACAGCCTCGATATCCACTCCAGCGTATTGGATGGCCCCCTCTGAGCTTCGAGAGCTACGAGTACAGTTGGAGGACTTGCAGGGCAAGGGGTTCATCCGACCCAGTGTTTCACCCTGGGCTTCCCCGATTTTGTTCGCCAAGAAGGCGGACGGGAGCTTGCGACTGTGTGTCAATTATCGTCGCCAGAACCAGGTGACAGTGAGGAACAAGTATCCGCTACCGAGGATTGATGACCTCATTGATCAGCTCAAGGGAGCACGGTGGTTCTCGAAGATAGACCTCAGGTCAGGCTATCATCAACTCAGAGTTCGAGACGAGGACGTGCAGAAGACGACCTTCAGATGTCGGTATGGACACTATGAGTTCTTGGTTATGCCTTTCGGCATAACCAACGCTCTAGCAGTGTTCATGAGCCTCATGAACAGGATATTCCAGCCATACCTCGATTGATTTGTCGTGGTCTTCATCGACGACATTTTGGTGTACTCGACAACGGAGGAGGAGCACGCCTACCACCTACGGGGTGTACTAGACACACTCCGAGAGCACCAGCTTTATGGCAAGCTCTCGAAGCTCCAGTTCTGGTTACGTGAGGTCCACTTCTTGGGGCATGTCATTTCTGAGGTGGGAGTTTCAGTGGATCCCATGAAGATTGAGGCAGTGCTAGCTTGGGATCCACCCAAGAGCGTGACAGAGGTGCGGAGTTTCTTGGGCCTAGCCAGATACTATCGGAGATTTGTGCCAGACTTCTCCAGAGTTGAGGCCCCACTCTCAGTGTTGACGAAGAAGGGGAAACCCTTCGTGTGGTCAGACAGATGTCATAAGAGCTTCCAGGAGCTGAGGCAGAGGTTGACCAGCGCACCTATCTTGAGGTTTCCTGAGGAGGGAGTTGGATACATAGTCTACTGCGATGCATCAGGGACTAGAATCGGGTGTGTCCTGATGCAGGAGCGGGCCGTGATTGCCTACAGATCACGTCAGTTGAGGCCACATGAGCAGAACTACGCCACCCATGACCTGGAGTTGGCAGCAGTGGTCTTCGCTCTGAAGACATGGCGACACTATCTGATGGGTGAGCGCTTTACAGTCTTTTATGACCATCAGAGTCTCAGGTACGTCTTCTCTCAGAAGGACCTGAACCTGAGACAGCAGCGATGGCTCGAGTTCCTCCAAGACTATGACTTTGAGATAGTCTATACTTCTGGGAAGGGGAACGTGGTAGCCGATGCCATCAGCAGGAGGACGGGCATCCAGCTACTTGAGGAGGCGACAGAGCAGCTAGCTGCCTTGCAGATATCCTTCGTGGATAGAGACGGAGAAGCCTTCCTTCAGTCTCTCACAGTCTCTCCACTACTGCAGCGGGTCAGAGAGGCATAGCGTGGGGACACTGAATGTGAGACGCGGCGTGCACATATATCCTTGGGACAGGCACCTGATGGTTTCTCCCTTGGAGAGAGAACGATGTCCTTTTCAGAGGACGTACCTTGGTACCAGTCGCTTTACGAGAGGAGGTGCTGAGAGAGTTTCACACTTCTCCTTTGGTGGTACATCCAGGAGTGGCGAAGATGTACCAGGATCTCAGACGACAGCACTGGTGGACGAACATGAAGAAGGCTATGGCAGAGTTTGTTTCACGGTGCCTCACCTGCCAGCAGGTGAAAGCAGAGCATCAGGTACCAGCAGGCTTGGTACAACCCTTGGAGGTCCGGGAGTGGAAGTTGGATGGAATATCTATGGACTTCGTGACTGGACTTCCACGCACTTCCAGAGGTCACGAATCCATTTGGGTGATTGTTGACCGACACACCATGTCGGCACACTTCTTACCCATCCGAGAGCAGGGCTCAGTGGAGAGCTTGGGGTGTCTCTACGTTCAGGAGATTGTATGGCTTCACGGTGTGCCATCGACTATCGTCTCCGATCGGGACACTCTCTTTACTTCCCGGCTTTGGAAGGGGTTGCAGGAGGCGTTCGGGACGCGGCTACGTCTGAGCACCGCCTTTCACCCTCAGAAGGATGGTCAGACGGAGAGGACCATTCAGACTCTCGAGGACATGATCCGTGCATGTGTCCTCGACTTTGGTCGCAGTTGGGAGGACCACCTACCCTTGGTGGAGTTCGTGTACAACAACAACTACCACTCCACCATCGGGATGGCACCCTACGAGGCGTTGTACGACAGGCCTTGCAGATCTCCTTTGTGCTGGACAGACCCTGGGGAGTCAGCACTTGTGGGACCAGAGATGGTCCGGGCCACGACAGAGAAGGTCTAGGTCATCCAGGAGCGGATGAGGACAGCACAGAGCTGGCAGAAGTCGTATGCTGACAGGAGGCGGAGGCCACTAGAGTTCGAGGATGGCGACCACATCTTCTTGCGGGTCTCACCTCGACGTGGGTTGCGGAGATTTGGCCGAGGCGGCAAGTTGTCTCCACGCTTCATCGGGCCTTTCCAGGTCCTCTGCAGGGTTGGAGAGGTGGCTTATCGCCTGGCTCTACCACCTCAGTTGCACCGGGTGCACGACGTCTTCCACGTATCTCAGCTGAGGAGATACGTGCACGACCCGACGCACATCATTGACCATGGGGAGCTAGACGTGGATGATGGGGTGAATTTTGCGGAGGTCCCGGTGGAGATAGATGATCGACAGGAGCGGGTCCTACATGGGCGATCGATTCCTCTTGTGCGCATCTGATGGCAGCACGGGAACCTCCAGGAGAGCACATGGGAATGAGAGGCTCAGATGCGTGCTCAGTACCCACATTTGTTTCCCTAGTTTATGATGTATCTTTATGGGGATGTAAAGCCCTGAGGTGGTAGTAATGTAAAGACCCATAAATTTCAAGGATTTTTTTTCTTAATTTTCTTTGGAATTTTACAAGAGCTCATTTTCTGACGGCACCTGATTCTGAGGCCCGATGTGCCCAGAATCATTTTCCGAAGTTCGGCTCGGGTACGTTCAGTGAACGGACGAGCGGGTTTTTCTAACTTTTGAACTGGTGCCCGAAATCGAATTCTGAGGGCACTGATGAAATCGCAGCGCCGATATTCGCTTAGAAACGCCTCTTCCGGAGTTGCGTTTTCTCGGGTGTGTTTTTTAATTTTCGGGCTTAAGGTTAAGAAATAAAATAATTTTGCGACAACTTTATTTTATTTCACTTAAGCCACTTGGAAGCCACTTGAAGCCACTTAAAGACGACTTAAACTGAGTTGATCCGGATAGGATGCTATCCAGAAATATCCTACCCCCTTGGTAGGATATTTGTGAGGTGGGGCCCGCACGAGCCCCACCGTTTCTCTCCGCTAAGTAACGCACCCGCGAAAACCCGTCATTATGAAATTCAACTGACGCGTTTTCTTAATTTCTTAACAGATCATTTAATTGGGCGGTTTATTTCGTAAATTAAATGAGCTGTTTCTTTCGTTGAATTAATTCAACGAATTGATGGGTCGTTACTTACCCATTTTCGTTTGTTGTCATAATAATAAAATAAGGCCAACCTATCTTTTGGAGGTTTACTCGTTGAGAGGAGTTCTTGAATATTCTTTCTCTTTTGCAAAGAACGCGAAGAATGCGAAGAACGCCGTCATCCGCGGAAATCGACGACGCTCCAATCCGAGACGTTCTTCCCCGCCCCGATCTCCGATCACCAACCGTTTGAGGTGAGTGATTTCGGGTTTCTTATAAAAGTTCTTTTTGGTTTAAAATGAAACACATATTTAATTATTTATAATTTAAATCTGTTGTTCTTGGTCCTTTGAGTTTGCCGACTCAACGCCGGATTCCGCGATGACGCGACGCCTTCCCGCGGCGACGCGATGATCCACCTCTTACGCGACGAGCAATTCCGCAAAGAACGCTCACGCGCGATGACTTCGAGGTAGGGATTTTATTTTTGGAATTACCCCTTTTTATCTTCCCGTAAATGTTTCTTTAAAAAGTTAAAGAACTAGTTTTGTGAACAATTTTAAATTTATTAAAATTGTTGTTTCCGTTCAAATGAGGAACCCATTTTATGAAACAATTTTATTTCATTAAAAATTGTTTCGGATATGCGTTCGTGTGTTGAACTTTAATTCCTCCCGTTGTTTATGTCTAACGCGGAGGGTGCGGGCCAAACGAACACGGCCCGACGACCCTCCGCCATTCTTCGTTTTTGTGCGGATTTGACGGGCGACGACAGAACGTGCCACAACGGATGTTTGACGATCCCACAGTGAAGAACGGAACCCGGGAGGAGCAATGGCGCAGACGGGAAGAAAATTGGGCCACCAGAGTGACTCCGGCGGCCCACGGAAGCCGGCGGTGGCGCCCGACGTGCCGCCGGACGAGACGGCCGTGGCACTGGCGCTCGCGGGACGCGGCTGAAGCCGCGTCCGGCGCCAGGGAGACACCCCGCGGGTGTCCCGCGGGTGTCACGCGGGGGCGGCGGCTCCCCCCCACGTCACTCGGGACGCGGCTTCATCCGCGTCCGGTTGTCTGGCCGACACCCCGCGGGTGCTGCGGGGGTGTCACGCGGGGGTGGCAGCTCCCCCCCCCCCCCCCCCCCCCCGCGCCGCGCGGCCGAGCCGAGCCGGGCAGGCCGAGCCAGGCCGGTCCGACCGGGTCGGACCGGGTGGACCCGGTTCGGACCAGGTTGACCCGGTCCGGCCGACCCAGGGGGGGTCGGGCCGGGTCGTCCCGGGCCCGGACCCCCCGTCTTCGGACGGTTTTCGTTCAAATGGACGTATCTTGAGTTATGGGCTTCCAAACGACTCGCCGTCAGCGGAAACACAATCCTTGGATCGAGACGGTCGTTTTGGTATATCGCACTCAAGGTTTCGGAGTACTTTGAGTTCGGCCGGGTTGGTTCGTACACGAAACCAACCGGGCCCTCGGAGCGGAAACACTCATATCTTGAGCTACGGACGTCCGATTGACGTGCCGTCAGCTTCGTTGAATTCCTCTAAGTGAGGAGGATCTTTTGGCACACTCCGCCCGATGTTTGGACGCCGGTGGAGTGCGGTCGGGTTGGTTTTTCCTTAAAAACCAACTGGGCCCCTAGGACGAAAAAGCCAATAACACTCAGACCGGGCGTCCGATTGACGCGCCGTCTGCGACGTTGAGTTCCTGTTGACGATACAGAACTTTTGGATACATCAACTTTGGTATTTGTGACAGTTGATGTATCGGCCTCTCGGCTCATGGAGAGGACCCTACCGAACGAGCTTGCTGTGTGCGGGAACCCTAGAGCTGGCTGCGACTGCTACTTCGACAGCGACGACCGTGTAGAGATCCTTAGTGGACTGCGGCGACGACCGTGCAGAGATCCTCAGTGGACTACGACGACGACTGTGCAGAGATCCTCGGTGGACTGCAATGACTACAACACTCAGCGATCCTATGTGGATCAGTGCTACAGGTCCTGTGTGGGCCCGATCCTGTGTGGGTCTGATCCTGTGTGGGTCAGCGCTCAGTGGTTCTGTGTGAGCCAGCGCCTACAGGTCCTGTGTGGGCCCGATCCTGTGTGGGTCATTGCGGGGGTTAGTTACCTATCGATCCTTCGTGGGTCCGATGACTTAGATGGATCAGTGATCATCTTTATCGTCATCCGAAGAAGTATACCTGTGTGAGCTGAATCTTCTGTTACTCTTCTTTGTGGATTGTGTTGAGCTATCCTGTGTGGATTTACTGTTTACTCTCCTTTGTGGATTGTGTTGATCTATCCTGTGTGGATTTACTGTTTACTCTCCTTTGTGGAGCTATCCTGTGTGGGTATACGTTTTTCTTTCCTGTGTGGACTGGGTTGTGCTTGGGCTCGGACGTTGGAGCCGAACAGGAATTGATGACTTATGTATATGTATGGGCATATACCTAAGTCGTGTCAGATGTTATTTCGTGATTGTATCTTTCCTTTGTGGATTATACCTTGTGGATTTCGGGAGACCTTCGGGGGTCTCGGGGTCCCTACTGAGTAGCTTATACTCACCTCTGCATGGGCTATGCCCGCACTACGTTGTGTTGGTTGCAGACGACGGACAGCGCTGATCGTGGTGGAGGCGTGCGGAGCAGGATGGTACCTGGAGGTGGACCACTGGGCGGGACGTACTCGGAGCGGTCAGGTGGACCCGAGGAGCAGTGGAGGCTTTCTGTACCCACCCTTCAGGTGGGACTTCCAGAGGACGGCTCGACGCTGCAGTTTTTCCTTTCAGTTGTACTTTATAGTTGGGATTGCATTTCCATCCCTTTTTTCTTTCAGCACAGCTTGTACCGTTTTTACTTAGTGTTTACTTTCCCGTTTTCTTACTCTGTGGTGCTTATTTACATTTCAAAGGCAATGCCTTATCTTTTTGTTGGGATTTACGCCTTGTTGCTAGTCGCCAGCCCCTGGCCTATGGAAGGCGGGCTTGGGATAATCACGGCACGGGCCCCGAGGACGGGTCGTGACACTGAAAATATTATTCACACTCCTTTTTTCTAGATAAAGTTATCTCAATTTCGATTTAACTTGGTTAGTGGAATATAAATATTTGATTTTTTTTAAAACATTCTATTACATCCATCTAGACAAAGGAAACTATGAATATTAGTTATAGTAGTAGGACGTGGCCACTCTTCCACAATCACTGTCTTGCCAAGTTCAACCAAGATTCCTTCACTGGTCATAATGTTCCCCAATAATTTAACTTTTTGTAACCAAAAATTAAATTTACTAAATTTAGAAAATATATTATCCTTCCTTATATTTTTTTAATATGACCCTTAGATCATCCACATGCTCCTCATGAATGTTGAAATATATTATAATGTCATCAATAAAGACCACCAAAAATATATTAAGGTATTTCCTAAAGAATATTCATAAAATTATAAATTTGGTAGGATAATTATTCAAGATTAAGGTCACAAAAAACTCATGAGGACCATGTTTTGTTCATAATTCCATATTTGAGATATATTCTTTCTTCACCCTTAACCGATGATACCCCCACTAGAGGTTAATCTTGGAAAACAATTGAGCCTCATAAAGCTAGTTTAAAAAATCATAAATCCTTGTAAGAGTGTATTTGTTCTTTACTATGATCCTATTAATTTATCTATAATAAATAAAAAGAGTAATTGATCCATACTTCTTATTTAAAAAGATAACAGGTTCTCCCCAAGGTGATACACTTGGTTGAATAAAACATTTTCTCAAAATATCTTGAAGTTTCTATGTTAATTCCTCCAAATGAACAGATTCCATTCTATATAGGTACTTTAATATTAGATTAGTTTCTTTTATGAGTCTAATATAGAATATACCTCTCTTTTTAGGGGAGTTTTAGAAATATCTTGAGAAAATACATTAATCACTATAACAAAATCAATTAATAGTAGTGTTTTTTCGGTGGTTTAAAACGTCACCATATGGTTATGTGATGGTTACCAAAAGCCACCACAAAGTTTGGAATCGGTATCCAACTCACATTAGTACTGTCCATTTAGTGTCAGTTTCTAAGAACCATCATAGATTGTTTATTTAGCGGTGGTTTCCCCTCCCAAAAAATTCTAAATAAATAGCTATAATTTAAATTTCCTCTATCCACTCACCAATTTTTGTGAGGGGAAACCACCACTAAAACCAAAAAACTTACACTAAAACAAATTTCAAACTTATATGGTAATGGTTTAAACCACATATAGAAAATAATTAGGCATATATAATGATAGTTTAAACTGATTCTATATATCGACTTTCAAAAAAAATACATAAGTATAATCTATAGCCCTATAAGAGCAAAAAAAACATAGATATGAAAATATAAAAAAGAAATAAATCGAAAAGTAATAATAAAATAATTATAAAATTAATAATTATAACAAAAAACACATATATGAAAATCTACATGTATTGATAATAATATTCATATTAGGAAATCTATGGGATGAGATAATAAGTTGAAACAACATAGATTGGGATTACATTGTGAGTAAACCGTATAAAAAACATGTAAAATTTTAACTACATTATCTTCATATAACATAAGTGAATGAATATTTAAAATACTAGTGGTCTATTTCATTTGATCTAAAATATATGTTTAATGACCAAATTTATAATTTTTTTAAAATAATAAATTGTTATTTTTTAAAAATTATTTACACCTAATTTAGCCCACACTTAGGTTTGTCTATACGATCCTTCTAGGACTCCAAATTAGTATCATTACCAAGGTTTATTCAATTTGGATTAAAAAAATATTTCCCATTTTTTATTTGAATATATGAAATTTTTATTTAATTTGTTTGATGAAGTTTCTCACATGGATCAATCAGTATCTATACCGTTTAGAACATATCTAGAAGTTCCCACCAAGTCCTTAATAAATGGCAAGGATAGAGAGGCTATAATGTAGATAAAAACCTCAATTAAGAAAAAAAAAACATTTAGATGAATGTAATCAGAATGGTATTTTTTAAAAATTATTTTATTATGAGTCCTTTAATTTTTCATGTACTAGTAGTGAGAAAGATGGATATGTGAAATATGTTGATGGAATTGACATAATGTTTTGGAATAAAAGAATAAAATATCTGGTGACGTAATAAAGTATTTTTTGAGTTCTTCTAGGAGTTTTTATTCTGAAAAATCATATCTAGTAGTTGATGTAGAAGAAGTACAAGAGGCAATAGTTGAGAAGTTGAAAAAATGAAACATTTTCATTATGGTGCTCAAAGAAATGGAGTAATCTTTACAAATAAGTGAGTGAAAAATTTAGAACCTTTAAGATAATTTGAAATTATATATTTATAATAAGGAATGGGTTAGAAAAATCACCTAGGAGATAATACATACTATATAAGAAAGTGAAAAATCATCTATTAATGTCATGTATTTCTAATTAGGTATCAAATCCAACAATATGAATAACCTTAACAAGTCTTCAAAGAAGAAAAGATTCATGATTAGTGAATTAAAATATTGAAGGAGGATTAAGATGAAATACTATAGTTAGTTATGTATTAATGGAATACTCTCAGTTTTATGTACATGGATATGGATATAAAACTAATAAATCTATTTTCAACAAAATATAATTCTTAAAAATATAGTTGAGAAGAAAAGTTCTCCTGCCTAGGTTTCTATGATGTTTTTACCTGAAAATTTACTCATTTTGGTGTAAAATATATCATGAGATCCAATTTCAATGCTTCAACTATAATATCATAAAAAAATAAATCCCATAACTATTTTTTCCTAAATTTATGGATTTAAAATAATAAACTTAAAAAATGTGAATTAATAAAACTGGTAGTAAATCCACTTGTAAGTCAAGAATGGAGGTGAGTATTATTTATAAAATATTCCCCTAAAAAGGATCCTAAATATTTCTTTCTACAAACCAATATCAGAAAAGGTTTTATCCTTGATATAATACATAAAAAATATATTTTAATATAATAAATGGAAGGTGTTGGTGTTGTTGGAGATCCTAGAATAGGGATATTAAAGAGTGTTAGTGTCTACCAACCCAATATAACTCTCTCATATTTTTAATTATTCTCCATGATAGAGTGTCCAAAATTGAAGAAAAATTGGTGAGTTTTCATTGGGAAACTACCAATGAAATCAGGGAAGAAGTGTTCACCCAAGAACGCAATGACGAAATCTTATAACGATATCTTAACTATAATGAAAAGATTATTTCACTATATAAAGAGAAGGTACAAAATTAACAATTTCATGAATTCTACACATTTTAAATCAAATAGGATCTAGATAGCATTGAGGAAAAAATAAATCTAGGAGATAGATAGATATATCAGATAATAATGATTCATAATAGTTTGAATAAAGAATATGTTGATGAAATTATTTTTAAACACCATGAGTTTTCATGAATAATGAGAATGCAAACATTTCAATGATTAAGTTATTCATTAAATTACATATAACTAATGTGATAACTATTTGTGCCACAGGTAAATACCATATGTAATATTCATATGCATTTCCCCCCTAAACATAAGGTTTTATGCATAGCTACACATATTATATGGAAACCTTTCATTAGAAAAAGTCATCTAAAAAATCAAAGTTAAATTCAAAAACAAATAAAAATTTTAAATACCAATAATTATATCCTATTTAATATAAGAGTTGTATAGGATTTTCATGATTCATCATCCATAGAATATTCATGGAAAAGAAATCATATGGTAAACATCAGAATAAAACATATAAAATGAAGCAATCATATATATTTTCATGCAATGTAAGGTAAATACAAATATCCCTACCAAAATAGACAACATGGTTTTTGAATCACCTTATTAGTATTATAATTTCATAAGTTTAGTTACACATCATCTATGAATCCAAAGTTAACACTAATCACCACCAGATTAGATTTTATTGACACACTCTCCATCTCCATCTCCACTCCCTACTATCGGAACCTACATTACAATTATATATAAAATTAAATAGTTTTATAAAGTTAAATTAAAACTTAAAAACATAAAAGTCTTTGTACTAAATTATTTTAAAGCTATTTGATTTAATAGTTCACTACCATTCATTAAGGAAACATGACTAGGGATAAATCTAGTTGTCTTATGATATAATTCATTGGCCACTTTCTATAGAGCAATGGCCTTTATATCTTGTATCTTTATATGTTCCCCATCTTCTAGAATTATTCTTTGAATTGAAACAAAATCTATATGACCATATTGAGATTGGGATCAACTATAAATAGGGGTAGATGCTACTGAAATACCTGATGGCATGCTAATGATCTCAATTGGTAATGGTCCCGAACCCATCTCGTGCACATGACCAGTTTGCTCCTTCCTAAGGACTTGACTAAAAAGATCATCCCGATAGGCCAATGAAGACTTTATGGTATTAGAATCCTATAGTAATTTTATTTTTACCTATAAATCAAATATCATTCATATTTTAAGTAATACATATTAACAAAGTGACAATTGAAAATAAGTTTTTAAAATGAAAAAGGAATTCATCCCCCAACTTATTTGGAGGGATCATTAACATATCTCCCATCAGATTTTGTATAAACATCCATCCAAAGTTTATTTTGGGCGACTTGGTTCCCTAAATTATTTTACTCTATTAAAAAAAGATAAATAAAAAATTTAATATATGAAATAGATAATGTTATCTTATTAATATTTAAACTAATGAAAATATTACTGGAGTTGATCTTTTTATGAAAAAACTCTTTGATCCGACAGTGTGGGCGAAGATTTTTTTTGCTCAACATGATGATTTTTTCCTTGAAACATATTAAATAAATAATATTTAATTTAATATTAATTTATGAAATGCAATCTATTATTATTATTCATATATATATATATATGTAAAATGAGATTAATATAATAATATATATTTCAATACCATGTAATTCTCATGATGATGGCTATCAATAAAGACCATCAACTACTTCTCAAGGTACCCCTTAAGGTACCTTATCATAAAACTACTGAGTGGTTAACTAAGAATCATTGAATTTATTCCATAATATCCATTTAAAATCCTTCAATTTATTTCCCAAATTTTTTAATGTCCACTTTCATGCGATAATATCTGCAACGAAAAAGTGAAAAAAAATATTTACAAAGAGATTAATTTCTAAAGTATTTGAATTTAATAACATAATTACATTTAATTACACCATAATATTTGAAAATTACCTTTATCTAGGAATCAAAGACTTCATTTTTCCAAGATTGAGGCACATGCCTCCAATCGTTATAGATAATGGGAAGGTGACCAGATCCACCACCAAATAGCCTAGAATATAGCCAAATAATCCTGTGAAATCTTTCGTAGGTACCTCATAACATTAAAATGGGAAAAATATCTTCATTCTATTCCTATTCAAGACATATGAATTATTTATATTTATCTTTTCAGAAACATTGTTTTCATATTTTATAAAAAAATAGTCAGTAGAATAAAAAAATATTAATAACTTTATTCACATTAAAATTTTCATCTATAACTGTCACCCTATAATATACTTGTGAGGAAAAAAGAGTAACAACTCGTTCCCTTACTACTGAACCAGGTGAATGTGGAGGAATTATCTTAGATGATTATGGGATGACTAATGAGGGTATTACAGACACTGATAGAATGGAGGGTGTGAGAGATGTTGAAGGGGGGGAACACGTAGGGTGTCTTAGATGCTATAAGTTGGGAGACTGATGGATAATTATGTATTGGTGTCGTCAAGGGAATGTCAACCGGGAGTCTACTGGGATCATTTAAATTCTTCTTCCTCGGAATTACTTTCATTTTATCAAATAAAATTAACTTCATAACATATATTTTAAAAAAATTCACATATAATTTTTTTTATAAATGATAATATATTCAAAGTACTAAAAAAAATATATATGATAATGAATGACTACACATATGAGATAAGGGTTTAATAAATTAAAGGACGACTACACATACAATCATTTTTTCCTTCAATAATGTCATTTTACTAATCCGTAATTACTTTATCTACTTCATCCACCCTTGAAATACTACTATTTTTAATATCATGATGGACAAATAAGTTCATTTCTTTCTATCGATGGGATTAAATTTCAATTGAAAAATCTTCCACTTCATCACCCATATCATAAAAGTCTCTTTGTTTTGTGTAAACAACTACACTCCACACTAAATCCATGACATATTACACATAATATACCTTTTTATATTCGTATGAGAAGATATAAGGATCATGTAATTCATGGTCACCAACATCCATCAAGCAATATAAGTTCATAGAAGTAAATTCCAAGGAAAATATTTTAGTAGACCTAGTAATATTGACCGATTTTTGTTTTAATAAAACAACTAAAAAATGTTTGTGGTAGTTTAATTCAATAATATCAGTCAGTTTTCCATATCATCTCAATTCTAAAATTATAAATATACCAATATTATGTGTTTTCAAACCCTGTTCCCAATAGAATGTATGAAATTTGAAGCCATTGATATTGTAACCATTGAATTTTCTAACCTGTATTAGAGGGAATCGATCGAGACACTTCAAATCTTATGATAACTTAGCTAGATTATTAGTTTTCATGATCTAAAAAAATTAATATACATTGTTATATTTAAAAAATACGTATCAACCTAATATCCATATTGATTAAAATATTTTTAAACTTACATGACATGAAAACTATTTAAATAATATTTATTAATTTATTTTGTTATATATTTCTCATTTCCTCTTCATCCTATTATACATATATTTGTTTGTATCTTGATATCTTCAATAAATGGATCTACAATTTCACTATTCAGTGTTACAGATCTATGTGTCCATAATAATTCCATTTCTATTAGTGTAACATTTGAGATCCCCCCAATTGTTCAACCAATAATAGATTTTTTTTTCATTTCCCATATAGTTAAGATTGATACTACATGTCTTTAACAAGTCTTACTCAATTGAATCTTGTCTCAATATCATCTATGTATCTATAACAAAAGGCTAGACACTCTTATGCTAAATATCCTTTAGGAATAGAGTGTTCAGGTTGAGAATTATTTTTAATTTATGATTTCAAATGGCTAAGATATCCATGATGTAAAATAAATAAAACATAATTATGTATTTAATGAAGTGTCAATAACTGTTTACTTAAGATGAAAAACATCTAAATAATTTACCTCTCAATTGGATATATCCATCGATAATTTATAGGGCCTCTGAATTTAGTTTCCTTCACCAAATGCATAGTTAAATGAATCATGATAGTAAAAAATTTGGGATTAAATAACACTTACATTTCACAAAATTTCAATACAAATATCTCTTGAAGGTTTTCAATCTCAAATGGTTATAGAGTTTTCTCACATAGTTTTATGATGGATATTAAAAATTGGAGTACAACTACAGTAACCTTTTCAGGTAATAATGTACGCAATGACAATGATAGTAACTGTTGTAAAATAATATGTGAATCATATCTTTTCAATCCATTTAACCTATGATGATTTAATTCAACACACCTTGAGATGTTACATGAATACCCATCAGATACCCTCACATGTTTTAAAATTGGATGGAATGTATGTTTATCCCTATTTTTCATTGATTTTTTTTTTCAAATCATACTTACCATTATAATTAATCTATAGGTCATGTTTCATGTTCATTGTTTGTAAGTCCTCCCAAGCATTGAGATGGTCCCTCAATTTTCCTTTCTCATTAAGAAATTTGAAGATCAAATTCTCAAAAACATTCTTCTCAATATGCATAAAATCAATATTATACTGCAAAAATATAAATTCCAAATATGGAATTTTTAAGAATATAATTTTTTATTCCATTTTTACATTCCAATTTCACTTGATGATGAACTTACAACTCATTTACTAATATCATTAAAATGATGCACCTTCTATAATTCTCTTTCAACATTTCCAATTTGTACCAATATTTCATGACCTATCAATTACTTTCGAGCTAGTTTACGCTCAATAAAATCATTGAATTTTGACTTGTTCATTCGAAATCTATGATATGCATCATGAAATCTTAGATGAAATAGGAAGAACCATTTTTTTCTATAATGTAGTCATTTGGGATTAAACTCAGTCTTAAAAATAGTACAATCCAAACCAGTGTAAGTCTTCTGATCATATAAGTTCCCATATTCGGGAAAGTCAGTAATGATCCACATTAGAGTAGTGTACATTTTGAAAATTTTTCTAGAAGATTCATCATATGTATCAACACTATTTCTCCATAACTCTTGTAATTATTCAATTCAAGGCTAAAAGTATACATCAATATCATTTCTTGACTTTTTTTCTAGGAATAATAATTAAAAAGATAAAAGATATATTTTTATACAAATCCATAGAGGTAGATTATAAGGTCTCAAAATAACTGGCCAAATGCTATAACTCATGATCAAAGTCCCAAATGGGTTAAATCCATCAAAATCCAATACCAATCACACATTCCTAGGATCATATTAGAAAGATGGATCTAATGAATTATTTGAATTTCATGATTATTAATATCTTGGATGTCACATTAACCCATCATTGCTATTATCTATAGAATTCCACTTCATGTGTTCGACGATTTTCAATGACATGAATAATCTTTGTAATCAAGGATTCAAATAGAAGTAATGAAATTTTTTTGCAGGTGTGTTCCTTTTTCTTCTTCATAGTATTATCTTGATTTAGACTTTCAACGTCACTTGTTTAATTCCATCTAGAAGAATAACATTTTTTTCAATCCGGTTTGCTTGAATCCTCTCCCCATTAAAGCATACAATAATTGGTACAAGCATGTATTTTTTTTATAATTCATACAAATCTTGTTAAAAAATTTCTTCATATCATAAAAAACTCAAGGATCTTAGCTTCATTAAATGAATCATACAAAAATTATAATATCATGGATATCACCTTATTTGTAATTCCACATAGGTATTTGATATGATAAAACTTCAACATAAAGGAATGTTTTTAATCTTTCAAACCTCCACCATACATATCATGATTTCTATCTCCAATTAAATCATGATAAACATTTTTTTATTAGTGAATTTATCTCTTATATTAGTCTCCTCAAAATTAAGAGGAGTATCTGATGATATGTTACAATATTTATCTAGTTATCCTATATTCCCAAAAACATCACTTCTCATGTTACTATTTGTAGCACCTTTGACTGTTTTTTTGATAGATTTTGATGTTGATGTTGTTGTCCTTCCATGTCTAAAGCACCATTTATAAGTTTTTTTTCATTTCATTTTCCATTTTTGATGAATTTGGAAGATCATTCTATTGATTTACATCAGTTCTCAAACTTTTTCTAGCATTTTATTCTCTATGCCAAATCCAAAAAAATATTGAACAGGGAATTTATTCAATATCAAGTTTTTATAAACATTATGTCTCTTCAACCATCTTCTAAATTTACATTTAGGACATATACATGTTATTATCACATTAATAAATCGATTGGAAATTGAAAAGCCTAAAACTCTTCTGAACCCTTAGCATAATGGGGTGTGTTCCACATAATTTGATCCAACTTTTATCCATATATATCACAATGTGCCTACTATTTATTAAAAAAATTAAAAAACATGAGTATTACTAAGAATAAAAAGAGATAAATAGAAGTGAGAAAAACCCGACCAAAGTAGTTATAAGAAGAGTCCTATAAGTACTAAAGAAGTCCAAGTAAAAAAATGAAATCAATCATGGATGGTATTATGTAAAATAATACCAAGTGAAAATCATTAAGAAAACTGCATTTAAAATGTTCTTTGAAAATAATTTATCAAACTAAACAGTGAAAATAAATTTATATATCAAACTATTTCCGTAAAAACACTTTTAAAGGTAAGACACACAACTTTAAAGGTAGTCAACTAGTGTCAAGAACCAATTTATCAATGATATGATAAACCATCTATATGATTTTGAAAACAAATAGGAAAATAAATTTATATGTGTTAAAGAGATTAAAGAAAATAAATATTCCTTTTATTATTCTTTTTCAAAATAAATATACTATTTACAAGTTGAAAGAAATCAATTAAATAATAAAAAGTAACCATTAAACATCAATGGATAACTACCATGGTCTTAATGAGACAATATATTACTTTACCCACACATAACCATCTTGATAGGGTATGATGCAATCTTATTAGTACACCCTAACATACATTTCGTTGGCCTCATTGTGAGTGAATGCTAATAGCTAGAGTGAAATCACAACTATAGGTATGAGTAAAATGAAATCAAACTATTATAATACTTGTACCTAGAACTCCTACTTAGATAACCAAGGTTTTCTAGGATGGAAACTAATGTTATGGCATCAAATAATAAATCATGGGAATGATTTAACCTAGTAAACATGATTTATAGAGTAGTGTAATTCTACCAAAATTTCAGAATGACCTATCTTATTGTTGGATGTCCACATAAAATTAAATAAAAAAATTATAAATTAACAAAAACAAACAAATTATATCAAATATATAAAACAACCAAATCAACATAAAAATGTACAACTAAGAAAAATAAGATACATGAGGGTTTTCTTGGTTAATACAATTAAAACAAAAAAGGGAAATAAAAAAAATTCCAAAATAGATCTCTATGTGGAACCATATGTCACCATCCAAACTTATAACCATGAACACTCTATGAGTGACCATAGTTTAAACTTGAACTTTATAATGATGTTGAAATGATAATTATATATATGATAATGAAACTCATTAAGTATGAAATAAGGAAGACACAATCTATGTATTATATTTAAATAAAAGATCTACCTTATTTTTCTTAGAAATATTTTTTTTGAAATATTGGGTTTTCTAATTTGGTTTTTAATAACAATCAAAATTTGATTCCATTTTTATTTAAAAATGTCACATTTTAAAGGTGAAGTTTAAATAATTCTTAAAATATTTTTAATTTAAAATTCATTTTTTAAATAGTTGAAAAATATATTTATAAATAATTCCAAAACATTTAACCATAAATATAAAAGTAAAACAATAGATATTTGAAGAAGGTAGAAGTAGCAGATAATAATTATCATAATAAAAAAATAATTTCAATAACATAACTATAAAACATGGGAAAACATAAGTAGTAAAAAACTATCAAATAATAATAGAAACATAAACCATATCATAAACTCAAGTACTGGTTATTAAGGGAGTTCCTACAATCTGTGGGGAAATTATATAATGTATTAAACATGTTCCATAATATCAATTTTTTGATGTAATATGACAACCCTAATGCTCGGTCATACCTTACCTAGCCTAATTGAGTGGTAAATTATCAAATAATGGAATATTCATAATAAGGATCACTATGTAGAAAATGATCCTAAACTAGTTCAACATATGTCCTAGGAAGTTTTATTATCTCCTCTCAGTTTCCATGGTATATAAAATGGGGTTGAGTCAACAACTAGTAATAAAAAATAATATAAATTAGATACATGTTATAAAGAATTTGAATCAAAATAAAGAATCACTCCCCAGAACCCCTATTAAGAATATCCCCTTACTCCCAAAATTATAAATGTGTCTTATACTAGGTATTGTATCATCCATTTTAAAAAAATAAGGTTAGGGGTATATTCTAAGGGAGATTCCATTTGAAAAAATGCTCTTCCAAAGTGTAAAACATGCCTTTTAAATAATCATTAACAAACTAAGATCACATTTTTAAAATTTATAAGAACATTTGGAATCCCATTAGAAAACCAAAAATACATTTTAAATATAAAAAATCAATAATAAAACCCATTTGGGAAGTCTGTTAAACACTAAGTGTGCATAGTCGAGTAAAACGATCTTTCCGACCTTGAAAATAAAGGAGCAACCATCATGTTCTAGTAAAAGTAAGTTGAAACCCAAATTTTCATTCCAATACCAATAAAAGTTTTTTATTACGGTCATTTGATATCAATTACATGAATTAAATTAAGAAATAAATTATTGTTCTAAAATTTAATGGTTCACACCGGGGGTTACCTACTTCAAACAGAAGGTGAATAGTCTAGAACTTTGAATACGAGATAAAAACTACCTGGAAGAGCATATGAACACCCTAGAAATGAATAATCACAAGTAATGAGGTCAAAAACTAACCCTGGGGTCCAAAAAGTGGAGAAATAGATTTTTTTTTAATAAATGGATAAAATTTAGCAGAATTTTTTTAAAACCACTACTAAATCCTTTTATTTTTTTAGAATAGGTTTTATAAAATGCCTCTAAAAAACCACCGATAAACAATGAATTTGGTGTAGTGAATATATCCTGAACATTGGGGAAAATTTCTGTATTTATACTTTTATTTTATTATCCCTATTCACTAGTCATTTCTACAATGAAGGATATGTGAGGTGATTATATAAAAAGCTCAGTCTAGGATATCTCTCATTTGAAAATTACTCTAGGTTATCTATTCAAGAGCAATAAACTTTCCTTACTTCTCTAGTCGATCATAGAATTATTCAATGATAACCAGTCCATAGCTACTATAGTGTTTAATTCTACCATGGGAAGGACTGCTATATTTTTTATGAGATTTTACATGATAAATTTGATTCTATAGTTTCTATACACCATTAATTCTTGGACAATTCTTCTTTGAGATTTAATTAATAACTCCAGTTCTATAATTTTTGGGTTTTATTCTATATTCTTTAAAAAATTGGATGAAATAAAGGAATGTATAGAACAAGTGTCAAACAAATTAATTTCTATATTTTAGATTACAATGAGTATAACTTCCACTAAATCATTTAGAGCCTTTAATTTAGCTATTGTGATTTCTAAAGAACAACCTTGATCCCTTGGCCTATGTTGAGATTGATGGTGTTTTCCCTCCATTATCTTTTGATTTAGACATTGATTTTAAAAGTCCCCAAGCAATCCACACTTAAAGAATTGAACATCTAGCTATTCTTGCACCATATTACCATTTTTTTCTTTGATATATTGAGGACTCACCTCACTATGGAAATTACAAGATATATGGTCATATCTTCCACACCTATATCAATTTCCAATCGAAATAATGAAGTTTCCCAAATGTTTCTTCCCACATTTTTTGTGCATGGGTAGTTTCAGTTTATTTCCTCTTCTTCCATGATCAAAATTATTCCCTGTGTTTGACTCCATTTCTCTATTCTTTTAATTCATCCTATATGACCAGTATGTCTCTCCAAACTCTATTTCATCATTCTAAGAATTTGACACTATCTCCTCATATTTATTAGTCATGATTTTCTAGATTACTCCATAGTTGGGGTACCGGTCCACCAAAGAACCTATAAACCTTTATCTTTTGATCCATAACAAAGATAGAGGTGTATTGAACAAGTCTTGTAAAGTTCATTTTATATATTCCCACCAATTGATTTTCCTTCTTCTTCACCTCTAATAATTCATTCTACATTTTTTCTCATTTATTAGGTAGAATATTTATTAGAAAAGATTCTTCTAAACTCTTCCCACTCTATAACATCAATCTCCCCTCATGGATTTGTGTTCTTAATCAGTTTCCACAACTAATCATTTTTTTAATTATAGGATTTATACTACCAAGGTGACTTTTTCTAGATCTGAATAATGGAGTACATAAAATATATTTTCTATAAATTCATTCCATTATTTAGCAATTATTGGATCAAAAAATCTTCTAAAGGAAGGTGGTCGTTGACGCTTGAAGGAATCAAATACAAGTTATTACCTTCAAGGTGAATCTATCCACTCAATATGGTTCATGTTATTATTTATAACCTTAGATAGTTGATTCATCATCCTCATGAAGTTTTACATACCAACTTCCATCATGTTAGTAATCCCTTCATTGCATCAACTATTGCACTCATAATTTACACAGTTCATTTTATTTCCTATATTTTCTCTAAAGTAATGATAAATTAGAGAGAAACATGTTAATTTTATAATCTTTTAATTCTAAAGGGAGTTTAAGTCCTAAAACAACATGATTAAAAAAGTTATTCTTTTAATATCATCTAATAACAATTAAATTTTCTATATATCTTTCATAATGGTTCATAAATAACATATAATTAACCAAAAATATCGCCAAGAGTGTCAAAAAAGGTGTGGAGAAAGGCCCATTATTGTGCATTAGGTATGATCATGTTAAATCCCAATGATATATTTTTGGGTTTATTAACCCTAGGTACAACTATGACATATCCACATCCACTTATAATATCCAAACAGAGAAATAATTACATAAAAACTACTTGATTAATACTTCACTAAAATTATAGGAAGTTTTCCTATATTTGGAATCATCCATAGGGTTCTAACGAAAGTTTTATAATCCAAATTACCCCTGTGGAATAATGTATGAGTATCATATAGGACCCCGGGACACCCTGAGAGGGGAGGGGTGAATCAGGGTGTCAAATTTTTTTTTTAAAACCAAGGATATTGTTCCCATGTTGGTAGGAACTAGTTAAAACTATATGATGGATATGATCAGTAATGAAACATTCACATGCAAAGTGATGACACAAATTTTTTTACTTGGTTCACCACTAAGGGATACGTTCAAGGAGAATATGCCGACAGGTTGTCAGTCATACCAAATTCCACTATTCTTCACTAGTTGTGGATTACAATGGTTGGGGCATAGACACTCTGTCCCAGGTTCACTGCCTTTACAAAGGTTCAGGGATAGCTCACTGCGTCCCTCAGGTCACTCCCATTGACTCCCCCTGGCTCACTGCCGTTGGTGATGTCCCACTCAGTTTATAGACATGAAGGTATCTTCAATAGATTTGCATTGAAGTCTTTGTCTCCTTTTCAGCATGAGACAATGCTTGTATTAGATTACTGAGTTGATTCTATTTTGTATTCAATCTTCTTATTTAGTGAAATAACTGAATGCACTAAATCTTCTTCTTCTCTTCCTTTGATTCCCAATACCGACACCTGAGTGTATTGATATATTTCCCTCTTTCTATGTAGATCTGAGTTTAGTTGCACAAATCATTCTTCTTCTCTTTTCAAAGCACAATGAGGGTGTTAAACACTAGTCACGTGTGTGCGGTACCACTTCTCTTCATAAAATGAATTGTTCACTGCTCTTCCGTCTTCACAAACAAATACATTATCTGTTGCATTGAGGGTATTGAGAAATCTTCCATCTTTCATGCAGCTCCAAAAAGACAGGCGTGCTCCAACAACACCTAGCACTCTTCCCCAAGTCCGGCGCGCAAGTCCCAATATGGCGCGCAAGTCTTCGGTGCGCAAGTACAAACGGGCGCACAAGTGTCACCAAAGCACCTGTGCGACACTTCCTTCCCCAAATCCAAACTTGCGCGACCCACTTCCTTTTACGCCCAAACTTCCTTGGGCGCGCATCCAACAATCGACGCGCAACTTCAACTTGCACGACCCAACTACCACTTGCGCGGCTCAACCAACTGCACGATGAGAGCTCGAACAATCTCTAAGTCTTGAACTCCGTATGTAATGAGGAGTGGTGATCCTCTATTTATAGGCATTCGGATACCCTTCGCGGTGGCGCGGAAGTCTTTCCTCAGCGCGCAGGTCCATCCGCCCAAGTCTCTGTCACGCTACTCACTTGCGCAACCACATGAATACGTGCGTGAACTTCTTTAATTTTCAATATTTTGAAGTTTTGATCTTGAAAAACAATAGGCGCGTAAGTTTCCAATCCTCCTAGGCACTGGCGCGCAAGTCTCTTCACGGCACGCAGGTCACTTGCGCGGCCAACCCAATACTTGCACAACTCTCTTTACTTTTCCATTTTTCTATGTTCTGATCTTGAAAAACTCATGGCGTGCAAGTTCCATATCATTCAAGTATACAACACACAAGTCTCTTTTCCAAAATCACTTTTCTCCATTTGTCGATTTTTAGGCCCAAAAATTTGGCAAACACTGGGAAACGATGCTACCTTGTATCTTCTCTTTTTGTACCACCTCCAGATCATCCATTTGTTTGTCGAAATTCTTTTTTCAAACATGGATCATTAACCACAGTCCTTGAACTCGACATGCCACCATGGAATCTCCTTTGTCAATTTTTTTTATGTCGTTTGTTTTCTTTTTCAATAAGCACGATCACCTCAAAAACACTTCTTTTCAGTGATTTGTATCCTCCAACAACTCTTCTGCTTTCATCACCAACTCCACTATCATGATATATATCCTTTGAAAGAACAGATTTAGCATCATCATCTTTTGAGACAATGTGAAGTGCATGGATATCTCAGAATTCCAATCCCTTATACATTGTCTTCTTCTTCAACCGTCATTCTCTACTTCATGCAAAACATATTATTCAATTCTTCAAGAATTATCTTGCATGGTTCTCATGAAATCATGAGGAAGTTCTTGATCTTCATCAAAACCCCATTCTTCTTTAATCATCTTAAGATGGATTATACCTCACATTCTTCACTATTGTAAACAATGTGTCACCTTTGACACATGTTCTTTGAACTTATGATCAGTACAAAAATCGTCTGATGTTCTATTCCTCCATTTCATTGGAGTACTTCTTGATCTCCTTCGTTTTGATCTTTATTGACAACTATTGAAAAAAAATACAAACATATACACAAAGTGGTCCCAATAATCTCCCCTTTGTATTTTGTTGTCAATACCTTACATATATTCTGAAATGAATTCATCAATGTCAAAATGAGAATCTTCTCTTCCCTCAACTTTCTGTTCAAACTTTCATTTCACTTTCTCTGCCCCTTATTGACAAGAAATACAAAGCACATGGTAGGGAGGGTATCAATCTATACTTAATCAATATTTCATTAATCATTTCACTCTAAGTCTACTTGATCAATTCTCGATGTAGAAAACAAGAGGATTTGATTAAGAAAACAAGGTTGTCCATTATTAACAGATCATGATAGCACATGAGATGAGAACTCATGTATTTTGTCTTCAAGGTTTTACCACATTCATTTTAGGAAAAAGAAATAAAATGTGATAGTGAATAATCAACCTAAAACTCCTGCACTCACATCAGCAAATAGATCAAAAACATTCAAGTGTAATCGACAGGATAAGTGGCCTTGGGGCACCTCCATTCTTCTTATGTCACTGATCAATTTAGTTAATCCCCCTTTGTAGAATGATCTTTGTTCTAAATAACCAAGGGATATATATATTTAGAAATGACATAGCTTCTCTAATGATATGTTCTTCATGAAATTTATAGAGTAATTGCATTTGATACCAGCTGGAGTTATTATTGATTGAAACAGTGATTTTGGAATTTTCTTCATTTTTCTCCCCCTCAAGGGAAACAATCCTCATCATCTTCATCTAGAGTGATCCTTTATCATTTTAATCTTTGAATATCAATTGTAAAATCATCCAAAGATGGAAACTCTTTCAGCATATCTATCAAGAGTTGACAACATTCACTACTTCTCAGGTTCTCCCCTTGAGAGAATACTTCACCTTAAATTCCCTACATTATTAGCACAAATACAATACAAAAATGATTAAGGGAATAAGGTGGTTTCTACTTTCATCATCAATATGAGCTGCATGGTTGAGGTTCTTTTCTCAACCAAGTTCCTTTGTTCACTCCAGTCTTCATGCTTACACATTTGAGCATATGTTCAGATATGTGTTGAAGTGGCATGGATCTCTTCACATTATCTTCTTCTTTGTGTGTAGAATTGTTATGTTTAATAGCCATCATATATGATACATTCTTGCTCCTATTAAGGAATGCTTCTTTATCTGCTATTAAGGTTAGACAACCATTTTCAATGTGACCATATTTCATGCATCTCTCACACAGAACTTCTTTGACACATGTGTTCCTCTTGGTTTGTAATCTCTCATGCACTCTATCTTTATCATGTGAAAGCTTTTCTTTTTTCCTTTACCACTAGCCCTGGTCTTTTCCTCTTCAAGTTTCCTCATTCTTTTCAAATCTTTTGTCCAGATGACCAACAAGGAATTTGGAACTGTTGCAGCTAGTTTGGATCTTCCACATGGGTTCATCTGAGTTTCATCCCACTTACTTTCTCTTTTGGATGAATGACCTTCCAATTTCATGGAACTAAAATCCTGAGTCTTCTCAGCTTCCTTACTTGAGATCTTCTTGAGGAAATGTGTGTTCACACTATTATTCTGATTTCTTCTCAAGGTAATTGCTTCATACTCAGACGACATCAGAGGTCTTCTTTTCTTATCAACAATGAAAGCATGTTGAGATGGACATGTACCTACCTTGTGACCAATTCCATTGCATAAATCACAGATGTTATCAAGAATTCAAAATCTGTTTGCTGTAAACAGATAATTCTGGACCTATATATGTTGCCTCTTCTTCTCTGGATTTCTTCCCTTTGATACGGGCTTTCTTTGTGCTTTTCCTTTAAAGGGATTGTACCAACAATCTAGTGCACAATGCCCAAATCTGTTGCAGCACCAACATTTAAAAAAAAAACTTTTCTTCTATGTATCTTCTGTATGAGGTTGATGGGCCTTCTTCTTAATTTTTTGTACTCCATTTGAGGAACCAAATTCCTCCTTTTTCTTCCCATCCACCCTACCCATGGTGGTAGTTTTCCTCTCCTCACCTTTCCTCATACATACTTGTTTAGAATTTTTCTTCCAGCCTTCACTGATTGTGGGAACGTATTTAAAAACATGAGTACAAGATGGTTTGGATGGTACCTTCACTTTCTCAGTTTCTTGTGATTGATCAATGAGTGAAGTCATGATCTTCTTATCACATGTTGGAGGTCTTTTGGATTTAGCATACTCCAGTGTGCATTGAATGGAAACAGATATTGTTTCTTGATATGGAAAATCAAGAGTAGTCATAATCTTCTTGTCACATGTTGAAGGTATTTCATATTTAGTATCCTCCAATGAACATTGAGTACTAGCATCTCTTGTTTCATTCTTTTGTGAAGTCTCAATATGGGTCTTCTCAAGATCTGTCAATTGGGCTTCCAATTTTTGACTTTCAATATTGAGGATGATCTTCTGATATTCAATCATGATCATCTTCTCTACACAAGTATTCCTCAATCTTTCAACCTCATCTTCATGCATCTTAACTTTGTTTTGTAACAAAGATTCAAGTTCCTTGAATCTCTTGGAAGTTTCTTCCAAACATAAACTCTTGACTCCATTGCTCTTCTTCATCTCAGCTTCAAGTGCATAGATCTTTTCTTTTAGAGTCTTATTGACTTCCTCTTTTTATTCAAATACTTTAATCTATTTGGTGAGATTTAAACATTCGAGAATTTTTCCTTCCAATCCCTTTTCCAAATTATCAGCTTCACTTTCCAATCGATTGATCTCAACCTGCATGCATTGAAATATTCTAAAAATAGAAGCAACTCTTTATTCATGATATCATGCAGATAGATTATTAATTTCTCCTGATCACTTGTGATTGACGTGTCTTCCATTACTATGGTAGAATCATGAGCCACCTATTAAATAATTTTCAAGCCTGATATTTCTTCATTATTGGAAGGGAAAGGGTAACCAGATACTGCATCTTCTTTGGATATCAGGGGATTCTTCAACTGATACTTCTCTTTATTTTTCCTATTTGTCATGGTCTTGCTGGATGTAGGCTTCTGTTCGGAAATGACTCAGTCATTATCAAGACTTCGCTTTATTGTTGAATTTAAGAAATAAACTCAAATACTCTTCTAAATAGTATTACTATATAGTATCCAATATACATAAACCTTTCCCTCTAATACCACTTGTAGGACCCCAGGACACCCGGAGAGGGGAGGGGTGAATCAGGGTGTCAAATTTTTCTTTTAAAACCAAGGATCTTGTTCCCATATTGGTAGGAACTAGTTGAACCTGTATGATGGATATGATCAGTAATGAAACATTCACATGCAAAGAGATGACACAACAATTTTTACTTGGTTCACCACTAAGGGCTACGTCCAAGGAGCATACGCCGAAAAGTTGTCGGTCATACCAAATTACACTATTCTTAATTAGTTTTGGATTACAATGGTTCAGACACAAACACTTTGTCCCAGGCTCACTGCCTTTACAAAGGTTCAGGGATATCTCACTACGTCCCTCGGGTCACTCCCGTTGACTCCCCCTGGCTCACTATCATTGGTGAAGTCCCGCTCAGTTTATAGACATGAAGGTATCTTCAATAGATTTTCATTGAAGTCTTTGTCTACTATTGAGCATGAGACAATTCTTTCATCAGAGTACTGAGTTGATACTCTTTTGTATTCAATATTCTTCTTTAGTGAAATAACTGAATGTATTAAATATTATTCTTCTCTTCCTTTGATTCATAATACTGACACCCGAGTGTATTGATATATTTTCTTATTTCTGTGTAGATCTGAGTTTAGTTTCACGAACCATTCTTCTTCTCTTCACACAGCACAATGAGGGTGTTAAACACCAGTCACGTGTGTGCGGTACCACTTCTCTTCATAAACCGAATTTTTCACTGCTCTTCCGTCTTCACAAAAGAATACATTATCTATTGCACTGAGGGTATTGAGCAATCTTACAGATTTCATGCAGCTCCAAAAAGACGGGCGTGCCCCAACAACACCTAGCGCTCTTCCCCAAGCCCGGTGCACAAGTCCCAATACAACGTGCAAGTCCAAACTAGCGTGAAAGTGTCACCAAAGCACCTGGGTGATGCTTCCTTCTCCAACTCCAAACTTGCGCGACCCACTTCCTTTTATGCCCAAACTGCCTTGGGCACGCAACCAACAAAAAGTGCGCAACCTCTACTTGTGCGACCCAACTACCACTTGCACGAATCAACCACCTGCGCGACGAGAGTTCGAACAATCTCTATGTCTTGAACTCCGTACGTAATGAGGAGGGGTGCTCCACTATTTATATGCATTCAGATACCGTGTGCAGTGGCACACAAGACTTTCGTCGGCGCACAGGTTTCGGCGCGTAGGTCCATCCACCCAAGTCTCTGTCGCGCTACTCACTTGCGCGACCACACAAATAGTTGCACGACCTTCTTTCCTTTGCCAAATTTTGAATTTATGATCTTGAAAAACAATAGGCACACAAGTTTTCAATCCTCCTAGGCACTGGCGTGCAAGTCTCTTCACGACGCGCAGGTCACTTGCGCGACCAACCCAATACTTGCACGACTCTCTTTCCTTTTCCATTTTTCCGTGTTCTAATCTTGAAAAACTCAAGGGGCGCAAGTTCACTCTCCTTCATGTATACGACCTTGTATCTGCTCTTTTTGTACCGCCTCTAGAACATCCATTAGTTTGTCGAAATTCTTGATTAAAACATGGATCATTAACCACAACCCTTGAACTCGACATGCAACCATGGAATCTCCTTTTTCAACAAATTTTAATATCGTTTGTTTGCTTTGTCAACAAGCACGATCACCTAAAAAACACTTCTTTTCAGTGATTTGTATCCTTCAGCAACTATTCTTAGTTCATCACCAACTCCACTATCGTGATATATATCCTTTGAAAGAACAGATTTAGCATCATCATCTTTTGAGACAATGTGAAGTGCATGACTATCTCATAATTCCAATCCTTGGCACATTGTCTTCTTCTTCAACTATCATTCTCTAATTCATGCAAAACATATGATTCAATTCTTCAAGAAGTCTCTTGCATGGTTCTCATGCAATCATGAGGAATTGCTTGATCTTCATCAAAACCCCATTCTTCTTTAATCATCCTCATATGGATTATACCTCACATTCTTCACTGTTGTAAACAATGTGTCACCTTTGACACATGTTCTATGAACTTATGATGAGTACAAAAATCGTCTGAAGTTCCATTCCTCCATTTCATTGGAGTAATTATTGATCTCCTTAATTTTGATTTTTATTGACAAATATTGACAACAAATACAACCATATACACAAAGTGGTTCCAATATATCACATAAAATTGTTTAGTAAATAATTGCTTAAAGAATTGAACATTTCATCAATTTTAACCAAGGAGAAGGGAGTGTGGGTTTAATATATGTAAATACCTAAGAGAATAAATCATGTTTAAATCTTGTTGAATACCCATGGAAAATAAATAGGTTTGGGTATTCATAATATGATAATTTTTCAGGTAATATAGATAAATTCATTAAATGTTTTCGACACCATGACAAGTATAAAAAAGAGATTAAGGAAAGGGTAAGATAAGAAGGAACAAAGGGATGCCATTGATAAACCATTATTTTTTTAGTAATTGTAAGATAAATATTATAAGGAAATAAAGTAACTTAATATTTATAATAATAACAAAAAAATAGGTACTTAAATGGAAAAGAAGAAGAGGATAATTTCTTTTCCTTGAAAAGTTTCTTCCTAAAACATGAGGGTGGAACCTTGAGGATGTAAGGATGATTTAGAGGGGCCCTACTAGGGTCAAAATGACCAAATATTTGTGGATTATTTATTTATAGTGGAGAGGAATGGGGGATGGGTTGGCATTCATAATAAAAGAGGATGAATTGTTTAATAATTTCCAAATTTAGGTCATAGAATTCTAGGTTGTGGGAAATGAAAAACCATAAACATGTACGAGGTTTTTACTCATGGTTTTAGAAATTTGAGTCATGTTTTATTGTATTTTAATCTATTAGAACCAAAATCCATATTTTATTATTACTTTGTGCATGGAAAAGTGATTTTTTAAAAAGTATAGTTTTTAAAATCATAATTTCAATTTTATAATTCTGAAAATCATTTATAGGTTTGGAAATTAATTTAAATCCATTAAAATTTATAATATTAATAAAATAATATATTTTAGGTTGTGAATTCTGTTAAATTAATAATTACATCAGTATTACATGTACTTTAAGTCATAAAACACACTGAAAACATAAAACTGCAATTTTACTATTCATGAAAAAATAAGGTATTTTATAAAATTATAAAAATTCACCCTATCTAAATTTAGGCATGATAATTTAAAATATAATTTTCATTTTATCAAAATAATTATCTAAATATGATAATTTTAACTTTTAAATAAAAATTCATTATTTATTAAAAAATACCAGTTTTTATGATAGTCAAATTTCTGACACATATTAAAATTTTTATAAGAAATTAAAAAGTTATATTATCAATTATATTTAAATAAATAGTCTTAAAAGAATATTTCCTGATAATAATTTTATTTATATTACTTGAGTTTATTATAAAAGTGTATATTTTTTCACAAATATAATTATATTTTATTTTTATCCAAAATAAAATTATCTAATTCTTCATATTTTCATGAATATTTTGTTAAAAAAATATTACGGAAAATGCGATTGAAAAAAATAACTATTTAATTTATCCAAAGGAAATTAAAATTATTAGATACTAAGGTCTAGAAACATAAACCCTTATCAAAATAACATACATCCTAAGAGTATGATGTGTGATGGTAGTAGTTTCATGGGGTGGATAAGAAAAAATTAACCTAATGGTGATATCCACTAACTTAATATTATATTTTATTCAATTTCATTCAAGACACAATTTTTGAATGTTATATTGGGATTGGTCAAGGGTGAAACCTAGTGATTCTACCTCCTTCCCAAGGTCTGACAAATGGGCTTCAAAAGTCGTAACTCTACTTGTTGAGGCTATCTTTTCTACTTTCTGTATCAATTATCATTTTTATTACCCTTTATAATCACTAATTCTAATGGTAATAATATTAACAACATTCTTAATTTCCAATGGTAATATTGACCAACTCTCATAATTCCCAGTAGTCATATTGACCA
This sequence comes from Viscum album, assembly GCA_963277665.1. NCBI lineage: Eukaryota > Viridiplantae > Streptophyta > Magnoliopsida > Santalales > Viscaceae > Viscum > Viscum album. The sequence goes on from OY728137.1 coordinate 1,103,800,181, forward strand.
ACAGTCATATATTCTAATGGTCAGGTAATGACCAGATCCCAATGGGCACTTTTCCCTTTATACTCTATATATACTTCAACATTTAACAGTTTTTACCACTTGACTTCAAAATGTTTTTATGATACCTTTGATCATGTAAAATATATTCCTAACATTTATTTTTTCTTTTAATACTTTTCAGGGAAGGTTTAATCTTCACGAGAGAGTTAAATCGTATAGAGTACACCATTAGGTTATCAATATTTTTTGGTTTTTATATCTGTGTACTATTATTAACTATAAAAATTGGTATTATTACATGGAATTTAATATATATTTTTAGTAGTATTTCTATCTACTTACATTGTGAAATAAACTAATCATTATGAAAAAGGAGAGTTCTTTTGTTAATCATAGAATAAATTATCAGGCTGTTACAGATGATATCACTCTAGAAATTATATCTTGAGCTATGTTTATCATAAGTGATAATTAAAAGTGTGAGGAAACAATTTATTTAAGGCAGGAATATTATAACACCCTGATATTTTGGAATATATATATATATATATATATTCTAAATACTACGTTCAATAGTTTTTTTACATGAAACACCGAACTAAAATGTGACAAAATATATAAAATGAATATTATAATGAAAATATAATATTATTAAAACCTATTGTAAATAAAAAGATTACAAACAATTATAAATGCATTAGAAATTTGATTAAGAACACTTAAAATTTTAAAAGGTTTTTTAGAAGTAGTTTTTCTTTATATATTAAATTTCTATTTAAGAGAAAATTTATAAATTTTATAATTTTAATTTAAAAAATTAACTTCATTTTTGAATTCAACATATGAAAATTATATTAATATGTTTTTTTCGAGTTTTTTATAAAATAATTGATTTTTAGGTGAATAGTAAAAAATACTAATGTTGTTAATAACACCACTTTTATGACATTATAATAATACAATAATGAATTAAAAGTTTTTGAAACATTTTCTACAAATATATATATTTATATATTTAAATATATCATTTAATATACTATATTGAATTTATAAAACCTATATTTAATGTTTTGGAAACCTGAGTAATATTTTACTCTAAAAATTATTTTTATTCTCCTATATTAAAAAAATTAGTCTTCATCACATATAAAAATTAAATCTAAAAAAAATTAATATTTTATTTCAAAATGTTCATAATATTTAATAAGTTAATTTTTTTATTCATAAAAGAATGATTATTGAGATTAAAGTTAACAACCATGATAATATTAAAATTGTTAGCAATGTTTTATTTTTATCCAGTCAAATAAATTAACATCTCATCCAAAACTATTTTTATATAATTTTTAAACTCGTATATATGTATATTATCACTCATTGAATTAGTAAAAAAAATTTAAAAAGATCAATAACTCTAAACGATGAAAACAATATTTTTTCTAAAAACAAGTATTTTTATATTAAATGTTTAGATAGAAAAGTTAATTTTATAATATTTATAAATTGAATTATATTATGTTGGGATTAAATTTAGGTTAAATAAACCTAAATTTTTTAATAGGGGCTACATTATATTTTTAATAAAACATAAATTACTTGTGTAAAAATAAGTTACCATGGTAAAATATAAAATGGAAAAATATAAAAATCTACCAGTTGAAATTATTTAAAATGAGAGGTAGATGATTTATTTTATTTTTACCACTCCATAATAAATTATTTCTTACTTTTTGACCCATTTACCCTTTAATAGTGTCTTTTTAGTATTGAAAAATAACGGGTCTTTGAAGAAGTTCCTTTTTTTCACTTATAAAAGGGGAACACTTCCACCACTCTATGCCACACATATCTCTTATAATTTCATCCTAAAACTCTTAAAATTTTTTATCCTAGAAGTATTTGTATTTTTAATAATCTTCTGGTCTCAAATGGTTAGAATATATCCTTCATTTCCATAGAGTCTTTCAAGATAAAATTCAAGATCCCAACATGAGTATTACTTAATCCTTAATTTTTTTAATAATTTTCACTTAAAAACCTATCATAATTATAGTAATATAATTAAATAATTATAATAATTATACTTTAGTGTAATTATATTAATTTATCAACCATTATTTAGTCCTTTCCATCCATTAATAAAAATAAAAAAAAAATGATCATGTGTACGTGCAGACAACCGCCGCCAAGAAACATTACAATTCATTTTTCATCACTTATTTTAATGGTTGGTAAAAATGATAGGTTTTATGTATTAATTGGATTAATATTTCACATTTATAATTTATCGTATAACTTCATTCTATCCCATTTTTTAGAAACAAAATCATTAATCATGCGTACCTGCAGACTAACACCTTCATGAATGATAAATTTCGTTTGTCATAAACACCCTTCGTGGATGGTTATGAGAATAAATTTAATAAAGATATTTATATTTATGAAAATTTTAATATTATGTAAAATTTATATTAATATGATATAAAGACACATTCTTACTCATAAAATCATTATAACACACTATTGTTTGGGCTCGTTTTATCAATTAAGTGGATGATGTTATAATGTTTATATAATGAATGATTAAGGAATGTTATATAATGGAAGTATAATTTAATAATAATATATTTAATATGTTTTAATTATTATCTAAATGTGTTATTTATATTTAATTTATTTATTAATATATCTTCTTATAATCATCAAACATGTTGAAACTATTTCTTTACGATTTCCATTTTCACAAACCATAATTTTCTCTTTCACCAATTAAAAATGGGATATTATAAATCATTGAAAAAAATTTATTATATTATCTATTATAATATTTTAATTATTAATTTATTTAATAAAAAATAATTTTCAATTCAATTAAAAAATTAGTAAAAAATATGAAATCCGAGTCTTTAGCATCCGATGATGAAAATAAACCATAACCAACTAATATATTTGTAATAATTGTTTATAAATGAAGATTATATATATAAATATATATAAATAAGGTTATATAATAAGTTAGAAATATATTTATTTATATTATATATGTTTTTATAGAATTTTTAAGTAAGTGGGAAATAAGGTAAGGGTTTTTAACCACAATATTACGTCATTAATATATGATTTATATTCACCACTTGTTTCCTTTTGTGGGGTATATATTTAACATGGAAATAATTTTTTAATAATTTTCAGTCAATTTAAGGTTTTTACAATTTCATCTCACATTCTATATTTTATGGGATTTTGATTCAAAATATACAAATATTGTTAGGGTCTTTGTTAACTAAACTCCCTATATTTAGTTATAATGCTTCTTCATGAACTTTTTTCATCGAAACATGGTTTTTTGCAACCTAAAATTTTATTTCATGTTACTATATATTCCTCTATATGTATAATTAATTTTTGATTAAAATATTTTACCTTGATGTATATATTCTATAAAATGTATATCATTTCTGAGATTAATTCTCATCCTCTTTAATGACAGTTTCCCCTCCCTGTCCATATTTTACTTTAGCATCAATGTTCTAATTTATATTTAGAAAAATAATTATCTGTTATCTCATTTTTACTTTATGTTATTTATAATCTTCTTATCAAAAACAATTTTTTTACTCCTTTTATTATTTGGATTTTCAAAAAATGTATTTAAAAAAATTAAAAAAGGGTTTTCCATCCTTTAAAAACAAAATTTTATGTTAAAATATACATTTATGTTTGATAAAATTTATATTTTTAAAGGTTATATCATTGAATTTCTTTTGAAATTAAATGTTTTCCAAAAATTTAGCTTCACCTTTTTGACATCTATGTTTCATTTTCAAGGATCCTTTATTTAAAATTATTTTTTTAAAAGTATATATTTTCAATATGTTTTTGATTTACATTTTTTAAATCATTATGTCTTTTTAAACTATCCAATATTGAAATTTGTTTTTAAAAATAAATATCTTTCAAAAATTTTCACTTCACCTTTTCAAAAATATTTTTTCAAATTGACTGTAACTTTATCTATTATGCCTAAGATAAAAGTGTTTTCTAAAAATTGTTTTATGATTTTGATTCCATTTTATAATTATCTTTAAAGGATTTATTTACTTGGTTACTATTATTCAAAAACAACCATATAAATTTTATTATGAAATAATTTTTGGGTATCAATCATTTATATTCTTGAGTTCAACTTTTGTGATACCATATCGAAATGTGGTGAAACCCAATTTTTATTTATAAGGGTTATTTATGACATAATGAATGATTACTTTTAAGTTGAACATATACGTATAGATTATGGTTAATTTAGGTCCTATATCACCCTCTAATGTGTTATTTATTGTTTTATACAACATGAGATGATGATTTTTGTGTGTGAACATCACGCTTTATGCTTTATTTACAATATTATTATATGAACATAATACATGAAACATTGTTCAAAATTTTGTTATGTGAACATGATATAGGTATATTTGATGGGACTTTTATTGTGTGAACATGATGCTGAATTTTTTTCCCATGATTTATTTGTAAATGAGATGTGATATAATTTATTCACAAGTTTTTTGAGTGAACGTAATGGGTGAAGCTTTGTTTACAAGTTTATTGAGTGAACATGTTGCAAGAATATTTGTTCACTATATTTTATATGATTATGTTTGTACCAAAGTTTCCTATTATGCTATATATAGATTGAATATTATATGTCCATTATATATTCCTATGATTATTCTCTATGAATAATGTTTATTATCTATTTATTTTGTACAATTTTTCCATGGTATACGTTTGTTATTTGGAGATGTCATTTCCTTTAATTATGATTCATGAACCCCCCTTATTGTTCAATATTATTATTAATACGAAAAATTTCCTTACTCAGGTTTTCTCATATGCTTATGTTCTAAACCTTGATGAAATGTTGATAATTTTTCTCTTAATGAGAATTTGATATCACCGATTTCTTATATTTCATTTTCAAAGGTTAAAAACCCCTCTCCCATTAAACAATTTAGAAAAATAAGTATGTATAACTTTACCTAAAACCTTATTTCTAGTGTGATTAATAAGAGACTATTTATCCATATTAATGAATGGATATCTGAGGAGAGGCATGGATTTATAAGGGGAAGTTACACCCAAGATTCTATTTCCTTATCACATGAAATGATATGAGATATTTAAAAAAATATGCATTGATCTAATATAGAAATTAAAATGGATATGTAAAATCCATATCATATATTAGAGTGGTTCTTCATCCTTATGGCGATGTCCAACATGGGTTTTTCAGTATGGGTTGGAGATTTACTCTTTATATTCTCCATACACCCTTATATTTTAGTGTAATTTATGGGAAATATTTGCGATTTTTTCAAGTTATCCCATGATTTAAGGAAAGGGTGTAACACCCCGAGATTTTATGAAAAATATTCTTTTTTAATTTCACTAATGTATTGTGTTTTACGCTACACCAAAAGGAGCTTGCACAACACGCATCCTTGATTTTCCTTGCATTACACGCAATCGCGACCTTCCTCGATAGCGTGTGTAGTACGCAATAACGAGTTTCACTAAACAACAATATGCTATTAAAATATTATTAAAACTAGCCGTTATGAATAGTAATAACCACCTTTTGAAATTTTGTAATTTTATTTTTCAAAATGGAATTCATTTTTTGATTCGTAATATCGAAATTAGCTTAGGGTGAAATTTTGGTGATTTTCGGATAACTTTCATATTTTGATGAATAGTGAAAATTACTAAATTTTAATTAAAAACAACTTTTTCAATAGAAATAATTAATAGTAATAAATTATTAATTTGAGTGGTTTTAAAGTATATTTAGAATATATTTTTAAAATTTAATACAATGTTGGTCATTGGATGTAATTTCACATTTAAACCAGACATAAACAAGTGTCAATCTTTTGATAGATATTGTTTCTTAAAAACACGCTATTTGTTTTAACAGCGGGATTTAATTATAGAATTAATTAATGCAACTTATATGATATGAATTTGGTAAAATAGACTTCATTTTTGAATTCTGAATATGAAATATAGCTTAGGATGAAATTTTGGCATTGTTCTAAAAAATATCATTTTTTGATGAATAGTGAAACTACTAAGTGGTAGTTAAAAAACTGAATTTTGCATAAAACATAATTTTACCGCTTCTGTGAATGGAATTTCAAAAATCCGAGAAACACGGTTGATGTCAGTAAGTAAAATGTGGTTCAATGAGATGAAAATAATTTTTGGTGAATAATAACTTTTTACTTTTATTTACCACGGTTAAAAGTAAATAGGGTACTTAATGGTAAGAATGATATTAATATTACCCTAAAACTTGTCCTAATTATATTGGACAAGTGTATCTCGACCAAAAAAAACCTTAAGTGTAAAATATTATCATTTAGGCCCACTTGGATTAGATTAGGACATTTATTATTATTTAATTCAAAGAAGAGTTAAAAGAGTTAAAATCAATGTTTATTTACTAAAACATTTTTAATATAGGGTTATACATAAGATAAATTCAATTTTAAATATTCATTAGAAAGATAAAGAGATTTAATAAATAATGGTATTTTATTTGTAATTTTTAGACATTAAATAATTTAATTTATTTATGACACAACGATGATGCAGTAATTATCTTATTAATGAAATATTGACATAATTGATGTTATAAATACTCAAATAAATGTAATTTAAGACTTTTTATGACTTACACTAATTTTCTAGGTTAATATGACATGTTATTGTTGATTTAAGTAACTTGGTTCGAACTTATCATTCTGTTAGAAATTTCATAAAAATCATGTACCAAATAGTGTCAAAATTGACATAAATTAGTTTTTAAAACAAATATTATATTATTAATTGTTATTTAATTCCTAAAAATCTATGGTTCGGCCAAATGACTTAGACAATGATATATATATTAATAATAAACAACTTGGGGTTCGTTTGGCTTCATATAATAAGTTTATTAACCATATAGTGTAAGAAAAAAAAAAGACACGGTAAAAGTTAAATTACTTAACTTAGAGTTAAATCTAATTGATAAGGTTAAAATAATAACTTAACCTTGTCTAAATCCTATTGTATGAGAGGATTTCGACCCATACCCACTTTATATTCGAAATAAGACCATTTGGAACCATTATAAACCGAATTTGACCTTAATATAAAATAATATTTTGAGATTTTCCTAAGATGCCCCTCTCCTCCTTTATAAAAGGGCACCTCCTCCCTCTCTTCCTCACACAACTTTGAGCCTTCAAGCTCGGATAAAACCTGTCAAACTCTCCTCTCCACTTCCCTAGAAACATCCTAGAGGTTCTGGTCTTCCTCAAAGACCAATTTTGGTACCCTAAGAGGTGGTCTCAAAGAGGCGCTTCAAAGAAGAGGTAATTTCCGTTACCAATTCTTTCACCTTTATTTCTTCTTCCACTTCTTCTTATAAGGTTGTTTCATTATGAAGTAATAACATCAGTATCACTCATATACTGATATGTTATTATAAATATGAAACAACTCTAATTAACCTTCTATCCATCCTACGGAAAAAGGAAATCACCGCGCGTGCGTACGTACGGAATACCGTCTCCACGCCGTGGTGTAATCTGCTTTTCCACCAACACCTTACATGGATGGGTATTATGGAGTAAAAAAATAACTATACATAGTTATTATAACACAATAATGATTCTAATATATTGTATCATCCACTCCAATTCAATTCAATAATTATGGAAATGATATCATCGCTCGTGCGTACGTACAGACTACCGTCTCCACGACGCGATGAGATTCATTCTCCATGTTAACCATTTAAGAGTGATTATAAAGTATATATAAGAAATAATAATGAAATATATGACATTATAAATCTACTGGATTTATGTATATATGTATGTAATCTACTTAATTCCATTCAACTCAATAAGGAAATGAAAACAGCGTTCATGCGTACGTACGACCTACCGTCTCCATGAACGGTGTGTTTCATTTCATTTATCTATCTATTATATATATATATACTGAATATATATGATATATAAATCATGTTTTATATTCTGGAAGTATGTAAATCATGATATAAGTAATAATAATGTCAATAACAACAAGTCCAAACACCTACGATAAATGAAACGATTTTACCCAAAACGCTTCTTTAACATGGAATTTACAAAAGAACGGGTAATATAAAGTCATAAGTGAACCATATATGATATAATAACAATGAATTTGATTCTTTAATAAGTCAATGACATTATTTAAATCATTATACAAGAGGTTCAGACACTTACGAAGCAAATCGGACCTAAGGTAAGGGAAATATCACAATCTCATTTTTATCCGAGATTGTTTATTCGTAAGTATTTACTGGGGTGTATTTTATCATCCGCATCCATGTTTCATAAATATGTAATATTATTTCCATCCACCTACAATTGTTTAAATCCATTTTTACCCTTCGATGAGTTTTAAAAAAAAAGGATATGAAAGGAATCTTTTGTCGTTTTTCATACGGGGTACTTTTTGACTTTTCCGACAAAAGTACGAAGAATGTTTTTTTTAACTTATACGGCATGAATGGATTTTTAAAACATTATTTCCAAAGATATTCCTTTACAAGTTTTCAATTTTATTTTTAATCAACTTCTTTTAGTTTAAAATTGTATGACATGTTAAGAAAGGAAAAGTGTTTTTGAAGTAAAAAGGATATTTCCTTCAAGAATGAAGTTCAAGTGTTTTATCAAAATTATTTTCCATCTAAGATAATAAATGGTTCTGTTTTTATCCCTATTATTACATTGATTTTATTATGTTGTGATGAAATTATTTTTATGAATTCATTTATCGTATATGAATTGTTTTATGATGTCATGATGTTTAAGATTCCCATTTTTATTACATGGGTTATGCAATGATGTATGGTTTATGATTTTGTGGCACACATAAGAATGGTATCATTATGAGATGGGTGGGACCTATATCTCCCTCCAATGCATTGGGTAATGATTTTATATCTCATGAGATAGACATGGATGAAATGGTAGGTTATACCGGTTCAGTGAAACAGGACTGAAACGAGGGTGACTCGGTTCAGAAAGGGACTTTTTCCACTAAGATAGTCTTGGAAATGAGTATTGACTAACAAGAAATGATGATTATGTGTGTATGCCACAAAGTTTCATGTTTTAAGTTGTGATTATTGGGATTACATTTCACTTCTATGATTTATCCCATGTTATGATATTATGAGCTCTTTTGCAGGTTAATATTTCCAAAAGCTATATTCTTATGTATATAATGTGATTGATATTTATTTTGTTTACCCTTACTGAGAATTTGAGCTCACCCTTTTATGTTTTATTTTCCCCAGGATATAAAGAAAGGTTTTAGGGAAAAAAGAAGATCTTTATGGGAGATATTGGAGATCTTTCACCACGATTAGAAGATTTTATTCCGAGTTTCCAAAGACACTAAACTATTACGGTCCTTGTGTGTGTGTTTTTGTTATGTACTAAGTATTCCGAAAAAGTAATGTAATGTTCATGTACATCAGGCTTCGGGTCTATACAGTTGGTATCAGAGGAAAGGTTTAGTAAACCTTTGGAAACTAGGATGCGAAAACGTTAGTGAGATCCCTAGAGATATTTCTAAGGTATGTCTAGGGATGTCTCTAAGGTTAAGTATACGTATAGGTTATAGTCCTTGAATTTCGGTAACGATCATAGAATTTAACCTAAGATGTTAGATATTGAGGATACTCCCCCTTTATTATGTTGTTTTCCCTAGCATGATTTTTGCCTCTCACACTATTCTTTTTGGGTTTTAGAAAATTGTTGGAAACAAGATGATTCACGATAATGGAGGATAGGATGGACAATGGAATGATATTCTTCATGTGCAACCAAATGAAATGGGATTTGGAAGTCCAAACATCATTATTATGCCGAATCAGAAATCTCATAATATGATCAATAAATTAAAATTTGGTATGTTTCCTGACTCGGCTAATAAGAGAAATATGGAGTTTCACGATGATCATAGAGGAAAGAAAGTTCAATTTTCCATATGTAAATCATGTGGGAAGAGGCATCAAGGAGAATGTTTCAAAGGAACAGGAAGATTCTTTGGGTGTGGAAAAGAAGGACACAAATCCAGTAAGTGCAAAGGAAAAGGTTCAGTTAACACCAGGGATGAGGATAATGGTATTGCTACGACATCAACAATGGTTAAATGTTTTAAATGTGGAATGTACGGGCATTATGCAAACCAATGCCCTAAGGGAAAGTCTCATGAAGAGAATCAGTATGGTCGTATGGGTAGTATTTATGTTGATGATGATGAAGAGACTACAAATGATATGCGAAATGAAAGAATTGTTGAAGCTCGGTCAATGGTTTAAGAATGTAGTGGAATGATGACATGTTTATCATGTGTAATGTTGTATAAGTAATCTCATGGTACTATGGAATAAAGAGAAATCTAAGGATTGTTATACTATTGTCTTTCCTTGAGTTTTGAAAGTGTATGATTAATGTTACCAGTAACCATGAAAGGTTATTCAGATATTTTTGGAATGTAGATGATATGCGCATAATGAAGGGATAAGGAGAAAATTAAATGTTTGATAGTATTCATGAGCTCATGACTGATATAAGGAGAAGGTTATGTAATGGATTGAGTATATAGAATTTTTGGATTTTGGTATGTTAAAAGAGTTAACTTCTGACAGCATTTATGTTTTCACTAAGGTTCAATGGGTATTCATTCTTCAAGAGAATACATGATTAAGGTATTCACATGTTTGTAATTTGACCAACAAGATATATCTTATGATATATGGGGGATAAATGATGACATTCACATGATTGTTCTGTGACATTTCAAGTAATCATTTTCTTTATACTATGATCTTGGACCGAAGTATTTTAGATAAGCCTAAAGATTAGAATGGATTATGTTGGACATAAGTTAGGATAAAACTTTTTTCGATATTATTAATGGGATTTTATAGTAATATAGCTTTAGAAAAAGGACAACCTGCAGGATGGGCGACAACCCATCGCGTCGGACAAGGCTGTGGGAATCGAACCCACAACCGAAGTGCGACTGGCCTTTATCGCCTACCACTGACCTACAGAAAGTCCCTGTTTAGTAGAAACTAGTTTTATTAAGCGGTATGATATATGAAGTATAAGATCATTTTTGGAACCATATATGATTAATCTCACTATAAGATGGACTTATAACTTTTGCTTTTATTTGAGACAGACGGAATGACCCATCATTCTATCACATGATCTGCTAACACTTCACGAATAACAAATTCAACTTCATTTATTTAAGAGATGAAGTGGAAATTGTTCAAGGCACGAACAACATTGAGATTTTACCAAAATAAAGTAAGTATTTATTCTAATTCAAATTCTTCAACTTTAGGGAAACGATCTTGAAAACCAAAAATGTTGTCCTAGTACTCTTATATCTGATTAATTGGATGGTACCTTAGATCGTCACAAATTTATGGATTTGTGATTGTTGGCTTTTCCATAGCCATGTTCTCTACCACTCTCCATCAGAACATGATGGGTAGATTTTTCTTCCATATCCATATTTTCACATATGTGGAAACCCAGTGATTAGTTTATTTGGGTAACCATTATGTTTCATACTTTCGTTTTTAAAGATTGGTTTTGGTATTCCTTTTTATGATGTGGGTTTCTATTAAAAAAAAACTTTCGAATAGTAAACCATTTATAACCCCGACGAATTTAGAGGGAGAAATTCATTTTAAGGGGGGTAGAATGTAACACCCTGAGATTTTATGAAAAATATTCTTTTTAATTTCACTAATGTATTATGTTGTACGCTACACCAAAAGGAGCTTGCACAACACGCATCCTTGATTTGCCTTGCATTACACGCAATCACGACCTTCCTCGATAGCGTGTGTAGTACGCAATAACGAGTTTCACTAAACAACAATATGCTATTAAAATATTATTAAAACTAGTCGTTATGAATAGTAATAACCACCTTTTGAAATTTTGTAATTTTATTTTTCAAAATGGAATTCATTTTTGGATCCCAAATATCGAAATTAGCTTAGGGTGAAATTTTGGTGATTTTCGGATAACTTTCATATTTTGATGAATAGTGAAAATTACTAAATTTTAATTAAAAACAACTTTTTCAATCAAAATAATTAATAGTGATAAATAATTAATTTGAGTGGTTTTAAATTATATTTATAATATATTTTTACAATTTAATACAATTTTGGTCATTGGATGTAATTTCACATTTAAACCAGACATAAACAAGTGTCAATCTTTTGATAGATATTGTTTCTTAAAGACACGCTATTTGTTTTAACAGCAGGATTTAATTATAAAATTAATTAATGCAACTTCTATGATATGAATTTGGTAAAATAGACTTAATTTTTGAATTCGGAATATGAAATATAGCTTAGGATGAAATTTTGGCATTGTTCTGGAAAACATCAATTTTTGATGAATAGTGAAACTACTAAGTGGTAGTTAAAAAACTGAATTTTTCATAAAACTTAATTTTACCGCTCCTGTGAATGGAATTTCAAAAACCCGAGAGACACGGTTGATGTCAGTATGTAAAATGTGGTTCAATGAGATGAAAATAATTTTTTGTGAATAATAACTTTTTACTTTTATTTACCACGGTTAAAAGTAAATAGAGTAATTAAGGGTAAGAATGATATTAATATTACCCTAACACATGTCCTAATTCTATTGTACAAGTGTATATCGACCAAAAACAACCTTAAGTGTAAAATATTATCATTTAGTCCCACTTGGATTAGATTAGGACATTTATTATTATTTAATTCAAAGAAGAGTTAAAAGAGTTAAAATCAAAGTTTATTTACTAAAACATTTTTAATATAGGGTTATACATAAGATAAATTCGATTTTAAATATTCATTAGAAAGATAAAAATATTTAATACATAATGGTATTTTATTTGTAATTTTTATACATTAAAAAATGTAATTTATTTATGACACAATGATGATGCAGTAATTATCTTATTAATGAAATATTGACATAATTGATGTTATAAATACTCAAATAAATGTAATTTAAGACTTTTTATGAAATACACTAATTTTCTAGGTTAATATGACATGTTATTGTTGATTTAAGTAACTTGGTTCGAACTTATCATTCTGTTAGAAATTTCATAAAAATCATGTACCAAATAGTGTCAAAATTGACATAAATTAGTTTTTAAAACAAATATTATATTATTAATTGTTATTTAATTTCTAAAAATATAAGGTTCGGCCAAATTACTTAGATAAGGATCGATATATTAATACTAAACAACTTGGGGTTCTTTTGGCTTCATATAGTAATTTTATTAACCATATAGTGTAAGAAAACAAAAAGACACGGTAAAAGTTAAATTATTTAACTTAGAGTTAAATCTAATTGATAAGGTTAAAATAATAACTTAAACTTGTATAAATACTATTGGATGAGAGGATTTCTACCCATCCCCATTTTATCTTCTAAATAAGACCATTTGGAACCATTATAAACCGAATTTGACCTTAATATAAAATAATATTTTGAGATTTTCCTAAGATGCCCCTCTCCTCCCTTATAAAAGGGCACCTCCTCCCTCTTTTCCTCACACAACTTTGAGCCTTCAAGCTCGGCCAAACCCTGTAAAATTCTCCGCTAAACTTCCCTAGAAACATCCTAGAGTTTCTGGTCTTCCTCAAAGACCAATTTTGGTACCCTAAGAGGAGGTCTCAAAGAGGCGCTTCAAAGAAGAGGTAATTTCCGTTACCAATTATTTCACCATTATTTCTTCTTCCACTTCTTATTCTAAGGTTGTTTCATTATGAAGTAATAACATAAGTATCACTCATATAATGATATGTTATTATAAATATGAAACAACTCTTATTAACCTTCTATCCGTCCTACGGAAAAAGGAAATCACCGCGCGTGCGTACGTACGAAATACCGTCTCCACGCTGTGGTGTAATCTACTTTTCCACCAACACCTTACATGGATGGGTATTATGGTGTAAAAAAATAACTATACATAGTTATTATAACATAATAATGATTCTGATATATTGTATCATCCACTCCAATTCAATTCAATAATTATGGAAATGATATCATCGCTCGTGCGTACGTACGGACTACCGTCTTCACGACGCGATGAGATTCATTCTCCATGTTAACCATTGAAGAGTGATTATAAAGTATATATAAGAAATAATAATGAAATATATGACATTATAAAGCTACTGGATTTATGTATATATGTATTTCATCTACTTAATTCCATTCAACTCAATAAGGAAATGAAAACAGCGTTCATGCGTACGTACGGCCTACCGTCTCCATGAACGGTGTGTTTCATTTCATTTATCTATCTATTATATATATATATATACTGAATACATATGATATATAAATCATGTTTTATATTCTGGAGGTATGTAAATCATGATATAAGTAATAATAATGTCAAGAACAACAAGTCCAAACACCTACGATAAATGAAACGATTTTACCCAAAACGCTTCTTTAACATGGAATTTACAAAAGAACGGGTAATATAAAGTCATAAGTGAACCATATATGATATAATAACAATGAATATGATTCTGTAATAAGTGAATGACATTATTTAAATCATTATACAGGAGGTTCGGACACTTACGAAGCAAATCGGACCTAAGGTAAGGGAAATATCACAATCTCATTTTTATCCGAGATTGTTTATTCGTAAGTATTTACTGGGGTGTATTTTATCATCCACATCCATGTTTCATAAATATGTAATATTATTTCCATCCACCTAAAATTTTTTAAATCCATTTTTACCCTTCGATGAGTTTTTTTTTAAAAAAAGGATATGAAAGGAATCTTTTGTCGTTTTTCATACGAGGTACTTTTTGACTTTTCCGACAAAAGTACGAAGAATGTTTTTTTAAACTTATACAACATGGATGGATTTTTAAAACATTATTTCCAAAAAGATTCCTTTACAAGTTTTAAATTTTATTTTTAATCAACTTCTTTTAGTTTAAAATTGTATGACATGTTAAGAAAGGAAAAGTGTTTTTGAAGTAGAAAGGATATTTTCCTCAAGAACGAAGTTCAAGTGTTTTATCAAAATTATTTTCCATCTAAGATAATAAAGGTTTATGTTTTTATCCCTATTATTACATTGATTTGATTATGTTGTGATGGAATTATTTTTATGAATTCATTTATCGTATATGAATTGTTTTATGATGTCATGATGTTTAAGATTCCCATTTTTATTACATGGGTTATGCAATGATGTATGGTTTATGATTTTGTGGCACACATAATAATGGTATCATTATGAGATGGGTGGGACCTATATATACCTCCAATGCATTGGGTAATGATTTTATATCTCATGAGATAGACATGGCTGGAATGGTAGGTTATACCGGTTCAGTGAAACAGGACTGAAATGAGGGTGACTCGGTTCAGAAAGGGACTTTGTCCACTAAGATAGTCTTGGCAATGAGTCTTGACTAACAAGAAATGATGATTATGTGTGTATGACACAATGTTTCATGTTTTAAGTTGTGATTATTGGGATTAAATTTCACTTCTATGATTTATCCCATGTTATGATATTATGAGCTCTTTTGCAGGTTAAGATTTCCAAAAGCTATATTCTTATGTATATGATGTGATTGATATTTCTTTTGTTTACCCTTACTGAGCATTTGAGCTCACCCTTTTATGTTTTCTTTCCCCCAGGATATAAAGAATGGTTTTAGGAAAAAAAGAAGATCTTTATGGGAGATATTGAAGATCTTTCACCATGATTAGAAGATTTTATTCCGAGTTTCCAAAGACACTAAACTATTACGGTCCTTGTGTGTGTGTTTTTGTTATGTACTAAGTATTATGCAAAAGTAATGTAATGTCCATGTACGTCAGGCTTCAGGTCTCTACAAAGGGAACCCTATATCACTTAGTGTTTTCATTATGTCTCAAGAATCTCTTATCTAGATCTTGAAAAATGGACTTCAATTAGGATTCATCTGACCCTATAGGATCATAATTTATTTTAATAGTATATCTCATCTCCTATTTGTGGATGACATTGTTTTATTTATTAATGACAGTAATAGACCAGACCTTGGAATTAATACTATCATGGTAGAGTATTTCAAATGGAGTGGTCAGGCTATCAATCACGAGAAAAGTAACATCTTCATAGCCAATTATTGTATGGAAAGCTGTGTAAAAATTGTTGAATAACTCCTAGGTATTTAGAGAAGTTTATTTCTAATGAAATATCAAAGATATCCTATCTTTTATGGAAAGATACACATTCATTATTAAGAGGGAATGGTGGAAAAAATTTCATAGTGCATAAACAAAAGGAATAATCACTTCTTGTCATTAAATGGAAGTATAAACCTTATTAATTGTGTGCAATCTTCAATCCCTATGCATTTATTATCTGTTCTTAGAGTGATGAAAACAGTGGTGAAAAACATTGATAGGATTATGTATTCCTTAATTTAGGATAAAAATATAGAGGGTTTTCCCATTGGGACTCATGAATTAGGATGGCTAATCTAGTGAATGTGGGAGGCATAAATCTTTATAGTGTGGTGGGAATAACACAAAGCCTTCTAGATAAACTGGCGTATAAGGTATTGGAAGGGAGATCCCTATGGGCCAAGTATGTTGTGGAAAAAAATGGTTTAGACCTAGAGTCACCTAAAGGGATAATTTAGAGCTTATTCTAGATGCCATGAGGTTACAAAATAGAACTACAACATCAATCGTGGTGGATTATTGGTTATAGAGAGATTAGTTTTTAGCCGTAGAATCAGGTGGGTGTTTCACTAGTCTTCCCACTATATTTGATGCCCAAAATTATGATTTAAAGGCTTGAATGCGTAAATTTTTCATTGAGGCCATATTGGATCATCAATAACACATAAACTTTAGCTCCATCCAAGTTTCCAATGATTTTGGAAAGCTTATATTCATAGGTTCTTCTTTAGGTGGTTTCTCGACCAAAGCTATAAATGCTATTTCTTCTCCAACCAAGGGTAGAATGATTGGGGTGATATTTTATTGTGAAAATACATTTTGGGTAAGAAAAAATTTATCTTCTATAATATAATAAACAATGAAATCTCCACATATGTTTTAATCCAAAGGAGGTATGTTCATCTAGCATCGAAATTCCACTACTTTCAGATCTCTAGGGAGGAAGTAGTGGATCATCTCTTTTTTAAGGGGAGTGGGTGTATGCTATGTTGTAGGGGTTGGCCAAATCAATTTAGTTTATAGATTAGATGGAAACCATATATTGTTTTATTTAGGACTGGTTTACTGGCATGGGAAAAACTTATAGGGAGAAGAATGTGAGGGTGATACTATTATCAACTGGCTATTGGTGTATATAAAATGCCATAAATATATCCCAAAGTGAAAATACCTTTATCTCATGATTATATATTCAAATTTGAGATCATAGACTTGTAAAGGAATTTGGATATCTTATGCATGATTGGTAGAAATCCCCCTCCCTAAGTATCATGATGGAGATAAGGAATTATCCTCCTCCATGACATGGTAGAGATTCATAGGGGAGATAGATTCGTTGGAATCCAAGCAGTAGTGGGTACAAACTCAATACTGATGGTTCCTACCTTCTCGATATCATGTGAGGATGAGGTTTGGTGTGGGATGCAAGGGGTTCAGTGTTTGTTGCTTTCAAAAGATTTTATAGGGGTGGAGATTATATGGCTGTAGAGGACATGGAGGTTCTTTATGGGCTTTAGGTTTTCACTACACTCGATATCGTATTAGATGTTATAGAAATGGACACCTATGTTATTCTCTTCTCTCTATCAAACAAGATATCCATAACACGGTCCATAATTTACTAAATTCAAAGGTTTAAGAGGATCTTGAATCATGATAACTTATTACAAACATTTCATGAAGGAAAAAAGAATCATATTTCTTATCTTCAAATGGTAATTAGGATAGAACTCGAATGATTTTTTATAGTATGGGTTCTATCTCCCCCGAGTGTGTTAATCTTTTTTTGTGAGGATGCACTAGGCCTTAACTACATTATACCTCTATGATTTTTGTTTCTATGTGATCCTTAATAAAATTATAACTTTGGATAAAATGATGAAGGATTTGAGAATATTTTTATGGAGTGGTTAAAAAACCTAGTAGAAGATAAAAAATTAATAACCAAGAGTGAAACCTTGGAATTTTTATGTTAGGGTACATATATCATATATTATTTATTAATTTTAAGTTAATAGTTTTCATTTTTATAAAGTTGTCGAATTAAGTAATATTATCATTAAATTCATTATTCAAGTAATGTATGTATTAAGGATAAACTAATTTAACAATGGATATGATGAAAAATTTGGTGATGGTATTAATGAGGAACCAATTATTATTAAAATTGGTGTTGAAAATATTATGGTTATGCTCATACAAATATTTTGAGTTGGGATTGAAAATTTGAGTCTTTCCAAGATCTTGGATGCACCAAACAAGGTAAATATGGATTCTCATAGAAGTCTAGGTGGTAAAGATGAGGAATAAAAGAATATTTAATTTTCTTTATATCAAAAATTTGGGAATAAGAACACAAGGGAATGTATCAAAGTAACAAGAGAATATTTCAAGTATGAAAGGGTTGTTCATCAATATCATCATCATTGGAGAGATATGTAGAGGTCACCCAATACAATGGAATATATTAGAGTCTCAAATACTACATTATCCAACATCAATACTATAATTACAAGGATCTTGGGAATTATGAAAATTGATACCCAAATATAATTTATAATAAGGATTATAGGTATAAACAACCTTTTAGACCATGGGAGAAATAAAAGGCCTATTAAAAGACTACAATTGAAGTGGATAGTGATAATTATGTGGTTCGAGGTTTTATACACTCTATATTTCTAGATTTATTATATAATATAAGTTTTCACCAACTATTAGATATTGAATTATAAATTAAAGACTCATATTGGTATCATTATTATTTCCAAAGTGTTTGAATATCCTTCAAGGGTTATGAGATTATTATATATCCAAGTATTAATAATTATTCCTTTATATGATTTTTAAATCTTCACAAGGAAACTATTAATTACCATGATAGGGAAATCACATTTCAAACCAACCTATGATCATTTATCAGCACAGGTATGGTTGTGATCTCTCTAGGAAATTTAATTCAATTATAGGAGTTATGATACCTAATAATAAGGGATCTTCTCAAATTATTGGAGAAAAAAACAAAATATTAAGATTATCGTATTTTGAGGGAAAAAGATATATTTCTTCAGTTTGTTGATATCACTTTAAAAAATATATCATAAGTTTATTTTATCTCTTAAACACACTTAGTTAGTAAGTGAGAATTAAAATTATGATGAAAAAATTTATTTAATTAGAACACCTTGATATTTTAGAATATATATACATATATATTCTAAATACTATGTTTGATAGCTTGTTTCACCTAAAAAACCAAACTAAAAAGAGCCATGACATATAATATGAATATTATTAATAAAATTCAAGAATAATAAAACCTAGAATACATAAAATTATTGTAATCAATTATAAATTCATATGAAATTTAGTTAATAACACTTAATGATTTAAATGGTTTTTTAAAACTAGTTTTTATTTATATATTGAATTATAATTTTAAAGATAAATATATAAATTGTAGAATTTTAATTTTAAAAAATTAATTTCATTTTTTAATTCCATACATAAAAATTATATTAGGATTAATTTTGGGTATTTTACTAAAATAATTGATTTCAGGATAATATAAAAAAATACTATTTTTTCAAATACTGTTACTTTTATAACATTATCATAATACATTAATGAAATAAATGTTTTTTAAAACTTTTTATATGAATATATATATATATATATATTAATATACTTACTTTAAAAATACTGTATTTGATTTTTAAGACCTATGTTTAACATTTTACAAACTTAATTAATATTTTACAATAAAATTATTTTTATTCGCTTATATTAAAAAAATATTTTTCATCACTTTTGTAAATTAAATACAAAAAAATTGATTTCACGTTTTAAATCAACATTTTAATAATATTTAATGAGTTCAATTTCAATTTTTTGGAATAATATTATGATTACTAAGATTAAAGTTAATGACCATGATAATTATAAAAATCTAATTTTCAAAGAATTGTTTTATTAACATTGTGTAATTTTTATCTTACATTTTTTTTAATATATTCTAAAAAATAATTTTAATATTATATATATATATATTATCACTCATTTAATTTGAAAACAATACTATATAAGATTAAGAACACTTTGTGATGAAAAAAATTTATTTTATGAAACCATTTTTTATATATTAAATTTTTTAATTTAAAATTCAACTTTATATTATTTAAAAATTGTATTATTCTAAACATATATTTAATTTATATTAATGAATTTTTTTTAATCAGGGTTACCTTATATTTTTAATTAAATAGAAAATACTTGGGTGAAAACAAGTTACCAAGATGAAAACCATAATGGTAAAATGTAAAAAACTAGTGGTAAACAGATTAAAAAAAGTTTAAAAAATGCATAAAAATGGGTTTAAGAGGATTTATTGACCTCATATCACCACAAAATACATTATTTGTCACTTTTGGAGAAACTAACCCTTGAATAACATCTATCTATTAGTGAAAAATAATGAAAATTCACAAAAGTTCTCTTTTCTTGACTTATAAAAGGTGAAAAAATTCCACCAATTCATGAAAAAATTATAATTTATAATTTATTAATGAAAATATTCCTTAATTATATCATATTTTTGAGAAATTTAATCCTTAATAATCTGTACATTTAAACTACCGCTTCCACAAACAATATTTGTTTTGAAATCACTTCCATTTTGTATAGTTATAATAAAAATTTAATGAATATATATGATGTTTATGATATTTTTAATATTCCTTAAAATTTATATTAAAATTATAAAAAAACATATCCTTACTCATAAAATCACTACAAAATGCTCTCATTTGGGTCGGTTTTACCACCCAAGTGAATGATGTTATAATATTTATATCATGAATGATTAAAGAATGTTATATAATAGAAATATCATGTAATAATAATGTATTTGATATGATTTAATTTTTATTAAATGTGTCATTTATATTTAATATATTTATTAATATATCATATTTTTATCATTAAACATGTCAAAAATAGTTTTTCCCAATTTCAATTTTCACAAACCATACCATTATCAATCACCAAATAAAAATTTGATACGATGAATCAACGAAAAAAAATTATAATAGTATCCTGTATAATATGGGAATAATTAATTGTTTTTAAAAAATAATAAATGATAAATAATTGAAAACTAGTATGAAATAAGAAATTTGAGATTCTATAATTCAATAATGAAAATAAACCATAACCAACTGATATATTTTTAGTAAATGGTTTTAAATGAAGTGTATAAATATATATATATATATATATATTAATAAGGTTATTTAATTGGTTATTAAGATAGTGATGTATGTTATACAAGAGGTTAGAGTGCATTCAAGTAAGTTTAAAACATGGTATAGGTTTTGGAATCTAAAATTTTCTTTATTCAGATGTGATCATATTCACCACTTGTTTCTTTTTGTGGTATATATATTGGAAATGGATTTCTTTTTTTCATAATTTTTATTAAATTTGTGGGATTTAAAAATAAATCTCACATACTATCTTTCATGAGTTTTCATTTTAAAATATACTATGTTTATAACAATATTTGTTAACTTAACTCCCTCTATTGAGATATAATGATTCTTCTTAAAATTATTTATTCCAAGCTTGGTTTCCTCCATCATAACATTTTTTATCATGATAATTTCTATTCCCCTAAATGTATGATGAATTTTTAATTCAAATATTTTACCTTGGTGATTTCTTTCCTAAAAAAGTATATCATTTTTAAGAATAATTTCCATCTTCTTTAACAAAGATTTACCCACTTTTTCTGTAGTTTTCTACATAAAAATATTATCATTTATAATTAGAAAAATAATTACAAGTTATCTCAGTAGACCATAATATATACTTTCATTACTTTTCAAAAGGAAGTCTTTTTACTCTTTTTATTGTGTGGATTTTTATAAAATGTATTTCAAAATATGAAAAAGTGGGTTCTATATTTTCAAGAATCTATTATTGAAGTGTTTTTTTAAAATTTATTTTTTTACAGTTTTATTTATCCATTTTAATTTTTTTTTTCTTTCTCAAGGATATATTATTGAATACAATTTTTTAAAAAATAAAACATTCCAATATGTTTTCACTTCACCTTTTTTGAAATATTTATGTCACTTTCAAGGCTCTATTATTTAAATTTATTTTAAAAGTAAATATTTTTTAAAAGTGTTCACTTCACCATTTCAAAAATGAAATTTTCATAATGACTATAAGTTATTCTATTATTCCAAAGATAAAATAATATTTTAAAGATTCTTTTATGTTTTCACTTATATTTTTCTCTTTATCTATAAAGGCCTTATTTCATGGGAAGTTAGTATTAAAACCCACCATCTACATGTTCTTATGAAATATTCTTTTGGGGTGATTTAATTTTAAGCATCAACCATTTACATTCTTGAGGTCAATTTTAGTTAAACCTTCTGGAAATATTATGAAACCCATTTCTATTTCCATAGGTTTTTAATGATATAATGAATTATTGATTTTAAGTAGAACACATATGTATGGATTATTGATGGATTAGGTCCTATATCTTGATCATAATAATTGGTTATGATTTTATATCAAATGAGTTGATGAAATATTTTGTGAACACTATATGAGCAGCTTTATTCACATGTTTGTTATGTGAACATGATGTGAGAATCTTTAGTCACAAGATTGTTATGTGAACATGAAGTGGGTGGATTTGTTCACTTTTTTTTGTGTGAAATTGATAAAAAAATATTTATTCACAATTTTGTTATGTTAATGTGATGTGGAAATATTTTTTCACAATATTTTTGTGTGAACATAATGTATGAAAATTTTTAAGAATATTTTATATTCTTATGCTTTTGAAAAAGTTATTTGTTATATTATATTTCAAATTAATGTTACATATTCATGCTATATGCGTATGATTTTTATATATGGATCATGTTTATTATCTCTTTATTTTTCACAAATTTTTCATTTTATATGTTTAATATTTTTAAATTACATTTCCTTAATTTATTATTTATGGGAAAATTTTGTTGTTATTTATATTTTTTAATAATAAATTTCTCCATGTATTATCATGTTCTTATGACTTAACCCTCAATGATATGTTGATATTTTATCCTATAATAAGAGGTTAAGATCATTATATATCCTTTCCCTAGGTTATGAAGATAAGTATAACTTATAGGAAGTCTAAAAGAGAGTTTAGAGGGGTTTGGTTATAGATAAATTGTCACAATTGTTGTAAAATATGTTCCTTATACATACAATAATCAAAGAAACCAATTTAAAAGATTATATGAGTTGTGTGATATTATTATGATATGTAATAATAATTTAAGATTCATGTATGTTTATTTTAGTTAATATAACTTGGTGTAAAAGTTAATTTGTAAAAGATAGTGTTTTTAGCATTGAACCTGAGAGTGTGGGTCAGAGGCACCTCATAAGATGAATATGGATGTTGATTGATTTAAAATTATTTCCTTTTTTACTGGTCCACTTAATCATACATGTATTATTCTAATGTTACAAGTAAAATGTTAAATCTCTCATTCATACTCTTTCTAATCACACTAAATTATACAAATATATGTAAAATGTAAAGCACATAAGGCACAATAATTTTTCTTCATTAACCATAAAAGGATAATATAAGGAGCGTACAGTGATGGTGAGTCAACTTTTAGATGATAACATTATAAACGATATGTATTAAAATAGTTTCATAAATCCACACAGCCAATCCAGGGGTATTATCTCATTTTATGTACCCACACATTGCTTCAGTAAAAGGCATGAATAATTTATAGAATTTATAGTCTCATTAAATAGTTTAAGAACATGTTAGTCTATCTTCATTTAACAAGAGACTCTTCTTGAATATTTATTCATAAATTTAAGTTCCTTTTATCCTTTACTTTAGTCTTTATACTTATTTTATACTTGTTAAGAAGAACCTCATTGAATGGGGGATGAATATGTTTCTTCTACAAAAAATATAATAACATCTTTATATTATTCAAGATGAAGATAAATCTTTAGTATAATTATCTTATAGTCTTCCTTTTATTCCAACTAAATCTGTAAGTTATTTAATTCTCAATTAAATCCCTCTATTTAAGAATCGTTCTAGTTGTGATAATGGTATTATTTTATGGATCTCCTTCTAATTATTTAGAAATATATCTTTGAATATGATTAGTATATCCTCTTCTTCTCCCCAATTTTATATATGGAAATTATTTTCTCTTCTTTATATAACTACCACAATAAGTTTTATAAGACTACCTTCATCCAAACCATAATTTTAATGTTGAGATCAATTATTGTTTATCTACTCCACTAAGATCATTCCAGCTACACTACATGAATTCCATGTTTTCATTAAGTGATATTAAATTTAAGTTAATTCATGAGATATTGAGAAAACATGATTCTATAAATTTCCCATAAAAACTACAAGATAAAATGTAAACTAATTTATAATAGTGTGGTTTTCTCATTTGAGACATGAATTATCCAGAATCTTTTCATTTTATAACTTGTTATTCTTCCTCATGGAGTGGTTTGAATTTAACTTTTAGATTCCATTTTCTAGCCATCTATCTCATTAACGTCTTGGATAAATAATTGAATAATATCGTTCATATTTTATCCATATATTTACATGTTATGTCACATTCTACTACTTCACAACATAATGACTTGTAGTCCTAGAAAATCCATTTCTTTTGATCTTCCTTATACACATTAATTATGGGACATATAATATACTATAATGTGGTCCTTTTTCTTCAACCATATTATGACTTAGTATATGTTTCATGGAATAGGATACATAAAACTTCTTTGAAATCCACAATGATTATGATGTAAATATTATCTATGGAATGGAGGCCCTTAAACTTCAAGAACAAATGAATCAAATATGAATCTCCTTATCACTAGTACTTATACGTCATGATGTATCCCTATCTTAATCATATTTTACATTTGGGTATATTAAAACATGAAATATCCTCCATGGAACAAGTACCTCCATGCCTTTGAAACCATCCTTAAATCATTATAGTGTGGCCTCCTTTTCTAAAATGTGTAACCCAAAACAAAAAATTTATAAAACTAAGGAACCTTACATTTTAACTAAATGAACCTTACCAAACTATAATCATGTTGTGGTTTCTTGCCTTATGTTGTGGTTTCTATTTATAAGCTCCAAAATAAATCTCAACCTTCTCATTTTAACTCAGCTTCTGGTGAATGTATCTCATACTCTTATAAAAATAATCTCATGTATATTATACATTCCATGAATCAGTGTAAAAAATTTCCATAACCATGATAGTTATATTAATTAAGGTGTATCTTTTTATTCATCCAAAAGTGAAATTTCTTCATTTCAAAATTATTGACTTGTTTTCTAAATCTATAATGTATATTATCTTATCACCAAGTCTACATTTAAATGCTTCTTCAGTTCTTGGTAACTTTAGTGATTGAAAAAAAATCCAATAACAAACACTGTTGGTTCTAACAATATGTGTGCATGTTTGTATCTATATGTATGTATTATTTTAATTACTTATGTGCAAGTGAACTTTATATTATGATTTATTTGTTTATACTTTACTAGAATAATTTATATATATGTGTGTATTATGTTAATATATATATATATATATATATTTATATATACATTATATATATATTACTATATGTATATCTGTGTGTGCATACATGTATTATTTTAAAACATTATGTATATGATTTATCTAGTTTTTAAATTATAATCTATATGCATATTTTATATTACGTTTTAATATGGTTATATACTTTATATTAGTGTCCAATATTTGTATTTTTAATTTTATATTCTTTATGTGTATACATTATCTACTATGGGTGTGTGTTTGTTAATTACTACATAAATATGTACATTTTATCATAATTCCCTTATTTAATAAAATATTAATACTATTGAACCAAATATGATATATATGAATACTAAATGTATGTATGTTTATTAGATGAAAAAATGTATGGGGATGAGGTCAAAAAGTTCATTATGTTTTCAAAAGAGTATGCCAATAGCCCTTCTCAAATTAGTTGTCTCGGTTGAAATTTATTTCAGTCAAAGAGTTTTCTTCCAAATGAATTGGATGAAAAATTGACCAATTATAAAATTGATTATAGAGTTATAAATATTGGTCTAAACATGAGGAAAAACTATTTGTAGCAGGTTATTAAGTAATAGTTTGGTTTAAAAATCAGATAATGTATTTTTAAGTGTATATAATGATGTAGATTGTCTGGAGAAAATAAAAAAGATTAATGATATGTTCTAAGATTTTCTATTGTTTTTGAGATGTTAATAAATACACAAAGACTCTATTTTATGGTAATTTTATTAAACATAATAAAAGTATATAATTTGAATGCTGGAAATGCATGGAGTGATGATAACTTTACAAAACTACTTTATCTCTTAAACGATATATTACTTGATGATAATGAGATTCTCAATTTAATTTATTAATAATAATAAAATTTTAAGTTACATGGGTATAATATATGTCAAATATGTGTATATATTAACAAATGTATGTTATCTTGAAAGGAATATGGTTCAATTATAAAATAACCTAAGTTCCATACATTATGATACAATAAAAATGAATCATGTCCTTTGAAATTCATATGGAAATTTTAAATATTACAAAATTTAGAAAACTATATGGATGTTTGGATACAACAAGTTAATTGATGCGATATACATATAAAATAACTCAATATAGGAAACCTTAATAGTTAGTAAATGATTCTAAGTTATATAAAATTGATAATGTATATCATAAATTTATGAATAAGATACAAAACCCTAATCTTACATTATGTATAAATGACATGAATCCTTTTGGTACATGAAGATGCACTTATAGTACATAACCAGTTATGTTGGTAAATTTTAACTTACCATTGTGTCCATACATAAAGTGGAAATGCATTATGTTGTTTATTCTTATTTAAATACTAAAAAAATATGGTAATGATATTGAGGTTTATTCATCTTCATGGATTAAGGATTTAATTTTTTTTGTGATACAAGTTTTATGATATAAAATTCTCATAACAATGATGATGTCATATTAGATTACATGTTGTTAGATCTGATAAATATATTTATAGTTTATATTAATTTTTTATGGTGCAACACTTAAAGAATTTTTTGTTGTTCTATATGTGAATAATATATACACTTAATTAGTTTGAAACATTTTATGAATTAGTGATTTTTTAGATATTATAATTTTTATCCTCTATGAAATAAATATCGACCATGGACAATATAATATCCTGATTCATCCTATCACCTCTCTTCCTTTCCTGAGTCTAGTAGAAATGCTACTAGGCCTTAGGAGTCTGACCTTGATCACCAAATTCAATCAATAAATGATGAGTTGTTAGGAAATACCATTGGGAGATTGTTTTACCTCGAATAATCTCTAGTCCTCATGCCAATATTTTACCAAAATTTTGACTTTAGGGATCCTTGTATTGGATATTCCCATCGTAGAAGATGAAATAATAATATTGTAGTGGAAATATTATATAGGATAACATATATAATGCATGATTTTTTTTAAACATGAAAAATAATTTAACAAAAACCAATAAGAGAATAAGTGTAAAGGTAGAGACCCATATTTTCAAATTTTAGGATTTTATGAGTTATTATTGGGTTTTGATTAAAAAGTATTGAATAGTAATTTTTTTATTCTAAAAATAAAATTTTTATCATTCCCTCAAATTCAAGATACAATATTTACCCTTGACAGGTGATTTGGTGATTTTTAGAGGGAATTAGTTTTCCTAAATATGTCGTGTGTTAGTGGAATGTTATTATTATTATTTTAATTCAATAGTTTATTTTAAATTAATTATTTCCATTAAATAATTAAGTTGGAGTTAGAATATTTTGGTGGTGAGTATGTGGAAATGATATATGATTTTTTGGATCTAGATATATAGTTATGTCATTGACATGTCTAGCTAGAAGAATTATATGTGGTTTGAATTAGCATAATTAAAAAAAAATTAACAAATGATTTATTGTTAGGTTGTGGAATGAGATTAATGAAAGGATTTAAAGGAAATTTAATTGAATGAAATATGGGGAATTCATTTTCCACCATTAGTAATTGATTTAAAAATTCTCTATTCAAAAAATTCTCTTAAGGGAGAGAACCCCTATAATTTTTGTGTTTTAATTTAGATACAACTAAAGAATAATACTGCTAATAGATTATAATTGGTGATCATTAAAGGATTTAAGTCTATAATTCATCTTGGAATCAAGGTAGTGACTTAAAATTATATGTATGTTAAAATACATATGAATATTCATTATTGGTTACATTTTTCACAATAATCTAGAAGAGTGATTATCTGATAAATTGAAGTTGAATATAATTAATGAATATATAATTTTTTGGATTAATTATTGTTGTTAAATAATTGAAATGAGATACATTATAAAATTTATGTGTTATTATAGAAATTAGTAATATAAGAAAATGAGACATTTAAATTTTTAGATATATAATTCTTTGAATATAGAATATTGAATTTATAGAGTTGAAAAATTGATTAATGGTAGATATGATTATAAAATGACGAATTGTTGTTGAATAATATTTAAAATTAAAATGTGAAATTATTTTACATGTTTAAAATGATGTAAATTTATATTGATATTTGTTTATTTATTTTTGTGTAATATTTTTTGAGTCCCAATTTTTTATATTTCATTTGATGGGAATGTTTTGTTAATTCATCAAGGTATTGCATGTTATAATCAAGAGTATAAGAGGTTGAATTATCCCATTAGGAGTTTATTTTCTATTTTAACAATCCCAAATATATTTAAAAATATTTATGTAATACTTACTATTATCAATACAAGTTAACTTTTTTTTGAATATGATTAATTAACATTAATGAATTTAATGGAATACTGCACATGTTAATTATGTTGTTTCACATTTGATCCAAATTTATATTAATGTATAATTTAAATATATATAGGAATAATTAATATAATTTAAAACCAACTAGAGAGGTTTATGGTGGTATGATAGAGGTATTAAACCTATTAAAGGGGGGTACTACATATCCCTATGAAGGGAAACAAAAACTACATATTTCAGTTTCACATAAAGAGGCTTATTATACTTTTTAATTACATGTGATAAGGACTATGGTGTCATATATTTTAAGGTCACACAATTAAAACCACTTTCCATAGGTTCCTAGAAATATTTTAATGTGATATTTATGAATTAGAAAACCTTTCTAGTTTACTTTGGAAGATGATTTGAGAGAACGTATTTGGGATTACACTAGTTTAGAGTCCCATGAATATGAATGATCAATAAACTATGATAATGTTGATCCCATGTATTAGGTTTGGGAAAAACCACTCTGTTGGGGTTATAGAAAGGGATAAATTGGTTCCAATAATGTTATATGAGTCACTTGGAAGAAATTGGGATGTTCAGGGTAATAAGGCATCCAAGAAGAGGGTTAAGCCCAGAGTAAGCTATAGAGGTTTAGTGAAACAATCTAATTTGGGATAAAAAATGGGTGAGTTGGTTGAATATGGATTTTAGAGGTATCTTGTAAAGGATCAAGTGATTAGGTGAGTAGTTTTTCGTCTAACACTAACCCAAATATGTGTATTTAGACCTATTTGGGGAGTTAGAGTGGTTGGTATTAGCCTAGAGCTAGGTTTTAGAATAGAGGATTGGTGATGAAGGAATCTTAAAATGATCAAATTTCTACTATAACCACATATGAAGGGCACTATAGTTTAGGTATCCAAGGAAGTCACCACATGACCTATTATTGAAACCCCAGTGGAGGGGAAATAAGACCTCGTTAGGACCACGAGTGTTATGTTAGGATCCATTGTATTTTCAGTGGGAACCTACATGTTTTTTTATAAATTTTTATAATATTTATTAATTTTTTTAAAAAATATAATAGTGGAAGGGGGAGCTTGGTTCACTAGAATGGATCAAACTTTCTCTATCTTGTGTTCCTCCCCTCTAAGAGGGAATTTCTCTAATTTTACCTCCATTATTCATGTATACTATCATTGGGTGTTTCCAAAGTTTAGTATATCATATCCCCTTATTTTTTTCTGATGTTGTCACCATTGTGAATATTTTTGAGTAAAATCATGGTTTTATGTAATTTTATATGGATTATATATTTATTCTTACTTGGGTCAATTCATACCATGGAATATAATGACCAGAGTATTTCAATGTCTATGTAGTTGATTCCAAGATACTTATACAATTATATGCATGTTCTTGTACTGCATGATTTATGGGAAAGGTGGGGTTGTGGGAGTGATTCCAATCAAGAGGAGTTGAGGTTTTGAGGTAAAATGTATGTATCCTAGGGGTTTTTAAATGTATATAGTTTTAGTTTTTGATGAGGTATGTTGAGGTAGGATTCATAGAGGTTGATGTAATGGATTTTTTTGACAATTTTTTCTTGTGATTATTTATAAATTTTGTGATTATTATATCTAGGAAGTGATGCCACTCACTGGTATAATGTGGTGCTGATATATCATTCACCAATGGTGGAGAAATAAAATTTTATCGAGTTTGTGGAAATTTAATATTGGTGTTTTTTCACATTTTTGGGGTTGAGGTCATTAGCTTCGTATACACATAAGGATAGGATATGTACTGAGTGACTTAGTCACTAAGATTTTATAGGAATACTACATATATGTGTGTCTTAATGTGGTGGCGATGATTAAAAAAATTAAGGTGGGATACACTATAGATGTTTTCATTGTGGTTATGGGTGATTATGATCATATTTTAGATATGGGGTGTTCATATTATATATTTTTATTGGGGATATTGAAAAAATTGTAATGTATGGTTGTTAGTGTTTTAAAATAGGTCCACTAAAATATAAACCATCAAAATTATCCTAATACCTTTTCTTGGGGATATTGATCCATGCTACTATCTAGTATAAAATTTTTGGTATGTAACCAAAAATTAAAAATCATCTAACCTCATGAAACTGAAGGTTTCTTATAGATATCAAACACCAAACAAGGACACCTAGATGTTCTGATTTCCCTGAAACCTAATGAACTTAATATCTATAATTGAGAACACTTAACACCATAAGGACCACACAAATTATTCACCCTCTAGAAGTAATTCCCTAGATTTATAATCTCCCACAAAATTCAATAAACATAGAAGAATAAACACATGTAAAATAAATGGATCATTTTAAAAACAAAATGGGATTGGATGGTTTGAATGTTAGTCCTATATCCATGAGTGAACACATTGCATCTTATATTCAATAAATAAACTTCTGAGTTATAAGGAAAGAAAGTTCCATAACCCTACCCAGATTATTTAAAGAAACCCCACCAATAATATCCATGAAAAACTACTAATTGAAGCACCTAAACTGTGATAACCGACACATAGTAGTCTGAGGATATTTAGAAGACTCTTAAAAAACCTTCAACATATAAATATTTAACTTATTCCCCTTATTTATACAATTTATCTAGACTATGAACTTCTAGACATCAACATTAAGAATTTATCACTCTAGTTCTATGATACATCACTTTCCATATAATTAACACATGTCCATAATCCGTCCTTTTTGGTGGGGTCCAACCATTAAACTAGTCTCACCACCTTCTAACATGTGCAGGGAACCCACTATTGATCATGGTGAATTTTTATTACTAGTAGAAAATCCATCATCAACCACTTACTTTTAATGAATGTACAAGTTATTCTCTTTCACCCCTCTAATGATTCCTATAAAACCATTTGAAATTATCCAGTTACTCTAATGCAACCCAAAGAACACCTAATGTAACTTCATCAAGATGAATCTAACATGTGATAAAGGTTCTTAAATCCATCATCCATATATATTTTATACCAATATCATCCAATTTATATAAAACATTCATTCTAAATCCTAAACATCCTTTCCTCTATGTCACTTCATCCTCCCAAAATTTATATTTCTGACATAATAAATTCCTTTAGAAATTATCCTTTGGAACATAAATACCCTTCATGTTCATGTTTGAAAAAATTAATCCTTATAAATTCCCACACATGAACACCACATATATTGATACTACTATTTCAAGTTACACGAATTTGGATGTCCATAGTGAAGGTGAACTAGTCTCAATCTAGTTCCATAAAGTGTAATTATGGACACATAACTTCCCTAAATTACAAAACATAACCCAAAAATAGTTCTCATTGAAAAACCAAAAAATCAATCACTTGAGAATTTTTTAACTACCTAATCCTAAAAATATACCACTTTAAGACCACTCCTAAAGATTTTACCAAAGTTAACTAACCAATATTCAAAAAACAACTTCCATTATTATATTTTTAGTTTCATCATGTTTCTCTACCAGGTGTACGATCATCTTGACACCACTAAGAAAATACAACCTTATATTTTTTATACCATGATCTCCCATTTAATTAAACCCTAAAACCCATTGAATGTATCCATTAAAAATTCCTCCAAAGAAAATAGGCTTGATCTCTTCCAAATTTATTACAGACTCATTAATAAGATATATTGTGTACCATGTCTATATTTTAAATTAATATATAAATATTATTTCAAAACATTAATAATGAGATTCATCATTCTACGAGCTATTTGGTTCATCAAAACCCATTGATACAATCATAAATTACCACTATTCATAACATATCTTGTAGAAATTCTAGTAGCATGAATTGAAGATTTCAAATTAAATAACCTGAATGTTTTTGGTTACCACTGTTCAATACAACTAATGGAAAATGTTCTTTTTATCCCATTGAAAACTACTTTGGTTCCAAACCATCCATATATTTTTAGAAAAAAAACTATATTCCATTCTCTATTTAAATTATGAAATTTGTTTCCACGTAGTTGGAAACACTAATGTATTCATCACCACTCTTTTGTAAAAAAACACACCCAGGACATGGTATTTTCCATATTTTGGAAATAATGTAGTCATGGTTGAATTCATAAAAAAATTAGATGATATAATAATATAAAATACAAATTATGGACTTGGAGTGTCTCTAGGAGATCCTAACCCATAAAACCTATCATTTTTCTAGGTTAATTATTCTCAGCCTGTATGGTTTTCTACTTGAGAGATTTTCCAAAATCCTATACTCTTGAATCTCTCATCATCTTGACCATAACATGATATCCTTTATCCCAACATGGTTCTTATTAATGA
Source organism: Viscum album (assembly GCA_963277665.1). Lineage (NCBI taxonomy): Eukaryota > Viridiplantae > Streptophyta > Magnoliopsida > Santalales > Viscaceae > Viscum > Viscum album. The sequence goes on from OY728137.1 coordinate 1,103,833,907, forward strand.
AGGTTTTGTAAACACCTCATAATTTTTCTTGAGTAAACAACATAAAAACCCCTTTACAACCACCACATTAAAGAAGGTATAAAGTACAATGACTCATGTGATATCAATCAGAGCTATCCAAAATTCTGATTTATCTGGTCTATCTGTGTAAAAAATTACACCTTTCACTAAATTCAAAAAATCACACTCCCTATAAGTAATAAACTCCCTACATTTGATTTCTAGTAATCTTTTCAACAACCATAGGGTTTACACCCCTTGTCAAATCCATGTGATTAACATTACCTTACCACAACCTCTATCATCTAGGAATATGCATATCTGGAATGTAATGTTCCTTATAAAAATATTCATCCAAAAGTAAATATCCACCTATCACACTCCTCCATAATTAGAAATCCCCCATTCTAAAAAACTTGTACAAAAAAAAATCTTTTATAGATGATCATCAATGTCACCATCAGATTATATGGGATGGTTGTTCACTTATTTATTTCATTTCTTATCCATAAAAAACCACCACATCTCTAATAGTCTTGATCCGTCCTCCAATTGATGTTTTATGAAAAAATAAATTCTCACCTTCTTTGATTTTGAGTGATTAGAACCCTATAGGAAATAAACAAGACTGATGTGGGTTGGAGAACACTTGACATAAATATAAGATACCCCACTTAGCTTCAAGATTTGAGTAACTTTTGGAACAATAAACATTCAAAACAACACCTTATAGGACATTCACCTTTTTTCCATAACCATTATATCCTAATAGTATTACCATAATATTCATTTTCCTAAGTAATTACATATACAGAATTTGGGAACTATACTAATTAAATTGACTCATTATTCCATTAACATGATCAGATTTACATGATTTCTATCAACTTTACCACTAAAAACTACTTCTAGGTTATATAATTTTGTGGCCAGATTCAACGCCCCACTTAGATTCATAACTAGAACTAACTGCCATAATGCCCGGAGTTTGATCTTTTAGTTAGTTTATAGTCTCACATAGGTTGTGTTTGTGGTTCATATGTGATTAATAATTCAAGTCTATGCACCCCTTGATATGAGGCCTTTTCTAGATGGATGGGAGACCCAGGAAAAACAAAACCATGTGGGTGGGGGATCTTAGAGTGGAAAAAATCAAGTGAAACAACAATGGTGGATATATTCACCTATTTATTAATATTTTATTAGAGGATGTGGCATATTTGGATCCCATGCATAACATTTAGGGGGATATTATTTCAACCAGATGTAGCACTCCCCTCTAATCCATGACTAGAAATAACCACCTTATTGCCTGAGATGAGATCTTATTATTAGTAATTAGTCCCATATTGGGTAATAAGTGCTTAAAATGAGACTAATATGTCATTTTAACTCACCCCTTGATACAAGGCTTTTTTTATATGGGTGGAAGACATAGAAAAAAACCATGTGGGTGGGGATTCCTAGAGTGGACACTATCACATGCAACAATACTAGTGGGTGGATTCATTACTTCTCTAATCAAATGTTAGAACCCTGACTTGTAAAATATTATATTTATTTTCAATTTTGTGTGATTAATCCCTAGATTAAGAATAATCATGCAAAAAATTGACTTCAACATGTGATCAGTTGAAATAGGGATGAGAAACTGATCTCTAGAAAAATGGATAAGTACCAACGTATAGGTTTTTCCATGAAATGGAATTCACCATGTATCAAGAATTGGCTATGAATAGATTCTATTTATAAGAATTTTGGTAATATATGAATAACTAGATAAGTACCCATATATGAGTTTTCCCACATAAGGGAACTCACCACGTATCCAGAATCGACTGTACATAGGTTCTAAATAAGGGAATTCTTATAATGTAAGAATATATAGCTATATAATAGAATCCACATATAAAAATAATTTATGTAATAAAATACATATACTCAAGGATTCAAATATGGAAATTAAACTACACAAGGAGTCACACATGAAAATTTAACTACACAAGGGTAACACAACCAAATTTGGTTACATGAAAGCATTCAACTATGTAAAGGAGAATGTGTGTGATTTTGGCTACATAAGGGAACTTATATACATGAATCAAAAGTGTATGGTAATTATTCCATGTGATCCACCACATATGGGTTTTTATGTATGCATTCTCAGGTACTTTTTCTTGGAGTTGTTCCACATCATTTAAAATAGAATTTTCAAAAACATTAAAAGTGCATATTTTGTAAGGATTTAAAAGGATAATAAATTATGTGTCTAAAGGTGGGGTTTAAGATATTTGATTCATATTTTTGAATAATTCCTAATGAAAATATTTAAAATCAGGTTTTCCTACATAAAATAATTTTCCATGTATCCAAAATCAGTTATGATGAGGTTCTATGTATGAGAATTCTGGTGATGTAAGTAAATTTGGATTTATAAGGGGATCAATGTTTCCAAAGTCCTATCAAAAGAATTTTTTTATATAAAAGGATTCATGTATTAAAAATTTTCTATGCAAGGAGTCATGCACACAAATTCTTTTATAAAAGGGTCATATAAGAAAATTCAGTTACATAAAATAATTTAACTACATGAAGGATAATATAGGATATTATGGTTATGTAAGGGAACTGACATATAATAATAAATGAAATATTTTTATTCATCTATTTTATCGACCACATATGGGTTTTCACATACACATTTTCTGGTGCTTTCACCCAGATCAATGACATGACATTTGAAGTGGTGTTTTCAAAGGCCTTTAAAGCATGAATTTTGTGAGTATTTAAATGGTCAATAAAGGTTGAGTCTCAAGGTAATTTTTAAGATATAAAATTTATTTTTTTGAATGAATATTAAAGTAAATATTCAAAATTAGAAATATATTTTAGATTTTATAAAGGATTTACGACTCATAGATTGTAGTAGTTTTCAATAGAAGTTTTGACTAATAGTTTTGGAGGTATTCTTAAAGGTTTGAAGGAAGATATATTTATTGAATATGATTATGTAAAATGAATTTTTTTTTTCTTGATAATGATGAAGTGAATATCAAATTAGTTTTATTTTTTAATTCATAATAAGGAAACTTGGCGATGATCGAGGGGGACTGGAGGAATGAAAAATTATATTCACCATTGATAGAATTGTAAGAGTATCACAATATATACTTCTCAAGGTAGTTAAATAAATGATATTGGATCACATGATAACCGATGATATTATTTTTAAGATATACTTTCTAAAAAAAGGTATAGATGATAGTGGAATTATTTTGAAGATATGGTTTCTGAAAAGAATGAGGAGGATAAGTATGGGGGGCATCATGATAGCACCCAGGACATATTAGTGTTTATTTCTGAATATTATTGTAAGTTACATGTGATTTTCACATTATTTATAATTTATTTGATTTAATAGTGGGAGAGATCATAATAAGATTCATTTCACCTAATATCATCAGTGAGACCGTCTAAAAGCCCATAATAACATTAGTAGAAAGTGTTACAACCTTATCACATCAGAAAAAAAACATTTATGTGTGTACCTTGGACTAGAGAATTTGGGTTAAACATGTAAAATACTTATATCCTCATTTTACCTTCCCTGCATTCATCAGTGTACGTGTGTATGAATTAATGGCAGGTTCATTTTTCTCTTTCTAACCCAAGAGAAATATCCAAAAATTTAAAAAGAATAGCACTCCCTAATTAAACCATCCCCTCTTAGGGTGTGTCGACTTATGGTTGTAATATTTACCATCTCACTTGGATACAACTTCCAGAACAACCCTTTTACTTGTTATTATGGATCTCTATTATTATAACACCTTTCTTCTAAATGAATCACCATCAATGGATCTTTAAAATTACTTAATATTAGTATATAAACTATCCAAAATACAAATATTCCTATATCAAATATCAAACTATAACATACCCATTACAACACTATTTTTCAGAAACAGAGAAATCCCATAAAATCAAAAAAAATCCAGGGATTAGAATAGTAATTTAGAAGTATTCATTAGTATTCGAACCAATATTTGAGATTATTAAACCACACACAAAGAAACCAATATATAATTATGTAACAAAATCTATGATTCCACCTATTGGTAATCAAGGACAATAGAAAATAAACAATCTAGAAGCTCATGATACCAATCCTTGTGGATATTGAGAAACACCACCATCTGGTATCTAATTTTTGGTCTGGAACCTATTAATTGGAAGAATACAACCTTCTAAAACTAGAATTTATTCTAGACCTCAAAAAAATAACAATTCCTCCAAGATGTTTTGAATTATATGACTCCTATAAAACTCAGTGTTATGAACTCAGAAGACTTAAAACCATATGTATTGCAATAATCTTCCACCATTTAGATATAATTACCTATATTTAAATATTCTTCCAAAACATAATAAAAATGAAAGAACTAATAGATGAAAAAAAGAACAATCACAACATAAAATAGGATTTGGTGATTTTTACATTAGTCCAATATCTATGAGAGAACACACCTCATCTTCTGTTTAAGAAATTGATATTCGAGTTACAAAGAAACCAAGTTCGAAAACCTTAACCAGATTGAAAGAAGAATCCTTTATAATTAAATAAATGAAAAAATATTACTTGAAGAGCTCCCAATATTATGAATCCCACATGGTAGGAAAGTTATATTTTCTAAACTCCTCAAACCCCTTCAGAAACTCCATATTCAGCTTCTTCTTCTTCTAGTCCACCATCCTTTTGGTCTAAAAACTTCTAGCCTTTAACACTAGGAATCTAAAACTACAATGGTTTGATAAAAAACTAGTCTTATAACTAACTTATGTCCCCAACCTATCCTTTTTAGGGGTCTCAAGAAGTCAACCAGTACCACTACCATACGATGTTTGTGAGAAACCCACCATTGATCATTGTAACTTTTTATTACTGATAGAAAAAAAGTCCCAACCACTGATTTCTAGTGAATGGGAAAGTTATTTGCATTTAGTCCTATGATTATTCATATTTAATAGTTGGAAATTAACTAATTAATCTGATTTAATCTAGATCATACTCTACACAACTTTATCAAAGTGAATCTAATGTGATCCATAAATTTTAAAATATATCATTATGATATTTTTTCTTCCAACATACTCAAAATTATACAAAAAATCCTCCAAATCTCTAATAAAATTTACCCTACATGACTTAATTATATAGAAACTTATGTTTTCGACACTTAGAATTTCTCCAAAACATATCAACTAAAACATGGATTCTGCTCTAGTGCATGCATCTAAATATTTATCCTTATGTATTCTTACACTTTAACACCATTGTTTCTACTAATATTTCTGCTACTAATTTCATTAACTTAAATTTTTAAATCTACAGTGATGGTGATATTTTATTTATAAGGTTTTGGCAATTGTAATTCCAAAATCATAACTTATAAATTTCAACACTTATCCCTAAAATTGTTCTCATGATAAAACCCAAAATATAGATCATGGTTTTAGTTATTCAGTATTCATTTGGAGGCCAAGATCATGATGATGAAATATTTTATTAGATTATGTGATAAGGGGGATACAAAATTCTCTCTCAGGGTGTGTATTCAGACTATGGGTACATCATCCCATTCCACAACTCATTGAAGTAGTTAGGAGATAAACTAAGTTTTTTTGAATATTTTATTAATGATAATTATTATAATTCCACTACATTTATCTTTAAGTTATGAATTAAATGATATTTTTAACTAGATTATGATTTTGATAATTCCATGATTTTTTATATCTCTTTCACTATACTCTAGTATTTTTAACAATATATTTTCATTAAAAAGAATTTTAAATTAAAATATTATATCATAATTATATTTTTATTAGGATAAATTTTTTATTTAAACCATTTTAGTTGGATATCAAATTTTATGGGAGATAAGTATATATGAAGTGAAAGCGGGAATAAAAACAACAAAATTAACATTAATTTAACTTTTGGGAAATAAATTCGTCATTCATGTTTCTATTTTTATAAAAAATTTAAATATATTAAGTTAGTTACTTTTTATAATTTCATTTAACTATAGGGATATAAGGTTCATGTGGGAATATAGTTGTAATAGTGATGTAAATGGGATGAAAATATTGAGGAATAATTCTACATATACCCTTATTTTCATTCTAAACCCTATCCATAAGCTACTATATTTTTTTTGTGTTTTTTATACTTGGAGATATTTCTATGCGGATTAATGATTATGTTGAAAAATTAAGTGGTTACCTCTCAACTCTATAAATATTTTTAAAAATTGAATTATTTTTTAAGGATCTATTTTAAGTAGGTTTTTGTATTATTCTTTTAATCCTTAATAGTTTACTTTTATGCCTATAATATATATTTATGTAAAATAAATATTTATTATTCCTATCTTAAACATATTTTAATTTGATTATTTATGCTAGAATATTATATTATAGGTAATAATAGGTCCTTCATATTAAAAAACTTTATTAAGAATGTTATTTCCATAACGACCACTCCACCTAAGGAAGATCATTTTCTTTTCATAGTTAATCTAATTTATATTCCATGATTTATTTGTTTTGAACCCCAGATCCTACTATAATTCATAAAAATATGGTTTATAAAATTATTTTTTAAAGTTTAAATCCCTTAAATCATTTACACTTAGCGCATAAGTTTGAGCTTGTGTGATTCATTATAGAAATAATTTAATCGAAAATTCAAATCAGATTGGGATAGAACTATAATGTAGAAATATAGTAAAAAAATAAAGTCATTATAATTTATAGGGTAGATATTCTACCCTAATTTTTACTGACCATCAGTTATCTTTATAACGATAATCAATGTAGGGTGTGGCGATTGGATGTCCCAGAGTTAAGCCAGGGCCCATTTTTTCCCAATATTTATGGTCATGTTTTCTTCTCTACGGTTTAGCAGTTAAAAAATAAGGGAAAATTATTTAAAGGGTTTAAACCCAATGTATAATTATTGAAGAATAATTAAAAGGTATATTATATTGATTATTCATTGTTATATAGGTATTTTTTATTTTTTTTTCTTTTTTTCTTTATTTTTTTTCCAAAATCACTCAACAAGCCCCCATCAATCATTCCTTGTTCCATTCCTTTTATTTGTTTGTTAAAACGTATTCTGGGATATTCAATTAGATTTCCCATTAATATAACATCCTAGGTAATCTCATGTTATTTAATTAGCAAAAACATTAATATTTTGAGAACATGTGTGGCAATTCTTGTCAAATTAGCACTTTTTCTGGGAGGTAAGTGTTTACTTGAACATTTTTAGGTATTTTTTATTTTTTATTTTGTTGATTTTATTATTATTCTTACTATTTATATTTATTATTCCTTATTAATATTTTATTTTTTGGGATAAATAATTGAAATTTTATTTAATGATACTATGGTATACTCTTCTTGTATTTTTATTTTTCTCTGATTAATGAGGTGGTCATACCCCTATTTTATTTTTAGAAAAGTACCAAAGGTTAAATTTATATTTCACACATTAATAAGATAATATTATCCCATATAAAGTTTTAAAATTCATCTAGTTTATTATTTCCCCCACTTAGATAATATTGGAATTGGGGGAACATTTGAAACTAGCATAAAACCTCATATAATTGTTGAAAAAACAATGTGATTGATAAAAAAATTCAAGATATGTATTCACCTGATGTTAGTTATAAATACACATGAATTTTATATTTAAAAACTAAATATGACTTTGAGCTAAAATCTAGGTTAATTTAACTTCTCCTTAAATTTCATGGCCTCTCCAATGAGGATCCTAGCAAACACCTAAAATAATTCAATGTGGTTTTCTTAACCATGAAACCAAGGAATGTCTCTAAAGAAAAAATTAAATTAATATAATTACCATTATCACTTGATATAACTACCAATTATTGGTGGTATTATTTATAAGTTTAAGATTTTACATGTTGGAATTATTTGAAATGTCTTTTTTTTTCAAAAATTGTTTCTATCACCAATGAACTCAATAATTTGAAATGATATCTTAAGAATTAAAACATAATAAGGAGAAAAAATTTACATATACTGGTGTAAGTTTAAGAAGTTGTGTACAAGATTATCACATCACCAAATATATGAGAAACTCATTATCCAAAACATCTATGAGGGTCTCACTCCCATATATAGAATCATGGTGTATGTTGCAATGAGAGGATAATTGATTAACAAAACCTTGATGGATGTTTGATAATTGATTAATTGAATGAAAAAAAACACCCACTAGTTCAATAATCAATATTACCCACTATAAAGTGAGTTCACAATGTAAGCCCTTATTCTCTTTCAAATCTTTTAATTTATAATAAGTTATATGAATTTACCAGTATAGAGATACATATAACACTAGATAAAAATACATCACATATCACTCTAGTAAAGGTTTGTTTAATTTTCATCACACTAGACTATCCAATAGATTATTTCCCATAATTATAGGAGGTAGGAGATTATGCATAATCATTATCTAGAAGACTATATCAGTCAAAACCATAAATACCCCTTAAAAGAATTATGTTCCATTCACACTAACATAAAAACTAACAGGGAAATATTAACCAAACTTGAGGTATAAATATGGATAGAAATTAAGTCCCCCTTTTCTATAAAACATTAAAAAATATATGCCTTACCCGATGTCTTTTTACAGACCCCAAAAGATAATCAAATCCCAAACATCAACATGATAATAATAAAATGGATAGTTCCAAACAAAGTTAGATTCTAACACTAATTATGTGTGAGTTTTTTATATTTTTTCTGTCAAAACACACATTATGTAACATTCTCATTGAGTATGTTTAACTTATTGAATATGTATATTTTATTTTTTCAGTCTCATTAGTAGAATGTGAAGTATGAAAATTATTTTCATTAATAGTTGTCTGTTAGTAAAAATGGAAGTTATCAATGATATTATTGAATGTATTATTATAAAAAATTTGAGATTTGGATATAATTATTTATGATATTTATATATGGAAGACTATGTCATTTGATGTCTTTTCATAAATTTACACACAACTATTAATTCTGAAATATATTTCACTTAATAAAAGGTGTAATTAATTTGAGAAATTTTTTTTCCAACATATAATAATGAGTTTTTAAAACATATGTTTCTCATCTGATCAATTTCATAACTATAAAATATTAACCTATCCATGTATACCTATTATTTGACTATTTTACACATTGAAAAAATATCAAATAAAAATCAAATAATAATAAATATGGTTGTGATTATTGTTCAACTTATAGGAATATATAGTCCAGGAGATTAAGTTATGAATTTAGAGAATACTTAAGGTTGTGGATTTTGAAAATTTTTTATAAAGGAAAATGAACTTTTTTATAAATTATCCAGGTAATAAAAAATGTTTTACTTGGAATAAATATATTAAATTATGGTTGGAAATAAATACTTGAAATGGTTGACACACACACACATGTGGGTAATTAGTGGCATATTGGACTCGTAACTTGTTTCACCATGATGTGTCTCATTAATCCCATTATATTTTTTTGATAAAATTTATGATGAAAATGCTTTCAATTTTTTTGAGGTTAAATATTTGATGTGATTATTATTTTTATCATATTTTTATCATGTATTGAGAAATGTCAACACAGATATTATATCGCTATTTATTGAAATAAATGGTGTGTGAATTTTTCCAAGAGTGAAAAAGGGAAAGTGTGGGTGAGATAATAAAACATGATTTTTTTTGAATATTTTATTGTTAATAATTTATATAATTCCACCACAATAATCTTTAAGTAAATATTTAACAGAAATATGTAATTAGAGTATGAATTTGAAATTCCATGAAAATTTTATTTTAATAATTTTTATTTCACTATCGTATTTTTATTATAAAATATTCCTTTGGAAAATTTTTTTATTTACATTTTAGGGAATAATTATTGACTCATTAGGTTACAAATTTCATTCAGAACATGCTCGTTTCAACTCACATTTTAGTAGAGAAAAGTGACCATGATGTCAATGATGGATGAGACAAGACTGAATATAAATCACTTTTCCTTTTGGGAAACAATTTTTTTTACTTGTATTTGTATGATATTTTTATATATATTAAATTACTCAAATATAATAATTTAAATCAACTATAGGGAAAACTGGTTTTCATTTAATTTTTGTAAAAATGGCAGTGCAATTGGGATAGAAATCTTGAGGTATAATTCTATATATTACATTGTTTTCATTTGAAAGTATTTCCCTTAACCACTATATTTATTTTTATTTACACACATGGAGTGGTTTGGACATGGATTTATGAATTTTTGGATGAAAATAGTGGTTTCCTCCCACTACAGTAATGATTTAGAAGAAGGAAGAATATTGGAAAGGATCTCTTCTAAGAAGGATCTCATCTTCTTATTTTACTTCTTATTAAGTTGATATTGGGGTTTTAATATATATTTATCTTAAAAAAACTTCCTTATTATTCTATAAACCTTAATTTATTTTTACTATTTTGGTAATAATATTATAGTCCATATAATATTGGGCCCTTCCCATTCAAAAATTTTATTAAGAAAATTATTTCCACGATGACCACTCCACTAATACAAGTGGAATCTCTTTTCTTTGTCGATCGAATTTAAACATAAATTTTTTTGTTTTTTAATCCATGAAAATATTATAATTCATAAAACATGGTTTATTAAATTATTTTTTAAAATTTAAATCACTCAAAAAATTTCAATATGCACATGAGGTAGAGCTTGTGCGATTCATGAGATAAAAACTGTAATCGATAAATATAATATACTTGGGGTATAATTGTATAGTTTAAATATAATAACTAGCCATAAATCATTCAACTATTTAGGGTGGAGATTATTTAATAATTTTCTAGTTACCATAAGTTGTCTTTTTGAAATAAATCAAAACCAGATTCCATGATTGGATACCCCAAAGTTAACATAGGGCCCTTTTGTTCCCAATCCTCATGGACGTGTTTTGTTCTATAGGGGTTTGGGGTAAAAAATAATGGAATAATTATTCAAAGTACATAAACATGAAGTATAATAATTAATATATAATTAAAGGTAAGATTATATTGATTATGAATTTCCATATAAGTTCTTTTAAAGAAAATCTTTTCCTGCTTAATTTATTCCAAATTCACTTAATAATCCCACCATCATTTTCCCTTATTTAATTATATTTCATTCTTATTAAAACAATTAAAGGGTGTTTAATTCAATTATTCCTCAAGAGAAAAACCTTTTTTATCCTCTATATTTTACTTAGTAAAAATCATAAATATTTTGAGAGCGTGTGTTATAATGACCATATGTAGGTAGCTCACTCACGGTTAGATGAGAACTTGGTAGAGTATGTCTATTTACCTTTTCATTATCATACTTTGAACTATTCCTAAACTTATAAATTTGGGGATATTATCTAGGGACACCCTTGGTTGTAGTTTAATGATTTCATACTCACACCCTGTATAGGACCTCCAATACATTCATATACTTTATGGTTTGGAATATAGGAAAGATTAAGGGATTTGTGATTAGTACTTAGGGTATAGAGTTATGATAGTTTTATTGGTGGAATTCTGACAATTATTTTTATAGATTCAATATGAAGATCATTGGTTCCACATTGGAGTATTTTATTTTTGATTTTGGATTATGTTTGTGTACGATTGGCCCAACGACAATCTATATTGATTTTTTATGACTTATATGTCATTGTAGATATTTATTTTTTGTAAAATGTGATATATTATTAGTTATATTATTATTGATATTATACTTTTATTTCAAATTTTATTGTTTATATTTATTTATATCTGGGGGTATAGTCTTCCCATATCACCTATAAACCCTCACCACTAGTCGGTAACCTCTGGTGTATTGGGATGCATGCTTAAGGCATGTGGTGATCCATTTCAGTCATATTAGAGGCATAACAAGCCAAGGAAATTACATAATGGTATGATAGAATGGTCACGAGAGGTGAATCAGGGCCCAATTATTATAAATGGTACTAAGTAGGTTATCATTTCAATATTTATGATGGTTTATGAATGTTTAAGAAATGTGAGACTTAAAAATGAACTTGATATAGGTCAATAGACAAATTCTATTTAGGTAATTCCTAAGTTATTGGATTTTGGGATGTTTCTTTGGAATTTCACTAATATAGTTTAATTATTTCTGAAAATGGCGTCATTTTGATGATTACATAGGTTATGATTTGACTTTTGGTCTATAAAGTAAAGAGGACATGTGTGTTCATACATCATTTTAGGAATGTAGGGATCACATAAAATGCGTATTATTATTTTTTATTTTTTACTTGGTTAGGGGAAAGAGATTTTTTTTAAAGTGTCAACGACAAGCTGAATATTTTTTTCCTTCCTATCTTATTGGTGTCAGTGTACTCAACTAAACTAATATTATTGAATTTTGGTATTATTGAGTGTATGGATCTTATGTGTGTATGGTAACTATCCTTGAAATTGGTAGTTGGGGATATATGTCTATATTATAAGTTATCTTGGTGTATATAGTAATGAGATGAGATAATGGGATATAATGCTTATTACAAGTTTTCATATTTTCATTAATTTAGTTATTATATATGTATCAAACATTATATTTGATTTCTAGTGATATAGCACCTTGAAGACCACTATTAAAGTTCTTTTATGGTGGATATGAGATGTCACTAAGGTATGAGGCAATTGGGGTCCCTGAGTGTCGTGATGATCAAAAGACACATGCTGAGGCTCTAAGTCAACTGTGGTAGTCAGAGAAACTAGTTGTGTTAAGATGAATTTTTGATGATAATTTGAGGTAAAGTTTAGTTTTATTCATTAAGAACATTGATTTTATAATTCAGTTAGTTGAAATAACCATGGAATATTTAATGAGGGAATTTTAGTCTCAGTATCCTCTATAGTTTCAGTGAGAGTGTGGACTCAAGAAAATGGAGTTATGGAATAATTTTTTAGAACATATTTTATTAGATTGAGATACCACACTGATATTGGGTAAATCTAGTGTCATATATGCTTAGGGTACTAATGAAACACTAGTGGGACATATAGGGGCACACTGGTGGACATGAGGGGTTGACTCGGAAGGATTTCATGGTGATGTTCTTTGATTATATGTTTTTTGATACATTAATTCCAGATCTAGCCTTTGAGTTCATAAAATTGGTGTAGAGGGATACATTAATAATGGATTGTGCCATTAGGTTCAAATATATATTTCAATTTTTATTATAATTAGTTTTAAATGATATCATTAAGGTGTGGTGATTTGAGGATAGACTTTGACATTATATCAGGGTAAAAATTAACATTTTAATGTTGAAAACATTGTCTAAAAAATTGAACTGGTGTTCGATAGGTCATTTGAATTTGAATGAAAGCATCATCCCCATCTAAATAATGGTACCTAGTAGTGTTGGTAGTTTAGATTCACATAACATGACGTAGGCTTTTGAGAATACCTAACAGAGTGGTCAGAGCAAAGGATAATCTTTTTTTACTTCAGAGTGGGTTATCTTTCAGGTGTTATTAGTGTGTACATATAGGGAATATTCAGACTTAGTGTGATTAACCACCTATGAATTTTCAGGATTATGGGTAGATAAATAATTTTGTGATTTTTTTCTAGATGATATCTTAGTTAGTTAGAGGTCTTGGATCTGGTCAAGTTTAAATATTTGATGTATAATTGAGATTATTTTTGAGATGAAGTAGTTGGAATTATTTTTTTCACTCAGTCCATGGAAGATGATATGGTGATAAATAATGGTGGTAGTGGAAAACACACAGTGTGACTCCTTAGAGAGGTCATGAATTTATAGATAGGGGTTTAAGTTATTTTCTATAATTTCCCTGACATATTTTTCATCCTCCACAACCAAACCTAAGTATGACATACCTTTGGCTCACTACCCCATATAATATATGTAATTAACTAGTAGAGAGGGACTACTAAAATCATTTGGGGAGACTATACCCTTAGGTATATATAACCATAAATAACAATGTAAAAAATATAAAAAATATCCATCACACTATAATAATATCTTAAAGATATACATCATATCTAAGTTCTAATAATAAGTAAATTAAATACCACATGATGTAACAAAAATGAGCTACTATATGGTCACAAGATTCATACAAGTATAATAGGGTCAAATAATGGTCTGGTAATATACATCATGGTCCAAAAAATAAATAAAATAAGTAATATGACTTCCAAAATTGGGTCTCGAGTCTCCACCCAATATCATCTCCATACTCCAAACAAACTCTTTTAGCTCATCAATCTAGGGTACTTTTCTATAATCGGGTCATGAAACATGAAGCCTTATATAGTACCAGGGAAACTGAGTATGGTGTAAGTTTTAAGATCTTGAATTAGACTACATGAATAACACGAGATTGGTAGAGGTTCCATGTGACCTCATGCACATCTCCTTGTATGCTAGAGGGTAAAAACTAGTATTATGGGTATAATAAATCATGTGAGGATATTATATCATTTAGTACCATCATAAATATTAAAATAAATAACAAAAACTTATATTAAAGTTATCACATCAAAGTGATACATACAAAATTATTGAATAAATTAGACCATAATAATAACATAATTCTATTATAACAAAATCTACAAATTTAGAAAACAATCAAACAAAAATATAGGATCACCAATGGTCCAATCTTATAAAGAATAAAATTAAAACTATAAATAAATAAGGGTATACCTACACCATCCTCAACCTGACCTTAGTCTAGCCTCCATAATCCCATTGATCCTCACTAGATCATTCACCTACACCATGAGCTATCATCTAACTTTCATGTAAACCATGTGATAAGATACCATGTAGGGTGTGAGTATATAACTTATGAGGACACCCCTAATAGTTACCTTAATAAAACAATTCCTTATTTATGTTTATTTAATAAATTAAATTAATCTTTAAACACTACACATATATACCCGTCACACCACTAGGTGCTTGTAGAGCCACCCTAATAGCCAATTCAAACCTACTTCAGTGAGTAATGAAATGGGATGATGATCAAATATTTTGAACATAGTGTGATTGTGAATAATCTAAGATCACTAATATAATTATTCAAGATGAATAATATATATCCATATCAAAAAATAGGTGTGAACAAAGCATCATCCATATACTTTTCAAGGTGAACAATATATCACCAACTCATATGTAATGTGAATGATATATCACCATCCTCATCAATAAGAGTGGACAATGAACCGCCAAAATAAACATTGAGAACATGATATCTCTTAAAAATTATGTATTACCAGTACAATAAAAAATATGGTTAAATTTTTATCACTAGGTGAATGATATATTCTTAGGTGAATGCTGTATCACAAACCCAATCAACATCATGGTGAATGATGCATCACTTGGTGAACAATATATCACCATCCAACAAAAAATGATGGGTGAATAAAGAATCACCAGATAAATGATGTATCACTATAAAATCAATTAAAATCAGAGAGTGATTCATATTTTGGAAAAATATATATATATCACTATATAATAACCATAGGGAAAATGATGCATCTCTAGGTGAAGGAGGCATCAACCATCAATAATTCTAGCGATTAACACTTCATTGGGTGAACGATTTATCACCCTACGAATCCATTTTTCTTACTTGATCTCTTTATTGGAAAAACATTACCATAAAATACCACACCTAAAATATATATATGAAGGTAAAAATACAATTTCATGACTTAGGATCTCTTGCAACAACCCATCTTATAAGGGTCATGGAATAATGACACTCATCAAACCAAATTATTATCATAATGGCTAGAAAACCACCCAACCTTACCAAAATATGAGTTTCCTTTTCCAAGAAGAACTAAAAAATCAGATTAAATGATCACAATATAAACAAGGGACAAAGACACCCCTCAGAGTTTTATTTCCTAAGTATCTAACCACTTACCAAGCTAAAATAGACATTAAAGGCCATGTAATAAATAATAAAATTCAAGGGACCAACCATGAACTAGGTAACCTAATTACACTGCTCAAAAATAAAGGGACCCCATTATGTTATAAAAAATTCATTCTTGAATCCTTGCTCAAGCTTTAACACCCACAACCAATACCAAGTCAACCCCTTTATAACTCCATTATAAATCACTCAAAGTGAGCATCGACATTTGAACAAGACCTACTAGAGTCATCATGGATATTTTACACCAATAGTAACCCTCTTTGGGTTTCCTTTCTATAAAAATAAATCCTCTCAAATTGGAAACCTATCCCTCATAGAATATAAATTAAAAACACATCACTAGAGGAATTTACCTGATATTATATAAACTCAATGTCCTCTCCTTCCATAAGGGAAAACAAAAATGGTCCCAAATTGGGTCACTCACACCCTCTTACTTATAATTACTATCCTAATAATACATTCAACAAATATAGTGTAGTAATATTAGGAACCATCTACTTCAAGAATTAAGTTATCTCATCAAGAGACACTCAACCACAACCTCCCATTCTCATCTATGTCCATACTAGAAGTCAACCATCCACACATGGTGATAAATTCACCAATAGTTGATTTTATTTAATTATAAAATAATTATAAATAATTAACATGATTAATACACATTAATTAAAATAGTAACAAATGCGGTTAAGCTTATTGGGTCATGTATTCTAACTGATACCTAATTAAATGGGGTGTGATCCACTCTTAGGAAGTTCCTAAATCCTATGACAGAAATATCCTTAAAAAATAATAGAAAAAACACTAATTTAAATCCTAGTTTGGTGGATGACTAGAAATTTATAATAAAAGTGACTTATCTTATGAAAAATGACATGAAACTATACATGTTCATCATCCTAGATCCTCTTATGTCCAATCCATACCAAATCACTATAATAGATAATTTATTTCAACATTACCTGATGAAATTATATCTCAAATCAGTATCCCAATCTAGTGTATTTAATAGAGGAAGGTGGAGAATGAGATGAGTGATAAAGAGGGGAATAAACTACCTCAATGATAAAGGAAACCTTATCTAAGCCACCTGAATACATAGATTAAGTGGATTTGGATAGGTGAATAAAGGGAGGCTGACCCCCCTATATCTGACCACTCTGAACACCCCAAACCAATATGGTTTTTAAAACCCTCTCCCAAAATTAAAAAAGTCACCTCACTCAAATTTGGCAGTAGGTAGCTCCACCAAAACTCTGGTGGGTACCAATAAAATTCTAGTAACCTACCTAGGTTCCACTAACTACCCAATGGCCTTATAATGGGGTCTTAAGTGGTTAATTCCTTATTCACTAGAATAATAATGGCCTCCACTTGGGTTCCAATGGCTTGTTACTGTATCCACAAACTCTAACATGATTACCTTGATACTAAAAAAAATTATTTGGGCCTACTCCTTCCAAACATTATTATAAAAAACATACGTTTAGAATTTTAAAATGAATTTATAATTATAAATTCTTGATTCAAATCCAAAAACACAAATCGAACATATTTACAAGCTCATCAGAACCCTATATTTCTCCAGATCCATCGGCACCCACTGAGTAGGGTCATTAAAACCTACCGACCTTAACACTTCTCTTCCTTGATAAGTCTCCTTAGGAATATCCCATAACCACACCGGTCATCAAAATTATATCCACAATCCAATTTACATTCTCCCATAAGATTTTTTCATTTTTAAACTACACCTGTGCTAGTAAAACCAATAAGACACTAGAAACTTCCCACTCCATCTCATCACATGCAATGGTCATTCCCTGAACAATGTGCATTACCCCTAATCCAATTAGTCACACTCAATCCTATGAAAAACACATTGAATGGTACCCCAATGAACCAATTGATTCTAGAAACCCCACAATCAACACGCCATTAAACCAACCAATTCACCAACACTAAAATGATTCCCTATTCCAAAATACATTTGTGAATTTCCAATTCATTAATGATATACACCAATGGTTAACATCACTGGACTAAATTGTACCATCATCTGTTCAACGATAAACCCAAATAACTTTGATACACCCATACCCAAGACCTAAAACCTCCCTCCCAAGATTCAATGCAACTCATGAAACATCACTCCATTTCATAGATTATTGTACTTACCATGGGTACTAAAATTCAACATACCTGGTAACCCTACCCATCCATTTCTTGAAATTCATACCTAATCACTCCACTAAACCATAACCCAAAATGCACATCTACAAGTTAAAAAATATAAAAATATTACCCATTACCCATTAATAAAAATCTATATAAATTAATTTTATATTTACTGATCACAACACAAACTCTTGTCTACAAGAACTGATGGAAAACGATAACCACATCCAGTTTGGATATAAAAACATTTGACCAATTGTGTTTACAAAGATTCTTCCAGAATGATCTCCGCACACTAAGACCATAAATTGTTTACTCACATCCATAAAATTAATTTTGTTCCTACTAAACTAGTGAAAACCTATTTGAAATCTATTATCATCCTAATTATGAAACACACATACCCTGTATATTAATTCTTGAGTAACTAATTTCACGATCCCTACTCTAGGCTCTATAAAATCATGATGATATAATCCATCACTACATAATTTATTCAATGAACCAAAGAAAAAAAATATATTCTCAACTAACTCAACATCACATGAATCTTTTATCTAAACTATTCATAGAAAAAACACTAACCCTATTAGAAAATTTTAATCTCATTGGTTATCATCCCATCATTGTGGATGCTCTCTTCTAATTCCTCACAATTAGGATAATCCACTTATCTCCTCAACATATTTCAAAACCTAGTTTCTCTATTCCATATTTCACATCCTATAAAGATATGAAATAATCCTTTCTATGATCTATTCATTTTTCATATCGAAAATTCTCATGACCTCATGGTCATTATACCATCAAAAAATAGATATCACATCTTACAAACTAGTAATAACTAAGTCCAACTGATTCCATTGTCCAATTTAGACATGAACATTCTCAAAACCACCCCTATTATAACCAACCATCTATATCTCGATGAAAACTTAAGTGTTATTGTTTACTAAATTATGCTAGAACCCCACAACCTTTCTCTATGAAGTCAGAGAGAATTACTCATTCTTAGACCGTATCATAAAATATAGACACATTTGATGGCCCTAATATCATTTTTGGTCCCAAGGGATTATAAAAACACCCAACTAGGCTCACTGACATACTATAAAGGACTCATATGTAATCACTATGATTTTACATCATCACCAAGACCTAACCCTAGAGGGTCATGTGACCTCCCCAACTCAATCACCCCATTGTAGATATTTTTCCAAAATACAACAATTATCATATCTCACATGCCATTTTGGATGATTGAACCTAATAAAACACTAATATCATTAAACAAGGCCTAAAATAGGTCAAACCATCTCTCACACCTTATATGTCCGATGAACTCTCACTCTCTTTTTTCTAAGAGTAGAGGGCATTCAACAAACTACTCACAATGGGCTTCACTACCCTATTGTTTCCTTAATAAAAAATCTAATAGGTGAAAACCCTTGTAAAACCCCACCATAACATTTTAATTATTCTAGCATGAGGCATATCCTATTGATCATAGGATCTTGTGCCTAATCAAATAGCCAAGTGTGCCTCTCATGCATTCCAGACACATTCCTTGCATGAAACACCATTTGTAATTTCATTTCAAATATATAACAAATACACCTCTCACATTCATATACCATTAATGTTTTTATACCTTCCATGAAATAATCCTACAATACGAAGTGTCTAACCTTAATTCCCATAATTTAAGGGATCATCATGATAAGGCTAACCCCTATATCTCTAAGAAAATCCTTGTATAACATAACTCATCTTGAAAAATAATAAGTATGGATTATTTTTATTTTACTAACATACCTAACTCACTAATACCCCTATTTATATATCAACATAACTAGGCTCTCTCACCTAGTCCATATACCGTAAATTTTATGGTCACAAATCAGAAAGAAAAGTCAAATGATTCAATTGTAGATACCATAATTCAATCTACCTACCATGACCAATCATAAAGAAATCATCAATTTTGTGTATCCCTATACCCATACTACCCACTCTAAGATTATCATTAATCCCATATTCTCACATAAAACCGAAAAAGGTAAAAATATACAAAGTTCCTCACTATGCCCTAAGGCATAAGGGTTCTATGTCACTCAAGAATGAATCTAGCCCATCTTTCCAACTATCGGGGCAGGAATCAAATACACAGAAATCAATATAACTTGTCATCATATATAGAATGAGAACAAGTAAACGTGGTCCATTCGAGTATAATTACACTAATAAATTATATAGGAAAAATACTATATAACTTATTATTGAATCTTTAAAAAATTATTCCCTTCCTCACAACCAAATCAATAAAATACATGCACATAAAATTCACATGAATCCTATATACAAAATATGATGCATGAAATAATGCCTCTCTCCTACCTGATCCAAGAGAAAAATTACAAATTAATAATTAGAACATCATACATGTAAATAATCAACTCAACTATAACATCAAAAACCAAAAACATTAATTCAAACTCCCTGGTAACATATAAATTAACTCATGTAAGTAAAATATAGATACAAGAAATAAAATCTATCCCAATTTATTACCAATCCTATCTCATAATATCATAAATAGTAAGGAAAATATAGATAAGGTCCTAATACATATTTTTTATGCCCTGGTTAAGATTACTTGAAAATTACTGGACTAGTGGTGCCACATGACATCAGGTATGCCTCTCTAGACACTAATGAATAATGACTAAAAATAAGGGTCTAATAAATTATGTGGAAAGACTATATCCACTAATATTAATAAAAACTATATAATCCAATAATATAAATATCTATAACATTTATGACATCAGAGTATAGTTTATAAAATTACATTAGAATGTTGGATAAAACAATATTATATTCATTTCTATTAAAAAATATTTGCATGTAGAAAAATTTCATTTATCAGGATTATATTGTAAAAGGGCCAGTCATATATAGGAAAACAATAAAACTATAAATTAATAAGGGTATACCTAAACCACAATTTAACTTACCTAAAACTATCCTTCATAACTTCACTGTGCTCCAATAGATCATCTTCCTAAACTAGGTCTATCACCTAACCTGAATGGAATCCATGAGATTTGTATGCTCACCACAGTGCCCATGTATGGTGTGAGCTCATAACTTACTAAGACACCACCAATGGTTTTGTTAATCAAAACTAGTTAATATGTGTGTTCATGAATTTAATGAAATTAATCCATAAAAATCACTCATATAAACCCATCAAACCACTAGGTGATCATAGAGCCACCATGATAGCTGAATCATACCTTATTTATTCAGTATTTAAATAAGATGATGATACTATAGTCTCAATAAAATGTGATTGTGAATGATATATCACCACTCATATCATTGGTAGAGGAAAATTAGACATCACTATACTATAACATAGGTTTGAATGATATATCATTAACTAATGTCTAAGGTAAATGATATATCATTATCCTAATCAATAATGATGAATTATTGACCCCTGAAATCAATATGGAAAATGGGATACCCCCTGGTGAATGATGTATCACCAATCCAATCTACAACAAGGATAATGATGTATCTCTAGGTGAATGATGTATCACTAATCCAAACTAGGGACAATGATGCATCAAAATGTGAATTACGCATCACTATCCAATCAATAATGAAAGGATAATGACACATTTTCAAGTGAATAATGTATCAATATAAAATAAAAAATTGGAAGATTATGTATCTCTAATTGAATGATGTATCACTATAAAATACAAAAAAATTGCATATTAGTAGTGGTTTAGACCGCCACCACATGTTTTTGTGATGATTTCCAATAAACTGCTGCTAAAGTTATTTTCAACATCCAAATCACATCAGTTCCTTCCATTTAAAACTGGTTTCTAGGAACCATTTCAAAACATATGTTTATAGGTGTTCCCCCCTAAAGGTTGAGGATATTACAGTCGTTTAACCCGCCAATATATAATATTGATATTATATAGAGGTAGTTAAAACAACCTCTAATTTTTTTCAACATTATTTAGTGGCGGTTTAAACAAACCCTAAAAAAATTTCATATTTAGCAGTGATTTAAACAAGATCTAAATATCACTTTTAAAAAAATGCATCTTTAAAATCTACAGCCCCAGAACATCCAAAGAAAAATAGAAACCAATATATTATAAAAAAATTTATCCTTCCCACCTCCAACACCCATTAACAAAGATCCCATTTCAAGTACATAAGAATTAATCCATTATCTAATAATATCACAATACACATGATAAAGAGGAAAATATAATCAAGGGTCTCAATAAGGTTGTTACCAGAACAATTGAAATCATTATACACAAAGTGCATTGAGTTTTGTTTCACATCATCTCTAAATCCAAAGTGAACTATAATCACTACCTAATGAACTTTTTTTGACACCCTATCCCACTACATCACCACTTCCTGCTACTGGAACCTTCATGAAAATTATATTGAAAATTAAATAGTGTTTCATATTTAAATTTAAAATTAAAAACAATAAATATTTGTGTACTAAATAATTTTTATGTTGTGTTATTTACCTATTCACTACCAGCCATCTATGAAATATCACCAGGTACAGATCCAATCATCTTATGATATAATTCAACCAATACTTTCTGAATAGTGATGACCTTTCCATCTTGTATATTTATATTATTCCCCTTTCTTGAATTCTAATTTTAATGAAAAAACACACTCTAGAAAAATAATAATGTGTCATCATCCTTCAGAACCCCATAATAGTAAAATATGACAACTATCATCTGTACGTTCAGATTTGAGACATCTTAACTATTAATATTTCTCTATGTAGTATCATTGTTTCCATATGTTATGAAGAAATAGTTAGTAGTATTAAGGAATTTCAATAGAATTATTCATATTAAAATTTGTACTGATAACTGTCACCCTCCAATATCCCCATGACAAAACATGAGTGATGACCAGGTCCATTACTATTGAGCCTGCTGAATGGGGAGGAATTGCCTCAACTAATGACGAGATACTGATGAAGGGTGTGTTAGAAGATAAAAAAATGGAGGATGTGAGAGATGGTGTAGGGGTCAGGTAGAGGGTTTCATAGATGTTGTAGGGAGGGATACTGATGGATTATCATCTATTAGTATGGTCCAAGGAACATCGACTGAGAGTCGACTAGGATCAGTAAAATGATTCCTCTATGGATTTCCTATCATTTAATCAAATAAAATTAACTTCATAACATATATTTCAAAAAATTCATGCAGGAAAAAATTATAAATGATAATAGATGCATAATACTAACAAACAAAATATACATATCTATGATAATGAATTACTACACATATAACATAAGTGGTTGATAAATGAATGGATAAATACACATAAAATAAATTTTTCCATTCAATCAATTCATTTTCCTACTCCATTTTCACTTCATCTACTTAATCCACCCTTTCAAGAATAATATTTTCAATATAATGATTGAAAAATAAGTTCACTTTTTGATGTTGATGAGATTCAATGTTATAAGTCAAAATATTACACTTTATCACCCATATAACACAAGTCTCTTTACTTTATGTAAATAACTACACTACACCATTAATTTATGAAATATTCCACATAATATACCATTTTTATGGATATTATAAGATATAAAAATCATGTAATTCCAAATCACCGACATCCATCAAGCGAGAGAAGTTCATAGAAGTAAATAGCATGGGATCTCTTTGGACACCCCTAATAATATCAACCCAATTGCATTTGAATAAATCAAATGAAAAATGACTGTGGTAGTTTAATTTGGTAAAATAAGTCAAATTTATATAGTATCCCACTTTGGAAAACATAAATTTTCCACAATTCTATGTTTTCAAACCCTTTTCTTGATCGACCGCATGAAATTTAAAAGCCATTTACATTGCATGGGTCGAAATTTCTAGCTTGTTTTAGAGGACCTCAAGCTAAAAAATTAAAATCATCTGAAAAATCATATCAAGTATTAGTATTCACGATCTAAAAAAATTAATATACATTATTATATTTACAAAATATATGTGTCAACATAATTTCTATATTGGTTTCAATATTTATTAACTTACACATGATGTAAACCACTCTACAAGCTCTTTATTAACATCTTTTGTTACATATTTCTCATTTAATGTTCATATTCTCATTCATCACTTTTTTTGTATCATGATATCTTCAATTAATGGATATTAAATTTCACTATTTAGTAGTGCATATCTATGTACCTAAAATAATTACATTTCTTTTGGTGTATCATTTGAGCTCCTCCCAACTAAACGACCAATAAAAGGAATGATTTTGGATTTATTAAGTAATTGAGTTTGATTTTTTGTGTCATCAAAATTTCTAACTCGATTGAATCTTTTCTCAATATCATCCAATAATCTAGAATAAAAGTTAAGACACACCTTTCCAAAATAGCCTTCAGCAATTGAGCCTTTAGGTTAAACTTTATTTTTCATATATAATTTCAAATATCTAAAATTGCTATAAAATAAAATACATAAAAAATTATTTTTTATTAAATGAAGCTATAAAAATTTCTTACTTAAGATGAAAAATATATAAACACTGTACCTCTCAATGGTATACATACATCAATAGTGTATGGAGCCTTCTAATTTAGCTTCCTCGACCAAATGCATAGTTAAATTCATCATGACTGTAAAAAATAATGGAGGAAATATAATCTCCATTGAAATAGTGTTAATTAAAATATATATTGAATGTTTTAAAGTTAAAATGGTTTTATATTTTTCTCAAACATTTGTATGAATAATATAAAAAATTAGAGTACAACAATAGTAACCATTTTAGGTAATAATGTATACAATTAAAATGGTAGTAACTTCTGTAAAAAATATGTGAATCGTGAGTTTTAAATCCACGTAACCTATGATTATTTAAGTCAAAACACCTTGATATTTTACTTGAATTACCATAAGATAACTTCACATGTTTTAAAATTCAAAGGAATGTATCTTTATCCCTATTTTTCATTTCAAAAAATTCCAATGCATACATTCCATTCTCATGTGGCTAGAGATCACACATTATGTTCATTGTTTGCATGTCCTTCCGAGCATTGAGATGGTCCTTCAATTTTCCATGCTCATTAAGAAATTTTAAGATCAAATTTTCACAAACATTAGTCTAAATATTCATAACATTAGATTCTACGACAACAAATTATGTTCCCAATATATAAGTTTATAAAATATTCTTTTTTTCATCCATTTTTTCATTATATTTTCACTTGACAGTTCACTTCAAACTCATTTACCACTATCATTAAAATAAAGCACCTTACCAAATTCTATTTCAATATTTCCACGTTTTTCCAACATTTCAAAACTTTTTGACAACTTTTTTTGTGGTCGATGATAAATAGAAACATTGAATTTTTACTTAATCAACTGAAATGTATGAGATGAATCGAGAAATAATCGATGACACAAGAAGAACCATATTTTTTTTCCTGTAATGTAGTATTTCAGGATAAAAATAAAAGTTTTAAGTAAAAAAATCCACACTCATTTAATTATTCTAACTAGATAAATTCCTAATTATAGGGAAGTCACTAATGGTCTACATTAGAGAAGATTTCATTTTGAAAATTATTCTAGAAGATGAATCATATGTCTCTACACCATTGCTCCATAACTCCTTTAATTATTCAGTTAGAGGCTAAAAGTACACATTAATATCATTTCAAGACATTTTTTACAGCAATAATCATAAAAATAATAAAATATGTTTGTTTCATACACAATCATGGAGGAAGATTGTAAGTGATCAAGACAACTGTCAAAATGATATAACTGGGGATAAAAGTCCCAAATGGGTTGAATCCATCGACTACCAATCCCAATCATAGACTCCTTGCATCATATAAGAAATCTGGATGCAATGAATCAAATTTCTTCCATGATTGTGAATATCTTGTATGTCTCATTAACCCATCATTTTATTATCTATAGAATATCAATTTATGTGATCATTAGTTTTCATTAACATGAAAGATCTTTTCAATCGAGGAATTAAAGGAAATAAATAAAAAACATTTTTAGGTTTGCTCATTTTTTTCTTCTTCATAATTGTATGTTGATTAATAATTACAACATCACCCATTGACTACCATGTAGAAGAAGGAAAATTTTTTCAATCATGTTTTCTTGAATCCTCCCTCCAATAAAGCATATAATCCTTGGGACAAGCATGCGTTTTTTTATAATTCAGAACAATCTTGTTAATAATTTTTTTATTTCATAAAAGGACTTAGGGATCTTATCTTTGAGAAATGAATCATGGAATAATCCCAATATCATGGACATTGGCTTATTTGTAATTCCACATAGGCATTTGACAAGATATAACTTTAGTTGAAAAAAAGTTTTTAATATTTCAAAAATCCACCATACATCTCTTGATTACCATCATCAACTAACCCATGTAATGTATTTTTATTCTCAGAGAATTCCTCTCTTACATCTGTATCAATAGAATCATAAGTAGGATCCAATGACATGTTACAATATTGATTTGGTTTTTATATAGTACTAAAAAAATAAATTATCAAGTTTCTATTTGTATAAACCTCAATTAGTTTCTCTGATATGTTTTTATGTTGATTTTTTTGTCTTTCAACAATGAATTCATCATTTATAAGGTTTTTATTTTCATTTTCCATTGTCGATGAAGTTGGGAGATCATTGAATCGATTTACATCAATGCCCAAAATTTATGCAACATCTGATTCTCTATTCCAAATCTAACACAAATATCAAGAAATGAATTGATTCAATATCAAGTGCTCATAAAATTCATATCTATACAACCATATTATATATTTACATTTTGGACATTGTCATCTTATTTTCGCATAGATAGATCAATCAGAAATTTCAAAATCTAAAAACTATTTCAAACCTTAGCATACTGTGGTGTTTTCCTCGGTAATGTGATCCAACTTTTATGTATATATATCACAACGTGGCTTCAATTTATTAAAAAAATAAAAAAATAAGTATTAATAATTAGTTAAAGTGATAAATGGGAGTGAAAAAAACATAAACCATGTGGTTATAATAAGTTTAATATAAGTACTAAAAAGTCAAAGTAAAAAAGGAAATAAATCATGTATAGTATTATATAAAATAGAAGTAAGAGAAAAACCATACAATCATTAAGAAACACACAAATAAGAATCAATAAAAATCACCCCCTTATGGGATCACAATTCTTCGAGGAAGTAATTGTATTGACATAAGGCTTAAGAGGGTCTCACACATTTATAAAAAGATTTTTCTTAAAGTGTTAATCAGGCATTCATAAAGTGCATCAGAATCCAATCCGTTTTCAAACCTTTTTAAAACTACATTTCAAATGTTCTTTGAAAATAATTTATCAAACTACACATTGAAAACCAATTTTGAAGTCTAAATTTTTCCATGAAATCAATTTTTAAGGAAAGAGACCCTCTTTAAAGAAATTCAACTATTTTTAAGCACCCATTTTCCAAGACCAAAATTTCTCCTTTTTAAAATATATCAAGATACCAAGATACTTATGGTATCAAAATAATTTAAAAAAAATATTAAATTCCAACTACCATCAATTCTTAAAACATGACTCTAAAAAACTAAAATACATTTTAAAACCAAACTATTGTCAAAAACCCCTCTTAATAGTTAATTAATATTTGAAAATCCATCGGTAATTTTAACAACCACTTGGAATGTGATAATTATATAATAATGATAATAAATTTTGGTGGTAACACATTACATGAATGGAAATGTTGAACCATGAGATAGATAATACATATATACTATTTTTATATTAATTTCATAAATACATTATATCATTTATATTATGATTATATAATTCCAATTTATTTGGTAATGATATAGAATAAGAAGTGAATTAATAATAAAAGAGAAGTGTGAGAGTTTTTACATCATATACAAAAATAAATCTCAACCAAATAATCTAAAATTAGACCAACATAGGATAATAAAAAGATTACACTCTTCCCAAATAAGGATATATACATTTATCCCAATCCCCATTCCAACAATTTTCCCTTGACCAATTTTAAAAAATTTACATTTATAAATCATTCATAGGAAATGAAATTTTTTATCTAGGTAAAAATACCTTTTTATAATTTTAAATCCCCAAGTAATATTAATCAAATAAAAACAATAATGATTTCAAAATACCAATGTCTATCCATAAGTTTCATTATCCATTCCATGATGTATAAAATAACGATTTACATAAAAACGTGGTTAATGTAACTTATGATTTTATATAGAGACTATGAATTATATTAACTACCTAATTTAAACAAAAACACATGTATTTAAAAGTACTCAGTTAATAAACTATTCAAAAAATTTCTTTTAAACATTAGTTTATATGCTATTAAATATGTAAATAAATAATTTAACGCTCAAAGTAGTAGTCTACAAAAACAAAATTCATAGAAAAAATTGGATTAAAATCCTAAATCTATGTTCTACATAATATAATCAAAAGATAAACACCCCTGAAATCCATTACATGCATTAAATGTAAATAAGAAAGTAAAAAATGATTAAATCAATCATGTTTTATTCAAATTTATGCATAAAATTTATAGGATACATTATAAAAAATATCTACAAAAAGATATAATACGAAGTATTAAATTAAATGAAAAATAATGAACACATCTAAGGGAAAAATTGAAAAAATATTTATTTTCCAAATAGTTATAAAACTCAACCAAATAGAATCCTATACTAATTTCAAAATAACCCCATTATTTCAAGAAAATCACTCTGTTATAGAATTTTATAAAACATATATACATTAAAACATCCAGTCGGTTTATAAAGGAAATAAATTAAATATATACAACTCAAATCAAATTTTATAGCCCATAAGATCTATAAAGGGATAACTATGATGAATTAATTTTGGGAAACACCTTATACCATATTTTTATTATAATTAATGCACATAAATAATTATAAGAAACTAAAACATGAAGATTACCTTTATAATTTGAGACCCAGGTGTTGTATACAAGTAGGAACCTACATAATCAAGCCAATAATAAACCTCCTCTACCTAAACAACCAAAAAACAAATCATTAGATGTTACCATGAGTTAGTATGAGTAAGAAAAATTGAGATATGGGGCATGTGAAAAAGGGAGTAGAAAAATACCAATAATGGATGTCTAACCACTAGAGCGACAGATCAGTGGGCTCAGAGTTGATCACTACCCAGAAGTGGGCTCGAGTGAAGGTGATGACTCTGGTGTGGGAGAGGGCTCGACCAAGAGTGATATCTTGGGTGAGGAAAAGGGAGGGGGATACAAGTTGAGGGGGATATTACTGTAACACTAGTGATGGTTTAGGGGGCTTGGGCACATAGAGCTTAGGAGATACCCGAGCATTGGTGAGGGGGGAACCATGATGGTGCTAGGGATTAAGGTTAGGGGAGGGTGTGAGGGGAATATTGAGTGGAAACCTTGATAAGGTATCATGAAATATGTATGAGAACTTGTAAAAAATAATAGGAGTGACCAATTTGCATGTATCACAATCATTTAAAAAAGCATTAATCGACTAGGCTAAAATCATCCCCAGTCATTGATGTTAAAGTCCTGAATGATATACCAGAAAATCCCACTCCCAGAATAGGGTATAAATATCACCCTCAACCGATGTGAAAAATACCCGATAGTAGTATTCTATGTCATATCAATACCGATTAAATCAATCCATCCCAAAGATTACATCAAAGTTGTGAATATATAACAAGAATAAATCTCAGATAATCCTATATCTATTAATAATAAAAGAACACTATAGAAATATCTAAATAATATCTGATCCCACTACTAAGGGAAGGTAAATATACATTACCCAATATAGATACTCTATGGAAAAACTTAACCCATTAGATAATAGAGAATATAAGAATGAGTGTGATGTACATGTATCAAAGAATGATGAGGCAATGGTGGATGATACTAAAAACATTCCTCAAATGGTCAAATGTCTAATTTCATAATTGAAATGAGTTAGCTTAATAACATACAAATAGCTTGAGAGTCAACCTTGAGACCTTGCACATGGATCCCTTGGGTGGTCTCACCCAATTACCACAGTTTCTCCTACCCTTATGAGATATTTCCACCACTATAAACTAAATAAATTGAAGAACCCAATCTACCACTCTACCATGGTACTCTTGGTCCTAATCCAAAGCCTTAATTCTATCGATAACCACAAACAATATCCATTTATATAATACTATTGAAAAACTACTACAATTGTCTTATATATCCACATAATCAACACTAAATTGATTATCTTCAAAAATAATATTGGCACATGACCTTGTCTGATGCACTAGAAGCACTCCATATAACCTCTTCCTCTATGTGGAATAGATGAACCACCTCCCTGGCTACTCTTCCCATAAAATTCCTAGTGTGAACACCCAAATATAAACTTCTTATCACCTGATGACCTACTTATAGCCACCATAGGAGAATCCAAGAAACCAAATCCCATAAACTTATCTAAGCTTCTCTCACATATAAAATATTGATTCAAAACCATTAAATATTTTTTTGGTGAAAAATATTCAACTAAACTTAAAATTCATAGCTTAAATCACCCATTGCCAGCTGTCTGTTCTATATTCAACATCAAAGAAAAACATTGAAGCACTATAAAATGTACTATATAATCCATGATTGATATCTCCCTCTGGGTGAGATTCCAAAAATATCAAGCCATATCAACCTTCAACACTTTTGGGAATAAATTATCATAAAATAGGTCATTAAAATCCTTCAATTATAACCCCACATGCTGATCTTCCTATATGAGGATTTCAAAAAAAAATTATCTAGTCCACATGATATATATATCACCAGGTTCAACCAAATATTATGGGTGTCACAATATGGTAAAATATGATTTTCATCGTCTGCACTGAGAGCTCAGTAGCCCGAGGTCGACACTCACCTACAAATTGGGGTGGGTGATATATTTTAAAGTAAAAGGTTTGTTCAAATATAGAATTCATACCTTTTATAGTCTTTGTATCCATAGATTGTATAACACACAACAAACTCTCTTAGATCCACTCATCTATTTTTTTTATTAGCAAAACAGAGTGTTTCAACTCAACTTCTACTAGGGCCTATTCATCCTCTCCTTCTTGACACTCCACTAGAAAATTTCATATTGTAAGTTCAATATAATTTCATACACATGAATCAGAATAAATTCTATAATAACTTTTAATATCACAATTTAGAATGAGAATAAATAGTAATGTTATCCCACTACTCTATACACACACTCCATAATATAAGGATATCATAACTTGGGT
Organism: Viscum album; assembly: GCA_963277665.1. Taxonomy (NCBI): domain Eukaryota; kingdom Viridiplantae; phylum Streptophyta; class Magnoliopsida; order Santalales; family Viscaceae; genus Viscum; species Viscum album. Next base: position 1,103,865,673 of record OY728137.1, read on the forward strand.
TCTCTCTCTAGATCTTCCTACCCACTATTAGGGTCAAAATGTATACATGATCCCAATAATTAACTATTAGATAATAAAAACAAATAAAATTCTCAATATCGGTTAATTTGTGTGGCACCATCAAGTTATATAGGAAAACACTATTTATGTAATTGCTAACACTTTAAATAACCGAACCCTATATCATAAGAAACATTCTCAATCATAAGAATGAACATGAATGCCTTATTAATCTTACATGTAATGAATGATACAAGAAAACATTCCTCTTACCACCCTAGGATAAGAGAAAAACAATTAGACATAAATCAACAATCCAATCCATTATATTTGATGAACTAAACTACTAATATGAAAACCAAAATCATCAGTCCTATCCCTGGAAACTCGGATTACCCTAATACATGGGTTAGATTCTTCTAGACATAAGCTCTAGTTCATATGTTGAATAGATCCTATATATTATATAGAATATACCAAATTTTAAGTAATAATTAAACAAGGAAGTGATACAACGTTTTAATGTTTCTATATTCATTCACATACTATGTTAATAAACCAGAGTGCTAAATACATCATGCATGCCACCCTATATGCTACTGGCTTATGACTAGTGGATAAGGCCTGATAACATCAAAAAAGGGACTCTACCCTTTGGTATATATAAATTTCAAATAATATTTTAAGAAACATCAACAATAACCACCAAAATATAACAACAAATTAAAGATACAAATCATATATATGTGCCAATTCAAAGTAAAAAACATATAACTTATTGGAACAAAATGACCTATTGCAATGTCACATGATTGATAAAAGTATTACTGTACAACCCATGGGATATTCATATACATCTTGGTAAAAAACATTAAGGAGACTAATTCAAAAACATGTTCGCAAGCATCTTCTTGATCTCATCTCTATACTCTAAAAAAATCCTCCATCCAATCCATCCATAAAAATAGGACCGTTTCCATTACCTAGGTTATTAAACATGAAATTTTCTTCGGTACAAGGGTACTCGAGTAGGGTGTGAGCACAACTCAATTGGCCACCACCAATGGTGTCCCTATTCACATACAGTCTATATATGTGTAGGTTCACCTGACATGGATAAAATAATAAAAACATGAAAAATTAAATACATTTAATTTTTTCCAGATCTATCATGTAACCCAAGACCCCCATACCTACTCCAGTGAATGTTGGTATTGGTTCTAGATAGGTAATGTAATATACGAAAGGGTTGATAAGATTTACACTCAATATAGTATCCCACAACTCATAGAAACTAGTTTATAATGCACTAAATTGTATAAAATAACATGTAATAGTTAGCATTATACAAAAATCATCTATCTAAAGATCCTTAGGTTTTCATTACACCTAACCCAAATCAAAAATCCATAAATGATTGACATTAAACCATACCCTTATAAAAAGTATATCTATGGTTACAATTAAACCCAACCCACTCTCCAATATTTCTATGGATGACATTTCACCCAACCCAAATCATATAAATAATAAGGTTGGAAATAATTTTAACATCTAGTTGGACAAGATCCTAGTTGGCATTACAACCAACAACTTATCAATCACATTCTTAGTTGACATTACACCTCAATTTTCTATAAACACATACATGAGTTAATATTACACCTAACCCCATCCATTTTCCTAATTATTGAACATGTAAAAATTAAATAATCACACTATGTAATATATTTATACAATATAAAAAAATCAATATTTATATTCTAATATTCACATATATATCATATGGATCAAATTGTATTGGTAAATCTCCCAACATTAGTATATATTTTACATTAGGTTATTTTCTCACACACCCAACATTTTTTAAGTCCCATTTTATCTAAGGATACTACCAAGTTAGACTCACATTATTACACTTTTCATTATTATGAGGCATTCTGGGAAAAATGAAAAGGATCCCCTAGGTCATAACATATCTATAAACACCCCTACCATATCTTTGCATATGTTTCAAATACACTATGCTTGTGAATTCGACTACTAGTGACCATATATAAGAACTCTGACCCAAAATTTCCATTCATGTATTGAAAAATACCTTTCTAATACTAAATAAAAAACAATTTTAATTTAATTTAAGCTGAATCTAATATGGTTGTGTGACCAAAAGTTAGACAAGTCATGGGAACATGCAAAAACCATTTTTAATGCTCATGGACCACCCACCTATGATCAATATATCCCTACCCACTTAATATTTTGAGAGTATTTGACTAAAAATAGAATAATTTGAAAAAATATGATAAAAACTCTGAATTAGGGAATGATTAAAAATAAATAGTGAAATAGTGAGATAAATAATGAAAGGATCAAAGAAGAGTGACAAACTTAATGTAGGTGATCACTAGGGATAAACTAATCATGAATATGATGGAAAATAGAGGAGGCCTTACTTGATAGAAGGAGAGAAAATGATAGAGGAGGGGGAAGGGGTATGCATTGTAGAGAAATAAAAGAGGTGGTAGGTTATTATATTTTATAAAATAATAATTTAAATTTTATTTTAAAACATGGTAGTTACTCAACAGGTACCCTATAACCAATAAGTACCTATTCTTGGGGTACCAAGCAGTTGAATACATCATAGAATACCCCCCTAGAATAGGGGTGGCACTAGGTACTTAGTGGTTTCTTTCCTTATAAATAAAGTCTTAGAACTGGGATTTTTCTTTAGAAATAAAAATATAGGTCCATTTCAACACATATAAAAGCTAATAAAAACTAAAATGCACAAGGTTTGCAAAAATTTAGATAAAAAATTCACCTAAAAAATATTTGGGTTTTTATAAGTGCATATGGTTGAGAATATATTTTATGAGTAGGAGGAAGAGACATTGATAGTCATAGGTATGTCCTGATTATGTTGGTTTTGATTTTTTATAATAGGTGATGGTGAACTATATGAATTATGTGAAATAGGCCCATCAGGTAATGGTTAAGGATTGAGAATTAGATATGGTTCATAGTTGGTCAAGTATGATACCATTATGGTGTCAGGTAGTTTAATTATGACTGGTTTAGTGCTTCCTATAGTAGAGAGTACACACTATTTTAATTGATCCTTATGAGTTAACTTTTCATGGTGATTGGTAATTTATGGACACATTCAATATTTTCTTAGTGTTTTTAGTAATATAATAATGTTATTTGGGTTTTGATTAGGGTTGGTAATTACTGTAGATGCAGAGATATCAGGGAAAATTTGTTCTATGGTTGTAATTTTGTAACAGTAATGATTTTTAAGTGCAGAGTTTTGGTTCCAAAACTAATATAACTATACATATTTAGGATTATTTTAGGGTGTTAAAGTGGTTAGCAGTGGCCCATAGTCAGATTTCAGAATAGGGGGTTGGTGATAGAGGAATCAACAATTTAGAATATTTCCACTGGAACACCACTGGGAGGATACCATTGTTCTGGTGGTTAAGTAAATGGATATAAACCTTACCACTAGAATCCCTATAGAGGGTATTTGGGACCCTGATGAGAGGCATTAATGTTCTGGTGGTATCCACTAGAGTTCCAGTGGGCTTTTTCTGGATTTAAAAAAAAATTATTTTTATTTATTAATTTGGGAAAAAAATATAAAAATAGAAGGGTATTCCTAATCAGCCATAACGGATCAGTCCTATCCCTCTCTTATGTTATTCTCCTATAAGAGGGTATTTATATTGTTTGATCTTTGTTCGTTGTTTTTCTTTTCACATGGAGCCACTATGGGTGAGTTTCTCATCTGCCCTTCTTTTTTTTGACATTGTTTTCATTATAGTGGTTTTCAACTAGAATCATTATTTTAGGGTATTTTATCTATATTATAGATTTTTTATTATATGGGTTGAATCAAACCATAGATTCTTTGTGAGAATAAACTTGTAAGGTCTAGGTAGGTGGTCCCTAGATAATTTTTATGTTACATATATGTTCATCCATTATGTGGGTTATGGGCATGGAAAGTGTGTTTGAGAAATTTTAATTGAAATTTTATGTGGTCTCTAAGGTATAATAAAGTTATCCTATGTGTTGTCTAAAGTGGATAGTTGTAGTGAATTTTGAGATATGTTGAAGCAAGTTTCATGGTGGTCAATAGACAAAGACCTAGCTAATGATTTTTTCTTATGATTACTTGTAATTATTATAATGATTTTAATTGAGAGGTTATGTGACTCATAACTATGGTGTGGTAGTGATATATCATTCACTAATGGTGGGGAGATGAAGGATTACAAGGTTCATGTCCATAAGATATTATTATTGTTACATACCATGATGGATGAGTCTAGTTAGTATAAATGCACTCAAGGAAATGATATGGATCTGGTGACTTAGTCTTCGGTTTGTTTATTGTATAATCTATGGATGTATTGTTTGGGGTGGTGGTGTTGATCACTAGAATATATAAATGACACAATTTAGATATTTACCATGGGGTTGTGTGTGATTATGATTACTATTCTAGGGCCAGGCTGTCACGAACCAGGCCAGGTCACCATCTGACCTGGTGCCCAACCCGGTCCGCGACATGGCCCGAAGGGGATTCCCGATCCCCACAGGATGGCACAAGTGCTCATGTATCAAACATTACATGGGAACGATTTACCCAAAATAAAATATAGAAGGACAATTAACAAGATAAAAAAACTAGAACTGAAAACAGGCAACCAAACACGCCTTTACACTGTAACCCGGTTTAGAGTTTACAATTAAACTAAAACCAAAAAGGGAACTACAACCAAGACAGAAAACTAAAAACTCTATCTTAAGACTCCAAACAACATGAGAAGTCATACCTCCAAGCTACCCACACCAACCTGAAAGAGGAGACAAAAAACAATCCGAAACACCATCACTGAGCACGATGTCACAACCTGAAATACACAAGAAACAAAGTCTACATACACCCAAAGGTGTATGTAGGGTGTGAGCCAAAATCCCAGTAGTACATCACCCAATAAAAATGTTCCACGTATAAATATTAAATGACAAATACATTTGCAGGCTGAATAAATGAAAGGATACCAAAGCTTAAACAACTTTAAAGAAATGGTTTCTATAAGGAAAACTATTTTAAAGGAAAAACTTAAATAAAAGAAAACAACCATAAATAAAAGAAAAACTAAAACCTTCACAAAAACCCAAAATCTGCACGGTATGCCAACGGTGGGTGTATAGTAGTCTAGGATCACCAAAAGTGGGAGAGGCCCTAAAGGGACTAAAGCTGTGTGGGGCCCTAGAACCTCACGTCTCGGTGTACCAAAGAATCCATATCATACATTCTCGTGCACAAGCCACTAGTAGGGCAACACATCCATAACCTAGTGGTCTCCAGTCATCATCCAAAGTTTAGTTAGTGTTGTAAGCGTTAATCCATCTAAGTTAATCTAGGCCGGGTCCACTCCCGAATCACTAGCATGCTAGTCTAGTCCACCCACCTAGTACCCAGGCTTCCCCTATTGTTCTCAAGATGTTCCAACTTCACATTTCATGTCAAACTCAAACAAATAAAACAAATAGGGTGTAATATAAACCCAACTCCACACTTCCACACACACCGAAAACCATTTGAAAAAGTACACACGACATAAGACTTTACCCAACTCAATTAAAACAATTTCTGCAATGCTAATAATTGTTTATTTAAAACACATTAAATTTTTAATAGTTAATAATTTAATTAAATCATATTAAATTCTTTGTAAAAAAATTCTTTAAAAAGAAACATAACACATCTTAACACACAAAAACAACTCAACCCTCTTTCATGACCCGATACACCCAACACCACATCAAGAACACAAAATTCACCACTTCCATCAATTAATAACCCAACCGCACTGTTAAAAACACATTTTACCGATTAAAAAAAATAAAAGAAATTTTTTTAAGAAAACCCTAAGATAAAACATGACTCTAAACACCAAATACGCACTCAAATTACTTTTTTGAACAAACACATATGAATGCTAAACTAGATCATAAATTGTGCACTTTGTGCATTTTCACAAAAAAAAACACAAAATTTATAAAACTCTAGAATACAAACATTGCACTTTGCACATATGAAAAGGCTAACTGCACATGATGTAAAACACTAACAATTAACTAAAATTAGGATTTCTGCCAATGAACGCACCCACCCATATAAACATACCACCAGACAAATATTAACACATGAAAAACATCATGAAAAATAAATTCACACCCAAAATAATTAATCAAAGAACATCTCAAATTAACAAAACTAGCAAATTAATTCATTAAGTAATGTTTAAATGTGGAACAACCTTCCTCGACACCGAGATTTCCAATCTTGGGTGTGAAACTCCAATTGAATCCAATTTGCATCACAACCAACTCAATTTATACCCTAAAAACAAAATTTGAACAAAAGTAGAGAGTAAAAAACAACCCTTAACTAGCTTCATACCCGCTGGACGGAAAAAAACATAGGGGAAAAAAGAGAACTTAACCGAAGGGGTTTTTTTGTGCACGCAAAAGGAGGGAGAGATGCCGGTGGGGGAGCTAGAGTGACGCCGACCAGTGAGGGAGGAGTCGCGCTGAACCAAGCTACAACCAATAAGGGTATCACCAACGGAAGGCTGAGAAAAATAGGGAGGTGCGACGATGGTGTCCATGTGAGGCTACGGGTGCCGAGGTTTGGGGTGAGGAAGTAGGGTGTCCTGTGGTAGTGCACTGAAGCTTCTTGCCGAGGGGAGGAGGAGACGATGGATAGAAGTACAATGGGTCTGAGCAGTTCGGAGAGGGAGCAGGCCACCATGGGGGGGAGGCGCAAGGAGGTAGGGCTACGAATGGCGATGGGGAGGTGCGACATGGGATGGTACCACCGGACGGAGGTCGGCCAAGGGGAGCCATGGCTGTCCCTGAGGTAGGGAGGCACCGGCGCGACATGAAGTGAGGGGAAGGGGAAAAACGGCTGGCCATGGGAGAGCGGGTCGCAACGGGAATGGGAGAGGAGGAAAACAAGGGGGTCCAAACCCTAAGCAAAAGAGTGAAAAAAGTAATAAAATCAATAAATAAAATAAATTAAATAATTATAAAAAGTAATAAAATTACATAGTATTAACGATACTAATTATTATCACAAAATTAATAACAAAATTTATAAATTTTATATCCTTAACACTATTCATAATAATAATACAATTATTCTCAAACAGAACTCCTATTATTATCATTAAAATAATTTCTTAAAGTTTATTAGATTTCTTATTTTCATCTTATTCCAATTTCCTTATTTATTATTATTTCCATATCCTATTTTATTTTAACTCGTTTTGAAAGTTGGGCAGACCCCACGGTCTCATAACTGTGCCCTGCCCGTGCGTCCGGTGACACTAAACCCGAAACACTTGTAATATTACTAATAATAATAATAAAACTCACTTGATGTTAATAAAATAAAATAACAAGTTATATAAATTGTGGTGATAATAATAATAATAATAATATCCCTGAATAACATTATTAATATTATTATCTAAAAAAACTCTTACTTTATTTGATTTTTATTTCATCACATGATTAATTTTTATTGCTTTATAATTAATCCATTTAATTTAATTAGTTGACCATCGAGCAGGGCGTGCGGTGAACCGGGTGTGGTCACGCGGAGACCCAGGCGAGGCCGCGTGCCTTAGACCACGGTTCGATGGACACATTCAAGGACAAAACATTCTATTTTTAAATAAGAACTCTGAAATTTTAAGTCGGGTATCGACCCAAACTACCTTATTCAAAATAAAAATAATAAAGAAAATAAATAATTTAAACATGACAGGTGTGACAATTCTCCCCACCATAAAGCTTTCCATCCCCAGAAATCCACAACTAGGACCGAACCCTAAAGAAAAAAACCACACTCCCTTGAGGTTCAAAGGGGATCCCCACAAATATCAAGAAAAGAGAGGAAAAAACATCATTCTCAGAGAAAGTGACTCAGAGACATCTTTGAGAAAGTCATAAAAAGACTTTCTGATACGTGTCACCCACCTGAAAGAACTATAACACCTCCAATTAACCAAACAAGGAATGGAACTCTTGCACCCATAGAAACCAACCTCACAAATCAAAACCCCTCAAGTACCATGGAACGAAAAACTCACCATTTTTTTGAAGGAAAAAACAAGATCAAATAATATCCCAAGAACACTGTCATCACCTACTAAAAATTCACATCTAAGAACAGGACCCAAAAAAGCCAACATGGGTCCAACTACCATTAATAACCTACCAATTCCCAAGATGAGATGGGAAAACCAACACTAGGAGGTCTGATCAGACTCCCCACCATTAAATAACAATCCAACATTGATTCATTCTAGAGAAATTCGTGCGAGAGCCAATGTGGGTATCTTCACCATTGAAACTGAAAAAAGATAAAAAACATTAGAAATCTTCCGACGGGGACTAAGCACCCCACCATAAGGGGTGGGGAGGGTCGGGACCAACTAACGAGCATTAAAACCACGACCAGAGACAGACCAACATCTCTAAATACCTGGATGAGCATCATTCAAATTTGAGACTGATTTACCCAACAAACCCCATAAGGACCATCAAAATAAATTACATTCGGTGGAATAGAACCACCAGAACTTGAAGGTAACAAGACGACCATGCCTACACATAGTCATAGAATCCTGATGCACCCAGACGGTTTTCTTGGAATGGAATGACCATAGAAAACAATATAAACTGCCTTTACTTTCATCACTGATGACAGAAATAAATTTAGGGTCTCATACACTCTAGGGGTTCCTGACCACATGCCAGATTCACTCTGAGGCCTATGGCTAAAGCCCTGATGTTTGAAGCATCTCCTGCCTCACAGTCTGGTATTGAAGACTCTCGAGTGGAGCTTCTCCTTTTGGTGTCACATGCAACCACACTGAAACCGAGACAACACCAAAAAACACAACACATTACAACATCCAACTGATCATACACAAAACATTCACCAACACAAGACCTGAAATGGTGCATGCGCATCACCCTTCGTCACACTGAATGAGAACATGACACCACAAATCATCACTTGAACATGACCATTGTTGTTGAGAGGAACATTATACGGAGAGGGAATTCAAAAAGATTATTAAACAACATGTGATTCCTGCAATCGACCGCAACATCCCCATGTGACTAGGTCTACCACACTAGTGGTCTAACGTAGACCCTTTCTTAAACGAAACCAATAAATGACCAAAGGTCATTTAGAATAGTGGCCAGCACTGACAACTCCAGGCTTCTTCCACCTTTCCCCACTGGAATCTCCTTCATTGTTTCTGAATAAAAATCCCAAATTAATGAGGTAAAACATCACCCTTGACTTTCAAAGAGATCTCACACTGCAAGATGTCACTAAACTTGACCCTTGCAGCTGATAAAAGTACTAAACATCCCTTCAAGAAACTGGTCAACACTGATAATTCTGAACCACCTTCACCCTTCCCCGCTGTATGTCCTTTCACCATTTCCAGGGGAAACCTTCAAACATGACGACATCAAACTTCATAGCCAACGAGTAAGACACTAAAATGTCCAAAAATCCCTTCAACTCCCCTCGCATTGGTCATCCCGTTGCGAGAGGATCCGCTTAGTTGTAAAAAGTAGAGGTGGGTTAAATTCTAGAATTCAAGAAGAGAGTTACCTGATCAACTGGAGGGTCGGCCAATGACGAATTGTCTGTGGCCGCACTTTAATCGCATGATAACACTTTATGGGGGGAGTGCACTTATCAGGAAAGGAAACCACAGACCCAATCAAACTAGTCCAATGGCCAAGACATATCGCAAGCTAATGCTAAACGTGCAGGGAAAACCACTGCAAGGGCTTCCCGAATCAATTTTCAAAAGAGACCATTAACCACACACTTTTACACCAACTGACCAACAATAAGTCAAACTCCGGACAAAAATCAGTTAGAAGGGATCCTCGGCTAATAATTCCTCACATACATCATTTCAAAAACACAAGGACACACCATGAAACCACCGGTTACTAAAGCACAAAATTCACATTTAATAAAACTTTTCGAAAATAAGCAAAGCTGGTGGGTTGCACAAGCACCAATGGTGTCCCTCAGGCCTCGCACATGCATGTTCTCATGCCGCACTAGAACCCACCTCATATCCATCCAGGAACTCATCCACTCATGCCATTAACCATATCTCTTTCCATATACGCTCATGCATGTGGTTTCCCATGAGAACACCAAGAATCAAAATCAAACATTTCCATTTTTTCAAAACCAAAACATTCAACCCACACTTTTATAACTTTACACATCATTTCATTTTTAATGTGCTTCATTTGAAAAAAATTTCTGAGACTAAAACATTTTTACTTAAAAACCATATTTCCAAGAATCCAGAACAAATTGACGAGGAACGATGAAAGAGGAAACTAGTGTCAGCGGGCGACTGGAACATATGTGTAATGACACATACTTTACATACATGGTTATTAATTCAAAATTGAAGTACACTTATTACAACATATAACAAAACCATGAAAGGATCGTATAGGTATAGTGTCTTCAGAAACTAGGAAACATAAACAACTGGTTCATAAATTGTCTACACTATCTCCCATTTATTTCATAATATCTATAGTCCCTTTTGGCATATCTTACTTAATAACCTTCTTCCTGAACTGGGGAAAGAAAACATAAAAAAGGGTGAGCTCAAATGCTCAGTAAGGGTAAAAAAAATGAACATCAATCACATCATATTCATAAGAACATAACATTTTGGAAATCTTACCCTGCAAAAGAGATCATAATTTCATAACAATGGATAAATCATGGTAGTGAAATGTAATCACAACAATCATCACTTAAAACATTAAGATTTGTGGCATACACACATAATCATAGAGAATCATTTCTTATTAGTCAAGACTCATTTCCAAGACTATCTTAGTGGACAAAGTCCATTTCTAAACTGAGTTCATTCCTCGTTCCAGTCATGTTTCACTGAACCGGTTTAACCTGCCGTTCCAGCCATGTCTATCTCATGAGATATAAAATCTTTACCCAATGCATTGGAGGGAGATATAGGTCCCACCCATCTCATAATGATACCATTCTTATGTGTGCAACAAAATCATAAACCATACATCATAGCATAACCCATGTAATAAAAGTGGGAATCTTAAACATCGTGACATCATAAAACAATTCATATAAGATAAAGGAATTCATAAAAATAATTCCATCACAACATAATAAAATCAATGTAATAATAGGGATATAAATAGAACCCTTTATTATCTTAGATGGAAAATAATGTTGACAAAACACTTGAACTCAATTCTTGAGGAAAATATCATTTCTACTTCAAAAACACTTTTCCTTTCTTAGCATGTCATACAATTATAAACTAAAAGAAGTTTACTAAAAATAAACTTGAAAATTGTAAAGTAAGCTTCTTGGAAATAATTTTTTAAAAATCCATTCATGCCGTATAAGTTAAAAAACATTCTTCTCGTACTTTTGTCAGAAAAGTCAAAAAGTACCTCGTACGAAAAACGACAAAAGATTCCTTTCATATCTTTTACTAAAAACTAACTGAAGGGTAAAATTGGATTTAAAAAATTTTAGGTGGATGGAAATAATATTACATATTTAGGAAACATGGACGTGGATGATAAAATACACCCCAGTAAATTCCAAAGTATAAACAATCTCGGATAAAAATGAGATTGTGATATTTCCCTTACCGTAGGTCCGATTTGCTTCGTAAGTGTCCAACCTCCTGTATAATGATTTAAATAATGTCATTGACTTATTCCATAATCATAATCATTGTTATGATATCATATATGGTCATATTCTTAGCCTATTATTAGTAATATTTCATTACTACTAGTTATCCGGGTGTTTATTACTTTTTGTTCTTTTGCGTGTTTTGTTGAATAAATTCTTATTATTCTTTTAGGTTATAGATACCTCATTTCCATAATGTTATTAGTGTAATATATATCATATTTATTCACTCAATTAATTTATGTAATCATTATGCAATTAAAATCATGTAGAATGAGTCGCATCACATCGTGGAGACGGTATTCCGTACGTACGCACGAGCGATGATATCGTTCCCATGATCGTGGAATTGTATTGGAGTGTATGTATACTATTTCAAAATAAATATCACTTTACAATAATCATATATATTCATTATTTACACCATTATACTCCATCCAAGTAAGGTGGTTGTGGAAAATAGATTACACCACAACGTGGAGACGATATTCCGTACGTACGCACGCGCGGTGATTTCGTTTTCCATAGGATGTATAGATGGTGAAATAGGGTTGTTTCATACTTATAATGAAATATCAGTATATTATTGATACTGATTTTATTAATACATAATGAAACAACTAAATAATAAGAAGTGAAATAAGAAATAATGTTGAAAGAATCGGTAACAGACATTACCTCTTCTTTGAAGCGCTTCTTTGAGACCTCCTTTTAGGGCACTAAAATTGGTCTTTAAAGAAGACCAGGACATCTAGGATGTTCCTAGGGATGTGGAGAGGAGAAATTGGAAGGGTTTTTCCGAGCTTGAAGGCTCAAAGTAGTGTGAGGAAGAGAGAGAGGAGGTTCCCTTTTATAAGGGAGGAGAGGGCCACCTTTGGAAAAACTAAAAATATTATTTTATTATAAAGCCATATTCGGTTTTAAATAGCTCAAAATTGATTTATTTCAAAGATAAGGTAGGTATGGGTCGAAATCCTCTCATAAAATAGAATTTTTACAAGTTTAGTTTACTATTTTAACCTTATCATTTAGATTTAACTTTAAGTTAGATAATTTTACTTTTACCGTGTCTTTTTGTGTTCTTACACTATAAGGTTAATAAACATAATATAAAAAGCCAAAAGAACCCCAAGTTGTTTATTATTAATATATATAACCTTATCTAAGTAATTGTTTTGAGCCTTAGATTTTTAGGAATAAAATAACAATTAATAATATAGTATTTGTTTTAAAAACTATTTTATGTCAGTTTTGACACTTTTTAGTAATTGATTTTTGTGAAAATCATAACAGAATGAATAGTTCAAAAAAAGTTAATTAAATCAATACTAAAATGTCATATTAACCTAAAAAATTAGTGTAATTCATAAAAAGTCTCAAATTACATTTATTTGGGTATTTATAACATCAATTATGTCAATATTTCATTAATGAGATAATTAATGCATCATCTTTGTGTCATAAATAAATTAAATTATTTAATTTATAACAATTAAAAATAAAATTCCATTATGTAGGAAATATTTTTAGATTTATAATTAATATTTATAGTCTAATTTATTTTATGTATAACCCTATATGAAAAATTCTTTACTTATTAAACTTTGATTTTAACTATTTTAACCCTTCTTTAAATAATTTAATAATAAATGTCCTAATCTAATCCAAATGGGCCTAAATGGTCATATTTTATTCCTAAGGTTTTTTTTGGTCTAATTACACTTATCCAATAGAATTACTACATGTGTTAGGGTAATAATAATATCATTTTTACCCTTAATTACCCTATTTACTTTTAACCGTGGTAAATAAAAGTAAAACGATACTATTCACCAAAAATTATTTTCATCTCATTGAACCACATTTTACTTTATGAAATCAACCGTGTCTCTTGGATTTTTGAAACTCCACTCACAAAAGCGGTAAAATTAATTTTTATGTAAACTTGAAAATTCTCCTAGGAGGTGGGTAAAAGACGGGGAAAAGTTCAATAAAATTTTTATTTATCTAAAATTATTATAAAATTAATCCAATGAATTACATTGAACTTATATAGGTATTATGTATCAATTTTGACCTAAAATAAATTTAAATTAAATAAATAATTATTTAAATAAAAAGTCGGTTTTTAAATAGTAACCCAATGTTTTCACTATTCATCAAAAATTGAAAGTTTTTAGAAAAATACCAAAATTTCACCCTAGAATAATTTCGATATTTCGAATCCAAAAACGAAGTCCATTTTGAAAAATAAAATTTAAAAAATTTCAAAAGGTGTTTATTACTATTCATAATGACTAGTTTTAATAATATTTTAATAGAATATCGTTGTTTAGTGAAACTTGGTATTGTGTACGACGCAAGCTATCAATGAAGGTCACGATTGCGTGTAAAGCAATCCAAGCTAGTGTTGTGTGTAGTGAAAGATTACTTTGATGATTTATATAAAATAAAAACAAAATATTTCTTATAAAAGTCTCAGGTGTTACATTCTACCCCCCTTAAAATGAATTTCGCCCTCGAAATTCGTCACTTGTAAGAAAAAGATGAGGATACATCTCCCTCATCATATCCTCAAGCTCCCATGTAGCTTCTTCTAATTGGCGGTTCCTCCATAAAAGTTTCACCAAGCGAGTGGTCTTGTTCCGTAGGACTTTTTCACCACGATTGGGAATCTCTATCGGCTGTTCTTTATAAGAAAGATCTTGTTCCAACTGTACAACTTCTGAGCTGAGTACATGTGAAGGATCAGGTATGTACTTTCTTAGGAGAGATACATGGAACACATCGTGAACTTGAGAGAGATTGGGTGGAAGCGCCAATCGATAAGCTACCTTCCCAACACGATCTAGTATTTCGAAAGGACCGATATACCTAGGGCTCAACTTTCCCTTCTTTCCAAATCTCATTACTCTCTTCCAAGGAGATATTTGTAAGAACACTTTATCACCCACTTCAAACTCTAAGTATTTTCTTTAGTTGTCGGCATAACTTTTTTGTCGACTCTGAGCTGATCTTATGTGTTGTGGAATAGATCGGACCTTTTTTCCATCTAATCAACAAGATTAGGTCCTAATAGATTTCTTTCCCCAACTTCATCCCAGCAAGTTGGAGTCCTTCATTTATTTCCATAGAGATCTTCATAAGGAGCCATATGAATACTGGAGTGAAAGCTATTATTATAATAAAATTCCACCAAAGGTAGGTGTTTATCCCAACCACCTTTGAAATCCATAGAGCAAGCTCTCAACATATCTTCTAGAGTTTGAATTGTCCTCTCAGACTGACCGTCTGTCTAAGGATGACAAGCAGTGTTGAAACTCAACTCTGTATCGAGAGTATGCTGAAGACTTCGCTAGAACTTTGAGGTAAACCTAGGATCCCGATCAGATATAATAGAAATTGGTACTCCATGCAATCTTTCCACTTCCTTTACATATATCCTGGCAAGATGATCCAGAGAGAAATCCTCTCTAATAGCAATGAAGTGTGCAGACTTTGTAAGATGATCAACAATGACCCAGATAACAATATTACCTTTGGATGTTTTAGGAAGTCCTGTGACAAAGTCCATAGTGATGTTTTCCCATTTCCATTCGGGTATGGGTAATGGTTGTAACATCCCCTTAGACTTCTGTCTCTCAGCTTTAACTTGCTGACAAACCAAGCATCGAGAGACATATTCAGCAACATCTCTTTTCATGCCATCCCACCAGAAGTATTCTTTCAGGTCCCTATACATCTTCATGCTTCCAGGATGAATAGAGAATGAAGAACTATGAGCCTCATCAAGAATCTCCTTCTTTAATTCAGGGATGAGAGGAACACAAACCCGATTCCTAAACTTTATTATCCCTTCACAATCAAGGTTGAAATCATGAACATTTCTCACCTTCTTTTGTAACTCTAAATCTTCTTTCTGTGCCTCTTTAATCTTCACATGTATAGATGGTTGAACATTCATTTGAGAAAGATACGATTTTCCACCTTTCATTATAATTCCAAGATCCATACTTTGTAAATCCATAAATATTGGATCTTTTGTGATCCTCATCATGGATAAACTGGCATGGTCTTGTCGACTTAATGCATCTGCCACCTTGTTTTCTTTCCAAGGGTGGTAATGAATTAAGCAGTCATAATCCTTAATCAGCTCCAACCATCTTCTTTGGCGCATATTCAGCTCCTTTTGTGTGAAAATATAATTTAAACTTTTATGATCAGTATAAATTTCACACCTTTCTCCATAAAGATAATGCCTCCAAATCTTTAATGCAAAGATTATCGTAACTAACTCCAAATCATGAGTTGGGTAATTTTGCTCATGGATTTTCAACTGTCTTGAGGCATAAGCTATCACCATATCATTTTTCATAAGAACACACCCCAATCCCTTCTTAGATGCATCACTGTAGATCACAAACCTTTCTCCACTACAAGGCAGTGTGAGCCCAGGTGCATTGGATAACCTTATTTTCAACTCCTTTAAATCCTCTTCACATTCCTCCGTCCAAACAGAATTAACTCCTTTCCGAGTCAACCTGGTGAGTGGATTAGATAATCGTGAAAAATCATTCAAAAAACATCGATAATATCCTTCCAAACCATGAAAACTTAGGATCTCAGTTACTGTTGTTGGTCTCGGCCATCTTTCGATAACCTCTGTTTTTGCTGGATACACAGATATCCCCTCTTTTGAGATTATGTGACCCAAAAATGAAACTTTTTGAAGCCAAAATTCACACTTGGTAAATTTGGAATAAAGCTATTCCTTTCTCAGGGTCTTCAATATAATTCTCAAGTGATCTTCATGTTCTTCCTTTCTCTTTTAATATAAAAGAATATCGCCTATAAAGACTTCCACAAACCGATCAAGATAGTCTCTAAAGACTCTATTCATCAGATCCATGAAGATAGCATGGGCATTAGTAAGACCAAATGGCATCACTATAAATTCATATTGTCCATACCTTATACGGAAAGCTGTCTTTGGTATATCTTCTCTTTTGACCCTTAATTGATGATACCTTGAACAAAGATCAATCTTGGAAAAGTATTGAGCTCCACAAAGTTGGTCAAATAAGTCATCAATGCGCGGGAGAGGATATTTGTTCTTGATAGTGATCTTGTTAAGTTCTCGATAATCAATGCAGAGTCTCATTGATCCATCTTTCTTCTTAACAAACAGAATAGGTGCTCCCCTAGGTTACGCACTAGGGCGTATGAACCCCTTATCAAGATTCTCTTGGAGTTGCTTCTTCAATTCCTGCAACTCAATTGGGGCCATTTTATAAGGTGTCTTTGAAATAGGTAAATCACCCAATACGAGTTCTATTGAAAACTCAACTTCATGATTTGGTGTAAGACCCGAAAATTCCTCCGGAAAGAAATCATAAAACTCCAATACAATGGGTATATTATTAATCGTGAGTTTCTCACCAACCATTTGAGATAAATAACCTTCATTTAGTGGAATCAAGACCCATAAGATGGAAGAAATTTCCACTGGAAGGTTATGTTCATCCTTGCATTGATAGATGATCAAAGATTGATCTGGAATATGAAATGTGACTTCCCTTATTTGGCAATTTATATGAGCTCCATATAGAGAAATCCAATCCAAGACAAGAATCACATCAAATTCCACTATAGGGAGGATTACAAGATTTGCAGGAATCACTTTCCCACAAGCTTCAATTGGAGAAGAATTATAAACTTTTGATGCGACTGTTGTGCCATTAGGGGTTGTCACTGCTAACTCAATATCTAATTGTTGAGGTAATACGGTGATACCCTTAGAAAAATTTTCAGAAATAAAGGAGTGGGTGGATCCAGAATCAAATAAAACATTTGCTACTTTAGAGTGGATGGTAAGTGTACCTTTCACCACTTTGTTATCGTACTCCACATCGCTAATAGAAATTGCATGTCAATTTCCTTTGTCTTTATCCTTAAGAGTTTGTTGATGTCGATCATCATCAAAAACCCTTGGATTAGGGCATTTATTGTCATAATTCCCCATTTACTTTCACTTGTAACATTGAAGTGTAGGAGGTGCACTCTGTGTAGCCTTTTCATTGTTCGCATCACTAGACATCTTCTTCCCATCATTGCGGCATTCAAATGCCCGATGACTTTCCTTTCCACATTTGAAACATTTACTTGTCCCTTTAAGACCACTCCCTCGATGTTTCTTTCCACACTTTTAGCATAAGGGAAAAATCATCTTCTTTTCAGTGTGTTATTTAGATTTTCCTTTGAATTCCATTTTCCTCTTCTTATCAAACCCATATGACTGATGGGTTACTCCAATCTCCATCTCAACTTTGAGAGCACATCGAACGATTTCCTCGTAGCTATTGAAGTCCCTTATGGCTAACTCCCTTCAAAGACTTGGTTTTAAGCCACTAAAGAATCGATCTATCTTACTCTCAGGTTGGATAATAATACCAGAAGCTTACCTTTCAAGTCTTGTAATATTTTCTTCATAGGTACCAATAGATTCATCATCCTTTTTCTTTAGTTCAAGAAAATCCTTCTCCATATTTTTTCTAAGAATACGAGGGAAGTACTTGTTGAAAAATAAGTTCTTGAACTCGTCCCATTCCATGGACTCAATTTCATCTCTTGGCCTCGTATTCTTGATAAGATTCCACCATTGATCAGCATCACCTTCCAAATGATACACTACTAAGATGAATTTATCATGTTTAGAACATTGAAGAACTGAAAATATCTTTTCAGTAGTACTGATCCATTTTTCAGCAACTAATGGATCAGTAGACCCGCTGAATGAAGGTGGATGCTGTCTCATGAAGGATTCAACAGAATGTTGCTCCTTCCTTTTCTCATTTTGAAGTCCTGCATTATTCATAGCTTGAGAAAGTTGTGTGAGCATGGCTACAAGATTTTTCATTCCAGCTCCCATAATGTTTGGTTTCTCAGGGGGACCATCATTGAATTTATCGTCGCATTCCGCATTAACACGGTTCCTTCGGGTTCCAGCCATTGACTAAAACCAAGAAGAATAGTGTGAGCAACACTAATTATAATAGGAAAACCCCATAATCATGAATAAAATTTCACACTTAAGGTCTTATCCTAGGTTATTCATGGCCATTTCTAAAACACTAAGATTGTGTTATATGCTTAGACTTATCCTTAGGATTCTTACTAAGGCTTTCACATCCTAGCTTCCAAAGGGTGACTATAACTTTGCTCTGATACCAACTATAACGACCCATACTTTACATACATGGTTATTACTTCAAAATTTAAGTACACTTATTACAACATATAACAAAACCATGAAAGGACCGTATAGGAATAGTGTCTTTAGAAACTGGGAAACATAAACAACTGGTTCATAAAGCATCTACATTGTCTCCCATTTATTTCATCATATCTATAGTCCCTTTTGGAATATCATACTTAATAACCTTCTTCCTGACATGGGGAAAGAAAACATACAAAAATGGTGATATCAAATGCTCAGTAAGGGTAAACAAAACAAATATCAATCACATCATATTCATAAGAACATAACATTTTGGAAATCTTACCCTTCAAAAGAGATCATAATTTCATAACATGAGATAAATCATGGTAGTGAAATGTAATCACAATAATCATTACATAAAACATGAAGCTTTGTGGCATACACACATAATCATAGAGAATCATTTCTTATTAGTCAAGACTCATTGCCAAGACTATCTTAGTGGACAAAGTCCATTTCTGAACCGAGTTCATTCCTCATTTCAGTCTTATTTCACTAAAGCGGTTTAACCTGCCATTATAGACATGTCTATCTCATGAGATATAAAATCTTTACCTAATGCATTGGAGAGAGATATAGGTCCCACCCATCTGATAATGATACCATTCTTATGTGTTCCACAAAATCATAATCCATACATCATAGCATAACCCATGTAATAAAAATGGGAATTTTAAACATCGTGACATCATAAAACAATTCATATAAGGTAAAGTAATTCATAAAAATAATTCCATCACAACATAATCAAATCAATGTAATAATATGGATATAAATAGAACCCTTTATTATCTTAGATGTAAAATAATTTTGATAAAACACTTGAACTCCATTCTTGAGGAAAATATCATTTCTACTTCAAAAAAACATGTCCTTTCTTAACATGTAATTAAATTCTAAAATAAAAGAAGTTGATTAAAAATAAACTTGAAAACTTGTAAAGTAAGATTCTTTGAAATAATGTTTTAAAAATCCATTCATGCCATATAAGTTAAAGAAACATTCTTCTCGTACTTTTGTCAGAAAAGTCAAAAAGTACCTTGTATGAAAAATGACAAAAGATTCCCTTCATATCTTTTCACTAAAAACTCACCGAAGGGTAAAATTGGATTTAAAAAATTTTAGGTGGATAGAAATAATATTACATATTGAGGAAATATGGATGTGGATGATAAAATACACCCTAGTAAATTCCAATGTATAAACAATCTCGGATAAAAATGAGATTGTGATATTTCCCTTACCTTAGGTCGGATTTTCTTCATAAGTGTCCAAACATCCTATATAATGATTTAAATAATATCATTGTCTTATTCCAGAATCATACTCATTGTTATGATATCATATATGGTCATATTCTTAGCTTATTATTAGTAATATTTCATTACTACTTGTTATTCGGGTGTCTATTACTTTTTGTTCTTATGCGTGTTTGGTCGAATAAATTTTTATTCTTCTTTTAGGTTATAGATACCTCATTTACAGAATGGTATTAGTGTAATATATATCATATTTATTCACTCAATTCATTTATGTAATCATTATGCAATGAAAATCATGTAGAACGAGTCGCATCACATCGTGGAGACGGTATTCCGTATGTACGCACGAGCGATGATATTGTTCCCATGATAGTGGAATTGTATTGGAGTGTATGTATACTATTTCAGAATCAATATCACTTTACAATAATCATATATATTCATTATTTACACCATTATAACCATACAAGTAAGGTGGTTGTGGAAAATAGATTACACCACGGCGTGGAGACAGTATTCCGTACGTACACACGCGCGGTGATTTTGTTTTCCATAGTATTGATAGACTGTGAAATAGGGTTGTTTAATACTTATAATAACATATCATTATATGAGTGATACTTATGTTATTAATTCATAATGAAACAACTAAATAAGAAGAAGTGAAATAAGAAATAAAGTTGAAAGAATCGGTAACAGACATTACCTCTTCTTTGAAGTGCTTCTTTGAGACCTCCTTTTAGGGCACTAAAATTGGTCTTTGAAGAAGACCAGGACCTCTAGGATGTTTCTAGGGAAGTGGAGAGGAGAAACTGGAAGGGGTTGGCCGAGCTTGAAGGCTCAAAATGGTGTGAGGAAGAGAGGGAGGAGGTGCCCTTTTATAAGGGAGGAGAGGGGCACCTTTGGAAAAACTAAAAATATTATTTTATTATAAAGCCATATTCGGTTGTAAATAGCTCCAAATTGATTTATTTCGAATATAAGGTGAGGATGGGTCTAAATACTCAAGTTTAGTTTACTATTTTAACCTTATCATTTAGATTTAACTTTATGTTAGATAATTTTACTTTTACCGTGTCTTTTTGTGTTCTTACACTATAAGGTTAATAAACTTACTATAACAAGACAAACGAACCCCAAGTTGTTTATTATTAATATATATAACCTTATCTAAGTCATTTGTCCGAACCTTAGATTTTTAAGAATAAAATAACAATTAATAATATAATATTTGTTTTAAAAACTATTTTATGTCAATTTTGACACTATTTTGTAATTGTTTTTTGTGAAAATCATAACAGAATGATTAGTTCGAAAAAGGTTAATTAAATCAATAAAAACATGTCATATTAACCTAGAAAATTAGTGGAATTCATAAAAAGTCTCAAATTACCTTTATTTGGGTATTTATAACATCAATTATGTCAATATTTCATTAATAAGATAATTACTGCATCATCTTTGTGTCATAAATAAATTAAATTATTTAATGTCTAAAAATTACAAATAAAATACCATTATGTAGGAACTCTTTTTAGATTTTTAATGAAAATTTATAGTCTAATTTATCTTATGTATAACTTTATATTAAAAATTATTTACTTATTAAACTTTGATTTTAACTATTTTAACCCTTATTTATATAAATTAATAATAAATGTCCTAATATAATCCAAGTGGGCCTAAATGGTCATATTTTATTCCTAAGGTTGTGTTTGGTCGAATTAAACTTATAAAATATAATTAGGACATGTGTTAGGGTAATAATAATATCATTTTTACCCTTAATTACCCTATTTACTTTTAACCGTGGTAAATAAAAGTAAAAAAGTTACTATTCACCAAAAATTATTTTCATCTCATTGAAGCACATTTTACTTACTGACATCAACCATTTCTCTCAGATTTTTGAAATTCCACTCACAGAAGCGGTAAAATTAAGTTTTATGTAAATTTGCAAATTCTCCTAGGAGGTGGGTAAAAGACGGTGAAAAGTTCAATAGAATTTTTATATATATAAAATTATTATAAAATTACTCCAATGAATTAAATTAAACTTATATAGGTATTATGTATCAATTTTGAACTAAAATAAATTTAAATAAAATGTTGGTTTTTAAATAGTAACCCAGTGTTTTCACTATTCATCAAAAATTGAAAGTTTCCATAAAAATACCAAAATTTCACCCTAGGATAATTTCGATATTCCGAATCCAAATAATGAAGTCCATTTTGAAAAATAAAATTTACAAAATTTCAAAAATTGGTTATTACTATTCATAACGACTAGTTTTAATAATATTTTAATAGCATATCGTTGTTTAGTGAAACTTGGTATTGCGTACGACACAAGCTATCAAAGAAGGTCGTGATTGCGTGTAAAGAAAGTCAAGATAGTATTGTGTGTAGTGAAAGATTCGTTTGATGATTTATATAAAAAAAAAATCTTATAAAAGTCTCAGGTGTTACATTCTACCCCCCTTAAAATGAATTTCGCCCTTGAAATTCGTCACTTGTAAGAAACATATGAGGATACCTCTCCCTCATCATATCCTCAAGCTACCATGTAGCTTCTTCTAATTGGTGGTTCCTCCGTAAAACTTTCACCACGCGAGTGGTTTTATTCCATAGGACTTTTTCACCACGATCGAGAATCTCTATCGGCTGTTCTTCATAAGAAAGATCTTGTTCTAATGGTACAACTTCTGAGCTAAGTACATGTGAAGGATCAGGTATGTACGTTCTCAGGAGAGATACATGGAACACATCGTGAACTTGAGAGAGATTCGGTGGAAGATACAATCGGTAAGATACCTTCCCAATACTATCCGGTATTTCTAAAGGACCAATATACCTAGGGCTCAGCTTTCCCTTCTTTCTAAATCTCATTACTCTCTTCCAAGGAGATATTCGTAAGAACACTTTATCACCCACTTCAAACTCTAAGTCTTTTCTTCGGTTGTCGACATAACCTTTTTGTCGACTCTGAGCTGCTCTTATGTGTTGTTGAATAGATCGGTTCTTTTCTGCCATCTCATCAACAAGATCAGGTCCTAATAGATTTATTTCCCCAACTTCATCCCAACAAGTTGGAGTCCTGCATTTCTTTCCATAGAGAGCTTCATAAGGAGCCATCTAAATACTGGAGTGAAAGCTATTATTATAAGAAAATTCCACCAAAGGTAGGTGTTGATCCCAACCACCTTTGAAACCCATAGATCAAGCTCTCAACATATCTTCTAGAGTTTGAATTGTCCTCTCAGTCTGAACGTCTATCTAAGGATGATAAGCAGTGCTGAAACTCAACTCTGTATCGAGAGGATGCTAAAGACTTCGCCAGAACGTTGAGGTAAACCTCAGATCCCAATCATATATAATAGAAAGTGGTACTCCATGCAATCTTACCACTTCCTTTACATATATCCTGGGAAGGTGATTCAGAGAGAAATCCTCTCTAATAGCAATAAAGTGTGCAGACTTTGTAAGACGATCAAATATGAACCAGATAAAATTATTACCTTTGGATGTTTTAGGAAGTCCTGTGACAAATTCCATAGTGATGTTTTTCCATTTCCATTCGGTTATGGGTAATGGTTGTAACATCCCCTTAGACTTCTGTCTCTCAGCTTTAACTTGCTGACAAACCAAGTATCGAGAGACATATTCAGCAACATCTCTTTTCATGCCATCCCACCAGAAGTACTCTTTCAGGTCCCTATACATCTTCGTTCTTACAGGATGAATAGAGAATGAAGAACTATGAGCCTCATCCAGCAGCTCCTTCTTTAATTTGGGGATGGGGGGAACACAAAACCGATTCCTGAACTTTATTATCCCATCACAATCAAGGTTGAATTTAGGAACATTTCTCACATTCTTTTGTAACTCTACATCTTCTTTCCGTGCCTCTTTAATCTTCACATGTATAGATGGTTGAATATTCATTTGAGAAAGATATGATTTTTCCCCTTTCATTATAATTCCAAGATCCATCCTTTGTAAATCCATAAATATTTTATCTTTTGTGATCCTCATCGTGGATAAACTGGCATGGTCTTGTCGACTTAATGCATCTTCCACCTTGTTTTCTTTCCCAGGGTGGTATTGAATTGAGCAGTTGTAATCCTTAATTAGCTCCAACCATTTTCTTTGGCGCATATTCATCTCCTTTTGTGTGAAAATATACTTTAAACTTTTATGATCAGTATAAATGTCACACCTTTCTCCATAAAGATAATGCCTCCAAATCCTTAATGAAAAGATTACCGCAGCTAACTCCAAATCACGAGTTGGGTAATTTTGCTCATGGATTTTCAACTGTCGTGAGGCATAAGCTATCACCATACCATTTTGCATAAGAACACACCCCAATCCCTTCTTGGATGCATCACTGTAGATCACAATCCTTTCTCCACTACAAGGCAGTGTGAGCACAGGTGCACTGGATAAACTTCTTTTCAACTCCTTGAAATTCTCTTCACATTCCTCTGTCCAAAAAAACTTAACTTCTTTCCGAGTCGACCTGGTGAGTGGATTAGATAATCGTGAAAAATCTTTCACAAAACGTCGATAATATCCAGCCAAACCAAGAAAACTTTGGATCTCAGTTACTGTTGTTGGTCTCAACCATCTTTCGATAACCTCTGTTTTTGCTGGATCCAAAGATATCCCCTCTTTTGAGATTATGTGACCCAAAAATGAATCTTTTTGAAGCCAAAATTCACACTTGGTAAATTTGGCATAAAGCTTCTCCTTTCTCAGGGTCTTCAATATAATTCTCAAGCACTACTGGAAATCATGGTTTTCCCAACAGTTGTATACCAACGGTTCTATTGAACTGTTGGTATAGGTGATTTTTCCCAACGGTTTGATGAAACCGTTGGGAAATATTGGAAGAAAATTAGTTTTCCCAACAGTTTCATCAAACCGTTGGGGAAGATGGGGAAAAAATCAGTTTTCCCAACCGTTTAATGAAACCGTTTGGAAAACTTTATCTTTCCAAATGGTTTTTACAAACTATTGGGAAAGATTTCCCCCAAATACACACCAGCCGAACCCCCACCCAGCCCGATTGAAAATTGCAGATAGAACCCAGCTCTTGAATTCTTCTCGGCCGTGACACTCTTTCCACCCAAGATCCATCTTCAATCAAACAAAATCCTATTTCACACTTCAAATTAGTAAGTGTTACCTTAATTTTAGCTTTATTTCTCTATTTGTTTTGTGTTTGAAGTTTTGATTTAGGCTAAATCAGGGTTTATGTCGACAGAACCCTTGATTTGTTTTATGTTTTTTTATTCTAAACATCAAACATGGTAAAGGGTTTGTTTAGTGAGGTGATATGGTACTTTTGGTGGAATTTATTTTAGTTGAAAATTGGATTTTGATTTGGATGAATTTATGTTTCAATTTGAGGTGGGGGAGGGTGTGCAGATGGGGTGGGGGAGGATGTTGAGGGATATCCAAGTGGGGTGGGGGAGGGGCTCTCTAGGTAGGGTGGGGAGGGGGTTGGGTTGTCCAAATGGGGTCTGGGTAGGGCTGTTTGGGGCGGGGGAGGGTCTATCTAGGTAGGGTGGGGGAGGGGGATGTCTAGGTAGGGTGGGGGAGGGGGCTATCTAGGTAGGGTGGGGGAGGGGGCTGGGTTTTCCAAATGGGGTGGGGGTAGGGCTGTTTGGGGTGGGGGAGGGGCTGTCTTGGTAGGGTGGGGGAGGGGGCTGTCTAGGTAGGGTGGGGGAGGGGGCTGAGTTTTCGAAATGGGGTGGGGGTTGGGCTGATTGGGGTGGGGGAGGGGCTGTCTAGGTAGGGTGGGGGAGGGGGATGTCTAGGTTGGGTGGGGGAGGGGGCTGTCTAGGTAGGGTGGGGGAGATGGCTGGGTTGTCCAAATGGGGTGGGGGTAGGGCTGTTTGGGGTGGGGGATGGGCTATCTAGGTAGGGTGGGGGAGGGGGCTGTCTAGGTAGGGTGGGGGAGGGGGTTGGGTTGTCCAAATAGGGTGGGGGTAGGGCTGTTTGGGGTGGGAGAGGGGCTATCTAGGTAGGGTGGGGGAGGGGGCTGGGTAGTCCAAATGGGGTGGGGGTATGGCTATTTGGGGTGGGGGAGGGGCTATCTAGGTAGGGTGGGGGAGGGGGCTGTCTAGGTAGGGTGGGGGAGGGGGATGGGTTGTCCAAATGGGGTGAAGGTATGGCTGTTTGGGGTGGGAGAGGGGCTGTCTAGGTAGGGTGGGGGAGGGGGATATCTAGGTAGGGTGGGGGAGGGGGTTGGGTCGTCTAAATGGGGTGGGGGTAGGGCTATTTGGGGTGGGGGAGGGGCTGTCTAGGTAGGGTGGGGTAGGGGGATGTCTAGGTAGGGTGGGGGAGGGGGCTGGGTTGTCTAAATGGGGTGGGGGTAGGGCTATTTGGGGTGGGGGAGGGTTTGGAGGTTGGGTGGGGGAGGGTGTCCAGGCAGGGTTGTTCAAGTGGGGTGGGGAGGGTGTGCAGGTGGGGTGGGGGATGGGCTGTCTAGGTAGGGTGGGGGGGGGATGGGTTGTCCAAGTGGGGTGACGGTAGGGCTGTCCAGGTGGGGTGCGGGGGGTGGGGGTGGCTGGGTTATCCAAGTGGGTTGTGGGGGGTAGGGGTGTCCAGGTATGGTGGGGGGGGGGTTTCCAAGTGTGGTGGGGGTAGGGCTGTCCATGTGGGGTTGGGGGGGGGGTGCTGGGTTGTCCAAGTGGGGTGGGGGTAGGGCTGTCCAAGTGGGGTGGAAACCCTAAATTCAATGTTTTAATTGGAGACTTGGTTTGTTTTCTTAGGGATTTGGTGTGTGAGGAATTCTCATTCCTATTATTGGTGGTTTTAATCAAAAGTTATGATGTTGGAACCATTTATGATGTGGTTGTCTCTATTTAATCTCATTTCCCCTAACTTAACATTAAATTCTATATCACATTTGGTTTCTGTTTTTTATTTTCTAGTTAAGTTATTTGTGGTTGATGATTGTCTCATGTTAATTGTTTTCAATGGTTTGGCATGGAAATTGAGCATTTAATGTGACTTTTCCAAACGGGGGTTCCTTGAGAATACTCCAAATATTTGTTAAAAATGATCAAAGGGATTTTATTATTTAAAATGGATTTCGAAATATATTTTCTATTAAAGTTAAATCCTATTGAATAGTTTGTGAAAAAATAACTTATATAAATTCTTTTTATAGAGTGGACAGAAGTTGTATGTATGAAACCGATTGGATCTCAAGCGATTTTCAAAACAATTTGGAGAGCTTTATAGATTTTGCATTTCACAATGCTTCAGATAGTGGTCACATACACTGCCCATGTTCCAATTGTGTTGGTAGACCTTTGTTGAGCCGTGACGAAGTCAGCTACCACATAACCAAAAATGGTTTTCAAGCAAAATACTTTGTGTGGTATCACAATGGGGAGAAAATGAAATCTCAAATTGGTTATGATCGAAATGAAAGGACTGGAATGGAGAATTTGTTAGATGATCAGTTTCCATTTATTCATCATCATGAAAAAGAAAGGATTTTGACTCAAGAAGACTTCGATATGAGGACAGCTGATGCATCTAGTGAAAATGATGATATTGGTAGGGTGAAAAAATTGAATGATGCTGCCATGACTCTAGTATATCGACAATGCGATAAAATGAAAAAGCCTGAATTCTTAATCCGATTGTTTCATGGGAAATCTATGTATGAGATTTCTAATATAGCAATCGATTACATTCTTACCCTCTTGAAGGATTTACATCCAGATGATGCAGATATTCCCTCAAACCACTATATGGCATGTAAGTTAGTTGAGGAAATTGGATTTTCAAGAAACACAATTCATGCTTGCCTAAAAGATTTCAGTTTATTTTGGGAGGAAACTGCTGAACGAAATGATTGTATAAAATGTGGCACATCCCGCTGGAAGTCAAAATCTAATGGAACACCATCTCGTGTTCCACAAAAAGTAATGTGGCACATTCCATTGATCCCCAGACTCTAGAATCTTTTTATATCTGATGACATATCAATAAAAATGAGATGGCATGATACCGAGAGAAAGAAGAATAATGATGAGTTGGTTCATCCTGCAGATGGATTTGCATGGCAGAGATTTGATGCTCGACATCCTAATTTTTCAGCTGACGTGCGTAATGTGAGGCTAGGTCTTTCATGCGACAGTTTTAACCCGTTTGGGCAGATGCTTACTTCGCACAACACATGGCTGGTTTTTATACACATTTATAATCTTCCCTCATGGTTGTGTATGAAAAAACCTTTCACTTTCATGAGTATACTCATATCTGGTCCTTCTGATCCCGACATTGATATTGATGTATACATGCAACCTTTAATAAAAGAGTTGAAACTTCTTTGGGATGTGGGTGTGTGCACATACGATGCATGTTCGAAAGACATATTTCAGATTCGTGCTGCGCTTATGTGGATGATCAATTATTTTCTGGCTTATGAAATGATGTCTAAATGGATCATGGAGGGAAAAATGTCATGTCTAGTTTGTATGAAGAATACACAATCCAGAAGACTGAAACATCGATATAGTTTCAGTTTTATGGGACATCGATGATTCTTGCCAAAGGATCATCCACATAGAATGAATCGTCGAAGATTTGATAATACCATAGAGACCGAAGATCCACCTCAGCGTATGTCTGGAACTGACGTGCTTAATGAATTGAAAGATTTCCGTTTTTCGTTCGGGAAGGGTCAAATGAAATCTGGAAAGAGAAATAATGTTTCCACTGAAACCTGTTAAAATTGGAGGAAGAGGAGTATCTTTTTTTATTTGCCTTATTGGTCAACCAATTTATTACGTCATTGCTTAGATGTAATGAATATTGAAAAGAATATATGCGGAATGTTGCTATCGGTTCTTCTAAATGTCAAGGGGAAGACAAAAGATGATTTACGATCTCGGCGTGACTTGGTAGATTGGGGCATCAGAACAGAATTGCATCTTGTGCGTATCAGTGAAAATAAATGGCAACTTCCATGTGCTTCTTATTTGATGACACCTACAACAAAAAACAATTTTTGGAAGTATTAGAGACTATTAGAGTTCCTGATGGCTATTCAAGAAACATATCTAAACGGGTCAACAGAAGAGAGTTGAAGCTAAAATATTTGAAGACTCATGATTATCACGTTCTACTGCATGAGTTTCTTCCAATAGAAATCCGTCATCTTTTGTCCAATAATGTAAGGGTGGCTGTTATTCGGTTGTGTTATTTGTTTAGAGATCTTTGTGCTAAGAATTTGCCTAAGTATTTCTTGCAAAAAATGTTGACAGATGCTCCATTAATTTTGTGTGAGTTGGAGAAAATATTTCCTCCATCATTTTTCACATGCATGCTGCATCTGACTGTCCATATTACCACTGAAATAATTCTCGGAGGACCTGTTTATTTTCGTTGGATGTATCCAACTGAAAGAAATATGTTCACATTAAAGTCTTATGTCCGAAACAGAAATCATCCCGAAGGTTATATCGTGAACGGTTACTTGGCTCAAGAATGTATGGATTTCTGCTCGATGTATTTGTCTGATCTTACTACAAGATTGAACAGACCAATGAGAAATAAAGAAGAACAGTATGAGCAAATTGAACCCAATTTTCCATCACTTCCTCAAATAGAAGGAATTCCTGGATCATATACATTGAAGACATTAAGCCATGAAGAGCGGGAGATGTCACATCGCATAGTTTTGTTCAACTGTGATTTGTTTGATGACTATATCAGGTAACTAAATTGATTATGTATATCTTACATATATATCTGTTAAACTATTCATATTTTTTATCTACAGGGAACATAAAACAATTATAAATAGGAAGCATCATTCTTTATCTTTGATAAGGAGAGAGACTTTGCATAGAAAAGAGTTTTCTGCTTGGTTAAAATTGAAGGTATTAAAAAATTAATGTTTAAAATAATTATACCAATATTTAATTAAGTTTAATAGTCATTTATATTGCAGGTATTGAGTTTGTCTGCTGACTCTGTCTCTGAGGAAATAAGATCTTTGGCTTTTGGTCCTAATACTGTGGTTCGTGACTATAAATCAATTGTTATCAATGGGTACAAATTTATTGGCACTGAACGAGAAAAGAACATGAGAACACAACATGATGGTGTTATGGTTACTGCCACAACAGATTGTCATGCCAGTGCATCAGATAGTAGACCGTGATTTGAAAATGTGGGTTATTATGGAGTTGTTGAGAAAATAATAATATTGGATTATTACTCTCATGGACGAGTCACAATGATGAAATGCCATTGGTTTGATTCGATGATGAGACATGGCACATTTATTGATGATTGTGGATTTCGAGTAATTAATATTACTCACACTCTTGCTACCGAAGAACCATATGTGTTGGCATCAATGGCTAAACAAGTTTTTTATGTCAAAGACCAACGACGACCTGAATTTGGTGTCATAGTTGAAGTAAATCCAAGACATATTTTTGATGATGGTGATGATGGAATTGAAACTGTACTTAGTGCCATTGGAACCAATCCATTTATTTCTTTTGATGACTCAAATAGCTCAATTTTCAGAGTTGATTGTGAACCTGAAGTTGTAGTTGAAAATATATAGAATCATTCATCCATGTTCTCAATTCTTTTAGTTTACCTCGAGTTGGGTTGTTAAGGTTGGTAATATTCAAATTGATTTAGTATTGATCACAAATATGTTTTAGCTGACTTGAACATTATGTGAATTTTCAATGTTTATTGGTTGT
The DNA here is from genome assembly GCA_963277665.1 of Viscum album. Classification (NCBI taxonomy): domain Eukaryota; kingdom Viridiplantae; phylum Streptophyta; class Magnoliopsida; order Santalales; family Viscaceae; genus Viscum; species Viscum album. The sequence continues at coordinate 1,103,896,816 of OY728137.1, forward strand.
AGTTTTATTTGAATTGCATTTTCTAATTTGGAATTGAACTGTATTCAAACATAGTCAAACAATATTTCTAACTTGGTGAACATTACAACTTGTATGATTTATTAAATCCATTCAGGCTCTTCTAAAACAATTGATAGCTGACTTAACCATTATGTGAATTTTCAATGTTTATTGGTTGCAGTTTTATTTTAATTTCATTTTCTAATTTGGAATTGAACTGTATTCAAACATAGTCAAACAATATTTCTAACTTGGTGAACATTACAACTTGTATGATTTATTAAATCCATTCAAGATCTTCTAAAACAATTGATAACTAAATTACATATGAATCCCCCTATTCCCTCATATATTTAGTTTTTTGGGTTACACATTAGTTTACTTTTTCTAATTAATTACATATTTGTTTTCAAAAGTAGGAAATGAAGCCAATTGAAGAGAGACGAAGGAAAAAAATGATAGAGAACAATCGTCGAATAAAGGAGATGGGTGTTCCACCATTAGTGCCTATAATGAGTACTTTATTTAATATATATATATATATATTTAAAGAATATATAATGTCATGTGATTAATTTTTTTGTAAAAATTTTTGTAGGATCCACCTATATGTCGACAGTTATTCGACGAGGAGCCTAGTACTAGTCCTATTACTCAGGCCGGTGGTACGAGGAGGGTTCGTACTAGAGGTGGACGAGCAGCTGCGCGTACCCGACTAGACCATGCCCCTCCCACTGACATGTCGTCCTTCCCACATTCTGATCCCGGTGTGTCGTTAGAGACACACAGGATATTTAGGCCTCCCATGTTTTCACTACCTTCTACATCTTCTGGCCCATTATTTTCACATCCCATGATGATTCCCACTCCCCAGTCAGCATTCGGTTAGAAAGTTGCCCCATATTCTTTTCCTTCTACTTATGTCTCTCTGAGCTTCTATATTCCATTGTCTTTGACTCCTATTCCACCACAGGGTGTTCCATCAGTTTCTGTGGATCCAGCGGCGCTCAGTGATTAGACTGACACATGTATATTTATATAACCCTAATAAATTTTTATAGCAATATTTATTTTCATTATAACATGTTTTGATAAAATATTTGTTTTTCTTTCATGACAGATACATCTACTGACAGGAGGCGTGGGTGGGGGCGTACATGCATGCATTCGATATGGAACCTCCGCACACAGGTTATGGTGGATTATAATGAAGACAACCAAATGGTTGAGAAAACAGGGCAGCAATGTCGGAGTTTTTTGGCGACACTTGCCAAATACTCCGACATCATTCCCGTCAGCCTGCTATCATGGAGACATTTGCCACATGTGGTCAATGATAGAGATTGGGCAGAGATATGGGTAAAAAAATCTGTTCAATTTAATGACATGAATTATTTTTGTATTTATATGAATTAATATTTTGATTTCATCTTCGATTTAATTTTCCCGAAGGTGAGGGTGCACGACCAGAATGTCGAAAGGATTTAGGTGAGCTTTGGAGAGCCTACAAGCATGATTTGTATATTGGATGGGTTGCTAGAGTTGGCACTGAATTAGAGGCGGTACCAGTGGTGGATGATTGTCCTATAGAGCAGTATCGTCAGATGATTACTCATTGGACGAGTACCCAGTTTAAGGTATTAATAACATTTGAGGTATTTAAATAATAACTTTCATGTTTTTCATTAATACTATCTGTTGCATTTTCTAATTTTATTTAGGAATCATCTGGAAAAAATAAAAAGAACACTGATGCAAAAAAATACCTCCACACACTGGAACGCACTACGATGCCTGGTCATGAGAGGAAGCAGGTATGACAATTGTTTATAAGTTTTCTTTACGACTTACACTTTCTTTTTTTTCTTCAATTATTTAATAGTTTGCAAAAGTTTTCATATAACTTTAGTTTTCAATGTCATTGTAGAGGAAAATACAAAATATTGAAGGACGTGTGACTCGAGCAAAACTGTTTTGCTCGAGTAGATGGAAAAAGGATGGAAGTGCCGTCAACGAAGCGACTCAGCAGCAGATTGTAAGTTTTAATCTGTTGAATTTATTTTTTAATATCTATTTTGTAACTTAATGATATATTTATATTTTTAACAGTCTTCTTTAGAGGCCCTCGATGCCCAAGAACCAGACAATTTTGGGCCAACAGATCACTAACATCAGGTGTTGGGAGAGGAGCATTCTGGAAGTGTACGCTGCGGACCTAGGATAGCCCTGACGAGGCATTGGCCCTCCTCAGGTACGAGCTATATTGCCACCGAGCTGCAGAAAGTTAGGGCACATGCATAACAGGCTGAGAAAAGGGCCTTAGAGGCGGCAGAATAGTCTTCTAGGGAAAATAGTGCGTTTATGAAATTTATTGAAGTTCTACGTCCTACACTTCCAGCAGAGGCCAACCCAGCTTTTGATGAGTATATGTCGTCGATACGTTCTATATACGGTGCACCAGGTGGAAGTTATATTGGTGGTCAGGACGATGTCCAGCTTGATGATGATGATGGCGAGGAGTCTAATGCGGAAGAGGAGGGAGATGAGGAGGGAGAGGCGTGTGGCGAGGGTGAGGAAGACGAGGAGGGTGAGGCCGAGGAGGGAAAGGACGATGATGGGGATGAGGACTAGGGTGATGATGATGATGGTGATGATGGTTATGGTGATGTGGGACAAGATGATCCATTACATTTTTGACTGATATTACTGAGATTTGATATTTAATTTCTTCTAGTTGTTGGTCTTATCTAGACTCGTAGTATAGTATTGGAGTTGAGTTATTTTTATATATTATCTATTTTCATGGATGTTGTTGTCTTTTAGTGGTTGTGTGTTTGGGAACCCCCCTCCTTCCGGGACCATGGACAACCCCCCACCCTCCTCCCTGGACCACGGACAACCACGCTGGACAGCCCCCCAGACAGCCCCCCACCCTCTTCGTTCGACCCCGGACAACCCCCCAAACACCCCCAGACAGCCCCCAGATAGCCCCCAGACAGCCCCCCAAACAGCCCCCACCCTCCTCCCTGGACCCTGAACAACCCCCCGGACATCCCCCTAGACAGCCTCCCAGACAGCCCCCACCCTCTTACTTGGACCCTGGAAAACCCCCCGAACACCCCCGGACAGCCCCCGGACAGACCCCCGAACAGCCCCCCGGACAGCCCCCCACCCTCCTTCCTGGACCCCGGACAACCCCCCAGATAGCCCCCCAGATATCCCCCAGACAGCCCCCACCCTATTCCTTGGACCCTGGACAACCCCCCGAACAACCCCGGACATCCCCCGAACAGCCCCCTGGACAACACCCCAGACAGCCACCCACCCTCCTCCCGAAATGTTTCATAGCATTATAAACTAAAATCTAATCCATACTAAGAATGATATAAATTTTTTTATATAAATATCCACAAGATTTTAAGTAAATACCATTCCACTAATAGACACATGAGGATTCTCATAAAATGGACAACATTTTAAGTACATACGGAAAACCGACCAAACACATTTGGTTTCCATTGAAACTTTAGGATAACGATACATGGGTCATATGTGACGTGTACAGATTAACCCTGCCTCAATCTGAGGCGCGGTGTGGCCGGCACCACTCAAAGTGTCTGTCTATTATTTCAAAAGGGCGTCATTTTAAGTGAAAAATATCAACTGACATACGGAAAAGTGCACAAACGCATTCGGATTGTGTCGATACTTTAGCACAACGATACATGGGTCATATGTGATGTGTACGAGTCAAACCCACCTCAATCCGAGGCGCGGTGTGGTCGGAAGCAATCTAAGTGGCTCTCTTTTGTTTAAAATGGACAACATTTTAAGTACATACAGAAATCCAACCAAACACATTCGGTTTCCATTGAAACTTTTGGAGAACAATCCATGGGTCATATGTGACGTGTACGATTCAACTCCGCCTCAATCCGAGGCATGGTGTGGCTGGCAACACTCAAAGTGTCTGCCTTTTGTTTCAAAAGGATGTCATTTTAATTGAAAAAATCAACTGGCATACGGAAAACCTACCAAACACATTCGGATTGTGTCGATACATTAGCACAATGATCCATGGGTCATATGTGACGTGTACGAGTCAACCCCACCTCAATCCGAGGTGTAGTGTGGCTGCCACCACTCAAAGTGTCTTCCTTTTGTTTCAAAAGGACGTCATTTTAATTGAAAAACATCAACTAGCATACGTAAAACCGACCAAACGCATTCGGATTGTGTCGATACATTAGCACAACGATCCATGGGTCATATGTGATGTGTAAGAGTCAAACCCACCTCAATCCGAGGTGCGGTGTAGCCGCCGCCACTCAAAGTGTCTATCTTTTGTTTCAAAAGGACGCCATTTAAAGTGAAAAACATCAACTTGCATACGGAAAACTAACCAAACACATTCAGATTGTGCCGATACTTAAACACAACGATCCATGGGTCATATGTGACGTGTACGAGTCAACCCCACCTTAATCTGAGGCACGGTGTGACCGGAATCACTCTAAGTGGCTCTCTTTTGTTTAAAATGGACAACAATTTAAGTACATACGGAAAACCGACCAAACGCATTCGGTTTCCATTGAAACATTAGGAGAAAGATCCATGCGTCATATGTGATGTGTAAGAGTCAACGCAGCCTCAATCCGAGGCACGATGTGGCCGTAACCACTCAAAGTGTCTGCCTTTTGTTTCAAAAGCACGTCATTTTAATTGAAAAACATCAACTAGCTTACGGAAAACTGACCATACACATTTGGATTGTGTCGATACATTAGCACAACAATCCATGGGTCATATGTGATGTGTACTAATCAACCCCGCCTCAATACGAGGCACAGTGTGGCCGTCACCACTCAAAGTATCTGCCTTTTGTTTCAAAAGGACGTCATTTTAATTGAAAAACATCAACTGGCATACGGAAAACCGACCAAACGCATTCAGATTGTGTTGATACATTAGCACAATGATACATGGGTCATATGTGACGTGTACGAGTCAAACCCGACTTAATCTGAGGCACGGTGTGGCCGGAATCACTATAAGTGGCTCTCTTTTGCTTAAAATGGACAACAATTTAAGTACATACGGTAAACCAACCAAACGGATTCGGTTTCCATTGAAACTTTAGGAGAATGATCCATGTGTCATATGTGACGTGTAAGAGTCAACGCTTCCTCAATCCAAGGTGTGTTGTGGCTGGAACCACTCAAAGTGTCTACCTTTTGTTTCAAAAGTACATCATTTTAATTGAAAAACATCAATTGGCATATGGAAAACCGACCAAACATATTCGTATTATGTCGATACATTAGCACAACGACCCATGGGTCATATGTGACGTGTACGAGTCAACCCCACCTCAATCCGAGGTGCGGTGTGGCCACCACCACTCAAAGTGTCTGCCTTTTGTTTCAAAAGGACGTCATTTTAATTGAAAAACATCAACTGACATACGTAAAAATGACCAAACGCATTCAGATTGTGTCGATACATTAGAAAAACGATCCATGGGTCATATGTGACATGTACGAGTCAACTCCGCCTCAATATGAGGTGCGGTGTGGCCGCCACCACTCAAAGTGTCGGTCTTTTGTTTCAAAAGGACGTCATTTGAAGTGAAAAACATCAACTGGCATACGGAAAACCGACCAAACGCATTCGGATTGTGTCAATACTTTAGAACAATGATACATGGGTCATATGTGACGTGTACGAGTCAAAACCGCCTTAATATGAGGCACAGTGTGGCCAGAATCACTCTAAGTGTCTCTCTTTTGCTTAAAATGGACAACAATTTAAGTACATACGGAAAACCGACCGACGCATTCGGTTTCCATTGAAACTTTAGGAGAAAGATCCATGGGTCATATGTGACATGTACGAGTCAACTCCGCCTCAATACGAGGTGCGGTGTAGCTGACACCACTCAAAGTGTCTGCCTTTTATTTCAAAAGTACGTCATTTTAATTGAAAAACATCAACTGGCATACGGAAAACTGACCAGACGCATTCATATTGTGTCGATACATTAGCACAACGATCTATGGGTCATATATGACGTGTACGATTCAACCCCGCCTCAATATGAGGCACGGTGTGGCCGCCACCACTCAAAGTGTCTGTCTTTTGTTTCAAAAGGACATCACTTGAAATGAAAAACATCAACTGGCATAGAGAAAAGTGACCAAACACATTCGGATTATGTCGATACTTTAGCAAAATGATCCATGGGTCATATGTGACGTGTAAGATTCAACCCATCCTTAACCTGGGGCACGGTGTGGCCAGAATCACTCTAAGTGGCTCTCTTTTTCTTAAAATGGACAACAATTTAAGTACATACGAAAAAATGACCAAAAGCATTCAGTTTCCATTGAAACTTTAGAAGAACGATCCATGAGTCATATGTGATGTGTACGAGTCAACTCCGCCTCAATCCGAGGCGCGATGTGGCTGACAGCACTCAAAGTGTCTGCCTTTTGTTTCAAAAGTACGCCATTTTAATTGAAAAACATCAACCGGCATACAGAAAACCGACCAAACGCATTCGGATTGTGTCTACACATTAGCACAATGATCCATGGGTCATATGCGACATGTACGAGTCAAACCCACCTCAATCCGAGGTGCGGTGTGGTCGCCACCACTCAAAGTGTTTGTCTTTTGTTTCAAAAGGACATAATTTGAAGTGGAAAACATCAACTGGCATACAGAAAACCAACCAAACGCATTCAGATTGTGTCGATACTTTAGCACAACGATCCATGGGTCATATGGGACGTGTACGAGTCAACCATGCCTTAATCTGAGGCACAGTGTGGCCAAAATCACTCTAAGTGGCTCTCTTTTTCTTAAAATGGACAACAATTTAAGTACATACAGAAAACCGACCAAACACATTTGGTTTACAGTGAAACTTTAGGATAACGATCCATGGGTCATATGTGATGTGTACAAGTCAACGCCGCCTCAATATGAGGCGTGGTGTGGCCAGAACCACTCAAAGTGTCTTCCTTTTATTTCAAAAGTATGTCATTTTAATTGAAAAACATCAACTGGCATACGGAAAACCGACCAAACGCATTCGGATTGTGTCGATACATTAGAAAAACGATCCATGGGTCATATGTGATGTATACAAGTCAACCCCGCCTCAATCAGAGGCACAGTGTGGCCGGTAGCACTCCAGGTGTATGTATTATGTTTAAAATGGACATTATTTCAGGTAAAAATATATAGTATACAAAAACCGATCAAATTATGAATTGACTTTCAGATTCCACATATAATTGTGATCTAAATTTTAAATTGAATTATAAATGAATTATGTATGTTTATAATTACGTTATGAATTCTAATTTAATTATGGATGTGTATAGTTCCACCATTATATATTAAATGTTTATGAATTTTTTATCTATATGTAAGTGTTAGTTGGTTATTTCAGGTAAAATAATTGTATATGTATGTGTTAGTTTATTGTAGGTACAATAATTGGATTGAAAATGAGAGGGAACCCACAAAATGAGACCTAGTGGGAAAATTGGAGAGCTGGTTTCAAATTGCGGAGTTGCTGGGAAAATTGCAGAGCTGTTGTGCAATTTGCCCAGCAGAGGCTATGCCAACAGTTCAAAACCATTGGCATAGAATGTCTAGGTTTTTTTACCAACGATTCATAAAACCGTTGGTAAAACACTTTTCCCAATGGTTCTAAACTGTTGGTAAATAGGATATTTTGGGTTTTTCCCAACGGTTTTGAAAACTGTTGGGAAAACATGGTAATTTTCAGCACTTTATCCCAATGGTTTACAACCGTTGGGATATGGTAATTTTTCTCCACCCTATCCCAACGGTTCACTATAAACCGTTGGGAAAAGTTTTTCCCAACGGCTTGCTTCCCTACGGTTTGTAGAACCGTTGGTATAACATATACCAACGGTTCTGCAGCCTTTCCCAACGGTTCTAAACCGTTGGGAAATTCTGTATTTCCAGTAGTGAAGTGATCTTCATGTTCTTACTTTCTCTTTGAATATACAATAATATCGTCTATAAATACTACCAAAAACTGATCAAGATAGTCTCTAAAGACTCTATTCATTAGATCCATGAAGATAACAGGGGCATTAGTAAAACCAAATGGCATCACTATAAATTCATAGTGTCCATACCTTGTACGGAAAGCCGTCTTTGTTATATCCTCCCTTTTGACCTTTAGTTGATGATACCCTGAATGAAGATCAATCTTTGAAAAGTATTGAGCTCCGCATAGTTGGTCAAATAATTCATCAATGAGTGGGGGAGGATATTTGTTCTTGATAGTGATCTTGTTAAGTTCTCGATAATCAATGCAGAGTCTCATTGATCCATCTTTCTTCTTAACAAACAGAACAGGTGCTCCCCAAGGTGACGCACTAGGGCGTATGAACCCCTTATCAAGATTCTCTTCGAGTTGCTTCTTCAATTCCTGTAACTCAATTGGGGCCATTCTATAAGGTGTCTTTGAAATAGGTAAAGCACCTGGTACGAGTTCTATTGAAAACTCAACTTCACGATTTGGTGGAAGACCCGGCAATTCCTCTAGAAAGAAATCATCAAAATCCCTTGCAATTGTCATATTCTTAATTGTTAGTTTCTCACCAACCATTTGAGATAAATAAACTTCATTTAGTGGAATCAAGACCCATAAGATGGAAGAAATTTCCACTGGAAGGTTATGTTCATCCTTGCATCGATAGATGAACAAAGATTGATTTGGAATATGAAATGTGACTTCCCTTCTTTGGAAATTAATATGAGATCCATATAGAGAAATCCAATCCATGCCAAGAATCACATCAAATTCCACTATAGAGAGGATCACAAAATTTTCAGGAAGCACTTTCCCACAAACTTCAATCGGAGAAGAATTATAAACTTTTGATGCGACTGTTGTGCCATTAGGGATTGTCACAGCTAACTCAACATCTAATTTTTTAGGTAATACGGTGATACCCTTAGAAATTTCTTCAGAAATAAAGGATTGGGTGGATACAGAATCAAATAAAACATTTTCTACTTTAGAGTGGATGGTAAGTGTACCTTTCACCACTTCGTTATCGTACTCCACATCGCTGATAGAAATTTCATGTGACTTTCCTTTGTCTTTAACCTTTAGAATTTGTTGATGTCGATCATCATCAACAACCCTTGGATTAGGGCATTGATTGGAATAATGCCCCATTTCTTTGCACGTGTAACATTGAAGTGTAGGAGGTTCACTATGTGTAGCCTTTTCATTGTTCGTATCACTAGACATCTTCTTCCCATCATTACGGCATTCAAATGCCCGATGACCTTCCTTTCCACATTTGAAACATTTACTTGTCCCTATAAGACAACTCCCTCCATTTTTATTTCCACACTTTGAGCCTAAGGGAAAACTCATATTCTTTTCAGTGTGATCTTTAGATTTTCTTTTGAATTCCATTTTCCTCTTCTTATCAAACCCATATGACTGATGGGTTACTCCAATCTCCATCTCAACTTTGAGAGAACATCAAATGATTTCTTCGTAGCTATTGAAGTCCCTTATGGATAACGCCCTTCAAGGACTTGGTTTTAAGCCACTAAAGAATCGTTCGATCTTACACTCAGGTTGGATAATAATACCAGAAGCGTACCTTGAAAGTCTTGTAAAATTTGCTTCATAGGTACCAACAGATTCATCATCCTTTTGCTTTAGTTCAAGAAACTCCTTCTCCATCTTTGTTCGGAGAATACTAGGGAAGTACTTATTGAAAAATAAGTTCTTGAACTCGTCCCATTCCATGGACTCAATTTCATATCTTGGCCTCATATTCTTGATAAGATTCCACCATTGATTAGCATCACCTTCCAAACGATACACTGCTAAGATGACTTTATCATGTTCAAAACATTGAAGAACTGAAAATATCTTTTCAGTAGTACTGATCCATTTTTCAGCAACTAATGGATCTGTAGACCCGCTGAATGAAGGTGGACGCTGTCTCATGAAGGATTCAACAGAATTTTTCTCCTTCTTTTGCTCGTTTGGAAGTCCTACATGATTCATAGCTTGAGAAAGTTGTGTGAGAATGGCTAAAAGATTTTTCATTCCAGCTCCCATAACGTTTGGTTGCTCAGCGGGACAATCATTGAATTTCCCGTCACATTCTGCATTAACAGGTTCCTTCGGGTTCCAGCCATTGACTAAAACCAAGAAGAATAGTGTGAGCAACACTAATTATAATAGGAAAACCACATAATCCAGAATAAAATTTCACACTTAAGGTCTTATTCTAGGTTATTCATGGCCATTTCTAAAACACTAAGATTGTGTTCTATGCTTAGACTTATCCTTAGGATTCTTACTATGGCTTTCACATCCTAGTTTCCAAAGGTTGACTACACCTTTGCTCTAATACCAACTATAACGACCCATACTTTACATTCATGGTTATTACTTCAAAATTTAAGTACACTTATTACAACATATAAAAAAACCATGAAAGTACCATATAGGTATAGTGTCTTTAGAAATTGGGAAATAGAAACAACTGGTTCAGAAAGCGTCTACACTGTCTCCCATTTATTTCATCATATCTATAGTCCCTTTTGGCATATATTACTTAATAACATTATTCCTAACCTGGGGAAAGAAAACATACAAAAGGGTGAGCTCAAATTCTCAGTAAGGGTAAACAAAAGAAATATCAATCACATAATATTCATAAGAACATAACATTTTGGAAATCATACCCTGCAAAAGAGATCATAATTTCATAACATGGGATAAATCATGGTAGTCAAATGTAATCACAATAATCATCACTTAAAACATGAAGCTTTTGGGCATACACACATAATCATAGAGAATCATTTCTTATCAGTCAAGACTCATTGCCAAGACTAACTTAGTGGAAAAAGTCCATTTTTGAACCGAGCTCATTCCTCGTTTCAGTCCTATTTCACTGATCCGGTTTAACCTGTCGTTCCAGCCATGTCTATCTCATGAGATAAAAAATCTTTACCCAATATATTGGAGGGAGATATAGGTCCCACCCATCTCATAATGATACCATTCTTATGTGTTCCACAAATTCATAAACCATACATCATAGCATAACCCTTGTAATAAAAATGGGAATCTTAAACATCGTGACATCATAAAACAATTAATATAAGATAAAAAAAATCATAAAAATAATTCCATCACAACATAATCAAATCAGTTTAATAATAGGTATAGAAACATAACCCTTTATTATCTTAGATGGAAAATAATTTTGATAAAACACTTGAACTCCATTCTTGAGGAAAATATCCTTTATTCTTCAAAACACTTTTCCTTTCTTAACATGTCATACAATTATAAACTAAAAGAAGTTGATTAAAAATAAACTTTAAAACTTGTAAAGTAAGCTTCTTGTAAATAATTTTTTAAAAATACATTCATGCCATATAAGTTAAAAAAAACATTCTTCTTGTACTTTTTTCGGAAAAGTCAAAAAGTACCTTGTACGAAAAACGACAAAAGATTCCTTTCATATATTTTACTAAAATCTCACTGATGGGTAAAATTGGATAAAAAAAATTTAGGTGGATGGAAATAATATTACATATTGAGGAAACATGGATGTGGATGATAAAATACACCCTAGTAAATTCCAAAGTATAAACAATCTCAGATAAAAATGAGATTGTGATATTTCCCTTACCTTAGGTCCGATTTGCTTCGTAAGTGTCCGAACCTCCGGTATACAGATTTAAATAATGTCATTGACTTTTTCCAGAATCATACTCATTGTTATGATATCATATATGGTTATATTCTTAGCTTATTATTAGTAATATTTCATTGCTACTTGTTATTCGGGGGTTTATTACGTTTTGTTCTTATGCATGTTTTGTCGAATAAATTCTTATTCTTATTTTAGGTTATAGATACCTCAATTACAGAATGTTATTAGTGTAATATATATCATATTTATTCACTCAATTCATTTATGTAATCATTATGCAATGAAAATCATGTAGAACGAGTCGCATCACATCGTGGAGACGGTATTCCATACGTACACACGAGCGATGATATCGTTCCCATGATTGTGGAATTGTATTGGAGTGTATGTATACTATTTCAGAATCTATATCACTTTACAATAATCATATATATTCATTATTTACACCATTATACCCATCCAAGTAAGGTGGTGGTGGAAAATAGATTACACCACGACGTGGAGACGGTATTCCGTACTTATGCACGCCTGGTGATTTCGTTTTCCATAGGATGGATAGATGGTGAAATAGGGTTTTTTCAAACTTATAATAAAATATCAGTATATGAGTGATACTGATGTTATTAATTCATAATGAAACAACTAAAGAAGAAGAAGTGAAATAAGAAATAAAGTTGAAAGAATCGGTAATAGACATTACATCTTCTTTGAAGCGCTTCTTTGAGACCTCCTTTTAGGGCACTAAAATTGGTCATTGAAGAAGACCAGGACCTCTAGGATGTTCCTAGAGAAGTGGAGAGGAGAAATTGGCAGGGGTTGGCTAATCTTGAAGGCTAAAAGTGGTGTGAGGAAGAGAGGTATGAGGTTTCCTTTTATAAGGGAGGATAGGGGCACCTTTGGAAAACTAAAAATATTATTTTATTATAAAGCCATATTCAGTTTTAAATAGCTCCAAATTGATTTATTTCTAATATAAGGTGGGTATGAGTCAAAATCCTCTCATCCAATAGAATTTGGAAAAATTTAGTTTTCTATTTTAACCTTATCATTTAGATTTAACTTTAAGTTAGATAATTTTACTTTTACCGTGTCTTTTTGTGTTCTTATACTATAAGGTTAATAAACTTACTATAACAAGCCAAACGGACCCCAAGTTGTTTATTTTTAATATATATAACCTTATCTAAGTCATTTTGCCGAAACTTATATTTTTAGGAATAAAATAACAATTAATAATATAATATTTGTTTTAAAAACTATTTTATGTCAATTTTGACACTATTTAGTAATTGATTTTTGTGAAAATCATAACAGAATGATTAGTTAGAAAATATTTAATTAAATCAATACTAACATGTCATATTAACCTATAAAATTATTGTAATTCATAAAAAGTCTCAAATTACATTTATTTGGGTATTTATAACATCAATTATGTCAATATTTCATTAATAAGATAATTACTGCATCATCTTTGTGTCATAAATAAATTAAATTATTTAATGTCTAAAAATTACAAATAAAAAACCATTTTGTAGGAAATATTTTTAGATTTATAATTAATATTTATAGTCTATTTTATCTTATGTATAACCCTATATTAAAATTTTTTACTTATTAAACTTTGATTTTAACTATTTTAACCCTTCTTTAAATAAATTAATAATAAATGTCATAATCTAATCCAAGTGGGCCTAAATGGTCATATTTTATTCCTAAGGTTGTTTTTGGTCGAATTAAACTTATCCAATAGAATTAGGACATGTGTTAGGGTAATAATAATATCATTTTTACCCTTAATTACCCTATTTACTTTTAACCGTGGTAAATAAAAGTAAAAAGTTACTATTCACAAAAATTATTTTCATCCCATTGAACCAAATTTTACTTACTGACATCAACTGTGTCTCTCGGATTTTTGAAATTCCACTCACAGAAGAGGTAAAATTAAGTTTTATGTAAATTTTCAAATTCTCCTAGGAGGTGGGTAAAAGACGGTGAAAAGTTCAATAAAATTTTTATATATCTAAAATTATTATAAAATTACTCCAATGATTTACATTGAACTTATATAGGTATTATGCATTAATTTTGACCTAAAATAAATTTAAATAAAATAAATAATTATTTAAATAAAAATTCGGTTTTTAAATAGTAACCTTGCATTTTCACTATTCATCAAAAATTGAATGTTTCCAGAAAAATACCAAAATTTCACCCTAGGATAATTTCGATATTCCGAATCCAAAAACAAAGTCCATTTTGAAAAATAAAATTTAAAAAATTTCAAAAAGTGGTTATTACTATTCATAATGGCTAGTTTTAATTATATTTTAATAGCATATCGTTGTTTAGTGAAACTTGGTATTGCATACGACACAAGCTATCAAGGAAGGTCACGATTGCATGTAAAGAAAGCCAAGCTAGTGTTGTGTGTAGTGAAAGATTCCTTTGATGATTTATATAAAATAAAAACAAAATATTTCTTATAACAGTCTCGGGTGTTACAATATGGTTGGTAGCCATACGCCAATCACGCCACCACCATAGAGAATATTCTAGGACAGCGTCCCCGGCTCCACATGGCTTACCAGAACATCCGAGCTCACTGGAACAATGACCCTACTCCATTTTCAGTTCCGGTAAACAAAATTAACAACACAGATCGAAGATGTAGACAATCATGAACTTACATTGGTAACTCGAGTCCTGCCACGAGGTGTGCTGGCCAGGAACCTTACTCGTAACCAGAACGTTGAGTTCCGACAACCTTAACTCCAACCTATCGTGACTCTATCCCAAAAGAACACAACACCAGAGAGAAACCTGGCTCTGATACCATTTTTTCACGAACCAGGACGGGTCACCATCTGACCCGGTGCCCAAACCGGTCCGCGACATGGCCCGAAGGGTGTTCCCGATCCCCACGGGCTGGCACAAGTGCCTGGGTATCAAACATTATAGGAGAATGATTTACCCAAAATAAAATATAGAAGGACAATTAAAAAGATAAAAAAACTAGAACTGGAAACAGGGAACCAAACACGCCTTTACACTGTAACCAGGTTTAGAGTTTACAATTCAACTAAAACCAAAAAGAGAACCACAACCAAGACACAAAACTAAAAACTCTATCTCAAGACTCCAAACGACATGAGAAGTCATACCTCCAAGCTACCCACACCAACCTGTAAGAGGATACCGACAACAATCTGAACCACCATCACTGAGAACGATGTCACAACCTAGAATACAAAAGAAACAAATTCTACATACACCCAAAGGTGGATATAGGGTGTGAGCCAAAATACTAGTAGGACGTCACACAATAAAAAGGTTCCACGTATAAACATTAAATGACAAATACATTTGCAGGCTGAATAAATGAAAGGACACAAAAGCTTAAACAACTTTAAAGAAACAATTTCTATAAGGAATACTCTTTTAAAGAAAACAACTTAAATAAAAGAAAAAACCCTTGCATAAAAGAAAAACTCAAAACTTCACAAAAACCCAAAAGCTGCACTGTATGCCGATGGTGGGTGTATAGTAGTCTAGGAGCACCAAAAGTGGGAGAGGCCCTAAAGGGACTAAAGCTGTGTGGGGCCCTAGAACCTCATGTCTTGGTGTACCAAAGAATCCATATCATACGTTCTCGTGCACGATCCACTAGTAGGGAAACCCATCCATAACCTAGTGGTCTCCAGTCATCATCCAAAGTTTATTTAGTGTTGTAAGCATTAATCCAGCTAAGTGAATCTAGTCCGGGGCCACTCCTGAATCACTAGCACGGTAGTCTAGTCCGCCCACCTAGTACCCAGGATTCCCCTTTTGTGCTCAAGATGTTCCAACTTCACATTTCATGTCAAACTCAAACAAATAAAACAAATAGGGTGTAATATAAACCCAACACCACACTTCCACACACACCAAAAACCATTTGACCAAGTACGCACGACAAAAGACTTTACCCAACTCAATTAAAACAATTTCTGCATTGCTAATAATGGTTTATTTAAAACAAATTAAAATTTTAATCGTTAATAATTTTTTTAAATCATATTAAATTCATGGTAAAAAAATTATTTAAAAAGAAACATAACATGGCTTAACACAGAAAAACAACTCAACCCTCTTTCATGACCCGACACACCCAACACCACATCAAGAACACAAATTGCACCACTTTCATCAATTAATAACCCAACCACACTATTAATGACACATTTTACCGATTAAAAAAACCACTAGAAATTTTATTAAGAAAACCAGAAGATAAAACATGACTCTAAACACCAAAGACGCGCTCAAATTCCCTTTTTGAACAAATTCATATGAATGCTACACTAGATCATAAACTGCGCACTTTGCTCATTTTCACAAAAACAAACACAAACTTTATAGAACTCTAGAACACAAACATTGCACTTTGCACATATGAAAAGGCTAACTGCACTTACTGTAAAACACTAACAATTGACTAAAAGTAAGATTTCAGCCAATGAACGCACCCACCCATATAAACTTACTAACAGAAAAATATTAACACATTAAAAATTTCATGAAAACCAAATTCTCACCCAAAATAATTAATAAAAGAACATCGAAAATTAAATAATCTAGCAAATTAATTCATTAAGTAATGTTTAAATGCGGAACCACCTACCTCGATGCCGAGACTTCCAAACTTGGGTGTGAAACTCCAATCGCAACCAATTCGCATCACAACCAACTCAATTTATACCCTAAAAAAAGAATTCGAACAAAAATAGAGAGTAAAAAACACCAATTAACTAGCTTCATACCCGTGGAAGGAACAAAAAACATAAGGGAAAACAAGAGAACTTAACCGAAGGGTTTTTTTGTGCACGCAGAAGGAGGGTGAGATGCCGGTGGGGGAGCCGGAGCGACGCTGACTAGTGAGGGAGGAGTCGCGCTGAACAAGGCTATGACTAATAAGGGTATCACCGACGGAAGGTTGTTAAGAACATGGAGGTGAGACGATGGTGTCCATGTGAGGCTGCAGGAACCGGGGTTCAGGGCAAGGAAGTAGGGTATCCTGTGGTGGTGTGCCGAAGCTGCTTGCCGAGGGGAGGAGGAGACACCGGAAAAAAGTGCAGTGGGTCTGAGCAGTTTGGAGAGGGAGCATGGCACCATGGGGTTTGTGGGGCACAAGGAGGTAAGGTTGCGGCTGGTGATGGAGAGGTGTGGCGTGGCATTAAGTAAGGGGAAGGGGAAAAAAGGGTTAGCCATGGGAGAACGGGTCGCGACGGGAATGAGAGTGGAGGAAAACAAGGGGGTCCATACCCTAAGCAAAAGAGGGAAAAAAGTAATAAAATCACTAAATAAAATAAATGAAATAATAAGTAAAAAGTAATAAAATTACATAGTATTAACGATACTAATTATTATCACAAAAATAATAACAAAATTAATAAATTTTATATCCTTAACACTATTCAAAATAATAATACTATTATTCTCAAACAAAAATCCGATTATTATCATTAAAATAATTTCTTAAATTTTATTAGATTTATTATTTTCATTTTATTCCAATTTTCTTATTTATTATTATTTCATTATCCCATTTTGTTTTAACTCGTTTTGAAAGTCGGGCAGACCACACGGTCTCATAACCATGCCCTGCCCGTGCACCCGGTGACGCTAAACCTGAAACACTCGTAATAATAATAATAATAAAACTCACTTGATGTTAATAAAATAAAATAAAATAAAATAAAAAATTATATCAATTGTGGTGATAATAATAAAAATAATAATATCCTTGAATAACATTATTAATATTATTATCTAAAAAAACTCTTATTTTATTTGATTTTTATTTCATCACATGATTAATTTTTATTGCTTTATAATTAATCCATTTAATTTAATTAAGTAACCATCGAGCAGGGCATGCGGTGAACCGGGCGTGGTCACGCGGAGACCCAGGCGAGGCTGCGGGCCTTCGACCGTGGTGCATTAGACACAGTAAAGGCCAAAACATTCTATTTTTAAATAAGAACTCTGAAATTTTAAGTCGGGTCTCGACCCGAACTACCTGATGCCAAATAAAAATAATAAATAAAAATAATAATTTAAACACGACAGGTGTAACACAGGCTCCCATCATTGACATTTTTCTTAGAATTTTTGAGCAAAAAATTATAATGGATGGTTCAACAATCATGGTTTTAGTGATTCATTTTACACTAAGAGGCAATGAGAATAGAGAATACTTGTTTTATCAGATTATGTGATAAGAGGGATTAATTATTTTCCTTTAAGGTGTGTGTTCACACTATAGGTATATCATCCCATTCTGGAACTAGTGGAACTGGGAAAAAAATCACTCATGGATTGACACGCATATTGTGGAAAATGGTTATTTACTTTAGGGTTACCATAAATTTTACTTTTCATAAACTATTATAAATTTTTATATTTTATAGGGACACTATTTATGGTAACCTATTAATTTTATTCTCACACCCAGCATGATAAATCTAGGATCCATGTAAACTTTATGGGTTGTGATGCAAGAAAGGTAATGGAACCTAAAATTGGTTTGTATAGGATAAAGCTATGATTTTTTTATAGGTGTAATGTTGATTGGTTTTTAGATATTAGCTAGGGAGATACTTAGTGTCACATTAGAGTGATTTTTTATCATTTTGAACTATGTGATATGTTCACTATATTTTAGCATTCAACCACTGGTGAAAATGGAATAGTAATTCCAAACCACAAGCAACATTCATGGGTCGAACAACCCTTTCCTGATGCTAAAGAAATAAAAAAACCAATTAAAAATAATTTAATGTCAAGATCACATGGTTGATGTGACCATTTGTCAAAAAATTCATGGGAACATGCATAAAACATTTTTATTTTTTAGGACCACCAACCCATTATTAATAGATCCATTCCCATTGGATATTTTCCAAACTATTCATATTTGATTAATAGAATTTGAATAAATCATAAAAAACATCCAAATTAGGGCATAATTGACAATAATTTTTTAAATAGTGAGAGAAATAATTAATGGATCTAAGAAGAGTGATATCTTTACCATAGAGAATCACTTGGAATAAAATAATCATGAATCTAATGACAAACAATGGAGGTCATACCTAGAGGATGGAGAGAAAATGAGAGAGGAGAGTGAGGTGGAATGCGATAGAGAGAATTAAAATTAGTGGTAGTTTCTTATATTTTATAATTTAATTATTTAATCTAATTATTTTTTAGGAACACAGTAGGTACCCATAAGGTAATCAATACCCAACAAGTACCTATTCTAGGGGCACTAACCCGTGGTGTCCTATGTAGAAGAACCCCCACCACTTAGGGTGGCATTAGGTACTCATTGGTTTCATTGTTGATGAAAAAATTAAGAGAACAAGGTAATTCCTATAGAATTAAAAACATAGGTCCCTTCAAACATATATAACAACCAAGAAAAGCCAAGATACATGTTTTTTGATAAAAATTAGATTAAAAATTCACCTAAAAAATATTTGGGGTGTTATATTTACTTATTTTTTATAATACATTTTCTAAGTAGGTGGTAGAGACATTGGTAGTCATAGGTATGTTATGATTAAGTTGTTTTTGGTTTTTCGTGATAGGTGATCATTAAATATGTGCATTATGTGAAGTGGGTTGACCAGGTGATGGTTAAGGATTATGAATTAGGTATAATTTTTGATTGGGGTGTGATTTATGGATTGTAACTATGGTTTTATAGTAATGGTTGGGTAAGATACTATTGACTTTTTGGGTAGTTTAATTATGACAGGTTAAGTGATTACTATAGTGGGGATTACCCACTATTAGTATCAATCTTTGTGACTTAATTTTATAGGGTGAATGGAAATTGATGTATTCAGTAAAAATTATCATAGTGGTGTTTATGTGCAGTGTTTTGGGTCCAACACTAACCTAAATATAAGAATTTAGGATTATTTATGGGTGTTGGAGTTTTTAGTAGCGGCCTGAAGTCATCTTTCATAATAGAGTGTTGGTGATGAAGGAATCCGCAATTGAGCATATTTTCACTGGATCCCAAGTGAGAGGCTACTAAAGTTCTATTAGATAAAGAAATTCCCACTATATTTTCCACTGTAAGACTTTTGGATGGGAATTAAGAACATTATGGGTGGAATTAAAGATATGGTAGGATCTACTAGAGTTCCAGTGGAATTCTGTAGTTTTTTTCTAAAATTTTATATTTATTGATTAATTTGGGAAAAAAATATTAAACTAGAATGGGGATCATATTAAGATATAATAGATCAGTTCCCACCCTCTCTTGTGTTACTCTTATATAATAGGTTATTTCTAATGTTTGAGCTCTTTTCTTTGTTTCATCTATCATAGGGAACCACAGTGGGGTCATTTCTCATATCCCCTTAATTTTTTTATTATCATTGTATTTGTTTTTAACTAAAATTTTTATTTTAGGTTATTTTATCTAAATTAAAAATTTCTTATTTCAAATCTTGAATTGTATAGTGGAATTTAATGACCATATTTATACAAGGTCTAGATAGGTGGCACCTAGATAATTTGATATTATATGTATGTTCTTTCATTGTGCAGTTTATGGGTATGGAAGGGGTGTGAGAGTGATTGGAATTGAAGTTGAATGTTCTCTATAACTTACATGGGTGGTATTCTAGTAGTTATAGTTGGGGTTTAATTTGATAAATATTGATGCAGGTTTTATGGTGGTCGATGAAAAAGACCTGGTTAATGAATTTTGGTTTTTATTACTTGTAATTATTGTAATTTTTTGGTGATGTGAATCACTGGTACAGTGTGGTGGTGATATATAATTAAAAAATGGTGGAGAGACCTAGGTTAACATGGTTGTGGACATAATATATTTGTGTTGTTTCATACCATTTTGATGAGGCAATTTGATACATATTCACATAAGGGAAAGATATGGATCTGGTGATTTAGTCATTAGATTTTTTGTGGGATCCTCTATTTATGTGTTGTTTAGGGGGGTGGTGTTGATCACTAGAATAGAGGAATGATATGATGTTTAAATTTACCATGGGAATTTGGGTGATTATGATCTCTATTCAAGAGCCTGGTTATCATCATTTAAAATTTTTCATAGTGTTTTTGAGCCAAAAATTTTAATGGAATTTTTTTAAATCATTTTTTAAATGATTCATTATTCACTAACTTGCTATGAGTGTGGAGAATACTCGTTTTCTCAGAATATGTGATGAGAGGAATTCATAATTATACTTTGGGGTGTTTTTTAATATTATGGGTATATCTTCTCATTCTAGCATTGTTTAAAGCAGGAAGGCCGCCCACTCAGGGTTATAAAGACATAATATGGTTCATGGCTATTTACATTCTAGTTACTATAAATTTTACTTTTCATAAATAGATATATATTTTGATATTATATACGGACACTATTGGGGAGATCTGTAGAGTTTATACTCACAGTCATCATAGGCATTTAAGGATGTGTGTATACTTGATGGTTTGTGATGAAAGAATGGGATATGGTCCTACAATAGGTCTGTAGTGAATAAAACTATAATGGGTTTATAGATGGAATGTTGATAGTTTTTTATATATTAGCTAAAAATATCCTCAGTGTTACATTGTATTTGTTTTTTTTAATATTTTGGATTTTGTTTTTATACACTAATATTGGGAATTCAACCAAAATTGACCATATTATACTTTGGGGCGTTTTTTAATACTATGGGTATATCATCTCATTCTAGCATTGTTTGATGTAGGAAGGCCGCTCACTTAGGATTATAAAGACATATTATGGTTCATGGTTATTTACTTTCTAGTTACTATAAATTTTACTTTTCATAAATAGATATACATTTTGATATTATATACGAACACTATTGGGGTGATCTGTAGAGTTTATACTCACAGTCATCATAGGCCATCAGGGATGTGTGTATACTTGATGGTTTGTGACGAAAGAATGGGATATGGTCCTATAATAGGTTTGTAGTGAATGAAACTATAATGGGTTTATAGATGGAATGTTGTTAGTTTCTTATAGATTAACTAATAAGATCCTCAGTGTTACATTGGATTTTTTTTAATATTTTGGATTATGTTTTTATACACTAATATTGGGAATTCAACTACCATTGACTATATTATAGAAATTCTAACCCACAAGTACAGTTAATGGCCTAAATAAGCCTTTCCCCATCCCAAAGAAATAAAAAATGCATTCTAAATTAAATTAAGGTCAATATTTCATGGTTTATGTGACCACATGTCAGAAAATTCATGGGAAAATGGATAAAGAATTTAGAATAGTCAGGGACCACTTAGTTTTGATTAATATATCCCTTTCCATGGAATATTTATAGACAATTCATTTCAATTAGTATAATTTGAAAAAATCTAATAAAACCTAAAAATTAGAGAATAATTCAAAATAATTATTCAAGTAGTGAGATAAATAATGAAATTATCAAAGAATAGTGATATCCTTACTATAGGTGATCACTAGGGAAACAATAATATTGAATATGATGAAAATAATAGGAGTTCATACCTGGAAGAAGAAGATAAAATGAGAGAGGAGAGGGAGAAAGCATGCATTGGAGAGAAATAAAAGAGGGGGTAGGTTCTTATATTTTAAAAATTAATCATTTAATTAAATATTTTTTTAAAAAAAAATGATAGGTACCTATCATGTACTCGATACCCAATATGTACCCATTCTTGGGGAACCGTCCAGTGGTGTCGCTCAAAGAAGAACCCCCTCCACCCGGGGTGGAACTTTATACTTGGTGGTTTCATTGTTCATGAAAAAAGTATTAGAAAAAAGTATTTAAATTATAAATAAAAACTTTTACCCATTATAACACATCAAATAACCAAAAAAACCAAAATACATGAGGTTTGAAAATAAATAGATATAAAATTCACCAAAAAAATATTTGGGGTGTTATATTTTCATACTGTTGAGAACAAATTTTTGACTATGAAGGAGAGACATTGATACTAATAGGTATGTCATTATTATATTTGTTTTGATTTTAAATGATATATGATAGTGTACTATGTGTGTTATGTGAAGTGAGATAACTGGGTGATTGGTAAGGATTGGGAAATAGGTATGATTCATGGTGAGGGTGTGGTTGATTGATGGTAATTGTGGTTTTAGAGTGATGGTTGGGTAAGATACCATTATCATTTCATATAGTTTAATTATTTTAGGTTAAGTGATTCTTATATAGATGAGTACCCACTATTGGAATTGATCATTATGAGAAAAATTTTCAAGGTTATTTTAAATTTATAGATGCATTCAATATTGTATTGGTGTTTTTTAGTTAGATAATCATGATTTTTGGGTTTTGATTAGGGTTGGTAATTATTATTGTTGTAGAGATCTTGGGGAGAAGTTGTTCTATGAAGGTAATTTTGTAATAATCGTAGTGTTTAAGAATGATGTTTTGGGTATAATAGTGACCTAACTATACATATTTAGGATTATTTAGTGGTGTTAGATTGGTTAGTTGTGGTGGGAGTTGACTTTCATAATAGGGGGTTAGTGATGGATGAATAAAAAATTGAACATATTTCTATTGTATCCCCATTGGAAGGCCACCAGAGTTTTTGTGGATAAAGAAATGGACACCGAACTTTCCAAAAGAACCCCATTGGATGGGCACTGGGACACCTATGGGAGCCATTTATGTTCTAGTTGGATCCACCAGAGTTCCATTGAGAATCTATTATTTTTTTAAATTTTATTTTTATTGATTAATTTGGAAAAAAATATAAAAGTATAAGGGGGATCCTAGTCATCAAGGACAGACTAGTCCCCCCTATCTTGTGTTCCTATACTATAAGAGGGTATTTATATTGTTTGAGCTTTATTATTTGTGTCATCTATCATAGGGATCCACTATGGGTTAGTTCAATCCATCCCTTTTATTTGTTTACAATTTTTTATCATTACATCAGATTTCAAATAAAATATTCATTTTAAGTAATTTTATATAAATTACATATTTTTTATTACACAGGTTGAATTAGACCATTGAATTTGATGGGAAAGTTCTAAAAGGTCTGGGTAGTTGGTTCTAAGATACTTTTTCTATCATATGTTTGTTCTTTCATTGTGTGGTTTGTGGTCATAGAAGGGGTGTGTGAGTGTTTTGATAGTTGTGGTTCATGTTGAGATATGTCCAGGAAAGTCACATTGTGGTCGATGGACAATGAATTGGTTAACAAGTAATTCTTGTGATTAATTGTAATTTTAGTAATAATTGTAAACATATGGTGGTGTGACTCATCGATATTGTGTGGTAGTGATATATAATTCACCGATGGTTGGGAGATGTAGGTTTAATGGGTTCATGGGAAAAGGATAATGGTTTTGTTGCATACCATTATGGATAAGGCTGTTTGCTACATATGCACCCAAGGATGTGATATAGACCGGGTAACTTGCTCATCAGTTTGTTTTCAGGATCCACCATTGATGAGTTGATTGATGTGGCAGTGTTGATCACTAGAATATAATAATTATATGAAATAGATATTTACTATGGATTTTTGGGTGCTTATGATCACTATTAAATGGGTGGGTGCTTATATTTTAAGAGTATTCTTAGAGTTTTTAAGGAAAAAATTGCAATGGATGGTTGTTAAATCATGGTACTAGTGATCCATTATTCAATAAGACTCTATAAGAACAAGGAATAATTTTATTCTCAAATTATGTGATGAGAGGCATGAATCATTCTCCTTTGGGGAGTGTATTCAGACTATGGGTATATCATCCCATTATGGCACTGATTGAAGTAGGTAGGATACACCCACATGACTGGACAAGCATATTGAGTACAAGTTTATTTAATTTTTGGTTACCATAAATTTAAAATTTCATTATCTGATATACATTTTGATAATATACAGTGAAATTATTAGTGGTGACCAACTGAGTATATACTCACACCCAACATGGGTCATATGAGATGCATATAGACTTAATGGTTTATTATGTAAGAAAGGGAAAAGTCCCTGGAACTAGTTTATGGGGGATAATTCTATGATGGGTTCATAGATGGAATGTTAATAGTTTTTTAGAGATTAGATAAGGAGATCCCCAGGGTCACATTAGAGCTTTTTTCCTCATTATGGATTATTTCTGTATACGATTCACCCATTGGTGATCCTAGTTGATTTTATATGAATTTCTTATCACTTCAGATTCTCAGTTTGTAGATCATGAGATATTTATTTATCTATATTCTCGTTTTTATATTTTTTTAATGTAATTTTATTATTTATTTTATTATTGGTTATAGTTATTTATATCATGGGGGTATAATCTTCCCATGATAACCTAAAGAACCCTGTCAATAGTTGGTAACCTAAGGAATATGTGGAGGCATGTTTGAGGTATGTGTAACTCTAGTTTTTTTAGATTAGAAGTTAATTATCCTAGTGATGTTACAACCCTAGGGAGAAATTGAGAACTATTTCCCATATAAGTGACCTGGGTAAGTTGGGAACCTAAACAAGCCCTTAAAGTCTCAATGTGAGCCCAAAATAGGGAACAACTAGGAGAATGAGGCACCCTAGTGAGTCCTTGATGGATATGAGTTGCTCTAAATAAAATTAACTTGAATGGAGAACTCTACTTATCCCTTTAAGGCAGGGCATAACTCCATATTTATGGAACCTGGGTACCATCATTCTTCTGTCTTCTTACTTAAAGACCCTCCTTGAAAGTGGTAATTTACCCAAGCACATGTGAAGGTTGTGTAAATTAGTTTAGATTACATATATTTAGTTTTTATTCAAAAAAACTATATAGAAAGGTTTAGAATTCATGTATGTACAAGATAAGATTATGCGTGATTAGGCTTTAGGGGCCACCATCCGTTGGCTCTCAGTCTACCCTTCTTATGTGTTCCTCCAAAAATGAGAGGAAAAGTGTCCATTTATAGGTAAACCTAACTTAAGCATCCATAATTTCGTGTTAACCATTCTTTAAACACATAGTCACCAATATGTGACTCTGGGAATTCCCATAATATCCACAAAGTATACACACAACTTCCGTAGGTCACATACGAGTGACTTCAGTAGTGCATACATGAAAAATTGGTAGGGTGTGTACTAAAATTAAATAAGTAACGTTCATGGATTAAATATTATGCATTAACAAAACTTCATTTAGGTATACATTGACCAATATTTAAAAAATATCCTTCATTATAATTCCAAATTAAAATATCCATAACTTTTGATATGGGTGTCCATTTTAGGTCAGTGAACTATCAAATGTAATATAATAAAATTATTTATCCATTTTATGCTGTGTATACCCATAAAATAAGTTTTTAATGGAAAAAATATGTCAATAATATACTAAAATCCCATAAAAATATTTTTAAGGAATACATGGTACATTCAAAATAATATGTTCTCTCCACCATGAAACTAGATTTGGATTTATTTTAGGAATATTTATCCCTCAGTGTATTAGAAATTGACCAATACTTGAAGGCCCAATTTACATATTTTTCATGATATGGGATATTTTTTGGTAAGAATTAACTTATGTCATCAGGATGAGGATCATATCATGGATTTTATAGCAGAGTTCATGAGACATAATTTTTAGTGCCAAAAAATCCCCACCCAAGAATCAAATTAATTGGAACCAATGAATATGATTATAAGGGAATGTTTGGAAATTTTTTATGTTCATAATACAATAATAAATTCTATATGGCTGAATCTACTGTAATATACTTCTAATTACGAGGGTCTTAACATTAGGTTGTTTTTTCAATAGGAGGATTTGATGTCAAATCGATTTTGGAACCAAGTGGAGGATCACAACTCAAGGAAGTTGACAACCATGTGGAGAATCATGATTCAAGGATTTTGGGAACCAAGAGGTGGATGTCACCTCAAGGATATTTAGGACCTAGTGGATAATCTCAACTCAAGTTTATTTTAGAAACCAAGAGGTGGATCTCAACTCAAGGTTGTTTTAGAAAATGATAAAAATATAAACTCAATTCATTTTGAAATCCTAGAGGAGGAGTTGGAGTCAAAGATATTTTGGAACCAAGAAAGGATCCAAACTCAAGGAAGTTGATAACCAAGTGGAGAGTCTTGATTCAAGGATTTTGGGAACTAAGATGTGGATCTCAACTCAAGGATATTTAGGACCAAGTGGATAATCTCAAATAAAGGCTATGTTATATACCTAGTGGTGGATCTCAACTCAAGTTAGTCTGAGAAAAAGAGAAGAATATCAACTCAATGATTTTTGAAATCATATATGAGGATCTTGACTCGAGGATTTTGGGAACTAGGTGGAGAATCTTGAATCAAGGATTTTAGGGAACTACAAGGAGGATCTAGACTCAAGATTATTAGGTACCAATAGAAGATTCTGAAATCAATTAATTTTTTTAGACCAATAGATCGATCTTGAATAATTTTTTTTGGAACCTGGAGGATAATTTTTACTTAATAATTTTGAAAATCAAGATGACAATATTAACCCAAAATTATTTTGGAACCAAGAACAAGACCCAGACTCAAATATTCTAAGAATCAGGGGGAGGATATCAACTAAATAATTTTGAGAAAAAATAAAAATATTCAAACTCAAAGGTATATAAGACCAAGAGAAGAAAATAATCTCAAGGATATTTGGGACCATTGGGATAATCTTAATTGAAAGTATTTTGGGAACCAAGAGGAATATTTTGACTCATGTATTTTGGGAACCATGATGATAATCTTAAATCAAGTATTTTATGAACCAAGAGAAGGATCTCGACTCATGAATATTTAGGATGAAGAATATAATATCAACTCAAGTATATTTTAGGAACCAATATAAGAATCTATAATAAATTCTATTTGGGATTGAGAGGATAATAATAACTTAATGCAATTTGGAAACCAACAAGAGGATCTTGACTAAAGTATTTTTGGAACCAGGAGGATAATCTCATCTTAAGAAAATTTGAGGACCAAGAGGATGATCATGAATAAAGGATATTTGGGACTAAGGGGAGGGTCTCATCTCAAGTAATTTTGTGAACCAACAGGTGGAACATGACTCTCTAATTTTAAGTACTAGGAGGATAATATTAACTCAAATCCTTTTGAAACTAGGAAGAGAATATCAACTAAATGATTTTTGGGAACCAATAGGGGGATCTAAAATCAATACTATTTGGTACCAAGATGATTATCTTAACATAAGGATATTTTGGTAACCAACAAGAGGATATAGGCTCAAGTATACTATAGAACAAGAGGAGAATATTGAACCAATATATTTTGAGAAAAATTAGGCGAACCATGACTCAATTATTTTGGAAACATGGAGGAGAATCTTGACTTAAGAATTTTTATAAATAAAGAGAAGAATATTAACTCAAGGTTATTTGGGATCAATATTAGAATCTAAACTCAAGGATATTTGAGATAGAGAATATTAACTCAAGGATTTTGGAAACCTAGAGGATAATATAATCTCAATTATTTTCGAGGACCAAGTGGAGGATATTAAATCATCGATAATTGGGACTAAGGGGAGAATATTTATTCAAGGAAATTTGGGAACCAAGAGAAGGATCTTGATTGAAGGATTTTGGGAACCAAAAAAAGGATATCAACAAATGTATATGTGAGACTGAGAAGAGAATCTCAATAGAAAAGATTTTAGAAATCTAAATAATGATCTCGAATAAAGGGTATTTGGGACCAAGAGGAGAATCATAACCAAAGACATTATGAGAACCAAGAGTAGGATCTATGTAACAATCCATAAAATTATTCATATATATATATACATATTTTTTTATTTCTGAATTTATATTTATTATAAAAAATATATTCTATGTTTATTTCATTTTATAATAAGTGGTATAAAATCAATTATATACACATTATACAGTTAAGATTATTATGTTTATTTTATGGCATAAAATATGCTTTATTTAAATGTTCAATGTAATTTCTTAACTTGATTTATTATTCTAATATATTTAAAGAATGGTATAATTATTATCTATTTTATAAATAAATATTTATAATAATTTAATGGTTTTTTATTGTTATTTATTTTTGTTATAGTCCTAGAAATAGTATTTTCATGCACGAAGTTAGAGTGATGTTTTTTTAAATGAAATACTAGTTCTTTTAAAAGCACATACATTTTTTAATTTAGTTTTAGTTTTTATATTAAAATATAATAATTAATAATTATATATAGATTTTATTAAAACCAATATCAAAATTTTAATATTTTTTAATAAATAGATGAATTTTATTTATTAAAAAATTTATAAAAATACAAGATATCATAATAAGTAGTAAATATGAAGTATAATCACATTTTTTTCAAAAAAAATGTATTTTAAGCCTATAAATGACATTTTATTCACAATTTATGTTTTAAAATATTAAATGTATTTATTAATAAAAAAAATTCAAATTCAATGTGGTTATATGTTGGGTGATACATTTGAATTTTAATTATTTTTAGAAAATAAGAGTTCAAAATAGAGGCTTTAAAATACATAAAGTGAAAATGTTTAGAATAATTAATGTCTTAAATGTTTTTTAAGGAAAAATATTATATGTAGTAAATTATTAAAATATTAAAAATTTAATTCCATAATTTTATTGATATTTTGTAAACTCAAATTATAAGAAAAAACTTTAAATAACTTTAAATGGGATTTTATGTTAAAAATGATTTATAAATTAATAAAAAAATCATGAAACCATATCATAAGTCATATAATGATGATATATTCTCCAACATATGTTATATTTTACATATATGATTCACTTTCCACTTTATTATTACATTCTTAACCCTAAAGGAATGAATATTTACAAAAAACCCATCGTATATTATCTATAAAGGGCCTTGTTCTACTTTTTTAAAAACACATATAAAGTTATTTTTCTCTCCATATTGATATCAAATTAATTATCCCTTTAATACTGTACTAATTCTATATCCTTTATTTAAAATATGGTGTCCCAAAGGTCTCATTACAAAGGAGATCCATATGAGAATATTTGAAACTTCAGCAGATTTAAAGCGAGTGGAAAGAAGTTTCTCATCTCCATTTCCTTTCATGATGAAATTTTACATATTATTAATCTATTTTTTATGGTTTATATATTATCTCATTGTTTTATTTTTTCACAATTTATATTCAATTCATGGAAATTACAATATCATGCTCTATTTCATTGGATTTGACTTGTACATTTCCATGGTCAAAAGGGGCTTCTTGACTCAATTTCATTTATTTGAGTTGTGATATTTATTTATTGATCATATTATTCTATTACTGTGTATATTTTTTGATTTTATTGATTTATATTTTATTTCATTTTATTTTATAGAGATTTACCCTTCATTGTCACACTCTACTTTTTAACAGATTCAAGCACCTCATGTTTTGTTTTTTATAATGGGGCTTTTATTTGTATCCTCTTTTATATTATATGAATTTGTTTACTATTCATTTAATAGAGCATAGACATATTTCATTATATATTCTTTATTTAATCAATCCATATTTTATTTAAAATTTTACTATAATTTGTATTCTCTTCTTCACTAATTAATCATGGTATTCCCTTCATTTTCCTCTCAATAGGAAATTGGTTAACCCATTTTATTATATTCATTAGGGTTAAATTCTATTATTATATTTTTAGAATGAAATGAAAAATTATAATTAATTTTATAATGTTATGGTTATTTATAATTATACATAATTATGGGTGACAATAAAATTATATATCACCAAAATTTGTTGGATAATTATGTATTCTCTAGAGAAGTTTATATGTTATTACAAATTATTATGAGATTTTTTGGTGATATGATTATGACATTCAAAGACACCTTAATATTGATTCTATGATTGCATATTATTTTTCTTTATGATCTTATTTTAATTCCATTTATATGCATATTTTAGTTGACTTCATGATTGAATATATGTTCATGATTTTATACAGGTAAAATGTATCTTTTAATGTAATTATTTCAAATTCATGAATTTTATTATATATCAAGGCATAAATAATTTTATTCTATTTTTTTACCCCTTACAAAGATTTATTTTTTCATCCCATGACTTATAATAATTTTAAAAGGGTTTAAATTTTAGTAGGAACAATTACAAGAAAACAAATTCAAGTTATGGTGATTGGACTTGAGTAGAGTAAATGTTTCAATAAATAGTATGGATTAATGGAAAAAATGTTCATTTAGTGGGAAAATTTTGGGTCTTTTCATGTAATGGATATCTTAATTCAATAAATCTCAAAAACTAAAGGTCTTAAGTAGGTTATTTCTATAATATGTCTTAAAAAACATGTAATTATGAGATGTTTATGTTAGGTCCATTATAGTTGGTATCAGAGAAAAGTTTATATATCATTATTGGTTATGATTTTGTTTAATGAGGTAAATTTAAAAAATTTAGATAACATATTTTTTTAATATGTTTTTTGGGAATATAAATTAAGATTCCTAGATATTGTAAATATTTTTTATTCAAAATGATTTTAGGGAAATAAAGGTAATTTTGGGAGAAGTTCAAAGGTTTTTATTAGTATAGGTAACTGAGGTAAATATAACATGATCAGTTAATATGTTATTTCATGTTAAGGTGATGAAAGTTATTTGGAGGTTAAGGTTAATTTGATTTTTTAGAACAAGTGCAATCAAAATTTTTATGAATTTTAGAATTAGAATTTATTAAGAAAGATTTGAAGTATTTTAGGGATCTATAAATTTTTATGGATTAGGTTAGGAAGAGTATGTAGATAAAACTTAAGGTGACTTAGGTTTAACTAAAAGAGTATTAAGTTGAACTAAAGGTATCATACGTCAAATTATTATTGATTGAATTATTATATAAGATATTATGGGATTAGTTTTTTATATAATGGTTTATTTTTATTTTATTATACACTATCATGATTCACACTGACCATTTTAATTTTTATTAAATGACTAGTAACATGTGTAATAACTCATTAATCCTTCATATAGTGATGGACACTTTTATTTATTTAATATTTTAATTTATTAATGGTTGGAAAATAGAATAAAATGATACAAATGTAATGTTTTTCATTATTAAATCCTGAAAAATTTATATTGGTCATTTATTATATAGAATATCAATTGAATCGATGCTGGAAACTGATTAAAACATAAAACCAAAGGAAGAAATTGAACCTAGAGAATGAAAATAATTTAGGTAAATATTTTTTATTGTATTATATATATTAATAGTATATAAAATTATTCAAAATCATGTAAAAGAAGCATAAATATATCTAGTATTATGTGAAACACCATTCATATTGATCAAAACTCAATCATATTTTAAATTCAAGCCATTAAAAAATCATTCACAAGAATGAGCCTTATTGTAAAAAAATTCACATGGTTTAACTATTAAGTTTAATGATAGTCTCTACCTATGCCTATTTTTGGAGAAATAATGAGTTTTCTTGAAAAAAATAATAAAAATAAATGTTCTCAATACAATATAAATATAATGTTATGTCTATTTTTTTGAGATAAGAAATTAAAATCAAGAGGACACATTTTATTTAAATGGGGATAATGTGACAAGACAAATTTTTGTTGAGTCAATAAGTTTTCCTTTTGAATTTTCCATTCCTTCATTTTTGGGGAGATTGTTGAGTCAATAAGGTTTCCTATGACTTTACAATTTCTTCATGTTTTGAAAATCACAAACACCTTATCTTAAGGAAAATTTCATATACCCTATGTTTCACCTTTATAAAGAAAATTTCCCTTCCCTAAGGAAATTCATCCTTACCATGTTTTTTATTGTTCATTTAGTCTATGTATAGAATTAGGTTTCATATAAAAAACCTCAGAATCATATATATACTTAGATATAAATCATTCTATTTTCAGTATATGAATTCAGGTTCCGAACTCTCTGAATTCAGACTCTAAACTCTTCTGAGTCCTGACTCTGAGTTATCTAAATTCAGACTCTAAACTTTGTAAGTTCAGACTCTAAACTCCTATGAATTCAGACTCCGAACTTTGTATGTTTAGACTCCAAAATCTCATGAATTCAGACTATTAATTCTACTGAATTCAAGACTCCAAATATCTTTGAAATTCAGACTCCAGAATTCTATATAATTCTATCTATGAATTCTTCTGATAAACAGAATCTGAATATTAATGTATTATAGACTCCAAATAGTTTTTGGTTAGACTCCGAACATTCATTTTTGGTTACACTCCAAAAAATGAATTTTCTTAAGTAACCATGTATTTGATTACTCATGTTTTGGTTGTTAAACGATGTTGTGAATTTAGTTACTAACTAACTATTGTTTGAGTGACACCTGTATAGGTCCCTCATAAATTCAAGGAAAAATTTGACCATTGGAAGAGGGATCCAACCGTTGAAGCCATGCCTATAAATAAGAGCTCATTTGAAATATATCATAACAAGTTGAGAAATCTAGATATTAAATGCTGTTGAAGTGATTTATAGAGATATAGGCTCTTATAAACTATTAGGATTCGTGCAGAAAGTTTGAACGACCTATTAAAACTTTTCTTCGTGCAGAATTTCTTTGTGTAGAGGTGTGATTTTCTTAAAATCAGAGACATCGGGTTGTGAAGTCAGAGGTGCCGATTTCCTTACAAATCGAGGCCCTGTGAGGATATCAAGATAGATACCAATATTCGGATTGAGGGATTACCTGGGTTTGGGTAAGATAGACTTTCTTAAAAGTATAAATCATGGGACCTTTATCCAAGGTTGTTGGATACCCTTTCCTTTGGGTTAAAAGATTTACTACTTATAACTTTT
Source organism: Viscum album (assembly GCA_963277665.1). Classification (NCBI taxonomy): domain Eukaryota; kingdom Viridiplantae; phylum Streptophyta; class Magnoliopsida; order Santalales; family Viscaceae; genus Viscum; species Viscum album. The sequence continues at coordinate 1,103,930,501 of OY728137.1, forward strand.
AGTGTTTCAATCTTTGTTTTCCGTTGTAATTTTGGTTGTTGAGGAAAGTATAACTATATTATACTTTCTTATAGTTGTACTCTGATTAAATAGAATTCTATATGCTTTAAGGTAGAATCTTTGTTGTTGTAAACTTTTTTTATGTTTCATTTCCGGAATCTCTTTTTCGGAATCAAGAAAATTATTAGAAATTAGAGGTGATATGAATTTTGTTTATACAAAATTTCCTTAAGGACTTTTTTAGTATACAATTCACCCCCGTCCTGTACGTTGAGTATCTACCCCAAATTATGATACTACAATCAATATCATATCTATATTACAATCGATCCAACGATTGGTATCAGAGCAGGTGACCTTGTACCCTGAACCAATTCAACAATTGGCATTAGAGTTTTGGTTAAATATGTATTAATCTCTCGATTAGATTCAGAAGAGAAATCTTCTTCTTCATTTTTCCAGAATCAGATTCTCAGAATCATAAAGTTCAGAATCATATTTTTCTTAAAGATAATCTAGTTCTATTTTCCTTTATTAGGATATTTTTTTATTGTTTACAAACTTTTATTACTAACAAGTTTGTGTGGGGGGAATTTCCCTAAGATGGAAGGTATAAATGTTGGATCTATCGACAATCTAAATGTTACCAAACCTGTTATTTTTTTGGAAATGATTATGAGTACTGGAGAGATAGGATGAATACTTTTTTTATTAACACTAGAGTTGATAACTAACTAATTCTGAAAGGAGACTATAATATTCCTGATAAGGAATTGAGAACTTTTACCAATAAGGAGAAATCATAATATCAAGAAAATTTTTGAGTCAGAAATACATTGCTATATTCTATGACTAGAAAAATATATAGTCAAATATCTTCATGTGAAGCTACAAACAGTATCTAAAAGAAACTTGATGTTACACATTTTTGTACTTCTAATGTTATAGAGACCATAAGAGCAATGTTGAGAGATGAATACCTTGGCTTTAACTTTCCTTATGGAGAACCTATAAGAAAATTTCAGAAAAGGTTCATGACTATTGTGAATAGATTACAGTCTATGAGAGAAAAGGTTTTGGATGATCATGCCCTTGTAGATAATATCATAGACATCATTCCAAATGAGTGGGTGTCCAAGAGGACATCAATTGATGAGAATAGGAAAGTCACCCAGATTTCCTTAGATGAGATGTTTGGAACACTTCTTTAGTATGAGACAAGAATTAAGAGAGATGCTGATAATGTTTAAAATAAGAATGGGAATAGAAGAGTTGATTTTAAAACTAATTCAAAACATATGAAAGAAAAGACTCCATAAAGAGTAACTAGATCAAAGTAAAAAAAAAGACACTATTCGATCCGAATCTAGTGATACAGAAAAGTATGAGAATAAATTAGCTAATATTTCTCTGAAAATGAACAAGATAGTAGCTTAGAAGAAATATCAAAATAAGTTCAAGAAGAGAGACTACAAAGATAAGAAAGATGGGGAAGTTACTTATTATGATTGTAGAAGAATAGGTCATATCAGACCTGATTTCCCTTTATTGAAAAAGAAGGAAAAGAAGGAAAAGAATTCAGAGAGAAACAAGAAAACGTTCTATAGTTCAAAGAACAAGAAAAGTCTTAATACAAATGAAACTTGTAGTGCTAGTTGTGGAGACTCTTCGGGAAGTGAATCTTCTGAATATGAATTATCAGCACAGAAAAATATTGGATTCATTGCTACTACTTCTTTCCAAAATACATGCCTTATGTCCAAGGTACGCTCTGCCGAGGCTTTAAAATTTTTATCTCTCGATAAGAATTACTATTCTAAAGATATTACTTCTAATGAAGATACTTCATCTTCAGATAATGAAGAAATAACTTCATATGATGAAGTATCTAGATTTTCCATGTTTTTAGAAGCAAGAAATTGTGAAATTTATATGAAACTAGATAAGGAAAATTCTAGGAAAAAAGTTCTTACAAAAGATATTTCAAACCTCTCTGGGTATCTTAAAGATAAGGATGAGCTTCTAGAAAATCTTTCTAAAGACTTTAAGGAATTAAATTCTGAAAAGGAAAACCTTTCTAAAGATCTTAAGAATGCTACTTTTAAAATAAATGTTTTTGAGGAAAAATATACCTCTGAGGAAAAACTTCTTGAGGTTAAGAATTTATTCATATGACTAAAATCCAAAATATATTCTCTTAAGAAACTTCTTGCAAACTTTACTTCTGGTAAAGAAATTTTTGACAAGATGTATTCTCAAATTAAACCTCAAGGAAATACAATCGGAGTATGTTATACTCATAGAAAACCTGTTTTCAAAAATAACTATTATATTCCATCCAGAGCCCCCTTGTACTAAATTTCAAAGTGGTGGGCATTGGAAGAAAAATTGTTCCTTGAATAATGTTCATTCTCTTGGGTTTCATAAAGCTTATTTTTCTAAACAAATGTGGATACCCAAAATTTTATTGTCTAACAATTCTGGATCCAAGAAAGTTTAGATTTCAAAAGTCTAACATTCTTATTTTCTAGAAATAAAAGTACCAACAACAATACTTGGTACATGGATAGTGGATGTTCTCAACATATGTCTGGTAACAAACACTTCTTTGAAAATATTATCAAGACAAAAGGAGGAAAAGTAACTTTCGAAGATAATGATGAGGGAGAAATTATTGATATAGGTAACATCGTTCTTCTTGGAAAAACTTTGATTTCAAATTTTTTATTTGTTAAGGGTCTTAAGAACAACATCATTTGCATATGTTAATTATGTGATGAAGGTTACCTTGTGAATTTTAGGAATGACAATTGCTTAGTACACGATTCCAAGGAAGAGATTATTATTTCTTCCAATAGGCAAGAGAATTTTTAAACACTAAACTTAGAAGACCTTAGGAGCCAAGACCTACCTCACCTTAGTGTAGTGGATCATAATTCTTGGTTATGGAATAAAAGGTTAGGACACTATAACCTTAGGAACCTATGAAAAATCTCTAAGAAAATACATGTTAAAGATCTACCAAAGCTTAGATTTGATTCTTAAAATGTTTGTGATCCTTGTCAATATGGAAAGTAACAAAAATCAAGTTTTAAATCAGTCGGTGAAGTCTCAACCACTGATGAATTATAGTTGGTACATATGGATATTTTTGGTCCAACACAAACTAGAAGGATTGGAGACAAATATTATGTATTTTTCTTAGTTGATGATTACACTAGATTTATGTGGGTCTATTTTCTAGAAATTAAATCTGATGCTTTTTCTTATTTCAAAAGTTTTAGAGCCCAAGTTAAAAATGAGAAAAACCTTCCTTTGATAACTATTCATAGTGATCATGGAGGATAATATCAAAATTCTGATTTTGAAACTTTTTGTAGTAGAAAAGGCATTACTCATAACTTCTCAGCTCCAAGAACACCTCAACCAAATGGTGTTATTGAAAGAAGAAATATAATTCTTCAAGAGATAACAATAACCCTGTTGAGTGAATATTCCATAGCCAAACATTTTTGGGCAGAAGCTGTAAGTACTGCTTTTTATACTATAAATCGTGTTTTGATTAGACCTTTTTTTAATACAACTCTTTACGAGTTATGGAATGGTAGAAAACCTAGAGTTTCCAACATTAAGGTTTTTGGTTGCAAGGTATTCTTTTTGAATACTAAAGATAATTTACACAAATTAGCCCCAAAATGTGATGAAGGAATTTTCCTAGGATACTCTATAACTACTAAGGATTATAGAGTTTTCAATAAAAACACTTGTATTATTGAAGAGACAGTACATGTCAAATATGATGAAACTGATCCTTTTGTTTTTAAACAACCCCAACCTATATCTTCGGATGTGTTTTCAAAAACCGATTATCAACCTTTGTTAGAAGATATTTCTAATAAGAAAAATGTCTAAGAATAAATTTCTGAAGCATTTACCCTAGAATATTTCTTACCCTATGTCAATGAACATGTTTTAAAAAACCCAAATCAGTTGTTACTTAAGAATCATCCCAGTGATAGTATCATTGGAGATGTAAATCAACCCGTAAGGACTAGAAGTTATTTAAGAAATGAAGTTAAACATCTAGTATTCCTTTCCCAATTAGAACAAAAAATAACTGATGAAGCTTTAGGTGATGATGAATGGATAAAATCTATGTAAGATAAGCTAAATTAATTCGAAAGGAATAAATTCTGGACCTTGGTTGAAAGACCTAAGGAAACTTCTATTATTGGAGTAAAATGGGTATTCAGAAATAAGTTTGATGAAAATGGAATCATAGTAAAAAATAAAGCTAGATTGGTTACTAAATGCTATAATCAACAAGAAGGAATAGACTATGAATAAACTTATGATCTATTAGCTAGACTTAAATCTATTCATATTCGACATTCCTTTACAGCATTATTAAATTTCAAACTTTTTCAAATGGATGTGAAATGTTCTTTCCTTAATTTTTTTGTTCAAGAGGAAGTTTTTGTTGAACAACCTCCTGATTTGGAAGATACGAAACATCTTGAACATGTTTATAAACTTACCAAAGATTTTTATGGACTTAAACAAGCCCCTCAAGATTGGTATGATAGACTTATAAGTTTTTTCCTTCAAAATAATTATGTTAAGAGAAGTGCAGATCCAACCATTTTTATAAACAAAGATAAGAAAAATGTTTTGATTGTTCAAATTTATGTTGATGAAATAATATTTGGTTCAACTCACCAATCTTTAACTAATTCCTTTGCGGATGTAATGAAATCTGAGTTTAAAATGAGTATGATGGGTGAGGTAACTTTTTCCCTTGGTTTTCAAATTTCTAAAAAACCGGAAGGAATTTATATATCCCAACATAAGTATATTAAAGATATTATTTAAAAGTATGGATATGACAGTACTAAGAGTATTAGTACTCCCATTGGTACCTAAAACACACTTGATATTGATTAAGCTGGGAAACTAGTAGATCAAACATCTTTTAGAGGTATGATAGGAAGTGCACTTTACTTGAAAACTAGTCATCCATACTTAATATTTTCAGTATGCTTATGTGAAAGATATCAATCCAATCCTATGGAATTTCATTTAAAGTTAGTCAAAAAAAAATCACTACTTAATGGGAACCATGGATTTAGGACTCTTTTATACTTCTGGAAATAATTTTATTTTAAAGAGTTTTTTAGATGCTGACATTGGTGGATGTTGAATGGATAGAAAGAGTACATCCGGAACTTATCATTTCTTTGAAGATTTATTAGTTTCTTGGTCATGCAAGAAGAAACACTCAGTAGCACTTTCCACTACTGAAGCTGAATATGTAGTAGCTGGATGTTTTTGTGCTCAAGTTGTGTGGATGCAACACACACTCAAAGACTATGATATGAGTTTACCAAAACACAAATTTTGTGTGAAAATACTAGTGCCATTTCCCTTAGTAAAATCCCCACACATCACTCTCGTTCAAAACCCATAGATTTTAGGCATCACTTTCTTAGGGATCACACACTAAAATGGGATATCATTCTTCAATTTATCAGAACACAAGATCAAATTGTTGATATTTTCAAAAAATATTTATCCTTCGATAGATTTGAATACATTAAATAGAAGTTAGGAATGATAACCATAAGGTAATATTCCCTGTTAAAATTCTATTGAAACCAATATCCTTACTGTAATAAACTCCTTTTCATAGGGGGAGTATATTTTCTTGTTATATTTTCAAAAAAAAATTCGTAATGAAAATTTTCATAGTTAGATTTTTCAAATTTTTGTTAATGAAATTTTTTGTAGTCATATTTTTCAAATCTTTTGTAATGAAAATTTTTATAGTCAGATTTTTCAAATCTTTCATAATGAAAATTCTCATAGTCATATTTTCAAAAAAATTCGTAATGAGATTTTCGTACTTGAAATTTTCGTAATGAAGAGTTTTGTGCTTGAAATTTTTGTAATGAATATTTTTGTACTCAAATTTTCGTAATGAAGATTTTCGTACTTAAATTTTTCGTAATAGAGTTTTTAATTTTTAATATTTTTTGTAATCAAAATATTTGGACTCTAAATTTCTTCAAGAAAAATTTTCCACAATACAAATAATCTTCCGTGCAATATTAAAGGTATGTTTCCTTTCCTGAGTTTTTGTAATCATTCTTTACTTACTAGTAGTTTATTTTGTTTTTAAATTTTTGGATTCTCTTTTCCTTAAATCCAAATGTTTTTATTAAAAAACATTAAAAGATCGGATCCAAGATTTCCTTCGGCTATTATATCAACCATCAGATCTGATCAGAAAGATTTTCTGCCATTGGATTGAGTTTGGAAGATGAACCATCACATCAAACGTCTATATAAAGGACCCCCAATGGTTGTCCCACATAGAATCTCAAGATCTCACATGCTAAAGTTATTCCCTTCTACATATTCTCATTATGGATTTTAAAAGGTTTCTCAATTCCGAATGTCTATAGAAGAATCCTCTTAGAATTATATTTCTACTGTTAAGACAATATCGGATTGGAAAGTCTGTAGGGAAAGGTTGGTGCATCCGAAATTCTTTTCCAAGTATGATTAAATCATCTCGAAGAACATTAAGCTCAATGGATGGGAGAGTGTTTCCGTATCGAAGCCAGGGGATCAAGATTTGGTGTATCCAGATCTGCTAATTGAGTTTTATGAATCAGTCAGTTTCTTTAAGGAAGAAGGCAGAGAGAATTTTTTGTTCAAGAGCTATGGATTGACTTATGCTCTTTCATATACTAAGGCAGCTAATTTTCTTGGTATTCCTTACAAATGGGATGTGGAGTTCTGTTCTCATAAGTTTCTATATGTTAAAGGAATATTTTTTAAGGTGAAATCCATGGAGTGCCTCAGTCTTACAGATGTTAAGACTCAGAATATTACTCATCTCAGTACAAGTTATCGGATTCTCGAATTATGGGTTCAAGGATTCATCATTCCAAGAAAAGGTGGCAAAAATACATTGAAGAAAAGTGACATGTATATCTTGAATTTTTGGGTAAATCTAAGGAAGATCAATTTGGTTAAACATATTCTCATTATAATTTAAAATATTAAGAATGGAAACTTGAAGGCTCAGATAATCATGTATCCAGCTATTCTCTCTATGTTAATTGTTCGGTGCTTAGAATCTTTTAAAATTCCATGAAGCTCGATGCCAAGGAATTTCAATGTAATGTTAGTCATTGATGATACCCTAAAGAGAATGAACATTGGGTTTTCTAAGGACTCTGGAGAATTTTATGACCTACCTGAAGAAAAATCTGAAGCTGTTCCAAAAAATCAAGAAGTGGATGAACCATCAAAAATGGTTGGAATGAAAAGGAAGTAGAAGGAAGTAGAAGAGGAAGAAATAACCCCAAAATCTAAGGAAGCTCAAGCAGCACCTCCAAAACCTATTAAGAAAAAATCATATCCAGATGGGGTTGTTGAAAAGTGGAGGGAAGATAAGAAAAATAAGAAAACAAGGGATCCAAGTTTTGGTTTGGATCCTGCTAAAGAAAAAGACGTAAAAGAGAAGACAACTGATGAGATTGAAAAGCAATCCAAATAAAAGAATTTAAAGAAGAAGATGAATGAATCAGATATTGTTCAATCAATTCTAAGGGATACTGAGAAAGCATCTAAAAATATTCTGGTACCAGAATCTTTCATGGTAGAATCTTTACCTGAAACCCCGGGTAAGAAATTCGTCACTCGAGAGAAAGTCCAAGAAATGATTGTTGAATAAAAAGAAGTAGAAAAAGTAATGGAAGAAGAAGAGGAAGATGAAAGTAGTGGTGATACTGAATATTTGATTAAAAAAGTGGAAGACTTTCATGAGAATGAAAGCCCATCCGAGAAATTTTCAATCCGAACATCTCAATCCAAATCTTCAAAGCTTGCTACTTCTAGGTTAGATGACAATGCTGAAGATGAAGTGAATAAGATGTCTGAAGAAGAAAGTTATAATCATCATTTCATTCACCCTCAGGATGCTGAGGCAAGATATGAGAAATAAGAGATAGATGAAGATAAGATTGTTTAGCTATCTGAATGTGAACATAAATCTCCTGATGAGGAAGCCATTCCGAAAACTGATAAGAGTAAACAATTGGTTATTGATACACCTACTAAAGTTGTTATAAAGAAGAAGGAAGATGGTGGATCTTCAAAGAGGAAACTTTCGGAGCTAGAGAATGATCCATCACCAAGAAAACTTTCAGATTCAGAATCCTAATCACTTGGTCATGATTTCGTTGTTCAGACATTGAATAAGCTTGTTGGGACTATTACGATTTTTACAAGCATAGAATATAAATGCCAGATACTTCAACACACACTAAAAATGTCTTACCAATTATTTACCTAGGGTGTTACATCCTTACCCATTTTAAAAATTTCATCCTCGCAATTTTAAATCTGGGCTTGGAAACATAATTGAAAGTCCCACATCAGAAGAAGAGTCAATAAATATATCACTTTAAAAGAAAAAAATAGAAGATTAAAGGTCACCTGAGATAATCCCATACTAGGATTCCATGTTGGAAAACATGGATATGGAAGAGAAAAAAACCCATCATGTTCTGATGGATTGTGATAGAAAACATGGTATAGAGAAAGTTAACCACCAGAAAATCACAAACTTGTGATTGGTTAAACAGTCTTTGATTCCCTAGTTGGACAAGTTAATGGTTAATGTTTTTGTTTTAAATTACTTTTACTTAAGTTAAGGAATTTATTTATGAGATTAACTAAAAACATAATGAAACATACATAATTGTCATGTAGACTTTCATCCTCTATTAACTTTCTAACACAAACTCATATTTTCTCCAAACGATGAGTATTCATGATGAATTTTTTCACATTAAAATCCCTATAATCAACTTTGATAGGATCACATAATCCACAAAAGAAAATATAAAAATTCATTGTATAAAATTTTCATATATCAAAATATAGGGTTACACATACTATAAAAAGTCTTCTAATGTAATCCCATCATCAAAATATCCTTAATAATTTTAAGCATTTCACCATACTAAAATCTACCATTACTATTGAATCCCTTATATGTTGACTTCTTACTCATTCAACATTCTTCATGATCCGTTAACCATTCTTTACCAAATTATTCTGAAATACTTATTTCCTGCAAAAAAAAATCATGAATCATATCCTACGATTCAATAATGTCAAAACAAATGTTAATAAATAATCCATACCTTTCATTGGTCATTGTTAGTTTCTTCATCCTCAATTGGAATGACATTAGGTATTGGTAAACATATTTTTGTATGATCCTGGTGATCCCATTCCCAAAACATCTTCGCAAGACATCTATTTTTATAATGACCATGCACACCACATTTAAAACATTCAATTGATCCCTCAAAAGGAATTTCTTTCCCTTTCCTAGAGTCAACCAGATGCTTCCTTTTTCCATGCCAGGTTCTTGATTTATGACCTTCATTCCCACATCTATATCATCTTCTCTCCCCTTTGAAGCATTTTCCTAGGTGTTTCTTTCTACATCCTTGACAGATATGTTTTTTAGCATACTTACCTTTATGATTATTACCTAAAATTCCGTATGGATTTGTTTCCCAGATATACAATGCCTTATAAAAATCACCAAGGTTCAGGATTTTAATCATGGATCCAGATATTTGGTTGAGAATAACCACAAGAGTTCTCATTGTAGCTCTCATTTCATTAGGTTTGTCGTTCAGAAAACATCACAGTTTTTTTCACATCCACTATAACTTTGGTTCCTCTAAGATCCAGTCATTTACTGAAACCAAAAATCTCAATGTGAGTATATCAGTAAAATCATCATATAATATCTCAAGAGGAGGCTAAATACTAAGATATAATTATTCATGTTATCTTAAACTCATTCACTTTATTTAAAATAACTTTGTCTCTTTCTAAAATCCTAACCATTATGGTAATGTCACTTATGCCTAAAGAACACCCTAACCTCTAAACTTATCTAAACTGACCTCTGATACCAACTATAAGGACCCGTCCTTAAACATTACATAATCTTGAATTAAATGAATAATTAACATTGACGATATTTTCAAGTTTAATGTTTTAGTGAATTAGGCATAACAATTACATTACATATCAAAAATTACAAAGTAGACACTTCTACTTAGTTTTCAATTTTTCATAAAATAAAAACTCTTGAATAAATGAGACATGTCTAGTTCCATGTTTTAGACAACATGAATTTTCCTTGATCCCATCCTTAACCCTATTCCACTTTATGTCCTGTGAAAAACATTTCAAAAACTTAGGATGAGCATAAAAATCTCAGTAAGGGATACACAAAGAAGGAAAACTATTAGATTTTCAAAACAACAAGTAATCCATGAATACTTTATCATAAGTATACTTTTACCCTTTATGTAGTAGTAAATACTCTTCACTAAATAAAAGACCATTGATTTCCATTTTGTAACCAAAATATTACCATAAAACCCATATAAAGAACACATAACATATAAAGGTAACTTGGGACATAAGAATTCTTAAGTGGAATAACCATACGGTCGAATTCCACAAATACCACTAAATGGAATAGACATATGATCGACTTCCATACCCAATGCATTGGAGGTTATAACGTAACCACCAATCCTGGTTTATCACGGCACCACCCGTTATATGATTTATCACGTAACCACCCGTCAAATGTACAAGTACCATCATAACACATAAAATATTACAAATATAAATATTTCACTAATAACATTTCATTTTAAATCACAAGAATTAATTTCAAGATATTGAAATAATAATTCCATTTTCATAAACCATTTAAAAAGAGATTTTTGAATCAAAGTGTACCATACCAATTTGATGATTTTAATGGAATTATAATTTTAAAACATTAATTTACATATAAATAAATACTCAAAAACATTTTTAAAACATGGACATTAATGATAATTATTTATAATAATAAATCATTAAAACATTTAAAATGATATTTTAGTTAAAGAGTTTTTAACAAAATGAGAGACTCTTGAATTCAAAAAAATTGAGGAATAACATTTAATATGAGCTTTATAATATATTTATAATAAAGGTATTCGTGATATAATATGAAAAAGGATAGTATATACACCATATAAGAGTGAAATGGTGCATAACAACAATTAAGTCTCAATGGAAATGTAAATTGATATGAAATCCCTTATAAAGATGGTATCCTTAAATTAAAGATAAATCAATCACATAATTATGTGTGAAAAATATAAATACACCCAATACAAGTGGATATTAAGTGTAAAACAATTATAAATAATTCACACATATTCATAGTATGATATATTCAAGAAGTACAAGTTTAACCCAAATAATTGAAATTGGGTTAAGAAGTTCCCTTGCAAAAATTCCAAAGCCTAACAACGTCACATTAAAATTTAGAAAATGAGTTGATGAGATAAAAAGGGTATCTCATCACTTGGAAATATAATTTACATTAATAAGGATATATAATAACATATCCCAACATAATAAGATTTAAATTAAAAGATATAACAAAAATAAGTCTTTTTAAAAAGAGGAGGGTGAAAGGATCCTTTACCAATTTGGTAACATACAGAACATATTCCATATGAAAGAAGGTCCATAAAATGTAGATGTAAATACCCATAAATGAAATTATATTACACAAAGAGTATAATTATAGGCATTGAATATACCACTTAAATGAAATAGTGAAAAATATTACTTGAATCTCACGGGAATAAAAAGTGAGATAAAAACCCCTTACCTCGTTGTAATCAATAGAATCGTATAAAAAAAAGATAATAACCACCAAATGAATCAAACAATACCATGAATATAACTAGAATCATGATAATATATATAAATGGATGTATACATTACACTAGATGCAATAAATAAATGGCGAACAATTGAAATCTCATGGAATTAAAAGTGAGATAAAAAATCCTCTTACCTCGTGTCCTACTTGACTCGTATGTTTCGTGTTCTTCCTAAATAATAAAATTAAGTTAATATATAATTAATTAAGAAAATTTTTAAAGTTTATTATTCATTATATATCACTTATTATCTTTCTATAACAACTAGTTAATTATCCGAGTTCATATTGGATATTTTATCGATGTTCGGAACTTCAGTCAAAAATGAAATTGTTATAATTACAATTTTTCCATGTGGTCAAAATTAAATTATCTACAGAATGATATAAATGTTTAATATATCATATATATCTATATATCTAGTGTATAGTTATTTATAATATTCCATATCATTTGGTGTTAAGAAATGAAACGCACCGTTCATGGAGACGGTAAGCTGTACGTATGCATGAACGCTACTTTCATTTCTATTTTATATTTAAAGGAATGAAAACATAATGATACATTGGTATATTATAATTCCAGTATAATATCATATGATATTTATGTTACATAATTTCATTAACTCCATCCTTTATATGTTCCATATAAGTCATGAACGAATCATATCACCTTTAGGGGGCGGTAGTCCTCACTTCCTTAAATGAAATTATCACGTTTAACCATAATAGAAACAATAAAGGTATGTCATAAATGAATAATACCGAAGAATAAATCAAAAATAAACATAATACAAATCAAATATAAATACAGTTCAATCTTAATGGCCACCATGTTAGGCAGTAGGATATAATCGAACAATCATCGTTTTGTGAGGCATTAGTTTTCCATCAACAGAAACAGTATGTTCTTCACCCATTAGATGGAGGTGTGTGTAAGTGTAGTTCAAATACTTATTAGAACAACATCCTAGTATATTCAGGATTCTGGTGTTGTTATAAAATAAAGGAATAAAGAGAGTTTAGGGGGTTGTATAAGTAAAATAAAACAAAATAAAACAAAAGAATTTAAGAGAAACTATTACCTTTAATTTGGGTAACTTCCTTTGGTTTGAACAAAAAGGACTTTTTAAAGGGCCTTCTGCCTAAGGTAAGGCTTCTAGGAAGAATAGGGGGATCTTGAGAGATTATTTGGTCAGGGGTTGGATGAGCCAAGGGGCTTGAGAGGTGTGAGGAATGGGTTAGAAGTGGTGTCCTTTTATAAGGGGGAGGAGGGGCTCTTTAGGAAAGTGTAAAAATATTATTTTATTATATAATGATATTCGGTTTCTAAAGGTCAAAAATTAATTAAATTAGAAGATAAGATGACTCATGGTCGAAATAAAATCATACAATAATAATTGGACAGGTTTTGGATATTGTTTTAATATTTATAATCTTATTTATTTAAATCATTTATTAACGAGGTAAATACTGCATCATTATTGTGTCATATATAATTTAATTTATTTGAGGTTTAAAAATTATAATAAAAATACCATGATTTATTAAATCATTTTATATTTAGAAATAATATTTATAGTATAATATATTACTTATATAACCCCATGTAAAAATTTATTTACTAAAAGATATTTGTTTATATCAATTTTGGCTTTATTTTAAGTTAATTAAATTAAAGTGTTATTATCATTCATAAGTGGCTCCATGGGACCCCAAAATTGACATAAGTATGCCCATGGTCGTAAATTACTCATAAAATAAGGTTAAAACATGTTTTAAGTTAATTATTATTATTATCATATTCTTTTTACCTTGAATTACCCTATTTAACTTTAACGACGGTTAATAAAAAAAAAAGTTACAATTCACCAAAAATTATTTTCTTCTTATTGAACCACATTTTACTTTATAATAACAACCATGTATGTAATATTTTCGACATTCAATTCAGAGAAGTGGTAAAATTTTATTTAAATGAAAAAGTTAGTTTTTTAACTACAACTAAGTGGTTTTACTATTCATCAAAAATTGAAGTTTTTCAGAAAAATACCAAAAATTCACCCTAAGATAAATTTGATAATACAAATTCAAAAATGATGTCTATTTTACCAAATTCAAAACTTATAAGTTTTATTAATTAATATTAAAATTAATTCCAGTAGTAAAATCAAACAACGTGTTTTTAAGAAACAATAACTATCAAAAGATTGACACTTGTTATGTCCAAATTCAAAGTGAAATTAATTACAATTACCAACATTGGATAAAATGGTAAAAATATATTCTAATTATAATTTAAAACCAATTAAAAAGATAACATAACCATATAAATGAATTAGATTAAAATGCAGTTTTGAATTAAAATACAGTATTTTCACTATTCATCAAAAAATTGAATTTTATCAGAGAAATAGAAATTTTTTACACAAAATGAATTTTGATGTCCAGGTTCTAAATAAGAATTTTATTTTATCAAGGAGAAAATATAAATGTGACCAAAACTAGATTTAAAAAGGGTTCCCCATCAAAAGGCAGTAAATCAACCTTTTAAAGTAAATTATGCTTAAAATTAGATTTATTCACATTTTAAGCCTCTAACATTTATTAGATAAATGTAAAAAAAATTAACAAACATTTATAATAATATTGTACTTAGTTATATTCATTTTTTCCAATAAAACAGCTAGGTGTTAACTACCATTTAAAATAAGAATATTATATTATTAGTGTAGAACGTAAGATTTCAACGAAACCTGTTGTTGTGTATCGGGTAAGCCATCAAACATAGAATACCCTTTAAAGTAAAATTAATATTTAATTCAAAAATATTAATAAATATGAAAAGTTCTTACTCATTATTTACCTGGGATGTTACACTTATGAATTCAGACTCCGAAATTTGTAAGTTTAGACTCCAAACTCTTATAAATTCAGACTTCGAACTTTATAAGTTCAGACTCCAAACTCTCATGAATTCAGACTCCCAATTCTACTGAATTCAAGACTCTAAATTTATTTGAAATTAAGACTCCATAATTCTATAGAATTCTAACTCCTAACTCTTTTGATAAATAGAATCCAAATATACATGTATTTTAGACTCTAAATAGATTTTGGTTAGACTCCGGACATTCATTTTTTCTTACACTATGAAAAATAAATTTGCTTAGGTAACCATATTTTTTCCTACTCATGTTTTGGTTATAAAACGATTTTGTTCATTCAGTTACAAACTAACCATTGTTTGAATGACACATGTACTGGTGCCTCTGAAATTCAAGGAAAAATATGACCCTTTGAGGAGGGAGCCAACCGTTGAAGTTGTGCCTATAAATAAGATCTCATTTGAAAGAGCTCATAACAAGTTGATAAATATATATCTTACATGATGTTGAAGTGATTTATAGAGATAGAGGCTCTTATAAACTCTCAGGCTTCGTACAGAATGTTTGAACGGCTTTTTCAAACATTGATTCGTGCAGAATTGCTTTGTGCAGAGGTGTGATTTCCTTAAAATGAGAGACTTCCAGTTGTGGAGTCAGAGGTTCCAATTTCCTTAAAAATCGAGGGCCTGCGAGGATAGCATGACAGATACCAATCTTTGGATTGAGGGATTACTTGGGTTTGGCTATGACAGACTTTCTTGAAATTTAAAATCAAGGGACCTTTATCCAAGGTTGTTGGATACCCATCTCTTTGGGTTAAAATATTTATTACTTATTACTTGTAGTGTTTCAATCTTTGTTTGCCGCTATAATATTGGTTTTTGAGGAAAGTATAACTATCTTATACTTTATTAGACTTATACTCTGATTAAATAGGATTCTATATGTTTTAATTTAGAATCTTTGTTGTTGTAAACTTTTGTTAAGTTTTATTTCTAGAATCTTTTTTCAGAATCAAGAAAATTATTAGAACATAGAGGTGCTGTGAATTTTATTTATACAAAATTTCATTAAATATTTTTTTAGTATACAATTCACCCCCCTCTTGTATATTGAGTATATACACCATAGTTTGATACTACAATCAGTATCATATCTATCTTATAATCGATCCAACAATTTTTTTTATAATATATCAATTTTCTATTTTATGCTATGAATTTATATTTAATAAATAAACATGTTATATATTTTTTTCATGACACAATATACGGTATTTGGTCAATTATATTCTCATTAAACATTTAAAATTATTATGTTAACTTCATGGTATAAAAATTGTTTTATTTAAATGTTAAATGTAATTTCTTAACATGATTTTGTATTAAAATATATTAAAAAATATATATAACTATTGTATATTTTTTAAATTATTTTTATTTAAATTACATGGGTTTATATTTATATTTATTTTTATGATATCCTTAGAAATAATTATGTCATAGTACAAAACAAGAATGTGGTTTTTCTTTTAAAAATAAATAATTTTTCTTTTGAATACATATATTATGAGATTTAATTTAAAAATAGAATACTTAATAATTTGGTATTTATTTTAATAAAATTAATATAACATTTAGAAACTTCTTGTAAAAATAGATGAAATGTATTTTTTTTTAAAAAATTATATTAAAACACAGATATGATAGTAAGTAGTAAATATGATTTATAGTCACATTTGTTTGATAAAAAAAATCATAATATAAGATTAAAAATTATATTTTTATTTTTATTTATGTTTATAAATATATAGGTTTTTTAATTTATAATTAAATATTTTAAGTCAATTTGGTTATAAGTTGAGTGATACATTTGAATTTTAATTCTTTTATGAAAATCAGAGTTCGAATCCAAATTGAAATCTTTTACTTATTGATTCTTAAATATCTAGAATATTTTATAAAAATTGAAAATTACATTGAATATTTTATAATATTTTTGATATAAAGCATTATTCCATATAGGTTCAATAATTATAATTCATTTTATTAAATGTTGATTAATAAATCTAAATTTATATTTTTT
Organism: Viscum album; assembly: GCA_963277665.1. Lineage (NCBI taxonomy): Eukaryota > Viridiplantae > Streptophyta > Magnoliopsida > Santalales > Viscaceae > Viscum > Viscum album. The sequence continues at coordinate 1,103,947,313 of OY728137.1, forward strand.
AAAATAATTAATCAAGTATGACTTGAAATTGACATCCCATTATTAAATTTGTGCCTTGAAAGTTAAATAAAACATTATAAAGATTTATAACATATAATAATATCATATATTTATATAAAATAAATAACTAAAATTAATATATGAATTCAAATTGAATATATTTTTAGTAAATCATTTGAACTCATTTGAAAATAAGAATATGAGTTCAAATGGAGTACTAATTATTATTCTAATAATTTTATCTATAATGATATAGAAAATTTTAGAAACATATTAAATTCCTCAAAATATAATATATATATAATATTAATTTTCCTAGTTAAAGTAATAATTTTCATTTCTCATTAAAATATGAGATTGAGATTAAATGCAATTTTAATTTCTATTAGTATATTTTTATCTAAAATGGTAGAGTTAGAAGATTAATCTTAAATCCTTTTTAAAATATGAGATTGCGATCAAATGGAATTTAACTCTCTATTATTATATTTTTTTAAAATTTCATAGAAACTTATATAAATATATTTAATGTTTATTATAAGATAATATAATTAAAATTTAATATAAATATTATGCAAGTAATATAAAATATTTTTTATTAAGATAATTTTGAAAAGACTTTCGAAATGTTGATGTAGTTCATGTAAATCAATAGAAATGTAAAAAATGGTGACTTAGTTATAAAATAATGTAGCGATAATGTGATTATATACTTTAATAAATAAATATATAACATGATTATTATACAAATTCTTACTCACAAATTACGCAATGTAAGAAAATTCAAAAATAATATCTTAAATGTGCTATCAACGTAGGAATAAGAATAAATACTGTTATTAATTGTTTTTTATGATAATAAAGATTAATAATAAATTATATTTATGTAATATATCTATTTTTTAAATTAAATAATAGGATAATTATCCAAAAATTCTTATGTAGTGTTGACACAAAGCACATGCAAGCAGATGAAAAGTATAAAATAAAGGGTTTAAAAAACCAAAAGTGGAAATTTTTAGATGAATTGGAGTATTACACTATTATTAAGCATAAATATCATACCTTAGTAATTATTTAAATTTTAAAAATTGAATTCTTTAATTTTCTAGATATTTTTAAACTCAAATTCCTAGAATAACATTAGAAATATCATTTAATGGGATTTTATATTAATAATGATTTGTAAATTAATTATAAAAAATAAAATAATATTATAAGTAATATTAGGATGATATATTCTTGAACATGTATTATATTTTCCATTTCTTATCCACTTTGAACTTAAATATTTCATTCCCAACCCTTATAGAAATAATGTTTGAAAAATGATATTAAATCTTTTTTATAAAAGGGAATCAGTATAACATTTCAAAAAATACATAATTTTTACTTTTTTATCCATAATATTCTAAAATTTCTTATTCTGAAATTATTAAACACATTTTATGTCCTTTTTTAATAATATGGTGTCCTGAAGGTTTCATTTCAAAGGACATCGATAAGGGAGGACTCAACACTTCAACAAATTTTGATCGAAAGATAAGATGATTCTAAAATAAATTTCCTTTTTGATGCATTCTATATATTATTCATTTATTTTATATGGGTTATATAATATCCCATTGATTCCCTTTGTTATAAATTACATTTAATTAATGGGAATTATAATAGCATTTAAATTTATCTCTTTCATTGGATTTGACTCTGACATTACCAAAGTCAAAAGGGGGTTCTTTAGTCAGTTACTCTTCATTGATTTATGATAGCTATTTTTGATCACATATATATATTATAGTGTATATTCTACAATTTTACTTATTTATATTACATTGAAGATTATTTTTGATGGATTTACTTTTAATTATTACACCCAATTTTGACAGATTATTTATTAATATGTTATAATTTTTTCATGGGCACTTTTTTATTTATCTTTTTCTATATTAAATGTAATGTTTTTAATATAAAATGTTCATTCTATATTTATATTTAATTATCCTTACTTGATTTAATCTTTTCAAATTCCTTGTGAAATTTTTTAGTAATCCATATTCCCTTCTTTTAAGATTAATAATGTTATTATCATTGATATTTTTCAAAATAGAGAATTGGTTAACCCAATTCATTTGATACATTAGGATTAACTTCTACACTTATGTTTTTGAAATAAAATGAAAGAATATAATTATTTTTACTATTATATAATTCATTATCATTGTATATGATTATGGGTGGGTTCATAATTATATATCCCCATAATGCGTTTGTTAATGATTTATTCTACAGAGAATATTACGGGGTACTGTGAGTTATTATGAGCATTCACATGTGATATGAATTTTATCTTCCAAAACACTTTCATGTTGATTATATTATTCCATACGGTATTTATATATCATATTACGTTATTTATATTAATAATAGTATAACAATTGACTTCATGATTGAATATAAATTCCTGATTTTATATAAGTTAAACGTATCTTCTTATATAATTATTTTATCTTCATCATTTTTCTTATATCATAGGTACTAACAATTTTTCTTCTCTTTGATTACCCCTTACTAATATTTATAATCCTTTCTTATATTTTTAATGATTTTATAGGGTTCAAAGATGATTATAAATGATTACAGATTTAAAATTAAAGTTATGGTGATTGTACTTGAGTAAAAACTTAAATAAATAAAGACATGGATTTAGTAGAGAAATTTTCAATTTAGGGGGAAAATTTGGGTGTTTTTATGTAAGGGATTTCTGAAATCTATTAATATATAAACCTAAAGGTCATGGGAATTTAAGTTCTATAATATTTTTTGAAAAAATGAAATTATGAAATGGATATGTTCAGCTCATTACAATCTTGAATCAAGACTATTATAGACTAGGTGGTGAATCTCATCTCAAAGAATTTTGGTATCTATGGGGAGGATATTGAATCAATAATTTTTATATAAAAGAAGGATAATATCAACTTAAGGATTTAGTGAACCAATAGAATAATCTCAACTAAATGATTTTTGGTAACTAGGAAGTGGATCTAAAATCAAGGCTATTTTTGACTAAGATGAAAATATCAACTCATGGCTATTTTGGGAAAAAACATATAACGAACTTGACCATAGAAAAAATTACACCAAGAATATAATATTGACTCAACAAATTTTGTGAACAAGAATAAGGATCTTAACTCATGTTTTTTGGAACTAAGAGAATAATATCAACTAAATAATTTATGGGAACTAAGAGAAGGTTCTAAAATTAAGGCTATTTAGGACCAAGAGGAGAATATAAGCTTAATTAATTTTATAGACTAAGAGAAGGATCTTGGCTCAAGGATTTTGGGAATCAAGAGGAGAATAATGACTCAAAGATTTTTTAACTAAGAGAATAATCTCATCTTAAATTTTATTGGGGACTAAGAGGAGGATCACGACCTAAGGAATTTTTGGAAATAATATGAGGATCTCAACTCAAGACTATTTGGGACCAATGAGAGAATAAAAATTCATGTAATTTTGGAAAAAAGTGGTGGTTATAAACTCAAGGATGTTTGGAACTGAGAAGAGTATCTTGAGTCAAGGCTATTTGGGTCAAAGAGGAGAATATCATCTCAATTTTTGTTTAGGTACTAAGGGGAGGATAATGACTCAAAGGTTTTTTTGGGTCTAGGAGGATAATACCAACTCAAGGTATTTTTGGAACAGAGTTGAGGATATCAACTCAAGGAAATTTAGAATCATGAGGTCAATATAGACTTAAATATTTTTTGAACCCAATTAGAGGAAATTTAATGATGTTTATTTGGGAATAAAAAGAGAATCTTGACTCAAGGCATTTTTACAACCTAGAGAAGGATCTCAAATTATGTATTTTTTTAATCAGGTTTATAATCCCGAATTTGTGATTTTTGGAACCAAGGGAATAATATAAAATCATGTATTTTGGGGAACTAATTAATGTATCTCAACCCATGGATTTTGGAAAAAAAATATTTACACACAATTTTTTGGAATTAATAGGAGAATCTCAACATAAGGATTTTATTATCATGAAGATACATATCCATATATGAGAGAGAATGAGGGTAAAATTTCATAAATTTTTTTACGTATAATAATGATTTAAAAATGTGCAACATAAATAGTTTTTAGATACACTTGAGAAATTAGAATGTAGTGAAAGTAAATTATAGATTAATAATGTTAGAGTTAAAATAAATTGTATATTATGAGAGGTGGGAGTATGTTAATGAGCGTACCACCAACTCTCCATCATAAAATAAAATATGGAATTAGGGGAACCTTTCTTTAGGAAAGTTAATATTACTTGTGTATTTACATAGCAGCTCAAATGAAATTATGTCATTAAATTTTCTGAGGGGGTCTGTTTAGATTAGTCGATGAACCTGTTACCAATTTATTTGAAATAGTTGATTGATGGTAACCCAGAAATCAAATATATGAAGTGGTTTTATTTATAAAATAGTTTCCAATATGGATTCTAGCATCTTGAAGTCTATACCACAATGCTTTGAACACATTTTTCATGAAAAAACATATATTATAAAAAAATTATCTAGGTAGATAACCTCCCTAAAATGGAGTCCTATTCAAAATGAAGTGAATGATATTTTATGGATATTTTCAAACATAATAATGGAACATTTACATAGATTAGGAACATGTGTATAAAGAAATGAGGTCTTTTTATGATGTTTTCTTTATCAGGTGGGTCTACAGAGCCTATATTGACTTTTTCTATGGATAAGTGTCGGTACCTAGCAGCTTTTTGTTTTTTTTTGAACTCTAACTATTTCATAATACAAGAATGGGAAGTCTTAACAACCATATACTTGATTTTTTTGTTATTAATACCTTTTTGGGTTTTATAGATGATAAGTTATTTTGTTCTTTTGCTTTATTTATCATACCTTTACATAAGTAATGAATGGGTAATTATTAGTGAGTGAAGACTTGTATTATACCTAGGATTCCAATTGTGAGGTTTTAACCAAACATCATTTTGTTTCTTTTTATTTTATAGTTTATGATCTTGAATATTAGAATATTTTTGGGGGTTTTTTGTTTAGGTATATACAACTTGGACCATAAAGGATGTCCATGTTTAAGGGTATATATTTTTTTTATGTATTTGGTGACATATCAAGCGATAAGTGGAAAATTCACCCAACATAATAATGAACCAATAACTGAAGATGAATCCATAAGGTAAAAAAAATAGTTTCAGATTATAATTTGTAGATCAAATTTAACTAGTGTTTATGATCATATAACTTTGACCAAAAGGGTCACTCGTAGTTTAAAACCATAGATCTAAGACTAGATGTGAGGTATCATACATAGTGTGATTGAAAATAACACGATGTTACCAATTAACAATGAAGTGTTAGGGTGTGATGTGAAATGGTAGGATGATGTATGAAAGGTGGTTGATACCAAGAAAAGAGAATGAGGAAATGAAATGTTATATCCCAATGCAGGGATGATAAATAAAACTCGAAATGAATTGGCAGACAATTACAGTAGGAGATTTTTAATGGGAAACACGATGAAAATGGTAATTGTGTATGGGTCTAAGATAATGGTTTTATGATAAAAGGTATATGAATTTCTACACATCTTTTGATCATATGTATCAAGAAACACAAAGTTATATAAAAGGTTATTATTTGATTTCCTTATACAAGTATTATTAATAAGACTTGGCGTGAATTGGTAAACCCATACACTAGGATAGTTTTATGGAGATTGGGATATAGATACTCATATAATGAGAGATACATGCATCATGATATTTTGTTTTAGTGCAATTATAGTATAAAAAACTAGGAATTAATGCGATGTTCATACACACTAAGGGATTTAATGAATGTTTGGCTTGTGATTGAGTCTGAAATAGGTAACACTAACATTTCTATATATCCTGTATGAATATAAATATATCCTCACAAAATTATAAAAAGGGGAGATATTATCTTTGTGTAGGGTCATTGAAGGAAACCTGATGGTAATGAGGAGACTATATAGAAGGAAATCATATTTCAATCAGTATCTTAAATGTGGTAATAAATTCATAAAGAATAGATCACTCCAAGTAGTTTAGGGTCATTTGGGATGGAACACTCCATGTAGTTTGAGGTCACGTGGAAAGGATTGAAAATTTTATAGTTTAAATTCATGTGGGAAAGACCATGTCATTTTTTTTCATGTATTTTAATGTTATGTGACTAGGAATAGTGAATCTGAAGTGATGTTTTTGGTATGATACTTCTCTATTAGGGTGCTACTGGCTCACATATATGTTTATTGTGTCTCAATATTCTCTTAATAGGTTAAGACATTGTAAATATTATTTTAAATACAATCCTTCAAGAAATAACATCTATGGATTGTATATACCAAGGTATGGTTACCCATACTTTTCCGACATATATAGATATTAAACTTCTAAAGTAATCATTAAATAAAAAATTAGTCATGATGGGGGAAAATCTTTTCATGCGGTATTAATTCCATATTTTTGTTGGAAAAGTCCCAAAGTACCTCATTTGTAAAATGATAAGAAGATTAATTAATAAATGTTTTGTAAAAATTCAAAGATGGGTAAAAATTATTTTGAAAAATAATTGGATAGTAGTAAACTCATTATTTAAAACATTTTTTTATAAAACATGGATATGGAAGGAAAATGTTTTTTGACCGAAGATTGAAATGAAGTAAATTTTCTTTAAAAACATATTTATAGTCCCTGGAGTACTTAAGGTGAGAAAAATGAAAGAAAAAAAATTTATTTTATAGAAAAAATATAGTAGAATGAAATTAATGGGCTTATTGAGAGATAGATCATAAAATATAATAATTGTAAATTTAATCCTAAATAATTCAGATAAACAATGATATTGCAACATAAAACCCAGACCACTTTTGCAAATTTTGAATCATAGGAACCATGAAATAAACAAGCTTATATAGATATTTATATCCCATAATTTTCATGTTAATAATCATCAATTACTTTTATGGGTAGTATATACACCACATAAAAGAAACAAGTGGTGTATAAGGCATGTGTCCCACAAAAATAAAAGTGATTTGAAAATTCATTACCTTGAATTATCCTTTCTTAGAAAGCTATATACACATTTTTATAATAAATTTAAACTTATTATAATTATATAAAAGATTAATTTTAATACTTATAATATCATATATGATCCCTTTATACCATTTCAACACCTTATTTTATCAATAAATCCTGATTAAAATCGTTATTTATGAGTGTTAACAGTTTTGTTAATCACGAGTGCTTTATTTCAGTAGTTATGATCCTTGCACATTTATCTTGGTTACATCATCTCTAGAATATCAATTATGATAAAAATATCATATATATTCATTATATATATATATATATATACATCTATAAAATTTAGAGATAGAACAATAAATTACACCATTCATGGAGACAGTAGGCCATACGTACACATGAACGTTGTTTTTATTTTTTGACTGATGAAATGAAAGAAAAGAAAATTTCAATTAAACTTTATTAGATAATTATTATATCATATTTATCATATATATTCATTAAATTCTTCCTCATTACTATTCAAGTAAAATATAAATAAAAAATGAATCACATCACTTCATGGAGGTAGTATTCCACTCGTACGCATAAATGATGTTATCATTTACTAAAGGATTGGATGGTAAGTGAATATATGTGATATTATATTTTAATAAGTATAATTATGTAATAAATATCATATATAATTATTAAAACCATTATAGTACCCATAAATATAATATGGTGAATAAAAACTAATTTTATCGCTACATGGAGGCTGTAAGTCATACGTACACATGAGCAATACTTTCACTTCTCATTTGCTGAAAAGAAGGTGTATAATGGAATTATTATAATAATAATGAAATTTTAGGATATTTAAGATACAAAATTTATTAAATTATAGTAAATACCATTGGTTTATATGAGTTAAAGAATATTATAAAAGAAAGTGATCAGTTAAGGCCATTACCTCTTCTTTGAAATGAATCCTTTAGATATCCTTTAAAGGCCTCTATGGTTGATATTTTTGGAAGAAAAAAACACTATAATGTATATAGAAAATTTTATAGGAGATATTTTCTGAGTGTTTATGAGATATAAGGCTCAAATTGGTTTAAATAAATGAGGGTGGAGGAGCCCTTTTATAATTGCGGTGAGGGGTTCTTGTGGAATTTCAGAAAATTTTAAATTGTAATAAATTAATTCTCAAGAAAAATTCCTAAAAACGGATAGGGATTAAAATATAAGGTAGGATAAGGCTTTAATATGATCATAAAATAAAATTTTTACATGTTTTTATGTCATTTTAAACCATATCATTTTGATTAACCCTTTGCTAACAAATGTTAACTATGGTGGCAATAGTTTTAACATTAAAGTGTTCCAATTTTCAGTTATAAGGTAATTTTTTTTTCCATAAATGGAAGTGTTATATCATTTTTGACCATATAATATCCAAATAGTCTTATTTAAATAATGTTCTTATTTTTAAATAATTTATTAAAATATTATTTTGATAAAATATCATTATTGTTAATTTTGATACTATTCATTTTATTTGACTAAAGAGACATAAATAAAAACTTGGAATTAGAATAAAATATTCTATCACAATAATAATATTTCATATTAACTTATAAAAGTCCTGGAAAAATATAAATTACTCAAATTATATCACTTTTAATATTATAAATATCAATTTTTTTATTAATTGAATAATACTATTTTGGAATTGTTTTAGATTTTAAGGTAATTATGTAATTCCTAAAAAATCATAAATAAATAAAAATCATGAATAGAATTTCATTATGTAAAAATCTAATATTAATATTTTTTTTCATAACTTGCTTTTGTCCACATGTGAGCACATAATGGATATTTAAAACTAAGAGAGTGATATTTTGTAACTTTATTTAATTTAAATAATATTTAAGTCATTATCATCGAATTTTTTTCATAAAAATAATAAATTTAGAGAATAAGGTGATATGGTTCTAATTACCCTAATCCAATATGATGTAGGATGAAAAATTATGTCATTATCACTTATTTTTAATCTAGATTAACCTGATTTACCCTTTACCAAGGTGGTAAATTTTACCACAGTTACTATTCCTATTGATTAAACATAAATGGGGCATATTTACCAAATTTGAATGTCAGGATTATAAATACTTAATTAATTTTATCTAGTTCAATACCTAAAAATTGTAGGATTTAATTTTAAAGTATGTTTATAAAATGCAATTTTTTTTAGAAATAATAAAATTTTAAGCATAAAACAAGATTTATTCATATCATATGCCTTTAAAAATATTTTTTGAATGTTTAAAAAATTTTATAAAGTAAATAATATAAAAATTTATTTATAATCATTCCCTAATACATATTTATTTAGTTTATTAGGATAAAAATACATTGCTCACATAAAAAACATTTTTCTGAAAAATATTTCCTTTTTCATATGAAATGAATTTTATTTTCATTTATAGTAAATTGATAACCAATTAATTAATTTTATACATATACACACATAAATATTTCATTATTTAGCTTTTACTATTCATAACCACTAATCCAATGGCTAGCCAATAACTATCATTTAAAATAATAATTTTTTAATAGAATACCACAGTTCATTTAAACTCAGTGTTGCATGTAACACATACTATCAAAGAAATCAAATCATTTAATGAGAAATATTTGATAAAAATTCTCAAGGTGTTACATTCTACCCCATTTCAATTAATTTCACCCTTTAATTTTTCACTCATTTACAAATAGATGAGGATACTTGTACCTCATCTCATCCTTAGGTTCCAATGTAACTTCATCAAATTGGCAGTTTCACCAAAAAAACATTGACTGGGTGAGTAGTGTTTTTTAAAAGCACTTTATCTATATGATCTATAATATATACCCATTATTCTTTATAAGAAATATCTTTCCCCAGCGGTATGACCTCTGAGTTCAGTACATGTAAAGGATAGTGTATTTACTTCCTCAAGAGAGATACATAGAAGACCTCATGAATTTGTGTGAGATTCAATGTGAGAATCAGTAGATATCATACCATCCCAATATGATCAATAACTCCAAAAGAATCTCTATATTTAGGGATTAGCTTAATCTTCTTTGAAAATTTCCTCACCTTCTTCTAGGGAGATATCTATAGGATTACCTTTTCACCAACTTCAAACTCTAGATCTTTCCGATGATTCACAACATAATTTTTTTTGACTCCAAGATGATCTTATGTGTTGTTTAATGGATATAACATTATTTACCATTTATTTAGCTAAATAAGGTTTCAATATATTTCTTTATCCAACTTCATTTGAACACATTGGCGTTCTTCACTTCATACCATAGATGGATTCACAATGATCCATTTGAATGTTGGAGTGAAATCTATTGTTATAGGAAAATTCTAACAAAGGATGGTGTTTATCTAAAAAACCTTTAAAATACATATAGAATGATCTTAACATGTCTTATAGAGTTTTAATGGCCCTCTTATCCTAACCATTTGTCTGAGGATGATAAGAAGTGCTAAAACATAACTCTATATCCATATCCTATAGAACACTTCTCCAATTTTTTTTGGTAAACCCCAAATCTTGATTAGATACAATCGATAATGGTGTACTATGAAATATTATCACTTCATTAATGTTTCACTGATTAAGTTGATCAAGAGAGAAATATTCTATAATGGAAATTATGTGTGCTGACTTCATAAGCGGATTTATCAGAACCCGTATATAATTATGCCCTTTGTATGTTTTGGGGAGTCTGACAACACAATACATTTTCCCATTTCCTTTCATGTGTGGGTAATGGTTGTAACATCTCTTTAGACTTCATCCTCTCATTATTAACTTACTGATATAGAAAGCAGCTATAAAAATACTTTGTAACATTTATCTTTATTATATCTAACAATAAATTCTATCTCAAATATATATACATATTCATACTTCCATGATGAATATATAATGAATAACTATGAGCTTCAACGATTAGATCTTACTTCTAGTCTAAAACTGAAGGAACATATACACAGTTCTTGAACTATATAATTCTATCACAATCGAAGTTGAACTCAAAAAAAATTTACCTTATTTTTCATCTCTACATATACCTTTTGTGCCTCTTTAATATTCACTTAGATAGATAGTTGAAAAATTATTTGGGAAAGATAATATTTCTCCCCTTACATCATAATTTAAATATCCATCCTTTGAAAGTCTAGAAACATCAAATCTTGTATAATCCACATCACAAATAAGATAACATGATCCTTTTGACATAGATCATCTGTAACCTTATTCGCTTTCCCCAAGTGGTAATTTATTCAACAGTCATAATCCTAAATCATCTCAAACCATCTTCTTTGGTGCATGTTCAACTACTTTTGAGTGAATAAATACATTAAACTTTTCTGATTAGTATATATGTCACACATTTCACAATAGATATAAATCCTCCATATATTTAAGGAAAACATTAACCCAACTAACTCCAAATCACGAGTTATTTAATTTTTCTCATAGACTTCCAATTGTCATGATGAATAAGCTATAATCATATCATTATAAATGAGTACACATCCCATTACCTTCCTTGATGCATCAATATAGATTATAAACCCTCCTCTACTTTAGTCTAGTGTAAACATTGGTGTGATGACTGGATTTCTCTTTATTTCCTTAAAAAAACTCATATTAATCTATGAAAAGTAACTTATATCCCTTATAATTTAAATAGGTGATTGGGTTTTATTTCCATGAATTTTGTTCCCACAAACCGCCAATAAAATCGATCCAAACCAAGAAAACAACATATCTCAGTCATAATGTTCGGTCTGGAAAAAATTTCAATAACTTCATTCTTTTAAGGGTCTAATGATATACCCTCACTTGATATTATATGACCCCTAAATGAATATTTCCAAAGACAAAATACACTCTTGTAAAATTTTTCATAAATATTATACTTCCTCACGGTATCCATCACATTCATCAAGTGATATTTATCCTCTTCCTTAATCTTTGAATATACAAGAACATCATCTATAAAGACTTCTACAAATGGATCAAGGAAATATCAAGAGTATTTATTAATTAAATCAATAAATATAATGGGGTAATTAGTTAAAAAAAAAGGAAACACTATAAATTTATAGTGTCCAAAACTTGTACTAAATTCTATCTTGGATATATCCTCATCGTTGACCCTCAATTGATGATATCTAGAACGAAGATCAATATTGGAAAGGTATTGATCTCCACACATGATCAAATAAGTCATTGATATAGGGGAGAGTATACATGTTCTTAATAGTTATCTTTTTATGTTCTCAATAATCAATACACAGACACATTAATCCATATTTCTTCTTAACAATTAGAAAAGGTTCACCCCATGGTGACGTACATGGCCAAATAATTCCCTTGTCAAGATTCTCCTAGAGTTGCTTCTTCAATTATTGCAACTTAATCAGGGATATTGTATATAGAGTCTTGAAATTTGGTATAGAAATAGGTATGAGTTATATTGAAAAATAAAATTCACAATTCAGTGGAAGACTAGGAAACTCTTTTGGAAGAAAACCATTAAACTCTCACAGAATAGGAATGTCTTAGATGTTGAGTTTATCCTCAACAATCTGAGATAAATTCACCTTTTTTATAGGAATCATAACACATATGATGGTTTTTATTTCTATAAAATGTTCATTTTTTTGTCACACTAATAGTATATCATAGGTTGGCTCATAATATAAAACGTAACATCCATAACTCAAAACTTTATGTAGGATGTATGTAAATAAATAATATTCATTCCTAAAATAACATCAAATTAAACTAGAGGAATAATGATAATATTTTTCGAGAACACATTCTGAAAAACAGGAATCAGGGAATAATCACAGACTTGGGATACAATAATTGTACTATTAGGGGTGATTACTACAAATTCAACATCTAATTTTCAATGTGGTACAATGATAACCTTAGAAAAGTCTTCTATTATTAATGAGTGGATAGATCTAGAATCAAATAAAACATTAGAAGTTATAGAGTGTATGATAAGTTTACCTTTCACCACATAATTATATAACCACTAATTAGAAATAATAATTGCAATAGATTTACAGTTATTACTAGGCTTAAGAGGTTGTTGATGTTGATTATCATTATTAACCATCCAATTTGGGAAATATTATCATAATTCACATACTCCTTGCATTTGAAACACTAGAGTGTCAATGGTGAATTCATTAGTGCTTTCTATTTTTTCACATCATTAGATAATTTTATCCCATAACTTAAGTATTCAATTGCATGATAATATTCCTTTCCATACTTGAAGCATTTACCAGTTCCCTTAAGATAAATTCCCTTTTGTTTCCTTCCACGTTTTGAGATTAAATGAAATGTCATCTTTTTTTTTTCTCCATAGTTTTTAGAATTTATTTTTAATTCCATATTTCATTTCATATCAAACCATGATATTTTTGGGTAACTCAAATACTCATCTATACCTTGATATCACATCAAACAATTTCTTCATAGCTATATATGTCCCATATGGATAACTCTATTTATAGATGTGGTTTTCAGCCACTGAATAATCTATTGAACATAATATTAGGTTGGGTAATAATAATAGAACCATACCTCATAAGACTTATAAAATTTTCCTCATTGGTTCCAATGGATTCATCATCCTTATGTTTCAACTGAAGGAATTATTTCTCCATTTTTGTTTGATGAATACAAGGAAAGCACTTATTAAACAATAAGATTTTAAATTCATCACACAATATAGATTGAATTTATTATTGTCCTTTCATGTTCTTGATAATATTTCATCATTGATATGATTCACTTTAAAAATAATATTAATCCAGAATAACTTTCTCAAGTTCTGAACACTAAAGAATGGGAAATATATTTTCAATGGTTCTGTTCCATTTATTAGAGACTAGGGGATCAATAGACCTTATAATAGAAGGGGGATGTTTTCTTATAAAGCAATATATAGAACCTTGTTCCCTCCTTTTCTCATTTGGAAGATCAGTGAGATTCATATCTTAAGAAATTTATGTGAGAATAATAATATGATTTCTATTCCATTTCCCATAACATCTAATTGAACAGGAGGAAAACCATTTCATTTTCCATCAAATTCATCATTAACACACCTTATTTGGGTTCCGACCATTGACTAAAACCAAAAATAAGAGTTTGATAAATAAAAATCATCGTACGAAACCTCACAATCATGAAAAATAATTTATAGTATGTCTAAATTGTGAAAAATTGTTTTATTATACCAATGGTTTCACCTATGTCATTCACAATCACTACCAAAACATTAGGATTTTATTATATACATAGACTTATCCCTAGAGTTATTATGAATGTTTTATCATAATAGTTTTCAAAGGATAACTAATACTAGATATGATACCAACTATAACAGACCATACTTTTTAGAAATAGATATTACATCTTCATAGAAAAATATTCATTATATGACATTTTGATTTATTCCAGAATCATTTAATTCTAGTATCATTAGAAATGTGGAAACATAAACAACTATTTCATAAAATATATACCCAATATCCCACTTATTTATTTATTACTAGAACCATTCTTATAAATATAATACTTAATAAATTTCTTCTTATCATGGGAAAATGAAACCTAAAAAAAGGGTGAACTCTAATGCTCAGTATGGTCAACAAGGGAGATATTAATGATCATAGAAGTATAACTTGATAAAAAGGGTATGTGAACACATATTAAGATGTAAAAACCATACCTTGTATATTACAGATCACAATCTTGAGTCATGAAATAAATATTGGTAGTTTATATGACATAAATACAAACTAAATCAAATAAAATTCTCCATTAGGGAATAACATTAACTTATGAAATGGAATTATGGAATACACATAAGCATATAAAATCATATCCATAGTAGTAAAATATCTTTTTCAACACAATAATAGTTGACTGGGTTCAATCCCTATTAGAGTTCTATTTATCTCAAGAGATATCAATCTTTACTCAACACATTGAAGGGATATATAAGTACAACATATCACAAAATTAAAATCATATATAATTTCACCACAAGATCATAAACAATTCATTGTATAAGAAACAATGCAAATAAATGGATTTTATAAATATTTAATTATTTGATCACATCATAAATCATGGAAAAGAAATAGGTTTCATAAGAATTATGGTAGAATATTCCCAAAATATCTAGATGAAGAATAATCATGGTATACTTGGATCATATCCCCAGTAATACATAATTTAAAACCAAGGGTAGTTGTATCATATGGTTATAAATACTATTAAAAGATCATAGAAATATTCTCATGGAAAATAACATTTCCATTTTAAAACCATTTATTAAAAAAACAAAACATTTATATTGGAAAAAAAATATTTAAAAAAGAACCATTTAAAATTTTAAATGAACCTCAAAATAAAAATTTATTCATGTTGGTGGGAAAATTTTAAATTCCATAAAAGTTAAAAAACATTCTTTTCATACTTTTGTTAGAAAAGTCACAAAGTAACTCATTTGAAAAAATGAAAAAATATTCATTTGAAACCATTGTGTTGAAAGTAAAACATGGGTAATAATGAATTTAAAAAATAATATTAGAAAGGTAAAAAACTTCTTTAAAACATTTTTAGAAAACATGAATTTGAAAAAAAATCTGAAGAGAAAAATGAAGTCAATTTTCATTAAAAACATATTTTCAATCTCTTAAGTACTCCAAGAGATAAAAATGAAAGGAAAACAATTATTTGAAAGAAATTAAATAAGATAATGGAATTAATTATTTTATTGAGAGATATATCATAACATTTCATCATTTTAAACTTAATCTTAAACAATCCTAAAAAAATGAGATTGTAACATAAAAACCTTACTACATTGGTAACTTTTGAATCATAAGACCCGCAAAAGAAGTAAACATAGATGAATATGTAAATCCAATAATTTTCATGAGAATAATTACAAAAATATATCCATGTAAATTATACACACCTCAAAATGGAAAAAAATTGTGCATAAGGAAAGTGTCCCATAGAAATAAAAGTGAGACAAAAATCTCTTACCTCAAGTTCACCTTAATGAGAATGCCCTATAGCCACCTACATAATAAATTTAAATTTATTATAAATCTATGCTAATTTAATTTTATGATTTATAATATGATATATTATCCCTTTATAACATTTTAATAAAGCCTTTAATCAATCATTCTATATTAAAATTCTCACCTTTGGGTATTAACTGTTTTATTTATTATGAGTAATTTTTCTTATTAGTTACCATATTTGTAAATTTATCATGGTTACATAATATAAAGAATATTAATCATGTTATAAATATCATATAAATTATTTACATATATTTATATCAATCCCTAAAATTTATAGATATAAAAATGATTTACACTCTCCATAGAGATGATAGGTTGTACATACGTATGAATGCTGTTTTTATTTTTCAACGGATGGAATAAAAGAAATGTAAATATTAATTATAAATTATATGATAATTATTATTTAATATATATCATATATATTCATAAAATTATTCTTCATTACCATCCAAGTAAAATATAAATGAATAGAAAATCACATCCCTTCACAGAGGTCATAGTCCACACATACACATGAACAACATTATTATTTCCCAAAGGATTGGATAGTAAGTAAGTATATTTTATATTATTATTATAGAAGTGTAATTATTTCATAAATACCATATATAATTTTTTAAAACTTCATAATACCCATCCATAAAATTTATGATGAAAAATTAATTGTTTCACTATGTGGAGATGGTAAGCCGTACGTATTCAGTAGCAATACTTCCACTTCTCATTTGATAGAAAGTGAGTGTATAATGGTATTTTGAAAATAATAATTAAATTTAATAATATTTGTTTTAATTAATTTATTATTTTATGATGAATAATATATATTTGTATGAGGTAGAGAAGAGTAAAAAATAAAGTGACCAGTTAAGGCGATTACCTCTTCTTTGAAATGACTCCTTTAGATAACCTCTAAAGGGATCTAGGGTTGATATTTTGGGAATGAAAAACATATATAATATATATAGGAAAGTTTATAAGTGAAATTGGTATATTTTTTTGGATATATTAGGCTCACTGTGGTGTAAATAAGTAAAGGAGGTGGTTTTCTTTTATAATTGAGGTGTGAGACACTTTTGGAATTTATCAAAAGATTAAATTATAATAAATTCATTCTCCGGAAATATGAATCCAAATAGATAGAGATTTGAATATAAGGTATGATTGGTTTTTAATACCATCAACCAATTTAATTTATACATATTTTGTTTTCATTTTAAATTTTATCATTTTGATTTTTCTGAAGTTAACCAATTTTAATTTAAACTGTGGTGATAACTTTTTAAATATTAAAGAGTTGTAATTTTTACTTATATAGTAAAAATTGGCCTTTAATAGGAAAAGTTATGAAATTTTAGAACACATAATATCCATAATTTACTTTTTAAATAATTTAATGACTTTTAAACAATTTAATAAAATATTATTTTTGATAAAATATCATTATTGTCAATTTTGATACTATTCATTTATTTTGACTTAAAATACATAAAAAAAAGTTTTATTAGAATATAATCATTTAAGAAGAAAAAAATATGTCATATTCACCTATAAATTTTTTGAAATGCTATAAATTACTCAAATTATATCAATTTTAACATTTTCAAAATTATGTATTTTATTTCCTTATTTAATTGAATAAATACTATTTTGGCATTGATCAAGAATCTAATGTAATTATATAATACCTAAAAATTATAAATAAATTACCATAAAGAATATAATTTCATTATTAATTAAATTAAAAATTAATATTCATTCATAACTAGTTTTTTTCATATGTTAACAACCAAATTATATTTAAAACTAAGAGGTTAACTTTTTGTAGCTTTCATTAATCCAAATACTATATATGTCATTCTTATGTAAAAGTGTCCATTAAAACAATAAATTAAAATAACAAGGTTATAATTTCCTAATTAAATTTATCCAACAATAATTAAGATGGAAAATTATGGCCTTATCTCTTTTTTTAATATAGATTAACCCAATTTACCCTTTGCCTATGTGATAAATTTCACCATAGATACTATTCATGTTAATAAAAAATAAATGCGGACTATTTACCATATTTGAACCTTATGATTATAAATTTTTAACTGATTTTATATAATTAAATACCTTTAAATGTAAAAAACTAATTTTAAAGTTAGTGCACAAAATACAATGAAAGTAGTTTTTTTAAAAAAATTATTTTTTAAGAAGAAAATTTGGTTTATTCTTATCATATGTATAGAAAAATAGTAACTGAATGTTAAAAACATTATCTTTTAAATGATATATATTTCCTTAAAATCATTAAAAAATAGAGATTAATTTCATTTATTAACATAAAAATACATTGAATGCATAAAATTGTTTTTATGAAAAATATTTTATTTTCATCCAAATGATTTTAATTTTAATTTATAATATATTGATAACCAATGCATTAATTTTACAAAATATAACCATAATGTTTTCATAATTTATTTATTTATATTCATACCCACATATCCAATGGCTTGCCGATAACTATAATTTTAAATAACAATATTGTCATAGTATATTATGCTTTATTTTAACATGGTGTTCTGTGTAATGAAAGATAAATAAGAAATAAAATTATTTAAAGAGAAATAATTAATAAAAATTATCAGGTTATTACACAAGGGTCTGTTTTATAGTTAATAATTTGGATGATTTTTTAAATTTCCTCCTCAGGATCTTAATCAATTGATGATTAATCAGGGTATTCTCTAAATAATATATAAAATAAATGTTCACATACTCAGTACTAATAGAATTGACATTGTTCCATATATCAATAAGAGTAAAAAATCCTTGATTATAAACATGCCTTCCTCATTCTTCTTAAGGTTCTCCAATTGCTAAAGTTGATGTTTTTGTTTCCTTGATACTAGTGCTCCTTTGTCTAAATATTCCAAAATCCAGTCCTTAAGGATAGATAAATTAAGTATTATATTCCAAAAAACTCAATTATATGGGTAATAATTGGAATGATTGATCAAAATAACCTCCTATAGTCTCTTATTCATAGGTTTCTAAATCAAATTATTCTATAAGTAAAGGGTGAAGTACTTATTAACTTTCTACAACTTAAATGATTATATCCTATTTTTCCCTTTTTGATTGAACAACTTATTTTCTTATGCACATCTTGAATGATTTTTTATGATGTGAATGTGGCTAAAGATTATATTTGTGAATCAATGATTTAAACATGATTGATTGATTCTTATAGGTTGAATTTTTTTATGAATTGTGTATCATTAATGTTTCCCATAGCCTAGATAACATCGACTATCTAAAGGAATTTGTTGTGATTAAAAAGGATATATAATATTTGTAAAATACTTTATGAGTGGGAGAATGATATGAATATTACCAGACCTCTGATCTGAGGAACTTCACCACATATAAGACCCTATTACTAATAGTCCAACATTTCCCCATGATTGAAACATCCCCAATGATCCACTGGGGTGGTTCTCAACCGAAGGGGTTGTTGTTGTATTAATCCATACATACAACTCAATTATATTATTATAAATTTTGCATATTTTTACTATTGATATGTGTTATCTATTTAACAAGGGGATTAATGCCTTAAATCATCATAAAGTATATTTATTTCTCAAATAGATGTAGAATTAATTTTTGAGAGATTTTTATTTTATGATTTAAATTTTGTGATATGTTCTTCAATAGATATGACCCTAATAGACTCAGGTGGATAATGGAAAGAAGACTTTATGAGGTTCTTTCCCTTCTAAATGACACGATGGTAACAAATAATGGATGTTTATGTGGGTTACTTGGTTCTCAATTTATCCTTTTTCATGGGGAATATACACTTTCTTCATGTATTGTGGTATGAGTGATGTTTCCCACAAACACATCATCATCAATTGAATCATAGAATAATTTACATTATAATAAATTGATAATATTGGAAATTACTTATTTGGAGGAAAATAAGATATATTCATAATATTGTCTATCATTATTGTGAGTAGAGGATAGATCAACCACTCAATCCATGGGTGATTATATAAGAATATCATCATCTTTGTTAGGAGTGCTATTATCAGAACATAGAAAATATTCCTTAATCCCATATGAAACCTTGTGGATGGAAATGGTGGATCATATTTCAAAAAAATCTTTTTTATCTATGAAATCTTCCATCCTTCCAAAAAAAAATTGATGGAGGTAAATTTGTTCTCACCATTAGTATATAATATTTATTTAAGGGATAGTGTCCCCCCTTAATTATGGGGTAATGAAGTCCATGAATATTTAGTCTAGTTTTTGAATCCTAGGGGACCCATCTTCATAATATTTACTTTTCCCACACAAACTATTCAACTCATAAATTTTATAAAGAATAATGTGTTGTATTTGGAGATGAAGAGTTAATTGGGGTCATGAATCATTGATTTAGTAATGCCGTAATAATAGAATTCACATAATTTACTAACTTCTTGGTCAACTAGTTATTAAAATACTATGAATTATTTTATTATACCACTTTTTTATCATTATAATTATTCTTGTAAAGTGAATAAAACATATGATTTGTGTTCCTTTGAGATATATAAGTCCACTTGATCCTCATTAACTATTTTTTGAAAAAAACACTCAAATATACATAATTTTATGAACATGTGGCATAAAATCTGATGAGAAGGGTAATAATTTACATGGTCATTCAACCTTAATTCATTAGGATTATTGAACTCTAGAAACATTATCAAGCTATTTAATGGGAAATAATTTAATTAACCTAGAACCTATTAATTTTATAAGGAATAAGTTTTATTTTTTAGTCACAAAGTCATGATGACACATTTTCGAGACTAGAGTCAGTACTATTGTTAATTTAAGAGAGATAATTGATGATTTTACTTTTACATATATCTTTTCTTGCGATGGTGGTTTCTATAAAGGTTTTATTTTGTCTTATTGAATTGAATATTCTATGTGTTATACTATTGTTTTAAAATTTCATGATCCACCTAGTTACTTTTAAATGATGAGTTAAATTTATAATTGATCCTATTGATTCTACCAGAAAAACTATAATATCTTATTTATATAAGTTTTATGATTAAATAATAGGTGAAACCCTTCCATATAGAGAATAAATAAATGAATTTTACATTTTCACACTTCTTAGAATTAGAGAGGTTGTGAGTTCTCATTTTCACGAGAGTAAAGATGTACTAAGGATGTAATTATAGACAAAGATCCTCTAAAATAACAACAGATATAGCTTCTAAATTATTACATCAAATGAGTAAAGTGCCTTCTAGGGTCTTCATGAAACTTATGTGGGTAGATTCTTAATGTAGTAATAGGGTTTTCAATACTGATATATATGTAATATGAAGTGAGTAAGATGTTGCACCGGGTCTCTCAATCCCTTGAATGTGAAGAAATTCTAATTACTAATGTTGGGTGGAAGAGGATTCAAATATTCTAACTTTGGATACCTATTTATATCATAGTACACTGATTCGTGTTAACTTTAAATGGATTCAATCCAAGTGGTAATATAATCCAACAGATTTTCCTGTGATATTACTGTATGGGTTGAAGTTTCATCTACAGAACTTTCCAAATCACATTCCAGGAAATTTTTTTAATCTCGAACCATATAAAATTCTTGTGCCTATGAAAATTTTTGGACTATTGAAGGTAACTATTGATAGTAAAATTGATCCAAAATTAATTTAATTGGATTATGTAGCCTCTGGTTTTTTGGGAGGCCAAATTATTCTTTCTTTAATGGAATAATCTATTCTTTACAAGGAATATTAGCGAATGGGGTATGGTTTATTTTTCATTGAAATAAAATTTATTGAACTTATTTCCCTTATGAAGATCAACATAACTTTTTTCAACATTTTGTATTCAATTTTTATACTATGGATATCATTCTTATATTCATACTGTCACGAACCAACCCAGGTCGACCCTGAACCGGTCACCCGAGCCGGTCCGCGACATGGCCTGAGAGGCGTTCCCGATCCTCCCGGGATGGCGACGAGCGCCAGGGCATCAACAGAGGATATGGGAACGATTTCGCCCAATATAAATAAATAAGACAGCGAAAATAATACAGAGCAGCGCAGAAAAGATAAACCAAATAGAGTGACTAAACAGGAACAAACAAGAATCAAACTAACCAAACACGACGTGCGAACAAACTCCGTGCGACCTCGCGGGTCGCTCTCCGACTCAACGATCAAGTGTCGCCCTAGGCGAGCGCACTCAAGCTATAGCCTGCACAAACACTAAAAACAGAAAAGAACTACAGGCGTGAGTATTAAAACTCAGTAGGCTAGCCCGATATCTATTCCCAATGCACTACCTTTAAAATAAAAGAAACATCATTTCAAGTTTGAACTACAATTTATAAAAGTATGTTTTTCTAAGCATTTTACTTAAAAACAAAGTACGAACCATTGCCCTTAGCCATTTCAAAATTTGGGTTCATTTCATTAGTGTCAATGACATTTCAGGAAAGGGGGGAAAGTGATGTTTAAATTTTCAAATTTGTACAAAGAGGATTAAACACTGTTATTTGAAAATAATTTTTAGAAAGCTAATCAAAAGAAATTTACCATTTTCCAAAGAAAACAATACACCAGAATGCACAAAGTAAAACACACAGCAAGGGAAATGTAGGTATACATGTGAGCATCATAATCATTACTGCAAGCTACAAAAGCTGAATAGACATGGGTGAACCTAGGAGATCGAGAATAAACCAGAAGACACCAATACATGATAAATCATCCCTTATTGAGATGTCACGATGAAATAAAAATGCACAATACGCTCGACCATCCACTCACGGGCAGGTCGAGGGAAAATCCCATAGCAATAAACCCAATATATCCACCTACTATGGGGCACTGGTCAGTACCATAACCTACCAGTGCAGCAATCGTTCTTAGAATATTCTCTCAATATGCCAGATTCCCATGTCTCAAGTGTTTGAAAAAGGGGTGAGCCAACTAATGCCAATCGAGCATCCAATCATATACATGTATATATATAAAGCACAACAGACATCACCCGAGCCACTCCATGGAACAACCTCATGCCTTTTTCTACTCAAGTACCCGGGAGCCTCTAAGCGCGACCTCCCAAACAATCAATCACAACCAAGGCAGGAGAGTCTCCCTAAGAGGGTTTTTATCAAAACATTTTTATCGCTTTCCATAAAGTGCCAAACGGGCATTTAATACATTTCACAACCACTACTCAAAGACAGGTACAACTTCTTTATGAGACAAAACCCAGTTTAAAACCGTTTAAAGAACCCCAAAACACTACGTCACAGGCTAACAATATTTTTATATACCAAACCAAACCATTTCCTTTTTCCAAATAATCTTTAAGTGCCAACCGGGCAATTTCTCAAACGAACCAAAGTATTTGTTCATGCTTCAAAAGAAATCGTTTCTCAATAAATCAGAACTCCTTTTTTACATTCCGTGAATTATGTTTAAAATCCAAACGGGCATTCTTTCATTATTGGGTGTCCGCTCGTCAAAAGGATGTTTCATGTGTCGTGTATAAAATAAACGGATCCTTTTGACATTAAATAACCATTTAAAAATTTACCATCTTATATTAAAAATTAATTATCATATATTATCTCATATTTATTACAATTAATAAAATGTTGATTTTGAACAATTAGGTTGCGCAAACAGCATGAAATAATATAACTTTAAATTTTAAAAGCAGTGCAAAGGGGACCTACCTCGGATACACAACCCGATGAAACGACACACATTCGAAAATGCGGTAAAGTCCAGCGCCCTACATAATAAATAGAAAGGACTCAAAACACATACAAAAGCTCACTAGAGCATGCGAAACCAAACGTCGGGGAGAAACGCTTACCTCGAAACTGAAGCACGGCGACGACGCAAACTCAGAACCGCTCCGCGCAGGTTCTAAAGAAATAATCCTAACGAAAACAAACACAAGTTGGTAAAACCCTCTAACAAATCAAAGGCCAAAGAAAGAATAATAATAATAATAATAATAATAACACTAATAATAATAAAAATAATCATAATAATAACAATAACAATAATAATACTTAGAATAAGAATAACACTAATAATAAGAATAAAAATTATAAAAATAATAAGAATAATTATAATTATAATTATAATTATAATAATAACAATAATTAAATTAGTAATAATAACTTTAATAATATTAATAACTACAATAATAATACTAATAACAATAACAATAGGAATAATAAAAAAAATAAAAAAAATGAGAATAATAATAAGAATAAAAAAATGTAAAAAAAAGAAATAAACATCAAGGGGTTGTTGCGCACCAAGCAAGAGAGGGGACCAGGGCTTCGGAAGGGTTGATGGGCGAGGCCGAAGCAGCACAGAAGGGGGTCGCGGGTCGTGCGCTGGGGCAGGCTGAAGGCAGGAGAGGGGACGACGCCGGAAGTCGCCTATGTGGTGTGCGAGCTGGCTGGGAGTTGCAGACAGAGGAGGCCGGGGCGCTAGATTAGGCAGTGGGAGAGCTGAGGCTGGTGGCACGGTGCTGTGCGCAGCGGCGGACCGAGATCGCGGAGGTCAGGAGGGATGGGCGAGCAGGGGCGGGTGCGGATAAGTGTTGTCGAGGTGCCGGTAGAAGGTGGAGAGGGAGGTCGGGTCCAGGCCGGTGCTACAGGGGAAGGTATAGGGATGGTTTTCTCAATCGCAGCAAGGGGGAAAGCCGAGGGCTGGAGGGAGGGGAGCTACACAGAAGAAATAGGCAGAGGGAGGAAGAGAAGAGGAAGGCCGAGTGGCGGGGGTGCAGTGCGGCGCACAGGGGTGGTGGCCGCTGCTGTTGCGAGAGGAGAAGAGGAAGGAAGATCGGGGCGCCGGGCGCTGCGGGTGCCGGGTGCTGCTGCGGACATGCGCAGGAGGCGGAGGCCAAGCCGAGGCGGCACTAGGGGGAGAAGAATAGAAGGCGGCAGCTCTAGCGGGGAAATGAAAAAAAAGATATAAAGGGGGCCGCTAGGGTTGGAGGGGAAAGAAAAGAAAAGATAAAATAAAAAAAAGAAAATTAAATAAAACAAAACAAAATCATAATAATAATAAATTACAATAATACTAATAACAATAATAAATATTAATAACAAAACATATTTAATAACGGTTATACTACTATCCGCAACGTTAACAAAACATAACGATAAAAATAAAAATGATAAAAAAAATGTTCATTTCGTCTTAAATAGTAAAAATAACTATTAACTGATAACAATAGATGTGCACGTTAAATATAAAGACTCTATTTAAATTTTTCCAAAGACAACGGGATGCGAAAATACCCCGGGCAGGGACGAGCGGGGTTTCCAGAATAGGCTCCGCTCACGCGCCCAATGACGTCGCGTCAAAAAGAGCACTTTTTAACAAAAACTCAAAAACCTGGTCCGATACTGAACACGAACCGCAGCAATATAATTTAAAGTCAAAGAAATCATAAAATAAAATAAATGCGCACGTCGGGGTGTGACAATTCTCCCCACCATAACGCTTTCTGTCCCCGGAAAGCCACCACACCAACCAGTCGATCGATCAACACCTAAGGATTCCACACAACACCATCCAACCTCTTAACCCAAGGACCTCACAACGACTACCAGTGGGACTGAACCTCATTGCCCAAAGTAAATCACCAACAGAGGGAAGGCCTGAACGGGCTCCCCACCATAAGAACTCAACTAGAATTCGATGACGACTTAAGAGAAAACCCAAAGAGACTCATGGTGGGTCTCCCCACCATAAAGAACTAACCTACTAGCGACCAACCAAAAATCCAACTTAGGACCGATCGGGGCCTTTTCCAAGCTATATATAAAATGCACAGCAAACCATTTAAACCACCCACTCCCATCTGAATGGGATAAGAAATGAGTCAAAACTCCATACGAACTATAAACCCTAACCCCATGGGTGGGGAGGGTGGGCCCAAGGATCGGATCACTGAAACTACGACGTATGACTATTCACGACCCGTCACTTCGTGATAAACACAACCCAAATTCACAACTGATTCACATGGGTTGTCCACACATGAACACCAATTGACACCTCACATCCAAACAGAAAGACACAATTATCGACATTGTGTGAGGGTTAGGTCCATCGGGCGCTTTGCAACAAGTGGAAAACTACAAAGATAGAGAAACCAGAGCAACAACACCAGAATCATCTCACCACACAGTAGAGGCACAACTTTAACCAGACTCCTTAAAATTCCCCAGGGGTTCCTGACTATGCACCGGCTTCACTCCGAGACCTTTTGGCTGGAGCTCTGATGGATGAAGCATCTCCTGCCTCGCAGTCAGGTTCTGATAATCCCAACAAGAAACATACATCTTTTGATTTGACAAAAGAAAGGACAAGATTTTAAAATTAAAAACACACCAGCATTGAAAGGAGAAGTTCATCAAAAGACCCACGACATTCCCATACATTTCAAACCCAAAACAACACCCATACAAAGGCCACGACAATAGATCGCTTATACTGAAAGGAAACATACACTGGAAACTTTGAACAAAGACCCTACAACACATTACTTATGAGAGCTTCCTTTGCGACGCTTCCTTGCAATGCCCCGACAAAATCGTCGCAAGTGACCCAGGCGTCCACATTCCTGGCAGGGCTTCGGAGTGCTTGGGCACGATGACTTCTTGTGACCCCGCTTGCCACACTGATAACACACAATAATCTCTCACTCTGAAGAGGTTGATGAAAGATCCTGAGGCCTCTTGATTCCACGAACTGATCCATCCACTTCCATTTTCTTACTCATCTCCTTTCCAGAATCTTCACCACTGCTCTTAGGGATCGAAGGAGGGAGGACTACTTCGAGCACTCCTGCCATCGTGGCTTCGATAGGAAAAGCTTGTCTTGCCACATCGACAAAAGAAGTCAGGTTGGACTTTGAAACTTTCGACTGTAGATCAGGGCGGAGACCTTCCTCGAAGCGTCAAGCCTTCACGGGGTCATTTGTGGCATACTCTGAATCATAAGGTACTAGCTCCACAAAGCGATGGAAATATTATAACACGGATCCATCGCCCTGCTGCAGACAACACATTTCCATCCCCTTCCTCACCCTTTCTTCCTCAGAGAAATACTGGCAAATGAACGAGGCCTTGAAAAACTCCCAAGTAACCTCTTGACGGGGCTTGTTCTGAGACACTGACTTCCACCACATCCACGGTGAACCTTCAAGCATGAAGGTCGCAAACTTGACCTTCAACGACTCGGGAAACTCAATGAGGTTAAATTCCCTTTCAATCTTCCGCATCCACTCCTCTTCCACAGAGGTTTCTGCTTGACCATAAAAGAGAGGTGGATCCAACTTCCGAAACTCAAGCATAAAATCCTTAGGTTGATCAACCGCACTACGATCACCCATCGAAGCTTCAAAGGGATAACCGATGGACAAGGAAATGTCAAAAACCCAATCAAGGCCAACTCAATGAGTGAATAAAAACCTCAAAATCAACCACTGCATCGGTGATAAGTTCAAAACACAAGGAAGAGAGTTATCATAACATAAAAACTTTTCTCTTTGAAAACATCTTTAATTTAGAACATGCTTAATGGGTTAAACCCCTACCATTGGTATTCTTTAGAGCCTCACTCACATGCATGTATCCGTGCCACCCAGGGCATCCATCCACCATACCAGAAATCCATCCACATTTCCAACATACCACAATGCATGTGAGCACTCATCAGAACACCAAGGTCAAAACAAAGCAACTTCATTTTCCAAAAACAATTCCTTCATACCACTTCTTTTAAAACAATCTAAAATTTAAACATGTTATTTCAAAAAACCTTTTTTTTTTCAAAACCAACTTTTCTGATTCAAACCACTTTCAGAAATCAACGGAAACCCAAAACAAATCAAACAGGGGACTAGTGTCAGTGGGTGGCTTGACCATATGGTTGGAGGCCATATGCCAAACACGCCACTGACACAGAGAGCCTTCTTGGACCATGCCCCTAGATCCACATTGCTTGCCAGGCTGCGCGGGTTAGGAGGAATAATGGCCCAACTCCCTTTGTCGTATCCCAATCGCAAAACATTTCCATAAAAAACCCAAACAAACAAATTAAACTGGACTTCCCCTGGAAACCTAAGGATCGGTACGGGCAAGAGTTCGCGACACTCTTCTCGTACCTACCCCTCAAGTCCCGACAATCCTACTCCATCTACCTTGACATCCCAAATAACATAGGGCGCTCTGAAAAGTGAGGTCGCTAAAAGCTAACCTTCCTCTGATACCATTTTGTCACGAACCAACCCGGGTCGACCCTGAACCGGTCACCCGAGCCAGTCCGCGACATGGCCCGAGAGGCGTTCCCGACCCTCCCGGGCTGGCGACGAGCGCCAGGGCATCAACAGAGGCTATGGGAACGATTTCGCCCAATATAAATAAATAAGACAGCGAAAATAATACAGAGCAGTGCAGAAAAGATAAACCAAATAGAGTGACTAAACAGGAACAAAAAAGAATCAAACTAACCAAACACGACGTGCGAACAAACTCCGTGCGACCTCACGGGTCGCTCTCCGACTCAACGATCAAGCGTCGCCCTAGGCGAGCACACTCAAGCTATAGCCTGCAAAAACACTAAAAACAGAAAAGAACTACAGGCGTGAGTATTAAAACTCAGTAGGCTAGCCCGATATCTATTCCCAATGCACTACCT
Organism: Viscum album; assembly: GCA_963277665.1. Taxonomy (NCBI): domain Eukaryota; kingdom Viridiplantae; phylum Streptophyta; class Magnoliopsida; order Santalales; family Viscaceae; genus Viscum; species Viscum album. The sequence goes on from OY728137.1 coordinate 1,103,976,405, forward strand.
TTAAAATAAAAGAAACATCATTTCAAGTTTGAACTACAATTTATAAAAGTATGTTTTTCTAAGCATTTTACTTAAAAACAAAGTACAAACCATTGCCCTTAGCCATTTCAAAATTTGGGTTCATTTCATTAGTGTCAATGACATTTCAGGAAAGCGGGGAAAGTGATGTTTAAATTTTCAAATTTGTACAAAGAGGATTAAACACTGTTATTTGAAAATAATTTTTAGAAACCTAATCAAAAGCAATTTACCATTTTCCAAAGAAAACAATACACCAGAATGCACAAAGTAAAACACACAGAAAGGGCAATGTAGGTATACATGTGAGCATCATAATCATTACTGCAAGCTACAAAAGCTGAATAGACATGGGTGAACCTAGGAGATCGAGAATAAACCAGAAGACACCAATACATGAGAAATCATCCCTTATTGACATGTCACGATGAAATCAAAACGCACAATACGCTCGACCATCCACTCACGGGCAGGTCGAGGGAAAATCCCATAGCAATAAACCCAATATATCCACCTACTATGGGCCACTGGTCAGTACCATAACCTACCAGTGCAGCAATTATTCTTAGAATATTCTCTCAATATGCCAGATTCCCATGTCTCAAGTGTTTGAAAAAGGGGTGAGCCAAATAATGCCAACCGAGCATCCAATCATATACATGTATATATATAAAGCACAACAGACATCACCCGAGCCACTCCGTGGAACAACCTCATGCCTTTTTCTACTCAAGTACCCGAGAGCCTCTAAGCGCGGCCTCCCAAACAATCAATTGCAACCAAGGCATGAGAGTCGCCCTAAGAGGGTTTTTATCAAAACATTTTTATCGCTTTCCATAAAGTGCCAAACGGGCATTTAATACATTTCACAACCACTACTCAAAGACAGGTACAACTTCTTTATGAGACAAAACCCAGTTTAATACCGTTTAAAGAACCCCAAAACACTACGTCACAGGCTAACAATATTTTTATATACCAAACCAAACCATTTCCTTTTTCCAAATAATCTTTAAGAGACAACCAGGCAATTTGTCAAACGAACCAAAGTATTTTTTCATGCTTCAAAAGAAATCGTTTCTCATTAAATCAGAACTCTTTTTTTACATTCTGTGAATTATTTTTAAAATCCAAATGGGCATTCTTTCATTATTGGGTGTCCGCTCGTCAAAAGGATTTTTCATGTGTCGTGTATAAAATAAACGGCTCTTTTTGAAATTAAATAACCATTTAAAAATTTACCATCTTATATTAAAAATTAATTATCGTATATTATCTCATATTTATTACAATTAATAAAATGTTGATTTTGAACAATTAGGTTGCGCAAACAGTATGAAATAATATAACTTTAAATTTTAAAAGCAGTGCAAAGGGGACCTACCTCGGATACACAACCCGATGAAACGACACACGTTCGAAAATGCGATAAAGTCCAGCTCCCTACATAATAAATAGAAAGGAATCAAAACGCATACAAAAGCTCACTAGAGAATGTGAAACCAAACGTCGGGGAGAAACTCTTACCTCGAAACTGAAGCACGGCGACGACGCAAACTCGGAACCGCTCCGCGCAGGTTCTAAAGAAATAATCCTAACGAAAAAAAACACAAGTTGGTAAAACCCTCTAACAAATCAAAGGCCAAAGAAAGAATAATAATAATAATAATAATAATAACACTAATAATAATAAAAATAATCATAATAATAACAATAACAATAATAATATTTAGAATAAGAATAACACTAATAATAAGAATAAAAATTATAAAAATAATAAGAATAAGAATAATTATAATTATAATTATAATAATAACAATAATAAAATTAATAATAATAACTTTAATAACATTAATAACTACAATAATAATACTAATAACAACAACAATAGGAATAATAAAAAAATAAAAAAAAATGAGAATAATAATAAGAATAAAAAAAATGTAAAAAAAAAAAGAAAGAAACATCAAGGGGTTGTTGCGCACCAAGCAAGAGAGGGGACCAGGGCTTCGGAAGGGTTGATGGGCGAGGCTGAAGCAGCACAGGAGGGGGTCGCGGGTCGTGTGCTGGGGCAGGCTGAAGGCAGAAGAGGGGACGACGCCGTAAGTTGCCTATGTGGTGTGCGAGCTGGCTGGGAGTTGCAGACAGAGGAGGCCGGGGGGCTAGATTAGGCAGTGGGAGAGCTGAGGCCGGTGGCACGGTGCTGTTCGCAGCGGCGGACCGAGATCGCGGAGGTCAGGAGGGATGGGCGAGCCGGGGCGGGTGCGGATAAGTGTTGTCGAGGTGCCGGTAGAAGGCGGAGAGGGAGGTCGGGTCCAGGACGGTGCTACAGGGGAAGGTATAGGGATGGTTTTCTCAAACGCAGCAAGGGGGAAAGCCGAGGGCTGGAGGGAGGGGAGCTACGCAGAAGAAACAGGCAGAGGGAGGAAGAGAAGAGGAAGGCCGAGCGGCGGGGGTGCAGTGTGGCAGACAGGGGGGGTGGCCGCTACTGTTGCGGGAGGAGAAGAGGAAGGCAGATCGGGGCGCCGGGCGCTGCGGGTGCCGGGTGCTGCTGCAGACATGCGCAGGAGGTGGAGGCCAAGACGAGGCGGCACTAGGGGGAGAAGAATAGGAGGCGGCGGCTCCAGCGGGGAAAAGAAAAAAAAGATATAAAGGGGGCCGCTAGGGTTGGAGGGGAAAGAAAAGAATAGATAAAAGAAAAAAAAGAAAATTAAATAAAACAAAACAAAATAATAATAATAATAAATTACAATAATACTAATAACAATAATAAATATTAATAACAAAACATATTTAATAACGGTTATACTACTATCCGCAACGTTAACAAAACATAATGATAAAAATACAAATGATAAACAAAAATGTTCATTTCGTCTTAAATAGTAAAAATAACTATTAACTGGTAACAATAGATGTGTGCGTTAAATATAAAGACTCTATTTAAATTTTTCCAAAGACAACGGGATGCAAAAATACACCAGGCAGGGACGAGCGGGGTTTCCAGAACAGGCTCCGCTCACGCGCCCAATGACGTCGTGTCAAAAAGCGCACTTTTTAACAAAAACTCAAAAACCTGGTCCGATACTGAACACGAACCGCAACAATATAATTTAAAGTCAAAGAAATCATAAAATAAAATAAATGCGCACGTCGGGGTGTGACACATACAGTATAGTGACATGATATAAACATATATTTATTTTACATAATTTTATGAAGTAAAAATTTACATCTAGAAAATAGTCACACAATACTAAGAATGAAAGGTTTAGTTTCTTTATGGATAAATAACACAATATACAAATTTGAAAATATCTATGAACAATTTTCTATAATATAACCACACTAGAGCCCCTTTTAGAATTAATTTAAGTTATATTTATATTCTTAACAAAAGTAAGGAAAATATAAGAAAGGGGTGATCTCATACACTTAGTAAATGAAAAAATTAACGACTTTTAATCTAGGGTTATACCATAATCATATGATAAATCATGTTTATAAGATCAATATATTAATAAAAATAAAAAATAATTACATGATTTGTCTATAATTAAAGATATAAGGATGTCAGGACCCGTCACTCGAGGCCCATGCCAAGACTACCCAAGTCTGACTTCCATAGTCCAGGGGCTGGAGACTAGCATCGGAAAGGTGTATCCCAAATACGGGAAGACATTTCCTTTTTAACCTGTACAGACACACAATCGAAGAACACGACAAGAAGTAACCATGAAGTAAACAACTGTAGTAAATGCTTGTAGAATGTAAAGGGGATGGAATACAAGCCCAACTAAAAAGATATAAGTACAACTGAAAAGTAAAAATACAACTTAAAAGTTAAAAACATATTCGTCCACCAAGAATCTTACCTGAAGGATAGGTATAACTGACGAACATAAGTCTCTGCGTCACATCACACCAAAAGGTCCACCTCTAGGCATAGTCTAGTCCTGGTTCCCTCAGCCACGATCAATGTTGTTTTTCGTTTGCACGAGACACAACAAGGTGTAGGCATAACCAGTGTAGGGGTGAGTATAATGATACTCAGTAGGGACCCCGAGACCCCCAAAGTCTACTATAGTTTCACAAAGGAAAAAACACAAAGCATGACCACAAACTCAAAGCATGAAACATTAGACATCATATCTACTTAGTTATATGCCCATACAGATACCTAAGTTTTCATGATATACTCATCTCATACATGAAGAAAGAATACCATAATGGTAACACCATAAAGGTAGAATCAACATACATGTAACACCGTGAAGAAAGAAGTACCACACAGGTAATACCACAAAGATAGAAGTACCACACAGGTAAGACCACAAAGATAGAAGTACCACACATGTAACACCACAAAGATAGAATTACCGCATAGGTAACACCATGAAGATAGAAGTACCACTTAGGTAACACCATGAAGATATAATTAACACATAGTTAACAACACAAATATAGAATTACCACACAGGAAACACCACAAAGATCGAAGTAGCACATAGGTAACACCATGAAGATAGAAGTACCACACTGGTTACACCACGAATATAGAAGTACCACAAAAGTTACACCATGAAGTTAGAGTACCACACAGGTAACACCACAAAGATAGAAGTACCACATAGGTAAAAGAATCAAATCACAATCAAGAATAACTTCACTGCAGAAGTAAAAATTACTAGTCAAAAGGCTAGATCATCTTATTATGTTAAGTAGTACTGATTCTAACACACACATGATTGATAGGTAACTAACCCACGCTGACCCACACAGGATCTGACCCACACATGATTAGTATGCGCTGACCCACACAGGATCACTAAGCACTAAACCACACATGATCTAACCCGCAAAGGATTGGTATGCGCTGACACACACAAGATCGTTGAGTGCTGAACCAAACATGATCTAATAGATACTGACCCACATAGGATCAAAAATCTTTCTTCACGTTACAACCAACCATTGGATTCCTCGCACCCAGTCACTCGAGTTCCATAGTATCTACCCCTTGAGATATCCGTATTACCTAGACTTCCACTAAGCTCCAAAAATTAGTAACCAAAAGGAGGACCATGTCTTAAGGGTTACAACACGATATATGATACATCAATTAGACACCCGGTCTGTGAGTTAAAATATTTTTAGTCTTGAGGGCCCATATGGATTTGGGATCGATCTAACCCGACCATACTCCAACTATCTCCAAAACTCATGTAGAGTATACCAAATGGAACTTCTTGATCCCAGGATCCCAACATGTAGATTGTCTATCAAACGGACGTCCTGTTCTCAATATATCTCCCTTTAAATGTTTCTGGGTCCAGTCAGACCCGGTCGGACTGACCTTTCCCAACCTGATATGGGATGGGCTGTAGCGGGCTCAGCCCACTGAGCTGAGGTCTGGCCAATCCTGCAACTGGGTAGCCTACAAAGGGTGGATCGCAAGGGTGGCCCGACCCGCAAAGGGGACGGCCCGAAAATGGAGGCTCGCAAAGGGAGGAGGCCAGCAGAAAGGAATGACCCACTAGCCCATATCCCGATGGGTAGGCGGCCTGGCCACATGAGGTGCGACCTGCAAGGGGTGTGGCTCGACTATGTGTGGCATGGTCCGCAAGGGGGTGGCCTGGCTGCATGAGGCACAGCCCGCAAGGGGTGCGTCCTGCGGTCCACCCAAGATGGAAAGGGGGGGAGCATTTTTCCCTAGTATCCCAAAAGGCCCAAAGGCTGTTCAGTTTTGTGGAAGGAGGCACCATGTGGGAACTGCCCAGTCTCTGTGGAACCTAAATAGTGGGTTTCTCCCCTTCCGTGGCTTCTTCCACGACCTTTTTCCCACTGGGGAAGCATTGGTCATGCCTCCCTCTGCTTTTGTAGCCGGACGATGTGCCATCCGCCTTCTCCGAGCACTGTGGGTGATAAGCTGTGACCCCTTGCTCACCGGCGACACGAGACGACACACCACACCTCCTCCATGGCTGGCTAATGTTGGCCACTCCATTGATTGCCGTAGGTTAGTGCTGTGGTTTCCTAGTGTGGCACACATCAGTACGCCGCCTCCTTCGTAGCTAGTCGCTGCCGCCATGCCGACGGTCTTCCATAGAGGCGTAAGGGCAGCAAAGTAGCGAAGGGTTGGGGCTGGGTTTGTTAGGCCCTCGGCCTCCGCATTAGCATATAATCATGAATGAGGATTAAAAGATTAAATAAAATCACTTGAATTAAAGAAGAATCAAAACCCTACCTCAAGAATGTTGGACAAACACCTATGGTTGAGAAAGTGGGTCAGTGTTCGCTGTCCCCCAAAACTAGCCTCCAATGACATCTCTAGATCATCAATATTTGGTTCGGGGTTTCGGTGTTGCTCATCACCGCTCACCAGAACCAGCTCCATACTCCAATGGTTTGGCATCTTGGCACTTTGTCAACACTTCGCTGCTTGGTGAAGCTGTCCGATACCTCTCCCCAAGATCAATATAAATAAGAGATGGGAAGAGTAGATAACAATATTGGGAATTAGTGAGGGATCATTAATTGGGAGCCTTCCTAATTCTCCAACATTGTTGTTACTTAGGATTAAAAGGTCAAGCCATTAATTGGATTGACACGTTGCTGGTCCCACGTTGCTGCTTGTATGTTGGAGGAAAAAAATGAAAATAAAATTAAAAAGTAATTTTATTTATTTCTTTTAAAATGTCCCAAAATCTAGATTTTTCTCCATACCTACTACGGTCGATGTAAAGTCTCTCTTAAGTGAATACTGAAACTGAGGATTCAACAATGCCCTCATATTTTTAATCTGAGTACCAGTTAAAATCATAGAAATCGCCGCTCGCGCGTTTACTATACGTACACAAAAAAAGGTTAAATAAATTGTTAACGTTCACCCTCAACCCATGACGGTCGAGGTTAGACTCCACCTGAGGAGTACACGCCCCAAAAAACACAACAGTACTATCAGATTTTCAATCCGAGTTACCGTTTAGATGTTATAGATTTTAACAATAAAATAATAGTTACTTAAATATTTTTTATGTCTAAAAACTACCTTCCATAGTTATCCAACCTTGGAAAATGTTAGTATCTAACTAAAAAAATCATACCCTTATGAGTTCAGTGGTGGTCTCATATTTTCAATAAGAGACACCGTTTATGAGTTATAAGCATTTGAAAAATAAAATATCTTTATTTAATTCTTTTATTTATGGTTATTACATTTTCAGGTTTTATCACAGAAGGCCTGCAGTGATTAAACATAAGTCGAACCAAGGGTAAAACCACCATCTTGAACGCAACAGTTCCCTTGGATTTCTGATCTAAGCATCCATTAAAGAGTTATTCCACTTTTTCAAGAAAATTGTTTATGCGCGCTAATTGAATCTTAACAAAACTTTGACAGATCATTCCGGTCACTCTGTGCCTCAGAATCATGCACCGTCAGATTTTATTATCTTAAAATAATTGCATATAATTAAAAACAATTATACCGAAATTTTGGGACATTACATTCTCCCCAACATCGGGATTTATATCCCCAAAATCCAAACAAAGGTAAATCAAACAAATGAGGGAACTAAGCACGAATCTGAGCCTCCTGCTCCCATGTTCTCTCCAGGAGGCCCTTATGATACCAAAAAACTTGCACCAGAGAGATCGACCATCCACTAAGGGCTCACTCCTATCAATCCTCTCTCTACACTGGGAACTCTATAAAGGTTTCCCCATCGTCATAGTCCAACTCACCCATGTCGAGAACGTGTGATGGATCATGCCCGCATATCCTTAGTTGAGACAAATGAAAATATTTATGCACTCGTTGAATCTGTGGGGAATGAGATATATGGTAGGGCACCTCTCCCACTATGCTAAGAATCTAGAAAGGTTCGATGAACCTCAGAGATAGCTTTCCACTCAACCAAACCTCCGCAGTCCTCGTCAGGGTGAGACCTGTAGGAGACATGGTCTCCCTCAACATCTCCTCTTTAGCATCACTGGTACCATGGTGCATCCTTTGAATAGAATAACATGCTCCCCACCTTCAGAAAATCCTTCAGGAGATCATCTTGAGGATATATGAGCACATTGGGCCTTGCGTTCAATGTCCCTAAGCTGTGCCTCCCAAACTCGCCGAAGAATTGGGAGAGTGACAGTCATAGGCTGAAGGTAAGATGCTCCATATTTATCCACGAAGTATATCTACAGTACGACTAGCTGCTATAATGCCTCACTCATCAGCTGTAGACTAGACCTCTTGCTAAGTTCTTCTTCTACCATATTCCCCTTCCCAAGAGTATAGACTATCTAAAAATCATATTTTGGGAGGAACTCTAACCATCATTGTTGTTTCATCTCCTGAATACTCTTCGAACACTTCTCCATCCACAGGGAAGGCTCCCCCTTGTTCGTCAAAGCTATCAAGGGTGCCACTACCCTGGAGAAGTCTGGTTCAAAACTCAGTTAGTACCTAGCCAAAGAAAAAGTACCTATCCCTTCGGGGAGGTATTCTTAGAAACATCTTTTGAAAAGATGTCCCCACACTCTGCCACTCCTATTGAGAACTAAAAACATAATACTCCTGCTTCCATGAGGGTATGGCTAGCTAAATCAAGATTGATCGGCTGCACCCTCCTATGAATGAGTTTATCCTGTGTTGTCTGGGTTTCCTTTTTCGCTGACCAAAGAAAAATACCACTTCAATGTTGTAGATAAACCACAAAATTTTTTCCTAATACATTAAATCTGAGTATGAACTGTGGATGTCCAATCCATACACAAACTAACATCGCAAGGACTTGACACTGCCACCAAGATGTTCCAACAAAAACTCTCATCTTAAGGGTCAGATCACACTATCAACATAAGTCTGATTATCAAGTCTCCTCCAAAAGGTATCTCTAGAAGTAAGGTTCAAGTCAACGATTTAACTGAAAACTCTAGGTCTTGAACAAGATTTGTCGTAAGAATGAATAATTAGTACCTATATATATTAATACAACGGCTAGTAATAGACACATACCATGCCTCAAACCATTCTTGGATACCTTGGGTCACACTCTTTGACCACTTGCAGCTACCCCTTCCCCTATCCTCCAACTCCCTAAGCCTGGCGGGGACCACATTGGGGGGTGGTTATAACATGTCGAAATGTATACCACCTCATGTTTCTCTCAAAGATCCACTTCCACGTCTGCTTCCCTGTAGATTCATATGTCCCTATAACTTCCTCTCCCTGAAACATTTTACACGCTCAAGTCTCTAAGACTAGTGTCAGTTTCCTACTTTCCCACTGCTTACATTTACTAGCTTTATCCACTTACCCAAAGAACATTTAACCAAAAAGTTTCTCTCTAGCACCCAAACATAAGTAGGAATTAATAGAAGAATAGTGCTAGCTCGGATGTCCCTAAACAAACCTCGCTCGGAGGTCCGAGACATGAAGCACTGACCGTAATATATTCATAGAGTACCTGGGATGGTTGGTACATCTTGATGAATGCTCAGATACCGAAATGTTGTCCTGATGAAGCTGTAGAAGCTCTAGGGAACACTCAACCATTAGATTTTTATGAAAAGAGACCCCCTAATATTAGGAAAGTTCTCAAGATTTTCCACTTAAAAAGTCACCTCATCCCAAGATCGAGGTAATCCACACCCTATCATCGTCCTGCTGAGCTATGTAGAAGGCTCTCTACCAGGACCACCATCTGTATGAATGGTGCCCTGGCTAGATGGAAACTCAGTCACCTCTTCAAGCCAGTCCCTAGCTGCCTGTGAGTCAGGATCACCTCGGAACATGAGGGGTATCTGATGCTGAAACACATGTAAGGAACTAAGCCTACATGTTTCCTCTACCAGCACTTCTGGCTGTAACTGCTGACCAACGAGAAGTGATATAGGTGGAACACTACCCGAAGGTTCCATATCGGGAAATGATCCATGAACCGATGTTTCTTCACCCAACAGACCATCCTTATGGTCATACAATGGAAAATACTAGCAGCTAAAATCACCATCTACTCTACTAGTGTCTCAACTAGGTGGAAAACTCTAGCCACAGCCACCAGTCAGTCCTCAGTTGCCTGGGAATCTGGCTTGCCTCAAAACCTTAGAGGCCTCTTCTGTTGGAACTCCTATAATGTGCTCAGTCGGAGTGCACTATCTTCTTGTGTGGCTGGTGGAAACTGTTTCCCAATGCGTGGTGGTGCTTCTGGTACACCACACGAAGGTTCCAACACATTAAGACGTCCCTACACCAAAGCTCCATCACTCCATGGGCCTTTATCATGTACTCTCTCGGGAATCCTAGCTGTCTATCTATGCGGCGACATCTTGATAAGGAATAGGTGCACCATAGTCATTAAGTTACACTTGGTGAGATCACTCAAAGAGATCATTAGAAAAAAAACTTTTAAAACACACATGCAATTAGTGTTTTCGTGCACTATGTCAGAAAAATGAATCAGTGTCCTAGTGTATGGATACGTTGGTTGCTGCACCAACACTGGATTCCCTAAACTAAAAACCACACTCATAACACTTAACACTATTTACACATAGAAATGACCAGAGTCTTAGTTCTTCGGTAGAACCTATTCATCTGATACCACTTTTTCATGACCTGTCCTTTTGGGCCCATGCTGAGACTACTCCAAGCCTGCCTTCCATAGGCCTGGGGCTGGTGACTAGCACCAGAAAGCAGTATCCCTAATACGGGAAGGAATTTCTTTTTTAACCTATACAGACACACAGTCTAAGAACACAACAAGAAGCAACCATGAAGTAAACTACTGTACTAAAAGTGTGTTGAATGTAAAGGGGTCAGAAAACAAGCCCAACTGAAAAGGTATAAGTTTAACTGAAAAGTAAAAATACAACTTAAAAGTACAAAACATATCCTGGATCGTTCACTGAGGATCCTACCTAAAGGGTAGGTATAGCTTCCGAACAGAAGTCTCTACATCACATCATGCCAAAAGGTCTACCTCCAGGCACCGTCCAGTCCTGGTTCCCTCATCCTCGATCAATGTTGTCTATCTTCTGCACAAGACAAAACAAGGTGCAGGTGTAGTCGGTGCATGGGTGAGTATAATGACACCCAGTAGGGACCCCAAGACCCTAATAGGTCTCCTAGATTTTCACAAAGAAAAAAACACAAAGCAATACCACAAAATCAAAGCGTGAAGCAATATACATCAACTCTACTTAGGTGTATGGCCGTATATATACCTAAGTTGTCAAGATATACTCATCTCATACATGAGGAAAGAATATCATAAAGGTAATACCACGAAGGCAGAAGTACCACAGAGGTAACACCATGAAGATAGAAGTACCACACAGGTAAAAACACGAAGATAGAAGTACCCCATAGGTAAGACCACAAAGATAGAAGTACCACACATGTAACACCATGAAAATAGAAGTACCACACAAGTAACACCATGAATATAGAAGTACCACATAGGTAACACTATGAATATATAAGTACCACACTGGTAACAACTTGAAAATAGAAGTACCACACATGTAACACCACCGTAACAGAAGTACCACACAGGTAACACTATGAAGATTGAAGTACCACACAGGTAACACCACAAATATAGAAGTACTACACAGGTAACACCCTGAAGTTAGAAGTACCACATAAGTAACAACACAAAGATAGAAGTACCATATAGGCAACACCACGAAGATAGAAGTACCACACAGGTAACACCACGAAGATAGAAGTACCACAAAGGTAACACCACAAAGTTATAAGTAATGGAAAAGTAAATGACTCAGCTGACAATCTGGTATAACTTAACTACATAAGTACAGATGATTAGTCATGAGGCTATATCATCTTATTCTATTAAGTAGCACTAATTCTGACCCACACATGATCGATAGGTAACTAACCCACGCTAACCCACACATGATTTAAACCACACAGGATTGGTATGAGATGACCCACAAAGGATCGCTGAGCGCTGACCCACACAAGATCTGACCCACACAAGATCGGTATGCACTGAACCACATTGTATCGCTGAGCACTGACCCACATAGGTTATGTCTCACATTCGATCGGTATGTGATGACCCACACAAGATTGCTGAGTGCTGACCCACATAGGATTTGATTGATGCTAACCCAAACATGGTCAATGTTGTTTCTTCACATTACATCCATCCACTAGATTCCTCACACCCGATTGCTTGAGTTCCGTAGAATTTTCCCCTTGAGATATCAGTCATACATTGGCTGCCACTAAGCCTTACAAAGGTGTAACCCAAAGGAAGACCATGTCGTAAGGGTTCCAACGTGATAGAGAGTGCCTCAATCGGACAACGATTCTGTGAGTTATAAGCATTTTAGTTCCGAGGGCCCGGTTGGATTTGGGATCTATCCAACCCAGCCATACTTCAACTGTCTCCAAAACTCATGTGGAGTATACCAAATGAACTTTCTTTATCCATATATCCCAATTCCATAGATGGTTCATCAAACAGACACCCAATTATGAAGATATGGACCATTAAGTGTTTCTGGGTCCGATCTGACCTGGTTGGACCGACCCTACCTGACCCGGTCTGGGCTGTTCCATGGCGGGCTCATCCCACTGGGCTGAGGTCTATCCTGGGTTGCAACCGACCATCCCGCAAATGGTGGCTCTCAAGGTCGGCCCAACCTGCAAACGGGATGACCCACAAATGGGGGCCACAATGGGGGGAGGCCCGCGAAGGGGGGCGGCCCCCAAAAAGGCACGGCACTCTAGAACACATCCCGGTGGGTAGGTGGCCTTACCGCATGAGGAACAACCTGCAAGGGGGGTGACCCAACCGCGTGTGGTGCGACCCACAAGGGGGGCGGCCCGACCACGTGAGGTGCAACCCACAAGGAGCGCGGCCCGCAGTCTGCCCAACCTGGCATGGAGGGAGCATTTCCCCCCAGTATCCTAAATGTCCTGGAGGCCATTCGGTTTTGTGAAATGGTGGTGCCACATGGGCGCTGCCCGGCCTTCGTGGAACCCGTGTGGTGGGTTCCTTCTCCGCGGCGGTTTCGGCCGCAACCTTTTGCCCTCTTGGGAAGCACTGGTTGTGCCGGCCTATACTACTGCAGCCGTCTGATGTGCCGACCACCTTCTCTAACCACCACGGATGGCGAGCCACGACCCCTTACTCACCAGCGGCGCGAGACGACATGCCACACCTCCTTTGTAGCCGGCCGGTGTTGTCCGCTCTGTTGACCATTGTGGCTTATGCCGTGGAATCCTCTTGCGACATGCTTTGGCACGCCTCCTCCTTCGTAGACAGTTGATGCCACCGTGCCGGTGGTCTTCCACATAGACACAATGGCAGCAAAGTACCATAGGGTTTGGGGTGGGTTCTTTAGGAACTCACACTCTGCGTTAGCTTGTAATCATGAGGGAGGATTAAAGTATCAAAGAAAATCACTTGAATTAAACAAGAATCAAACCCCTAACTCAAGAATGTTGGAGAAATGCCCACGATCGAGGAAGTGGGTCTGTGTTTTCCATCCCGCACAACTAGCCTCCAATGACGTTGCTCGATCATTGATATTCAATTCAGGGTTTCTGTGCTTCTTGTCACTGCTCGCCGAAACCGGCTCCGTCCTCCAAGGGTTTAGTGTCTCAGCACTTTTTCAGCACTTTGATGCTTGGTGAAGCTGTCTGATACCTTTCCCCAATCTCCATATAAATAGGAGAGTGGGAGAGTAGATAATGAAGTTGGGAATTAATGAGGAATCATTAACAAGGAACCTTTCTAATTCCCAAATTTTTTTATTACTTATGATTGAAATGTCAATCCATTTATTGGCTTGACAGGTCACTGGTCCCACATTGTCACTTGTCCGTTGGAGGAAACTAATGAAAGTAAAATAACAAAGTTATTTTATTTATTTCATTTAAAAAGACACAAAATCTAAATTTTTTCTCTATACCTACTGTGGTTGAAGTGAAGTCTCTCTTAAGTGAATCCTGGCACTAAGGATTCAATGGTGCCCTTTAATTTTTAATCTGAGAACCAGTTCAAAGGTTAGAAAATGCTGCTCATGCATTTACTGTACATACACAAAAAAGGGTTCAATAAATTATTAACGCTCACCCTCGACCCATGCCGATCGAGGTTAGGATCCTCCTGAAGAGAAAACAACCCAATGAACTCAATAGTACTCTTGGATTTTCAATCTGAGTTACCATTTAGATGTTATGGATTTCAACAATAAAATAATTTTTACTTAATTATTTTATTTATGGCCAAAAACTAACTTCCATAGTTGGCCCACACCAACCAATGTTAGTATCTTCCTAAAGAAAGAATACCCTCGTGAGTTCAACAGTGGTCTCAGATTTTTAATCCGAGTCACCGTTCATGAGTTATAAACATTTGAAAAATAAAATAACTTTATTTAATTATTTTATTTAGGGTTATGTCATTTTCAAGAATTCTCACAGAAGGCCGGGACCGACTAAACTTAATTAACTCCTAGGGTAAAATCGCCATCCAAAATGCAACGCTTCCCTCCAATTTTTGATCTGGGAAACTGTTTAAGACTTATTCCACTTTTTTAGGAAAAATTCTTATGCATGGTAATTGAAACTTAACAAAACTTTGACAGATCATTCCGAGCACTCTGGGCCTTAGAATCACGTGCCGTCAGATTTAACGGTCTTGAAATAATTCCATATAATTAAAACAAATTATAGAAATTCTGGGACATTACAAAGGACATTTAATTTCAAATTAATATACATATACCATCAAAAAATAGTGCCAAAACATGAGATAATAAACATGATACATAGGGTATAATCATAGGTATATGATAATAAGATGTTCCAAAACACAATAAAGAACTAAAAAACAAACATAATAATAATAAATCATTATATAATATTTCATGTAACAATATAATATGAACCATTACATAGTGTCTCTAACATTACTTCCCTCATCCCATTATTGAATTAAGCATAATAACTCATAGACCATTATTTACTCTAGTATCATAACTCACATCCCATTACAAATTCAAGTATAAAAACTTTTAGTATGTTATTTAATCGAGTATCTAAACTTTCGGTCCATTATTTAATCTAGTATCACAACTTTCTCTCCATTATTTCCCCATGTATCACAACTATCAATCCATTATTGACTCAGGTATCGCAACATGCATCCTATTTATATTTCATGAGATATAAAACCATAACCAATAAATTAGAGGTAGATATAAGATTCCATATGAAAATAACAATCATCCATACATTTATGTTCCTAGAGAACATGAAAACATTCATATTTCAAACATCACTTAATTAACTTATGGAAAAGTGATTCATGAAAATATTTCGTAGAAAATTCCATAATCTATCTAGAGAAAGAAGATAGATGGGGGAATGCAAACTTATCCCCAATTTCAAAAAAGTAATATCAAAAGATATTGAGATAGATAAAATATTCCATTTTGAGGTTATTTGATAAATACCTTTATAAATTATGAAGAAACTACCCTTTTTGAGGTGCTTTAAAACTTTATAAAATGTATTCTTTAAAAAAATACTTTGAAATAGATAAAACATTTTATATATAAACCTTTAAAACAAAAAAGTGTTTTCAAAAGGGAAATTTTATAAAATAAAGGGGATTTAAAAATCACTAAATAATTATTTCTTAAAAATATAGTCATTGAAAATTGATTTTAAAATCACAAATTCTAACAAAAAACAAACTTTTACTTTTTAAAAACATAATAATATTTATTTTTACGTTCAAAATTATCAACAATTAAAATAATTTGGAAACACCTTTTAAAAAAATTAATGGAATATTTTTAATGATGAATGATTATATAGTGAAGGAAAATATAAAAGAGTTTTTAAAAATTCTTTTATTTTTTGTGTAAAAAAAGAATTTATAGTCCCTTTGAAAATTCATTTTTTAAAGGGTAGATTAAAAACATTGGAAAACATATGCTTTAAAAATAATATTATTTAATAGAGAGTTGAAAATATATAATTTTTTTTAAAGATAATGTAGATTAGAAGATAAAATATTTGGTTTTGAAAGTATGGAAAACCTTTTTATTATTTTAAAATACCTTTTTTGAATACCAACACCATAACAAGAGTCGATAAAACTTATTTTTAAAAATTGGATTGGGGAATTTTGAAATCCACATGAGTAAACACATATTTAGATTTAAAAATAATAAAGAAACCATTTTTGAGAATAATGAAAATATAAATGGAGGGAAATCCATATTTAAAATAGATTGGTTTTTTTATCAAAACTGTTGAACCTTTATAAGAAAGAAATTTATCGAGAAAGAATCTTTGAGTTAAAAATAATCATTTTACCATATATAGAAAAGTGGAAATATATTATATATTATAAAATATAATAATTTATCAAACTTATAAGAATAATTATAAGAAAATAACCTCTTAAATAAAATAAAATAAATTGGAGTTAACCAAATCCCTCGAAAATATCTTAATTCATGAATAATTACACATTTAAAAAGTGTTTTATGTGATAAAAATGAAAATACATATAAAAAAGAGAAAATATCACATAATAAAATTGAAGAGTAGAAAGTTCCAAACATATATGAAAAAATTTCATGAAGAACAATCACATCTCAATGAATGAGAATTTAATTACCAAAAAACCTTACTGTAATGGTAATATAGGATTCAGAATAACTTCAGAGGGATACCATGAAATGGACATTAAAATATCTTTAAATGAATGATATTAATTATACTTGAAGGAAATGTGGTACTAAATACACTATATAAAATAAATGATGGTGAAAAATCTCAAACATGCCTCATGGATTTAAAAATGACAAAAAATAAACACATACCTTGTATTCTTTCTTACTCAAAAAGGCTCTAACTTCATTGAGAACTAGATATTTATCTTGGAAATATCCTTTGAAATTGTGTCTTTAGGCTATCTAATTTAGGCCAATTGATTATGAAATTGATATAAAATTATAATAGGATACAAATAGAATAGTTTAATGATGATATTTTATGGTATTGGAGTATCATGAAGTGGAGGATGTGATCACCTTTTATAGGGGAAGAAAAGGTATCTTTTGTGAATATCCATTATTTTTCAATAATGTCATGACCCTATTTAATGGTAAATGGCTCAAAAAGTGATAAATAATATATTATGGGGTTATATAAGAATGATAAATCTTCGAACAGTCATTTCAATGATGTTTTTGACCTTTTTAAGGCCTTTTACGACTTGTTTTTACATTTTACCATTTTATTTTTACCTTGGTAACTAGTTTTTTCCAAGTAATTTGCATTTTATTAAAAATTGTAGGGAACCCCACTTATAAAATTTGGTTGTTCTGATCTAAAATGTAATTCCAAAATAAATATGTCATTAAGTGTCCTTAATCTTATATAACATTAATTACCAACTAAATGAGTGTTAAAATATTATTATAAAAGCCAAAACATAACATCAGTGTCGTTATATAAAATATATCACTTTAACTTGTTAGATAAAAATTATCGAAAATTAATAAAATAATCAATTAAAAATAAATTTTTAACCACTATCTTGGTTATTAACTTTAATATTAACAAACATAATTTTATTCATAAAACAAAATTTAATTTATTACACAATATCAACATATTGATAAAAAATATGAAATAAAATTTTTAAATACATTGTATATAAGTTCTTTGAACTTATATTTAAAATAAGAAAATAGTTTTTTAAGATTAAAATACTACTTAAGTTTCCAAAAATGTTTAACATAGGATTTATAAATTCAATATAGTATTTTTATAAATATTTATTTTCATATAAACAGGTTTCAAAAACTTTTACATCATTATTTTATTATGGTAATTTCATAAAAGTTAAATTATTAGTAAAATTGGATTTTTACTATTCACACTAAAATCAATTATTATAGAAAAATCTCAAAATTCTACCTCAGGACAATTTTGATATTTGGAATTAAAAAATCAAGATAATTTTTTTGAATTAAAATTTTACAATTTATAAATCATATGTTAATGGAAATTAAATATATATAAATAAAATAATCTTTTATAGAAAAAACTTTTAAAACATTAAGTGTTCTTAATCATATTATGTATATATTTTCTAATTGACTGCAATAATTTTTATTTACTATAGTTTTTTAGTATTAACGTTTCTTAATGATAAATACTTTACTCCTCATTTTAGTTTGATTTTGGGTGTAGAGAATTCTATTGAACATTGTAATAATTTAGAAAAAAATATATTCCATAATATCGAGGCATTATATAAAATGTCAAAATCCTTTGTTTGTGTGTTTGAAGTGGATGTATCCATGAATTTTTATTTATCCTTGTAATTAGATTTCCATATAGTTGGTATGTGGATGCCTTGGGGAGACTCAAAACCATTATATTTTTATTTATTTCACATAAAGACACATTATTTATATACCTCCATTTGAGTGATATTTTTCATGAATACTTCATCACTTTCCCATATATTCTTAACATCACGATTTAAAATACTAATGTGGTTACTATTGATGAAATGTTTCCAATATAAATCTCACAATAAGAACCAATTATTTATCTATATCTAAGATGTAGGGATATTAATTATCCAAAAATAACAATTAATTTTCAGATCATGATTATTGCTTCAAGTTATATTTTCAACAGAACTAATAACTCTATGACCATTATAGGATATCCATACAAATATAGAAGATAGTTTTTGAAAAAAAGAATGTTATTCATGGAAGTTTATTTAAACCACTATTAATCCTGATCCAATTTGAGGAATGGTATCATCAGATATTTTTTGGATTTTTACCTATTTAAAAAATTACTTATTCTCTTAAGTTAGATTCACTATGGATTCCGAAATCAACCTTCTTGATTTATGATGTCGGGTTGGTATGGGGGAAAAAATCTCCCAACCTTGTGGAATAGGGTTCCCCTTAGTTTTTTCTGCAATAATAATGAATTAATTTATTTCTGATGATGATATTATATTGAATGATGGATGTGATGTATTTTACAATAATTCCTGATAGAAAGTATTCAATATACATAACGATATTGGATTTACAGGTTTTGGCTTCCTCAAATCTGATAAAGGTTTTACTTTCTGAGATTCTAGATGAGGTCTATATTCTTGAACACCATGGGAAAGGGCCTAAAATTGGTGATTCCTCTCCCTTATATATGTTTATGTTTTTAGTGTTACCATCGATGTTCTCACCAATGACATTGAAGACTTCCTGCAGAAGGTGACATAAAATTTCCCCTTTGTAACTATCGAGATTTTATAGTAATTTTTATGAATAATAATAAAAAAGACTTAGAATTTATGATGAATTTTCAGGATTTATTTCCCCTACATATATCTTCTACTGGATTCCATATAGTATATTTTTAGGTTTGGAGATTACAGAAGGAATTCATCAGAAATTTGGGTTTTTTTGATGTGGAGATAACCCTGATTAGTGGGAACCATCACCAGTGAATTTAATATTGACATATATACGTAAGATATATCATATTAACACTCTTTTAGGTATAAAATATAAGAGTTTTATCACTCTTGGGAGAAAATATTGAAGTGGTTTGATGTTGATATTGGGGCCACAAGCCCCCTACATACATACTTATGTAGATCTAACCATTATGACCTCAATCCCTCCAAAATATTAAGATCTATTTTTAGTGTTGGGATCACCCCTTAGTATAGGGACTCCTACATCATTTTATTCACCATTTTAAACTTTAGGTAGTGGTTGGGTGATAAAATACATAAATTCATCAAAGTTGAGGAAGTTTTAATAGTAAAAAAAATTAAATTATGTTATTGGAATTGATTATTGACAATTCATGATAATCCTGGTCACCATTTGATTATCACTAGGATATTTGGGATAATTATTACATGTTTATCCATATTAAAGTAATAAATTTATATTATAAGGGTAAAATAAAAAAACAACTAGTTATCTATCTATCAGAGATAAAAATTCATGTCTAATCATAAGTAAATGATTTCCTGTTGAGTTCACCATGTTTTGGTTGTTTTATTTTAATGAGCCCTTTTGTTTATTTCATCAATGATATGTGTATTATAATTAAGAGTATAGGAGGATATTTTGTCCAAAGAAGTATATTATTGTTTAGTCTATGACTATTTAATATATTTAAGAACATTCGGTAAATCCTTCCCTATAAGAATACCAGTTACCCTTTAGTACAAAAAATTAACTGAAATTATTTTAGTTAAAAGGACACTGCACAATGAAATTGTGTTTTATTACATTTGATCTGAATGTTTAATTACTCAATAGTTTAAATAAAAATTTATAGTAACTCTATAATTTATTGGAACTTAGAGAGGTATGAGTTGTTATGGTGGAGGGATTGTTCTTGTAAAAGTGACTTCCTATGAATATTTTTATGAAGGGAATTGTAACTCTAGTTGTCCAATGTTATATAACGATGCACATATTATATTTTAGGGTCACATGGCAAGGAAAATAATGGTATATTTTATGTTTATTCATCTATAACCAATAGTATTGATGTACTCAAGAATTGGTTGCACCACTGAGAATAGAGGGTTGAATTAGTGGCATTTATTTTATTTAAATAAACATCCATTACTTGTTAGAGTATGATCCAATAAATACGTATTCCTCAAGCATACCTGAATTATTTATAAAAAAAAATATAAGGCACACACAATTTTTATATGGTTTAGTCCCATGGTGGGTAACAACTCCTTACTGTGACCAGTTTTAGTAGGAGAAAAATATTATATACTAGAATAAATTATTTATTACCTATTGATATAGAGGTATCATCTTCTAAATAATAGTGTTTTCAAATAATTTGTGTCCAGAAAGAAATTATTTTTTCCTACTATTTTAAAATAATAAACCATTAGTAAAGTGAATAAGATCTTCTTTCAAGATCTAGGATATAACTACAACACTCTATGATATCTTATTCTTCCACTTATCAAACTTTTACAATAATAAATAATATTAGAGGAACCTAATGCATTTTGAACTTATCCTTATTTGGTACATAGATATTATTAATCTTTTTTAGAAATATATCATGTTC
The DNA here is from genome assembly GCA_963277665.1 of Viscum album. Taxonomy (NCBI): domain Eukaryota; kingdom Viridiplantae; phylum Streptophyta; class Magnoliopsida; order Santalales; family Viscaceae; genus Viscum; species Viscum album. The sequence continues at coordinate 1,103,997,580 of OY728137.1, forward strand.
TCTTCTCACTTTATCCATCTTGGATATTCTCAATAATCATCACCCTCTGTTTGTATCAAAATATATTTCATATTTTTCTATTTGATGCAAAAAAATATCATCGATATATGTCAAAGAACTTTACTTAAATTTTAGAATTTATTTTTATTGATCTTCATTAATAAATCATGGAAAAATTAATTAAATTATCCTGAATAACTATTATTATATTGACCCCCTTTCCTATATTAGAAACATAGAGGTCCTAAAATAGAATTTATAGTCATGAAATCTCTTCTGTATCACTTACCACAGCTTCAATAAAGGCTCTAAAACCTTCCTATTTAATTATAAAAAAACCCATCCTAATTTTTTTAAACATAATCCCATTATATTAAATCTCAAATTAAAAAATAGCACTTCTAGATTTTATTTCCAGAAGTATTTTTAGATATTTTCATTTTTAAAAGAACAAAATTTTTCCAAAGTGTAAATGAATATTATGATGACCTAAATCTCTATACCATTTATAATTTTTTAGAATAAAAATGATTTCTCAGAAGAGTAAATGAAAATTTCATTTCCATATTGACAACTATGATAAACTCAGTGTGATGGTCATTACAAACTAGAAAATAAATTTTAATAAAGTGATTCATAGACCTTTTAAAATATAACATAATTTTTAATTACTCTTTATATTATTAGGTTTCTTATGAGTTTTCTATATTATAAAATAATTCAATCTAAAAAACTACTCTTAAAAACCACATCAATAACCCTTATGAATTTTTGGATTACTCTTATAAACATTATTCATTTCTCAATTTTTTTATCTCTCAGTGAGAATGGATCTTGAAAAAGGGTTAAGTGACTCCTATGATTTGATACTTAGATGAAAAATTCTATTTTCAGGTAGATTTACTCATATTCACCAGTAAGGTTACTATTATATTTTTTAAAAAACTTAAGACTCACATGGATTTCCAGTCCCTCTATAGAGTTAATCTTATAAATTCACTCAGTACTCTTACACAATGTGTTTATCCAATTTTCTTCACCATTTTAAAATTATAATTTACCAATAATTTATTCAAAACCTTCTTAGATCTATAATATTCACCTCTACTCACATAAAAAACATTCTAACACTTTCAAAACACATCTTCAATAATACCCACTGATTTTAATACATGGTTTACAAAAAAAAATCATTTATTATATTGGGTCCTTTAATATTATAATTGTATTTTTGCTAACACTAATTACATTCACCAAAGGATATCAAATCATTGAAATTATCAAAGAGAAAAATATTGACATCACACTAATATATATGATCATATTTTTGACATAGTTATATATCTCTATGATAAGAAACATTTATACAAGTGTCACAAATTCTATCTCCCTCAATTCATGAATTCATTCAAATTTTCTCCCCAAAATTTATAATAATAAAAAATTCATCTTGAAAAATAATAAATAGAGTAGTGTACCTTTATCAATTGATATTTGTCTAAATTTTTACCTTTGAAAAAACAATCTAAAAACATTATGAGGGTTCTCCCCAAACATCCTCGAGTGAGAGGGAAATACTGAACATGAAGTTTCTTCCTGAACTCAACAAGGCTCTCTCTTGACATAATGTCTATAAATACATGAGTAATCTGATCCGTTATGAAGATAGACTCCAAAATGATATCTATATTAAAAAATTTCTATGATATGAAATGTTATTTAATATCAATATATTTGGATATGTAATTATGGATGGATTATTAGACAAATCATGGTCACTTTTGTTATTATATATAATCCTCAAGGGCTTCTGAAATTTTACTTTCATGTTTTTTAGTTGTTCTTTAATTCATAAATTATTTATAGGCATGTGTTATAGCTATATATTCAGACTTTGATATACTCAAAGTAGCTTAAATTTTATTATATCTATGTATGATCACACATCTTTCACTAAAAATGAATGGCCAACCTGATATATATTTTTTATCAATATAATCACCAAATAAATCTATATCAATGAACCCCAATTTTTTTTCTATTTAGTTATTCTATAGATTAGACCATATCTTCATGACCCTATGATAAAAATGAGTATTATTTTATTATCAAGCAGTTGTGATTCATTTGGATCACTTTCATATGTCTCTCATATATTCAAAACATATATAATACCTAGTATTGATGCTATAATATAGAGTAATATTCCAATGATTTTCAAGAATTCCTTTTATTTTAAACTGCTTCATGATTCATCCTTGATAAATATCACACCAAATCCAATAGAAGTTTATACATCCTTATAATATTCATATAAAAATCTATTAAAAAATTCTATGATATTTTTTTATTGGGATAAGAATATGTACTTATTTTTTTCATAACTTTTAATCCCAGAAAATACATCATCTAACCTATTATTGAAATTTTAAAATGTATCTTCATTTTATTTAAAAATAATGCATATTTATATTAATTTTTATCTTTAAGAATTACATCATCCACAGACACTACGATAATTAGAGTATGTATGGTCATCTCTACCACAAACAATATATTATTAACTTTAATTTGGAAAAGTTCACGTTATTTAAGAAATTATATAGTTTAGAGTAACATACTATTGGATCCTATTTTAACCCATATGAGGATTTATTTAATATATATACCTAGATTTTATCAACATAAATTAGGAATCCTTTATGTTTCTCAATAAATACTTCTTTTAAGTCTCCATTGAAAAAGGAAGATTTCACATCCATATGATAAAACCTTTAGTGCATGTTTTCAAAAACATCAACACACATTTGAATTAATTCATGTTTTAAAAATAGTGAAAATGTATCTTAAAATTATATTATTTACACCTAATAATAAGATATTAATAGTAATATGTCTTTTTTCCTCAATACCTCGCCTTTAAAGTTATCTTTATTTTTGAATACTAAGTTGGTACCAAAAATATTTTCCCTATAGGCCTAGAAACATGTTCCCAAGTGGAATTATTATTTATCTAATAAAGATATTAATTAATGGAATTCATCCATTATATATACTTAATTTCCTATAAAAATACATATGACTCAATCTTTGAAATGGGAACTATATCATTTTCCATTCTCAATCTTATTTTAGTATTTACTAGAGCATCATGTATACCAATAATATTTTATGGTTAAATAAGATTATGAAATATTTGATGTTTCAATTTCTCATATTCATCAGCTTATTCCTCATAAATAGTCTTATTTCAATCAATATTTAATTTTTTCCCTCTTTCAAGCTTTTTGTTCAATAGTTTTTCTTAGAATCTATACACTGCAAGATTTTAAATTCTAAAAAATTACTTTATTTTCATCACTAAATTCAAGTGGATTTTCCAAAATCTTAACATAAAAAAATAAACTAGTTTTTTAATCCTCATATTCCCAAAACTATAGATTCTTTTATTTTATAACCTTCCAATGAATATCATTTTTACAACTTTCTCCTCAAATTTTCCAAGATTTTTGTTTTTTAACTTCATGAAATAAGGATGAACAAAATATTTGAAGTTACACACTATAAGCTTTCTATTATACCTCATTTCATATGTAGTTTTCTTTAAATAAGATGTGAACAAAAATCTATTCTAAATATGAAAATTTTACAAACTAATTCCCTTTAAAATAATCTTGAGAGTTTTTTTGGTAAGAATTATTCTTTCCATGTCAACTGAACTTCTATTATTCCTTTATATAACCCTATTGGTCCAGGGATTACAAATATTAAAATATTAATGTTTTATTACATTATTTGAAATATTTGATTCAAAATTGATTATGTATACTCCTTTATAGTATCTATCCTTTACCTTTTAAGGTTCACTCCCAACTTTTTCTCAACCTATGTTCTATTTTTTTGAACATTTCCACTACAAAAAATTTATAATTTATGAACATAAAATTGGTTATCTAGGTGAAATCATAAATAAATGTGATAAAATAAATATTACCTATAGATTATTTATTTCTCATAGTGTAACACCCCGAGCTTCCACGATATGCTTCTCTTTCAATAATGCGATATCTTGCATTGTACGCAAGTTCGTGAATCTAACACACCGCGACCAATAAAAATAGCCATTATGAATAGTAATAACCAATTTTTGAAATTATATATATATATATATTATATTTCAAAATGGGATTCATTTTTGGATTCGGAATATCGAAATTATCCTAAGTTGAATTTTTGGTATTTTTCTGAGAACTTCCAATTTTTTATGAATAGTGAAAAATACTTAAAAACAACTTTTTTAATCAAAACAATTTATAGTGATAAATTATAATATTAAGTGGTTTTAAAGAATAATTATAATATTTTTTTACCGTTTTATTGAATGGTGTTCATTAGAATTAATTTCACTTTGAAATTGGACATAAACAATTGTCAATCTTTTGATATATATTGTTTCTTAAAAACACGCTATTTGTTGTGACAACGGGAATTAATTATAAAATTAATTAATGAAACTTATATGTTTGTAATTTTTTAAAATAGTCATCATTTTTGAATTTGGAATATCAATTATAGCGTAGGGTGAAATTTTGGCATTGTTCTGAAAAAACATCAATTTTTGATGAATAGTGAAACCACAAAGTGGTAGTTAAAAAACTAATTTTTCGTTTAAATGAAACATTACCACTTCTGTGATTAGATTTTCGAAAATCCGACATACAAGGTTGTCATTAGGATGTAAAATTTGGTTCAATGAGATTAAAATAATTTTTTGGTGAATAGTAACTTTTAAGTTTAATTAATCATGATTAAAGGTAATTAGTGAAATTTAAGGTAAAAATGATATTATAAAAATATGAAAATACCTTTACACTTGTCCTACCCCTACTGTATGAGTCATGTACGACCAAGAAAATCCATGGGTCATCTTGGGGACCCCATGGAGCCACTTTGGTAGGAAAATGACATTAAAAATGTTTTATTTAATGTCAAAATAAAAATGTCACAAACATGAGTTGTTTTACTAAAACAATTTTTAAATGGGGTTATAAAAGCCATATTTTTTACTATAAATATTCATTAGAAAGATAAAAATATTTCATACATCAAGATAAGTTTTTTATAATTTTTAGACATTAAATAAATTAAATTATTTATGATACCATGATAATGCAGCGATTACCTCATTAATTAATGATTTAAATAAAATAAAAGAGATAATGTAAAATCTAAGACATACACTTGTCAAAAACCTATTGTATGAGTATATTTAGAACCCTTATCACCTTATCCTCTAAATATATAAGTGTGGTACCTTTAAAATCCGAAACTGATTATATAATAAAGTAACATTTCATGACTTTCCAAGAGTGCCCCTCCTCTCCTCTTATAAAAGGCCCCCACCACTACCACCTTACTCACACATTCAAAGCCATTTGGCTCGGCCAAACTCTTCCCAAATACTCTTCCAACTTACCTCTCTTACTCTTAAAGCCTCAATATGGGCAGAAGTCTTCCCAAGGAAGCCTTTGGCTCAAATCAAAAAGAGTTACCAGATTTTAAGGTAATGTCTTCTCTTTTGTTCTTTTGTTTTATTTTGTTTCTCAAACCCATTAAAATCTTTTTATTCCTTTATTTTGTAACAACACCAGTATCTTCAGTATACTAGGATGTTTTTATGAGAAGTATTTTATTTACACTTACACACACCTTCGTCTAATGGTTAAAGAACATACTGTTTCTGTGGGTGGCGAATTACTGCCTCACGAAACAATGATTGTTCAATCTTCTTTTAACACATCACATGGTGGACATTATGATGACACTATTTTTATATATGATATATATTATGTTTTTGTTTTTCTTATGATTATTTATTTTTCATTTATGTCATACCTTTTTGATTTCCATTATGGGTAAACGCGATAATTTCATTTTAGGAATCGCGGACTACCGCCCCCTCAAAGTGATTTGAATCGTTAATGCCATGTGTGGGATGTATAAAGGATAGAGTAAATGATATTATATAAGTTATTATACTGGAATTATAATATACCTTTATATAATTATTATTTCATTCCATTAAATACGAAATAGAAATGAAAGTACCGTTCATGCGTACGTACGACTTACCGTCTCCATGAACGGTGCATTTCATTGCTTACCTCTAAATGTTATGTAATATTATAAATGCATGTATATACTGGATATATATGATATATATGATATCTAAATCATGAATATAATTCTGGATATAATGGATATTTCACCACATGAACAACTTTTAATTATAAGAAGTTTATTTTTGACTCAAGTACCAAAGATCGACAAAATGACCGTTATTAACTTAAATAATTACATAATGTTAATAGCATCGTAATAAGTGATATAAAAAGAATAATGAACATGAAAAAGGTTCTTAGGAAAATATAAATTAACTCTAGTTTATTATTCATGAGATTAAAGAACGATCGAGTCAAGTCGGACATGAGGTAAGGGTACTTCTTAACCCAATTTCTACTCTTTGGGTTAATCTCCTACTTTCAAAATATGTCATGATATTATTATGTCCTATCTTGTATTTATAATTTCATTATGTTTACATATAGTGAATACACATAATAGATATATTTTATTTAAAAATGATCTTTTTAAGGGACGTCGTCTCAATCTCCATTCATTGAGGCATATTTTGTTTTATACACAAAATTCATTTATACGGTGTATAAACCCCTTTGACTTTTACATTTATTCAAAAGGAATATTTTTATATGGAGCGTTTTACTAGATGACAAAAAAGAATTCTTTTCTTGTCGTATGTATGCGGAGACAATGTCTTCTCCACCGCCGTGACCATTATTTGAGTTTCGGCTTCCCCTACAAGCCATAAGTTTTTTAAATAAAAAATAAAAACCAAGTTTTAACTTTAATTTATTTTGGTATCAAAAATGGTTTTGATAATGTTTTAATATATCAATGTGTTGTATTGATATCTTATGATTGAAATGTAGAAATGTTATGTTTCCTTTATTCATGTTTTATGTGATATGATTATGTTATGGTTTATGATATGTTTAAACCTGTTCATATAAGGAATGCATTGGACTTAATAAGTGACGGGTGGAGCCCGCTATAGCTCCTCGATGAATCGACAGGTCTCATGAGACAAACTAGTGTCTTTCCACGAGGCCTTGAAAAAATATTATTTGTGGTCTTGGCACGAGGCCTTGGCTACGTGGTTATGATAGTCTGGCATTATGAATTCCATCATTATGAAAGTGGTTATTTATATTGCATGTGATTATTCGACCAGTAGGATATCCATGTGAATAAGTAAATGGAATTATCTCATTTTACTTTTTCCATATTATGTTGAAGTTAAAGTTTAAAAGGCTTTTGTTTTAGTTATACATTTCCTTAAATGTTTATGTTTATTTATGAAAGTTTCCGCTATATTTTTATCCTTACTGAGCATCTGATCTCACCCCTTTCAATGTTTTAATTTTTCCAGGATGTGATAAAGTATATTATGAATAACCTACAGGGATAGTATGAGGGGATATGAAGACATGATGTTTTTTATATTTTTTTACTTTACGATGTAATGTAAGACCTATGAATGTATCTAGTGATTCCAAGAATACTAAACTAATCGGTCTTTCGAGACTTGATCTTTTGTGATCATGCCAATGTTACACAATAATGCACCGACTCTGGATAATTGGGGTTGGGGCATTACCGTTGGTATCAGAGGCAGTTTAGTACTAACCTTGGAAGCTAGATTTAGATTAACTCTGATTAGAGCACATAGCCATAAGATAGACTTTGAGGATTAGTATAGAAGAACTTCCTAGAATTTTGGTATTATAGATATTTTATGAGTTTTCTGAGAAACATATCCCTGTCTGGATATGAGCAGGTAGAGGTGGCTCTGGAACAGATGTACCTAGGTTTAAAACCCGAAAACACCTCTTTGAGCTAGACTCGAATGAGAACTGGTGCATGAAAATGGGCCTTGCTGCACTCTTGGTTCCGACACTTCCGGGGGATATGCTTAGGATAATTCTCATATTCTTTACAAACCATTATCAAGGGTTTATGAGTATATACTTCCTCAAAGATTTTTTTTATGATTATGGATTATATCTATAAATTGTTCAATTTATGTTAAGTGTTTTACAAGTATGTAATTATGTATTTTGATTCATAAACAAATATAGTTTATGCCATTGTTTAGAAATGGTGCCTAGTGGGAGGAATCGAAATTGTACAAATGCAGGCACTCCATGTAGGGATTTCCCTCCTGCTCAAGATAATTATTGTGGAGATGGAGATACAACTGGTGCTGATCACCTTATAACCATACTGGGACAACTCACTCAGGTTATGAATAATAACCTTACTCGTATGGAGCACCCTGAACCGCAACATGGAGGATCAATGTTAGATCGTTTCATGAGGCAAAAACCACCAACATTTAATGGGGGTATAAATCCATTAGTATCTGAGAAATGGATAAACTCCTTAGAGAAAATATTTCATGCCTCGGGGAGTAGCGAAAGGGAGAAGGTTGTCATGGAAGTTTACCGGCTCACTGGAGATGCCGATCAATGGTGGTCGCTGATTCAAAACACAAAGGAAGATAAAGAAGTATCAAGTATGGAATGGAGAGAGTTCAAAGAGCTTTTCTTAGAAAAATAATTTCCACATGACCATCGAACAGATACGGAAATGAAATTTCTGAGTCTGAGGCAGAAGGAGGATGAGAATTTCGCAAAGTATGAGCCCAACTTTACAAGTTTAGCAAGACATGTTGTAGATTATATACATAACCCAAGAAGTAAGATTGATCGTTTCTTTGATGGGTTAAAACCATTTCTCCATCAAGACTTAGTCTAACAATCTTTATCATCGTACGAAGATATTGTCTCATGTGCTATCAAGACAGAAAAGGAATTCTCTAAATCTTATGACAATAAAGTAAAGCAATAGAAGAAGAGAACGGTGGAACAAGAGACAAATAAAGTAAAAAAGGGAAAGAATTATTTTCCATTATGAGATAATTGTGGGAAGAATCACCCTGGTACTTGCCTAAAAGGAATGAGAGTTTGTTATAAATGTGGAGAAAAGGGTCATCAGGCTCGTGATTGCAAGGGAAAGAAAGAGGCTATCAATGTTGAATGCTACAATTGTAGGGAAATTGGGCATTATGCAAATGAATGTCCTAAGCATCAGGGAAAATTATCTCAGAAAAGGCCAAGGGATCAAGGACAATATTATGTTGTTACTACAATGGAAGTGGAAGAATTAATGTATTGGTGCTTTTGGACTCAAGGATTATATTCTGGTTATAAGAATAATGTGATATATATAAGGATTGTACTGAATTACTTGTTTTTTTCATTAAGGTTTTAATATGATTAAGGTAATCAAATTTTTAGTATGTGACAATAAGATAAACTTTACTTTGTTTGGGGAATCTGATGTTATAATTGATTTTGGAATTTAGAGACATTTTAGAGAAAGTCTGGACAGACGTATTTTGTATAACTATAAAGGTTGGAATGGATTAAGTTGAACCTTGGATAGTATTGTTTAAGGTTAAAACATTTCTGAAGATTATTTTTGGAATATTATAATACTATAGTTTTAGGAAAGGGACAACCTGCAGGTTGGGGGTAACTCGTCGCGTTGGACAAAGCTGCAGGAATCGAACCCACAACCATAGTGCGACAGGCCTTTATTACCTACCACTAGCATACATGAAGTCCCTGGTTATTATAAAATAGTTTTCCTAATATAAATTGTATGTGGTAATATTTGTAACCTTATACAATTAGGATAAATAGAATATTTTTGAGTTCTGTTAGCATTTGGAGTGAAAGATGGGTTAGTGGTAAAAATTTATTAAAGAATTAAAGCCTACATGACAAGTAATTATATTTCCTTACGTTCTTATTAAATCTCTTAAATAAATTCCTCAACTTTATGAAAGGTAACTTAAAGAAAAAATGTTGTCGGTTAACTTTTCCAACTGGGGATTCAATGACCGTTTAACCAATTACAAGTTTGTGATTTTCTTGTGGTTAACTTTCTCATAATCCTGTTTTCTACAACTCTCCATCAGACCTTGATGGTTTGTTTTTCCTCCATATCCATATTTTCATATAATCCTAGTATGGGCTATCTCGGGTGACCTTTGTACCTCTCTTTCTTTCTTTTAATGTTATATTTTTACTAACCCTATTTCCGATGTGGGTTTTTCACAAAAGTATTTTCTATTTTCAACCTTTTATTTTCAAATAAAAATTTCAAATTGCGAGGATGCAATTTATTGAAGTAGGGTTGAATGTAACACCCCGAGCTTCCATGATATGCTTCTCTTTCAATAAAGCAATAGCTTGCATTGTACTCAAGTTCGAGATTCTAACACATCACGACCAATCAAAATAGCCATTATAAATAGTAATAACCACTTTTTGAAATTATATATATATATTATATTTCAAAATGGACTTCATTTTTGGATTCTGAATATTGAAATTATCCTAAGTTGAATTTTTGGTATTTTTCTGAGAACTTCCAATTTTTTATGAATAGTGAAAAATACATAAAAACAACTTTTTTAATCAAAATAATATATAGTGATAAATTATACTATTGAGTGTTTTAAAAGTATAATTATAATATTTTTTTATCATTTTATCCAATGGTGTTCATTATAATTAATTTCACTTTGAAATTGGACATAATCAATTGTCAATCTTTTGATATATATTGTTTCTTAAAAACATGCTATTTGTTGTGACAACGGGAATTAATTATAAAATTAATTAATGTAACTTATATGTTTGTAATTTTTTAAAATAGAAATCATTTTTCAATTCGGAATATCAATTATATCTTAGGGTGAAATTTTTGCATTGTTCTGAAAAACATCAATTTTTGATGAATAGTGAAACCACTAAATGGTGTTAAAAAACTAATTTTTCATTTAAATGAAACATTACCACTTCTGTGATTTTATTATCAAAAATATGACATAAATTGTTGTCATTAGGAAGTAAAATGTGGTTCAATGGGATTAAAATAATTTTTTGGTGAATAGTAACTTTTATGTTTAATTAATCGCGATTAAAGGTAATTAGTGAAATTTAAGGTAAAAATGATATTTTAAAAATATGAAAATACATTTACACTTGTCCTACTTCTATTGGATGAGTCATGGCCGACAAAAAAATCCATGGGTGAACTTGGGGACCCCATGGAGCCACTTTGGTTGGAATATGACATTAAAAACTTTTTATTTAATGTAAAAATAAAAATGTCACAAACATGAGTTGTTTTACTAAAACAATTTTTAAATGGGGTTATAAAAGTCAAATTTTTGACTATAAATATTCCTTAGAAATATAAAAATATTTCCTACATCGATATAATTTTTCAATTAATTTTAGACATTAAATAAATTAAATTATTTATGACACCATGATGATGCAACGATTACCTCATTAATTAACAATTTAAATAAAATAAAAAGATAATGTAAAATCTAAGACTTACACTTGACAAAAACCTATTGGATGAGTATATTTCTAACCCCTATAACCTTATCCTCGAAATATATAAGTTTGGGACCTTTAAAATCCTAAACTCATTATATAATAAAGTAACATTTCATGACTTTCCAAGAGTGCCCCTCCTCTCCTCTTATAAAAGGCCCCCACCACTACCACCTTACTCAAACCGTCAAAGCCATTTGGATCAGCCAAAATCTTCCCAAATAATCTCCCAACTTCCCTCTATTACTTCTATAAGCCTCAATTTGGGCAGAAGTCTTCCCAAGGAATCCTTTGGCTCAAATCAAAAAGAGTTACCCGATTTTAAGGTAATGTCTTCTCTTCTGTTCTTTTGTTTTATTTTGATTCTCAAACCACTTAAACTCTTTTTATTACTTTATTTTGTAACAACACCAGTATCTTCAGTATACTAGGATGTTTTTATGAGAAGTATTTTATTTACACTTACACACACCTTCGTCTAATGGTTAAAGAACATACTGTTTCTGTGGGTGGTGAATTACTGCCTCACGAAACAATGATTGTTCAATCTTCTTTTAACACCTCCCATGGTGGCCATTATTATGACACTATTTTTATATATGATATAAATTTTGTTTTTTTTTCATTATGATCCTGTATTTTTCATTTATGTCATACCTTTATGATTTCCATTATGGGTAAACACGATAATTTCATTTTTGGAAGCACGGACTACCCCCCCAAAGTGATTTGAATCGTTAATGCCATGTGTGGGATGTATAAAGGATGGAGTAAATGATATTATATAAGATATTATACTGGAATTATAATATAGCTTTATATAATTATGATTTCATTATATTAAATAGGAAATAGAAATGAAAGTAGCGTTCATGCGTACGTACGACTTACCGTCTCCATGAACGGTGCATTTCATTTCATACCTCTAAATGTTATGTAATATTATAAATGCATGTATATACTGGATATATATAATATATATGATATCTACATCATGAATATAATTATGTATATAATGGATATTTCACCACATGAACAAATTTTAATTATAAGAATTTTATTTTTGACTCAAGTACCAAAGATCGACAAAATGACCGTTATTAACTTAAATAATTACATAATGTTCATAACATGATAATAAGTGATATAAAAGAAATAATTAACATGAAAAAGGTTCTTAAGAAAATATAAATTAACTCTAGTTTATTATTCAGGAGATTAAAGCACGATCGAGTCATGTCGGACATGAGGTAAGGGAACTTCTTAACCCAATTTCTATTCTTTGGGTTAATCTCCTACTCTCAAATTATGTCATGATATTATTATGTCCTATGTTGTATTTATACTTTAATTATGTGTACATATAGTGAATACACATAATATATATATTTTATTTAAAAATGATCTGTTTAAGGGACTTCATCTCAATCTCCATTCATTGAGGCATATTTTGTTTTATACACAAATTTCATTTATACGGTGTATAAACCCCTTTGAACTTTACATTTATTAAAAAGGAATATTTTTATATGAAGCATTTTACTAAACGAAAAAAGGAATTCCTTTCTTGTCGTACGTATGCAGCGACAATGACTTTTCTACCGCCGTGACCATTATTTGAGTTTCGGCTTCCCCTACAAGCCATACCTTTTTTTAAATGAATAATAAAAACCAAGTTTTAACTTTCATTTATTTTGGTATCAAAAATGGTTTTGATAATGTTTTAATATATCAATGTGTTGTATTGATATATTGTGATTGAAATGTGGAAATGTTATGTTCCCTTTGTTCATGTTTTATGTGATACGATTATGTTATGGTTTATGATATGTTTAAACCTGTTCATATGAGGAATGAATTGGACTTAATAAGTGACGGGTGGACCCCTCTATAGCTCCTCGATGCATCGGCAGGTCTCATGAGACAAACTAGTGTCTTGGCACAAGGCCTTGACAAAATCTTATTTGTGGTCTTGGCATGAGGCCTTGGATATGTGGTTATGATAGTCTGGCATTATGAATTCCATCATTATGAAAGTGGTTATTGATATTTCATGTGATTATTCGACCAGTGTGATATCCATGTGAATAAGTAAATGGAATTATCTCATTTTATTTTTTCCATATTATGTTGAAGTTCAAGTTTAAAAGGCTTTTGTTTTATTTATACATTGCCTTAAATGTTTATGTTTATTTATGAAAGCTTCTGCTATATTTTTATCCTTACTGAGCATCTAAGCTCACCCCTTTCAATGTTTTAATTTTTCCAGGATGTGATAAAGTATATTATGAATGACCTGTAGGGATAGTATGAGGGGATATGAATACATGATGTTTTTTTAGATTTGTTTTATTTTACGATGTAATGTAAGACTTATGAATGTATCTAGTGTTTCCAAGACTACTAAACTAATCAATCTTTTGAGACTTGATCTTTTGTGATCATGACAATGTTACACAATAATGCACCGACTCTGGGTAACTCGGGTCGGGGAGTTAGTCATAAGGCCATATAATTTATAATTTAGTATCTTAAGTGACATAGTGGACTAAATATCTACCCTTTTTTTGAGTCCCATGCACTATCATCCCCTTATGAAAAGTTTAAAAATGACAGTTTTCATTATCTTTAGTTGGTTTTGGCCTCTCTCAACATCATTCTTTGGTATTTTACTCATATTTATTTGAAAAAATTATTCGATAATTTTTATCTATATCTTTTTTTTCATCCAAGAAACTCAAATAATAAGAATTGCTATGATCACCCATTTAAAAAAGATTACAACTTATTCTTTTTTCCATGAGTTATAATCCTTACATACTTCTAGTTCTTGATAACATATGAGTCTTTTTTTGAAAGTAACCCCATTTACAACATTATAATGTTGTATCATAATTAATATCTTGTTTTAAATCCCTTAAAAAATAACACCTTTATATTCTATCTTCTTATTATCAATTTCAATAGTATTAACTTCTTTGTTTTTAAGAGATTTTTTATTTATAATTTTCTCTCTCCCTCCATTATTGTATTCAAATTTATTTTGTATCATTGCATCACATATCATACGAGATTTTAGGTTATTGTAAAAAATCCATGTATTTTATTTCTAACATAATTTTAGAACAACTTCAACAATGAATGAGTTTTCTTCCTTCTTTATTTTATGAATTACATTTCCATTCTGACCATTATAAATTTATATAAGAAGAGTAGGCATTCACACCTTAGACAAATTACCCCATTGGTCACATCATCTATACAAATCCTCCATATAAAAAATCGATTCTAAGTGGATAAATTTTATTGTTTCTTCTTCACAAATTTCTCATTCCAAAAACCATTATTCATATTCAAATAATTTATTATTTTATTTTTAGTGTATCCCTCCTTTGTTCAATGATACTCTATGGAAATATAAATAATTTATCATCCTGAATAAGAATTTTCTCTTAAATTCTACCAAAATATTAGTAACCTATAAATCATTATCTTTGATTTTGTTAAAAAATTTATCAATAAAACTATTTTTACTACCCTTCGATATATTGTTCTTATTTATTTAATTGGGAGGAAATTATTAATGAATTAATAATATCTTATCTTGTTGTAAAAAAGTTTGTTAAGCATTTTTCTTATCATAAATATTACTAATTTTGGCATAGGAAGTTTTACTATTAGAAAGATGTTTTTTTAAATTTTAAAAGGATAAAATTTGGCTATCCATTTTGGTAGATTATTTTCAATAGATTAATAAGGTTTATACTTAACATCCAAAAAATTATTGAAATATTCATTCATATTATTTATATAATACCAACCTCAAGACACATTAGTTGTGTCTTATTTAATTCTTATTACTTTATGGATAGTTTTCTTATGGATTAAAAATACATTTATTCCTTGATTTTATTATTGAATACTAGATATTTCCTCTTCTCATAAGAAACAAGAATACTATAAATTTATTCATGGTAAATATCATCTCTATATTCTAAATTATAAATTTTTGTATCAAATATTTCTTGAATGTTCCTCATCAACCATTTGATAGTAGCAGAGTAATCATCAACAGTTTCATCACCAGCCATCAAAAAATCCTAAAACTTTCTTCTCATTGTTTATAGCTTTTCTTCTATACCTATAAAAATATATTAAAAGGTTATTTATAATTTTTGACCAAAATTATTTGTTATTTTAAGTCCCATTAATTTTTTATACACTTTTACCTACAAGGACATGATAATATCATTTATTTCCTTTCAATGTACCACTAGGTTTCTATTTTATATAAAAAGAAATAGTAGAATATTTATCATGTTTTGGGAACCCAAAATTTGAAATATATATGACTTATATGCCAAGTGAGAGAATATAGGGTATTATTGTATTCTTCTATCCATGATAATTTTTTAATATATAGTTGGAATACCTATACTATTAAAAAAATTTAAATTCTCTACAACCAATAGAATATATATCTTATAGATGGAAATTGGTTTCTATAATATGAGTTCAAGTTATTTGTAATGGGTTACACTAATAAATATAGGGAGAGGGGTTAAATCAATGGTGTTTATTTTACTCTCTCTTTTATTGAAATAAAACCCAATTACTTGTTAGAGTATGATCCACTTTATTATTCTTTCTTATCCTTACCAAAATTCTATGTAAATGAAAACCAACACAAGGAACACAAAATTATTTTAAGGTTTTTTCACAAGGTGGGTACCAATCTATGATGTGGTGGATTTAATTCAGAGTAATATATTTTAAAATATAATTAATATCCAATTATAAGTGGGGATTAAGGTATAATACTCTTTATTTAATTGTTTCCCAAAAATATCTCTCCTAAAAAAATTATTCCAGTGCCCACTAGTTGTTAATTAGAAACCACTAGCACAATGAATAAGGTCTTAATTTGAGACGCATGTTGTCACAACATCACCATATGATATCTTATTATTCCATTTATAAGACTTTTACTCCTAGGAAATTTTTTCATAATTATTTCATGAACATCATCCTTTTACTTATTCTATATATAGATAATATTATTTGTCTTTGATACTATATCATGTTATCTTCTCACTTTATCTATCTTTGATATTATCAATATTCAACACCCTTAGTTTGAATAAAATTTCTTTTCACCTATTTTATTTGATTCAAAACAAATCCATCAAGATCATTCAATGATATTCAATTTTTATTTGGATCTTTTTATTATAATATTCTTTAATAAATCATTAATGTTTCCCAGAAACATCATGAATAACTTCTTATACATTGACCACTACATTATCTAGAAAAAGATTGTGACCGTAATATATAATCTCCAGACACAACTTATATTCTTTATCACTCACCAGAGATTCAATCAAGGCATGGAAATCTTCCTCTTTATTTATCCATAAAGACTCAGCTTGAAGCATTTATTAAAAATAAATCTATAGTATTTAATCTTAAAAAACAATAAAAAATAAATATAGGGAATTTTGGTAACTACTTACAGACATTATCATTTTTTAAAGAATAACCATTTTAAGATCAAATTAATCTTAGGATTCTCTTTAGTTACATGGATTTTCTAAAAATTCATATAGAAAATGATTTTTTCATAAGATTAAATAAAACTTATGGTTGTCCTTTTATGATCTTATGAGATAAGGGTAATAAAACCTATGAAACTGGAAAGTGTCTCCTAAAAAACGAATTGATGATACTTATAAATTTATATAAATGAGTAAATTAATCTTATAATTCTATGGGTTCTTTGTAACTTTAATTTTTTTTACCACAATTTAATTTCTAAATGAATTATAAATTGGAACAAAAACCATTAAAACTTTTAATATCACTCTTATGAACTTTATTCCATTGCTAAATTTTTACTCACTTGTGTTGGAATGACTCTTATAGAAGAGTTAAATGTCTCTTATGGTTTGGAAATTAATGGAATAATATTTTTCCAATTTAGAGTTACTATTATGTTCCAGTAAGGTTACTATTATTTTTTTCATAAAAAACCCCAGAATTATCCAAATTTTCAGTCCCTATAGAATGTTAATATTATGAATTCACTAAGGAATATTACAAAAAGTACATAAAAAATTTCCCTCGCCATTTTAAAACTCATAATTTATATATATTTTCTTCTATATATTATATGAACTATTTTAGACACATTTACTTACTTCAAAAACATCTTTCCACCTTAGTAATACATCCTTAATTGATTTCACTAATTTTAATATATGGTTTAAATAAAATAAAACACTTATATAATTCTGTTATCTAATTTATTTTTATTGATTTATAAGGTCATATGACTAGGAAAACTAGGTTTGGGTGCCTATATATGGTTTTTGTGGGACTAATATATGAGAACCTCTTTCTGGTTTTCTCTAGAATATAATATTTTTAAAGGTATTATGGCCCACACCAGGTTTGAGGCACATTATGAGGAATGGTGAATGGACTAGGTGAATATTGAGTCCATATATGATGTTTGGAATGAACTAATCCTATTTTTTAAGGACCAGTGTGAAATTAGTTGTAGTGATAGATGTGGATCCAACTTGGTGAAATTTGGATGTTTATTCGAGATTAGGGAAATTACATAGGGGTAAGTCAAGGGAAATAATTGAGTGATGAAAAACTACACTCTTTGGGATATAACTAGGGTTAGATAGTTTCATAGGGGTTTTATAAAAAACTAGGAAATCATTATATGCCATCATATATATAGGATAATTGGGAGGGTTTGGAACCCAAATGAGAACTTAAGAGATGGGTACAACTCCAAAATGGGGTGAGACCTATGTAATAGACCTAACCTTCATGTCAAATTTTTTTTTCTAAAGGCTTTGAGATGTTTTGGGAGAGTTTGGTGGAAATTTGAAGGATCAAGGTGGTGATTTTTCTTGTTTAGGGTCACCATAACTTTTGAAATGACTTGAAAATCCATTATGACTTGGGTGTGCTCATGTGTAAAATGAGTTGTGATACTACAACTTAGAGAAGGAATAGTGATGGGTGTGTTGGTATGGTGGTCTTTCTATGTGTCATAGTTAAGTTGAAACACCTATAAGAAGGTGTGTCACTAGGAATGGTTCTCTGGTGGAGTCTCTATGTAAAACGGGAAAGGACACACAATTCCATGTTCTTAGGTGTTGTTAGGGTAAAATACCCATGTGATGGGAACTAGGGATTTGAATTTATCCATTGAATAAGTTGGAATAACTACTACATCTTATACCATGGTGTGGTGATGGTGAAATCTTATTTTTAAATTTAGAGAAAAAATAGGCTCTCACATGAAGGGTTTAGATAATACATTGACCAGAACCACCATAAGAATTTTGGTTGGTCTCTATATTGTGGTGGATTATAGTGGGATTTTCTTATAAATAGTAGTTCAGCCACCACCTTGTTTCATGTTTCAAACCAATTACTGACTCCTTAACAACCCTTTATCACCCTACCATTCTCTAGTAGCCTCCCTTAGTGTTTGTAACCCCTTAGTTTGTTTGTATCATTCATATTTGTTTTCATTTGGTCAAGGTAACTCTCAATTTCCCCTTTATTCCTTACTTATATTTATCTTCCATATAAGAGTTCATTGTGGAGTTTTTATTATCTATTTTGAAATTTGTTTTGTAGAGGTTTTTTGTGCATTGGGTTCCGATGGTGATTCCTTTGAGATCAGTTTTGGAAGATCCATGGTTCTTATGTGTTTCTATTTTAAGATTCAATTGTGGTAGGGGGTCCTTAATCTCTCTTATTTCAATATACTTGTAGTGATGTCATTCATTTTTCCTTTGGTTAGATAATATGAACCAACTTAATGAATATAATTAACATGTAAAATTGAAATTAAAGGGGAGGAAATGAATCACATGAGTTTACTTTTTCCTATGATTTGAATATAGTTTTGAGCATGATTTATAATATTATCAACCTTGGTTTATGTTAAGTTTATTTTTTATCTTTATAAAAGTAGGAAACCTTTTTTATATTATTTATTTGACTCACTATATACGAAATTGGATAAGAATGTACCCTCAGATAATTAAATGGTTTCCCATGGAACCTCAGTTTTTATGAGAATGACCTTGAAAATAGATAATTAAATATGATGAAATCTCTTAGTTAAAAATTAAAATTCATTGCATAGTTCTTTTTGTTTGTGGTGGTTTGGATGAAAAGTGGTTGATATTCAAGGTGGTGGTGGTGATAAGTAGTTTTGATGTGTGTTTGTGATGGCATGTGTTTTCCATGAGATGTAGTTGTGATAAGTAGTGGTTGAAATATGGGCCATATTATTATATAGAAGAGGAACTATTTGTGTTGTGTTGTGCTAGTTGCTCGATAGTGATGGAATGTAAAACTACTGGAAAAAAACAAAATATAATGGGTTGGTATAGATAATGAATACTTGAACTAAAATATGGAGTGTGGTTAAGTGGTTATTTTTAAACATGACTGAATGTGATTGATAGAGGTGGTTGGTTTGTAGTTTTAAAATATGGAAATGGTTTAACATGAAAATGAAATAAGGAATGTGGATTTCTAGAGTGGTGTAATGTATTTATATGTGGAAATTAAAGTGGTAGAGGTTGTGAGGACTTATGGTGATGTATTCTGTTGTAATGGAACAGTTGTTATAAACCCATAAGATGGTATCACGAGTAAACTATAATGAATTTAACTCTCTTCAAGATTTCTATATATACACCACCTATGTTGAGCACTATGTTATATAACACAAATGAATTTGGGGTTACTTTTACCAAAAATACAATATAGTGAGGATAGAGGGTTAGATACCCCCTCTTCCCCACTCTTTCTTCCAAGTGAGGTTCTTACAAATGTGCTATCATGGCTTGTGGAAATAGTGAACTTATGGCTGAAATGATGAGATTTATGAGGTGGTTCATAGTGGGGGTAATTCATGGTAGAAGGAGGACATGAGGATGATGTCCTTCATGTTTATGATACCCTACTATTCTGGTTAATTGTTAGTGGTTATGAGAGGATATGGATTTGATGACTAATTGAACATGGGTTCTTTAGTATGATATGGTTTTATTGGTGTCTTTAAGAGGGATGTTATGGATTGTTTCATATGAGGTTCTTATAATGTTATTGTTTCCTAGGTTTATTTAGGTAGGATTCTATGTAAGGGATGGGAGTGTTGGGATGTATGATTATGGGGGAATGGGAGAAGGAAATTAGTTGGAAAGTGGTGAGGGGTATACTTTTATCAACATGATTCATATTATTTTACAACAATTAGATGTGTTATTTGTTGAGTATTCCATAGTGAGGATGATATTGGCTAGTTCACCTACTTGGTTTTATATTGGTTCTAGTTTTGTCTAGTATAACCTTAGTATGGTATTTTTCACAAGTACATGAGAGACTTTGGGTATAATCATACGAAGTATGCATGCTATGCTTACCCTAGATATATACAAATTTTTAGGGTTTTCATAGGACTTTAGGGATCAAGCTAGACATTACTAGTCCAAACATTGGATTTTTTACTGATTTTATACCATAGGATGTTCTTTTGGGTATTTATTTAGAGTCTATTTACAGTTGTTCACTTTATACATACAACATAAGATTACTTTAGTTTTTTACTTTATATTTAAGTCATAATGTTTCTTGGTGACTGATATCCTATAATTGTACCCTAATTTATCTTTAGAGGGTAAAAAAATATATCTTTGATAATTTTTATTCCCTCACTGTTAGATGCTAACTCGGGGCTTGATGCTGGAAGGAAATGGGGGTTATTATCTCTCTCCATTCATTTCAGGCTTAGGAGGGGTACCTTTGGATGGAAGTAGTAATAAAAGAGTGTTATAAAATGTTTTGGCTGAGGTAAAATATGAATTATTGAGTTATGCATAATGATTATTACATGGTTTAGTAGGTAAATAGTTCCAATCAATCTTGGTGCATGAATTATTCTAGGTTGATTGGCCCGAACACATGATTTTACACCCCCATGATCCAATGAAAAGCCTATAAACATATCGATAGACAAATTATTGTGGGTTTTCTTATAGGAAACATGAAATTTTAGGTTATTATATCAATTGGGGGAACATGGTGAATTAAAATGAATTAATTCAATGAATATTAGTAAAATTACATACTATATGGCTTAGGGAATCTTGTTTTCTCTTCTAGTAATGGAACCTGTAAGTTTTCCTCATGTGGTTCAACCTAGTGAGGTTTATCAGGCTAACCTGATTGAACACTTGAGGGTTGAACTAGTTGAGAAGGATGATTTGGGGTAGGGGAGGCTGTATTCATTTTAGTGTAAATATTTGGAGAAGCATGAATGTTCCATTTATGATATGTTTACAGAGAACTGGTTGGAGGAGCTTAAGATTGCCTTCAGTCTGATTTATACTTGGGAAGAGTATGAGGTCCACCTAAGATTCAATCATATGAGGGGTATAGCTCATTAGTGGTTGATATTGTATCTCATGGAGTTGAAGGAGGTGGATGTTTCTTATATAGACTTCTTGAATGAGTTTTGAGAAGAGTTCCTATCATCAACCATAAAGGAAGTGAAAATATAGGAGTTACTCTATATTTATCTGAGGACTGCATTTGTACTATAGATTGGGATAAATTTCTTGTATATTTTATATTTCACCATCAATATTTTCCCTGAAAAGGATTCATATGCATGAAATATTGATGATACACTCTTCCCTTCTATATAGTATGTAGTTACACTATTTAGGTTGCCCACGTAATTGGTAGTAAATATTAATTTAGAGGTGATCGAATCTATGAATTGTTAATGAGGGTTAAATTTGAGAGGGGCCTAAAATGGTTCCTTGAGGAGTATATTTTTTAGTGGAAGGTCTCTAGTACCAGGGAATTCAAGGTTTCTATTGATGGGGATTCAACCACAATATCTTTCTTTTTAGACTTAAGGGTCTAGTGGATTCCATGAATTCCCTAGGTGTTTGGACCAATTTACTATGTCTGTGGGGGATGTGGTTATCATAAATAATATCTCCCAGTAGTACCCGGAGCTCAATAGAGTGGTGGTGGTTAGGTTCAGTGTCATATTCTGTAGGAGTCACTAGTTAGTTTGTTTTTGTAGTAGGGACAATACGCCTATTCTCTATCATGAGAAGATACAGAAGGCAGGGGATGATCTTAGGATGTTCCAAAACTTTAGGAACCCTAACCTGAGCATGGAAATATAGGTGGTTATCAACAGTAAGGTAGATTATCTAGTCATGGTAATTTTCAGGATGTGTAGGTGCCAGAACCGAAGGGTATATATATCATCATAGGCATAATAAAATTATCATACAACCACATTTTTACTTCATTTATTTAAGAGCCTCACACTTATATTTTTACTCAGCATACTTCCTGATTTGGAATTATATTTCGAGAGGCTTATTTTACCCTTGGTTTTTACTACATCAGTTAGTGGCCATTTTAATTTATTTGATGTGTTCCAGGGGTATAAACTAATTACAGGTCGACATCAATCATGTGGTGATATTTTATTACTATAGATATAACATTATGATTTCATCCTTGACATTGACTGGTTGTATTACATGTATACAATTATCCATTGCTTTTAGAGTAAGGTTATGTTCTTGGATGTGGATGGTCAGCATGCCATTTTCATCATAGAATGAGGTCTTTAGATTGGAAGTTTAATTGTGAATCCCTTTATTTCATTGATGGAAGAGTTTTTAATGAATTGAGTAGGAACATGGATGGTGGAAGCTCCTAGATTCATCAAGGGATTTCTTGATATTTTCTCCAAGGAGGATGTGAGACTACACCCTCAATGTGATATCGAGTTTAGGAAAGATTTACATATAAGATATTCTCTAATTTTGATAGATCTTTATTGGATGGAACCCTTTGAGTTTTGTGAGTAGAGGGTTTATATTGATGACCTGATGTAGACGATTTTTATCTAGCATAGTGTGTCTCTATGGGGTTCTCCAATGTTATTCACGAATTATGTGGATTAGTAGTCTAAGTCTGTGTGTATACTACAAAAGTTTCAACTAGTTTACCACCGTGAATTGTTACCCTCTTAGAAGGATTGATGATATTTTCAACCAGTTGAGAGGAGCCAATTGGTTTTATAAGATCATTATGTGGTCCAAATGTAATCAATTTAGGGTGAAGGAGGAAGATATCCTAAAGACTACATTCCATTGCAGTTATTATCAATTTTAGTTTATTGTGATTCTTCTTGGTTCCACGATCACACCAACTATGTTTATGGGGCTTAATAACTCAATGTTATATGGGTTTTCAAACCGTTACATAGTCATGTTTATTCATAACATATTGATCTACTCAATGTCTTTTGGGGACCATGATGATCATCTTAGAACTATCTTACACATATTTTAATACCACCATCTATTTGAAAAGTTATGAAAGTGAATGTTTTAGACTCAAGAGGTAAATTTTATTGGAAACATGATGTCTAAATAAGGTGTTTTTATGGACATATAAATGATCAAGATAGTTGTTTCTTAGGAAGCACCCAAGAATTTGGAAAAGGATCACACTTCTCTCAATATCATGGACAATTGATGAAGGTTCATATCAATTTTATCATGGAAAATGGCCCCATTTTTGGATATTTAAAAGAATGAAAATGATTTTATCAAGACTAATCAGTGTTACGAATCATTTGGGTACATTATGGGGTGAATGATTAGTTTCCTAGTGCTTCAGCTTTTGAATGTGGTAGGGGGTGTTTGGAGTTTTATGTGATGCTACCCATTTGAACTTGGGATGGGTCTTGATAAAGTAGAAGGAAGTGATCTCTTATGGGTCAAGGTAGTTATTTCCCCATGATAATATATATCACCCCTAAACTATAACTAGTAGTAGTTGTATTTTCCATGACATTTTCATGAAATTACCTCAACATAAAACACTTTTTGGTCTTTACTAGTCACAATAGTTTGAGGTATATATTTTTTCAAGGCAACCATAATTTTGAAAAAATGGAGGTGGATGAAGTTTTTTATGACTATGAATTTGAGATATCTTACACCCTTGTTAATGGGATTGTTTTGGAAGAATCACTAAGTGGGATTTCATGAATGGATGTTTTTTAAGAGCGTAGAAATGTTTGGAAGGTGATGAAGGAGTTAGAATCCCATCATGTAGATACAAGGCTGGTTGGTGAAAGTGGTTTCTGATTTTATATGATAGTGTAGTATTCTATGATGTATAAATTGGAAGATTATTAGTGGGGTTACTAAAAGGAATAGGTTATTCTTAAATGTTTTAGCCATGTTGATTCCCTAGAGGGATGTTTGAAGGATGTTCAATACTAGATGTTGTTTTTGGGGAGGCTATTCATTCCAGTCATGATGCACGAGGGAGTCCTTAGTGAGTTTCTTAGCTCAAATTTGGTGTTATAACTCAGATTATATTTTATGTATAATGATTTGAGGGAACAATTTTGGTGGACGAGAATTAAATGGGTGGTGATTGAGTTTGTGGCTCGATGTCTAAACTTCCATCTTGTGAAAGAAGAACATTATGTTCTTGGAGGTTTGTTGTAGCCATTGGTTATTTTTTAGTGGAAGTGGAAGACATATCTATGGAGTTCAATAAAATATTAGACCATGATAATGGATGATTTGATATCATTTTGGTAATCTCAGATTAGATGATTTAGTTGACTCACTTCATAGAAATCAACTATTTGGGTGCCATGGATGTTTTGTTAAGGAGGTATTTGGATAAGTTATTATGGATACATGGATTTCTCAGGTCAATTGTATCCGAAAGTGAAATACATTTCACCTAACAAGAATATATATAATTTAAGTACACATTTGAGACCTAGTTATGTCTAAGCACTACTTTCCACCCTCATATAGATATAAAAACAATGTACAAAATCTAAACACTAGAGTTTATGTTGCATACATGCATCTTGGACTTTGGTGAAAAATTGGTAATGAATTTTAATTTTCTTGAGTTCATATATATATAATTCTACCACTCATCAATTGATATGGCACCATTTTATACATTTTAAGAGAGGCTATTTTATTCACTATTATATTGGGTTAGGGTGGGGGAGTCATCGATTCTCAGTCCTGATATGGTGTAGTGCATGGCAGAGAAGGTTGAATTAGTTCATGAGAGGAGTAAGGTGGCATCAGACTGATATAAATATTATTTCGATCATATTATGATTCCCCTAATATTTTATTTTGGGGAAAACATTTTCTTAAAGTATTTTCCTCATCATGTTTAGTAATGGTTTGGAAATGGGAGTATGATTTATCCCCAGTTCATGGGGCCCTTCAAGGTGTTAGAGAATGTTGACATTGTTTAGTACTTATATGCTCTTCCAACACGCATAAAAAAGATATACAACAGCTTCTATGCATGAAAGTTATTTTTTTACCTTTATGGTTAATCCCATTCCATTAAATAGGGAGACATGGATATCAAGCATGGAAAGAAGTTCATGGAGAATCCATTAGAGATCCAGGATTATCGAGAGAGATTAATTCATGTATGAACCATTCCATTGGTTCATATGCTATGAAAGAATAATGGATTGGATGAGTGTACATGGAAATATAGAACACATATTCATTCCAAGTACCTAGAGTTATTTTTTGGTTTTTTCTTATTCCATTGTGATTTAATATGGTGATGACTGACTTTTGTTGATTTATGAAATGATTTTTGTCACTTGAAAATGATGTGTGTTAATGATTCAAACATATAAAAAGGTAAAAAAACCCTTCCCAGTCAGGATTCATTATATTTAAACATGTTTTAAAACCTTGAAGGTTAGCTACTACCACCCAAATTAAATGATATCGTTATGTAAAGGGTGGGATTTCATGATTCAGGTGCTTATGGTAGTGTTATGTGATGGATGTGGAAGTCATTATTTTGGGATATTTAGAGGTTAAAAATTTGTTGCATATGTTTTTGTAGAAAATAGGTTACTAGAGGTTTGTGTGAGATGGTGAAATCGTTTCTACTGTAACATGATCCCTACGATTTATCTCATAGGATGGGTGTTTAGAACCTTTCCTTAACTTTTTTGTATTATGGGTTAGTTTTTATTCATGAGGATGGTAATTTTTTAAAATGTATATGATATAATGGTTTGGTACGTCATAAACATTAATTTTCATTTTTCTCAAGTCTTAGAGAGATTTTTTGTGGTCTTGGTGGTGATATATAAGCTTGATATGTTGCTTTGTCCATTTTGTGGTAACCATAGCTTGTGAAATAGCTTAAAAGATGTTTTGTAAGGAATTTTTACTTGGGTGTTCTCCCATGTAAAATGGTCTATGAGACCATTCCCTATGGAAGACATGGTTCTAGGAGTATCGTTCTGGTGGGTTTCCTATGTGCCATGAGAAAGTGGAAACTCTTAGAGGAGGGCATCAAACCAGGTGTGGTGCTCTAGTGAAGCGCCTAAGTGAAATAGGGTAGAAGGACTCACAACATGGTGGTCTAGGTAGTGGTGGGGTTAAAAGTTCAATTTGATGGGCACTAGTTCATGGTTTCTAGCCATGGAAGATGATGTAAGAATCAAAAAGGATTAGACCATACCATGATTAAGGCTATGGTAATGGTCAAATATCATTTTAAAAAAGAGTGATAAAAGAGTATCTCACATGAAGGGTTCAGATTCCACATTGACCGAATCCAAGCCAGGAATTTTGGATATTCACCATGATGTGGTGGAGTCCAGTGGGTATTTCTTATAAATAAGTGGTAAGCTACCCCCTTATTTTTAATTTTAAAACTTTTTCAACTCTTAGTTGACCCCTACTCACCTTTCATTTCCCTAATTGCCTCCCTTGATTATTAAAACCCCTTGGATTGTTCAGATCTTTCATATTGGTATCCTTTATATTGTGGTAACTCTATTTACCTCATTCTTCATTCCTTCTCTTTATCTTTTGTCTCGATATAAAGAGGTTTTCTTCTTTTTTTGTGTGTTTTTTTGGAGGTTTTTTTAAGCATAAAAATACAGTGGTGATTCCTCTGAGATAAATAGTGGTTAATACTTGGTTATTGTGTATTTATATATCTTTGAAGCTTCAATTGAGTTAGGGGATCCTTCATATATCCTCTTTATGTGTCAATTTAGGGATATCATTATTTTTTCCCATTATAGAGATAGTGTGCACCATCATAATGATGGTAATTAATTTTTAAAATTAAAATTTAAAGGGAAGGGAAGGAATCACATGATTTTACTTGTTCTGGTGGTTTTACTAAATGATTGATCATGATTACTAATCTTATTAGACTTTTTTATGTTGTGTTTGGTTTTTTTATTATTATGACTATCAAAGTGGTGGAAATTTTTATTCTTATTGATTTGAATCACTGCATAGGAAATTTTCTAAGAAAATATCCCTAGTTAATTAAATGATTTCCCATGGAACATTAGTTTTTGTGAGAAGGGATTTGAAAATATAGAACTAAATATGGTTAATTCCCTTCGTTAAAAACTAAAATGTGTTTTTTAGTGTTTTTTTGTGTGGTGTTTGTGTTATGTAGTTGTTGTATTGTGTATTTGTTTCGATGATAAGTGTTTTTGATGCATGGTGGTGGTGATAGAAAGTAGTTGTGATGTGTGCTTATAATGGAATGTGGTCAAGATGATATGTGGTTTTGTCATGTAGTAGTAAAAAATATGGGGCTTGTAGTTATAATGAAGAAAAAATATTTTTGTTCTGTGGTGTTCTTCTAGTTTCCTAGAAGTTATGGAATGAAATTTTAATGAGAAAACCCATATGGAATGGTGTTGTGTGGCTAATTAACTCTTTAGCTAAAGTGGAGAGTGTGGTTATAGTTTTTATTATTAAGCATGAATAAATTTTCTTCATAAATGGGGATGGTTAGTAATTGGAAAATATATAATTAGATTAAATTGGAAAGAAAATAAGGAATTTGGATTGTGGTTTGTGGATTTATTATGGGCTGTAATGCATTTAGAGGTGATAGTGAATGTGGTGGAGGATATTTGGACTTTTAGTGATTTTGTATGTTGTTTTGGTACTCTTGATATAACCCCATAAGACAATCTTATGTGTAAAACTAGAACAATTTATATTTTCAATGTGATTTCTATATGAACCCCACCCATGTAGAGCATTATTTGTTGACACCAAAATATTAGGGGGTCTTTTCCAAACCTCAAATATGGTGATGATGGATGAATTTCAACCCCCTACTCCCGAATCTATCTTCTAGGTGAGGTTATTACACATATACTATGATGGATTTCAGACATAGTGTACTTATAGTTAGGTTTGAGAGATTCATGAGATGGTTTACAGTGGAATTTTAGCATCATAGGAGGAGGGAATAAGGTTTATGTACTTCATGTTCACAAAACCCTACTATTTTAGTTACCTGAAAGTGGTCATGGGAGAATGAGGATGCAATGAATAGTTGTATTTTGTGTTTTTGTTATGATGTGTTTACCCTGGAGTCTTCGAGTAGGATGTGATGGCTAATTGCACATGGGGTTCTTGGGATATACTATTTCCAAAGTTTCTTTGGTTATGATAATATATAAGGTATGAGAGTGTAAGGAAATTTTTCATTGGGGCAAGAGAGTGTGAAATCAGTGTGAATGTAGTGCATGGTACCCTTTATTTATTTTATTCATATTATGTTACTATACTATGATGAAATAGTTGGTGATCATTCTATATTGAGGATGGGACTGGTTAGTTGATATACTTTAGTGCTTGTTGGTTTTTTCAATTTTCCGCTGGTGCATTAGTATTATCTTTTTACACGCTCATGAGAGAAACTGGGTATTATCCTTTTGATTATACATGTTATTCTCACCCCAAAAATATAAATACGTTTTTTAATATTTCATGAGTACTTTGGGGATCATGCTAGAAATTAGTAGATCAAACATTGGAGTTTTCATTGAGTTTCTTTCTTAATAATTTCTTTTGATTATTTATTTAGAGGCTCTTTGTGTTTTATTACCATATACATAAATTTTAGAATAGTTTTTG
Source organism: Viscum album (assembly GCA_963277665.1). Classification (NCBI taxonomy): domain Eukaryota; kingdom Viridiplantae; phylum Streptophyta; class Magnoliopsida; order Santalales; family Viscaceae; genus Viscum; species Viscum album. Next base: position 1,104,027,218 of record OY728137.1, read on the forward strand.
TTTTTACTTTCTCATTATGTCATGTAGTTTCTTAGTGATTTATATCCTATCTTGTGATCTAATATTATCTTTAGATTTTTCTTCCTTCCATCTATTAGAGTTTTTAAAGGTTCAGTGCTAGTGAAAATCCTAGGGTCTACTTAATGCATTAATAAGGAATCACTATCTATCTTATGTCATTTTTGGCCAAAGAGGGGTTCCATTGGAGGGAGGGTTCATGAAAATTAGTTGAATGGTGCATCAAAGTAATACCTTGAGGGGTAAGTATATCTCCAGATAGAAAGATCCTAGGTTAATAAGTTAATTTCATAATCCATTAATGTATAGTACCATATTTATATGGATGTAACATGATCACCATCATGATTTACCCTTCTTACTTAGAGGTCCCTTTAAAAGGGGACCTTCAACCTAACTAATATGTGGGGTTATTTGAAATGGGTTTGATTACTTATCCACGTATTTGATTAAAAAATCACTTCAGATATGGATATTCATGAACTAAAGTTCTTGGAATCTCTATTTACTGGCTCTCATTTCATACATATAGATTCTCCCAAAATGGGAGAATAATAAGCCCTTTTATAGGAAAACCCATTATGTAAACCCAACATTGTATCGTAACTATTTAATAACTGCATTGGTTGGGGTTTAAATTTATCTTTCTTAGGGTGTCTATGAAAATTTAGTAGGGAGAATGTATGATTCTATGGTAAGGATCACACATTGTTTTAGTTGGGTGAATGTGTGACACTTCATCTAGGGAAAAGCTGACTGGAATTTGGAAAAAATAACTTATAAACCCTCTAAATTAAAATAATGATAGATTTTTATCTAGATTTATATTTTAGATATAAAAACTATAAAATAAAATAAATATAATTATTCGTCCCTTTTATAATGGGTATACACATTTTCTAAGTATTTCATGTAAAAATATTCCTTAAAATCCCTAAAAGCCTCATTCAAGTATTTTTATGGAATCCATACATTATAGATAATAGGTTATCACCACATCACCAAAAAATATTGAAATGTTTTTTATGAATATTTATCCCTTAATGTATGAGAAATCAATAAACACATGGAGGTTCCATTTACATATTTTCATCCATTGAGATATTTCTTTTTTAAATTGTGATTTATGTATTTTTGAAAACTATCACACCAGGGATTTCACAAAAAAGTGAAAAAATACAAATTTTTTTTTGTGATAACACTCCTCACATTGAATGTTGAGCTTAAAATAATGTAGAACTATTGAGAATAATTTATAGGAAATAAGGGTTACATTTATAAAATTTAGCAAGGTTTGTTCCAATATATCTTAGGGGCATGCCAATTTAGGGGAAAATGTACATATGTGTTTATGGGGGATGGGATATGGGGTGTGAAGTGAAAATAAGTTACACAGGTACATGCAATATATCCATGGGATCATACCAAAATTTTAAGTTAGATGAAATTTTGTGGAATTGAGTTTCAGGGGGTAGTGTAAATTATAAAAGGCCATGCCACATTAGCATGGGGTTGTGCAATTATTATCATGGGCTATTCAACCTAGTGTTTTGAAAATATAATGAATGTGGGTTGAGATTCTAATGATGGTGCTACTGGAATCTAGTATGAACCCATAGATTTCCTCTTTAGTGTGGATAAATTGATGTGTGAATCCCCAGCGATGTGTTAAATGATGTGGCTTAATTGAATAAGTTAATTGGATATATATTATCTATGTGAAGGTGTTGTGATACTATAGCATGAATAAGATATAATTATTTTTAGAGATGTGACATGTAAATATTACCTAGGATCTAAATTGTGGTAGACCTAAGTGGGAGTGTGTTATATCTATACAGTATGATAATATTCCCTAGTAAAATTGTTCCTGTAATGGTCTAGGTTAAGGAATAAATGGATAGTTGGGGTATCAATCCATTTTCAATGTGTGGTAGTTATGTGTGATTGGTTATGTGGTGGTGGTTCTAAATATTCCATTTTTATAAGGATAATGTGGTTTTGTTATTGAAGATATAACATTATGTAGTGGATTTGTGATGTGTGGTGGTGAGAATGCAGGTTAATGAGGCGAAACTCCCTGAGGTTGGAAACGTGATAATATAATCAGATTCTATGTGGGAAGATAAAAACCCAATGAATATAGGTTTTTATGGGGAGATCCCCTAATGGTGGACACCTAAAAACCAAGGAAAGTTCTAAAGTGTGGATAATTTTCTAACCAATGGATAATGTGAATTCATAGTGAGTTCCCTTTGGTGGATAAATAATTATTAGTGGGGACGTTATAGTGAGGTTTACATGTGGATATTATAGCGGGATCAATGTGGGTGGAAAATAGCTTTGATATGTACTAGGGTTGTTGTTGTTATAATGATGGTTATATAATAACATTTGAGGGGGATGTGATATGGTTGGAAAATAATGGTGATGCGGTATGAAATGGAAGTGGGTGTATGGTCAAATCATGATAAATACTTGTATTTTATTTCCTTGTATTATTTATTCTATACATGGATGTATTGGTATAATTTATTTACCTGGACACATGAGATTTCTATGGAGGAACCTATTGAGTATATTTTTATGATCACCCTTAATTTATGTATATATATTTTCAGGGAGATTATGTTGTAATTGGTTTTAGGTGACCTTACCTCTAGAAACATAGTACTTTTTAGAGGATATTATTTCATTATAACTTACCTAAGTCATAGTCGAGAGAATTAACTTTTAGTTTTTTAAATATCTGGTTTTCCATTGTATGAAATGACATGAATTTATATATATTATATCGATTATTATATATGGAAATACATTATTTTATTTATGGTGATCTTTTAGTTTTATTTTACAAAGGTCAATAACTTCCATATAAGTGTGATGATATACACCTGGTGATAATATCTTACTCATGAACTATTTAATGCGGGATTCATAATTCCTAGTAAAACTTCTTAATGGACCAAGAGGATCAACATAAGGGAGGGTAATTAAATAGTGGTTTCAATGTGAGTATTTTTAGGATGGAGTTTGGAGTTGGCATTGGTGTGGAAAGCATGGGTGGTAAGGTAGTCTCATAACATGAACATAGTAACTAAAAGAAAATGGAGAAACCATCTTGATATATAATGGGTCATGGTGTTATAATTGAAGACTCTATAACATATGTATCAATACTTAGGGAATAATATTTTGACTTTAGGCTATTATGATAAGTGTTGATTCATGAATCATCTAGTTCCCAGAAATAAACTTTTTTTAATATTATGGTTGGGGTAATTATCCTTGTGGGGGCGAATTATATGGAGAAGTGGATAGACACATGTACTTTGTATTATCATGGTTAGAATTTCCTCATATATAGATATATATCCTTGAGACAATGTAGGTTTTTCTATTTTTAGTTTTATCAGTCATGCCACACCAACATGGGGTTTAAAACGAGGAGGTCCAACAAGTAGTTGAGGCTATATATTAGAGAGTAAAACCCAAAGTTCATTAGGATTGGAAGACAACCTTGAGTGAGTTGTAGAAGAATATTTTTATGAAGTATGAATTTTATATTTTAATTCATGAGATTGAACATCATTTGGAAGAGGTTGTGATACATTTTAAAATAATTTATTCAGGAGATAAGAACCATGTTTATTTGGATGTAAGATTTTTATGAGGTTTGGTTTGTCTGTAGTGATCACTTTTCGTTGAAGATCATGATGTGGCTATTGTAATATGGAATTAATTTTAGGAGAAGTTTAAGAAATATTTATTATTATAGACTATTAGCTTTGAGAGTTAGTGGGATATGTTGGTGATATAGTAAGGGAATTATTTTTTTTGGGAGTTTGGTATGTGTTTTAACGACTGGATTCTATATTCTCTAAATTTTATGACTAAATAGAAGTTTATTAGTTATCATTTTAGAGGTTTTTGACAGTTGAGATCTAGAATCAGTTTGTAATATTTTAACAAAGTTATTTTACAAAGATAATATAAATGTCTAATATGATAAATAATCTATTGATGAGGATGAGATATTTTCTAGGGTTTTTATAATAGGTTGTAGCTTAGAGTGAAGATATAGGTGGATGTTTTTAATATTTAATGAAATATATATTCAATCTATGGAAAGAGATTATATTACTATCATGATATAATTTCTATATTTTAGGTAATACATAACCATATCACGGGTTCTAGGCATTTCATTATTTCTCTTTAAGTTTTATGGTCCATATTCAAGATGCGTGAAAGTATTTTCAGGGTAGTAATAGGAGGCATGAACATAATGAAATAGTTAAAGGACCACTTTATTAGGGTTTTAATCCTCCTCAACATTAGTTTTAATATCAATAGTAGGATAAATGAATCTAAAGGTCACCAGTATAGGGTGGTGTCAGAAGTCGACATCATGGTACAACTCAACAGAGATCTAGCCAGAGAGAAGGTAGATAGAGGTAGCATGAATGGAAAGGATGGGGATTTGGGAGAGGTAAACTCTTGGTAATTGTTGTTCAAATATTTTAGGGTCTTGAGGTTGTTATAGGTGCGATTTCTATGTACTCAACTCTTAGTTTTATTTTTATTGATACTGATGGATTGAATTATTTCATGACTACTTCCTTAGTTTATGGGTTAGTACTTCCAATAGATGATTTTTAGAGGCTATCAAAGTTCATTACTCCAGTAGGAGGTTGGATTAGGATTATAGCTATGAATTGTTTATTGGGTTAAATATATTCACTTGAAACCAAATCTTGTTATGAATAAAAAACATGATGTTGTATTGGGGATGAATTATTTATATTCCACAAAATATCATATTAAATTTTATCGACAAAGGGTAATTTTCTTAAGTTTTTATGGTAATTATGTGGTGCTTATTAGGGAATGAAATTTTCATTTGGGGTTAGGGACATATTGAGAACTAGAGGATTACATCATAATTGGTGAGATTTATTCTTTGTTAAATAAATGTGAATATGGATAATTTTATTTTATTTGTGGGATATTACGTAGATATGTTCTTAGAGTAGGTTTCATGTTTTCCTTCAAGTGAAGATATTGAGTTTAGGAAAGATATATATATCCCGGAATTCCTATAATTTCTATAGAGGAATATCAAATGGTGCTTAAAAATATCAGAGAAATGGGAATCTAGATTGATAACCTTTTAAAATGTTGTTTTATTTAGAATAGTTTGTTTCCATGTGCTACATTAGTGTTATTTGAAAAGAAATTGGTTTAGAGTATGAGATTATGTATAAATTAGTAGTAGTAAAATTATGTAATGGTGAAGAACCATTATCATATTTTTAAGATAAATTATTTGTTTAATCAGTTGAAGGGGATGAATTGGTTTTCTAAGATCTATTTATGATTTGGATATCACTAGATGATATTTAAAGATGAAAATACCCTAAAAGAGATTTTTGATATTTGTATGAACATTTTTTCTTTATAATGATGTTTCATAAGGTTATAAATACAACAACATTGTTCATAGTGAGGGGACCCAATATTAACTGTGTGATAAATGAGAAGGGGATGAAGATAATCAATGATATTTTATTTTTATAATTTAATTCTTATAAGACAACCTTATACTTTTATTAAAGAGTTATATATTTATTCAAAATAGGCACACAAGCACATTCAACATTAAAATAAAAACATACAATGTTCAAAACTCAATAAGAGTAACTTTTCATTATCTTGGTTTAGAAATAAATAAATACCACACAATTTACTAGAAGTTAATCCTCTTTATGTGGTTACAATAAGTAGTGAGTATCCTTATACTTTCATTTCACTATAATCAATACAATAGTTCTTGTTATACTTTCACATATAATATATGAAATAGTGAATTCATAGAAAATTTATAATCCTTTTACAGTAGGTTCATTATATTATCACATTTCTAATTTAATAACTTAAATTTTTATCTTCTTGAAAAACTTTATTGTTCACTTTCTTAGCCAGTAGCAAGATATAACACCCCCAAAGACTTATGGGTAAAACTCTATCCATTCACTTTTATTCCGAAATTTATATCTTATTTTTTCATCCAAAAAAATATGTACACTGCATTATGATAATAAAAACAACTTTCTTACACTATCTCTATCTGATTCCACTTGGTATAAAAGTTTGTCTATTGAATTCTATCAATTTCCCCTGATCAAAACTTCTTTTTTCATTACCAACTTCTTCTTCTTTAACCAACTGATTTCTCTATTGGAAACATACTTCTAAAAATATGGATTTTATATTTCATTTTATATCTATATCTGAATAAATTCCTACCGCACTTCAACTTTTTCACTCGTGAAAAATACACCTCTCTCTATACGGTGTTTACACCCTATCTATAGATGTTAGAGAAGAAGAAAATGGAGGATTAAAATTTTACATTCCTAATCAATAAAAACATAAAATTCACATATCTCGATCAGAATAATCTTTTTGGATTCTTCTCTAGTATTTTATAGAATTAATGAATCATCTCATAAATACAAACATCCACTACATTCAATATACTTCAAACTCAGTAAAAAATCAAGGATCTCACACCCATGATATTTGAAACATCGAATGATAAACACAACATTATCACATTTGATATCTTTATGAACAATTCATAAAAGAATTTTTGATAGGTAAAAACATATTACATTGAATGTTTTTCCAGTAAAAAATCATTAAAATCTTGCATCACGATAATCTATGTTTGATTGTTCCTTCATTAACTACCTAGGAAATCCTCAAAAGACATTAGAAAAATTTTCCTTTGTCTAGTGACATGTATGTGAAATATATTTTCATTAACTTCATTCAAAAAAATCTATCTGATGATATTTATAAAAAACATAAATCTAATCATCCTAGAAAGACATTATCTTTACAACGTTATACAAGTCTATCTGATGGACTTTGTATAAAAGAAATTCCCTATAGACTTCATCTGATTGGATTCTTTTAGATTTGGACTTCATCTGATTTGGACTTTGTCTAATTAAATTTAAACCATTTATAATTCACCTGATCTGGAATTTATCTAATTTGGATTTCATTCGACTAAATTCCTTAGTATCTTCCCTTTGAACATCAATAAATTTTCTTTGATCAACAAACCTCACAAAAGCCTTCCTCAACCAAAACTCTATCTGATTTTTGTCTTCATGGTGAACTTCCCACAACCTCAAAGTATTAAAATTGTAAATAAAAACAACCCCCTTATAATTACAATCGTATCATGATATATCTATGAACTAATTATGTTGTGAACATTTAGAATATCAAATAAACACCAAGTTCATTTTTAGGGAAAACTTAATCTGATGATTTAATAAAAAAATATAAACATTCATCTCATTTATTATGCCAAGAAAACTTCATCTGAAATAGTTCATTGGATTAAATTTATCTATTTTCTAATTATTTCTAACATTAAACAAAATTTATGATTTATGTTTGACCAAAAAAATAAAAATCCTTAAGAAAACTTCTTACATCATATATCTTTCTAAAAAACATCAGCTTCTTCAAGACATCATCACCATATTTTTCCTAATAGTGCCCCCTTTGGGTTTTATTATCAATTAAGAAACATAAATCATCAAAACTATATAACTTATACAATGGTTCATTTATCAAAAAATTATAATCCCGAAAGAGAAAACTCATTTGTTGGAAGCAAGAATCATTGAACAATAATACAATAATGTTTTCCTTATAAATCTTCTTCCACTTAAATCCTTCATTACAAAAATAACTTTTTCTTATTAGATAAAATTTTATGTATCCACTTCAAATAACTATTAAATCATTTCACACATGCTAAAATAACAGATTACCCTTTTAAAAAAATCCCCTTAAATACATGATTTCATTAAAAGCTTCAGCACATACCAATGTATTGAATTATGTTACAAACATTTATCCATCCATTGAAAATATATATCCAAATAAAAGATGGAGAGGGTAAAAAAATCACATAACCTAAACCTTAAGAGTGGGAGGTTGAACACTAATTATTAACCTCATCTTTTTTAATATTTCATTTTACAATGATTTTGTAAAAATATCTGCAACTTTCTTTATTATAGGAACAAAATCTAACCTCAATTAATTTTTCTACACATTCTATTTGATGAAGTGATATATTATATCATTGTAATTGGAATGAGAATATTTCATTGTATTTTTATTTAGATTTATATAAATATTATTATAAAAATCAAATATAATGAGAAAATTCATATCTACAAAAAATTATTCCAATTATGTATTTATCCACATATGTTGTGTTGTATCTTGGGTGGAAACAACAAATTTAGTTTTTTCTATATTGAGAGTTACTAAATTCTATTTCTTTTTATATCAACTAACAAATCTTTCTCCCAAAAAAATACTCCACCATATATGCATTTTCTATCATCAACACTTCCTTCCCATTATGCATCCATATAACCAAACAATTAAATATTTTCTACACTATTATATTAAAACCCAAAAAAATGTTTTTCCTTTGATATATCTTAGAATTAGTTTTCCAATCATGAGGTGATAATATTTAGGAAAACTTTTTCCCCTGGAAGAATGTTTTAAAAATACACTATATATATCCTAGAGAAAATTATATATAACAAACTATCAACCCAATTTATAAATTGATTAGGGTCTGCCTCCTTTCTTTCCCCATATTTTGACAAATTGTTTCCCACAAAAATTGATGTGGAAAATGGTTTTTATTCATCCATACCAAAAATCCTTAGAAGTTCCTCAAAATAATTCTCTTAACATAGAAAAATATATTTCTTATTTTTTGATATTTATAAGCCATTTTTTTCATTTCTCTCAACATGTACATCTCAGAATGATTCTTCATCTCTTGAGAAAACTTTTCACAAGTTTATTCATTATTACCCATGAATATAATATCATCAATATTTATAATAGAAACAAGGGAAATCTATTTAATATATTTATATAAAGGTTTATATCTACTCTTACTTTCTTGAACTTCAAATTCCTTAATAAAGTATACAATATATAATACTAATCTCTTAGATATTGAATCAACACATATATATCCTTTTTCAACCAACACATAAAACATTCATCTGTCCCAGTCTTAAATCTATATGGTTGGTTAATATAAACTTATTAATTGATGTCACCAGTATGAAATTATGACTTAAAATCCATATATAAAATTTTAAATCTCAATTAAAAAATAGAACTAAATATTCTGATATTTTATAATCATTCCACTTGAGAAATGGAATCATCAAAACCAATGACTTCAATTTGTGAGTAACCTTTATAGACCAATCCTTTCTTGTTTCTTATAACTTCCCCATTCTTATATAAATTTTTACAAAAAATCCACTTTGTAGAAATTATATTCTTATTTTTTGGTTTAGATACTATTTCCCAATTATCATTATTTTTAATTTGATACAGTTATTAATTATTGGAATCAATATACTCTTGATGTGACATAGCTTCATCAAGATATTTTGAATCAATCTATGAATATAAGAAAGTCTGTGAAACAAATTTTGAATTTATTATGGTTTAAACATGTTTTCGTTTTCTCCAATGATTTTATGAACATCAAATTATTATCTCATCCTAGGAAGAGATAAACATAATTGTTTCTCATCACTTTATATTTATGAGAAAAAATATTCTTCTTGAGCAACTTCAACATTATTATTAACATTAAGGAGTTTTTTCATACTTTTTAACTAAAACCTCATCAGCATCCTTTTCATTCATATATACAACTATTTTTTTGAGACATTTTTATTAGATTGTTCATGAATTTTCACATATATAGAATCAACCATCATTCATATATCTTTATTATGACACTATTATCCTCTACCATTAATAGGGTATCCAAGAAAGATTCTATAAACACCCCCATGATCAAACTTCCCAAGATTACAACCATTAAATTTTATAATGAAAGGAATTATGAACACAAATAGGTTCATTAAACTTTGGGTTTCTTCATTGTATATATCATGTGGATTCATTTCAATGTTTGACCCATAAAAACATGAATTTTGAACATAAACTATTTCTTTGATAGCTTTCTTAAAAAATAATGAGATATATCATTTTCGATAAATATTTTTCATCCCATTTCCACAAAAATTCTATTTATTCTTTCAATAACATAATTTTATTAGGAGTTTAAGGTCAATTTAACTTATAATGAATTCCATTATTTTCAAGATAGCCTCTAAACTTCATACTTGAATATTTTCCACTATTATCATTTTAAATTTTCTTTACAGAATACACACAATCTTTTTCCACACTTCTCAAAAAACTATTAAATATATTTAGAGCCTATGAATTATGTTTTTGAAATATAATAGTTTTAATATGAGTAAATTTACCAATGAATCATATAAATCAATTATCTTCACGTGTTTATTGTTTACTCATGGGCCCACAAATATCAGAATATATTAGCTATACGAGATGAGTTAAATATATCTCAACATTCTTATATATTATGTTTTTAATATTTGTTTTCTAGAAAACATAGCAACACTAAAATATTTTTCTTTTCATTTTACTTATATAAAAAATAATTTATTTATTTGTAATATCTCTCATTTTACTATGACACATATTCCATAGAATTTATGATAAAATTATTTTCTTTTATCTTGATCATATAAAATAAAATTTATGAATCACCAACATAAAACAAGTTTCTATTTGTTAATTGTAATCTCATAATGAATTTTACATCCTCTATAATCTTCACAAAAAAAACATATTTTCTAAAATCAAATTTGTTAACTTTATCATAGAGTTTTGAATAACTTATAAAAGTGTGTTTCAACCTTTATAAAAGGATCATTTTGATTTTAGGTTTTCTTCACTAATGATAGAAGATCCAATAAATTTGATTTTGAGTAAATCATTAATAATGAATTCACTATACCTTATTTAATATATTTCAAAAAAATTTAACAACTTCAAATATTATTTCATATGTGGAGAACACCCACTTTCCAAAAATATAGGGTGATTCTCCTTTTATAACTTTGAGATTAGTTTTAACAACTAAGGATTTTTATTTATTTTAACATAACTTTTGATATTTTTTGTATAAACATTTTTTGGAAAGTATCATAATAGGAAATAATTTTTTAAGATTTATAGGTTGATCACATCTTTCAAAAGTAGTTACCAGTGGTTGGAATATATTTTCAATCTTAAAATTAACTTTATCAGGTTTTATCTTTTTAGTGAGATAACTCCCCATAAAAATTTTTCTCTAGATTCTTCTATATTATTTTCAATGTTTCTGGTTAAAACAACACATGTTTAACATATTCCCAAATCAAAAAAAAATACAACAATAATTGTAGAAATCATATATCCCACTATAAATTGTATACTTTTCTGTGTTTGGATTCTATTTTTAATCAAATTTCATAACAAACACATTTTTATTTAACTTCACAATTTTTTTATTACCCAGTGAAATTATATTATTAATCTTATATTTCTTTTCTTCCTCAATAGAATCGCCTATAGTAAAAAAAATTGGTTCATAATTTGTAACCATATAAACTTTTGTTTTTTTAAAATCTACTCATTTTAACTACACATAATGTTTTCTTTACATAATTTTCCTTTCATGAATATTCATTATTTATATCATCATTTTAGTATAGATTTTTTATCCTTCTCAGGTTTACTAGACTCAAAACTTTCAACAAAATATATAATTGATTTTTGGTTGTTTTTAACTCCATATTCATATTTAATAAGTATTTGTTGAACAATTTCTAAATATTCTCCCTTAACCTTCAACATTTATTCAAGATTGATATTTTGGATATTTGTTTCTTCAATGAAATTATAAATATTATCAATCTCTTTTTGAAACTCAGTTTTTTATTTAATAAAATATTCTTGATTATTTGAAAAAATATTTTCTCTTTCAAACCTCTTGATATATATTTCAAGAATTATATTTTTTACAGGAAATTATTTCATATCTCTCTTTAGCATAGACTTTATATGTTCTTATTATTATTTCTAACTAATAATTTAATCACCGTTGGATTTTCACTATTCAATTTTTCAATAATGATTTCTTCAGTAGAATCATTATTGAAGTTTTCAGCCTCTTATTCATTGTAATCATCTTTATCACATATAGATATATAGTTTCTAATTTTGTATTTAGATTAATTACTATCCATCCCCATTGGATAGGATTTTGATTTTTCTACTTTATTTTTATAGGAAATTATTGAATTTATATCAACCTTATCACTTTTATATTTTTCATTTTGTTAAGGAAAATCAGAAGTACAATTTCCAATAGATCTATAAAAAAACATTTTAGTTGTAACTTATCTTTATAATTTTCTAGGTCACTTCCCACATTTTTATAAAAAACATAATTTTTTTAAAATTTGGACTAACTCCATCATCATTGTTATATTCAAAAACTTATTATTCTTTGTTAACATTGTTATATTTTATTTTATTAGCATCTTTGAAGGAATGTTATCTATCAAAATTTTATTTGTTCTTTATATATTTTTTTCGTCTCATTTTAGAAGTGTGAGAGTTTTATGTAGGTCATATAGAGATAGAGATTCATGATCTCCATCTTCTAACGATTAAACTTCTACATCAAATTTATTAGGTAGAATTCCTAATATCTTTTTTACAATGGTTGAGTATTCAAACTTTTTACCAAGAGTCCCTATTATGGTTAGAATTTTATTCACCCATGTAAAGAAGTCACCAAGAGACTCATAATCACAAATCCTAAGATATTCATATTTTAACATTCATATTTTTATCTTTTCCTTTTCTTTCATATTTTCCTAATAAATGTTCTCTCTATTTTCCTAGATTTAGTTATCTATTATAAATCCCTTAAATGTAACAAAATAACTTTTTAACAACCATGAAAGTATATATTTTCTGGCTCACCCATCATTCTCCAAATTATTCTTATCAGAATATATTAGGTAAACTCCCACATCTCTAGTTGATAAACCATTTTAAAAAACATTGATACTTTATAACTACGCTTCATAAGATAGGGTAGCATTATATAATTATAGAAACAATAGTTCTTTCCATTAAAATGGTCATCCTATTACTGTTCACAAAATTCTAATATCCATAGAAACTTCTATTTTCTTTAAAATTTATTAAAGAGTTAATGATGGGAATATTAAATTTCACACCACTTGGGTGGACCCAATGATATATATGTGATCACTAAGATTGGGAGGGGTAAATTATTGATCTTTTATTTTTATAATTTATTTCTTATAAAATAACCTTCACCTCATGTTAAAGAGTTATAATTGTCCTAAAAAGAAGCACACAAACACATTCCACAAGAACATAAGAATTTATATGTATCACTACATAGTTAGAGAAACTAGTCATTAGTACAGTATTGAAATAATATTGTACCACACAATCTCTTAGAAAAAAATCATATTTATGTTGCTACAATAATTTGGGAGTATCCTAACACTTGTGTTACACTATGATCAATGAAATAGTTCATGCGCTCTTTGTACATATAAAATATTTAACAAAGGATTTTTTAATAACTTTAGAATCCTTCACCAATAGGTTCATTATGTTTTCACTAAACTTATTCTACTTATCCACATTTTCTATTCTTGTAAAAAAGATATTCTTAAATTTATTACTCAACAACTTGTTAGAACTTCTACGTTTTGGTTCTATGTAAAACTCTTTCTATTCACCACTCATATAATTTCTCTATCTAATTTTTCTTTCCTAAAAATTCTATCTAGTGCCTTATGATAGTCAAAACAACTTCCTTACACTATGTATATCCAATTAAAACTAATATAAAAGTTAGTATGATGGCTTATTTCTATTTCCCCTGATCAAAACTTCTATATTAATTACCTAACTCTTCTTTTTAAACTAGATATTCCATGGTTGGAAACTTACTGGTCAAAATTTATTTTTTTAGATTTGATTTGGTCTCCATTCGAATCAATTTCTAAATCACTTCAACTATTACACAAGGGAAAATCACACCTCTCTCAATACTATACTTTCACCATATTTTTTAAAGTGAGACATGGAGAAAAGGTTGGATTTGAATTGTACTTTTACTCTCATTGAAAATTTTAAATTCAAATCTCCTACTCAGTATAATTTTCTTGGATTCTTATCCAGGTTTATATATAATTCATAAACGTTCTCATAAATTCAATAATCCACAAACTATTATAGAATTCCTTTAAAAAATAGATAGAACTATTGATATTACCCCAATGATATTTGCAATATTGAATGATCAACACAAAATCATCACATTTTATATCTTTATAAATCGTCATAAATAAATTTTGAATCGTTAACACTTTATACCACTGAATTTTTTTTTGAAAAAACATTGTATAAATTATTTCAACCATAGAATCTCTATCTGATTATTCCTTTTAAAAACTAAATAGTAAATTCTCAAAATAATTTACCAAACTCTTCCTTTGTCTGATAAAATACATCAAAACTATTTCTTCATTTACTTCATTCACAGATCTCTATACAATAATCTTTATTCAAAAATTCCATCTGATCCCATTAAAGAATCTTATTATTCACAACTTCAGGCATTCCTTTCTAATAAACTTTGTATAAAAAGTTTTTCTTCTTGAAAAATATAAAATATATTTTATATTATGTACATGAAGTTATTTAAAAAAATGGGATAACTCTTAAACAGATGATTGGATTAGAAATCTGAGACCATGGTTGGGTCTGGAACGTAGTGTTTCTCCTAGGTGAAACATAAAATGAGTCGGCACAGGACGTTCAGACCCATTGCACATTGGTGGGGCCTTTAAGTGATTAAATGAATTGATTTATTCAAAATTGAATCCCATAACCTAATAAATGGTTATATATTCATGGTTATCAGTTTTTATCTTCATAAATCTATTTTTTCAATGACGAATCCCTCCCTTCCTATCCTTTGCATTGGTGAATGTTGAAAAACAAAGAACGAATGATGAATCCTTGGATCTAAACGAATCAAGACATGACTAATGAAAAGGATCCTCCTCCTTATTCACCGAACATGTTCTTCATAAACAACGATCGATCCAACCTGGGTAGGACTCATCATTGGTGTTTTTATGACTTGTGTTAAATTTTGATTAGGTTAATAATTGGTTTTTTAATTTTCACCCTTGTTTCCAAACTATGTATAATCCCAAGCTCTAGATTTCTTATATTTTTTATCACATGTTTTAACCCCAGTTCCCCATTCTTGATCACCGACCAATAATTATTGGTTGGTGATGATGAAATCCTTTATATTTTGGTGCCTATATCCCATTTTTGAGTTTTTCATTGAGGAATATCCATGTATCCTAGTTCAATGAATTTCTGATGACCCTATCTCGATATGGTGCCCAAGAATGAGAAGGTACTGTGGAGTGACAATTAAATAACAAGTGAGTAAGGGATATGGAAACAAAATGATGTAAGGATGAACAATCCAAAAGTTTCATAACGATCTGACAAAAAATGAATTCGTGGCAGTATGCAGAATATTTGGCCAAACACTAGTTTTCAAATGAGGCCACTTCACGATGAAAAATAAAGAGATTCCTCATTCTTCAGCCATATCTGAATTTTTCAAACTAAAATCAGGAGACTCTGACCCTAGTTGACGCATATTTGGAGTGAAGATGAGTTTTTGGGAGAAATCTAGTGATTCTGGAGAAAATCTCAACTACATGTCATGTTCAATGAAGAAAACAAGGCGTGTATCCTCCCTCAGCAACAACACTAGGGTTTGAGAAGAGTTAAAAATTAAATAGGATGTACTTCCTTGATATGTCTTCTACCACCTCCCTATGTGAGATGATCCATGTTAAGGAGCATACGGCTAGGTGCAAACCATGTGTTGAGAACACAAACACAACTTAGTCACATGAGAAACATCCCATGTAAACCAGCACACAGTGTACCGATATACATAGACAAAGAGTCTGAGTACATGGGTATGACCAGAAGACACAACCCATTCCTTGGATAGGAGGGACACACTATGTAGTCCACCTACATGGAGTTCATTACCACATGATACATAACCTATGTCCATCTTGAGACATGTACATACAACGGAGTGGAGCCACACACCGTGAAAGCACCATCACATGCCACGTATTCATTGAGTGCTTGTGATAAATATTTAATCCTTCATATCTTATTTGTAGGAACTCGGATTTTTTCCCATAATATTCATATACTGAGTGTTTTTACACATATAACTTGATGGTTCACTCCTAATGGGCTTTTGAGATACAATTTGGATGTTCTAGGTTGGGACATGTAGAGATGACACTAGATGATATGACCAATCAAATAGGCTTACCAGAGTAGTTCCGGGCTGACCCTCTAGCTGGGATGGGTAGTGGAGTCCCCGAAGACGATACCAGAATGACCCTCCAGCTAGGATGGGTAGTGTATTCTCCAACAATGATACCAAGATGACCGTCCAGCTAAGATATGTAGTGTAGTCCCCAATGATGATACTGGGATAACCCTCCAGCTTGGCTGGGTAGTATAGTCCATGAAGATAATACCATCATGACCCTTCAGTTGGGATGGGTAGTGTATTCCTTAATAAGAGATTCTAGGAAGACCATCCGGCTAAGATGGTCAGTGTAGTCCCTAATGATATCAACATGATCCTCCAGCTAGGCTAGGCAGTTTAGTCCCCGAGGATTCAAAGAAGACCCCCAACTATACATCATAGTGGTGAGGTATGGTTTAACATACCTAAGTACTCATGAAAAATTGGGGTTATTTCCCCACCAATACACTTCCTTGTGATGAGACCTAAAACTTTTCAGGTAAGTCAATGCCACCCAAAGAAGATTGTGTTGAGGTGTAGTGATTTGAGCCCCTTTGACTTCTGTCTCCTAGGATGACACATGAGGTGCAGGGAATTTCTGATGGTTTTACATTGTAAATATTGACTACTCAGCTTCTTAGGATGTGATGTGATATGGAGATCCCCTTACTCTATTATTTGGGCTTCTTTTTATGAGAATATATATTTCCATCCTATTATAGTACCCACTCCCTGGGACTTGTTTACTGTCCTTCTAGGGGAATCAAATATGTGTGGGGTATGCCACATGCTTTCCATGTCTAGCCTATCATGGTTGGATGTTAATACTCTCTAGTTATAGGTAGTAAATACTCGGTGGGGAGTTCATCTCCTCACTGTATCTATGTCCTTATGTTTAGATGAGTCTACATTCACACTCTTGTTGGGATGAGTTTCACTCTTTCCATCCTATTTTACTATACCTTGATCCATTCAATGCTTCTGTGATATTGTGTCTCTTACTTATACCACTTCACCTCTTTGGGATTTTCTAATGGGTATGCATATACTCACCCCTTCATTGAATTTTTCCAACACAGGTCGTGTATTTTGCAGACGGCAGACAGGTCGATCATGACTACAGTGGAGCAGAGGGATACTGGACTGGACTGAAAATTACTTTTTCTTATTATCAAAACAATTTTGAGGCAAAAAGTAAGAAACCACAAAGATAGTTTTAACAAAGAAAAGGAGTAAATAGGATAAAAGAAACAACTAAGGCAAACCACCAGACCTACCCCACCCCAACAGATAATCTTGCAGACAAGCCTCACCGATGCATAGCCCTTCAGCAAGCAGTCCAGTGTAGATGTGCATGACCATGGTACCGATGGAAAACCCATACCCTCTCAGCATCCCACTCCAAAAGGCCTACAACGATAAAGGCTTCGTGCTCTAGTCCCTCATCTAGAGGTTCATGCATGCTCACTTTACTTTATAGTAGTTTTTCACTATTTCTACTTTTCCTGTACACATTTGCATTGAGTTGGGTATGTGAATGTGTATAAGTTCTTAGGAAAATTTCTCCCTGAGTTTTTTTTCTTTGGCAGTTCTCACCAACCCCTAGCCTATGGAGGTGAGCTTGGGGTTGTTGCATCTCAAGCTCTCTCTTGGGTCGGTTAGTGGCATAGTGGTATTAGAGGTGGTTCCTTACTTGAGATGTTGTTCGAATGTTCCCTAAAAATAATCGGTTGTGATTTAGGGAAATAGTGTCAATGGGTCTTGAGAGAGTCTCTCCAGATGGGGAGTCCAGTAATGGTATGACCGACTGATGTAGACATTCATCAGGACCCTGATTACCTACTTGTCAACATGGCACTCTAAGAGATTTGTTGCGGGGAACAATGGTACATGAATTATATAGGATCAAGTCTTTGACCGTTATTCTTGAGTTAGATCCCCATTATTTTGTTGATATATATATATATATATATATATATATATATATATATATATATATATATTCCCAAATGACTGTGGCACTGCTTGATAATTTGCAGGATTCCTCCGCAATGACAACCAACTAGGATATTGGCTCAGGTTCATGACGACGACCCAATGGGAGGTGAGGCCTTATTTCAAGGCCCATCGTGTGATCCCATTCCTCTAAGTTGTTAGGTAGTAGTGATTACCCCAATCAAGAAACAAATAGTCTCATCTTTATAGGCAGGGGATGTGTTTTGGCCGAGCATGCTCTGCAATTTCCAATGATAATGACCACTGAGGTTCCATGGTGAACCAGATACTTAAGCAGCATAGGATCGACTAGAGTCAGCGGTCTATGTATTTTTATGGGCTTGGACCTCAATGGATCAGAGGGTGGATTTGGATGTCAGCATTTTACATAGAGAACCAGGGAGATGGTGGAGCTTAGTTACCCAGATGCACGATGAGGCGACACTCTCATGAGACTACTTCCAACAACTATTCTGTTAGAGTACTACCCCACCACCCTACGCTCCATTCAGATTCAAGTACTTTTGGAGCTATATAAGGGAGGGATGATGGTTGAGGAGTACACATCAAGGTTCATTGAACTTACACACAACTCTCTTGACATAATCAGATACAATTACATCTGAGAATAGAAGTTCGAGGAGGGACTCCATAGAGAGATCTAGGACAGTGTAGTGACCATGTGCATCCCCACCAATGATGGGGTGCTGAAGCAGGAACATGGTACATAGTGATTCCTGGAAGAGGGACACCAAAAATATGGAGATATCAATAGGTGTGACAGGGTTGCGTCATCTTTTGCAGTAGGCAGGCACCAGAGGTCTCATAGTAGGAGACCCTTTTGATATTAGACTTGGTGCACGATCGACCAGTTCAGGGGAAGTGCAGAGCACTGGGGAAACTCAAAGAGGGACAATTCTACACTTATAATGGGTAGGGTCACATGGACCCATACTACATGACCAGGCGTAATAAGCTTCCGAGGTCGGCTGTAGGTGGACTTCTAAGAAAGAGGTAGCACCGTGATTAGCGATCTCCCTGGTGGGGATAGGGTGGTCCCCAATGAGCTAGAACTAGTAGAGGAGAAAGAGGAGCTATAGGAGGGGGACGACATTATGAGGTTCTCCTACTACCATCACTTGTATGTCCACCTCATGATCAGGGATCTAGTGGTTGAGGCCACAGACAACTACATGCTATGGACATCAATGACCCGCCGGCACACGAGATGATTCTAGGCATGATCTCTGTTTACTATACTCTTGCCTTAGTATTAGTAAACATAGGGGTTGTCCATTATTTTATATCTCAAATATTTTTTAAGGATCTATATCTCCAAGTAGATACTCTAACACAACATCTATTCCATGACATTCCTATAGGGAATGCTACCTCCATATCTTTTATCTTCTGGAAGCGAGAGCTATCGCTTGGAGGAGAGAGGTTAATGTGGGACCTACTAGTCATCACTATTTAACCCAATAGCATCATCCTATGTATGGATTTAATTTACATGGTTTTATCTCAGATTGAATGTCACTTTAGGTTATTCAGATTCTTGTATGCTGATGGGATGAGGTTCTTCTTTTTTAGTGAGAGAGACTTCATAGTGGGATAATTTGGTGTTATGTACAAGAGGCTATAACCTATTACCCATAAGATAGAATGTATTAATCTTGGTGAATCATAATTTTTGAGTGTCTAGGTCCCTTCAGTTGTGGGGGATTATATGGAAGTCTGTCTCAAAGGCATTCCAAGACAACATCCGAGACATGAGTTGGAGTTTTGCATTGACTTGCAGCCGAGGCTGCCTCTATATCTTCTTCATCATATCGAATAGAACCCACTAATCTCTGGGAGCTATGGTTACAGTTTAAGGGCCTTCGTGATAAAGGTTTTAGAAAACCCAGTGTATCCCTATGGGTGGATATATTATTTTTTGTGAAAAAGGTAGATGAGATCTTATATCTTTGCATGGATTATTGTCACTTTAATCAGGCCACAATAAAGAACAAGTACCCATTTCCAAGGAATTACATCCTCTTAGATTAGTTTTGGGGTGTTAGATGGTTCTCCAAGATCAATCATAGGTCCAACCACCACCAACTGTCGGTTCGTGAGGCTGATATACCAAAGATGGCCTTTTGATGTTGCTATGGACAATATGAGATCCTAGTGATTCCCTTTGGTTTGATGAATACCCCCAACATTTTTATGGCCTTGATGAACTAAATTTTCCAGCCATACTTGGACAATTTTTTCATTTTCTTCGTCGATGACATACTAGTCTACTCTAAGATAGAGGGGGAGAATACAAATCACTTGAGGAGGGTCCTTGCTCTACTTTGAGAGAACCATATTTATAGAAAGGCCGTGAAATACTAGTTCTGGATATAACTGGTTCACTTTTTAAGGACTTTAATTTCCGAGAAGGGTTAATCCATGGATCTAGTGAAGGTAAAAGAAGTGATTTCTTGGGATCCACCTAAGACCATGTCTAAGGAGTAGATCTCTCTTGGCTTGGTGGGGTACTAACATAGATTTGGGGAAGAATTCTCCAGAATTTCATCCTAATTGACATATTTGATATGGAAGGGAATTTTTTTTACTTGGTATGAGTAGTTCTGTAAAGCCTTTGAGGATTTTAGGTAGAGGCTAACAAGCACTCTTGTTTTGAGGCTACTAGAGGAAGGAGTGGAGTTCGTGGTATACTGCGACACCTCAGGAGTAAAACTTCGTTGCGTACTAATGCAATGATAAGAGATCATCGCATATGGGTTGAGGAAGATGATGCCCCATGAGTAGAACTATGAAACTCATGATCTAGAGCTATCAGTGGTTTTCTTCTATTTGAGGATGTGGAGGAACTGCATTTTGGGAGGGTGCTTTGTTGTTTACTCTGACCACCAGAGTCTCAAGTAATTCTTCACTTAGAGAGAACTGAACTCGAGGTAGCGACACTGGTTGGAGTTCCTTCAGGACTATAAGTTCGATATAGTCTATAATCCATGGAAAATAAATATTTTATCATATTCCCTTAGTAGGAATTTCTAGGCTCCCTTAGTGTGGGAAGCTTTAGATTAGTTTGCATCCCTACGGTTGACACTAATGGGGAATGAGGTTACAATTTTCCTATAGTTAATAGTGTTGAATTCTATGCTCCTTGAGTGTTTAAAAGATTCCTAGCTGGGAAAAATTTACAATAGGGTTTTTCATGTTCATATATCCATAGGTGATGCAAAATATGGATATTCTAAAGGAGGGAATCATGAGATCTTATTCCAACAGTGAACAATGTTCTAGTGGCAATGCAGGAGGAAGTGATGTAGGAGTTTGACACTTCTCCCATAGCTATACACCTTGGTGTGCAGAAGAGGTAAATAGATATTTAATGGTAGTTTTGGTGGTATTTCATGAGATAGATTGTAGCTGATTTTATCTCATGATGCCTTAACTATCCACATGTTAAGGTTGATCACCTGGTTCAGGCTGGTTTTTTGCGACGTCTTGATATCCTGGAGTGGAATTTGGACTCATATACATGGACTTCGTCATAGGTCTTCCAAGCATAAGGAATATCCATGACACCATCTGGGTGGTAGTGGACTAAGTCATGAAGTTGGTGCACTTCCTTGCTTTTAGGGAGAGGAGTTTGGTGGAGAGTTTGGGGTAAATGTATGTACAAGAGATCATTCACCTTAATGGGGTACCCTCAACAATTTTCTCTTAGCATGATGCTTAGTTTATATCATGATTATGGAGAGGACTACAGAAAGAATTTCAGACCTCACTGCTGATGATTAAAACCTTTCACCCAAAGATTGATGGGAAAACCGAGAGAACTATCCAAGTTATAGATGATATGTTGAAATCTTGTGTCTTGGATTTCGGCCAAAGATGAGAGTATCACCAAATTTTTTAGAGTTTTCATACAACAAGAGCTATCACTCCACCATCACCATGGAACATTTTTAGTCCCTATACGGGAGACCCTAAAGGACACCCTTGTGATGGACGAATATTGGAGATTCATATCTTATGGACCAAGAGTTGGTGAAGGTGGTGGAAAAGAAGGTAAAAGTCATCCTTGAAGAGATTAAGACGACCCTAATTAGACATAATTCTTACACATTTAATCATTTTAGGCCATTGTAGTATGATCAGAGAGACCATGTATTCATGAGAGTCTCCCCATGACATGGGATGCAGAGGTTTATCTAGGAAGCAAATCTATCCTTGAGGTTCATCAAGCTATTTAAGATTGACCAGAGGATTGGTGAGGTTTCCTACCACCTCGCCTTACCCCACACAATTGGAGTGGGTGCATGATGTTTTCCACATTCTGTAACTGAGGAGATACATGCATGAACCTACCCATGTCATTGAATGGGGTGATCTAGACATCGAGGATGGAACCACCTTTGCAGAGCACTAGGTGGAGATCGAGGACTGAAAAGAACCAGCCCTATGAGGATGACCCATCCCTCTAGTTCGTGTGTTGTGGAAGCACAAAAACATGCAGAAGAGTTCCTAGGAGTGGGTGATCCTAATGTGGGATCAATATCCTGATTTTTTTGTTTAGTTTTGATTTTTAGGGATGGAATTCTTGATGGAGGTAATGATATAGAGACCTGGTTTTTTTCTAATAAGAATTTGAAATATTTCTAAATATTATTACAGAGGTAAGAACTAAAATGACATATGATTCTGAGGTTTGGTGTTCCATAATTAATTTTATAAAAATATTTTATATATTTTATATTACCCACACACACAGTTAATTAAAGAAAACAAGGTGACTCTTAAATATTTGATCAGATCATAAATTTAAGACCATGGTTGGGTCTGTACCATGATTTCTCCCATAGGCATGACACAAAATGAGTCTACGTCAGATGTTCATATCCCTCACTCATTGGAAGTGTGTTTAAGTGATTAAATGAATTAATTTAGTCAATTAATTACTTAAATCCATTAATCCAATAAATGGTTATATATTAACGGTTATGAGGTTTTAACGTCATAAATCTATTTTACCAATGAAAGCATGCTCTCTTACACTCTTTTCTGTTAGAGAATGATGAAAAATGAAGAACAAGTGATGAATCCTTGGATCTAGATAAACTGGGACATGAAAAATTAAACAGATCCTTCTCCTTCATCAGCGAACACTTTCTTCATCAACATCAATCACTACAATATTTGTAGGACTCGTATTTGGTGTTTTACACCCTGGGTTTAATTTTGAGCATGTTGATAATTAAAAATTCAATTTTTTAACTTGTTTTGAAACACATGATGAACCGAAACACTGGGTTTCTTATTTTTTATCATATCTTCTAAACTTGGTGACCCATTCTCAATCACTAGCCAAGAAATATTTTCCAGTGATGATTAAACCTGTGTTTTTTGATTTGTACATTCCCATTTTCTTCATTTTTATCACCGTGGAATCTCTTTGGATACTTGTTCAATGATTTCCAGGTGACCTGAGCTTGGTCAGGTTCCTAGAAACAAGATAAAATTTTGTAATGAATACAAAATCATGAGTAAGGAACAAATATACAAATGAAACGAAGCAATAATGAACAATATGAAGGTTTTGTAAAGATCCGATGAGAAATGAAGTCGCAATGATGTGAAGAAGATCCTACCAAACCCTCGTTTTTGAATGAGGCTTATTTGTGATGAAAAAAATAGATTCGACATTATTCAAATCAATACAAATATTTAGGAGTGAAATAAGGTGACTATGACCTTGGTTGAAATATATTTGGAGCGCAGATGAGGTTTTGGGAGAAATTTGGAGATTCTAGCAAAAATCATGACTATATGCCATGTTCAATGAATAACACATGATGTGTAGCCTCTATCAATGATGAATCTTGGGTTTGGGAAGAGATAAGAATGGTACGACATGTACTCCCATTGACATGATGTGTACCAAATCCCAGTATAATACATGCCATTTGATGGAGCACACGACTAGGCGCATGCCAAGTGGCAAGCACACATACAAGACTTGGTCACATAGGTAGCATCCTATATAGACCAGTACATCATGTACCAAAGTAAATGGACACAATGTCCGAGAACACATACATGACCATTAGACATGACCCAACACCTAGAAAGGCGAGACACTCCATGTAGTTCACCTACATGGAATGCACTACCACATGGAACAAAACCCGTGTTTGGAAAGAGAAATGACCAAGCAACGAAGAGGGGCCACATCCCATGCCGACACTCTCACACACCATATACTCTTTGAAATATTTTAAGAAACCCTTAATACTTTATATATTTTCCTTTTAACTAATATATCAGCCCTCGATATGCCTATCCTAAATGTTTCTCCACCCAGAACATGATGGTTCCCTCAAAAGAGGGTTTGGAGATATGATGTAGATGTTCCTAGTTACACATTAAGAGATGGAACCCGATGATGGTGGCTATTAGATAGTCTTACTAGATCAGTTTTGGGATGAACCTCCAGTTGGGCTGGGTAGTGTAGTTCCCTACAATGATACCGGGATGACCCTCCAGTTGGGATGGGTAGTGTAGTCACCAACAACATTTCTTAGCTGACCTTTCAGCTGGGCTGGGTAGTGTAGTCCTTGATGATGATGCCAGACTAAACCGCTTACAAAGATAGGTAGTGTATACCCTAAAGATGATATTGGGATGACCCTCCAGTTGGGATGGGTCATCTTGTCCCTGATGATGATACCGGGATAACCCTCCAGTTGTGTTGGATGATGATACCGAGATGACCCTCCAGTGGGGATGGGTAGTGTTGTCCCCGATGACAGATTACAGGCTCACCCTATAGTCGGGTTTGGTAGTGTAGTTCCTAATGATACCAGGATGACCCTATAGCTGGGCAGGGCATTATAGTCCCTGATGATTCAAATAAGACCCTCGACTATGCTGCATAGTGGTGAGGTGTGGATAGACATATTTGAGGACTTATGATAAATAGGGTCACATACCCCTGTAATACATGTCTTTGTGACATGAACTAAAACCGTGTGGGAGATTTATTTCCTCCTATAGAGGATAGTATAAAGGTGTGGTGATTTTATCACCTTTGACTTCTGTCTCCTGGGAGAACAGATGAGGTTCTAGGCATTACAAATGGGTTTTCCTTGTAACTTTTGACTACTAATATTTTTAGGCTGTGCTATGAGATGGAGATCCCCTAAATATCTCATTTGGGATTCTTTGTCTGAGAATAAATATATCCATTATAGTACCCACTCCTTTGGTCTTGGTTACTCTCCTCCTAGGTGAGGCAAAGATGCATGGGGAATTCCATCTGCTTTCTGTGTCCAGCTTCTCTTGTATGGATGGTTTTAATATCAGGCTATAGGTAGTGAAAACTTGATGAAGAGTACATATCCACACCATCTTGAGCTCCTTGTGTTTGGATGAGTCTAATTTCACACTCTTGTTGGGATGAGCTTCACTCTTTCCATCCTCTTTTACTATACCTTGTTCTATTTACTGATTCTATTCAGTTGTATCTATTACTTCTCCCCCTTCACATTTTTGGGGGTTTCTACTGGGTATGTATATACTCACTCCTACATGAGATTTTCCAAACAAGTTTTGTGTCTTTTGTAGATGGTAGACAACTTGATTGTGATTATAATATAGCACAGGGATACATGCTATGTGGATTGTATAAAATGGTCATAGTTGGGATACATGATCTAGGATCTCTCAATAGATACTCTTTTTCAGTTGTCTTTAGGTTGGGATTAGATTTTGGTTTGGGGGTGTGTTTTTCCCCTTTAAATTTTTGTATTCACTACCATACTATTGTACCATCTAGAGGATCATGCTTATTCACTTTACTTTATTAAGTTTTCAATTTTTCTACTTTTTTTATACAATTTTTCATCAAGTTGGCTATGTGCGTATGTACTGCTTCTTAGGGAAAGGCCTCCCCATGTTTGTTTTTCCTTCGACACTTTTTCTAACCCCTGGACTATGGAGGCGGGCTTGGGGTAGTTGAAGCTTGAGCTGCGGCTTGGGTCAGGTCGTAAAAAACATCTAATTTGATTTCATCAGATTTGGAATTCATATGATTTTTATTTTTTTAGGGTTGAATTTAATACAATTATAATTCATCCAATTTTGAATTCATATAATTTAACTCATCGTCGTTTTTCCTTTAAGATTCAATAAATTTTCTTTAATAAAAAACATCACAAAATTTGAGAATAAACATTTCTCTACTAAACCACTGTATGATTTTACTTGTATGGAGGACTCCACATAATTTTATAGTATGAATTTTTTTAATACAAATTAATTTATCCCATTATAAACTAATTATTTTATCATGATATCTCTCTTAACTCATCATGTTGGAATCATTAATAACCACAATGATTTTCCATATTCATTTTCACCAAAAAATTTGTTCGACAATTTTTATGTAAAAATATAAACATTAATCACTTTTCTTATGATAAGAATACATCATATGGAATAATTTTTCTAATGAAAATTTTATATTTTCCAACTTTTTGAAATCATATCAAACATTGATGATTTATGTTCAACCAATAAAAGAAAACTCCTTAAGGAAACTTCCTTACATCCAACATCTTCATAAAAACCTCCATCTTCATCAATACATCATAACCATATTGGTCCCAAAATATTGGGAGTACTAATAGGATGTTTCAATACTATATTAATTATTTTTTTAGTTTTTTCATTGATGATATTTTGAATTATTAATAAATGGAGTAATTTTACCAAAAACATATCAAAATGATATTAGAGTTTCTTAGGGAGAATTAGTTGTATAGGAATTCATGGAATTATTAATTTTATACATGTGAGGTGAATATTTGGAGTCAAATTATTTTTTATCTTGTCGTAGTAGTGAACCCAGTGAAGATGGATGTAGTTTTTTTTCTACAATCCATCAAAAAATGTTTTTGAGGTAAATATTTTCTATATCTTAGAGGTATATTATAGGAGGTTAATACCAATATTTTTTTTAATTATGACAACATTATCATATTTTATTGTGAAATTGGATTCTTTTTTTGGACATAAGAGTGTCAAAAGGCTTTATAAATCTTAATGTAGATGTGAATGAGTGCTTTGATTCTTTGATTTCACAATGAAAGAGTTTCTTATGATGTCGATAGTGATTCCTATTATTAATATTTTAGATGTGTGTTGAAACCATAAATTTAATTCATTATATATGGGTCTATGAAGTTATGTACCCATTAATGAAATTACACATCCCATGAATTAAAGTTTAGGGATGTGAAATTTACTAATAAAATTTCACAGAAATATTTACATGGATAAATCTTTAAGGTTTATATTGATCACAATAGACTGAGATATATCTTTTCTTAGAAGGATTTTTATTCCTATAAGATAAGGTGTGTATAATATTTCTATGATTATGAATTTGATATTATATATACTTCTGGAATGGATAATGTGGTGGAAAATTCATTGAATTAAATTACTATGTAGAATACACTTAGTGGATGTAAATGAAGTGAAACGTTATGAAGTTTTTTGCATCTATTTAACTTTGATATAATAAAATTTTTGGTGGAGATTTTATTTTTTAAATGAAAGTGGAATTTTCAATGATCTTGTGGGAAGAGTATTCTCAGCTGGTAGACCATGAGGTGTAAGTATTGAGAGATCTGATCATGAAAGGTGATTCTTTGGATGGTTTGTTTTGAGGTAAAAATCATCATGTGTTATTTTATGGGAAGTTATTTTTTTACTACAATATTTATAAAGTGTTTTTTGTGAGTTTTATAGTTTATCTTTGGAAATAAGTTTCAAATTTTCGATGATGTATCACTCTTTAAAGTAGTATTTTTGGTGGTCTATGATAAAGTATATGATAAATGAGTTTTATTCTTGATGTTTTGTGTTCCAATGGATGATAGTCATACATCAGGTTTTACTAGGGTTATTACATCCTTTGAAAATTCCCCAATGGAAGTGGGAGGAAATTTATATTGATTTTTATAGGTTTTCTTCACACTCTGAGAGGGTTTGATGCTTTTTTGTTGATATGTATAGATTTATGGATTCAAATAATTTCTTATGTGTTAAGGGATCAATATCAATGGATTTTTTAGTTATTATTTAAGTAATGGAGGTGGTGAAGCTTCACAAAGTTCCATGGATAATAGTTTCTGATCATGATTCTTAGTTTACGTCCTGGATGTGTAAAGGATTACAACATGCCTTTGGTGCCTAGTTTTTCCATAGTTTTATAGTTTACTAATAGAATATTAGTCAAATAGAAGAAATGTTCCAGAAATTTGAAGATATACTAAGAACATGTATTTTGTATTTTGGAGGATTATTGGTATAACATTATCAATGGTGGATTTTCTCATTATAATAGTTTTAATTTCACCATTATAATGAATCCATGTAAAGTTTTTATCTGCAAATATGTTTTCACTGTTTTATTGGTTTGAGGTTAGCGTGGTCATTATTGTTGGGTTGAAAATGGCAGAAGATGTGATAGACTATGTGAAACTTATTCAAGATTATATGATGATTACACATTGTAAACAAAATTTCTATACAGATTGTAGGAGGAGGCTCCCAAATTTTTATATTAGAGATTATGTGAGTTTATCCATTGTGTGCACACAAATGGTTTAGTAATGAAATCATGCTACCATTGAGATTTATTTGTATATTAGAAGTATTGTAAAGGGTTATTTTGTAATCTAATAGAATATTGACACCTTGTTGATTGTAAAATTTTTATAAGATGTTTAATTTATCATAATTTTTAATGTATTATCATGATTTCTCACATGTGATTGATTTTGATATCATGGATGATATGTCCTTTGTGAAGTATTTGATAAAAAGCATCAATCATAGGTATAAATTAATTAAAGGATGAATTATTTACTTAGTGTGTGTTTATTAGAGGTATAGCAATGCATATGAGAGCACCTGGGATGGGGAATTATAGATGTGAGTTCAATATCCCAAATTATTTTGAGTTTTTGTTATTATAATTAATGTGTAATTTTTTTTTTAATGTTAAAAGTTGAATGAAATAATTCATGGTTTTTCCCATTGTTATGATTACAGATGAATATTTTTTAGTAATAATATATTAAAAGGGATACCTAGGTATTAAAATTTTGGGATTCAGATAATTTTTATTGGATATCGACTAAAAAGTGTAAAATGGTTATTCCAAAATTTTTTGAATAAAATTTTGAGCACACTATGTGATTTGGAACATAGTATTTGTAATTGGATGGTGACTTGGTAATTTTTGGAGAGAATAAGTTTATTTAGATATTTTGGGTGTCAGTGAAATTTTAATAGTATTATTTAATTTAGTAGTTCATTTTAAATTGATTATATTAATTAAATAAATTAGGTTGAATTAGGATATTTTGGTGTCGATTACAATAAAATTTTATATGATGTGGTGGAGTAGATAATTTTTTACCTAATTAACATGGATAGTCAGAGGCATTAAAAGAGGTTTGAAATATAGGAATTAAATAGAAGGTAAAATAAGATTTTATATACAATTATGGAATGATGTTAATAAGGGTACTGAGAGAAAATTTGGCACACCCCGACCTTGTTGATTTATTATTTTTAATTTTTTTAATTATTATTTTGAGTTTCGGTAGCAGGCGGGTTGAGTTTTAAATTTTTTTAATATCTTTTCACTGTTTCACGGTCATCCCGTATGGATGCCCAAGTGCATTGGGTTGTGGTGCAGGAATTGCACGTGTTTTTTAAGCCATGTGATGAGTGCGTGGAACAACATTGTAAGTGACAGTGTTGGGTAACGCGGGTTGAGTACGACTTACTCAACTATGCATCCAACTGCAGGTAATCGTGCATGGACCATGAGGTTACCTAGTTTTTAGAATAAATAATTCAATTTCATTTAAAATAAAATAAAACAATAATGCGTTACATAAAATGAAATAAATATATAAAATTTTTATAATAATAATAATAATATGATTATGATTATGATTATTATTATTATCCTTGGTTTTAATATTATTTTTATTATAAGATAAATTATAAAATGAAAAACCCTATTCTACCCCGTGGAACCCCCTTCCCCCTTTCTCCCCATTCACATGAGAGGCGCGGAGCAGACAACACCCTCCGCACCTTCACACTAACACCGACCACACCCTCTTGCGCTAGCCGCACCCGCTGTGGCTCCTCCTTCTATGTGTCATCCGGTCACACCTTCCGCGACCTCCTACTCCCTTGCACTGTCCAGCCAACCAACCTTCTCCCCCCCACTCTCTAACTCTGGCCAGCGGCAAACAATACGCTTGGTCATCCCATTCCCATGCCCTGCACTCATCCCTGCTCTATTAACCTGCAACAAGATGACAACCTATTCTCTTTCCCCCTCTAGTAATCATCCTCCATTTTTAGGGTTCTTAATTTTAGTTTTTTTCCTATTCAGTCAAGACCAAAAAGTTAGGGTTTTGTTCGGTTCGATTTTATTGGATGCTAGGTGACACAGATTGTTCCTCAGTTTGTTTTCTTCCCACCGTTGAGGTTTCATTGTGTTCACATGCCTCCAAGGTATATGTTTCTATATCTTACCATTACAATTTAATCAATATAATGTTTGGATGATCTAATTATTGTTTTGGCATGATTCACACCACTATAATAGATTTGGTCAACTTATTTTGGTGTTTTTATGATTGAAGAATTTTCCAAAAATATATTTTGAAGTATTTTCTTGTTTATGCTTACGCTGATTATGCTAATTGTGTGTGGTTAAATGTTAATTGGTATTTAATAGTGAATTTGGATGACTTTTGTGTTGTTTTAACTTATAATAATTGTGTTAAATGGTTGGGTTATAATTTGTGTTCTTTTGTGAAGCGATAGTGATTTTTATGGTGTGATTTGTAAGTTGTTTTATAAAATATTTATTGGTTTCTAAAATGGATCAGGGTGTGTTTTGGATATACCTATTTTTGGTAGCATTTGGTTGTGTTTTATGACTTTTTCATTTGGTTTATGTGTGTCCTTGGTACTTTTTGGTAATGTCTTGGTCTTTTCAGTATTAATTTTGGGTATTTTTTTTTGTTATAGTGAATTTTTGGTCAACGACAGAGGGCATGCACAAATATACATAAGGTATGTATATATATAATAAATATATGTCCTCTAAGTACATATTCCTTCATGGTGCGGGGAATACATGCATTTTATTATGGATATATGTGTATATATATAGGTACGCGCGTGCGAGTCTGGGCTAGTTACGAGTGGTCACCACCTTTTTTGACAAGTGCCAATGTGTTCGGCCTGCCCCATATCCGCTCTGTGGTTGGGAAATCCATGCTTTTACATTCCATTTCTTGTCCTTATTTCTTGATGTTTTTGTTAATTTATTATCTTGCTACGCATCTACATGGTACCTCTTTAATGTTTTTTGTGGTGTTCAAAAGTTGTTTGGTGTTGTTAAAGAAAGGTTTTTAGCTGAAAATTGGTTTATGCCTTGTGTACGATGCCTTAGGTGTTTGTTAATAACCACTTGTTAATATAAGGTGATATTTGATGGTTGGGAGGGGTTTTACAATAAAATGTTTTGTTAAATTGGTTTGAAACATGTTTTGGATTTTGTGTGTGAAATCTGGTGATTTCCCTGGTTATGGTTTGGTGTTTGTCTAAAAATGGGAGTTTGGTTTATAAAATTGTGTGGTATTTTATAATGATTGATATGGGTGTTTTTGGGTTGAAAACAAATGGTTTATTTATGAAATTTGGTTTCAAATTTTTTTATTGTTTTTAGAGTATTCCTCTTAGTTTGGCCAGGTTGGCCTTGGAAGTATGCAAGGGTGAGTTGTTGGAAAATGAAAGGGGAATTTGTATTTCAGGGTGTGTTTGGGTAAAAGTGAAATCGAAATACCATTTAGAACCTTCTTATATGTTGTTTTTTTATCTCGAATTAATGTTAACTTGGTCATGTTTTAGTAAATGTGTGATTTAAGGGAGTATTTGGACACTTTGGTATAATGATTGTGTTTGTGGTTGTTTTTGAATTGGTGAGTAAATATTTTGATAAAAGGATGATCATTGTTAATATAAAGGCCCGTTTGGCATTTTAGATTGGCTGTTTACAAAAGGTTTGATATGTGTTAATTGTATGAGGCATGTTTGGTATCTTTGAAACTATATGTTTGGAAAACCCCTCCTTGGTTAGGGCCTTTGCCTCGCTTTTCGATCATGTGATAGGAGGGTCCTCGGTATGGGCCTCCTTTTGAGAATATTTATTTTAAGGCATGGGACTATCCTTGAGGTGGTTAGGCTGGTACCATATTGTGTCAAATTTTAGATTACATATATATGACTTATTATTAGAATTTGGGTCACACCTCTTTGTGAATATAGCATGAAAAATTAGCATAGCAAGGGGGTTTATTGAGAATGATTGTTACACTAGTTTATATTATGCACTGGCTAGTGGCTCATAGTAGAGTGATGTTTTGTTATTATTATTTCTATGGGATTGGGCCCCATGATCAGGACAGGTAGGGTGACGGTCCGGCCTTATGTAATTATGACTACATCGAGAGTAGGCATGCCTTTAGGATGAGTCACATGTATAGTACATTCTTGTCTTCCTCAGAGTTCTTAGGTTTTCTGTGATCCTTTAGTACAAGCACTATTAGTACCATTTCCATTTCAGTGTGTGGAATAACTCCTTTAAACTTGGTTTTGGTGTTTTCATGGAAATGTTTTGTGTGTATGGTTGGTTTTAAAATGGACTTCAAAGTAGCTGTTTTGGAAAAGTTTGTGTGAGCCCCTCTTTGTTTTATTTTCCTTGTTTTTGAATTATAAGGGAAATGGAATTGCGATTGTTAGTTTTCAAAATATAGTTTAAATTTGAAAATGTTATTTTTATAACTGTAGTTGAAACTTGAATTATTGGAATATTTTGGAATTGGAAAATTCATGGATTTTGTGGTTCATTTTTGGCATCCCTACTAAGAATTTTAATGATCACACATATCCTAACTTTTCAGATACTGGTCCAACAAATTGGTTCATGTTCTTTTTTTTTCTACCCATATGAGGCTGGATGTTAGTTGTTTGAGGGGCCCAAGAGGTCACATAGAGGTATGTTCAGTCTTGTTTTCTTTCCTCTAATAGTTTTATTTTTATTTTTTTAGTTTTATTTATTTATTAATCTTTTTTTATGGTCCAAATCATTCCCACCTATTTAATTTTAATGCTCGACACTATTTTCCATCATGTGGGGATCATGAACACCCCTTGGTCCATGTTGTAGCCTGGCTCAGGTGACTGGTTCACGGTCGACCTGGGTTGGTTCGTGAAGAAATGGTATCAAAGGAGACCCTTGATATTTGGGGCGTCTGGTATAAGGAGATTAATAATGTCGGGGCTCAAGAGTTAGGTTACAGGTCAGTGCCTGATCACCACCACTCGAGACGAGACCTAAGTTAGTAGTGGTAGTCTGGGATTTGAGTCTTTTTCCATTGGTTGTTTTGGATTGAGGGATGACAATGGGGGAGAATCGGTTCACATTGCGGCCTCACATGGGGTAGTGACCCATGTGAAGTCCAAGTGCTCAATTTAAGTTCCTCTTAGTGTTATTCCTTATTTAGGTCATGGATCACCACCATGTCGGCAGGTTAGGAACATACACTGGTTCCTCATTCCAATGGTTTATAGTTGGTTATGTTTCATTTTGAACTTAGTTTATGTGAATTTGTGTTAAAGATGAAAGTGATTTCGAAATGAAAAAAATAAGGGTGTTTCTTCCAAATTGTTTTTAAAATTAGTAAAGTGGGTTTTTTAAGAGAAAGTGTATCAGTTTGGAAAAAATGGTATGTGATTGGATTTGGTAGGGAAAATAAGTGTTTGAACCTTCGAACTCTTTAAAAGGGGTCACACATGTCTGGGTATGTATGAAGAGTGTGTGGGGAACTTGTTCGCAGATGATGTGAGCGAGATTGAATGAACACACATGTGACGGTTTATAAGGTTCCATAGGTGAGTTTTAAAATATTAAAGAAATAATGGTTTTGGAAAAGTTATTTT
The DNA here is from genome assembly GCA_963277665.1 of Viscum album. Lineage (NCBI taxonomy): Eukaryota > Viridiplantae > Streptophyta > Magnoliopsida > Santalales > Viscaceae > Viscum > Viscum album. Next base: position 1,104,061,773 of record OY728137.1, read on the forward strand.
CACTTGTGTTTGTATATGTTTGGCTTATGGGCTTGTTTTACTAGGCTTGTGTTGTTACATTGATTAAGTTTTGGCTTGATGAACAGTTTTGAAGGTGTTTTTCATGTTGTTATAAGAATACTACCCATAAAATCCTCCAAAATTTGTTAATGAGTTATGACCAGTTCCCAGTTATTTTGTGTGTGTTGCCTGCCTGTCGAGGTAATTGAAGTATGTTGGAGGCAGTATTGTAGTTCGGAAAGATGGTGTGCCATCGGGTTGTTGGGAACTCCTAGGGTAGTTAATGTTCGTATCGTCCCAAAGTTATTTAAGGTTTTAGTTATGAACTAGTAAATATGAAAAGTTTCATTGTCATTAGAGTTTTGGTTGTGATTAATGGTGGTCGAGTTTTGAGAAGGTTCCCCATCTGGAAATAAGTGTGTGCCGGAGGAACCTATCTACAAGAAACCATCCTTTTCAGTTTTCCCCCCCAGCTTGTCGAACCATTCTCTTATGTGCCACCATCAGGTATTATAAGTCTTCATCTTGAATCTCTTTGAAAGAGTTCCACCATTGTATTCATTTGAATGATTGGGAGGATGAGGAAGAAGGAGTTGGGAACTGGAGGTTGTGAATTCTTGACTGTGGGATAGGAGATGCTTCAGCCATCATGGACGCAACCACAGATCTCAGGGTGAATCTCGCACACAGTCTTGAGTTTCTGAGGGTGTGTGGAACTCCTGTTTGGATCATGTTTTCATCATTGAGGAGAGAAGAATCAAAAGTTTTGTTGTTCTATTCTTGTCGCCATCGTAATATCATCCTAGTTAGGGTGGTGTGATGAGCCTGTTCTACCAAAATCCAAGTGGCCTTATCTTCTCTTACCATAGTTTCTAGGTCACTCATATTCCTTGAAGAGGAATTAGGCCCATGAATAAACAGACCTGTTCTAATTTTGAGTTTGGTCCCAGTTGTGCTCATTAGGGAGATTTTTGGTTTTGTGAAATTAATGGGTGTTTTTTTGAGCCCTTTCTTACTTCGGGCACCTCTTTGTGGGTTTTTCCTCTAGTGTGTTTTGATTTTGTGGAGTATTCCTCCGTCCCAGTGTCTCGGTATACCAGTTGGCCCCGTATAGTTCTAGTCCTTGTGGTGGGGAGAACCCCTCGTGTTCTCCCCTTGTTTTGAGTGTGGTTTCGTCTGGGTTGGTCAGGTGTGACTTGGGTAGTAAATAGTCACCCCAAAACTCCTTGTTTCTTTATGCTATGTTCGGGCATGTATTCAATTTTGGGATATCTTTGGGCATAGTGACTTTATGGGGGAAAAGATTCTATGGTGGGGAGAATTTTCACACACCGACCTAGTTGATTTATTAGTTATAATTGTTTTAATTATTATTTTGAGTTTTGGTAGCAGGTGGGTCGAGTTTTAAAATTTTGGAAGATATTTTCACTGTTGCGTAGTAAGCCCACATGGATACCCAAGTGCATTGGGTTGTGGCGTGTGACTTTCATGTGCTTTTTTAAGTCGTGTGATGAGCGTGTGGATTAGCATTGTAAGTGGGATGTGTTAGGTGATGCGGGGGTGAGCACGGATTACTCAACCATGCATATGGCTATAGGTAATAGTGTGTGGACCACGGGGTTACCTAGTTTTTAGAATAAATAATACTATTGCCTTTAAAATAAAATAAGATAAGAATTTGTTAAATAAAATGAAATAAATAAATAAAATTTTGATAATAATAATAATAATGATATGATGATGATGATTATTATTATTATTATTATTATTATCCTTGGTTTTAATCTTAATTTTTATTATAAGATAAAATTAAAAAAAGAGAACCCCTATTCTACCCGGTGGTGGCCCCCCTTCCCCCCTTCTTCCCAGTTCCCATGTGAGGTTCAAAGTAGACCACACCTGTCGCACCTTTATGTCGATGCTGATTGCTCCCTCCTGCGCCGGCTGCACCCACTACAACTCCTCCTTCCATGTGTCGTCCGGTCGCACCCTTCGTGGCCTCCTACTCCCATTCACTGTCCATCCAATCGACCTTCTCCCCCCCACTCTCCCGCTTCATCCAGCGCTAAAAAACACCATCAGCCTGCACTCATCCCTACTCCCTTGTCATGCAGCAAGCCGAAAACCTCATCTCTTCCCCCCTACGGTATGCATCCTCCATTTTTAGGGTTCTTAATTATTGTTTTTTTCTTATACTGCCAAGCCCTAATAGTTAGGTTTGTGTTTGGTTTGATTTTCATGGATGCTAGGTGATGCAGATTGTTCCTTGGTTTGTTTTATTCCTACCATTGAAGTTTCTTTATGTTCAGACACCTCCGAGGTAGATGTTTTCTTCTCTTCCCATTAAAATTTAATCCATATAATGTTTTGAGGATCTAAATATTGTTTTGGCATGATTCACACCACTATAATGGATTTTGTTAACTTATGTTGGTGTTTTTGCGATAGAATAATTTTCCAAAAATAGCTTTTGAAGTATTTTCTTGTTTATTCTTATTTTGTTTATTCTAATTTTGTATGGTTAAATGTTAATTGGTTTTTAATAGTGATGTTGGATGATTTTTGTGTTGTTTTCCCTTATAATTATTGTGTTAAATTGTGGGGTTTTAATTTGGGAACTTTTGTGAAGAAATACTGATTTTTATGGTGTGATTTATATGTTTGAAAAAATATTTATTGGTTTCTAAAATGGCTCGGGGTGTGTTTTGGATATAACTTATTTTGGTAGCATTTGGTTGTGTTTTATGACTTGTGCATTTGGTTTATGTGAGTCCTTGGTACTTTTTGTTCATGCATTGGTCTTTTCCATCCTAATTTTGGGTATCTTTCGTTGTTATAGTGAATTTTGAGTTAACGATAGATGGCGTGCACACATATACTTATGGTGTATACATATATATAATATATATGTCTTCCAAGTACGTATTCCCTCGTGGCGCGAGGAATACATGCATTGGATTATGGATATATGTGTCTATATATAGGTATGTGCGTACGAGTGTGGGCCAGTTACGAGTGTTCACCACCTTTTTCGACAAGTTCCAAAGTGTTCAGCATGACCCGATTCCTCCTTGAGGTAGGCAAATCCATGCATTTCCTTTCCACTTCTTGTCCTTAATGCTTGATGTTTTCATTAATTTATTATCTTGCTACACATATTCAAGGTACCTCTTTAAACTATTTTTGGTGTTCTAATGTTGTTTGGTGTTGTTAAAGATAGGTTTTTACATGAAACTTGGTTTATACCGTGTGTACGATGCCTTATGTGTTTGTAAATTTCCACTTGTTCTTTTTGGGTGATATTGGATGTTTGGGTGGGGTTTTTTTGCATAGAAATGTTTTGTTAAATTGGTTAGAAACATGTTTTTGATTATTTGTGTGAAATGTGGTGATTTTCCTGGTTATGGTTTGGTGTTTGTCTTGGTTTATGAACTTGTGTGGTATTTTATTAGTGAGTGATATGGGTGTTTTTGGATTGAAAAAAATCGTGTATTTATGAAATTTGGTTTCAAATGTTTTGGTTGGTTTTATAGTTTTGTACTTGGTTTGGCCCTATTGGCCTTGGAAGCATGCTAGGTCGAGTTGTTGGAAAATGAAAGGGGTGTTTGTTTTTCAGGGTGTGTTTGGGTGAATGTGGAAGCCAACTACCATTTGGAACCTTCTTAGGTGTTGTTGTTTTAACTTGAATTGATGTGTACTTGGGCATGTTTTGGTAAATGTTTTATTTAAGGGACCATTTGGCCACTTTGGTATAATGATTGTAATTGTGGTTGTTTTTGAATTGGTTAATAAATTTTTTGATAAAAGGATGAGCGTTGTGAAGATAAAGGCCCATTTGGCATTTTATATTGGTTGTTTACAAAAGGTCTGATATGTGTGAATTGTATGAGGCCCATTTGGCATCTTTGAAACTGTATGTTTGTAAAATCCCGCCTTGGTTAGGCCCCATGCCTCGTCTATCGATCATGTGATAGGAGGGTCATTGGTATGGTCCTCTTTTCTAGAATATTTATTTTAAGGCGTGGGACTAACATTGAGTTGGTCAGGGTGTTTCCGGATTGTGTCGCGTGCTTGATCATATATATGTCTTGTTATTTGAATGTGTGGCGCACCTCTTTGTGAACATAGCATTAAGACATAGCCTAGCAAGGGGGTTTACTAAGAACGATTGTTGCACTAGTTTAGATTACGCACTGGATATTGGCCCATAAAAGAGTAATGTTTTTTTATTATTGCTATGGGATTAAGCCCCTCGACTAGGACAGGTAAGGTGATGGTTGGGCGTTAAGGTGTTATGATGTCCTCAAGAGTCTCTACGGAAAAAATGAGCATTTGCGACGGGTTATTTGCGACGGGAATAAATCCCGTCGCAAATAGTCCTGTTAAAAACTTATTTGCGACGGGGTTATTTACCCGTCGCAAATAAGTATCCTTTTGCGACGGGACAACTTTCCCCGTTGTAAAAGGAATGGCGCGGTTTGCGCGCCAAATCGCGGGAAACTTATTTGCGACGGGGGAGTATTCCCGTCGCAAAAAACCGGCGGTGGTAAAAGGTATTTGCGACGAGAATATTCCCCCGTCGCAAATAGTATGTCGGCAGGTGGTTATTTGCGACGGGTCCCGTCGCAAATAACTATTTACCCGTTGACCGTAATAAATGTCGGCTAAGGTATTTGCGACGGGACCCGTCGCAAATAATACTATTTGCGACGGGAATCCCGTCGCAAATGGACCCGTCGCAAATAATCTAACCTATAAATACCCCCATTCGTTATTTTCAAAACATTCTCAAATTCTATCTTCTTCTTCTCTCAAAGTTTTATTTCTAAAGTTCAGTTTTTCTTCAGTTTAATTTTTTTCTCCGGAGCTGATATTAAAGTTTTGAAGAACGATCAGAGCAGATCAATTTTCAAGGTATTTATGTTCAATTTAATTTAATATTTATTTTTAATTTTTTATTAGTTTCAATTATTCTTAATTAGTTGTAATTTAATTATGTTTATATTGTTTTATTACATAATAAATTTAATTTATTAGTATTGTTCATAGTTAATGGTAATTAGGAATAATTAGTAATAATTTTTAATAATTAAGAATAAATATTAATAATTAGTAATAAATACCAATAATTAGGGATAATAACATTATTACATTATTAGTCTATTTTATTATTAATATTAAAATAATATAATTTTTATATATATATACAATTCTCTTTTCATCTGTGGGTTTGCTGTCTTCACATGTATTATTTGTATGTGGAGATAGAAAACGCACAGATGAAAGGAGAATTGTATATAAATTAGAAAATTATATTATTTTAATATTAATAATAAAATATATTAATAATGTTATTATTTGTAATTGTTGGTAATTATTCCTAATTATTGATAATTATTCATTTAATTACTAATAATTAGGAACAATTATCAATAATTAACAATAATTAAGAATAATTAGTAATAATTAGTAATAATTACCAATAATTAGTAATAATTAGTAATAATTAGTAATAATAAGTAATAATTACCAATAATTAGTAATAATTACCAATAATTAGTAATAATTACCAATAAGTAGTAATAATTACCAATAATTAACAATAATTAGTAATAATTAGTAATAATTACCAATAATTACCAATAATTACCAATAATTACCAATAATTACCAATAATTACCAATAATTAGTAATAATTAGGAATAATTAGGAATAATTAGGAATAATTAGTAATAATTAGTAATAATTAGAAATAATTAGGAATAATTAGGAATAATTAGGAATAATTAGTAATAATTAGTAATAATTAGCAATAATTAGCAATAATTAGCAATAATTAGGAATAATTAGTAATAATTAGGAATAATTAGGAATAATTAAAAATAATTAGGAATAATTAGGAATAATTACCAATAATTACCAATAATTACCAATAATTACCAATAATTACCAATAATTACCAATAATTAGTAATAAATACCAATAATTACCAATAATTAGTAATAAATACCAATAATTAGTAATAATTAGTAATAATTAGTAATAATTAGGAATAATTAGTAATAATTAGTTATAATTAGGAATAATTAGTAATAATTAGGAATAATTAGGAAAAATTAGGAAAAATTAGGAAAAATTAGGAATAATTACCAATAATTAGTAATAATTACCAATAATTAGTAATAATTAACAATAATTAGTAATAATTACCAATAATTAGTATTAATTACAAATAATTAGTATTAATTAACTATAATTAGTAATAATTACCTATAATTAGTATTAATTACCAATAATTAGTATTAATTTCCAATAATTAGTAATAATTACCAATAATTAGTAATAATTAGTAATAATTACCAATAATTAGTAATAATTAGTAAAAATTAACAATAATTAGTAATAATTACCAATAATTACCAATAATTAGTAATAATTAACAATACTTACCAATAATTGCCAATAATTGCCAATAATTACCAATAATTAGTAATAATTAACAATACTTACCAATAATTACCAATAATTGCCAATAATTAGTAATTATTGCCAATAATTAGTAATTATTGCCAATAATTACCAATAATTGGTAATAATTAGTAATAATTAGTAATAAATAATAATAATTAGTAATAGTTACTAATAATTAGTAATAATTACTAATAATTAGTAATAATTACTAATAATTAGTAATAATTACTAATAATTAGTAATAATTACTAATAATTAGTAATAATTAGTAATAATTAACAATAATTAACAATAATTAGTAATAATTAGTAATAATTAACAATAATTTACAATAATTAGTAATAATTAGTAATAATTAGTAATAATTAGGAATAATTAGTATTAATTACCAATAATTAGTAATAATTACCAATAATTAGTAATAATTACCAATAATTAGTAATAATTAGTATTAATTACCAATAATTAGTAATAATTATTATTAATTACCAATAATTAGTATTAATTACCAATAATTAGTATTAATTACCAATAATTAGTATTAATTACCAATAATTAGTAATAATTACCAATAATTAGTAATAATTAACAATACTTACCAATAATTAACAATACTTACCAATAATTACCAATAATTACCAATAATTGGTAATAATTACCAATAATTACCAATAATTGGTATTAATTACCAATAATTGGTATTAATTACCAATAATTGGTAATAATTACCAATAATTAGTAATAATTAGTAATAATTTCCAATAATTAGTAATAATTAGTAATATTTACCAATAATTAGTAATAATTAGTAATAATTAGTAATAATTAGTAATAATTACCAATAATTAGTAATAATTACTAATACTTACCAATAATTACCAATAATTACCAATAATTAGTAATAATTACCAATAATTAGTAATAATTACCATTAATTACCAATAATTGGTAATAATTACCAATAATTACCAATAATTGGTAATAATTAATAATAATTAGTAATAATTAGTAATAATTAGTAATAATTAGGAATAATTACCAATAATTAGTAATAATTATTAATAATTATTAATAATTCATAATAATTACAAATAATTAGTAATAATTATCAATAATTACCAATAATTAGTAATAATTACCAATAATTAGTAATAATTAGTATTAATTACCAATAATTAGTAATAATTAGTAATAATTAGTAATAATTAGTATTAATTACCAATAATTAGTAATAATTAGTAATAATTAGTAATAATTAGTATTAATTACCAATAATTAGTAATAATTAGGAATAATTAGTAATAATTAGTATTAATTACCAATAATTAGTAATAATTAGTAATAATTAGTAATAATTATTATTAATTACCCATAATTAGTAATAATTAGGAATAATTAGTAATAATTAGGATTAATTACCAATAATTAGTAATAATTCGGAATAATTAGTAATAATTAGGAATAATTAGTAATAATTACCAATAATTAGTAATAATTACCAATAATTAGTAATAATTACCAATAATTACCAATAATTACCAATAATTACCAATAATTACCAATAATTAGGAATAATTACCAATAATTAGTAATAATTACCAATAATTAGTAATAATTACCAATAATTACCAATAATTACCAATAATTAGGAATAATTACCAATAATTAGTAATAATTACCAATAATTAGTAATAATTACCAATAATTAGTAATAATTACCAATAATTAGTAATAATTACCAATAATTCGTAATAATTAACAATAATTAGTAATAATTAACAATACTTAGTAATAATTATCAATAATTACCAATAATTACTAATAATTAGTAATAATTACCAATAATTACCAATAATTACCAATAATTACCAATAATTACCAATAATTTGTAATAATTCCCAATAATATTAGTACTATGAAAATAATTAAAAATTTATATAATATTAAAATTATCAATATTTGTAACATGTTTTGCTTTATCCTCAACATATTTAATTCTTAAAGGGTCAATTTTTAGGTCTATCTCAATAAAAAGTTTGCGTCAGTCGTGTATGATCTAAACTCTATAATTATCCTAGCTTGAGTGTTTTTTCTAACAAATTATTCAAAAATAGTAATGATTTTATATTTTATAGAGAAATATGGAACAACGAAGTCGTCAACAATCATTATTAGGTGACCGCATATGGATAAATCAACGTAGAAATCCAAATGGTTCTGGTTTAAATCCAGTATATGTAGAGGGTGTGGAGACTTTTATATCATTTGCGGCATGCAATCCAGAATTTGTTTCAGAAGGCAAAATAAAATACCCTTGCAGAAAATGTGCATTGAGAATGTTTGACACGTTTGACAAAGTGGGAGAACATCTCTTGCGTTTTGGTTTTCAAGCAGATTATGTTTTTTGGTATCAACACGGTGAACGCAGTTCCAGAGCAGGTGATACCAACTTGATTCCGGATCCATCCCGGTTTCAAGATTTAGTACATGATGTTGCAGGTTCATCTGTTCAACATACAGAAACTCCGGCTGATATAGCTTCAAATCCTGAGTTGGCACCGTCTGAATTTTATGAGTTGTTGAAGTCTGTTGAGGATGCATTATATCCTGGCTGCAAGATGAGAAAGTTAGAAGCAGTTGCAAAATTTATGGCTATCAAATCAGATAACGGAATGTCAAACACCTGTTTTGACTAGATATTTTCTTTGCTGAAAACACTGTTACCCGAAGGAAATGTTTTACCTGCAAATTACTATGAGAGTAAGAGGCTGGTTCGAAATTTGGGACTTACTTGTCAGAAGATTCATGCATGTTCAAATGACTGCATTTTATATTCTGGGGAAAATGAGTCATTGGATAGTTGTCCCACATGTGGGCAACTGAGATATAAAGAAAGACAACACAGGAAGTCTGGTTTGATTCCTGTAAAACAGTGGATATATTTTCCGCTTACATCCAGACTTCAGCATTTATTCATGTCTAAGAATACAGCGACAATGATGTCATGTCATAAAGAGAATATTTCAACCGATAAAAGCTTGAATCATCTAGCCGGTGGTGATTCATGGAAACATTTTGATAGAGTGCATCCATCCTTTGCTTTAGAAGCTAGAAATGTTCGACTGGGCCTTTCCACTGATGGTTTCTGTCTGTTTGGATCTTATGGTAGTCAATATTCATGTTGGCCTGTTTTTTTAACTCCGTACAATTTACCTCCATGGATGTTGATGAAGGAGCCATATATCTTTTTGACTTTACTTATTCCATGACATCCGAAGAAAAATATTGATGTTTATTTGAAGCCATTGATTGATGGATTAAATTTATTGTGGAGTACTGGTGTCAGTACATATGATGTTGCAACGAAATAGAATTTCATACTGAGAGCAGCATTGATGTGGACAATAAGTGACTTCCCGGCTTATGGGATGTTATCTGGCTGGAGTACACATGGTCAGAAATCATGTCCTTACTGTATGGGAGAGAACAAAGAATTTATGCTCATTCATGGAAAGAAACCTTGTTATTTTGACTATCATCACAGATTTCTTCCAGCTGATCATCCTTTTCACAGAAACAGATCTCATTTCAGAAAAGGAACAGTTGAAAGGGATGGACCTCCAAAAATTCTATCAGGTTCGGAGTTAAAATCAGTTGTATTTTCATTACCTCCCATCACTTTTGGTCCCACAATAAACCAACAGAAAATTTCTGGTTTTGTGAAAGAACACAATTGGATTAAACGTAGCATATTTTGGGATTTGCCATATTGGTCTGATCTGTTGGTCCGACAAATGTTAGATGTCATGCATATTGAGAAGAACTGTTTTGATAATTTGTTTCATACAGTTTTGGATACGCCAGGAAAGAGAAAAGACAATGTAAATGCACGATTAGATCTTGCCCAAATTTGCAGGCGTCCAGAATTGGAACTATTTGAGAATGTCAGAACAGAAAGGTTACTGAAACCAAAAGCAGCTTATACATTGTCTAAAGAAAACCGTTTATTATTTTGTCAGTGGATTGCAGATTTGAGACTTCTAGATGGATGTGCTTCCAATTTGGGTAGATGTGTAAAGAATGGTCATATTACTGGATTAAAAAGTCATGATTGTCATGTTATAATGGAGAGACTTCTACCCATTGTATTAAGAGGTCTGTTGAATTCTGTGATTTGGGATTCCATAACAGACATGTCTCTTTTTTTCGGGAAATTTGTGCGGCTACGGCAGATTATGATGCTCTAGGCAAACTTGAAAAAGATGTTGTTGTAATTATATATAAACTAGAAAAAATATTTCTGCCGTCTTTCTTCGACTCAATGGAACATTTGATGTTAAATTTTCCATATGAAGCCAAATGTTGAGGTCCGGTACAGTTTCGATGGATGTACCCATTTGAAAGATGCATGCAAAAATTGAAAAGAAAAGTACGTAACAAAGCATCTGTTGAAGGATCTATTGCAGAAGCTTATTTGCAAGAGAAAATATCTTTTTTCTGCTCCCATTATTTTGAATCTGAGTATCCTTCAAAACACAACCGAATGGGATGGAACGAGATAAATATTGATGAAATCGACAATCAATTATCTATTTTCAACCAGTCAGATCTTGGTTTTGGTGGAGTTTTTGAACGCTGTCTTTCAGATGATGAACATCAGAGAGCTCATACATATGTTCTGCTCAACTGTGAAGAGATGAAATCAGTTGTACTGTAAGTGTTTATATCACTTATTCTATCATTTATGTTACAGTAAATAACATTGGTTTTTATAGGTTGTATGATAATCATATCAAGAAACAAATTCCACAAATTACAGCAGCTGCTCTCGAAGAATGTCGACTGAAAAATTTCTCTCAGTGGTTTCAAAAACTGGTAACATAAATTCATTATCTTTTAGCAACTCATTCAATGTATAGTTTACTATATTAATAATTATTTCACAAATTTTCAGGTGTCTCGACATGCTGATAAAATTGACAAACGGTTGTGTGTATTGAGTAACCCACCTTCCAAACATGTTAAAACTTATAATGCATATGTGGTGAATGGATTTCGATTCCACACACATGCATATGGGGAATCGAAAAAAACAATGAACAGTGGAGTTAGCTTGAGAGGATCTCATCATCGAGAAAATGAAGTTGACTTTTATGGCATACTTGATGAAATCATTGAACTCTGTTATCTTGGACAACATTACATAACCATGTTCAAATGTCGGTGGTTGGATACAGAGAGAGGCGTGCATGTTCATCCGACTCATGGAATCATCGATATTAAATGTAAAAGTGTTCTCGCAGTAAATGAACCATTCTTATTGGCTCAACAGGCATATCAAGTTTATTACGCAAAGTACTGTTCAACATCAAGAGAATTGACTGATTGGTGGAGTTTAATAAAAATCAAAATTCGAGACAATCAGTTTAGTCAAAGTGAATGTGCTTTCACTGATGTGCAAAGAATTGAAGTTTTTTAAGAGAGTACTCAAAATCAATCTTTTTTACAAAGAAACATGAGTATCGATGACGACACCCCACATTTAAGAGTCGGTGATGACGATGATGTTAATGATGTCACATATGAATTTGAAATGGTAAGAGATGAAGCAACTGTAACTCGAATGGATATCGATGATGTTGAGGAGGAATATGAAGATGACATTGACATATATGAAGATGATGATGAAGATGAACACTGATATCATTTCATGGTATTTATATACAATCATAATATGTATATATGTATATATAATAGTAATTATCAATTATTTTCTAACATTAATATTTTCTATTTCAGATGGACGAAGCCACATTTCGTGAGTTGGCGGATGCTGACCTGACTTTCGATGCGGATGAGTTGCTGACAGATGACCCTCAGCCTGCAGGCGCTCCAGGGAGTACGCGGAGGGGGCGCGGTCTTGCACGATTGATGATTCCTGACCCCTTCCCAGAGGGACGTCCACATCTTGGGTTTGATCCACGCACACGGAGGTGTGATAACCTGTGTGATAACCTGTGGATTTGACTAAGATTTAATTAATGTATTCACATAATAAATGTTTATTATTTTTTCAGTTTTCCGCATATAGCAGTCGGACAGGGCAGCGCTATTTTGCGCAACTATTTCTCTCAGTCGTGGACCACATGGGAGCAGATTCCCATTGATGTGAAGCAGGCCATGTTCGGCCATTGGTTGGTACGTACGTAAATAAATAATTTTTTATTTTGAAAATTATTTAATTTATAACTTGATATTTTGATTTATTTGTAGGGTTTATGGTATCCGATCGAGGATACCATGCGTGACGCCATCCACGAGGCATGGGAGATGGCCATGCGTGATCGCCTTCGTCAGTTTTTGCACAATTTAAGAAAAGCTGCGATGAAGAAAGCAGTAGTGTCAGATTTTGACGAGTCATGTAGAGCACACCGACCAGAGTATATTTCATCCCATGTATGGGATGGATTATGTGCGCACTGGTTGAGTGGTGACTTTCAGAGGAGATCATCGGTGGGGAGGCAGAATCGGGGGAGACAGGAGGTGACTCATCGAGCTGGGAGTCGTTCTTTCAGTACTCATAGACAGCATCTGGTACGTACATTATTTATAAATATTTTATATAACTATAAATATTAACAGTTTATTTTTTATTCTTATAGGCTGTCGAGCACCCCGATATTACAGAGTACGACGTATATCAGAGGATGTATAGTGATCCTGCTATTGGGGAGCTCAGAGGTGATCGTCATCATCACATCGTGGTCAGTATTATTTGTTTTCAAGTTTAAAAATTAACTGCATATAATATATTCACAATTTTAATTTTAAATTGCAACTATAGGAGTCATATGAGGCCGCAGCGTCACAGGCCCGGCCTGAGAGTCAGACCGAGTCATCAGATCAGACCACTGCCCGTCAGTTTGATGAAGCAGCATAGATGCAGGCCACCCAGTATGCCTTCGAGAAGGGCCGGGTAGTTGGTATCGGCTCTTGACTGACTCCCGGAGATTATTATGGCAGTGCTGCGATGTCGGCATCCAGCTCGAGAGGAGCTCGTGCATCTTCTTCTACTACACAGTATGAGGATCAGTTGCGATCTCAGACTGCACAGATAGAGAGTCTCCGATAGGAGCAGGAGCAGATGCGTCAGCAGCATGAGGAGGAGCGTCGACGCCAGCAGCAGCTGTACGAGGAGCAGGCGAGTCGGTGGCAGCAGCAGCATCAAGAGCAGATGGAGTACATGCGCCGACTCACTCATGCTTTAGGGATGGAGTTTCCTCCACCACCATCTGTAGATCCCCCACCTCCCCCCTCCTTCAGATTAGATATTGTACTTATGTTATAAAATTTGTGAAATCAAATTTTTTTTTTCTATTCGTAGTTTCTGTCTCATTATAAAATATTAATAATATTATATTTTTAAATAACAATATTAATATGAATAATAATATTATTTATATTTTATAATATTAAATTTTATATATATATTAAAATTTTATAATATTAAAATTTAATTATATTTTTTGTAATACTTGAATTATTTTAATATTTGAATGTAAAATAATTCTATTATTTTTATATTAATTAAAATAAATTATTAATATTTTTTTATTTATGAATTATAATTCAAATATTATTATATTAATTAAATCATTTATTAATATTCTATTATTTTTTATTTTTGAATTATAATTCTATTATTATTATATTAATTAAAATAATTTATTAATAATTTATTATTTTTATTTGTGAATTATAATTCTATTATTATATTAATGAGAATAATTTATTAATAATTTATTTTTTTTATTTTTTTTATAGTATTTGCGACGGGATACTATGCCCGTCGCAAATACTAGTATTATTAATAGTTTTTTATTTTTTTTAAAAAAATAGTTTTTGCGACGGTACCGTCGCAAAAGGTATTTGCGATGGGCCTGTCACAAAAACTATTTTAAAAGTTTTTTACAAAAATACGGAGTACTATTTGCGACAGGGAGAATGACCGTCGCAAAAAACGGCTTTAGCGACGGGCCCGTCGCAAATAAGTGTTGTTGCGACGCCGTTTTCAGCAACGGGCTATTTGCGACGGGATCCCGTCGCAAATGCCCCGTCGCAAATACCTGTTTTTCTAGTAGTGAGTGGGCATGCCTTTATGATGAGTCACATGTATAGAACGTTCTGGTCTTCCTTCGAGTTCCTAGGTTTTCCATGATCCTTTGTTATGAGCACAATTAGTACCATTTCCCTTACTGTGTGTGGAATCATACCCTTGAACTTGGTTTTGGTGTTTTCTTGGAAAGGGTTTTTGTTTGTGGTTGGTTTTAAAATGGACTTCAATGTATCTATTTTGGAAAAGATTGTGTGAGCCACTCTTTGTTTTATTTTCCTTATTTTTCAATTATAAGGGCAATGGAATTGTGATTATTAGTTTTCTAAATATAGTGTAAATATTAAAACATTATTTTTATAACTATAGTTCAAACTAGTATTATTGGACTATTTTGGAATTGGAAAATGCATGGATTTCGTAGATCATTTTGGGAATCCCTACAGAGCATTTTAATGCTCACACCTATCCTATATTTTTAGATACATGTCCAGTAGTTTGGTTTAGGTTCTTGTTTTGTCTGCCTGTGCGAGGTAGGCTATTAGTTGTTGGAGGAGACCAAGAGGTCACATGGAGGTATGTTCAGTCTGGTTTTCTTTCCTCTTATAGTTTTATTTTTCTTTGTTTAGTTTTTTTAATTTATTTATCTTTCTTTTATGTGAAAAATCTTTCCCACCTATTTAGTTTTGATGCCCTACACTAGTTTCCTACTCGCGGGGATCAGGAACGCCCCTCAGGCCATGTTGCGAGCCATCTCGGGTGATCAGTTCAAGGTTGACCGGGGTTGGTTCGTGAAAAAATAGAATGAAAATTAATATATTAAATGTATTTTCCACCTTTGGTAACTTGTTGGAAAAATTATTAGTTATCAAAATTATCTTAAGGGAGATAACCCCTGGTATTTTGTTCATGTAATAAAGAGATAAATGAAGAATGATATTTTGGATATATGTTTGGTGTCGGTTATCAAAGGATTAATGGGTAGAATTTATTGTGAAATTGTGGTGGGTGATTTACACTATAATCTCTTTAAAAATCATTATGAGTCCACAATGTAGTAAATTGATGTTAGAGATGATTGATGAATATATAATTAGTTTAATAATTATTCATGTTGAATAAATTAAATGAGATAAATTATAAAATTAAATAATTATTATCAAAATGACTATTGATGGATATTAGTTACATAATTTTTTGGTAAATATAATTCTATAAATATGGGATATTTAATTAATAGTGATAGAAAAATGATAAATTATGGGAATGATTATGAAATGCTGTATTGTTTCTAAATAATGTTTAAATTTCTTATGGGAAATTATTTTATACATTAGAAATTCCAAAAAATAATATAGAAATTTTTAATGAATTTTTGTGAAATATTTATTATGTCTCCACATTGTATTCAGTTCCTGAAATTTTGGAAAACTATTAAAAATAATTTATAGGTGGGAATGTTTAAATTTATGAAATTTTTCATGGGCCATGATAATATTGAAGAGGGGTCATGAAAATTTCAAGGAAATGTGTATAATTGTTGGTGAGGGTTAGAGGAGGTAGTTATAGTATGTTACATATGGATGTTCTAAATATATATGAGTTTGTACCACATTATAGAGTTGAAACACCATTTTTATAAGTGAGTTATATAGGGATATGTAAACTCTGTAGTTTCATGAAATTTTATATTGGGGTCCTGCAACCTAATGGTTTTAATAAATTGTGATTTGAGGATGCGATGATAATATTTTTGGTAATAGAATCTCATATGAACACTTAGATGTTTTCTAGTCTATATAGATGGAGGTATGAATGTGTAACAGTTTTACTGTTGATTTCTATTGATATAATGAGGCTATTTTACAAGTGTTGTTTATGTGATGGTGTTTTTGTATGTGTATTCCCAATATACAAGCAATGCTATAGATTTGGCAGGGTCATATTCTCCATGATCTGAATTGTGGTAGAATGATGTGAGAGTATGGTATATCTATGAGTTTTAATTATATTTCCAAGGACTATTATATGTGTTACGGACTAGGTTGGTCAATAAATGGATAGAGGTGGTACAAATACTTCTGTGATGCATGGAAATGATGTATTACTAGTTTCATGGTGAAGGTTCAAGACATGTGATGATAATAATGAGTATGATGTAACGTTAGTGTGGATGATATTTATAGAAGATATGTGATGTGTGGTGGTGAGGATATAAGTTGAGGAGGGGAGATACCTCTAGGGTTGATACTCAATAATATAGGGAGATTCACTGAGGATGGACAATTACCCAATGTCTAGAGGTTTTGGTGGGGATATTCCTTGAGGGTGGACACCCAAAAAACCATAGAGAGTCTATATGGTTGGATGATGTCCTAACCAATGGTTTATGTGAATGAAAATTTCCTTTCGTAAAGTTTGGTAGATATTTGGTGGGGGTAAAATTATAACAAGTTCCTTGTGGGTGGAAAATTACATGATAATATTATAGTGAGGTTCCTATGGGGGGGGGGACTACTTGGTTGTGGATTGGCAGTGGTCATTTTTATAATAGTGGTTATATGATGATGTGTGAGGAGGATGTGACGTGGTTTGTAAATTGCGGTTATGGGGTATGGAATAAATATTATTGTATGGTTGAATTCTATAATATGTAGGTGTTTTATTTTTTAGTTTTATTTATTCCATGAATAAAGGGATTGGTATGATTTATTCACATAGAGACATTTGAGTTTCAGGGAGGAAACTACTAATTATATTCATATTCTCACCTAATATATATATATATATATATATATATATATATTTATTGATAGATATTAATACTATTATGATATATTTTGTGGTGGTGTTGGGATACCATAGATTTGGACATCATATATTTTTTGGAGGAGGATGTAGCATTATACCTTACCATATGTATACCAAATATGATTAAATTGTAGTTATTTTACCTTAGTGTTTTGGTATTTTTTGGAATGACATAAATTTAAATACATTATTCTTGTATTGAGATTGATAAAATAATTATTTTATTTATTGTGATATAGATAGTCTTTTTTTAAGGTTAATTACTTCCATATATGTTTAATGATATACACTCGATGCTAGTCACCAACCCATGTCCTATTGAAGGATGGATTTGAGGGTTATACCCAAACACATTGGTAGCTCAAGTGGAGTCCCAAAAAGGGTGGGTCATTATAATAAAAAATCAAAAATGGGGGATGATATTTCTGCATGACATGAATCCCAAAATCGAGAACCCAAATAACCCCAAAATACATCCCCTCAATCACTATGATCCAGCTATTCTCTGGATAGCTCCACCTCCTTCATAGTTCCACTATCATGGCTATGAAACACCATGAGTGAATAAATGAATATTCTATTTACACAAATTATGATGATCACAATTTAGTTTTCCATAAAGGAATGTGACTATAAGGTTTTTACACGACCTCATAGGATATCCCAAAGGATTATTACATTGAACAGGACAGTAAAAATTAGCCAGATATTAAATTAATTTTATAAAATATTCCCTAATCCCATTATAGTTTATAAAACCAAGAATTCATATAAAATTTCATCTGACAACAACATTATCAGAGTAAACATATTTAAACAAATCATAAATTTCATAATTTCCCAAACCAATTGACCACACATCTAATCCTCTTCCGAAACCCAAGGATACTCTAAGATCATAAAAACAACAATTAAATGGTACCACAAACCCGTGAGCATGCTGACAATCCAAATTTTTTCTAATATCATTTAAAAATTGATGAGGCCTTGGCACTTAATTAGTAAGTATGATCTTTTTCAACCCTACTAAAAAATATACACTCAAATATGAAGTAAAAATCATGTTCAAGTCCTCACCTGAATTATCACATAAATAATAATCTCAATATTAAAGTCAATGTAACTCAATTATATAAATCCATAATAATAAAAACATCAATGAAAGTAAATGAAACCATTTTCTAAAATTTCATTAACAAAAACTTTATAATTTTACTAAATTTTCCAAAATATACACACCCACATAATTGAAAAATCACCCATTCCCATTTTCCATAAAAACCATGCACACTAAAATATCATTTGGTATAATAATTACATATAAATAATTTAATTATTTTAATTCAATAATTTTTTTAATTAAAATACATAATACAAAGTCATGTGATTTTCCATAAAATATATTGTAAGAGAAGCCACATACATCAACATGGCAATTGAGTGTAATCGCACCACCAAACTCATGATCCTAGATCTCTTTAACCTCCTTAAGAACCTAAATCCGAAATTCCCAAAACTATTCACTCTCAACCATATAAATTCATCTAAAACCAAATTTTTTAATGTTTTACCAATGTATAATCATAATTGAACACAAATTAAGATATTTAAAGGCCAGTTACCTTCAACCTATGACCTTGCACTCCAATAACTATAATATGAGGAACATAATCCACCAAAATTTATTCCCATGAAACTCTAAATAAATATACACATGTCAGGGGGTGTAATGGACTAAAATACAACTGCAATGGGTAAAAATAAAAGATTTAGTGTCCATTTTAAGTGAATTAATTGATTAATTTCGTGAACCTAGTGACCATGTATGTAACTATGCATTTTTGGAAGAATAATTTTTAACATGAATAGTTAGTCAGCACAATCCTAGATACCATGAATCATATAATAAATTTTATAATGGAATTCCTAAATCAACTTTCACTCCTAATTGGGAATAATATAGGGCACCTTGATTATGCACCTACCTCTTCACCCTCCAAACCCCTCTAAAATGATCAATTTATTTATAAAACCTCCTAAATCTATATATATATATATATATATATATATGTATATATATATATTATAACGCAAATAGGGTCCTAAAATACTCCCCACCATTTGGATTCATATCCATTGGATATTAGTGTCTGTTTTTGTTGTTGAAAATAATGGGCTATTATTGATGTACCAATGTTTCCTACTCCCGTTTATTATCATTCCTAGAACCATGTCAAAAAACTATAATTACCAATGTAATATCTCATACAAATAATACATTCTATGATTAGTTAATAATATTAATAAGCTTCTATATAATTGTTTCATCCAATTCTAACTCCACCTAATCCCAACTGATAGCCTAGGATGGGTTGACACATATTTCCCAAAATGTAGGATGTGAAACATGAGAAGCATAACAATATATAACAGAGGTATTACAAACTTATATTCTAGCTTCTTGTAATGATTAATTTTATCAAATAGTCTTATATATCAATTTGTCAACCATTTCATCTTATCAAGTCTCCTTTTCCCCAATATTGGTGACGATCATAGAAACAGACGATCATCTATGGTGAACTCTAATGTTTTTTATTAATGATAAAGATATAAATTTTTCATAGTTTTAGTGGTATATATCCAATTCTTAACTAGTTAAATATTTTTAGTTATTACCTTCACCATACTCATTCCAACTGAGTTAGCTTCTCTAAATTTCACCCAAAACTTGGGAAAAAAACATGGTCTATTACAGTGAACCATAGAAACAACCATCATAATTTTGATCTAATGAATATTTTTGTATTATATCTCTAATAATGAAACAATATATTAAAATTAAATATAAAAATACACAACACAATCTCAATGAATTTCCATAAATATCTAAACAATCTTCTTAGACTGTCCATTCATTTGAGTATTGTTGATAGTGCCAAAATTAAACAATATAATCCTATCAAGTTAAAATATCTTAAAAAACAAATAAGTGAACCAATGATCCATATATGATAAAATTATTTCTGGAAAACCACAATGTTTCATCACCTCCGGCATAGAAAGTTTTTCAAACATATTTAATGTATTCATCTCCCAAATCATTAAAAAATTTGTTTAATTGACTAGTTTAACTGTGAATACAAAAATGGAGTCATGTTTCTTCAATGTATTCAATAAATTCACCACTAAATCTTTATTAAATTTTTTTACAAGTTACAAACTAGAATATATAATGGTTTACAAAACCCTATTATCTTTCTATGTATTTATATTAGGTATTAACATGTTATAAATTTTGCAATATACCACATGATATCTATTTTCATACCCATCTAACAAAATTTCCATTACATATACTCTTAGATTTTAATGTAATTGGGTTAAATCACTTAATTAGAATATTGTAATACCTTTATCACTTATTTTTTCAATCAAGGAAGGGATATACAATTACATATATAAGTATAATGTAAAATTTGATGCTTATAACTATTTATTAATGGTCTCCACACTATTTAGTTAATCTCTCATAGTGACACATTATGAATCCATGAGATGAGATTATTTTATCATATATAGTGAAGATATAATAACAAAAATACTTGATAATACCATTCACTAACCCTAATTATGTACATCCAATCACATTTTTATGAAAAAACACACGATCATCCACTTATCCTTAACTTATTTAATCACTTCACCAATTAATGTCTAACACTAGGTATTGAATACCATATTTCATTTCCCTAACGTATATTCTAACACAAGATCAAAATTCCTTAAATAATTTATCCATATCCAATATTCTAGATTAAAATCATGTTGTGATAATATATATTTAAATATATTTTTATCTATATATAAGGTAGTCTTCTTAATAAACATGTAGTAACATTATATTTTAATTGCAGACATGTTCATTGTAACAAAGAGGTTTTGTGTCGATTAATTCATTTCATTCCCTAAAATGATGTGGTCTATAAAAAATTATATGATTACATTTCATCAGGGAATATCAAAGGTGGGTTCTCGAGGCATCAAAAGAGATAACATATCAATCACTATACTTTAGAAATTTAATAACGTGTAATGATGTCAATAAATTCTTAATTATTCCGAAGATTTATAGAATTTAGGATTCCTTAAAAATGGTTCATCATTCCTACTCAAATCCATCATAAATAACCCAAATCATGATAAATCATGAATAAAGGATCAATAATACATGAATAATCTTAGAAATGTACATAGCTCAATGTTTTTTTTGTTTTTTCCCTGATACCAACACTTCATTATTTTTAGCGTAAATATTCTCTTCACTAAGGTAAAATTCTCAAAAAATATTCCTTATCATGGCCAAAACATACACTTATATAATTATTTATGGAGGTGATAATATGAAAACGTGTTCAAAAAAATATATATAATCATTTCAAAATAATATAGACATGTCACTCATGATTATATCAGGATGAAAAATAAAAATTAAGGTCATTAATAAATACAATGGTAAAAGAGTCATGATATATATAAAATATATGATTTATTATTTCCATAGATACATATAAATAATTTTTTAAGAAAAATGGCATAAATAAATACTTATAATATACCTACATACTTTGAAAATGTGTCTTTGTTATATCTGTTTCCTTCAACCTAATTTGATGGTATCCTGACCTCAATTCAGTCGTAAAAGCCTTCTTAAAACATTTAATTGATTAAAAAATAATAAATTATAGGAATAAGATTTTTTTCTTGTTTTTTACATATTTTAACATCTTATAATCGATATATATGTGCAATTTTCCATCTGACTTCTTAATCAAGAGAACAAGAGCTTCCTAATGTGATATTCTCGGTCTGATGAACCCTTTTATCTTTTAATCTTATAACTAAAATTTCAACCATATCACTTTTTATAGAACCATGTAATACTAAGGGAGATATATGAGACTCCCCCATATAAAAAATATAATAAAATCCTATACCTCATGATTTGGATATTGTTTAGAGGAATCATATATAAATATATATAGATAGAAAATAACTATCTTAATTAACCTATCCTAACCAGTCTTTTTATTTACCCCAACACCATAACTACTCAATGGAATAATATAATTGAAAAAACCATAATCATATCTCTAAATTTACCACTATTTACATCCCATTTTCCCTTAAATGTATGCATCTCACTCACAAGCGTGTAGAAAATTACCTTCCAACAATAATCATTTATTAGAGTGTTATATGAAATTAACCATTCCATGCCAATAATGACATAAAATTTGTGCATGTAAAGGGTAGTGGTGTACCATGATAACTATATGATTACGATTAGAATAGTTCATAATAAACACATGAATCTCTAATAGTTTTTCTTTACCTAGGGTTTTTAATGTTTATTACATGAGAAAACATTTATACATATAAAACCAATAGATTTACTAATAATACCATAATAAATTAATAAATACCACCAATATCAAATAATTTAAAAATGATGGTTGAATCATGAAATAAGGTAACTCTTACCATATATAATTCTACCTATTCCTCTGTTAGATCCAACTATACTTTGAATAAGTAAGCATTATTTTTTATACTGGGATCATCCACCATACTAGGATAATTTCTACTATGATACTTGAGTAGTCATAAAATTAATCCTCTTGAAGCATGGATATTGTTGTGAAATAACCTATCCATAACTTTTTATTATGGATATTTATACTTCATCTTGATTTAAACCTTCCACCATAGATGCTCGAGGTAGATTCATTCAATACTTTCTTAGGAATCTAAGATTTACAAACCTAAATAAATTATGAGGAATAAGTGTATCTTAAGATCCACTAATTATGATTATATCAATAATATATTCATATTTCTGGATACTCTAGTTTAATTTAATGTATAATTACCAATGTACATGCTTGATGTACTCACATGTGAGTGATATGGATTATTTGAGCAGGCTAAATTGCACAAATGACTAAATCAGGAAGGGTTTGAGAAGAATTTCAATCAACAATTCTACCCTAATACATTTCAATTATCAATAAATATTGATTTATTTGACTTACATAAGGGAATCATGATGGTTATGGAGTATGTTTCTCATTTTATGACTTGGGATTGATTTTCACTAGAAGTAGATGCTAGAAACTTGTTAAAGGAACATATATTTGAATCAAGACTGTTAAATGACATACTATTGTTGGTTTTGATATTTTTAATTGACTCATATATTGAAATGTGGAATTATGAAAAAGTGGATGAGAATGATATCATGATAAATCCTTTTCATGGAACCATATTTTATCAATTAGGAGGATGTAGTTGTTCAAGTTGTTGGTAGATGGGAAGGAAATATTATTCTTCTTATTGGATGAGAGTATAATATATTCATGATACACTGATGAATTCCTTTACCAGATATAGAGACATGATTATGTGTATCATAATCTCAAGTGATTATAATAAGAGTCTACTAAAATTTCAGCATACATGATTTATATATTGAAATTTCTAGACTTGTAAGATTGATGAATAATAACAATGTAAAAATTCCATATACAATAAGATATATGATACATGACACACCAATTTTGAATATGAAAAACAATTAAACAAAAAAAGGAATGTACAAAAGTATAAAGAACCTAAAATAAAGTCTGACATGGACACATGGAATAAATCCTATGATAGATCACCCAAATAAAATATCTATGTCTCCCAAAAATTATAAGATCCAACCATTAATTAGATAGCCCCACCATATTTTTACCATCATAATAATGTCTATGAACCACCGCTAGTGAGTAGAGAAACAATAATTTTACTTATTACATGCTGTATATAATCTACTCACTCACAAAGGTGGGTGAATACAAGAACCAGTAAGATATCCCTAGGACTTCCCATGTACCAGATAAAAGTAAAGAATCAACAAATATTTTAAATTCATTCTATAAAACATTCCCCAATAACATGAAAATGTTTAAAAATAAAGTCATCATATATAATTTCAACAAAAAAAGAATATATTATAGTGAAAATCATGATAAATTCTATCCTTTCCAAAATCAATCATGAGTACATTCAATCCTCAACTAAAACCCAAGAGAACTCTAAGATCATGAGAAATAAATAATAACTAAAATATAATTCTTACTCTCTGTGGATTGACTACTTAACCTTTTCAAATATCCCCATAAAAAGTAACCATTCACCCACAATTTAGTGATAATTATGATAGCTATAATCCCCAACTATGATCCCATAATCAGGTTTTAGTTCCAATTCATTTTCAAGACCTCTCCCTATTTATGAAATTTATAATAATAATAATATTAAAATCCATGAAGCTTAATACAATAAATCTACAACAATAAAAATATCCATTAAGATAAATTACGCTATTTTACCAAACCACTTCAACTACAACTTTTAAATTTTCCTCTATTTTTTTAAAATACTTCATGAAATTGAGAAATCACTAATTGTAATATTTACCAAAATCATAAATACTAAAATATCATTTGGTAAAATTATTCCATAATCATAATTAAATAATTTTAAATGAAAAAAATAATTTAATTTAAATAAAACATCCAACCTCATGTGGTTTTATATAAAATAGAGCATATGAGAAGCCACTTACCTCAACTGAGTGAAATAGTTGAATCACACCACCAAACTAAATAACCTCAGTCTCTGTAACCTCTTTAAGAACCTAAAAACAAAATTCCCGAATTAATTCAAACCATACAATAATATTTCATCCAAATCCTACCCTATTAAGGTTTTACTAAATGAGAATTAATAATAAAACACAAGATAATTGGTTTTGAGGTAAAATTCCATCGATATAACACATTAAACTCCTAGAACAAAGATATCAGAGAGAGAATCCCAGAAAATTTCCCCATAGTTTTTTGTAGAATAATCACCTCAATACAAGGGGTAATAAAAGACCAAAAAACATAAAAAATTGGTAAAAATAAAAGGTTTAGGGAATGTTTTATGAGAATGTATGGCCTGTGTATATGGTATTTGTGGCTTCTAAGGGAACATGAATTACTTATTTAAATAGAACTTTTAACATGCATAATTATCATGCATGGTCCCAGAGACCACGAATTTTCAACTAGAAGTTGGTCAATTTCCTTATTAACTAGCAATGAATAAATTGAAAAGGGTAAAATATTTTTATTGTATATTTTGTAAATATTTATAAAAAACCATATGTATTGGGATATAAAAATATTAAACTTTTATTTGGAATATATTACTAAAATTGTTTATCTATCAAATATTTTTTGTATGTTATAAATATTTAATTATATTTATGTAATAAGTTCATTAAAACTATATTAAATAAACAATAAAGAACCAAATATGGAATCAATTCTAGGATAAATATAATTAACTTGGAGATAAGGGAAGACTTTTCTGTACTAAAAGAGGGAAAATTAAATTTTATTCAACTTGAAGGTCAAACTATTTCCATGAAAATGGTATTTTAGTTTTGAAAATAATTAAATAGTATAACTGTGCGAGGGGGTATTCATTAACTATCAAAAATATTGTATCTATGAATGAACTAAATTTAATGGGTTTGAAATAACAATAATATCATGTTTTGATGTATTAATTAATTACTATGGATATACATACTATTTTATATATTTTTTTACATAAAGTAACAAATAATTGCTTTTTCTTCTTTCAAAGAAATGTATTGCAATGTTATTAATGTGGTGAAGTTTCAAACAATGTAAATGGAATGTTTTTTCAAACAATAAGAATTAGAGATATTCCTATCACTATTATTCATTGATATCATGGTTCACTTTAGGGTTCACTTAGTGTGAGAAATAGTACTTAATGGTTCTATACATTATATATGAATGTGACATAGGGATTTGTATATGAATACATTACATGACTATGTAAAAACCTGAATTCCTATAAAAGGTTATATTATGGGAAATTATATTATTTAATTTTCTTTTCAATTTCATACTAAATACTTTTTAAAAGTGGAAAACATATTTATCCCAAAATCTCATCACATCAGGTATATTTTGGGAAATGTAATTGTAAGATATGATATTATAATACCCATACAAATCAACATCAAGATAACCTATATATTTTCTATTATATTATAGAGTCCACACCATATATTTAGACATAAAAAGGCCTTCATAGTAAATTAAACTCATAAAGGGAATAAATAGAGAAGTTAAATACACATAATCAATATGATATAAATATAAGAAATAAAACCTAATTTCAAACGAGGATTTAGTGGTATATAACATTTCTTAGTTTGTGTAGTGTAAACCATGATGTAATGAGGGTTCCTGCTCTATGGTTTAGTGCATCCACCTTCATGTTCTATAAGATAATTCTTGGATATCTTGGTCTTCATCCACCCAAGATATCATGATTAATTTAGAATATTATTTGATAATATTTATAAGAGATTTAATGGTCAAAAAATTATCTAAATGTTAAATAATTTATGGTTATAATTGGAATACTATTTATGAATATTTTTAAGATTAAAAAAATTTATGAAATTTCTCATCCATAAAATTAACATTGGAAATTTTTTTGATATCCTTGGATGCCTAAATAAATATATACAATATTATAACATGTGTTGTATTAAAATAATAGATTTATGCTATGAAAAAAACTTAACCCAAATCTCTGTATCTCTTTTTTATATAAGACTACAATAAAATATTCTAGAAGATCATGGATTTAAAAAATTCTTTCCCATGAATTGGGAGATTCACATAACCAGTGAATACACTAGAAGGAAAGATTAAATTGGATACTTATCAATGATCCCTGTTAATATTTTGTGGATGATCATGGATAGATTATATTTAGAAGAAAACATTATAAATTTCTAGATTATTTTTGTGAGCATAAATGTATGGATTAATCTTATAGAAAGACATGTTTGTTAATTATTTATACTATTTTAGACTGGTATTTTATTATCTAAAACCAAAAAAGTGATTTTAGATCCACTTCTATAACATTTAGAATGATCTATGTAAAAATAAAGAATATAGGAAAATATTATTTTCAAAAACCATGTAATTTTTTAACATCCTGATATTTTATTATATATAAAATTAAATTGATAGATTGTGATGCACATAACAGCAAGCTTAGAACCATGATATTATATTAAATATTATTATTTAAACATGATCGTTATAACCTAGCTATTAAATTAGATGGTTTGAATAGGAATATCTATATTTTGAAATATATATGAAGGTAATATTAAATTAATTTATATTTATTAATTCCTAGAAAATATACACATAATTTTTTGTAATGTAATTTTATTCCTGAAATAAATTTTTTTTAAAAAAGGGGTATTTATTGAATTTTTTGAGGAAATAAATATAATTATTTTATTATAGTTTTATAAAATTTAATTGAAACAAATAATTTCAATTTTGAAATCTACATAGAAAAATTAGTCTATGGTGATTTTTTGTAATTTACTGAAAATGTTAATTTTTTGTTGTAAAGTAAAAAATGCGATGTTTTTTTATAAAATAATGTATCTATTGTGATATCATCAAAAAATAAATATGATATAAAAATTTATTATAATTATGTAAGGACTCATGTAAGATAATATAAAACAAATATCATTCAATAATATTCCAGAATAAAAAAATTATAAACTATTTGATGATATTTATGAAAATCTTTTCTAGTGTTGATGTATTGATTGTACGACATTGGGAAATCCAAAATCAGCACCTTATAAATTTTAATTGTTATATAAAAATTATTTTAATTAATTGTTTAATAATTATCAGGCATAAATGACGATTTTGACTAATATTTTATAATTTTTTACTCGTATAACGAGATTCTTTACCCAAATGCTTGCGCAAGGCTTGAAAAGACAAATTAACAAATTAAATAAGATATATTGACATAGATATGAGTAAATATAGACAATGAATGAATATAATGGAATATATTGAGCTGAATTAATTAAATTATATGACATGATTTATTTTTAATTTTTGTATATGCAATTATTAAATTATATGCTTATACGATAATGACGTGGTGCTTGTGAAATTAGAAGAAAAATTTTAAAAATGATTTTAATTAAAATAATAATAACTATTAAATAAACCAAAAATCTTAATAAATATTATTGGTCGAGTATATTCATTCCATTATCATCCATTTTTAGAATTTAAAACCTTTTGAGCAACTTGGTTGACATTAATCCCCTTATTGTTTTTTATTGAATTAAAATCCAAACATGTAAAACTCTCTAATTAAATAAGTATAAAATACCTAATATTGTGTTATCTAGAATATTTTTTTGACTATAAATTGTATTTATAAATATTAAATATTTAAATTTATCATGGTTATTTATGTTTAATTTTTAGTGAAGAAATAATTACCTTAAATAATTAAACAATGATGATGAAGTAATTATTCAATTAATGGAAAAGTAAAATAAATTATATTAAAAAAATTAAAAGTTATATAATATGTTT
The DNA here is from genome assembly GCA_963277665.1 of Viscum album. Classification (NCBI taxonomy): domain Eukaryota; kingdom Viridiplantae; phylum Streptophyta; class Magnoliopsida; order Santalales; family Viscaceae; genus Viscum; species Viscum album. The sequence goes on from OY728137.1 coordinate 1,104,090,750, forward strand.
TAATTAATATTATCCATGAATTTTATAAATTAATATGACATATTAGGTATTTATTTAATTTTTTAGTTTAAAGATATCTAATAATATTTATATTATTAATGTCAATGTAATTAATTGTGTCAAAATTGACAATAATAATATTTCATGAATATAATATTTTATTAAGTTAATTAAAAATCAGAAAAATATTAAATAATAATGATGGGGATAATATATGGTTGAAAATTTCATTCCATATTCATTTATATTCCATTTATAAGTTTTTTGATCTATAATATCCTTATTATATTTTAATATTTTGTGAAATTCCAAAAGTACCCCTCACTTCAACTATGAAATTGAACCCATTATTTCACTAATTTACACCAATTTTCAGCTTATGTATCGACCAAACATTGAAAATTTTCTTCCCAATATCCTTAAATATGTTTTTAGGTCCTGGTATTCTAAAAAGGCCAACTCTATGTCCCTTAATAGATCTAAAGTAAGTTCACCGAAGAGGAGGCAATCATCCATACCGACTCATTAAAATTTATTTCTTCTTCTACTTCTAATTCATGTGTTGTTTCCATAAAAAATTAATAACTATTGTATCATCAATATACTTATATTTTATTATGATTATGGGATAACCATAATCCACCTTTTATCCATCCAAGGAAAAACAAAACCACCACACATGCATACGTAAGACTTACCGTCCTCATGCAGTGGTGTAATATTTTTTCCTAACCAGTTTAAATGGATTTTTATAATAATGGAAGTAATAGAAATATATTAAAATTTTTAAATTAGAGAAATTATTTAAATTTAATATATCATTCACTCTATTACCATTTCACTCATATAGGGAGTGATATTATCGCTCGTGCGTACATATGACCTATCGTCTCAATGATGCGATGTGATTCATTTTAAAGGTTCAAAAATTAAAGGATGGTTATAAAAATTTATTTAATGATTAAACATGATATTTAAAACATTAATATAATTTTTTATATGGTCAAAATATATTTTATGCAAAAGAACTGGGACATTATTTACAAAAAATTCAAGATAAAACAAGGAAATTAACACCCAAAATAATGAAAATAATGTAATATTATTAAGGAACAGGTGGTAAGATGTTATAAAAAGATCATGTAGGATATTATAAATATAAATAATGTGATATTATAAATTAATAACATGTTAAAAACTATTATACAGGAGGTTTGAACATTTTTTAAGGAAGTCAAACCTGAGGTAAGAGAATTCTTAACCTAATTTCCATTCTTTGGGTTAAAATTCTACTCTGTTGATTATATCATGCTATTATTACGTGTTAAATGACTTTTTATAATATTATTTTATATTTAAACTTATTTTAGGTGTATTAAAATCTGATGCACATAATTTATTCATTTTATTAAAGATCACATCAATGATATGATACTTGTAAGGGACTTTCTTTAAAAAAAACTCTTTTAATGGTGTCATTTTTCAAAATTTAAATGTTTTTTTTAAAAATTATACATGATGGAGTATTTTCCAGCATTCATGATTCCTTATATTTTTCTGTTTTATTTATAATATTATAAGGTTATTTTCAAATATTTTTTTCTTTTTATAATTGTGTATCTTTTTATGAAGACGTTATTTCAAAATGAGATATGGTATTTTACTGAATATTTTTTAGTGACCTTATTAAAGTATATATGTAAATATCTAATATTGAAACCTATCATTGATTGATTTTTATCCCTTAAAATACCATTTATCATATTTTATTTAATGTTTCACAGTCAATTTGTCTGGGGATCTACTATTTTGATATCATTCTCCATATTAATCTGGATGGTTTATGATTATGTCTACTAATTGGGGAAAATTTTTATATTTATTATACTAATTTCAATATTAATTTATATTTTTATTATGTTTCTCCCTTTTCATACGAGTAGTCCATTTAACTTAGTAAGTTGATGGCATGACCCGCTATAGCCCCTCGATGCAATGGTAGGTATCAAGAGACAAACTAGTTAGGGTATTGGTTGATGTCTTACCTATTTATGTATATTGTCTTTTTTGAAGCCTTGATGGTAAGTTTATAAAGTTATATATTTTTAGTTCCATCATTATGAGATTAGTTATTGATATTCCATGAGATTATTTTATTAGTATAATATCCAAAGTTAATTGTCATTGTCATATGACTATTTATATGGGAATATTTGATCATCATTTATTAATTCCATATTATTCTCAATATATTGATTAAATGTAATGGATTTTAGTTATTTTATGTTAGTATATTGTTTATTACTTATTTAATCATATAATTTGATATATTTTTACCCTTACGTCGCATTTGATCTCACCCATTCCTTTGTTTTATTTTTCCCTAGGATAGAAGGGTGATTTTTTTGATTGAAAAAAGGCATGAAATAATGGAAAAAATATATTTATAAGAGAAATTATTTTTGTATTTATGTTTTAAAATGAAATTTAAATTTCAATTTTGTATCTAGTTTATAAATACTACCAAACTATCTGGTCCTCCAAGATGTGATTCCTTATATATTTTTCCAATGTAATAAAGTAACAACTGACTCCAGGATACTTGGGTTGGGTTATTTTCATTTAGTATCAAGTAAAGTTTAGTAGAAACCTTAGGAACCAGATTTAGGAATTTATAATATATATAATGAAACCCTGTGATAAAATTTGGAAAATTTTCTAAATTAACTAAGCTTATGATTTATAGAATAGTTTTACCTAAATTTCCAATTTATGTGAAGCGTATCACTAGTTTTGAGATTATAAATTATGTTTAATAATGTAATGATATAATATAGTGTATGACATTATTTATTAATGTAATCTAGAAGAAGTAATGGGAACCAAATCAATGAACCTAATACAAAGAGTAAGAATAATAAATTATTTCATGTGTTTAATCAAATATATTGATGGAAAATAACTTCCCAAAAATTTTCTTCTTATAAATAAATGATATCATGTGATAAAAATTCAGAAATAATTCTCAATGAATTATGGATTCAAAGGTAATCAGGATAAGAATAGTATTGAAGTGAAAAATAAGGATAACGAGAAGAATGGGATGAAGGATTTTCCAACATGTGATACTTTTGGAAGGAAAAACTTTGGTACATACTTAAAGGAAAATTTGTTTTCATAAAGTGTACCAAAAAGGACACCATTCTTATAATTATAGGGGAAATATAGTATCTACCAATTTTCAGTGTTTCGACTTTAAAGAGATGGGGAATTATGAAAATGAATTCTCCAAGATACATAATAATATAAATAAAAAAAAGTAATGGGATAAAGGTCAAGATTATTATATTACTACATTTATAGTGGAATGATTAATATAATTATATTTTTGGATTTGATAATTATAATGTAATAGAATTTTATCAATGATATTCTGGTCATATAAATCATGAGTTTCACAAGGATTTAATTTTAGTACTATTTCGTAAGGGATTTGATAGAATGAGTTAAATGGCATCGATGACCATTAAAACTAATTCAATGGAAATTTGATCTTTCAGAAAACATATGATTGAGTTAAGAAAACATTTATATGTGCATAATGTTTTGATAATAATTATAAATATATTTTATGGGATAGTGTTGTGACCATGAAATTGGTTGGTGATTTTATTGTTTAATTGGGGTTTACTGTATGTTTTGATATAATCCACAACTCGTGATTTTATTTTTTGAAACATGCAAGTTTTCATTAAGGCAATAAAGGTATTCATATATTTGGAATGTGATAATAAGAGATACATTATGAAGTTTAAATAATATAAAGGAGTAATGATTTTTAAATTTATTGACCTTCCTTATAATTTTATTTACATTTGATTCAAAAAATTTATTTTTGATGAGTCTTATGATTAACTTGTTATGGAATAGATTATGTTGAAATTTGTAAACTATTTATTATTGATAAATGTTTTTAACCATTTTCATTTCAGAAAATATTTAATGGTCTATGGAATTGCTTGTGGATATTATGATACATTAAAGTGCTTTAGGAATGAAAAATTCACCTTGAATATCCATTTCAAGGGGTAATAAATGAAAGGAAAATAGATCTAAGAACAACCAAAGGAAGAGATTATGATTATGAGATGGAAATAAATCAAGTAATTTTATTTTCTGGATTATATTATCTTGATATTAAAATAATATTTCAACTCTAGGAAAAAATATTTTGGAAAAAAACATTATCTTTTTTACTTTTCAAACTAATAAATCAATATCCTTTTAACCAATCACATATTTATAGCTTTGTGATTTTTTAAATTCTAATTACCATATTCTTTATCACTCTCCATCATAACTTGATAGTTATATTTCTCTTCTATGTCCATATTTTCACTTCCAAATTATTTTTTCCTTACCAGAATCCTTGTTTTGTGATGAAATTTACATTTCTCTTTTCCAATTTAAGAGGATGTTTTATTAACCTTTTCTATGATGTGGGATTCCCACAAAATTATTTTCAAATAATAAACCATTTATTTTAAAAATTATATTTCAAATTAAAAGGGATAAATTTATTAAAGGGGTGGAGAATGTAACGTCCTTATATTTTAGAATACATTAAATTTTATTGATATCTTGCGATACAAGAAACACTGAGCTTAAAACCACGATATTATGTTAAATACTATTTTTTAAACATGGTCATTATAACCTATCTGTTAAATTGGAAGGTGTGAATAGGAATTAATATATTATTACATATATATATGAAGTTCATATTCAATTCAAATTTATTTATTAAATCTTTAAAAATAAACACATAATTTTTAGTAAATACATTTTATTTTTCAAATATATATTTTCTTCAAAAATGGATTTTTATTGATTTATATAAAGAAATAAATATAATCAATTTTAGACACTTGTAGAAAATTTCTTTAAAAAACTTAAATTAATTTTTGATATCATAATACTAAAATTATTCTATGGTGAAATTTGGGAAATTTTCTAAAAAAGTTAAAAAAAATTTGAATATAAAAAATATAGGCTTTTATGTAATAATGTATCTTTTAGGATATAATAATAACATAAATATGATATAAAAATTTATTAAAATTATTTAAATAATCAAGTATGATAATATAAAAAAAATATAATACAAAAATAATTAAGAATATAAAAATTGTAAAATATTTCATGATAAATACGAAAATCATTTTTAGAGCGGACATAGTGATTAAAAAACCTTGGAAATGTCAAAATCAGAACCTTATAAATTTTAATTGAGAGATAAAAAGTCCATGCACAACATTTTTATTAAATATCATTCCTAAATGATGACTTTGATTGATATTTTCTAATTTCTGTCATATATAACAAGAATCTCAACCAAATTCTTGTGCAATACTCACACAAGGAAAGAATGTTCAAATTAACTAATTAAATAAGCTATCTTGACATGAATATGAGTAAATATACATACTCAATGAATTTAAAGGATGATATTGATCTGATTTAATTTGTTTCTATGATAGTAATTTATTTTTAATTTTTATATGTGAAATAATTTCATCACATTCTTATGAAACACGGTTGTCGTGCTTATGTCAGCAGAATAAAAATTAATAAAATGATTTTAATTAAAATAAAAACAACTATTAAATTACCCAAAAATCTGACTAATTTATTTTTTTGAATATTTTTTAACAATTATCATCCATGTGTCAAATTTTTTACCTCTTAGAGCTACATGGTTGACATTAAATCCCCTATAGTATTTTATTTAATTAAAAGTCAAACATTTCATACTATTTAATTCAATAAGTATAATATTTATAATATGGTGTCATAAAAAATAATTCTTTGACTATAAATAATTTTTGTAAATATAAAATACTTTTCTTCATCATCTATTAAGTGAAAAGTCAAATATATTATATTAAAAATATTAAATGTAATATAATTTGAATCAATTAAGGTACTACTTGAATTATATTGATTAATATGATATATTAGGTATGTATTGAAAATATTTTTTTGAATATATCTTCTAATATTTTTATTCTTAATGTCAAAGTATTGAATAATGTCAAAATTGACAATAATAATATTTCATGAATATAATATTTTATTAAATTATTTTAAAGGTAAAAATATTAAATAATCATAATGGGGAAAGTATATGGTCAAAATTTTCATCTCATATTCATTTATTATCCATTTTAAGTCTTTTACATGAGAATAGACTTATTGTATTTTAATATTTTGAGAAATTCCAAAAGTACCACTCACTTCAATTATAGAAGGGAACCCCTTTCTTCACTTATTTAATCCACTTTAACACTTATATCTCAACCAAAACCTACACATTTCTCTTAAAAAATAATTATTTAGGTTATATATGTCCTAATTTTCCAAAAAATACCAACTGTAGTTCCCTTTAGAAGAGATCTAAATGAATTCTATCGAATAAGAGGTAGTCATCCTTACCCACTATTTCAAATTTATTTCTTTTTCTATGTCATTTTAATGAGTTGTTTAAATCATAAATGAATAAATCCAATATCATAAATATAATTATTTTTTATTAGGATTATTGGAAAACCATATTCCATATTTTATCCATCCTATAAAAAAATGAAAGCACCACGTGTGTTTACGTACAATTTACTGTCTCCACACTATGGTGTAATTTCTTTTCATCACAACTTTAATTGGATAATTTTACTGGTGGAATTAATGAAAATATATAATAATTATGAAATTATATAAATTTTTTGAATTTAATATATCTTCCACTTTATTACCCTTTCACCCGTTAAGGTAATGATATCATCGCTCATGTGTATATACGACCTACCGTCTCTACAACGCGATGCTATGAATTTTCCATGTTCAATAATTCTCAGATGCTTGTAAAAATTTATTTAATGTTAAAATATGATATTTATTAAATTAATATCATTCTGGAGATGATGTACTGATATCTTAGGTAAAATTACTGATACATTCTTGAAAAAACATGAAAGATAAAACAAGGAACTTCACACCCAAAACATGGAAAATAATGAAATATTATTAATGAATGTGTGGAAAGATTTTATAAAAGGATCATATAATATAATATAATTATGAATATGTTTTAGGTATAAAATAATAACTTATTTCAAACCATTATAAGTTAGGATTGAACATGTTTGAAGGATGTCGGACCTGAGGTAAGGGAACTCTTAACCCAATTTCCATTATTTGGGTTAAATATTACTCCATTGATTATGTCATTCTATGAATATGAGTGAAATAAATTTTTATTATAATATAATCTATTTCCATTTTTTTTGTATTTATAGTAGATACACATAATTGATTCATTTGATTAATTCTCACATCAATGATATGATATTTCTAAAGACCTTTATATTATAAATACTCCTAAAAATATTTCTTTTTTAATAATTTATAATTTTTTTAAACATATACGTCATGGGAAGATTTTAACACATTCATAAAGCCTTAATATTTTGAAGCATCCATGACAAGATTAAAAGGTTCTTTTAAGAGAAAATGTTTTCTTTTTTAATTGTTAAAATTTTGAAGAATAAGTGATTTCAAATTGAGAAAGGGTATTTTCCTCATGAAATTTTCAGTGATATTATTAAAGTATTTATGTAAAAATACTTTTTTTAGTACTATTCCTCGTAGAGGTTGATCACTTATGATACCATTTACTATATTTTATTGAATTATTTATGATCAGTTTGACTACAGATGTACTATTTTGCAACCATTTACCATGTTACTATGGATGGTTTATGATTATACTTACTGATTGGGGAAATTTTTATATATACTAGTTTCAATATAAATGAATATTTTGATTATGTTTCACTGATTTCAAATTTTTAATTAGTTGGACTTAGTATGTGATGGGAGGGGCCTATCATAACCCCATGATGCGTCGTTAGGTCTCATAAGAAAAACCTGTAACGCCCCAACCCCAGTTTCCTAAATCTTGTGCATTATTTTATTACATTGGCACGATATCTAGAAATTTGTATCCCTAAGTATTGAATATATTAGTAGTTTTGGAAGAATATCTATATATATAAGTTCAACAATACAATTTGAAATGAAATACAATATAGAAGATCCATTAGTAACTCATTTAACACCTTGATTATCCCTAAAAGTCATTCATAATACACTTATTTACATCTTGGGGAAATATAAAACATAAGCGAGTGGTGATCTCATATGCTTAGTAAGGGTTAATAAGAAAGCAGAAGTAATCATAAACATAAACACTAATAATGATTAATAACTAAAAAACATGGATTTAAATAAACTTGTGTATAATATAGTAGAAATAAAAGATGAATGAATAATTCCATAATAAAACATGACTATGGATATTATGGTAGTCAAATAATGACATTTACTAGCAATTTCTTATTTCATAATGAGGTAATTCATAATTCAAGACCTCATAATCTTACCATCAAGGCCTCATCCAAGAAACCATACATAATGGGTAAAAAATGAGTCTAGTTTGTCTCATGAGACCTACCGATTCATATTGGGGATATAGTGGCCCCACCCATCACATAATAAGTCCAATTAATTCCTCATATTAATGGGGATGAACATAAAAAATATGTACATTCATATTGAAACTAACATATTTTCATGACCCGACCTGTAATGGGGCTCAAGCCGTAACTACCCCAATCCCGCCTCCATAGGCCAGGGGATGGGGACCAGTACCGAAGGCACAAAAAACTAGGGGAGGCCTTTGCCTAAGAAACTGTACATACACACACAACCAACTCAATCCAAAAGTGCAGAGAAAGGAAAGAAAGATACAACACTACTACAAATGGTAATCCAACATAAATCCATTGACCTCCAACCATTACAAGTAATGTTCTGAAAAGTACTGTCAAGTAAGATGAATAGTAAAAGGGAAAAAACATGCACCCAACCAGAAAGGTGCCACTACCCGGCAACAGGTAAAATGAAAGTAAACCGCTGGTGATTCTCACACGCAGAAATCCTCCTAAAACCACTAAATGCAAACCAAGCTCTTGTGTCCTCTACACTCCTTCGTAGTCTCGATCGACCTGTCCGCCGTCTGCAAGGGAACACCAAGTGCGGGAAAATCCCAAGCAGCAGTGAGTACAAATATACTCAGTAGGATGCCCTGAAATCTCGAGGGAGAAACATAGGAGATACTAAAATGGTGAGCAGTAGACATAACAAAGAACAATGAAAGACTACAAAAGAGAGAGAGTGCAGCTCAACCCAACAAAAGGAAGGAAGTATACTCATCCAATCCAAGAGTCACCCACAATTTATGGATATCCATCACTGGTGCCCAACAATTCTGCACGCCAAGCGGCCTCATCGCTACACCAAATCACCAAGGGTCCCATTCCGTTAATCACGGAGAAACTTCACTGACTAGCCTCATAGAATGGAACAAGTATGAAATAAGACGTAGGGTAACCCACTGGTAAACCCTAATAAGTCAACGGTGACCCATTGCCCAACCCTACTAGAGGGTAAACCGTAATAAATCATTAGGTGACCCACTGCCCAGCCCTGCTAGAGGGTAAACCATAAATAAGTCGACAATAACCCACTACCTTGCCCCGCTGGAGGGTAACCATAATAAAACATCAAGTGACCAACTGACCAACCATTCTAGAGGGTAAACCCTAAATAAGTTAACAGGGACCCATTGTCCAGCCCCGTTGTAGGGTAAACCGTAATAAAACACCAGGTGACCCACTACCAGGCCCTACTGGAGGGTAAACCCTAAATAAGTCAACGGTGACCCACTACCCAGCCCCGCTGAAAGATAACCCATAATAAAACATCAGGTGACCCATTTCCCAACCCTTCTGAAGGTTAATCCCTAAATAAGACAATAGTGACCCACTGCCCAGCCCCGCTAGATGGTAAACCATAATAAAACATTAGGTGACCCACTGTCCAGCACTGCTGGAGGGTATATTGTAAATAAGTCAACAGCAACCCACTACCAAGCCCTACTGGAGGGTAAACCCAGAACTGGTATGATAAATATGCACTCCTCGTTCCATCACTAGGTGTAACTAGCACCGCTACCGTGCATAGGTTCGGAGTGCATCGATGGAACCTCCGACCGACACCCTTTCATATTTACACATTTAATAATATCACGTAATAGGCTCCAATTGCTCGAATAGATTACAACGTTGTAATCCTCACAAAAAAACACGTGAGATAGACTATATACTCGCTAGAAACGGGCTCCCAATGAAAAAGTTACTCAACACCGCTTTACGCCCATACGACGTCTCATGGGGCCCACACCTCAATCCCAAAAGAGGTCGGGCGAACTCCACCATCGTGATGCCCTTGGGAAAACACGCCAAAATGACTACTCATTCACCCCGAATGGACGTCTGACAAAAAAGCCGCAAAACACTGCTTACATCTTAAAAGACGGACTGTGGGGCCCACACCTCAACTCCGAGGTCAATGACTGAAACGACCCAGGACCAACTCATATTGGCTTTAGGGTCACAACACCTCTGACGGTGCATTAAACGGACTCTGGATGCAGAAGCTGTACCTCCCCACGTTATATGCAAACAGGGCCCACACCACTACCCTGAAACACGTCACACAAATCGTGCCATTGCTTTCCTTGCTGATAACCACACATGATAGGCTATTCATTTTCCTTGAACGGACATATGAAGCATAAGTCGTAAAAAACGCAGCATACGACCAAAATCTGCCTCATGGGGACCGTGGCTCGGGACTGAATTCAGGCGAGCGGATTGCGCCATTGCAATCCCCTTGGAAAAACACTCAGAAATGAGCACTCAAATGCCCTAGATGGATGCCAGGTGAAAAAGTGGTGTTTCACCTTAAAAAGCGTGAACAAGTCCATGTGGGGCCTGCACCTTGTCTCCAACCCGAATGATTCAGAAAGCGTCTAAAAAATCCTGCATGAGTACTGGGGTCACACTGCCGCTGACGGCGCGTCAATCGGACATCCGAAGCAGGAGTTAGGTCCGACACAACAATTAATTAATTAATTAATTACTCACATTTAGCGTTCTGTGCCACCGAGCAACGAAAACAACACGTAAAAAGTTCCAAACCAATCTTGGAAGGACTGCCTCAACTCCAGTACCACCACGCCTCTAACGGCGCGATAAACAGACGTCCAGATCACGAACCACGTCCATCACAACTTTAATAATAATTTAATATTATTAATGTAAATAATTTCTGGGCACCCATCTTTGGTCGCAGAACCCAAAAACCCTGAAACATAATTCAAAATATCGGTCTCGCTAACATGGACCCACAGTTGCAGACGACACTTCAAACGGACGTGCCATTTAAAAATTATGGCCCCACGAACGCTATGGGGGGCCAACTGGGCCGTTCCGGCCCATTTTGACCGGACCCACCCGCCTGGGCCGGCCCCCCGCCCCCCGGCTGACACGGTCAATAGCCACACCTTGCTGGTACGGCACCCCGCTGGCAGGCGGTGCCTCGAGACCCCGCTGATCCCCTGCGTCAACCAGGAGACCCGCATGTGGCAGGTCTTGCTCCCACCCCGGTCTCCCCCTTGGCCGCCGCCCTGCGTGACCGCTGCGCCTGCCAGTGTTCTGCCATCCGTACGTCGACCACCCCTGCCTCGCTACCCCAGTCCCTTTCTACTCTGCCACCGAACCGTACCGAAGCCACCGTCGCATAGAAGTCTTGTAACGCACCTCCCCGGCCTCCGCCTGAGCGCCGCGCTCCTGGCAGCTCCGAACAGCGCTCTCTTCGAGCTTCTTCTTACGCCCGACACATAGAGCTGACACCGTCGCATGTGTCACGGCCACTAGGACTCCCTACTATCTCTTCCTGATGCCCGATGCACCTCCGATCTCCCCTCATCCTCTGGCCGCCGCTCGCCGGCCCTCCGAGCTCTGCCTTGGCCTACCGTGCCGCAACCGCGCCACAACCGCGCCACAACGGACGCCTCCCACCGACTCCACTACTACACCACCCCGATCTCCAGCCACCGCCCTTGCCAGAGTCGGGACTTCCAATGGCCGCCGCCATCACTCCGGTGGCCCGATTCCAAATCTGAGGATGTTTTTGTGATCCCTACGACGAGGCCTTCGCAGCACCTACCTCTGATCGAGGATTCGACAGTCGGTTGACACATCTGAAAATTATAACGGGTGTTTGCAAAGAACAGAACCCAGAACGGGGTTCCAAACATAGACCAATGGCCGTGTTCATGCATCCATCGATGAAGACAATTAAAATGATGAAACAAATGGATAACGAAGGATATTTAATTTAAAACTTTATTTGGAACTTAAAAAAAAGAACTCCTACCTCGATCCGCCCGTTCGACGTTGACGACGTGCCTGCTCGATCCCGCTTTAATCTACCGGAGTCCGCTCCTCAATCCGACAAAGAACAGTAAAGAACACCAAAATACGAAGAAGAACGATCGAGAGAGAGAGAGAGAGAGACCAAAGGTTGTCCCCTCCCAACAGTTAAGAGAATTTATAAAAATTCACTGAAACTCCCTCAAAGGGCGTGGATTCCAAAACCTCTACGCCCTCCCATTTTATATCACACCTAGGAAAACACCCCATTTCTAACTCTACAGAAGTCTCGAATTTCAATTCCGAGATTTCTTTCGAATGCTATTAGAAAAGATCTCTAGTGATAAAAATCACTAAGTCATTAATTTAAAAAGACTAGTTTTCCCCTGGTTGACATCTCTCACATCAGGCCCACACCCGCCACTTTTACACCCCGCCTAGGGTAAACAGCCCTCTCTAGACTCAATGATGCCCTCGATATTCCTATCCGAGAAAAAATTTAGGAGTTATTCAGGTTTCAGCTATTAAATGAATAATTTTATAATTTAATTATCCATTTAACACACCGCCAATGAGAGAGGGGTCCAAACGTCCCGCACCGACTCATTTTATGTCGCTCCTACGATAAAAACTACATTCCAGACCCAACCTTGGTCTCGAATTTCCAATCCGAAAATTGTCTAATAGATATAACATTTTATTTAGTTAACCATGCATGAGTAATATAAAAATAATTATCATTTTTATATAATTAATTCCGGGAACACTGGGCCTCGGAATTGCCCACCATCGGAACGCCCTGCTCTGGAATGACATCAAGAAAATTTTCAATGTCTCAGAGTCCCAAAACCTGGGTTCTTACATCATTCTATTATTCAAGCTTTTCATCCCTGAAAATCAAAACTAGGAAACAAAACTCGGGATATAGTGCTCCCACCTAGCTCTCCCACACCCAAGAAAACATGCACAATACCAATTTAGCACAACACGCGAACCACAGAAATGGTTCGTACTCATATGGTCTACTAATCTCGTGGACATGCGTAGGAATACGCACACACCTCATCAGCTGCGACACATAGAATACACCGTGCGCCCACTCCTACTATTGGGAGGGCAGGGAAAGATGGTAGGCAACCTCTGAACCATTAGCATGATCCCCGAACGGCCCAAAGAATCTCTGGGGACTTCCCCGGCCGATCCTCTACCTTCTACATCATGAATGAAATCACGGTTTGTTCCAGGAACATGGTCTCATGATTCCCTCCTTCAGAATACCTATTTGGTGAAACACCCAAGGATATCTGGTCACACAAGTTTTCATAGTCAACGCATCACAACTGAGACTCTCTGGGTGAGGATGCACCTGAGACACAGGTGGTCTCAGCAAACCACAAAGCATTCCCCCAGAAGATAGAATTTCCACATTCTCTGCGCAAGATCCACCAGCATCACATAGTGAAGTGCGTAGTTCTGTTTATGGGGTGTCCATCACCTCAACCTGTACTTGATAATGGTATCAATATCGACATTGAGCATGCAAGGTGCCGACGAATAGGGAAGATGAGAAAACTCATCCAACCACTAGAGGCTAGACACAAAAAGCACGTGGCATACCCCACGTATCTTTTCCCCTATTGGAAGGAGAGTAATCCCCAAAACAGGCACTCTGCTAAACCCACTAGGGGCACCTCAAGAAAATGGAGGACAAGCAGAAAAATCCCCACTGGAAAATCAAGAACCTGTTCTGACACTCCACCGCACAACCCTTCCATGAATGCAAATGTCAGTGGGACTAATCCACCACACCTCGATACTATCCTTTTTGGGTGGCACTAACTCTCCCTCACAGTTTTTATCGCATCAAAAAAATGTGTCTCAGTGGGGGAAGAACCCCTTTTTCCCATGTATTCAAATCTACATCGGACTACACCAACACAGTGTTACACCGATGCCATGTGTCACCCTCGATAACCCCTTGAACCAGAAGATAAGCGAAAAGAGTACCTCACGTAGTGTCTAACAAGTTCATCTGATGAAAGTAAAAAAAGACACAAAGCATACCCCTTATCATCTAATTAATTGATGTATTGTAAATATCCATAGCATGAAGCCACCCGCGGCCCCGTCCGCCATCTCCTTGAGCCTGACAGGGGCCGCCTAGTGGTGGTGGAAGGACCTTGAAACGTCGTCCGCCAACCATAGTTCTTCCTGCTTTTCTGCCAACACCGCCTCCATGGAGACCACCCTGTCCTCACCTGGGAGTTTTCTGATCACGACACTGCCTCTGTTGTATTAGAGAATCTACCAACTACCTTGAAGACTTAGTACATTTTTTCAGATAGTCTCACGCCACGTGACCTCGCACATCACAAACATAGCACTAGGTCTCCCTGAGCTATCTCAGTGCTCTACGCTGCCCTCCGACCATGTGCCTGAGTCTCATCAAGGGGAGACCTCTGGCATTGAGGCCCTGCCAAACGACATCCCTCTGCCATATATTTCTCTGTCACTAGTGCCTGCTCCAGCACCCCAAAATGGGTGAGGATACACAAGGGAACTACGCTGTCATGAATCTCTTCTATAGAGATCTTTCTCAAAATTATGTACTCGGAAGTTTATGTCATAGACCACGTCCAAAGAGTACCAATTAAGGTCTTCATACCCAGTCGCGTACTCATCCACTGCCATCACTCCCCGCTAGAGCTCCAATAGCTCCCGAAGCTGTAAAAAACATAAGCAGGAGAGGTAGTACTCCTCATGAAACTACTGCTAGAAGTCATCCCACCAGAGTACCGACTCATCATGTATCTGAGTAAACCTGACTCTACCATGCCAAACTTTTTTGTGGAAAATGAATGGATTTCAAAGCCACCATCTAACCTATCAGTGTCAGAACAAGCCTGAAGAGGCGGACCACCGACTCTAGCGAACCCTTCACTGTCCGAGGGTATAGCTCATCATGGAACCTCAACGGTCTCTGATGCTGGAACTCATGTAGCGCGCCCAGCCTGCGCTCGTCATTGTCCCTCGATTCCGGTAATATCCACTACTCCTCAGGTGGAGGTGCCACTACCTGTCCTCCAGGAGAAAAGGGTAATCATATGATGGATCTAAAACTGAGGCCTCTTCGCTCATGGAATCGTGATCACGAACCTGAGCTAGTACCATGGCTGGATATCATCGTGAAGACATCCTGAATCTGATCCAGAAGTACCATGGTCAAATGAGCATATATATGAACAACGATGGGGAGCTGAAACATGAAGGACAATCAAAGACTCAATCCAATATGATGCATGAACCAAATTCCATGCAATAAGTGTCTCAGTGTGTCGAGTCAACAAGTGAGTTATCAGGGTCCTGGTGAATGGATACGTTGGCCACCACACCATCACTGGACTCCCTAGGTTGAGATCCTCTCTGAAGACACGTTGACACTATTGCCCTAAAACTCAACCAAATCCTTTTTAGGGATTCCCAATCAACACCCAAAGGAACGAACCATCTCTGATACAACTTTGCCATGACCCGCCCCATACCAGGGCTCGAGCCACAACTACCCAAGACTGACTCTATAGGCCAGGGGTTAGCGACCAGTTCCGAAGGCACAACAAACTAGGGGAGGCCATTGCCTAAGAAACTGTACACACACACGCAGCCAACTCAATGAAAAAGTGTCGAGAAAGGAAAGAAAAATATAACACTGTTACAAAAGAGAAACCAACATACATGCATCGACTTCTAACTAGTACAAGTAAAGTGCTTAAATGTACTATCAATTTATCTGAACATTAAAAGGTAAAAAACATGCACCCAACCAGAAAGGTGCCACCACCCAGCAACAGGTAAAATGAAAGTAACCCGCTGGTGAGTCTCACACCCAGAAATCATCATACAACCACTGAACACCGCCCAAGCTATTGTGTCCTCTACGCTCCTTCATAGTCTTGATCGACATGTCCATCATCTTCAAGGGCACACCAAGTGCGGGAAAATCCCAAGAAGGGGTGAGTTTAAAGATACTCAGTAGGATGCCCCGAAATCTTGAGGGAGCAACAAAGGAGATACTAAAATAGTGAGCAGTAGATAGAACAAGGAATAGTGCAAGAGTACAAAAGAGAGAGAGTTCAGCTCAACCCAACAAAAGGAAAGAAGTAGACTCGTCCAATACAAGAGGAGCTAGACACGGAAAGCACGTGGAATACCCAGTGTTTTTTCGCCCCCACTGGAAGGAGAGTAACTGATCCCAATGAGTGGGGAAAAAGTAGGGTGTATATATATATGCTCAACAAGAAACCCAAATGAGTGTGTAAGGTGATCTCTATCATCATGATCAGCCCAATAAAAGTCACCAACAATTCAAAGGATATCCATCACTGATGCCCAACAATTTTTGCATGCCAAGAGGCCTCATCGCTACACCAAACCACCAAGGGTCCCGCTCCAGTAATCACAAAGAAAAGTCACAGACTAGCCTCATAGAAAAACCAGGTCTGAAATAAGTCGTCGGGTATCCCACTGCCCATCCCCGCTAGAGGGTAAACCCTAATAGGCCAACGGTGACCCACTACCCAGCCCTGCTGGAGGGTAGACCATAATAAATCATCGGGTGACCCACTGCCCAGCCCTGCGGAAGGGTAAACCCTAAATAAGTTGACGATAACCCACTGCCCAGCCCCACTGGAGGGTAACCATAATAAAACATCAGGTGACCCACTGTCCTGCCCTGCTGAAGGGTAAACCCTAAATAAGTAAACGGCGACCCACTGCCCAACCCCACTAGAGGGTAAACTGTAATAAAACATCAGGTGACCCACTGCCCAACCATGCTAAAAAGTAATCCCTAAATAAGTCAACGTTGACCCACTGCCCAGCCCCGCTGGAGGGTAAACCATACTAAAATATCAAGTGACCCACTTCCCAGCCTTGCTGGAGGGTAAACCCTAAATAAGTCAACGGTGACCAACTGCCCAGCCCCGCTGGAGGGTAAACTGTAATAAAACATCAGGTGACCCACAGCCTAGCCTTGCTGGAGGGTAAACTGTAAATAAGTAAACGGTAACCCACTGCCCAGCCCTGCTGGAGGGTAAACCCAGGACTGGTCCAAAAACTCTGCACTCCTCGTGCCATCACTGAGTGTCACTAGCACCGCTACCGTGTGTAGGTTTGGAGTGCATTGAAGGAACCTCCGACCTACACCCTTTTATATTTCAATATTTAATAAGATCACGTAAGAGGCCTCTCTTGCCCGAACAGATTACACCATTGTAATCCTCATGGAAAAAACGCGATATAGACTTCACACTCGCTGGAAATGGGATCCTGATGAAAAAGTTACTCAACGCCACTTTACGCCCATATGACATCTAGTGGGGCCCACACCTCGCTCCCAAAAGAGGTCAGGCGAACAACACCATCGAGATTCCCTTAGGAAAGCATGCCAAAAAGACTACTCATTTGCCCCAAACGGATGTCTGACGAAAAAGCAGCAAAACGTTGCTTACAGCTTAAAAGACGACCCATGGGGCCCATGCTTCAATTCTGGCATCAATGCCTGAAACCACCCTGGACCAACTCATATTGGTTCCAGGGTCACAATGCCACTAACGGTGCCTTAGACAGACTCCAGATGCAGAAGCTATAACTCCCCACGTTATATGCAAACGGGGCCCTGTGGGGCCCACACCTCGACCTCGAAACACATCACGCAAATCGTACCATTGCGTTCCTTGCTAATAACCACATGGGATAGGCTATTCATTTGCCCTGAACGGACTTAGGAAGCATATGTCGTAAAAACGCAGCATACGACCAAAAGTTTCCTCATGGGGGCCACGCCTCGGGCCCGAATTTAGACTAGCAGAATGCGCCATTGCAATCCCCTCATAAAAACACTCAGAAACAAGTACTCTAATGGCCCAAATGGATGCCAGGTGAAAAAGTGGCGTTTCACCGTAAAACGTGCGAACTAGGCCCTATGGGGCCCGTACGTTATCTACAACACGAATTCTTTGGAAAGTATCTGAAAAATTTATCACGAGGGCTGGGGTCACGATGTCGCTGACATCACATCAATTGGACATCCCAAGCTGGAGTTAGGTCCGACGCAACAATTAATTAATTGATTAATTAATTAATTAATTACTCACATTTAGCATTTCGTACCACCGAGAAATGAAACCAACCCGAAAAGTTTCCGAAACAATCTTGGAAGGACCACCTCTACTTCGGGGCCATCGCGCCTTTGACAGCGCGTCAAACAGACATCCGGCTCACAAACCACGTTTGTCCTAACTTTAATAATAATTTAATATTATTAAAGTAAAGCGTTTTGGGGAACCCGTCTTTGGGCGCAGAACCCAAAACCCCGAAAACATACTTCAAAAAGTCTGTCTCGCAAATAGGGACCCACAACCACAGACGGTGCGTCAAACAGACGAGCCGTTTAGAAATTATGGCCCCCCAAACGCTAGGGGGCCCAACCAAACCGGTCCGACCCAATTTGATCGGACCCAACCACCTGGGCCGGCCCACCACGGCCGACCTGGTCGATAGCTGCGCCTCGCTGGCACGACGCTCTGTTGGAAGGAGGTGCCTTGGGACCCCGCTGGTCCCCGACGTCAACCGAGAGACCCGCATGAGGCTGGTCTTGTTCCCACCCTGGTCTCCCCCTTGGCTGCCACCCTGCGCGACCGCTGCGCCTGTCAGCGTTCCGCCATCGCCACGCCAGCCGCCCCTGCATCGATGCCCTAGTCCCCTTCTACTCTGCCACCGAACCGTTCCGAAGCCACCTTCTCACACCAGTTCTGCAACGCACTTCCCCGACCTCTTCCTGAGCACCGTGCTCCCGACAGCTCCGAACCGCGCTCCCTCCGAGCTTCTCTTGGCGCCCGATGCACTGCGTCGAAGCCGCCGCTTGCACCCTGGCCGCCCGGACTCCCTTCCGAGCTCCGCCTGATGCTCGATGCACCTCCAGTCTCCTCTTGTCCTCCGGCCTCCATTATCCATCCCTCCGAGCTCCGCCTTGGCCTACCGCACCCAACCGCGCCGCAACGGACTCCTCTGGCTGGCTCCACTGCCACCCCCCCGAGCTCCGGCCACTGCCCTTGCCAGAGCCGGGACTTCCGACGGCCACCGCCACCACTTCGGTGGCCCGATTAAAAATCCAAAGATGTTTTTATTATCCCTGTGACGAGACCTTCACGTCGCCTACCTCTAACCGAGGATTCGACAGTCGGTTGACGCATCTGAAAATTATAACGAGTGTTCGCGAAGAACGGAACCAAGAACGAGGTTCCGAACATAGATTGATGTCCATGTTCATGCAGCCATCGATGATGATAATTAAAATGATGAAAAAAATTGATAACGAAGGATTTTTAATTTAAAAACATGAATTGGAACTTAAAAGTAAATGAAATCCCACCTAGATCCGCCCGTTCGACGTTGGCGACGCGCCCGCTCGATCTCGCTTCGATCCACCGTAGTCCTCTCCACAATCTGGTAAAGAACATCGAAGAACACCAAAATATGGTGAAGAATTATATAGAGGTAGAGAGAGAGATATAGAGATAGAGAGAGAGACCAAAGGTTGTCCCCTCCCAACACTTAGTCGAATTTATAAAAATTCACTGAAACTCTCTAAATGGGCGCAGATTCCGAAACCTCCGCACACACCCATTTTATATCACGGCTAGGAAAAACACCCCATTTCAAACACAAATGAAGTCTCAGATTTCAATTCTGAGACGTCGTTCAAAATTAATTCGAAATGATCGGCAGTGATAAAAACCACTAACTCATTAATTCAAAAAGACGGTTTTCCCCTGGGTGACATCTCTCACAGCAGGCCCGCACCCGCCACTTTTACACCCCATCTAGGGTAAAAGGAATGCTTTACACTCAACTATGCCCTTGGTTTTTCCATCCGAGCAACCATTTAGGAGTTATTCAGGTTTGAGCTATTAAATGAATAATTTGATAATTTAATTATCCATTTAACACACCGCCAACGAGCGAGGGGTCTGAACTTCCCCTGTCGACTCATTTTATGTCGCGCCTAGGGTAAACACTGCCTTTCAGACCCAACCATGGTCTCAGATATCTGATCTGATCAACCTTCTAAGAGATATCAAATTTGCTTTAGTTAACCATGCGTGCGTAATATAAAAACACTTAAAATTTTATATAATTAATTACGGGAACACTGGGCCTAAGAATTGTGCGCCGTCTAAATGCCCTAGACTGGAATGACAGATAGAAAATTTTCAAAGTCTCGGAGTCCCAAAACATTGGTTCTTATACATATTAAATATGAATAACATTCAAAAATTAATAAACATAAATACTAACCATTCAGAGTAATATGGTGAATGGTATCAAGATAAGACGTACCAAATCAAACTAATAATAAACCATTAAATAAAATATGATAGGTGATATCATAAAATATTAATCCTAAGTAAACATAATAATCAACAATAGTGTTGTAATAGATGAAAATACTCATATAAAATCATTGAGTAATTATTGGGATAAATACTCTTTTACTTTTATAAGATTATTTCTTTTGGAAAAATATTTGAATAAAACTAGAATTGAATTAATGTAGTTTTTTCATAATAAAATTAGTGATTTTAGAAAAATAATTCTCTCTAGAAATATATAATATAGTGAATTTAAATATAGGTAAGAATTTTAAATGTTCCTTTGAAACATGCTTTGTTTATCAGGAAGAATGTTTGAAAGAATCTTTTAAAACATGTAACTCCCAATAAAAGAAATAAGGATTCTAATTGGTACACATATACATAACATTCAAATAGAATTTATGAGGAGTAAATAATAATAATTAATAATTTCATTTAGTTATGTAGAGAATAAGAGTAACTCAAAATAAAATGGAGGTTCAGATATAAAACCCTTACCGTAAGCCCAAATGTGTTATGCACATGACCTTAACATCCTGGATAAAAAAATTAAATCCATTGATTTATTAATTCATAACCTTATATAAAAATATTTTATTCATTAATGTTTTATTAAGTTTGTTTATGGACTTATTAATAAGTTATATAATTTAATTCCATCATTCTGGAGTGTTCGTTTCCTTGATTTCATGATCGGTTCTCTTGATAATAACTGATGGAGTTCATTTAAAATTGGTAAAATTCTCCTAAATAGGAATTTCATATTGTTAATTAGAATCCATAAGTGTAAATGGTTATATATATATCATTTGGTTATATATTATGAGGATTAATAGTTAGAGAATACATTTAGTTATAATCGTTTAGATTATTACGATGCTTGTTGATCACAACGAACTCATTTTGTATTATCTCTAGGTATTATGTAAAATTGTTACATTCAAAACATAAAAAAAATAATATTAATTTTAAAATCTGTTTCAACCATTAAATTAGTATAACGAGTATACTTTATGGATTAATTTAAGAACGCAACTTCATCCCCCATGAAGGTTGTAAATCGGCATTTCCCGGATGATGATTTCATTTTTAAAATAAAGAGATAGAGAGAGTAAGAATATTGATGATGGTTTTTTCCATTAATAGTATATGTATGATACTAGAGTTATCATGATATTTTTGATTGATTAGTTTATGATAGAATAATAAAAGAAAATAGAATGAAGTGAAATTAAATGAAAAAGGAAGAGGGTTTATCTCTTGAAATACCCTCCTTGAGAATCTCCTTAAGGGAAGGGATTTTGGTCTTTTGGAAAGACTAAGGGATATTGAATGTGGAGAGAAAACATGGAAGAGTATTTGATTTTAACTTTTATAAGCTTCAAATATTTCAGGAGTGGGGAGTAGTGACGGTGAGGGGTGGATTTTATAGTAGAGGAGAGGGGTGATTTTTGAACACCTTATTTATTATTTATTATTTTTCCTATGGAAAAAACATGTTTTGATTTTGGTGACCAAAAATAGTAATAAGTGAATGTGAGTTAGAAAAAAGTGTTCTTACATCAACCATACATCATCTATGACTCAATAAATCACGTATTTAGCATTTATTGTCAATTATAGTATTTTACTATTCACTAAAAACTGATGTATTTTAGAAAAATCCCAAAATTTAACCATAACCATTTTTTGGTGTGTATAATTTAAAAATGGACTCAATTTTATCAAAATAAATTTCTCAATATGTGAAATTTAATTTTTAAATAAAACCATTTTTTATTTGAAGAATACAAATTTTAAATCTACAAATTCTTTTATAATACTTTCAAAAATAAATTGAATTATCATAAAATTATCCTAAAATAATAATACAAAAAAACACTTATTTAAGAATAAATTTTATGAAAATAAATTTATTTTAATTAAATTTATAAATTTAAAATTTTAATTAAATATTTATTACTCAAAAAAATATCAACACTTAATTATTAATTTTTAAAATATTCACTCTCATTTATAAAGAACCCAAATTTTATTTCTACTTACATGGGTTATTCTACTCTTCATTAAGGTAATATTACTATTCATAAGGGTACATTACTATTCCCAAGGGTCAAGTTACTATTCACAAAAAATGTATATTGATCCTATAAGACTCTAAATATATTTATGATCGCAACCATGTATGTCAATTTTTTAAATTCCAATCCTAAAAGAAAAAAAAATTATGTCCAATGACAAGGTTATAAATATCTTCTATAATAAAAAATTGTTTTTTTGTAGAGACTTAGTGTTTTAGGCATTCTATATTAAATTTAATTGTAATTCCATGAGGTACTATATTCTTACCCCTTACAAAAATTTCATCCTCAAAATTACCAGAATGTTACCTCATAAAAAGATATGGGTAGTTCTTTACCATAAGCTCCTCAGGCTCCCATTTCATCTCCTCAATTTTATGATTTTTCCAATGTACCTTTACAAACTAAGTCGTCTGATTCCTCAACACTTGTTATTTAGTTTCTATAATCTTGATAGTCTCTTCGCAATATGATAAGTTGAGTTCCAATTTTATACCTTCATAAGTGAGTATATAAGTTGGGTTTGTCATGTACTTATTTAATTGTGAGATGTGTAACACATTGTTCACTTTAGAAAGGAAACACATCATTTCCAAATGATATTCTACAGCTCCAATTCTCTCTAGAATTTCAAAAGGTCCAATGTACCTAGGGCTCAGTTTCCCTTTCTTCCTAAATTTTATAACACCCTTACATAGATATACCTTTAAAAAAATATGATCTCCCACTTGAAATTTCAAATCCTTCATTTGATTATCATCATAGGTATTTTTCTTGTTTTGAGCTTCTTTAATATGGGTTTGGATAGTCTTTACCTTTATTGTTGTTTCCTCCACAATCTCTAGGCCTACAAGCTTTGTTTTACCAACTTCATCCCAACATGTCAGTGTAGGACACTCTATCCATACAATGATTTATACTGTTCCATTTTAATACTTGAATGGAAACTATTATTGTAGGATAACTCCACCGAAGGTAAATAATGATCCAACATACCTTGAAAATCAAGTGAGCACAATCTAAACATGTCTTCTAATGTTTGGATCATCCTTTCTGATTTCCTATCAGTTTGTGGGTGATTAGAAGTACTTATTGTAGCTCAGTATCCATATATTTATGAAGAATTTTCCAAAATTTTGATGTAAATTGTGGGTCAGGATCAGAAATAATTGAGATAGGTGCTCCATTAAGTCCCAAAAATTTATTAATATAGAGCTGTGTATGGTGATCTAGGAGGAAATACTCCCTTAGAGTGAGGAAGTGTGGATATTTGGTATGTCGATCAACAATCACCCATATTTCATAATTATTCTTTGTTGTTTTTGTAAAACAATGAAAAAATACACAGTGAGGTCAACACATTTTCATGTAGGAATAAGAAGAGGTAGCATGACCCTTCTAGGATGTTGTCTTTATGCCTTCAATGTTTGATTGTCTAAACATCTTGATACATAATCAGCAATTTATCACTTCATGTTTTACCATTAGAAATGTTCCTTCAAATCTCTATATATATTAGTGCTACCCCAGTGTATAGAGAAATTTTAACTATAAGCATCATACAATAACCCCCTTTTTAGCATGAGGATAGAGGGAAAACATAACCTCATCCAAAATTCCAGAATTCTATCCTCGCACAAGAAGTTAGCCAACATCCCATCATTCACACGTTTAACTTTGTTTTGAATATTATCATAATCATACTAATAACTTTTAATCCTTTCTAATAAATATGGTTTGGAAGCCAATTGAAAAAGTAGTTTTGTTTCACCTTCTATAATAATTCCCATATCCATCCTCTCTTGATCCATGTACACATGATCCTTATCAATTCTAATTTTGTTTTAAACTCCATGATCATTCCTTCTTAATGAATTGACTTCCTTATTTTACTTTCCTGGGTAATAGTGTATAGAACCATTATAATCGTTGAGTAGCTCAATCTATCTCCTTTTACTCATGTTGAGTTATTTATATGAGAATATATATGTTAAGCTCATGTGATCCATATATATCTCACATATTTTTCCATAGAGACGGTGTCTACGTATCTTTAGAGAAAAGACCACTACTGAAAACTCGAGATCATGAGTTATATAGTTCTGTACAAGAAATTTTAACTACCTTGATGCATATATAATAACTCTATCATTATTCATAAGGAAACAAACAAGTAATTTCTTTGAAACATAACTATAGATCACAAATCCACCATTCCCTGATGTTAGATTCAAGATTGAAGCATTCACTTATATCCTCTTCAACTATTCAAAACATTTTTCACATTATATTTTCTATAGAAACTTAACCCTGTTAAGAGTAATTTTGGTCAATGGGTTGGATAATCAAGAAAAGTTATGAACGAAATGCTAATAATAAATTGGTAAAAAAATAAAACTATGTACCTAGGTATTGTTCATTAGTGTAGGTAATTCTTTAGATTCATTTGTCTTTACAATATCCACTAAATTTCCATCCTTATAGACAATATGAACCAAAAAATGAACTGCTTGAATATGAGTTCACACTTGATAAATTCACCATATAATTCATTTCTTCTAAGAGTATGTAGAATAATGTGCAAGTTATTTTCATGGAATTATTAGATCTAGAAGTATGGTAAGATATAATCAATAAATAACACAAACAATTATTCAAGATATTCCTTGAAATATTTATTCATTAGATCAATGAAAACAGAGGGTGCATTAGTCAGTACAAAAGGCATTACTGTAAACTCATATTCCCCATACCTAGTTTGAAATTCTGTTTTTGGAATATATTCCATCCTCACATTAAACTAATGATATCCAAATCTAAGGCCAATATTTGAAAAATAATGGGATCCATGAAATTGATCCAATAAATAATCAATACGGGGAAGATGATACTTGTTCTTTATCAGAATAGAAATTATCTCCCTATAGTCAATGCACAACCTGATAGATCCATCCTTATTCTTGAGGAAAAGAATAGGGGATACCCATAGAAAAAATATAGGGAGGATAAATCCTTTATTATTCATTACACTAGTTTTTCATTAATTTTAATAACTCCATAATGTAAATTATATAAGTAGTCTTTGATATAGGTCTTTAACTAAGAATTATATCAATATTGAACTCAACTACCCACTATTAAGGATGTCTAGGTAAATCTTCTGGAAAGATATCAATGCATTATTTCGCAATTGGTACATCCTCAATTTGAATATTTCTTTCCTCACACATTTATATTGTGTTCTCATACTCCTCAAGAATTGTATTCAGTAGAGCTATTAGGGGTGAATCTACATAAGAATCAAATGACATGGTTTCTACTCTAAAGATAAGGGATTCTACATCATTCTAAAAAATTGTAACCTTCTTCTTCTTGTAATAGATCACTTCATCAAAATTGGAAATCCAATTCATAATGATCATTATATCAAATTAAATCATGGGTATGGTGATAGGATTAGAAACTGAATCATGTTTATGTTTCTTAAGGGGACTGATCGACACATCTTTATTTTAAATGATGACTCCCTTAGGATTTTTGACTAAAAAAATACTAGATTAAATAAAATTTGAAATACATAATTTTCATGGAAAACTAGGAATATATATAAGAATTCAATGATCTAAAATCAAATAAATAATTGGATAAGTTTGAGGAAATGATTAATGTACCTACCACTACATCATTAAGAACTTCAACCTCAATAGTTGTGATTGCATAAGCTTAGTTATGCTCCCTTGTACTTATCTAGGGAATATTTCCTTAACTCTTAAAAAAAATTTATAATGTACCATCTCTTTTCAATTGTATAATTTAACATTAGTGGATTATTTATTTCCCTTACAATCATGGGAATGGTTTCATTTTCATCAACACTTGTAACAAACACCCATACCCTTTAGGCAAGTACCAGGGTGTTTCTTCCAAAAATTATCACATGATGGGAAATAAATTCTTCCCTTATTCCACTTTTCTTTATTTCCTTTTAAAAGGGATACACATCCCTCTTCTTATATTTCATTCCTTTCAATTCATAAGACTTAGAGAATACTTTTTCAATATTGATAGCACATGAGACTCTATCTTTCTATGAAGAGAAACTTTGGGAGACTAGTTCCCTTTAGGGGAATGGTTTTAAACCATTAATTAATAAATAAATGTTTCTCCTTATATTAGATATGTTGTCTGTATGATGACTTTATAACCTTGTGATGTTAGATTCATACTTTTTAACATTTTCATCCTCTTTTTTTTCTTAGATTCAGAAACTACCTATTCATATCATCTTGTTGTTCATGAGGGAAGTATTTTTCTAAGAACATTTCCGTAAAATTCTCTATTACATATTATAAATCTCTTCATACATCTTTTTTTATTATAGGACCACCATTGATCAACATCTCCCGATAGATGACAAACTTCCCTAACTACTTTATCCATTTTGTTACTTCCCAAAGTATGAAATATCTTTTCTAAAGAACATATCCCCTACTATTCTATGAATGGGTTTGTTGTCCTATTAAATGATGGTTTATTTTGTTGTATAAATAGGTCTAAAATCACTCATCCACATTGTGGAATGGGATAATACATATAGTTAAAGTTGTTATTCATAACTTGTTCCACTTTTCCCAGTATAGTTATAAGTTTCTCAATACCGATTGCAACCTCATTATCCTACATAGGTGGAAAATCCCTACATGGGATACACATGTTCATTAAGTATAAATTACTTACACTAAAAAACATTTATAAATAATTTCATACACTATATTTGGTTATGAATCATAATGTATAATCTCAACTAAGAAAATACTTTACATAATTTGAAATCCTATGCATAACTTTACTATAATCATAAACATGGTTTCCTTAAAGAAAAATTTACTTTTAAAACCTTTATAATGGCTTGTAAAGAAAATTTTAATTATCCTAAGCATATCCCTTGAGAGTGTTAAACCTTGTGCACAGTAAGACCCATTTTCATATACCATTTTACCCTGAGTCAAGCCTGAAACACCATATTGGATTGGTTAATCCTATGTACATATCTACTAAAATAACTCCCACTTGTAGTATCCAAGATTGGATATATTTATTAGAAGATCCACATAATCTATTACTTACCAAAATTATAGTATGTTCATTTATTCTAATCCTAAAAGTATACTATAGGGTTTTGTTCCCTAATATACGTTTTCTATATCTAGTTTCAATGTTTTCTACTAAACTGCATATGATATCAAATATAATGACCTAACCCTAGTTTCTAGAATCCGTTGCATTATTTTATTACATTTTCATGATTGCAATAATGTTATATCCCAAAGGACTGAATATTTTAGTTGTTTTGGAAGACCATATAGACACATAAGTTCAACATTACAACTTAAAATGAAATATAATATAACAGATCAATTGGTAACTCCCACAACTCCTAGATTACCCCTTTAAGTCATTCTTAATACACTTCATTGCATCCTAGGGAAATATAAAACATAAGAAATGGGTGAGCTAAGATGATCAGTAAAGGTAAATAATATTGTTGATGTAATCATAAACATACACACAAGGCATGCTGAATAACTAAAACACATGCCATTAAAAATAAACATGAGCATAATATCATAGGAAAAAATCTGAATAAATAATAACATAATAAAACATCACCATGGAAATTATTCTAGTTAAATAATCACATGGAATATAAATATATAGTTTTATAATGGTGTAATACATAATCATGGACATCATAATCACATCGTCAAGGCCTCGACCAAGACACCACACATAATGGGTAAAAACCCATGCTAGTTTGTATCATGAGACTTACTGATGCATCGAGGGGATATAATAGTCTCACTCGTCACATAATAAGTCTATTTTATTCCTCATATGAATGGGGATAAAAATTAAATAACATGTACTTTCATATTGAAACTAACATATGAAATGTAAATACCTTTCCCTAATCATTAATCAAAAACACTAACCATTCAGAGTAATATGGTGATTGGTATCAAGATAGAACATCCAAAACTAAAATAATAATAAACCATTCAATAAAATATGTTATATGATGTCCTAAAATATTAACCCTAATTGAAAATAATAATCAACAAGAGTGTTGAAATATATGAATATACTCATGTTAAATCATCGAGCAATTCTTGAGATAAATACACTTTTACATTTAACAGAAGTGTTCTTTTGGAAAAATATTTGCATAAAATGAGAAGATAATTAATTGATTATTATTAGAATATAATGAGTGATTTTATAATGTTTTTTATAAAAAGTAATTATAGATTTCATTTGAAAATATTTAAGAATTCCTGAAGTTCCTTTGAAACATGATTTGTTTATCAGGAATAATTTCTTATATATTCATTTAAAAAATGTAAATCCCCATAAAATGAAGAAGGATTATGATTGTTACAAATATATAGAACGTTAAAATAGAATTTATTAGTATCAAATAAGAATAAATAGAAATTTCATTGAGGAAAGTAGAGAATAAGAGTTACTCGAAATAAAATGGAGGTTCTGATAGAAAAATCATACCTTATGTCCTAAGGTGTTCTGCACTTGACCTTAACGTCCTAGATAATCAAATTAAATCCATTAATTAATTAATTAAGAACCTTATATACATATATTTTATTCATTATAGTTTTATTATGTTTATTTATGGCCTTATTGATATGTTATACAATTGAATTTTATCATTCCAAAGTGTTTGTTTCCTTGATTTCATGATCGGTTCCCTTGATTATAAGAAATGTAGTTCATTTAAAATTGGTATAATTATCCTTAATTGGAATTGATTTTTTTAATGATAATATAAAAGTGTAAATATTTTTATATATCATTTGGTTACATATTATGATGATGAATTATTATATAATACATTTAGTGATAATCATTTAGATTATTATGGCGGTTATTGATTATAACGAACTCATTTTGTATTATGGCTTGGTATTATATAAATATGTTACATACATAACATAAAATGGTTGTAATATAAATTTTATAATCTATTTCAACCATTAAAATGGTTTCATAAAAATAATTGAAAGATAAATTGAATAAAAAACCTCTTCGTCCATGAAGGTTGTAAATCAACACTTCTCAAATGATGATTTCATTTTCTTAAAAGAGAGAGAGAGAGAGTAAAGAGATTGATGACTGTTCTTACATTAATAAGATATAATTGCAGTATATAAATGATACTGAATTTTTCATCATCATTTAGAAATAAGGGGTGAGGACATTATAATAAAATAAAATAAAATGAAGTGAAATTAAATGAAAAAGGAAGAGTGTTTACCTCTTGAAATATACTCCCTGAGAACCTCCATAATGGAAAGGATTTTGGTCTCTTGGAAAGACCAAGAGATCCTGGATGTGGGGAGATGATATGGAAGAATATTTGTATAGATCACTATGAATATTCAATTCATGGAGGAGTGTGGAGAATAGGGGGTGAGGGGTGACTTTTATAGTAGAGGAGAGGAGTTATTTTTGAATATCCTATTCATTATTTTATTATTTTTCTCAAAACAAGTAATAGTGTTGATTATTGTGACAAAAATTAGTAATAAGTGAATTTTATTTCTAACCATGTGTTATTGAATCATCTATACATCACCTATGACTCCACAAATCATGTATTTATCATTTATCATTAATTATCGAATTTTCCTATTCACTAAAAATTCAAGTATTTTGGAAAAATCCAAAAAATGTACCATAACCATTATAAAAATGTATAATTAAAAAAAGGAATCCTCATTATCAATGTAATTTTATAAATATGATAAATTTAATTTTTAAATTAAATCATTATTTAATTGAAAAATATAGATTTTAAATTTAAAACTGATTTTATAATACTTTTAAAAATTAACTATGGTCTCATAAAATTATCCTAAAATTACAAAACAACCAAATATTTATTTGGGAATAAATTTTATAACAATGAATTTTATTTTTAATAAATTTATTAATTTAAAATAATAATTAAATATTTACAAGTCACAAAAATATAGGCACTTAATTATTAATTTTAAAAAAATTCACTCTCATTTATAAGGTCCATAAAATTTATTTCTATATACATGGGTGGGGTTACTCTTCATAAGTGTAATATTAATATTCATAAGGGTACATTACTATTTATAAGGGTCATGTTACTATTCACCAAAAATGTTTGTTGTTCCTATGAGACTCTAAATATTTTACTGATCGGAATCATGTTTTTCTTTTTCTCGAAATTCCAAAAACATAAGAAAAAAAATTATGTCTAATATTTTGGTGGTAACAAAATTATATAAAAATTTTTAGTTTCATAGATACTTATTGTTTCATGTATTATATTTAAATTAATTTTTAATTCTATGGGGTTCTACAAAACTGGTTAGGGTATTCAATAATGTATTACCCATTTATATATGGTGTCTAGGTCGAAGACTTGAAGATATGTTTACGATGTCTAAATTTATGAATTTCCCCATTATGAGATTAGTTATTGATATTCCATTTATTATTATTTTAGTAAAATATAGATGGTTTAGTTTCATTCTTATGTTATTATTTATATAGAAATATTTGATCCTTATTTATTTGTTTTATATTATGCACATGTTATTGATTAAATGGAATGTGTTTTATTTATTTTAACATGGAATATTATTTTTTCCCTATATACTTATATCTTCCATTTTACACTTATCCTTATTCAACAATTGATCTATCCCTTTTCTTATATTTCATTTTCCATAGGATATGAGGAAGTGTTTTGTGATTGATTTGAAGGGATACACTAAGGGGAAAAGTTCCTTTCTCAAAGAAATTTATTGTGTATTTTATGTTTTAAAATGTAATGTGAATTTCAAATATTTTTCTAGTTTACCAAGATTACTAAACTCTTATACTTTTAGGAGTTAATTCCTTATATCATATGGTAGTGTTATAAAGTAACCACCGACTCTAAGCTACTTGGGTTAGAGGCTTTACATTTTTTTTGGTAAAAATTTTCATTGTTCTTTATTTTTTCATAAACATGACATGTTTTGAGAAAAAATATATACTTTTATAAATTTCATAAAACTGTGTGATGGTTTAATAAAAATAACAATATCCCTAATCTAGAATAAAATTTTATAAGTTTTTGTTCATAAATTAAATAATTAAATGCTAAATATTTTTCACTGTTTTTGTTTTTTATTAACAAGAAATTAATAAATAAAATTTTCATCAGAGTTATTTCCTTATAAAATTATCAAATATAATTTTAATTTTTTTAAGAAAAAGTACAGCCCGATTTCTGAGAGAAAACTAGATGTGTCCGATGAGACCATTTGGACCGAACCCATAACAAAATGGGACAAGGGTGTAACACTTTCGAGTAACCTACATGTTTTCGGGTATCTTCCCATAATTTTTTATAAATTATTACATATCTTTTTAAATATTCACAATTCATTTTCTGTATACATTTTTATTTGATAACTACATATTTTTTATTAATAGTTTTATTTTCACGTAATCATGGAAATTATGTAATTGTAATTAATTTTTTAACAAAATATGATGCTTGTTTTCATTATCATAAAATAATTAAAAATAACCATTGGAGATACTGTTATATTTTATTTTATGTCCAATGTATGAAATAATAATAGGTTAAATGTAAATAATATTTATGAACTAATAATTAAATGATAATAAATTAATAGTTATTAAAAAACCATTAAAAATCATTTTTATATTAATATAATTTATTTAAAAATATTATGTTACGTTTATAAACCTTTTTTTTGATATTTTGGAACTTAATTTACATCTTATCTAGAAACTATTTTTATTCATTAAACATTTATTATTTTGTTTTTTATCCTATTTATAAATTTGATAGAGTAAAATTTATTTTATATTTATAATAATAAGGTCCAAATTATTTAATAAGGTTAGTTTTATTTTTAATCATAAAAATAAGTTACCAAGGTAAAATGTGAGTAACAATGATAAAGGTAAAATAATGTAAAAGGTTTAAATTAAGGGATGATATAATAACATAACTTAAAATAAAACCATTAAATAGGTGGTTAAGGTTTTTTAGGATCTTAACCAATCTTTTAAAAATTAATAAACAACCCAATTCATTGAAATTAATTCCACTCAAAAGTGGTTGGCCTTAATAACAAATTAATTATTATTTTAACCGTTAAACACCACCCTTATCAAGTATAAATAGCGAACCCCTATTCTAATTATCACACACCAAAATGAATAGTTATCTTATCAAAAATATCTAATGTATTCTTTTCACTTTTATCTCTACTAAATACTGATGAGTTTTACTTGATCAAATGGTCGGTTCTAAGATAAGAATCTCAAGAGAGATAAGGGTCCTCATCCTCTTCATTTTGTTTTCATTTTCATTAATTTTGTTACATTTAATTTTTAAATAGTTTTTTCATATATAAACATGATTATTATTTCATCATATTTCCTCCCATTTTATATGTTATAAATGATAGTTTATTTATTACCTCTCATTATGGCCTTTTCCTAAGCCATTACTATGCCATAATAAGGGTTCCACACACCTCCTTTCCGATTTAGTTAATGAGACTTTTTAAATTACATTCCCTATTAATGGTAAACGTTATTATAAATATTTTGTTATAATTTAATTACTTTTTTATTAATGATATATCACATTTCCCTTTAAATATGTTTTCTTTATAGGCCTTTATAATGATTAAAAATTCCTATATCCATAAACCATAATAAAATTGGTAAAAAATTTGGGTGTGGTCATCCTGGAAATGAAATATTCTATGGATACAATAAGTTGATGCATACTATAGAATATATTTACCAAGGGGTAATAACCCCCAAAAGTATATATTTTTTATAAAAACATCAATTGTTAGTTCATGAAAAATAGGCCTAACAGCACACTTAGTTTGGAACTCCTGAGGGAGATGTTTTTAATAATTGACATGTTCTTTTTGAGTCATAATTAATGATTGGAATATATGGATTGAGTTTCAAATAAAATTGATATATCTATACAATTAAATAACCCTCCACTAATATTTGATGACACGTATTCAATTGGGGAACTAGGCATATAATTATGAATATCCTATAGTTTCAAAAGTTGATTTTTGGATATTCACCTATAGGGACACATTAACACATTGAAAGGGATTCTTTCCCCCTCATGTGGTCACCAATGATTATTTTCCCTATAAATCTCAATATTTATCATGTATTTTATCTTTTTCCTCCATTTCCATGTTCCTATGTACAAGTGGTATGGTATAAATGGAATATCTATAGAGAATTATCCCTCACTACCTTTCTGTTACCTTATCATATGTTATGCCTATATTTTCCTCCAATTTCATTACCTTGTAGATACCCTTGTATTATTCCTTGTTTTTAATGGTTTTCACCTCGATACCTATTCATTAATTATATGTAAAATTTATTTACTAAATAATATACCTTTTATTCTATATAGTGTAGATTTATCTTAATTCATTATCTTTACTGAATGGTATTTACCTGGAGAGATACTTACTTTCATCAGATACACATTTTCCCCATATATATCTTATTATGATTTTTAATGTATTTATGTATGATTTTATCTATGTGAAACAAATTATTTTAGTAATATTAAGGGTGATCCTCAATAGGGATCTAACACATTGGGAAAATAATTAATCTCTGTAGATCACATGCTTACGATACCCTAGAAGAATGCATGAGTAATGTTTTAAGTTACCTTATTAAATATACTTGGTAATATGTTTTATAAAACCATGGTGATATGTATACTAATCTATCAATTTTTTAATGTATCCACAATCCCATGTTATGCCTCATTCAAAAATGATGTCATGTTTTATATTTTTCCAATATTCTTATGTTTCTAGGATCATATGATGTCCACTTTTTATGAGAAAATCCTAATGAAATAATTCTTGCATTATGATATATGTTATACAAGTTATGATTATTTTATGTTATATATTTCCACTATGAATATTTTCTCATACCTATATGCTCATATTATTATCTATTAAGATATTTGATTGTTATCACTTATATTTACCCTTACCGAATATTTAAGACCACCCTTTACCTATGTTTCCCCATTTCCCCTCGAATAGCAATTTAATGGATATTTATTAGAAAAGTTAATTTGAGGAGAATTTTTATAGATAAAATTTACTTTTTATTGATAGTGAAAGATGGAAATGTAACCAGTTACAAATGACACAGAAATTTTATTCCTTCGGGTTTTCTGTATCTTTTCAGATATTTGTAAATGTATATATGTTTAGCATCAGATCCATAAGTGTGGGTCTGTGGTATGTTATTTGGAATTAAAGGTGTTTTTGGTTATTTTTTGAAATTATAATACTAAATATATTAGTATATATACTTAGATAAATAATTTGTTTTTAGAGGATCAGGTCAAGTATAAATATTACGGAACCATTGGATTAATATATCCTTGGTACATAGTCATTTCTATAGATAAAATTTATGTGAACTAATAGTTTTAGCAAGTGTTTATTAATGATTAAAATTTTTTGGAAACAATTTCATTATGTGAGTAGAATGAAATATCCCAAATTTATAATGAAAATGTTTTTTCATGTTTTTTTATTAAATTAATTGTATAAATTTTAAATTAATTTTGTTGTTTTTTATTAACAAATAATTTAGAAATATTTTTATCACATGGGTTACTTCCTTATATATTTTTAAAATATAATTTTAATGTATTTTTTAATTAAAAATGGTACCCCATATGCCGAGTGGAAACTCATTGTCTGGAGAGACCATGGGGCTGAAACCCATGACCGATGGGTGAGAAGGGATTAAAACTTTACACTAACTTATATATTTTTATATGTTTATTTTATATCACTTATATATATATATGATTATATCTCTTTTACTATATTTATAATATTTTTTCTTATAGAGTCTTATTTGATAACTAAATTAATTTTATTAAAAGTATTATTTTCACATTATCTATGTAATTAGGTCATTATAATTTAATGGAAAAAAAAGTATGATGCATGTTTTCATTATCATAAAGTTATAACATATAACCATTAGAGATATATTCCTTTGATATTTTATGTGTATCAAATGAGAAAAATAGTTAAATATAAATAATACATCATTAATAATTTATGATTTACATTATATTTCATTTAATTTAATTTTTTTTATCTTATTATGTGTGTATTAATCTAATATTTTATTTTTAAAAGATTAAATAACAAGTTTCATAATAAAAAAATAAAAAATTATTTATAACCTTAATTATGGATAACACATTTACTGATCGACCATACCAAATGAATTAAAGACTATTAAAATAAGTAGATAATAAAAATAAATAAAATTAGTATAGGAAAATTTGAACCATTATGGTATCCTAGTATTATCATAACCCTAAACGACACTGTAATAAAGAAACAAAACCTTAGTAATCCAATAAAAATTATCTAAAATAAGGAATTTTGTCCCAGATAGTAATTTTAGTAAATGATATGAGGTATTTATAGTAAATATGGGATTATTGTGATTCTTGGAATAATAACTTTACCGTTGGAAAATTGACCACGTCATAAAACCAATAAATTTTTTGTAAATAAAAAATTTTCATTACAAATTTGATTTATAATATTTATAAAAATATTTTCATAAAATTAATATCATTTTTGGTGTGATCACATTTCATTTATCATAGGGTTATTTTTTACGTTGAAAAAGTTTATTTTTTGGTGGAAAGTGAAAATACCATTTTTATTACAAACAAAAATTTATAACCTAATATTTGTAAAATAATAAATTAACATTTATAAAGAATTTTTAATGATAAAAAAAAATTCATTTATAGATTAATATATTGAATTAAATTTATGAACATATATTTGATTTTCTAGAACCTAAGTTACATTTTTTCAAATTTTTTTATTCATTTCAAATTCAAATTTTATTTTTTATCAAATTCTATAATTTAATCAATTAAAATTGATTGCATATTTATATTAAAAATTTCCAAAATATTTAATAAGGTTAATTTTATTTTGAATAATAAGGAGAACTTATCATGGTAAAAAGTGAGTAACCATGGTAAAGGTAAAATAATGTGTAATATTAAAATTAAAGCATGAAGGAATAAAATACCTTCAAATGACACCATTAAAGAGGTGGTAAATAGATTTCATGAAATTAAAAAAATTAAATATTAATTTCCACTAAATTCATGTAAATTAATTTTACTCAAAATTGTTAGAACTTAATAACAAAATAATCTTTATTTTAACCCTTAAACACCACCCTACTCATGTGTAAATACACACCCCATCATATCAATCTCCCAAAACAAAATTTGAATTTATATCATCATATCTCTCTGAAGGAGTCACTTAAATTTCTATCTCTTTAATCATGAAGAGAATTTTTAGTTCTTACGGCCAACTATAAGCTATGAAGCATAAGAGAACTAAGGTCCCCAATATTCCTATATACTTTTTCATGTTCATTAATTTTTTTAGATTTTATTTTTAAATTAAATTTTCATATACAACTATTCTTGTAATTCCGTGTTATTATCTCAAATTTTTTATTTTATAAGTGGGAATTTATTTATTTCCTCTCATTATAGCCTTCACCTAATTCGTTTCTATACCAAAATAAGGGTTCCTCACCCCTCCTTTCCCATTACCTTTGTGAGACCTTTTAAATTACTTTTAAAATAAATAATAAATTTTATTATACATCATTATTATAATTTTAATTACTCTATTATCAATGAGATATGAATATTATAACTCATTATACTACCTTTATAGAATGTCATAATGCTCAAAATATTGCACATGAATAAAATAATCATAAAATGTATAAAGGCGTGAGTGGTTTTAATAGAAATAAAAACTCAATTTAGAAACTAAAATTGGATTTAGGATATAGAATATTTGTTCATAAGGGTAATAAACCAAAAAAGGATATATTTATTATTAACTTGATCATCACCTAGTGGATGAAAAAGAGGCCTAACTACACAACTAGTTTAACACTTTCCAGAGATATGCTTTGGATAATTATTTACAATCCATAATGAAGGATTGAAATATATTTATTGATATCAACTTTCAATTTATATCCCTATGTAATTAAATTAAACTACATTACGACTTAATTAAATTTATTCTATTGGGGTACTACATGTAGAATTGTGAATATCCTATATTTAGTAAAGTCGATAGTTGCATATTGACCTAGAGATCCACATTAATCCAATGAAGGGGATTATTTCCCACTCATGTTATAATTGATGATTATTTTCTATATAAATCTACACATTTATAATGGATTTTACCTTATCCTATTTGTCTATGTTCCTTTTTATACGTGGTATGGTTGATCTGAAATGTCTATGAAGAATGATCGATCACTGCCTTTATCTTGCCTTATCATTAGTTATACATAAATTTTCATCGAATTTAATTCCCTTGTAGATACCTTTATATTATTCTTATATTTGAAAGGTTTTTACATAGATACATATTCATTGATTTAATAGGGAAATTAATGACTAAACCATATTATTTTTATTCTATATGGTGTAAAAACCTCACGATTTATTATCTTGAATGAAGGGTATCTTTCTAGAGATATACATACTTTCATTAGATACCCATTTATTTCCCTTAGGTAAATCTTGTCATGTTTATTGATGGATTTATTTTTGTTTGTTTCTATGTGGAACACATGAATTCAGGTATACAAAGGGTTAACCCAGATAACACTCCAATAAATTGTGTAAATAATTAATCTCAATAGATTTCATGCTTATGATATCTTGGATTCAATACATGGAAATGTTTTATGATATCTTGGTGAAAAAAATCATAATACCTATTACAAAACTATTATTATTAACCTTGGTGATATTACTATGAATGTATCATGTTTATATTGTAGCCACATTCCCATGTTATGCCACATGTACTAATGTTGGAAGGTTTTATTTTTCTACAACATTCTTATGTTTACATGATAATATGATGTCTACTTATTTATACCAAAATCTTTATGTAATGATTCATGAATTATGATCTATGCTGTATAAGGAATGATTATTTTATGATATGTATTTTCTTACTGAATATTTTATTGATCACACATACTTATCTCATCCTATCATATGATATTTTATTTTTATCTCTTACATTTACTCTTTATGAGAATTTGAGATCACCTTATTCTCATGCTTCCCCATTTACCCTACAATTACTATTGAATGTATACGTATAAAATAAATACAAGTGTGGAGAATTTTAATAAGTGAAATTAAATTTTTTTGACAGTGAAAGTTATAAATATTCCTAGTTTCCAAAGACACCATGCTTTTTATCCTTTGAGTTGGATGTATCTCTTGAGATATTTGTAAAAGTATATATATTTAGTACTAAATTCGGAAGTGTGGGTCTGGGGTGTCACATTGGCATCAGTGGAGAGTTTGGTTATTTTTTAAAGTAGATTATTATATATATGGGTATAAATTATTAAATTGATTCTAATTTTTTATATAGGACCAAGTTAAGTATAACAATTATAACCCCATAGGATTAACATCTCATATATATGGCTTCGTTTCTATAGATATAAGTTGAATTAACATTTGTGTTTATAAAAATTTAATAAACTATTACAATTGCAAGGAAAAAATTTATTTAAGGTGGATGAGTATAACATCCATGATTTCCAATTATTATTTTTAGTTTTTAATGTTAAATTCAATATATAAATGTTAAATATATTTCCTAGTTTTTATTTTTATAAGCAAATAATTTATAAATATCTTTAAAATATAATTTATATACTTATATATTTTAAAATATAATATAAAATTATTTTTAATAAAAAAGTGTATCCCATAGTTCAAGCAATAAACCATCGTATCCGACAACACCATGGGGCTTGAACCCTTGTTCGAAGAGTGATAAGGTCCCAACAGTTACCATTATATTGCATGTTATCTTGATTTTATTTTATATTATTTATATATATATTATTATATATATTTTACTATATCCAGTATTATTTTTTTGTATATAGTTTTATTTGGTAACACATTCCTTTTTTTAATAGTATTATTTCCACACAATCATAGTAATCAAGTCATTAAAATTTAATGGAAAAAATAGTATGTTTCATGTTTTCATTGTCATAATATTATTATGACCCAGGTTCAAAATCTGGCCAGGGAAGAATTTACGAGTTACTGTAGTAGGGTACTGTAGTAGGGCACTATAGCGGGGCACTGTAGCAGACACTGTAGCATCGGTGGACTTAGCAGCGACATCATTGTAGCGGCGGAGGAACTACTGATGGATACTGTAGCGACATCAGGTACTGTAGATGCGCAGGGTACTGTAGTAGTACTGTTCATAGACGGTCCTTTGGGCCAAAAAATGGGCTTTCAAGCCTTGTATTCAAGCCACTTGTCCTTGGGACTTTGGGTTATTTATTGGGTCTCCCTCTACCCTCTAATAGGTCTTTGCTTTTATAATAAATTGAGGCTTCGGCCCCAACCTTTAAAAAAAATTGTCATAATATTATTATATATAAACATTAGAGATACTTTCATATAATATTTTATGTTAAATGAATGATATAATAAATTGTTAAATCTAAATAATATATCTTTATTACTTATTTGATTTCAAAATGTTTTTATCTTATTCGATGTATGTTACTAAAAAAATTTATTTTTAAAAGGCTATGTAAAATGTTTCATAATTAAATTTCAAGAATGATTTATTTCATTGTTTGAGAAGAACACATTTATTGATCAATAATATTCAATAAAATTACCACTAATATAATAGGTAGATAACCAAAAATAAACAAAACAACTAGTATAGAAAAACTTAGATCATTTTGGTCTCCTAGGATTATCATGTCCAAAGACAAAATTATAAAAAAACCATAGAAATCCATTCATTTTTTTAAATAAAGAATATTGAACCCTGATATGAATTTTACAATATTATAAGATATATTTATAGGATGTATGTAACTAATGTGACCGTTTGAATCAAAATATGACCTTTAGAAAATAGATTGTGTCATATAAACTAATATTTTTTAATAAAAAATTACTTTTCTTTAAAAAGTATATTTATCATATTTATAAAATTATTTTCATAAAATGAATATCATTTTTAAAATTATCACATTGAATTTATCCTGATGGGGGTTTTAAGCATTTTTAAAAATTTATTTTTGGGAAAAAATTGAAAATATCGTTTTTCTTAAAAAACGTAACATTTATGACCTAATCATTGTATAATTATAACTAAATATTTTGGAGGATTATTTTAATGTTTAAAATTTTAATTAATATATTACTATAATTTATTAAAAAATATGACGTTTCATTTATAATCCTATGTTTGATATTTTAGAATCTATGTTACATTTGTTCTAGAAACTTTTTTATTCAGTTTACATTTATTATTTTAACAATCATTAATTTTATATTTTAATACAATAAAATATATTTCAAATTTAGAAAAATTATTTGAAAATTATTTAATAAGGTTAATTTTATTTTTTATCACAAAATAAGTTATCTCAGTGGAAAGTGACTTATCATGGAAAAGGTAGAATAATGTAAAAAGTTAAAATTAAAGGGTGAAGACATAAAATACCTAAAAATTCCACAATTAAGTGGGGTTTTAACGGTTTTCATGACCATAACCAACATTTTCATCATTAATTATAAAAAAAATTACTGAAATTAATGCTACTCAAAATTGGTCAGCCTTAATAATAAAATAATAATTATTTTAACCCTTAAACAAATCCCTCCTCAAGTATAAATTCCCACCCCTTTTCTCATCCCCCTCCCAAAAAAATAAAATTTATCTCATGATATATAAATCAAGGAATATGCTCTGATTCTATTTATTAACTCATGAAAGAGTTTTTTTGGTTCAAAGGGTCAATTTTAATCTAATAATCTCAACAGAGGCTAGGTTCCCCAATAATACTCTTTTATTTTTCTTCTTTATTACTTGTATTATATTGTAATTTTAAATTCATTTTTTATACTACCATGATTTTTATTTTGTGGTATTATCTACCATATAATATTTTTTAAATTAGAGTTTATTATTTTACTCTCCTTATAGCCTTTTTAAAAGCTATTACTATGCCCAAATAAGGGATCCCCACCCTTCCTTTCCCATTACCTTTCTGTGCCTTTTTAAATTCTGTTTCATATTTGTGGGAAATATTTTTTTGAATTATTGTTATATTTTATTTACGATTTTTTCAATTATATATCACTATTCCATCTCATTATACTACCTTTATAGGTAGTTATAATAGTAAAACATTCCAATAGTCATAAAACCATCCTAAAATTAGTAAAGGAAATTGTGTGTTGTTTTCTTAGAAATGATATCCCTTTCTGAATACTATAAGTTGATATAGTCTCAATCATAGATAAACTAATGTGTAATAACCCCCAAAAATGTAATATTGAGTATTAAATCGATCATAACCTGGTTTATGATAAAGTGACATAACTGTACTCGGGGTTTGATACTCACGGGGGATATACTTTTGATAAATAACATGCTCATTACGATCCATAATGATAGATTGGAAAATACGGTCTGTGATTAATTTTAAATTGATATACCTTTCAAAATAATGTACCATCGACTAATAAATTAAGAAATTCATTCAATTTGGGTACTAACCATTGAATTGTAAATTTATTATAGATTTCAAAGTTTACAATTGGATATTAACCTAGAGATCCCTATTAATATATTTAAGAGGATTATTTCCCAATCATGTTGTAATCGATCATTATGTCCTATAAAACTCTCCATATTTATCTTGTATTTTACATTTTTACTCCATTTCCATGTTACTATATACACTTAGTTTGGTAGAAATTATGTATCTATAGAGAATGATCTATCACTAACTTTGTCTTACCTAACTATCAACTATGTATAACTTTTTTTCCAATGATTTTCTTTTCTGGATACCTTTTTTTAATTCTTCTATTTGAAGGGAATTCACCCAAATACATATTCATCAATTTATTCCGGAAATTATTGACTAAACTAGATACCATTTATTATATATGGTATAAATACCCCCTATTTCGTTATATTTACTATAATATATTTACCTATAGATATACTTACTTTTATTAGATAAATGTATAATTTTCATAGGTACATCTTGTTATGAATTTTGATGGATTCATATATGTTTTTTTTCTATATGGAAAATATTAATTTATTCATATGATGGGTATTACCTAAAAGTGATCCAATTAATTGGGTAAATAATTAATCTCTAGAGATGAATTGTTTATGATACCCTGGCAGTGTGCCATGGTAATGTTTTATGATAACTTGGTTAACGAAATTGGTTTTATTTTTAAAATATCTTAGTGATATGATTATGAATTTATCATTTCTATAGTGTATCAACATTCCCTTTTCATCCCTCATGTACTTATGATGCCATGTTTTATGTTGTTTCCATATTATTGTGTTTCTATGATCATATGATATCAACTTATTTATTCGTAAAGACTCATGTAATGATTCATGGATTATGATCTATGTTTTACTTAGTATGTTTATTTTAAAATATTAATTTCCCCATTTAATATTCTTTCATACACACATAATTACATTATTCTTTATTATGAGATTTTATTGTTATCACATTTAATTACCCTTATTGAGTATTTGAGCTCACCCTTTTCTTATGTTTCCCTATCTCTCTAGTAAATGGATATGTATAAGAGAGATACATGTGTGTAGAATTTTAATAGATTAAATTTAATTTTTTTAGAGTAAAAGATTTAAACTTACAAAAATTACAAAGGCACCAGACTTTTTATCCATGGGGTTGGTTTTA
Source organism: Viscum album (assembly GCA_963277665.1). Lineage (NCBI taxonomy): Eukaryota > Viridiplantae > Streptophyta > Magnoliopsida > Santalales > Viscaceae > Viscum > Viscum album. Next base: position 1,104,134,685 of record OY728137.1, read on the forward strand.
TATATTGAAATATTTATAAAATTATATTTTTTTCCCCAATTATATAAGTTTGGGTCTAGGGTATCTCAATAATGGGAATGGAAAAGGTTTTTTAATAATTTATTATCGAAAAAATTATAATATTACATCATGATTTATTGAAAAATTCTCGTTAGTAGTATTTATATTTTATTTCTATAAGAAAATCATGATGATGTTGAATAAAACTGCACATGGTTTCAGTAGCCTTTTTTTATAATATCTATTCAAAATGGCCTAAAAAATTAAAATGATGATGGTTTCCCATGGATAATTTTGTCACATGGTAAAATATACATATTTTTTTATAGGAAAAATTATTATGGTTTCACTTGGAAAGTGTTATCATGTAGGAAATACCATGTTTGAGTTTTTATTTTTAGTATTTTCATGAAAAATAGTGTTTTTAAATTTTTAAAAAACATTTAGAAATGTGGGGCTTTAGTGGATGTGATAAATATATAAATTAGATTTACATGGTTGATTAATTTATAAAATTTATATAAATCAATGAAAAAGGATAAATATAAAATTATTTTATATTGGTTTATCAAATGTTCATAAATGAGAATACTAAAAGTTCATATCCAATGAAATATTTTGTAAATTTATTTAATCTGATTTGAAAAGGGGTTTAATAGAAATAAATATAAAAAATTTTAAATAGAAATTTATTTTATGTAAAATATGAAATATTTATATCATTAATTTTTTTTTATAAAATAAGACACATTTCAGAATATAAAGGAGTCTATATTAAATACCGTGAAAATAATAAAATATGTGGTTTTCATATTTTTGACATAATTTGAAGACTTTCTATTTATATTTTATACAATTTCAACAAATAAAGTCTAAATTATAAAATATTTTCAACTATTTCTTCATAATATATTTGTAAATATGTTTTATAAATTTTATATTTATGTAATGTTCTTTTATTTAATTATTTCATTCACTATTATTCATGATTATTTTTTTGTCATTAATGAATGTTTAATTTAGTTTAAAGTGTTAAAGTATTACATGTTTTGTATGAAATAATATTTTTTTAACATTCAACATTGAATATTATTATTTTTTATTTAATTAATGTATTTTTTATTATTTATAAATATTATGTGTTAGTATTGCATTTAAATTGATGTCACTATTGAGTAGTGATCCATTTATAGTGGGACTTTGGGATGACCTTCTAATTTTCCTTTGGTCTTAGGCACTACCATGAAATGTTGGGGTAGAATACTTATCACACCATTAATACTATTATAATAAATTTTATTTGATATGATTCTAAGCCTTTACATGAATTTTTTAGGCACCTTATTCATGGGTTTCATTTGAATCAGTAGGAATATAATTTATTTTGGGTCAATTACATGCATCATGTGTTTTATGATGTGTTATATATTAATGTTTCGAATATTTTAATTTGGTTAAAGATATAAAATACAAAATATAAATCGTTAGAAGCATGTATACATAAAGGGAATATATTAGATAACATGTTAAGATGTTAAAAACATATTAAAAATACGAAGTGTCAGATTCCTTCCGAATTTAACACATTTCAAGACCACAATAAAAGAAATGGAAATGTTTTATGAAATTTGGATTCCCATAAAATTTTACATTTTAAGTGATAATTTTTTTGTTGATAATTCATTTTACTTCTTAAGTTTTGAAATATTTTTAATGTAAATCCCAACCTAGTTTTTTAGAACATAATAATTCTGCATCACTAGTTTCCCATCATCTTCTTCACCATATTATTTTTACTAGTGTATTTATTTGAGTGTATTAATTATTCTATGAAATCTTTAAACCCTTTATCATCCTAATTTTTAACTTACTCTTCAATTTATTCATCAAAATTTTACACTTCTTAGTTATATAGTAAATTTATCTTTTTTGTTGAAGTGGACATCACATTTTACTTTGGGAATATTCAATGTAATATGATTACTATACATATTTTTGTTCTTCAATAATGATCTTTTGTTTTTGTCATCCTCATCTTCATTAGGTTTCTTCTATACATAATTAGCTAAAAATTATCCAGTATTTTCACAACTAAATATTATAAAAGTAAATATACCCTTCTCTATATTTTTCCTTTATAAATATTGTTAGAGGGTAATGATATAAAATTATTATAATTTAGGTCCTCCTCATGAAACTTAGAACCTTTACCATGAAATATATTTTGTACATTGACCATCAGCCTTTTAATTATTTAAAACTATCTTAATTTTCTACTCTCTATTTATTATTCAATTTATGACTACTTCTCATATCATTGGACATAATTATGTTGTTGAGTTTGTTTATTTAAATCTCTTTCAATATTCATACTCATGTGTAAAAATGTTCACATAAAATTTATTTGGTAGGATTATCATTAATTTCTTCACAATGGTTAATTATTCTAATTTTTATCTACAGTTGTTCATAAAAAATAATTTTTTCACTAATGTAAAATATTCATCCGCTGATTCATCCTCAATAATCCTTATATCATAAAATTGAGCATACAAATATTAATGTCAATAATATCACACATTTTTTCCTATAAGTGAATATAATGTAGTTATATCCACTTAGAGTTAGTTGTTTGACATCACATCTATTTGTTTATTCTCTGAGAGTTATGAAATCAATATATTATGAGATATTTTATCATATTAAATATTCTTTCAAATGATCAATGTTTAAGCTAGTCTTATAGTAGGTGGATTAAATCCATTTAACATGATATAAATATCACATAAACCAAATTAAATAAATTATGAAATCATCCTCTTATCCAACATATATTACCCCTTTCTATTAATTATATGAATACCATTATTGTTGATACAATTTATTGTCTCCATGATAAAAACTTCAATTTAGAATATATAACCAGTAGAAAAAAATCAACATACTATAGAGTAAACTATAGAACTAAAAATAACTAACGTTTATAGGATATAACAATGATATTTTAGAGGGAGGGGTGAGTCGTTTCACACAAAAATGTTTCCCATAAAACACATTTCTTCTTTTTTTAGTTAGTAGAAGAGACATTTTACTATAAATTTCAATTTTTAAGAGATAAAAATAAAATAATCTACAAATGAAAATTTTATTTTTTATAAGTTTTAAAAAATATTTCCATGTGACTAGACCTTGGTGATTAGTTTTCGATATCCTCTATATCACAATCATTTACTTATTATTTATGAAGAAAAATCATTGTAGGAAGATAGTCCTGAACTATTAAAAAATATTTCACTCAATAACTATATAGAATCTCTTATACATAAAAATATGAAAATAAGTAATAAAATATAATTACTGATAAACAATAATTAAAATAAAGAATTTATTATATTATTTTCTCATTCCCAATTGTATTTGATTTTCTGAATAAGAATTCACAATATTATTCTATCAAAATTAGTAACTTTTCTCTAATGAAATATATATGAAAACATTAGGTAGATATGGCTTACCCTTTTCTAGTGAATACATATTTTATTTAGAGATTGATATATAATGACATGGTGTCCTGATCCATGGCATGGTTTCTCCTTTACAGCAAGTTTATAAAAACAATAGCTAAAAATCAAGACTCTAAAAAATTTGGATGCTATTTCCTTATAATATATAAAATCATTGAATAGATCCAAGACATGTTTTATTATAAAAGACTAAATGGGTTTTCATAACAAATATAATTTATCTATTTAAATACATAGTCATAGGAAAACCGGAATTTTAACTCTTATTATGAATTGATCAATAAAACCTTGATGTGGTTTTAAATTGTAGTTAACAACAAATTATATAACCTTCTATAGTCATCATGATCAGATAATAAAAGTTATATTAGCCAAACTATAAAAAACTAATCTATTAAATATGATGCGGTTGGAAAAATATAAACAATTTATATATCTTTAAATATCATTATCTATTTAAAATTCTCTATCTAACTACATTTAAAACCATAACCTTTTTTATTAACTATGGAATGGTTTTTAGAACCATCATGTGGTTCTCCTTCTCATATAAAACCATTATTACTACCATTTGTCACATATATTTACCATAAATGATTATAAAAACCATTATTTGGATCTCAAATGAGTGATAATTCTTCTTCATATCATTCAAACTTCTCCCAAGATGTTTTTAATAAAATGAAACAATTACATGATTTACATCCCACCATCATGCAATGTTTACATTCCTTGAGTTTCATCACTCCCATATTGAATATTTAACTTCAATCAACATAAAAAAATCCATAATAATTTTAAAAGTAAATATACCTTGAAAATAGTTTCTTAACTAAAAAATCGATAAAGTCATTATATTAATTCAAAATATTATATCAATGTGAGTGTCATCTAAACATCAAAAATTATGGTTTATAATAGAACTCTACATATTTATGTAAAAAACAATAATATGATGACCAAGTATCAGTACCTCATATATTCCATAATTATATCCTTTTTAGAATACTTTATAAGAGGTCTTAAATATTTATCTTGAATCACATTACGGTATCTTCACATAAATATTATAAGGTTATGTCACAATCAAATAGAATAGATTTTGAAATGAAGTATTTATTCGATATGAAATTCATTTACCTAACAATATTATATTATATTTTATGATTTTAATCCTTATTATAATCTTTACTCACATTAATTTTTTTTTCTATATATAAATAAGCTTCATCACCAGCTTGGAATATTTATTTTGATATATAAAAGTTCTGAAAGGAATTTTAGTAACATAGAGACCAAGAAAAAATATTATTACATTAATCAAAGTCATTTAAAACTAAATTTTCATCATATTAAAAAACATAGTAATTTTTTTCATTTTAATCTTCAAATGTAATGTTATAAACATAGATCACCACCATCAATATATCCCTATATATTTTATTTTCATACATGTTATGATAAAAGAAACCATCCTTAAATCCTAACTTCTTCAAGAATAAATCTATTGAAGAGTAGAGTTCTATTGAAACATTATTTAAAATATATTTTATTATATATTTTTTACCTTTCTAGCATTTATATCAAGAAAAAATATATCAAATTTCATTATATATACCCCTTTTTCTATGATTTGATTGTAACACCCTGAGATTTTATGAAAATATTATTTTTAATTTCACTAATGTCATGTGTTGTACGTTACACCAAAAGGAGATTGCACAACACGCATCCTTGATTTGCCTTGCATTACACGCAATCACGACCTTCCTCGATAGCATGTGTAGTACGCAATAACGAGTTTCACTAGACAACAATATGCTATTAAAATATTATTAAAACTAGCCGTTATGAATAGTAATAACCACCATTTGAAATTTTGTAATTTTATTTTTCAAAATGGAATTCATTTTTGGATTTGTAATATCGAAATTAGCTTAGGGTGAAATTTTGGTGATTTTTGGATAACTTTCATATTTTGATGAATAGTGAAAATTACTAAATTTTAATTAAAAAAAACTTTTTCAATCGAAATTATTAGTAGTGATAAATTATTAGTTTGAGTGGTTTTAAAGTATATTTAGAATATATTTTTACAATTTAATACAATGTTGGTCATTTGATGTAATTTCACATTTAAACCAGACATAAACAAATGTCAATCTTTTGATAGTTATTATCTCTTAAGAACATGCTATTTGTTTTGACGACGGGAATTAATTTTTTAATTAATTAATGAAACTGATATGTTTTGAATTTGGTAAAATAGAAATCATTTTTGAGTTTATAATATGAAATATAGCTTAGTCCTAATTTTTGGTATTTTTCTGAAAACTTTCAATTTTTGATGAATAGTGAAACCACTAAGTGGTAGTTAAAAAAACTGAATTTTTCATAAAACTTAATTTTACCTCTTCTGTGAGTGGAATTTCAAAAATCTGAGAGACACGGTTGTTGTAAGTAAGTAAAATGTGGTTCAATGAGTTGAAAATAATTTTTGGTGAATAGTAACTTTTTACTTTTATTTACCACGGTTAAAAGTAAATAGGGTAATTAAGGGTAGAAATGATATTATTATAACCCTAACACATGTCCTAATTCTATTGGACAAGAGTAATTCGACCAAAAACAAACTTAGGAATAAAATATGACCATTTAGGCCCACTTGGATTAGATTAGGACATTTATTATTAATTTATTTAAAGAAGGGTTAAAAGAGTTAAAATCAAAGTTTATTTACTAAAACATTTTTAATATAGGGTTATACATAAGATAAATTCGATTGTAAATATTCATTAGAAATATAAAAAGATTTTCTACATAATGGTATTTTATTTGTAATTTTTAGACATCAAATAATTTAATTTATTTATGACACAAAGATGATGCAGTAATTATCTTATTAATGAAATATTGACATAATTGATGTTATAAATACCAAAATAAATGTAATTTAAGACTTTTTATGAATTACACTGATTTTCTAGGTTAATATAACATCATATTATTGATTTAATTAACTTTATTAGAACTTATAATTCTGTTATGAGTTTCACAAAAATCAATTACTAAATAGTGTCAAAATTGACATAAAATAGTTTTTAAAACAAATATTATATTATTAATTGTTATTTTATTCCTAAAAATCAAAGGTTCTGAAAAATGACTTAGATAAGGTTATATATATTAATAATAAGCAATTTGGGGTTCTTTTGGCTTCTTATAGTAACTTTATTAACCTTATAGTATAAGAACACAAGAAGACACGGTAAAAGTGAAATTATTTAACTTAATGTTAAATCTAAATGATAACGTTAAAATAGGAACCTAAACTTGTCTAAATTCTATTGGATGAGAGGATTTCGACCCATACCCACCTTATCATAGAAATAAATCAATTCGGAGCTATTTAAAAACGAACTTGACTTTATAATAAAATAATATTTTTAGTTATTCCAAAGGTGCCCCTCTCCTCCCTTATAAAAGGACACCTCCTCCCTCTCTTCCTCACACAACTTTGAGACTTCAAGCTCGGCCAACCCCTGCCAAATTCTCTTCTCCACTTCCCTAGAAACATCCTAGAGGTTCTGGTCTTCCTCAAAGACCAATTTTAGTGCCCTAAGAGGAGGTCTCAAAGAGGCGCTTCAAAGAAGAGGTAATTTCCGTTACCGATTCTTTCACCTTTATTTCTCCTTCCACTTATTTTTCTTAGGTTGTTTCGTTATGAAGTAATAACATCAGTACCACTCATATACTGATATGTTATTATATGTATGAAACAATCCTATTTCACCATCTATCCATCCTACTGAAAACGAAATCACCGCGCGTGCGTACGTACGGAATACCGTCACCACGCCGTGGTGAAATCTATTTTCCACCACCACCTTACTTGGATGGGTATAATGGTGTAAATAATAACTATATATTATTATTTTAAAGTGATATTGATTCTAAAATAGTATACATACACTCCAATACAGTCCCACGATCATGAGAACGATATCATCGCTCGTGCGTACGTACGGACTACCGTCTCCACGACACGATGAGATTCATTCTCCACTTTAACCATTCATGAATGATTATAAAGTATATATAATAAGTAATCATGAAATATATGACATAATAATGATACTGGATTTATTTTTATATATATTAATGTCATCTACTTAATTCCTCTCAACTCAATAAAGAAACGAAAACATCGTTCATGCGTACGTACGGCCTACCGTCTCCATGAACGGTGTATTTCTTTCCATTTACTGATTTATTATATATATGTATATTATGAATATATATATATATAAATCATGTTTTATATTCTGGAATTAAGTAATCATGATCTATGTAATCATATGAATAATTACAAGTCAAAACACGGACGACAAATGAAACAATTTTACCAAAATGCTCTTTAATATAGAATTTACAAAAGAACGGGTAATATAAAGTCATAAGTGAACCATATATGATATCATAACAGTTAATATGATTCTGGAATAAGTCAATGACATTATTTAAATCATTATATAGGAGGTTCGAACACTTACGAAGCATATCAGACCTAAGGTAAGGGAAATATCACAATCTCATTTTTATCCGAGATTGTTTATACTTTAGTATTTACTGGGGTGTATTTTATCATCCACATCCATGCTTCCTCAATATGTAATATTATTTCCATTCAACTAAAATTGTTTAAATCCTATTTTACCCTTCGGTGAGTTTTTAGTAAAAGATATGAAAGGAATCTTTTGTCGTTTTTCGTACGAGGTACTTTTTTGACTTTTCCGACAAAAGTACGAGAAGAATGTTTTTTTAACTTATACGGCATGAATGGATCTTTATAACATTATTTCCAAGAAGCTTCCTTTACAATTTTTCATGTTTATTTTTAATCAACTTCTTTTAGTTTAAAATTGTATTACATTTTAAGAAAGGAAAAATGTTTTTGAAGTAGAAAGGATATTTTCCTCAAGAATGGAGTTCAAGTGTTTTATCGAAATTATTTTCCATGTAAGATTATAAAGGTTTCTGTTTCTATCCCTATTATTACATTGATTTGATTATGTTGTGATGGAATTATTTTTATGAAATCATTTATCTTATATGAATTGTTTTATGATGTCATGTTGTTTAAGAATCCCATTTTTATTACATGGGTTATGCTATGATGTATGGTTTATGATTTTGTGGCACACATAAGAATGGTATCATTATGAGATAGGTGAGACCTATATCTCCCTCTAATGAATTGGGTAAAGATTTTATATCTCATGAGATAGACATGGCTGGAATGGTAGGTTATACCGGTTCAGTGAAACAGGACTGAAACGAGGGTGACTCGGTTCAGAAAGGGACTTTTTCCACTAAGATAGACTTGGAAATGAGTCTTGACTAAAAATAAATGATTCTCTATTATTATGTGTGTATGCCACAAAGTTTCATGTTTTAAGTTATGATTATTGTGATTATATTTCACTGCCATGATTTATCCCATGTTATGAAATTATGATCTCTTTTGCAGGTTAAGATTTCCAAAAGTTATGTGCTTGTGTATACGATGTGATTGATATTTCTTTTGTTTACCCTTACTGAGAATTTGAGCTCACCCTTTTATGTTTACTTTTCCCCAGGATATAAATAATGGTTTTAGGTATAAAAAAAAGAGGAAGATCTTTATGGGAGATGTTGAAGATCTTTCACCAGGATTAGAAGATTATATTTCGAGTTTCCAAAGACACTAAACTATTACGATCCTTGTGTGTGTGTTTTTGTTATGTACTAAGTATTCCGCAAATGTAATGTAATGTCAATGTACGTCAAGATTTGGGTCTCTACAGTTGGTATCAGAGGAAAGGTTTAGTCAACATTTGGAATCTAGGATGCGAAAACGTTAGTGAGATCCCTAGAGATATTTCTAAGGTATGTCCCTAAGGTTAAGTATACGTATAGGTTATTGTACTAGAATTACGCTAACGATCATAGAATTAAACCTAAGATGTTAGATATTGAAGGTACTCCCCCTTTACTATGTTGTTTTACCTAGCATGATTTTTGCCTCTCACAAGATTCTTTTTGTGTTTTAGTTTATGGGGGGAACCAAAAGGAATTCGGTTAACATTGAATCCAATGGACAAATTGGTGACTATGAGCAAAAAAAATGTGTAATTCCTAGAGAGAAAGATCTTGTGATTATGCCAAATCAGTCATCGCGATATATGATTAACAAGGTGAAATTTAGTGGTATACCTAATTCATCAAAGAAGAGGAAGATAAACTATTATGCATGTTCGCATGTTGAGGAGAATAAAGAAAGGAAGATTGAGATTTCTAAAGAAGGGAAGAAGAACCTTGAGGAATACCTCAAATGGAGGGACCGATGTTATCTGTGTGGAGAAAAGGGTCATAGAGTGACAGACTGTTATGGAGTTCAATGTCTTATTTGTGGAGAACATGGGCATTACCCAACTCAATGCCCTGACCTAAAAAGTTACTTCTAAATCAAGGAAGGACTTCTTCCAGGACAATCATTGAAGTGGATGGACTGAAGTGTTTATGTATTGGTATTCAGGGATAATGTTGTTGGGGTACTTTTATGGTGTATTGAAATATTTATGTATTGGTCTATTGTGGTCTTCAATAATTTTAAGGTACCGGTAACCATGAAAAGTGATTCAAATATTTTGGAAAGTAGATAATATTCCCATAATAAAGGGATAAGGAGAAAATGAAATGTTTGACAGTATTCATGAGCTCATGATTGATATAAGGACTAAGTGATATCATGGTTTGAGTATATAGAATTTTGAGGATTTTGGTATGTGGAAGGTGTTAACTTTTAACTACATTCATGTTTTCACTAAGGTATTCAAGAGAATACATGATTAAGAACTTTCAATGTTTGGAATGTGACCAACAAAACATATCTTATGATATATGGGGATCGACGATGTTGTTAAATCTCTGGTAATCGTTTTCACTATGTTATGAGAGTGGACTGCAATATTATGGATAAGCCTAAAGATTGGAATGGATTATGTTGGACATAAGTTAGTATTGTTTAAGGATAGAAGTTTTTTCGATATTATTGATGGGATGTTATAGTAATAAAGTTTTAGAAAAAGGACAACCTGTAGGAGGGGTGATATCCCATCGCGTCGGACAAGGCTGTGGAAATCGAACCCACAACCGAAGTGCGACTGGCCTTTATCTCCTACCACTGGCCTACAGGAAGTCCCTGTTTAGTAGAAACTAGTTTTATTATATTAAGAAGTATGATATATGAAGTATAAGTCCATTTTAGGAACCATATATTATTAATCTCATTATAGAATGACTTATGTATATTTAATAACTTCTGCTAACCTTTTGTTTGAGACAGATGAAATGACCCATCATTCTATCACATGATCTGCTAACACTTCACGAATAACAAATTCAACATCATTTATTTAAGAGATGAAGTGGAAATTGTTCAAGGAACGAACGACAGTGAGATTGTACCAAAATAAAGTAAGTATTTATTCTAATTCAAATTCTTCAACTTTAGGGAAACGATCTTGAAAACCAAAAATGTTGTCCTAGTACTCTTATATCTGATTAATCGGATGGTACCTTAGATCATCACAAATTTATGGATTTGTGATTGTTGGTTTTTCCATAGCCATTTTCTCTACCACTCTCCATCAGAACATGATGGTTAGATTTTTCTTCCATATCCATATTTTCACCTATGTGGAAACCCAGTGATTAGTTTATTTGGGTAACCGTTACGTTTCATACTTTCGTTTTTAAAGATTGGTTTTGGTATTCCTTTTTACGATGTGGGTTTCTATTAATGAAACTTTCGAATAGTAAACCATTTATAACCCCGACGAATTTCGAGGGAGAAATTCATTTTAAGGGGGGTAGAATGTAACACCCTGAGATTTTATGAAAAATATTCTTTTTAATTTCACTAATGTCTTGTGTTGTATGCTACACCAAAAGGAGCGTGCACAACACGTATCCTTGATTTGCCTTGCATTACACGCAATCACGACCTTCCTCGATAGCGTGTGTAGTACGCAGTAACGAGTTTCACTAAACAACAATATGCTATTAAAATATTATTAAAACTATCCGTTATGAATAGTAATAACCACCTTTTGAAATTTTGTAATTTTATTTTTCAATATGGAATTCATTTTTGGATTCGTAATATCAAAATTAGCTTAGGGTGAAATTTTGGTGATTTTCGGATAACTTTCATATTTTGATGAATAGTGAAAATTACTAAATTCTAATTAAAAACAACTTTTTCAATCGAAATAATTAGTAGTGATAAATTATTAATTTGAGTGGTTTTAAATTATATTTAGAATATATTTTTACAATTTAATACAATATTGGTCATTGGATGTAATTTCACTTTTAAACCAGACATAAACAAATGTCAATCTTTTGATAGTTATTATCTCTTAAGAACACGCTATTTGTTTTGACGACGGGAATTAATTTTTAAATTAATTAATGCAACTGATATGTTTTGAATTTGGTAAAATAGAAATCATTTTTGAGTTCATAATATCAAATATAGCTTAGGCCTAATTTTTGGTATTTTTCTGAAAACTTTCAATTTTTGCTGAATAGTGAAACCACTAAGTGGTAGTTAAAAAAACTGATTTTTTCATAAAACTTAATTTTACCGCTTCTGTGAGTGGAATTTCAAAAATCCGAGAGACACAGTTGATGTCAGTAAGTAAAATTTGGTTCAATGAGATTAAAATAATTTTTGGTGAATAGTAACTTTTTACTTTTATTTACCACGGTTAAAAGTAAATAGGGTAATTAAGGGTAGAAATGATATTATTATTACCCTAACACATGTCCTAATTATATTTGACAAGTGTAATTAGACCAAAAACAAACTTAGGAATTAAATATGACCATTTAGGCCCACTTGGATTAGATTAGGACATTTATTATTAATTTATTTAAAGAAGGGTTAAAAGAGTTAAAATCGAAGTTTATTTACTAAAACATTTTTTATATAGGGTTCTAGATAAGATAAATTAGATTGTAAATATTCATTAGAAAGATAAAACTATTTCCTACATAATGGTATTTTATTTGTAATTTTTAGACATCAAATAATTTAATTTATTTATGACACAAAGATGATGCAGTAATTATCTTATTAATGAAATATTGACATAATTGATGTTATAAATACCAAAATAAATGTAATTTAAGCCTTTTTATGAATTACACTAATTTTCTAGGTTAATATGACATGTTAGTATTGAGTTAATTAACTTTTTTAGAACTTATCATTCTGTTATGATTTTCACAAAAATCAATTACTAAATAGTGTCAAAATTGACATAAAATAGTTTTTAAAACAAATATTATATTATTTATTGTTATTTTATTCCTAAAAATCAAAGGTTTCTGCCAAATGACTTAGATAAGGTTATATATATTAATTATAAACAATTTGGTTTTCGTTTGGCTTCTTATACTAAGTTTATTAACCTTATAGTATAAGAACACAAGAAGACACGGTAAAAGTAAAATTATTTAACTTAATGTTAAATCTAAATGATAAGGTTTAAATAGGAACCTAAACTTGTCTAAATTCTATTTTATGAGATGATTTCGACCCATCAACACCTTATCATCGAAATAAATCAATTTGGAGCTATTTAAAACCGAAATGACTTTATAATAAAATAATATTTTTAGTTATTCCAAAGGTGCCCCTCTCCTCCCTTATAAAAGGACACCTCCTCCCTCTCTTCCTCACACAACTTTGAGCCTTCAAGCTCGGATAACCCCTGACAAATTCTCTTCTCCACTTCCCTAGAAACATCCTAGAGGTTCTTGTCTTCCTCAAAGACCAATTTTAGTGCCCTAAGAGGAGGTCTCAAAGAGGCGCTTCAAAGAAGAGGTAATTTCCGTTACCGATTCTTTCACCTTTATTTCTCCTTCCACTTATTCTTCTTAGGTTGTTTCATTATGAAGTAATAACATCAGTATCAATCATATACTGATATGTTACTATAAGTATGAAACAATCCTATTTCACTATCTATCCATCCTACGGAAAACGAAATCACCGCGCGTGCGTACGTACGGAATACCGTCTCCACGCCGTGGTGAAATCTATTTTCCACCACCACCTTACTTGGATGGGTATAATGGTGTAAATAATAACTATATATTATTATTTTAAAGTGATATTGATTATGAAATAGTAAAAATACACTCCAATATAGTTCCACGATCATGAGAACGATATCATCGCTCGTGCGTACGTACGGACTACCGTCTCCACGACGCGATGAGATTCATTCTCAACTTTAACCATTCATGAATGATTATAAAGTATATATAATAAGTAATCATGAAATATATGACATAATAATGATACGGGATTTATTTTTATATATATGAATGTCATCTACTTAATTCCTCTCAACTCAATAAAGAAACGAAAACAGCGTTCATGCGTACGTACGGCCTACCGTCTCCATGAACGGTGTATTTCTTTCCATTTACTGATTTATTATATATATGTATATTATGAATATATATATATATATATATAAATCATGTTTTATATTCTGGAATTCAGTAATCATGATCTAAGTAATCATATGAATGATTACAAGTCAAAACACGGACGACAAATGAAACAATTTTATCAAAATGCTCTTTAACATAGAATTTACAAAAGAACGGGTAATATAAAGTCATAAGTGAACCATATATGATATCATAACAATGAGTATGATTCTGGAATAAGTCAATGACATTATTTAAATCATTATCCAGTAGGTTCAGACACTTACGAAGCATATCAGACCTAAGGTAAGGGAAATATCACAATCTCATTTTTATCCGAGATTGTTTATACTTTAGTATTTACTGGGGTGTATTTTATCATCCACATCCATGCTTCCTCAATATGTAATATTATTTCCATTCACCTAAAATTTTTTAAATCCTATTTTACCCTTCGGTGAGTTTTTAGTAAAAGATATGAAAGGAATCTTTTGTCGTTTTTCGTACGAGGTACTTTTTTGACTTTTCCGACAAAAGTACGAGAAGAATGATTTTTTTAACTTATACGGCATGAATGGATATTTATGAAATTATTTCCAAGAAGCTTCCTTTACAAGTTTTCAAGTTTATTTTTAATCAACTTCTTTTAGTTTAAAATAGTATGACATGTTAAGAAAGGAAAAATGTTTTTGAAGTAGAATGGATATTTTCCTCAAGAATGGAGTTCAAGTGTTTTATCGAAATTATTTTCGATCTAAGATTATAAAGGGTTCTGTTTCTATCCCTATTATTACATTGATTTGATTATGTTGTGATGGAATTATTTTTATGAGATCCTTTATCTTATATGAATTGTTTTATGATGTCATGTTGTTTAAGAATCCCATTTTTATTACATGGGTTATGCTATGATGTATGGTTTATGATTTTGTGGCACACATAAGAATGGTATCATTATGAGATGGGTGGGACCTATATCTCCCTCCAATTCATTGGGTAAAGATTTTATATATCATGAGATAGACATGGCTGGAATGGTAGGTTATACCGGTTCAGTGAAACAGGACTGAAACGAGGGTGACTCGGTTCAGAAAGGGACTTTGTCCACTAAGATAGTCTTGGCAATGAGTCTTGACTAACAAGAAATGATTCTCTATGATTATGTGTGTATGCCAAAAAGTTTCATGTTTTATGTTATGATTATTGGGATTACATTTCACTGCCATGATTTATCCCATGTTATGAAATTATGATCTCTTTTGCAGGTTAAGATTTCCAAAAGTTATGTGCTTGTGTATACGATGTGATTGATATTTCTTTTGTTTACCTTTACTGAGCATTTGAGCTCACCCTTTTATGTTTACTTTTCCCCAGGATATAAAGAAGGATTTTAGGTATAAAAAAAGAGGAAGATCTTTATGGGAGATGTTGAAGATCTTTCACCAGGATTAGAAGATTATATTCCGAGTTTCCAAAGACACTAAACTATTAAGATCTTTGTGTGTGTGTTTTTGTTATGTACTAAGTATTCTGCAAATGTAATGTAATGTCAATGTACTTCAAGCTTCGGGTCTCTACATTGATTGTGGAAGGTTGAACTCACATCCATTTGAAAAATATTTAATATCATTTGGAAAATAATAAACATGATTATACCAAAAAAACAAAATATTATAACAAGATAAAAGGACACATCAAAATATACTCCTTAAAATTTAGCGTAAAACCTTCATTCAAACATTTATTTTTCTATGAATTACATTTGTATATTTATTTAATTCATTTTCAAAAACTAATATTTCTTTGATAATATTTTTATGAATTTTACTTTGAATAATTTATCATTTTTAATTTTTATTTATTCATTCAAGATCAAATTTTATTTTTTATTCAAATATATTAATTAACTTATTTTTTACGACTACTGGGTAGAAAATGGAAAATAAAGTTGTTTGTTATCATGTGTTCAAACTTATGGTTTGAACTTTTTATTTTTATAACTATTTATATTTTTATCATCAACCATGATTATTATACTATATTTTTTTTAATGTTTTTATTTACTAAAACATTATATTATTCAACCAATACATTGAAATATAATTTAGGGTCCTAAATTATCACATCTAATTTGTTTTAAACAAAAATCAACTATAATAATTTTATGAATAAATATATTCTTCATTTTTTATTGATTAATTTATTTCATCTTCTATTATAATGAAATATATAATTTTAAACATATTAGTGAGGATTTTATATGAAAAAATAGGATTTAATTCGAAAATGGTATCCAAGAAATATAGATTTATCAACTTGTTCCCAAATTTTACTTGTGTTCTATCCTTTTTAAAGATGCATAATTTTTTAAAGAGGACCCAATTAACCTATTAAATTTGATAAAGAACATAAAACCATTAAAATTTATAGTGTAGAATATAATTTGGGGGATAGATAAGGCATGTACATCTAAATACAATCTATTACATGATATGAAGTTCATTTTTTCGTGATAAATCATATTATCAAGTGGGGAACACTAAAGATGAAATATTAAACATCAAACTTTAAATCCCATGAAGAAATATCATATGAAAACCATATCACTTAAATGAGTATTGTTATATATTTGGTCATAAATCAAATTATAGTTATTTATTAGGAACCGAAATCCCATAAATGTTAATGTAATCCTAAATTAATAAATAGGAGAGGATCCACCTATGAGAACACCTAGGCTAACCCATACATGTTGTGTAAATACCTTGACCACTGTAGATTAGTTTCCATTTAATTTTAGTGTTTTTATTTCCTTTTGGGTGTAATTATATGTTAAAAATGGGATTATAGGGGTTTAGAAAGGATTTGGAGGAAGAATTAAAATATGTGAGGTATAGATGGCATAGGGTACCTGATAGTCTAGTACTAGGTATCAAGTGTGGGTATAGTCATTATAGATTATTTCTATATTGAATCTGGTTCCCTGGAACAAACCAATTTATACTTTATATTTCATTTATATTCAAGTATTTGAATATTCATAAATAACTTATCAAATATTGAATATTCATCTATGAAACATTAATATGATAATTCCCTAGAATATCTATCAGAGTAAAAAGGTTATAAAGATTACCTGATATGATTATAACCATGAAATCCTATGATAATTTTCTTAGAAAGTATTATATAGTTGAAAAAAATTATATGATGGGAAAAATTTTATATTGGGCATATGGTGCGATTACTTATAAGCAGATGAGGCTTTATCTCATGAATTTCACACTTGGTAATCTCCAAGACTGAAGATTGATATAATAAGATTGACTATAATAATTCTGGATGTTTAGGCATCATTAGATATTCCTATATATGATATTGTATAATGGTCCTTATACTTTAAGATCAATATTACATGTCATTACTCACCAAAATTAACGTATAGCCATAAACCATGATGAGACCGTTCATGGTGAAGTAGGGTACACTGGGTGCACCATGAATGATGTGAAATTAATAAATAATTTCAAGGAAGTATTTTTCCATTCAATATTTATGGATTTTGGTATCTCACCCCTTTGACTGAGTTGAAACCTTTACTTTAAAACCCATGCCCATTGTATGATAATGAGTTTATTTCAAATAGTGAAAGAAATACATATTAAGAATATAGGTCTATGACATAGGTGAAAAACATGATTGATTAGAAATTAAAATTAAGGTATTATATTACATTGTGATCATTCATGTGTGGTTGTTATCATTATGAAATATCCTCTTCCTCTATGGTTTCCTTGACACATTGAAAGATCATAATCGTAAACATTAGGGAATACCACCTAATAATACCAAGAAGGAGGTTTAGAGGGTGACACCCAAAATATTTCTTTTGATCTATGGTAAATATTATATTTAACAGTTGTAGTAAATATTATTCTCTAGAGTGATAATTAATATTTATTCATTATTTATTAAATGATCACAAATATCAAATAAGTATCTATTGACAAGGTAATTGTATAGTTACTGAAATATATAATCTACATTTATCCCATATTATTTTCAAAGTAAAAAATAATTATTTATTAGTTAATAATATATTTAATTACGTGAATATAAAAATAAATATTAATTCCCTAGATTTTGAATATAATATTTATTTATTTATCGAATGTATAATATTTATCTCTTATTATTCATAAAGAAATAAATAAATATTTATTATTTAATAATTTATTTAATTAAAATAATATCAAAATAAATATTTTATTCACCAGACAATGAATATAATATTTATTTAATTTTTTTATTTATAAATTCAATAAATGTCATGGAAGTGAGTGGAACTTGTTATTGGTTTTGTGATGAATATTTGCTTACAATACTATAAATAATATTTATCATTGTTCAGGTTAGTTAATTCCATTTAATAAAATAAAAATATTATTATTTTACATGGCATGGGATTCTTTTTCAGTTTTAAAAAATTATTCCTTCGTTAAATTAATTAATATAACACCCTAACCTTGGGTATATAAAAAGAAAATTATGAGGACTATGGGGGTTGGTCATAGTGATGCCTCATGTCCAAACATGCATGAAGATACCTTTGGGAATTTGAATTTTTACATTTGGTGGATGGATTGTTTTGATAAACGGGGTTTGGAATGGAATTTTGAGTCTTTGAACATTTTAAAAGTAATTTTTTGGATGAGGAACAAGGATTAGGAGGTGTCATAGGGGCTTGGGAGGGAATATGGAGGTTTTGAGGTGCATGGTGAAGCATTGGATATAGAAAGACACAATCAATTAGGTGGATTATTATTTTAGATTTTTTAGGATCCATTAATTGCCCAATGGGTGAAAATAGTAACCGTAGTTGCCTCTATAACCATTGGATTTTCAGTGGAACAGTATCATCTTTCCAATGGAGATTAAAAGAGGAAAATTATAATGCCAAACTCAAATTTTATAATGGGGAAAACCCTCCTCTTCCATTTGGTTGTGCATATGACAAGGGGAATGGACTGCCCTTATCCTTCCTTTTTCTCGCTGTATTGGGGATAGTTATGGGTGAGATTTCATATTGATTGAAGGTGGGTCTTATTTTTATATTTTTATCCTTAAATTAATTCGTATACCACTAATTTTGGGAAATATTTGTTATGGTTTTGGGATGATTTCCATCTTATCATGGTGGAAATAACCCCGTATGAAGGGGCTTCTTCTCTGATTGTATAGAGGATGTCCAAAGATGATGTTTTTTTGATATCATTTATTTATTTGGTGAAAGAATGACACCATATAAATTTTTTAAACTTTTTAATTTTAATTAAATAAAATTACCTTTGAATTTGAATAACTTGTTAGGGAATTTTCTTGGAATAGGTCAGAGAGTGTGTGGTTGGCCTTCAGTTGGATGTGATTCCACTGTGGTTGGGGTACCTAGTGAGTTTCTTTTGATTTTGATTTTTTTTAGTTAATTGTTTATTTTTTTAAATTGGTTATAATAAATTTTGTTCAATTCCTTGTTGTGAGGTAGGATCAGTAGAGTGTGTGAAGTGGACATTTGAACCAAAGTGAATTTGAGAAAGGCACATAAGAGCGTTGTTAGGAATTTAATTAAATGGGTAGACATCTAAAATGAGGTAGGTGGTCTTGTTACATTCCATATATATTATGGATGATGTTTATATGCATGCGTGTTCATAAACTCACTGGTAGGGAAATTAACCTAGTTATTATTAAATTTTCAATTTAATTTAATTTAAATTGTTAAATTTTATATTCACTTGAAATTAAAGAGAGAAAATACCAAGTAAAATGAGAACCTTGGGAACTTCCTTGATTCCTTGGTAGCCAATGGATGAGGCCTAGATTAAAAGATACCCAATTTCTATGACACCTCTAATAGGAGGTGTGGCGTGACTTGGGATGGATGAACCTGGTAGGATGAGTGAGGACACTTGAGACATGTGTATCATATGTGGATTGATCATAAGAGAATAGACTTGGGTTGGGATGATTTGATCAGTCCGGTGTGACCTGAGACATTGAGATGGTCCTTGAGCCATATCACATGACAATTACCAATGTGAAATAACCCTAAGGATTATGAGGTTGTGAGATGACTTCGATGATGCTGAGGGACGATATGTCATCTATGTGTCAAGCATAGGCATGAAAGATCAATTGTGGTAGAGAATCCTCAGTGGGATTACTCCTCTATGGTGATGACCTGAGCGACCCATTGGGTTCCCCATCATGAGATAACCCTGTGAGGGTGTATGTGGTTATGGATAGAGATAGTAGTGAGTGTCAAATAGAACCCACACCAAACATGTAATCCCAAGGGTAAGTGAATGATTGTAATGGCCATGGATATTCAAACATCCCCAGTTATGTTTTGTTTTATATTGACCTGTTATGTGACTTCCTAGGATGTCTGGGAATAAGCTTTTCAGACTAACACTGATGTGATTTACTAAGATGTCTGGATGTCACCTATTGACATATTTGGAACCGTAGGATTCCATATATGTCTGACATACTTTCTCAGGATATATTAGAAGAATATTCTTAGATTGGATAGAATCCATAGATTCTATTATTGTATAAGTGGATGCCTAGAGGTGGTACCTATGATCCAACATTAGAGGGAACAATATCACGTATATAGGAATGCCTATGATGGTAGGGATTCCATTAATAATGTGACACCATTGTGATTTCATGGGTTCTATTATTTTAATATAGATACCATTATATCATTATGAATGGCCATTATGCACATGATTTTAATGGAAGTTACAAGTTCTAGGTAGGCATATATCCTTAATCACACGATATTGGACATCTCAAGGGTAAATATTGAATCTTCAGGATTGATTCCAAGGATAACACATTAGTATGGGGTTAATACAATAATGATGGTTCATTTGAGGATCTGTGAGATTTTGGATTCCCTATATATTCATCATTGGATCTAAGGGAGGGTATTCCCTTTTATTTCCTAGGTCACTGAGAAATCAGTAATGCCAAGATACATAGAATTGTCTATATACTCCCCCTCCTAGGAATCATAAATTTTCTATAACACCGAGATATTTGTTGAAATATTTCTCTATAAATAAATTTTATTTCTTTGATAGCTTCTGTTATATGCAACAAACAGTTTACACTACGGAAAAAATAACTATTTCCAACGGGCTATTTGCGACGAGAATTAATCCCATCACAAATAGGCTGTCCCAGAGTTTATTTTCCACATGGGATTCTACCCATCGCAAGTAATTGGTTAGTTGCGACAGGATTTGGGGTCCTATCGCAAAAAGTTTGGCACGATTTGCACGGAAAACCATGAGAAGATTATTTGTGATGTGGGGATTCCCCCGTCGCAAATAGTGCGTCGGTCGGAGGATATTTGCAATGGGTCCCATTGCAAATACCCGACAGTGGTAAATAAGTTTTTGCAACGGGGTGGTCTCCTATTGAAAAAAGTGCGTCGGCAGGTACCTTTTGCGATGGGTCCCGTCTCAAATATTTTTTTCACCGCCGACTGTAATTAATGTGGGCGAAGGTTTTAGCGACGGGTCTCATCGCAACAAATACTATTTGTGACGGGTAGCCCGTCGCAAATAGTCCCGTCATAAATAATCTAACCAATATATAACCCCATCCGTTTTTCATATCCTCCTCTCAATTCTCTCTCTCTCTCTCTCTGAACACTATTTTCAGAGTGAAATTTTGTGTGAGTTAGTTTTTTTTTTCACGAAAAAGTTGTGAAACTGTCAACATCAATAAGAGATCAAATTTAAATGTATTTATATTTTATTTAATTTAGTATTTATTTCATTTTTTAGTGTTAATTTTAATTATTTTTGATTAGTTGTAATTAAATTAGATTTAAATGGTTTTGATATTAGTATTTATATGTAATAATAAATTGAAATTATTAGTACTAATTTCTAATAATTAGTAATAAATAGGAATAATTCTTAATCAACATGAATAATTAGTAATAAATAGTAATAATAAGTAATAAATAGGAATAATTTGTAATAAATATGAATAATTATAATAAATAGTAATAAATAGTAATAATGAGTAATCAATAGTAATAAATAGTAATAAATAGGAATAATTAGCAATAAATAGTAATAATTAGCAATAAATAACAATAAATAGCAATATATACCAATAAATTGGAATAAATAGTAATAATTAGAAATAAATAGTAATAAATAGCAATAATTTGTAATAAATTGGAATAATTAGTAATAAATATGAATAAGTAGTATTAAATAGGATTAATTAGTAATAAATAGGAATAATTAGTAATAAATATGAATAACTAGTAATAAATTGAAATAATTAGTAATAATTAGGAATAATTAGGAATAATTAGGAATAATTAAGAATAATTAGGAATAATTAGGAACAAATAGTAATAAATAGTAATAAATAGTAATAATTAGTAATAATTAGTAATAATTAGTAATAATTAGTAATAATTAGCAATAATTAGTAATATATAGAAACAATTAGTAATAAATAAGAATAATTCCAAACAAATGGTAGTAAATAGTAATAATTAGTAATAAATAGAAATAATTAGTAATAAATAGTAATAATTAGTAATAAATAGGAATAATTAGGAATAATTAGGAACAAATAGGAATAATTGGGAATAAATAGGAACAATTAAGAATAAATAGAAATAATTAGGAATAAATTGGAATAATTAGCAAAAAATAAAATTAATTAGTAATAAATAAGAATAATTAGCAATAAATAGGAATAATTAGCAACAATTAGAAATAAATATCAATAATTAGAAATAAAAAACAATAATTAGGAATAAATAAGAATAATTAGGAACAAATAGTAATAAATAGGAATAAATAGTAATAAAAAGGAATAAATAGTAGTAAATAGGAATAATTAGTAATAAATATGAATAGTTAGAAATAAATAGGAATAATTAGAAATAAATACGAATAATTAGTAATAAATAGTAATAATTAGCAATAAATAGTAATAATTAGCAATAAATTGTAATAATTAGTAATAAATACGAAAAAATAGAAATACAAAAGAATATATAGAAATAAATAGGAATAAATAGAAATAATTAGTAACAAATAGAAGAAATTATTAAAAATAAATAGAAATAATAAATAATAATTAGCAATAATTATGAATAATTAGGAATACTTATTAATAATTAGGAATAATTAGTAATAATTAGTAATAATTAGTAATAATTAGTAATAATTAGTAATAATTAGTAAAAATTAGGAATAACTAGTCATAATTATTAATAATTAGGAATAATTAGAAGTAATTTGTAATAATTAGAAAAAATTAGCAATAATTTACAACAATTAGCAATAATTAGCAATAATTATGAATAATTAGAAATAATTAGGAACAATTAGATATAATTTGCAATAATTATGCATAATTAGGATCAAATAGTAATATTTAGGAATAAAAGGCAATAACTGGTAATAATTAGGAATAAATTCGGATAAATAGCAATATTTATAAATAAACATGAATAAATAGAAATAATTAAGAATAATTAGGAATAAATAGAAATAAATAGTAATAAATAGAAATAAATAGTAGTAAATAAGAATAAATAGTAATAAATAGGAAACAATTGGAAAAAAATCGGAAAAAATAAGAATAAATAAGAATAAATTGTAATAAATAGTACTACATAGCAATAAATAGGAATAAATAGGAATAAATCAGAACAAATTGGAATAAATAGGGAGTTTGCAGAAGCTACATGAAGAGATGCGTTAGTAGTAGCAACAACAATATCATGATGAAAAGATTTGTCGATGATAACAACAACATCATGAGAAGATAAAGTACAAGTATCCTTTAACTTGTAGTATAGGGATGATGTTTCCTCCACAATCTCTTACAGCTCCTCCACCTCCTTTAGAAGATGACTCCCCAGTAATTGTTTTTGTTAAAAACACTTGAATTTAAGATTTTTTGTAATATGAACTATTTTTAGTTTTGGTCTTTTAAATTTGTGCGAATATTGCATAATTTAATTTTTTTTATTTTTAATATTTATTTATTTATTATTACTATTATATTTTTTATTTTTTTTATTTTACTAATAATAATAATAATATTTTTTTGAGTTCTTTTTATTTTTTGGTGAATATTGAGAATTATAATTTTTTATTATTTTAATAATATTAATATAATTTTTTCAATTATCATAATTTTATTAAATATATATTTTTAGTATTATATATTCCTAATGTTTTTATATTTTACTAATAATAATAATAATAATTTATGATGTTTTTATATTTTTTTGAGAATATTGAGAATTTTAATTTTTTTGTTTTATTATTATTTTAATAATATTAATATTATTTTTTTTATTAATTATAATTTTATTAATTTTTTTTTAATTTGGTTATTATTTGTGAAGAGACCTATTGTGATAGGATCCCGTCAAAAACAGTTTAAATATATATTTTTAAATACTATTTGTGACGGTACCAAGGGCCCGTCACAAATAGTATTTCCGACGGGCCCATCATAAAAATTTTATTTATATATAAAATATATAATTGGAGATTTATTTGCGACAGGGAACTTCCATGTTGCCAAAAACATTTGATGGGATGGGCCCATCGTGAAAAATGTTTTTTGGGACGTCGTTTTCTACAATTGGCTATTTGCGACGGGACCCCGTCACTAAAACTTATTTGGGGCGGGATCCTGTCGCAAATAGAACAAATTCTAGTAGTTTTAAATGAACTGTGATATACTATTAAAATGCTATTATTCAATGTGAAGGTTATCTCTAGTCATTGGATTAGAATGTATGAATAGTAACATCTTAATTATGAAAAATATTGTTTATATTTAGAAAAAATGAATTCATTAGTTATCAATTAATCATGAATGAATGTTAAAAACATTTGAAAATAAAGGATATTTATTTATGAAAAACTATTTTTTTGCATGTAATGTATTTTTATCTTAATAAATTAAATTGATAACTACTGGTGACTAATTTTAATGAAATTTATATATTTTATATTCAATAATTTTTTAACAATAATCTAATATTTCTTCCAATACATGATAATATAATAAATCCAGTTTTACGATTAAAATTTATTTATCAAAAAAGCATTATTCATTGAGTTTTCCATGATTATTTAAAAATTAAAATTTTGAAATTTATAAAAATTAAATTTGAAAAAATGGATTAATTATTTTGAATAATGAGGTTCAAATTTGGTAAATATTTCCACTTTATTTTTGGTCAATATAAATACCAATAGTTGTTAAATTTACTAGATCGTTATAGGGTAAATCAAGGTTATCTCCAGTAACCCTACGATGATGGCGGCCGCCGCGACCCCTTCCTCCTTCGGGGGGGGGGGGAGGGGTCTTCTCCTCCAACTCAAGTTTCAAGTGATGCGCAACGAAATTTTAGGGATTGCTTTTGATCCTCGCCAGATGCGGGGTTCTTCCTCCCCGAAATCGAAGTCTCGCCGAAGGTACCTGGTAGCGTTTCAGGTCAACCTATTGTTCCAGTTTCAGTGAAGGAATTCCACGAATCCTCAGCGTTACTCTCCTCATCTCTAATCGTGAGGTTTTCTAGGCGGCGACCTCTTGTGAAACTTTTCGACAAAGAGGTCAATACAGTTTGGGGTTTGAAGCACCGAGTGTTGGTAAGTATTCTGGGTCCGCGTCAGTTTCTAATATTGTTTGCTGATGAGGAAGATTTGGGTAGAGCCTGGTCGAGGAAGACAAAACCCTTCTGTGGCCTCCCGTTTCACTTACTTCGCTGGTCCTTTGAGGCGCATATGAACAGTGACTCCCCTTACATGGCATTTTGGATTCAGTTTCCTGGACTACCTTTTCCATTTCAGAACATTGGGTTGCTGAGGTCAATCGGTAATTCGATAGGGCGTTTTATATGTAGCGATCGAAGAATAGCTTCTATGTCCCATCTATTTTCGGCTAGAATTTGTGTTGAAATGGATCTTTCAAGGTTGCCGCCGGAGCTTGTCTGGATTTTAGTGGAAGAAGAATACAGGTATCCACAGTCGATTGTCTATGAATCATGGACCCCTTTTTGTTCATTTTGTTACAGACAGGGGCATGATGGACACGGCTGCCGAAGGAGGCCCAGGGGTGTCCAAAGCTCTGAGGTTCCAGCTGTATCAGTGGAGGTCCCCTCGAGAGAGGGTGCGACCACCATTAGAGATGTGCAAGGCAGTGAGCAGATTTCACCTGCAGACCTTCCTCAGGATGGTCATGCTCCTTCAAGGTTAGATGGGGTCACTAACACGATGGTTCAGGGGGTATCTTCGGGGGAGGTAGAGGATACTTTGCCAACTGCTGTTCTAGATGTTCAGAAACAGAGCTCTGTCAACCCGTGTACAGACTTGGGAGTGCAGGTGGAAGTGAATGAGACCAGGAGGAAGGAGGCCATGGCTGGAGTGGTGGTGGCTACCCCTCTAGAGGAACCTGGTATAATCAACTGGGAAAATGGTAATTCCAATGGACCGAACCATGATGATCCAATTACTAGTCATGGTCAGGACATTGATGGGGCCAATACTTTCCAGTTTATGGGCAGGGGACTCGAGAACCATCGAGATTATGGTGAGATTGAGTTCCCAGGTCAGAACACTTCACCTAGTTTGAGTAAGTTCAGAGTGGATGTGGATATCCCTTGCTCCTAAAACCGGTTTTCTACTCTGGATGTTTCAGAGGTTGGAGCGGCTCATTTGAGGGAAGATGAACAAACCCCTTGCCATCAATTTACAGAAGGTGACATACCAAATAGTAGTGGTTGTTCTAAAATGATAGGTGGACAGTCTGGTGGTGATGAGGCCGACCAGGAGGGAGTCACCATGACCTCTTTGGATCAGGTGACTGAAGAGGCTCCTCAAATGAACAATGTGAGTTGCAAAAAGAGGAGGAGGAAGAAAGACTACTCCTTTCTTCCCCAACCTTTGGAGACCCATTCTGGGAAGAAATTATCGGTGCCTCTCCCCAACGCGGTGAAAGAGGATCCCCAGGCCACAACCATGGGGAATGTCAATGACATGGAATGTTCTGCTGGGAATATAAGGACTAGAAAAGAACCCATACTTTGTTCTGAGGAGGTTATGGTCGAGGAATTTCGGTATGTTGATATTCCACAAGAAGAGGCTGACATGATGGGAAGAGCTGTTAGAGTGGAGGTCGACCATGAACAAGAAAAGTAGATTGACAAGCAAGATTTGATTTTAATGAGAGGATTCAACGACCAGAAAATCAGCAAAGAAGAGTATATCCGAACTTGGGATAAAATGGCGAATCGTTTAGATGATTTTATTGGAGAAGATCCTAAGGCTGAGGTATGGTTAATGAATTGGAGTCTCTATAGGGAAGAAAACAATAATAGGCTAAAGCTGTGTTTTGGTAACATATCCTTTTCCTATGAGGCCTCGCCCCCAGTCTGATTTGGGAAGTGCAGGTTGGACCCCCTCATCGGGCTGGAGGACTCCACCATTTCCTTTGCAGGTCACTTGGGATATGGCTGTTTTGGAGGGATGGCAACATCGGGAGGGACCATGCTTGCATGGGATCGCCGAGTGTCCAGCTTAGGGATGACGGCTGTTGTTGTTGCGTGTATGCGGTAGTTCCAGTTCCTTCTGGTCTTTGATTGGGTTTGTTTGGTTACTTTGTTGGACCTTCTGGGTTTCTCACTTTTTTCCATAAAATTGTTTCCTTAATAAAAAAATATATTTCCTTCAAAGGGAACTTTTCAATGACAATGACCTATATTATATTCTAAACAATGAAAAACTCATAATGTCACTATCTTTATTTTAAATATCATTTATGTGTCCACTTAGGTAAATAATTAAGTTATTAATGAGTATAAATGTATATTTTAAGAATAATAAAATTATTTTAAGTATGGTAATTTATTTATAATTTTTAATAGTTATATAATTACCATAAATTTTATGAAACATCGTTAGAGAATTTCTTTAATTAATAGAAAAATAAAATAAATAATTATAAAAATATTAAAAGTGATATAACGTTAAATAACTATAGTGTTACAAGAATTTTATATACTATTATGAAATTTTTGTTAAAGGATTACATTAAAATTTCCACTTTGTCTTTATGTATTTTAAGTCAAATTTAGTGAATAATGTCATAATAGATATTAAAAATAATTTACCAAAATAATATATTATTAAATTATTTTAAAATTATAAAAAAATTGAAAAATAAAAGGGATGATAATATTTTGTATAATATGTCATACCTTGGGTATTAATGGGCCAATTTTTCCATTATATTTAAAATTATAACACATTAAGAGTAAAAAATATATTACCGTGATTTAGGTTAAAATAGGTTGACTAAGGGGTTAAACTAAAATATAAATTTTAAACCACAATTTAAACCAATAAAAATTATATATTTTAATTCTATTTAAACTAAATAATATATTATATCAAAATTCCAAGACTTTTGGAGTCATTTGGGCATGAGGATGGACTTTTTATATTTTAATCTTTTAATAAATTCTTAGAGTGCCCCTCCTATCACTTATAAAAGGGCACATATCATTTCTATTTTTTTCACCACATTGAGCCTTGTATATCGAACAAAAATAGAAAAATTATCTTCTAAAATCATCTAAAAAAATTATAGAGATTATTTTATTCCCAAAATACCTACCTTAAGGTCCTTAAGAAGATATCTAATGGAGTTGTTTTAAATAATATATAGTCTCCTTAACTGATGACTTTCATTTTAATTATTATTTTTTCACTTATAAATCTAATATATTATTCATTAAATTATAAAATCAATGTAAAAAATTTAATTAAATGTAATTATGATATTGATACATCCATTATACTCCCTCTTTCTCATCAAATACGATGTGAAATTGGCACTCGTACATACATACGACTTATCGAATACACATACCGATATAATTCATTTTTCACCAAAACAATTTATGGATGGGTATTATGTAGTTTTAAAGTTTATATATGATATTTTTGAAAACATTATGATTCTATAATGATAATATGAAATCAAAATTTTTACCTTCTAAAATATTCGAAAATGATAATGTTTATTGTCTTTATATATGGACTACCATCTCTACAAAGAGATGTGATGCATTTTTATTATGCATTTTAGATGGATTTTAATAAGGATTGATTGGATGAAAATATTATATTTATGATATAATAATGGTTCTATAATAATTTATCATTATTTATATTTCTTTTTTTATCCATTTAAAGTGGAAAATTGTGTTAATGTGTATGTACGACCTACAATCTCCATGAATAGTGTTATTCATTTTTAAATCTATAAATTTTATGGGTGAATATAAATATATATAATGAATATATATATATGACATTTATATCATGAATAATATAGTATAAATTATATAATAATAACCAAAGTATAATTACTGTGACTATCAAACAGATACATGCATGAAAAACGAATCATATATCACTGAGAACAGTGATTTTAATATCACTTTGGTAATAAATGGGTGATAAGATCTCAAAAAATAATTAATAAATGGTATTATATATATATATGAATATGGTTCTGTAATACATGAATAATAAATCTATATTTATTATAAATGAGGTTATAAGGTGAACTGGGAAAGATGAGAATTGAGGTAAGTGATTTATGTTACAATATTATTCTAATAAGGATTGTTTATGATAAAATTTATATGGAGGGAATTATCTGATACTTTCCTGATAAATAAATTTATTTTTTATTAAAACAATTTTATTTCTTGATAATTATATATTTTCCTTTTATTTTCCTCAATATAAGTATTCAAGATACTAAAATAAAGTTTTTAAAGAAAATCGACCATGTATATTCAATCTGGAATCATTCACTTTCATGAACCTATTTTAGAAAAATTATTCCAATAATATTTTTAACATTATAAAATTATTATTTAAATTCTTGTTTACCCTTATTTGATATTTTTTGAAATGGTTTAAAAGTATTATTTTTTTCCAAATGAATTACTTTATGACCTTTTTACCAAAAAGTGAAAGGAATGATTTATT
The DNA here is from genome assembly GCA_963277665.1 of Viscum album. NCBI lineage: Eukaryota > Viridiplantae > Streptophyta > Magnoliopsida > Santalales > Viscaceae > Viscum > Viscum album. The sequence goes on from OY728137.1 coordinate 1,104,164,902, forward strand.
TTAACATAAAAAAAATAAATAAAATTTACCACCATCACGAAAGGTCAATGATTTTAATATTCATTTATAGGTTTCCATAATTATTTGCAAATAAAATTTATTTTATAATATTTTAAATAATTGATTTCAAAATGAAAATGCTATTTTCCCCAAGATTGTTTTTAATAATATTTTATTTCATCAACTACAACAACCTTAGGTATTAGTTATGTTTAACTAAGGATATAATCTGATGTTACCATCATTAATATTTATCTTTATGGTTTATCATTTTGATGATTATATTTTTATGAAACTATTTTTTCCATGGGTTATGCTATGTTGAGATTATAAATTGTTTATAAAACCCATTTTCTTTACTGAGGGTAGGATATAATGACCAGATGAATTTTTTATGACACTGTAGAAAATAGATATATATGGTAATCATTATATTACATGTGGGAACAAAACTATATATCCCTCCAATGCAATAGTTAAAGTTGTATATCTCATGAGGTAACTTTGGGAAACAATTCAAGGTGCTTAATCCACTATGGGAAAAAGTTATAAGATCCCAGGTTTTCCTATGAGGTATGAATTCTTTAGTTTTCAGTTTAACTCATTATTCATGACCTAATATGGGTTAATAATTCGATCAAGTTATTTTTGGGGGTGTCCAAGTCTTTTTTGGAGTCTATATCTTGACCATTGGAGAAAAATAGACATGCTAAACGGTTAATAGAAACTGTGTGTGACATGATGCACCATTAATACTAACTATGTAGGGATTGAAAGAGGGGTGTTGTTGGTTTCATAGATTTTGGGAAACCATTAAACCATAGAAACATGATTTTAAAAATTATTGTATACCTTTAATAGGGGTAGAGACATGGTTTTCACACTGTTAGTCAAACCATGCTCATGAAATAGTATGAGGTCCTCCTTAAGATAGTGAAGGGTGCTCGATTGGTGCATGGTTTGGAAGACCATTCCGCCCAATTGTATGGCCAATTTTTTTTATGAAAATTAATTTTTCTTTTTTAAAATTATTAAAACCTAATCCATTTCCCTATTTTCCTCCATGGGATTGTAGCTCACCTTGGGAGCTCTCTTTTGAAGCCAAAGTATAGGCTTTTCCAATGTTTTTTTGTCTAACATCTGATTTGAGCACCATTTGTCTCATTGGATTCATGATGGTGAGTTATTAATTCTTATTATGTCATTCTAAATTTTAACTCATATCGAAAAATTTATTTAGGTTCAAGATAATATTTAGTATTTCATGGTTTTTCATTCATTCTTTATCATTCTTCTGATTAGTACCGAATCAGAAGCTGATACAGGATGAGTGATATACTAAAGACCTAAAAAAGGTTGTATATACGATTCCCTCATGCTTTGGAGTTTTATATTACTAGTTTCAGTTGTTTTCCATGCCATAATTTCGTTTAGTGCCCCTAAAATGAATTTAATTCTTGAATTAAGATAGCTGAAACCTATTTAGGTTCCCTTGAGTACCTTGGATATTGTTTTTGGGTGTTTCTCAAACCTATGATAACCATGGGGTGTGAATTTTTATCTTAAAAACTTTATACCACCCTGAAGGGTGTGTTAGTGCTCACCTTGATAGAGGGATCCTTGATAAATTTAATAAATTGATTTTAATTGTTTAGAGCTAGTTATGCCTCCTTTCATATGTGATACATGATGATTAAATGATTTAAATTTTTTAAATGGAATTTTTGAATTCGTTAATGAACTCATAGATTGTGTATAATTGTGAAATAATGAGTGAATGGTATGGTGATTTTATAGTTGTAGTGGATTCCTCGGTTGGTACACCATGGATATTGATTCAATTTGATTCCATGGACGTTTCTCCCATGGATATTGATTGATGTAATGGATGGATTAGACCTATTTACTCAATGTATATGAATTTTATAGGATGCATCAGTCCTTATTACCCCATGTATTTATCGTTATTGGACTTCTGTTGGACATGGTCTACTGGAAATATCATCGGAATCCAACCAAGTCACTACTGAGTTCCATCAAGATGCACTTGGGACTCACTGTGGATGACCTAGTCTTCTATACCATAGATCTAGACATTCATGGTCTAACACTTTTGATTACATGGTGAGGTTTTTGTGGATGACACTGGGTTACATTAAATAGATGTGGTAAATGTTTTATATTGGATTATACATCAAGAAGATGGTGAATATTGTATACTGGATTACACAAAAAGGATATTGTGGATTTTTTTCATGTTTTATAGATATCCCTGGCATGGGTATCAGATTATAGTAGATTAAATAGACTAAATGACACATGTTAGTTATATTTTTACCACTACCCTTATTTATGGGAGCTTAACTATTGTTTACAAGGAACCTTTCTTTGAAAGACTATATCAATTTTTCCTTGGGTAATTTATTAATAGTCCTTTTATACCTATGATATATTGCACAATACAATTTTTCTTTATCAGATAGAATATATTTATTATAGACACCATTGGTGGTGGCCTAAAGAGTGTTATATGACACCCTATTTTGACCAGCGTTGGGTAGCTGTATAGACTTCACGGATGTAGGTAGGAACCAGGGTAAAAACCGATTGTATGATGGTTGATCTACTTGTTGATTATGAGAATGAGAATACATGACAGAGCTTTACTTGTGATGGTATCTATAGACAACCATTTTGGTATTTTTATTATTTTTATACATGTATTTTATTGGTTTCCTATATACATATTTTTCATCTATGTTGAAACATGACATGACACATCATTTTGTATATGAGATTACTGTTGGAATTATTTATATATTCTTCTCTAGGATGTTTATAATCTTTTTGGTTGATTATTATGCATCTTTTATTGACTATTGTGATTAATATTATTGTGGTACACTCTTAAATGAGGTAATAGTCTTTCCAAAGACACTCCCTAGGTTCTCACTACTAGTTGGTAGCCTTTGGAATATGGGGAGGTGTCCTTGAGGACATGTTACCCACCAGATCAGGGAACAGTTTAATGAAACCCAGTTCAGGACTTTACAAAATGGTATCAAATGAAGACTCATTTTTTTAATATTTTGAGACAACATGTAGGGATTAAGAAGGTATTGGAATTTGGTAATGATCTATGATTGGGGGTTCTTATCCCACATATAAGAAAAATCAAAATTTCCTAAAATATAAATTTTTGTTTTCTAAATTTTTCTTACTAAAATTGATTTTATTCTATCATTGGGTGATGAACTAGAATTGTGATGTTTTTTATATGATTTAGGAACTGTTTTACCATTACCAGCTGATATGAGGGTATGCATCTCAGGTATCATTTTGGGAACCTGATTGAATGACATGCCATGCATTATATCATGCCATATATAATGCATTTCTTGATTTTATGACACTATTTTGTGTTACATTAATGATATACCTTTTGTATGATTGATGTTATTTTAGGAAATTAATAGCATAGTTGGAACTTAGAGTTCCTTCTATAAGCTAAAAAAAATTTTCCTTCTTAGGATACTACAGGAACCCTAAGCAGTTAACAATGGTATATTGAGTCAAGGACCATTGGTCGCATGGATTAGAACTTGTTATAAACTTGATTAAGTGGATTCCATATTTTGGTTCTTAAGGTGTATGTTCTCATATATATTGGATGTGGTGAACCACTTGGTTTAACCATTTTAATGGAATTTTGAAATAGGTAACAATATAAATAAAATGGGAAATTTTGGAAAATAGAGATATTGGCCTCTGCCTGACTTTAGAGTGGGTAGTATGTAGTGTATCTAGTGATGTTGTGACTATTTATTTTACCTATACCTAGATTTAGGAGAAGGAAGAGGGGTATGAATTGTTTATAGGAAGGTTTTAACCTATACTACACTTTTGAATGTGATATACTCATTAACGATCTTTTATGAGTCACATGTTTGGAAATGTAGATATATTCCACCACGACAACCTCCATTCGTACTCTAGTACGGTGGTGAAAAACATTCTACAAAGGGGGTGGGATATGGGATACTAATATATCCTATTATAGTTCCATCCTTGGAAACAATGGTTTTACTAAGAAAATTGCTGAGGTATAATTCATTGAGGGTTTTTTATGCTATATAAAAACTTTTTAGGGATAATTAAAGACTACCTTGTCTATGGATTATCTAACACATGTGTTTCAATAGTATAATTGGCCCAAATTTTTAGGGGACGGTAGTATACAAGCTGTTAAGTTGTGTCTTGAGACTACTTTTTCAATCATTGAGAATTTTGAGACACCTTCTGGGAGGAGTGCGAAGCTCACGAAATATATTTTATTGGGAGAAGAAAAGTGAAAATGGGATTTTTTGAACTATTATGATACACTATGATATATGGTTTGGGAGGTATTTCCAATCCAGGTTTTATGACTACTTTTTTCCTGAGATCCTAAGTGAAGATAGGGATAGTGAGTTTATATGTCTCGAGTAGGGCATTATGAATGCTATGTAATATTCAGTATGCTCTTTAGAGCTTTAGTTTTTTACAGTTATATATCTTGCGGATGAGTTATCAATGGTGGGACACATCGAGGAAGATCTCATACATGTTGTTTGATCAGAGGTCCACCAGTTCAGGTTGATGAATATTATTGGGATAACAAATAATATTATTAAGAGGGAGTATAACCTAAGGCAATGTGTTGGAGTAGAGTGGGTAAGTTTATCCTCTCAACCCAATCATTCATATTCCAGTGGTTGTAATCATCATCTTGAGGCTTCTTATAAGGATAATACCGTCCTGGTTGTTAGTTCTAGTAGTGTCGTCTTCTTTCACTAGTGTGGGATATCGGGACATATGAGGAATATATGTGATATCCACCCAATAGAGTGATGATATTTCGGTAGTATGGGCTATGTATAATGTTTTTGTAGGACCTTCCCTATATCAGTTAGTATTATGGGTTCATCTCTGACTCCAGGTTCTAGAGTGGGACTCATAGCTCCACGTCATGCTGGTGAAGAGAGTAGTATCTGTTATTTAGGATGAGGTGGTGGTCTCAACTAAAGAATCCACGAATTTTTTATACCTATATAGAAGATTGGGAATAATCCAATAATTTAGGTTATTTTATTGGGCTATTGTTCTAGATATATATATTACGTACAACCTACACCTAAGGAGTAGAGTACTGGGTCGTCTATAGTGAGAGGTAATATATTTGTAGTGTATACTCTTTTATCATGCCTTTTTGATATAGTTTATTCTCATATCTTTATATCAATATCTATATTAGAGATCCTTGAGATCATATATTATATTTCTGATGGTGATATGGAACTTGATACTCTGTTTGGTATTTTAATGAAGGGTTTTATGTCCGTGCAAGCACTTCCCCCTAGAGATTGTTGGGTGTCACTTCATATGGAATATTTTTTCCCTCGAGATGATAGATTTTGACAACATACTAAAGATAAAATGAATAGTTTCTTGTCAAGCCAATTTTTATTGTTATCATTGGAGGGTGACTTTCACATCACTAGAGGGTGGATTTTTTATTCACAAATGTGAATGGGATGTGCATGTGAGACGAGAATGACCAAAGATTCATGAACTGGGTGGGATGACATCCCAGATTGATAGTTTGTATTTGTATGATAAGGGATATCATTAGGTATAATTATATCTAGTGGTTGATTGTTTCAGTGATGTTTTCCAAAAAAAAACTATCTTACCTCCTGAGACAGGTAGAGTTCTGCATCGAGTTAGTGATATAATCTACACTAGTATTTATTTCTACTTATAAGATGTCTAATAATGAGTTGAATGAGCTCAAGAGATAGATATAGTAATTGATGGAAATGGTTTTATATAACCCAATACTTCTCCATGGGGTTCACTGGTCCTTTTTTCAAAAAAGGAAGATGGTACCCACAAGCTATGTGTGGATTATCAAAAATTTAATCAGTTGATTATTAAAAACTATATGCCTTACCATGGATAACTAATATATTTGATAAACTCCAAGGATCTGGGGTTTTCTTAATAATTAATTTGAGAACTGGATATCACTAGGGGCATGTTTTACCTATAAACATACCTCATACAACTTTTTGTAGCAGCTATAGCCTATATGAGTATATTTTTATGACTTATAGTCTTATTAATATTCTAGTAATGTTCATGGAATTCATGAATCAAATTTTATATCCTTATTTGGATTTGTTTATGGTGGAATTTGTGGATGATATATTGTTGTATTCTCATAATCAATATGATATGAAAAACATCCTATGATCATTTTGGATAAACTGAGAGAGAATTATTTATATTACAATATCATAAATTTAAACTTGTTGATTAATAATATTCACTTCTCAGGTCATAATATCTCAGAGATAATAGTATCATTTGACCCAAATAATGTGAGAGATGTAATTTCCTAAGATTACCCCATGGATATTTTCGACATATAGAGTTTCTTAGGGATAGATGGATATTAATAGTGATTCATACTAGAATTCTCACTCCTAGATTCACCCCTTATGGGATTGATTAATAATTGTGTGAAGTTTACATGGATGGATAATAGTAAGGTATCCTTTTAGGAGCAGAAAGGGAGACGGACTTTAGAATAGGTACTGATTCTTCTAGATTTAGGAGTGAATTACACTGTGTATTGTTTTGAATTAGGTATCATGATAGGAGTATCATTGATGTAGGGGATAGATTCATGGCATATTGGTCTCATCAGTTGAGGCCCCATTGGAGGAACTACCCGACATAAGACCTTGAGTTAGCTACATTTTTTCATGATTTAGGATTTTAGACACATTATTTACTAGGAGGGGGTTTTGTGATATACATGGAACAAAAATAATCTTCTACATATTTACATAGTTTGAATTGAATCTTATGTAGTGAAGGTGGGTTTAGTACCTACAATATTTAAACTTTGAGTTTTTCCTATATTCTTGGAAAGGGAAATATAGTGGAAAATTCACTAAGTAGAAGGACTTAGATATAGGTAGTTCAGAAGGTCAGTAGTGAGTGGAAACTTTTGACCTTGTTTTTTGAGATGTACTTAGAGGTTAAAGATGGACATGGATATAATTTTATCACATACTTGGTAGTAAATTTCAATATTTTGGATAGAGTTTGTATGAGATAGTTATCATATTATAAGGGCCTAGTCCAATAGAAGAGTGTGGATGGTGCATTCTAGATGTACTATGGGAAATGAGGAAATTATGTGTATCTATGGTTTCATTTGGGTTCTATAAGTCAAATGAGAGGAGATTATGTGAGAGTTTCATGAATCATTTTGTTTAGTGCATCATAGAATTACCAAGATGTATTGTGATTTGTTCCGTCAGTATTGGCGGCTGGGTATGAAATGAGAGGTATCTGGTTTTGTGATGAGATGTTCCACCTGTAACTAGGTAAAGGAAGAAAACTAGTTACCAGCTAGTATTTTACAATATTTACCCTTTATTCAATAAAAATTAGAGGTTGTTGGGATGGATTCTATGATTAGGTTACCGAGGTCGCCTCAAGGTAGTGATTTTGTTTGGGTTGTGGTGGACAGGCTCATGAAAGTTTTTCATTTCTAGATGATTAGGGATACATTCTTAGTAGATGTTCTTGGGAGTTTAAATATCCATGATAATGTGTGACTTCATGGATCAAGTTAGACCATTGTATTGGATAGGTATTCCTAGTTTATGACTCATTTATGATAGAGTTTGCTGAGGGATTTGGGTACACATGTGCTTCTGAGCACATCATACCACCCTTAGACAACTGGCTAGTCAAAGTGCATGATTCAGTTTTTTATAGATATGTTGTGATAATGAATCCTATATTTTGATGGATCTTGGGATAGGCATACACCACTTGTGAATTTCTCCTAAAAAATAACAATCAGGTGACTAAATATATAGAAACATATAAGTCTATGTATGCTAGTCCATTATGATTTCCACTATACTTGTTAGAGATTGGATAAGAAGTTTTTCTCAGATAGTGTCTCATATAGGAAACTTTAGAGTAGGTATAGTTGATTTGGAAATGGATGGATACCTCACAATTTAGAGAAAAATCCTACACTGATATCCATTTATGACATATAGAGTTTGAGGTCAGGGATCAAGTTTTTTATGCATCTCACTAAGGATAGGACATAGACTAATTAGAAGATAAGGTAAGATTTCACCACAATATTATGGGTTGTTTGAGATTCTACAGAAATTGAGGTGAGTATCTTACTGGTCGAAGATACCTTAGAGGTACTAGGACATGAACGACGTAGTCCATGTATCTCAGCTGCACCTTTATGACCTAGAACAATTTCACAATCTACAACTGGTTGAGGTGGAGTTATAGGTAGATGCATCCTTTGAGGAGCATCTTATACATGTTGTGGACATCCGCATGATGGTTCTCTATGGTCAAACAATTCACCTAGTATGAGTGTTGTGAGGAATGGACGCTTACAAGATGAGACATGGGAGTGGGAGTCTAATGTACAGGCTCCATAGTTGGAGTTATTCTTAGGGGATTTTTGAACACCAATGGAAGAGAAATTAAGGGACCAATTACTTTAAAGGGGGAATATTGTAAGATCACAAGGTTTTCTAGGAGTCACAGATCCTTTTGTTTTTAGTTATTCTCTTTGGATTTCAACTAATGTGAGTGACTAATGAGATAAAAAACGTTTTCAAGGTTTCTTGGGTGTGTTCAGATATCAGATATTGAAATTTGGATAAAAACAAACAGTATGCACGGTTAGTAGAAACTGAGAGGGAGATTCCCCATAGTTTTTACTAACCATGAAGATCTTCAGAGAGGGGTGTTTTAGGTCACATGGTTTAAGGGAAACCATGAAACCAAAAGATCATGATTGTGCTTCTTACTACAGACCTTGGAAATAGGATAAGACATTGTTTTAACATGGTTAGTCATTCGGTGTGCAAGAAACCAAGCGAGGTTCTGCTTAAGGAAGTCAATGGCACATTTTTGGCACATGGTTTGGCCAACCATGCGGCTAAACCAAACAGAATAGTATTTTTTGGGGAAACTACCCGCTCACCCTTAAAAATTATTAAAAATTATAAAAAGTTTTGATTTTCCTCAATTGGATAGAATCTCTACTTGGGAGGTCTTCTTTGAAGACAAATTGTAGGTTTGGGCACGGTTTCTTTATCCAACATCCAATATGAGGACTGTTTGTCTCATTGTATTTTTACCAGTGAATTCTTAATTCATATTGTGCCATTACTCATTTTAATTCATATCAAAGGAGATATTTAGGTTCAAGATAATGTTCCTTATTTCTATGTTCTTCATCTGTTCTTTATTTTCTTCTGATCTGAACTAAATTAGAAGCTGATACTGGATGAGTTCTCTACAACAAACTATTGGTAGGAGGTCTATTCATTTTCATGAGGTCTTCTTGTTTTATATGACATGTTTATGTTTTTCTACAGTAAAAACCTTCCACTAGAGCCCCTAAAATGAATTTAATGCCTGAATTAAACTTATTTACATTTTCTATGATTACTATTTAGATTTTTGGGGGTTGTTACTCCAAACTAGGAAACCCATGGGTCTGACTTTGCATCTTTCATACATTATTCCCCCTCGATGGGTGTGTGAGTGTTCACCATGATAGGGGGAGACATTATAAATTGATTAAATTTATTTGAATAGTTAGGATAATCTTTTTCTCCATTTTCCATATGATACATGATGATTATAAGATTTAAATTATTTTAATGGAATCATTGTATGGGTTCATGAACTTATGGAATGTATATAGTTATTAAATAATGAATGAATTAAACAATGATATTATCATGGAAGTGGATTAATTGGTTGGCATAGGTTGGATACTGATTCCATTAGATAATATTGAAATTTCTCCCATGGATTTTTATTACTGTAGTGGATGCCTTGGACCTTTTTACAACTTGGATCTTGATTCCATATGATGAATCAAGCTTTAATACCCCATGGATCTGGCTTGACTATGTTGGTGTTGGTGGCCTATTACCAACTACATTGTACTTTATTCATTAATAAATACTTTATCACATATTGATTGTTCTTCTGCATGACAATGCATGTGATATTTTCCTAAGGATAATTGTTGCATTAAAAGGTCATAGCGGATCCCTGTTATGATGAGAACATGGAAGTTCCATACCATTGTTCTTGAACATATGTTCTATGGCCGGATGATGTTATTTTAGGGACACCAATAATACATTACATTATGGGTGAGGACTCATAAAACATTGAGGCACCTTCACATGGTGTTCTCCCTCGGTAATTTCTATGAAGATATTATGAGAACGAGACCCGCCAGTAGGAAATCCACATTTCATAGTGTTATTGGATATTCCTATCTACGGGTGTGTGTATTGGTCCTTTGAAGTTAAGATTATTATTAATGTGTATTACAACTCTCAAACTTAAATGTATTGACGAAAATTGTGACGACACACTCTTCATAGTGAGGTATGATATGTTGGGTGCGTCATGAGTGATACTGCATTAATAGATAATGCAAGAAAGGATTTTTCCATTTTGTTCCCTAATAGAAGTAGATATCTCAGGACCTTTAATAGAATTTATATAGACTAAATAAATCCATGGCCATGGTGAGGAATGGGAAATTTCAATTCTGAAAAGTCCAAGAAAGAATAATCGAGCACATGGGTTGATGGAAATATCATGAAACCCATTGGATTCGAGATATCGAGACAAAGGGATTACATTACACGGTAAGCGTTCGTAGGAAGTGACACATCATTGCGGCATTAACTTCTTTTTCTATGGGTTCCTTGGTGTGTTGCTAGATTCTAAACTTGGACTTTAGGGGGGCTCCGCCTAATGACACTGAGAAAGAGGCCTAGAAGGTCACACAGTAAGTGTGTCCAAGTATCTCAATTAAATATTAATTTAACAAGTTAAATAAATATTATTCTATATTATGGTTTAATAATTATTCAAGGATGTTTGATCGCATTTATTTCTACAATAGTTACTCGAGAGAATATATTCCAGGTGAAATAATATATTTATCAGCGAGTAATGCAGTGATATTTATTTGAGAAATAAATATCCATTATTCAAGGTCTAATAAATGTGGTGGAAGAAATAATGATAATGGAAAAAGAAAAGTACACACTGTGTATATATTAATATACATGCCGTGTATTCTGGGAATTTATGAGAAATAATATTATTCATTTGATTAAATAATATTAGGTGCAATTATTTGGGTTCATGTCAAGTAATAATAATAGTCAACTATTATTATTAGACATGGGGTATTACTAAGAATTAAATGAAATGAATAAATGATTTCAGGTAATTAATTCTTAGATTATTATATATAATTAAATCTCAATTATATATTTCTCATTAGCCTAGACATTTTTAGTGTGGTTTTTCCCAAAGGATTAAGAAAAGCTCTCAAGCAAAGAGAGAATTGATTTTCCATCAAGAATGCTCTCATTCTACGAGAGAGAGATCCTCCTCCACTAGATTAAGGTGACTGAAGGTGGACATTAAAATCGAAGGATCTTCCGTGATTATACCCTAATATCCATTTGGAAATGTCCAGAGATACGTGGAGCACATTTGGATCACTGCTAGAGGAATCTTACACTTGGATTCTGTGACAGAATGACTAATCACATCAGATCGTGATCAAAAAAATCAACGGAGAGATAATTACATTAAGGTAATTATCATATTTTAATTAAATTAATAACAAACAACATATGATAATCCTCTATATGGTTCCAAGACTCCCCTATTTTCTTTTGTTCTTTGTTCTATTCTGATGATCCAGCGTTTTATTATCGTGACAGATCTCAGATTTAACATCGTTAACGGCAAAAATTAAAGTTGGGTACACCCACTATTTCACTTGTGCTACACCCAAAACCTACAAGTGGTATTAGAGGGGTCATATCATTGATTATAATAATTTTGTTTTCCGTTGGTAATTTATGCATTTAATAATTTAGTTGTTTCAATTAAAGTTAATCATTTTGTAAAGCTGAATCTCGAGATCTGTTCCTCCTCTCTCGTTTCTCATTCACCTTACAAAAACAAGTTTTTATTTTAATTTTGATTAAAATAAAATAGAGGATCTCATCCGGAGGTGAAAAACGTTCCTGGCCATACAATAGCAGAACACTCAACGTGTATTTGGCAGTATACACAGTGTAGTCTAGGTTCAATGCATCAGATAGGTCTTCCAAATCGGGCCATGTGTTGGAGTATTTCTATGTCTTAAATTACACCGTGTGTTGAATAGGAATAGGTAGAATATGGTTTCCAGATTACATGTTGTGTGGTCCACTAAACATTGCATGTAGTCCCTTTGGGTTAGGGCTGGACCGTGTACCCCGTACACAACTTGCCTGAATGGAAACCGTGTAACGCGGATACTACACGGTGTGTGTCCCACTGAAAATGCCGTGTACTCCGATGATTTCAAAAGTACATTTACATGCCATATCCATGGGTGTGTACTTCACATGGACAGTGTACAAAAGTACATGCCCTGTAGACAAAACTACACGTAGTGTACTCATCCAAATTACACTGATTATTAAAACTTATTATTATATTATATAAACCCTTGAGACGTGTACCATAGTGGTGGCATAAATATAAGGCACAACACGTGAGAGGTGTTTTATATATATGTATTTAATTTAACATCTTTTTAATGCTCATTTATACTCATTGGGTACTTATGAACTAGAATTTACTAGGTTGCCTCCAAGGTATAAGTTATGTACAAAGATAATTTTAAATGAATTTATTTGATTAAAATTACGATGGATGAGAATCCCAAGGAAATTTAGAAAAGGATTTAAGATAAAATCATAGATTAATTAAGGATAATTAATTGGTTCGAGCGTGATTTATCTTAAATAATAATGATTAAACAATTGAATGCTAGTTTAATTTATTCTTAAACATCATTTCATTTATGGATGATCCTGAGCTATACCAAGACCTTTGTATGTGAATGGTTTCTTTTAATTTATTTATTTAAATTAAATTTGTTGTCATGTGAGCCTTCTTCTCAGTAATATGTAGGGAATGAAAGCCCATGGTTTCTTTTATGTAAAACCCCATTTTACCCCTCACTTGCATGTGTGATAAAAGAACATGTAATAGATGTAGCTCCCAAGCTCGTAGAGGCGGCTCAAGTTAGGAGCCAATGTGAAACCAATCCAAAGAGATACAAAGGTGAACCGTTGGAAGGCTGTAAACATGAAACCAAAAGGTTAAAGGTATTTCTCCCCTATGTATAGGGTTAGTTTATCAACGTTAGATAAACTAACTAATAGAACAAGCTCATGATCATACAATTTATTTTATTTCTATTAGCTGCATGGTATATTTATTGTGGGTGTGTTGTCACAATTACACAATTAATGAATTAAACAAGCATGCAATATGGAACTAAAATGAGACCATCTTATGTGTAAATATTATATTAGACATGGTTAATCGCTTAAGTAAATCCCTATTAATACTAATAATCATGTAATAAATGATAATAAAATTATAATTAATGTATAAGGATAAAATCCCTCAAATGAAATATCAAGTCGGCATAACCTTCCATAATCTTGGTTAGAATCAAACCACAGTTCAAAGTTCTTGACTAACCCCAGTTGGGGGGATTTCAATTATCAGGTAATTCTAATTCAAGGTTTTGGGTTGACATAACTTGGTTTCCATCAAGGGTTGACGGCCACAATAGGACATGGTGCGACCAAGAGGCAAAGATTGAGGAACTCAAAAATATAAAGGATTTCAGGATTGGGGAGTCCACTCAATGGATCAAGGAGCTGCGAGTTAATGTATTTGGCATTATAAATTCTGACATAAAACCTTTCAAGTTTCTTGACCAACCCTAGTTGGGGTAATGTGAAGGGAAATATGGATCCTTTTCAATAGAATATTCAGGAAATAGAATATTCCAAAGTCAATGGTGAGGGATATTAGATTTTGATAAAAGAGTGGGAGACGAATAAGTATTAGTTAATTTATTTGTCTCAGTTTTATCATGATAAAGTACTAAACCCTTTCACATAAAAAATGTGAAGAAACAACAATAAAAATGACATGAAACATATCAGGGCGAACCATACTCAAGAAGGGAAACCTTCTCACCATCCCTAATTTCCATGAATGGAAGAGGCATTTAAATGTCATCCTAAACCATGAGAGGAAATTGTATGTGTTTGAAGAGCCTGTTCCAGTTGTGTCCAAAAAAGATGTCAGTGATGGGGAACTATCTCTCTATATGAAACATATGGATGATGCCACAGATGTCAAATGTTTCATGCTATCAACCATGTCTAATGATCTTTTGAAGAAACATGAAAACATGGATGTGTATATCATGATATGTATCACCTTAAGGATATCTTCCAAGATAAGGTGATACATGATAGATATGAGATCTCTAATGCTTTGTTTACAACTAATATTAGAGAGTCTGTTCTAGTTTGGCCTCATGTTGTCATGCTTTTTGGTTATATTGAATGCCTAGAAATATTAGGGATTACGTTCTCGGATGGGTTGTGTATAGATCTCATCATATCATCACTCCCCAAGACCTTATATAGATTTATAGTCAACAATAACATGAGACACAATTAGAAGAGTCTATCAGAACTTTTGAACATGATTTTCCAGGTCGATAAGGGCACGAGGTGTGACAAACCAGCCGTCCTTATGGTGAATAAGAAAAATAATGACAAGGAAAAGGGGTCAAGGATTGATAAATGATCTCAATCCCCTAAGCATTGTCCCTATAAGAAGGGGAAAATCCATAGACAAGGCATGGAATGAGAGTTAGTATGTTTTTCATGTGGAAAGTAAGTCCACTAGAAGAGGAATTTCACCCAGAAGCATGGTGATGCTAAAGGAGCGTTCGTTATTGAGTGTATTGTTTCCATTTCTACACATTGGGCATTAGATACAACTTCTGGGGCTCACATTTGTATTCAAATGCAGGAACAATGTAGATTTATAATGATTTCCAGAGAAGAGGTATGTCTTTGAACTGCCAATGGCGCGAGGCTGGCTACGATGGCCATTGGTGATTACCACCTCTCACTGCCAACTGGGATGATTTTGGTTTTACATAACTGTTATTATGTGCCTAGTGTTACAAAAAACATAATTTATGTATCATGTTTGGATATGGATGGATATATTTCCATGTTTAGAAATAAGGGTTGTCTCTTTTATAAGATCAACAAATGTTATGGTATGGAATATTTAAATAATGGGTTGTATATATTAAATTAGGAAAACCAAGTATTGGAAATCAATAAAGAAACAAACTCACATGACTCATAGATCACCGAGTTGTGGAGTCACTATCTCGGTCATGTAAATGAGAAGCACTTGATGGAGCTCTATCAAGATGGTTATTTAGACTATACTCAGCAAAAACCACTTGATAGATGTTATGCTTGTTTATAAGGTAAAATGACAACGACACCTTTTGGTGGATAGGGTGAATGTGACACATAGCTTCTAGTATTTGTGTACACATATGTGTGTGAACCATTTACAATAGAAGACAGAGTTGGATATTATTACTTCATTACTATTACTGATGATTTGAGTATATATGGATATGCCTACTTAATGAGGTATAAGTCAGATTTTTTATTGAAATTTAAGGAATTCAAGAATGAAGTAGAGAATCATCTTGTTAAGAAGACAATGAAACTTTAATTATATTGAGGTGGAGAATATCTGAACCAAGAGTTCATTGATCTTCTACGGGAGTCTGAGATTCTATCTCAGCTCACTCCTCCTTAAATACCAATGTGAAATGGTTTTAGTGAAAGGAGGAACCGCACCTTGTTGGACATGGTGATGTCAGTGACGAGTTATAAAGATCTTCCATTATCCTTTTGGGGATATTCATTACAAACTAAATCATACACATTAAACCAAGTACAAAATAAGGTGGAATATATAATTCCCTCTGAGTTAGGGAATGGAACGAAACCCATTTTTTCGCACACACGTGTATAGGGATGCGAGGAATTTGTTAAGGCTTTCTCATGAAACAGACTAGCACCATGGGGAATGAGGTGTATCTTTATAGGGTATCCCAAGGAAACAATTAGATATTGCCTATATAACCCTTTAAATAATAATGTGACTGTCACCAGACAAGCCATATTTATTGAGAGAGAGAACACTCCCAAAAAGGATAGTGGGATCAAGATTGACTTCGATGAAGTTGATGCTCAAGATACACATGAGTTGGTACAGGAACAAGTTCCATAGGTCCTTGTAGAAGAGGGTCCAGAAACACAAGTACTGCGTAGGAGCTCAAGAGAGGTAAGGGAACCAGAGAGATTTGGTTTCCTAGTCACCAAGGATGGTGAATCATTATTGTTAGAAAATGATGAACCTATATCCTACAAGGAAGTAGTAAAAAGCTCATAAGTTTCAAGATGGAAAGAAGATATGAATTGTGAGATGGATTCCATGTATCAAAACTAATTCTGGGTTCTGGTCGATGAGCCAATTGATGTAAAGCCTGTTGGATGAAAATGGGTATTCAAGAGAAAAATAGACATGGATGATCAAGTTAACATCTATAAAGCAACGATATAGGATAAATGTTTCAGAGAGCATCAAGGAGTTGAATATGACGAATCCTTTTTACCAGTTTCTATGTTTAAATCTACAAGAATCATAAATTACATAAAATCTTACCATGACTATGAGATTTGGAAAATGGATGTCAAAAAAACAATTCTTAATGGGAATCTTTAGGAAGATGTCTATATGACACAACCAGAAGGGTTTGTGACACCAGGTGAAGCCAAACGAGTTTTCAAGTTGCAGAAATCCATTTATGGATTAAATCCAGCATCCAGGTCATGAAACATTCAATTTAATGAATCCATAAAAAATTTAGTTTCATTAAGAATGATTGTGAGCCATGTGTTTAAAAGTCAATTAATGGGAATATAGTCGTTATCCTTGTTTTATATGTTGATGAAGTGTTTTTTACTGGAAATGATGTACATTTCTTACAGTTAGTTAAGGACTGGTTGAGAAGGTGTTTCTCCTTAAAGGACTTGGGTGACGCAGTCTATATTCTAGGTATCAAGATCATGCATGATTTATCCAAGAGGTTTCTTGGACTTAGTCAGAGTACATACATTGACCAGGTACTATATATATTTAGTATGGAACAATCCAAGAGATGAATGGTTCTAGTGTCACATGGCCTACATATCTCTATGAAAATGTGTCCTCAGACACAACAAGCGAAAGATAGAATGATTAAGATCCCATATGACTCACCTATAGGATCCATCATATTTTCCATGTTATGTACTAGGCTTGATGTTGCCTATGCACTGAGCATGGTAGGAAGATGTCAAGAAGATCCAGAGAAAAACGTTGAACTGCTTTTAAGAATATCCTTAATTATCTGATAAGAACTAAGGATATGTTCTTGGTGTATGGAGGAGATGAGGAGCTCGTCATCAGAGGGTATTCTGATGCTCGTTTTCAGACATTTCAGAATGATATGAAGTCACAATCTGGATATATTTTCTATCTCAATGGAGGAGTTGTGAGCTTGAAGAATTCAAAGAATCTAGTTTTCACTAATTATACAATAGAGTCTGAATATATAGTGTCTTCTGATGTAACCAGGGAATCCATTTGGATTCGGAATGTTTTCCAGAATCTTGATGTGGGGCCTAGAAGTAAGGATCCTATCACATTGTAATGTCATAATACTACAAAAAGGATTTTTAAAAAGAACCTAGTTCACATCAGCGGAAAAAGCACATACTCCAAAAGTATCACATCTTGAGGGATTTATATCAAAGGAGTGAAGTTACAGTGAGAAGAGTGTCCATGGAAGATAACATAGTGGACCCCATGACTAAAGGATTATCTTAGAATAATCATGAATATCATGTGAGATCTAGAGGGTTAAATGTTGCTAGTAGTTGGATCTAGTCTAAGTGGGAGTCTGTTGGAGTTGGTGGCCTAGATCCAACTACTTTGTACTTTATTAATTAATTAATATGTTATCAAATATTGATTATTCTTCTGTGTGAAAATTCATGTGACAATGTCCTAAGGATAACTATTTCATTAAAGGATCATAGCGGATCCCTACTATAATGAGAACTTGGAAGTTCCATAACATTGTTCATGAATATATGTTCTATGGTTAGATGATGTTATTTGAGGGACACAAATAATATAAGCCATTAGGGGTGAGGACTCATAAAACATTGAGGCACCTTCTCATGGTTTGCGCCCCTACTAATATCTAGGATGATATTACGACAACGAGACCCACGAGTAGGAAATCCACATTTCATAGTGTCACTGGATGTTTCTATCTTCGGATGTGTGTATTGGTTATTATACATTAAGATTATTTTTAAGGGGTATTACAACTTGCTCGCATAGATGTGTTAACAAAAACTATGACGACACACTATTCTCAGTGAGGTAGGATATGTTGGGTGCCTCACGAGTGATACTGCATTAATAGATAATGAGAGAAAGGATTTGTCCCTTCTGTTCCATAATGGAGGTAGATATCTCTGGCACATTCATGAAATTGATATATCCTAAATAAATCCATTTCCATGGTGACGAATAGGGAAGTTAAATTCTAGAAATTCAAATAAAGAATAATCGATCACATAGGTTGATGGAACTATCATGAAACCCTCTTTATTCGAGATATTGAGAAAAAGGGATTACATTACATGGTATGCATTCATAGGAGGTGACACGTCATTGCAGCGTTAACTTATTTCTCTATGGGTGCATTGGTGTGTTGCTAGCTGCTAACCTTGGACTTTAGACAGGCTCCACCTAATGCCATTGAGAAATAGGCCCAGAGGGTCAAACACTAAGTGTGTCTATGTATCTTAGTTAAATATTAATTTAACAAGTGGAATAATGATTATTCACGAATGTGATTTAATAATTATTCAAGGATGCATGATCGCATTTATTTCAACACTAGTTATTCAAGATAATATATTATAGGTGAAATATAATATTTATTAATGAGTAATGGAGTGATATTTATTTGATAAATAAATATCCACTATTCAAGGTGTATTAATGTGGTGGAGGAAATAAAGAGAATGAAAAAACAAAAGTACACACCATGTATATATTAATATACACACTGTGTATTTTGGGAAATTATGATAAATAATATTATTTATTTAATTAAATAATATTAGGTGTAATTCACTGGGTACATGTCAAGTAATAATAATATTCAACTCTTATTATTAGACATGAGGTATTACTAAGAATTAAATGAAGTGAATAAATGCTTTCGAGTAATTAATTAAATTCATTATTCTATGTAATTAAAATCCCTATTATATAATTCTCATTAGCCTAGAAATTTTTTATTTGGTTTTGAAAAATAGATTTGGGGAAGCTCTCAAGCCAAGAAATAATTTTTTCCACCATGAACACTCTCAATCTACGAGAGAGAGATCCTCTTCCATCGGATGAAGTTTATGGAAGGCAGACATCGCAAGAAAATGCTCTTCTATGCTAGTATCCAAAGATCCCTTTGGAGACGTCCAAATATACATGGAGCATGTGTGAATCACCACTAGAGGAATCCTACACTTGGATTCTTTGACACAATGATGTATCACATTGGATCGTGATCAGAAACATCAACAGAGAGAAATTTCCATCAAGGTAATTCACATATTTTAATTAAATTAATTATAACCAACATATGATGATCCTCTATATAGTTTTGGGAATCCCCTATTTTCATTATTTCTTCATTATATTATTAATATAAAATGTTTTATTATCGTAACAGAACTCATATTGAACATTGTTAATGGAAAAATTAATGATGGGAACACCCACCAATGCACTTCCATTGCACCTAGAACCTACATATTGGACTCACATTTGACATGCTCTACTAACAAGAACTAGCTTGGATACCCTCGTAACCAGATAACTTAGCCAAAAATGATATGGATCTAAGGGAATTCCCAATATCCATGGGTTAGTGACCAACACCTATAATTATAAAAAAAGTAATTGGGAATAAAATTACTTCAAAAATTGGTGAAGTAAGATAAATAACACAATATTCATACAAGAGAAACTCTTTATTGAGAAGTGTACTAGAATTAAAATTGATATAAACAACCCAAAGTACTATTAAAAATTACCGTAAAACTAAAATAACATCCCAAATCTTAGTGAAATAAACTCTCCAAGACCATGTTGATCATCTAGAACCACCTCCAAGTGGTGCCTTTCCCATACTCAAACTAGAAAGGATATAATCTACAAAAACCCAAAGGAAAAGGTAGGGTGTGATCTAAAATCCCATTAGGGTCTCCCCAAGGATTAAATAATTTATTCTAATATTTAATAAACCAAATAATAAGCTTTTAATTTTAAATGTACAGTTTTATAATTTTAAATGTATATTTAAAAAATTGTAATTTACATGCTAAAAGATAAAAATACTTTAAACAAAGAGCGTAAATAATTTTTTTATATAAAACTATTTATATAAATTTAGAAGGCATATAAAATAGTTTAAAAGCATTAGTAAACATTTATATCTCAAATATAAACAAGATAGAAACACAACCATCTTCCAAAATGTATGATAGTTACATCATATAGTACTCCACACACTCAAGGTGACACATAAATATGTGTATACACACACATCCCCTTCAACACTGGTCACGAGGACTTCACCACCACACTTACAGGGATGTGATATGATGTATATAAATTTTATTAACATTGTAAAATCATAGAATTTTTTTCTAAATAACTCAATAACTACCTAGGATTTCAAGTGCTTTAGTAAAAAAACAATGATAGGAAATTTATTTTTTCAATAATTTAAAATGAAATTGATCCCATTCTCCAATTTCAAATTTTCAAATTTCCATTTCAAAACCAAAATATATTTTTAATCAAAAAATTCAATTTTCAAAGATAAAAAACCAATGGTTTCTATCAAAACCATTTAAATCCATTTTTCAATAAAAAATTGAAATTCATTTCACAAAATCTATTTCACAATTCAAATCACACAATTAAATTCAACAATTTAATTTTTAACTATTTCTAACATTTTCAAAAATTTAGATTCAACAATTTAAATTCCAAAAAAATACATCAATTGCACAAATACACCCCAATTAAATATAATTAGGGGTTTTCCCCAATTTCATGCCAAAATACAATTTCCAAATCCAAATCACCCAATTCAAGGGAATTGGGTTTCAAAAAAAATCTGTTTTATGAGAATAAAATCCCACACATTTAATTGAAAGAGATTTAATCAAATACTTTTTTTGGGTTAATTAAATTGGACATTCAAAATGGAACCACACACCTCAGTATTGCAAAATATCAAATCACAACACTCTAAATGGGAGTCACCAACAAAGAATGTTGACAAAGGGAAACCAAAAATGAAACCTAAATTTATGATTGAAAATAATGGAGATTAGATCCTCTAGCCAATATGAAGATCTAAAAAACCCTAGGGGGGAAGATAGAGAGTGCGTGAAAGAGAATAAGAAGAGGAAACCAATTGGGAGAAGATCTAATGCCATTATAATAACTTCAATTATATTTGGGAGGGGTGTAGATGGGCCAAAAACTAGTCATGTGATCCTCTAAGGAAGAATAATCCATAATGGTGTCATACAGGTCTATTGGGGACCTAAAATAGGGGTTTTGGGATTTTAAAAACTATTTTCAGATTAAAATATACCAATACGCATGGTTAACTGGGTAGAGTTGCACAGTTTAGACAAAATGTGCATCTGATCTATGCACTAATTTTATTCTGGTGTATGGTTTCTACTAAGTGGGTGCACATTTTGTCAAACAGTTAGCCGACCATGAAATAGTCCACTAACTTTTCTTGCACAGTTTTCTCAAGTCGGGTGCATAGTTTGGGAAAATTGTGTGCCAACCATGAAGAGTGCTATAAATTTCAAAAAAATTAAAGTTTTCACCCAAATAAAACCAAAATGAAACCCAACCAAAGCATGGTCAAAATTTGGACTTTAAGAATACATGAAAACATTAATCGGATGTTATAATCTATCCATCATAGAGACTTTATATCCCTAAAAATCCTACTATGAATATTCCATGTTAAAAATGTGAGGCCACTACTCTCTCCTTAGTCCCTCCCTCTCCCACATCTTATGATAATCAGAATCAAGCTACCATAGCACTATAACTAAAGCTATATCCCTCCCATGAAGTACCTTGTTTTTAGAATCAACTCTCCCGACTGGATTCTTAGTTAAAGATAAATCGGGTTCAACCTCAAGATCACTCTAGCTCAAAATATGAGATGGATCAAAAAGATTCTTTAGTAGCTGAGATATATGAGGCACATTATGTATTGATGTCATCTATGGAAGTAGTGCTAAATAGTAAGTAAATTTCCACACCTTCTCAACAACCTCAATTGTTCCAAGAAAATCAATATCATGTTTACCTTTTCTCCCAAGCCGTGGATGGTCCAAATGGGGTGAAACATTCAATAACACATGTTTGAAAACTATAAATTCCAATTTTCTATGAAAATGACCAACATAAGACTTATACTAGATATATTCTATTAACATCGTTTGATTAATCAAACAAATACTTATTGTTGTATCTTGAAACATTTTTGGTCAAACCATGGAAATTTTACCAATATCTGGCCAACGCATTGGAGATCTATAAGGCCGATGATACAAGGCCTTAAATGGTTCCATTATGATTATGGAATGATAACTATTTTTATAATAAAACATAACCATACCAAAATTATTATCCCAATTCCCACAAATGTTTAGATAAAAAAGTATGGAACATATACTCAAGAATCAATATTGCTCTTTAAATCTAGCCATCCAACTACGGATGGCATGCTGCACTCAAATAGACTTGAGACCCCCGTGCCTACTAAAGGCCTTTCCAAAAATGAGAAGTGAATTGTGGATCTTTATTAAAAACACTAGTTAATGGGACATATTTCAGATGAAAAATATACTTCAGAAAGATATTTCCCATCTCTTACACTTTGGTTGTTCATGAATGGGTATAAAGAGAGATGATTTTTTAATTTGATTGATGATAAACCATATCAAATTCTTCTTTATATGGGTATGTGGAAACCCAAAAAAAAAATTCCATTGAGATCTCATCCCACATAAAAGTAGGGATAAGAAGTGTCTGAAGAATACCCTAATGTTTTTAGTGTTTAACCTTAACCTGTTGGCATGTATAACTACAAGAGAGAAATTCTATAACACCCCATCTCATACCTAGCCACCAGAATTAACGCCACATTTCATAGAACATATTCATGGTTCTTGGGTGCACTAACCACTATGAATTATAGAAATCCCCCATAATAGCTTCCCTTACAACTAACAACAAAAAAAATGGTTCTAATAGAATAGAATTCCCTCTTTGGAGAATGACCACTCAACAAACGTTTCCCCACCATTAATAGAGTCTCTAATACTTCAAAAATCATCATCAAGATGCTGTTTTAGAAGAATCATTTTGAGAAAATCATAGCTCAATTGAGCGCTAGAAAATGTGACCTCATCCCTTGATTATTAGACTCCCATATGCAACAATTCAAGGAGGGAAATCAAGTTTCACTCTTCTGAATATTATTTTATGGTTTAGGTTTGAAGTTTCCTTCTCAAGGAATCTGCGATGAAATTTTCCTTCCTCAGGGTATATGCATTGTTGAAATTGATAGGATATAGGTATTCTACCCAAAACCTATGGAGGATATTCAAATATTATTGAGATAATATATAACCCAAGAAATTATATAATAAAAACATAATAAAACTTTCTTTATAAATGTAATGTTTTCAACCCTTAAGTGTTTTCATTATAGTTACAATTTTGAGGTCATGGGTTAGATAATTTTTCATGTCTGTCCTAAGGTAATGTGATCCAAAAGAAATTATATTATTTCCCTAAATAATAATGCTTCCCAAATATTAACATGATGTATCAAAAAGGACTAGATAGCCCTAAAATACTATAAAAGATCCTACACCAGAACAATCGTCACAATACATTTCATCTCAAAAAAATAATTCTAACAATTTTCATCCCAAGAATACATTAATCCATTCCAATTTAGAGCAACCATAGAAGAAGATATATTTGATAAGTCCTTTGAAAAATGGTGATAATATCTAACTAAACCTAAGAAGCATCGAGTCTAAAAAACATTTTGTGGTTTCAATCATGTCATAAAAAATTTCACCTTCTCAGGGTAAACTCATATTCCATTCTCGACACCACGGTTCCTAAGAACTTCACCTCCCAAATCTAGAAATTACATTTTGATAGATTGGAATAAAGTCAGTTATTTATCAACAATTAAAAAATATTCCTTAGATGAAACACATGATCCTCCTCATTCTTAGAGTAAATGAGGATATCATCCACCAAGACAACCACCAAGGTATCTAGATACTCCTTGGAAAACCTATTAATTAAATCCATGAAAATTGCAGTAGAATTGGTTTGACCAAAGTGGATGACAAGGTAATAATAATGGATATACCTTCCATGAAATGTTGTTTTCTAAACATTAGATTCTTTTATACTCAACTTATCATAACTAGATTAAAGGTCAATCTTTGAGAACCACTTTTCCCATTCTAACTAATCAAACAAATCATTAATACATGAAAATGAATATTTTTATTTACCATTACTCTATTTATTTTCGGTTAATAAACACATAGGTAGAGTTAACCTCTAGATTTCATTAAAAATATAACTGGAACTTCCCAAGGTGACACACTCCGGCATAAAAATACATTCTCTAAAAGATCCCCGAATCGAGTCTTCAGCGCTTTCATTTTAGTTGGTTCCATGTAGTATGAGGGAATAGAAACTGGTTGAGTAATATGATCTATATAAATATAAAACTCTACCTCCATTACTAATTAAATACCAGAGAATTCAGATGGAAACATGTTAGGAAACTTGACAGAAACTAGAGGGAGATGACCACTCAATGATTCCTGCTCTAGATCAAAATCAAACACATATATCACTTTCCCCAACTCTAGATAAGAAAGGCCGACTCTGCTCGAACATGGCCAGTATTCTCCTTATAAGACATGTAACACAACATTAGGTGTAGTGAAGGATACTAGTAAAAGATAACAATATATATGGGATTTATTATAAATGATCCAATCCATCCAAAAAATCACATCAATAGGTTTCATGTCAACAACTAGAAAACTCCCAAAAATCTCAACATTCGATTGAGAGAAAACAAAAGAGGGACTGTAGATAACCTAATCTATTCATTCCATGGGGTGTAGTAATATCCATTAGATAATATAAAATCTTTATAATAAGATTTATCATGTATCACCTCCCCCAACTATGGATAAGAAAGACCAACTCTACTCATCCTTGGACCCCATTATCCTTAGAAGACATGGAACACACAAAATAGTGTAGCGAAGGATACCAATTGAAGATAACAATCAATCTACGCATTATTGTAAATGATCCAATCCATCATAAAAATCACCTCAAGCGGTTTCAAGTCAAGAACTAGAAAAATCCAAGAAAAATTGACATCTGGAAGAGGAAAAAAAGAGGGACTATAGAGACCCTACTCATTCTTCATACCATTAGGTGTAGTAATATCCATTAGATAAGATAAAATCTATGTAGAAAGATCTGTTATATTAACAAAAAATGTTTAAATAAATGAATGAGAAGTACCAATATCAAATAAAGCAGTCATTAATGATGATTCTATCATAATGATACCTATCACGGTCGCTGGACACATATTTGGTTCATCATGAGACTGTTTCAATATGTGAAGAAGGTTCATTCTAGATTTCTGTGGATGAAACCCATTTTTCCTTGAAGCATCAGATTGCCTTACTGTTAAGAATGTGTTGATGATCCCGTTCCACTATACAGAGTGGAATAAACATGGAATAACTTCTATAGGTGACCAATGAATCTACAAGAACCACATAAATTGGGTGCCTTCATGAAAATATTCATCGAATGAACCATCTGTCCACATTAGTAACAAATCAATGGTTATCTTCTAGGTATTGCATGATTTCAAGAAAATCCCTGTTGCTGAGAAACACTAAAAGATTCATCAATCTTCCACTTTCCACTAGAAGAAATTTTACCACCACTGGGATAAAAAACCCCATGAAAATCATAAATTTCCAACCAGATCCATTTTGAAAATTGGTTTTGTATTTAAAAAATCATCATAAGAAATAAGATTTAGTAAAAACACCTAATAATAAATATTAGATCCTAGTCCATACTCAAACCATCAAGCATTTATATTCTCATTTGATACTATCTCAGGTGAGAACTGCACGATCTCAACAAAGCTATTTTCATACTCTATTATGATCCTTTTAGCTGGAACACGTATGAAAAACATCATATCCTTTTCCAAAAACACTAACTCTAGATATAAATAGTTGGTGAAAAGAACTTTGAATTATTTCCACTCTAATCCCTCATGATACTTTTAAACCATTATTGTGTCCCACCATCTCCTCCTTATTCTATCAAGCATAAGGGTGGCACACTTCACCTTGAATTTTTTAGATGTCTCAAAGAACCCAAAAAAATGTTCCATCCCACTCAACCATTATATAGAAACTAAATTTAAATTTTTATTAAGAGAATAGTGGAAAAACACACAGAAGAACCCCAAGCACCCCCAACCCCTCGCCCCACCCCTGCCCCCATCCCCGCCCCCAGGGTTGGGAGCTAAGGAGGCTTGAAATAGTGAATATAGAGGGCATCCCATCTGATCAATTTGACCTCCTTGGGTTTCGATATAGCCATAGTATGAAAGCATACATAATCTATGCCTGAGATATTCTGTGTAGCTAGGTGATCAGAAACCTTGTTACCTTCCCTCCATCTGTGAACCACTTCAATGTTGTTGCCAAGTAAATGACGGCTTTTCCTGATTGCATAGGTGATCAACCAGGGAGGCGTGCCCTAATCTAGTAGGGACTTGTGCACCAGGATGGAATCTGTTTCCACTTAATTGATGACCATACCCCTCTGAGCACAACAGATGAGACCAAATGGCATCATCAGGGGCTCTTCCTGTAGGGAGGTACCATGGGCCAACCGTACTATGAAGGCTATGAACACCGAAAAACTGGCCTTGCGCACCACCCCCCCTCCCCACGTAAAACCCATAGAATATGAGCCATCTGAATGATGCTAGATTGTAGAAAAGGAAATCTTGAGAATGATTTTGAAGGTAATCCCTTTAAGGTTACATAGTTGGATCCTATACGAGAGAGGGTGTAGGTGCCTATCCAAAAGTGTGGACAATACACACAATCACCTCAACCAGATTTGGGACTATAATAAGATTTTCCCACTTTGTTTCAGCATTATATTCCTCCTAGATCTGATTCTCAACTATTCTTAAAGACATGATTCTAAAAAACAACAAAAAACAACAAATAATACATTATATTAATGCTTAAATAGAGATATGAGGGAAATTAATCCCAATAGATAGATGAAAAATGTAAGGATTTCAATATTTTCAAAATAAAAAGAAGGGAAATGACTATAAGTAATCCTCAATATGTCGTTTCCAAACCAACCCTTGATACTTAAGGTTTATTGTGGTGAGATCTGTCCACACACCGAATTTCAAATACCTCCTATGTCCTGAAAAGATTAAACATTTCATACTAACTTCAAGAAAAGAAACTCAACCAAGAACTTTGATACCACTTAATCAAAAAACCATCCTAGGTACACTAGTAACCTGATAATTGAGTTGGCACTGACATGGAACAAAGGTAATTCCTAATCCCTATGTGCTAGCGACTAGCGCCTGACATTATACAAAAATAATGGGGGAACATATTTTCCACAAACATTATAGAAGTAAGATCAAGAAGAAAATTTGCATACAAGATAAAATATATAGGGAAAAGTTTACAAGAAGTCAAAAAGGTATAAAAACCTAATGTACTACAACAAATTACCATAAAGCTGATAGAAAAACCCACGTCCTAGTGGAATCAACTATCCAAGCCTATGTTAATCAGCTATAACCACCTTAATGAGTTTTTACCCCAACTCGAACATGGAAGGATATAATCTAAAAAACCCCAAAGGAATATGTTGGTTGTGATTTAAAAATCCTAGTAGTGTCTCACTAAGGATTCTATAATAGATTCCAATATTTAATTAACCTAATATGAATACTTATATTTTAAATAAACCAGATTGGCATTTCAAAATAATATTTAAAAAAATAATTATTTACATTCAAAATGAAGGAAATACTTTAAAAATGGATAAAATAAAATTTTAATATAAAATAGTTTATATAAATTAATAAGGCATGTAAAATAGTTTATAAAAATGGAATAAATTTATATCTAAGATATAAAAAATAAAATAAACATGGTCATTTTAAAATAGGTATGTTAGTTCTAGGCTATAGGACTCCAAACATTCGATGTGACATGGCAATTTTTGTATACACATGTCCCCTTCAAAACTGTTCAAGAGGACTTCACCAAAATCCCTTTGGGGACATGATATGCTATATTTATGTTTTAGTGATGTTGTAAAATCACATAATTATGTACCAGATAACCCACTAACTATCTTGTCTTGCATGTTCTCTTGTAAATAAACAATGATGAACAATTTAGTTTAAAACCTGTTTAATATACAATAAATACCATTCTCCCATTTCAAATATTTCAATTTCCATTTAAAAACCAAAATGATGTTTTAATCAAAACATGGATGTCTCTAAGATAAAAGCCAAATTTTTCTACCAAAATCATTTTAATCAATTATTCAAAAGTACCTATTTTAAATAAACTTCACCAAATCAATTTTAAAATTGAAATTCCACAGTTAAATTAAAAAATTAAATGTTAATCAACTTCTATAAATTTCAAAATTTTAAATTTGATAATTTAAATTCCACTAAATTCCTCCAATTTTACAAATACACCGTAATTAAATTTAATTGGGGATGTTTCTCAATTTTATGCCAGAATAAAATTTCTAAACCCAAATCCCCTAATTAAATGAAATTAGGATTTTTAATGTATTCAATTTTTTAATAATCCAATCCCATGCATTAAATTGAAATAAATTTTATCAAATCAAAAAATTTATGGTTAATTAAATTTGCCAATAAAAACATGATCACCTACCTCTGGATCATGAAATCTCAAATCACAATACCCTAAATAGAATTCACCAATGTAGAATTTCAAAAATGGGAAAAAAAGAATAAAAAACATTTTTACAATTCAAAATAGAGGGGAGTGGATGATTCATGTAACACATATATTTACAAGTCCCTTGGGGAAAAGAGAGAGAGTATAGGATAAAGATAATAGGAAGAGGAAACCAACCAGGAGAAGTTAAAATGTTTTTCAACTAGTTTTGATTAGCTTATGGTGCGGTGTAGAGTGGCCAAAACCTCTTCTTGAGAGCCTCCATAGATGAAGAATATGTAATGGGGTCCTATAAGTCCATTAGGAACTTAAAAGAGGGGTTTCATGATATTGAAACACAATTTCTGATTCAAAAACCTAAACACATGGTTATAAAGGGAGAGACAAATGGGTTTTCAAACCATGCGCCAACCATGGAAAATCATCGTGCCTTGGTTTTCATGGTTTCCTCTAGTAGGTCACACAGTTTGGGAATATTTTTCACCAACTAAGCACAACCACAAAACATTGGAAATTTCCGAAGTTTTTACCCGAAGAAACCCCAAGAGAAAACCAACCAAAGTATAGTCAAAATAGGGGTTTAGAAATACATGAAAATAGTAACAAGATGTTACAAAATTTTTCATGGAATCTAACCAATTAGTTACTGAGATTCTATTGAGATGGTCCTCCGAATTGACATGCATGACTTGGTATATATTATACCATGGATCCAATAATTTGTGGTCTAACATTTTTGGTACATGGCGATGTTATTGCGGAAGAAATTTGGTTATATGGAATCACATTAGTGAATGATTTATATTGGATTATATGACTTTCCCATTATGTGTATTGTATACTAGATTCCACGATATGGCCATTGTGAATATTTTAGCATGTTGTATAGATATCCCTTGTATGGGTATTGGGTTAAAGTTAACTAAATAGACTATATTACACATATTAGTTATGTATTTACCACATCCCCTATTTATGGGAGCCTGATTGTTGTTTTTTGGGAGCCTTATTGGGATATACAACATTACTTATACCATGGGAAATTTACATTCATTATTTTTATACATGTGATATACTTCATAGTAGTTTTTTATATAACAAAAAATGGATTTGTTACATACATCGTTGGTGTTGGCCTACTGAGTATTATCTCACCGCCATTTTAGGTCATTGTTGGGTACCTAGATAGACTTATTGGATATAGGTAGGGATTAAGGAAAGATTCCATTGTACAATGGTGGATCTTCTATTTTATTAAGAGTATTATAGCTCAATAATATGTTTGGATTGTGATTCTATATGGAGATAATCCTTTTGGTATTTTGGGTATTTTGATACATTAATTGTATTGGTTTCCTGTATACTTATTTTTCATCTTTTTAGAGACATGACAAGGCACATCATTTTTTATATGAGATTAATTTTTAAATTGTTTGTATAATTATGTCTGGGTTGTTTATATTCTATCAAGATGGGTATTCTGATACCACTATTGACTATTGTTATTACTACCATTTTTCTACACTTTGACCTGATGGTATAGTCTCCCCACAGACACACACAAAGATCTCACCACTAGTTGAATCCTCTGGTGTTTGGGTGGCGTGTTTGAGGCCATGTGACCCACCATATTATGGTAGTGTTTAGTGTAACCTAGGTTGGTATATTACACAAGTTAGTATACTTGATTTATTAGAGGAAACAAGACTATGTGAATGATATACTATGGGAAATATGTGTTGAGGTAAGATATGTTATTATTTGGTGGAATTTATAATTAACCTTGAAATTTGAAATGGTTTCTATACCTCTGATGGTGCCATAATTTAATGAGATGATCTTATGGTTTGTGAATTATTTTTCTGTTTTATCACTCTTAAAATTCATTCCTTTTTAAAAGATAAATATATTTTCCCATAACTCATGTTTATGATATTTGAAATATTGGGTATAATATTTCTCAGTTATGGTCATGATACCACACCATTATTATTATATTAGACTTTAATATGATCATAGATTAATATTTCCCATGTATACCTTTATTGATAATACGATCTCACCCTTTATTATGCTTATTTTTCATATTTTATGGAGATTGTTTTTAAGTTGGGTATGTCTATGAAGATTAATAATTGGGAAAATATTTATTGGATATGTTTCATGTCTTTCATCAAATAATTAAATTTTGTATTTAGTCTCAAAATACACCAACACTTTTTGAATCTTAGGTGTGTGTTTATGAAATGTATGGAATATTCATCTAAAAAGATGTAATATTTATATTTGAAAAGGTTGACTCTTTATAGTTGGTATTATATAATGGTTTGTTGAATAAGTGGATATTAGTATTAGAAATAATTGTTTTAAACCTTGGGATTATTTATAAGTATAGGATAAAATCTTAAATCATTGATAATTACCATGGATAACAAATGTTAAAACTAAGGTTCCCTAGATTGTGAACAAGGTGTCATGATTTAGACATCCAATGCATTTTATTTCATGATTATATAACAGTTTACAATGATTATTATAGAATGATTCTTAAACTTTGTTTTTTATCATTAGTCAATGGTTGGAACCAAAATACATAGTGCTAACAACAGATGTGTTGGACAATGAAAATATTATGTTCCTAAGAAACCAAATTATATTGGAGATGGAATTCATAAACTTTTTTCTATTCCCACACAACTTTATCAGGACTTGAATCATTGTGATCTTCCAAATAGCCAAATTAGGGTACAAAATACAATTAATTATTTCATGAGGCCACAAAATCCTTGTTTCAGTGGGTCTTCAAATCTACTATTGTCTAATAAATTGACCAACACCATTGAGAATATATATTCTATTCTCCAGTGCTCAGAGGCCAAAAAGATTATCCAAGATGTTTATCATTTGGAAGGAGAGGTAGATAAATCATGGAATATTATTAACAATATGAGACAAGAGGAATAAATTCACTCCATAGAATGGGATGAGTTTAAGGTGATATTTTTCAGTAAGTACTTCCCTTATATTCTCCATACAAAATTGAATAAGGAATTCCATTAGAAGAAAAAAGGATGATGAATCCATTGGTACCTATAAGGATAAATTTAAAATAACTTCAAGGCATGCCTTTGGTATATTTATTATCCATTGAATAAATATATATCAATTATTTGGTTCCTTAAAACTATGTCTCTGAAAGGTATTAGCTATAATAGACCTTATTATCTATGAAGAAATTGTTTTATATACACACAAGGTGGAAATGTAAATTAGATATTCCCACCATTACCATAGTTATAATAAGAAAACGAAGAGTTAGTCTCATGAAAACTCAAATAAATCACATGATGGAATGAAATTTTATCCATATGTATGCTAGAAATGTGGAAAGAAACATCTAAGAAATTTATTGAATTGAACTTAATAGTTATTTAAATATGTAAAATGGATTATAAATCCTGTTAATGTAGAAAGTGGATGAATAGTTTGGTTATGAAAATAGAGGAAAATAATACAAAAAACAATTCAACACACATACTATAATTTTTGAAATGAAAAAAATATGGTCATTATTCCAATAAATGAATTAATCAAATGGTTTTTGATGACTAGTGTCAACAAACTCTTATGACTGAAGAAAAAGGGGAATCTCAAGTGATTTGGACTACCTATGTGTGTTATAATAATTATGTGGTGAAAGTTATAATTATCATCCAATATAAAACATTTATTTTCTTATTTGATTCTATATTAAACCACTGTTTTATATTTAAGGAATTCACTAGGTTTATATATTTACAACATAAAATATTATATTTGGAGTTAGTAGTAAAAACACTTAATGGTATAATGATCACCTCAAAAGTATATTAATTTTATCCAATCTATGTTTTTAGTAATATGCATCTTGAAAATCTCATTATTCTTCCTCTAGTTGAATTTGATGTCATTTAAGGCATTGATATACTTTCTCAATACAAATCCTACATCAAGTATTGAGGAAAGTAATTAAAATTTGATATTCCAGACCAATATAAGATTTTGTATCAATGAGACCATAAATATGGAATTATAATGGAAATTACTTCCATTGTATGAGTCATGAGTCATATTCACATGGGGTGTTTAACTCAAATGGTATGGGTGAAACATAGTATCAAAGATTTAAATATTTTTAGGGAGTTAAATAATGTATTTATGGAATTATTTTTGGTCTTATTTCAAATTATAAAGTTGAGTTTTAAATATAACTCATACATAGTACAACACCTATTCCAAATACGTCTTTTATAATGGAATTGACTGAGTTCTAGTAATTGAAGAAGAAACTACAGGAGAAAGTGAATTCAACAAATTGCATCACTATATGATGGTCATAATTTTTTTAAGAAGTAAGATGAATTAATGAAACTCCTTGTTAATTTTCGAGAACATAAAAAGTTCACTATCAAGAACAAGTATCATCTACACTTAATGATGAATTGTTTGATCAAGTATTTGGAGATCAATACGTTTCCAAGATTGAACTTCATTTTGGATATCATCAATTTATCTTCAATAAATATGTTATACCCAAGACAAAATTCCATACAAGTTATTGATATTTTGAATTTATATTTATTCCTTTTAGTTTTATGAATTCATTTACTAACTTTATGGATATAATGAATAAAGTATTTATAGATTACATTGATTAATTTCTGGTAGTCTTTATTGATGAAATTAGTATACATTATATGCTAAAATAAAAGAAATAAGATCTCTAGAGAATTGTGATAGAGAGATTGAGGAAAGAGAACTTTTTAAAAAATTTACCAACCATGAATTTTGGCCTAAAAAGATTCAATATTGGGATATATAATCTGAAGTGATGGTATATTAGTATATACTTACAAGACAAAATCTATTGGAAACTGGTCTAAGAAAACCAATGTGAATGAGATATATAGATTTCTTATCTTGGATGGATATTAACAGTGATTTATAGAAAATGTATCATGACTGCCTAATCAATACACTAAGTTTACTTGAAAAGGATCCAATTTCATTTAGATAGATAAATGCGAATAAAATTTCATGGAACTAAAGAGAAGGCTAGTTAGTCCACCTGTACTTACTTTACCATGTAATGTAGAAGTGTTTGTAATCTATTGTGATGAATAAAATAAGGTATTGCGATGTGTTCTCATGAATAATGATATAGTTATATCTTATGGCTCATAAAATTAAAGGTTCATTAGAAAAATCACACAAATCAGGATTTGGAGTTAGTTGCTATAATTTTTCTATTAAAGATATGGATTCATTGTAAATATAGATACAAATGTGATATATATATTTAAAAAATAATAATAAGGTATATTTTCACATAGAGAGTGTTTAATATGTATAAAAGAATATTGTTAGAGATGATTAATGATTTTAACAGCTCAATATAGTACCATCGAGGGAAAATGAATAAGTTGTTAGATGCTCTGAGTCTAAAGGATCATGCTAGATTATATATGAAGAGGATTAAAAAAGATCCAATATTTATCAATTATAAAATTATGGATCTAAAAATGTAGATGGAATATGAGAACTCTTATCTTTCTCAAATAAATGTCCAACCATCTATCCATGTGAGGATAAAAGAGGCACAGAGAGAAGATGTGGAATTATAATGGTCAGAAATGATCTAGAGTTCAACATTGATTATGATGGGATGATAATGTTTTAGAATCTTGTTTGTTTCCCCTCAAAAATAGATTTTAATAAAATTATTTTTGAGTATGCTCATAGTTCTTCATTCTCTATTTACCATGCAAGTAAAAATATGTATAGAGATTTGAATGTTTTTTCTAGCGGGAAAAAATCAATAGGGATATTATAAGGGATATTTATAGATGATTAGTATACCATAAAGTTATATCTAAGAGACAATATTCTAAGGTGATGTTACAACCATTACCTCCACTAGAATAGAAATTGGAAAAGTTCACCATGTATTTTTTATGGTACTCCCCATAACATCCAAAGGGAATAATACTATATATGTTTTAGTTGATATTCTAAAAAAGTAATCACACATAATTTAAATCAGAGAAGTATTATCTCTTTATGATATTTCTTGTTTATGAACTAAATAACTAGTATGATTTCATGGCTTAACACATTATGTTATATTTGATTCTTATATGAGGTTTACCTTAATATTCTAGAGAAGTCTTCAGCAGGCCCTTGATACAAAGTTATGTTTCATTACTACATATCATCCTCAAACTTATGACTGGTCTAAGAGGACCATTAAAAACCTAAGATTCATATTTAGAGCTTTATTTATGGAATTTAATGGTGGATGGGATCAACACCTTCCTTTGGTGGTATTTTCCTACAATAATATCTTTCATTCAAACATTAATATAGGTCCTTATAAATATGTATATGTTATGAAGTGAAGAACTAAAATGTTATGGGATGAATATTTATTAAATAATTTGTTTGTATTTGATCTAAAAAAAACAAATTTAGAATAAGTTTATAGCTATTTAGAAACATATAAGGTTAGGACAAAGTTGATAGAAAAGTTATGTTGAAAATTAACAGTGAGATCTGGAGTTAAAAGTTGGTGATAAGGTATTCTTATGAATTTCACCATGGAATGTGCTTATGAGGTTTGGATAGAAGGTGATTTTATTCCTATATATATTGTATCCTTTTAAATTATTTATCTTATTAGGATGTTAGGTTATCATTTGGTTCTTCCATAAAATCACTCGCATGTTCAGGAGGTGTTCCATGTATCTCCTTTGAGGATGTACATACCTAACCCTTCACATATACTAAAATAAATGGTTAATCCACTAAAAAATATATCTCTTAGGAAGAACAAACTATGTAGATTATAGATTTTAGAGATAAATATCTATGAAACAACACTATTCACAGTCCATGTTTTTGGTGAAACTACAAATCTAAGAAAGCAATGTGGGAACTTTAGGATGTGGTGAGGCAGGCATATCCTCTTCTACTTGTATCATAGTGATGAATTTCAAGAGGAAATTATATTTTATGGGGTGATGGAGGTATAATAGGACAAAATGATATTTTATAAATTTTTTTTATAAATAAATAGTTTTTCTTTGATAGCTTACGTTATACATGACATTGAGTTTAAAAGAAACATGATATACTATGACAATATTATGATTTAATGTGATGTTTATCACCAAGACGTTGGATTAGAAGGTATGAATATTAATAAATAAATTATTTAATAAAATTGTTTTATATATGAATAAAATTAAATCATTGGTTTTCAATTAAATAGGGATTAAAATAAAAAACATTTGGAAATAAAGAAGAATTTTTTTTGAAATACATTTTTTATGCATACAATGTGATTTTATCTTCTTAAATTAAATTTATAACCATTTTTGTATTATTTAATGAAATTTATATATTATAAATTCAATAAAATTCTTTAATTATTATCCAATATTTTGTTTCAAGATATGGGAAAAGAATAAATCCAGTTTTATGCTTAAAAATATATTTTTAAAAAATAGATTTCATTGAGTTTTTTATCCTTATTTTAAAATTAATTTAATCCAATTATAGAATATGAATTAGATAAAATTGATTCTATATTTTGAATAAGGAGGTTCAAATTTGGTAAATATTCCTCTTTTTTTTTTAATATAAATAGTAACTATTGTAAAATTTATCACTTCATTAAAGGGTAAATCAAGTAAATATAGGTTACAACTAAATGATAAGGCCAAAAACATTCATCAAAATTCATATTTAATTAATATAATTTATCCCTTATAAACTTATTATCTAAATTGATTTGTTTAATTGACACCCTTACTTTAAAATGACCCATATAATATATTAATCATACAAAAATTCAAAATGTCACTCTCTTAGTTTTAAATACCTTTTTTGTGTTCATATAAAGAAAACGTAAGTTATGAATGAATATAAATATATATATTTAGATTAATGAAATTATTTCAATTATTTAAATTTATTTATAATTTTTAGTAATTATATAATTACAATAAATTCTTATGAAACACCTACATAGTATTTCATAAATTAATAGAAAAATAAAATAAATAATTTAAAAAGCAGTAAATGTGGTATAATTTGTTCGATTTATAGTATTAAAGGAATTTTATAGATTAATATGTCATATTAGTGTTTTTTTAGATTATTTTATTCTAATATTCACTTTTTATTTCTATCTTTTAAAGAAAATTAAATGAATAGTGTCAAAATTGACATTAAAAATATTTTATCAAAATAATATTTTATTAAATTATTTTAAAATAATTAAAATATTGAAATTTGATAAATATGATATTATTTTCTTTAAAATTTACTCCCTTTTCAATTAATGAGCCAATTTTCACCTTATTTGTAAAATTATAATCTTTTTAAGAGTTAAAAATGAGTTACTGCAATTAAGGTTAAAATATGTAAACTAAGGGGTTAAACCAAAAGATAAGGTATAAAACACATCTTAAACCTAATTTTTTTTATTTTTTATGGGATTTAAACTCCATAATATCTTATAATAAAATATCTATCCTTTTTAGGAATGTTGGATATATAATGACTTTATTATATTTAAATCTTTTATGAAATTCCATGAGTGACTGTACCTCACTTATAAAAGGGAACCTCAGTTTTCTCTTCTTAACACCGAATTTAATATTAGATATCAACCAAAACATGATATATTATTTTTTAAAATCACTTATACACATTATAAATGTGATTAGATTCTAAAAAGGACAACCCTAAGGTCCTTAACAAGAGATCTATAGGAGTTTTTTCAAAGATGAGGTAATCGCTTTAACTAATCACTCTGTTTTTAATTATTTTTTATATACTCTAAATATGTCAAATTTTTCATTAAATAATAAATTTGGTATCCTAAATGAACTAAAATTTATTATTTATATTAAACCACAATTATCTACCATATATCCCTTCGAATTATAAGTGAAATCATTTCCTGTGCGCACAAATAACATACCATCTCTATGCGGTGATACAATTCATGATTCATCACTATAATTTATGGATGAGTATTATTTTGTTTTTATATATTATATATGATATTTTTCACATAATTAAACTATATAATTATAACATCACATAAATATTTTTACCGTCTAGAACATTGGAAAACAATAATGTCACTTATGTGGACTTCCACACCCACAAAGCGTCATGATTCATTTTTCATCACCATTTTCTATGGATCTTAATAAGGATGGATTTAATTAATATATATTATTTATATTGTATTATTATTATTAATTAATTATTAATTATTATTTACATTTTTTTTCTATTCATTGGAATGTGAAGACAAAATTTATGTGTACGTAGGACCTACAATCTCCATAAATGATGTAATTCATTTTCAATTTATCTTTTTTACGGGTTAATATTAATATATGTAATGAATATATATTATATTTAATTTTTTTTTAAAACTTTTAAATTATTTATTAAAATCTAACATCTAATTACTAGGACTATCGAACAGAAACATGCTTGAAAAACAAAGAAAATATAACTTATAATAGTGATTTTAATAAAACAATTTTTTAAGAGAATGATAAAATTTCTTAAAAAAATCACACATGGTATGATATAAATGATTATGGTTTTTAATAAAGGTGTAATAAATATATATATTATACATGAGGTTCAAATGAAAATGAGTAATGGTTCTACTTGAGCTAAGGGATTTATGATTCAATCATATTTTGGTCGGGTTTGTTTATGCTTGAATTTTTGTTAAGGGAATTATATGATCATAAACAAATAAATAAATTTATTATTTATTATACTATGATTATTTCTTGATAAATAAAATTTTTTCCTTTAATTTTAATCAATTTACTTACTCAAGAGTCTAAAATAATGTTTTAAGAAAAATAAAATAAGTTTTACTATTTAATTAAGAATATTTCTCTTCCATGGACATATTTTATTAAAACGTTTTCTAGATTTTTTTTTAAAATTATAAAACTATTATCTAAATTAATTTTAACCCTTTATTTTAATTTTTTAATATTGGTTTTAAATTAATATTTTATCTTTTTTATAATGAGGTACATTTTTTACCTTTTTACCCAAAATGTGCAATGAATGTTTTTGTTTAACTAGTACGAATTGAATAATATTTCCCACTATCATGAACTCTAAATGCTTTGAAAATTCATTTAGATATTTCCATAGATATTTTTTATTAAACTTTTATGTATAATATTTTGAAAATTTTTATATTCAAAATAATTTATTTCAAAATTGAATGGGTATTTTCCTGAAGAATGTTTTTAATAATCTTCTTATTCATAGATAAGAGCAACCAACGGTGTTTCTTATGTTTTACTATGGATATGATTCATTGGTACCATACATACTATTTATTTATATGTCTTATTATTATAATTATGAGATATTTTCCAAACCATTTTATTTTCTATTGGTTATGCTATAAGGATATTATGAAATGTTTAAGAAACCTATTTTCTTTGTATGAGATATGATATGAGGAATGTTTTATGATATTTGGACATGCATATGTATGGTTCTCATTATGTTATAGGTGGAACCATAATTATATATCCCTCTATTTCATTGGGTAATGTTTTATATGTCATTAGATAAATTTCATAAACAAGTCAATGTGCATGATCCATTATGGGAAACAAGTCGATGTCCTTAATCTATCATGAGAAATAGTCCTATGGATTGATCCACTATAAGAAAAAGGTGTTGAGGCCATATTCTCTATGATTTTATGGTCTTGATAGTTATCCTTGACATAGGAAATGATCTATTTTTGTTTGATATTTACACACTTTTATGAAATGAAATTATGGTTTTTGATTGATTAATTATGTTTTCCATCTCTTATGGTTTATGTATATTAATATTATATATGTTTGTTACATGACTCAATCTTATGATCTTTGAAAAATTGGGTATGTAATTTTTTTGTTATATTAATGATCCCATATAATTATTATTATATTATTATTTCATATGATCATTGATTGATATCTCCCATGTTTACACATACTAAACATATAAGCCCATCCCTTATTATGTTTATATTCCAAAAGTTGTGAAGAATGATTACAATTAGAGAATGTCTATGAAGAGTACTAAATTGAAATATATTTTTAGGATATATTGAAGATATTTCATGATGTAATATGATTGTGTATCTAGTCTCCAAAATACACTAAACCTTTATAGTTCTTGGGTGTGTGTTTATGAAATTTATTAACCATTAACCTAAAGAGATGTAATATTTATTTATTAAAATACAAGTACTTTACATATTTCTGATAGTGAGGAATTCCCAGGAACTACAACATGTTTCAAACCATGGGATTTAGGATGAGGCTTTCCCGATGAAGTCCTTAGTTTAAGTACTAATTATGATAAGGGTGTGAGAATGTGATCTATAATGAGTGTAAATAGGTTCTCCTAAGGTAATGATCATGGTCAGAGACACTCTAACACTATATTAGGTAGGTATGGACAATCAATGTCACATAACTAAGGATCTATGAAGGGTATTGGGCTTGGACTAGTTATATGGATATGTCTTTTTGGTGAGATTGAGGTATTAGTTGGAATAATAATTATGATGTGATTAGAGAAATTTCGACATTTGTCCAAAGTAGGTATTGTGATTGTGTTTATTTAATTTGTTTATTAGCTTATTTATTAATCTGATCATGTCACATGAGAAGATGATTTAATTAATGTTATATTATGGGACCAATTTTTTGGTTCCCTATAGTGTTTTGATGTTACAACCTTATCAAGAATCCATGACACTGGGGTACTTGAAAATCTCTCACTTGAAAAAATATTAGGTAGGTTCAAGGACCAAGGTTGTATGTTCAAGGTAGATTATATATAATGGTATTATATATTTGAATGTTTATATATCAGTGATTTAGTTAGTTCTAGACTATGTTTGTTTCATATATTAATTATGTATATGTATTTAGCTTTGTGAGTGATTAGTATAGTACACTTGATTTCAATTTTTATCATATGATTGGTTATTTATTATTATTTTTATTCCAATATGAATGATGATTGTTTTTTAATTATGATTAAAAACTTTTATTTTGGGGTATAGTCTCTCCATGGTATTATTCTAGACCCTCGCTACTAATCACTAATATCTGGTGTTTAAGTGGGAGCATTTGAGGCGACGTGGAAGTTCGGTATAAATAATGTACAAAGTGAGAAAGCATGGGATATTAAAAAGTGTTATTAGAGTGTTTTTATTTGTCTTAATATTTGGGATATGGAATCTGGGAGTTTAGAGATGTGTCAGTGCTTATGATGGATTTTGGGTTGGTGAGTCCTAAACACCTTCACCGGTAGGAAGGCCCAGTTTCCAAGGGTTTGGGATTTCAATTTTCGCTATGTGATGTTATGATATATATATATTTTAACTTGAGTGATTAAAATATTTTTTTATATTGATGATATATTGATATATTTTGTTCTCTTATCTCATTGAAATGATGCTAGTTATAAAATTGAATCTTGGCTCGTAAAGGAATGTGGTGTCTCATGCATCATGAGTAAGCAAGCAGGAATAGAATGGAATTTAGGGGTTTCCTATTGTGATTTTTCACTTAAAAGATGTTTAATTGTATAATGTGTCAGAAACATTTCATACATTATTTTTAGACATACATACATAGTGTAATTCTACTTAGTTTAATAGACATGTATATGTACATCCTTTTGAGGACAGGTCATGTGGATCAATGGTGAGATGATTTTCATTGAAATAGACATAATACCTTGGTGTATGGGACATGAGGTGACCCTAGTTGGTTAGTGAGGAACATGATGCCTTAGTGATATGATCCTAAAGGATTTACTGTATACATATTTTTATATGGGTTCATTGGATATAGATTTCTATATAGTTATTTTAGTAGAAAATACCCTATAGGATCACTTATTTTATGTTTCAGTAACAACTGATATGGAATTTTACCATATATATTGTAATGAGATTCTACTAATCTGATCTATTTAATGAATTTTTCATTGGTTGAAATCATCCACAATTATGATGTTATATATTTATGACGCTAGATGAGTTGTGATTAATTAGGGGGAAGTAGAATAGGTGTATTATCACAAATGATCAGTTTCATTACACGCTATTGAATTTGCATGATATGTTGTTATGAAATCAAATGAGAGGGCATGTATAGACTTTAGTGGATTTATCATGAAAATATTGGTGTGACATGGGATTTAAGGCATCATGATCAGGTAAATATAGAGCACATCAACAATAAATACTTAGCATTTTTTGTGAAGTGTCAGCCAGAGGGTGACCAAGTAGCGTTTTCGTATAAATTAGGATGCGATGAGATAAAAACATCATTAGATGTGCTTTTTTGGGTAAGATAGATGAGTTTAATGAATTTATTGAACTTTTAAAGGAAAATATTAAATGCTCATGTTTTGAGAGGATTATGGGTACACATCTATTCTTTCTTGTGTTTTGGAATGTTAATGAGTACTAGTGATTGAGCAGTGTTCTTATATCTGTTCTGGTACGATATGTTAGGGGACATGTAAAGTTGTTTAGTAGAACACTAGGAATACATAAATGGGGAATTCTAGTGGAAGGAATATTTAATGTATTATACATTCCCTTAGATAGATTAAGATTATGGCGGGGAGAAGCATATATTGAATAATCATTTATATGATGACATAAGTGTGTCTAAGGATAGACGGTTATCAGGGGGTTCTATCTTGATGTATCCAAAAAGAACTCATGTGACAGATCTAGTTATGATAGATTGGATGACCTATGTTGGATTTTTTCTCTGAAGTAACTTTGAGCATTTGAGAACTGAAAAATCCATTTATATTGGAGTGATTACTTGATTATGTTGTCACCTATTATGGAATGATCGATGAGACTTATTAAGGATGATAAGTGTTATGGTGGGGAGTTTTTGATTCATTGTGTTCATATGAGTGTGAAAATTTATACAGGAATTTGAATTTTAACATTTGGTGGATAGGTAATTTTTTTCATTAAGGATTTTTAATGGGATTTTGTGTCTTTAAATTTCTTAAATGATGTGTTTTAGATGAGTAATAAGGATTTAGAGGTTTATTGATGAATTGGGAGGGCTCTGAGATGGGTTGGGGTTAGTGTTGAAACCATAGATGTCGTAAGACACTAACCATCTAGTGGATTCATATTTTATCCTTAAATGATTCGATTGATCATCCAATTTCAATATAAAATATCCCTAGATTATTTTTAACCACTATATTTCTTGTGGCACTCTTTCAACTAGCTGGTGGAATTAACAATCGGTCAAATTACACTCCTCTTAAAATTTTATAAGGGGGCATCCCCTCCTCTTTAGTTTGGATGTGTACATGAGTTGGCAGCCAACCCCCCCCCCCTCTTCCTTTGTTCCACCTCCATTGGGGATGGTTTTGGGTGTGAATTTATAGTGATTCAAGGCATGTTATTTTATTTTAGGATCCATAATTCCTTTTCTTTGTATCCCACTAATTTTGGGAGATATTGGTCAAGGTTTTGAGATGATTTTATTTGTATCATGGTGGAAGTGATCTATCCTAAAAGGGACTTTGGCTTTCTTGCATAGAGGGAAACTCAAGACAACATTTAGGTGCTACTATTCATTTATTTAGTGAAGTTATGACACCATATGAATTTTTTCAAGGGTTTTAATTTTAAATAAATAAAATTTTAAATTGAAGTGTTACTGGTTTTGGTTTTTTTCTTGCATAGGTTTGGGAGTATGTGGTGGGACTTCAAGGAGTTGTTTGATGTGATTATAATGCATATTTTATAAGTTGAGAGTTTATATTGGTTATTAGATTTTTTATTTTAATGTTTAATTAGTTAAAATGGGTTAACATTAACTCTTTACAATGCCTTTCCAAGAGGTTGGTGCTATGCAGGGTGAGTGGTGGTCATCTGAGACAAGAAGAATTTGGACATGGTCTGAAAGGGATTTATAAGGCTATAAATTAATTGTAAAGGCTTCTAAAATAAGGCAGGTGGTCATAGTAATATCCCTAGAGATTATACAAGAGGTCTATTTGCGTGTGTTCATGTGTCCTTTCCCATAAGGTGATGACCCTTATTATT
The DNA here is from genome assembly GCA_963277665.1 of Viscum album. Lineage (NCBI taxonomy): Eukaryota > Viridiplantae > Streptophyta > Magnoliopsida > Santalales > Viscaceae > Viscum > Viscum album. Next base: position 1,104,209,500 of record OY728137.1, read on the forward strand.
ATATATATTTTTTTAAATTTAATTTAATTGGTTTAATTTAAATTAAAATGATAAATTTTATGAGCCCCCAAAATTAAAGAAACAAAGGGACAAGGCCACTAATAAATTGATAACATTCTTCATCCCTTGGCTACTAATGTGTGAGGCCTAGAATAAAAGTTACTTATAAATAAGAAAACCACCAAGATGATGTGTGGTGTGACTTAGGATAGATGACCCAGGTGGGATGAGTGAGGACCTTTGAGATGTGCATAGCCTAGGTGGATAGATAGTAGTAAATGTGGACTTGGGTTAGTATTAGTTGATTGAATTTGTTGACTTGAGAAATGGATGTGGTCCTTGATCAATCACTCAATAATATCACTAGTGTGACATACCCTTTAGGCTGGTGAGGCTGTGAGATGACTTGAATAATGTCATGGGATATGATATCTATAACATCCCAAGTAAATAAAGAATAATATATTTTCATATTTAATTAATATTTGGGAATTAAATATTAATTTTACTTTAAAGGGGATTCTATGTTCCATGGCTTACCTGATACGCAACAACGAGTTTCTTTGAAATCTTACATTGCACACTATTAATATAATATTATTATTTTGAACGGTAGTTAACGCCTAGCCATTATATTGGCAGAAATTAATAGAACTAACTACAATATGATTATACATGTTTGTTAAATGTTTTTACATTTTTCCAATAAAAGTTAGGGGCTAAAAACATGAATGAATGTAATTTTAACCATAAATACTCTAATATTCAATAAAAGGTCGATTTACCGCCTTTTGATGGAGAACCCTCTTTAAATCTAGTTTTGGTCATTTTTATATATTATATTGGAGAAAATAAAATTCTTCTTTTGATTTGGGAAATCAAAATTTACTCTGGGTAAATTTATAGTATTTTTCTGATAAAGTTCATGTTTTAATGAATAGTGAAAAATATTGTATTTTAATTCAAAAGTACCTTTTAATCTAATTTATTTATATGGTTATATTATAATTTTAATTTGTTTTAAAGTGTAATTAGAAAATATTTTTACCATTTAATCTAATTTTGTTTATTGTTATTAATTTAACTTTGAAATTAGACATAAACAAGTATCAATCTTTTGATAGTTATTATTTCTTTAAAACATGCTATTTGTTTTGACAACGAGAATTAAATTTAAATTAATTAATGAAACTTCTATGTTTTTAATTTGGTAAAGTTGAGATCATTTTTGAATCTGGAATATCAAATATATATTCGGCTGAATTTTTGGTATTTTTTGAAAAAACACCAATTTTTGATGAATAGGGAAACCACTAAGTAGTAGTTAAAAAATTGACCTATTCATTTAGAAGAAATTTTACCACTTCTGTGAATTGTATTTCAAAAATCTGACATACATGGTTGTTATTAGATAGTAAAATATGGTTCAATAAGATGAAAATATTTTTTAGTGAATAATAACTTTTGACTTTCATTTACCGCGGTTAAAGATATATAGGGTAATTTCAGGTAAAAAGAATTTTATAATATTCAATATTACATTAACAGATGTCCTAACATTATTGGTTGTCTTATTTATGACCTTGAGCATATTTTAGTCGATTCAGGGACACCATGAAGACACTTATGAGTGATAACGACACTTTATTTTAATTAACTTAATGTAAAGGCAAAAAATGGAATAAATAAATATCTTTTAGTAAATTAATTTTTACATGGGGTTATATAAGTTATATTTTAGTCTATAAATATTTATTGGAAATCTAAATACATTTCTTACATCATGGTATTTTTTTTATAATTTTTAGACACCAAATAAATTAAATAATTTATGACATAATAATGATGCAGTATTTACCTCCTTGATAAATGATTTAAATAAGTAAGAGTATAAATAATAAAAAAATACCCAAAACCTATCCAATTATTATTTGATGATTTTATTTCGACCATGATACATTTATCTTAAACTTTAATTAGTTTTGGACATTTAGAAACCGAATATCATTATATAATAAAATACAATTTTCACACTTTCCTAAAGAGCCCCTCCCCCCCTTATAAAAATCCCTCACTTATTACTCATTCTTCACACCTCTCAAGCCCCTTTGGCTCATCTGACCCCTGCCCAAATAGGCTCTCATTATCCCTCTATGCCTCCTAGAATCCTTACCTTAGAAATAAGGCACTTCATGAAGCCCTTTTGGTTCAAACCAAAGGGAGTTACCCAAATTAAAGGCAATGGTTCTTCTTAACTTCTTTTCATTTATTTTACTTCTCTTACCACTAAACTATTTTTATTACTTTCTTTTATAACAAAAATAGTATCCTCAATATACTAGGATGTTTTTATGAAAATTATTCTAAGCAAACTTACACACACCTCCATCTAATGGGTGGAGAACATACTGTTTTTGTGGATGGAAAACTAATGCCACATGAAACGATGATTGTTCGATTATCTCCTACCGCCTCTCATAGTGGCCATTAAGATAGCACTGTATTTATATATGATATATATTATGTTTATGTTTTATTTATGCTTCTGTATTTTACATTTATATCCTACCTTTATGGTTTCCATAATGGGTAAACGTGATAATTTCATTTGAGGAAGTGCGGACTATCACCCCCTCAAGGTGATATGGCTCGTTAATTCCATATATGGGATGTATAATGGATAGAGTTAATGATATTATATATGATATTATTGTGTAATTACAATATACCTTTGTATCATTATTTTTTTAATTCCATTAAAGTATGAAATATAAATTTAATTAGCGTTCATGCGTACGTACCACTTACCGACTCCATGAACAATGAATTTCATTTCTTATCTCAAAAATGATATGTAATATTATAAATAAATATTTATAATAGATATACATTATGTATAAGATATATAAATCATGAATATCATTCTAGAGATAATGGACTATTGACCACATGGACAACTAGTAGTTATAAGATGTTCATTTTTGACTAAAGTACCAAATATCGACAAAACAACAATTAATAACTTAAATGATTACATAATGAATATAAAATGGTAATAAGTGATATAAAATGAATAATAAACTTGAAAAAGTATCTTAGGGATGTAGAAATTAATTTTAGTTTATTATTATGGAGATTAAAGAATGAACAAGTCAGGTCAGACACGAGGTAAGTGACTTTGTCTCAATCTCTTTTCATTGAGGAATATTTTGTTTTATACAAAACTTTATTTTATACGGTGTATAAACCCCTTTGACTTTTCATTTCATTTAAAGGGAATATTCTTTATGAAGCATTTTACTAAATGACAAAAAGGAATGTTTTTTTAATGTAAGCGGTGACAATGACCTTTTTCCACCACCGTGAGTATTATTTGATCTTTCGCTTTTTTAACAAGTAATATTGTTTTTTAAAGGAAAATAAATACCATATAATTTTTATGTATTTTGGTATTGAAAATGGTTTTGATAATGGATTTGTTATGCCAATATATTTAAATGATATATTGGGATTGGAATGTGGAAATGTCATCTTTCCTTTATATTTGTTTTATGTGTTATGAAAATGTTACGGTTCTTGGGAATTATTTATGTATACTGGTGGTTTTTTGATTAACCTATGGTGGGTGAGCCCGAGATAGCTCTCCAATGAATCAGGTAACATGATGGAGGTAAATGTGAATTATTCTCCTAAGAGATTTAGGGAATCTTCTGTGATGGGTATTCTAACATAACTCCCTATGTAGCTTTAATAACTATAATGTAAGTATGATATGAATTCCATAAGTACATTTATGATTTCTGATTAATATGTGTTATTCATAAATCTTATGCTTTCATGAGGTATGCAAAAGTGTTTATGGTTTGTATTTGTTGATGGACTAATGATTTATTTCTTATTTTATAGCCCTTATTGAGATTTTTATTCTCATCCTAGGTTTTAAATTTTTTTCAAATGACATAAAGATAAATAGGGTCCTAGATGGGATCAAGGAAAGGTCTTGCTGTCTAAAACATGGAACTAGACATGACACTTTTGTTCAAGAGTTTTTATTTTATAGAAAAAATGGATACTGATTAGAATAGTCTACATGTAATATTCATGTTGTTATGTAAATGTTATGAATTAATTCTCTAAAACTCTAAACCGGAAAATATCCTCAATGTGAATTATTCATTTAAATCAAGAATATGTAATGTTTAAGGTAGAGTCCTTGTAGTTGGTATCGGAGGTCAATTTAGACACCTTTAGAAGTTTGAATATAGTTACATTAATATCCATTAATTATTTTTTATTTTAATTTATGATTTCAATGTTATAAAATTTACAGATTACCTTGTTGCTCTGGCTATGATATTTATGTGTTCAGAATGGTTTTTCTCAAGGGAAACAAGGCATCTATGTTGGGACGACATCAGGAGGAAGACAACCTTCCAAATCAGCAACCTGAGATGGTTGGAATCGGAACTGAACAGTTTCTTGCAGTGATGGCACAATTGACTCAGGCTGTAAACGGTGGTGGTATCCATGCATGAGATCATCCAGATCAACCACAGAGGAACATGTCAGTAGTGAACCCTTTCACAATGCAACACCCCTATAATTCAGAGGATCATCTGACCCTCTGCTATAAGAAGGGTAGATTAATGCACTAAAAAATATTTTTGATGTCATGGGGTATTTATAACATCAAAATGTTAGTCTTCATATTTACCATTTTGAAGGTGAAGCTGATCAGTGGAGGTCGATGAGGAAAAATATCAAGGATAGTGAGGTGATTGATGCTCTTGATTGGGATGAATTCAAAGGTATGTGTCTTGAGAAATATTTTCCTAAGGAAGTTCATCTTATAATGGAAAAATAATTCCTATAATTTAGGTAAGAGGATGACTCAGTGGCTGCTTAGGAAGAAAAATTCACTCGACTGGCAGGGTATGCTACAAATTTCATACATGATCTTGATAGTAAAATCAACCATTTTTTCTTATAATTAAAGACAAATTATTGAAGGACTTTAGAATCTTGTGAGTTTGAATGTTATTAAAAACATGTTCATTGTGTGGAGAATGCAGAAATGGAGTTTTCAGATGATCAGGTGTTCTTTGACAAAAAATAGAATAAGAGGTCGAGTTGGCAGGAAAAAGGGAAGAACTCTTCACAAAAGTATTTTTGTAAGAAACTTATGTTTACAGTTTGTGAAAATTGTGGTAAAAATCATACTAGGGAATTTCTTTTGAATTCTGGTAAGTGCTACCGATGTGGTAAAATGGGGAATAAGGCTTGAAATTTCACTAAAAAAGATCAGGTTAATGGTAAGACAAAATCTGATTTATATTTAGTAAAATGTTTTATGTGCAATGAAATGGTTCATTATGAAAATGAGTATCCAACGATGAACTCAAATGAGATAAAGTATCCAAACTATAAGTAGAAAGGGGTTGTGAAATATTTTGAAACTACATCAGCAGATGTTGTTCCATCAAATGAAGTTGTATCAGGTTCACTGTTTTTTTGTTTAGATTATGCCAATGTTTTGTTTGATTCATGGTCTACACATTTGTACATTTATGAGAAGTTTTCTAGTGAATTGGTAATTCCATCAAAGATATGAATCTTGAACATATGGTAAAAACACCGGGGGAAATGTTGATACAAAAAAGAAATAATAAGAACCTTTTTATCCTGGTATGTGGGAAGAATCTACCTACAAACTTTATTGGTTTGCCTCTAGTAGAGTTTGATGTTATTTTGGGTATGGATTGAATTTCTGTTTATTATTCAAAGATTGTCTGTAGAACTAAAGTGTTTCTTTTTCAGAAATATTTTCAGTTTGTGTACAAGAATGAACCATTGATTTTGATAACACACCTAGAATATGAGAAGCTAGTAAAAGATGGAAATAAATTTTACCTTGCACATATTCTTGAAAATAAAGAAAGTGTTGAGATTAATGATGTGCCAGTGGTAAATGAGTACCTTAATGTTTTTCCTGATGAGTTTCCTAGTATTGTTCCTGATCAGGAAGTTGAATTTACTATTGACTTAGTTCTGGATGTTAAGCCAATTTCAAAACCCCCATATCGAATGGCTCAAATTGAACTATTAGAGTTAAATAAGCAATTATAGGAGTTATCAGATAAAGGTTTCATTCGACCCAGCACATCACCATGGGATATTTCTATCTTGTTTGTTAAAAATAAAGATGTTTCAATGAGACTTTACATTTGATTATAGAGAAATGAATATCATCACTGTTAAGAACAAGTATCCTTTGCCTCATATCAATGATTTGTTTGATCAGCTCCAGGGAGGTTAGTATTTTTCGAAGATTGACTTGAGGTCAGGGTACCATCAGTTGATAGTAAAGGAAGCAGACATTCCGAATACTGCATTTCGTACTAGGTATGACCATTATGAATTGGTAGTTATGCATTTTGGTTTAACCAATGCACCAGCTATATTCATGGATCTTATGAATTAAAGTTTTTGTGAGTTCTTGGGTAAGCATATAGTTGTGTTCGTTGATGATATTTTGGTTTATTACAAAATTAAAGATGACCATGAATGTCATTTAAGGGTTGTCTTACAAACCATAAAAGAAAATAAATTATTTGGGAAATTCATCTAGGGTGAGTTTTTGTTACAAAAAATTTCTTTCATTGGTCACATTGTTTCAAAAAATGGAATAACGATTGATCCTACTAAAAAAAGTTGTTGAATAATGGAAAAGACCCACAAATATAACTGAGATCCATAGTTTTCTGGGTTTAACAGGTTATTATCGGAGGTTTGTTGAGAATTTTTCACGGTTATCTAATCTAATGAGTAAGTTAACTCGAAAAGGAGTTTAGTTCCTTTGTAAAAAAGAATGTGATGATACTTTTCAAAAATTGAAAAGAGGATTGGTGAATGCTCCAGTTTTGGCATTTTCTTCCAGAAATGGTGACTTTGTTATTTACAATGATGCTTCATTAAAAGGACATAGTTGTTTCCTTATGAAGAATTATCGGCTAATTGCTTACACTTCATGTCAGTTGAAACCTCATGAGTTAAATTACCCTACACATGATTTGGTATTAGTTGCTGTTGTTTTTTAAAAAAAATATAGAGGCATCATTTGTATGGAGTAAAATGTGAAATATATACTAACCAAAAAAGTTTGAAGTATATATTCACTCAAAAATAATTGAACATGAGACAAAGAAGATGGTTGGAATTAATCAAGTATTATGATTGGACGATTCATTACCATACAGGAAAGGAAAATAAAGTGGATGATGCTTTATGTCAAAAAAGTAGTGCTTTATTAACCATGATACATTTGGAATGAGATCCTATGGTTTTTTATTTAATGAAATTTTTCAAAGAAGTTGTTGGTTTCGGAAATTATTCTATTTTGTTTCTGGTGTTAGTGAAATCATCTCTATCAGATAGAATAACGAAAGTGCAAAAAGAAGACAGTGTGTTACAGAAAAAGATAGTGTTGGTTCAGAAGGGTAAGTTCCCGAATTTTAACATTGATAATGACCGTGTTTTGAGGTTTGGAAAAATATTATGTGTGCCTTGTGATTCACAGTTGAAGAATGGGGTGTTATGTGAAGCTCATATTTCACCATTTTCTGTTCATCCCAGAAGTACTAAGATGTACAAAGATATTAAAGAGTATTACCGGTGGGATGGAATGAAAAGTGATATTGCTGATTTTACTGTGATGTATTTTGACTTGTCAGCAGGTTAAAGTAGATTGGCAGTTACCAAAAGTTATTCTTCAGTCATTACCGGTTCCAGAGTGGAAATGGGAATATATATCCATGGACTTCATTGTGGGATTACCAAAACATCTCGAGGTAATAATGCAATCTAGGTTATTGTGGATCGGTTGACTAAATCTGCTCATTTCCTTCCTATTCGAGATAATTTGTCTCTAGATCAACTTTCTCGATTGTATGTTAATGAGATATTTATGTTTCATAGAGTTCCCCTCTCTATTGTATTTGATCATGATCCAAGGTTTACTTATAACTTTTGGAAAGTCCTTCAGAAGTCATTGGGTACTGAATTATATTTTAGTACACCTTTTCATCCGCAATCAGATGGGCAATCAGAACGATCAATTCAGACCATGGAGGATATGCTACGTGATTGTTCACTGGATTACTAGGGATGTTGGGACCAACATCTTTCTTTGGTTGAATTTTTTGATAATAATAGTTTTCATTCCAATATAAAATTTCTCCATTTGAGGCCTTATATGGAAAGTGTTGTTGAAATCCAACGATTTGGGACGAAGTAGGTGAAAGGAAGCTGATGGGACCATAATTGGTTGAAGAGATGGTAGAAAAGGTTTAGTTGATTTAGAAGAACATGAGAACAGCTCAAAGAAGGCAGAAAAGTTATGTGGATAACTAGAGGATGGATCTCTCTTTTGAGGAAGGTGATCATGTCTTTGTCAAGGTTTATCTATGGAAAAGTGTGATCCGTTTTGGTAAGAAGGGAAAATTGATTTTGAGGTTCATTAGGCATTATTAAATCCTGGGGAAAGTTGGATCAGTTGTGTACAGAGTGGAATTGCCTCCAAGATTATCCTAGGTACACAATGTATTTCATGTTTCAATGTTGAGAAAGGATATGCCAGATCCATCTCATGTTTTGAGCCTAGAGGTAGTTTAGTTGGAAGATAATACTTCTTGTGAGGAACAACCAGTCCAGATTCTTAACCATAGAGAGAAAGTGTTGCAAAATATGGTAATTCACCAGGTAAAGGTTTTGTGAAAAAACCATATGGTTGAAGATGCAACGTGGGAATTTGAAAATTCTAGGAGGGATAAACACCCAATTTTATTTGATAAGTGAAAAAAATTGCGAGGATGCAATTCCCAAAATGAGGAAGGATGTAACATACCAAGTAAATAAAGAATAATACATTTTAATATTTTTTAATAATTTTTAATTAAATATTAGTTTTACATTAATGGGGATGCTATGTTTGATTACATACCTGATACACAACAGCGGGTTTCTTTGAAATTTTGCATTGCGCCCTAATAATATAATATTATTATTTTAAATAGTAGTTAACGCCCAGCCGTTGTATTCGCGAGAATGAATAGAACTAACTACAATATGATTATACACATTTTTTAAGTGTTTTTACATTTATCCAATAAATTTTAGGGGCTTAAAATATGAATGAATATAATTTTAAGCATAAATACTCTAATATTCACTAAAAGGTTGATTTACCACCTTTTGATGGAGAAACCTCTATAAATATAGTCTTGGTAATTTTTATATGTTTTATTTTACAAAATAAAATTCTTCTTTAGATTCGGGGCATCAGAATTTACTTTGGGTAAATTTTTGGTATTTTTCGATAAAGATAATTTTTAATGAATAGTGAAAAATAATGTATTTTAATTCAAAAGTGCATTTTAATCTAATTTATTTATATTGTTATATTATCTTTTTAATTTGTTTTAAAGTTTAATTTGATAATATTTTTACCATTTGATCCAATTTTGGTCATTGTAATTAATTTCACTTTAAAATTGGACATAAACAAGTATCAATATTCTAATAGTTATAGTTTCGTAAAAACATGCTATTTGTTTTGACAACGGAAATTAATTTTAAATTAATTAATGCAACTTCTATGTTTTAAATTTTGTAAAATAGATATAATTTTTGAATTCGGAATATCAAATATAGCTTATGGTGTTTTTTTTGTATTTTTCTGAAAAACATCAATTTTGATGAATAGTGAAACCACTTAGTAGTAGTTAAAAAACCGAATTTTTCATTTAAATAAAAATTTACCACTTCTGTGAATTTAATTTATAAAATCCTACATACATGGTTGTTATTAGTAATTATAATGTGTTTCAATAAGATTATTTTTTTATGAATAGTAACTTTTGACTTTTATTTACCGCAGTTAAAGGTAAATAGGGTAATTCAAGGTAAAAAGAATTTGATAATATTGAAAATTACCTTGAAACTTGTCCTAACCTTATTGGACGAGTTATTTACAACCATGAGAATATTTGGGTCGATTTTGGGAACCCATGAAGCCACTTATGAGTGATAATGACACTTTATTTTAATTAACTTAATGTAAAGGGAAAAATGACATAAACAAATATAATTTAGTAAATAAATTTTCACATGAGGTTATATAAGTTATATTTTTGACTATAAATATTCGTTGAAAAGCTAAAAATATTTCTTACATTTTGGTATTTTTTTTATAATTTTTATAGATCAGATAAATTAAATAATTTATGACACAATAATGATGCATTATTTACCACATTAATAAATGATTTAAATAAATAAGATTTTAAATATTAATTCAATATCCAAAACCTGTCCAATTCTTATTGGATGATTTTATTTTGACCATGAGTAATCTTATACTAAACTTTAATTAGTTTTTTACCTTTAGAAACCGAATATCATTATATAATAAAATAATATTTTCACACTTTCTTAAAGAGCCCCTCCTCCAACTTATAAAAAGACACCACTTATAACCAATTAATCACACCTCTCAAGTCCCTTGGCTCATCCAACCCCCTCCCAAATAATCTCTAAAGATCCCTCTACTCCTCCTAGAAGCCTTACCTTAGGCACAAGGAACTTCAAGGATTCCTTTTGGTTCAAACCAAAGGGACTTACCCAAATTAAAGGTAACAGTTCCACTTAACATATTTTCTTTTTATTTTACTTATCCGACCCCTAAAATATTTTTATTACTTTATATTATAAGTAAACTAGTATTCTGAATACACTATGATGTTTTTACTGGAAGGATTCTAAATAAACTAACACAAACCTCCACCTAATGGGTGAATAATATATTGTTTCTCTGGATAGAAAACTAATGCCTCACGAAACGATGATTGTTTGATTGTCTCCTACCGCCTCTCATGGTAGACATTAATATAGAACTATATTTATATATGATATATATTATGTTTGTGTTTTCTTTATTTTTCTGTATTTTACATTTATATCCTACCTTTATGGTTTCCATAGTGGGTAAACATGATAATTTCATTTGAGCAAGTGTGGACTACCGCCCCCTCAAAGTGATATGACTCGTTAATGCCATACGTGGGATGTATAAAGGATAGAGTTAATGATATAATATATTATATTATACTGGAATTAAAATATACCTATGTATCATTATTTTTTAACTCTATTAAAGTACAAAATAGAAATGAAAGTAGCATTCATGCATATGTACGACTTACCGTCTCCATGAACGGTGCATTTAATTTCTTATCTCAAAATGTTATGTACTATTATAAATACATATATATACTGGATATATATGATGTATATGATATCTAAATCATGAATATCATTCTGGAGATAATGGACTATTGACCACATGGACAACATTTAATTATAAGGGGTTCATTTTTGACTCAAGTAACAAATATTGACAAAACAACCATTATTAACTTAAATGATTAAATAATGTTTATAACATGGTAATAAGTTATATTAAAAGAATAATAAACTTTAACTATGTTCTTAAGCAAGTATAAATTATCTTTAGTTTATTATTCAGAGAATAAAGAATGAACGGGTCAAGTCGGACACGAGGTAAGAGACTTCATCTCAATCTCCTTTCATTGAGGCATGTTTTGTTTTATACAAAACTTTCTTTTATATAGTGTATAAAACCCTTTGAATTTTAATTTAATTAAAATGGAATATTTTTATATTAATCATTTTACTAAATGACAAAAAAGATTTTTTTTAACATATGTGTTGACAATGACCTTTTTCCGCCGTCGCGAGTATTATTTAAATTTTGCCTTCCTTAACAAGCCGTAGTGTATTTTAAAAGGAAAATAAATACCATATAATTAATACGTATTTTGGTATTGAAAATGGTTGTGATAATGCAATTGTTATGTCAATATATTTAAATGATATATTGTGATTGAAATGTTGAAATGTCATGTTTCCTTTATGTTTGTTTTATGTGTTATGAAAATGATATGGTTCTTCTCCATTATTTATGTATACGAGTGGTTCCATGATAAACCTAGGGCAGGTGAGCCCGAGATAGATCTCCAATGCATTGGGTAATGTGATGGAGGTGAATTTGAATGTTTCTCCTAATAGATTTAGGGAATATACTGTGATGGGTATTCCAACGTGACCCCCTATATAGTTGTGATAGCTACAATGTAAGTATGATATGAATGCCATAAGTAATTTTATGTTTTCTTATTACTATGTGTTATTCATAAATCTTATGTTTTCATGAGGTAAGTAAAAGAGTTTATGTTTTTTATGTAATGATGAGATAAATATTTATTTCTTATTTTATAAACCTTATTGAGCTTTTTATGCTCATCCCATGTTTTGAAATTTTTTTCACATGAGATAAATATAAATAGGCTCAAGGATGGGGTAAATGAAACGTCTTACTGTCTAAAACATGGAACAAGACATGACTCTTTTTTTCAAGAGATTTTATTTTATGACCAAAATGGTTATTGAGTAGAATTGTCTACATGTAATATTCATGTTGTTTTGTAAATGTTTTGACCAAATTCTCTAAAACATTAAACATGAAAATAACCTCAATGTGAATTATCAAATTAATTCATGAATATATAATGTTTAAGGTTGTGTCCTTATAATTTCCTCCTAGTATCAAACATATTCCTAATCAACTATTTGTGATCAAGGATTCCAAGTGGGATGCGTCGTGAGCTGTGATGACCTAGGGGAAGCCCTTGGGTGACACATCATGAGATAATCTATCATGAATCGTCCACTGAGGCCCATGTCGTGACTAACCCAAGACCACCTTCAATAGGCTAGGGGATGGAGTCTAGCATCGAAAGGCATATTCCCTAGAACTGGGAATACATTGCCTTTATAACTTGTAAACACACGCAACCAAGAAGACAACAAGATTCGAACACAAGAAAACTGTATAGTAAAAAGAGTGTGAACAATAAGTTAAAAGGGGCCAGAATACAAGCCCAACTGGAATGTACAAGGAAAACTGTAAAGTACAAGTAAACTGGATAGCTCTGGTGAACACCCTCCAAGGATCCTACCTGAAGGGTAGTTACAACTCTCGAATGGTCATCTCTGTGGTATGCCTCATCTAAGGCCCACCTCCGAGCTACCTCTAGTCCTGGTACCTTCGTTCTCAGTCAGTGTTTTCCATTGTCTGCACCAAACACAACAAGGTACGGGCATAGCCTGTATAGGGGTGAGTATAACGATACTCAGTAGGTACAACGAGACCCTCAAGGTCTCACAAAATCCACAAAGGATAAACAAAAAAGCATGAAAAAAACGGAAAACTCTACTTAGGTATATGACCATAAATATACCTAAGTTATCCAGTAAACCCGTCTCAATCATGAGGAAACACAAGGCCCACATCATTATCCCAAAGCTCAACTATTCCACAAAGGAAGGATTACCACGAAGGTAAGTACCACATGGGTACGCCACACAGAAGAATACAACAAAGGTATCACCACATAGGTAAGTACCACAAAGGTACTCCACATAGAAGAATACCACAAATGTATCACCACTAAAAAAAGGACTCTTCCCACACTAGTTATAACATATGTACAGAAGTATAGATGATTTGATGTAACTACTGAATCATATTACTCTGTTAAGATGAAAACACATATAGGATCCTAGTACATCATTAGATCCACATAAGATCCTAGTACAACAGACCTACACAGGATCCTAGTACATCATCAGACCCACAGAGGATCCTAGTACATCGTCAGACCCACACATGATCCTAGTACAGCATACCCACATAGGATCCCAGTACATCGTCAGACCCACACAGGATCCTAGTACAGTAAACCCACACAAGATCCTAGTACATCATCAGACCCACACAGGATCCTAGTACAATAGGCCCACAATGATTCCTATAGTGGATCCACGTGGAATACTCAAATAGATACCCATGAAGGATCCCTTTGTCATGTTACAACCAGCTACAAGGTTTCCACACTAAGCTCGCTTGATTACGGGAGGGTATGCTCCTCAATCCACAGGTCGATACTAAAACTTCTATGAAGTCCCAAAAAAATTATTCTAATGGTACGCCATGTAAAAGGGGTCTCAATTCAATACACTATGCGTAAATCGGACGCCAGGTCTGTATGTTATTGGCCTTTTAGTTCTGAGGGCCCGATTGGTTTCATGCTCGATCCAACCTAACCATACCCCAACTTTATGAAACTCTCAAGTGGGGTATACCAAATGGACGTTCCCTCTCCAAGGTTTCTGGCATTGCAGATGGTTCATCAAACAGATTCCCGATGCTAATGTTATGCCCAAAAGCACAAATATGGGTTAAAGTTGGTCTGGGTCCGGCCTGACCTAGTCGGGCCTACTCAACCCGGCCTGGGTCGACCCGACCTGGGTCAAATCGACCTGGTTCGGGCAACCCGGCCCGCTGGGTCTGGGTCGGCCTACACTGGGTGGCCCGACTCGCAACGGGTGGCCTGGTCATTGCGGCCCGACCTGGCTGCATGTGGGGGGAGTCACGCGCCCCCCACTCCTAATCACCGAACGACTAAAGCTGTTCAGTCACCAGGCAGCACGTGGGACCCACAGGTCCTACTCGGTTTAACTCTTCTGGCCATAATTTCTTTCTCCTTTGCCTCTAGGTTTCCTTTTATGTGCCTCCCCTCCACGGCCGACCAAACAACGGCCTCCCTCCATTTGACACTGTGGAAAAAACCGCGACCCTTTCTCGTTGGGTGACGAGGACACGCGCCGCCACCCCATAATGCGGTAAGCCTCCGCTTGCCGCCACCCTTGCTCCGCTGCGGCCGATGGGCCGCGACCCTCCTTTGGTGGTGCGATTGCGCCTCCGCCGTCTTCACGGTTGACCATGGTGCCAGACGCCATTCTCAAGTCCCACTGGTGCCAATCGCCGGCATTGGTCGCCGTCCACCTTCATTTCGAAGAATGCAACATATTAAACAAAAATATTTCGCGGACTGGTTGGACCATGTTTTTTTAGCCCGCACCCTCGGTATTAGAGTGGTAGCAAGCGGTTCAAATATTTTATTGAATTCCAATGAATTAACAAGAAGGGAAAAGGGGAAATTCAAAACAACAATCCCTAAATCGAAGGTTCAGTTGGAGATCGATGAGGAGGGAAGGAAAGATACCGGTTTGTTGTTGTCAATGACGTAGGCATTCATTGCCTCCTAAAGGTGCTTCTAATCGGGGCTCGAGGTCGGTTCCTCGTTCTTCATTGGAGATGGTGCGTTCTTCGTTGGAGATGAGTTTCTCCTAAGTTCTCTCGATTCCTTCCTTTCACCAACGATTTCTCCCAAGGAAAAATGAGGTGCCAATAAAATATGTTTTTATCTAGTTAATTTAAGTTGGAATCATTAAACAAATGATGAGGCATAATTAAATTGGAGAATAATTAATTTAAAGTTGAATGTTTTTCTTTATTAAAGTGGGGTTCTGGTGGTCCCCACAAACATGGATTCTAATTGGGGGTTTTCTAGCTCGGGTGGTCCCCACCACCAAGCATTCAATTAGGAGGATAAAAATAAAGTAAAAGTTAATATATATTTTATTTTTATTCCATGAAAAAGATGAATAATTATTTTCACCCTCGACCAACTATAGTTGAGGTGAAAGTCTCCTTAAGAGAATATCGGTATTGCGAGTTCAATGACATCCTCAGATTTAAATTCCAAGCACACGTTCAAAAGTTACAAAAAACCCACTCATACGTTTACTGAACGTACCTAAAAAATGTTAATAAATTCATTCTGGGCACACCGGGACTCAGAATCATGCACTGTCAATTTTGTAGGACTCTTAAAATTCTCATATAATTAAAAAATTACACTTAAATTTCCAGGTATTTTGATTCTCCCCACCACAAGGCTTTGCGTCCCAGAAATCCACATCACAAAAACTAGGAAAACAAGTGGGGGTGCTGAGCACGAATCTGAGCTTCCCACTCCCATGTGTTCTCCTAGAGGTTCCCAGGATTCCAACATACATGCACCAATGATATCGATCTCCCATGAAGGACTCTCTCCTATTGATCCTCAATCTCCATTAGAACCTCCATAAACATTACCCCATCATCGATGTCCATCTCACCATGGTCGATGATGTGAGAAGGGTCAAGCACTTATCTTCTTAGCTGGGATACGTGGAAAATTTCGTGCACCCGGTGCAACTGAGGGGGAAATGTGGGGTGGTAAGCCACATTGCCAACTCTATTGAGGACTCTAAAGGGTTTGATAAACCACAGAGATAACTTGCAACCCTATCCAAATATCTACAAACCTCGTCGATGTGATACTCGTAGAAATACATGGTCACCATCCTCGAACTCTAGAGGTCTCCATATCTTATCAACATAGGAATTCTACCTGCTCTGTGTAGTCTTCATCTACTCCTGGTTGATCTACACCTTCTTCGTGTTAGCCCATACCATCTCTGGTCCCACTAGTGTTGACTCCCTTAGGTCAGTCTAGTATAAATGTAATCTATGAGGTTGGCCGTACAAAGCCTAAAAAGGATCCATCCCAACGGTGGATTAATAGTTTTTGTTGTATGAAAACTCCACCAATGGAATGTGATCCTCCCATCTGCGACCGAAGTTGAGGATGCAAGCACGTAGCATGTTGTCGAGGGTCTGGATGGTCTACTCAGTCTATCCATCCATCTGAGGATGGAAGGCGGTGCTCAAAAGAAGCTGCACCCTGAAAGTCTCCTACAACCCCTTCCATAGCCAAGAAGTGAAACTTGTATCATGATTTGAGAAGATCATCGAGGGTACTCGATGTATCCGCACAATCTCCATTACATAGAGGCTTCCCAAGATCTCTACTGAACCCTGCTCTCTGATCTATAAGAAGTGGGTCGAATTTGTGAGTCGGTCGACGATCACCCTGATAGAATCATGACCCCTGAATGTACATGGAAGTCCTATCACAAACTCCATGGATATCCTATCCCACATCCACTTTGGGACCTCTAATGGCTGAATGAAGCCTGCTGGTACCTGAGTCTCCACCTTCACTTGCTAACAAGTGAGGCACTGAGAGACAAACTCTACTACTCCTTTCTTCATTCCATGCCACTAGTGCTATCGTCGGAGATCCTAGTAAATCTTCACTACTCCTAGATATACCTCTAGAGGGGATGTGTGGAACTCCCTCAACAATTCCCCCGGAAGCGACATTTGTACCATGGTATGTCCTTTGAAGAGGATGGTGTTCTCCCCAACTTCATAAAATCCATCAGGTGCCTGTCCATTGAATATCTGAGAACGTTGATCCTCATAGTCAACGTCTCCATGCTGTGCCTTCCTGACTCACTGAAGAAGTGGGGGAGTGATTGTAAGAGACTGAAGAAAAGCTGTTCTATCTCGATCCACAAAGGATATCTGCAAAGCGGCTAGCTGCTCCATAGCCTCACCTAACAGCTTTATACCAGACCTCATACTGAGTGCATCCACTACAACATCCCCCTTCCAAAGAGTATAGACTTTCTCGAAGTCATAGTCCTAGAGGAACTCAATCCATTTTTTTGCCTTAGGTTCAGGTCCTTATGAGAGAAGATATAACTGATACTCTTGTGATATGAGTAGTCTGTAAATGCTCGCCCATCAAGTAATGTCTCCACCTATTCAACACGAAGACCACTACTGCTAACTCCAGGTCATGGGTAGCGTAGTTCTGCTCATTTTATCTCAGCTATCGAGAACCATATGATATCACTGCTCGTTCCTGCATCAGGACACATCCAAGCCCAGTCCCTAATGTGTCTTAGTAGACTACATACCCTACACCCTCCTCCGGTAGCCTCAAGATGGAGGCACTAGCCAGCCTCTTCCTCATCTCCTGGAAAATCCGCTAGCATATCTCCGACCAAATGAAGGGTTTACCCTTATTCGTTAATGCTGATAATGGTGCTGAATCTCTGGAGAAATATGTCATAGAACTCCAGTAGTATCCATCCAAACCTAGGAAACTCTGTACCTCCATCACACTCCTGGGTGGATCCCAAGCAAGTACCGCCTCAATCTTCGCTGGATCCACTGCAACTACAGCATTCAATATGACATATCCTAGAAATTGAACCTCTTGGATCAAGATCTGGAACTTCGAGATCTTACCATAAAGATGATGCTCTCGGTGTGTGTCCAAAACTATCTATAAATGATAGGCATGATCCTCCTCAGTCACTGATTATATCAGAATGTCGTTGATGGAGACTACTACAAAGAGATCAAGGTAAGGATTGAAGATCCAATTAATGATTCCCATGAACACTACTGGAGTGTTGGTAATACCGAATGGCATGAAAAAGAACTCATAATGGCCATACCGACATCTGAAAGCTATCTTCTACACATCCTAGTCTCGCACTCTAAGATGGTGATAGCCTGATCTGAGGTATGTCTTAGAGAACAACCATAATCTCTTCAGCTAATCACAAAGGTCATCAATACTCAGAAGTTAGTACTTGTTCTTCATGGTCACCTGGTTCAGGCACCGATAGTCAACAAAAAGCCGCCATCTCCCATCCACATTATTGGAAAATAAAATCGGGGCAGCCCAAGGAGAAACACTGGGCCAGATGAAACCCTTCCCTGTAAGTCCCGCAGCTGTACCCGCAGCTCACGAAACTCCACGGGAGCCATCTAATATGCTGGTGTATATATCGGTGCCATATCAGGGTACAAGTCAATGTAAAATTCCAAGTCTCTGTGGGGAGGTAGACCCGGAACATCATCATGGAAGAAATCCACGTACCGGTCCACATCTACAGGATAACTCTGAATCTCCACAGCAACTGCTCTCTGGGTAAGGCTAGACAACTGATGTGTAATCGGCTGCACCCTCCTCCGAGTAAGTTCATCTTGTGCTACAAAGGCTCCTTTCTCACTGGTGAAGGTAAAACTGGTCCCATCAGTGTGGACACATCGCACTTTGTACCTAATATAATCAATCTGATCATGGACTGTAGATAACCAGTCCATACCTAAGATGACATTGTAACGCCTCGACGCCGCTACTATGAGACCCCAACTGAAGCTCTCACCTCCTAGAGTAAGCTCACAATGCCAGAACCAGTTCTTAATCATCGAATCCTCTCCCGTAGGAGTCTCTAACTGTAAGGATTGATCCAATGGCTCCATCAGAATATCCGGGCTCCAAACAAGGGTAGAGGAAATAAAAGAATGATAGGCACCTGTGTCTATAAGTACTACAGCTAAGGAAGAGTAGACACATATCGTACCTCGTATCATCTATGGAGCACCAAGTTCGTAGGACTTAGCTACTTGGAGCTGAGCTCTCCCCTGTCCACCTACTCCCTGTGGTTAGGGTGGACCACCTTGTGGTGGTGGCAGTGACATCTCGAATCGTCACCCACCGCCAGCTTCATGACCATCTCCTATGCCACATCCACCTGCTCCCTACAGAACTCCTCGACCGAACCTCTATCTCTGCCAGGGTGGTCCTTCAACCATCAGCTGATCATCAGTTTGACTGGTTGGGCAGTGTCGAGCCATGTTACCCTACCCGCTGCATGTGTAACACTGCCTGTTCCTCGCATGACTGGCTCTGTCTCTGGTACCCCACACAACTGACCCCGAATCCTGTGGTCGTCCTCTTGTAGGTATGGTCTTCTTGGACCTCTGTGACATCTGTCTACTACCAGAAGTAGAAGACCCTACTATGTGACTAATGGTTGTGGGTCTCAATGCAGGTGACTACTCTGCAAAAATACTCTCCACTAAGAGGGCTCTCTCTAACACCCCTGCCAGCGTTGGGATGCTGAGTGAGATCATTGATGCCCTAATCTCCATCCTGAGTCCCTGATCGAAGGTTCAGGCCCTGAAGAATGGGTCTCGTACCATATTAGTGGAGTAGCGTGAGAGTTCGGTGAACCACACTGTGTACTCATCCACATTCATGCTACCTTACTACAGATGAAGAAGCTCCTCAATGCGCACTGCACGAAGGGTCGCTGAGACAAACTCTTCCCGAAACAAGCTCTTGAAGTCTTCCCAGAGAAGAGTCACCTCATCGTGAACCTGGGGCATCAAGCTCTACCATCTTCTTGCTACTTCCTATAGAAGAATAGAGTCAAGGATCCCCATGAGATTTACCAGTTTCCCTACCAGTCGGAAAACACT
Organism: Viscum album; assembly: GCA_963277665.1. NCBI lineage: Eukaryota > Viridiplantae > Streptophyta > Magnoliopsida > Santalales > Viscaceae > Viscum > Viscum album. The sequence goes on from OY728137.1 coordinate 1,104,229,715, forward strand.
CACCACAACCTCCAACCATTCCTCAGCTGCCTGTGGGTTCATCTCTCCCCTGAACCTGGGTGGCCTCTGGCACTAGAAATCGTGCAATGCGCTCAAGTGAAATGCAATCTCTGCTACTGGGGCTGGTGGTATCGGTGGCCCAATAGGTAATGGTACCGCTGGTGCCTCTACTGGAAGAGGGCCCTATACTGAGGCCTCATTGCTCGGTGGGCTATCAGTGCATACTAGACCTGGAACCCTAGATGACTATCTGTGTGGAGGTATCCTAGAGGGGAAATAGGTGTGTTATAGTCAATAAGTTATACCTGGTGATATGACCCAAATAGATTACAAATAAAACTCTCCAAAACCCACATTCAATCAGTGTTTTAATACACCGAGTTAGAAATCAGAAGTTAGGGTCCTGGTGTTTGGATACATAGGTTATCGCACAAGCACTGGATTCCCTAAACTAATTACCACACTCACTACACTTATCACTATTTTCGTTAGAAGATCAGAGTCTGATGTTCTATGTTAGAACTAAATCCTCGGATACCAATTTGTCAAGACCCGTACCCCGGGGCCCATTCCGAGACTACCCCAAGCCTACCTTTCATAGGCCAGGGGATGTCGACTAGCACCGAAAGGCGTATTCCATAAAAATTGGAAGGCATTGCCTTTATAACCTATAAACAAACACAACCAAGAACACAACAAGATACGAACACAAGTAAACTGTATAGTAAAAAAGAGTGTGTACAATAAGTAAAAAGGGGCTAGAATACAAACCCAAATGGAAAGTAAAAAAGAAAACTAGAAAGTACAAGTAATATGGACAACTCCAGTGAACACCCAACAATGATCCTTCCTGAAGGGTAGGTACAACTCTCGAATGGTCGTCTCTAGGGTACGCCTCGTCTAAGGTCCACCTTCGAGCTACCTCTAGTCCTGATACCTTCATCCTCAGTCAGCGTTGTCCATCGTCTACACCAAACACAACAAGGTGAGGGCGTAGCCTGTATAGGGGTGAGTATAACGATACTCAGTAAAGACCCTGAGACCCTCAAGGTTTCCCAAAATCCACAATGTATAAACCACAAATCATGAAAACAACTGACAAACCTACTTTGGTACATGCCCATACATATACCTAAGTTATCATTTAAACCCATCTCAATTGTGAGGAAACAGAAGGCCCAAACCATGAGCCGAATGATCAACTGTTCCATAAAATAAGTATTACCATGAAGGTGTGTACCAAAAAGGTACTCCATACAGAAGAATACCAAAAATTTATCACCACGTAGGTAAGTACCACAAAGGTACGCCACATAGAATAATACCACAAAGGTATCACTATGAATGAAATGACTCATATCACACCAGGTATATCTTAAGTAAAAAAGTATAAATGATTAGATGTAACTACATAATCATCTGACCCTGTTAAGAGGTAGACCCATGTAGGATCCTAGTACATCATCAGACCCACATAGGATCATAGTACAGGAGACTCAATCAGGATCCTAGTATATCGTCAGACCCATAGAGGATCATAGTACAGAAGACCCACACAGGATCCTAGTATATTTTTAGACCCACACAGGATCCTAGTACAGTAGACCCACACAAGATCCTTGTACATCGTTAGACCCACACATGATCCTAGTACAGTAGACCCACATAGGATCCCAGTAATTTTTCAGTCCCACAAATTATCCTAGTACAATAGACCCACAATGTGGAATCCTCAAATACAGACCCATGAATTATCCCTTTCTCATGTTACAACCAGCTACATGGTTTCCGCACTAAGTGTGTTTGATTCCAAGAGGGTACACTCCTCAAGCCACAGGTCGATACTATAACTACCATGAAGTCCCACTAATTTGTATCCCAATGGTCCTCCACATAAAAGTGGTCTCAACTCAATAGACAGTGCGTCAATCAGACTCCCAGTATGTAGGTTATTGGCCTTTTAGTCCCGAGGGCCTGGTCGGATTATTGCCCAATCCAAACTGCCCAGACCCCAACTTTATCCAAATCTCAAACGGGGTTTATCGAAAATACCATCTCACACCATGGTTTTCATCACCATAGACGGTTCATCAAATGGATGTCTGGTGCAACAGTTATGGCCAAAATAACGAATATGGGTCCAAGTTGGTCTTGGTCCTGTCCGATCATCCCGACCCGGTTCGGGTCGACCCAGCCCGTGTCGGGTGGCCCAGCCAGGACGGCCCAGCCTGGCCACATGCGGGGGGGGGGGGGGGGGGGGGTGAGTCACACACCCCCCTCTCTTACTCACAAAACTGAAAAAGGCGTTCGGTCGCCGGGAAGCACGCGGGACCCCCTGGTCACGCTCGGTTCAACTCAGCCGGCTGTAACGGTCGGCCCCTTTGCCTCCCGGTGGCATGTCGTACACCACCCCTCTATGGCCAACCAAATGATGGCCACCCTCCCTTCTCCACCGTGACACAAGTCGTGGCCCTTTCTCGTTAGGCGGTGCGGACGCGCGCCACCGCCCCATCATGCGGCCGACCTCCACTGTCCACCGCCCTTTCTCCGCCATGGCCGATGGGCCGTGACCCTTCTCCGGTGGCAGAGTTGTGCCGCCGCTGCCTTCACAACTAACTGTGGTGTCGGCCGCTGTAACAGCCCGAGATTTTATGAAAAATATTCTTTTTATTTCACTAATGTCTTGTGTTGTACGCTACACCAAAATGAGCTTGCACAACACACATCCTTGACTTGCCTTGCATTACACGCAATCGCGACCTTCCTCGATAGCGTGTGTAGTACGCAATAACGAGTTTCACTAAACAGCGATATGCTATTAAAATGTTATTAAAACTAGCCGTTATGAATAGTAATAACCACTTTTTGAAATTTTGTAAATTTTATTTTTCAAAATGGATTTCATTTTTTGATTCAGAGTATCGAATTTAGCCTAAGGTGAAATTTTGGTACATTTCGGATAACTTTCATATTCTGATGAATAGTGAAAATTACTAAATTTTAATTAAAAACAACTTTTTTAATCGAAATAATTAATAGTGATAAATTATTAATTTGAGTGGTTTTAAAGTATATTTAGAATATATTTTTACAATTTAATACAATGTTGGTCATTGGTTGTAATTTCACATTTAAACCCGACATAATCAAGTGTCAATCTTTTGATAGATATTGTTTCTTAAAAACACGCTATTTGTTTTAACAGTGAGATTTAATTATAAAAATAATTAATGAAACTTCTATGTTATGAATTTGGTAAAATATACTTTATTTTTGAATTCGGAATATAAAATATAGCTTAGGATGAAATTTTGGCATTGTTCTGAAAAACATCAATTTTTGATGAATAGTGAAACTACTAAGTGGTAGTTAAAAAATTGAATTTTTCATAAAACTTAATTTTACCGCTTCTGTGAATGGAATTTCAAAAATCCGAGAGACACTGTTGATGTCATTAAGTAAAATGTGGTTCAATGAGATGAAAATAATTTTTTGGTGAATAGTAACTTTTTACTTTTTTTTACCGCGGTTAATAGTAAATAGGGTAACTAAGGGTAAATATGATATTACTATTACCCTAACACATGTCCTAATTCTATTGGATAAGTGTAATTCGACCAAAAACAACCTTATGAATAAAATATGACCATTTAGGCCCACTTGGATTAGATTAGGACATTTATTATTAATTTATTTAAAGAAGGGTTAAAATAGTTAAAATCAAAGTTTAATAAGTAAATCATTTTTAATACGGGGTTATACATAAGATAAATTCGACTATAAATATTCATTAGAAAGATAAAAAGATTTCATACATAATTGTATTTTATTTGTAATTTTTAGACATCAAATAATTTAATTTATTTATGACATAATGATGATGCAGTAATTATCTTATTTATGAAATATTGACATAATTAATGTTATAAACACCAAAATAAATGTAATTTGAGAATTTTTATGAATTCCACTAATTTTCTAGGTTACTATGATATATTAGTGTTGATTTAATCAACTTTTTTCGAACATATAATTCTGTTATGACTTTCACAAAAATCAAATATCAAATAGTGTCAAAATTGACACAAAATAGTTTTTAAATAAAATATTATATTATTAATTGTTATTTTATTCCTAAATATCTAAGGTTCGGAAAAATGACTTAGATAAGGATATATTTATTAGTAATAAACAATTTGGGGTTCGTTTGGCTTGTTATAGTAAGTGTATTAACCATATAGTGAAAGAAAACAAAAAGACACGGTAAAAGTTAAATTATTTAACTTAGAGTTAAATCTAATTGATAAGGTTAAAATAATATCATAAACTTGTCTAAATCCTATTGGTTGATAGGATTTCGACCCATCCCCACTTTAGCTTCGAAATAAGACCCTTTGGAACCATTATAAACCGATTTTGACTTTAATATAAAATAATATTTTGAGATATTCTTAAGGTGCCCCTCTCCTCCCTTATAAAAGGGCACCTCCTCCCCCTTCCTCCTCACACCAATTTGAGCATTCAAGCTCGGAAAAACTCTGCCAAAATCCCTTCTCCACTTCCCTAGAATAATCCTAGAGGTTCTGGTATTCTTCAAAGACCAATCTTAGTTCCCTAAGTGGAGGATTCAAAGAGGCGTTTCAAAGAAGAGGTAATAACCATTACCAATCTTTTCAATTTCTTTCTTCTTCAACTTATTCTTCTTTAGTTGTTTCATAACAAAGTAATAACATAAGTATTACTTACATAATGATATGTTATTATAAATATGAAACAACCCTAATTCACCTTCTATCCATCCTACGGAAAAAATGAAATCACCGCGCGTGCGTACATACGGAATACCGTCTCCACGCCGTGGTGTAATCTATTTTCCACCACCACCTTACAAGGATGGGTATAATGGTTTAATGAGTAACTATATATGATTATTATAAAGTGATATTGATACTAAAATAGTATAAATACACTTCAACGCAATTCCACGACCATGGGAACGATATCATCGCTCGTGCGTACGTACGGACTACCGTCTCCACGACGCGATAAGATTCATTCTCAATGATTAACCATTAATGAATGATTATAAAGTATATATAATAAGTACTAATGAAATATATTACCTAATAATGATACTGTAATTATTTATATTTATATGTATGTCATCTACTTAATTCCATTCAATTCAATAAGGAAACGAAAACAGCGTTCATGCGTACGTACGGACTACCGTCTCCATGAACGGTGAATTTCTTTCCATTTAATGATTTATTATATATGTATATTCTGAATATATATATATAAATAATGTTTTATATTCTGGAATTAAGTAATAATTATCTAAGTAATCATATGAATAATTACAAGTTAAAAACACGAACGACAAATGAGAGGATTTTACCCAAAACGCTACTTTAACATGAATTTACAAAAGAACGGGTAATATAAAGTCATAAGTGGAGCATATATGATATAATAACAATGAATATGATTCTGTAATAATTCAATAACATGATTTAAATCATTATACAGGAGGTTCGGACACTTACGAAGCAAATCAGACCTAAGGTAAGGGAAATATCACAATCTCATTTTTATCCGAGATTGTTTATACTTTAGTATTTACTGGGGTGTATTTTATCATCCACATCCATGTTCCCTCAATATGTAATATTGTTTCCATCCACTTACAATAGTTTAAATCCAATTTTACCCTTCGGTGAGTTTTTAGTAAAGAATATGAAAGGAATATTTTGTCGTTTTTTCGTACGAGGTACTTTTTGAATTTTCCGACAAAAGTACGAAGAATGTTTTTTTAACTTATACGGCATGAATGAATTTTTAAAACATTATTTCCAAGAAGCTTACTTTACAAGTTTTCAAGTTTATTTTTAATCTAATTCTTTTATTTTAAAGTTGTATGACATGTTAAGAAAGGAAAAATGTTTTTAAAGAAGAAAGGATATTTTCCTCAAGAATGGAGTTCAAGTGTTTTATCAAAATTATTTTCCATCTAAGATAATAAAGGGTTCTGTTTTTATCCATATTATTAAATTGATTTGATCATGTTGTGATGGAATTATTTTTATGAATTCCTTTATCTTATATGAATTGATTTATGATGTCATGATTTTTCAAGAATCCCATTTTTGTTACATGTGTTATGCGATGATTTATGATTATGTAGCACACATAAGAAAGGATTCATTATAATATGGGTGGGACCTATATCTCCCTCCAATGCATTGGGTAAAGATTTTATATCTCATGAGATAGACATGGCTAGAATGGTAGGTTATACCGGTTCAGTGAAACAGGACTGAAACGAGGGTTACTCGATTCAGAAAGGGACTTTGTCCACTAAGATAGTCTTGGCAATGAGTCTTGACTAACAAGAAATGATTCTCTATGATTATGTGTGAATGACACAAAGTTTCATGTTTTAGGTTATGATTATTGTGATTACATTTCACTGCCATAATTTACCCCATGTTATGAAATTATGATCTCTTTTGCAGGTTAAGATTTCCAAAAGTTATGTGCTTATGTATATGATGTGATTGATATTTCTTTTGTTTACCCTTACTGAGCATTTGAGCTCACCCTTTTATGTTTTCTTTTCCCTAGGATATAAAGAAAGGTTTTAGGTAAAAAAAGAAGAAGATCTTTATGGGAGATTTTGAAGATCTTTCACCACGATTATAAGATTATATTCCGAGTTTCCAAAGACACTAAACTATTACGATCCTTGTGTGTGTGTTTTTGTTATGTACTAAGTATTCCGCAAAAGTAATGTAATGTCAATGTACGTCAAGCTTCAGGTCTCTACAGTTGGTATCAGAGGGAGGTTTAGTCAACCTTTGGAAACTAGGATGCAAAAACGTTAGTGAGATCCCTAGAGATATTTCTACGGTATGTCTAGGGATGTCCCTAAGGTTAAGTATATGTATAAGTTATAGTACTAGAGCTACGCTAACGATCATATAATTAAACCTAAGATGTTAGATATTGAAGGTACTCCCCCTTTATTATGTTGTTTTCCCTAGCATGATTTTTTCCTCTCACACTATTCTTTTTGGGTTTTAGACGATGGCTAGAACCCGAAGGAACCGTGTTGATCAATGCAATGGAAAATGAAATGATTGTCCTCCTAAAAAAACAAATGTTATGGGAGATGGAGTGAAAAATATTATTTCTATACTTACACAAGCTATGAATCATTCTGGAATTCCAAATGAGCAGAGAAGGGAACAATATTCTATTGAGTCCTTCATGAGGCAACGTCCACCTTCTTTCAGTGGGTCTTCTGATCCACTTGTTGCTGAACAATGGATCAGTACCACTAAAAAGATATTTTCAGTTCTTCAATGTTCTGAACACGATAAAGTCATCTTAGCAGTATATCGTTTGGAAGGTGAAGCTGATCAATGGTGGAATCTTATCAAGAATACAAGGCAAAGATATGAAATTGAGTCCATGGAATGGGACGAGTTCAAGGACTTATTTTTCAATAAGTACTTCCCTCGTATTATTCGAACAAAGATGGAGAAGGAGTTTATTGAACTAAAGAAAAAGGATGATGAATCTGTTGGTATATACGAAGCGAATTTTACAAGACTTGCAAGGTATGCATCTGTCATTATCATCCAACCTGAAAGTAAAGTTGATCGATTTTTCAGTGGCTTAAAACCAAGTCTTCGAAGGGCATTATCTATAAGAGACTTCAGTAGCTATGAAGAAATTGTGCGTCGTGCTACCAAGGTAGAAATGGAAGTTGGTGTTACATATCTATCTCATGGTTTGGACAAAAAACGAAAGATGGAGTTCAAGGAGAAATCTCAGAATAATGGTGAAAAGAAGATGAATGTTTCCTTATGCACAAAGTGTGGAAAGAAGCATGGTGGAGATTGTCTTAAAGAGACTAGAAAATATTTTAAGTGTGGAAAAGAAGGTCATCGAGCAGCTGAGTGTCGAAGTAATGGAAAAAGGGTTTCTAATGATGTGAATAAATCAAACACTGCAGAGAACGCACCACCAACACTTCAATGCTTCAAGTGAAAGGAAATGGGGCATTATGCTAATAAATGCCCTAATCCAAGGGTTAGTGATGATCAACATGAGCAACCACTAAAGGCAAAGGACAAAGAGAAGTCACATGCGATCACTATTGGCAATGTTGAATATGACAACGATGTGGTGGAATGATTAAGTGTTTATGTAATGGGATTTTGAAATAATGTTGTATCATTGAGTATTGCAATATTTATTGATGTGGTATTCAAAGTGATTGATATATTTTGGAAATAAGATGATATGCGCATAATGAAGGGAAAACGAGAAAATGAAATGTTTAATAGTATTCATGAGCTCATGATTAATATAAGGACTAAGTGATATCATGGTTTGAGTATATACAATTTTGAGGATTTTGGTATGTGGAAGGTGTTAACTTTTAACTACATTCAAGTTTTCACTATGGTTCAATGGGTATTCAAGAGAATACATGATTAAGGCCTTTGAATGTTTGGAATGTGACCAACAAGACATATATATGGGGATTAACGATAGTATTAAATCTCTGGTAATCGTTTTCACTATATTATGAGAGTGGACTGCAGTATTATGGATAAGCCTAAAGATTAGAATGGATTATGTTGGACATAAGTTAGTATTGTTTAAGGATAGAAGTTTTTTCGATATTATTGATGGGATGTTATAGTAATATAGTTTTAGAAAAAGGAAAACCTGCAGGACGGGCGACATCCCATCGCGTCGGACAAGGCTGTGGGAATCGAACCCACAACTGAAGTGTGACTGGCCTTTATCGCCTACCACTGACCTACAGGAAGTCCCTGTTTAGTAGAAACTAGTTTTATTATATTAAGCAGTATGATATGTGATGTATAAGTTCATTTTAGGAACCATATATGATTAATCTCACTATAGATGGACTTATGTATTTTTTGATAACTTTTCTAACCTTTTGTTTGAGACAGATGGAATGACCCATCATTCTATCACATCATCTGCTAACACATCACGAATGACAAATTCAACTTCATTTCTTTAAGAGATGAAGTGGAAATTGTTAGAGGCACGAACAATAGTGAGATTGTACCAAAATAAAGTAAGTATTTATTCTAATTCAAATTTTCAACTTTAGGGAAATGATCTTGAAAACCAAAAATGTTGTCCTAGTGATCTTATACCTGATGAATCAGATGGTACCTTATATCATCACAAATCTATGGATTTGTGATTACTGGCTTTTCCATAGACATGTTCAACACCACTCTCCATCAGAACATGATGGTTAGATTTCTCTTCCATATCCATATTTTTACCTATGTGGAAACCCAGCGATTAGTTTATTTGGGTAATCGTTACATTTCATACTTTAGTTTTTAAAGCCATGTTTTGGTATTCCTTTTTACGATGTGGGATTCTATTAAAGAAACTTTCGAATAGTAAACCATTTATAACCCCGACGAATTTCGAGGGCCAAATTCATTTTAAGGGGGGTAGAATGTAACAGCCCGAGATTTTATGAAAAATATTCTTTTTATTTCACTAATGTCTCGTGTTGTACGCTACACCAAAAGGCGCTTGCACAACACACATCCTTGACTTGCCTTGCATTACACGCAGTCGCGACCTTCCTCGATAGCGTGTGTAGTACGCAATAACGAGTTTCACTAAACAGCGATATGCTATTAAAATGTTATTAAAACTAGCCGTTATGAATAGTAATAACCACTTTTTGAAATTTTGTAAATTTTATTTTTCAAAATGGATTTCATTTTTTGATTCGGAGTATCGAATTTAGCCTAAGGTGAAATTTTGGTACATTTCGGATAACTTTCATATTCTGATGAATAGTGAAAATTACTAAATTTTAATTAAAAACAACTTTTTTAATCGAAATAATTAATAGTGATAAATTATTAATTTGAGTGGTTTTAAAGTATATTTAGAATATATTTTTACAATTTAATACAATGTTGGTCATTGGTTGTAATTTCACATTTAAACCATACATAATCAAGTGTCAATCTTTTGATAGATATTGTTTCTTAATAACACGCTATTTGTTTTAACAGTGGGATTTAATTATAAAAATAATTAATGAAACTTATATGTTATGAATTTGTTAAAATAGACTTTATTTTTAAATTCGGAATATAAAATATATCTTAGGATTAAATTTTGGCATTGTTCGGAAAAACATCAATTTTTGATGAATAGTGAAACTACTAAGTGGTAGTTAAAAAACTGAATTTTTCATAAAACTTAATTTTACCGCTTCTGTGAATGGAATTTCAAAAATCCGAGAGACACAGTTGATGTCAGTAAGTAAAATGTGGTTCAATGAGATGAAAATAATTTTTTGGTGAATAGTAACTTTAAATTTTTTTTACCGCGGTTAATAGTAAATAGGGTAACTAAGGGTAAATATGATATTACTATTACCCTAACACATGTCCTAATTCTATTGGATAAGTGTAATTCGACCAAAAACAACCTTATGAATAAAATATGACCATTTAGGCCCACTTGGATTAGATTAGGACATTTATTATTAATTTATTTAAAGAAGGGTTAAAATAGTTAAAATCAAAGATTAATAAGTAAATCATTTTTAATATGGGGTTATACGTAAGATAAATTCAACTATAAATATTAATTAGAAATCTAAAAAGATTTCCTACATAATGGTATTTTATTTGTAATTTTTAGACATCAAATAATTTAATTTATTTATGACACAAAGATGATGCAGTAATTATCTTATTTATGAAATATTGACATAATTGATGTTATAAACACCAAAATAAATGTAATTTGAGAATTTTAATGAATTCCTCTAATTTTCTAGGTTACTATTATATATTAGTGTTGATTTAATCAACTTGGTTCGAACATATAATTCTGTTATGACTTTCACAAAAATCATATATCAAATAGTGTCAAAATTGACACAAAATAGTTTTTAAATCAAATATTATATTATTAATTGTTATTTTATTCCCAAAAATCTAAGGTTCGGTCAAATGACTTAGATAAGGATATATGTATTAGTAATAAACAATTTGGGGTTCGTTTGGCATGTTATAGTATGTGTATTAACCATATAGTGAAAGAAAACAAAAAGACACGGTAAAAGTTAAATTATTTAACTTAGAGTTAAATCTAATTGATAAGGTTAAAATAATATCATAAACTTGTCTAAATCCTATTGGTTGATAGTATTGCAACCCATCCCCACTTTAGATTCGAAATAAGACCCTTTGGAACCATTATAAACCGATTTTGACTTTAATATAAAATAATATTTTGAGATATTCCTAAGGTGCCCCTCTCCTCCCTTATAAAAGGGCACCTCCCCCCCCTTCCTCCTCACACCAATTTGAGCACTCAAGCTCGGCCAACCTCTGCCAAAATCCCTTCTCCACTTCCCTAGAATAATCCTAGAGGTCCTGGTCTTCTTCAAAGACCAATCTTAGTTCCCTAAGTGGAGGATTCAAAGAGGCGTTTCAAAGAAGAGGTAATAACAATTACCGATCTTTTCAATTTCTTTCTTCTTCAACTTATTCTTCTTTAGTTGTTTCATAACAAAGTAATAACATAAGTATTACTTACATACTGATATGTTATTATAAATATAAAACAACCCTAATTCACCTTCTATCCATCCTACGGAAAAAATGAAATCACCGCGCGTGCGTACGTACGGAATACCGTCTCCACGCCGTGGTGTAATCTATTTTCCACCACCACCTTACAAGGATGGGTATAATGGTTTAATGAGTAACTATATATGATTATTATAAAGTGATATTGATACTGAAATAGTATAAATACTCTTCAACCCAATTCCACGACCATGGGAATGATATCATCGCTCGTGCGTACGTACGGACTACCGTCTCCACGACGCGATGAGATTCATTCTCAATGATTAACCATTAATGAATGATTATAAAGTATATATAATAAGTACTAATGAAATATATTACCTAATAATGATACTGTAATTATTTATATTTATATGTATGTCATCTACTTAATTCCATTCAATTCAATAAGGAAACGAAAACAGCGTTCATGCGTACGTACGGACTACCGTCTCCATGAACGGTGTATTTCTTTCCATTTAATGATTTATTATATATGTATATTCTGAATATATATATATAAATAATGTTTTATATTCTGGAATTAAGTAATCATGATCTAAGTAATCATATGAATAATTACAAGTTAAAAACACGAACGACAAATGAGACGATTTTACCCAAAACGCTACTTTAACATGAATTTACAAAAGAACGGGTAATATAAAGTCATAAGTGGACCATATATGATATAATAACAATGAATATGATTCTGGAATAAGTCAATAAAATGATTTAAATCATTATAAAGGAGGTTCGGACACTTACGAAGCAAATCAGACCTAATGTAAGGGAAATATCACAATCTCATTTTTATCCGAGATTGTTTATACTTTAGTATTTACTAGGGTGTATTTTATCATCCACATCCATGTTCCCTCAATATGTAATATTGTTTCCATCCACTTACAATAGTTTAAATCCAATTTTACCCTTCGGTGAGTTTTTAGTAAAGAATATGAAAGGAATCTTTTGTCGTTTTTTCGTACGAGGTACTTTTTGACTTTTCTGACAAAAGTACGAAGAATGTTTTTTTTAACTTATACGGCATGAATGAATTTTTAAAACATTATTTCCAAGAAGATTCCTTTACAAGTTTTCAAGTTTATTTGTAATCAAATTCTTTTATTTTAAAGTTGTATGACATGTTAAGAAAGGAAAATGTTTTTAAAGAAGAAAGGATATTTTCCTCAAGAATGGAGTTCAAGTGTTTTATCAAAATTATTTTCCATCTAAGATAATAAAGGGTTCTGTTTTTATCCCTATTATTACATTGATTTGATCATGTTGTGATGGAATTATTTTTATGAATTCCTTTATCTTATATGAATTGATTTATGATGTCATGATGTTTCAAGAATCCCATTTTTGTTACATGTGTTATGCGATGATTTATGATTATGTGGCACACATAAGAAAGGATTCATTATAAGATGGGTGGGACCTATATCTCCCTCCAATGCATTGGGTAAATATTTTATATCTCATGAGATAGACATGGCTGGAATGGTAGGTTATACCGGTTCAGTGAAACAGGACTGAAACGAGGGTTACTCGATTCAGAAAAGGGACTTTCTCCACTAAGATAGTCTTGGCAATGAGTCTTGACTAACAAGAAATGATTCTCTATGATTATGTGTGAATGCCACAAAGTTTCATGTTTTAGGTTATGATTATTGTGATTACATTTCACTGCCATGATTTACCCCATGTTATGAAATTATGATCTCTTTTGCAGGTTAAGATTTCCAAAAGTTATGTGCTTATGTATATGATGTGATTGATATTTCTTTTGTTTACCCTTACTAAGCATTTGAGCTCACCCTTTTATGTTTTCTTTTCCCCAGGATATAAATAAAGGTTTTAGGTATAAAAAAAGAAGATCTTTATGGGAGATTTTGAAGATCTTTCACCACGATTAGAAGATTATATTCCGAGTTTCCAAAGACGCTAAACTATTACGATCCTTGTGTGTGTGTTTTTGTTATGTACTAAGTATTCCGCAAAAGTAATGTAATGTCCATGTACGTCAAGCTTCGGGTCTCTACAGCCGCCATTCTCAGGTCCCACTGGTGCTAATCACTGGCACCTGTCACCCTCGTCCTCTATTGCGAAGAACACAACAAATTAAACACAAAGATTTTTTTTGAGTTGTCAGATCATGTTTGTTTAGCACACACCCTCTGCATTAGAGTGGTACCAAGCGGTTCAAATATTTCTTGAATCACGAAGAATTTTCAAGAACAGGAAATTGGGAAATTGAAAACAGCAATCCTCACCTCAAAGGTTCAGTTAGAGATCGATGAGGTGGGAAGGACAAATGTCCATTCATTGTCGTTGAAGACGTCGACGTTCGTTGCCCCCGTAAGGTGATTCTGATCGGGGCTCGAGGTCAGTTCTTCATTCGTCATTGGATATGGTGTGTTCTTTGTTGGAGGTGAGTTTCTCCAATGTTCTCTCAATTCCTCCCTTTCACCAACGATTTCTCCCAAGCCAAATGTGGAGCTAATAAAATATGTTTTTATCAAGTTAATTTTAGTTGGAATCATTAAACAATTGATGAGGCATTATTAAATGGGAGAATAATTAATGGGGAGTTGAAAGGTTTTATCCATTAAACTGAGGTTCCGATGGTCCCCACCAAAATGGATTCTAATAGGGGGTTTTCTAGCTCAAGTGGTCCCCACCACCGAGCATTCAATTGGGAGGATATAAATAAAATAAAAGTTATTCTATATTTTATTTTTATTCCACGAAAAACAGAAAAACTAACTTTCTCCCTTGACCAACTGTGATTGAGGTGAAAGTCTCCTTAATCGAATACCGGCGCTGTGAGTTCAATGGTGTCCTTAGATTTCAATTCCGTCCATCAGTTTGAAAGTAACAAAAATACACTCATATGTTTACTGAACGTACCTAAAAAATGTTCAGAAATTCATTCCGGGAACAACAGGCCTCAAAATCATGAGCCGTTAATTTTTGTAGACTCATAAAATTTGCATATAATTCAAAAAAAATACATGGAAATTTGTGGGTCTTTACATAATCCTGAGCAAATATATCTAGATATGGGAAGAGGTGTTTTTGGGTGTCACCCAAAACCCATATTGAACGCGTATGCCCGAGGGAATGTGGGTGATAATAATAGGAATAGGCATTCGACCAACCCTTGTAATATTTTATTTTATTTTTATATGTTATAATGTTTATCGTGATGCTTAGTAATTAGATTTTTGGTCTCACATCAATGATAATTACTGAGATTTTTGGGAATCCCCTATTGAAATTTATAAGAACCTATGATTCACTATATTTTTATGATATGGTATAATGGTATATTAAGGGAAGATTCTTCGCTCTGATAGCATCCAAATAATTAGTTTATGTTGAATTGGATTCCTAGTTGTTGTTAGTATGATATATCATTAGAGAGAACATGATCATGTATATAGTGATTCCTGAGATAATAGGGATGTCTCTAATATTGTGACCCCATTGTGATTTCTCGAGTGTAGGGATTCAAATTGCGATAATAGTATACCATTATGATTTCCCGTGATGCCTGTGATTCAAATAGTGGAAAGAGGTTCTGGGGTGTACATATATCCCAGATAATGGGATGTTGGACATCTTGAGGGTGACTACGAGATCCCCTCGATCAATAACTAGAATAGCCCCCTTGAACCGGGTAGATGCACTTGTGCTTGTTCAATAAAGGAGATATGAGATGTTGGATTCCCACGATATTGACTATGGGATACCAAGAGATTAATTCATTTGCTTACTATTTCTCTTAAGAATTAGTCATTCCTGGAATAATAACATTTCCTAGGTCCTCCCCTTTTAATGAATATTATATCTACATCATAGTGACAAATTCCTAGGTACTACTACAAGGTTTATCCTAAGAAAATATGTATGAGGGATAGATGGTGACACCCCATGGCCTAATTCTCATCATGCTGAAGGTGTATGAATAGGATACCTAGTGAGTGGATATAGATTTTCTTGAGGTGATTCTCATGATCAGTGACACTATTTCACTGGATGTGGAAGGTATGGTTTCTCAGCATCACGAACCCATGGCTCAATAATGGGTATCGGTATAATCCAATTATATGGATACAAACTTGTGGTATATTAAGATACCAATTAACATGATCATAATTTATTAATCATAGGAATATTAACATTGGTGTTATGTAGGTTTTTATTGGCATTATTTACTTTTTTCAAATGGTATGTTTATAATTCTAAACATGTCACATGAAAATATAACTACATTATTTTTATAGTATAAGATTGTGTTAGTGGTACCTTACTAGTTTTTTTACTCACACCATACTTTGGAAGAAATAGGACATGGGTACCTAATCTACTCTCACTCTTGATAGGTTCATGTTCAATTGACGGCCAAGGTCATATATTTGAGCTGGAGCATCATAGATGGGATTAGGGATTGTATTGTTTTTTTATTTGTGATGTAATCAGGTCTATAATATTTTTTTTATTCTGTATATGAATTTTTCATTGTGGGATACTATTCTTGTACACTATTATGGTTAATATTATTTTGTTATTTCATGTTTAGTTATATAGTATTATGTGCATTCTAAAATGTATGAATCTTAGTTATTAACTTATTTATATACACACTAATATAGTGGTGTAGTATCCTCAAATTATTTCTATAAACCCCCACTGATAGTTAGTAGACTCGAGCGTATGATGAAGCATACACAAGTCCATGTGGAGGTTCTGTACATCTACTATATGGAGTGATCCATGGTGGGACACTTTAGTCATTTTGAACAATATTCTTCTCCCTAGAGAATTATCTCTCAATGAAGAACATATCTATGGTTTTCTCTCAAGGTCGAGATATTTTCTCATACTCCATTTTTATTAAGCTGTAGTGATAAAGTGATAACCCTTTACAAATTTATCAGATCGTGGTTATGATTAACAATGTGATGCAAGATGATTGGGACTATCACTCTATCACTATGGGTACCATCAGTGATGTTTTGAGATCATGTGAGTTTGTGTGGATCACCATTATAGAGGATATAGCCGGTGACCACATAAATGAAATAGAAATAAAACTGAACAACATTCATATTTTTAATACCTTCAACAAATAAATAACTTACGACCAAGGTATTTATCATTAATATAAAATTAATTATAAATTTACATTAAACATAACATGTCGTGGTTTTGAGAAAAAATATTTTTTAACGTTAATTAAAAAATAATTCATTAGAAATGGAATTCAGGCCATTTACATTATGTAAAATCAATTGAATTTGATAAAAGGTGAGTTAGAAATAGGCTTAATAGGTTCTTCTACTATATCCAAAACTAAAAAATGGTATCATATCAGTCATGTTCATTTGAAATTTATTTATTGTTTTCTGATCATTGACATATTTAAAAGATAGTTTCTATTTTATGAAATTCATTTCTAAAATTTGATTATTGATATTTATTTAATTCATTTGCTTATAAATCATTTAACACAAATATAATTGTATAAAAATTTTGAACATCTAAAGAACCCATTGGGTGGTGATTCTGATTCTAACCAGATAACACAAGAATACATGGAGTTTATCCCAATGGTACATGTCATGTACATGTGTTTAATGATTCAAGACCAATCTTGAATTAATTTAGAGAATCATATTTTAAATACATTAAAGTTGAATTAAATGAGAACCATATGTTGATTAGGCTAGGATAGAGAACAACACCCCAAACTACACACCTTATAGTCTATCTGTTTTCAAGATGAAAATAACAGGGTCTATGTTATGTCCTGAATTTATTACAGGAAAGGGGAACTAGTATCCATATACCCCACACATGTCTATGTAGTAATACATGCTATGTACCCAACCTATTTACATAGAAAATTTAAATTACATTTATCCCTCAATTAAACATCAACAACATGCACTCTTTCTGATATTTTTTTAATCATAAAATTTTGTGAAAAGTTATATATATATATATATATATTAAACGAATGATTAATTTCTATGTAAATTTATGAACTACACACCATTTATATTAATAATTCATCGAATCAACCACACAGATTAAACTAATTATACACAATGCTAATTATAATGTGTTTTGTGTGTCATTTAATTTACTCATATACTCTATGCAATTACATGATAATACATGTTTTCTGTATGCTACGTGGGTATACTGTATAAAATCTCTAGATAAGCCAAGTAATTTGAATTGGTACTCACCATGTTGAACCCATGTATAAGTTTTGTACCCATTTTATTAAATTTTAAATAAAATTAATTAATTTAATTTATTAATAAACACCACTGATGTGTATATATTCTATATATTTGAGAAATATTAAGATAAATTTAATTATTTAAATAATCAGATAATTAATTAAATTAATTCATGCACATTTATCAAAATAAAAGCATGAATAAAAATGAATGCTATCTAGTTACCATAAATGCATATTCAATGCACTAGTGGATGATCATTATCTTTGATCAACGTTATTATGTGTGTGGTTTCTTTTTAATTTAATCTTTTCCTAGTTTTTTTGAATTATTTTATTAAATTCAATTGGCATCCAATGGTTCATCCCTACCTTCTTACTATGTAAGGGACTTTGTGGGTATAGTTTATTTTATGAAAGCACATTTTCTAGTTATTTTCATTAGTGAGTGAATTTAAGGTAATGTGAGGATGAGGATATTAGGAACATGGAGTTGGTTCATGGTATATCCTAGTAAAAACAATCCAAGGAGATACACAATATAAATGTGGAATGATGCAAACTCAATCCCAAACCGACTCATGGAGTTTTTCCCAATATTATTTGGTTTGTTTATTGTATAGACACTAAAGAAACCTATAGATAATTCTCATGACCATTTTATGATTTATTTATTTCAATATATTTCTTGATTTACTTTTGGATAAAATATTATAATCACATAAATAAATGGATTAATATACACATATAAAATTAAAATAAAAAGGGTTATGTGTAAATATTTTATGGGTACATGGCTAATCACTTAAGTAAAATTTTCTAAATATTTAAAATACATTTAATAGATAAAATAATAAAACTTATACATAATAAAAGAAATATCTCTAGTTAATATTAAGTCACTATTCATTCAAATATCTTTATTTAAGATGAACACACTGTTAATGTGTTAATTAATCCTCCTTTTGAGGAACATTTAATTTTCTAGTAGTTTTTACATATATAGTTGGTTGAATTAATATTAATCATATTGGGTTTAATCGACTTAGTCTACCCAATAAAAATTTAGAATCCTATATTCAAGAAATTCAGGTGAATATTCATGGATTTGGGAGTCCACTCAATGGATCAAGGAGCTTAAAATTGTTAGTTGGAAATAATTCCTACCTAAATAGTTTATTATAATTTTCATTGCCTCTATCAAGATTATAAGAAGGGAAATATGGATCTTTTACTCTATAATGTCCACACAATGGGAGTCATTTAGATTTCCTTGGTGAGTTATTTTTGACACCTGACAAAATAGTGGGATACTTAATAAAATTAATTATTATATCTTATATAATTTAAAATCATGTTATATATTAATATATATATATGTTAATTATTATAATTAATGTTAAGTGCAACCATTAAAACATAGTATCCATTCTTAACTCATGGAATATCCTTACAGGCACAAATTTCTCTATGTTGTGTAGATGTTTCACTCTACGTAACCATTGTATAATTTTTTACTATGTGTTCAAATTTCCGAAACCGAATCGTCTTACTACCAAACATTGGTGAAAAGGGATAACAGAAGAAGATATATAGAGGGTGATTCTTCCATGATACCTAATATTTTATCTCTTCACAAGAATAAAATAGGCTTAATGATAAATTAGAGTCTCCTTACACTATTTTAGTGTAATCTATAAAGGGTGTTCTTAACTTTAACCATGTATTCATGAATTAAAACACATTATTTAAAGATAAGAATCCACATAGATAAGATATTATACATTAATCCCATGTTATCATCTTTACCACCAAGTTTCATTTATTCATCCAAGATTTGATGAATAACATAAATAAATTTCTTTTAAATACATTTTTTCTATACTTCACCTAGAAAAAATGGTTTTTTGAAAATTTATTTTCCCACTCATTATAGTGAGAAGAATGAAAGAAATGGTTGAAAATCCCATGTAATTTTAAATCAAATGGTTACCTTACAATATATTTCAAATAGAAAAAGGATTCAGAGGGAATGTAATAAAAAAGGCTATTTACTTATAATATTGAGGTAAATAGTTACTAGAAGAATTGAAAAAATTAATATAGAATTAGTTATAAAATTATAGAAAATTATTCATTTAATGTAATATTTTAATTTTAATTCTTCAATATTATATAAAATATTTTTGAAATATATTATACTTCAACAAAACAAGAATTTTTGGAATTATTATAAGTAGGTTGATTTCTCTCAGAGGCAGAGAAAGTGTGATTTCTACGTCAGTAGTGAGAATACATAGCTTCTGAATTTCTAGAATTGATTGATCTGAGTTTTTATTGAGTATAACCAAAATATATATATCATTTTCTAGTTAGACATGGTGAAAAATTATTTCACATTTGGAATAAATTATGTTATATTATTTCATACTAAACTAACAGTGCAGTATATTTTAGGTCATTGATATCGATTACAATAAATGATAAATACAAAATATATGAATCATTTCTGATTATGGAAATATAATTATTTTATGAATAAAACTAAAATTAATATACATTATTATACTCATAAAAGTGTTTTAGACTTTATTGAGATAAGATACTAGGTATACTAACAAATCACTAATCATATTTTCGATATATAGACCTCATGAAATAATGGTATGGAAAAATTATTTTAGAGTTAGTTTAATAAGGCGATGTGAACTATTATAAAGAAAGAGGTTAATATTTATACTTCATGAGAGTCTATTAATTTTTTTGAAATTATTAGTGAAGTAAATGAGTGTAGTTGTTAACAATATAGGTACTTTATAGTGGAATGTTTCATTGAAAATCATATCCAAGTAATAATAGATCATTAATGTGGGTATTTCCAAACTCATGCTTCCTAATATATATCAATATAGTGATGGTAGTAAAAGGAATATAAGTTATGAGTATTATATATATTTTTAATCATACATAATTTTTCCCGAGACATGTTTACCATATAAAATTCAGAAAACTAACCATATTCTAGCAAAATTAGGTAATAGATATTACATGAAATTTTATATTATTAGAATCCATGAGGATAGAACCACCTGTATTTTTGGAAAACCATTTTTGAGAGGTTTATATAAATATAAATGAGAATAAAAAACATATTTTATTCTAGTTAATGATTTTAAAGTCATTAATGTTATTTACATCTAGTCAATACATACTATGTTTCCATATTGGGAACCTATCTCTTTAAGTACATTGGGAGTAAACTTATGTTCTATGGGTTAAGGTTCTCGATGCACATGATTTTTCATGGTAATGATTTAATCCATTGATCATAGAAGGATAATTGGTTCTAAATAAACATACTACATAGAATTTCATATCCAAATAGGTGGTTTATATTCATCACAATGGGCGATAAATATTTTTTTCTTTGAGAAACAATATTCTTACAAATAATAAGTAAATGGAAAGTTGAAATGTTAGTATGAATTATAATAGTGGATTCCATGTATCAATTGTTAGGGGATATATACTTTGAATTTTCTAGGAATTGATACCTCTAGCGAGTATTTAAGATAAACCAAACATGGGTGATAGAATTCGGTACTAAAAAAGTATGATTGATTTTTGAAAGGTTTAATATATGAAAAAAACCTATATATAAATTTTCATGACAAAAATACTTTTGAATTATACTCATAAAATTATACATTTATGATCATCATATTGGGATGTTTATTTTCAAGGTGACCTCTTTTAAAAAAACCATATAAGCGATGTTGATTTTATAAGACTGAATGTATACCCATATGATATAAATCTGTAAGGAATAACTAGAAATGGTTAATAAAATAAATAAATGAATATAATATATACAGATTACAAAATTTATTTATGGAAAAATCATTCATAGTGATCATAGAATATTAATTTGTAAATTAATTAGTGACATGTGTCTTTATTGGTTAGCGAAAAAACAATAAGTTTTCAAGACAGATATGTTGATAACATATGTAAAAAAATGTTATGTCTTAATAGTTTGTAAAAAATAAGGAATTAATTTCCCAAAAAAATGACTAAAATTAGAAACCATGTTCTAAGGTAAAAGATCTAAAAAATAGATCCATGGGTTAGTTGAATATAGTAACAGTAGATATATTAAAAAAATTTGAAAAATACAATTTGAAACAATTCAAGATCAAATTGTTATTAGAATGTAATCTTTCTGGTTGACCTTGAATTTTAATAGGAATATATTATCGATATTAAAATTATTTCACAAGCATAGGGGATAAGAATTTATATCATTTTCTATGATATATACTGGCATGTGATATTACAATTTTATAATTCCTAACTGGTGAATATCAAATAGATCCAACATAATATATTTTAATTAATGTTAGAAATTTCCAACAGTACTAGAAAAATTAAAACTATGTGAGTTACTACTCTCTAGAGGTGTGTGATTACTAGTGATAAAAGGAATTATTCACTTTTCTTCATTCAGTTCAATTTGATCTAGTATTGTTGTAAGGCTAATGTAATATAACTCTCAAACTTATTACAACTACTAGATTCCATATCCTTTATATCGGAGTATGTTATGGATTATGATGTAGCTTAAGAAGTAGTTTGTAAACCCCAAATTATTATTTTATGTTATTCTAAATGTAAGAGTTTTCTCATTATTATGATAAGGTTTGACTATTGACTTAATCAAGATATCAAAATTCAGAAAATGGAATAAGAGGTGGATACTCATTAATATAAGCACTTGAGGGATTTCATCAAGTAAATAATGTTTCAATTATTAGATTCACCATATAGCCATGTGGCTATACCAACCCTAGACAAAAAAACATGTTAGGCCCAACAGTTTTATCCACACTCAACAAAATTATTTTTAGCATATGAGAACTAACCATTTGTTAGTAGTTTTCTCTAGTGCATATGGAATCCCGCCATAGTTGGTTCTTTTGAAAAAACTACTTTATACTTTTGATTAATTGTTTATTCATGTATTTTGATATTAATTATGGAATTATTACATATATATTATTATTTTATGTAACATTGTTGGGATAATGTATCAGAATATACACCTCGTTGAAAAGGTATTAAAAGTTCCCCACTATAATGAGAACCTTAAAATGATATGATAACATTATCAAACATTATTCTATAGTTGGATAAAATTCTATGAATGAAAACATTGTATGATGGGAATTAGGTAAGAGTACTAATAAGAAGATGGGATATCATCTCATTAATTTCACATTTGGTTATATCTAATATAGGATACTACGAGAATAGTCCAACATGTAAGAATTCTATATGTTTACTTGTCTTCAAATATTACTGTCTATGAGTAAGTGAAATGGTCCTTATAATTTAAGATAAACTATTAATGAATGTCAAGACTTATGAAATTGTGTGTATTGTCAAAAACCTCTAGGAGATACTTCATGGTAATATTGGGAATGTTTGCTGAATCATGAATGATGTGTTATTGATAAATAATTTGAGGAATGATTTGTCCAATCCATATTTATGGAATTCGATATTTTTACCCTTTGAATAAAATGGATCCATGATATTAAATCCTTTGGAAATGGGGTAGCAATTTGTTTGTTCAGATAGCTAATGAAATGCATATCAATAAAATAGGTGAAATTGGGGAAAAACCAACTTGATGCAATATTATTAAAAAGAGATTATATTACATAATGGGCATTCATATGTGGTTGTTGTCATTGAAACATATCATCTTCCTCTATGGGTGTCTTAACCAGTTTCTATATAATAATCATTGACTTTAGGAAATTCCACCAAATTCCACTTAGGAATAAGCCTAGTGAGTCACACACAAAGTGTTTCCTTTGAGCCCATCTATATGTTATATTTAACAGTTGGAATTTATATTATTATTCATATCATGAAGAAGAATTTATTCTAGATTTTTTATGTTATTACAAATATTAAATTTATATTTATTTGGAAGATCATTGTATAATTATATGAATATATAATATTTATTTTCCATTGTTATTCTTGAGTTAACAAATTATTTCATAATTAAAAATTTATTTAAGTACATAAATAAAAATATAAATATTTTATTCAATAGAATATGAATATAATATTTATTAATTTATTTAATTCATTATATTTATATCTTATTATTAATAAGGTAATAAATAATTATATACAAATAAATAAATATATTAATTATTTCAAAATTTAAATAGATATATTATTCACTTGGATGAAAATATAATATTTATTTTTGACATTTATTCACAAATTCGAAAAATGTAAATAAGGATGAGCTGATCTAGTTATTGATTCGATGACAAACATATATTTAGAAAAATGGAATTAATATTAATTATTTCATGAGTTAGATCACACCGTTGAATAAAATAATAATAATATTATTTTACATTGATTGAAGTTCCTTTTGAATTGAACATATTTTTAATGGCCTTTGTGCAATTGATTCCTATGAAACCCTAACAATGTGTTTATAAATATAGAATTATGAAAAATATGTGGTTTGGTCATTGTGCAATACATCCCCCTCTCTAGATAATTCTCTCTCAGTGATAACCATCACTTGGGTTATCTCTCAGTCATGAGATATTCTCTCTTCCATTATTTCTAAAAAGATAGAGAGATTAAGATATGACCCCTTCCATATTGAACAGATCATGTTGTGATTGATGGAGTGATTCAAGATTATTTGTACCATCATTATGGATCTCAAAATACCATTGGTGATATTCAAATACAAATGGAGAGCTTGTGGATCACAACTTGATGGGATATACTTTGGGTCCTCATAAATAACATGAATGTAAAACCAATCATACTTTGGATGATCAATATCTGTATCCAATAAAGAACACAAGTCTGAGGTATTTTATCATGACACTAAATTAATTAAAAATTAACTTGAAAAAGATCCTCTATTTGTTCCATAAAATATATTTGTCAATGGTGTTGAGAAATATTTTAATTGTTCAAATTGATCATGTGAAGTACATAATATATGATCCATTGAATCATAAAAAATATGAGTTGGACATAGACCTAACAAACTCTTTTTTGTTTCTATATCTAACACTATGAGGAAAAAAGTGTACCTGATGGAATTGTTCTAGATACCTAGAAGAAATATAATAAAATATATTTAAAAATGGGATTTGAGTCATTTCATGACCTAATATTTAACCCTAAATTATTTACCATTGGGATTTTCCCTCAAAATAAACTATTAGATACTCTCTAAAGTTCCATAAAATCTCTCTCTAAAACCATTTTGAATCCATCTTCATGTCATGATCCAAGTTTTTTTGGAGGGAGAGAGAACAAAAAAAATATTTTCCAAGAAAAAAAATACTTTATGGAAAATATTTCAAGTATATTCAATGATATAAAATTTTAAATTAGAGAATAAGAGAGATAAATAAAGGAAATAAAAATGTTTAGAGAGATAAATACAAATGGATATAAAAAATAAGGAATAAAAGATGCATTTTAATAGTAGATTCTCATTTTTTTGCTATATATCATTGAATATCATTGAAGATCAATGTTATTCTTTGAATTTTAATGAAGTTAATTATAGTTTCTTTACAAGCCTCCCACATGATGTATTTATCAGCTCTAGGGGTCCCTTTCTAGTCTTTAATGAGTTAATTGGTCAATAGATCTATTGAAGGTTGAGACAAGCCTGAGATGCCCACTCTAATGGTTTATTTAAATTTACAAGGTCCCATTACCATATTAATTATACATATATTTGAGAAAATTATTATTATCATAATAGACTTCCTTTTATTATTTAATAATTTAAATTTTTATTTTCTGTTCTTTCCTTAATTCCCCCACAATTATAGCATATCCATTGTAGCTTTCCTAAGAAAATAATTCTGAAAATAATAATTTTGACCAATAACAATAATATTTGAATCTATTTTAACTTCAGGAAAAAACACCCTTGTAAACTTCATGACAATATCCGTCAATCATGTGATAATTTATATCCTTTGAAAAATTAAAAAAATTTAATTTTAATTTAAAAAAAATCTATAATTCTCTTTTCTTCATAAAAATAATGTTCTAAATTATCCAATAAATGTTGAATTTCAAAATTAAAATTTTGAATTTTTAATTTCATTAATCCATCAAAAATTATATCCTATGTAAATTCTCACTGTAAATATCTCATAATTATCTAATTTTATTGAAAATTCCTAGCACACAGACACCACAATATTTGGTCAATTTTAAAAGCTATAAATATCTAATTGAAAATTTTTTCTAGTTGAACTATATTTATATAATCTCAATCTATTTACAAAAAATTAAAGGTCACCTCAATATTACATATATATCTAGATATACAAATAAAAAAATATAGCCAAAAAATATTGAAACTCTAGAATGTTGTAGCAGATTTGATGAATTTTTAGAGTATCAAAATATCTATTTTATCCTTCCATGAAAATTAATTGAATTTATATAAATGTTTTTCATTTTAATCAAATCACGTTTCATAAAATTTCGATGTATGTAGATCAAAAAATCCCTGAAAAACTGAAGGTAACTATAATAACAAAACTACTGTATAACATTAAACTTTGAGAAAATTTAATCCAAAAATGTGAATACCAAAAGATTAATTTATCTTTCATCATAAATATTTAAAATATAGATAATATTATCAACATTCTATGAAATTATAATTTTGGAATTTCTAGGTTTTGTAACTCAAGATATAATAAAGAAATTTTGAGTTAATAAAGGTGGAAACTACTCAAATGTAAAAGTTATATAGAATAATAATTCAATAATAATAAATAAATAAACTACTAAATTACTAAATAATAAATATCACACCATGTAAATAAAATTAATGTATAAATTAAGGGTTGAATTAATTAACAAAATTAACATCAAATGGAAAAATCCACTCAACAAGGCTGACATTACAATGTTTTCTTGGTTATGTATTCTATATTTCGTCTTGTATGTTAAGGTTTTCCAATTCCCTAAATTCTTGTTGCCTTCGGTTGGTATAAATACTTATGTGGTGGAATATTCTACTCTCCGAGGACATAAAGGTATATCCTTCATTTAATGTAGTCAGTGAACACATTATTCCACTAAAACTCATATAAAGTTAACTCAGTAGTGGTTTGGGGTTGATCTAATCCAATAATAATAATTTTTCTTACTAATGAATGTTTTAAAAATGGTTTTTCGAAGGAAAATAATTTTTTACATTGATTATATCTTTCAATCAATAATTGTTTATGGAATGTTTGTGGTTTGATATGATATATGTCTTTTGATACATTAGATTTATATTCTTATTGATTATTCAATTTTTTTCACATTTAATGGAATAAAAAAATATTAAAATATTTTAACAATTTTATATTATGGTTTTATGTTTATTTGAAGATTCATGCCCATTGATAGCATTTAATATATGTTTCCAAACCATTATAGAAAAAATAATGAATAATATATAATCTTGTTGTGGTTTACTGTCTTAGATATTAAAATATTTTTTGGAATGGTATTTTATCGAGAATATACTATTAGGGTAAATACATACTTGAGTGTATAATTATAGTAATGATTAATGTTTTCTGAGGAAATATAAGAAGCTAGACGCAACTTAAATAAGTAATGTAGATATCATATTAGAATTTATAACCCAATAAATAAATATGTTAAGAATACCTTAACCAAATTTAATCAGTGATTAATAATTATAATTACATAGATTAAATTTATTTAAGTGGATGAGAATGATATAATTTCAAATTTTAATATATGACAATGTTTGAAAAATTCATCATGTTTGATAGGTTTCTCCCCAAGAAACACCGAACAGACACAAAACCATAATATATTTAAATAAAAACAACAATATTATGTATGATAGTTAATACCCAACTGTTAATTTATTGGAATTAATAGAAGTATATGCTTTATTAAATATTTATAGAAAGAAAATAAAGACTACTTTTAAGGAATGAAATTCAGTTGGTATAGCTAAAACTACTACAAAACTAATTTTATGCTTAAAAATATATTTTTCAAATTTTTTTTGTTTTATTTAATGAAACTATGTATATTGTGATTAGATAAAAAAATATTGAAAATTTGAATAATAAATTAACAAAAACATAATTATTAATTGATAAGAAATAAGAGATAAGTATAATGGACCTTATAAAAAGTTACTTTCCAATATAGATAGTTTTTCACAATATTTTTGGATTTTATGTAAATATTAAATTATTAAAAAATAAATAAATTTAATTTAAAAAAATGAAAATATGTTTTGGATTAATTATAATATGATAATATTAATCCTAATTTTTTGTATTTTTATAAAAAGAATGAATTTTTGGTGAATAGTTCAACCCAACTTCTTTATAAATAACTTCTATTTTGATGACATTATTAGTATGTAAGTTTGAATTGGAAATCC
The DNA here is from genome assembly GCA_963277665.1 of Viscum album. Taxonomy (NCBI): domain Eukaryota; kingdom Viridiplantae; phylum Streptophyta; class Magnoliopsida; order Santalales; family Viscaceae; genus Viscum; species Viscum album. The sequence goes on from OY728137.1 coordinate 1,104,258,165, forward strand.
AAGAAACCTTTTTCTAATAAAAAATATTTAATTTTTAAGTGACATTATAATTTTAGTTTTTATTTAATTTACAAATTCGTATTTGGTATTTTAGAACATCATTTATATTTTCAAAAAAATTGTTTTGAATATATTATAAATTTTTATTTTAAAATTATTTTTTCATTAATTTAAAAATTTAATAAAATGGAGTGGATTTATAATTTAGATTCGTAGGATCCAAATTACCAAATAAGGATCACTTTATTTTTAGGGATAAAGTGTATGTCACCTTACATGTAAACTAGTTACCTAGATAAAAGCTAAAATAGTAAAAGTAATAATTTCAGGGGTAATAAACATGAAACATGATAAAATATGACTATAATTGAGTGTATTATTTTTGTCTCAACCTTATATTTTCCCAATTTAATTGTTTCAATATTTTGGAGCCACTTTACATGATTATCATGTGCTCCCTTCAGGGAAAACCTAAAAATTCAGTTTCATTCAAAAACCCTAATCTTTTTTCCTTCCACAAAATTAATCTTTCATTATCATAATCATATAGTCTTAAGATATTTTTATATTTCATCCATTTACAAGTAATCTTCCAGGATAGTCTCAAAGTGATCAATGTTAGTAATCATTTTTACATAACATTATTCTTTTCTATTTTACTTTTTAATTATAAATTTTAAGTCCTTATATAATGTTATTAGTATTATTTATATAATAAATATTATTATACAATGGTAATAATCATTAATCACTTTTTCATTATTTATTGAGAAAATTGAATCTACCATTCATGCATTAAACATGCTACCATATCCATGAGGAAACCTATTTTATTTTCCTTCACCACCATACAAGGCTTGTCTAAAAGGGAAATTTATTAAATAATTATGATGTTTATATCATTTTTATAATTTTGAAATAATAAACCATTTTAATCCTTTATATTTTTCTATAGAAAATGAAATCATAAACCATGTATACATGTAGGCTACCTTCTCCATGGAATTAATGATTTTCATTTTTCCTTTTATTAACCACCAAACATGGAAGGTAATGAGGATGTTATTAAAGGATATATGTGATATTTATGATATCATTGAGGTTTTGGTATGTCTATTTTTAAAACCTATTAATTATATGATCAATAAAATATTATTTTTTATTCATTCCATTTAAATGAGTTAACTACTAAGAGAATGATATCTTCTTTATTAGTAATGACTTTATATAAATTTTCTTCCCTTTCTAATTCTATAAAATTATAATAAAACACACTAATAAGAACCTAAGAGTATATTTATTACTATAGTATAATTATATTACAACTAAACCACCTCAGAATCACCCATTGGCCAAGGTAGGGTCTTGTTTGGGTCGATTTAACCACCTAATTGAACAATACTATGTATTTATATCATGGATGAATATGAGAATTTATTTATTGTAATAATATCAAATAAATATATAAATATTTTTTTCTTTTGGTTTTGGTAAGGATATATGAATATTTAACACATTAATTTTGAAATCGCTTTTCATTCTTTAAGAAACACCAAAACATTCTCTTCACTGATTTTAACATCAACGATCACAAAAAAAACTACAATAAAATGAAATTTTAACTTTATAAAATATCATTGAACATCTATTATAGTACCATTAATTATATTTTAATTATGAATATTGTAACAATAATGAATACGAATACTATTTTTACGAAACTAATCTATAAAGATTACTTACTTCTGGTATTGAAAATGCGTAGAAATTAACTAATATAAATATATGTATATAATGATTATAAATTATATTTATAAATGGATATAATTATAAATAATATTTTTAATTATGAATTTAATAAACCTAATATAATTAATCTTAATGTTTAGTGTAAGTTCAAAATCAATCCAGACTGAGGTAAGGGTTTTCATCTTAAATTACTTACTTTGTGACATGTGTGCTACCACACCCATAATTTCATTTATGTGGTTTATATACTTACTATTTGAGAAATAATATCCTGAATTATATTTTAATCTTGGTATTTTAGTTCAATATCAAGAAATATATTTTAATGTTGTGGATTAAAGTTTTACGAACTTTTCAAATAGTATTCTTGGCCTCAATTCAGATATTTTGAGACATGTTACAGGTTATCCACCATTTTTCCATTTTATGGTATTATATTGATTTATGATCACATTAAATTTATAAGCATTATTTCATTTTAATTCATAAAATAAATGAATCCAAATCATGTTCTTTTTGTTAAATTTATTTTAACTCATGCATTGCCCTAATAATAAGACTTTTTTACTCAATTTTCATTCATTTAGTTATGATCATTCACTTGAAGATATTTCATATAAGTAGCTTACATTATAATCTTTTATTTTATTAATTTTTATTGTTTAATTGTATATATTTTTACCACCTAATATCCTTTCCATTTTTCCTCCTGGAGTACGTTTCCTCTAAGTGATATTGACAAATCATTATTTGAGTTATAATATTTCATCTTGAGATTTTGTCATCCATGATTGGTTTCATTTAATATAATATTATTATATATTATTTTATAAAACTATTTTTGAAAGAAAAATTCTTATTAAAATGATTGTTTTTTTACTCTGCTTATATTTTGAGTTTTAAAAAAATGTTTTTTGACAACAACAAAAAGTATTTTTTCTTTTCGGTTTCACATGTTTTGGATTCCTCTCCTCCATTTTCCAATATAAGATTTATCTATTTTCACGGTTCTATTATTGGATATTATATTTAAATTTAAATATTTTTAAATTCATTTATATCATATTTTTAGAATGTACCATTGAAAGTAACAAGAAAATTTGTGATTAATGTTAAGGCTATTTTTCTTCTTCACAAAGACCCTTTATGTTTTTATTATATTTCCATTATAATTTTTAAAATTATGTAATCTAAAAAGGAATATGTTTCATGATTTATCATTTAATATATATATATATATATATTAATTTAGTGATTGAACTCACAGTATCAACCAATTCGACTCTTGAACATTTCTTTTGGGAAACCAATCGAAGAATTCTTTTTTCAAGGGTGTTTTTTCATTTATGGAAACAACCATTATGTTTTCATTATTTAACTAGTTTTATGTTATTTTTCAACCATCCAAATTCTTTCACAATATGAAATATGATCATGTTATCCATTTTATAAACATGGGGAACATTATTGTCACATTGGAAAATTTTATTCTAAAACAGACGATTATTGGAAGTTTGATGATGTACTCAAAGAACATACAAATTCTTTATATTGATGGGTAATGATAATTTTATGAAATTAAATTTCATCCAGACACATATTGAAAATTGATACATTTTTCTTCTAAAGAATAATGTTATAGTAAATATGACTATTTATTTTTTGACCATCCACCTTTTTTTGGATGACTTATGATCGTGTTATCCCTTTTATTGAAATAGAAAAAAGTAATGATATTGCTGATGATTATTGATTACAAATTATAGATTATTATGTATTTACATTCCATATAACTAATTATATGAATATGAATATTTTTATTTTGAAAGAGGTTCCTTTGAGAATAGTATGAAAAGACTTTTTTACCCTTATGGTGAATGCATTCGACATAATTGGGTGATAGGTGGGGCCTGTAATTATATATCCCCTTGATACATAAATGGTCAATGTTTTTTATAGATGATGTTATATATTTTCATTAAAAATCATTTGATATCACTCATTTGTTTTGTTTCTGGTCCATATGTTTTGAATAAAATTATTACACATGATACTCCTAATTGGATAACTTGTGTGGAGAATTTATGGATGATTTGGAAGACTTATTATGGACAAAGTAGTTTCTTATATAGTATAAAATTACAATAGTTGAGAAAGGCATGTAATTTATCAATTTTTTTCTTATTTCGATAAATCTTTTATCCTAATATGTCTTGGGAATTTGTGTAATGAAATAATTTATTTTTCTTCTTATAACTATGGGATAATTATGAATTGTAGTTTATATTTGTTATTGAAGCCAATATGTAGTGTATGTGTCAATGTAAGTAGATCCAGGAGTGTAGTTCAGAGGCATAACAATACTCCATGAGATAGTAAGGAGGTGTGAAAACCCTAATAATAATTCAAATAAAGAAAAATTATGATATATATGTATTCATTTATGGATACATATTGATAATAATTCTGTAAATAATTTTATTGAAAAAAGAATTGTTTTTTAAATAAATTGTTTTTTCCATGTATTAAATGATTTAATTTAAAAGTTAAATTTCATGATTTTAGAATTTTAATTTTATGAATTGACATCATTTCGGATGGATCTCATTGAATTTATATTAGAATGGATGTTTTTATCAAAAGATTAACTTTTTTAACGAAATTTCAAAATATAAATATTTATTAAAGCTGTCATTTTTTCAAGTATTTAAAAACTCCAAATATATTTTTACTAAATTGAATGTAATATTTGTCCCATTTTAATAAAATTAATCCATTTAAATCTATAATAATTATAATTATACTTTATTTTTTATAAAATAATTTTTATGCTTATAATGTTTCATTTTCATCAAACATTTTTCGTTACATTTTTCATATTTATATTAAAATTATTTTTTACCACTTATGGAAAATGAATATTATAAAACAGATTTCACATTCTTAATCAAGGGGTTAAAATTTTATAATAATTTCAATATATTTTTTCCTCATTATTAAATTTAACTTTGGTAAAACATTATCACCATGGTCATGGATAAAAAAGTTAATGGGGGGGGGGGGTTAAAACTAAGAGATATCATTTAGAACATCATAAAAACTGATTTAAATCTGATCCTATAGGATTATTTTTAACCTTTTAAATATTATCTTCTAAATATTCCAATTTTTTACCTCTTTCATTTGATAAATAATTATAATATATTTAAAATTTCTTAGTATTTATAAATGTTCCACTCCCATCACTTATAAAAGGTAATCTCCACTCCTCACTTATTCATACATGTTGAGCAGTTTATCTAACAACATACAAACCCAGATAACTACCCAAATCTAATCCTAAAATCCTAGTGTGATTTTATATAAAAAATAAAATCTTAAGAATGATTAAGGTCTAAATCAAAGTAGATTTTCCATAGAAGAGGTATAATTCTTATCTGAGTGTTTCATATTTATTTCTTATTCCAAATTCATTAAATATTAGTTTACGATTTTTAAATAATAAAATAATTATATTAAACATACTAAAATTTTATTATTATTTTGGAAGAACCCCCTTTCATCTATTTTTTATCCTATTTAAATTGAAAACATTGCTCGTGCACATGCGTGTACTACCATCTCCAAAAAGTGATGTGTTCTATTTTTCATCAGTGGGTCATATGGATGGTTAAAATTTTAGAAAAAATCAACATATAAAATAATTATGACATAATTAACATTATATTATTAAAATATATTAACTAACTTATGATATTTCATTTTTTCAAAATTATAACATCACTCATGAATATGTGTGGACTACCACCTCCACGTAGTGATGTGGTTCATTTTCCATTTCTGCCATAGAAGGATGGTCATAAGGATGAAATGTTTTAATAAATATAACAAATATAACATATTTTAGATGATTTAAAATTAAAATATTATTTACTTTATTTCTTTTTTCACCTAATAAAAAATAAAAAATTCATTCATCGGTACTTATGGACATCAACTTCAATGAAATGACGTCATTTATTTTTCATGGTCACCATACATGGTTGGTTTTAAATGTGTATCTAATGTAAAAAGATGATAATTGTAAATAATTTATTATTCTATTGTTAATTAAACCACAAACTAATTGACCATGGTTAATGAACATATGTTATTTTATGGTTATAAACCAAACATCCTCAAAATGTCCAATATGAACTAAATGATTTTAGTAACTGAATAAAAAATGGAAACAAAAGAAATAAATGGAATAATGATAATGGAATTATCTTGGACATTTATATTAACAAATTATATAACTAATATAATTTTATTACTTAGGATGGTATACATATGAATAAAAAAAATTAAAACTTGAGGTATGGGACTTTCTTTCTAAAATACTATCTTTAATGTTTTCTATCCAAATATTTTTCCTCCATGTCGATGTTCTATTCAATAAATAAATAATGTTATAATTTATGTTTCAATGTTTTATAAAGATAATTTTATAATATATTTTAATTTTTCACAAATTAAAAAAAGATTGTTTCCATGTTTTTTATGAGTTAATTTAGGCTTTTTACAGAAGTGAAAAAATAATGTATTTTATATATACAACTTGGTCACATTTTCCCTCCATCATAGTTGTTATTAATTATCAATATTACTCTAAGATTTTACATGTGTTTTTAATATATATAATATTCCCACTCCCCACTGAACTTTTACTTTTTAGTGGTGTTCAAAGAAAGAGGGATATTTCTCCTTATGTATATGTGAAAATATAAGGTGTTTTCATTATGGGAAGGATTTTATGTTGAAAAAGTGTAAAATTAATATTCTTTGTACATGATATGATAGTAAATAATTATAAATAATGAAGAATGAGCCTAATATATCTCATAATTATAGGTTTTTTCAAATGAAATGTTTTCTTGTGTTCCCAAATTCGTTATGATACATTCATGGTTTTCCTATGATTAATAATGGGATCTAAAATTTATTATTGGAGAAAAGGTTTATTTTCACATGTGTTAATGTTTTATTTATGTGATCAATGTTTTATTGTGGATTAATGAAAGTTTCTTATTGTGTTTTCATGTTTTTAACAGATTTAAATTATTCATTTATTTTTATATCACTTACTGATCATTTTTTATCTTATGTTTTCAATTTTTTTCCACATGATCTAAATATGAGTTTTTTTTAGCAAGGTTAATATTTCAACAATTTTGACTCATTTTCAATGAATATGAACTGAATATAATGAAATTTGGGTGTAAACTAAATACTATATTTTTAATAGAAAAATGTACACTATTTAAATGTTTCCACTTTATTATGCAATGTTCTACCTAATGATTTTAGAAATAAATGGAAAAGATCATATAAATTTTAGGAAGAGAAACCCTTGTTAAAAATCAAGTTATTGAAGACAGATTATGTTAAGTGTCATTACAGTTAGTATCAGAGAAAAGGTTTAGATGGTATGACATATGTCATCAGGACTAGGCACCATGCAAACATAGGGAAACGCTAGTTATGTAGCTTTGCAAGGATGTGAGTCTGATATATATATATATATATATATATATGACAGGATGGATTTATTTGTGGTGTCAGTTGTCTAAGGTATTCATTTCATATATTGGTCCTTGTGACTCTAAGACTATGGAAAATGTTAGGGTTCCCTCTCAACCCAGTTAAAAGGGGATTATCCTATAATAAAAATAAAAAATATAAAGGCATTGGGACCTTTTAGAGTGAAGGAAAAGGTTTAGATACCATTAAAGGTTAGAAAAATATAAAAATACAATCTTAAGAGATTTATATTAATGTTCATTTTATTATCAGATGGATTTTAAAATTTTCAATGTTCCTTCATCTAATAATTTTTTTTGGAATGATTGTCCATATAGGAAAAAGGGAATATAAAGTAGGAAGACAACAAATAGATAATAACTATCTGAATCATCATTATAGAATGGTTGTAATAAAGTAGTTTTATGGCAGTGTAAACTCTATTAAAACAAGATACTAATGGTTGAACCCATAAAAAAATAACAATTATATTCTCCATAGAGTAAAATGTATATATTGTAGTATTTCATGAAACTTCATCCTCATACTTTTAAAAGATCTTTTGACACAGTGAAAGATGAGGTATTGATAAATGAATTAGAGAATATGTTAAAATATTTGGGATTTATAGTATATCAAAAAGAAATTATTTCTAGTTATCATTTTAATGGTGAAGCTAATTGACTGTGTTATTTGATTAATAATACTAAATAAAAGGATGTGATTGATTGCATATAGTAGAAAATAATTATAGATTTTTTACTAAGAAGTATTTCCCAAAATTTATTCAACTCTTAATGGGAAGGAAACTTAAGGAGTTTAATAGAAAATAAGTATAATAAGTAGCTACATATGAAGAAAATTTTAACATATTGGAACAGTATGTACCCAATTTTATTATGGACCATGAGAGTAAAATTGATAGATTTTACAAAGGTCTAAAACAATTTTTATAAAGAGTGTTGACCTTTTATTATTTTAGAATTAATGAAAAGGATTCTCATTTTAGTGAGAAAATTTATATGGGGTTTTATCATACATATATACTTCATGATAATAAGGGTAATAAAAAGTCAATGTAAAAAAAGTGTTGAAGTATTAAACCCATAAATTCGGAGGTAATCCCCCCAAATGTTTAAAATGTGGAAAAATACATTTTAATGAATGTTTGATAAGAATAGTAATGTATTAAAATGTGGTATGATTAGTTATTTTCCACATGGATTCAAATAACAGAGTTATAATCATAAAATTATTAGGAAAATATATTATTTTAGAATAGTGATATGTTTTAATTGTAATTATTTCAAATATTTTTCTAACACATGAACTGAGTTAGTTACTCTAGGTTAAAATCATTAAGATCATTAATAAAATGTTATAAAAAATTATTTTTTACTACTATAGATGATGTGAGACCCTAAAATGATGTTGTGAAAGGTATATTACTTTTGTTTTTCTAATTATTCCATTGTCTAGTTTGATTTGAGGTTGATACATTATTTTATATCTGGGAATTTTTTTAAGTAAAATATTAATATCATCTCAAGAAATGATATAAATACTTTTTATAAAAACTCTTGGGGTTAGTATAAAGAAAATTGAAATGTTTATAAATATTTATATTGTCGTATATATAATGGTTTTTACTAAAAAACTTTTTATATTTCTTATTATAAAGTTTGATGTTATACCAGGTCTAGACTGGTCTTCAGTTTATCATGATAAGATTGATTATAGTGATAAAGAAGTTATTTTTCTGAATGAGATCCATTTTTTGTAAAAGAATAAAATCAAAAAATTTCATAACATATAAATAATCTGAGAAACTATTAAAATATAGAACTAAAATGAATCTTAGAAATATTTTTGAAATGAAAGGAACTATTCAAATTAGTTATGTGATAGTATTAAATGAATCTATGGAAATTTTTATTGATGATTTTCGTGGTGTTATAACTGATCAAAAAGATGAATTTGATATTTTATTAATTATTGGTGATAATAAAATATAGAAACACCCATATAGAATAGATCCAATATAACTTTTAGAATTATAAAATAAAATAAAAGAGTTTTTGGATAAGGGTTTCAAACACCCAAGCACTTCACCTTGGGTGATTGTATTTTTTATTAAAAAGTTGGATGGTTCCCCGATAATATTCATTGATTATAGAGAAGCCAATAAAGAATATTATGAATACGTATCTATTGCATCATACGAATGAGTTTTCTTATCAGTGCTATAATGAGAATGATTTTTTTTAACAATGGTGTATGGTCTAAGTATCACCAGCTGAAGGTGATGGAGGAAGAAAGTCTGAATAAAACATTAAGTAGTAGGTATATAAGTTTTTAGTTATGTATTTTAGGTTAATGTATGCACCCATTATATTTATGGATATTCTAAATATAGTTTTCTATGAGTATTAGGATAACTTTTTGGTATTTTCTAATGATTATATTCAGGTTTATTATAAAATTTATGAGGAAGATGAGACCCATCTAAGGATTTTTTTGCAGACTTTAAATAAAAAATGTAGTATGGGAAATTTTGTACATTTGAAATATGGTTAGAATAAATATCATATCTTAGGTAAATTATTGATAAATATGGACTGACCATTGATCCTTTTAAAGTTAAATTTGTGAAAAACAAAGTCCTACAAATGTCATAAATATTTGTAGTTTTCATGGATTATTAGTTTAGAAACAAAGGTTTGATGAATGTTTTTCTCAGTTATATTATATAAAACCTATGTTAACATAAAAATAAGCTAACTTTATTTGGTAAAACTAATATGATGAATATTTTTAGGATTTGAAAATAGGATTTGTTAATAATCTAGTGTTATCATTTTCAAAAAAATGGGGATGTTTTTATTTAAAATTATTCTTATTTAAAGGGGCTTGGTTGTGTGTTTATGCAATATAATGTGGTAATGTAATATTATTTATGTCAATTAAAAATACAAAAGAAGGATTTCAAAACAAATTATCTTGAACTTATAATAGTTTTTTTATTAAATAATTTATAATCATATTTTATTTGGAGTAAAATGAGACCATAAATTTTTAAAGTAAATTTTTACTCAAGAATTATTAGACACGAGGTAGGGAAAATGGATGGATTTGATAAATGATTAGGAGTAAACAATTTATTATATACCTATAAAATAAAACAAGGTATTCCATACCATGAATCCAAAAGATAATATATCTTTTACAATTCTACCTTTGCAAAATCATCCTTTGGTTAATGGTTTAATGAATCTTGGCTTAGAAATAGTGCATGTAGGAAATTCCTATCCTTTGGTTTAGGTGTCACTATAGTTTTCTTTATTAGAATGAATTAATCTTTCTCAAAAATAAGATTTCTATTTATAATAAATGGTGGAATTTTTTAAGAATGTTATGTTTACTAAATTTAACATTGAAAAGGAAAGTGTTATGAGATTTTTAACTAGGTATTTTATGCCAAGTGAGTCCTAGTTGAGGAACAAATTTTTGAGAAAAACTCATATCTCTCTATTTTCCATTAATTATAAAAGTAATAAGATATATACAATCATTTATTCATATTATAGGTTTGTAGGAATAGATAATGATATTCATGATTTTACAGTGAAGTGTTTGACTGGTCAATAGATTAAGGTTGAGTGATACTACCAAAAGAATGGATTTTGGCTTTTTCAGTTCCTAAATGGAAGTGAGAGAATATACATGTATTTTTTGGTTGTATTTCCCATGAAGTATTGAATTAATAATGTGATTTGGGTTATTTATGATCATTTGAACAAATATATGCATTTTCTACATATTTAAGATTCTATGTTTTGGATAAAAATTCTAGAATATATTTTAATGAGATATTCAAAATACATGGAGTTCACAAATATATATTTTCCAATAATGTTTCCATATTTCCCTATATTTTTTGGAAAGGAATTCAGAATTCATTGGAGACGAAATTAATTTTTTGTAGAGGTTTTAATCCCCAATTTGATGGAAAATTAGCGTGACCAATTCATAATTTTAAAGATATCCTTCATGATTTTTAAATGGATTATCAAGGATGTTTGGATCACTATAGTAATATAGTGTAATTTACTTATAATAAAGGTTTTCATTATAGTATTGATATGGAACCTTTGGAGGCATTATATGGGAACCAATTTTAGACGCTAATATGTTGGGATGCATTCAGTGAAATTTTGTTATTGGTAATAATGTTTTTATAATATAAGTTTTAGAAATTAAATATTATTCAAAAATAAATTAGGTTAGCTCAATGTAAGAAGAAAATATATGTGGATAATATGAGTAATGATCTTTTTTTTGAGGTTGGAGTTCATGTTTTCTTAAATTTTCTCCTAAAAAAAATTATCAGGAATTTTATATTAAGGGAAATTTTATCCCATGGATCATTTTAATATATGAAATTATAGAAAAATTTGGCTCAATTTCTTACCACGTATCCTTATATCCGAGTTTATCTTAGACACATGTTTCGCTTCATGTTTCTTTTCTAAGGAATTAAGTACTTGATGCAAATCCTATTTTGAGCCATGAAGTGTAATTTATAGAGGATAATATATATTTTAACTAAAATATGGTTCATATGTCTAGATCTCATAGATAAGGTACTATGAAAAAAAGTGATTCCCCAAGCTATAATTTTATGGAATAATAACATGATTTAGGAAGTAACATGTGAATAATAAATAGATATAATGGAAAAATACCCTCAATTGTTTAAGTAATGAATAAAATTTGATGGTTAATGTTTTTTAAATGGTGTATAATTTTAAATCATAGGTATTCCAATAAATATATCTATCTTCTAAGGTATAAGTATTCATTTTTTGGATTCATATTCATCACAATTTTATAAATAGTTTTGTTGAAAAATAGTTATTTAATTTAACTAAATTGTTTTTGTATCTATTAGATGGGTTTATTTACTATTTAAACTATTGTACTTTATAATTTAAATTTCTTAAAAGTAAATTGTTTTTTTTATTTTTCATAAATTATTTATTTTTGTGAAAATTTTGTGATTTGTTTTGTGAAAAGTAAATTTAATTCATGTATAGTAAACAATTTCAATTTTTTATTAAACCTATCATTTATTTTCAACTATTTTAAAAGTAAAATTATACTTTGTATTGTATATAAATTTATATTAGTATATTTTGACTAAAAATAATCTATTTAATACCATATTAATCATTATTCTACATTACATTTCAATAATGTAATTTTTATTCTTAAAAGGTAATTTTTTTTAAAAACAATATTTATTGCAGCTTGCATATTTATATTAAAGTTAAATTTTACCATTTATGGAAATTGAATATGGGAAAATTGATTTAATATTTATAAAAATTATGTTCAATTTTTTTAATAATTTCAATTTTTTTCATTACGATTAATAACCATGTTAAAACATTATCACCATGGTAATAATTAAAAGTGTTAATAAGGGGGTTAAAAGTAAGTAATAAGATTTAACATATTATAAAATATTGTTTAAATTTTGTTGGATGTGTGAATTTATACTCATACTCATAATATATACTAAATATTTTAATTTAGTTCCACTTTATATTGGTAAAGTCATATAATATATTTAAAAGTTTTAAGTATTTATAAGTCATCCACACAATTCTGTTATAAAAGGACATATCCTATCCTCACTTCTTTAAAATATTTTAGCGCTATAGATTGTCTAAGAAAAACTGAACATTCTTACCAACTATTATATGCACATCCAATAAGTCATGGTATCACTAAAATACCAAACAATGTATGCTTAAAGTGTAATCCATATGAGGTTTTACAAAGAATATGTATAATTCTGAATCAAGTGTTTATATTTATTTATTATTCGACCTTATTAAATTATTATTTAACCAATATGAAAAAATAATATCAGTATCTTATATATAATAAAATATTATTATGATTATTTAAAAATCCTTTTAATCTTGTTTTCCATTATAGGGGAAATGAAAATATTGCTCATGGGTAATTGTGGACTGCCACCTCCTTAAAGTGTTGTGTTTTTTTTCATCACCGAATTATATGGATGATTAAAGTGATATAAAAAGTGAATATATGTGATATTTATGATATAATTATGATTCATAAAAGATAATATATTACTAAAATTATTACCCTTCCTTCTATTAGAAATGATAACGTCGCTCATGGCTACGCTTGAATTACCACCTAAAAGAAGTGATGTGATTCATTTTTCATTTCCACTATACAAGGCTATCCATAAGGATAGAAATAATTAGTAAATATAAAATGTATAAAATATTTGTTATTATATGAAATTAAAATATTATCTACATTAATTCTGTTAAACCTAGTATAAAAATGAATATTTTGTTCATGCATACATGTAGACTATAGCCTCCATGAAATGACATGGTTCATTTTTCATGAATTCAATAAATGGTTCATTTTGAAAGTGTATATAATATATAAATATTATAATTATAGAAATTTTAAGATTCTGGAGGTAATGTAACAATAAAACATTTGTAAAGGGTAAGAACACAAATATTTTTTTAAGGTTATAAATTTAACGTTCTTGAAACGTTTGATGTGAACTTAATCATTTTAGAAACAAAATACTACTTAGTAACAAATGAAATAAAGTGAATAATGATGATGGAATGATCATGAACATGTTTCTTAATCAAGAATTAAACTAATATAATTTTATTACTCATTAGTTTATATATATGAAGGAAATGAGTCATAAATCATGTTAAGGGACTTTCTTTTAAAAATAATATTTTATATTTTAGTTTCATACTATTTTCCCTGTATTTCCTGGTTCATTCAAACGATTAATGAATATTTTTATTTATGTTTAAAATCTTTGAAAATTTCATTTTATACTATATTTTAGTTTTTAAACAAAGTTTCATCAAGGTAATGTTTTCACTATTTTCAAAATAGTTTCTTTTTGACATTTTTTTTCAAAATAGAAAAATAATATTTTTACTTAAATGGATTAACTATATTTTCCAACCGATATAGCCATTATTAATTATTAAGAATAATTTAGAAGATAACATAGTTTTTAAAAGTATTTCATATTCCCTCTCTTGTATATGTTTTTCATTTATAATAATTTTCAAATAAAAAGTATATTTATCATTATGAATATGAAAAAAATTAATGTTTTTTCTTATGGGTTAAAATGAGTTTTTCCAGGTTTTTTTGATGAAAAATTGAAATATTATATTTTTTTTCATGACAATGTACTTGATAATTATAAATGATGACATTCTATCATAATATAGTTTTTTAGTACTGGTATTCTTGATATAGATCTCCAATGCATTGGGTGATAATTTAGTCTTTGAAGGAACAAATTAGAAAGAAAAATGGGTTGGTTTATATGAAATAATTAACTATGATTTATTTATACTAATATGGATTAAACATGAGTAAACACATGTTATTAATATGATTCTCTAGGATACCTATATTATTCTTCAAAAATATTATTTTATGAAAACAATTTGATTTTATGAGGTAAGGTATGTTTATAAACATAAAAAGTGAATGTTTTATGTTAAAAAGAAATGTTTTCATGAGTTACCAGATATCTCATGATGCCTTCATAATCAAACTATTCATAATAATCGGTTTTAAATTGTTTTTAAAGGATTATTTTTATATATAGAAATGTTTAATTTTGTACTCAATGTTTTATTATAAAAAGGTAAAAATATTTATGGGTTTTCATGTTTTTATTTCGAAAATCCATATTATTTTGTTTTTATATGCCTTACTAATATTTATTTTTCTCATCCATTATTTTGAAATTTTTTTCACTCGATCAAAAGATGAGTATAAATTTTTCCATGGTTAGTAGTTGTTTATGATGACTAATATTAAATGAATAAAAATTTTCTTGAATGAAACCTAGGTGTAACCTTAACATTATTATTTTTAGAAAATGTATATTTTGTGAATGTTTCAAAATTTTTATGTAATGTTTTACCTGATTCTATAAAACACTAACATTAAAATATCTTGGAAATGTATGAAATTTCAACCTGTATTATAAATCATATAATTATGGGTTGATTATGTTAAATTTTTTATAAGAGGATTCACTTATCTGACTCAGATTACTTGGTGATGAAAGAAATTATATATTATATAGATCCACCACCTATATCACATCCCACCACACTATAAAAACTATTGGTCTTATAGTGTAGAAAAGAGTGACCGACTAGGTTCATTCCAAATATGCACTCAGTTGGTGACTAGCACTGAGTGTATAAAATATAAATGTGGGAGGAATTATTCTCATATAACCCATGAACATAATGAAAATTCAACTAATCAAAAATATCATATAAAATAAATCCAAAATAACACAAAAAACAAAAATAATATATTTGTTTCACTGTATAAATATCTATAAATAATATATAAATATTTGATCCTTGTAAAAACCCTGATAGAAATACCAATGCTGATTATTGTATTGTCTTGATCAGTCTCCAAAATTTCCTTGGAAACTGATAAAATAATATATATATATATAGTCTTGATAATAGATGTATACTCAGTATGAAACATCCGAATAACACTCATAAAAATGTGCAAGATTTACACTAATGCTTTAGTGAATAAATAGATAAACATAAAAGTTATTATCATGTAAACATCCACACAGTCCCACCAAGGCTCACTCAATAAGGAAAAAATCCTACTATAAACAAATAATATCAAATAATATAGCAAGTGGTAACCAAAAATACTTTTTATCTGGTTTTTTTACTTTCACTTCCCAATGAAAAATGTCATGTTATCCCAATCCCTACCACAATCATGATACAAAACACCATATAATTACTATAACATATCTTGAAACCATATAATTATCTCTATCCCAGAACTACCACCATAAACAACATATAATTTTCATATAAAATGTCTTGTATAGTTGGGTATTTTGAACTAGATTGAAATTAACTTCATTCCATTCTCCTATTATGAATGACCCCGACCATATATCAACATGTCAATTACCCATAAGTCTTTTTGTTACAACATAATGTACATATATATGATCATAACAACCCAGATCCATCACATCCATAACACACCTTGAAGGGAGACTGGGCAAGAGGACTAGTTAGTTATCCATTCCCTCAAGAACCTGGATGTTCGAGAAAACACCTATAAACAAAAATTATGGGGATTTGATAAGGTTATCAAACTCATGTGGGGTAAGTAAAAAAAATTAAAAGAAGATATAATTAATATTAAACCCATAAAATCTCAACTTATAGGGTTAACGTCAAAATAACACATCCTATTCATCACAACCACCTCACCATCACAATTACACACTACCATTGCTTCCACTTTCTATATCACAATCTAATCCCAAAATACCACAAAAACAAAAAAAATTCCCATATTTAATTTAAAACTATTATTTCCTATCACCAACATTATTTTAATCCTTTATCCACGAGTTTAACTTTTAGTAAATTTATTTAAAAACACAGTTCATTCAATTTCCATCCCACACCCATCTATGATTTTCATTATTAAGAACACCATTATATTACTAAAGATAAACTTTAATCACCACCACTACATGAAAAAACACCCACCACTAACCACTTAGTGAATCAGACTAATATTCCCCATAAAATCCACACAACAGATCCTCTTCCCACATTACAAACCATACAATCATTCCTCATCCCTGTCAAAATCCTCTCTTTCCAACTATGGTAAGGTTGTAATAACCCCCTATGAAAAATACATCCCATATCAAACCATCAAAAAAATTTATAACCAAGGTTAACCTATCAAAGGAATATAAATTATGAAATAGAAACATTCAACACAATTAAAATTAAAACAATAATAACTTTGACAACATTCCCCTTCTAAACACGCCACTACATTCATTTCAACTGCTCCTGTATTGATTAAATCAAAAAAAATAAAGATATTACACTACTATTTTATTTACTAGTGTTAAATTATTAACCATTTATGAAATGTTTTCTAGAAATATATATTTATCAACCGACATGTGTTTTTCAACAATAGTGAAAACCTCAAAATAGTTAAAATAAACAATCCAAGCATGAACAATATCAAAAATAATTCAAAAAAAAACATGTTTCACTATTACCATTCAATTACTTTTGTATCGTTTCATTATATTTGTTATTTTAAACCTTATAATTAACCCAAAGAAAATATGGGCATGAAACCTCTATAACTTACACAAATAAATAATAATGAGTTCTTAAATCCTTTAATGCTTTGAACATCACCTCCCAAGGAGTAAAGAACCATTGATCAACCACAACTAACATTGAAATGGGACACCTCAAAACATAACCATAATGAACCAAAAATATTATATACTCAAATATTGACAAAATCTATAGATACATCAATAAAAAAATCCAGAAAAAATAGACAATGAATAAGAGAAGAAGTGGATGATAGAGTACCTTGAATCAGGAGAGTTCAATCCCAATGATCCATGAGGATTAAACTCACATGATAAATAATAGATGAGAACTAAGAGGGCTGGGTGATATAAAGGGTTTGAAGGGGAAAAATAAAATCTAAACAAAGGGGGTCATGTGCCCTTTTTATGGAGAAATACTGAGAAAAACTTTCCAATGCTAGGTGAATTCAACCAAGAACGTAATTCCTATGGTTGAAATGAGATATGAGTTTTCAATAATTTGAAATGATTGTATCCTCTAAAACTTAAAATCTCTCTAAATATTCCTTAAACATGTTTTATCAAAACCAAGACTTGAAACATTGTGTTGTAGATGTTTTTTCATTCACCAAATGGCCACTATAGTTCCTCACTATGGTGAAGATGGAATATTCTCACCATTTTACCTCACTGTGACCCAGACCAAGATGTGAAAAGATTATCCTCATATTGTATCTTCCTACTCGCATATATCGACCATATAGTGACTCCACACCACCAAACCGTTGAAAATGGATACAACCATGGGTGTGGTGCTCCCCAGGTGGAAATAAAAAGTTATAAAACTTATCATGACACCACGCAACAACCACATGCATGGTTATCTTTTCCATTTTACATAGAAAAGTTTTCCAGACACTCAACATTAACTTTTAGTGTTTCACTCCTATGTCCTAAAATTAATCTCACTACACTAATAAATCTAAAATGAGCCCCAACACGATCACCACCACACCTACTAACATGGCATAATGATCCTCTAGAGAGTGAAAAATCTTCTCCCTATTAGACCCCATGATTTTACTATTTATTTTTCATCTAAATAAATACAATGTTGAATTTATTATTTAATACAAAAAATTAAAATGAAAAAAATTATGGTATATTTTACTGAGGTAAAATAATACTATTAAACATAAAAATTAATTGATTATGAGAATGAAATATGAAACATCATTATGAAAATAACAATTGGAATAGAACCATAAGAAAATAAATAAAATTAACATAAAATCATTATCTTAGTGGTATCAAATAAAAACCATTTCCATGATTTCTACTATATAAACAAGGAAAATAACTAAAAATATAGTATATTTTTTGAGTTATAATTAAATCAATATAATTATTGATTTTATTTTTGTATGTAAGGATATATATATAAATGAAATCAAATTATATATATATATAAATATATTTGTTAGAAATACGGCCATTGGATATATGGATGTTGGAAAATTATTCTTAAATGTATGGTAATTAGATTTATCCAATGAAAAAGATGTGGAATTAATAATAATATAATTAAAAAATTAATATATGAAGAATTTTTTAAATATTTAATTTTTATATATATTTATTGTGCGTAAAATGTCATTATTATTTTTAAATAACGATTTTACTTACTTATAAAATCCAAAAAATGATCTTTATAAAAATGGAGTGATAAAATTCAATCATTAGATAATGAATAAATAAATTAAATAGTTCGTGGTTAAAATTTTCTGATGCTAAAAATGATATTTTTTTATGAATTTCTGTTATTAAGTATTTCATATTTTTATTCTTATTGTTAAACCCCAAAATTCTAAAGTTAGAACATTGTATCTGATAGCATGTGTGCCACACAACACCAAATGCATAAGGGAATATAATATCCTAATAATTTAAAAAATATTTACTATTTTAAATAATTTCAATCTATTATATAACTTGAAATTCACACAATACTGAGTTGTCTTGTGTCACAGGAAATAAAGAGCTTCTTTGATAGCTCACATTGCACACAAGACTGAGTTTTACCAAACAATAATATATTATTAAAATACTATTTAATATAATCAACATATTAATTAATTTAGTAGCTATGAAAATGATTAACTAAATTATAAAAATATATGATTTTAAAAAAATATAAGATGAAATTATTATTTAAAAATTAATTAGAAAAGAATATAAGACCCAATTGAATATAAATAGGGTATTTTTATAGATAACTATTTTTATACCCACAAAGGTTTTTTATCATAAAAAATCCAATAAATTAAAATTATGGAATTATATTAATTCATTATTTATATAATATATTCAATAAAATATATTTTATAGTCATCTAATATACTTGATAGGAATAATATAATAACAAACCCAATTTTATGAAAACTATATTTTTATAAAAGTATTTTTACAATATTTTAATGAAGAACCAATTTTAAATACTATTTTTTGAAAATTTATAGATTATATATGTCAAAATAAAATTATAGTTTAAATAAGAGCACAAAAATTAGATTAGAGTAAATTTTTGATATTTTTATTTGAAGTTCTATTTTTGATGAATAGTGAAAATACCGAATTTTAATTCAAAAATTCCTTTTCATCTAATTTATTTATAAGGATAAATTATTTTTTTATTAGTTTAAAGATTAATAATATCAATATTTCTTATTTGAAACAAATTTATTTCATTTTAATCAATTTCACTTGGAAATTGGACATAAAAACATCTCAAACTTTTGAACATTTTTACTCTAAAAACCCACATTGTTGTCTGGCCCACATGATTGAATTTAAATTATTTTCTGCCACTTATGTGATTTTAATATATAAAAATGGATTATATATTTTTAATAATCATATTTTATAACATCTTATACGTTTATCATATTTCCTAACCAAATATATTAGTGAAATTAAAAAAAATTAATTACAATGATTAAGGAGAAAATTTGCTTAACAAGGGACAAAACCTTAAACATAAGGGCCAAAATAACTATGAAGCTTGTCCAAAAACCATTTTATAGAAATATTTACACCCTAAAAACCATTTTATCTAATTTTTATTGTTTTTTTTGTTGATTCAATAATATTTCCTTATGACTTTACCAATCCTCATGTTTTGAAAATCACAAACACCTAATCTCATGACAAATTTCATTTTACCCTGTGTTTTACTTTCCTAAGGAAAATTTTCTTTCCCTAAGGAAATTTATCCTAACCATGTTTTTCATTTTTCATTATCTTTTCTAAGTGTAAAATTCAGTTTCATATCTAAAACCTAGAAAACATATAATACTTAGATAAAGAGCATTCTGTTTTCATGATCCAAATTCAGACTCCGAGTTCTCGAAATTCAGACTTTGAACTCTTATGTGTTCTGACTCTGAGCTCTCTGAATTTAGACTCCGAACTCTTATGAGTTCTTACTCCGAGTTCTATGAATTGAGACTCTGAACTATTATGAGTTCTGACTCTGAATTCTAATGAATTCAAACTCCAAACATTGTAAGTTCAGACTCCGAATTCTAATGAATTTTGACTCCAAACATTGTAAGTTCTGACTCTGAATTCTCATGAACTCTGACTCCAAACTTTTTAAGTTCAGGTACCAAATTCTTTTGAATTTAGATACCAAATTTCCTTGAAATTTAGACTCCAGAATTCTATAGAGTTCAGGTTCTGAATTCCTTAGAAAACAGAATCTTAATATCCCTGTATTATAGCTACTAAATATTTTTTTGGTTAGAATCTGAACTTTTATTTTCTTACATTCTGAATATTTTATTTTTGATTTTTAATCATATTTTTAATTACAATTTTTTTTATAAAATTATATCATGCATTCAATTACTAACTAACCATTTTTTGAGTGACACATGTACAGGTCCCTCCGAAATTCAAGGAAAAATATGACTGTTGGAGGAGGGAGCCGACCATTGGAGCTGGACCCATAAATAGGAGCTCATTTAAAAGAGATCAATACTGTTATATGGATCTAGAGATCACATGTTGTTGAAGTGTTTTCTAGAGAGAGACTCTCATGATTAGTGCGTACTTAATGAATTGTTCAGGTTTGCATTGTGCGACTCCAAATATTGCTGATTATATTCGAGGACTTCCAGGGATAGGAAGACAGAGGTTCTTACTACTTTAAAGTTCAAGGAATTCCTTGATGAGGAAGACAAAGGTGCCAACTACCTTGAGGTTGAGGGCTTTTAAGGATAGCAAGACAAACTTCGATCTTCGTATCGAGGGCTTAACATGGTGTGGGTAAGATAGAATTTCTTGAAAGTATAAATCAAGGGACTCTTATCCTAGGTTGTTGGATACCCTTCTCTTTGGGTTAAAATATTTTTTACTTGTTTTGTTTCATGTTTTCCGCTTCATTTTGATTGTTAAGGAATGTTTAACTATCTTATAATTCCTTATACCTGTATATGCTGATTTAGTACTATTCTAAACACTTTAAGGTAGAATCTTTATCTTTGTAAACTTTCATTAAGTTTCATTTTCCAGAACCATCTTTTCCAGAATCACTTTCTCAGAATCATATTTTCGGAATCTAGTAAGTGTGTAGAACTAGAGGTTTATTGAATTACCTTGTTTAACCTTGTTAAAAATAATCATCTTCAAATGTTCCAAAGGAATTTTTAAAGTATAAATTTCACCCCCTCTTGTATTTTGTGAATTATTAGATACTTCATTCAATATCTATATTATTTCGATCCAACATTTGGTATTATAGAGTATATCATACTCAACATACCATCTCAACATTTGGTATCAAAGGAAGGATAACTCATACTCTGAACCAATCCAAAATTTTCTATCATAGGAGGTCTCTAAAATACTTATATTCACATATAAGTTTTCCTTGGTCAATTTTACATTGTTCAGTTTTTTCCTTGCTGAGGAATATTTTCCTTTTTTACTTAACCTTATTACTAACAAGTTTGTGTGGAGACATTTTTCTTTAAGATAAAAGGAATCAATGTTGGTTCCATTTACAAACTAAATCCAACCAGACCACCTATTTTTTATGGGAATGATTAGGAATATTGGAGTGATCGCATTAAGACATTTATTATCAATACTGGAGTTGACACTTTTTTTATGCTTACTGGAGGATATAAAATACCTGACAAGGAAGTTAGGACTTTCACAAATCAAGAAAATCATGTATATCAACTTAATTATTAGGTATTAAATACATTGCTTTGTTCCATGACTAGAAATATATATAGCCAAATTTCATCTTGTGAAGTAGAAAATTTTATTTGGAAGAAACTTGAAGTTACACACACTGGAAGTTCAAAAGTCATTGAAACTAGAAGAGCCATGCTCGGAGCAGAATATCATGGTTTTTTATTTCCTTATAGATAACCCATATGTAAGGTGAAACTGATATTTATGACTATTTTTAATATTTTATAATCCATGGGTGAGAAAGGATTAGATGATGAAGCTCTTGTGGACAAGATCATAGACTTAATTCCTAATTAGTTGGAATCCAAGAGAACTGCTATTGATGAAAATAGAAAGGTTACTATGATTACCCTTGATGAACTTTTTGTGGAACTCCTATTCAACACAAGACTAGAATAAAGAGAGATGTTTATAATGTAAAGAAGAATAATGGGAATGGATGTGTTTCTTTTACTACAACTTCAAATCATATGAAAGCCAAGATTCCTAAGAGAGTTACAAGACCCAAATATATGAAGGTTGTTATACAATCTGAACCTAGTGGATGTGAATGTTCAGAAAATGAAATAGCCAATATTGCTTGAAGGATGAAAAATATAGCTGGATAGAAGAACTTTCAATCCAGATATAAGAAGAAATAAAGGAAAGATAAAAAAGATTCATAAGTAACATGTTATGAATGTAAGAGATATGGACATATAAAACCTGATTGTCTTATGATTAAGAGAAAATAAAGAAAGGAAAAACATTATAAGAGAAACAGAAAGAAGTACTACAAAGATAAATCTAAGAAAGTCATAAAAGCTAATGACACCTGGAGTGCTAGTGGTGGTGAATATTATAATGAATCATCAAATTATGAATCTTTAGGATAGAATAATATTGGTTTAATATCCAGACTACCTATTGACAATCATTTCATAATGGATAAGGTACATAGTGATGAATCAATAACCAAGGTTTCTTTGAATGAAAATTATTGTAATGATAAATAATATGAATGTTCGGATGAAGAATCCTCTTCTGATGAAGATGATACTTTACCATCCTATTAAGAAGATTCTAGGTTTACTAAGCTTATTGAGAATGAGAATAATAAAGTCAACAAGAATATTGATAATGAAAATTATAGTATTTCTATACTTACTAAGGAAATATCGGATCTTTCTATAGAACCTGATAAAAAAAACCATTATTTTGATAGTATTTCAAAAAACCTTGAGGAAGTAAATTCTAAAAAGGTTAAACGTTCTAGGGATCTAGAAAATATAATTTCCAAGATAAATGTTTTCGAGCCTAACTATAGTTCTAAAGCTAATGTTTTTGAACACAAGAACCTAGTTATCAGACTGAAATATGAAATTTTTTCCTTAAGAAAGTGTTTGTCAAACTTTACCATAGGCAAAGAAAATTTTGATAATATGTATTCTCAAATCCGACCTCTAAGAAATAATTCTGGATTTGGTTGTACTAGTTCTAAACCGGTTTTTTGTAATAATTATTTTGTTCCTCAATGTGATCCATTTTTCACTAAGTGTTAGTGTGGTGGAAACTGGGAAAAAAATTATTCCCTAAATAAAACATAGTATTTAAGATTTCATAAAGCCTATATTTTGAAGAAAATGTGGGTGCCTAAAATTTTTCTTTCTAGAATTTTAGGATCTAAGAATGTTTGGGATCCGAAATTATAACTCTTTTATTTTCAGAAAAATAAAGAAAGTACAAATAGCAATACTTGGTACATGGATAGTGGATGTTCCCGACATATTAATGGTAATAAAAACTACTTAGAAAATATTATCAAGATGAATGGAGGAAAAGTAACTTTCAGAGATAATGATCATGGAGAAATTATTGGTATAGGTAACGTCGTTCTTCTTGAAAAAAACTTGATTTCAAATGTTTTATTTGTTAAGGGTCTTAAGAAAAACCTCATTAGCATAATTTTATTATGTGATGAAGGTTATCTTGTAAATTTTAGGAATGAAAAGTGCTTAGTACACAATTACAGGGAAGAAATTATTCTTTCTGAACATAGGCAAGAGAATGTATATACACTAAACATAAAAGACCTTATGAGCCAAGACTTACCTTGACTTAGTGCAATGGAGGATCATTCTTGGTTGTGGCATAGAAGGTTAGGACACTATAACCTTAGAAACCTATGCAAACTCTCAATGAAAATATTAGTTAAGGATCTACCAAAGCTTAGATTCGATTCTTCAAAAGTTCGTGATCCTTTTCAATATGGAAAGAAATATTAATCAAGTTTTAAATCAGTCAGTGAAGTCTCAACAAATGATACATTATAGTTAGTACATATGGATCTTTTGGGTCCAACAGAAACTGGAAGCATTGGAGGAATGCATTATGTATTTGTTTAAGTCGATGATTACTCTAAAATTATGTGGGTATATTTTCTAGCAAAGAAATCTGAAGCGTTTTCTTATTTCAATAGTTTTAGAGCCCAAGTCAAAAATGAGAAAAACCTTCCTTTGATAACTATTCATAGTGATCATGGAAGAGAATTTCAAAATTCTGATTTTGAATCCTTTTTTAGTAGAAAAGGCATTACTCATAACTTATCATCACCTAGAACACCTCAACAAAATGGCATTGTTGAAAGAAGAAATATAATTCCTCAAGAGATAATGAGAACCATGTTGAGTTAATATTCTATTGCCAAACATTTTTGGGCTGAAGCTCTAAGTACTTCTTGTTATACTATAAATTGAGTTTTGATTTGACCTTTTCTTAATAAAACCTCTTATGAGTTATGTAATGGTAGAAAACCTAAACATTCCAACATCATGGTTTTTGGTTACAAGGTATTTATTTTGAATAATAAAGATAATTTACATAAATTGGCTCCAAAATATGATGAAGGAATTATCGTAGGTTACTCCAAAACTTACAAGGCTTATAGAGTTTTCAATAAAAACACATGTACTGTTGAATAAAAAGTACATGTTAAATTTGATGAAAATAATCCATTCATTTTTAAACCACCCCTACCTACATATTTGGATGTGTTTTCAAAAACTGATTATCAACCTTTGTTAGAAGATCCTTCTGATAAGGAAGATTCCCAAGAAAATGTTTCTGAAGCATTTACCCAAGAAGATTCCCTACCCTATATTGATGAAAAGGTTTTACAAAACCCAAATCAGTTGTTTCTAAAGAATCATCCTAGTGATAGTATCATTGGTGATGTGAATCAACCTATAAGGACTAGAAGTTCCTTAAGAAATGAAGTAGAATATCTAGCATTTCATTCGCAATTAGAACCAAAAAGCACTGATAAAGCATTAGGTAATGATGATTAGATAAAAGATATGCCAGATGAGCTAAATGAATTCGAAAGGAATAAAGTCTGGACCTTGGTTAAAAGAACTAAGGAAACTTATATTATTGGTGTAAAATGGGTCTTCAGAAATAAGTGTGATGAAAATGGAATCATAGTAAGAAATAAAGCTAGATTGGTTTCTAAAAGCTATAATCAACAAGAAGAAATAGACTATAAAGAAACTATGATCCAATAGCTAGACTTGAATCTATTCATTTTTTACTTTCCTTTGCAGCATTCTTCAATTTCAATCTTTTTCAAATGGATGTGAAATGTGCTTTCCTTAATGGTTATGTTCAAGAAGAAGTTTTTGTTGAACAACATATTAGTATTGATGATACAAAACATCCTGAACATGTTTTTAAACTTACCAAAGCTTTGTATGGACTTAACCAATCCCCTCGATCCTAGTATGATAGACTTACATTATTTTTTCTTCAAAATAATTAATTCAAGGGAAATACAGATCCAACCCTTTTTATAAAGAATGATAAGAATTTTTTTTATTGTTAAAACCTATGTTAATGACATTATATTTGGTTTAACTCAGCAATCTTCAACTGATTGCTTTGCGGATCTAATGAAACATGAGTTCAAAATGAGAATGATGGGTGAGTGAACATTTTCCTTGGTTTTTAAATTTCTCAAAAACTCGAAGGGATCTATATATCCCAACGTAATTATATTAAAGATCTTCTTAGAAATTATGGATTTGACATCACTATGAGTATAAGTACTTACATTGGTACCTCAAATTCACTTGATCTTGATGAAGTTGGGAAACGAGTAGATCAAACATCTTTTAGAGGTATGAAAGGATGTTTCAATTACATGACAGCAAGTCATCCAGACATATTGTTTTCAGTATTCTTATGTGAAATATATCAATCCAATCCTAAGGAATCTCATTTAAAGGTAGTGAAAATAATTTTTCGCTACTTAAAGAGAACCATGGATTTAAGATTCTTTTATAATTCTGAAAATTATTTTTTTCTAAAACGTTTTTCAGATGCTAACTTTGGTGGATGTAGAATGGATAAAAAAAGTACATCCAGAACTTTTCATTTCTTATGAGATTCATTTCTTTCTTGGTCATGCAAGAAGCAACACTCAGTAGCACTTTTCACTACTGAATCATAATATGTAGCAGCTGGAAGTTGTTGTACTCAAGTGTTGTGGATGCAACACACACTCACAGAATATGGTATAAGTTTTACTAAAACACAAATTTTGTGTGATAATACTTGTGCCACTACATTAATGAAAAACCATGTACATCACTCTCGTGCAAAACAAATAGATATTGGGCATCAATTTCTTAGAGATCACACACAAAAAGAAGATATAATTATTCAATTTATCGGAACACAAGATCAAATTGATGACATTTTCACAAAATCATTACCCTATGATAGATTTGAATACATTAAATAGATGTTAGGAATGATAATTGTAAGGTAATAATCCTTATTAACATTCTATTGAAATCAATATTTTTACAGCAATAAACTCCTTTCCATAGGGGGAGTACATTTGTTTGTTTGTTTATCTAAAAAGAAATTCATAGTCAGTTATTCTAAATTTTTGTAATGAAGATTTTCTAAAATTCTCATAATTAATTTTTTCAAAAAAAAAATTCTTAATGAATATTTTCGAAAAAAATTCGTAATGGAATTTTTTATTTTTCGTAGTCTAATTTTTTTTCGTAGTATCAAATTTCTCGTAATGAAGATTTTCGTACTCAAAAATTTTCGTAATGGAGATTTCTGTACTCAAGATTTTTGTAATTAATATTTTCATACTCAAAATTTTTTTAATGAAGATTTCCGTACTCAAAATTATCGTAATGGATATTTCTATACACAAAATTTTTCGTAATGGGGTTTTTCATTTTCAATTTTTTTTGTAAGCATGATTTTTCAGAATGTAAAGTTCTTGAAGAAAAGTTTTGCCTCGATATGAATAATCTTCCTTGAAATCCGAAAGGTATGTTTCCTTTCCTAAGTTTTCGTAATCAACTTTTATTTGTTGGTATTTTCATTTGATTTTAAAAAATTTCAAATTCTCAGTTCCTTAAATCTGAATGTTTTTATTAAAAACCTCAAAATATCAGATTTTATCAAGTTTTCCTTACGGCTATTATATCAACCTTCAGATCTGATCAGAAGTATTTTTATCCATTATGTTGTGTTTTGAAGATGAATTGTTTCTTAGAACACCTTTATAAAGGACCCTCGACGGGTTTCCCCACATCTATCTGATGCTCTCGCATGCTGAAGTTCCGACCCTCTACATAAGCCTGTTCCGAACTTCTCAAAGTTTTTCTCATTTCTGAATGTCTGTAGAATAATTGGTGCATCCGAACTTCTTCGCTAAGTATAATTGAATCATTTCTAAGAACATAAAATTTAATGGATGTGACAGTGTTTGCATATCGAAGCCAGGTTCTCAAGATTTGGTATATCCGGATTTTCTTGTTGAGTTTTATGAATCAGTTAGTTTCTTCAAGGAAGAAGGAAGAGAGAAGTTTTCCATCAAAACCTATGGAAAGACATATGATCTTTCATACACTAAGGAAACCGGTTTGATTGGAGTTTTGTATGAATGAGAAGCTGAATTTTGTTTTCATAAGTTTCTGGATGTTCAAGGAAGCTTTAAAAAGATGTAAGATATGGAGTGCCCAGGTCTTATAGATGTCAAGACTCCGAATATTTCTCACCTCTCTTCAAATAATCAGATCCTTGAATTATGGGTTCAAGGATTTATCATTCTGAGAAAAGGTGACAAGGACACAATGAAAAGGAGTGACATGTATATCCTAGATTTTCTGGGGAACCTGAGGAAGGTCAACTTGGTTAAGAATATTCTCATTAAGATTGAGAAAATAAAGAATGGAAACTTGAAGGCTCAGATAATCATGTATCCAGCCATTCTTTCTTAGTTGATTGTTCGCTATCTAGAATCTTTCAAAATTCCATACTGTTCGAAGCCAAGGAATTGTAATGTCATGCTAGTCAGTGATGATACTTTGAAGAGGATGAACATTGGTTTTTTCAAAAACCCTAGAGAATTTTATGACTTACTAGTGGATGAAGATGAATCTTTTCTAAAGAAACAAGAAGTGCCCGAATCATCGAGAAAGGGAATAAAGAAGAAGTAGTTGAAAGATGTAGAAGAGGAAGAGAAAACCCCAAATCCTAAGGAAGCCCAATCAGTACCTCTAAAACCTAAGAAAAAAAACCCTATCTAGATGAGGTTGTAGAAAAATGGAGGGAAGATAAGAAAAATAAGAAATCAAGGGAGTTAAGTTTTGGTTTGGATCCAACTGAAGCCAAATCCTTAAAAGAGAAGACAATAGATGAGATTGAGAAGAAATCTAAAGATAAGAAACAAAAAAAGAAGATGGCTAAGATTGAAATTGTTCAATCCCTTCTAAGGGATACTGAGAAAGCCTCATAGAATATCATAATACCAAAATATTTTATGGTAGAAGCTTTACCTAAGACTCTGGGGAAGAAGTTTTTCACTTCGGAAAAAGCCCATGAAAAATTTGTTGAAGTAGAAATAATTGTCGAAGAAGTAGAAGAAGAAGAAAGGAGTGGTGACCCCGAAGATCTCATAAATCAAGTTGAAGACTTCCATGAGAAAGAGAATATATCCGAGAAATTTTCAATCTAAACTTCAGAAGAAGAATCTTCAAAACATGCTACACCTAGGAAAGATCAGAAGAAAGATGATGAGAAAGCTGAAGATGATGTGAACAAGCTGTCTGAGCAAGAAAGTTTTAATCATCATTTTATTCATCCTGAAGATGTTGAGGCATGATCTAAGAAGGAGAATATATATGAAGATAGAACTGTTCATATTTTTGAAAGTGAACATGAATCTTAGGATGAGGAAGCTGTTATGGGAACTAATAAGGGGAAACAGGTGGTTGTTGATACACCAACTAAATCCATTGTAAATAAGAAGGAAGATGGTGGATCTTTAAAGAGGAAACTTACTGAGCTAGAGAAATATCCCTCACCAAGAAAAGTTTCAGATTCGAAATCATCATCACTTGGACAAGATATTGTTGTACAGTCATTGAAAAATCTTGTTGGGACCATTCTGATTTTCCCAAGCATAGAATCTAGATTCCAGATGCTTCAACACATAGTAAATCAAAAATCATATTCAGTGTCTATAGTGATGGAAATGTGTGTTAAGCTTGAGGTTGATTTCCAGAATTTCTTCATTAACTATGATTCCCACAAAAGGTCTTGTAAGAAAATGGTTAGCTGGTCAAAGAAGACAGTTGAAGATATGAGAGAACTTGATGAATTCCAAGATGGTGTCAAGGATGCATTTGACTTTGAAGATGGTAAGATCAAAGATCATACAACTAGTTTTGATGAAAATTTAACTTTGTAACAAAATTATCAGATTCATGAAGTAAAAGATCTAAATGGGAAATTGTATTCTGTTGCCCAAAGTTGGAAGAGAGAAAGAGATCTTTGGATTGAGATAGAAGAAAAGCTTGTCAAGTAGGAAGAAGTCCTGAAGGCTCAGGAAGAGTTTCTTAAGTCTCAGGAAGAAAGAATCAAGGCATTAGAGAAGAAACATGAGGATTAGGATCAACTTCTTATGTGAGTAGAGGAAGTTCATAAGGAGCTCAAAAATATGAAGAATATAGTCAAGAAGTTGATGTCGAAGGAAAAGGAAGGATACCTTTGTTGTAATCCGATCTTTTTTTGTACTTTTCTTCCTTGTACAAATTCTTTCTAATCGTAATGAAATTTTTGGTTTCATGTCTTTTGGATGTGTTGTACTAATATTTCAGGTACCATAAATTCATTTCTATTCCCTCAAATTCTTTTTTCAAATCACAAAGGTGGAGAAAGGAAAAAGAATACTAAGTAATGAAGAAATATCCCTAAGTAAGGGGGAGTTTATCTAAGGGGGAGTTTTCATTACAGTGATTTCCATACTCATGATAATGAAAAATCTCATTCTAAAAATCTAGATTACGATCTATAGTGTTCCAAAGACTAAGGGGAAGTTAGTCAAATTCATCTTTTCCCATATGATAAGGGAAATATGTTTTATTTTCGAAGTCTAGAAAAATATTTTATATGTCCTTATTTTCTTTTTCTTAAAGATGTTTGTGCATTCCAAAAAGAGAGAGATTGTTGAGTCAATAAGGTTTACTTATGAATTTTCCATTCCTTCATGTTTGGGAAGATTGTTGAGCCAAGAAGGTTTCCTTATGACTTTACCAATCCTCATGTTTTGAAAATCACAAACACCTTATCTCAAGGTAAATTTAATTTTACCCTGTGTTTTACTTTCATAAGGAAAATTTTCCTGCCCCAAGGAAATTTATCCTTACCATTTTTTCAATTTTTCATTATCTTGTCAAAGTGTAAAATTATGTTTCATATCTAAAACCTCAGAATAATATAATACTTAGATAAAGGGAATTCTATTTTTAGGATCCAAATCCATACTCCGAGATCTCTGAATTCAGACTTTGAAATCCTATGAGTTCTGACTCTGAGCTCTCTGAATTCAGCCTCCGAACTCTTATGAGTTCCGACTCCAAGTTCTCTGAATTGAGACTACAAAATTTTATGAGTTTTGAATCTGAATTATTATAAATTCAGACTCCAAACATTGTAAGTTCAGACTCCTAATTCTAATGAATTCTAACTCCGAACATTGTATGTTCTGACTCCGAATTCTCATGAACTATAACACCAAACTTTGTTAGATAAACTTCTGAATTCTTATGAACCCTGATTCTGAATTTACTTGATATTTAGACTTCAGAATTCTATAGAGTTTAGGTTTCGGATTCTTTAGAAAACAGAATCTAAATATCCTTTTATTATAGACACCAAATATGTTTTTGGTTAGACTCCGAACTTTTATTTGATTATATTCCGAATATTTGTTTTTGGTTATGTAACCATATTTTTTCTTACACTTGTTTTTTTTATAAAATGATGTCGTGCATTCAGTTACCAACTAACCATTGTTTGATTGACATGTGTATAGGTCCCTCCAAAAATCAAGGAAAAATATGACCGTTGGAGGAGGGAGTCATCCATTGGAGTTGTGCCTATAAATAGAAGCTCATTTGAAAGAGCTCAATAATGTTCTATGAATATAGAGATCACATGATGGTGAAGTGTTTTGTAGAAAGAGATTTTTATTCTTAGTGCATACTGAACATCTTGTTCCAATTTTCTTTGTGTGACTCTGAATGTTGATGATTACATTCAAGGACTTCCAGGGATAGGATGACAGAGGTGCCAACTACCTTAAAGTTAAATGACTTCCATACTAAGAAAGATAGTGGTTCCGACTACCTTGAAGTTGAGGGCTTGCTGGGATAGCAAGGTAGACTCCGATATTTGTATCGAGGGCTTCCCCTGTTGTGGGTAATACATAATTTTTTGAATATATAAATCAATGGACCATTATCCAAGGTTGTTGTATTCCATTCACTTTGGGTTAAAAGATTAATTACTTGTTACTTGTTTTGTTTCATCTTTTCCTCTAAATTTTGATTGTTGAGGAAAGTATAACTATCATAAAATTCCTTATACTTGTATACTTTGATTTAGTAAGATTCTATATGCATTAAGTTAGAATCTTTATCTTTGTAAACATTCATTAAGTTTCATTTTCCAGAACCATCTTTTCTGGAATCACTTTCTCAAAATCATATTTTCGGAATCTAGAAAGTGTGTAGAACTAGAGGTTTTGTGAATTACCTTATTTAACCTCATTAAACATAATCATTATTAAAAGTTCCAAAGGAATTTTTAAAGTATATAATTCTCCCCCTCTTGTATTTTGAACATTATTAGATACTTCATTCAATATCTATATTATTTTGATCCTACATTTGGTATTATAGAGCATATCATACTCTACATACCATCTCAAAATTTGGTATCAAAGGAAGGCTACCTCATACTCTGAACCAATACAACAATTTTATCCACTTCTCACAGAAAAAATGGGGTGAATTATATTTCAAAAAACTAACAATAATGCTACTCCTTCTCCACTATAAAAAGGCACTCACCCCTCCCACTTATCTGCAACTCTCAAGCCACATTGGATCAAAAAATATATGACCAAATAGATTCTAAAAAACAAACCCCTAATCCTTGAATCCTCACCTTTGGCATAAATACAATCATGGAATCCCTTTAATGCAAACCAAAATGAGTTACCTGAATAAGAGGAACATACTTCCAGAAGCTCTTTTATTTTATTTTCATTCTCCACACCATAAAATCTTTGTATAATATGATCATACGATAACACCAGTATAATAAATTTATTGATATTTTATTAGTATAAGTTTTAATGCTACACTTACACATACAATTCCAACTAATGGGTAATAAACCTAATATTCATGTACGTCGAACAGATGGCTCGTGAAACTAAGATGGTTCATTTTTTACTTTACCACCTTTGAGTGTTTGGAATTACGATGGAAAAAATTGTATATGATATATTTGATATTAATAAATTCATTATCATTCTTTAATTCTTATCTAACACAAAAATATATACTTTCTATTTTGTGGGAATATGATAACATTATTTGTAGACGTATGAACTACCACCTCATCAAAGTGATGTGATTCGTTCATGCTATATATGGAATATATCAAGTATGGTATATATATATGAAAAATATATAAAATATAAAATATAAATTATTTATAATATTAATATACATATATATTATTTACATTTATTTTTTAAAATACAAATAATAAATCAATGGAGTGTTCAAACATACGTACGACCTACCATCTCCATGAACGGTGCATTTCATTTCATATCTCCAAACATTAAATATTACTATAAATATATATATATATATATATAATGAAAATATATATGAGAAATATATCATGGTTTACATCTTGGGTGTTATTAAATCAAGATCTATGTTATTAGAACAAAATAAAAAATAAAAAAAACTCGGCAATTAACACTCAAAAGAGTGAAAATGTTGAAATACTATTAACAAACAGGTAATAAGATATTATATGAAGTTAATATATGATATTATAAATATTATTATGGTTATTTTATATATTTTTAACTTGTTTAAAACCTTTATAGATGAGGTTAAAGGACTTTCACCTAAAATGAAATGCATTATAGGGTCTTTTCATCTAACTTTTTATATCTATGAGATAAATGTCATATTCACGACTCACTTCATTGTATGGAGAATCTATTGTCCGTTTTCATATATTACATAGTGAAATAATTTATCTAAATTTCTTTTAAATATTTCATTAAATTTTAATCTTTTATGAGGCTTATGATTCAAATTTTTCAATATGATATGGGATACTATGGACTGTTTAAAGATTATATTCCTCAAGACTAATTCTAATGAACATTCAATGATTTATCCATTATTTGAGGAATATTTTATTTTTGTTCACATAATTTCATATTAATGATGAAAATACTACCTATTTGACATGTAACATCATGATTCATTCATTCTTTATGATATTTCAAGTTTTAATATGAATAATTTCATTAATGGGGATTTGAATTAATCATTACCAATTGGAAAAAATCACATAACCCAATTTCTTTGCATTAGGTTATATTAATTCTTCATTGTCATTAATATTATAATATTATGTGTGTATTTACTTTTTACTATCATTTTTTTATTTCAAATTATTTTATGTAGATTTTTATTTGAGTCACACAATCTATTCATTACTTGAGTTTAACTTCAACATTATCATCTTTTCAAGGGTTTTCATCAAAATATAATTTTATTCAGGATTATTTACACTTAAAATTTCATTCAGGGAAATTATTTGATGATTTTATACTAAAACCGTTGATTTTATTATCCTCTGGTTATTCATGACATTTTTCAATTAACAAAACCGTATTTATACTCTTTGGTACTCAACATGTTTTAGAAAATGTTTTTCATAAAACCTGACTACATTTCTCTCTTTAGTGAGAGAACATGTTTTCTTATAAAAATAATGTTTTCTAAAAATATTATCAAAAATATTTTTAACCATTCCAAAATGACTTATTAAATAAATTTTTACTCTTTTTTATTTTGATAA
Organism: Viscum album; assembly: GCA_963277665.1. Taxonomy (NCBI): domain Eukaryota; kingdom Viridiplantae; phylum Streptophyta; class Magnoliopsida; order Santalales; family Viscaceae; genus Viscum; species Viscum album. Next base: position 1,104,293,464 of record OY728137.1, read on the forward strand.
TGTTTTGATAGAAATATTATTATTTCTTTCTGAATAATAAATTTTTCTAACCTTTTTACCATGAAAAAGGAATGTTTTTCCCGCATTTGACATGTAAAAATTTATATGCCATCATTTTTTGAGTATTCCTTTGACTTTTTAACAAGTTATTTTTTTAGAATTTCGTTTAAAAGTTATTTTAAATAAAGTAATTTCAAAATATTTTTCAAAATAAAAAGGATATTTTCCACAAGTATGTTTTTAAAAGATATTTTTATAGTATTAATATTCATCAAGGATAACAACTCATTATTTCTACTCTAGTAGGTATATATTGTATTGATACAATCTTTATTATTCATATGGATGGTTTATGACTTATTTGGACAAAGATAATATTCAAATTCACACCCTTGATTCCTTTGTTATTCCCCTCGAAATATTCAATTTCTTATGATAATTAGACTTTGGATTTCCCATAATTATCAATATCATTTATTAGGGATATGTTTAGTTTAAAAAGTGTATATCATATTTACATACAATGTTTACATTTATAGTTATTTAATTATCTGGGATAAATTTTTTTATTTGTATTATTTATTATATATTGATATTTGATAAGGCATATTGTTTATTAATTATATCAATTATTTATTATAAGGAATAACTTTGATATACAATGATATGTGGGTCCTAGACTTAATAAATCCCCTTTGTGTATCAACAGGTTTCCATGAGAAAATAATTTTTACTAATTAGAATAGTTTAAAATATTTATAGGATAGATTTTGAAAGTATAGGTTTTAATATTCCTAAGACATGGAATCTCATAAATAATTATTTCCTTTATTTTGAGTTAGTATTTATTTTCCATGATATTATCACTTTTAAAAATTCTATGAATGCATTTCATTCTCAATTTTTTATTAAATTGAATGATTTTTCATTTTTTTACCTTTCTATATTGATTAATACACATCTAGTTATTTAAATGGAATGTGTTTTTATTTGTTTACCTTGCCATGTTTATGAAATTCATTCTTAATTTATTGATTTCATGGATTATTTATTCAGTTATTAACTTTCTATATTGATTATTATCTATTATTCATTATTATTTACACTATATTAACAGTTCCTGATCATTCAAGCTCACCCTTATTATGTTTACTTTCACCAGGATTCCTTAAATTTTACTAAGAATTTTATTAATGTATATTCTATATGTACTAGTTCTATTATTTTGGAATGAAAAAATTATTGTAATTAAGATGTTATTTTTTAATACAAGACTAATGTATTTATTTTTTTACCATTACTATTAAAAAATTTATTCCTTTAGTATTTGATTCCTTGTAATCATGACAATGTAATGGTAGTAGAAACCACCTCCAAGGATTCTGGGTTCATCTCTCAACAGTTGGTATCATGGGATGTTTATTAGAAACATTGGGAACTATATTTCAAAAAACATAGATTGTATAAGATATTACTAAGGATGACTTTTAATATATGTATAGAAGAACATAATAATTTTTAGTAAGATAAATTTTATTTGATCTTTCATAGAAATATATCCTTGTGTGGATACTACATGTGTACATGGTTCTGGTACAGATGTACCTAGGGGTAATAACTCGGAGAATGTGCATTGGGTATGACTCAAGCTTAACCTGGTATATGACAAAGAGCCTTATATCTCTCCTAGTTTGAAGATCCTAGGGGATATTCTTAGGACAATTCACATTATCTTAGTAAACCATTATAAAGAATCTGAAAAGATAATTAAAACTAATAACCTAGGTTAAACCTGAGGTGTCTTAAATTAAAAATAATGTGTCAATATTTATACATCCTAAAAACGAATATATGGTTTTTCTAGTATGATAAACGATGATCACACAATGGTTTTTGGTTTTAGGAAATTTCCTATTCTATAGGATAGAATATTGACCAAGGAAGGACCTATGTTGAAATAAATAAATAAATTATTTATTTTGGTTTTATTGGAATCCTTAGTTAAGAGGATATTTATTGATTAGCCTTAATACAAGGATGTACATCATATTTATTTTTGAAATTATATTAATATGTTTTTAAATAAATGACAACGTATGTGTTAGGTAAAAATCAATCAGCTCTAGAAAGGCTGTGGACTTAAACCCATGACTGAAGCTCAAAAGGGGGTTTCACCTACCACTAGCCTACGCGATGTACTAGTAAAATTATCATTATTTTTAATTAAACAATTTGATGAAAAAATATAAATAATAAACCATTAGTGTTAATTTTTAGATTTAGATATTAATTTATTAACCATATCGACTTTGGAGAATAGTTAGAGAAAAATAGTTAGACTTTTCACTATTTTGTGGGCCTTAAGATCCCTTAAAAGTGTATTTTTTTCTTCAGGAATCAGATTTAATTTTTGGATATCTATTTCACAAAGTATTGGATGAATTAGAATCACAACCAATGGATAAAATTATGTTTATATAAATATATCATTTAATTATTTTTCCTCATATTTTTTGTGAATAAAATATTTCCTCATCATTAGGAAAAGTATCTTAAAATAATGTTTTTTCATAATACCTTAATATTTGTGGAACAAATTGTGTTTAAAATCATCAAAGGTTTATGAATTTCCAGGATTCAAAATTCCATTGATCATTAAATTATTTTTTACTAATGACATCAATAACATCCTATTAATATTTACACTTTTATCTATATATGTATATTTAATTTCGAGTAATGTACTTCTACATTGAGACCTAGTGATATTTTATCCCATGTGACCTTTGCACTTCGAATTTTCTCTTTATTAGATGGGTTTTTACACATCCATATCATGATGTGGGATTTCAAAAAGGATAATATTATACAATATATTGAAAATATCAAGTTCAAATTACAATGATTCAATTTAATTAAGGTGGCAAGAATGTATCACCCTAAAATTATAAAGGAAGAACACTGTAAGTGATAGCGTGTATGACACACAATACCAAAAACATAAGGGAATATAATATCCCAAAACTATATATTATATTTACTATTTTAAATAAATTCAATCTACAATAAAGCATTAAATACACACAATACTGAGTTATCTTTCATTATAAACAATAAATACTTCTTCGATAGCTTTCATTATACACAAGACTGAGTTTTATCAAATAACGATATATTATTTAACTATTATTTAACATAATAAAAATAGCCATTAATTTAGTAGTTATGAAAAGGATTAAATTAATTTTTAAAATATATAATTCAAACAAATATAATATGAATTTATCGATCCCAAATTTATTAGAAATTAATATAATTACTAATTGAAAATTAAGGGAATATTTTATAGAAACCTACTTTTATACTCACAAAGATGTTTTATCATAATAATTTAAACTAATTCAAATAAGTGACTGAAATTATTTTAATATATATATATACATACTATAAAAAATAAAATATTTTTTATTTAATATAATATTTTTCATAGGACTATAACAACAAACAAGATTTTATGCATAAGAAATCTATATTTTTATAAAGGTAGTTTTATCACATTTTAATAGAAAACCTATTATAAAGAGAATTTTATTCAAATTAATTGAATTTATATATATAAATAAAATTAATATTTGAAATTTTCATATAAAAATTTTATTAGGGAAAATTTGTGTTTTTTTTTCATTGATGTTTCATTTTTTAATTAATAGTAAAAAATGCAGAATTTTGATTCAAAACATAATTTTTTTCTATTTTATTTATATTGATAAATTATATTCTTTTATTTGTTTAAAAAATAATTAGATAAAGTGTTAATAATTTAAATTTATTTAGGTAATTATAATCAATTTCACATTGAAATTTGATATAAAAACATCTCAAACATTTGAACATTTTTACTTCAAAAACCAACATTGTAGTCTCGTCTGCATGATTAAAGTTAAATTAATTTCAACAAATTATGTTATTGGAATTTCAAAAAATGGATTAAATATTTATAATAATCATAATTTATAATTTATAATTTTTTAAAATTTGTTTATTTTCAAAAATATTAGGGAAAATAATTAAAACTAATTATTGTGATTAAGAGGAAAATTAGCATAACAAGGGAGTAAACCTTAAACTTAATGGGAAAATGACCTAGAAAATTTTCAAAAATACATTAAATTGACATATTTTTACCCGATAAACCTTTTGATAAAATTTATATGTTTATTGGAGTCACTTTTCATAGGAAAAACATGGGTGGAATTCTCTTCACAAAAATTTACAAGAATGCTACTCCTCCACTGTAAAAAAGGCACTCAACATCCTTATTACTAACACATGTCAAGACACTTTGGATCAACCAATATCAAACCAAATATATCCTAAACATCCCTCAACTAAAACTATAATCCTAAACATATTAAAAAACCCATTCATGGAAGCGCTTGGTTCAAGCCAAAAGGAGTTACCTGAATTAGGGGTAACATCCTTCCTCAAGATCTTTTGTTTTATTTTCATTATTCACCCCCAAAATATTCTTATTACTTTTTCATATAATAAAATAAGTATACTAAATGTAATTATATATTTTTTATTATAAGGTTTATAACTACACTTACACACACATCCATCTAATAGGTAATGAACTAACTGTTCCTGTACAAAAAATTACCACCTCATGAAGCGATGATTGTATTGTTTTCATTTACAACCTTTCATGATTGGGAATTATGATGGAAATTTTTTTATATATGATATAAATGATATTAAAAATTTATTTATGATTTTCAATTATTATATTACATAAAAATCTAGGCTTTCCATTTTGTTGGAATACAATATCATCATTTGTGAAATTGTGGACTACCGCCTCATTAAAGTGTTGTGATTCATTCAATCTATACATGGAATATATGATGTATGGTTTTAATAAAAATATGTAACATATATGAAAGAGATATTATATTGGATTTATAATATTAATGGACATATATATCATTTACTTTTCATTCATTTTAAACACGATAATGAAATTACCGTAGCGTTTATGCATTTATATGGCCTTTCATATCCATGAATGGTGCATTTCATTGGTTATCTCCAAACCTTGTAGATTATTATAAATAAATATATAATAAATATATATAAGAAATACATAATTATTTACGTAATTTAAGTTATTAAATCATGATCTATTTAATAATAACAAATGAAATCATACTCGAAAAACTAGGTAATCAACACCTCAAATAGTAAAAATAATGAAAGATTATTAACAAACATGTAATAAGATACTATAAGAATATAATAATGATACTATAAATATTTTTTATGGTTATTTAATAGGTTGGTGACATGTTTGAAACCTTTATAAAAGAGGTTAATTTATGTTTACCCTTATGGAAACACAAGGTAAGGGATTTTCATATCACATTTTACATATGTGTGATAAATGTCATATTCACATTAATACTCAAAATGTTTTGGAAAATGTATTTCAGAAAACTCAAAATTTTTTGTCTCTTTAGTCCGAGAACTAGTTTTCTTCTAAAAACATGTTTTCTAATAATATTTTCAAAAAATGTTTTTCTCTATTCAAAAATTATTTATTAAATACATTTTTAACATTTTTTATTTTACCGATGATTTCTAGGGAATATTGTTTTCACTTTACAAAAATGGAATTTTTATAACCATTTTACCATATAAAATGAATGTTCTCTTTACCTAATGTGGAATATATGGAATTTTTATACATTATTTATTCGAAGAAACATTTTTATGATTAAAAAGTTTAATTTTAAAGAATTTGTTTTAAAGGTGACTTTTAATGAAAATGATTTTCAAAATGATTTTTAAAATAAATAAGATATTTTTCTCAAGAAAGTTTGAAAAAGATATTTTTATAGTATTATTATAAATAAATGAAAAACATTTATTTATAATACAATTGGTATATGTTTTATTGATACCATCTTTATTCTTCCTCTTGATGGTTTATGATGGATTTTTTCAAGGATAATATTCACATTCTAACCCTTGATTCATTTGTTAGTCCCATTGAAATGTTCAATTTTTTATGATCATTAGACATTAATTATCCATATAATTTATGATTTTTATTTTTTATTTCATAAATTTTATATAATTTCTAAAAAAGGTGAATACTTTTTTAGTTATTTGATTATTTGGAGAAATATTGATAATCCGTATTCTTTATTCCATACAGATATTTTCTAGGGATGATTTTTTATTAATTACATCAATTATTTGATATAAGGAATGATTTGAAAATGCATTGACGGGTGGGGCCTGATCTTTTTATATCCCCTCGATGCATCAAATGGTTCTCACGAGGAAAATCTGTTGGCCAAATTAGAGTTATTTAAACTGTCTGGAGGATCGGACTTGACAAGATAGGTTTTCATGTTCCTAATACTTGATGTCCAATAATTAATAATTACCTTAATTTTGATTCACTATTTATTATACATGAGATTTTCAGAATAAAAAATTATATGTATTCACTTCATTCTTAGTTTATTTATTAAATGAGATGTGTTTTCAGTTTATTACCTTGGAATTTTGATTTTCCCTTATCTAGTTTTTTAAATATTATTTTTTTAGTTATTAACCTTTTTATATTGTTTACACACTTCCATATCAGTGTACTAATTTCATGGATGTTTCTACCATAATTATCTTTCCATATTTTATATTTCCATTTATTCATTATTACTACAACTATGTATACCCTTATAGATCATTTGAGATCACCCATATTATGTTTCATTTCTCCAAGATTCCCTGGTGTTTACTGATAATGTTATCCAAGGATATCCTAGATGGAATAGAGTTATTATCCTATAATGAAAATATAGTATAATTATCTTATTCATTTTTAATATAAGACTCATGTATTTATCTAGTTTATAAAGTCTACTAAATACTTTTTTTATTTGATATTTGATTCCTTGTAATCATGTCAATTTAATGGTAGTAGACACCGACTCTAGGTATTATGGGGTCGATTTAATAAAATAATAAATTAATTTAATAACTTTTATATATAATTTATTGTTTCCATGAATAATTAATATATTAAAACTCATTTAATTAGTAATACATATGAAATTATAGTAAAATTAATTAATGTTTAAATCCCATTTTCTTATAAAATGTGTTATATATATATTTTTTATATTTTCATTTAAAAGTGAAATTTTATAAAATTTAGAATCATAATTAGATTAAATGGATTATAAATTTAGAATCATCAAATTTATTTGTTTAAAAGGGGATATCTTATATATCTATGAAAAAAATTATTACCTTTGAAAATAATAAACAAAGGTAAAAATGTGAAAAAAAGGTAAATTAGAGTTGCTGAAATTTTTGATAATTAAAATAATATATATGAATTATAGAATTCATTTGTTTGTTATGATATTAAATCCCAAATTTCTTACTAACATCATCTCATAATAATCACTTAACACCCTTGTGATTCTATCTATAGCCTTTACCTACCTTAGGTTTCTAAAGAAATAACAAACATTTTTTTGCCAATAATAGGAAATATAATCTACATATTCCATATAAATAAAACCATTAAATTAACTCTTTAATGTATAATTTATTTTAATATATTATATCCTTATAATTTTTTTCATTGATTTTAGTTCCATTTAAAAAATCATAAATCCTTTATTTTGAAGGATCCAATGTTGAGAAGGATCAAATTTATCAAGTAAGTTTCTAAGATCTTCCCTTTATTTTTCGGTTACCTTCTCAAATTCAATTTTTATAAATATCATCCTATATTATAATGATATTATTTTATAATAATTATTTTTCAAATAAATATATACTACTACTATATTACTCCATACTCTTACTCATTCATTAATATAACATGTTCTTATTAGGGTCGGTTCGACAACTTACTTGAATGATGCTATACTAACATAACCATTTTAACCAAGAATAAGTATCAAGAAAATAATACTAGTAAAATTTCATATTAATGAGTAATATACTTCATGAATAGGTTTATTTTGAGAATTAAATAAAAATTATCAAAAATTATAATGTAACTTATGGTTATCAATAAATTACATAATAAATTTTCATCATAGATTCCATTCTTATAAACCATATACATAATTTCCATCAAATACACATAGGGATAAAAAAATAATCAAAATATATTTATAAAAATACCTTTTATAATATTTTGATGATCAAAAGATTATTAAATAATAGTTATTTACATCACAATTATGAAACTTTTATGAAAAATAAAAATTACTAACATTTGAGGATTAAAATAGAAAATAACAAAAATATATATGTTTAAAAAAATTTTATAATTGAATAATATAGAGTTAATATATATTAATAATATTTTCAAATAATTTATTAATATATTATTTTTCATTATATAGGAGGTTAAATATCTTTTTTGGAACACAATAGTATAGGTATGTTTTTTCTTTCCAATGTCACATTAAATTCAAGATTGTTATGAATAAATTTATATCTAGTGAAATAATTTGATATTTATTTCTAAAATTTACTTTATTTTAATCTCATTTTTTGTATATATGTTTTAAATTTCTTCATAACATTTCATTTACTCTTTAGTTCATAATTTACCAGATGTAATACTGACATGAAAAACCAACCACACCTCTTATTTTATATCAATAATATTTATTCTTCTTGTAAAAATTTTTTCTCTTGTTTTAGGAATTTAATTTTAACAACACATTTTATTTAATAATATATATTTTCAAAGAACTTGAATTATTTTAAAAAATAATATTATTTTATCATTTTTGTATGATCATTTTCTACCATTATTGACAGTATTTACATAAAAGTGAAAGGAATATATTACAAACATTTTCCTAATATATGTGTTTTCACACAATATTAATTGTTATATTTAAGACACTTCCCCCAGGTTTTCATGGTATTAAAAGGAAATCTATTTCCCCCTTTTTAGAAAATATTTATTTATAACTTATAAAAAATGTAAAGTGTTTATTTTCTCTCTAAGATAATTTTAATTATCTTATAAGAGTTCTTTCATCTATATTAACATACATTATTTTTTATTATGATTCATAAGGAAAATTATCTAAGGAATCCATATAAATTTTTTATATAGATAACTTATGATAATTTATTATGGTTGTTTTCATGAAACTAGTTTAATTTCAAGGGTTAATAAATCTATGATGAAATTATAAATTTTTTCAAGTTATTATAGAATAAATTTTTATGGTTTATCATTATATAAAGGGTGGGTTCATTATATATCTCCAATTAATTAGTTAATGATTAATATACGATGAGATCATTATGTGATAAGAGTGTTAAACCATGTTCTCTATGTTACGGGATGTAGGTGCTTTTTCCATGTCCCCTATATTATGGAAAGTAGGTCGGTGAAGTCCATTAGGATATAAATGTATTTTTAGTTAGACTTGAATTTCACTATGTCTTATATGTGTATGTTTTTCAACATTTTGTGTTATGAAACATACCTATGCTATTCTATTAGGGATCGTGATAATGGAATCATGTTTTTACACTCACATGACTCATGTCGTAAATTATGTGAAATCCTTATGAAATGACCCATATTTTTAAATATATGAATTTTTGGGTATGATTATCTTATGATATATACATAAACCGTGATTTTGATTTCATACACATATTCTCATATTATTACCACTTATAATAATTAATTTAAGGAACTTATGTTTACCCTTAGTTATCATTTGATCTCACCATTTCTTATATTTCCATTCCCGAGGTTATAATAATACCACTATGTTCTATGGGTCAAAAAGAGTATCACATGTAATGATTATTAGTAGGAGATATTGTAAATGTTATAAAATCACTTTTTTTTAAATATCTAATCTTCAAATAAAAAAATAATATAAGTAATAAGGTGTGATTGAATGTGATATGTAAAAAATAATTATGTGAAATAATGTAATATATATGTATGAAATTATTGGGTTTCCATAGGTGGTATCATAATGTCCTTTAATTATTATTAGGTATTAGATTGTGAAAAATAAGTAGATATAAACTTAAACAACTTACGTTGAAAAATGGCACTGTGGGAAGAACCTAAAATATCATAGGTTAAAATCAAGGAGTCATAATTTAGGACATCTTGGGATTGATTTTTTTATCATATGATCCCTTAATTTAGTTAATATTAACTATGGGGGTCAATACATCAGAAAGAATGAACATTGAACTTGATATCATAAATTATGATTTAAAATGGGGAATATAAAAAAGGTATCTTTTCATAGAGTGTATGATTGTTATGAATTCATAGTGATGTCATTCAAACTCAAAAATAATCCTTATATCTTCATAGATATGTTAAATATAATATTTTGAGACTACCTTGGTCAATTTATGGAAGTATTTAAAGGTAATATCCTTATATATTAGAAGAGAAATGAATAATATAAATTTAATTTTAATATTATAAAAAAGTCCTTTAGAAAGGAGAAATTGTATTCCAATGTTAGAAAGTGTGAATTTTGGCTACATAAAGTATCCTTCTTGGGTCATTTATTCACAAGCGATGGTATATCTACAGTTCCTTTAGAGATATATGTGATGGAGAATGGCCCAAACCAATAACTTTAACGAAGAGGCATAGTTTTATTACATTAGAAGGATATTATTGATACATGATAAGAAATTTACCATGAATATCAAATCCATTATCTAGAATAACTCAAAAGGGATTCAAGTTAATATGTTAACAAGAATGTGATGAAAATTTCATGGAGATCAAGAGAGATTTATTCACCAAACTTATAATCACACAATAACGTACTCGATAAAGGATTTTAATATTCAATTATTAATCAGAGAATGGATTGAGATGTGTCATAATATATAATGACATGGTGGTTGGTTATACCTCATCTCAATTAATGATTCATGAGAAAGGTTACCTAAAATATGATTTAGATCTAACAATATTAATATTTTCATTAATGATATGTAAAAATTATATCTATAGTGTAAGGATTGAAATATATATTTTTCATAAGAAAATAAATATATATTAATGTAAGAGTTGAACATGAACCAAAGGAGATGGATATAGATGATCAGGGACTATGAAAGCTCAGTACATTACCACCTTGGGATGGTAACCAAGTTCGATGATGATCATAGCAGACAAGAACACTTTACCTTATATATGATGAGGGATAAGAGAGACTCTATATGAATGGATTTTCATGGGATGGAAATTTAAATCATGAGGGAAGGAGAGAAATAATATCTTTCCCGATGGACCGCTCAAATATAAATCCATGTAAAGATAAATTATGAACAGATAGATGGAATGTATCAATAGATAGGTAATATTATGGAGTTCAATTTTGATAATTATGGAATGCGAAGAGTTTATAAATGAATATGTGTTCATTCAATACATGAATTAAGGAAGGATTTATTGGGTGATTAATATATCTATTAATTCTATATTTGTCATGGAAGAACAAATATGCATTCATATCTCAAGAATCATTTCTTGTGAGACCACATGAAGAGGGATATTTTAGAGTATTCATCTCGATGCATGGTATGCTTGTAAGTTAAAGATGAACAAAATAAGTAGAAGGGGATTATGAAACCACTAAACATAGTTACATGGAAATGGGATAACATAACAATTGATTTCATTATAGGACTTCCCAAGATCTAAAAATTTATAATTCAATTTCGATTATAGTTGATAACCTTATGAAGTCAACACTTTTTATTTATATTTTAGAATAGTTCTTACTTGATCAAATTTATTGGATATACATAATGAAGGGGTGTGATTTTTTATAAAACTACTATCAATTGTATCTAATCAACATTTTATGTTTTCCTCAATGTTTTTGATTAGTTTTCAATAAGTAGTATATATAGATATCATCTTCAACACTAATTACCACCATTAATATAAGTGTTAATATGAAAAGACTATTCAAACTCTAGATGATATTCTTAAGTCATATTTAATGGAAATTAATAAAGGTTAGTATCAAAACATTCCCCTAGTAGAGATCTCATATAATAATAGTATCCATTTTAGAATTAAAATGGAACCATATGAGGCTCAATATGGGAAGAGGTGTAGATGTAAAACATATTTCAATAATGTTAAAGGTTTAATACTGATGGGATCAGATCTTAATAATGAGATATTAGAGAAAATTAAAAACATTCTGTGGAATATTAAAACTAAACATAGTTGATAAATGATCTATGATAATAATCATTGATGATATCTGGAGTTTGAATCCAATGCCATGATATTACATTGAATATCATCATGGAAGAGGTTTATGAGATTCAAGAATAAGGGTTTTTTATTTCCTAGACACATTATCTCTCTTGAAATCTGTGATCTTTTGGGGATGGTATATTATCATATTTCTCTTCCTAAAAACCTCTCCCAAGTGAACGACATGTTCCATGTATAACTTGGGAGGAAATAAATGCATGAACCTTCACATATACTAAACTTGAACACAGTACAAATGGAACACATGCTATCTTATGATAAAATACTGGTAAGAATCTTGGACCATAGAGATAAAGTATTATGAAACAAGACTAATCAGATGATTAATGTTATATGGATGTGTTATTTTTTTTGATAAAGCAACATTGGAACCCAAATATGTAATGATGTAAAATTTCCCTCATTGTTTCATCATAGTTATGAAATTTTTAGGGAAGAATTACTTGAAATGGTTATGAAGGTGACACCCTATGATTAATCAAAATTACAATAATTGACTGAAATGTCTGATATATTATAAAATGAAAGTATCCAAAAAAATAAAAGATCAAAATAGCCTCTTAAGAAGAATCCCTAATAGTAACACAATGCCCCAATGTAGTTAAGTCCTACGCAGTTCCTGAACTCACCTTAACCTGAAAAATATTTAATATAGATAGGGGTGTTCATACATATATACTAAGTTGAATATTACATAATAATACTAATTAATCTGTAGAATATTTGTTTTATTTCTTCTGTGAATAAAAAATAGAAAAAGTTTAAACCTATTAGGTAAAATACCTCAAATCTTTACCAAATCTTGTTCACCAAGAATCGTATCTAGGTATAATAAAATATTGTCCAAGAATATGGAATGATGGTATTGAAGGATCCTAGATCACCCTGAGAGGGGAGGGGTGAAAAATGGTGTCAAATTTTTCTTTATAATGTTAAGGATCTTGTTGCCACATTGGTTTAAACATGTTAAATATGTCTTATAAATGAAAGTAAAGATATGGAACAACCCTTTTACTTGGTTCACCACAAAGGGCTACATCCAAGGTGTATACGCCGACAGTGTGTCAGTCGTACCTAATTCCACTAATCTTCACTAGTTTTTTCATTACAAGGTTCGGTCAGAGTCACTTTGTGCCAGACATACTGCCTTTATAATGGTTCAGGGATAACTCAATGCGTCCCTCATATCACTTCCGTCGACTCCCCCTACACCACTACCATGGGAGAAGTCTAACTAAGTTTATCGACTTGAAGGTCACATTAATAGAATTTCATTGGAGTCTTTTTTTCAATTCTTCATGAGAGAATAATTTCATCAAAGTCTTTATTTAATAAACTTGAATGAACTAACCACACAAAACAAATATTCAAAATCCTGTTAGAAGCGTAACACTACACTTACTTGCAATACCTCAACTTGTGGACAAGATTTGGGAATTTTCATGAAACATGAATTTGGCGTAACCCATACTTTTCATGCAACCCCAATCTTTTGTGAAACTAAACCCAAGTGTTAATTTGGCCTTTCTATTCTAAAGTAACAACTTACACACAAGATTAACTTTTCGTAATTATTTTTCTCTCAAATATTTCGCTCAGTAGAGAAACCAGATTTTCATTGGAAAATTATTAAGTCTTTCATGTGGGTATCTACCTATTTATAGGCCTCTATGACCCTACGTGCATGTTTTAGACATATATTTTTCGGTGCTGACAAGTTTTTTCATGAGTGCACAAAACACCTTTTGAAGTCCAATTGGGCACGTAAGATTTTTCTGTGTAACCTCATCTTTCACACACATTTAATTATTACTCTTAATTTTTTCTTTTTCCATATTTTTATGCCATGATCCAAAAATAGGCCTATAATTCAAGTTTCAAATCACCCTTCAATATTTCATGAAGCTCCCTTTTCCAGAAAACATTTTCTCCATATTCTAATTTTTGGACCCAAAAATTTGAAAAACACTAGGAAACAACACCACATTCAATATTATTGCTCTCATGAACTGTCTGATCTGTTTCCTAGAAAACATCCTAAACTAAAAAAGATGATTTAAAAGAATCAAAACCCATACTCCATTTCCAAAATTGAATGGTCATGGTTCCAACAGGTATAACACATCAATTCTCTACTAGTTTATTATTCTCACATACTAACAGAAAACATTATGTGTTCCCAATCTATTGGATACTAATAAAAAAATACACCATATTTCATATGATAACCATTCCACATACCACAACCATACATCCTCACAGTCCTAAAATCACCACTTTAGGCCACTTTTCATTTGGTTATCACATATCCAGTACAATATGGTATATTGAACATGAAGGAAATAAACATCATGTTCTCCTACTACTATGTAAAACCCCTTTCATATATAATCTTGAAAATAACCTAAAAGGCTTTATAGTACCACATACTACACTTCCATATGATTATACCAACATCAATCCATGAAAACACCTACCACACCTAGAATGGAGATCATAGAAGAGAAAAAATCCACCATCTATTCCCTTTATCAATATAGATGTTGGGGAAAGGAATTGGAACATAAAATATTTGGGCATCAATAAGGTTATCTTACTTGAGTGGGGTATATAATGAAATCAAAATAAAATAAATTTATATGGAAAGTACAGAAAACCCCAACCTATTGTGTTCACATCAAAATAAAAGTACCACTTTTGGATAACCACCACACCATCACTACCACACACTACTATTTCTGTCACTAAATATATCACAATATAGTATTACTTTTTCATACAAACAACCAAAAAAATTACCATTTTTTAATAAACCATTTTTACCCAACACACACATTAATTCCATCCATTACCCATCTATTTAACTTATAATAACATCATTTAAAACCTTAATTATTTCAGTTTTAAACCCACATACATCTACAATTTTAATTATTACCAATCACATTCCATTGATACCATGAAACTGTGGTCATCACCCTAGTATCACATAAACCAACTCTACATAACCACCCCATGACTAAACCCAATAGCCCTTGTGAAATCCACACAATATATGTTCTTCCCACCAAACCAACCTATCATCACCCCTCATCCTCATTAATATCCTCTCTAACTAACCATTTAAAGGCAGTCGTTGCCCTACAACATAACACATCCCATATCAAACCTCTATAAAAAATACCAAATTGAGGTTACTATATCACAAAAATATTGAATAAACTATAACAAAAGGAAACACAAGAACAAATTTTAACAATAAGAAGTTCATTAACATTCCCTTTCTAAAATATTCTATCGTTTTATTTTTAATATCAATTACATGGGTGATAAAAAAAACTTCCAAATATCACATAATCAATTTTATTATTATCATTACATTATTTATCTTTTATGAAAGTTGATACCAATAATATGTACTTAGGAACTAACATAAGTATCACAATAATAGTGAAAACATCGCAATAATAATAATAAACAATCCTAATATTAGCAATAAAAAAATTATTTAAAACACATATAAATCAATCATATCTTAAAATTAAATTATACCCCTTTCATTATAGTTATTATAATTAGTATTATCACTAAACCAAAGAAAACATAGGTGTAAGATATATTAAATTTATTCAAATATAGAAGATAGAGATAAAAAATCATCTACCACCTAGAATATTCACTACCCAATGAGGGAAGAACAAAAGATCAACCACAACAAAATTCAAAAGGGACTAACTCATAAACTAACAAAGTAGAACCACAAAAATTATGTACTCAAATATCTACCAAATCTAGATAAAACTCACCCAAAAAACTATAATTATAAAATGGATGAGGAATAATAGAATAAGTGTAGGATAATTTACCTCTAATCAAGATATTATGATCCATTTGAACAAAGAGGATTAATCCATTAAGATAAATTACTGGGGTGTACAAAGAGGGCATGGAGTCGACTATAGTTTAGGGTTAGAAAATAAAATCATTACTAAGGGAGTCTGGATCTCTATTTGTAGAGAAAACACAATTGGCCTCCACCATGGTATGGTGACTTCAACCATATCCATGATTCCTCTAGTAAAAACATGACCTATGTTCCCAACCATTTTAAATGACCACATCCTCCATACCTCTCACTATTTCAATAAATTATTTAAATATGTTTTAATTTCACCACTAAAAGAACAACTGGGTAGAAGAATTCATTTTAATTCTAAGATGACCACAATGGATACTCATATTAGCTTAGAGGAAATTAACTTTTTGTTTCTACTCTATAAAACCAAGAAAATGATGTGTTGCGATATCTCTCCCCATTTCTATTTCTACACACACAACCTAGACTCTTTTACACTTCATTATATAACTACCATGCCAAAACAACAACTATATTCATCGGTGTGGTTCTCCACATAGGGAAAGGGAAAGTCAAAAGATACCCCATGACCCCATTCCCTCAAAAAACATGTTTGGATCCCCTACCTATTTTCCAAAGTACAATTCTTTTGAAACCACACCCATCACTATGTGAATTTAACTCCCATATTTCAAAAAACATAAAAAAACAAGATTATCATGTCCATACCTATAAAACGGGCCTCACTATGGCCAAAACCATGCCTACCATAATGATATGATGAACCTATATATTTAAAACTCTACTATCCACGTGAAGAACACATCTGACCTCCCTCTCAATACATCTATAAATAAAAAAAGGTAATGATTAAAAAAACTACCTGACAAACTAATTGGAACCTTGATATTGATGTGGTTATTTATGTATGTAGTAGAATTGTGGTCTCTATGAGTATATATAGAGATCTAATGTGATATTGACACACCACAAGATGAGATGTTCAATAAAAGATTACCAAGATGTTCAATTATATTTATAATAAGTATTGGTAGACTAAGATAAAAAAGACATAGCTAGGTACATTTCATGGCTCATTACCTATAAATGGTTAAATATCTAGCATCAATAGTATGCATGTATTCTCTAGAAACTACCTATTTCAAAGTGAAAAATGGATTAGGTGACTATGGATTTTATGATAGATTTACCAAGAAAACCTCAATCTTGGGATGTAGTTTGGGTTTTCATGGACTAGTTGAACAAAATCTAATATTTCATACATACTTGGGATATTTTTTCATAAATGAGTTGAGAAGGATTCATTACCTTTATATTTTTCATCATTACGAGTTACAATAGTGTATAGTTTTAGAATATGATACTAATTTTATGTTTCAATTCTGGTGGGGTCAACCAAAAGTGCTCAATAAACCGGTTCAATTGAGAACAAAAAACTACCCTCAGATTGATGTGTAGTCTATCCACACCCTTAGGATTTTTGAAGAAATGTTGAGAATTTGTGTTATATATTTTAGAGGTTCATGGTGTAGTCTTAATATAATTTTTATGTTCATATATAATAATAATTATCATAAATTAATATTAATGTTTCATTTTGATAATTTATATGAGTGATTTTTCTAATCATATTTTTTTCTAGAAGATATGGTTCCAATAGTTATAATACATAGTATTGTATAGAATATTTCAAAGAAGATCCAGTTGATCTTGAAAATATTTACAACCTATAAAAGTATAAATAGATTTAATACTAACCAAAGACACAATAATCATGCATTTGAGGAGGGAAAATATCTTTTCTTATGAGGGTTACCACATTTAGAACACTGAAATATTTTTATGTTGGATTTATTTTCACCCAATTATTTTGGTCACTTTGATGTTATTGAGAGTATCAGTACCATGGAATATTAGTTAATACATTATTATAAATACAATGATATTCATGTTGTATTCAATTATATATGATTTATAGATATCATATTGATCCTTCTTATGTGGTCTATATTGAAGAGGTTCAGTTAGATCCAAAATGTAATTCAAAAAGTGAGAACTTTAAATAGGGGATTACATTGAAAAGGCTCTATATGAGATGATGTTTCACTTAGTATGGGTTAGTGGAAGAATGGATGTATCTAATATGATATGTGGGACTGGGAGTTTGATATATAGGTGTAGAGTAATATATTTTTCATCAATGATGTTCTACAATGATCTATGATTTATCATATTGATGAGCTACCCATTGGTAAAGAGGTTACATTACACCTCCCATTACGAGGTATTATTTTTCTCCATATAAGGATGGACCATGTTTATTTTGGTGATTTTTAGTCATATTATGTGTTGGAGAGGATCTTGGATAACATTTTTTTAGAAACGAGGACATGGTGGAGAAATTTTCTCATGAGAATATTTCCAATTTGAGTTATGATGGCCCTTCTAATGTACTAGTGTCACTAGATAGCCCATTGGACTTCTAGTGGGTAGCCAATAGATTTATATTGGGTGTATTGGATTGTTTTTTAAATTTTATTAAATTATCTTAAATCAATTTAAAAGGGTTTAAAATTTCAATTTATTATCCCTTTTAACCTAGCATTTTTACACATCCCCCCTCTAAATTGTCATGATTTCACCATCTTCAAAGACTAGTTCTTTATCTTTCATGCACGAAATTGATAGTCGTCAATCAAACAAGAGTGATAGGTGTTGAAATAGAACTCCACTTACTTATATTAATGGTTTTCTTCATTTTTTCTTCAGGTTGATCCCTAATTCAAGAATGTTTTTAGGTTTTTTGATTTATTATGTTTTAGGTCGAATAATCTAGTGATCTTCCAGAATGTGATATCCTATTAGTCATAGGTAAATAGTTCCTAACTAATCCATATTGTTTTCTAACCTCTTCATGTGACATATGATATGTGGTATCACCATCCATGTGTAATTGATCTAAATTAAATTAAAATAATTTCCCTTAAACCAATTCAGGTAGGGTAAGAATGTTTAAGGTAAGATTGGACCCTTCTAGTGGTTTACCTAGATATCATTATTGTAAATTGTTATAGTCTTAAATTAAATTGAGATAGACCATTAGACATGAGACTATAAGAAGGTATCCTTGGGTTATTTGGTGATATTACAGACCTAGAGTAGACTCTTTTAGTCTTTTGGAACTTGAGCGGTTTTTAGTATATAGGTGTTGGTGTAAGGATAGGACCATGTGAAATGTATTAGTTTCCCTATAGCATTTGGATAGTTAAGTTGATAATGTGGTGAGAATTCCTCCTTTATTCCTTTGGTTTGGTTATGGGTATCGGTTGATTGTCTGAATTATAATTATTATTTTTAAGCATGCATGGGGTGATATGAAAACTTTAACGAAAAATTCTTATATTATGTTGTTAATATGGTTTTATAGAATGTTTGAGTTATGTATGTGGGATGGTAAGACCAAGTTTTATTAATGATTACTGTTGGTATACAATGAACTGTTATGTTATATTATCTAATATTATTTAATATATGTTCATTATGATGTTTTTTAATTTCTAGTATGTTTTTCTATGGTATTGGGACAAAATTTACATGTGTCCTCGATGATGTTGGGGATGGGATGATATGATCACTTATCCACCACCAGTCTTGAAAGTGAGAGATAATACTTGTGAGAAGATGATTCCAAAAAAAGGGATGATATTCCCATATAAGATTGGTATTAGTTGTACAAAACACCTCCACTATAATTACTCCATCCAATAATTAGGGAATATTTTCCTCTTAGTATTATTTGCATGGATAGGGATTGTATATTCTCTCTTTATCATTTTAACAGGATGTAATTACCACAAATATATATATATATATTATTGGGGATAATAATTTCATGGTTATGGTTAAGTTATTGGTAGGTAGTTCCCATGTATTATTGATTGTGTTATTATAGGGATTTTATTCTCTCTTTTCAGGTTATGTTATTCAGATAATTTTCCATGCATTACACATTATACTATAATGGGATGTTATACCCATTGATGTCTATGACATTGGATGTGATGTGTACCACCATTAGTTTATATTGAATTTTTTTTCTAAAATAAATTAAATAGTCATTTATATCATGCATTGCAATAATTCAAACATTCCTTTTAGGCAGAACTATCTTGGTGTATGTTACAAAAAACACTGACTTGGTGTATGTTAGATGAAACAATGAGTTTCTATGAAACATCTATTTTTTTATAATTATTTAAATGAGATAATAATAACCTATCCCTTAAACATAATCAAATGAGTATTAATAACCATATTTAAAAAATAATTATGGTGTTTTTATATAAATAAAACATATTTATAATTAAATATATAATTTTTGGCAAAGTGCTTTTATTTTCAAAATACAATTCTCTAAAATAAAATGATTTTCATGTCCTTTTGTGAAAAAAATTAAAAATAAATTTATAAATATTTAGAAATTTAATTTTATAAAATACAATTTATTTTTAAAATTTTAATTTTGAATTGATCTTTTGGATTTTTTGAGAAACAACATTTTTTAATGAATAGAGAACAATACGTAATTTTAATTCCAAACTACTTTTTAATATAATTTATTTATAAGATTAAATTTTAATAAGAATTTATATAAAAGTTTCACTAAATAATATTTTAATCAATTAATGCAATTTTTTTCATTGTAATAAATTTCACTTCAAAATTGAATATAAAAACTTAACAGTCATTTGGACATTTTTTCTTTAAAAACCTGCAGTGTCACCCTGTTAGGATTAAATTTAAATTAATTTAAACCACTTATATGTTTGTAATTTTATAAAATTAATTTCATATTTGGAATAAAAATAATCTATAATTTATAATAAGTTTAACTTAGTATTTTTACCAAAAATATTAGTGAATGTGATGAAAAATTATTACGATGATTAATAGAAAAATTAGTTTAACAAAGTACTAAAATATAAATTTAACACAAAAAATGACCAAGAATATTTACCTAGGGTAATTTTCTAAACATATTCCTTCCCCATACACCCTTGGATATAATTTTTTCCATTATTGAATCCACTTGAAATGGGGAAAATA
Organism: Viscum album; assembly: GCA_963277665.1. Taxonomy (NCBI): domain Eukaryota; kingdom Viridiplantae; phylum Streptophyta; class Magnoliopsida; order Santalales; family Viscaceae; genus Viscum; species Viscum album. The sequence continues at coordinate 1,104,314,796 of OY728137.1, forward strand.
TGGGTGGAATTCTTTTTCCCAAAAATTTACAGGAGTAGCACTCCTCCTCCAATATAAAAAAGGCCTCCTCCCATCCCACTTCATCGAACATCTCAATCCATTTTGGATCACTATAAGTATACCAAAATAGATCCTAAACATCACTACCACCATCGTTTAAGCCTTACTATTAGTATAAAAGAATATAAGGAATTCATTTGGTGAAAACCAAAAGGTTTTACCGAAGAATAAGTAACATCCTCCCTTATGTTACATTTTTTTATTTTATTTCTCCACCCCATAAACTATAATTATTATAATATTATAAAAAAATATTATCCTGAATCTATTGATATTTATATATGGTAATAGTTTTATCTAAACATACACACATTTCCATCTAATAGCTAACGAACAAACTATTTATTTACATGACAAACTGCTGCCTCCCGAAATGATGATTATTCAGATTTTCTTTACAGCATATCATGTTGGAAATTATGACAGAAAATATATATATATATATATATATATATATATATTTTATATTAAATTTATTTTGTATTTATTTTTAATTAAAAAATTTACAACACATATCAGTATACTTTCCATTTGGTGTAAATATGAACATTTTGTTTAAAGAAGTGTGGATTACCGCCCCCACAAAGCGATGTGAATAGTTCACACACTACATGTAATGTATTAATGATGGGTTTAGTTCACTTATATGATATATATAACATATTAATGACACTTTTAGGAAAATATATATATATATATGTTCATATATTTCATTCAATAATATGATAAAAACGGAATCATTGTTCATGCGTACGTACGACCTACCATCTCCAAGAATAGTGTATTCCATATCATAATTCTATATTATATGGATTATTATATTATGTATATAATGAATATAAATAATATTTATATCATTTTTTACATTATTAAAATCATTATATAGTTATTATTACCAATTACAAAAATTAAGACACATGCGATGAACAAAGTGGATATTTCTCAAAGTGAAGCCTTAACGTAGAATTGTTAACAACTGGGTAATATAAAGTAACAATAAAAACATATATGGTATTAGATATAATAATATAATTACTTAAAATATTTATAATAAAATTTAATTTATTATAAATTATTTTTGTTCTTGTTCAAAGAGAGTCAGGACATAACTTAAGGGAAATTTCATCTCATTTTTTATTTTTGTGAGATACATTCCTCAAGAACTACTCTTTTATTTTTGTGTGGTGTATATAATACAGATGAAATTATTATATGATTATTATAATTATATTTATGGGTATTTTAATATTTAATCTATGAACTTTATTTCATTGGGATAATTTTTCAAAAGTAACTAAATCGGTAAGGTAATTATTTTAATAAATTTTGATTTTTTGGGGGCACATGATTTGTAATTCATCTACATTCTCTTTCAGGGAGTATTTAATCCCATTTTAAATGTTATATAATTAATACCCTTATTTTAATTATATTTTAAGCTTTATGTAATTTAATTTTCTTACATGGAGAGTATGATCCAATGTTTACATGTTGTAGGAGTTTGTGGAAGCAATATCATTATTTATCGAGATTATTTATGATTATTATTTCATTGATGAAATATTATGATCCATATATCAAGAATACTCATTATTTTACTTATAATTTATTATTCAAGATATCTCCATGTATTAGTACCAATTTTTAAATTTTTTACTTTGAATAATTAAGAAAATGTTTTATGAAAATTCATACCATATTTTCTTATTCAGTTGGAAATATGTTTCATTTACAAAACAATGTTGTAAAAATTAGTTAAAAATTGTGATTTAAAATATCATTCAAGATCATTATAATTGAAAAAATATTTAAAAAATGTTTATTTGTTTTCAAATATTACATTATAATTTTTCATAGCCATTTTTAATGAAAATTGTTTTCAAAAAACATTTTATGTTTTTTAAATAAGTATTTCAATATAGAAATTATATTATCCACTAGAAATGTTTTTAAAGGATATCTAAATATTGTTCCACTAATAATATGACATCTGTTGGTGTTAATAAATCATTTATATGGAAATTATTTAATTCCCCCATTCATGTTCTCTTAATTATTGGTTTTTGTTTTAATGAGATAATGTTTATGAAACCTATTTCTCTTTCGGAGATGATAAACATTTATAACAAATTTATTTTAAAAAGTTATGATTTTTTAAATGATTATTAATCATGTTTAATTTTCTAGAGGTTATGATATGATTATATTTTTATGATGCCCATTTCATTCCATGGGTTATGATATGATTTTTAATGATCTTTTGGAACATGTTTGTATGATTTCATTTTGAGATGGGTGAGACCTAAATTTCCCACAAATGAATTGATTAAATATTTATATCCAATGATATATACTAAGATATTATATGTAGTAAACCTTGACTACTAAGATGGATATGGGTGTGAAACATGACTACCAAGATGGTATAAAGAGTGAACTCATACTGCTAATATGGCCATGGGAGTGAACCATGACTACCAATTTGGTATGGGGAATGAACCCATACTACCAAGATTGTATTAGAAGTTATTCCTTGACTATTATAGATATCATATTATATTATTACATGTTTTCAACAATTATATTTTTTATTATTATGTTATTATTTCCTAGATTATTTTTATTATATTCTTATGATTTATGTTTAATGAGTTTCAAATATTTATATCATGATACTTGTTTATTATCTTTGATATATATGGTATGATCATTAATTTTTATGATCTTTTTCGCATACCCTTATGTTCATGTTTATGTTTACATATCTCACTTTTTTATCCTTACTAAGTATTTGAGCTCACCACTTTTTATGTTTTCTCTCCCCTAATTTATGGAGATATGTATTATGTTTGATGTGTATAAGAAGGGTTCTAGTCAATTAGAACCTATTGTGAGATAATATATCTTACTTATATACCTGTGTTTATGTTTCCATGCTTCTAAAGGCACAAGACTAATGTGGTCTTTGGGTGTCTTTTTTTCATAATGTTTTAAGTACTACAAAAACATTATTTAATGTAAATGTATGAACTATAAGGGTCTCTATAGTTGGTATCAAGGAAAATGATTATATAACATTTGTAATATGGGATGAAAAAATGTTATTGAGAAACCTAAGGACATGTATGTGGGTAAGTATAAGGATGAAGAAAAGTATATTAAAATGTCTTGAAATTTATTAAAGGTTAAAGTGAGTGGTTTCCTAGAAATACATCCTTGTCAGGATAATATAAGTGGGTGTGGATCTGGAACATATGTACCTAGGAGTAAGAACTCTAAAAATTTGTATCAGGCCTAACTCATTATAACCTAGTAAACGACAATGGGAATTTCTATAAACCAGTTTTGACACTACCAAGGGATATGATTTTGAAACCTAAAAACACTTCATGAGCCATCATGAAGGATTTAAATAGAAGTTGTATATAAGAGACATTTGTAACTATGAAAATATTTCACATTTTGAAGTCAAGGATGAAATGGTGGTTGGATTAACATATAAATCTCAAATATTTGAAAAGAAAATGACGATATAGTTTAATGTAAAATCTAAAAACCATGAATAAAAGAAGAAGATCTTTCTTTATAGCTCTACGTGTGGAATAAATCATGGAGTAACATTCCTTAAAGGGTATAATAAATATTTTATGTTTTTAAGGTAAGGCCATAAAACATTTTATTATTGAAGTGACAGGAATAATTTAAAAAATAGTGAGAATGGAGAAAAAGTGACACATAATGGAAATCCCACGATTCAGTACTATAAGTGTAAGGACACTGAAAATTATGCTAACTAGGGATAAACCCAATGGATAGTTATGATGATTGACATAAACAACCTCTTAATCAATGAAATAAAAGGAAATATCATGAAATTTATATTTTTGAGTAGGGGTATGATAATGAAATTTTAAAAGGTACACTTATCATCCACTATATAACTACTAATCTCTTATTTTATTCAGGATCTACCCAATCATTCATATATAAAGAATTTTATAATGGTGTTAATCATCCACCAAAAGTATTAGATATGTAATTAGTAGTTCAAACCCCTAATTGTATAGTAATTTCATCCCAAATTTATGTTTCCTCTCCAGTTGAAGTTTTTGGGAATGTTCTTCCAGTAAATCCAATAACTCTTCCTTTGGTTGAATTTGATGCTATCTTAGGCATGCATTGACTTTCTCTACATAAATACCATAACAATTTCTAGGAAAGTAAGTTATATTTGATATTTTAAACCCTCCTATGATCTTCCATCAATGTAATGATAAGTATGAACTTTATATAGAGATTACATCTAGTGTATGGGTCTTGATTACCATTAAAAAAGTTTTTTATATCAAATAGTTGTGGAAAAAAATCAAAATTTATAGTATACATATTTTTTGAGAATTTTTGGATGTCTTTTCAGAAATGTTTACTAGCCTTCCACCAAAATGTGATGTTGAGTTCTCAATAGAATTCATACTTGGTTCCACACCAACTTCATAGACTCCCTATATAATGGCTCTAATTGAGTTGTTGGAATTGAATAAGTAACTCCAATAAAACCTTGATAAGGGATTCATTTGGCCAAGTGTGTCACCTGGGGATGAACCTGTTCTTTTGTGGAAACAAAATATCGATCAATGAATCTATGCCTAAATTATCATGAGTTTAACAAGATCACAATCAAGAAGAAGTATCCTCTCTTCCATATTAATTATTTGTTTGATATACTGTGTAGAGCTCAATATTTTTCCAAGATTGACCTTCGTTTTAGATATCATCAATTAAAGGTAAAGAATGATGATATACGTAATATATAATATCTAACAAGGTATGGACACTATAAATATATAGTGACTTATTTTGGTCTAAATAATGACCTTTCAATCTTTATGTATTTAATTAATATATTCATTAGTGATTACATCAATCAGTTTGTGGACGTACTTATAGATGATATTATTATCAATTCAAATAGAAAGTAAGAGCTTGATAACCACTTGAGAATTATACTAAAGACCCTGTGAAAGGAGTAAATATATGAAATATTTACAAAGTGTGAATTTTTGAATGAAAATGGTTTCATTTTTGGATCACATTATGTTAATAGATCCATCAAAGATAGAGGCTATTGAATGTTGGCCTAGAACAACCACGGTGACTGAGATCTACAGATTTCTTGATTTACCTAGATATTATTGATGTTTTGTGAAGCATTTCTCATGAATATCAAATACTATGACCAAGTTAACTTGATAGGGTGTCAAGTTCATCTGGACAGGTGAATGGGAGGAAAATTTCAAGGAACTGAAGATAATTTTAGTCTGCACAACTGTGCATTCATTAACCTTTGTGGAGAACGGTTTGAAATCTACAATGATGAATCCAATAAATAAACAGTGTGTTTTATTATTTATAACAACATTTTTATATCTTATAACTCATAGTAATTAAATATTCACAAGAAATATTATCCAACTCATTATTTGGAGTTATCATTGGAAAATGTTTCATTAACGATACATAGGAAATACCTTTATATAAAAAAGTGTGATATATATAACAATTATAAAAGTATAAAATATATATTCACATAGAGGGAGTGTAACATGAACCACAGAAGGTGGTCGGAGTTGATAAAAGATTATGACTATTCTATACCATACTACATTAGGATAGAGAACAAGGTAGCTGCTGCTTTGAGTTGAAAGGATTATTCTATCTTATCCATGATGAGGATCACAAAAGATACAATATTTTTTTATTTTCAAAGGAAGGATCTTGAAATCCTTATTGAAGGTCAAAATACTATATTTCTCAAATGAATGTTCAACCAACTATCCAATTGAAGATTAAGGAGGTGCCGAAGGAAGATATGGATCTATAAAAGAAAGTTACAAATGTTCTTGAGTTTAACCTTAATCAGGATGAAAAGATAAGGTTCAGGAACGGTTTATGTGTTCCTTCCAGACCATATTTGAAGAAGGATCTATTAAGGGAAACTCATAGTTATTAATTATCTATTCATCCTAGAAATAAGAATATGTATTGGGATTTGTAATAATACTTCTGGTGGGATGTCATGAATAAATGAATCATGGAGTTTATATCTTGGTGTTTTGTATACCAGCAAGTTATGGATATAAAGATAAAAACCTAAGGGTATGTTTCATCTATTACCCATACTATAATGGAAATAGGAGAAAATCACTATGGATATTTTCATTGGACAACTGAAAACCTCTAAAGGGTTTAATTGTATATGGGTGGTAGTCGATAACCTTACAAAGTTATCACACTTAATCACTATTACTGAAGACTTCCATCTGGACTAGCTTGTCAGGATATACATTAAAGAAGTTGTAAGTTTTCATGGAGTACCATATTCAATTATATTAAATCAATATCTGAGTTTTACCGCTATATTCTAGTGAAGTCACCTACTGGAACATGATATAAAATTGAGTTTCATCACTTTTTATCATCCTCAAATAGATGGTCAGTCAGAAAGAAAAAATCAAAACTAAGAGGATATATTGATATCTTGTTCTCTAGATTTCAAATGTAGTAGGGATAGACACATTCCTCTAGTTGAGTTTTCATAAAATGATATATTTTACTCAATAATTCATATGTAACCTTATGAATCCCTATACAAGAATAAATTTAGAGCTTCAACATTCCATGTTGGGGTTGGAGAAAGAAATGCTTCAAGACATGAGATTGTAGAAGAAATGGTCGAGAAGGTTAGAGCCATTCAACAGAATATAAAAGTAGGTCAATGTCAGTAAAAAATTTATTCGAATAACTGAGGGTGTGATCTAGAATTCGAGTGAGAAGTTATTTCTATAGATATATACCTATAATAAGGTTATGATGTTCGAAAATAAAGGTAAACTAAAACCTATTTATATCATTCCCTTTAAGATTATAGATCGTATCAGGATGGTATCCTATCACTTGTAACTTCTCCCAAATCACTCCCAATTCCATTACATGTTCGGTGTATCTGTCATGAAAATGTTCATACCGAACCCTTCACATGTATAGAACATAGAATTCATACCACTAGAGTAGTATCATTCATATAAGAAACAACCAATTGAAATTCTGGATCACACAAAGAAAGTTATATGAAACAAGACCAATCACCTAGTCAACATTTTTTGTAGAAATCACTAGACAGAGGTAGATATGTGTAAACTTGAGCATATGATGAAGAAAAAGTATCCTAATATGTTTTCCCGAATGATGAATTTTTAGGGTGAAATTCATTTTAAAGCGATAGATTATATCAGCTTGAGTTTTTATGGATTTTATTTCTCAAATAAATTTAATTTTCATTGATATACTATATTTTAAAAAGAAAAAAATTCCTTTCTCATGGCACTTACTAGGCATACATTACACGCAACACTAACATGGTGTATGTTACACACAACACTGAGTTTCTATGAAACAAATTTTTTATATAATTATTTAAATAAGATAAATATAAAATTTCCATCAAAATAAAAAACATGAATAGAAATAAATACATTTAAAATATCATTTATAAAGATTTTATATACGTTAAACATATTGATAATAAAATATATAATTTTTGGTAAAGTCCTAATATGTTTAAAAATATTATTTCCTTAAATAAACAGATTTTAATGTCCTTATATGAAAAAATAAAATAAAAATAATTTAGACACATATAGATGTTAAATTTCATAAAATAATGTTCATTTTTGAATATATAATTTCAAATTTATCTTAGAGTGTGTTTTTATGATTTTTCTGAGAAACATCAATTTTAGATGAATTAGGAAAAATATTGAATCATTATTCAAAACTATCTTTTCGTCTAATTTATTTATATGGATAAATTATATATTAAATTTGTTTTAAAGTTTAATTAGATAATATTTTTTTTAATTAATCCAATTTTTTTCATTAGAATCAATTTCAATTTTAAATTGGGTATAAAAACATAACAAACATTTGGATGTTTCTACTATAAAAAACCCGTATTGTCATCCCATCGACGAGATTAAACTTGAATTAATTTCTAACACTTATATGTTTAGAATTAAAAAAAATAGAATATATATTTGTAATCAGAATAATTTATATATTATAATATGTTAACTTATTTTTTGTTCAAAAATAATAGTGATAGTGGTTAAAATTAATTACAATGATTAAGAGAGAAATTAGGTTGACAAAGTAATAAACCTTAAATTAAAGACCCAAAATGACCTATAAAATTGTACAAGATACATTTTATAGAAATAAATTGACCCTATACTTCATTGAAAATAATTAATTCAACTATTGTATCTACTTTACAAGGAAAAAATGTGGGTAGAAATCCTTTTCCCAAAATTTACAAGAGGGACACTCCTCCACTATAAATAGACCTCCTCTCCTCCCACTTAATAACACCTCTAAATAAACTCTTTCTCAACCATTATATAACCAAATATATCCTAATAATCCATACCATAAACTTTTAATCCTTCCTTTGGAATAAATAAATCCAATGAATCCCTTTGGTTAAAACCAAAAGGAGTTACCCAAAGAAGCAGTAACATCCTCCCTCAAGCTCATTTATTTTATTTTCTTCCTCCACCCCCAAAATATCCATATTCTATTATTATAAATCAAAAATAGTATCCTAAATATATAGAGATTTTATTATGATAATGGTTTAACCTGAAATTACACACACTTTTATCTAATGAGTGATGAATATACTGTTTACGTGTATGCAGAGCTACCGTCGCCCAAAACAATAATTGTTTATTTTTTCTTTACCGCCTCTCATGATGGAAATCGTGATGGAAAATATGTTCATATATTTTATATATTATATTAATTTTGTATTTAATCTTATATAATCATTTTATAGCACATATCATTATTCTTTCCATTTTGTGTAAATGTGGTAATTTCGTTTGAGGAAGTGTGGACCACCACCCCTAAAAGAGATTTGAATCATTCACACACTATATGTGATGTATTAAGGATGGTATTAGTGAAATATATATCATATATATACAATTATAGTGGTAATTTAATTATATTATAAACACATATACATATACATCATTTTATTTCATTCTTTCTTTAATATGATAATAAAAACAGGAACAACGTTCATGCGTACGTACGACTTATCATCTCCATGAATGATGTATTACATTTCATACTTATATATTTCATATATTGTAAAAATACACATATAATTAATATAAATGACATTTAAATAATTTTTTAAATTTTGGAAATCATTATATAATTATAAGGAGCAAATATATAAAAAATTAAGACACATTTGAAGAAGAAAGTAGTTATTACAGGTAGTGAAAACTTAACATATAACTCTTAAAAATCCGGTAATATAATGTAATAATAAAACCATATATGGTATTAGATATTAGAATATTATTCCATAAAATATTTATAATAAAATTAAATTTATTATACCGGAAGCTTGTTTGAGTAAGAATAGAGTTAAGACATAATGTAAGATAAATTTCATAAAATTTTTTATTTTTGTGAGATTAATGCCTTATACACCAATATTTTATTTAATGTGATGTATAAACTGACAATGAATTTATTATGTAATTTTTATTATTTTATTTATATTTATTTAAATATCTATTATATTACCTTTCTTTCATGGGGCTAATGTTTCAATACTTACCAAATCGGTATGAGAGTTTTGTCTCAATTTTCATTCATTGTAACACATGTTTTTTATGAACCTATATTATTTTTCATGGTGTATATAAATACATTTGATATGTTATATCATGAATATAATTCTTTTCAATATATTTTATACCTCATTTAATTTAATTTTCTTACATGGAGAGTATGATCCAAAGTTATCAATTTCTAATAGTTTATTATAGCAATCTCATAATTTATTGAGATTGTTTATGATTATGATTTCATTGATGAAATATTATGATTAATATATCAAGAAAACTCATTATTTCTCTTCTCATTTGTTTAATCATGTTATATACACCTATTATTACCATTTTCCTACTATTTGGTACTAAAAATAATTATGAAAATGTTTTTATGAAAAATATGATCATATTTTCATCTTCTTTTGAAAATATATTTTATTTCAAAAACCATGATTTAAAAAATGTTTACAATTTTTTTTCAAAAGTTTTTCAAATGTTCTGTGAAGATAATTTTCAAGGGAAATTTATTTTTAAAATATATTTTATTATTATCAAAGCATCCATTATAATTTTTCAAATTTATATTGAAAGAAAAAGGTTTTAAAAAATATTTTATGTTTTAAAAATCATTTTTACACGGTTAAAGAATATTTTCCTCAAGAAATGTATTTAAAGGATATGTCACAATTATTTCCTACCTATAATGACATCCATTGGTGTTACTAATTCCTTTTTATGGAAATTATTCAATGTTTCCATTCATATTATTCCAATGAATGGTTTATGATTTAATGTCATGATGTTTATGAAACTCATTTCTCTTTCATGGGTTATATACATTTGAAACATAATTTGATTAATGAGTTATCATTTTGAAGAAATAATTATGAAACCATTATATTTTTCCCTAGTTTATGATACGATCACATGCTTATGATACCCATTTATTTTTATGGGTTATGATATGTTTTTATTTATATTGTGGCATAGGCATGTATAATTTCAATATGACATACATGGGACCTGTATCTATCTTCAATTAATTGGGTAAAGATTTATATCTCATGAGATAGACTAAGATGGTCTTGGGAGATAAAATTGACTACTAAGATGGAAATTGGAGTGAACCATAACTACCAATATGGTATGAGTAGTGAAATCATGCTATTAAGATGGTAATGAGAGTAGACCATGAATGAAAAGATAGCATAGGAAGTGAACCCATAATACCAAGATGGTCTTGGTAGTGATGGATTGACTACTATGAAAATAATATTATATAATTATGTGTTTACCACAATTCCATGTTTTATTACTATGTTATTCTTTCATGGATTATGTTCTTTATCTCCTTATGATTCTTGTATTCTGAACTATTAATATTTATACCTTGATACCAATTTATGGTATTTGATATATAGGTTATGGTATTCTATTTTCATGATCCTATTATCATTCCCTTAAATTCATGTTTATTTTTACATGTCTCCCTTATTTACCCTTACTGTGAATATAATATAACCCCTTTTATGTTTCCTTAACCCCAGGTTATGAATATATGTATTGTGTATATTGTGTCTAAGAGGAGTACTAGTAAACAAGAAACTAGTGGGAGATAATGTATCTCACTTATGTACAAGCATTTATGTTTCCATGTTTCTAAAGAAACTAAAACAAATATGGTCTTTCAATGTCTATTGGTATAATGATTTATTTATTCCACAAAAGCTATACAATGTTAATCTATTAAAAGAGAGGTTCTCTATATGATTCCCAATCAATGATTATGTGACACTTTAAGAGACACTTTATCCTCTAGTAAACTAAGTGTGGTCACACTCAAGTGGTTGTGTAACACTCTTTTCCAAGAAATATTTATTGTCACTTATATTTCATTTTTCACTTTTGTTTCTGGGTTTATAAAACTATACATGTACCTTCATATATTGGATATGATTATTGACATTATTTATGGGTACCCACTAAGTTTCACTCACACCCTACATAGGCACACTTTTACATAATTAAAATTAATTTTTCAAAATCCTAATAGGTTTAGGGGCCTCATAGTCTATGGGTGATCTATTATACTCGTTAGAGATGAGATATAGGACTATATATGCACATGGGACATGTTTTACTACCATATATTATATTTTTCATACTTTTGGGACTTATATTATATGATCTACCAACATAATATCTTATTTATATCATTATGAAAACTTAAAATTTCATATTACCATTTTATTTTAATGTGGGTTATATTATTATTGTATTTGGATTTTAGTTATTTCTTTCTTCATCTTACTTTAATTTTTTGAAATCAGTTATTATATTTCTTCCCCTGTGATTCTTGTTTATATATACCAAAGTAGGTATTTTCTCCCTAATCTATTCATAAACCATCATGTCTAGTCAATTACCTATAATAGACAAGGATGTGTGCATGAGAGATATAGAACCCAATTTGGTCACAATAGTGGTGAGGAGGATCAAGGAAGATATATATTCATTGAATAATATGTAGTATTCAAGGATATAAAATGTAAGAAATACATGTTCTCTCGAAATGATAATAATAGAAGGATATGATTCTAGGTATATTATATTAAATAATTTTATTTTGATATTATATGCACTCCTAGAATATGAAATATTGTCGGTGATTCTCTTATCTAGAAGGTTTTCCCTCAATGGGTGGATGTCACAAAAGTAGAATGAAAGATAATCTCCCTTATAAATGAACTTCATTTGGAATTGATTAATGATTAGAGTGTGATAAAAATGAACCATATCTGTCTCATTTCATCCATTATAGAGAAAGTAAATAACTCTAAGATATGTGATTTTAAAAATATCATTATTTAAGAGAAAGTTGATTGAGGGGAGCTTCTAAAAAATTAGATACAATATTTCCGTTATTTCCTTTATATCTATATATAAATTATTATAATAACATTTATGATAGGGGAATTTCCTCTTCCATTTTTATGCATCTTAGAACCATTAATATGTATCATGATACACATATCCAATTTTTGTGGTCTATTATAAAGAATGTGATTACATGATTTGTAGTTAGATGCCTTAATTTTCACTTAGTGAAGGTATAGAATAAAATCCTTATAGGTTCTCTTTATCAACTTCATTTATGATTGCAGAAATGGGAAAAATCACAATGGATTTGATGAATAGTCGTAGTCAAACTCCTAGAGGCCATGATGTAATATAGATAATCATGGATCATATAACTAAGATAAATGTATTTTTACTAATTAAATAATCCTATTTAGTTTATGAGATTATAAAAATGTATGTTATAGAGATCAATAATATCCATGGGCCACCATATAAATTAATCTCTGATTGGGTCCCTAATTTATTGTCTTAGTTATATAAGGGAATACACTGAGAATTAGGTTCTTAAGTGAAACTATGTAATTAATTTTACCTACAGATTGATGGATAAATAATAAAACCATTTATATTATAGAATATATTTTCCATGAATGTATCCATGATTTTATTTTTCCATGATAGTATTACCTCACATTAGTTGAGTTATTTTATAACAATTGCGATTAGTCAATGATTTATATGGATCCATATGAAGCCTCATATACGAGACCATGATGTTATCCTCTTTAATGATTAGAAATATGCAATTCATAAATAATTGAGACTTGAATACTATTGAAGATAACCAAGAAGTTGAAATTAATTTTGAATGATCTTGAGGCCATTATAATTTGTAAAAAATATATGTTAATCAATGATGAAAACCCTTGGAATCCAAAGTGGGTTATAATGTATTATTTGGGGTTTTTCTATGTTCCAGTATCCAATGAATTGGAATTTTGGGTAATATAAACTCAACTTTTTTTCAAAATATATTCTAGAGTTAGGGAATTTTATTATCATATATCATTACCTTTGAAATTATACATCATACATAACACCTCTAATGTTTTTCAACTAAGTAAACATATACCCATCCCAATTCATGTGATCCAATATGATGTTGTTGAGATTAATGTTGATGAATCTAAATTGGATGAACCTCTATATATCACAAATCATTGTTAGATGGTCATTATAAAGAGTATTGATTCTTATTATTTTAATTATGTCGAAGCATCGTAGAATCCAATATGAAACATCATAGAGGGATGTTTAAAAGAAATATTAGGGGATGATCTTGTTTCCGCAAGAATTTGGTGGCACCTTTTTGATGATAACAAGATTGAGAGTGGGGATGTGGTGAATACTGGACCTTTAAAACTTTCAACCCTTAATTTTATATTTTTAATTAAATTTTGTCAGTATTTATAATTCAAAAAGGGGATTTAAGGGGTTTTTTTTATTTTTTTGGGTAATAATGAGAAGGGTCTGTGGTGTAGAAGATAACAAATACATAGTAGTCTTTTACCAGGTAATACGTTGAGGGTTTTTAGTTGATATGGTTTAGTATGGGCATAGAGTAACATGTGGACCTGTACCTAGAACAAAATAGACATATATGAATAATCCTTAACAATATAGGTATTTTGGCTATTTGATGACCATATTTTTACCTCATACACTTCTTATAAATGTGATATTTCTCTAACACTCATTAATTTATGTCTCATTCAAACTATCCGACTTCTCTCTATCATCCCATTAGAATACATCATCAATACTTGATCCAAGTGCATCTAGTTGGCCATGTGATCTAGTCTTTGACGGAGGCCTGGTCATGTCTCTAATATATTCTTTATTTATTCTTATATCATCATGGAAGTATGTATAAATTCTATTCCTCAAAAACTAGGGATTGTGAAATCATTTAATTACTTGATCTATATTCTAATCTTGTTTCCATGAGATATTATATTGGGATATATCAAGATACTTTCTTGGATATAAATTCTAGATTTTATTTTCCATTATAATTGACTCTCAATCCCAAAATTCTATATGCCTCCGTTTGGTCTAAATAATATTGTGATGGCTGATTCTCCCATTTCGAGTCTTTAAGGGAAGTCCTACATTTAATATTATAGGTGAAATACTTCCCCTCATGCTCATAAAGTATTATCTTGGAAATGTTTTAGGATCAATTGACACCATTTCTAATAAAATTATTTATCTAATAAATGTATTCCAAATGGTTTTTAGAAACAATGGTGATGTTTGGACTAATTATATCTTTAATTAATTTGTTAAAATTTCCTGTCTATATTTTGATTTTATGTATATACCATATTGTTCACTAAATTACCATGATTATCGATTTTTTATGTTTATTCACTTTTAATAAAATTTTAAAAAAGAATGAACAACTTGTATACCAATTCCTTTTATGATTTTCGGTATATTTTTATATTCTACTCCATTCGTTTATTATATGAATGTGTTGTATCAATTTTTTGAATTTTCTTTTATGTTGAACATGTCTTTATATAAATGTATTGTTATATGTGAATCTATGGAGATATTTACATATTGATGAAAATTTGGTTGTTGTGGAACTGAATTAAAATTCCCTGATGTGCCATACCACTTCCCCAATTCATGAAGTGACAATATATTAGAGAACCCTATGTGTTAACCCACTCCAACCTCATCCAACCCATTAAGAACCCATACACATATCAACTATTATTCATTAAACATTATATATCACCCTATATAAGTCATTATATAACCTATACACATCTAACATCATTCAAAAAACCATTACACATCACATTTGTCGAGAAATAAATGATACAAATTTTTTTTAGTATTACTATAATATAAGATATCTAGTTTATTTTTAGATTCACCATTACAAACCATATATAAAATATTTCCAATTATTCTAAATTAAAAAAAACCCATTAAACTAATCTTCTCAACCTTCATTACCCAATAAATTGTGAAAATTTGACATAAATAATTTTAAAAACAATAAAATAACATTAAAATTACAAATTTATAAATTAAAATAAATACAAAAAGGTTTTTGTATTTATGAAATACCCAAAAAATACTCATTATACCTAATATGTTCTATGGAGAATATTCAATAAATATATTTGGAAATGAAGATCTCATTTCTATTTATCATTTCCCATGTATCCTCTTTAACCCAACCATGTTTAAATTACACATGCACAAATGATATGGTATTTCCCTAAAACATCGTCTCAATATGATCTATATTATGCTCAAGATTTTCAATAAATGAATTATTAGTCTTCAATTCAAAATAATTAAATTTAATAAAATGATGTGAATCAACTTTATGTTTTCTCTGTTATGATACATTACACATATCAATAATTATTTTTTAATATATCGATATATATACATGATAATAAATCTGACTAAATAGATTAGAAATAGAAAATTGGCCAAAAAATGAGTTAGAAATTCCATTTCTTCCCTAATATCTAATGTATCAATTATAGAGAAACCCAAAGAAATTACTAATCAAACATCCATAATTCATCATGTTTGAATATTACATCCATAAAATATTTATACATACTCTATGCCATATCCAAATTTTTCTTGATCAACTAAACTCGATTAATCGTCTTTTCACAATCCTAGGTCCAAAAAATGATGCCACCAAAACTACTATCTAATATAAATATAATTTATATAGTTTCCCACATAATTCCAAAAATGGTGAAATTTGAATAGATGTTTTAGGATGCTCAAAATAACCATCAGTATATGGATAATAATCAATACCATATTTCACTAGAGAACAAGAATCTTATAGAACTCTTTACAGCAATCAAGAAGTATTATCGATCCCCCCTAAAATATAACACAGTTATATACCAATTGAATAGTAAATATATCACATAAATAATATATCAAAGAATTTTAATTGATACCCCATATTTTTTTATAGTGTAATAGGAACTATATATAATTTTCAATAAGTTACTTTTGTTATACTTTTAAATTTTTTCAAGAAAGACATTGTGAGAAAATTCTTATAATATCCCACTTTATACAGAACCACTAAATCTAATTTTGAATACCATTTTACATTAAAACTAAAATAATACAGAAAACCAATAATGATATATAAATCCCACATGCTTTAATATCACACATGTATTGGAACTATAAATCATCTATATAAATTCATGATATAACTAACATCTAGAATTGGTATAGTTATTTCCTCCCCACCATAATGTATTTCAAGAAAATCATACAATTCCAAATTTTTATCCTTACTATCTTTCATCCAATCTAAAAATGAAGATATAAAACTCAAGTAATATAGAAATTCAAGATCATTCTATTCATCCATATCTAAATTTATATTTTAAAAGAGACATATGAGATGTCATTCTTATATTCATTGTAATAAATCAACTTAATATGATTTGTTGTTAAGAGAAATAAAAGGTGAAATTCAGTTACCAAAATTCTGCTCCTTAAAAAAAATAATTGAAGAAACTAAACTTATATTATATGTATCAAATTATTATAACTTTGAGTATAAATATATTTCAATCTCTTACAATCACTTTAAATTTTAAACCTCTCACCAAACTGATAATTTTTCCAATAGTTATGAGCATGCACACCTCCTTATATCTGAATATAATGAGTTATATAAGTATAATAATTTGGTTTATGTTATCATTAACTATATATAAAGACACGATATTATTGTATTAATAAAAATCCCAAAAACCAAAAGAATCATAATAAACCACATTACTCTTACCTAGCTTGGATAAGATAAGAATTGGTATTGATATGATCCTATTTTTCTGTTATTTATAAAAATACTCAAACCAACCATTCCAATAAAATCCCTCAACCCGTCTTTTCATATTGGTATTGGGATTTTTTAATTTTCAAATAAATGTTTATGTAAACACTATATTTTTAATACGACTAGTTATGTTCTACTTATGTATTTATTTTTTCATGTATCATGGATATATTAATTAACTAGATGTGGATTTCTGAGTTTAATGGGAATAACTTTAAATAATGAATGTTTATAATGTCACACTACTTTAGGAAACATTAAATAAAGGTGTGTGATTCTTAATTTCCTAGAATATCAGTTTCATTGGAAAATATTATAGGTAATACATATAAGAACCAATACAATATTTTGAATTATTATTAGGTTATGAATTTTATAGTAAGGAAATTATTAGATATTATATATACTAAGTTTATTTTTTGTAAATAATATAAATACATGCAGGGAAATATAATTAACAACAATTAAATCAATGAAAATTTGGAGAAGTTAACTATATAATATTTTAATTTCCTTAAATGTCCTTAAAACTTATTTTAATGATACCATTGATTCATTTTTAATTGATTGGATGATGTAACTAGAGCCGTTATAGGTCATAGAAAAGTAATTATTTATTTTTTTGTTATAATATTAATTTAAAAGAAATTACCTTTACACATTAATCCAAATGGTATTCTAATTTAGGAAAAGAACCTAAAATATTGTCTCTTAATAATATACATATCATACTTGTCCAAAATTAAATGGTTTTCAATAGAGATTTCAAAAGGTAGAATGAAAAATCAAAGAAATTACCTCATAAATTTTGAAAAAACTCTATATACATGATTAATCTGAATAATAATAAGATAATATGATGATATTCATCTCTAGATTTTTCAAAAGAATAAATTATATGTTCAATAGAAATATGATATCATCTAGTTGTAGTTGGGAAAAGTAGGATATTATCCATCCTGGTATCCCACAATGTATGAAGTATAAGATGGTTTTGGGGACTTTCCAAAGAGGGTGAAAATTGTTTTTTTGGAAAAATATAATATAATATTATAGAGATTCAGATAAAGAAAAAATATTACAAAATAATCTCATTATTTTGAAAATTAATGTGTGATAAAAGAATATGAAAACATTAAAAACGATAAATAGGTTTCATTTTTTTTAAATCACAGATTAATAAATTTCAATTTATGTGCATAATGAAAATAAAGAAAACAATTCAAGTTTTTTTTATATAGAGTTTTACCATGTATATTTTATCAAGTATATTTACACTCAATAATATAAATTCAATAGGTAAAATAATGGTACTAAGTCATAAATGATGTTTTTAATAGACTAGAAGGAATATATTATTGTCTTTGAGGCTGAATATTAATCAACTAAAGTTGAAAATGTAAGTGAATGTATTTTTGATATCATGGTGAAAATGTAATAATATACCAAAATCATAATTTACATACCTGAAATTTTAGATTAAATAGTTTTGATAATTGATAAGTTTAATGTTGAAGGTATGGAAACTAAATGGAAAATTTAACCCAAAAATATGAATCCCGCTGAAAAAAATATGTTAAATATTTAATTATAACACATGAAAAAAATAAACATGTAGTGTGAAGATTATAAAATGTTTCATGAATATATTAATAATAAAAGAACCAGATTAATGAAGAAATAAAGATTATTATATGATATTCAAACTTCTCAAGAAAAGAATATTGTTTTTTAGATCAACCATATAAGGAGATAAAAGTTTAGAGTTCATTGGAAAATATCTAAAGTTAGTGTAAATTCTAATTTTATACAAAAATATATTACTAATATGGAATATTTAGATAAATTAAGATTATGTATAGGGAAATAAAAATCTATAAAATTAAATATAATTTAAAAATAATTTTATAAAATAAATTCCAATGTTTCAAAGGATACTTCATTACATAAAAAATGTTTTTCATCATTTTTAAAATTTTCAACCCTATTTTCTAGGATTCCATTCATTTTGAGAAAGGAATGTGTCCATTAACATGTCTTTTTTGTATGTATAAAAAATTATTGGACATGAGTTAAAATCATCCTATAAAGGACATTTTTATATTCTAAAACTCTCTTATATATTTATGTACAATCCTAAAATTATTCCTAAAAACAATATTGGTTATCCTTTTGATAAAAAAATTGATTAACACTAATAAAGTTCAATGTTAACTACATAATAAATTATATTATTTTTTCTTTTGATATAAAGGGTATTTATTATAAAATAGTTTAAATTTATAAAGGATGGAACTTTGGATTTTAAAACTCTATAAGAAGTCATATGAGATTAGGAGAGGCAAAAGGTACCACAATGTTTGGATTGACTCCACCACGAGATTCCTATGTATCCCCTATGGGTAAATCAAATCCTATATAGTCTTATGTTGTAGTTAAAATCAAAATGATATAGTGTGACCCTCATATAAATAGATATATCAATTTTAGGATGAGAATGAAGAAACAATAAGATTTTTAATGTTATATGGGTATGAATTATCATATAGTTTCTGGTCATGTAATAAATCCCTATGTTATTTATTTCAAATTTATGTGAGAAAGACCAAGGTGGATACTTTAAATTTATTATAGAAAGGATCAATGTTGTGAGTTTTAATGTCACGTGGTGAGGATTAATGTTTTTTCTTTTAAAGTCTTACTACGATAACCAATGTGTCATACAGTTTAGGTTCATATGACATTGAAAAATATTATATCAACTAAGTTCATATAAAAAGGGAAAATGTTTTTCCTTTTAAGGTAGTGTGATAAGGAAAAATTTTACTTTTAGTTTAGGGTTATATTACTAGTACCTATAAGTAGAAGGTTCTCTAAATAACATGATTTCGAGACTTATGCATGAAATAATATGGATTTGAGAATCATAATAATGAATAAGGATTATAGCATTAAGTGTTTTCTAACAAAGAAACCTAGTAGTCTAAAGACATGAAACAATTATGAGTAAAAGCTAGGTGAGTGTGTGGAGCTTATCCTAGAATAGTATATAGGGAATATAAATTTCAACCTCAATATCTATGTGTGAATTTAGGGATGAGAGGAATTCCATGATCTATTTACGTATAATAGTACTTATTATAAAAGGGGAATATCACATACCACTATTTATGGATCCATTTTTGAAATGAGAACACTATAGTGGAAATCATCTATAAGATGTGAGAGTCCCATTATAAATTGGGTTAACAATCATTTATGTAACATGAAGGTGAAAAATGACTCAATATTGATATTAGATCTACAGAGATAAAGGTTTGGGAGAAAATAACTTTTTATAGCTAAGAAATTATAAAAATTAATCTATTAATGTCCAGAGGTTAACTTAGGTTAATTGAAGGGGTTCACTCTGGTGGGTTCCCATGGTGAAGGTTGAGGCCTTGGTGGTTCTTGGGGTTTAAAAAATTAATTTTAATAAAAGAGGGTGTAATTCTGACACCATTCACTCATTCCACTTTGAAATACTTCTAAATGGGTGATGATCATTTAGGTCCAAATTTGGGACAAGGTAAAAGAAGTTTTTCATAAAGGTATTAGGAATAAAGCCTTCATGTACCCCAAGTTCATCCATCTTCCTTATTATCCCCATATATTTTGATTTTAAAATCACTCACTAGAGTTCATGGAGTTATTCCTGATATTCCCTCGAATTATCTATTTTTTCTTCACTATTTCACATCTATCCTTCTATGTGTTTTCAAATGGTAAGTTAGATGGGTCTATAGTTAAGAAAATCATATTTTGTAATCCATCATTTATATGATAATACACTAACCCTTGAATAGAACATGCACTTATCCTTCTTATTATAACACACTTAACCTTGAGTAGGGTACACATTAAGGCGTCAATGTGGAACATTCTGACATTTTTCCATCATAGATCATTATTTTAAACGGGAAATTATTTTAACATTTTATGTGGATTTTTAATATTTTTGAAAATATTTTATGCACATAAAAATCATCCTCTTAGAATTTGACCTATATGTCTAGAGACCCAAAGCATGACGTATATATAAATTACATTACTTTTGAGGAATACTTAATACATAACAAAAGCAGACACACAAGGATCGTAATAGTTTAGTGTCTTTGGAAACTTGGAACGTAATCTTCTAATCGTGGTGAAAGATCTTAAACATCTCCCATAAAGATCTTCCACTTTATGTTTCCTTACCTAAAACCTTTCTTTTAATCCTGGGGGAAAATAAAACATAAAAAGGGTGAGCTCAAATGCTCAGTAAGGGTAAGCATGGATAAAATATACCATATACATTTGAACTTAAAAACATGAACATAATGTTTAAAAATCAAAATATTGAGCAACGACATAAAACATGTAAGTACATAAGGCATAGATAATAATTGAACATAAATCATGATAAAATATCATTGGAATAAAACATGTAATTGTGGAATCCATTAAGCACATGTAATGATTTCCATAGTAGCCAAGGCATTGCTGCCAAGACCATCTTAGTGGACAAAGTCCCTTTCTGAATCGAGTTTACTCCTCGTTCTAGTCCTGTAATACTGAACTGTATAAAATAACCATTCCAGCCATGTTTATCTCATGAGATATAAATCTTTAGCCAATGCATTGGAGGGAGATATAGGTCCCACCCATATCATAATGAAATCATTCTTACTTGTGCCAAAAAATAAACATACATCATTCATAAAAACCCAATAAATAAAATGGGTTTCATAAACATCATCCCATTATCACATAATCCATATAAAAGAAATAGATATCATTTCATAATAAGAAAAGTGAAACCATGTAAATCATAGCGACATTATACTTGAAACATACACATATGAATTAATGTCATCTTAGATGAAAAATGGTTTTGATAAAACACTTGAAATGAATTCTTGAGGAAAATATCCTTTCTTCTTCAAATCAGTTTCTTTTCACAAAATTCCAGGCAATTTTAAAAACAAAAGGATTTTGTTTAAAATAGTCATGAAATATTTTGGAGGATGCTTCATGAAAATAAGTCTTTATAAAACTATAAAAATCCTTTCATATCGTATAAGTTAAAAAAGCATTCTCCTCATACATTTGTTGGAAAAGTCAAAAAGTACCTCATAACGTAAACAAAAGAAAGATTCCTTACATACCATGTAGTAAAAGTAAAAATGGTTAAAAATAAAATTTAACATACATAAAAACACTTTTAGAAGACATGTACATGGATTATAACAATAACCCCAGTAAATACTTACGTATAAGCAATCTCAGATAAAAATGAGTTTGGAAAAATTATCCCATACCTTAGGTCCGATATGCATCGTATGTATCCAGACCTCCTGTATAATGATTTAAATAATGTCATTGAATTATTACAGAATCATATTCACTGTGATTATGTCATATATGGTTCACTTATGACTTTATATTACCCGTTCTTTTGTAAATTCATGTTAAAGTAGCATTTTGGGTAAAATTGTTTCATTAGTCGTTCGTGTTTTAACTTGTAATTATTCATATGATTACTTAGATCATGATTAATTACATCCAGAATATAAAACATTATTTATATATAATATATATTCAGAATATACATATATATAATAGATCGATAAATGGAAAGAAATACACCGTTCATGGAGACGGTAGGTCGTACGTACGCATGAACGCTGTTTTAGTTTCCTTATTAAATTGAATAGAATTAAGTAGATGAAATAAATATATATATACATAAGTCCTGTAGCATTATTATGTCATATATTTCATGATTACTTATTATGTATACTTTATAATCATTCTTGAATGGTTAACATGGAGAGTGAATCTCAACTCGTCGTGGAGACGGTAGTCCGTACGTACGCACGAGCAATGATATCATTCTCATGATCATGGAATTGTGTTAAAGTGTATGTATAATATTAAAGAATCAATATCACTTTAAAATAATCATATATATTCATTACTTTCACCATTATACCCATACAAGTAATGTGGTGGTGGAAAATAGATTACACCACTGTGTGGAGACGGTACTCCGTACGTATGCACGCACTATGATTTCGTTTTCTATAGGATGGATAGATGGTGAAATATGATTGTTTCATACTTATAATAACATATCAGTATATTAGTGATACTTATGTTATTAATTCATAAGGAAACAACTAAAGAAGAAGAAGTTGAAGAAGAAATCAAGTTGAATGAATCGGTAACGGACATTACCTCTTCTTTGAAGCGCCTCTTTGAGACCTCCTCTTAGGGCACTAAAATTGGACTTTGAAGAATACAATGACCTCTAAGATGTTTCTAGGTAAGTGGAGAAGAGAATTTGTCAGGGTTTGAATGATCTTGAAGGCTCAATGTGGTGTTAGAAAGAGAGGGAGGAGGTTCCCTTTTATAAGGGAGGAGAGGGGCACCTTTGAAAAAACTAAAACTATTATTTTATTATAAACTCATATTCAGTTTTTAATACCTCAAAATTGATTTAATTAGAAGCTAAGGTGGGTATGGGTCTAAATCCTCTCATACAATAGAATTTAGAAAAGTTTACATTTCTATTTTAACCTTATCATTTAGATTTAACTTTAAGTTAAATAAGTTAACTTTTACCGTGTCTTCTTGTTTTCTTACACTATAAGGTTAATAAAATTACTATAACAAGCCAAAATAACCCCAATTTGTTTATTATTAATATATATAACCTTATCTAAGTCATTTGGCCGAACCTTAGATTTTTAGGAATAAAGTAACAATTAATAATATAATATTTGTTTTAAAAACAATTTTATGTCAATTTTGACACTATTTGGTAATTGATTTATGTGAAAATCATAAAAGAATGATTAGTTCCAAAAAGATTAATTAAATCAATACTAACATGTCATATTAACCTATAAAATTATTTTAATTCATAAAAAGTCTCAAATTACATTTAATTGCATATTTATAACATCAATTATGTCAATATTTCATTAATAAGATAATTAATGCATCATCTTTGTGTCATAAATAAATTAACATATTTAATGTCTAAAAATTATAAATATAATCCCATTATGTAGGAAATATTTTTACCTTTCTAATGAATATTTGTAGTCGAGTTTATCTTATGTATAACCCTATATTTAAAATTATTTACTTATTAAACTTTGATTTTAAATATTTTAACCCTTCTTTAACTAAATTAATATTAAATGTCCTAATATAATCTAAGTGGGCCTAAATGGTCATATTTTATTCCTAAGGTTGTTTTTGGTCGAATTACACTTATCCAATATAATTAGGATAAGTGTTAGGGTAATAATAAATTCATTTTTACCCTTAATTATCCTATTTACTTTTAACCGTGGTAAATAAAAGTAAAACATTACTATTCACCAAAAAATATTTTCATCTCATTCAACCACATTTTAGTCATTGATATTAACCGTGTCTCTCAGATTTTAGAAATTCAATTCAGAGAAGTGGTAAAATTTCATTTAAATGAAAAATTTAGTTTTTTATCTACCACTAAGTGGTTTCACTATTCATCGAAAATTGATGTTTTTCAGAAAAATACCAAAAATTCAACCCAAGCATTATATGATATTCCGAATTCAAAATTGATGTCTATTTTTCCAAATTAAAAACATTTAAGTGGAATTAATTAATTTTAAAATTAACTTCCTTTATAAAAACAAATAGCGTGTTTTTAAGAAACAATAACTATCAAAAGATTGATACTTGTTTATATCCAATTTCAAAGTGAAATTAATTCCAAGGGAAAACATTGGATTAAATGGTAAAAATATATTCTAATTGAACTTTAAAACCAACTAAAAAGATAATCTAACCATATAAATTATTACGATGAAAAAAAGTTGTTTTTAATTAAAATATAGCGTGTTTTTACTATTCATTAAAATATGAAAGTTATCAGAAAAATATCAAAACATTATCCAAATGAAGTTTTTATATCATGAATCCATGGACGAATATTTTTCTTATAAACATGTCAAAAACTATATTTAAAGTGGGTGCGCCATCAAAAGGCTGCAAAAAATTCATTTTTTGAAAAATACTTATTTTACCCGAAAAATTTATTTTGTTCTCATACCATGTTCTAGAAAATATGTAAGATTAATAATGATGTTATAAAATTAAAAATATAGTTAATACTATTCATAATGGCTAGTACATATTAATATTATAACAATATATCATTGTTTTGTGGAACCCGGTATTGCGTACTACACATGCTATTGAGGAAGGTCGCGATTGCGTTTAATGATAGCCAAGTTAGGGTTGCATATACTGCAAGATAATCTTAGTGTTGCATAAAATAGAAGACATCAGGGAAATTAAAAAGAATATTTTACATATATTCTCGGGGTGTTATATTCTTCCCCCCATAAAATGAATTTCGCCCTCAAAATTCGTCGGGGTTATAAATGGTTTACTACTCGAAAGTTTCATTAATAGAAACCCACATCATAAAAAAGGAATACCAAAACCAATATTTAAAAACTAAAGTATGAAACATAACGGTTACCCAAAGTAACTCATCACTGGGTTTCCATATAAGAGAACATAGGTGAAAATATGGATATGGAAGAAAAATATAACCATCAAGTTCTGATAGAGAGTGGTAGAGAACATGGCTATGAAAAAGCCAACAATCCCAAAGCCATAGATTTGTGATGATCTAAGGTACCATCTGATTCATCAGATATAAGAGCACTATGACAACATTTTTGGTTTTCAATATCATTTCCCTAAAGTTGAAAATTTTGAATTAGAATAAATACTTGCTTGATTTTGGTACAATCTCACTGTTGTTCGTGCTTTGAACAAT
This sequence comes from Viscum album, assembly GCA_963277665.1. Classification (NCBI taxonomy): domain Eukaryota; kingdom Viridiplantae; phylum Streptophyta; class Magnoliopsida; order Santalales; family Viscaceae; genus Viscum; species Viscum album. The sequence goes on from OY728137.1 coordinate 1,104,341,197, forward strand.
TTCCACTTCATCTCTTAAAGAAATGAAGTTGAATTTATTATTTGTGAAAAGTTAGCAGATCATGTGATAGAATGATGGTTCATTCCATCTGTTTCAAACAAAAGGTTAGAAAAAGTTATCAAATATACATAAGTCCATCTATGGTGTGGTTAATCATATACGACTCCAAAAATGAACTTATACTTCATATATCATACCGATTAATAAAATAAAACTAGTTTCTACTAAACATGGACTTCTTGTAGGCCATTGGTAGGCGATAAAGGCCAGTCACACTTCGATTGTGGGTTCGATTCCCACAGCCTTGTCCGACGCGATGGGTTGTCACCTGTCCTACAGGTTTTCCTTTTTCTAAAACTACATTACTATAACATCCCATCAATAATATCGAAAAAAGTTATATCCTTAAACAATACTAACTTATGTCCAACATAATCCATTCCAATCGTTAGGCTTATCAAAAATACTTCGGTCCAAGCTCATAGTATAAAGAAAGTGATTACTTGAAATGTCACATAACAATCTTGTGAATGCCATCATTTATCCACAATATATCATAAGATATATCTTGTTGGTCAAATTAAAAATATGTGAATACCTTAATCAGGTATTATCTTGAAGAATGAATACCCATTGAACCTTAGTGAAAACATGAATGTTATTAAATTTTAACACTTTCCTCATACCAAAATCCCAAAAATTCTATATACTCAAACCATAATATCACTTAGTCCTTGTATCAGTCATGAGCTCATGATTACTATCATATTATTTTCTCCTTATCCCTTCATTATACGCATTTCATATTCTTTCTAAAAATATATCAATCACCTTTTCATGGTTACCAGTACCATATAATTATTGAAAACCAATACATAGATATTCCAAAATTCCACAATAACATAAATGAGATTCCATGATACTATTTTGAAATACCATTAAATAAACACTAAATCACTACACAACATCATTTTCATACTCAACATCACAAATAGTGATCGCATAAGACTTCTCTTTATCATTTGCCTTATGAGGTTGCTCACATTGATCTTTATTAACCTGTGGATTAGGTCATTTATTAGCATAATGCCCCATTTCCTTGCACTTGAAGCATTCAAGTGTTGGTGGAGAGTTCTCTGTAGTCTTTTCCCTTATTCACATCATTAGCAACCTTTTTCCCATTACTTCGACAATCAACTGCTCGATGACCGTATTTTCCATACTTAAATGATTTTTTAATACCTTTTAGGAAATATCCACCATGATTCTTTCCACACTTTGAGCATAAAGAAACATTCAGTTTATTTTCACCATTGTTCTGAGATTTCTAATTGAACTCCATCATTCTTTTCTTGTCAAAACCATGAGATGGATATGTTACACCAACTTCCAGTTCTACCTTGATATCACAACGCACAATTTCTTCATAGCTACTGAAATCTCCTATAGCTAATGCCCTTCGAAGACTTGGTTTTAAGCCACTGAAAAATCGATCAACTTTATTTTCAGGTTGGATGATAAAGCCAGATGCATACCTTGAAAGTCTTCTAAAATTCACTTCGTATATACCAACAGATTCATCATCCTTCTGCTTAAGCTCAAGAAACTCCTTTTCCATCTTTTTTTGAAGAATACGAGGGAAGTACTTACTGAAAAAAAGTTCTTAAACTCGTCCCATTCCATGGACTCAATTTCAACTCTTTGCCTCGTATTCTTGATAAGATTCCACCATTGATCAGCATCACCTTCCAAACGATATACTACTAAGATGACTTTATCAAGCTCAGAACATTGTAGAACTGAAAATATATTTTCAGTAGTACTGATCCATTGTTCAGCCACTAAGGGATCAGATGAACTGATGAATGAAGGTGGACACTGCCTCATGAAGGATTCAATAGAATTTTTCTCCTTTCGCTGCTAATTTTGAAATCCATAATGATTCATAGCTTGTGTAAGTATAGAAATAAGATTGTGCACTCCGTCTCCCATGACATTGGTTTGGTCAGGAGGAAAATCATTGAATTTTCCATTAAATTGATCTACACGGTTCTTTCAGGTTCCAGCCATCGTATAAAACCCAAAAAAAATAGTGTGAGAGGAAAATACCATGCTAGGGAAAAAACATAATAAAGGGGGAGTACCTTAAATATCTAACATCTTAGGTTTAATTCTAAGATCTTTAGTGCAATTCTAGGACTATAACCTATACGTATACTTAACCTTAGGGACATCCCTAGACATAGCTTAGAAATATCTCTAGGGATCTAACTAAAGTTTTCGCATCCTAGCCTCCAAAGGTTAACTAAACCTTCCCTCTGATACCAATTTTAGAGACCCAAAGCTTGATGCACATAGATATTACATTAATTTTGCGGAATACTTAATACATAACAAAAACAGACACACAAGGACCGTAATAGTTTAGTGTCTTTGGAAACTTGGAACGTGATCTTCTAATCGTGGTGAAAGATCTTCAACATCTCCCATAAAGATCTTCCACTTTTTGTTTCCTTACCTAAAACCTTTATTTTAATCCTGGGGGAAAATAAAACATAAAAAGGGTGAGCTCAAATGATTAGTAAGGGTAAGAATGGATAAAATATACCATATACATTTGAACTTAAAAACATGAACATAATTTTAAAACATCAAAATCATGAGCAACTAGATAAAACATGGAAGTACATAAGGCATGGATCATAATGGAACATAAATCATGATAAAATAGCATGGGAATAAAACATGTAATTGTGGCATCCATTAATCACATGTAATTATTTCCATAGTAGCCAAGGCATTGCTTCCAAGACCATGTTATTGTATAAAGTCCCCTTATGAATTGAGTTCACTCCTCGTTCCAGTCCTGTAATACTGAGCCGGATTAACTTACCGTTCTAGCCATGTCTATCTCATGAGATATAAATCTTTACCCAATTAATTGGAGGGATATATAGGTCCCACCCATGTCATAATTAAATCATTCTTACCTGTGCCACAACATTAACATACATCATTCATAAAAACCCAATAAATAAAATGGGTTTCATAAACATCATCCCATCATAACATAATCCTTATATAATAAATGGATATCATTTCATAATAAGAAAAGTGAACCCATGTAAATCATAGAGGCATTATAATTGAAACATACGCATATGAATTAATTTCATCTTAGATGAAAACTGGTTTTGATAAAAAAAAATGAAATGAATTCTTGAGGAAAATATCCTTTCTTCTTCAATATCATTTTCTTTTCACAAAATGCCATGAAATTTTAAAAAGAATAGGATTTTGTTTAAAATAGTCAAGAAATATTTTGGAGGAATCTTCATGAAATAAGGCTTTATAAAAACCTAAAAATCCATTCATGCCGTATAAGTTAAAAAAACATTCTCCTCTTACTTTTGTCAGAAAAGTCAAAAAGTACCTCGTAACGTAAAAAAAAGATTCATTACATACCATGTAGTAAAAGTAAAAATGGGTAAAAAAAATTAAACATACATAAAAACACTTTTATAAAACATGTACATGGTTGATAACAATAACCCCAGTAAATACATACGTATAAGCAATCTCAGATAAAAATAAGATTTGCAAAATTATCCCTTACCTTTGGTCTAATATGCTTCGTATGTATCCAAACCTCTTGTATAATGATTTAAATATTTTTATTGAATTATTACAGAATCATATTCATTTTTATTATATCATATATGGTTCACTTATGACTTTATATTACCCGTTCTTTTGTAAATTCATGCTAAAGTAGTGTTTTGGGTAAAATCGTTTCATTTGTCGTTCGTGTTTTAACTTGTAATTATTCATATGATTACTTAGATCATGATTACTTACATCCAGAATTTAAAACATTATTTATATATAATATATATTCAGAATATACATATATACAATTAATTGATAAACGGAAAGAAATACACCGTTCATGGAGATGGTAGGCCGTACGTACGCATGAATGCTGTTTTCGTTTCCTTATTGAATTGAATGGAATGAAGTAGATGACATAAATATATATATACATAAATCAAGTAGAATTATTATTTCATATATTTAATGATTACTTATTATATATACTTTATAATCATTCTTGAATGGTTAACATGGAGAGTGAATCTTATCGCGTCGTGGAGATGATAGTCCGTACGTACGCACGAGCGATGATATCATTCCCATGATCGTGGAATTGTATTAAAGTGTATGTATATTATTAAAGAATAAATATAACTTTAAAATAATCATATATATTCATTACTTTCACCATTATACCCATCCAAGTAAGGTGGCAGTGGAAAATAGATTACACCACGGCGTGGAGACGGTATACTGTACGTACGCACGCGCGGTGATTTCGTTTTCCGTAGGATGGATAGATGGTGAAATACGGTTGGTTCATACATATAATAACATATCAGTATATGATTGATACTGATGTTATTACTTCATAATGAAACAACTAAATAAGAAGAAGTGGAAGAATAAATAAAGTTGAAAGAATCGGTAACAGGCATTACCTCTTCTTTGAAGCGCCTCTTTGAGACCACCACTTAGGGCACTAAAATAGGTCTTTTAAGAAGTCCAGGACCTCTAGGATGTTTCTATGGACTTGGGGAAGTTAATTTGGTAGGGGTTGGCCAAGCATTAAGGCTCAATGTGGTGTGAGGATGAGAGGGAGGAGGTGCCCTTTTATAAGGGAGGAGAGGGGCACCTTTGGAAAAACTAAAAATATTATTATATTATAAAGTCATATTTGGTTTTTAATAGCTCCAAATTTATTTATTTAGAAGCTAAGGTGGGGATGGGTCGAAATAATCTCATCCAATATAATTTAGAAAATTTTAGGTTTCTATTTTAACCTTATCATTTAGATTTAACATTAAGTTAAATAATTTAACTTTTATCGTGTCTTCTTGTTTTTTACACTCTAAGGTTAATAAACATACTATAACAAGCCAAAGGTTCCCCAAGTTGTTTATTATTAATACATATAACCTTATCTAAGTTATTTTGCCGAACCTTATATTTTAAAAAATAAAATATCAATTAATAATATAATATTTGTTTTAAAAACTATTTTATGTCAATTTTGACACTATTTGGTAATTGATTTTTTTGAAAATAATAACACAATTCTTAGTTAGAAATAAGTTAATTAAATCAATAATAACATTTCATATTAACCTTTAAAATTATTTTAATTCATAAAATGTCTCAAATTACATTTATTTGGGTATTTATAACATCAATTATGTCAATATTTCATTAATAAGATAATTACTGCATCATATTTGTTTCACAAATAAATTACATTATTTAATGTCTAAAAATTATAACTAAAATACAATTATGTAGGAAATATTTTTATCTTTCTAATGAATATTTATATTCGTATTTATATTATGTATAACCCTATATTAAAAATGATTTACTTATTAAACATTGATTTGAACTATTTTAACCCTTCTTTAAATAAATTAATATTAAATGTCCTAATATAATCCAAGTGGGCCTAAATGGTCACATTTTATTCCTAAGGTAGTTTTTGGTAGAATTACAGTTATCCAATAGAATTAGGACATGTGTTAGGGTAATAATAATATCATTTTTACCCTTAATTATCTTATTTACTTTTAACCGTGGTAAATAAAAGTAAAAAGTTACTATTCACCAAAAAATATTTTCATCACATTGAACCACATTTTAGTACTTGATATTAACCGTGTCTCTCAGATTTTCGAAATTCAATTCACAGAAGTGCTAAAATTTCATTTAAATGAAAAAGTCAATTTTTTATCTACCACTAAGTGGTTTCACTATTAATCGAAAATTGAAGTTTTTCAGAAAAATACCAAAAATTCAGCCCAATAATTATTTGATATTACAAATTCCAAATTGATGTCTATTTTTCCAAATTAAAAACATATAAGTGGAATTAATTAATTTTATAATTAATTCCCGTTATCAAAACAAATAGCGTGTTTTTAAGAAACAATAACTATCAAAAGATTGATACTTGTTTATATCCATATTGAAAGTGAAATTAATTCCAATGACCAACATTGGATTAAATGGTAAAAATATATTTTAATTAAACTTTAAAACCAATTAAGAAGATAATATAACCATATAAATTATTGCAATGAAAAAAGTTTGTTTTTAATTAAAATATAGCGTGTTTTTACTATTCATTAAAATATGAATGTTATTAGAAAAATATCAAAACATTATCCAAGGTTAATTTTTATATCCTGAATCCAAGGAAGAATTTTATTTTGACTTATAAAAATGTAAAAAACTAGATTTAAAGTGGGTGCACCATCAAAAGGCGGAAAAACTTCATTTTTTGAAAAATACTTATTTTACCCGAAAAATTTATTCTGTTCTCATACCATGTTCTAGAAAATATGTAAGGTTAATAATAATGTTATAAAATTAAAAATGTAGTTAATACTATTCATAATGGCTATTCGATAATAATATTATAACAATATATCGTTGTTTTGTGAAACCCGATATTGCGTACTACACACACTATCGAGGAAGGTTGCGATTGCGTGTAATGAAAGCCAAGTTAGGGTTGCATATACTACAAGATAATCTTGGTGTAGCATATAAGAGAAGAAATCAGTGAAATTAAAAAGAATATTTTTCATATAAACTTGGGGTGTTACAATATGTGTCAAAATGACTTAATTTTTATAAATAATGAAGGATTTTGGTCATTTTATATTTAGTGTTAAGTTGGTTAGTGAAATATCACATTTATCCTAATAAATAGGGTACCACCACTAGGGGAGAACTTTACACACTATAATAAATCCTATAGATGGAGCTGTCACTTTTCATCTAGGATTAAAAAAAGTATATGAATTATTGTACATAATTATAGTAAATGATATTTATCACTAATATCTTTTAAAAGTGAGTAGAGAAATTAATTATTTTACCTAATAAAAATATTTAATTTTCACCTCCATGTTAATTAATATGTTTTATTAAAAAAATAGGACCAGTTTTGTGGACTCTAAATAACTTTCCCATATGTTATCTGTATAATATTTGACTTACACACCCATTTTATTTTTATACATATTATTAAAAAATTATTTAAATGGAAAATTAAATGTAGAATCAACAATTACAATAATTTAGTCCAATGATTCAAAATAATGTAATGTCTTTTATATAGAGTCTGAAAACAACCCCCTCATACCATAATATACTATAATACTTCACAATGTCTATTGATTCACTCATTATATAACTGAGAAAAAAACTAACACTTTTATTTTTTTCTAATAAATCATTATTGGAGAAGGATAATGTCTTAATGTCTAGATTATACATTATAAAATAACAGGAAAACCCATCATATATCATTGGGAATGTGGAATCCAATATTTAGGGTCACTAAAATATACTATGTCCCAAGACACATATCTATTTATCTATATATCCAACATGCCTAGTAAATCCCCTTCCTTTTTGGTGTATGATGTAATGATCCATGTCGTTATGCATCATAAATTTAAAAGGGAATTTTAATTTTTCTTATAGTGAGGGGTTTTTATTGAGAACCGAGACTTGGAAAGGTGATCCATTTATTTGGATTCCCATAAAATCTGTTCTGGATGGTCATTAAGGTTTTGGTGGTGTCTCATCGTTCCGGATGATGTCAGTGTGGGTTCATAGTGGATAAGCGGATGGAAATACAAGTTGTTGGATATTCATGTTGTGACTATAAAAGGTAACATAATAAATTATTTTGATGAGGGGGTCTACCGCATTCCTTTATATGGTTTAATTACTTTAACCCATGATCATTCCATAGAAAAATGAGGGGAAACCTATTTTGTAATTTGTTTGGTTATATAGAATATGATTTTCTTTTATGAAACCCTCAAGATTCTTTTGTATTCATTAGAAAAACAAAAGGGGAAGAGTCACTTCAGATATCCTCTTACCCTACCTTTAGTGACATCAATATAGGTGGTTTTGGTTCTTATCATCACACCCATTTTAGGTATTATCTTATCTTTTACACTCAATGATCCTCATATCTATTCATTTTTTAATTATTTTGGATTGGATGGGGTTCAGATGACTTTTTTAAAAAATGGTGAAACCATTGTACCTAAAGGGGCTTTCATATAAAGAATATATAGGATTTTCTAATATATATAAACCATTCACCATTCATCATATTTCAAAAGGTTTGTTTCTTGATGGATTTCTATACAGATATAGATGAATTTATTAAAATTTTATAACTATTCAGGTATTAATTAAAGGTATTTCTTATAGCCAATGTTCAAAGGGGTATCTGAAGTGGGAAACACCTCATGTCTCATGATTTTTTTGGGGTTGTGATGCCCAGTGAGGTCGGAACCTTGTTTTACAATTTGTGACTATTTCTTTTCAATGTTAAGATAATTAATTTTAAGGTTTTTATTAGTGAGATAGGTTCTTATAGTATCATTGAATATTGGTATGAGTCTGAGTTAAATTTTTATATCTTTGGTTGAGGTAGAGGGACTTGAATTTATTTGTGTCTATTGATTAGTTGATGATTGAATGTTTTTGTTCTCTTAATAGTTTATTTTCTTGAACGGGGCTTGTTTTTTGTGATTTTATATATGGTTTGGAGGAGATCATGTAGACATAATAGTCAATATAAACCATGTATCTTTTTAAGTAGTCTAATGGTGGTTACTCGGAAAAACATTTTCAGGTGGAACTCTTAATGTTATTTCTTATTATCATTAACTGATTTCTAAAATTGAAAATGGTGTATATTTAAAATGTTATAAAAATTATATTTGATTGAGATGTAAATTCAATAGAAAATGGATGATTTTTGAAATTTTATTTCAAAACAGGAATGGGGTATTCTAGTAATTTTTGATGAGTTTTTAGCCATCAGAATATATCATTTAAAGTGAAATGTGATGTCCTTTGAAAAAATTTAATGTCTTTTTGGAATTGTTTTAAAGGAATTAATGAGGGTCTTATTTGGGATTTTTTTGGTTCATTTTACCCCATGAGGAAAATTCCATATTTTCCAAAGCTTCTATGATTATTTTTATTCATTGTTTTAAGTGAATATGGATTGTGTATATTATTTCATGATGATTCATGTGGATTTTTTAGCTCATGAGAACTTTTTTTCATTAAAATTCAGACTATATGTGTAGCCCGGTGAGAAATTTTCTTATGTTATCATTGTGATGGTTAATACCAATGAGCATGATAAAACCTATTATTGTATCAACATGGTATTTTAATTGGTTGGAGACATGAGACAAGGTTCCAAGGGATTAATTAATTGGGTGATGAGTTAGTGAACTATGTGATGGGTTTCATTCCCTTTTTATTGTATCTGGTATGTGTTGGATATATGATTTTTAGTCCATTACTTTAGATACATGGATATGTGTTACTGATATGACCTATATTGGATGTTCATGTATGGGTTGACATGATTGATGTGACCTACCTTTGAGTATTAAAGTATGGATCAGTGTGACTGATGGGAGATCTCTTGAGTCTACTAGGATAGGTAAATGTGATTGATGTGACCTACCGTAATTCTGTGGGGATGGGTTGTTTTACTTGATAGGATCACTCTAGATATTGAGGGTATGGCTCTATTTTCTGGATATGACCTTCCTAGAGTCATCAATGATGGTTCCATGTACTTTATATGACTTCCCAAGAGCCTATAAGGATGGGTCAGTGTTCTCAAGGTGACCACCCTAGAGTCTGTGGGGATTTATTATTTTGATTGAGGTGGAATCCATTGTGTGAGGATGTATGGGTTGAGTGTTGTATGAGGACATTAATTTTTTGATAAGGGTTTATTTGTATTTTAATTTTACTAGAAGGTTTATGATTGATCATTCCTTCTTGGAATGAGAAAAGAAGGTATGGTTAGGCATCACAGTGGGCTTATTAACAATCTATGACCTGACTTCTGTTATTTATATGAATTTTGAGTTATTATTTATTATGGGTTGTGGTAAATAGATATAAATTAACTCTACTATATGTATTCCATTTTCATCCACTTGATAAAAATTGTAATTTGTATTTTTAGGGAATTCTATATACCTATTGGGTCCTTGGATTCACCCATACCTACATACACAGAATGGATTTTAATTTACATGTGTAGATTATCCTATTTTTTTCAATAAATATGACTTTTTTTATTTATAAATATGGTGTAGTCTAAGTAGATTATTGTGGTTGAGTTCTTCATATAGAGGATTAAGTGAGTTGGGATGGAGGTTGTGTATTTTACTCTTCATTTATTGTTCAGTATGTATTATCTTGTGTTACTTTATATATATATATGTGTGTGTGTGATTCCTTCATTATTTTTTTATTATGGTATTTTTTATGTATTTTTTCATTATATACCTAGTTTATCATTTTCTATTGTGAACTTCTTTGTATTTTTGGCTATTTATTTCTCTATCCTTAAGTTTAGGATATTAGTTATTTTGAAAGGTCATAGAGAATTTTTGGTAGATTTAGAAAGACCCTATGGTATTTTTAGAGAGAATAGTTTCCCTATAACTATGTATGGCCCCAATTAATAGTTAGTTAACATTTATATATCACCTAAGTTGTTGTAGCATCCCTACATGGGTGATATCTAGGTGGAGTAGTTTGGGGTGTTACAATGTGGTATCATAGCGTGTTTTGGATATGGAAAGTGTGAGATAGAGGTAGATATATATTTTCAAGACTCGTGTGGTAGAATAAGGACATTTCTAACCAACATGAAATTAGATAATAGCCAAGTTACCAGGGGATGCATAGTTTTGGTACTAGGAACTCTGGGGTGAGTGAGAGGTTAGATTCACTAATAATCTTATGTGGGATGGATGAGATTTGGGATGATTCATATTTCTTTATTAGGGTCTAGTGAGTTTTACACCCCTAAGGATAATTACATAATTTTTTAATCATACATGGACTGGTGCCATGTTCTGTTTGACAAGATGCCTCATCAAAATCCATTTTTAATTTAAGTGACATATAATAAATTTTTTCCAAAATATATTATATGAGATGATATGTAGGGATTATTTTCTAGGATATTTTTGTGTGTTTTATTTTTTTTCCACCATAGAAAAATAGATTTTGGGTTGTTTAGAATTTGGGGGGAAATATGGTTTTCAACGGAAAACTCATGCGATGGAACAAGGTGTGCATAAATGGTTTTATGAGCATTTTTTAGGTAAAATGTCTTGTGGAGTAAGTTATTTTGTAAAAGTTTTTATTTTATGTTTTTGAGAAAAAATATTTAAAATTATTTTTGAAAGTAAAATTCAAAATGGTTTTGAAAATGGATTTAAAATTGTTTTTGAAGTGGGGACAATGTTTACTTAAAGGACTAATAAGGATAGGGGGTTTTCTTGTTTTTAGTTCTTAGTGATAAACCTTAGATGAAAATGGTTGTTTTGAAAAAATCATGGATTTTTAGTGTTTGTAAACTATTCTAGAGAGATTTTTGAAATAAGAAACCAGTACCTATGAAATTTGGTTTTCTAATATTTTTTATGTTTTGGTCACGAGTGGCCAGAAGTCTGAATTTTGTGCATGAAATTCATGATGTGTTTTTCTGAACATAAATATGTGATTATTGAGTGTCTAAATTTTTGTTCGAATGATGTGAAAAGAAACTGGTGCTTGTGTAGAATAGTTTTTTTAGAAATTTAGTTGTAAATAAAAGGGGCCTAGGTGTTTTCTTGTATATACATGAGGTATAATGATGTTTCTTCTTTTGAAAATTATATTATGGTGGTTTTTTGATATGTATGTTCTGTGGAATATTCTTTTATAAATCATATTTATTTTCATATGGGATCTAGTATATTTGGATTTGATTTTTTTCAGTTTAGGGATCGAATACCTTGTTGCATGTTTTAATGTTTCTAGGTTGAATTGTTGTTTGTATATTAATTTGAGTATGTATCCAGGATCGATTATTTGGAATTTTTATAGATGTTTCCTAAGGTGGGGAGAAATATAACGCCCTGGACCAAGTATCCACTCAATTTTACCATGATCCCAATAGGTCATAAGGCCTTAAGAGCATCTTCACAAATGCGAGAGGTTGTATAATAGTAGTAAGGGCCTAGGTGTGTCAATGGGGAGACTATTCCCTCATCACCAGAGTGTATCATAGAGGAAGTCAATAACATATTGATAATAATAGAAGATTCAACAAGAAGATACTAGGAATGTAAACTAGATAGGAATGTTTAAAACATCCTTAAGTGTCATATATATAATGATATAGATAATACATGTTTCTAGATAGCATCAAGAATAGATACATAGAAATAGAATACAGTAAAAGTCACCCTAAATCCAAATATACCAAGAAGTGTCCCAGTAGCATTGCAAGGCTCATATTGGTCCCATTCTCCCCTACTCCAATGTAATAATCAACAAATTGAGTTATGGTGCTTTCCCCAATCAACACCTGCAACCATATAATATTTATGGGTCCTCAATGGAGGCCGAAATAGGGTGTGAGAAAACATCCCAGTGGGTAACCACCAATGATCTATACGATTCTGAGGTGTGAATAATAACAAACCAAGTAGGTAAACAGCAATTAGATGAGTTGTAAGGAATGCAAGTTCCCCTGGCATATCAAGTAATAAGAAATTGAAACCATCAAGCCTCTAAAGCCTTAATGGAAAACAAGTCTTAACTCTTAAAAAAGTTAGGTACATGTAATATAAATAAACAAAAAGACCTAGTCATACTCCATAATGTATCGAGTCATCTATGACCTTGCTGTATACAAAATGTGTAAAAAATACATAGCCAAGACTTTCAACAAATCATGTTACAATTCTCATGATTATTTCGTATGTGAAGAGTCAGACCACAAAGTGTTATATCCTCATTTTCCAAAACCAAGGCTTCCTCATCGAGACCTAAGAGCATGTTAGTGAAAAATCAGTATAAGAATGGGTTGAAGTCCTAAGATCATGTCACATCGGACATGTCCTATGCATATCTAGGCATGCTGGGTCCAAGGGTCATAAATTCCCATTAAATCCCACAGAATCATGACCGAAGATATTTATCCATCTAAGCCATCCACTACCACACTCAGGATCCATGGAGAGCTGTTAATGGAATATATAAAATCATTCATTCATTTAATACCACTTTCATACATTATAAAAGATTCTACCCACTCCTGTAATCCATTCACATTCAATTCATACAATGTGTATACCCACTAATAATCATATTGAAAACCAATTATACCTAATGAGTATACTCACACATGTGTCACAATTCTGGTTGATAATATCTATTATGTTTACCCAACAAATATTCATAATTCAAAAACATTGCATTTAATGAGTAAACCCACCCATCCATCCCAACCTCTCATTTAAGCATGTCATGTGGATATACCCACTCATTTATCACCATTCACAATTAAACATAACCCATGGGTATACCCACCCATCCAATTTATTCCATTTAAACCATTTAATCAACTCAAACATGGAATAACATAAAAATACATATAAAGGAGGTAGTACATCATCATAATCATGTAATTAAATTCCATTAAATTCCAAAAGAGATTCCTATATCTAGGAATCTCAAGAACACACCCCTCGAGTAGTTTATTAAAGGTCAAAACCATGGAAAGGGCATGGAACACCCCATGGGTTGCCATGGGCTAGGGAAACAACCACCAATTCCTCATGAAGAAACCTATGGGCATCCCTAATAGGTACTATATAAAATATTTCAATTAAACATTTTGCTTTCTAGGCCTTGTCGGAAATTCCGGTGGGTGGAATAATGGTATCTAGTTTTAGAAATCACTATAATTCAAATGAAAAATACATATCACCTACCATAGCTTTGCAGTGGAGTGATCATCCTTTATTGGGTCATGATTTGGTTTATATTGGGATAAATCTAAAGAATGGATGAAGAACAAATTGTTAATGAAAATCATCTTCCACCAAAATATTGAAAACGATATCCAGATGAATCGAGAATGGCTAAAAATTAATTCATATCTTGAAGTTGTAGATTTGTTGAGATAAATGATGCTCGAATTGGATCTCGAATGTGAAAGATCTCTCAAATCATAGAATACCCTATTTTTTAAAGCTCGCAAACCCCTTTGCTGTGTGTATGGGTTTATAATGAAAATTAGGTTTATAAAAATAAATAATTTTAACTTAAAATTATTAAATTTCTAAAAAAGTAGGTATTTTGTGGTCTAGGCGCACCATTTAGAAAAGGATGCACTATACATGCATGGATTCATGTAGTACAATGGTAACCCATATGATTTACACACTCGGTTTACAAACCATGTGTAAACCATGTGATGAGCCTCTATCATGTTATGAAAAAAAACATACCTAACTACATGGTCATGCATCTTGTACCACCTCTCTCTCCAGCCTAACACCGATTGGTCACACTGTGTGGCCTGCCCTACATAGTTTTCACTAGTCATGCATCTAGCATAAAACATCCAAAAAATAGGGTTTGGGATCTGAAAAATCCATATACAACCCCGATACCGCCAAGAACTCGAAGGGAATTCACATTAGGAAATATTTAACCATTTAAACCTAAGAAAATGGGATCTATGCGTCATATGAAAACCTAGGTTCTTACAATATTTATACATAAAAGAAATTCATCCACAAATTTACCTCTAAACGGTGGTTAAGATTTTTTAAATAATAGCTATGGCCACTAAGCACAAATGTTGGCCTTCAGCTCCCAAGTCTCTTCATGTAAATGGTCATGCTGCTAGAGCACCCATACTAGAGGAACTAACCATCCTTGAAGAACCTTCATCCTTCTACCAACTATATGAATCGTATGATTCTCAAAGGATGAATCAACCTATAACTCAACCCCCTCAGGCTAAAAAACGCGAGATGGGTCTGAATGATAGTACCATAGTGAAGATATGTGGAAGAAATAGTGCATGGATTAGTATCTCTAAGGTAACTACAACCAATAGGCTATCGACCTGACTATCTCAAGAATCTAAAATGAACTAATATATCACAGTTAAATTTTACCCTATCTCCTAATTATATTATTTACTATCCTTGGTGAAACACATAAAAATAATGAATCCCTGACCTTGAACTCTAGCGGCCATCTAGGTAGATTGGTGTATGATTTATGCCATTTATGATCAATAGCCATCCATTTCTAAATCAACTATGACTTCTTATACATCTCTTGAATGTGACACAGTCCTATTAAAGATCCCTCACCTATTTAAAATTAGTATAGGGTCGATCAATATGACCTATCATATAAATCCTTATAAGGTGCATCTGTATAGTCTTCTGACAAATATTTTTGTATGATAACTAAACTAAGGGTAAATTCTTCTCCCACAATCGCCAAAAAACTACGAAACATGCTCAAAACATGTCCTCATTCACCTATATCCTACGCTCTGATGGAAAATCTACCTGGGGTGGTATGTTTTACTCAGAAGGACCTATGTACCCAGCACCCTTTGAAAACTCTTCCAGAAATGTGACATAAAGTGAGAATACATATATGAAATGATAGTGTGTGAGACCCTATGAATTAATAAAATATAACATATGTACCACATTACAAGATCATTAATACTGAAAATATCCTTGATTAGAACGAAATCAGAAAACTTCGAGAGCCTATCAACAATAACCTGCATAGCATCATTACCTCAAGGAAACATCAGTAAAACAGCCAAGAAATCCTTTATGAAATCATCCCATTTCCACTCTAGAAAAGGTAAATTCTACAAAGGTGTGTCTGGTCATTTATATTCCACATTCCCCTACTAATAGGTGGAACACCACGTAACAAAACCAACCACCTCAAACTTCATACTCATTCACTAATACTATCAACACAAGTCACAGTACATCCTGGTGACTCCAGGATGCGCTTCCCATACCGAGGCCTGAAACTCCCACATAAACTCCTCAAGTATGTCAACTGTAACCCAAAAATGATCTTGGTTATTTAGGATATCATCATGGCCTATGGTCTGACTAGGAGGTGGATCCTCACCTCCCAGACTCTCACATAAGACTACGCCCTTCAGAATCTGATAGCTATCTCATCCTTAATCTATCCTATATGGTATAGGTAATAGCTATGGATGATAGAAAAGTCTCCCCCCAGACTATCATACACCTAAAAGTTCATCTCATATAAAAATTCCCTAAGACATAACTAACTACAGGTCCACAACACTGCTTGTATCTGAGTTTTCCTACTCAGTGAATAAGCCACTCCATTACTTTTTACCAAGCATTTGGGATAGATCATAGTCAAAAGGATATAGATAATCCATCCACATTCACTATCTCAGATTTAGATAAAACTATGTAAATATATACATGAGGCTTTTGTGGTATGTGTATACCATAAAATGCAATCCTAGTAAATAATTTCCACAACAACGCAATGTGTGAACAACTCCAGCTTGCTCAAGATTGTGCGTAGGGTCATTCCCCTTATGTGGTCTCAGATTCTGATACCCATATTCCACGACTCTATCTCTTTTCATAAGCATTCCTCTCAATTCTATACCTGATATAGCACTATACATACTATAGATCTTTCCCTGTTCAAGAAGTATTAGGACTTGTGCTAATATCAAGCTTCCTTTCATCTCCAGAAAGGTTGACCTATATGAATCTGACTATAAAAACATCAAAACCTTCTTTGTCATGCTCTTAAACAAAACTAATGTGTGCGAGAAGTATTATTGTGAAATTTCTGTAGTAACCAGCTTGCCCGAAGAAACTTCACATGTCCAAAAAATTCTTGGGATGTTCTCAGGAAGCTATAGACCTCAACATCTTTGGATCCACTAATACTCATATCTTTGAAATGATGTGGCCTGGAAATTGAATATGATCAATCCAAAACCATCACTTTGTGATATTTTCATATAAATTATGCTCTCCTAGTGTATTAAAAATTATCTCAAAATGGTTTGAATGGATGTATCAATTTTGAGAGTTCACCAAGATATCATCCCTGAAAACTACAACAAAAAATCCAGATAATAATGGAACACTTGATTCATCAGTTTCATGAAAACCACTGGTGTATTCATGATACTGAATGGCATAACCAGATACTCATATATACCATAATTTCTATAAAAAGTTGTACAAAGTATTTCTTTAGGCCGACCACATACCTAGTGATATCATGACCCAAAATTGATTTTTAAGAACAGTTGGGCTCCTCAAGGCCTGTAAAATAGGTCATCTATCTCTCGCAAGGGATATCAGTTTCTAACCTTCAGTTTTTTCAGTTTCTAATAATCCAAAAATAGAATAATAGTATAGACCACTCTTTTCAAAAGAAAAGGATCGATGAACCCCAAAGAGAAGAACTTGTTTGAATAAATACATTTGCCTCCAAATGTTCTAGCTACCTCTTGATCTCATGAAACTCTATTGTAGCCATCTTGTAAGAAGAAATGGATACCAGTGCATATATTGGGGCAATATCAATGATGAATTCAACCACCCTCTTAGAAGGTAAATCAGATAATTTTCCCCAAAAGATTTCCTTGAAGTACTCAACCACTGGATGAGAGTCTCCCAGGCTCACTCCCTGATCATCTAAATACAAACTTACAATTTTGGTTGTCATCCCACATAGACCACGATGTTGTGGTCTAAATCATCTCGCCAAGAGATCCCATTCACCCTTATGAGTATACACAGTAGCCTATGGTTATGAAAAGTTCGCTATCTGATGATATAAATCAATATATTCTTGACAAGATACAATCCATTTCATATTGAGTATGATGTAATAATTTGTCATCTCGAGGACATACAAATTCCAAATGAAGTGACACCCACCAAGATGAAGGGGAACTACTTTCACAAGAATACATCTTTCTTCGTAACTCCCAACAGTGTGTCTAGTGTCAAAATTCACTCAAAATACTACACAATAATGTTGGATCTGAATCTACGGATTATACACAAGAGGGGGGGTGAATTGTGTCTTTTTCAAATTATAACAATCTCTTCAATTTAGACAAATTCTGTTCACTATGCTTTTGCACGATTAAATATGCAGCGGAAAAAGTAAAAGCATGAACACATGGATGTATAGTGGTTCGGGGAACAGAAGGCCCCTAGTCCACTCCACCAACGCTCAAATCCACGAGCTTGGCGATTTTCACTATCTGGTCCTCGTTTCCACAGACCCGTCCACAACTGAGTACAGGCAGTTGACACCTTTACAAGATTCAGGCACACACAGCCTTCCTGGTTCAAACACGAACCCACACAGCTTAGAACGAGAAGCTGATCACTCAAAAATAAAAAGGTTTCGATAAAGAAACACTTCTCCAGTTGTTCTTCACAATTGCAACAGAATGCAATTGACAGTAGATAGATCGTCGTCTTCAGAAAATAAAGATCCGTAATCAAAACAGTTCTGAGTCGATCCAGTTGCAATAGATATTACCAGAAACTTCACAACTTCAGCAGCAGTAGATTCACAACAGGTAGTCGATGTAGAACACGTGAATCTGCTATCAAAATCTTCCTTCGGTAAAAAGGATTTTACACTTCTTCTCGATCACCAGAAAAGAACGCTTTCACACAGTCTCTGTTTTCTTGCTCGTCAAAAGATTAATAATACTTTATTTCACACACTTTCCCGTGTATATATATATCTCCGAAGTTTCCAAGATAGAACATATATTCAAATCAGAGAAAATCTTCCGCATAAATAGATCCATGAAAATCTCCTTTAGATTCGCGATATTAAATGAAATAACAGAGCCGTTGTAACTCCCCTGAAGAATCGGCATAAAAAGCTCCGTTTAAATCAAACATTAATCCGTTGTAAACCGTCTCTGATTCAGTCAAAGTCGTATTTAAGAATCAGCTCGAAGTCCGCCTAATAATCCGCTTGATTGACTAATTCAAATGGAAATATCGTCTGTCAAAAATATCCCGACGCCAAACGTAGGGTTGATGACGTGGCTCCAAACGTAGGGTTCACAAACGTAAGGTTCAGAACATAAGGTTGAACATACATACTTTCTCTTCAGCATTCAAACGTAGGGTTGATAATCCATACTTTGTCTTGCTTCAACTCTCCAAAGAACGTACGGTTGATTATAAAAGTAAGGTTGATGATCCATACTTTTGAGAAACAAACTCAACACTGAAAACTAACGTACGGTTTCTCTTCCATACTTTTCAACAACGAAAACGTAAGGTTCCTTCCAAACGTAATGTTCTTCTTCAATACTTTTCAACAACGTAAGGTTCATTAACCATACGTTTCAAAAAAACATAAAAAGTAAACTTTTCATCCATACGTTACGTTCATCAACGTAGGGTATGAGCAGTGATTCCAGTACGCGCTAAAATTGATCTCGCGCTACAGTGATTCCAGAATACGCTAAAATTGATCTCGGAATAAATGAAGTATAAAATCTCGTTATATAAAATAAATTCCTGCAAAATACTCAACGAAATAATTAGTAAATAATTAAGGGTATTTGTGAGCATCAAAATCATCATAAATAGACAGAGTATTATTTAAAATAATCTCCCCCTTTAAAAAACATTATTTTTATTTGTTTAAAAACAATACATTGCTCAACAATCTCCCCCTTTTTGATGATCACAAAACCCATAAAATAATAGAACTAATTTAATTGCAATCTTGATTGAAAAAAAAAGTTTTATAAAATTTTAGAATTTTGAAAGGATTAAAACAATATTTAACTATAAAATTTCTCCCCCATAACTCTCTCATAAAAATAAATTTTCAAATAGATAAAAGATAAATGTCGTATATATCCAAATTTCTTCATAGGAAACGAATGAATTTAAATGTTGTGTTTATCCAAATTCTCCCCCTTTTTGTGATATCAAAAAGAATGAAAAATTACGGATTTGAACACATTCAATATTGCACTGAACTATAAGTAAATGCTATAATTAACTGTGTATGAATAAGTGAATTTCGTATACTGGCTAACTTAATCATAAATCAATAAATAACAAAACAAAAAAGATAAGAAAAGAATTTTTATTCACAAGCTACGACAGTGATATACAGAGGAATCAAGGTGGAGGGATAAGACAGGGAAAAAGGTGTCTATCTCCTTTGAATTGCGATCTTGATCTCTGTAAACTGTTCTCGAAGCCTCTTCATCATCCCATCTCCTAACTTGATGATAAGATCCCTATTCTCCTGAGTCATATGAATATCTTCAATCAAATTAACTCTGAAAAACTCATGCATTCTTTCTTCTTTTTCAACAAAAAGAGCCAGCTTTTCTGATAACTGATTCAAAAGAATCCTAATCGGTTGCTCTCCAGATGTCAACTGATCTACCAAAAATTTCTGATTATCTAGCAAAACTGACAAAGGGGCACTATTACACTGAAGATCGTGTAATCTGTCACTCATATTGCTCAGTGCTCCAGTAATTGCTTGAAATCTTCGAATCAAATCAGGTGAAGAACCTGATCCACTCACAGCACTATTTGCAACAGATTCAAATTTATTCTCCATGTAAATTTTCATCTCAGACAAATCATCTTTCGTTACCATCTCTGATTTCAACTGATCAACAGCATGCAACATATCAGTCTTAAACAAATCTACTTCCTGTCTTGAAACAGTAGATTCTTTCAGCTTCTGAAACTTCAACTGCTCTAAGTTCAGAGAATTTCTGAGACTATCATTCTCAGATTCCAACTGAGAGATACGCTTGTACAACTCAACAACTTTTTCTTTTCTCAAATCAGGGGCACCCTGTGCTCTATTCTCATGTTCAGAAATAGGTTGATGAGGCAAGGCAAGTGGTAAAGAATCTGCATCTGATTGTTCTTTGTCCTTGTCCTGACAAGGTTGATCCACTGAACTAGCTTTTGAAGCCTGAAATTCTTCCACTGAAAATTCTTCCTGAAGTACTTCTGTATTAGCTTCAGAAGTATGTTCATCATGAACAGTAGTCTCTCTGACTTCTACTGAATGATCAAGAACAATATTTTCATGAACTTCTTGAGGTCGGGCCACTTCTTCACCAGGCACTGCCTCCATAAGTTGTTCTTGTGGAATTGCTTCTTCAACAGCCACAGCAGCAGTTTGAGGTTCTAGCTGAATTTCCGGTTGAGCTACTGGTTCCTCTATCGGTGCAGTCCTCTCCACAACAGCTTCTCTCACAAATGAATAAGAAATTACAGGTTCAGAAGATTTCAAGACAGGAGAGATAATTTCTTCATCAATTGACCTCTTCCTTCTAGATTGAAGTCCTTCCTGACTTCTCTCTTCCTCAACTTCCTCCATCTCAAAGCGAATTCTCCTTGCCACTGTACTAATCCTTGATTCTGCTTGTCCCTCTTTGGACTTAGCCGGTTGAGCCTGAGCACTCTCCGAGTCTTCCTCAGCTCCAACAGGTAAGAGTTTTCCTTTAATTGTGCTCCAGAAATATCCGACTTTCCTCAAAGTCCCAGCATTAAAAACATTACTGTGGTGACATTTCACCCCAGCACTTACCAATCTGATCATTCCTCTTTTAAATAAAAACAAAGAAATGAACCTTCCATATGGGAAAAAGGTCATTCTTGCTTCACTCTGACAGCAGTATCTCAGATATCTTATCATAAATCGAGGAAAATTAAACTTAATATCACTCATCAAAAGATACATTATATACATGTCAGGGTACAAAATTTTCACTATTAAAAGCTTGCTCAAGGCTTTGAAACGATAGCGCTTGTTTCAACAGTAAATTAGTTTCAAACAGCCATTCTAAATCGATGACTTTACCTTGCAGTATTTTCCGACCAACTACTTTAGATTTCTTTGCAGCACTGCTCTCGGCTTCATCTGGACGCTTAGTCTTTGCCATTTCAACAACGATTTCTGAAGGTTCGTAAGTTTAGGGTTTGAAGATTCAGAAAAGGGTTTTGGAGCAGATGTGCGGTTTTAGGTTTTCGAAAGGGGTTCCGAAAAAGGTGAAAACAATTTAGAAGGTGAAACGGTTCTGACAGCCTTGATTCCCGTGTAATCACTAATCATTACTTTTATTTAAAACAAAATAAAATTACTTATAGCGGGAAACAAAAAAAAATTAAACAGAATTCGAAAACAGAATAAGAAAAAGAGAGAAAAAAAAACTATTTAAAATTAAATAAACCTAACTCCCCCTTAATAAATTCAAACCTTGCCGTGGGAAGTGGTTTAGTAAAAATATCTGCTAATTGATTTTCTGTATTTACGAATTCTAAAAATATATCCTTTTTTAACACATGATCTCTTAAAAAGTGATGTCTTATATCAATGTGCATAGTTCTAGAATGACTAATAGGATTTTTTGAAATATTAATTGCACTAGTATTATCACATAAAATAGGCGTATTATTGAAATTTAATCCAAAGTCCATAAGAGTGTTTTTCATCCACAACACTTGTGCACAGCAACTACCTGCAGACACATATTCTGCCTCGGCTGTTGACAGGGCAACTGAGTGTTGTTTCTTACTAGACCATGATACTAAAGACTTTCCTAAAAAGTGACATGTTCCTGAAGTACCCTTCCTATCTAATCTACAGCTTCCAAAGTCAGCATCTGAATATGAAATTAAATTAAAATCAGAGGTTTTTGGATAAAGCAGAGATTGATAAATAGTACCTTTTAAATATCTAAAAATTCGTTTAACAGCAGTTAAATGAGATTCTTTGGGATTTGATTGAAATCGAGCACAAAGACATACTGAATACATTATATCTGGTCTACTAGCAGTAAGATATAACAAACTACCAATCATACCTCTATATAACTTGTTGTCCACTGATTTTCCAGTTTCATCCAAATCAAGTTTTATATTAGTACACATAGGAGTTGTAAATGTCTTGCTGTTTTCAAGTCCAAATTTCTTAAGTAAATCAGTAATGTATTTGCATTGATTTAAAACATTTCCAAAATCTTTTTGAAATATTTGAAGACCCAAAAAGAAATTTAATTCTCCCATCATACTCATTTCAAATTCTTTTTGCATTAATTCTGAAAATTCATGACAAAGAATTTTATTGGTCGATCCAAAAATTACATCATCAACATAAATTTGAACCAACAAAACATTATTTTTCACAGTTTTCTTAAAGAGTGTTGGATCTGCTAGTCCAACAGTAAAATCATTTTTCAAAAGAAAAGAACTTAGTCTTTCATACCAAGCTCTTGGTGCTTGTTTAAGGCCATAAAGAGCTTTAGTAAGTTTGAAAACAGAATCTGGTTTTTGAGAATTTTCAAAACCAGGAGGTTGCTCAACATAAACTTCCTCCATTAAATAACCATTTAAAAAGGCAGATTTAACATCCATCTGAAATAATTTAAAATTCATATAAGATGCATAGGCTAAAAGGATTCTAATGGCTTCTAACCTGGCTACAGGTGCAAAGGTCTCATCATAATCTATTCCTTCTTCTTGATTATATCCTTTAGCTACTAATCTTGCTTTATTTCTAGTTATTATCCCTTGATCATCCTGTTTATTCCTAAAGACCCATTTAGTTCCTATTACTGGATAAACATGTGGTCTTTCAACTAATTCCCAAACCTTATTTCTCTTGAACTGGTTCAATTCATCTTGCATTGCTATTACCCAGCTCTCATCATCTAAGGCTTCTTCTATGGTCTTAGGTTCTTGTTGGGATAGGAAAGCAGAGAATTCAACTATGTTTCCAAAGTTTCTTCTAGTTTGAATACCAGTCTCTAAGTCACCTATCACAGATTCTAAAGGGTGATTCTTTAAGGTTCTAGACTGTCTAGGCATTACATTCAAAGGCTCTTCAGTATCATGTTCTTCTGAACTGGACTGAATTTCTTTTATATCATTTTTAAAATCATTCTTTAAATTCTCAGGTCTCATGTTTTCATTAGAATCAGGTTCATCTATTTGTTCTATCCTTTTCTCAAAAGGATCAGATTCATCAAATTTCACATGAACTGATTCTTCAACAATCCTTGACTTTTTATTATAGACTCTATAAGCTTTGGAGGTTGCAGAATATCCTAAGAAAATACCTTTATCAGATTTTGGATCAAATTTACCAAGATTATCTTTGGTATTCAGGATGTAAACCTTGCATCCAAAAACTTTAAAGTAATTTACTTTAGGTTTTCTGTTATTCCATAGTTCATAGGGTGTCTTTTTCAAAATAGGTCTTATTAAAATTCTATTCATTATATAACAAGCTGTATTAACAGCTTCTGCCCAGAAATATATAGGTAGGCTATATTCATTTAACATAGTTCTAGCCATTTCTTGAATAGTTCTATTTCTTCTTTCTACAATCCCATTTTGTTGAGGTGTTCATGGAGCAGAGAAGGTGTGTTTAATACCCATGTTTGAGCAAAAGGAACTAAATTCCTGGTTCTCAAATTCTCCACCATGATCACTTCTCAATGAGATTATATTAAAACCTTTTTCATTTTGAATAGATTTACAAAAACCTTCAAATAAACTAAAAGCTTCACTTTTAAATTTCAAAAAGAAAATCCAAGTAAATCTAGAATAATCATCAACTAATACATAAACATATAATTTACCAGCTAAACTTGCTACTCTTGAAGGTCCAAACAAATCCATATGGATAAGTTCTAGAGGTTTAGTTGTAGCAACTTTATTAACAGATTTGAATGATGATTTGTGTTGCTTGCCAAGCTGACATGCATCACAGAATCTGTCATTTTCAAATTTGAGACTAGGCAAATCAGAAACTAAATGTTTCTTAGATAATTTATGTAAAGCATATATATTGCAATGACCAAGTCTTCTATGCCAGATCCAGGATTCACTTATATTAGTAGTTAAGCAGTTTACTTGTTGTTTACACAAGGAATACAAATCCAAAGTATAAACATTATCAGTTCTGGGTGCTCTAAACTTAAACAGTTTATCTTTAGAAACAGTACAACTATTGTTAGTAAAATCAACAGTGTATCCATCATCACAGAGTTGAGAGATACTTATCAGATTGTGTTTTAACCCTTGTACATAAAGTACTTTGTTGATTGAGACTGTCTCTGGATCTCCAACTGTTCCAATACCAATAATCTTTCCTTTGGCATTGTCACCAAAGGTGACAAGTCCTCCTTCCTTTCGAGTAAGAGAAGAGAAATTAGCTGAAGTTCCACTCATGTGTCTTGAGCAGCCACTGTCCATATACCATATTTCTTTCTTTCTTTGGTGACCTGCTACCTGCAAAGACATTCAAACAAATTGATTTGGTACCCATATTTTGTTGGGTCCAGGAGTGTTAGCAAGCAGTGATCTGGGTATCCAGATTTGCTTTGTTTTCTTAAAATTGATTGAATCATATAGATCGTTGGAAATATAAGCTTTCTTAATTCCACATATCTGAGGTTGTCTTAGAAAACAGTTTTTAGCTATATGACCTCTTGTTCCACAGTAGTTACAAATAACCTGTTTAGTGCTAGGAACAAAATAATTTTTGTATAACTTAGGTTTTTCTCCTTTACTTCCAATTCCAAACCTTTCCTTTTTAATTACAGTTTTTCCAAGTATCTCATTTAAGGTGTTTTCTCCTTTTGTAAAAATTAATGCAGCCGTTTTATAAGATTCTACTTCATCCTGTAGAGTTTTTATTTTTGATTCAAAATTAATTTTATTTGATTCAGCAGAATTGTATTTGTCAATTAATTCCTTATGTTGTTTTAGCAAAGTATTTCTCTCATCTGAAATAGCTTTGTACAAGTTCTTTATAGATTTATATTTATTAAATAATGAGTCATACCTTTCTTCAAGCATATTGCAGTAAGCTGCAAGTTTTTTATTTGAGAAGCTTGTTTCAGAGTTTGATTCATTATTTGAGTCAGAGGAATAGTATGAGTGTACCTCATCAGTTTCAGCCATGAAACACATATTTGCTTTTAAATTGGCTTCCTCCTTCTCTGAGCATGATTCAGAAGAATTACTTGAGTCTTCAGAAACACTCCAAGTAGCTTTCATAGCTTTCTTGTCTTTCTGCTCATAATCATCTCTTTTGAAGAATTTCTTCTTCTTTGCATCTTTCAATTTTGGGCAATCTGGTCTGATATGTCCCATCTTTTTGCATTCATAACATCTCACTTCCTTGCTATCCTTTTTAAAGGATTTCTTGAAGTCTTTCTTCTTACTATAAAACTTTCTGAATTTTCTGGCTAGCTGTGCCAGTTCTTCATCCGAATTTGAAGAATCAGAGCTTTCTGATTTAGCACTCACTTCTTTGTTCTTCATCTTTCTATCCTTTTGTTGAGAAGTCACTTTCAAAGCAGTATTTTCCCTTTTTATGTAGACTTTATGCTCATTTACCTCATCTTGCATTTCAGCTTCGTACATCATCAGTGTACCAATCAGTTCTCTCATAGTTAGATCTTTAACAGAAGTTGATTGTCTGATTGCTGCAGAGATTCCATTCCATCGAGTAGGAAGTACTCTCAGTACCTTCAACGCTTGATCAGCCTGCTTGATTGGTTCTCCTAGAGCTGTTATATTATTGACAATTTCTGTCAATCTTCCATTCATCTGAGTGATGCTCTCTCCTTCAATCATTCTGAAAGTATCGAATTTTAACTTAGCAGTTGCATATCTCATCTGTCTTACATTATCTGTTCCTTCATAAGCAACAGCTATTGTTTGCCACATTTCATATGCAGTCGGGCATTGAGATACTCTGTTAAATTCGTCTGGTCCTAGACCACAGATGATTGCATTCATAGCTTTTGAATTTATGTCATACTCAGCCTCTGTAGCAGCACTCCATGTATCGGGATTTTCAGGAATTTCATAGGGAGTCAGAATCTTTGAATAGACTCTGTAACCAAGATTTTTCAGATAAATAATCATACGTGATTTCCAGCAGCCATAATTATCTCCATTAAAGTAAGGTGCTCTGACCATTGACATTCCCTCTCTCATATCAGCCATGATACACTATGTATAATCTTTAAATACTTCTAGCTTGATAGGACTTTAGAAATAAGAAGCTCCTCCTCTGATACCAATTGTTGGATCTGAATCTACGGATTATACACAAGAGGGGGGGTGAATTGTGTCTTTTTCAAATTATTACAATCTCTTCAATTTAGACAAATTCTGTTCACTATGCTTTTGCACGATTAAATATGCAGCGGAAAAAGTAAAAGCATGAACACATGGATGTATAGTGGTTCGGGGAACAGAAGGCCCCTAGTCCACTCCACCAACACTCAAATCCACGAGCTTGGCGATTTTCACTATCTGGTCCTCGTTTCCACAGACCCGTCCACAACTGAGTACAGGCAGTTGACACCTTTACAAGATTCAGGCACACACAGCCTTCCTGGTTCAAACACGAACCCACACAGCTTAGAACGAGAAGCTGATCACTCAAAAATAAAAAGGTTTCGATAAAGAAACACTTCTCCAGTTGTTCTTCACAATTGCAACAGAATGCAATTGACAGTAGATAGATCGTCGTCTTCAGAAAATAAAGATCCGTAATCAAAACAGTTCTGAGTCGATCCAGTTGCAATAGATATTACCAGAAACTTCACAACTTCAGCAGCAGTAGATTCACAACAGGTAGTCGATGTAGAACACGTGAATCTGCTATCAAAATCTTCCTTCGGTAAAAAGGATTTTACACTTCTTCTCGATCACCAGAAAAGAACGCTTTCACACAGTCTCTGTTTTCTTGCTCGTCAAAAGATTAATAATACTTTATTTCACACACTTTCCCGTGTATATATATATCTCCAAAGTTTCCAAGATAGAACATATATTCAAATCTGAGAAAATCTTCCGCATAAATAGATCCATGAAAATCTCCTTTAGATTCGCGATATTAAATGAAATAACAGAGCCGTTGTAACTCCCCTGAAGAATCGGCATAAAAAGCTCCGTTTAAATCAAACATTAATCCGTTGTAAACCGTCTCTGATTCAGTCAAAGTCGTATTTAAGAATCAGCTCGAAGTCCGCCTAATAATCCGCTTGATTGACTAATTCAAAAGGAAATATCGTCTGTCAAAAATATCCCGACGCCAAACGTAGGGTTGATGACGTGGCTCCAAACGTAGGGTTCACAAACGTAAGGTTCAGAACATAAGGTTGAACATACATACTTTCTCTTCAGCATTCAAACGTAGGGTTGATAATCCATACTTTGTCTTGCTTCAACTCTCCAAAGAACGTACGGTTGATTATAAAAGTAAGGTTGATGATCCATACTTTTGAGAAACAAACTCAACACTGAAAACTAGCGTACGGTTTCTCTTCCATACTTTTCAACAACGAAAACGTAAGGTTCCTTCCAAACGTAATGTTCTTCTTCAATACTTTTCAACAACGTAAGGTTCATTAACCATACGTTTCAAAAAAACATAAAAAGTAAACTTTTCATCCATACGTTACGTTCATCAACGTAGGGTATGAACAGTGATTCCAGTATGCGCTAAAATTGATCTCGCGCTACAGTGATTCTAGAATACGCTAAAATTGATCTCGGAATAAATGAAGTATAAAATCTCGTTATATAAAATAAATTCCTGCAAAATACTCAACGAAATAATTAGTAAATAATTAAGGGTATTTGTGAGCATCAAAATCATCATAAAGAGACAGAGTATTATTTAAAATAATCTCCCCCTTTAAAAAACATTATTTTGATTTGTTTAAAAACAATACATTGCTCAACAAATAATACCATGGATTTTCACCGCATATGCATATATAAAACAATGAGATTCACCTATATCCAAAAGATCATATTCTATAGTAGAGGCTAATAAGATTATTCCACTCACCATAGATGTTCTGAAACCATACTCCATGGTGGTGGGATATATATAATAGATCTGGAATGTACCATGTCCCTATAATACAACCTCACTTCACATTGTATGCCTATACTTATGTCTTAATGTAACTGGTGTCTGGCTTCTATGACCATGACCACCACTACCTCAACATAACCGATTGACACTACTCCAACTCCCTGTCTAATGTGAAGCTAATGAACCTTCTCCAAATCCTCGTGTCAGTTATAACCCCTACCACTCATATCTGGAGGGAAGGTACTGTATAAAATTTGCATGTGGCCCATCCTTCTGAAATATCGGCATTCGATAGGGTAACAGTTACTCTGAATCTTCATATTTCCTTGCCTAATGCACTAACGAGAAAACATAGAGCTGCTGGTACTCATAGCAAGACTAGTGCTCATGTCCCAAGAATCCACAAAATGGTGCTTCCTGCCTCATCAAATACTATATATGGAATGATAAATATAACATCCTTACTTACCACCCCCAGCCTATCTCAGGTTCTACTCTATAATCAACACATGATTTATAATTTTAGTGATAGAGGTCAACCTGATCACGTTGACTTAAGATCTAATATTTTTTTCATAGACCTTCTTCATTGCTCATCTCTCTAGATATCTCACCATTAAGGTACATTGGTGAAAAACACTAAAACTCTATAAATCATGTCAAGTACTCCATAAGAATCATCACACCCTACTCTAGATGCATGAATTCACTATATCATTCTTCCTGTAGATTCATGGGGTGGAAATAGTCATAGAAGAGGGTTTGGTAATAAGACCAACCCATATCTCACAGCCTATCATCCTAGATTAGCACATCCCACTAGTTCTTTGATACTCCATGTAGAATATATGTGGAGATCTTAACCCACCTCTCAGGAGGTGTCTTAAAAAGCTCTAAAAGTGATACCATTGTCTACATACTCAACTAAGTATCATGTGGACCACCATCCCCCGAAAAAGTTGTAGGATTATACTATTGGAAAACCCTATTATCTCATCCCTAGATAAGATAGGCTATTGTCCTCTTTGATAAGTCTGAATGAATTGAATGAATCCCTTACGGGACTTTACCTTAACACCAATGTCCAAAATAGTAGCTGGCACTAATGTCATATCACCTGGAAACCCTCATCCCGCTGCCTCTAGAGTGTGGTCATCACCTCATTCTTGGAGAATGACTTGATGTCACCATGGTGGTATGCATATTCAATACCAAACACATGTATTATAACAGAACGAAACCAGGATCCACAACTCAAAAGTATAGGAATAGTCAAAACCCTCCTAAACCAAGTCACATCCCTTTCCTACTCCTAAATTCATTACTATAAAAAGAATATTCATAAACACTACTAGAAAATATGTCTCCTGTACAATCAAAATCTATGTCTAGGTCATGTCTTAGTTCCTCATTTCAAGTACCCATTTCATTATCATTTTAATTCTTATTCTTTATACCTTTCATATCTGTAACTCAATTATTTTAAGGGTTTGACTAATTATTCACCAATTCCAAATCCATTAGGACCTATAACACCTCATGAAGCCATAATTTGGATCTCGTTCAGTCCATACATATCTAATTCACTTTAACATTTTAATTTAAAAGGTGCATCACTTCCCAATCCTTAAGGTCCCATATACCTTATGAATTGAAAGATGGCATCACTTCTCTATCCACTACACAAAATTTATCCTAACAACAGATATAGCTATCACATCACCTATCATAACAGCATGTAATGAGTAACGAATCATAAATAGAATGGATTAATGCATGGAATTTTATTTACAACAAGTGTCTATGTAACACCCCGAGCTTCCACGATACGCTTCTCATTCAATAATGCAATAGCTTGCATTGTACGCAAGTTCGAGTTCTAACACACCGCAACTAATCAAAATAGCCGTTATGAATAGTAATAACCACTTTTTAAAATTATAGAAATTTTATATTTCAAAATGGACTTCATTTTTGTATTCGTAATATCGAAATTAGCCTATGTTGAATTTTTGGTATTTTTCTGAGAACTTCTAATTTTTTATGAATAGTGAAAAATACATAAAAACAACTTTTTTAATCAAAATAATTTATACAGATAAATTATACTATTTAGTGGTTTTAAGGTATAATTAGAAAATATTTTTACCATTTTATCCAATGGTGGTCATTAGAATTAATTTAACATTGAAATTGGACATAAACAATTGCCAAACTTTTGATATAAATTGTTTCTTAAAAACACGCTATTTGTTGTAACAGCGGGAATTAATTATGAAATTAATTAATACAACTTATATGTTTGGAATTTTGTAAAATAGACATCATTTTTGAGTTCGGAATATCAATTATAGCTTAGGGTGAAATTTTGGCCTTATTCTGAAAAACTTCAATTTTTGATGAATAGTGAAACCACTAAGTGGTAGTTAAATAACTGATTTTTCGTTTAAATGAAATATTACAACTTCTGTGATTTGATTTTCAAAAATCCGACATACATGGTTGTCATTAAGAAGTAAAATGTGGTTCAATGAGATCAAAATAATTTTTTGGTGAATAGTAACTTTTAAGTTCTTAATCGCGATTAGTGGTAATTAGTGTAGTTTAAGGTATAAATAATACATTAATAATATGAAATGACCTAGACACATGTCCCAACCTCATTGGTTGAGTCATGGCCGACCAAGACAAGCCATGGCCTAACTTGGGGACCCCATGGATCCACTTTTGTTGGGAAATAACATAAATTACTTTTTATTTAATGTTAAAGTGAAAATGACACTAACATAAATTGTTCTACTAAAACAATTTTTAATTGGGGTTATACAAGTCCAAATTTTGATTATAAATAGTCATTGGAAAGATAAAAAGATTTCCTACATCATAGTATTTGTTTTATAATTTTTAGACATTAAATAAATTAAAGTATTTATGACATAATAATGATGCAGCGATGACATCATTATTTGACGATTTAAATAAAATGAGAAGATAATGCAAAATCCGAGGCTTACACTTGTCCAAAGCCTATTGGATGAAGATATTTCGAAACCTTATCACCTTAGCCTCGAATTATATAGATGTGGGACCTTTAGAATCCGAAAAGCATTTTGAAATAATGTAACATTTCATTACTTTCCAAAAGTGCCCCTCCTCTCCACTTATAAAAGGCCCCCACCTCTCCCACCTTATTCACACCATCAAGCCATTTGGCTCGGCCAACCTCTGCCCAAATACTCTCCCAACATTCCTTCCTTACTCCTAGAAACCTCACTTTGGGCAGAACTCTTCCCAAGGAAGCCTTTAGCTCAAATCAAAAAGAGTTACCCGATTTTGAGGTAATGTCTTTTCTAATGTTGTTTTGTTTTATTTTTCTTCTCCAACCCCCTAAACTCTTTTTATTCATTTCTTTTGTAACAACACCAGTATCATCAATATACTAGGATGTTGTTATAATAAGGATTCGAGCTACACTTACACACACCTACATCTAATGGTTAAAGAACATACGGTTTCTGTGGATGGCGAATTTCTGCCTCACGAAACGATGATTGTTCAACACTCATATAACACCTCCAAAGGTGGCCATTAAGATGTCACTATATTTATATATGATATATAATGTGTTTATGTTTTACTTATGCTTCTGTATTTCTCATTTATGGCTTACTTTATGATTTCCATTATGGGTAAAACGCGATAATTTCATTTTAGGAAGTGCGGACTACCGCCCCCTCAAAGTGATTTGAATCGTTAATGCCATGTGTGGGATGTATAAAGGATGGAGTAAATGGTATTATATACTATATTATACTGGAATTATATTATACATTTATATCATTATGATTTCATTCCATTAAATATGAAATTGAAATGAAAGTAGCGTTCATGCGTACGTACGGCTTACCGTCTCCATGAACGGTGCATTTCATTTCTTACCTCTAAATGTTACGTAATATTATAAATGAATGTATATACTGTATATATATGATATATATGATATCTACATCATTAATATAATTCTGGATATAATGGATATTTCACCACATGAACAACTTATAATTATAAGAAGTTTATTGTTGACTCATGTACCAAAGATCGACAAAACGACCGTTATTAACTTAAATAATTACATAATGTTCATAACATTGTAATAAGTGATATAAAAAGGATAATGAAATTGAAAATGGTTCTTAATAAGGTAGATATTAACTCTAGTTTATTATTCAGGAGGTTAAAGAACGGTTGAGTCAAGTCGGACACAAGGTAAGGGAACTTCTTAACCCAACTTCAATTCTTTGGGTTAATCTCCTACTTTCAAATTATGTCATGATATTATTATGTCCTATCTTGTATTTTTACATTATTTATGTGTACCTATAGTGAATACACATAATAGATATATTTTATTTAAAAATTATCTTTTAAAGTACTTCGTCTCAATCTCCTTTCATTGAGGCATATTTGGTTTTATACACAAATTTCTTTTATACGGTGTATAAACCCCTTTGACTTTTACGGTTATTCAAAAGGAATCTTTTTATACAAAGAGTTTTGCTAAATGACAAAAGGGAATGTTTTTCTTTCCGTACTTATGCGGCGACAACGACTTCTCCGCCGCCGTGACCATTATTTGAGTTTCGGCTTCCTCTACAAGCCATCATTTTTTTAACGAAAAATAAATACAAAGTTTTAACTTTCTTTTATTTTGGTATTGAAAATGGTTTTGAAAGTGTTTTTATTATATCAATGTGTTGTATTGATATCTTGTGATTGAAATGTGGAAATGTTATGTTTACATTATGCATGTTTTATGTGATACAATTATGTTATGGTTTATGATATGTTTAAACCTATTCATATGAGGAATGTATTGGACTTAATAAGTGACGGGTGGAGCCCGCTATAGCTCCTCGATGCATCGGCAGGTCTCATGAGACAACTAGACGTGGAATTGGCCGAGGCCCTTTCCCAATTTGATTTATGGTTTTGGCCGAGGCCTTAATCATTTTAGATGTCTTGGCCGAGGCCTTGACAAAATGTTTCAGAATGTCCGGCATTATACATTCCATCATTATGAAAGTGGTTATTGATATTGCATGTGATTATTCGACCAGTAGAATATCCATGTGAAGAAGTAAATGGCATTATCTCATTTTACTTTTGCCATATTATGTTGAAGTTCATGTTTAAAAGGCTTTTGTTTTAGTTATACATTGCCTTAAATGTTAATGTTTATTTATGAAAGCTTCCGCAATATTGTTATCCTTACTGAGCATCTGAGCTCACCCCTTTCAATGTTTTAATATTTTCCAGGATGTGAAGAAGTATTTTATGAATGACCTGCAGGGATAGTCAGAAGAGGATATGAGTGTGGACTATGGAGACTTTGTTATTGTAGTTTTTCACTTTATGATGTAATGTAACGTTTACGAATGTATCTAGTGTTTCCAAGGCTACTAAACTAATCAGTCTTTCGAGACTTGATCTTTTGTGATCATGCCAATGTTATGAAGTAATGCACCGACTCTGGGTAGCTGGGGTCGGGGCGTTACAGTTGGTATCAGAGGCAGTTTAGTACTAACCTTGGAAGCTAGATTTAGATAAACTCTGATTAGAGCACATAGCCCAAAGATAGACTTTGAGGATTAGTATAGAAGAACTTCCTAGAATTTTGGTATTATAGAGATGTTATGAGTTTTCCGAGCAATACATCCCTATCTGGATACGAGCAGGTAGAGGCGGCTCTGGCACAGATGTACCTAGGGGTAAAACCCGAAAACACCGCTTTGAGCTAGACTCGAACGGGAACTGGTGCACGACAACGGGCCTTGCTGCACTCTTGGTTACGACACTCCCGGGGGATATGCTTAGGATAATTCTCATTTTATTTACAAACCACTATGAAGGGTTATGAGTATATACTTCCTCAAATAAAACATTTCTTTTTATGATTATGGATTATATCCATAAATAGTTCAATTTATGTAAAGTGTTTTACAAGTATGGAATTATGTATTTTGATTCATAAACTAATCTGGTTTATGCCATTGTTTAGAAATGGCGCCTAGTAGAAGGAATGGAAACTGTATCAATGCACGAACTCCTTGTAGGGATTGCCCTCCTGCTCAAGATAATTATTGTGGATCTGGAGATACAACTGGTGCTGATCAACTTATTACCATACTGGGACAACTCACTCAGGTTATGAATAATAACCTTACTCGTATGGAGCACCCTGATCCGCAACGTGGAGGATCAATGCTAGATCGTTTCATGAGGCAACAACCACCAACCTTTAATGGGAGTACAAATCCTATAGTAGCTGAGCAATGGATAAATTCCTTAGAGAAAATATTCCATGCCTTGGGGAGTAGTGAAAGGGAGAAGGTTGTCATGGCAGTTTACCACCTCACTGGAGATGCCGATCAGTGGTGGTCGCTGATTCAAAACACAAAGGAAGATGATGACATATCGAATATGGAATGGAGTGAGTTCAAAGAGCTTTTCTTAGAAAAATACTTTCCTCGTGACCATCGAGCAGATATGGAAAGGCAATTTCTGAGTCTGAGGCAGAAGGAGGATGAGAATGTCGCAAAGTATGAGGCTAACTTTACAAGGTTAGCGAGGCATGCTGCCGATTATATACGTAACCCAAGGAGTAAGATTGATCGTTTCTTTGATGGGTTAAAACCATTTCTCCGACGAGCTTTAGTATCACAACCCTTCTCATCATACGAAGATATAGTCTCATGTGCTATCAAGACAGAAAAGGAATTCTCTAAGTCTTATGACAACAAAGTAAAGCAAGAGAAGAAGAGAACGGTGGAACAAGAGACAGATAAAGGGAAAAAGGGAAAGAAGGATTTTCCATTATGTGATAATTGTGGGAAGAATCACCCTGGTACTTGCCTAAAAGGAATGGGAGTCTGTTATAAATGTGGAGAAAAAGGTCACCAGGCACGTGATTGCAAGGGAAAGAAAGAGGCTGTCAAAGTTGAATGCTACAATTGTAGAGAAATGGGTCATTACGCAAATGAATGTCCTAAGCGTCAAGGAATCTTACCTCAGAAAAGGCCAAGGGATCAAGGACAATCTTATGCTATTACTACAGTTGAAGCAGAATAACTAATGTATTGATGCTTTCGGACTCATGGATTATATTCTGGTTATTAGAATAATGTGATCTATATAAGGATTGTACTGCAGTACTTGTTGGTTTCAGTAAGGTTTTAATATGATTAAGGTAATCATATTTTTAGTATGTGACAATAAGAGAAACTTTTCTTTGTTTGGGGAATCTGATGTTACAATTGATTTTGGAATTAAGAGACCTTTTAGAGAAAGTTTGGACAGAGGTATTTTGGATAACTATAAATGTTGGGATGGATTAAGTTGAACTTTGAATAGTATTGTTTAAGGTTAAAACTTTTCTGAAGATTATTTCTGGAATACTATAATACTATATTTTTAGAAAAAGGACAACCTGCAGGGTGGGGAATAACCCGTCGCGTCGGACACAGCTGCAGGAATCGAACCCACAACCATAGTGCGACAAGCCTTTATTTCCTACCACTAGCCTACAGGAAGTCCCTGGTTATTACGAAATCGTTTTACTAATCTAAATGGTATGTGTTAACATTTGGAACCTTATACAATTAGGATAAATAGAATATTTTTGAGTTCCGTTACCATTTGGAGTAAAAGTTGGGTTTGTGGTAAAAATTTATTAACGAATGAAAGTATACATAACAAGTATGTATACTCCCCTACGTTCTTAGTAAATCTCATAAATAAATTCCTCAACATAATAAAAGGTAACTTAAAACAAAAATGTTGTCGGTTAACTTTTCCAACTGGGGATTCAATGACCGTTTAACCAATCACAAGTTTGTGATTTTCTTATGGTTAAACTTTCTCCTAATCCTGTTTTCTATAACTCTCCATCAGACCTTGATGGTTTGTTTCTCCTCCATATCCATATTTTCATAGAATCCTAGAATGGGCTATATCGGGTGACCTTTGTACTTATCCTGCTTTCTTTTAATGTTATATATTTATTAACCTTATTTCCGATGTGGGTTTTCCACAAAGGTATTTTCTATTTTCAGCCTTTTATTATCAAAGAAAAATTTCAAATTGCGAGGACGCAATTTATTGAAGGAGGGGAGAATGTAACACCCCGAGCTTCCACGATACGCTTCTCATTCAATAATGCAATAGCTTGCATTGTACGCAAGTTCGAGTTCTAACACACCGCAACTAATCAAAATAGCCGTTATGAATAGTAATAACCACTTTTTAAAATTATAGAAATTTTATATTTCAAAATGGACTTCATTTTTGTATTCGTAATATCGAAATTAGCCTATGTTGAATTTTTGGTATTTTTCTGAGAACTTCTAATTTTTTATGAATAGTGAAAAATACATAAAAACAACTTTTTTAATCAAAATAATTTATACAGATAAATTATACTATTTAGTGGTTTTAAGGTATAATTAGAAAATATTTTTACCATTTTATCCAATGGTGGTCATT
This sequence comes from Viscum album, assembly GCA_963277665.1. Classification (NCBI taxonomy): domain Eukaryota; kingdom Viridiplantae; phylum Streptophyta; class Magnoliopsida; order Santalales; family Viscaceae; genus Viscum; species Viscum album. Next base: position 1,104,378,682 of record OY728137.1, read on the forward strand.
AGAATTAATTTAACATTGAAATTGGACATAAACAATTGCCAAACTTTTGATATAAATTGTTTCTTAAAAACACGCTATTTGTTGTAACAGCGGGAATTAATTATGAAATTAATTAATACAACTTATATGTTTGGAATTTTGTAAAATAGACATCATTTTTGAGTTCGGAATATCAATTATAGCTTAGGGTGAAATTTTGGCCTTATTCTGAAAAACTTCAATTTTTGATGAATAGTGAAACCACTAAGTGGTAGTTAAATAACTGATTTTTCGTTTAAATGAAATATTACAACTTCTGTGATTTGATTTTCAAAAATCCGACATACATGGTTGTCATTAAGAAGTAAAATGTGGTTCAATGAGATAAAAATAATTTTTTGGTGAATAGTAACTTTTAAGTTCTTAATCGCGATTAGTGGTAATTAGTGTAGTTTAAGGTATAAATAATACATTAATAATATGAAATGACCTAGACACATGTCCCAACCTCATTGGTTGAGTCATGGCCGACCAAGACAAGCCATGGCCTAACTTGGGGACCCCATGGATCCACTTTTGTTGGGAAATAACATAAATTACTTTTTATTTAATGTTAAAGTGAAAATGACACTAACATAAATTGTTCTACTAAAACAATTTTTAATTGGGGTTATACAAGTCCAAATTTTGATTATAAATAGTCATTGGAAAGCTAAAAAGATTTCATACATCATAGTATTTGTTTTATAATTTTTAGACATTAAATAAATTAAAGTATTTATGACATAATAATGATGCAGCGATGACATCATTATTTGACGATTTAAATAAAATGAGAAGATAATGCAAAATCCGAGGCTTACACTTGTCCAAAGCCTATTGGATGAAGATATTTCGAAACCTTATCACCTTAGCCTCGAATTATATAGATGTGGGACCTTTAGAATCCGAAAAGCATTTTGAAATAATGTAACATTTCATTACTTTCCAAAAGTGCCCCTCCTCTCCACTTATAAAAGGCCCCCACCTCTCCCACCTTATTCACACCATCAAGCCATTTGGCTCGGCCAACCTCTGCCAAAATACTCTCCCAACATTCCTTCCTTACTCCTAGAAACCTCACTTTGGGCAGAACTCTTCCCAAGGAAGCCTTTAGCTCAAATCAAAAAGAGTTACCCGATTTTGAGGTAATGTCTTTTCTAATGTTGTTTTGTTTTATTTTTCTTCTCCAACCCCCTAAACTCTTTTTATTCATTTCTTTTGTAAAAACACCAGTATCCTCAATATACTAGGATGTTGTTATAATAAGGATTCGAGCTACACTTACACACACCTACATCTAATGGTTAAAGAACATACGGTTTCTGTGGATGGCGAATTTCTGCCTCACGAAACGATGATTGTTCAACACTCATATAACACCTCCAAAGGTGGCCATTAAGATGTCACTATATTTATATATGATATATAATGTGTTTATGTTTTACTTATGCTTCTGTATTTCTCATTTATGGCTTACTTTATGATTTCCATTATGGGTAAAACGCGATAATTTCATTTTAGGAAGTGCGGACTACCGCCCCCTCAAAGTGATTTGAATCGTTAATGCCATGTGTGGGATGTATAAAGGATGGAGTAAATGGTATTATACACTATATTATACTGGAATTATATTATACATTTATATCATTATGATTTCATTCCATTAAATATGAAATTGAAATGAAAGTAGCGTTCATGCGTACGTACGGCTTACCGTCTCCATGAACGGTGCATTTCATTTCTTACCTCTAAATGTTACGTAATATTATAAATGAATGTATATACTGTATATATATGATATATATGATATCTACATCATTAATATAATTCTGGATATAATGGATATTTCAACACATGAACAACTTATAATTATAAGAAGTTTATTGTTGACTCATGTACCAAAGATCGACAAAACGACCGTTATTAACTTAAATAATTACATAATGTTCATAACATTGTAATAAGTGATATAAAAAGGATAATGAAATTGAAAATGGTTCTTAATAAGGTAGATATTAACTCTAGTTTATTATTCAGGAGGTTAAAGAACGGTTGAGTCAAGTCGGACACAAGGTAAGGGAACTTCTTAACCCAACTTCCATTCTTTGGGTTAATCTCCTACTTTCAAATTATGTCATGATATTATTATGTCCTATCTTGTATTTTTACATTATTTATGTGTACCTATAGTGAATACACATAATAGATATATTTTATTTAAAAATTATCTTTTAAAGTACTTCGTCTCAATCTCCTTTCATTGAGGCATATTTGGTTTTATACACAAATTTCTTTTATACGGTGTATAAACCCCTTTGACTTTTACGGTTATTCAAAAGGAATCTTTTTATACAAAGCGTTTTGCTAAACGACAAAAGGGAATGTTTTTCTTTCCGTACTTATGCGGCGACAACGACTTCTCCGCCGCCGTGACCATTATTTGAGTTTCGGCTTCCTCTACAAGCCATCATTTTTTTAACGAAAAATAAATACAAAGTTTTAACTTTCTTTTATTTTGGTATTGAAAATGGTTTTGAAAGTGTTTTTATTATATCAATGTGTTGTATTGATATCTTGTGATTGAAATGTGGAAATGTTATGTTTACATTATGCATGTTTTATGTGATACAATTATGTTATGGTTTATGATATGTTTAAACCTATTCATATGAGGAATGTATTGGACTTAATAAGTGACGGGTGGAGCCCGCTATAGCTCCTCGATGCATCGGCAGGTCTCATGAGACAACTAGACATGGAATTGGCCGAGGCCCTTTCCCAATTTGATTTATGGTTTTGGCCGAGGCCTTAATCATTTTAGATGTCTTGGCCGAGGCCTTGACAAAATGTTTCAGAATGTCCGGCATTATACATTCCATCATTATGAAAGTGGTTATTGATATTGCATGTGATTATTCGACCAGTAGAATATCCATGTGAAGAAGTAAATGGCATTATCTCATTTTACATTTGCCATATTATGTTGAAGTTCATGTTTAAAAGGCTTTTGTTTTAGTTATACATTGCCTTAAATGTTAATGTTTATTTATGAAAGCTTCCGCAATATTGTTATCCTTACTGAGCATCTGAGCTCACCCCTTTCAATGTTTTAATATTTTCCAGGATGTGAAGAAGTATTTTATGAATGACCTGCAGGGATAGTCAGAAGAGGATATGAGTGTGGACTATGGAGACTTTGTTATTGTAGTTTTTCACTTTATGATGTAATGTAACGTTTACGAATGTATCTAGTGTTTCCAAGGCTACTAAACTAATCGGTCTTTCGAGACTTGATCTTTTGTGATCATGCCAATGTTATGAAGTAATGCACCGACTCTGGGTAGCTGGGGTCGGGGCGTTACAGTCTATATGCTGAATGAGATTTAATACCCTCGTTTCATTGGATTTCAATAGAAATAGAAGCCTCAATTTTATCAATTGTAACATCATAATCTCAGTACATCATCGAATGGTGAAATCAAATAACCTGTAATAGTAAGAATTTTTAAAATATCAATTCCAATTGAGGAATTTTGGATTTCCCCTATATACAGGGTAGCTACTCCCAAGAAAAACTCGTTACCAAACTCCATTCCCCTATCCTATTCTTATCTATTGTCTCTAAATGGTAAGAAAACAAGAAAATACCCTATACAATAACTTTGTAATGTCTTAGACCTGGTAGCCACTCAATAGTTCCCTAGGCCAAGTTGGTCACAAGGCCAGAAGAATATCTCCGCAAACACCAGAGGCTTTCGACTATAATCAAAGACCTAGTTGTGTCACTAGGAATATTATGCCCTCATCACCGGAGTATATCCTAGTGGAAGTCGATAACATATCTATTGCAGAAATAGATACAATAAGAAAATAAATAAATATAAAAACAGATAGAAATTTATAGCAAATCCTAAAGTATAAAATATATAATGATGTAGATGATACATGTTCTATAAAGTATCCAAAAAAGGAACATGTAAATACAATATATTATAAGTACCCAAAAATCCAAAAAAACAAAAAAGTTTCCCAGTATCATCACAAGACTCATCTTGGACCCATCCTCCCCTAATCTAAAGCAAGAATCAACAACCAGTGTTAGAAAGCTTGCCCATATCAACAACAACAACTATATAATCTATTCGGGTTCCCAAGGGATGCCCAAACAGGGTGTGAGATAACATCCAAGAAGGTAACCACCCTAGATTTATTTAGTTATAAGCTATGAAATATAACAATCGAAGAAAGTAAGCAGTAATCATGTGAGGAGTAAGGAAAAATATGTTCTTATGGAATATCCACTACTCAAAAAGTGAAACTATCAAACCCCTCAAGGATCCCTATATAACATGTGCCATCTCTTATACAAGGTAGCTACAATAAATATAAATAAACATTACAACCTCACCATACTCCCATACATACCAAGGCATCCATGACCTTATCGTATAACAAAAGTTTCAAAAAAAAATACACATCTAATTATTTTAACCAATCATGTAACAATTCTCACAGACATGTTATATGTCAAGAGTCTGACCAAGATGTGTCAGATCAAAGGTTTCCCAAACCAAGTATTCCTTGTCGAGTCCCTAGATCATATATGTGGAAACCCATTATAGGCACTAGTTGGATTCATAGGAAGATGTCGTACTGGACATATCCTATGAAAGACCAATAATATTGAATCTAATGTTTACCAAGGCCCACAGGATCCCACAGAATCAAGACCGAAGGAGAATCTCCATCCAAGGCATCCACTACTACATAAAAGATCCATGGAGATCAATCCATGGAATCTATAAAATCCTTCATTCATTTCATAACACTTTCATACATTATAAAAATTAAACCCACTCGTTTAATCCATTCACATTCAATTCATAAAATGAGTATACATACGCATTAATCACATTCAAAACCAATTATACCTCATGAGTATACCCGCTCAAATATCCCAATTGATATTTATAATATATATTTATTTTATTGAATCATTTCCAGAAACATGGAATTTAATGATTATACCCACTCATCTATCTCAACCTCGCATTTAAGCATGTCATACGAATATAGAAACCCATTTATAACAATTCACAATTAAACATTACCCATGGCTATAGCCACCAATTCAATTTATTCCATTTAATACATTTAATAAACTCAATCATGGTATAAAATAATAACTAATAGAAAGGAGGTAGTACATCTCCAAATAATGTAATTGAATTCCAGTTAATTCCAAAAGATATTCTTATATATAGGGAGCTCAAGAACACACCACATGGGTGGTTTATTAAAGGTAAAAACTATGTAAAGTGCATGTAACACCCCATGGGTGGCCCTGGGTAGGGGAAATAGCCACCAAATCATCTTGATGGAACTAATGTGCATCAATAATAGGTCCTATTTCATCTATTTATATTAAACTTTTCAATTTTGGGGTTCCGTTGGAATGTCCGGTGGGAGGCATAATGGCCGATAGATCTATAAACAATAAAAATTCAAAATAAAACTATATATCACAAACCATATATCATTAGAGGAGATATCACATAGTATTGGGTCCTGATTTTTCTTAGATTGGTAGAAATCCAAAGTACATATGATTAATGAAATATTAGGGCCAATCAGATTTTACGTACATATCACACCCGATATCTAGAATAATTAAGAAGGTATATAAAGAAATTAAGATCTTACCGTCGCAAATCCAATGAGACAAATGATGCTCGAATCAGAGCTCCAATGGTTGAGGTATCTCAAATCCTAGAATGGTATCATTTAGAAAGCTCTCAAACATCTTTGTTGTGTATATGGTATTAGAGTGAGAATTAGGTTTATAAAAATAAAAAAATTTAACTTAAAATTATTAAATTTCTCAAAAAATAGGTGTTGCACGGTTTAGGGGCACGGTTTCGAAAACCATGCACTAACAATTCCTAACTTCTTGTAAGGTAAGGGAAACCTACATAGTTTACCCACATATTTATAGACCATTCACAAACCATGTGAGGATCCAATGTTAAGTTCTACAAAAACTATAGACATGTCCACATGACCATTCATCCAATTCCACACAGTTTATCCAAAATGTGTGGCATGTACCACCCCTATTTCCATCATCACATAGTTTGGTCAAACCATGTATTCTTCCCTACATGGTTGTAACTAATAGATCATTAGTCTTAAAACACTAAAAACTAGGCTCTAGGCTCCAAAAAATCCCTATACAACCCCTAATCCTATTTGACATCAAAATTAATTCACATTAGGAGATATTTAAGCATTTAAATAGAAAAATAGTGGATTAACACCTCTTATGAAAATCATGGTTCTCAAAAGAACCATAACATAAAAAATCACTGATCATTGGTTTTTATGAGTTTCAAAATTGGTGGGTGAGGTTGAGAACCATCTTGGTTCTTATTGATCAGTGTTTTTTGTATGCTGCTCAGGTGTGAGTGTAGCAGTCCTAACCAATCGTCACATATGTCGATGGATGAGATGTATACCATTTATATCAAGTGTTTGTGTTTTCAATGTGATTATAAGGATAAAACAATGGTGGGGAGCACCATATCATTCATTGGGGTATGTCCCAAGTGTGGAAGTTTTCATGGATATGAAGAAACTATTATGTAGACTATTGAAATCAAAAATAGATATTGGTGAGTGGGTGGGCCTGATTTTTGAATTTTGGTGTGTTGTTAGATGGATTCCCTGAGATGATAATCGGCACGGAATGGTGGTACATGTGATCTGAGAGTGATTTGTATTAGTGGGGAATTGGTGTGTGGGAGTAATATGGTTGTGGATGTGGTCATTTTAGGAACCGACCGAGTTATTCCACCAATTGATAAGGATGTATTTTGGTTTGGGTGTTTATATGACGAGTTCATGCATCTTTGAGTATAAAATCATGTTCTGGTAGTGTGGTTATGTGTCTATGGATAATACCAACAACTTTTGGAAAGAGTTTGGAAGGGCGGAAAAAACTGTTTATATTCTATGAAGTTGGATTTAGTGAGATAGATACCAAATTGGGAGCATCATTTGGGAGACAATTGATGTGTTTTGATGATCGAACTGAGCATTTATTGAGAAAATACTATGGTATTTGGGATATGAGTTTTTTTGCTTCATAGAGGAAGCATATAAGGTGTTTATAGATGAATCCTAGAGAGGTAGAACCAAGTCAATGACCAAGGTAATTCAAAATTCATGGTCGGAAGAATACCTCAGCTTCTTAAGGATGAGAAGCATTATAACGGGGAGTCTTTATTGAAAAACATTATTTCGGGAAGAAAATACCTAGGGAATTTTAATTTTTCATTTGCAAAGGGGTTTTATTTTGAAAAACAAGACTCTAAATAGTATTTTGGTCATTTTAATTCACATAAAATTTATTGTAGATAATGATTAATGATTAGGTGGTTTATTGATACTTAGGACGACATCAGGGCAAGCTAAGAGTGTTCAAGATTTGAAAATATTAGTAGCAGGCAATTAATAGGGTGACTATATGAGTTACACTGGGAAAGTATTAGGTACAAGAGTTTTACCCATACCTATTGAATTATTCATGGTGGGAATCCATGTCACACATTAAAACATATGGGGTATCTGATTTTGAAAAGAATTTTTGGTAACATGGTTGAGGTTTTTCTTTTAGAGACCCCATAAGATTCCTTTTTCTTCATAAAATGAACAGAAAGGTGACATACACTTTATATCTCATCTTATACTCCCATTGGTGCCTTGAATTTTCATGTTATATGTACATTTCATCTTGTTAGGTTGATGTGGGATCCTTACATCTTTCCTCTTTACATATCTTGTCTATTCATTACCGATTTTAATTCAGATTTAGTAGCGTTAAGTTGAATGATTTCACAAATAAATATAAAAACAATTGTGTATAATGTAGATTTCATATATAACTCATATGGGATATTTTGGGATTCTATAAAAAATCCAAAAATTCATAATTTTTCAAAAGGTAATTTTAATGGTTTATTTATTTAGGGATTTGGTGAAATTTAGAGAAAATAGACCTCAATTAACTATTATTTTTTAGATTTTTCATGTTTCATTGGTTTGGGGGTGTGTGAGAAATATGCTTCCTAATGTTTCTCATTATTTTTATGTTGTTTCATAACATGGTGAATTAAACACCTATTTTTCAACTTGGGAATGTTGGTTTTAAATGTAGAATTAATTTTTTTGATGTTGTTTATGGGTGATAAAAGTGATTATGGGATTTAGGGGGGTTAGTATAAGCCTCATATTAATTTTTAAAATGATATTTGTTGTAAGGGGCTTGAGTTTATCTGATTCCTTGGTTTATTATTTAATTTTATGTTTTGGTTCCCTAATTAGTATATCTACCAACAATTTTCATGTTTTGTGTGAGCTATCATAAGAATGGGATATTCCTAGTCATGTCTAATAGTCAAGTTGTACAACATAACTTATCAAGTATTATGATTGTGGATCCCTAGTTTAATGAGTGTTTGTTTTATGATTTATGGTGTTTATTCATTGTGTGAAACTTAAAATTTTTAAATGTTTTCTTTTTTAATATGTGTGTTTAAAAAGTGGATTTATTGAGGTGTAAATTCAAAAGAAAATGGGTGATTTGTGAAATGAGTTTTGAAATGTGAATTCAAAATGAGAATAGTGAATTATGGAGAGTTTTTTGGTTTTTGGATAAGGCCATACCTTGAGTAATGTGGTATGTGATTCCTTTATAAATGGGGATTAAAATGGACTTTTATGGATTTCTAATAGAATGAACAAGGGGCTTGTTTGGGATGGATTTGGCCCATTTCACCCTATGATGGAGATACCATATTTTCCCAAGTCTATGTTATTATTTTTATTTCAATTTATAATTACCTATGGATTGGGTATGTGAACGAATAATGATTTTTTTGGTGTCAGTAGAATGTGAGTACTGATTTTGTATGAATGAGTGTCATGTATGGGTATCACATGAGAAAGTTGATTGTGGTATAAAAGTAATGGTTGATCAAAATTTATGTGAAAAATATATTTTAATTTTACGGTGTTTTTTGAATTGGTTTGATACATGAGAAAACTTCCTAAGAGACTAGATCCCCAGGTGATGAGTTATTATACTGTGTGATAAGTTGTGTGACTTGTTTGTTGTTTCTTGTGCGCACTGATTATATGATTTATGGACTTTTCATTTAGAGTCTTGAGTCTCTTGTAACCTCCCATGAATATGAAATGATGGTTCTGTGTAATTGATGATACATACCATGAGTCTACTTGTATTGGTTGTCATGATTGTTGTGACCTACCATTAGTGTGTAGGGATGGTTCGATGTGATTGATGATGCCTCCCTTGATTTTTATATGATGAGTTAGAATGATTGATGGGATATTCCTTGAATTTTTGGGGATAGTTTAGTGTGCTTGTGATGACCTTCATATAGTCTACATGTATGGATGGGTGTTCTTGAGGTAGCATCCCAAGAGTTTATAGCGATGGGTTGATGAACTTGATGTGGTCTCTCTAGTGTTTCCAAGGATGGGTCGCTCTGCATGAGGTGACCTCCCCTGAGAGGGAAAGGACGGTCTAGGTACTTAATGAGGCCATGAAATTTGTGATAAGTCATGTTTCATGTTTCTTACTACTGGGTTACTAATTTATTTTACATTCTATAAATAATATAAATTAAGTTGGGTTAGACATCATGGTGTCTTGGTTTGCAAAGAATGAACTGACTTGTGTGATTATATGTGCATTGTGTGTTTGGTTTTTTAGTCAAGTGCATTGGATGGATATAACAATAACTTACTATATTTTGTTTATTGTCATCCACTTTATCACAACATAAAATTGTGTTGTTGTAGCATTTGGGATACCTACTGGGTTATTTGACCCTCTCCCTACTCATATATATGACATGAATTTATAATTTTGTTGGTATATATTCTTGTTTTCTATAAACACATTGGAATATACTAGACTTAGATATAGAGTACATGTCTAGAGGGTTTTGGAGGGTAATTTATTATTGGGGTGGATTATGCGAGTTAGGAAAAAGGAAAAGTATCTTACTTTTATGTTATTATTCAATAAGTATTTAATAATGTTCCATTTTTTATAAATGATTCCAATTTTATTATTTATCTTTCACTACCATGTTATTTTTTATATATAGTTTATTTCTTTTAGTTTTAGTCTACGGGGGAATGTTTAACTTCTTTTTTATTTTTCCATCTCTTTAGGATATCAGTTATATAGATGGGTCATGTCAAATTTTCTTTTGATTCAGACATGAACCACAATCAATGTTTTAGAGGGAATAACGTACCCATGACTATGACAGGCCCTCTCCACAAGAAGGAATCCTCTGTTATATGGGGAGAAATTCTTGAGGGTTTATAACATCCCCATATGGGATCCATTCAGGTAGCCCAATTATGGGTGTTATATATGTGTGAGAGTTTAAACCATGATGTTTTATTCAGATATTAATAAATGTGGACATACTTGGTTTTCCAAATATAAAATTATTTCTTCATAATAGCTAAAGACAATAGGAATTTATGAATCTATCAATAAATTTGAAAAATAAATATACAAACCATTATACATCCTTTCCAATATTTAGAGTAAACAGAACCTATAAACAAATAAGCTCCACTTACTATATTGGGGGATTATGATCTACAAATGAGATGCATATAATATTAATGGTGTACCAATTATAGGTTATATGTATGATTAATTAATTCAAACGATGTACTTTTAAGAAGATATTAATAATATTCAATTATTATCATATACATTATTTAATAATGTGTATAATGGTATGGGTAAATGACCTAAAATATGAATTGATATCAATTTTGATGTATAGATGGATATTTTTTGATGTATCATTGAGATGGAATATGTTTTAAATAATCTAAATGATCTATAATCCTTTTAACTAGGGTATTCATTGGTACTAATGATAACAACTTATAAAATATCCTACTTATGAATTAGGGTAGGAGGGTTATTCATGAACTAGACCCTTGACTATATTTGGTTAGCTTTCTTTCCATGTTGTAATGTCTATACCTAATAATTGTGTTATAAAAAGTAAGCTTGAATTTTTTTATAGGTTTCGTTTATTGATAAATAGAATGGGGTGACTTCCCAAAAGGTTATAGAATCCACAACGAAATGATATCATGAAAACTAGAAGAGTTTTAGAAGATATTTTTTTTATGATAGATATCACATCACAACACTAGGTTTCAATGTTGAAGTCTGTATTCCAATTTTATGTAGTATATCATAGTAGTGGGCTCATACCATAACAAAAAATGATGAGTTTTTTCTGGTTCAAGAGTTTGTTGGAATATTTCATCATGAAATATGTAATCATTATTCAATGGGTTTCATTTAGGTTTAATTTATTATGGATAGAAGAGTGATGCCACTGTGAGGGTTTTAGTCCGGTCAAGATGGTCTATAAGAAGATTAAAATAAAACCTATTAAATAGAGGTTCAAGGTAACATTATAATACATTGAATCTATATAATATTATCTAATAAAAAGGCACACCATAGATAATATGTCCAAACTATTATTTATAGAAAATATCAATCAAGACAATTTCCCTATAAATGTAGTCAATAATAACGGTGGAAATTTATATTTTGAATGGAATGCCAATGTTATTTCTTATTATATCCACATGTTGTGAAATTATGAGAATGAGAAATAAATTTTATCAGTGAAGTAAATTATTTCATGATGGGGGTGATAATTTTTTGATTATTTATAAATTGGAGAAATCTCTATATTGCATTATTGAGTGAAGGATGTCTTTTTTTTTGGGATTACAGCCGTGTCTTAATCAGGTCGAGTCAATAAGGATATATATAATTCAATGTTATTATCTTTTAAGGATATTATGTGAATAAAATTATATAATGATGAATAAAAATTAAATATATGTTTTGGAAAAAATTACTATCATAATCAAATGTGAAATAGATAATATTTAGAGAGGATACAAAGAGATCCTCCCAAGACTGAACAGACGTCTTTCTTTACTAAATTTCAAAAGAGGTCCACTAAGAGATGTAACACCCTATGATTTTTAAAAAAATAATTTTTTTTTTACATAAAATATGTGACACAAAAAAATATCTTAGATGAGGATTTAATACCTCATTAATTTATTGTATAGTTATTTTTAAGCCAACTTGATCTCTTTGATTGCTTGTAGAACACAAAATGCCTAGTCTAAATGAACCATAATATAGAATACCATTATAACATAACCTTTTAATTGAAGGGTATGAATAGTAATAACTAAATTATGAATATTATATGGATTAAACATGTATAAAGTAAATTCAATGTATATATATTGATTAGAAATAAAATAATAATCAATTTAAAGAAAGTGAAAATGTTTTTGGAAAACTGTAATTTTCAAAGAAAAAAAATTATTTCCTTTTGAAAACATGTATAAAAATTAATTTTTATCACTTTTAGAAATATTATTTGAAAAATTAAACATTATTTATGAAATAAAAATATCAATATTATATTAGGTCATTTTTTGGATCTTTATGAAATGTTCTATTTTTCAACAAATGATGAGAAATACTAAATTTTATTAAGAATTGTCATTTATTTTATAGAATTTTAAAATATAAAAACATTTAGATTGTATTAAAAGTTAATTTTTTTCAATTATATATGTATTAATACAATTTTTGTCATTATAATTAATTTAATTTTTAATTTTGATATAAAAATATTTTAAACTTTTAAACATTTTCTCATTGAAAACCATCTTTCATATAAAATATACTAATTTAATTTTAAATTAAATTATCCCTCTTACAGTACTGGAATTTATATAATTTTTTATTTATATGTAATGAAATATAATTTATATTATCTGACATGTTCATCTTAATTTTTTATCAGAATGAATAATAAAAATAGTAAAAAAGATTTTCCTCAATTAAGATAGAAATGGGTTCATTGATGGGTGAAACTGAGAATATATGGATACAAAAATGACCCAAAACAAGTTGAAACCGTATTTTCTAACCATATTTTTACATTATATAATATAGGTGTTATAATTTACCATTTATGATCATTGTGGTATATGAAAAACATGGGTAAACCTTTTACTTTTCAAAAATTAAAAGTGTTCCACTCGCCTTACTTTTAAAAAACCACCCCATCCATTCATATTAACAAATCTAAAACCCATTGGTTCAGAAAATAACTGAAAAACTAACTTCCTTAATTCCCTATAAAAATCATTGATCCCTTTTTTTGATCATAATTCCAACCTAGGAAGGATTTTGGTTCTATCCAAAAGATGTTTTAGGATAATGAAGTAGTGTTCTTAAATGATTGTTTTTATTTTGTTTACTATCAAACCTTTAAAAATATTATTAAATATTGAATATATAATAAATAAATTATATTACATGTAATGATATGTTATTATTTTAATTACATGGAATATATTTATCTCCTCTTACATCCAATGGGAAAAGAAACTATCGATCATGTGTATGGTGGACTAACGCCTTACAAACCAATGTAATTATTCTACCATAAGCACCTATATAGGGTGGATATAATGATAGACTTAATAGATTTATATGATATTTATGAGATTACTGTTATTTTAAAATTTTAAAATCACATATCACTTGTTATGTTCCATCCATTTTAAATTATGGTAATATCTCTCATGTGTACAATGGACTACCAGCTCTGAAAGCGATGTGATTCATTTTTAACTTTTTCATTAAATGTAATGAGATATAGATAAATGTAAAGAATATATGTTATATTTATGACCTTATATTGATTCTAAAAAATTAATATATCACTTATATCTTTACCCATTCACTCATTAAGGAAATGAAAAAGTCGCTTAGGTGTACACACAACCTACTGTCGCCATAAAAAAATGTGATTCATTATATATGTTCAATTTAAATAATTATTCTAAATAAGTATATAATAAAAAAATAAAATTTATAACATAAATATATATCTAGATATTATGGAACTATATAATATTCTCAAAAACCAGAACATTCCGTACAAGATATACATGATAAAACCAGCCATTTAAGACCTAGAAAAATGAATATAATGAAATATTGTGAATAATCGTATGGTAAAATGGTATAAGAGGATCATATATGATATTATAAATATTAATACGGTTCTTGTATAAATTAATAACTTGTTTAAAACCATTATATAGTAGGCTAAATCAGGATTGGGGTAAAGAACTTTTAAATTTCTATTCATTGAGGAATATTGTAATGTTAGGCACCTTATTTATTTTATATGGTGTATATATTACAAATTTTACATTTAATATCATGAATAAATCATTAAATCATGGTATTGTATATAAGGTCATGGATCTGTGATGATCAACCCTTTATGTTTTTTCAAATATTGAAGTGCACGAAGGAGGCTCAGAAGAAGTTTGGTGAAGAGAAGTTAAGTAAAAGATGGAAAGGGGGGATTAAATATTATGTAACTATATTCCATGACATGAAATACTATTTCATGAGTAATGTTTCGACATTAAATAGTGTTTTATGACATGAAAGTTTTTTTGATTTGAAAAATAAAGTAAATCATTTAGGCGATGTGTATATCGATTGAAACTGACCCCGAGGCATTACATGATGTGAAAAGGGATTTCACGCCATGTAATACCTTGCTTCTATATGTTTTTAAAACAATTTAGCCACTCATTTCTTCAAAAACCCAATATCTAAACTGAGCTCCCTCAACCCCAGGAGACCCAACGAATCTGCCTTCAATGTTTTGGGGATTCCTTCATCAAGGAACGATCTCTAGCTCCCTCCTTACCCACAATCCATTTTTATTTTTATTCTAGGAATCCACTTGTTGGGTAAGTGGGAACCATAAAAACTCTCCACAAACAACTATTACTAACACCATTTCAACAATCACCCCCATTCTAAGTTCTAATTTCAAATTCAACTACACACTAACCATAACCAAGTACCACTGTTTTTAACTACCTCAAAACCCGCCCCTTTAATAATTAAAAAACGCACCTGAAAAATTTCAGATTTCCAACCAAAAGTCACCCAAAAATCCATCACAAACCACATGGCATGCTATGATCGAGACACCATCCATCGATCACTTCAATTCCATCATCACGGCACCGGAAAAACACTGACACCGTCAACATGAATGCATCAACAAGGCCACCGACCTCTTCTCTGACGTCCACCACCTACAAAAAGCTGACGCCACCAGAACCGAACACCATCATCACCGAAACCAGCCGTCATCACTGTCGGTACCAAAATGTGGTACCATTTCTCCACCAACATCGATATCACAGCATCTCAAGTCACCATTTGGAGTTCACTGACTCCACTCCACCATCACCACCATCATCACTGTATAGAACCTGAACGAAAGACCCCATAGATAGAAGCCACAAACATATCGCACAAGAAAGAGATACCATCAGTAAAAATAATGTCACAGTCATAGAAAGTGACCAAATAGGGAACACAAAACTAGGGAAGAGCATAGAAGAAGACCTGGAGATAAAACCTAAAGAGATATAGTGATGAAACCCTAAAATAAACCTCGACAACTGCAAACCATAAGCCCATAACCCTGTGTATCCATCACTCCAAATCCGATTTAGAGAGAAGTAGTGGAACCCTAGGACAGAGTAGGTTTTGGTGGCGAAGGATAAAGACCGACTCTGGTAGCATCTAGAAACCCAACATCCACCTAACTATAATCCTAAAACCTCTATGTTACTTCCAGTCCATCCCCAACCCAGAGAAGCATGAAGAAACTTGAGGACAGAGTAGTTAAGGTGATAGAGGACGTTCAAAACACGTACATTCGATGGGTGAAACAAGGGAATTGTGGAGAATCCGAGAACCGAGGGGCGGAGTCGAGGGCCGAGGGTAGAGTTGAGAGCGAAGGGTATGCAACCCTAGATGAATAGAGAAGGCGAGCATAGAGATCGCTCTCCGTGGATGCACGAAGAGAACTCCATTCACAATCAAGAGATGTTAAGGCTTGACCCTTAGGTTTTAAATCATCATCTTCTAGCTCCCTCCTTCGATCCATATTTATCCATATTCAATCCGAGGTATGATCTACCTCTATTATTCTAGTTTCATAAATCCATTTATTATTGTTTCCTCTTTTTAGGTGATGGTACATTATCTACATCTTTCTAATAGCATTTCTTTGTTTTTTGGTTGGTAAGGTTGTGTCGTGACATCCTCGGTTGGATGCAGTTGTTGTGGGAGAGGTAATCAAGATCCATTGGGTTGATCTATTCCTAAGTGAATAATGTTGAAGAACTTTTGTGGTAGGGGATTCAATTTTCCCTTTTTTATTTAATAGAAATTATAGAGTTAGTATGATTTATCACCTTGTATTTAAATGAAATTGACCTAAATAAAATACTTGAACCAGATTAATGAATTGGCCTCGATCGCGTAGTGATGTTGATGATTTATACCATGATAATGGTTTTACTATAGATTTCATATATAGTTTGATATCTTTGAATTGATTGGTTTATTATAATGTTCTTGATCTAAATTGATTAAAAACATAAATCCATAATTAATTGGTAGTTAATTTTCTAAAATATAAAGAGGCATGTTTAATGAATCTAGTTTTTATTGTTATAATTTTATGTTAATCAGATTGATAAAAGTATGCATGATTAATTTAATTGGTTAATGAAAATTAAGAAACCTTATACTCATTAATAAAAGCGTTAAAGGCATGTTAAATTAATTTTTTAATTAATTTTTGATATCTTTTGTTATATTGTTGTTTGAGTTGCCCATAGTTGGAACATATGAATAATGAATCGGTTAATTAAAGATATAATAAGAATAGGATGTGAGATAAAGATAATTCCCTTATAGGGTTTTATTTTCCCACTTGTCTATAAAGTCCAAGTTCTTTATGATTTGGAGCTAGGAGAGCTCATTGTGTGTGAATTATGAATGCGTTGTTTTAGGGCTGAGAGTTCATTGCTATGTTTTTTCCTTCTTCTTGTGATGTTCCTTGGATAAGAGAGTTGTGGTATATCAGGGTAAGAGGCCCGAATGTGATGTGAACCTAGGATAGTTGGGATAAGAGTGATGTCGTGGCATGTGGGGTAGGGAGGCATGGTTCTTCTAGATACATTTTATGCATAGAGTGCCATGTTTCATCGGTTTATGCATGTGGTGTCAGGAGGAACACTGAAGATGATGGAAGAGGTTGAATTTAGGCATACCCATTGATGTGAAATATGGGTTCTTGTTGAATCTTTTTCTTTTTATATACTTTACTTTACGCACTTCTTGAAGAAACTAGTTTTTATTAATCTCCTTCCATGGGCAGTGAAAGAGCATGAGGTATTCCATGTACTTTCCTAGAATACCTGGAAATATGAAAAGTGGTAATCTTGTTAATAAACGAATAAATTTTTAACCCATGGGGTTCGAGCATGCTGGAACATAATGTTGAGGTTATAATTCTGAGAAACTAAGGAGTTGGATTGGTTATGAATAGATGGAAAGGGACTCTATTGTGATACTAATGAAATGTAATGCATAAATGATGATGGAAAAATAATGGTTAAAAATTTAATTAACATAAAGTGAAACTAATAAAAAGGATAAATTAATTTATTTTAGATGTTTAAATGTTTGTGTTCTTATGGGATATCTAGCCTTAGTAGTGGTAGTCGGGAGTCCACGAAATGTTAGTTGTAGTTGATTCTAAGACTAGGTTATGCCCATAGTGTGTTTGTGAGATACATTATATCATGTAATTTTTTTCCTATATGCTAATACACCCTATCGATTAAGGAAACTGACACCTTGGGGATTTTAATCCATAAGGGGGTGTTTTCCCCAATATCTCCATGGGAGGATGAATGGATGACTACCACCTTTGGACCTCCTCTCTTATCTTGGTAGTAACTTGTTCCGGTATGCATGACGATCAGGTTTCCCAAAATTGTGTATAGAGGGATTAAATGTTGTGTGCTTATTTACACAATTATTTTTGGGATATAGTTTCCTAAAGGATACTATAGGTATAATGTGTATTGGTTGTGATGGATTGAGGATCCTTTCTTAGTTTATGGACTTTAATTTCTTGAGGTATCATACCTGATGCAAGATACAAGTTATGTGATCTGTGGTCGCTCCCAAAAACTACCTGGTTACTTTTGATACATGGACGTGGGGGTGTGATGCATGAGGTGCATATTGACGCATGTGGTGCATGTTGTGGTGCATCATCCTGGTGTCTACGGACTAGCCTTTTTTGAAAGATATGCTCAGGGTGTGAGACATTATTGATAAAGAGAAATAAATTGGGGAAGTGGTAGCAGGTCACCCTTGATATTATTTATTATATCATATTCTCTGGTATGTGATACTTGGTGACAGTGTCTATGGTGAGGCTGGGAACACAATATACCTATTTAGGTAATGAGTTTGTTTTACTTGTTTTTTACTATGATTTAAGATGATCTCTTTACTTTTATATGAGAGGTTATGGGGGATCCTTATGAGTATACTATTATAATCACCCTCTATATATAAAAACTGTTTTTAGGCCAGTTGTAGAAAGTTGGAGATTAGGTTGGATACTACTAACTTGTGGGTTGTAGGAGTTGTTTGGGCTTCATGGTCACTGTCATCTTTACATTACTTTTTGGTACTACAGTTTTTCTTTTTAGTTGTAGTAGTTATTTCATAATATTAATTTTTTATACTTGTGATTCTTCAATATTGAATTATGAGTAGGTGTTGGTTGGTTTCTATCTTATCTCTCTCTTACCCATGTGTTTCTATTAGGTGGTAATTCCTCCCACCTACATGTTTATTATATCCTCAAAGATAGTTGCCAACTTGGGGTCTACTAGAGGCGAGAATCATGGGTCACTATCTCTCTCTCCCATTTCCATACATGGAGGGGAACACATTATTAGAAGGGGGTCATTATAGAGTGGTATTAGAGGTCAGGTTATAGGAAAGGATGGAGTTTGGAGTTAGGCATAGGTGAGGTTTCATGTATTGGTAGGGAAACAATGTCAGCTAAGTTTAGAAAGTACTATAAACATAAGAGACTGACTGATACATTTTTATTTATGGCCTCCTTTGATATAATTCACGGACCTTTAATCTTACAGTGGCTACTAAATGAGGTGATACTGGTTTTGGTGAAGGGACTTAGGAAAGGATCTTCCATTATTCTTATTTGTGATTTTGTTTAATTGGGTACACCTTGGGATAGGTTAAACTAAAATGAATAAAAAAATAATTAATTAATGTTAATTACATCCATATTATAGGTTTAGGAGCTCTAACCGCTTGTTCTTTTGAGGGTATGGCACTAGGTCGGCATCCTCCCCAAGTTTGTATAGAAGATGTTTAACAAGATGCACCTGCATATCGTCATTGGGTATAGGTTGATGATGAAGACACATAGAATAGGAAACTATGAGATTCTTATTACTAGAGTCTTCGGTAAGATAGTGGTGGTTCTTGTTCCTCATATATCGCGAGGAGTCGATAGTCTCATTGAAGGAGTTCTGAAACTTGTTTAGGTATCTTTCTTTGACAGTGTAGGCGGATAGTCTCCCAGAACTTCTTACACTTCAGCAAGGGATAAATAGTGTGTGAGAGATCATGATCTGTTTTAGTATCCTTTTGTGATATGATTTGGACATGTTTATAGATGAGGAGGATTTTCTTCTAGAGATTCAACAACAGGTCTCCCCGTTTATGATGAAGACATATCTCAAGGTTCTGGAAAGAGTAGAGGTGATCTAAAGGATGTTAACTAGAATTGGATATTCAGGAGAGGGGAGTCATTAGGATTACTAAAAAATTATATCAATAGTCTGTGGTTGTTGGTTTTTAAGGAAGAAGATCTTTTGGTCCGTCAGTTGTTGGTCCCAACCCTCATCATCTCGTTTCTCTAGGGGAATCAGCTCTCAGGCATATGCCAAGGGATCAGAGCTATGTTTTTATTATGGAGTATGAAGTTATCAATGGTGATAGTGACTGAAATTTATTATAATTCAACATGTGCTAGGTGTTCTTCTCTTGGTTCTTCCATTGAAGCACTTCTAGATGAGGTAGAAGTAGTAAGTTGCACCAGTTTTGGACCAATACAGAGAAAATGGGGCAGGCATAGGAAATCTATAAGACACTCCCCATCCTCAACGAAAATATTGAAACAGGGAGGTGGTTGTTAACATGTTAAGAGAGGTCATAGAGAAGGTATTGTTTAGCTTCATTCCTTATCACTATCTGCGCTTTTCGAGCCTGACATCATTCGAGGTACCCTTTAATTTTTTTTCTACTTGGGTGCATGCCTTGTTTGATTCGGGAGACATGAAATAATTTATATTAACATCCCTTTTCCATGATTTGGTACTTTAAGTAGAGATACTTTCAATTCCCTTGGAATTGACTATGTAAGTTGATGGTCAAGTTTCTTTTTTTGATGTATGTAGAGACTACAGGATAGTGTTGGAGCCGCACTGCTCTTGGGGAGATTTCTTATGTTTATGAATCAAACCATATGATGTCATCCTTGGATTGGATTATTTGTATTTTGTGCAATATAAGATGGATTAATTCATTAGGAAGGTCATGTTCTTTGTTGAATATGGAGAGCTAATAGTGTTTTTTTGTGATTGAGAACCTATGATGGGTTAGAGGTGTGTTCCTTCCTTGTCATCCTTGATGACTAAGATGATGCTATGTTTGCTGGAATTTTAGAAGTTGGCATATCCCAGGTTTGTGTAAGATAACCCTGATGTCTTTTCAGAAGAGGTTGTAGTGTTACCCCCTCAAATAGAGATCGAGTTTGGGATCAAGAAAAAACTATGCATGTCTCTTATCTTAATGTCTCTATATAGAATGGATCATTTTGAGTTATAAGAGCTATGTATACCGATCATTGGTCTATTTTAGTGTAGTTTTTGTTGTCCAAGTGTTTATCCATGGGGTGAACTAGTTTTTTTGTGAAGAATGATTATGACAGTTTTCGGTTGTATATCGATTATCGTCGCTTGAACCAAGTTAATGATAATAACCACTATCCTCCTCCATGGATGGATTATCTATTTCGATCAACTGAAGGGTTCAATTTGGTTATTGAATATCTATTTGTGGTTATGATAACATTAGATGCGTGTAAATGGTTAGGATATTATGAAGACTAACTTTTGTTGTTTTCATGGGAAATACCAGTTTTTTTGTGATATCGTTCGGTGTGAAAAATTCTCCAGCTATGTTCATGTGGTTAAGAAACAATGTGTACCGTGATTTCCAAGATAAGTTCATGGTGGTTTTCATTGACGACATCATTGCGAACTCCATATATTAGAAGGATCATGAAGAAAATCTTCATGACATTTTGGGAGTTATATAACATCAACAACTATTTGGGAAGTTGCCAGAATGTAAGTTTTGGGTTCGAAAAGTTAGTTTCTTAGGGCATGTTGTTTCCTAGAAGGGATTAGCTGTAGATCCATCGAAGATAGATGTAGTTGTGTCTTAGGATTTCCCCATGATAGTGGAATATGTTAGAAGTTTCCTTGGTATTTCAGTCTATTACAGGATGTTCATAGTCAATTTCTCTTGGGTTTGGACTCCACTAACAACGTTTACCAGAAAGTATCAGGTTTTCTAATGGACTGATCAATGTCAGTCATCTTTTGAGTATCTGAAGGAGAAGTCGTTCATTTCTCTTGTTCTTTTTCTTCTAATATAAAGAGTTCATTTTTAGGTTTTCTATGATTCTTCATGTCTTGGTTTGAGCTTTGTTTTTATGAAATAGAGATCAGTCATTTCATATAGGTATTAGTTTTTACATCTCTAAGAGTATAACTATGCCACCCAGGATCTTGAGTTGGTGGATTTTTTGTTTTCCTTGAAGTTTTATATAATTTTCCATATCAAAGAGCACATTGTGGTCCTCACCAATAACTAAATTATGAGGTAATTTTTCTCCCAGAGTGACTTGAACTTGTTCCATCATTAGTGGATAGAGTTCTTATCGGATTACGACATTGATATTTTGTATACACCTTGGAATGGAAATGTTGTGGCCGATGTGTTGAGTAGGAAGTCACGCATTGATGCAGTCTGTGAATCAAGTGATTCATAGATATTAATGGAAGAACTTTCAACATTACATCTAGATATGGGAGAATTTGGATAAAATGGTGTAGTCATATCTGGTGCAGTAGGTAGAGGAATCCCAATTGGGGTATCTTGAGGTGGAGGCCTAGAGAGATTGAGTTGTTTATGTAGAGGCCCCTAATGGTAGGTTTGAAGATGGACAACACCAAGTGTTATTCCAAGGAAGACATATCATTAATTTATAGATGAGATATATTATTCTTAGAGAGTTACATAGTTCACCTTTGGTAGTAAATCCTGATGTATAAAGGTGTACTAGGTCTTGAGAGGTCATTTTTTGTGGCCTAGTTTAAATTGTGCAGTTGCAGAGTTTGTGTCTTAATATTTGGTCTTTCAGAAGGTTAAGGGAAAGCACCATGTTCCCAGTGGGTTTCTCTATCCATTAGATGTTTTCTAGTGGAAGTGAGAGGACAATCTGTCGACTTTGTTACCGGTTTACCTTGATTTCAGGAAGTCTATGATGATATATGTGTGGTAGTGTATCGTTCAAAAAAATCATCCCACTTTATAGAGATTAAGGAAGAAATATTAATGAAGGCTTTATCAAGGCCTTTTCTGGAGGAGGTGGTGAGACTCCATGGAGTTCTAAGGGTGGTAATTTTTTATTGATATCCTTTTTTACATCTAGGGTGTGGAGAGGTCTCCAATTTTTTTTCCAGCTATGTTTTAACATATATTTTCTTCTGTAGAGGAATAGTCAGAGAGAGTGGGCCATCTGGACTCTTAAAAACATGTTGTACTCTTGTTTCATGGATTTTGGAGATTCTTGTATGAGGAACCTAAACTTGTTTGAGTTCACTCAGAAAAATAATTTTCACTCCACCATTGGTTTGGCACCATTTGAAGCCTTTTATATCCGATATTTCAAATCTCTATTATGATGGAATGGTGTTGTAGACTCAACAATTCTCAGGCTGTAACTGGTATAAAATATGACAAAGATGTTCTAGGTTATTCATTAGAGGATGAAGACAACACAGTATTGTCAAAAATCCTATGTGTATCATTGGAGGATACTTATGGAATTTGATGTTGAATATCACTTGTTTCTGAAGGTGAATCCCCATAGTGGGAAATGAAGGTTTGGTCATGGGAGAAAGATATATCCCTAGTTTTTTGGCCTTTTGAGGTGTTGGATCATGTTGGATATATGGAATGTCAATTAACACTTCCAATGCGAATGCGATGGACAGAAAATGTTTTTCATGTTTTACAACTCCATCATTATCTTCATGGAGACTCCCACTTTATCGATTATGGAGATATCGATGTTGATACTGATGAGACCTTAGAGGAGTAGTTTGTAGAGATCTAGGACCACAAAGAGAAGGTATTTCACGTGCATTCTATCCCCTTGGTTCTTATATTGTGGAATCATGGTGGTGTGGAAGAGTGTACCAGGAAGCATGATTTGTAGATACATGCTCAGTACCCCCAAGTTGTTTGATGTTTAGATATTATTATGTATTTTCATTATTTAGATGGTTGCAGAACATTTCTATTAATGAGATATATTTCTCTTGTTTCTTATTGGGGATTACTATATATTGAGTTGTATCTCCTCTAAGAGAGTTTTTCGGATCTGGTTTTGGGTTTTTCTTGGGTTTTCCGTTGTTCTTCTAGTGAGGTGGTGAGCTCCTGTGGTGGCGAGATCTTTGTGAGAAATCTTGTGGGGTGGTTGTTCGGATGACCCCTTTCCCATTCCTCTCTGGGATAGTTTGGGATTCATGAGGATGTTAATGTTTTTATATGTATCTAATTTAGGGGTCCAAATCAATGTGGTTTAATTCATTTCTGGTTTTTTATGATCGAAGTTCTCTGAGGAGGCTCAAAAGATGTTTGGAGAAGTTCGGTTAAGTAAAAACTGGAAATGGGGGATCACACATTGTGTAGCTGTATTACATCACATGAAGTCCTAGTTCATGGGGTTTTTTGTCTTTGATAAATTGTTTTTCACAACATGTACTTTTTGGGGTTTTAAAAATAAAATACATCACTGAAGAAATGTATTTTTCGGTAAAAAACAACCCTGAGGCATTACACAATGTGAAAAAAAAATTCATATCATTTAATCCCCCACTGCTATATGTTTTTAAATCATTTCAGCCACTTGGTTTTTCACAAAACCTAGAGATAAAGCACCCTCCATTGACCCTAGGTGACCCAATTACCCTCTCTTCTGTGTTTTGGGTATTCTTTAATCATGTAATCATCCCCAGCTCCATCCTTCGATTTATAGCGATCATTATTTAATCTGAGTTATGATCTTCCTCTGTTATTTTGGTTTTTTCAACCAATTCCATCTTATTTCTCCTTCCCATGTGTTGGAGCATGATCTACATGTTTCAAATGGAGTTTCTTTAGTTGTTGGTTGGTGTGGTTGTTCTGTGACATCTCAGTTGGATGTAGTTGTTGTAAAAGAGGTGATTGATATATGTTGAATTGATCCATTCTCAGGTGAAAAACGTAGAATACCTTTTGAGGTAAGGGATTCATTTATTATCTTTTTATTTATATGAAATTTTATTGTTATCATGACTTAACCCTTGTATCGTAATGAAATCAACCAAATTAAATACTTGAACTGGATTAAAGAATTGGTATCGATCAAATAGGGATGTTGTTTCTATATAAAATGATAATGGTATGCCTATTTATTTGGTAGATAGTGTGATATCTATGCATTTCTTGGTTTAACATGATATTATTTATGGAAATCATTAAAGAACATAAATGAAGAATTATTTGGTAATTAATTGGATAAAATACCAAGAGGCATGTTTAATGAATCTAGATTATGTTATTAAATTTTGATGTTAATCAAATTGATCCGAGTATGAATAATTAACTTAATTGGTTAACCAACCAGAAGAATATTGATGTTTATTGATAATGAGTTAAAGTCATGTTAAATAAATTCTCTAATTGATTTTTGATATATTGTTGTTGAGGTTTCCTATAGATGAGACCAATGAATAATGAATCAGTTAATTTAAAACAGAATAAGTATTAGATGCGTGATAAATATAATTCCATTGTATGGCCTGGGTTTCCTACATACTTGTGAAGGCCACATTCTGTATGCTTTGGAGTCATGAGATCTCATTGTGTAAGAAGGGTGGATGCGTTTTTTATGGCTATGATCCCATTCCTATGTCTGTTCCTCCTTCTTGTGATGTGCTTTGGATATGAGACTTGTATTATGTGGGGTAGGGATTCCAAATGTGAAGTGAGCCTCAGATGGCTAATCCTGGAGGGCTGTTATGGTATATAGGATAGGGAGGCCCAGTTTTATTGGAAATAATTGATTCCAAGAGTGGAATGATGGATCAGTAAATGCATATAGTGTTAGTGAGGACACCATAGATGATATAATGGGTTGAAGCTAGGATTTCCCATTGATGTGAAAGTTGACTAATTGTTGAATTGGTTTTTTGTTTATCTAATTTACATTTACCACTTCTTCAGGATGCTAGTTTTGCTTACTATCCTTCCAAGGGAGGAAAAGATTCACATAGCAGGCCACATGCTTTCTGTGATTAGCATCTCATAGAAGGATGGTTCTATGCTCCTCTTATTGGTGGAAAATACTCTACGGGTAGTTCATCTACTCATTGTGTTGTACGCCTTGTGTTTTTTCTATCGTAGAATGTTTTTTTATAGTGCCCAAAAATATGGAAAGTTGAATTTTTGTTAAAAAATGAATAAATGATTAACCCATGGGGTTGGATCTTGCTGGGACGCAATGTTGAGGTTATAATTCTGAGAAACTGTGGACTGGATTTGATTATACCTAGAGGAAATGTGACATTGTGGTGATACAAATTAAAAGTAATGGGGAAATGATGATAGTTAATTAATGGTTAAATAATTAATTATTATAAATTGAAATAAATAAAAATGGATAAAGTAATTTGATGTACATATTTAAATGGTTGTGTGATTATAGGATATCTTGTTTTAACAGTGGCAGTTGGGAGTCCAAGAGATGTTAGCTAAAGTTGAGTTTAAGACTAGGTTATACCCATAGTGTGGTTATGAGCTATATTATATAATTTAATTTTGAGTTTATATAAACTACTCTACCCTATCAGTTTGGTCAACTGACACCTTGGAGATTTTGAGCCCCATGGGTGTTTTCACCAACATACTAGTGGGAGGAATGATGGCTGACTACCCCCCTTTGGCCTCAATCTCTTCTCTTGGAAGTTACTTGGGCTGGTATAAAAGGTGGTCAGTTAAACACATATATATTTAGAGTTCTGTAATGTATTTTTGTTGTTCACACACATATATTCTGGATATAGTTTCCTAATGTCTACTGATGGTATAACGTGTATGGGCTGTGATGGCTTGAGGATCCATACTCAGAGTGTGGGTTGTAATGGCTTGGGGTATAATACCTGATGTGTGATACATTATATGTAGGCTTTGGTGGCTCTCATAAAATACCTAGTTACTTTTTATGTAGATGTGGTGGTGTGATGCATGAGGTTCGTGTTGTGGTGCTTTTCCCTGGTGTCTATGGGCTAGCCTTTTTGAGAGAGATGCTCAGGATGTGCAATGTTGGGAAAATGGTAATAGTATTAGAGAAGATATAGTAGGGTAACCATGATATTATTTATTATATTATATATCTTGTACGCGATACTTGATGAGTGTAGCCATGGTGAGGATATGAGCTTAGTATACATGTTTAGGTTGTGAGTTTTTTCGCTTATTGGTCATCATTCTTTAGCATGCTTACCTTAATTTTGCTAAAAATTCCCAAAGAAGGATCCTACTGAGTATACTATTATACTCACCCAATGTATATATAAACTTTTTTAGGCTGGTTAGAGGAATTTGGAGATTGGTCCGAATACTACTAGCTTCTGGGTTGAAGGAGTTGTTTGGGTTTCGTGGTCTTTATCGTCTTTGCATTCCTTTTTGGTACTGTAGTTTTTCCTTTCCATTACAGTAGTTATTGCATGAAATTACATTTGTGTACTTGGGATTGTTTTATATTTTATTCTAAGTATGATTTGGTTGGTTTCTATCTTATCACACTCTTCTGCATGTGTTTATATTATTCTGTAATGCCTCTCATCTACATGTTTATTATAATCTCGGCACTGGTCTCCAACCCGAGGCCTACTGGATGCAGGACTCTGAGGTCACTATATTTATTCTCTTATTTCTCGACCATTAGGGGTACGCTTTTTGGGAAGGGGGTATGAAATTTTATGTTATAATTGGAAATATTTCATACAAAGGGATTTTTATTGAAAATTATTTAGTGGAAAAAATTTATTATCTCAATTTCATTCCCTTAGGTTATATTATTTCTTTGTTTTCATTGGTATTTTATGATTCTGTTTGTAATGAATCATGATATTAATATGTTTCATTCCAAATTTTTTATACAGATATATATTTGATACACATAATTGAATCATTGATTAATTTTCATCTCAACGTTACAATCTTTGAGTGGGATTATTTCACAATATCATTTTAATCAGAATTTGTGGTACTTGAATTTCCATTGAACCAAATTATATGATAATTGGTTTATAAAACCCTTTATTTTTATTATCATCTATTTAGACATAATGTTTTCAAATAATAATACCAGTTTTAACAATTTTTTACTTAAAACAATTGAGAAATTATTTCTAATAAAATCCACTTCATTTATCTATTCATTCAAAAATACTTTTTCTTCTAATTCCATGTTTTCAAAAAAATGTTTTAAAAAATTTTATAGCATTGTTCAAATTATTTATTAAATAATTTTACCCATTTTAATATTTTGAAATAATTTTTCTAATGGTACGTTTTGATTGGTTTCCAAGAAATCCTCAGTTGTCTTTTTTTTTTGAAAATGTGATAAGAAATTTTGTTTTTACATGTACAACATGTACAGAATTCCCAAAAATCATCACCACTCATTTTATTAAAGATTGATTTATATGTTTCAAATGATATTTTAAAATAAAAATATTTTAAATATTTTTTGATAAATTTTTGTTTTAAAATGTTATTTTCAAAATGAAAAGGATATATTCCTCTAGAAATTTTTATGGATCTACTTATTGTATTTATATTCATCAATGACATAAATCCTTTATGATACATATAATAAACTAGGGAAATGTTGTATTGATACCATCCTTATTCTTCTCCAGGAGGGTTTTGGATTATTTTGACCAATGATAGTATTGAACCCCACTTCATTGATTCATTTTTTTAGTCATTAACTTTCACATGAATTATTCACTTTACTATGATAATTGGAAATTAAATTCCCCCAAAATATCCATATTATTTATCATGTATATTCTTACTTATTAAAATATAGCTCACTTAAATATATGGTGTTTTACATTGAATGCTATTTTATTTACTAGGGAAATATTAATAATCCATAGTTTTATTCTATACACATATTTAATGCTAAGATATGTTGTTCATGAATTAAGTAAATTATTCATTAAATGAGCAATGCATTGGAAATATAGATATAATCGGTCTTAGTAATAGATATACCCTTGATGTATTGGTACTTTCCTGAGATGAATTATTTGTCTAACTTTAGTTAACTGTTTTTTTGGTGTACACCAACCCCTTAGTTTTAAATTTCCTTGAGTATGTATTGACAGTAACGGTTTCACAATACCTAAGATTCTGAAATCCAATAATTATCAATTTTATTCATTGAAAAAAAATATTATTATCCATGTGAATTTCAAAATGATAGTATATCTGGATTCATTTTATTCTCAGTTTATTGAATAAATGGAAGGTGTTTTCATTTTTTTTACCTTACTTTATTGATTATTCTTTATCCAATTATGATATTCATGTTATTGATTAAATGTAATGAATTATTGGTTACTAGCTTTTCTATATTGATTATGAATTATGTTACCTTGATAGTCAAGTTTTTTAAATGGAATGTGTTTTTACTTATTTAACATTCCAGAATTATTATGCATTATTTTATTCTAATAGTCATGTTTTTTAAATGACACGTGTATTCAGTTATTTACCTTTCCATATTGATTATTCTTACTGAATCAAGATAGCTTTCGTTGTCTTTAACCCATAATGGTCTTTTTATCTCACCCTTATTTTTAGTACTTTCCTTGGAATCCATGAAGTGCAGTATGATTGATATAAAAGAATATACCAAGGGGAATTATTTTATTCTTGAAAAATGTATATTGTATTTTTTTCAAATGTCATATAGGAATCATGTATATATCTTGTTTATGATGACTAAAAAACCATTTGTTCCCATCGGATGTGATTCCTTATATCTTATTTCAATGTAGTAGATAAGGAA
This sequence comes from Viscum album, assembly GCA_963277665.1. Taxonomy (NCBI): domain Eukaryota; kingdom Viridiplantae; phylum Streptophyta; class Magnoliopsida; order Santalales; family Viscaceae; genus Viscum; species Viscum album. The sequence goes on from OY728137.1 coordinate 1,104,408,318, forward strand.
CCATCGCAGAGTTACTGGTTTTGTGGTATTCATAAGAGTTATGGGTTTTGAACACAATAACTATACTACAAATTATAAGGGATAAAGGAGAAGAATACAATTTTATATCTTAAAATAAGATAAATGAGTTTCATCAGATGGATGAAGGTGGATTCAAATGAAATATCCTCATTGATTTAATATAATTCTTGGTTTATGGACATTATGATATTTTTTCATGGTAGAGTAGTGAGTTATATTCTACATTAGTGTTGTAAATATAGAAGGTTAGTGTGATTCACCAAATTATAAAGTAACTTATAGTGTAATAAGATAATTTCTTACACTGAAACAACACTATTTTATTATCCATGGATGTAGCCCTGTGTAGTTAACCGTGAAAAAATTATTTTTTTTATATTTTTAATTTCATTATCACACCAAATATATTGTGATCTATAGATGTGTTCCTACAAATAATAGAGTAAGTTAATTGGATATGATCATTTGAATAATTTTTTCATAGCCCAATTCACCCCTATTAATGTATTTACCATATCTAGTAACAAATATTGGTATGAAATAAGTGGGTTCTTAGTGAGAAACTCTCTTGTGGAATCTATGGAATCAATCTTCAATCACAAGGTAATTTTAAACTTATATATAACTGATTTTTAATTATGAAAGAATAAAATACAATTATATTTTTAATAAATGGGAATTTATTTCTAAATATCTTACATAAATGGTATATCATGCAATATGTAAAGAAGATAATTGTCAGAATAATATTGAAAGGAGCATGATAGTGATGATAATGGAGTCAATGAATTTTTTATTCATTTTCTAGTGCAATATATACCAATTTTATGCAATTTAAATCCTTATATTCCATGTGGGTAAAATTTCTCAACATCAATAAATGTGATTCTATGGTATGTGAAGATAAAAAATAAGTTTTTAAAAAAACTAGAGGATTTTAGGATACACCTAAATGAACTAATTTCTTAAGTTTTTAGTTAGGTTAATGTTATTATGGAGAGCATGAATATACTTTAACGGAACATTAATGTTATAAAAATCATAAATAGGGTATTTAACATGTTTCTATCATGATTCAATGAAAAGTCTGTAGTTCTTGAAGATAATAATCCAAATGAAGACAAATTGGACAGTCTTCATAGAAATATTATTCAATACGATATAAAGAATAATGGAAATAAGTCATCAAAAAAGTAGAACTCTATGGAATTAGTGTTTAAGGTAAAAAAAGAAACTCATATTGGAGGATAATCTTGAAGTTAGGGAAGTTGAGGAATTTAGTTATTTAATTTTCCAAAAAATTAAAAATAGGAAATTAAAATTAAAATTCAGGCTTGCAGTCACTTTACTTTGGTATGGAAATGTAGGGAACCTCACTTAAAAGTTCAGCAAGAATTTTTGAGATGAATATAATGAGTAATTATTCATAAATAATTTAACTAAATATATTATATGAAAGAGATGTTTAAAAAATATATTTTTAGAAAAATAAATATCTATATTAGTATAAGGATTGTAGATAATAAGAGACAGAGGTAGAAGAAATTAAGCACTATAGAGACCTCAATAATTATGTTATTACGATTTTCATTGAAAACCACAACCAAAGGGAATAAATGATAAAAACATTTAATTTTATATAAGAGTAAACATCAATGTTTTACTCATGTATTCACTTTAAGAAATTTTGGTTTTAGAGGGTTGAATAATATATGTTAAATGGTGTTATAAGAGATTCCAAACATTATATGCAGTATCAGCAAGAAGATAATTATGTAATAATATTTGAAAAATAATGGATAAATAATAAAAATATAGAAAACTCAATGAAATAAATTGAATATAAAAATAATTTAATAACATTACTGAATCACCAATACCTGACTAAATAGTAAAGAAATTTTCAAAAAATAAATGATCTGGAAGATTAATTTTATGTTTTATGAAAAATTATTTAGGATCAAGAAATGATCTTGAATATCATCAGGACATTGTAAAACCAGAATGTATAGGATATGGATAATGTGTAGGTAAAAGTGTGTGATTAAATATGTTATTTGAAGGGTTTCTCTAAAACATGGTTGTTCAAAAAGAGATTCAAATTTACAGTTTGGTTGAATATGAGAAAAAATCATTAATGGTTGATGTAAGGACTCCATAACCCACAAATATAAAGAATATTTACTTAAGTAACTTATAAAAAACCAAAAAAGTTTATTGATCATTAAATATTAAATGAAAAGATATATAAAATATCATGATTCATTATTTCAAAAAGATGGGTCATAGTAAATGCATGTGTTCAACAGTAAATAGGCGCATCAATGAATATGAGACACCAAAGAAGAAGGGATAAAAATCTCACACATGTTATTTTTTTAAATGATTTTTTTTGCTGAAGGTTATAAACAAAAATATGTTATGTTCTCATCAGAAAAATAAAGGGGGGTGTGAAAATAAACTTCATGAAGAAATTATTATTATTTATAAGCATCAATATGTTGGATAAAACATAAAAACAATTTGAACACTTGAAACATGAATATAATCCATTATATATAGATGAAGAATGAATATATTGACTACTCAATAAGCTTGAGTAGAGGATATATATTGAAAAATAACATGTTGGGAAGAAATATTTCATGGATATTTTCTTAAAATCAACGAGTTATGTTGGAGTGTGGATTCATGGAAGAATATGTACTTCCCATATTGAAGTAAGAAATGATCATATCATGGGGAATAAAGTATGAAAAATATGATTCCATTGGATTTAGATGTTATAACAGTTAAACATTATTAACTAAATGAAATTCAAAATCATAGGTAAAGAATTAATATTCAAGGGTGTTTTGGTAGATTAAGGACTTGGTCATAATTTTTATGTGTGAGTCGATTATGTGACTAAAGGCATGTGATCAATTTCATCAAATGGAATTTTATTTTCAAGAGAGGATATCGTAAATTATAATGACAAGGTAAGTGAACTAATATAAATATATACCACATTATTGGTGAATAAGGAAATTATTTTCTTTACAAATAAGATGATAACATTTTTGTGAAATAATAGTATTTCCCACTTGAACCAAAAGTAATTGGAATATTGGTTGAATTATGAAGGTGATTTTGATATCAATAAACTCTCACATGATTGTAGCCATATGTTTTATACTTATCAAAGGAAGAAGATTATTTTGATGACCTATCATCCAATGGATAAGAAGTTATCGATGTTTCTTGAGTTGGTTCATGTTGATGTCTGTGGGATAATATCACTGAAATATATTTATAAGAAAATGTTTTATATTTTATTCATTGATTATTAAGGCATAACGGCTTGGATGACGGAGATATCACAAAAATATGAAGTGCTCAAGAATATTATATTTTTTCATATATTGGTGAAGATATGAGTTAAAAAAATCATAAATTCTAGTTTAATAATGTAATCGAATTTACGAATAATTTGGTGGTTCATTATTTTGAAAAATTATGGGATACATCTTGAAGTTTTAGTAGGAGGGTTTCCTCAACAAAACTATGTTGTTGATAGGAAGAAACAGATCATTAAAAAAATTTCCTTGATGATGCAGATTGAAAAAGTACTACCATAGAAATATTGAAAAAATATATTATGGAAATTATTCAATATTATTAATAGGGGGTTTTTATGTTTTGGAGAAGAGAAAAAACCTTGTGAGATGTGGTATAGGAAGGTGAAAATGTAGAAACACTTTTGAAATTTTAGTAGTAAGAGTTATATTCTCAATAAAGAGATTCATCAGATGTTTTAATCTCATAGATATTAAAGAATATTTATTGGCTACCCTTTCATGATTAATTCATACAAATGTTTGAACAAAATAATTTGAAAATTCGTTGATTTTAAAAATTTATTATTTTTTAAATAGATAAAAATTTTAAAACTAGTGAGTATAATTCCAAAATAAATGTGAATATTTTATAGGAATGTGGTACTGAAATAATCATCTCATAAAGAGAACAAATACCTATAGATGATTTTGAATAATAAATTTATGATGGGGGGATGAAGTAATATCAATGAATCCAAAGAAGTTGAGGAGTAATAATGAAATAAATAAAGAAAACATCATTGGTGATAGGGAAAAATTGATATAAACAATAATGATAAATAATTAATAAAAACTATTATTCTGATCTAAAGTAGATCCAAATAATTTTGAGTATGATATTGATGATTTAATTTTTATAAAGGTGATCCTTGAAAAGATTGAAAAAATTGGGAAAAATTGAAATGTAAAATTATTCCAAGGTTATAAGACAAAATATCCACTAGAACCAAATAGGGTTTTTCATAAGAACATTGTGAACAAAGAATCGTAGTTCAGAATAAGTCATGGCTAGTGTATTTGGGGTTTTCTCAAATTTAAGGGATTGATTTATATGGAATTTTTTCTCATATGGAAAGACAATATATGATTCCACATTTTTTATCCAATATAGTGTAAATGGTATTCAAATTCTTCAAAATTATCTCAAATATTCATTCTTTAAGGGATATATTGTGGAAAAATTATATATAAAAAAATAGATGGTTATTTAATTCATAAAGATCATAGTTAATCATATCGACTCAAGAAGAAAGAACCAAGGGTTAGTACTCTAGACATGATCAATTTCCAAATAATATCAATTTTAGTGAGGAATATTTGATCATAATATCTATATAAAAAACATAATAGTTGAAGTAAAATGTAGCTTATTTATGATTGTAAAATTATATTTTTTGGAACAATCAAGGTACATAACAATAGTTTTTATGAATTAATGAGGTGTGATTTTTCAATTTAATTGATTAGAGATTTAACATTTTCGTTGGATCATAAGTAATAAAAGGAATACCAAGAGTATTTATTTCATAATATAAATACACCAAGGATTCTCTTAAAATATTTATAATAGAGGATTCCATTTTTATGACAACACTAGAAGCATGATTGATGAAGTTGTCAAGGGATAATGATGGAAAATCAGTTAATGGGAATGTGTATAATAAAATTATTTTTATCATATTATACTTGATATCAACAAGATATAACATTTTATTTTCTACTTATTATTTCACATGATGCCAAATAAATCCCAAAAATACACTTGTGTGAAGTGTAATTAATTTTATCATATATTAATGGAATAGTTGATTGTAGAATATTTTATAATACTGATTCACAATATGATATATTGATATTTAAGAATATATATTTTGATGGATTAATATATTATATCTATTTTACATAAGTTTTTATATTTTATCTTTTAAAATTATTATATTCTTATTCATTCAAGAACCAAGATTATATTTCCTTTGGTGCTGTGAAACATGAATATTTTTCACCTACTCAAGAATGTACTCAATTGTTATGGATGAAGAAACAACATTATGAAGTTTTAGTTTATGTGAAATATTCTATATCAATTAAGTTTTATAACTCTAGTGTTTTCAATTTTCAAAAAAATACTATTCATAATTCATCAAAAAATCAAATCTTATAAAGTATCATTTTATCAAGGCGAAGGATGAAAAAGGAAAAATGAATAATAGTATGACTAAATTAAAAATAATTTTATGGACATCATGGAAATGTTACTACATATAGATGGTTTTCAAAGTCAACAGTTTCCTATGGGAGTCTAGTATTCTCCATCTAACTAGATAGTTTTGATAAATGAAAACCATTGTCCTATGTAATTTTCTATTCATGTCAAGGTATGATAATTCTCATGGTTTAATTGTTTTCATTTATAACCATCACTTGTGGAATTTTAGAAAATTATTTTTGGGTTTTTTGACTAAGGTGTATAAATTTACTATGATTTAGAGATATTGTAGATGGATATAGATTTTCTATCTTATAGAAAAAGGGGTTTCTATACAATGAATATGTACATGAGCCTCAGCCCAGTTGGTGAGGTATCATTAAGTGCATCCACAAGACCCCGGTTGAAAACCAAGTAGAGCCATATTTCCAGTACTGTTGCAGGCACTGTAGTAGTATTGTATACTGTGCGGGTACTGTAGAATAATTGTACACTGTATAGGTACTGTAGCAGAACTGTAAACTGTGTGGGTACTGTAATAGGCGTTGTAGCAGTAATTGTAGCAGGTACTGTTTGGTACTGTAGTAGTTGGAACTATTCACCTTGGGCCACCAGTTTGGTCTTGGAGTCCTTAAGGCTTTCGGGCCACCCAGGACTTCGTGTCAGTAGGGCTTTTGGGCAACCATTAAGGCCCTCGGGCCACCTCAAGGACTTCAGGCCACAAGCCGTTGTCCTAGACACACTACAAAAAAGGAGCATCCCCAGATGAGGATTCATAGAAGGTGAAGTCACTAGAGCAGAACCAAATGGATTGTCAGAATGAGAGGGTATGGCTATGCCATCGGTACCAGCCTATGCTTTCACGGGAAGCCTAGCCAGATGGCCATGCAAAAGTGGAGAGCTACTATCATGACGTAGATCCTGGGGATGGGCAGTTCCTTTTAGATATTCAGGTTGAATTCCCTAAGACCATCGGGTCATGTAATATTCTAAGCCTATGGGCCTTGTAATATCTTAGCCTACAAGCCTTGTAAGGGTTCCCCCACATCCCTTGAAAGGTGGGCTTTCAAAAATAAAAAAAATGAAGGCCACGAGCCATTTGGGGCTATACAATGTGTATGATCAATAAAAGGGAATATAATTTGAATATATTTATAGGGTGAGAAGTTTAGTTATAAAATATTTAGGATCGAGATGATAAAAGATATTTTTTCATGAGGAAAGTTTCCTTTAACTCTTGTTTCTCATTCTGATATTTAACTATGTGAGTTTAGAGTTTTCTATTAAAGAACTATTGATGCCCTATATCAAAAATATTTATATTATGTTACTGTTCAATGTAGATGATTATAGATGAAAATATGTTGAATAATTTTCAACAAACATAAAGGGTGAGTTTTTTAGAATAATTTATATTTAAGTAAATTTAGGTTGGTTTTTTAAAAAAATATAAAGGAAGGAATTCTAATGAGGTTCAAAAATTCCTAAAAACAACTTTCATAAGAATTAGAGTAAATTTAGGAACTTCTATATATGAAAGATATCATGTTGTAACATTATCTTTCAGGAAGTAATGTTTGTTCCACATGGATATGTTATGTCATAGAATATACCTCATGCCAAAATATTAGAATGATGATATTTTATTGGTTTTGGTTTTTGGAGGCATCTTGTCTACATAAGAAGAAATCATGCCATAACAGCTTTTATATAATATTAAAATATTATGGAAATAATATTGATTTCATCATGATAGTTGTTGTTGAGTTTCAATGGACATACGGAAGATTAAACCAAAATCAATATATTCAATGTTCAAGGTTAAAATGAAATATATCCAAAATATTAGAGACTATCTGAAAATAGATCACACAGTAGAGGATATGGATACACTATGAAGTAAAAAAAGGATCCATATATTTTATTCTTCCTAGAATATAGGGATTTTACCCAGGAACGAGGCCTACATTGTGAATATATAGTAAAAGGTGTTTTTTATTATTTATAGATTTTGAAAAGTGGGATTCCAAGCCATAAAACTCAAAGGTTATATGTTTTAGGATGAAATAGAGGTTTCATGCCATTATGATGCATGGATTCTAAGAATCGTCACTTTTAGTTCTTATGTTAAGGGTGTCCTTTCACCATAATGATAACAGTCACACCAAAAATAGGTCATGTCAATAAGAATATCTATAATTCAATTTTCCTATATTTTAGGTATTTTTGTAATTTTAATTTTAGAAGGTTGAATAAAAATTTAGGATTTTTTTTGATTAATTTTTGAATCCTAGTTAATGAAAATTATAATTTAATTTTAGGGATAATATATAGATTATACCAAGATTAATGTAATATTTTTCACTATAAAAAAAGTAAGGATGATCATGAAAATATAAGAGTGGGAATTTTGGATCTATGCTTGAAAGTGATATAGAGAAAATAGAACAATCTATGTTTTTATATCATTTAAATATCAATAATTTTGGTCACATGAATGAAGGAAGATATTATAAATAAAACATGATAGGTGTAATATCATTATTTTTTTGTGATGATGGAAATTATTTCTCTTGAATGTTTAGTGATCTTTCTAAGTGATTGGTACCAATGATTTCACTTCTTTTCTAGGGTTATAATCTCGGAGAGTGACTGTGTTAACTCTAAATTTTAATGAAACAATTAATGATCTTGTAGAATTTTTGATGTCGAAAAATCATTATTGTATTGTTCTTCGATATGGCTTTGTATGAATTAATGGAGTTAAAAAAAATTTGTCACTCTTTACATGCAATATTACATCATATTTATTTTTAGGGAAAGAGGTGTTCCTACTAATTGTAGAGAAATATCATTGGATATGGTCATTTTAATAAAACTAGCACACATTGATTCATGATCTAGGGGAATTTACCTTTACTAGGATTAAAAATTAGTTATACAATAACAAAACAGTATGAAATTATGTATCATTTTGATGGATACAAGTTTTGAACATGGAAGATCCAACAAATTTGTGCTTCTCATGTTGGAGAAAAATTATTAGTCCTTATTAGGTTTATACAATTGATAATCCCCATTTCATATGTTTTGGTAATTTCATTATTTTTTGTAATGGTTCATCATATATTTTTTTCATATATGAATTTCAATATATGTTAGAGAATACATAGTTTCAATTCCATTCATATATTTATAGTTTCTCTTAAATCATTTCATAATTAATGGATATTCTAGACGTTATTAAGTTACAAGGGATGTGCTTAAAATTAATCTTATTTATATATGGTGAATGATGAAATTGGATAATCATAGCTAATTTCTCTTGGAATAATTTGGATACACCTTATAAGGTGTCACTAAGGAATATAATATTGGTTACATAGATCGGATATTTATTTATTTGAATGTTCTATGCACTCTATTGGTTTTATAATTAATTTCTACAACTTTAAAGGAAAATCCTTGCCCCATTATCTAAAAAAGTGTGGGAAAACACCAAATAGTGGCACAATTACTATGGTTTAGGATGATATGGAAAGCAAATAACTCCAAAATTATGATACCATTAATTTATAATGATATTTATTTGTACCCATAATATATTGTAGAATATATTAACTCTTAACTAATTAAAATGATAAAATAGAATTTAGTTAGAGTTGATAGTCCTATTGTAATGAACCACTAATTCTCATTGGATTAAGAATACAATGTATAATTACTAGTCCATAATACACATCCCCATGGTGACAAGGTCTAGCAATAAATTCTGAAGGGTCTCTACAAAAGTGGTGGAAAATTTACCCTTTAAGAATTAAACCACTAACCAAACCACTATAACCAACCAACCACTATATTATGCATGATAAAAGAAAGACAACACAACCATTCACTTTATAAAAAACTATCCAAATAAACTTAAGCCAAGCCAATAGCAAGGTAAATAGTGTAAATAAAACTTAAGACTTCATGATTACCACAAGACTCTATTTTTCACAAGTTCTATGCTTCAATGTCACCAAACATCCCAAGTATCACGAAGTGGCACTAAAAATGTGTTATAATTTACCTTTTTCCCATTCCCTTAAGGATAACATCTAAAAAATCACCAATTTTTGAAATTAGGGGTGAGTATAAAAACTATTAAGTCTTCTCCAATTACTTCCCTACTCATGCCACTAATATATAAAGGTTAGCAAAATTTATATAAAAGAGTTTCTCCAAAAAAATACCCAAAAAAGTTTATAACTAAATAAAAAAAGTTCCAAAACCATTTATAACAAGAAAATATCCATGTTATATTAAAAAATATTTTCTATGAAGTCATATTACCCTAAAAATAACCAAATAATTCTTTAAAACCATTTCTCATTGACATTTTTTCATAACCATTCTGTTTAACTTATTCACAGAATCAACCATGTATGCTTCATTATGACAGTTTGACACTCATGAGAGATTTCTCATCAATATACCATGTCAACACAAGGTAAATATATCACATGGTCCATTACACCTTTGGAACCAAGAATACGTTCATGTATCTACCAAGCCTTTCAAATTCAATATAAACACCCACCATTATTATTCAAAAAAAAATTCAAACCATTTCAATAAAACTCTTCTTTTATTGAAATCTATTAAACAAAACAATTCCATACACCCAATACATTTAAATAAAACCATCCATTTTATTGAGAACACGTAATGAAATAGAAATTCCATAATTCTATACAAAACCCATTTTAAAATCCAAATTTTAAAATCAAGAATCTAAGAAACTTTCAAGAACATTAATTTTCTAAATTTCCATAATTTTTCAAACCATCACTGAAGATGGTTTCCAAATATTCTAAAATATCCAATTAATAATCAATTTAACACAATAATGTCAATTTGTAAGCATGAAAATTAGTTCTACTAAAGGGATTCAAGAGTGAAGCCACCAACCTCAACTGTTTTGATGAAAACCGAAAATAGACGGAGAATGATCAAGAAAACTAGGTCGACTCTTCACAAAACCCCCATAGATCCCTTATACTACTAAAAAAGACCAAATATCATCTTATTTAGCATCCATAATCTTAGTTCTACCCATAACAGGCATAGATCTAAGAAACCTTATAACATCTATGATCCAAAATACACTAAGTTGGTGCCCTGAGCCAAGTCGTCACATGACCTCAAGTGCACCTCCCCAAACGCCAGAGGTTGCCGTCTAGCGACGAGAGTCTAATCAGTCATGAGGGGAAACTATACCCTCCTCATAATAGTAATCCCAAAAAAACAATATAAATATTGGAAAAAATATGAACAACCAATAAACACGAATAACGAATCGTTTCCCAAACGGGGACACACATAATCAAATACAACAATGTCATGTCGTACCAATAGTGCAAAGTGAAAGAAACCAAATTAAAACAAATGTACAAAACTCCATACAGTTCCCTAACCTAATTCTAGATCCTCCTCTATGTACATTCCAAGCCAAACTCAATATCCTAGAGTTGGTCCATTGCCCTTGTCCTGACCTGCTACTAAGAAATCTGCTTGGTACCCAACGATGACCCGAGCAAGGTGTGAGTACAAACTCAATAGGTCACCACCAACGGTGTCTAAAAAATTTCATGTCTAATAGATAGTCCAGGAATGTACAAAAAAATTTGAAAGTAATAAAGGGACAATTTGGGTGCCATTAGTTAGCAAGGTTCATTTAATTCATGACAAACATTTATCCCAATTCCATTTCTTATACCGTTTTTACTACATAATCAATTTTTAACACATTATCTTTGGGTTATGAATTTAAATCATCTATTTATGGGTATAATGAAAGAAATAACTATAAATGTGGAAAATAAATCATGTCCCTATCTCAATAGGGATACACATATCATAACAACCCATAATCCTCACCTTGAAGCCTCAATCTAGGTGGAATGAAATCGTTAGTGGAATAGAGCCTCCATCCCCTTCCTTAACCCATGCATTTGGGGGTGGAGTTTAGAGACTTAGTATAATGATACATGTGGGTGTATAAACTCAAGTCAATACCCTACTATACAAATCCATGTGCACATGCTTATTTATCCAATCACAACAACCATACCGTAACACAACCAAACACAAACAATGCCATTTTAAATCACAATACATAACAACATGGGAATTAATACTATGCCATAACGCATTAAAAAATTTACCATTTACAAGTCATATTCATTTATCCAAATTCCCATTCTCATGTCTTAAACCTTTAGTTGTATTCAACAACCCCTATGCCTTAGCCAAATTCATAAATGACCATACATTTACCCATTTAGCCAATTTATCATTTCACAAGCATTCACCCACTTATGAATTTCAAGTACATTTCTCATATCTCATAACCCAACCACTTATTGCATTCAACCATTTAGTGTTCCACAATTCCCATGTATTAACCAATTCAAAATATTCATTCATTTTTTTATTAAAACCCATTAACATACCCCCTTCACATTCCATCATCAAATTATGAGTTCACCAATTAATATGCCCTAATCCTCTTAGGAAATTCTAACAAAATTCCATCATATAATTAAGATAATCCCTTTCAACTCATTTTTCTTGATTCTATATCATGTCAAACAACCTATTATTCCTTGTAACCCTAGTAATATCTATTATCATTCAATTTACAACATAATCAACCATTCAAACATGTTATATATGGGATTCACAATTTTCTCAGCAATATTCATTTAGTCCTACCACTCTCTAGGTACAAGATTTCCGACACATCCCATGGGTAGCCCTAAAATGGTCAAGTCCTCCACTATGATTCCCAAAAGGATTGTCAGGTTTTCAATTGGTTAGTTATACAACCATTTTTATTAAACAAATCAACAGAACCAGGAACACCAAAAGGGGAAAACAAGAACACCAACATCCTTGACCAAATCCAAAATAGAACTATGGTATAATACTTTTAGACTACCTACGTTGAATACAATGATGAACACACTATTAATCGTAGCCTTGGATCTAGATTCAAGAATCCCATAAAAACTCAACCTAAATATAACCCAAAAAATAGGGTTTTAGAGCTTTAGAAGGATATGGGAGAAAGATAAAGACCCTAAACAAAATGTGGAAGCTAGGATGAGATTAGAATTACCCAGGGATTCGATCTATAACCAAAAGTTCTCCAAATGTCCTAATATCGAAGGAGAATCTCCTCTTGGATGATTTGGTCATATAAGTTTATCACTATGGTTGTTGGGGTAAAATAGAGGAGAAACCTGAGTTGGGGTTTAAAATCTTGGAATGGAAATTTTGTAATTTTCTCAATGTATCTGGGATACAGGTTTACCTGCATGTTTTTCCAAACCATTCACAAACCGTGTGTGAGACACTATCGGAAAAACACCCCTTCTCACCCTTTACCTGTATGGTTTGCTTAACCGTGTGAAAAATGTGCATAAGACTCGGTCCAAGGATGCACAGTTACCTAGGATGTATCATCCCCAACCTAGAAGACACTAAATAGGTGCTCCGAGATGGATGGTTACATGACCTTAGTCGTACATCCCCATACGCCAAAGGTTTTCGACTAGAAGTGGAGGTCCAAATAGTATATTAGGGAGACTATACCCCCATTTTATCAGAGTATTCCACAATATAAGAAAAAAGCAGAAAAATAATAACCATTAATATTAGAGAATGCATAAACAACCATTCATAAAATGGGGCACAATGATGCCCAATAGTAAATATGCCATGCCATGTTATAAGTGAAAAGGTCAAAAAAACCCAAAATGAATAAAAATTGAAAAATCCCCAAAATTTTCCTAACAGAAAGTTTGGGAACTCATCCATGAATTCTTATGCTATCCTAACTCCCTAGCAAGAGACCCTGTCCTTGTATTGACATACAAAAATGATGTCTGCTCGGGTACCCAATGGCGGCCCAAGAAGGTTTTGTGTAAAACTCAGTAAGGCACCACCAACAGTGTCAAGAAAATATTTAGTATAAATAATTGTCCATGAAAAAGATAAATTAATAATAAGTGACCAAGTAAGACGAAATTAATTCACTAGTTTATGTTAATTACCAACATTTATTACTATTTTCTTATCTTACAATTTTATCCCATTTCCCGTTTTTACCATTTCCAATGATTTTTTCCAAGGTTTCATCTTGTACAACAAGATAGAAAACATAAATTAAACAATAACATACTTGTGAAAAAGCACACTATTCTCCTATCTCACTAGGACCAACTTCCTCAAGTCAAATATATCCTCACATCGAAGCCTCGGTCCGGGTCGATGCAACCAATAGGGAAACATAGCATTAGTCATCTTACCTGACTGACTAAAAATTACTTTTTTATTATAAAACACTTTAAGGGAAAAGTGAGAAACCACATACAACCAAATAAAACAATTGGACCGCCCCATCCCATCAAGTGAGCCGAAAACAAGCCTTCGCCAACATAGGACCCCTCAACAAGCAGTCCCATGCAAAAGCACAGGCACAGAACCGATGGCGAAGCCATACCCACTCAAGAATCCAATTCCAAGAGACCAACATCAATGAAGACTTAATGATCTGATCCCCTTCTAGAGCAGGTCCAATAAGCATGCTGAAAACAAGTAAAAACAAAACTGAAAAGAAAAAAAAGGAGACCTAGAGAAACCACAGCTCACACAACCGATTCGTGCACACCTTCCATCCATCTTAAGTTATGTCACTAATAAGGAATTTAATATTACCAAAGCCTGTATCCCTAAAAAGTTTCCATGTTAAGGATGATAACTTTAAATCTGATTCTTCGTATATCCGCTTATCAAAAGCAGACAATAGTTGGTCCCAAGACTTAATGTACTCCTCAACACTGATCATTCCATGATTAAAACCCCCTACCAAAATTGAGTCTTGTTTGACAATCCAAGAATATTTATCCTTAGTAAGGGACACCTCTAGAGACCTACCTATCATTTTAACCGCCTCCTCCTCTGTCGCATTGAGTAATAATACTTTTTCTATCACTTCTTCTTTATATCTTAAAAGTAGGACTGAGGACTGATAGTTCTACTCCCCTGGCCTTCGATGTATCGGAGGTTCCATAGCCATTCTCTTGTCACTCATATTCTTTCCCGATCGAGTCTTAAAAGGAGGTGGTAAAAAAGAATAGTCTTTCCTCCCCTTCCTTATCCTAAAACCCCTAGTGCTCTTCGGGCTTATAGCCTTATCAGTAGAGTGGCCGTGCACACTTCATTTGGAAAATGTCGCCCCAACTTCATTCCCCTCACCTGGAATATCAAAATCAGATCTCAAAACATCCTCTAAAAGGCCTTCAAACCTGTTTCTCAAAGAAATTGAACAGAGTCCCCATTCCTTCCCAACGCTGTTTGGAACTATCTTGTCCATATTAGGCCCCTACATCCCCTTACTCAAATCCACACTACCCAGCCATGTCCTCTCAGCCATCAGACCAGATAGGTCCACCTTCCCTTCATCTGTCATCTGGTCCGAAACAGATTTATCCCCCTTTTCATAGTCTTCTACATGACTCTCCTCAAGCTGGTGTTCCTCCCCTTCATCATACTCACCACAGCTGGAGGAACATGCCAGATCCCTCTTCAACCTGCTAAACACATCCAAAACCATTGGATTAACATGGTGAGGTACCATGCTAGTGCCGAGAGCCTCCACACTAGCTGCAATGTTACCCTCTACCTCACTAACTGATCGCGCCTCCTCAAATGGACGTAACTAATTCCCCCTATATCTGGCCTCTTCACCTGCTACAAATAGACCCGAGTTCATTGTCTCACAAACCAGATATACCTTGTCATCAACACTGGCCATCATCTGAGTCATGCCCTGACCATCCCTAAGATCATCCTCCATTAAATGAGGGACAAATCCCCTACCTTCCAATGATGCAGGCCTCCGTCGGCTGAATTCAGAAGCATGCCCCAACCATTTACAAGAAACACAGAACTTCTTCCGGCTCTCGTAGGAAACTCTCTACTTGCATATATATTCTTCTCTGATCGTAACCCAAAACGAAATCGAATGGAACCCTAGAAACATCCATCTCCACGCAAATCCTCGGGCAAACCAGATGATAGACAGAAGCGGTTCTGCTATCAGAGCAAAGATTCCAAATGAGTAGGTTACCGAGAATTTGGACAACTGAGGGATTTTGAAATGAAAAAAAGGTTAAGAAAACTAACCCAAATCACCACTATCGGTGAGTCTCGGTTCATGTGGAAATATAAAGACCACCGGACCAAGAAAAAATGGCATCCATTGCAAAGCCGAGGTGCCTTCGACCAGGAACAAATGAGGTCTTCCTCTGAAGAGAACCTGGTCATAATATGATGATTATCAAGAAACCTGACCATTGCCCACTCCTGGAGATCCCATATGTCGAAGAAGAATCTGTCAAATGAATCGACAGACGGACTTCGTTGCTTGAACCTTGCGATCAAAGTGAACTTCAGAAGCGCAGAGTTTTTAGTGAACTCTGAGGTTGAAATATGGAGATTTGGGTATCCATCGAGGAGCTACGGCACCTTCCGTCCTATCATAGCTTTCAGGAATAGCGGAAGATGGTCAGGATTTGAGAAAGGACGAAAAGGGTGCTCCTGATTCCATAGAAGGAAAGATCCCTCCCCCCAGAGGGGGGAGGAACCGGCATGACCGCCACCGCCTTCGTCACCAAGAGAGGCGAGCCTCACTAGGGTTCCCCCGAACGCCCTAGTTGAATTTATCACATTAGTCATCTTCCCTAACTTGTGCATTAGGGGTGGAGTTTAGAGCCTCAGTTCAACTCAAACGATGGGTGTAGAACCTCATTCAATACCCTATACTACCAATCTATGTTCACATGATATACATATATGTATCAATTCAACATTCTCACAACATCACAACCATTTCCCAAGTAAAATATAATTCATAATAATAATATAAGAGTTAATACCATGCCTTAACCCATTAACACATTTACCACAATTCACATCATTTAGTCACATATCCAAATTTCCCATTTATTATGCTTATATCACTATTCATTCATTCACTTTTCCTATCTCAATAGGCTTTGTTCATTATTCCCAACTCACTAGGATTCATTACCATGCTCACAATCCATACCATTATGGTCTTTAATCATTTTCACATATTAACCCAATATCCCTTATGTTATTATCAACCCTAGGTGTATCACCTAGATTTTATCCAAACACGATTAGTCTCATCAACATGATTTTCAAGGGCTCTACATGATTACACAACAATCCCACCTGTTCTTCACAATTAACTAGGTTTAGGAGAGTCGACACACCCCATGGGTACCCATAGATTAGTCTAATCACCCACAAAATATCCCATGTGGATTGTGAGGGTCTCTATTTACCTTTTTAATAATCATTTTACCTAAACATGTCAAGTGAGATCAAAACATACCAAGATACTCCCTAGAACAAAACTACACATGCAGAAATACTTAAATAAACTATGGGATATAACTTGTAGAACACCTACCCTGATTCTTTGGGTGAACACACTCTTAATCAAGCCCTTAGATCCCACTTTAACCATCCTTTGATGCTTCAATCTAAAACTCACCCAAAGAGTAGGTTTTTAGAGCTTCAAAAAGAGAGGAGAAGAAGATATAAACCTTAAACTCAAAAGAGAAGAAAGGATGGGATTAGCCTTACCTGGAGATTCGATATACAACCAACATCACAAAAAACAACTTATAAATGAGGGAGATTGATCTCTTGGAACCCTTGGGAGGTTTGGTTCGATCCTAGGGTGAAGAGGGGTGAAGTGGGAAGAAATATTGAGTTGGGATCAAAAATGGTGGAGTGGCAAAATTGTAATTTTTTAAAAGTTTTACTGGCCACACGGTTTTCCCACATGGGTTTCAAAACTGTTCAGATGCCACTGTCCAAAAGCACACTTCTTGCACGGTTTCCTGGGCTTTTCACACGGTTAACACTAATAGTGAGCTGGCCGTGTGGCCTACCCAGAAAACCCATTTTCTCTAATTTTCATGTCCCGAAACCTCAGAACACACCTTATCCTCCCCTAGTCAAGCTCCCAAGCTTCATTTCACTTCCATGGAAATGATATCGGGCCACTGAGCCAGTATATCTGATTCTTTCTCCCAAGTTTCTTCTGAAACATTCTCGTGCTGCCACATTACTCACACCAATGGAACAACCTTGCCCCACAAGAATTTCTCACTATGATCTATGTTGCGAACCAGATGCTCCTCGAAGGATGAATTAGCCTCAAGCACAACATTCTCAACATCCACCATGTGATTTGGGTCAGGGTGATACCGCTAAAGCTGCAACACATGAAAGAAATAATTCATCCTCCTATACAGTCGTGGAAGACCCAATCGGTGTGCCACCGGCCCAATCATCTCCACTATCTCAAACGACCCCACATACCTAGGCACCAAGATTCCCTATATCCTAATCCATCAGTGAACCAACCATGGTGAGACCAGAAGGAACACATTATCACCCACTTTGAACTCAAGAGGTCTACAGCTCTGATATGCATACAACTTCTACCTACTTTGAGCCATTTCCATTTGCTTCCATATTAACTCAACATTCCCCGAAGTCTCATGCACGAGACTCAGTCCCAACAACTTATTTTTACCGGCCTCCATCCAACATAGTAGAGATCCACACAACCTCCCATAAAGTGCTTCAAATGTTTCCATCTGAACTGTAGCTTGAAAACTATTTTTGTAGGAAAATTCAACTAGTGATAGATTCTTTTACAAGGAACTACCAAAATCCTAGACACAAAAGCTCAACATGTCTTCCAACACATGGATTATAAGCTCCAAATGCCCATCCGTTTTCTACTGGAAATACATACTCAAAAGAACCTGTGTACCAAGAACCTTCTACAACCCTTACTCAAAGTAAAATGTAAAATGTGGATCATGATCCAAAATAATAGTTCATGGCACCATCCAACAATACTATTTCCTAAACATACAACTCACCCAACTGATCAACTGTTTAAGTCTCATGAATCGGTAATAAATGATCCAATCTCATTAGCCAATCCACAACCAACCATATTTCATCATTATTTCAGGGCATCCACAGATGACCCACCACAAAATCCGTTGTCACATCATCTTACTTCCATTCTAGAATAGGCAACGGATGTAACAAACCACTTGGGAGTTGATGATCGACCATCACCTGTTGACAGGTAAGGCACTGTACCACGAAGCCTGCAATTTACTTTTACATTCCCGGCTACCAAAAATGCCTATAGGGATCTTGATACATATTGGTCAAACCTGGATGAACTGCCCATTTTAATGGATGAAACTCATTCATCAACTCTCCTCGCATTCACACTAGCGCAACCACACAACCATGAACACAAAAAACCCCGTCCATACCGACAACCCGACCAGAAGGTGGATCCCCACCTTTATGTTTTTCCTTCAGAACTAAACATTCAGGGTCATTGAGATGAATTTCTCTAACGTGACTCAAAATCATAGAATTAACTGCAACAGAATCAAGAGTCCCTTGACTAGTTTCATCCCACGCCTCTAGGTGAATCTCCACAAATAAGGCCTTCACCTTCCACTAGGTGATGGATTCCTGAACCACCTAGTTCTCGGCCTTCCTACTCAAGGAATCTGGAACACTATTCCCTTTTCCAAGTGTATATACCATCTCAAAGTTGGAATAATGGAGATACTCAACCCATATTCGCTACCAAAGATTCGAATCCTGCTGTGAAAAGATATACCTTAGACTCTTGTGATCAGTATACACCATGAATTGTTCCCCCCAAAAGTAGTGCCTCCAGCACATTAAGGAAAATACAACTATAGCCAACTGAAGATCATGAGTGGGATAATTCTGCTCATGGGGTCTCGATTTCCAAGACACATAAGCCACGACCCGTTCATATTGCATCAACACAGTCCCAAGCCCAATACTTGACTCATCAAAAAATTGGACATACTTCCCACCCGTCCCAGGTAAGATCAAGATCAGTGTGTTCATCAATCTCTTTTTTAACTCTTGAAAGGAATTCTCAGAATCCTCAGACTAATCAAACCTGATTCTATTCTTGGTCAAGCCTGACAGTGGTGCTACCAAATGAGAAAAATCATGGATGAACCTCCGGTAATACCTCACCAAACCTAGAAGACTATCAAAATATAAAATACTCTTGGGATTCTCCCAAGACACAACATCCTACACATTATATGGATCCACTAACACACCATCCTCAGAGATGATGCAACCAAGAAAACGCACTTCTACAATATAGAACTGACATTTTGATAGCTTAGCTGAAAGGTGATGCTCTCTTAGTTTACTAAAGATAATGTCATCAAGTTGGGAATGCTCGTCATGTGTTTTCGAGTACACCAATATGTTATCAAAAAATTCAAACACAAAATGATCTAGGTAATGATGAAATATCCAATTCATTGAATCCATGAACACTGACGGTGCATTGGTCAAGTCGAAGGGCATTAAAAAAATTCAAACAACTAATATTGATTCTTAAAAGATATCAGTGGTACTTCAGAAGGCCTCAACCTTAATTAGTGATAACCCGATCTTAGGTCAATCATAGAATGCACCAATGCACCCTTCAACTGATCAAACAAATAATAAATTCTAGGAAGTGGTTGCCAATTTTTCACTGTCATCTGATTTAACTTCTTATAATCAACACATATCCCTAACAACCCGTCTGAATTCGTTGTAAAAAGCGCATGAGATCCCCATGGAGACATACTAGAACATATGAACCCCATAAACTCCAACTCCCCAAGATGAACCATTAACTCATGGAGTTCTTCCAGTTCCATTTGGTATAGTGTAATAGAAACTGGCTCCACTCATGCCAACAACTCAATCATGAACCTAACATCCCTCTCAAGAGGCAGCACTATGAAATCCTCAGGAAGCACTTTTGGAAATTGATCCACTACCGAAGAGAAGAAAAACTACTCCAATCCATAGTTATCTAGAACAATGCAAGTTACATGTGCTAGAAACCTAGTCAACTACCGACAAAATGGTCTCGCACTACCTGCTCGAACATCCCACTCTCCGCAATGGACATAAGCATAACCCTCAAGTGACCTGAATGATACCCTACTATGGTAAGTGTCTATGGGACCCCAATACAACACTAACCAATCCATACCCTAGATTAGGAAAAATCCCAACATCTCAAGAATGAACATGTCCCACATGAAATGATACCCACCAATTCCAGAGCACATTCTTTACACTACATGATATCTTCATTTCAGACCACCAATCGAGTGTCAATCGACATACACTACTAGAAAAATAGCCTTATAACAACAGGTTTTCTTAAAACCATGAGCATAGGGGTGACCTAAACCCATGGTTTTCGAAAAATGTGGGTATATGTATAATATACGGACCTATTCCCACAGTTTGGGGCGAAACCACGGGAATATATATTTTTTTATTACCAAAACCCACAGTTTTCCAAAAATATGGGTATATGTGTTTTTTCAAGACCTATACCCATGGTTCTTGAAAAACCATGGGAATAAGATTTTTTTAGAAGACCTAGACCCACAATTTTTTAAAACTGTGGGTATATCTTCAGCGGGGAAACATTTTTGCAGGAAACAAACAATATTTGGTTGGAAAACATATACCCATGGATTTCCCTCTTATACCCATGGGTTGAATTAATATATTTAAAAAGATAAAAATATCTAGACAATTAAATAGCCTAACATAGTTGTTGAGGAGATTTATCTTACTTGATGTGGTCTTGGGATGAAATCTTATGGGATTATTTTTTCAGATACAATGAGATATAATAATATATTAGACTAAATGTGGATTTTTTTAAATGAAAGATGCTTTAACTGGTTGGTTCGCTGCAGTAGACAATGAGTGAAGGGCTGGGTATTGAAACCCACCCTCAAAATTTTATCTAATATTGATACATATTGATATATTTAAAAAAATATAGATACATATAATCATAATTGAAGTATATTAGTGGTGAAATGGTTTAGATGAAAAGTGAAGTGCTTGGAGGTCGTGGGTTCAACACTTTCATATTCCATTTTTGTAAAATTAATACCCATGGTTTTAAAACGGTGGGTAAAATCCATTAATAGTGTGGAAA
Organism: Viscum album; assembly: GCA_963277665.1. NCBI lineage: Eukaryota > Viridiplantae > Streptophyta > Magnoliopsida > Santalales > Viscaceae > Viscum > Viscum album. The sequence continues at coordinate 1,104,430,132 of OY728137.1, forward strand.
AGGGTGCATGAGGATTTGACAGTGTGGAAAAAAAGCTATACCCATGGTTTTTCAAATCGTGTGTATCGGTTGGGGACCTATCCCGAGGCCTTGGTTTCCCACGGTTCCCCAAACCTTGGTTATAGGCCATACCCATGGTTTTGGGGGCTATACCCACAATTTAAAACCATAGGTATAGGTCAATGTTTCAGTAATGATAATCCCACACACACTCTCTAGAGGAAAACCGAAAGATACCACCAACTGAGAAAAAATAAAAGAGTGTGTGGCACCCGTGTCCAACATTACACTAGAAATTGTAGAAGCTACTAAGATCGTACCTCAGAAAGTTGATGGCCCAACATCACCATCACGCTTCACCATCATCAGGTACCCACTGAACTGTATAAAGTTGGCCTTCCCCTCTACCCTAGGCTCCAACCTGTGTGCCCTACACTGCACTACCCTGCTGACGTGGGTGATCCTGTCCCAGCGTTCCAGGTCCACCACCCCTTCTAGTATATCATATGGAGCTCCAACTGCCTTCTTGATAAGGACAAACTGATCCCTTGCCTCCACATGGCATCAACATGTCACCAATATTCATACACTCCGGCTAAGGGTTCCTGTAGAACCTCTTCCCATGTCCCACTACTGGAAATTAGATCATTCCCAATGCTTCTATACCAACGGTTTGAAAAAACCATTAGTATAGGTCCCCTTTCCCAACGGTTTGTCCAAACCGTTGGGAAAGGCCCCCAAATTGGCCACCTTTCCCAACGGTTTGGCCAAACTGTTGGAAAAGGCCCCCAAATTGGACACTTTTCCCAACGGTTTAGCCAAACCATTGAGAAAGGTCCCCAAATATGCCACTTTTCCCAATAGTTTGGCCAAACCGTTGGGAAAAGTGGGCCAAAATTCAACATCCTACACAGAATGAAAATCACAACCAAATACCTATACCAACGGTTGTTAAAACCGTTGGTATAGGTACTTTCATTTTTTATCGGACTTTCGTACCGAGAACATTATATAAATCAAAATTTAAAATATTTATGAGAATACATATATATATTTATGTAATTATGATAAAACAAAGTCATGTTAGGTTAGTGGTTGAGTCGTTCAATTATAAACAAGGGGTCCTGGGATCAAATCCCAGCTGATGTTTTATTTTTGGAATTTATATACCAACAGTTCCATTACAGTTGGTATAGATCTCATATTACCTATACCAACGGTTTCCAAAACCGTTGGTATAGACCTATCCTAACGGCTTACTTGGCCACGGTTCTCCAAACCGTTGGTATAGGCTATACCAATGGTTTGGAGGCCTATACCAACGGTTCCAAACCGTTGGTAATGGTTAGTTTTCCAGTAGTGTCCCAATCTGCTGCATGATCGGTACTCAACTAGAGGTCAAGAACACTGGCCACACATGTTCCTCGACCTGCCACAATGATAGCAGAACACTCGGTCACCACCCTGAGAGGCTGAACTTCTCTTCTGACCACCTTGCACACTTCATCTTTACTTAAAAATTACAAAAAGTTGCATTCAAACCTCGAAAGCTATGCCACTCGTCTGCCCAGCGGACATGACAAGACCACAACCTAAAGCTCCATCCAAGTTACCTTCTGAGATCAAATATTGATGCACTACCTATGTAAACCTCTTCAAGCGAAAGATATTCACATGAGTCCCGATCTTGTGTCTTAACCCATCCTACCATGATTCATGTCACTTATCTCTCTAGATTCCTACAATGATGCATGAACGCACAACCTTGTGCCATCAAGGCCATGAGATAGATATCATAAAACAATCACATCACACCAAATGTGCATCACCCAATGGTGAAATATCATCAACTGTAACATCGTACAATTAAGAACAATAGTTACCACCCTAGGTGACTAGTGGTTTTCATCATACATGAGTTAGCTAATCCAAAACATGAGCTCATTTCCAAGGCCAGACACATCCTAACTCCTTTATATCATCCCAAATAACATGATTCTAGAGAAGAAGGAGAAAAAACTACCTCTGACACTACTTTGTAAAGTCCCCGAGCTAGAAGCCACTAAACTAGTGCTCCGAGCTGGGTGGTTACATTAACTTAAAAACGCCTCCCCATATGCTAAAAGTTTCCAACTAGTAGTGGGGGTCCAAATAGTCAACTGGGGAGACTATACCACCTTTTTCTTAGAGTAGTCCGTAACTGAAGATAAAAAATAGTGGAATAATAACCATTAATATAAGAGCATGTATAAACTACCATACCCCAAACGGGGTAAAACCATTCCCAATAGTAAATATTCCATGCCATGATATAAGTGAAAAGGTGAACAAACCCCAAAATGAAGACAAACTACAAAATCCCCAAAATGGTCCTGACACCATGTCCAGGTCCTCCTCTATGAATACCCATGCTAACACAACTCCCTAGCTAGAGCCCATGCCCTTATCTTGACCTACAATCGTGATGTATACTCGGGTACCCAATGGTGGCCCAAGAAGGGTGTGAGTAAAACTTAGTTGGCCACCACCAACAGTGTCTACAAAATATCTGATATAAACAATTGTTCATGAAAAATGGAAATGAATAATAAGTGACAAAGTAAAGATGAACTGCATTCACAAGTTTAGGTTCATTACCAACATTTATTACCATTTCCTTGTCTTATAATTTTATCCCATTTAAAATTACTTACCATTTCCAATGCATTTACCACGGGTTCATACGCAAAACATTATACCCAAATTAAAGTAAAAAATCACATTCATGAGAAAAAACACATAGTTTTCCTCTCTCAATTGGACCAAATTCCGCATGTCAACCATATCCTCACCTCGAAGACTCAGTCCTGGTGGATGCAACTGATAGGAAAACAGGGCATTAGTCTTCTTCCTAACCCGTGAATTAGGGGTGGAGTTTAGAGCTTCAGTCCAACTCAACCCATGGGCATAGAACCTCAGTCAATACCCTAGACTACTGTGCTATGTGCACATGCTATATGTATATGTATCGAATAACCATTCACACAACATCACAACCATTTTCCAAGGCAATCATAAATCCTATCAATAACATAAGAGTTCATACCAAGCCTTAAACTATTAACCCATTTACCACATTTCACATCTTTTATCCACTTATCCCGATTCCAGTTTTATTATTATTATCTCACTATGAATTCATTCATTTTGCCTATATCACTCGGCTTTGTTTATTATTCTTAACTCACTATGATTCATTACCATTCTCAGAATGAATTACATTAGGATATTTAATCATTTCCACATATTAACACAATATTACTTAGGTTATTATCAAGACTATGTGCATAACCTTGCTTATATCCAAACTTGATCAATCACATCAACATGTTTATCAAGGGATCTACAAGATTACACAACAACACCACTTGTTCTTCAAAATTCCCTATGTCCGAGAGAGTTGGCACACCCCATGGGTAGCCCTAGATTAGTCTCATCAACCTCGATGCATACCATGGGGATCATGAGGGTCTCCATTTACATTTTTCAAAATTATTTTACCTAAACAAGTCAGGGGTGGTCAAAACATACTAAGAGACACCCAAGAACAAAACCACACATGCACAAATCCTCAAATAAACCATGGGATATAAATTTTAGACCACCTACCACAATTCCATGGGCAAACACACTCTTAATAAATACCTTATATCTCAATTAAATAAACCTTTGAAGAATTAACATAAAACTCACCCAAAGTGTAGGTTATTAGAGCTTTGGAAGAGAGGAGAGTAAGATACAAACCCTAATCTTAAAAGAGAAGCAAGGATGGGATTATCCTTAATCAAATCTTCGATCTACAACCAAAGGAACCTAAAAATCCTTATAAACGATGTATATTGATCTCTTAGAGCCCTTGGGAGTTTTGTTTCGTTTACAGGGTAAATATGGGTGAGATGGGAGGAAATCCCAAGTTGGGGTAAAAAATACCGGAGTGGAAAAATAGTAATTTTTTGAAAGGTTTCTGGGCCGTGCGGTTTACCTACGTGGTTTTCCAAATCGTTTTAAATAGTTTGGAAGAAAATTTCTAAAAAAAACCTCTTTCATAGTTTCCTAGGCTATTCGTACTGTTATCACTAACCATGCGCAGGTCATGTGACCTACCCAGAAAACCCTCTTTTCCTCCACTTTTCATGTCCCAAATACTTGAAACACCCAAAAGAATCCTCTATTACATGTTTAAGCACTTAAATTATAAGAAACAGGATTAAAATCATGACTTAAATGAGAACATAACTTTACATGATCCGGTATCTTACATGGGATTCCCTCACAGTTTTCACTAACCATGCGGAAATTGTGCAACATGCCCATAAATTTTGTTTCTTACTCTTTCGTGTCCTGAACACCCGGAACACCCCCAAGACTTCACATAAACATGGGGAAACACTTATATAGACTAAATAAGTGTTCCAAACCAAAACATACATAAAAACATACTTTTGGAAAATCTGGGACCATATAACCATCCCACATTATAATGTCTCATCCTCGAGCATCTCTTACAAGAACCACTAAGATTTCATAAGTAGATGTCTTTCCACTAGGCCTATCTATCCATTCCAATAATTCATGTTTATGGTTGAACATCATAATTATCACTAAAGATATATCAAGGGCATAAAATTTCTCCACAAGTCTTTCTCATCACAACGATGACACGAACATAGAACACTTCAAGGATGCATCAAGTTCTACCATAACCAAATAATAGAACATCATAGAGAAAACATAGGCAACATCACCTAAATCACAACACATGGAAACTTATCAAACAAAATTATCATATAGGAACCGATCGACACCCCATCAACCTGATCCTCTTTACAACCCATGAAAAAAATCACTTGGCATCATTTTCTCTTTTTTCCAAACTCTAATGGGGACCAACCCAATAACACCTGGAGGAAAATGTAAAATTTTTCTTACCACATTTCCTAACAATTCCATTTCAAAATTATACATCTAAATGAAACCAAAACTATCATCTATTAGACCAAAAAAAACCAGTTCGAAAACTCTATACTAGGGCCAACTCACCCTAATGGTGACTAGTCGAGTTCCTAAAACTCAAAACCTGGATCACAACATCAACAAACCATTTATTAGGTATGGTTCTCTACACCATTTTTTGTTACTTGGAACCTACACATTTGACTATAGACCCATGATATCAACCCAAATTTTCTGTCATCTAACATGTTCCAACTCACCATTCCCAAGCATCCATATGGAATTACCCTACATTGGCATCCATTCACACCATTGAAACCATTTGAGAGGACATTATGACACTATCCACTCAAGGACTAAGACCAAATTGACCACACATAGGTACAAATACATTCCAAAAAGTCACTTTCCACTACAACATGAACCCGATGTTGGGTCACTCTCACCACAACAATTCAGTTTTACCATCTTAGGTTATACTGCCCCTAACAAGATTATCTCAGAAAACCCACCTTCCACTGATGATATTCTACCCCTTTCTCACCTTTCCAAGGTCCTTACTGACTCAAATCCTATAATTATCATCCCACAAACCACTGAGTTCATTCCATTAATTCTATTAAAATTCCATCATCATGTCATTTCTGGCACCCAAACTGTCACCGGGTTTCAACATTGACATGACACCACACCACATCACTTAACAAGGATCACTAAACATCAACATGTTCTAAAACCACCCAAGGAAAAATTACCCAAGTCTAGCCCTGATATTCAACGGAGTTTTAGAACCTATCCTCTCTTGACACATCTTATTATCATATCCAAACACACGCTTCTACATCTCTAGCACCGACTTCATGAGCTTCACATGGAACCACCTTGAGCCGAATGGCAACACTTGGATCATTAGTCACCACATCCATGGCCAACATTGGCTCTATGTGGAACCTAACATGTAACTTAAAAGATACTCATTGGCATCTTGGCACCACTATATCAACTCGATGTTCTCTTCTCCATATCTAGGGATAACTTATCACTACCCACCTTAGGGGGTTTATCACCACTACTCCCAAGAGGGATTCCAACAATAGTTTCTGACACTCAATCACAAGATGAACCCCAAAACATAGACATGAATACCTAGCATTTCCCCAAAAAAAGAAAAAAACATCACCCAGTTCCCATTCTAGTCTCCCGTGAATGGGACCCTAGACATTTGGTCCATCTCTAGGACCTCAATTGAGGTCAACGAGGGTGTACATCCCATCATCAGGATTGACACTTACCATTTCCAAGAACGTAAACTCTGTGATGTCCCTCATCCAACCAACCACCTACATGTCTCTTGGCATAAAGCCCAATCTTCTCAATGTACCTGGGATGATATCAAGATATTTGGACAGATCGTCACAGGTTGAGGTACGCTAAGAAGTTTTCAAGGAACAACAACACCCACTTATCCATTTAAAATGTTGAACTATGGGATACCATGACCTGGTATGGATTCTCAGGCTACCCTACCTAATAAATGTTATCGAAACTTAACCACCACCACTCAGGTATGATTTCCAACGAAGTCTAACCATCACTACATGACCAAATCACAATGAAACTATGAACCAATGTTTCACATAACACTACTTCCACCACACTTTTTGAGTCCTTCCGATGCATCCCTAATAGCTAACAACCAAAGAAAAATGATCTAATATACCAAAAAAACCAATAGTCTCTCACAAATCAACCTTTATATATGTATGGTCCGTCGAGCTCTTACTTTACTAATGATGTTTCTTGTTTAGTCAGTATCACCACCCCTGAGGTGGCCTTTGTGTTTAACCCAAAAACTAAAACATTCCTACAAACAAGTTCATCCAAATGAACACCCTCTCCTCATGTGTCGCACTGAGTGAAAGAATATAACCACACTTCTGTCACCCTCATCTCTTCCACTCAAAACAACATTGATTCCTCCATTAATCATTATCCAAACAGGCATGTAAGGCTTCCATACAATAAAACCCATTAAAACAAACCTTAAACACTATCATAAACACTAGGGCGTTGTTATAAAAGAGCTAGGTATGACTATACCATTTACTGAAACATGGTGGTACTCAGTATGAATTGAAACCACCTCTAAAGAATCTCCCATGCTTCTTATTCCAAGGCACCTGTAGAACTAGGCTAACTTCCCATTAGGACACCCTTGACTTTCCAAAACTATCGTCACATAACCACAACTAGAATAGCACCAACAAACACCCACCTTCCCACATATCCCTCTAGGCCAACCCACACCATATAACACTATGAGTTCCACTTTTGAAGTCCAAAACATCTACATACGAGACACACACCCAAAATCACTAGAAACCCCATTTGGCCTCTCTCATAGATCACCTTGAATGTTTAATGATGCCAACTCCCTAGACTATAATAACAACTAGGAAAATTCATTGGTCATCTCCCCAACCATACTTATCATGGAACAAGTAGATCCATGCTCATGAATGGAACTCTAAGTCCCATTCCAATGCATCCTGTTCCTAGCGCACCAAAAACCCTTACTATAGGTCACAGACCAAATGTAAACATTCATTGGAAATACAAGAAAACACCCTCTACAGATTCAGAACACAACTCACAAGGTCTCTACTCATAACGTCACTAATACCTAGGCATATTTCTTAAGGTCCCTCATGTACTCTGTATGGTTACGAACCCCAAGAGTTCCCTCACTCACATTACCAAATAACACCACACAACCCAACATCCAAAACACCACAAAGGGTTCCCTAACACTCCACATTGGCCGTATAAAAACAAGAAAGGCCTCATATTCCAAACCCAAAGTATTAGACTAGGGAAATCTCACCACCCCAACCTACACATAAAAGTGTTCAACCGACAACCCAAGTGATACTCACCTTGGAACTAAATCATTCCCATTTTAACTAATCATTCACTTAACACTTTGAAGAATGAATGATAGGATTTAAACACATATGGAAAATTTCTCACACTATTAACCTTAAATAACCCATTCTTATATCGATATCTCAATAGTCATCATCACACTTAAAACACCACCCTTTATCATACCTGCCATGGGTCATGGTTAACATTGGGAAACAAATTCACATAATCCAAAGTCTTTTTTTAACACCTCTTTGAGCCAATTATTATTTTACGACATAATTCCTTCCCCTTATGAACATTTCCTATTTCAAAACATGTTATAATTATAATTTTAACTCATTTAAACATTTCAATAGGAAAATTAATTATCAATTTTAATGTCATTAGGCAATCCTTCTTTTTTAGAAACCGATTCAACCTTTAAAATTTATTACAACCCAAAATTTTTGCTCGGTCACAACATTTCCTTATATGTGATATCATTTATCTATTCATTTTCATTATTTCCATTCAACCTATTTCATTACCATTATTAGGCATAATTTTTTCATATTTATCAAATAATTGAAAAATTAATTCTACTCTCTATACCCCGCACACCCATCCCGTTTGTGTGCCTATAACAATTCATGCCACCTATTTCCTTAGGTTCCTAAAATGATGCATGGATGTACAAACTCATGTCATTCTGTCCATGATAAAAATACCAAAAATTAGTCAAATCACACAACATGTGTATCACCCAGTGGTGAAATATCATTCAACTGTAACAACACAAGCTAATAGAAAATATTCCCACCCAGGGTGACTTTGGTTTTCCCTCATATATGGGTCAGCTAGTACCAATGAAGACCTCATTACCAAGGACTGACACATCCTAATATCATATCTACCATCCCAAAATAGTAATAAAGAGAAAATAACTCCCCTGATACCACTTTGTAGTGTCCCCGACCAAGAAGACACTAAACTGGTGCCTTGACCTGAGTTGTCACATGACCTCAAGCGCGCCTCCCCTTATGCCAGAGGTTTCCGAATAGCAGTGATGGTCTAATGAGTCGCAAGGGGACTCTATACCCTATTTACCAGAGTTTTAAACATCATAAGACAATATAAATAGAGGACACAATATAAAAAACAAATAAACATGCATAACCAAATGTTTCCCAAATAGGTACAAACACAATCAATTACAACAATGTCATGTTGTACCAGGAGTGCAGAGTGAAAGAACCCAAAATAAATCAAATTTCCAAAATAGAAAATGGGTCCCAACCCTAATTCTTGATCCTCCTCCATGTACATCACGATCCAAACTCAACATCCTAGAGTAAGGCCTTTTCCCTTGTCTGGACCTGCAACCAAGAAATCTGTCCTGGTACCCAACGACAACCCGAGTTGGGTGTGAGTACAAACCCAGTAGGCCACCACCAATAGTGTCAAATAAATATCCAGTCTAATAAATAGTGAATTCATCTACAAAATAGATAGGAAGTATGAAAGGGATAATTTGGGTTCCATTAGTTAACAAGTATTATTTAATTCTTGACTATAATTTATCCATATTCTATTTCATAAAACATTTTTACTACATAATCCATTTTTAACACACTCCCTTTGACTTAGGAATTTACATCGTCTATTCATGGGTATAAGGCATGAAATCACTATACATAGGGGAAAAATAAAATCTATACCTCACTAACATATCACATCAACCCATTATCCACACCTCAAAGCCTCAGTCCAGGTGGAATGAAATTGTTAGGGGAATAGAGCCTCCATCCCCTTTACTAACTCGTACAATTCGGGGTGGAGTTTAGAGCCTCATTATAACTCGACCTGTGCACATAAAACCTCATGTCAATAACCCACTATACCAAGTCATGTGCACATGCTTATTTATCCAATCACCATATCCATACCAAAACACAACCAAGAAAAAACAAATCCATTGGAAAAAAAATTCATAACAACATGGGAATTAATACTATGCCATAACCCATAAATAAATTTACCATTTACAATTCATATTCATTTAGTCGAATTCTAATTCTTGTTCTTTAACCCTTTAAGTATACAAAAAACCCTCTATGCCTTATCCAAATTCCTCAATGACCATACATTTACCCATTTAGCCTATTTATCATTTCGTAATAATTCAACCACATATTCATTTCTAGTACATATCTCATATCTCATAACCCAACCACTTATTACATTCAACTATTTGGTGTGCCACAATTCCCATGTATAAACACATTCATCATATTCATCTATTTACTTATTACAACCCATAAACGTACTCCCCCTTTCCCATTCAATCATCAAAATTTGAGTCCAGCATTTAATATTCCCTAATCCACTTAGGAAATTCTAACCAAATTCCATCATATAATTGACATAATACCCTTGACCCATTTTTACCATTTCCATGTCATGTAAAACAACCTATAATGATTTTTTACTCTAGGAATCTATATTATCATTCCATTTAAAACTTAAAAACTATTAAAACATGATCTACATGGTCTTCAAACATTCCTCGGCAATCCTTCACTTAACCATGAAACTCTCTAGGTCCAAGATTTATGGAACACCCCATGGGTGGCCATAAAATGGTCATAGCATCCCCTATGCATTCCATGGGGATCATGAGGGTTTTTATTGGTCACTTAGGCACCCATTTTTTCAAAAAATTCAATGGAACCCAAAACAAAAAAATGGAAAACATGAACCTCAACTTCCATGCCCAAACTGAAAATAAACTATGGGATAATACTTGTAGACCAGCTACCAAGAATCCGATAATGAACACACTCTTAATTGTAGCCTTGGATCCAGATTCAAGAATCCAATGAAGTCTCAATCTAAATATCACCCAGAAAAGGTGGTTTTAGAGCTTTGGAAGGATATGCGAGAATAATGAAGACCCTAAACTGATGAGGAAGAAAGGGGGAGATTAGAATTACACAAGGCTTTGATCCTAAACCAAAAATGCTCCAAATGAACTAGGATCGAATGATAATAACCTCTTGGAAGCTTGAGTCATCCATGTTCGTTACTAGGGTTTCATGGGGTGAAATTAAGTAGAATCCCATGTTGGGGTTTAAAATCCCAAAGTGGCAATTTTTCAATTTCCTCAAAGTTTCTAAGTCGCATAGTTTACTTGCATGGTTTCCCAAACTATGTGAAAACCATGCATGAGACACTATTAGACAAAAACCCTTCACCAAGTTTAGCCACACGGTTTTCTAACAGTGTTCCAATCATGAGTAAGAATCTATCCAAGGCTGTGCGGTTTCTTGGGATAACTGCATGGTTTTCCCTCACCATGCGACATCCATGAAATTCCTTTGTATTCCACTTTCATGTCTCGAACCCCCAGAATTCCCCTGAGACTTCACATAATTAAGGGGAAACACTTATCTAGCCAGAAGAAGAGGCCAAATCAAAACATAAATAAAAAAATACTTCATAAAAATACAAGACCTTATAAACTAAGAGGAGAGGAGAATTATATCTAAGTAGATCTAAGAAAAATTTACAAGAACTGTGAAAATCGATACATACCACAAGAATAAATCTTGTAAACACCAATGGAGGGCTCCATATTGATTCTAAATCACTTGGTAGATTCTATCCTATCTTCAGTTGATAAGAATCTCAAGTTAGTGCTGCAACGGAGAAAAAAAGAGAGTTAGAGGTAAAACGAGTGATATCATATTTTTAGGTTCTAAATTTAACTTTGCGCACAGTTAGTCCACATCATTAGACAAACTGCATACTAACCATGATTTAGATACTACCTTATAGAAACAATCACAATTCCTCATTTCATGGTCTCGATAAATATGTGCACAAATTTGTGATGGTAATACCTTAAAACTTCCACTACATATAGTTTCTTCAAGGATTTCGGTACGATTTAGACAAAAAATGTGCAGCCCATGCCTATCACCTTTCCCACCGAAAACTTATCTAAAGTTCACCCAACTATCCCATACTATCCCATTACACTTTAAACATAAAAAATTAACAAATAAATGGTTACATACAAGAAAATTGGGGTACTACATTCTCCCCACCATTGGTCTTTTTGTCCTTAGAAAGTAGAAAATCATCACTTCCCTAAAAGTGTTCTTGACATTTCACATTCATTTCCTTATCATGTTCCCATGTATCTTCCTGAATCTGACCATGTTGTCATAAAACCCACACTATAATGATGGGTTTTCATGACAAACTTTCCCTTTGACATTTAAAATACACACTAAGGTATGTACCAACAAATAATACAGCTCTAAGTCAATGTGATTCCATCTGATCACTTGGTTAGGATTTGGTTGAAACATTTTAAACTAATATTCATTAAACACATTGTGCACCGAACTAAACCGTGGTGGAGATGAAAATCAATATGTCACCTATCCAAACCATTCTATTTTAAAAATGACTATGTGCCATTTAAATCCACATTCTAATAAAATGGAATCATCTCCATCATTTCTTGGAAAAATATTGCCCCAACTAGTGATGTCCCTCCAGTTTCCACCCAATATAGTGGAAAACTAAAAGGACTCCCAACCAATGAATTAAATGGAGCCATATGTATCCAGACCTAATAGTTATTATTATAATATAACTCTATTAAAGGTATATGTTACTCCCATGATCCACGAAAATCCATTACACAAGCCTGAATCCTATCTTTCAACATTTGTATGATCCTTTTGGACTTCCCATCCATCTGAGGATGATACACCGTACTCATAATCAACTTTGTTCCTGGGGCTTTCTCTAAGGATTTACCAATACAAGACATGAACCTTAGATATCTATCTGAGACTATCGTAATTGGTATCCCTTGTCTCTTTACCACATTTTTCATTTTTTTTGTAAATATACTCCATTGTATGAGTTTCACGCATAGGGACAAAATGGTCCGAATTGGTAAGACGATCCACTATGACCCATATGAAATCATATTTATAAACAATTTTTGGGAGGACTGAGACAAAATCCATCACTATCTACTCCCATTTACACACTAGAATAGGTATGGAATTCAACATACCCACCAATCTCTGATATTCTTCCTTATCATTCTGACAAGTAAAGAACCTTGAAATGAACTCATCCAATTTCCATTTCTTGTCGCTCCACCAAAACAATTCCTTCAACAACATATAAATATTATTTATTCTAGATATATAACCAACCTCGAATGGTTGTAAGAATGAATAAGTTTATCATTAAAATTAATTTGAACAACCATACAATTTATAAACCACAAATCCAAACTCACATCAAGATTCCATCCCTCAATGGTCTCCCCATTATTGAGTTTTTAACTAATAACCAAGCATTCTGCATTGGATGTTTGTGCCTCTTTGAATATCTTTACCAAATCAAGAACAATGGAGACTGAAATGAATACCGTAACACCACCTTGTTCTTTACATTCCATATGCATGTCAGCCATGATTGACATTAATTGCTACTCATATGAAGCTTCTTTCACAAGTTACACATATGACTTTATGGTTAACGCATCGGCCATTGAATTTCCTTTTCCCAGTGCATACATTTTTAAAAAATCAAACATCCATAGATACTATATTCATCTCCATTCCCTCATCTTCAAATCCAATTTTGACAAAATATGTTTCAAGATTTTGTGTTCCATGAATATATTAAATATCTCACCAATGAGATAATGAATCCATTTCTTCAAGGAATAAACAATCGCAACTAACTCCAAATTATGTGTTAGGTAATTATTTTCATGCACTCTATAATCCATTGAACCATAAGCGACCACATCGTCTCCTTGCATGAAAAGACATCCCATCCCAGATCCCAAATCATCACAGTACACCACATACCCCTTTCCTAATTATGGAAATATCATGATATGTGTTAATTTAAGACAAACCTAAAACTCTTGAAAAGACTTATGGAATTCCTCAGTCCATTGGAATAGAACATTATTCTTTATCAATGTTGTCATAGGTTAACATACTTGTGATAATTCATGCCCAAAACATTGGTACCAACCAGCTAGACCAAGAAAAATTTGTATCTCAAAGATATTATACAGTGGTTTCATAAATTTCATGTCCAATAAAGCATACCTCTTGTATCCAAAAATAAAACTTCTCTAATTTTTCAATGATGATATCTCATGATTTCTAACACTATCACCAAGTGTTTCTTATGATCAGAAATTTTCCTTAAATACAACAATATTAAATATAAAAACCCCACAAAAAAGAGTATAAATATTGATAAAATATCCAATTCATCAATTACATAATGACTACTAGTGCATTTATGAGACTGACATGCATTACTACATATTTATAGTGACCATATCTACTTCTATAATATTTTTTTGTAATATCTTATTTTTTAAATCACAATTTATGATATCTTGATCACAAATAAATTTTTGAGAACCAATGGGATCCCCTAAATAGGTCAAAAATATCATCAATGCATGGAAGTGGATATCTGTTATTTATCATAACTTGGTTAAGCATATGCCAATAAAATAATGGTCGAAGAGTTCCATATAGTTTCTTTAGGAACAAGAGTAGTGATTCCCACAAGGATGTACATTATTGAATGAAATATTTGCTTTATAGCTCCTCTAATTTTACATTCATTTCCCTTTACTATGTTTGTTCCATCCTATAACATGGAAGGGAAATTAGACTAGTCCTTGGAAGGAGATTAATCATAAACCCCACCTCCCTTATAAGTGGTAACCCTAAGAAGTTATTGGGAAGGAAATATGGAAATTGATCCATAACTACTTAAAAATTGGTATCCTCAAACTCTTCTATTGATGCCAAATTCAACACCACCAATTGATAAGAGATCATTCCTACTACTGATGCCAAGTACCTCGTTGCACCTATTTTTACAAACCTTTTTCTTCTGAAGAGATTATCAACGCTATCCTCAGTAATCAATCTAACTATACTTATATAGCAGGCAATTTGATTCATAAACATTTTCAAACAATCCACACAAAGGATTACATCAATGTCATCCATATCCAACAACAATAATCCCCATTTCATCTCAACTCCATCAACAGTTATAGGCAATTATCTACACACAAAGTTTAAACATTCTATTTCACTAAGATGAGTTTGAAGTTTTAACATGGAAGACATCATATAATGTTTTAAACTTAATAAATCAATAGCATGATTAGAAATTAAGGAATGAGATTCATCGACATCAAACAACATTTGGATAAGGGTAAAATTTAATAGAATCATACCTATCACTGTATATTCTCCAACCTGCTCATCTATAATCATCTACTTATCTCCATAAAATTGCTTCATTGCTAAAATCTTATCCTCGTTCCCTTGATGAGATTTCCCTTGTTAAGGAGTCGAGGTATAAATATAATTTCCATGTCTAGATCCATTCTGTTCATGAGAGTGAATATTCTATCCTCATCTGGTCGATGAATATGATGCATGTGACACCTGATAAGTGTCTTGAGGACCTGACCTCAGATCACTGTAATAATAGAACTAAATTTGTCCCATATTGTATCAATTATGGAATGCTCTTGGTGGTGTTGTACACCCTTGGTTCATGTGTTCAATGGAAGCACATTAGAATCATCTCTCTTGGATCTTTGTTCATGGAGGAAGGATCACTGATACAACCGTATGATTCTGTATCCTTCTCCCACCTTGGAAATAGGTGTTCATATTCTGCTTGCTCCCAACATTAGATTTCCTAAAATTTCTTATATGTATCATTATAATTCCTCCTCTCACTAATCCTAAGTTGTCACACTCATCCATTATGTATATGTTCAAAATCTCTATATAATATGTAATATGGATCACCATAATTTTCAAGTGAATCTTTTACTTTAGCCCTGATTCGAAGATGCGCGCTTTCAAGGATGCACTTTCCATGACCTCTGGAGAAAATCACATGAAATGCATGAATTTAGCCTCATATTATGTGACATATATATTTTTCTACTCTAGGCTGAAGAATTCTGTCATTCATTAGATTCTAAACAGGTGAGGAATGAATTGTTTGATAAAAAATTCCTCAAAATCTTCCAAGCTAAGTCCATGATCCGGTTTAGCCTGCACTGAAAAATCCCAGCCCAAGCGTATGAGATCCTCAAGAATATAAGTCGCGAACCTGAATTTCAAATCTGATGGTATGCTGATGAAATAAAACATTTGATTCATCCTATTAATCTACACCTATTCCTTTTCAAGTCCAGAATCACCCCTAAAGATGGATGGATTATGCTTCATGAATTAGATGGAATGACCCACTTGTCTTGGATCATCCCTAGGGTTCCTATTATCCACAACTTGAAACTCCTGGATGATAATCAAAACCAACTCTTTGTTCACATGTGGCTCAGGTGCAATCACATTCTCCATAGCTTATTCTGGTTGGTTTCTATTATGCCTAATGGGAACCATTTTCTAAACAGATAACAAACTCTGTAAGTCTCACTCTCTAGAAATTTATGTCTTATCATTTCAAATTCTATCACATAAAATATCATATAATTTATTTCCATAATATTCTCATCTAGGTTTTCTCATTTTGGAAAAATTATATTTTTTCCTATTAAAATTAAACTCTTTCCAAAATGCATCAACCATGATTTTTTCAAAATCAACCATTTGAAAACAATTTCAACATTTTTAGAAAATTTCCACCATTTCATGAAATCATAAAACATTACTCAAAATGAAATATGAAATATCAGAGGGAATTAATTCCTCTACTATGATTTTTATGATAGTCTCATTGTCTAAACACATGAAAATGAGACTATAAGATCCTATAGTGTCTTCAAAACACTTATGTACCCAAATACCTAGTTACGTGAAGGGAAGCATAAAAATGTTAGATATTTATATTTATGATCTACATTTCAAATCCCAACAATCCTACTCTTTTTTATGATTACAAACCAAGGAATATATTAGAACAAATTTCAACACCATGACTACGAAAACTAATGACTACTTACAAGGGAAGGAACAAGATGATACCACTTATCTTAAAGAAAATTTTTGATCAAACAAACTGATACCATTTGTAATGAACAACTAATCCTCATTGACCTGAGAATATAGTGAATCAATACTATGACTTAAGAGAAATCTAAAAGGTTCCAAAGTCTAGAAATAAATACCAAAGGTATCAAAAAAAGTGGTGGATGATTTAACCTTTAATAATTAATCCACTAACCAAACCACCATAACCAAACAACCAGTATATTATGCCTGATAAAAAATAAGACAAATAAACCATTATCTTTATAAAAAACTAACCAAAGTATGCTACAGTGGAAGAAAACTCAATATCAATGTAAAAAATGGAATTAA
Source organism: Viscum album (assembly GCA_963277665.1). Lineage (NCBI taxonomy): Eukaryota > Viridiplantae > Streptophyta > Magnoliopsida > Santalales > Viscaceae > Viscum > Viscum album. The sequence goes on from OY728137.1 coordinate 1,104,447,456, forward strand.
AACTAAAGTCTTAAATGTTACTACAAGACTCCATGCTCCACAATCTTGATGATCCAACATCACCAAACATCCAAAGTATCAGGAGGTGGTGCTAAAGATGTGTGGTATTTTACATTTTTCCCATGTATCAGAAGATAGCATATGAAAAATCACTAAAGTGACAAATAATGGATGAGTATAAAACTGATTATAGTTTTCCCAATTACTTTCCAACTCATGCCACTAGGATAGAATGGTTTGAAACATTTATGTAAAGTATCTCCTATAAAACATTTTCCCAAAACTGTTTATAACTAAATATACACAAGTTCCAAATCCATTTATAACAAAAAAGGAACCAAGTGATATTAAAAACAATTTTTAAGAAGTCATATTCCCAAAAAAACAACCAAACAAGACTATAAAACCATTTCTCAGTCACGTTTTGGAGTAACTATTCCATTCCACTTCTTCACACATTCAACTAGGCATGCTTCATTTTGACAGTTCCATACTGATGATTAGTTTCTCATTGATCCACTAAGTCATCACAAGGTTAATATATCATAGGTTAAATTACACCTTTGGCACTAATAAAAAGGTCATTTTTTAGCCTATCCACATAAATCCATTATAATGACCCACCACTATTATGCCAGAACCAATTCAAACCATTTCAATAAAATCGGTCTTTTTTTAAAAACCATTAAATAATAAAATTCCATACATCTGTTATATTTTAATAAAACCATAACATTTTTTTAAAACACTTAATAAAATAAAAATACCATAATTACATAAAAAACTTCATTTTGAAATCCAAATTTTAAAATCATGAATAAAAGCACCTTTCAAGAACACTAATTTTTCAGATTTCTAAAATTTTCAAACTGTCTCAAAAGAGGGGCTCCATTCATTCTCAAATAGAAAATTAATAATAAATTTAACACAATAATTTCAATTTGAAATCATTTCAATCAATTTAACTAAGGGAATCTGAGTATGAATCAACCTACCACAACTACTTTCATGAAAACCAAAAATGAATAAAGAACACTCAAGAATACTAGGCCAATTCTCCAAAAAATCACCTTAGATCTATTCTACTACCATCCCAAAGACAAAATATCATTATATGTTGAATCCATAATCATAGATCTACCCATAACAGGAAAAAAAATAAATGTAACTAATATGATTGGAGAATTATATCTAAGTATACCTATGAAAACGTGACAAAATGGAGAAGAATGACACTTACCACAACAATCGATATTGAAAACACCAAGGGAGGGATCAAGATTGATTAAAAATATATTGTGAGAAGTTATACCACCTTCAATGGAAATTAATACCGAGTTAGGGCCCCCAAGTAGAAAAAAATGAGGGAGTTAGAGGCAAATGAGTGAGATCCAAATTTTTTGGATATAACTTTAACCCTGTGAATGGTTAGTTTTCACAGTTAGACAAACACATGCACTAACTATGCGTTAGATAATAATTTATGGAAACACTCACTTGAAATACTCACATTGTCACCATAACCATTTTCAAACCGTTTCTACATTACTATCTCAAAACTCAAACTGCACATGTTTTCTTCTAGGATTTCAGCATGGTTTAGACAATCTGTGTGCAGCCCATGCGCATCCCCCTTTACCCAAAGAACATATCTAAAGATTACCCAACCCTATCATCATTTACCCTTACAATTTATAAAAAAAATTAAAGATTAAATACCATAAACTAGGGGTACAACACCTATGATTATAGAGAATTGAAATTGAGATAACTATAAGAAATGTAAGGAAGCCACCATTGTAAAAGTTACTATTTATTACAGCTAGATACACATAAATAGATCCTCTCAAGTTACAATTAGTGAATCAAAATAAATATAAAGTGAGGTGATATGATCTAGTAGAAGGTCATAGAGTGAGATAAAATTGGGGATGAAAGGGTTAATCTAGATCACATATATTATAAAATAATCTCCCATTTACAAAAAAAGAGTGTCTTATTCATATATTCTTATAGTTTCTAAATATTAATTTGGTATCAACATTAGGGATAATTTTTTTAGTGATGGTTCCATAGGATGTATAGAATATCCTTCAATTTGGTGTTCATTTACCTAAAGATGAAAATTTTAAATCTCCCATTGATGAAAATTATAGGGATAAATTAACTAAGATCAATTCATATATTTCAGAATTATAGAGGATGATCTATATAGTAAACAATGAAAATATTTTAAAAAAGGTAATATTAAAGTTCATGGAACTTGAAATCCAATAAGATATAGTTGATGATTTATTTGAATAGTAGTATGATGCATATGTCAATTATCTAGAGGTAATGTAAATAAACAATAACATTTTACTATATGTTTTGATAAAAACTAACATATATGGTTTCTTACTTATTTAAAAGATTTAAATTTACAGGCTCCTTAATAACATATCTTAAATATATAGATAAAGGTAACATGATTTAGAGTGAGACATAACTGGGGACCTCAATAAAAGAAAATCCATCTATAGGGTGTATAGCTCAATTAGATGTAGAAATGACAGATACCCTAAAAGAATTCAATTTTAAATCCCAAATATATTCTTTTATAGAAACTTCATTGTAAGAACTATGTATTCATGGATAATCCAAGTCGTAAGAAATGTGTATTAACATAGGAAATAATGGTTATATTTTTTTATTTCTATATATATCTTGTTTAAATATTTATAATGGCTTAATATCATTCATGATTGTAATATCTATCTCTTTATTGATATGTATAACAATGAATAGAATAGAAACTCATTTATTTTCATCATTATATACCATTTAAGTATCATATTTTGCGTAGAAACCTAATCTATTTGATTAATCACTCCAATAACTATATTTACATCCCCTTTGATCATAATGGATACTTTAATACAGTAGGTATACCCCCCAATAATTGAGATTTTAGATTCAATGACCATGAATTAATCCCTAGATACTTAGAGAGAATATTCAACTGGAATAAAAAATATTAAATATCTAGAAAGACGATAAACACCTATCAGAAAGTGGATGACTCTTTTAAGCGATCGAAGAAAATATATTTTCAAAACATTCATGTGATTCTATTTTTTAATTCATCGTATATTTTACAGAGTGTTTCATAGTGGTGGTAAATAATGAGAATCATGTGAATGAAATAAGGATAACTGTAAAGTACTATCATGTACCATCCATGAAATATCATTATGATTTTAACTTAAAACATGTAATACATAGTTCTCATTGACAAGTTCTTGTTTCTAAATTTGTTTATTCCATATAATTCAACTAAAGTAATTTATTTAGTTTTAATTAGTTTTATAGAATTTTGGAATTATTTTTAAGGAGTGAGAAACCATGATATCTATATATTTACAATCCTAACATCATATTTCATGGATCCTAACACATGAAGTGAGCTATTTAATTATATTGGAAGAAAATTTTGAGAGATCGTGATGGGAATCACCCCTAGAAACCACCACACATTATATTGTTATTGATCCCATTATTTTTGAAGAGATTGTTATTCTATAAAGTGATAGTGATTATCAACACAATATTCTGACATGACTCTATGTATGAATGTATTTATGTTTTCTCCTAACATTAGTTACAATAGTATCTTCCTTAGTAACAAGGGGAAAAGTAATCAACATACAACCCCTAGTGTTTCATGCTTCTGGGATAGACAAAGAAATCATTATCCATCCATAGGTTTTTCTTTTACAATCTTATATATAGATTATAATGGATTAACCATATCTTTGTGCATGTTTATCGTATAATGTATCCCAGTTCATATAGTAGACATAAATTCAGCCATAAAGGCTATCACATTCCACTATTATATGTATCAAATTGTATGGTAGTGTATTTAGATTCTCAAAACACAATACCCCTATATGAATTTAGTGGGAAAATACACATATAAAATATCTATTCACTAACTTGGGATTTTTTCGATTTTATTACCACACAATCCGTGCTATTGTAAAATAAATTCTAATTGAGTAGGGGTGAATACAAAAGTTTTTTTCATACCATGATGTTGATAAAAATGAGGTCCATTTTCTAAATATTCAAACCCCTTTAATTTAAGATAAAACCACACTATGAAGTGGTGGTGTATTTTCACCAATATTTAGATGATGAAGCGATAATCATTTTAAATCATAACTTTACATATATTTATTATTATGAGGAGAAAATAGTTATGTATCTAAATATGGTTTAGGTATCATATAAAGGGTAATAATTTTACCCATTAAATGTGTATTAATTATTTCATAATAATGAGGCCAAAACATCTAGGTTTTCAAAACATTTTAACATCCATTGAGAATTCATATAAAATTATTACCCCATCATTAAATTTCAATTGAATGATCCTTATTATAGTTTTTTATTTAACATGTGTATTTATCATTTCCTTCTATGACTCCCACCTAGAATATTTAGACTATGGATGAATACTTCATAATTCAACATCAATAAAAATATTATTTTTTGAATAATATTTATCTTATTACACAAATACACACACATTAATTTAATTAAAATAAAATAAGTGAAAAACATAATAATACTATAACTGAAATAGTGAACCTATTATAACTCCCCAATCTATAGGCCACTTAGTAGTGAACCATATTGAGGAGATATGTGACTTCTAACATGACTTCCAATATGACAGAGGATTCCATGTTGTATCAAGGGATTAATACATACAATGGGGGTGATTGTGCCATTGAGTGAATGTAAATACCTGTAAATTTGAAGTAATTTTTTTTCTTAAATACATTGGAATTTTACGAGTCTTTGGCTTCTGACGACACTTGATTCTGAGGCCCGGTGTGCCCGGAATCAATTTACAAAGTTTAGCTTAGGTACGTTCAGTAAACGAACAAGCGTGTTTTTCTATCTTTTGAACTGGTTTTGGAATTGAAACCTGAGGGCACCGATAAACTCGTAACGCCTGTAATTAATTAAGGGGATCATTACCGTAGTTTCGTTTGCTCTGGAGGAGAAGTTAATTTTTTTTCGATTAAATGATAAGTGAATAAAATTGTGGAACAATTTTATTTCTAAATCTAAAGTGGTTATATCCTACATGGGGGAGTTGGGATGTGACAAGCCTCTAACTACCCATGTAAGGATATTTGTCAGGTGGGGACCACATGAGCCCCAACCTTTCACATTCCCATAACTCTCATAAACCACCCCTTTAAACTTGACAACTCCCATAAATTAATGATCACCCTTCCTATCTCCCTCTCACTTCATTTAAACTTCCAAACCTAACATTTAATTAATTAAACAACTCTTGATTTAATTAATTAAGTGGGATGGATTTTGAATTTTGAAATGCATGTAAAGTTAAATTAAAATAAGGGGTGACCTTATTTTAATGATTTTTGGCTTGTTGTGTGGGAATTCTTTCCAGAGAACTCTTTTGAAGAAGAGGAGGATTTCTCATTTGTTGAAGAACGCCAACTCTCCGACGAAGAACATCAACTCACCGACCTCAGTTCTTCATCCTTTTCTTTCTCCGTGGAAAGGGAGGAGACACTGATGGGGGAACTCGCTAGCGACAGCGCATCTTATATTCTTCCCACCATGTCAAAAGTGTAGACAACACTTCCTCGGGTGCAAACCAACGACGACGTAAACGGCACCATCATCTGACGCATGTCAACCACGAACCTTACACAAGGTAGGGTGAATTTTTCCAATTTTTATTTGAATAAAAATTGTTTGTTGTGCTTCGTGAAACCTTGATCATCTTCGGCCGATTGTTACTGCCTGACGTGGAGGGCGCGGGATGAAAAAACATGGCTCAATGACCCTCCGTTGTTTCTTGATCTTTTTGGAATTGGAAACCGGAGGCGGGGAAAGAACGGTGCCGTCGCGCCGTGCTGGAAATGTGGCAAAGAAAACTGGTGCCGTCGCGCCAGTTGTACTGGAGGAACCGTGGTGCCGGGAGGGTGCTGGGCTGAGGAACCACCTGGCCTATCAGCCGGTCGGGCGGATCCGGACCGTGGCACCAGGAGGGCGCCACGCTGGATGACTGGAGGCCCACCTGTGTGGGCACGTGTGCAAGAAGTCCAGTTGGCCTAGCCGGACGGCTTTGGAAGGCGGCCCCATAAGGCGCTAATGGTTCGGGCAGTCGGGGGTCATGCCCCAGCCTCGGACCGATCAGTCGTGCGCCCAGCCGGGCCCCGCCCAGCTGAACCGGGTTTCGCCCTGCCGGGCCGGGCCGCGCCCCACTGGGCTGGGCCGAGCCCCTTTGGGCCGGGCCGAGCCTCTTCTGGTCGGGTCGTGCCACTTCGGACCGGGCAATGCCCCTTCGGTCCAGGACACACCCTTTCAGTCCAAGTTGCATTTTCATTTGGACTGGTCTGACACCCCTACCGGTTCAGTCCCGTCAAACTGGGTTAACCCGACCCGTCTTCCCACTGGGCTAAACGGGCCGAGCCGTTATCCAATTAAACGTGAATAATTTAAAGATCGTGCATCTTATCGACGCGCCATTTATGACACTGGGAATCTTTCGACAAGAAGGTCCTTTTTCAATACTCTAAGTGAGTTTTGGACATATTTGGTAAATGTCCGGGTTTGGAACGAGCATATTTCCAACTGGGCCCCTGGAACGGAAAAGCCAATATCTCTCAGACTGGGCGTCCGTTTGACGCACTGTCTATCATGTTGAGTTTCTTTTGACGAGACAGAACTTCAGGAAACATCAACTCTATACTTCGTGACAATTTATGTATCGACCCCTTTTACTCGTGGAGCGGACCCTCTCGAAATTGAGTACACTGTGTTTGGGAACCCTAGAGTTGTCTACGACTGCAACTGCGATGACGATGACAATTGTACTTGGATCCTATGTGGGTTCGGAAGTGAGGACGACTGTACTTGGATCCTATGTGGGTTCGGCCTGGAGGATGACTGTACATGGATCCCACGTGGGTTCGGCAGTGAGGACGACTGTACTTGGATCCTACGTGGGTTCGGCAACGATGGTTACTGTACTTGGATTCTACATGGGTTCGGCAGCAAAAACATCTGTACTTGGATCCTATGTGGGTTCGGCATGGGAGATGATTCAGAGGCTTCATATATCTTCTCCACCCCTCTTCGTGAGTAGTATACCTGTGTGAGCAGAGTCTTGACTTTCAGCCATTATCATCAATGTGATTGACTAGCTTTCTTGTGTGGACTGGTTGTGATTTCTTGTGTGGACTAGGTTGTACATGGGCTCGTGAGTTGGAGCCGAACTGGAATTGAAGACATAGGTATATGTATGAGTATATACCTAAGTAGAGTTGTTTGATACTTCGTGTTTTTATCTTCCCTTTGTGCTATATCCTTTGTGGATTCTATGAGACCTTCGTGGGTCTCGGGGTCCCTACTAAGTATCGTATACTCACCCCTGCACGAGAAATGCCCGCACTACGTTGTGTTGGTTGCAGACGATGGACAACACTGATCGTGGTTGAGGCTTGTGGAGATGGATGGTATCCGGAGGTGGACCACCTGGCAGGACATACACGGAGCGGACAGACAGACTCGAGGTACCAACAAGACTATATGTACCCACCCTTCAGGTGGGATTTTCGAAGGATGACTCGATGCTTGATGCTTTACTTGACAGCTGTTGTACTTTCTTTCTCAGTTGTACAGTACTTTCAGTTGGGTTTTTATACTAGCCCATTTACTTTTCAGCACTTTCTTTTTTACTCAGTTTTCATAGTGTATACTTCAACTTACGTACTCTGTTGTGTTTTTTTACTTATATAATGGCAATTCTTTCCCTTTTATCGGGATTTACGCCTTTGGTGCTAGTCTCCAGCCCCTGGAATATGGATGGCTGGATTGGGGTAGTCATGGAACGTGCCTCAAAGATGGGTCATGACAAATTGGTATCAAAGGAGTCGGTTCTACCAGAGAACTCAGGACTCATATAATTTCTTCTCTATGGAGAAATAATGTTATGGGTATTGAGTGTGGTTATCAGTCCAGGGAGTCCGGTGTTGGTGCAGCGGCCGACGTATCCAAACACCAGGACCCTGAGTTCTAATTTCTGACTCAGTGCAAGAAAAAATTGATTGCATGTGTGTTTTAAAAGTTTTCTTTGTTATTACTTTGTGTCAGCTCACCAGGTATAATGTACTAACCGTGGAACACATGTTTCTTCTCAGGATGGCCCCATGAAGGTAGCCAGCTAGGGTTCCTAGTTACGTGCGGGATGACAGCCCACCAAGTGATGAGGCCTCGGTGCAGGGCCCCATTACAGCAGAGGCACCAATGGTACCACTACCCGTTGGTCCACCGATACCACCAGCCCCAGCATCGGAAAGTGCACACCGCCTGATTGATTTGCATGAGTTTCATTGATAGAGGCCACCCAGGTTCCACGGAGAGATGGACCCTCAGGCATCCAAGGATTGGCTAGAGGCTATCGTCAGAGTCTTCAGATTGGTAGGGACACCGGCAGACCTTATGGTGATCCTTATCGCGAGTCTCCTACACGCAGCAGCAAGGTAGATGGTGGAGCCTGATGCTCCAGGTGCACGATGAGGCATCTCTACATTGGACGGACTTCGAGAGCATCTTACGCTCAGAGTTTGTTCCAACCACCCTCCATGTGGTGCGCTTCCAGGATTTACTACAACTGCGGTAGGGCAGCATGTTAGTAGCCCAGTACTCGGTGAGATTTACCGACCTCTCACGCTACTCCACGGACATGGTACGAGATCCATTCTTCTGAGCCCGGACCTTCGAGCAGGGATTGAGGCATGAGATCAGGACTTCTATGATCTCCCTCAGTATTCTGAAATAGTCAGGAGTACTGGAGCGAGCCCTTCTTATGGAGAGTTTTCTTACTGGGCCGACCCCAGCAGCAGGACCCACCAAAGGGCGACGCGTAGCGGAGTCTTCTGCAGCCAGTAGTAGACAGATGTCACAGAGGTCCAAGCAGACCATGCCATTAGGTGGGTGACCTCCGGATACTAATTTGGATGTGCGGGGCACATGCAGCAGAGCTAGTCATATAAGAGGCAGGAAGTTCTATGCATGCAGCGGGCAGGGCCACATGGCTTGTGACTGTCCGAACCGCCCTGAAGAGGAGCAACAGATAGTTTAGTTACCACCCAGGCAGAGGCAGAGGTTCAACCGTGTCAGTCCGCATGGAGTAGGTGGACGAGGTAGAGGAGCTGGCCGAGCAGCAGGTGGTGGACGACGCTTCGAGGCTCTACCACCACCACCACCACCAACAGGAGGTCCACCCCGACCACAGGGAGCTGGAGGATAGAGGCATGCTTAGCTCCAGGAAGAGGAGGATTACGACCACGATGCACCTGAGATGATTCGAGGTAATTTCTATGTCTACTCCACCCTTTCTAAAGTTCTTATAGACACATGAGCGAGTCATTCTTTTATTGCTGCTGCCCTTGTTCGGAGCTCGGAGATTTTGATGGAGCCGTTGGCTCGACCCTTACGACTAGAGACTCCTACGAGAGCAGACTTGACGATTACACACTAGTTCCAAAAGTGTGAGCTTACTCTAGGAGGAAAGAGCTTCGGCTGGGATTTTCTTGTAGCAGCATTGGGGCCTTACGACATCATCTTGGGTATGGACTAGTTATCTACCGTCCATCCCCAGATCGACTGTTTTAGGTGAAAAGTGCGGTGTGTCCGCACAGATGGGAGAAGGTTCACCATCACCAGCGAGAAGGGAGCCTTTGCAGTGCAGGATGGACTTACGCAGAGGAGAGGGCAGCTGATCCCACATCAGTGAGCTAGTCTCATCCTCAGAGTGGTTGATGTGTAGAGTCTTAGTTTTCCTGTTGTGGTGGATCAGTATGCAGAAGTTTTCCCTAATGACGTTCCAGGACTACCTCCTCGCATATAGGTAGATTTCTACATTGACCTATACCTCGGTACAACACCTATATCCACTCCAGCATATCAAATGGCTCCCGCTGAGCTTCGGGAGCTGCGGGTACAGCTAGAGGACTTACAAGGAATTGGATTCATCTGACCCAGTGTTTCACCCTGGGCTTCTCCAATTTTATTCGCCAAGATGGCGGATGGGAGCTTATGACTATGTGTCGACTAACGTCTCCTGAATTAGGTGACCAAAATGAACATGAAACCACTCCCGAGGATTGATGACCTCTTTGACCATCTCAAGGTAGCATGATGGTTCTCAAAGATAGACCTCAGGTCAGGATATCATCAGCTCAGAGTTTGAGATGAGGATGTGCAGAAGGCGGCCTTCAAGTGTCGGTATAGCCACTACGAGTTCTTGGTTATGCCCTTCGGCATAACCAACGCACTAGTAGTGTTCATCAATCTCATGAATAGGATCATCCAGCCTTACCTTGATTGTTTTGTTGTAGTCTTCATCGATGACATACCGATTTAATCGACTACTGAGGAGGAGCACACCTACCACTTGCGGGTTGTACTGGACACAATCCGAGAGCACCAGCTTTATGGTAAGCTCTCAATGTGCCAGTTCTGGATATGAGAGGTTCAATTCTTGGGGGACGTCATCTCGGAGGTTGGAGTTTCTATGGATCCTACGATGATCGAGGTAGTACTAGCTTGGGAGTGACCCAGGTGCGTGACGGAAGTACGAAGTTTCCTAGGTCTGGCTTGGTACTATCGGAGATTTGTGCCAGACGTCCCTAGAGTTGCAGCACCGCTTTCATCTTTTACAATGAAGGGGAAACCCTTCATGTGATCATATAGATGTCAGTAGCGCTTTTAGGAGATGAGAAATAGATTGACCAGTGCACCCATCTTGAGGCTTCTGGAGGAGGTAGTAGGGTATGTAGTTAACTGCGATGCATCGGGTACCGGACTCGGGTGTGTCCTGATGCAGGAGCGGGCATTGATCACCTATGGTTCATGATAGTTGAGGTAGCACAAGAAAAAATACACTACCCATGACCTGGAGTTAGCAGCGGTGGTCTTCCCCTTGAAGATATGGTGACACTATCTGATGGGCGAGCGCTTTACAATCTACTCTGACCACCAAAGACTTAGGCAAATCTTATCACAGAAGGACATGAACCTGAGACAACGATGATGGCTTGAGTTACTCCAGGAATATGACTTTGAGATATTCTATACTCTTGGGAATGGAAACGTTGTGGATGATGCTGTCAGCAGGAGGTCGGGCATTCAACTACTTGGAGAGGAGATGGAGCAGTTAGCCGCTTTGCAGATATCCTTCATGGATAGAGATGGAGCAGTCTTCCTATAGTCCCTCATAGTCACTCCTCCACTACTTCAGCGGGTCAGAGAGTCACAGAGTGGGGACGTTGACTGTGAGACACAACGTGCACAGATATCCACAGGATAGGCACCTGATGGATTTTCTGAAGGAGGAGAGAACGTCATCCTCTTCAGGGGACGTACCATGGTACTAGTTTCATTACAAGAGGAGGTGCCGAGGGAGTTTCACACTTCCCCTTTGGCGGTACATCCAAGAGTATTGAATATGTACCAGGATCTTAGATGACAACACTGGTGGCCAGGTGTGAAGAAGGTTATGGCAGAGTTTGTTTCACGATGCCTCACCTGCCAGCAGGTGAAGGCAGAGGACCAGGTACCGGCAAGCTTGGTGTATCCCTTAGAGGTCTTGGAGTGGAAGTGGGATGGGATATCCATATATTTCATGACAGGTCTTCCATGTACTTCTAGAGGACATGACTCCATTTGGGTGATCATAGACCGACTCACCAAGTCAGCCCAATTCCTTCCTATCAGAGAGCAGGGCTCAGTAGAGATCTTGGGATGCCTCTACGTTTAAGAGATCATACGGCTTCATGGTGTACCATTTTCTATCGTCTCCGATCGAGATGCTTGCTTTACTTCCCGGATTTGGGAGGTTTTGTAGGAGGAATTTGGGACGCATATACGCCTGAGCACCACCTTTCGTCCTCAGAGGGATAGCCAGACGGAGAGGACCATTCAGACACTCGAGGAAATGCTCTATGCATGTGTCTTTGACTTTAGTCGCACCTGGGAGGATCACCTACCCTTGGGGGAGTTTGCGTACAACAACAGTTACCACTCCACCATTGGGATGGCACCATAAGAGGCATTGAATGGCCAACCATGCAGATCACCTCTGTGCTGGACTGACCGTGGGGTGTCAGCACTCATAGGACCAGAGATGGTTCAGGATACAACGGAGAAGATTAAAATCATCCAGGAGAGGATGAGGACTACACATAGCAGACATATGTCCTATGCTGATAGGAGGCAGAGACCATTGGAGTTCTAGGATGGCGACCATGTTTATTTACGGGTCTCACCTCGATGTGGATTATGGAGATTTGGCTGGGGAGGCAAGTTATCTATACGCTTCATCGGACCATTTCAGGCCCTCAGCAGGGTAGGCAAGGTGGCTTACCACCTGTCCCTTCCACCTCAGTTGCACCGGGTGCATAACCTCTTCCACGTATCATAGTTGAGGAGTTAGGTGCATGACCCGACCCACTTCATTGATCATGGGGAGCAGGACATCGATGACGGGGCTACCTTTATGGAGGTCCCAGTAGAGATCAAGGATCGACAGGAGCTGTTCCTACGTGGATAGTCTCGATCCCTCTTGTTCACATTCATTGGAAGCACGAGAACCTCCATAAGAGAACATTGGAGCGGTAGGCTCAGATGCGTTCTCAGTATCCTCTTTTGTTTACCTAGTTTATGATATAGCTTTACTGGGAAGTAAAGCCCTGAGGTGGGAGTAATATAAAGACCCATAAATTTCAAGGAATTTGTTTTTCATAAATACTTTGGAATTTTATGAGTCTGTGGCTTATGATGACACTATATTTTGAGGCTCGGTGTGCCCAGAATCAATTCCCGAATTTTATCTCGGGTGTGTTCAGTAAATGAACGAGTGGGTTTTTCTATCTTTTGAATCGATGCACGGAATTGAAATCTGAGGGCGTTGATGTCCTCGCAACGCCGATAATTGCTTAAGTGGACCTGTAACAAAGTTTCGTTTTCTCGGGATGAGAAGTTAAATTTTTTTGGATTAAATGAGAAGTGAATAAAATTGTGGAACAATTTTATTTTTATATCTAAAGTTGTTATATCCTACATGGGGGAGTTGGGAGGGGAGAAGCTTCTAACAACACATGTAAGGATATTTTTTAGGTGGGGACAACATGATCCCCAACCTTTCACATTCAAATAACTCTCATAAACTCCCCCTTTAAACTTGACAACTCCCCTAAATTAATGAGGACCCTTCCTCTCTCCCTCTCACTTCATTTAAACATTCCAACCTAACCTTTAATTAATTAAACAAATCTTGATTTAATTAATTAAGTGGGATGGGTTTTGAATTTTGAAATGCATGGAATGTTAAATTATAATAAGGGGTGAGGTCATTTTAATGATTTTAGATTGTTGTGTGGGGATTTTTGGGAGAGAATTATTTTGAATAAGAGGAGGATTTCTCCTTTGTTGAAGAATGAAAACTCTCCGACGAAGAAAATCAACTCGCCGACATCAGCTCTTCATCCTCTTCTTCCTCTGCGGCAAGGGAGGAGACACTGATGCGGGAACTTGCTAGAGACGACACGTCTTCTATTCTTCCCTCTATGACAAAAGAAGAGACACCACTTCCTTGGGTGCACACTGACGACGACAGAAATGGTACCATCATCCAAAGCTTGTCAACCGTGAACCTTATACGAGGTTGGGTGAATTGTTCCAATTTTTATTCGAATAAAAATTGGTTTTTATGTTTTGTGAAACCTTGATCATCTTCATCCGATTGTTACAACCGAACATAGAGGGCGCGGGCCGAAGAAACACGGCCCGACAACCCTCCGTTGTTTCTTGTTATTTTTGGAATTGGCAAACGGAGGAGGGGAAAGAACGACATTGTCACGCCGTGCCAGAAACATGGCAAAGGAAATGGGCGTCATCGCACCGGTTGTGCTGGAGGAACCATGGCCTGCTACATGGGCCGCTTCGGTGGAAGAATTGGCCAGCCCGTCAACCGGCCGGGCGGAGGCAAACAGTGGCCCCAGGAGGGCGTCGCACTAAGGAACTGGCCGGCCCATCGACAGGCCGGGCGGAGTTGGACCGCAGATCCAGGAGGGAGCCGTGATGGAAGATTGGCGGCCCCCCCTGTGCCGGCCGTATGTTTCAGAAGGCCAACCATCCTAGCCGGCCAGTTTGGGAGGGTCGTGCCATAAGGCGCCGTTGGTTCGGGCAGCCGGGGGCCGCGCCCCCGCCTCAGACCGCTCGGCCGACTGGCTAAGCTAGCCAGGCCGTGCCCATCCATGCTGCGCCCCGCCGGGCTATGCCGGACCGGGCCAAGCCAGGCCGCGTCCTACCGGGTCGGGCTGTGCCCCACCGGGTCGGGCCGCGCCCCGCCGGGCTGGTCCGAGCCCCTTCGGGCCGGGCCGAGCCTCTTCTGTCAGGGTTGCGCCACTTTCGGCCAGGCTGCGCCCCTTCGAGCCAGGCCTCACCCATTCGGGCCGAGTTTCTTTTTCATTCAAACTGGTCCGACACCCCGACCGGGTTAGACCCGTCAAACTGGGTTAACCCGACCCGTCGACCCACTAGGCTAAACGGGCCGGGCCGTTATCAACTTAAACGTGAATAACTTTAAGACCACGCGTCTGATCGACGCGACGTCTACAACACTGAGAATCTTTTGACAAGATGGTCCTTTTGATAAATTCTATGTGAGTTTTGGATATCTTTGGTAAATGACTGGGTTTGGAATGATCATATTTCCAACCGCGGCCCCTGGAACGGAAACGCCAATATCTCTTAGATCGGGCGTCTGTTTGACGCGCCGTCTGTCACGTTGAGTTCCTTTTGGCGAGAAATAACTTTAGGATACATCAACTCTGGATTTAGTGACAATTGATGTATCGACCCCTTTTACTCGTGGAGTGGACCCTCCCGGAATTGAGTACGCTATGTGCGGGAACCCTAGAGATGGCCGCGACTGCGACTGCGATGACGATGACAACTGTACTTGGATCCTACGTGGGTTTGGCAGCGAGGAAGACTGTACATGGATCCTATGTGGGTTTGGGAGTGAGGAAGACTGTACTTGGATCCTACGTGTGTTTGACATCGAGGAAGACTGTACTTGGATCCTACGTGGGTTCGGCAGCAATGGTTACTGTATTGGATCCTACATGGGTTCGGCAGTGACGAATTCTGTACTTGGATCCTACATGGGTTTGACAGGGGAGATGATTTAGAGGCTTCATCTGTCATCTCCACCCCTCTTCATGAGTAGTATAACTATGTGAGTTGAGTCTTGACTTTCAAACATTATCATCGATTTGATTGATTTTCTTTCCTGTGTGGACTGGTTGTGATTTCCTATGTGGACTTGGTTGTACATGGGCTCATGAGTTGGAGCTGAACTGGAATTGATGACTTACCTATATGTATGGGCATAAACCTAAGTATATTTGGTTGATACTTCATGTTTGTATCTTTCCTTTGTGGTTTATCCTTTGGGGATTCTGTGAGACCTTAGGGGGTCTCGGGGTCCCTACTGAGTATCGTATACTCACCCCTGCACGAGCAATGCCCACACTACATTGTGTTGGTTGCAGACGAAGGACAACACTGATCGTGGTTGAGGCTTGTGGAGTTGGACGGTATCCGAAGGTGGACCACCTGGCGGGACATACACGGAGCGGACATACAGACCCGAGGTACCGACAAGACTATATGTACCTACCCTTCAGGTGGGATTTCCGGAGGACAACTCGGTGGTTTCTGCTTTACTTTACAGCTATTGTACTTTCTTTCTCAGTTGTACTGTACATTCAGTTGGGTTTGTATACTGGCCCATTTACATTCTAGCACTTACTTTTGTACTCATTTTACTTATTGTATACTTCAGCATGCGTACTCTGTTGTGTTTGTTTACTTACATAAAGGCAATGCCTTCCCTTTTATCGGGATTTACGCCTTTGGTGGTAGTCGCCAACCCCTGGCCTATGGAAGACGGGCTTGGGGTAGTCACGGCATGGGCCTCGAAGACTGGTCATGACAGTGAAAGATAAATAATAGGGGAAGGTAATTAAATAGTAGTACACCGAATCAATAAAAAACAATGCAATAATAAATTCCATGTCGAAGGTATAAAATTAAACATATATGACCACCGACTATGATTATAACATAATAGAATAAAACAAAATAAAATTTAAAGATACATTACTTCTATGACAAAGCCTTGCCTCATCTGTGTCTCCAATACCCCTTTTTCTACCCCATCATGATCTATGAAACATCTTATATACAACCTATAAAAATGAAATTAAGTCTAAATGTGCACTAGAGTGAAAATATAGGGTTTGAAAAATAATTCTTTTTTAGGGTCTTAGTAATTTTCCATAATATATTTCATAATGTACATGTATGCATGATGAAAAATTAATTTATATAACAGTTCCTTAGATATTGGGTGTTTACTAGTACATCCTAACACCTAATCATACCTTCTTTATCATTATTTTATAATATGGTTTCCTTGTGATACTCTACATGTATCATATAACATACATAATGAATCTATGTAGGGTGTCTCAATGGGCCTTTACCACTACCCAACGGTATATGGTAGGATTCTAAATCAACATCCAGTACTACCCCATATCACTCAAGGGAAGTCATCTATTAAAACGTGACCTATAATTTATCTCTCAATCTAGGGACTCAAATCCACATCTATACTTATATATTCTCATGTAGGTTATATCATCCATATCCCATCCAAACCAGCCTTCTCAGTAAAGACTTTCCATTATCCCAACAACTACCTTATCAATCATGACAGGGACTAATACCACATAACAACCCGACCTCTACATTAGCACTTATGGAATGGTTCAAATATCACCTTCTAGATCAAGGTGTCGATATAAGATCTGAATCCATAAATTCTCAACCATGTTAGGCCTAGAATTCATACGCATTTGGATTCTGTTTCACGCATGGAGATCATGTAATTTATTTATCATACTTGGTGGGAATAGGTCTTAATATTAAAATCAACCACAAAAGAATTATTTTCTTATCACAAGAATAATCATGCATAAGAAAAGGGTATTTATACCATCACACAATCTCACCAGCTCATCACCCAAGCTTCTATCCCCCAACATTTTCAACTCTCCTTGGAAAGATCTCTTTTTCCATAAAAAATATTCCAGTACTGACAATATTTTCATCTCAACAATCAATGCAGCCAGTTAGGTCCTTCAAAACCATCTTACCAAATCAATACTAATCCAGGCTGGCCACACCAAAATGACCACATGTCCCACAGATTCCATATTAACCTAGGATAAATTCCTATTCTAAAAAACCAAAAATACCTTTTCACTATCAGTACTACTACCCAAATACCATATTGAGAAACATTCCATAACCCATTGGAAACCCCATGAAAAGTTCTCAAGATAATAATCTTGACCTGTACTAGAGTACTATCTCACATCTCACTCATCAGAGTTCCCATCCCATCACTAAGAGGAAACCCCTCACAGTTTCTCCCCATCCAAAATCAAAGGACTCATTTCTCTAACTACAATAACTAAGTATCAATACAACCTCAGTAGGGTTCTCTACAACAGGGGTGTATGTACAACAATATCATCCATCACAATAGTCTTAAGCCTCTATCTTCTTTCCAGAGTATCATTATGAAAATGACATAGGACACCCACGTCTCATATCATATCCCAAGACCAATTCAAGTTCTGTAACGCCCCTACACCAGTTACCCAGAGTCAGTGCATTATTACATAACATTGGCATGATCACAAGAAAGATCAAGTTTCGAAAGACCAATTAGTTTAGTATCCTTGGAAACACAAGATATATTCATAAAGTTTTACATTACATTGTTAAAATAAAAACTACAACAACATAGTCTCCATAGTCCACACTCATATCCCCTTATACTATCCCTGTAGGTCATTCATAAAATACTTCTTCACATCTTAGGCAAAATAAAACATAGAAAGGGGTGAGCTGAAATGCCCAGTAAGGATAACAATATAACGGAAAATTTCACAAATAAGAATAAACATTTAAGGCAATGTATAACTAAAACAAATGCCTTTTAAACATGAAATTCAGAATAATATGGAAAAAACTAAAATGAAATAATTCCATTTACTTATTCACATGGATATTCTACTAGTCGAATAATCAGATGAAATATCAATAACCACTTTCATAAGGATGAAATGCATAATGCAAGACTATCAGAACCATATATCCAAGGCCTCGTGCCAAGACTACAAATAAGATTTGTTCAAGGCCTTGTTCCAAGACACTAGTTTGCCTCATGAAACCTACCGATGCATCGATGAACTATAGAGGGCTCCACCCGTCACTTATTAAGTCCAATGCATTCCTCATATGAACAATTTTAAACATAACATAAACATTCATATTAAAACTAGTATACGAAATGTCAATACTTTATTCATAAACCTTGAATGGTATAAAAATAACAGATCCACAGAAAAAATATCACAAAACCATCAATATAATATGGATGTTTTTTATCATAATAAATAAACTTCAAATAATCTTAAAATCCATCAAAAGATGTTGACATAGATGAAATCAAAACTATTTAAGAGAAACATCCCTTTTTTTAAATCATTTAAAAGTCCCATAATTATTAAATAAAACATTTACTTTGAAAATATTCTTATAGGTTTATAAGGGTATCTTCCACGACTTTATTACAGTGGAAAATAACTACATCCGCCGTATAAGTTAAAATGACATTCTTACCTTACTTCTGTCGAAAAGGTTAAAACGGACCTTGTTTGGAAAAAGACGGAAATATTCCTTTATAAACCTCTTATAAAAATTAAAAAAAGGGTATAAATGACTTTAACCCGTATTCTGTAAAATATTAATAATGTTTTGAAATACATTTTTAAGAACCATGGATGTGGATGATAAAGAAGTCCCAGTAGATTATTACGTATAAACAACCTCGGATAATGAAGATATTGTGAAATAAACCCTTACCTTGTACTTTTACTTGGTTGGGGGTAGGTTAACCTACTGTATAATGGTGAAATAATTTTAATTAAATTATACAAGAATCATATACATCAATATGATATCATATATAATCTTTTAACCTTGCATTGTTAATAATATCTTAGTATTATTGTTGTTTCGGGTGTTAACTTACTCATTTTCTTTTATAAGTTTTATTACATAAGCCATGTTTTTTAGGGATAGGTTGTATCTTATTCATATCCAGAATGATATCAAGTCCTTAAACAAAATTTTTAATCATCAAATGAGAATTATACTAGAATGGATAATATGGATAATGAATCTCATTGCGTTCATGGAGACGGTAGTCCGTACGTACGCATATGCGACAATATGATTCTTTTGATATTAAAATAATATTTAATTGGATGGTATATAATATATAAAGAATAATTATCATGTTATTTTTATTATTTACATGAATTACACATCATTATTATACCCATACAAATAATAATGTTTTGAATAACAATTACACCACGATGTGGAGACTGTAAGCCGTACGTACGCACGTATGGTGACATGTCATTCATAGGATGGATAGAATACTGAATATGGTTGTACCATGTTTATAATAACATAAAATTATATATAATATACTAGAGTTATTATTTTATAATGGTAACAACAACGAATGAAGAAGTGGAAGAAGAAAGGAACTTGAAAGACAGTGGTGAAAACATTACCTCTTCTTCGAGGTCGTCCTTTTGATTTGATCAAAAGGACTATTTAGGTTGGATTTATGACTAAAGGAAGGCCCCCAAGATGATGTTATAGAAGATAAGAGATTATTTTAGTAGGGGTTGGACAAAAAAAAAGGCTTTGAAGGTGTGAAGAATTGGTTAGAAGTGGTTTCCTTTTATAAGGGGGAGGAGGGGCACCTTAGGAAAAGATAGAAATATTATTTTATAATAAATTATTATTCGGTTTCTAATGGATCCAAAGTGGATTATTTAAAGTTTAAGGTGGGGATGGGTCAAAATAATTTTAACCAGTAGAATTTAGACAGGTTTAGGTCATTATATTAACCTCATTTTTTAGTTTTAACTCTTAGTCAATTAGTTTTCACTTACCATGTCACTTTGTATTGTTATATTATATAGTTAATAAACATACAATATACCTCAAAGAGACCCCCAAGTGGTAAATTAATGATACAATAATCATGATATATGTCTCTTGGGGGAACCTTAGATTTTTAGGAATTTAATATCAATTAATAATATAATATTTGTTTTAAAAACCCTTTTATCTCAATTTTGACACTATTCAATAATTGATTTTTGTTAAAGTCTTAACAACTTTACTAATTCGAACCAAATTAATATAATAAATAATATAATATCATATTATGAAATAAAATTCATAGATTTAATAAAATCATTCAAATTATATTAATTTTAACATTTATAATACCAATTATTTGATTCTTTCATTAATATGGAAAATACTGCATCATTATTGTGTCATAAATAATATTAATTATTAAAAATAGGCTTAAAAATTATAAATAAAATAAAATTATGTAGGAAATCGTTTTATGTTTCTAATGAATATTTACAGTCTAAAATCCAACATATATAACCCTTTGTAAAAATTATTTTTCTAAAAGATATATGCTTATGTCATTTTTCTATTTATTTTAACTTAATTAATATAAAGTGTCCTTATCACTTAAAATTGGATCCATGGGGTCCCAAAATCGACCCAATGATGTCCATGGTCAGACATGCATCGACCAGTACGGTTTGGAAACGTTTTAGGGTAATTTATTATTATTATAATATTAATTTTTTACCATTATTTACCGGATTTACCCTTTAACCTTGGTAAATAAAATATTTACCGAAGTAATTATTCAAAATGTCTAAAAATAAAAGTTAACTATTTACAGAATTTGGACATCCTGATTCCAAATATGGAATCCATTTTTCTAAATTCAAAACATAGAAGTGGCAGAAATTAATTTAAAATTAATTCCCGTTGTTAAAACAAAAAGCGTGTTTTTAAGAGATAATAACTATCAAAATATTGACACTTGTTTATGTCTGGTTTAATTGTGAAATTATGTCCAATGACCAAAATTTTATTAAATGGTAAAACTATATTCTAAATATACTTTAAAACCACTCAAATTCATCATTTATCACTATTAATATTTTTATTAAAAAAGTTTTTGTTATTAAAATTTAGTAATATTTACTATTCATCAAAATATAAAAGTTATCCTAAAAGTACCAAAATTTATCCCTAGGATAAATTCGATATTCCGAATCCAAAAATGAAGTCCATTTTGAGAGATAAAATTTATAAAATTTTAAAAAGTGGGTATTACTATTCATAATGTGTAGTTTGATTGGTTGTGGTGTGTGTTAGAACTCGAAGTTGCGTACAACACATGCTACTGTATTATTCAAAGAAAAGTGTACCTTGGAAGATTGGGGTCTTATATTCTCAACTCATTCAAATAATTTTTTCCTCGAAATTTCTAGAATATTATTGCATAAAAAGAATCAGGTGGTTCTTCATCATGAGTTCCCCGGGTTCCCACGTTGCCTCTTCCATCTTATGGTTTCTCCATTGAACTTTTACCAAAAGAGTCATCTAGTTTCTCAACACTTGCTCACTTGTATCAAGAATCCTGATGGGATCTTCGCAATAAGATAGATAGGGTTCCAGTTCTAATTCCTCATAGGTCAGTACATGCGTTGTGTCTGGCATGTATTTTCTCAGCAGCGATACGTGGAACACATCGTGATCTTTGGAGAGACTTGGAGGCCTTTCCACATGGTAAGCTACATCCCCAATTCGTTCTAGAATTTCAAATAGTCCAATGTACCTTGGAATCAATTTACCCATCTTACCGAAATGTATATCTCCATTCCATGGAGATACCATCAAGAAAACATGATCTCCTACCTGAAATTCCAAATCCTTCCATCGGTTGTCATAATAGCTCTTCTGCCTACTTTGAGCTGCTTTGATGTGGTTTTGGATTACATTCAACTTTTCCATCGTTTCCTCCAATAGTTCTGGTCCTACAAGTTTTCTTTCACCAACGTCATCCCAACAGGATGGTGTGAGACATCTCTTTCCATACAACGCTTCATATGGTGCTATCTGAATACTTGTATGGAAGCTATTGTTATAGTAAAATTCTACTATAGGTAAATATTGATCCCACATACCCTAAAAGTCAAGTGATCATGATCTCAACATGCCTTTTAAGGTATGAATAGTCCGTTCTGATTTTCCATCTGTTTGAGGGTGGTAGACAGTGCTCAAATGAAGTTCAGTATCCAAGTCCTTCTGAAGACTCTTCTAGAATCTTAAAGTAAAACGGGGATCACGATCTGAAAGAATTGATAGGGGTACTCCATGAAGCCTCACAACTTCATTAATATATAGTCTTTCTAGACGTTCCAGTGGTAGATCTTCTCTTATAGCATGAAAATGTGATGACCAGGTAAGATGATCAACAATAATCCATATTGCATCGTTCCTTCTAGGATTCTTTGGTAGCCCCATGACAAATTCCATCGTAATATTGTCCCATTTCCACTCCGGTATGGGAAGAGGTTACATGACTCCTCCAGGCTGTTGCCTTCCAGCTTTCACTTGTTGACCAACTATACATCTTGAAAAAAATCAGCAATCTCCCTCTTCATGTTGTCCCACCAAAAATGTTCCTTCAAATCTCTATCCATTTTGGTGCACCCAGGGTGTATAGAGAAATTGGATCTATGAGCATCATCTAATAATTCCCTTTTCAGATCGGGTATATCGGGAACACAAAGTCTCTTCCCAAATTTTAAAATTCCTTCATCATACACAAAGTCTCTCAATCTCCCATCATTCACAGCTTTAATATTCTTTTGAAACTCTTCATCATCGGTCTGAGAACTCTTTATAATTTCTAGTAAAGATGGTTTGGAAACCATTTGGAAAAGCATTGATGTTTCACCTTCCATGGAAATTCCCATATCCAACTTTACTATATCTTTAAAAATAGGATCTCTTTCAATTATCATCATGTTCAAAAGTCCATGATCTTTTCTGATCAAAGCATCTGCTACCTTATTTGCCTTCCCCGGGTGGTAGTGTATCGTGTAATCATAATCCTTGAGTAGTTCAAGCCATCACCTTTGCCTAATGTTGAGTTCTTTTTGTGAGAAAATATACTTCAGACTCTTGTGATCAGTATAAATCTCACATTTTTCACCATAGAGGTTGTGCCTCCATATCTTCAAAGAAAAGAACACATATTCTAACTTGAGATCATGAGTAGGATAGTTTTTCTCATGAATTTTTAGCTGTCGTGATGAATAGGCAATAACCCCATCATTCTACATAAGGACACAACGAAGTCCTTTCTTCAATGCATCACTATAAATAACAAACCCATCATTCCCCGATGGTAGATTCAATATATGAGCATTGACTAATCTTCTCTTTAGTTATTCAAAACATTCTTCACATTCTTTTTTCCAAACATATTTAACCCCTTTATGTGTGAGCTTCATTAATGGGTTAGCCAATCGGGAATAATTATGGGCGAAACGTCGATAATAACCTGCTAAACAAATAAAACTACGTACCTCAGTTATACTCATCGGTGCTGGAAATTCTTCGATTTCCTTGGTTTTAGAAGGATCAACAGAGATTCCATCTTTGGAGACAATATGGCCAAGAAAAGAAATCTCCTGAAGCCATAATTCACACTTGCTAAACATCCCATATAATTAATTCCTTCTCAGAGTCTTCAGGATAATGTGGAAGTGATTTTCATGGCGTTCGTAGCTTTTGGAGTATACCAAGATATCATCAATAAATACCACCACAAATTCATCGAGATATTCTTTGAAAACACTATTCATCAGATCCATGAATACAGATGGTGCATTAGTCAATCCAAAAGGCATTACTGTAAACTCGTAATGCCTATACCTGGTTTGAAATGCTGTCTTCGTAATGTATTCCTTTTTCACACACAACTGATGGTATCCAGACTGAAGGTCAATATTTGAAAAATATTGAGCTCCATGCAGTTGGTCAAATAAATCATCATTGTGAGGTAGGGGATACTTTTTCTTTATTGTTATAGCATTGATCTCCCTGTAGTCAATGCACAATCTCATAGGTCCATATTTCTTTTCAAAAAAAAAAGAACAGGGGCTCCCCATAGAGAAACACTAGGCCGAATAAATCCCTTATTACTCAATTCCTCTAGTTTTTTATTTAGTTCAACTAATTCCACAGTGGCCAATCTATAAGGGATCTTTGATATAGGCCTTGATTCAGGAATTAAATCAATGGAATACTCAACTTCTCGTTCTGGAGGATGTCCAGGTAAATCTTCCGGAAACACATATACATATTCTTTCACAATAGGTACATCCTATATTTGAACATTTCATTCTTTATCCACTGTCATTTCATTCTCTTCATCCCCAATAATTGAATATAGTTGAGCTACTGGGGGGGGATCTAGATAAGAATTAGGCGGTGACGATTCTGCTCTAAATATAAGGTGTTCCTTATCATCATAATCAAAAATAGTAATCTCCTTCTTCTTACAATAAATTTTTGCATCGTGGTCCGAAATCCAATCCATACCGGGGATTATATCAAACTCAACCGTAGGTATGACGATGAGATCAGCGGATAAAGAACATTTATGTGCTTTAATTGGGACTGATTCACAAAACTTTGTTGCACTGATACTCCCTTATGAGATTTAACTGACAACTCCCTTGTTAAATCAAATTAGAAATTCCTAATTTTCTTAGCAAACAAGGAAGATATGAAACAATGTGATGATCCAGAATCAAATAATGCATTTTCTAAACATGAGGAAACCATTAAATTACTTTCCACCACGTCTTTCGGAGCTTCAACCTTAGCAGTAGTGATAGCATACGCTTGACCTTGATCCCTAGCCTTTTACGAGGTATGTTTTCCTAAATCTTAGAAAATTCATTTTCATAATGTCCCATATCCCTTCAGTTGTAGCATTGAACATCGGTAGCTTATTTCATCCCCTTGCAATCATGAGCTTGGTGGCCTTTTTCACCACACTTGTAATAGACTACCATTCCTTTCAAGAAAGTACTAGGGTGTTTCTCCCCACATTTACTATAGGATGGATATTCAACTTTTCCCTTCTTCTCCTTATTTCCATTCCCAGATTGATCCGAAGATCTCTTCATCTCTTGCTTTTCTTTAAAATCATAAGACTTAGAGAATTCCTTTTCTGTCTTGATAGCACATGATACAATGTCTTCATACGATGAGAAGGATCGTGAGACTAATGATTCACGAAGAAATTGTTTTAACCCATCAAAGAAACGATCAATCTTACTTCTTGGGTTACGTATAAAATCTCTACCATACCTTGCTATCCTCGTAAAGTTAGCCTCATACTTTAGGACATTCTTATACTCCTTTTTTCTCAGACTCAGAAATTGCCTTTCCATATCAGCTCGATGGTCATGAGGAAAATATTTTTCTATGAAAAGGTCTTTGAAATCCCTCCATTCTATATTTGATTCTTCATCATCTTCTTCATGTTTTTAATCAATGGACACCATTGATCAGCATCACCAGTGAGGCAATAAACTGCTATGACAACTTTTTACCTTTCACTACTCCCCATAGCCTGAAATATTTTCTCTAGGGAACTTATCCATTGCTCCTCTACTAATGGTTTTTTACTCCCATTGAATGTTGGTGGTTTATAACTCATGAAGAGATCTAACATTGATTCTACATGATGTGGATTAGGGTGCTCCATACGGGTAAGGTTATTATTCATAATCTGAGTGAGTTGTCCAAGTATGGTGATTAGCTGATCAGCACTAGTTGCATCACTAGCTCCACTATAATTATCATGAGCAGGAGGGAAATCCCTACATAGAGTGCGTGCATTGATACAGTTTCCATTTCTTCCATTAGGTACCATTTCTAAACAATGACATAAACTAGATCAGTTTATGAATCAAAATACATAATTCCATACTTATAAAACACTTAACATAAATTGAACTATTTATGGATATAATCCATAATCATAAAAAAAAATTCTTTTAGGAATTATATACTCATAATTCCTTCATAATTATTTGTAAAGAAAATTGGAGTTATCCTAATCATATCCCCTAGGAGTGTCGTAACCAAGAGTGCAGCAAGGCCCGCTGTCGTGCACCAGTTCCTGTTCAAGTCTAGCTCAAAGAGTTGTTTTCAGGTTTTACCCATAGGTACATCTGTGCTAGAGCCACCTCTACCTACTCGTATCCAGACATGGATGTATTGCTCAGAAAACTCAAAAAATCTCTACAATACTAAAATTCTAGGAAGTTTATCTACACTAATCCTCAAAGTACATCTTAGTTCTATGTTCTCTAATCAGATTTTATCTAAATCTAGGTTCCAAGGTTTGGACTGAACTTCCTCTGATACTAACTGTAACGCCCCGATCCCAGTTACCCAGAGTCGGTAAATTATTACATAACATTGGCATGATCACAATAATGATCAAGTTTTGAAAGACCAATTAGTTTAGTAGCCTTGGAAACACTAGATATATTCATAAAGTTTTACATTACATCATAAAAATGAAAATTAAAACCACATAGATCCATAGTCCACACTCATATCCCCTCATACTATCCCTTCGGGTCATTCATAAAATACTTCTTCACATCCTGGAAAAAATAAAACATAGAAAGGGGTGAGCTCAAATGCCCAGTAAGGATAACAATATAGTAGAAATTTTCACAAATAAGCATAAACATTTAAGGAAATGTATAACTAAAACAAAGGTCTTTTAAACATGAACTTCAGCATAATATGGAAAAAATAAAATGAAATAATGACATTTAATTATTCACATGGATATTCTACTAGTCGAATAATCATATGCAATATCAATAACCACTTTCATAATGATGGAATGCATAATGCCAGACAATCATAACTACATAGCCAATGCCTCATGCTAAGACTACAAATAAGATTTTTTCAAGGCCTTGTGCCAAGACACTAGTTTGCCTTATGAGACCTACCGATGCATCGATGAACTATAGCGTGCTCCACCCATCACTTATTAAGTCCAATGCATTCCTCATATGAACAGGTTTAAACATAACATAAACATTTGTATTAAAACTAGTATATGAAATGTCAATACTTTCTTCATAAACCATGAATGGTATAAAAATAACACATCCATAGTCAAACATATCCCAAAACCATCAATAAAATATGGAGGTTTTGTATCATAATAAATAAACTTAAAATAAGCTTAAAATCCATCAAAGGATGTTGACATAGATGAAATCAAAACTATTTGAGAAAAATATCTCTTTTTTTGAAATCATTTAAAAGTCCCATCATTATTGAATAAAACATTTACCATGAAAATGCTCTTATAATCTTGTAAGGTAAGCTTCGATGACTTTTTAATGGTGGAAAATAACTGCATCTGCCATATAAGATAAAAAGACATTCTTACCTTAATTCTGTCGAAAAGGTTAAAAAGGACCTTGTTTGGAAAACAACAGAAATATTCCTTTTATAAACCTATTATAAAAAGGAAAAAAAGGGTATAAATGACTTTACCCCATATTATGTAAAATATTAAGAATGTTTTGAAATACATTTTTAAGAAACATGGATGTGGATGATAAAGAAATCCCAGTAGATTATTACGTATAAACAACCTCAGATAATGAAGAGATTGCGAAATAAACCCTTACCTTGTACTTTTCCTTGTTTGGGGGTAGTTTAACCTACTTTATAATAGTTAAATAATTGTTATTAAATTATACATGAATCATATACATTAATATGATATCATATATTATCTTTTAACATTGCTTTGTTAATAATATCTTAGTATTATCGTTGTTTCGGGTGTTAACTTACTCATTTTCTTTTATATGTTTTGTTACATAAGCCGTATTTGTTATGGATAGGTTGTATCTTATTCATATATAGAATGATATAAAGTCCTTAAACACTATTTTTAATCATCAAATGAGAATTATACTGGAATGGATATGATGGAGAATGAATCTCATCGCGTTTGTGGAGACGGTAGTCCGTACGTATGCACGAGCGACAATATCATTCTTTTGATATTAAAATAATATTTAATTGGATGGTATATCATATATACAAAATCATTATCATGTTATATTTATTATTTACATGAATTTGACATCATTATTATACCCATCCAAATAATAATGTTTTGAATAACAATGACACCACGACGTGGAGACGGTAAGCCGTACGTACGCACGTATGGTGACATGTCATTCAAAGGATGGATAGAATACTGAATATGGTTGTACCATGTTTATAATAACATCAAAGTGTATATAATATATTGGAGTTATTATTTTATAATGGTAATAACAAAGAAAGAAGAAGTGTGGGAAGAAAGGAACTTGAAAGACGGTGGTGAAAACATTACCTCTTCTTCGGGTTCTTCCTTTTAATTTGATCAAAAGGACTCCATAGGATGGATTTATGACTAAAGGAAGGCCTCTAGGATGAATTGAGGGAAGTTTAGAGAGTATTTGGGAAGGGTTTTGCCGAACCAAAAGGATTTGATGGTATGAAGAATTGGTTAGAAGTGGTGTCCTTTTATAAGGGGGAGAAGAGGCACCTTAGGAAAAGTAAGAAATATTATTTTATAATAAATTCATATTCGGTTTCTAATGGCTCCAAAGTGTATTATTTAAATTTTTATGTGGGTATGGGTCGAAATAATTTCAACCAATAGAATTTGGATGGGTTTGGGTAATTACATTAAACTTATTTTTTAGTTTTAACTGTTAGTTAATTAGTTTGACACTTACCATGTCACTTTGTATTTTTATATTACATAGTTAATAAACATACTATATACCTCCAAGAAACCCCCAAGTGGTCCATTAATGATACAAAAATCATGATATAATTCTGTTGGCGGATCCTTATATTTTTAGGAATTTAATATTAATTAATAATATAATATTTGTTTTAAAAACTCTTTTATGTCAATTTTGATACTTTTCAATAATTGATTTTTGTTAAAGTCTTAACAACTTTATTAATTAGAAAAAAATTCATTTAATAAATACTATAATGTCATATTAAGAAATAAAATTCATGTATTTCATCAAAATTTTCAAATTTTATTAATTTTAACATTTATAATACCAATTATTTGATTCTTTCATTAATAAGGAAAATAATGCATCATTATTGTGTCATAAATAATATTAATTAATAAATGTTTAAAAAATATAAATAAACTACAATTATGTAAGAAATATTTTTATCTTTCTTATGAATTTTTATAGTCTAAAATCCAACATATATATCCATTTATAAAAATTGTTTTTCTAAAAGATATATGCTTATGTAATTTTTGTATTAATTTTAACTTAATTAATATAAAGTGTCCTTATCACTTACATGTGGATCCATGGGGTCCCAAAATCAACCCAAAGATGCCAATGGTCGGACATGTATCAACCAATAAGGTTAGGACACGTTTTAGGGTAATTAATTATTATTATAATATTATTTTTTTACCCTTATTTACAGGATTTACCTTTTAACCATGGTAAATAAAATATTTACCATAGTAATTATTCAAAATGTCTAAAAATAAAATTTACCTATTTAAAAAATTTGTACATCCTGATTCCATATATGGAATCCATTTTTCCAAATTCAATACACAAAAGTGACTGAAATTAATTTAAAATTAATTCCAGTTGTTAAAACAAAAAGCGTGTGTTTAAGAGATAATAACTATCAAAAGATTGACACTGGTTTATGTCTAGTTTAATTGTGAAATTATGTCCAATGACCAACACTGTATTAAATGGGAAAAATATATTCTAAATATACTTTTAAACCACCCAAATTCATCATTTATCACTACTAATTATTTTGATTAAAAAAGTTATTTTTAATTAAAATTTAGTAATTTTCACTATTCATCAAAATATAAAAGTTATCCTAAAAGTACCAAAATTTCACCCTAGGAAAAATTAGATATTCCGAATCCAAAAATGAAGTACATTTTGAGAGAAAAGATTTATAAAATTTCAAAAAGTGGGTATTATTATTCATAACGACTAGTTTGATTAGTTGTGGTGTGTGTTAGAACTCGAAGTTCTGTACAACACACAGTACTGTATTATTTAAAGAGAAGCGTACCATGGATGTTTGGGGTGTTATATGTTCTCTCTTCAATAAATCATTCATATATGAACATTAGAGATATAACAACTCAAAGATCCCACTTACCAAGTAGGGAAGAGAACATATCTGAATCACATAAGGATCTAAACTATCATTACTCTTTATCTCAGAATCTGTCAACCCCTATCACTCTAGCTGTTCCCACGAAACGTTCATAAAAAGAAGTAATAATACATAATAATTATATATATTTTTAATAAATTGAACACCATATATGATACCTTAGTTATCCCCTAATCATGATTTTCCAAGACACATCCAATATTTTCCATGCTTTTAAGATCTCATCTCATTCCAAGAAATCCAAATAACCATTCATAAAAATTTTATTTAATTATCCAAATTAATCTAAAGAGAATTGATGGAAAAAACTTTTCAAGTATTTTTATTCACCAAAATTGCATGGAACATCATGTGTTAATCATTCCAAGATGTAATTTAGTGAGGTAAAACAAAATACACATCATTTTCACTCAATTACACTATGATATAGTGGAATCAATACTGAAACAATAACCAAAATAACATTAAATTAGTGAATATGAAGGAGAAGCCTGAATATATAGAGAGAGGAATATTAAGAAACCATGATAAATTATAGAATTTCACCAAAAAACATTCACCTCCATGGAATATTTATGGATTATATAGAAGGGTAGGGTCAACCAAGAGTGTAATCCCTTGTAATACCATTCCCCCTTAAATTACTAAAAGAAATTGACCCAAAAATATAGATAGTTCCTTAATAAAAAACACCATGTATTTGGTTGTGACACGATTAGGGGTGTCATGGGGTGACAAGCCCCTTATTTAGAAAATATAATGGTGAGATCCTAGGGGTATTATTATTCCCACCCCATGTAGTGGGCTATGCAATGGGATAAAAACAATTGAATTATGGCCTCTATGTGTTGAGGTGTGATTCACTCATATACAAACCTCTCATGAGGCTCCAACCATCATGAAATAACCTCACACACAATGAAATGTAGTAATAATTGATTATTTGGCTATCACAATGTGACCTAGGTATCTCACTAGGAACTATTTCACCTTATGAAATTTAATAGCATAGTCTCCCTAAACCTAGCTCTAATACATCCTCGATCACATAAATCACCAATCGGGTATCCATCCAAATCTAAAAATATCTCCTCTCCACATTTTCCAATTCGTAGATTCCTGAATCGATACCAAATTCAATGAACAACCCCTGCTTTAGGAAAAAAATTCATATTCCATTAATAATGTAGTGACCCTAAAATCTATATGTCATCAAAAATTCCTCATGATAATGCTTTTTATACTTAAGAAACTATGATAGTCCTCCATCCATCAAATGCATCCTACCAAAGTTATCAATTTAATGTGATCTCACCACATACTACATTGAACCTAAAAATGTGCGTCTAGTAAATATCCATAAACACCAAGGCACACTATTTAGAAAAGGTTAAGCCACTAACTTATTATAATGATGAACACTCATACAATAATAAACTAAATATATAACTATATTGACATCAAAGAACCAACCACCTATTCATGTCGAGGATTATGGTGATCAACACCATAAGACACCACTAACAATGGATGATTCAAATCTATAGTTCTTTCGTACATTAGAATATCCTTCCAAAATATAAATTCTTGATGTCTAATGAAATTATTGATATAGTTTCCAACATATTTCACCCTATTTCAAAGAAAATAAAAAGTAATCCCTCATCAAGATGAATTTACAAAAAATTGAACTGCTTAACCCACTAATGCATTATTATGGAACCCAACACACTAAAATAATCAAAATAATCAATCATGATTCAAATACACTTATAGAAATCCTAAAATTATTCAATAACCCATATTGATTTTTGAACCTGAATCCTAGTGTATTGTTATGGTTAGATCTTCAACCAACTGCATCAACTAAAAAGATCTTTCCAAGAGCTCTGGTGCACCACCATTCTAAGTCATGATTATATCACATAAACTTCAACATGATCTTAAATACAATAAATAAATAAATATAACCAAAACGTTATATGAACTTGGAATATGTTATTCCCCAAAGAACCTGATATCAATGAATCACACTACACAAAGACATCTTAGCTCCACCTTAAACATCGATCAACTAGTATCACGATATCCATGGACCTTTCAATATGAATGATATTAAAATATGACTGATTCAATGCTCCCCCATAAGAGTGTAATTATTTTCACTCCAAAATTCCAAAACACTTATTATCTATGCCCTATATAATGTTATCTGTAAAACACAACAACTGAATACGACCATCCTACTAATACATGGGAACCGACATGAACCACAAAAAACCAAATATTTTGGGCTCACACAGAACACCATGTTCACCATTAAACAATCCACTCAATGTAAGGATTATACCCTATGAATACAATTATGCACTACCCATCATATAGATTCCATTACACTACTCCTCAAGCATCAACACAACCTGGTCTCAACATCACATGCATATCGCCTATCAAGAGAAACAATATGCTATACTATCAACTTCTCACACTATCCAATTATTTCTAGGAACCCAAGGAACTATTACCACACAAATGACACTGATCACATTATTCTTGTAAAACACATGACCACTCACTGATCCCTTACTTAATAAGAACCCTGCACAAATGGTGCAAGGCCTCCATCATGTATCGAGAATTTCTTCAAAAATCGATTTTAGCAATAACTCTCCTCCTCAAGATAGAGTGAACCTATAATAACCATATCATATGTTCTTACCAGATATATACCCTGATCTCACCCAAACACAATGACTGTATGCTTCTATGAAATTCTTTTTCACTACTTAACTCATTCCCCCATGAGTCACATCCCACTAATCCTAGGCTCAAATACCTCACCCATTTTCCATAATACACTATATTTATAATCATCCCATACACCAAGGAATCTCATACTTTCTAAGGATAAATAAAAAATGGCCTCCTATATGAGAATTATTCAAAACCCGAAGTATCCACCAATTTTTCTACCATGCCATCAAAAGTGCGTACAAAATTAATAGGTTTAGGAATACAGCTAACCATTCACTATAAAACCGGCATCGATAATTGAATAGATTAGAGTGAATTTAATCTTAAGAAACCAAGGAATTTCTACATGCCTCTCTTCAAACCCTCTCAAGGGTATCCACATAAAATCTTGGTTTGGTAAAATAATGATCCACTAAGATTATATATGGAAATTACCATATATGATATTACTAAAATATTAAGCTACTAAACCCATATCTTCATGAAAACTTATGATCATCCTAAAATCATTCCATGGTAATTTAATTCAAATACGATACTGATCAAGATCTCATTAATGAGGAAATCAATTCTTTCACTGACCAACTAAGGGTAATTGTATGTCTAATGCATAGAGAGAAATTATAGTTTTCACAAGAAAACATCTATCCATAATATCCACATGAATTATATTCGAGGAATATATAATGATTCAATTGAGTAAAAGCAAACCAACAATTTATATAGTAAACCACCATATAAGTTGTTCTTGACATTTTAATCTACTAAAACTATCATTATTAAAACAGCCACATACAAGAATACAAATTTCCAATAAATCCTACACACCAACCATGATTCATGTACATATAACACTTTCTAATCATTCATAAACCAAAAATATAAACAAAAATATTCATTAATTACTAAAACTTATAAACATATGAACAGTAAAATCAGAAACCATTAACATCCAAATCATACCCCTAGAAACATGGACTTCAAAGTGAAATGGTTTTCAAGATGTAGAAGTATGAGGGCCATCACAAGATCTAACACATTACTAGGTTGTCTATCTAATATATTCCTAAATAGTGTGACAAAAATAAACTTATATAGTACCAATTTTTAACATCCCAATCTGTAGGCCAAATGATAGTTCCCCGAGTTTAAGAGCTACATGACCTTGGGCATGACTCCATGTATACTAGAGACTGCAGACTAGTAGATAGAGAGAATGGTCTATATAATTGGGAGACTATTCCCTCTAATAAGTGTGAAATATATCATAAAAAACAAAAAAAAAATCCAGAAAAAATATCATATCATATATAGGTAATAAAAACTAGGTTATATTAAATTCCATGTAGAAGTTAAGAAATAATACATCAAAAATCATCTATTAGGACAATCACATATACAAATGAAACCAAAAAAATATAAGGAGGATCTACATTCATACCTAAGCCTAACCTCATCCCACTATCAAATTCCCATCGTGTATCCCCATCATGATCCAGATCAAATTATACGATCAACCTATAATGTAGATATAATTTCCTCACCAACACTTATTTTCCCATGTTTGGTGTTAGAAATATATCTTCGTAGGGTCCCTTCTACTATGCCAAATATGTTCCATCATATACATATATTTGTATGAAGAAAACATATAAACAAACATTCATTAGGTTATGTGATAATTGTACCACTACAAATTCGAGTGTATCAGGCCATCATGTGCTAACCAATCCATCACAACACTCAATCACACCCATTTTAGAACGATTTCATAATCCAGTCAACTTGTGATTCCATACCTGTATCCCATCCCATACTTAAATAATTGGTGTACTGAATCTCACTATGCCTCAACCATTGCTTGAAGGTGCAGTGTAGGGTCCAACATCTATGTTTGGGACTATCCCTTTTCATTCATGGGAGGTCCTCCATTTAACCTTGTCATTTTCCTTATCAATCAAGGTAGGGATTCACATATATATCAAAATTGTTGTCTTCTCACTAAAGATATGTTCCATAAACCACATATCAGACGGATCATCATTATCACCCATGAATATCAATAATACTAACTACTACGTCATCACTCAAGGTATGGACCAATACTATGTAAAACCCCAAATAGTACCTTCATACTCAAGGTAGGGCTTGACTATCACATTCTCTTTGAAAGTAAGGCCATCAAGTCACATGACGAAACATTTCAATTAGGATATCCCTAGACATCATACACCATTGGATTCAATTTTACACATATAGATCCTTCCATCTCAGTATTAATCATAGTACGTGTAGGCCATGGTATCAACATCACCCACACCAGGATCTATCGCCTATCACAAGCACACACATGCATAATAATTTGGGCATACAACCCATCTTGATAGTTCACCAACTCATAACTAAGGAACTAGTAAATATATATCTATAACTTTTACTTGTAAATATCTCATTATATATTCACAACATTCTAGTTCTCATAGTATATCCCTCTTTTCAATCAAAGCATCCACAAAGGTCCTTCAGACCCATCCCAACAACTCATTACCAATCAACTCCGGTCACAACATAGGGACATAATATTCATAGAAGCTCCAAAAACCTTTCTTAAAGGCCCAATATAAACCCCATAAAAATAATTAATCACTATTGATATTTCTACCCAAGTTCCATTTCGAGCCATTTCACTTTAAACACCTATAAACCCATTGTTAACTCCTCTATAAAATTTTCTTAACTAGTACCTAGGAACTATATCACCTAAATCTCAGAAGATATCCCAACCCATCACCTAGATTAAACCCCTATGCATTCAACCACATAAATTCATTTAGAACTCAATTCACTCACAGTTATCACTGAGTCTCAATATAACCTTTGAAGTATTGTCCTTTCTAGGCATGAAACATATGAATATATCTCTCTTCACAATAGGTCTTTGTCTCTCCTTCCAACTTAACTAGGCCCATGATACCATAATAGTATACCACATCTCATATCAAATATTGAAACCAACTTTAGGTCAATAGTTAACTCACCCAACATCTCTACCCCTTTCCAACAATGTTTCCTAGTGATCCCAATTACCCAATTTCTAAATACAATTTCAGCTGAGCATATGAGGCTTTAAACCGTCTGAACTCATTAACCAGGGAATTATCCATCCATATACCATTACTTGAAACCATTAAATTAACATAAAAATAAATAATTAATATATAAAAATCATATTTATTTATATTATAGTGATGATCTACCTCGACAATGGATTTAACCCCTACTGATCACCACTAAACCTCATTCATTTTCTTCCATTAACCTAAGCTCATATCACACGACACAATATAAAAATAACTAATTATAAGTATTTATAAATAATTATAAAAATTATCTCAAAGAGATATAATGTTTGAAAACATACCAAACATCACCTCATCACTGAAACTATATGGATCATTGTGTGTAAAACCTTTTGGGACCTCCTATTTCTAAGACACGTGAAATCCCCATCATACTCATCTAATTGCACACTGATACAGTTAAATAATCACCAAAACCATATAAAAATCACATGAAATCAGTAGTTATGAATGGAAACTAAAAATGTATAGATAAATAAGAACACTCCATGAACCATCACTAAATCACATAAAAATACATACCCCACCATAGAGGATATATGGAGGATAGAGAGGGGTAGGTTTAACCAAGAATGGAACCCAAAATTATCTATTTCACCATAAAATCTCTAGGGGTATAAACCAGAATGGTATTATTCTTCTATTTATAAAATTACCACTCCAAAAGTCGGTATTAGCCTCTGCCAAATACCATTAAAGAGAAGAAATTATGGGTCATTGTGTAATAAAATCATACATAGAACAAATCCTAAGGCCCCCACTTTCATGATCCAATAACTTATTCCTCTTGGAATAGTTCATAAAGTCAAAGAAGGTAGTTATGAAGTGACATTTTCATTATAGAGTGACCTGATACTTTTTCTACAATTTACTAGCGGGGCCACCCTGACTCCTAATCCAATGCATCCCTAAGCACCCAAACCTCCAAATAGGCATTGATCTACATCAGAAAACATCTTATCGAAATTTTCAATGATTAGATTACTAAATTAAATTCCAATTCACTAAATGACAACATATCTATAATTAAAATTCAAATTTCCTCCAAAAACTAATTACCCTGAAATCCATAGGTCATTAGACCTTTCATTATATTTACTCTATAAAAATACACCTTTCACTCTAAATGTGAGTTTACCCTAATAATTTTTGAAAACCATATAAAAATAAAGTTGATGGTAACAGAACCCATTTAATAATTATATATAACTAAATCAGTATATAATGGTTTACTATTAAAGATTAGGAATGGTTAAAAGATTGAATATATCATTTATGTATTCTTTTAGATGAGTATTAGAGGTCCATATTATATTTTCACATGTTATATTTTTGGAAAAATGTTAGTGTATAAAATAAAATATTGATATATGATTTACTTTAGGATATGATCATTTGGTTGGGTATAGGCATTCCATATTTCATGATTGTTTCCATCATAAAACCGAAGGTTGGTCTAATTAGTCTGGATAATGTGAGAGAATCAATGTAG
Organism: Viscum album; assembly: GCA_963277665.1. NCBI lineage: Eukaryota > Viridiplantae > Streptophyta > Magnoliopsida > Santalales > Viscaceae > Viscum > Viscum album. The sequence continues at coordinate 1,104,485,313 of OY728137.1, forward strand.
TTGAAACAATTATGTGAATTTGGGGTTGTAAAATTTTAAATGAAGTGGGTTATTAAATTTTAAGGGTTTATATATTAAACTAAAAAGAAAAAAAAATATATACTAATGTGGCATGGAGAAATATTTTAAATGGTTTTGGTTCTTTGTTTCATGAGCATAAAACTATCCTTGATGTGAATGAAGAGTAAAAATGGTATAAACAATGATGGAATAATAAATTTAATGATAATAGAGTACCAAATAATTTTTATAAAGCATATATAATGGCCTAAATATTTTTACATGATTATTACATAATTTTTAATACATACGTTATAATAAAAAAAATTAAAAATTGATAGTTTTTTTCATTGAAAATTAGGTTTTTAAAACAATATTACATATAAAAATTTAAAGATTATTTAAATTATTGTTTATAGTTTTCTTAAACACTGTCATAATTATTTAGAAAATGAAATCTCATGAGGCCATATATCAAAGAAAGGAAGAGATAAAATACTATTAATGGGTGGAATAAGAGGATAAAAATAATCATGAAAAATCATGATAACTTCTATAGAAAAGATATCTTTATCATATCAGGAGAATAATATTATAATCAATATATTTTCTTAAATACCTAGAATGTGGATAATTTATCAAAATGAAACATCACAATGTTTTGGATTATTATAACTTTATTATACCCATATATAATATTTGTGAACAAATATATCATTATGTTCAAACATAACATATGTGTAAAAAAATTAATTTATATAATGTGATAAAAATATTCAATCATTTTTAATCATAATAATATTAGGAAATATAAAAATTACCAAATGTTTTAGAGGGTTATTTTATTCTTGGATTAGTCATCACATAATAATATTATCAAAATAATGAATTCCTTATAGAAAAGAAACATATATTATCTATGAACATGAAACGAACCCATGAGATAATAATGTGGTTCATATTGATATCATAAATATTAATTCATAAATGAAAATTTTGAGGTTCCAAAAATGATATGGGAAAACATAATTTTGGGTACTCATGAGTTTCATTTAAAAAAAATATTATAGTTTATATAAATGAAAATAATAAACATAAGAGTAGTCAAGGATAGGATTCGATAATAAAGTCTGTATAAATAATCATTGAATCATTGTTATGAGTTCATATCAATAAAGAACAATGATTCATATTCCCAAAATACCAAAGGGAACAAAAATTAAAATACATTTATGAGTTATTTTGGAAGAATCGTATGGAAAATTGGGAGAAAGGGAGGATAAAACCCAAAAGAGAAAGGAAGGTTGAGATTCCCTTATATAAGGTTCTATTTTATTTAGTTACAATTTAACCTTAAGTATTTTCAAATTACATATATTAAAATATTAAACCACAAACCTATAAAATTCATCTCTATTATTCTTGATTGATTATAACCATTATTATTGATTCATTAATTATGTTATCAAATAATAAATGGTTGATTATATGTTTATTTGAATTATATCACTTTGTTTTGATTTTATGGTTTTTATTCATTACTACTTATCCAATATGACAATTAACTCAAGATGATTCAATGTAAAAAATAAATTATACATTATAAATAGGTTATTCTAACCATTCCAGATGGTATGATAATTAATGAATTTATAATTTCATCAAAGGAGGATACAACTGAATATTAATGGGACACATTAAAAAACATTGTATATATTATAAATAAATTTATTTTTTACCATTTAAAAATGAAATTAATAATATATATTGTCCAATTAATTTTTTTTGTAATGGAATAAAAAATAAATCATATTAGGTGAGTTGAAAGAAAAATGAAAGAAAGAGGATGATGATGTTACCTCTTCATTGATACTTACGACTTTTCTATGGAAGTAATTCATTGATAGAATATAGATAAATGACAACAAAACATATCTAAGGATCCTAGGGGTACTATAATAGTGGTATTGGGTGGATACTGGGCAGTTCTAAGTGTTTGGGAAATAATTTTCCTGGGGGTGAGAGGGTATATTTGTACATGAAGGGAGGGGTATTTTAGGATTAAACTTTGAATAGATTATTTTTTCAAGACCTATATATAATAATATGTTTATTTGAGTTTATAAATATCTCTATGCTAGAAGTAAAACTTATATGACTTTAAAACATTATAGAAACTATATTTAATTGTTTGTAAAAAATAAAGGAAGAAAATATAAAAATTTCTTTTAGAGGAATACTTTATCTTTATATACATTATAAATTAAAATTTATATTTAAAAATTAAAATTTATTGTTTTTTAATGATTTATTTTCCTTATTAAATTTATTTTAGGTAGATATTATCTATTTAGAATATTTTGAACCATGAGTATGTATGTGGGATTGGTTGAAAATATTTGATAGATTCTTTGAATGGATAAGTTTCATGAAAGATGTTTTGAATAAGTAATTGTATATCTAGGATGAGTATTATATGAAATTAGTGTATGGAAAATATTTAAAAATCATATATATGTATATATATATATTTATTTTAGTGTTTTGTATAAATTTTAGTTTTTTTGGTAATTTAATATGTTCTAGTTAATAAAAATGGTCATTATAGCTTTAATGTGGTACTGGATGAGTATAGGTAATACTTAAGCTTGTATAGGAAAACAACCACCACACAGGTTGGTTAGATGATATATTATGTAGTATATAATGGTGATATGTTATTCATATTGAATAACGTTGTATCTCATATACTAATAAATTAGTGAACATTATGATTGAATATTTATGTGGGGTTTCACTTGAAGAATGCGTTTTTTATCCACTTAAAGAACATGGAGACATGCATGTCACTCTCTTAGTTGAACAACATCATTGCATGTCATATTCATCATTGGGATATCCTAGGGTTATAAATTCCATAACTGTTACACTATGAGAAGAAGATCAGGTAATGTATATCTCAAGGATCTTGTGTTGTGGTTTCCCCAAAATAAAATAAAATTCATACAAGATTTAACATGGAATAATGTGAATTCTATTTGTGAAAAAATTAGTACTGAGAATGATATATATATTTTATAAACAATGTTGAAATTTGGAATGGGTATTTTCTTATGTAATTATATGAATGGAGTCATTTAAATTAAGTTAATTCATGCTATATTGAAATGTTTGGTTTTTATAAGATGAAAATTATATTTTTATAAGGTACTATGTTGGTGAAAATGTTCTTTTAAGAACCAAGATAGAATCTCATTTGAATGAATTAAAATTCATCGAGTATAACATAAGAGAAAATTTATGGATAATGGAGTTTGGAGTGAGATGCTGTTACTCGATCAATGAAGTATCATGTGTCACTTTCTCTCATATGTGAAACAGATGATTGATAATCATTTAGAGAAATGTCGTTTTATGAAAAAATATCTATATAGGTACCTGTGTGAAGTGTACTATTGTATCCCCAAAATGCTTGGAGCTGGTTCCTACTACCATTACATTCGAATTATTCTAAGAAAATAAATCCCAAAGGACTGATTAGTTTAGTAGTACTGGTAAACAATAAAGATAAACATCTATTGTATTACAGATGAATACAAAAATTAGAACACATTTTTTTTTGATAATTTTTTTTCTAACATAGAATATCCTTTTATATATTTCTTAGTATTCTTCCCGGATTCCTGATGAAAGAAAACTAAATAAGGGTGAGTTCAAATGCTCAATAATGGTTATTTATAGTTGAAACAATAATGAATTATTGAGAATAATAATTATAGAAAGGTAAATAAATTAGATAACATGCCATGTAATTAATAATCTGAGATGGAGTTAAAAAAATAGAAAAGTAAATAAAATAACACACATGAAATACAATAAATACACTCATCGGTAGTGTATAAAAAATGTAGCAATGAACATAATTAAAATTAGATTCCATTTAGAATAACTGGATATGGAATAGTCAATATAACAGGGTAAATAATTGAAAATGATACCATTTAATAAATAAATGTAGAATGAAATGCATTAATTTATTTTTCCATAGTGAAAATCTCATTGATAATAATAACTAAATCAAAATGAATGTAATGATTAATTATTGGATGCCATGTTTCCTAGTTACATGGTACCTTTTCCATCACGACCTTTCAAAAGATGTATTATAACACACTAGGTTACAAACCCACTATGGATATCCAACTAACTCATCCCATGAGACAACCGATGCATCAAGTGGCTATCTATATTCGAACTTCACCTATGTCAGACCTATACAAACATTTCCCCATATAACCAATAATTTATTTAATTTATGAATAATGTGCCCCATAAAATATCCATATAGATTAGAGAATATTGATTTATCAATATTTCCCCAAATAATCTAATAAATATAAAATTAAACACCATATGTAAAAAAATATATAGATAAGGAAATAATAATATCCATGATGAATAGTGTGGATATTTATGGGAAATTTAATATTCAATAATAAATATAAATTTAATATTTCTTAGGGACTATAAGAATTAATCAAGGAAGAAAATTTTAATAATATCCTTATTAAAATCAATCATAAAACATCCATAGGAAGAATAAGTATGGTATCAAGATAACATATCCCAAGTCGTGTAAAATAAAGGGTTATTTTCATTAATTAATGAAAATACTGTACAAATATCTTCTAAAAACATTCCTGAGAAAAATATCTTTTTCTTTTGGGGAAATATTTATAAAATCCTTTTGATTGGAAATATATTTTTAAAAAAAAATATTATAAAATTTTCATTTGAGCTTTGAATGGAATATTAAATAAATTGTAGTAGGTGAATCCATACATGCCATATAAGGTAATGACACCATTACTTTTGAAAGGTAAAAAGGTTATAAAAGTTACTAGTTCAGAATATAAAAAGAAGCATACTTTAAAAACATTTGTAGAATAAAAATGTGTAAAAATATATTTAATAAATAATTTTTTAAAAGTAAAAACATTTTTGAAACCCTTTTTAGATAATTTTTTTAAAAAAACAATTTATATAGCTAAAGAGAGATTTGAAGTTGGGTTTTCATAAAAACATTTTCTAAAACATTTTGAGTACCAAAGAATGGAAAATTAGAACTATTACATGAAATGTTTACTTAATAACCATAATAGAAGAACATAAATTGGTTTATTGACCAATCATCATATAAGTTCCTTTATAAAATTTTAAATAATAAGCAATCTCTAATAGAATGAGATTGTGAAATAACCCCCTAAATTGAGAAAAATAGTAAAGTAAGAATCAAACAATGAATTTATTATGTGTATCAAATTTAATTCCCCATATAATAAGTTTAAATATTTAAATAGATATTATAATTCATTTTACCGATAAGAATATAATATTAATTTCAATGAGGTTGTAAAATAGCCCAATGAAAATGAATTGAGTTATGAAATCTCTTTACCACTTGGTACCATTGTGTTTAAATCCCATAAGATGAAATAATTCAGATTGTAACTCAAAATACCGTGAATAATTAATTGTTAATGATATTGAATTTAAAATGGATATTATACACATCATATAAAAAAACTAGGTGCATAGCATTACAATATTCCTCAATAATATGAAATCGAGACGAAATCCATTCCAAGGAATTTCCATTTTGGAGAACATCCTTTAAACACATTTAAAAGGGTTTTAAACATATTAAAAACTTATAAAAGAACCATTATCATATTTAAAAAATTATATACTATCTTATTATAATATTATATTACTATTTTGTTAATAATCATTCATTATTTTCACTATTTTGGGTGTTAATTGCGTACTTTTACAGGTTTGTTTCGACTTTTTTTTTCTTCATACATAAATAGTGATTTAATTATATAAAAGAAGTAAATATGATTTAAATAATATATATATTTATTTTATATTTATTTATAATAATCCAAAATATTCAGAGATAAGAAATTAAATAAACCATTCACGCAGACGGTATGTCTTACGTAGGCATAAACACTACTTCCATTTATTAATTGTATTAAAATATTGAAAATTAAGTAGTATATATATATTTTATAATTAAAATAAAATATTAGTATCATATATTTCACATATTTCAAATAAAATCATTTTTTATAAATTCTATATATAACATGAATGAATCATATTTCTTTGAAAGGGTGACAGTCCACACATCCACAAATAGTTTTATAATATTACTGTAAAATTGAATGCATGAAGGTATGTGTTATAAAATAATTACAGAATCATAAATAACTTACAAATATTATATATATCACAAAGAAACTATAAATCAATCATTTTTATAAAACTCATAGGTGTTAAATGGAAGAAAAATAGAAATCGTTTTTCTTGGAGGTAGTCCACCATACACACAAATGATGATTCTGTATCCCATTTGATGGACATGTGTAAAATTGAATGTAAAAATATTATCATGAAAAAAAATAAGTATATTTAATATAATTAGGCTATTATTTAATAATTATATAAAAAAATTAAGGGGATGATAAGTAAATTAAATAAAAGTATTCATTGAGGAATATTACCACTTATTAAGGTAACTCCTTTTTGTTTACACCAAAATACATCCTTGAATTACATTCCACCCAAATTTTGGATAATAATATTGGTTAAAGGTTTTTGGGAGCTTATATTTTAGTGTCTTTTTGATTCAAATGGATTTAGGGATGTGAATAAGTAGGATGGGTGAGTGCCTTTTATAATGGAGGAGGAGTGGCATTCTTGTAAATTTTTGAAACTGGTAATTACACCCACATTTTTTCCATGTAAAGTATCTCCAATAATGTTAAATGTTCGTGAAAATGGAGTACATGATCTAAATATAACTATAAAATTAATTTTTTCAATGTTCTAGGTTATTGTGTTCATTAAGTTTATGGTTTAGCCTTTTATAAAGCTCAATTTTTCTTTAATCACTGTAATTATTTTTAATTACTTTCACTCATATTTTTGATAAAAAAATATTTTAAAAATATTATAAATTATAAATTAATATTAATCTAAATATTTAATTGATTTTTAAAAATTAAAATCAAATAAGTGGTCAAAATTAATTTAAATTTAATCTCAGAAATGGGGCGATAAATCTTGTTTTTAAAGTAAAAATATTCGAAAGTTTTATATGTTTCTATATCCAATTTCAAAGTGAAATTTATTCCAATGAAGTAAATTGTATTAATATTTGAAAAATTTATCTAATAAAAATTTATAACTGATAAAATTATGTTTATCATTCTAATTGAATTATAATAAAAAGTATTTTTCAATTAAAACCCAGTGGTTTCACTATTCATCAAAAAATTAAACTTCTCAGAAAAATATCACAAATTCACCAAAAGTTACTTTTTATATTCAATTTTAAATAATGAAGTTTATTCTCTCATATTACATTTATAGTATTTTCAAAATTTATATTAAAAATAGGTGCACCATTAAAAGGAATAAAAATTGCCTTTTTAGAAAAATACAATTTTTAAACATAAAATTGGACTTATTCTTATCTTATGCTTATAAAATATACTGGATGAATATAAAAAATATTTTACTGAATATATAATATATATAAATATAATTAATATCATTCACTAATATTAATTAATTTAATTTATTATGATAAAACACATTTGTGGGCATAACAAACATCCCCTTTATATTCAATTGGTTCTTATATTCATTTCTAACAAATTTGTGACCATTAAATTCAATGATATATATTAATATGTTATTTAGTACTATTTATAACTACTTATTTAAATTTTATGTTATATATTATTATTTTAAATAATAATATTTTAATAATATATAATTGTTCTGTATAACTTGGTCTTGCATGTAATGTAAGTCATTGAAGATAGTCATCATTGCCTAATACACAAGATAACACATTATTGAGTTCATTGAAATATATAGAATATATTAAATTTATTTCAAATTTTTAAATTACCATAATTTATTTAGAGCATATAGTCCTTTATAAATTTGGTGTTTTACACTATCAAATAAAAAAATACTTTTGGTTTTTTTAAGGTGTTGAATTATCCCTAGATAAAATAAATTACATCCTAATAATTTAAAATCAATCTTTGAAATCTAGAGTCTTATATTTGATATCCTTTTTTTAATTCCCACATTTTTAGAAGAGTTAATATAATATCTTCTTAATAAGAGAGAATGAGATGTAAAAAAGTCACGTTGAATAATATATAACTTGGTTTCTATATAGGAGAATATAATTCGAAAGTTAAAATATGGACTTAGAGGAAAACATAAATATTTATTGGGAGTGATTGATTTCATTTTTCACAAACAAGTGTATGATCAATGGAAATTTTGGGGCCTTAAATAAATAAATCTATGATGGTTTAAAAACCAGTAGTTCAACAAAAATGAATTTATGATGATAACATTATTGTTTTAAAGAACTCTTTCCTAATGTTGGGGAATTATTTTATTGACCAAGAATATAAGAAAATTCACTTAAATGATATGTTTGAATTTTATATGAATAATTTTATCTTTTATTTATGCTTAAATAAAATTATAATTCATCCATTAGTCCAAAAAATGGATATTATAAAATTAATATCTATTCCTAAAGAAATAAAATTTTAATTTTTTCTGATCATAAGACCTATAAAACAATTCTTTATGTTTCACTATAACTAGTTTCCAAAACTAATATGGTTAATATATTAATCTATAAACCTAAAAAGTGAAACTATTATTTCATTATTAAGATTTATTAGTGTAATTTTTTAACGAAATATAATTACCCATTACATGAGATATCATGTAGGCCTATGGTAAACACGAAACCATTATTGTCCTTCGATCATGGGTTCATGCCTCAACACTATTCCAAATTTTATAGGTTGTCACCAGCCATATAGTTTATTCTTTTTATAAACTATATGAAAATAATTTCTAAAATTTTATTGATATCCTTTAAATTTAATCATTAAATATTTTTTTAACTATGGTTCTCAATAAAACCTCAATATATATATATACTTCATCCATTTATTTACTTATAAATACATCCTTGGTATATAGTTTTCCTTTTAGAAGATGGAATTTAATCGGGAAATTCCAATGTTTCTCATATTTAAGGCAACAAACAAGAAATAGATCCTTAGTATTAGATTTTTTCCCATACATTGTACCATTCATTTATCCTAGAAAATTATTTTCTTTATTTCCTTCTTTACCACACATAACGCCTTTATCCATTCCACTAATACACATTATTGGGTGAATCCTTCTACATTTATTATGTGATAGAAATTATGCCCCTTTTTCTTCCTGGTCTCCACCTCCCAATCTCTTAGAAAAGTCTAATATTCCATTCTTTGGTGAGTTCAATATTTGGTTAAGGCATATGTTGTTAATAATATTTCGGAAAAAAATTAGGAATGAACACGATATCTTTTACTCCTATAAACATCCCATTTGGTTACACAGTACCACTATCTGGTCATTCTAGTTTTATGTTATCATGATTTCTTCAGGTTCCAACCATTGAATAAAATCAAAAAACATAGTGTCGGAAAAAAATATCAATATGAAAAAACTATATAATCATTATTAGGGTGTCTAAATATTGACAAAATATTTTAATCTAAAATATTATAGATTTATCCAAAATCATTCATTGTAATTATCTATTCAAATAATTTATAATTATTTGAAAATAAAGTGTGAATTAGCCTAATAATATCTATAGGTTTTATCAAACTAGGTGCTTAGTAAGCTCGTTGTCGTATACAAGGATACACTTGAGTTAGGACCAATGAAACATTTCAAAGTTGTTACACCTTGGCACATATATGACAGAAAAATATCCAATTTTATTATCCAAATATAGATGTATTTATAGGAAAACCACATATCATATATGTGACTAAAACATTATGATTGTATTCTATAATTATCCAAAAATTATACCATAGGTATATTCACTCTAATATACTTTTTAAAAAAGTCTATTTCTAAATGTTTCTACTAAACTTTATCTGATGCTAACTATTACACTGATACTCTAGAAATATCAAATCCAGTTTCTACTACCATTACATTGGCATGATTACAAGGAAATTTATCCAAAAGGACTGATCAATTTAGTAGTCTTGGTAAACCAGATGCATTCATGAGTCTAATATTATAAATCCATTAATTAATTACAACCCAATTTATTTTTTGAGGATAACATTATTCTGAATTATCATTTCCTAGAATATATATCTTTGTACACTTATTGGATTATTGTGGAAAGGAACAAAATAATGGTTTTCTCAAATTCTTTGTATGGATTATGTATAGTGGAAAAAATAATGAATTAATGAGAACAATCAATATGAAAAGTAAAATAAATGAATATACATTCCATGTAATCAATAAACTAATATTTTGTGTGTAAAAAATATAAAATGGTAAATAACTAAACACACCATCCATTTAGAATAACTGGATAAAGAATAATTAATATAGAAAGGTAAATAACTAAAATCCAGGAAATTTAATCAATAAAATGAGAATTAAGTTCATCTATATATTTTTTAATAGTGAATATTTCATGGATAATAATAACTAAATCAAAGTGAAGAAAATTATTAATTATTGGATTCCATGTTTCCTAGGTACACTATACCTTTACCATCATGACCATTGAAAAATTGTTTATAACATAGCAGGTTAAAAACCCACTAAGGCTAGCCAACTAACTCATCCCACGAGAATAGAAATACATTTATGGGATATCTATAACCAAGCACCGCATATGTGTTTCCCATATATGGCATTCCACATATATTGAATAATAAATTTAATTCTTGAACAATGTGGATTATCAAAAATCTATATTTAGTATTAAATTTAGATATATCAATATTACCAAAGATAATAAAGAAAAACTATTAAATTAAATATCATATGTAAAAATGGTATACAGTTTAGGAAATAATAATATCCCTGATAAATTATTTGGATATTTAGGGTAAATTTAATGTTCAAGGATCACTGTAAATTGAATATTTCAAGTGAAATATAAAAATGAATAAATGAAGTGTATATCAATATTATCCATGGCCAAACCAATCATAAACCATCCAGAGAAATAATAATTATAGTATCAATACAACATACCCCAAGTGGATAAAAATAAAGGGTCTTTTCTGTTGATGAATGAAAATACTATAAAAAGATATTCTAAAAAAATTATTAATGATAATATCATTTTTGTTTTTAATTTTTATTTAAAAATTAGGTTATTTTAAAATAACTTTTAAAAAAATTCTCATGAAATTAACCTTTTAAACATGAAAATAAATCTCAAACAGTTAACGGTTGGTAAATCCGTACATTTTATACAAGGTAAAAATTGTACATTCCTTTTGCAAGGTAAAAAATGTAAAAGTTCTTTATTCAGAAAGAAAAAAAATATTCCTCTAGAAAAGATTTGTAGTATAAAAAAGGGTAAAAAAGTATTTACTAAATAATTTTTGATAGGTTAAAAAAAAATTAAAACCATTTTATGAAATATGGTTTTTAGAAGAAAACAGGTTCTGTGACTAAAAAGGGAAATGAAGTCGGGTTTTCAAAAAAAAAATTTCTAAAACATATATAGTATTGAGGAGTGGGAAAATAATACTAACATATAAAAAATGTTATTAATAAACCCATGATAATTAAAATAAATGTTTTATTGAACTATGATCATATAAATTCATTTAATGTAATTTCATGAATAAGTTATCTCAAGTAGAATGAGATCATAGAATAAATCAATAAAATGATTATAAAGTTGAAGTGAGAATAAATAACTGAATATATTTTGTGTATCAAATGTAAATATACATATAATAAGTTGAAATACATAAATAGATAATAAAATTAATTATACACATAATAATTTAATAATAATTACAATGAGAAATTAATATAACCCAATGAAATTGAATTGAGTTATGAAATTTGTTTACCACTCGGTAAATTTATGTTTAAATCCCCTTAGATGAAATATTTAAAATCTAAACAAAAAATATCATTAATAATTAATTACACATGATATTAAATATAAAATGGGAAGTATATAGACCATATAAAAGAAACTAGGTGTATAACATTACAATATGACTCAATGAAATGAAATTGAGATGAAATCCCTTACCTTGGGTTTATTTTTGGGTGGAAATTCTTTAACCACATGTATAATGGTTTTAAACATGTTATTAAATTATAATATAAAAATAATAATATTTATTACTTCACCTATTATTTTCATATAGTATCTTATTATCGGGGTTTTCATTATCTTTCAATATTATCACTATTTTGGGTGTTAATTACCTAGTTTTTCAAGTATGTTTTGGCTTGTTAATTTTGTTTTCATTATGTAAATATTGATTTAATACTATAAATAATGTAAAATATGATTTATATATCCTATATTTTTTGTATATATCTATTTATAATAATCCATGTAGGAAATGAAATGCACCTTTCATAGAGACGGTAGGTCATACGTACCCATGGATGCTGCGTTCATTTATTTGTATTATTAAAATAAATAAAGTTAAATAGTATATATATTATAATTAAATAATAATAATTGTATCATATATATCATATATTTTAAATAAATCCATCTTTTATAAATTCCATGTATAGTTTAAATGAATCACATAACTTTGAGAAGGTGGTAGTTCACACGCCCACAGATGAAGTTATCGTACTCCCATAAAATATAAATCATAAAGGTATGTGTAATAAAATAACTAAAAAATAATAAATACATAATAATTAATATATATATTTATATATAATATATAACATACAAATCCATCATTATATTCATCCTTGAAATGTGTTAAATGGAAGAATGAATGATATCAGTTTGTGAGTTGGTAGTCTGTAGTACACACGAACGTTGATTGTGTATCTCAGTTGATGGATGTGAGTGAAAGTGTAGGTATAATTATTAGAATAAAAAAATATCAGCATATTTAATATATTAATTTTATTATATAATCATTATCTGAAGTTAATTGAACTAGTTGAGAAGTAAATGAAACAAAAGTGATCGTTGAAAATGATTCCTTTTATTCTGGTAGATTGTTATGGTTTATAAAAAAATACTTCCTTGGTTTGGATTATACCCAAAGTAAGGATTCTATTATGAGGGGTGAGATGTTGGTATATTTTTTTGTAATATTTTTTACAAGAAAATTTTCTTGAGAGGTGTGAAAATGTTGGAGGGGTGAGTGCCTTTTTATAGTAGAGGGGTGTCCTTTCTATAATTTTTTAAAGAGGCAATTTCACCTATATTTCTTCCATGTATAGTTTCAATAATAATGGTAAAAATAAAATAAAATAAAGGATTTGGTATAATTATGTCTATAAAATGTATTTTGGAAACTTTTATAGGTTATTTTTCCTTTAAGATTAACGTTTAGTCCTTTATTAAACTTAATATTACCTTAATCACTACAATTAAGTTTAATTGCTTTCAAAAGTATGTTTTTTTTCTGAAAAATTTTATGAAATTATTAGAAAATATGAATTACGATTATTTAAAATATTTAACCCATTTTAACAAATTATTATTCTTGAAGTTGTGGAAATTAATTTAAACTAAATCCCACAGACAGGATGAGAAAGAAGATTTTCAAAGTATAAATGTTCGAATGTTTTCTATGTTTTTAAATCCAATTTAAAAGTGAAATTGAATTAAATGATAGAAATTGGATTAATATATTTAAAATTCATCTAATTAAAAATTAAAACCGATAATAAAAAAAATTTCTTTATAAAAAAATTAGATGAAAAATAAGTTCTCAATTAAATCACTGTATTTTTCACTATACATCAAACAAAAAAACTTCTAAAATAAAAAAAAAATGTACCCATATTAAATTTTTATATTAACTTTTAAAAATTGATGTTTATTAACTTATATAAAATTTATAAAGTGTCAAAAATAATATTTAAAATAAGTACACCATTTAAAGGCTGTAAAATTTTATTTCATAGAAAAATATTGTTTTAATCATAAAATTAGTTCCGTTATTATATTACAAATATAAAATATATTTGAATAATATAAAATCTATTTAATTAAATATATAATATATATATTTTACTAATATCATTCAATATTAGAAATCAATTTAATTTATTATGATGAAACACATTCATGACCATAAAAAACATCCCATTCTTATTCAATTCGTTCTTATATTCATTTCTAATTAACTGGTTACCAATGAAATAAATAATATATATTCATATGGTGTTTAATCCTATTAATAACCTATAATTTAATTCCATGGTTATATATTATTCTATTAAATAATAAAATTATAATAATAAGTTGTTATTATGTAAAAATAGGTCTTTCGTGCAATCTAAGTAATAGAAGAAAGTAATTGTTGCATGTGACAGAACATAAAAAATTATTTTATGAATTGAAATATATAAAATATTTTAATTTTTTTTAAAGTATTAAATGTACTATAAATTATTGATATGATATATAACATTCTACTTTTAGTGTTTCTTTTCATACATGTTATTGAATAAAAGTTTCTCTTTTATAATTTTCGGGGTGTTACATATAAAAAATAATTCTACACACAGTATAGATTTGTGATATAAAAAGGTGGAAGTATCACACATTATTTTATATATGGATGAGGAAAAGAAAATACATGTGTTAATATATACATAAATTGAAAACCATGAATGAAATCGTGTACAAAAAGTCTTGTCAATGATATAATAGTACTGCGAAAGGCAAGAAGCAATGACATATACCTATTTGATAAATAATTTTGTGAAACAATTAAGTCATGTTGGATATATTTCATGAAGTAAATACATCCTTAAAAGTAGTATATTTTGGAACTACATATAGTTCATTAAATTTGTGATATTGAGGTTGTGAGATTTATACTAAGATGAATATGTTGCCTAAATCTTAATAAACTATACTAAGCTGTTTTTCATGTCACATTAAACATACATTACTGATGATTTATGATCATCCTTATCCACTCAAAAGCATATTTATAGTGAATAATAAATTTCAAAAAATATTGGAGTGTAGATCAACTTAGTTATATTTAAAGCATCAGTGAAATAGTAAGATGATAGTTGTGAATGATAGAGAAGTGAAGAGACTATTATTGATTTTATTTTTGTACAGATAAAATGAGAAAGAATAATCACATTTATTCCATATATATTTAGTGTAGTGACCATATAGGTAAAGAAAGATAAGAAATACTTGTATTATACTTAGTATAAGAAAAAGTTGAAATCCATCTTATAAGCATTTCATATGGAGTTAGAAAAAGGATTTATTGTAAATATAATTACAATATTTGAATTATTATCATACTAGTGAACTTTTTTCTTAAATAATATTTGGTAATAAAGAAACGTAGCTCACACATTGTGCAGTTAGTCTCAAACATCTTAAATAAGATATAAAGTAGTTGATTAAAGTTATGAGTGCATCAATTAATTTATAAAAATGTAACTACTTATATATGATCAAGAAGAGAAACTGAATTAAATGAAATAACATCAGAATTCATTGAATAAGTGATATAAGTGATGAATAGGGTGTTTCCCTTGGTCTAAGAGTGATCAAATCTTAAACATTATAAATTTAATGTGTTTGGTATGGAGTGAACATATCCAAAACCTTACCATCCTGAAAACTAGTGAAGATTAGTATATTTTGGCACATCAAAACATCATTAGTATGTTCATATTAGAAATATCACTTTTCTATGAAGTAATTTATTTCATTTTGTTCTAGGTTTAATTTAATTTCATATATATATATGTCTGTGTCTTTTTGGTGATTGTACTGAAAAGTAATATAGGTCGAGCATGGTTCCTATTAACATGAGAAAAACTATCTAAATGAATAAGTTTTATTTTTACTATAGCCTAATTATCCCCTTTGCGTTAAAAAAAATTTATTTGGTGATTATTACATTATTAATATGTTGTAAAATATATAGTTTTTTAAAACCTGAATTTTTATTATTCACTAGCAAATTGATGTTTTTTAAAAAATATCTCTTAAGAAATTTTGAGATGATTTAAATAGAGATGAATACTTTTAGAAAATTAATTTTCTAACATTGATAATTTTAATATTAATATATTAGTAATAAAATTTAGGTTTTATTAAGTAATTTAAAATAAACAACAAAAAAAATACACTTATACATTTTATTTTATAAATGAAGTATTTGTATTATGTCACACTAATATTTATATTTACTTATTTTCTTCTTGATAAATATTTTTTACAAGTCATTCTAATATTATATTGATTATGTTACTATTAAATTAGTTAGATTACTATTTTAATATGCTTTGTTTCTAGTTATAAAATCATATTACAATTCAAATAGTCACATTACTTTCTAAGAGTCATATATGGTTTGTACTTATAATAAATACCTCTTATTTCTTCCATTTGTCATTAATTTTTCTTTATCTAAGGTTTATATACATATTTTAAAAAATTACCATCATATTCATAATATATTTTATTTTTTTATCATTTAATTAATGAGTTTGATATTTCATGGCGCCGAGGACATGATGGATTTTCAAATACTACTTATTTTGTTTATTTTTTTGATTTTCCCATTATAATTTTTTAATTTTATGGGATGTATTTATTCATAAAATGTAATGATCTATATTATGGAAATAAATTAGTTTTTCATCTTATTTCATATTGAATGTGCTTTATACCATATGTCAAAATATTACAGTCATATATATTCAAATGAAAAATATTTTTTTAGTTCCTTATTGTGTAAACCATATTAAGGAATGAAAGAAAAATATTATTCCCTTAAAAATTTAAGTATTGGAAACTATAATTGATGTATTAGAATATTTGAAATATATATAATGAAGATCACTGAATAGTATTGGATAACCATTTTCTATATTAGAATAAATGACATGTTACTAAATCATTAGACTGTTATATTATGAATGATTGCTGACCATGGTGAAATGAAGAGTTATACTATAATACAATTAATGATATATGATATTATATAATATTTTCTCTTAGTAAAATTCATTCCATTTTATGTAAATAATTAGGTTATATTGTGGTCATGTATACCATCACCATGCCAAAGGGGGCCCATAAGATTTGATAGACTCATTAGTAATAACCATAATCAGTTTATGATATTCAAAATATTAAATACATGACGTATGATATAGAAATAAGAAATGTTTTAAAAGGGATTTATAATAATATACATTGAATATATCCGATGAGATTGATGAAAAACATAAAACATTGTTTAAAATGGATGATTTAAAACACGATACAGATTAATAATCATGTAGTATTATGAGAGTGCTGGAAAATGATGTTGATATAGAGAATAGATTATTAATGGTCCAAGAAAACGTTTATTTGATAATTAATTCATATTCTAAAATGATGGGAATCAAGAAAAATATATTTTTATAAAATAAGGTCATATATTTATGTAGTAATATTGGAAGAAGCATCACATAAATTAGTGTGATCAAACACCAGGGTTTCCTGAATAATGAAGTATATCACCCTAAAAGGTAAAAACCTAATTATTTAAAGATTCATTTTATAAGGTGTGATATGAGAATATGGGATAAAATGTAAAATATTTCATAGCCCATGAAAAACTATTTAAGTATAAATATTTATCCCAAGATTTTAGGAATCATTATACACATATTTCTAAAGGAATTATGAAATTCCAGTTTAAGAGTGATAGTTCAAACCTGGTGTAAATTGATACGAACTGAAACATAAGAGTGTAATGAGGAAATTAAAAAGTGAAAAATTGGGTTGTTGGGTCTAGGATAATATATTTAGGTCTTATAAGTAATACTATGATAAATATAATCAAATCACATATAGTTTTTGAGGTACACCCAAATAGGAGAGAACAAACATGAAAGAAAAATTATTGAAAATTTTGAGTGAGATGTTCTATGATAATATAGAGTGAAATAAATAATAAAGGGACCATGATAAATGATTTAAAAATCACTATACATTATTTAGTAATAGTAATAAAGTTTAAATTATTAAAAAATCATTATTTTTTCATAGAACAAGTGGACCATGATGTTATGGAAATTAAATATCATTATATACATTAGATTCTTTATGATAAAGGGAATATTATATATATTTAGGTCTTATATAAGGAGGAATTTATATTAAGGTCATAGAGTATAGTAAAATATAAGTAGTTTAAGATCATGTTGGATAGACCACTCAATGTTGTTTAGGTTCATGCAGGATGAACCACTCCACGTAATTTAGGTTTGTGAGAGTTGGACCACTCTAACCATTTTAGCTTCATTTAGAATAAAATAATCCTAGAATTTTATATCTATACAAGATAGTCTAAATATCATGCAATTTAGGGTCACATAATGATTACCACACACCATACCATTTAAAGTTATATAGTAAAGGTCATGTTTCATGTGAGATTTAAAAATATGTATTTCTCGAGGAACCTCTCATTAGTGAGAGGCATGCAATTCTATCCATTATTAGTGACTAGAGAATACATAAATTTGGAGTAGAACTCATTTATTGTATGTAGTATTTTTTATTTTGGTTCTAGATCGCAATATTTCTTTTCTTTTATAGTTTCCTTCATTAATGTTAACATAAATTATTTGAGAACAAATTAGGAAAATAAAACCTTATTGAACAATTAGGCCACATAATTTTAGTGAACCTTAGGTTAATGTAATACTTAAAAACATTTCTCATTATGATATTCTAACTAACCTATCCAAAATAGTGATTTGTAATCATCAGGAAATTAGTTATAAAGGACTATTAATGTGAATATGTTAAAATTAATGCATGCATCCCATATAATAGAAAATATGGGTCATTTATGTTAGAGAAACTGTATTTGTGAGGTACGCCCACAAATAATTGAAATATTTATATGAAAAGTAATTCTTTTCATCATTTACAATATTTTTTAGGATGTTTAACTAGAAATTGTTAAATTAAATTACTTATCCATTTTCATTCACTTTATAGTGGGATGAGTGACTGGATTTGTTGTTTAATTTTGAATACATATTGAACAAAACTAACAAAAAAATTGGTGTCATTATTCCTAAGGATAATATGAGGAACTAAGAAGATAGAGGTGATATTAAATTTTAAAAATATATCATGGGTTTCATCTTGATATCTTTCAATATAATGTATTCAAACCATTTTAGAAAGAAATTAATTGTGGGAAAGAAGAATTTAAACATCATAATGATTTTCATATGGTAAGCATCCATGAATTCTATTCACTATATGGTAAATGGATATGAGTATCTTGTAACATATAGAAACTCCAAGGGTTGATGAATGTAGCTGGTATACTCCTAGACCACATAACACCACTATATGAATTCCATGTATTCATGCATTATTTAGGTCTAAAAGTATCAAAAATATTTTATGTGATGATATAGATTGGATCATGTTTGGTTCACACCAAATTTTACCACATTTTCTTATTTCATAACTATGAGGGCATCTTATTCATTAATGAACCTGAGAAAGACCTTATTAAAACCATATTTATAGAGTATTTTCATGGATGTTTATATTTAAAAGATTATGAAATGTATTTACCATTTGAAAATCTATTCAATTATAAATTATTCCATAGGGGGAACTCTGTTTTGGATATAATTGAATTTTATTGAAATTTATACAACATTATGGTCATTTCAAAGGGATGAGGACCTAACTAGGACTAAGGATATATGACACTCATATATCCATTCCAATATAGTATTTATAAATGGAACAAAAACCCTTTGATGTGTAGTATTCATAGTAAATTTTTTTACATGACCTATAAAGAGAAGTGACCATGTTGGCTCATGCCATATTAATAATTATAATGGGGTGATAAGTAAGATAGGACCAGAGAAGAGGAAAACCACACCATTAATTCTCATAGGTGGTAAATCAATGACATAATAACACTATAGTGTTTTAAAATAAATTTTAATTAAAATAAATATTATTTTGAATATATCTCTCCATTGAAAACACCAAACCAAAATAAACTGTGAAACTTTTTAATAGTATTGAATTTTAATTAGTTAATATAACTATTATAATGTAGTTTTTATGTTGGAGTGTTTAAATAAATGTAACCTTATTCTGAAATATATGTATAAATTAACATAAAACTTATTTTTAACGCTAATTCATTTTTAAAATTCAATTATTGTAGATAAATAATTAATAAAATCATTTTACACAAATATAGTATTTTACAAAAAAATAATTTTTTTATATGATATACATTTGAATTTTAAAACTAATAACTCTTAGAAAGTTAATATTATAAAATCATTTGATAATTCTTAATTAGTATTTTCAATTTAAGAAATATGGGAAATCTCATTTTTAGATATAAAAATATGTTACCATGTGATTAAAAATATTGTTACCCTAGTAAATGTAAATTTTGGTAACAAATAAATAAAGTAGAATAGACTATATTTTTAAAATTTTACCTCAACATTGTAGGGAAAGGATTTTATAATGGTAAAACCCTAATATTTTTTAAAATACATATTTTTTGAATAAATTGTATTTTTTTGATAGCATATGTTTAACGTAACACCGAGTTTTTAACAAACCACAATATATTATTATTATTATTATTTAAACAAGATCGTTATAACATATTTTTTAAATTAGTGATATAAATAAGAATTTTTTAAAATATTAATTATAGTAGTTTAATACAATGAAACATATTGATAAATGTGTACTTAATTTTTAGTAAAGCCAATAAGTTTTTAAAAATACTATTTTGCTATAAAAATGTTTTATTGAATTTTGTGAAAAACATATTAAAAATAATTATTTACACTTTTATAAAATGTGTTTGAAAAAAATCATTTATGAAATCTATAAGTCAAACTTATGTTTGATTGATATTTTTCATAGTTTTCTAAAAAGATTAATTTTTGGGTGGATAGTAAAAAATGCTGAATTTTATTAAAAACAACCATTTTGTTTTAAGAATTTACAAATTTACATCATATTTAGAAATGTTTTTTTTAAATTATTTAAATTATATATTTGTTAAAGAAATTTTGGTCATCATAATCAATTTCCTATTAAATTTTGATTTTAAATCATTCTATACTTATTAAAATGTTCTCTTTCGAAAATTGTTTTTTCATCATGTCTATGATATTACTTTTACATTAAATATTTACACTTATGTGAATAGAATTTAAAAAAATTTATTCCATGTTTTTTATCGTCATAATTATGGTTATATTATAATTTCAACATATCTTTTGGTCAAAATTTATAGTAAAAGAGTAAAACATTTTTGTCATGATCAAGGTTAAAACTAGTTTACTAGGGGGTAACCTATAAAGATAAGCGGTGAAATAACCAGTAAACTTGGGAATATCCCATTGGATGTCCATATTTATACCTATCCAATATTAGTATTTATGATTATACTTTTTTATCCCTACATCATGTGAAAAATAGACTTACACTTTGTTCTTTTAAAAAATTACATGTGTGTCCTCTCCAAATGAAATCCCTATCCACCTATATTCAGACATTCAAAACCCATTGGTTTCGATAATAAAAAATACAATTCCTTTTTTAATTCCCGACAAAAATCATAGGGGCTTTATTTTTTTGGGAATAACTTTTTATAAGCCTATAGGTATAAACCTAAGGGGTTGTTTGAAGAAGAGATAAAATTACTAAACACGTGTTTTTGTTTTATTTATTCTTACTTATCCTTAAATGTTTCTCAAAATATTATTATATAATAAAAAATATATATCACATATAATTATATTTCATTATTTTAATATTATTACATATATACATTTCCACTTCCACTAAATGGGAAATGATACAATCGATCGTGTGTATAGAATACCACCACCGCATGAACAAATACAATTCGTTTTCTATCACCACCTCTCATGGATGGACATAATTATTTATTTTTCAAGTTTATATTATATTTATTACATTATTATACTTCTAAAATTATTAAATCACATATAAATTATTACTTTTCTATCTGTGGGAATACAATAACGTTGCTCATGTGTATGGGGGAATACTGCATTGTGAAGCGATGTGATTAAATATTCACTTACACTTTACATAGAAATTAATATAGGTTGGTTTAATGAAAATATATGATATATATTAAATGAATATGATTTGGTAAAGGTTATATATTATTTAAATCTCTTTTGTTTCATCCGTTGAGATAATAGAAATAACGTTCATGCATATGTATGACCTTCTATCTCAAAGATCAGTTTTATTCATTTTCAATCTATAACTTTAATGGATTAATAAAAATAAAAATATAATGAATATATATTATATTTTTATCATGGTTAAAATTCTATATATAATGGAATCGATATTAATGTAAAAGGATCGAGAATACCCAACCAAAAAATATATGAAAAAATGAAGCAATTATTGCTAGAAACCCGATTTTAATAGGGAATTATTATTAAATGCACAATAAATGGTCATAAGTAATTAATATATGGTATTGTAAAAATTATTATGGATATATATTATATTTATAATAAATTAATTGTTATTTTAATGTATTTTCAAATAAGTATAAATGAATTCGAGAATTAAGGTATGGAATTTTAGTCTCTAATTATATTCTTTAAGAAATAAGATAAGTCATGAACTTATATTATTTTATGATATGTATAAAATTCTCTATTTATATGTTATAAAATTAAATTTTTTATTATCATGATATTTAAAGTTTACTTTAAACTAATTCTTCGCTTGGTCTTACAGTTCAAATGTTACCAAAGTGGTAAGTGTTTGATGTCACAATGTAACCATTTATCAAGATTGTTTATTATTATGATTTAGAAGATAAAATATTATGATATATTTCTCAAGAAAATAATAAATTTTTTATAATATGGTTTGTATTTGATAATCCATGTTTTAACTTAATTTTACGCTATATACTCAATTTTCTAAAACAATGTTTATAATAAATAACGTTATTATATCTATCTCCGGTTGAAATCCACTTTTTTATATATCTATGATTTCTAAATATGTTTTAAATAAGTTCTTCTATAATCTAAAATGATTTTTTAATGTATTTTAATCAAATGTTTTCATTTTTACAAAATTAATTATAATGTATCTACTAATAATTTTTCAAACAAGTTATTTTTATATTTTTACCATAAAATTGAAAGAAATATTTATTTTCAACGTGTACCACATGAAAGATATTTTCTTCCATCATGAACACGCAATGTTTTAATGAATACTTTAAAATTTTAAAAATATATTTTTAAATAAATGATTTTTTAAATTCATTTATTATTTTTTAGTTCGGAAAAGTTATATTAAGATAGGAATGCTATTTTCCTCTATAAATGTTCCATGAAATATTTTAAAATCATTTATTACATAAGGTTAAAATCAATTTATGTTACTTATGATTTAATGGGGATTTGATCAATGGAAACATTCTTATTATTTCTTTGATTGGTTTTATGTTTATGATTAAAAGACATTTATGAAACTTGCTTCTCTTCCAGGGGTTGTACCATGATAAAATAATTATGCAAACCTCTTTTTCCACATATTATTCTGTGATGAAATGATGAAATTATTATAAAACCTATTTCTTTTTCACAGGTTATTCTATAATTTTTTTTATGAAACCCATTTTTTAATGGGTTCTGATATGATGAATGTTTTATGATCTTTTGGAACATTTTTGTATTGTCTTAATTATGTGATAGGTGATACCCATATCTCCCCCAATATATTGTGTAAAGGTTAATATCTCATAAAATATATAGGGCTACCATGGGGAGTGAACCAAATTATGAAAGTGACAGTGACCACTATGATAGTCTAGGTATTGAACATTGACTATAAATGTTGTCAGTGGTGAACCCATTCCACTATGATAGTTTTGTAAATGAGCCTTGACAAATAACTAAATGATTTTCTATGATTTTTTGTATATAAAAAATCAAGCTATTATTCTAATATTTTTATATCTCATTTTCTTTGATTCCATTATGATAAATGACTTATAAAATACCAATATTTAATCCATAATTAAATTTATAATCAATTACATGAACTATATTTTTTTCAAATTCTATTATCATTCTCTCATACCATTATTCTCATGATATATTTATACTTCCATTTTTACCCTTTTGAGCCTTTGAGATCACCCATTATTATATTTTAATTCCCTAGGTTATAAAGAATGGTATTATTTATGTCTTGTCTGATAAGGGTGACAGTTATGAAGAACATAGTGGGAGATTATATAGTTCAGTTATAAACTAATTGATTATGTATCCATGATTCCAAAGGCACTAAGTATTAATGATTTAGGTGAAAGTAATTTTTTACATATTGAATATTCAAATATTAATATTTAATATATATGTACCAAAATTATGGGTCTCTATAGTATGTATTAGATCAATTTTTAGTAAACCTTTGAAAAAAAGGAAGATAAAAAATTAGTGTGAAACCTTATAATAATCCTATATATAAGAGAATATCCTATGTTATGGAAAATAATAGAGTATGGTTTTTCTAGTAATAAATCCTTATCTGAATACTAATAGAGGATATTGTTCTATAACAGATGTACTAAGGGGTAATAACTCCAAATAAGGTGCATCAGGATTGACTTGAGTGTTAACTGGTACACTTCAATGATCCTTACTTCACACCTAGTGTAACACTCATGGGGGATATTCTTTGGTTAAGTCACATTATATTTAGGAACCATCATGAAGGATTTGAATAATAAACATGAATAACCTATGAATAATATAATGTTTCATATATTGAAAATGTGTATTCATGATTTAGACATACTATAAGTGTTTTTTCATGATTATGTGGATCCTATATATTATTATTATGTTTGGACACTATTTTTTGGTTTTATTCAATTAATGGAACCAAAATAATACATTTTAATTTGGACTTTGATGGAATGTTCAATAATTTTCTTCTTGGGAAACCAATTGTTATGGGTGTTAGAATGAAAAATGTCATTTTTATGCTCACACAACATTCTCAGACTATGAGTCACACTGAAATTCCAAATGATAAAAGGGGGTAACAATATTTCATTGATTCTTTCATATAGAAACATTCAATGTATTTTACAAGTTCTACAGATCAACATATTTTTAGAAATGGATTAGAACTATCGAAAAGATATCTTCTGTTCTATAGTACAACATGATGGAATTTACTGATTATAATAGGACGACTTTGTGAAATTATTCAATAGTAGGTAAATTACTCGTATTAGTTTCATGAAAATGGAGATGGAATCAGTTTAGTTAATCAATACATATGATGAATCGTTTAGTATTTATGTGAGGACTATTAAAATAATATAGAGGTATGATTCTAGTATTATCATCCAACCTAAAGTAAGGATGAAGGATTAATCAGTGGATTAAAACCATGTATTTAAAGGGAATTGTACATAATGGACTTCATTACATATTAGGAAATCATTTTTTGTGTTATAAATATTGAAATATATATTAGGTTTACCCATAAATTACAAAGCCTTAATATGAAAAGAAACATGCAATTCAAAGGAATCTCTAAAAACCAGGGAGAAAAGAAGATGGTATTTCCTTCATGAAAAAATCGTGGAAGAAAACATATGGGAAATTATCTTAAGTGGACTATTAAATGTTTTAATTTTGGGATGAAGGTCATCAATAAATTTATTTCTAAATTTATGGGAATAATTTTGAAAATTTTGTGAATACATAAGAAACTCCATATAATTAACCATCCAAAAACTACTGTTTTAAATGAAATTAGCGTGGGCATTACGATAACTAGTGACTAAATAAGAAGGATAATTATAGTGATGGATGTTAGTGACCTATTAATCAATGAGGAAAAGGGAGATCACATGTGATCACTATTTCATATGAGCAGCGTGATATTGATGTGGTGAAAGGTACAAAAACCATCTTATCTTTAACTGTTAATATCTTATAAGACTATGTATCTACCCGCTATTTTATATAAGAAGAATTTTATATGTGTATCAAAAATCCACCTCAATTATTAGTTTTTGAATTATATGTGAAAATCCAAAATCATACATTGATCACATAAAAAGTCTATGATTCTTATCTTGTTGATGTTTGTGGGAATGTGCTTCCTTAAAATCTTTAATTCTCCCTCTATTTAAATTTGATGTTATCTTGGGAATGGATAGAATTTCATAACCTAAAGTCTATATCAATTCCTAATTAATGGAATTTACATTTTATATTCTAAACCAAGCTGTGATTATACATCAGTGTGGTGATAAAAATGAACATAAAATGGAAATAAAATCCATTTTATGGGTTTTGATTCATATTTAAAGAGGGTGATTATATTAGATGGTTATGAAGAAAATTCTCATCAATGATGCGCTTATTTGTTTTAGAGTGTTATTATATTTTCTTTAAAAGTGTCTCCCAAAATTCCACTGAAATGTGAATTTGAGTTCTAAGTAGAACTCGTAACTAGATCCACATGCATTTCAAAGACTTATAATAAAATGGACCTCATTGAGTTATAGGAATTGATATAAGAGACATTAAGAGAACCCTGATAATTTATTGAATCAGCCAAGTGTGTCACCTTGTGGTGAAACTTTTCATTATGTTAAAGAAAGATGGATCGATGTAACTTTTAATTGATTATTAGGAGCTAAAAAATATTATGATCAATATTAGGTATTATTGTCCCAGTATTTATAACCTATTTGATATATATACTTCTCTAAAAAATTTTAATGTATATATTCACAAAGAAGGAGTTAAATATGTATAATAGAATATGGTTAGAGCTTATTAATTCTAAATAAACTACTATATTGGAAAAAGAATAAGTGTGTCAAATGAGTATAGTCAAAAGGAACATACAAGATTATCTATGATGAGGATAAAAAAGATCCAATATTTATGGATTTTCAAAAGATGGCTCTCAAAATCCATAATTAAGGGTAGAAATATTATCTTTCTCAAATAATATTCCTACTATATATCTATGTGAGGAAAAAGTTGAATAAAAGGGTGAATTTATCTTCAAAATAAGGTGAGAAATAGTTATAAACTAGGCCAGGATGCCATCCAACCTAGCGTATAAACAAGTCGGAGAGACTACCTAAAGGGTTTTCCTGATCCCCATAGGCTCACAATTAGTGTCAGGGATCAAAGAAAAAATAACGGTAATGATGTATACAAAAATAATGTAGGGTTGAATGAATAAATAGAACAAGTGTAAGAACCAACAAAATTCAACGTTGATAAATATAAAAAACTGAACCGGATGCAAAAATTAAAAAAACAGAAACTAAATACCAAGATGAAAGTCAAATATATTACCACAATCCCTATTTTACCTCTAGGTCACCACCAACAACATGACCAAACTGCTCTGAAAACAAGATCAATAACACGAACTAGAAACCTGCACATGCAAAACAACTTGGTTCTACCAACATAGAACAATATAAGTATGATGTGATCTTAACAACATAGTAGGAAACCACCATAGAATCCATAAATTTCCATTACTAAAAACAGTCCATAAACACTAGATTGAACTATATATATGAAAATAAGACTCTGTTACATTTTAAGAAAACAAACATAGCATTCAAAAAGTTCCAATTTTAAAATAACACATATAGTGTTCTTTTTCAAAAAAAATTTCTCTTTCCAAAACCATTTTTATTTAAGAACTAACCCAGTCACAAAATCCATTCAAGTAAACAAATCAAGGATGTACTTAAAATATAGTGGACCTACACATGATGATAAAAATAGAAAGACTAATATAAAACATGCAGCTAAAAAACAAACAAACAAATACATACAATAACTATGGGAGTACTTAAACATCCCTAAAGTGATCCCTGTACATACTTGGGTCAGACTCACATTCTGGAATATGGTGTAACTCCAAATTCGACAACCAAGTAGCTGTTCTAATTGCCAATCCAATGGAACTACCCACCGGGACAATAATCCATCCAAGTGGAACCATCCTATTAAATCATGGTTGATAAGAATATATTACTCAATCCTCTAAGAGACACCTAGGAAACCCATGGAAATTATACAATGTCTAAGTTGGAGGCCCTTTCACGTGCTACTCACCATACCTTGTATCACATCACTTTCCAAACTCAAGCACTAAAACCACCAATATAATAACCCACAAGGGAAAATCCTTAATAGGGGTGCCCATCATATACCAAACCAATCACAAGTGATAATAAGGCCATCATATTACGTTATCTTTTAATTCATATCTCAAAAAACCATATGTATCCAACCAAGAATTTACATTTTTAAAACCACATTCAATTCCCAATATTACAAAGTTCCAAATGGGCCATATATCTTGTTCATTCCAAATAAACTTTCAAAAGTGAAATAACAAAAAATATTTTATAAAAAATAATTTTTTTACTAACTTATTTCAAGACCTAGACGAAAACACACAACACACATAATGATGAGAAATTAGTTTCCACATAACATGAAAACCCAACCATATTCCAAGGTACCAAATGGGTTACATTCTTCGAACACCCATTTGAAATAATAGTAAAGTCATTTGGAAATTAAGGGTGTTTTGTTAAACACCAAGAGCTTAAAATATACATATATGTTTTTTTAAATTTGGGTTTTATGTAAAGTAATACAATCGTTATTTTTGTTGAAATCCATGTCTTCAATCCAGCCACCCATGGAGGTTCACACATCCAATTAAATACCAAAAAAATCTTCTACACAAACCACTTTCAAAGAAACATCACATGCCTTCAAACCAATACAAAAAAATACATAACAAAAACATTTTTTGCCACATATAAATCCCAAATAAGAATACAAATAATTTAATATAACAAATATAAGGGAAAAAACGACTCAAATTAGTCAAATTTTCACCAAATTTTCAATTGAAATTTTATCAAACACAATAGGTGCACATATACATAGTCATATTTAAAGAATAACTTAGAAAACCATTTTTTAACAAATTATACCAAGACCGAAACCCCATAAAAAACCAAAAAATCATGTCACAATCATGTGAAGAATTTTTATAAAATATTTTAAAACACACAAGAATCAATGGATTTTTATGGAATGGAAAATAATGAAAACACCAACCTCGATGATGTTCAAATGAAACCAAACTCTAGGAGGGGGAAGATCAAAACCCAAGACATGATCTGCACACCCTAACATAAATTAAATCAAATAATACACAAACTACAACCCCTATTATTCATCTAAGAGTCAAAATTGACTTGGAACCCCAAGGAATTAAGAGAGTAGAGGGACTTTGAGGGAAAACTATCCAAAAACCCTAAGCATATTACCTAGGAAGCACTGAAGAGCATCAAAAGAAGAATGAGAACTAATGGTAGAGTGCAAGGGGGCTCCCTTCATGCAAAAAAATGACCAAGGAGGAGGAAAAAAGGGGTGAAACATAGGGGAATAAAAAATTGAATTAATAGATTTTTAAAATATGGGTAGCTTGCATGGTTTACCAAATCATGCACCAACTATGCGGTAGCTACTATCAAAGAAAGATTGACTACACATCCATACCACATAGTTTGACATATCATGTGTAACCCATGTATAACTGAAATCCCTAATTCTATAGGTCTTATATGGTTACATAGTTCAGGCCTCATGGTTTGACGAACCATGTTTTTGAAGAATTCATAGGCAAAAAATTCACAAAAAAACACAAAAAACTCAAAAATTTAAGCTGCGAGATCAATCTAAACCTCAAGTAAAAGATCCAAATCCAAGAAATAAATAGATTAATATCATATTCAAGGAAGGTGTGTTATAATTATCCACACCACAAAAACTTTATTCCCTTAAAAGTTCATTAATCCAACAATTATCCAAACATGATTTCATGCCCAATCAAAATACAAAGAAAACATGAACTTTGAAGGAACCATTCACTCTAGAAGTCACACCTAACCGATAAATTCTAAAATGTATCACAAGAATATGGGGAAAATATGAGAGTTTTCTTCCCACTACAAGAACTCAACTAGCACTTCCCTGACAAAATGGGAACTCAACACACAAGCTATCCCAAACTTCTCCATAACAACCGAACAAAACACTCCCATAAACAGACAACTACTAACTTAACTATCCAAAATTCATTTACATGATAGAAACAAAACTTCATCTAGAACTAAAAATTTACTTCTCTAGCCAAAACCCCCAACACAAGGAGATAAATCTATATAAGGAACATGAACCAAACAACGATCACAAATATAAAGATGAACATCAATTTCTGAAAAGCCTGAGTATCTCTAAAAGAACATGATAGAAAGTGAGGAATTGATTCATGAAAGTCTAACCATTTAAAGTTTCACATTCTAATAAAAAAACCTTTAGAAACAAGCTAGGATAAGTTTATCACACTTTTATAATGAATGATGAACTCATGACATAAAAAATAATGAAAAAACAACAAAACTCCAAATATATCCACATAAACCTGGTGCAAAACCCAAGATATGGTTTTCAAAACACCCCTATCAATTATTGAATATACAAGAGCATCAATGTGAGGCATGTGGATAGATCCATAATAAGTGAAGATTATTCTTCCTTAAAGTTCAGAACTGACTTCCTCTGATCACATTTTCTTATTTGGGAATGTTTCATTTAAAAATTCTGTAGGTGTCCTAAACTACCACTGTGACGGAAATTATTTATGGGATTACGACATAATGTCTTCAAATTTCCTTACAGAAACAATTGAATAACAAAAATAAATGGTCTGAATAACTAGATATCATACCCAATGAAGTTGAATTTTTAAAAATAGGCACCTTTAGTACACACCACTCATCATATGGGGGTTCCTTTTAAGAAACAAGAGACATAAGATTACCAACTTGTGTTCAAAAAACCATCTCGTTTAAAAATTCTTCATCCTCAAACCTATAAAAATAAAGATCCCTCAAGGAGAGGACTCATACTTTGATCATTAGATAGATACCCCTAATTAAAAGATAAGCCTTCAACAAATCATATGACACCACCTCCAAAGAAAAGTAAACCAACTCCTTGAACTATTCAGTGTAGGCCTTCACTGTATGCTGACATGGATGAATACTCATTATCTCTCCCCTTTTCTTATTCTTCACCTCCTAAAGTATAACCCATCAAACAATAATGGACTTAAACACTTCCCATATCATCCTGACTTTCCTCGATAGTGGAGAAAACAAATCCCATAAGTCCAAATCTAGGCTACAAAATAAACCCAGAACAGTATGAACACTAGTTGATTTAGGAATTCCAAATGATTTAAAGGAACGCTCAACGGCCAATGAGCCCGTACCCGAATGGTAAGGGCTCCTGCTTGGAATCCATGTGACCCAGGTTCAAAACCGTTTGGAGGAGAATTTATGGGCACTGTAGCAGTACTGTAGCAGTACTATAGTAGCCATAACTATCCACCCGATTTGAGCCTTTGGGCCACTGGTTTGGGTCTATGGGTCTCCAGGGCCTTCAAGTAACCGAAGGACTTTAGGACACAGGGCCTTCGAGCCACGTAGACCATGGAGTAGACCAGTTCACACAGAAGAGGCCCCAGAAGAGGATCAGAGCAACAAGAGTAGCACCCACGAGAAGCAGAGCTAACCGGATTGGAAGAATGAGAGGGTATGGAAGCCGCCATCAGGACCAAGCACCATGCAACTTTGTATGGCATAATTCTAATTGATCAGAAATGAAAGGTGTGGTCCTAGGTGATCAATGACGCAGAAGATGGGGAGGGGTAGTTCAAGTGGGCTGGGCCTACGGGTCATGTATTGGGAATGGTATGCCTCTAGGCCTTTGGGTCATGTATTGCGGGTCAGTTGGGCCTTATGCGTTGGGCCTACAGGTCATGTACGGGTTCCCCTTCAACCCTTAAAAGGGATATCATCCATAATAATATAAAAATATAAGGCCTTAGGGCCATTCGGGCAGGGCACACTCAACTCCATCAAGAAACTCCATTTCCTCTAATGAACCTCGATCACTACAATAGACAAGTAACACTCAATAGGAACTAGAAATTGGGAATGACTTACCAGAAACATTTGGGTCATTTTTGGGTTAAATACACCAATTAACAAAAATAACACCATTTCAAAACCAAAATCAATCCAATAGACAATAAGAAATAACATCATGATCCAAAACAATAGGCTCACAAACAAAACACATACAAACATAACAAAAAACCCTTTTTTCAAATATCACAACTTCCATTTTAAATTTAAAAACATCCTTATTTTAAGGTTACTTTTCAAAATGGAAAACCCAATTTTTATCCCAAATTTTTTTCCTAGAATCATTTTCTTATTCAAAGAAAATTTAGAAAAACTAGGCCAAGCCTTTGAATTCAAATACACGCCCATTGAATCTTATTAATCATTTCATATTTGTTCATCAATTTCAATCCGGACATTCCATCAATCACCTCACAGACATACCCACACATATGTTAACGACCATGAGTAAAACCATGTGTCACACCCATTCCACTTACTTATAAATTCAAAACATGTACCAAATTTTCAAACCAAAAAACTTTATCCTTTGAAACCCATTTTAAAATCAAAAACAATTTGAAAGGAATAATTTATATTTCAAAAGTAGTTTTATTATTAATAGGATACTCAAGTCAATAGGGTCCAAAACAAAACACGAATCACAACAAGCCACCATAATGAGGAACTAGTGCACATTCCTAACTTGGTGACACAACCCAATTAAGCATCAACAACTATGAGGCGATGAAAATGTGTACTCAGACATCAATTGGGTCACTACTCCATGTGATATCAGGACATAAAACTAGTTCACCTTCATTGTCATTCCTCATCCAAAATAATTCAAATTCCACAATGAATAATGAAAACCTGGACTTCCCCAAGAAAATTATGGATTAAAATGAGCAAAAGATCGGGAGACTCTTCACGTAACTACCACTCGACTCCTTACAGTCCTAAAATCCAACTAGTTGAAACCCAAAATTACTAGTTCCTCAGTTGATACCATTAAGTAACAAACCATACTAGGATACCATCCATCCTGACATCTGACCCTATCTGATACATGGACCAAAGGACATTCCTGATCCCTACCACTAAAAACTAGTTCTAGGCATTAGTGAAAACAATATAGGAATTATTTTTTTCTAATAAACGAGTATCAAATAGTAAATATAAAAATAGGAAGAATCAAAAAATGAACTTTGATAAATATATAAAAATGGTCGAAATACAACAACTAAATAAACAAAAAACAAAATAAAAATCTTAAAACTAAACCATGCTGCCATGATCTCCATGTGATCTCTTGGTCACCACTAACCAGAAGACCAAACTTCTCCAACAATGGGCACATGTATCATAAACCTAAACCTGTAAAACATATCAGGTATAATGACACCAAATGTTACAAGTAGGGTGTGATATCAAAAGCTGAGTAGGAAACTGCCACAACATCCCTACATTTCCCTTCTTAAAAATAGTCTAAAAACACTAGTTTGAATATATATATATATATATGAAAATATATCTTTATTTCATTTTAAAAAATTAAACACATATTTCAAAAATATCCCACTTTTTATCAACACATGAAGTTTTCATTTTCAAAAATTTCTTTCACTTTCCACAAAAATTATTTTATAAAAACAGACCCGTCCAAAAAAATTGTTCAAGTAACCAAAACATGATTGGGTAGAAAATGAATTGGAACAACACAGTAAAATAAATCTAGAAAGACTGATATCAATCATATATCAAAAAGATAAACATGAAAATACAAATAATAACCATGGGAATTCCTAAATATCCCATAGTGATCCTCATACATTCTATGGTCAGACTTACCTACTGACATAGGGTGCAACTCCAATGTCAATAACCAACTAGAAGTTATATATTCTAATATAGTGGTACTTAACACCTAACCAATAATCCATCTAAGGGGTGCTAACCCATTAAATCGAGGTTTATAAGAAACTATCACTCAACCATATAAAATATGCTCCATAAAGCCCTGGAAATTGTACATTGTGTAAGTATGAGGCCCTATAATACATTACTCACCTTACCTTTTATCACTACACTAGCCTACCCCAAACACAGACACAACCAATACGATAACACATAAGGGAAAATCCAAAATTAGGGTTCCTATCATATACCAAACCAATCATAAGTTCCATCAAGGCATTCATATTACATGATATTTTGAATCATTTCTCAAAACACCTTATGTTTCCAACCAGGAATTAACATTTTCAAAACCACATTCATTTATAAACATTAAAAAGTTTTAAATGATCCTAACACCACTTTCATTCCAAATAAACTTTTAAAAGCGCAATGCCAAACATAAATTTATAAAAAATATAATTACATATCAAAACTTATTTAATGATTGAGTTGAAGACACACAATACAATTAAAGATGCCAAATGGTGTTCTACAATAGTTGAAAAATCAACCATCATTCAAAGTACCAAAAGGGTATCATTCTTCAATCATCCATATAAAATCACACTAAATTAATTTAAAAATAAATAGATATTAGTTAAACATATAGTGTTTAAAAGATACATACAATTGTTTTGAAAACCATGTTTTATGTTTAATAAGTCCATGGTCATTTCTGCACTCTTCCATGGGTGCACTCTGGGCACGCATGGATGTTCCCACATCCAATGAAATACCACAAGAATATTTTCAACAAATCATTTTCCATGATACATCACATGACTTCCAGCTAATACAAAAAACCACACTATAAAAATCACCATGTTCAACATATATATCCCAAATGAAAATCCAAAAAATTTAATAAAATATATGTAAGAAAAAACACCACTCAAATAATTCAATTTAACTCTAAAATCTCAATTGACCTTTTATGGGACACAGTAAGTACACATATACATAGGCATATTTAAGGAATCACATAGAAAACGATTTAAAAAGAAATATATAAACACCAAAACACAACAAAAAAATCAAACAAACACATAAAAATCATGTGAAAAATGTTTATTAATTATTTAGAAACACACAAGCATCAATGGATTGTCCCAAAAAGGAAGATAACAGAAACACCAATAACAATGAAGTGTGAATGCAACTAAAATATGAGAGGAGGAAGATACAATACCATGAAAAGTTCTTAACACCCTAACTTTCAAGAAATCTAATCATATAAATGCCTTAACCCCTAGGGATAGACCAAGAAGAAAATCCCACAAGAAAACCCATAGAATCAAGGGAGAAGAGGGGTATTAATTATAGAACAATTAAAACCCTAAGAATCATACATTGTATTTTTTGAGTAGCATTAAAAGAGGGAGGAGAACCAAAGGGATATGGATAGGTAGATCCCTTTATTCACCAAAAATGACCAAGGAGGAAGAAAACATTATATTGTTTAAAAATAGGGATGGGAAAACTTGTAAATTTATGATTCTAAAAAATAGGGTAGCTCGCCCGGTTTGGCCACATAGTTTACCAAATCCTTCACCAATAGTGCAATGGCGATTATCCAAGAAGGGTCAACTATAGGGATAGACCAAACGGTTTCACTTACCTTCTGAAACTATGCAGTAAATTCTATCTTGAATTCTATACCTTCCATGCAGTTACCTAGGTTGGGCCACATGGTTTGACAAGCTATGTGCCCAAAACATGTGCATGCCAAAAATTAAACTGAAAACTCTAAAACATAAAATTTTAATCCAGTAACACAATCTAAACCTCAACTAAAAGACCCAAACCTAATAAATGAATAAAATAAAAGGATTTTCAAGGTTTCAGTGTTAGATAAATGTTTCTGAGTTTAAACTTGATCTGAATGAAATTATATTTTTCAAGAACTATGTATATGTTCTATCTATATACGAATTAAATATGTTCTATTAAAGGAATCACATAGTTCTTCATTCTCTATACATATCAGATGTTCAAATATGTATAGATATATAATATGGTATTTCTTTGGTGTTAGAAAGATGAAATATATTACAATGTCTGTATCTTAATTGTTGGTATGTCAACAAGTTAGGGATATGAGAAAAACGTTTAAGGGTATATTACTCCCATTACCCATACTAGAATGAAAATTGGAAAACATCATTATGGATTTTGTCATTGGACAAAAAAAATCTAAATGACATAATGATATATGAGTTTTAGTACATTAACTAAAAAATTTAGCACACTTCATCAATCTCGAAAAATATTTCACACTATATAATATTTCCAAAATATACATTATGTAAGTGGTAAGGTTTCATAGAGTACCAAATTTAATTGTATAAAACCTAGATTTGAGGATTTCCTCAAAGTTCAGATGAGGTCTTTAGAAATCTCTTGATACAGAGTTTAGTTTTAGCACTGTGTATCACCATCAAATAGATGTTTAATATGAGATAATTATTAAACCCATATATTATATGGTTAGATACTTTTATTTGGATTTCAAAGGTTGTTGGTAACAATACATTCTTTTAGTATAATTTTCTTACAATAATATTCATCACTAAAGAATTCAGATAGATCCATGTGAATCCCTCTATGGAAAGAAGTGTATAACTCCAACATACTAGGCTAAAGTTAGAGAAATAAATCTATTGTGATCTGTTTGGGATGAATAAATTATAGAGAATGTTAGATCCATTTCACCAAAATCTATGGGTAGAAAAAAGTCAGAAGAAAATTTTCACTATTTTAATCAATGTGATCTGGAATTTTAATTTTGTGGAAAGGGGTTTCTAGGAATTTATATATAGTATAAGGTTATGTGATTCAAGAAGAAAGAGAAACTAAGCCCTTGGTATATCAATCCATTTAAAAAATTTATCAAATCAAGATGGAATATTATCGATTAGATCTTCCACTAATCCTCTATGATGTTTAAGGTGTGTTCCATGCTTCTATCACGAGGAAGTACATGAATAGTCCTTCACATGTACTAATCTCACAGGTTCTACCATTATAGCATGATATTTATTATCAGGAACAACCATTATGAATTTTGGATCATATAGAGAGTGTGGAACAAAACAAGACCACTCACCTCGTTAATGTTTTGTGGTAAAACCACTAGTGTGAAGTGGTTATGTGAGAAAGTGAGGATGAAATGAGAAATAAGTATACTCAATTATATATAATAAATAAATATTTTGGATAGAAAATTTTATTTTAAGGGTGGTATAATGTAACACCTTAATATTTTTTCAAGTATTATTTTGAATAAATTTAATTTTTTTCGATAGATTTCCCTACACACAACACTATGTTTTCAACAAACTGTGATATATTATTAATATTATTATTTACAAAATACTGTTATAAAATAGAAATTTTAAATTGAAGAATGAATTGGAATAATAAATTTTAAAATATAAAGTATAACTATTTTATATAATGGGAATATATTTATAGAAAAGTTATTAATGTTTATTAAAATATTTATAGGTTTTTGAAAAAGCAATTTAAAAAAATGTTTTTATTGTGTTTTGTAAAATAACATTAAAACTAATTTTTTAATATTTCCGAAAACTTATTTTATAAAATAAAATTTATTTTTAAAATGCACAAATCCAAATTATCCTTGAGTGAATTTTTAGATTTTTTTTGAAAATATTAATTTTTTGATGAATAGTAAAAAATACAGACTTTTATTAAAAATTGAGTTTAACTTTGAAAATTCTAAAAATATAAAAAATATTTTAAAAACTATTTTTAAACTAAAAATATATCAAATATATACTTATTAATCCAATTTATTTCAATGGAATCAATTTTTGTTTGAATTTATTAGTATAAAACATTTTAAATTTATGAAAATTTTCTCTTTGGAAAACTGCTTTTCATCACGTATGAAGGATTAATTTTGAATTAAAATTTCCAATTATATGAATGGAAATGTAGAAGATTTATTCCATAATTTTAATCCCCATAAATAATATTAATAATAATTTCAACCAAATATTTGGTCAAAATTAATATTAATAATATAAAAAGTTAATTAATGTGTTTAAGGTTAAAATAGGTTTAGTAGGGGTTAAACTATGAATATATAGTAAATGATCTATAAAATTATCCATACACAATTTTAATGACATATTCAATGATTTTATGTTCTATGGTTTAATAATGATCTATTTTGGAGCTTTTATTTATGTGGAAAATGTGGGAACACTTTATTCTTTTGAAAAATTTGATGTGTCCTCTCCCCCACTAATAAAAGGTCACCCACTCCTCTAATCTTCACAAGTTAAAAAAATTGGATCACAAAATAACAACCCAAATCCATTACTTAATTCCCTCCCCATATACCCAAGGCATTGTTTTTATTATTAAATGATCCAAATATAGATTTACCTATAAATATAAAGGGGTAATCCAAAGAAGAGGTAAAATACTTATACCTGTGTTCTTGTTTTGTTTATTCTACCATATAATTAAACTCTTCTCCAAACATGATGACATAATAAAAAATTATATAAAATAAACTTATATTTTTTTATGTTAATGGAATAACCTATATACATCTTCTCTTCCATCAAATGGGAAATGGAACCGTTGATTAGGAGTACGATGGAATAATGCCTCATGAACCGATGTAATTCATTTTCCATCACGACATCTCAAAGATGGATATAATGATGGATTAATTATATTTATAAAATATTTATTAAATTATTATAATTATGTGCATATAATATCACATATAACTTCTTACATTTCATTCTATGGGCATGCGATAATGTTGTTGGTGGGTACGATAGACTACCGTCTCACAAAGCGATGTGATTAATTAATAACTTATGCTTCAAATAGAAAGTAATAATGATATTTTTAATTAAAATATGTGATATATATGACCTAAAAGTTATTATTTAAATTTAATAGATTAATTAAAATTCATTTGTTTCAATCATAAAGAGAATAGAAAAAACATTCTTGTATACGTATGATACATCATCTCCATGAATGGTGTTATTAATTTTCTCTATCCTATTTTAATGGGTTATAAAAAATACATATATAGTGAATATATATGATATTTATATAATCTTTTAATTTTTTTATTTTATGGAACTGTTATCAAATTAAAAGGACCAGGAATAAAAAACCAAAAAATAAATGAAAAATTGAAATAATTTTTACATAAAAAATGATGTTAACCAAGAATTGTTAATAAAAGAGTAATAAAAGGACATAAGTAAATAATATATGGTATTATATATATGATTATAGTTCTATAATATGGGTATAATAGAATTAAATTTATTAAACTGGATGTTTGAATGTGGATGAAGTAATTTGATACATAAGGTAAGGTGTTTTGTCTCAAATTTCCTTCTTTGGGGCATAAGTTATGTTATGCACCTATATTCTTTTTATATGTGTATATAGTGACTATTTGAAATTTTATATCATATATTTATTTTTTCTAATGATATATAAATTATTATTTAAATTTATTCATCCATGGGTCTTACAATTCAAAAGTGACCAAAGTGGTAAGTGCTTGATGTTACAGTCCCATTATTTATTATGATTTTTTATGATTATACATTAAATGGTAAAATATTCTTATATATTTCTCAAAAAAATCATGAATTTTATTCTACCATGATTTTTTTATTTATAATCCTTGTTTTCCCTTAATTTTTATCTCTTTATATACACAAGATTCCAAAATGAAGTTTTCAAATACAGTCGACGTTATTTCTATCTTTGGATAAAAATAATTTTTCTGCATTTCCCACTATTTATAGTAGTAGTTTAAAGAAATAATTTACTCTTATAAAATTATTTGTTAAATAAATCTTTACCCATGTTTAAATTTTTACAAAATTACTTAATAGGAATCTTCTTGTTGTTTTCCAAATGAGGTGTTTTTTACCTTTTCCCAAAAATATGAATGAAATATTTTTTTAACATGTACAATAATACTAGTATTTTCCACCATCCTTACCAATAATATTCTTAAATATTTCTATATATGTTTGTAAATTTTTTTAAAAAATATTTTTTTTTGTGAATAGTTATTTTTACATGTTTTTTAATGTGGAAAGGATATATTCCCCAAAAAATGTTCCAAGTGATCTTTCACAATCATTTTCTATATAAGATGACATCCTTTTATGTAATTTGTGATTTATTGGATATAATCCAAGGATTTCATTTTTATTCTATCTCTAAATGGTTTATTTTTATATTGAAAATATATTTATGAAGCTCATTTCTCTTCCATGAGTTATACCATGATAAAATTATTATTAAACATGATTCTTTTTCCATAGGTTATAAAATTATAAAATGATGAAATGATTATGAGACATAATAATTTTCCATAGGTTATTCAATTATGAAATGTTTATGAAATTTTTTTTTAATGTTTTTTGATTTGATTAATTATTTATGTTATTTTTTGCACATGAATATTTTATTTTCATTAAGTTATTGGTGAAATCTATATCTCCATCCAATGCATTTGTAAATGATTTATATCTCATAAGATAAATTAGAATGGAATAGGTAGTGAACCTAGTTATGTGTGGGAATATATCCACTATGATTGTATTGGGAGTGAACCATGACTATTATGATGGTTTGGGGAGTGAACTCATTCCAATAGGATAGTTTTGGCAATGATCCTTGACTATTATGGAAATAACATTATATGCTTATGTGTATTTCGAAAATCTATGTCTTCTGTTAATTTCTTATTCTCATAGATCATGTCACTTTATTCTATTATGATTTATTTCTTATAAACTTCTAATATTTATTCAAAGAATCATGTTTATGATTTATTATATGAAGGGTATAGTTTAAAAATGTTATTATCATGTTTGTATACCCTTATATTCATGATATATTGATATCTCCATTATTTACCATTACTAAGCATCTCACATTACTATTTCTTATGTTTCCTTCACATAGGTTGTGAAGAAATTTATATTGTACAACAAGTCAAATAAGGTTGATGGATATGAAAAACATAGTTGGAGATGACATAGTTCAATGAAAAACTAGTTCTTTACATATCAATGTTTCTAATGGCATTAGACCTAAATGATTCTATCATGGATTGTTACATTATGTATTGAATTTTAATCTAGTAATATGTAATATCTTTATGAAAATTATGGGACACTATAATGATCCTCAATCTTATCATCTCTATTATTTTCCACTTTTGGAACCATTTTCATTCGATAATGACTTTTCCTTTTCTATTATTACAAAAAATAACAATATCATTAATTATAAAAGGTCATTTCACAACTTATTTTATAAACATGATAATATTCAAATTACTTTTGAACCATTAACCATTTCACTTCCCCTAGAACCCTCTACCACTTTCGGAAGATCTTCTATCCATTAACAATACCTTAATCTTACATTTCCAGAAAATATTCCTAGAGAAGGTTCAAATTCTCATTTTGAGTAATAATCAATTCTTAACGTTTATTTTTATTTATTTTTATGTTCCAAAACTACATTATCTATTCCAGTATAATGACATAGTTATTATAAATATAATTGAATTTATTTATATCAATTCTCTATAATTATCCCCCTTTCATAGAAAAATGATAATATCGTTCTTGTTATGTGTGGACTAGAACCTCATTGAACCAAAATTTTTATTTTATATAATTTTCATACACGGTTAGAAAAATGGGTAATTAATTTATAGATATTATATTTTTATCCTAATTACTATTCTTGAAACATAACTCAATCTATACATTCTTTTTTATATGGAAAATGAAAACCTCATTTATGTGTATATGTTGACTACCACCTCTATCGAGTGGCATGTTCCATTTTTGATCACTTCACAAAATGGGTGTATCTAAAATATATTAAATGAATATATATTATATTATGTACTAATATATTTCATTAATATGATTCAGAAATTAGGAAGCAAAATTAATGATCTTTATAAAGTTATTCATTAATATCGGTAAATTACTCAAAACAAAATTTCCATGGATTCTGTTCATAAAAACAATTCCCTTAGTTTCATTAAAATTATCAAATAGATTAATAAATCATTAAAAAATAATTTTAATATATTTTATATTATGTTAATTATGAACTTATTATGAAATAACAGGGTCCAACAACGCCATTTCAAAACATGTATGAATAATCAAAATTGCTAACTTCCTATCATGAAAATAAACTATAACTAATGCTTAAATTTATAATAAGTTATTTTTATTGAATATTATATAGGTTAATACATGAGATTAAGGTTCCTAAATGAGTTTTAAATATTTTTATTTTTATTAAATAGTATATTGAAAACATTCAGGAATATTAAGAGTTAAGGTAAGGGTTTTATTATCTTAATTTTTTCTCTTCAAGACATACTCTATATTCACGACATATTTTTATTTATAAAATGTATATATACTAACCTATAGATGGTTTTATTATTAAAAAAATTTAATTATTTAAAAATCCATGTCAATTTCTACCCTTTATATTATTTCAGTATAAATGATACTAAATATATAAGGGTTCTTCGTATCAATTTTCTTTATTCGAATCATATATTTTATTCACCACATGTTTAATTTTGTGTGGTATATATAATACCTATTTGAAATATTATATCATGAATATATTTATATTCATTGTATTTGAAGTAACATTTCAATCATTTAGTTCCAAGATCATTTGATTTGTAATTTACCAAAGCTGTATGATTTTGATTGACCATTAAAAGCATTCCTATTTATAGAGATTCATTTAAAAGATTTAAAATATTTCTCAAAATAATTTCAATTATTAATTATTTTGAATATAAAATAATATATTTTTATATTTTGAAAAAATATTTTTTTAAAAAGGAATTCTTGATTTTAAAATGGATTTTGAAGGACTGTGTAATGAAAATATAATTATTTAATATATTTTTTATCTCCAAGAAGATTTTTCAAAGAATATGTTTTATAATTATTTTAAAACAAATTTTGGGTTAAATTATATTTATTAAAATAAATTATCATGATTGAAGTATTTTATTATAAATAACACATTTTATAGAATTTTCAACCATTTCAAAAAGGGACATTTCTTATTTTTTTCAAAGGTATTTATCTATAATTATTAAAATGGTGTTTTAAATCTATGTCATAATCTTGTATAATTATCAAGTCTCCTTGGGAATATAATATAATATTTCAATCCAAATTAATTCTATCTATTTATTATGACCATGTTATTTTATTAATTAAATGGGAATGTTATTGGAATAACCTATTTTTTATTCCAATATATATAGTTATTGATTACTAAGTAAATTAGATTATCATTTTATTATTATTCATTAATTGTATATTGTGAATGGATTGGACTTATTTAGTAATGGGTAAGGATTGAAATACCTCCAAGATGCATTGGTAGGTCTCATGAGACAAACTAGTCTTAGTGTTTAGTGTATGTATGTCTATTTATTTATATTACCCTGACACATGGATTTGAAAAAAATATTATGATATATATGATCCTTATGCCTATTAAAATGGACATGGTAGTAAGATTATGATATATATGATCATTATTCCTTAGTTTAGGTAATTGAATTATATGTCCAGTATTATTCATTCCATCACCATCAAATTAGTTATTTTTATCCATGTTATTATTTATTTTACTATGTCATAATTGGATTTATTTCAAACATAGGTTATAAGTGATATGGAATTATAAAATTTATTTATTCTTATAATATTATTAATTACATTTTGTTACATGATATCTTTATATAAATGCTTCTACTCACTGATCGTTTTAGATCACCCTTCATATACATTTATTTTCCCGATATTATGAAGAAGAGTCTCACATAATATGTTTTTAGAAGA
The DNA here is from genome assembly GCA_963277665.1 of Viscum album. Classification (NCBI taxonomy): domain Eukaryota; kingdom Viridiplantae; phylum Streptophyta; class Magnoliopsida; order Santalales; family Viscaceae; genus Viscum; species Viscum album. The sequence continues at coordinate 1,104,529,513 of OY728137.1, forward strand.
TAAGAACATGTTGATATTTTTTATGATATTTTGAGATCTTATATAGAATATAGATTTATTGGTATAATGGTAAAAATGTATATTTGTTGGGAAATAAATGGGTTTTGTTTTGATAAATGTTTTTTTAATCTATAAAACATTAAACCAAAAAGGATTTTTTGGTTAAAGTTAATAAATATTTTTATTGATATTATAATAATAAATAGTTATGTTTGGGTCTCTTTAGTTGTTTTCAATATCAATATATAAAATAATGCATCCATCACCATCATAATTGGTATTAAATTAACGGTTTAGAAAACATTATAGGTTTGAATGTTCCCACGAGTAGGATATAAATTTTAGGTCAATTCAATTTAGTTTATTTTCAAAAATAGAAATATACAATAAAAGTATACATGATTAAGGTATATATTGATTAGTATGTGATTATATATGATTTGGGCATAAGGATCAAGTTTGAATCTAAGAATAAAGTTTTCAAAATATATTTGGGTCTAGTATATCTTATAAATGATCATTATTTAATTTTTATTATAAATTAATAAGATAATACCCATTTAGAAACCCCATGGATATGTTAAGATAATGTAAAATGTCATAATATTTTTATAAAAATAATGATTGTGTGGTTTCCTAGAAATTAAACCCCTATGTGTATACATGCTCTAACATAGATTAACCTAGGTGTAATAACCTAGAAAAGGATGCTTGCATTTTAACATTATCTTCACTTGGTTCATGAAAATGAATATTATCTACACACCATGTCTGAAACTCCCATAGAATATTTTTTGGATATTCACATGATCTTTTTGAACCATTATGTAATATTTCAGCACCTTATAATGGTATGGTTAGATAACCTAATAAGAAAATAACCATAAAGTATCATAGGTTGAAATTATAGTTCTAGAGGATAACAAATATTAGGATTTATTTCTCATGTAATGGATTTAATTTTATATTATTATATTTTATCGTAATAATTTTCTTTTAGTATTTAGTTTGAATTTGGACAATGAAATTAAAGGTGTTATATTTATGTCTCTAAAAATCCATATAATTTGAGATCCAATTAATGAAAAATAGTTTAAATTAATGGTTGCAACAAATTAAAATCTCGATATATGTTTTTTAATAAATAAATGACGAGATTCACGGTATTTACTAAGATAGTAACGTAAGTATCTCATTAGATATTATATCTTGAAGTATTTTTTATTTTATGGACACCCTTATCTATTTTATTAAAGAATTATATTTAAAATTTTTGGGATGAAATTTATTTATTGTGGGGTAAGGTAACAGCTCATAGATTTTAATATTAATTTTTATAAATGAAATTCTATGTCAAATTTCATACTCCCACAATAATACCAAACCAAAAAAACTATGATAAATTTTATTAACATGGATGTATAAGTACTAAATATAAATTTTATAACTTTTTTTATTATGTTTGTATGTTTAAATAGAGGAAACAAACTATAAATTATTTTTTGAAGAAAAATAATAGTTTTTTTAATACTAATTCATTGATAAAATTCAATTAGTTTAACTAAATAATAAATAAAATTATTTTAGGCATAAAATTATTTTTTACAAATGAAATATTTTTCATATTTTTAATCATTATTTTCAAATTAGTTTTTATTGGAAATCTTATTTTTTATATAAAAATAAGTTATCGAGGGTAAAAAAAGTTATTATTTTAAAATTTATTTTTGGAAAAAGTAAAATATTATGGAAGAAATACATCAAATTATACATTTATTTTCCCCATCTGTGCTGTGAATGATTTAAACAACCTAAACTCTTTCACAATACATTATATATTACTTTTGGTTCCATTTTCCCTGATTTGTGACTAGTCATTTTGCATTATTACAAAATGCTACTCTTCTCACTTATAAATGGAGGCTTCCACCATCCCCTTTAAGTACACTCTAAAATATAAATTAATATTTGAAACATACCCATTATAAATCCCTAATATACCTATTAAATATTTGTAATCTCCAATATACAATGAAAATACCAAATTCCTTCATTTCTAAGAGGTCCTCTATGATAAGGTTCAAATTCTCAATGTGAGTACCGCTCACTTATTTAATTTTCTTATCAATACTTCTAAAAAAAGCATATATTATATATTATAATATAATTAACTCAGTATTATTAATATATAAGATTTTATTTTTGATAATATAATAACCATTCTATGCCTTTCCTTCAATCTGTATAAAAAATGGGAACCTCATTTGTGTTACGTGTGGACTAAAAAATCCAGAAATTATTTGTTTTATTTTTCATAAACATATTAAATGTATGGTTAAAATGTGTATTTAAAAAATAAATATGATATTGTACAATTACAAATATTGTAAAAATATAAATGTCTTTCCTCTTTAATTTTATTCGATGTAAAAAAAAGATATCTGTGTGTACCTGTGGACTAACTCATCCATAGAGCGTTGTGTTATGTGTTTCATCACCTTTTTAATTGATTATATATAAAATATATTTAAATAATATATATGATATCAATGAGTTATATAATTCAATAATATCATTCTTAAAATATTACATAATAATTAATTTTCTTTACAAATTAATTCACTAATATCGGTATGTTACCTAAAACAAGCTAAACATATATTCAGTTCTTGAAAACCATGACCATAGTTTCCATAAAATGATAATAGGGATTAAAAAGTAACTGAAAAAAATATTTCAATATATTTGAAATTTTTTTAATGATGAAACTAGTATCAAATAATGGTATTTTAACATATATATTATAAAACATGCGTGAAACACTCTAAATTACCAACATCCAGTGATGAAAAAACTGTAAATAAAAAATTTACAATAAATGATAATAATTTAAGAGTATATAGAATAATATATATAAATAATTTTATGAAATGATATTTTAATATTGTTATTTTTATTATAATGGAGGTTAAAACACATTCATGAAAGTCACAATTGAAGGTAAGTGTTTTCATATCTCAATTTTCCTTGAGAAATATTCCACATTCACCACTTATTTTAATTTTTGGGGTGTATAGATAACTTCCCAAAGATTATTTTTAAATAAATATTCATTTAATGAATTCAAAAAATACATATAATGTTGTATCTACAATGGGATATTAATTAAAAAGATACCAAATTTGTAAGGGTCTGTAATCTCAATTTTATTTCTTTGAGACATATTAAATATTCACTACTTGTTTTATTTTGGGTGGTATATATAATTCCTCTTTGACATATCATATCATTATTCCAATTATATTCGTAATATTTAAATTCCAATTTCAATATTTCTATTTCAGTATCATTTGATTTAAAATAAACCAAATTCATAATACTTTTTTTCATTGTCATGAAAATCCATATATATGAAGATTCCATTCTAGTTTTAAAATGGTATTAAAAATTATTTTACTCTTATTTTCTTTGTATATAAAAATATAATTTTATTAAAATGTAAAAAAGTGAATGCTTAACTTAAAAAAATTATTGAGTTTAAATGGATTTTAAAAGTTTGTATCTTTAAAAAAGTTTTCATTGGTGAATTTATGTCTTCTAAAATATATCTTTTCAAAGAATATTAATTGAATAGATTTATTATTTAGAAAACCCCTTTTTGTTCTAAAAGATAACTTTTTTTAAAATATCAATATAAAATTATTTCATTTTAAAGAAAACATTTTTATGCAGTTTACAAGTATTTCTAAAAGGAGGTATTTGTTTTTTATTTTAGAAATAATTTATAAAATAATAGGAAATTATGACTTCCATATATGTCAACATCTTTTAATGTTTATCATGTTTCACTATTTATATTCCCTAATAATACTATCCATAATCTTTCTATTGATGTATTATGATAATGTTTTTCCATTTATTGAATGGGGAAAAGATTTATATATTGCATTTTAATTATTCCAATACATATGTTCACTTATTACTAAGACAATTTGATTATACACTACATTTTTATTTATTTATTTTATATGGTAAATGATTTATACTTATTTATTGATGGTTGGGGATAAAAATATTCCATTGATGCATTGATCTGTCTTAAAGAAAAAACTAGTGTTTTTATTTGGTGTATTTAAACATCACCTACCAACATCGTTAACTCTCTTAGGGATATCAAAATAAAAATTAAATGTAACCCAACTAAAATAACTACAAAAACATAGTATATTGGTTAGATAGGGTTAATCCCATGGGAATAAGGGTTATGATATTTTTGAGTATTTATAATTTTTCCTGATTTTAACAAAAAGTTATTAAATTATCTTAGGGGTGTGATTGAATGAATAAAAAATTATGAAATAAGGATAGAGGGAAAGGAGTTAATATATAAGAGTATTTTCAATATATTATATTAAATTCATTAGCCAAGGGAATTATTTGGGAAACTAGTGTTTCTTATCAACCTCAATTAAGTTAACTTAATTATTCATATTTTTATTAAAGGTTTACTATAAGAAATTTGGGTACATGATGATTTTTCTTGAGATGTATGGGCATGTTAATCTGGGATCTCACTCTACCACTTTTATTTTCCACATTGAAGTTAATCCTCAAAATGTTGCCACTCTCTCTATAAAATTTATGATATGGTTTGATTAAAACAAAAGTTATACTAATTTAATGATGATATTCTAGTTACTCATAAAATTTATCAAACTAACCCATCCCTGAAATACTTATTTATTCATGGATAATTTCTCATCTAACTTGAATAATATGAGTTTGAGGTAAATTAATACAAATTTTGACCTGAAATAAAATGGCTATACATAAATGAAACCATGCATTAATTAATTTCTCACCGAAATATGAATTAACAGTTACACAATGAATAGAGAAATATTAAATGATCATCATAATTTATGTAGTATAATGGGTGATGTTAACCCTTCCCATCTAATATTTCACCAGACAACTGATAGAGATCTTCAACATTCCCCCCGATATTAAAATCCTAACAAGGATTGAAGCCTAGACCCCCTCATTGGGTCCCTTTAAACCTAGACCCCCTCATTCCAAAATAATCTCTATATATTTATAGAAATAATAATTTAATATTTGAATATCTCTCTATCTTTTATAATTTGATTAATATTGTTTATATATCTTAAATTTTTTTCTTGGAATTTTCTGTTTTCCCTTCTATGTTTTTATTTTTCACTCAATCATCGTATCTTATCTAGAAAAAATATAGGAATTTGTAATTTAATATATTTTACATAGTTTTTAAAAATATATGATGGGGGTATATTATGGATTGACCATCCTTGAATATCTTTTAAAACTCTCTCTCGGCCAAACTCCATTCGTTGTGCTGTGTTTTTGAAGCCCCTTTTTTATGTTGATTCCATTTTTATTGTTTACTATTTTATCCACTTCACCTCATCCTGAAGTGTATCTATATCTTGTGGATACCCTGAGAAGTTAAGGTATTTGAATTATTTTGAAACATAATCCATTCAGTGATGAGAATTACTTTGCTGTGCACCTCTTTCTTAGCCTGCATGTCCATGGTGTTGTGGTATTGGATAGGTCGTAGCATCTCCCAAGAAACATCTCCATGATATTGTCGTCATGGGAATATCCCTAGTGTACGAGTAACCCTATGATTCTAAAACCTATATCTTTTAAATTATTTTTTTTTCATTATCATTACCTCTGTATCATAGTAAAAATTTTAAATTGTGGTCCCCTCTACTTATCATCTTCAAATCTAGATAATGCTTATTAAATTGGACAATACCACTGGGTATTTGTTTTTAATTTTGACTAAAACTAGATTCAATTTTTTATTAAGGCCACATCATAACTCATTTTCATCATTTTAGTCTCCCTTATCTACTTCACTGCATATATATGGTTGTGGAGTAGTGGATCGAGAAAAGGGAGTGTCACCTGAGCTCTTTATCATTAGTAATGGAAGGATTATGATGTAGATAAAGTGGTTTGTGGTGTAGTGGTGTAGTGTGTTTGTATAATGAAGATGACTAATTGTCTGGGTTAAAACATTGTTGTTTTAGTAAGTGCACAACCACCCAGCGTATCTCATCATCTGAATTTGAAAATCGTAGCATTTGGGCTCTGTTATTTAATTAAATGTGTCCCATGGCCTCAACATTAAGATGAATTGGGGAAAATGGATGCCTTTATACCATAATTAACCATTCTATGTTAGGGAATCTTTCCTCTTACCACTGTGTGAACCTATCCCCCACACACCAGTATGCTTCTGCATGCCTAATCTTGCATGCTATAGGCTTTTCCCCCTGTATTGACCCATGCATGGGTTTTCCCAAACGACATGACCTTTTTGAGAATGGGCTTGGTTGATAGGACCTTCTCGTTCCTTCTATGTGTATTTTTCACCTTCGACGAAGTTTGTCCAGTTGTGGGACAAGTTTTTTACTAATTCATGCTTCAAATTCCATTTCCTACAAATCACAGACACACAATAAATTGATAAATAAAATATTTGTTTTTAATCTATTTATTTCTTTTGAAAAAATATCCTAAAAAATAAAAATATCCCAAAATGAATATTATTTATTAAAACATGGTTGTTAACACTGAAAAAATGATAATTAGAAATTAAAATTTTAATAATTTATATAAATGATGAACTCATAAAATTCCACAGACTTAGATTATTCATGTACTCAAGTATATATCTCCAGAATGTTTTAAAAATTAAATCCTCTATTCTATCATGATTTAAAATTCAAAACTAATGAAAAAATAAATTTTCTTATTATAGAGATATACATCAAGGGAAACATTTGAGAAATTTTTTCAACTCCTCACTAGACACAATTAAAATAATCTTTCAAAGAAAAAGTGACGGGACTTCTCATATCTTCCACTCAAATAATTTAATTTATCATTATTAACATAAAAATGTTATGATCAAACTCAACATTTTTTATTCTCTCACCACTAAAGGAAAAATATAAATGTAATATTTTAATAATACATAAATTATATTGAAAAAAATATGAGTTTTTAAATGATATACCTTCACCCCTTATTATAGAAAAATATCTATAAAAATCAAGTGGAATTTGTATCCTATTAGAAATTCCATATTTTTTGGAATCATACCTTTTTAATACATAATAATTTCTTCACAAGGTTCAACACTTAATAAAAACAGTTATTTTAAGGATTAGTTTATTAGAAATTAGAAAAAAAATATGAATGATATAAAAAATATTCTATTCTAATAGAAAATAATCTTTATGGGATCATCCTAATCTAATTTTATTTCATATAATATCCATAGGGCATCCATAAAAATTATGTGGTGATCATAAATCCAAGTAAGGGGTGAAAAATGAAAATGTAATCTTAATGGTCATAATTGATAATAAATGTGGAATAACATAATGGAATAATCATAAGTATATGATACATAACATGGAAATTTGGATAAAATGAAAAATTGATATATTCATAATCATATCACTAAGGCTTATCACCAAGGGGTCTAAAATCACAATCACCAAGGTTATTCACCAAGGTATCATATTACGTTTCATCTTTAGATAATATTTATTTACCTAATGTAACAGATACTTATCAGGGTACACCATTTTTATGTCATAATTAATGTTTTATAAATATATTATAATTAACTATTTCATCAATAACTCTTTGAAATCAAAGAATAGGTTTCATAAAAAATCACTGACTATATACGTGATTAAAGCCTTAAAAATTACATTAATTTTTATCTATTGAAACAAAATTATGGTTTCAAATATGTAAATAAAAGAATCAATAAATTTTTTTCAAATAGGATAATTACCATGGGTAAAAAAGGGTCTTGGTTATTAATTATATAATATTAATTCATGTAAAATAGAAAAATTCATGAAATGAGTTTAACAACATAAAATAATAAAATCTTGATTAAGGAAAGATAACGATGATAGATGAAAAATGTCTTACATTGATAAAAAACATATTTTAAAGATAATATGTTAAATAAATGTGAATATAAAGAACAAAATTTAACATTTATAAGGATTAATACAAATACATACTTGAATGGAAAAGAGAAAGTATAGAATTACCTTACCTTAAATGTTACTTTATTTCAGCTGTTTTCGACCTCTAGGATAATAGACCCTGGTTTATTAAAAATGTTGAACTATAATTGAATTATATAAAATTTGTCACTATTTATCAACTATATTCAATGGATTATATTTCTTAAATTCTTTTGTCAATGGTCATCCATTTTTGTGTGATATTATTCTTAACATTTCCCATATTTCTTCGATTTAATGATCTTATTTAATTAGAATTTATAAATTATTAAGGATAAATAGAAAATAATATAAATAAGTATATTTATACATTTATATATTATATTGAATATTTTATAATCATGTTTTAGGGTGGTGATAATAATGTAATTCTCAAAGTACTCTTGGGTGGTTAATTGGCCGTTATCAGGACATTGCCAAAGGAGGAAGAGAATTACGAAATTTGAATACATTGTGAATATGATCATTTTCATATGCTAAAATCATCAATATAGTTATAAAATATAGATTATCTTATATTATAAAAAAATTTGAAATAAATTTTTAATAAGAGGAACATAAGAGGAAAATGAGAGAAGATTTGATAAAAAATTTATCTTTTCTCATTATTTCTTATTTGGTATTGAACAATAATCCTTGGATTTTTAACGTTGCTTTACTGAAAAACATACATAAGGATTATAAGTGTATTAAGGGAGAATATTTGAGGAGAGGTTTGTATTTGGTATGTTATGGGCGAGTGGTTTCCCAAGGGTAGGTAGAGGGGTTATTTATATTTGAGGAGGGGAGTATTTTTAGGATTGAATACTGAATAAAATACCATATCCAAGGTAAACCTTGTATTATTCATTTTTTTTTTGAAATTATGAATCATAAATAAAAAAGATAAGATATATTTTGTAATTTTAACCCCTTAAAAAACTCAATTAACTAGTCTATTAAAAGGAAAGTTAGAAAATTGAAAAATTGTTATTTCAATAGAACACTTTTGACTTTACACTTTGGAAAATAATTTTTAGTTTTTTAATTTTTATTTCATGAGTTATTTTACTTATTGAACATGTTATTGGTTGTGAATAATTTTATATAATAAATTATGTACTTATTACATCATGAATTATGTAATTTAAAATACACCAGTTATAAAAAAACAACATTTTACTATTCAGTTAAAAATTGATGAATTTTAGAAAATTACCCAAAAACAACCCTGATAAAATTTTTATATATTTGTTCAAAAAATAAAATAAAATAAATCAAAATAATTTTCTACCATACGCAATTTTGAATTTTTGATATAAAAAATATTAATTTTAGGAAATATAATAAAATAAAATTGAATAAAAATGTGATTTTAATTTTCTTAGTGTTTTTAATGATTTTATTTATTTTATGGAACTATACTACTTATATTTCATGGTAAAAATTACATTACATTATTTTTTGGTCAAATTACAATTCTAAAAATCATGTGACTATTCCTAGTGGTTAGGATACTATTCCCAACAGTCAGGTAATTATTCCAATAGTCAAATTACTATTCTAATGGTCACATTAACTCCTATAAATACAACTTCATTCTTTCAAAAAATTTCCTAAAATAAGTTCCAAGGTTATATATTTTACTTATCTAAAATTTTTATTAGTTTACTAATTATTTTTTTCCTTTCTACAGTGTTTTTCATGGGATCCAAGATAATGGAAGATTATAAATATCCAAATTTTCAGATTTATATTTAAATATTTTTGTTTTTTATCCCATTATAATGGTTTTAATTTTCATTGGTTTAGTTGCTTACTAATATATCATTTTTCATTAAGTAAATACGTTTTTGTTCTTTTTTATGTGTTTCTTGAGTAAAATTCTATATAATACATGACATGTTATTTGGGGAAAAATATACTAAAAATGTCTAGGTCATTACATTCTTACACTTTTAATAAAATTCAACCATGAAATTTCAATTCAAATTCTTGGATCATAATAAATGAGTGGACATGTTTCATTATTTCCTCCAGTTCCCATGTCTCCTCTTTATATTTATGATTCCATCACAATATTTTGACATGGTTATCTGTCTTATTTTGAAGAAGATTTTCTATACAATGTAATATCTTAATTAGTTTTTCATCATAAGAGAGGTAATTCTCATGTTGTACCACCTCCAGGTACAGTACATGTGAGGGGATTTGTAGGAACTTCGTTATAAGAATTTTTTTCAATGGTGAAAAATTACCACTCTTATTTTACCCCATGTACCCTAAACTTTTCATTTATATATATCTTATAAATTTTTTCAATATTAGAAATGATTCAATATGGTACCCCATGTAGCCTCAACATTTCATTTAGATATATCTTATAATGTTTTTTAATAGTGAGAAATTAACATATAGTGGTGATGTGGGTAGTCATAATGAGTTCATCTACCATATCTCATATCACATTGTTTCCTTTGGAAGTCTTCAAGTGACCAATAAAAAATTCCCTGATGATGTTCTCCAATTTACATGTGGGTATAAGAAAATGGTTTCATAATCCCTTCAGATTTTTGTTTCTCTATATAAAAATTATATTATACCAAGAACATTGAGGTTTACTCAGAAATCAACCACTTCATGTTTTAAAAACATAAGTTCTCTCAAAGATCACGATACATCTTGGTACATCTTTGATAGATTGAGAAATAAGAGAGATGTTCATTATTTAATAGCTCTTTATTTATCATTGGTGAATAAATGACATAGAGTCCAGATCTAAACTAAATGTAACAACCATCATAAATGTGGAATTTATGAAGCTTCCCTTCCTTTAATATTTTCACCTCCTTTTAATTCTCAATATCTCCCCTCTATTCCTCCTTTATCCTATCCTAGATATATGGAAGGGAAATTATTTTGGAAAGGTATGATGTATTCCCTAATGTAATAATTTCTAGGTCCATATTTTCCATATCAAATAAGATAGGGTATTTCTCTATCCCCATGATGGATTGAGTAGTGGGTTATTTCCTACTAAGAGAATCATCTAACTAATTATACCTTCTAGGATGGTAGTGAATAGAGTAATCATAGTCCATTATTAGATCTAACCATATTCATCGGTGCTTGTATAAAACCTTTTTTATGAATATATAGTTCAAATTTTGGTGTTATTTATATATATATATATATCACATTTTTACCCATAAACATAGTGCCTATATTTCTTCATAGTAACGATGACTGAAGGTAACACCATTTAATGAGTATAATAGTTATATTCACGAGGCTTCAACTATCATGATGCATAAGAAATCAATTTAATAGTTTAATTACTATACATCCAATTACTCTTAAGTATGAATCACTATAAATGAAAATTACTGCCCCATTATGAGGTAATGTAAGCATAGGTTCACTAACAGACCTCTTCTTCAGTTCATGGAAACTCTATTCACACTCCTTTGTAAAGAAAAACATTAATACCTTTCATGTTAACAAGGTTATTGGTTTATAAAGCTGTGAAATGTTTTTAATAAACCATATATATTATCATGGTAGACCAAGGAAACTATGAATATCACTTAGAGTAGTAGGATATGGAAAATCCTCTATAAGATTTTTATTAGGAGGATAAACTAAGATTCTTTCACTAGACATCAGCTGAGAAAAAAATGAAAATTTTTGTAACTAGAATTCATATTTACTGAATTTACTAAACAATATATATTTCATTATGTATTTTTATATGGAACTTATGCAATCCTCATGCTCCTCAGAAAATTTGGAATATATTATAATATCATCAATAAATGCCAACTCAAATTTATAAATGCATTCTTTTAAATAATATATACATAAAATCCATAAATTTGGTTGGAGAATTAGCCAATCCAAAGGGAATAAAAAGAAACTCATAATTCCCATAAATTTATTATAAGGAAATCATTGGTATATCTTATTTCTTCCCCCTTATAGGACGACACCCCAATCGGAGTCCATTTTTGAAAAATAGTTTATCCTGATAAACGAGGTGAAAAATATTATCAATCCTTGAAAGAGGATGTTTTTTATTCATAGGTATCCGATTAAGATCTCTATAACTATAATTATTTTATTTCTCAGTTTGATTATACATAAATTTGAAACATAGATGATATAAAGGAATTTATAGAATCTGAGTAAAAAAAATTACTTGCTAGCTTTGAGATAACAAAAAATGCACGTTCTAACACATAATTTGGAGCCTATACTTAAAACATTGTGATTGAGAAATACCTATTTCCCATTTCGGAGGTTGATGGTGGTTACAATCCATTATATTTTGATTTGTACATTGACTTTTAATGTGTCAAAATTTCCACAATTGTATTGTTAAAATCAGGATTTTACTGAACCATTTTACATTTTTCAATTTCATTGATATGTTGATGCTTCACCTCACTATGGATGTTCTGAGATATATGGTTATCACTTAAATAATTTTAGAACTTTATAATCCCATGAAACAAGTTCCTTGAATGTTTCTTCTAAGTTTTGCTTCATGTTGGATGTTTTAGTGTCATTCCTCTTCTTTTTAAAAAAACCTTTTATTTAGGATCAATAACATAGCTTTAGGTGTATCAAGAAAGTATTTTGAATATTATTATATAGAATCCCTCAAATTAATTTTAAATATTCTTCATCTCCAATAAATCTTTCTCTATTTTTCCCTCATTTAATGGGTAAAATATTTATTGAAAATGATTCTCCTAAACTATTACAACTCCTTAGCATAAATCTCTTCTCTATTCTTCATGTTCTTAATCAGTGAGAACCAATTATCAACTTCTCTTTCTAATATGTATATTGCCAAGGTAAATTTATCTAGATATTAACAATGGATTATAAAAAATATCTTTTCAATAGAGGTAATCCATTGTAATAAAATTAACAGATCAATAGATGAACTAAAGGCAGGTATTCATTAACATGTGAAGGACTCTACATTAAGTTGATCCCTACAAGGTGATCTTGGACACACAACATGATTTATATTTTTATTCATAATCTTATATTTTTGATTCTTCATCCTCATATTGTTTTCCATTCTGGAATCCATCATATTATGATGTTTTTTAGTGCATCATATATTAAAATCATCATTTATTTTATTCTTCCAATTAATCAACATTTCCATGAAAGAAGAAATACTTATTTAGAAATGGGTTACTTTTAGTAATATTATAATTCTAAAGGTATTTTAGGTCATAAAAAAATTATTACAAATTATGGCCATTTATACCATCTAATAAAAATTAAATAATCAATATATTGTTCATAATAGTTCATCAATAGAATTTTTTTAAAAAATAATATCCCTCAGGACTATCAAATAGGGTGTGAAACCCGACATGTTATCAGAGACCATGTGATGATCGATTCAAGCCCCAATGAACCTTTTTCAGGGTCATAACCCCTAGGTAAAACTACGCTAGAGCCACATCTAGCTGTCGTATCTACATAGGCATTAAATTTCATGGAAACCACTCAATTAATAGTTAACCAAAATTATATGACGTTTTTCTATATTTAGAATTATCCCTATGGAGTTTTTTAATCCCAATTTCTATAAATAAGTAACCATTCTCTAATAATAACAACGATGTCTAAACCTTTTAATATATAAATATTTTATTACATGGAACACAATATAATAACACACCTGATTATATATGATTCAGTTTCATGGAAATTATAAATTTAATACATGAATAACATTAAAAAAATATTTTAATCCAATTCTAATAGTTGTAAATAGGTTTATCCAAATGTACTTTTACTGTATCTTATATACTGGGGTTAGACATCAAAATAAAGGGAGATAATAAACCCCATTAATGGATAAATGAAAGAAGTGGAACATGAATGGTCATCATGGATAATAAAAGAGGAATGGAATGAGAGAAAAATCATAAGTAAATGATATATAACATGGAAATGTTGATAACATATAAAATTGTAACATTCATAATAATATTACAATGGTTTATTACTAAGGTGTCATAAATCATAATTACTAATGTTATTCACCAAAGTATCATAATATGTATTATCTCTAGAGATTAATTCTGTACTCATTTCATGGGATTGCTAACAGAGAAAATGTAACACCCCGAGATTTTATGAAAAATATTCTTTTTAATTTCATTAATATCTTGTGTTGTACGCTACACCAAAAGGAGCTTTCTCAACACGCATCCTTGACTTGCCTTGTATTACACGCAATCGCGACCTTCCTCGATAGTGTTTGTAGTACGCAATACCGAGTTTCATTAAACAATGATATGCTATTAAAATATTATTAAAACTAGCCGTTGTGAATAGTAATAACCACTTTTTGAAATTTTGTAAATTTTATTTTTCAAAATGGACTTCATTTTTGGATTCGGAGTATCGAATTTAGCCTAAGGTGAAATTTTGGTACTTTTCGGATAACTTTCATATTTTGATGAATAGTGGAAATTACTAAATTTTAATTAAAAACTACTTTTTCAATCGAAATAATTAATATTGTTAAATTATTAATTTTAGTGGTTTAAAAGTATATTTATAATATATTTTTACAATTAAATACAATGTTGGTCATTGGATGTAATTTCACATTTAAACCAGTTATAAACAAAATGTCAATCTTTTGATAGTTATTATCTCTTAAAAACATGCCTTTTGTTTTGACGACGGGAATTAATTTTTAAATTAATCAATACAACTGATATGTTTTTAATTTTCTAAAATAGAAATCATTTTTGAGTTCATAATATCAAATATAGCTTAGGCCTAATTTTTGGTATTTTTCTGAAAACATTCAATTTTTGAAGAATAGTGAAACCACTAAGTGGTAGTTAAAAAAACTTAATTTTTCATAAAACATAATTTTACCACTTCTGTGAGTGGAATTTCAAAAATTAGAGAGACACGGTTGATGTCAGTAAGTAAAATGTGGTTCAATGAGATGAAAATAATTTTTTGTGAATAGTAACTTTTTACTTTTATTTACCACGGTTAAAAGTAAATAGGGTAATTAAGGGTAAAAATGATATTATTATTACACTAACACATGTCCAAATTCTATTGGATAAGTGTAATTCGACCAAAAACAAGCTTAGGAATAAAATATGACCATTTAGGCCCACTTGGATTAGATATGGACATTTTTTATTAATTTATTTAAAGAAGGGTTAAAAGAGTTAAAATCAAAGTTTATTTACTAAAACATTTTTAATATGGGGTTATACATAAGATAAATTCGACTATAAATATTAATTAGAAATCTAAAAATATTTCCTACATAATGGTATTTTATTTGTAATTTTTAGACATTAAATAATGTAATTTATTTATGACACAATGATGATGTAGAAATTATCTTATTAATGAAATATTGACATAATTGATGTTATAAATATCCAAACAAATATAATTTGAGAGTTTTTATGAATTCCACTGATTTTCTAGGTTAATATGACATGTTATTAGTGATTTAATTAACGTTTTTCGAACTTATCATTCTATTATGATTTTCACAAAAATCAATTACTAAATAGTGTCACAATTGACATAAAATAGTTTTTAAAACTAATATTATATTATTAATTGTTATTTTATTCCTAAAAATCTGTGGTTCGGCCAAATGACTTAGATAAGGTTATATGTATTAATAATAAACAAATTGGGGTTCGTTTGGCTTCTTATAGTATGTTTATTAACCTTATATTGTAAGAACACAAGAAGACACGGTAAAAGTTACATTTTTTAACTTAATGTTAAATCTAAATGATAAGGTTAAAATAGGAACCTAAACTTGTCTAAATTATATTGGATGAGAGGATTTCGACCCATCCCCACCTTAGCCTCGAAATAAATCAATTTTGAGCTATTTAAAACTGAACATGACTTTATAATAAAATAACATTTTTAGTTATTCCAAAGGTGCCCCTCTCCTCCCTTATAAAATGGCACCTCTTCTCTCTCTTCCTCACACCACATTGAGCCTTCAAGCTCGTCCAAAACCTGCCAAATTCTCTTCTCTACTTCCCTAGCAACATCCTAGTGGTTCTGGTCTTCCTCAAAGACCAATTTTAGTGCCCTAAGAGGAGGTCTCAAAGAGGTGCTACAAAGAAGAGGTAATTTACGTTACCGATTCTTTCACCTTTAATTCTTCTTCCACTTCTTCTTATTAGGTTGTTTAATTATGAAGTAATAACATCAGTATCACTCATATACTGATATGTTATTATAAGTATGAAACAATCCTATTTCACCATCTATCCACCCTACGGAAAATGAAATCACCGCGCGTGTGTACTTACGGAATACCGTCTCCACGCCGTGGTGAAATCTATTTTCCACCACCACCTTACTTGGATGGGTATAATGGTGTAAATAAAAACTATATATTATTATTTTAATGTGATATTGATTCTGAAATAGTATACATACACTCCAATACAGTCCCACGATCATGAGAACGATATCATCGCCCGTGCGTACGTACAGACTACCGTCTCCACGACGCGATGAGATTCATTCTCCACTTTAACCATTCATGAATGATTATAAAGTATATATAATAAGTAATCATGAAATATATGACATAATAATGATACTGTATTTATGTGTATATATATGTATGTCATCTACTTAATTCCGTTCAACTCAATAAGGAAACGAAAACAGCGTTCATGCGTACTTACGACCTACCGTCTCTATGAATGGTGTATTTCTTTCCATTTACTGATTTATTATATATATGTATATTCTGAATATATATATATATAAATCATGTTTTATATTCTGGAATTAAGTAATCATGATCTAAGTAATCATATGAATAATTACAAGTCAAAACACGGACGACAAATGAAACAATTTTACCCAAAACGCTCTTTAACAGGGAATTTACAAAAGAACAGGTAATATAAAGTCATAAGTGAACCATATATGATTTCATAACAATGAATATGATTCTGTAATAAGTCAATGACATTATTTAAATCATTATACAGGTGGTTCAGACACTTACGAAGCAAATCGGACCTAAGGTAAGGGAAATATCACAATCTCATTTTTATCCGAGATTGTTTTTACTTTGGTATTTACTAGGGTGTATTTTATCATCCACATCTATATTTCCTCAATATGTAATATTATTTACATCCACCTACAATTGTTTAAATCCAATTTTATCCTTCGGTGAGTTTTTAGTAAAATATATGAAAGGAATCTTTTGTCGTTTTTCGTACGAGGTACTTTTTGACTTTTCCGACAAAAGTACGAGAAGAATGTTTTTTTAACTTATACGACATGAATGGATTTTTAAAACATTATTTCCAAGAATAATTCTTTACAATTTTTCAAGTTTATTTTTAATAAAGTTCTTTTAGTTTAATGTTGTATGACATGTTAAGAAAGGAAAAATGTTTTTGAAGAAGAAAGGATATTTTCCTCAAGAATGGAGTTCAAGGGTTTTATCAAAATTATTTTCCATCTAAGATAATAAAGGGTTCTGTTTTATCCCTATTATTACATTGATTTGATTATGTTGTGATGGAATTATTTTTATGAATTCCTTTATCTTATATGAATTGTTTTATGATGTCATGATGTTTAAGATTCCCATTTGTATTACATGGGTTATGCAATGATGTATGATTTATGATTTTGTGGCACACATAAGAATGGTATCATTATGAGATGGGTGGGACCTATATCACCCTCCAATGCATTGGGTAAAGATTTTATATCTCATGAGATAGACATGGCTGGAATGGTCGGTTATACTGGTTCAGTGAAACAGGACTGAAACGAGGGTGACTCGGTTAAGAAAGGGACTTTGTCCACTAAGATAGTCTTGTAAATGAGTCTTGAATAATAAGAAACGATTCTCTATGATTATGTGTGTATGACACAAAGTTTAATGTTTTAAGTTATGATTATTGTGATTACATTTCACTGCCATGAGTTATCCCAGGTTATGAAATTATGATCTCTTTTACAGGTTAAGATTTCCAAAAGTTATGTGCTTATGTATATGATGTGATTGATATTTCTTTTGTTTACCCTTACTGAGAATTTGAGCTCACCCTTTTATGTTTTCTTTTCCCCAGGATATAAAGAAAGGTTTTAGGTATAAAAAAAGAAGATCTTCATTGGAGATGTTGAAGATCTTTCACCAGGATTAGAAGATTATATTCCGAGTTTCCAAAGACACTAAACTATTACGATCCTTGTGTGTGTGTTTTTGTTATGTAATAAGTATTCCGAAATTGTAATGTAATGTCAATGTACGTCAAGCTTCGGGTCTCTACAGTTTGTATCAGAGGAAAGGTTTAGTCAACCTTTGGAAACTAGTATGTGAGAAATTTAGTGATATCCCTAGAGATATTTCTAAGGTATGTCTAGGGATGTCTCTAAGGTTAAGTATACGTATAGGTTATAGTCCTAGAATTTCGCTAACGATCCTAGAATTTAACCTAATATGTTATATATTGAGGGTACTCCCCCTTTATTATGTTGTTTTCCCTAGCATGATTTTTGCCTCTCACACTATTCTTTTTGGGTTTTAGAAAATGGCTGGAAACAAGATGATTCACGATAAAGGAGGATATAATGGACAATGGAATGGTATTCTTCATGAGCAACCAAATGAAATGGGATTTGGAAGTCCAAACATCATTATTATGCCAAATCAGAAATCTCATAATAAGATCAATAAAGTAAAATTTGGTAAGTTTTCTGACTCGGCTAATAAGAGAAAGATGGAGTTTCGTGATGATCATAGAGGAAAGAAAGTTCAATTTCCCCTATGTAAATCATGTGGGAAGAGGCATCAAGGAGAATGTTTCAAAGGAACTGGAAGATGCTTTGGGTGTGGAAAAGAAGGACACAAAGACAGTAAGTGCAAAGGAAAAGGTTCAGTTAACACCAGGGATGAGGATAATGGTATTGCTACAACATCAACAATGGTTAAATGTTTTAAATGTGGAATGTACGGGCATTATGGAAACCAATGCCCTAAGGGAAAGTCTCATGAATAGAATTAGTATGGTCGTATGGGTAGAATTTATGTTGATGATGATGAAGAGACTACAAATGATATGTGAGATAAAAGAATTGTTGAAGCTCGGTCAATGGTTTAAGAATGTAGTGGAATGATGACATGTTTATCATGTGTAATGTTGTATAAGTAATCTCATGGTACTATGGAATAAAGAGACATCTAAGGATTGTAACACTTTTGTCTTACCTTGAGTTTTGAAAGTGTATGATTAATGGTACCAGTATCCATGAAAGGTTATTCAGATATTTTTGGAATGTATATGATATGCGCATAATGAAGGGATAAGACGATAATGAGATGTTTGATTGTATTCATGAGCTCATGATTGATATAAGGACTAAGTGATATCATGGTTTGAGTATATAGAATTTTGAGGATTTTGGTATGTGAAAAGTGTTAACTTTTAACTGCATTCAAGTTTTCACTATGGTTCAACGGGTATTCAAGAGAATACATTATTAAGGCCTTTGAATGTTTGGAATGTGACCAACAAGACATATCTTATGATATTTGGGGATCAACGATGGTATTAAATCTCTGGTAATCGTTTTCACTATATTATGAGAGTGGACTGAAGTATTATGGATAAGCCTAATGATTGAAATGGATTATGTTGGGCATAAGTTAGTATTGTTTAAGGATAAAAGTTTTTTTTCAATATTATTGATGGGATGTTATAGTAATATAGTTTCAGAAAATGGACAACCTGCAGGACGGGCGACGGCCCATCGCGTCGGACAAGGCTATGGGAATCGAACCCACAACCGAAGTGCGACTGGCCTTTTTCACCAACCACTGGCCTACAGGAAGTCCCTATTTAGTAGAAACTATTTTTATTATATTAAGCAGTATAAGTCCATTTTAGGAACAATATAAGATTAATCTCACTATAGATGGACTTATGTAACTTTTCTAACCTTTTGTTTCAGACAGATAGAATGACCCATCATTCTATCACATGATCTACTAACACATCACGAATGACAAATTCAACTTCATTTCTTTAAGAGATGAAGTGGAAATTGTCCAAAGAACGACAAACGTTGAAACTATACCAAAATCACAAAAGTATTTCTTCTATTTCCAATTTCATCAACTTTAGGGAAATGATCTTGAAAACCAAAAATTTTGTCCTAGTACTCTTATATCTGATGAATCAGATGGTATCTTAGATCGTCACAAATTTATGGCTTTGTAGTTGCTGGGTTTTCCATAGCCATGTTCTCTACCACTCTCCATCAGAACATGATGGTTAGATTTCTCTTCCATGCCCATATTTTCACCTATCTGGAAACCCAGTGATTAGTTTATTTGGGTAACCGTTAAGTTTCATACTTTTGTTTTCAAAGATTAGTTTTGGTATTCCTTTTAACGATGTGGGTTTCTATCAAAGAAATTTTCGAATAGTAAACCATTTATAACCCCAATGAATTTCGAGGGAGAAATTCATTTTAAGGGGGGTAGAATGTTACACCCCGAGATTTTATGAAAAATATTCTTTTTAATTTTATTAATATCTTGTGTTGTATGCTACACCAAAAGGAGCTTGCTCAACACGCATCCTTGACTTGCCTTGTATTACACGCAATCACGACCTTCCTCGATAGCGTGTGTAGTACGCAATACCGAGTTTCACTAAACAATGATATGTTATTAAAATATTATTAAAACTAGCCGTTATGAATATTTATAACCACTTTTTGAAATTTTGTAAATTTTATTTTTCAAAATTGACTTCATTTTTGGATTCGGAGTATCGAATTTAGCCAAAGGTGAAATTTTAGTACTTTTCGGATAACTTTCATATTTTGATGAATAGTGGAAATTACTAAATTTTAATTAAAAACAACATTTTCAATCGAAATAATTAATAGTGTTAAATTATTAATTTTAGTGGTTTTAAAGTATATTTAGAATATATTTTTACAATTTAATACAATTTTGGTCATTGCATGTAATTTCACATTTAATCCAGTTATAAACAAGTGTTAATCTTTTGATAGTTATTATCTCTTAAAAACACCCCTTTTGTTTTGACGACGGGAATTAATTTTTAAATTAATTAATGCAACTGAGATGTTTTGAATTTGGTAAAATACAAATCATTTTTGAGTTCATAATATCAAATATAGCTTAGGCCTAATTTTTGGTATTTTTCTGAAAACTTTCAATTTTTGATGAATAGTGAAACCACTAAGTGGTAGTTAAAAAAACTGAATTTTTCATAAAACATAATTTTACCACTTCTGTGAGTGGAATTTCAAAACTCCGAGAGACACGGTTGATTTCAGTAAGTAAAATGTGGTTCAATGAGATGAAAATAATTTTTTCTGAATAGTAACTTTTTACTTTTATTTACCACTGTTAAAAGTAAATATGGTAATTAAGGGTAAAAATGATATTATTATTACCCTAACACATGTCCAAATTCTATTGGATAAGTGTAATTCGACCAAAAACAAGATTAGGAATAAAATATGACCATTCAGGCCCACTTGGATTAGATTAGGACATTTATTATTAATTTATTTAAAGAAGGGTTAAAAGAGTTAAAATCAAAGTTTATTTACTAAAACATTTTTAATATGGGGTTATACATAAGATAAATTAGACTATAAATATTAATTAGAAAGATAAAAAGATTTCCTACATAATGGTATTTTATTTGTAATTTTTATACATTAAATAATTTAATTTATTTATAAAACAATTATGATGCAATAACTATCTTATTATTAAAATATTGACATAATTGATGTTATAAATACCCAAACAAATATAATTTGAGACTTTTTATGAATTACAATAATTTTCTAGGTTAATATGACATGTTATTATTTATATAATTAACTTTTTTTGAACTTATCATTCTGTTATGATTTTCACAAAAATCA
Organism: Viscum album; assembly: GCA_963277665.1. Taxonomy (NCBI): domain Eukaryota; kingdom Viridiplantae; phylum Streptophyta; class Magnoliopsida; order Santalales; family Viscaceae; genus Viscum; species Viscum album. The sequence continues at coordinate 1,104,551,598 of OY728137.1, forward strand.
ATTACTAAATAGTGTCAAAATTGACATAAAATAGTTTTTAAAACAAATATTATATTATTAATTGTTATTTTATTCCTAAAAATCTAATTTTCGGCCAAATTTCTTAGAAAAAGTTATATATATTAATAATAAACAACTTTGGGTTCGTTTGGATTCTTATAGTAAGTTTATTAACCTTATAGTGTAAGAACACAAGAAGACATGGTAAAAGTAAAATTATTTAACTTAATGTTAAATCTAAATGATAAGGTTACAATAGGAACCTAAACTTGTCTAAATTCTATTTTATGAGAGGATTTCGACCCATCCCCACCTTATCCTCGAAATAAATCAATTTGGAGCTATTTAAAACCGAACATGACTTTATAATAAAATAATATTTTTAGTTATTCCAAAGGTGCCCCTCTCCTCCCTTATAAAAGGGCACCTCCTCCCTCTCTTCCTCACACCACATTGAGCCTTCAATCTCGGCCAAACCCTGACAAATTCTCTTCTACACTTCCCTATCAACATCCTAGAGGTTCTGGTCTTCCTCAAACACCAATTTTAGTGCCCTAAGAGGAGTTCTCAAAGAGGCGCTTCAAAGAAGAGGTAATTTCCGTTACCGATTCTTTCACCTTTAATTCTTCTTCCACTTCTTCTTCTTAGGTTTTTTCATTATGAAGTAATAACATCAGTATCAATCATATAATGATATGTTATTATAAGTATGAAAAAATCCTATTTCACCATCTATCCATCCTACGGAAAACGAAATCACCGTGTGTGCGTACGTACGGAATACCGTCTCCACGCCGTGGTGAAATCTATTTTACACCACCACCTTAATTGGATGGGTATAATGGTGTAAATAATTACTATATATTATTATTTTAAAGTGATATTGATTCTGAAATATTATACATACACTCCAATATAGTCCCATGATCATGATAACGATATCATCGCTCGTGCGTACGTACGGACTACCGTCTCCACGACGCGATGAGATTCATTCTCCACTTTAACCATTCATGAATGATTATAAAGTATATATAATAAGTAATCATGATATATATGACATAATAATGATACTGGATTTATGTTTATATATATGTATGTCATCTACTTAATTCCGTTCAACTCAATAAGGAAACGAAAAAGCGTTCATGCGTACGTACGACCTACCGTCTCCATGAACGGTGTATTTCTTTCCATTTAATGATTTATTATATATATTTATATTCTGAATATATATATATATATAAATCATGTTTTATATTATGGAATTATGTAATCATGATCTAATTAATAATATGAATAATTACAAGTCAAAACACGGACGACAAATGAAACAATTTTACCCAAAACGCTCTTTAACATGGAATTTACAAAAGAACGGGTAATATAAAGTCATAAGTGAACCATATATGATATCATAACAATGAATATGATTCTTTAATAGGTCAATGATATTATTTAAATCATTATACAGGAGGTTCTTCCACTTACGAAGCAAATCGGACCTAAGGTAAGGGAAATATCACAATCTCATTTTTATCTGAGATTGTTTTTACTTTGGCATTTACTGGGGTGTATTTTATCATCCACATCCATGTTTCCTCAATATGTAATATTATTTCCATCCACCTACAATTTTTTATATCCAATTTTACCCTTTGGTGAGTTTTTATTAAAATATATGAAAGGAATCTTTTAACGTTTTTTGTACGAGGTACTTTTTGACTTTTCCGAAAAAAGTACGAGAAGAATGTTTTTTTTAACTTATACGAACTGAATGGATTTTTAAAACATTATTTCCAAGAAGAATACTTTACAAGTTTTCAATTTTATTTTTAATCAACTTCTTTTAGTTTAATGTTGTATGACATGTTAAGAAAGGAAAAATGTTTTTGAAGAAAAAAGGATATTTTCCTCAAGAATGGAGTTCAAGTGTTTGATCAAAATTATTTTCCATCTAAGATAATAAAGGGTAATATTTTATCCCTATTATTACATTGATTTGATTATGTTGTGATGGAATTATTTGTATGAATTCCTTTATCTTATATGAATTTTTTTATGATGTCATGATGTTTAAGATTCCCATTTGTATTACATGGGTTATGCAATGATGTATGATTTATGATTTTGTGGAACACATAAGAATGGTATCATTATGAGATGGGTAGAACCTATATCTCCCTCCAATGAATTGGGTAAATATTTTGTATCTCATGAGATAGACATGGCTGGAATGGTAGGTTATATCGGTTCTGTGAAACATGAATGAAACGAGGGTGACTCGGTTCAGAAAGGGACTTTGTACACTAAGATAGTTTTGGCAATGAGTCTTGACTAATAAGAAATGATTCTCTATGATTATGTGTGTATGCCACAAAGTTTAATGTTTTATGTTATGATTATTGTGATTACATCTCACTGCCATGAGTTATCCCAGGTTATGAAATTATGATCTCTTTTACAGGTTATGATTTCCAAAAGTTAGGTGCTTATGTATATGATGTGATTGATATTTCTTTTGTTTACCCTTACTGATCATTTGAGATCACCCTTTTATGTTTTCTTTTCCCCAGGATATAAAGAATGGTTTTAGGTATTAAAAAAATAATATCTTTATGGGAGATGTTGAAGATCTTTCACCAGGATTAGAAGATTATATTCCGAGATTCCAAATACACTAAACTATTACGATCCTTGTGTGTGTGTTTTTGTTATGTACTTAGTATTCCGCAAATGTAATGTAATGTCAATGTACGTCAAGCTTCGGGTCTCTACAGTAAAACCCTCATATTTATTAATTCATGTGTGCCATAGATATCATAACAAATTATTTTATCAGTAACCCATTGAAAATAAGGATCACGATTCATATAAAAACATTAACTTTATAAGTGCTTAAATACTTGAACATTGCATATTTTTTTACCCAAATAAATGTAATATGGGTTCCATACATGTAAATATTTCAGAAAAAAATCATGTTTTCACTTAAGGGAATACTCATGGGTTATAATTGGGTTTCGGTAATCACTATATAATATCCTTTCATATAAAAGAAGGAAATTCGTGAAATGAATTCCAAAGCATGATGGTCTAAAACATGGATTATGGAAAGGGAATAACGAGAGGGAAAAAAGCACCCAATTTATAAAATATAATTTTTTTATTATTGGGAAAATAAAAGTGTTTGTGAAGAATGTAATTCATCATTTATATTGTGTACTACAAATAGATACTTAAATGGAAATGAAGAAGTGGATAATTCTCTAACATTAATTCCTCCTTAATTTCATCTCTTTTCCACCTCAGGAATAATAGACATAGGTTTATAAAAATATGGAAAAAATAAACTATGTTAAATTTTTCACTATTTATCAATTATAACCACATAATTATATTTCTTAATTTCAAGTGTTAAAGGTTAACTATTTTTATATGATACTTTCTATATAATTTTCCATCTATAATAAATTTAATGATATTTCTTAATTGATTTTTAAAAATAATTAAGGTTAACTCCAAAATATTATAAATAATTATATTTTTATATTTTTATACTATAAATAACATATAGAAATATTATTTTATGCTGGTGATACGAAAATAATTTTTAATGTCCTCATGGGTGGTTAACTGACCATTATCGAGACTTTGTCAATGGATGAAAATAATACAGGAATATGAATACATTATAAATATGATCATTTAAGTTGGTTAATGTAATTAATAAAATTTTAAAATTATCACTAATTGATCATATATTATTTGGGGTTTAAATGAATCAAAAATAAGAGGAAGATAAAAGGAAAATGAGGGAAGAGTTGATGAAAACTTACACTTTTATCATTGATGCTTCTTTGGTATGGCACTAAAATCCATTACTAATTAGAGTTTGTTTAAAAAAACATTTCTAAGGATTATAATGGGATTAATATAATGATTTTGGGTAGAATTTTGGATTTGGTATGTTAGGGTTGAGTGGTTTTCTAAGGGTATTGTGAGGGAATATTTATACTTGCAGAGAGGAGTATTTTTAGCATAAAATATTTTAAAAAATACTATATCCAATGTATACCATTTAATATTTATTTTTTTGACATTATAAATCACTTATTTATAATAAAATACATTTAGTATTTAGACCACTTTATAAACCCAATTCACTAGTTTATTAAAAGTAAATTCTATAAAATGAAATTTTTTTATTTTAAATGAATAATTTTTATTTTAGAATTAAAAAAATATTTTTTGAAATAGAGTTTAAATTTTATGGATTATTTAACTTACTATTTTTTTAATTCCAAATTTATTTAATTGATTAGTTAATTATTACATCATGAATGATACAATTTAATATACACAAATTATGAAAAAAACTGTATTTTTACTATTAACATAAAACATGAAATATTTCATAAAATTAGAAAAAAAAATCACCCTTAAAAAATTTTGACATAAGGATTCCAAAAATAAAATTAATTTTATATAATAATTTTCTCACATGACCAATTTAAAAAAATTAATATTAGAAATTATGATTTTATTAAAATAAATTAAAATATAGTTTATTGAAAATATTTTTATTATTTTATTTGAGTTTTTATATACTGGTATTTATTTTAAAGAACTATAATAATTATATTTCAGGTTAATTGCTATTTTTTAATATTTTGAGTTCAAATTACTCTTCTAATGGTTAGGTTAGCATTCCCAACAGTCATGTTATGATTAATAATAATATGTTTTCTATTCCAATGGTCACATTACTATTTTAATGTTCACATTATATCTTATAAATTCCACTTTATTGATTCAATAATAATTCAAAAATATACCTCCTAGGTATCAATATTTACATTATCTAAATGTTTTCTTTGGTTAACTAATTTTTTTTCTTTTATTATAGAGTAATTTGTGAGAGTGATGATTTTGAAAGATTGGAAAGATATAAATTTCCTCAATCTACTTTACTTATTTTATATTTTTTTCCTGATTATAATCATTATTATTTTCATGGGATTAAATTCTTACTAATGTATTTATATTTATTAATGAAATAATGTGTTCTTCAGTTTTCTATGTGTTTCATGAGTATAATACTATATAATATGAGACACAATAATCTGAAAAAAATTCCTAATAAATTATGGCTTGTTACATCTTCCCCACATTCTTAGTATCAAAGTAAGCTTATGATCAGTGTAATTGTAATAAATAAGTTACCCCTCTATATATAAATATTTTTTCATATTTTTTAATTTTTCAATAATTTATCTAAGTCAAGTCTCATATCCATCACCCAATCCTAGGTGACGAAAACCCTTGGTCTTGTGATCGATATTTTTAACTCTTGATAACTCATACGATAATTTTTCATCTTTTATTGGGGTAAAAAACGCAAATTTTGAAGGAAACATAAAACTTCTTACCAATTTCTAGTGATCCATGAACAACATGTTCTCTAAATTAAGAATATCTATCTTTCCATGAAATCTCTTTCCCCAAAAACATAAACTTGGAAAATCATGTAAAACACTTGACTATTGGTAAGAGTGGATAAATCATATTCAAATGTTTCTATATCTAAAAAAGGTCATTTTTGGTCCCTAAGGGATTATGTTAGGATTAATATTAGGAAGGTATAAAGGATAGTTTCTATGCCAAAAATATTCCTCAATCATTTAAAAAAAATTATAATCATCACTATGAAAATCTTAAGTCTAAATCCTAGTAGGTAATAAGTCCAAAGTTCTCTAAGGAAATTTACTAAGAAAGTTGGGAAAAAAATTCTATAAAACACTCATGAATATGATCATGTAATATGAGTCAATAACTCATGGAATTTGTCATAATATGAAATTAATAAACCTGAATTTCAAAAATTTGAATCCTGAAATATATAAATTAAATTTCACCTATATGTGACCAAAAATAAAAACCATTCATTATTGAATTTCAGTCTGTATGAATCTCTCTAATCTTCCAATATCCCCATTTTACTTATTCAATTTTATGATTAGAAAATTATAACATTGAATCATGGGGATACTAAAAAAATTTAAGTGCTATTATTCATAATTAAATATCTAATGTAAATGTAGGCTTGAATTTTTTCTCAATGAAGCTCAAAACACACATATTTAGAAAATCAATGGTGTAAATGTAAATTATAAAAATCAAAATCATACTTAATTTTCATGAATCACTTATTTTTTTCTCTATACTATCTTTTTCCATCATAGACCTATAAATAAATCCAAATAGAAAAAGCATATGGTCTATGAAATTAAATCTAAAAATGATAAAAGGGGAATAATCACTTCACCTTAGGAAAAAAATGTCCTGAACTAATAAATAAAATCACAAAAACATGTGTTGCCTCCCATGTAAGGATTTTTTTTAATTTCATTAAGATCAACCATACATCTTGAATCATGTAATTAGAGTTTTTTATAATGATAATAATATCGTATTGGACAAGTTTTTTATTTATTCAAAATCCAATGTAGCTCTTCATTTTTTCCTCCTTCTTGAAATCTCTATTTGTTCTTGTCAAAAAAAAACGTTACATATAGTGTATAACGTCAATGTTTGGTGTAAAATATCATGGGATGACCATTGAATGCTCCACTATTATTTTTCATCTTTTCGTGTCTAGTGTTCATCAAATGTTTCACTCAACTCTTCATTTTCAGCACTCACACTTTCTTTTTCTTCATCGAGATACTCTTCTATGAGATCCAAAGTGTCATTAGAATTTTTTCATCCCAAATATCTTCCTCATCCTTCTTGTCTTCTCCTTTACCAATATAAGGATATTATAATTATTAATTCTCAAAAATTGAGGGTTATCAAAATCCATACAAGTGTGAGAATAAGTGAAATAAAATAAGTATGTCCAAATTTCACACCATTCTACTTATTATTCCTTTTTGGGATACATTATAGTTAGTGTTGAAGGTTTTTATTATTCAATAGGTTCTAGACATTACTCCTCTATCATCTAAATCATATTATCCCATAATTAAGAATCCCCCATTTTTTTCTATCTTCTTCTTCTAGTGGAACATAGTTTTTCCCCTTATCACTTTACTCATCTACAAGTAAAAGGGTTAAATACATGGAATTTTCAGAATTATCATGATAAATTGGTATTACCTCTGATACATTGACCACCATTATCATTCTCTCTTGTAGTTTCAATCCATAATTGAACCAAAAATTTTAGTCAAGGGAGTGACACTTTTTGGGTTTGGTGAGATTGTGGTTACCTCGGGTTTCCATGATGCTCCAATACTTTATACTAAATATATTCTTTAGTTATACAATTAATTGTGAGGATTTAGAATGATCACATTATATTTTGATGTGGGTTTAATTATATATATTCCTAATATCACAAACAAAAACACCATATTCATCAAATTGTGAAAAATGAAAAAAATAACCTAATTAAAAATATGAAAAAATAAATTTATGGGAAAAATTGTCTTAATATTTAATTTATAACCCCTCATTTCCAATAAGTGGTTCTGGTTTATTATGTCACTAAAAATAATTTTTAATTATCTTAGGGATATCAAAATAAAAATTTAATGTAACCCAACTACACTATCTACTCAAACATATAATAATGGTAAGACATGATCGATCCCACAAGAAAAGGGTTATAAGATTTCAGTAGTTTTGACATTTTTCATAAAAGTAACTAAATCTAAAATGACTAAACAATCATTCGGTTTGGGATAGACCAACTCAAAAATAATAAAATAAGGATAAATAGAATAGGGTTGATATCATTGATGGTTTTACATAAATTTACATCAAATTGATTTGTTGTGTGAAATCTTGGGGTAACTAGTGTTTCTTGACAGCCTCAACTAGGACTAACTAAATAATCAAACTCTTCTTCAAAGGTTACCTATATCTAATATAGGTATGTAATTTTTAATATTTATATGAAATGGGAAGTTAAATTCATCTCTCACTCTCCATATTCCCTTTACCACATTGAGGTTCTTCCACCAAATGTAATCACTATTACTAGATAATTAGAGGATAATGTTTGATTAAAATCTACTTGATACTAAATAAAATATGAACTTTAAGGTAGTCATCCCATTTTTTGAGACTCACATTTCCATTGAATACTTATATATTCATGTATAATATCACAATTAACAAAAATACCATATTTTTGAGGTAAAGGTATAGAAATTTAGATCTAAAATAAAAGTGATGTGTAAAAAATGAAAATTACAATAATAACATTTTCATATAAATATGAATTCAAAGTTATTGAATGAAAAGAAAAAAATGTAGACCTAAATAATAAATTCTCCTGGTTGATGATGACTCTTATCCTCTAATGTCACTCCAGATACTGTTTAAATATATCTAACTTGATACCTATGTTAGAATCCTAACCTGCATTAGAACCTCTTCAGATTATGTCAAGTTTATAGCTCTAGTTCCAATTGGTTCAGGATCCCATCAATACATAACATTCTATCATTATTTATAGGTAGAACAACCTCTAATTTTAAAATATCCCACTTCCAATATTTAAAAAATTATCTTCCTCTCTCCTATATTTTTTATTCATTCAATTTTATTCCTCCCAATTCTACTTTTCTTTTTGACTTGGTCATAATTTCATATATTGGATAAATATTTGAATGTGGAATATTATAACATTTCAACTGCCATTAATAGTTTAGGATAGTGTGGGAGTATGGATTATCCATTCTTGAATATCTGTTCAAACTATCTCTCATATGTACTCCTCATTTTGTGGGGTGTTTTTGAACTCTCTATTATAAGGTGAGTCCGTGTATAAGGCTTCCTATTTTCTCACCCATATCTCACCCTGATGTGCATGTATATCCTATAGATAGATTGAGAGAATAAATTACTTTAATTTTATCATAAATTAAACCCTATATCATAGAGATTCACTTTGCTATGAAGCTATTGAATGGATTTATGGGCCATGGAATAGTTGTTGTGACTATAGTGTAGACTCTTTAGAGGATTATCTCTATGATCTTAGATTGTTGGGTGTATCTATGGAGCATTCAGGAACCCTAAACCATCTCTCAAGTTTCTCCTATTAGTCTTTGTTCAACAATTATCAATACCTCCATTTCCTAGTGAAACAAATTTTTGCAAAATTGATTCTCTATTATATAATTATAATTTGGATACATTGAAACACTTTGGATAATATCTTCAGCTAATTATTTCTCATTATATATAATAGTGGATATAGTGTGGTAGTGAGTCCATGGAAGAACTCATTTAAATTGGTTTGATCTCCCTTTCCCACTATGCCCATATCCACTACGCCATCCCAATATTTTTATTATAACCTAAAGGAGATCCATGTCTCATAAAAAATCATGGCATCAGGGATACACTGTTTAAGAAAACACCTCCCATATCCTCTACATCAAGATAGAAGGGTTTCATTGGACTCCTAACATTATCATGTGCATCCCCATGTTAGTGAATCTTTAATGTTACCACCATGTGGACTTGAATGTCCATATAATGGTGTGATCTCTTAAAACTATTTATTCCAACTATAATCCTATTCCCCCACATCGACCCACATATGGGATTACCCCAACCACATGGCCTTCTTGATCACATTTTTTGTATTTCTATGTGGATTTCCTTCCTTGGTTGAGGGATGCCTAAATGGGGTCCATTTTTTATTATATCCCACATAATTTTTTATCTCTTATACAATATAAAAAAGTACATGGATATATTAAACTTGTGTTTTAAATATTTTTATTTCTTCTTCACAATTTTCATAAATAATTAAAATACCCAAAAATTAATATTATTAATTAAAACATGGGTTTTAAAACATTAATGAATCTTAGGAATTAATATTATTTCAAAAATATGAACTCATAATATTCTTTCCCATTCATTAGTATTTTCTTGAAACAAATACTTGATGGAAATATCATGATAATTATGATCATCATGTCCTAGATCATGGAATTGATGTTATGATTATGATGTATAAGTTCGTGATATTATAATATAATTAATTATAATATATATCCAGCATCATGCATTCCATCACCATTAAATAAATTATTATTATCAATGTTATTATTTATATTGTTATGTTATACATAGATTTATTTCAATATCAGGTTTTAAGCTATATTGTTTTTAAATTTATTTGTTCCCTATATATGATATGTCACTTGTTTGTTATAGGATAACCTCACATATTTGCTACACCCTACTGATAATTTTAGTTAACCGTGATTATGTTTCAATTTCCATATTATTATGAATAATATTTTCAAATATGAAATGTCTAAAAGTGTAGCATGTGTGAAGAATTTTTTGGGAGATATTAGGGACACAAATATGTCTCTTAAACTAACTCAGTTTCGTTTTTGGAACCCCATTAATCTTCATAGTTTTTATTTAGAATGTACTATAAAAATAAATTTAACATATTAAATAAAATTCATTGATATAGAAAACATCCTAATTAAATAATTTTTTGTATCCAATAATTTTTTTTCTACGATTGGACGCACTGCCAAAATTTTTAATAATTTCTATCCTTTTGTTAGTTTTTTTAAAACAAAACATCTATTTAAATATTGAGTTATAACAACCCATCTTTCTATTTGGCCAATAAACATAGTGTCGAGATTATTTACTTCAATGGATCAATATATGTTATGAGGAAAACCACATGTTCCATAAATTATTGAAACAAAATTTTCACCATAAAGATAAAAGCGATGAATTTTTCTCAATATTAGTATTGCTACTCTCAACATACAACAATAATTTGGTGATGCAATATACACTATTGTGATTTATTACATCATTAATAAGGGAAATAAAGGCATTAAAATATTTTTATAATTATTTTATATATTGGATGAGACAATTTATTTCAATGGGATGCATTATAAAATTAGGGTTTCAGAAGTACAATATAATGATATCACATAGAATTTGGAAATCCCTATCCCATTATTTATTTACCCACTTTTCCATAAATTTATTCATGGTTAAACTTTTTTAGTAAGGATTTTAGTGAAATGACTAATATAGGTGTATCATCATTGAAGTCCACACAAATATCAATGACATTAAAGAGGGGATATTTTGAGTATCTCATTTTTTCTCATGTTTGATTTAAATACCTCAATAAAAGACTATAAATCTAATAAATGTTTCTTATTTATCTTTGAATGTGAACTTTCATAGGTTTATCTTTAGTTTTTATGATCATATCCTAAAAAACTTATTCAATATCAGTTAAGTTGTTGAAAACATGTGATATTCCTTTGTAAGAAAACATATGGTCAATATACATCACCACATAAATAAAAAATAAAATTTAGGATATTTGGAATGTAATTTATTCTAATAATTGATATTTAAAATAATTTTTTGTTTCCTCCCACAATATTACCCTAATCATGAATATATAATAATATCATCCAGAAATAATATCACCAGTTTTTATTAGTACTTTTGGATTATTTAGTTCATTAATTCTATTCATAATTCAAGTCTATTTTTAAAATTTAATGTCATAATAATAATCTCATAATGAATATATTGACATCAAAAATATTTATTTGGAATATCATGTTAATTTAAAACTAACTAATAGTTCCTAGATCAAAAAATTATCTTGGTAAACCAATGACATCCCTTAAATTGTTAAAAAATAATCAATTTAGTGTGAGGGGTAATTTTTTATATTATCGCCCATTTTAGATTATGATAGTCAATAATGACCCTCAATATACCATTTAAATTCAAATAATGTAAAATACAGCCTTACCAAGGTGAAAACATAGTTTAATAAACCTATTATGATCAATCTCACCCTACTACACCAACAACCTCCATAATTCCACTTGCGACCTTTGATAAAATCATAATTAATGATGGGTCATCCTAAAAACAAAGTCAAAAGAAATTACAGTTCCCTCATAAATAATAATTTAGAAAAAAAATAATTTGGTAATATATTTGGATATCATTCCACCATTATTATAATTATAGGTTAATCACTCAATCTATTGATACAAGTATTATCATTACAAACTTACCAATACAATATCATTATCAATTGTACCCACCCTATTTTCATTAATATCCCACAAATTCTTGAAAATGTTTATTTTCATGATCCCATCCCCTAAAGGTACCCATCTGGGGGAAAAATGAGGGATGGCCGATAATGATCCCTTAAAGACCAGTTAAAAAAGGACATGGGTTTTCTACTAGCACCAAGGGTATAGTAAACATAAAAATTAGAGGAATTATCATGTAAGAGAACATGAGGAAGGAAGATATAGGACCTATACACTAACAAACACCTACCAATAAATATAATAGAAATACCAAAGTGTGTACATTTAATGTTATAAAAATCCTAAACAACTAGAAAGGAAATGTAGGTGTACTAAAAAAAGGTAAACTTGGTAGCAACCACAAACCCCAAATAGCTTCTACAATACTGAGAGATTGTAAATCCCAGCCCAACCACTGAACTTTTGTTAATTAGATGAAAACCAATATATATATATATAGGGTGAGAATAATATATCTTATCAATATAATCCACCCAACATCCTCTCATGTAAAAGATAAAGAAATAATATTAATGTCTAGAAAAGAATAAGTGAAAATAAATCATCACTGAAACTTGTATACTAAGTGACCAACCTCAAAATGGATATTTATCAATAACTACGACATACAGGGGATCATATATTATTGAAATAAAAAAAGGTTACATATATATCACTTATCTACTGGTTTTCCGCTCAGACCCAATGTCATATGTCCTGAGCTGTTGCTCTTTAAAAGAAGCCAGTTCAAACACATCTAGCCTATGAATCAAAACATGCATCTCATACATCACATCACCTTATCATATCATGCCACATATCCATTTAGCAATTAATTAGTTTTAGAATCCACCATTACCTATATTTCATGTATCATAAATCATGTATTATACCTCAATCCATCAAGAACCATATGCCGAGTAATGTACCTGGAGTCATTATAGACAATTCATGTCATACCTATAATAATCATTTGGATACTAATATAAAGATAAATTTGGGTGCTGTAACTACAAGACATTACATCCCTCTATATATATATATATATGGGAAATGAGACACCATAATACTATCACATAATATTAATAGGATAAGAGAGAAGGGCCAAAGGGGGTAGTCATCCATATGGCCCTCACTAACCTGGCTGTTGGAGAAAAGACCCTCCCACGGTCCAATAGGTGTTAGTCGACATACTAACATGGGTGGGGTAGAATATTAAATCCTGAAAAATACAGTATATTATATATCTATCAACCACACTATGGTCATAACCTACTCAAAGGCTCAAGTACAACTATCATCTTTCAGATACCCGAGTGCCACTACTAGGGACTAGATATCCAATACAAATAAAATAATTTTAGAAGCCTACATTAAATTACGTATTTTATTTTAACAATTTATTTCAATTTAGTTAATTCATTATAAATTAGCTAAAATTATTCCATTCATATTTTATTATCCATCATAGTGAAGTCTATTCCCTCAATGAAAATCCAAACCGAGACCACAGTTTCCTAAGATTATAAAAAAAAATTCAACAAGCACGAACCCCATAGGTTAAATTATTTATTATTATTTTACCATTCCATAATCACACAAACATTGGGAAACAATCTACCATCAAAATTGATGAAACCATGCACATTCAGCTTTCTCAAGTAGTGGGGAAAGTAATGCAGATAAAAAATAAACCCACCCATTAAAATTTTAAATAGATTTAATAAGAAAGTATCTAATCCTTAAAAACAAAAAACAATTCCAACATTAGTTCATTCCATCATATCCAATTCCATACCAAACTCCATAATTCATATCCCCATGCATATCTCCCTTATAAGCATTAAAGATTTATACAGCCTCATGCCTCCCCACACATGTCACATTATCCATCCTAGGTTCTCACTGAATCTAATCGCAAGAATCATATCCAGTGAAAAAAAAAGAATAAAAAACCATCAAGGACAATATAGAATCTATCCCCTTAAACAAGGATTTTAGCCTCCACATTAATACAGGCTCTCATGACCCAAACTGTATGGAATTCATCATTCATAATAAATAGTCCTCACTAGGTAAAAACAATCATCTTTATAAAAAATCCAATTACATTACATCTTGAATTGACTGATTCATTTATTTTTTATTACAGCTATGAGTAAAATAAGAAATTATTTATAACAATACTTCATTTATTAAACATTTCCATTATAAATGAATCCAATTTTAAAAAACAATGAGAAGAAATTTTTTCATTTTTCATGATTTTTATTATTAACCATAACAAGAATTATTAGTGTAGGTTCATTATCATATTCCATGAGAATATGAAATAATAACTTAAATTTTAAATGTTATTTAAGAATTAATTTTATTACATTAAAATTACAAAAATATATATATTTCACATAACATGTTAATTTTTAATCCAACCAATAAATTATCATCATTATGTTCTTTACCAATTTAATAAAATTGACACATAATTAACCAATCTTAACCAAGATTCTAAATAAATAATAGGTATATATTTCACATTATCTATAAAATCTATTTGTAATATCTTATCATTATAGAAAACAATGACATGAAATCACTACAGATGAAAACCAATTGTTTTTTAAATTAGATTTTTTGATTATTAAGATTAATTAAACGTACAATAAAATAAGTTAAATAATAGTAAATTAAATTAATAAATATAATATAAAAGATAATCAAGTAATCCCACTAAAATCAATTCTTTAACATTCATTGATTGTTAAAAAATAATAACGTGTGTCTCCGATCAATTCTCCTGTAAGGAAAATATGATATTCTAGAGATTTAATGCCATGAATGAATTAAAAAAAAAGAAACTCCTTTAGAATTATTGAAATCATTGTCCATAACATTGAAATAATAATCTAGAGTAAAAAACATTAAAGGAGGAAAACCCCATGAAAATAATAGGAACTCACCTCGGATCACCAAGGATCGAACTCAGAAATCTAGTGATTAATACATGATGGAAGGGTATTTAATGATTTTATAAAAATTATTGAAAACCTTGGAGTTGAGGGGAAAATTTGGGAGAAAATTGGTTAAAATAAGAGATATTATATTTAAATACATCCTATAAAACACTACTCCAAGACGCAGCCTCCTGCACTATGACGCTAGATGGGTGACATTGAACACACTACATCATAACTCAAGGGACCAAGACAAATCATTTCTAGTTAAAGGATTGTCTGAGGAACACATTTCATTATATGGGGGAGATATTATATACGTAGGCAGGGGATTTGGTGTATCTTAAACCACCATGTTGTATAACTCAACAATAATAAGTGGTGGATATTCCACAGCCAGACTCCACGCCGCAGCCATAAGAAAAGTATGAGTGTCTCAGAATTTTCCATTCATGGGACCCTATGCCACAAACATCCCTATTATGCCACAAAGATTAAGATTATGGTTCATGCTAAATCTCCACCACACAAAATCCTCTACAATTGTTACCTTTTCCTCGATCCTCCTCTTGGAACCTCTAAAACATGAACCACACAAATGGAAGGGATTCTAGGATCTAGTAACTTAAATCAAATACCACATAGACCATTATCATCCTTAATAATATCAAACCTATCTCAAAGATAAAATAATGGAATTGTTAATCCAAATGATCACTCCCTATGATGGCTCTAAAATATAACCGTTACAGGAGCTCAGTGATCTTACTTATAGGATTCAATTGAAAAAAAATTACAACCAAATCTTAAACAATATCCAGGGAAAATACCACTCAAATTAGAGAAAGGATATGACTGGAAAAAAGAATTTGAAACCATATCATGAACTAGAAAATCTTAAATTCCACAAAATGGGAAACATTTTAATAGAATATGTTAACAAAAAAACATGGGTTGTTGGGAATGTATCTATGAATCAAGTTCCTAGGTACCCCAATCAATTCCATTATGTCACCACAAGAAATGAACCAAGGTGATTGAACACCATATCAACACCATATCCTCATTTTAATGGATCTCCATAAGTCATTACTTGAATGTTGTATCATTTTAAACATCAATATCACCGTAATCAATTATGTGGGAATCACCATGAAAGTAATGATGGAGATGTGACATATGGAAGAAATAATGAATCCAGATCATCTATTCAAGAATTTCTATCAAATATGACATGGCTATAACATAGTCCATCACTTTAAAAGGCCCAAAAAAATGGGGAAAACATTTCTCCCATGGATGAAGCATCACATCAAATATGAGATGTTTCCTTCAAGAGCACATGATATCTATCTTAAAAATACATAGGTATCCTCTTATGATAATTATATGACTTTTGATGGTATTTCACCACCTTCATCCTCTCATGAATCACCCTAACCATCCTTTTCATGTTCTGAACTGGTCTCAACCCAAGAATTAGTGATTCACTAACCCTAGTATGAAAATATGGCGAATGGAATGGTTGTTCATACAAAGATTAATCGGTACCATACCAATAATGGTGTGAAAAATATTAATGTAAGAAAATACAACAAAATGTAGTAGGATCATCCCAAATCCTAAAAAATATTGGAAAGAAGAACATAATAATATCTCAAGAGTCTAGAAATTATGTTCTGACTAACCATCAATATGAGGATGAAAAATTAGTTCTAAAGAAAATATAATATCCCAAGGAATTTGGAATACCTTTCTACTCCTTAGAGGTAAAATGATGATCATTATCTTAGATGATCATCCTCAGGACTCCACGAAGCATCACCACATTTTCCAAATGTTGGATCTAGAAAACCTCCCCCACAATTTAATCCTTAAACACTATAAAGTTGGATGATTTTTTAAAATGGTCCACTAAAAACTATATATAATAAAACACTCCATAAGATCAATGAAAAATAGTAATTAAGTCCATAAATATTTCCCCAAACATCTATTTAAGAACATCTAATAGTTAGAGAAAACCATTAGGAATACGGTTCTTGGACGTCACATTATAGAAGATCAATCATTGAGACAGAAACTCTAAAACTAAACACTTTAACCCATAACATAAAGAAATCCCTCTTAGTGTTTGGTAGATATTTTTCAGGCAAGGATATAGTACCAAGGGTAAGTTAATGAAATCATGGTGAACCACTTCATTAATATGTAATAGAGAAAAATACTCCTAGGGAACAACAATAGATTCTTTTCTTCTTTAGAACAAACTTCATTGGAATCACCAAAAAAAACATAACCTCTCTATACCAATACATCAGAATCATCTAACTATTACTCTTCAACCTAAAACATTTTCATTTGAAAAAGGGAACCGCTACTAACAACCTATTTCATATTGAGATGAATCACTAAAAGATTATATATTACACTCCATGAATCTCCATATTCATTCACAACATCACTTTATAACTTCCTACATAGCACATTATCCATAATGTTACCCTTTATCATTGTATATGAAATAATTATATCATAATCATAAAATAATTTCATCCACTTTCACTACCAAATTTTCAATTCATGTTGAGATAATACATAACTCATAATCTTATGATAAGAAATAACAAAAAAATCTCAGAAATGAGTTAATTCGACCACAAATTAAAAAAAACACTATTTATTCATACTCAAGATCATGGGTGGCATAGTTCTATTCAATAGGATGTAAGTTATATGACCCATACAAAGCAATAAATCTAGGATACATCAAAATTCATCCCAAAAAATGATGTGAATCATCATATAAATTCTCAAACTGAACTCCCTCTTCCAAAAAACAATGAATTAGAGCAGTAACCAACATCTCCCTAGGGTACTCGAAAGCTTCCTGGCACTGATCAGTCCACAAGAGTGATTGATATTTTCTAATGAAAACTATTTTAGTAGTTGAAACCTGATAGAAATTGGATATGAACCTCCTTTAATAACATCAAATTCTTAAGAAAATTTTCACCTCTATAGCAGTCTTGTGGGCTTCCCAAGAAATAACTATTCAATATTTGAATGATCCACAACTAACCATCAATAGGACACCACATTCTCTAAGAAATTAACTTCAGGATCACATACCTCACACTCTAAAAACATAAAAAAATAGTTTATTATGAAAATAACAATAAAAATGGAATTCATATTATCTCTATTCTCTTACTCAAACACAAGTTACATGAGGATATCATCAATGAAAACCAATGCGAACAGTTATAGAACCTCCTTGAACACTATGGTCATCATACCCATGAACATGGATTGAGTGTTATTGACACCAAATAAGATTATAATAAACTCACAATTATTGTAAACACGTCTTAAGGTGATTTTCATAATATCCTATTCTTTCGTCCATATTTAATTATATCCCGAATGCAAATTGATCCTCAAGAACCAACTTTCTACCATCGGCTGAACAAATAAATCATCAATACACTAAATAGGATTATGGTTTTTAATTCTCACCTAATTCAAGTGATGATGATTGATACAAAGACACTAAATTCAATTATCCTTGTTCATGATCAATACAAGTTCAGCCCAAGGTGAAACAATCATCTAAAAAAATACCACTACAATATATCATCAAGCTATACTCATAGCTATCGTAAATAATAAGTTAGCATACTATAAGGATACATAGAGAGAGGATAAATTCCTATATATATCTTTATCACAAACATGATCTATATTATATGGGAATCACTAATAGCTCCTTCAGATGTACAATACAGAATTCTTCTATAACCCTAAGAAACACTATCAGGTAATCCTATGATGAGCTCAACATTGGTGCAACTATAAAAGAATATAATCATAGGACTTACCTTATACCAATCCATGGTTCTCTCTGCAATGAACATGAAATACATTCCTTCAACATCATATAATGATGCTTTTTTCCTAAATAAATCCATAATAGCCTTCACCAAATAGAACGAGCAGATTTCAAGGATGATGTTGTATAGTTGTATCCATTAACATTGGGAGTCTCCTCCAGAGTGGGTATTCCCCAACACTAGCTCACGATTTCTACATAATTCATAAATATAAGATAAACCTCTAACAAGCATAAAAATTCCAAGGTTACTGAACCTCTCTCCACCTCATTTCCTAAAGCATAGACCAAGGCATGTGATATGAAGGAGTCTATCTCTATTGAATCAAATATGTAATACACCCATGTAGAACACATGAAAAGTTTACATTGAATGATTTTTGAATATCTTAGTGAAATAAACTATAGAGTGTGAAGATGAACAATACCTAATCAATACCCTCTATCACCCAGATGAATACCACCACAATAAAGGTGATATACTCTTTGAGGATGAGGAACAAATTAGGGATATCCCTTACCTACCCACCTCATCTCTACTAATCCCATGTAGTATAATAATTCTACTAAATCCTTGGAAGAAATATCCTCAATAGAGGAATTTTAAGTGTAACAAAATATTCTATCATTCTTCACATAAATGTTGGGAACTCTCACTATGGATGGACTTAGCCTCTACAAGAAAAAAACGTGCGTCTAATCTTAAGACATATGCCTATGAGTTTCCAACACTGAACAAAAAAACATGATGAGGGATAATACCTACCCTAATCTATCTAAATAACTTATATATAGAAATGAAAGAAGCCCAGACCATTAATCAACTATGTGAGGAATCCTAATGAATCCCCTCTCGTGATGAGTAGGTTCTCGCCAGTGTTATCTCAATAACCTCTACTCTTTCTAGAACCATGATATTTATTGACAACTGGAATGGGATGACATGGATATGGATATAAGGATGAAAAGACTTGAAAAAATTACTCACTTGAGTATCATAATTTGGAATTAGGTTGGAATCATGTCATATAAGGTCCTTGAAATAGATCCTGAACTCCCTCACACTAGAACTCCCTTTTCGAATGATAAGTAGATCTTGACGACTTTCTGCCTCTACGATAAAAGAAAAAAACTCCACTTAAAACACATCTATGAAAATCAACCGTGATAATCCAACTCCTCATGATCCCTAAGGAAAAATATCCAACATAACCACACTAATCCACACAATAACATCATTGATAAAAAAACTAGTTCTCATTCCAATCAATGATTTATCTAAAATATATCTAAACCACTTCCATATATATTATATAAAGATGTTTGAAACAAAATCATAATACATATCTAGAATTTTTTACTAAAACTATTGATTTTTCCTCCTATAAATGTTATCATCACAGGCCTATAATATCAGATGATCTAATGAATAATCCTTCTATGAATCATCTATGAAAACCTCACAAGGACTATGACTTGGATCCATAAATATAAAAGAATAAATTTTTAAAGAATCCAAGACCAAGAATATGTAATTTTTAACATTAATTAATTGATTAAAATTTTATTTATTTAATGATTAACCTATTCTCATGGTCTTTTAATTCCAAGAAGAATAACAAAGAACAATGTTGAATGATCCTTTCCTCGGTCTCTATCTTACAACATGTTTAAAATCATGTAATAGGATATATAATTTTAAAGCACCATGTATTAAATCATAGGGGTATCAAAACTCATGTCTTAGGTAGTATCCCATGTTTACATCACTTACTATACTTACAAAGATTTTTTTTCACATCTAACCAATGTAGTCATTGCCTGTGACTAACTGAAACTCCATCACATCCTTAAAAACATACCATTAATACCACTCTATCATGACACCTCTCAAAAACTATGTCCCTCCTGGTCATAAATGAGAGAAATAACATAGTGACCACCCAAATATAGCCTCAAATAGGTTGTAGGTTGGTGAATAGAATCAAGGGTATAATAAAAATATAAAGGGAGGAATTAACTTCTAAAAGAATAATAATAAGATATTGATAAAAATGATACACTAATAATCTTATTATCATAAATATAGAGTAAATCACCAATTTCAAACATGTAATGTCATAATAAAATGAAATAACTATATTAAAAAACTAAAATTAGTAAATGTATGTAAACACAATCGTGACCACAAATCCTGAAAGGCTCCTACAAAACCACAAGCTAGTTAAAACCATAAATATATATAATTGACCCATTAATACCTAAGTTCATATATAAATTGGGTGATCATAATAGGCATACTTGGTAGGATCCTCCATATATCCTCTCATGAAAAGATAATGAAATAATAGTAATACCTAGTGAAAAATAAGCGAAACTAACTCATCACTTAAAAGGTATATTATTTTCCCATACATTCCATTGCTACCTATCACCAGGAATTTAATAAAATGGATTATATATTATAGTAAGAAAAATAATGATACCCTTCTAACGCTTTCCCACTTGTTTTCGACTCTTCCCCAACATTATACATTCAGATCTATCTATCTCTTAAAGAAGCCAGCCCGAAAAAACCTGTGGTGAGTATCACAACAAGAATCCCATGAATTATATCATGTCATAATCCCATGAAACATTTCTATATAGTAATAAAGTTGTATTTGGGATCCACCTTAGGTTATATGTTTTGCGTCATACATCAGGTATTATTAATCAAGCCATCACAACCCATGCACCAAGTAATGTACCTATATCTATCATGACCCATACTTGTGAGACCTATAATAATATTTTGGATACTATATCTAGAGATACTTGTTTGTTAAAAAATCTATTATAATAATCAATATACATTTATGTTAAAAATAACCATCATATATACTAGTACATAATACACCAGAAAAAGTGAGTCGATCTCAAGGGGGTAGTAAGCTATCCATCCATCACCCACATAACTTTTGGAGAAAACACCCTCATAGAGTCCACTGGGTGTCATTCAACTAATAAACATGGGAGGAGTGTCATAATAAATCACAATAAATATATGATATAATATATCCCTCAACCATAATATGGGATTAACCTAATTGTAAGATTAAATGCATTTATACTCTCTCGGACACCCAAAATCCACTACTAGGGCCTACATATCCTATAAACACAAAATAATTTGAGAGTCCTACATTGAATTACAATTTTTTTTTACATTTCACTTCACATTAGTTAATTCATTTGAAATTAACTATAAATAATCAATTAATATTTTATTAACCAAAATAATGAATTCCATCCCCTTTAGGAATAATCTAAATTGAGTCTATGGTTTTATAATAGTACCAACATTTAATTTTCTAAAAAAATCCAATGTGTTAAATCATTTATTATTATTTTATCATTCCATGATTATATTTACTCTAGGAAAACATCCAGAGATACCACTAAGATAAATGAAACCATACACACCCGACTTCTTCAATTAGTGGGGAAAAGAATGAAGATAAACAACAAACATAGCCATAAATCCTCTAAATTGATTAAATGAGAAATAATTTCATCCTTAATAACAATAATATACAAGACGAACTTTATTCCATTCCATCATATCCTATTATATCCATGGAACTATCATAGAAATCCCCACATATCTCATTACCATAGGAATCAACCATTGAAATAACCTCGGGACTCCTCGCCCATGTCTGATCAACAATCCAAGGATCTCATCACATCACCTATCAAGGATCACTTCCATATCACATCATAGAAGGGAGAAAAAAACAAAATGGTTAAACAATAAATTAGGACCTTAATCATGCCATTTAGTCTTCACATTTAAATGGTATCTCACAACCCCAACCACATGGAATTCATCTTTCATAAGAAAACATGCTCACTCAGCCTAAAAAATATATCTTTATCAGAAAACCATTTTTTAATAATTAATTAACTAATTCTTTTATTTTCAGTTACAAGTATGGGTAAACTAAGACATCAACTATAATATGTCATCATTAATAAAAAAACACTCACTATCATGAAACCAGGATTCAATAAACATTGAGAAGAGAAATTTTTATTTAACATGCCCTTTATGATTATCCACAGAAAGACTTATAAATTTATGTTCTCTATATAATTCCAATAGATTTTAGAAGAAAAAATTCAACTGTAAACATGCATTAAGAATTATCATGTTTACAATAAAATTACCAGAATCTAAGGACTCATTACTCAGGCCGCATTAATTCTCTATAGAAACAAAAATTACTATATTTTTATTCTTTTCCAATTTAATCAAATTAAAAGATGATAAACCAAGAATAGAAAACTTTATAAACAAATCAATGGAATATAGAGAACAATATATTGAAAATTTATAGGCAAATCGTCATTATGGTGTAAAACAATGATATGTGATAACTATAACCAAAAACCAAATCTTTTCATTATCTTGATCATCCTTTATTTGGGTTTAATTTCAATAGCACCCAAAGAAGCTAAATAATCAAAAAATATAGGATTTAATATAATATAAAAGGGATGAAATGAATATCCTACCTTAAAGATTTAACATTCATGGAATGATATGGAATGATAGATAGGGTCTTTGATTGCCTCTCTGATAAAAAAATTGTGATCTCATAATGTTGTCATGCAATGAAAGAACATTAAAAACATAGGAAACTTTATTATAATAATTGAGATCATTTTCCATGACATGTAAATAATATACATGAAAAAAATATTAAATAGAGGATAAACCGTATGAAAAAAATATGAAATCACTTTGAATCACAATGAATTTAACTCCAGAAGCTGGGGACTAATCCATAAAAAGTGGGATTTAAATACTTTCAAAAAAATATCTTGGTTTTCTCTGGGTCGAGAGGAAATGTTGGAATAAAAGTTAGATTCAATATGGGTTTGGTTATTTATATAGACCATGTAAAACACCACACAATGGTGCAGACTATTGTACGATGTTATGGGATAGACAGACATAAGAAATACTACGATGTTGTATAAGGGACCACTCTGTAGCCATCCTGGTCAAAGGCATGTCCATGGAACATAGATCCTTTCATAGAACATATTCTGTATACCTAGGAAGGGGAAATGAAATAGGCTAACCCAACATACCACACAACCCTACAACCCCAAGTGTAGAATAATATATATCTAGACTCCACATCGTAGCCATGATAAAAAATGGACGTGGCTCCAAATTTCACATTCCTGTGACCCTACACCACATACAAACCACTACACCATATCCACTAGGCTTATATCACCTCCTAAGGCAAAAGAATTCATAATACATTGCATTTGTTACCTTCCCATTTAGCTTCATCTTGGAACCTCCAAAACCTTATCCAGATAAAGGGAAGGGATATAAAGATTCAGGCCCTTACATTTATAGTTCCACAAATCACCATGAATACAAGTCATTAAATATAATAATTAATTTTATCATTGAACATACTCTACCAATCTATCTTAACATTGAATTCCATTTTTTATTTATTAAGGACTAAGAAGTTCCATAATATATCAATGTTTCCTATCATAATAAATCTTGATAATAAAATTGAAAATTTATTATTATTATTTTCCAAGAGAGTATTCATTCTATTTTAATATGAAACTCCTCACAAATATCTAATTGGTCTACCAATCAAAAGGAAATTAATGAATTATTTTTTAAATAATAAAAATTTATTCTATTTGAAATAAAAATTTTATGAAACACTATACATTTTCATACATCAGGCTCATCCTCATTTGATACATGGTTATCTAGAAAAATAATTCTATAAAACATTTCTATTATAAACACCTCCACTTCATAATGTCTCTCTTCATTTACATGTGTTTAACTGTGTCTACCTTGCACCATCAATTAGTATCCTTAAACTATGAATTTGGGTGGATTATACACGACTATTCATTTATAGGAATCAATTGAAATAAATATTCAGGAATTAAAAATTCTCACACATGAAAAATGGACACGGGTGATCTAAAAACATTCACTTTGGGTTTCCCATTATGAGACACTAGAAATAATTTAGGGATTTTTCCTTGGGAATGATGATAAAAGGACTCAAAAAATTTCTTTATAAGTATTTCTATTTCCTTTTCTATCCACTAACTAATTTATTTGAACCCCTATAAAAGTAAAAAATTTATTACCTTTCATGTGTATTCTATATCAAATTATTATATAATTTCCCTATTAAAAAACTCTACATAATTCGGTATCTATTAAAAAATATTTATCAATCTTATTCCTAGTCATAACCATATCTCAAAATTTCATTCTTTTCGGATCACATTTATCAAAAAAATTGGTACATATTGTACTAGATCAACATAATTTAATTCATACTTGATAACATTCTTATTAGCTTACTCAAAATCCAAATATTTTAAATTTCTGGCCACCTACAACTCTTTTATAAAATATTTATCTCTGAATATATTTATAAATATCTTATAGAAATGATCCTCTAGAAAATATAATTCCATGAATTCCTACAACTAATTCCTAGTGAGATGCTATAATAGAAAATATGAAAACATATACATCAATGTATTATACAGTAAAAAAATGTAAAAAAATATAGCTGATTTTTTCTATAAAGTTTTCCACTTGATCTGATATAATATCATCTATAAATAATGGTTTATTATACTTTTGAAATTTTGATTCAAAATATTACTCTAAATTATTTAGATTAGTTTCCTTGATAATAATATAGATAACTTTAAAAATTTTATTTAATAGACTAGTATGTATATGAGTAATATTTATCACTCATCATCCTAATCAAACATGAAGTCTTATTGGTGACAAAGTCCTAAATCACATAAATGAACTCAATTAAAACCATATAATCCCTCAAATATTCATCATTATATAAGCCCTCTATTTACTATGATAGAGTGGGTTCCATTATTTTTTTAATATTATCCAATGTAAAAAAAAATTCTCATTGTAAAATAGGAAAATTTTCATAACAATAATTTTTAGGATTACAATGAAATATGATAAACCATTAAGTCATTTAAAAGTAATTTTCATTAAAGAAAATCATTTTTTAAAAATTCGCATGTATGAGATTATGAGCATTCCTAAGAGGATTCATATAAATTTTTTGTTCTAAATCATCATTGGTTAACATAGAACAAATAAAAATATCGTTAATGTTCTCCAAAAACATATTTTTCATCCTAGAATTATTAGTAGGTAAAATTTCACAAAAACAGTTTAGGTACATCACTGGTTGAGTATATTTTCTATTCA
Source organism: Viscum album (assembly GCA_963277665.1). NCBI lineage: Eukaryota > Viridiplantae > Streptophyta > Magnoliopsida > Santalales > Viscaceae > Viscum > Viscum album. Next base: position 1,104,577,896 of record OY728137.1, read on the forward strand.
AATCATACTATTCTCAATCAATAGAATAATATCTCGAAAAAAACTCCAAAACAAAATACCTTTTGATCTAACATAATTTTTTTTCACCTAAATCCGGTTACCCAAATACTAAGACCCAATTTAAAATTCCACATAAACTAAAAAAATTACCTTAGTTTCTAGGATATAAGCTAGTGCCAAAAAATATATATATGAAAGGATTACATGTTCCAAAAAAGGAAAAGGCCTAAAATGCTATATTCATGTGTATGTAATATACATTTTATATAAAACCAACTAAAATATAAATATGAAACATAATTATTTTAGTTTAAAAAATTCGACATTAATATAAATACACAAGGAAAATAATTCACAAAAAAAATTAAGTAACAAAAAATATGACCTAGAAACTCATCCTTTCATATGACTAAATTTGATCTAATGATCCTTGTTAACAAAGTAGGAAATAATAAATTTTCTTATACCCCGACCAATCGTTTCATATATCTATATATGTGCACATGTTGGGAGAAAATAGACATATTATAATTTCTCTAATGATTCCAATACATTTAAGTATTCATGATCTGCCCGGTATGCAAAATTAAATCCAATAATTATCAATTGGAAATTTGTTTTCAAAAATATTGATTTATAAAAATATATTACAAACCATATCAAAAAAACCATTTCTATTCATTATAATATAAAAAGATTCTAGAAAAAACTCAAAAAACCAAAATTTTGAATCAATAATTTGATAGTGTTTTCTTCCTATATAGTTTTAATACGAATTCCATGTTTTACCAAATTCCATCAAAATCACCATGTTTTCCTCAAAATACACCCATGATAAGGCTAATTGATAAAATACATTTAAAATTAACAATTTGAACAAAAAAATTACTTTATTTCATATTCATTTTTTTAATTAATATTAAGATATAACTTTTTATGTTCCCTTAAATGTGTTTAATTATAACTTCCCCACCCTCTATAGTTATAGCTGTAATGTAGTCTCATAGACCACAATGAAACCAAATATATCTAAACATAAAGGATTATATATAATAAATTATATTGAGAAATTAATTATTTTTTTACTTTAAATTATCAACATATATTGAAACCCATAATTTTGGTAAAATGTAGTCCACATAATAGTCTATGTTTTTAACATTACAATTACTCTATAATAATTAGTAAATTATAAAAATTATTAAATAATAATAAATAAAAAATGTTTTTAGTAGATTATCCATCTTTATAGAAAATATTGAAATCCACCTACTTAGATGTGTCTTGCTATAAAATTCATTAATCAAAAGTATAAGATCACACCGTAATATGAATCATGAAATCCATATTTAGATGACTAATAAGTAAAAATATATTCATTTCATCTATATATAATGAATTCTGAAGTATAGATTTTTGATAAAGAATGACAGAATAAAAGAGATAGAATATAGATCAATATTTTACCAAAGTTCTAATGTGACACCCTTGTTCTATAATGATGATCTAACAACCTAAGGGAGTGACCTATAAAATTTCAATAGGAAACATAGATAATATCTCATGAAATAGTGAGATAATAATGAAATAGTTTATATTATTTTAAAGTAGTTAAATGTAAATTTTAATAAAATAACCCTCTTGACATGACTTCTTGAACCATGTAGCTAGCCATAAAAAACATTTGGCTCAATCCCCAAATGGATGGGAAAAATTCCTGATCTATCATTCCCATACAAGTTGTTATTAAGAATCGACTACCTCTAAATCCACAATAAATGATAATTTTTCATAGTTTTAATACTTTTTTATATGATGATTAAACCTTTATAAGACCTATATTAACATCCCTATAAATTTTAGATTCTATTGATCTAAAATATAAAATCAAATTATCAATTATAAAGTCGATTTTATACTTAATATTTACATTTAATAACACATATCTATCTATTTTGAAAATTCAATGACAAAAAATCATGATAGTTGATTAAAAATTAATGTTATGTTTATTTCATACCAAAAAAGAAAAAATACACATCCAAAATATGGGGTGTTATATCTAAGGTTATATAAAATATCCTAAAATTTTACTATAATAAATATATCTCTACATGTATTATATTTTAAAATATTTTTTTTACTTATAACATGGAGTAATGTGGTGTAATTATTCTACAACCACAATACCCAAAATACACTGTAAGAGGAATATGTGAATTAGGGTATAAAAATATTATTCACTTCAATATAATCTTATTCCCACATTAGTATTAATGATATAAATTTTTATAATGAATAATGTATCAAACAAATAAATGAAAGAAAAATAAATGTAGTTACACTATGGTCTTACTTAGTTCAACAATAAGGGAAACTCTAATGAGCACAAACTGATGTTATGATGCTATACCACAGGGTATCACTATGCACTATATAAGATTACAATGTTTGTAATAACTCAATATTGATCCAAGGGTTATTGAAACTATCTTCTAATACACTCAATATTTCTAAGAAGTGTCATAAAATGAAATATGAATAAAAAATTATTCAAAAAAATAATTTCTTGATAATCAACAATAGTTCAATGAGGACGTTATCACTGAACTTAAATTTTCATTAAAAGGATTTAGAACTTCATATTGTTTATCTTGTTTTAGTAACTATCTATAATTATAGTGATGTCAGTTCTTCTTTGTGGAAATGTATTCATATTCCTTTAAAACTTTCCTGTTTAATCTATAAAATCCATCCAACACCAAGTGACACATATAATATTCTAATTAAACAATAATTCCATATATTTTGAATGAATTAAAGAAAAAAATATGGATATTCAAAATATTATATCTAAATTAGTTAGAAATATCATTTTTTTTTAAAAATTTATACCATGACATAAATATGCCTTGAAAAGGGTATGTTCAATTCCACCTCAACCCTTGAACTCTAAATACGTTTACTTGTTTAGACCAAAATCGTATAAACTTCACTCATTTTTATATGAAACAAGAATAGACCTTAACCCACCAAGGAAAATTCCTCTATTAACCATGAAATACCTAGTCTTGAAGAAAAATGGGTTTTCCCTTGATCTTTCTATGAAATGTTACCAATTTCCAACTCATGTCAATAAGACTGATATATAAAATTATATGTACAATAACATAGTCATTTTATAGTATTTATTTTTATTCATACATTAATTTTACTATAGATTCTTAGATGCTTATAATTCAACATACCATTTCTCAAAGGAATATATCAAACCAAAACATCATGTTCCATGGAAAAATAAGAACCTGCTTCGCATTCCATGTTCAATACATAAGACCCCAATTGTAGATCCTCCATAAAAATAGCTTACACACTATTTTATTCTTTTAAAATGGATTCAATTATAACATATATATCCATATATTTTTATGAATGTGTTTATCCTTCGAATAACACACCCCAAAATAACCTCAACCATGGTAATGTACCCATTTTCAACTCTACCATGACATAAAAAACTCATTTATGGTCACGTATGTTAATCCATAACAAGGTAAACCTTTCGGATTTTTTGATGTATCTAAAACATTATCCAAGCCTTTTATCATCCAAATATCATTGTAAATTATTAAATTATAGCCTTAATTGATTAAAAACGCAAAACTAAACTTCATTATTCTCAAATTTTTGCATAAATATGTGATTTCAACAATGGTTCTATCATTTCCCCCTTATAAGATTGTTATAAATCCAAGGTATCATACGGTATATTAAACTATAGTTAATCCATGATAATATTATAATATCTCAACTATCACTATATGTCAACATGACTAATATTTTGTGTAAAAACCATAGAACAAGATAGAATTATATGTTCAATAAGTACCTATTATCATCAAAGAACCATTAATTATTGTAAAAATATTTAAAAAATTAATCGATAACTCCCTATAATTAACCATATAAATATCATTATTTTTTATCCCCATAGATCATATATTCCATCCCCCTTTTTCTTTCTTTATGGCTCTTTGTCAATAAATTTTCACTAAGGAAATTTATTTCTACTCATTTGACAATAAAATGAAAGGGAAATTTCATTCAAAATAAAGAATGAAAATTAAAAAATAAAAGCATATGGGGAGAGGGGAATTTATTTTCCAAATCTACTCAGGTAGATAAAGGTAATTAAACATGAAGTTTCATTTGATGCCTTTTAAATTCTAATTTGGCTAATAGTTTTGTGAATATATTCATGCTTATAGATTTATTCAAATAAGTTATATCTGGTCCACAACTTCTCTAAATTATTTTAAATGAAATAATACAAATGTCAAAATTTTTAATTAATAAATACTCTACCAACATCATTAATAAAAATTTCAACACTCTTTTCATCACAATTTTCCACTCTAGGCACTTCCACTTCTTCTATAACATCCTTTTCATTTTGTTTCATTCAAACAAATTGGGGGGAATAAGTTAAAATTTGAAATGTACTCTACTATGTCCATTATAAGGGATGTTCTCTATTATATATTTATTTACTACAAATTATAAATTTTCATACAATGTGTGTAATATCTGAGACACTGTAATAGTTGTTAAATACTACATCTTAATATTATTACATAATGAACACTCTAAATATCCTTTCATCATGACTTTATTTAAAAGATAAATTTTAATTTTAATTCCAAAAAATTAAATTCATTTTGGGATTTATAATGTAAATATTATATTAAGATAAATATTTGTGATTCTTCTAAGATAATTTATTTTTAGACAAATAGTGAAAATTAAACCCTTCTTTCCAAACTGGTGACTTTTTTACTTTATCGTTATATAATGCAAACTCATATTTTTGTAAAACCACTTAATTCGTAAAATAAGTAATTAAAGGGTAATTCTATGTATTTTATAAACATTTATTTAAAATTTATAAAATTTATGTTTTACCGTGTAAAACAAAAGTAATATTTTAATTAAAAAAATTATTTTAATCCTTTATTTTAGTTAAGTAATTAAATTGTAAAATTCAGTTTTAGATTTATCTGAAATATAAATACATTATTATTATAAAAAATAAATTTATGTCATGAAAAATTATTTTGTTGAATAATACCGCTCACATAAGTTTTATGCTTTGAATCCCACTTTCTTAAAAATTATTTTTATGGGATATATACTTTTATTTTATAATTTACTATTTATACATTTAATTTTTTTGATAAATTTATTTTCAAATATTAAATTATATGTTTTTGATTAGGTAAAAATTTCAATTTCTATTTTGGTTAGAAAAATCTGTTTCTAAGGTTAAATATTAATTACCCCGGTAACAATAAAATGATAAAAACCGATTTAATAAGAAAAAATGACCCAAAATTTTTATAAAGATTTTACCTGATCTATTATTGAGATTTTAATCAACCAAAAACACATATAATTACAATTTTTTCCCTTTTTACCCTTTATGGTTGAATAGTAACTTTAAATAATTTAAAATCTAAAGGATGCTTAAAAATGTCATCCTATTCACTTATAAAGGATAATCCTTACTCCACTTTTAGTTACACCTCTTGTTTAATATTTCTTTCTAAAAATATTCCATTTTTTCTCCTATAACATTCACCCACTTCCTTAGTTCTCCTTTCCCCATTTTTATGTACAAGGCCTCCATTTCTATGGTTATTTCAAAGTGAAAACTCCAGCTCTCGATTCAAGCATTACCTCCTTCTTAATAATTTCTTCTTTATCTCCCTCTTCAAAAACATTTATAAACACACAAATATAATTATATAATTATAAATAATATAACAATATGTGATTATATTAACATTTCAACCATTATTGATTCTCTATTGAGCTGTACATTTTTTTGAAATGATAATTATTCCCAAAAAATGTCTATTATATTACATTACAAAAAAAACCTATCTCTTTAATAATGAAGAAAATATAAATATAAATGTGACCATAGATATTTGAATCTTATGAAATCATTGTGTAAATGTGACTTTTGTCCAATATAACAGTCGGAAACTATACTCTTGGTAATAAATTTTTACGTAATAATTTGTGAGTAGAAATGATAAAGTATAATTAATGAAGATTGGAAAAATAATAAACTCAACTAGTAGAGTCGTTCCCTATGAATACGATTTTCCTAAGCATACGAGGGAGGTATTATCACCGAGGTTCACTATTGAACAAGTCCAAACCTAGCTTCAAAAAGTTAATCTTGAATGAAATCACCTTCGGGGGATGTTCAATTTATTGTAAACTACTACTCGGACGATGTTAGGTGAGCCACCACATTAATCTATCATCATTTCAAAAAATACCCTTTAGTCTTATATGGGTGTTATAAGGTGATGTTATTTTAGGATCTAGTTTCTTAAAGTGTAATTTTATTGTATAAATTAAATTGTTCTTCTATAAATTCTGTTTTAAGAATATGTTTTCATAATAAAATTGAGATGGGATTTGATAAATTAATCTTTCGGTCAGAAATTATGCTTCCCAGAAAAGATATAAATAGATATAATAAACAATGATATTATAAATAATTATATTTTAATTAAATATTATGAAAAAAAACTTTTAAATATATATAAATGATGAAATAATAGTTTATTTCAAGTGTGAGAAATTTTACTATGCGCTTTCAATCCGCAATTATTTTTAATAAATAAGGATTTTACTATTTAAAAGTTATAATTCTCATATTTATATAATTTTTTTGATAAAATAAATACCATTTTTGAAATCATCATGTCAAAATTATCTTACGGTGAATTTAGGATAATTTTCTAAAATAATTTACCATTAAAAAAATAGTCAAAATACAGTTTTATTTTTTCTGTATGTTTAATGACTTTATGATTATTTCATAATGATATAATAAACAATTAGAAAAAATCTATGACATAGAATATTTTATTTGATTAATTTTAATTATTTGAATATATTTTAATCAATTTCCAACATGATATTTTACTTTCCAATGTCTAAAATAGAAACTTTAACATGAAAAACATTATTGTTTTTGAAAACATTACTTTTCCATGCCAAAATAAGTAATATAAAATGTTTTCCTACTATTATGGATTAAAATAACATAAAATATTACCCAATTTTACAAAACCATTGAAAATAATATGTGAAATCCAATGTTTATTCATTTTCCACAACCGAGATTCCCAGGGCCTATATTTAGAAATTAATAAACAAATACTCCACTTATGCTATAAATACATAGCCATTTCTCAATTTTATTGCACTAAAAATTCATCCTACATAAATAGATGAAATTTTCAGCTCCCAATTATTCCTCCTATGGTGTCCTCAATCCCATAAGGTTCTAACCCTCATTTTTAGAATTAAATATTTAAAGTAAGGGAATTATCCCTCTTTTCTCTTTATTTCAAGAACAAATTTTTTGTATATGTCTTCTAAATGTTATGGTAAATATCTCTAATTTTCGTTATATTAATTTCTTTAATAATAAATTATGTTTATTCAATGGTATACCCATGTATCCTCTTTTTAACTATTTTCTAAAGCTACTTTTTATACCTATTATGCTGCCGATTTTACTTCTCAAAATTTCTCCCATATCTTCATGAAATTCCATTTTATTTTATTTTTGGTAATACCCAAATCACTATATTTTCTAGGGTTAGTGAAAAATATGTAATTTTTCAATTTTATTTTGGTATTTACATACATAAAACCCACATTCCCTTTTCAATGGGGTAAAAAAAGTCATAATGATCATTTTTAAGGCACTTTTTAAACACAATGATTTTGATATGAATTCATTATATATTATTATACATGGGTTATTTATAAAACATTATATTATGATATATGTAGATCATATGAAAATTAATAAACATTAATGGTGTATGCTGATAGTTCCTCAATTCATTGGGTAAATAATTTAATCTATATAGATTACATGTTTTATGATACCTTAGTGAATAACCTTGAATTTTTTTATAACACCTCGATGGAAAACATTTCAACTGTGTTTATGAATGTCACATTTTAATGTTTTATGCACATTTTCATGTTATTATTAACATAATTTTTATTATAATTCTTATGTTCACTTGCTAATTTCTTAATTATTCTCCTCAAGTTCTAGTTGATATTCCTCAAGATCATATGTAAATTATTTCCTTTATTTTCCCTTATGGGGATTTAGGCTAACCCGTTCCTTTGATGAATGTCCCCATGTTATGATTTTCATTATTTTACATAAGATTAACCTATGATGATGCCTTAAATGTTTTTTAGAAGAATGTTTTATGTTTTCATTTATCATGTACTTTTTTATAATAAAATAAACATTAAAATATACTTTACTCATACCATGTAAACAAAAATATTTTTTAATAAAAAATAGTGATGTCATAGTTTGTATCAAAGGATGGTTCAGTTATTTTTTGAAATTTTGATTTTAAAAAGTTTGGAAGAACTCTTGGTAACAAATTAAATATAGGAAAAAATCCCAACATTTTGATGAAGTATTAAGTAAGTGGTTTACGAGAAAATAAATCCATGGATGGAAGAAAATAAGTGAATGTGTATTTTCTCCAGATGTATCTAGGGGTAACACCTATAAACACTATTTTTCAATAGAATTAAATGTGAACTGGTTCATGAAAATAGGCCTGGGTGCATTCCTAGTTTGAAGCTCTTGGGGGATATATTTTGTTGATATCAATCATTTTATGAACCATTGTGGATGATTTATAAAGAATTCCATTTTTTTAAGAATAACATATTTATGAATGTTTTTTAATATATAAAATGATTTCAAAATTATAATATTATTAAAAGAATCATTTTTCTCACTATAGTTTACTTATTTTATAAAATTTCGAGGAATAGGTATGTAAATATTGAGCGCAATGGATCATGTGCTAAAGGCCCTCTGATGGAAGCCGAAATATAAAACTTCAAGAGATTAATGAACCAATTGACTCAAGTTATGAGAAAAAACATCAATTAATCTAAGAGGCTAGATTCACCTTGAATGGAATTACATTAGGTTTATTCCTTTATAAATCAACAACCACATTATTTAAGTGGACCTATAGACCAATTGATTGTTGAAAAATGTATAATATCTATAGAAAATATCTTTTATGTACCACGTTGTTAGGAACAGGATAAAACCAACATCACTATGTACTAGATATATGTAGAAGCTGATTAGTGGTGGATAATGATTAAAAAAATGATGCTAGGAAGGGAGATTGAATCTATTGAGGACGAAGAGATCTGGGTGACCTTTTTCAAAAAATATTTCCCCCATTCAGTGTGAATGAAAATAGAGAAGGAATTATTATATTTGATGCATAATGAAAAAAACATTGTGGGAAGATATGAGAGGAGTGTTACAATACATTCTTACTACACCTATTTCTTTTTCAGGGAACCTAATGAAAGGTCTGATATATTTTTTAGTGAAATAATACCCCATCTATGGAAAAATCTATCTAATCGAGATTATAGAAGTTATGAGGAGATAATGTGAAGTTATATGAAGGCTTAACTAGAGTTTAGAGAGATGAAATGTTCTTATAGAATGAAAGAAAATAAGAGATCATTGGATCCAAGCTTAGTGGGTAACATTAATCTTGGAAGAGGTGGAAAGAAGGAAAAACTTCCCATGTGTAAAAAATGTGGGAAGAATTATTTGGGAAATAACTTTATTGGGAGCATGAAATGATACATCTATAGAAGTGATGAACATATTTCTCATAACTATCATAGTGAGGTAAAGCCTCAACTAATGGACACTGACTAAAAATGCAAGATAGTGTAGGCCTATCCTTAAGACCAATTTTGTAAGAGTGGATAGCTTGGGAACTTTTAAATTCACTAATTAAAATCTTAAGGTAAGGGATCAGAACAACCAATAACCTCAACATAGGAAAAGAGAGAATGGTCAGGCATCTTCAATCATGATAGAAAAATTCAATCTCTAAATGATGTGGAAATAGGAACATTAATTTTTATATCAAAACTATATGTTTTTTTATTCTGGTCCTAAATATTCTTTTATTTATTCTATGCTTGAAAATAATATTGAGTCTATCCCTAAATATCTAGAAATAGATTTATTAATCAAGACCCCCAGAGGGATTATCCAAGACTAGTAGTGTATAGAAACTCTAGTATTGTGTTTGGAGAGCACAATATCATAAAAAATATAGTAGTTATTCCCATTATAATAGAAGACATTATAATAGGGATGGATTGTCTCTCAATTTATAATACTACGATCAACTGTAGAAGAAATGAAATATTAGTAGTCTTGAATGTACAACTTATAGTTTTTTTAAAAATAGAGATCTATTATCCTAATCTTGGTCTATAATCACCTCCCATGTCCTTATTTATGTAAATGATCATTTAAGATGAATAAGGAAATGAAAGTACGAATATATAAAATTATCCCGAAATTCATGAATATATTGATTTATTTTCCAAGTTACCTGGACCTTCCCCAGAAAGAGTGGTAGACTTCTCCATTGAACTCATTCTTTTTTCCAATCAAGTCTCAAAGGCCCCATATAGAATGGAAAACATGGATCATGAGAAATTAAATAAAACAAATTCAAGTTCTTCTGGAGAAGGGGTTTATCTGGCCATGTGTCTCCCCCTGGGTATAACCTATTCTATTAGTAAATAAGAAGGATAGATCAATGCAGTTATTCCTTGATTATAGATAACATAACATGATCACAATGAATAACAAGTACCCACTTCTAAGGTTTGATGATTATTTGAACAGCTTCATGGGGATCAATTCTTCTTCAATATTTATCTTTGATATGGTTACAATCAATTGAGGTTGAATAAAGAATATATTACAAAGACTGCCTTATGATCAAGATAAGGTCATTTTGAGATTGTTTTTATTCCATTCTTTAGGACTAATTCTCCTGCTATATTTATGTATTTGACTAATATATTCTTTAAAGACTACCTAGATAACTTTAAAGTAGATTTTATTTATGGTATTGTAATATATTATAAAAGATGAAAGGAACATGAGGATAATATAATGGGTATATTGAAAACTAGGAGGAAGGAGAGGCTATTTTTAATGTTAAAAAATTCTGAATTATGGTTACAAAAGTGTCCAGTCCTAAGGAACATTACAACCAATGAATGAATCTCAATTTACTCTTCTAGTACAGAGCATGTGGAGGACTTTCATCACCCTATAATAGTATTTGAGATTTCTAATTTCCCTGATTTAGTAGGATATTATATGAGGTTTATGAAAACAATTTTAGGACATTATAATAAACTATCCCAGTTAACATGAAAAGGGTCTATGTTCATGCGGACAAATAAGTTTGAAGAAAACTTCCAAGTGCTAAACAAGAGATTGGTTACTATACATGTGTTAACTAAACCCTATACTAGTGATGAATTCGTTATTGTTAGAGATGAATTTATGAATGGAATTGGTTGAGTCCTAATGAAAAAAAGATAATGTGATAATATTTTCATCACAATAGTTGATGCACCATGAACACAATTATATTATGAATGACTTTGTGTTGGCTGTGGTTGTTTTTTCTCTAAAGATATGGAGGTACAAAATTTATGTTGAGAAATAGGATATATACACAGAAAACCAATGTTTTAAGTATATATGTATAAAAAATGAATTGAACATGAGACATTTAAGATGGTTTGATCTTCTGAAAGAATATTATTATTATATTAAATATCACCCTAGAAGAGAAAACAAAGTTGTTGATGAATTAATAAGAAAGGAACCTATTGTTTTCATAATGGTGAGGATTCAAGGAGATCCATTGATCAATAACCTAGTTATAATGGACATGGTAATTTTAATTGAAGGTAAATCACTAACCATATCCAAAATGATTAATCAACCATCAATAGTAGAAAATATAAAGAATGATCAAAGAGAAAAACCTTAGTTATAGAAGAAGACAGATACTCTCATGAATGAGAAGTTTTATGCGTTTAATATTGATGAAGAAGGTGTACTAAAATTTCATAAAATGATATGTGCTCTATATATTCTGAAAATAAGGAAGGATTTTATGGATGAATATCACAACTCTACATTCTATAAACATACTAGAAGTACTAAAATGTATAGGGACCTTAGTGATAATTATCAATGGGATAACATGAAAAGGGAGATTGTTGAATACACTATATGGTTTTTGGTGTGTAAGAAAGTGAATAATGAGATAAAAATTCTTAAAGGGGTAATAAAACCACAACTCATACCAACATGGATGTGGGATAATATCACTATGGGCATTGTCACTAGTCTCCTTAGAACGTATAAAAAGAATAATGTGATATGGGTTATAATGGATTTTCTAACCAATATTACCCATTTAATCTGTATTCAGGAATATTTCTCTCTTGACTAACTTATCATGATTTAAATAAAGTGGTTAGGTCACATAGAGTGGAAATTTATTTTGTTTCTAATCATGATCCAAAATTCACATTTAAATTCTAGAGAAACTTTCAACATATTCTGAACACTGAATTGAAATTTAGTATGGTCTATCACCCCTAAACTGATGGAAAATATAAAAGGACTACTCAAAAACTTGAGGAAATGACCAGAAAATGATCAATGGTATTTAATAGTGGAAGGGATCAACATATTACATTGGTTGAGTTATCATACAGCAATATATTCCATTCGATTATTCAAATGGCACCCTAAGAAGCTCTATATGGGAAGCGATGAATAACTACTACTTGTTGGTATGATATTAGGGATAAAAAATTGCTTGGTATATGTCTTGTACAATTGATGACAAAAAAGGTTCATGTCATCCAGAAACACATAAATGCTTCTTAATGTTGGAAGAATAGCTATTCTGAAAAACATTGAATAGACTTGGAGTTTTGTGTTGGTGAAAAATTATTCATTTTTATTTCACAATGGAAGAGAGTCATACGGTTTGGGAAGAATGGGAAGCTTATCCTATAATGCCCCGACCCTTGTTACATAATGTCGGTGCATTATTACATATCATTGGCATGATCACAAGGAAATCATGTCTCGAAATACCGATCAGTTTAGTAGCCTTGGAAACAATATTCATACATATGTTCAACTTTACAGCTTGAAGATAAATACAATAGATATATATTTCATTAAAATCATCCAATCCTCATAGATTATGCCTGCAGGTCACTCATAACTAACTTCTTCATATCCTGGGATAATAAAACATAAAAAAAGGGATGATCTCAAATGATCAGTAAGGGTAAGTAATACAGCGGAAAATGACATAAATATTAAGCATGGTAAATAATTGAAACCACATACCTTTACCAATAATGAACATGAATAATTTTATAGAAATAATATGAGCTGTGTAAATAATGCCATAATGAGAGATAATTATGGGTATTCTACTAGTCTAATGACCACATGAACCATCGATATTATTTCCATAATGACGGAATGTATAATGCCAGACATTCTCAAAAATTTTCTAGAGGCCTCGTCCAAGACGTCTAAAAATGATTAAGGCCTCTGCCAAAACCATAAATCAAATTGGGAAAGGGTCGTAGCCAATTCCACGCTTAGTTGCCTCATGAGACCTACCGATGCATCGAGGAGCTCTAGCGGGCCCCACCTATCACTTACTAAGTCCAATACATTCATCATTTAAAAGGTTTAAACATATCATAAACATTCGTATTAAAAATAGCATACAAAATGTAAATACTTAAACCATAAACCATTAATGTTATAAAAATATCACATCCATAGTCAAAAAAATCACAAAATACATCATTATAATATAGAAGTTTTGTATTATAATAAATCAACTTCAAATAAACTCAAAATCCATCAAATTATGTTGACATAGATGAAATAAAAACTATTTGAAAGAAATATCTCTTTTTTTAAATCATTTAAAAGTAACATAACTATAAAATAAAACAATTACATTGAAAATATCCTTATAAGATTCTAAGGGAAGCTTCGATGATTTTATAATGGCAGAAAATAGCCTCACCTGCTGTATAAGTTAAAAAAAAGACATTCTTACCTAAATTTTGTCGAAAAGGTGAAAAAAGACCTTGTTTGGAAATAGACGGAAAGATTCCTTTGTAAACATATTATAAAAATTAAAACAAGGGTACAAAAAACCTTAACCCATATTCTATAAAATAGTATGAATGTTTTTAAATATATTTTTATGAAACATGGATGTGGATGATAAAGAGGTCCCAGTAGGTAATTACTTATAAACAAACTCGGATAATGAAGAGATTGTGAAATAAACCCTTACCTTGTACTTTTCCTTTGTCGAGGGTAGGTTAAACTCTTATATAATGGTGAAATAATTTTTATTAATTTATAAAATAACCATATACATAATTATGATATCATGTATGATCTTATAATAATCCTATGATAATAATATTTTAGTATTATCATCCTTTTGGGTGTTAACTTACTCGTTTTCTTTTATATGTTTTGTTACATAAGTCGTGTTTGTTATGGATAGGTTGTATCTTATTCAAATCCATAATGATATAAAGTTCATAAACATTACTTTTAATCATCAAATGAGAATTAGTCATGAATGGATATGATGGGGAATGAATCTCATCGCCTTCGTGGAGATGGTAGTCCGTACGTATGCACGAGCGACAATATCATTATTTTGATATTATAATAATAAATAATTGGATAGTATATCATATATACAGAATCATTATCATGTTATATTTATTATTTAAATGAATTAGACATCATTATTATACCCATCCAAATAAGAGAGTATTGAATAACAATTACACCACGACGTGGAGACAGTAAGCCGTACGTACGCACGTATGGTGACATGTCATTCAATGGATGGATAGAATACGGAATATGGTTGTACCATATTTATAATAATATCACAGTATATAGAATATGCTAGAGATATTATTTTATAAAGGAAATAACAATGGAAGAAGAAGTTAAAGAATAAATGAACATGAAAAAGGGTGGTGAAAAACATTACATCTTCTTCAGGTTCTTCCTTTTGATTTGATAAAAAGGGATCATTAGGATGGATTTATGATATAACTAAGGCCTCTAGGTTGAGGTGAGGGAATTTTAGAGAATATTTGGGTAGGGGTGGCCGAAACAAAAGTCTTTGAAGGTGTGAATAATTGGTTAGAACTGGGATACTTTTATAAGGGGGAGGAGGGGCTCTTTAGGAATAACTTAAAGTATTAATTTATATTAATTAATATTCGGTTTTTAATGGCTAAAAGTGAATTATTAAAAGTATAATGTTGGTATGGGTCGAAATCCTTTCATACAATAGATTTTAGACAGGTTTGGGTGATTATATTAATCTTATCTTTTAGTTTTAACTTATAGTTAATTAGATTGACATTTACCATGTCACTTTGTATTTTTATATTATATAGTTAATAAACTTACTATATACATCCAAGAGACCCCCAAGTGGTACATTAATGATACACCTATAATGATATAAGTCCTTTGGCCGAACCTTATATTTTTAGGAATAGAATATCAATTAATAATATAATATTTCTTTTAAAAACTCATTAATGTCAATTTTGACACTATTTAATAATTTATTTTTATTAAAGTCCTAAAAATTTTATTAATTCGAAGAAAATCATTTAAGCAATCCTATCATGGAATATTAACCAATAAAATTATTAGATGTCATCAAAACATTCAAATTATATTTATTTTAGCATTTATAATACCAATTATTTGATTCTTTCATTAATGACGAAAATACTACATCATTATTATGTCCTAAATATATTTAATTATTAAATGTCTAAAAATTATAAATTAAATACCATTATGTAGGAAATCTTTTTATATTTATAATGAATATTTATAGTCGAAAATCCAACATATATAACACTATGTAAAAATTGGTGTTGCTAAAAGATATATGCTTATGTCATTTTTGTATTTACATTAACTTTATTAATATAAAGTGTCATTATCACATCTATGTGGATCCATGGGGTCCGAAAATCGACCCAAAGATGCCCATGGTCGGACATGTATCAAAAAATAAGTTTAGAACTCATTTTAGGATAATTTATTATTATTATAATATTATTTTGTTACCCTTATTTACCGGATTTACCCTTTAACCTTGGTAAATAAAATATTTACCAAAGTAATTATTCAAAATGTCTAAAAATAAAATTTACCTATTTAAACAATTTGAAAATACTGATTCCAAATATGGAATCCATTTTTCCATATTCAAAACACATAAGTGGCCGAAATTAATTTAAAATTAATTCGTGTTGTTAAAACAAAAAGAGTGTTTTTAAGAGATAATAACTATCAAAAGATTGACACTTATTTATGTCCGGTTTAAATGTGAAATTATGTCCAATGACCAAAATTGTATTAAATTGTAAAAATATATTCTAAATATACTTTAAAACCACTCAAATTCATAATTTATCATTAATAATAATTTTTATTAATTTTTTTTTAATTATAATTTAGTAATTTTCACTATTCATCTAAATATAAAAGTTATCCAAAAAGAAACAAATTTTTACCCTAGGATAATTTGGATATTCAAAATGGAAAAATGAATTCCATTTTGAGAGATAAAATTTATAATATTTGAAAATGTTGGTATTACTATTCATAACAGCTACTTTGATTGGCTGTGGTGTGTGTCAGAACTCAATGTTGCGTACAACACATGCTACTGTATTATTCAAAGAGAAGCGTACCATAGAATCTTGGAGTGTTAAATTATCTTGTCCTTCAATAAATTGCATCCTTGTAATTTGAAATTGTTTTTCGAAAATAAATGGTTGAAAATAGAAAAATATCTTTGTGGGAAACCCTCATCAGAAAATGGGTTAATAAAATTTACTCTTAATAAGAGGAAAAGGGAAATGAAATGGGCACCACCAAATTATGATCTCGATTAGGAGAAAATTGGTGGAAATTAGAGACATATAATTGGAGGAAAATGTAAATATTTATAGGTAGTGATTGAGGTCATCAATAATAAACAAGTGTAAAATTGCGGTCCTTAAATTCATCAATCTATGATGATTTAAAATACCATCGGTTCAACAAAACATGAGGTATTATGATAACAAATTTTTGGTTTTATGATCCCTTTAATAAAGTATAAGAATTAATTTATTCATATAATAAGAAATATATATATATATATATACTTGACAAGTAGTGTTTTAATCATTCCACCAATTTCTACCACAAACTCATCTTTCACTCTAAATGATAATAGAACTCAAAAATATTATATTTATCCTAATCATATAAGGATCCAAACATTAATTTATAATTCAACTATAAGAACATAAAAAAATACATTATATACTCCAGGGACTTCAGGTAGTCCAGTGGTAGGTGATAAATCCCAATCGCACTATGGTTGTGGGTTTGATTCCCGCAGCTTTGTCTGACGCGACGGGTTGTCACACTGTTTGCGTGTTGTCGTATTTATAAATATCTAAAAATAATTTCAAACTAGAATTATTCAAAATACTTCTGTCCAAGTCCAAAACTTATAAGGAAGGTAAACCCAATGAAGATCCTTTTTCTACGTGATAACATATGAACACCTTCATCATGTATTCTTTTAAAACACTGTGACATCCTGAATTACCCTAAAACCTTATTGATTACATTCATGATACCTTATTCCTTATAAAATATAGGATATACTCCTTCTATTCAAAAATTTTGTAATCTCCAACAATGATGGAATATAAAAATCATTAATCAGTTTCAAGTTATTCAAGGATATCAAATATAATTTGTCCAAATCAATCATGTATTATTCCAAAATCACTACCCATTATCGAGACCATATTAAGGATTACCTTTCTTTAAATAATGTATTTTAAAAAAGTGTAGCTTACTATTAAGTCACTTTTCTTATAACCATATATCCTTAAGTCCAAAATAAAATATTATTATAGTACAATCCTTATATATATCACATTATTCTTATAACCAGAATATAGTTCTTGAATCCAAAAACACAAATACAATAATTATTCAACTTCAACTATAGTAACAGCATAAGCTTGGCCTTGTTCTCTTGGCATTTTCTGAGGTAATATTCCTTGTCACATAGGAAATTAATTTTCATAATGCCCTATTTCTCTACAATTTTTGCATTCAACATTGGTTGCATCTTTCTTTCCTTTATAATTACCAGCTAGATGGCCCTTCTGTCCACATTTGTAACACACTCCTTTTCCTTTTAGACAGGCATCAGGGTTCTTCCTTCTGCAATTTTCACAAGGTGGAAATTCAATTCTTCCCTTCTTCTCTATTTCCTCATTTCCTTTCCTAGAGTGTTTAGCAGATCTCTTCTTCTCTTGGTTTGATTTAAAGTCATAAGACTTATAGAATTCCTTTTCTATCTTGATTTCACACAAGAAAATATCTTCGTATGATGAGATGAATTGTAATACTAATGGTCGACGGAGAAATGGTTTTAACCCGTCAAAAAATGATCAATCTTACTTCTTGGGTTACATATATAATCATCAGCATACCTCGCTAACCTTGTAATGTTAGCCTCATTCTTTGTGACATTCGCATCATCGTTTTGTCTCAGACTCATAAATTGCCATTCCATATCTGCTCGATGGTCATGAGGAAAGTATTTTTCTTAGAAAAGATCTTTGAATTCCCTCCATTCCATATTTGATACTTCCTCTTAATTTTTTGTGTTTCGAATCAAGGACCACCATTGATTAGAATCTCTATTAAGGCGGTAAACTGCCATGACAACTTTTTCCCTTTCGCTACTCCCCAAATAATGGAATATTTTCTCTAAAGTATTTATCCATTTCTCATCTACTAATGGATTTTTATTCCCATTGAATGTTGGTGGATGTTTCCTCATGATGAGATCTAACATTGATCCTCCACGCTGCGTATCAGGTTGCTCCATACGGGTAAGGTTATTATTCATAACCTGAGTGAGTTGTCCAAGTATGGTGATTAGCTGATCAGCACCAGTTGCATCACCATCTCCCATATAATTATCCTGAGCAGGAGGTAAATCTCTACATGGAGTGTGTGCATTGATACGGTTTCCATTTTTTCCACTAGTCGCCTTTTCTATACAATGCCATAAACTAGATTAGTTTATGAATCGAAATATATAATTCCAAACTTCTAAAACAGTTAACATAAATTCAACAGTTTATGTATATAATCCATAATAATAAAAAAACTTTTCTTTGAGGAAGTATATACTCATAACCCTTCATAATGTTTTGTGACGAAAATGAGAATTATCCAAAGCATATCCCCCGAGAGTGTTGTAACCAAGAGTACAGCAAGACCCGTTGTCGTGCACTAGTTCTCATTCGAGTCTAGTTCAAAGCGGTGTTTTTGGGTTTTACCCCTAGGTAAATCTGTGCCAGAGCCTCCTCTACATGCTCGTATCCAGACAGAAATGTATTTCTCAGAAAACTCAAAAAATATCTACAATACCAAAATTCTTGGACGTTCTTCTATACTAATCCTCGATGTCTATCTTAGGGCTATGTGTTCTAATCAATGTTTTTCTAAATCTAGTTTCCAAGGTTTGTACTAAACTTCCTCTGATACCAACTGTAATGCCCTGACCCTCGTTACCCAGAGTCAGTGAATTATTACATAACATTGTCATGATTAAAGGAAATCATGTCTTGAAAGACCAATCAGTTTAGTAGCCTTGGAAACAAGATTCATACATATGTTAAACTTTATATCTTGAAGGGAAATACAACAGAAATATATTTCACTAGATGTATCCAAGCCTCATAGATTATTCCTGCAGGTCACTCAAAACTAACTTCTTAATATCCTAGGAAAATATATCATAAGAAAAGGGGTGAGCTCAAACACTCAGTAAGGGTTAGTAATACAGTGGAAAATGACATAAATAGTAAGCGTGGTAAATAATTGAAACCACATACCTTTACCAATAATAAACATGAATACTTTTATGGAAAGAATATGAGTTGAGTAAATAATGCCATAATGAGACATAATCATGGGTATTCTACTAGTCGAATGACTACATGAACCATCAATATTATTTCCATAATGAGGGAATGTATAATGTTGGACATTCTGAAACATTTTTTCAAGGCCTCAGCCAAGACGTCTAAAAATGATTAAGGCCTTGGCCAAAACCATATATCAAATTGGAAAGGGCCTCGGCCAATTCCATGTCTAGTTGTCTTGTGAGACCTACCGATTCATCGAGGAGATATAGCAGGGTCCACCCATCACTTACTAAGTCTAATACATTCCTCATATGAAAAGGTTTAGTCATATCATAAAAATTCCTATTAAAAATATCATACGAAATGTCAATAATTTAACCATAAACCATGAATGGTATAAAAATAGCACATACACAGTCAAAAAAATCACAAAAACTTCGCTGCAATATGGATGTTTTGTATCATAATAAATCAACTTCAAATAAACATAAAATCCATTAAAGGATGTTGACATAGATGAAATAAAAACAATTTGAGAGAATTATCTCTTTTTTTGAAATCGTTTAAAAGTAAAATAATTATAAAATAAAACATTTACTTTGAAAATATCCATATAAGCTTGTAAGGGAAGCTTAGACGGTTTTATAACAACAAAAAATATCTGCACCCACTGTATAAGTTAAAAAAAAATACATTCTTACCTTAATTTTGTCGAAAAGGTTAAAAAGGACTTTGTTTGGAAAACGAAGGAAAGATTACTTTATAAACATCTTATAAAAAGTCAAACAAGGGTATAAAAGACTTTAACCAATATTCTATAAAATAGTCTGGATGTTTTGAAATATATTTTTAAGAAACATGGATGTGGATGATAAAGAGGTCCCAGTAGATAATTACATATAAACAACCTCAGATAATGAAGAGATTGTGAAATAAACTCTTACCTTGTACTTTTCCTTTGTCGAGGGTAGGTTAACCTCCTGTATAATGGTTAAATAATTTTTAATAAACTATACAAGAACCATATACATAATTATAAAATCATATATGATCTTCTTATAATTCTTTGTTAATAATATTTTAGTATTATCGTCGTTTAGGGTGTTAACTTACTCGTTTTCATTTATATGTTTTGTTACATAAGTCGTGTTTGTTATGGATAGGGTGTGTCTTATTCATATCCAGAATGATATAAAGTTCTTAAACATTACTTTTAATCATCAAATGAGAATTAGTCATTAATAGATACAATGGGGAATGAATATCATCGCGTTCGTGGAGACAGTAGTCTGTACGTACGCACGAGCGAAAATATCATTATTTTGATATTATAATAATATATAATTGGATGGTATATCATTTATAAATAATCATTATCAGGTCATATTTATTATTTACATGAATTAAACATCATTATTATACCCATCCAAATAATAGTGTATTGAATAACAATTACACCACGACGTGGAGACGGTAAGCCACACGTACGCACATATGGTGACATTTCATTCAAAGAATGGATAGAATACTGAACATGGTTGGACCATATTTATAATAATATCACAGTATATAGAAGATACTGGAGTTATTAATTTAGAAAGGAAATAAAAAAGGAAGAATAATTTCAAGAAGAAAGGAACATGAAAAAGGGTGGTGAAAACATTACCTCTTCTTCGGGTTCTTTCTTTTGATTTGATAAAAAGGGAACCTTAGGTTGGATTTATGATCAAAATAAGGACTCTCGGTTGAATTAAGGGATGTTGAGAGAATATTAGGGCAGGGGTTGGCCGAACCAAAAGGCTTTGAAGGTGTGAAGAATTGGTTATAAATGGTGTCCTTTTATGAGGGGGAGGAGGGGCTCTTTAGGAATAACTTAAAGTATTAATTTATAATAAATTCATATTCAGTTTATAATGGCTCCAAAGTGGATTATTAAAATTATAATGTGGCTATGGGTCGAAATCCTTTCATACAATAGATTTTAGACAGGGTTGGGAGATTATATTAACTTTATCTTTAATGTTAACTCATAGTTAATTAGATTGACATTTACCATGTCACTCTGTAGTTTTATATTATATTGTTGATAAACATACTATATAAATACAAGAGACCCCCAAGTGGTAAATTAATGATACAACTATCATGATATAAGTCCTTTGGCCAAACCATAGAATTTTTGGGAATAGAATATCAATTAATAATATAATATTTTTTGTAACAACACATTTATGTCAATTTTTACACTATTTAATAATTGTTTTTTGTTAAAGTATTAACAACATTATTAATTCAAACCAAATTAATTTAAGCAATACTATCATGTAATATTGACCAATAAAATTCGTGGATGTCATCAAAACTTTCAAGTTTTGTTTATTTTAACATTTTAAATACCAATTATTTGATTCTTTAATTAATAAGGAAAATACTTCTTCATTATTGTGTCCTAAATAAATTTAATTATTAAATTTATAAAAATTATAAATAAAATACCATTATGTAGGAAATATTTTTAGCTTTCTAATTAATTTTTATAGTAGAAAACTAAACATATATAACCGTATATAAAAAACGTTTTTCTAAAAGATATATGCTTATGTCATTTTTTTATTTACTTTAACCTAATTAATATAAAGTGTCATTATCACATACAAGTGGATACATGGCATCCCAAAATCTACCCAAAGATGCCCATGGTCTGAAATTAATCAACCAATAAGGTTAGGACACGTTTTAGGGTAATTTATTATTATTATAATATTATTTTTTTCCATTATTTACTGGATTTACCCTTTAACCATGGTAAATAAAATATTTACCGAAGTAACTATTCAAAATTTCTAAAAATAAAAGTTAACTATTTACAAAATTTGGACATCCTGATCCCAAATATGGAATCCATTTTTCCCAATTCAAAACACAGAAGTGGCATAAATTAATTTAAAATTAATTCCTGTTGTTAAAATAAAATGCCTGTTTTTAAGAGATAATAACTATCAAAAGATTGACACTAGTTTATGTCCTGTTTAAATGTGAAATTATGTCCAATGACCGAAATTTTATTAAATGGTAAAAATATATTCTAAATATACTTTAAAACCACTCAAATTCATAATTTATCACTATTAATTATTTTTATTAAAAAAGTTGTTTTTAATTAAAATTTAGTAATTATCACTATTCATCAAAATATAAAAGCTATCCGAGAAGTACCAAAATTGCACCCTAGCCTTATTTCGATATTCCAAATCCAAAAATGAAGTCTATTTTGAGATATAAAGTTTATTAAAGTTCAAAAAGTAGGTATTACTATTCATAACTGTTACTTAGATTGGCTGTAGTGTGTGTTAGAACCCGAACATGAGTACACCACATGCTACTATATTATTCAAAGAGAAGCATACCGTAGAAGATTGGCGTGTTACATAGCCCCATGTAAATTGGACCCTATAAAATCCTTGATCACATAAGGGTTCTAACCTATTGGATACCCCTTCCGTCAAATATAGCTCAATATCATGGTGTATTAGACTAATCATTATTGAAGGAGTACATATATACCTCTCCACATGTAAAAAATAGACTTGGTACAAATAGAACCTGAAATATCTTATGGGGAGAAACTGATAAAGATATTGGACCCTAAGGACAGGTTTCTATGAAACAAGACTACCAACCTTATCAAAGTGTTGTTGAAGAACCATAAATATGAAGTTGTAGGGTCAGAAATAGATGAGACAATGAGATAGAAGTAACCATGCCTTTTCTCAATAGATATGATGAGTTTGAATTCTGGGGATGAAATTTCTTAAGTGGGGAAGAATGTAATTACCCATAATTTTTTTAAATGATAATTTTCCCTGAGAATTTGTGTTATATGATATTCTACAAAAAAAAATTATCTTTAATAAAAATGTGAATGTAGTGGAATGTTTGACCGTCAATATTTGACAATTTTATGATCATTTTTGAAATGTACCTACTAGTCAATATGATAGTTGGAAACTATACTCATGGTAATAATTTATTACAAAATAATTTTTAAGTATAAATGATATAGAATAATTAATAATTAAAGGAAAATTGATTGCCTTAAATAGTAGAGTTTTGTTGTATAATGGCCATTTTTGAGAGCTTGGGTGGGTGGTAGCATCACTGGGGTAAACTCGTGGATAATTCCAATATGAGATTCATCATGTGAATCTTGAAGAGAATATTCTTTGAGAGAAGTTCATGTTAGTGGTAATTACAACTTGGGTGATGTTAGCTGAGCCTCCTGATGAATCTTTCGCTATTTTAAACCTTACCCATAGGTCACATGTGAGTTTCATAAGGGGTTGTGTCTTAAGATCCTAATTAGATAAATTTGAATTCCATTGTATAAATAAAATTTATTCCATGAAATCTATTTTAAGAATAGTTTTTCTTAATAAAATTGAGAAGGAATTTGATTAATTAATATTTTGTTCATAAATTTCAATTTCCAAAAAAGATATAAATACTTAGAATGAAATGATATTTTATAAATATTACTATTTCAAGGAATTATTATGATAAATAAATTCTTATATAAATATAAATTATAAAATAATTTTTTTTCAAGTGTCATAATTTTTACCATGCACCAACAATCCACTACTATTTTTTATAAATAAGTATTTCTTTATTTAAGAGTTAAAATTATCATATTTAGATAATTATTATGATAAAATAATTTTTTTTTTGAAATAATCATATCAAAATTAGGTTAGGTTGAATTTACAATAATTTTCTAAAATACTTTATATTTTTGTGAATAGTAAAAATGCAGTTTGATTTTTTTGGTCTCTTTAGTGAATTTGTAATCATGTAATATTGATGTAATAACTGATTAACCATAATAAATGACATAAAAAATGTTATTTTATTAATATCATGTATTTTATTATTTTTTAATTATTTTTCAAAGTTATATATTACTTTCCAAAGTCTACAATTGAAACTTTAACATTAAAAACATTATTTTTGTGAAGAAATTACATTTCAATGACAAAAGAAGTAATATAAAATGATGGTTGAATATTGTGGATTAAAATAACATATAATAATAATAAAGTATCAAAAAAAAGGTAAAATACCATTGTAAATCCAATGATTTTTCATTTTCCACAGCCTAGGTTTCCAAGGCCTGTATTTGGAAATTAATAAAAAAATCCTCCACTTTTTCTATAAATACCCACCCATTTATCCATTTTATTTCAATAAAATATCATCCTACACTAATATATGATTGTTTTACCTGCCAAGGTGTCCTCCCATGGTCTACTCAATCACCCAAGGTTCCAATTCTCATGATTTAGGAGTGACTCTTTAAGGTATGGGAAATATTTATCTTTTCTCTTTATTTCAATAACCTCTTTTGTATATGTATTCTATATGTTTTGGAAAATATCTATTATTTAAATTTAATTCATTAAATTAATCCCAAATTATTCTTTATCAATGGGATACCTCTACCTTCTCTCATTTTAAACTTTTTGAAAACCTACTTTTTTATACCTATAATGCTACCGATTTTACTTCTAGAAATTTATCTCTTCTCCAATATAAATTAACTTTTATTTTATTTTTTTTAACACCAAAACCCATATATTTTTATAATGTTATTCAATAATATTTAAAAATTAATTATTTTATTCTATAATTGACATACATAAAACCAAAATTCCTTTTTCGTGGGTCAAAAATGACATATTGATCATTTTTAATGAAATTTTGAAACACCATGATTTTATATGAAACTCATTTTATTTTATTCTCCATGGTTTAATTATATATTTATTATGGTTATATATTTGTATCACATGAAAATTAATCCTTATGAAGATTTAACCATGGGAGTGCTCCAATTCATAGGTTAAATAATTTAATCTCTAGGTATTTTAGGTTTTATAATTCATTCGTGTATAAACATGGTAATTTTTATGACACCTCCATGACCAACCTTTTTGATATACTTATGAATGTATCATTTATATGTTTTAGCCAAATTTTCAGGTTATTAATAATGTAATTATTATTATTATTTTCCTCATGTTCCCTTTTTCATGCCATAATGATATTTTTTAATTTCTTATTGATTTTCCTGAAAATCATATGTAAACTATTTTTCCATTCTTTATCTAATTAGTCCTTATGACAACCAATTCCATTGATGTATTTCCACAGGTTGTTTGTTGTTGTAAATGTACATTATATGAACCTCTGACGAAGCATTTCAAGTGGTTTATAATATTGTTTTATGTTTTCATGTTTCATGTTCCTTTTTACCAAGAAAAATAAATTTTAAAATATCCTCTCTATGTACCATTTAAATGAAAAGTTATGTAATAAAAATATGATATTCCATTAATTAAATTCCATCCATTATGATAAATAATGGAATGGTGATAATGTATATTAGAAAAATACCACCTCCCCATATTTATCCGTTCAATTATTCATAACTTATTTTCATGGAAGGCTATCATTATATAATTTATGAATAAATATATTATATACAATATTATCTATATTATTAAATGAATAATTAATATTTACCTTCAATCCCTCTAATTCTTTGAAAACTAAAAACATCATTATATGTACGTGGAGACTACTACCTCCATGAACGACATGTATTGTTTATCATAACCACCTATAATGGATGGTAAATAGTGTAATTAATTAAATAATATGTTATTTATAAAATTATTATGGTTATGAAATTATAAACTATTCCCTAACCTCCTCCAATTCTATGAAAAAATGAAAACATCATATGTGCTAATGTCTGGACTACAACCTCCAAGAAGTAATGTTTTTTATTTTTTTATTGATTTTAAATATTTAATGAAAATAATTAAAATATAAATAATTACAATAAAAATTATAAATAATATAATTTTAATTTTTAAAAATAGTATTATTTCGAAATAAATATTTTCTTAACCATACTCACCCATCACATTATGGTATGTACATGTTTTGGTAAATACGACCACATACTAAAACAACAAAATAAATCTATCATTGATGATCATGGGAACTTAAATACTAGCATTATTATAATATTATAAGAGAATTATAATTTTGTGGTTTTTTCAAAGTTATATTTATTATTTAACCTATTATTAAAATATCATATTTAGTGGCCAAAATTTCCAAAATAGGCTGACGTCGATTCTATTTTCACACAAAATAACTAAAATTAATATTTGATGAGATATTAGATTTATAAATAAACATAATTTATCTATTATATTATCATAAATTATCTTGGAATTGATAACATTTTAAGAGTAATAAATAAAAACTATGCTATTACAAAACTAGTTAAAAACGAACATGATTACTCACACACAATATCATATATATATATATAATAAATTTTATAAAGGAAAAGAAGATATAGGAATGATGTTTATAAATGTTTTTAGATATTAATAATTTTCTAAAATAGGTAATGAAATTAGTTATTTTTTTCGTACATAAGATTCAACTGATTTAAGGAAAATCGGGTATTATGGTAAGAGACCTG
The DNA here is from genome assembly GCA_963277665.1 of Viscum album. NCBI lineage: Eukaryota > Viridiplantae > Streptophyta > Magnoliopsida > Santalales > Viscaceae > Viscum > Viscum album. Next base: position 1,104,605,524 of record OY728137.1, read on the forward strand.
TCATCTCAAATTCTTTTGCGTGGGGTATGTTTTTTATTGTGCACATAATTTTAATTTTATAGTGTATATACTACTTATTATGATTTATTATATCAGTGATTTTGTTTTATTCACTATATTTTATGTTCTATTACGAAATATATATTTCAAAGGGGTTTGATTAATATGCTACCTAACCCATCATAATTCTCAAAATTACTAAATTTTATAAAGTCAAGTGTGTGTGGTCATCCCAAAATTTTCATCCATATGTGGATACTGTCTAGTTGGCATGGATTTGTAATAGATGCATGAAGCGGTAATCACTCTAAAAAAGGATGGTCGAGTTTCAAGTTAATATTTACTCAATGCATGATGAGTGGGACATAGACTACAAACCTAGATAGATAATTCTGTGAGATAGGATTTGAATAATTTAGATGATATTCATGAACCAAAATGAAGTATTTTCCATCCATTTATTTGGTATCCTTCCATTGAATACTACTAAACTCAATTACAATCCTTTATTAATAACCCAACACTTTGAAACTTATATCTCCAACAACTTATCTTACTTTCATTGAAAAAGGAACTTCCAATTAAATTTATAAAACAGTATAGTTTGAATGTTGATTTTCAGAATATTCTCCCAGATAGCTAAACATTTCCACTGAATGGGGAAATATTTTTTTTTTCTGTTTACATCATACAAACAGTCATCATTCTATTTTTTCGTTATTGAGTGGTATGTTCCATGGCGTGTTTTAGTAAATATCTCGTCAAATCATATAATGAATGTATTAAATTTAATTATTGATTAGTGGGGATTGATATAGATATCCCCTTGATGGAAAGATAAGTTTCATGGGATTAACCATTCAGGGTATTAGAATATTCCATAACCATTTATGTATGATGAAATTCCAAAAGGAAATGATGCTATGATTATGATGTATGATATAATTCATTATAATATTATAAAATTTGAAATAATTATCCCTATTTTAATGTATCATCATGTATATAGTATGCCTGCAATTTCATTTGACTAAGAAATTATTTTGATCATTTCTTTTCTTATTTTCATACTATTTCTACAATTTTTATCTTATGATAGCTTAATTTGTACACTAATTCTTCTTGGGAATATTACCTCTCCCTTTTTTTATTTTCCATTCCCTAGATAACCAAGAAGGAAACTATGCATAATTTTAAAGGATATTATAGAAGTTATAAAAATGTTTCCCAGATTTTTTAAGTTGTTTTTATGTCTTTCAGTGTAAGACGAACAATATATATGTATCTATAAATCCATGGCTAAAATGTTTTAGGATCCATTGGGAACTCTTGTATTATATGAAAATAATTTCATATGCCTATCAGCTATAGTCTTTTAAAGACTGTTTTGTTATAGTTTTTACCAAATAAATTTTAATAGAATCCTTGGGGACCAGGTTTAGAATAAATTTTCTATTTATACCAAATATAATGGGGAAATATAAATATTATAAGATATTTTCCCTACAAAAAAATAGGAATTTTATTTTATAATTCAATATCATGTGATAATTACATATATGTCATTATTTAGATATGGATAACAACAAAATTAATATGAAATGTATTAGTTCCCATATTTAGTATAGAGATGTTCCTCCTACGAATATTGATGTGACTAGAGTTAGAGCTGGTTAGATCATAATCATATTAGGGAAGTGGACCCATGTTATTAGATAAATATACTTGTATAGGGTTACTTACAATTCCACAATATGGTGTAATTATATGGGAACAATTCATGAAATAACAATTTCTTCTATTAAATGGAACTACTAATCCATTGGTATATGATAATTGGATCAAGTACCTATAAAATATATTTCATTCTTTGAAAAGTATTGAAAATGAAAATGTCAATATTGCAGAATATAATTTCAAGGTTGATGTGGATCAATGATGGATACTAATTCAGAACACTAAAGAGGAAGTCGAGATAAATTACAAGGAATAGAGTAATTTTAATTATATGTTTAATAAAAAATAATTTCCCCACAGGAAAAGGGTTGAAATGAAGATAAATTTCCTCAATCATAGACATTAGGTGCATTAAAATGTTTTTGAGTAAGGTGATAACTTTACAAAGATATCTATACATGATACAAACTATGTTTGTAGTTTAAAAAGTAAGATTGACCATTTCATTGATGGGATAAAGAAGATAATTCAAATGGTGTTATTCTCTTAGAAATTATCATTATAAGAAGATATAGTCTAAATTTCCTTTAATATAGAAAACAAATTCTCCAAGACTTATGTATTTAATTGGAATTTGGGGAACAAGTGAAATATTGATCACCATGGGATGAAAATTATTTCAAAGGCAAATAGAGGAAGAGTGTAATTTTAGAAAAGTAATAATTGTGGAATGAAAAACTAAGGTTCTTAAATGGAATGAGAGTTTTTATAATTACAGAGAAAATTTATATTAAGATCATGAATGAAATGTAAAGGTATAAGTTTTCTATGTTTAATGTTTTAACTATAAGGATATGGGGAACTATACAAACTAATTTCCCAAATGTTAGTTGAATTTACTTTGAAAAAATATGAGGGAATAAGTTTGAGCTTATGAAATCACTACATATGTGGTTGAGGTACCAAATGGTCTAATAGCACAAGAAATAATCCTAAAATCTAGTTTAGTAAACTATTTATTTAATAAGGGATCTACACACTCCCTTATATAATGCATTCTTTCTATGAATATTTAATTATACCATTATAATCTAATGAAGGATTTATTAATTAAGACACAAAATGAGATAATTATTTCAATGAAAATTTACTAAAAAATCACTATTATGTTTCATAGATATTCATTAGCGGAGAACTAGATTATTATACCAATGGTTTACTTTCTACTAAATCCTTAGCACGTATTGTCTCTCAAATTATAATGCAATAATTGATTATTGAGAGAATAAAATTACATTTTTTTAAGTGGGTATATAATTACTTGTTTTTAAGGGAGATAATTCACCTACTAAGTCTTTTCGAGACCCTCCCCTAGTATCTCTCTTTAATGAAATTATTAGAGAAGAAAAATAAAAAACACTATCAATGGAGAATAATGAAATTATAAGGATATAGTACATAACCAGTGTATAAAAATACATTTATTTATTTCAATAGGAATTTCATGGCCATCCACCATAGTTTTAATAAGATTTTTCCGTTAAAAACTTTGCTAATGAAAGACCAATATCCAAAATTTCTTTATATAATGATACAAATGAAGATGTTATAATTTTAGAAATTTTAATAGGAGTTATGTGATAAGGGATTAATACTCCCCAATGTTTCTTTATGGGGAGACACTATATTATTTTAAAAAATAATGATGGGTACATGAGCTTTTGTATCAATTACTAGGATATCTGGTCCATTACCATAAAGAATAAGTATAATTTTTAACACATTGATGAATTATTTGATCAACATAAAGGATCTAAATATATTTCATAGATCAATATTACCTTTTTGTTATCATCTACTACGAATGATGAAGGAGGACATACTGAAGATGAAATTTTGTATGAGATATGGAAATTATGATTTTACAATAATTCTTCTTGATTTGAATACTCCACCATATATTTTTATAGATTAAATGAATATATTATTCAAGGATATCCTGATATGTTCATGGTGGTATTTATTTAAAATATCACGATATAACCAAGTAATCTATGATGGTATCTAGAACCATCTATGAATAATTATTGAGTGCCTCTATAAGTGAAATTGTATGGTAAATTTATTATATTTGAAATTTGGAATAAGAAAGTTTCATTTCATAGCCATACTATATCTGAGGATAGAATATATATTGATCCAATGAAGATAAAGGTATTTAAAGTAAAAGGGCGTATACTTGAAAAATTAAATAATCATGTGTATTTGGACTATAATTCACTTTCTTCCATTACCAAAGATATTTTAGGTTTGGAGCTCTAGATAATTAGGTCATAGATCTTATATAATAAACTCATACATTATAAAGTGGAAAATTAATACCTTTATTCATTTTCCACACAATATAAAATTTTTAAAATAAACCACAATTTATTTTTTTGAAAAATATTCTGGCCTTTCCACATGACTTATTCTTTTCTAATGATCATACTTAAACATTTTAAAAAAAATTAGAAATCTGTTATGAGCAAAAAAATGAAATCATAGTAGGGGAAATTAAAGTTATAAATCAATTAGTGTAGTGAAAGTATAAAAACCCATATTGTTTTTACATTTTTATGTTACTATTTTAGTATAAAAAATAAATCATATCCACATGGGAAAAACACGTTTTCATAATGAAAACACTTGAAAATCTATAAAATGAAAATAGAAACCCTTGTAGGAAAATTATAGAAAAATATTCATAACCAATTTTCACTCATGTATGAAATAACTATAGCTTAATTAATCAATAAGATAGACCACCATAGTTAACTCTATCCTTATTTACCTTGATGATAAGGAATATTACATAATTCATTGGAGAGCTAGAATGGGCTCACCTTTCATAAAAGTTGTATCGGGCAAACCAACACTATGAACTCTATCGGACTCACATTTCATAGTATATAATTATAATTTATTATATAATGATAAAATAGTTTTGAAATTTTACATTTTAAAAATAAATTTCATGAGAATCTCTTTTTAATATATAATCAAAGAATGTTTTTTTCATAAAATAGGGATAAATATACATTCCCTTCAAAAAATCATTGAAATGAAAAAGAAAAAAAATATTTTCGAAATGATTTGATATGAATTTATTTTGGAAACTTGTAATGAAATATTGAAATCAATAAAAATTATTCAATATGGGAAATATTTTTCAGGTCATATATTTTAAAAACCAATTCTTTTACACTTTTGTAAAAAGATCCAGAAGTGACCCTTGTGGAAAACATTGAAATGATTTTTATTTAAACCATTGTAAGGAAATTAGAAAATAGATTAAAAAGAAAATTGAAAAACATTGAATCATTAAAAATACATTTCATGAAACATTTCAAATAACACTGACTTGGATGAAAAAGTGTTTTGAGGGAACCTTTTAAAGATGATTTTGAAAAGAAATAATCTTACTTTAAAAACAATCTAGAGTTGTAAGTTTGTTAATTTCTAAATAATATAATTATATTAAAAAATATAATTTTTGAATAAATTTTTTCAATTTTATTATTTATGTTTTTTAATTACCAGGTTATATTCAATTACTTAATTAGGTATGTTCATGATGAACATTTTGACGATATTTGGATCATATGTCCAAAATCACTTCGACGAGTTGACTATGGTCATAGAGGTCATTATTAAATAATATATAAAAAATAAATATGAAATAATTTATATTTTTATACAATAATTATACTTTGAACACCAACCATGAAATAGCTTTGTGAAAAATGAATTACATTGCAATCACGGGGATGATATGTCCTATATACGCCTGTGAAACGTTCCCATTTTTCAGTGAACATGAGGGAAAGAAGATAACTATTATTTTATATTTTTTTAGTGTTTATTATATTATAAATATAATATAATTTCAATAAATCTAATTATATATAAAATCCATTCGAGGTGGTGGTGAAAATAAAGCACACTGGTTCGTGGCTCAGTAGTCTGCAAGTACAAATGAACATCATTTTTATTTTTCATTAGATTGTAAAAAAAGATTTATAATATTTTTTACCATAAAATAATGAAATATATATCATATTATTTCATTTTTATCCATTATTAGGACCATCCATAAGTTTTTTTTATGAAAAATGAATCTCATCATTTTATAGAGTTCGTAATCCACCCTTACACATGAACAATGTTATAATTTTTAAATGGTTATATAGGTAAAAAATAGATGATATATTATATTTAAATAATTATAATTATTTAATTAGTATTATATAAATACATTAAATTCATAATTATAATAATCCATGATAGGGGTGATGGAAAACTAATTACATTAGTTTTCAGGGAGATAGTTCACCGTACACAGAAATGATAGTTTACTTCACATTCGACAGAAGAAGAGTTGGATAAATTTTATTCAGTAAAAAATAAAAAAATATTATATTAGAGATAATTATTTTATTATATAAAAATGGTTAGAGTATTTTCCAAGGATATTGAATGAGAAATAAAATTAAAACTCCTTGCTAAAAGTTAAACCTCTTCTTTAGAAAAAATCATTTTCTTCATACCTTAAGCCATATAAGTTGGTATTATACCCAAAAATAACTCTATGACATGGTGATATATTTTAGGAAAGTATTTTGATAGGTATTGGATGAAAAAATGTATCATAAATTATTTATAGGAGAGGAGTGTTGGTGTCCATTCATAAGCAAGGAAGAAGAGACAGTTGGGATTTATGAAAAGATTAAATTATTGTTAAGTAATTTTCATAGAAAACTGTCTCATAAACAATTAAATTTCTATAATAAGGTGATAATGGTGTAAATAATTTGGTCCAATAATAATTAAGATGAATTTTTGGGGCCTTATCACTTAGTTTTACCGTATGTTATCTTGATTTAATGTTTATCGTATTGACCTTTTTTTACGATAGTTATTCTTCATGATGACCAAAATTAATATTTTATAATTAATAAATTTTAAAATTATTATTAAAAATATGATATCCATTTGTGAATATTAAATCTATATACATTTCATATATTACTTTTATATTGAAACATAAATCATAATGAATAATGTTTTCTGAAAAGTACATTTTTAAGTATAAAATTGATTTTATACCAAGATCTAGTATAATGTTGATAAAAATGGTACAAATTTTATAAATTTTACAAACAATAAACTAGTTAAATTTATAAACCAATACTAATAAAATAATTTAATTTAAAAATCTTGAAAAAAGGCAGTTTTCTTTAAAAATTAGTATTTTAATCTATTCACCTAGAAATCATTTTCTTAAACTTTACAAAATTGTCGCTGTAATATATTTTTCAAATTATAAATTGAAAAATCATTTTATTTTTTAAAAATTAAAACAATTAGTTTATAAATTATATTTAAAAAACTATATATTCAATTAAAACCTAATTTGGTTATAAATTAATCTTTTTCCAATTTGACTGAAAAAAAAATAAATATTTTTATAATGAATATAACTCTATAAAATCCAATTTATGAATATTTAATAACACATGGAAATGATTTATTATGTAATTACCTATGTTTTCACATTCTTCACCATTTTGGATATTGTATCTTGTAACTTCTACAAACTATTTAAATAAGTGTGAATATCTTTCCCTTGTAATATTTTTTTGATTCTTATGTTTGTTCTTCAATCATATAGATTTTATAACAATCCTTAAACTAATAAGTCAATTTATTAAAAAACCCTTCTCTCTTTGATAAAAAAAATATGCGATTTTGTTCCTTATAAGAAAGGTTTTCTTACAATTTAACTATTTCAGGTCTCAGAACATGCGATACATATGACACATTTTTCTTAACAATGAAACTTAAAACATGTCATATACCAAATATAAACACATTTTCAAGGATAGAAAATAGGAAACTAATCGAAATATTCCAATATGTCAAATATTTTAATGAATAATGAATTTATATTCCATTTTTAACAGAAATTCATAACACTTTTCCATAGATATACTTTACAAAAAATATAACCTCCCATCTCGAAGGAAATTTATTTCCTCTAATTATCTGTCTGATTTTTTTACCTAAATTGAACATTCCTCACATGGTAATAAATAATATTCAAATTCACAGCTATTTCTTCTACAAATTTTTTTCAAAAAAACATATTTTACCATACTTCACCCCAAAAAAACTAGAGTTTGGATTCACATTCTATATAATGCATCAAAAGGTTTCGTCTATATATTAGAATGATATATGTTATTATAATAAAATTCAACTAACTAAAGATACTAATCCCAATATAATTACTGATGAAATGAATAATCTTGAATGATAAACTCCAATTTATGAATTAATCGCTCTAATTGTCCATCAGATTGGGGATGAAAATATGTATTAAAATTTTATTTAGTACCCAATGACTTCAAAATTTAATTCAGAAAATGAGAAGAAAACCATAGATAATGGTCAAATGAAATGGGGAGAATATTTAAAGACCCCTACCCTAGTATTCAAGAGTTGATGGTCACTTTATTTCCCTGGTTCTTCATACAAGTGGTCATATCCCAATATACTAAATAGTTTAATAGTATTTGAAAATTATATAAATTCATCAAATTCAATTAACAGTTGAAATGTAAAATATAACATATTTTTTTGTTAATACCATTATTAACTTTAGAATATTTCTGAATATATATCTTAATTCACTTCCTAGAATCATGTGTAAAGGAAACAGAATAAAGGGTTGGGCTATAATTATCAATAAGTGTATGTGTACAACAAAATATATCATAAAAAATTACGCGTAATTAATATGTAAAGGTGAATAACATAAATAAATTCCATTTAATCAATATTTGGAACAAGATTAATAATATAAAATAAATATATGTTGATAAAATAATATTTTATGAGTGATCAATTGACCTTTAAACTTATTCATGGATATCATAACTATTCATGTAATCACATAGATATCAATAAATAATCTACTAATGAGGGAATTAATTGTTTAAAACTTCAGAAAAATAATATCAAATCCTTTTTTGAAGTCATATTACCTAATGGGTTAGGACTCGATCAAATACCCAATCGATTTTCTCTCATGCGACCTATCAATATCGAGGGGCTATATCGGGCCCCACCCATCACTTACGAAGTCCAATGCATTATTTATATGATAGGGTAGAAATACTATAAGGTAAACATTCAAAATGAGAAATAATAATATGAAATTTTAATGATCTTCCAAAACACTAAAAATAATCAATGTTAACATTCTCATTAAAACAAGGATAATAAATGTTAACAATTTCATCAATCAATAAACAAAATCATTAACCATCACCAATAATATGGAGAATGGTATTAAAATAGTATATACCGTGAAACAATTACCATAAAATCCACAAATTTAATAAGGATATTATCATTACAACATATAATCAATGTGGAATCAATAAAATAAGGGGTTTTCATTTATAAATAGAAATACTCTAAAAATACCATTATAAATATTCCTGATGAAAATATCTATTTCAAATTGAAAATCACTTTTAAAAACCAAAAAATTAATGAATATTAGGGGAAAATTTATTTCAAAATAATCATGTAAACATTTAATGGAATCTTCAATGAAATGACTGGTCATGATGATGGGTAATTCTGTAGATGATAATAAAAAAACATTACTTTCTCACTAATGTACAAAGGTTAAAAGTACCTTTTTTAGAAAATTAAAAGAAGATTCCATTAAAAATATTTTGTAAAAATTAAATCCTGTGAAAAATGTATTTAGATAATTATTTTGAAAACTGGTAAAAAATATTTTGAAAACATTTTAAAAACGTATTGATTTGGAAGAAAATAGATTTTTGACCATAGAGAGAAATAAAGTAGAATTTTATTAAATGAATTCTCTAAATCATATTAAGTACCAAAAAGTATAAAATGAGAGTATTTCTTAAAAATTTAATACGTAAATGGTGGAGAAGAAAATATATGGTTTAATATTGAAATATATAATAATTCCCCTAGTGTAGACTTAAACATAAACAATCATGAATAGTGATGACATTGTGAAATAAACACTTACAGATTTGGTAAATTTGGAATTGTAGACTTCATGAAATATATAATTTAAATAAAATATTAAATATCATGAATATAAACATATTCAGGGTATAACAGAATTTTTTTTTAATAAATACAATACATAGATGAAATTAGTGGTGAATGTGGAATATGTCTCATAGAAGTAAAAGTGAGATGACTAACAATTATCTCATGTTTGATTTACTTTATATGCATTCAAACCCCATGTATAATAAATATAAATTTATAATAAAAAACTAATAATCATAATAATATACAGTATACCATATATTATGTTATTATAAACTATTATTACCTTTTCATTAATAATTCTCTATTTAAAGTACTATTTTAGGTGATAACTGCATCTTTTTTCAAATATGTTTTGTCTTAGATGTTTTGGTCCATGTATTTTAATAACAGTTCCACCAAATATAAAATTTTAACAAATATATTAGTATAATATTTATTTTTTATATAAATATTTATAATAGTCCAAAAAAATTATAGATAGAAAAATTAGTCACACCATTCCGGAAGAGAGTAGTCTGTATGTACGGATGATTATTGTTTTCCTTTTTTTCATTGATAGACAGAACATAAGAAACAAAAATGGTAATTCACATTTAAAAATCATTATTATATAATATAAATCATATATATTAATGAAATACAAACTTATTTCCATCCATGTCAAAATAAAATGAAAAATAAATCGTATCACTTTGTCGATGCGGTAGTCCACACGTATGCATGAGGGATGTTATCATTTTCCAAAATATTATAAGATAATAATATGTATATGTTATTATAATTAAATAATTATAATTTTATCTTTAATGTTCTAAATATTCATTAAAAATCATTATATCCATCCATGAGAGGTGGTGATAAAAAATGAATTACATCAGTTCATGAGGTGGTAGTCTTCCGTACACAAGATTGATGGTTTTGTTTATAGTAATATGTAAGGGGGGTGGATATAGGTTAAAAAATTAACATAATAAAATATTATTATATTGGGTATGTATATATTTTTACATCATTAGAGATTAAATATATTTTAAATATGTGGGAGATGAAATAAAATAAAAATGCTTGGTTATGAACAATACCTCTTCTTTAGACAACTTATTTAGGTTTCCACCAAATACCTCAATAGAAGGGATTCCAAATAAAAATAAATATTATAGGAAATTTTGAGGGAATTTATAAAGTTATTTGGTTATATATCTGATGAAACAAGGGGATTTTTATGAGTGAAGATGAGAGGAGATGGGTTTCTATTTATAAGTGGATGAGAGGATACACTTGGAATTTTTGAAAAAAAATAACCTATACCGAGGTTTTTCATAAGATAAAAGAAATAATGTATCATTATAAAATCTTATATGATATAGGAACCAAATATTTCCATAAAATTTAAATTTTATAGTATTTAGGTTATTTTAACCCATAACTTATTAGATAAACCCTAGGTAAACCCGATTTGACATTAACTATGGTAATTAAAATTAAATTTTTTCACAATTCATTCTGACTAAAAATTAAGCTGAGATTATTATGTAATAATATTATTATTATTCAAAATATTTAATACATTTTTTTCAAATTCAATTCACAAAATTTAAAATTTAAAATTAAGGATAAACCCATAGATGTGATGAAAAATAGGTTTTTAAAGGATAACTTTCATAATTATAATAATATTTTGTGTTAAAATTGATAATATAGGAATTTAAAATGACCTAAATTTGATTTTTTATAATATAATTAAACTAATTTTACTTATAAAACAATTTTAAACAAAATTGAACTTTTTAAATTCTTCAAACAAAAAGGCAGTTTTCAACAAAAAACAGATTTCTTTCACAAATCATCAAAAATAATAATATTTTATGAAAATTATCAAAAAATCACTATAATTTAATTTTGATATTATGAATTAAAATATTAATTTAATATTTTTAAATATTTTTTTAAAGTGGGAAAAAAACTATTTTAACATAATCACGTAAAACATGATGAAACCAATTCAAAAAAGTATATTGTTTTTTCGAAAATCATTTTTTTAAATGACTTATATTTATTTATACAAAATTGATAACCCAAAAAATTATTTATAACTATATTCAAAAATAATTTTTGTAATTTAGTTATTCTTATTCATACCCTCTAATTTAATGTCTATGTTATAATATAATATATTTTAACAATTCTTTTAGACCTAGGGTTGCATTTATCAAAAGTTATCAAATAGATTGAATTTATTTAAATGAAAATATTTATCATAAAGTAATGGATTCATACATTCTTCCCTCCTATAAAACATTTTATCCTCAAAATTTATATTATGTAACCTCATTAATATATTTTGGGTAGGTCTTCATCAAAACATCATCTGGTTCCCTTGTCACCTATTTTATCTTATGATTTCATCAAAGTACCTTTACGAGCCAAGTTATCTGATAACTCACCACTTATTCTCTATTGTCTAAAATATATATTGGTTCTTCACTATATGATAGATTCGGTTGGAATTCAATTACTTTATTGGAATCCACATGCATTGGTATTGGCATATACTTCCTTATAATGACATGTGGAACATGTCATGTACTTAAGATAGGTTAGTGGAACTTCGAAATGGTAATAAAAAAACAATTATATATAATATTTTGAAAGGTATGATGTAACTATGGGTCAATATCCATTTCTTGATAAACATTATAGCACCCTTCCAGGGAGATATATTCAAGATAATTTCATCTTTCACTAGATATTTCCAAATATTTCCTATAGTTATCGATATAGATATTTTTACTTTATTGAGAGCTTTATTATTGGATTGAGTAGTATTTACCTATTTTTGTCTCATCCCCATGTTTTTTCCCTTCGAGATTCCTTTCTCTTAATTCTTCCTAACAATTTGGATTTTGAAATCTCTTCCCATATAATGCTTTATATAGAACCATTTGAATACTTTAATGGAAACTATTATTATAGGTAAACTCTACCAAAGGTAAATAATAATCCCACAAATCCTAACATTAAAGATTTCATGACCTCAACATGCATTTTAATTCTTGAATAGTATATTCATATTATCCATCAATTTGGGGGTGATATGCAGTTCCCAAATGAGGCTTGATATTAAGATCCTTCTTAATACTCTTCTAGATTTTAGGTGTAAATTATATTTTATGATCAGACACAATTGAATTTGGTTCTCCATGAAGTCTTACATCTTCATCAGTATAGAGGCATACAAGGTCTTCAAGAGGTAAATCCTATCTTATAGAAATTACATTTTAATATTCGGAGATACGATAAAAAATAAAGCAAATTCTATAATTATTTCAAGGATACATTGATATTCTTGTGACAAATTCCAAAGTAATATCATCATATTTTCACATAGTAATAAAAAGAGGTAACATGGATCATATAGGGTGTTTTCTTTCATCCTCAACCAATTGGAAAACAAAACATCATAACACATTATCATAAATTTTATGCTTTATATTATCCCACAAAAAAAATTTCCTTAAAATACCAATACATATCGATTCTACCAGGGTGTATAGTGAAATTTGAGCTATGAGTATTCTCCAAAAAATTCCTCTTAATATATATTATATATAGGACACATAGTCACTTTTATAATTTTAAAACACCATCTTAACAAATGATGTATTACAAATTTCAATTATTCAATGTTTTAATTCTCTTTTAAATATTCTCATCATCAGGTTGAGAACTTTTTATATTTTAGAAAAAAATTTAGTTTAGATATAATTTGAAAATGGGGTGATGAATCCCCTTCCTTAATATTTCATAGATATATCATTACTAAATCAATAAATATAGGATCCTTACCGATCCTCATTTTGGGTAGGATTCAATGATATTTATAACTCAATGAATTTTCTATCTTATTTACATTCTCTAGGAAATATATTATTGAGATGTCAAAGAATATGAGTATCTCAAGACATCTCCTTTTCATCATATTGATATATTTCTGTGAAAATATATATTATAAACTCTTTTGATCCATATATATCTCACACATCTCACCCTTGTGATAATATATCCAATTCATCAAAGAGATGATTACAGCTGCCCACTCTATATAAAGGGGTTGATGGTTTTGTTCTTGAATCCTTAACTTCCTTGCTTCATATACAATAACTTTATCATTATGAAGAAGTAAAAAACCAAGCCCCTTTTTCAATGAATTAATAAATGTTACAAACCAATCATTTAAAGATGGTAGATTTGAAATCAGACCATTCGAAAATTACTTATTGAAATATTCAAAAAATGCTTCACATTCCATTTTTCATATGAACATAAACGTTTTTCGAGTCAGCTTGGTTAGCATGTAATTTCCTGAGATTTTAAAAAGAAACACTATATTGGATATTATAAAAGATACTCCTAATTGGTCTTTAAAATGACTAAACATTATTATTTAAACATAATAGTTATCACATAACTGTTAGCATTGTGGGAATGAATGATATGAACTAAATTATGAAAATTTAGTTTACACATGTCTATAAAATGAATTAGTTGGATAATAATTAATGGGAAATGAAGACACAAGCCAATTTAATATGAAGGATATGTCTTAAAAAATTATTTTTATAACCACAATGGCTTTTTATCAAAATAAATTAAATTAGTCACTATTATTAAAAGATATTATTGAAATTTATATTTTATATATTCAATAAATATTTTTTAAATGAACCTAATATGTTTGATAGGTTTAATATAAGAATAAATCCAATTTTAAGCATAAAAGAAATATTTCTCTAAAAGGTAATCATGTCAATATTTAATGGCGCACACAATTTAAAACCTAAATTTTGACTCATCATTAAATAATTTAAAAAGAATCTAATTTTTTAGATTGGGATATCAAAATTGTCTTAGGGTGAATTTTTGGTGTTTTTTGGATAAGTTTCATTTTATAATAAATATAGAAAAAATACGACATTAACTTTTAAAAATGACTTTTCAACTACATAATTTTTCTAATTATATTATATTTTAAATTAGGTCTAATGAATAACTAATTCAATTATACATCAATTAAGAAAATTAATGTCATTTTAATCAATTTCATGTTTAAATTGGATATATGAATATTATGTTAATTGAAATTGGTAAAATGGATCCCATGGTTGAAAATAAAAACATCCATATTATTTAGTATGGTTATTTTTATTTTTATCCATAAAAATTAAAATGATAGAAAGAATTATTTACCACTGTATAGATATAAAAATGAAAGTGGTTAAATATATAATGTAAAGGAGTAAAATAAATATCAACTACAACATTTAATGGTAGTTTGATGTGATTTTAAACAATAATCAAAAATTAAAACATAAATTACCATTTGAATTCATGGAAATAAATTCCACCTCAATGTGGTTGGATTGAAATATAAAATAATTGTTATTTAATCACTTAAACCCACCCCTCCTCAAGTTTAAATATAACCCACACCACCCCATTTCTCCTAAAATAGCTTCAAAAACCTCTCTTAATAACTTTACACATGTATTAGTTCTTCCCATCTCACCGAAGGACCATTCCCAAGGACTTTAACATACCCATCAAGAATGTGATATTTGAGAAGTAATTTTCTCAAAACACCTCTCTTAGTTTATTTTTTTCCTTCTATATCTACTCACCTACTTCATTAATCAAGGCATGATAAACATGAATCACATATATACTGTTGTGTTCTATTTATAATGTAGTTTCTCATATCCATTTCATTTCTCAAATTCTTTTATTCAATGAAACAAAACTATTGTTAAAATTATGGCAGATTAAAATCTTCATGAATAATAATTTTTCATTTTTCCTTACTGCCTTTATAAATAGTGATAAATGTATTATTATAGTTAAATAATATTATAATATGTATATTATAACCTATTTAATGTTCTTTATTTAACATATAAATATTATAACAATCAAATGAAGCTAATTTGTGAGGATTAGAAAACCCGCCAAAATAAACTAAACATTTATCATCTCTATTTAATCTAATGAATGAACCATTATTAAGAATGATAAATGATATATAGGACCATTTATAATTATTTATGATAATTAATACCATTTCTTTCAACTTATATAGTTTTATTACCATTTTACAAGAACTTCAATAAAATTATACAAGTAAACCAACAATGAGATCGTTAAACAAACGCACCTGAAACCTTGAAAATAATGAAATATATATTATGAATTAGTCATAAGATAATATGAAATCTTCACATAATGTATTATAAATATTAGCATATTTATATAATGAGTTAACAACATTATTTAAAGAAATATCAAATTGGTTTTTACTCATTTTAATGAAATCAAAATTGTTGTAAGGGACTTTGTCTTAATCTCCTTTCGTTGAGGCATATTTTGATGTAATGCACCCACTTTATTTTCTGAGAATTATATACATACCCTTTGAAATATCATATAATAAATTTATTTATTCACATTTTATTATGTCTTTTTAATTGTTATTACTTCATAGGGATTGTAATTTAGATATTCATAGTGGTATCAGACACTTTGATTTAAAAATATCTTTTTAAATGTTTAAGCATTTAATTTAAAAATATATTCTTCCAGGTCACTATTCTTGGAAATATTTTATATGTTTATTTATATTAATATAAAAATAATTATAAATTAAAATTTATTTCTATTTTTATTTTCATTTAATTGTTTTCAAAATGAATATTTTTACATGTTTTATACGAAAAGTTTGGGAAAAAAAGATAAAAGGAATATTATATTATTAACGTACACAAAGACAATGAATTTTTTCCACGATAACAATTATTTAATTTATATCATACTTTTCAAGATTACATGATTTCTTAAATTAAACCCCATTTCCACTTTTCATGTGTATTTTGGAATTAAATATTGGATTTAAAAGAGAAGAAAGTTTGGTATTGAAAATGGGTTTTTAAAATAAAGGCGTATTTTTATACAAAAGTATTTTTCATATAGGATTAAAAGATATTTTCAGAGGGTTTTATGATAATTTTTTTAATTCATGAAATTTTAATTGATAATTATATAAAATTGATGATCCCAATAAAACTTATATGAAGTGTTGGGGCTTATTATATCTCATGGGTGGGACCGATATATATTATACAAAGGGTTGGGATCCATTATAGATCACGATAAATAGGTGATCATATTATAAATTATATGAATTCTTGATCCCCAATATATCTCAAGGGTGATCTTGATATAGCTTCTTCAAAAGGTTAAAATAATTAAGGATCTCCAATGCATTGTGTAATAATAATAATTTTAGAATTTGGATCTACGGTTTTTTCAAATTAAATAGAGTTTTTAAAGGGTTTTCAGTAAATAATGATCTATTTCACCTAAAATAATTTCAAATTACTTGTTATTGGTTTTAAATGATTCTTCTTGGAAAATCCTGTCACTATTTTTCCTGTGAAAATGTTTTGTTTCATTTTCTCGAATAACCATAAATGGGTTTTCATGTTTTTCACTGGACTAATGGACTTATTTATTTATTTCCCTTAATGACAGATATTTTTATACTCATTCCATGTTATTTTAAAACATTAATATGTTTTAAGGATGTGTAAGGACATGGATAATATCAAGGAGAAAATTTCGATGATATTTCTTAATGAGAGTCCGATTTTTTTTTAAACATTTATTTTATTATTTTACATAAAAAGTAGATACTATTTATATTTTTCAACTTGTAATGTACTGGTTTATTTTGTACGAGTTTCTCCTAATTCTATAAAACTCTAAACCAAAATATCCTTGAGTGTGAATTATACTTCAAAAACACTAGAATATGTAATTTTTAATGGTAGGTTTTTATAATTGGTGTTAAAGGATGGTTTAGACAACTATTGAGATAAAGTTTCTTATTAATAGTTATGGGTATAATCTTGGTTTTATAATTTTAACGGTGATCCTAACATCAATTTCATAGAAACAAATTTTTAGGATTTAAGTAATGAAATTTTAAGTTGACTATATTTACTTTTAGGAGACATCGATTTTTTGGTATTTTTCTCACATTTCTAGAATTTTATATCAATTAAAATAGTTTATTTTTAGAAAAATTAAAACCTATAGGATGGTTAGAAACCTGTCGTATCCCACAAGTCCATAGTAATTGAACCCACAATGGGAGACAAGGGTGAAGTACCTACCACTGTCCTATGTGAAGTCCCAATTAGTGTGACTTATTATTTGTTGTTAAATTATTTTATATATAAATATTATGTTGATTTTAGGAACATATATTTTTTCAAATTGATATCCACTGGTTTGGAAAATGATTTGGGGATTATGTGACTAATGTTATCTTATAGTATGTTAACAATTTTGTGAACCATGTATGATTAAGGAAAATGAATACCATGGGATTTGGATTAAATATTAAAGTTTCATTTATATTTGGAGGCATATATGATTTTAATTCGGATTTATGATGATTTAGGAGTAATTAGAATATTATATAGATTAAGAGATTTGGGAAATTACATTTTTGACTAAGAATTTAAAGAACATTGATATTATTTAAAGATAAATATAATCTTTGATGACGAGGTGATCAAATACTTCATATTTTTGGGTTTCAAATTTTAGTCTATAATATTTTAAGGAATGTTAAGGATATTTATTTTTAAAATAATCTATGTTGAAATTTGGGTATTTCTGTTGAATTTTTGAGATTAAATATAGGTTTTCTTCATTTTAAGGTTGATTAACATGGGGAATTATCTAATATTTTATAGACCTTTTGGGTTTTTTAATTCATAAAGATAGAAGGAAAATAATGTTAAACTCTCAATACATACTTGATAGTTAGTTTTCTCTTCCATGTCCATTTTTTCTTACATGGAACCCTAGTATGTGTAATCTTAGCTGACCATTGTACTTTACTTTCTCTATTTTCAAATGAATGTTTTGTGGACCCTTGTCCTGATGTGAGATTTCAGAAAATTTATTTTGAATGCTCTGACAAATAGTTTTTTATCTGGAGTTCAAATTTTGATGGTGAATTTTATTAATGGGGGTATAATGTAACATCCTTATATTTTAAAATGAAACACTATTTTCGATATCATATAAGATAATTCACAACAAGGTTCAATAACATACTAAATGTTATTATTTAAATATAATAGTTATCACAATGTCGTGAGAATAGTAAAAATGAATAATATGATCTAAATTAGGAAAATATAGTTTTTACATGTTTATAAAATTAATTATTTGGTTACAAATTAATTATAAATAAATAAAATCCAATTGAATATAAAGTATGTGTTTTTAGAAAAATATTTATGCACACAATGACATTTTATATTAATTAATTAAATTAATCACTATTGTTGAAAGATATTAATGAAATTTATATTTTATATATTGTATAATTATTTTTAAATTCATCCCACATGTTTTATAGTATTAAGATAATAATAAATACAATTTTAAGTATTAAAGGCTATATTTTTCTAAAAGGCAATCTTGTTGCCTTTTAATGGAGTATCTGTATTAAAACAAAATTTTGAAACTTTAATAAAATTTATTTGGAAAAAGATACCTCATTTTTTAAAGTGGGAGATCCAAATTATCTTATAGTTAATTGTTTTATTCTCTTTCTGATTAGATTTATTTTTTGATGAATAGTGAAAAATACTGCATTTTATTTGAAAACTAACATTTCATATAGATAATTTATACAATAAAAATATATAAATTTTTTTTAAATTATAATTTGAAAAATTATACATCAATAAGCTAAATTTAGGTTATTTTAATCAATTTCACATTGAAATTGGATATAAATTTTTTTCTATATTTTGAAATTTTTCACTTTTAAAACCCACTTTCTCATTGTGTTTACAGGATTAATTTTAAATATAATTTTGAAAATACTATGAATTGAAAATTTTAAAATTTATTCCTTATTTGGAATAATAAGGATGAAATTATATAATAATTTTATTTTAATTTTTATGCAAAAAAATGAATTTTTGTCCAAAGTAAAATTTATCATGGTAGAAGTAAAATAACAAAACAGGTGAAAGTTAAAAGGTAATGGCTTAAAATAGCTAAAAATTACAACATTTAATGTATTTTAGATGTTTTTAATGACTCTAACCAGACATTAAATCAATAATCACCTGAAAAATTTGTGGACATAATTTCGACCTCAATGTGGTTGGCTTTAAATATAAAATATTCCATAGTAGTCACTTAAAATCACCCGTCATCCTGTATAAATACCAACACTCACCACACCATTTATCATTAAAATATTTGAATATAATAAAATATCATAAAAAACCATATCATTGACCATATCCCCTCATCTATGTTTTGATGGTATCACCAAAATACAATTCCCATTGGCTTTAAGTGATCCTTCAAAGAGGTGATATTCAAGAAGTAATTTTCTCAAACCACATCTATTAATTTCATTTCTTCTTATACTTCCTCCTAAACTCCTTTATAAATCATGGTATTATAACTACAAAATAATTTATATTATTTATTGTTTGGTTTCTAAATATATATATCATATCCATTTAGTTTTTCATTGTTTCATACTTAATAAAATTAAACTATTGTCAAAATTATGGTAGTTTACCATCTCAGTGAATAATGATTATTCATTTTCCATTACCACCTTAGTGGATGGTCATAAAAGTATTATTCTAGTTAAAGATGATTTTAATAGTTATATGAAATCCTATTTATCGTTATAGAACAATTATAAAAACATAATATTAAATAAAATGAAATTATTTCAGGACGATCGGAAAAACATCCAAAATAAACTAAACATGTATCATTAAAATTTTATCAAATGAATCATCCTCAAGTAAGGGAAAAAAATTATTTATGAGAAAATTTAAAGTTATTTAATTATATTATTACCATTTCATTTGAATTATATATATTAAATCCCATTTTACAATAAAATAAATAATATTATACAAGAAATTGACCATGAATCCATGAAACAAATACACCCAAAACCATGGAAAAAAAGAAATATTATCAATTAATGGGTTATAATATTTTATTAAATCATAATATAAGGTATTATGAATATGAATATGACCATTTAATAAGTTAATAACTTTATTGAAACCATTATATATGAGGTTTGAACTTGTTTGAAGGAATTATAATATAAGGTAACGGGCGTTATCTCATCCAACTTTCATTGAGGCATATTTTGATGTTATGCACCCACCGTCTTTTATGAGGTGTATATAAATCTTATTTGCATGTAATATTGAAAATTAAATTATTCTTATGAAATTTACAATTTTTTTAAATTTTATTCATTCATATGTTTTATGATTCAAATAATTTGATGTGGTACAAGAGACTTTTATTTAAAAATTAAATTTTAGATGTTGAAACGATTAATATCAAAATCATTTCCCCCATATCAATAATATGGATATTTTTTACATGATAGTTTATATTAATATAAAAGGATTATAAATTATATTTTATGTCTATTTTTAATTTCATTCAATGGTTTTAAAATGATTATTTTTATATGTTTTATACAAGGTGTTTTGAAAAACAAAAAAAATAATGTTCTATTAATAGCATACATAGTGCAAAAAATATTCCTTTTCCAGGACTATTCAATAATTATAAATTTTTTTTGAAGCTTATATTTTTTAGTAAATTAAAATAATTCTTTCCATTTTGGGTATTTTATAATTGAAGATGATTTTTCAATGTAAATGGTTTTTATAGAAATTTAGTTTTTAAAAGAAAATGGTATTTTTAGAACAAAGTGTTTTTAATTTGGGATTAAAAGTGTTTTAAAATGGTTTTATGAATAAATTATTTCATTCATGTAATGGTAAATGAGAATTATATGAGACTAGTAGTCCTAATAGAGCTTATATGAAGGGTTGTTCCCATATTACAGCTCACAAGTGATCTCGATATAGCTTGTATGAAGGTTTGATCCCCACTATAGCTAATGATAAACAAGTGAGACTGATATGGATTATACAAAGGGTTAATCCCCGTTATAGCTCATGAGAATAAATTGAAACTGATATAGCTTATATAAAGGTTTTATCCCCATTATAACTAATGTGTGGGCTCAGTAATGCTTATACGAAGGGTGATACCAAATATAGATCTTCAATACATTGGGTAATAATAATAATATTAATGGAAGTCACACATATGTTTATTCCAATTGAAATGGTTTTGAATACATTGTATATAAATGATTCTCTCTGTCACCTAATGGATTTATAAATTTCTATTTATGGGATTTAAGGGATTTATAGGATAAATCATGTGAATTATTTTCATATGAATTTTTTTATTCATTTTCTTAAATAACATTAAATTGATTTTTTTGTTTTCAATCAGATAATGGTTTTCTCTATTTATTCCAGTTACTTATCTTTGTATGCTCATAAAAATTTTTAAAATGTTTTTCTTAGGGCATAAAAAAGAGTCAGGATAAGGATGAGATAATAAAGAAAAAATTTATGATTCTTCCTAAAGAGAAACCATGTTTTATTTTAAATCTTTATTTTCTTATTTTTTGGAAAAAAGGGATACAATGTGTATGTATCAACTTGTGATGTTTTGTTTTACTTTTTAATATTTTTCCTAATTCTATAAAACTCTAAACTAAAAGATATTAGAATGTGAATTCTATTAAAAAAAACTAAAATTTTTAATTTTTCAGACCAGGTCTGTAGATTTGGTATCAAATGAGGGTTTATAAAACAATGGAGATAATTATGTCTTATTAATTTTTCTGGATGTCATCATGGGATTATAATGTTAAGACAGAGCAAAAATTCAGCGTCTTAAAAATCTATTTTTAGACATTATGTTTTGGAATTTTGAGGTACCTAATGGTATATAGGGGAGAAATTTATTTTTGCGGATGTTTCTAATATCTTTGTAATTTTAAAAAGATCATAATAATATAGTTTTAGAAAAAGGGATACTCACAGGATGGGAGGAAAATCATTGCATCCAAAAAGGACATAGGAATTGAACCTAAAACCAAAGGGTAAAAAGGGTGAAGGACATACCACTAGCCTACATAAAGACTCAGTTAGTATGAATTTTCATCCAGTTAAACAATTTGATTTATGAAGAATAATTTTATTTTTGGGACATATGTTTTATAAAAAATATGGCCATGGGTTTGGAAAATAATTTTGGGATTACGTGATTAATGTTATATTTGAGGTTGTTCACTATTTTTGGAACCCTATACAATTATGTTAAATAGAATTCTATAGAAATTTATTTGAGGAATAAAAATATATTTTTATTTTTTAATCATATATGAAACAATTTTTTATTTATGGTGATTTAAGAATAATTATCATATCCTGAAGATTTTGATATTTTGGAAATTACATTTTGGTATGAGTTTTTAAGAGATATAGCCATTATTTGATGAAAAATATTACATTTGAAGACATATTGATCTAATCTTTTCGAATATTGGGTTTCAAATTTTTGTCTATTATATTTTGAGGAATATTAAGGATAGTATTTTTTGAATTATCTATGTTGAAATTTAGTTATTTCTATTGAATTTTGGAGATTAAAAGTAGTTTTCCATTATTTGAAGTTTTTTTAATTTTGGGAATAATCTTAACTTATAATTTTTTTTTGTTCTTTTATTAATTTATAAAGATATGAGGAATGTATGGTTATCCTTTTTTAGATTTTGTGATCCGTATCAGTGGATTCTATTGCATCAATATTTAAAATTCATCTTGAATACTCATAGTTTGGTAAAAATATATGATTGTGGTGGAAATTTATTATAGGATAAAATTATAAATGTAATGTGTGAATGTTTTCGTATATTATCATTCTAAGTAGTAAAATAATTATTAAATATTATTAAAATTATTTTGAAACAATAATATAATTTTTTTTGTTTTCATACCGATTAATCAATGACCTTTTAACCCAACGGATATTTATGTTAATCTGGTGGTTACATTCTCAAGAAAATTTTATCTATATATCTTCATAATAAATATATAGTAATTTTAATCTTCTAAGTCCATTTTTTCCTACATGGAACCCCAATGTGTTTCATCATAGGTGTCCTTTATTAATTTCCGTTATTTCTTTTCAAAATGATGTATTATTGACACCTATTCTGATAGGGGACTTTACTAATGGTATTTTGAAAATTTAAACATCTTGTTTTTTTATCACAAGGTCATATTGAGAGGTTGAAATTTATTAATGGCTTCAGAGTGAAATACCTTTATATTTTAAAATGAAACCTAATGTTCTATATCAAACAAGATTCTGTACATCAATCTTAAAAAAATAACAAATTATTATTATTTAAGTATAATAAAAATCATGCATCTATTGGAATAGTGAGAATGAATGAGATGAACATAATTATGAAAATATAGATTAAATATTTTGATAAAATTAACTCATTAGTTTCCAATTAATTTTAAATAAATCTAAAATCCAATTTAAAATAAAGGTTTCATTTTAAAAAATATATTTTTTTTACCCATAGTGGGATTTTATATTGATAAATTAAATTAATCACTATTACTGAAATATATTAATGAAATTTGTATGATATTAAATAAATTTTTTTTAAATTCATCTAATATTTTTGACAGGCTTAAGATAAGAATAAATAAATTTTTAATAAGGAAAAGCTATACTTTTTTAAAAGTCAATATCACCGCATTTTAATGCTGTGTCTATTATAAAAATAAATTTTGAAAAATTAATAAGTTTTATTTCAAATATAAAACTCATTTTTCGAATATGTATATAAAAATTATCTTAGAGTGAATTTTGGTATTTTGATGATACGTTTTTTTTTTATGAATAGTGGAAAATATTGCATTTTATTTGAAAACTACCCTTTTATCAAAATAATTTAAATTAAAAATATATTTTTATCAGTTTTAAAGTATAATTAGTTTAATTATATACCAATAAAATATATTTAGGTCATTAGAATAATTTTCACATTGAAATTGGATAAAAATATATATCAAACATTAGAACTTTTTCACATTCGTAACACACATTCCCACTTCATTTATGAGGTTAATTTTAAACATATTTTTCAAATTATGTTAATTAAATTTTTGAAAATTGATTAAATAGTTTGATTCATGAGTTAAAAATTATTTAGTAATGTCATTTTAACTTTTAGGCATGAAAATGTAACCACGGTAACAAGAAATATTTACTACGGTGTAGGTAAAATAATGAAATAGATCATGTTAAAAGGTAAAGGCTTAAAATACCAAAAAAATTACAACATTTAAGGCTTTTTATGTCTTTAATGACACTAACCATCAATTACAACTTTAATTTATATCCAAAATCTTGTAAATTAAATCCACTTAAATATGGATGGTTTTAAAAATAAAATAATCATTATTTAATCACTTAATTCCACCCCTCCTAAAGTATAAATACCACCCTCACCACCCCATTTCCCCTAAACATCCTTGAATGTAACATCATAAAATTTTGATTAATATTTTGTTTCCTGAATTTGTGTGTTATTTTTTTACCCAACAAAACAATATCAATTCATCAATGAAGTGAGTATAATCAAAATGAGACCATTGGGTTTCG
Source organism: Viscum album (assembly GCA_963277665.1). Classification (NCBI taxonomy): domain Eukaryota; kingdom Viridiplantae; phylum Streptophyta; class Magnoliopsida; order Santalales; family Viscaceae; genus Viscum; species Viscum album. Next base: position 1,104,631,042 of record OY728137.1, read on the forward strand.
ACTATTATATGATTGTTGGTCAACATAACCATTGGAAACTATACTCTTGACATCATGATTATTGTTTATAAATACAAATGATATTGGTAAATTAATATAGATTGATGATTCATTTGCCTCATCTAGTACACTTGGGTCATATGAAGCCCATCTATTAATGCTTGGGAAGGAGGGAGTATCACTAGGCATTACTTTGGACCAAACCCAAGCTGAGCATCAACATGTTAGGCTTGAATATAATAACCATTATGAGAAGTTCAAGATGATAGAAATAAATACTCAGGAAATGTTGTTTGAGCCACCCAAAGATTTTATAACCATTTCACACCTTACTCTTAGGTTCTATGTAGGTGTTATAAGATGATATGTAATAAGTCTTTAGTTACATTGTGTAATCCTTTTGTATAAATAAAAATGTAATTTCTCATTATGGTAATTTTTTTGAATTTTAAATGTTAAAATAAATATTGGATGAATTTTTAGAAGTTTTATATTATTAATGAATATAAAAAAGAGATTATTTGAAAATAATTTTTTATGCATTAAATAATTAATAATGTGAAATGATTTTCAAAAAATGGTCTTATACAGTTATGATTAGTAAGAAATTTAGAGTCTAATAAGATCAACATAATTTTTAGTAAATAGTAAATTATAAATAGTAATATTACCCTTATTAATAGTAATGTGTAAAATGGAATAGTAACCTCACTTAAGAATGTATAAATATAACTTATGAATCTTGAATGGTTATGTGATAGAATAGCAAACATATATAATTATTTCAGAAATTCTTAGTTAAGTATCAGTATTTTTTCAGGTAAATAGTGATTTTACATAAAAAAAGTAATCATCACATTAGTATTAAATTATTTCCATAAAATTGAGTTTATTTTTTGAGTTCAGAACATTGAGATTAGGTTAGGGTGAATTTTTGAGTTTTTTATAAAATGTTTTCTTTTTTGGTGAATACTAAAAATACAGTTTTTTAAGTCTTCGGTGTGTTTTAAGAGAACATAATGATGTAATATGTAATATAAAATGTGGGTCATCTAATTTGAATTAAAATATTATGTTAGGTGTCCCATGTGGCCAAAACCATGCCAAAATACCATGGGAAAGACCATGGTTTGGCAAATACAACTAATGAGGTGTCCCAAAGAAATTAAAAAAAATATTCTCTCACTTTTGCTATAAATACCAACCCTTTACTTTATTGATTTCATTTACAATTCCTCCTCAATGATGATATGGTATTTTTTACCACCCAAGTAGTCCCACCAAGGTTCCCTAAAGTCCCCAAGGTTCCAACCATTGTGTTTTTTAAGTTACTTTTTATGGTAAGGGATCCTTTCACCCTCCTCTTTTAGTCGAGACATCTTTTATGTTATGTCTTTCAATTTCCATTTTCTTATGTTAGGGTATGTTATTATGTTTCCTTATTTCCGTAAATTTTATTTTCAAATGATTAGATACCATTTTCCCTCTCATCTACTGATTTTCAGAATTTTTTAGTGATGCCATTAGACTGCTGATTTTTTTAAGGGAATTCACAACTTCTCTTTTTCTTCTTTCAAATAATATTTTATGTGGTATATCTCTTAAAATTTCCATACCATGTTCCTAAATTAATTTTATTATGTACTTATACAATATTATGACTCTTTTCTGAATATGTGCCCAATATTCCCTCTCTTTTTATTTTTTTCTAAAATCTGGTTGCACAACTGTTTTGCTGTAAAGTTTTCATCTCAAAATCTCTATCTTTTCTCTCATGAAATACACTTACTTTATTTATGTTAAAAAACAATTATATTTCATTTCTATGGGTATTAATAAATAAATAAAAAGGATATATATTTTATTCTATTATTTTCATACATAAAACCCTCATTCTCTTTTTGTGGGTTATAGATGACACAATGAACATGTTATTAAGCACTTTTCAAAATGACATATTTTTTAAATGAAAACCATTTATTATATTATATTGGATTTATTTATGAAATATTTTATAATGATATATTTGTATCACATGAAAACAAAGACATATAAAAGGTGAACAATGATATCAGTCCATTGCATTTAGTAAGGAAATTAATATCTAGAAATGAAAAGTTTTGTGATAACTTGGTGAATAGAATTGGTAATTTTTAAAGAACCTTATGGATAGTCCTTGGTTATAAGCTTATAAATATATAAATTAATTTTTACAGACACATATTCAAGTTATTATTCATGTTATTTTTGTTATGATATGAATCTTTATCATGCCTTTATGATATTCCTCATTATCTTATTGATATCGCTCAAGTTCACATTTAGACGTTTTCACTTGTTTTCCTTACTAGGACTTTTTCTCACCCTTTACTTAGATGTATGTCCCATGGTTATGATATGAAATAAATGTAAATATGATGAAACATTAATTAGCCTTTAAAGATTAGTAGAATAATGTTTTATGATTTAATAGATTATGTACATTCTTTCTAAGACACTAGACATTAAAAATACATTGTTTGTAAAATGAAATGAAAGGTTTTTTAATAAGATGGTGGGATTCCATAGATGGTATCAAATGATAGTTTAGTTATTTGTGAAAATTAGGAAATAAAAATCTCCAGAATAAACCTAAATAAAAGTATAAATACAGGAAAAACTTCTTGGTATTTTGGTAAAATATTAAATAAGTTTTTTTCGAACAACTAAATCACTATCTAGATACGAAAAAGAGGATGTGGATATAGAAAATATGTATCTATAGGTAAAACCCAAAAACAACGCTTTGAGATAAACATGAAAGGGAACTAGTGCATGAAAATGGTCCTTGTTTCAATCCTTGTTTTATACTCATGGGGAATATTATTGGTTAATCACAATATTTTTATGAGTCATTATAAAGGATTTATATAAATATGTAATTATTGTTAAAGAATAATATGTTTAAACAAAAAATTTTAAGACATAAAAATCAATTACATATAAATTTTTTTTAGTTGAAATATGATTCTCACTTAGGTTTTATTCTTTTATAAAATGTTGGCCATTTGGAGGAACTGTGAAAATGGTGACCGCAATGGACTAAGAAACGATAGCCCTACAATGGAATTCGGAATGGAAAGTTTCATGATAATGATGAACCAACTGACTAATGTTATGGGAAAAAACTTGAATCATGCTCAAATACCAATTTATCCATGAAGGAAAAAACTTTCTGTTTAGTACATTTAGCATTAACGACCGCCAACCATCATTGGATCTACCAACCCGTTGATTGTTTAATAGTGGATCAGCTCTATTGAGAATATATTTTCTATTCTTCGCTATTTAGAATAATAGTAGTTCACCCTATATTTTTTCTGATTAGAGAAATAAGCTGATCAGTGGTGTTAATTGATTAAAATAATGGTGACAAGAGTGTAAATTGAAGCTAGGGAGTTGGAAGATTTCATAGGGATCTTCTTCAATAAGTATTCCCCGCATTCTTTGAGAACAAAAAAAGAGAAGGAAATTCTTGAGCTGAAGCAGAAGGAGACTAAATCTTTTGGAATCTACGAGATGAACTTCACAAGACATTACATTACACTTCAAGATTTATCATGTATCCTAATGGGATGGTTGATAAATTATTTTCTAGGATAACACCTCATGTTTGGAAGAATATAGCCATATGAGACTATGATAGCTATGAAGAGATTATGCAGAGTGCTATGAAAGTAGAACTAGACTTCCATGAGAAATAGTGGTCTTATAAATCCACCAACAAGAATTGATAAATGAAGCCAAGCTCAGGGACGAACATTGATCTGGAAGAGGAGTAAGAAAAGTAAAACCACCCATGTGTAATAAATACGGGATGAAGCATTCAGGGAAATGCCTTCTTAAGAGTGGGAAGTGCTACAAGTTTGGAAGAGATGGCCATATCACACGGAATTTTTATAGTGAGTTGAAGCCACAAAATTCTAAGGCCAATGATAAAATAAATATGGTGTAGGCCTATATTGAAGTCCAATTCTATAAGTTTGGACAACATTGGAACTTTTCTAATCACTGTCCAAATATGAGGGCTATTTAGGGTAATCGCCATCAACCACAGCAATGTCCAAGGGAGTAATTTCATACTGTTGGTATCACTATGACTGAAATTGAAGAGCCTAATGATGTGGTAGCAGGTACACTTGTTGTTCTCTCAAAAATATCTTGTAATTTTTTTATTCTAATTCTACATATATTTTTTATTTTCTCTATGTTTTCAAGGATTTTTTAATCAACCAATTAATTGTTAATTGTAGAGTTATCAATTAAGATTCTGAAAGGGATTATCCAAGAATCAAAATCATTTTGAAACTATAGTTTTTTTACATTAGTGAGTAAAATATTATCACAAATCTTGTAGTCATCCCCATATTTGAATAAAAAATTATAATAGGAATGTATTGGCTCTCAAAGTGTAATGCTAAGATAAAATGAAGAACCAAGTAAATCTCAGTAGCCTTGAATTGGAAACCTAAAATTATCTTCTAAGGATATATTTCTAAACTAGATATTTGTCTAGAAGCACCTACTATATTCTACTATATTGATTTGATCGGTGAATAAGAAGAAGGAAATGATAGTATATGGATAGAAGTTTTCCCCATCATCCATGAATGCATTAACATATTCACTGATGAGTTAGTCAGACCTCCCCCTGAAATAGAGGTAGAGTTCTCAATTGAACTTGTATATGGATATCATTTGATATAAAAGACACCATATATGATAGAAAATGTGGATTTGGTGTAATTAAAGAAACTACTTGAATATTTTTTGGAGAATGGTTTTATCCAACCGAGTGTGTCTCATTGGGAATCACTTGTTCTCTTTGTGTAGATGAAGGATTGATCAATACGACTATGAATTGATTATTGAGAACAAAATAGGATCACAGTGAAGAAAAAAATACCCTTTTCCAAGAATTGATGAATTATTTGACCAACTTCTTGGGTCTCAATATTTCTCCAAGATTTATCTTCAATAGTGTTCTCATCAATTGATGGTGAAGAAAGATGGTATTCCAAAAACTGCCTTCCATCAAGATATGGGTATTATGAGTTTTTTGTTATGACCTTCATATTGACTAATCCACCTACTATTTTTATTGATTTGATAAATAGGGCCTTTAAGGACTACCTTGATAACATTTTGGTAGTATTTATCGATGATATTTAGATATATTACAAAATTCGTGAGGAGAATGGGGAACATCTAAGGGTTATTTTACAAACACTACGAAAGGATAGAAATTTTTGGAATGTTCAGCAAATGTGAATTTTGGTTACAAAAAGTTGATTTAATAGGGCACATTGTAACCAATGGAGGAATCATTATTGACCTTACAAAGACAAAGGTAGTATAGGAGTGACCTCAGCCGAGAACAATAACTAAGATTCATAGTCTCTCGGGTTTAGTAAGATATTATTGGAGGTTTGTGAACAAAATTCATGACTTAATCCACTATCCAAGTTAACTAAAAAATGAGTCAAGTTCATCTAGAAAATGGAGTGCGAGGAATGTTTCCAAGAGTTGAATAAGATATTGGTTAATCCACTCCTATTGAATTTTCCCTCAAGAAGAGAAGGATTCATTATTTTTAGTGATGAAACATTGAAAGGGCATGGGTGATTCCTTGTGAATAATGAAAAATTCATTGCTTATGCATCTCGACAGTTGAGGACTCGTGAGAAGAACTATCATAGCATGATCTTGAGCTAGATGCGGTAGTATTTGCATTATTGATATAGATTCACTATATTTATAGGGAGAAATGTGATATATACAGAGACCATCAATGTTTTAAGTATATTTTAAAACAAAAGGAATTGAACATCAGATAGAGGAAATGATTGGATGTTCTTAAAGCCTGTTATTGTTCCATTCATTATCATCCTAGAAGATCAAACAACAACGTTGATGCATTAAGTAGGACTAACCCAGTCAATCATTCCATTATAAGGATTCAAAGTGATATCTTTATCCAAGACCTAGTGAAAATGGACATGGGAATTATAAGGGAAGTGAAATCATCAACCCTATACCAAATTATTTCTCATCCATCATTACTAGAGAAGATCAAGAAGTCTCAGAAAGAATATCCTTTGTTACAGAAGCAGTTTGAGGATATGATGGATGGAATGTTTCTTGATTCAATACGGATCAAGAATATGTTCTAAAATTTTCTACAGTAATATGAGTTCTATCTTTTCCCGAAATAAAAAAGGATATGGTGGATGAAGTTAATAGCTCTAATTCCTCTATACATCCAAGAAGCAAAAAAATGTATAGGGACATTTTTTGTCATTATTGGTGGTATAATATGAAAGGGGAGATTGCTGACTAAACTAAAATGTGTCTGGTATGTCAGCAAGTGAAGGTGGAGTGACAAATTTCTAAAGGGGTATTACAACTGTTACCCATACCAGCATGGAAGTGGGAAAATATCACTATGGTCTTTGTCACTAGACTCCCGAGAACTTCCAATGAAAACAATGTGATATGGGTTATAGTGGATTGTCTCATCAAGACTAACCATTTTATCTCTATTAAGTAATATTTCTATCTAGATCAACATTCTAGGATTATGTCAAGGAAGTGGTAAGGGTGTATGGAGTACCACATTCTATTGTAACTGACTATGATCCAAGGTTCGCATCAAAATTCTGGAGATGTCTTCAACATGCTCTGTGTACCGAATTGAATTTTAGTATGGAAAATCACCCTCAAACTGATTTTTAATCTAAAAGAACTATTCCAACACTCGAGGACATTCTATGAACTTTCTCAATATAATTTAACAGTGGATGGGATCAACATATCCCATTAGTTGAGTTCTCTAACAAAAATAGTTTCCACTCAAGCATTCAAATGGAACCTGATGAAGCTCTGTATGGGAAGCGATGTAAAAATCTTAATTTTTGGAATGAAGTTGGTGAGATAAAGGTTCATGGGCTTGATTGGGTGTAAGAGATGATAAAAAAAGTTATGCCATCTAGGAACACATTAAGGCTTCTTAGAGAAGGAAAAGAGATTTTCTAAAAAAATGTTGAAAGGACATGGAGTTTGTTGATGGTTATAACGTTCTTCTTCAAATATTACCTTGGAAGTGAGAAATGATGTTTGGGAAGAAATTTAATCTCATCCCTAGGTACATTGTCCCCTATGAAATCATTGATCGTGTAAGAGTAGTGACCTATTGTCTTTCACTTCCTCCAAATCTAGCACAAGTTCTTGTTATCTTTGACATATCCTTCTTGAGGAAGTACATAGCTGACCCTTTACATGTACTAACTCCCAAGTTTGTACAAACAGAACATGACCTCTCTTATGAGGAGTAACTATTGGATATCTTTAATCGTATGTAAAATGTTCTAAGTAACAATACTAACCCCTTGTTAAAGTGTTTCGGAGGAACCACAAATATGAAGAAGCCACATGGAAATCATAGCAGTCTATGAGGCTGAAGTACCCACACCTTTTCTTTTATGTGGGAACGAGTTAACATTTCAAGGATGAAATTTCTTAAGGGGGGAATAATTTAATAACCCAAACTTTTTATCAATATTTTTTTTAGTAATTTGTGTGATATTTTATTTTTTACTCAACAAAACTATATCCTTTTATTAATGAAGTGAGTGTAATAAAAATGATACCATTGAGGTTGGACTATTATATGACTATTAGTCAATATGACCATTAGAAACTATACTCTTAACGTTATTATTATTCTTTATAAATTCAAAATATCGTGGTTAATTAATACAATAGGAAGAGTTTTTGGACTCATCCAGTAGACTCAGGCCATACGAAGCTCATATGTCAGATATTGGGAAGGAGGTAACATAACTGGGATTTTCTCCATAACAATCCAAAACTAAGATTCAACATGTTAATCTTGAATGTAATGGAATTCGGGATAATTTTATGCTGATATAAATCACCACTCGAGAAAAGTTGTTAGATCCGCCATATGATTCCAAAACCATTGCACACCTTGTTATTTGTTCCTATGTAGGTCTTATATGGGGCTACGTAACGAGGCCTTAGTTACTTTTTGTAATCCTTTTGTATAATAAAATTGTTATTTCTTTTTATTGTAATATTTTTGATTTTCAAATGTTAAAATAAATATAGAATGAATTTTTAGATGGTTCATATTATTGATGAATATAAAAAATGATAGTATTTTATTTTTTTATACTATAAATAATTAATAATGTGAAATGATTTTCAAAAAATTGTGTTATATAGTTTGATCAGTATGAAATTAAGATACTAATAAGATAAACTTATTTTATTGGTGAATAGTAAATTATGAATAGTAATATTACCCCTTAGGACTATTAATGTGACCAATGGAATAGAAAATTCACTTAATATAGTATAAATATAATTTAGGAATCTTACATGGTTTTGTGATATAATAGCATAAGTAAATAACTGTTTTTGAAATTATAAGTTAATTAATAGTATTTTTTTAGGTTAAATAGTCATATTTACCTAAAAATTAAATATCTCCTAATTAGAAAAATATTTTCATAAAATTGAGTTCATTTTTGAATTCAGAACATTGATATTAGGTTAGGGTGAATTTATGATATTTTAATAATTTGTTTTGCTCTTATGTGAATAGTAAAAATACTGTTTTTGAGTCTCCAGAGTGTTTTATGACATCATAATAATGTAATATGAAATTTAAAATGTTTTTAAACTCCTTTGGATTACAATATTATGTGAGTTTTTCCATGTGTACAAAACCATGAGCAAAATACCATTGGAAAAACCGAGGTTTTTCAAATACCACTAATGGGGTGTCCCATGGAAATTAGTAAAATATTCCCTCACTTTTTCTATAAATACAAACCCATTACATTAGTACGTTCATTTAAAATTCCTCTTAAATATCTATATAGAGTTTCTACCTCCAAATGAGTCCTTTAATTTTTCCTTCAAGTCCACAAATTCCAAACCTTCATGTTAATGAAGTCACTTTTCAAGGTAAGGGAACCTTTCACCCTTCTCTTTTAGACGAGGCTTTTTTAGGTTATTTCATTCAATTTATATTTTATTATGTTGGGGTATGATATTATTTATCCTTATTTATTTAAATTTTATTTCCAAATTATGATATACCCTTTCTACTCTCATAAACTGATTTTTTGAATTTCTATGTGCCACTGTTAGGCTGTTAAGTTTTCTTAAGGTAATTTGCAAATTCTCTTTCTTTCTTTTAAATTCCATTTTATGTGGAATGTATCTTAAAATTTCCATACCATGTTATTATCTCAGTGTTATTATGTCTTTATACTCTATTACAAATCTTTTATGAATGGGTGACCCATGTTCCCTCTCTTTTTGATATTTTCTAAAACCATGTTGCACAACCGTTATCCTGTTGAATTTTCATCTCAAAATCTCTCTCTTTTACTCAAGAAAGTATCTTATTTTATTTATATGAATACCAAAATCTATTTCATTTCTTAGTTTAATCATCAATAAAGAAAAATCATATATATATATATATATTATTATTATTCTATAATTGGAATACACAAAACCCTTATTCCCATTCTATGGGTTATAGATGACATAATTAACATATTTAAGCACTTTTTTAAACATCACAATTTTGATATGAAACCCATTTATTTTATTCTATTTGGGTTATTTATGAAAAGTATGATTATGTTATATGTGTATCTATTTAAAATAAACACATATTAATGGTTCACCCTGATAGCTCTCCAATAAATTGTGCACAAAAATTAATCTTTAGAGATTACAAGTTTTATGATACCTTGGTGAATAACCTTGGTAAATTTTTAGGACACCTTGGGGATGAACCATGGTGATATTTTTATTAATGCATAAATTAATTTTTTTATCCATATAATCAAGTTATTATTAACATAATTTATATTATGTTATGCCTATTTTTCATTCCTTTATGATATTCTGCATGATCTTATTGATATCGCTCAAGATTACATGTAAACTATTTCACTTATCTTATTTATTGGGCCTTATACTCACCCTTTCCTTTGATGTATGTCCCAAGGTTATTAGATGAAATTAAGGTACATAGAATAAAAATTGAATAATAATTTCAAGTGTAATATAATTTTTTTATGTGTCAATGTAATATGTACCTTTCTTCCAAGACACTAGACTTTAAAGAACCTCTATTTGTAAAATAAAATAAAACGTTATGTAATAATATGGTGGAGTTCCCAATTTAAGCTCCTAAAATCTCTAAAAACCCATATCCTAGTAAATTTCCCCATAAAAAAGTTTTCATGTTCTCTCCTAAATACCATTCCCAATATCTTTATTGGATCCTTCAAGGAGGTGATATTAAAGAGGTAATTTTATCCGAACAGCTCTCTTAATTTATTTTCTTCTTATTATTTCTCTTCACCACAATAATCCTCAAAGGAATGTGAACTCCAAAAACATGTATATATGATATTTTTTTGTTTATAATTTAACATATTATATTAATTTAATTTTTCATCTTATCATATTCACTGAAACTATACTATTGTAAAAATTATGGCAGTTTACCATCTCTGTGAATATTTATATTTTGTTTTATGTTACCACCTACATAGATGGTCATAAAAGTATTATTCTGGTTAAATCAGATTTTAGCATGTATATTATTATCTTTTTAATGTTCTGTAACTAACATTTAAACATAATATTAAATAAAATGAAACTAGTTCATGGTGATCAGAATTACTTCCAAAATAAACAAAACATTTATCATTGAAATTGAATCTAATGAATCATTCTCAAGTAAAAAATAAAATGTATTTATGGGACCATTTATAAATTATAAATTTATTAATACCATTTTAGTCCACTTCTAGAGTTTTAATCCCATTTTATAAGACTATCCATATTATTATACACGTAAACCAACCATGAAATCATGAAATGAACGCACATGAAATGTAGTTGGGTTATTAGCCTTTTAGTAATGGAAAACCTATAATCTCACATCGACCAGGGTTATATTCATAGTAGCCCCATTTATTGGTGATTTATTTTGTGGAGGCAATGCGCAAGATGTGTTCTGTCGATGTGGGTTTATGCTAGTGGCAAAGACTATAGGGAATGGTCATGGGCATGAGATTAGGTAGATGACACAGTAACGATTCGGGGTGATAGCCTAGGTGATGCGACAAAGTTATCTCATGTGAGGAATTGGGATGGAGGCCATGGAGGAGGCGGTGATATCACCATGTTAGGGGAAATAGGCTAGGTGTTTGGAGGGATGGGTGTTGGCATGATATATGAGAGAGTCCATGAAGATTAGGGGAATGATGAAGATAGATAGCAGATGACATAGGAGCACATGTTAGTAGTGGGTTTAGCAGCACAACCATGTATGAGCAGTGGAAGGCTTCTTTGTAGGGGTGTGTTAGTGTGATCGATCGGGAAAAAAAGTATTTCATCTATCAGTGTAGATCAGATAGGGTTCAAGGATTATTATATCATCTTGAAGGGCTACCAGATATAGATGTTTGAGAGGGTATGGCTTTATCCATCAGGAAATGGTCCCTTGCACTGCACGTGGCATTGTTTGCTACGTATCCATGGCAAGTCTGGGAGCCTGAGAAATATATACATATATTGGGTGGGTCTCTCTTGTTATTTAATTATTATATTCCTTCAATGTTTATTTATAAGGTCACTTCATCTGGGCCTATGAGGAATTTAAGGTTCCCCCTCATCCATTGAAAAGGAATTATCCTAAAAATTAATAAAAAAATATGGCCTTCAGGATTTCGGGTTATGCACATGAAACCATGAAAACAATGAAATATTATTAATCAATGGGTTAGAAGATGTTATAAAATCATCAAATAAGGTGTCATAAATAAAAATATAGATATTTAATGAGTTAATAACATTCTTTAAACCATTATATAGGTCACTTGAAAACATTTTATGGAATTCAAAACTGAGGTAATGGACTTTGTCTTAATATCCTTTCCTTGAGGAATATTTTCATGTTATACACCCACATTATTTTTTGTGGTGTAAATACATAAAATATGACATAAAATATAGTTAATTTATATATTCTCATGTTATTTAATTTTTTTCATAATTTATTTCTTCATAGGATTTATGATTCAAATTATTAAAAGTCATATGAGACACTTGGATTTGAAAAAATCATTTTAAATGTTTAATGATATAATTTAAAAAATTTAATTCATGTCAATATAATTGATATTATTTTATATGTTAATTTATATGTATATAAATGGATTATAAAAGGATATTTATGTTTATATTTAATTTCATTTACTAGTTTTCAAAAGGAATATTTTTATATGTTTTATATGGAATATTTTGACGAATGACAAAAGAAATGTTCAATTCATAACACACATAGCAAAAATGATTTTATAATAACATGAAAATTATGTAATTTATATATTCATTTCAAATATTAAATTTTTTTTATATTAAAATACATATTTCATTTTCTTGGTATTTTTTAATTGAATATGGTTTTTCAAAGAAAATGGTTTTTTGGTATTGAAAATGCATTTTGTTTAAAAGAAAGGGGTATTATTATAGAAATGTTTTCTCATATGGTATTAAGAGATTTTATAAAAGGGTTTTATGATGAATTTTGTTTCATGAAAAAGAAATTTAGAAATATATAAAATGGGTGAGCTCAATACAACTTATAGGAAGGGTAGGGCCCCATTATAGCTCATGGGTGATCCTGATATAGCTTATAGGAAGGGTTGATACCCATTATAATTGATGAGATATGGGTGAGAATGATATAGATTATAAAAAGGGTTGACCCTAATTATATATCTCCAATTAATTGGGTAAAAAAATAATATTGGAAGTCTGACGTATGATTCTTCCAATTGAAATGTTTTTTAAATGATTTTATATAAATGATGATTTAAGGCACCTAAAATAAAACTTAAATTTCTTGATATGGGGTTAAAAGGATTTATTTGTGAAACAATTGTATATTCTTTTTATGTGAGGTTGTTTTGTTTCATTTTCTCAAATAACCATAAATGGGTATTCAATTTTTTCACTAGACTAATGGTTTTATTTATTCACGTAACTTTCTGAGATTATTATGTTTAAACCATGTCTTTAAAAAAATAACAAGGTTTAAGACATATTAAGGACAAGGATGATATAAAGGATAAAATTATAATGATTTTTTATAAATTTGAACCATGTTTTATTTAAATATTTATTTTCCCTTTTTATGGAAAAAATTGATAATGTGAATATGTGTGCTCTTTTAATGTATACATTTACTTTTTGAGTGATTGTCATAATTATATAAAACTCTACTATAATGGATCCTTGAATTTGTATTCTTGATAAAAACACTAGAATTTTTAATGATGAAGTTTATGTCCTTACATAATAGGTTAGGAAATTATGAAAAACATTTGAAAAAAAACATTTATAGTAACCTACCAAACTAATGAAACTACACACCATTGTTATTTTCACTACTCTAGGTTATTACTGGACTTCCTTTCTCTCTGTATGATCAAAAAAGACCCCATTTTTAGAGACAATACGTATATGAAATGAAATATTCTAAATCTATATTTTACACTCACTAAATTTTTATAATAAATATTTTCTTATAAGAGTGTGAAGAAAAAATCCTCATGTGATTCTCAAGTTCCTCATAGCTCTTAGAGTACACCAATATATCATTTATAATAATCGAAACAAAATTATCAATATATTCCTTCAATAAATTATTCAATAAATCCAGAAATGAATAGTGTTTGTTAGTCAATTCAAATGGAATTACTATGAACTCACAATGTTCATAATTCATAAGAAATGATATCTTATGAATATCGTCCTTCCATACTCAAAATTGTAGATGTATAGAATGAAGGTCCATTGTTCAAAAATATTGGGTTCCATGAAGTCTATTGAAGAATTAAATAATGAGAGGTAGAGGATACGTGTTCTTTATAAATATAAAATTTATTTCCTTATAATAAATTCTTATACTCATAGATACATATTAATTATTAATTAATGAAATATGTGCTCCCTATGGGGAAATAATTCAGTGTATAAATCGCTAATCACAAAACTCCTCTAGTAGTTTCTTCAACTCTATTAATCCCATTATGGTCATTCTATAGAAATATTTTGATATAGGTCTTTAATCATGGATTAAATCTATCTAAAACTCAACGTCATGCTCTAGTGGGAGTCCACCTAATTCCTCAGAAAATACATCAATGTATTCCTACAAAATCGGTAAATCATTAATTTGAATATTATATTTTTCATGTATAGATTGTGTCTCATCTTCTTTCCCAATAATCTAATTCAGAAGACCTACTGGGGTTTGATCAATAATTATCTCAGATGATGAAATATCCCCTCTAAAGATAATAAATTCCATATAATCATCTTTAATTTCTATTTCTTTACCTTTACATTAATAATGTTCTCCATGTTTTTAAATATAATCAATAAAAATGATTATTTAAAAATCGACCATAAGTATAATAATGAATTAAATAAATAGTGATTTTTTTGGTGTCGTTATAGTAATTGACCCACAGATCCTTGTTTTCTTGGGACTTCTACTAGGATACCTAACTAATAAACTCTTCTTATAGTGTTGGGGAAATATCTAATTTTCATGGAGCACATCGATGAAATAAAAGAATATAAAGAACCCAAAGAAAAGAATTCATTTTATAAATTTGAATATATGAGTAAAGAACATGCCTCCATATCATTAGGAACTTTTATCTCTAACATTCTCACTGCATGATCTTGTAATTTCTCCCTTGGCCTTTTATAGGGAGAGTTTCATTGATTCTTGGGAAAATAATTTCCATAGTACCCCAGCTCCTTACAGTTGAATCATTTCACATTAGATGTTTATTTCTTTCCATTTCAATATAGAGCATGGTGTCCTTTTTATACACAACTATAGAAAAATATAATTCCTTGAAAGCACGTTCCACTATGTTTCTCTTTATATTTATTACAAGATGAAAATTACACACTTCCCTTGTTTTGATTATTACATATTTCCATTTATGTAGTGATCAACCAAGACATCATTATCTTTCATTCCGTCAAATCACTAATACTTGGATAATTTTTTATTTTCCTTAATATCATATGATATTATGTTTTTTTATTATGAGAATGTTTGGGAGACAAGTTCCCTTCAAAGGATTCTCATTATCGCATCAAAGAGACTTTCAATATTTCACATTGTATTATATAAATAGTATGAATCATGTCTTCCTAACCTTTTAAAGTTTTCTTCTGACATAGAAACATTTTTATCTATCTTTTTTCATCGAATAAATAATTGAATCTCTCTATATACTCATTACTAAGATGGAAAATATTTTTCCCAGAATAAGACTTTAAAATCCATCAACTCTATGTTTATTATTTATTCTTTATTATTAGTGTTTTGAATCAATAACCACCATTAATTAACATCACTTGATATATGATTTCCCACCATGAAATACTTCTCCCTTTTATTACTTACCAAAGGGATAAATATATTCTCTAAAGAACTTATCAATTTCTCATCTACAAATGGATTTGAAGTCTCATTAATGTATGGAGGATGTCGATGCAGAAAGTGTTCTAACATTTTTACACAGTGTTACAGATCTATATGATGCTTCATATCAAAAAGAGTATTTGACATAAACTGATTTCGCAACACCAATATATATATAATTTTATTAGATACAACTAAAGGTCCAAATCAAGCTTCAGTATCATTACCATGAGGTAAATAACTACATGAATTATACATATTTATATGGTTCCCAACATTTTTATATTAAAAATTTCTAAAAAAGGAATATAATATATTATATCATAAAATTATGAATCATAATGTATAATTTCAAAACTAGAGGCACAATTAAAATAAATTGAGAAATATATGAATAGTTAATCACGTAATAATAAATATGGTATCATGGGGAATATTCCCAAGTCATAAAAATATATTCCAATAATTAGTAATAGTTTTTAAATACTTTGTGAATTATCCCACATATATGCCCCAAGATTGTTCAACTAGGTGTGCAACAAGTCCTGATATCATTCACTAGTTTAAGATCAAGTTAAAACCTAATGGTACCTTTTTAGAGTAATTTCTACTAGTTGAATCTATTCGAGAGCCACAGAAACTTAGTTTATACATATGGGGATGTATTATTCATAAATATACATGATATCTACCATACAAAAACATTAATATATATACAATAATTAGACATATCGTAAATTTATTCACATGGTTGCGTTGTCAAATAAATAGGTTTCTAAATCATATTTCACATGGTTTTTAATAAATATTTTCAGAAGGAAATAAACTTAGTTTCCAAGATTCATTAGTTACATTATTTCATTTTTGGTTTATCCAAGTGATCACATCCAAAGGGACTGAATAGTTTATATTCTTGGGAAATGATATACTTGCTTTAAATTCAAATTTCATTTCAAAAACATAAAATAAAACATAGAATTTTCTTCAAGAACTCAATTATTCACTTCAGTATATCCCTATATATCAATAAAAATAATATAATCAATATTATATAGAAATTTAACATAATACTGGTTGATTTCTAACGATCAGAAATAATATACATACATCATAATCTATCACCAAAAATATAATTCATAATTAATATTGTAAGGTAACTAAATGTTACAAATTCTATTTAATCAATAACTTGAACATAATGAATAATATGGTGGGAATAAATTATGATCAAATAATTCAATATAACTAAACACATGAGCTTTAAACATATCCATGGATAATATAACTATTCAAAAAATCATATAGACATCAATTTTTAATATCATAATGAGGGGATTTATAATTTAGAACATCATAATCATATCATTATGGTCGCATTAAAAGTATATTACATAGATGGGTAAGGTCTCTTCCAAATAACCAATCTATTTTAACTCTTTAGACATACCAATACCTCGAGGGGCTATATATGGCCCCACCTGTCAATTACTAATTCCAATTAATTCCTCATATAAAAGGTGAGAAACAATATCTTGTAGACATTCATATTGAGAAACTATCATATTAAATGTTAATAAATTCTCTAATAAATAATCATAATCAACACAATCATTTATATTAGAAAATTATATACAAAATGTATGTAATTTCCTTTATCAATAAAAATAATCATAAACCATCCAAAGTAGTATGGAAAATGGTAACAAAATAGTACATACCAAGTTAAAATTATCATAAAACATATGGTGAAATAAAAATGATGATATCATTAAAACATATTTCCAATGAATCATAAGTAAAATGACAGTTCCTTTCATTGATAAAAAAAATAATAATTCTATAAACAAATTATTAATGAAAATATCATTTACCTTTGAAAATAAATTTGAAAAAAAATCTAGAATATTAGCAAAAAAATCTCTTTTTATATTATCATTGATTTTTCTATAGGAATTATAAAATGAATGAGAGGTTATGATGGTGGTTAATTCCATACATTCCACTAAAAACATTTTTTCACTATTGTAATAAGTTAAAGTGTACCTAATTCATAAAATTACAAGTATATTCCTTTAAAACATTTTTTAAAAAAGTAAAACATGAATAAAAGGGTATTTAATAGATCATGTTGATAATTTTGAAATTTTTTTTGAAAAAAAATTAATAAAACAAGGATACAGAATTAAAAGGATTATCGATCAAATAGTGAAATAATGATGGATTTTCTTAAGAACATTATCTCAATAATATTAAGTAAAAAAGAGATGAAAATTGTAATGTTAAATAAAAACATCACAAATAACCGTATGAGATTAAAATATATTATATTTAGGATAGAAAAATGAAACAATTACCCTAGTAGAGACTTAAAAATTAACAATCTATATTAATTATGAGGTTCTAGAATAAGCCATAACCACTTTGGAAAATATTGAATAATGACCCCATGAAAGAAATAAAATCAAATTAAACATGAAAAATAATTAATATAAATGGATTAATGATATAAAATATCAAAATAATATTATATACACCACACAAAATAAATAATTAGTGAATATGTAATATGTATTGTGGAAGTAAAAGTAAGATGAAAAACCATTACCTCAGGTCTAATTTCCTTAATACATGTTATAACATCCTATATAATAAATATATATTTATTATAAATATATTAAATAACTATAATAATATATAAAAAACCATATATATTTTTCATATAACCTTTATAACCTATTTATCATCAATTCTTTAATAAAACCACTATTCTAAGTGATAGCTGCTTCATTTTCCATGTAGATTTTAGTTCAGTAATTTCATTCATTACACGTTGATTATGGTTAAATTATATATTGAATTTTAACCATTATATTAATATCATATATAATCATTATATAATTATTTGAGATACTCTATAGAATTTAGATATTGAAAAATGTGTTACACCATTCTAGGAGACGATAGATCGTATGTATGCAGGAATGTTGTTTTCATTTTTTTGAAGGATGGAGCAAAAGAAAGGTAAATAATAATAAAATTTTAAATAATCTTAAGTATATCATATAAAAATTATATTTTCATAAAATCAATCCTTATTATCATCTAGGAAATAATAAAATGGAAAATGAACCACATCGCATCGTGGAGGTGGTAGTCTACATGTACACAAGAGTGATGTTATCATTTTCCAACAGATTAGATGGTTAAAAGATAGAAGTGGTATTATAAATACATAAGAATAATTATTTAATAAATATAATATATATATATATATATATCAAATACTTAATTCTATACATCTATTAGTGTGGTGATGGAAGACGAATTACATCGGTTCGTGGGAATATATTCTTCCAAGCACATAATAGATAGTTCTGTTTCTCATTTGATGGAATATGAAATTATTATATGTTATTACATTAAAATAGTAAAATATTAGTATATTGATGATAAATATTTGATATATCAATATTTCAATGAATATTAGATGGAGGTGGAATAATAAATAATACAAAAAATCAGGGTTAAGAATGATGCCTCTTCTTCAAACAACATCTTTAGGTTTTCACCAAAAGATTTCATAAAAGGGATTAATAATCAAAATAAGTCATATAATATTTCATAGGCAATTAAGTAAGGTATTTGGATATTTATTGTATGAAATAAAGGTCCAAGTATGTGTCAAGAGAATCGGATATGGGTTCTCTTTTATATGTGGGGGGACTAGGCACACTTGGAGTTTTTGAAAATAATAAACTGTATCCTAGTATTCCACATGGACAAAGGCTTAAAAATTGAACATAATAGAACATTAAATGACATATCATAACTTTTTCCAGAAAATATAAATTTTGAAGGTTTTTATTTCATTTTAATCATTATCTTCTTAGTGTAACACTCTGTAAACCAGATTTTTCCTTAAAAGTAGTAATTAATTTTTGCAATGTTGTCTATTTATTACAGCTCAAAAATAAGTTTAAATTATTATATAATATTAAATATTCTAATTCCATATATTAAATTCATTTTTTTCAAATTAATCTCACAGAAGTGGAAGAATTTAACTTAATGTCAAAACTACAAATGTGACAAATAAATATTTCCAATAGAAACATTTTCAGAGGTATAAAAAGTTTTTATATTAAAATAAAACATATAATTGATTAAAATGAAATAAATAGAATTAATAAAATTATAATTTACCACTTTTTTTACTTTTAGAATTATTTTAAACAAAATATAAAATTTTAAATTCTTTTAATGAAAAGGAAGATTTCAAAAAAATCTATATTGTTTTACTATTCATTGAAAAATAATATTCTCGGAAAATTATACAAAAAGTACTCTACTTTTTTTTTGAAATTATGATTTAAAAAATTATTTTAATATTTTTAATAAAAAATCATAAATTTTTCAAAAATTAGTTTTAAGATAAGTATTCTAAACAAGATGAAACTATTTTCCAGAGAAAAAAATAATTTTTTTTCAGAAAAATATTTACTTTTATTTCAAATGATAGTTATTTTTATTTCTAATAAATTGATAAAAAAATAAATCAATTTAAGCCTTTTTTAATATATATAATATTCCCAATAAATATATTACTATTAATATTTACCAATTTAAAGACTATGTTAAAAAGGAATATTATTTTACGATTATTTTAGACTTGGGGTTGCGTGTATCTCAACTTATAGAATAGATTAAATTTATTTAAAAGGAAATATATATCGTAAAGTCTTAGGATGTTATATATGAACTACATTGAACATGGATATATCATTAATATATATTCTTGAAATCATATCTAATGATATAATAACCCAAATAGGATGTAAATGTTCCTTTTTTCAATTTGTCAACAATAACCATAATTGCATTGTCACATCAAGATGTCTTAGGTAATCCAATCATGTAATCCATAAATATATTTTCACATTTCCACTAAAGAACTAGAATATTCTGAAACATCTCATTCAAGAATTTTTATTTTCATTTATCATATTTATAGTTAAAAAATTATGGTTCGACTCTACAATATCATTCTTCATTACATCCCCCTAGTGACACTCTCAAAGGTATTAGTACATATCAGTACTTCCAAGATGAATATAAAAGAGATATTTTTGTGATGCAATCAATAATTAATTTTTTAACTTGGAGATTATTGTCCAATATAACCTTTTTTCAATTCTAAAAAATACCATCCTTGTAAGTGTTAAATCTAGGTAACTTTAGTTTCTTAACCAATTATACTTTTTTCCAATAATGAACTTTATACCGAGCATTCTTAATTATTTATAAAAATAAATTCTTCACTAAAACATGAAAAAATAGGATGTTCTAATATAAACAATTTATTGTCCGATATTTATAAACAATTTTACAAAATAATCATTTTAAATCACCATAGAGTTAATGATTCATTTTTTTTCAACCCAAATCATTAACTACTTTGTTTTATTTTCATGGATGGTAAGGAATCAAAATTTAATAATCCCTTATTAGTTGCATCCAAACTCCCTTCTTCATGTTCAACACTTTTTGAGTGACTATATACTTATAATTTTTACTATTAGTATATATTTCATATTTTAACCCATATAAATGATACCTATGAATTTCAAAATCCAAAAAATATGGCTGTTAATTCTTGACCATGTGTAGGATAATTTATCTCATCATGTTTCAATTAACGTAAAGCATAAGAAATTACCTAATCACATTGAATTAGAAAACAATCAAGTCCCTTAAATAATAATCACTAAAGACTAAAAATTATCCATCTCTAGAGGGTAGTAACAAAACCAAAGAATTAACCAATATTATTTTCAGTTTGTGGAAAAACTAGTACACTCTTTAAACAAGATCAATTTATCTCATTTTATGTTAACTTAGTTACAAACCTAGATAACTGATAAATGTTTTCAATAAACCACCTGTAGTAACATTCTAATGCAGTAAAAATATAAATCCCTATAAATTTTTTGGTCATGTCCATTCCTTGACAACTTTTGTTATACTAGGATCAATATTTATGCTATTTTTACAAACAATGTATTAGTGGATTAAAATATTCCACAACCAGAATTTATATTTACTAAATATTCCATATATAATATTTTAATTTAATGTTTATAGAAAAATACTTAGATTCCTATCACAATGCTTATAAATTTTATAATATAAATGATATCATACACAAATTCAACCACAAAATTATCTAATAGACATGGAAAACTATATTTATAATACCTATGAATACAGATGTTGAATTAGACACCACAAATTGAATAACTACAAAATCATAATGCCAATATCTAGTCTAATATTCCATCTTCATAATATAATCCTCCTTAACTTAAAAATGATGTTATGCTATCCTAAGATCAATTTATAAAGAATATTTTTCTCCTTGGAGATGATCAAATAAATCATTGATATGAGGGAAAGGATACATGTTCCTTATAGTGATGTTGTTCATGACTCTATAATAAAAAAAGTCTCATTGATCCACCATTAATTTTAACAAATAAAATAGGATCACCCCATGGTTATGTGATCAAATAAATTAATCCTTTATATGGAAACTACTTTAACTTATTTTTAAATTACTAAAGTTCAACTTAATTCATCTGATATAGGGTTTTCGAAATTGGATTATCATCATGCATTAAGTCAATAGTAAACTCAACCTACAAATCAAGAATAACACTTAGAAGATCATTTGGAAGTACATGCATATATTTATTCACTTTTGGCACATCAATAACTTGAATAATTTCTTCATTGTTAACAATATAAGGTAGGTTACATTCAAATCCATCTGTAATCAATTTCTCATCTTTTTGATGCGTTATAAATGGTATGAAATCATTTAATTTTACATTATTAACTCTGAATATATCCAAAATGATAAATTCAAATCCAATCCATACCTTGAATAAAAAAATTTATTATGGTAAGTTGAATAACATTTAAATGAAAAATTATATCCATGATAATAATAGGAAAATTTCATTAAATCTTAGATAAATTATTACTTCCACCATGAGTTTTCACCAAAAGCTACATCTTCTCTTCATAAAGTGATATTCCTATTTTACTTTCATTATTTTCAAAAATGAATAAATTTGAATAAATAGAGTCAAATAGTTCATGGACATAATTAAAATAAATAAGCATAATACTTTTCATTAAATTATTTGATGGATTAAAATCAACTATAGTAGTAGAAAATGAGTTTGACATCCATATTTTTCTTTTTATCTTGATGATTTTCACCCTATGTAACTAAATTTGGACACAAGCTATTATAATTCCCCAGATAATTAAAATTAAAATATATCACTATTATCGGGATGTTTGTTATCCTATTCTTGGATTTATCTTGACTCTTTTTATTATAGTCACGAGCCATATGACCAAACGTACCACAGAGAATAAACTCTTCATATCCAATAAATCATGAACTAAAATGGTTTTTTACCAAACATGGATCATGTTAGGATTTTACCTTCATATTTATTTTTTGAACTATTCTCTATTTCTTGGAACCTTTATTGGTTTTTACTCTTGTAATCACATGGAACATAATTTCTTATAAAATCCATCTCATTTCAATCCACAAAATAATCAAATTTATCATATGTTTTATATTCTTATAAGGACAATTCTCTTCAGAAAATTCATTTCAATCATAATTAGGTTTTATTAAATTTATTATCAATGTCCCAAAATAAATTCACTGCATACTTGTCTAATCTTGTAATATTTCGTTCATATGAAGATACTAGATCTTTCTAATTTCACATCAGTTTCTGGAAGTGGTTCTCTATTCTGAGTCAAAAAACCTTATGGAAAAATTTCACCTAGAAATGATTCATAATTATATTACATTCCTTGGAATTAAGATATTCTCTCACTCTCACTGTATTCTTAACCAATAACCACCACTGATTGTCTTCAATTTTAAAATGATAAATAAAACGAGTTTCCTTTTAATGTTATAATCATCCCATGAAATCAAATATCTTTTCCAGAGCATTGATCCATCCTTTTCCTAACAGTGTAATTATGGTTCCACCAAAATATGAAGGGTTTAATTTCATAAATACTCAACAATTGGCATGTTATTGTACGGTAATGAGGTTTTTTATTTTCTATGAACTCCACTACAATTTATAACCTCTTCCAACTAAGACATCACTAAGGTAAACTATTTGTTCAAATTTCAACCAATCCAGGCTACTGATTGTGAAGGACATTATCCAATAGATAAATTCCCACTTCATCATCCCTATTTAACAATTGGAAAAAATTCTAACCAGATAGAGATTTTATGAACCAATATACTGATATTCAAATTCTATATCATTTCAACTTAACCTTAAAGTATAATTACTAAAGGGTATTATATTAAAATTATTCAAACCTCTAATGATTTCAAAAAATTTAATCTAATATCAATTATAAGGATTAAAATTCAAAATACTACATAATCTTGATTCCATTGACTATAATTCCCTTTCTGTCATTCCAAAATACCTTTTACGTTTAGAGTATAAGATAATTAAGTCATAATTCTTATGTTACAAACCCATACATTTCAAAGTGGACACTTCCACTCAGTATCCGTTTTTTCCACAATATTATACTTTTTATGAAATGTGAAATTTTTGAAAAAAAAATCATGAAAATAATGTTCAATTTTTATTTTTTGTGTACTCATCAATAAAAATTGTGAAAAATATTTAAAAAATGTTACATGGCCACAAAAAATGGTAAGAAACATAGAAGTAAGAAACCAATTAGTCCAGTGAAAAACCAAAAAACTGATAAAATGTTTACCTTTTACAGATTACTATTTTATGTAATAAAATAAATCACATATATAGTGACCCGAGATTCCCAAACATAGATAACACATATTTTAGATAATTATTCATTATATTAAAAAAACGGTCACCTGAAGACCATAATAGTATAGTAAATATGGAAACATAAAAAAAATATTGTTTATTCATGAAATATATTCAACCCATAATGATAATACAAATTAATTACTCTTTATATATATACCCTAATTAAAATAATTCTTCATAACATGGAGGATATGAAACATAAGAAAGGGTTATCTCGTATGCTCAGTAAGGGTAAAAAATGGATATATATATATATATATATATTCATAACATAAACATAGGGGTATGAAAACATTATCATAACATTCGAAAACTATTCCCCACATATCAAAGATTATAATATTATGTCATGGAATAAATATTGGATATTCATAAAGATGAATCATAATGAAATCAAATAACATGAAGAATGAGAAAATAAAATTTCCACAAGATATGGATTTTTTTCATATAAATCAGCTTATAACATTGTGAACATGTATAAATAAAAACAAATTAACTCATTATGTTAAAGACATGAAATATGGTTCTCACATAAACATATGGAAATGAAACCAGGTCCATGTATAACATTATGGATATGAAATAAAGTTACATTCATAATATTTTGAATAAGTAATCAAGTTCACAGATAAAATTGTAATCATGTAATCAGGTTTACACATAACATTATGGACATGAAAGGAAGGTCCTTTCAAAAACTAATAGTTGTCAAGGTTCACTCCCAAGACTATCATAGTAGAAAAATTCACTTACTGAGGTGGAAACATTATCCATTTTAATATTATTATATCATGAGATATAATAATTAACCTAATTCAATGGGGGGAGATATAGGTCCCACCCATCATTAGTTATAACATAACCATCATCCTTGATTGTAACATAAATCCCATCATTTTTTAGAACACAACCATGATCACGTAATAAAAATAATACATATGTGTTCCATAAGATCATAAAATATAAATAGTCTTAATAAATTCATGATATTTTAAGTTTAAGGGGATGTATATATTCCTCATAAAATAAGATAGGTTCATAAAATAACATATATCACAAAGAAATAAAATTGACTAAAAAATATCATACCGATTTTATAACTTTTTAACCGTAAACTCCGTAAAATAATAATCCTGAAATAGATATGTAAACCCAAATATTATTTTTTAGAACCATAATAATATATTTTCATGGTTTTATATGCACTACATAAAATAAATATAATAAGAATATGACATGTGTCTCAAAGAAGTAAAAAAGTGAGACATAAATCTCTTACCTTAGGTCCTGACATCTATCATAATCATTAAAATATCCTATATAAAAAATATTAACCTGTTATCAATAAATTAATTAACTATATCAATATATATCATACAACCTATTATTTTATTAGTATCTTTTATGACACATTTTATAAATTTCTTTTCTGTTAATAACCACATTGTTTTTGTATATGTTTTTATTTATTATATTTTTTTCTTTTTGATTTCATCATGGTTACATAATATCCAATGTAATTAACATGATATAAATATCATATATATTAAATATATATATATATTGCGTAATTCCAAAAATGTATTGATGGGAAATGAAATACACTATTCATGGAGATTTTTGGTTATATGTTAATAGGAAAGTTATTTCCATTCTCTTGTAGAATTAAAATAAAGAAAAAAAGTATACAATATATAAATTATAAATCTAGAATCATTTTTAGGACATATATATCACATATTATTATTAAACCCATCCTTAATACATTCTATATTAATTGTAAATGAATCAAATAACTTCGCGAGGCGGTAGTATATCGTATCAGAAATGTTATCATATTCCCACAACATGGAATTAATGATGATGTGTGTGATATAACAGTTTTAGAATCATAAAACAATCATCAATATAATATATAACCAATAAATCCATATTTAATTCCAACCGTGATAGGTGTTAATGAAAAAACAAACAACATAGATTCGTGTGGCGGTAGTCCACCATACACACGATTGATGGTTTTATAATCTATTTGATTGAAGTTGAGATGGTTTTATGTAATAAAATTATTATAAAAAATACAACTATATTAAATATTCTAATTTTATTATATTGTAATGTTTTAATTGAAATTGGAAGACGTAGAGAAAGATTAAAAACAAAAACACTCATTGATGAACATTACCAATTCTATAGGTGTCCTCATTAGGTTTTCACTAATTACTTTATAGGGTATATTTATTGAAAAATTATGGCTTATAATATTATTTTATGAAATTTGGGATGTGATGCAGTCTAGTATTTTCCCAAAGAATGTGGTTTATGGTGAAAATTAGTGAGTGGGTTGAGTAATAGTTTATAGTTGAACATTAGTAACCCAAAGGTATTAATTATTTGGAGTTCAATATTACCTCAAGTGGCTAAAATTTTGAAAATTAATGGGTTGGAGGGAATATATGTTAGATAGAACCTCCAAAGCTCAATTAAAGACATGTTTCTAAAAAAAATTCCCTTAACATATAATTTTCCTTATTTTTACCATTTTGGTTTTTCATAAAGGTAATTTGTTTTCTAACATAGGTAGTATATCCATTAAGAATAAATAAAAGTGATAATAAATATATATTTTTTACCCACTTATTATAAATATTACATCCAATTTATAAATTAAAAATACTACGGGTATTGGAAAAAAAGTAAAACAAGTGCCTGTACGTGAAAAAACACTATTTTAACCTTGACTGTTCTAAATTTGTTTTTAATAATTTAGTATCAATATAGTGTTCATAAGATTTAAATAGATACAGTAATGGGACATAGTAGACTTCTTTTAAAATTTAAAAATAAATTTTAAGAATTTAGTGCCAATAGTAATTTTAAATCATTTAATAAATTTTCATTTATTAAAAATTAACATTAATTTAAATTTGGACATTATTCATTTAATTTAAATTTAATAATATAAATACAACTATGGAGTTAGTATATATTAATTTAAAAAATGTTTATCATTATATATTCATCTAAATAAATAATGGTAGATAATAATTCATTCAATTTAGTTCACTTTTCATATTTTTAGTATCTTTTTTTAGTTTATTTTTAACTAAATAATTATTGTGGTGTAGTTTGGTAAGTATTTAAATTAGTTATTTGATCTACAAAAATAAAAAAAATATCAAGATTAAAAATAATTAATTATATTCAAAAACAATATTTTAACCAAAAATAGGTTTTTTTCTCAATCTGAAAGCCTTATTAAAATTAAAAGGAAGAAAGGTTCCTTTTTGCCTTTTTCTTTACATAACATATTGTATAGGTCACATTATTGGAAAATAATCACAAAAACTCATAAAATAGATCCTAATGTCATAAGTGACAAAATATTTTCATAAAATTGATTTTATACAAGTGTGTAGGTTATTTTTATCCATATTGTTTTAGTATAACCCCTGGTAAACCCATTTTTAACTCAATTATGGTAATTAATTTTTATTTCATTCACTATTAATTTTGGTAAAAAAGTTAATTTTACCTTACTAGGAATTTTAATTTATGATTATTATAAATAAGGAATAAATTTTTACAAATTACATTCATATAATCAGAACAAGTTAATTTAAAATTAATCCTGCAAGCATGACGATAAAATAGGTTTTTTAAGAAAAATTGATCAAAAGTTAACAAAGTTTTTATATCCAATTTAAATGTGGAATTTACTAAAATTTCCAATATTGAATAAATATATTTATAATTTTACTAAATATACTAGAAAACTAACAAAAAATATAATTTTACTTTAAAAAAACTAAACGAAAAGACAGATTTCAATTAAAATTTAGAATTTACACTATTCATTAAAAAAATAAAACATTGCCGAAAAATAAAAAAATACTCAATGTTAATTTTGTCATTATGAATTAAAAAATTTTGTATTTTCATTCAAAATAATTTTATACAAGTGTAAAAAATTAATTTTATTATTGTTTAAAAACAGTAGTTTTTTTAAATAGAATTTTCAAAACTTATAAATGCTTCAATAAAAAAAATATTTTTTACCACATGTTTTATGTATTTAAAAATATGAAATAATATTTAAAAATAATTTATACATACTCATACCTTTAGGTCTAATGGCTAGGTTATAATAGTCATGTTGGAATAATATTAAAAATATATTGTGGTTTTGTTAAAACTCATTATCATGTGTAACACAATCTAACCTAGTGTTGTGTGTAGAAGAAGATTAACTTGGTGTTGTGTGTTGCATAAGATAAACTCTTTATTGTGTATAACATAAGGAAATTTGTTGGTTTCATTTAACTCAATACAAACTCAATGCTTTTCTGTAATTAAAAATATCAAAATTAATTAATTAATTTGAAAAAATATATTTCACAAAATCTCAAGGTGTTACATTATACCCACCTCAAATTTAATTACTTTATCAAACTTTATCTCATATATAAGATGTTTTTCTATTTAAAATCACATCAATAACCTACATCTTAAAAAGGTTTTAAAAAATTCTCTTCAAATAATGAAAGGGATATACGAAGGACATCTAGAATAATGTATACTAGGTTTCCAAATAGAAAAACATATGTGGGAAATGAAAACACAGACATATAAGATAAAAATAACATCAAATTACTAGTTGATAGTGATAGATAGAATTGATCAAAAGAAAATGGGTGATCTAGCGATGTTTAATAACCAAAAAACCATAAATCTATGAATATTTTAGGAATCATATGATTAATCATAAGTAAAGGTAATGGGATAACATTATTATTTCAAGATAATTTTCTTAATTTGGGGAATTAATTTTCCATCTTGATGGGGAACACAATAAAATACACTTACTTGATATTTTTTATTTTATAGGCATGATTTACTCCTTTTGTTATTCCAATGTCGATTTCCACATCATCTTTAACTCTAAGAGACAAATGTTTACCTATGAATCATTAAGTAAAGTCTATAATTGAATGGTAATTCATTTATACTATCTTAAAAAAAGTTATCACCAATTATCCAATATGGATGAATTTTCATATTATATGGTAATACATTAATCTTTGAAACCACATTTGAAGTTCAACTCAATCCATTCCATAAATTTTTATCCTTGAAACCGTTAAAACATTAAAAATTTATAAATAATGCAACTAAATATCTCAAAATCAACTTAACATTAGTCCCCAATATATCATAAAGTATCTATTCGTTTTCACATACTAAACATGTTAATACCTTCATCATTAATTCTCTTGAAACATGGTAATATCCTTAATTACAATAAAAATTATTGAAAAAATACATGACTCATAATTCAAAATATAAAACATAGATTATTGTATATATTCCTTAAATATGAAACTATGGTAAACTCTATTGATTATATCATAAACCACTTTTTCAATAAACCCTTTATAGCTTATTAGAACATCAATAATATCCCATATTCTTCATTCTTTTCCAACAAATACTTATCCAAACTAAACTACATTTTGTAAACATCAAGAACATATTAATAGTTAATTTCCCTTAATCATATGGTTTCCCATAAAAATATGACCATTAAATTAAATCAATTTTATCTATCATCAGTACTGTTCAACTTATTCTTGAAAATACTTAACAAAAAACATCAGCATAAAAATCCTTAAATATTTCATTATTCCTAAAATCAAATACAAAAAAACATAAAATATTTTACCTCATACTTTATCCATTAACTTTGAATCCTCATCTTATTCCCAAATACCTATTTCCATTACCACATCATTCATATTCTATTCATAAAATATAGTGTAACTATTATATGTAAAAACTTTTTTATTCTCTTCACAATATTTTCCCTTAAGAAATTGATTTTCATAATTCCCATACATTCCAAATTTAATGAATTCTCCCGTTGAGAATACCATAAAGAGACCAATATTCACATCCATTACATTTACTAAAATCTTTTTTCCTTTGTGTTTACTTGCTTTATGCCCTTATCTTCGAAAGTAAAAACATATATCTTTTTCCTCTAAGACATCCACTTGGGTGTTTTTTTATTGTATCCTCATCATTCTCATCTATATTTAGCTTTGATAATTACATCAACCAATAATTCATTATTTTCAAATAATTTTGTTTATGTGTATCAAATTTAATTTGTCAAAGTATTTTTTTTATATATGAATAAAATTGATTTTATTATTAATTAATTTTTTTTCCTTTGTAACTAATAAAATATTATATTCATTTCATCTATTAATGTAGAAATCCAATTCAGTTACCTCGACGATAAATTTTTTTACCACAGTAGTTATAAGCAGTTCAAGTGACATTGTAGTTTTCAGCTTAAAGTCACTTCTACATTTTGATTATGTATTCAGATTAATTGAATTTATTTTCGTAATAATTATACCATTATATATATAATATATTTATCTAATGTTTATTTGTTTAAGGGGATGTCTAAAAAATGTAGTTTTAGAAATCTAAAAAAATCAATTTAATAAATAAGTTTCACAACTCTATAATGAAATGACAAAAAATGTTGTTTTAATTAATTTACTGAATTTTATATAGATATCAAAATCCCAAAAAACTTGGTCAATTAGAAATTAAATAATTTTATAAATAATTTTTTTATATTACATAAAACTATAAAAATATTTTCTTAATGGATAATAAATGATCTAAAATTATTCAATTCTTTTTCCCAACGATAATTTTTTCAGGTCATACGGCTTCTATTTTTCAAATATATTGGGAATTATAGAAATCATATTGATTTCATTCGCGTTAAATTAAAAATCTAATAATATATCCTAAACATAAGTCCTCTCGTTGTAATGATTAATTTAATGTTAAAAGGATATAAAAAATTGTTGATGTATCTAAATCAGATCACTTCATATAGATCCCTCAAGTGATGAAATGTTATCTATTATATACATAAAAAATAGAGGATTAAATACACTATTTCATGTTGGAAAATAAATTTGTATTTCCTTCATGTTTACATGATTAAATAATACATGCTGAATGTTAATATTTTTCATCATTCGGAGGATCATATCATATATTTATCATTGTAAAACATTCTAAAATTAAGAAGGTGTGATGGAGAAATATTATATAATGATTCTTCATGAACATGAACTTTTTAATGATGGATATTATGATATGTAGGTCCTATAATTTGATAACATACTACTTCTTCCATAATTTATGGAAAATAAAATATATAATGAAGAGTAAAGAGGAGAAAAATCAGATGAAAATAATGTGTTGAAATATTCCATTACCCATCCTTTTAAAGAAGAGATAAATATTTTTTGTACATACCTACCCCCTCATAATCTAAATAAGAAGTTTGTCTATACAAAATTGTCTAATATATTTTTTTTACTATTTAAATAAGAAGAATCTTGTAAAAAATTTAAGATTATTTTTCTTCTATTGTGCATTATTGAAGATCTGTTACGTCCTTTGGTTGATGATGCAAATATGAGATAAACTTGTTTCACAATAAAACTCACCACAACTATTTTATTTGAAGTAACGACTATTTGGACTGAGAAATGGTGGATTTTCATCTTCTCATACTAATCTACATATATTTTGGATCCCTATAAAAGTACCATAAGGACCATTAAAGGCCCTATAAGGTGTCAAATGGTCATAGTCAATTGTAGAGGTCTTCAAATAAGAGTATATGTTAGTAAATATAACCATGATCATGGAGTAGAGAAATAGTGGAGTGTACTAGGGGATTTATGTTGCCTGAAACACTATACATAACTGCATTCTATGCCTATATTTATTCATTTTTCATACTCAGTATTAAGCGATCATGAATGAACCTATTCATTTCAAGTGGGATGTTTTGATTTTGTCATGTTTTTAAAAGAAAACAATCCACCTACTTCATGTTTCATCGTTAAAGATATTTTTTCCCAACAAGTGGTATTAGAGGTTGGACCCTATTGAAAATATTTCTAATTTTGGAAATTAGTTTCTACTTGATACCATCAATGGGTATCAAATGAATCTCTATATAGAAATATTTGTTGTTTTTAGGAATCATTGAAAATTATTTTTTTTCTACCTCATAACTAAAATTTAATATCATGGTTTGGATACTTTTGTAATGTTGAATATTTTTTTGGCTCTAACAAGCATGAGTTAAAGATTCAAATAATGAAAAATTCCAATGCTGATCTAACAGAAATTATTGTCTGTGATATGTGATCCTTATTTTATTGGAAATAATTATAAATTATTGAAAGATACCATGACTATATATTATTATAGTATTTATTTCAATGTTTACATGAATATTATTAAACCATATTAAATACCTAGAAAACAAAAAAGGTTCTATGACACAAAGGAAGCAGAATATGATATTAATTCGAGATCTGCAAATGAAATCATATTTGGTCATGGTCCTAATGTATTTAATTTTGTTTCTAAATGTGCTACAACATATGAGATGTTTATGAAAATAAAATTTACTTTTGAAGGAACCAATACATTGACTAAAGTTATTAATAACGTTTTTTCATTGTATATCTAATTTTAGAAACAAATATGGCCTTAAAGGAGTTGATTTTGATGTGTTAGGTTAGTTGCAAGTATAAAATGAAAATCATATTTCTATCAAAGATTAAAATGTTTTACTCAGTGTTTTTACAGAGAATCTTTTTTATTATAGTCATCTGAGTTAAGGTAATGAATATACTAAAAACTATAAAAGTGAATAAGTAAATGAAAGGGTAAGATATAAGTCTTATGGATCAAACTTTTGAGGTACAATATTCTTACTATGAAAATTATGATTTAGAAAATTATTCCCATGATGAACAAGATAAATATTCTTATATTCATAAATAAAAATTTTAATATTTAAATAAGGATGAAAGAAAATGTCGAAAATTTCATGGTTTTATTTCAATATATAACAATATTTTATCAATAGAAATTGTAGATTTAAGATATATGATTCCAAAATTTCAAATGATATTCACGAAACATTGATTAAATAATTTTAGGATTAATTTAGTAATTTAAATAATGATTATAGTATGCTTATTAAGGGAGAGAATTATTTGAATCAGATTCTTGGTAAAAAATTAGTAAAATAAGAATCAGTATTCTTAGTAATGGAGAAAAGAGAAAATTGTAGATGAATTATTTTTTTCTGGTTCAAACAGGAAATACATATCCACTATTAAATGTTTTTGTTATAGTACTAATGGAAATTATGCGAATGAATTTTATTTTTGAAAAGCTCAATTTTTTGGTGTCTATCATGTTCATTATAAAAAATTATTATCTAGTTTTAATTATAAAATGTTTAATAAAAATTAATATATCTAGTTACCTAAATCATTAGTCACTAATAATACCAGACCCAAAAGTATATGGGTACCAAAGGAAAAATTTATTTGATATTTTATAGGTTTTTCCACTGAATTTAATTATTATATCATCATGTAGTTGCTTGAAAAATACATAGAGATTTATTTTAATTATTTTATAAAGGATAAACATATATGAAGTCTTTTTTTAATTTAAATATCTCCTAGATACAGAACAATTAAAATCTAAAAATTATTTTATTTTCATTTTAATATTATATTCAAATTAACTTACTATTTTATACAGGGGTAGAAATTTTTTTAAATGTTTAATCTTTTTATTACTATATATTTAAATACTCAAATTTTTAAATTATTTAATTTTTTTCTCACTGTACTTTTTTATGAATTATTTTATTAACTACTGACCATCCAAAATCTTTTTATGATTTTATATAAATGGTTATATTGTATGTAATCAGGTATTTAATGTCTTAATATTTAAATTAATTTCATGTGATAAATTATGTTATTAATATTTGTGGTAAGTTATTAGATTAAAATTTATTGGTCATTATAACATATGCCAATAGTCATATTTAAATCATAATTTTAAATTATTTGAAAATCCTTTCAATTACATAAAATTCCTTGAAAATATTTTATTCAATTCCTTTAATATCTATTAAAATTAAGTTATGTTTTAAGGGGAATTATTTTAAATATTTTGCATGATTCTAAATATTTTATTATCATGACATGAATTAAATGGTTTAATACATTCATTGAGAATCCTTTTGATTCATTGAATAATATTATATATGTTTTTGTGGCTACTTGATTATATCCTTTTATCTTTTTCAAAGAAGAAGTAATTTACAATAATTTTATTTTACTGCATGCATTAAAAATATATTTTTTATATCATTCTCATTATATCATATTTTAAAAAAGGTAAGAAAACATTATATTTCAAATTTTAAATATTATTGATGTTTCTATATAAATTTTCAATCCCCATTTTTTATAAAATGGTGTGAATATATTTTATGATTTTGTATACTCGAGAACTCATCTTTTTTATCGTTACAAAAGGGGGTAGAAATGTTTGGTAGATAATTAGGGTTTTTTAATTATAAAAAATGAGGATAATTTTTAGTGGTTACATTTCATTCTCATCTTGATTAAGTTATGATAATTACATCAACCTATCATTCAATTTTTTCCAAATTTTTTATGTGTTTCAGATTTCATATGTAATTATATTTGTATTATATCTTAAAAATTGTGATTGTATTTTTATATAATTTTTTCTATCGTAAAGATTGAAATATTATATTCATTTCACATGTTAATGTCGAAATCCAATTCAGTTTTTCGGTGGTGCAAAAATTCACTGAATTAGTTACAAGCTGCTCAAGTGAAATTACATTTTTCATCTTAAAATATCATAAGAATATGAATTTTATCTCAAGATAAAGTAAAAATATTTGTGTGATGCTTGAACCTTTATATGTATGAGGAATTTATTTATACATTATTAGTTTATAGAGAAGTCTTAAAGGGACATTTTGGTACTCTAAAAAATTATCTAATTTTTTTACAATAGTTTCTCAAATAAAAAATGAAGGTGATTTGAAAAGAAACTGTATTTGATTTACTAAAAGTTAAAATATACCAGAAATTCCTTTAACATGGTTCAATGTAAATATAAAAAGTTTTTCTTGATTTTATTAGTTTATATAAAAAGATCAAAAGGTATTTTTAATGGATAATAAATTATCTAAAATATTGTTGTACTATTTTCCCAACATTAGTTTTTATAGATCTTATTACTTATATTTTTTAAAGATATTAGGAATTATAGAATTCAGATTTTCTGTATTAGTGATCCACTAGAAATCATTTAGTATTTTTTATATACAATTATTCTAGGATGAAGGATGAATATATAATTAAAGTGCTCTAAAAAACATTGAAGTTCCTAAATCAAACTTCTTTATGAGGATACATTAGCTGATGAAGTGGTGATCATTTAAATACTTAAAATATGGTGGTTTAGATCAACTATTTAAATCTAAAATTTGAACTATTGTTTCCACCATGTTTACATGATGAAATGATTCATGTTGAAAATTGATCTTCTGTATCATGTGGAGGCACATATCATATATTAATCATGATAAAACATTCTTAAAACCGGGATTCAGGAAGGATACATCTTTTATTCCCATGCTATATGAACAGGAACTTGTTAAAGATAGATATTATGATATCTTTGTCCACAGCTAGTATAACTTCATGAATATTCCACAAGTTACAAAAAATAAAAAATATAATGAATAATGGATATTTGAAGACTCAGATGAAAATAATGTGGTGAAATATTCCAGTACTAATCATTTTATTGAAGAGAAAAATATTGTCTATACATATTTATTCTCTCACAGTCCAAGGAATAATGAATCCTTCGTAACATTGTTTAATATATTTGTTTTTGTTTAATGAAAAATGATCTTCTACCACATTGAATATTATTTTTAAACTACTGTTCATTATTTAATATCTTCTATATCTACTAGTTATTCTTGAAACAATGAGCTAGTCCTATTTCAAAACAAACTTCACCTCATCTATTTTACTAGTATTATGCGCTACTTGAACTCAGTTGTCGTGGAGTGTTACTTTCATCAACTAATCTAAAGATATTTTTTTCCCATTTAAAAGAACCATAAGGACCAATAAATATAGTGACCCAAGCCTTTTATATAAAACATTAAATAATTTCATCCATAATTATACATCATATTACAAGCCATGGTTCGTTATGTCTAGTGTCTTGGAAGACTAGGTACATAAAACATAAAACATGGGGCTAAAAAATCATTATTTAATCTCAATAAAGAGCTCCTAACTTCCTTTAAGCCCTTAAATCTACATAGGTTACACTGGGGAACACATGAACAAAGGGTTGAGCTAAAAAGCCCCGTAAGCGAATGAACATAAGGATACATCTTAAGCACTTGAATTAGGAGGAATGACATAAGGATTAAAAATAAAGGAACATATGAAAAAATATCATATAAGAATGGGATCATATAAACATGGATTCATATAAATTTGGCATAATCATAAGACATTTCTTTAGTACGGGTCCAGGCTAACCTCCAATCTCGTTTCCTATTTTAGTGCCTGTCAAGGATAATCGCCAATCCCATTTCACATTGCATCTCATGAGACATAAATTTACCCAATTCATGGGACCGCTATCTAGGATCACCCATATCGACATATTCATGAATATTCATTCCACATAAATAATATTTCTACACTAATAATCATACACAATCAACCACACATAAACATAAGGGTACCCATGGAAAGAATAAGGTACCACAATCCTGATATTAATCATAACCAATGCGAATACCATGACAGTTTCCATGAAAGAAAGGAATTATACCTATACATTAAATAGGAATATATCATGGTATGTGATTTAAAAAATTAGTGACAACTTGTAAGGAATATTTTTGGGAAATTTTAGCATTAAACATTTTGTGGGGTTTTAATGAAAATACTGTGGAGCATCTAAAATAGAAAATGGGAAAATCTTTTATACAAAACCAAAAGTAAACCAAAAAGTTTTTCATAATAAAAATAATGATTATATAAATTCAATGGTGGCTTAAAATAGAAGATATAGTGCACATGAAATTAGGTAAGAATTTGAGATGTTCCCTTAAAACATGGATGCTTATCGGGGGTATCGAGGTGGGAATCACTAAATCATGTATATCCCAAAACGATAATGAGGGATGGATCATGGAACATGAGTTTGGATGATATAAAAAGTATTTATAAGTAGTACATAAAAAGAAAATACAAATTCATTTGGGTAAAAAAAAAGATAGAGAAACTCAGAAGAGTAAAGGAGGTTCAGATAGAATTCATAATGAATTATTGGCATGGTATCGGTGTACCAAAAAGGGATTTTTTTAGTGATAATGGGGTTTATAATATGTTATAAATCACAATGGAATTATGTCTAATGTGAAAAATAATACCCCATCATTAGGCATCACACATAAAATAGAATAACATAGAGGACAATCTAAAAATAAAAGTGAAATGGGGAGGATCCCTTACCATAAATCCGTTGGTGTTCTCCACTTGTTATTAAAGACCTGAATAAACAAATTAGGTTTATTAAATAATAATTCAAGAACCCCTTCTATATTAAGTTGGTTTAGTATAATCATTTTATGAACATTCATAACTGTTTTGATTGGTTGCGACGTTCAATTTCATTGTTTGGGCTCGTTTGTTTACTTGATTTTTATAACTGATTCATTTATATTAATGTTTGGATAAACATGTAAGATGAAAGTGGTTGTACAGAATTGATGTTATATTATATTATTGAAAATACAAGAGATTACATGGTTTTAAATTTAATTTGGTTTCTTATAGTGAAGTCGAACTATTATATAAAACCAAAGTGACTACTGCTTTTGTTAATTGGGGGTTAGACTACAAAAAACATGTTTTGATTTATAACTTAATACCATTTGTACAAAAAGATTACAGAATGAAAATAGTTTATATTACAAATATATAATCTGGTTAAACTATAACAAAATGTTTTTGTTGACTATATTTGATTATGGTAATAGAAATTGATAAATCGATGTCCTTGAATGTGCTAAATTATCTCTTCTCAAGCTGTGTTTTCATTCCATTGAAATAAAAGGTGGGGAAATGAGAGAAGATAATGAAATATACCATTAGAATAATAACATTATAGTACATGTATATTATTGGAGATATCATAATATTTGCGTGAAGGGATTTTAAGAAAGAAACAAAAAGAAAATAACATAAAATAAAGGAGAGAATTTGAAAGTGGAACTCACCTCTTGAAACGTTCTCTATTGAGAACCTCTTAAGGGGAGAGGATTTAGAATTATGAAGAGGCTATAGAATTTTTTACGTAGAGGAGGAGATTGGGGAGAGTTTTGGGCATAATACTAGAAAGGCACAAAGACTGAGAGGAGTGAAGAGAAGTGGTAATAATGGGTGGTATTTATAGTAGAGGGGAGGTGGGTTTTCTTAATTTTTTAATCATTATGTTTTTTTTCCTCACAATACAAGGAATAGTAATAATTACGTGACAATGAATAGTAGTAAATTCATGTGAATTCAAACCAATTGGGATTACATCATTAGATCCTCATCAATGACTCAATTAATTTATATTTTAGCATTTATTGTGAATTATCGGATTTTACTATTCATAAAATATTCTAGTATTTTAGAAAAATACCAAAAATTCACCCAAACTATTTTAAAAAATGTAGTAGCCCAGAATGATGTCCATTTTTTAAAAATAATTTTTTAAATATGATTCATTTAATATTTAATTAAAATCATAGTTTTTTATTAAAACCGAATTTTAAAACATTCATTTACTTATTCTAAAATCCAAGTACATCATAATTTCAATTGAATATTATTTTAATACTATCATAGGTAAGATTACTATTCAATAGGGTATATCACTATTCATAAGGATATGTTGATATTTATAATGGTATACTATTCATCAAAAATAATGATTATACTATCGGTCTCTAAATAATTTACTGGTCACTACCGTGGGTGTTAGATTTTCGAAATTCTAAACATAGAAGTGACAAACCTATGTTTAATGGTCACTTACCACTTATTAGTTCATTCTGTTGTGCTTTCATTGGATTTTATGACATACTTATGAGAATGGAAATTCTATTGAAAAACATTGGGTCGTTACATTTTTCCCCTAATGAAATTTCACATTTGAAATTTATATTTACATTCTAAGACCTAAACATGTGGGGGTACTTCTCCTCCATTTCCTCCTCTGGATCCCAATTAGCTTCTTCAATATTTTTGATCCTCCACAATACTTTGACAAGGTGGGTTATCTTATTGCGTAGAACCTTATCTATTCATTACAAAATATTTACATGCTTCTCCTCATAAGAGATATCATTTTGCACTTGCACCACCTATGAGTTTAGTACATGTGAGGGATCAAATAATTACTTCCTCAGGATTGATACATGAAACCCATCATGAACTCGATCCATATTTGGTGGAAGTGCAAGCCGATAGGCCACATCTTTTATGCAGTCAAGGATCTCAAAGGGACCAATGTACCTTGGGCTTAGATTCTCTTTCTTTCCAAACCACATGACTCTATTCCATGGTGATATTTGAAGGAAGACGTTATCTCCAACGTCGAACTCCAACTCCCTTCGACGGTTGGCAGTGTAGCTCTTCTTCTAACTCTAAGAAGCTTTGATGTTTTTTTGGATGACTTGAACCTTCTTTGAAATCACAAACACAAGATTGGGTCAAAGTAACATTGTTTCTCTAACATCATCCCAACTAGTTAAAATTCTACGTCACATTCCATACAGATATTCATACAGAGCCATCTGAAAACTCAATTAGAAGCTATTGTTGTATGAGAACTCAACCAATGGGAGATGATGATCCCATCCAACATTAGATTCTATATAGTGGGATCTTAGTTATCTTCAAGTGTCTAAATAGTCCTTTTATATTGGATACTAGTTTGGGGATGATATTCCACGCTGAAATTCAATTTAGTACTCAAAGCATGTTACAAACTCCTCTATAATTTAGATGTGAACCATGGATCACGATTAGAGAAAATTGAGAGTGAAACACTATGAAGTCTCACCACATCCTTAACATATATTTTCTAACGTTGTTTAAGTGGGAATAATTTCGAAATAACGATAAAATGGTATGTCTTGTTGAGTCAGTCAACCACAACCCATAACACATTATTTCCCCTCGAAGTCTTTGGGAGACCCGTGACAAAGTCCATAGTGACATTCTCCCATTTCCACATGGGCATAAACAATGGTTGAATCATCCCTTTGGAAATTTTTTTCTCTTATTTAACTGGTTGACATACCAATAACCTTGATATATATTTCTCAATCTTATTCTTCATTTTATCCCAGCATAAGTGTTCTCGGAGATCACAGTACATCTTGGTACTCCCAGGATGGATAGAGATTGTTGATCTATGTGAATTTTCTAATAGCTCCTTCTTTATACCTATTAATTAAGGCACACAAACCCGCGTTCCAAACCAAATCACACCATCATATTTGATATGGAACTTTTGCAGCTTCCCTTCCTTTATTGCATTCACCCTATTTTGTAACTCCACATCATCTCTTTGTTCTTTCTTAATCTTCTCTTGAATGGATGGATGAACAATCCTTTGGGTAAGGTGGGATGTATCCTGTGCCCTTATGATTTCTAAATTCATCATTTTCACATCCAAGAAGATAAGTTCTTTCTCAATCTATAACATGGATAGAGTAGCAGGTTCTTTTCATCTTAGAGCATTAGCTACCTTTTTCACCATTCAAGGATGAGAGTGAATAAAGAAATCATAATCCTTGATTATTTCTAACCATCTACTTTGATACATGTTGAGCTCCTTTTGTATGAATATATACTTTAAACTCTTGTGGTCGGTGTATATTTCACACTTCTCACCATATAGGTAGTACCGCTAGATCATAAAGGAAAAAATCATGGCTTCCATATCTAGATCATGCATCAGGTAGTTCTACTCATGGATCTTCCAGTACTATAAGGGATAGGCTATCACATTATCATTTTTCATGAGTACACAGCCCAACCCTTTTAGTTAAGCATCGTTTTATATAAAAAAATGTTCTCCACTTTTTGGTAATGTGTGTACAGGTGCAATGTTCATCCTTCTATTTAGCTTCTTGACAATTACCTCGCATTATTTCATCTAGAAAACATTACCACCTTCTATTTCAGTGTGGTCATTGGGTTTGAAAATATTGAAAAGTTCTTCATAAATCGTCAATAATACCCAGCTAGACCCAAAAAGCTACAGATCTCCATTACGGAAGATGGCTTGGGCCACTCTTCAATTTCCTTCATCTTGGAAGGGTCTATAGATATCCCTTTTCTAGTGATAATGTGCCCCAATAATGAAACTTCTCTCATCCAAAACACACATTTACTATACTTTTCATACAACTTATCCCTTCGCCAATTATTTAACACAATATTCAAATGCCCCTCATATTCCTCCTTAATCCTTGAGTATATCAGAATATTATCAATAAAAACTACCACAATTTTTTCAATGTAATTTCTAAAGACATTATTCATTAAATAAATGAAAATTAATGGAGTATTAGTGAGTCGGAAGGGAATCACATTGAACTCATAGTATCCATACCTCATTCAAAAGGCAGTCTTTGAAATATCTTCCTTCCTCACCATTAATTAATGA
This sequence comes from Viscum album, assembly GCA_963277665.1. Classification (NCBI taxonomy): domain Eukaryota; kingdom Viridiplantae; phylum Streptophyta; class Magnoliopsida; order Santalales; family Viscaceae; genus Viscum; species Viscum album. The sequence continues at coordinate 1,104,673,315 of OY728137.1, forward strand.
TATCTCGACCGAAGTTCCACCTTAGAGAAATAAATAGCCCCACATAACTGATCTAATAAGTCATATATCCATGGTATGGGATACTTATTCTTTATTGTGGTTTTACTGAGCTCACGATAATCAATGTAGAGGAACATTGATCCATCCTTCTTCTTGATGAAGTGGACTGGCATACCCTAATGTGTGGCACTTGGGTGTATAAAACCTTTCTCTATATTCTCCTATAACTGCTTTTTCAGTTCTTACAGATCTACGGTTTTTATCCAGTAAGGTGTCTTCGATATAAGAAAAGATCCAAAAATAATTTCAATTGAGAACTCAACCTCTTGGTCAGGAGGAAGATCAGGAAACTCTTTAGGGAATACATTACTGTAATCTCTCATGATGGGCATGTCATTAAGCATGATTCTCTCCATTGCCTTAATCATTTGAGATAGAGATTCATACTCATAAGGAAATGTCATCCACAATTGAGATGAAGATTCTAAAGGAGACTCATTTACCTCCTAAATCTTGTAATGAATCAAAGGTTGCTTTAAGATGTGAAGATTAATATCCCTTTCCTGACCATTCATGTTGTCTATGTACAGAGATATCCAATCCATGCCCAAGATAGCATCGAACTCTACTAAAGGATGTGTGACAAGATTTGCTGGGAGGTTCAATATATAAAAGTAAACTGGGGAGGAGTTATAAAACATGGAAGAAATAATTCTCCCATTCTTTGTTCTCAGAGATAAATTTTCCTCCAAATTCTGAGGCGGTGTCTGAATAGTTATACTAAACATGCATGATATGAATGAACACATTGAACTATAATCAAATAGTACACCCGCTATTATTGAATATATAACTAGCCTACCTATCACCGCATCATTTTCGGGCTCCACCTCAATATTAGGGATAGTATAAGCCCTTCATTTTTTCCATGGAGGTTGTTGTTGATTGAATCCAACAACCTTCGGCTTAGGGAAATTGTTCACATAATGCCCATGCTCCTTACAGCAGTAACACTACACTTCTGGCTAAGTGTTGATCTGAACCATCCATTCTTCTTCAACATTAGTTAGATTTTTCATATCCATTTGATAGTTCTTGGCCAGATGACCAATATTTGCTAATTTGAAGCAATTCTTGGTTCCCTTCAAATAGTTATCAAGATGCTTCTTCCCAAAAACATTCAAGGGTAAAATTCAGGCTTCTTTCCATCATGGTATTTGTTTGATGAACCACCGATGTTGTTATCCATTTTCCACTTCTTGTCACTGGTCCCACAAGATCACTAAGATTCTCTAATATCCATTTCAACCATGAGGGAACAATGAATAATATCGTCATAACTATTGATGTCTCAAATTGACAATGCATTTCGTAGACTCTACTTTAGTCTTCTATAGAAGTGATCCACCTTGCTTTCGGTGTTCATGATAAAGCAATAGGTGTACCTAAAAAGCCTTGTAAATTATTCTTTATATGCCTCGATGGAATTATATTCATTCTAATTGACTATGAGGTACCCTATTCTCATCTAGAGATGAAGGGTTAGAGGAAAATATTTGTTGAAAAAAATCCAATTGAATTCCTCCCAATACATGGAATCAATTTCCTCTTGGGAATTTGTATTCTTGACCAGTGTCCACCACTGATCAGCTTCCCTATCAAAATGATAGACTTCTAGTACAACCTTATCTTCTTCAAGAACTATGGTATGGATAATATCTTTTCAATGGTGTGAATAAATTTTTAGGTGATGAGGGGATTATAGAATCTCGCCTTTTTGTCACATAAACCTTCATTACATTATACAAAACTGAGGATCTTCAAGGTTTAGTGTCTTGGAAACTAGGAACATAATACATGAAACAAAAAAAAATCATTTTTCTTAAACACGTGAAAGGATTATCCTTATGTTCATCCTAGGTTCATTACTGCATCCCATAACCTGGGTACATAAATTAAAAGAAAGGGTGAGCAGAAGGCCCAGTAAGGGAAACAAGGGAAACGTTTAACATGTGAACTTGAGATACATCAATAAAGTCATAAAAAGAACATTAAGGCAAGATAATGAAATCATGAGTCATATCATAATAAAAATAACATATTTCATAACTTGAAGATGTGGCTACAACATTTAAGAAAGACAATCATTTCTGTTTCACCAAGGTCCATCCCCAAGGTGTCAATAAAAATTACCAAGGTTATTCTCCAAGGTATCAGTCTAAAAGGTCATCTCTAGAGATTAAGTCTTTACCCAATGAATTAGAGCACTATCAGGGAGCACCCTTAAATTAGCCTTTATTATCATGTGAGCCACATATATAATCATAAAATATTTCATAAACAACCCATATGTCATAAAATAATTGGGTTTCATTTCATAATCATAACGTTTTAAAAACTGCTTTAAAGACATGATCTTTGTGTCACTTAAAACCCCACAGAAAAGGAAGGTGGGTCTTATGTATGTAAATCCCGTAATTTAAAATAGAACATTTTGGTATATATGTGAATTTACCTATATAAGAGAGATATTTTAGTATTCACTTAATAAAATAAAATAACTTTATAAAAATAGAGAGACATTTTGAGACGGAAATTCTATGGCATAACGACTATGTTTTGGGGTTTTAGAAAACATTGAAAAGAGAGGGGACATGGGTAAAACATTCATAAATGAACCATAAAACAGTAGAGGGACAGAATATGAAGGATATATGAACATGGTAATGAAATTTTAAGGATATACCATATGAAATGAATAACATGAAAGGAAGACAAAAATAAGATTTCTCTTATGAAAATTCGGTAGCCTAACGGCGTCACTTAAACTTCAAAAAATTAATTGACGAGATCAAAGAGGGTCTCTCATAATATGAACATCAAAGATAATTATGATAGATATAGAGATAATACCCCAACATAATAAAAAGGAACTTGAAATACTTGACAAGAAAGTAGAACTTTAAAATTTGGGAAAGGTAAACGAATCCCTTAAAAATTCGGCAGCCTAACGGTGCCACCTAAAACTTCAAAATACTGAATTGAAGAGATAAAATAGGGTCTCTCATCATATGAAAATAAAATATAATTATGATAGATTTATAGATCATACCCCAAAAAAAGAAAAAGGAACTTTAAATACTTGACATGAATGTAGATCTTTGAAATTGAGAAAGGTGAACGAATCCCTTAAAAATTCGGCAGCCTAACGGCGCCACTTAAAACATTAAAATACTGAATTGAAGAGATAAAATAGTTTATCTCATCATATGAACCTAAAATATCAGTATTATTGATTTAGCGATCATTCCACACCAAAATAAAAAGAAACTTGAACTACTTGACATGAAAATAGAACTTGAGAAGGGTGAAAGAATCCCTTAAAAATTCGGCAGTGTAACGGCGCCACTTTAACATTCGTAAATGAAATGATGAGATCAAGAGGGGTTATCTCATCATATGAACATGAAAAAGACTGTATGATTAATAGAAAAGAACATCCTCCAACATAATATCATGGATCATAAAAGAAATGACATAAAAGAGATTACATGAAAAGAAAGAGGGGGGTAGGATCCCTTACCTTAAAATGTAACTCTTAAAACTCAAAGGTCGGGACCTTGAGGGCTTGGGGGAACCTTGGGAGGACTCCATGGGAGGTAATGAGACTAGAGCATCGTGGGGGGAGTTGGGAGTCGAATGGATGATAGGATGGCTTGATATTTATAGGGATGGTGAGGGGACAAGGCATTAATGGCCAAGGGAAACCTCATTGGTGGTTTTGGCAAAACCAAGGGCTTGCCCATGGTATTTTCCCCTGGTATTGGCCACATGGGTCCCCTAATTCAATAATTTATCACCTTTGGTCGGCCAAACCTTAAAATATATCATGAAATCATCATGACACAGTTATGATGTCATTAAACATACAGAAACCCTAAAACTGTATTTCCACTATTCATCGAAAATTCAACTTTCTCAGAAAAATACCAAAATTTCACCTTAACCAAATATCGATGCTATGATTTCAAAAATGAACTCTATTTTATAAAAATATTTTTCTAAATATTTTTAATTTAATTTTTAAATAAATACACTATTCACCAGAAATTCATTTTTCTCAGAAAAACCCCCAAAAATTACTTTAACATAATATCGATGCTCTGAGTTCAAAGATGAAATACATTTTATAAAAATAATTTCCTAAATATTTTTAATTTAATTTTTAAATAAAATACACTATTCCCCCGAAAAAACTAATACTTGACTAATAATTTATGAAACCGTTATTTAACCATTTTATTGAATCACATTACTTAATCAAGGTGCCTATATTATATTAATACTTTCTTTAAGTGAGATTACTAATCCATTTGGTCACATTACTAATCCTAAGCATAAAATCACTATTCATAATGTACTATTCATCCAAAATTATGTTGATCTTATTAGACTCTAAATTTCATACTGAACATAATTGAAGAAGACAATTTTTTTTGAAAATAATTACACATTTATAAATATTTAAGGTTTACATAAACATTTTTAAAATATCCTTTCTCTAAAATTCATTAAAAATATGCATACTATATTTATCCGGACATTTGAAAATTCATAAACTTCATCATAAGAAGAAATCAAAATTTTTATTTCAAACAAAGGATTACACAAGGCAGTTAAAGTCTCCTTACATAACCCCTTATCACACCAGCATAAGACCTAAGTGTAAGGTGTGCTAAGGTGAGAGAATCTGCGGGAGGCTTGGCCAACATCGCACGAGTAGTAATTTCTATCAGTTTGAACTTCTCGCGAAGGCGATTCCGTTCTAGCTTTACACGATGATGTTCGGCTTGGGTTTGTTCCAGCACAAAGACCAGTGGTGCTACTTTCTTCCCAAGTTCCGTTAGATGGTCTTCGATTGGCCCAAGACTACTGGATGAGGGCATCGAATCTAAATTAATTAACCAAGGTCACTTTCAACATTCATTTTTCAATGGTAATACTGACTAACGATCAGATAATAGTCAAAACCCAACAGTCTCATTTTAATTATACTCTTGTTATCAAATGAAATAGTTTTGTTGAGTATGAAAAATAAAATAACACACAAAATTAGGAAAGAAGATTTATTTAAAATTTCGGGTCATTACAAACTTCCCCCCTTATGAAATTGTGTCCTCACAATTTTTTAAAATTCGGTTTTGAAATTTCATTGAAAGCCCCATATCAGAAAAAGTGTCAGTAACACTATTACTTTAAAAGAAATAAAAGGATGTACAAACGCCACCTGAGTTAACCCATACTAGGATTCCATGTAGGAAAACATGGATATGGAAGAAAAAACAGAGGGTCAAGTTCTGAGGGAGAGTGATAGAAAACATGATTAGGAGAAAGTTAACCACAAGAAAATCACAAACATATGATGTGTGTAAATGGTCTTTGATTACCTAGTAGGAAGCTTAAACCAACAACATTTCTGTTTTACGTTCCTTTTAATAATTTTGACGAATTCATTTACTACATAGAATAAAAACATAAGGACATATACCTAACTTCTAGTAGAGTTTCATCCTTTAATAAGTTTCTACCAATGATAATCTTTTCTCCAAACGATGAGCATTCAAAACTACTTGGTCTCATCAAAGCACAAGAATCATCTTATAGAGAATCACATAATCCACCAAAGATTAACTATCTATATCTTATATCCTTAATCATTACCCCAAAAACATAAGGGGTAAGATAAAATGACTCTTCAAAAAGAAATAACCCTAGAGGATAGACCATTCTATAAATAACTATTCGTAAAATTCCTCAAAATAAACCAAACTAAGATTGAAACCCAAATAGAAGAAGGATTTTATAACATAGTCTTCCAAAATAAACTTCATTTTTCATCTCCAAACAACATCAACCACTCCTAACATCTTATAAAAAAAGTAGATAACCTAAACATATTTTACCCAAGATAGTTTAATCATTTCCATAAGTAACATAAATTACTATATGTCCACCTTAAATTCATCGATTCTTCAAAATATAAGTCAACCTTTACTCCTCAATGAAAATACCGTAGTAATCTATTTACCTCGATCATATAGGGTCCCCAAAATAGTGAACGTTTTCCAAAATAATAATCATCTTTTAATCCCCTAATCATCTCTTTCATATTAATACGACAATAGTCGCATTTCCTATCACATTGGTTGTTGGGACATGTTCTTCCATTTCCCACCATTAACTAAGAAAAGAAAGTATAATTATGGGCTTAAATACTTATCCAATAATCATGAAATGGAACATAAATCATATAAGGATAACTTGTAGAAGAAAATTATACCCTAACTTGTGATACCCAAGGATTCAAACTAGGTTATCCATGATCATATATTCTTATGTGAATCTTTATTTTATTTTATGTTTGTTCCTTTAATAATGGTTCATACTATGCTTATGAATTTACCAAAGCATATCTCTTGAGAGTGTCGTAACCAAGAGTGCAGCAAGGCCCATTGTCTTGTACCAGTTCCCATTCTAGTCTAGATCAAAGTGGTGTTTTTGGGTTTTACCCCTATGTGCATCTGTGCCAGAGCCACCTCTACCTGCTCGTATCCAGACAGGGATGTATTTTCTTGGAAACCCCTTACTCAATACTCACTAAAATACCAGAAAGATTTATTTTATTTAAAATTTTATATAGGGTTCATCCTACAGTTTTCATATCCTAACTTCCATAAATAACTAAACCATCCTTTGATACCAACTATAGCATCACACTTTTTTGTCACATAATATTTCATTACATTATACAAAACTGAGGATCTTTAAGGTTTAGTGTCTTGGAAACTAGGAACATAATACATGAAACAAAAAAACATTCTTCTTAAACACTTGAAAGGATTATCCTTATATTCATCCTAGGTTCATTACTGCATCTCATAACCTGGGTACATACATCAAAAGAAAGGTTGAGTAGAAGGCCCAGTAAGGGAAACAAGGAAAACATTTAACATGTGAACTTGAGATTCATCAATAAAGTCATGAAAATAACTTTAAGGCATGATAATTAAATCATGAGGCATATCATAATAAAAATAACATATTTCATAACTTGGAGATGTTTCTATGACATTTAACAAAGACAATCATTTCCGTTTAACCAAGGTTCATCCCCAAGGTGTCAATAAAAATTATCAAGGTTATTCACCAAGGTATCGGTCTAAAAGGTCATCTCTAGGGATTAAGTCTTTACCCAATGCATTAGAGCTCTATCAGGGTGAAACCTTAAATTATCCTTTATTATCATGTGAGACACATATATCATCATCAATCATTTCATAAACAACCCATATAGCATAAAATAAATGGGATTCATTTCATAATCATAACGTTTTAAAAACAGCTTTAAAGACACGATCTTTGTGTCACTTAAAAATCCACAGAAAAGGAAGGTGGGTCTCATGAATGTAAATCCCAGAATTTAAAATAGAAAATTTTTGTATATATGTGAATACCCTTATAGAAGAGAGATATTTGATTATTCAATTAAAAAAATAAAATACCTTTAGAAAAATAGAGAGACATTTTGAGACGGAAATTCTGCAACATAACAACTATGTTTCGGGGTTTTGGAAAACATTGAAAAGAGAGGGGACATGAGTCAAAAATTCATATATGACTCATAAAACAGTAGAGGAACAGAATATGAAGGATATATAAACAAGGTAATGAAATATGAAGGATATACCATATGAAATGAAGAACATGAAAGGAAGACAAAAATAAGATTTCTCTTATGAAAATTTGGCAGCCTAACGGCGTCACTTAAACTTCAAAAAATGAATTGATGAGATAAAATAGGTTCTCTAATCATATGAACATAAAATATCAGTATGATAGGTATATAGATCATACCCCAACAATATAAAAAGGATCTTGAATGACTTGACATGAAAGTAGAACTTTAAAAAAAATGAGAAAGGTGAACGAATCCCTTAAAAATTCGGTAGCCTAACGGTGCCACTTAAAACTTCAAAATAATGAATTGAATAGATAAAATAGGGTCTCTAATAATATGAACATAAAAAATAATTATTATATATTTAGAGATCATAACCCAACAAAATAAAAAGGAACTTGAAATACTGGACATGAAAGTAGATATTTGAAAAATGAGAAAGGTGAACGAATCCCTAAAAAATTCTGCAGCCTAACATCACCACTTAATACTTAAAAATACTTAATGGAAGAGATAAAATAGGGTCTCTAGTAATATGAACATAAATGATCATTATGATAGATTTATATATCATACACAACCAAAATAAAAAAGAACTTGAAATACTTGACTTGAAAATAGAACTTGAGAAGGGTGAAATAATCCCTTAAAAATTCGGCAGCCTAACAGCGCCACTTTAACATTCTTAAAATGAAATAATGAGAGAATGAGGGGGTATCTCATCATATGAACATGAAAAAGACTGTTGGATGAATATAAACGTACATCCTCCAACATTATATAATGGAGCATAAAAGAAATTACATAAAAAAGATTACTTGAAAAGAAAGAGGGAGGTAGGATCCCTTACCTTAAAATGTACCTCTTAAAAATCAACGTATGGGACCTTGAGGGCATGGGGGAAGCTTGGGAGGTAATGAGCCTAGAGATTTGTGGGGGGAGAGTTTGGAGTCGAACGGATGAGAGGATGGCTTGGTATTTATAGGGAAAGTGAGGGCACAAGACATTAATGGCCAAGGGACACCTCATTGGTGGTTTTGGCAAAACCATGGGCTTTCCCATGGTATTTACCCATGGTATTCGCCACATGGGTCCCCCCATACAATACTTCATCACCTTTGGTCGGCCAACCCTTAAAATATCTCATGAAATCACCATGACACTGTTATGATGACATTAAAAATACCAAAACCATAAAACTGTATTTTTACTATTCATCGAAAATTCAACTTTCTCATAAAAATCCAAAAATTTCACCTTAACCAAATATCGATGCTCTAATTTCAAAAATGAACTCCATTTTATAAAAATAAATTTTTAAATAGTTATAATTAAATTTTTAAATAAATACACTGTTTACAAAAAATTCATTTTTCTCAGAAAAAACCCCAAAAATTACCTTAACATAATATCGATGCTTTGAGTTCAAAGATGAAATCCATTTTATTAAAATAATTTTTTAAAAAATTTTAACTTAATTTATAATTAAAAAACACTATTCCCCTGAAAAAACTAATACTAGACTCATAATTTATGAAACAGTTATTTAACCATTTTACTGAGTCACATTACATAATCAAGGTGCCTAGATTATATTAATACTTTATTTAAGTGAGATTACTAATCTATTTGGTCACATTACTAATCCTAAGCATAAAATCACTATTCATAATGTACTATTCATCAAAAATTATGTTGATCTTATTAGACTCTAAATTTCGTACTGAACATAATTTAGGAAGACCATTTTTTTTTAAAATCATTACACATTTTTAATTATTTAACGTTTACATAAACATTTTTAAAATATCCTTTCTCTAAAATTAATAACAAAAATATGCATACTATATTTATCCAAATATTTGAAAATTTATAAACTTCATCATAAGAAGAAATCAAAAAATTTATTTAAAACAAAGGATTACACAGGGCAGTTACGGTCTCCCTATATAGCCCCATATCACATCAGCATAGGACCTAAGTGTAAGGTGTCCTAAGGTGAGAGAATCTGAGGGAGGCTCAGCCAACATCACACGAGTAGTAATTTCTACCAGTTTGAACTTCTCGCGATGGTGATTCTGTTCTAGCTTCACACGATGAAGTTCGGCTTGGGTTTGGTCCAACGCAAAGCCCAGTGGTGCTACCTCTTTCCCAAGTTTTGTTAGATGGGCTTCGATTGGCCCGAGACTACTGGATGAGGCCATCGAATATATATTAATTAACCAAGGTCACTTGCAACATTCAGTTTTCAATGGTCATACTGACTAACGGTCATATAATAGTCAAAACCCAATAGTCTCATTTTAATTATACTCTTGTTATAAAAAAAACAGTTTTGTTGAGTATGAAAAATAAAATAACGCACAAAATTAGGAAACAAGATTTATTCAAAATTTTGGGTCATTATAGGGATCATAATATCCGCTAAAATGGGATCCCTTTGTAGCATAAAGGATTCTACGACATCTTTTTCTTTCCTTGGCGGGGGACGATATCCCCCATGATTAAAGTTATTATTCATAAATTGAGCCAGCTAATCAAGTACTACCATGAAGTTGTGAGCACCCACTCCCATCATATCTGGCATATCATTAGGGTGATCTTCACATTGCCTATCACATTGGTTGTTGGAGCGTGTTATTCTATTTCCTGCCATTAACTAAGAAAAGGAATGAATAATTAGAGGTCTTGAATACATTTCTATTGAGAATAAAAATGAATCATTAAACTTAAAAATAAGAATTACATCCTAACTTGTAATTCTATAGGTTTAAATCAAGTTTATCCTCAATCTATTTCTTGACTTATATTCTTATGTGATTTTTTCCCTTAATAATGTTTTGTACTCTGCTCATGAATCTACCAAAGCATATCCCCTGGAAGTGTCATAACCAAGAGTGAAGGAAGGCCTTTTGTCTTGTACCAGCATACCCTAGGTCAAGCCCGAAACTCCTTGTTAGAGTTTTCAATCATAGGTATATCTGTCCCATAGCTACGTCTACCTACTCGTATCCATACATGGATGTGTTTTCTTGATAAACCACTTACTCTATACTTACAAAAAATTAGGTACGTTTTATTATTCTTCGTGTCATCCTTAAGGTTCGCACTAAGGTTATTTATTCCTAATCTCCAAAAAAACTAGACCATCCTCTGATACCTCATATAGAGACCCAAGCCATTTATATATAACATTAGATGATTTTAAGCATTATTATACATCAGAGTACAATACAAGGATCGTTAAGTCTACTGTCTTAGAAAACTAGGTAAATAAAACATAAAACATGGGGATAAAAAACATTTATTTATTTAATCTCTATAAAGGGCTCCTAACTTCCTTTGTGCCCTTACATCTGTATAGGGTACCCTAGGGAACACATAAACAAATGGATGAGCTAAAAATCCCAGTAAAAGAATGAACATAAGAATACATCTTAAGCACATGAGTTAGGAGGCATGACATAATGATAAAAAATCATGGACCATATGAAATCATGTCATATAATCATGGGGTCATATAAACATGGAATCATATAAATGTGGAAAAATAATAATAAATTTATTTAGTATGGGTCAAGGCTAACCTCCAATCCCATTTTCCATTTTAGTACGGGTCAAGGCTAACCGCTAATCCAGTTTCACATCGCATCTCACGAAACTTAAATATACCCAATGTATTGGAGCACAATGTGGGTGAAACTATCTCAACAATTTCATGAATATTTTTTCAATGTAAAAAATATTTACACAACAATAATCATATATAATCAAACATACATAAACATAAGGGTACCCATGGAAAGAATTAGGCACCACAACCATGACATAAATCATAAACAATTGGCGTATCAAGAAACTTTCCATGAAAGAAACGAATTATACATGGAAATTAAATAGGAATATATCATGGTATGTGATGTAAATAAAAAGTGACAACTTTTATGTAATGTGTTTGGGAAATTTTAGCATTAAAACATTTTGTGCGGTTTTAAGAAAAATATTATAGAGCTTTTAAAATAGAAAATGGAACAGGAATTTATATAATAACAGAAGAGAACCAAAAAGGTTTTCATAATAAATATACAGACTTTATAAAGACAATTGTGGCTTAAAATAGAATATAGAGTGCACTTGAAATCAGGTAAAAATTCGGGATGTTCCCTTAAAACATGATTTCTTATTGGTGGTATCGAGGTGGGAATCACTAAAACATGTATATCCACAAAAGAGAATGATTGAAGGATCATGGAACATGAATTTTTTGCATATAAATAGTATGTAGAAGGTGTACATAAAAAATAAAAATCTATTTGGGTAAAAAGAAATATAGGGAAACCCGAAGGAGTAAAGGAGGTTCGGGTATAATTCATTACTGATTATTTTCATGGTTACAGGTGTATCTAAAATGGATTTGTTGAGAGATAATGGGGTATCTAATAACTTATAAATCAAGAGGTAAGTATGGGGAATGAGTTAAATAATACTCCCTCATTAGATATAACACATAAAATGGAATAACATAGAGGAAAATCTTGAAACTCAAGTGAAATGGGGAGGATCGATTACCTTAAATTCGTTGGTGTTATCCACTTGTTATTAATGACCTGATTAAAAAAATTAGGTTTATTAATTAATATTACAGAACTCCTTATATATATATTTGGATTAGAATATTCATTTTATGTTCATTAATATCCGTTTTGATTTCTTATGAGGTTCAATTTCATTGTTCGGGCTCGTTTGTTTACTTGATTTTAATTACAAGTTCACTTATATTTATGTTTGGATAAACATGAAAGATGAAAGTGGTTGTTAAAAATAGAATTTATATTATATTACTGAACATAAATAAGATTAAATGGTTTTAAATTTAATTTGTCTCCTTAGAGTGAAGTTGATGTATTATATAAAACAAATGTGACAACAATATTTCTTAATTGGGAGGTCTGATTACAAAGAACATGTTTTGATGTATAACATAATACTATTTGTACAAAAAGATTACAGAATAAAAATAGGATATATTACATATATATAATCTGGTTCATCCATAACAAAATGGTTTCATGACCATATTTAAAGATGCTAATAAAAATTGATAAATCGGTGTCCATGAATGTGCTAAATTAGCACATCCCAAACAGTGCTTTCATTCATTTCAAATAAAATGTGGGGAAAGGAGAGAAGATAATGAAATACACCTTTTGAATAAAAACATTCCATTTCATGTATGTTAATAGATTTATAATACAATTTGGGTGAAGGGAAGAGGGGAATGAAACTAAAATAAAAGAATATAAAAGAAAAGAAAGAATTTGAAAGTGGAATTTACCTCTTGAAACTTCCTCCTTTGAGAACCTCTTAAGGGGAGAGGTTTTGTTATTTTTAAGTGTCTAGGGGATTTTGTATGTGGGGAAGGAGAATGGTGAGATATTTGAGCAGAATATTGGACCGACACATGACTTTAGAGGAGTGAAGAGAAGAGGTAAGAATGGGTGGTATTTGTAGTGGAGGGGATGAGGGTTTTCATAATTTGTTAATCATTAGTTTATTATTTCCTCACAAGACAAGGAATAGTAAGTATTTCATGACCAAGAACAGTAATAAATGCATGTGACATCGATCCAAATAGTATTACATCAACATATCATCATTAATAACTAAATTAATCCATTATTTGTCATTTATTGTAAATTTTCTCATTTTAATATTCATCAAAAATTCCAGTCTTTCATAAAAATCCCCAAAATTCACCCCAACAATTTTTTAACGTGTAGAATCAAAAAAGGAAGTCCATTAATCAAAAATAATTTTCTAAATATGATTAATTTATTATTTAATTATAACCCTAATTTATTATGAAAACACAGTTTTAAAACATTCATTTACTTATTCTAAAATACAAGTACATAATAATTTCATTTGAATATTATTTTAATACTATCATAGGTAAAGTTAATATTGAGTAAGTTATATCACTATTCATAAGGATATGTTACTATTAATAATTTTATGGTACTCTTAACACATAATTATGTTTTTCTTATCAGTCTCTAAATAACTTATCGGTCCCAACCGTACATGTCAGATTTTCAAAATTCCAAACACAAAAGTGACAAAAATATGGTTAAAGGTCACTTAGAACATAGTAGTTCATTATGTTGTGTTTTCATTGGATTTTATGACATACTTATGATAATTAAATTTCCCTTTAAAAACAGTGGGTTGTTTCAATAAAATCCATATACGGTGTCAACTACCTGTACTCTGTATTAGAGGTCTTCGGATAAGAGGACCTGCTGCTGAAAATCACCAAGCTCATGGAGTAAAGAATTGGTGGAGTGGCCGAGGGAATTGTTTTCCCCAGGAATACTATATATCACTATGTTATTTTCCTTTATTTATTTCCATTACTCACCTAACTTTATAAAATAAGGAAAGGAGCGCTTCATTTTAAGAGGGAAATTTTGATTTTCTGATGTTTTTTAAAAGGTCACAATTCACCCCCCTCCCATGCGTCTTCATCATAGACATTTCGACCCTACAGTTTCATCCCTCTTTATTGGAACATTGGAAAATTAATCTTATATTCAATAGGGTCTAACCTACTTGAACTCTAAATTAATTATTTCATTCTATTCTTCAGTGAGTTCGAGAGTTGGTTAATTTACACATTGTTAATCAGGTTTTTTGAAAACTGATTAGGAATAATTACAACATCTATTATTCCTTTTATTATCCCATTAATCTAGTCATAAAAAATTTATTCCATCATATTCAATGTTAAACAAATTTTTTTTGGTTCCCTCCCTTCACGAAAACTAGAAATCATATTGTGTGAAACAGTAATCATAAAAGAAAACCACAATACCATGAAAAATATCACTTATAGGATTTCTAGATCATGAAAAATTCTTTCCAATTAATGATACATTTTTCATAATATATTAAATTCATGGTTGTTATCTATTTAAATCCATAATTTTGTTTCATAATGAGTTTGGTAATTTTCAAAACATATACCGCAAAAGTATCAAACACTGTGTGAAGAAAGGCCTATTTTCATGTACCAGTTCTTGATTTAGTCCGTATCAATACATTGTTTTATGGGTTTTCACCCCTAAGTACATATATGAAAGATAAAAATACATTAATAGCATTCATATTGGGATTTTTTTACTAGGAAACCACTCACTCTACCCTTTATAAATTTTCTAGGGCATTTTACAACACTTTGACTCATCCTTATACTTATCCTTATACGTGGCCTTATGGACCCCACTAATTATTTTTATTCCTAGTTTCCAAATATTAACTAAACCTTTTTTCTGAAAAAAAAAATATTAGAAACATTGGATTCACATACATGTGTATTACATATTTTAGATGAATATTCATAACATTACACAGACACTCTCCTAATGACTTTAATAGTTTAGTGCCTTTGAAAACATGTAACACTATCTTATAAAATCTAAAAAGATATACATTAGACCTTATAATGATCTTTTAATTTAGTAATACTCATTGATATACACTATATAAAACATTTCCTCATATACTAGGGGACGGGAAATATAGGAAAAGGTTAGATCAGATGGTTAGTAAGGGTAAAGAAGGAAGATACATAAGCATTATATGAATATAAGGGTATGATAACATTACCATAACATTTTAATACCATACTATGTGTATAAAATATTATAATATCGATTCATAGAATAAATATTTGTCTTTTCATAAGTTAATAATAATAATGAAATAAATTAATATATTCCATGAGAGGATAACATTGGCATAAGATATGGATTTTTAGCAAACACGCTAGATTATAACATAGTGAACATGTATAAAAAGAAGAAAGATTAGTCATTATCTTAGGGATATGAAATTAGGCCCTCTCATAAACTTATGGACATGGAAACAAGTCCACAAATAAAATTTTGAATATTAATGATAGGTTTAGGCATAACATTGTGAATATGTAATCAAGTTCATGCATAACATTGTGTACCTATAATAAGAATCATGCATAACATTATGGAAATAGAATATTGGTATGTTCATAACATCACTGTAGTCAAGGTTTACTCCTAAGAACATCTTAGAAGAGAAAGTAACTTTTTGAACAAGGTTTACTCTATATTGTAGTCCTGCCTATCTCATGAGATATAAATATTTAACTAATGCATTGGAGGAAGATATAGGTCTCACCCATATATAGATATAACATAACAACCATCATTGGTTTTAAAAATACCACTTTACTTATTTATAACATAACCACTATAATATAATGAATATAATGATTATTGTTTCCACAAGATCCTCAAACATTCATCATATCATAACCCATGAAATGAAAAGGGATTTTTAAATATTTAATCATATCATAACTTATGTAAGAGAAATTGGTTTCAAAATCATTTCATCATCTCCCAATAGAATAAATGGAGAAAATATATGGGTTGGATAATATTTCTATCATGGTATAACACATGGAATATAGATGTGATTCATAAATATCTTTTAATCGTAAACATAAACCATTTAGATAAAAAATCAGAATGTAACCATTGGTTCATATCCCTTGTAAAGAATAAATTATATAAAAGGATTCCAACTTATATGGAGAATGATTTTGAAAGATAAATTAGAACATTTCATATAGAAAACAACATTTCATTGAAAATTAAAATTTTAAATATAAAATTTTTTCGAAATAATTTTCTTTTAAAATAATATTTAATCTTATAAATGAATATTTAAAAATTATTTTAAATATTTATTGAAGAAAATAAACATTAAACATACAAAAAAATATTTTAAAACCTAATTTTTTTTGAAATCATTTTATTTAAAAATAAAATTGAAATTATTTAAGGAAATATTACAATCAAATAATGGACATGATGATGGAAATTTGAAATCATGTTGTACACAGTAAATCAAATGTTCAATTCACTTTATTGATAAAACCCCAATAGGCATTGTTTTTTAAACAACATGAATATTTAATTTAAAACATTGGGTAATAAGCCAAACATGGAAAGAAAATTACTTAATAAATCAGTTTGAATAAATTTTAAATTCATTTCTGCAAATATTTTTAAAAAACATGGGTTTTGAAAAAAAAGGGTTTATGACCGAGAATATAATTTTTTTTAACATATTTTTGAACTTTTAAGTATATATAGATGGTAAAAGGAAGGGAAACATGTGAAATCATGAAATAACGCAACGATAAGAAAATTCATGAGTTCTTTGGGAGATATATCATATTATTTTACCACTAGATACTTAATCATAAACAATCATTACAAATGATGAGATAATAATTTAAAACTCTTATCACATAGGTAACATTTGAATGTAATACCCATGAAGAAATAAAATTAAATGAAACACAAAATATACTTAGTATAAATAAATTTATGACCTTAAATTTTAAATGGGATGTATATACACCTCGTAAAATAATATTGGTGCTTAACATAACATATTTCTCAAAGAAGGAAAATTGAGAACAAAATCCCTTACAGATTTGTTAACTTTTGAACTCTAAACCCCATTAAAGATAGATCTTATAATGGATATTTAAAAAAATAGTTTTCAAGAGAGTCAAAATAATATAAATTTATGGGAATTATATGCACCACATAAAATTAATTGGTGGTGAATATGACATGTGTCTCATAGAATTAAGCAGTTAGACAGAAATCCCATAAATTCAGTGTTGACATCCATTGTACTCATTAAAAGTTCATGTATAATATATATATGTTTATTATAAATATATTAAAAATCCATATTCATATATATATCATACCATATATTATTTTACTATAAACTTTTATTACTATTTTATAACCAATTGCATGTTAAAGTTTCTTTCCATGTAATATTTCCTTTGTTTTTTATATATATTTCTCGGTTTATTATATTTTATAACATCATTCCATGATCATGGTCACATATTATAAAGAAATATAACCATTATATAAATATAATATATATATATATATTTGTTATTTATTTAGAGTAATTTATAAAACATAGTTATATGAAATTAAATTCAACCTCCATGTAGATGGTAGGTCGTACGTACGCATGAATGTTGTTTCCATTTTCATATAAAATGGAAATAAATAAAATAAAAGATAATTGGGTATAAATTATCATTATAGTATCTTGTCTATTTAATATATATCACATATTTTTAGTAATATCATCAGTAATATATACATTGTAATGGATGAACGAATCACTTCGCTTTGAGAGGCGGTAGTCCACTGTACATGTGACATTATTGTTTAACCATGAAATGTAATAAATAAAGGTACGACTGATATAAAAATTACAGAATCAT
Source organism: Viscum album (assembly GCA_963277665.1). Taxonomy (NCBI): domain Eukaryota; kingdom Viridiplantae; phylum Streptophyta; class Magnoliopsida; order Santalales; family Viscaceae; genus Viscum; species Viscum album. Next base: position 1,104,691,425 of record OY728137.1, read on the forward strand.
AATAAAATCATTAATTTAATATATAAAAAACAAATTTATAGTCACGTCTAGTCGTGAGAGGTTGTATTGAAAAAATGAATGCCATCATTTTGTGAGGTGTTATTCTGTCGTGGAGACGAACGATGGATTTTTAACTAATTTGATAGAACTAAAGATGGTTTTACGTCACAAAATTATTATAACAATAATAAAATATATTTAATATAATGAGTTTATTATATCATAATTATTTGATTAAAATTTATTTAGGTGGATAAATAAGTAAAATAAATATGCTCATTGAAGAACATTACCTTTTCCACAGGTATCCCCATTATGGTTGCACTGATTTCATCAAAGGTTGAATTTATACTAAAACTAAGGATTATATAATTAGAGGATACAAGTCACAAATTTATTAAGGTGGTTATTTTCGAATGAAAATAGGTTTGATGGTTTGAATAAGTGAGTGGAGTGAGTGACCTTTTATAGCATAAGAGGAGTAGGATTTTTATAAATGCCCAAAAGTATTTCCTATTAAAAGGTCAATATTAACTAAAGTGGATACACGATAGATAATTAATGGGTTGGGGAGATGATAAAGTCGATATAAACCTTCAAAAATAATAAAAGACATGTTCTATACATTTTTCGTTCCAACTTCTAGGTTTCATTATTTCTACCATTTTAGTTTTTCACTACAGTGACTAGTTTTCTAACCAAGGTAAATTATCCATTAAGTCTCAATTATTGTCAGAATTATTATATAATTTCCACCCATTGTTTCTAAAATTTGAAAATAAATATCAGTTAAAAATCCTTTTTGGTTAAAAAATTATTTTAACACAAGCGCATGTACGTGCAGAAGCACATTTTTAACCCAATCTGTGGAAATAATGTTTTTTACTAATTAGGGTTCAATATAGGAATTATAAGAGAATAATTTGTCCATTAATGGAAAAATAATTTATATTTAATACCATTTAAAGATCACTTTGTAGAATATAGTGTTGACATCTTATTTTTAATAATCAAAACATCATGATTCCAATATTATTAATGAGTTTTATGTTTCTCTATAAATAATCTGTATTTTTTGCTGGGTGAAGAAATTATCTAAGGATGAGTCATTGTTGAGGTTGGAACCACAATCTCTAGAATCCATTGTCTATGAATCTCCCCTAGAACAATATATCACAAATTTTAAGATACCTCTAACAAATCACACTGGAAAAAGATGACGTTGTTGGACCAGAGAATTGACAAAGTCTCAGGCACCGTTAGTCGACACACCACCAGAATGTCATGTCGTCGGAGTGTGAATTTGGATAAGTATAAGATACATATATATGATACAACTCAAATATCATATCACCAACATATAAATTCATCTAATTATAATACACCCTTAGACCTCACACAGCTAGACCAGACACCGCTGGTTGAGACACCGCCAGCTTAGTAGAATTTTAGCTAATTCTAAGATACCTATAGTATCATACCACTAGTGGCATACCACTAGTGTGATTCCACCAGACTAAGCCATCAATACTATTCTTATTCACTTATCAATTTGAGTTACATTCAATACTATAAAATATTTTTTTAACTGTGGTGGAATTTATCAGTGCTATAAAAAAGCGTTGACAAAGTTAGACCTTTATCAGCACTTTATTTTTGGTACTGATAAAATGTACCCTTTATGTATGCTAAAAATAATGTGGAGATAGAGGTCCATAATAAAATGAAATAATTAATCCAATAAAATTAAAAAAAAATATCAGTTTCATTAATTAAATAATTATTTTTAAAGCTGAATATATTGAATATTAATATATATAATTTTTAAAAATTTATAAAAATATATATATATAGATACGTAAAATGAATAAAATAAAATAATTAAAGAAATAAAAAATTAAAATGAGTAAATTGTGAAAAATAATAAAAATTTTATTAATTAAAAAATTATTAATAAAAATTAATATATATAATATACATATATATTGACTTTAAATATTGATAAATAATATATATTTAATATAGATTTATAAATGAATATATAATTAAATATAAAAAATTAAAATTGTATAAATTAAAAATTATTTAAAGTTTATTAACGAAGCAATTATAAATAAAAATGAATAATTATTATATATATATAATTAATTAAAAACAATAATAAATAATATATATTAAATATAAATATATATATCGAATAAAATGATAATTAAAAACATATTAATGTCTTATTCATTTTTAATGTTATTTGATTTTTTAATTTAATAGATATCAAATGTCATGTGATACATTTATTTCACGTAAACACACACACACACACACACATATATATATATCTCTGTGTGTGTGTCAATAAAACAGTTTTATATAGAAATGCATAGAAAAATATATTTACACAATATATAGAAACACTAACATCTAATAATTATATATTTTTTTTCAAATTTCAGTATATTTTAGAATTTTATTATGAAATTATACTTTTAATATATTATGTTTTTTAATCAATCAGTTTAATATATTTAATTTTAATACTATTATAGTTTAGGAATTTATTTGTAATAATTTTTTCTTCAATTTGATCATTTTATGTCATTTATTTATATATATATATATATTTAATTACTATGTTTTTTTTATTTTCAATATGTACTCATCTTACATCAATGTATATATATATATCAATATTTTTTAATAATTATTATTTAATTGATAAAACTTATCTATTTTTTTAATATTTTTAAAGCCAAATTTTTTACAATTTTTAATTTCACTCATTTTTAAAATTTATATATTTAGGATTATATATCCATTAATAATGATAAAAATATAATTTAAAGTAAATATTTGTATATAAATATATTTATAAATGTATATATAGTATATTTATAAATTTATAAATTTATAATTATTATGAAATTTGTTAAATAAGTAACTATATAATTATTTATATTTAATTATTATAAAATATTTCTCATGTAATTTATATAAATCCGTTATTCATAATAACAAAGTGTTGTTAAAAAGAACCTTTATCAGCACTAAATTATTAGAGCTAATAAATATTTTTTTTATTACTGCATTCTTAGCCCTGATAAATATCTCTTTTATCCGTGGTTATCAGTTTAACATTGGTAAAAGGTATATTTATCAACTCTTTTCTAAAAGAGATATTAAAACTATTTCCAATCTATTTAGAAGAACCATAAATGGTACTCAATCAGTCATGATTCTCCAAATTTCATGGAACTCCTCTGATGCCGACATGAATCCTCTACGTCCCCTTAGACAAATCATGTCTATAATACAACATATGTAATTTTTAGCTTTCCTGTATCATTTTTTTTATTTTTTGGGTTCTTTATTTTTCATTTTTCATTTTTTATTGTTCTTAACCATGAAGAACCTTACATCTCATCCCCTCACCACTATTATCATGACTCCTCTAGGTTCATGTTAGGATCATAAAGATGTACCCAGATATTTTTCACCAGTTTTTGTGGCCTGTAAAAATGAAATGAATCTCTGTATTCCTCTCTAAATTGTCTACCTATAATCTAGTGAAATAAAAATAAAAAATAACTAACAATTACTCTTTCAATGCATTTTTTTCCTATTAGGAAATTGAATGAAATCATGATGGATTTTTTTGATCAGTTTTTCAAGATCAACTAAATAGAAAGATGTAATGAATGTCATATTGGACCACCTAACTATGATGAACAACTTATTACATTTCGAAGAGGCTTCCTCATTTTATGAACTCTATTAATTGTATTTAAAAGAGATAATAAAGCTTCCTAGTGTCCCATCTAGTGTTGTATCATATGGGGATATGATTTTTTATCATCATTATAGAAAGGGAATTAATATTCAATGTGGTTATGGGATAAATTTTATACATTCATCATTCAACAAACTAATGGTCATTGTAGTCAAACTATCATTATATTGGTGGGATATTCATTGAGCCCTAATTATTGACTTCAGTGACTTATGTATGGATTAACATTCCTTGGTGGAATTATCTTATAAATAAATTATCAATCACTTATCCATATGGACCTATATAAAAAATTATATTAAATACATTTTCACTCTTCATTATGTTGGATAAATATAAAAGAATCTCCTATTAATAGACCTAGTATTGTCCTAGAAATAATAGATCGAGTGATATTAATACAAATACATTTTAAAACTACTCAAAGTAAACCAATGTTCTATAGTAACCATTAGTGGAGACCTTTATAATTTAATGTTAATGATCAAGTGTTTATTTCTGTTTCCTTGATATTGGTTCACTAATGAATTCAAAATAAATGGAAATTTAGCCAAAAATAAATAAAACCATTTAAAATTATTGGAAAAATCTAGGAAATTTCTTAATTTCTAGACTTACACATATTAAAACCTAGTGGTTGAATCTATTCCCTCAAGAATCTGGTTAAGTCTTATTAAGTATGAAATGATTGAGGTTGTGGAGGTTTAAATTCCCCGTATGATCTTACCATGTAATCCAATTTATTATTAGTATCCTAGTCTAATTTTGGGTGTATTTTGTGTGAAAGGGGTGTTAGAATATGTGCTAGATGATTTGATCGGAGAGATTGGTGAAGAGGTTGAGGTACCCTTGTGCGGTAGGCACTGAGTACCTCATGGAATAAAACTAGGAACATATAGATATTCTAGTGTAATTTGGGTTATTGTTAAAAAAACTAAGAACCCTTTGCCCTAGTATTTTGAGATGAGTGTAAATCAGTGGAACCTTAATTCGATGCACGGTGTGATAGCAATGACTCAATGTGTCGTGAAATTAAAGGAATAATCTGCACCTTAAAACAGAAATACACGTTAATATTATTTTGATACATTATTAAAATGATCCATATGTGATTTGTGATGTGCATGAATCATTCACAGCTCAATTCTATGCACTGTATTACAGATATGACTCCAAGTGTGTGTCTTTATTTAAAATTGACATCAATTTTAGTAAAAAGGACAACCGACCAACTCAAAACTAAGAATATGCATACAAATTGTTTAAATACATTTTGAAAATGATCAAAAATTCATTTAGGATGTTTTGTAATCAACCACACCTCAATCCGTTTCATAGTGTGACTGGTATGACTCCAAGTGTGTCTTTTTATTTAAAATTGACATCAATTTTAGTAAAATTAACACTTTCTGTTAATTTATTTCAATAAATTATTACAAAAAGAATAATTTTTTTCCTATATAGGTGATTTATTTTTTCTCAATTAGGGGTGGTTTGTTCTGTAATGGAATGATTCAGGTAAGGATTAAAATATAATGGAACAATGATGTTTTTGAATATATGTAATAATTTGTATTTATATAATTGTATAAAAAAATTTAAAATGTACATAATATAGTGTTTTTTTGTGTGTTTGTTTTTTTAAATATAATTTCATTTTAATATTGTATTGGGACATATTTTTTTATAATATCTAGTGTGTTTATGGTGTTTTTGTGTGCTGTTACAACACATTATTGCAGTGTTGCGGTGTTCTATTACAACACACTTTGTAATGACCCTTTATCTGTGTCGATAAATGGTTCCTTTAGCAGTGTAATATTAAAGTTATGAAAAATGGTTCATTTTTTAGCACTTCTAAAAGCGCGGATAAATGACCAAGTCTTTTAGACCTATTCATGTATTCATCACTTTTATAACACTGATAAAAGCCATTTTTGGTGTTCTTTAAGGCATATTTTTTATAATGATCTTTCTAATGGGTAGTTTTATTGAAAATAATTACATTTATTATTTTAATTATTGTCTCTTACATGATTGGTAGAGGTCATCGAAGAGTGTGTTAGTTTTTATTGTATGTAGAAACAGTTGACTGAGATATTCTAATTGTTGCATCTAATAAAAAGTGAAGTATACCCCCTCATGGAGAATGCATGTGAAGGAAATATATCAGTGAACTGATACCAATATGAGTTCTATTACATTCTAAAAATACATAGTGTTGAAGAATCTACAAACATTCGACAGGGAAGCAGAACTGCACCATCACATCTGCTGACATTCCTTAGTCAAGGAACAAAATTCTGTGATACTCAGTTTTTCTGTTATTTTCTTAGAGAACTCGAATCAATCTCAATTGTGAAATGAAATCAGGTTTTAGAAGATTCATTGCATCAGACCAAGCATTGATAAAATCTTCCTTATTTATTTCTTTGTGCTATTTGTATTTATTAAATTTTTATCAGTGTGTGTGCAAACCTTATCAAATCAAACACACTCTCTCTCTTATAGTGAACCTGAAGATAATCAATACCTTCTCATTCTCTTTCCATATTTTGTTTTTTTCCATTAATAAGAGTTTTATAGTTCCTTTTGTGTCATGTTCAGTTTTACTCCCATGAATAACTATGGAAGAGGTCTTATATGACTTGGAATGCTGTAAACAATTGTAAAATATGATCAAGGTTGTGGATCATATAGTTTATTTTTATAAAAACTGTATAGTGAAGAGTTATCATCACGTGGATAGGACAATGTCTTGACATATTCTGAAACTCTTGTATTCATTATCTCCACTAGGTGTATTATTTTGTTTTACTTTACTACCACTTTAAAAATGAAAATTGTTTTAACTATACACAAAATATAAACATTGATAGCATATCTCATTTTGGGTTTGTATAGTATTTTTATCAATTAAACTAGTTTGAAAGGATTTATTAATATTGTATATAATTCGTCTGAGACGTATTAAATATTTAGAAAAATCATTAGAAATATTAATATCTATGTCATGATTTTTTTTTTGACAAAATGGATTGTTTTAAAAAAAATTAGGGATTTAAAAATATTCATATTTATACGAAAAAATTATTGGGTACCCAATTGACCCCCTTATTGAGATACTCACTCCAATCAACATTTGGAATCTGTGGTTTTCTTTCTTTAGTGTTAAATTTTTTCAAATCGTTTTAACATTGATTTTTTTTACTTTAAAGATATCAGTTTTTTTTCATTTCTAAATTTTGTAGTTTAAATGGATTTTCATCAATAAGGTTCCACCACTAACAGAACACCATTATTTGATAGTAAAAATTATTCCCAATAAAATATTAAAATAAAAATCATTATAGAGACCATGGGTTTTGATATTTAGTCTACTATAGAAAGTGAATATGTTTTACCTAATGATGCGATAAGTACATGGGATGATAAAATAATGTTAGCATACAATAATAACTATAAATATTTGAATGCCATGAATTTTTCTTTAATAGATGATAATTTTAATAGAATATCAATATGAAATACTATTTTTTTATTTGGCACCCTCTATCTATTTCCCATGGGGGAACATAAAATGTAAAAGAGTTGAGGCTTAGTACTACACTATTAAATATAATTGTTTTAAAATGAAGGTTGGTAAACCCATCTCTGGAATATATCTTAGGATTAATGAGACATTAAACCCAATGAGATCAAATGAAAACCCAGTATTTGAAAATGATCCAATCAAATGATTACTAATATTCCTACAATAAAGATGGCGAGGCTCATTAGTTTCAATCATGTAATCATATTACATAAGTAAATTTCCATTGAAAGTGTTTATTATAAAGGTTATTATGTTTGAACTAGAATTAAAATTAATCTTTTTAGAAGATGAAGATCCTAAAAGAAATTCAGTAGAGCTAAAGACTCTTTCACCTAAAAAAAAGTAAAAAAGATTAAGATCTGGCGTAATCTTCAAGTTTAAATAATAGTGAATCACCCTCAAACAATGATGAGTATATCCCTCACCACGCCATAAGATTCAAAAATTTTTACTCAAATTAACTGTTATTTAGAAAAACAATTTATAATGTAAATTATGAAAATATAGGAAACTGGAAGAATGTTTGGAAAAATGATGATGACCTTAAATATGTTGTCTTCAATGAATTCATAAGTAATAGTCACAAAAAAATTGACTATCCAAATCTTATGTACAAAAATAAATATAATAAAAATGATAAGATATACAAAAATTCTCTGAAAGAAAACCTTGGGTTATTTTGGGGATAACACTAGTGACTATGATTCCTCACCTAATGAAAAAATAGACAGATAAAACATGTTTTTCATGACTAAATTCAATGAGGTACTTTATTTACTTACTTGTTCTAGTATTTTTAATGTTCATATGTCTAATAATTCTGAAAATGAACAACATGATGATAATATAGCCAAAAAATAATTATTTTACAACTACAACATTCAATAGTATACCATTAATGAATTAAAGGATAAGTATACAATTACTAATAGGTAGCATGCTCTATCTACAAATACAAAGTCTGAACTATTTATAGAAAAAGAGAAAATTGATCCACTGATCAATGGAAACACCAAACATAAACATTCAAATGATAAATTGAAGAAATATCTTGCAAATTTCATAAATTTTATAGAAATACATAAAAAATATTATCAAAAAAATTTCACCCAAATATATTACTGGAATAGGATATGGGATTAGATAGAGATTAATTTCTAAAAATTCTAATTTTTTATAAAACTACATATGAGATCTCTACTACTAATCAATTTTCAAAAGGTCCAAACAATGTTTTTATTTTTAATGTTTTCAATTTTTTTAGGAAATACATTTAGTAATTTTTTGTTCGTAAATCTATAATTTATAACATTTCCAAACCCAAACAGATTCGGGTATCAAAGTCATTTATTGTTTTGAACTTGTTTTATAGGAAAAAATCTTAAATAACTCTAGTTGAATTCTATGGTACATAGATAGTGATTGTCCAAGACATTTGATATGACATTATTCTTACTTCAAGTGTCTCATAAAGTTTGATGGTGGAAATTTCACCTTTGTGATAATGCAAAAAAAGATCATTAGCCTTATCCAGATTGTTAGCAAAAATTATGTTTTAATTTCTAAATTTTTATAAATTTGTGGTTTAAAGTACAATATACTCAGCATTTCTCTATTACATGATGATTGTTTTTATGTTAAATTTTAGAATTAATCGTTTAATATTTTTTATTACAAAAAATATTGACCATTAACTACTTTTTGATATTATAATTTTTATGATGTATATATAAATTATTTGATTTAATAAAATTTTCATGCTTAAGTGCACTTCACAAAGAGTTGTGGACTTGTAATACGAGACTAGGCCATTAAAAAATTCACTTACATTGGAAGATAATTTGGAAAATTTTAGTTAGTTATCTACTTAATATTGTGTTCCAAACAGATAAATATTATAAACCCTATAAAAAAGGGAAACAACACAATGTTTCTTTTAAATTAATGAAATAAGTGTTATATTTTTAAACTCTTGATTTGGTTCAAATGGATTTGTTTAGACCATCTAGGACTTCATTTCTCAATGGGATGCACTATGTTAATGTTCTTGTAGATGATTTCTCTATGTATACTTCGGTATATTTTATAGACCCCAAAAGTTATTTCTATTATTTTGTTTCTATGTATGCTATGTCTGAAGAAAATATTAGTTGACTTAGGATTAAATCCTTAAGAGGTTTCCATGGTCATGTGTTTGAAAACCATGATTTATAATCTTTTTTCTCACTACACTACTACACTCATAACTTCTCTCATCCTAGGACACGACAACCGAGTGGAATTTTAAAAAAAAGAAATGGAACCCTATAAGGGTTACCCCATACTACACTTAATGTGTATGACCTACCAATATATTTTTGGGAATAATATGTCAATAACACCTGCTATATCATCAATAGAGTTTTAAAAAGATATATCATTAAGAATAACACTTACAATATTTATAATAATATGAAACCTAAGGTTAATTACTTTTCAGTTTTTGGTTGCAATGTATTTATAAATAACACTAAGTATAATAATTAAAAAAATCATCCAAGAGTGATGAAGGAATTTTCCATTATTATTCAATCTCTAGAGAAGATTATTGAATTTTCAATAAGAAAACCAAAACATTGGAAGAATCGTTCCATGTAAAATTTAATTAAAATGATCCACATGATACTTATACCTCCTTATAAAATCTTGAGAATTATTTATATTCTCTAAACATACATTACAATCCTTTAGACTCTACTACCAATCAAGCCGAAATATAATACAGTTTTGAATAATTTACAATATATCCAAAACCCAAACCTAGAAATCCAAAAGTAATAAGTCCCTCTTACACTAGAGATGTTAGAACCACTATGTACCATACTTTATATGTTTTTAGGTGATATAAATAATGTAAATGAAAATAAAGCTCCAGTTGAACCTCAATCTTTCTTGTATTAACTTTAACCTAAGAACATCAATGTAGTTATTAATGATGAATTATGAGTAATAACTGTGCAAGAAGAATTGAATAAGTTTCAACTAAATAAAGTGTGGGAACATATAAAAAAACCCACGGAAACCTTCAAAATGGAACTTAATGTGTGTTAATAAATAAGTTTGAGGATTTAGGTATTATAGTTTGAAATAAGGATAGACTTGTTGCACAAGGTTATAGTCATGAAGAATGAATTGATTATGAGAAGAATTTTTCACCAGTATCTAGACATGAATCCGTAAGATTCTTTCGTTTAATACAACACATTTATATTTCAATCATTATCCAATTGATGTAATTAGTTCATTCTTAAATGGTTTTATAGATGAGTACATTTTTTTACCAACCCCCTTGTTTTCAAAACCCTTATTTTCCAAATCAAATTTTTAAATAAACCAATAATTTATATTATTTTTAACAATCTCTTAGATATTAATATAATATGCTTTGAATTTTTTTCATTTAAAAAATATTTTCATAAGGAATAGTTGATCGTACTCTTTTCATAATATGAATTTCAAAAGATGTATTAATAATACAAATATGTGATGATGATATAATTTTTGGATCTTCAAAAAATTACCTTTGTACTAAATTTTCAAAAATGGTGAAAAATAAATATCAAATGTGTTTAATGGTTGAACTTAAATTATTTCATGGATTTAGATTTTTCAAAACAAATAAGAGATTATTTTAAATACAAGTAAATATTCAAAATATTTTTTAAAGCATTTTAATTTGGATATCACTAAAAGTAGTGATACTCCTATGAGTACCACCAGTAAATTAGATCTTGACGAAGGTGGGAAACTAGTTGATCAAACCAGTTAAAGTGGTGTGATTGGAAGTATTCTCTTCTCGATTTTTAATAAACCAGATATTTTGTTTAGTGTCTGTTTGTGTGATCCTTTTCAAGAAATCCAAATAATATTCACACATTATGACTGTTAATATTTTTTTTTCAAATTCCACATGTATACAAAATATTTAGGATTATTTTACCCAATAAGGAAAGTATTTGATTTATTAAGTTATTATGATGCTGATTTATGTGGATATAAGTTAGATAAAAAAAGATCCTCTATAACATGTCACTTTTTAGATAATTATATATTTTCATGGTTTATTAAAAAATAAAAATTATTTTGTATTATCTACTACTAATCAATAGTATATAGCTATAGTTAGTTTCTGTGCACAAATTATGTGGATGAAACACACACTACTAGACAATGGAAATAAATTCTGACACGTCCCCATCAATTGTGACAAAACAGGTTCCATAAAAATTTATAAGAATCAATTTTCTTATTCTAGGAGAAAGCACACTGATATAATACATCACTTCTTGATAGATCGTTTTCAAAAAGAATAGATCATTCAAGAGTTTATTGGAACATAATATTAGTTAGATAATATATTCACGAAGTTGTTGAATTTAGAGATAATGAATTATATAAAACATTAATTAGGAATGATTATTTTTTTATGATTAATTTTCTATGACATACCATTGTGATTGACATAAATTTGTGATGAAATGTCATTTTGGTAACACACTGTTGGTCTATAATGTTTTTGGCATGTCATTCCATAGAATTTTCATACCATTGGAATGTCATCCCATTAGATTTTCATTCCATTGCTGGTTATTCCTTTGAAAATTTTTATGTTTCTCGATATTTTTAACCGCTGTTATATTTCCTAGATTATGTTAATTTATATGAAACTAATGTCTGTTTTCCAAAAATTTCAATTTCAATTTAAAACATTATTTTTATTTTTGAATACGTAATTTCCCAAATAAAATTAAATAGATTTATATTAATTCCCAACATACCTTGATCCCATCATGATACTCTCATATCTCTCTTGAGCCTAGTAATACCCTTTTCCCTCTCAAATTTAAAATACTCTCATACCCTCATCCATGATTTCGGAGCTCATATAAATTCCACCAATGAAGCGTGCTTTTGATATTTCTCCCTCCATGTCTATGTCATCAAATAAGTAGAAGAATGATTTGAGTTCACCTACTCTTGTAGCTTCAGTAAATCCTGATCTGGTTAACAAGATATGTGTACCTTATAATTAAGTTGAATTAAAGTGGTTGTCATCTAGTAATTCATTTTTACTTAAATTACATCAGAATTATATATGGTTGGAGTTATTTTCTTCAATTCAAAGGACCTTCTTCCATAAAATGAGATATTATTTTTATCAAAATGTATAATTTGTGTCTGGTCAAGATGGTTCTAATTGGATTAGATGTCATTTTAAGGATATGTGCTTGGTTTTTCATCATGAAAATGGGATAAATATATAGGTGTTCCTCAAGATGGAATATTGTATGAACACTAAGGTTGTATACCATAAGTTAGTGATATTATTATGTATGAGGATTCCCTTACTTACTGTACTGAAATTAGATGGAACAGTAAAGAAAAATTTACAATTCTTTTCATGTTTATACATCACAAGTTTTTTCCAAGTAAGGGTTACTTAACTACACTAACGTATCATGGTGTGTATCTTCCATCTCCGATGACATAAGGTTAGAAGATTAATATATGTGGATTTATCTTTGTGCATATGTGTGAGATGATAAATCCATCCTCATGATAAAATTATTTAATATACCTAAAGAATACTTCTACCATGTTGGAGGCTATGGGCCTACTGTGTGACAATGAAGATTCTGTGACAGACTATAGTGGTTTCTATATTAAAGGTGATACTTGTTCAAGAATGAATTATTTGGAAAATCTAGAAGAAAAAGTGGGTTGGTGATTCTAATATGTTTTATGCTGAATATAATCTGGTTGATCATCCAATAAGACCAAGGGATTAATTTTATCCCTTCTTATATACTAATGAAGTAATTTAATACTCTGATAAGGAAGAAGATGTTGTTGGAAAATCAGAAAGTAACCATTTTTATGTAGGTAGGGACCCTAATTTGTCTCCCAAAGATTCTATCATTACCTTTGGAGCTCATATTATACCTTATAGGTTTCTAAAAATATGGAAATTGGTTAAATGTGATGAAGAAGAGACTAAGGTCTCAGGAGAGGAGTATCATAAAAGTTCAAAATCCACTAAAGATGATGATACTGAGGATGAAGAAAAAGAATAAGAACGTGAGAATGGAAGTGAATATGGTGATGATGAAAACTCAAACTAAAATAGTTATAGTGGTAAAATCAAAATAATGTGGAGATTCCTCAAGATTTTAAGGATTCACCTATTGAGTGGTAGAAATCCCCATATCATGAAAATTTTCATGAAGATCCACCTGTTGATGAAGTTGGGGTGTGTTTTTTTCGCTGGTAAAACTATTTCATATTCTACTATAATGAAACATATGTGTATTAGGTATCATATAATAGTATGTTTCTGAACAAAATAAAAGTGAGTATATTGAGTAAAAATATGGGAATGATCAGTTGTATGTTTAAAATGTTGATAGGACTTCTATGGATAAAAATTTGGTTTTTTAGAAGCTAGATGTTCCTACTATTGGTACATAGCTAGAAGTCGTGTCAATCAATGTTGCTCCACAATGCTTGGATGCTGAAATGTTAAAATAGATCCTTGAAGTCATTGTAAAATCCCAAGGTAGAAAAAGTTCAATTTTTTAGATAATGATGGTTTTACCTACTTTTTTGGTTCCTCCTACCGCTTATCCAGTAGTTTCTATGGTTTAAGGGTGTAACAACTAGAAATTTATGAGTAAATTTTGTTCCCTATTTTTGGGGGTTATTTTATTTTTCCTTTAATAAAATGAGTATAATAAAAATGACACCATTGGGTTTCAACTGTTATATGACTATTGGTCAATATGACCGTTAGAAACTAAATGTTACTGTTATTTTCTATAAATACAAGTGATCTTGATTAATTAATATAGAAAGAAGATTTGATGGACCCATCTAGTAGTCTCGGGCAGATCGAAGCCCATATGATGGAACTCAGGAAGGAGGTAGCACCTTTGGGATTTGCTATGGACCAAACCCAAGAAGAAATTCATCTTGTGAAGCTGGAACTGAATCACCTTCTCTAGAAGTTCAAGCTGATAGAAATCACTACTGAGGCAATGTTGGTCGAGCTGCCCCACGATTTTATCACCCTAGCACACCATACTCTTAGGTGTTATGCTGGTGTTATAAGAGGATATGTAACGAGGCCATAATTGCCTTCTGTAATCCTTTATTTTAAATAAAAATTGTGATTTCTTATTATGTTGAAGTTTGTGAATCTCAAGTGTCCGCATAAATGTAGGATGTATATTATTGATGATTTTTGGAAAAAGGATATTTTAAAATATTTATGTAAACCTTAAATAATTAAAAGTGTGTAATGATTTTCAGAAAATGGTATTCTAAAATTGTGTTCATTATCATAAAATTGAGTTCATTTTTGAAATCAGAGCATCGATATTTCGTTAAGGTGAATTTTTGGGATTTTTCTGAGAATGTTGAATTTTTGGTGAATAGTCAAAATACAGTTTTTAGTTTCGGCTGTTTAATGGCATCATTAAGGATGTAATAATTATGTAATCTTTCTGGTCTACTTACTAATAGTAATATAAGGTATGAAGTGTCCCATGTGGCCAAAACCATGCGCAAATACCATGGGAAAGTCCATGTTTTTGCCAATACCACCGATGAGGTGTCCCTTGGCAATTAATGTTTTGTCCCCACACTTCTCCTATAAATACCAAAACATTCCCTCTTTCATTTCATTTCCAAATCCTTCACCACTAGTTTCTGGTCTCTTTACCTTTCAAGGAGTCCTCCCATGGTTCCCTCAAGCTCTCAAGGTCCCGACCTTCACGTTTTAGGAGTTGCGTTTTAAGGTAAGGGGTCCTATCTCTCTCCTTATTTTCAAGTACTCTCTTTTATGTAATTTCTTTTATACTCCATGTTCAAATGTTGGAGGATGTTATTTTATTTTCAAATTACTGTAATTTTTATTTTAATATGATGAGACACCCCCTCTTTCTCTCATTAATTCATTTAAATAAATTTTAAGTGGCGTCGTTAGGCTGACGAATTTTTGTAACGGATTCTTTCACCCTTCTCATTTTCAATTTATATCTTCATGTAAAGTCTTTCAAGATCCTTTTATTTTGTTGGGGTATGATATTTTATATCTATCATACTTCAGTATTTATGTTCATATGATTAGAGACCCTATTTTATCTCATCAATTCATTTTTTTGAAGTATTATGTGACGCCATAAACTGCTGAATTTCCATAAGAGAAGTCTAATTTTTGTCTTCCTTTCATGTTTTTCATTTCATGTGGTATGTATTTAATATTTTATTAACATGTTCTTATATCATTTATATTCTGTGCCTCTATTTTTTCATGGATCATTTATGAGTGTGTGACCCATGTACCCTCTTTTTTTCAACATTTTGTAAAACCCTGTAACATAGCTGTTATGCTACAGAATTTTCGTCTCTAAATGTCTCTCTCTTTGTCTCAAATTATAATATTTTATTATATGAATACTCAATTATCATTCTTATACAAGTTTATTCACATTTATATTAAAATGTTCTATTTAAATTTTGGGATTTACATACGTGAAACCCGCTTTCATTTTCCATGGGTTTAAAGGGACATAATGATATTGTCTTAAAAGATGTTTCTTAAAATGTTATGATTATGAAAATAACCCCATTTATTTTATGATATGTGGATTATTTATGAAATTTTAGATGATGATATATGTGTCTCACATAACAAAAAATTCAAATTAATGGTGTGCCCTGATAGCACTCCAATGCATTGGGTAATTATTTAATCTCTAGAGATGACCATTTTAACGATACCTTAGTGAATAACCTTGGTATTTTTTTTTAATAACACCTTGACGATGGACCTTGATGATACAAAAATGATTTTCTATGTTAAATTTTTTAGCCACAACTTCAATTTATGAAACATGTTATTTTTATATTTATATGCCTCATGATCTCTTTCTCATTTCTTAAAGTTATTTATCATGAATTTATTAATGTATCTCAAGTTCACATGTAAGATTTTTTCCTCGTTTTCCTTACTGGGCCTTCTGGTCACCCTTTCCTTTGATTTATGTCCCTAGTTTATGAGATGCAGTGATGAAATTAGAATGAAAATGTATGAAGAAGACTTCCATGTGTTTAAGAAGAATGTTTTATGTTTTCATGTTTTACGTTCCTGGCTTCCAAGACACTAATCCTTAAAGATCCTCAGTTTTGTATATTGTAATGAATTTTTATGTGATAAAAAGGAAAGAAGATATAGTTGGTATCAAAGGATGGTTTAGTTATTTGTGGAAATTTGTGTTTGAAAACATTACGAGGATTCTTAATGAAAATATTAAATATAAGAAAACATCCTGGTATTTTGGTGAAGTATTGATTAATTGGTTTCCAAACAAATAAATCCCTGTCTAGATACGAACAAGTAGAGGTTGCTTTGGCACATATGTACATAGGGGTAAAACCCAAAAACACATCTTTGATCTAGACTCGAACATGAACTGGTACATGAGAACAAGCCTTGCTGCACTCTTTGTTACGTCACTCCCAGGGGATATGTTTGGTTAATTGCAAGATTTATATGAATCAATAAGAAGGAATTATAGAAAAATGTAATTGTCTAAGCATGAAGTTTTAAGACATAAAATCCTTTTTAGTTAAATGACTCGTAAATGAAATATGTTTCTCACAAATGATTTATTCTTTTAAAAAATGTCCCCATCGTCTAGGAAAACATTGACTTATTTCCTGAGGAGTTACTCGAACCTCCCCCAGAAAGAGAGGTATAGTTATCCATTGAACTCGTACTTGGATATCATCTAATCTGAGAGACCCCATATAGGATAGAAAATGTGGAGCAAGAGGAATTAAAGAAACAACTCCAAGACCTTTTGGAGAATGGGTTTTTCTGACCAAGTGTGTCTCCTTGGGGAGCACCAGTCCTCTTTGTAAAGAAGAAGGTTTGATCAATGCAGCTATGCATTGATTATAGATAACTTAATGGCATCACAGTAAATAAAAATACTCTCTTCCATGAATTGATGACTTAATTGACCAAATTCATGGGTCTCAATTGTTCTCTAAGATTGATCTTCATTCAGTTTATCATCAATTGAGGGTGAAGAATGAGGATATTCCAAAAAAACTACCTTCCAATCAAGATATTGGCATTATGAGTTTGTTGTTATGCCATTTCGGACTGACTAATACACCTTCTATTTTTATAGATCAAGAATAAGTTGATTTTGGAAACTTCTATTTTATCAAATGGATATCTTTTGTATAGGAAAATGATTTGGAAATTAAATGATAAAGGTTATTTTGGACGATGTTTTCTCTTTTGGAGTATTATATGCCTAAGGGAAATAAAATACTATAGGATTAAAATTGATAAGGAATGGTTGAATTTTTTTTAAGAATTTCTGTATTTATTGAGGACAGATGCTGATTTGGGTTATTTATGGAAAATGATGAACCTAAAAAAGAGAATATGTGAATAGGTTAATTACACTTTAGTATTAGACTTTAATAGTAGTCGATGTTATTTGGAGATAAATGTTAAGATTTATTGGGGAAGACTATGTGACTAAATTCTTCTGAGTTTTGGGTTCCAATCTTAGTATGGATTATTTTGAATAATTTTAAGGATGCTTGTGTATTGAACATTGTTTCTGGAACACTGGGTACTTTTGTTGAATTTTTGAGATCAATAGTCATAATTCTTTTTATAAAGGATTATCCTTTTTGGGGATTATATGATCTCATACAAACCATTTTAGTTTTAGTTGATGACTAAAGAGAAGGGAAATATATAGTTATTATTTTGTGGATTATGAGATTCTCTAGAAGACAGTTCTTGTACTTTTGATGAGACTAAGTCCTTTGAAATGCTCATTATTTAGCGAAAAGATTAGTCTTGGTAGAAACTTATTAAAAATGAAACTCTACTTGAAGGTAAGTATATTTCCTTATGTTTTTATTCTATATAGTGAATGAATTCCTCAAAATTATGAAAAGGAATGTAAAACAAAAACTTTGTTGGTTTATGTTTCTTACTGGGTAATCAAAGACCATTTAACACATCTTACGTTTTTATCTTCTTGTGGTTAATTTTCTCCTAATCATGTTTTCTATCACTCTCCATCTAAACATGACCCTTGTTTTCCATATCCATGTTTTCCTACATAAAATCCATGTATGGGTTAACTCGGGTGACCTTTGCCCATTTTTTTTAAAGTAATAGTTTTACATATGCTTTTTCCGATGTGGGGAAATCAACAAAATTTCTAAGCCCAATTTTAAAATTGCGAGGATGCAATTTATTAAGGGGGGAATATTTTAATGACAAGAAATTTTTGAGTAAATTTTGTTCCCTAATTTCTGTGGGTTATTTTATCTTTCATTCAATAAAATGAGTATAATTAAAATGAGACTGTTGGGTTTCAACTGTTATATGACCATTGGTCAATATGACTGTTGTATACTAAATGTTACTATTATTTTCTATAAATACAAGTTATCTTGATTAATTAATATAGAAAAAAGATTCGATGGCCCCATCCAGTAGTCTTGGGCCGATCAAATCCCATCTGATGGAACACGGGAAGGAGGTAGCACCTTTGGGCTATGCTCTAGAAAAAACCAAATATGAACTTCATCGTGTAAAGCTGGAATGAAATCTCCTTCTTGAGAAGTTCAAGGTGATAGTATTCAATACTCAGGGAATGTTGGCCGAGTCACCCCAGGATTCTATCACCCTAGAACACCGTACTCTTAGGTCCTATGATTGTGTTATAAGGGGCTATGTAACGAGACCATAACTTCCTTGTGTAATACTTTGTTTTAAATAAATATTGTGATTTCTTCTTATGGTTATGTTTGTGAATCTCAATTTTCCGGATAAATATAAGAAGTATATTATTGATGAATTTTTGTAAAAGGATATTTTAAAATATTTCTGTAAACCTTAAATAATTAAAAATGTGTAATGATTTTCAAAAAATGGTCTTCTATAGTTGTGTTCATTATCATAAGTTGGAGTTCATTTTTGAAATTAGAGCATCGATATTTGGTTAACGTGAATTTTTTGGATTTTTCTGAGAAAGATGAATTTTCGGTGAATAGAGAAAATACAATTTTTAGTTTTGGGTGTTTAATGACATCATTAAAGATGTAATAATTATGTAATATCTCGGGTCGACTTATGAATAGTAATATAAGGTATTAGGTGTACCAAGGGGGAAATACCATGGGAAAATACCATGGTCAATCCTATGGTTTTTCCAACACCACCGATGAGGTTTCCCCTAAGAATTAATGATTTGTCCCCACACTTCTCCAATAAATACCAAACCTTCCCTAGTTCATTTCTTTTCCAAATCCTTCCCAAAGAAGTTATGTTCTATTTACCTCCCAAGGAGTCCTCCCAAGGTTCCCTCAAGCCCCAAAGGTCTCGACCTTCATGTTTTAGGAGTTGCGTTTTAAGGTAAGGGATCTCACCTCTCTCTTTCTTTTCAAGTACTCTCATTTTTGTCATTTATTTTATACTCAATGTTCATATGTTTGAGGATGTTATTTTATATTCACCTTTCTGTAATTTTTATTTTCATATGATGAGACACCCCCTCTTTCCCTCGTCAATTCATTTTAATAATGGTTAAGTGGAACCGTTAGGCTACCGAATTGTTGTAAAGGATTCTTTCACCCTTCGCATTTCCAAGTTATATTTTCATGTCAAGTCTTTGAAGTTCCTTTTCTTATGTTGGGGTATGATATTAGATATCCATAATACTTCCCTATTTATGTTCATATGATTATAGAACCTATTTGATCTCATCAATTAATGTTTTTGATGTTTTAAGTGACGCCATTAGGGTGCCGAATTTTCATTAGATAAATCTTATTTTTTTTCTTCCTTTCACGTTTTTCATTTCATATGGTATGTCTTTCAAATTTCATTAAAATGTTATTATATACTTCATATTATGTCCCTATACTATTTTATGGATCTTTTATGAGTGGGTGACCCATTTCCCCTCCCTTTTCAACCTTTTCTAAAACCCTGTAACATAGCAATTATGCTGCAGAATTTTCGTCTCAAAATGTCTCTCTCTTTGTCTCAAATTATTCTATTTTATTAAGTGAATACTCGATTATCATTCTTCTACATGTGTATTAAAATATATATCATAATGTTCTATTTTAGTTTAGGGATTTACAAACATAAAACCCGCTTTCTTTTTCCAGGGGTTTAAAGGGACATAAAGATCATGTCTTAAAAGCTATTTTTTTAAAACGTTATGATTATGAAATGAAACCCATTTCTTTTATGATATATGGGTTTTTTATGAAATTTTTGATGATGATATATGTGGATCACATGATACTAAATAAAAATTAAGGGTTCACTCTGATAGAGCTCAAATGCATTGGGTAAAGATTTAATCTCTTGAGATGACCATGTTAACGATACCTTGGGGAATAAACTTTGTAATTTTTTTAAATGAAACCTTGGGGATGGACCTTGGTGATATGGAAATGATTGTCTAATTTAAATGTTTTATCCACATATTCATGTTATTAAACACATAATTTTTATTATGATATGCCTCATGATCTCTTTCTCATGCCTTAAAGTTATTTATCATGACTTTATTGATGAATCTCAAGTTCACATGTAAAATGCTTCCCTTGTTTCCATTACTAGGCCTTCTTCTCACCCTCTCCTTTGATGTATGTCCCCATGTTATGTGATGCAGTAATGAACTTAGGGTAAAAAATTATGATGAGGAATTTCAATTGTTTAAGAAGAATGATTTATGTGGTCATGTTTTATGTTCCGGGTTTCCAAGACACTAAACCCTAAAGATCTCCGGTTTTCTTTAATGTAATGAAATATTATGTGATAAAAAGGAGGGATGCTATAATGGGAGATGGGTTGAAACCATATTTAAACAATGGGTAAAATTCATTGAAATTAAATCAAATCATCATAGACATGATGTTTATATTGAAGGATATCCAAAGGGATCCTTGATAGCTCATAGACATTTTGATGGACTATTCTAAAAGTTCACTTCTATTAGAACTCCATCACCTGAACCTACTCTGGAACATATTTCTATTCCAATTAATGTGGTCACTAAAGGTAAATTTTATTATTTTTGTAAAATTATGATGTATAATTTTTCTTAAAGTTAAATAATTGGTCTCCCCAAGATTATTTCATCTTTGAGAAGGATGAAAGGTCGATTTTTTTTTTGGTTTTTCAAAATATCCAACCAAAGATGATGCGTCACATTTCTAAGAGAGAGAATTATAATAAGAGTATAAGTAGTGAAATTTAATCTCTCATGTATACTATTTATGAAATGAGACTTGAGTTTAAATATTTCATTAATGGTATCCTTAAAATTATTGAGGACAAATCTATAAATACTTATGTTTCTTCTGCTCCTACTCTAGTGGTTTCGATTGATTAGTTATGGAATTTTGTCAAAGAAGAACTTTCATATGCCTACAGTGGTCCCTCTAGTGGAGGAACTGTGATTCCTTTAGAAATTCTAAGTGATTTTTAGAATGTAACTGAGCATGGTTATATAATGATAAGGAAGTGTGTTAACGATATGAATGCTGACAAAGAGACTATATCTAAGACCGCAGAGTTCTATCTCTCTCTAATTTATACCAATCATGAAATGGATGAAAATGTAAAATTATTGGCTGAAAAACGTCAAAATATTTCTAGAAACATAGCCTTTTAAAGAACAAGTGATACATATCAAAAAGTTAACCCACTTGTCAAACCGTTTTATGGAAGTAAAATATAATTTCATTAGTGTTATGTAAGGTGTTTCCCAAATCAAAATGTATCTAATCATTTTCAGGACCTAGAATTTTTCCCAGGAATCTATTCCAATTACCCCTCAATTGTATCTCAAACCATTAGTTCTCCAGATACCTTATCACATTTAGCTTCTAAATTCTAGCCATTCCCAATGTCTCATGTTCAAGCCTTAAGAAAAATCCATCCAGTTTTTTTGTAGAAGACCATCCTCAGACTGTAGCTGATCTCTCCTCTGGTGTTCAATCTATTATACCTTTTCCAGATCCTACTTCCTTGAATAAGGTGAAAAACAAAGCCAAGGCTAATGCAAAAGAACCAATGGACCCTTCTGTTCAATCTTGAACTTTGTATTTTTTTGTTAGACAATTTTTTGTAAGGCTTTGGTCGTAAAACCATTTTGGTAATAATTATAAATGTCTCTATTATATATTATTCTATTATTTTTATTTTTATAAAATTTATTTACCTTTTTCATAATCCCAAAGGTGGGATAATTCTTATGGAATATTGAAATGTCTTATGGAATAACTGATCTATTATAGTGTTGTTTTTATGTTATCATTGTTATTTTTTTAATCTTTTTTTCATGATACATACCTTTGATATATACTCTTTTATTTTATAGTTTTTATTTGATACCCTATACACAAACTATGAATGACAATTCCTATTTTATATTTTGATCTTACCTTGGATATCTTATTAAAACTATTTTAATACCTTTTACAACTAGTTTTTATATTTATAATATTCTTTGATTACATGATTTGTTATCATAAAAAAGGGGATATTGTTAACCTCCTAGTTATAGTGAATATTAAATCATGATTCTGATGTTATTAATGAGATTCATGTTTCTATATAAGTAATATCTAATCTGATCTAGGTGAAAAAAAATCTACAGATGATACACTATTGAGGTTGGCACATCTAACTCGAGACACCGTTGTTCATGACTCACCACCATAACAAAATCTCACTAAATATAAGATACCACTAGGAGATAACACTACTATAATATCATTCCACTATACTAGATAATTTAAAAATTATGAGAAACCACCAGTCTACACACCATTGGGATTTCATGTCACCATAGCACAAATTTGGCTAAGTATAAGATAACTCTTGATGAGGGACGTCTAATGTCATTCTTCCAACATAGAAATTGAGTTAATTATAAGACACCATTACACATCACACCACTAGACTAAAAAGTTCTAGTTGAAATTATCCCATATTATTGGAATTTCAACTAATTATAAGGTACCATCAGAATGGAATCCCTCTTTATTATTACATAACTTTTTATTACATTTTACAAATATATGATCTTTAGATTTAGTTTCTTGTAAAAAAAAAGTATATAATACCTGAAAACATATAATATTATTTTAATCCACTTAAAATTGTTCTTAATTATTTCATCCGAAGTACAATTACTCCAACTCATTAACTGGGGACATACATCAATGGAAAGGGAGAGCAGAAGGCCCATTAAGGGAAAAAATAGAAATAATTTAAATGTGAACTTTAGAGATATCTATAAAAACATGAGGAATATCTAAATATAATGATAAATAGGTTTATAATAATAATAATAACATGAATCATAACTTGAAAAATTTTCTAAAAATTTTAATTTAGACATTCATAAGCATATCATTAAGGTCCATCCCCAACGTGTCATAAAAATTACATTAGTTATTCACCATGGTATTGTAAAACTTATCATATATAAAGATTAATTTCATTACCCAATGAATTGGAGGGATATAAGGATACATCATTAATATATATTCATATTCATGTTTTCCACATATATCATAATAAAAAATTTCATAAATAACTGATAGAGAATAAAATAAATGGGTTTCATATAAAAATCACGTTGTCTAAAAAAGCGCTTAAAAACAAGTTCCTTTTTTCATTTTAATCCCATGAAAAATGAAGTTGAGTTTAATGTATTTTAATACCATAATTTAAATTTAACATTTGTACATACATGTAAATACCCCTATAAATGATAGAGGTTTGGGTATTTAGAAAAGTAAGTAAAAGAATTTCTTGATTAAAAGAGGGAAATTTTCAGATGAGAATATGACAGCATATTGGATTTGAAATAGGGATTTATAAATTATTAAAAAGAGTGTAAAATAATATCCTATTAATAAAAGAGTCATAATATAGTATAGTGATAGAAACAATTCATATATTAACATGATATAAAAATTTTAAAGACATATAACATAAAGAGAACACGAACCGAAAAGCGATGTTGAGATTTCCCTTACCTTGAACAGTTACATATATGACAATAGGATCAGTAATTTGGGGGCTTGATTACACCTTGGGAGGACTCTTTAGGAGGTAATACTATTATATCATTGAGGGGAATGATTTTGGAATGAAATAAAATAAATGAATGGCTTGGTATTTATAGTAAAAGAGAGGGAGCTTTTTATTAATTTTTTAGGACACCTCATCGGCAGTATTTGAAAAACCATGGGATTTACCGTGGTATTTGAAAATATTTTTGGCCAATTGAGACACCTCATATAATATTATTATCTGCATGCGTTTACTATCATTTTAAATTACATATTACATCATTAGGATGTCATAAAACACACTGAAAACACAAAAAACTGTATTTTTACTATTCACTGAAAAACAATAAAAATAACACAAAGTCACCCAAACCTAATATCGATGTTTTTAACTCAAAAATGAACTCTATTTTATCAAAATAAGTTTCTAAATATGATAAATTTTATTTTTATGTAAAATCGATATTTATTGAAAAAATACTAATACTTAACTAATAATGTCTAAAAGAGTTATTTACTTATACTATTATATCACATTACCATTCAAGATGTGTAAATTAAATTTATACTAATTTCACTTAGGTTACTACTCTTTTTTTCATATTACTATTCATAAGTGTAATGTTACTATTCATAAGTTTTTATTCACCAAAAATGAACTTGATCCTATTAGACTCTAAATTTCTTACTGATCACAACTGTTTATGTCTATTTTTCGAAAAACATTTAACAATATTAATTATATAAAGTATACAAAATATTTTAAAATACTAATCTTTTTAATATTCATTATTAAAATGAATCTTCTAAAAAAATACTAAAAACTCATCATAGATATTTTTTAACAATTGAAATTGAAAAAAAATTGTTATTTTGCCGTAATAAAAAGTAAAAAATTTATTTATAGAAATGGATTACACAAAGAAACTAAGTCCTTGGTACATAACCCCTTATAACAGTTGCATAGGACCTAAGAGTATGGTTTTTAGTGGTGATTTAATCTTGGGGCGGCACAGAAAACATTGCCCAAGTTGTGATTTCTATCAAGTTGAACTTCTCTCGTAGGTGATCTAGTTAAATCTTAACATGATGAAGCTCAACTTGGGCTTAGTTCACAAAAAATCCTAGTAACGTTAACTCCCTCCAAAACTCTGAAAAATGGGCTTCTTATGGTAGTATTCTATAATTAAAGGCCAACAAATCTTTTTTCAACATTAATTATCCATTGTCATTTCTATTTATAAACAATAATTATAACATTAAGAAATTATTATTATTTCCAATGATTATATAAAGATAAAAAAATGATGGATAAATTTCAATTATATATTTATTTATTTTTATTGATTATGACATAGAAAACCACACATTTTCAGAAAACAAACTATTAGTCAAAATTTTAGGTTGTTAGATTCATCCACACCCCCCAAGAAATTTCATCCCCAAAATTTTAACTTGTAACCTCAAAAGAGAAAAGTTGTGGGTAATCATACCTTATTGTCTCCTCTCATTCTCATGTGTCTTATTCATATTTGTGGTTCCTCTATAACACTTTAACAAGGTGGGTAGTCTTTTTGAGTAGAACATTGTCTCTAAGATCCAAGATTTCCAACGACTACTTCTCAATAGCTAGGTCATGTTCTAGTTGTTCCACCTAGTGCTTTAGAACATGTTAATGGTCGGATATTTACTTCCTTAATAGGTATACATGGAACACATCATGAACATGTGCTATATTTGGAGGAGTTGAAAGCTGATGGACCATTTCTCTAATGCAGTCAAAGATTTCATAGGGGAAAATTTACCTAGGAATGAGATTTCCTTTCTTCCCAAACCTCATGATACCCATACAAGGATAAATTTAAAGGAAAACCTTGTCCCCAACATCAAACTCCAAGTCCCTTAGATGGTTGTCGACATAGCACTTTTTCTGACTCTGAGTAGCCATAATTTGTTGTCGGATGGCATGATTATTTTCTATCTTCTCTTTCACAAGATCATTACCAAAACAATTTCTCTCACTAACTTCATCCCAACAAGTATGAGTTCTACATTGGTTCCCATATAGAGCTTCATAGGGATCCATTGGATTTATCGAGTGTAATTTTTTGTTGTACGAGAACATGACTAATGAGAGATTTTGATCCCATCCACCTTTTATGTCCATTCATCATGTTCTCTGTATGTCCTCAAATGTCTGAATAGTACTTTCAGATTTTCCATCAGTTTGTAGGTGATCAGCCGTATTGAAGTTCAATTTGGTACATAGATCATGTTGTATATTTCTCCCAGATTTTGATATGAACCTTTGATCACAATCATATATGATAGAAAGTGTAACTCCATGCATCCTTACCACATCATTCATGTAAATCCTAGAAATTTGATCAAGAGGGAAGTACTTCTGAATATGGATAAAATGGGCAGTCTTTGTGAGATGGTCCACTATAACTAATATCACATGGTTTCCTTTGGATGTTATTGAGATACTAGTGAAAAATTCCATAGTGATAATGTACCACTTTCTTACTGGTGTAGGTAGTTGTTGTAATTCCCCTTTAGAATTTTTTCACTCTACTATTAATTGATGACAGGAATGGAACCTTATAGTGTAGTGATCAATCTCCCTTTATATATTATCTCACCAATAATGATCACAAAGGTATGTAGACATTTTTTTGATTCCATGATGTTTATAGAATGTAGATATATGGGATTTATCCATCACATCATTTATTTCTTGAATAGATACAACACATAGTCTTGTATGAAATTTTAGTACACCTTCATGATCAATATTGAACTTAGGAAACATCACATAATTCATAGCCTGAAACTTCTTCAATAAAAAAGGATATTCTTTCTGGGATTTCAGGATCTTCACTAGTAATGGCAGTTGATAAATATTTTGGGATATGGTTGATGATTTCACTTCCCTTAAAATTCCCATGTTCATTTATACTAGGTCTTTATCAAGGGATCTCCTTGAATCCTCATCAATCCCATAACAAAAGGTTTTTTCCTACTTAATGCATCATCAATATTGTTCTATCTTCCATGGTGATAATTAATTGAAAAATCATTATATTTAATAAGTTCCAACCATCTCCTCTGTCTCATGTTCAATTGATTTTTGGTGAAAATAAACATTAAAAATTGATGGACTGTGTATATATCACATTTCTCCCCATAATGAAAGTTCTTCCAAATCATTATAGAGAAAACAACCACAACTATCTCAAGATCATGTGTATTATTGTTCTACTCATGATTCTTCAACTAAAGAGATGAATAAGAAATGAATTTTTCATTTTTAATGAGTACGCATTAAATCCCTTTTTGATATTCATTTCTAAAAATAAATAATCCTTCTCTGATTGAGGGAAGAGTAAACATGGGTGTAATAACCAACCACTTCATCCAGTCCTGGAAAAATTCCTCTCACTCCTTTTTCTGGATGAACATGACCCTTTTTTGTGTTAAATTGGTTAATGGATTCAAAAGTCATGAATTTTTTCTTAATCCTCAAATAATATCATTATAAACCAAGAAAAATATGAATCTCAATTACTGTTTTATGATGAGGATACTCCCCTAAAACATTTTTTGTTATAGGGTCAACTGAGATTCTTTCATTGGTTATGATGTTCCCCAAGAAAAGAAACTTTTTGTAACCAAAATTTAAATTTTCTAAACCTTTCTAAAATCCTCTCCTTCCATAGAGTTTTCAAAATTACCCTTAGATGATATTTATACTCCTCTCTAGTTTTATAATATATCATAATATCATCAATAAAAACTACGAAACAATTATCAGTGTATTCCTTAAATAATCTATTCATCAAATCCATACAAATAGTAAGGGCATTGGTCAGTCTGAAGGGCATAACAACAAAATCATAATTCCCATATCTTGTTCAAAAGGTGGGTTTTTGGAATATATTTTTTCTTCACCCTCAATTGATGATAACAAGACCATGGATCTATCTTGGAAAAAACATTTCCCCACAAAGATGGTCAAATTGGTCATAAATTCATAAAAGAATGTATTTATTTTTTATTGTGATCCCTTCAAGTTCTCTATAATCAATGCATATCTGCACTGATCCATCCTTCTTCTTCAAAAAGAGAACAGGTTCTCCCTGTTGAGTCAAAACGTGTTTCGACATTTCCATCAATAATTTTTTTTGGAAATCAAAAATCATACATATTTTAATCACATATATTGTTTATCATGTATGTTTTTTAACAACAGTAGTCACTCACTTTGTTTTTCATGTTTGATATATCCTTATGGAAGTCATCTTTTTTGTTCATACACATTGTTTTATATAATTATTCAAAATTTTAACCAGATTATGCATTAAATCATTGTCAGGAATCATAATCTAACTGTGTATTACATTATAACCATAAATCATAACAAGGTTAAGTACCACATTGTAATCTTGTATTATAATCAAGATAAGTATAGTATCACAATTTAATGTATCATGCATCATAACCAGGTTAATTACTAAATCGTAATCGTGTATCATAATCATGATATCCTAACATGGTAATGCATCATTATCAGGTTATTCATCATACTCATATTATGTTTTATATCAAAGAATCGTAACCAAATTAAATATCATTCATCGTAACCATGTTAAGAATCATAACCATGTTATAATTTTTTATTTTTCTTTTCATAAAAAAGGAATTTCTATGTGTGGCCTTTTCGAACCCTCCACACAAGGAAACCCCCCTCCCCACAAAGGGGTCACTCCGGAGAGATCCCCAGCCGGGAAGGAGTTGTTGCCAACCGAGAACGCAGAGCGTCCTAGAGGGTAACAACCCACTCAGCGATGGTCCGTCAAAGTAGTCCGTCAGCATATTGGGTCGTGCCTCATTTTTTCCTTCCCAGTTGAGACTGAGTGACCCGGAAAGACGGGTGGCTCCTGGGGGATAGGTTCTCCCCGAATGCGGACTCCCAGGATTTGAACCCTGAACCTCCGAAAGATGTTATAATTTTTAAACTATATGCATTGTTATCATGATAATACTAACAAACAAGTTATGAGTTTCATTTATAAAATTAATTACTCTCTTATAATAACTTCAGTATGGATTGCATGTATCTCATAAACATTGTTTTATACTTTTTTACATAATGATTTATAAATAAAATTATGTTGTTTAGTTGGTTATTTACTGATCAAAATGATGTTGTTTATTCTGTTTTTTTCGTTGTAATTCCATGTGTCCAAGTCACTCTGAGTTTTTTTTAAGAAATATGATGGTTGGGGAAAATATGACCCTTGGAACCTAAAGCCTATAAATATGAGGTCATTCAAACCAGAATACAAAACTTTTTCTTCTATAAAGTTCTCGAGAGAGAGATGTTATGACATCTCTCTTGACTCGTGCTAAAGCCATGAATATACATGAAGTGAACAACTTCTTCCATGTTCTGTTATTTCAATAAGTTCTTTGTTTCTACTTTGTGAAACCGATCATTGTGATAATGATCGAGGGATTCATGGGAAAGGAAGATGTGTTGTTTTTCATTGTATTGAGGTACTTCAATTTCTTGAAGGACAGAGGTGTCAATTACCTTTTTAATAGGGGACTTCTGGGGAAAGGAAGACAACCATTCCAATCGTCGTATCGAGGGTCTTGAATTTCTTGAAGGATTGAGGGTTTGATTACCTTTTTAATGAAGTACTTCTGAGGATAGGAAGAAAGTCATACCTATCATTGTATCGAGGGCATACCAAGGTGGTGGGAAGACATACCCTCTATCATAGGTGAAACAATACCCTTCACTTTGGGTTAAAAGAATTGTAATACTTTTACATTTCCACTACTATTTGTATTGTAATAGAGAATTATATTTTTCTCCCCTTTCTTTTCATATTCAATTCAATTTTAATTGTTTCAATTATGATACATATTTTTTTAAGAGATTCTATATGCTATATGGTAGAATCATCAATATTTTTATTACCCTGGTCATTGTATTCAATTAAAATACAATTGATTTACATTACTTGTAGTATTACATATTTGTATTTCCATAGTATCCAAGACATATATGGTCTATTGTATTGATTTTTAATTGTATTATTTTAAGATCTATTAAACTAATTTATTTCTTAAGTGTTTAAATACAAAGTTTTTAAACATAAAATTCACCCTTCTTGTATTGTGTCATCTAATATATCTATACATCTTTGTTACGATCTAAAAAATCATATCATAAGTGGTTTACCTGTTTTTTGTTACATTTGTTATTTCTTTTGGAAATACAATTATATTTATTTTAAAGATATTTTGTTTATAACTACTTACTACACTATCATGTGGAGTTTAAAGGTATTGTTTTATTAGATGGAAGGAATGAGTATTGGACCAGTTGTCAATCTAAATCCAACTAGACCACCTATATTTGATAGGAATGATTATGAGTATGGGAGAGATCGAATGAAGGAATTTTATTTATTAATACTGGAGTGGATAACTTTATCATGGTTAATGGAGGTTATAAAATCCCAGAAAAGGAAGTCAGTACCTTCAACAATTAAGAGAAACAAGAATATCAACTGAATTACAATGTACACAATAATTTTTTGTGTTACTTAACCAGGAATATATATAGTCAGATATCATCCTGTAAAGAATCCAATCGTATCTAGATGAAATTGGAATTCACACTTTTTGGTACATCCAAAGTCATAGAAGCAAGAAGGAAAATGATTCGAGCACAATATCATGGGTTTCTTTCAACATATGGAGAACAAGTATGCAAGGTGAAATAAAGGTTTATGACAATCTTCAATAGTCTACAATCCATAGGTGAAAAAGTTCTTGATGATGATTCTCTTGTAGACAAGATTATTGATATTATTCCTAACTAATGGTAACAAAAATGGATGGTTATTGATGAAAACAAGAAAGTTACTCAAATAAATATTGATGAGCTATTTGTCACTCTACTTCAGCACAAGATTAGAATGAAAAGAGATGATAATTTCAATAAGAAGAAGTATGAAAATGGGAGTGTATCTCTTACTACTACTAAATCTAAGATACCAGAAAGGATATAAAAATCCAAAGCTAAGAAAGTTATTATTATATTAGAATCAATTGATAATGATCACTCAGATAATTATTTAGCCAAACATTCTCCAAGGATGAACAACATTGTTGGAAACAAAGACATTCAATATATATTCAAAAATAAAGATAGAAAATAAAAGAATGATTTTGGGGTCACTTGTTATGAATGAAAAAGATAAGGTCATATTTGACTAGATTGTATTTTACAAAAAAGAAAAGAAAGAAATGATAAATTTTTTGAATGAAACAAGAAATAGTATTTCAAGTCAAAGAAAAAGACTGTTTTTAAGGAAAATGATACTTATAGTTCATTTGAGGGTGGTTCATTAAATGAATCCTCATATAATGAATCGTATGGTTAGAGACACATAAGACTCATAGACAAACTACTAATTGAGAATCATTTCAACATGGAAAAGGTACACAATTCTTGAATCCCTTAAAAATATATCTTTAAATGAAAAATTTCCTGATGATAAAAATTCTTACTTCTCAAATGAAAAATCTTCAGCTGTAGATGAAAATTTACCTTCCTTTAAAGATGTTTCCAAATTTTAAAAATTACATGAGAATGAAAATTCAAAACTCAAGAAAGAGATTGATAAGTAAAATTCTAAAATATCAATTCTTACAATATAAATATCAGATCTATCAAAATATCATGATAATAAAACACATGATTAGGAAATTATTTGTAACACCCCATGATTTCATAGTACATTATCTCTTTAATGTAATTCAATAGCTTTCGCTACAGGCAACATCTAGATTGAGTGCAACACAACTTACCAAACTAACCATTCAAGAAGCAATTATGAATAGTATTAACCATATTTTTAATTGTATATATATTTTATATAATATTAACATTAATATTTTCTTTTTCATAGAAATTATTTAATGAAAATTCAATTTTTATGATAAAAGAGGTATTTTTTAAAAAATGAAGTTCACTCGCCTTTCAATGGAGAACCATTTTTAAATCCAATATTTTACACTTTTATATATTTAATTTAATTAAATTAAATTCTTTTTTCGAAGAGGTATATAAACAATTATTTTGGTTAATTTTTTGGTACTATTTTTATAACTTTCATAATTTGATGAATAGTGAAAAATACTAAATTTTAATTAAAAAAACATTTTTAATCGAAATAATTTATGGTGTTAAATTATACATTTTAGTGGATTTAAAGAATAATTAAATTATATTTTTTTTCCATTTAATACAATTTTGGTCATTAGAAGTAATTTCACTTTGAAATTGGACATAAACAAGAGTCAATCTTTGGATAATTATTATTTCATAAAAAACACGCTTTTTTTGTGACAACAGAAATTAATTTTAAATTAATCTCTACCACTTATATATTTTGAATTTGGAAAAATGGATTCCATATTTTGAATCATTAGGTCAAAACTTTTTAATTAGGTAACTTTTATTTTTAGAAATTATAAATATTTACATGATTAAATATATTTTTTACCATTGTTAAAGGGTAAATATGGTAAATAAGGGTGAACAAATATTACAATAATAATATTAAATTACCCAAAACTATGTCCTATTTCTATTGGTTGATACATGTTAGACCATGGGAATCCTTGGGTCGATTTTGGGACCCCATGGATCCACTTGAGAGTTATAATGACACTTTATAATAATTAATTTAATGTAAAGACAAAAATGACATAAAACATATATCTTTTAGTAAACTAATTTTTGCATGAGGTAATATAAGTTATCATTTTGACTATAAATATTCATTTAAAATAGAAAAAAAATTCATACATTATGGAATTTTTTTATAAATTTTAGTCATCAAATAAAATTAACTATTTATGACACAATAATGATGTAGTGTTTACCTCATTAATGAGTGATTTAAAGAAATGAGATTATAAAAATTAAAAAAATATCCAAAAGCTGTCTAATTATTATTGGATGATTTTATTTCTAACATGAGTTATCTTATCGTTGACGTTAAGGGGTTTTTGACCTTTAGAAACCGAAAATCAGTATATAATAAAATAATATTTTTATACATTCCTAAAGATCCCCTCCTCTCTATTATAAAAATCCATCACCTCTATCCCATTAGTCACGCCTGAAAAGCCCCATGGATCATCCAAAAACTAACCAATTAATATCCTTACATCCCTATATTCCTTTTAGATTCCATACCATAGGCAGAAGCCACATCAAGGATGCCTTTTTGATTAAACTGAAGGGAGTTACCCTATTTAAAGGTAACATCTTATCTTAAGTTCTTTTTTTATTTTACTTCACCAACCCCCTAAACTATCTTTATTCCTTTCTTTTATAACAAAAACATTATACTCAATATACTATGTTGTTTTTATGATATTTATTTTAACTACACTTACACACACCTCTATCTAATGGGTATAGAAAAAAATGTTTCAGTGGACGACAAAATATTGCCTCATGAAACAATTATTGTTCAATTTTCTAATAAAACCTCTCATGATGGCCATTATGATGGTAATATAATTATATATGATATACATGATATTTATTTTATCTATAAGCTTATGTAATAATTTTTTATAGAATACCATCATTATTTTCATGTTTTATATATGATAACTTCATTTGAGGAAGGGCGGACTACCGCCCCCTCAAAGTGATATGAATCAGTCATACCATAAATGGATCATATAAAAGATGCTTGTAATGAACTTCTGTAATGGATATAAAATATTATATTATACTGGAATAATAATATACATATGTATCATTTGGTTTCCTTTCCTTTAAAAAATGGAAGTATCATTCATGCGTATATACGGATTATCGTCTCCACAACTGCAAAGAGATTAATTCCCCATCATAAACATTAAAGAATAATTTTTATTTGATTATTAAAAATAATTTGTAAGAACTTAATATTATTCTGGATATAAATTAAATACATCATATCCATAACAAACATGGCTTACGTAACAAAACATATAAAAGAAAACAAATCGTCTAACACCCGAAACAATGATACTACTAAAATATTATTAACAAATCAATATTAGAAGATCTTATATGATATCATATTTATGTATGTAGTTCCTATATAATTTAAAAACAATGATTTAACTATTATAAAGAAGGTTAACATACCCTTGACCAAGGAAAAATACAAGGTAAAAGATAATTTCACAATCTCTTTAATATCCGATGTGGTTTTTACTTAAGTATCTATTGAGACCTCAGTATCATCCACATCCATTTTTCCTAAAAATTTATTTCAAAACATTTATAATATTTACTATAAAATGGATTAATTTCATTTATACCCTTGTTTTACTTTTTATATAATGATTTGAAAGTAATCATTCCCTTGTTTTCCTGAATATGTACTTTATGACCCTTTTCAGCAAATTAAGGTCATATTTTTTTAACTTATACAGGGGGTGCGGCTATTCTTCGCCGTTATAAAACCTTTGAAGCTTTCCTTCCAAGATTATAAGAATATTTTCAAAATAAATTCTTTCTTTTATAATGACATGACTTTTAAATTATTTCAAAATAGAAATAGATATTTCTCTCAAATAGTTTTTATTTCATCTATATTAACATCCTTTATTGAATTTTATACTTATTTGAAGTTGATTTATTATGATACAAATCATAAAAATTGTATTGAAGGTTTTGTGATATGTTTGACCATGGATGTGTTATTTTTATACCATTCGTGTTTTATGGTTAATGTGTTAACATTTTGTATGCAAGTTTCAATACGAATGTTTTTGTTATGTTTCAAAATTTTTATATGAGGAATGCATTGGACTTAGTAAGTGATGGGTGGAGCATGATATAGATCCT
This sequence comes from Viscum album, assembly GCA_963277665.1. NCBI lineage: Eukaryota > Viridiplantae > Streptophyta > Magnoliopsida > Santalales > Viscaceae > Viscum > Viscum album. The sequence goes on from OY728137.1 coordinate 1,104,726,936, forward strand.
CGATGCATCAGTATGTCTCATGGGACAAACTAGTGTCTTGGAAGAAGGCCTTTACAGAATCTTATTTGTAGTCTTGGCATGAGGCCATGACTATATGGTTATGATGTCCGGTATTATGCATTCCATCATTATGAAATTAGCAATTGATATTACATATGATTGTTAGATAAGAAGAATGTCCTTATGAATAAGTAAATGGAATTATTTCATTTATATTTTCCATATTATGTTGAAGTTAAAGTTTAAAATGATTTTTTTAGTTCTATACATTGCCTTAAATGTTTATGATTTTTTAAGAAAGTTTCTGCTATACTTTTATCTTTACTGAGCATCTGAGTTAACCCCTTTATATGTTTTATATTTCTGAGTATGTGAAGAATTATTTAATGGTTAACCTGTAGGGATAGGCTAAGGGATATTAATGTGGTAAAAAGAGAGAAAATTTTGTTTTTCTTTTTATTTCATGATGCAATGTAAAACTTATGTATGTATCCAGTATTTCCAAGGCTACTAAACTGATCGGTCTTTCAGTATTTTATCCTTTGTGCTCATGCCAATGTTATGTAATAACGGAATGACTCTGGGTAACTGGGGTCTAGGCCTTATAGTTGGTATCAGAGGATGTTTAGTACAAACAATAGAAACTCGATTCAGATAAACTCTGATTAGAGCACATTACCCTAAGATAGACATTGACGATTGGTATAGGAGAAATTCATAGAATTTTGGTAATGTAGAGATTTTAATTATTTTCAAATCAATAAATCCCTATCTGAATATGATCAGGTAGAAGAGGCTCTGAAATAGATGTACCTAAGAGTGAAAACTCTAACAAGGAGTTTTGGGCTTGACCGAGGGTATCCTGGTATAAGACAACGGGCTTTACTGCACTCTTGGTTACGAAACTCCCGGGGGATATGCTGAGGATAATTCGCATTTTCATTACAAACCGTTATGAAGGATTTATGAGTATATACATCCCCATAGAAAACAATTTTATGATTATGGATTATATTAATAAATTGTTCAATTTATGTGTAGTGTTTTACACTTTTGGAATTATGTATTGTGATTCATAAATTAATGTATTGTATGACTTTATTTAGAAATGGCACCTAGTGGATGGAATGGGAACCGTATTAATGAATGTAATACATGTAGGTATTATACTCCAACTCACGATAATAATAGTGGAGCTAGTGATGAAACCGGTTCTAATCAATTAATCACCATACTGGGAAACTCACTCAGGTTATGAATACTACCATTACCTGTATGGACCACCATGATCCACAACATTGAGGTTCAATGTTAGACTAATTCATGAGGAAACAACCCCAAACATTCAATGGGACTACAAATCCATTTGTAGCTGAGTAATGGATAAGTTCTTTAGAGAAAATATTTCATTCTTTGGGGAGTAGCAAAAGGGAAAACGATTTCATGGTAGTTTATCATCTCACGAGATATGATGATCAATGGTGTTCATTAATTCCAAACAAAAAGGAATAAGAAGAAGTATCAAATTTGAAATGTAGGTAGTTTAAAGAGTTTTTCTTAGAAAAATACATTCCTCATGACCATCAAGCAGATATAGAAAGACAATTTCTTGAGTTTGGGGAAAATAGAGGATGAGAATATCGTTAAGTATTAGGCTAACTTTACATGGTTAGAAAGGCATGCTAGAGATTATACACACAACCCAAGGAGAAATATAGATCAGTTATATGATGGGTTAAAACCATTTCTTTGTTGATCATTAGTCTCACAATCCTTCTCATCAAATGAATATATTGTCTCATGTGCTATCATGATAGAAAATTAATTCTCTATGTCTTACTACTTTAAAGAAAAACTAGAGAAGAAAAGATTTGTTGAACACTATAGAAATGGAAATGAAGGGAAGAAGGTAATAGTTGAATATCAATCCAACTGTAAATGTAGGAAGAAACACCCTAGTATTTTCTTGAAGGGAATATGAGTCTATTACAAGTGTGGTGAAAAAGGCCACCAATCTCATGATTGCTATGGAAAGTAAGAGGCTATCAATGTTGAATTCTATAGTTGTAAAAAAATGGGGCATTATAAAAATGAAGGTCCTAAGAATTAGGGAAATATACCTCAAGAATGGAAAGGGGATCAAGGCTAAGCTTATGTTATCACTACTACTGAGGTTGTATCTCCAAAAGATGTGGTGGTAGGTAATTTGATGGTTTCCTCCAGTTTAGCCAATTATTTATTTGATTCAGGATCATCGCATTATTTCATATCTTCCTAGTTTTCTAAGAAAATTAGATATTTCCAATTTGATTTTAGAATGGAGATATTAGTTAAAACTCATAAGGGAAGAATCATTGAAATGATTTTTTGAGAATCATTCCCCATTAGGGCATATAAATGTTCTTTATCCACTAATCTCATCATCATATCCATGATTGAATTTTATATAATCCTCAGAATGGATTGGTTTTCAGACCATGATGTGAATATTTAATGCAAGAAGAAGGAGGACAAAAATTTTGATGATGATATGGAATACCTTATCTTTAGAGAAGAAATGTCACCATCTGATTCTTATCTAGATCCAAAACCTATAGCTCTACTAAATTCAATTATTGTGGAAGGAGTGAAATAACTATTGGTGAGGAAATTAATGTTCAAATAGACAATGTACCTATTGTGCAAGAATATGTTGATGTATTTCTATAGTATTTACCTAGATATCCTACAGAATGATAAATTGAGTTTTCCATTGATTTAATTCCTGGTTCAATGCCCATATCAAAGACCCCTTATAGAATATTGATTGTGGAATTACTGGAGATAAAGAAACAACTAGAGGAGTTGAGTAACAAAGGATTTATTCTCCCTAGTGCATCTCCAAGGGGATCCCCTATTATTTTTGTTAAGAAAAAATATGGATCTATGAGGTTGTGCATTGACTACAGGGAGATCAATGATATAATAATAAATAAAAAGTATCCCCTACATCACATTGCTGATTTATTTGATCCAATTCATGGAGATCAATATTTTTCAAAGATTGACCTTCGATCTGGATATCATTAGTTGTGTGTGAAGAAGGAAGACATTCCCAATACAACATTTTGAACTTGGTACGAGCATTATGAGTTTTCAGTAATACCTTTTGGACTAAATAATGCACCCTATATCTTCATGGATCTAATGAATAGAGTTTTAAAGGAATATCTTGATGACTATGTAGTGGTATTTATTGATGATACCTTGGTATACTTAAAAAGCTATGGATATCATGAAAATAAATTGCACACTATTCTGAAAACTCTTAGAAGAAATTAATTGTATAAGAAGTTTAGCAAGTATGAATTATCGCTTTATGAGATTTCTTTTCTGGGCCATATTTTCTATATGGATGGAATCTCCATTGATCCTTCTAATACAAGAGAAATCCATGAATGATAAGCACTAATGAGTATAACTGAGGTACAAAACTTTATTGGTTTAGCAGGTTCCTATCGGTATTTTTTCCAATTTTTTTCCAGATTAGCTATCCCATTAACCAAGCTCACATGTAAAATGGATAAATTTGTTTAAAAAAAGTGTGAATAATGTTTTGAAGAATTAAAGTGAATATTAGTCAATGCTCCTATATTGACTCTACCATCGGGAAATGATGGGTTTATTATTTATAGTGATGCTTCAAAGAAAGGACTTTGTTGTGTCCTTGCACAGAATGATAGGGTTATTTCTTATTCATCAAGACATCTAAAAATTCATGAAAAAAACTATCCCACTAATGATCTCGAGTTAGCAGCTATAATAATTGCTCTAAAGATGTGAAGAAACTATCTCTATGGTGAAAAACGTGAGATTTATATTGATCACAAGAGTTTGAAGTGTATTTTCTCACAAAAAGAACTCAACATTAGGAAAAGGGGATGGCTTGAACTACTCAAAGATTATGATTCCACCATACACTACCACTCCGAGATGGAAAATAAGGTGGTAGATGATTTGAGGAGAAAGGATCAAGGAGTTTTGAATAAGATGAGAGTTGATAGGGATCCTATGTTCATGGATCTAGTAATGATGGATTTGGGAATAATCACGGAAGGTGAAACATCAATACTTTTTCAAATGGTTGATAAAACATATTTACTAGAAAGGATAAAAAGTTCTGAGACTGATGATAGATATTTTAAAAATATAATTAAAGTTGTGAATGATGGGAGATTAATCGACTTAGTATACGAAGATAGGATTTTGAAATTTGGGAAGAGACTTTGTGTTCCTGACATACCTGATCTAAAAAGGGAATTGTTGGATGATGCTCATAGCTCCAATTTCTCTATAAACTCAGGTAGCACTAAGAAGTATTGATATTTGAAGGAATATTTTTTGTGGCACAACATGAAGAGAGAGATTGCTGATTGTGTGTCAAGATGTATGGTTTGTCAACAACTGAAATATAGAAGACAACATCCTAGAGGAGTCATGCAACCTCTTCCCATACATGAGTGGAAATGGAATGATATTAGGATGGACATTGTCATGGGGCTACCAAAGTCTCTTATAAGTAATGATGCAATATGGGTCATTGTTGATCATCTTACCATGTCAAATAATTTTCTTGCTATAAGAGAAGATTTACCACTTGAAAGTCTAGAATGACTATATATTAAGGAAGTTACAAGACTTTATAGAGAACCCCTATGATTTTTTTTATCGTGATCCCCATTATACATCAATATTCTATAAAAGTCTTTAGAAGGCCTTGGATACTAAACTTCATTTGAGCACTGCCTACCATACTAAAACTGATGGAAAATCGGAATTGACTATTCAAACCTTAGAATACATGTTGAGATCTTGCTCACTTGACTCTCAAGGTATGTGGGATCAATATTTACCTCTTGAAGAATTTTCCTATAACAATAATTTCCATTCAAATATTTAGATGGAACCATATGAATTGTTATGTGAAAAGAGATATCGCACAATAACTTTATGGGATGATGTTTCTGAATGAAAACTCATAGGCCCCAAACATGTTGATGACATAATGAAAAAGTTGATGATTATCCAAACCCATATAAAAGCTTTACAAAGTAGGCAAAAGAGCTATGCCGATAACCGAAGGAAGGATTTGGAATTTCAAGTAGGATATCATGTTTTCATGAAGGTATCTCCATGGAAGGGTGTTATATGATTCGGTAAGAATGGAAAATTAATTCCTAGGTATATCGGACCATTCGACATTCTAGAATGATTTGATGTTGTAGCTTATCGTTTGGCAATGCCACCAAGTCTCCCCAATGATTATGACGTGTTCGACGTATCACTGCTGAGAAAATACATGTCTGACCCAACACATGTAGTCAACTATGATGAAATATAACTAGAACCTGACCTTTCTTATTGTGAAGAGCCTATCAGAATTCATGATAACAGAGAACAAGTGCTGAGAAATCGGACGACTCATATGGAGAAAGTTCTTTGGAGAATTCATAAGATGGAAGAGGCAATGTGGGAACTCGAGGAACTTATGATGAAGAACCACTAGAATCTTTTTATGTAGTAGTACTCTAGAAATTTCGAGGACGAAATTATTTGAAGGAGGGAATAATTTAACACCCCAAGCTTCCATGATGAATTTCCCTTTGAATAATGCAATATCTTGCATTGTACACAACATTGAGATTCTTACACAGCATGACCAATCATTCTATCCGTTACGAATTATAATACCTACATTCTGAAATTTTATAAATTTTAATTTTTAAAATGGTCTTAATTTTTGGATTAGGAAAATCAAAATTAGCTTAGGGTGATTTTTTTGTACTTTTCTTAAAACTTTCAATTTTTGATGAATAGTAAAAAAAATATTAAATTTCAATTAAAAACAAATTTTTTAATAGAAATAATTTATAGTGTTAAATTATATATTTGAGTGGTTTTAATGTATCATTAGATTATATTTTTATCATTTAATATAATTTAGGTAATTGGATGTAATTTCACATTTAAACTGGACATAAACAAGTGTCAATCTTTTTATAGTTATTATTTCTTAAAAACACGCTTTTTGTTTTGACAATGGGAATTAATTTTAAATTAAAATATTCAAATTATTTGTTTTGAATTTATAAAAATGGATTCCATATTTTGAATTAGCAGGTAAAAATTTTGTAAATAGTAAACTTTTATTTTTATAAATTATGAATATTTACTTCAGTAAATTTTATATTTATCATGGTTAAAGGCTAAATCTGGTAAATAAGGGTAAACAAATATTATTATAATAATATTAAATTACCCTAACATGTGTCCAATTCTAATATTTTGATACATTTCTGACCATGGGCTTCTTTGGGTCTATTTTGGGGCCCCATGTAACCACTTGAGAGTGATATTGACACTTTATATTAATTAATTTAAAGTAAAGTAAAAAATGACATAAACATATATCTTTTAGTAAAACAATTTTTATAAGGGGTAATATAAGTTATCATTCCTATTATAAATATTCATTTGAAATATAAAAATATTTACTAAATCATTGTATTTTTTCAATAATTTTTTAACATCAAATAAAAAAAATTATTTATGACATAGTAATGATGTATTGTTTACCACATTAATGAATGATTTAAATAAATGAGATAATAAAAATTAAAAAAATATCAAAAACCTATACAATTCTTATTAGATAATTTTATCTCGAACATGTGTCATCTTATCTTAGAATTTAATGAGTTTTGGACCTTTAGAAACCGAAAATCATTATATAATAAAATAATATTTTCAAACATTCGTAAAGAGCCCCTCCTCCACCTTATAAAAAGCCCTCATCTCTAACCCATTTCTCACAACTCTCAAGACCCTTGGATCATCCAAACTATACCCAATTAAGCTCCTTATATCCCTATATTTCTTTTCTATGCATTACCTTAGGTAGAAGGGACTTCAGGGAAGCCTTTTGGTTCAAACCAAAGGAAGTTACCTGATTTAAAGTGTATATCTCCTCTTATGTTCTTTTCTTTTATGTTACATCTCCAACACACTAAACACTCTTTATTCCTTTATTTTATAACAACACATGTATACTCAATATACAATGTTGTTTTTATGAGATGTATTAGAACTAAACTTACACACACCTCCAACTAATTGGTACAGAGCATAATGTTTCTTTGGACGGCGAACTACTACCTCACGAAACGATGATTGTTCAATATTCTAATACCACTACTTATGGTGGACATTATGATGGAACCATAGTTTTATATGATATTTATGACAATTATTTTATCTATAATATTCATTAATTATGTTTTATAGAATAACTGTATTATTTTCATGTTGTATATATATATATGATAATATCATTTGAGGAAGTTCGGACTAATGCCCCCTCAAAGTGATATGAGTGGTTCAAACCATACATGAAACGTATAAAGGATGGTGTTAATGAACATAAGTAATGTATATAAATTATTATATTATACTATAATAATAATATAACTATGTATTATTTGTTTTTATTTCCTTTTAAAATACAAAAAATGAAATGAAAGTAGCATTCATGCGTACGTAACGATTACCGTCTCCACGAACAAGATGAGAATCCTTCCCCATCGTACCCATTCAAGAATAATTTTATTTTGATTATTAAAAATAATTTTTAATAACTTAATATCATTCTGGTTATTAATTAAATATGTCCTATTCATAACAAACATGGCTTATGTAACGAAACATTTAAAGGAAAAAGAATCGGTTAACACCCGAAACAATGATACTACTAAAATATTATTAACAAAGCAATATTAGAATATCATATATGATATCATATCAATGTATTTAGTTCTTTTATAATTTAAAAATAATGATTTAAATATTATACATGATGTTAACGTACCCTTGGCCAAGGAAAAATACAAGGTAAGGGTTAATTTCGCAATCTCTTTATTATCCGAGGTTGTTTTTACGTAAGTATCTACTGAGACATATTTATCATCCATATACGTGTTTCTTAAAAATATATTTCATAACATTATTACTATATACTATACTATTGTTTAAATCCATTTATACCCTTGTTTTACTTTTTATAAAATGGTTTCAAAGGAATCATTCAGTCGTTTTCCAAACAATGTACATTATGACCCATTTCGAAAAATTAAGGTAAGTATGTTTTTTAACTTATACGGTGGGTGCAGCTATTCCTCACCATTATAACACATTTAAATCTTCAATTGCAAGTTTATAATAATATTTTCAAAATAAATTTTTTCTTTTACAAATACATTACTTTTATATGATTTCAAAATAGAAAGAGATATTTCTCTCAAATAGTTTGTATTTCATCTATGTCTATATCCTTTAATGAATTTTATACTTTCTTGAGGTTGATTTATTATGATACAAATATTCCATATTATATTAATGTTTTTGTGAAATGTCTGATTGTGGATGTGTTATTTTTATACCATTCATAGTTTATTTTTAATATATTAACATTTTTATGCTAGTTTTAAAATGAATGTTTATATTATGTTTCAAAATTTTCATATGATGAATTCATTGGAATCAGTATGTGATGTGTTGAGCCTACTATAGCTCTTTGATGTGTCGGAAGGTCTCATGAGACAGACTAGTGTCTTGTCACAAGTCCTCGACAAAATCTTAATTGTAGTCTTGGCATGTGGCCTTAACTATGTTGTTATGATGTCAGGCATTATGCATTCCATCATTATGAAATTTTCTATTGATATTACATGTGATTATTCGATAAGTTGAATATTCATGTGAATAAGTAAATAGAATTAATTGATTTATATTTTCCATAATATACTAAAGTTTATGTTTAAAAGGATTTTGTTTTAGTTTTATACATTGCCATAAATGTTTATGTGTATTTATAAAATGTTTCACTATACTGTTATCCTTATTAAGCATAGCTCACCCCTTTCTGTGTTTTATTTTTTCCTAGGATGTGAAGAATTATTTTATGGTTGACCTTCCTGGATAGGCTAATCTATATGAATGTGGTCAATAGAGACAAAATTTTGTTGTTGTTTTTATGTCATGATGTAATGTAAAACTTATGTATCTAGTACTTCCAAGGCTACTAAACTGGTCGGCCTTTTGGGATTTGATCCCTTGTGATCATGCCAATGTCATGTAATTATTCACCGACTCTAGGTAACCATGGTTAGGGCATTACAGTTAGATTCATCCAAAGAATTTTATTACTCAGTAGACTAGAATTAGGGGAAGGAAAACAAGGTGGAAGATGCTCTAAGTATAAATTACCATGATACCCAATACATGATGAGGATTTAAATAGACCCAATATTCCCATATATTCAAAGGATGGATATGATAATCACAAAGGAATGAATGAAATCCTAACCTTCCTAAATTATTATTAAACTATCAATCTATCTAAAGGTCAATAAGGCCCATAAAGATGATATAGAGCTATATAAGGAGATAGGGAAAATTCTAGAGTTTAGATATAATAAAGGTAGATTTATATGATTCTAGAAATGAATATATGTCCCTTAAAAATTGCAATTGAAGAAGGTTTTGTTGGATGATTCACAAAAATCATCATTCTCTATCCATCCTAGAATCATAAATATGTATAAAGAACTTAAGCAACACTTTTGGTGGGAAAACATATAAAGGGATATCATGGAGTACATCTTTAAATGCTTGGTATACCATAATTTAAATATATAATGATACAATTCTTAGTGGACAATGTAATCATTACCTATACTAGAATGAAATGGGATGTCATCAACATGGATTTCACCATCTATCTTCCTAAGACTTCTATAGGAAATAATTTCATTTGGGAACTGTTGGATAGACTTGAAAACTTAAAACAATTAATTTTTATTCAATAGGATTTATCACATGATAAACTTTCAATGTTATACATTAATAAAGTGTTAGAGTTTCATGGAGTATGACTCTCAGTTTTATTCGATCAGGATTCAAGTTTTAACTTGATGTTCTAGGTAAGTATTCAATAAGTATTGGATACACACCTAAGCTTCAACATTGTTTATCATCCTTAAACAACTGTTCAATCTGAAAGAAACATCAAACATTGGAAGATGTCCTAAGATCATACTATATATATTTTAAAGGAAGTTGGGATCAAAATACTCCTCTTTAAAATTTCACGTATAACAATAGTATCCACTCTGGCATCCAAGTAAAACTATTTGAGCCTCTATATAGAAAGAGATGCATAAATTTGACATATTGGAATAAATTTGGGTAATGGAGTTGTTAGAACCTAATCTTATCAAAGAAATTATATAAATGGTTCAAAATATTCAGTGATTGATAGAATATCATTGTTAATAATCATTGATAAGATCTAGATTATGAGGTTGTTGACAAGGTATTCCATTAAATATATTCTTGGAATAGGGTAATGAGATTTGGGAATAAGGTAAAGTTAATCCCTAGATACATCAATCCCTTGGATATTACTGATAGTGTTGGGACTATAGAATATTTCATAGTACTTCCAACAAACCTCTCTCGGGTATATAATGAGTTACACATATCAGTTTTGATAAAGTACATACCAGATTCATCACATGTACTAAACATGAAGGATATTCAATTGGGACATGGTCTCTTAGATATTGGATATCATGGATCAAAGTGATAAAGTTAAAAAAAATAGGACAACCAACATGGACAACGTTTTGTGATGGGATCATAAGATTTAGGAATCTATATGGGAACTTGAATATATTATGAGACAAAATTTCCCTCTTTTTTCTCATAGGAGTAATAATATTTCAATGGAAAATTTCATTTAAAGGGTTAGAATGTAATGCACCATAATTTTACTATTTATTTTCTGTTAAATAAATATCATGCTGAATAGCTTATTTTACATGAAACATTGTACTAAAACAAAACATAACATTTTTTGTATAAAAAATATTCCAAAAAAATGTAAAATTACTTATATTATGACAATACAATATAAAAAATCATTAATAAAATACAAGTTTAATACATCTGAAAGTAAATAAGAATTCCATGAATATAGAATCTTTACCCTTGGGATTTTAAATGAAGATCCTCACCTTGATCACAACTATTTAAATCAATCAAATAATAATAAATATAATTTACATGTTCAGAGAAAAATAAATGAATGCGATGAATTATTTTAGTAATTAATGTTACATTATATATAAGAATGAAATTGAACTTGTATATATATAGTTGTTGGAAATATGGTCATTATACATATGGTCATTGGATATATGGTTATTAGGTATTCATGCATCTAATAGGTATATTGTGGTTGTATTATTTTTAGTAAAAATTTAAAAGTAATTTATGTAAATAAAAAACATTTAATTAATATTTCATTATATAAATATATTTTTATTCATTACATATAATTATTACTAAAGAATTATTTGATATATTTATAAAATTAAGAGAAATATTTTATTATAAATGGATTAATAAAGTTAAACCTATAAAAGATAAATAGTTAAATAGGATATTGTTCAAATTATTTAATTTATATTCTTTAAAAAAATATTATTTTTTATTATTTATTTATATAAATAAAAAAATGATCAATATTGAATATTCATGGAATATATTGAAAATTTAAATAAAATAATAAATTAATATTCAAAGAAATATTTTGTACAAGGTAATGTGTAAGAATTAATTCTTTTTATGTTTAGAAAATGTATTATCTGAATATATTATTTTATGTGTTATGGACTTAATATTAATATAAATTTTTTCACATTTAGAAATTGAATCTTACAAAATCAATTTCATACATTTAATTTTCATGTATAACTTTGTTAATATGTTTAATTTTATTTTTAAATACTAATATAAGTTACCAAGAAAAAACTTAGTTACCATCGTAAAGGTAAAAAAGTAAAATTTGTAGAATTGTTTTTATAAATGTTGTATAATTTTTATATTAATAAATTAAATTAATATATATTAAATTGTAACATTGATTTATTTTTTATATATATAAAAATATATTAACATTAATTTAATTATTAATTTATAGGGGAAATATTAAAACACTAAATTTTTAAAAACTCATTTTTTCTACAAATATATTTTTCCAATATATTTTATATTTTAATTTTATAATTTAATTTCAAAGATTATATAAACTGAATTTGATTTAATGGAGTGAAAATTTAGAATCACCATGTCAAAATTAGGTTATAAGATTCATCTTATATTTTTAGTCCAAAAATAATTACTATGGAAAATAATTAAAGAGGGTAAAAAGAGGTAAAGGGGGTAACTTGAAGTGAATTTTTTTTTGATAAATAAAATAATATAAAATATTTTGAGAATAAATTTTTATATTTATAATTAATACCCAAATTTATCACCCACATTTATTTAAGTCATTCGCCTAACACACATGTAATTCCATCTTCACCCTTCACCAAACGCAAGTTTCCAAAAAAAATGATCCTTTATTTTCACTAATAAGGGATATCACTTCTACCCACTTCAATCCAAAATTATTATGTGAAATGTCATTCAATACCAAAAAAAATTCATCTCCATGATAAATATTACATGTTTGGAAACCCTTGTTCATAAGAAGGTTTTCCATGTCCTCAATTTCTAAGAGATCCTTCCAAGGGAAGAATCAAGCCCTCAACATGAGCATTATCCACTCCCTAACCTTTTCATCTTTATATGTTTCAACAAAATTACATCCAATTAAATTCATCACCTTAATTAAACATAAATTAAAATATTTATATTTATATAATAATTATATTATAATAAAATATTCACTTATATATTCATACCCACTCGTAGATTACAACATGTTCTTGTTTATGTTTGTTTAACCACCCACTTGAACAATGAAATAAATTTATATCAGGGATGAATATGAAAACATAATTACTTGTAATACATGATATTAAATAGTAAATTATGTAACGAATATGGTTCTTTAATGGTAAAAAATGGAATATATATATATAGTATCTTGTTATCACAAAATTACCCAAAAAAAGATCATAATGAGTGACATTAAAATGCCCAAATAACTGATTTACCACTGAGAAGGGGAGTGAATCGGTGGTGGTTATATTTTAAAATTTATTTCAATTATAAATAAACATCTTATTATTAGTTAATACATGATCCACTCAAGCATTTTACTCATCCTTGCATGTATGGAATAAACAACTAAACATGACATGACACAAACAATTTTTATATGGTCCAACCCTAGTAGGTGTTCCTACATCTTGTCATGTTTGACTCCTAAAAATCCATAGATCATCCAATAAATAAGTATATTAAAATATTGGTAGATAGTATAGGTATCATAATATACCCCTGTTAATAAACATCTTGTTGGTTACAACAAATCATAACATATTAGAAAGATCTTTTAATGTTATGATTTGGTTCTCCAACAAATAAGGATTTTATCCATGAGACTTTATAATATTCAAGTCATCATGATCACTTATTGTTGAATATGAGGTACATATGATCCTATATTCCCAAACTCAAAACATATTCACTAGATTCTTGAGCTCAAATAGATTTGGAAAAAGAATAATGAACCTCACACAATATAATCTCCTTTTATACTCTCAATCCTTCTCCTATCATCATACTACTTAGTTAACATCATATAATCACTTATTACTTCTCAATAAAATTTAACATCATATATATTCTCAAAAATATTTCCATTTAACATCATTAAATGGATCCCGTAGATATCAATTATCATAAAAAGAAAACGGGGAATATTTTTTGGTTTTCGGTATAAAGTAGGATTATAGAATTCTAATTTTTAGTGTCATGCCTGTTTATTTTCACTTACCAATAATGTAACCCCATAATAAGTCAATTTTCACAGTAATTTAACTCAAAAAAACAATATTTAATTTCATTCGGGCATATTATGTTCCATCTTCATCTTCCTTTTTAGGATAAAACAACACTAGCAGAAAAACTCATATTGTTCAGTTGTTGGTTCTTTCACTCAACTAGCTAAATCTAAATATTACATTTTCTTCAATGAACTTATGGAATCATATAAATTTTTTTCATGTTTCTTTTAAACTCATCTGAAAAACTATAACTATATCACTTCTTAATTATCAAGTTATTTACGATTCTAATGAAATTATAGAATCATCATAATAACATTCCAAATTTACATTCTAGAGTTTCTTCATGAACGATTTTAAATTGGAAAAATATAAAATCTCTTTATATATTCCAATTTTAATATTTAAATAGATATGCACAACAATATATTTTTTTTAAATCTAATTTTTTTTATATTGAATCACATTTCATAAGTGATACTTCTTCAAAAGAAAATTAGTTCTTTTACCACTGAATTTTTAACTATCAGAATATTGAAATTTTGAAAAGTTGATTTCCTACTAAGTAAGGTAATATACAACATATGATATTTTAATTTTCAATTTTTCAGTGACCTACAAAAAATTTTCTAAGATCTGAAAAACATTCATGAAGATATAAACATCATAATCACTTCACAAAGGTTGTATGAGCTCAAATATAATGCATACAACTTCAAAGAACTTACACCATATGACCTTTGACATGGAATAAAATTTTACCATAGCAACAATATCATTCACATATTATATTTAATTTACATCATTTTCTAATATAATAATTTAATTCTTCAATTTTAGGATCAAAATTCATACACGGTTCAAAATATACTATATAGTCTGAATTATCATGAATGTTATCCACCACGTAGATAAATATATTTTTATAAATCTAATCAAAAAATATATCATATGGTTCATATATGGAGATAAATTATTATATACCCTGGCCAAATAGGATAATTTACTTTACTAGAATTTCAAAATCCAGTACATTGATTCAAAATTCATCTCAATTCAATATAAATAATTTCAAAAACCATTCAGTTCACTTCTGATCATCTAAAAAACATCTTAAAAACATCAATGATTGTCATCAAATTCTAATATCAAATTAAAACAATCAATAAAAACATTAACAAACCCAAAGGTCCTTTTTCCATATTTAAGAACCGTAAACATAACTTCTATAAATTGAAAATGTGATAATAAATATCATTGAAAAAAATGATTTTACTGTTTTGAATAATCTTTGAATGAAGGACTTGGTATCAGTAAATAAGAGCCATCATATCCATTACAAAACATTTATGAAACAAACAAAATTACTAACATATGATGATGAAAATAAACTATAACTAACTAATATGTCTGTATTAAATGATTATAAAAATGATTAAAAAGGTGGAAGAAAATATGAATCAGGTTCCTAAACGAGTCATTAAGATGGTTATGTTTAATATAAGAGTTTGGCGCATTCTTGGCCTAGAGGAAATCCAAGGTAAGATATTTTCTTGACTAAAATCCTTTCCCTAAGTCATAACCATTCCACGATGACTATATTATTACAATATTGATGTATTATGTCCTATGATAATATTATATTATATTTCCAAATTATTTTATGGGGAATTTACATTTTTTCATCTAGTTAATCTTTATTTATGGATTTATTTAGTCCTAAAATATGATGTTGTAAAGAATAATTAGAAATCTTTTTAATGGATAATTCTATAACATGGTTGTTTTATTTAATTAGGAAAAAATTTTCTTCACTTATTTTAAAATATAAATATGTATTATATTTTTTAATTTTCATATTTCTCATTATCTCTTTTTTAAACAAATTAATTTTTTTGTCAACGTGCGGTTTTCTCTAAAAAATAGTAAAAAAATTTAAAAAGTAATTTAATTTCACATTCATAAATTTTTTATCTATCAACTCACATTTAATAACTTGACCTTTATGTATTTTAATGGTCCCATTATTTAGGGTTTTAAAAAACTGTTTTCATGAAGTTTTCTTGTCACTTAATTGAAAATTATTTTTGAAAGTGACTCATAACTCTGTTTTTTATGATACAGTTAAAAATGTTTTATAAAATTATTTTTTTGTGATTTCTATTTTATTTTCCTCCCTATCTCCAAAGGATAAATCTCGTAAGGGTACATTTCATGATCACTCGCTAAATTCTATTATGATATAATTCTTTTGAGAGGTTGAATTTTTTGTATCAATAAATCTAATTCTTAACATCATCTTATGTGATACTTTTGAAAATGTTACATAACCCATTTCTTTATAAAAGTTTTTATGATAAGATTTGTAACACCTAGAACCAAATCACCCAATCCCAGATGATGAGCCACATGGTCTTATGCACACCTCACTATACATAATAGGTTTCTAACTAACAATGAGGGTCTCAATGATGTAGTGGATAAACTATAACCTCCGTATCAAAAACCATACACCAAATTAATAACAAGATAAGAATAATAAAAACCCAATAAGGAATAGTGTAATGAAATAATAAAAAATGCTATACGAGATGAAATTTTGGGTATCAAAAAGTCATAAAAAGTAACAAACCAAGGACCCGCTATGTGGAAGTTCAAATGGGTATAAGTAAAACAACAAGAAACAAAAGAAATAAAATCACAAAATCACTTCAGAGTCTATCCTGTTAATAAATCCAAACATTAATCTTCTTTTCTTCATCTCCATGTTTCTAGACCCTTTCCCTCTCGAAGATCCCTGATCACGAAGTTTCTAAATTCATCGAGATAACCATGTACAGTGTGAGTATAAACCTAATAGGACACATCCAATGCATCGATAACATAAGTGAACATTTTTAAGGGGGGTTTTCATTATAATACATAATTTCACAAGAAATAATGAATCATCCATGAACTATGTGATTGTGTTATAACCAATATTACAAAAACATGATCATACATACTTTAGATCCTTACCATAAAAAATGGTTATAATTGAAGTTATAAACATGGGTTGACCAGAAGGCCATTGTATAACTCTAAGTAGTGCCACATACAACAAGCCTGAGGATGGGCCACAAGACCATCGAGACCCATCTCTATCATGGTTCAGATCATAAGGACATCATACCCTATCATTTATTCAGGTTTAACCACATGGTCATCATATCCCACCACTTCCTTGAGTTGGTCCTCAAGACCATCATACACTTGCCCAGTTTATAGGTCCATCAGCACATGTCATGCATGCTACCCCTCTATGGGTAAACCAAGTCATGAAAGTACACTAGTCACTTGATACATAAAATAAAAACCTCTACCATACGTACTTTAACATAAAAATAGGGTATGACACTTATACCCATAGACATGTCATATCAATAATGAGTCTCAGTAGCCGCAAACAAACAAGTGATCAATATCAAACGTGGATCTCACATGCTACAAATGTGCACAAATTAAATTGATATTATACATGGTTCTCATAGCTACACATGCACAAAAAATCAATCAATTAAATTATAGTCATATAAAAGTCCCATTAATTGTAATGAACTTCTTACCATAAGAATATTGATGCTAGATGATAACATGGTCAAGTGTCACTACCCAAATATTGTCCAAGAACAAACCAGGTCAACCCATACACATTGGATCAATAGAAATGATCTCAATTCATCAAAAAGGTGTTATAAAACAAGGTTCAAGAATAATATAGAAACATAGTCTTTGAATCATTCAAACTTAAAAAAGGAAAATTATCATCAATGTCAGATCTAGATCCTATTCAAGTATGGTTGAAAGTTATCTATATCTTATGGTGATCTATCAATGAATAATGAAATTTTTTTATATTATTACATAATCCATTGATATAAAGAACATAGTATTGATATATGGGTAGTTCTAGAAAAATAATAAGAATATTCTTGCTAATACAGATGAATATTACCTCGTCCAAGCTAATATATCAATATAAAATTCAATAACCTAAGATAGAAGAATAAAATGATCATCTTTTCCATAAGGGGGCTCCTAGGGATTTTTTTTGTTAATGTAAGGTTCATACATAAGGATTAAAATTTTAAAATTTTGTTTTACAGTGAAATTATTGAGGCACCCATACATACTAGATCGGTTGGCCACCACTGGTGAGTTGATGGCCCTCGTCAAATGGTTAGTGGCTCTTCTATCAAGCTAATGTCTAGTCTCTAGCAACTAATGTTCCTGGTAGAGGTGCAATGCCTCTTAATTAACTCCCGAAACAATGATACAACTAAAATTTTATTAACACAGAAATATTTTAAGATCATATATGATATCATATTTATGTATGTGGTTTATTTATAATTTAAAAACAATGATTTAAATATTATACAAGAGGTTAACATACCCCGACCAAGAAAAAGTACATGGTAAGGGGCTTCCATCTCACTATTTATTCTCGTGATATTAATGATATAGTGGCCACAATTTCCTTTTTTGTGGTGTATGTATTGCCCATGATTTCATTCTTGGTGTAATATACTTTAATTTATGTGTATTTACATCTTCATTGTATGATTATTCTTTAATGTGGTGTATTTCCGTATGTCACCAAATCGGTAAGGGAATTTTAAATTTCAATTTCCACTCATTGGGTTTTATGCAAACTTCATTGATTATTTTACTCCAAGATTATCTATAAAACCACTAGTTCTTTACTTATGTAGTAATTTCCACTTCCCTTTTTGTGGATATACTTTTCATGCACATAATCACTTAATTGATAAATTCTCATGTCATAGATATGAACTTGATAAGAGTAATTTTAACTCAATTTTTATTCATTGAGTTAAACATAAAAGTCGTTGATGTTGTTTTTACAAGATTATGTGTTAATGTCCTCTGATTGATTTAAACTAAATATCACACCATTTTGAGCATATTTATATTTTTCACACATAATTATGTCATTGGTTTATTCTCAACCTAAGGATACAGTCTTTATAAGGGATTTCATATCAATTTACATTATATTGAGGCTTCTTTGATGTTATGCACCAATTCGCTTTTATATAGTATACATACTGTACATTGACATAGTATATAATGAAGACCTTTATTCTAAAGATATTATAATGTTTTTTATTTCCTCAATTATTTATATTCAATCATATGTCATTTGGTTAAGAACTCTAACTAAAATATCATTTTAAATGTTTTAATGATTTATTCCACTAAATCATTCTCATTAATTTCCATGTTTTAAAAATGGTTTTAAGGATTTATCTATATGGAAATTAATGTTTTAAAATTAAAATTTCTTTTAATAGTTTCTAAGTATTATGGTCCACTTTGATTCAAAAATCTTTTTCAAATTACTTCTCGATAAATAGTTTGTACTTAAAATGTTTTCAAGAAAAAGGGGGATATTCTCACAAGTAGTTTTCAGGATTATTATCAACTATACAAATATTCTTCATTATTCCCAATTGAGATTAATTTATTATAATAAAATCTTCCAAATTGTATTTAATGAGATATGTTTAACTGTGGATGTACTATTTTAATAGCATTCATTATTTATGCTTAATTTATTAACATTTCGTATGATAGTTTTAATATGAATGTTTATATTATGTTTAAACATTTTCATATGAAGAATGTATTTGACATAGTAAGTGACGGATGGAGCCTGCTATAGCGCCTTGATTCATCGATAGGTCTCATGAGACAAACTAGTGTCTTGGCATAAGGCCTTGACAAAATCTTATTTGTAGTCCTGGCATGAGGCCTTGACTATGTGGTTATGATATCTAGCATTATGCATTCCATCATTATGAAATTGGCTATTGATATTACATGTTATTGTTTGACTATTAGAATATCTATATGAATAATTAAATGGAGTTATTTGATTCATCTTTTCCATATTATGTTGAAGTTTTATTTTAAATTTTTTTTGTTTTAGTTTCATACATTGCCTTAAATATTTGTTCTTATTTATGATAGTTTCTTATATATTGTTATCCTTACTAAGCATCTGAGCTCACCCCTTTCCAATATTTTATTTTTCCCTAGTTATGAAGACATAAATAATGATTAACCTTTAAGGATAGGCCAAGAATATGAGTGTGTTCAAAGGGGAAACAATTTCATTTTTAATTATTTCATGATGTAATGTATAACTTATGTATGTATCTAGTACTTACAAGGCTACTAAGTTGATCGGTCTTTTAGGACATGATTCTATGTATCATGACAATGTTATGTAATAATGCCCCGACTCTGGGTAACTGGGGTCACGGCGTTATAGTTGGTATCAGATGTCGTTTAGTGCAAACCATAGAAACTAGATTTAGATAAACTCTAATTAGAGAATGTTACCCTTAGATAGACTTTTAGGATTAATATAGAATCAATTCAGGGAAATTTGGTAATGTATAGGTTTTTTCAGTTTTCCAAACAATCTATCCCTGTCTGGATACGAGCAGGTATAGGCGGCTCAAAAACCGATATTACTAGGAGTGAAAACTCTGACAAGGAGTTTCAGGCTTGACCCGGGGTATCCTGGTACACGACAATGGGCCTTGCTTCCCTCTTAGTTACGACACACTAGGTTGATATACTAAGGATAATTCACATTTTCTTTACAAACCATTGTGAAGGATTTATGTGTATATTCTTCCTCAATTAAAACATTTTTATTATTATGAATTATATCCATAAATTGATAAATTTATTTCATGTGTTTTAACTGTTTGGAATTATGTATTATGATTCATAAAATAACCTGTTATATGATATTGTTTAGAAATGGTGCCCATTTGAAGGGATGAGAACTCCAGAAATACGGATGATCCAAAGAGTAAGAAGGATCATATATTTCATGGTATTAAGACAATATTTAAAAGGGAAATAGTTTCCCACATATTCTCATCATATAAAGAAATAATTTCATGTGTTAATAAGATTAGTAAATAATTCCTTGAGTCACATGGCTTTGAAGGGAAGCAAGAGAAGAAAATGATGGTATATAGAATGATGGATAAGGGGAATAGGGGAAAGAAATATTTTCCAATATGTGATAACTATTGAAAGAATCACCTTGGTAAATGAATGAAGGGCATGAGATTTTGTTATAAGTGTGGATAAAAAGGAAAAAAAGAATGTGATTGGAAGGGTAAAAAGGTTTCAAATGTATAATGCTTCATCTGCATGGAGTTGGGACACTACATGAATCAATGCCCAAATCATCAGAGTAGGCCCCAAATGAAGCTATTGAATAATAATCAAGTTATTATACTACCATAGATGAAGAGGAATTATTTGTGTTCTTTTGTCGTTATTAAGAAATTATTTCATTTGAGTTTTTTATCAACGATGTATTGTTTATAATAATTATAGAGTATGTAATAATTGTACAGCAGTACTATTTCATTTAGGATTTAAGAGTGTGTGGTACCAAGAAAAGTGACTTAATAGAGAGTTAAACTTTTTAAAAAATACATGGGTGAAGGAAAGATAAACTTAAATATGTTTCTGATACTGAGGTATTGATTTTGGAATAAGAGATGATTGATTTGGATAAATTCTATTGGATATTATTGACATCCTAGGAAATGACTAATAAGTTGTTTATTCCATCATTGTTGGAGTATTCAAAATTAGTGGATTTAATGAGTATATCTATTATTATATAAGGAACAAGAGAGCATGAATGTATTCAATAAGGTTTTATGGTAATTTAGGGTGTTATAATGTTTTTGGATAATTCATGATTAAGGTATTAAAATGTTATTACGTGGGAAAAAGGTTTTTAATTTTGTTTACCTTCTTTATAAATTTTGGGTTTTGACATTGGATAGAAGTATTTTGGATAAGTCTAACATTTGGAATGAATTAATTTTGACATTGGTTACTATTGTTAGAAATAAATAATTTCTAAAAATTATTTTTGGATTGTTAAAAAGAGGACAATCTAGAGGTCAGGAGACAACCTGCCATGTCTGACAAGGCCGCGTGACTTGAACCAAAAACCGAAGGGAAAGAAGGGTGAATCACCTACCACTGGCCTACATGATGTCCTAGATTGTATAATTATTTTTTATAAGTTCAGATAGATGAGTCATATATGCATTTTTTTGGAACCCTATAAGATTAAGATATATATAATATTTTTAAGTTCTATTATCTCATAGAGTGAAATATGAGTCTGTGGTAGAAACAAGTTAAATAATGGAACTCTACATGTGAATTATATTTCATTCTCTTATTATATGAAGAAATTAATTAATAAAATTTAGGCAAGGGATCTTAAAACCAAAAAAGTGTTATCTTAATACCTTTTGTTTTGTTGAACATGTGATATTTTAAATCATCTTAGATTGATGACTTTGGTGGCCTCAAATTTAAATTTTTTTTATGATTGATGACCTCAATAACTCCCTATAAATATTTACGTTTTACTACTAATTATGGGTCTATAATTTCACCAATGTTATCGTATTTGAAACCCTTATTTGGTGATGAATTTTTCATTTCCATTTCCCTCTTATTAAGACTAAATTTTATTAACCCTATTTCTGATGTGGGATTTCCACAAAGGTATTTTCTATTATAAACTTTTTATTTTTGAATAACAATTTAAAATTTTGAGGAAAATTTCAATTAAGGAGGGTTTAATGTTACACCCCATTATTTCATAGTACGTTTTCTCTTTAAATTAATTCAATAGCTTGGGTTACACGCAATACTAGATCGAGCACACCATGACTTACCAAACTAACCATTCAAAAAGAGATTATGAATAGTATTAACATTATTTTGAATTTTATATATATACTATATAATTTTTCCATTCATATTTTGTGTTTATTAGACATAATGTAATGAAAATTCATTTTTTAAGATAAAAGAGGTATTTTTTAAAAAAATGCAGTTTTTCCGCCTTTTATAGGAGACCCCTTTTTAATTCCAATATTTGAAACTTTTATATATTAAATTTAGTGAAATTTATTTCTTATTTAGATGAAGGACATAAATATTTATTTGGATAATTTTTTTTACTTTTCTGATAACTTTCATATTTATATAAATAGTGAAAAATACTAAATTTTAATTAAAAATAACTTTTTAATCGAAATAATTTATAGTGTAAAATTATAAATTTTAGTGGTTTTGATGTATAATTAGAATGTATTTTTACCATTTTATTCAATTTTGGTCATTTTATGTAATTTCACATTGAAATTGGACATAAACAAGTGCCTATCTTTTGATAATTATTATTTCTTAAAAAATATGTTTTTGGTTTTGACAACAAGAATTAATTTTAAATTAATTTCTGCCACTTATGTATTTTGATTTTAGAAAAATGAATTCCAAATATTTACTTAGTAGCTCACCTTTTTTTAAATAGGTATATTTAATTTTTAGACTATGAATATTTTTTTAGTAAATACTTTATTTACAATTTTTAAAGGGTAAATATAGTAAATAGGGGTGAACAAATATAATTATAATAATATTAAATTACCCTAACATGTGTTCTATTCCTATTTTTGATTCATTTCTGACCATGGGAATCTTTGTGTCAATTTTGGGACCCCATGGAGCCACTTGAGAGTCATAATGAGAATTTATATTAATTTATTTAAAGAAATGACAAAATTTACAATAACATATATCTTTTAATAAACTGATTTTTACATGGGGTTGTATAAGTTAACATTAATAATATAAATTTACATTTAAAATATAAACATTTTCTTAAATCGTGGTATTTTTCTTATAATTTTTATAAATAAGATAAATAAAATAATTTATGACACAATAATGATGTAATGTTTACATCATTAATGAAATATTTAAATAAATTGGATTATAAAAATTAAAAAAATATCCAAAACCTGTCCAATTATTATTAGATGATTTTATTTATAACATTATTCATCTTATATTCAACTTTAATAACATTTGGACCTTTATAATCCAAAAATATTTATATAATAAAATAATATTTTGAAACATTCCTAAAGATCCCCCCTCCCCCTTATAAAAAGACATCACGTCTAACACATTACTCCCACCTCTCAAGCCCATTTTCTTGACCAAAATATACCCAATTAATCTATCTATATCTATATATTCCTATTTTAATCCTTACCTTAGGTAAAAGGAACTTCAAGGAATCATTTTGATTCAAACAAAGGGAGTTACTGGATTTAAAGGTAACATTTTCTCTTAAGTTCTTTGATTTTATTTTACTTATCCACCCCCTGAACTCCCTTTATTATTTTATTTTATAAAAAGACCATTATAATAAATATAATATGTTTTTTATGATATTTATTTGAAATAAACTTACACTCACACCCATCTATTGGGTATATAACATAATGTTTCTATGGATGGTGAACCATTGCCTCACGAAATGATGAATGTTCAATCTTCCACTACCACCTCTTATGATGGACATTATGATGGATCTGTAATTTTATATGATATTTATGATATTTATTTAATCTATAAGCTTATGTAATTTTCTTTTATAGCATACCATTATTCTTTTCATGTTGTATATATACTATAATATCATTTTGAGGAAGTACGGACTACCGCCCCCTCAAAGTGATATGACTCGTTAATACCATACATGGAACATATAAAGGATGGTTTTAATGAAATTACGTAACATATATAAAATATTATATTATATTGGAATAATAATATAACTATATATCATTTGGTTTTCATTCTTTATAAAAAAATTGGAAGTAGTGTTCGTGCGTATGTACGGATTACCGTCTCCACGAACACAGTGAGATTCATTCCCCATCCTAACCAATCAAGAATAATTTTCATTTTATTATTAAAAATAATATTTAAGAAAATAATATAATTCTGGATATGAATCGAAAACATCATATCCATAAAAAACATGACTTACATAAAAAACATATAAAGGAAAAAAGAACGAGTTAACACCCAAAACAGTGATACAACTTAAATATTATTAACAAATCAATATTATAATATCATATATTATAAAATATTTATGTATTTTGTTATTTTATAACTTAATAACAATTATTTAAGTATTATAAAGTTGGTTAACGTACCCTAGACCATTGAAAAGTACAAGGTAAGGGGTTTTCATCTCACATTTTATTTCCATGAGATTGCTACTATATTGGACACTATTTCCTTTTGTGTGGTGTATATACTTCCTATGATTATATTCATGGTGTAATATAAATTAGTTTATGGGTATTTAAATCTTCATTATATGATCCTTCTTTCAAGGGGTTTATTTTTAATATGTTACCAAATCGGTAAGGGAATTTCAAATTTCTATTTCCACTAGTTGGGTTTTACGCAAACTTCATTGATTATTTTACTCCAAGATTTTATGTGAAATCACTATTTATTTACCTACGTAGTAATTTACAATCCCATTTGTGTGTATATATTTTTCATACATGTAATAAATCCATTGATAAATTATCTAGTCATTGATATGAACTTGATAAGAGTAATTTTAACTCAACTTAAATTCATTGATTTAAATATCCAAGTCATTGGTGTTGTTATAACAAGAATATGTGTGAATGTCCTTTGATTTATTTACACGAAATATCCATCATATTGACTATATTTATATTTTTCACACATAATTATGTCATTGGTTTATCCTTAACCTAAATATACTGTCTTTATAACATATTTCATCTCAATTTAAATTCCATTGAGACTTATTTTTTGTTATGCGCCAATTCACTTTTATATGGTGTACATACTATACATTGACATTGTATATCATGAATCCCTTTATTATCATTATATTATAATGTTTTCACTACCTCAATTATTTTTATTCTATCATCTGTCATTTTGTTAGGAACTCTAACTAAAATATCATTTTAAATGTTTTAAAGATTTATTATTCTAAATCATTCTCATAAATAGAGACACTTCTAAATGTTTTCATGAAAAAGGTGGATATTTCTCTCATATAGTTTTAATGATTATTTTTATCTACGTCAATATAATTAATTATTTTTTATTTAGGTTGATTTATTATAATAAAATCTTATATATTGTATTGAATTAGTATTGTTTGACTATAGATGTGCTATTTTTAGACCAATCATGTTTAATTTTTAAAATATTATCATTTCATATTCCAGTTTTAATATGAATGTTTATGTTATGCTTCAAACATTCTATATGCGGAATAAATTGGACTTTGTAAGTGGTGGGAGGTGACCACTATATCTCCTCGATGCATCAGTAGGTCTCATGATATAAAATAGTGTCTTGGAACAAGGCCTTTACAAATATTATTTGTAGTATTGGCATGAGGCCTTGACTATGTGGTTATGATTTCCAGTATTATGCATTCCATCATTAAGAAATTAGCTATTGATTTTACATGTGATTATTTTACTAGTATAATGTACATGTGAATAATTAAATGGAATTATTTGATTTAAATTCTCCATATTATTCTTATGTTTAAAATTAAAAGGCTTTTGTTTTAGTTTTATATTTTTCCTTAAATGTTTATGCTTATTTTTGATAGTTTCCTCTATATTTTTATCCATTCTGAGAAACTGAGCTCACCCCTTTCTTATGTTTTCTTTTTCTTGGGACCTAAAGAAGTAAATTATGATTAACCTATAGGGATAGGCCATGAATATGAGTGTGTACAAAGGGGACACGACGATGTTTTTCATTATTTAATGATGTAATGTAAAACTTATGTATGT
Source organism: Viscum album (assembly GCA_963277665.1). Lineage (NCBI taxonomy): Eukaryota > Viridiplantae > Streptophyta > Magnoliopsida > Santalales > Viscaceae > Viscum > Viscum album. The sequence goes on from OY728137.1 coordinate 1,104,753,631, forward strand.
ATCTAGTACTTCAAAGTCAACTATACTGATCGATCATTCGGGACATGATTCCTTATATCATGCCAATGTTTTGAAATAATGTACTGACTCTGGGTAACTGGGGTCGGGGCGTTACATTATTTAAAATTATCTTAAGGAAGTATGTTCTAAATAGGATAAACATTCAAAAGACCTTGAAAACTTTCTTTAAAGAAAAATGTTTTTGAAACCGAAAATAATTCCAAAATAGTATATTGTGACCATGATATTTTTTTCATTAGACTAAAATCTGAAATAATTTCTCTTAAGAAATATTTATCCAACTTTATATGTTCTAAGGAAAACATTTATAAGATGTATTCTCAAATTATTCCTTTAAAAACTACATCTAGATTTGGATTAACTCAGTAAAAACCAATTTTTATTAATAACTATTATGTTCCTAAAATTGCCCCATTTTTTATGAAATGTCAATGTTGTGGACATTGTGAAAGACGTTGTTCTATCAATAAAACTCAATCTTTAGGATTTCACAAATCCCATTTTTTTTAAAATGTGGATTCCAAAAATTAGTTTATCTTTCATTTTATAATCCAAAAAATTTGGTTTCAAAATAACCAATTGTTTCTTTTTCTAAAAAATAAGAAGTGCATCAACAACAAGAACATTTGGTACATGGATAGTGATTGTTATCAACACATGACGAGTATCAAATATTTCTATGAAAATATTATTGAAATGAAAGGTGGAATAGTGACCTTCAAATATAATGATCACAAAATGATCATTGGTATAAGTAATATTGTTATTTTAGGAAAATGTTTATTTCAATTTTTTTTTGTCAAATTTATTATGAATAACATTATAATTATAAGTCAATTATGTGATGAAGGTGACCATGGTAATTTTAGGAATGATAAATGTCTAGTTCATAATTCCAATGATGAATCCATTCTTTCTTCCCATAGGCATGATAATGTATGAAAAATCATCATAGATGACCTTAGGATATAGGAATTACATTCCTTAAGGGAAATAAAAGACAAATCTTGGTTATGGAATTGATGGTTAGGACACTGCATCCTAAGAAACCATTGTAAACTTTTAACGAAATAATTTTTAAGGATCTATCGGATCATAGGTTTGATTATTCAAAGGATTCTGACCCCTTTAAGTATGGTAAGAAACATAAAATAGATTTAAATCAATCAATGATGTTTAAAAATCTAATTAATTACAGTTAGTGCACATGGATCTCTTAGGTCCTACACAAACTGGAAGCATTAGAAGAAATTATTGTGTATTTGTTTTAGTTGATGAATATATAAGATTTACATGGGTCTATTTTCTAGCAAATAAATCTGAATACTTTTATTATTTCAAAACGTTTAGATTCCAAGTAAAAAATGATAGAAAAATTCCATTTATAACAATATACAGTGATCATGGTGGAGAATTTTAAAATTCAGATTTTGAAATCATTTGTTTGTAAGAAAGGTATTGCTCCAAAATTTTCAGCTCCAAGAACCCCTCAATAAAATGGTTTTGTTGAGTGTATGAATTGTATTCTTCAAAAAATTACAAGAATAATTTTTATTTAATACTCAATTGCTAAGAATTTATAGGCTGAAGCTGTTAGTACTGCATGTTATACGACAAATCATGTTTTAACTTGAACTTTTCTTAATAAAACACCTTATGAATTGTGGACTGGCCGAAAACCTAAACTTTCATACTTCACATTGTTTGGATCAAAAGTATTCATATTGAATAGAAAAGAAAAATGACATAAGTTTTCACCCAAATCTGATGATGGAATTTTTCGAGGTTATTCCATTAATTCTATGGGTTATTAGGTTTTCAATAAAAACTCTTGTATTATTGAAGAAAAAATGCATGTTAAATTTGATGAAATTTATCCCTTTGTTTTTAAATAATCCTTACCTTTGTCAACTTATGTATTTCACAAACTGATTATCAACCTTTTATTGAAAACTCTTCTGAAATGGGAAATTCTCAAGAAAATGTTTCTAAAACTTTTACCGTATAAAAAATTCTATCTTATTTTGATGAATAGGTTTTACAAAACCCAAATACGTTGTTTCCTAAGAATAATTCAAGTGATAATGTCATTAGAGATGTTAATCAACCTATAATGACCAAAAATTACTGGATAAATGAAATATAACATCCTTTCATTCTTTCTCAATTTGAACCTAAAACATCGAATAAAGCCTTAGGGGATAAATATTGTATCAACGAAATGCAAGATGAACTAAATTAATTGAATGGAAACATGTTTGGACCTTGGTTGAAAGACCTAAAGAAACAACTATAATTGGTGTGAAATGGTATTTTAGAAAAAAAATGTGATGAAAATGGTGTAATAGTAATAAATAAAGTAAGAGATGGTGCAAAAGGCTAAAATAAAAAAGAGGTAATATACTATGAATAAAACTATGATCTGGTAGCTAGACATGAATCTATTCAAATTCAATTATCCTTTTTTGCATACATCAATTTCAAAAAATTTCAAATGGATGTAAAATGCGCTTTCTCAATGGTTTTGTTCAATAATAAGTTTTTGTTGATCAACTCCCTGGTTTTGTTGATCCAAAATATCCTAATCCGGTTTTTAAACTTACCAAAGCATTGTATGGTCTTAAACAAGACCCAAGGGCATGGTATGATAGATTCACATGATTTATTTAAAAAATTAATTATGCAAAAGGTATTGATAACCCAATTCATTTTATAAAAATGCAAAATAAAAATTATTTGATTGTCCAAATTTATGTTTATGACACTATATTAGATTTAACTCAGTAATCCTTAACTGATTCTTTTGAAAATATAATGAAATGTGAGTTTCAAATAAGTATAATGGGTGAGTTAAAATTATTTTTAGGTTTTCAAATAACCCATAAACCAGAAGGAACCTATATATCTCAACATAATTATATAAAAGACTTCATCAAAAAGTATGGATTTGATGACACTAGATGTATTGGAACTCCAATTGGTGCCTCGAATACACTTGATCTTTATAAAGTTGGGAAACCAGTTTATTAAACAACATTTACAGGTATGATATGAATCTTGTTATACTTGATAGGTAGTCTTCCAAACATAATTTTTTCTGTATTTTTATGTGAAATATACCAATCTAATCTAAAATAATATCATTTAAAAGTAGTGAAAATAATTTTTTCTGCTTTAAGGAAACCATTGTTTTAGGGCAATTGTATTCTTCCAGAAATGATTTTGTTTTGAAATGTTTTTCAGATGTTGACTTTTTTGGATGTAGATTAGATAGAAATTGTATATCTAGAACATGTCATTTCTTAGGAGATTTTCTAGTTTATTTTTCTTGTAAGAAACAACAATCAGATGCACTTTACACTACTGAAGTTGAATATGTAGCAGCTGAAAATTATTGTGCTCACGTGTTATGGATACAACACACACTCACTGATTATGGAATGAGTTTTTTCAAAAACTCAAAATACTATGTGACAATACTAGTACCATTACTCTTAGAAAAAACTATTCACATGACTCATGTGTAAAAAACATATATATTAGGCATCACTTTCTTAGGTATCACACACAAAAAAGTGATATTGTTTTACAATTCAGCATAACGCAAGAAAAACATGTTGACATTTTCATAAATCCATTATTTTCTAATAGATTTGAATACATTAAACAGAAACTAAGAATGATCACTATAAAAAATCTTTCAATTCTATTAATTTTGTAAGCTTTATCCTTACTTTGATTAACTCCTTTTCAAAGGGGGAGTATACATTGCATTTCACTTTTTTTTTATAATTTAGCGATTACACTTTTTGTTTAAAATTTTATTGGCTTCACTTTTTGGTTTACAGTTTATCCATTTCACTTTTTGTTTTATAGTTTATTGGTTTAACTTTTTTATAGTTAATTAGTTTTACTCTTTAGTTTTCTTTTATTGGTTTCTAAATTTTATCATTTTTATGTTTATATGAATTTCTTGTTTCAGTTTCAATTTTTTCGGTACTAGATTTAAAATATTGGTATTGAATTATCTAATTAGTTATAAACTATTGATATTGAATTAATTTATTGGTATTAAACAATAGGTATTGTATTACCTTATCGATACTAAAATATTGATATCTGTACTGGACTATCATAGTGGATTATTCTATTGGTTCTTAATAATCGGTACCAAACTATTTTATTCTACAGGTGTTAGATTATTTATTGGGTTTTGTTTGTTCTATTTTCATAAGAACAATATACTAAAACTATAATACCTATCTTATAACTTCGACATGTACGTCTTCTAAAAACAATATTTGGTTGTTTTAGTGGGTGTTTCTCATTTCTTTCTTTTACTTCTAAAACTATTTCACTCTGAATACAATTTTCTTTTAAAGAAAACTTCAGGAGTTCTGAATAATTCTTGAACATTGGATCACTTATATCTAGTATTGACCATCAATTACCTTTAAAAGAATCTATCCCACAATGATTTCATCTGGGTTTTTCTCCTAAGACAAGCGACTCTATAAATAGTCAGGAATGTTCTTTCAGTTCTTACCTTAGTTTTCATAATCATATATCTTCTTAGATTTCATAATCTGGAGGTTCTACAAGGTGTGATTTAGTCTTTCATGACTGAGTCTAATGATTCATCTCTAAAAAAATGACTCTAAAGAATTTATCTTCTATGACATTTCATGGTGAAAGGTTGGTCTCATGAGATTTTGTAGAAATAACAGGTTCTGATCACAATTATGTCTATCATGATGAGGTGTTACAATTTTACAAATTAGTAGAGATAGATAAGGATATGAAGATTTATTTTAATATATATGAAAAGCCTTATAAAACATCTTCAAAATAGGAAGCTACATTTCTAAATGTTCCATTTGAGGGAGATTCATTATGTCCTTCTCATAAGATACCAAAAGATGGTATAACCTTTGATTGGTCTAAAGCTGAAGAAACCCGAATTTAAATTAATTAGGACAAATGAAAGTTGAGTCATCTTTTAGGAGGTTAAATACTCACAGCCCATTAGATACAAGGGTTTTTGGTGTTTATAAAAGGTGATAAAGAAACTTTGAATGTTTTAGATGTGTATGTTCTTGACTATTTGGTGTACATTAGGATGTTTAAACTTATGGTGTTTGTTTTAAAAACAATTAAGAAGCTCATATTCGGTGGTATAAAATATTTGTTGATCATTTTTTTCACCATTATTAGTGAGTTTCTGAAAGAGTCATTGGGTTTGTGTAATATTGCAATTAAGTAAAATTTGACTATCTTCAAGGAGCCCTTAATTAGTAAGGATATGATAATGAGTCCCAAATTACATTTCAATTCGGAATTGATTTTTTTAGGAAGATCTGGATGCAGATAAGGAAAAGGAAGTTGCTGAAGTTTGTGAGAAACCTTCTATGCAATCCAAGTCATATTCGAACAAAATAAAGGTAGTTAAGTATACCAATCCAAAACCCTCATATAAACAAAATGTTGTATCCAATGAGTTTGCTGCTGAATGGAGGAAGAAAAATAAAGAACGTAAAGAAGGAGCTCCTTAGTTTGGATTGGATATGGATGATGATTTGGCTATAAGAGTATGATTTGAAAAGACTTTTAAAGAAGAAGAGAGAAAGAATATATTTAAGAAAATAATGGCTGATGTTGTTGATATTGATAGTCTTATATGAATATCTCAATATCTAAAATCCAGATTTGAAATAAAGGAACCATCTAGTAAAAATAAATCGGTTCCAGCCAGGAAAGGTAGGGAGATACAATTTTCTGATCAACAACCTACACAATCTCTTGAAAAGAACATGAAGAAGAGGAGTAAGAACAAGAAGAAGAAGTCCAAGAGGAACATGATTAAGAAGAACAAGGTTAAGAGGAAGTAGAAGTCGTAGAAAAAGAAGATACAAATAAGAAAAATCATACTGTAGAGTCATCAGAAGTACCATATTTTTTTATCCTTCTCTGGATTGTCAACCCTCCAAGAGAGTATCTCAAAAGGATTCCTCAAAGAGATTCCTTTAGATTTCTGATATAGAAGAAGAAGAATAAGAAGAGTAATAGGAAAAATCCGACAAGAATCAGAATCTTCCAACTCAATTAATCTGCATTGAGACTTATTTTGGTGATCTCCCATAATTCACTGAGGACACGGATTATGAACGAACAGTAACTGTAAAAGGGTTTCATTAGATTGTGTAGGCCTTAAATAGGTTTGAAAAATTTCAACCATTCATTCAAAAAGTTTATTCCATGTTGGAAATTCTTTCTAATGCACATATTGATATAATAGATTCTATCAAGGTTTTGATGGACATGTTTCTATGTCTTGAATCTGATTGTAATATCTCTACGGAACGTTCTACTGATCACACTAAGGCTTTCAATAATGTTTTGAAGTGGTCATATAACAATGATGAAATCTTAAATAATCATTTTGAAATGTAAGACTAATTGGTACATAAGTTAATCAAACTAAACTCTTTCTATCAATAGCTTTTTGATGATTTAAATGAAATGTTTGAAGAATTTAACTGACCCGGTACCTCAAAAGAAGTAGCATCAAAAGATATTGAGAGTATAAATGAAAAGTTAGAAGACAAGATTAATGAGTTATTTTTACTCTAGAATTGAGTTTCTATATTATAAAAATCATATCAACTCGGGATTAATGATTTCAATAACCATTGATCAAGACTTAAAGCTTAGGAAGATATTAATAGGTTTCAGGAAGATCAGCTCCGGAAGAGAGAAAAAATTATTCATGAACGGGATGAGAAACTAAAGGCTCAGCGAGAAGCTCTTGACAAACTCATAGTGGAAAAAATAGTGTTAAAGAAGATGAAACTATTGTTCAATCATATTTTGGAAAAACAAAAAAGAAAATAATAATGGTTTAACGCTTTTTGTAATAAAATTTTTATTGAAGTAAAATTTATTATTTCATTCTTTGTTTCTCTAACTTTTTGTTGGAAATAAATTCTTTCCCTTATTCTTTTTAAAAACCCCAAAGGTGGATAACGACCTTGAAAAGAATTGTTTTATGAATGTATGATTAAGGGGGATATGTCACAGGAATTAGTAAGGAGAATACGATCCCTTTTGATTTGTTTAAACCAAGGGTGGAAGTAGTCTTATTCACTAGAGTTATTAAACTCATGGGGAGATAAGTCACTTTTGTTTGTTATCCTGTTTTTTTGTTTTGTTCTTTCCAAAATGGGGGAGATTTTTTAGTCAATTTTTTTTTACTATTCCATCATTTATTTATATTGAAAATCACAAATCACATATATCGTAATCACATAAATTGTTTATCATGTTTTTTTTAATGATCTTAACCACTCACTTTGTTTTTCATGTTTTATGTATCCTTATGAATGTCATGTTTGTTATTCATACACATTGTTTTATATTCCTTTTCAGGATTGTAACTAGATTATGGATTGCATTGTAGTCAATAATTGTAACCTAAATATTTATTTAATTATAATCTTGAAATCGTAATCAGGTTATGAACCACATTATAATTGTGAATTTTAATCAAGATATGTATAGTATCAAAATTTCATGTATCATGCATTGTAACCAGGTTAAGTACTGAATCATAATCATGTATCGTAATCACGATATCGTAACCAAGTTATGCATCATCCCCAGGTTATGCATCATAATCTTATTATTTTCTGTTTCCATGAATCATAACCAAATTAAATATCATGCTTTGTAACCATGTTAAGAATCATAACCAGGATATAATTTTTAATCGATATGTGTTGTTATCGTTACAATCCATGCAAACAAGTAAGGTATATCATTTATAAAATGCATTACCCTCTTGAAATAAATTCAATATTGATTGCATGTATCTCATACTCATTTCTTTATATTTTTTACTTATTACTTTCTAACTAAAACCATTTCATTGAGTTGGTTATTTACCAATCAAAACGATGTCATGTTTTCTGTTTTGTTTTTACTATTTGAATTCCAGGTATCCAAATCCCTCTAAGTGTTTCAGAGAAATATGATCATTGGAGAAAATATAACTGTTGGAACTTAAAGCCTATAAATATAAGGTCATTCAAACCAATATACATAATTGTTTCTTCTATCATGCTATAGAGAGAGATGTTATGACTTCTCCCTTTCTTTTTGTGGAAGCCTTAAAGATACAAGAAGTAAACAACATGTTTGATGTTCTTGTATTCTAATTAGTGATTTTTTATGATTTTAGTGACTGATCATTGTGATAACGATCAAGGGCTTCTAGGGATACGAAGACGTTCTACCAATAATCGTATCGAGGGACTTCAATTGTTTGAAGGACATAGCTATTGATTACCTTATTAATTGAATACTTCTAGGGATAACAAGATATTCATGATGATAATCTTATTGATGTTCTTCAATTTCATGAAAGAAGTAGGTGAGGTACTGATTACCTTCTTAATCGATGACTTATAGGGATACGAAGATAGTTGCACCGATCATCATATCGAGGGATTACCAACGTGGTTGTAAGATAGACCATATATCCTTGTTTAATGGATAACCTTCTCTTTGGGTTGAAATAATTGTAATACTATTAAATTTGCACTGCTATTTGTATTAGAAAGTGAATTATATTATTTCCCCTTGCTTATCATATTAAATTAAATTATAATTGTTTCAGTTACGATTCATATTGTATTAAGAGATTCTATACGCTATATGGCAGAATCACTAACATTTCTATTACTCTGATCATTGTATTTAATTCAAATACAATAGTTTCATGTTACTTGTATTATTATATCTCTGTATTTCCATCATATCCAAGACCTATATGGTATATTGAATATATTTAGAATTATATTAGTTTAAGATATATTAAACAAAATCCTTTCATAAGTGTTTTAAAATAATATTTTTAAACAAAAAATTAATCCCCTCCCCCCTCTTATATTGTGTCATCTAATCTACATATATATATCTATATTACGATCCAACAGTCTCCAAAGATCTACACTCATTCAGATAAACCCTATCACCCATAGATATTAGAGTTTTTTCTTTAATTCCTCAATATCCGCAGTTTACATCCTATATGGGGTTTTTATTATCAGATGATATCTAGGTATGAGTTCAATGGATAACTATACATCTCATTCTGAGGGAGGTCCAATTAACTCCTTGGGAATTATGTCAATGTATTATTGGATGATGGGGAAATTTACTACCCTTATATTCTCATTTCATTCTTCATCCTCATCGATCAACTCCATAAAGAAGGCTATAAGAGGTGCTTCTAGACAATCCTATTGTCAAGAAATCTATTCATGGAGAATAACTGTAGGTTTCCCACTCATGGTTACTATGATTTCCTTAATTTTGTATTTTATCTTACAATTATACATTTAGATCCACTCCATCCCTAGTATAATGTTGAATTACAACATGGTAATGACTAATAGAATTACGATAAGATATTTCTCGCCAGATTAAATACTAGAGTATCTAATCATTGATGTTTCTTGGATAATCTCACCAGGAATGTCAACTGATAACTCTACATTTAAAAATTCAGGTGTTGAATCTAAATTCATCACAAACATGGAGGAAATAAACGAATATTTTGAACCAGAATCAATCAAAGTACTTTCTATATTTGAGAAAAAAATAAGAGTACATGCCACCACACCATAAGGAGATTCAATATTAGCTGTCATGATACTAAACGAATGACCTTTCTCCCTTGGCCATTGCTAAGGCAGATGGTGATTCGCCTCCACTTCCCATGGATTTTGAAAGTGATTGGAAAAGTTCCCTAGCTATTCACAAATGAATAATTTGACTTTAGGTAGGGAATGAACCATATTACCTTTTCCATTAGTGTTGAGATTTTTAGGATTCACCTCACTATGATAATTCCACATGATATGGCCATCTATTCAACCCTTGTAACACTTCCCTCTCTTAATCAGGCAGTTCCCCGAATGCCTCATCCGCTATTTATTATACATGAGAAGTTGAAATTTATTTCCTCATATTCCCTAATTAAATATACTCCCCAAGACTTGATCTTTATATATATTTGATTAACTTGATTTGTGATACCATTATGTCTCAACGAACTCCAATTCGACTTTCATATAACTCTGTATGATCTCATAATAGCTGTTACCATCTTGGTTGGATAGATTCTTCCGTATATGAGGTCTTAATCCACCAATGAATCTATCAAACATTATATTAGGATCTAGGAAAAATCAAGATGTGTAATGTGAAATCCTTGTGAAGTTCATCCCATTGCTTCCCACATATTAATTCTCATCCTACTTTAGCTCAAGAAATTACTTCTCCATTTCCGTTCTAATCGAATGGGGGAAATACATATTGAAGAAGATCCCTCTAAACTCTTCCCACACCATTGTTTCAATATCACCTCTTGGCCTTATGTTTTTAATCATCTCCCACCCCTGATTAGATTCTCCCTATGTAGTAAACATCCAAGGTGACTTTTTCTTTTTCAAACTATAAAGTACATAAAAGAGATTTTCGATATAGATGCTCCACTATTTAGGAAATCAATGGGTCAGTATATCCATTGAAGGTTAGTGGTCACAGATGCATAAAGGAATCAATAGAATGTTTACCCATTCATTGTTCAATCATTCTATCATCTTGATTCACATTATTTCCCATAACTTGAGTCAGTTTGATCATCATTATCACAAAATATTCTATTCCAGATTCTATTGGACGTTCGTCAGTACATGGTCAATTTCAGTCACTATTTCCTTGGTTCCTCTAATTTCCCCCCATTTTCTAAAAGAATAAATCCTTAGTGAGAAACTAATTGCTTTTTCAAATCTTTTATTCATAAAGGATTTTTATGTCTAAAAACTTCATGCTTAAACCACAATTACATTTCTCTATAAATCCTTTATAATGATTCATAAAAAACATGAGATAAACCAAACATATCCCCCTGAAGTGTCAAACTAGGAGTTTAGTGGGGCCCTTTTTAATGCATCAGTTCCCATTTGAGTCTAGATCAATGTGGTGTTTTTCGGTTTTACCCCTAGTTATATATGTGCGAGAGCCACATCCACTTGTTCGTATCTAGATAGAATTTTATTTTCTCACATAGAACTTACATAAAATATCTCAAAAATACCAATAAGTTTTATTTTATTTAATCTTCTTGATATATTTATTAATAAAAAGTATATTTCTTAATTTCCATTAATAACTAAACTATCCTTTGATTCCAACTATGGAATCCTGCCTTTTTATTATAAAAATTTTCATTAGATTTTACAAATATATGATCTTTGAAGTTTATTGTCTTGGAAAAAAGTAAATTATAAAATAAAACATATAAAATTAGTGTAATACAGATAAAAGGATTACTAATGTTTTTCATCCTATGTACAATTAATCCAAATCATTTCCTGGGGACATACATCAAAGGAAAGGGTGAGAAGAAATCCCAGTAAGGGAAAAATAAGAGAAACAATTTACATCTGAACTTTAGTCATATCTATAATAACCTGAGGAATTTTATGAAAAAATGATAAATAGTAATATCTTAATGTTAATAACATGAATCATAACATGATAATGTGACTAAAAATTTAATTTATACATTCATAATCCAATCGTTACGGTCCATCCGTAAGGTGCCATAAAAATTACAAAGTTTATTCACCAAGTTATCGTAAAACTTATCATCTATAGATATTGCTTTATTTACCCAATTAATTAGAGTTATATCATGGTGAAACATTAATATGTATTTATATTCTTGTGATCCACATAGATCATAATCAAACATTTCATAAATAACCCTTAGAGAATAAAAGAAATGGGTTTTATATCAAAATCACGTCATTTTAAAAAGTAATTAAAAACTTGTTTTTATTCATTTTAATCCCATGAAAAAGGTAGGTGGGTTTCATGTATGTTAATAAAATAATTAAAATATATCATTTATATATAAATGTGAACACCCCTGGATATGATAGAGGTTTTTTTATTTACAAAAATAAATAAAATAATTTGTTGATAATAAGAGAGATATTTTTGAGACAAAATCCTATAGCATAAAGCATATGAAACACAGATTTATGAAACATAAGAAGAGAGGGTAAAATGGTATACCATTAAAAAAATACTCATAAATTATTATAATGATATAAAAATTTGAAAGAAATATAACATTAAGAGAACTAGAAAGGAAAATTGAAGTTGAGATTTCCCTTACCTTGAAGAGTAACTTCTAAAACTCTTGGATTAAGACCCTAATGACTTTAGAAAACCTTGTGAGGAATAATTTAATGGTAATACTATCATATATTCATCAGTATAAATTTTGGAATCATATAAAATTAAAGAGTGGCTAGGTATATATGGTAAGTGAGAGGGTATTTTTTATTAATTTATAAGGACGCCTCATCAGTTGTATTTGAAGAACCACGGGCTTGCCCATGGTTTTTGCCACTTGGGAAACCTCATATAATATTTTAAATTACATGAGTCTATCATAATAATAAATTACATATTACATCATTATGATTTTTTGAAACATACCGAAAACTCAAAAACCATATTTTTAATATTAACTGAAAAAGAAAACATTTTATAAAAATATCATAAATTCACTCTATCCTAATATCTATGTTTTGAAAATAAAAATTAACACTATTTTATGAAAATAATTTTCTAAATATGAGAAATTTAATTTTTAAATAAAATCACTATTTACTCGACAAAAATACTAATACTTAACTAATAATTTCAAAAAGAGTTATTTAATTATACTATTATATCACAGTACCAATCATGATGCCTAAATTTCATTTATACTTCTTTAGGTGAGGTTACTATTCCTTTGGTCATAATACTATTCATAAGGTGTAATATAACTATTCATAGGTTACTATTCCCCAAAAATTATGTTGATCTAATAAGACTTTGAAATTATTTCTGATCACAACCGTGTATGTCTATTTTTTGAAAATAATTGCACAATATCAATTATTTATAGTATAAAAATTATTTTAAAATAATATTTTATTTAATATTCATCAATAGTATGAAACTTCATAGAAAAATACTAAAAAATGTCCTGGATTAATTTTGACATTTTAGAATTCAAAAAAGATTGTTATTTTAACCTAACAATATATTACAATTTTTTTATACAAATGAAATACAAAAAGTAACTGTAGACTTGTTACATAATCTCTTATAACACTTATATATGACCTAATATTAAGATGTGAAATGGTGATAGAATCTTGGGGTGGATCTGACAACATTGCTCGAGTGGTGATTTCTATCAACGTGAACTTCTCCTATAGGCAATTTCGTTCAAGATTAACATGTTGAAACACATCTTGGGATTAGTCCAGTACAAATCCCAGTGATGCCACTTACTTCCAAAGCTCCAACAAATGGGATTCATAAGGCATGATTCTACTGGTAGAGGCCATCAACTATTTCTTCATTAATTATCCATTTTCATTTCAATTTATAAACAATAATTATAACATAAAAAATTTATTATTATTTCTATTGGTCATATTAACCAATGGTTATATAATGGTAAAAACTCGATGGTTACATTTCTATTATACTTATACATGTTTATTTATTATGACATAGTAAGCCAAACATTTTTAAGAAACAAAATATTATTCAAAAGGTTGGTTTGTTATAGTTAATATCATACTGTCAGTGTTATACCTCCCTCCAATGTGATTCCATAAAACTATGCCACCACTATTATTCTTCTTCACTTATCATTTTGAATTACATTATTCTAACAACAACTTTTTTATTTTAATTTCATTTAAATTTTTTCTATTGTATCTTAAATGAGAAATAAAGAGCATTGAAAATATTTTCAATCCATAAAATATATTGAAGTAGTTTAATCAAATATTTTTCTTATTCAACCTGATAAAAATTTAAGCATACTCCCTCAGGAAGAATGCATGAGAAAAAGATACAATATCTAATGTAGTGAACTGATACCAAGATGAGAGATCAGACTGCCTGAACATAAATAGAGTTGAACCTACAACAAACATTCGACTGGGAAGCTAAATTGCACAATTACAGATAGTGACTTTCCTCAATCAAGGAACAAGATTCTGTGACACTCTATTTTCAAAATGTTATTCAAGAGAACTCAAATAAATATCTACTATAAAATAAAATAAACAATCACAAGCTACATTTCATCAGGCCAAGAATCTCTAAACTCTTCTTAATAGATTTCTCTTTTTTGTTTGTATTTATAGTATTTTTAATAGTGTGTGTGCATAGCCTATTTTATCACACACACATTGTATCAGGTGATGAACTAGAAGATACTTGATATCTTCTCAAGCTCCTTCAATATTTTTTCCCATGAATAAAATAGGTATATGTATTTATGTGTCCAATTTAGTTTTAGTCACAAGAATATCTATGGAAGAGGTCATATGTGACATGGACAGTTGTAAACTATTGTAAAACCCATTCCATGTTGTGAATCATATTTTTTATATTATACAAAACTATTGGTGGAAAGTGATGAAACAATCAAGATGACTGATTATTGACTTGATAATGAACATATTATATTCATTATTTCTATTGTATGTTATAATTCTGTTTTACATTACATCCATTTGAAAAATGAAAATTGTTTTAAAGGTAAATAAATCTCATAATTTGATATTTTATCTTAGTTCTTTTTATATAGAATTCGGATCAAGTAAAATGAATTCAAAGGATTTAATAATATTGTATATTATACATCTATGACATAATAAATATTTAGATAAATCATTATAAATATTAATATCTCTATCATTCTACTTATTATTAATAAAATTTGGTTATTTTTATTCAATTGGGGGATTTAAAAATAATCTAATTTGGATAGGATTTTTTTTGATACTAAATTCAACTTCCTCTTGAGATACTCACTATGACCAAAATATATAATTTTCTGTAATTTTAAATGATTTAATAAAATATAATTTATTATAAAATAACATTAATATCAACATTAAAATGATTCATTTAATTAAAATTTAAAAAATATCTTGTGAATGATGGAATTTGAATCTATTAATTTCACACATGTGTAAAATGATATATTCATCTAAAAATTAATGTGAGAAAATAATTCATTCAATTTACATCACTTTTAATATTTTTAGTCTCATTTGTTTTGTTTTATTACTAACTAAATAATTATTATATTGGCATTTCATAACCATTTAAAATAATTATTTCATCTCAAAAAATATAAAATTAATTATAATAATAATAATAAAATCATTTATATTCTAAAATAATATTTATATCCAAATATATGTTGTTTTTGTATATCCAAAATATTTATTGAAATTAAAAGTCATAAAGGTTTCTTATTGTATTTTTGTTTACTTAACTTATTCGATAGGTCAATTTTATGGAAAAGTGTCAAAAAAACTCATCAAATAGATCCAATATTTATACCAATCATAATATGGATAGAAAATAATTTTCAGACTTGTTAATATATTATTTATACCATTATATTCTTCATTTAACCCCTGGTAAACCCATTTTTTACTTTAACTATGATAATTAATTTTTATTGCATTCACTATTCATTTTGGTAAAACATTAATATGAAATTATTATAAATTATAAATTATGATGATTCCAAATATGGAATCTATTTTAAAAAATTACATTCATAGAAGTTCAGAAAAATAATTTAAAATCAAAACCACCAACATAAAGAAAAAGAGGTTTTTTTATATTGGTGACACATTGGAAAATTCCATGTCTCTGTTAATATAAAAAAAAGTTACTCGAGTCAAAAAAATTTATTCTACGGTGATATATTTCAATGGTATGTAACATAATTGTGGGGGGATATTCATCCATAAAAGCACAATGTTTTCCACACCCTCATTAGCAACTTCATCTGATATCGTGATTCCTTCCTGATGGGTTTGTATAGTTATAAAGTCAATGGAGTATAAAAATTCAAGAGGCACCATCCATTTAACCATTAGTATGCATGAGAGATTCCTTTTTTATTCCTGATTACTTGAAAAATGGTTGTGGAATCACTCTCAAGAAATATCCTTGAGAAAGAAGCTTCGAGATTAGAAACAGAATGTCTATGGATGAAGAAATTTGAGCTTTTCTAGGTGATATGAACCAATTCTATAGTATATTCTATATGTATGTTTTAAAGAACCATAAATTTCAAGGAAATTTTTTTCTTAATTTTCTTTGGAATTTTACAAGAGCGCAGTTTCTGACGGCACCTAATTCTGAGGCCCGGTGTGCCTGGAATCATTTTCCGAAGTTTGGCTCGGGTACGTTCAGTGAACGGACGAGTGGGTTTTTCTAACTTTTGAACCGGTGCCCGGAATCAAATTCTGAGGGCGCTGATGGAATCGCAGCCCCGATATTTGCATAGAAACGCCTCTTCCGGAGTTGAGTTTTCTCGGTTGTGGTTTTTAATTTTCAGTCTTAAAGTTAATAAATAAAATAATTGTACGAAAAACTTTATTTTATTTCACTTAAGCCACATAGAAGCCACTTGAAGCCACTTAAAAGCGGCTTAAGATGAGTTGATACAGATAAGATGCTATCCAGAAATATCCTACCCTCTTGGTAGGATATTTGTGAGGTGGGGCCCACACGAGCCCCGCCATTACTTTTCCGCTAAGTAATGCACCTGCGAAAACCCGTCATTATGAAAGTCAACTAACGTATTTTCTTAAGTTCTTAACGCACCATTTAATTGGGCGGTTTTATTCGTGAATTAAATGGGCAGTTTCTTTCGTTGAATTAATTCTACAAATTAATGGGTCGTTACATACCTCTTTTTCGTTTGTTGGCGTAATAATAAAATAAGACCAACATTACATTTGGATGATTACACGTTGAGAGGCTTGACAGAATTCTTGTTCCTTCACCTTTCTTCGCGAAGAATGCGAAGAACTCAAAGAATGCGAAGAACGCCGGCCTCCGATAAAGAACTCCAAACCCGCGGAAATCGATGACGCGACGTCGTGTGCCCTGACGCTGACGTTTCCTCCCCCGTGACGTTCTTCGACGACTTTCCTTAATCCGCAACAAAAACCGTCGATCATCCGTTGAGGTGAGAGTTTCAGATTTCTTTTAAATTTCCTTTGTGGTTTTAAACTCAAGAAGGATTTAATTATTATTAATTAAATCTTTTTGTTCTTGAATCTCAGAGTTCGTCGACGTAGCGCCGAATACCGCGACGAACCCCTGCTTCCACGACGAACCCCTCCTTCCGCGACGATCCCCAATTCCGCGAAGAACTCGCGGGCAACGACTTGACGAGGTAGGGATTTTTATTTTGGTAATGCCCCTTTTTTATATTCCTGTGAATGTTCTTTAAAATTAAAGAACCGTATTCATATGAAAAATTTTAATTTATTGAAATTTTTGTTTTATGTGTTGCATAATTCTCCCGTGGTTATTATTCTAACGCGGAGGGTGCGGGCCCAACGAACACGGCCCGACAACCCTCCGCGGTTCTTCGCGGTTGTGCGGATTTGGCGGGCGATGAAAAAATGTGACGCAAGGGCGATTTGATGATCCCGCAGTGAAGAATGGAACTCGGGAAGGGCAACAGAGCGGACAGGAAGGAAAACGGACAACCAGAACAACTCCGATGGCCCGCGGAAGCGGCCGGCGGCGCGGGTCACCGGCGCAGTGGCGCCCCAACGCGCTGCCGGACAGAGCCGCCGCGGCTTCAGCCGCGGCGGTGGAGGCCAATGGACCCGCGACCGCACGGGTTCGGCTCGCCCGCACGGGACGCGACGACATGCCGCGTCCGTTTGAACCAACGTGGCCTCACGCGGGGCCGCGACACCTCCAAACTGCGGGGGCGGCGCCCCGCGACGTCCAGTTGCTCGGCCGCTTGGCCGAGCCGAGCCAGGCCGGTCCGACCGGCCAGGGAGGTGGGGCCGGGTCGGGTCGACCCGGGTCGGCCGACCCAGGGGGGGTCGGCCCGGGTCGGCCCGGGCCCGGACCCCCCGTCATCGGACCGTTTTTGGTCTTTTGCATGTAACATGAGATACAGGCCTCTGAATGACGCTCCGTCAGTGGCAACGCGATCCTTGGATCGAGAAGGTCGTTTCGGTATATCGCACTCAAGGTTTCGGAATACTTTGGGTTCGGCAGGGTTGGTTCGTACACAAAACCAACCAGGCCCTCAGAGCAGAAACACTCATATCTTGAGCTACGGACGTCCGATTAAAGTGTCGTCAGCTTTTTTGAATTCCTATAAGTGATATGGAACTTTTGGCATAATCCGCCCGAGGTTTGGACGTAGGTGGAGTATGGTCGGGTTGGTTTTGCCTTAAAACCCAAACGGGCCCCTGGGACGAAAAAGCCAATAACTCTCAGACCGGGCGTCCGATTGACGCGCCGTCTGCGACGTTGAGTTCCTGTTGACGCTAAGGAACTTTTGGATACATAAACTTTACACTTTGTGTCAGTTGATGTATCAGCCTCTCGGCTCGTGGAGCAGACCCTCCTGAACGAGCTTTCTGTGTGTGGGAACCCTAGAGATGGTTGCGACTGCTACTTCGACAGCGACGACTGTGCAGAGATCCTCTGTGGACTGAAGCAATGACTATGCAGAGATCCTCAATGGACTGCGATGACGATTGTGCAGAAATCCTCAGTGGACTTCGATGACTACAACACTCAGCGATCCCTTGCGGGTCAGTGCTACAGGTCCTGTGTGGGCCCGATCTTGTGTGGGTCCGATCCTCTGTGGGTCCGATCCTGTGTGGGTCAGTGCTCAACGGTTCTGTGTGAGCCAGTGCCTACAGGTCCTGTGTGGGCCCGATCCTGTTTGGGTCTTTGAGGGGGTTAGTACCTTTCTATCCTTTGTGGGTCCGACGACTTAGATGGATCAGTGATCATCTTTATCGTCATACAAGTAGTATACCTGGATGAGCTGAATCTTGTGTTACTCTCCTTTGTGGATTGTGTTGATCTATCCTGTTTGGATTTACTGATTACTCTCCTTTGTGGATTGTGTTGTGCTATCCTGTGTGGGTATACGTTTTTTCTTTCCTGTGTGGACTGGGTTGTGCTTGGACTCGGATGTTAGAGCCGAACGAGAATTGATGACTTAGGTATATGTATGGGAATATACCTAAGCATTGTCGGTTTTTACTTCGTGATTGTATCTTTCCTTTGTGGATTATCCTTTGTGGATTTCGGGGGTCTCGGTGTCCCTACTATGTAGCTTATACTCACTCATGCACGGGCTATGCCCGCACTTCGTTGTGTTGGTTGCAGACGATGGGCAGCGCTGATCGTGGGGGAGGCGTGTAGAGCAGGACAGTACTTGGAGGTGGACCACTGGTCGGGACGTACTCGGAGAGGACGGCGGGACCGAGAAGCTGGGGAGGCTATCTGTACCCATCCTTCAGGTGGGACCTTCAGAGGACGGCTCGACACTGTGGATTTTCCTTTCAGTTGATGTTTTCCCCTTTCAGTTGGGCTTGTATTTCTGGCCCCTTTTACTTTCAGCACAGCTTGTTACAGTTTTCACTTAGTGTTTACATTTCCGCTTTCTTACTCTGTGGTGCTTGTTTAATTTTCAAAGGCAATGCCTTCCCTTTTTCCCGGATTTACTCCTTGGTGCTAGTCGCCAGCCCCTGGCCTATGTAAGGCGGGCTTGGGGTAGTCACGGCATGGGCCCCGAGGACGGGTCGTGACAAATTGTTATCAGAGGTGGTTGGTTATACCGCAGACTCTGATCTTTCTTCTATGTGAAGCAATAGTGTTTAGTGTATTGGGTGTGGTTATCAGTCCAGGAAGTCCAGTGTTGGTGCGGCGGCCGACGTATCCATATACCAGGACCCTGACTTCTGATTTCCGACTTAATTCACGAAAACATTGATTGCATGTGTGTTTCAAGTTCTCTTTGTGATTACTTGTGTCAGCTCACCAGGTATACTGTTCTAATCGTGGCGCACTTGTTTCCTTTTCCTGATGGCCCCACGATGGCAGCCATCTAGGGTTCCGAGAGTAGAGCGCGACGATAGCCCGCCGAGCGACGAGGCCTCTGTACAGGGCCCGTTAACAGCAGAGGCACTGGCGGTACCTTTACCCGCCGAGCCCCCGATGCTTCCAGCACCGACCGCTGACGATGCACGTTTCCTCGGAGCTCTGCATGAGTTCCAGCGCCAGCGACCACCCAGGTTTCATGGGGAGATGGACCCCCAGGCAGCTAAGGACTGGATGGAGGCGGTCATTCGAGTTTTCAGGCTAGTGAGGACACCAGCAGACCTCATGGTGATCCTCGCGGAAAGCCTACTGCACGCAGCAGCACGACAATGGTGGAGCTTGATGCTCCAGGTGCAAGATGAGGCCTCTCTCATCTGGACGGACTTAGAGAGCCTCTTCCGCTAAGAGTTCGTCTCGGCCACCCTCCGTGCGGTGCGCATTCAAGAGCTTCTTCAGCTGCGGCAGGGCAGCTTGACGGTCGCCCAGTACGCGACGCGGTTTACCGATCTTTCTCGCTACTCGACCGACATGGTACGAGACCCCTTCTTCCGGGCCCAGACCTTTGAGAAGGGTTTGAGACACGAGATCAGGTCATCGCTGATCTCCCTCAGCATCCCGACCCAGGTAGGAGTACTAGAGCGTGCCCTTCAGATCGAGAGCATTCTGGCTGAGTCTACTTCAGCAGCGAGACCTACCGTAGGGCGGCAGGTAGCGGAGTCTTCGGCAGCAGGTAGCCAACGGATGACTCAGGGTTCCAGACAGACCAGACCCTCTCGTAGACAACCTCAGGACACTGGCTCAGCAGTGTGGTGCACACAGCGCGGAGCCAGTCTTCCGAGAGGCAGGCAGTGCTACGCGTGCGGCGGGCAGGGCCACATGGCTCGTGACTGCCCGACCCGCCGTACTGAGGAGCAGCAGACGGTGGAGGGGCCACCTTGGTAGAGGAAGAGGGTCGACTGTGGCAGTCCGCAGGGAGGAGGTGGATGAGGCAGAGGAGCTGGCTGAGCAGCAAGTGGGGGTCGACGCTTTGAGGCTCTGCCACCACCACCACCAGGAGGTCCGCCCCGACCCCAGGGAGCTGGCGGGCAGAGATAGGCACAACTCCAGGCAGCGGAGGCCTATGACCACGGCGTGCCAGAGATGATTCAAGGTACGATCTGTGTCTATTCCACCCCTGCTGCAGTTCTTATAGACACAAGAACGAGTCACTCTTTCATAGCCGCTGCCCTTGTTCGGATCTGGGAGATTCTGACAGAGCCGTTGGCTCGATCCTTACGGCTAGAGACCCCTACGGGAGCATACTCGAAGATTACTCACTGGTGCCGACAGTGTGAGCTTACTCTAGGAGGCGATATCTTCGGCTGGGATCTTCTTGTAGTGGCGTCGAGGCCTTACAACGTCATCTTGGGCATGGATTGGTTATCTACAGTCCATGCTCAAATTGACTGTTTTAGGCGCAAGGTGCGATGTGTGCACACCGACGGGAGCAGGTTCACCTTCACCGGCGAGAAGGGAGCCTTTGCAGCACAGGATGGACTCTCGTAGAGGAGGGGACATCCCATCACTCATCATTTGTCTAGCCTCATACTTGGAGCAGTTGACGTGTGGAGTCCTAGTCTTCCTGTAGTGGTGGATCTTTATGCGGACGTCTTCCCCGACGACGTTCCAGGACTACCTCCTCGCAGAGAGGTAGACTTTTACCTTGATATGTACCCCGGGACAGCCCCGATATCCACTCCATCATATCGGATGGCCCCCTCCGAGCTTCGAGAGCTACGGGTACAGTTGGAGGACTTGCAGGGCAATGGGTTCATCCGACCTAGTGTTTCACCCTGGGCTTCCCCGATTTTGTTCGCCAAGAAGGCAGACGGGAGCTTATGACTGTGTGTCGACTATCGTTGCATGAGTCAGGTGATAGTGAGGAACAAGTATCCGCTACCGAGTATTGATGACCTCTTCGATCAGCTCAAGGGATCACGGTGGTTTTCAAAGATAGACCTCAGGTCAGGCTATCATCAGCTCAGAGTTCGAGACGAGGACGTGTAGAAGACGGCCTTCAGGTGTCGGTATGGCCACTATGAGTTCTTGGTTATGCAATTCTGCGTAACCAATGCTCCAAAAGTGTTCATGAGCCTCATGAATAGTATCTTCTAGCCATACCTTGATCGATTTGTCGTGGTCTTCATCGATGACATTTTGGTGTACTCGACCACGGAGGAGGAGCACGCCTACCACTTGCGGGATGTACTAGAAACACTCCGGGAGAACCAGCTTAATGGAAAGTTCTCGAAGTGCCAGTTCTGGTTATGTGAAGTCCACTTCTTGTGGCACGTCATTTTTGAGGATGGAGTTGCAGTGGATCCCGTGAAGATCGAGGCAGTGCTAGCTTGGGAGCCACCTAGGAGCGTGACGGAGGTGCGGAGTTTCTTGGGTCTAGCCGGATACTATCGGAGATTTGTGTCGGACTTCTCCAGAGTTGTGGCTCCACTCTCAGCTTTGATGAAGAAGGGGAAACCCTTTGTGTGGTCAGAAAGATGTAATCAGAGCTTTCAGGAGCTGAGACAGAGATTGACCAGCGCACCTATCTTGAGATTTCCTGAGAAGGGAGTTGGATACGTAGTCTACTGCGATGCATCAAGGACTGGACTCGGATGTGTCCTGATGTAGGAGCGGGTTGTGATTTCCTATTGATCACGTCAGTTGAGGCCGCATGAGCAGAACTACGCTACCCATGACCTGGAGTTAGCAGTAGTGGTCTTCGCACTGAAGACTTGGCGGCACTATCTGATGGGCGAGCGCTTTACAGTCTTTTCTGGCCACCACATTCTCAGGTACATATTCTCTCAGAAGGACCTGAACCTGAGACAACGGCGATGGATCGAGTTTCTCTAGTACTATGACTTTGAGATAGTTTATACTCCTGGGAAGGGGAACGTAGTAGCCGATGCCCTCAGCAGAAGGACGGGCATTCAACTACTTGAGGAGGTGACAGAGCAGCTAGCCACTTTGCAGATATCCTTCGTGGATAGAGATGGAGCAGCCTTCCTTCAGTCTCTCATAGTCACCCCTTCACTACTGCAGCGGGTCAGAGATGCACAACGTGAGGACGCTGACTGTGAGACGCGGCGTGTGCAGTTATCCTCAGGACAGCCACCCGATGGCTTCTCCTTTGGAGAAGAGCACGACATCCTTTTCAGAGGACGTACCTTGGTACCAGTCGCTTTACGAGAGTAGGGGCTGAGAGAGTTTAACACTTCTCCTTTGGCGGTACATCCTGGAGTGGCGAAGATGAACCAGGATCTCAGACGACAGCACTGGTGGCCGGGCATGAAGAAGGCTGTGGCAGAGTTCGTTTCTCGATGCCTCACCTACCAGCAGGTGAAGGCAGAGCATCAGGTACCAGCAGGCTTGGTACAGCCCTTGGAGGTCCCGTAGTGGAAGTGGGAAAGCATATCTATGGACTTCGTGACTGGAATTCCATGCACTTCCAGAGGTCACGACTCCATTTGGGTGATTGTTGACCGACTCACCAAGTCGGCACACTTCTTACCCATCCGAGAGCAGGGCTCAGTGGAGATCTTGGGACGTCTCTACATTCATGAGATTGTACGGCTTCACGGTGTGCCATCATCTATCGTCTCCAAGCGGGACACTCGTTTTACTTCCCGGCTTTGGAAGAGGTTGTAGGAGGCGTTCGGGACGCGGCTACGTCTGAGCATCGCCTTTCACCCGCAGACAGATGGTCAAACAGGGAGGACCATTCAGACTCTCGAGGACATGCTCCGCGCATGTGTCCTCGACTTTGGTCGCAACTGGGAGGACCACCTACCCTTGGTGGAGTTCGTGTACAACAACAACTACCACTCCACCATCGGGATGGCACCGTACGAGGCGTTGTACGGAAGACCTTGAAGATCCCCTTTGTGCTGGACAGACCCAGGGGAGTCGGCACTCGTGGGACGAGAGATGGTCCGGGCCACGACAGAGAAGGTCCAGGTCATCCAGGAGCGGATGATGACAGCTCAGAGCCGGCAGAAGTCTTATACTGACAGGAGGCGGAGGCCACTAGAGTTCGAGGATGGAGACCACGTCTTCTTGCGTGTCTCACCTCGGCATGGATTACGGATATTTGGCCGAGGCGGAAAGTTTTCTTCACGCTTCATAGGAACTTTCCAGGTCCTCAGCAGGATTAGCGAGGTGGCTTATCGCCTGGCTCTACCACCTCAGTTGCACCGGGTGAACGACGTCTTCCACGTATCTCAGCTGAGGAGATACGTGCACGACCCGACGCACATCATTGACCATGGGGTGCTAGACGTGGATGATGGGGAGACTTTTGCGGAGGTCCCGGTGGAGATAGAGGATCGCCAGGAGCGGGTCCTACGTGGGAGATCGATTCCTCTTGTGCGCATCAGATGGCAGCACGGGAACCTCCAGGAGAGCACATGGGAGCGGGAGGCTCAGATGTGTGCTCAGTACGCACATTTGTTTCCCTAGTTTATGATCTATCTTTACGGGGACGTAAAGCCTTGAGGTGGGAGTAATGTAAAGACCCGTAAATTTCAAGGAAATTTTTTTCTTAATTTTATTTGGAATTTTACAAGAGCGCAGTTTCTGACGGCACCGGATTCCGAGGCCCGATGTGCCCAGAATCATTTTCCGAAGTTTGGCTCGGGTACGTTCAGTGAACGGACGAGCGGGTTTTTCTAACATTTGAACCGGTGCCCGGAATCAAATTTTGAGCACACCGATGGAATCAAAGCCCTTGTATTTTCTTAGAAATGCCTCTTCTGGAGTTGCGTTTGCTCGTTTGTGGTTTTTAATTTTTGGGCTTAAAGTTAAGAAATAAAATAATTGTACAACACACTTTATTTTATTTCACTTAAGCCACTTGGAAGCCACTTGAAGCCACATAAAAGCAGCTTAAGCTGAGTTGATCTGGATAGGATGCTATCCAGAAATATCCTACCCTCATGATAGAAAATTTGTGAGGTGGGGCCCGCACGAGCCTCGCCGTTTCTTTTCCGCTAAGTAACGCACCCGCGAAAACCCGTCATTATGAAAGTCAACTGACGCGTTTTCTTAAGTTCTTAATGAACCATTTAATTGGGCGGTTTTATTCGTGAATTAAATGGTCAGTTTCTTTCGTTGAATTAATTCTACGAATTAATGGGTCGTTACTTACCTCTTTTTCGTTTGTTGGCGTAATAATAAAATAAGACCAACACGACATTTGGAGGATTACACGTTGAGAGGCTTGACCGAATTCTTGTGCCTTCACCCTTCTGCGTGAAGAACACAAAGAACGCAAATAACGCGAAGAACGCCGGCCTCCGTCGAAGAACTCTGAACCCGCGGAAATCGACGACGTGACGCCGTGTGTCGCGACGCCGACATTTCATCTCCCGCGACGTTCTTCGGCGACGTTCCTTAATCCGCAACAAAAACCTTCGATCATCTGTTGAGGTGAGAGTTTCAGATTTCATATAAATTTCATTTGTGGTTTTAAACTCTTGAAGGATTTAATTATTATTAATTAATTTTTTTTGTTCTTGAATCTCGGAGTTTGTCGACGCAACGCCGAATATCGCGACAAACCCCTCCTTCCACGACGAACCCCTCCTTCCGCGACGATCCCCAATTCTGCGAAGAACCCGCGGGCGACGACTTGACGAGGTAGGATTTTTTATTTTGGTAATACCCCACTTTTTATATTCCCGTGAACGTTCTTTAAAATTAAAGAACCAGATTTATATGAACAATTTTAATTTATTAAAATTGTTGTTTCATGTGTTTCATAATTTTCCCGTGGTTATTATTCTAATGCAGAGGGTGCGGGCCCAACGAACACGGCCCGATAACCCTCCGCCATTCTTTGTGGTTGTGAGGATTTGGCGGGCGACGACAAAATGTTATGCAAGAGCGATTTGATGATTCCGTAGTGAAGAACGGAACCCGGGAGGGGTAACGGCGCAGACGGGAAGGAAAACGGACCACCGGAGCAACTCTGGTTGCCCGCAGAAGCGGCCGGCGGCATGGGTCGCCGGTGCGGCGGCACGGGTCCGGCTCGCCCGCACGGGACGCAGCAACATGCCGCGTCCGTTTGAACCAACGCGGCCCCACACGGGGCCGTGACACCTCCTAACTGCGGGGGCGGCGCCCCGCGGCGTTCAGCTGCTCGGCCGCTCAGCCGAGCCGAGCCTGGCCGGTCCGACCGGCCGGGCCGGACCGGGTCCGGCCGGGTGGGACCGGGTCAGGTTGACCTGGTTCGGGTCGACCCGGTTCGGCCGACCTAGGGGGGGTCGGGTCGGGTCGGCCCGGGCCCGGACACCCCTGTATTCGTACCGTTTTCGGTCTTTTGCCCGTAACTTGAGCTATGGGCCTCCGAACGACACGCCGTCTACAGCAACGCGATCCTTGGATCAATGTGGTAGTTTCGGTATATCCCACTCAATGTTTCGGAATACTTTGGGTTTGGCCGGGTTGGTTCATACACGAAACCAACCGGGCCCTCGGAGCGGAAACACTCATATCTTGAGCTACGGATGTCCGATTAACGCGTCGTCAGCTTTGTTGAATTCCTCTAAGTGAGACGGATCTTTTGGCATACTCCGCCCGAGGTTTGGACGCTGGTGGAGTACGGTCGGGTTGGTTTTGCCTTAAAACCAACCGGGCCCCTGGGACGAAAATGCCAATAACTCTCAGACCGGGTGTCCGATTGACGCACCGTCTGCGACGTTGAGTTCCTGTTGATGATACGGAACTTTTGGATACATCAATTTCGGACATTGTGTCATTTGATGTATCAGCCTCTCGGCTCGTGGAGCAAACCCTCCCGAATGAGCTTGCTGTGTGCGGGAACCCTAGAGCTGGTTGCGACTGCTACTTCGACAGCGATGACTGTGCAGAAATCCTCAGTGGAATACAGCGACGACTGTGCAAAGATCCTCAGTGGACTGCGACGACGACTGTGCAGAGATCCTCAGTGGACTGCGACGACTAAAACACTCAGCGATCCCTTGCGGGTTAGTGCTACAGGTCCTGTGTGGGCCCGATCCTGTGTGGGTCTGATCCTGTGTGGGTCAGCGCTCAGCAGTTCTGTGTGAGCCAGCACCTACAGGTCCTGTGTGGGCCCGATCCTGTGTGGGTCTTTGCGGGGGTTAGTACGTTTTGATCCGTTGTGGGTCTGACGACTTAGATGGATCAGTGATCATCTTTATCACCATACAAGTAGTATACCTGGGTGAGCTGAATCTTGTGTTACTCTCCTTTGTGGATTGTGTTGAACTATCCTGTGTGGATTTACTGTTTACTCTCCTTTGTGGATTGTGTTCTGCTATCCTGGGTGGGTATACGTTTTTTGCTTTCCTGTGTGGACTGGGTTGTGCTTGGGCTCGGACGTTGGAGCCGAACGGGAATTGATGACTTAGGTATATGTATGGTCATATACCTAAGCAGTGTCGGATGTTACTTCGTGATTGTATCTTTCCTTTGTGGATTATCCTTTGTGGATTTTGGGAGACCTTTGGGGGTCTCGGGGTCCCTACTGAGTAGCTTATACTCACCCCTGCACGGGCTATGCCCGCACTTCGTTGTGTTGGTTGCATACGACGGGCAGCGCTGATCGTGGTGGAGGCGTGAGGAGTAGGACGGTACCTGGAGGTGGACCACTGGGCGGGATATACTCGGAGCGGACGGCTGGACCGAGGAGATGTGGAGGCTATCTGTACCCACCCTTCAGGTGGGACCTTCAGAGGACGGCTCGACGCTGCAGCTTTTCCTTTCAGTTGATGTTTTCCCCTTTCAGTTGTACTTTACAGTTGGGCTTGTAATTCTAGCCCCTTTTACTTTCAGCACAGCTCGTTACAGTTTTTACTTAGTGTTTACTTTTCCGCTTGCTTACTCTATGGTGCTTGGTTACTTTTCAAAGGCAATGCCTTCCTTTTTTCCGGGATTTACGCCTTGGTGCTAGTCTCCAGCCCCTGACCTATGGAAGGCGTGCTTGGGGTAGTCACGGCACGGGCCCCGAGGACGGGTCGTGACATATGTTATAGAGCTATGGATTTAATTGATAATTAATTATTAAATAATCATGTCATTGATGGTGGAAGCATTGATTCAAGTCATATCGATGATTTCAAGGATGTAAGTCTATAAAATTGAAGTAGTGGCACAAATTAAGAATTGGTTATCTAGGTACACTCTATGTTGATTTCACAACACACTCTTTGAGAAGAGTGATATTCCAAGAGTTTTAAGGTGTAACATTATTGGAATTATAAAATGGGTTTTCTTCAATATGAGTGAAAACATTGAAGAATTTATCTTTGTATTTCTATATTTATGAACCCAAGAGATGCTAAAATTAATATCCACCATTTTATTGAGACAAAATACGTTAGAAATTAGCTTCCCATTTCTGGAATGTTTTAATACAAGTATGTCATCATGGGGAGAAAATAAATATTCTTCAACAATCCTATTTACTTAATTTGATTAATTTTTTTAGGAATCCACAAGATAATATTTAATAAACACGTGAGATTAAATAGATAAAATAGAAATATCATGTTTTTTAATGAGTAGAGCACTTGTCCAATTATCTTGTAAGAATTAGAGATGATATTTTTGGGTATAGATATATCTAGAATGAGAAAAAATTACATAGAAATATTATTTATGTGCTGTACATATATATGAACTGATGTAATTAAAGATTCCATTCTTTTTCCTTGAAATAAATCTGGATCTAAGAAGGGATAGATCTTTGGAGTCTCTTGTAAGGATCCTCCACATGAAATGAAGGTGAAAATATTCTATAATCCATAAAGGTATTTAATACCCAATCCATCATCTTTGATCAGTTTATAACATTTTTTTAGGCCACAGTGACCGTTCTTCATTCAGATAGATTCCTAGTCTAAACAAAGTTCCTAATGATGACATTAAAAGTTTTGATAGGAGAGTTAAGCCACCTATAAACCATGAAGGGATGGACCAGCTTCGATAGAATCACATATTTGAAAATAGAAACCCTTCCACCAATGTATATTACATTCCCTTTCAATTAATCAAGAATCATTTTTATTTTTCCAAAAGTATAATTAAAATATGTAACCTTTAGTCTACACCAAAATATGTGAAATCGATGATATTTAAGAGAAAATATTTCCTCTTTAATGATTAAGTCGTTTAGAATACTCAATGTCCTAGCTGCAGAAATAAAATTCCAAATTAATTCAATGACTTTTTCCAACCATGTTATTTCCCTAAAACACTTTCATGAAGGGAAAGAGTTTCTTTCAGAAGATGGATGTTTTTTCAATCATCAATGATTAAGAGAATGATGTCATAAATAAAGAAAAGGTGTGAGGGAGAATTAATACATCTTCCATCATTAATGGACTTGAGGGAATATTGCTTAACCAAATTTTAAAAGAGTATCCTTAGGCAATCATCATTAATTGAAAAAAAATGGTAAACTGCAGGTCTACCTGTCGAACTCCACTCGAGCAAGAGAAAGAACCATATAGAGAGCCATTAACCATTATATAAACGACATGATTAAGAGAGAGTTAATCTAGTTGATAAAGGTTTCATGAAACCCAAATTACATAAGAATATTAAATATGAAATTCTAGTCCATAGTGTCAAATTTCATTCATGTATTAAGATTGAGAGAAATTGAGCCACCTATTTAGGTCTTGTTTAAGAGGCTGGAACATTCAGAGGCAGTGAGAAGACAATCATGTATGGATCATCCCTTAATAAAATAAAATTGACTCCACAAAATAATTTTATTAGATATTCCACTAATTCTATTAGAAAAAATAAATATAATGATTTTATATATAGTATTTACATGGTAATGATCTGAAATAGATGTTCCTCGCATGAATTATCCACTATATAAATAAGAGTTACAAATTTCAAATTGAAAACATGAGGTAGTGACCTAATTTTGAAAAATAATATTTAAAATATAAAAACATTATGTTGGATAAAATCCCAAAATAATTCATAAAAAATATTATAGAATCCATCTAGACCTTGGGAACTACATAATATGAGGCTGAAAAGAGATACTTTAACCTCTACTTCAGAGGTAATTTAAGTGATATTCCCATTATCCTCTTGTCTACCAAGAGATGAAATTATTAAATCCATTATGGATTCATTTGAATAATACCCATAAAAGAGTTTTTTTAATTATTACACTAGGATATCCACAATCCTATCTCTATTATTGATGATTTCATCTCTATTATTAAGAACAAAGAGGGGATTTGTTTTTTGGAAAAAACAATTATGGGCCTGCATAATAATAATTTTAGTACTGACTCAAAATAAGACAAACCATAAAAAAAACTTCAAAACAAGCAATTTGTTGACCGGTACGAATCAAGACAATGATTAAGAATTATAGAACTATTTAAAATCCTAAAACATTTAGGGCCCTTAGAAATGTTATTCATAGAAATTTCATTGGGATAAACAAGGATAACTTCTGATTATATCTTTCAAGATGTGATGGGGGTAATTCTGGTTCTATCGTTCGAGGTGGGACACTTCCCGTGTAAGCTTCTCTAAGATATCATTGATGAAGACATTCATGATCCTCGTTGCCTTGATAGGGATCCCAATATCAGGATGCACTTACATGATATCCTTGTAGATACAGAACATGTAGGTCTTAATTACCTCCTTTAATCACTTTTTATTTTATTCAATAAACCTTGTGTCATTGGGGATCTTCGAACCTACTTTTGGCTTCTTCTACAATGTTATCATCTTCTCCTCCAACTTCATCTTCGTGTGGGGATTCCTTTCTGTCGACTTTATATTACGTTGTTGCCATCAGTATTAATGAGGTAACATTTTAGAGAGGGATAGAGAGAGTAAATTCACATATAAGTTATCCTAAGTAATAACAAAAAGAGAAAGTGGGTTTTTAATGCCAAAATGATCAAACAATTACAATTATTTTATATCCAATATCAATATGAAATTGATTACAATAACCTAAATTGGATTAATATATGTATAATTTAAATATTTATAGTTAAAAAATATATAATATAATATAAAATTATAAATTAATTAAACAAAAAGGAAATTTTAAATTAAAATTCAGTATTTTTCACTAATAATAAAATATTGAGACTTTTCAGACAAATCTAAAAAATTCACCCTAATATAATTTTACCATTAATAATTAAAAATGTATTTTTATTTTAAAACACTTATTTTATAAATGTTTCAAAAATTTATTTTATTATTTTTCACAAAAATAATTTTTTATGAAATTAGTCTTTTCAAAACATATAAGGACTTTATAAAGAAATAATTTTTTATTAACATGTTTTCTTTATATAAAATATTTTTACAATATATTTAAAAACTAGTTATTAATATTCTATACTATTAGCTTTAATGGATAGGTTATTATGGTCATGTTTGAATAATATTAATAATATATCATGCCTTGGTTAAAACTGAATATCACGTACAATTAAAGCTAAACCAGTGTTCAATGTAGAACAATATTAACTTATTATTGCGTGTAGTACATGTTAAACCATGTATTTTATGAAACACAACACAAAATTAGTGTTTCATTTAACATAATCTAAACATATCCCTATTTTCTCCTGAATATTATAAAAAAGAATAAATTAATTTGAAAAAATATATTTCCAAAAATTTTAGGGTGTTACAATATCCATAGGTGAAAAAACCTTTTTTGAAAGAAAAACCATAAAATCTCATTGAAATAAAATAGAAACCCTTATAATAAAATTCAATCATTGTATTCCTAACATGTGTTCACCATTGTTAGAAATTACTAGATCCTTGTTTAATCCATAAAAGAAAACACACCAGTTAACTCCCATATTATTTTATATTATAAAAATGAATGTTATCCAATGTATTGGAGAGATATAACAGGATTAATTGTCATATAAGTTGTATCATGATCACCCATTGTATAAGATGTATTATACTAATTTTTCATCAGCTATAACGATAAAATACCATATCATAACATAAAATAATAATCATTCACCTTTTCATTATAAATTTCTTGAATTGTTTTTGAACCCATAAGAAACGTACTTTCCATTTTTAGATAAAAAATGGAATAAATAACCCTTTAAAAATTTAATAAAACAAAAATTTGAAAATATATTTTTAAAATGAATTTATTTGAAAATAAACATGGAAAATTATAAAGTAGGTTTCAAATCAATGAAATTTCATGATGGTATGAAAAAAAATTCATTATGTATATGATAAATAAAAACATTCTTTTAAACTTAGGTAATAAAAGTCAAAAGTGACCCACATTGAAAATTAAAAAAATATTCCTTTTTAAACTATTTCAAATAATGTAAAATATGGTCGAAAATGACCTTTATTATGTATTTATTAATAAAAAATATTTTATTAAAATAAATAAATTAATATGAACATGACTTAAAAAGTGTTGGAAGGGAAAAATTTAAAGTGGATTTTTAAAAGAAAGTACCTTACTGTAAATAACATTTATCATCGTATGTTCAGTAATTCATGAATACTAAAATTATTTATTTATTTTCTTTCTTATTAACCTTTACTAAGTTTATTATCCATTTATTATTATTTAACACCATGTTATATTCAATTACTTAATCAATTAAGTTTATATAGAACTTTTTGAAGAAATTTTTCTCATAAGTAAAAATTGAATTTGATGGGTTAAATATGGAATAGTGGAAATTATTTGATTATCTAAAAAATAATAATCATGACATTATAATCCTTATAGTTTAATTATTCTATTAAACCCATCATTGAAATAATGTTATGAAAAATGAACCACTTTATGGTCATGGATATGATATGACATACGTACACTTGAGTGACACTTATATTTTCAATGAACACAAGGGAAGAAATATAAGTATTATATTATATTTTCATAATGATTATCATATCATAAATATCATAGTATTTCTATATATACACGTATATAACTAATCCATTTTAGGTGGTGTTGAAAATACAATTGCATCAGCTCGCAAGGCGGTAGTTCACATGCACAAATCAGTGATATTTTTATTTTTTATTAGATGGTATATAATTAATTAGAATAAATTTGACCATTAAATAATTAAATTTATATCATATATATATTATTTACATTCATCATTATGATCATATGTATGATTCGATGATGAAAATGGAATCATAACATTACATGAATGTGGTAAACCCCATGTTTAAATGAAAAATGGTTTCATTTTTAAATGGATGGAAAGGAAATAAAATAAATTATATATTATCATTAAATGAATAAAACTAAGTCTTTAATATCAAATAAATAAAGTAAAATTTATACATATTATTTTGAAAATATGATTTTTTGAATAACATAATCCCTTTAAGGATGAAATTATTCCAATAATAAAACCACTAGGTAGTGTGGGGTGGATTTTACGAAGTTATTTTGAAAATTATTGGCTGAAAATGGATATTTAATTATTGAGAAGAGATGATAGGGGTGTCGTTTTATAGGTGAGAGAGAGGACACACTTGGTATTTTTAAAAACATTTAAATATTATTAAGTTATTTTCATAGAAAAGTGTCTTGTAAATATTTAAATTTCATAAATAAATTGAAAGGTTATAAATAAATCCATTATATAAAAATTTATTTGAATTTTTGTTTCCTTATCACTTATTTATAACCTAGGTTTACCCTATTTACACTTTTATTATAGTTACATAATTTTTATTGAAGTTTCTACTCATAATGACCAAAAATAAAATTTACATCATTTTTAAATAAGGAATTTATAATTAAAAATATGGAATCAATTTTTTAGGATTCAATATCTATAATTGGTTTAAATTAGTTTAATATAAAAATGAAAAACAAAATAGAAAACAGTTTTCTAAAAATTGTTATTTTAAGTATAAAAGTAAATTTATACGAAGATCATGAATAATTTTAATAAATAATTTATAAATTGAATAAATTCTATCAAAAAAATAATATAATATTTAAAATTATACAATTAAAAATGGATTTTTCAATGTGTTTTAAAAGAAAAATCGTTCTTCTTTAAAAATTGATATTTTTCACTATTCACCCAAAAAACAACTTTTTAAGAAATTAGCAAAAAAAATCCCATATGATTATAATGAAATTATGAATTAGAAAAAGATGTATTTTTTTAAATAAAATTATAAAATTTATATATTAAATTTTTAAATAAATATATATAATTCATGAAACCTAATTTGGTTAGAAATAATGATTTTTTCTTTTGGAAAAAATCAATTTATTATTATAATGAATATAACGATATAACATATAATTTTGAAATATTAAAAAGTCATGAAAATGATTTATTTTAGCATTTACTTGGTTTTGACATAAATAATTTCCTACAACAATAGAAATAACTAAGATACATAGTTTCCTTAGTTTTAAAGGATAATATCTGCGGTTTGTTCAACCTTTTATCAAATTTTCTTACCTACTGAACAAGTTGATACATAAAGGAGTTAAATTTACATTGTGTATGGAATATGATGAATGTTTTTATGAGATAAATAGTTATTTTATTAATGCACTCAAATTAGATTTACTATCAGAAATAGAAAAAATTGTAATATATAGTGACACATCGAAGTAGAGAATTATTTATATCCTTATATATAATGATAGAGTGGTGTCATAAGAATACATGTAATTAAAGATCCATGAATATAAATATATAAATAATGACCTTTGATTTGGAAAATTCAATTATTTTATTGATGATATAGAGGCACTGTCTCTGTGGATAAATATGCAACAAATATACAGACTATAAATGTTTGAAGCATATTATCTCAGAAAGAACTCTTTGTGAGGAAAAGAATATAGTAGGAGCTACTCAAAGACTATGATTTATTCATAAAATAATAACCTCATAAGGGAAGACAGGTGGGTGATTTTTTGAGTATGAGGGAATATAGATTTCAGACCATGAGGAGGATTAATAAGTATCCAATTTTATGGATCTCATAATGATGGATATAGTAATTTTTAGGTTGGACATCATTATTTTTCCAAGAAATTTTTAAATGGTATCTACTAGTAGATATATAGAACCAGCATACTATGATAAGTATTATAAAAGTATGATGAATGTAGTCAATTATGATAAATTGACATACTTCATATATAAATATGGAGTGTTGATGTTTAGAAAGTGGTTATGTGTTCCAACCATAAGTGAACTGAATATTGATCTACTAGATGAGAACATAGCTCAAATTTATCTATACACTATAGTAGTACAAATATAGATATATATTTAAGAGAAAATCTATGGTGGGATGGTATGAAGTATAAAATAGAAAACTATGTGTTCAAATTCTTAGTGTTTCATCACGTAAATGTTGAAGTACAACATCCTATAGGAGTCATGCAACCTCTTCTTATAAAAATATGGAGATAATAAAATGCTAAATTTGTATTTTTAAATTGATTATAAATATTTTAATTATGAATAATATAATATGGATCATTGTTTATTACCTTACCAAATCTACACATTTCTTAGATATAGGGATTGACCTACTCTTTGAGTGCCTTTATTATATCTATATCAATGAAATTGTGATACTTTATGGGGAACATCTATCAATTTTATATGATCAAGGACCTCAGTTCACATTTAAATTATTAAGATAATTCAAAAGAATATAAAAAAAAATTAAATTTATGTTCTTCATATAATAGCCAAACTGATTGTTATTATGAAATGAAAATCTATATAGAAGAAGAAATTTTATGATCATGTTCTCTTGACATTTAATGAGAATGGGAACAATATATACCTTTGGTGGAATTTTAATACAAAAAATATTCCAATAAACAATCCATATGGAACCATATAAGTCACTTATTGGGAAGAGATTTCATACCATATCTTATTGAGAATAAGTTAGGCAAAGGAAACTATTAGGACTGGAACATATGGACAAGATAATTAAGAATGTGTGTAGTATTAAGAATCATATCAAGGCATCTAAAAGAATAGGAAAGTGTTATACTGATAATTAAATGAGGGACAATGGATTTCATGTTGGGGTTAATATACTCTTAAATTTTTTCCCATGGAATGGAGTTTAATGTTGTAAATATAGAAAGTTAAGCTATATGTACATTGGGACCATTGAAGTTATATATAAAATTGATGTTGTAGGTTATTAATTGGATATGACACTCAACCATTCTAAAGTACATGATGTTTCCCATGTTTCATTATTATAGAAATTCATGCACAATCCAATTCATATAATCACATATGAGAGAATATATTTGGAACATATATTTTCCTATAATGAATATCATATCAAGATTCATGATGCTAGAGAGAATATTATACAAAATCAAGAAAATCAACTAGTGAAAGTCCTTTGGTGAAATAAAAAAATAATGGATGCAACCTGGGGGATTTAAGAACCTATGAATAATAAAGACCCATAGTTTTTTTTTGAAACATAAACTTATCAAATTTCAAGGAAAAAATTATTTCTAGGGGATGTAATACCTAAGTCTCTACTATTGAAGGTAAATACTACATCCCAAAACAATTCTGTGATGTGCACTCTAAAGATCATGTATTCCTGAATTTATTTAACTGTTAAATTTAAATATGAATCTGACAAAATTTACATAATTTTTTATTGATAATTTCAATATTTTATTATGATAAATTTTGCGTATTTTTTGGGACTACTTATTTTTATTTGAATGGTGAAGAATATTCTTTCTTCCCAAAATGGTGATTTTTTTACTTTATCGGTATATGTGTAATACCAAGAATTTTATAAAACTACATAACTAATAAAATATTTATTTATTCATTTAATTAACATTAGTGATATATTCTTTTAAAAAAAATACAGAATCAATATTAATCCTTATAAAACAAAAGTAATATTTTAATTCTAATAATTTTTTTAATATTTTATTTTAATTATGTATTTAAAATAAAAAATTCAGTTTTATATTTATTTCAAATATACAAAGAATTTTTTTTGTAATAAATAAATATATGTCAGGAAAATTGATAATTTTGGTAACTATGTCTTACACATAAGTTTTAACCTTCGAAGCACAATTTGTCTAAAAATTAAATTTATATGATATGTTGGTTTTTTTCAAATTAATGTTTCACACCGTTAAAAATATTATTTGATAAAATTACAATAAAACATTGAATTAAAAGTTTCAATTTTCTTAAAATTTTAAATTTATATTTTAGTTATTAAAATTAATTATTTAACTTCCCCTAATAACTTGATAATGTTGTTTTAATAATAACAACCAATAAGGATGTGTTATCACCACTACTAATCCATTGTATTAGTGTTACTCAACAAAAATCATTATTGGAAACTAAGTTCTTGTTAATAGGTTCATGTTATGTGGGAGGATAAATAAAAAATCCTAAAATGGTAGGGAACAATACCTCTCATATGTAAATCTCTGTGAGGGTTATACAATAAAGGTTTGCCATTTCCTGAAGTTGTGTGAGTTGGAAGTTGTTGTGGGTTTTGGATTGTCTTAGGTGGGGGGTCATTAAAATAATGGTTTATTTTTATGTAATAACCCAACTGGTCATCCAAGACCATGCTCCTAATATTGTCCACCTCACATGACTTCCATGAATGAAAATACACATTTCATGACCCTCATAGAGTTTTACACATGGTTGGAACAATCACCTTACCTTTTGGGATTTTCTAATTTCACCTCCCAAATAAATAAAACCCACGACCCAAAGATGAATAGAAAAATATGAATCATTATGAGTACCAATTACTGGTTTTTAGTTAATACTATCGTCATAAGTTTGATTTCTGGGGGAGTTGAAATACAAAACTCTCTAAAAGTTTGGAGAATGTAAATTCTTTATTTAAAAATCCACAAGGTTTGTGCAATGAGGTTTTTTTAATTTTAAAAATCTGTGTAAGGTGGGTGATCTTTTGATCTTATTCTTGGACCATCTAGGGGTAGTTACAACCATTGTTAAAAAACTAGTTCAAAAAAACACTTTTACTCATTTTTGATATGAGAAATAGAAAATAAAAAACTAATTTACATTAATAAATAATTATAAATGAAGTTTATAAAATTTTATAAATATGAATAAGGTCATGAAATAATTAATAATGATAGTTAGAATTTCAATATATGATATTAAAGGATTTAGTGGAAATTAGAAATTAATGTAAGGGACCTATCATCTCAAATCCATTTTCTTGGGACATGTTTTTTATTATGGACATAATTATGATTATATGGTGTATATAATACCTATAAAATTTATTATATTATAAATTTTATTTTATTCACGGAATTTTAATTTCAATTGCACGCTCAATATTTCAATAGGGTGTCATTAAAATGTTACCTAATTCACAATAATCCCTAAAAATCAAAAAAATTGAATATAGAGTTTGTGAGGTTTTCTTGGAAATTATATCCTTGTCTGCATAATAGAAAGTGGAAT
This sequence comes from Viscum album, assembly GCA_963277665.1. Lineage (NCBI taxonomy): Eukaryota > Viridiplantae > Streptophyta > Magnoliopsida > Santalales > Viscaceae > Viscum > Viscum album. The sequence continues at coordinate 1,104,792,264 of OY728137.1, forward strand.
TGGATATGACAAAAATTCACCTAGGTTCAGTCACCATAAAATAAGCTAATTCAGTATCAACTCAACCATCACTCAGTGAATGATTGGTGGGACTAATAATGTACACCTAACTAGACACTCACATGGGACATGATTTGGATAATTCACACAATATTTATGAACCGTAATGAAATAATTTCCTTTAGTTTTATTTTTCTACTACCATTTTAAACCACTGATAACCCAATACCTTGAATGTTCCCTCTATACCACATTATCATGATTTCATTGAAAATGTAACTTCAAATTACATAACGAATACCCCATAGTTTCTATGATAATTTTTTTATTATTCTCTATGATTTTCAAACTATTACATTAAGTGGGGAAATATTTGATTCTTGTATTTACATCATACAAAAATAAATTGTTCTATTTTTTCAATATTTTCACACTATTATATTTAATAAATAAATATATGTTTCTCATATTTACATATTACATATTTAAATTATTATAGTTTTCCAATATTAAGTTAAAATTTCCTTATGGAATGTTATTAAATGTCTTGTTAAATCATATGATTAATTAATTTGATATAATTAGTGATCAGTGTGGCCCAGTATAGATATACCCTCAATGCATCAAAATTTATCATGAGACAAACTAGAAAAAATATAAGAATATTTCTTACCCATTTATGTATAATGTATAGGAAAATGGACTTGGATTTATGTTTATGATATATAACTCTATGCATTAAATTATTATGAAATCATAAATTACTATCCATAATTTTATTTATTATCATGAATATATTATTACATTATTATCATTTCATTATGGAAATTTTTGGATCAATTGTTTTGTTTTTCCATATATTATTTATCCCATGCTTATGTTAATGATAAAATCCATTGTATTCTATTCCATACTGGATATCTAAAAATACCTTTATTTTGTTTTCCTTTCCCCATAAATTGTAGAAGATAACAATGTAATATTTTATAAGATCTATCTGGAGGGATAATAATTTTATCACACATTTTTTATGATTTATTTTATGTTTCAGGTGAGATATTAAAAATATGTTTATATTTATACTTCCTATACTACTAAAATATTGGATCCATTTGTAACTCTGGTATTCTGAACTAAAAATGTAATATAACTACATGCTCTAGGTTTTAGGAGACCAGTTTGTTTCATTGAAATCTAATCAACTCATTGAACTTATATTTAAAACATCTCTAGAATAGTCTATATTCAAACATGAAATCAAATCACGATCATCTTCTAGATTAATCATCAAACCATAATTGAGAGTAACATAAATGAACCTAAAAATAAATTTTACTATAGTGAGATGATCTTACTTTGGAATACACTAATATTCATCCGCCAAATACATGTCACAAACAATGTTTAGTAAAGTAACAATTTTGTATAATAATATTTCAATTATTCTCTTATAAAACATGGGATCAATAGTCCAACCAATTTTATACATTCCAAGTGTGTTTCCAACCACAATCAATCTTGAAACCAATTTTCTTTAATGCATCTCAAACATTCTTAGCAACTACCATGCATATTTTTATTTTGAATTAATTCATACTCCACTATTTTACTAAAATGATTCCCAAATAAATAATAAAGATCCCTAAACATTGATATCAAGAATTCCATTATCATCAATACTATGAAATCCTTATCCCAATTCAATGACAAGTAACTGGTATTGAGGTTCCCAAGGACTCAAGTGTTCATCCCAGAACAACAGTGACTACTGAATAATATTGTGGGTGTATGGTGTTGTGGTGAGGAGACTAAACCATATTTATCAATGTTCAACACTTTATAAATAATGTCAAAAAATTTAATTTGGTAATAAATAATTAATATATAATTCATAAAAGCATTATTATATAGAAATGATGCGATGGTGGTTCAATAAAGTAATCCAAACATATAAGGGTAGTAATAATTAAATTAGTGAATGGATAAGAAAAAAATAAACAAAATACCAAAAAATACTAAACTTATTGAGCATCTTGATTCCAATATTTGTCATTTTCTTGCTTTCTCCCAGCAGAAGACATACTCTAGAATCCATATCAGGATGTTTCACTTTTTCGTTTCCAACATCCATTAAATCTACCGAGACACCATCACGTGACCTGAATAGGGTGTCACTATAACTCGGTAGACCACCAATAATGGTTTCTAATGAAAATCCAATATATGAATATTTAATTTAATAATTTTTATATATACTATTTTGAAGTAGTAATGTAAAATAAATTGGGCTGAGCTCTGACACCTTATGAGATACACATTAAACTTTCCTTACTTTGTATTAATAAATATGTCTCTAAAAAAGTGACCATTTATTTATTTAGGGTACCAGAGTCATGTAGCCAAGGTATCCAAGAATAAAATTATTTTAAGGAATCAATGGAACAACTCCCAGAATTCCAAAATGATGCACCTTTTTTTAATCCATGGTGTCCTGATGGTATTCTTTATATTTGGTCTTAGAGCCATATTTTGGTGATCATCCCTTGATGTATGACTCATGGTTATTTATTGGAATACAAGGGCTGAAGCCTTTTCATTATACTCTTAGGTGTTTCTAACCAAAATAAGGAAAAAACTCATTGTATTTCAGGTTAGGTTTTTGTTGGAATCCAAGGGGAAAACCCAATGTGTTCTTTGTCTGTGGAAATTAATATGAATCTAAGATATCACCCTAATCATTCTAGTTTTTAATGAGTTATAAATTAATATAGTAAGACTACTATGGAATTCATGAGAGTAGGACACTAACAAATAAATATTGGGATTACCTCTTAGCATTCAAATCAACGAATCAGGGGGCATTCTATTATTCTTCTAAAAGAATTCGAAATCAGAATCTATGTCTTGATTTTGGAATTCCACATCCTTAGAAATTTCAGTAATTTATAAAAAAAATCAAAGGAATCCATGGTAATAATAATATTTTCCATGTAAAGTATTCATGTATAACCATTTATCTAAATTAATTCTTCACCTTGAAGTTACCTACCAAGGTTGTCCATGAGATACACACATCATTTCATAATTTTATTATTCCATTTAATTTAAAGGTTACATAAAAAATATGGTGTTTAGGTTGAATAATTTATTTATGTTTCCATAATTATCTTTATAATGTTTATATTACCCATGAAATAAGCAAAGGCCCGTCTTAATAATTATTTCCTTTGTAATACAAGGAAATAACACCAGAAGGGGAGTTTTGGTTTCATGTAATGTTTGTTCTTCATGAGTATTAGTCCAAACACAACGTAAGGGGTGGTTTTGGTTGTGGTTTTCAACAACCAGTAGTGTTTGGGAGATTCTTAATACATTTAGGTTGGGCGTTAGGTGATAAATTAATAGAATATAAATTTTTGAGTCAATGATCTGAAATTATAGCATGTAGCATAATGAAGCATTTTATAAATGTTATTAATTTTAGGAAAAATAATATAATCAACCTACTTAATTCTTGTGGAAAATAAAAATTTAGTATCACCCAAATATTTGAACTATAATGATATAAAATGGTAATCTAGACAAAATCCCAAAAAATTGGGTATATTTTCTCGAATAGAGATAATTCTAAGAAAACTAAAGAAACCAATGAAAAGAGGTAATAGGATCTAAATACATAATTTTATATTCCCTATGCTTTTATTATAACTCCAAAAGCCTAAGGATTGAGGGAGATCTCACAATAAGTGAGGAGGGAGAGTAGGGCACTACATTATTCTTCAAAAGGAGTGGAAAAGTGATAAAAACCATGTTAAAAGGATAAAGAGTGGATATAGGGGTATAAGTAAAAAAAGTAACCTTCCTACATATATAATTGCACGTGTGGATTGGGTACATGTTTGGACAAATTGTGTTCCAACAATGCAACCTTGCTATCTAAAAATACCACACCCAATTTAGTTAGAAACATGGTTATATAAAAATTGTAAAATATATGTGAAGTGAAAATATAATTTATTATTGGTTTTTCATGGATAAATAGGTCCTTTAAGATAGTTATAATGGTCCTCCCCTTTTAAAACCTCATGGTTATAGTTTATAGTTAACAGAAACCATATACCCCACTCTGTATCTTCAATCCTTGAAACTTTAGGCCCTAAAACTCACAAATTCCACCTAGAACCTCCCCTACACCCATGATCAACTCACTTAATATAAAATTAAATTAATACACAAAAAAGTATAACACACCACATGTAAGAGAATGTATCATAAAACCTAATCTCCTTAAGATAAAACTTCCCCGAGTTGTACTTTCAACAGTTATTGAGGTACATCGTGGAATAAATTAGTCCAATGAGAATGTATACCAGATTTCTATTCCCATGTATCCTCCTCTATACCATTGTGATACCATAAAACACAAACCCAAGAAACTAGTTTATATCATAGAGTCTTCATGATATGATCAGTGATATGAACTAGCTACTCCTCAAAAGAATCATCAGCCACCAATTAAACTTTTTCATGATCAAATACATGAGATTGTTCAATATAATTATGGTCAAGATGTGATGTACACAATAAATTCAACATAAAACTATGACATTGAGGAAGAACTAATTTATATGTTATTTTCCCAACCCTCTCCAAGATCCTGAAAGGATGGAAATTTTTATGTTCTAGAATTCGGTTCAATTGAATATATCAATGACCCAATCTAGGTGAAACTTGTTATAAGACTAAACCCCAAAACTAAAACTTCATTGGTTAGTGATACCAATTGATACATGACTTCTTCCTAGACTAAGACATTTCCATGGAATTCCTAATCTGTTTCCTTTATATATATGTCTCGTGAATTATATGTGGTCCTAGGTGCACTGCTCACCTGCCTATGATAAGTAAGAAGGTAAATGACATAGAATATCATATAGAGAATCACAATGATCAATAAAAATTTTCACATTGAATATATTATTTTATATAAACTCATTAATATGCTAATATTTCACATAAGATCCTCCAAAATCTAGGATACATGCATGAATTATTTATACTATTAAATATATATTTATCTCATTGTGGTTGTGATTTGATGGTGATACTCTTCACTCAAAGGTACCTATGAACCAAGAGAACTCAAAACCCCCTAGGAAAATCATAATGTATACCAGGAATCCCTATTTAACACAATTTTATGTGAAATCCCATGAGTACCTACAATATCGTATATGTATAATATCCTAATGTCATCTACTGAGAAGTTATCTCAAATAAGAAATAAGTGGGTGACCTTTGTCAGACTATGAACAATCACACATATGAAACCACTACCATGAGGTGAATTTAGTTACCCTATCACGAAGACAATAGAAAAATCATCCCATTTTCATTCTAGGATGGGTAATGGATTCAAAAGTCTGGTAAGATGCTGGTGTTCTATCTTTACCTACTGACAAATGCTGCACTATGTGAGAAAGCCTATTATTTCCTTTTTCAACTCTTTCCACCAGTGCTGGTGGAATAAATCCTAATATGTATTTTTTGAGACTAATATAGACTACCCAATTTGAATCATTTAATTCTCCCATATGTTCTTCTCACATGACCATAGGGGCCCAGAAATTCCTGTGGACAAAACTAATACCATCAACAATGATAACCGAACTAGGAAGTGTCTAAGAACCATAAATACTATACCTCATTAACAAGAATCCATGATAAAAAAGTAACCCCATATTTCTTCAATTTAGAAGAGGTGGAACAACTAATAATTCTATGAGGATAGGTTTACTCTGGAACTACTAAAAATAAATATTCATTTGGTCAAATAAAGACATCAACTTCAATTCACTATAAGAATCATAAAAAACTTGAGCCTGAATTTTTTGGCTCAATGATTCAGCAATAACAATAACCTTTTCTATCACATATTATAGATAAAATTAAAATATATGAGGTTATTATATCCACATTCACTACCTGAGGTTTTATGACCAATGTGAAATAATATAATTATGGATCTTATGGTCCTTTTATACCATGAACCACTCTCTTATGAGGTAGTGTATCTAGAAATTTTAAACATTAAAAAAATTACTAATTCGTAATCATTCTTCTGGTAGATGTGCTTATAAAGCCAAAACTATGGATTAATATTGACATGAATTTATCCTCTTGAATTAATATAACTCCCATCCTAATTTTTTATTTGTTAAAATAATCTATATACTCTTTTACAGTCTCAAGAAAAGCCAGGAACGATGTTGATGTGAATTTTCATTTCAACACCTAAAAATAAATTTTATAATAATCTTACCATAAAAACAATACACACTTCCTTGTTAATACATTAAATGGTTCGTCAATATGACAAAAATATATATGAATCCTCAATAATAACCGGTCAATCATAAGAAGCTCCAAATATAAAAAAACATTATTAGTCCAATCCCAGGAGATAACTTCACTCGCCACCTCTGGGTCCACTAATATTACATCTTCGGATATGATGTGACCCAAAAAGATAAATATATCGATCCAAAATCTATATATTGATAGTTTTTTAAAAATTCGATTCTTTTATTGAGAAGTAGAACTGACCTATAAATATGATATGTTATCCTCCTATGACAGAGCGTATACAAAGGTATCATAAAAACTAATATGAAGACATCTCGATATGGGTGGATGACCTGATTAATTAAACAAATAGATACAGTAGGTGCATTAGTAACTCTGAATAGAAGTAAAAAGTATTCATATTGGGCCTGATTTTTTTGGAACACTATAGGTTCTATATCTAAGGTTCTAACTCTCACCTAATGATAAAATGATCCAAAATAAATATTCTAGAAGACCATAGATCCTCAAGATTGTTCACACATATTATTTATATGAGGAATTGAGTACTATTTATTAACATTAATTTGATTCAACAACTAGTAATGCACACATAAAAATAAAATACCATCCACCTTTCTGGAAATAAAAACTGCTGAACCTGAAGGAAAAGTGTTTGTTTAAATAAATAGCTATGCCTATAGGTCCTCCAACTACCTCTTGAGTTTGTGTTTCTGAATAGGAGTTATCCTATAATGTGTAATGGAAACTGGTTCTACTCCTAAAGTAAGTTCAATATTAAACATAACCTCTTTATCAGTTTGTATCATTGAAAAGTCACCTAGGAAAAATACAATTATGTTGTCCACAACTAAAGGAAATTCATACTTCTGTATATGGTAATAATTATATAAGAGGCTATGTTCAGAAGCACCACCTATCCAATAAAACATAGTTCTAATTTATGGACATCCCATTCTCCATTGTGAACATAGATACCACTATAATGATGAGAATGATACCTTTCATTGAAAAAATTCACTATGTTATTGAAAGGGAATGAGATATTCACCAATAATAATTAAGTCAAATCATTTTATTTAAATGATGAACAAGTACAATAGAAAAGGATATCGACCTATCTTGACAGGTAACATTTGGAAAAATAGGATTCCCTTTGACCATATTCCAGGGGATACTTTAGGAGAAATCACCCCATATAGGTATTAAATATCTAATAGCAGGCTTCCCAACAGTACTAAAGATATGAATTATTTTGATGAGCCTATGTCAAAAAATTTAAAAACTAATGTTTATGAAACCAAAATATAACCTCACACTCTAGATGGATTGGTGCTCTCCTCATAAATTTTAGACAACACTAAATGTAACTTATAACACCCCAATCTTCCACAGTATGCTTCTATTTGAATAATATAGTAGCATGTGGTGTACGCAACTTCGAGTTCTAACACACACCACAACCAATCAAACTAGCTATTATGAATAGTAATACCCACTTTTTGAAATTTTGTCAATTTTATCTCTCAAAATGGACTTTATTTTTTTATTCAGATTATCGATTTTATCATAGTGTGAAATTTTGGTACTTTTCAGAAAACTTTTATATTTTGATGAATAGTGAAAATTACAAAATTTTAATTAAAAACAAATTTTTTAATCAAAATAGTTAGTAGTGACAAATAATGAATTTGAGAGGTTTCAAAGTATATTTAGAATATATTTTTACCATTTAATACAATTTTGGTCATTGGACATAATTTCACAATTAAACCGGACATAAACAAGTGTCAATCTTTTGATTGTTACTATCTCTTAAAAACACGCTTTTTGTTTTAACAACGAAAATTAATTTTAAATTAATTTCTCCCAGTTCTATGTTTTGAATTTGGAAAAATGGATTCCATATTTGTAATAAGGATTTCCAAATTGTGTAAATAGGTATCATTTATTTTTAGACATTTTGAATAATTATTTCGGTAAATATTTTATTTACCATGGTTAAAGGGTAAATCCAGTAAATAAGGGTAAACAATTATTATTATAATAATAATAAATTACCCTAAAACGTGTCCTAAACATATTGGTTGATATATTTACGACCGTGGGCATCTTTGGGTCAATTTTGGGACCCCATGGATCCACTTGTAAGTGATAAGGACACTTTATATTAATTAAGTTAAAATAAATACAAAAATGACATAAGCATATATCTTTTAGAAAAAAAAATTTTACATAGAGTTATATATGTTGTATTTTGGACTATAAATATTCATTAGAAAGATAAAAATATTTCCTACATAATGGTATTTTATTTAAAAAATTTATACGTATAATAATTAATATTATTTATGACACAATAATGATGCAGTATTTTCCTTATTAATGACAAAATCAAATAATAGGTATTATAAATGTTAAAATTAATATAATTTGAAAGTTTTGATGATATCCATGAATTTTATTTCTTAATATGACATTATATTATTGCTTAAATTAATTTGTATTGAATTAATAAAGTTGTTACGACTTTAACAAAAAACAATTATTGAATAGTGTCAAAATTGGCATAAAAGAGTTTTTAAAACAAATATTATATTATTAATTGATATTTAATTCATAAAAATATAAGGTTCATCCAAGAGACATATATCATGATTTTTATATCATTAATGGACCACTTTTGGGTCTCTTGGAGGTATATAGTATGTTTATTAACTATATAATATAAAAATACAAAGTGACATAGTAAGTGTCAAACTAATTAACTAAGAGTGAAAACTAAAAAATAAGGTTAATATAATGTCCCAACCTGTATAAATTCTATTGTATGAATGTTTTTCTACCCATACCCACCTTACCCATTAAATAATCCACTTTAGATCCATTAGAAACTGAATATTAATTTATTATAAAATAATATTTCTAGCTTTTCCTAAGGTACCCCTCCTCCACCTTATAAAAACAAACCAATTCTAACCAATTATTCACACCTTAAAAGCCTTTTGGTTCGGAAAAAACCTGACCAAATACTCTCTCAACTTTCCTCACTTCATCCTAGAAGCCTTCCTTTAGTTATAAATCCAACCTATGGAGTCCTTTTGATCAAATCAAAATGAAGAACCCGAAGAAAAGGTAATGTTTTCACCACTCTCTTTCAAGTTCCTTTCTTCTTCCACTTCTTCTTTCTTTGTTATTACCATTCTAAAATAATAAATCCAGTATATTATATATAATTTGATGTTATTATAAACATGTTACAACCATATTTAGTATTCAATCCATCCTTTGAATGACATGTCACCATACGTGCGTACGTACGGCTTACCGTCTCCACGTCGTGGGGTAATTGTTATTCGAAACATTATTATTTGGATGGGTATAATAATGATGTGTAATTAATTTAAATAATAAATATAACATGATAATGATTCTGTATATATGATATACCATCCAATTAAATATTAATTTAATACCAAAATAATGATAATGTCGCTCGTGCATACGTACAGACTACCGTCTCCACGACCGCGATGAGACTCATTCTTCATCGTATCCATTAAAGTATAATTCTCATTTGATGATTAAAAATAGTGTTTAAGGACTTTATATAATTATGTATATGAATAAGATACAACATATCCATAAAAACACGGCTTATGTAATAAAACATATAAAATAAAATGAGTAAGTTAACACCCGGAACAATGATAATACTAAGATATTATTAACAAAGAAATGTTAAAATAACATATATGATATCATATTAATGTATATGATTATTGTATAATTTAATAAAAATTATTTCACCATTATACAGGAGGTTAACCAACCCCAAACCAAGGAAAAGTACAAGGTAAGGGTTTATTTCACAATCTCTTCATTATCCGAGGTTGTTTATACGTAATAATCTACCGGGACTTCTTTATCATCTACATCCATGATTCTCAAAAATGTATTTAAAAACATTATTACTATTTTAAAGAATATGGGTTAAAGTCATTTATTCCTTTTTCGAATTTTTATTAGAAGTTTATAAAGGAATCATTCCGTCATTTTCAAAACAAGGTCCATTTTAACCTTTTTGACAGAATTAATGTAGGAATGTCTTTTTAACTTATACGGTGGATGCAGTTATTTTCCACCGTTATAAAGTCGTTGAAGCTTCCCTTACAAACTTATAAGAATATTTTCAAAGTAAATGTTTTATTTAATAATTATGGGACTTTTAAATCATTTCAAAAAATGATATATTTCTCTAAAATAGTTTTGATTTCATCTATGTCAACATCCTTTGATGGATTTTAAGCTTATTTGAATTTTATTTATTATGATACAAAACTTCCATATTTTAATGATGGTTTTGTGATATGTTTGACTATGGATGTGTTATTTTTATACCATTCATGGTTTATGAAGAATGTATTGGCATTTTTTATACTAGTTTTAATACGAATATTTATGTTATGTTTAAACCTATTTATATGAAGAATGCATTGGACTTAATAAGTGACGGGTGAAGCCCTCCACAGCTCCTCGATGAATCGGTAGGTCTCATGAGACAAACTAGTTTCTTGGGACAAGTCCTTGAAAAAATTGTATTTGTAGTCTTGGCACGAGGCCTTGGCTTTGTGGTTATGATAGTCCGACATTATGAATTCCGTCATTATGAAAGTGTTTATTGATATTTCATGTGATTATTCGACTTGTAAAATATCCATGTGAATAAGTGAATGTCATTATTTCATTTTATTTTTTCCATATTATGCTGAAGTTCATGTTTAAAAGGCCTTTCATTTAGTTATACATTGCCTTAAATGTTTATGCTTATATGTGAAATTTTCTGCTATATTGTTATCCTTACTGGGCATTTGATCTCACCCCTTTCTATGTTTGATATTTCCCAGGATGTGAAGAATTATTTTATGAATGACCTGCAGGGATAGTATGAGGGGATATGAGTGTGGAATATGGAGACTATGTTGTTGTAGTTTTCGTTTTTATGATGGAATGTAAAACTTTATGAATATATCTAGTGTTTCCAAAGCTACTAAACTAATCGGTCTATCGAAACATGATATTTCTTATGATCATGATAATGTTATGTAATAATGCACCGACTCTAGGTAACTGGGGTCAGGGCATTACAGTTGGTATTAGAGGATGTTTAGTACAATCCTTGGAAGCTAGATTTATATAAACTCTGATTAGAGGACATAGACCTAAGACAGACTTTGATGATTAGTATAGAATAACTTCCTAGAATTTTGGTATTTTAGAGATTTTGTGAGTTTTCCGGGAAATACATCCCTGTCTGGATATGAGCAGGTAGAGGTGGCTCTGGCATAGATGTACCTAGGGGTAAAACCCGAAAACACCGCTTTGAGTTAGACTCGAACGAGAACTGGTGCAAGACAATGGGCCTTGTTTCACTCTTGGTTATGACACTCCCAGGGGATATTCTTAGGATAACTCTCATTTTATTTAAAAATCATTATGAAGGGTTTATGAGTATATAATTCTTCAAAGAAAACATTTTAATGATTATGGATTATATCCATAAATAGTTCAGTTTATGTTAAGTGTATTATAAGTATGGAATTATGTATTTTGATTCATAAACTGACCTAGTTTATGCCATTGTTTAGAAATGGTGCCTAGTGGATGAAATGGAAACCGTATGAATGCACACACTCCATGTAAGGATTTTCCTCCTGCTCAAGATAATTATAGTGGAGGTGGTGATACAACTGGTGATGATCAGCTAATCACCATACTGGGACAACTCACTCAGGTTATGAATAATAACCTTACCCGTATGGAGCGCCCTAATCCATATCATGGAGGATCAATGTTAGCTCGCTTCATGAGACAACAAACACTGATATTCAATGGGAGAACAAATCCATTAGTATCTGAGCAATGGATAAGTTCCCTAGTGAAAGTATTTCAGGATTTGGGGAGTAGTGAAAGGGAAAAAGTTGTCATGGCAGTTTATCATCTCACTGGAGATGCTGATCAATGGTGGTCATTGATTCAAAACAGAAAAGATGATGATGAATTATCCAATATGGAATGGAGGGAGTTAAAAGAGCTTTTCTTATAAAAATAATCTCCTTGTGACCATCGAGTAGATATGGAAAGAACATTTCTGAGTCTGAGACAAAAGGAGGATGAGAATGTCGCAAAGTATGAGGATAACTTTACTATGTTTGCAAGGTATTCTAGAGATTATATACGTTACCCAAGAAGTAAGATTTATCATTTCTTTGTTGGTTTAAAACCATTTCTCCGTCGAGAATTTGTCTCACAATCTTTCTTGTCGTACGAAGACTTTGTCTCATGTACTATCAAGACAGAAAAAGAATTCTCTAAGTCTTATAACTTTAAAGAAAAGCAAGAGAAGAAGAGATCTTCTAATAAATCTGGGAATGGAAATAAGGGGAAGAAGGGAAAAGTTCAATATCCATGCTACAGTAAATGTGGGAAGATACACCCTGGTACTTTCTTGAAAGGAATGGGAGTCTGTTACAAGTGTGGTGAAAATTCCGACCAAGCTCGTGAATGAAAGGGGAAAAAAGAAGCTACTGATGTTCAATGCTACAACTTCAGGGAGATGGGACATTATTCAAATGAATGTCCTAAGTGTCAGGGGAACATACCTCAGAAAAGGCCAAGGGATCAAGGCCAAGTATATGTTATCACTACTGTTTAAGTAGAAGCTCCGAAAGACGTGGTGGCAGGTAATTTAATGGTTTCCTCAAGTTTATAAAATGCATTATTTGATTCTGGATCATTGCATTGTTTCATATCTTCCCAGTTTTCTAGAAAAATTAGATATTTCCAATTTTATTTAACAAGGGAGTTGTCAGTTAAAACTTCTAAGGGAAGTATCATTGCAACAATGTTTTGTGAATCCGTCCCCATTAGAGCACATAAATGTTCGTTATCCACTGATCTCATCATCATACATATGGTTGAGTTTAATATAATCCTCGGTATGGATTGGCTTTCGGACCACGATGCAAAAAATTATTGTAATAAGAAGGAGGTCACTATTTTTGATGATGATGATAATGAACACCTTATCTTTAGAGAAGAATCGTCACCACCTAATTCTTATCTAGATCTACTCCCAGTAGCTCAATTAAATTCAATTATTGGGGATGAATAGAATGAAATGACAGTGGATGAGGAAAGGAATGTTCATATAGAGGATGTGCCTATTGTGAAAGAATATGTAGATGTGTTTCCAGAAGATTTACCTGGACATCCTCCAGAACGAGAAGTTGAGTTTTCCATTGATTTAATTCATAGATCAAGGCCTATATCAAAGACCCCTTATAGAATGGACACTTTGGAATTAGTTGAACTAAAGAAACAACTAGGGAATTGAGTAATAAGGGATTTATTCTCCCTAGTGTTTCTCTAGGGGGAGCCCCTGTTCTTTTTGTTAAAAAGAATTATGGATCTATGAGATTGTGAATTGACTATAGGGAGATCAATGATATAACAATAAAGAACAAGTATCCCCTACCTCACATTAATGATTTATTTGACCAACTGCATAGATCTCAATATTTTTCAAAGATTGACATTCGGTCTGGATACCATCAATTGTGGGTGAAGATGGAAGACATTCCGAACACAGCATTTCGAACCAGTTATGGGCATTACGGGTTTACGGTAATGCCTTTTGGATTGACTAATGCACCCTCTGTATTCATGGATATGATGAATAGAGTTTTTAAGGAATATCTCGATGATTTTTTGGTGTTATTTATTGATTATATCTTGGTATACTCCAAAATCTACGAAGATCATGAAAATCACTTGCGCATTATCCTGAAGACTCTGAGAAGGCATGAATTATATGGGAAGTTTAGCAAGTGTGAATTCTGGCTTCAAGATATTTCTTTTCTTGGCCATATTGTCTTCAAAGATGGAATCTTTATTTATACTTCTAAGACCAAGGCAATCCAAGAATGGTCAGCACCGACGAGTATAATTGAGGAATGTAGTTTTATTGGTTTAGCAGGTTATTATCGACGATTCGTCCAAAAATTTTCCCCATTGGCTAACCCATTAACGAAGCTCACATGTAAAGGGGTTAATTTTTTTGGAAAAAAGTGTGTGAAGAATGTTTTGATGAAGTGAAGAGAAGATTAGTCAATTCTCCTATATTGACTCTATCATCGGGGAATGACAGGTTCATTATTTATAGTGATGCATCGAAGAAAGGGCGTGGTTGTGTCCTTATGCAGAATGATAGGGTTATTGCCTATGCATCACAACATCTAAAAATTCATTAGAAAAACTATCCTACTCATGATCTTGAGTTAACAGCTGTGATATTTGCTTTGAAGATATAGAGACACTACCTCTATGGTGAAAAATGTGCGATTTATACTGATCACAAGAGTCTGAAGTATATTTTCTCACAAAAGGAACTCAAAATGAGAAAAAGGCAATGGTTTGAACTACTCAAGGATTATGATAGCATGATACACTACCACCTGGGGAAGGAAAATAAGGTAGCAGATGCTTTGAGCAGAAAAGATCATGGAGTTTTGAACATGATGAGAATTTAAAGGGATCCTATTTTTATGGATATTGTAAAGTTGGATATGGGAATCACCATGGAAGGTGAAAAATCACTGATTTTTCAAATGGTTTCCAAACCATCTTTACTAGAAAGGATAAAGAGTTCTCAGAACGATGATGAAGAGTTTCTAAAGAAGAATAATGCTGTGAATGATGGGAGATTGAGAGACTTTGTGTATGAAGAGAGAATTTTAAAATTTGGGAAGAGACTTTGTGTTCCCAGTATACCCGATCTGAAAAGGGAATTATTAGATGATTCTCATAGCTCCAATTTCTCAATACACCCTAGTAGCACCAAAATGTATAGAGATTTGAAAGAACATTTTTGATGGGACAACATGAATAGGGAGATTCCTGATTTTGGGTCAAGATGTATAGTTCGTCAACAAGTAAAATCTGGAAGGAAACAGCCTAGAGGAGTCATGCAACCTCTTCCCATACCATAGTGGAATGGGATAATATTACGATGGACTTTACCATGGGGCTACCAAAGACTCCTAGAAGGAACGATGCAATATGGGTTATTGTTGACCGTCTTACCAAGTCAACACATTTTCTTGCTATAAGAGAAGATCTACCACTGGAAAGTCTAGCAATACTATATATTATGAAGTTGTGAGACTTCATTGAGTACCCCTATCGATTTTTTCAGATCGTGATCTCCGTTTTACTTTAAGATTTTGGAAGAGTCTTCAGAAGGCCTTGGATACTAAACTTCATTTGAGCACTACCTAGCACCCTCAAACAGATGGATAATCAGAATAGACTATTCAAACCTTAGAATACATGTTGAGATCATGATCACTTGACATTCAGGGTATTTGGGATCAATATTTACCTCTGGTAGAATTTTCCTATAATAATACCTTCCATTCAAGTATTCAGATGACACCATATGAAGCATTGTATGGAAAGAGATATCGCACACTAACCTGTTGTGGTGATGTTGGTGAAAGAAAACTTTTAGGCCCAGAACTTGGGGAGGAAACGATGGAAAAGTTGAAGGTAATCCAAAACCACATCGAAGCAGCTCAAAGTAGGTAGAAGAGCTATCCTGACAACCGAATGAAGGGTTTGAAATTTCAGGTAGGAGATCATGTTTTCTTGAAGGTATATCCATGTAAGGGAGTTATATATTTCGGTAAGAAGGGTAAATTGAGTCCCAGGTACATCGGACCCTTTGAAATTCTAGAATGAATTGGGGCTGTAGCTTACCGTTTGGCAATGCCACCAAGTCTCTCCAAAGTTCACGATGTGTTCCACGTATCACTGTTGAGAAAATACATGACAGACCCAACGCATGTACTCACCTATGAAGAATTATAACTGGAACCTGATCTATCTTATTGTGAAGATCCCATCAGGATTCTTGATACAAGAGAACAAGTGCTGATAAACCGGACGACTCATCTGGTAAAAGTACTATAGAGAAACCAAAAGATGGAAGAGGCAACGTGGGAACCCGAGGAACTCATGATGAAGAACCACTCGAGTCTTTTTATGAAATAATATTCTAGAAATTTCAAGGAAAAAATTATTTGAAGGATGGTAGAATATAACACTCCAAGCTTCCACGGTACACTTCTCTTTGAATAATACAGTAGCGTGTGTTGTACGTAACTTCTAGTTCTAACACACACCACAACCAATCAAACTAGCCGTTAATAATAGTAATGCCCAATTTTTGAAATTTAAAAAATTTTATCTCTCAAAATGGACTTCATTTTTGGATTCGGAATATCAAATTTATCCTAGGGTGAAATTTTGGTACTTTTCGGATAAATTTTATATTTTGATGAATATTGAAAATTACTAAATTTTAATTAAAAACAACTTTTTTAATAAAAATAATTAGTAGTGATAAATGATGATTTTGTGTGGTTTTAAATTATATTTAGAATAAATTTTTACCATTTAATACATTGAGGTTCATTGGGTATAATTTCACAATTAAACCAGACATAAACAAGTGTAAATATTTTGATAGTTATTATCTCTTAAAAACACGCTTTTTGTTTTAACAAATGGAATTAATTTTAAATTAATTTCTGACACTTCTGTGTTTTGAATTTTTAAAAATGGATTCCATATTTGGGATCAGGATTTCCAAATTTTGTAAATAGGTAACTTTTATTTTTAGACATTTTGAATAATTATTTCGGTAAATATTTCATTTACCATGGTTAAAGGGTAAATACAGTAAATAAGGGTAAAAAAATAATATTATAATGATAATATATTACCCTAAAACGTTTCCTAACCTTATTGGTTGATACATGTCCTACCGTGGGCATCTTTTGATCAATTTGGTGACCCCATGGATCCACTTGTAAGTGATAAAGACACTTTATATTAATTAAGTTAAAATAAATACAAAAATGACAAAAGCATATATCTTTTAGAAAAACAATTTTTACATAGGGTTATATATGTTATATTTTAGACTATAAATCATAATTAGAAAGATAAAAATACTTCCTACATAATGGTATTTTATTTATAATTTTTAGGCGGTTAATAATTAATATTATTTATGACACAATAATGATGAAGTATTTTCCTTATTAATAAAAGAATCAAATAATTGGTATTATAAATGTTAAAATTAACATAATTTAAAGGTTTTGATGACATACATGAATTTTATTGCTTAATTTGACATCTTATTATTTCTTAAATTAATTTTTTTCTAATTAATAAATTTTTTAAGACTTTAACAAAAATAAATTATCGAATAGTGTCAAAATTGACATAAAATAGTTTATAAAAAAATATTATATTATTAATTGATATTAAATTCCTAAAAATATAAGGTTCGGCCAAGAGACTTATATAATTATTTGTGTATCATTAATGGACCACTTGGGGGTCTCTTGGAGGTATATAGTAAGTTTATTAACTGTATAATATAAAAATACAAAGTGACATGGTAAGTGTCAAACTTATTAACTAAGAATTAAAACTAAAACATAAGGATAATATAATGACCCAAACCTATCTAAATTCTATTGGGTGATAGTATTTCGACCCATACCCACATTATCCTTTAAATAATCTACTTTGGAGCTACTAGAGACCAAATTTTAATTTATTATAAAATAATATTTCTAGCTTTTCTTAAGGTGCCCCTCCGCCCCCTTATAAAAGGACACCATTTCTAACCAATTATTCACACCTTCAAAGCCTTTTGGTTCAGCCATCTGCTGCCCAAATACTCTCTAAACTTCCCTCACATCATCTTAGAGGACTTCCATTTGTCAGAAAGCCATCCTATGGTTTCCTTTTGATCAAATCAAAATAAAGACCTCGAAGAAGAGGTAATGTTTTCACCACCCTCTTCCAAGTTCCTTTCTTCTTCCACTTCTTATTTCTTTGTTATTACCATTGTAAAATAATAAATCCAGTAAATTATATATACTTTGATGTTATTATAAACATGGTACAACCATATTCAGTATTCTATCCATCCTTTGAATGACATGTCACCATACGTGTGTACGTACGGCTTACCGTCTCCACGTCGTGGTGTAATTGTTATTCAAAAAATTATTATTTGGATGAGTATAATAATGATGTTTAATTAATGTAAATAATAATTATAACAAGATAATGATTCTGTATATATGATATACCATACAATTAAATATTATTTTAATATCAAAAGAATGATATTGTCACTCGTGCGTACGTACGGACTACCGTCTCCACGAATGCGATGAGATTCATTATCCATCGTATCCATTAAAGTATAATTCTCTTTGATGATTAAAAATAGTGATTAAGGACCTGATATTATTCTATATATAAATAATATACAACATATCCATAACAAACACGACTTATGTAACAAAACATATTCAAGAAAGTGAGTAAGTTAACACCCGAAACAACGATAATACTAAGATATTATTAACAAAGCAATGTTAAAAGATCATATATGATATCATATTAATGTATATTATTCATGTATAATTTAATAAAAATTATTTCACCATTATAAATGAGGTTAAACTACCCCCAACCAAGGAAAAGTACAAGGTAAGGGTTTATTTGGAAATCTCTTCATTATCCGAGGTTGTTTATACGTAATAATCTACTGGGACTTCTTTAGCATCCACATCCATGTTTCTTAAAAATGTATTTCAAAACATTCTTACTATTTTAAAGAATATGGGTTAATGTCATTTATACCTTTTTTTGAGTTTTTATAATACTTTTATAAAGTAATATTTCCGTCTTTTTCCAAACAAGTTCCTTTTTAACCATTTCGATAGAATTAAGGTAAGAATGTCTTTTCAACTTATACAGCTGATGCATTTATTTTCCGCCGTTATAAAGTCATCGAAGCTTCCCTTAAATTATTATAATAATATTTGAAAAGTAAATGTTTTATTTAATAATTATGTGACATTTAAATGATTTCAATAAAAAGAGATATTTCTCTCAAATAGTTTTGATTTCATCTATGTCAACATCCTTTGATGGATTTTAAGCTTATTTGAAGTTTATTTATTATGATACAAAACTTCCATATTTTATTGATGGTTTTGTGATATGTTTAACTGTTGATGTGTTATTTTTATACCATTCATGTTTTATGAAGAAATAATTGACATTTCGTATACTAGTTTTAATACGAATTTTTATGTTATGTTTAAACCGGTTCATATGAGGAATGCATTGGAATTAATAAGTGACTGCTGGAGCCCGCTATAGCTCCTCGATGCATCGGTAGGTATCCTGAGAGAAATTAGTGTCTTGGCACAAGGCTTTGAAAAAATATTATTTGTATTCTTTCAACGAGGCCTTTTCCATGTGGTTATGATAGTTTGGCATTATACATTCCATCATTATGGAAGTGGTTATTGATATTGCATGTGATTATTCGACTAGTAGAATATCCATGTGAATAAGTAAATTGCATTATTTCATTATATATTTTCCATATTATGATGATGTTCAAGTTTAAAAGGCCTTTGTTTTAGTTATACATTGCATTAAATGTTTATAATTATTTGTGAAAGTTTCCACTATATTGTTATCCTTACTGGGAATTTGAGCTCACCCCTTTCTATGTTTTATTTTTCCCAGGATGTGAAAAATTAATTTATGAATGACCTGTAGGGATAGTATGAGAGAATATGAGTGTGGACTATGGATACTATGTTGTTGTAGTTTTCATTTTTATGATGTAATGTAAAACTTTATGAATATATCTACTGTTTCCAAGGATACTAAACTAATTGGTCTTTCAAAACATGATCTTTCTTGTGATCATGCCAATGTTATGTAATGATGCCTCGATTCTGGGTAACTGGGGCTCGAGAATTACATAACTGGCTAGATCCGCAACCCTGAGCTACAACATGGCCTCTATGTATATATCCACTTTTCTAGTGCTATATATCCTGAGTCTGGATCCATTAACCATGACCACATTCTTAGCCTGAGTGGCCAGTAGTATTCCAACTTCTTCCTTATGTGGATACACATTTTCCACATAATGACTTAGAACTACTATGAATCCCCTCTCACTAGGAACCAGGGAAAATATACTATTGAATATCTAGATATAGATGATCTTACTGCAATATCAACAGTCTATTGGGCCCCTATTTCATATAGGATTCATTGAACCATTCCAACCACACTGGTGAAATACCAAATAATTTTTATTACAAGAACTATGTATTCTATTTCCCTAGAAAAACAATCGCATGGATATTCATTTTCCACTGGATGATTTACTCCCTAGACTAGTTGTTAAACCACTCATTCTTTACCTTCATCATCACATCGATTACACTCAGAGGTAAGGTTATAATTTACCATCTTAGAGCTGCTAGTCAACGGAAATTTGTTTACCTGAGATCAAATCGTATACCTAAACCCATCCTAAAAACACATATCTCTTGATATATCATCACACACAAGAGTGGGTGTAATTTTTGAGAGCATAGTAAGACATTATTATTAGTCCTTGAGAGACATATTTCCCTAACACATACCTATAAATTATCTAGCCTTACCATCACTCAGTTTATTTAGGAAAATTTAATTGAAAAATCTAGTTTATAATTCCCCTACATACTATGCCCTGATGTTGATCTACTTGAGTAGGAACCTCCCCCCATTTCACGGAAGACCCATGAATAATATATGCTATAATATTCAGCCTCATTTATAAAGGACTCTCCAAGTGATCGATGATCATATTAATAGCCTCTGACTAGGACTTTGTATCCTAGGGACCACCTTCTATTGAGAAAATAGGTCGGCGCTACCACTGCAAATACCTAGTAAACTCAGACATAGTTGAAAAAACATATGTATTTCCCTCTATGGAATATACTAGGAAAGGATAACCCTATTTAAAAAAAAGAATTCTTAAACAGTACATGCATTATAGGTGGTACAATAGTAGGTTCCATAGATGACACTATAGGCATCACTACTGGTGGTTCAAGTCCAACCACCTCCTGAGCATGGTAATTTCCACCTTATGAGTGCTAGACCCAAGGATAATGTGAATTAATTCATCTAAAATTCCATTAAAATGCATCAAAATGAAATAATATAATAAATCCAATTACAGAGGAAAAACCAAAAATATAAATCCCCTCTACAATACATACCCAAAATTCAAAACAGTATTTATTTTTGGTGATTACCTTAACCCTAGATACCCATTCCTAGGGTCCGGTTATGTGGTATGATTATATTTTATTTTATAGTTGTTCAGTTATATGGGTTTTTAATCCCTTTTTATAAGGGAAAACACTATTTTTATTTAAATTCCCATCCCATTTAACTGCAACCAATTTTTATTTTAACTTTCATAGTCAAATTTCGAAATTCTATAGAAAATGATTCAGTTTTATAGGTTTACTTTCCCAATTTATAGTGTTAAACAGTCTATAATTAGAAATTATCACACCATTTAACTAATAGTAGTTTGAAATTTCACCTTATGTAACCATAGTTTTAAATCATGATTATATTAAAAGTGGTTTAATAAAATTCAGTTATGAATCTATGTGGGAAAACAAAATTTAGGATTATTCAAACATTTTATCTAACCAATGTTTTCCCATGTAATGTTATAAATTACCAACATAGTGACCAATACATATAAATTAGGTAAAAATCATTATAGGCAATGGAATATGCATGGAACTTATTATGAATTTTATGTAGAAATCTACAAGCCTATAATGATGAATGAGATAATTCTCCATTATTGTACATTCTAAAGGGTGAAATTCTATAAAAAAATAAAATCACATAACATTTGAATCACCCAATGGTTAAAATAGTTTAAATATTACAAGATAAAACCAAAAAATAAGTCCCTTCCTTAAAAACATGGATTTTCCCCCACGTATGGGTTATCTACTCCCAAGAACAGTTTTATTAATAGGTTATAACATTTCCTAATATCTTATTTTGCTTCCCCAAATATAAGAAAAAGTAAAATGAACCAATGATACAACATTGTGATTTCTCAAACATGGTTCACTAAAAATTAACTAGTATATAGGGCCAAAAGACCTCAATATCACCTCCATGTATGCTAGAAGTTGATTACTAGAAGTGAGGGTGTATAGTGGTATGGTGGGGATACTATACCCTCTTTATCATAATGAATAAAAATTGAAATAAATACCACAGAATAAAAATATATGATAAAAAAACATAAGACAGTATAGTAGTACTATATATGGATTACGCCATGGTGATGGACAATTTTTTTTAGAGCGTGTAATAGAATAATTCGTACAAGTAATAAATTTTTAAGAGAAAATTTAAAAAAAATACTAGAAAATGATAAGCTATACGAGATTCTTATATCCTAGATTAGTACTATACTCCCATATTCCAAACCAAATATAAACTCAAGAATCCATAGTGGGTTTCACCGTTTTATGCTTTCTAGTATCCATGGAAACTAACCAAGTACCAAGAAATGACCCGAACATGGTGTGAGTTCAACTCAGTAGACCATCACTAATGGTGTGTAATGAAAATATAGTATGTAAATATAAAATATAACACTGTGTAGATATAAAAATTTAAATAAGTAAAAAAAATTCAATTCCTCAAGTCAGTAAAAATATAGAACTATGGTCGATAGTGGATGCGATACGCAACACTAATCCCAAAAAAACAACGATTATTTAAATACGATCGGTTTAACCTTTCTATTAAATTTTTAAAAATGAGTACAATCAACATAATTAATAAATATTTAAATTAATATATATTTATGTCATCAATATATTAATAAATTCTTAGTAAATAATCAATAAAATTTTGGTTAGGCCTTTTTGTTCTTTTAAATGTGTTTTCTCGAAAATTTATTCTTTATTACTTTTAATAAAAAAAATATTATTATTAATTTATAAAAAAATTAGAAAACCTAATGATAAAGTTAAGAAAATTTCTAATAAAATAATATGAAAATTAACATAATTTGAAAATTTGGTATTTTTTCGATAATTTAAATTTTCTATGAATAGCGAAAATGCGTTTTCATATAAAATTGTCATTTTTTTATAAATGAATAAATTTAAAAGTCTAATTATTATTTTAATTTTATTTAAAGTTAAATAAACAATACTTCAGTTTAATTTAAATCAATTAATTAAATTTAAATCATCTTTATATTGGATTTTAATAAATGATTATTTTTAGGATTCAAAACACATTTTTCCGAAAATTGTTTAAAATGATAAAGTATTCCCAATTATATTTAATTAAAATAAACCCTAATGATAAATAATTTAAATTAAATTTTTTAAATATATATATATATATGAATCTAAATATATATAACAAATATTAATAGTTATTTAGTTAAAGTGAAATAGATTTTTTTCTTAAAAGTGTATTGTTTGAAGAACCACTTTTCATCATGTTTGTGGGTTTTATGTTAAATTAAATTATCCCACATATATGAATTTATTTTGATAAAATGGATTATATATTTTTAATCAACATAATTCATATTTGGTAATAAGGTTAACTTAATTTTTGAACAATATGAATAATAACTCTTTTGAATATTAAATACCATAATAAAAAGAAAATAGATTAATTAAGTGTAAAATTAATTTAAAAAAGACTAGAAACATGTATCCTTAATAGTATAAATATTTATTTATCATTTTAATTTAAATTATATATTTATTTAATATATTTTACTTTATATATGATTAAGTAATAATTTTAATAAAAATTGTATTTTAATATGATTAAACATAAATTATATTTTTAATTAATATTCAATTTCAATTAAGAAAGTAAATTTGAAGAATAAATTTATTTTTAAATAAATTATATTTCAATAATATATTATTATTAAATTAATAATTATCAATTTAATTGATTATATAATTTTTATGATTTCAAATTTATTTTCTATAACGGTTCGAAAATGGTTCTTATAATAAAACCCGTCATTTCTCAATAAATGTTGAATTTATATTGAAAGTAAAAATTAAAATATTTATAAAATTATTTTCATAAAATAAATATTATTTTTATAATATTAATGTTTAAATTGTCCAATGATGAATTTTTTATAATTGTAGGAGACAGTTGAATTTTTCAGTACAAATTAAATATCGTATTAATATACAGTGTGTATTATAACATCATAATGACCCAAAAGTGATTTCATAAATACAATATAGGATTTAAAAGATAGAATATATATTTTTCAATTAAATTAATTTTATTTTATTTTTATTTTATTAATATTATAAAGACATTATGAATGCTCTAAATCCAATAAAATATTTTAATATTTTAAAATCATTTATTTAAGAGTATGACTCACTTTCAAAAATGTAAGGTTATTATTTTGTTATGTTAATAAATTGGCCATATAAAATAATTAAAACCACTTTCACTCTGTAGAAATTATTGGAAAAATATGGAAACCTTTTTGGTTTTGGTTATTTTATCACATAGAGTCCAAAAAGTACATTTGAGAAATAATATTGAAATCCCCAATCATTTATTTTATAAACCCAAAAAATATCTCATTTATTTCACTAAAATTTTTGGATCACATCCTTAAACTTCCCCACCATCTTTAGTGTCCCCCCAAGGCACCCCCAATCTCTCAAAAATCTCCTTCTAAGCATTTGGTGTCACAGACTCAAGTAAGGGATCCCCTCATTATCCTCTTTATTAATGTTTTTAAATCCTATTCCTTCTGTTTCCAATTAATAATGATAGGATCTGGCTTTATATGTCTTTATTAAAATACATTATATTTCTAAATGACTATAAACCCCTTTCTCCCACATTAACACATTTTATGAATTTTTAATTGATGTTGTTATTATACCAAAATTTTGAAATGATTCCCCATGATGAAAAAATTGTGTAGTGAATACCATACCCAATTTTAATTATAAAAAATTTAAACAATAACTTTAAATATATGCAAGTTATTCACACTATTAAAGAAATGAATTTAAAATATTAAAATATTTTATTGGATTTGCAGCATTCATAAAGGATAATTATGTTGGATGGATTAAATAGTAGATAGAGGGGTAGAATGGAAAAAAGGTACATTTCCACATTTTTAAATTGGTCATAGTTTTTCCATAATTTTAGTTATACCATGTTCCAACCATGTGACCCTGATATGTAGAAAAAACACACCCCACATAGTTTAGAGAATGATTAGATAAACAAAGTGAAAATCATGTGAAGTGAACCTGAAATTTATTTCATGATATTTATAGTTTACGAGTCCCCTTATCTCATTTTTTTATACTTTTACCCTCCCCTTTTCAAACTATATAGTTACGGTACACTATTATCATAAATTGTGTGATATTTTTGTGCCCTCTATACTTTTTCAATAACTGATACTATGGGTCCTAAACCACCAAAATGTTTCTATAAACTATCTTAATCCATTGGAAACCTCCAATATGTTACAAGTATTGGAAAACAAAAAAAAACAAAATTATTATTCACCTAATGTATCACTAAAGATATTAAAATTATTTAATACATATCCACTAAATGAACCTTGTTTCTATTAAATATGATATCCTCAACATAGAATAGTTCCATAAAGTACACTTAGATGAATTCACATAGAGGTTGTGACTAAAACTATCTATATATAATTATATCTATATGAAATAATTTTTCAATCAAGAAAAGAATGATCATGGTGATTATTTTAATATATATACAAGTCTTCTTCAATAGTGAACTAGGATCCTCATACATGGATATTACATCCTTTGTGATTAATATTCCTTACATTACACAAACACATTCTTGAGAGTTATAATATTTTAGTTCTTATGAAATCTTGTAAAATAATCTTCTAATCTAGTCAAAGATCTTCACTATTTCCCTATAAAGATCTTCCCATTTAGTAATCTTTATATAAATTCTCTTTATAAAACCTTTATTCATTACATTTGGATAGGAAAAATAATAAAGTGTGACCTAATATTCTTAACAAGGGTAAAAATTTGAAATAAAAAAACATAACATGATAATAAAGGTATGAAAACATGAGAATAATATAAGAAAATCATACCATTCATATAAAAGATCAAGATCCTGAGTTATAAAATAAATATTGGAATTTCATAAGATATGAATCATAATAAAATCAAAGAACATGAGCTATTATAGGATAACATTAGAATATTATATAGAATTGTAGCATAAATATAGGCATATAAAATACATTACTTAGTAGTTAGTCTCATTTCCAAGACTTATTAGGTCACTCCATGGGAACCTACAACTCATGGGTGGGACACATCAGCATCCCCAATGGAATCCATTTCCTTATAATGGAATGGTTCCATTCTCTACCCATCATAGTAATCATGCTTCACTCCTAAGACCATCTAGTTGACAAACTCCCTTACTGAACTAGGTTGACTCACCATTATTATCCTACCTATGTCATGATATATATAAGTTCACCCAATACATTAAAAAGAGATATATTTCTCACGCTTATTTGGTTATATCATAATCCTAATCATTTGTTATAAAGTAACCACCTTTATTGATTATAACATAACCACCATCAGATAATGGTAACCATACACATGTGTGCCAAAATATATCATAACATTAACCATATCATAACCCAATAAATGAAATATTTTTCATTAACATATCATCATACCATAACTTATAGAAAAGATAAAGTTTTAATAATAATTTAAAAATTTCATCATAGAATAAACCATAAAAAAAAGTGAGTTTTAAAAGAAATAACATTATTAACTTGCGGGAGAGAAATGGGTTCCATAAATGTCTTCTCATTAGTAAAATAAACCATTATGATAAAGAATATGAATTTAAGCCTTGTTTTATATCCCAAAAATAATTAGTTTCATAAAATGATTTCATCTTATATGGGAAATGGTTATTAAAGACAAATCACTTAGAACATTTTTGAGGAATATAAAATTTCTTTCAAAATCACCTTTTTAAAACTAAAAAATCTGAAATCAGTTTGAAAACCATTTCAATTGACAACCTTATTTGAAACTTATAAATGAATATTTAAAAATAATTTAAAATGAGTATTGGGAAAAATATCCATTCCACTTTAAGGAAAATATTTGAATCATTTTCAAAATCATTTTTTTACTTTGAAATAATTTATATAAAAATTTCATAAGTTTTAAAGAAAAAAATTTCATTGAAAAGAAATTTGAAAATATATATGGGAAGATTGAAATATTCTCATGGTCATGAAAAAAATAAATGTTGTGAATGTCATGCATGTTAAAAACGAAATTTATTTTCACATTTTTAGTAAATACCATATGGATATTTTTTTGAAAACTTCATGATGATTTTTAAGTCAGAATAATACAAAGATACATATGAGGGGGGTGAATTTTTTCTTTTCAATAATCTTTATAGATTCTATATTTTTACATTCTTTGTGATTGATGCGGATGTGTAATGCTATATTGTATAATTAAAATAAAAATTATATATATTGAAAGTAAAAACACAATAATTTATAAAGTGTTTTAGGGAGAAAATATTCCCTAGTCTATCCTAATAACTCTCTCTTAGTGAGCTTGGTGATTTTCACTAGAAATGTCCTCTTACCATAAAATAATCATAATTGACTGTCGGTTGTTGACACTATTATAAAAAGGTTAAATAGATCCTTCTTTTTCTTTTATAGGGAGCTATTTTCTCTATATATTTGTCTAAAAAAACTAAAACTCCTCCAAAAAAGGTCTGGGAAACTGAGACTCTAATAAATTAAAAGAGTTTGATTTCATTTAATTGATAGTTTCTAGATCAAAGTTGCAGCAGTAGAAACTGACAGAATATGGATCTTCCTATTCAGATTTGAGTATCTTCACAAAATTAAATTTCTGAAGAGATCTTGGTCACAAATGATCTTCAATAACATTTTCAAAAAAATAATATTTGTGATTACAAAGTATCCTTATAGTGAAATATGTATATATCTATACTATAGCTTCTTCAGAAATAACAGATTTTCCAAATCATTTTTTATATCTTGGTGGTTTTTTATATAAAAAATATATTTCAAAAATATATTTATATATATGTGTGTTATTAGTGAAAAATATTTATGGACATATATATAGAATACTTGGATTTATTTTGTTTGAAAAGATCTCTTAATTTCTCTCTGTAGATAAAAATCAGTAAAACATTAATCATTAAAAGCATTCATAACATCTCTTATAAATAAGAATGATTTATTTTATTGAAAAGATCCTTTAGATCAGTCATAAAATATCTTTGAATACAACTTTTACTTCTATCGAGACAATTTCAAAAATCATTGATAATATAGTTAATTTAAAAACCCCATAATTGAATAGTCAAATGTAGGGTTCCGTCATATGGTAAAAAAAACTCCAAACATAGGGTTGACAACCTAGGGTAGATCGAAAAAGTTTGGTTAATGTACCATATCTTTGT
Organism: Viscum album; assembly: GCA_963277665.1. Classification (NCBI taxonomy): domain Eukaryota; kingdom Viridiplantae; phylum Streptophyta; class Magnoliopsida; order Santalales; family Viscaceae; genus Viscum; species Viscum album. Next base: position 1,104,821,220 of record OY728137.1, read on the forward strand.
TTCCTCAAGCGTAGGGTTCCCCACAATAGTAGGGTGGACAATACATACTTTACCTTTTCTTAAATGTGATTTTCTATCCAAACATAGGGTTTCTAAACAATACTTTTCCAATACTGTTGGGTACTTGATTTATATGTGTTTTTCAAATGTATGTCTACTGATCCATAGATTATAATTACTAACGTACGGTATGAATAGTTTTTCCAGAATATGTATAAACATATCCAAAATACTTTAGAAAATATTTCACATAGATCAATGCCCTGAATATATTTCTAGAATAAATATTTTAATGAAAATTAGTTTCCTGAAATTAGCTTAATGTAATTTAAATAATAAAAAAACAAGGTTATTTTTTATCATCAAAATCAATTATATTTATAGAGTATTGTTGATATAAGACTTTCACAACAAATATTACTTTAAAAAAATTAAAAATTAAAACATGGGTTAAAATTTCATTAAAAATAATAGAATAATAACAAGAAAAAACTGAAATCACTTTTAGAAAACATGGTTATGGAAGAAAATGGATTTCCAATCGAAGATAGAAATAATGTTGGATTATCTAAAATACGTTTTCAAATTATTTGAATTACCACAGAGAGAGAAACTTGTAATATTACTTTAAAATACCATGAATAACCATATTAAAAAAATCTTGGGTTTCTTGAGAGATTTATCATAATATTTTATAACTGTAAACATAATCATAAACAATCCTATTACATGATGATTTTGAAACATAAAATCATTACAAATTTAGTGTCATTGAATCATAATCCCTTCGAAAGAATAATATAAAATGGAAATTAGAATATTCTTAGGACGGATATATTAATTATACTATATTTTAAAGGGGTTTTATATATACCTCATGAAAAAATATATGTTCATAACATAACATGCCTCTCAAAGAAGGAAAATTGAGACAAAAATCATTTAACTATTTATTAACTTTTTAACCATAAACCCCATGAAATATAGATCCTAAAATAGATATTTAAATAACTATATATTTTTGGATAAGTTAATAAAATAAAATCATGTTGAGTATATACACTACATAAAAGAAATATGTGGTGAATGTGGCATGTATCTCACATAAGTAAAAAAGTGAGACGAATATCCATTATTGTAAGTCTTGAATTCCATCTCACTCATTTAAACATCATTTATGATAAATAAAATTTTAATATACGAATTATTAATGAAAATATTTATATATATCATACAATATATGATTCTCTTCTGATGTTTTCATAACTTTTTATTAACAATTCCATGTTAAAGTAACATTTTGGATGATAACTACTTTCTTTTTCATATATGTTTGTATTTTTAATTATTGGTCCTCTTAATTTTATCATAATATCCTCATCTATATAATTTTGAAAATTATATAAATATCATATATATTCATTATATATGTATTTTTATTGATCCATACACTTTTTTGAAAGAAAATGAAATACATTGTCCATGGAGAGTGTAGGTCATACATACGCATTAACATTATTTCCATTTTAGTTTTCGGCATAATAAAATAATGGTATATGATATATTATCATTAAGAAATAACTCTTACATCATATATATCAAATATTTTCATTAAAACCCATCCTATTTAGCTTTCATATAAACCATGAACTAATCATATCACTTTGTGAGGCGGTAGTGCACCATATACACAAGTGACTTTAACATTTCCTCAAAAAACTAAATGAATGAATGTGTGTGTGATATAAAAAATAGGAAATAATATTAATATAAAAATTTCATGTATAACAAAAAAAATAACACATTATTTCTAACCATGATAATTGGTAACTGAAAAAAGAGTGACGTCGATCCGTAAGTCTATAGTCTGTCGTACACACGAACCATGATTTTGTATCCCATTTAGTGGAAGTAAAGAGGGTTGTAGGTTATTAACATAATATACAAAAAAATAAACATAATATAAAAACATATCAGAACATATAATACAATGTTTTTATTATATCATTGTTTTATAATATTAATTTATGGATTTTGAATAAGAAATGAGTCAAAAATTCCTATTTATGAATGCTACCTCTTCTTCGGGTATCTTCCTTAGGTTTTCACCAGAAGCCTTCCTAAGATGGATTTATGCAAGAAATTAAATTTAAATGATTATAATAAAGAATTTACGATTTATTTTGCGAAGTAATTCATTAAAATAAAATTTTATGAATTTGTAAAGAGTAGAGGAGATGGGGAGACCTTTTATAAGTGAGGCCAGTTCCACACTTTTAATTTTTTGAAAGAAAGAATTCCTCCGACATTTTTTCATGTCACAAGGCCCCAATAATGGACCATTACTGAATATATAATGAATAATATAATAATAATTCCATATAATAGGTTTTTTTAGAAATTTTGGGTTATTTTTAACCTTATTATATAAGTTAACCCCCCTCCCCCTTATGAAACCATTTTTACCTTAATTGCGGTAAATATTTTTTACTTCTTTTATTGTTAATTTTAGTCAAAAATTATGTTTATATTAGTATAGATTATAAATTATAATGATTACTAAAATTGTATCCATTTTTTAAATTCTATTATCATATGTGGAAATATTTAATTAAAAACTAATCCTGCATAGGCGACAAGTAAGTGGGTTTTAAAAGAGAAAAAGATACAATGTTTACAATCTTTTTATTTATAAATTCAATACAGAATTGATTAAAATGACCTAAATTGGATTAATGTGTGCATTATTGACAAAATTATAATTTTAAACTATGTTGAAATAAAATTTATCTTTGTAAATTAATTAAATACAAATACAGTTTTCAATTAAAATTTATTATTTTTCTCTATTCATCAAAAAATTTATTCTTTTTATAAAATTATTCAAAATTAAGAAAAATATAATTTATGAAGTTATGAATTAACAATTAAATTTTATTTTTATATATAATCTATATTAATATTTAAAAAATTAAATTTCAATGAAAACTCGTATACACGAATAAATATTAGGTTCTCAGGTAGTGTATTTTTCAAGCAAAAGATGTTTTTTTATTAACTCTATGTCTAATAATAATTTTATGACTATAAATTATATTTATTTATATATAATCATACAATTTCATTTAAAACATTACACATTAGAAATTATTTTAATTAATTAAAATGGTGAAACATTATGCACCTTAAAGAAGTTTTTAGAGAAAAAACAGACTTTTAAAGCCTAAAATAAACTCATACTAAAATCAAAAATTAAGTTGTTTAAAAAGTACATAAGTGGATTAAATATAACTAAATAATTATTATTTTAAATTAAAACAGAATTTGAAATTAAAATTACTTAATTTATTAATAATAAAATAATATTTTTACAATAATTGTTATTTTTAACTATTCAATGAAAAATCAATATTTTCTAAAAAATTCCAAAATATCACCTAATGATAACTACCATATAATTATTTAAAAAGTGATGTTAATTTCATCAAATAAATTTAAAAAATCCCTATTATGACAATTTCACATTAAATAAATAAAACACATTTTTGAATAAGTCATATTTTTAAGAATATAATTTTATTTATAAAAAATTGATATTTTGTTTATGAAAAATTTATAAATTAATTTATATTGAGTATGAATTTTAAAATTATATTTCCTAAATTATCTAATAATACATTCACCCACCTATTTAATGGTTATTTAAAAATGTCTATATTTATAATAATAGTATTTCCTGGATAACTGAGGTTTGGTGTTACATGTAATATAATCTAAACATAGCATTGCATAAAGTATCAAGAAGATTAAATATAATTTTAAAATATAGTTTCATGAATCTATGGGTGTTAAATTTTACCCCTCTTAAAATGAATTTCACCCCCTATGGTCTTATCGGTCATAAAACATTTAACAATTTAAAAATTTATTCATAGAAACCCACGTTGTAAAAATTAATAAAAAACTTTCCTAAAAAAGGAAATGTTGGAAACATAAAGGTTAAATAATATAACTCATAACTATATTTAGATATTGGATAACATAGGTGGGAATTAAGGATTTGGACATGGAATAAAATAGTAAATAATAATTGAGAGTGATATAGATCATTAATAATAATAAATTAGTTCATCCATAGAATGTTAACAACCGCAAAACCATAAACCAAATTGATGTGAAAAGGTCATTAATATCATATAAAATGATAATAATATGAAAAAAATTATTTCAAGATCCTTTTCCTAATGAGAAGACATTATTACATGATTTTATTCTATTAATCACACTCTCATCTGTTGTTTGTGCCTTGATCAATTTCCACTTAATATCCTACTCTAAGAAATGACAGTTAATTTGTTAGGCCAAAAGCACTAATTAATTATTAATCCTTATGTTTATATTTTTTATCATCACTAATTTTTTTAAGACATGTTATGAATTAATCTTCATATGGTGAAATAATAAATTAATATATAAAGCCTCGTCAAAATTTTGACTTAAAATATTCCTTAGGTAGTTATCCTTATGACCCTTCTAAGAGATTAAAATCCAAAAAATTACAAATAAGGCCACTAAAATTTAGAAAATGAACTAATCATTAATCCCCTAAAGCACATAAATTATATCCTAATTATCACTTACCAAACATGTGAATACCATTATTATATATTGTCTTGAAACACGGTAATAACATGAATTAGAATGAATCCTCAATTAAAACATGCATGCTTCATTGTTCCTTGAATAAAACCGTAAATTGTTGAATATATTTTATAGATCAAAAAAATTTGTAAACTCCATCAATGGTAACATAAACCACTTTTTCCAAAAATCATTAAATAATTCCTAGGTTATCAGTACTATCCAAATTAATTTACCCCTATTAATTATCTATTTATTCTAATATCATTATTTCATCATTCAAAACATATTACGAGCTATGTTTTCCATAATCCTGTGTTTCCCCTGAATATGACCATTCCATTAAATCAATTTCATTGTTCATTGGAACCATTCGACATATTCGTTCAAATATTTAATGCAAAATTATAAAAATAATATTTATATATATATATGATTCATATATCATAATCATTGAATTATAATACATGAACAATTAATTCATCCCAAATACTTATAAAACCATTAACTAGGCTTCATCATCTTATTCTTCCATACCTATTTTCACTTATATGTCATTTGTGTCCTCTTCATCATCAGCAATATAACCATTATTCATAGAAACTTGTGGATTTTCTTTACGATCTTCCCCATTAGGATTTTGATTTTCATAATACCCATAAATTACACATTTAAATCATTCATCCATCGATGATATACTAGGGAGACCATTATTCTCATACATTTCATTAACCCAAATTTTCATTTTCCATTTTCAGTTACATTCTTTTTTTCCATATTTTTCACAATTAAAACATCTTCTCATTTTTCGATGACATCCAATTGGGTGTTTATTCCAACATTATAGATATATATATATAAATAAATATACTTTCTTGTATAGTCTCCACTACCAGAACTCTCTGTAAAATCATTCCTTATATTCTTTGGTGATTCTAAAAATTGTTTAAGGTACACATTTTTAATCTTTTTCCATGAAAACTGATTAGGCATAATCACAACAACATTTACTCTATATTTTATACAATATGGGTTCTCATTAGAAAATCCTCTATTACATTAAATGTTAATCTAGTTTAATTTTGATCCATTCATTGATTAAATCACAAAAAAATATATTTTGAGCAACTCTAATCATAATTGAAAACCAAATAATAATTAAAATAAATTATAGTATGTTTAAACAATGGTACAATCCTTTTTAATACATGAAACTTTAATTTTATCCTCTATCATTAATGTAATAATCTATTTAAATACTACATTATTGATCACAAAAAGTTTTTGAATTTAAAAAATAAATCCCCCAGGAGGATCAAAACTTGTGTGAAAAAGGTCCCATTTTCCAGCACCATGTGATGATTAAGTGGATCTCAACAAACCCTTTTTCTGAGTTATTATCCCAAGGTACCTCTATTCCATAGGTACATCCACTATTTGTATCCAAATATGGATGTAATTTCTTATACTACAATTTCTCTATCCTTTACCAAAATTCAAGGAATTTTCGTATATATTTCTTCATCCTTAGAATTATCCTTAGAGACATCCTTAGACATATCTATAATAATATCCTCCAGGATATAATTAAATTTATCTCATCATACATTCAAAAGGATAACTAAACCATTCCTCTGATACCAACTATAACCACCCAGTCATCTTATACATGTATATTATAACATTTTATTTGAATATTACTAACATTACACAAAACCATGCCTAACGACCATAATAGTTTAGTGGATTTGGAAACTTTGAACACACTCTTCTACTATGGTGAATGATTTTAAATGTTTCCAATAAAGATATTCCTTTTAGTATCTCTATTAAGATACCCTATATAAAATATATCTTCCTATATTTGGGAAAGGAAACATAAGAAAGGGTTATATTACATTATCAGTAAGGGTAAACAATGGGAATACATTAACAAAACATGAGCATAAGGGTATCAAATCATGATAAGAGGTTACAAAAACCAAACCACAAATATCAAATATGATAATTTTTAGCCATGAAAAAAATATTGGAAGTCTATAAGTCATTAATCATATGGAAATCAAATTACATGGGTCATGAGGGATAACCTTAGAATAAGACATTGAATTGTGGTATACAGATAAGCATATAAATTAATTCCTTTGTAGTCAAATCTCATTTTCAATACGTATTAGAGCTAGCCATGAGAGGCTAATCCTTTTGGATATGAATCACTACCATCCTTAGTGGTATCCCATTCCTCAAAGTTAAATGGGTTCAATCCCCAAACTATCATAGTAGTCAAGGTTTTCTCTTAAGATTGTCATAGAAGATAAATACCCTTAATCAACCTAGTTCACTCCCCATTTTATTCCAATGTATCTCATGAGATATAAATATTTTCCTAATTCATTGGATTTAGATATAGGTTCTATATGTCATTGGTTATATTGTAACCACCATCCTTGGTTATAACATAACCATTATCCATAGTTATAACGTATCCAACCATCACATAATATGAATCATATATAAGTGTGTAAAAAGTTGATAAAAAAATTCATCATATCATAACATATGAAATAGAATGGGTTACATAAACATTTCATAATATCATAACCTATTGAAAACTAAATTTCTTCATAATAATTTCAAAATTTCATCATAACATAACCCATGAAAAATAGGTTTTCATAAACATTTTATCATGTTATAGAAAAAGGAAAAAAATTAATAACCATTTTATAATAAATGAATATAGTATTTAGAGAAAAAATAATAATGTTATACTTGGATCATATCCCAAAATGATCTCAAGTTACATCAATAGATGACATCTTAGATGGAAAATGATTTTGAAAGATTAATCTCTTAGAGTGTTTCTTGAGGAAGACAATTTTTTATAAAAATATTTGTTTTTAAACTAAAAATTAATAAAATTTTTCAAAAATAATTTTCATTTAAAATATAAATTGGAATTTATAATGTAATCTTAAAAATCATTTAAACATTTCATAAAATAATTTCCTCTCTACTTTGAAAAACACTTTTTAGAACAATTTCAAAATCCCTTTTCATGTTGAAATAATTTATCTAAATTTTTCACAAATAATAAACATAAAATTTATGGAGAATAAATTTGAAAACATGTAATGAATTCTTGAAATATTATCACATTCACAATAGTGAAAAAACGTTTCATGTCATTCATATTAAAAATAAATATTATTGTCAAATTTTTAGTATAAGGTAAATGGAAGTTATTTGGGAAACATCATGAATATTCACTTATTTTTTTTTTTTAAAACTAAAAAATCAATAAAAAGGTCTTCTAAATATTATAGTATGATAATAAAATATTTTTATAAATATTTTTATAAAACATGGTCTTTAAAGAAAAAATATATCGACCGAAGAGAGAAATAAAGTCGGATTTTATTGAGAACATTTTCTAAATTATTTTAAGTATGAAAGAGTGGGAAAATGGAAATATTACTTGAAAGTAATATGAATAAATATATTATTATATTGTTAGTGGGTTTCTTGTTATATGTTTCTTAATATTTTATCATCATAAACATAAATAAAAATAATACCAACAAACGATGATATTGTAACATAAAAATCATTAACACTTTGGTATCATTGAATCATAAGATAAAAGAAATAATAATATAAAATAGAATTTAAAATATGATTAAAATAGATATATTCTAGATATTACATTTCAAAGGGGTTTTATATACTACATATAAAATAATATATGTGCATAATATAACGCACATCCCAAAGATAGAAAATTGAGACTAAAATCTCTTACTGATTTGGTAACATTTGAACCATAAACCCTGTGAAAGATAGATCCTAAAATGGATATGAAAATATAAGTAATTTTTATCAGAATCATAATATAAATAATTATTTGATATTATGTCACCATAAAAAAGAAATAGGTGTTTAATATGTAATGTGTCACAGAGAAGTGAAAAGTTAGTCGGAAATTCCTTACCATAAGTCTCGACATCCTTTACAATCATTAAAACATCATTTATAAGTAATATATGGTTATTATAAACCTATTTAATATCCATATATATATATTATACCATATATGATTTTATTATGACGTTTTATAACCCATCTATTAATAATTCCATGTTAATGTTACGTTTCAGTTAATAACTGTTTTATTTTTTGTATATATCTTCATTTATTATTTTTTATCCAACTAATTTAATCATGATTTCATAATATCCAGATTTTTAAACATGATATTACCATCATATATATTCAATATATATTGATTTATAGTAATTGATAAAATTTGGTTATAGAAAATGAAATACACCATTCATGGGGATGATAGGCCCGAGGTACACATTAAAATTGTTTTAATTTTATTTTCATATTGAAAGAATGAATTTTAAATGATATATTACTGTCAATAATAATTTTTATTTAATTAATATCTCATGTGTTCCTTTAAAACATCCTCATTATCTTCCATGTAAAGAATTAATGAATCACATTGCTTCACGAGGTGGTAGTCCATCGTACACAAGAACAACGTTATCTTATTATAAAAATATGGAAATAATGATGTTTATGTGATATAATAATTACATAAGAATAATAATATCATAAATACAGTATATAAAAATATCCAACATTTTTTACAACCATGATAGGTGTAATGGAAAATTAATGACATCAGTTCACTAGGTGGTAGTCCACCGTACACACGAACAATGATTTTATAAATCATTTAAGGGAAGTGGGGATTGTTTTAGGTCATTCCCTTAAAATAAAAAAAATCAAATTATGAGTATGATATAGAGGTTATTATTTCATCATTTTATAAAAATAATAAAAGGACGTTCATTGATAAATTATAATACAACACTCATTGATGAACGTTGCCTCTTCTCTCGGTATCCTCCATAGGTTCTCTCTAAAATCATTACTAGGATAGCATTTTATCAGAAATAATACTTCTAGTATTATAATAGAAAAGTTGGAAATTTATTTGAGATATTAGTGTTAGAACCAAAAGTGTTTGAATGTTTGAATAGAGGAGTAGATGTGGTGACCATTTATAAGTTTGGTGAGTGGAACACTTGTTGTTTTTTGAAGGAAACAATTCCACCCATTTTTTACATGTCACAAGGATTCAACAATGAACCATTATAGATAATATAAGGGATAATTTCTGAATATGACCATAAAATGGGGGTTGTAAACGTTTTGGGTTATTTATAACCATTAATTTTTATGTTAAACCCCAGGTAAAAGTATTTTTACCATAACAGCAGTAAATAATTTTTACTACTTTTACTATTACATTTGGTCAAAAATTAATTTTTCCTAATCAGATAAAATAAATTATTCTAATTAGAAATATGTAATATAATTTTATGAATTCCATTTACATAGGTGAAAAATTGTAATTCGAAATTAATCCCACAAGCCCAATGAGAAAGCGGGTTTTTAATTGAAAATGTTCAAATTTTGACAAATTTTTTATCTAAATTGAAATTTTAATTGATTTAAATGAAACAGATTGGATTAATTAGTTTATAAATAAACAAATTTTAAATTAATAAAAAATTAAAATATAATTTAACTTTTTTAAATAATTTAAACAGAAAGGCATTTTTCAATTAAAATTCAGTATCTTTCACTATTCATAAAAAAATATCATTTATAAAAAAATCTCAAAAATTAACCAAAATTTAATTTATTAAATAATTATTGAAAAATAATAATTTATTTTTTCATATAAATTTTATGAAAGTTTCCAAAATTAACTTTAAAACAGAACCCATAGACAAAATGAAAAATTTGGTTATCAAGAAGTGTACTTTTCAAGCACAATATGATTTATATTAATTCTATGTCACATTAGAATCATTAAATGAAAATCAATTAATTTTTTTATATTTAATATATACATTTATCTTAAAATATTATTAATTATGTATTGTTTTATTAAATTAAAATTAAGAAACATTATGCACTTTAAAACAGTTTTAAAAAAACCTCCATTAAACCCTAAAATAAACTTGTACTATAATATAAAATAAAGATGATTAAAATGTAAATAAGTGAATTATATATAAATAAATAAGTCTTATGATAATTTAAAACATAATAAATAATTCAAATTACTCAATTTTTCATATAATAAATTATAAGTTTAAAAAATCCATATTTTTCATAGTTCATTGAAAAATCGATAATTTTTGAATGATATAAAAAATTAAACATACGTTATTTTTGATATAATGATTTAAAAAACGAATTTAATTTCACAAAATAAATATTATATAATATTTTTTTTTCTCATAAAATAAATAAATAACATTTTTCAAGAAAATATGTTTTTGATGAATATAATTACTTTACTAAAAATTGATTCATTATTTACTATGAATTTGTAAATTAAATTTTTTTGAGTAGAAAATTTATATATATATTTCATAAAGTATTTTATACTACTCACCCATTATATTTACTGGTTTGGATATAATGTTTATATTTAAAATGTTATTATTTCATGGTTAACTAAACCCCAGTGTTTCATGTATCACAAGTTAAACATAGTGTTGAATAAAAACCTCATCTATTTTTTAATGTATATATCCTCCATGATAAGTCCATTGAATTTTTTTTCATCATTACTATTTTAAATATATATAAAACACTTTTAATTACAAATTCAAAGAAGATGCTTATAGATTAAAGTATCACTACTTGTTTGAAATTCATTTCCAAATAAAATCATTCAATTTTTAAGTCATTCAAAACCAATATTTCCATTTTTTGGAGCAATTTATCTTATATATCAAACATTTTCTTGAAATCACATTTTTTTCTAAGGAAATTTAAACTTTTATATCTCTTTAGAGACTCCCATGAATAGTTATTACCTATATGATTCTACTTTTTTTTAAAGTCCTTAAACCATAATTCATATTTATCAACTTCTTTAAATAATGATAGATCAGTTTTAACTACACACTTTATCATTTTAGTCTGTATTAGAGACGATTTTATATCAATGTTGTTTTATTAAATAACCACAACCCATCTATTTTTTATTTTATCCATTGGAGAACTCTATTTAATATTCTATTCTTATTCCGACTCAACTTTGTAAACAATTAATAGTTTGGAATTTGAATACCTCCATAATTTGGGTGAAAATTATCTTTCCCATCAAATAATAATTTCAAAATATAATATCCACATTTATTTCCTACTCTCTCCCAAATAATTTTTACATTATTTATCCTTAAACTTTTGTTCATCCATTTTTAATTACTTTATAGAACATTATTTTAGTTTATTAGGCTAAGAATCTTCCTTTATCTATATAACCTCCAGAGATTCATTGGATTCTTTAATTATTATGGATAAAAAATTTAATTTAAAGTGTTCCAATATCAATATACTTCCACAAAACATTTTATATGGTGTCTTATGCCCTTTAAGACATATAAAATTATGTTTTTTATGTGTAATTACCCGTGTAAACTACATCCATCCAATAGTTTCTCAATATACTACTATCAATAATTTTAATTGTTCCCCATGTCATAAACAATTTTATTTATTCTTTTCAAATAATAATTTTTATAGTGTAATAAATGATTAAATATCATGTTTTATTACATTATTCTCCCAATAATTCTTATCTATAATAGATTTTTGATCTATAACACTACCCAATATTTAAATTTTGTTTAATATTCAAATTGTTTGTTCATATCACCTCTGGAAAAAATTAATACACTCAATGGATTCCATCTTGGTTTGTATATACATGATAAAATCTAGTCACATATAAAAATTAACAAATATAGTGAAGTAATTATCATAAAATGTTCTAAGACTTATTATCGTTCCACATACATCTTCATGAATTAAATTCAGTAAGTTTTATACCCTTTTATTATTTGGTTACTTGGGATTTATCACCATATTCCCTCTCATGTTAGCATGAAAATTATTTTCTCTATATCACTTTAAATTGGGACTATCAACACATATTTTAGATTATACAGATTCTAATTTCCTTGTTTATATGTGTACTCAATAATAAAATTCCATAAATTGTTCTACTCTTCCACTATAAGGATAATAATGTTCTATATGATTTCCATATGGTACAAAATCCTATTTATACCATACTATTTCTCAATGAATTTTTAATAATTTACTTTATTAGGAATCCATTATTTGGAATGTGGATAGATTCCCTAAATAAAAATCATTACTCAAAATCAAAATGTTACATTTAAGGCCATCCACCCAAATCACCTTTATATTTTCCAATTAATATTCAACTAACCATTATTTTTATTTCCTTTAATTTTTATTGATCCATTATTACAACATCAAACCTTAACATTGGTAAAACCTTTTAAATTCTTCAATATATTTATATCCTCAATTATGCAGGACAAGATCCCGCTTTAATGAATCCATATACTACCATTATTCATTTCATTGAGAGAAATTTTGTCTATAATTTCATTTTTTTTCATTTTATTATTCTTTTTGTTATATGATATTCCCATTTTAGTTGATATATAAGATTTAATCTCTTGGTTCTCTTCAATATAATTCATAAAAATTTATTATTATTCTTCAAAATGTGAATATATATTTCCCAAGGAAATTTTATCCATGCTATTTAACTATATTTACTAGGGTATTATATGTAAAACATTTTAATTATATTATTTCCTTTAATACATAGCTTTATTAATGATGTTAGATCATTAAAATTTGTATCCGTAGAAATAATTTATTCATTAAGGGGTATAATATGTTATCATCCTCTTGGGTCAATTATAGGTTATTCACTTCCAAATACCTCTATTACTCATGATAATATATCCTCATGTTTGCTTCGTAACCATAAAAATTGAAAATTCATATACATAAATATTTCAGCACCACATTCTCTCCATATGTATCCTTCCTTAATGTAACTTATTTATTTTTAATAAACTATCACTGGTTGTAATTTGTCTCAATATTTTCTATTTTATTTCCCATTTTTAAAAACTACCCAAATATTGGATGTTTAAGATTCAAATCAATGTCTACTATTAATAATATAATTATGTGTTTGTTCATTAACATTTTTCTCAACACCCAATTTTCCTTATTCGACCCTTTCCATTGGTTAATTATCCAAGAAATTTTGAATCAGTATCTTTTAATTTCATCAACATAATATCATTTTTTATTTCTAGTTATTTCTTTGAAAGTCCAATTCTTCTTAAAGGTATTAAACAAATTTTTATCATTCAAAATTATAATAATTATGATCATAAATCACCTTATCTCGTTCTTTAATTTTACAATTAATTTATACTATTTATTTGAAAAATTCTTCATCATACCATTACTATTTGAAAAAAATATCAAAATGAGTAATTATAACCTTGGCTTGGTCAACATACTCAATTTATTAATTCAAAATAAAACCAATATTCGTGTTCTTCATTATTTCTAAATAAATATCCCCTATATAACAATAAAAATCTCTCTCTAGGTCAAAAGAACCTTTCACTAAATTTTATTAGCTATGTTTTTGTGTGTATTATCTACCAATATCATCACATAATACTCTATACTTGAAATAAATTCATTTTTATCTTCTTAAAACCATTCCCTATATTGATTTTATTAATCAACCACCAAGAAATACCTTTAAAACATTATTAGATATGTATTTACAAATTAAAAGTTTTTCTATGGTGAAATTAGTTTCTAATTTTTGGTTATTTAAATATATTTTTCCCATCATAATTCCTCATACATATCATAGAAATATGCAAAAAATTTATTGCTAACATATAAAAGTCGAAAAATCCCTTTGAAGATTCATTTTCCTTGCTTTAACATACTTATTACAAGAGATATAAGAACACATGAATTACATGTTATCACTATCCTTCTTCATTTTTGTTGTATAATTTTTAAATTTAGATGAATTGTATATTTTTTACTAAATGTCTTGATTTTCCTTTCAACATCACAAAAATTTTATAAACTGCTAACTTAATAAATTTATTAAAAAGTGAGGATTAGATAGATTTCATTATTTCTGAGAAAATTAATTTTCATAGTAAAAAGGTGGTGATATTTTATTTTTTATATTTGTTATATCAATTCCGCTCATCTCATTACTAGTAAATTGATTAAATATACTAATATTTATGAACTGGTTGAATAAATAATAATAATTATCCGTAGAAATCATTTGAAAATAAAAAAAATATTATATATAACCTATAACTATACCTATTTTTATTTTTATTTTTAGTAAGCTATATAGATGTTAAAAAAATTTACTGAATTGGTCTTATTCAGTTACAACTCCTAGAATTTATATATCATTATATTAAATATTCTTTTAAAAATTCATTTTATACCTTTGCTTCTACTATGATTAATTTCTTATTTTTTTAAATCGTGGAAACTACATAACATCACTCAAATGTATCCCATATATGACAACAGGGAAAATGTCTAGGTCAAAATTTAATCTCATTCAATTATATTAAATATAATAGTTATAGTTATCAAATAATGGGACTCCTTCTTTATATGTTGTATTCTCTATAGAAAAGATCATCCAGTAACAAATTCTGTAAGAATATCCTTTTGGCTAAGATATGAATATTTGTTTTTAGTGTCCCAAATATAGAAAAAGGAAGTGAATTAAATTGTAAAAATATTATTCACTTCAATTACATATTTTTCTCACATTATAATGTAAAATTTGAACTAATCAAAATTATCCAGACATACAATAAATCAATATATGAAAAATAAATGAATTGACATCAGGGTTTTAATTAGTCAACAACTAATGGATACACCATGGAGAATAAATAGTATTATTTTAATATATAGTGGGATATCACTATTAACTATATGTGATTACATTTTTTTGAATGAACACAACATTAATAAAAGGTTCTCTCTTTCATTCTCATTATCAACTCATTGCTTTAAAAAAGAGTTAAAAATTTACAAGTGACTCAATGGTTACTAAAAATATCACCCCAAGATAATCAACACCAATTAAATATGGAATTTTTATTGTTGTGATTTAATTTAATCAGACAATATAAAAATCTTCATAATGCTTCTATCACCATGGTTCCCCTCTATAATTCAATATGTAGTAGTTATTTCCCTCAAAACCATAATCATATTCAATAAAAACAATTATAATTATATCTGAAAAATATTTTATCTTTGAGTTCCAAATATTATCCTTTAATTTTAAAAAAATATTAATAATTTTTAATGATGAAATGTTATTATCTCTTTTAATATAAAATATATAATACTGATCATCCTGCAATATTTATTTTTCTAGAAAAAAAATCCATGATGAAATAAATATTACTCGAAATAGGTATCGAGAATACCACCATATCCCTTGACTTCTAAAATCCATAAAATTATCAACTCCATATCCCATAAGAAATTCATATTTTTTAATTTAAAAAATTACCACACCTTGATCAACCATTGAATAATTCCTTCTTTACCACGATATAAACAATATTTAGGTAATATATCTCACACCACATCTCATCTATTGGCATGTTTCCTATTTTCAAGTCATTTCAATATATTCTCCATTTGAAATACATTATACCATGACTTCGTAATTTTTTGAGCCATTTATTGTTATTCATAGTTGAATTTGACTATATATTCCAATATTCAAATAATTCCTTGTCTCGTTTATTATAGTATTTTTACAAAAAAAATTATATTTCATGAAATAATCATAACTTTCCCATTATTGTAGTTTAATACTTAATTCCATTATAAAAACTCTTGTATTAAAAAATATTACTTCTCATTTTATTCCATACATCTCTATTTTAAAACTTTAATCCATGATATTTCCATATATAATACTAAAAATGGCCATTATAATGATATATCCATATAATGATTATGGTATATTTTTATCGTATAGGAATAAAACACAAGACTTCCCTATATATAATAAAGTATTTGATATTTGATAACATTGTTTTATGAGTTGTGATATATAATGAAATATTTAGTGGAAAAATTATGAAGATAATTTTATTCATTATATTTTTTTTAAAATGATTATATGAATATTTAATATTTAATACCCTGTGATTTTAAAAGATCATAAAGTTCAATAGCATACACGACACATATCACCAAACATTAATGATTGTAAAATATTACTATTTAAATATGGTTGTTATGTACTAGGCATTGAATTTGAAGATATGATTATAAGAGACCACATTATAAAATATAATAATAAAGGTCACACTCAATATATATGTATTGAATAACTATTATGAAATAAGAAATAAATTTTTTGTAAAAGAATTTTATGCTTCAAAAATACATTTCTTTAAAAAATGTTTTTTTTTATTTTTTTAGAGAATATTATAATTTATTTCAACCAATTATAAAAGTTTTAATTGTTAGAAATACATTTTTTCAAACCGGACTATAAAAAATATCATTGAGTAAAATTTTGATATCTTCCTCTAAAAAGATTGATTTTTAGTGAATAGTGAAATTTATTTTTTCATTTTTATTAAAAATAATCCAATTAATGTCATCTCAATTTACATTATTATTATTTTTTGTTATAAAAAAAATTTAAACATAAAAATGTATTTTTATAAAAAAATCCTATTTATCATGTTTTTGGGTTTATTTTGAAATTAAAATCTGCAAATTTTTGGGATTTTATTTAATAAAAATAATTTCATGTTTTGAATAATAATGTAAAAATTTTGTTCATATGCCAGCATTATTTCTGGTCAACATCAATAGTAACCTTAGTAAAAATGGTGTCACTGCGGTAAGGGTAAAATGAGTAGAAAAAACATAAAACTCATATATTATCCTTTTAAATCATCTGAAAACTGACCTATTTGTATTTTTATGACTTAAATTCGATTACAACCTCTAATATTTCACAAATATGGTATTTTTTGCCATTTTTATCTGATAAGGACCATTATATTATATTAAGTAATAGAACATTTATCCCTTTCATTATTTTAATATAAGTAATATTTTTTGTAGGGATAAAAAAAGTTATCAATAGGTATTTTTTTTAATTTTTAGTGATGAAATGTTTTCCTATAATTCATAATTAATTCCAATACATTTCTTGTAAAAGATAAATAAATATCAAGTAAATGATTTGAAAAACTCTATGTAATATTTTTGAGTAAATAATAATATTTCACGATTTTTTTTTAAAAAACTATAATGTATAAGTTATTTTTTTTATGTTGTATTCTAATTAAATAACTATATTTATATTTTTATAAGTCAAATTATAAGAATAAACCTAACAATGAATTTAATAGTACTGTATGTTAAATAAAATTTAATTGAATTATATAAATTCATAAAAAATATTATATTTTCCCTAATTAATGGGATTTGGTGGATCTTATCAATAATTTTCTATTTATGGATAACATTTCCTTATATTGTAGAATTAGTGACCCCTAAAGGGTAAAAAAAATTTATAAGGGTAATCATTAAAAGGGTAAATGTGAAGTTCAAAATATGAGATAAGACTGAAAAAATTCTAAACTTTATAAAAAACAATTTATTTAAGGATTTATGTTTATATCCATATAACTTCAAATATTTTTATTTTTTCCTATTGAAAATGAAATGATATTTATATTAAATTATCAATTTAATTAATTATGATGGTCACCCTATCATATATTATATAATGATACCACATCTCCACTCTTCTTTATGGTTTTTTACCAACATATATTAACCAAACCCTAAAAAACTTCTTCTTAACTACTATAGATATACAATATATGTGTTTTTCATTTTAAAATATCATGTATGGGGTCCTTATGGAGAGATCCGAAGGATGTTTTTCAAAGATGATTTAATGGAAATACATATCAAGTTGGGACTTGAGTCTAAAAATATTAACATTAAATGAGTATTTATAGAAATGTTTAATGTTTGAATAATTCTATGGGATATGTTTAACTCTTATATTGAAATAATTAAAGTTAGGTTTAAAAGGAAAAAATGATCACTTGAATACTTGGGTATTCTTATGTAAGATTTGGTCATAATTCTCTACAATTATAAACATAAAAGGTCTTTGGGTATGTAATTGATCCAATATTTCTCTAAGATGTTTTATGTTTTCAATGTATAAAATTGAGTCACATTTATTGGACTAAAATACAGAAATGTAAACATTTTTTTAGAACCAGATCCATGAGTGGGGGATCAGAGATGTTCTAGTTTGTATTAGAGAAGTGTCTAAAAAAATCTGGTGATAGGGTTTTTTTTCATGAGAGGTTAACTTAAGAGTTATGAATATTATCATGGGTTTATAATTTTAAGGTTGACCAAAAGTTTCATAATTCCTCTATTTTTTTCATTTAAATTTATGGAATATATATAATAATATTTTAGGAGAAACACACTGAGACGACACAAGATTCTATGGTCTAGTGAGCACATAATTGATATTTTAAAAAATTTAATATATTAATATCAAATGAATAAAAGTATTCTAAAAAACTGAAATAAATTTTTAATGGGGACATAGATGGGAAATATAAAACCTCTATTGAGTCCAAAACATGGGTTTTACCCTAAGGGTGACATAATAGTTTCAGATGTCAGAAGCTAGGATTGAGTACCATCATTGGAGGAATAATTAAATAAATTTAATTATATAACTAAATACTACACCTAATTAAAATAATTTAAATAAATATTTACTTCTAACTTATAGGGTTATCATCTTTACCCTAATTTTTGAGAGAGGATCTATTGGAGGATCATTATTAAACAATTCATGACTGGTTGATGTCAGTTCAAGGGTTTAAAATAAGTACACCAATGGAACAAGAGGTTCATATCAATGATAATGGATGAGAACCATTATATAACAATTCTTGATCCAATTTTGAGGTTGGAAATTTTTTTTATTTCCTCTTTACTGATTATCACAGAGTGTAATCAAATGAAATAATCCAACATATTTTATTGAGAATCGATTGTGCTACGGGGGTGGGTTTAATACATTGATTTGGGAAAATATTTATTTCTTGTTTTTTGATCATTTTTTCTATATTATAATGAAAAAGGTTCAAAGTTAACATAAACATTTTCCTATGTTCATTCCTCACATTTTTATGGTTTCACTCATCGTTCTTCACATGTTCACCACAAGAGATATCTTTGGACCATGGTTTGATGAACACCATGTTTTCATTCCTTGGGTGATCATTATTTAGGAAAAAATATTTATACATAGGGTCCAGTTCATGATCGAGGGTGAAACTGAGGTGCGATGATGGAGGATGATGAGAGGTGGATCTGATTGATCTGATGGTCCCCATTCATCCGATTTTGATGCTTGGAGATGGAACATAAAACAATAATGGTTTCTCGATTGGTTTGAACAGCTAGAACTGGATCTTTAATGGCATAAAGGCTCAAGTGTATAACATCTGAAATCACTTTGAGAGATTGGTAGTAGATCCAAATGCAGTAGTGACATGGGAATACACATTAAAAAACTGTGAGATTATTACAATCCCAAATTACATGGTATGTAATCTGTAGATACATGTTTTTTGAGGCCCTAAATGAGGTACATATGTAATTCCAAAAGTTAAGGATCTCATATTGTGTGAAAATTGTCACACACCATGTTACTAGGTGCTGGAGGATCTCTATGAATCTCGTAGGATACATGGGCATAATTATGGCCAAACACATGGGTACTGATAGAGTACATGGGTATGACCCTATACTTGGACACAACCCTGTACATGGGTATAGAAAGCGGTAAACGGGAATAGAAAGGTGTAACCAAGCATGGATTGGATTACAAGATCATGGTTTGAGACACACAAGTAGACCCAAGGTAGGTTGGGCAAGTCGTGTACTTCTAGTATAGGTTATGTTCATTCATTATGGAGATCAAGGTCCATTTTTTCTTCAGTAAGGAATAGTTTACTTAGAATGTGTTCCCTCAATCCATCTTGTGAGAGTATAGTGTTTAATTATATCTTGAGTATATGATTTTTATCTCCTATAAGGTACTAGTCTTATATAGAGTAATCATAACCCATCTAAGAGGCTCATGGTAGAATCCTCTATTATCGTTTACCCTTAGTGTGACTCCAAATATCAGTGTGACTAACATACATGGACATATATCCTATACTTAATGGGTTATAATAGATTCTATTTTTGCATACCCCATGACCTTGGTGTGTTCCCCCATCTACGTATTGATCTCTTCTGAATTCTAGTCTATACTTCCTCAAGGTGTGATCTAATGAACATCACATCTCAGATGACACCATAGAATCTATAAAACACAAGGAGTGATTTCTCCCAGGAGAGTGTCATTACGAACTCTCTAGTAGGATCAGAGGCAAGTAATGATTCTCTGACCTGAACTAAAGAGTCAATGTATACTATGATTATATCAGGATGTTTTATTTTATGTTTCAAATATTCATTGATATACACATATGATTTGTTAAATATTATCTTGATGTTTATATTTTAATTTTTTAGGGTGTTCTTCTTGGTATTTTTATACTCACCCATGTATCATCTCTACCCACAGATGTTATGTATTTTTTATATGATATTTCAATTTCTAGGGTTCTTGGATGACCCAAAGAATATATATATTAGATTGGGATAGACATATCGTCAGTCATACTAGGTGTCAAATTTGACTATAGTCACCCGTCACTAACTGGTTGGACTTTATTTTAGTTTTTGTGGTATTTTTTTATCCATTTTATTCATTCCAGTATCATAGGAATACTCTAATTGTAGGTTTTAGATGTATGAATGCATTGGGATCATTTGTTCTTTACATTCAATATTGTTTTGTTTTGGACATGTGTGTATGTGTACAGATACCGTAGGTTGAGGCCTTTCATGTGAGTAAACTACTGTTCACTAGCCCCTAGCTTATTAGAGGTGGGACTGTGGGATTTTCAATGAGCTTAACATCACCATGGAGGGCCTGTGGGACATGTGCCTTGAGGGAGTGGTATCATAGCAGTTCCATCCTAAGATAAAATATTATAGTTTTGTCACGTTTTGAATTTTTTTTTGGGAAAT
This sequence comes from Viscum album, assembly GCA_963277665.1. Taxonomy (NCBI): domain Eukaryota; kingdom Viridiplantae; phylum Streptophyta; class Magnoliopsida; order Santalales; family Viscaceae; genus Viscum; species Viscum album. Next base: position 1,104,843,045 of record OY728137.1, read on the forward strand.
AAGGAAACAATGTTAAAGTGTTTTGAGTTAAGATTTAAGGATGAAGACTCCAATGTTGGTGAAGAAGCCAATGTAAACACACACTAGGACTATTACTAATTTATTTTCTACACGGTACATTTACACAACACTTATAGATAAAAAATAGGTAAATGATTAATATATGGTTGGGTTGTGGTGTCTATTTCCTTCGTGATTCATCTCCCCAGACATACTCATTGACTGTGGTAAGTATAGTCTATTTTATGTTGCCTCTATGATTATTTCCAGCTATTATTCAGTATAATGATTTCATGGATGATCCCCTTAGTGACGATTATTATATATTAGGACCAATTCAGAAGGTGGTTCCATTGGGCTGTTTACCGACCATAATTATACTCTTTGACCAATAGATGGAACCCTAACTACCAAAAGATTATGTACGCAAGATATGTGTGCTTCATGAGTTTCAGTTTCAGGGACCCCTTAGGATCATGGGTGAGAAACACCTCCTATAAGCTGAGTATTGAATCAAGGTGGTAACAAAATTATTTTTTTAAATTTGGACACGTGTAAAGTAGATAGTGGTCCTGACAATGATCCTCTTTCATTTCTCCACTAGAAGATGGTGGGGGTATAGTGATTTTATCATATAATGCGATGAATATTTTATAGATAGAGTTTTAGAACCCTTTCATAGAAGAGTTTTCTCTATCTTTGTTTTGTTGTGTTCAAAAACAATATTTTCTAAAGTCTTATCAATGTTTCATGACTATAGTTGATTATTCATCATGGTTTACCCACCTATCCTAATACTCAATAGATATAGTGATTATTTTTTCCAAGATCATACATTCGACAAAGGTCTATAATGAGACATCTGATAAAATGTGATACATATATGCCTTCCTATATAAGTTGGTGTGGTTGTGAATTCTTTTCTAATAGATTGATATTTGAATAATAAGATGTCAATAATGGGTTATACTGGTGGGAACATAGGAGATAATATTTTGATAGTAGGTATAATATAGGAGATTATATGATCTAGACATGTGATAAATTTTAGGAGGAAATCTCAGGATTGAGGTTATACGGTTTAGGATATTATTATGGTTCTGATTAGCTTATTGAGAGGTGGTGCTACTCTTATGATGTAAGGGGACATATTCTTCCAGATTATCTAATTTTACATACACCTAACATGCATACTGTTTATAAAATACCTATACCAAGTTAGAGGAAATGGTAGGGGTTATATAGGGTGAAATACATTAAAAAGGAGTATGGAGAATAGATGGAGTTCCAATACTGGTTGACTTGTTTCCACTACCAATCCTAGGTGGTCCTCATCAGGATTAAGGATCAGGTGGATATGGGTGAGAGAAGCTACAGTAGGTGGATAAATATGACCTATATACTCCAAGGTTGATTATTGGTATCGTATATATCATATGTGAATTAACTATAATACTAATTGACATAGTATGGACATCTTATTTTAGGCCACTATTACTGTTTGAGACTTAGATATTTTGGTTTGAGAATTTGGATAGACCCTTTCACTTGGAGACTCTAAGTGGAGATGTTTCAGTGATCACACATTTTTTCTAATTGTGTGATATGATGATTGTAAGGGATATATTATTATGGTATATATTTGTATCAGTGACGATTCTTTAGGATTTTATCTTAGGTATAAATAGGCAATCCATTGTTCATGGCTAGATATATTATTTTAGGATGAAGATGGATTACATATGCCATGATGGGATGTGGTTTTCCATCATCGTTGAAAATAAAATGGAGTAAGATAGTCTCATATATATATAACGATATAGGTTATTTGTCACCATTTCTCTAGTTTTATCATTGGATTAGTGGGGGTTATGTGATTTCATTTTCTTATATCGATGGGGGAGTACGAGGATGTATTCTTTTAAAATGATCCATGCCTACCTCTCCACTGAGAGATAGACTTGTGCATTTTCATAAATAGAAGAATTTCCTCAGTATCTGTTCCAACATATCAGATGTCTTTTATAGAGAATTGGGAACTGAGGGTATTGTTGGAGGACTTGCAGTGGAAGAGATTTATGAGACCTAGTGTTTTCCTTTGGCTAACCTAGTATTGTTCACCAAGACGGAATATGAAATCCTGAGTTTGTTTATGTATTATTGGATCCTATATTAGGTGATCATGAAGAATAATTATCCACTATCAAGGATGGATTTCCTTTTTAATCAGTTGATAGTTGTGTTTATTCCACTGAAGGACCTTAGATCAGGTTATCACTATCAATTAGTATGGGATGTGGGAATACCAAAATGGTATTCTAATGTCACTATTGTAAATATGAGTACATAGTGATGTGTTTCGGCTTGAAAAATTCCCCAGTAGTGTTTATGGTACTCTTTAACCAGATCATTCATCCTTTCTTATACCAATTTCTAGTATTTTTCATCAATGGTACCCTACATTACTCAGTTCTTGAGGAGGATCATGTGAAACACTTAAGGAGGGTCCAAGACTTATTCTGAAAGAACTAGTTATATGGGATGCTCTAAAAGTGTCGGTTTTTTATTTAGGAGTTCCAATTTCTTGGAATGTTCATCTCGTTAAAGGGTCTAGAAGTGGAACCAGTCAATGTTGAAGTAGTGTCATATTGGGATCCTCGTAATTGATTAATGATGATTGAATGATTCGATGGGTTTACAGGTTAGTACATGCGATTCATGCCATATTTCTCTAATATATCATCACCTTTGACTAATTTAATCTGAAAGGGATAGCATTTTGTATATGGAAAGGTTCTATTAGTACTTTTAGGAGTATACATAAAGGTTGACAATCACCCCAATCTTGATATTTATAGTGGTGGGTGACGTGTATATAGTGTTCTAGGATACTTTATGGACAAGAATAGGTTTTTTTTGATATAGAGGTTGGTGGTGATTTACAATGGGCCTAGGAAGTTGTGACCACATGAGAAAAACTACACGACACATGATCTAGAATTGGAAATGGTTGGCTACACCTTAAATATGTGGAGACAGTAACATATAGGAAATCTATTTGTCATCTACTCTAACCATATGAATATAATTTATATCATCTCTCAAATAGATCTTAACTTCAGATAAATGTGATGGATAGAGTTCCTTCTAGATTATGAATTTGAGTTAGTCTATACTCCAGGGAAGGGGAAAGTGTTGGAAGATCCTCTCCGTAGGATATCTTACTCTAAGTTTTTTGTTTATTCATTAGAGTAGTTACCCTTTATATAGTTATATATCATGTATGAGGATGGTGAAACTTATCTATAATCAATGGTTAATACCCCATTGCTTCAATAGTGTATTAGATAGGTACAACATGGAGATACCTATTGTGAGACTGTGCGTACATAGATATCCACATGACGTGCTCTTGATAGATTATTGAAATGCGGGGAGAATGATATCATTTTCATAGGATAAAAGAATATAATAGAGACATTAAAAGAGGATGTGATGATGTATATTCATAAATCCACTTTTTATGTACATCCAGGTGTGGAAAAGATGCATCAAGACCTCTAGCGTTAGTTCTAGTGGTCAAGCATTGAGAATTCAGAAATAGATTTTATCTCACAATGACTCACTTTTCTACAAGTGAAGGTTGGACACCAAATTATAGTGGGTTCAGAAAAATACCTTGAGTTAATAGACATGAATTGGGATTACATATCTATGTAATTTTGTATTGGAATTTCACATATGTCTATAGGATTCAATTCCATTCAGGAGATCATAGACTGAATTATTAAGATAGCCCACTTCCTAACTATCTGAGAGGAGAGTTCAGTTGAAAGATTGAGATTCCTTTAAGTGTAGAATAAATTATGGATACACAAGGTTCCCTTGAATACCATTTCATACCATTACACTAACATTATGTCACCATTTAAGAGATGATTGTAGTAGGCCTTTGTTACTTAGTTTTTCTTGAGCATAGTTTTTCACTCCCAGATTGATATCTAGACTAAGTGTACCATTCAGGTTCTCAGGGACATTATTCTGAATTTCATTTTAGATTTTTTCAATAATTTAGTTGATCACATACCTTTACTGGAGTATTTATACAATAATATATTCCATTCCACCATCGGTATGGAACCATTTGAGGCTTTTTACAAGTGCCCCTTCAAGTCACCACTATGGAGGATTGATCTATGTGAGTTTGTGCTTATGGGACCAGATTTAGAGTCAGATATCATAGATAATTTCAAGATAATACAATAGTGGATGTGGAATACACAAATCCATTAGGAATCCTATACATATTGATAAAGGAGGCCTTTCGTGTTTGAGGAGGTAGATCATGTTTTCTTGAAGGCTGCATCTCGATGTGGGTTGTATAGATTTGTTTAGGGTGGAATTTAATGTTAAAGATTCATTAGTTTCTTCTAGATAATCCATATATTTGGTTAGGTTATATACCAAATGGTTATACCACCACATTTGGATTGTGTACCCAATGTCTTTGTTGTGTCATAGCTGAGAGGGTATGAGCACAACTCGCCACACGTTATCTACTAGGGAATGTTAGACATAAAGGGTTGAGATACCTTCATGGAGTACCTACTGGTTATTGAGGAATATAAGTAGAATATCTTGTATGAGTGATTGATTCTCTTTTTCCATGTTTGGTGGTAGCACATGGATCTTCAAGAGAGAACATGGGAGCGGGAGACCCAAAATTAGGCTCAGTACCAACATAGTTTTTATTATTATTATTTACATTTCTAGATGGAAATATCTAATTTATGGAGAATATGTTGTCTCTATGTTTTCTATATAAATATTGAAAATAAATCTAATATAATTTATGAATCATGGTGCTGAGACATCATGGGATTTCATGGTCCAGTGATCCTTGAATTTATATTTTTAAAATAGTAAATATATTCATATCAGAAGATAATATTTAAAAAAATGAAATAACTCTTTAATGGGAACATAGATGGAAAATATAATACCATCATTGATTCTAGATCATAGGTTTTACCCTAGGTGCAACATAATCATTGAAAGCGTCAGGAAATGGCCTTGAGCGCCATCATCGGCAGAATAATTAAATAAATTAAAATAAATATTTAATTAAATTACATCCCTAATTAAAACCCATTATAAATAATTTTATTTCAAAAATTCAAGGTTAGTAACATAACCCAATGTATTGAGATAGGAGTCGTTGGATGATCATTCTTGGAGGACTCCTAAACAGCCGATGGTTGGTCAAGGATTGGCAATCGGAGTGCCAACAGAACTTTTGGATCTCATCAATGGAAATGTCTTAGACTATTATTCATAATGAATCGACACAATACTGATTTTTGGTGTTATTTTATGTTTATTTAATCTCCATAAATTATCACATGAAGAACACAAATCTAATAAACTGAGATATTAATTTTTGAATTGATCATGTTCGGGGTGTGGAATTAATTTCAAGATTAATGAAATTATTTATTGTTTATTTTTGGTTTCTTTTTTCATCATTACAATGGAAATGGATTGATGATAACAAGTATATTGGTAAAGACTCATTCCAAAAGTTTGTTTTTTATGTTTTTCTCTAACCATTCATCACAAGTTCACTATGGGAAAAAAAATTCTCCCTTTGATTGATGAATACCCAGAATTAGATCATTTCATGAATATTCGTTGGTGTAATGGATAGATTCCACAAGTGTGGTTCATGCTCAAGTGTGTGTTAAAGGTAGGATGACAGAGGATTATAAGAGGTGGATTTAATCTGGCCAGTATTCCCTGTTCATTCTATTTTCATAGAAGTGATGGCATCAGTGACGACAATGGTTTCGTGATTGTTTCAAATGGAAGGAATTAGATCATATATGATGGAGAGGATCGAGTAGATGAGATATGCAATCCCTGGGTTAGATCAATGGAATGATGGTGTGGGTATACTCACAAAGGAACCATGAGATTCTGAAAGTCCCATGTCACATGGTGTGTAATCCAGAGATACATGTCATGGGGGAAATTTGATAGGAATATAGGGTTTCTATGTAAAGTTAATGATCACACACCATGTAACACATGTAACATGAAATTTGACCAAATTCTGGTATCTTGTTGTGAAAATCATAGGATACATGGGTACATACATGGCCATGTACATATATATGTGTAGAGTACATGGGAATAGCTCGGTACTTAAACATGACCAAGTATAATTTAATGAAAATAGGTACACTAGCACAAACCGATGTATACGAGAAAAACCTGAGGTACACGGGCATGGTCTAGGGCACAAAGTTAGACCCAAGCTACGTAATAACATCTATATACTACGATTACACACCATATAATTTCTCATGGATGGTATGAGCCATTTTTTTCATCACCGTGGATCAGTTTCCTTAGTGTCAATTCTGTTAATCCATTTCATGAGGGTATAGTGTGTAATTATATACTTGGTATAGGATTGTGATCCCCTATAAAGAGTTAGTAGTGGAATGTGTTTCTAGAATACCTCTATAATGCCTGGGGTGAAATCCTCTATCATATTTTCCCCTAAGTGGGGTTCCACTATATCAAATTATTTTTCCGGTGATTTATTAGTGCCAGATTTATTCATAAACACGAATTAAATATAATTAAAAATATATATAATATAGAAGTTGTTTGATCAAACAATGACTACTTTTTTATTATTACAACAATTAGTGGAGGTTTTAATTAAATGAGCACTAAATGTTTAAAAACACTCTAATTAATCTCCCTATCCTGCTCCCTCTACACGACCTAAAACCCCTTCCACCCATCCTTCCCACAACCAACTCCTCACCCTTCCTAAGTAGTGACCCAAATTTCACAACCCCCATTCCCCCGACCCTTTCGACCTACCTCCTCCCTTGTCAGTGGAGGCCTTGACCCCTTCAACACCCACTCCGACCCCAACCCCCAGACCCCAACCCCCTGATCCCCCTCTCTTTAACTCCTAGTTTCCCTCCTCACCTGTGATATGGACCCCCACATATGTTCTCCATCTCCCCATCTCAGATGCCCTCTTTAGGGGAAACACATACTCCCTTTAAAGGTTGAATCACCATCCCTATAATAACCGTAAATCTATTGTTTCTCAAGGGGATTATTTTCTTATAATTTCTTTATATAGTTATGATTTTATGTCTACATGGTATTAGATTACCATTTATTGGTCAGTGAATAGGTAATTTCTATTGTGTCTTTTTTAGTTTTCCATAAAAATATCCCTTATATGATGTTTATTTATATATAGAATTTATTATGGGGTTAAAGGTGTTATGGGTATGAATCGGGTCATCAAAATTATAAGATATTCATTATATTGTTTAATTGAATACATATCATTTCTTATATTCTTCCATATAACGAAGAAGGTGGTTGATTATACAACTATAGTATTAATAAATTGGGAATTTTTTAGGGATAATATAATTTACCCCTTTCGTAGTAATTATAACTCATCATTACTTCATTGTATTTATTCTTGAGATGACAGATTGTATTGTAGTTTAGTTGGAGGGATTCATTGCCTCATGCTTAGATTTTGGTATCAGAGACTTAATATGGAAGTACTAGGCTGATCTCACTTGGAATCATATCTAGTAAGGTATAGCTTTTTTTGGTTTTTTGTTTGTCTCTTGAGGCAGTGTTGTTTTAGTTTTGTAAGGATTTAAACTTTTCCCCAATGTGGGCATTCCAAAAAAACTAAATAGAAATTTAATTTTGTAGAATCCACTAAAGATTTAAAATTGAAAATAGAAACACTATATATAGACTCAATAGATGGTTTTCTCTAGGGTGAATCCTCTATAGTGGTATGAGGGGTTTTTTTATCTTTTGTAGTGACGGTGGACACATATAGTTGAATATTTTGGGTACGCATGACATATCATGGCCTTATGTAGATTTGAATATTTTTGTAACACTAATTTTCCTATGAAAACACATTTCATTATATATAAGTTTTCTATTATAAAGATTATTAAATTTAATTTTAAAAAATAAAAAACATTTTTTATTAAAAAATATATTATTATCCTATGAATATGATTTCATAATTTTCGTAAATAATAGTTTTATAACAAAATATTGAAGATTACAAATTTTTTTATAACATTTAGTTTCATTGTAGAACTATAATGGAAGAATGTATTAAATTTTTTTAAAGCCTTTATATATTGTAATAATATATATTTAATTAATAAAAAAATATTTTTTGTATTTATAAAACAGTTTTATATAATTTCTCAATCAAATTAAATTTTTTAATCAAAATATTGATTTAATCGATTAAATTAAAAAATTGGTTTTCATTACCTATTGAAATTATATCCATAAAATGTAAATTTTATTTTAGATAAATGTTTTCATATTATTTAATAATTCTAGTGTCTTTTTTGGGAATACATGTATAATTTCTAGGATTAATGTTGGTGACCATGATAATGATAAAAAAAATTATTTTCAAAAAATGGTTTTATTAATTTTTTTGTAATAATTAACTAATAAATTAGATTGATATATTTAAAATAATGACAGTATAATAATGTTTACCAACAGACATGATTATATTAACATAAATTTAATTAGAAATAAATGCATTTTAATATTATGAAAAAAATAGTAAAAAATTACATTTTTCTACAGAAAATAGTTTTCCAATATTTAAATTTTTTTATTTTAAATGTTCATTTTATCATGATTATAAATTATATTAAATTAAATTCATAAAAATGAAGAATTAACAATGAAACATTTAGCTATATATGTGATTTTATATGTTTATTAAAAAATAATTTATTTAGGGGAAAACCTGTTACCATAATAGAAAAAGGTAAAAAGAAAATATATAAGAATAAATAATTATATATTTACCGAGAAAGGAAATTTATATTTCAAATATAAATTTTTGATGAAATATTTTTTATCTTTATATCTTTCATGGGTATTCACTTTTGTAAAGTGTACTAATTCATATTTATGTTTAATTTATTTTATTTTTGTATTACTCATATAATAAATGATTTCTTATACAGGTGGTTTTTTTGTTCAAGTTGTGGTGATTTGTTCGACGCTTATCATGCTCATCGGATATTGGATTTCAAGGCTACAAATGAGATAATGAAGGAAATGAAATGTGTCACGAATGCATAAAACCATCATGAAAATGTTAATTCTGGATACTTATTTAATTAATTTTTTCACCATTTTATCGACTATTTGTAAGTTAATTTCCTTATAATTTTTATCTATTACTTAAATTTTTTATCGATCTTTTTGGAAGTCATTTTTTTCAACCATCTGCAAAAAAGGCACAAAAAAGACAAATGTTTCTTTATGACAATGTAACCATGGTTTTTTATTTTCATAAACATTATTTTTAAAATAGACCACACTTCATATTGAATCGATTGTATTATCCAAAAATCCTTTCTCATTATTGAAATCCAGATGAGTATAGGAAGCTCATGTTCCCATTTTAGTGGCTTCTCTTAAAATAATTGGTACATGAACTTCCACCTCTCTTATAGACTTCCACAATGAGAATGATTTTTCAACTAATAACATATAATCAATAAGAATTATTGGTAGTTAGATGAAGAAATACAATGTAAATCACGGTGACATTGATAGCTGGATTTTTTTGAGACTTTTGGATGTGTAAAAATCAGAAAAATATTAATCTAAAACACAGTGTGACTAGTATTACTTCAAGGGATTATTTTTATTTAAAAATTACTTTTATTTTAGTAAACAAGAATAATGACATACTCAAAATTGATCAAACATATAATTATTATTTTAATACCATAATAAAATGATCTATATGTTGTTTATGATGTGTAAGAATTAGCCCCAACTGAATTTGATACAAGATGTTCCCAGTATCTATCAAAGTGTCTCTTATTAGTTTAAAATCCACATTTTAGTTGGATAAGTGTCAACCATTGAAAAAAAATAAAACACACTCAAATTTTCATGATAATTTAGGAAATCTATTTATAGATCATTTTTGATGTGTGGAAATTGGTCTCACATCAAACCAATACATTAAGTGATATATAAGAGACAATGTATGTGTTTCTTTTTTAACAAGAGAATTTAGTAAAAAATAAAAGTTAAGTACTCAAAACTAATAAAATAATATTATTTGTTTTTATATATTAGAACAATGATCTATATGACATTTAATACATGTAGGAATAAGTTCCACCTCAATCTGATTCATGTTGTGAATAGTATGACTCTAAGTTCTTCTTTCTATTTAAAATTGACATTAATTTTAGTAAAAAGGTAAAATGACATACTAAAAATCATTAAAATGTACTAATATTGATTTTATAATTTATGAAAAAAATCCATAAGTTATTTTTGATATTTAGGAATCAAACAAACATAAATTTGATACGCATTGTCCCCATTATGATTCTATTTTTTTCATTTTATTTAAAATTCAAACACGTTTTAGTAAAAAGGACACCTGACCTACTAAAAACTGAGCAAACACATTCATATTATTCTGATACATTGGGAGAAAAATACAAATGTTATTTGGGACTTGTATGATTTTTCTTCACCTCAATCTGATACAAAATGTTCCCGGTATTACTCAATGTGTCTGTTATCAGTTTATAATTGATATTTTAGTTCTAAATGATTCACTCACTAGAAATTGGGAAAATGATCTTGGATTTATTGATAATCTATTAAATAGATTCATATGTCATTATTTACATGTAGAAATTGGTGTCAAAATAAAATGATATTGTATGTGATCTGTATGAGTCAAATTGTGTGTTTTCAATTTAAAATGACAATTTTGTAAAAGAAAGAAAAGTATTGTATGGTCCTGGATATGCATGGATGAACCATTTTCATTTTTTTAAAGATTCAACTGCTTAGATGTGGATCAGAATATGTATGGAAAATTTTAGTTAAGAAAAAATGAAAGAGTGGGTTAGGTGCATTATAACTACATTACACGACATGAAATCTTGTTTCATGGGTTGTTTCAGGGCATAATAGAGGGGTTTATGTCATGATGAATTTTGGGGTTTGAAAAATAAATAAAATTCTGAGGCATTGTTTTTTGCGAATGAACTTCTCCTCAAGGAAAAAAAATACAAGAAATGCGATTACATGTCATCTAACACCCCAATGTTTTATTTTTTTAGTGTTTTTTAGATGCTTAGTTTTTATTAAAACCTACAGCTGCAGTGACTCTCCCTCAACCCCAGGAGACATGAGTACCCTCTCTTAAGTGTTTTTGGGATTCGTTCATTTTGTAACGATCCCTAGCTCCCTCCTTCGATCTGTTGTGATCCATCTTCGATGTATGGTCTGATCTACCAGAGGTCTTTAGGTTTATTAGATGTTCCACCTCTTGTTTCTCTTATCTATGTGATGATGTCTCACCCATCATTTTTAAATTATTTTATTTTATTATTTTTATTTTGTATCGGGTAATTTGGTTCTAGGCCCGACTTAAAATATTGGTGTTTTTATTTAAAAACGAATGTTTTTCCATTAGTTGCGTCCAGTGCCCCACAGTCATAGTCGTGTGGCCTCGCCTGGGTCACTGTTTGACCTCACCTAATTCAATTGAATAAATAAAATGAATTAATAATAATGAAATAAAATTTAAAGTGTGATGAAAATAAAATAAAATAATATAATCGATTTTAAAGACCATAATAATAATAATGTTATTTAGGGGAATTATTATTATTATTATTATATTTATCATAATTTATATAACTTTTTAATTTTATTTTATTACTATCAATTTGGTTTTATTATTTTCATTATTGTAAACTTCATTATCCATATTTTATTTTTATTTTTTTATTATTATTTGGATTATGAGTGTTTTGGATTTAGTGTCACCAGACGCACGAGCATGGCACGATTCTGAGACTGTAAGTTCTTCCCAACATTCTAAATTAGTTAGAAAATAATGGTATAATGAAATTATAATTAATAATGAAATATAAATAAAATGAAAATAATAAGTTCAATAAACATTCAAAAAACATTTTAATGATAATAATGAGAATATTGTTTGAGAAAAAAATTAGTATTATTATAAATAGTGTTATAGATATAAAATTTATTAAATTTTTAATAATTTTTTTATAATGATTATTATTGCTAATATTATGTAATTTTATTACCTTTTTTTGTTATTATCATTTTACATATTTTTTTATTTTTTTATTATTTTTCCTGTATTTTTTACTTACAGTTGAGCCTCCCCCTTACCACGTGTCATCCTTCTCCCTTACCCCGAGTGTCCACTCCCGACATCGCCCCTCCCTATGGTCACCAACCCTCCTCTTCCGGCAAGTCCCAACTACCTCTGCCTCTCTGGTTTGGCCAACTCCCTCATGCTGCTACCCTTCTCCCCCCTAGATCCTTTCACACCACCTCAATCTTCCTCTTCCGACAAGTGCCGACCGACCCTACCTCTCTCATTTGGCCACCTACCACATGATGCACCCCTGCTCCTTGGCCAACCACATCACTCCGCACACATACTCCCAGTCCAACACCGTTGTGTCGACCCTCCTCCGACCCCTAACACGACTCACTCTAGTTTATAGAGTTTTATATTTCATTTTTTTATTATTTTAACGTTTTTAGGGGTACAATTTTTATTTCATTTGGGGTTTAGTCTTCTTGAATATGGTTATATGTTGGTTTCTTGTAGTGTGGATGATGATTTGCACCAAACTCACAGGTTTTCATTATTCGAGGTAGGTGATTCCATGTTTAAATATTATCTAAGGAATTATCTTGCATGTTTTATTAATTTTTCATGTTCTTTAATATATTTTATGGTTCGAATACGGTTTTGTTGAAGGTTATCATATGTATTATTTGATTAGTAGCTTTATCATTTGGTATGAGTTTTTTTTTATAAAAATTAATATTTAGTCAATTGTTTGTATTTAAATTAATTTTGTAGTTGGTTGTTAATATGTGCAAGTGGTGTGAACTGCATTTTTGAATTGGCGCTGTGTACTATTGGGTTGGATTTCTTGTTTGACTAAGAATGTATTATGGTTCGATTGTGTGGTGAAAAAATATATTTTGGACGTGTGGAAATACACATATGATGTGGTGGATTTTCTAAAGAGAAATGGTTTTGTTTTGTTCATGCTTTATGTGTAATGTGAAAGATGATATTTCAAAATAGATTGATAATGAAAATGAGTTATTTAAAAAAATTCTAATGGTTCTTTAAATCATGAAATGGTTTCTTTTGAATTATTTAATTGGTTTATTTGATTTTTTAAATGATGTATATTGTATTTAAAAAGGTTTCAGGTGTGTATATTATTTGAAAGTGGAATATTTGTGTCTTTAAGTGTGGTCTTGGGTATGGATAGTTCCTCGTTTGCATTTTTCTGAGGGTTTTTGTTTTTCTAATCCATGATTACAGAGGTTCATGGTTTCTAAGAGACGTTTCACCGGGACACAACATTCTAGGATCCCACTGGTTACATGTACCTATAGGGTATCTCCGACTTTTTATGCTCCTTGACTACATTACACTCAACGTCGGCATATAGTGTAATTTTGGGTTTTTTCATAAAGGTTTGGGGTTTTTTAAAGCATTGGGTTTTTATTAAAGGTTTTTTTTTTCTTAAAACTATTATTTTTTCATAAAGGTATGGATTTCCATAAATCATTGGGTTTTTCTAAAGGGTTTTGGATTTCATAATAGTAAGGGTGTACTCTTAATTTAGTTTTTTTCTGTACAGTTATTTTGTTGATATTATTTCTTTAAAGTGTTCATAATTTTGTGCCCCTTTATTTATTAAACCGTAATGTTTATTTTTCATTTAATATTTATAAATAGAATATTTTTATTTTAGTGGAATATTACTGGGTCTTTGGCTTATACCCTGCATACACCATTGGGTGTATGTAGATCTTTTTCTTTTTGAATCCCAGGCTGAGGAATCATGCATAGTGAAGTTGTTTCGGGTTATTGATGGTTTTTTGTACATTTATAACAATGGTTGTTTGAGGAGGTGGGTCCTTATGTTGTATGAAGGTGCCAAAAGATGTGTTACTTTTCATTTCATTGTAGTCTTCTGCGAGTTCTGTGTGGAGTTGTAAACTTTATGTTTGGCCTAATGTTAAGGTCTGTTTGGTTCTGATTTCTATCTTTTGTTTATTTATATTGTTAGTTGTTGTTTTTGCCTTTTATTTCGGGTAAACCTTCCAACATGTTACTCCTGATACTCGGACACTTGTTGTAGCCCATGGAGGTTAGGAATGCCCTTTGGTTTACGTTGCGGACTGGGTTGGGGCCAAGTCAGATGATGACCCAGCCTGGTTCATGGGAAAGTTATATCAGAGGGTGTTTTCTCTTTTGTTTCGTGTTTCATCGGGATAGAGTTAGGGTACATCATGTTAAGGGATTCAGAATGTGACGTTTTAGCCATGATCAAGGTGCCTATCCAGCACACCTCGTGGCCTAACATGAGTTACTAGGTTATGTTGAGGTTTTTCAGATTCATTAGTCCTTAAGGATAATCATGTCTATGGAAATGAAAATTGAGTGGGACCAGAGGTCCCAATGAGATAATAGGGTCTGGAAACCCATGTGGATCTGGGGATACTATCCTAGAATACGATCCATGGTGGTGGTGTGTTTGGCCTATGGGCTCTAACAGTATGCCCCAGCCACATGCCAAAACAAGTATCCTCATGCATCCTTTCTCATCTCATTATTTTAGAATCATGTAAATTTGGGTTTTAATTAAAAAAAATTTGTTCTTGGAAATTTCCTAGAAATTATGTTCTTTAAAAATAAAATAATCTGTGAGGGTTTAACGGTGTGGGTTGAGTGTTTTGGTTTTGAAAAAAATGGAATGGTTTGGTTTTGATTCTTATTGTTATCCTGGGAAACAACATGTACGATTTTATATAAGGAGATAAATAGATAATGGCATGAAAATATGAGTTCCTTGATGGACATGAGGTGGGTTTCAGGGTGGTATAATAACATGCTTGTGTGAGGCCCATGGGTTACCACTACTGTTTGGGCAACCCACCTGCTTTGTTTATTTTCAGAAATATTATCTAAAAGAATGTTACTATTTTAATGACTGGTGATTTTGTGGTGTGCATTTGTGTTTCAGAAATGTTGGATGTGTGGCATTTCAAGACAAAGATCCTTTTTTACTAATTTTTGTCCTGAGTTTGGATTCTTATTAGTAAGATGGTGTGAAAGTGTGTGGTTAGTTGTTTCTTTGATTAGTTCTTCGGGAAGCCCTTGTAGTGGTTCCCCGTGCACATTTAGTGGTCACTTTTTCTTTGTATTTGACATTGGAAAAGTTTTATTGGGTCCATGGGTTTCTATTGAGACTAGGGTTTTCCCCCAAAAAATTATTGACATGTGATTTAAGTGCGGCCTTAGGTAATTAGTCGTTGTTCATCCCTCTAGTTGATTAAAGTACATACTCTCCTTTTTTGTGATAGTGAAAAATTTGTCCCTAAATCTTTTCAGTGAAGTGGACCCTCTCATAGTGGGATGATAGATGTGAGGGAAGTTGAAGGGACTTTTGGTCACTTTTATTTGTATGAGTCATCGGGTATGAAGTTTGACACCGATTTGTCTGAAGGTTCCCCATGGAAACGGTGAAAGGAATTCATGTGGGGAAGAGTGAAGGAGGTTTAGGATTATCAGTGTTGACGGATGGCTTGAAAGGTATGTAGTTCCTTCATCGGCCTCAAGTATTAGGTGTGGTGACTTCTGCGAATGCCTGTTCTATTTTATAAACAAGGGTGGATTTTGTATATCCTTTGGGAATCCCTATTTTCATAGGAGTGTGTACTCCTCTCAGTGAGTTCTTATTCTTTCTGTTCAAAGGGGATTGGTTGTCATGCATCCTTCCTTCTTATGTTTCTTGATTAAGGGGAAGAGGTGGTGCATGTTCATCATCTAGACCCATGTTTTGGAGGATGTTCCATGATTGAGTAGTTGGAAGTCATCGTGTGTTGTGTTTGATGGCGTTTTCCTGATTGTGGTGTGGTTTCATGTGGTACCAAGGTGGAGAATCGTCATTTTGGAGTCTTCAATACCTAATAGTGAGGCATGAGAGACTTCAAACATCAGGGCTCTAGCCATAGGCCTCAGTGTGAAGCTATTGCATGGTCAGGAACTCCAAGAGTGTATGAGACCCTGACCTTATTTCTATCATCAGTGTTCAAATTCCAAGTATTTTAAGTTATTTTGTGTTGTTGTTTTTTTTAATGACCCATTTTGGTGTGTGAGGTTTCCTATAGTTATAAGGAGGCATGTTCATCTCATTACCTTAAAGTCTTTAGGGTTGTGTCCACCTGAATTTAATCACTTTTAGAGTTCCTTGTAGGGTCTATTGGGTAAATCGATATAAAATTTCAATAGTGCTCTTACAAGGATGCAGATATGTTGGGTTGTCTTGGGCCATGGTTTTAATTCCCTAGTAGTTGGGCCACGTCATCCCTTCCCCTTGTGGTGAAGTGTTTGGTCACTATCATGAAATTTAAAATTTGGTTTACCTTCTGGATGTTTTAATGGTGGGTAGAACCCATGGTGGGTCACGATCAGATGCGTGAAAAATGAATCCGCATATGCCCTTTTTTATAATGGTGGGGATTCCTCTTAGGCCTCCCCGAGTCAGTTTTTCAATTTTATTTCAGTATTGGTAGGTTTCTAATTGTGGGGATCCCCTTTTGGGATTCCCTATGTTCATATTTTGGTTATGTTCCTAAAGATGACTTGATGGTAGGTGATAAGAGTTTCCCTTGGACTTGGTTGGTCTTGTTTCTTCATTCTAGTCAAATGGTGACCTTTTCTTTTAATAGCTCTTGATGGGCTTCGGCTTGTGAAGTTCGTTTTTGTGGGTGTGAGAGTTTGTTTCCTTGATAGGTCAACTGGAGGTGTTCCAGCTCTTTGGGGTTGGGGAACACATATCAGAAAGCCTCTTCACAAGTTTCTTGATGTTTTATTTTGAGTCACATTCTCTTAACATGGTGAGTTTTATTATTTTCACTTTCTTTTCATAGAGATACTTTTTTTTGAACCCCAAGGGGGTATTTGTTGCCACTTCAAGGTTTATACTTAGTTGGGGAGAAGTTTCATGCCTGCCATTTTTAAATTATTTTTTTTATATTTGTTGGGAATCTGGTAGTTCAGGTTGAGGCCTAACATAAAATTTCAGAGTTCTTATTTAAAAATGAATGTTTTTTCCTTTTCTATTTCCAAATCCCTGTAGTCAAAGTCACACGGCCTCTCCTGGGTCACTTTTCGACCATGCTTGGTTCAATGGGTTAAATAAAATGGATTAATAATAAATAAATAAAATTAAAAGTGTGATGAAAAAAATTAAAAAAAATGTTTTTAAAGATAATAATAAAAATTGTTATACCCTCTGGGAATTGAGTTGCTTTATTATATTTTGATAATCCCAACTATATTTTATTTATATCTTAATTATGTTTGATATATCTCAAATATGCTTTATTATATGTTCTTACTTTCAATTATCCTTAATATAAGCCTTTTGGATATATGTACTCTGACCTAACACATTCTGCCAATAGAATGCTTAAACAGTTTATAGCTACCGATACAGAACAGTAGCTACCGTTATAACTTAGAGCTACTGATATCGAATAGAGCTATCGATACGGAGTTCACCGATGCATCAAGTTCACCGGTACTCAAAGTTCACCTCTACATCTATGTCTACTGATATGGTACAACAAGTCTACCGATAGAGTTACAGTTACAAGCTCACCGGTACTCAAGTCTACTACTACATCGAAGTCGACAGCTACCGATAGAGAGCTACCGATATGCTGAAGTCCACCGATATGCAAAGTCTACTGATACATCAAGGAAGCTACCGATAGGGACTTACCGCTACTGATACATGGAAAATCCACATCTATCATTACAATTCCACCGCTACTGATGTGATCAAGTCTACAGTTGCAGCTACCGATACAAAGTCTACCTTTAAAAATGAAGTCTACCGATACAGACGCCTACCGTAACACAAGTCTACCGATATCAAGAGATATCGTTCCAGATACAGAACCCGACACTGCTTTAATTTCTTTATCTTTATTTAATCTAACCAATGGTCATATTAGGAATATTTTAATGCTCTGTCATTTATTTAATGAAGGTTGTTGGATGTCAGGGAACCATATCTCGTACCTGCAAAAAGTAAATCACCTTTTTTCGGAGCTCGTGCTTTAAATAAAGGAAGGATGTGATACTACAAATGGAGGATGAATAGACGAATACATAGATACATACATACCATGAGGTGTGCTGGAAGAACAATTGAGTGTGAATGCAAAGAGACGACTGAACTTACACGAAGAACTCATTCATTACTGCATACTAGTGAAGAGCTGAGAACGAGAACATAACACAAGAGCTTCATCGACTGTCTCTACACCTGGAAGTCTAGGAAATAGATAATACATTGTTTTCCAGACAAAAACTAGAAGAGGACTCAGAGCAAATTCTGATCAATCAAAGGAGTCCAGAACTGCATGACAATCACTAGAGCCATTTCTAAGCTCTAAATATTTTCTCTGTGATTTATCTTTTTACATATTGAGCAGTGTGTGTTATCTGCTGTATTTAACACACACACTGTCTCATGTGCTTTAACTGGAGGATTTGTAAATCCTCACTCAACACTCTTACATCTTTTATTTCCCACTGGGATAGTGGTAGAGGTCGTGTGACCTGGAAAACTGGTTGGTGTTGTTTTTGTTTCCCACGGATAACAGTGGTAGAGGTCGTGTGACCTAGACAGTTGTATACTATTGTTTATCCCCGATACATGGTGTGGATCACTTTTATATAAATTTTTGAGAGGACTAAGTCTCAGCTTGAGACTGAACCTCTTGGTTAAATCTGATGTGCTTATTTATATTCAAAGTTCTTTTTTTTCCGCTGCTAATTAATTTAAAACCAAAATTGTTTTAATGTCACTTGGATAATTAAACTTGCAAGTGTTTATATTAGTTGTAAATCAGTAAGTTAGTTTTAAAACTTAATATACTCTTCTGATTTGATTATCTAGGAAATAATAAATCCCTTGAGAACCTAACAGAACCTTTACTTTGGTATAAATTCACTACAATTTAATTTTGTATTTTAATTGGGGGATTTTATGACAAAGTTTTTAAATAGAAATTTTAAATGGAACTCAATTCTGCCCCCTCTTGAGTGTCCACTCCGACCAACATTTGGTATCAGAGGATTGTTTAAAATATTTTGTACTCTTTTTTTCAACTATGATTTGAGTTGTATTTTAATGTTCCTAAAATTTCTGTTATTTCTATATTTTTATCTCTTTAAAATCTGTGATTTAAGTAATTTATCATGGATAAAAGACTTGAAGGTGTTACTACCAATAGAACACCATTTTTCAATGGCACAAACTATGCTCAGTTGAAAATCAAGATGAAAATTCATTTTGAGAGCATGGGTTTTGACATTTGGACTGCTATAGAATCAGAATATAAAATACCTACTACTGTTAGATATACTTGTAATGAAGCTACTAAGACAGCCTACAATAATAATTGTAAAGCCATGAAGGCTATGTACTATTCTTTAGGGGATGAGGAATTTAATAGAATATCTGCTTATAAAATTGCTTATGAAATTTGGGATACCGTAGCTTTTTCTCATGAAAGAACAATTAATGTTAAGGAAATGAGATTGAACACTTATACTATTAAGTATGATAATTTTAAGATGAAGCCTGATGAACCCATTTCTGACATGTATCTCATGTTCAATGAAATTGTCAACACAATGATCTCTCTGGGAAAGGATGTTCCATCAAAGGAACAAATTATGAGAATTCTGAGATGTCTACCTGAAAGATAGAGAGGAACTTCTGTCTCAATTAGAGAATCATGTGATATAGGAGAACTTCCAGTCAAAGAATTGATTGGAAAGTTGATGATATATGAAGAAGAACTTAATGTGAACAAATAAGATGATGATGAACCAAGAAGGAAGTCTGTTGCATTCAAATCTTCAACTTCAACGAACAAGGATAAGGAGAAACTTCAAGCTATAAACGAGAGTTCAAGCTATGATGACAGTGAGAGTTCTTCTGATAGTGATGCTGAGATGGCTCACATTTCCAGAAGGTTCAAGAACTATTATAGGAAGAAATTTTTTTTCAGAAAATAAAACTACAAAAGTATGTATGACAGCAATGGTTATTGGAAAAAGGATTGGAAGAAATCTGACAAAACAGATGAGGTTTTCTACTATGAGTGCAAAAGAAAAGGACATATAAAAGTGGACTGTATGAAGCTAAAGTACAAGAAGAAATATGAATACAAGGACAATAAGTATAATAAATCCATGAAGGCTACTTGGAGTGATTCTGAGGATAGCTCCAGTGAATTTGAAGTTTCTGAAACTGAACAAAAAAAAGGAAAATATGTGTTTTATGAAAAACACATTTAAGGTAATAGCTGAAACTCCTACTTTAAATTCATATTATTCTGGAGATGATTCTGACTCAGAAAACATGTCAAAATATGAACTGTTTGAATATTGCGATATGTTAGAAGAAACCTGTAATGAGCTGAAAGACAAATACAATGGTTTAAAGAAACAATATGTTTTAACTATTAAACATAGAAAAGAATGCTCTGTTTCTTAAAGAAAACACAGAACTGAAATTATCTAATGAGCAACTTAATAAAGTCTTAGAAAAATTTACAAATGGTAAAGATACTCTTACTCAGATACTAGGTAAGAAAATATCACTTAGATACACTACTGGTATAGGATACCAACCTTGAAAAAGGCAAATTAACAAAACTAAATTCATTCCTAAATATGGACAGAATGTAGCAAGTTTGGAAACTTCATATGATTCAACTAGTTATATTCATAGTTACAGATCTAATAAGGTTTATCTTTAAATATCTGTTGATTCTACATATTTTATGAGACCCATTAGACAAATTTGGGTACCTAAAGTTTTATTGGCTAACCTGTCTGGACCTAAGAAAATCTGGGTACCAAAATCATTTCCTATCTAAATCTGTTTTGTAGGGGACCTGCTTAAAGATATCCTGTAGAAAGACTTGGTATTTGGACAGTGGATGTTCAAGACATATGTCAAGATACATCTCATGCTTTAAAATCTTAGTCATAATTGATGGAGGTTTTGTCACTTTTTGTGATAACTCAAAAGGAAAAATCATCGGCTTAGGCCAGATTGGTAACACTGACTCAGTATTAATTTCTAAAGTTTTATTTGTTGATGGACATAAATATAATTTCTTAATTATTTCTCAGTTATGTGATGATGGTTTTTATGTTAAATTTGAAAATGATTCTTGCAATTTTTTTAATTATAAAAATTCTTTATTGTTTTCTGCTTTAAGAAATGAAAATGTTTATGTTGTTGATTTAAATTCTTTAGCTAAACAAAATATTACTTGTTTAAATGCTTTTCATAAAGAGTCTTGGCTTTAGCACAGAAGATTAGGACACTGAAATTAACATTCACTTAGAAAACTTTCTAGTAAGAACATAGTTAGAGACCTACACATACTTGAATTTCCAGCAGACAAAGTTTGTAATCCTTGTCAAAAGGGAAAGCAACATAAAGTTTCTTTTAAATAAAAGAAATAAGTATCAACTTCTCAACCTCTCGAGTTGGTTCACATGGATTTATTTAGACCTTCTAGAGTTTCTATTTTAAATGGGAAGCACTATGTTTATGTATTAGTAGATGACTTTTCTAGATATACTTGGTTAGATTTTACAGCTCAAAAAAGTGAAGCTTGTTCGTGCTTTGTAAAATACTCCAAATCTGTAGAGAACCTTAGTGGATTTGAAATTAAAACCCTGAGAAGTGATCATGGCCATGAGTTTTAAAATCATGAGTTTGAATCTTACTGCACACATAGTGGCTATAGTCATAATTTCTCTGCCCCTAGGACACCCCAACAGAATAGTGTAGTAGAAAAGAGAAATAGAACCCTTTAGGAAATGGCTAGGACTATGCTTAATGAGTATGACCTACCTATTTACTTTTGGGATGAAGCTGTAAATACAGCTTGTTATGTTATCAATAGAGTCTTGATCAGACCTGTTCTTAAAAGGACCCCTTATGAGTTATGGAACCGTAGGAAACCCAAGGTTAACTACTTCGGAGTTTTTGGTTGCAAAGTATTTATTCTTAATACTAAAGATAATCTTGACAAGTTTTCACCAAAGAGTGATGAAGGAATTTTCCTAGGATACTCTATAACTAGTAAAGCCTATACAGTTTTCAATAAGAGAACCAAATGTGTGGAAGAATCTGTTCACATCAAATTTGATGAAACTGATCCACATGAGCCTAAGACTTCTCTTAAAAATCTTGAATATGATCTATCTGTTTTGAACCATAATGATAAGGACAGTGGACCTGTAGTAAAAAAATCCAGTTCTGGAAATTTTCCAGAACCTGCTTCTGTTGATTCCCAACCTGTTGATGAACCTAAAATTTCTAGTCCTACCTTTACTAGATCAACTAGAATTCTAAAGATTCATCCTTTAGATGCTATTTTAGGAAATCTTGATAGAGGGACACAGACTAGAGCTTCTCTTAGAAAACAGGTTGAACATCAAGCCTTCTTGTCACAGCTTGAACCTAGAAACATTGATGATGCTATTAATGATGAATTTTGGGTAATGGATATGCAAGAAGAACTAAATCAATTTGAAAGAAACAAAGTCTGGAAATTAGTGGAAAGACCTAAGGACACTTTAACCATAGGCACAAAATGGGTGTTTAGAAACAAAGTTGATGAATCTGGTAACATCATTAGAAACAATTCTAGGCTAGTTGCACAAGGTTACAATCAAGAAGAAGGAATTTACTATGAGTAAACCTTTGCACCTGTAGCTAGATTAGAGGCAATTAGAATCTTACTTTCCTTTGCATCACATCTTAATTTCAAGTTATATCAAATGGATGTGAAACGTTCTTTTTTAAATGGTTTTATTGTTGAAGATGTTTTTGTAGAACAACCACCTGGTTTTTCAAATCCTCATTTTCAGAATCATGTCTTCAAACTTTCTAAACCTTTATATGGTTTAAAACAAGCTCCGAGAGCTTGGTATGAAAGGATTTCAATCTTTCTTATTTCAAAAGGATTTAAAAAAGGAATTGTTGAACCCACTATTTTTATAAAAAGGATTTCAAAAGATGTTTTAATAGTACAAATCTATGTTGATGATATTATTTTTGTATCTTCTAATAATTCTTTATGTACTGATTTTTTAGAAATAATGCAAAATGAATTTGAAATGAGATTAATGGGAGAGCTTGAGTATTTCCATGGTTTTCAAATTTTTCAAACTAAA
Organism: Viscum album; assembly: GCA_963277665.1. Lineage (NCBI taxonomy): Eukaryota > Viridiplantae > Streptophyta > Magnoliopsida > Santalales > Viscaceae > Viscum > Viscum album. The sequence continues at coordinate 1,104,866,503 of OY728137.1, forward strand.
GATGGTATTATTTTAAATCAAAGTAAATATACTAAGGATTTGTTAAAATGATTTGGCTTGGATAGTATTAAGGAAAGTGATATACCTATGAGTACCACCTGTAAATTGGATATTGATGAATCTGGGAAACCCTTTGATCAAACTAATTACAGAGGTATGATTGGGAGTTTACTTTACCTTACTGCTAGTCGACCGGATATTATTTTTAGTGTATGTATGTGTGCTACATTTCAAGCTAATCCTAAATAATCACACTTACTTCTTGTTAAAAGGATTTTTAAATATCATAAGTATACTGAAAATTTGGGTTTGTTTTATCCAAAAGGACAATCATTTGACTTAATAAGTTATTCAGATGCTGATTTTGCTGGCTGCAAGTTAGATAGGAAGAGCACATCTAGAATATGTCACTTACTTGGAAAATCCCTAGTATCATGGCGTAGTAAGAAACAGAACTCAGTTACATTATCTACTGCTGAAGCAGAATATATAGCTGCTGGTAGTTGTTGTGCCTAGATTCTGTGGATGAAACACACTTTACTAGACTATGGATTTGATTTTAAGCATGTTTCAATTAACTGTGACAACACTAGTGCGATTAACATCTCAAAGAATCCTGTGTCTCAGTCTAGAACTAAACACATTGATGTTAGACACCTTTTTTAAGAGATCATTATCAAAGAGGTGATATAACACTTGAGTTTATAGGCACTGAACTTCAATTAGCTGATATTATCACTAATCCATTATGTTTAGTAAGATTAAGTTTTATTAGACATGAATTAGGAATGATAACTTACCCTTGAAACCGTTAGGAGACCCCACCGTTAGAAAATTCTCACCGTTATAAAATTATCACTGTTAGAAAATTCTCACCGTTAGGAGACCTCACTATTAGAAAATTCTCACCATTAGGAGACCTCACCGTTAGGACATCCTCACAGTTAGAAGACTTTACTGGTACATCTCGCGCTCTTTTAACTTCTGTAAAGCCGAGACATCGAAATTTATATATATATATATGATTTATTTTATTTGTGGATCCTAAATGATATTAAACCGAGTGTAGATTTCACTCAATCTCACCATGAACTCGTCTGTTCGAATCCCTCCAACCTAACCCTCTCAAGATGAAAAAACCTAAACCTCGAATATGTAATGGACCGCATCAAGAGACCTCAGGTTACAGATGGGAGTGATGAGCCTCAAGCGAAAAGACAGAATGTATCTAATGCTAGTACTAGTGGAAGGTGAAGTAGAAGTGTAGCTCGAAGAAATCCAATAAACCTGCATCTCTCAAAGCGAGAAATTGTCGTTGATAAAGAGGTGTGTGCAGAATGGCTCATGGAGAGCAAGTCCTTGGTTCTTAAAGTTTTATAAGAACAAGGTTGGACTGAGTTCTTCGCGAAAAACAATGGACCTTATTACCCAGGGCTGGTAAAATAGTTCTACGAATTCGTTCATTTTGAAAAGTCTGAGGAAGAAAGCAGAATGATTTCTTATGTGAATGGACAGGAAGTTTCTTTTACTTCAGTAGAATGGGCTGGGAACATGATAGTTCCACATGAAAGAGATTATGCATTTTATTCAAAATATGTATCGTCAACCAGTGATGTGTTTCAATATGAATATGCTTTGCTGAAGATTACAGGGAATGGGACCCTTAGAAAGGTGATTGCTGTAGAGATGGTAGGATATGATAAGCTGGTGTTTAAATTTATTCAGCATGTTGTTAGTCCGAGAAGAGGAAACTTTTCCAATTTGAGATTCCAAGACATATATCTATTATATTTTCTGAAGCACAGTGTGATAATCAATCTATGTAGATTGATTATGGTTCAAGTGGAAGAGATGACTAGACCGAAGTCCAAATCAAATGCACTGTTTTTCTCAAAGATGATTTCTGTGATGCTAAAAGTGAAAGGGGTTGCTGGACCTCAGGATGAGCTGGTAGTGGATAAGGACAACTTCTGTATTACAAGAACTGTCTGTAAATACATGAAAGTCAGTTGGAATCCTTGGAAGAAATCATGGGTGAATGATGATGGAAAAATCTTTGACAAGTATACTCATGTGGATTATCCTTCTAGACCAAAGGATGTGAGGGATCCTGGTCTTGGACAAGAAGATCCAGAACCGGTATATAGTGATGATGAAGCTGAGGAGGAAGAGACATCAGTTGAGGAAGGAGGAGTCCCAGACATACCCCCTAGTCCTGTGCATTAAGTTATTTCTTATGGAGCAGCTAGCCCTCCAAAAGAACTACCAAAGAGAGAAATTGTCTTGAAGGACAACGATACAGAGACTACAGAAGAAGGAGAAGAAGCATTACAGTATATTGTCAAGGACACCTCGGAGGAGGATGAGGCAACCGAATCAGATCATGATTTTAATGGAGAAAAGGATGTTGATGGTGAAGCAGATGATGAGGAAAATGTTGAAAAAGAGCTCAGTTTGAGTCCTCTAATAGTTAGTACAGTCAGGACAGTGCCTGATCAGGAAGACATAGTAGCAGTACCTGTTGATGAGAGAGTCATTAATGACTCAGAACAAATGGCTATTGAATCTGCTGCAGTTGTAGAGGAAATTATAGAATTACCTCAAGAAGAACAGTTGGAAGAGATACCTCAGGAGAATGTTCCATGTTAGGGGGAGAATCTTGGCTCAGTATCAGTGCTATATGACATTGAAGGTTGGACATCAGATCCAGGATATATGATTCTTGGACTTTTTTATGGAGATTCTAATGTGGAAGATCGAACCCAAAAGGAATCAGTTACCCTACCCACTATGGCTGAAACTGTGGCAACCAAGGAGGACCTTGATTCCTTAAAAGCTGAATTGAAAGAAGCAATAAGGGAATCAGTGCAAGATATGAAGAAAAGTATGGTTGAAGATTAGAAAAGTGTGGAGAAATCCCTTTAGTAATCCATTGGATGTGGTGTGTCTAGTCATGTGAAAGAAATGATGGATGAACTTAAAGTGTGCCACACTCAGATTAAGAGTTGGAAATGAGTTGTAGTTTCCTTGAGACAATCGATTGCTTCTCTGACTACCATGAATAACTCTCAAAATAAAGTAAACTCAAACATTCGATATATAAAAGAAGTGGTAAAATAGTTTGTGGAAGTTTTAGAGGCCTTTAAAAAGTCAGCTAAAGAACATCTGAACAGCCAGGATGAACTTTTTCAGAAGGTCGTTAGTAGTCTGACTCAATCCTTCAAGGAGATAGTGGATTTTTCAATGAAACCTCTTCCCTCATCCAGCTCCAGTGTAAACCTTGACCATATCCACATTGTTATTCAGGACGGATTGGCTAAGGCCAGTCCCAGTGGTGCATCAGATACTCTGATTCTTTCTACCACTAGGGAAGTTAGTAGCTTTGTTCGTGATCACCTGCAGGCATCTACTGCTTCTCAAGAGGCAATCAAGAATAAGATGGATGATTATTTTGAAAAGGTTTATACCAATCACCAAATGACAAACCATTTCAAACTCTTGATTGAGAATATTATGTAACCTCCAGTTACACAAGCCTTTAGTGAACAGGTTAGTAAGCTCAGGGAGCTTACTCTTGCTTTGGACAAATTCATTGAAAATAGGGATGATTTTTTGTCTGCAATGGAGAGAGGAGGAAGCATTATAATGGATTTCAGAAACCTGTTGCTACCCTTCTTGAATGTGGATGCCAGACCAGTGATTGTAACTCATGCCCTTCATGCTTCTTCCTCTGGGAGTACTCCTCAGTTGACTCCAGTTCAAGCCATTAGGAGCTTGACACCGATTATCACTCAGAGGAGCTCAGATTTCAGATCCGGTACAGTTTCTGTAGCTGAACCACCAGTTGTGACTTCAGCTATTCCAAAACCCTATGCTGATCCTAAGGGAAAGACACATGTTCCAGAGGAGGATTGAGTGTTTCTAGATCTTTTTGATAGGATTCACTTGTATTTTTTTTGATTTTATCAGGGTATCTTTTGTATTAATAAAATTCCTCTTCATTCTCTACTTTATTGAGTTTCTATAACTTTGTCATTTATTCTCTCCTAATCTTTATCTTTTCTCTGCTACCATTCTTTTTGTTAATCACAAATGGGGAGAAAATGTGAACATGAGAAAATGAGGGCAAATAAGCAATGAGACCAAAGAGTTAACAAAGGGGGAGAAACACACAAATGGGGAATGAGAAACTGAGACTTGAGGAACTAAGACTTGAAAGGGGGAAGAATATGGAATTTTTGTTCAAAAGAACCTTTTCCTCTGATGAAAATTTCATTTCCAGCTTTTCCTCTGATACTATTTCAATTTTCTTTGCAGAAGTTGTGATTATCAAAAAGGGGGAGATTGTTGAACACTCTGGGAATTGAGTTGCATTATTATATTTTGATAATCCCAACTATATTTTATTTATATATTAATTATGTTTGATACATCTCAAATATGCCTTATTATATGTTGTTACTTTCAATTTTGCTTAATATAAGTCTTTTGGATATATGTACTCTGACCTAACACATTCTACCAATGGAATGCTTAAACAATTTATAGCTACCGATACAGAATAGTAGCTACCGTTATGACTTAGAGCTACCGATATCGAATAGAGATACCGATACGGAGTTCACCGATACATCAAGTTCACCGGTACTCAAAGTTCACTGCTACATCAAAGTCTACCGATACGGTACAATAAGTCTACCGATAGAGTTACAGTTACAAGCTCACCGGTACTCAAGTCTACCACTACATCAAAGTCGACCGCTACCGATACAGAGCTACTGATATGATGAATTCCACCGATATGCAAAGTCAACCGATACATCAAGGAAGCTACTGATAGGGACTTACCGTTACCGATACAAGGTAGAGACACAGCTACCGTTACAAGTCCACCGCTACTGATGTGATCAATTATACAGTTCCAGCTACCGATACAAAGTCTACCGTTACAAATGAAGTCTACCGATACAGACACCTACCGTAACACAAGTCTACTGAAATCAAGAGCTACCGTTCCAGAGACAGAACCCGACACTGCTTTAATTTCTTTATATTTATTTAATCTAACCAAGGGTCATATTAGGAATATTTTAATGCTTTGTCATTTATTTAATGAAGGTTTTTGGATATCAGGGAACCGTACCTCGTTCATGCAAAAAGTAAATCATCTTTTGCAGGAGCTCGTGGTTTAAATAAAGGAAAGATGTGCTACTACAAAGGGAGGATGAATAGATGAATACATATAGACATACATTCCACGAGGTGTGCTGGAAGAACAACTGAGCGTGAATGCAAAGAGATGAATGAACTTACATAAAGAACTCATTCATTACTGCATACCAGTGAAGAGCTGAGAACGAGAACATAACACAAGAGCTTCATCGACTGTCTCTACACCTGGAAGTCAAGGAAATAGACGATACTCTGTTTTCCAGACAAAAACCATAAGAGGACTCAGAGCAAATTCTGATCAATCAAATGAGTCCAGAACTGCACGACAATCACTAGAGCCATTTCTAATCTCTAAATATTTGTTCTGTGATTTATCTTTTTAAATATTGAGCAGTGTGTGTTATCTCCTATATTTAACACACACTGTCTCTTGTGCTTTAACTGGAGGATTTTAAATCCTCACTCAACACTCTTACATATTTTATTTCCCACTGGGATAGTAGTAGAGGTCGTGTGACCTGGACAACTGGTTTCTGTTGTTTTTGTTTCCCACGGATAACAGTGGTAGAGGTCGTGTGACCTAGACAGTTTTATACTGTTGTTTATCCCCGATCCAGGGTGTGGATCACTTTTATATAAAGTTTTGAGAGGACTAAGTCTCTGCATGAGACTGATCCTCTTTGTTAAATATGTTGTGCTTATTTATAAGTTCTTTTTTATTTCGCTGCTAATTACTTTAAAACCAAAACTGTTTTAAAGTCACTTTGATCATTAAACTCGCAAGTGTTTATATTAGTTGTAAATCAGTAAGTTAGTTTCAAAAGTTAACCAACTTTTATGATTTGATTAGCTGGGGAATAACCAATCCCTTGAGAACCTAACAGAACCTTTAATTTGGTATAAATTCACTATATTTTAATTTTGAATTTTAATTGGGGGATTTTAAGACAAATTTTTTAAACAGAAATTTTAATTGGAACTCAATTCACCCTTCCTCTTGAGTGTCCACTCCGACCAACAAAAATAATGTTATTTATAGACATTATTATTATTATTGTTATTATCATAATTGATATAAAATGTTTTTTTGTATTTTATATTATTAATATCAATTGGGTTTTCTTATTTTTATTATTGTTAACATCATTATTAATATTTTAGTTTATTATTATTATTGGTGTTGTTGTGATAGTTTTGGGTATAGAGTCACCAGTTGCCTGGGCATGGAGATGTTCTAAGACTGCACATTCTGCATGACATTATAAATGAGTTAAAACATAATGGGATAATGAAATAATAATGAATAATGAAATACAAATAAAAATGAAATTTGAAGTTTAATAATCATTAAGAAATTGTTTTAATGATAATAATGATAATGTTGTTTGATAATAATAATAATAATATTATTATTAATAGTGTTAAGGATAGAAAATTTATTAAATTTTTATTAATATTGTGTTAATAATTATTATTGTTAATATCATGTAATGTTATTACCTTTTTTCAATTAATATCATTTTACTTATTTAATTTTTTTAATTTTTTATTTTTTCCCTATTTTTTTGCTTAGGGTTTTTCCTCCCCCTTACCCTAAAACACGCTTCCCAATTATTGATTGTTTCAACTCGCGATGTCACCCCTCCCTATGGTTGTCGACCCTCCACTTTCGGTCACTCCTAACTGCCCCTACCTCTCTTGTCCAGACACCTCCCTCAAGGTACCTCCCTTCTTCCCCCTAAGATCCTATTGTGTTGCCTCTATCCTCATCTTTTTGCTAGTCTTGATCACCCCTACCACTCTCATCTAGTCATCTCCCTCACACCACACCCCCTCCTCCTCGGCCATCCCCATCATGCCACACCCCTACTCCTCGACCAACCCCATCACGCCAGCCCTCCTCCGACCCCTCACTCAACTCACTCTGTTTTGTAAAGTTTCATATTTCCTTCATTCATCTTTTAAGGTTGTTTTTAGGGTGTTCAATTTTGGTCCATATGGGGATTAATCCACTTTGTTATGGTTTTATATTCATTACATGTTGATCAGAGGAATATTTGAACCAAACTCAAGTGTTTCTTCATGCGAGGTAGGTGATTTCACATTTAAATATTATCTAATGAATTAGCTTGCATGTTTGTAAAAACCCGAGATTTTATGAGAGTTATTCTTTTTTATTTCTTTGATGTCTTTTGTTATACGCTACAAAAAGATTATCTTGCATTATACGCAACACTGTATTAGCTTGCAATATACGCAACACTATTCCTGGATCGTGTTACACACAATTTCAAGTTTGTTTGATAGTAGTTATTCCACGCAACATTGAGTGTGTGTGTATATATATATATTCAATGTATAAATTAAATATGGTTGGATTCTATTATACACAACAACAGAGGAGTCTTTCACTACACTCAACCCTAACATGGCTTACATTACACGCAATTGTGACCTTCCACGATAGCGTGTGTTGTACGCAATACCGAGTTTCACTAAACAACGATATGTTATTAAAATATCATATAAACTAGCCGTTATGAATAGTAATACCAACTTTTTGAAATTTTATGACTTTTATCTTTCAAAATGGACTTCATTTTTTGATTTGGAATATCGAAATTTTCCTAGGGTGAATTTTTGGTATTTTTCTAAAAACTTTCAACTTTTAATGAATAGTGAAAACACTAGGTTACTATTTAAAAACCAACTTTTTATTTAAATAATTATTTGTTTTATTTAAATTTATTTTAGGTAAAAATCGATACATAATACATGTATAAGTTCAATGTGATTCATTGGAGTCATTTTATAATAATTTTAGAAATATAAAAAATTTATTGAACTTTCCACCGTCTTTTACCTACCTCCTAGAAGCATTTTTAAAATTTACATAAAACTTAATTTCACTGCTTCTGTGAGTGAAATTTCTAAAATCCGATAGACATGGTTAATCTCAAGGAGTAAAATGTGGTTTAATAAGATAAAAATAATTTTTGGTGAATATTAACTTTTTAGTTTTATTTACCATGGTTAAAAGTAAATAGAGTAATTAAAAGGTAAAATGATATTACTATTTCCCTAACACATGTCCTAATTCTATTGGATAAGTATAATTCGACCAAAAACAATCTTAGGAATAAAATATTACCCTTTAGGTCCACTTGGATTAGATTAGGACACTTATTATTATTTTATTTAAAAAGAGTTAAAATAGTTAAAATCAATGTTTAATAACTAAATCATTTTTAATATAGGGTTATACATAAGATAAATTCGACTATAAATATTAATTAGATATATATAAATATTTCATACATAATGGTATTTCATTTATTATTTGTATACATTAAAAAATATAATTTATTTATGACACAATGATGATGCATTAATTACCTAAATAATGAAATATTAAAATAATTGATATTATAAATATCCAAATAAATGTAATTTGAGACTTTTTATGAATAAAACTAATTTTATAGGTTAATATGACATGTTATTATTGATTTAATTAACATTTTTCGAACTAATCATGCTGATATGGGTTTCACAAATATCAATTACCAAATAGTGTCAAAATTTACATAATATAGTTTTTAAAACAAATATTATATTATTAATTGTTATAATATTTATAAAAATATAAGGTTTGTCCAAATGACTTAGATAAGGATATATATATTAATAACGAACCACTTGGGGTTCGTTTGTCTTGTTATAGTATGTTTATTAACCATATATTGTAAGAAAACAAGAAGACACGGTAAAAGTTAAATTATTTAACTTAGAGTTAAATATAAAAGATAAGGTTAAAATAGGAACCTAAACATGTCTAAAACCTATTGGATGAGAGGATTTCTACCCATCCCCACTTTAACCTCGAAATAAATCAATTTTGAGCTATTATAAACCGAATATGACTTTATTATAAAATAATATTTTATGTTTTTCCAAAGGTTGCCCTCTCCACCCTTATAAAAAGGGCACCCCTTCCCTCTTCTCTTCACACCATTTTGAGCCTTGAACCTTGACCAACCCTGACAATTTGTCTTTTTATATTTACTAGAAACATTCTTCAGGTTTTTGTATTCTCAAAAGACCAACTCTACTTCCGTAATAGGAAGCTTAAAGGAGGTGTGTCGAAGAAGAGGTAATCTCTTCTTCCGATTCTCTCCAGTTTGTTTCCTCATCTAATTATTATTATTTAGTTGTCTCATTATAAATTAATAACATAAGTATTAATTATATACTGATATGTTAGTATAAATATGAAACAACCCAATTTCACCTTATATCGATCCTATGGAAAACGAAATCCTCGCGCGTGCGTACGTACGGAATACCGTCTCCACACCGTGGTGTAATCTGTTTTCCACCACCACCTTACTTGGATGGATATAATGGGGAAAATAATAAAAATATATTATTATTTTAAAGTGATATTGATTCTTAAATATTATACATACACTTCAATACAATTCCATGATCATGGGAATGATATCATTTCTCGTGCGTACATACGGACTACTGTCTCCATGAGGTGATGAGATTCATTATCCATGTTAACCATTCATGAATGATTATAAAGTATATATAATGAATAATAATGAAATATATGAAATAATAATGATGCATTATTTATGTATATTTATATTTATGTGATCTACTTAATTCCATTCAATTCAATAAGGAAACAAAAACAGTGTTCATGCGTACGTACGACCAACCGTCTCCATGAATGGTGTATTTCATTCCATTTATGGATATATCGTATATATATGTATATGATGAATATATATTATATATAAATCATTTATTACATTCTAGAATTTATTAAATCAAGATATAAGTAATAATATCAAGAACAACGCGTCGAAACACGTACAATAAATAAAACGATTTTACCGAAATCGCCGCTTTTACATCAAATTTACAAAAGAATGGGTAATATAAAGTCACAAGTAAACCATACATGATATCATAACAGTGAATATGATTCTTTAATAATTCAATGACATTATTTAAATCATTATACAGGAGGTTCGAATACATACTAAGCATATCAGACATAATGTAAGGGATAATTTTTCAAATCTCATTTTTATCCAAGATTGCTTATTCGTAAGTATTTACTAGGGTTATGTTTATCATACATGTCCATATGTTCTCAAAATGCTTTCATAAAATGTTTACCTTTCTTCCATGTATTTTTAAAGTCATCTTTACCCTTTTTTGTCTTTTCCCACATATTATGGAATTAATCGTTCATTTTTTTAACATACGAGGTACTTTTTGACTTTTCTGAAAAAAGTATGAGGAGAATGTTATTTTTAACTTATACGGCGTGAATGGATTTTTACAGTTTCATAATGCCTCATTTTCAAGAAGCTTCATCTACAATATTGCATGATTAATTTCAAAAAAACCCTTTTCTTTTAAATTTTCATGGGATTTTGTGAAAATAAAATGATTTCGAAGAAGAAAGGATATTTTCCTCAGGAATTTATTTCAAGTGTTTTATCAAAACCATTTTTCATATAAAATGGAATTATTTCATATGTGTATGTTTGAAGTATAATTTATCTATTATTTGAATGGTTTCACTTTTCTAATGATGAAATAAAATCCATTTTTTTGTATGGATTATGTTATGATGGGATGATGTTTCGGAAACCCATTTTATACTTTGGGTAATGATGAATGATTTATGTTCATGTTGTGGCACAAGTAAGAATGATTTCATTATGAGATGGGTTTGACATATATCTCTCACCAATGCATTGGGTAAATATTTATATCTCATGAGACGACATGGCTGGAATGGTAAGTTAATCCCGTTTAGTGATATAGGACTGGAACGAGGACTGAACTCGATTCAGAAAGGGACTTTGTCCACTAAGATGGTCTTGGAAGAAATGCCTTGGCTACTATGGAAATCATATCATGTGCTTAATGGTTTGACACAATTAAATGTTTTATTCCCATGGTATTTTATCATGATTGATGTTCCTTTATGATATATGCCTTACGTACTTCAAAGATCTATGTCTTTGCTCAAGATTTTGATGTTTAGATTTTATGTTCGGGTTTTTGCATTCAAATGTTTATGGATTGTTTTATGTTCTCTATGTTTACCCTTACTGAGCATTTGAGCTCACCCTTTTTATGTATTCTTTTCCCCGGGTTATAAAGAAAGGTTTTATGTAAGAAAACCAAAAAGGGGAATATTTTGTGGGAGATATTGAAGATCTTTCACCATGATTAGAAGATTACGTTCCGAGTTTCGAAAGACACTAAACTAATATGGTCTTTGGGCATCTATTTTTGTCATGTATTAAGTATTCCAAAAAAGTAATTTAATTTCCATGTACGTCAAGATATGGGTCACTACAGTTGGTATCAGAGAAAAGTTTTAGTTAACCTTTGGAAACTAGGATGAAAAAACTTTAGTGAAATCCCTAGATATATTTCTAAGGTATGTCTAGGGATGTCCCTAAGGTTAAGTATATGTATAGGTTAGAGTCCTAGAATTATATTGACAATCATGAATAAAATAGAGTGAACCTAAGGTGTCATGGATTAAAGAATTTTTGATAAGTTAGACATCCCATAAGTGACTTTTTATGATTATGTGGTTCCTCGTTATTTTAATTGTTTCTTACACTATGGTTTCTGGTCTTAGTCAATGGAGGGAACGAGAAGGAATTCAGTTAACATTGATTCCAATGGAAAAATTGGTGACACTGATCAACAAAATTATGTAACGCCTAGAGAGAAATATATTGTGATTATGCCGAATCAGTCATCTCGATATATGATTAACAAGGTGAACTTTAGTTGTATTCTTAAGTCATCAAATAAGAGGAAGATGGAATTTTATTCATGTTCTCATGGTGAGGATCATAGAGAAAGGAAGATTGAGATTTATAAAGAAATGAAGAATAACCTTGAGGAATACCTCAATTGGAGGGGAAGATGTTATCTATGTCGAGAAAAGTGCCATAGAGTGACAGGCTGTTATGGAGTCCAATGTCTGATCTGTGAAGAACTTGGTCATTACCCAACTCAATGCCCTGACCTAAGAAGTGACTTCTAAATAAAGGAGGAACCTATTCCATTCAAATAATTGAAGAGGATGGATTGAAGGGATTATGTATTGGAATTCAATAATAATGTTGTTGAGGTACTTTTATAGTATATTGAAATATCTGTGTATTGGTCCATTGTGGTTTTCTATATGAATATGGTACCGGTAACCATGAAAAGTAATTCAAATATTATGGAAAGCAGATGATATGAACATAATGAAGGGATAATAAGAAAATGAATTGTTTGATAGTATTCATGAGCTCATGATTTATATAAGGAATAAGTGATATCCAGGTTTGAGTATATTGAAATTTTGGTTTTTGGTATGTGGAAAGTGTTAAATTTTGACAGCATTCATGTTTTCACTAAAGTTCAATGGGTTTTCATTTTTCAAGATAATACATTATTATGACATTCAAATGTTTAGAATGTGACCAATAAGATATATCGTATGATATATGGGGGATAAATGATGGTATTCACGTGCTTGTTATGTGACCTTTCACGTAATAATTTTCTTTACACTATGAGCTTGTACTGAAGTATTTTAGATAAGCTTAATGATTGGAATGAATTAAGTTAGACATAAGATAGTACTGTTTAAGGCTATAAATTTTTTCGATATTATTGAAGGAATGTTATAATAATGTAGTTTTAGAAAAAGGGACAACCTGTAGGATGGGCGACAACACGTCGCGTCAGATATGGCTGTGGGAATCGAACCGACAAACAAAGTGAGACAAGCCTTTATTGCATACCATTGGCCTACAGGAAGTCCTTGGTTAGTAGAAACTAGTTTTATTTTATTAAGCGCTATTATAGATGAAGTATAAGTCTATTTTTGGAACCATATACGATTAATCTCACCATAAGATGGACTTATAACTTTTTCTAACCTTTTGTTTGAGATAGATGGAATGACCCATAATTCTATCACATGATCTGCTAACACTTCAAGAATGAAAAATTCAACTTCATTTATTTAAGAGATGAAGTGGAAATTGTAAAAGGCATGATCAACGGTGAGATTGTACCGAAATAAAGTCAGTATTTCTTCTAATTATTCAACTTTAGGGAAATGATCTTGAAAAAAAAATGTTTTCCTAGTGTCCTCATATACGATGAATCAGATGGTACCTTAGATCATAATAAATTTATGGCTTTGTGATTGTTGGCTTTTTCATAGCCATGTTCTCTACCACTCTCCATCAGAACATGATTGTTAGATTTCTCTTCCATATCCATATTTTCACCTACGTTCTCCTATGTGAAAATCCAGTGATTAGTTAATTTGGGTAACCGTTACATTTCATACTTTTGTTTTTAAAGTTAAGTTTTGGTATTCTGTTTTACGATGTGGGTTCCAATTAAAGAAACTTTCAAGGAGAAAACCATTTATAACCCCGATGAATTTCGAGGGAGAAATTTATTTTAAGGGGGGTAGAATGTAACAACCCGAGATTTTATGAGAATTATTCTTTTAGGTTTCTTTGATGTCTTCTGTTGTACACTACAAAAATATTATCTTGCGCTATAAGAAACACCAAATAAGCTTGTTGTATATGCAACACAATTCTTGGATCGTGTTAGACACAATTTCATGTTCATTTGATAGTAGTTACTCTACGCAACATTGAGTGTGTATATATATATATATTCAATGTATAAATTAAATATGGTTGGATTCTATTTTATGCAACAACAACGGAGTCTTGCAGTACACGCAACCCTGACTTGGCATACATTACACACAATCGCGACCTTCCACGATAGCGTTTATTGTACGCAATACCGAGTTTCACTAAACAATGATATGTTATTAAAATATTATATAAACTAGCAGTTATGAATAGTAATACCCATTTTTTGAAAGTTTATGAATTTTATCATTCAAAATGGACTAAATTTTTAGATTCGGAATATTGAAATTAGCCTACGGTGAATTTTTGGTATTTTTCTGAAAACTTTCAATTTTTGATGAATAGTGAAAACACTTAGTTACTATTTAAAATCCAACTTTTTATTTAAATAAATATTTATTTTATTTAAATTTATTTTAGGTAAAAATTGATACATAATACTTGTATCAGTTCAATGTGAATCATTGAATTTATTTTATAATAATTTTAGATATATAAAAATTTTATTGAACTTTCCACCGTCTTTTACCTACCTCCTAGAAGCTTTTTGCAAATTTTTATAAAACATAATTTTATTGCTTCTGTGAGTGGAATTTCAAAAATCCAATAGACATGATTAATATCATGGAGTAAAATTTGGTATATTAAGATAAAAATAATTTTCGGTGAATAGTAACTTTTTACTTTTATTTACCACGGTTAAAAGTAAATAGGGTAATTAAGGGTAAAATGATATTACTATTACCCTAACACATTTCTTAATTATATTGGATAAGTATAATTTGACCAAAAACAATCTTAGGAATAAAATACTACCCTTTAGGTCCACTTGTATTAGATTAGGACACTTATTATTATTTTATTTAAAAAAGAGTTAAAATAGTTAAAATCAATGTTTAATAACAAAATCATTTTTAATATAGGGTTATACATAAGTCGAACTAGACTATAAATATTAATTAGATATATAAAAAGATTTCATACATAATGGTATTATATTTATAATTTTTAGACATTAAATAATATAATTTATTTGTGACACAATGATGATTCAGTAATTACCTAAGTAATGAAATATTAAAATATTTGATATTATAAGTACCCAAATAAATGTAATTTGAGACTTTTTATGAATTTAACTAATTTTATAGGTCAAAATGACATGTTATTGTTGATTTAATTAACTTTTTTTGAACTGATCATGCTGATATGAGTTTCACAAAAATCAATTACCAAATAGTGTCAAAATTGACATAATATAGTTTTTAAAACAAATGTTATATTATTAATTGTTATAATATTCCTAAAAATATAAGGCTAGGTCAAATGACTTAGATAATGTTATATATATTAATAATTAACCACTTAAGGTTCGTTTGGGATGTTATTGTAATTTTATTAACCATATAGTGTAAGAAAACAAGAAGACATGGTAAAAGTTAAATTATTTAACTTAGAGTTAAATATAAAAGATAAGGTTCAAATAGTAACCTAAACATGTCTAAAACCTATTGGTTCAGATTATTTAGACCTATCCCCACTTTAACTTTGAAATAAATTAATTTGGAGCTATTATAAACTGAATATGACTTTATTATAAAATAATATTCTATGTTTCTCCAAAGGTGCCCCTCTCCTCCCTTATAAAAAGGGCACCCCTTTCCTCGTCTCTCACACCATTTTGAGCCTTGATGCTCGGCCAACACCTGCCAATTTCTATTCTCCACATTCCTAGAAACATTATGGTGGTTCTGGTCTTCTAAAAATACCAACTCTACTTCCTTAAGGGGAATCTTAAAGGAGGTGCGTCGAAGAAGAGGTAATATCTTTTTCTGATTCTTTCATGTTTCTTTCTTCTTATACTTCTTCTTCTTTAGTTGTATCATTATAATGTAATAAAATAAGTATTACTTATATACTGATATGTTATTATAAATATTAAACAACCCTATTTCACCTTCTATCTATCCTACGGAAAACAAAATTGTCGCGCGTGCGTACGTACGAAATACCATCTCCACGCCGTGGTGTAATCTATTTTCCACCACCACCTTACATGGATGGTTATAATGGTGAAAATAATAACTATATATGATTATTTTAAAGTGATATTGATTCTGAAATATTATACATACACTTAAATACAATTTCACTATCATGGGAATGATATCATCGCTCGTGCATACGTACGGACTACTGTCTCCACGACCCGATGATATTCATTCCCCATGTTAACCATTCATGAATGATTATAAAGTATATATAATGAATAATAATTAAATATATGAAATAATAATGATACTTGATTTATGTATATTTATATGTATGTAATCTACTTAATTCCATTCAATTCAATAAGGAAACGAAAACAACGTTCATGCGTACGTACGGCCTACCGTCTCCATGAACGGTGTATTTCATTCCATTTATCGATCTATCATATATATATCTATATGCTGAATATATATTATATATAAATCATGTTTTACATTCTATAATTTATTAAATCAAGATATAAGTAATAATATCCGGAACAACATGTCGAAAGACGTACAATAAATGAAACGATTTTACCCAAATCACTGCTTTTACATCGAATTTACAAAATAACGGGTAATATAAAGTCAAAAGTAAACCATATATGATATCATAAAAATGAATATTATTCTGTAATAATTCAATGAAATTATTTAAATCATTATACATGAGTTTCGGATACATACGATGTACATCGGACATAAGGTAGGGGATAGTTTTGCAAATCTCATTTTTATGTGAGATTGCTTATACGTAAGTATTTACTAGGGTAATGTTTACCATCCATGTCCATATGTTCTCAAAATGTTTTCAAAAAATGTTTAATTTTATTCCATGTATTTTTAAAGTCATTTTTACCCTTTTTTGAATTTTACCATATTGTATGGAATGAATCTTTCATTTTTTTAACATACAAGGTACTTTTTGACTTTTCTGAAAAAAGTACGAGGATAATGTTATTTTTAACTTATACAGCGTGAATGGTTTTTTACTTTTTCATAATACCTCATTTTCATGAAGCTTACTCTACAAGATTTCATGATTATTTTCAAAAAAACCCTTTTCTTTTAAAATTTCACGGCATTTTTTGAAAAGAAAATGATTTCGAAGAAGAAAGGATATTTTCTTCAAGAATTCATTTCAAGTGTTTTATCAAATCCATTTTTCATATAAGATGGAATTATTTCATATGAGTATGTTTCAAGTATAATTTATTTATTATTTACATGGTTTCACTTTTCTTATGATGAAATGAAATCCTTTTTTATGGATTATGTTTTGATCAGATGATGTTTATGAAACCCATTTTATACTTTTGGTAATGATGAATGATTTATGTTCATGTTGTGGCACAAGTAAGAATGATTTCATTATGAGATGGGTGGGACCTATATCTCCCTCCAATTCATTGGGTAAATATTTATATCTCATGAGATAGACATGTCTGGAATGGTACGTTAATCTGGTTCAGTGATATAGGACTGGAACAAGGAGTGAACTCGATTCAGAAAGAGACTTTGTCCACTAAGATGGTCTTGGCAGCAATGCCTTGGATACTATGGAAATCATATCATGTGATTAATGGTTTGAAACAATTAAATGTCTTATTCCCATTCTATTTTCTCATGATTGATGTTCCTTTATGATATATGCTTTACGTACTTCCAAGATTTATGTCTTTGCTCAGGATTTTGATGTTTAGATTTTATGATCATGTTTTTGCATTCAAATGTTTGTGGATTGTTTTGTACTCTCTATGTTTACCCTTACTGAGAATTTGAGCTCACCCTTTTTATGTTTTCTTTTCCCCATGATATAACGAAAGGTTTTAGGTAAGAAAACCAAAAAGGGAAATATTTTTATGGGATATGTTGAAGATCTTTCACCAATATTAGAAGATTATGTTCTGAGTTTCCAAAGATACAAAACTAATACGGTCATTGGGAATCTATTTTTGTCATGTATTAAGTGTTCTGAAAAAGTAATTTAATGTCCATGTACGTCAAGATTTGGGTCTCTACAATGTTGGATTAAATTTTCAGGTTTTAAATTTATTTTTTTGGTGAAAATATGTTTTTGTTTAAATTTATCATATGTAGTATTTTATTAGTAGCTTACTCATTCGGAATGCATGCATTTTTTCGAAAATTTATATTTAGTCAATTGTTATCATTAAAATGAATTGTGAAGTTGGTTATAAATTTGTGAAAGTTGTGTGAAGTGAATCTTTGACATGGTTTTCTGTAGTGTTGGTTGGCATTTATTATGTACTTAAGCATATCTTATAATTTTATTGTGTGGTGCAAAAATATATTTTGGAATATTTTAACATAAACATATGATGAGGTAGATTTTATAAATGTAAAATGGTTATGTTTTGTTTATTCCTTATGTGTAAAGTTAAAGAATAGATTTCAAAGGAGTTTTATAATGAAAATGAGTTGTTTTTATAATTTTTCTAATGGTTTGAAAAATCCTAAAATGGTTTCTTTTTAATTATGCAGTTGGTTTATTTGATATTTTAAATGATGCATATTGAGTTTCAAAAGGTTTATGGTGTGTGTATTATTTCAAAGTGGAATTTGTGTGCATGTGAGTTATTTATTGGGTATGGATAGCTCAGCATTCACATTGTTTATCTAACTGTGATTTTTGAAATGTCATGTGAATTTGGAATTTAAATGAGCATAAAGGGGAAGCCTGCAGTATTATGTGGGGGAAACTAGAACTAGTGGGTTAGTGTTTCATAGGTGATTCAGCCCGGTTTCACTGAAAGGATTGACGATTGCAATAATAACTAAAAATATGAATTACTAAGGGTCATGGTTTCTAAGCCACATTTTCTAAGGGTTGTGGTTTCTAAGACATGTTTGTTGAGAGTTTTGGTTTCTATGCCACGTTTCACGGAGACATCACATTCTTGGAACCCACTATTTTTTATTACCAATAGGACCTCTCCCATTTTTTGTGCTCCAAGACTATATTACACTCACCCTCAACATATGGTGTAACTTTAGATTTTCCTTAAAGGTTTGGGTTTTTCTTATAACTTCGGGTTTTTCATAAAGGTTGGGGTTTTACTTAAAACATTGGTTTTTTCTTAATGGATTCGATTTTTCTTAAAACAGTTTGTTTTTCTAAAAGGATTGGGTTTTTCATAAAACATTGGGATTTTATTAAGGGTTTGGGTTTTATTAAACGTAAGGGTGTACTCTTAATTTTAGATTTTTTCATTGATGTTGTTTCTTTAAAGTGTTAAATATTTTGTGTCCCTTGATTTATTAAACCAAATAGTGTATTTCTCATTTAATATTTATTTGTGTAATCTTTTTCTTTCTGTGGAATCCTACTGGGTCTTTATATCACACCTTGCATACATCTTTCAGTGTATTTAGATCTTGTTCTTTGTGTATCCCAGAATGAGGCATCGTGCTTAGTGATAGTGGTTCAGGTTGATGATAGTTTTTTTCAGTTCTGAAAATGGTGGTTTGAGGAGGTGGCTCCTCATGTTTCATGAAGGTGCAGATAGATGTGTTAGTTTTATTTTCATTGCAGTATTGTTCGAGTTTTTTGTGGAGTTGTACCCATTAATATTGGTCTAATTTCAAGGTCTATTTGGTTCTGATTTATAGCTTTGGTTTATTTATCATGCTAGTTGTTTTTTCTATTATTTTGGGTAATCCATTCCCACAAGATACTCTTGATACTTGGGAACTTGTGTTAGCCCATGGGGATCGGGAACGCCCTTCTGGCCATTTCACGGACCGGGGCGGGTGCTGGGTTGGATGGTGACCCATATTGGTTTGTGACAGATTATGCATGATCTCAATGCTTCTAATGTAGTTTTCTTGGTTGTTGGTCGGTGTGGTTTTGTGGTTATATCCTTAAGTGCAAGAAGTTTTTGTGGGGTATGTGATTATCATTTTGTTATTAGTTCTGATGAAAACAACATCAATGACCTTTTGAGGCAGGGGATTCGATGCTTCTATACCTATTTATGTGAAATCGTAGAGATTTCATGATTTCTCCCTTAAGATCGCAAGTAAATTGACCAAATAATAATATGCTCGAGACTAAATAATTAGTATCAATTACTTAGCAATGTTATTTCATCTTGATTTTCTAGATAGTGTTATATCTATGATTTGGTTTTTTACCATGTCATTTTTGATGGAATTTAGTAAAGAACAAAAATCTAGAATTAATTGACAATTAATTTGCTAAATATAAAGTGAAATGTTTAATGAATCTAGTTGTTTTTTATAATTAGATGATAATAAAATTAATTAAAGTGACCATGTTTAATTTAATTTGTTAATGATCTTAAATAATGTTTATTATTGTTGATAAAAGTAAAAAAATACATGTTAAATTAACTGTTGAGTTATTTTGGGATAGATTGTGATAGCTTGTTTCATAGGTTTCCCATATTGGGAACATGTGAATAATGAATCAGTTAAATAAATGTGGAATAAAAACCAGTTGTGTGGTAAAGATAATACCTTGTAGGACTTTAGTTTCCCACATGCTTATAATGGTTGGGTGTCTTGTTATTTGGAGCCGTGAGAGCTCATAATGTGTGAAGGTTGGATGCCTTATTTTAGGTATGAGAGCCTATTTCTATGTTTTTTTCATGCCTCTTATGATGTGATCTGGATACGATACTTGTGATTGTGGGGTTAGTGAGGCCTGGTTGTGATGTAAGCCTGGGATGACTAAGCCTGGAGGGTTGTTTGGGTATGTGGGGGCAAAGAGTTGTAGTGGTTGTGGCAGCAGTTGACACTTAGAGTGGCGAGATTCATTAGTTTCTGAAAATGAGTGTTGAGGGGGGCACTAGAGTTGATGGAATGGGTTGAATATGAGCTTACCCATTCTTTTGAAAGTGGTTTTTGTTGAATATATAGTTTGATATCTAAATTACATTCCCAACATCTTGAGGTAACTGGGTTTTCTTACTCTCCTTCTAAAAAAGGAAAAGACTCATAGGGTATGCCATGTGGTATCCTTGTTTTTCTCCAGGAGGATGGATTAGTCTACACTCATGCTATAGCTTCCAATGAATTGATGGGTATCTCCCCTACTCCCCATGTAAATCCCCTAGTGTCTGGTATCTTATAATTCTTTCATAAAATACCTTAAAATATGGAAATGGTAATGTTTGTAAATAAATTAATTAACTATTTTGAACCCATGGGGTTGGAGCTTACTGGGATGCAATGTTGAGGTTATACATCTGGGAAACTGTGGAATCAGTTTGGTTATGCCTGTAGGGAATGGAACATTTTTGTGATGCTAAGTAAATGTAATGTGGAATATGATAATTGTTAATTTATCGTTAGAATATCAATTAAGAAAAAGTGAAACTAAAAAAATGGATAATAAAATATAATGTAGTTTCTTAAATGGTTTTGTGCTTTTAGGATGTACATTCTTAGAGATGGAATCTAGGCATCCGAGAGACTTTCTCTATAGTTTATTCTAAGACTAGGTTATGCCCATAGTGTGGTTGTGAGCTAAATTAGATTCTATACTTTTTGTGTTTCTATATGATACTCCACCCTATTGGTTAGGGAAACTGATTCTTTGGGGATTCTGAGCACTATGTGGTGTTTTCAACAACATCCTAGTGGGAGGATGGATGACTGACTACCCCCTTTGGATATTCTCTCTTCTCTTGGTAGTTACTTGTTCTAGTATACACAATTGTTAGTGTTCCCCATATATGTGTGTAGAGGGTTGTAATGTCTTGTATTTGTTTAACCCATATATATTATGGATATAGTTTTCTTTGAAATAATATAGGTGTAACGTGTATAGGTTGTGATGGCTTGAGGATCCTTACTCAGTGTATGGGTTTTAATGGCTAGAGTATAATACTCGACATAAGATACATGTTATGCGAGCTGTGGTGGCTACAAAAAAATACCTGGTCACTTTAGTTACATGGACTTGGTGGTGTGATGCATGTTATGTGTGTTGATACACGAGTTTCATGTTGTGGTGTTTCACCCAGCTTTCTACTAGAAATCCTTTTTGGAGAGTGATACTCAGGACATGATACATTGGGTAAAAGTGTCAAACCAATGGGGAAGTGGTAGTGGGGTACCCTTGATATTATTTTTATATTATATAATCTGGTATGTGATACTTTGTGATAGTATCCATGGTGAGGCTGGGATCTTAGTATACCTATTTAGGTGATGAGGTAGTTTCACTTGTTGTTCACTATGATTTAGTAAGATTTCTTCACTTTTGTATGATGGATCTTATTGAGTAAACTGTTATACTCACCCAACGTTATATAATATACTTTCTAGTTAACAGGAGTAGGATAGAGAGTAGGCTTGTTACTTCTAGCTTTGGGTTTTGTAGGAGCATTTTTGGGCATCATGGTCACTGTCGTTTTACTTTATTTTGGTACTTTTAGTTTCCTTTTTAGTTGTAGTAGAATTTGAATGAAATTAAATATGCACCGTTGGGTTTATTTTACTTTGTGGTCTGAGTGTGAGTTGGTTGTTGTCTAGCTTATCTCTCCCTTTCTCATGTGTTCTCTTAGAGGGCAATTCCACACATCTGCATGTTTATTATACCCTCAGTGCTAGTCACTAACCCAGGTATACTGGAGGCGCGAATCAGGGGTCATTATATATCTTCTCACATTTTTGGCCCAGTAGGGGGTCATTCCAGAGTGGTATTAGAGATATAGTTGATGGATGGGACGGATTTTTGAGTTAGTCACAGGTAAATGATGTCAGCTAATTTTAGGAAGTGTTGTAATCATGGGACACTAGATGAGACATAGGTATTCAGGGCCCTTTCTGATCAGATGCATAAACCTTTATGCTTAAAATGCCTTATAAACTAGGTGATACTGGTTGTAGGGTATAGACCTATGAAAGGATCGTGCATCTTTCTTCCTTTCATCTAGGTTTGAAAGGGTATAACATTGGATAGGTAAACCTAAAATGAATAAAATAAAATGATTAATGGATGTTAATGTCTTCCATATCATAGGTTTATGTTCTATAAATTTTTTTTCTTTTTCATGTATGGCTCTCTGTCAATGTCCTTGTCAGGATTACATGGTTGATGTTTATAAGGTTGTGCTGGAAGATTTCCACATAGTAGAGGTTGACGATGACAACACCTGGAGGAGGAAAATCTGATCATTTTAGCACTAGATTCTGCATAAGTACGAGGGATTCATTTCAGATGTAGTCATGGAATACTGGTTAAAGGATATTAAGATATCATTCAATTCAATCCATGCTCGGATTGATCACTTGGTGTCCTTGGTTGTGATGAGGTTTCATGTGGATATTAGGTAGTGGTGGTTATTGTTCCTTTGTGATCACGAGTGGTTGGAAGTCTTGTGGGTGGAGTTCTAAGACTTGTTCATATTCCAATTTCTTTCTTCGACCATGAAGACAGACAATCATTAGATGTTTCTTACCCTGCAATAGGGTATCTCCAGTGTGTGAGAGTTTGAAGTCCATTTCAATAACCTTTTATGATGTGATTAATACTTGTTCCCAGATATGGAAGCCAGGATGAGGCATTTTGAGGAGGTTTTTCATCCATAGATCAATCACTAGGTCACCATGTTTATGTTGATAACATATCTTGAGGTGATTTGGGGAAAGAGGTCATCGATAGGATGTTATCCAGAACTAGAAAAACACAAGAGGGGATTCATCAGGATTCCACATGAATTAGAGCTATAGTCCGGGGTACCTATTTTTCAGGGAAGAAGTGTTTCTATTCGGCCGCAGGTAGGCCTGATTCCTCAGTATCACATTTATATGGGGGAAATGTCTCTTAGAACTATTCCAAGGGATTAGGTTCTTGTTCTCCATATGATGGATGAAGTTATCAATAGAGAGAGTTTCCGATCATTCTGAGAAGTCAGCATGCGCCCGGAGGTCCCCTCCAGTTTCTTTTATTGAGGAAGTTCTATCTGAGGCAGAAGTAGTAGTTTTCACTAGATTTGGATTAGTAAGGATCAGATGGGGTTGGTTGAGGGTAACCCCAGGATGCTCCCTATCCACAGAGATGATTCAGTACTGGAAATTTGGTCTATATCCACGGTTCTAAACCATGTCTATAGGCCCCAAAACCATGGCTATAGGTTATAGCCACTGTTTCATGAACCGTGGCTGGTATTGCTGTGGCTATAGGTCTAACCCTATAGCCACGGTTCAAACCGTATATATATGGTCAGCCTAATAGATGACAGTTAAAGCCACGGTCACCATGGCTAAAGCCCTATAGACACGGTTCCAAACCGTGGTTATAGGTCTTTCCACTGCATAAAAAAACCAGCACGGTGAACCATGATAGCTGTTGGGAGGACTGCCCCAGCACCCCCCCAACCCCCTGCTCTTGCACACCTCCCTGCCCCTCCCCTTCCCTCCCACCTCCACACCCCCTCCCCCTGCCCCCACCTTCCACCCCCCCCCCCAAACGGCACGCACCCCTCCCCCTGCCCCAGCACACCCCCTAGTACATCTATAAACAACCATTTAGATGAGGTTAATAAATCATGTTAGATTTAGATAATATTAATGTTTATGTAGATGATGAGGATCCAAAAATGATCATATTAATCACTCTTGAAAATAGATATAGAACACTTGTTACGACCATGATGTATGGTTGAGTCTATTTAACATTAGAAGATATCAAATCAGCCCATCTGTCTAAGGATTTGCATTCTAGAACAAAAATAAAAGGTGAGGATAAGAGTTTTTTAGAAGGGGGAGACCTTAAACTAAAGGTAAGAAAAAACAATTCAGTAGGGACAAAAATAAGATTAATAAATAACCCAAATCTTGGAAAAGCTCTATGGATAGAAATGTAATATGTTTTCACTATGGTAAACCTGGGCACATTAAGCCTGAGCATAGGAAACTCATGCGTGAGTTAGAATCCAAACATCCCAATAACCTGTATTTTATGGTTGATTCAGGATATGACATTTGTTTAAATCTTTAATTTGTCCATTTATACACTCAATCAAGAGTGGGTCCTAGACTCTAGTTGTTCTTTTCATATTTTCCAACAGAGAGAGTAATTTTTAGATCTGGTCAAAAAGAGAGAAGTAGATATATTCTTAGGAAAAAAATAATAGGTTCAAGGTTGAGGGAATATGATCCATTATTATAGAGTTAGATAATCAATCCATCATCACCTTACCTAATGTATGGTGGGTCCCCATATTTTAATGAAACACAATCTCCTTAGCAGTCCCCACTCCCCTTACATCCCCCCTCCCCCCTACAGCCCCACCCTCTATAAAGCCCCCCTAGACATCCCCCCCCACTCCCCTTGCATTAGACAACCCCCTGCAAATCCCCCCTAGATAGCCCCCTCCCCCTTATAAAGACCTTCCTGGATAGCCCCCCCCCCTTCCTAGACAGCCCCCCATCCCCCCAAAAAATAGCCCCTACCCTCTCCCCTACACAACCCACCCCCCTGCAGCCCCCTCCCCCTGCAAAGCCTCCCCTGGACAACACCCCTCCCCCCTGTTGGGTTGAGAGGGAACTAGATGTTTGTTTTTGGGATTTGGGTGAGGGTTCTTGTTGTTATACTTGAGGGTTTTGTTGAGGTGATGTTGGATGTGTTTGGGATACTCTTGTTAGTGCAGAGTTTGGATGTGTGTACATGGAGTGTCTTGGGTCTGGTGAAGTCTGATGTTGTGCCTTCTATTTTTATGTGTTTGGTTTCAGGACTCATTAGGTCATTGGCTATTGTTTCATGTGGTTGGAGTTGGTTGTGGGTGGCTTTGTGGTACTTGTATGTGTGGTTTCATGTGTTGTGGGACTCTCTTCTTATCAGGCCTTCAACCAGTTATAGGTAGCCTTGATTTTGGGCTGTTGGGGTCT
This sequence comes from Viscum album, assembly GCA_963277665.1. Classification (NCBI taxonomy): domain Eukaryota; kingdom Viridiplantae; phylum Streptophyta; class Magnoliopsida; order Santalales; family Viscaceae; genus Viscum; species Viscum album. The sequence continues at coordinate 1,104,892,328 of OY728137.1, forward strand.
CTGAACAGAGCTACTGGTGCTGCTAGTAATGGGTCTTCTGCAGGGTAGAGGGGATGTGTTGGCGGTGTAGCTGTTGTGATGCTTGGGATGGTTGTTGGCTTCCTTTGTTACTGGTTGTCTTTCCTTCCACTGGTTTCTCGTCGAGGTGTAGAGAATGCTAGTTTTGGAGTAGATTGAAGTGGATTTTATGGTTTTTTTGGGTTCTTGTGTTTTGTTTTTCTGGTGTTGGTCTCGGATATCTTTGGTTGGGTTCTCATTATAGGTTGTGTCTGGTGCATCTTAGTGTGGCTGACCCATAGAGGTGTGTTCTTCTAGTTTGACAGGGGATAGTGCGGATGACTCCTTGATTGTTGTTTTCTTCTTGCAGGTCTTATGGTTTCCCTTGTGCTAGATGCAGGCTCGGTTGGAGTGGGATTCCCTTGAATGGTATTTGGTTTAGGAATCTTGTTGTGAGGCTTGGTCTTTTTTGTAACGCCCCGACCCCAGCTACCCAGAGTCGGTGCATTAGTTCGTAACATTGGCATGATCACAAAAGATCAAGTCTCGAAAGACCGATTAGTTTAGTAGCCTTGGAAACACTAGATACATTCATAAGACTTTCATTACATAAAAAAGTAAACAAAGTACAATAACATGGTCTTCATAGTCCACAATCATATCCCTTTCTGACTACCCCTATAGGTCATTAATAAAATACTTCTTCACATCCTGGAAAAATATTAAACCATTGAAAGGGGTGAGCTCAGATGCTCAGTAAGGTTAACAATATAGTGGATGCTTTCATAAATAAACATTAACATTTAAGGCAATGTATAACTAAAACAAAATCCTTTTAAACTTTAACTTCAACATAATATGGAAAAAGTAAAATGAGATAATGCCATTTACTTCTTCACATGGATATTCTACTGGTCGACTAATCACATGAAATATCAATAACCACTTTCATAATGAGGGAATGTATAATGCCAGACATTCTGAAACATTTTTCAAGGCCTCAGCCAAGACGTCTAAAATGATTAAGGCCTCAGCCAAAACCATAAATCAAATTGGGAAAGGGCCTCGGCCAATTCCACGTCTAGTTGTCTCATGAGACCTACCGATGCATCGAGGAGCTATAGAGGGCTCCACCCGTCACTTATTAAGTCCAATACATTCCTCCTATGAATAGGTTTAAACATATCATAAACCATAACATAATCGTATCACATAAAACATGCATAAAGAAAACATAACATTTCCACATTTCAATCACAAGATATCAATAAAACACATTGTTATAATAAAAATGCTTTCAAAACCATTTTCAATACCAAAATAAAAGAAAGTTAAAACATTGTATTTATTTTTCATTAAAAAAAGATGGCTTATAGAGGAAGTCGAAACTCAAATAATGGTCACTGCGGCGGAGAAGTCGTTGTCGCCACATAAGTCCGGAAAGAAAAACATTCCCTTTTTTCGTTTATCAAAACGCTTCGTATAAAAAGATTCCTTTTGAATAACCGTAAAAGTCAAAGGGGTTTATACACCGTATAAAAGAAAGTTGTGTATAAAACCAAAAATGCCTCAATGAAAGGGGATTGAGACGAAGTCCTTAAAAAGATCATTTTTTTATAAAGTAAGTCTATTATGTGTATTCACTATAATTACACATAAATAATGTAAAAATAAAAGATTGGATATAATAATATCATGACATAATTTGAAAGTAGGAGATTAACCCAAAGAATGGAAGTTGGGTTAAGAAATTCCCTTACCTTGCGTCCTGTCCTGACTCGACCGTTCTTTAACCTCCTGAATAATAAACTAGAGTTAATTTATATTTACTTAAGAACCTTTTTCATGTTAATTATTCCTTTTATATCACTTATTACCATGTTATGAACATTATGTAATTATTTAAGTTAATAATGGTCGTTTTGTCGATCTTTGGTACTTGAGTCAAAAATAATCTTCCTATAATTTCAAGTTGTTCATGTGGTGAAATATCCATTATATCCAGAATTATATTCATGATGTAGATATCATATATATGATATATATCCAGTATATACATTCATTAATAATATTACGTAACATTTAGAGGTAAGAAATGAAATGCACCGTTCATGGAGACGGTAAGCCGTACGTACGCATGAACGCTACTTTCATTTCAATTTCATATTTAATGGAACTAAATCATAATGATATAAATGTATAATATAATTCCAGTATAATATAGTGTATAATACCATTTACTTCATCCTTTATACATACCACATATGGCATTAACGATTCAAATCACTTTGAGGGGGCGGTAGTCCGCACTTCCTAAAATGAAATTATCGGGTTTTACCCATAATGGAAATCATAAAGTATGCCATAAATGAGAAATACAGAAGCATAATTAAAACATAAACATATTATATATCATATATAAAAATAGTGGCATCTTAATGGCCACCTCTGAAGGTGTTATATGAGTGTTGAACAATCATCGTTTCGTGAGGCAGAAATTCTCCATCCACAGAAACCGTATGTTCTTTAACCATTATATGTAGGTGTGTGTAAGTGTAGCTCGAATACTTCTTATAACAACATCCTATTATATTGAGGATACTTTTTTTGTTACAAAAGAAATGAATAAAAAGAGTTCAGGGGGTTGGAGAAGAAAAATAAAACAAAACAACATTAGAGAAGACATTACCTCAAAATCGGGTAACTCTTTTTTATTTGAGCCAAAGGATTCCTTGGGAAGAGATCTGCCCAATGTAAGGCTTCTAGGAGTAAGAGGGGGAAGTTGGGAGAGTATTTGGGCAGAGTTTGGCCGAGCCAAATGGCTTGAAAGTGTAAATGAGGTGGGAGAGGTGGGGGCCTTTTATAAGTGGAGAGGAGGGGCACTTTTGGAAAGATTGAAATGTTATATTATTTCACAATGCCTTTATGATTCTAAAGGTCCCACACTTATATAATTCTAGGCTAAGGTGATAATGTTTCGAAATCTACTCATCCAATAGGCTTTGGACAAGTGTAAGCCTTGGATTTTGCATTATCTTCTCATTTTATTTAAATCGTTAAATAATGAGGTCATCGCTGCATCATAATGATGTCATAAATAATTTAATTTATTTAATGTCTAAAAATTATAAAACAAATACTATGATGTAGGAAATCTTTTTATCTTTCTAATGAATATTTATAGTCAAAATGTGGACTTGTGTAACCCCATTTAAAATCTGTTTTAGTAAAACAACTCATGTTTGTGTCAATTTAATTTTAACATTAAATAAATATATATTAATGTCATTTTCCAACTAAAGTGGCTCCATGGGGTCCCCAAGTTGACCCATGGGATGTCTAGGTCGTCCATGACTCATCCAATAGGAGTAGGACAAGTTTCATGCTCATATCATATTATTAAAACATTATTTGTACCCTAAACTACACTAATTACCTCTAATCGCGATTAAGAACTTAAAAGTTACTATTCACCAAAAATTTATTTTAATCTCATTGAACCACATTTTACTTCTTAATGACAACCATGTATGTCGGATTTTTGAAAATCAAATCACAGAAGTGGTAATATTTCCTTTAAACGAAAAATCAGTTATTTAACTACCACTTAGTGGTTTCACTATTCATCAAAAATTGATGTTTTTCAGAATAATGCCAAAATTTCACCCTAAGATATAATTGATATTCCGAATTCAAAAATGATTTCTATTTTACAAAATTCCAAACATATAAGTTGCATTAATTAATTTTATAATTAATTCCCGCTGTCACAACAAATAGCGTGTTTTTAAGAAACAATTTATATCAAAAGATTGGCAATTGTTTATGTCCAATTTCAATGTTGAATTAATTTCTAATGACCACCATTGGATAAAATTGTAAAAATATATTCTAATTATACTTTAAAACCACTCAATAGTATAACTTATCATTGCAAATTATTTTGATTAGAAAAGTTGTTTTAAGTGATTTTCACTATTCATAAAAAATTAGAAGTTCTCAGAAAAATACCAAAAATTCAACATAGGATAATTTCGATATTCCGAATCCAAAAATGAAGTACATTTTGAAATATAAAATTTCTATAATTTTAAAAAGTGGTTATTACTATTCATAACGGCTACTTTGATTAGTCGCGGTGTTTTAGAACTCTAAGTTGCGTTCAATGCAAGCTATTACATTATTGAATGAGAAGTGTATCATGGAAGCTCGGGGTGTTACATTCTCCCCTCATTCAATAAATTGCGTCCTCGCAATTTGAAATTTTTCTTTGAAAATAAAAGGTTGAAAAGAGAAAATACCTTTGAGGAAAACCCACATCGGAAATAAGGTTAATAAATATATAACATTAAAAGAAAGAAGGATAAGTACAAAGGTCACCCGATATAGCCCATTCTAGGATTATATGAAAATATGGATATGGAGGAGAAACAAACCATCAAGGTCTGATGGAGAGTTATAGAAAACATGATTAGGAGAATGTTTAATCATAATAAAATCACAAACATGTGATTGGTTAAACGGTCATTGAATCCCCAGTTGGAAAAGTTAACCGACAACATTTTTGTTTTAAGTTACCTTTTATAATGTTGAGGAATTTATTTAGGAGATTTACTAAGAACGTAAGGGAATTTACATACTTGTTATGTATACTTTCATTCGTTAATATATTTTCACCACAAACCCAACTTTTACTCCAAATGGTAACGGAACTCAAAAATATTCTATTTATCCTAATTGTATAAGGTTCAAAATGTTAACACATACCATTTAGATTAGTAAAACTATTTTGTAATAACCAGGGACTTCCTGTAGGCTAGTGGTAGGAATTAAAGGCTTTTCGCACTACGGTTGTGGGTTCGATTCCGGCAGCTTTGTCCGACGCGACGGCTTATTCGCCACCCTGCAGGTTGTCCTTTTCCTAAAACTATAGTATTATAATATTCCAAAAATAATCTTCAAAAATTCTTTAACCTTAAACAATACTATCCATGGTTCAACTTAATCCATTCCAACCTTAATAGTTATCCAAAATACCTCCATCCAGACTTTCTCTAAAAGGTCTCTAAATTCCAAAATCAATTGTAACATCAGATTCCCCAAACAAAGAAACGTTTCTCTTATTGTCACATACTAAAAATATGATTACCTTAATCATATTAAAACCTTACTGAAATCAACAAGTACTGCAGTACAATCCATATATATATATCACATTATTTTTATAACCAGAATATAATCCTTGAGTCCAAAAGCACCAATACATTAATTATTCCGCTTCAACTGTAGTCACAGCATAATATTGGCCTTGATCCCTTGGCCTTTTCTGAGGTAAGTTTCCCTGACGCTTAGGACATTCATTTGCATAATGACCCATTTCTCTACAATTGTAGCATTCAACATTGATAGCCTCTTTCTTTCCCTTACAATCACGAGCCTGGTGACCTTTTTCTCCACAATTGTAACAAACTCCCATTCCTTTTAGGCAAGTACCAGGGTGATTCTTCCCACAATTATCACATAATGGAAAATCCTTCTTTCCCTTTTTACCTTTATCTATCTCTTGTTCCACTCTTCTATTCTTCTCTTGCTTTACTTTGTTGTCATAAGACTTAGAGAATTCCTTTTCTGTCTTGATAGCACATGAGACAATATCTTCGTATGTTGAGAAAGATTGTGATACTAAAGCTCGACGGAGAAATGGTTTTAACCTATCAAAGAAACGATCAATCTTACTTCTTGGGTTACGTATATAATCTGAAGCATACCTTGCTAACCTTGTAAAGTTGGCCTCATACTTTGCGACATTCTCATCCTCCTTTTGTCTCATACTCAGAAATTTCCTTTCCATATCTTCTCTATGGTCATGATGAAAGTATTTTTCTAAGAAAATCTCTTTGAACTCCTGCCATTACATGTTTGTTAATTCATCATCTTCCTTTGTGTTTTGAATTAGTGACCACCATTGATCGGCATCTCCAGTGAGGCGGTAAACTGTCATGACAACTTTCTCCCTTTCACAACTCCCCAAGGCCTGGAATATTTTCTCTAAGGAATTTATCCATTGCTCAGCTAAAATAGGATTTTTACCCCCATTGAAGGTTGGTGGTTTTTGCCTCATGAAACGGTCTAGAATTGATCCTCCACGTTGCGGATCAGGGTGATCCATACGAGTAAGGTTGTTATTCATAACCTGCGTGAGTTGTCCCAGTACGGTGAGAAGCTGATCAACACCAGTTGTATCACTAGATCCACCATAATTTTCTTGAGCAGGAGGGCAATCCCTACACGGAGTGCATGCATTGATACAGTTTCCATTCCTTCCACTAGGCGCCATTTCTAAACAATGGCATAAACTAGATTAGTTTATGAATCAAAATACATAATTCCATACTTGTAAAATACTTAACATTAATTAAACTATTTATGGATATAATCCATAATCATAAAAAGGTTTTATTTGAGGAAGTATATACTCATAACCATTCATAGTGGTTTGTAAAGAAAATGAGAATTATCCTAAGCATATCCCCCGGGAGTGTCGTAACCAAGAGTGCAGCAAGGCCCGTTGTCGTGCACCAATTCCCGTTCGAGTCTAGCTCAAAGCGGTGTTTTCAGGTTTTACCCCTAGGTACATCTGTGCCAGAGCCGCCTCTACCTTCTCGTATCCAGACAGGGATGTATTGCTCGGAAAACTCACAAAATCTCTACAATAACAAAATTCTAGGAAGTTCTACTTTACTAATCCTCAAAGTCTATCTTTGGGCTATGTGCTCTAATCAGAGTTTATCTAAATCTAGCTTCCAAGGTTATTACTAAACTGCCTCTGATACCAACTGTAACGCCCCGACACCAGCTACCCAGAGTCGGTGAATTAGTTCGTAACATTGGCATGATCACAAAATATCAAGTCTCTAAAGACCGATTAGTTTAGTAGCCTTGGAAACACTAGATACATTCTTAAGTCTTTCATTACGTCAAAAAGTAAACAAAGTACAATAACATGGTCTTCATAGTCCACAATCATATCCCTTTCTGACTACCCTTATAGGTCATTCATAAAATACTTCTTCACATCCTGGAAAAATATTAAAACATTGAAAGGGGTGAGCTCAGATGCTCAGTAAGGTTAACAATATAGCGGAAGCTTTCATAAATAAACATTAACATTTAAGGCAATGTATAACTAAAACAAAAGCCTTTTAAACTTGAACTTCAACATAATATGGAAAAAGTAAAATGAGATAATGCCATTTACTTCTTCACATGGATATTCTACTGGTCGACTAATCACATGAAATATCAATAACCACTTTCATAATGAGGGCATGTATAATGCCAGACATTCTGAAACATTTTGTCAAGGCCTCGGCCAAGACGTCTAAAATGATTAAGGCCTCGGCCAAAACCATAAATAAAATTGGGAAAGGGCCTCGACCAATTCCACGTCTAGTTGTCTCATGAGACCTACCGATGCATCGAGGAGCTATAGCGGGCTCCACCCGTCACTTATTAAGTCCAATACATTCCTCATATGAATAGGTTTAAACATATCATAAGCCATAACATAATCGTATCACATAAAACATGCATAAAGGAAACATAAAATTTCCACATTTCAATCACAAGATATCAATAAAACACATTGTTATAATAAAAATGCTTTCAAAACCATTTTCAATACCAAAATAAAAGAAAGTTAAAACTTTGTATTTATTTTTCATTAAAAAAATATGGCTTGTAGAGGAAGCCGAAACTCAAATAATGGTCACGGCGGCGGAGAAGTCGTTGTCGCCACATAAGTCCGGAAAGAAAAACATTCCCTTTTTTTGTTTATCAAAACGCTTTGTATAAAAATATTCCTTTTGAATAACCGTAAAAGTCAAAGGGGTTTATACACCATATAAAAGAAAGTTGTGTATAAAACCAAAAATGCCTCAATGAAAGGGGATTGAGACGAAGTCCTTAAAAATATCATTTTTTTTATAAAGTAAGTCTATTATGTGTATTCACTATAATTACACATAAATAATTTAAAAATACAATATTGTACATAATAATATCATGACATAATTTGAAAGTAGGAGATTAACCCAAAGAATGGAAGTTGGGTTAAGAAATTCCCTTACCTTGCGTCCTGTCCTGACTCGACCGTTCTTTAACCTCCTGAATAATAAACTAGAGTTAATTTATATTTACTTAAGAACCTTTTTCATGTTCATTATTCCTTTTATATCCCTTATTACCATGTTATGAACATCATGTAATTATTTAAGTTAATAATGGTCGTTTTGTCGATCTTTGGTACTTGAGTCAAAAATAATCTTCCTATAATTTCATGTTGTTCATGTGGTGAAATATCCATTATATCCAGAATTATATTCATGATGTAGATATCATATATATGATATATATCCAGTATATACATTCATTAATAATATTACGTAACATTTAGAGGTAAGAAATGAAATGCACCGTTCATGGAGACGGTAAGCCGTACGTACGCATGAACGCTACTTTCATTTCAATTTCATATTTAATGGAACTAAATCATAATGATATAAATGTATAATATAATTCCAGTATAATATAGTGTATAATACCATTTACTCGATCCTTTATACATCCCACATATGGCATTAACGATTCAAATCACTTTGAGGGGGCGGTAGTCCGCACTTCCTAAAATGAAATTATCACGTTTTACCCATAATGGAAATCATAAAGTATGCCATAAATGAGAAATACAGAAGCATAAGTAAAACATAAACATATTATATATCATATATAAAAATAGTTACATCTTAATGGCCACCTTTGAAGGTGTTATATGAGTGTTGAACAATCATCGTTTCGTGGGGCAGAAATTCGCCATCCACAGAAACTGTATGTTCTTTAACCATTCGATGTAGGTGTGTGTAAGTGTAGCTCGAATAATTATTATAACAACATCCTAGTATATTGAGGATACTGGTGTTGTTACAAAAGAAATGAATAAAAAGAGTTTAGGGGGTTGGAGAAGAAAAATAAAACAAAACAACATTAGAGAAGACATTACCTCAAAATCGGGTAACTCTTTTTGATTTGAGCCAAAGGCTTCCTTGGGTAGAGTTCTGACCAAATTAAGGCTTCTAGGAGTAATAGGGGAAGTTGGGAGAGTATTTGGGCAGAGGTTGGCCGAGCCAAATGGCTTGAAAGTGTAAATGAGGTGGGAGAGGTGGGGGCCTTTTATAAGTGGAGAGGAGGGGCACTTTTGGAAAGATTGAAATGTTATATTATTTCACAATTCCTTTCGGATTCTAAAGGTCCCACACTTATATAATTCGAGTCTAAGGTGATAAGGTTTCGAAATATACTCACCCAATAGGCTTTGGACATGTGTAAGCCTTGGATTTTGCATTATCTTCTCATTTTAGTTAAATCGTTAAACAATGAGGTCATCGCTGCATCATAATGATGTCATAAATAATTTAATTTATTTAATGTCTAAAAATTATAAAAAAAATACTATGATGTAGGAAATATTTTTAGATTTCTAATGAATATTTATAGTCAAAATTTGGAGTTGTGTAACCCCACTTAAAATCTGTTTTAGTAAAACAACTCATGTTTGTGTCAATTTAATTTTAACATTAAATAAATATATATTAATGTCATTTTCCAACTAAAGTGGCTCCATGGGGTCCCCAAGTTGACCCATGGGTTGTCTTGGTCGGACATGACTCATCCAATAGGAGTAGGACAAGTTTCATGCTCATCTCATATTATTAAAACATTATTTGTACCCTAAACTACACTAATTACCACTAATCGCGATTAAGAACTTAAAAGTTACTATTCACCAAAAATTTATTTTAATCTCATTGAACCACATTTTACTTCTTAATGACAACCATGTATGCCGGATTTTTGAAAATCAAATCACAGTAGTGGTAATATTTCATTTAAACAAAAAATCAGTTATTTAACTACCACTTAGTGGTTTCACTATTCATAAAAAATTGATGTTTTCATAACAATGCCAAAATTTCACCCTAAGCTATAATTGATATTCCGAATTCAAAAATGATGTCTATTTTAAAAAATTCCAAACATATAAGTTGCATTAATTTATTTTATAATTAATTCCCGCTATCACAACAAATAGCGTGTTTTTAAGAAACAATTTATATCAAAAGATTGGCAATTGTTTATGTCCAATTTCAATGTTAAATTAATTCTAATGACCACCATTGGATAAAATTGTAAAAATATATTCTAATTATACTTTAAAACCACTCAATAGTATAACTTATCATTACAAATTATTTTGATTAAAAAAGTTGTTTTAAGTGATTTTCACTATTCATAAAAAATTAGAAGTTCTCAGAAAAATACCAAAAATTCAACATAGGATAATTTCGATATTCCGAATCCAAAAATGAAGTCCATTTTGAAATATAAAATTTCTATAATTTTAAAAAGTGGTTATTACTATTCATAACGGCTACTTTGATTAGTCGCGGGGTTTTAGAACTCGAAGTTGCGTTCAATGCAAGCTATTGCATTATTGAATGAGAAGCGTATCATGGAAGCTCGGGGTGTTACATTTTTTCATTGTTGTTCATTGGGTAGGCTATAGTATTTTGCAATGTTTCTTGTCTGGAAATTTTTTTGATGGTTTCTTGAGTTGATGGATTGGATGGGTTTCTCGGTGCAGGTGCTTTCTTGATGGGGCATGTGGATGGTGTGTGTCTCTTGGTTAGTGAGGTTGCATGTTGTCTTTTTTACAGTATGTTTCTAGGAGAATTTGGGTTTTGTCTTGCTTCTAGGGTGCTCGTGGATTGGTGGGGTGAAGGGAATAGCGTGCCTACTCTCCTAGGTTTTCTATAGGTTCTTGGGGATTACTTGATCATTGATTAGTGGTCGTGTTAGGGCTTGTGTGTGATAAGGTTTCCAGTGGTGTGTGGGTGTTGATGGATGGAGGAGTGGAGTTGGCTGGTTTGAGGTGTACGTTAGGACGGTTTGGGAGTAGTTTTGTTAGAAGTCTATTGGGTGGGCGTCAGCTGGTTTGCCGGTTGCTTTGCATGGGGCTGGTCTTTTTTGGGTTCGGTGGTCAGGTGTCATGGTTGTGATAGAGTTGTTATTTTTTGTCACATGGTGAAAGTTTTTGTCGGTTATTTTTTTTGGTGCGGTGCAGGCTCATATGGACTGGTGTGTGGGAGTGGTTTCTTATAGGTGGTTAGGGGCTGGTCGTTGATTGGGGGGATTCCAGTTTCATTTCTTGTTTCTACATTATTGGGATTCGAGCGGAGCTTTATTGGGTGGTGTTTCATGATTGAGTGTGTGCGTCTATGTGTGTGTGATTGAGTGGATTGGGTAGTGTCAGTGGTTGGTGGTGTGTTAGAGTGTGCGTTTATCGGTTTGGTTGATATAGATTCTGAGTTTGGCTTGCAGTTTGGTTGGCTTGTTCCTTTTGGGAATCTTCTTTTCACTTGTAGGTATTTATTGCTTGGTTCATGGGTTTTTATGTCTCTACTTTCTATGAGTTCATAGGTGATGTCTCTACAGTGCTCGAGTTCCACTGGATGGGAGGGGGATCCACCCTGTCTCCTGTTAGTTTGGTCTGTGCCCATCGCCTACTGGATGCGATTAATGGTGATGCTAGATGCCTCTCTTGGAGTATGGAAGGGCATAGGGTGGCAGTTAGATGTTCCCTTATTCCCTAGTTTCAATTACTGGTGCTTGCAGTCTATGAAATATTGGTTATTTTATCATGATGTCTTGGTTTGGTTACTGTTTCTTTTTGCTGCATTCGTGGATGTTGCTTTGCCAGTTTGGAAGGGAACCTCACCATCCGGTTTCTATTTGGTTGGACATCGTAGGGTCTTGTGTTCGCTTATTTTCTTGGTTTCTTGGTGTTTAATGGGAACTTTTCTTGGTTACCATATCTTGATATGGTTATGCTATGAATTTGGGTTCTAGGGTCAACTGTCGTTTCACCATTGAGTGATCTGTTGCAATTCATCTTTTCATTCATATCTACAGTACTATTTTTTCCTTGCAAAAAAACAAAAACAACTTAAAACATCTAAAAAATATAAAAAAATCTAAAAACCATAAAAAACCATATAAATGAAGGTGGAAGGGGGCTGGTGTGGTCTGGATGTGGCTGAAGCAGGGCCAAATCATGGCATTACCACGGCGTGACCACGACGTGACCGCGGCGTGACCGCGACATGACCGCGGTGTGACCGCGGCATGACCGCTGAGTGTTGGCCCGGTCCAGCGACATCCGCGGGGCAGCATCTTCCATCCAGGAGTGATGGGAGTGGGAGGAGGATGAAATGCTGGTGGAAGGGGGCTGGTTGTAGGTGCTGCGGGGATGGTGCGGGCTGATTCGAAGGTGGCAGGGGGGGCTGTTACGGGCTGGAATGTTGGTGGCAGCGTGTTGAAATGAAGGTGGAAGGGGGGTGGTGTTGGCTGGATGTGGCTGGAGAAGGGTCAAACTGCGGTGTGACCACTGCATGACCGCAGCGTGACCTCAGCGTGTTGCCCTGGTCCAGCGACAACCGCGGGGCAGCATCTTCCACTTAGTTTCAAATAGGATGATATGTATAGCATAAGAGGATGTTTTCTCAGAATATTTAAAGAAATGAATTCTAATATGTGATGACTATTGTAACACCCCGAGATTTTATGAAAAATATTATTTTAATTTCATTAATGTCTTGTGTTGTATGCTACACCAAGATTACCTTGTGCTATACGCAACACCGTATTAGCTTGCAGTATACGCAACACTATTCTTGGATCGTTTTACACACAATTTTGATAATAGTTATTCTACGCAAAATTGAGTATATATATATATATATATTCAGTGTATAAATGAAATATTGTTGGATTCTGTTATACGAAACAATAAAGGATTCTTTCACAACACGCAACCCTGACTTGGCTTGCATTACGCGCAATCACGACCTTCCTCGATAGCGTGTGTTGTACGCAATACCGGGTTTTACTGAACATCGATATATTATTATAATATTATTATGAACTAGCTCTTATGAATAGTATTAACTACATTTTGAATTTTATAACATTATTATTCATCTTACACATTTTCTAGAACATGGTATAAGAACAAAATAAATTTTTCGGGTAAAATAAGTATTTTTCAAAAAATGCAGTTTTGCCGCCGTTTGATGGCGCACCCACTTTAAATACAGTTTTTGACATTTTTATAAGTTCAATTTGACAAAATAAAATTCTTCTTTGTAACCATGAAATAGAAATTTACTTTGGATAAATTTTCATATCATTCTGGTAAATTTCATATTTTGATGAATAGTAAAAACACGCTATATTTTAATTAAAAACAAATTTTTTCATCACAATAATTTATATGGTTAAATTATAATATTTAATGGTTTTAAAGTATAAATAAAATATATTTTTACCACTTAATATAATTTATGTCCTTATCATTGATTCTACGTTTAATTTGCAGGATAAATCAATTCAATCTTCTGCAATGTTTTAAAGAAAAACCCGTTTTCTTTCGACAACGAGATTAATTTTAATTTAATTTATGCAACTTTTGTGTATTGAATTTGGAAAAATGGATTCCATATTTGTAATAATTAGGTACAAATTATGTTAATAAGCTACTTTTTATTTTTGGGCATTGTGAATAGTAACTACGGTAAATTGTATTTACCATAGTTAAAGGTAAATCGGGTAATTAAGGGTAAATATAAGATTATAAAATTACGCTAACACTTGGAAAAATTCTATTGGATGACTAAAAGTCAACCCATATCACCTAAGGGTCGGATTAGATTCATTTTATGGACTTTTGACCATGAAAATAATTTAATTATTATTAAAACAAAAGAAAGTGACTACATGTCACTCTCTTAAATCTTATAAGTATAATAATTTTAATTTCGTGATAAATATCATAAAAGTTCGAACATGAATAGTCTACAGAAAGCTAATAAAATTATCTACATCATGATAATTTATTTAGTATTTTTTGGGATTAAATAATTGCCATTAATAGTGATACATTAATGATGCAGAAATTATTTATTTAGTGAAAAATAAATAATATAGTTTTTATTGAAATATTAATACAGTTAAAAAGGCAAAAAAATCTGCAAAAAACTTATTATTAGTGTATAGATAAACCCTAATCTATTACTGGACGAGTTTTTGACCATTTGGATCCTTATTAAGGCAATTATGACACTTGTATTATTTTATTTTAAATGATGCCAAAGTTGTCACCTTCATAATTTAATAAATATAACAATTTAAATATTGTGATTTTAAGATGATAAATTCGAGTAAAAGTATTATTGTGAAATTTAGTAGATTTATATTAATCATAGTATTTTAGTTTTAATTTTTATGAAACAAATAAGTATATTAAATAATTATACAAAAATGTTGTAGTAATTATTTTATTAAGAGATAAACCAAATAAATGGTTTTTAAAAATAATAAAATAACTATTATATGAACTATTTAATGTGCTCCACTAATTTTCTAGATACATATGACCTTTTATAAATCTATTAAATATTTTAGTTCGAACATATCTTCTGTATATATTTTAGTTAAATTCAAATAAATGAATAGTGTCAAAATTGACACAATTGTTATTTTATAAGAATAACATATTATAAAATTGTTTAAAAATCAGAAAAATATTTAAAAATTATAAATTTAAATTTATATGGTAGAAGATGTTTTAAAGTATCCAATTATAGATAATTCACCTCAAATAAGTAATTTTTTTTTATAATTTAAAATTTATAATGTTATTACCATAAATAAAAATAAATTGATTAAGTAAGGATAAATCAAGTTGATAATGTTTAAAATAATTTCCTAACATGCCTAAATTTTATTGGTTGGTGAGATTACAACCCTATATCATCTTATAATCGAATATGAGTCATTTTTGGAGGTTTTTAAGTGGTGTTATATTTATTATAAATTAATATTTTTAAGATTTCCAAAGGTGCCCCTCTCCTCCCTTATAAAAGGGAACCTCCTCCCTCTCTTCCTCACACCACATTGAGCCTTCAAGATCGGCCAACCCCTGCCAAATTATCCTCTCCACTTCCCTAGAGACATACTAGAGGTTCTGGTCTTCTTCAAAGTCCTATTTTAGTACACTAAAAGGAGGTCTCAAAGAAGCACTTCAAAGAAGAGGTAATGTTCGTTACCGATTCTTTCAACTTTATTTCTTCTTCCACTTCTTCTTATGAGGTTGTTTCATTATTAAGTAATAACATCAGTATCACTCATATACTGATATGTTATTATAAGTATTAAACAACCATATTTCACCATCTATCCATCCTACGGAAAACGAAATCACCGCGCGTGCGTACGTACGGAATACCGTCTCCACGACGCGATGAGATTCATTCTCCACTTTAACCATTCATGAATGATTATAAAGTATATATAATAATTAATAATGAAATATATGACATATTAATGCTACTTGATTTATGTGTATGTATTTGTATGTCATCTACTTAATTCCATTCAACTCAATAAGAAACGAAAACAGCGTTAATGCGTAAGTACGACCTACCGTCTCCATGAACGGTGTATTTCTTTCCATTTACTGATCTATTATATATATGTATATTCTGAATATATATTATATATAAATCATGTTTTATATTCTGTAATTAATTAATCATGATCTATGTAATCATATGAATAATTACAAGTTAAAAAACGAACGACAAATGAGACGATTTTACTCAAAAATCCTCTTTAACTTGGAATTTACAAAAAAAACAGGTAATATAATGTCAGAAGTGAACCATATATGATATCATAACAATTAGTATGATTCTGGAATAAGTCAATGACATTATTTAAATCATTATACAGGAGGTTTAGACACTTATGAAGCAAATTGGACCTAAGGTAAGGGATAATTTTGCAAATCTCATTTTTATCCGAGATTTCTTATTCGTAAGTATTTACTGAGGCTATTTATATCATGTCCATGTGTTATAAAAGTTTATTCATGTATGTTTAAAGTCCTTTTTACCCATTTTTGACTTTTACTACATGGTATGTAAGGAATCTTTATTTTGTTTACGTTACGAGGTACTTTTTGACATTTTCGACAAAAGTACGAGAAGAATGTTTTTTTAACGAATACGGCATGAAAGGATTTTTAAGGTTTTATAAAGCCATATTTTCATGAAGCTTCATCCAAAAGATTTCATGACTATTTTAAACAAAATCTATTTATTTTAAAATTTCATGACATTTTGTGAAAAGAAATTTATTTTGAAAAAGAAAGGATATTTTCCACAAGAATTCATTTCAAGTGTTTTATCAAAACCATTTTCCATCTAAGATGACATTATTTCATATGTGTATGTTTCAAGTATAACATCTATATGATTTACATGGTTTCACTTTTCTCATTATGAAATGATATCCATTTCTTTTATATGGATTATGTGATGATGGGATGATGTTTATGAATCCCATTTTACTTGTTGGGTTATTAGGAATGATGTATGTTTATTTTGTGGCACAAGTAAGAATGATTTCATTATGAGATGGGTGGGACCTATATCTCCCTCCAATTCATTGGGTAAAGATTTTATATCTCATGAGATAGACATGTTTGGAACGGTATGTTATACCGGTTCAGTGAAACAAGACTGAAACGAGGAGTGAACTCGGTTCAGAAAGGGACTTTGTCCACAAAGATAGTCTTGGAAATGAGTCTTGACTAATAAGAAATGATTCTCTATGATTATGTGTGTATGCCACAAAGTTTCATGTTTTAAGTTATGATTATTGGTATTACATTTCACTACTACGATTTATCTCTTGTTATGATATTATGATCTCTTTTGCAGGTTAAGATTTCCAAAATGTTATGTTCTTATGAATATGATGTGATTGATATTTCTTTTGTTTACCCTTACTGAGCATTTGCACTCACCCTTTTATGTTTTCTTGTCCCCAGGATATAGAGAAATGTTTTAGGTAAAAAAAGTGGAAGATCTTTATGGGAGATGTTGAAGATCTTTCACCATGATTAGAAGATTATATTCCGAGTTTCCAAAGACACTAAACTATTACGGTCCTTGTGTGTCTGTTTTTGTTATGTATTACGTATTCCGCAAAAGTAATGTAATGTACATGTACGTTATGCTTCGGGCCTCTACAGTTGGTATCAGAGGAAAGGTTTAGTCAACCTTTGGAAACTAGGATGCGAAAATGTTCGTGAGATCCCCAGAGATATTTCTAAGGTATGTCTAGGGATGTCTCTAAGGTTAAGTATACGTATGGGTTATAGTCCTAGAATCGTGCTAACGATCTTAGAATTTAACCTAAGATGTTAGATACTGAGGTTACTCCTCCTTTTATTATTTTTTTCCCTATCATGATTTTTGCCTCTCACACTATTTTTTTTGGGTTTTAGAAAATGGCTGGAAACAAGATGATTCACGATAATGGAGGATATGATGGACAATGGAATGATATTCTTCATGAGAAACCAAATGAAATGGGATTTGGAAGTCCAAACATCATTATTATGCCGAATCAGCAATCTCATAATATGATTAATAAAGTAAAATTTGTTATGTTTCCTGACTCGGCTAATAAGAGAAAGATGGAGTTTCATTGTAACGCCCCAACCCCAGCTACCCAGAGTCGGTGCATTACTTCGTAACATTGGCATGATCACAAAAGATCAAGTCTCGAAAGACCGATTAGTTTAGTAGCCTTGGAAACACTAGATACATTAATAAGTCTTTCATTACATCAAAAAGTAAACAAACTACAATAACATGGTCTTCATAGTCCACACTCATATCCCTTTCCGACTATCCCTACAGGTCATTCATAAAATACTTCTTCACGTCCTGGAAAATATTAAAACATTGAAAGGGGTGAGCTCAGATACTCAGTAAGGATAACAATATTGCGAAAGCTTTCATAAATAAACATAAAAAATTTAAGGCAATGTATAACTAAAACAAAAGCCTTTTAAAATTGAACATCAACATAATATGGCAAAAGTAAAATGAGATAATGTCATTAACTTCTTCACATGGATATTCTACTGGTCGAATAATCACATGCAATATCAATAACCACTTTCATAATGGGGGAATGTATAATGCCAGACATTCTGAAACATTTTGTCAAGGCCTCGGCCAAGACGTCTAAAATGATTAAGGCCTCGGCCAAAACCATAAATCAAATTGGGAAAGGGCCTCGGCCAATTCCATGTCTAGTTGTCTCATGAGACCTACCGATGCATCGAGGAGCTATAGCGGGCTCCACCCATCACTTATTAAGTCTAATACATTCCTAATATGAATAGTTTTAAACATATCATAAACCATAACATAATCGTATCACATAAAACATGCATAAAGGAAACATAACATTTCCACATTTAAATCACAAGATATCAATACAACACATTGATATAATAAAAACGCATTCAAAACCGTTTTCAATACCAAAATAAAAGAAAGTTAAAACATTGTATTTATTTTTCATTAAAAAAATGATGGCTTGTAGAGGAAGCCGAAAATCAAATAATGGTCACAGCGGCGGAGAATTCGTTGTCGTCTCATAAGTACGGAAAGAAAAAAAATTCCCTTTTTTCGTTTAGCAAAACGCTTCGTATAAAAAGATTCCTTTTGAATAAACGTAAATGTCAAAGGGGTTTATACACCGTATAAAAGAAAGTTGTGTATAAAACCAAATATGCCTCAATGAAATGGGATTGAGACGAAGTCCTTAAAAAGATCATTTTTTTAAATAAATTACATCTATAATGTGTATTCACTATAATAACACATAAATAATGTAAAAATACAAGATAGGACATAATAATATCATGACATAATTTGAAAGTAGGAGATTAACCCAAAGAATAGAAATTGGGTTAGGAAGTTCCCTTACCTCGTGTCTGACTTGACTCAACCGTTCTTTAACCTCCTGAATAATAAACTAGAGTTAATATATACCTTATTAAGAACCATTTTCAATTTAATTATCCTTTATATATCACTTATTACAATGATATGAACATTATGTAATTATTTAAGTTAATAACGGTCGTTTTGTCGATCTTTGGTACTTGAGTCAACAATAAACATCTTATAATTACAAGTTGTTTATGTGGTAGAATATCCATTATCTACAGAATTATATTCATGATTTATATGTCACATATATCATATATATCCAGTATATACATTCATTTATAATATTACGTAACATTTAGAGGTAAAAAATGAAATGCACCGTTCATGGAGACGGTATGCCGTACGTACAAATGAACGCTACTTTCAGTTCTATTTCGTATTTAATGGAATGAAATCATAATGATATAAATGTATAATATAATTCCAGTATAATATAGTGTATAATACCATTTAATCCATCCTTTATACATCGCACATATGGCATTAACGATTCAAATCACTTTGAGGGGGCGGTAGTCCGCACTTCCTAAAATGAAATTATCGCGTTTACCCATAATGGAAATCATAAAGTATGACATAAATGAGAAATACAGAAGCATAAGTAAAACATAAACATATTATATATCATATATAAATATTGTGACATCTTAATGGCCACCTTTTAAGGTGTTATATGAGTGTTGAACAATCATCGTTTCGTGAGGCAGAAATTCGCCATCCACAGAAACTGTATGTTCTTTAACCATTAGATGTAGGTGTGTGTAAGTGTAGCTCGAATCCTTCTTATAAAAACATCCTAGTATATTGAGGATACTGGTGTTGTTACAAAAGAAATTAATAAAAAGAGTTTAGGGGGTTGGAGAAGAAAAATAAAACAAAACAACATTAGAGAAGACATTACCTCAAAATCGGGTAACTCTTTTTGATTTGAGCCAAAGGATTCCTTGGGAAGCGTTCTTCCCAATGTGAGTCTTCTAGGAGTAATAGGGGGAAGTTGGGAGAGTATTTGGTCAGAGGTTGGCCGAGCCAAATGGCTTGAAAGTGTGAATGTGGTGGTAGAGGTGGAGGGCCTTTTATAAGAGGAGAGGAGGGGCACTCTTGAAAAGTAAGGAAATTTTACATTATTATACAATGCTTTTCGGATTCTAGAGGTCCCAAAATTATATAATTCGAGGATAAGGTGATAAGGGCTCGAAATATAAACATCCAATAGTCTTTGGACAAGTGTAAGCCTTGGATTGTACATTATCTTTTCATTTTATTAAAATCATTAAATAATGAGGTCATCACTGCATCATAATGATGTCATAAATAATTTAATTTATTTAATGTATAAAAATTATAAAAAGATAATATGATGTAGGAAATCGTTTTATATTTCCAATTACTATTTATAGTCAAAAATATGACTTGTATAACCCCATGTAAAAATTGTTTTAGAAAAACATTTCATGTTTGTGTCATTTTTTACTTTAACATTAAATAAAAGGTATTTATGTCATTTTCCAACTAATGTGGCTCCATGGGGTCCCCAAGTTGACCCATGGATTGTCTTGGCCGGCCATGGCACATCCAATTAGGTTAGGAAATGTTTCATGCTCATCTCATATTATTAAAACATTATTTTTACCTTAAACTACACTAATTACCTCTAATCGCGATTAAGAACTTAAAAGTTAATATTCACCCAAAATTATTTTAATCTCATTGAACCACATTTTACTTCTTAATGACAACAATGTATGTTGGATTTTTGAAAATCAAAACACAGAAGTGGTAATATTTCATTTAAACGAAAAATCAGTTATTTAACTGCCACTTAGTGGTTTCACTATTCATCAAAAATTGAAGTTTTTCAGAACAATGCCAAAATTTCACCCTAAGCTATAATTGATATTCCGAATTCAAAAATGATGTCTATTTTACAAAATTCCAAAAATATATTTTTCATTAATTAATTTTATAATTAATTCCCACTGTCACGACAGATAGCGTGTTTTTAAGAAACAATTTATATCAAAAGATTGGCAATTGTTTATGTCCAATTTCAATGTTAAATTAATTCTAATTACCACCGTTGGATAAAATGGTAAATATATATTCTAATTATACTTTAAAACCACTAAATATTATAATTTATCACTATAAATTATTTTGATTAAAAAATTTGTTTTTAAGTATTTTTCACTATTCATAAAAAATTAGAAGTTCTCAGAAAAATACCAAAAATTCAACATAGGCTAATTTCGATATTCCGAATCCAAAAATGAAGTCCATTTTGAAATATAAAATTTCTATAATTTTAAAAAGTGGTTATTACTATTCATAACGGCTACTTTGATTTGTCGCGGTGTTTTAGAATTCGAAGTTGCGTACAATTCATGCTATTGCATTATTGAATGAGAAGCGTATTGTGGAAGCTCGGGGTGTTACATTCTCCCCTCCTTAAATAAATTGTGTCCTCGCAATTTGAAATTTTTCTTTGAAAATAACAGGTTGAAAAGAGAAAATACCTTTGTGGAAAACCCACATCAGAAATAAGATTAATAAAATTTAGCCTTAATAAGAGGGAAAGGGAAATGAAAAAGTCACCACCAAATTATGATCTCAATTAGAAGAACATTGGTGGCAATTAGAGACATATAATTGGAGGAAAAACGTAAATATTTGTAGGGAGTCATTGAGGTCATCAATCACAATCAACTGTCAAATTGAGGGCCTCAAAGCCTTCAATCTATGTTGATTTAAAATATCATCAGTTCAACAAGACATAAAGTATTAGGATAACACATTTTTTTGTTTAAATATCCATTTACTAAAGTTTATGAATGAATTCATTCATTGAATAAGAGATAGGTATATATATATTTATTCTTGACAATTAGAGTTTCAACCTTCAACTCATCTTTCACTCAGAAAGATAATAGAACTCAAAAATATTATACTTATCCTAATTGTATAAGGTTAAAAATGTTAACACATACCATTTAGATTAGTAAAATTATTTTGTAATAACCAGGGACTTCCTGTAATCTAGTGGTAGGAAATAAAGGCATGTCGCACTATGATTGTGGGTTCGATTCCTGCAGCTTTGTCTGACGCAACGGGTTATGCCCCACCCTGCAGGTTGTCCTTTTACTAAAACTATAGCATTATAATATTCCAAAAATAATCTTCATAAATTTTTTAACCTTAAACAATACTATCCAAAGATCAACTTAATCCACTCCAACCTTTATAGTTATCCAAAATACCTCTGTCCAGACTTTCTCTAAAAGGTCTCTTAATTCCAAAATCAATTTATCAGATTCCCCAAACAAATTAAAGTTTCTCTTTTTGTAACATAATAAAAATATAATTAACTTCATCATATTAAAACCTTACTGAAATCAACAAGTACTGCAGTACAATCCTTATATATATATCACATTATTCTAATAACCAGAATATAATCCATGAGTCCAAAAGCACCAATACATTAGTTATTCTGCTTCAACTGTAGTAACAACATAAGATTGGCCTTGATCCCTTGGCCTTTTCTGAGGTAAGTTTCCCTGATGCTTAGGAAATTCATTTGCATAATTCCCCAATTCCCTACAATTGTAGAATTCAACATTGATAGCCTTTTTCTTTCCCTTGCAATCAGGCGCCTGGTGACCTTTTTCTCCACATTTATAACAAACTCCCATTCCTTTTAGGCAAGTACCAGGGTGATTATTCCCACAATTATCACATAATAGAAAATCCTTCTTTCCCTTTTTCCCTTTATCTGTCTCTTGTTCCACCGTTCTCTTATTCTCTTGCTTTACTTTGTTGTCATAAGACTTAGAGAATTCCTTTTCTGTCTTGATAGCACATGAGACAATATCCTCGTATGTTGAGAATGATTGTGATACTAAAGCTCGACGGAGAAATGGTTTTAACCCATCAAAGAAACGATCAATCTTACCTCTTGGGTTACGTATATAATCTGCAGCATACCTCACTAACCTTGTAAAGTTGGCCTCATACTTTGTGACATTCTCATCCTCCTTTTGTTTCAAACTCAGAAATTGCCTTTCCATATCTG
Source organism: Viscum album (assembly GCA_963277665.1). Lineage (NCBI taxonomy): Eukaryota > Viridiplantae > Streptophyta > Magnoliopsida > Santalales > Viscaceae > Viscum > Viscum album. The sequence continues at coordinate 1,104,915,386 of OY728137.1, forward strand.
CTCTATGGTCATGAGGAAAGTATTTTTCTAAGAAAAGATCTTTGAACTCCCTCCATTCCATATTCGATATGTCATCATCTTCCTTTTCTGTTTTGAATCAATGACCACCATTGATCAGCATCTCCAGTGAGGCGGTAAACTGCCATGATAACCTTTTCCCTTTCACTACTCCCCAAGACATGGAATATTTTCTCTAAAGAGTTTATCCATTGCTCAGCTACTAATGGATTTTTACCCCCATTAAATGTTGGTGGTTGTTGCCTCATGAAGCGGTCTAACATTTATCCTCCACGTTGCGGATCAGGGTGCTCCATACGAGTAAGGTTATAATTCATAACCTGAGCGAGTTGTCCCAGTATGGTAATAAGTTGATCAGCACCAGTTGTATCTCAGCTCCACAATAATTATCTTGAGCAGGAGGGAAATACCTACACGGAGTGCGTGCATTGATACAGTTTCCATTCCTTCCACTAGGCGTTATTTCTAAACAATGGCATAAACTATATTAGTTTATGAATAAAAATACATAATTCCATACTTGTAAGATACTTAACATAAATTGAACTATTTATGGATATAATCCATAATCATAAAAATGTTTTCTTTTAGGAAGTATATACTCATAACCCTTCATAGTGTTTTTTTAAAGAAATGAGAATTATCCAAAGCATATCCCCCGGGAGTGTCGTAACCAAGAGTGCAGCAAGGCCCGTTGTCGTGCACCAGTTCCCGTTTGAGTCTAGCTCAAAGCGGTGTTTTCGGGTTTTACACCTAGGTACATCTGTGCCAGAGTCGCCTCTACCTGCTCGTATCCAGATAGGGATGTATTGCTCGGAAAACTCACAACATCTCTACAATACCAAAATTCTAGGAAGTTATTCTATACAAATCCCCAAAGTATATCTTCGGGCTATGTGCTCTAATCATAGTTTATCTAAATCTAGCTTCCAAGGTTAGTACTAAACTGCCTCTGATACCAACAGTAACGGCCCCGACCCCAGCTACTCAGAGTCGGTGCATTACATCGTAACATTGGCATGATCACAAAAGATCAAGTCTCGAAAGACCGATTAGTTTAGTAGCCTTGGAAACACTAGATACATTCATAAGTCTTTCATTACATAAAAAAAATAAAACAAACTACAATAACATGGTCTTCATAGTCCACACTCATATCCCTTTCCGACTATCCCTGCAGGTTATTCATAAAATACTTCTTCACGTCCTGGAAAATATTAAAACATTGAAAGGGGTGAGCTCAGATGCTCAGTAAGGATAACAATATTACGAAAGCTTTCATAAATAAACATAAAAATTTAAGGCAATGTATAACTAAAACAAAAGCCTTTTAAAATTGAACATCAACATAATATGGAAAAAGTAAAATGAGATAATTTCATTCACTTCTTCACGTGGATATTCTACTGGTCGAATAATCACATGCAATATCAATAACCACTTTCATAATGGGGAATGTATAATTCCAGACATTCTGAAACATTTTGTCAAGGCCTCGGCCAAGACGTCTAAAATGATTAAGGCCTCGGCCAAAACCATAAATCAAATTGGGAAAGGGCCTCGGCCAATTCCATTTCTAGTTGTCTCATGAGACCTACCGATGCATCGAGGAGCTATAGCGGGCTCCACCCGTCACTTATTAAGTCCAATACATTCCTCAAATGAATAGGTTTAAACATATCATAAACCATAACATAATCGTATAACATAAATCATGCATAAAGGAAACATAACATTTCCACATTTCAATCACAAGATATCAATACAACACATTGATATAATAAAAACTCTTTCAAAAACATTTTCAATACCAAAATAAAAGAAAGTTAAAACTTTGTATTTATTTTTTGTTAAAAAAAATGATGGCTTGTAGAGGAAGCCGAAACTCAAATAATGGTCACGACGGCGGAGAAGTCATTGTCGCCGCATAAGTACGGAAAGAAAAACATTCCCTTTTGTCGTTTATCAAAACTCTTCGTATAAAAATATTCCTTTTGAATAAATGTAAAAGTCAAAGGGGTTTATACACCGTATAAAAGAAAGTTGTGTATAAAACCAAATATGCGTCAATGAAAGGGGATTGAGACGAAGTCCTTAAAAAGATCATTTTTTTAAATAAAGTACATCTATAATGTGTATTCACTATAAGTACACATAAATAATGTAAAAATACAAGATAGTACATAATAATATCATGACATAATTTGAAAGTAGGAGATTAACCCAAAGAATAGAAATTGGGTTAAGAAGTTCCCTTACCTCGTGTCTGACTTGACTCAACCATTCTTTAACCTCCTGAATAATAAACTAGAGTTAATATATACCTTATTAAGAACCATTTTAAATTTAATTATCCTTTTTATATCACTTATTACAATGATATGAACATTATGTAATTATTTAAGTTAATAACGGTCGTTTTGTCGATCTTTGGTACTTGAGTCAACAATAAACTTCTTATAATTACAAGTTGTTTATGTGGTAGAATATCCATTATCTCCAGAATTATATTCATGATTTAGATGTCATATATATCATATATGTCCAGTATATACATTTATTTATAATATTACGTAACATTTAGAGGTAAGAAATGAAATGCACCGTTCATGGAGACGGTAAGCCGTACGTACGCATGAACCCTACTTTCATTTCTATTTCGTATTTAATGGAATGAAATCATAATGATATAAATGTATAATATAATTCCAGTATAATATAGTGTATAATACCATTTACACCATCCTTTATACATCCCACATATGGCATTAACGATTCAAATCACTTTGAGGGGGCGGTAGTCCGCACTTCCTAAAATGAAATTATCGCGTTTACCCATAATGGAAATCATAAATTATGCCATAAATGAGAAATACAGAAGCATAAGTAAAACATTAACATATTATATATCATATATAAATATAGTGACATCTTAATTTCCACCTTCGAAGGTGTTATATGAGTGTTGAACAATCATCGTTTCGTGAGGCAGAAATTCGCCATCCACAGAAACCGTATGTTCTTTAACCATTAGATGTAGGTGTGTGTAAGTGTAGCTTGAATCCTTCTTATAAAAACATCCAAGTATATTGAGGATACTGGTGTTGTTACAAAAGAAATGAATAAAAGGAGTTTAGGGGGTTGGAGAAGAAAAATAAAACAAAACAACATTAGAGAAGACATTACCTCAAAATCGGGTAACTCTTTTTGATTTGATCCAAAGGCTTCCTTGGGAAGAGTTCTGCCCAAAGTGAGGCTTCTAGGAGTAAGAGGGGGAAGTTGGGAGAGTATTTGGGAAGAGGTTGGCCGATCCAAATGGCTTGAAAGTGTGAATGAGGTGGTAGAGGTGGGGGCCTTTTATAAGAGGAGAGGAGGGGCACTCTTGGAATGTAAGGAAATTTTACATTATTATACAATGCTTTTCGGATTATAAAGGTCCCACACTTATATAATTCGTGGATAAGGTGATACGGGTTCGAAATATACCCATACAATAGTCTTTGGACAAGTTTAGGCCTTGGATTGTACATTATCTTTTCATTTTATTAAAATCATTAAATAATGAGGTCATCGCTGCATCATAATGATGTCATAAATAATTTAATTTATTTAATGTCTAAAAATTATAAAAAAATACTATGATGTAGGAAATCTTTTTATCTTTCCAATTACTATTTATAGTCAAAAATATGACTTGTATAACCCCATGTAACAATTGTTTTAGTAAAACATTTCATGTTTGTGTCATTTTTTACTTTAACATTAAATAAAAGGTATTTATGTCATTTTCCAACTAAAGTGGCTCCATAAGGTCCCCAAGTTGACCCATGGATTTTAATGGTCGGCAATGGAACATCCAATTAGGTTAGGACATGTGAAAAGCTCATCTCATATTATTAAAACAATATTTTTACCTTAAACTACACTAATTACCTCTAATCGCGATTAAGAACTTAAAAGTTACTATTTACCAAAAACTATTTTAATCTCATTGAACCACATTTTACTTATTAATGACAACCATGTATGTCGGATTTTTGAAAATCAAAACACAGAAGTGGTAATATTTCATTTAAACGAAAAATCAGTTATTTAACTACCACTTAGTGGTTTCACTATTCATCAAAAATTGATGTTTTTCAGAACAATGCCAAAATTTCACCCTAAGCTATAATTGATATTCCAAATTCAAAAATGATGTCTATTTTACAAAATTCCAAAAATATAAGTTGCATTAATTAATTTTATAATTATTTCCCGCTGTCACGACAGATAGCGTGTTTTTAAGAAACAATTCATATCAAAAGATTGGCAATTGTTTATGTCCAATTTCAATGTTAAATTAATTCTAATGACCACCATTGGATAAAATGGTAAAAATATATTCTAATTATACTTTAAAACCACTAAATAGTATAATTTATCACTATAAATTATTTTGATTAAAAAAGTTGTTTTTATGTATTTTTCACTATTCATAAAAAATTAGAAGTTCTTAGAAAAATACCAAAAATTCAACAAAGGATAATTTCGATATTACGAATCCAAAAATGAAGTCCATTTTGAAATATAAAATTTCTATAATTTTAAAAAGTGGTTATTACTATTCATAATGGCTACTTTGATTAGTCGCGGTGTTTTAGAACTCGAAGTTGCGTACATTGCAAGCTATTGCATTATTGAATGAGAAGCGTATTGTTGAAGATCGGGGTGTTACATTCATGATGATCATAAAGGAAAGAAAGTTCAATTTACCTTATGTCATGTGGGAAGAGGCATCAAGGATAATGTTTCAAAGGAACTAGAAGATGCTTTTGGTGTGGAAAAGAAGGATAGAAAGCCAGTAAGTGCAAAAGAAAAGGTTCAGTTAACACCAGGGATGAAGATAATGGTATTGCTACGACATCAATAATGGTTATGTGTTTTAAATGTGAAATGTACGGGAATTATGCAAACCAATGCCCTAAGGTAAAGTATCATGAAGAGAATCATTATGGTCGTATGGGTAGTATTTATGTTGATGATGAAGAAGAGACTACAAATGATATGTGAGATGAAAGAATTGTTGAAGCTCGGTCAATGTTTTAAGAATGTAGTGGAATGATTACATGTTTATCATGTGTAATGTTGTATAAGTAATCTCATGGTACTATGGAATAAAGAGACATATAAGGATTGTTAAACTGTTGTCTTTCCTTGAGTTTGGAAAGTGTGTGATTAATGGTACCAGTATCCATGAAAGGTTATTCAGATAATTTTGGAATGTAGATGATATGCGCATAATGAAGGGATTAGGAGAAAATTAAATGTTTGATAGTATTCATGAGATCATGACTAATATAAGGAGAAGGTTATATCATGGTTTGAGTGTATAGAATTTTTGGATTTTGGTATGTGGAAAGAGTTAACTTTTGACTGCATTCATGTTTTCACTAAGGTTCAATGGGTATTCATTCTTCAAGAGAATATATGATTTAGGTATTCACATGTTTGTAATTTGACTAACAAGATATATCTTATGATATATGGGGGATAAATGATAGCATTCACGTGATTGTTATGTGACATTTCAAGTAATCATTTTCTTTATACTATGAGCTTGGACCGAAGTATTTTAGATAAGCCTAAAGATTGGAATGGATTATGTTGGACATAAGTTAGGATAGAACTTTTTTCGATATTATTGATGTGATGATATAGTAATGTAGTTTTAGAAAAAGGACAACCTGCAGGACAGGCGACAACTCATCGCGTCGGACAAGGCTATGGGAATCGAAACCCACAACCGAAGTGCGACTGGCCTTTATCGCCTACCACTGGCCTACATGAAGTCCCTGTTTAGTAGAAACTAGTTTTATTATATTAATCAGTATGATATATGAAGTATAAGCCCATTTTAGGAACCATATATGATTAATCTCACTATAGATGGACTTATGTATTTTTTGATAACTTTTATAACCTTTTGTTTGAGACAGATGGAATGACCCATCATTCTATCACATGATCTGCTAACACATCACGAATGACAAATTCAACTTCATTTATTTATGAGATGAAGTGGAAATTGTCCAAAGAACGACAAACTGTGAGACTATACCAAAATCACAAAAGTATTTCTTCTAATTCCAATTTCATCAACTTTAGGGAAATGATCTTGAAAACCAAAAATGTTGTCCTAGTGCTCTTATATCTGATGAATCAGATGGTACCTTAGATCGTCACAAATTTATGGCTTTGTGATTGCTGGCTTTTCCATAGCCATGTTCTCTACCACTCTCCATCAGAACATGATGGTTAGATTTCTCTTCCATATCCATATTTTCACCTATGTGTAAACCCAGTGATTAGTTTATTTGGGTAACCATTACGTTTCATACTTTTGTTTTTAAAGATTGGTTTTGGTATTCCTTTTTATGATGTGGGTTTCTATTAAAGAAACTTTCGAATAGTAAACCATTTATAACCCCGACGAATTTTGAGGGCGAAATTCATTTTAAGGGGGGTAGAATGTAACACCCTGAGATTTTATGGAAAATATTCTTTTAATTTCATTAATGTCTTGTGTTTTATGCTACACCGAGATTACCTTGCGCTATATGCAGCACCGTATTAGCTTGCAGTATACACAACACTATTCTTGGATCGTGTTACACACAATTTTGATAATAGTTATTCTACGCAACATTGAGTATATATATATATATATATATTCAATGTATAAATGAAATATGGTTGGATTCTGTTATACGAAACAATAAAGGATTCTTTCACAACACGCAACCCTGACTTGGCTTGCATTACACGCAATCACGACCTTCCTCGATAGCGTGTGTTGTACGCAATACCGGGTTTTACTGAACAACGATATATTATTGTAATATTATTATGAACTAGGCTTTATGAATAGTATTAACTAAATTTTGAATTTTATAACATTATTATTCATCTTACACATATTCTAGAACATGGTATAAGAACAAAATAAATTTTTCGGGTAAAATAAGTATTTTTCAAAAAATGCAGTTTTGCCACCTTTTGATGGCGCACCCACTTTAAATCTAGCTTTTGACATTTTTATAAGTTCAATTTGACAAAATAAAATTCTTCTTTGGAACCATGAAATAAAAATTTACTTTGGATAAATTTTCATATCATTCTGATAAATTTCTTATTTTGATGAATAGTAAAAACACGCTATATTTTAATTAAAAACAACTTTTTTCATCGCAATAATTTATATGGTTAAATTATAATATTTAATGGTTTTAAATTATAAAGAAAATATATTTTTACCATTTAATATAATTTATGTCATTAGCATTGATTCTACGTTGAATACGTAGGATAAATCAATTCAATCTTTTGCAATGTTTTAAAGAAAAATTCATTTTCTTTCGACAACGGGATTAATTTTAATTTAATTTCTGAAACTTTTATGTATTGACATTGGAAAAATGGATTCTATATTTGGAATAATTAGGTCCAAATTATGTTAATAAGCAACTTTTTATTTTTGGGCATTGTGAATAGTAACTACGGTAAATTTTATTTACCATAGTTAAAGGTAAATCGGGTAATTAAGGGTAAATATAAGATTATAAAATTACCCTAACACTTGGAAAAATCCTATTGGATGACTAAAAGCTGACCCATATCACCTATGGGTCGGATTAGATTCATTTTAGAGACTTTTGACCATGCAAATAATTTAATTATTATTAAAACCAAAGAAAGTGACAACATGTCACTCTCTTAAATCTTATAAGTATAATAATTTTAATTTAGTGATAAACATCATAAAAGTTCGAACATGAATAGTCTCCAGAAAGCTAATAAAATTATATACATCATGATAATTTATTGAGAATTTCTTGGGATTAAATAAGTGTCATTAATAGTGATACATTAATGATGTAGAAATTATTTATTTAGTGAAAAATCAATAATATAGTTTTTATTGAAATATTAATACATATCAAAAGGCCCAAAAATCTGCACAAAACTTATTATTAGTGTATTGATAAACCCTAATCATCCATTGGACGAATTTTTGACCATTTGGATCCTTATTAAAGAAATTATGACACTTATATTATTTTATTTTAAATGATGCCATAGTTGTCACCTTCATTATTTAATAAATATAAAAATTTAAATATTGTGATTTTAAGATGATAAATTCCAGTAAAAGTATTATTGTAAAATTTAATAGATTTATCTTTATCATAGTATTTTAGTTTTAATTTTTATGCAACAAATAAGTATATTAAATAATTATACACAAATGTTGTAGTAATTATTTTATTAAGAGAGGAACAAAATAAATGGTTTTTAAAAATAATAAAATAACTATTATATGAACTATTTAATGTGATCCCATAATTTTCTAGATACATATGAGCTTTTAGTAATCTATTAAATATTTTATTTCGAACATATCTTCTGTATATATTTTATTTAAATTCAAATAAATGAATAGTGTCAAAATTGACACTATTGTTATTTTATAAAAATAACATATTATAAAAATGTTTAAAAATCACAAAAATATTTAAAAATTATAAATTTAAATTTATATGGTATAATATGTTTTAAAGTATCCAATTATGGACAATTCACAACAAATAAGTAATTTTTTGTTATAATTTAAAATTTATAATGTTATTACCATAAATAAAAATAAATTGATTAAGTAAGGATAAATCAAGTTGATAATGTTTTAAATAATTTCCTAACATGTCTAAATTTTATTGGTTGGTGAGATTAAAACCCTATCTCTTCTTATATTCCAATATGAGTCATTTTTGGAGGTTTTTAAGTGGGGTTATATTTATTATAAATTAATATTTTTAAGATTTCCAAAGGTGCCCCTCTCCTCCCTTATAAAAGGGCACCTCCTCCCTCTCTTCCTCACACCACTTTTAGCCTTCAAGATCGGCCAAACCCTGCCAAATTCTCCTCTCCACTTCCCTAGAAAAATCCTAGAGGTTCTGGTCTTCTTCAAAGACCTATTTTAGTACCCTAAAAGGAGGTCTCAAAGAAGCACTTCAAAGAAGAGGTAATGTCTGTTACCGATTCTTTCAACTTTATTTCTTCATCCACTTCTTCTTCTTAGGTTGTTTCATTATGATGTAATAAAATAAGTATCACTCATATACGGATATGTTATTATAAGTATGAAACAATCCTATTTCACCATCTATCCATCCTACGGAAAACGAAATCACCGCGCGTGCGTACGTACGGAATACCGTCTCCATGACGCGATGAGAATCATTCTCCACTTGAACCATTCATGAATGATTATAAAGTATATATAATAAGTAATCATGAAATATATGACATATTAATGATAATGTATTTATGTGTTTATATATGTATTTCATCTACTTAATTCCATTCAACTCAATAAGAAACGAAAACAACGTTCATGCGTACGTACAGCCTACCGTCTCCATGAACGGTGTATTTCATTCCATTTACTGATCTATTATATATATGTATATTCTGAATATATATTATATATAAATCATGTTTTATATTATGGAATTAAGTAATCATGATCTAAGTAATCATCTGAATAATTACAAGTTAAAACACGAATGACAAATGAGACGATTTTACCCAAAACGCTCTTTAACATGGAATTTACAAAAGAACGGGTAATATAAAGTCACAAGTGAACCATATATCATATCATAACAATGAGTATGATTCTAGAATAAGTCAATGATGTTATTTAAATCATTATACAGAAGTCTCGGACACTTACGAAGCAAATTTGACCTAAGGTAAGGGATAATTTTTCAAATCTCATTTTTTTCTGAGATTTATTATTCGTAAGTATTTACTGGGGATATTTATATCATGTCCATGTTTTATAAAAGTTTATTCATGTATGTTTAAAGTCCTTTTTACCCATTTTTGACTTTTACTACATGGTATGTAAGGAATCTTTATTTTGTTTACGTTACGAGGTACTTTTTGACATTTCCGACAAAAGTACGAGAAGAATGTTTTTTTAACGAATACGGCATGAAAGGATTTTTACGGTTTTACAAAGAAATATTTTCATGAAGCTTACTCCAAAAGATTTCATGGCTATTTTAAACAAAATCTTTTACTTTTAAAATTTCATGATGTTTTGTGAAAAGAAATTGATTTTGAAAAATAAAGGATATTTTCCTCAAGAATTCATTTCAAGTGTTTTATCAAAACCATTTTCCATCTAAGATGACATTATTTCATATGTGTATGATTCAAGTATAAATTATATATTATTTACATGGTTTCACTTTTTTCATTATGAAATGATATCCATTTATTTTATATGGATTATGTGATGATGGGATGGTGTTTATGAAACCCATTTTACTTGTTGGGTTATTATGAATGATGTATGTTTATTTTGTGGCACAAGTAAGAATGATTTCATTATGAGATGGGTGAGACCTATATCTCCCTCCAATGGATTGGGTAAAGATTTTATATCTCATGAGATAGACATGGCTGGAATGGTAGGTTATACCGGTTCAGTGAAACAGGACTGAAACGAGGAGTGAACTCGGTTCAGAAAGGGACTTTGTCCACTAAGATAGTCTTGGCAATGAGTCTTGACTAATAAGAAATGATTATCTATGATTATGTGTATATGCCACAAAGTTTCATGTTTTAAGTTATTATAATTGGGATTACATTTCACTACTACGATTTATCCCTTGTTATGATATTATGATCTCTTTTGCAGGTTAAGATTTCCAAAATGTTATGTTCTTATGAATATGATGTGATTGATATTTCTTTTGTTTACCCTTAATGAGCATTTGAGATCACCCTTTTATGTTTTCTTTTCCCCAGGACATAAAGAAAGGTTTTAGGTAAAAAAAGTGGAAGATCTTTATGGGAGATGTTGAAGATCTTTTACCACGATTAGAAGATTATATTCCGAGTTTCCAAAGACACTAAACTATTACGGTCCTTGTGTGTCTGTTTTTGTTATGTATTAAGTATTCTGCAAATGTAATTTAATGTCCATGTACGTTAAGTTTCAGGTCTCTACAACTAGAGGATTGGATGACCCCTGATATAACTAATTCGGGGAGGGCTTGAATGCAGGTGGAAGGGGGCTGGTTGTTGGTGCTGGGGCGATGGTGCAGGCTGATTCGAAGGTGGTAGGGGGGATGTTGCGGGCTGGAATGCTGGTGGAAGCGGGCTGAAATGAAGGTGCAAGGGGGTTGGTGTGGGCTGGATGTGGCTGGAGTAGGGCCAAACCGCGGCGTGACCGCGGCGTGACTACGGCGTGACCGCGGCGCGACCATAGCTTGTTGGCCCGGTCCATCGACATATGCGGGGAAACATCTTCCACTTAGTTTCAAATAGGATGATATGGAAGGCATGAGAGGATGTTTTCTCAGAATATTTAAAAAAATGAATGCTAATATGTTATGAATAGAGGATTGGACGACCTCTAATATACCTAATTCGGTGAGGGCTCGAATGCAGGTGGAAGGGGGATGGTTGCATGTGCTAGGGGATGGTGCGGGTTGATTTGAAGGTGGTAGGGGGGGATGTTGCAGGATGGAATGCAGGTGGCAACGGGCTCAAATGAAGGTGGAAGGGGGCTACTGTGGGCTGGATGTGGCTGGATCAGGGTCAAACCACGGCGTGACCACGGCATGACCGTGGAGTGACTGCGGCATGACCACAACATGTTGGCCCGGTCCAACGACATCTACGAGGCATCATCTTTTACTTAGTTTCAAATAGGATGATATGGATTTCATGAGAGGATGTTTTCTCAGAATATTTAATGAAATGAATGCTAATATTTGATGACTAGAGGATTGGATGACCCCTGATATACCTAATTCGGTGAGGGCTCGAATGCAGGTGGAAGGGGGTTGGTTGCCGGTGCTGGGGGGATTAAAATATCACATGCCATGTGACATGGTCACACAACATGGGACCCATCTTAAAAGGCTAACGACACTTAAAGAGTGTCTTGGTTAAAACAACTATTTTAATAAAAAGAGGGAAACCCCCTACAGGGATATAAAAATGGTCATGTACGATGTGTGCTTTATGACTAACCACCACATCAAGTATAAGAAAAACATCAATTCAATAATGTTAAGCAAGGTATACCACTTTGAGTTTTCGCATACAGCGCACCTCCGTTGGAGGAGTTTTATTACAAAACCATGACTAATTTATCAAACAAAACAATTATATTAACTAACACTTATTCAAGAATTTAAATTTAATATAAAAATGAAAAATTTAGGAACCCAAAAATCAAAAAAGCCCTGATTAAAATTGGGCCAAAGAAAAAAAATGGAATAAACCATACACAAATCTTGAACACCTTGTCTTCGATGGTGGTGGATAGAACCCGTCTTATCATAAGAAACCACCTATAAGAAAATAGTGGGAAAATAAATGAGATATAACAAATTCTTATATATATGTGATTAGTGTGTCAACTGTAGACAGAAAAAAAAGGACACATTTTACACACTTTAGGTAATTATACAGATTTTCCAAAGATTAAATCATCTTAAAAATGAAGAATAATGGATTCTTGAAGCTACTAGATTGAACAACCTTCAATTACAGGACATACCTGACTATAGAGACTTTGAGAGAGCTTCCCAAGAAGGAATTTCAGCATGAAAAAAATAATAGGGACCATCCTCAATCAGGAACGTTCCTAAAACCAATGTAGAGTGTAGCCCTTAACTTCTGCAATAACATAAACTTCTTAATAACCAGACAATTTATAACTAAATATTAGAATAATACATGAATGATTGAAGAAATGGACAAAAAAAAGAGGCAAAAACACTTACATAACATTGTTTGGTTCCAAGTGTAGAAGTAAAGAAAATAGATGACACGAAAACTCATCCAGCCATTCAGAAAATTGGATCATTGGCATGAATGATAAACCATCATTATCATCTTCTAGGGCAGCTATCTGTAACAATTATCAAATGAAACAAAAGTTCTCTTCTCCATGTAAAATCATATATATCATGTTTTTTATATGAAAGCTAGTTCTTACATTGGAAAATATGGACCCAATAAATTTCATGGTTGCCAATGTTTTAGGAGGATCATTGGCATCCATACCAAGCATGGAATTGGATAATGAAATTTTCAAGAGATCAATGTATGCATCAGCAACAACAAAATCATCTAACTTTGCATAAGAATTAGATAGGGAAGAGAAGAAATATGATCTCCCAGAAAAGTCCACTGATGTTACATGAGTTTCCAACTAGTTAGTGGTTGTAATATGTGAGAATCTACATGGATATGATTTCCAACATATGGTTTTAAAATAACATGCAAAACTCATTTAACACTTCAATAATTGAATATGGAAGAAGTATTAGTTGGTTCTTATTCATGGAAGTGAAGGATTATTTATATACTAACTCTGAATTTGTGAATATATTATAGAGGAGATCCAAGCCTAGAAATATTGATTTAAATATTGACATCTCTAAAGATTTTGACACTCTTAGCTAGGATTTCACTTTTTAAGTACTTGATAGTTTTGGTTTCTCAACAATATTTATTAAGTTTATTCAAGACCTTATCTACAAATCAAGACTCTCTTTCATTATTAGTGTGTCTCACAAAAGATACTTTGGTCATACCCAATGGGTGAGATAGGGGGATCCTCCCTCAACTTTTTTGTTTGGAATTATTAGAGATTAAAATATAAAATGCCTCTTAAAAGCTACAGATTATGGGGCTTTATCACTAGTTAAGGCTACTAGAAAGATAAGAGCACCCACCCACTTGTTTTATATTGATGAAATTCTAATTTTTTGTCAAAATGATCTCAGATCACTTTCTTTCATCAAGGGGATTTTCGAGCATTATGAATATGTCTCAAGACAAGAAATTAGTTGGAGGAAATCTAAGCTTTATTGTAGCAAGGACATGCATGTTTACAGCCCCCTACCCCCTGCCCACCTTCGCCCTACCCCCTCCGCCCTGCCCCCTCCGCCCTGCCCCCGGCCCCCCTGCCCCCTGCCCCCTCCCCCTGCCCCCGGCCCCCTGCCCCCTGCCCCCTGCCCCCTGCCCCCTTCCCCCTGCCCCCTGCCCCCTGCCCCCTTCCCTTTCCCTCTTCCCCCTGCCCCCTACCCCTGCCCCCTGCCCCCCTGCACCACTTCCCGGCAGACCTGCAGACCTGCCCCCTGCCCCTGCCCCTTCCCCCTACTCCATGATTTGGAATTTTTCCATGTATTTCCTTATTCCTACCTAGAATCAACCACAAGAGGCATTCTCAAGTCCTTCCCACCCTGTTCCTACTTATCTTAAGGATTTATATCCTTCTCGACCCATTCCTGTACAACAGGAATAGAGAATTTATCAGCTTGCATTAAAATGCCTCCAACCTTGCCCTTATCCTTTTGAGCCTCCTTGAGAATTTTATCGGGGATACTCAGTGAGTCTACCCCTGGTACCAAGTCATGAATTTCCACATTTTTATTACTGTTGAAACTCACTATTTCCTTTACTTCATGTTTTGATTTAACAGATGCGTCAGTGGCTAGCACAACTTTCTCCTGTATAGCAACATGAAGAATATATTTAGCAGCCAACTTGAAGTTACTTATAACCTTCTCATTAGTGTCTAGTTCCTTATTTTCAATCATCTCCAGCAAAGGCCTGCTCTTGGGTTTGCTATTTCATTTTTTGAACTGAAAAAGAATGGCCCCATAACCCCCCTGCACCACCACCACCCCTTCCCATGTACTAGCCTCCCCCCACAAAACCAGTCCCCTCCCCCAAAACCACCCCCGCCCCTAGCATCCACCCACCCCCACCCCTACACCAGCCCCCCCCCTACACCACCCCCAGCCCCCTAGCCTACACCAGCCCCCCAACCCCCTAGCCTACACCAAACCTTCAACCCCCTACACCACCCCCACCCCTGTACTAGCCCCCCCGAACCATCCCTCCCTAATTAAAAGGAGTTATAATATTCATCTCTGTTTATCCTTATTTCTATAGTAGTGTATCAATAATATATAATTAACCTCCCCATCCCTAAATGGTATATAACTTAAAAAGTGTACAATTTATATAATGTAATCGATAATTAGAGGATATGTGTGTCCTTTATTTTTCTTCTAAAATGTTCAAAACAACAATTCAACACAGGTATTATTTTATAAATAGAAGATAGAATCATGAATACTTGAATAATACCAATCCTGGAATGTATTACAATAAAATGAAAGAGGATATAAACATGACATATAATAAAACATCACATAATTAGGAAAAGGAGTCAATTTATGAGGCAAAAAGTGCAGAAAAACTCCATACAGAAAATATTACTACAACATCCTCTTTTTCTGCTCTTTCATAATTAGAAGTGCTTCACTTCATCAACAAAAAGACTTCATATTCCTCTTAGACAAAACTGACAATCACGTAAATAACCACAATTCATCCCTCTATCCAAGTTAATCAAATGTGGATTCAACTGAGCATTATCACATGAAACATAAATTTAAATCATTCTATCATATAGGCATTAAGAATGTCCTTAAACAAAAGAATGATTCCAAAAGGATGATAAAAGTGCAGCATGCAAAACACCAGTGATTTCTAATTATATATGTAGATCTAATGAAGAACTCAAAACATGATTGAAATTAATTTTCAACACTAATATGGAAATGTAATACAATAGAAAATTAAAAAAACTACATTTTATGGTAAAATGAGATAGGTAACCAATGGTGCATGGAAGGATATAATCATTCCTTCTCCTCAAACCTAAACTAATATAACAATATTAATTTTAAAATAATGAAATAATGAAGGAGTGGAACCAAAAGTGAATAGAAGAAATAAAAGAAAAGTGAAAAATGATTAATATAATGAAGGGTTCCCTTATATAATTCTCTCATCAATTATATTATAATCTCTTACAAAATAAATTCGACCCCCTAAATAATACCATGGAATGAACCAAGATCTCAATCCATTCACTCTCTCTTCAATGTGTTAGGTAATGTAGTGAAAAAAATTATTTTTGATACAATACATTCACCTACCCATGGTAATTCATAATGCTTAATCACACCTTAGTCACTCTACGCTCCTCTTCATCATATTAGAAATGAATGAAAATTGTGGTAGAATTATGTGTAAACCAAATTAATTGAGAAAATCATGATAAAATTTTAAGGCGCATGGATAATAACCTACTACTCATATGGAAATAATCTGATTCATGAAAATTACACTAAAGAGATGAAAATACAAATTCATTTAAATTAATGAATTTTGATGGGGGAATGTCTCTCCTTTAAAAGTAAATAATTTTAAGCTGTATTTTATTTTTATTTTAAGTTGTATTACATATTAACATAAACTCGGTTCACATATATCATGAAAATAAAATTTGACATAAATCCAGTCATACAACTCTCTATTTAAACTGCAGTTGTACCTAACTCTTGAAGAGGATTCTTTCCACAGCTGCATTCACCACCTAATGCTTACAAAGAAAATCTGTCCACTCTGAGAAAATATCTTCTTTAATGGAATCCATGTTATTACCATTCAACTTGAAAATGGCTTCCCCTAGATGTATCCTTAATACTACAACTCCAACAATATCATTGCCTCTTTTAGAGATGAGGATAGAATACAGTACTAGGATATCTGAATTGAGAACACTGGATACTTCTGGAAAGAAATGAGACTTGAACATCTCTATTTTACCAACTTCATCGATGATGAAGAGATCAGTAGTCTAAACACCATCACCAAATTAAACAATTAACTAATCAAAAATCATTATGATATATTATAATTTTGTTTGAGATCAATCTATTTATAAGTGGGCATGGGGTTATTTATCTAATGGCCACATCAAGGTCATCTTCCACGTATTATTTCAGTATCGATAAGAAAGATCAATCTCATTATTCATTGGATGGGTTACATGTTTCTATCTATGAGGGTTATTATTTCTTTATCTAAACTCTTCACTCTCTTATATTTTCTTGACAATATCCCATAAACAATAAAATAATATTTAGGAAAATCATTATAAGATGTCAAATTTTTCTCGTTTGAATATAGAAAATTGGTTTTCTTCAGATTTTAACACCCATCAACAATTTCCACATGTTCTTCTGTTTGAATTTCAATATTCCCTAACCTATTCACTCATTATACAGCTCTTATTTTTTTCAGTTTATAATGTTGTTTATTCAGTTTTTCCTATTATTTTTAGGACTCTAATTGTTTATAAATGAATGGTTTATGTTTTAAAGTAGTTTTCCCACTCTTGGTAATAGTAACTACATTGAGGTATTCATGAGAGGTTTGTGTCTGACAAGATTCTTCTAAGATATTGAGGAAGGGTATACCTGAGTGGGAATGTATTCCATAACCATTTCAGTGTTTTATATATATAATCTCAATGATGAATATTGATAATTAATATTCAATATTTTTTTAAAAAATTATTCTAATAATTTATATAGAAAATATTGGATTCGATGTTGAGATGGTTGGGATTAAAATTGTCCATGGGTTCGAAAATTTTCCAGATGGTTAGGATTTAGACTATGTATTTGATTGGGTAATTGATTATCCAACCAATTGAATTTATTATTTTCATTTTACAAGTGATGGAAATTGTTTTATTCATAAATATATTGATTATTCAGATCATTCTCCTACATTAATGTTATCCCTAGAAGAACTTCCTAGATTGATGTAATAGTTGGGATATTATTGATCACTCAAGAATAACCTTTTATTGGAAAATCTTTCAATTTGGGAGTCTAAAGTGGTGAATAATGATGGTTTCACCACTAAAAATAATTTCATAGTAATGTGGAAGATCCCCTGTATTGTGATAGATAACAAGAATCTCATAAGGTATCTCTTTACTGGATAAATTTTATGCAGAAAAGTTCCCCTCCCCCTAAGTATGAATGATATTTGTGCCTTGATCGATGGGGGACCTAAACTTCCTGATATTATAAACTGAATATCAAGGAGCACTTTCATAATCATGTAAGAGTCTTAAAAGAATCTTGGAGTTCTACTCAACCGTAAATATATTTAGGTTATCTATCATCCAAGTTTAATGGCCGTTGAGTAAAGATATTTTATCCACCCATATAGAATTACCTAAACCATAAAAGAAACTATATTCGATAACCATAGATCCCCTATAATCATGCACAATCCCTCCTCATAACCCCCTATTTACATGACCCATTCACATTATGTTTTAGTCCAACATTGGGGGTATCGACTTGATCGACCACCCTAGAGGAGCTCTATCATTTGTAATCACATCCCTAGAGAGGATCCACTTACTAGTAGCCATTATCTTTTCAATAAGAAGAAGGAACCTAGTTTTTCCATGAGAGAGAGCACATGAACATGAATGAATATACGGAGCTATTCTTTCCCTCACGACCCTTGTTCCTTGTCTCCTAAACCACCCAAAACACCACTTAAAACACTATTATATAAAGGTAAACAATATATGAATGTTTCTTAACACTTTGAAATAATGTAAACAAAAAGTTATATATGTATCCCTCCCTAAAATTGAAATCCCATAAGTTTCCAAACAAGGTCCCAAGAAAAGAGGGCCCATTCTACATCAAAAAATATGTTCTAGAATAACTTAGATTTTATCCTCTAACAACACATACATGGTGAGGGTATCTAAATTAATTTTCTATGGATATTAATTTCAGTTGGTATTCCCTTACTACAAAACCTCCAAAAATGTATTTTCAACTTAATTGGGATTCATTTAGACAAGACTTTGCTCACCCACTCATCATGCTCCTGGTTGGATCTTAATAACAAGTTAAACTCCAAATCATTTAATTATCCTAAGGTAAAATTTGAGAATGTGGACATATCCGGTTCATTGATCATATCAATCCTATCTTCAAAATTCTTATGATCCTCATCGAAGGATGATTATATAAACCCAAGGTTTATTCTCACATTCCTAGAGTAAATGTGAGGGATTGGGAATCTAGGGATGAAGTGAAAATGAATTAACATGTTTTCTTTCTAGTAATTTATGTCACCCCACCCGCAAACCAACAAACCAATTCCGGGATCCTCTAAAAAAATTGAATAACAGGAATGTAAATTGATTTTAGGATTTCTATTTCAATTTTTGGGTATTCTGGATTTTAATCCCCACTGTCAACCATACCTAGAAACATTTCTAAGTCTAGGATCGTACCTTGATAGGGTACCAATGAAATCAACACTATATAAATGTACCTTATTCGTGGATCGATCACATGTATGATCAAGGCCAACCCTAGGTCAAGCCCCTCATGCTCTTGGGTTAGGGAAACAAGTAGGCTGGGGGAAACCATCCACTCCTTTTCTTCGCTTGCTTCATCTCCATCTTTGTGCTCCACCCATCCTCCCTGTGATCCCGACAACCCCGAACTCACTGCCATAGAAATTGTCAAATCCAGAATTTCATCTGAGAGTAACATGATGTTCATCTAGGCCACTGCCTGCAACATGTTTGGCCCCTGCCACACCTATGCCTCACTCATCTCTCTTGTTGCGGCTGTCATATTCATCACGTCCATTTTCACTGAAACCACTTCCTCCTTGCGCGATTCTTCACTAGTTTCACCTGGGCCAATTTCATTATTTATTTATTTAGATTTTTTGGCTTAAGATCATAATTATAGAGGTTGGAAAATGCCATATTAGATGGGAATACCCAGAAATGAAGGGGATGACTAAGGTTTCCAGTCCAGGAAATTACTGCTATTGAAGGGGGATCATCACCTGGTCTTGATTGTCAAGACGCCCATGTAAAAATCCTTTGATTCTTTTGAAATCCAGATTATTCGTGCTAATTTTTTAACTAAAATAAAGGGAAATAATTTCAGGACCTACCTTTGGCGTTTCCTGGGCCGACCTTATTTATGATGAGGATCTCGGGAGTTGGGGTGGTCATGTCGAAGGAGGAGAATCTCAGAAGGTGAGGTGACCGCATCGGAACCGTGCTGGAGCCTCATCATATAAGGAGGGTCATGGGGATGTGGGGTGGCCGTGGAGACATTAGGAGAAGAGCAGGATCGCGGGGGGGGGGGGGGGTGGAGGTGGTCGCGTCGGAACTGTGCTAGAGCCGCGTCAGAGAAGGAGGGTTGCAGGTAGGTGTGTGGCCACGGCGGAGACGTCAGGAGAGGAGTAAGATCACGGGAGGGAGTAGGATCGCGGGGAAGTGGGGATGGGGAACTCGTGAGGACGGGGGGAGGAAAAGGCTCATGTAGGGAGCTAATTCTACGGAGAGCAAAACAGCTGTGGGTATAAGTGATCTTTAGCTATGGTTTGTATTGTCTGTGGAAATCGATCCGTGGCCGTAGGTCCAAATTCTAGTAGTTAGTGTGGATAGGGAGGTGTTCTCTAGCTAGGTTAGAGAGGTCATGGAGCAGGACGTGGTTAGCATCATGTGTTAGCGTTGCCATCTCCAGGTGAGTTATATGTCATTCAAGGTACCCTTATATTGTTTTCAACCTAAGTGAATTCGCTATTTTATTCAAGAGTGACACACTCCAACATATAACCTAACCTTTTATATTCCTTGGGACTTGAGGTAGAGAGGCTTCCAGTTCCATTGGTGTTGACGAACCCATCTAGACATTGATCTAACTTGTTTGAAATATGTTGAAATTGTGAGCTAGTGGGGGTAGCACTTCTCTTGGGGATATTTCCTATGTCTATAGATTAAACCATATGATGTCATCCTTAGCATGTATTGGTTGTATTCAATGTAGGATATCATCGATTACTTCTAGAGGGAGGTGGGTTTCATTGATGTTGATGGAGATTTAGTAGTTTTTGTTGGCAAGAAAGACCATCAGATGGGTCAGAGGAGTGTTCATTCATTATTATCCTTGATGGATGAGTTGATTTTGAGTAAGTTTGAGGTTCAGAATTAGTGATTCCTAGGGTTGTGGAAGAGTACCCTAGTGTCTTTCTAGAATATGTTGTACCATTTCCCCCTCAATGGGATACCAAGTTTGGAATCAAGTTACAAAAATTGTATCTCCTATATTGATGTCTTTGTATAGGATGGTTCCATCAGAGTTACGAGAGTTATGTATATAGCTCAATGGTCTATTATAGTATGTTTTTTTGGCACAAGTGTGTCACCATGGGGTGTATTAGTTTTGTTCATGAAGAAGGTTGATGATAGTTTGTAGTTGTCTGTCAACTATCATCGCTTGAACTGAGTGACAATGAAGAAATACTATCATCTTCCATGGATTGATGATTTATTGGATCAACTGAATGGTGGATGTTGGTTCTTGAAGATCTATTTTCATTCAGGATATCATCTGATGCATGTGAAGGATGAGGATATTCTGAAGACATCTTTCCTTTTTTGTCATGGGCATTACGATTTCATTATGACGCCATTAGGTGTAACCAATGATCCTACTGTATTCTTTTGGTTTATGAACACTATGTTTTTGTGTTAATGGATATGATCGTGGTTGTTTTCACCAATGAAATCCTTGTGTTCTCCGCATCTAAGAAGGATCATACGGAGCATCTACATGATGATTTGGGAGTTCTTCGTTGTGGGAAGCTACTTAAGATGTTGTTGAAGTGTTAGTTTAGTGATCGAGAATTTTCGTTCTTGGAAAATTTTGTATTATAGCGGGTATTAGTTGTGGATCCATCAATGATATAAGTATTTGTGCCTTGGGAATCCCCCAAAATAGTGTCATACGTGAAAATTTCTCTTAGTATTGCATACTATTATAGGAGTTTAAATGCCGATTTCTCTTAGGTTGTGACACCTCTAACAGTATTTAACCTAAAGGATCATGTGATCATATTGAATAATTAGTGAAATGAAGATTTTGAGTATTTGAAGGATATGTTGGTTTGTGATCAAATTCATTTTTTACCATTATAAGGAGTTCAGTTTGAGGTTTTATATGAAGCTTTGTGTCTGAGGCTAGGTTGTGTTCTAATGAATAATAGATCATTCATTTTTTATGGGTCCCGACAAATACATCCCCATGAACATAACTATGACACCCCCGATGTCATGTTGGCATCAGTGGTTTTTTATTAATGTTTTTGAGATATTACCTAATCAGTAATCACTTTGTGGTCTTCAGTGATCATAAAATCCTGGGGTACATTTTCTCCCAATGTGAATTGAACATGTGACTATGTTAGTGGATGGAGTTCTTACCAGATTATGACTTCAAAATTTTGTATACAACTATAAATAGGAATATTATAGATAATATATTGAGCATAAGGTCATATAGTGATGCATTACATGAATTTGGTGATTCATAGAGGGTGATGGAAGAACTTTCATCATTACATATAGATATGGGAAAATTTGGGAAGCATAGGTTTTATTTTTTAAATGATATGGTATTCATATTTGGTGCAGTAAGTGGAAGAGTCCTGGTTGGGGTATCATGAGTTGGAGGTCTGGAGAGACTGAGTTGTTCGTGGAGAGGCCCTTGATGGTTGGTCTGTGGAAGAATAGCACCCAGTGTTGTTTCATGGAAGGATTTTCATTACCTTGGCATCATGAGGGATATTTATCATAGAGTTCCATCGTTCACCCTTTGCGGTACATGGAGACATAAAAAATATGTATCGAGCATTTAGGACTCGGTTTTGGTGGCCTAGGATGAAGCATGTAGTTTCAGGGTTTCTTCCTTGATGTTTAATCTTCTAGAAGATGAAGGCTGAGCATCATGTTCTTGGTGGTTTTCTCCAACCATAAGATGTTCCGTAGTGGAAGTGGGAGGACATATCGATAGACTTTGATACTAGTTTCCCATGATATCAGGGGGTTTATTACTCTATATGGGTGGTGGTGGAACATTTTAAGAAATCAAACCACTTTATAGAAATTAAGGACTCGGGCTCATTGGAGGTTTTGTCAAAGGCGTATCTGTAGGAGGTGGTGAAACTCTATCGGGTTTCTAGGATGATCATTTTTGATTGAGATCATCATTTTATGTCCAGGGTGTGGAGAGGTCTTGAACATGATTTTCGATCTCAGCTATGTTTTAGCCCTAATTTTCATATTTATATGGATGTTCATACAAATCAAACAATCCAGAGTATTAAATACTCGTTTCACTATTGTGTTCTGGATTTTAGAGGTTCGTGGATGAGGCACTTACCCATGGTAAAGTTAACTTGCCAAAATATTTTTCACTCCACCATCATTATGGTACCATTTTAAGCCTTGTATGGATAACCATACCATTCTCCATTGTATTGTAATGGGGTTGGAGAGTTAGAAATTCTCGGGCCATAACTAAGAAAGAATATGACATATATGGTTCAGGAGATTCGTGAGAGGATGAAAAAAGCACTAGATAATCAGAAGAACTATGCTGATAATAGGAGGAGACAAATAGAGGTTGACATAGGTGATCACATGTTTCTGAGGTGACACCCCATCCTGGGTAGCGAAAGTTTGGTTGGGGGAGTAAACTTTCTCCCAAATTTTTGGGGCCTTTCAAAGTGTTGTCTCGTGTCTGAGTTGTGGTATATCGGGTAGCACATTCCCCGTAGATGAGTTGGATACCGGATGTTTTTCATATGACGTAGCATCATCATTATCTTCGAGATGACTCTTAGTCCATCAATTAGGGAGAGATCAATGTTGATGATGATGCATCCTCATAGGAGAGGACTATAGGGATTCAACACCGTAAGGAGAAGATGTTTCATGGGAGGGATATCCCCTTAGTTTGTGCCTTACGGTGAAAAGGTTAGGTGGAGGAGATTACCTAGGAATGTGGGTCGTAGAAATGAACTCATTAACCTGAGATGTTTTATGTTTAGATCTTATATGGTAACACTATTCATTTTATGGTTGTAAACCATTTGAGTTATTAGATGGATTTATCTTGTTGCCGGTTGTGGATTTCTCATTTTTGAGAGGTATCACTCATGGGAGAGTGTTTGGGATCTGGTTGTGGTTATTTTGTGGTTTTTATCTTGTTCTTATAGTGAGGTGGTGGGATATTATAGTGGAAAAATATTTGAGAGGTAACTCACAGGGTATCTGTTCGGATGACCCCTTTATTTTACTCAATAGGTCAGTTTTGGATTCTTGAGGATGAAAATGTTTTGAGATGTATTTGATATAAGGGCCCAGATAAGTGCATATTAACCCTTTTTGAGTTCTAAAAGATCGATGTGCTTGGAGGTGGCTCAGATGATGTTTAGATAAGTTTGGTTAAGTAAAAATTAAAAGGGGGGATTACACATCGTGTAACTGCATTACACAATGTGACATCTTGATTCACGTGTTTTTTCATGGTGTGAAAGAGGGGTCCATAATGTGAAGTATTTTGGGTTTCAGAAAAATAAATTACTATGGTGACCCATTTTATTATGGAAATCAACCTTGAGGCATTACATGATATGAAAGGGGATTACACGTCATGTAATACCCTGAGGATGTTTGTTTTAAGTGTTTTCCATCCGCTTAGTTTTTTTAATACCTATGACGACAGTGGCTCTCCCTCAACCATAGATGACATGATGACCCTCTCTTCAGCGTTTTGGGGATTCCATCCTCAAGGAATGATCCCTAGCCCCATCTTTTTATCCTAAGCGATCTGTCTTACGTATAAGATATGATATACCTATGTTATTGAGGATTCTTAGATTTCTTCCTCTTATTTCTATTTTTGAAGTGATGATTCATGATCTCTACATTTCTAATTGAGTTTTTCTGGTTCTTGGTTGGTATCGTTCCTTGATGAATCCTCAGGTGGATGTCATTATTATGGGAGAGGTGATCGTGATCCATTGCTTTAATATTTTGTCATGAATATAATGTCAATAAACATTTGAGGTAAAGGATTTGAATATTCTCTATTTAAAATCGTCAAATCATATATGTAGCATGATTTATCACTTTCGATCATAATGAAACTGACCTAATAATTATACGAACCAGATTAAAGAATTGGTATAAATTTCATTGTGATGTTATTGCCTCTTGAATTTTTGTATACTATGATATCATTGATTTGTATTATTTATAATGTATTTAATTATGGTATTTAGTAATGAACATAAATATATAATTAATTGATAACTAATTGGATAAATTTAAAGAGGCATTTTTAATGAATACAGTTGTTGTCGTTGTAATTTGATGATAAAAAAATTGATATAAGTGAGAATTTTTAATGGAATTTGTTAATAAACCTAAAGAATATTGATTCTTGTTGAAAATAGAACTAAATTAATGTCAAATTAATTGTTGAATTAAATTTTAATTGCTTGTGATAGTTTGCAGCATAGGATTCCCTTTGCTAGAAACTGTGAATAGTGAATCGGTTAATTAAAGATGGAATAATAACTTGTTGTGTGATAAATCTAATGCCTTATAAGGGTTGAGTTTCCTTATTTCTTTTAAAGGCTAGGTTCCTTGTGATTTTCATCTGTGAGAGATCATTGTGTTTGAAGGCCTGATCCCTTGATTTAGGATCGAGAGCTTATTGCTATATTTTTAAGGCTACTGGCGATGTGCCCTGGACGCAAGACTTTTGGTTGTGGGGGTAGGGAGGCTTAGATGTGATGTGATCCTGGGATAGAAGATTTTGGAGGGACGTTGTGGTATGTGGGGGTAGGGGTCCTAGTAGTTGTGGTAGCAGTTGAAACCTAGAGTTGAGAGATGCATTGGTTTATGTATATGGTTGTCAAGAAGGACACTAGAGGTGATAGAAAGGGTTGAATCTCGGCTTACCCATTGTTGTGAAATTGGTTTCAATTAAATCTATTGTTTATATCAGCTTTACTTTTTTCTTACATGAAGAAACCAGTTTTTATTACTCTCCTTTCAAAAGTGGTGAAGATATGGGGGTATGAGATATTGTTAATGTTTTTAGCTTCTCGAGGATGGATGGGTCTAGAATCATACTATATGTGGAAAAGACTCGACAGGTGGCTCACCAACTCACCATATCTATCCCCTTCTGTTTCATATCTAGGAATGATTTCATATAACACTTGGAAATAAAAAAAATGGTAATTTTGTTAAATAAATGAATAAATGATGTTGAATAATTGGGGTTGGTGCTTCGTTGGATGTAATATTGAGGTTATACTTCCCAAGAACTTTGGTGTCTGTTAGGTTGTTCTTGGAGGGCATGGAAATTTTGGTTTTATGGTAATGAAATGTAATAAGGAATTTGATAATGGATAATTAATGGTAAAAGAATTAATTAATAGAAAGAGAAACTGAAAAAAAAATGATAAAATAATTTAATGAAAATATTTTAACAGTTGTTTGTTTACTGGATATCTAGTCTCAGCGATGGAATTAGGGGGTCCAAGAGACATTAGTTGCGGTTGAGTATAAGACTAGGTTATACCCATAGTATGGTTTTGAGATATTTTATATTCTATAATTTTTGTGTTTCTATATGCTACTCGTCTATGTCGGTTAGGGAAACTAACACCCCAAGGATTCTGATCCATGGAGGTGTTATCCCTAACATCCCAGGGGAGGATGGATAGATGACTACCCCCTTTGGCCTTTATCTCTTCTCTTATTAGTCACACATGATGGTATGCATGATGGTTAGTTTTCCCCATATATGTGTGTAGAGGGATATAATATATTTTGGATATTTCAAACACATATATATTCTAGATATAGTTTCTTATGGACTACTATAGGTGTAATGTGTATAAGATGTGATGGCTTGGGGATACTTACTTGGTGTTTGGGCTGTAATGTCTTGCGGTATAATACCCGACACATGATACATGTTATGCGAGTTGTAGTGGCTCACAGAAACTACCTGGTTACTTTAGTTATCTGGAAGCGGTGGTGTGATGTATGAGATGCATGTTGACACAGGAGTTGTGTGTTGTTGTGCTTCACCCATGTGTTTGTGGCCAAGACCTTTTGGGGAGAGATGCTAAAGACATGCGATGTTGGGTCAAAAAGGAAATGAAGTGGTGATGCGGTAACATGGTACCTTTTATATTCATTATTTTATTATATACTCATGTATGCGATACATGGTGAGAGTATAAATGGTGAGGCAAGGAGCTTAGTATACCTGTTTAGGTGATGAGTTAGTTTCACTTGTTGTTCAATGTGGTTTAGAATTATTTCTTTACTTTTTCATGAGAGGCTCTCAGGAAGATCCTACTGAGTATGCTCTTATACTCATCATATGTTATATAAATTATTTTCAGGGCCGTTGGAGAAGGTTGGAGATCCGGATGGTTGCTACTTGATTGGGGTTTTTCAGGGGCTGTTTTTGCTTCATGGTCACTACAGTTTTACTTTCTTTTAGTACTTGTAGTTTAATTTTCAGTTGTATTAGTATTTTTTGACATTACATATGTGCATTTGGGTTTATTTTACTTTGTGGTTTGAGAAAGAGTTGGTATGTGTCTATCTTATCTCTCTCTTTTACATGTGTTCTCTTATAGGGTAATGCATTCCATCTGTGTGTTTAATATACCCTCAATGATAGTCACTAACCTGTGCCCTGTGAAAGGTAGGACTCAAGGGTCATTATCTCTCATCACACATTGCCATCCCAGAAGAGTTACACCCAATGTAGAGGGGGTCATGACAAGTGACATACTCAAAAACAGTAAAACTCATTCAGATTACTATTATACTTTGGGAAAATAATCTATAAGTCATTTGAGATATGTTTAAATTAGTCTCACGTTAATACAATGCGTAGTGTGAATAGTATGACTGCAAGTACATATTTTTATTTAAATTTGAAATCAATTTTATGAGAAATGACAAATGATCTACTCAAATCTGAGAAAAGGAATATTTATTGTTTTTATACATTAGTAAAATTATCCATATGTAATTTTTGATGTGTATGAGTCAATCGAACCTCAATCCGATACATGGTGTGCCCAGTATAACTCCAAGTGAGACTTTTTATTTAAAATTAACATTCATTTCAGTAAAAATTATATGTGTCCTACTCAACACCAGGAAAACCCATTATGAATATTTTGATACTTTAGTAAAGTGATCCATAAGTCATTTTTGACATGTATTAATCAACCAAACCTCAATCCAACAAAAAATGTTCCTATTATGACTCAATTTACTTGTTATCATTTTAAAATCGATATTTTTGTTAAAAAATAGTTACTCTATAAAACCCAAGAAAACATGATCATATTTTCTTGATAAGTTAGGAAATATATTAATAAGACATTTTTGATGTGCAAGAATTGATCTCACAAAAAAATAGATACATTATGTGATCGGTAAGATTCAATGTGTATGTTTCAAATTTAAAATGAAATTTTCATAAAAAATAAAAGTAATGTACTCAAAACCATGTATATACATTCAGATTGTTTTGATACTTTAGGAAAAGTATCCATAAGTCATTTGAGATGTGTAATAATTAGAATCATATCAATCTGATGCATATTGTGACTTATTTGACTCCCAGTGAATCTTTTTATTTCAAATTGACATCAATTTTAGTAAATTGGATAACTGACCTACTCAGAAATGATAAAAAACATTCTTATTGTTTTGATAATGTAGGAAAATGATCCATACGTCCTTTATGATGTTTTGAAAATGAACAAACTTCATTCCATATTACAGTTTACTCTGGATGGTCATAAACACAATTTTAGTGTTTTAAAACACTAAAATGTTTGTGGAAGTGTCAAAACCATAGAACAAGGCCACAAATTTATGTGAAATCATGGTACATCCACCAATTAATTTTTTTTAAATGTATGTGTAGAAAACACGTCTATATGACATGTTGTGTGGTCGTAATTACATGGTAGGCACCTCTTAAATGTACAAAACCCTTTAAAATAGATATCGATGGGTTAAAACCTAGAAAATGATGTTGGATTTACTAAAATCAGGGGACATCAATAATGGATTTAATTTTTAATGTTAGGAACCAACTTTACATCATTCTAAATTAATGTTTTCCCATGATGGATATAAACACATTTTTCTATTTTAAAACTCAATAAACATGTTTGAATTGGTGAAATCCATAGAAATTGGCCTCATCTTAAGGTTTAATAATGGTAAAACAATTGCTGAGTTGTTTTTAACTTGTACAGATAGATAATACATCAATCTAATATGCTATGTGGTTGTAATTACTCGAAAAACACTTCTTTAAGGTACAAAAGAATTTAAAGAAAAGTCTCATATGGTCAAATCCTCGAAAAAACTATCAGAATGCCCCAAAATTTTAGGTGAAATGACTATAAATGGAATTTTTAAATGAATTAAACGATGGTTCATCATTTTGAATTATTGTTTTCCTGTGATTGTTTTGATTTCATTTTAAATGTTTTAAAATAATAAAACATGTGTGGAATGGTCGAAACCATAGATAACAACTTGGGATTGATGTGAAATCATGGGAACACCAAATCTAACTAGTTTTTTATATGTAAGAGTAGAAAAAAATTCAATTAAACGTGCAATACAATCAAAATTACTTGGTAAAAACATCTTAAAAGTATTGAATCCTTAAAAAATGTTTCGGAGTGTCCAACCTAAGAAAAATAAATTATAATTATCTCAAAATCAAGGTAAATGACCATAGATTTAATTGTGAAATTTTACAACAGAATACATGTCATTTTCTATTATGGTTTTCCTGTAATGGCCATAAATGCGTTTTTAGTGTTTGAAAACACTAAAATATTCATGGAATGGTAAAAACCAAACAAATGTCCTCAGATTGATGTTAAATCTATAAAAACCCACCACTGAGTTGATTTTTAAATATAAGACTTATTGTGATGTCGAATTCCTTAATTTTTTTATTTCTATTTCAAGCACAATACAAGTCACTTTAAAAATAAATTTGAATATTTACCTATCCCTTTTCAATTTCAAGTATTGAATATTCTCATAAATAGGTAAGTTTATGTTTTCAAAGTGTTTTCCATTATATATTATTTTTTATAGTAAAATTTATTTTGTTTTATTTATTAAATAATATGTTTATGTTCACCATTATGAATATATTTGGGGTCTTTTTTCACATTTATTTTCTTAAATGATATGTGCTTCATTGTGGGTGGAAGATGTTGGTAGTAGGTAGGAGGTTGGCCATTTTGATCCATAAAACTATTCTGGTTTTCTGTTGTAATTTTAATTTATTATTTTCAGTTTTAATTTTTTTTTCTTTTTTTAATAGTTGATGAGTTGATGTGGCCAGTTTCAGTTGATGAGATGATGTGGAGGCAGAAAAATGTAGTGCTAGTCGTGATGTGGATGTTTATTAGGAATGAGTAGTTTTTTGACATATTTTACATGTTTGTATTTATGACCGAGGTTTTTTTGATAGATGTATGGGTTGACTGAGACTGAGGTTATGATGATTGTAGATAATTGTATATATGATTGTGGGTGAATGATGTATATATGATGGATTTATCATATATTCATGTTTGATTATATTTAATTTCATATTTTTTGTATTTAATGTTATTTACTAAATAATTTTAAGAAAAAAAATCTTATTTAGTAGAGGATTTTAGTAACTGCAACTAAATACATTAAATGCAATAAGTTTTAGTGGAAGTTAAAATTAACCATTTCTAATGTGTTCAGTGCTGGTTAGTTTAATTTTATTTATATTTCCACTGGATATTTTTTAATTAAAATAACCTTCTATCAATAAAAATGAAACCACTAATAAATTTTCCAAAAATGACACATAAAAAACAACTTCGAAATTAAAAATCCTCTATTAAATAACCAGTGACCATGCAATACCCAAATGTTTTATTAACGTCCAAAATACTATTAAGAAGTATTTTAAACCACCCTTAGTCTACAAAAAATGATTCCTAATTATCTTTTGTGGTGTTTTTTTTGTGAATGAGAATGACATGCATACATAGGCATCAATGCCCTTCATAATGAGTTATACCATATTGGATTTTTGGTATAACCCATGGCCTTAGTTTTTATCTCCTCGGTGAATGTTTCTACATGCTCTCATGAATAATAATATTATATAAATTTGGTTCTAATCTTAACATGAAATATAGTGTCTATGTTCTGTATATCGTGATGTTTTATTTTATATATCATAATTTAACTGACATCCCCATGTGATGAGCGGACTAATATATTGGTGCTTATGTTTGGGTATTTTGTGGTGTCCTATTAGGTATTTTTATACTCACCAATACATGGGATCCACCCTCTATGTCAGGTATTATGTAGATGATAAGACGTTTGATGGGGTTCATGTTGGACCAAGAGCAGATGGTGCTTAGATTTGGTGAAACAGGCCATAGTTTGTACCAGGTGTTACATTTTACTATATTTCCCTTACACTAGTAGGTTATAATTATTCATAGTTTTGGTGGGATTTTATTTTTCCATTATTTCTATCTAGTGTTATTTTCATACTCAGATTGTGGGTTTTAGATGTATTCATGCGTTGGTATCAGTTATAAATTAATTTCAAGGTTGTATGGGTTTGTAGATGTGTGCATGTGTATATTTACCTTAGTCTAAGAAATCCTAAGTTAGTGTTATACATACTCGATAATGGTCTCCAACATCTGGCCTTTTGGAGGGGTATTTAGGGTAGTCACACTCGACATACCGCCATACCGGAGGGCCTTGGTGGAATGGGTCTTGACACGTTCAAATGAATAGATAATCCTTTGAGTATTTAAGTGGTGATATTTTAAAGAGATTAATTAAATTTTTGGGAGATTTTTTTATTGGTCTGAGTTATAATTAACCCTTAGGTGTATCATGTGATTTAACATGAAGGATTATTTGAGAATAATTCTATTAAATTTTTGGTGATATGCGTTTAAATGTATAAGATAACAATTGATGTGAATATATTCATTAATATTGAGGTCGTTGAGTTTAATTGAGATACACAGTTAATTATTTATGGATTAATCAAAATTAAACCTTGGTTTCAATTGTAGAAATTTTGGGGATAAATTTATTATTTCTTCATATGAAGGTTTTTTAATTTTGAATATTGTCTAACCTTGTTCTAACTTTTTTTTTGTAAATATTGGAGGAATTATTGGAACCATGGTAATCTATGCATGAATTAGAGTATGGTTTTTGTTTGAGGTCAATCCTCAGAGGATGTTCAAAATGTGTGCCAGGAAAGTGCTCACATAGGTCAAGTAGAGAATAGAATTGAAGGTGGCATCTTTTTCCAGTGTTTGGAAAATTTCTGGACCTCAAAAATTTTCAAATGGGAAAATGGTGTTTTTAGGAAAGGAACTTGCACACCAAATATGTGTCGTGCAAGTGACTTGTGCGCTGAGAAAGGACTTGCGTACCGGTGCCTAAGAGGTTTGGAAACCTGTGTGCCTATTGTTCTTCATGATCAGAACTTCAACATATGGAAAAGGAAAGAGAGCCATGCAAGTATTGGTTGGGTTGCGCAAGTGAGTAGCACGACCGAGGCTTGGGCGGTTAGACCAGTGCGTCGGATGTTGCGTGCTAAGATGAGGCTTTCACGCCACCACGCAGGGTGTCCATTTTGCCTATATATGGAGGACCACCCTCCCCATTTCTCATGAAGTTCAAGACTTAGTGTTTTTTCGAGCTCTCATCGTGAAAGTGTGTGAGTCGTGCAAGTGGTAGTTTGGTCACGCAAGTGGAGGTTGTGTGCCGGTTTATGGCTGTACGTCCAAGGTGGTTTGGGAGTTAAAGAAGGTGAGTTGTGCATGTTTGGAGTTGAAAAGGGAGGTGTCACGCAAGTGTGATGGTGACACATGTGCACTGAATTCGTGTCGTGCAAGTGAATTGTGTGCCGGTCTTGGAGAAGCACGCCACGTGAGGTTGAAGTACGCTGGTCTTTTTGGAGCTGCACGAAATATGGAAGATTCCCCGATACCTTCGCTGCAAAGTGAGATTAGTCTATGAGTAAAATCTGGACTTCAATAGGTCATATACATACAATAGAGGGTGCATTCTTTTGCAATGATGAAGAGATCTTCACATCTATAAACTGAGTGGGACTTCACCAAAGGCAGTGATCCAGGGGGAGTCAACAGGAGTGACTTGAGGGATGCAATGAGCTATCCCCGAACATTTGTAAAGGCAGTGAGCCTGGGACAGAGTTACTATGCCCGAAGATTTGTAATCCATAGCTAGTAAAGATTAGTGAAATTTGGTACGACCGACAAACTATCGACGTATGCCTATTGGATGTAGCCCTTAGTGGTGAACCAAGTAAAGAGTGTTGTGTCATCTTTCTGCATGTGAATATTTTTTTTCGGATCATATTCATCATACAGGTTTAACAAGTCCCTACCAATGTGGGAACAAGATCAATCACATTAAAAGAAAATGTGGGCACCCTGATTCACACCTCCGCTCGCAGGGTGTCCTGGGGTCCTACAAGTGGTATCAGAGGGAGGTTGCTGGTGTTGAACCTATCCTTTGTTGTCATGGAGAATGCGGTCAATGTCATGGGATTACCTCTCTTCGATGGAAGTAATTTCTAGATCTCTAGGAATAGAATAAGATCGCATATAAGATCCCCTGTAATGTAAGTTTTATTTTCCACTATGAAAGGTATTTATGTTACTGATCCAACAGGGCTGGCAATGACGGATGCCGATAGGAAAATTCTTGATGATGATGCTAAAGCATAGAATGATCTCACCACAGCCCTTTCGGACCAGATCTATCTAAAGGTAATGAGTTTCACCTCATCAAAGTCCCTGTGGGATAAAATTGAAAATATTTATGAAGGAGATAGAAAAGTGAAGGAGGTAAAACTACAAGTCCTACACAATAGGTCTGATGATCTGAAGATGCATCCAGATGAGAATGCAGACTCCTTATTCAATATAATTACTGAAGTGGTTGGAGCAATTTGGGTTCTAGGTGAAGAATGAAAAGATGTTGACATTGTAAAGAAAATATTAAGAATAATTCCACCCCTGTACAATACAAAGGTGTCATCCCTTTAGGAAAGAGATCTTTCCAAACTTTTATTAGATGATCTGTTGAGTAGCCTAGTGGAATATGAAATGAGAGTCAAAACAGAATATGCTACTAAATGAGTAAGAAATGAAGTGGCATGAAAATCCATAGAGAAACTGAAAATTTCAAAAGATAGTAGTGGTGAAGATGATGAGGAAAAATAAATTCTTTCTCTCATTTCCAAGAATTTCCAGAAGGGAAAAGGAAAATTCACAAGGATGTTACCTCTAGCCTGCTTTCGTTGTGGAAAAGTCAGGCACATTACTTCTCAGTGCTTAAGAAGGATTGATGATGATGATAGCGATGCTGAAATCATTGAGAATCCTCAGAAAAGGTTTTTCAAGAAAGGAGACTTCATATCTATAAATAATGTTCTGAAGAAGAGTATTTTCTATAAAGAGGAAGAAGATGATAATGAATTCTGTGATGAAGAAAAATCAGAATTTAAAACTGGGAAACATTCTTCCATGATAGCCACTATTGAAAAATCAGAAGATACTGGTGGAGAAAATGTGTTCAAAACTTGTGCAGGTCCTGAGCTTCAATTTAAGGATGTTGTTAGAAATCTTATGATTAAATGTAAGAGTTGCAATAAGTGGAAATAAATTGTATAATAATCAACTGAATATGTTGATCAACTTGAAGCTAACATTTTACGACTGGAAGAATTGGTGAAAGTACAGTCTAAAATTCTTGAAAGCAATGATGATGTAGTGGATCTGAAGCTAAGGATTGAAGAGCAGGAAAAGGTCATCAATGACCTCACCTCTAGACTAGAAGAAAAATCCAAGACTTTTGAGGGTATTTAGGAGGATTTTATTACTCTTAGGAGTAAAATTGAGACTGAATCAATTCCAAAAGTATCAAGGAAGAAAATACTGTTGGGAAGATTATCATATCCAGAATTACTTGCAAGAGCCAAGAGTTGTTCAGATGGGGTTTGAAAAATCTTGACTAATCAATGACCCGCTTTCATGGGAAAGAGTGGAATTGGCTGTAAAGTTGAGATGTTAACTACTGTAAGTAAAGAGAGCCAAAAGAAAGAAAAGATGAAAGTTGGACATGTTGAAACGCTGCCTAAAGTGCTGAAAAAGAAACCCTCAATCCAAACTAAAAAGAGAACTGAAAATTATCCTCAAACATTCAGAAATGAAAGGTAGTCCAACTATTCTCCCAAGGAAGAAAGTATGAGGAGAAACTCAAGTGAGAAAGAATTTCCTCTCATGAAGTGTTAGTTCCATGTATATCTGGGTCATACCATGTCATATTGCGATGAGGCAAGGAGCTACTTGAATGGGGAAGATCTCGGACATCAACAAAGGAGACTGACTTCATATCCTCCATCTTATAGAAGAAATAGTTTCTATGAATACTATTTTTTCCTCAAATTTTGGTCATAAGGATGTTAATTGCAGGCAGATAAAGGACATTGAAACCTCATACTGGAATTCAAGACAATTCAAATATCATCGAGAAGAAAGTGTTTCCCTTTCAAAAAAAAATTCTCCTCTCGAAGAAGACTTTAACTATGAAGAACCAATGTACACAGATGAGATAATTGAAAGGACATCAGTGCTCTATACACATTCAAATGTCTCATGGAATGAAAAGAAGAATGTTGGGAAATCCAACCTTGTAGAGGTGGCCCTCAATGCTACAAAAAGCAACACTACATGGATTTTGGATAGTAGTGGTGCATCCCATATGACAGGTAATGCTGTCCTGTTAACAGATATATAAAAAAATTTGATGGAATGGTTTGATTTGGTAATGATGGATCTCTAAAAATCAAAGTTAGTGGATGTAATGAATTAGCTAATGGAGATCTAAAGAAGACTGAAGTACAATACGTAGATGGCCTACGTCATAATCTACTCAGCGTGATTCAAATCAGTGGCTCGGGACATATTGTCACTTTTAATCAGAAAGGTTGCACTATCAAGGGAAAGAAAATATATTCACTTATGATGGGATTTAGAACAGAAGGCAACCTGTATCAGGTTGATAGTAATGAAAATTATTGTTACATGACGTCTTATGAAGAAAAAAATTTGTGGAATAGGAGACTGGGACACATCAATCAACAAGACATGAAGAAAATATAAAAATTGTGGATTGTGATGGACATTCCAAACCTGAATCATGATTTTGAAAAATCATGTGATGCTTGCATTCGTGGAAAGCTGGTCTACCGCTCATATCGGCCAATGAAGAAAAGGGCATCTCATCTTATTGATCTAATTCATACAAATGTATATGGTCTGATAAATATTGCTGGAACTCATGGAGAAAGATACTTTGTCCTTTTTAATGATGATTACAGAAGAATGGCATGTGTTATGTTCATTCATAGGAAACGAAAAGTTCTTGACTGCATAAAAATATATCGGCGAATCAACGAGAATGATACTGGATGAACAATTAAAGTATTGAGATCTGATAATGGAGGGGAATACACATCCATAGAGTTTGAGAATTACCCAGAAAAAGATGGAATACAGCATGAGGTAGGTGATGTGAGAACTCCATAGCAAAATAGAGTTGTTGAGTGCCAGAATCGACATGTCAACAACATGGCAAAGACTATGCTGATTGAGAGTGGTATCTCTCTCCATTACTGGAAGAAAGTTGTTGAAGCTCCAGTGCACATTCAGAATTGAACAGGGCTTTATAGGGGAGAAACGAAGACACCATATGAATTGTGTCATGGAAGTAAGCCTTCATTGAAATTTATTCATGTTTTTGGAAGAAAATGTTTTATCCGAAATAAAGAAGGATATCAAAGGAAGTTTGGTGAAAATGCTGAAGAAGGAATTTTTCTTTGGTATCCAATGAACATAAAATCCTACAAGTGTTTCAATAAGTGATTAGGAAGGATTGTGGAAAGTAGTGATGTTTTGATAATTGAAGAGAAACCCCCAAATGCTTCAAGAACGTCAAATGCTGATGTGATAGAAAGTGAGAATGAAAGTGAACATGGAAAAAATAAAAATACAGAAATAGAGGATGTTGTTCAAAACACCCAGTAGTCATATCATGATGTTGACTGAGAAGAATAATCTGAAGACGAAACTATGGCTAGAGAGAATGAAACTGAACCTCGAATGAGAAATTGAAGAGCTGAGATTGATACATCTAACATAATTGTAGATAATAGTGCACCCACACAAACAATGAGGATGAGGAATAACACACAATCTGCATTTCTTTTAATTGTGGAGCCATCCTCATTTGAAGAAGCTTCAAAAGATTAATCATGGGTGAAATCCAAGAATTAAGAGTTAGATAAAATTGACAAGAATCAGACATGGGATCTTTTCTTAAGACCCAAAGGTCACAATGTTATTGGTAAAAAATGGATCTTCAAAAACAAATTTTATGAGCATGGATGTGTTATTAGAAACAAGGCATGACTGGTATGTAAAGGATACTCCCAATTTGATGGTGTTTATGTTGAAGAAACCTTTCCTCCGGTGGCTGTACTGGAGTCAATCAGGCTATTCCTTAACATGGCACTGCAAATAGGATATAAATTTTATCAAATAGATGTCAAGACAACATTCTTGATTGGCGTAATCTAAGAAGAAGTCTACATTGAACAAATAGTGGGTTTTTTTCTTGGTACTGATGAAATAATGGTCTGTAAACTAAAGAAAGCACATTATGGCTTCAAACAGGCACTACGGGCGTGGTACTCCCAGCTGGATTCTTATCTCAAGAAGCTGGAATTCAAAATAGGAGGAGTAGATCACAATATATATGTGAATAATTCTCCAATAGATCAATTCATGGTTCTAGTCTATGTTAATGATATCATATTTAGTGGCAGCAGGCAGAAATCAGTGGATGCATTTTCCAATCACATGAAATCAGAATTTGAAATGTCTATGATTCGGAAGCTCACATATTTCTTGGGGCTGCAGGTGATTCAAAATAAGGATTACACTTTCATTTCTCAAGAAAAGTATGCAAGAGAGAAGTTGAAGAAGTTTAATATGAAAGACTCCAAACCAATATCAACTCTGATTGCAGTTGGAACCAAACATACAAAGCACGAGGATGGGGAATCTATAGACCCCACTATGTAAGGAGGATAATTTGGAGCCTATAGTACCTGGCAACGACACAGCCAGATATTGTTTTTGCAACCTGTCTTATGGCCCACTGTCAGAGTAATCCAAAGGAGGAACATATGAAAGCAGTAAAAAGAATCATGAGGTATACTCAAGGTACTCACAATTGTGGTTTATACTCTGTTGTAGGAAGAAACAGTGAATAATCATCATTTTCTGATGCTGACTGGGATGGAGATGTAGCTCACAGAAATTCCACCAGTAGTGGAGCATTCTATATTGGAAATAAATTTTTTGGCTAGTTGATCAAGAAACAAGAAAGTAATTATCTTAGTACCGTTGAAGCCAAGTATATCTCTACCACAAAGGCATGCACTTAACTAATATGGATGAAGCAACAACTAAATGATATTATTGATGAGGTGAATAAACCAATGGTAATTTGCTGTGATAAAAAGAGTGTTGTTGATCTTATGAATAATCTTGTTCAGCATTCTTGTAAAAAACATATTGAAATCAGATATCACTTTATCAAAGAAAAATTTGAGCAAGGAGTTATTTGAATGGATTATGTAAGAACTGATGAGAAAGTGGTTGATATCCTAACCAAGCCACATTCAGTAGCTGTTATTGATAAACATCAGCTGAACCTCAGTGTTCAGACACCTCTCGATGCATAAGGAGGTTACGTAAATCTCCTGTCCCTAGTTATGTTGATTGTTTTTTAATCTGTTTATGGATGTGATGCAGATTTATGTGGGAGATACTAGCCAGGTGGAGCGTGGTTTAAACTGAAAAATGAAGAAATTACAGGTCTTTGGGTTTATTGTCAATGGGGGTGAAAGGAATACATTCAGGCATGTTCATGCAAGTAATTCTTCTGTGACACGATGAGAATGCCACGTTAGTGATAGGATGAGAAGTATGAGAAGGAATACATTGGACATGTATTGCTTCTTGAGAATCATTGAGAATTCCAAAACACATGAACCCAATTCAAGCTTCCTCTCTTGTTTTCTACACCGAGCATTGCTCACGTAGACATAGAGTGTCGGATGAGTTGAGTCTTGAGTTTTCTTTTTTTCATAATGATGGTGATCTGTTGAATTTATTTTCTGATTTCCAACATACCCAAAGGGGGAGATTGTTGGAACCATGTTCATCTATGCATGAATTGTAGAATGGTTTGTGTTTGTTGTCAATCCTCAGAGGATGTTCAGAATGTGTTCGAGAAAAGTGCTCATACAGGTCAAACATAGAACAGTATTGAAGGTGGCATCTTTTTCCAGTGTTTTCCAAATTTCTGGACCTCAAAAACTATCAAAAGGAAAAATGGTGTTTTTAGGAAAGGAACTTGTTCTCCGGATATATATCACGCAAGTGACTTGAACGCCGAGAAAGGACTTGAATGTCGGTGCCTATGAGGATTGGAAACATGCGCACCTATTGTTCTTAATGATTAGAACATCAAAATATTGCAAAGGAAAGAGGGTCGCACAAGTATTGGTTGGATCGAGCAAGTGAGTAGTGCGATAGAGGCTTGGGCGGTTGGACCTGCACATCAGAAGTTGCGTGCCGAGATGAGGCTTGCGTGCCGCCACGCAGGGTGTCCATTTTGCCTATAAATAGAGGACCACCCCTCCTAATTTCTCATGAAGTTCAAGACTTATAGTTTTTCTGAGATCTCATCACGCAAGTGTGTGAGTCGTACAAGTGGTAGTTTGGTCGCGCAAGTGGAGGTTGAGCACTTGTTGATGGATGTGCGTCCAAGGTGGTTTAAGATTTAAAGAAGGTTAGTCCCACAAGTTTGGAGTAGAAAAGGGATGTGTCTCGCAAATGTGTTGGTGACACCTGCGCACCGAATTTTTGTCGCACAAGTGACTTGTGCGCTGAGCTTGGAGAAGCACGCCAGGTGAGGTTAAAGTACACTGGTCTTTTTGGAGCTTCATGAAAGGTGGAAGATTTCCCGATACCTTTGGTGACAAGTGAGATTAGTCTATGAGTAAAATATGGAATTCAATAGAGCATATACATACAACAGAGGATTCATTATTTTGCAATGATGATGAGACCTTCATGTCTATAAACTAAGTGGGACTTCACCAAAGGCAGTGAGCCAGTGGGAGTCAATGGGAGTGACCCGAGAGACACAGTGAGCTATCCATGAAGCTTTGTAAAGGCAGATAGCCTGGGATAGATTTACTATTCCTGAACCTTTGTAATCCACATCTTGTGATGTTTAGTGGAATTTGGTACAACTGAAAACCTATCGGAGTATGCTCCTTGTACAAAGCCCTTAGTGGTGAACGAAGTAAAAAGTGTTGTGTCATCATTCTGCATTTCAATGTTTGCTTTCTGATCATATTCATCATATAGGATTAACAAGTTCCTACCAACGTGGGAACAACATCCATCACATAAAAAGAAAAAGTGGTCACCCTGATTCACCCCTCCCCTTTTAGGGTGTCCCGGGGTCCTATATGAATCAGATTTTTTCCTTGACTAGATCCTATGATCAAGTAAAATTTGATTCATTATGCACAATAAAAAATTATCTTTGGTACTATATTCTTGGAATATAATATGATATTAACTTGGAAACTTTTTATAACATGCACCCAAAAAATTAAACATCATTTATAGAAATAAGGAAATCAAGTAATTGTATTTTATCATGTTATTTATCTTAACGGTAAAAGGTAACCCCACATTTAGAAATATGATATAGAAAATGATTTTTTTGATTTCTTATAGTCCATTCCACACCTCGTTGCTTTATATTTTTGTTAGTCATTGACATTCTCATGATCATTCACATTCAAGTGATCAATGTTTTATGTCACTCTCCACCATTTTTTGGAATGTAATTTTTAAATCCATTCCCTTATTTTCACTTCCTGCTAATGTTATTATACTTGTATACCTAGTTATTCTTCATTCATATGACTTTTATATTTCTCCTTCCCTCTATTCAAAAAAAATTTATTAACCCATTTAAATACATATGGTTTCAAAAATGAGATTTTTTAACATTATACCCTTTAATTACCAAAATCAATATCAAATTTCAAGGAATAATTTATTTGGTGTGAGATAATATAATTCCCTAATATTTTAAATTAAAAATATATTCAATAACATAAATAACATGCAACATTGTGCTTTAACAACTATGAAATATTACAATATAAATATAACCCTAATTACATAACTATTTAATTTTAGGATATTTAAATAAGTTAACACATCATAAAATATATTTATAAAAGTACTCCTAATTAAAAAATTTATTATTTAATTCTTATCAAATAAGCTTACAATTTTTGGTAAAGTTATATTATGCTTTAAAACTAAATTTTATTTAAAAATGGTTTTTATTTATTATTGTGAGAAAATATTTTAATTAATTTGTTCCACTTTTAGAAAATTAATTATTTAATAATGATTAATTTTTTTAAATAATCATAACAAAATCATCTTACAATGAAATTTGAAGATTTTTTCTAAAAGGATACATTATTCAGTGAATAGTAAAAAAACCTATTTTATAGAAAACTTTCATATCTTATCCTATATTTAAAAAGTACGATTTTTTTAATTTTTTTAAAAAAATTTCAACCTTTTCATTTTTTCAAAATCTAATTAATTTCATTTGAACCATCATTATGCATAATCTTGAAAAAAAACATTTTTATGGAAAACAATTTGTCGCTTCCTTTTTTATGATTATTTTAAAATTAATCACAACCAATTATACATTTTGAATTTGAAGAAAATGAATTCAATATTTGGAATCATAATGTTAAATTTTGGTAAATGGTTCACATTTACTTTTGTTCGTAATGAATAAAAACCTTGGTAAAAATGTTGTCACCATTGTAATGATAAAACAAGTAGAATAAGGGTAAAACTATTAAATAAGGATGAAAAATAATCCATAAACTTTGGTATATTTAATTATATTAGTTTAGTTATATAACACCATTAATATATTCAAAAATACATAATTTATTTCCATTTTTATTTGATAAATTTCTTTATATTAGTTTATAAAAAATAAAAATTTCAAAATGTATCTTTCTTTCATTTAATATCAATAATATTTTGAAACTGAGATAAAAAGATGTTATTAATGGTTATCAAAAAATATTTTGAATATTCAAAAATTAATTTCATGATCATAATTTAATTTTAATTCTTATTGATGAAATAATTATCTTAAATTCCAATTTAATTTCGACACAATTCTTGTACAAGTAGTAGAAAAATCAGTTCAATGACTTTAAAAAATGGAAAAGTAATATTTTTTAGTAATTTATGGTTTTAAAATAATTTTTTTGATAAAAATATTTTATTAGTGATATGGAATATGTTTTAATTATAATTTCAATTCTATATTGATATTTGTTAAAGTCAAATTGTAAAAAACATTCCTAAAATCACATTTATTTTATTTTATTTTATATAATTATTTATAAAATTATTTAAAATTAATAAAATTATTATTTATAGAAAATAATGTTATATAACCTATAATATCATTTATTATCCATTTATGGGTCATTTTCCCTTATATTTTATGGTCATTGACCCATATACAGTAAAACACACATTTATCATGGTAATCATTACAAAGGGTAATGATGGGGCTAAAATAGGATAAGGGTTAGGATGACATAAAAGTATATAAATTTTATTAAATGAGTGAATTTATAATTATATAATCCCAATAATCTAAATATATAAATTTTTTCCACTTCGACATAAAAATTAATTTATATTAATTTAATACTTTAAGTAATTTCAAGGGTTCCCCTCTCATCCCTTATATAATAATAAAACCTCTCCTCTATTCCTCACACTTCTTGAGACTGTTATCTCAACCAAATAATATGAAAACCTCTTATTGAATTCCTTATATATTCTTGAGGTGATAGTATTATAAAAATACTATCCCTAGATTCCTAAGGGAGATATCTAAATGAGGTTCTTTAAAGTGTAGGAGTTAAGGAAAAACATTGAATATTGGGACTTGAGGTTATGAAGAATAATGTTAAATATATTATGTATTGAAATGTTTCATGTGTGAATAATTTTATGGTATTGTTTAAAGTATTATATTGAAATACTAAAATTTTGGTATATTAGTAAAATGATCACTTGAAGACATGGTTGTGTAATATTTTATACCAATTATGAAAAACATTAACACTAAAAGTTCCATTGGTATGTATTTAACCCTATATTTCTCTATGATTTTGTCTATTTTGGATGTAAAAAATGGTTTGTGTTTTTTAATATCAATTCCATAAATACAATGATCAAGTTTTTATCACCAAATCAAGGGTTGCGGGTTTGACGTTGTTATATTATAATGTGATGATATATTATAAAATAAGATAAATTGAAATTTTTT
This sequence comes from Viscum album, assembly GCA_963277665.1. Classification (NCBI taxonomy): domain Eukaryota; kingdom Viridiplantae; phylum Streptophyta; class Magnoliopsida; order Santalales; family Viscaceae; genus Viscum; species Viscum album. The sequence continues at coordinate 1,104,958,947 of OY728137.1, forward strand.
AAATTGATTTTTATTAAATGTTCAGTATGATATTTTTATATTAATTATTTTTTTTTGAAATTTTTTGACAATACCAATGTTTTTTCATGTGGATATGATTGGTGTCTAAATAAATAAAATATACTTGATAATAAAAATTATTTATGATATTTAAAAAATATAGAAATAACGAAAATTTTAATTTTTCATTACATTATCCACTTAATATTCTTGAATATAAATTTTTTATATTCTTTTTATTTATTAACTTTAATTTAAAATGTTTAAATTTATTCATATAAATAATATTCCATGTATTTAAGGAGTTTCTGATATGTATAAATTAATATTTAAAATAAGTTTACCCAAAAACGTGGGATTTGATTGTTATAATTCCAAAATGGAGATTTATTGTAACTATTTTAATAGATTTTCTTGACAATTATATAGAAAACAATGTCACTCTTGAGAAATTAGGTATAGATAATATGAATTTTTTTAGATATATAACTTTATAGAGGTTTAATATATGTTCTAAAAAGGTGGGGTTGACATCCTATTAAAAGATACATGATCGTGATTAAGAGTTTTCTTAAATATAATTTCAATTCAATACCTGAAAGAGTATAAAATAAATTTTGAATGATATGTATATGGATATATATTGAATACTATAATTAAAAATTTTCATTGTGTATATAAATTTTCTATGAAAAATTAGTTTTATAAAAGAATCCATTTAATGTCGTAAAACATGATAATTTGATTGAAGCATGGGGTGAATAAATTAAGTAATTATAAGTATGAAAAAATATATGGATTGAATGAGAATCATATAAGAAATAAGACTATCTCAAATGTGCCTAAAAATATGAAGAGCTGAAATCCTTTCATGTAAATACAGATCTATACATAAATTATTTAGTATTGGTATTTCTAAAACTTAGGTTCCCATGGATTATTTTATATAATGAAGAAAATTATGATTTACCATAAAAATAAGTTATTTTATCTGACATGAAATTTGGGTTATACTTGGTTGGGGAACCATAATTTTCATCTGTATAGAGGAATTGGTTTGAGATATTTTATTAGAAAAATTTGGAATGGATATTTTATACTGAAATATTGAAGCGTTATATATGATATAATTGATATGGTTATTTAAGACAATATCTATGTTATTTGAGAATGATAAATCCAAACCAAATCATATAAAAATATAAAGTATGTCTCACTAACTGATATGATTTATGAATAAACATTTTAGTGTGAGTACATTCGATAAAATTCCGTATTGGATACTTTTTCAAGCAAGATATCCACTAGATAAATATCATTTTTTTAAAGTATTATGAATTTATCCAAAGCCTAATTTTGATATATATTTTATATTGGATTTAAAAAATTTTAAAATGGTATTATAACTTGATAAGTATTTATAGTTATAAGGATCTACAATATGATCATATATAATTTAATTTTATATAAATCAATTTCTTTAACTTTGACTCATGGGTATTAGATATCAATTGTGCATCACATAGTTTTTTATTTATAATGACTCAAAAATATAAGAAAATTGGTTAATGGATACATATGTATATATGTTGTAAATATAGTACAGTTTTTTCAATAGATGTGGGAACATATGATTTATATCTACTCATTGGATTAATTCATGAATAATAATGTTTTAACTATATTTGGCCATAAATATATATTTTATTTGTGCTTCTTATTTATATGTGGAAGGATTTTCATTCATTACTATGAATTTTATTTATATATATGAATGAAATTTTTTATGCAATATGAAATATTGATAATATTTTCTGATTTCAATAAGTCGATAATTTATATATAATTTTTAAATAAGAAGGTAAAAATAAATGATTCAACCACAAATTTCTTTGGGAATAATATCCATATATATATATAAATAAATAATATCAAAATTCTCTATAATTATAGTAAGTTTTAATAATTTGGTTATAAACAATTTCATAAATGGAAATATTATTTATTATGATGTATAACCAAATCTCTTTTATTGGAAAAGCTGAAATAGATAGTATGCATTTAGATTTAATACATGGCGATATATGTACTCTAACGTGTAAAAAAGAATGCGGTATTTGTAAGTAATTAAACAAATTAATGATGAATTTATTTTCTTTGTTTATATTTTTTTATAAATAAAAGGGTCTAATGAATTTAAATATTAAAGTTATTCAAAATGAAGAATATAATGAACTTGGAAAGAGTACTAACATATTTTTTAGGGACATAGATGAGAAATTATGACACCAATATTTCATTGATAGTATAAGAGATTATGTAATTGTTTCATAAACTAATCCTCAAACATATCCCTTATATAATGTTGTTCCTAAAATTTGAAATCATTATTTAGTAAGAACATTTTAAAAAAGGATTTTTGAATTAAAAATTACTATTTAATTCTTGGTTAATGATCTCTAAATGGCTACTTTATTACAAATAAATATTTCGTTTAGAAAATTTATTAAAAACATAAGATATAGACTAGAAAATATCGTAAATAATTTCATTGAAATTTTGTGTTGTGAAGCTTATATGAAGTGTAATATTTCAAATTAACTCAACCCTAACTTAGTAAATTTTTAACTTCTTTGATATCTAGATGAAATAAATTTTTAAATTTTATAATCCATAAGATCATAAAATTGTTGTCTTGTATTAAGGGATATTTCATTAAAAGGAATACATTTCATACTAAAGTTATTGGAGAAAAACTAACATAGTTTAGTTCATGAACATAGAAAAGAAATATTTTGGACATGGAATATGATATGGTTTTTAAAGATTTTATAGAAGCTAAACCAACTCATATATAATAATTACTATACAAAATAAGTAGGAATCATAAATATTCATATATATATGGATTTCTTATATACAAGAGTTGTGTGTATAATTTCATAGATGGATATCCCATAACCTATGAAAATTTTACTGATTCCTTTTATTATTAGATAGTGGTCATGAAATCTAAAATGAAAACCATGTACAAGAATAATGTTTATAACTTGGTTAATCCACTAAAGGGGGTAAGACCAATAAATTATATTTTTTAAAAATTAAATCTAACATGGATTTTAAATTTTATAGATATAAATATCCTTCGATAGTGAAATATTACAAAAAAATCATTCTTATTATTTTGATGAAGTTTTCTCTCTAATTAATATGTTAAATTCCATTAATATTTTTATTATTATAATAGAATATTATGATCATGAGATAATAATAATTTCAAATTCACATTAACCAATGAAATAATCTTCTATAATGTTTATATGATATAAATTAATGTTTTTTAGGATCAAAATAGTGTTTCTAATATTGTAATGATATAACTTCCATTAATAAATTAAAGTAAGATATATAGAGTTTGAATATATTTTTTGATAATGAAATAAAAGTGTTAGATTTAACACAAAATTGAGTTTATTATTTTTTTATTATCCTGTTAGAAGGAGAATTATCCTATTACTAGGGTTTTATGTGGATTTTATGATATTTATTAAAAAAAATGTCGCTATTTTTAATGATAAAAAGGCTTAGTTGGGATAATATTTATCAATGAAAGACATGGATTAAGTGTTCTAAATAGTGGGTGAATATATGTCAAGAAAGATCAACAGGGTTGATTAGTTTGTGTAGAAATTCACATATTGGTAAAGATCTAAACAGTTTTACTATGAAGAAATCCAAAATGGGGTTTATTTTAACGTTACCTAATTTAAGTATTAAAGTGGAAAATTTCCATTTTATTGAGTTAAGAAATAGATGAATGAATTCAATCCCTTTTTCTTAAACCATAAGATAAAACTTTTATGTTAGTTAATTTACACAACTAGATGGCTCATATGATTTGATCATAACTATATGATAGAAATAAAATCCTAGTGAATGACATTGTATTGTTATAAATAATATCCTTATATACATAATTAGGAGTAACTATGTATTATTTGTCCTTGGAGCTATTAAATATCTCATTTTAAATGGATTATAATAATTATATACTCAAAATATTAAGGGTGAATCAATATCTCAATATGTATTATTATTTTACCCCAACGAAGAAAAAGTTAGATGGTAGAGTTTTATATAACACACAATGATTGATTATACAATTGATAGAGAGTGAAATATTTTATTACATATAACAAATAATTTATATTTAGATCAATAGGTTCATAAATAAACTAATGTCAGTTCCTAGTATATCATATATAAAATAGTTGTATTGAAAAAATAATGGATATCTCATATAGGGTTGGAAACCCTATTTTGGATAAATAAACAACCACATTCTTTACATTTACTATCTAATGAGATACATTATTGAGAGTGGTGACACTAATATTTATCAACTGGTCACATATGTTAATGTAGATGATCCATTAATAAAATCACCAGTGTAATAAAAACCTGATGGGCATATAAAATCCTTGGGTATCTAATATGTTGGGAAATGAATCTAACGTATTTTGTTTTTTCTTCATCCTAAATCTATTATATATGATGTATGTTTTGGGGCTATAAAATGAATCATGGTTTAAATATAACTGAAAATAACCACATTATATTTTATTTATGTAATATGTGTTTATTATTAGAACATGGAATAATAATTAACAACATAGTGGAAATGTTTGTGTTTTTCATAATCAATGATTTTCATTGAAATTTATGGGGTTTGAAAAAACTATTATAATTATTAAGAGTATACAAAGTTCACTCATGATTTATACATATGAATTATTGACTTGATTATCCAATTAAATTATATCAAATGGAATGTCATAGATGATGTATTTGATAGACATAAGTGTCTATAGTTTATATTTTTTTAAAGGTTGGGGCAGAAGCCTTAATTTATTATTAAATAAAATACCTTTTTTGTCTAGGTAGAGGGAGACCCATTACAAATCTCGAAGTCCCAAGGCCATGTGGAATTAAAAAGAGGATTGAAAAGCCCATTTTTTTCCCAAAATAACCCTCAGAGAACCGTACTGAAACAGTATCCACACTACTATAATACTGTCGCTGCTATGGTTCTGCTACAATACCTCCTCTGCTACAGTTTCACTACTACTACAGTCCCACCACTAATATAGTACTATTGCAGTTACCTGATACAGTAATACTATATTACTTCATAAATTCACCCTTTCCCAGATTTGATCCTGGTTCTATAGTTTATATTAATCACCTTTTTATTAATTTAACATTTTATTCCATATGTGAACCTTTACACTTTTATAAAATTATTAAATCAAACATTAGGTTGAAAAAATCACCTTATTCTTGGGTATGTTGCTGATAATGTGACAGAATATAACTAACCAATATAAAATTTTCCTTCATTATAATAGTTTTGAAATATAGGTCCTTAATTTAATTAAATTGATGAAATCCATACCCATGATTAGTTGAGTGACTTGTGATGTGTTTATCTTCTTTAACGAATAAAATTTTATGTATTCATCAAAATTATTTAATATATTTTAGTTTAATTGAGAATTTATGGATTATTTTATACAAGATAGACATGTTACATGTCTTATGGATGAATTTTCTGTCTTGAGTAAATGGATTATATGAGCATGAATGAAAATAAATATAGTGAACATTTACATAGAGAGACATGTTTATTTAATAGATATTACACTATATCCCTTTAATGACTAAGTATTATTTATTATTTTCTAAATTTCATTCATTATTTATAATTATTAATTGATAATTCATATTAATTTTCTATGCGACAGAGGCCTATAGAGTAACAGATAAGGTTATTGAATGAGTTTTTATTTTTATACAAAGTGATTACCCTGAATAATAATGTTTAAAGTAATTTATACAAAAGTGTTTGGATGTGATTTAACAAGTTTTTTATGAAATATAAAAAATTTATTTAAGGATTTATTTCAAATAAGAGAATATATATATATATATAATGTACTTTTATAAGAATTACCTCATTGTCTATATTATAGGCTTCATCAGGAAATATGTTAGTGATAAATATATATTGTATGTATAATATTTTTTTCTCTATAGACTATTACTTTCTTTATCATACACAACATGCGATGATACATTTATTTAATTACAACATAAATCTGAACGTTAAATAGGTTAATGATCATTTTAATTAAATGATGCATATGTTATAAATTCATAACATAAATGGATTAATCTCTATAAAGAATTTATAAAAGTCAATAACTCATAGAGGATCATTTATTAACAATGGTGGAAAAGAAAAACATATAATTGCATCCTTTGGGAAACAAGGGTCTGTGATATGACTTGAAAAAACAATATACCTTTTATCTTCCATAAAAAATGGTTTAAACCCCAACATTGGAAATAAAATAATGTCCTTCCAATTTTTTTAAAGATTCTATTATCGTTATATCACATTTAGAGGAAATAACCTATTTTTTTATATAAGTGATTATCTAGTACATCATAATTTTATGGTCATTGGACAAAGTGCATGCCCTTTTATATTTATCATTTATTATTATTTCCTTCCACAGAAGGATTTTGGTGTTGGGTTTTAAAATATTATTATATATAAATATATTATATGTCCTTAAAACTTATAAGTAAGAATATATGAGAGGTGGGGGATGGATCATCGTATGTAAGGTTAATTAATTTCTTATTTATTAATATTTTGGATCCTATATTTATGATTAGTGAAGATAAATTATTTTATTATTCTATATTCCTAATGAATTTAATGAAATAAATATTGAGAATAATGAATTACATTTTTCACATATAATATATAGGATAATCTAAGGAATAATAATGACTCACTCATTTAATCAATTATATTTATAATCTCACTTATTACAGTGATTTTTAAAGAGATTATCTCTCTAGGAGTACAAAATTTTCTATATATTAAGATAATAGTTTGTAAAATAAATTTTCTCATAATTATCGAAATATATCCATCCAAAGATAAATACAAAATAAACCATATATATTTTATAACAAAAAATGATCTTAGACATTAGCCTAATTGTGTTATAAAACTCAAAATTTTTAATAATGTGCATTCTCATACTCCTCTTATAAATTTATTATTTTTTCAACATTTATATGATCAATTTTTAGCAAACTTTTCTTGATAAATCATATTTAATTAATAATGTGTTTATGTCTCTATACCTAAAATTCATGTATTAATTTATTTTTCTGAAATTCAACCTCAAATATTGAGAAAATATGGCTGATGATCACAACTAGATTGATAAAATGGGTAATTTTATTTCTTCTATTTATTAATACTTTGATGTTTATCCAAGATATATAGTGGTTTCTCAATAATTTTAAATAAAAAATCTCTAATAATATGAATCAAAAAAATTATATCCATTTATGATGTTTCATTTTTTATTTGATCATCTTATCCTCAATAGTAAAATAAAAAATGATCCATGAAATCTTGTCTTTCAATTTACCACTACATATAGCTATATATATCATTTATCCTTATACATATTTTCCACAAATTATTTCATTCCCATCACTTAAACATTTTAAATAATGTTTTCTTTTTTAGGTAATATAAACAAATTTAACTCATCATAAAAAAATTCAATAAATTTATTATTTATTATAACCATTTCATTTTAATGATAAAAAATAGTTCCATTTTGGATTAAGAAATCTACATATTTTTTTTATTTTATATAATATATCGTAAATCCAATGAAACTATTTCAATAAGAAGGTGTCGATCTTCAATGTTCAAAATGATTTGAAAAAAAAATAATTCATAGAATATGTGATTTAGTGTATTTTTTAACCACAATAGTAAGTTTTTTTCGACCATGGATTTCACCTCAGCCTAATAAAACCAAATAATTTTTAGAGTCTCCATACACTATTTATATAGTTTATTTTCAGGAATATTATTATAGAATAAAACAGTTTCTATTTAAATTAAGATAAAATTCATTACAAGAGTGGGTAAAATTATCTAAATACAAACATAATTGGATTTATTGAACCTTCAATTTAAAGATATTATCTCCCTAATTTATAAAAAATATGTATTCAAAATTTTGTATTATATAAAATAAGTTTATCATATTTAATAGTATATATTTAGTATTATTGAATTTGAATTTTTCTATATGAATTAATTTTGATTTCTTAATCATATTTATTCTTCAAGGAAATATTTTTAAAATGGGTTGAAATGAAATGGTTTCGCAATTATTAGTAATAATATTTGATGTTTAAAGGAAAAAATTATAAAATGTATAAGTAAAATGATTTCTTATTCTGGATATCTTTAACATTGTGTGTTCACTATTACTAATGTAATAACAATGTGTGATGCTTTAAAATATTCATATTTTGATAAATATAGGGGTCATGGATTTTGATGAAAAAAATGAAAAGAAATTATATTTTGATCTTTTTGTAATTGCTTATATATTAAATTTATTCATGTAAATTATACTATTGAAATGTGTATGAAACTATCTAATATTTATGATGTGGAAAATAACATTAAAAAATAAGGCTTAAATTACATATGAAAAAAATATGGATTTGAAAATGGATTATTAAGATACCATTTAGGGTTTTATCTAGATAAATAAAAAAGTGTTTGAAGATATGAGAGATTTTATAGAAAATTAAAGATAAAATTTTAAAAATAACAATAAAGGGATAAAAAGGGAATTTTAATAATAATGTTTTATTCATTGAGGATAATTATTTGACATATGTTTCATAGAATGATCATTGAAGTATATTAGTCAACTGTGGGATGAAAATAAATTAAAAAATGGGTAATGTATAAAACTGAATTAGTGAAATATCATTATAGGCAATGAAAATATTCAATTTAGAATAAAAATTATAATAATATTTTGATCATTTAGTGACATTGGAATGTCAAAAAATATTAAAATAAAGAGGTATGTATGGTGAAAATTTCCATCTCACATATTATATATGTGTAAATATTGGTAATCATGAAATAAATTTATCAGTTAATAAGGCATATAGAAACTATTATGGGTTATATTAATGTCGTTAAGAAAAAAAGATCCAAATATCGAATGTAATGTTGTAACCTACAATACCCCATATCAAATATGGTAACTTCATTAACCTATAGTTCTCTTAGATTTATACTAGATACTAGTGAAAAAAACTAAATGATAAATTTTAAACCATTCGAGAGTTTTACCCCCATGAACCCACCATAGAGAAAATTCCATATTTTTATCATTAATCAAACATGGATCATCTATAAGAAGGGATGAACTAATCTAGTGATAAATAATAACAAGGCCTAAAATTATGTAATTTATTATCTTGGTATATAAAATAAAATGGAAGATAATATATTTATGAAATATGGATAATACAAAATAAATATATTACCAAACCAATATTCAAAATAATAATAAAGTTTACAGGAACAGTACATCATCGGAACATAAAAATATGGACTTCAACATAAAGTATAGAACAATATCCAACCTAATATTCGACTACCTTGAAACCAATCACACTTAAAATGAATATTTATACAATGATTCACAATCAAAATAGGAATATCTATAATGTCACTCTATAAGAGCCACTAATCTAGTTCCCTAATATCATGTTCCACAATACCTCAAGTGAGCATCCCCATACGGCAAAGGATTTCGACTAGCCATGTGGTTCTAAAAAGATACCTTTGGAGACAATACCCTCTTTACCAAACATTGAAAATTGGTAAAAACTAGAAAATATAAACCAGAAATAGTAATCAATATCCATTCCACATAATATCAATTCCCAAAAAAGGTTAAATTCCCACCATCATATATATAAACATGCCATGTCATAGTAGTGTTAGGGTCCATAATAAAATCCAAAATAAGACACTAATAAAAATCTCAAAAATGGGTCCTAACATCACGTCCAGACCCCCTGTCTATGCTCTATCCCAAATCCCATATCATCTATCTAAAATTATTCATTTACCTTTATCCTGACCAGAAACCGTGAATTTTTCTCAGGTACCTAACGGTGGCCTGAGCAAGGTGTGAGTACAACATAGTAGGCCACCCCCAATGGGTTATATAATAATATCCAGTCTAAAATAATTTATGAAAAAGTATGATAAACTAAAAGTAAAGTAATAGATAAACCATGTTTCATTATTTAATAATATATATTATGTATATTTATTCTCAACCCTGTGGAATACCCATACACCTCAAACCTACTTCATGCAATGTCAGTTTTCAATACTATACATCACAATGTCTATAGGTTGTAATACAATGAGTATCAGTCCATGTATCCAATTGGGATTCATAACATTATGTTTGACCACCCCAACCCTATATTATAGGGGTCATAGGTCATCATACGAGAATCATTAATCAAAGTGTCTAACTGGGATTTAGGAAACCATGTTCGACCTTCCCATCCATGATATATAATTGCATTTATATACCCTTAGAGTCATTAGAATGATTACACCCACCAAAATCATTGGTGTACCAGGGAACCTAGAGCACCATTCTAGGCCCCCTAGTGGAGAGGATCATTAATCCAAAATCTCACAAACCATTAATCATATATATGGGGTCTACATCAGATACCTTTTTATTAAACCATAAAAATAATGGTAACCTCTTCAATTTCAAATTTTCATGGTTCTTTACATTCACATGTTCCAAATTCCTATAGAAATCGTAATTCCTATTTATGTACATTATAACCATTTCCCCCTATTCTACATTTAACCATGTGGACATGTCTCTTTGACTATTTATAACCTTTACCCATTAATAATCCATAACCAATTTTTCTTATTCATGTTAAAACACACACCCCCTCATTCCATGTGAATATTAAAAACATATTTTCATTTGGGTTAATCTTATAAACCCTTGAATTCCTCATATTGAAATTTAATTTTCAAGTTCAAGGGAGTGACATACACCATAGATGACCTTAGGCCTGGTCAACTCATTCTAAATGTTTAAAAAAGGGATTTCAATGGGTCTAATAGAACCATTAGACTCCCAATAAAATATTTAATTCAAACTAATTAAATGTGAATAATAACGATAGGAAAATAAAGACCACATACACACATAAAAACATAAAGAATATGGGATATAAATTGTAGACCACTTACCTCAATATCATACAAAAAATATCTCTAAAACCATTTCATGGATTCATTCCCAAATAACCCTCGATCACCAATCTGAGACACCCCATGAAAAAAGGGTCTTGGGGCTTTAGAATATGTGTAAGCAACCAAAAAAATGTCAAATGACTATTCCTAAAAGGATATTCCCCCATTGACTCAAAACCCAAATCTTCAATTCAAAACCAAAAATACTTCAAATGAATATACATCAAAGTATATTCCCCATTTGATGTGATCATAGCTTTTGGTTAATAAACCTTGATTATAGGGGATAAAATTGGAGGCAAATTGGGTAATAACCCTTAAAACATGAAGGGGGAATGGTAAATTCCCATTTTTAATGATATGGATGGCTTGGCTATATGGTTGGACAAACCATGTACGGACCGTGTGGCACCCTCTATCCAAGAGGGGGGTCTATCTTCATAGTTTGAAAACTAATATGGTGTAAATGAACCTATCTTTATCTAAAAGGGTTAGGACTTGTGGTCTTCTAGTACATAGTGAACATTTAGTACTAACCATTATCCAACTACAATCCTGGTGTAGAATTTCATCCTTTACACATTTTTCATGCATTGAACCTAATAACATCTATGATACATATTATAATCTTGTGAAACCTTCAATTAACAAATTTAAATGATTTGAAATCCAATTTTAATCAAAAAATACCACTTCAAATGTTGGGATCTTATAACCTTCCCACCATATAAAATCTCATCCTTGAGTTTCACTTCCATGAATCAGTAAGCCCCTGTAATAAAAAGTTTTATCCATAGGGCCTTCATATCTAACTCCCACTCCCATGTTTCCTCACGAACATGATCATGATATAACAAAACATAGACCTAAGGCATAGTCGAACCCCAAATAATATTATCTACGTGACCTAAAATAAGTATTAGATGCTCCTCAAATGTAGCATCATCCTCAATTTCCACATTATCAACTTCGATCATATGAGATGGGTCAGGGAGATACTACCGAAGTTGTGACACATGAAAAACATCATTAATTGCACCATATAACTATGGAAGAGCCAATTAATACACCACTGATCTGATCCTCTCCATGATATCAATTGTCCCCATATACCTAGTCTCCAAAATTCACTACTTCAAAATCCAATGGTGGCCCAATCTCAGTGACACCTGAAAGAACATATGAACAACCACTTAAAACTCAAGTGTTCAATGAAATCAATCAGAAAATGAAATCAATCCACTATAGGATGTAGCTATATGATTTCGGATCAACTGGACATGTTTTTATGTTTCCTTCACAATACTCAGTCCCATAAACTCCAATTCTCCCACTCATTTTCAATATAAAGGATATCTTTGAGGTATACCACAGAGTACATCAAAGTTATCCGCATAAATATTCACCAGATAAATATTTTTATAGGTCAAATAAATGATTAGTACTTATTTCTCCCAATATTTAATAAATTTTATCATGCATGTAGTCTATATTTCCTCTAACACCAAGAAAGTATGTTCTGACTTCCCATCTGTCTAAGGGTGATAATATATACACAGAAACACATGAGTACCTACAATATTCTAAAACCCATTAAAAAATCATGTAGTAATACATGAATCATGATTTGATATATTACTCCAAGGTACCCCATGAAAAGGTACAACCTATCAGAAAAAAAGTCATACCACTGGTTAGTGGTGGAATCTTCTAAATCATCATGAAATAAAATAACCTTGTAAAACCATCTACAATAATCCATATTTCACCATTATTGTGAAGAGTACTTGAATTTACCACAAAAAAATACATGGTAACATCATCCCACTTCCATTTTGGAATGCGAAATAGTTATAAAATCTCGACGGTTGTGGATTCTCAACCTTCACATACTGAAAGGCATAACATCATTCCATGAAACTGAAATATCCTTTTTCATTCTTGGTCACCAATACTATTTAGAATTATTATGATATATTTTTATCAAACTGGTATTCAACACAAATATTAAGTCTTGAATCTCATGCATTATCTCTTCCCACATAACAGTAGGCACCATAAAGTTTCCATGAACATGAATAATCTCATCCTCGTTAATTTTATAATTTGAAGTTTTCTTCACACCTTTAAAACTATCTCTCAAATCTATATATTTTTGAACCCTCATACCACCTCCTATTAACATGTTTTAAAAGAGATGGATCAATAGAAAAGTATATGAGTGTCATAATATCTTTATCCTTCTGAACACATGTATACATATCTGAAAATAAATTCATCATCTTCCAATCAGAACAACACTCCTAAACCACATGATTTTAGGTCCTCCAACTCAATGAATTCGTAAAACTATTTCCCCTTCCATTCCAATAATCTAGTTCAATGTTGAACTAATTCATGTACTCAACCCATAGCCATTAAAATGTCTTTAGATCATGCTTTGAAAAGATATATTTGAGTTAGTTTTGATCATTATAAATAATTAAATTCTCACCCATAGGATAATGATGCATGTATTTCAAAGTATGAACAATAATAGTCAACATGAGGTTATACATAAGATAGTTCCATTCATATATATTGAATTGTTGTGATCCATACACCATGATTCTATCAAACTATATCAATACCTTCCCTAGTCCAATTATCATTGCATAATGAAAACAATGTACACTCTTTACCTAGTTAGGGTAATATTAGAATTGTTTTTTTAGTGGAAGGAATCTTCATATACTATAAAGAATTCTCACCTTCTTCAGACCACTAAAACCTTTAACCTTTCTTGGTAATTCATGAGATTGGTGATTCCCAATGAATTCTTTGATGAAGCTTCAATAATAACTATCTAAGGCCAAAAAACATCAAATATAAAAAACATTCTTGGAATGATCCAAGGAAACAACTACTTTAACCTTCTTTGGATCCACTAAAACACCTTCCTATGACATGATATGGCCCAAGAAATGCACCTTGTAAATCTAGAAATAGAACTTTGATAGCTTGGTGTATAGTTATTTCTCTATCAACGTACTCAAGATGATGTCAAGATGTTTTTCATGATTTTCATAAGTATCTATGTACACTATGATATCATCCATAAAACACGACTTTTAAAAAATAAATATACGACTAAAATTTCATCTTCATAAATTTTATAAACATAGTAGGAGAGTTTGATAACCCAGAAGGCATCACAATGAACTCATATATACTATACCTTCTTCGAAAATCAATACTTGGTATATCATAAGGTATCACTCTCAATTGATGGTACACTGGACTTATATTAATTTTGGAGAACACACAAGAACCCTTAAATGGTCAAAAAGATCACCAATGAATGAAAAAAGGATATATGTTCTTAATCATCATCTTATTCATCTTCCAGTAATCAACGTAAAACTATAATGTCCCATCATCCTTTTTGAAACAAAAACTAGGGATCCCCAATGTGATGTACTCAAATGGATAAACCATTTATCTTACAACTCCTATAATTGAGACTTGTGCTTCTAAAGCACTGTTGGTTCCATTTAGTAAGGTGTAATAGAAACTAGTCAGCTCCATGCATCAACTCAATCATAAACTCTACCTCTCTCTTAGGTAGCAGTCCAATAAAATCCATATGAAGAAATCTCGAGAACCAGTCCACCATTAAAGAGAATATATCATTCTCCACTCCCTTATCACAAATAAAAAGACAAAATTTTTTTGTGATATCAACTAGTTGTGGAATAATAGTCCCCTCATGGCCTACATAGATATCCCATTCCCCATGATGAATATAATTTTCATTCTCATGATATGTGAAAATCACTCTCCTACGATAACAATAAATATATTCTAGGTATGTGACCAATAATTCCACTACTAGTATCATGTCAAAACATATAATTTTAATCATATACAAGTCTGAAAGGATATTGTACCTACCAACCTCAAGGGAACAAACCTTACATTGATGGATACCCATTGATTATACCCCCAATGGTATGTCGATTGACATAACCGCAAAAAATATACTCCACTTACAAACCCAAACCATTCACAAAACTAATAGATATAAAATAGTATGATAATACTGTATCAATTAATGAACATGAAATCATAGAAGATTAAATAATCATACCTCAAACAGTCAACAGGAAATACTTTCCACCGACAGGTGTAGGCTGAACTATATGCAATAGTCATTTCCTTGTACTATATCCTCTTATCTGAGTCACCTAGGTTGAAATTACCTACTAATATAGATTTTCATTTCTCATAGTATCATATCCATCACCCCAACCATTATAGTTGATGGAACTCAAACATCCTATTTGATATGGGGTATCTGATAGACTATTGGTGCTCTATACTAGTCTAGACCCCCATCACTTCCCATAATACACGGATTCCTACAAAACCTATATATATGAAACATCCTTCTACAGTATTGGAACTCCATTGGTGGTTTTAAAAACTGAACACATACCAGAAAAGGTCATCCATGATGATATATGATGACAGAACAATCTCATAGAGAGGAAAAACTATCCCTTGGTGACACAGTATGCCACTGACCTGGTGGAAGTTCTTATATCAATTCACCTAAGTATTAAAATATATACCACTGGATCATAAATATAAAACCATATTACCTCTACTTGAGTCCTCTTCCAGTTTCCCCTTGTAAATTATATCCTAGTCCCATGTCATTTCAAACAACTTCAAATGATATATAATAACATATAACTTAATCTCACATCTAGGTCCATCCAAAAAATGCCAAGTCATATCTATATCATCTCCTATAAATGTAAAATAAAAATATTTACTTTTTTTTAAGTATCAAACATAACCTTTCACAATCATAATCCCCTAATTCAATCGCATAAAATATTCAAATTTCCTATGTCTCGTGTTATTAGGGTAAAAGTGTTCCAAGAACATCTCCTTGAATTCTTTCAATGCCATTCCCTCCACCTGATCATCCCAATATTAAATATCCCACAACCACTTCTTAGGTCCCTATATAATATAGGATTATAGATTGTAATTTTCTAGAGGGTCTCTATGTGGTCCAGTAATTTATGAAAGGACTAAATCCAAAACTCTTCTACCTCAATCCCACCCTCTCCAACAATGGTCAATGGATTCTGTAGTGAAAACTCTCACATCAGATCAAACATGCTCAACACATACCATACTGGGTCTCTTTCCAAAAACTACATAAAATAAGAGAAGTACTTCTGAAGTTAATGTTTCCTCCTATTACCCCAAAACAATGGGGGTTCTTGTTCCACTACTGTATGATCATTCCCGGTGATGTCCTCCGGAAACCCAACAAGTAAACATCTTCATGGTGGAATATCTCTATAATTCCAAATGCATGACTAAAAACACATAACATATTGTTTAAAGAGTTTTAAAAAAAATAGGGCTCACTGCTAGAAATAAACAAGGTACACTATATACATAGTCTCAATGGATAAAAACACATCTCTATCACTACCCTCAACCATCCTTATCTTAGATCATGGCTAACTCGGTGTAAAACAAACATTCAATTTACAACATCTCTTTTGACATAATTTCAGCATATTTAAAAATAAAAAATATCAACTTCCACATTACGTGCTATTTTAACAATTTCAATTTAAAAAAAATAAATATTTAGTATTTATCTGTCATTTTAACCCATTAAATTTACCAGTTCTCTATTATAAACAGTTATAACTCTTTATTAAGAACAATTTCCATAAAAGAAAAAGAAAAAAATAATACATGCCCAAAAACCATTATAACCTAATTTTACAATAGTTTTTAACATGATTCATTCCATATAAATCATGAGTTCATAAAATTATTCATGCGTATTAAAACCTCAATCCATGTCAGGACATGAATAAAACCTCAAGACAACATATAAAAAGTGTGTCACCCAACGGTGAAATATCATCCAAATGTAATTGTAAAACATCAAGAACTACTACATCACATAATAAAATTGTGTTTTACCTTAAAATGGGTTAGATAATCCCTTGAATGAGATCATTCACAATGCCTGACACATCCTAGTCTCTTGTCTTTCTTTGCTATATAGTAAGACAACATAAAACATCTCTAATAATATTTTATAACATCCTGTCCTAGGGGACACTAATCTAGTACATTGAGATGGAGTGAAAAATGGCCTCTAAGTGCCTCCCTATATTCCAGAGGCTTCCAAATAGAAATGATGATCTAAAAAGATACATGTGTAGATCATACCAAATTTACTAGAGTATGAAAATAGTGTAAAACAAGATAAATAATAACCAATTAATAGAAATAAAAATCCATGCATCATAAAATTGATTATAAAAAATGGTTAAATTTTATAGAGAATAAAGATAAACATGACTTATATTAGTGTTTTCCGGTTAAAAAATAAAACCTAAGTAAGACACTAAGAAAAATCCCCAAAATGGGTCTTGATGTCATGTCTGGTCCCCTCATCCATACTCCATCCCAAATCCCAAATCATCTACTATCATAGGTCCTTCTCCATTATCCTAACCTACAACCATGAATTCAACTTAGGTACCCAACAGAGTCCAAATATGGGTGGGAGTATAACTTAGTACTACAACACCAATGGTGTATACAATAATATCAAGTTTAAAACAGTGTATGTTGAAGTACGATAAATAAAAAGTCAAGTATTAGACCAAAAAAGTTTCATTATATAATAATATCTATATTAGTTTCATTTATTTTTTATCCCATGTGATACCCATAAACATCATACCTAATTTAGACAGTATTGGTCATCATTACGATATATCATAATGTTCAAAGGTTGGTATTCAAGGAGCATCCGTCTAAGAATCTAATTGGGATTAATAATGTCATGTCTGACCATTCAAACCAAGTATTATAGTGTTCAAATGCCGACATACAAGGAAAATCAGTCTATGTATCCAACCATAATTCAGAATACTATTTTGACCATCCCAGCCATGATAAGGAATTTTTTGTTCATACCATTAGAGTCAGAAGTGTAATTCCCAATACAGGGTTCGACTATAACTAGTTCCCTGATGTAGTTTAATACAAGACATCAGGTATGCCTCCTTATACGCTATTGAGGGTCCAATGAAATCTGTGGGGATAAAATACCCACATTATCAAAGTAATCCAAATCATATAAAATATAAAATAAGGAAAATTAAAATAGAAATAATCTTACATCACAAATCCATTACCCAAAACTAGGTACATGCCCACAACCCAAAAGTAGAAATTCCACGTAATATCATATAGTTCCAAGTATAAAATAAATAATCCTAAATAATGGAAATATGGAAAATCCAAAAAATGGGCCATGACGGAATGTTTAGTTCCCACATCCATATACACCCCTAATCCCCAAATCCAGCATCTAGCATAGGTCCTTCACCCTTTTTTCGAAACTAAAACCATGAAGTAGTATCACTTATCCAATGGTAGTCCTGGAAGGGTGTGAGTATAACTCTATAGGCCACCACCAATAGTGTCTACAAAATATCTAGTCTAAATAGTGTATATAGGAAAATAGTAAACAATAAGATAAATGGAAGATAAACTAGGTTACATTAATCAATGGGTTTTACATCTTCCACTTACATCATTATTTCCTCATGTTATACATATTTATCAAATTCACTTTGGCCAATACTGGTCAATAAATAATGCATAAGGGGGATCAAGTTTCTATAGAGAAAATGAATGATCCTTTCACAACAATATATAAATCTATATATAATCTAACATGCCAAGGTTCCTTATTATAGGTAATCCTAAACATTTACATGGAGCCTTAGTTTATGTAATCATAAATCACTCCTTTGAGCCTTGGTTAAAGTAATCATAAACCTGACCTTGGAGCCTCGGTCTTGGTAATCATACCACTTGCATTCATTAGGGAATAGAGCCTCAGTCTAACTCCCTAAAACATTTAATATAGGGGTGGGGATATAGCCTCAATCTATCATGATGTGGAGAGTATCCTAAATCCTACACCCCACGCATACCACTTATTCATGTCCATATTCATCTTTATCCATTAAAAAAAACTACTATTTAAAATCCATAACCCATTTTTCACATTCACGCTTGACCAAACACCCCCTTATTCCATGTTAACAACTAACAAAATTAACATCAATTCCATTTCACAAACTCATGTTAACAAACTAAACACAACTATCATTTGTTCCAATTCAAAAACCCATATATGTTAACATGGTAAAAATAATTATCATAGTTTCTATCACACTAACACTTCTATTTTCCATTTAGCTAGACATTTCTAAGTTCAAGGATGATTTACACACCATGGGAGTCCTTTATCCCAGTCCAATTAACCCCAACGGATCCCATGTGGATCACAAGTGGTTTATTTCATCATTTTGTTAAGACAGTAATCATTTCCTTCCAAAGAAAAAAATGGAAATAAAAAAGGCACCACAATAAAACAACATACACATAAATTAAACATAAATACTATGGGATATAACTTGTACACCACATTCCTCATGTTTATAGAAGAACGCTCACTAAATATTAGCCTCGGGATTTGAACTCGATCACCCTTTAATGTACCATCTTTGAATATATTGAAAAAGTTAGTTTTTGGATATTTGGAAGTAGAATAATGATTCCAAAAACTCTATTCTAGAAAATATAAGGAAAAGGAGTTTTAGACTCATTATTATATTTTATTCGCACCCAAATTCACTCGCAAAGGACAAGAATCCATGGAGAATCGCCTATTAAGAGATTGGAGAAGAATGGTTCATAACCCTTTATACTGTAGGGTGAAATGTGAGAAAATTGGGGAGATGTTTCACAAATATTGAAGTGGTAAATGATAAAATTTCCATTTTTAAAAGGGGGACATGGTTTGGCTACAGAGTTGTCCAAATAATGCACTATCTATGTTTCACACTTTGTCCAAAGGGGCCCTCGGTCGCACAGTCTCTTGGGAAGCCCACACCGATTGAAAACCCATGTGGTTTTCATATGGGATGGATCTTTCCAATACAACATGGTTTTGTCCCCCCCCCTTCATTCTTGGTTTTACCACCACCATTCTTCAGAGTGCGTGTTTTTATTACACTTTTAAGGCTAACCTTTCTCCAAGTACAAAACATTCACTAGATAGACTCGTTCCCTATTATTTTATATCTCAAAACCCTAGGACACCACGAAAGCTATAAATATTCTTGGTAAACAATTCATTATCCATTTTAATGTATTTAATAAAAATAAACAAGGGAATGCCTCTATGAATGGTCAGTATCATACAAGGAGTATCAATTCATCCCCTCAGAACAATGGTTCCCCAGGGTTCCTAGAGCATCATTATAGCCCTCCCAATAGAGATGAGAATCATTCCAACTTCCCACCAACCATTAATAACATATCCAAGCTCAGTATTAAAGAACATTTTATTAAACCATAATAATAAGGGTGCACCTCTTCATTTTATCATTTTCTTTGTTTTTTATATTCACTTGTTCCGGATTCCCATAGAAATACCATTTCCCATTTAATCAAATTATAATTATTTTTCATGTTTTTCAACAAAATTTTACCACATAGACATGCCTTTGTAAATAGTTATCACATTTATACATTTATAATCCATAAATTTCTTAACTTATTCATGTTAAACAAACACCCCTTTATTCATGTAAGAACAATAAACATATTTCTGTTTAGTTTAATCTCATAAACCCTTTAATTTATCATATAAAAATTTAATTTACATGTTCATGGGAGTGATACACCCCATGGGTGGCCTTATTCATGGATACACATCATCAATGGATCCAATGAGGATCATGAGGAGTCTAACACATTATTTAGAATCCTAATTTCTCATTTCTTATAATGTAATAAAATTATCAAACCAACAACCCATAATCACACCTATATACACATGAATAAATATTATGAATATGGGATATAACTTTTATACCACCATCCTCAATCATGTAGATAAATGTTTACTTAAACTAGAACCTTGATTCAATCCTAAAAACATCATTTCCCAAAATATTAATTTCCAAGAAAAGAAGGATTTTAGGTATTCATAATAGAAGAAAACATCAAACCATTATTAATCTAAAAAATAGAAGAAAAGATAGTGATAGACTCACTTAAAGCTTCAATTTTCAACCAACTATGCTTTAAAAAGACTGTTAATCGAAGGAGAACCACCCTTGGATAGCTTGGGAGCTTTTGGATCGTAACCCTTGATGCTTGGGGAGGAAATAGTAGGAAAATCTATAATAACCATTAAATTAATAGGGACGAAAATGGGAAATACCCTCTTTCATGGAGGTACGACTTTTGGCCTCATGGATGAAAAACTATGTCCCAACCTTGTGAAACCCTCTTTCCAAGAGGGGGTAAAGCTGAATTGTTCAAAAAACTGTGTGGTGGCCATGCACCTAGCTTTGTCTATAGGGGTCAAACTACATGATTTTCTAGGAATTTTGGGATGGTTGGTACTTGATGGTTGAAACCCATTATCCAAGAACATAATATACTAATTCCCCCTCTTTCATGAAATAAACCCTTGAACCACACATGATACCTATTATTCACTTATTAAACCTTCCATTAACTAATTTAAAGGGAGTGAAATAAAAAGAATGTTTCACCTTGAAGGTTCAGGATCATACAACATTATACAATGTTTATCGACGAAAAATAATTAACCATAATATTTTCATTAGTGGAGTGTTAGAATGCTAGAATATATTTGTTTTTATAATTTTCTCAACACTTATAAGGGAGTGGGTAAAATGTTGATGCATGTGAATGTTTCTAGGGAAAGTAACACTCAAATATAATTCCATATGTAAATATAAAGACAATTATAGATGTATAATACTAAAAAAAACATATCATCTAAAATAAAATTTCTGTTGTCATACCTAAATTTCTACTAACCCATATCAGAATAACCCTAAATACAGCCCAATCTCACTCTCCATATCCAATGTATCCAAATTAGATTTATCTACCAATTATAAGGGTACTAAAATATTCTTTATAAAAATGATCCATAACTAATGGAAATGAATAAAATGAAATCCATTTAATAAAATTTTAGACTTAATTCATATAATAAAAATATAGGTAGAATAATACAACCACTAATAAGAATAACTATTCCAAAATTGTATGATATTAAAATATAAATACAGTATGGGTTCAGATAGGTGTGGAGTGACATCATTTCTCTAATAGTAAATAATAAATGTAACCTTTTATATTTAATTTCATCGATAACCATCTAATAGAAAACCAAATTAGATAATTTTTCCTTTTAATGAAATTATCTTATAGAAGATCAAATTTTCCAATCCAAGAATTTGAACCAATATTTGAGTTGTGTCTAAGAACTAAAATGTAATTATCCACTTATGTGAACAACTAATAAAATTAAAATTTTCAATATAAATCTGTTAAACCCATTGATATATAAATTATTATCTTAAGAACCACATATAAATTCATGAAAATATCCAAAAGAAAATACACTCACTCTCGAGGAAATAAGGGGATACTTTTCACTCAATCAAAATACCTTTTAACCTATGTTATTGAAAATAAATGAATGCATTACCATATATTCTAGATCTTACCTAATTTTCTATAATAAAAATCCTACCTATAAAACTAATGGAGTTAATCCTGTCACATTAATAGTAAAACCCACCTAAAACATCAACAAACCTACTCATATGATAAATCAGAACCCTCCAAAATAGTAGAGTTAAAATTTTCTATTTATAAGGTAATAAAAATTTATAATATTAGGAAACTAGACCTATTAATATATATTACATCTAAAATCCTAAATATTATGGTGTGATAAAGTGAATATTTCTCTATGAAATATGAATTTTTTATGCTATGTAAGTATATAAATGAGATACTTACGAATTAATTTGATATTAGATATCACTTCATGAGATATTGGATATCATATATCACCACTATATCATATATTAATATAATATAATTGTAATATTTGGTTAATTCATCATGAAATGATGTTCATGATAAGTAATAACATAGTATATTGATTGTCTAAATAATAAAGAATCAACAAGGATATTTCATTGAGTTTACATTATATGTCATAAAAGTTATAATATATTGTAACTTATATGATATATTTTCTGAAATAATAAACCCAAAATTAATTGTCTAAAATTTAATCCTTCAGTTTTCATTCATTATATGATGAAATGATATAAAAAGGGTTTTTTAAACTATTGGAAATTAATTGAGTAAGAAACTCCTTATAAAAATATCTCTCTTGTTATTTTTTCTGAATTAAACTGAATGTTATATTACAAAATAAAGGATGGTAGGTCATGTATATTTAAAATTTTATTAACACAACTAGTATATTTTTTATATAGGTAATATCATTTTGGACATTTATTAGTGATCTTCTTCAAGTACTTTTATGTTGCGGGTTTTATCAAATAGTAAAGAGACATGTTCTTTATTTAAATTTATTTTCTTCCAAAACTATCTTATATGGTTATTGATATTATATTTTAATTTTTTAAAATACATCTAAAATTTATAGATGGAAAAAATATGATAGGTATCATATAAAAATGTAATGAGTATGGAAGAAATCATATTTTTATGAGAGTTTTGATCATTAATGAACTAAATATCACATTTTAAGATGTACTGATCCCTCCGAATGTAAATTCATATAGAAGGGTCTGTACAATAAAATAATTTATTGTATGAAACAATTTTTGATATCATTTTTCATGATAGATCATCTAACATGTTTTACAATAAGGGGTTTTTATAACTTCTGATGATATGGTAACATCACCAAGAACAATAATACGTAAAAATCATTTTTAGTATATCACTAAGAGAAATATAGGGATATTATAACCTTTATTTTGGAATGTATAAAATTATAGTAAATGTTTCATGAATATATTTCACTAGGAACCCCACCAGGTCTTGTAGTGAAGATGAGAGTGACCCCCAATTCCCTCTCTTGTAGGCCCTAAGTTTCTGACTAACATTGACAGTTTAAAACATAAAAATTAGAGGCATTTTCCTCATAAATCCCTAGACCATAAAGTGAAAAACTCTAATCAACTATATCTATATTTAAAAATTAACATCCCATAATAAATTTAACTTAACATAGATAATATTCTTATAAAAAGTAAATACGAAAATAAAGATCTAAAAATAGTATCTCCAACCACAACTTTGAGCCACAATATTGTAATATTGTGCAAGATCAAAAAAATTCTTTCTTCAAATCTAATATATGTATATTTTGTGGTGACAAGAAATTTATACTCAAAAAAATAGTCCCCATTATCTATAATGGAAATTTTTAATAAGAATATTGATTCTTTAGTGAATGAATGTCACAACAAACAAGTGCCTACTAGGTGAACTGTTACCAGACCTCACCATGGCTTGGTTAACCAATATTATATCCATGTATAATAAAAAAATATCTAAGGATCATATCAAATAGGTATACCAAAACTAAATTCCCATTATTTTGTTATTATATCACCTCAAAAATATATGTCACAGTGATCTCGTCCCTTCTATAAAAATATATATTCACATTACATGTTCTTACCATAATAACATCAACTTCATGAAATATATAATCATACTAAAACCCTTAACCACAAATAAAAGTATCATTACATCACACCATATCCATATCATATTATGATATCATGATCCTAGTAGATATCAACCACCTTTTTTTTCTCCAATCGTGTATGAACCACACCATGTACGAAATCCATTATCCCAACATCATCTGATCCCATCAATGCACTATAACTTCTGGTCATTATATCCAATGTGTGAAAACCTCAAGCCATCTTACCTGATGCAACCTCTAAAGGAATAGGTGGTATTTAACTATAAATTTCATCACCAACATGAATGTTGGGGGAAAAACTTGAAACCCAAAACTCCAGTCACCGGTACTGTTCTTCAAATTAGGTGGGGTGTGTATAAAATCCTAAGGAAAATAAAACACATAATAGCCATACAGAATACAATCATGAAGGTCAAAAATATAATGATTTCACCCACATCTATAATCACCATTACAATATCACTTACACTTACTAGTAACTACTTCTATGTCTACAAGACAAACATTCATGAATTTTACTTGAAAATTACCACAACAACACTCACTATTTCTGATTAATTCATTTCATTACTTGGCTTCTAGTTTTACCATTTTCCTAGTTTTTTTATGGTCATTATGTCATCCATTTCCATATCTAGTTTCAAACTATTCATTATTTATCAATATCATTAAAATCTTATAACACCCCAAGATTTTAAGAAATATTTTTTTCAAATAGATTTAATTTTTATGATATCCCATGTTACGCACTACACTGAGTTTTAATAAACCATAATATACTTTCAATATTATTAATAAAAAATTACTATTATAAAATAACCTTGAAATTTAGAGACCTGAATAATAACAACCACATTTTTAAAATTAATTATTAAGGATAAATAAAATTTTATTATAAATAAGTACTTAATCACTACTAAAATATTTAAATGCTTCGAAAATATATATTTCTCAAAAAATTATTTTTATTTATTTTTGTTAAAAATAATTTTTTTTTAATTTTATAAATTATATTTTACAAACATTAATTATTTTTTTGATTGAAAATAATAAAATTATATTATGGTGAATTTTTGGGATTACTCTAAAATGTTTATATTTTTAATAAAATGTAAAAAACACTTTTTTTTATTCAAAATTGCCTTTTGATTTAAAACAATTTAAAACATATATACTTTTTTAAAATGGATTAAAAGTAATATTAGTTCAATAATTTTTTTAATACAATTTAATTCATTAGAATCAATTTAATGTTGAATTTTTATATAAAAACATTTTATACTTATGAAAAAAATTTCATTGGATAATTGTTCATTCGTCTCGTATGTGGGTTCAATACTAAATAAAAAACTTACAATTATATGATTTTAATTTTAAACAATTTATTCCATATTTCTAATAATAATAAATAATATTATATAATTATTTGAAAATATTTTTTGGTCATAATTAATAGTAAAAATAATAAATATTAATTATTGTGGTTAAGGTTAAAATAGGATTACTATGGGTTGAACTTAAAAGGTCAGAGTTAAATGACCTAAAAACATATAAAAATCATTTTTTATTGACATATATTTACTCTATGTAAAATAATATCCTATAATTATCCATTTTTTATCACTTTAGAAGGTGTAAAGCATGGGTACGACATTTTATTTTCAAAAAATCCATGTTTGTCCTCTCCCCAACTTAAAAAAGAGAACCACAACTCCTCTTATCTAAACACGTAAAAATAATTTTATTCCATAAAAACCTACTAAGATATATTACATACTACCATTCCCACACCCTATAGAATTTATTTTGATTATAAAACCTTCTTACTAAGGCTTTTTGTTCTAATCTATATAGGTTTTTCGAAGAATAGGTATTGTTCTTAACCGAGAATTTTTATATTATTTATTCATCCACGTTTATAAAATATTATTAAAATACAATGATAAAATTAAATAATCATATACCATATATTATGATTTTATTATTTTAGTTTCATAACCTGATTTAATCTCCTCTTCCTTCAAATGGGAAATGAAACTGTTGATTGTGTGTTCGACAGCGTATCACCTCACGAACTGAGGTAGTTTGTTTTCCTTCACCATCTATCACGGCCAGATATAATGTATTTAATGTTTTTATATAGTAATTATGACATTTTTATACTCTTATAATGATGATATCACATTTACCTTCTTACCGTCAAATCATTTGGTAAATGATAACATCACTCATGCGTACGTGTGAACAACTTCCTTCAGGAAGCGATATGATTTTTTTTTTCATATTTGAACATAGATGGTAATTAGGATATATTTAATGAATATATATTAAATATATGAAAAAAATTAATCTATAAATTTAATATATTACTTAAATTTATTTTATTATATCTGTAGTGATAATGGAAACAATTTTTATGCAAACGTTTGGCATACCATCTCCATGAATGGTGTAATTCATTTTCAATCCATAATTTTAAAAAATTAATATAAATATGTATATAATTAATATATATTATATTTATAATTTTTTTAAAATTATATGTATAATGGAACCATGATCCAAGTTAAAGGGAACAAAATACTGAACCAAAACATACATGGAAAATAATTCAATTATTAACTGAAAAGCGATTTTAACAATGAATTGTAAATAAATGAGTAAAAAAGGTTGTAGGTAAATATTATATGGTATAATATATATGATTATGGTTCAATAATATAATTATAATAACCAAATATTTATTACACTATATGTTTCAAAATTTATGAAGAAATTATAATCTATAGGTTAGGAGTTTCCCTAACACTTTTATTTCTATATGATACAATCCTTATTCGCCACTTATTTCTATTATATGGAATATACAAACAATGAATTTATTTTATTATTCTTATTGTTAAAATTATTTATATTTAAATATTCATTTATGTTTCTTTATTTCATGAGTCTTACAATTCAAAAGTTACCAATTGTTAAATATATTTTTTGCAACCAAATTTTTTGTAGGGGTTATTTATGAATATGTTCCAATGGTAAAATATTATAATATAACTATGAATAAACTCTTGAATTTTATTATATTAGGGTTATTTTGTAAAATTATATGTTTTCCTTTCATTTTCCTCTCTTTATGTAATCAATATATTAAAATATTTTTTAAGGAATCCCAGATTTACCATACTCTTTGGTTGAAAATACTTTTTCTTCCGTGTCATTGTTTTCAAAAAAGAGTTTTAACAATTATAAAAATATTGTTTGAATTAATTTTTAAATATTTCATAATTTTTTTAAAAACAGTTTTAAAGGATTCATTATGTCATTTTTTTACGAGATACTTATGAATTTGTAAATAAATGTGAAGGAAATGTTTGTTTTAACATATATGTCAAGAATGATATTTTCCACCCTTATGAATGCTCAATGATATTAAAGTTAATTTAAAAGTTTCCAAGGGTATTTTAAAAAAATATTTACTATTTGGAAGACATTTAGAATTTAAAGAAGTGATTTCAAAATGGGAAAAAATTTCATTCGAAAATATTCCATGTTTTCTTTAAAATAATTTTCCATATAATATTACATCATTTCATGATACATATGATTTTTTGGGGGTATGTGTAACGTCCCTGACCCGGCAGCCACTGGAAGGGTGCTCCAAGCTGGGTTGGCCACATGACTTCAAGCGCATCTCCTCAAACGACAGAGGCTGCTGACTAGTAGTGATGGCCTTTTTAACATGTTTATGGGGTAGACTATGTCCTCATAGGTAATATATAATACACAGTAGAAGAAAATAAATTAATAATAAGTAGTGTAAGAATATAAATAAAACAAAAACCAAAAATCATTTAAATAATCCAAACTGAATAAATGAAAAGTGTTGAAGCTAATAAATCAAAAAAATACACAATGATGTCATGCAATAATGTTTGTACTAAAATAAATGTACATAAAGAATGAAAACAATAATTCTATCAAAACTATAATGAACATGACACAATGTTAAAAAACTACATCTCGAGGAAAGACTCTGTCCTCTGCCCCCAATATCCATTATAAGAAGTAAGCAACACTCATGGATTGGAAGTGGTACACATCCATTTATCTATATATATGATAATAAAGTCTACTCAGGTACCAGGAGGCTCCTAAGAAGGGTGTGAGATATAATCTCAGTAGGTCCGCACCCATGGTATTTAGAACCATCCATTTCATTATGTAAACAATTGCAGTGTAACTATATATGATAAATGAAAGAAATTAAATAAACAAAATAAAATAATTATAACTTGGTCTGGGTTATCAACGATACACTTCTATATCATCGGTTTCAGGATAAGATGGGAATCTGAATTAAGTAACTATATTAAGTAGGCTGAATAAATATTTAAAAATACTATAAAAATAGAAGTCATAAAAAAATAAACATACCCCAAGCATGTGATTTAGATTGGGTCTAATTTATGTGTCAAAAAAGTGTACATAAAGGCACCACAAATGTATCACAATTCACAAGGAACCCAAAGTTTCCTCAACTAAAACATTCCACACATTATAATTTCTATTAAGTAAATTTTTTGAGTAGGAGTTTGATCCCTTCCCCTTGGAATCACTAAGGTATATCCTTCAATTTATCCAATACCACCAAGATTTTCCAAGCCAATCTTTGGAAACACTATGTATCACTCATGACATGGTTTTATCATGAGCCTATCCTAGGTATCGCACAAAAAGGGTCAAATATCATATTAGGCATGTCGTAAAAAATTTTCCAATGGCATTGTCCTTTATTTTCCTTTATGGAACTCGTACCACTCATGAGTATATAGAAGACCCATTGAAACCCTCATCTAGAAAATCCTAATACATCGCCTCCCTAGTGTGTAATATGGTAACCAATCAGGAACAGAGAGTCAATGTTAAGTCCTTAATATTTAACCCATGTTATCTAATCACCCTGAATTTAATTAGATTTAAAATAAGAATACATCACAGAGTGCACCTTTATAATTTCAACAAAACAATTTAATCCAAAAAATGCCACATACTTCCAAATCATTTAATCCAAACAGTCATAGACAAAACACATTATCTTCAAAATCATGAAAATTCAATTTTCTCTTTTAAAATAGCATAGAATGGTAAAAATTCTAACAAGGAATCATTAGTCATTAATAAACGAACAAAATACCAAAATTACAAAATTTATAGTTCATAATTATCCTATATAATTTATTTGATTTAAAACTCAATAAAAGTGGGGCCACCCAACACATAAAATTACTAAATTTATTAGTTGGGCTAAAAAAATTAGACCAATTACACTGGCACACCCAAATGGATATCCATTGATGTTGCAATAAATTAAATAAGATTGTTCCTCTCAAAAAGGATTCTATAGTCAAGCCATGTGATTTTATTAAAATAGAATATGAAAAATTGAATATCGTCAGAATAAACCAATGAGGTGAATAACATGTTATAAAATAGGTGCAACAAAATGATGGCAATGAGTGTAGACACCCTACCTCAAAATCATATTATGTCCCATTCTCTATGGAAACCATTGATTTGACCTAAAATGGGAGAAATATGAGGAATTAAGAAAGACTCCAATTTCATGAAATTTTTTATGAGGAAGATCGCATGATGGTGAGTAGATGAAACTCAAATTTTTTTGGTGAGAAAGATTATCCTTATTGATATCTTCATATCACTTCTGACAGAATTGAAAATGGGGAAGAAATGAAGGTGTGACAGGCTTTTAAAGTGGCGACAATGGGTGGCTCACCACCTGGAGAGGGGTGAGAGTGACCCATATAAGATGAGGGGAAGATATGGGAAAAGAAAAAATAGATATGAAAGAAGAAATAAAATAAAAGAAATGAAAAGGATAATAATAAAATAATATAATATAAAATAAAATGGAAGATAAGGGAAAATAAGAAAAAAATGATTAAAATTGATAAACCCATTTTTAATTATTTTTACTCTTCTCATGTCTGTTTCGTATATTATTATTTATTTTCATTCCTTTTTCATCTCTTTTGATTACTTTAAATTTCCATTTTTTATTCATTTTAATTTAGTTAATTATTATTACCCAAACATTGTTCTAGGGAATGATATATTATTTTACATAAACCTCATGTGACTATTTCCATAATTTAATTCGAACATGGGACCTGCAATAGGCTTCCAGGTAATGAAGAAATTTATATTTATTCATTTATTTATTTACACAAATTAAAACATAGGCATAAATATATATATATATATACACACACACCAATATTATTTTCTCTAATTAAGAATAATAATAATAAAATTAATATTTATTATTATTATTATTATTAAATTTATGTCATAATTGTAATCATGAATAGTACAATCAAAACATTTATTAAAATTGGAATGTTAATAAATTAAACTATAAAAATTATTTATGTTGGATAATTCATAATTTTTTTATAACCCAAAATAATTATCCACCCCTATATATATACATGTCATATTTATTCACACACATCTGTATATACATAAAAACATATATATATATACACCCACATATGTATATATATACATATATATTTAATCCAAATATATATATTCATTATATATATATACACCATTTTTTTCAAATATAATAATAATAACAATAATTAAAATTATTTTTATTTAATACAACCAATCAATGAAACAATTTAGAATTTAAAAATAGAAACCATTAAAAATGGGATAATGGTTATTAAATTAATATTTATTACACATTTTTATTTAACTGGGACAATTATTAATATCTAAATTATTACATTACCCACTAATTATTTACACCGAAACATAATTTATTAATTACAAAAGTATATTTTCATACTTTTCTTCAACACATATAACGATATAAATAATAAAATTATTATTATTATTTTTAATGGCAAAAACAATATTTATAAACCAAATAAATAATCTTCTGGTGTGATCTAACAAAATGGATGACTATCGCAAAAGATATTCCCTTCCTAGGGTAAAACCCATGTTTTGGATAAAAACGTGGTCTCATATTTATCATATAATGCACCATTTGTGAGAAAATCATTAATTATTTTATAAAGAATGAAACAATAAATTAATTAAAAATAAATAGGGTGTTATCATGTGCGTGGTTTCCAAACACCTGATGTGTATCAATGTTATACCCTGTCTAGGGTAAACCGAACATTCTGGACCTGACAGTGCTCTCTGATTTCTCAATTGATGCACAATTTTGGAGTTATTTCTCTTTTTTTTTGAAAAAAATCAAAATGCATATGAATAAACTATTTTAAATATTTTTATTTTATCAATGTCAAGGGTCTTTGGCTCTTAGAATCCCTCACTGACTCAGTATTTCATTCTCAAAATATTTCCTAGAATATTTAGAAGTAATAAAGATGGATTTTACAATTTATTTAATGTATTTCAATTTTAATTTAATCTAATTAATTTAATTTAATATCTTTAAAAGACACATGTTTGTGTCAAATATCGGAATCAAAAAGTTGTGAGACTCGGTTTTAGAACTGGCCAACCAAGCTAATGGAAATATTTAATTTCCTTTAAATTTCCATCCAGTTCAAAACATGAGACGTTACAATATGATCCATTTATACAATAATTATTATTTCTCAATATGGTTTATATTTATGATGGAAATATTTTTATGAAACAATTTCCTTTCCAAGGTTTGGGCTATGATAAAATGATTAATTATATATAAATCCCATTTATTTTCAATGTGTTATGATATGATGAATTTTTTATGAAATCCATTTATTTTCATGGGTTCAGATACGGTGAATATTTAATGATCTTGTGAAAGACTTCCATATGAATTTTGTTATGTGATGGGTCGGCCTATAATTATGTATCCATACATTTTATTGGGTAAATATTGATATATAATGAGACAAATTGGAAAGGTATAGAAAGTGAACCAATTTTGTAAGTGGATTTGTCTATTATGGTAGTCTTGGGAGTAAACCTATAATACTATGATCCTTTGGGGAGTGAACCTATTACACTATAATTTCCTTGGAAATGATATGTGACTACTAAGGAAATTATTTTATATTCTTATCTGTATGCCAAAAATATAGGTCTTATGCCAAAGTTATTCTCTCTTGGACAATGTTCTATGATTTATTTATGATTCATGTATTATGAACTAGTAATATTTCATCCATGTTTTCATTTTATGATCTATGATATGTATGGAATTTTTTTCAAATGTTATTCTCATGTTCTCATGAAATTATGTCCATGCTATGTTGATATCTCCCTTGTTTACTATAATAAATCAGACCTTCATTGCAGGTATGCTTTTCTTTTTCCTAGAGTTTTTTAGAAAAGAAGAGTTTCTGCAAATTTTCTAAGTAAACGCCTGTGTAATTTTTGAGTACACGTTGTGTACTTATTTACCGTAGTAGGTCATGTGTTGGCCGTGTAATATCCATACATGTGGTCATGTTAGAGTGACTTGGAGGCCACTTAAAGCGCAATACCGAAAATGTGAGTACACTCATTGGACATCAAAAGTACACGTCGTGTACTTTCTTCTTTTCATTAAATGCACTGGGGTCACATCTAATCACCCTAATGAACTTCTTTTAGTTTTTTTCGTCTGAGAGCATTGAGAAACCATTGATCTTTAATGAGACCCTGAGCCTCCGTCCATCCTTCGAATCGAAAACCATGGATTGCATTGGAATCATATCAGTGAGTTCTCTCTTCTACTGAAACCTCATTTCATGATTTCTCTTCTTTTCCAAGTTATCATGGGTTGATCGTTTTAGACATTTACTTAGATCTACAACATTTTAAAGGGATTCAACCTTTGAGATTAAATTATATTGATCTCATAACCCCAAAGTATGTTTTTTGTGCCTTTTAGTAGAAATTATTTGAGTTATATGTGGAAT
The DNA here is from genome assembly GCA_963277665.1 of Viscum album. Taxonomy (NCBI): domain Eukaryota; kingdom Viridiplantae; phylum Streptophyta; class Magnoliopsida; order Santalales; family Viscaceae; genus Viscum; species Viscum album. The sequence goes on from OY728137.1 coordinate 1,104,992,836, forward strand.
TTTTTCCAATACCCATGAACGGGGTATTGTGTGTTTACCTTTTTAGCCATTTTATTTCTCTTCTATGCTCGTATTCCTGATTAGATGATTATTGATTTTGAATAGGGTGATTTTTTGTGCTTTGGAAGTGTTTCCCATGAAAGTTTTTCCTATTTTGACCTGTGGGTCTTGTTTTCCTGTTAGGCTGCTATTTACTTTCCATGCCTAGTATTGTAGGATGGTGTGAATATTGTGCTGTAGAATTCTATCCATGTAGTTCATGAGGTTCACCTTGGCCGTTACGTGCTTCTACACTTTCTTGACTTACACTGGGCCGTGAGAACCTGGTGTATAGATCATAGGGAGAATTGATGTTGAGGGATTCTCCAAAGTGTCTATAATTATACGATGCGAGACCACAGGGGGAATTAACCTTGAGTGCTTCCCCAGAGTGTCTTTAGTTCCTAGACATGGGCCACAGGGGGAATTGACAATGAGTGCGTCCCCAGAAAACCATTAGTATGATATAAGACTATAGTGGGAATTGACGGTGATTTTTTCCTCAGAGAGTCTATACATTAGCTGAACTAGAGGGGTGAAATTGTCTGTGCTGCCCAGAGGGTTGCTTGTACTTGATAGGTATGACCAGAGGGGATAGGTTGTGGGTACTTCCTAGAGGGTAACCTATTGTGTTATCTATTCTGTTGTTGCATGCTATGTGGTGTTTTGAATGCTTAAAACTGTGGATTGTTACTGCTTAGTGTTTTCCTTGTTTACTTCTTCCTACACTATTACCTTCCATATATTCACTGACTATTAGGCACAGATCTTGTGGTGGTTTTCTACTGGGATTTAGTCTCACACATAGTTTGGGACATGCTTTTGGGCCCAAATAGATTATATTGCTGCAGGTATAGACAAGGGAAAGAACCCTTTGATTTCAGGTACTTGATTACATTGGATCTATAGAGCATGGGACCAAGTCGAGGCTTGCGATGTTGAGGAGTTTCTCATCTGTTTTCTTTGTGTAAATTGGTTTAGTACTATATTTAGCATTGTGACTTGTTTGGATACTTTCCTAGACTTATATGTATCATGCATCATTTATATATATTTATGCTCCAGTTTTTCTTTATCAGTCTTCTATTGTTTACTATTGTTGGATATTTACTGCTTCTGTTACTGTGTGTTGTTTACTTGTGTTGTATACTTTTCCAATGAGGGAACAGTTTCCCCACTATCACACCCAAGGTCCTCGCTGCTAGTCGGCGGCCTCTGGCATTCGGAGAAATGTGCTTGAGGCCATGTGACCTACCGGGTACAGGGTGCCTCTGGGTGGCTTCCAGAACCGGGGCGTTACAAAGTGGTATCAATGGAACGTTTTTATTCTTTTGAATTAATGTTCAGAGCCTTAGCTATGGATAGGAATGAATAGGTACTTGGTAAAATGCTTTTCCCAGGAGTAGCTAACTCGTGTTCAGGGAAAATCCTATCTACCTCGTTATTCCAATTGTTCTGGTCTTACAATTATTACATTTGATTTTATTTCACCTTGAGTGATTCACATGATTTGTGATATTATTTTTGATGTTATTGAGGTTATATTTCTATTGAAACCCGATAATATGAGGTTATTCCATCTCATGATTCATATAGGAACTTTCTAGAAATCTCATCTCATGCATTTTTGTCATGCCATCTAGGATGCATTAGAGATTGCATGTTAATGTGATAGATTATGTGTAAAGTATGCATGTTGTTGTGACAGTTTCCTTGATAGAAATACCTTCTGTTTGATAAAGTATTGTTTTTGTAGAGGTTTTCTTGAATGAACACCAATCTTTGGTTCTTGAGGTGTTATGGGCTCTCATGGACCGGACATTGGTGGATCATTTCACTATTCTCTTGTTTGTAACTTGTATAGGATGAAAAACATTGATTTGCAGGGAGTATAGGCCCTCACGGATAGGAATTTGGCATTTCCAATGTTTGTTTCAGTGTTTTTTCTGGGTCCCAGAGTAGTTTCTGAGGCTTACTGTCTAGAAAAACCCAGATTACACGCCATGTAATGTTAAGTACATGCCATGTGATCTTCTGTTCATGAAGAATTTTTTTCCTTAAGTACACGCTATGGTCATTATGTACATTCCGTGTAGTCTCTGACAGTGTCATGGGCCATGTGGGTAGAGATACATGATGGGAAAAGTATGGTTGAAACACACTGTGTTGGCACTGAACAAGTCATGTAGTATAATCCTAGAAACTTGGCCGTGTAGCTAACAACACGAGTCAGTGGGGTCCCTTCTTATATATGTTGTGTCCATCTTGAACACACCGCGTAGTCTGACCCATGTACCCGACGGTGTTTCGAACAAACATAGGTCAGTATCATCCCTTCACGTACACGTTGTGTCTATCAGGAACACACCGTGTATTTTGAGTCGTGTGTCTGACTGTGTCACTAACAACACAGGCTAGGTGAATCTTATCCAGTACACGTCATGTCTGCCCTGAACAGTCATGTAGTATTGTCTTTGGAGAGCCGTGTTGCATAACCGTGTAGAAGTACCCAGGTAGGGGAAGAGGATTCAAGTACACACCGTGTGTTTTGAGAACACTCCATGTGTTTGGGGTGTTACACGACCAGTTTAGGCAAAAGTACATGCCCATGTGGATGACTTCAGGAGACAGGCCATGTAGAGAGTGTACACGCCATGTAGTCATGTTTTGTAAAACTTGAATGGCCTCTTCCTCTTGTTCTCTTTTTACGCTCCTTCTTTTTAGTCCTTGATATCTTGATCTAAGGTGTGTGCTAAATCTTGTAGAGTCATGCCACTGAGACGTCCTCTGTTTTTACGTCAGTTGCCAGGCGGTGATGAGACACTGGACATGGCTGATCAGGGACTTCCCACAGATCGTCATATTATGTCAGTCTTGGCAGCAGCAGTTATACCTATTACCGGTGATGATGCATAGTTCAGGGAATGCTTCACAAGGATAATGAAGACTTTTCAGGGAGCACTGCCTCCTGCCTCATTGATGGATGATTTGACATGTGTCTTCCATCAAAAGCATCCTCCCACTTTCTCGGGGTAAGGAGGACCTCAGGCTACAAAGTCATGGCTAGAATCCATGATGACAATCTTTGAGCATCTGGAGATACCTCCAGAGATGAGAGTCAATCTTGCTACCTATATCCTACAGGATTCCACCAAGAGATGGTGGGATGTAATCTCATAGGTGGGTCATCAGCAGGTTATGAATTTCTAGGAGGTCCAATGCATCTTCTATGACTAATTCTATCCGGAGACCCTGAGGGCTGACCGATCCCATGAGTTTATGATCCTTGAGCAAGGTAACCTATCAGTTATGGAGTATTCCTCTCGTTTCACCGAGCATCAGCATTTCACACCCTTCCTGGGAGAAGATGGGTTCTTCCTGTCAAGGATGTTCGAGGATGGCCTCATACAGGACTTCGTCTCATAGGTGAATATGTTCAGGTTGACTTCCATCGCTTCCATCATTAATCAGGCACTGATCACAGAGTGGAATCTGAGGTAATCTGGGGTAGTGTGCCTAGGAGGATCGACATACAGAGTCAGTGCTTTGCTAGCAGATAGCTGGAAGCTCCGTAGGGAGACTACATGGGGAGATCTGAGTAGGTGGGATGCATCTTCTGGTAGCCAGTTGGTGTGCTACCAGTGCGAGAGAAGTTGGCATATGAGGTCTCAATGCCAGAGAGACCCGGTGGAGTGCCGATCATGCGGAAAGTTGGGACACCATCAACATTTCAGTCAGATCTTTTCACCAATAGTTGGTGAAAGGGGTTCATCTATAACCCCTCATACAGGATCAGAAGCGCCAGTTTCTCACTAGTCTGTGGACTGGAGTTCTTCTGGTCGTTCATGCCGAGGTGGATGCCGTGACCGCGGGGGTCATTCACCAGGCCACTAGCAACATCATGGTGGATCATATCAGAGTAGTCGGGAAAGGTCATAGGGATGTGGAGATGGCCAAACTTTTGTAGTGGAGCAGACCCATCAGAAGAAGGATCTCGTCCCCTCTACAGTTATAGGTACGATCCTAGTTTCCTCAGTTTCATCTTTGTCTCTTTTCGATATTAGTGCTACACATAACTTTATATCGGTCACTGTTGTGGGGAGCCTTGTTCTCTTTATCTTTTCCTCTACCGATGTTTTCACACAAGATACTATGTTGGGGAAAGAACATCTGGTAAACATCAGTGAAAGTAGTTCCCTCTTGAGGTTGGTGGGTGACACTTTCTTTGGGATATTTATGTTCTAGAGATGATAGGCTATGAAGTCATTATCATAATGGACTAGCTAGTCCCCTTTCCAGATAGTCATCGATTGTTTTCTTCGTAGGGTGAGTTTCCTATCACCAAAGGGTAGATATTTTCTTCATAACGGTGAGTGGGATGTCCCGGTGATAAGAGCAGGTCTATATCATCATGGGATGGGTGCATTTACAGCTCAGATTGATAGTCTTTATCTGGATGACTAGAAGGATTCATAGATTGAATTTTTTATAGTGGTGGATCTTTTTAGAGATGTATTTCTAGAGGACTTTTCAAGTTTGCCTCTAGAGCATGAGATAGACTTTTCTATTGAGCTTGTACCCGGAGCGACATCACTGTCTAATCCTTCTTATAGGATAGAGACACCTAAGTTGTAGGAGCTAAAGAAGTAGTTGAGGAGTCGAAGGAAAAGGGTTTCATCCAACCTAGTACTTCTCCTTGGGGATCACCAATCTTGTTTGCAAACAAGGAAGATGGTACCCTTATGTTTTGTGTGGTTTATTGAAAGTTGAACCAGTTGACGGTCAAGAACCGATATCCCTTCCCCGGGATTGATGATCTCTTTGATCAACTTCGAGGAGCCTGGGTAATCTTGAAGATTGACTTGAGGTCTGGTTATCCTCAGTAGCACATTAGACCATCAGATATACCTATTACAGCCTTCACGACCAGGTATGGTCTATACAAGTTCATAGTTATGTCGTTCGGTCTCACGAACACACCTATAGTTTTCATGGAACTGATGAACAGAGTGTTCCATCCATACTTGGATTCTTTCATGGTGGTCTTTTTGGATGATATCTTGGGGTACTCTCACACTCGACACAACAACACAACACATATCTTGAGATTGTTTTGAGTACACTAAGAGAGAATCAGTTTTATGCTATTCCCTCAAAATGCCACTTTTGGATGGACCATATTCACTTCTTGGGTCATGTTATTTTAGAGAAGAAGTATCAGTAGACCCAAAGAAAGTGGGAGCTCTAGTTTCATGGGAGCAGTCAAAGAACGTCTTTGAGGTGTGGAGTTTTCTAGTGCTGGATGGAAACTACAGATGTTTTATATATAACTTTTCATGATTACAAGCACCACTGGAGGTCAGACAAAGAAGGGTGTGATGTTCTTATGGTCAGATTCCTGTGAGTCAGCCTTTCAGGAGCTGAAAGGGAGGTTGACTTCAGTATTGATACTAGTCTTTCCATATCTGGGAAAGAGCTCTACTATTTATTGTGATGATTCAGGTATTAGTCTGGGGGCTGTGCTTTTGCAGGGTGATGGAGTCGTTGCGTACGGGTCTTGACAGTTGAGGTCACATGAGAGGAATTACCTGACGCATGATCTGGAGTTGGTAGCTGTTGTTCATGTCTTATGCTGTTGGAGACACTATCTTTTGGGAGAGAATTTTGTGGTTTTCACTGACCACAAAACTCTCAAGTACATCATCAATCAGTGTGATCTTTATTTGAGATAATGTAGGTGGGTTGATTACCTATAGTCCTTAGTTTTTTAGCTTACCTATACACTTGGGAAAGGAAATGTAGTTGCTGATGCGTTGAGCAGGAGGACTCACATACAGGCAGTTCGTGAGGCCAATAGTGAGTGGCAGCTTATGGCTCAGTTCTCTGACATGCATTTGTAGGTGCACGTCAGTCAGGGGAAGACTTTTCTATCTTCTGTAGCTGTTACCTCAACCATTCTTGATCGAGTACATATAAGGCAACTATCTGATTCTGAAGACCCAGTCCTATATGAATGTGTGTTAGGAGAGGACTATATTTTTGGGTAGACCATAAGCAAGGATGAAATCTTGCGTTTACAGGGACGTGTTTGGGTACCAACAAATATACGTGAGGATCTGATGTGGGACTCTTATTCCTTATTTTGGGTAGTTCATCTGGGCATCACCAAGATGTATCTTGATCTACACTGTCAGTATTGGTGGCCAGGTATGAAGAGGGACGTTGTTGGTTTCGTCATGAGGTGTTCCACTTGTCAACAGGTGAAGGTGGAGAATCAACGACCAGTAGGCCAATTACAACAGTTACACATTCTCGACCGTGTAGCTTACAACATGGGTCGGTGGAGTCTCTTCATATACATGTCGTTTCTATCTTGAACATGTTGTGTAGTCTTACCTAGTTACCTTGCTGTGCCTCGAACAAACATGGTTCGGTGTCATCACTTCACGTATACGCCATGTCTGTCAGGAATACACCGTGTAGTTTGAGCCGTGTGTCTGACTATGTCACTAACAAAACAGGCTAGGTGAAGCATGTCCAGTACACGTTGTGTCTGCCCTGAACATGCTGTGTATTCTTGTCTTAGGAGAGCTGTGGGGCTTAACCGTGTAGAAGTAATCAGGTAGGGGAAGAGGATTCAAGTCAACACCATGAGTTTTGAGAACATGTCATGTGTTTGGGGTGTTACATGACCAGTTAAGGAAAAATTACACACCCATGTCGATGACTTCAGTTAACACGCCGTGTAGAGTGTGTACACACCGTGTAGTCATGTTTTGTAAACCATGAATGTTATATTCCTCTTATTCTCTTTTTACGCTCCTTTTTTATAGTCCTTGAAATCTTGATCTATGTTGTGTGCTTGACCTTGTAGATTCAGGCCACCGAGATGCCCCCTGGTTGTACGTCAGTTGCTAGGTGGTGATTAGACACTAGACATGGCTGATATGGGACTTCCCAGAGATCATCCTGTTGTGCCAGTCTTGAAAACAGTATCTATACCTATTACCAGCGCTGAAGAATAGTTTAGGGAATGCTTCATGATGATGAAGCAGAAATTTCATGGAGCGCCGCCTCCTGCCCCATCGATGGCTGATTTGACGCGAGTCTTCCAGTAGCAGCATCCTCCCACTTTCTCAGGGGAAGGAGGACCTCAGGCTGCAGAGTCATGGCTAGAAGCTATGCTGACAATTTTTTAGCATATGGATATTCCTCCATAGAGGAGAGTCAATATCACTACCTATATGCTACAAGATTCCACCAAGAGATGGTGTGATGTAATCTCACTGGTGGGTCATCAGCGGAATATCTTTCGGTTGACTTCCATCGCTTCCATCGTCAACCAGGAACTGATCACGGAGTGGAATCTGAGGGAATCCGAGGTTCTGAGCCAGGGCGGCTTGTAACGACCTGAAATTTTGAATAAATCCTGTTTTATAATTTTGTTTGATATTTTATTTTTGATACTCAACAAAACATTATCATTTGATAACATGAGTATAATTAAAATGAGACCGTTCGGTTTTTACTATTATATGACCATTGGTCAATATGACCACTAGAAACTAAACGTTTTGATTATTGTCTCTAAATACAAGTAATCTTTGGTAATTAATATAGAAATAAGATTTGATGGCCTCACCCAGTAGTCTTGGACCGATCGAATCCCATCTAACAGAACTTGGGAAGGAGGTAGCACCACTGGGCTTTGCTCTGGACCAAACCCAAGCCGAACTTCATCGTGTGAAGCTAGAACGGAATCGCCTTTGCGAGAAGTTCAAACTGATAGAAATTACTACTCGTGCGATGTTGGCCGAGCCACCATAGGATTCTCTCACCTTAGAACACCTTACACTTAGGTTCTATGCTGCTGTGATAAGGGGCTATGTAAGGAGACCGTAACTGCCTTGTGTATCCCTTTTTTTTAAATAAAAATTTTGATTTCTTCTTATGATGAAGTTTATGAATTTTCAAATATCCAGATAAATATAGTATGCTTATTTTTGATGAATTTTAGAGAAAGGATATTTTAAAAATGTTTATGTAAACCTTAAATAAATAAAAATGTGAAATGATTTTCAAAAAATGGTCTTTTACAATTATGTTCAGTACGAAATTTAGAGTCTAATAAGATCAACTTGATTTTTGATGAATATTAAATTATGAATAGTGATTTTATGATTAGGATTAGTAATGTGTCCAAATGGATTAGTAATATCACTTAAATAAAGTTTTAATATAATTTAGACACCTTGATTAAGTAATGAGATTCAATAAAATGGGTAAATAACGATTTCATAAATTATTAGTCAAGTATTAGTTTTTTCGGGTGAATAGTGTTTTTTAATTAAAAATTAAAATAAAAATAATTATAAAATTATTTTTATAAAATGGACTTCATTTTTTAACTCAGAGCATCGATATTATGTTATGGTAATTTTTGGGGATTTTTCTGAAAAAAATGAATTCTCGATGAATAGTGTTTTTATTTAAAAATTAAATTAAAAATATTTAGAAAATTAATTTTATAAAATGGAGTGGATAATTGTAATTAGAACATCGAAATTTGGTTAAGGTGAAATTTTGGGATTTTTCTGAGAAAGATGAATTTTCAGTGAATAGTAAAAATACAGTTTTAGGGTTTCGGTATGTTTAATGACATCATAACTATGTCATGATGATGTCATGAGATATTTTAAGGTTTTTCTGGCCAAAGGTGATGAATTATTGTATTGGGGGCCCCATTTGGCCTAACTCCATGGTAAATGCCATGGGAGAGCACATGGTTTTGAGAAAAGCACTTGTGAGGTGTCTCTTGGCCATTAATGCCTTGTCCCCTCACTTTCCATATAAATACCCACCCTTTCCTCATTTAGTTTTCACTCCCAACTCTCCCCAAATGATGTTCTGGTCTCCTTACCTCCCAAGGAGTCCTCCCAAGGTTCCCCCAAGCCCTCAAGGTCCAATCCTTTGAGTTTTAAGAGTTACGTTTTAAGGTAAGGGATCCGACCACTCTCTTTCTTTTCAAGTAATCTCTTTTATGTCATTTCGTTTATACTCCATGATCTTATGTTGGAGGAAGTTCATATATATTCATATTAATTCCCTTTTTATTTTCATATGATTAGAGACCTCATCTCTCTCTCATCAATTCGTTTTAAGAATGTTTAAGTGATGCTGTTAGGCTGCCGAATTTTTAAGGGGATTCTTTCACTCTTCTCATTATTTTCAAAATTCTACTTTCATGTCAAGTCATTCAAGTTATTTTTTTTTTATGTTGGGGTATGATCTCTATATCTGTCATACTTAACTATTATGTTCACATGATGAGAGAACCTATTTTTATCTTTTCAAATCATTTTGTTGAAGTCTAAGTGACGTCGTTAGGCTGCCGAATTTTCATAAGAGAAATCTAACATTTGTCTTCCTTCCATGTTTTTCATTTCAAATGGTATGTCCTTCAAATTTCATTACCATGTTAATATATCCTTATTATTAATTCCTTATACTGTGTTATGGGTCATTTATGAATTATTGACCCATGTCCCCTCTCCATTCAATGTTTTCTAAAACCCCGAAACATAGCCGTTATGCTGCAGAATTTTCGTCTCAAAATGCCTCTCTCTTTTCTCAAAATTAGTTTATGTTATAAAGTGAATACAAAAAGATCTTATTTCTACAAGGGTATTACATATATATCAAAATTTTCTATTTTAAAATCTTGGATTTTCATAGATGAGACCCGCTTTCCCTTTCCGTGGGTTTAAAGTGACATTAAGATCATGTCTTTAAAGCAATTTTTAAAACGTTATGATTATGAAATGAAACCCATTTATTTTATTCTATATGGATTATTTATTAAATGTTTGATGATGATATATGTGTTTCACATGATAATAAAGGTAAATTTAAGGGTTCTCCTTGACAGTGCTCCAATGCATTGGGTAATGATGTAACCACTAGAGATTACAATTTTCACGATATCTTGGTGAATAACCTTTGTAATTTTCAAATGACACCTTGGGGATGGACCTTCGTGATATGTTCATGATTGTCTATGTTAAATGATGTAGCCACGTCTTAATGTTATGAAAAATGTTATTTTTATTATGATATGCCTCATGATTTCTTTCTCATGCCTTAAAGTTCTTTTCGTGACCTTATTGAAGTATCTCAAGTTCACATGTAAAATATTTATCTTGTTTCCCTTACTGGTCCATCTGCTCACCCTTTATTTTGGTGTATGTCCCCAGGTTATGAGATGCAGTAATTAACCTACGATGATCACGAGGAGAAGACTTTCATGTGTTTAAGAAGAATGTTTTATTTTTTCATGTTTTATGTTCCTGGTTTCCAAGACACTAAACCTTAAAGATCCTCAGTTTTGTAAAATGTAATGAAAGTTAATGTGATAAAAAGAAAGGATGATATAGTTGGTATCAAAGGATGGTTTAGTTATTTGTGTAAATTAGGATATGAAAACTTTAGGAAGAAGCCTATAGAAAAGTTTATATATAGGTAATCTTCCTGGTATTTTGGTGAGTATTGAGTAATGGGTTTCCAAGAAAATACATCCCTGTCTGGATACGATCATGTAGAGGTGGCTCTGGCACAGATGTACATAGGGGTTAAACCCGAAAACACCGCTTTGAGATAGACTCAAACAGGAACTGGTACATGACAATGGGCCTTGCTGCACTCTTGGTTACGACACTCCCAGGGGAAATGCTTTGGTAAATTCATAATCTTAGTATGAACCATTGTTAAAGAAAAAAAGATAAAATAAAATAAATATTCACATAAGAATATATGAGCATGGATAACCTAGATGGGAACCTAGGGGGTCAAAATTTAGGGTATACTTTTCTTCTACAAGTTATCCTTATATGCTTTAATTTCCTTTTCATGATTATTAGCTAAGTATTTAAGCCCCTAATTATACTTTCTCTTCTTGGTTAATGGTGGGAAATGGAAGAACATGTCCCAACAACCAATGTGATAGGAAATTCGATGATTGTCATATTAATATGACAAAGATGATTAGAGTATTAAAAGATTATTATTATTTTGGAAGATTTTCACTATTTTGGGGACCCTATATGATCGAGGTAAATAGATTACTACGGTATTTTCATTGAGGAGTATGGTTGACTTATATTTTGAAGAATCGATAAATTTAAGGTAGACTTATAGTAATTTATGTTACTTATGGGAATGATTAACCTATCTTGGGTAAAATATGTTTAGATTAGCTACTTTTGTTATAAGATGTTAGGTGTGGTTGATGTTGTTTGGATATGAACAATGATGTTTATTTTGGAAGACTATGTTATCAAGTCCTTCTTGTATTTGGGTTTCAATCTTAGTTTGGTTTATTTTGAGGAATTTTAAGGACCTTTATTTATGGAATGGTCTATGATGAACTTTGGGTAGTACTATATAACTTTGAATATTTAAAAGTAGTTTCCATTCCTATGGGATTCTTTCTTTTTGAAGAGTTGTTTTACCTTAACCTTTCTGTTTTTGGGATAATGTTTAAAGATAGAAGAAATAGATAGTTAATCTTTTGTGGATTATGTGACTCTCTAGAAGATGATTCTTGTTATTTTTATGAGACCAAGTGTTTTTGAATTCTCATCGTTTTGAGAAAAGATTTGTTTCGGTAGAGACTTATTAAGGGATGAAACTCTTCTTGAAGGTAGGTATATTTTCTTATGTTTTTGTTCTATGTAGTAAATGAATTCCTCAAAATTATGAAAAAGAACGTAAAACAAAAACGTTGTTGGTTTACGTTTCCTACTAGGTAATCAAAGACCGTTTACACACATCATAAGTTTGGGATTTTCTTATGGTTAAATTTCTCCTAATCATGTTTTCTATCACTCTCCCCCAGAACTTGAACCTTTTTTTTCTTCCATATCCATGTTTTCCTCCATGTAATCCTAGTATGGGTTAACTCGAGTGACCTTTTTTCCCTTTCATTCTTTTAATGTAATAGTTCTTCTGACTCCTTTTCCGATGTGGTACTTTCAATGAAATTTCAAAACCCAATTTTAAAAAACTGCGAGGACGCAATTTCTTAAGGGGGGAAGATTGTAACGACCCGAAATTTTGAATAAATCATGTTTCCTAATTTTGTGTGATATTTTATTTTTGATACTCAACAAAACTGTTTCATTTCATAACATGAGTATAATTAAAATGAGACCGTTGAGTTTTGACTGTTATATGACCATTGGTCAATATGACCACTGGAAACCAAACATTTTGATTATTGTCTCAAAATACAAGTAATCTTGGGTAATTAATATAGAAAAAAGATTTGATGACCTCACCCAGTAGTCTTGGACCGATCAAAGCCCATATAATATAAATTGGGAAGGAGGTAGCACCACAGGGCTTTGCTCTGGACCAAACCCAAGCTGAACTTCATCGTGTGAAGCTAGAGCGGAATCACCATTGCGAGAAGTTCAAACTGATATAAATTACTACTCGTGCGATGTTGGTCGATCCTCCCTTGGATTCTCTCACCTTAGAACACCTTACACTTAGGTCCTATGCTGCAGTGATAAGGGGCTATGTAAGGAGACCGTAACTTCCTTGTATAACCCTTTTTTTTAAATAAAAATTTTTATTTCTTCTTATGATGAAGTTTATGAATTTTCAAATGTCAGGATAAATATAGTATGCATTTTTTTGATGAATTTTAGAGAAAGGATATTTTAAAAATGTTTATGTAAACCTTAACTAAATTAAAATGTGTAATGATTTTCAAAAAATAGTCTTCTAAAATTATGTTCAGTACGAAATTTAGAGTCTAATAAGATCAACTTGATTTTTGATGAATATAAAATTATGAATAGTGACTTTATGATTAGGATTAGTAATGTGTCCAAATGGATTAGTAATATAACTTAAAAAGAGTTTTAATATAATTTAGACACCTTGATTAAGTAATGAGATTCAATAAAATGGGTAAATAACGGTTTGAAAAATTATTATTCAAGTATTAGTTTTTTCAGGTGAATAGTGTTTTTTTAATTAAAAATTAAATTAAAAATAATTAGAAAATTATTTTTATAAAATGAACTTTATTTTTGAACTCAGAGCATCGATATTATGTTATGGTAATTTTGGGATTTTTTTGAAAAAATGAATTCTCGATGAATAGTGTTTTTATTTAAAAATTAAATTAAAAATATTTAGAAAATTATTTTTATAAAATTGAGTTCGTAATTGTAATTAGAGCATCGATATTTGGTAAAGGTGAAATTTTGGGATTTTTTTGAAAAAGATGAATTTTCAGTGAATAGTAAAAATACAGTTTTAGGGTTTCGGTATGTTTAATGACATCATAACTGTGTCATGATGATTTCATGAGATATTTTAAGGTTTGTCCGTCCAAAGGTGATGAATTATTGTATTGGGGGCCCCATGTGGCCTAACTCTATGGTAAATTCCATGGGAGAGCACATGGTTTTGAGAAAAGCACTTGTGAGGTGTCCCTTGGCCATTAATGCCTTCTCCCCTCACTTTCCCTATAAATACCCACCCATTCCTCCATTAGTTTTCAATCCCACCTCACCCCCAACTAATTTATGGTCTCCTTATCTCCCAATGAGTCCTCCCAAGGTTCCCCCAATCCCTAAAGTTCCAAACCTTTGAGTTTTAAGAGTTACGTTTTAAGGTAAGGGATCCGACCTCTCTCTTTCTTTTCAAGTAATCTATTTTATGTCATTTATTTTATACTCCATGATCTTATGTTAGAGGATGTTCTTATATATTCATATTAATTCCCTTTTTATGTTCATATGATGATATACCACATCTTTCTCTCATCAATTCGTTTTAAGAATGTTCAAGTGATGTCGTTAGGGTACCGAATTTTTAAGGGGATTCTTTCACTATTCTCATTCTTTTCAAAATTCTACATTCATGTCAAGTCTTTCAAGTTACTTTTTTTTGTTATGTTTGGGTATTATATCTATATCTATAATACTGAACTCTTATGTTCACATGATGATAGACCCTATTTTTATCTTTTCAAGTCATTTTGTTGAAGTTTAAGTGACGATGTTAGGCTGCCGAATTTTCATAAGAGAAATCTAACTTTTGTCTTCCTTCCATGTTTTTCATTTCAAATGATATTTCATTCAAATTTCATTGCCATGTTCATATATTCTTCTTATTCTATCCCTCTACTGTTTTTTGGGTCATTTATGAATGGTTTACCCATGTCCCCTCTCCTTTCAATGTTTTCTAAAATCCCAAAACATAGCTGTTATGCTGCAGAATTTTTGTCTCAAAATACCCCTCTCTTTTCTCAAAATTAGTTTATGTTATAAAGTGAATACTCAAATCTATTATTTATACAAGGGTATTTAAATATATATCAAAATGTTCTATCTTAAATTCTGGGATTTACATACATGAGACCCGCTTTACCTTTTCGTGGGTTTAAAGTGACATTAGGATCATGTCTTTAAAGAAGTTTTTAAAACGTTACGATTATGAAATGAAATCCATTTATTTTATGCTATATGGATATTTATGGAATGTTTGATGATGATATATGTGGCTCAAATGATAATAAAGGAATATATAAGGGTTCTCCCTGACAGCGCCCCAATGCATTGTCTAATGATGTAACCACTAGAGATTACAATTTTCACGATATCTTGGTGAATAACCTTGGTAATTTTCAAATGACACCTTGGGGATGGACCTTGGTGATATGTTCATGATTTTTTATGTTAAATTATGTAGCCACATCTTAATGTTATGAACAATTTTATTTTTATTATGATATGCCTCATGATTTCTTTCTCATGCCTTAAAGTTCGTTTCATGACCTTATTGAAGTATCTCAAGTTCACATGTAAAATATTTCTCTTGTTTCCCTTACTGGGCATTCTACTCACCCTTTATTTTGATGTATGTCACCAGGTTATGAGATGTAGTAATGAACCTATGATGATAATGATTAGAAGCCTTTCAAGTGTTTAAGAAAAATGTTTTATGTTTTCATGTTTTATGTTCCTGGTTTCCAAGACACTAAACCTTAAAGATCTTCGGTTTTGTAAAATGTAATGAAATTTTATGTGATAAAAAGGCGGGATGCTATACGGCTTGACATCCAGAGTAAGTGATTTTCCATCTGATAACTGGTAGTGTGGTAGGGATACTAGACAGGGAGATCCGAGTAGGAGGGATGCATCTACTGGTAGCTAGGTGGTGTGCTTCTAGTGCGGGAGAAGCGGGCATATGAGGTCGTACTTCCAGAGAGACCCGGTGGAGTGCAGATCTTGCAGACCTTTTGTGTTTTTCTAAAATATTTTCACCAGCAGCTAGTGACAAGGGTTCATATTTGACTCCTCATACACGAGCAGCACCGCCAGTTTCTCACAGTCTGGGAACTGGAGTTCTTTCGGCCGTTCAGGCCGAGGTGGAGGTCACGACAGCGGTGGTCAGTCACTAGGCCACTAGCAACAATAGTGTGGATCAACTCAGAGTAGTCGGGCAAGGTCATAGGGTGGAAATGTGGCCAGACTTCTGCAGTGGAGAAGACCCATCAGAAGCAGGTCCCCGACCTATGACAACCCTTCTCTTATTACAGACATAAACATGATTTATTACACAAACCATTCACTTGAAACAACATGTATAATCAAGAGGTATAGGGTCTTTTGGGCTTAGGATCATTATATAACAACTTAAAACATGAAGTACAACATCTTTATTGAAAACTTCCTTTACAAGACCACTAAATTCTCTCGTACTTAGCATTTCATGGGATAACCTGAGGACATGCATAAGAAAAGGGGTGAGCTATAATGCCCAGTATGGGAATAAACATGGAATACATGAGGAGTACAATACATGTTAGAAAATAGGAATATCAATAGTTCACAAGAGAAACATGAACATAAAGGCTTGATAAAGCATGATAATCATAACATGGAAATGTGGCAACAACACTTAACATGGAATTAGCATGAGCCAAGGCTCATTGCACATGGAGCATGAGTAAATCCGCATTGCCAATGAAGCACGAGTAAACCCTCGTTGCACTTTAATTTGAATGAGTCAATACTCATTACACATGTTGTATATTGATACTATACTTTACCCAATGCATTGGAGCGCAATAAGGGTGCACCCTTCTTAAACATTTCATTTCATGCATAAGTGTGCCACATGGATCATAAGACATGGATTCGTAAACATAATCATTTATTCCAAGATGAAGGAATGTGGAATTCAAACATGAAACCCTATAATAAATAAGTAAATGTGCATAAAGGTGAATACCCTTGATGGTGAAATGGTCATGGTATTCACTACACAATGGCATTGGATTAGAAAAGAGGTGTGATTTCAGCAGCATAATGGCGTGACATAAGAATTCATAAAAATGGTTGATGAGTGATAAAGGGGTTACTCATCATATTTACATGTAATGGAAGTTAAGAAGGTCATATAGACACATGTCCCAACAATTGTAATGGAATTTAGATTCGTGATGGAAATGTATTGCTTGAATGTAAATGAAGAGAGAGAAGTTTCTTTCAGAAATTCAGCATGGTAACAGGTGTACATGGGAGGCATTTAATGAGAGAGAAAGGGGTATCCCATCATTCAAAAATAAAGAGGGAAGTATGAGGGAGGTGTGAAACTATACCTAAACATTCATAATTGAAATTAAATGGGCCAAACAACTTAAATAAGATTGGACAAAAATGAGAAAGGAAGAAAAACCCTTACTTGGAAGTGTGCTTCCCAAGGCTTGAGAGAGGCTTGAGAGAGGCTTCTTGGGAGCTTGGGGCACCATGGGATGATTCTAGAGAGAGTAGGGAAGAGGTTGGATGAACTCCAAAGGCTTTGAGTGAGGAGGATGTGGGAGCTTGGGTGGGTTTATATAGGAAAGGTGGGGGAATGTTTTATTATTTAGGTTTGGGACCCCTTATATTAAATTAATCCTAACCACAAACCATCCTATGGTTTTTGCCCATGTTTTTGGGAAAAGATAAGAGGAAAACAATATTTTATAAGTCCAATGTCCGAAATTCTTAAAATAATAGGGTTGATTATGTAATGGTGAGTCACACTCCCATGGAAAACAATTTAAAAAGACAAAGTGTTTAATAAGTCTTGAAGGGTCCATTAATGCTTTGAAAAGTAAGTCAAACAAACCCTAAATCAAATTATTTTAATGTTAAAACATATATTTGTAGAAAAAAGATTTTAGTATTTTATTACATCACTATTGGGTCATTATGATGTCAAAAAAAAACAATATATATTTAAACAGTATTTAATATTTACCCAAATAATTGACTGTCTTAGAAAATTAGGAAAAAATTACCGTTGGATAATTTCAACATCCTGATTCTAGAAAAAAAAAATTATTTTATCTAAATAATTTTATGAATATGTTAATTTTCACTTTTAAAATAAAATCTGACATTTATCGAAAATTTATGGGTTTTGACAAAAATGGCTTTCAAACCTTAATAAAAATTACAATTGCATTCATAAAATTATATGATCATTTATATATAATAAAATTATTTTCATAATAATAATAATATTTTATTAAAATATTATTTAATTCAAAAATTGCTTTATTTAATAAAATATAATTATTAATTAAATAATAACTAAAAACATTATTTTCACCTTAAAAACTATTTACAATGTATCAATAATGACAAGAAATTATATTCATTATTACATACAAAAAATAGTGTACATGAACGTAGTACAAGTGATTTGTTACATAACCCCTTAAAATAGCCGCATAAGACCTAAGGGTAAGGTGTGCGATGGTGACAGACTCTTGGGGTGGCTCGGATAACATCGCTCAAGTGGTAATTTAAATCAACTTCAACTTTTCCCATAGACGGTCACGTACGAGCTTGAAATGATGGAGCTCAGATTGGGCTTGATCAAGAGCGAATCCCAAAGACGCCACCTCTTTTCCGAGCACTGAAAAATGGGCTTCGTATGGAGCAATTACACTGGATGAGACCATCTCTTCCTTTGTCTGAGTAAATTGCTTTTGTTAAAACATTAAATTTATACTAATAATGTGATCACCGTTCAAAGTCTATAAAAGAAACGA
Organism: Viscum album; assembly: GCA_963277665.1. Taxonomy (NCBI): domain Eukaryota; kingdom Viridiplantae; phylum Streptophyta; class Magnoliopsida; order Santalales; family Viscaceae; genus Viscum; species Viscum album. The sequence continues at coordinate 1,105,010,999 of OY728137.1, forward strand.
TCACAATTATTAACATAAAACCAAAAAAGTTTACATTTTATATAAACATTTTACATAATGAGACATTTAACTAGATCAAGAGGGACTTCCATTAATGAAACTCTGGGCCGTTACAATATTCTTCCTTTAATAAATTTCCCCCTCGAAATTTCCTTTTCCCATACTAAAACAGATGTGGGTAATTCAGCTTCATTATTTCCTCTGATTCCCAAGTCGCTTCTTCAATCTTATGGTTTCACCACAACACCTTGAAAAGGGGAATTATCTTATTTCGTAGAACTTTTTATCTATGATCTAAGATCGTCACTGGTTGTTCCTCATAAGAAATATCATCCTCCAACTGTACCACCTCATAAGAGAGTACATGTGAAGGTTTTGGTATGTACTTAAGAGAGATTCATGAAAGACATCATGTACTTTCGCCATGGTAGGTGGAAGTGCTAGTCGATAGGACACAACCTCGGCTCGATCAAGAATCTCGAAGGGGCCAATGTACCTTGGACTTAACTTCCCTTTCTTTCCAAACCTCATGACCTTATTCTATGGAGATATGCGTAGAAAAACAATGTATCCATCTTTAAACTCAAGGTCTCGTCGACGATTATCTGCATAACTCTTCTGTCGACTCTGGGCTGCCTTGATATGCTACTGAATGGTTTTCATCTTCTCCAACATTTCCTCGACCATTTCTAGTCCAAGATACTTACGTTCACCGACCTCATCCCAACATGCTGGTGTTCTTCACCTTTTCCCATACTGGGCTTCATATGGTGCCATTTGGATGCTTGAGTGGAAACTGTTATTATAAGAGAACTCAACTAGAAGAAGATGTTGATCACATCCTCCTTTAAATTCCATTGATCATGCTCTCCCCATGTCCTCAAGTTTTTGGATAGTTCGATTGGATTGGCCATCAGTTTGAGGATGATAGGCCGTACTGAATTTTGGTTCAGTATTCAAAGCATGTTGAAGACTCTTCCAAAACATAGAGGTAAATCTTGGATCTCGGTCAGACACAATAGATAGTGGCAATCCATGAATCCTTACCACTTATCTGATATATATATGTTCCAGTTGATACAATGAGAAATCCTCCCGAAAAGAAATGAAGTGTGTAGTCTTTGTAAGATGATCCAGAAAAACCTAGATTGCATTGTTGCCTTTGGATGTCCTCGGAAGTCTCGTGACAAAGTCCATGGTGATGTTCTCCAATTTCCATTTTGGTATGGGCAATGGTTTCATCATCCCCTTAGACTTCTGCCTCTCTGCCTTCACTTGATGGCACACCAGGTACATTGATGTATATTCAGCGATCTCCTTTTTCATATTATCCCACCAAATGTTTTCTCAGAGATCTCAATGCATATTTTTTCTCCCTGGGTGAATATAGAAATTTGAACTATGTGTATCATCCAAAAGTTCCTTCTTCAACTCTGGACTTGATGGAACACATAGTCTTTTCCAAAATCAGACAATTCCGGCTTCATTGACATTAAACTCTAAGGATTTCCCCTTTTTGATAGCTTCCACTTTTTCCTGAATTCCCACATCATCCTTTTGAGAATTCTTTAACCTTTCAAAAAGAGACGGTTGAGAAATCATTTGTGAAAGGATTGATGATGTTCCCTTATTTAGGATTCCCATGTCTATCTTCATCGCGTCTAAGAAGATTGGATCCCTCTCAATTCACATCATTGATAGAATTGTTGGGTCCTTTCTACATAGGGCATCTTCCACCTTGTTCGCTTTCCCAGAGTGGTAATTTATTGAACAGTCATAATCATTGATTAGCTCTATCCATCTTATCTGGGCATATTAAGCTCTTTTTGTGTGAATATAAATTTAAGACTCTTTTGGTCAGTATATATCTTAAATTTATCCCCATAGAGATAATGCCACCAGATTTTCAAGGCAAAGATCACCACCGCCAACTCCTGATCATGCACTGGATAGTTTCGCTCAAGGATTTTCAACTGCCCTGAGGTATAGGATATCAATTTAAAATTCTGCATCAGCACACAGCCTAATCCCTTCTTCAATGTATCACTGAATACCACAAAAATTTCCCCACTTATGGGAAAAGTGAGCACGGGCGTAGTGATAAGGCTCTTTTTCAACTCCTTGAAGCTTTCTTCGCATTCATCACTCCAAGAAAACATTACTCCCTTTCGATTTATCTTGGAAATAGGGTTGGACATTCATGTTAAATTTCTCACAAATCGTCGATAATATCCAGCTAACCCCAAGAATCTACCGATATCTGTTACCAATGTTGGCCTCAGCCATCCCTAAATTGCATCTGTTTTGGAGGGATCCACAGATATCCCATTTATTGTGATGATATGTCCCAGTAATGAGACCTCCTTCAACCATAACTCACACTTTTTGTACTTTTCATAGAGCTTCTCCTTGCGCAATGTCTCTAGTACAATTCTTAAATGCGCCTCATGATCCTCCTTGGTTTTGTATTATATTAGAATATCATCTATAAAGACTACCACAAATTTGTCAAGGTAATCTATAAAGACTCTATTCATCATGTCCATGAAGATTCTTGGAGAATTAGTGAGTCTGAAAGGAATTACTATGAATTCATAGTGCCGTATCATGTACGAAAAGCAGTCTTCGGGACATCTTCCTTATTCACCCTTACTTGATAATATCCCGACCACAAATCTAACATAGAGATGTATTATGATCCACACAGCTGATCAAACAAGTCATCGATCTATGGAAGGAGATACTTGTTCTTTATCGTGATTTTGTTAAGTTTACGATAATCGATGCAAAGCTTCATTGACCCATCCTTCTTCTTGATGAATAGGACTGGTGGACCCCATGATGAAGCACTTGGGCATGTAAACCCTTTTTCCAAATTCTCCTATAGTTGTTTTTTCAACTCTTCAAGCTCTGTGATGGCCATTCTATATGGAGTCTTAGATATTGTTAGCACCCCTAGTATAAGTTCAATTGAGAATTCAACATCTCTTCTAGGAGGAAGACCAGGCAGTTCCTCGGGAAACACTTCAGCGAATTCCCTCACAATAGGCATTTATTAAAGGATTTATTATTCCTTGGACTCAATCATATGAGCTAGATACACATGATCATAGTTCAGTAATATCCATGCTTGAGATTATGGAGCAAAAGGAGATTCATCTTCCTCCTCACACTTGTAATGATTCGGGGGTCGATTCTCCATATGGAGTGTAATTTCCCTCTCCCGACAATTTATGTTGGCTCTATATAATGAAAGCCAATGCATTCCCAGAATTGCCTCAAATTCTACCATAGGGAGAATGAAGAGTTTTTCTGGGAAATTCAATCTACAAATTATAACATCGGAGGACTTATATTCATGGGATGCAATGATTTCCCCATTTGTCGTACTCACTGACATCTTCACTTCCATGATTTGTGGTGGTGCTGGGATTGTTCTACTAAACTTTCGAGATATAAAAGAATGTGTAGAACCTGAATCAAAAAGTAAGTTTTATATTCTTGAATTAATAACTAGCGTACCGATCACCACTTCGTTATTGGGGTTCTCTTCGGCAGAAGTGATGACAAAATCTATTCCTTTTTTCCTTGGAGGTTGTTGGTTGCCTCAAAAAACCCTTGGTTTAGGGCACTGATTTGAAAAATGCCCTGGTTCTTTGCATTTGTAGCAATGAACAATGTGTTGAGGTTCGAACGAAGGATTCCTCTCCTATGTCACAACCACAGGTCTTTCTTTCTGATAGTTAACAGCTAGGTTCCCTTCTCTTCCACACCTAAAGCATTTCCTCGACCCCTTTAGGCAATTTCTAGGGTGCTTCTTTCCACACTTTTGGCCAGTGGGGTGCTGGATCTTCTTAGAACCGTTGGATTTATCCATCGGACCGCCAGCATTGAGGTCCACCTTACGATTCTTGTCCCCAAGATACCCCTGTAATTCCCCAATCTTCATTTCAACCTTGAGGGAACATCGGACAATTTCCTCATAGCTGTCGAAGTCATGGATCGCTAATGCTTTCTGCAGGCTAGGCTTCAACCCACCAAAGAAGCAGTCAACCTTGCATTCAGGGGTAACATCAAAGCCAGAAGAATATCGTGGAAGCCCTGTGATTTTTTCCTCGTACGCTCCAATAGATTCTTCACCTTTTTTCTTGAGGGAATGGAAGTCCCTTTCCATCTTAAGCTGGAGGGTGTGCAGAAAATATTTATCGAAAAACATCTTCCGGAAATCCCTCCATTCCAATGCTTCGATCTCCTCCTCAAGGCCTGTATTTTTGATCAATGTCCACCATTGATCATCTTTACCCTCCATATGATAAGCCGCTATGAGAACCTTCTCTTGTTCAGAACCTTGAAGGATTGAGATGATCTTTTCAATGGAGTTGATCCATTGTTCAGCGATCGTGGGATCGGATGATCCACTAAATATAGGAGGCCTTTGTCTCATGAAGCTCTCGATAGTGACTCGTTCTTTCTTAGGGGGGTTGAATGTTCCTCTTGACCCATGTTTATATTCAAATCTTGAGTTAGAAGAGAGAGAAGCGTGAAAAAGTTCGCGATTCCCGCTCCCATTGGGTTGGGATCTCATTAGTACAGATATCACACTGATCCTCACATCCGTTTTTAGCTCGAGTCCTCATATTACCGTCCATTGGCTGGAATAAAAGGAATGTTATGGGGTAACACATAAAGGGAAATCCAAAGACAAAAGATGGTGACTTATAAATAAACTTTTATTTCCTTAACTCATGAGTCTATAGGCTTCAATCTAGGATTTTCATGACCTACTTTCTAACATATATTCTTAGGGGAATTTTTTTTAATTCCCTTAATAAGGGTTCATAATAATCTTGTTAATTTACCAAAACATATCCCCTATGAGTGTCATAACCAAGAGTGCAGCAAGGCCCATTGTCTTGCACCAGTTCCCATTATATTCTTGCTCAAAGCGGTGTTTTCGGGTTTTACCCCTAGGATACATCTGTTCTAGAGCCGCCTCTACCTGCTCGTATCCAGACAGGGATGTATTTGTTTGATAAAACACTTACTCAGTACTTACCAAAACTTAGGGATGTTTTTATTATACATAGTATTGTCTATAAGGCTTTAATAGGGTTTCCTAATCCTAATCCAAAATATAACTAAACTTATCCTCTGATACCAACTATAACAACCCTGTTTTTATAAAAAACATAAACATGATTTATTACATAAACCATTCACCTAATAAAACATGGATGATCGAGAGGTATAGTGTCTTTGGGGATTAGGATCATTACATAACAACTTAAAACATGAAGTACAACATCTTTATAGAAAACTTCATTTACATGACCACTACATTCCCTCGTACATAGCATTGAATGGGATAACCTAAGGACATGCATAAGAAAAGGGGTGAGATATAAAGCTCAATAAGGGAATAAACATGGAATAAATGATGAGTAAAATACATGTTAGACAATAGGAATATCAATAGAGAACAATAGAAATATGAACATAAAGGCATGATAAAGCATGATAATCATAACATGGAAATGTGGAAACAACATTTAACATGGAATTAGCATGAGCCAAGGATCATTGCACATGGAGCATGAGTAAATCCTCAATGCACATGAATCACAATTAAACCCTAGTTTCACTTGAATTATCATGATTCAATACTCATTGCACATGAAATATAATGATAATATAATTTACCCAATGCATTGGAGCGCTATAAGGGCGCACCCTTCTTAAACATTTCATTTCATGCATAAGTGTGCCACATGGATCATAAAACATGGATTCATAACCATAATAATTTATTCCACGATGAAGGAATATGGAATTAATACATGAAACTTTATAATCAATAAGTAAATGTGCATAAAGTTGAATGCCCTTGATGGAGAAATGGGCATGGTATTCACTAAACAATGGCACTGGCTTAGAAAATCGGTGCGATTTCGGCAGTGTAACGGTGTGACATAAGAATTCATAAAAATGGTTGATGAGATGGAAAGGGGTTCCTCATCATAATTACATGTAATGTACAGTAATGAGGTCATATAGATATATTTCCCAACAATTGTAATGGAATTTAGATTCATGATACAAAAGTATTTCTTGGATGTAAATGAGGAGAGAGAAGTTCCTTTTAGAATTTCAACATAGTAACAGGTGTACATGGGAGGAATTTAATGAGAGAGAAAGGGGTCTCCCCTCATTCAAAGATAAAGAGGCTAGTATGAGGGAGGTGTGAAACCATACCCCAACATTCATAATTTAAATTAAAAGGGAAAAACAACTTAAAGAAAATTGGAAAAAAATGAGAAAGGAAGAAAAACCCTTACTTGGAAGTGTGCTTCCAAAGGCTTGAGAGAGGCCTGAGAGAGGCTTCTTGGGAGCTTGGGGCACCATGGTAGGATTATATATAGATTAGTGCAGAGGTTTGACAAACTCCAAAGGCTTTGAGTGAGGAGGAAGTGGGAGATTGGGTGGGTTTATATAGGAAAGGTGATGGAATTATTTATTATTTAGGTTTGGGACCCCTTATATTAAATTAATCCAAACCACAAACCATAAAATGTTCTTTGCCCATGTATTTTTGGAAAAGGGAAGAGGAAAACAATATTTTTTATGGACAAAGTCCGAACTTCTTAAAATAACAGGTTTTCTTATGTGGTGGTGAGTCACACTCCCATGGAAAACAATTTAAAAAGACAAGGTGTTTAATAAGTCTTGAAGGGTCCATTAATGCTTTGAAAAGTAAGTCAAACAAACACAAAATTACATTATTTTAATGTCAAAACATATATTGGATGAACATAAATCTTGTAGTATTTTATTACATCACTATTGGGTCATTATGATGTCATAAAACACATTATATATTTAAACAGTATTTAATTTTTACCCAAAAAATTGATTGTCTCTGAAAATTATGAAAAATTCACCATTGGATAATTTCGACATCCTGATTCTGGAAATAACATTTATTTTATCTAAATAATTTTCAAAATATTTTAATTTTCACTTTAAAGATAAAAACCGACATTTATCGAAAATTCACGGGTTTTGACAAAAAATGGCTATCAAACCATAATAAAAATTACAATTGCATTTATAAAATTCTATGATCATTTATATATAATGAAATTAATTTAATATCAATAATAATATTTTATTAAAATAAAATTTAATTCAAAAATCCATTAATTTAATAAAATATAATTCTTAATTAAACAATAACTAAAAACACTATTTTCACCTTAAAAAATATTTACAATGTATCGATAATGACAGGAAAGTATATTCATTATTATAAAAAAATAATGTACATAAACATAGTACTAGCTATTTGTTACATAACCCCTTAAAACAGCCGCATAAAACCTAAGGGTAAGGTGTGCGATGGTGACAGACTCTTCAGGAGTCTCGGATAACATCGCTTGAGTGATAATTTCTATCAACTTCCACTTTTCCTGTAGATGGTCATGTTCAAGCTTGACATGATGGAGCTCAGCTTGGGCTTGGTCATGATCGAAGCCCAAAGACGCCACCTATTTTTCTAGCTCTGAAAAATGGGCTTTGTATGGAGAAATTCTACTGGATGAAGCCATCGCTTCCTTTGTCTGAGTAAATTGGGTTTGTTAAAGCCTTACATTTACACTAATCATGTGATCACTATTCAACGGCTATAAAAGTAACGGTCACAATTTTTAACAAAAAGCCAATGAAGTTGACATTTTATATAAAAATTTTACATAAAGAGACATTTAACTAGATCAAGATTGATTTCCATTAATGAAACATTGGTTCATTATATGACCCCTCTATAGTTCGAGGTACGATCTTACTTGCCTCGGTTTTATCTTTGGCTCTTTTCGATACTGGTGCTTCGCAAATTTTTATATCAGTTGTTGTTGTGGAGATCCTTGGGCTCTGTATCTTTTCATCTACCGATGTTTTGACACTAGACACTCTGTTGGGGACAAGGAAATCTGGTAAGCGTCAGTGCAAGGAGTTCCCTCTTGAGGTTGGTGGGTTTTACTTCCTTTTAGATCTTTATGTTCTATAGATGATAGGCTATGACGTCATTCTCGGAATGGAATGGCTAGTTCCCTTACTTGTAGTCGTTGAATATTATCACTGTAGTGTGAGTTTCATATCACCAGTGGGAGGATATTTTTTACATAATGGCGAGTGGGATTTCTAGGAAATCAGAGCGGGTCCAAAACATCATGGGTTGGGAGTAGATACATCTCAGATTGATTGTCCTAATCTAGATTACTAGGGGACATCACATTTAGACATTCCTCCAATGGTGGATCTTTTCAGAGATGTATTTCCAAAGGACTTTTCTTGTTTGCCTCCGGAGCATGAGGTAGAATTTTTTATTGAGCTTGTTCCAGGAGCAACATCGGTGTCCATTCTTTTTTATAGGATGGCTACACCTGAGTTGCATGAGCTCAAGAAGCAGTTTGAGGAGTTGAAGGAAAAGGGTTTCATCCAACACATTACTTCTTTTTGGGGATCGGTTGTCTAGTTTGCGAAGAAGGCAGATGGTACCATTAGGATTTTTGTGGATTATTGGAAGATGAACTATTTGACAGTCAAGAACTGATATCCCCTGCCTAGTATTGATGATCTCTTTGATCAGCTTCGAGGAGCCCAGGTATTCTCGAAGATTGAATTGAGGTCCGATTATCGTCTTTTTCATGTCAGACCATCAGATATACCTCTTACATCATTCAGGAGAAGGTATGTCTATACGAGTACTTAGTTATGCCATTTGGTCTCATGAATGTGCCTACAACATTCATGGAACTGATGAACTGAGTGTTCCATCCATACCTGGATTCATTCATGGTGGTCTTCATGGAAAATATCTTGGTGTACTCTCACACATGAAATGACCATGCCACACATCTTGAGATCATTTTGAGTACACAGATATATCATAAGTCATATGATAAGCTCTCAATATTCCACTTTTCAATGGACTAGATTCACTTCTTGGGTCACATTATTTCAGAGACAGGTGTATCAGTAGACCCAGAGAATGTGAGAGTTGTAGTTTTCTGGGAGCATTCATAGAACGTATTTGAGGTGCAGAGTTTTGTAGGGCTGGGTGGATACTACAAACATTTTATACAGGACTTTTCATGCTTAGAAGCACCACTGACAGGTCTGGCCAAGAAGAGTGTGATGTTCTAATGGTCAGATTCTTGTGATTAAGCCTTTCAGAAGATGAAATGGAGGTTTACTTCAGCACCGATACTAGTCTTTCCAGAGCAAGGAAAGATATGTACTGTTTATTGTGATTATTCAGGTATCGGGCTTGGAGTTGTGCTTATGCAGGGTGATGGAGTTGTTGCGTACAGGTCTCAACAATTTAGGCCACATGAGTGGAATTACCCAATCAATGATCTGGAGTTGGATGTTGATGTTCATGCCTTACACTGTTGGAGAAATTATATTCTGGGAGAACATTTTGTAGTTTTCACCAACCACAAAATTCTCAAGTACAACATAACTTAGTGTGATCTGAATTGGAGACATCGCAGGTGGTTCGAGTACCTACAGTCCTTTGACATTGAGCTTGCATATACGCCTAGGAAAGGCAACGCAGTGGCTAATGCATTGAGCAGGAGGACTAGCATACAAGAAATTCGGGAGGCCAGTAGTGACTGGTAGCTTATGGCTCTATTCTATGACATGCATTTGGAGGTGCATGACAGTCAGGGGAAGAATTTTCTATCTTTTGTAGCTCTTACCTCTACCCTTCTTGATGAAGTATGAATGAGGCAGCTATCAGTTTCTGAAAGCCTAGTCCTATGGAAAATCATGTCCAGGGAGGACCCTATTCCTGGGTGGACCATAGGTGAGGATGAAATCTTGTGTTTCAAGGGACACGTATGGGTGCCAAAAGATATGTGGGAGAAGCTAATGTCGGACAATCATTCCTCAGTTTGGGAAGTTCATCAGGCATCACCATGATGTATCATGATCTACACTGTCAGTATTAGTGGCTAGGTATAAAGAGGGATGTTGTGGGTTTCTTCATAAGGTGTTCCACTTGTCATCAGGTGAAAGTGGAGCATCAGCATCCAGTAGGGCTTTTACAGCAGTTAACCATTACCGAGTGGAAGTATAATGATGTCATGATGGACTTCATGACCAGTTTACTGAGGTCGTCTTCAGGGAGTGATGCAGTTTGGGTTTTCATTGACAGACTAATGAAGGATTCTCACTTCTTTCCAACCAAGGAGACCTTCAGTGTTGATGAGATGGGGTGTTTGTACATCCGAGAGACTGTACGTCTGTATGGAGTTACACACTCCATTATTTCATATAGGTATTCCCATTTTGCTTCTCGGGTTTGGAAAGGGTTTCAGAAGGCTTTGGGTACATAGGTACTTTTGAGTATAGCTTACCACCCCCAGATAGATGGCAAGTCTGAGCGTACAATTCAGGTGCTTGAGGACATGATCTTAGCATACATTTTGGATTTTGGAGGTTCTTGGGAGAATCATATACCTCTTGTGGAGTTTTCCTACAAAAATAGTTTTTAAGAAACTATTCAGATGGCACCTTATGAGGGTTTGCACGGTAGGCCATGCCGATCACCCTTATGTTGGCTGGAGGCAGGAGAGGCAGCTTTGTTGGGACCTCTTCTTGTTCATGAGACCACATAGAAGATAGAGTTGATTCATAAGGGGATGGCTATTGCATAGTCTCAACATAAGTCTTATGATGATCAGCGGAGACGACCTCTGATGTTCAAGGTAGGGGATCATGATTTCCTGCTTGTCACACCGAGGTTGGGACACAAGAGGATTATGAGTCAGGGTAAGATTTCACTGAGGTACGTCCGGCCATTTGAGGCGTTGGAGAGAGTTGGGCCAGTTGCCTATCAGTTGCAGTTACCTCAAAGGTACCAATCTATGCATGATGTTTTTACCGTCTCTGAGCTCCAACGTTACTTTTTAGAATAGTCTCATGTTTTTCAACCTGGGGAGGTTGAGCTCAAGGTGGATGCGTCATTTGAGGAGCATCATATTTGTATTGTTTAAAAAAGTACAAAGGTTCTCTGTGGCCGGTCTGTTCCTCTAGTACGAGTGCTATGGAAGCATGGACGGCTGAAGGATGAGACATGGGAGAGGGAGGCTGATGTACGAGCACAATAGCTAGAGCTATTTGAGGTTTCTTCTTCTACGCTGCTCTAGGGAAATTCTGGAACAAATTTCTTTACTAGTGGAAGTTTGTAAGAACTCAGACCTTCTTTTCAAGTATGTTTTTCTTTTCCCTAGAGTTTTTGAGAAAAGAGTAGTTTCTGGAAATTTTCTAAGTACACACCATGTACTTTGTGAGTACACACCGTGTACTTCTTTTCCGCAGCAGGAAATGTGATGGCCATGTAATAGCCACACACATGGCCATGTGAGAGTGACTTGGAGGCTGCTTAAAGTGGTTTATGGAAAAGGCGAGTACACACTGTGTACTTCAAAAGTACACGCCATATACTTTTTTTCATTAAACACGTCGGGGTCGCATCTAATCACCAGAACGATCTTCTTTTAGGTTTTGTTTGGTTGATAGTGCTGGAAGCCGCGGATCTTCGACGAGCCCATGAGCCTCCATTCGTCCTCTGAATTGAACACCGTGGATTTCATTGGAATCGCATCAGTGAGTTCTCTCTTCTGCTGGAACCTCGTTTCATTATTTATCTTCTTTTCCATGTTATAGTGGGTTGAACATTTTAGATATTTTCTTATATCTATGGCATTCTAAGGAGATTCAACCTTCGATGTTCAAGTATATTGATCTCCTAACCCCGAGGTAGGTTGTTTGTACCTTTCTGTAGAAAGTCACTGAGTTATATGTGCAATTTCCCCCAATACCCATGAACGGAGTATTGCATGTTTACTGTTTTAGCCATTTTTTTCTCTGTTGTGTTGGTATGCCTGAGTATATAATTATTAATTATTAATAGGTTAAATTTTTGTGATTTGGATGCGTTTCCCATCCATGTTTTTCTTGTTTTGACCTTTGGGTCTTGTTTTCATGTTAGGATGATGTTTAATTTCCATGCCTAGTATTATAAGATGATGTGAATGTTGTGCTGTAGAATTCTAGCCAAGTAGTTCACGAGGTTCACCTTGGCCGTTACACACTGCTACACTTGCTTGACTTACACAGGTCCGTGAGAACCTGGTGTATAGACCATAGGTAGAAGTGATGTTGAGGGATTCTCTAGAGTGTCTTTAATTATACGATGCGAGACCACATGGGGAATAGATGTTGAGTGCTTCCCTAGAGTGTCTGTAGTTCCTCTGCGTAGGCCACATGGGGAATTGATGTTGATTGCTTCCCTAGAGTTATTTTAGTATGATACAAGACTATAAGGGGAATTGAAGATGATTTCTTCCTCATAGAGTCTATACATTAGCTGAACTAGAGGGGTAAGGCAGTGTGTGCTGCCCAGAGGGTTGCTTGTACATGATAGGTAGGACCATAGGGGATAGGCTGTGGGTACTTCCTAGAAGGTTACCTATTGTGTTATATATTCTAATGTTGCATGTTGTGTGGTGTTTTGGATGCTTAAAACTATGGATTGTTACTACTTAGTGATTTCCTTTTATACTACATCCTATACTTTTACCTACCATATATTCACTGACTGTTAGGAACATATTTTATGGTGGTTGCCTAATTGGATTTAGTCTCACACCCTGTTTGGGCCATGCTTTTGGGAACAAATAGATTATATTTTTGCAAGTATAGACATGGGCAAGCGCCCTTCGATTTCAAGTACTTTATTACATTAGAGCTGGAGAGCATGGGACCATGCCGAGGCTTGCGATGCTGAGGAGTTTCTCATCTGTTTTCCTTTTGTACTTTGTTTTTGTATTGTATTCAGCATTGTGACTTGATTTGATGCTTCCCTAGAGTTATACGTATCATGCACCATTTATATATATTTATGCCCCAGTTGTTTCTTTATCTATCTTCCGCTATTTACTATTGTTGGATATTTACTGCTTCTACTATTGTGTGTTGTTTACTTCTATTGTGTACTCTTCCAATGAAGGCATAGTTTCCCCAATATCACACCCAAGGCCCTCGCTGCTAGTTAGTAGCCTCTAGCATTTGGGGAAATGTGCCTGTGCCCATGTGACCAACCGGGTATGGGGAGCCTCAAGGTGGCTTACATAACCGGTATGTTACATTTACCCTTATTGTATATCTAATATCACGCTTTCTTATGTTTACTTTTCCCAGGTTATAGGGAAATTTATTAAACATGATACATCAAAAAATGGTGCTAGTTATGGAGAACTTAGTGGGGGTATAATGTGGTTCACTTATGAAATAGTTTTCTATGTATCTAAGCCTCTAAAGGCACTATGCCAATATGATTCTAGCATGAATAATTATGTTATGTATTGAATATTAATACATTAAGATGTGATGTATATATATAAAAAGATTGGGTTGTTATAGTTGGTATCATAGAAATTTGTAGTTATCTATTATAAACTAGGATGAGAAAAAATTTCTATGAACCCTAAGGATAAGTCCATGTATAGGAAAATATCCTAAAATTTTGGTGATGGATAGAGTGAGTGGTGTCTATGAAATTAAATCCTTGATTGTGACATTTCATAGTTTTACCTAGTGGTAATAACTCTAAAAAGGGAGCATTGTGTTTTGACATGATCATTACCCGGTGCATGACAATAAGCCATGCTTCACACTTGGTTTGATACTTCTGGGGGATATGTTTCACAATTTCAAAAACCCTATACAAACCATTATGAATGAGTTGAACAGATTATGACCATGAATGAACTAGGTTAAACATAAGGTTTCATTGTTAATAATGATTTTTTAATGATTTAATAAATCTTATTAATGATTTTTTGATTATGTTCTTTCCCACTATGATTATTGTTAACAACACTATGATTTTTGGGATTATTCAAAGGATAGAAACTAAAGGAATCATGTAAATATTGAATATGGTGGACAATTTAATGATTTTCTTCCTAATTAAATTTTTTTTATAAAATTTGAAATGAAAAATCTAGTTGTTATGCTCACACAACTTTTTTAAGAAGTGAATAATGATAGACTACAAAATTAGAAAATGAGGGAACAAAATTATAGTGAGTCATTAATGAGGAAACATATACCTTTATTTTTTTGTTGCACTGATCCACTAGTTTCAAAATAATGGACCAACACTATTTAAAAATATTTTCTATTTTCTAGATTTTTAATCATGAAAAATTTATTTTTGGTAGATTATCCTTTTTATGGTGAGATATATAAATAGTAAATATTATCATGAATTTGATAAAATAAGAAGAAATTGAATCCATGGAGTGCGATGAGTTTAAGAAAATATTTTTATATAAGTACTTCCCTTATATTATTCATACAGAATTAGATAAGTAATTACTTGATCTAAATCTAAAATTGGATTAATTCATTGCTATGTATGAGGAAAATTTTACAAGACTTGTGAAGTATGATTTTGTAATTATCATCCATCCTGAAATAAAGGTTAATCAATTATTTATTTGGTTAATACCAAGTATCTAAAGAGTATTTTCCATGATGTAATTTAGTAACTATGATGAAATCATTAAATTTTATATCAATTTGGGAATGGATATTAGAGTTATCCATCAAATATCATAGATTAGATAAGAAAAGAAATATTGAATTCAAGGGAAACTCTAAAAAGAATGGATAGAAAAGGATGATATTTCTATTATGATCAAAGTGTGGAAGTAAACATTGAGTAAACTATTTTAATGGGACTTGTAGATTTTTTAGATTCAGGAATGAATATCACCAGGAAATAAAATGATGAAGTGATGGGAAGAAGTTTGTAAATGATGTGAAAATAAAGGAATCTTGACAAAATGAACAACCCATATATAAGTGCTTAAAATACGAGGAGTATGGTATTTATGATAACCATTAATCAAATATGAAGGTTAATATTGATGATCAATTAAATAAGCCTCTTAATAAAAGATATGAGTTAAATCTCATCTGATAAGTAATTCTAATAATGGGTGTGATAACGATGTGGTGAAAGATACACATAGTGTCCCCTATAGAATTGATAATATCTAATTTGACTCTGGATCCACCCACACTTTTATATATTAAAATTTTTCAAAGGGTATCAAAATTTCACCTAATATATTTTATATTGAGATAGGAGTGGAAACCCATAATAATACGATGAATAGATCCCATGTCTATGATTATTCTCCAGTTTATTTTTTGGGGAATGTGACTCCTAAAAATCTATCTATTCTACCTCTAGTTGATTTTTTTAACTAAAGAATTTATTGGATTTACTTATATAAATTCAAATAAATTTATGAGGAAGGGAAGTCACATTTTTTTAAACCAACCTATGATCAACTATTAGTGTGATGAGAAGTATAAAATTATGATGGAAATATCATTCATTTTATCTTTCGGGATTCCAATTGAGAAAGGTGTTTATCACATATGTTTGGGGAGAAACTCAAAATTGATCATATTATTATTATGTAAGAGTTTACTTATTTATTTTAGATATAATTTCTTAGTATTCATTTGAAACATATAGTTTAGTTCTCAATAGAACTCATACTCAGTGTTATAACTATTTCAATGATTCCCTATTGAATGGTCCAAATTGAGTCATAGGAATTGAAGATGAAAATATATGATAATATTGACAAGGGATCTATTTGTAAAAGTGTTTCAACTTGGCTTACACCTATTATTTTTGTATAGAAAAATATCGATAAATTATTCCTTGAATTGATTATCAGGAACTGAACATGATCACTATCAAGAACAAGATTCGTCTACCCTGTATTGATGAATGGTTTGACCAACTATACAGATATCAAAACTTTTCCAAGATTTACCTTCATTATAGATATCATAAATTTAGGGTAAAGGAGAAGGATATACCCAGGACAACAATTTGTAAAATTTATAGACACTACAAATATATAGTGCTTCCATTTTGTCATACTAATTCCTCTACTATATTCATCAACTTAATTAATAGATTATATATTAATTAGCATGATTAGTTATGGCAGTCTTTATCATTGATAATATTATTTATTCAATGATTGAGGAAGAGAATGATGATCACTTGTTAATTGTGTTAAAGACCGAAAGGAAAGATAATTTTTATGAAAAATTTACCAAGTGTGAATTTTAGCTACCAGAAGCTTCATTTTTTGGTCATATAATCTCAAGAGAGGGTATATCAGTGGATCCCTCAATGATGGATGTTATTAAACATTGTACCAAAACAACCATTACAGATGAGATCATAAGTTTTCTTTCCTTAGTAGGGTATTATTGATGGTTTGTGTAGAATTTCTCAAAACAATCAAATACATTAACTATGTTAACTCAAAAGGGAGCCTAGTTTCTTTGGACAGATGAATGTGAAGAAAATTTCAAGGAATTAAAGAGAAGGATAACTATTGAAACTATTCATACACTAATATGTAGTGTAAAATATTTTTTAATATATAGTTATTCCCCAATGAAGGTAATAGGATGTATTCACATGTATAATGACATGGTTATAGCTTATACCTCGTGATAATTGAAGGTTCCTGAGAAAAATTTCCCAACTAAATATTTTGATTTAGCTTCATTAATTTTTTCATCAGAGACATGTAGAAATTATCTTTATATAGAAAGTTGTGATATATTTACTAGTCAAAAAAATTAAATTATATATTATCATACAAATATATGAAAATATTCTATAGAATATCATCGTATCTAGTTAAATATTATGACTACTTAATACATTACCACCCTAGGAAAGTGAACATAATGGTTGATTCTTTGAGTTAAAAGGTTCATTCAACCATATCTATGATGTGAATCCAAAAAGATAAAATATTTAAAGATTTTAAAATGTTGAAAAATGAAATATTTATGGGAGGAAATTTTTATCTTTCTCAAATGATTTTTCAACCATCTATCGAATTAAATATTAAAGTGGCACAAAATGAAGTTGCAGAGCTATAGAAGAAGGTGAAAAATGTTATCGAGTTCAAACATGATAATGATGTAATGATATGTTTACAGAACCATGTATGTTTTCTATACATACTATATTGTAAGATGGATCTATTAGTATAGGATAATAGTTTTCATTATCTTTTCATCATTTAAGTACACAGATGTATAGATATTTGAAAGAGTATTTCTAGTGGGATGACATCAAGAGAGATATTTTAGAGTTTTCATCTCTGTGCATGGTATGTTAGAAAGTTATAGATAAGAGAAAAATGTCTAATGGAATGCTAAACCATTACCCATAGTAAGAATTAAATTTAAAAAAGTCGCATTATATTTTTTTCATCAAACTCCCCATAACCTATTTCAACAATTTTTCTATATAGGTTGTAATTGATCACAAAAAAAAGTAATAACACTTCATCAAAATCAAATAATATTCCCCCTGGATTGTCTTACTAGAATATATATTGAGTAAGAGGTAAGGTTTCATGTAGTACCACATTCTATTGTATCTTATAGGTATATGAGGTAAACCTCAATGTTCTGAAAAATTCTTCAGCAAAATTTGGATATAGAGTGGAGTTTTAGTACAACATATCATCCTCATATAGATGGTCAGTTTGAGAAAACCACTAAAACCCAAGAGGATATTCTGAGATATTTTCTATATATATTCAATGGTGGTATGTATCAATACCTTTATACTGTTTAGTTTTCACACAAAAATATCATTCACTCAATCATTCAGATGGATCCTTATGAATCCCTATTTATAAATAAGTATGGAACTCAAAAATGATAGGTTAAATTTGGAGAAGTAATTTTATCAGGACCTTATATAGCTAATGATATGGTAGATACTTTTTTATCTATATAACATCACATCAAGGAAGCTTTGAGTTTATAGAAATGTAATACTGAAAACCATTAGCATGATTGAGAGTTTGATGTTTGTGAGAGGGTTTTCCTATAAATATTTTCATAAAATTCATTTATTATATTCTATAAGAAATTAAATTTTCTCCCTTGGAATATTTTACCTTTTGATATTCTTGATTTATTAGGGATGTATGATTATCATCTGGCACTTCCACCAAACCTCTCTCAAATCCATGATGTGTTCCATGTATCTCTTTTGAGGATGTACATACTTGATCATTAACATGTAATGAAATTGGAGTCTATATTTCTAGATGAAGATTTTTATTATTAAGACAACCTATGGATATTGTTGATCATAGAGGTAATGTGTGATGAAACAAAACCACTCACCTGATCAAATTTTTGTGGTGAAACTACAAATTTAAGGATGCTTTATGGCAACTCAATGTAGAAGTATCCTCTCTTTTTTATATCAGAGTGATGAAAAATCAATGGTGAAAATAAATTTAAATTGGTCTAGAATGTAACACCTCAAGAGTTTATGAAATATGTTTTTTAAAATGATTTAATTTCTTTGATAGCCTATGTTACACACAACACTGAGTTTTAAAAAACATCAATGTACTGTTAATATAATTATTTAGACATAAATGTTATAAAATAGATATTAAATTCAGAGATTTGAATATGAATAATAAAATTTTAAAAAAGAATTATGAAGGACAAATAAAATATACTGAAAAATAAATAACTATTTTTTACACTCTCTATTCTTTCAAAATACATTTCTCTGAAAAATTGATTTTTGATCAATTTTGGTAAATAATAATTTTTTTTTTAATAATTTTATAAAATTATTTGAAAAAATGAACTCAATTATTTGAATCAACATGTTAAAAATTTATTAAGGATTATTTTTTTTTTCTGAAAATATTAACTTTTTAATGAATATTGAAAATACATGTTTTTATTGAAAATTGTGTTTTAATTTAAATAAATTACAAAGCTATATATTTTTTAAAAATGGATTAAATTTAAAATTATTAAAATTATTTTATTATTAATCCAATTTATTTCATTTTACTCAATTTCATGTTGAGATGTGACATGGAAACTTTTTATACTTACGAAAGAAAATTATATGGAAAATCATTTTTTTATGACGTCTATGATATCAATTTTAATCTAAATTATCAAAATACTATTAATTGAATTTAAAAAAATCAGCAAATATTTTTTATAAAAATATTTAATATTTTATAATAATATTAACCTAATTTTTTCTTATAATTAATAACAAAAACAATAAAAACTAATTATTGCAGTTAAATTTAAAATGGGTTTACTTTGGGATAAACTAAAACTATAAGGGTGAAAATAAACTAAAAACTTATAAAACTAATATCTTGTGGCCATATTTCAACCCAATATCATTTAATGTTTCATGATTATCCATTATGGATCCTTGTAGAATGTCTAAATCATGGGATAACTTTTTTTTATACAATTTCAAGTGTGTCATCTTCCCCACTTATAAAAGGGAACCCCCTATACTCTCATATTCATACACATAAAGAATTTTTATTTAAACATTAACTAATAAAATATCTTCTTTAATTCACTCTATTCATCATATAAGAGTTGTATTTATTATGAAACCTTTACAATAAGGCTTTTGGTGCTAACCAAAGGAGGTTGTTCAAAGAAGAGGTGTGGTTCTTAACCGAGCATTTTTATTTTCATTATTCTTACACCTCATTAAAATATTATTCAAATACAATGATATAATAACTTAATTATATAACGTATAATTATATGGTATTATGTTTGTGGTATACCCTACATCCATTTTCTCTTCCGTCAAATGGGAAATGAAATCGTCGATCCGATGTACAAAAGACTACCGCCCCGCGAACCGATGTAATTTGTTTTCCATTACCACCACTCATGAATGGATATAATGTTGTTTATAACGTTTAAATATTATATTTATGATATTTTTATACTCATATATTTGTAATATTATATCTATATTCTTAGTTTCCAACCTATATTGAAATGATATCATCACTCGAGCGTATGTGTGGACTACCGCCTTCATGAAGTGATATGATTCATTTTTCATTTTGTTAACTTGGATGGTAATAAGTGTAGATTTAATGAATATATAGGAAATATATTACATAAAAATTATTTTTTATAGTTTATATATTATTTACCTTTCTTTAGTTCCATCCTTTGAGATAATGGAAATAGTGATTATGTGTACATACGAGCAACCAACTTAATGAATTGTTTAATTTATTATCTCTCCATAATATTTTGGAATTACATGAAATAAATATATAATAAGAATATATGATATTTATTACGTGGTTAAAATACTAAATATTATTGGACTATGATCAATTTAAAAGGACCAACAAATTACTAATGAATACATACATGGAAAACGAAGCTGTTGGTACCTGAAATTTGTTTTTAACAAGAACTTTTTTATAAAAATGGAAATAAATTAGTGTAATTAAATCATATATGGAAAGATATATATTATTTTAGTTTAGGGATATTTTTATATTAAACATATATTTATAAAAAAATATATTTTAATGTTTACAAATAAACTCGATACTAGAGGTATGTGATTTTCGTCCCAGTTTTATTTTTATAAGACACATGCCTCATTCACTA
Source organism: Viscum album (assembly GCA_963277665.1). Taxonomy (NCBI): domain Eukaryota; kingdom Viridiplantae; phylum Streptophyta; class Magnoliopsida; order Santalales; family Viscaceae; genus Viscum; species Viscum album. The sequence goes on from OY728137.1 coordinate 1,105,031,633, forward strand.
CTTATTTATTTTACGTGGTGTGTGTACTTAATTTGAATCTATTTAGTGATTATTATTTTTAAATTTATGTGTACTTACATATCCAAATATTTTTCATTATTTCATGAGTATTACTATTCAAATGATACCAAAGAAATAGTGGTATTATATTATAACCTTATTGTATATCAGATTTATTTTATGAATATGTTTCAATGAAGAAATTTATTATCTATCTCAAATAAAACACATAAATTTTATTCTACTCAGGTTATTTTTGAAAATTATATATATCCCATTCATTTTACTCACTTTCTTTTATCAAGGTATCAAAATAATATTTTTAAGGATAACTTTATTTATTTCATTATATGGTTGAAAATCCATTTTATTCAATGTCCATGATTAAAAAAAATGTTTTAAAAATGGTTATTACTAGTATAAAATGTTTTTTAATTGTTATTTTTACCCATTTATGAAGTTTTATAAAAATAATTTAAATGATTCATATTATTATTTTACAAACTAGGTACTTTTGACTTTCCCCCAATAATGTGAAAGTAATTATTATTTTAACATGAATGAAATGAATGGTCATTTCTGATTTCATGACCACTCAATGATTTAAAACATCCTTTAAAATTTTCTAAGGTTATTTTCAATGAAATATTTTTCATTAATATTTGGAAAATTTATATTTTAATGAACTGATTTCAAAACTGAAAGGATATATTCCTTAATAAATATTCTAAGTTATATTTCAAAATAAATTTCCATCAAATATGGAATCCTTTGATACTACATATTCTTTACTAGGAATTAATATCCAATGATACCATCCTTATTCTTTCTTTGGATAGTTTATATTTATGAAGAAAATATTTTTTTTAAACTTGTTCCTTTTACGTGGGTTATTCTATGATGAAATATTGATATGTATTTGAATCTTATTTCTTTTCCACAAGTTAGACTATGATGAAATGTATAGGAAAACCACATCCTTTCATGAGTTCGGATATGATGAATATTTTATTATCTTATAGAATAAATCTATATAAATTTCAATATGTGATGGGTGGTCTCAGAATTATATATTTCTCTAATTAATTGTTGAAAGATTTATATCTCATGAGATAAAAAGGAAAATAATAGGGAGTGAACCCAATTTAGTAAAGGAATTTGTCCCTAATGATATTATTATGAGTTAACCTTGACTACTACGATGGTTTTGGTAGTGAACCAATTCCACTGTGATAGTTTTGTCAATAATCATTGACTACTAAAAAAATTCCTTTCTATTATATATATATATATTACAAAAATCTATGACTTGTTCTAATATTATTCTCTCATAAAACATGTTCTTTGATTCATTTATGATTCATGTCTTATGAAAATCCATGATTTATTCAATTTCTTAAGACATTGATATATGATATTCAGGGTATAGTTTTCTAATGTTATTCACATGTTATCATAATCTTATGATCAGGTTTAATTGATATCTTCATTTTTTACCCTTACTGAGCTTCTAATCTTTTTATTATTATTTTTTCATTACATGAGTTATGAAGAAAGGTATTAAGTATGATATGTCCAAGAAGGTTGGTTGTTTTGAATAATTTAGTGGGAGATGATATAGTTCACTTATGAACCAGTTGATTAGGTATCCATGTTTCTAAAGGCACTAGACTTATATGATTCTAGCATGGGTCATTATGTTATGTAATGAATGTTCATCTATTAATATGTGATATTTATAATTGAAAATCATGGTTTGTTATAGTTGGTATCATAGAAATGTTTAGTTAAGCTTAGGAAACTAGTATGAGAAAAAAAATTGATAACCCAAGGGATAATTCAATGTATAATAAAATATCATAGAATTTTTATAAAATATAGAGTGAGTTATTTCTAATAAATTACAACCCTTTAAATATAATAAAATTGGATGTGGATCTAAAATTGTTTTATCTAGATGTAATATCCATGAAAATTGTGTATTGGTATTTGAATTGGTTGTTACCTGGTTCACCACAATAATCCATTCTACACACCTGTTTTAACACTCCTGGGGGATTAGTTTGGGAAATTAAAAAATACTTATGAACCATCACAAATGACTATAATATATGATGAACATGAATGACCTAGGTTAAATCTAAGGTATAATAAATTGAAAATATTGTGTTAGTATTTAATATATCTTATAAATGATTCTTCATGATTATGTGGTTTCCCATTATGATCATCATTTCTCCCACTATGATTTTTAGTTTTAGTCAATAGTTAGAACATGAAGGATTCATGATAATGTTCAATTTGATAGACAATGAAATGATTATCCTCATTATAAACCAAATTTAATCATATATGGAATGAAAAAACATTGTTGTACTCACAAATATTTCTCAATCTATGAATTATGTTGAAATTACAAATGAGAAAAGGATGGAACAACATTCTATGGAGTCCTTCATAGAAAAAAATCCACCATTTTTTACTGGTTCAAATGATCCAACGGTTGCTGAGAAATTGATCAATACCATTGAAAATATATTTTTCATTATCCAATGTATGTAATATTAATGATTAATTTTTCATATATATCATTTGGAGGGGGAAGCAGATCAATGGAGGACTCTTATCATGATTTTGAGTAAATATGATGAAATTGATTCCATGAAGTGGGATGAGATTAAAATATTATTTTTCAATAAGTTCTTACCTAGCATTCTTAGTATGAAAATAGGGAAGGAATTCCAAGTGATAAAACCAAATGTTGTTGAATCATTGGGAACCTATGAGGAATATTTTACAAGGCTTGTGAGGTATTCCTCTAGATTTATCATCCAACCTTAAATTAAGGTTGATTTATTTTTAAGTGACTTAAAACCATGTCTCTAGAGGGAATTTTCCATAAGGGACATCAGTAGATATGAAGAAATCACTCGATCTGATATCATTGAGGAAATTAAGATTGGTGTTAATAATAAATATCCGTGTTTTGATAAGAAGACAATGATAAAATTCAAGAGAAACTCTTAAAATCGTTGAGATAAGAAAACGATATTTCCTTCATGCTCAGTGTTAAGAAGTAAGCATGGAGGAAATTATCTTAAAGGGAATGTTAAATGTTTTAATATTGGAATGTAATGTCCTTGGGAAATTTAAAAACAAAGTAATTGGAAGAAGTTAGATACTGACACAAATAGATAGAAATCACCAAAAAAATGAACCACACACACTCTACTATGTCAAATACAAGGAGTATGGGAATTATGGTACTAGACATAATTATTAAGCTCCAACCCACACTTATTACTGCATCCTTCATTAAAAATAATATTCTAATCCAATTGATATTTATCATACATCCTCAAAACACATATCCAACCATCACAAAATCTACATCATAGAACATTACAATATTCATCATAGCTTCCACAAGCCATTCCTCTCCCACACAACCATCTATAACGTTGTTTTTATACCAGAAAATCTACCCAAATGACATTGTATCAACATTATCCACATCTCCTCCCATAAAACATGGAATAAAAACTAAAACATTTCACCACAAAATCCACACCAATCATAGAAACATGGAAAAAAATTATAACTAACAAATAACCAATTCAATTACAATTCATAGTGAATAATACCTTTTGAGATGATTTGATATTCATTTAGAACTCTAATCATAATAACATCAATAATAAGACTCAAAATATTCAAATAAACCAGTTTAGTATCATATTAAAGTGATTAACATATTAGTTAAAGTTATTTCGAAGTATCAGAAATCACATACAAAGAAACTAAAGAAATAAAAAATAGTACAGAACATTCAACACATATAAAATATCATGGAATCTAGTAAGGTGTATATAAATTACCCAATTTTTCTTTTAAATTCCTTTATTCTAGTTTATTATCTTTCTTTGATTAATTACAACTATGAAGCAAATGAAAATAAAATAATTCTAATCACATAGAACCACATGAATAAAAAAGATAATTATCAAATCCCATAACTCGATTTTAATATTCAAGGGAACATCAAATGAGAAATTTAGAACAATTTATTCAACTAATTACAAAATAAATATAGACCACCGTGGGGCCTAAGAATGATGAACCATCAAAAAAACATACATAGATATTGACCAAAATTATAGAAACATTACTTTTTAATACATTCAATGAAAATTATCATGATGAAATAGAGAAATTAGAGAATATGGAAACATTAGATTGATAGAAATAAATCCTAAAAATCATGAGGATTAAACCTCAAGAAAGAAGGATAATATTTACTAAGAAAGGAACAAAGTATTCAAGGGATACAGAGGAAAAGAATAAAATATGAACCAATGAATCCTAACCCATATTTAAATAGAGGACATGATGGGATTCCTCATGATGATTTGAATTCAATAATTACTGTGGAAACTCTAGTCAAATGCATAAGAAAATTTTCAAGTCTCTAAAATTTTAAATCTCCCCTTTTCGTGGTCACAGCCCGACCCATGATGGGGATTGAGCCACAACGACCCGAAGCCTTCCTCTATAGGCCAAGGGATGGCGACAAGCATTGAAGGCATAAAAAATATAGGGAGGAATTTTCTGAAGTACCAATACACATGAACATCACCAACTCAATGAAGAGGTGTAGTGGAAAAGAAAAAAAAACAACACTGCTATATATAAATCACTTATATTAATCAATCTCAAAATAGTACATGTACAAGAGCTGTAATGTAAACAAAAAGGTTAAGGGGAAAAATAAACACCAAACCAGAAGAGGTCCCAAACCCAATAATAAGTGGAAAAGTAAAATAGGTGAGAGATCCCCACTCAAAGATCCCAAGGTATGACCACTACATGCAGTCCAAGCACCACGTATCCCAAATCTTCTCTAATGTCACGATCAAACTATTTGTCATCTGTAAGTGAAAACCATGTGAGGGAAAATCTCAAAAAGGGGTGAGTATAAAAATACTCATTAGGATTCCCTGAAGTCTTAATGGAGTAACAAAAGATGTTATGAAGAGGAGAGTAGTAGATTGAACATGACACATTAATAGAGTACATCTCAACCCAACCACATAGTGAAGAAAACTCATCCAAAACACAAGGACCTATAAATGGTGATAATATGGACATCTCATCAATTCTTCACTACCTATAGTAAAAGATTAGAATCATCCAACAATGGGAATCTAGACCCAGAAATCATGTGGAATACCCCATGTATCTTCACCTCTTTTGGAAGGGGAGTAAACAAAAACCAAGGAGTGGGTACTAGAGTAGGATACATATATATTCACAGTCAAAGAAGCCCAAATGGTAGTGTAAGGAGATCCCTATCCTACAACTCATCCAGGAAAAGAGTTTCCAAAAATTATAGAAGTAACCACCAATGATTCCCATCATCCCACACATCTAGTCTGAACATGCATGTAAAAGGGACCCAATCACCACACCTTGATACTCTCCACTTTGGGCGGAACTCTCTCTCCCTCACGGTTTTAGTTTGTTTCACTATAACGCATCTCGGCGGGGAAAGAGCCCCACTTACTCATGATTCTAACATAAGTTTAAGGTACATCTCATTATTAATCCATAGCCGAAAAGAGTATGCCTAATGTAGAGGACCTAGGCCCTAGTATGTTAGGGGGATTCCACTATAATAGTCATCATAGAGGTCCCACACCTTGATGTGTCTTGGGGACTCTACTCTAATACTCTTCATAGGGGACCCACACCCTGATTCATCAATGGTATTCTAGTCTAGTTCATTGAGGACCATCGCCCTAGTGCGTCATAGGGATTCCACACGGAAGTAGATGGTAGATGACCTACACCCATGATGATGGGGGATTCCACTCTCATAGTAGTCATAGAGGACCCACACCCATGCCGGTGGGGGATTCTACTCTAGGTCATCGAGAACCCACGCTCTACCGGGTAGGGGGATTCCACTATGAAGGTATTGAGGAACTACATTGGTCATCCCTGCTAGATGGTACTTCTTGAAAATCACTGATATTCTAATGCTCGATAACTACCATCATTGGACATCGCGTGAATAGGATTCATATCCAGAACATCTCACATCGTATCTCTAAAGCCACTACAAAGGGAACTATCACATTCTACATGAAAAAACACTTAGTATATTCTACAATTGGGCCAAAATACAAGTCCAAAAGAATGCGATACAAGAGGTAGATGATTTATAAGGTGGTATACCATGTGGGTGGCACACACAAGACGTTTGACCCCTCCTCATCACCTGGCTTTGTAATTATCCAAATCTGGGTACTGAACTACAATAAAGTACCCCTAGGCGTACTAGTGTACTTTAGAGTACATGACACCTCTTTCCATAAGACTGGTGAGGGTGCATTGCATGTTCTCGATCCAATGGATGAAAATGTACTTTTTCCAAAAATCCTCTTACAATGGCTCTGGATAACCGAATGGATCACACTGTCATGATACTTGCTTAAAAATTCACATGATTGACTATTTAATTGCCTAAATCAGACTCCTGGTGAAAAAAATTGCGTCTCCTAGCATAGTATATGAACGGTGCTTCATCGGGCCCATGCCTCGATCCTAGAACATGTCAAACAGATTGCACTATTTCAATCCTCATAGAAAAAACAAACAGGATTCTCTATTCATTTGTTTGAAACAGATACCCGGTGAAAAGTGGAATTTCACCAATAACACACCAATCGAGCCTCATAGGGCCCAATCCTTTATTTTAGTTTATGTTATTTAAATTAGTTATAGATATTTCTCCTCAATTTCAGGGTCATAATTCCACTAACAGCACATCAATCGAACAATAGATGTCAGAGAAACATCTGATATAAGAATGGCCGAATACTAAAAAATTACATTATTATAATATTAAGTGGACATTTCATGACACTAATCCTCTAGACTAAAACATAATGTTCTCAAAATTACATCAACAGGTCCTCCTCAAAACAAGGTCCCTATATCCGCAGTTGAGACGTCAATTGGATGCTTCATGTAAGAGTTACCCTCAAATCAGCATCCAAAAATAATAATAATAATAATAATAATAATAATAATAATAATAATATTCTTATGAAGTTTTATTGTACCACTACATAGATAGGTTAAAGGTTCTCAACATTGGTCTTAAAAAGACCACTTTGTAGTCAGGGTCACATTTTTGTTGACAACACATGAATTGGACATCACATTGGGAAGTTACAGGTGATTACCCATTTTATAAAAAATAATAATGTAAATATTATTATATTATATTATTTTTCCTTTTTTATTTGCTTTTAGGAAATCCATGAGGGGGGGTCTGTGGTTGGAGGCCAAAATCTCCCACTTTCATGGCTCACTGACCACTGCACTGACCTGTGTGACCCACTGTGACGACTCTGGCCTCTGTCGGTCCACTCCCCCTTGCCACCACCTTCCACCAATCTGCGCCACCCAGCCACACCGGACCACCATCATCTGCTGCCACGGGCTTAAAAACCTTCTACTGGTCACCATAGTAACTTAAGTGATCAGAAAATTTATATGAGACTAGATCTGGGATCCTCAGGACCCGATCTAAATAGTGGTGGTCTCCTCTCAATGAATTTTCTTTGTTTTGACATAACAAAAAGTTGGCTGATATTCCGCTCACCATTGCGCCTCCTCTGGCACTCAAAACTCAAATATGAGAAAGGATTGGGAATCCTAGAGTTGATAGATTTAGATATATGTGTCTTTACCCATGATTAGAGGTCTTTTGAGCTTGGAGTAAAGTTATCATCGAAGAACAACAAGGAATATGAATAACGGGAGATCCCGAATCAAAACAGACTATGCCAGTAGTTAGTTTGGACATCAACAAAGGATTCTGAAGAAGATAATTCAAAAATAAATCAAAATCGGTAATAAATTATTCAATAGGGGATCTGTAAGATCTGAAATATAAATCCTACCTTGATTTCAGTTCCATTGTTGTGTTCGATGCCCTCTAATATACTAGCGTCTACATTTTCATCACGATCTGATGAAAATTTGACGTCGAATTTCTATCAGAAGAAGATGGTCAGAGCTCCTCCATCTAAGAGATAAATGGGCCAACCCTAGCCCATTTCACCAAACTATAATTTAAAGGAAACCACTGGTGGTCAAAAAATCTAAACCTCTCTAATCCCCTCACCGAAGGTCTACCTTAGGTTAAACATAGTGTCATGGACTCAAATGTGATCTCATATTTCCAATCTGAATCCCCATTCTGAAGTTATCAAGAGTAGCATAAAAATATTATATAATTATTCTATTTTTATTTATTACCTTTATAGATTTTCCCACATATTGTATGCGCTCGCAGAAGTTATACCCAGCTCCGGGTAAACAACACACTTCAGACTCAACCATTGCCTCAGTTATCCTATTTGGTCAACTATTTGAGTGATATCTTGTTTCCATCACATGCATAGTATAATAATACATAATATTTCTATAAAATTTATTTTAGATACACTGGGCCTCAGAATCGCACACCATCTTAGCTCCAAGATTTAGAAATATATGTAGAAATATTATAATGTTTTTTAAGGAAAACAATTGGGTCTCTACATCATTCTACCCTTCATGATTTTCATCCCTTGAAAGAAAAACCTAGGAAGAAAACTCAAGATACTGAGCTCACACCTAGATATCCTACTCTTACAAACTCTCTGGAACATTTTCATGCTTCCAAAGCATGTGAACATGGGTGATAGTCCATCCTCATAAGTACCACTCCCATTGATGACGTGTGTAGGAAAAAATGCACATGTCTCCTCATCTATGTCATGTAGAAAATTTTTGTCACTCGTTCCAACTCTGGGGTTATGTAATGGTTGTAAAAGACCTCTCCATCCCTCAACGCATTCTCGAATGGCCCGGAGGACCTTATGGGATATATTATCTCCCTAACTTAAAACTAACATACAGACCCTCAATATGTCCTCCAACACCTGGATAGTGCGCTCGTTATTCCCATAGATCTGGGGGTGAAAGGTTTTACTCTTCTACAATTGGGTCATGAATTCCTCCTATTCGAATATCCAAAATCATGTGGTAAACAACACTTTCTTCTCAGAGATAAACGTTGAGGGTACCTCGTGAAAGAGAACGACCTCCAGAATGTAAAACTACCCCATACACTCCACTGAACTATTCTCCATGAAAAGAGGATGTGCTCCAACTTTGTGAGTCAATATATTAATTTCTAGTTGGCTTCACAGCTCTTCATTATGCTTTGAATCCCTATGAAGAAGTTCATGGATATGTTTCCCATTTCACTAAGGGATTTTAAGATGCTGCAACAACCCACCAGAACTCGATTCTCATACTTCACCTATTTATAGGTGGGGAAACATGAGATGAACTCAGCTACGCTTCATCTCACCCCAGACCACAAAAACAAACCCTAAATTTACCTTTACATCTTCCCCACAATAAGATTTATAGGTAAGGGAGAAGGGTGTAATTATCCCATCCCCTCCACCCTCATCGCAACTGGAACCACTGTTTGTCTCGGAAACGAGATCTTGTGATTCCCTCCTTTAGAATATCCATCCAGCACACCACCTGTGGTTATCTAATCATTCGAGATCTCAATGTTAGTGTATCAAAACTGTGACTCTTTCACAGTCTTGAGATATGAATGATTCGACACCATTGACTGAAGAAAAACTATACCCACCTCCTCCACTAGGGTAAGTTGTAAGGAAGATAACCACTCCAAAACATCCTGCATGAGGTAATCCTGAGACATCCTGCAAAGGGAATCTGCTACAATGTTTCCATTTCTTGATTTATATACTATATCAATGTCATATTCATGCAGTAATTTCAAACAGTGCCGTCACTTGATGTTCAATTCTCTTGGAGTAAAGACATACCTAAAACTCTAGTGGTCTGATTAAACCATAAAGCACTCTCCCTGGAGGTAGTGCCTCCACATTCTCAGTGAGAATACTACTACTAATATCACTATATAGTGAGTCATGTATTTCTATTCATGGGGACTCCATCCCCTTGACCTGTACTTGATAACTATTGTATCATGTTTGATGTTGATCACGGAAAGGTACCAACGAATAGGGTAGGTGAGTGATCTCATACAACTGTAAGAAGCTAGACATGGAAAGAACATGGAAATACCCACATGTCTTAACCTTTCTTGGAAAGATAGTAATACACAAACCAAGAACTATATCACACCCACTATTGAAATTACATGAAAAAGTACTTTAACAAGAAAAACTCCATTGGAAATGCAAGGACCTGCTCTAAAACTCCACTACACAACGCTGCCTGTAATTCACAAGTCAAAGGGACTCATCCACCATACCATGATACTATACAATTTTGGTGGCACTAAATCTCTCTCATATTTTTATCACGTCACAAAAAAAATGTCTTGATGGTGGAATAACCCCTCTTCCTTGGGAATTCAAAGATATGTCGAACAACACTGACACATGGTTACAACGATGCCCTTCATCACCCCAGTAAAACCCCAAAAAAGAATTAGGGAGGAAGGAATGCCTCACAAAGTTTCTAAAAAGTTATACCACAAAAGTTAGAAAGAACATTGTTTGTACCTACTATCATCTCCTGCAATGTAGGATCAAAAACATCTATAACATGCAGCAACCTGTGGCCCCGACCGCCAGCTCCATGAGCATGACGTGGGTCGTCTGGTGGTTCTGGAAGAACATAATAACATCATACACAAACCATAATTATTCCTCCTTCTCTTCCAAAACCACCTCCTAGGGGATCTCCCTATCCTCTCCTAGGATATCTTGGATCATGGAATTGACTCTGCCATGGTAGTTCGTTTATAATCTACCTTAGAATCTTAGGATTTCTAATCGGGTCGTCTCGTTCCGTGGGATAGCTCCCATCACAAGCATAACAACAACCCTCCTTGGGCTTCCCCAGTGCTCTACACTTCGCTAGACCATGTGTTTGAGTCTGATCATGGGAAGGCCTCATATGTTGAGGCCCTGCCAATAGATGTCTTCTAGCTATGGAAGACCTCTCAACTATATCATCCCCACTACCAAAACTAGCTAACTAGTGTTCCTCTAAAAAAAGACATTTTTCACCAATTCCTTCTCCATCACATCAGTGTAGGTGATGCACAAGGGCACTAAATCAATAAATATATCTCAATGGACACTCCTCTCAAACTTCTATGCTTGGAAGTGACCAACACAATTCACGACAAAAGAGTACCAAGTATGGTCTAAGAACATAGTGGGACACTATTCCACCGATATACATCTCTTCTAAATGTAAAAAATATCCTAAAATCGAGTCTATCATAAGATAGAGGGGGCATAACACATCACAGGACAACTTCGAGGAGTCATCCCATGAGAGTAACAACTCATCATTCATGCCAGAAACCAAATCTCTACCAACCCCCAATTGATCTTTGGTAAAGACTGGAATCCAAAGAGACCATCTGATCTGTCAGTGTCCGAAAAAGCCTGAAGAGGTAGACTACCAACTCAATCCAATAATCTACTACCAAACAATTTGGCCCACCATAAAACCTCAGTGGTCTCAAATGTTAGAACTCATGGAGTGCATTCAACATGTTCACATCATCAGCCTGCTCTACTAGGAATAACTATTTCTCAACAGGTTGAGGTGTTTCTACCTGTCCCCCTGGAAGAAGGGGGATCATATAATGGATCACGAACTGAGGCCTCTTCACTCATGGAATCATTATCACGAACCATATCTTGTATCCTGGATCGCTGTCATAACAGGTGTAACCCAAATTCATCAATGAGTAATGCGGTCAAAGAGTGTATATATATGTCAACAATAATTGGGAGATAACTCAAGAATGATAGTAAAAGACTCAGTCATATATAATTCTTGTACCAAAGTTCCATGCAACAAATGTATCATCATTCTGAGTCAACAAGAGTGTAATTAGTGTTCTGGTGAATGGATACCTTGGACACCGCACCATCACTGGACTCCATGGACCAAGAGATACACTCAAGACATGTTGACACTATTTCTATTAACCCAGTCATTTTCTTATGGAAAAATCCTAACAACATCCCAAAGGTCAAAACACCTCTAATTCCACTTTTTAACAACCTGGCCCATACCAGGGATCTAACTAAAAATACCCCAATCCCACCTCTATTGTCTAGGGGATAACAAAAAGTGTCAAAGGAATAAAAAACTAGGGAGGCCTTTTCCTATGTACATGTAGAAACACAGACAACCAAATCAATGAAAATGTGAAGAGGAAATGGAAAAGAAAAAAAATCTATATATAAAACATAATTATGCATCGACCTCTAAACAATACAAGTATAGGTGCTGTAAAGTAAACTAAAACGTAAAGGAGAAATATACATGGCCAACCAGAAGAGTGTCACAACCTGGTAACAAGTAGAAAAGTAAAATATCTAAGAGATCCCTACTCATGTATCCCAAGTTACAGCCACTACATGCAGTGCAAGCACCCTGTATCCAAAAGCTCCTATGATTTCATGATCAACCTATCTATCGTCTGTAAGGGAACACGTGGTTTAGGAAATTACCATGTATGGGTGAGTATAAAAATACACAGTAAGATACCCTGAAGGATTAAGGTATTAGAAAAAGATGTACTAGATAGGGGAGAAGTAGATATAACAATGTATAATAAAAGAGTACTGCTCAACCCAAAAAGATAGTGAAGTAAACTCATCCAAAATACAAGGATATTTAAATGGTGAGAAGATTGACTAATTGTCAAGTATTCTCTACATATAGTAAGAGATTATACTTGTAAAATCATGTGAACCTAAACACATAAATCATGTGGGATAACCCATGCATATTCACCTCTCCTTGAATAAGAGTATCCAAAACCAAAGGAGTGGGTACTGGAATGGGATACATATATATATTCTCAGAAAAAAAGCTCAAACGGGAGAGTAAGAAGACCCCATCCCACATCTCATCCCAGAAAAGAGCTAATAACAGTTATAGAAGTAACTTCCAATGATTCCCATCATCCACAAGTCTTCTCTCAAATAAAAAAGTCAAAGGGACTCAATCACCACACCAAGATACTATCCTCTTTGGGTAGCATTGTCTCAATCTCATGGTTTTATGCCAAATGACAGGGATGGATCTTAGTGGATAAAGTTCCCCTCTTACTCATGATTCCAATGTAATGTTAATGTAAGTATCATCATAGATCTATAACAAAAAAGTGTAAACCCAATGTAGAGGAGATGAACCCTATTACGTTAGCAAGATTACACTAAAATAGTCATTGTAGAGGACCCAAACCCTGATGTTTCATGAGGATTCCACTCTAATAGTCATGGAATAATAATGAAAACCTAATGAATTAGGGGGATTCCACTCTTGTTAATCAAGGACCCTCACCCTAGTGCATCAGGGGGATTTCACTTAGAAGTAGCTGGTAGAGGACCCACATCCCTGATGATGGTGGATTCTGCTATCATAGTCTTCATAGAGGACCCACACCCATGTTGATGGGGGATTCCACTCTATGTCATCGAGGAACTATGCCCTACCTATTAGGGGGATTAAACATAGAAGGTATCGAGGAACTATAATGGCCATCCCTACAGGATGGTACATCTAGAAAATGACTGATATTCCAATGCTTGATCACTACTGTCTTCAAGCGTCACTTCAATATGAATCACATTCAAAATATCTCATATTGTATCTCAATGGCCTCTATAGAGGTCACCATAGTGTTCTACGTGGAAAAAACACTTAGGATAGGCTACTCGTGGTCCAAAATTTGATTCCAAAAGATAGAGATACGAGAGGTAGAATCATTATAAAGTGGTACATGATGTGTGTGTGACCTACATGATTTGTTACCCCTCCTCATCCCATAGTTGTATACCTACCCGTATTCGGGTACTAGAATGCGATAATGTACCCCTATGCATCCCAATGTACATCAGAATACACGACTCCTCTAGCCATAAGGCTGATGAATGAGGATTTCTAATTGTTGATATGAAGGAGTAAAATGTACTTCTACTAACTTACCTCTTCAAATGGCTCTGAATAACCAAACAGATCACTCTGACATGAACCTTGCAGAAAAAAACATAGGATTAACTATTCATTTTTCCCAAATTGGACTCCGGGGGATGTAACTGCATATCCCAACATCATACATGAACGATGCTTCATGGGGCCCACAAATTGATCCTGAAATATGTCAAATAGATAACACCATTGTGATCCTCATGAAAAAATACACAATTTCGACAATTCATTTGTCCAAAATGGATACCCGGTGAGAAGGTTTCATTTCACCGCAAACCAACAAATCAGGCATCATGGGACCCACACTGTGATTTGGTTTAAGTGATAAATATTTTTCTTAGAACGTTTACCATAATTAAAGGGTAGCAATGCAGATGATGACGTGTCAATCAGAAATTGGTGGTAGAAGATGCATCTGATACGAGAATCACAAAATAATAATTATTACATTATTATTAATTTAATTGCATGTTTCATAACACCACACTTCGAGCCCAAAATATAAATTTCTTGAACTCCCCACAAAAGTCCCTCCTCAGATCAAGGGTCACATTTCAATAGAAAACATGTTAATCAGACTCCCCATTTAGGAGTTACACTCGAATCAGCGTCTCAAGAATATTATTATTATTATTATTATTTTTAGGAAGTTTTATTGACCTGATCCAGATGTCGGTGGAAGGAACTCAAAATTGGTCTTAAAAATATCGTATCGATGTTAGGGTCACATTTACACTAATAGTGCATGAATTGGACTTCATACAAGGATGTGACAACCGATTAACAATTTTATAAATAATAACAAAAATATTACTATTACTATTATTATATTTATTTTTTATTTATTTTTTATCTTTTTCTATTGTTTTTTTGAAACTCGTTGGTGGTGGTGGGGGGGGGGGGGTTGTAGGTAGCCGCCTACTCCCACCTCCATCCCGGGTCACCGGCCATCCCAGCTGCCACCCAAACTCGTGACCACACCCCACGCTGACCTGTGCAACCCATCACACCGACCCTGGCCTCCACCGGTCCACTCCCCTCAGCTGCCACCTTCCACAGAGCCACACTGAGCAACCACACCAGACCACATCTAGTTTGCCTCCTCACATCATAAAACATTCCTTGGATGACCACGGTAACTCTAGTGATCGAAAAATTTATCTGAGACCAGATCAGGGATACTGGGACCCAATCTATACAGTGGTGGTCTCTACTAGAAGAATCGTCAATTTTTCAATGTAAAGAAAATTTTTCAGATCTTTTTCTCACCGATGGACATCCTCTGGTTCCTAGAAATCAAATCCAAGCATAGATCAAGACCCCTTTGGTAGAGATATTGTCAAATATGTTTCTTGATCTATGATCAATGGTCATTTCAGCATGTTGAAAATTTATCATCAAAGAACAATGAAAAACAAAATGAATGGGAAATTCTAAATCAAAACAGATAATAGCCATTACTGGTTTGGCCATAAACAAATGATTCTAAATTAGCTAATTCCAAAATAAATTGAAATTGAAAACAAAGGATTCAATCGGGGAGCAGTAGAATTTGAAATTGAAATCCTGCCTCGATTTTGAATCTATCTTTGTGTTTTTTGCACTCTGATCTAGTAGAATATTCAATTTCATCACTATCCAATAATGATAGGACATCAAATTTCTATCAGAAAAAGATGGCCATAGCTCCTCCATCTGTAATATAAATGATCAAACCCTATATCAATTTCTCTAAAATCATATTTATAATAAACTATCAGCATACAAGGAATACAAACCACTTCCTCCCTCTAAGCTAAGGTCGTCCCTATGGTAAACACCATGCTAGAAAATGAATGGTCTCTCAAATTTCCAATCTGAATACATATTTAGAAGTTATTTGGGTAGCATCCAAATAAAATAATAATATTTAATTATTTTTTTATGGTTACATCCTCGATAGGTTTTCCTACATATGTTCTGTGCCCACAATAGATATACCCTAACTGGTGTAAATGACACTCCCTGAAACAAGTGTGGACTTCATTTTCCAATCCGAGGAATAGTTTGTGAGATATCCCATTTCCATCGTGTGTATTGTATAAAAATAAATAATATTTCTAAAAAAATATTCTGAATACATCGGGCATCAGATAAGCATGATTTCTTAGTTCCTAGCTCGGGAAATATATATATAAATATTAAAAAAGCATTATAAGGGAAAACCGGGTTTCTACATTTTTTATATTTGTTTTATCCACTTAAAATCACGCCTAACCAGAACCATGAAAATTTTCTCCCAACATAGTTGTGATGACCTCAACCAATAATTCTTTTTTAAGACCCAAAATAATGTGTAGATATTATACTAACAATTTTCAATATACCATGATAATCATCACAGTGTAGAGTGACCACTGTCTCTATTTAACACACACCTTCCAAAACCTGAGATCACCTAAAATCAACACCTCAAAGACCACTAAAACGACCATTCCATAATTCCCTATTTCACATATGAAAATACCTTTGAAACCATGATTTAGGATTTAACTATCATGATTTGTTACACCTCTTCATGTTTCACATAAGTACCTCACCAGGACCTTACCAAACCACATTCCCTTCAAATCATAGTTCAATATGATGTGGTGAACCACCATAGAATAGTTGTAACAACCCCAACCCCAATATTCCAAAGTCGGAGGTTATTTTATTACAATGGAAAAGACACAAGAGATCACATCACCAATTATGGATCAACTTATTATTCTTTAAGAACTAGAAACATACATGGTACTCCTATTACATTAGTAATTAAACATTGAACAAAAAAAAGGAAAAAATTGATTCCTTGAAACTTATTCAAAGATTTAACCTTCTTTACCTAGTGAGGGATACAAAATTGGGTTAGATGAAATTATAATTAATGGTTATATACAGAAAAACTTGTATCAACAATATTTGAAGCATAATTAATAAGTATTAATCAAAATGGAATGGTAAATAATTGAAAATCGCATTCTATTTAATCAATTAAAAAAATGCATCCATATATTTTTTCATAGTGAGAATCTCATGGAATGTAATAATTGGATATTGAGTGATGAAAACACATAATTATTGTACATAATGTATATAGAACATGAACCACTATCATCAAGACCATTCAGAAGGTGGTTTTAATTCTATATGTAGAAACCCATCTGATTATTCTTGGAAGAAACATGATGGGATTAACGAAAACTATTTTTTCTTATGAGACCTATCAATGCATATAGGGGTTGCCTATAACTAGGACTCACCTGTGTACAAATGTTTAAATAATTCCCATAAAATTGAGCAATATATTTATTTCATGAACAATATTACTTAAAAAATATCCATATTTATTAAAGGATACAGATTTATCAGTATTTCCCCAGTTAAAAAGCATTCAATGTAAACACCATATGTAAACATGGTATATGGATGAGACACCAATCATATCCATGACATAAGAAATATGGATATTTAAGAGATATATAATTTTAAATGAAAAATTATCACAAATAGGAAGTAGATATATCATATAAAAATGGTTAGGTGGACAATAAAAAATTAGTTTTAATGAAATTGAAATTGAGTCGAATTCCCTAACCACAAGTAATCAATCAAATCGTATGACCCATAAAATTAATAATCATAAAATAAAAAATTGAATACCATATTGATATAATGTTTCATCATATGATATATCAAAAATAAGTACAAATACACTCCATAAACGAAATAAGTGGTGAATAAGGCATATCTCAAGGAAATAAAAGTGAGAGGAGAAACCCCCTACTTTATATGTGAAATAATTTTGAACTTGAACTTAATGTCTTAGATAATAAAATTAGATTAATTAATTAATTAATTAAAAACATATTAAACATATTTTTTTTATTTATTAAAATTTTATTAAGTTTATTTTTGTCCATTATGATGAGATATAATGTTTAATTTTACTATTTTGGGAGCGTTTCTTTGATAGTTTTATAGTTTGAACCCTTGTGTATTTTTATGGGAGTTCTTGTCAAATGATAGAAAAAAAGTGGAATGGAATGAAATTAAAATACTTACAAGATTTTAAATGGGTGTAATATAACATTTGGTTATATGGTATTAGGTTGATTCATTAGATATAATGTTAATTAAAATGTTTTAATTTATTTTGCTGGATTTTACGACCATCATGAACATGTGTAATTTTATTTAATATAATGTTTATATATTGGTTACAAAACATAAAAAATTTATAATTTAAATATTATAATATTTTTAAACAATAAAAATAGTTTTATTACTAGACATGAATGTGGTAATGAAAAACAAAAACTCATCATCCCCGTTGGCAGTGATTCGACACCTCACGGACAATGTTTTCATTTTTAGAATATAAGGAGAAGAGAAGAGATGTGAATATGGATATTCCATTAAAATAATAATATTACAGTATATATATCATACTGTACTTACCATTCAACTTTTTATGGGGTAGGTTAGGATAGGATAAAAAAATAATAGAAAAGAAATTAAAAGAGAATGAAGAGGGATTTTACCTCGTGAATATCTTCTCCTTGGTGACCTCCTTAAGAAAGATGGATTTGGTTTTTTAGTAAGACAATAAGGTTTTGGGCATGGGGAAGAGGCTTGGGAAGTTATTTGGTCATAATTTTTCCCAACCACATTGTCACGACCCGTCCTCGGGGCCCGTGCCATGACTACCCCAAGCCCGCCTTCAATAGGCCAGGGGTTGGCGACTAGCACCAAGGCGTAAATCCCGGAAAAAAGGGAAGGAATTGCCTTTTTAAAGTAAACAAGCACCTCAGAGTAAGAAAGAGGAAAAAGTAAACACTAAGTAAAAACTGGTACAACAGTAAGTGCAGAAAAGTAAATGGGCAAGTATACAAACCCAAACTGAAAGTAAAGTACAACTCGAAAGAGAAAACAGCAACTGAAAAGTAAAAGCTGCTACGCCGAGCTGTCCACTGGAAATCCCACCTAAAGGGTGGGTACAGATAGCTTCACTGCTCCTCGGGTCCCGCCGTTCGCTCTGAGTACGTCCCACCCAGTGGTACACCTCCAGGTATCGTCCTACTCTGCAACCCTCAACCACGATCAATGTTGTCCGTCGTCTGCAACCAACACAACGTAGTGCGGGCATAGCCCATGCAGGGGTGAGTATAAGCTACTCAGTAGGGACCCCGAGACCCCCGAAGGTCTCCCAAAATCCACAAAGGATAAACCACAAAGGAAAGATACAATCATGAAGTAACAACCGACACTGCTTAGGTATATACCCATACATATACCTAAGTCATCAATTCCAGTACGCTCCAACCTCCGAGCCCAAGTACAACCCAGTCCACACAGGAAAGCAAAACGTAATCCACACAGGATAGCACAACACAATCCACACAGGAAAGAAAATAGGATTCAGCTCACACAAATATACTTCTTCGAAAGATGATAGAGATGATCACTGATCCATCTAAGTCGTCAGACCCACAGAGGATCGATAGGTACTAACCCCCGCAATGACCCACACAGAATCGGTAGGAAACTAACCCCCGAAAAGACCCACACAGGATCAGACCCACACATGATCTGTAGGCGCTGGCTCACACAGAACCGATGAGAGCTGACCCACACAGGATCGGTAGCACTGATCCACATAGGATCGCTGAGTTCTGTAGTCGTCGTCGTCGAATCCACTGAGGATCTCCGTACAGTCGTCGTCGCAGTCACAGTAGCAGTCGCAGCCACCACTAAGGTTCTCGCACACAGCAAGCTCGTTCGGGAGGGTCTTCTCCAGGAGCCGAGAGGCTGATACATCAACTGACACATAGTCCAGAGTTGATGTATCCAAATGTTCCGTATCGCCAATAGGAACTCAACGTCGCAGACGGCGCGTCAATCGGACGCCCGGTCTGAGAGTTATTGGCCTTTCCGTCCCAGGGGCCCGGTTGGTTTTTAAGGCAAAACCAACCCGACCGTACTCCACCTGCATCCAAACCTCAGGCGGAGTAATCCAAAAGATCCGTCTCACTAAGAGTAATTCAACAAGGTCGACCGCACGTCAATCGGTCATCCGAAGCTCAAGATATGAGCATTTCCGCTCCGAGGGCCTGGTTGGTTTCGAGTATGAACCAACTCGGCCGAACTCAAAGTATTCTGAATCCTTGAGTACGATATACCGAAACGACCATCACAATTCAAGTATCGCATTGCAACTGACGGTGCGTCGATTGGAGGTCTGTAGCCAAAGGTATGGGCAAAAGACTGTAGATGGTCTGAAATCGGGGGTTTCGGGTCCAGACCGACCCGGCCCGAGACCCCCCGGTCGGCCTCGAACCGGGTCGTCCCGCCCCAGTCCGGATTGGCCCGTCCCGGCGCGGCGCGGCCCAGCTGGGCACAGCGCGCTGCCATCTTAGCCGAAGGCCGAGCCGTTGGCAAGGGGCGGGGGGGGGGGGGGGGGGGGGTTCTCCCCTTGTGTAACAGCGGCCCCCCATTTATGGGGGCCGTTTGTAGTCCGGTCAGGGGAATTAATTCCGCCGGCTCCTCCCTGTCCGTCCGGCCCGACCTGGCCGGCCGGTTCCTGCTCAACGGGACCAGTGATGGACGGTCCCCTTCCACCTCTGACGCCGGCGGCCCGGTCTGGCCGCCGGTCACCTTACTCTGCTGCGGCCCGGAACCGGCTGCAGCCCTTGTCGTCCGGGGCAGCGCGACGACGCCGCGCCCCTCTGCCGCGGCCCCGGAACCGGCCGCGATATTTCGGGTGTCTCCGACGAGGCGCGATGGCGTCGCGTCCTTGGATTAATTCGTGGCGTGGCGCGACGGCGTCTCGTCCTTGGTCTTCTTTCCACGGCACGGCGCGATGGCGCCGCGCATTTTCGTTTCTCTTGATTCTGCGTGGTGCGACGGCACCTCGCCTTCCCGTACCAAACCACAAAAGAATCAATCATGAAATAAGGAGGAAGGTCGGCCATGTTTGTGCGGTCCGGCACCCTCACGTTATTCGATAACAATTGGTTTTAATCCACGAAGATCTTCAAGTTGGTATTCATGAACAAAATAAATAAATAAATCCCCTACCTCAGTTTCAAGAACGGTGCACGTCAACGAGCCGCGGAAGATGAGCGTCGCGGAAGTCGAGCGTCATGGAAAACGAATGTCTATTCCGTTGTTGTCAAGGTGCGTCCGAAGAGGAAACGTTGTTGGAGAAGTTCTTCATGTTCTTTGGCAAAGATGTTCTTCGTTGAAGAACGGTGTTCTTTGTTGGAGTCCGAGGTGTTCTTCACGTTCTTCGTCAAAGTTGAAGAAGAAGAAGACTTCCTCAAACCCTTACCCCTTTCTCTCCCAAGTCTCCACCACAAGAAAAACTAACCCCCAAAGTAAAATAAGTCTCCCACTTATTTTATTTACCCAACATAGGTTTTTGAATTCAAGAGTTTGAAAAATAAAATCCCACATTTAACTCACATAAGTTATTAACATGAGTTGTTATAAAATTAAAGAGGTGATAATTTGGAAAAACTTAAATTGGGGGGGGGGGTTAAGGAGTTAAAAAGGGGGGAGGTGAAAGGTTGGGGCTCGTATGGGCCCCACCTTTCAATTATACACACATGGGAAGTTGGGTGGATGTGGGCCCCACCACCGACTTCCCATGGGAGAAAATTAACCACCTTGATATAAAATAAAATTTATCCAACAATTTTATTTACTTCTTAATTAAACACCATTAATTAACTTCTTCTCCCGCACAAACGCAACTACAGAAAAGGTTCCCTTAAGAGATTACCGGCGTTGCGAGTTCATCGGTGCCATCAGATTTCAATTCCGAGCACCGGTTCAAAAGATAGGAATTCCCGCTCATTCGTTCACTGAACGTACCCATGCTAAACTTTGGATAGAAATTCCGGGCACATCGGGCCTCAAAATCAAGTGCCGTATGAAACTGCGTTCTTGTAAAATTCCAAAGAAAATTAAGAAAAAATTTCCCTTGAATTTTACGGGTGTTTACATTACTCCCACCTCAGGGCTTTATGTCCCCGTAAAGATACATCGAAAACTAGGGAAACAAATGTGGGTACTGAGCATGCATCTGAGCCTCCCGTTCCCAAGTGCTCTCCTGGAGGTTCCCGTGTTTCCATCTGATGCGCACTAGAGGAATCAATCGTCCATGTAGAACCCGCTCATGTCGATCCTCGATCTCCACCGAGACCTCCACAAAAGTCTCCCCATCATCAACATCTAGCTCCCCATGGTCAATGATGTGCATCGGGTCGTGCACGTATCTTCTCAGCTGAGATACATGGAAGAAGTTGTGCACCCCGTGCAACTGAGGTGGTAGAGCCAGGAGATAATCCTCCTCGCCAATCCTGCTGAGGACCTGGAACGGTCCGATGAAGCGTGGAGCAACATGCCGCCTCGACCAAATCTCCATAATCCACGTCCATGTGAGACACGCAAAAAGACGTGGTCGCCATCCTCAAACTCTAGTGGCCTCCGCCTCCTATCAGCATAAGACTTCTGCCGGCTCTGAGCTGTCCTCATCCATTCCTGGATGACCTGGACCTTCTCTGTTGTGGCCTGGACCATCTCCGGCCCGACAAGTGCTGACTCCCCAGGGTCTGTCCAGCACAAAGGAGATCTACAAGGTCGGCCGTACAACACCTCGTATGGTGCCATCCCGATGGTGGAGTGGTATCTGTTGTTGTACGCGAACTCCACCAAGGGTAGGAGGTCCTCCCAGCTGCGACCAAAGTTGAGGACGCATGCGCAGAGCATGTCCTAGAGAGTCTAAATTGTCCTCTCCGTCTGACCATCCGTCTGAGGGTGAAAGGCTATGCTCAGACGTAGCTGCGTCCCGAACGCCTCCTGCAACCCCTTATAAAACCAGAAAGTAAAACGAGCATCTCGATCGGAGATGATAGAAGATAGAACACCGTGAAGCCGTACAATCTCCTGAACGTAAAGTCATCCCAATCTCTCCACTGAGCCCTGCTCTCTGATGGGTAAGAAGTGAGCCGACTTGGTGAGTCGGTCGACAATCACCCAAATGGAGTCGTGTCCTCTGTAAGTGCGTGGAAGTCCAGTCATAGAGTCCATAGATATCATGTCCCACTTCCACTAAGGTACCTCCAAGGGCTGTACCAAGCCTACTGGTACCTGGTGCTCAGCCTTCACCTGTTGGCAGGTGAGGCATCGAGAAACGAACTCTGCCACAACCTTCTTCATACCCAGCCACCAGTGCTGTCATCTGAGATCCTGGTACATCTTCTCCACTCCAGGATGTACCGCCAAATGGGGAAGTGAGAAACTCTCTCAGCACCTCCTCCTGTAAAGAAACTGGTACCAAGTTACGTCCTCTGAAAAGGATGTCGTGCTCTGCTCCAAAGGGGAAACCATCAGGTGTCTGTCCTGAGGATATCTGTGCACGCCGCATATCACTGTCAGCATCCCCACGCTGTGCTTCTCTGACCTACTATAGTAGTGGAGGAGTGACTGTGAGAGACTAAAGGAAGGTTGCTCCATCTCTATCCACGAAGGATATCTGTAAAGAGGCTAGCTGCTCTGTCGCTTCCTCAAGTAGCTGAATGCCTTTCCTCCTGATGAGGGCATCAGCTACCAAATTCCCCTTTCCAGAAGTATAGACTATCTCAAAGTCATAGTCTTGGAGGAACTCAAGCCATCACCGCTGTCTCAGATTCAGATCCTTCTGAGAGAATATGTATCTTATACTTTGATTTTCGGAAAAGACTGTAAGGTGCTTGCCCATCAGATAGTGTCGCCATGTCTTCAGAGTGAAGACCACCGCTGTTAACTTCAGGTCATGGGTATCGTAGTTCTGCTCATGCGGCCTCAACTGACGTGATCCATAGGCGATCACGGCCCACTCCTGCATCAGGACACATCCGAGTCCGATCCCTGATGCATCACAGTAGACTACATACCCTACTCCCTCCTCAGGCAACCTCAAGATAGGTGCGCTGGTCAATCTCTGTCTCAGCTCCTGAAAGCTCTGATGACATCTGTCTGACCACACGAAGGGTTTCCCCTTCTTCGTCAAAGCTAAGAGTGGTGCTGCAACTCTAGAGAAGTCTGGCACAAATCTCTGATAGTATCCAGCTAGTCCTAAGAAACTCTGCACCTCCGTCCCACTCTTGGGTGGCTCCCAAGCTATCACTGCCTCGATCTTCACAGGATCCACTGCAACTCCCACCTCAGAGATGATGTACCCCAATAAGTGGACCTCACGTATCCAGAACTGACACTTTGGGAGATTTCCATAAAGCTGGTGCTCTCAGAGTGCGTCTAGTACAACCCATAAGTGGTAGGCGTGCTCCTCCTCAGTCGTCGAGTAAATAAAAATGTCGTCGATGAAGACCACGGAAAGTCGATCGAGGTATGGATGAATGATCCTGTTCATGAGGGCCATGAACACTGCTGTAGCATTGGTTACGCCGAAGGGAATAACCAAGAACTCATAGTGGCCATACCGACACCTGAAGGCCGTCTTCTGTACGTCCTCATCTCGATCTCTGAGCTGGTGATAGCCTGACCTGAGGTCTATCTTTGAGAACCACTGTGCTATCTTGAGCTGATCAAAGAGGTCATCAATCCTTGGTAGCGGATACATGTTCCTCACTGCCACCTGGTTCAGGCGACGATAGTCAACACAATGTCGCAAGCTCCCGTCCGCCTTCTTGACGAACAATATCGGGGAAGCCCAGGGTGAAACACTGGGTCGGATAAACCCCTTTCCCTGCAAGTCCTCGAACTGTACCTGTAGCTCTTGAAGCTCAGCGGGGGCCATCCAATACGCTGGAGTCGATATCGGGGCTGTCCCAGGGTACATGTCAATATAAAAGTCTACCTCTCTAGGAGGAGGTAACCCTGGAACGTCGTCGGGTAAAACGTCCCCAAACTGATCCACCACTGTAGGAAAACCAGGAATCTGCACGTCAACTGCTCCTAGGATGAGGCTAGCCAACTGATGAGTGATGGGGTTTCCTCTCCTCCGTGAGAGTCCATCCTGTGCTATAAAGGCTCCCTTCTCGCCGGTGAAGGTGAACCTACTCCCGTAGGTGCATACACATCGAACCTTGAGCCTAATACAATCAATCTGTGCATGGACCGTATACAACCAATCCATTCCCAAGATGAAGTCGTAAGGCCTAGACGCCGCTACAAGAAGATCCCTTCCGAAGCTCTCGCCTCCTAGAGTAATCTCACACTGCCGGCACCAGTGTGTAATCGTCGAGTCTGCTCCTGTAGGAGTCTCTAGCGGTAAGGATCGAACCAACAGCTCTGTCAGAATCTCTGAGCTCCGAAAAGGGGCAGCGGCTATGAAAGAGTAACTTGCTCCTGTGTCTATAAGTACTGCAGCAAGGGTGGAATAGACACAGATAGTACCTAGAATCATCTCGGGTGCGCCGTGGTCGTAGGCCTCTACTGCCTAGAGTTGTGCCTGTCTCTGCCCGCCAGCTCCCTGTGGTCGGGGTGGACCTGGTGGTGGTGGTAGAGCCTAAAAGCGTCGCCCACCACCTGCTGCTCATCCAGCTCCACTGCCTCATCCGCCTCCTCCCTCCGAACCGCCACGGTCGACCCTCTGCCTCTGCCTCCGTGGTCCCTCAACCGTCTGCTGCTTCTCGGCACGGCGGGTCGGGCAATCACGAGCCCTGTGGCCCTGCCCGCCACATGACTAGCACTGCCTGCCTCTCAAAAGACTGGCTCCGCGTTGTGTTCCCCGCACTGCTAAGCCAGTGTCCTGAGGTCATCTTCCTGAGGGTCTAGTCTGCCTGGACGCAAGAGTCATCCGTCGACTGCCTGCTGCAGAAGACTCTTCTACGTGCCTCCCTGCGGTGGGTCTCGGCTCTAGTGTAGACTCAGCAAGAAAGCTCTCGATCAAAAGGTCATGCTCCAATACTCTTTTCTGAGTCGGAATGCTGAGAGAGATCAGGGATTCCCTGATCTCGTGTCTCAATCCCTGATGAAAGGTCCAGGCCCAGAAGAATGGGTCTCGTACCATGTTGATCGAGTAGCGCGAGAGATCGGTAAATCTCGCCGAGTACTGGGCGACCGTCATGCTTCCCTGCCGCAGATAAAGAAGCTCCTGAATGCGCACTGCACGAAGGGTGGCTGGGAAGAACTCTGAGTGAAAGAGGCTCTCAAATTCCATCCAAATTTTAGATGCCTCATCATGCACCTGGAGCATTAAGATCCACCATCGGCCCGCTGCTGCGTGCAGTAGGCTCGCAGCGAGGATCACCATGAGGTCTGCTGGTGTCCTCACTAGCCTGAAAACTCGTACGACTGCCTCCAGCCAGTCCTCGGCTACCTGGGGGTCAGTCTCCCTACAGAACCTAGGCGGTCACTGGTGCTGGAACTCATGCAGTGCACTAAGGCGGCGTGAATTGTCAGCGGATAGGGATGGAAGCATTGGTGGCTCGGTAGGTAGGGCTACCGCCGGTGCCACTGCTGACAAAGGGCCCTGCACCGAGGCCTCGTCGCTCGGTGGGCTGTCGTCATGCTCGACTCGCGGAACCCTAGCTGGATGCCATCGTGGGGCCATCCTGAAAAGGAAATAGGTGCGCCACGGTCAGAACAGTATACCTGGTGAGCTGACACAAAGTAATCACAAAGAAAACTTGAAACACACATGCAATCAATGTTTTCGTGCATTAAGTCGGAAATCAGAAGTCAGGGTCCTGGTGTACGGATACGTCGGCCACCACACCAACACTGGACTCCCTGTACTGATAACCACACTCGATACACAAAACAATATTGCATGACATAGAAAAAGATCTGATTTTGCAGTAGAACCGAACTCCTCTGATACCAATTTGTCACGACCCGTCCTCGGGGCCCGTGCTGTGACTACCCCAAGCCCGCCTTCCATAGGCCAGGGGCTGGCGACTAGCACCAAGGCATAAATCCCAGTAAAAAGGGAAGGCATTGACTTTGTAAAGTAAACAAGCACCTCAGAGTAAGCAAGAAGAAAAGGTAAACACTGAGTAAAAACGGGTACAACAGTAAGTGCAGAAATGTAAATGGGCTAGTATACAAACCCAAACTGAAAGTAAAGTACAACTCGAAAGGGAAAATAGAAACTGAAAAGTAAAAGCTGCTACACCGAGCTGTCCACTAGAAATCCCACCTGAAGGGTGGGTACAGATAGCTCCCCTGCTCCTCGGGTCCCGCCATCCGCTCCGAGTATGTCCCGCCCAGTGGTCCACCTCCAGGTACCGTCCTACTCTACAAGCCTCAACCACGATCAACGTTGTCCGTCATCTGCAACCAACACAACGTAGTGCGGGCATAGACTTTGCAGGGGTGAGTATAAGCTACTCATTAGGGACCCCGAGACCCCCGAAGGTCTCCCAAAGTCCACAAAGGATAAACCACAAAGGAATGATACAATCACGAAGTAACAACCGACATTGCTTAGGTATATGCCCATACATATACCTAAGTCATCAATTCCAGTACGCTCCAACCTCCGAGCCCAAGTACAACCCAGCCCACATTGGAAAGAAAAGCATAATCCACACAGGATAACACAACACAATAGACACAGGAAAGAAAACTGGATTCAGCTCACACAGGTATACTTCTTTGAAAGACGATAGAGATGATCACTGATCCATCTAAGTCATCAGACCCACAAAGGATCGATAGGTACTAACCCCCACAATGACCCACACATGATCGGTAGGAAACTATCCCCCGCAAATACCCACACAGGATCTGTAGGTGATGGCTCACACAGAACCGCTGAGCGCTGAGCCACACAGGATCAGACCCACACAGGATTGGTAGAAATGATCCACATATGATCGCTGAGTGATGTAGTCGTCGCCGTCGAATCCACTGAGGATCACTGTACAGTCGTCGTCGCAGTCACAGTAGCAGTCGCAGCCAGCACTAGGGTTCCCGCACACAACATGCTCATTCGGGAGGGTCTGCTCCACGAGCCGAGAGGCTGATACATCAACTGACACATAGTCCAGAGTTGATGTATGCAAATGTTTCGTATCGCCAACAGGAACTCAACGTCGCAGACGGCGCATCAATCAGACGCCCGATCTGAGAGTTATTGGCTTTTTCGTCCGAGGGGCCCGGTTGGTTTTTAAGGCAAAACCAACCTGACCGTACTCCACCTGCGTCCAAACCTTGGGTGGAGTAATCCAAAAGATCCTTCTCACTAAGAGGAATTCAACAAGGTCGACGGCACGTCAATCGGTCGTCCAAAGCTCAAGATATGAGTGTTTCCGCTCTCAGGGCCCGGTTGGTTTCGAGTACGAACCAACCCGGCCGAACTCAAAGTATTCCAAAACCTTGAGTGCGATATACCGAAACGACCGTCTCGATTCAAGGATTGCATCGCACCTGACGGTGAATCAATTGGTGCTATGTATCCCATGTTATGGGAAAAAGACCGTAGACGGTCCGAAAACGGGGGTTTCGGGCCCGGACCGACCCAGACCGAGACCCCCCGGTCGGCCCGAACCGCGTCCACCTGCCCCGGTCCGGGTCGGCCTGGCCCGGCCCAGCGCGGCCTGGGCGTGGCCCGGCCTGGCGGTCCGGCCAGGTGGCCAGCCCGGCTGAGTACAACGCGCCCAGCGTGCTGCCAGCTCGGCCGAAGGCCGAGCCGTTTGCAGGGGGGGCGTTTGCCCCCCTTGTGTAACCGCGGCCCCCCATTTATGGGGGCCGTTTAAAGTCTGGTCGGTGGAATTAATTCCCCTGGCTCCTCCCTGTCCATCCAGCCTGACCTGGTCGGCCGGTTCCTGCTCAATGGGACCGGCGATGGCCTGTCCCCTTCCAGCTCTGACGCCGGCGGCCCGGTATGGCCGCTGGTCACCTTGCTTAGCCGTGACCCGGAACCGGCCACGACCCTTGTCGTCCGGCGCGGCACGACAACGCCCCGCCCCTCCGCCGCGGCCCCGGAACCGGCCGCGGTATTTCAGGTGTCTCCGACGCGGCGTGATAGCGTCGTGTCCTTGGATTAATTCGCGGCGTGGTGCGACGGTGTCGCGTCCTTGGTCTTCTTTCCAAGGCGCAGCGCGACGACGCCGCACATTTTCCTTTCTCTTGATTCTGCGTGGTGCGACGACACCTCGCCTTCCCGTACCAAACCACAAAGGAATCAATCATGAAATAAGGAGGAGGGTCGGCCGTGTTTGTGGGGTCCGGCCCCCTCGCGTTATTCGATAACAATTGGTTTTAATCCACGAAGATCGTCAAGTTGGTATTCACGAACAAAATAAATAAATAAAACCCCTACCTCGGTTTCAAGAATGGTGCATGTCAACGAGCCACAGAAGACGAGGGTCGCAGAAGTCAGGCGTCGTGGAAAACGAACGTCTATTCCGTTGTCGTCGAGGTGTGTCTGAAGAGGAAACGTCGTTGGAGAAGTTCTTCGCGTTCTTCGGCGGAGATGTTCTTCGTCGGAGTCCGAGGTGTTCTTCACGTTCTTCGTCAAAGTTGAAAATGAAGAAGACTTCCTCAAACCCTTACCCCTTCCTCTCCCAAGTCTCCACCACAAGAATAACTAACCCCCAAAGTAAAATAATTCCCCCACTTATTTTATTAACCCAACATAGGTTTTTGAATTCAAGAGTTTGAAAAATCAAAACCCACATTTAAATCACATAAGTTATTAACATGAGTTGTTATAAAATTAAAGAGGTGATAAGTTGGAAAAACTTAAATGGGGGGTTAAGGAGTTAAAAAGGGGGGAGGTGAAAGGTTGGGGATCGTGTGGGCCCCACCTTTCAATTATCCACACATGGGAAGTTGGGTGGATGTGGGACCCACCACCAACTTACCATGGTAGAAAATTAACCACCTTGATATAAAATAAAATTGATCCAACAATTTTATTTACTTGTTAATTAATCCCCATTAATTAACTTCTTCTCCCGCACAAACACAACTACAGTAAAGGTTCCCTTAAGCGATTACCGACGTTGTGAGTTCATCGGTGCCATCAGATTTAAATTCCGAGCACCAATTCAAAAGATAGGAATTCTCGCTCATTCGTTCACTAAACGTAGCCGAGCTAAACTTTGGATAGAAATTTCGGGCACACCGGGCCTCAGAATCAAGTGTCGTCTGAAACTGCATTCTTGTAAAATTTCATAGAAAATTATGAAAAACTTTTCCTTGAATTTTACGGGTCTTTACACAAATATCTTATTAAATTTGAGTAAAGGGAGTTAGGGTAGGTATTTATATTGGGAGAGGAGGGGTGCTTTTTATTATTATTTTCATTTGATTATTATTTTGGATCAAGACTACAAATAGTGTTGATTCTCATGACTAAGATCAATAAATAGTGAATGAGAGTTCAAAATAATGGTTTCTAACATTATACATGACTCAAAAATTCATTTATTTTGCTTAAAATGTTATATACGGTAAATTCTCTTATTTCACTATTCACTAAAAATTCAACTATTTTTGAATAATCCCGAAATTTCACCCTTACTATTTTTCAATGTTTATAACTAGAAAATGGACTCCTTTTTATGAGAATAAATTTCTAAATATGATAAATTTAGTTTTTAATTAAAATCATCATTTTTTTCAAAAAAAGTACCGATTTTAATATTATAATCGATTTTGCGAAATATGGAAAAATTAATTATTGTATACTAAAATTATATTATAATTATAATACAAATAGTATAATAATTTATGACGCTATTTTATGAAACTAAATTTTATTTTAAATAATTATATAAATTATAAAATTATAAATAAACATTTACATTCCAAAAATATAACAACACTTAGTTAATCATTTTTAGAATATTTATTTACTTATTATATGATATAAATATATAATATTTTTATTTATAAGATACCTAAATTCATTTATAATATCATGGGTAATTTTATTATTCTAATAGCCACATTACTATTCTTAACAGTTACATTACTATTCCAATGGTCATGTTAATATTTAATAGTATATCATGGCTCATTTTTCTAACGTAAACTCTTGAATAAATTGAATTTATTTATGAAAACAAATACTGTAAAATATTGGGGTCTTATATTATTCACTCCTTCAAAACTTTTATCCCCAATATTTTTCATTAACATTGCCTTCTATGTATATGTGGTTGGTTTTCCTCCATAACATCCTCAGGTTCCCATGTTTCTTCTTCCATTTTCCTGTCTCTCCAAAGAACTTTTACTAGTTGAGTTGTCCAATTTCTCAATAATTTATTTTTAGTGTTATAAATATTGATAGGATCTTCACAGTAAGACAAGTCAGGGTCTATTTCATTTTCTTCATAGGTGAGTAAATGTTTTGGGTCGAGCATGTACTTCATTAACATTGATATCTGTAACACTTCATTAACATTGGAGTGGCTTGGTGGAATTTCTAATAGGTATTCTATTATTCCGACTCTTTATAAAATTTAAAATGGTATGATATACATAGAGCTCAATTCCATTTCTTGCCTAATGTTATGGCACCCTTCAAGGAGAATGACATGATCTTAGACTAGAAAATCTAAATCCTTTCTCTGGTTTTCAACATAACTCTTTTTCATACTTTTGTCTTCTTTAAGATGAGGATGAGTATTCTTTACCTTTTAATTGTTTATTAAATAAGTTATAGACCCATAAGTTTACTCTCACCAAAATTTTTCTAACAATTTGGACTTAGACATCTCTTCCCATATAATGCTTCATATGGAACCATTTAAATAATTGAAGGGATACTATTATTATAGGAAAACTCTACCAGAGTTAATACTACACCCCCATACCTTTAAAGTCATGTTATCATGATCTCATCATGTTTTCAAATGTTTTTTTTGTCCTTTTAGACTGTCCATTAGTTTTAGAGTGATAAGATATACTCAAATGATGCTCAATATCCAAAGCCATCTGAATACACTTCCATAATGTTTTTCTAAAATAGTGATATCAATCACACACAACTGATAAAAATGAACCTTGATGTATAACAAAATCACTTATATGGATTCTTTTTAAGAGATCAAGAGGTAAATATTCTCTTATAGTAGGAAAATGTTCTGATTTTGTAAGATGATCAACAATAAGCCATGTCACATCATTATTTCTAGGTGTCCTTGGTATCCCTATGAAAATGTCCATTTTAATTTCATCCCATTTCGCAAAGGAATACTTACAGGTTTCAGGACTCACTTCAGATGTTGTCTGTCAGCGTTCAGTTATTGAAAAACTATGCACCTCAACACATAGTCAGTAATATACTACTTCATATTATCCCATTAAAAAATTATTCCTTCATATCTTTATACATATTGGTACTGCCATGGTATATAGAGAAATTTAAGCTATGAATATCATCCAATAGTTCTATTTTTATCTTAGGTGTTTTGGGAACACATACCATATTTCAAAATTTTATAATTTCATCTTCATACATGAAGACTTCCAGTCTTCCATCCTTAACGAATTTAATTTTTTCATGATAATTATCATCATTAGATTGACATTTTTTTATCTCCTCCAATAAATATGGTTTCACAATAATTTGAAAATGGAGTGACATTTCCCCTTAATTAAAAACACCCATATCCATTTTTATTAGATCAATAAATATTGGATCTTTCATAATCTTCATTTGGGTTAACATTCCATGATTTTTCCTACTTAATGATTCTACTACCTTATTTCTTATTCCTGGGTGGTGATGTATTGATTAATCACTATCTTTTAGTAACTCGAGCCATCATCTTTCCATCATGTTGAATTTTTTCTATGTAAAGATGTATTTAAAACTCTTGTTATTTGAATATATCTCACATCTTACAACATAGAGATAGTTTATTTATATCCTTAGAGAAAAGATTATAGTTTCTTACTCAATATCATGAGTTGGATAATTGTTTTTCAAGAATATTCAAATTCCTTGATTAATATTCAATAACATTACCATTCTTCATAAGGAATCAACCAAGTGCATTCTTTGATGCATCACTGTATATTCTAAAACCATACTTTATGGATAGTGTAGTTAAAATTTGTGTACTGACTAATATTCTCCTCAATTATTCAAAACATTTTTCACATTAATTTACCTATATGAACATATCCTCTTATTTATGAGTTTAGTTAATTGGTTATCTAATCAGGAAAAAATATAAATGAAATGCTGATAGTAACATGAAAAACTAATAAGACTACATACCTCAATTACGTTCATTGTTGTTTAAAATTTTTGGATTGCATTTTTCCTTAAAGGGTCAACTAAGATTCCATCTTTGGAGAGAATATGGCCAAGAAAAAAAAATTCTTGAAGCAATAATTCACACTTTCTAAATTTACTATATAACCCTCTCCTCTTAAGAGTCTCAAGATTAACTCACAAGTAATTATCATGGTATCTATATGCTTTAGAATATACCAAAATATCATTAATGAATACCATAACAAAATCATCAATATATTTCTTGAATATTCTATTCATGAGATACATAAAAATTAAAAATGTGTTAGTCAATCTAAATTGAATTTCTGTAAACTGATAATGTATATACATCATCTAAAAAGTTATCCTTCAAATATCATCGTTTTTAATCGATATTTATAATACCCCAAATGAAGGTCAATCTTTGAAAAATATTGAGCTTTTTAAAGTTGATCAAATAAATCATCAATGTGGGGAAGTGATTACTTTTTCATTATTTTTATAGAATTGATTTCTCTATAGTCAATTCAAAGCCTTATGGATCCATATTTTTTCTTAAAAAAGGGAACATGGTCTCCCCATAGAGAAAAACTAGGGTGAATAAATCGCTTATTACTCAACTCCTCTAGTTTTTTATTTAGCTCCACTAATTATGCAGTGGCCATTCAATAAGAAGTATTTGATATTGGTCTTCTATCAAGGATTAAATAAATGGTGAACTCATATTAACATTATGGGGGGTGTCTAGGTGATTCATTAGAGAAAAAATCAATGTATTCCGATAAAATTGGTATATCATCAATTTGATTATTACTTTCCTCATTCCTAGTAATTGTTTTCTCTTCCTCCCCTAGAATTTAATTCATTAGAGAAACTATATGTGGATCTATAAAAGGTATATATGAGGAAGTTTCTTCTCTAAAGATAAGGGATTATAAATATTCCTCACAAATTATAATTTCTTTATTCATGAAATAAATTTTCACATAATAATTTGAAATCTAGTCCATACTGAGGATTATATACAATTAAATCATAGTTATGTTGATAAGTATAGAAAATAATGAAATTTTAAATGTCCTAATGGGGGCATCCCAACACATCTTTATTGAAATGTTACTTCCCTAGTGAGTTTTGACTAACAAACCCTGATTAAATCAAAATGGAAATATCTAATTTTATTAGAAATTTAGGAAGATATAAAAGAGTGTGATGATCCAAAATCAAATAATTCATTCCATAAATTTGAAGATAGAATTAATGAACATGCCACCACATCATTGGGTACTTCTACCACAACTATAGAGATTGAATAAGCTTGTTCATCTCCAATGACCACTTTTGTAGTAGATTACCAAGATTCTTAAGAAATTGGTTTGAATAATTCCTTATTACATTACTGTTGAATCATTGAAAATAAATTTATTTTTTCTTCCCTTTGCATTCATTAGCTCAATTACCATTTATCCACACTTATAACAAACTCGAATGCCTTTAAATTATTTCCATATAAAATTATTTCCAAAATATTCTAATAATGATAATTTATTTGTTCCCATATTATTCATTAATGAATTACATTTTTTCTTTTTATTATACGACCTCCTTTTATATGGATTTATCCTTAACGCATAGGATAATGAAAAATCCTTCATCATTTTTATGGAACATAATACTATTTAATCATATGATAAAAGTGTTTTAGAATCATGTTACCCTCAGAGACATGGATTTATTCCTTTATTGAAATGCTTGATCTTTTTTTCAAAATCACATATTTAATTTGTGGAATACCAATCTTGTCTTGTGAATGTAACCTCAAACATTGAAACACTTTCTTATTTCTTCTACTTTAAGATAAATAATTTTCCCTTTATTTAGTTTCTTTGATCCTAAGAGAAATATATTTCTAATAATATTTCTTTAAAAGTTATAAATTCTATTTATTATATTTATTCTTTATACATGGTATTCTGGATCAATGACCACTATTTATCATCATCACCCTTGAGGTAATATATTGATAGCACTGTATTTTTTTCATTCATCACATCTCAAAGCCATAAATATATTTTCGGGGCACTTGGTCCATTTCTCAGCTACCAGATGATTATTAGTCCCACAAAAATATAGGGGATTTACTCACATGAAACTATAAAACATAGGTGTAGTATGGTTATTTGCCATAACATAATTAAGCTTTCCTAACATGGTCATGATCTGATCAGCACTAACACCACTCTGTTGACCTTCTCAGTGGGTAAATCCCTATAAATTCTATAGATATTGATTCCCTTCCTTCCATTAGGTCCCATTGCAAAATAATTGCACGTACTAAGTTATACCATAATACTCATGAGAATTGAGCCACAAAAAATCACAACAATGAATAATTATAAATTTCATTTTTGTTCAATACCTATTTCCCAAGGTTTCTACTATACCTACTCTAATTCTAACTATAACAACCCTGACCCCAGTATCCTAGATTTGGTGGTTATTTTATTACAATTTCATTGATATAAGAGATAACATCACCAAGGATGGATCAGTTTGGTAGTCTTGATGAACTAGATACAATAATTGTTCTCTTATTATATTAGTAATTGATCATAGAACATAATAAAGGAAAATAATTTGGTTCCTTCACACATATTCAATGATTTCATCTTCATAACCTGGGGAAGGAAAACAAACAAAAAAGTGAGCTCAAACACTCGTTAATGGTCATATATTGATAAAACATGAATAAATAATAGTTGAA
The DNA here is from genome assembly GCA_963277665.1 of Viscum album. Classification (NCBI taxonomy): domain Eukaryota; kingdom Viridiplantae; phylum Streptophyta; class Magnoliopsida; order Santalales; family Viscaceae; genus Viscum; species Viscum album. The sequence goes on from OY728137.1 coordinate 1,105,067,707, forward strand.
GAATAATAAATATGGGATAATCAAAATGTAAAGAAAAATTACATAAAATAACATTCCATTAATTCAATAAACTAAAAATGATAATGCGTTCATAGATTTTATCTTAGAAAAAATCACATGGATAGTAATAACTAAATATATAATGAAGAACATGTTTAATTATTATAATTAAAGTATCGTACACTTGAACCACTCCCTTAAAGACCTTTCACAGCATAGATTAAGTATGGTGGTATAAATCCATCATATTCTTCTTGGAAACAAACACAATGGGTTTGTCGCCAACAATTTTATCTCATAGAACCTATTGATGCATCGGGGGGCTATCTATTACCGGGAACCACACCCATTTGAATGTCAAAATAAGTCTTTATAAATTAAATAATATATTTAATTCATGAAAAATATGACTTTTCAAAATATACACATTGATTAAAGGATACATATTTATAAAATATTTTGATAGTTAAAACAACATTAAATGGAAACACAATATTTAAAAATAGTATACAGATAAGACAGCTATCATATCCATGATACAAGAAAAATTTATAATTAAAAGAAATATAGTTTCAAATGAAAAATGATCTCAAAGTGGTAGTAGATACACCACATAAAAATGATTTGTTACACAATATCAAGTAAGTCTTAATGAAATGTAAATTGAGATAAAGTCCCTTACCACATGTAATCAATCAAATTGTATGCCCCATAAAATTTATAATCATCAAATGAAACATTTAATATTTTAAAGATAAATATATTCAAAAAATTATTTATAAAAATAAATTATACATGCACCACACATAAGAAATAAGTGGTGAATAAGGCATATCTCATAGAAATGAAAGTGAAATGAGAAACTGAAAGCGGTGTCATGACACGTCAAATTGATTATATTTTCAAGTTTGATTTATAGTCTAGGTAAGACCCTAGGATGTCTCTCATGGAGCGTTGGTAGGTTTAGAGTGTGTATTTTTAATAAAAATGACTAAGAGATGGGGTGGTTTTGAAAAAAGTTTAAAACAATGACTTAGTTGAATTAGCTTAAAAGATGAGTGACCTAGTGGATTGTGAAAAATATGAGATAAAAGGGTCGATGTGATTTTACTACACACATATCATGTTCATTGTTCATAGAGATTCATCTTAGGTTTAGAGTAATTCTTTGGTTGGAGTTAATTTGAATCCCGATTAATTCCTAAGCTTTTATTTTAATGCTTTAAGGGCCAAAAATTTACGTAACAATAGTATTGTCAAGGTACAGTACATATGGATGGAATAAGAGCTTCCAAATAATATTGAAATATCAATAATGTTGGTATGAAAAGGATTTTCGTGATGTCCAATCATAACAACACATGTCACACACTCAAAACCTCACACCGACCTGTTAGAAATTAAAAGCATAACACTCACATGTTTCAAATCAAGCATTCAAATATGAAATAAAATATGATAAATGGAATGAAATGTTTAAACACCCAAAAAATACAAACCATTCTCTAGTTTATGCATCATTACTCCCTTGAAATGTGTGTAGCTCCCTCACAACGAACACCCAACTTTTAGCTCGATATCGGGAGGAGGAGGAAGCTCAGGTGGAACTGCTTCTTCATCCTTGATTCCCCTATGAGTATAGGGGCATCAAGAACCTCCAAGGTCATTTGGAGACTTCTCTAGGACTCCAAATTGGCAGAACATCACTCCTTGGACGAACTTTCAAATGAGGTTCCCTTGGTGCCCTTTTATAGGGAAATTGGAAGGTGGTTTAGGCACACATATTTCATCAATCCAATTGCAAAGCGCGTTTCGGCCTTCAGAAAGTCTTATCTCGCTTTGGAGAAAATAGAAAAGTTGAATCCCTACCTCTTGAATGTCTCCACCGAATTTTTGGCACCATTTGGAAAACTACAGCTCATGATATTGATAAAATACAGAACACCGCATTTGACTTGGTCCAAATTCGGTGGCTTGGACAGATCAGTTCGGATGGGCCCCATAGAAGCCGAATCAGGATTCGGTTCCTCAATATGAAATTTATCCTATTAAATTTTGGACAATCCCACAAAACTAAAGCCCATTTGGATGCACTGATTTTGTGTAATATGAAAAACAGTGGACAGATGTCTATGGATCCATGCAATTTTGGCCCACATTTCTTTGACTTCATCAAGGGCCCTCCAAATCATCTCCACCTACATTGAAACAATATAAACAAGTAAAATTTCCCATTATAATATTGATTAAAATTAATTTATTGATTCAAAAATAAAGTGTAATTTATTATTATATTTGAAATATTCATTATAAAACTAGTTTAAAACTGCGGTGTAAGGGTGGAATAAAACAGTGAATCGTGGTACGATCACACCCCCACACCTAAACATTATCACTCCTGGGAAAAGTCACATATCAAAATACAATGATGAATATATATATATATATTTCCAAAATCCTGAAGATTTATCATTTGATGAAATTTTATTGAAAGTAAAGTGATCAATGCACGAACCACACCAAGGAGTTCTTCCCAGTGAAAATGGAAAAAGATGTCTCATAAATCATATCACAATAAAATTAAAAGAGATTTGTGACACCAATATGAGCAAGGAATTGAAAGGTAAACCATTAAACTAACTCTCCATGTGTGTGTGAAAACCTTTCCGTGCTATTCTTTCCACTTTCTATCAAATAAATATAGGTTATTTTAACATTAATCATCTTTAAATGATTTTTCACCAAACCTGTCCTCCATCATTTGCAATAATATTTCAAGACCCACTCATTTAAGCATTCCCAGAAGTCAAACCATAAACTCCCGACCTGGATATCCCCATATGTTTCACATTTCATCACTCCCATCATTTTTTTTTGAAGTTTCAATTGGAACAAATCTCACACTCATCTCTCAACCCTTTGTTTGATCTCCTCACGACACTAATTGCAGTAGTTATAACAAGATCAAAGGTTGAGGAGGAGTGGTTTTTGACCTGCCCAAGACACAACAATTTTTTTAAGTGCGTACAACAGTCGGATATTAGGTACACACGCATAGGTCAATCTGGTACAGTAATGAAAGTGATCGGATAAGGAAAGAACGTATGGAAATATCATTTATATCTAAAAAATATTAACCCAACATATATTTACCTTATATTAAGTAAGAAATAATCACACTTTGTGGTTTGGTTGAAAAATTTGTGGAGATATTAGTGACACAGTTTTCCCAAAAACTACTGACACAATGGGCATCAATCATCTCAATGGTTTCACATAGATACGACCATTTATATCATTGACAGAAAAAAAATTCACTAAAAATCACTCCCTGATGTTAAATTCATAAAAATACTCTTTTTAGCCTCTTTTATGGTATTTTTACATTCCCCACATTATGGTCTCCAAATCATGGAACTTCAAAATTGTTGATGGAAAAAATGAAAATACCATAAAAAGTCCAAAAAGAGGAAAAAAAGGAGAAAACAATGAAAATTCCTAACCACCCTAGGAATGTATCCACCCACCACACCTAGAGTATGTAGTGTCCTCACTATAGTAAAAGAGAATAGGGGAAGGAATGATAAAACCTAGTGGATGTCATTCATAGTGTGCTTCTTGAACTTGTAGTTCCTCAATCCAGGACTCCAGAATAGGTTCATGAAAGTGCTTCAGCCGCTGCCCGTTGACAGTGAAGGTTTTCTTGGTTTCTTCATTTTGAACCTGAACAAAACCAAATGGATAGACATTAATAACAATGTATGGCCCAAACCAGCGGGAATGAATCTTACCAGGATGCAACTTCAGCCTTGCATTATAAAGGAGGACCTTCTTCCCAATATGAAACTGATGATGAAGGATAAGACGGTCATGGACAGCCTTGGTTCTCGCCTTATAAATCCTGGAGTTTTCATATGCATATCTTCTCATTTCCTCTAGCTCATGAATCTGCAACTTCCTTTGAGAACCTGCACCAGAATGATTAGAATTACATTGTTTGATGGCCTAGTAGGCTCGGTGCTCAATCTCAACAGGGAGGTGACAACTCTTTCCAAACACAAGATGATAGGGTGACATTCCAATGGGAGTTTTTGAAAGCTGTACGGTAGGCCCACAATGAATCATCAAGTCTAAGACTCCAATCTTTCCTATTGGGTTGAACCATTTTTTCAAGAATTTGTTTTACCTTTAAATTTTACACCTCATCTTGACCACTGGTCTGCGGATGATATGCAGCAGAAACTCGATGACCGACCCCATACTGACGGAAAAGTGATTGCATTGTTCGGTTGCAGAAATGAGAACCCTGGTCACTGATAATGAACCTAGGTAATCCAAACCTACAAAATATTTGAGTTCTCAAAAATTCTACAACTATTTTGGAATCATATTTCCTTGTGGTCCGTGCCTCTACCCATTTTGATACGTAATAAATGACCAAAATAATGTACAAGTTGCCAAAAGAATTGGGAAATTGCCCCATGAACTCAATGCCCCAAACATAAAAAATTTCATGAAAGAGCAAGGGTTGTGGTGGCATTTCATTCTTTTTAGAGACATTCCCCTTTCTTTGACAACGGGGACAAGATTTACAAAATTCATGGGCATCCCGAAAAAGTGTTGGCCAAAAGAGACCAGAATCAAGAACTTTGTGAGTAGTCCATTGGGGACCAAAGTGGCCCCCACAAGCAAGAGTGTGGCAGAATCTAAGGACAGACTGAAACTCGCTATTGGGAACACAACGCCTAAGGACCTGATCGCTACATGTGCTCCAAAGGTAGGGGTCATCCCAAATGTACCAATGAGACTCATGTTTTAGAAGAGTGGCTTGGTTTTTGTTGAAATCGGTAGAAATTCAAGATGGTACCAAATAATTTAAAATTTTAGCATACCAGGGAATAACATCTTTCACTTTGTACAATTTCTCATCAGGAAACATTTCATTAATGGGAATACAGGGGGATGAGACAATGTCTGAGGTTGGGAGGATCCTACTAATATGGTATGCCACCACATTCTCTGCTCCTTTTTTATCTCTAATTTCTAGATTTAATTCCTGAAGGAGGATCATCCAACGAATGAGACATGGTTTAGATTCAGGTTTTTTTAGGAGATACCGGAGGGCTGCATGGTATGAGAACATAATGACTTTAGACCCCAAAAGATATGACCTGAATTTGTCCAAGGAAAACAGAATGGAAAGGAATTATTTTTCAGTTGTGGTGTAGTTTGCATGGGCAGGGTCCAAAGTACGTGAGGCATAGGCTATGACATATAGAGCTCGGTCGACCCTTTGTGACAAGACTGCCCCAACTATATACTTAGAGACGTCACACATGAGCTCAAATGGTAAATCCCACCGAGGTGGTTGGATTACTGAGGGTGATGTGAGACTCCATTTTAATTTATTAAAAGATTTTTCACATTCTTTATCAAAAACAAAATCTTTTTCTTTTTGGAGTAAGCGGGATAGGGGAAGTGCAATCTTACTAAAATCACGAATGAAATGACGGTAAAATCTAGCATGACCTAGGAATGACCGCACAAAATGTACATTTTTAGGGAATGGTAGGGAAAAAATGACATCTACTTTCGATTTATCTACTTGGATACCATCCCTAGAAATGACATGTCCCAAAACTATACCTTGTCGCACCATGAAATGGAATTTCTCAAAATTTAACACAAAATTCTTTTCAATACAGCGATGTAGGATGAAACCAAGACTACTTAAACATTCATCAAAAGAATATCCATAAATAGTAAAATCATCCATGAAAACATCAATGTAATTCTCCAGGTAATTCGAAAAAATACTAATCATACATCGCTGGAAAGTACCCGGAGCATTGCATAGACCAAATGGCATCCTTCTATAAGAAAATGTACCAAAGGGGAAATTGAAGGTTGTCTTTTCCTGATCCTCGGGGGAAATATGGATCTGAAAGTATCCATAATACCCATCAAGAAAATAGTAATGGGACTTCCCCACTAGCCTCTCTAGCATTTGGTCAATGAATGGAAATGGGAAATGGTCCTTCCTAGTGTGTTGGTTTAGTAAAGTGATAATATATACAGGCATGCCAACTATTCTGCACACGAGTTGGAACCAATTCATTTTTTCCATTTTTAATTACCGTTAGGCTAGTTTTTTTAGGAACTACTTGAGCGGGACTGACCCATTGGCTCTCCGAGATGGGGTAAATGATTCCAGAAGCCAATAATTTTGTTACTTCCTTTTTAACTACTTCTAAGAGGTTTGGGTTCAGTCGACGTTGTGCCTGCCTCACTGGTTTAGACTCATCAGTTAATAAAATATGATGTGTACAAATTGATGGGCTAATACCAGGAATGTATGCAAGTCTCCATCCCAATTCTTGTTTATGCTCCCTCAAAAGGTCAAGCAGTCGCAATTCATGCTCAGGAGGGAGTGAACTAGCAATAATGACAGGGAACTTTTTTCCATTCTCAAGATATGAATATTTTAAATGTTGAGGCAGTTTCTTTAGTTCCAATTCAGGTGGATTTTGGATTGATGGGAGTGTGTGTGAAAGTGATAGGTCACTAATCTCATCTAACTGCTCAATGGTATCATCCTCAGATGAGGAATTAGCTTTTACAAGCATATCAGTATCATCGATGGTCATGTGATCCTCCGTGTTCAAGAAATTATCAATTAATAAACATGCATGACACTTTTCTAGACTACTACAACAATCAACACACGATTCATTTCCAAGAATTTCAATCAAAGAGGAAAATTCAGAAATGGGATCAGGGGAAACAAATGAAGTGATTTTAGGGTAAGGGAGTACATCAATTAAATTTACCAAGAGATAGGAATGTTCTTCTGAGGGGTGCTTCATGGAATCAAGGATTTTTAAATGGACTATGTCACCACCAAATTCTATAGATAATGTACCATTATAGACATTAATTATGGCTTTGGCAGTTTTCAAGAAAGGTCTCCCCAATATAATTGGGTCATGTCCATTCATCCTATCATCTTCTATTTTTAGCACATAAAAATCAGTAGGAAATATTAAATTTTAAACCCTCATAAGAACATCCTCTAACACACCAGAAGGGTGTGCCGTACTCCGATTTTCTAGATGAAAAACTATTCCTGTGGGCTTTAGTTCACCGATCTGCAAAGAAGAATAAATAGAGTGAGGCATCACATTAATAGAAGCCCCCAAATAAATCATAGCATTAGAGATAGAATACTCCCCTATGGTGCACAAAATCGAGAATGTTCCAGGATCATTGAACGTGGTGGGAAGTGATGGTTGTATCAATGCTGATACGTTCCTCCCTAGGCTCACCTTCTCATCACCTCTAAGTCGCATTCGGTGGGTACACATCTCCTTCAAAAACATTTCATATCTCGGAATTTTCTTGACAGCATCAATCAATGGAATGTTAACCAGTACTTTTTTGAAAGTCTCCAAGATTTCTTTATCAAGTTCAGTTTAATTTTGTTTCCTTGGTTCGGTGGCTCTTTGGGGAAATGTAAAAGGAATGATTGGGCTTGGTAACTCATAAATAGACACACTCTTTCCTTTGGTTGGACTTCTCTCAAGATAAGGTTCCATCTCATTTGATCCTTTTTTCGGTGGTTGGGATGGTGGTTTCCTTAGGAGAGGATGACTCTAATGGAAGGTTCATTTGGCTTTTAAGTTGAGTTCCACTCCTAAGGGTGATGGCACTAACATTTCCCTTAACCCTAGGGTTGACAAGTGGTTGAGATGGTAGTTTACTAGACCCATGTATTTGGATCTCACCCACCGAGTTAGCTAGTTGGCCTAATTGGGTTTTGAGGTCTTGTATGGCTGCCTGAGTGGTTTGTTGGAATTGGAGATTGTTGGCAGCCATTTTTTTCATCATATCTTCTAGGATAGGTTCAGTTTTTGGAGGGGGTTGTTGGAAAGGCCTTTGGGGTGGTTGAAAATTTATGGGTGGTGGTGGTTGATGAATACTTTTCCGTGGTTGGTTCCATGGTTGATGAGGCTGGTTTGAATACCCCCCTTGCCTATAGGCATGGTTGTCTTTCCACCCTGGGTTGGATGGATAGTAAGGTTCTTTCCTAATGGGTTGGTTATAGGGGCGTCCTGGGAATATTGCCTCACAACTCTCAGAAGTTTCTCTCAATTGGGGGAATTGGTCAGAATAGTGGGTATCAAAAAAGCATATACTACAATGTATGGGAGGAGGAGATTGGAATTTCCCATGGGAATGGGAAAGTTGTCGTAGAAGGGTACTCACCTCTTCAAAATTTGTGTCTACCTTCTTCTGAAATTCAGTACTTTTCACCTCATGGACACCTCGAATGGGTACACTGGACCTTGAACTGAATTGTTGAGTGTTCTGTGCCATGGTCTCAATTAGGGTCCTTGTAGCGATTGGTGTTTTATCCACTATTGCACCACTTGCAGCAGCATCAATCATGTTACGATCTATTGGAATTAAACCTTCATAAAAATATTGTATTAAAAGTTGATCGCCTATTTGGTGGTGTGGAAAACTTGAACATAATCTTTTAAAGTGTTCCCAATATTCATGAAGGGTTTCTCCTTGAGATTGTCTTATCCCCCATATTTCTTTCCTTATTGTTGTAGTTTGAGAGGCTGGGAAGTATTTTTCATGAAAAAGTCGTTTCATGTCCGCCCAACCTCTAATAGGTGAATTAACATAATACAACCAATCTTTAGCCTTGTCTTCTAATGAAAATGGAAATTCCCTATGTTTTTATTGTTCTTCATCCACATTAGCAGGTTTTAATGTTGAACACACAATATGAAATTCTTTTAAATGCTTACGTGGATCCTCTCCAGGCAGTCCATGAAATCTTGGTAACAAATGAATTAAACCAGATTTTAGTTCAAAATTGGGTGCCTCACCTTGTAATTGAATGTATGTGGGTAGGATATCAACATCAGGTGAGGTTAGTTATTTTAGTTTTCTATTATTTTCAGCCATTATAAACAGGTTATGTTCAGTTTTAACTTTGGTTTCGGAAGAAGAAGAAGGATCAAGAAGAATTTTAAGATGTGATGTCTCCTCCTTCAAAGTGTTGTCTTGTGTGTCTCGGTTTCGTTGATGTAGGATCCTCTCCGGTTTGGATTCGAAGGTTTGTAGGTGTCCCAGAGTAGAACGTTTCATACATATAACCTACACAATAAATAAATTAGAACACAAAAATAAATTCAAAGGTAGAAGATAAAACAAACAAATATTCACAAAAATTACAAAAATTTTATCAAAAACACGCACAAAAAACCAAAGCGCTCTCCGGCAACGACGCCAAAATTTGACCGCGGTGTCATGACACGTCAAATTGATTATATTTTAAAGGTTGATTTATATTCTAGGGTAAACCGTAGGTCATCTCTCAAGGAGCTTTGGTAGGTTTAGAGTGTGTATTTTTAATAAAAATGACTAAGAGATGTGGTGGTTTTGAAAACAGTTTAAAACAATGACTTAGTTGAATTAGCTTAAAAGATGAGTGACCTAGTGGATTGTAAAAAATATGAGATAAAAGGGTCGATGTGATTTCACTACACACATATCAAGTTCATTGTTCATAGAGATTCATCTTAGGTTTAGAGTAACTCTTTGGTTGGAGTTAATTGGAATCCCGATTAATTCCTAAGCTTTTATTTCAATGCTTCAAGGACCAAACCTTGACGTAACAATCGTATTGTCAAGGTCCAGTACTTATGCATGGAATAAGAGCCTCTAAAGCATTTTGAAATCTCAATAAGGTGGGTATGAAAATTATTCTTGTGATGTCCAATCGGAACAACACAAGTCACACACTCAAAACCTCACACCGATCGGTTACAAATTAAGAGCATAACACTCACATGAATCAAATCAAGCATTCAAATCTGAAATAAAATAGGATACATGGAATGAAATTATAAACACACAAATTACTCCAAACCAGTATCTAGTTTATGCATCAGAACTCCCTTGACATGTGTGTATCTCCCTCACAACGAACACCCAACTTTTTGCACGACATCGGGAGGAGGAGGAAGCTCGGGTGGAACTCCTTCTTCATCCTTGATTCCCCTATGAGTATAAGGGCCTCCATAACCTACAAGGTGACTAGGAGACTCCTCTAGGACTCCAAATTGGAATCACTTCACTCCTTGGCCGAACTTTCAAATGAGGTTCCCTTGGTGCCCTTTTATAGAAAATTGAAAGGGGGTTTAGGCACATAGATTTCATCAATCCACTTGCACAATGCGTTTCGGCCTTCATACGGTCTTATATCTCTTTGGAGAAAATAAAAAGTTTGTAGATCTACCTCTTTAATTTCTCAAACTAAAGTGCGGCACCATTTGGAAAACTACAGCTCAAGATATTGATAAAATATAGAACACCACATTTGACTTGGTCCAAATTCGGTGGCTCGGACAGATCAGTTCGAATGGGCCCCATAGAAGCAGAATCAGGATTGGGTTCCTTAATATGAAATGTAGCCTATTAAATTCTGGACATGTCCAAAAAATTCAGCCCATTTAGATTCACGGATTTCATGTACTATGAAAAACAGTGGACAGATGTCCATGGATCCATGCAATTTTGGCCCATTTTTTTCACTTCATCAAGGGCCCTCCAAATCACCTCCACCTACATTAAAACAATATAAAAAAGTAACATTTCCCATTAGAATATTGATTAAAATTAATTGATTTATTCAAACATAATGTGAAATTTATTATTATATTTGGAATATTCATTACAAAACTAGTTTAAAACTACGGTGTAAGGGTGAAATAAAACAGGGAATCGTGGTACGATCAGAAACCCCGTACCATATGTTTGAAAGCATCATGAACTTTTACATAATGTCCTATATAATAAAATTAGTTTCATTAATTACCTAATTAAAAATATATTAAAAATATATTTTATTTATTATAATTTTATTAATTTCATTTATGGACTTTTGGATGTGTTATAGTGTTTACTTTTTTTATTCTGGGAGCCTTCGTTTCATGGTTTTATGGTCGGTTCTCTTGTTAATAATAATGGTAATTTTTGTCAAATGGAAGGAAAACTCCATAAGTATAATGTAATGATATTATAATACTATAATAATTTTAAATGGTCCTCATATATAATTTTTTTATATTTTATGAGATTATTCATTAGATAAAATGTTCATGAAAACATTTTAATGTTTTTTGGCAGTTTTTATGACCATCATGGACTTCTGTCATTTTGATTAATGTTATGTTTATATATTGGTTATAGAAAATAGAACATGTTATAATATACATATCCTAATCGGTTTTTAAAATAAAAATGGTTTTATAAACATCCATCAAGGAGGTAATGATAAACTAAAACTCGTCGTCCTCGAAGGTGGTGAATTGACACCTCAAGGACGATGTTTTTATTTTTAGATTAAAAGGAAAAGAGAATTAAATAGAATAGGGATATCACATTAAAATTATAATATTACAGTATATATATCATAAAGGGGTTTCCATTCCAATTTTTATTGGGTATTTTAGATGATTATAATAAAATAAAATAAAAGAAATTTAAAGAGAATGTAGGATTTTACCTCTCAAATACCGTCTCCTTGGGGACCTCATTAAGACACTTGTACATGGTAATTTGGTATGACCAGAAGGTCTTAGACATGGGGAAGGGTCTTGGGAAGTCATTTGGGTAAAATTTAGGTAATATTCAACGATTATAAGGTGTGAGAAGTTGTGAGGGTTGATATTTATAGTCGGAGGAGAGGGCTGTTTTTTATTATTTTTTCTTTTTTCAATAATATTTCTTCAAGACTATCTATAGTGTTGATTCTTATGATTAAGTACAATAAATAATAAATTTGAGTAATAAAAATGGTTTCTCATATCATATATGACTCAAAAATTCATATATTTTCCTTAAAATGTTAAACAACGTAAATTACCATATTTCACTATTCACTAAAAATTCAACTATTTTTGAAAAATACAAAAAATTCACCAATTATTTGTTCAAAAAGTAGATTTAAATAATAGAATCCAATTTATGAAATCAATTTCCTAAATTGGGAAATTTTATTTTTTTTAATTAAAATCATTATTTATTAAAAAAATACTGATTTCAAAATTATAACTGAATTTACGACACATTGAAAAATTAATTATGCTCTCATAAAATTATTTTATAATTATAATAAAATAAAATATTAATTTATGAATCAATTTTTGTGAAAAAAAATTTTATTTAAATAATTATATTAAATATAAATTTTTAAATTAACATTTGTGTTAAAAAAACGCTTAATTTATTATTTTTAAAACATTTACTTACGTATGATCTCATATAAATATATCATATTTTCATTTATAAGATACCAATATTTTAGTTATAATTTCATATATGAGGTATTCATTTTAATGACCACATTACATTTTCTATTAGTCACATTACTAATCCAAAATTCATGTTAACATTTAATAGTATATAATGGTTCATTTGTGAAACATAAACTACCAACTAAAATAAATGTATTTAAGAAGATACATGCTCTAAAATATTATGTTGTCATAATTGTAAAACACATAAATGTGAATTTCTAAAAATGAATTCAAAAAATATCCAAAAATAGCCAACTAACTATCCTCAGAACATCCCCAATGTTATCACCACACCCTTAAAATATTCCATTTCCAATCCCCATTAACACAAAACTCCACCTCTAAACCCTGAACTACCATCAAAATTCCCAAATATTCCCCTAAATCCTAGAAAACACCAATAAATCCTCCAAGGAATCCTGATTAATTATATTAGATACCTCTCATGCAATTCTCTTCCTCAAGAATCAAAGTCAACCCGGATAAGAAAACAACAACCACAGAACCCAACACCCCCATAGAGATAACATTCAAACTAATGTACTGTCATCTTCAAGGAATAATAAAACATAGAATACAAATAATCTCAATAAATGAAAAACATCTCAAAAATCTACCCATAATAGAAATAGAAGGTTTAAAACAATTCAGAGTATTTAGTGTAAGGTCACATTCCTCCATAGAACATGAACCTACTAAATGACATGTTATTGAAACACCTTATCGTGATGATCCTAAATCTCAACCACCCACTACATGAATGTCCTATCTCCCGCTATTCCTAAATCTCTCCAATCAATGAAATAATATTATTTATGAAGATATCGATGAAACTTTGACACATGAAAAATATTTTAGATCCAATCCAACTATGGGGGAAGCTATAACATCCCCTAATTCCAACACTCTATCACATGGACAAATCAGGTTAATTACAAGACCTCAATCTCATCTTCCCATACACCAGAGGTTTATGAGTAGCATCGGGGGTATAGAGAAAATAGTAGGGAGACTATAACCCATGGTAAAAAGTTATAATATGTAGGAAATAAACAAATATCAGTGTAATGTACATAGTGAAAACAGTGCATCATGCAATTGGAAGATAAAGAAAGAACCATGTAAACCAAAAACTAATAAACCATATAAGGCCAAGATGGAGTGAATATAAATTTCAAAACAAAATTAATATAGATAAAATACCATGATGACACAAATAAAATCAAAATACCCTTGAACCAAACCCCATGTTGGTCCCATCTCCAAGTTATAAAGCATAAAATAAGAAACAATCAACAATAAGGTCCTTTTTCCCTTGTCCAAACAAGCACCCATGTAATATACTTGGTTACCAAATGGAAACCAAAATATGGTGTGAGTAAAACTCAGTAGGTAGACACCAGAATGTCTAAACAAAACTAGTTTGATAATAAGTGCATAAAGTAATGTGATTATCATTAGTAATAATTAATAAATTAATATGATAAAAAAATTAACCTACTGTGGCACCAATATGAAATACCACTGAGCAAATAGCAAAACCATTTCAACTGTAACCACAAGTCACTAGAATAATTACATAACTAGGTAAATCCCTATAAGCATTACAATATCCTTATGAAAATCCCTTTATATAAGAATTTTAAAGTAACTAGTAAAATACCTTTAGAAAAAAATATTAGCATTACTGGGAAAATCCATTTATATATTCAATTCAGTATCACCAAAAAATCCATTTATACTATCATTTATCATCATTGGTAAAAATAAATTTATATAATCATTTCAGAATCACTAGGAAAATCTCGTTATATAAGCATTTTACCATTAATCACAACACAATTCGTGATAGAAAGAATAAAACATCATAATATCATAATCGAAAATGGTCAATTAATCCAATTACCACATGTCTTTTAGTTACTCATTCATTCATTAAATTATATCCTATTTTTAACACTCCAGTTATTTGAGCAATAATTTTAAATAGATTATAATTAACTATTTTAATTAATAATAATTATTATAAGTAATTATAATTTATATCATTAAAATTAAATAATGTTCTAAAAAACAAATACAATTTTGGAGAATTGTTTTGTGTAAAAGAATATTTTAATATATATAATTATCTAATTAAAAAATTCATTTTTATCAACATAATACATAATTAAATATTATAAATGAATAGGAACAATATACATATTGGTAATTATAATTATTTTGATATTAAATAATGCTACGAATATATTCACTATTAATAAGACACCCCCAATGATTTATAAATAGATTTAATATAGAATGAATGAAACATTGGGTTCTTAATAAACATCACTTTGTTATTACCTAGGTAATATCTATAATTTTTTCACTTATGTGATTTTAATTTTGGAAAATAAACTTACACAGTTGTGTTCAATATGATATTTGGAGCCTGGTAAAATAAACTTAATTTTTTTATGAATAGTAACTTACCCTTATGATTATTAATTTACCCTTATGAATAGTAACATGACCCTTGTTAACAATAATTTACCTTTATGAATAGTTACCTCACCTATGTAAGTTTAAATAAAATTTAGGCACCTTATAAATGAAAGTGAATATCTAAATATTAACCATTAAGTATTGGTATTTTTATGAGTAAAAAATATTTATTTAGAATTTATTTAAAATAAAATTCAATTTCATAAAATTTATTCCTATATATAAAAATTTTTCCTGTGTATTTAGGATAATTTAATGAGACCTCAGTTAATTTTGGAAAGTATAATAAAATCAATTTTAAATTTAAAATATGTTTGTTTCAAGTAAATAATGATTTTATTTAAAAATAAATATTTTCTTATTATAAAATTATATTGATAAAATGGAGTGAATTTTTAAATTTTACATGTTGATAAATTTTTAGGGTAAATTTTTGAGATTTTTCTAAAATACATGATTTTTTATGAATAGTGAAAACCGATAATTTACCGTATATATACATTATGAGTTAAATACACTATTCCTAGAAACATGCTGATGTTAGATCCCTTCATTCTAACTCACATGAACATATTACTATTTTTTCATTGAAGCATCACTATTTATTGTCTTATGGAAAAATAATAAACTAATGATTAAAATAGTAAGAAAAAATCCCTCTCCTCCACTATAAAACCCACCCACACTCCCCTCTTCTCTTCACTCCTTTGAAGACTTGTTCCTTATATAAATTCAACAAAAATCTCCTCCCAAGATCCTCTCCACATTCATAATCCCTTTTTCTCATAAAAATACCAAATCCTCTCCCCTAAAGAAGATCTTACGGAAGATTAATTAAAGAGGTAAATTTATATATTCAGTTATTTTACATCCTTTTAAAGTACCTTTGTTTTCTTTTCTATCCTCACCTATCCTCATACAAATAATATATAAACTAAAACAAATTAAATTTAATATAATTTTGTTATGATTATGGAATAATTTATTATCATCACTCCTTTACCCTTCTTTTGAGCTAGTAGTAAAAAACACTTTTCGAGATGTTCCAATTTACCACATTCAAGGAAGATGGGTTTTCAATATATAGAACTGTATTAAATTATAGTTACGAAACCATTATTATGGTTGAACTAGACTATAATATATTTATTATTTTTCATTTGTGGTTATGGAATCTCTTTGTACCCTTGGTTTTAATTTATAAATCAAAATGAGTTTGTTGGGTAAAAAAACCAACAATTAACCCAAACAGTTATCATTAAATAATTTATATAATGATTTAACTTCACTTAAAGTAACCAAACAAAATTTAAATCCATTTAAACTTATGTATATTCAATAATAAACTATAACTTCAATTCTGGACAACCATACTCATTTTATATGATTCTTTATTCATGAATATAAGTATACCAATCATGAAAAAAACAGACATGAAAAATAAAATTTAACATCTTAACTCATCAAAAAGAAAATGAATGAACTTAAATAGTGTTGGTCGGAGTGGATAATCAAGAGGGGGTGAATTTAGTTCCAATTAGAATTACTTTAAAAACATAAAGATTAAAACCACAAATAAAAATAGCCCAGTCAATTAAGGCAGCATAGATTTAAATTTTTAATCACTCAACAAGTTTCTCTTAGGTTGATAAGTCCTCAGATGAATTAATGTAATCACTAATTCCTCTTTTAAAATAGGTTTACTAAATTAAGAACATAATCTTACTAACCAAAACTAACTATCGGAGTGATTGTAAAAACAGTTTTCTGTCTTTGAAAAATATAAGCAGTGGATAAAATAAAACTGAGTACTTGATGATTAGCACAAAAATGTAAAGAAGAGGTTTAGTCTCAAGTTTAGACCTAATACTCTCCACTTGGTTATCACCTTACACCATACAGTTTATATGAATAAACATCATACACAACCTGTAACGGGCTTTACAACATTTTTTACAAACTATCCAGGTTCTACAACCTCTACCACAGTTCTACGTGGGAAAACCAGAAACCAAGCCACATAAGGCTTCTTCCACAGTTATGTGTGGGAAGCCTGAGTTGAGAGAGTTTTGTGTGAGGATATTTAGTATCCCCTAGTTAAATCACATGAGACATTGTGTGTGCAATAACCACACTGCTCTAAAATGTAAAATATGGAACACAATAGAGATAATGAAATTGGGGTTGAGTTTATAATTCTCTGTGTTTGTATATCAGCTCATGACTTCTTGGAGTTGAGGAAATGAAGGTTTTGTTCTTCTTTGCAAGTTGCCTCAAAAAACAGAGTGTCACAAATTTCAGGTACAGATTTCTAGGTACTGAGATGTTTAACTTCTTTGTTTAGGGAGTTGATGAAGCACAGAAGGATAACCTTGATTATGTTCTTAAATATAATCTTCATGAGGCCCTTGGATTATCATAGTGATCACTTGGAGAGTTCTTCTTTCTTACCTTTGTTTTCGTATGGTGTATCATAGAACACTATTCTTTTCACCTTGGCATGATTTCTTTCTTTTTCTCAGTATTTTTTTTAATTGCACAGAGCCTTATAGAGGAATGATCACACCACGCGTGGTCATCCTCGTACCTCGTACAGTTTCCGAGATGTCTGAAAATAATATTAATGAATGTTAGGTGCATTAAACTATCCATATGTAACCATTATAATATTCTTAATACAATGGAAAAGGTTGAGAGTATGATATCAGTAGACCGGTAATGGTATCCTATCAATCAGTAGCATCTTAAACAGAAATCTTAATTAGCAGCAGACTTCCAAAAGTAGGTTTATCCAGTTTTAGACTTCACCAACAGTAGACTTGTCCAGGTGTAGACATTACCAATGATAGACATGTCCAGTGGTAGTCTTTTCCAACGGTATACTTTTACAGTAATAGACATTACCAATGGTAGACTTGTCCAACGACAGACATTACCAACAATAGACATGTCCAGCGGTAGACTACATAACAGTAGACTTCCAGAAATAAGTCTGACAGTGGAATTCTAAAAGAAACTCTTTGTAACATTAACCTTGTCACAACAGTGACCTATCACATTGACTTAGCATCTGTATGATTTGGTAAGTACTCCAATGGTAGGCTTTACAATAGTGACCTTGAACTGGTGACTTCCAGCAGTAACTTCATAAATATAGCTCTTATAATGATAAGCTTCATCAGTATGGTCTTCAACAGTGACATTTTCACCAATGACTTCAAGCAGTAAGGTTCACCTATAGGTTTTTCAATGGGGACTGTGGCAGTGGCCTAAAATAGTGACCTCTTACCAGTAACCTTCAATAGTGACCTTTGACTTATAGACATTTTATATTGTAAACTGATTTTATAAAAGTAATGATATTAAAATAGATTGAAATTGATTGTCAAATAACATACCCATTATAGAATTAATCATGATTTGGGATTATCAATATATGTGAGTCTAAAAATATCCCCATTTTTGATAATCACAAATTATTCCATTAAACATTATAATAATTATAAGATTATCAGAGATAATGAAAATCAGAGGTATGTTAATAAAATAAATCAGTGTTGCAGATAAGCCTATGACACATCAATCCCACTTGTAGTTGCAGAGATTAATGTCATATGGATATTGAATCACTTTTTTTGTATTTTATTCCCCTCTGTAATTAGAAAACATAATTACAATTAGAGAAAAAAGATAATATTTGAATTATTGAAATATCATTTCATGATTCAAAGAGAATTATAAAACCCAGTCAAAAGACACAACCACACTCAATCAACATCAAAAATAGGTAATGACTCTATCCCTTTGGAAGAGAAAGAGGGAGGGTCTACAAGTGGTGGAAGAGACCAAGGGATTGCTGCTAGGATAGTAGGAGGAACCACAACAGATGCTTCTGTGTTCTTGTAACGAGTGGGTCTTTTAGGGATCATGGGGGTTAGTCTTCTGATGGACTGAGTAGGAGGCATCATAGATGGTGCACTGGTAGAGCTCGAAGCAGCAGAGGAAGAAGGTAAGGCAGGAGGAACAATAATTGGAGTGCAGTCCACATTATGGAAGGGTAGGGGAAGGTTTCTGAAATCCGTGATAATACTTCCACCCTTCTTCATGACTGAGACAAATTCATCTTTATTCTCCATGATTTTTTCCAAAGTAGGGGTCAACAGACCTAACCTGCTAACCTAGTCCTTAAAGGATCTGGTAACCAGAGGTATTTGGATGTTTTCCAACAATAGCATAAAGTGACCATCCATTTGATGCTTGGGGTAGACCCTATTGTAGTAGTAATCAATCTTTTACTTAACACTCATTTGGTTTTGGGCAGCTTCCTTGATAAAGTCACTTACGAACTTTTGAATGTCTCTAGTAGTGTTGAAAATCTGAGTCATGGATTGATGGTCAGGTGCATTAGCACCAGACACCTTGGCCACTTCTTCACTAACCACAGACCTGAATGCTGAGAGGTCAAATGGAGGTGAGGCTGACGATGTAGCATAAGCACTGAGAGGTTCTAAGGTGAAATATGTTGTTTCCTTGAAGTACACAGTCAGTCCACTTATCAGTCTCTTCACATCATCATAATGGCTTGGCACTTGGGATTTTAGGGACTTCCTAAAGTCCTCGAAGACTATAACCATTTGTTGCACTACACTTCTAGTAAACCGAAAATCCTTGTCCACCTGAGCTGTCAAGGCCATGGGAGAATTTATGCTAACAATAGATTGTTTCCGAATCATTATAGGCTCTATCAGCTCACTCATTTGACTCTGAAACTTTTTTACTTCTTCAAGCATATTAGATTGAATATTGGAGTGTATTTTGGCTAACTCAGATGTTGAATGCTCCTGAACTAGTGAAACATCTTTATCCCTCTCAGAGGACCTATCCATAGACATTTTATGTAAGTCAGATTTTAAATATTCAATATCATCTTTAGAGACATATTCTTGAGGGAAAGAGATTACTGGAGGTACAAAAATGAATTCTGAAGCAGAAGGAACAGAAGGTCATCTGGTGGGAATTTCATCTTCTGAGTCATCATAATCTATACCCAACACCAAAAAACAAGGGTCCTCATACCACCCCTCAATATCATGAAGAATAGATACTGCCCCCTTTGTAGCAGGATGCTCCCCCTCACTTGGAGATACTTCTTGAATGTTCACCTCTACATCTTCTATTCTTATAACCTCTTCTATTTCTGCCTGATCTATTGAATAACCGGTAGAGTGATCCACTCCCTCTACTGAATTATCCAAAATATCTATTACATCAGCAGTAGACATAACCTATTCTTCTGGATCACTTACATACCTTTATATAATTCCTATCACAGGACATAGACTGAGATCCTCTCCTTCACTATCATTAGTGGCAGTTCCATATTCTTCATGGTCAGAATGACCTGATTCAATAGCTTCTTCCTCTTCTAAGGTATCTCTAATACTAATCTGAGCCTCATAAATGGATTCTTCACTAGTTTCATCATTATCACAGTCCCTTAGGATAGATTCTCTCCTTAGTAACTCTCTTAGAGGACCGGGCTCTCAAAAATCTACCATTACAACTAGAGGACTGGCTGGTAGACCAGGATCACTCCTATCATCTCTAGGAGTAACCTCATTCTCGTGTTTCAAAACCTCCTCTACTTCTTCATCAGAATATAAAGGTTCTTCCTTATTAGGCTTCCGACCTAGATCCCTCTTTTCCTTTGGCCTAGAAGGATTATTTAGAGGGTCAAACTTCTCATAAAGATTCCCTTAATCATTTACCCATTCTTTTCTCCAGGGATTCCATCTGATCTCAATGAACTTGCAGATTATATTAGAGATACAAAAATTTTTCTTGGCTACAATTTTTCCTCTTTATCACCATCAATTCCCTTAACCTTCAGCATCACAGAAATAATTTTGGCATGAAATAGAGCATTTGATTTAGAACACGGCTTACTCATGTCTTCCAACTGAGCCATCAGTAACCTACATAGGTTGAACTTTTGTGTATGCTTCAACAAATACAATATGAATATGTACTGATACTTAACATAGTGAAGTCCCCTCTCCTAGGACTTACCACATGTTTTGATAAACTTGAAAAAAAGTCTTTCCTCTCCATTCATTTCAGCAGTAATAATCTTCTTTAAGGTGCCATTTCATGTCAGCTCTTCCAAAGCTTTCTTATGCC
Source organism: Viscum album (assembly GCA_963277665.1). Lineage (NCBI taxonomy): Eukaryota > Viridiplantae > Streptophyta > Magnoliopsida > Santalales > Viscaceae > Viscum > Viscum album. The sequence goes on from OY728137.1 coordinate 1,105,088,751, forward strand.
CAAAAATATCACTATATGGAGGAATAAATCTAGTTTAGTATTCACATATACCCTCATGAGGAAACCTTAGACATTCAGCATAATCAGTAGATGAAAATCATACCTTAGTTCTATTTACACTTGACACCAGTCGGTTCTCAACATCTGACATTTATAATTTCAGAAAATCATAAAATTATTTGACTAGACTCGGGTAATATGGACCATTATTGTTTGCAAATCACTCCACACAGCCTTTAGTCTCTAGTTCCTCTAGCACTAAGGATTTCTCGAGAGCAACCAATATTCGCTTAAATCCTTTTCAGCCACAATAGTTCTCTTTGACAGATGTGGTTTAAGAGACACTATTGATATATTACTGTAACCACTGGACTCAGATCGGGGACTCTTAGGCCTTGGCGCATCTCCATCATTAGCTGATAGTCCCTTGACTCTTGCCATTGAGGTTCAAAGTGGTTTTAGGGGTCTGTGGAATGTTAAGGTTTAAATATTTTGAGAGCAAGGGTTCGAGAGTGAGGAAGAGAGTGGATCGAAATGTGTTTGTGATCTAATTTTATAATTTAGGTATAGAAACAAAAACAAATCTAGAAAAATAATATTAATAAAATAATTCATATTCCCACATAAAATACGAAGTAATGGTAAAGTCCAACAGTGAGGTACCCAACAGTGAGGTTCTAATGGTGAGGTCTTAACGCTGAGGTTCAATGGTGAGGTTAAATGGTGAGGTGCAATGGTGAGGTTAAACAGTGAGTTTCAATGGTGAGGTGCAACAGTGAGGTTCAACAGTGAGGTTAAATAGTGAGGTCCAATGGTGTGGTTCAATGGTGAGGTTCAATAGTGAGGTTCAACGGTGATGTGAAATGGTGAGGTTCCCTATACTAAAATTAATCATCCCTAACCCATTTTTGATGTAGTTTAACCTCTCAGAATTCAAGGGATTTGAGAATATATCAGCCAATTGATGTTCAATGCCAATGAATTCAAGGAAGATATCACCTTTCTGATAATGATCTCTCAAAAAGTGATGTCCCACATCAATTTTCTTTGTCCTAGCATGTGATACTGGATTCTTAGAAATGTTAATATCACTTGTATTATCACAATTTATTGAGACATGTTTGAATTAATATCCATAGTCTAGTAAAGTATGTTTCATCCACTAAATTTGATCTCAAAAACTACCTGCAGGTATATATTTAGCTTTGGCAGAAGGTAATGCAACATAATTTTGTTTTTTACTCCACCATGATACTAGTAACTTTCCTAAAATGTGACATGTTCAAGAGGTTATTTTTCTTTCTAGATTGCAACCAGCAAAGTCAGCATCGTAATAACATATCAAATCAAATGATTTTTCTTTTGGATAAAATAGTTGTAAGTTGAGAGTATAGTTAAAATATTTAAAAATTCATTTAACAGTAGTTAAATGAGATTATTTGGGATTATATTGAAAACAAGAACACATGCATACACTGAACATAATATCAGGTCTGATTGATGTAAGGTAGAGCAGACTCCCTATCATACCACCATAGTTGGTTTGATCCACTGGTTCATCAGTTTCATCAGCATCCAACTTACAAGTGGTACTCATAGGTGTATCAGTACCATTACTACTATCCATACAAAAATGTTTTAGAATATCCTTAATGTATTTACTTTGATTCAAAACAATGCCATTTTTGTTATACAAAATCTGAAATCCAAGGAAAAATTTATATTCCCCCATTAAACTCATTTCGAATTCATTTTTCATTATCTTTGAAAAATTAGTACATAAATATATTTTAGAGGATCCAAAAATTATATCATCTACCTAAATTTTTACAATTAATACATATTTAGAAATAATTTTAATAAACAAATTAGGATCTTCTATCCCTTTAGTAAAGCCTTTTGAAATAATAAATGAACTAATTTTATCATAACAAGCTCTTGGATCTTATTTTAGCCAATATAAAGCATTAGAATGTTTAAAAACCTGATTTGAGAAATTGGGATTTGTAAAGCCAAGGGGTTGTAAAAAAACACATCCTCAACTATATAACCATTTAGAAAACCACTTTTAACATACATTTGATAATGATTCAATTTAAGATGATCTACATAAGCAAGTAGTATCCTAATGGCCTCTAACCTCACTACAGGTGAAAAGGTATACTCAAAGTCTATTCCCTCCTCTTGACTATACCCTTGTGCAACTAATCTAGCTTTGTTTCTAACTATATTTCCAGACTCATCTTCTTTGTTCCTAAATCCCCATTCCGTTCCTATTATAAAACTGTCCTTAGGTCTTTCCACTAATTCCCAGACTTTCTTTCTTTCAAACTAATTTAATTCTTCTTGCATAGCCATCATCTGAAATTCATCATTGATAGCATCATTGATATTTTTAGGTTCAATTTGTGAAAGAAAATCTTTACGTTCAACCCAGTTTCTCAAAGAAGCTTTAGTTTATGTTCCCCTATTTGAATCACCTAAAAAACATCTAAAGGATGATTCTTAAGGGTCTTAATGCCTCTATTAAGGGTATAACTAGATTCCTCAAGGTTTTCTGTTGGTTTATACACAACATGTGCGGATTCTGGAAGATTCACAAAATTGGTTACTTTTATAGGAGGTTCACTATCTATATCAATATGGTCCAAAACTAAAATCTCTTCCTCAAGATATTCAAGAGGGGTTTTAGTTTCACGTGGATTAGTCACATAAAATTTGACATGAATTGATTCTTCGACACATTTGGATCTCTTATTGAATAATCTATAGGCTTTTCTCGAGATTGTGTAACCTATGAAAATTCCATCATCCCTTTTTGGAGAAAACTTTTCAAGATTATATTTAGTGTTATGAATAAAGACATTGCAACCAAAGACTCTGAAGTAACTAACCATAGGCCTACTATTTTTCTATATACCATAAGGGGTTTTCTTAAGAAGAGGTCTAATTAAAACTCTATTGATGATATAACAAGCTGTATTTACAGCCTCAACCCAAAAATAAATTGGAAAATCATATTCATTGAGCATTTTCCTATAAATATCTTAAAGGGTCCTACTTCTTCCTTCTACTAATCCATTCTATTGATATGTTCTAGTAGTAGAGAAATTGTGACTATAGCCATTGTGTGAGAAATAAGATTCTAACTTCTGATTTTCAAACTCACGACCATGATCACTTCTCAAGGTCTTAATTCTAAGTCCACTAAGATGTTCTACAGACTTGGAATACTTAATAAAGTAGGAACACTATTCACTTTTGTGAGCTAGAAAATATACCCAAGTATATCTAGAAAAGTCATCTACAAGAACATAGATAAATTGTTTCCCATTTAAACATTAAACTCTTGATGATCCAAAAAAATATGTGTGAACCAACTCAAGTTGTTGAGAAGTAGAGACCTCCTTTTTTTATTGATAGAAACTTTATGTTGTTTTCCTTTTTGATAGGTATTACACACTTTGTCAAGTAGGAATTCCAATTTAGGTAAGTCTCTTACTAGATCATTCTTAGATAGTTTCCTAAGAGAGTGCACATTATAGTGTTCTAATATTCAATTCCATTACAAATATTCCTTATGAAAATCATTTAAGCAAGAAACATTTTTCTTGGCAATGGAATTTAAATCAACAGCATACACATTTTAATTTCTACATGTAGTGAATACTAAATCATTTTTGGAATTAAAAAAATTGCCTACATCATTTTAAAACATGACATTAAAACCATCATCACACAACTGAGAGATGGTAAGTAAATTGTACTTTAATCCATCAATAAAGAGTACTTTGGAAATTAATATTGTATTAGGGTTACCAATTTGTCCTAAGACGATGATTTTTTCCCTTTGCATTGTGACTAGAAGTTACTTATCCATCGTAATCATTGATTAGGCTCCCGAAGAATGAATAATATCCTATTATATGTCATGAACATCCACTATCTATGTACCACAAGGACATATAGTAACTCTTTAGGCAACTTACCTGCAAAATATATTAGGCATGGGGAAACTCTGGTACCCAGATTTTCTTAGGTTCGGAGAGGATAACAAGTAAAACATTAGGAACCCATATTTTCATTATAGGTTTCCTAACATCAACATACATATTTTGAGGTATAAATACTTTGTTTGGTCCTTTTGAAAATTTTCTCTCAAAAGATGGTCTAGAACTGGAAGTAGCAGTGAACTGTCCAGATTTTAGAAAAAATTTGGTTTTTCTAATTTTTCTCTATCCGAGTTGATATCCTAGACCAGTTGTATATTTTGGGGAAATATATTTTTCTAGAAACTAAGTAAATGTATCACTTTCGGTATTGAACTTCTCAAGATATTTTCTTAATTTCTCTTTGAATATTTTTAATTCTATATTTTATTTTAATAGCTGGGAGAATTTCTCGTCTTCAATATCCAGATTTGACTTATAATTTTCATTTAAATCATGATGTCTCTTTAATGATTTATGTTTTTCATTGAGCTCATTCAAGGTATCCTCATGAATTTCATAGTATTCAAATATTTCATCATTAGTCATATCTTCATCATTATGTGACTCAATCATATTACCAGAATAATAGACATTATTTATAGGAAAATTAAGTGTTACCTCAGATGTATCTGTCATGAAACATAAGTTGGAATGATTGTTCTATTCACCATCAGAAGCATCAGATCCATTGGAGCTTTCTTCTAAAGCACTCCAAGTATATTTCATAGACATTTTATAACCCTTTCCCCTATCTTCATATTTCTTCTTAAATTTCAACTTGTGTCAGTCTGCCATCACACGACCTTATCATTTTCACTCATAGAAGATTATTTCATTTGAGTTGTCATTCCAATTTCTGTCTTTCTTCCATTATCCTTTACTATCATACCTTCCCTTGTAGTTTTACTTCCTAAAGAATTTCTTCTTTCGTTAGAACGTTTTGAACCTTCTAGAAAGATGATCCATCTCTTCATCATTGTCTGAATCTAACTCTTCACTAGTGGAACTATCTACAGGAACTCGAAAATTTTATTTTTCTTTTCTATTTGAGGTTGAAGTATTGAATGCTACTAACTTCTTCCTAGGTTATTATCCTACTTCTTGATTCACTTTAATCTATTCTTCATACATCATATCTTTTCCAATTACCTTCATTACTGGTAGCTTTCTTATGTCACATGTTTCTTAGATAGAAACAGATGTTCCCCTCCATCTGTCAAGTAGGCATCGAAGTGGTATCATGATTTGGTCCTTGCGGTCCACTGGTTTCCCAAGAAGACTCATGGTGTTCAATATTTAATTGAACCTGAGATACATTTCAGATATAGGTTCATCAGGCTTCATTTTAAAATTATCATATTTAATAGTGTATGTATTTAATCTCATTTATTTAACATTGGTTGTTCCCTAGTGAGAAATAGATAAAGTATCCCAAATTTCATATTTAGTTTTACAATCATATATTATATTGAATTCCTCATAACCTATTGAATAGTACAAAGCATTCATTGCATTAAAGTTATTATTATATGTGTCTTTAGTCAACTGAGACCATGTGTCTCTAGTAGTAGCATGAAATATATATTGTTCTTCAATTGTTTCCTGGATTTTAGGTCTCATGCTCTTTAGATACATTTTAATTTTTAATTTACACTAAGCATAGTTATTACCATTAAAGAAAGGTGAAATGTTAGTAGAAGCACCCTCAACTCTAGTTTCCATAGTTACGTAGAATTTTGAGAACTGAAAATTCAGATATGAAAGAAATTTTAAGATCTTTAAGATATATCTAAAATCATAGTTGAAAAGAATTTGAACACTTGAAAAATAAATCCCAAGATACCAAATATTGGTCAGAGTGGATACTCAAGAGGGGGGTGAATTTATTTCCAATTAAAAGTATATTTAAAAACCTAATGATTAAAAACCACAGACAAAAACAGCCCAGTCAATTAAGGCAGTAGAGATATAAATGTATAATTGCTCAATAAGTTTCTCTATGGTTGATTAGTCCTCATTTGAGTCAACTTAGTCACAAATTCAACTTTTGAATGAATTTTACTGAATTAAGAACATATACACACTAACTAAACTAACTATCAGAGTGAATGTAAAAAAAAATTTCTGTCATTGAAAAATATAAGAAACGGATAAAATAAAACAGATTACTTGAAGATTAGCACAAAAATGTAAACAAGAGGTTTAATCTCAAGACAAGACATAATCCTCTTCACTTGGTGATCATATTCCACTAAGAAGTTTATATAAATAATCTAGATAGACAACATATATCAGGATTTACAACATTTTTTACAAATTTTCTAGGTTATACAACTTCTACCACAGTTCTACATTGGAAAACAAGAAACCTATCCATACAAGGCTTCTTCCATAGTTATGCATGGGAAAAAGAGTTTAGAGAGTTTTGATTGGGGATTTCAGTATCCCCCAGTTAAAGAACAGGAGAAAGTGTGTGTGTAACAAACACACACTACTCAGAAATGTAAAATACAGAACACAGCAGAGCTATAGAAATTAGTATTGAGTTTTTAATGCTCAATGTGTTTTAAGATCAGATCAGGACTTCTTGGATTTTTGGATATGAAGGTTTTGTTCTTCTCTGCAAGATGCAGCAAAAAACAGAGTGTCACAACATTCAGGTACTGGCTTCTAGTTACTATGATGTTCAAATTCTTTGTTTAGGGAGAGGATGAAGCACAACAGGACAACATTGAGTGTGTTCTTCAATATGATCTTCATGAGGCCCTTGGATTATCAAAGTGATCACATGGAGAGTTCTTCTTTCTTCACTTGGTTTTTTATGGTGTATCATAGCACACTTTTCTTCACACCGTGGCATGCCTTATGTTTTTTCTCAGTATTCCATTTTAATTGCACGGAGCCCTCTAGAAGAATGATCACACCATACACCATCTTCCTCGTACCTTGTATAGTTTCTGACATGTCTGCAAATAATATTCATGAATGTTAGACACATTAAAATATCCCAATGTAACCATTAAAAATGTTGAGATAAAGATATCAGTTGACTAATAATGGTAGCCTATCAATCGGTATCATCTTCCCCGGCAAGCTCAATCAGCAGTAGACTTCCAACTGTAGGCTTATCCGGTGGTAGACATCCCCGAAAGTAGACTTGTCTAGTAGTATAACTTACCAACAGTAGACTTGTACAACGGTAGACTTTACCAATGGTAGACTTGTCCCATGATAGACATTACCAAAGTTAGACTTTTCCAGTGGTAGACATTACCCACAGTATACTTGTCTAGCTATATACTACGAAATAGTAGACTTCCAGTAATAAGTCTGATAGTGTAATTCTAACTGAAACTCATTATAACAACAAAATTTTTACAATAGTGACCTATCACATTGAATCAGTATCTGTATGATTCAGTAAGTACTCCAACGATAGGCTTTAAAATAGTGACCTTCTACTAGTGACTTCCAACAACAATATTATATTTGTATCTCTTATAATAGTAACCTTTATCAATAAGGTGTTGAACGGTGACCTTTTGACTAATGAATTCAAGTGGTAAGGTTAAGATGTAGGTTTGTCAATGGTGACCGTGACAATGGCCTAAAATAGAGACCTCTTACTAGTTACTTTCAATAGTGACCTTTGACATAGAGACATTTTATACTGTAAACTGATTTTAGCAAAGTCATGAGATTAAAATAGATTGAAATAGATTGTAAAATAACTAACCCATTATAGAATTAAACATGATTTGGGATTATCAAAATAGTTTTGTCCAACAATAAGGTTATAAGAAATCAATTAAATTAATATGAGGTTATTTAAATATTAATTTTTGAAACTAAATTTTATTATTTAGGTCATTAAGATCATGTGTCGAACACCTTCAGACATATGGTATGGGTTTCTTCATCTCACTTACATTTTTTGAGATATTCAATATTCACTACTAATACCTATGTATGGTGTATGTAAAATTCCAGTTAATGTTTCATATCATTAATATCATTATTTTTATGATATTAAATGTATCATTTGATGATTATTAACTTTTGTGAATACAATTTAATTGATAACAGTGTTTTATGTATTTTCTATCGGGTCATTATTATTATACAGTTATCTCAAATAAATTACTATTTATTCTTATGTACTCCTCATAAATTATGTGTCAATGTTATATATACCTGTACCAATCAGATTCCTTATTGATTTTATAGGGATTTACATTTTTCCAAAGGATCTTTCAAAATTTCTTCCCAATAAAAAACCTCGTTCTAGGGGAACTTCTCTAATTCTTACCTAGTTTCAAGTGCACTGTATAATATATTTTTAGCCATTATTTGTTTTTTTTAATCACAAATTTTATTATGAAAACCGATATTTGATTATTTTTGGTTTTATGAAATCAAAAATTCCTTCCCTCTTAAAAATCCCTTCATCATTTTCCATAAACATCACTAAAATGTATTACCTCTAATACTTATTTAAATACACTTTTTACTTTATTTCAATTCATTATGATATTATTTATGAATAAAATATCATTTATATGTCCTTAAATTTTTCTTCTATGGTTATACATATTTATAGTATGATTTCCTGACAAATACAAATGGTTTTCCAAATAAACTCTTCATTCCAAATAAAAAAGGATTTTTCGGGTCACACTTTATCTTTTATGAGATATATGCCTTGTTCACCACTTATTCATTTCATTTTGTCTATGTGATTCTCCATGGTATTATATATCATGAGTCTATTTATTATAAAAATATTATAAGGGATTATTATTTGAATGTTTCAAGGTTGTATGGGATACATTAGAATGATTAATTATTATTTCCTCAAGAATTTTTAAAAAGCCACATTTAAAAATATATACATATATGCCAACATTCTTTTTTGAACCTTGTACTAAATTGAGGTTTTTATATTATTATATCATCTATAATATGTTTTTGAATGTTTTATGATTAATTTTACTATGGATTTGTTATCTTGATACCATTCACCATATTAATCTGAATCGTTAGTGTTTGTGTTTAACTATTTTTGAATGTTTCTTTAACTGTGGAAATATAAATGAATCAATATACTCTACTCAATATGGATATTGAAAAGGAATATTTTTATTATATTAAGTATTTGAATAAAGAATTATTTGGGCTGGCAGGGATGGGTGGGGCCTTCTAAATCCTCTCAATGCATTTACAGGTCTCATGCGACAAACTAGTTAGCAACAAACCCTTTGAGTTAGTTTCTAAAAATCAGATTGGTTTCTACCAACAACCACAAATCATCTTAATAGTAGAATGGTTCATTTTTCAAATACATGACATCAAAATAATAATCATTCTCTTAATACATTATATAGTTATAAATTTTCATAAGGTTTTCACTATGAAAAATCCTATGGATGCACTTTTATTCTCAGTTTATTAATGGCATGTGTTTTTCATTTATTAACCATGATGTATTGATAATGAAAAGTTTATTATGATTCAATTATTATTGATTCATGATTCACCTATATTTAACCCTTAATAATCATTTTATTCCACCCATTTCAATTTCTTTCATCCCCAGTTTATGAAGAAAATATCATTCATTGAGTTTTCAAGGATACAATTTATTATCTTTTGTTATGTATTTTAATTTTTTCCTTTACTATAGTAAAACGTGTTCCATGAATGAAGTTTTTTCTTTAATAATACTAAACTAATTGGTCCTTGTGGATTTTATTCCTTGTAATCATGCCAAGGTAACAAAGAAATGCACCGACTCTATTCTTATAGGGGTTTTGGTGTTACATAATCCATTTTCATGCTAGTTTAAAAAACCCATTTTAGATCAAGTTATATACAGTTGTTCACTAAAAAAGTAATCCAATTTCCATGGGGAATATATCACAAGTAATCTCCTGATATTTCATGTCATGCTAATTCATATTTTAAGCCATTATCCAATTAATTATTATTCTTGGGTTGGTTCAACCCACTAGTAGATGTATGTAAGGTCTCAACACCGTTGGATCCAAAGGGATTCAATGATTAGTCCAAAAACATGATTATCATCACCCATTATTGTATTTGTTAATATTCCTATTTTTTTGGTGAAATCATATAATATTTTACTTACTTTAATAAATAGAAATAGGACATAGGGAATTATTCAAGAACATCGAGGTTTATCTAATGATTCAAGAAACAATGTCAACTGAAAATTATAATAAGGAATAATGGTGAAGGGGATCACAAGATGACTAGATCAAAAAAGATCAATACTCGGTTCAACATTATTCAAGATATTATACCACGATAATGGAGAACAAAAAGAATAGATGGTAAAACCAAAGAAAAGAAATTCACTAGAGATTAAATTCTTAATTGTGATTTATAGTAGGGAAGGAATGGATCTAAAATTACACAGAGTCTCTGAAGGGTTCAAGAGAGGAAGAAACACGATAGATCAAAAAATAATACACCAAAAATTGTATAAAACCGATGATCCCAAGAATCTAGATATGTGAAATCCTTCCATGAAACGAATTTATTGATTTATAAAATATGCCAAAAAATGCATTGTCTTGGGTTAAAATAACCCAAATCCACCATTACACTATGTGAACTAGTTTCATGGCGTGAAAAAATTCACAGTCTGAACAAGTTCACAACCTATCTTAGTAATAGTTTCACATTTTGTGACATTTTCATGATTTGAATGTGTTCAATAGGTAAATCCCTAGCAAGCTTCTTCAAAAAAAATCCCAAAATACCTCAAATCCTTCCAAACCACGGTGAATATTCATAGGCCCTTAAAATAATTATACCCAGAATACATTAATTCAAATAATCATACATCACCAATCTTTTTGTACCTTTAACAAAAAAAATACCCCCATCCCAAATAAAATACCCAGCAACCAATGATTAAACAATAAGGAAACCCCAACTAAAATAGGTATAACCAAAACCAATAGAGGGATGTACATGAAAAAATCGAGATCTTAAAACCTCCCCACCATATAACATATCTCCTCAAGCTACACTATGATTAAGAATGAGGTTTTAGAAAACATGTTTTCCCACTATGATTTCATATTAGATTCTATCTCCTAGGTCCCCACTTGAAAACGCCCATGCTGCCGCAACACTCAAACTAGAGGTATGGTCTTTCATAGGTGATAATTTTCACCACATCCAAAATCTGTATCAGATTTTCCTTAAAGGAAAAAAATACATCAATATAGAATTCATAAATTTCCATCTCGTTAGAAGGTTCTAGATGATATCTCTGAAGCAATGATATGTGAGCCATATTATTCATGGAACTGTAGTGTTGTGGAATTTCTAATCGATGCACCACTAGAGAAACTATTTCTACTATATGAAATGTTATGAAATCCATGGGTGTTACCATTCACTATTTCCTAATATAGAGTTTCCACAACCAAGGGGACACCTGAAGGAAATCATGATGACCCACCTAAAACTCTATAGGTCACATTTATTGGTTATAATAATATTTATTCCAGCTCTATGTGGTCACCAATCACTTTCTGGTCAACTGAACCTACTCAGATATCTCCTACATGAGACTTGGAGAAACATGTTCTAACACATCTACTTATAACTAACAAGAGGTGAACGACATGGCATTTCATAAAAATCATTAAAAGGTTATATTTGTATCTATTCATATAATAAATTATGATAAAAAACCTCATGAGTGATAAATAATGATCCCAATATCCACCGAAATAAAAAACACATGATTGAAACATATCCTCCAAATTTGGGATAGTTTTTTTATGAATGTCCATCAGTATATGGATGGTATTATCTTCTCAGAATAACCATCGATATCAGTGAATTTTGAAGACCCTTTAAAAACCAATATATGTGATGTGGACCTCAATAGAAATAGTAGTCCTTAGAATACTATGAAACCAGAATATCTCTTACATGTAATGACTACACAAATCAAAAACAATGAAAGTATCCATAATTTGAAAGACGTGGGCTACCTTTTTTAGTCGTTCTAAGATTAACCATAGTAATTAATTCTTATGAGGGGTGTGAGTAACCTTTCAAAAAATTCATAGTGATATCATCCCATTTCCATTTAAAGATTGTCAGAGGATAGAATATCCCAATAAGCCTCTGATGCTCACCATTCACATAATAATAGGCGAAACACCTCTTTATGAATCTCACTACCTCCTTCTTCATTATTAAACACTAATACTATCTATGGATATCATGATACATATTTTTTTCCCTTGATTTACCACACATATTGAAGCATGGAATTCTCTCATCAACTCCTCATGTAAGCCAATAGGAACCCATACACAGCCCTAGATATGAATAAAATTTTATCTATGAGGGGACCATTATAGTGGTGGTTCCGAACCATATAAGTTGTCTCTTAGAGCTAAGACCTATAGACAAGACATATTTTCATTCTTGATCCTATTAAGAATAATGGGTATTACTAATGTCAATGTCAAATATACACATCCCTATGACTCTTGATGATCTAGATTCATGTCTATAAGAGAACCTCATCTTCCGCTCAACGCAAGACATCAACACCACCTCTATCTGTGTCTTCTGTCTCATTTAATTGGAAATTTTGTTTTCCTTTCTGGGTATATAAGCCAAATATAAGTCAAAATACTAAAGATGTATGAGTTATATCATTTGGTAATGATTTAGGTCCTACTAACAAAATATGTACTTGAGGCTCTTATGACCCATGTATACCAAAAACCTCTCACCCAAAAGATAGTGTCTCCAGAATCTCAAGGTATGCACTACTAAAAATAACTCCAACTCATTTTTAGGATAATTCCTCTCATGCAGTCTCAGCTATTTGGAGCCATAAGAAACAAATCATTCCTCCTATATCATAACTAATAAAAATCTATCTCTATATTCATCATAATATGTTGAATATTCCTTAACTAACACAAGTAAGGTAAGGATTGGTTTTGAGGTTTTCCTGCACTTCATCTCCTAATAGTATATCTCTAAATCATCTTCCCAAATAAACTTCCCTCCTTTCATGATCACCTCGATCATTGGTGTTCCTAGACAGAAGAAGTCTTTTGTAAAATATCAATAGTAACCTACTAAATCAAGAAAGATATTAATTTCAAATGCATTATTAGGATTCTCTCAAGATACCTTGGTTATAACATTATCTGGTTCCACTAACATTGCTTCGCCTAAGATGAAATGTCCCATGAAGTACACTTTATCAATACAGAAAATTCATTTGGTTATCTTTGTGTAAAGCCAATGATATCTCACTATAATCATGGTGATGTCAAGATGTTTGGAATAATTCTATATTGACAAGGATTACACTAAGATTCCATCGACAACCCCACCAAAAACTTTTCCATAAAATTAGGAAAGATCTAATTCATCAAGTTTTTGAATATTATTGGGGTGTTCATCAAACAAAATCGAGACACTATGAAATATTTCAATCCATACCTAATCCTAAAAAAGGTTCATGGTAAGTCATAGTCTCACCAACAACTGGTATTTTTTTGATCACAAATTGATCTTGGATAATATTTTATCTCCTATCACCTGGTCAAAGAGATCATCAATGCATAGAAGAGGGTATGAGTACTTGACCATCATCTGGTTAAATATATGATAATACACACATTAGAACACAAAGTACCATCAGCCTTCCTGGATAAAAGGAATAGAGAACCCCATAGAGATGTACCAAGATGTATGAAACCTTTATCTTCTAGATATTCAGACTGAACTTTCAAGGCGTGATTCTCTTGTGGTTCCATCATGTAAGGTGGAATGGAAACTATCTCTACTCCCACAACTAACTTGATCATGAAATCAATCACCCGCTCAGTTGGTAATATATAGAACATGTTAGGAATGTAATCTTAAAAATGTTTTATCATAGGATAAAACATGTCCTATTATATTCCACCATCATCTAGATAAAAAACATCTAGCTATGTTGTGAGACAATACAAATTCTATGGAATTGTTCCCACATGACTAGTCTACAGATCCCAATCACCCTATAGAATATAATTTTCTCCTTTTGGAAATATAAAGTTAACTCTCCTCTAATAAAATTTTATGTTAGTTTGCTATCGAACTATCTAATTCATAAAAATAATCCAATAAAAACCTATCATTTCTAGAATAAACGATTCCTAAATGAAACGATAACCAGTAATTTATAAAGAACACACCTTGCATCAATTAATATTCTTCGACTACACTCCCAAAATTGTATCAACAATCAATACATCAACCAAGATTTCCATAACCATGAAAAAACCATTTTCAAAAGGATTAGATATAAAGGAATGGGATGATAATATATAAAAATCACAATCAATAGTCTATAATACAAGAATCGTACCACTGACGATAGAAGTTCCTACATCCAAAATTGTCGGAGTAGACTGCATAGAAAGATGAAGACCTGACCTACTTATTTGGCTTCTAGTATGACTCCCCATGGTTTTTACATCTTATAATTACTCCCTCTCATACATTGGGGTGCAACAACACCTTCTACGGCATGGAATTATAGTGGAACACCATCTACTAGTCTACAATGGGGGTAGTTATGTCATTACCATAATCTAATACATTTCCTCATCCCCTACCACTGCTTTGATTTTTCATTCCCCTACAAAACCTCAATAGGTGACCCATCCTACATAAATCACGACACTCTAAATTAGGGTACAAAAACCAATGCCACTTATGACCAAACATTCCACACTGATAGAATTGAAATGGAACATGGTCCTGAGATGGAATCCTACAACCCTAGATACTCAACCCATTGTTTACTTGGAAATAACTGTTATAACGCTGTTTCATTCCACCAGAAGAAGATATCCCAATTCACCTTACTGAAACAGCTTGGACACTACATAGGACCTCACTCAGTTTACCTTCCATGATGAGATCCTGATTCATCACATCCAAAAATATACTCAAATTAAATTCATTCACCGATCACCTCATCTCATAACGAATCATATCCTAGAAATTTTTCACCCTTAAAATCTCATCACCCACTAAATATGGCATAATGTGCTCCATGTTTTTGAAAGGTCCAGTATAATCCATAACTAACATGCTCTCCTATTTCATGTTCTTGAACTCCTGATCCCTCTCATCCCCCATCATTTCATGATATAAGTGACATAGAAAATTTTCCTTCAAGTGATTTTATAATAACTCCTTTTTCTACCCAGCTTTCTCAATAGTGTCCCGCCAATGCATGGTTGGTCCATGAAACAACTATATAGAAAAATTCACCAACCAATTAGAGTGAGTATTGAAGTGATTAAAGATCATTTGGACTAGCTCAATCCAAAACATTTCTATATTGGGGCATCCCTCCCCAATTAATATAGGCGGGTGTTATAGTTGAAATTCTCTTGTCAGCTCAGACATCCAAGGTATGGATTGAACATTCTACCTTTCCATGGACGTCATGACCCTCAAGAAGAATCCATAGAGCTAAAAAACCATCTAATCCTTAGGAGATATAGGAAGCTCAAATTCAACTTTGTTGGAAGCTTTATAATTTCCAATCTCCTGTGACATAATTAAAAGATGGTGTGGAATCTTTTTCTCGACAAGACAAACACACAACTTAGAACACTGGATAAAAAAATTGAAACTCAACAAGTGAAAACAAAAGAGAACCATGGGATCATTGTCTCACTAAAAATGGCTTAACAATTGAATAGTAATTAAATAATAGTTATTTAATTTTCATTTATTAAAATTAACAGGCATCTCATTTCCCAATTCATACAAGAAAATATATCACATGAAATATATATGTCCCAACCATGAATAATGTGTATCGAGATATATCCAAATATTCCTATAATGATGCATTAATAATCATCTCAAACCATAGTTATCCATGAGTATAAATCTCAATAAACAATAACATCACAATACATGAGAGTCTCCCATGGTGAAATAACATTAACTTTAGCAAGAAAAAACATCATGAACTATAATATCATCCTCGGGTAATAGGATTTTCCCCTATAAATGGGTTAGATATTCCCAAACACAAGATAATTACTAAGTACTTACACATCCTAGTCTCCATTATACCATTCCCAAATATTAAGTCATTATTATTGAAAAACCAACCCCTATAATACCACTTTTTATGGTCCCCCGATTTCGAAATTATCTTACATGGCAAAATAAGTTTTGTTACAAAACCTCAAACATTCCTCCCTATATTAAAGATACTTCTAAATAGAAACTGGTTGTAGATAACATGGTGGGGAGACTATACCCCCTAGTATAGAGATTTAATACGGTTGAAATAATCAAATATTAGATTAAGGTAAATAGAGGAAATAATGCATCAAACAATTGAATGATAAAGGATGAACCAAGTAAACCAAATAATAATCAATCATGTAATTTCAAGAAGTAATGTATGTAATTCAAAAATTGAAAGTAATATTGATAAAATCCATGATGAGACAAATAATCTCAAAATACCCAAGTCCCTAACCCCATGCTCATCCCGTATCCATACTCTAACCCATCAAGAAAGAAAAAATCAACAATAAGGTCCTTTTCCCTAATCTGAACCTACATCCACGTAATCTGATCGGGTACCAAATGGTGACCTGAATAGCGTGTGAGTAAAAAATATTATTTAAAAAAACTATGTAAAAACTAAATTAGTCTGATAATAATTGAATTTAATATATAGATATTCAGGAATATTTATTAATCAACTAATACGAAACAACAATCAAACTGCTTGGAAGATATACCAGAATATCTATGAACATATAGCACAACCATTCCAATAATAACCGCAATTCCATGGAATAATCACATAATTAGGTCAATCCCAATAATAATTACAACATCATCAGGTATGACTGTTTATATAATCATTTTTCATTACTAGGTAAAGCCCTTTATATAATATTTCCAACATCACAAGGAAAAACCCTTTATAAAATCATTTCAACATCACCGAGAAAATACATTTAAATAATAATTTTATAATCACTAAGAAAACCTATTTATATAATAATTCTAGCATCACCATTCATTGATCCTTATATAAGCATATCAACATCACTAGGAAAATCTCTTTATGTAATCATTTCAGCATAAATCACAACACAAGTCACAATGATAATAATAATACATCAAAATATCATATTCTATAATGATTAATTCAAAAATTCACCATTTTTAGTTCAATATAATATTCATTTATTAAATTATATCTTATATTATCTCCATGTATCTTTCACACCCATTTTATATAAAATTATCCCTAGCAATTCACTAATAAATTCATCCATTTTCCATGGTGAATATATATGATGAAATCAAATGAGATTTCATGTCATGCTAATTGAAATTTTAATAAATTATTTAGTTAATTATTATTCTAGGGTGGTCTCACCATATAGATAGTCATAGTCCTGGTCTAAAAACCTTTTCATATAAATAGATCCAAATACTAGTCCAAACCAATTATTATCATCACCCATTATTCTGTATGTTAATATTCTCATTATGTTAGTGGAATCACATAATATTTCACATACTTCAACAAATAAAAAGACTATAAGGCTTTGTTCTATACCACCCACCTTTATCCAATAATTAAAGAATCAATATCAACTAGAAATTTAAAAAAGGAACGAATAAGAAGGAAATCACAATACAAAACCTAAATCCCATAAGATCAAAACTCAGTTCAACCATTGTTAATATATTAAACTACAATAATGGGGAACGAGTGGAAGAGAGGAGAAAAAAAGTAAAGAAACTAACTAGAGATTAAATACTTGATTGATACATCCATAAGGGAATTAATAGATCTAAAATTTCTTAGAGTCGCCCTGTAATTTGATATATGAAGCTTCATTATTGATGAATAAAATCATATACATAGTGTTTTTTAAAACATCTTGTCTTAATATGTTCACAATATGAAGAAATTTCATGAATTAAATTTATTGATTTTTAAAACACAATGAAAAACACATCGCATTGGGTTTAAATAACCCAAATCAACCATTCCACAGTGTAAACCAGTTTCATGGCATATAATATTTCATGATATGAAAATGTTCTTCACCTCTTCCTGGAAACATTTTCACATCGTGTAACATGTTCATGATGGGAAAGTTTCCTTTAGATAGAACTCATCCCAGATTCTGTAGAAATTGGCTAAAACACCTCTGAATCCTTCCAAAACATGGATAAACCTCTTAATACTTTGACACACATTTACTTAGATAACATTATTTCAACAAAACAAACATCCTAGAATTTAGGCCATTATTCATAGAAAAATATCTTCATCCTCAAAAAGGGACTTTACACCATAGTTTAAAGAAGAAGGAAACCCCAACTAAAAGAAGTTAAACAAAAACTCAAAATGGATCTACCTAAAAAAATATGGGATCTTATATAAGAACTAATTGATACACCACCTTGATGACACAACTTAACACATCTAAAGGGATGATAACATAGTTATAAAGAAAACACCTTTAGAGAAACCTCCACTAACCATGATAAGGGAAACCCATTAGCAACACAAGATATATAACATTAAACATTATATAAATCCTCCTTTTATCTTCATAAAACTTCTAGAAAATGTATTCCTCATTTATCCACTCTAAAATAATTTACACCTTTTTGGTAATGCTCTACACCACATCTGGTCCAATGATTGTCGACTCCACAAACTCATCCCAGCAGAATGCAGATTTGAATGGGGTCCTAATAATTCCTTAAATTAATCCAAGGATACTAAATAGTGAAAGATAATTTTATAGGAATATTAAATAAAGGGAATATGAGTCACCCTTGATCCAAAAAAATCCAAGATTCATGCACATAATATATCTTCTTACAGTTGAATCTTTCTCTAATCTTGACCATCCATACAAGGATGTAAGGTAATGCTATTGTGTAGCTGGGATCTAAAAGATCATTGAAGACTTTCCTATACCCATGAAGTTAAATAAGGATATTCTTTAGAGTTGGTGTCCCTAGGTAACCCGTAATGTCTCACAATAACATTCAAATACTTCATTTACAAATCATCCACAACACACAACTCGCTAATTTCAACGAAATGAGAAGACTTCACTAACCAATCCATGATCTCCCAAATAACATCATATCATCTTTGGCCTTTGGGTAAACTAATGTAAAAATACAAAGAGATTTACTCTCGCCACCACTTTGGGACATATAATGGTTGCAATTACACACCATGAACACAATGATATGCCTTCACTTATAGACCAACCAAACATTGTTCCACAAACTCTACTAAAACATTAGTTATCCTCATCCATTAGAACTATATTTTTTAGGAATAATACATCTTGGATATACCTGGATATAGTTCCAAAGGTGAGAAATTAAATTCATGAGTAACCTCCTCTCCCTTATCCTTTGAAAAAAACATACTTCCCAAAATCATCAACTAATGTTGATCATCCTTAGACCATCCCTTAGAATCATAACTGTGAAATATGTAATCTCACTTCACTTATTCCGTAGAGTCCCCCCACTAATACTATTAAGAAATATGTAAAATGGTTGATCACAGCGTCACCTAGTAACAATAACCACTACCACTGACCTCCTCTATATCAAATTAAATCCATGAATTCTCCTCCACTACTCTCCTTGAATCTCTAAAATATCAATTATAATTTCCTTGAGACATTATACTTAGTGTATCAGCCACTCCTTTCTAATTCCCAAGAGTGTAAGATATGAAAATGTTATAGTCCTACAAGAACTCCGTATACTTACACTAATTAAGATATTAATCCTACTAAGAGAAGATACTTCCTAATATGTTTAAATCTATAAAGAATACATAGAATTCAATTATGAGGTAATGTAATCATTGATTTAGAGTAAACACCACTGTTATAAAATGGATATCATAAGTGTCATAATTGCACTCAAGGGATGTAACTTACATGAACCATACGTAACCAATTAAATCTAGTATATCGAGAAAAAACACTGCCTGAGTTGCGATGCATCATTGAAGACCTTAAAAATCATTCCACCTATAGAAGTTGAATAAGGGGATCCCTAATCAACTTCCCCTTTAATTAGATGAATGATTTCTGACATTGATCCATCCATAAAATTTATTATTTCTTCTTATTCATTCCTATAAAATATTTTACAATGAAATTGATATTTAAAATAGACCATTGATAATATCCTATGAGACCAAGGATAATACAGACCTCTATAAATTTTTTGGATGACTCCCTGGAAACAACCTTTATCTTTGAAGGACTAACTAATATCCCCTATTGAGACACAAAATTCATAAGGAAACATATGTCACATTTCCAAAAAATAAACATGATAACTTCCATTAGATTTTATAGTTCTAAAGGATATGTAAAATTGCCCTAAAATTCTCAACATGAACCTCTTATGACATAATTTTTATGAGCATTTCATTAATGAATATTACCATAAACAACTATATGAACTCACAAAACACATATTTAAGGAGTCCCACGATAGAAACCAGGTAATTCATGACACATGATGACATAACTAAAATTTTATATTGAATATAACAACTCCTACAAGTAGGCTTGGGGGAATCCTCCCCTTTCACCTTCATCTAATAAAACCTATACAAGATATAAGTCATCAAAAACTAGTTATCTCCCTCTAATTGATCGAAAAATTTATATATCGACATACTGAAATAATGGATCTTGCGTTTTACCTGATTTGACCACAAGTAGTCTATGCACAACCTCATACCACCATATTTTTTCTTAGGTAAG
This sequence comes from Viscum album, assembly GCA_963277665.1. NCBI lineage: Eukaryota > Viridiplantae > Streptophyta > Magnoliopsida > Santalales > Viscaceae > Viscum > Viscum album. Next base: position 1,105,109,635 of record OY728137.1, read on the forward strand.
AACACTAATGAAACTCATTATGACTACTAGAATAAATTAAAACATTTATCATTAAACCATATAGATGAATCCTCAATTAGAATAACTCATATGTCACCATATCATAAGGGGGAATCAAAATCAAACACACACCAAGTTAGGATTCCACCACAAACTTGATATCCCATCATGGGGATCGAATAAAAAATACCTCAAGGAAAACATTATGTAACAACATGAAAACTATAGCTAACCCCCCCCCCCACACATATTCCTCTACCAAATATAATAACAAATCCACTAGTTGAGATAAAAGAGGCTCTGAATGCATGAAACCCATATAATGATATTATTTTCCAACAAACAATGAACGATATCCATTTACATCATTGAAAATAGCTATATTCAGGAAGAAACTAATAAACACATGCACAAATTACAGCCAATCCAGGAAAAGATTGAAATTATATGGTTCTATCTATAGTTAATATAAATACCTTAATGATATATGTTTCCTTATCATCAACTTAGATCCCTACAACATATCAAACTGACTAATTTGACCTCCTGCTAACATTACAAACACTAGGGGAACTAGAAGCCTCTACACCTTAATTACCAAGGCATATACCAAGGTGGTTTAAATGAAAGAGTGTGATCCTCCAAAAAATAGAATTTTTTTGAAATAATAAGACATTACCTTTGATGACCTCTAGCCCATTTTAAACAAACAACTCCATGGATTGAAATTGACCATTCTCATATCCCCTAACTCACTATACATATAGATGAACACCTCAAATAAAATGAATATACCTATATCTCTAAGGATATAGGAAGTCTATAGGATTTCCTTTACCTGTTTCATATCCCATTAATATTATAAAATCTAATTTTATGTACTGTTAAGATGGCCCTTGATGCAACTAATGATGAGGGTGAAATGAAAACTATTCAATTCAATGACACTGGTATATAGGATTGGTCAATAATTGAAACTAATGGTGATCATATCCTCCATAATAAAATCATAAAGTAAAAATTTCCAATATGATACAAAATATCTACCGTCTCTGAAGAAGAATAGAAAAACTTATAAGGCTAACTTCCTACTGAATAAAAATTCGACTGCGCCAAAATTGGAAATCATCCACCAAAACCCCTAATCTTGAAGGATTTTTAATAAATAACAAATATAGATGGTATTTTATGCACATTAATCCTCTTAATAACCTTTTTTTAACATATCCATTCATAGGCATTAAAAATGGGTAAAATGCATGTCAAATAACTGGGTGTGGTTCCTCTACTAAATTTAGTTCTTTGGACTCTTCATCAATGAAAAGTTAAGAGGAATGGAAATGTAGTACTTAAATATAATCCCAAGACCCCACACACTAATTTTTTTTCATCTTTGAGGAGATAAACACCTTCCTTTTCTATTCCTTAATACCAATGAAATGAAATATTTGGGAAACAACTTTGGAAAATTACCCCATTAAACATCCACCTATTTACACTCTTTGAGATATAAAATTCACCACTTTCAAGCCTCTCCTCACATATTAAAAAATACCAATTGAACTTAACAAAAATTCCCTATTTTAGATCAATATAAGATTGATATAAATCTCTTTATCCAATGCTTCATCTTTAAATTGGAGACACTACCCTCACACTTCACCAGGACTTTATGTTATAAATCATACATTTCCTTCCTCTAAGAATCATCCTGCTAATAAATTTCAACTCTATGGTTGTTAATAGGATTATCCTATTATACCTTTCCAACCTAAACCAAATTTTAAATGTGAAAAACATGTATCTCTATAAAGAATAAGTAAAACTCTTAATCCTAGTAGTATGGAGTTACTTTAAGGATCATTTAGTTAAGTTCATTTTAATTTCTATGAGATCTTTATAATTAATTAAAAACTAAAAAAGGATCCATGTAACACTATTAGTTCCCTACATCACAATCGCAATTATTTTTCCTATGGTCTTTGGTAAGATTTAGGTACTTCCATCAGATCACCTGGGGCCCTAATCATTCATTTCCTAGCTAGTCTCCCTTACTACATCGCGCACTATGTGGAACTAACAATATTTCCATACATAAACCAATTAATCCTCACTAGTTCTTAACTATAATCACTATTATATCTCTTATCCATAGCTATGAAATCACCCAATCATGAACCAAAATCATTGGGAAACCCTCCAGTGCCTATAGTGACAAAGAGAATAACCCTTGAATCCCATCTCTAATAGGTCATAGGTTAGTGACTATCCCCATGGGTATAAAAAATTAAAATAGGAGGCATTACCATAATGAAAATTAGAAATGTAAAGATAAAACAACCAATAAAATAAATATATATATATATATATAAATAAATTAACATCTCATAAAGCATGTAATTTTGTGTTGATAATAATCTTACAAAAATGAAATACAAAAAGAGAAATACTAAAATAGTGACTCAAACCACAGTTCTAGTCCATGTCTTTGGAATGTCAAGCTTTTTCAATGAAATCCTCATAGAAACCTAAACATAGATTTATACATATAAGGTTGAGAATAAATGTATACTCAGTAAGATCCTCTTCAAGGCCTCTCATGAAAATATAGAAGAATCATAATGATGTTTCAGTAAATGAATAATATAACAAATATGAACCTACCTGGTGAAAAATCACCCAACATCACAAAGTATTTCTCACATAATATCACATCTAAGTATAATAACATAGTATATACATAATATATTAAATAGGTACACCTTCACTAATTTCCAACCAATTTTTTGTTTTTAACCCCAATGAAATACGTCTTAGTGCTCCCATCCCTTCCATAAACCTATATATGCATATCATTCATCATAACCATAATTATATTATCATAAACACATATATCATCATACCACACACCACAACCAAAAATAAACACATCATAATCAAAAATTATATCCTCATTAAGTTTGGATGTCATTAACATAAATGACATCAACCCCATGACCTCATCCTACCAATCATTAACCCATCCATATTCCATATCCACTATCACCACATCATCCCATGACATCAATTCACACTACCATATATCCACTAAAGCCTAATCATCATAAAATCATTCCATCAAAATAGATATAAAATTGTAAATAAGATTGGGAAAGAAGTATTAATTTTCCATACATTCCCTTTCCATCATTAATATAGTGCAAAATACCTAGAACCTAAATAATTTGGGTTTTAGTAAGGTTATCCAACCCCAGATGGGTGTGAATAAAATCATGAAAGGAATATTCCTTAAATCCATTAATTCAATGTGATGTATTTGGTTGTCTACATATTTAAGGTTACATTACCATATAATGTATCATTTAGAATTGGTTTAGATTAAATTAATGATAATGTATTCTTATGAAAATGAATACAAGTTTGTTGTAACCAATGTTTTGAAATATGAAGGATATTCATATCCTTATAATAAGTTGGATAGACGTGTCATGGGATTATATAATGTTTGAGATTTCTTAATTAATATATTAGAATATAGAGGGTTAATATTGGAATGATCCTCCCTTTTATGATATCACTAAAGGAAGTATTATATTAACTGTAATGTTAAGGAGGAGTTCCAATCATGAGTTAATGATTACATCACTGAGGATCATGATCAATGTTTTATAAATTCTACCCACATAGGATACTGTAGTGTGTGATGCTCACACAAATTCAGCCTTGTCTCCTTAGAATTTGAATCTCCTTTTCTCCAACCTCTATAGCGCCATGAGGTGCTAACATACATTTGATGAATAACGAATATCATTTCAGACATAAAATTGATTCATCTTAGCATGGCGATGCATCATTGAGAGGGAATGTCATTTAGTTTTCCCTTTGTTACCCTTATCAAACCCATATGATGGTGATGAATAATCATGTATAAGCTCATCAATATAATGTGGACATATTATATTCTACATTATCGTTCATGATTGAAGTTTATCAATAGTATGGTGGTCTTTTAATTTTGGATTCTCATCACTTCCACAATAATGATTAAATGTTAATAAACCCCTTAGAAACACATAAGTTGTATCAGATAAAGAATGGGTTTTTATTATTTGATATTATTTTAAAATTTATGAATAGTCATCATGATATTTTGTTAGCTAATAATGTAATGTGGGGTTTGGTACATAATCTTATGTTGTGAGACAAAATGATGTTAGGTTATCATACTTGAGAATACACGATGCATTAACATAATCTCAAGATACACATAAAGATGTGGTTTTGTGATAAAATAACCCTGTCAATGTCGTGAAAGGATTTTTAGAGAATTATATACCATCATCACACCATGGTACTACCCAAATCCTAGTAAAAATGGACACTATATATGAACAATGGTGTTTAAATGAACCACAATGTGCTCTATAGAGTGGGCCTCCCCATGATCCCATAAAAAACTACTACACATGGACCACAATATTGTGGAAGATTTTTAATTCCTAATGAAATTTATTTTTCATAAATTTACTTATTTTTTATAAAATAATTATAAATTAAATGTATTTTTCCATGTAAAATATGATTCTTCAGGCTTAAAAAGTTGAAAAAATTTATATTGATTTTTGATGTTTTTAAAGATAAATAAGATATTTATTTAGTAATTCAAAGTGGAAATTTATAAAGATTTTACAAATTATGAAATAAGGTATAATATAAAGTTTCTATTTTAAAATAAATAATGAAATGTTCATAATGATCAATTTAAAATGTTCAAATAATTGAGAATTGTTTTGAAATTATTTGAACCTCATTAAATGGAATATTGATGATTGGTATTTTTAAATGTTTAAATAATTTTTAATTGTGTGATATTTAATATTATTTAAATTGTTTAGATAATTGAATTATAAAATACTGATAATTCATATAAATATTATATACTTAGAATAATATAACATGTAATTAATAATATTAAATGGTAATGTCATTAATGTAGTGTGTTTATATTCATAAATTATGGAATTACCATAAATAATAGCTTAATTATAAAATTTTTATAATATTCTTTCATTTATGAATTCTTTATAATATGATTATACCTTATTTAATTTTATTAAATGTTTGTTTCTAAAGGTTATTTCCTTATTTATTATTCATGATTATAATTTTTTATATGTTATGAATATGTGTATGATTTAGTTTACGTGATAAACATACAATTATACATTATCATATCATACTAGGCACTATAAATTAAGAATTAGGTTTTCATAAACCTTGACCAGGGTTTGTGATTAATGTTATGAGCTTAAATTTAGTAATTGAATATAGTTGATAAAAATTAGGTTTTAGTGTTATGTTGAATTCTATTCTCTCATGAATAATTTATTATTCGGAAAATAGAATTTGGGTCAGACTTACCACTAGCTTAGAGTTTTATGACATACTCTAGAAAAGTGGGTGTGGAAATCTATGGCTCAGGCCTTACTCATGTGGAGATTGTCAATTTCATATATCTCTAAAATGTTACATAAAGATTTCATATACCTTATGCATGGTATGAATTTTGATATGTGTAAATATTCTTTATGTATATTTTAGTGTATATAACTCAAAATATGGTTTGTAAATAGTTACAAAATAATATGGTTTGAACATATTGATTTTCTAGGGGAATTATATTCCAAAAATAAATCATTATAATAATTTATATGTAACTAGAATTACATGAGATAATATAGTGATATTAAATCATCTTAAAAATACTAAGTGTAATATTCCCTCCAAAATGACACTTTTCAAGACCTTGATCATATAACCTAGTAGGTTTTTATATAACAAGGTGCCCCTAGATTATGTTTTGTAAGATAATAAAGTATTGGGTGATATTGGATTATCCAAAATGTGGGTTATTCTGAAGAAGCATTCCCCTATATTATCTTGTGATAGCCTTTTCTTGGAATTTTATTTGGGTCAAATATTGTTAGGAAACCCCCAACTTTTTAGATACAAGGATAATTGAGTTGTGTTTATCCATATGATGCATTGGTTAAAGAGTTTCCCGCTCATCTATTCAATAATAATATATGATATTACTTGGATTATTCCCAATGTTAATTTATTTTCGATGAGTATAATTCAAAATAAGACTCATTGACTAGTGAAATAAGGATCTTTTCAGGATAATTGATATGGTAAATTTAAAATGATTTTTCATTTTAGTGGGATCCATTTTAATAAAAGTCATTATTAAATGGTAATAAAACACGAAACTTACATGATAAAATATTTTTTTTATAAATTATAGAATCATCATCAAGAAACATAACTTTGAGATCAATCATATAGGTTAAAGAAGCTATTTTTAAGTAACTATTAAGACTAGGAAATTAAGAAACATTAGTAGATTTAAAGATAAATTATATATTTAATAGAAACACCTTCTCGAGTAGCCAAGTGTTGATGTTTTTTAAAAGGAAAATCTAGTTTTTGATTAATCGTTTGTTTATTAACATTGTGTTTCAAAGTAAGTACATGATAAATTACATAAGAAATTTTAGTCAATAATAGTATTCTCAATATTATTTATTACACTAATGACTAGGTGGTTTTTTTATGGTGAGCTCCAAGACAGTGTCAAATTTTAGTGGAGCATCACCAAGGGTGGAACTTCGCAAAGATATTTCTAGTAGATCCTGAGAAAGTGTTGGAGGTGGTGGAGAATCAAAATCACCAATCCTATAAATATAAGGCTTACCTTGTTAACTAAAAACAATGTTATTAAGGAAAATCTATATTTTATTTGATTTTGTGAATCTAAGGGAGATCCCTGAAATTGGAATTCTATGAGAGCTTGAGCATTGCAAAAAGACATGTTAAATCTTGACAAATGCCACTACTTTTTTGAAAAGGGTTCTTCACAATGATGGGGTATTCTATATTGACTCAATGTTATTTTAGAACTATGGTTGTTCTATGAAGGCAGTTATCTTATGAAGGAAATGTGTTCTACGAAGGTAGAGGTGCTTCGTGATGCAGTGAGCTTCGTGAAGGTGACTCACAAAGGTAGTTGTGAACTTTAGTTTTATAGTGAACCGGGATTTCGGTAGGCATAAACACATGTCTTCAGTGAATTTAGAGAACTATGCTAAGTCAGGGACAAAATATTTAATGTCAATTCATTGAAGCAACTATCAAATCGATAAATTGAGTTTGACATATCTGAATGTAGTGATAATGGGGGAGTCAGTGGGTGTGTTTCGAGGCACATAGTGTTTTATCTCTAAAATATTGTAAAGGAAGTGTTCCTAGAACAGAGTGACAATGTCTAAATTATGGTACTCTATAACTAGTAAATATTAGTGGTCTTATGTATGACTGACACACTATCGATGTATGCTCCTTAGACCAGATTTTAGTGGTGAACCAAGTAAAATTGTCATCTCATACCTTTGCATGTGATTATTTTATAGGAATAACATGTTCCTACTAACATGGGAACAAGATTCCTCTCTTTAACAAAAAAATTTGACGCCCTTATTCACCCCTCCCCTCTCAGGGTTTTCCAGGGTCTAACAATTGAAGAATTCATCTTATTTTCTTCTATGTAAATTTTTTACAATATGAATAGAATCATGAAAATTTTACCTGATATTATCAAAATATTGAGAATAATTATACTAGTGATTTGATTTCTATACTCAATTATTATATCATTTAATAAGTGGTTAAATGCCAAAAGTAGAAGAGAAAATGTTTATTATTGATTCTAATAATGATACTCCAAGTATCTAGATGAGGTTCATGATATATAAAGGTAAATTCATGAAGGAGGATACCTAAATCTATATTATGGAATCATTTTGGATCCCTAGAGGGGTTTGTGATGCTCTATACATTGTCTATATCAGTTATTAGTGGTAAAAATATTTATTTTCATCTTGTGAAGGGTATATAATATTTAATGTATATATTACAAGTGTGTAATGTATATATGAGTTTAGAATAAAAATTAAGGTATATTTATCATATAGTTTTCATTAAAATGAAAAATAAACGAGTTAATATCTCAATGATTAAAATCTAAAGGATTTGTTCAAGCTTAGATGGATCTAAGTAGAGGAGGTGGATATTATTCTCATTTATTTTATATGATAAGGGAAGTTTTTTTAATCAACTGTCATTATGAAAAAAGTGATATGACTAATTTTATACACATGGTTTATGATTTATCATATTCTATAACATGTTTTGAGGAAAATATTAGGATAAAAATGTAATATATAGACTAAAGTGTTAATCCATAAAACTGTTAAAATATTAAATAATATGTTCCTACAACCTATTAAGGGTATATTTTAATAAATTATTTTATGAAGAAAATTCTCCAAACATATTGAATAGAATATTTGATATAGAAATAATAGTTTATTTATTAATTCCTAAAATAAAACATAATAAGTGTTGTTTTCTAAATATAATGGAGTTTTTGAATCATAGAAAGATATTATGAATAGAATATAGTATCTACAAGTACAATACGACAATGTTTTAAAAAATATAAAATCAAATGTAACCTGTAAAATATTATTCTAGTATAAATTATGTGATCTTCACTTATATCATAATGTTTGTATAATATTTGGTTGTATGAAAAATGAACATTTTTGAATTTAGTTACTCTAAAAGGTGAGTATCAGTTTTTCTTAAGAAATTATGCCTATGAAAAATAAAAATTGAATTTAACTAGATATCCTAATAAATTTTAGGGTATATAAGTGAATGGGATTGTAAAGAGTTATATTTGGTTACCATAACACAATTAATCACACTTTTTCTAAATAAGTTTAGGATATATTACTGGATACTAATGTAACATGTAACTTTATTTTTTAAGGATAAATATTTATGGAAAGTCCTCCTAGTATTATTATGTTAAATTTATAAAGAGTTCCATTTAGAAAAAAAATGATGACATTTTATCATTTGATGTTTTAAATTTTAGGAGTACAAATATCTCCAAATATTTAATCATTTGGAATATGATTTCAAAATCTCACCATTATTAAAACATTATATATTCGTAGATTTTAATCACTAAAGAGTATTGTGGGATGGTTTTATTATATGCTGATATAAATATGGGAAAATAATTACATATATATGTGTATAAAATAACATCATCCCTAAAATCCAACAAACATAACGCTTCATTCCTTCTAAGTAAAATCTGATCTGATTCCCCCTTTTAATTGGGCAGAGTGGGGAAACACTTAAACACATACAACCATGGATGTATTCACTCACCCCATTCCTATGTGATTAAATATAAAATGTATCATATAAAACTCAATCTGAATTTAATAAAAATTTCACTTTGATTGTACTAATATATATATATATATATATATATATATGTATATATAGTGTTTTAAAAATTCACCACTCAAAGTAAGACTTTGAGTTTATCCCTAACATATTTTCGTTATGGTTTATTATAATTTATGAATAAATAGTATTTTTAACATGAGTATGATTCTTGTATAAGATAATATATATTATCATAACACACAAAACAAAAGATATAATCATTTTTTGTGTTAAATGACCCACAATTTATACCATGTAGAGTTTCATACACAATGTCTCTAGTATAGTAGGATGGATTGATCATATCAATCCCTCAATACCTATGGTTGTAATGATACATAAAAATAGAACCATTATACTTTAATAACTTTATAATATAATCATTTTTAAATTTTATAATCAGGGTATGGTTATATATGTTATTGATCATTTCATCGGTTAGAGCCCATCTAAGATGGTATTTCTTTTTTCACATATGATTAATATGGTTTCTAGGACCTAAATTATGATATACTTGAGACTGTTCATACACACCTAGATAGTAAATATAATTTTCTTATCCATTTTTATGAGATACATGTTATGTGATCATCTATAAAGGTGAATGACATATGATGTAATCATAATCCATGTTAACAGAAACTCCGAGAAATGAGAATGAATGAGAATGATATATGGTATTTTCATACCACTTGTATCTTGGTCTCTGGATGTCCAATAAGATGATATCATATAATAGTTAGTTCTAGCAGGAGACATGGTTGGTGAAAATGATATAGTGATACATGTGTTTGATGGATATTACTATAGAATAATATTTAACTTTATTCGCACAAATTCTTTGCTAGAGGCCACTCTTGGACTATATTTTGGAATATGGTTTCTCATAGTTTTTTTAAATACTATAAAGTCTAGTGGTTTCACTATTTTGGGTTTAATGAATGAGGATTATGTTTTACAAATATATATACTCAAAAAGTCTTGTAGAGTTTCATTTAAAATAATTTTTGATGTGTGTTCACAAGGTATTACGTATGATGTTAATGGTAGTGTTGTTAATGATAAAATACTTAGATTTTATTTGAATATATATATATATATAATATGTTTTAGATTTTATTTCACAAGTTATTATACATGATACAATATAAAGTGATGTATCACGAATCCTTTTTTAATTTAGTGAAAGTGTGAGGATTAAAGGAATATGACCAAAAGAAAATGTTGTATGTGATGAATTATGGTGACTGTGGCCTTCAAGACACAATTACATAGAATATACCCTTTATAAAATATTGTAAAAATGTTTCTAAAAAGACATTCATAAAAAAATAATCAAGAGTAAAATTTTACAAACATCTTATAATATATATGAGAGACATATCTTGAGAATAAATTGTCTCAATGTATAGTGGTCTTACATTATGTGTGAGTTGATACTAGAGCTACCTTAAATAAAACCATTTAATATTAAGGGTTAGAATTCAAATGACCGTATTATGTAATATACCATTAAAAAAGTATTAATGATAAGTATTTTGAATGAGCGGTTTCATTCATGAAAGTGATTCATGAACTAGATGAAGCATTATCTCAAGCACTATAATGCATGATTTAATGCATACATAATCAAGGAGAATACTCATTTCTATATAAATGCCACTTATATGGGATGGAATAATTAAAAATTATCACATAAAGTCTTCCTAGTCACCCTCCAACCTAAATATACTTGTCTTCTACCTCATTTCCACCACAAGGTACATGCACACCATATGAGAAGAATGGATCCCTTTTCGAGCATTGTAATAATTTATCCTAGTTTTTTGATACATTATTGAGAGGGGATACATTTTGGATACCCTTTTGTGGTCTTTATCAAATCCATATTATTTTTATGAAGAATATTGTAGATGTCCATTGGTGTAAGGTGTACGTATTGCATTCATCATTGATGTTTACGATTTCAGTTTATCAATTTCATGGTGATCACGGGTTCATTCATTATAGTCACTCCCATCAATAGGATTATGTTTTAATCAACTTATTTGAAACACAAAAAAAAATCACAAGGAAAATACCACACATAATAGTCACACACAATTCATACCTCAAGGTACAAAACCAAACAAATCTACTAATAGTTTTAATCACCTCCATGTTATAAATTCTACTTGATGTCAACCACTTCCACCTATATAAGAAAAACTATCACCACTTTTGTTTGAAAACACAAAAAATTAATTTCAACAATTCTCATTCATTCATATCATTATTTAGTTTCTATATTTACCATTTTTATATACATATTATAGTCATTATACCATTTATTTTCATATCTAGTGTTAAACCAATCATTAGTTATCAACCACATTTAGTTTCGGCCCTTACCCTTCAATTAAAATCTATCAAAATTAATTGTAATCCATGTTTATTTTGTTCTAACCTACCATCATTACCAAATTAATTATTAAAAATAATAATCTATTCTACCAAGAATCAATATCACATCCTCACAATACATAACCAACGACTATATAATATTCATTACAACTCATTCCAATGACCACCATAACTACCATAATGAATTCGTATCCCACACAACCTTCCATGCAACTATTTTTATACCAAAAAATCATACCATCCACTTCTTCCACAACAAAAACAACTTCTATCCAAATCAACCATGACTAGATATCCCTAAAAATTCACTTCCAAATCCAAACCAATCACTTTAACATAAACACATTACCCAAAAAAATAATATACCCATAAAAATACAATTCGAATAAAATCACTTCTAATAAGGATTAGAAATTTATTATAAACATTAAGAATAAGTAAATCAATAATTAATTCCATATTTTTCAATAAACTAGTTCATTAAAATATTTATTTGATTAACACATTAGAAAAAGTGATTTAGTTATATCAGAAATCACATACAATTGTTCTAAAGTACCAAGAAACAATCTAGAAGTAGAAATACATATTCAATATCTTGAAATCCATTGATAAAAATAAAGAAACCCCTTTTGACTCTCAATTACTTTATTATGGTTCATTATATTTATTATGTTAAATTTTAACCACCACCCCAATGAAAATAAATCCATGATATTCCCATAGATACAGAAGAATAAAAGATAAAATCCATGAATCTCATACATCAATAAGAATCTTAAAGGGAACTCCACATGAGAATGGGAGAATAAGGGATTCATCCACTTATAAACATTAAAGGATCTAGCATAGTATATATCAATGATGTAAAATCATCAAAAAATACTCAGATATCGACCCAAACTAGAGAAACCCCAATGTTATGACCCATGAAAAGAGGAAGATCAACTAGTAATATAGAAATATAAGAATAGAGGTTGTTTGAATTGATATAAACAAATAATATGACATAAGATATTAACCCTCAATGGACATGTATGGTAGAAACTAAAAAATGTATTGTGGTCAGCTAGGTTTTTATGGAGAAGAGTAAAAGCTAAACTATGGAAACCTGACCCCATATTTATAGAGATTAACATATGGGCCTTGACCACAACAGAATGACTTTAACTATATTCAAGATCCCATTAGTAAAAACTAGATTAGAAATATTGAGTCCCCAAAATGACATATCTCCCCTCTAAATGAAAACAATTTCACCTGTTTATAAATATATTTTACCAAAACCATGATGTTTTATACCCAACATGATCATTATAGCCTCAAAAATGGATTCAATTTAAAGACGAAAAATATCATTGATAAATTATCTTTATCATTTCCAATTGACCAAGGCTCCTGTTGAGGTGTGGAAGGACCACCCTCATCATTTTTGAGAAATTTTACAAAACCCAACCTCACATCCTGTCAATGCATCCATGACCACCAACACTACCATTTTCGGATTACCTTTTTCTCATAGATAAATCCTCATAACACCATGATCAAGTTATAGAACATAAATACCAGATACATGTCTCCCTATTTCACATAGGAACTTCATCAATACATACTTAGATACCACATCCACCAAAATATAATTCACCTTAGAGTGTGAATAATCAAAATAAGGTCACTCACCACTACAAGTGTTTACAACCCTAGAATAAAAAAAATTATAAAATATTCATGCCATGTTCATGTTTAGTACCACCATGACCACCATCATTACTTGAAATAATATGTGTTTCATACCCCCAGAAAGACAAAACTCCCCACCTCACACCAAAACAACTTTAAAAAATACTCTCAAGACTCCCAAAGATAGAAAAAAGAAAATTAATGGTCTAGAAAATTAGACTTCATCACATTATGACTTATAAGTGATAACGATGCAATCATGTATCACTAGGGATGATATCGTATATCAATTTTTATTATATATACAATGAGATATGAGATAATTTTGATTAATATTGAGTTTTCGAATTCTTTTCCCATATTAGATATATATATATATATATAGTGTATATTGATGTTTTTGATATGGTTTATTAAGTTTTTTAAAAAAATATATATATTAATTATGAAATTTTTAATGGAAAATGATTGTATTAAATTAGGGTAATGGAAAATGATTGTATTAAATTTATAAAATTTTTAGGAATAATACTTCTCTTCAAAAATTGTGAATAACTTATATATTATATATTAATTATTAATTTTTTATAATTTAATTATTAAATATTTATAAAAAAGTAATTAAATAATTGAAATTTTTTTATACCACAAATATTTATTGTAAAACTTTTCCTTACCCCATAGATTTTTTAGTGAAGAATGTTTAATTTTAGTTTTCTACTCTATTTTTTTCATCGTTTTTAGTGGTATATTCCTATAATTATATTATTTTTTCTCATATATTCCTTTGTTGTTAGTGGTATAGAGTCTTCTGTATCACTATAGAGGAATTCACCACTGTATCTTGGCTATGAGAGAGGATCCTCTACATTTTATGACTTATGATTCACATTGTATAGACTTATGTTCCTATGTATATGCTGATGGGGTGTGTCAGATTTGAGCAGTGGAGATGACGATTTTTCCTTCCCCATAAAGATGTTCTTTTTGGAATATTTATTTTTAAATTTTAATGAGATAGGAAAAATATATAGACAAAAAAAGAGGGTTTGAAAACAGAGATAAATAATGTAGGATGGATAGTTTGGAAAAAAAATATTTCCCCCCATATCTTTGAGAGTGGAATGAACACATCCTATTAAAGACTATGTTATAGTACTACTATAAAATATAAATAAGAATAGTTTTCCATGATGTATACTCTAAGAGATATTGGGTAAGGGGGTTCAACATTTTCAATATATCATGTTCCAAAAATGGTGTATCAATGTTGGTGAATGAAGTGTCAATGATTATAAAGGAAGCATCGATGATGGTGTGTCAAAATATTCATGTTGGTTCAATTTATCAAATTTAGTCTTGATAATGAGGAGATAAAGTGTTATTACCTAGATATAATGATTTTAGATACTCAAAATATTAATATCAAGTTTGAGAGAGAAAATCCCAGTAGTTGTCATAAATTTTTTTAAGTGAGAGAAATTCCTATTAGTGAGATATAAAATTATTTAGGTGGATAAATTTATTTGAGATTAGGATATGAAAACCATTGTGTGTTTTAAGGATAATCTCTCATAGATATATTTTAAATCTTTTAATATAAGAATAAATTATAGATTTCTCTTGTTGATTATGCTTTGGTTCAACAATGATATTTCTTGTTTTTTTCATGTTCTTTATACAACAGTAACAATCTCTCCCATTCTAAATAGTGTTATAGTTTCATGGATTCAGCTTATGATGATCAATATGGAGTAAGGGAGTCACTTCAATTTAATTATTAGAGATATGTATATATAAAACTCATGATTTACGTGATTAGTCATGTCAGTATCAATATAAAAGACTATAACTATAGAGATTCATTAATAGTGGATTTAATTATATTTGATCGGATTATATTGAAGATGATAATGGTGGATCCCATGATCATGATTTTTATGATGGCGTAGATAATTAGGGATATTAAAATTTTAAATAAATTATTATATTCATGTGATTTTTTTATTTATAAATATGAGTGAGAGAAAGAGAGTGAGGGGGAGAGAGAGAGAATATAGTTTAAATAAATAAGATGGTTTAAAAAGATAGATATCAAAAAATATGGGATGTATAGTTTATAAAAAAAAGATATCCCCCAGTTTCTATAGAGTGTGTAATGAAAAAAAACTAAAAACATTAATGTTAGGATACTACTTGTGGAATTAAAGAGGGAGACTTCTCTAAGATATACCTATAGAGAGAGAATATGTTAGGGGTTTCTTCCATTGCAGTAGCCCATGTGTCAACAATGTAATGTCGATAACGGTAAAAAATCTATCAATGATGGTAAAAAATCATTAATAATAGTGTGTTAAAATATCTATGAGACTTACAGGTTTTGATATTTATCATAACATTGTAGAGACTAGGCATTGTGTTCTGGTTATGAAAAATTGTCGTACATAAGATGGAGAGATCTTGGGTGAGGGTGAAAATACCTTCAAGTGTAAAAAATTAATATGGGTGAGAAAAAATCCTATATGTGATAGATAAAATTACTTTACGTGAATGAAATCCTTTGAGTGAGTTATGGGACAAACAATTAGTGTTATAGAGATGATTAATTAGGGAGATATTTGAAATTTTTTATGTTAATAAATTGTGGAATTATTTTGTGGATTATGATTAACCTAAACTATTCTTTATGGATAACATATAGATATGCATGAGATAATCCTATAACCAATTGTTTTTAGGATAAAAACTAAAAAGGTCTTATGTGTTTGGACTAAACAACCTGATATAATAAGTATTGATTCTATAAAGTTGAATTAATTGCATGGAATATACCAAGTGTGATTTGAGTGGCCCCAAAATAGTTTTACAATGAAAATGGTGGCTCAATATGATCTTATGGATCCATGTTGGTTGTTTTTGTAATAAGCCTTCATGATTAAAATGTCCAAGTAGTGTGTCCTAGTGATGAGAAATCATGGTTTAATATTATTTCTTCATATGGATTATCAATAATGGGGAGGCCCAAAAGGATGGTGTATAGTTTTAGGGGTGTATTTTTGGGTGAAAAAATAATTCCACATATGCTTCTGTAAGTTGTGGTGGAAAACATATAACCTTGTATGGGATACTACTACTATATCCAATTGGATTTATGATGTAATCCAAAAGGGATTATGTGTTGGTCAAGGATATTCTTGGCTAATGAGGATTGATCTTGATATTTTTACGAAGGTTCTAGATGAAGATAAAATTATTATCTTGATTAAGAAAAACTCATCATTTTTTGGATTCAATGGATATTCCATGATGTACAAGACACGAGATCTTGAACAATAAAAATTTTATGATAAAACATAAGAAATATTCCAACATAAAGAATATCTTTCATGATTAATTTATAATTAATTAAATTATATAGGAATAAATTTTAACTCAATATTGAGGTATTTTTTTGGTGAATATGTTGAACATTGGAAATCCTTTCAGTTTTTTTTGTTTCTCTTATAATAACCATGTATAGAATCTCTCTAGAGGTGATTCAAATGTTCCCCTCTGTTCTCCGAAAATTTCTAATAGTCTATAATTTCCTATTTTAATGGAATTATTGTCTTGTTGTTTTGACCTTGGTTATTTCAATTATTCATTTGGGATTGAAATGTTTTTTTCACTCTCATTCTTAATAAGATGGGCGAGGGTGTAGATTCTTTTAGTATTCATATAAGAAACTCTATAACATTATATAATCTTGAGAGAGAGAGAGAGAGCTCAAGATTTCATTATGCACAATAGTTCCACAACATTAGTAACCCTCAAAATATAGACATATAAGTCTATTTGTACAGTTATGGGCCAGGTTTAATTATTATTTAATTACATATGGTCCCTTAATAATATATTAAACCCTTAAATTACCCCATATAATGTAATAATAATAATATTATTATTTTTTCATGGCATTCATGAACTGGAGTAACAATAAATATTATTCTACCATCCTATAAAATAATATTTATTTCTATACCATGTCTTAATAAACTTTTACTCCACAATATATGTTGAATACATGACTAAATATTTACTTAAATATATCTTCAATCAATCAATATATATATATATACATTTAATAAATGTTTAATTAAATTATTAACTTTTGAATAGATATTAATTTAATATATGTGATCAATACATCCAAAATAATATTATCTCTCATAAATTATAATATTATTTAATCTTATAATAAATTCAAAATATAATTTTTTTGAGATTAATAGAAACACTTATTGTGTGGCCCACTAAGCTTCTTTCTCATTATAATTAGGCAGGATTGCCAAAATTCCAAATTTACTATTTAGGACTATTCATGAAACCCAAAATAAATAAGGTAATGTCACAACATTGACTGTAATAACCCAAAATTTATAAATGAATTACATTATAAATGAAAAAAAATCCTTGTTGAGTAATATTGTTGTAGAAAAAACATTAAAAATATTTAGTTTTATATCTTGTACCATTATAAAATATATCCATAAAAAATTTTCATAATTAAAAGAAATTTATTCACCATATAAATTTATAATATAGTCATTATATAGCGACAATTAAGATTATTATATATTAAGGGTCATGATAAAATATGATTGACATAGAAGGAAAAATCGACGACACTAAACAATAAGATCATAACCAATAGAGATCATTTATTGGATCTTTTGAGGGTGATGGTATCATTGAGATATCTCTCTGACCAATCCCAGGCTGATATTCAAAAAATTATACATGAGTGAAACTATATATGGGAAATGTTCGACCTTATCAAGAACACGACCCAAACCATGTTCATCGAATCACCTAATAAAGTTGCACCATAACACACCTTTCCATTAGTGTGTTTAATGGTTTAACATGGGGTTATATATATATATATATTGTCTATTAGAATTAATCTCTATGTTGTATTTTTTAATAAAATAATTATTATATTTATCTATTTTAATTATTTATTTATACATGATCTTATATTGAGTTTGATAAAAAATTATGTTGATATGAAGGTATAAAAATTATATTTTCATGAAATATAGAGTTTCAATTAATACACATTTTTTTATAAATTAAATAATTATTTAATTAAATGTTATTTTTGTGAATTATTCTTATTAAATTATATTTTTTTAAATATAAATCATAATATAATTTAATGAAGTTCAATGTAGTTTTTATGTGGGTCTGAACATTGTTTGTGTCGTGAAATATAGTATTTTTCAATAAATATGTGTTTTTATTTTAAAGTGGAAATTCTTATATTTAGAAATTAATTTTCATAAAATGTATATTAGATTTTAAATTAATATGTTGAAATTATCCAATATCTAATTTTTTATTATTTTATAATACAACAAAATTTTGGGGTCAAATTTTAATATGGTATAAATATACAGTATGTATTATGAAATCATAACAACTAAAAATTAATGTGATAAATAATAAAAATTTAATCCATGACTAAAAATAAATTTCCCATTTAAAATAATTATTTATGATACTTTAATAATTTTACAAATCTATAATGAATCCTCTAAAACTAATATTATATTTTAAGGTTTTAAAATCAATTCATTGTGAACTTGTATCACTTCTACATAATAGAATACATTATTTTTATGATTTGGTTCTTATCCTAATAAAATATTTAACAATACTATTCTTTTATAGAAACCATGGTAAAACATGGTAATTTTTTGGGTTTTGATTACATTATCACTTATAGTTAAAAACAAATGATTAGAAATAAAAAAATAAATCCCCAATATTGTTTTATAAATATTCACCCAACTCCCATTAATATTCAATCAAAACCCTTTTATCATGGATTTTATGTCCATATCCCTCTCAAAATACCTCCCAATGTGTCCCAAATATCTTAAGAAGACCCTCTCAATATTTTTGTGCAACCCTCTCAATGTAAGGGATTCTATTCCTCCACCTATTTATTTAAGTAATTTCTCTGTGTTATGCCTTTTTATTTCAAATTATTCATTTTGGATTATTTTCATACACATAAATTTACTCTATTTAGTATTACCATGTAATTATAGAACAAAATTAACTCTTATTAACCCATACCATGAACTTTAATATACACCCGTTATACTGTAGAAATTATCATGTTATTTTTTGTGACAAAATTTTTTCTTGTGAATATTTATCACTAATTGAAATAAATGGTATTCAAAAATATTTAATGAAAATTAATGTATTGGGTAATTCCATTTATGTTACCCATACTCTTTAATTATGAGTTAAAAAGTAATTAATTATTTTCTTATGGTGTATGATCTATGTCACACCCAAATATATGTACATGATATGAATATGATGGGTGGTCCTGGAATTATATAACCCACCAATAACATGGGTAATTTTTTGAACTCCTGAAGTACCATATATAATTAATGGGAAGGTATCTTAATAACACTATTCCAAGATGTCTCAATAGTTATCATTGATATATGTTGATGATTCCATGTTTTATATTGTTTCCACATTCCTAAGATGCCATGATGTTATCATGTTATATCATTCATCGATTTTTATGATTTTGATTCTTACCTTTCTTGTAACACCATGAGATTTTATGAATTTTTTCATAAAAAAATAATTTCATTTATATAATGTGTTACATGCGACACATAGTCTTTGATGAACCACAATATGTTATTAATATTATTATTTAAAGAAGACAGGTATAACATATCATTCAAACCTGGTGGTATGAATAGGAATCTCTAATTTTGAAATATTAATTATAATGATTTTATATAAAGAAAACATATTGATAAAAAATTACATAATTAATATCAATCCCTTTATATGTTTCTAAAATACTATTATCTCAAAAAAATTATTTCATTTGGTAAAAAATAATAATGTTATTTTTTTTACAATTTCAGAAAATTTATTTGAGAAAATAAATGTTATTTTTGAAATCAAAATTTTAAAATTATCTTTGATATATAGTTTGTTATGCGTTTCTAAATATATTAATTTTTCAATGAATAGTAAATAAATACTGAATTTAATTACAAACTGCATTATTTTCTAGAGAATTATCAAAGATACATTTGTTTAAAAAAATTAAGTCTGTAATTTTTTCAATTATATATTTTTTATCAAATATATTTTATAAGAATTAATTTAATATTGAATTTTGATATTAAAACTTTCTATACTTATGGACATTTTCTCTTTGGAAAACTGCTTCTTCATCACATCTATAGACTTATTTTTAAAACAATACACTTTATAATACAATAGAATTAGAAATAAAAGAAATGTAAATGATTAAAATTATTTTAACCCAATGAGTAGGGTATCCAATAATCTATGATAATGGCCTCTTGATTTATACATTCAAGAATTTTTGTATTAACCACACCAGGGTAAGCCCTCGATACGAACATCAACTTTTATCTATCTATATATCCTCGGAAGACCTCGATCAAGAAGGTGATTGACACCTCTATCCTTCTATCCTCAAAAAACCCTAATCATAATCACAACGATCGGTGATGCATGAAGAAAAACAAAACTCTTGAGAGATATATGAATATGGAATAAGAAATTCATGACTTGAAACATCAAGGTTTTCACACGTAGTAGATTTGGTAGAGAAATCATTCAGTGTTTTGAAAATCTAGTAGTATAAATGTATATGAACTCAATAAAATAACTTGGTATCTATAGGCATTCATCCCAATGGTCATATTGACCTCCAATGGTTACAATTTCTCTTGAAATATCGAAGGGAATTGGACACATGACACTCTAATGTTCATTTTGAAACTGAAATCATGACATCATTTTTATTAGCACATAATAAACAACATCATATTGATTTATAAGAAAACCATTCATTAGGATATAGTTTTATCAGTATGATAAAAATGAGTTGGAATGAGTCTCATGATTTCTGTAATGAGATTCGGTATAATTTATATCATTATGAAAATATTTTCAGTGTAAAAGACTGTACAATGTGTATGGTATAAATCATATTTAGTGCGTATGATATAAATCATATTCAGGCTCATTATAATAATCATGGAATGAATTATTACTTCAATTTTTATGCATTCAATTTTTATCATAAGCACATATGAAAATCATAATGATGAACTATTAATTCATTTTTAAAAAACAAATAGTGACTAAATATAAATGGACATTAATGAATTCTTAATTGTGTATTTAATAAACATTTTTTGAATTATAAAATAAAAGGAATATAAAAGTCAAAAGATACATTGTTATAACAATCTCCCCCATTTTGGAAATCACAAAATACAAGACTTAAATAGAAAGATTCATAGTAAAACATAAGTCCAAAATGAGTTTGAAGATATATTTTTATTCATAAGTAAACACTTATACATATCTCCCCCATGCTTTTTAAAACTCCATGATATGTGACATTGAATACTAATAACTCCCACTTAGAATAATAAAATCTCTAAGGTTCATATTCTTTTTCATTTAGAAAATTTACAACCCCATACTTAAATAATTCCACCCATTTATATTTAATTATATATTTTTAATAGAAATTTACTCCATACTTAAATCATTCTCCCCCTTTTTGATTCACAAAAATTAATAGGTAATGTATTGTAATGTCTTCCAAATAGTTAGAGAAAAAAATAAATATAGAGTAATAAATTATTTTATCATATAAAATAAATTAAAGAATGTTAATAAAAAATTATTTAAAAACATTCAATCAATATGTATGTAGATGAAAAAATGTATTTCATTGATTTTTTCAAATGAAACACCACAAGGGTTCAAAAAAATAATTTCTTCCCCTTCTCTTTATTCTTCTTTATGAGGTCTAAGACAACTGTATTCATTTTCTTAAACTCATTTATATCATCCATGAGATTTTCATGATATTCCTATAGAGTCTAGTGAATCTCTTACTCTTCTAAAAATAATTGACCCTTTTTACAATTCAATTATTCTTAAGATATATGTTTTTCTTCCATAATAAATATCTTTTCTTATTGAGATTTAATCTTTTTTTACGGGTCTTTACGTGTATTTTCATTCACTTTATACTTTTTATTTATAAAGACAGTTTTATATTTAAAATTAATTATCTCATCCCTATAAAACATCATCTTTGAGACTACATGTAAGATGAAATTAATCTTATCATTGATTTCAATGACTTCTTCAGATTGTGTTACCTATGGTATTTAAAAACCGTTCACTTTTTATGCTATACCGTTTTCCAATTTTTTGAATTAAATAGTGACCTCATTTACAAGACTTATTATATCTTCAATTGATTATTTATGGAATTTGATACTTTTATCATTATTATGAGGCCATTTAATAATTTTTTGGCAAGAATTTATGGGTTCTTTATTACTTTCTTAAAACAATTTTAAATTAGCTTCAAGTCTGATTATTATTTCGCTTAAAAGTTTGATTTAATGTGGTCTTTTGTTTTGGTTTTATAAAACCAATTAAATATTTTTTTCAAGCCTTGAGAACTATGGGATTGTATTTAGAATTATATTTATATCTAGAACAATATACCGATATATATTTAATGATATTGTATTATCATAGTCAATATATTTTTCAAAATTAGGAATCTCCCAAGAATGAGTTCCAAAAATATCTTATTCCAATTCTAGGTTGTGTCTTTTATTGGTCTTGGTATCTTACTCTTTATCAAAACTATGAATGAATTTTTCATCATGGATTCCTTGAGTATCATACATTTAATTTTATACTCCTAGGGGTGGTAATTTTCATGATGTAGATTCTAAATATATTACTGGTATTCTATTGGAATGAGAATTTTCTTCCTGACCAGCCACCTTTTAATTATCACCTTCTTTATTTTCTTCTTCCTAGTCTTCATTTTTAATATTCTTATTAACCAAGCTATTGATCTATATATCTCATTTTAGTATATTATTTTTCTTATAATAATTCTTCTGGAGTATCTTTTAGTGGATCTGATTCTTCACCAAATTCAATCTTATTATTTCTAATCTCTTGGATAGAGGGAGTTATTTTTTCTTCTTGAATTTCATCGTTGATGTCAATTCCAACAGTCACATTTTCAACTCCTTTAAAAAATATATCAACATAAAAAAACTTTATATTTTCTCTTTTCAACATCCTTTTATAATTATAGTTATTATGAGAATATTGTGTATGAAGTTTTTTAGAAAGGGATTCGGCATGGTCAAAACCAAACTGAGGTTAACCATCTTTTCTTTAGAATTTTCTATTTCTACACAGAGAAAGAACTTCATCAATATAAACTTTTTTTCTTCTTTGGTTTTAAAGTAGAATCAGACATGGATTTATTTCGTTTCTTTAAAAAAATCGTCACTGATTATTATATAACACCATGAATTCATCTAAAAACTTATTTTGAAACATCAGTTACAACATAGTTCATAAATTTATTCAATTTTAAATCAAAATAAAATTTCAACTATTTTATTGTATTATCCCTAATCAGTGTGACTTTTATATTCATTGGTTCAGAATTGACTGTGAGATTAGAACATTTCAAATAATTTGAGATAAACATGATTAGAATTATAGGAAACATTATCAATTAAGACTTGATTTCATTATACTTTAAATTTTCGATAGTTAGGAAAATATAAACCATCATATTTAGATTTCTGAAATTAAAAAGGAAATCTAGAATAAAAACATTTTAGACTTTCAATGTTTCCCTATCACTTTTTTGAGGTATTAAAAAGCCTTGAATCCAAATAAGTGTAAGATTATTTTCCAATTAGAGATGAGTTCTTTTCATTTCATCCTTATGAATCTATAAAATATATTCCCTAGATATTTTATTCTTGAATGTGCCTTTTTATTTTTGCGTCTTGTGAGTTGGGAAAACCACCTCACCCTCTTATAGTATAACAAGAAAATTTTCATCTTGTTTTACTGATATGATAATCTCTCTATCAAACATCAAAAAGGATAATTTAAAAAAATTACCAATATTTACAAAACTATAAAATTCTCTAACATTGTCAACGATATTAGAATATTTATTGGTCCTTTATTTTTCTTAGAAAACAGATTCCCATCTTTGAAACATGATAATTATTTTCAACAAAGAATCATTCTTTCCATAAAAATATTTTCTTACTAACCTTTATATAAATAATTTCAGGGATGAGAAATCCATCAGAATAACTAGAGCCTTCAATTTTTGAGACATGGTGTGAAAGGTTTCAGTTATTTCTAACACAAGTATGATGAACTTATTTGGGCATAAAAAGCTACAAACTCGACTACTTGAAGGGTGGTAGAGGTTTGACCCAAAAAAATATGACCGATGTGGGATAGGTTTGGAGTTCCCTTTATATAGGGGAACAAATGTGATCATTGAGATTATACGAATCATATTAAATCAAAAAGATCTGTTGGTTGAGAAAAATTGATCTCTTGAGGTTATAATTATAGTTTTTTTAAATTATTATATCTATAATTAATCTTATTATGTTTTAAATTATAGTTAAATACCAAAAAAATATTTTAATTCATTAAATTATGTTAAAAAATCACATTTTCAGAGTTTTAGGATAGATCTATTGGTTTCGATATTTTTTTCAATGAAAAAAATTAACAAAAAAAACAATGCGTATGAAAAAAAAATTGTGCACAAAAAATTGAGTATATTTTTTTAAAAAATGAATAAATTGAGTGTGAATATATTGAGCAAAAAAATTTTGAGTACAGAAAATTTGAGTATGAAAAATATGAGTATTAAAATTTTTTGTAAAAAAAAATAGCGTACAAAAAAAATTTGAGTACAAAAAAATTGAGTATGAAAAAATTTCTGTATCAAAAATTTGAGAGATAACCATCATATGTACTCCCTTTTTGAAAAGGATTATTTTTATTTAAGGATATGGTTTAAACAAAGAAGTTTATAT
Source organism: Viscum album (assembly GCA_963277665.1). Taxonomy (NCBI): domain Eukaryota; kingdom Viridiplantae; phylum Streptophyta; class Magnoliopsida; order Santalales; family Viscaceae; genus Viscum; species Viscum album. Next base: position 1,105,135,074 of record OY728137.1, read on the forward strand.
GATTTATTAATTTATAGTGATCATTCTTATATAATGTTTAATGTATTAAAATTTATTGGAAGGTAGTGCTTTTCTAAATATATATGCAAGTTGTCCTTTCATTCTGATAATTTGTAAAATGATATATTGTTTATGTGTGTGATCCAAAAGAATGTGATGTTTAAAATATATGAATTTTTTCATGATGGTGATGGGCATTGTATTTTCTTAAATATTTGGAACTAGTGTTATCACACAGTATTTGAGTTTTTGTAAAAGTTATGCCATAATCCGTGAGTGTGTTTTGCATCCCCCACACGTGTTCACAACAGATTCTAGCTTCCACATATTTGACTTCATCAATATAATGTTCTATAGATTGTTTTTTCTTATAATACCAAGAAACTAATAAATCACCTTATAAATGACATGTTCTGGTTTTACTTTTTCAATCCATTCTACTACCACCAAATCCACAATTTTAAAATATTTTTAGAAAAAAAATAATTTCCATCAGAATAGAATAGTCTTAAATCCCTAGTTCCCTTTAAATAACGAAAAATTATTTTTACATCTTCTAAATGGGATTATTTTATATTTTATTGATATTGTGCACATCATCACAATGAAATCATCAAGTATGGATGGTTAGCTGTTAATTATAATAGACTTCCTATCATACCTCTAAAAATTGTTTCATCAAGTGGTTTCCCAGCTTAATCAAGATAAAATATTTTTGAGGTATCGATTAGAGTACTAATACTTTTTTTATTGGAATATCCATAATTTTTATAATATATTTAATATAATTATGTAGGGACATATAAGTCCCTTTTGGTTTTTGAGAAATTTGAAAACCAAGAAAAAATGTTAACTCCCCCATCATACCAATTTCAACTCAAATTTCATAAGATTCACAAACGAATATATTAAATATTGGTGTGTTGATCTGAATATAATGTCATCAACATAAATTTGAACAATAAAAATATTTTTTTCCTTATTTATAAATTGAGTTGGATTTGTAGTTCCCTATGCAGAATTGTTTTGTAACAAAAAACAAGTTAATCTGTCATACTAGAATCTAGGGGCTTGTTTAAGTCCATATAAATATTTGGTACGTTTTAAAACCTAATAAGGACGTTAATATCTTCAAAACCATGATTTTTTCCAACAAAAACATCCAATTGAACATATCCTTTAAGAAAATAACACTTCACATGCATTTGAAAAAGTTTGAAATTAAATAATTATGCAAAGGATAATTGGATTTTAATAGATTTAATTCCAGATATCCAAGTATATATTTCATCATAATCTATTACCTATTTTGGATTATAACCTTTAACAACTATTATTTATTTATTTTTAATTATTATTCCATTTTCATCGCACTTTTTTGTGATGACCCATTTCAATCCAATTATAGAGGTTTCTTTAGGTATTTAAACCCAAGTCCATACATTTTTTTTTCAAATTCATTTACTTAATCTTTCATTACTTTAACATAGTCATTATTACCTAAAGCCTCATTAATAATTTTGGGTTCTAATTGAGAAATAAAATCTACATGTTATACTTATTTTATAAAATAACTTCTAGTCCTTGTAGGTTGATTTACATAACCAATGATCCTATCACTGGAATCATTCTTAAGAAACAACTTATTTGGGTTTTCTAAAACATATTCATCAACTTAAGGTACAAAGTCTTCTAGATTGAATACTTTAGAAATTATTTCCCAAGTATTCTCCTTATTAGAGGAGTCTACTATCATAGGTTGATAATCAGTTTTTAAAACAAGTTATAAAATATAGGTTGCTGTTGTTTAAAAACAAATGTATTTTTTTCATCAATTTTGACATGTACTATTTATTCAAAAGTACGTGATTTTTTTTAAAAACACTATATTCATTAGAGGTAGTGGAATAGCCAAAAAACATTCATTTATCAAATTGGGGTGAGGATTTTTTTAAATTATCTTTTGTCTTAAAAATGTATAATTTTCATTGAAATACCCTGAGGTATGAACCTTTTAGTTTTCATCCAATCCATAACTCATAGGGTGTTTCTTTAAGAAATGGTATTATTGATACTAAATTTATAGTATATAAATAAGTACTAACAACTTCCGCCAAAAGGTGTTTATCAATTGAGTATTCACTCAACATGATCCTTCTTATTTCCTATAGAATTCAATTTCTTCTTTCAACAACACCATTTTTTGAGGAGTTGTAGTATGTGAAATGATATTTGTAATTATTTTCTTACTATAAAAATTTTCAAAATAATTTTTTTTTTAATTTTTCTACCATGATTTCTACAAATAGTTATAAATGAAATTTTTTTATAATTTTTTTACTTTAGCTACAAAAGTTTTAAAATAGTAAAAGAATTCATATTTATTTTCTATAAAATAGACCCATATAAATATATTATTATCATCAATGAAAATAAATACATAGTACTCGCTTCCAATACTTCCAGTTTTTGGAGGACCAAAAATATCCATGTTCACTAACTATAAATCATCTATAGCATATATTTACTAACATATTGAAATCTTGATGTATGTTGTTTTTAATATTGTCAAGGGTCATAGGATTTTTAAGATTCATATATATTTTTTTGTTGATCATTAATAATAAGACTTTTCTTAGTTAATTTACATAGGTTTCTAAGATTATAGTGTCCTAACATTCTATGCCATATCCAAGATTGATCTTCCATTTCACTAAGTCAATATATTTCTTGACTCCTAAGGTCTTCAATGTAAAGTGTATATAAATTCTCGTGTCGATGGGAAGAAATAATGAATTCATCCTTGGAATTTTGTACTACACATTTATCATTCCTAAAATTCAAAACGTAACCTTCATCACATAATTGGTTTATTAATATAATGTTTTGATTAATAACTTTAGAAATAATACATTTTAAATTAAGTATTTTCCATGAAAATTTTCTATGAAGGTAACTCTTCCACCTTCCATTTCAATAATATTTTAAAAAACTATCTGTTATTAGTCATATTTTGTGAAAATACACTATCCTTGTACCATATATTCTTGTCCTAGGTACTTCCTTTGTTTTCATGAAAAAAACAATCTTACTTTTGGAATCAAAACCTTCTTGGATCAAGAAATTTTAGAAAGAATGATCTTTGTAATAAACATTTGTTTTAAAAAACGTGCTTTGTGAAATCATAAAGATTGATTTTTTAAGGAATAATATTTATTCCAATAACCTCCACTTTGGAATTTAGTGAATAGGAGGGCCTTTTCAGGAAGAAAATAATTCTTACTAAAAATGGTTTTGAGTGAGTATATCACATTCTAGAACTATTACATTATAGATGGAATTGTTTGTAAATTTTACCAAATCCTACCTTACCAATGGTAATGTTTGAAAAAAGATTCTTTAATGAAATATTTTCATACATTTATTTATAACTAAATTATTATACACATTAGTATTAGTTATAGATTTTTTTTAAGAATTTTTCTTAAAAATGACTTTTCAAAATATTTATAAATCATATCCTTCTCAGAATTAGTTTTTTCAAGGGTTTTATAAATAGAATATATTTCAAAAACATTCTTATAAAGATATTTTGATATATAAGATACATCTTTTTTCATAAAAATTATTCTATAATTTTATTTCTAAATTTTTTTACATACATTACAATACTAATTTTCATGGAATTTAGAAACTCTATAGAGTTATTCATATAAAGGTAATGAATTATCTTCTGATGAGGAATTTTTGTCATTAGAATAAATATAAACTTTTTCCTCGGGATGGTTTTCATTTAATGTCATATTTATTAAAATATTAGAAGTGTGTAACTTATCCAAAAAACATTAATTTTTAAAAGGTATTATGACATAGAGACCAATATTCTTATATCTGGAATTTTCATTATATGAAGAATCATCCGAATAGTATCCTCCACAAGAACTCCATGAATCCTTAGATTTCAAGGATTTATTTACTTTTGTATTGTAATAATTTCCCTAATATCTATCAGAATGTATTTTATTTCAATATTTTCTACTATGTTTTGGATAATCATGTCTTATATGTCCATATCTTTAATATTCATAACAATTAAATACAGAATCTATCTTGTTATTACTATAATTTTTTACTTTTCTAATATATATACTAAATTTTTTTTTACCAAAAATCTTTTTCATCTTTCAAAAAATATTTCCTAACTCATTCGCATAATGTTCTAATTCACTTGAGTCTAATGGAACAACCACATTTTCTTTCTATGACAACATAACTATCGTTTCAGGAGTTTGAGCATTCATTAAAATAGATGTAGAAGTAAAATCAACTCATCTGTTATTATATGTAAATTTTTCATCATCTCTTTTCTATTTTTTCTCATATTGAAAAGGTTTTTCAAACAACTCATCAATATTTAAATTTATCACCTTCTTTGACCCATCAACAACTATTATTTTTTATTCACAGTCATTTGGAATTTCATCTATAATATGTTCTACAAGGATATCACCATAAAAACCTTTCTCTACCATAGATTTTAATTTTATCACAATTCACATGAACCATTTTTGGACCGTTACAGTAGGTTCTCTACATGGTAATTTGAAATCTTGATAATATTTTCATAGAAGGCCCTTCTTGTTACAACAAATTTAGAAGTGCTGAAATGAGTAAAATATAGCTTCTTTCAAATATGATTCCCTACTTCACAAGATGAAATATGTATATATATATTTATAGTCATAGAATAGATGAAAGTATTCCTTATCATATAATTCAATTGATATTCATGCATCAATTTATTAGTAATGGTTCTAACATCCTTTTAAATAATTTTATAGTCTCCAGTCACCATTAAAAATTTATCAACTCCAGTGTTGATTATAAAATTCTTCTTTTTATCTCTCCAATATTTATAATCATTTCCATAAAAATAGGTGGTCTTTTGGGATTGATATTTCCAATTCAACCAAAAAATATCCCTTCTATCCTTGAAATAATACAAAAATTCTTTTTCTTCAATAAAAATTAGTGTAAAAAGTTTATAAAAGAAATATAAAAAGCATTAGAAATGATTAAAATAAACAACAAGTAAAAGAAATGGAATCATCCTCTAATACAAAATTTGAGTATCAATATTACAAATACTTGGCTCTAATAACAATTTTTATATCAAAATGTATATGCAGATGGAGAAATACAAGATGGGTGAATTTTAATATTAAAAAATTTAGTTTTTCACCTTAAAATAATTTTGATTGAAATAATTTAAACAAAAATAATTCAAAAAAACTCTTATAAAGAAAAACAAAATGACCCTTAAGTCTGATTAAAAAGATATTGTAATCAAGTTATTTCTGGTCTGAATTCCATAAGTCGTCTTTAATCATATTCATAGTAAGTGTGCAATTTCTCATAATCATAGTCATCACAATAAATAGAGTAAAACAAAATAATTATTATATATTAAAGTTTATAGAATTGTACTATGTAATTTAAGTGATTGTAATCACATAAATTATAATTACAAAGATCATAATCACAATTTGTAATATATGTATCATAATCAAATTAGTTATGAAAAATAGTGTATAGAATAGATAAATAAATATAGGAAACAATTCACTCTCTATTACAATAGAAAAGTAAATGAAATTAAAATAAATGAATAAAATTATTCTAACCCAAAGAGTAGGGTGTCCAATAACCTAGGAGAAATGTCCCTTGATTTATAATTTAAGGAATTCGGTCTTACCCACACTAGGGTAAGCCTCAATACAATTATCAACTTCAGTTTGGTTGTCTATCCCTATAATTACTTGAACAAGAAGGTGATATACACATAATTATTTATCGCCTCAGAATCCCTCAATCGTAATCAATACAATTAATGTCACACGAAGCAAAACAAAACTATTGACAGTTACATGTATATGAAAAAAGTAGTTCTTGACTTTTTAACATCATGGTTTTCACATGTAGTTGATTTTGTAGATCGTTTTCACACTTTTTCAAAAATCCAATAGTATATATGTGTATGATCTAGTTCAAATGACCTAATATTTATAGGAATTCATCCCAATGGTTATCGTTATCTCCAATGGTTGTAATTTCTCCTAAAATATCAGAGGGACTTGGAAAACCTTCACTCTAATGTTCAAATTGAACCTAAAATCATGAAATAATTTTTATTATCATATAATACATGAAATCATTTTGTTTTATAAGAAAACATTTCATTATAATATAGTTTTAGGGGGATAATAATAATGAGTTGGAATATCTCTGATGAATTCCATTATAATAGTCAGTACAATTTATATCATTATGAAAATATTGTTAGTAAGATTGACTAGACATTGTTTATGACATGAATCATATTTCATGAGTATGATATAAATTATATTAGGGATCATTTTGATAATCATGGCATAAATTAACACTTCAATTCTTATGAGTATGATGTTTATCTTAAGCACTTATGAAAATCGTAATTATAAATTACTAATTAATTTTCATACATAAACTATGACAAAAAAGATCTGAACATAAAATAATTTTTAATTGAGTATTTAATATAGAATTTATAATGTACAAGACAATATGAATAGAAAATTATAAAAGATAAATTTTAAATAACATTGAGTATAAACCTTAAGAGGTTATCTGCAGAAGAGGTAAAATTAATAATCCTGTGTTTTTGTTATATTTCTTTTTCCATATCCATCAAATATTATTAAAGAAGGATGATATAATAAAAAAAATATCCCATGTAAATATTTTTTATTATGTTAATTTAATAAACTATATCCATATCTTCTTCCATAAAATGAGAAACAAACCCATCAATCCGGTGCATTGCGGACTACCGTCTCTATGAACGGTGAAATTCATTTTACATATCTAAATTTAATAGGTTAATATAAATAAATATATAATGAATATATAGGATATTTATATCATATTTAAAATTATGGACATTTTTTATCCATTTTTAATGTAAAATAACCAATAATACCAAACCAAAATATACATGGAAAATGAAGCAGTTATTACCTGAAATGTAATTATAACAAGTAATTTTTAATAATAAAGTAATTAAAGGTCAGAAGTAAATCATATATTGTATGATAAATATGATTATCTTTAGGTAATATATATATATATATACATATAATGAACTTATATTTATTTAACATGGGGTTCAAAATTTTATAAAGGAATTCGAGACTTAAGGTAAAAGATTTCTAGATAGTCTTTTATTTCTAGGAGACATATTCATTATTCACAAATTATTTATTTTTTATAGTAAATATACTAACCATGAATATATTTTATGATTCTGATATAAAAATTATGGGATAAAAATATCTATCTATATTTATTACTTTCTTGAGTATTATAATTTATATGTTACTAAAGCAGTAACGATTTGACATAACAATCTCATTGTTTATCAAGATTGCTTAAGAATATGATTATAATGAATAAATATTATAAAATATATCTCAATGATGACATAAATTTTCTTATCATATTATTATTTCATGAAAATACATATTTCTATTTAATTTTCCACTATGTACTCAATATTCCAAAGTAATGTTTTTAATAATATTCCATTGTTTTTCTCTTTTCGATCGAAAACCATTTTCATTCATATTCTATGTTTTTTTTAAAAAGAATTAAAGAATTTTATTACTAATATCCAAATATTTTTTTAAGTCATTTTTACAATTGATTTAATTTTTAAATATGGTCTTAAAATGAATCATATTTTCATTTCTCTAAAATGGATCTTTAGGACTTTTATTAAAAATGTGAAAGGAATCTTTATTTTAACATGTACGACATGAATACCATTTTCTGGTATCATGACCACTCACTGTTTTAAATATTCCTTATCAATTTTCCAATTTTATCTTAAAATAAAATGTTTTATTTAAAAAAAAAATATGTTTTTATATTTCCAATATATTATTTAAAAGTGAAAAAGTTATTTTCTCAATAAATGTTTCATGTGATCTTTCCAAATCATTTTCCCTCAAAGATTACATTTTCATGTTACATAAGTTTTAATGAGGATATGATCCAATTATTGCATCCATATTATTTCTATGAATGGTTTATGTTTATGATGATAATATTTTTATGAAACCCATTACTTTCAATGGGTTCTTATATGATGAATTTGTTATGAATCCCATTTATTCTCTTGGGTTTTAATATGATAAATGTGTTATAAAGACCATTTCTTTTTTTGGGTTCTGATATTATGAATTTCATAGGATCTTGTATCACACAAATATATGATTTTCATAATGTAATGTGTAGGAAAAATACCTCCCTCTAATCAATTGGTTAACTATTTTTATCTTATGAGATAAACAAGATTGGAATGGGGACTGAACCCAATTCTGAAAGGTACTTTGTCCATTGTGATTGTCTTGGGAGTGAACCTTGACTACTATGATCGTTTTATGAGTGAACTCATTTCACTATGATAGTTTAGGAAATAAATCATTACTATTAAGAAAATTATTTCCAATACTTACATATATGATACAAATCCATATCTTATGAAAATGTTATTCTACCATAGCTAATTATCATGAACTAAGATAGGTTTCCATCTGAACTGACAGCTGTCCCAGCACGTAACATAGCCCAAATTGGTATCCCAATACCCATAGGCTAGAAACTAGTATATGGGTATAGAAAATACACTATTAAAATTATTTCACCCATGTTTATAACAATAAACAGCCCATGAGAATAAAAAATCACATAAATGATAATCATAACCAAATAGGATACAAAAATTTTCAGATTCAAGTTTTATAACATTAAATAATACAAAATAAACTCAATGAAAAAATTACAACTAAAACATCCCAGAAACCTCCATCAAACAAGAGGTCCATCATTCTCAAGCCACCACCACCAACACCTACAAGAAGTGAAACAATAGCAATTGGATCCACCATCACCACCATGATGAAACTTTCCTTTACCTAGGACATACATAATAAAGTCTTCATACACTAAAAGTTTTATGTATTTTTTGATCCAAAGTTTAGTGGTTGATACCTCTCTGGTCCATTACTTTGTGAAAATCCAGTGTTTGGAGTGTTCTAAGATGTCATGGTGACTTATTTCAAGTATTTTCCAAAAATATATATTTCCAACAGTAGCTTACCTAACATTGAGTAATTAGATCCTGATGGCGAGTTGAAATAGTGACTCCTTATAGTGAGTCATCCACCAGTGAGTCAGGACTACTGAGTCAGAATGGTGACTCATACTAGTGACTTGCAATGGGGAGTTAATGATGACATGTCACGATGGAAACTCTACAGTAGTGAGTCGTCTGATGATAACTCGCCCAATGGTCACTCATCCACCATTAGCTCATCCAATGTTGAGTCACCCAATGGTGAGTAACCCAATACTGCCTCATTAATAAGTTACTCGCTCTGGTGGCTCATCAATGGTAGCTTATCCTGGTGACTCATCCACCAGTGACTCACATTGATAGATCACACTAGTTACTCACACTGGTTACTCATGATGGTGAGTCACCCAACGGTGAGTCATTTCCGATAGTTTTTCAAATTTCTAGATTTCTTTAGTTTAACCTGTTTCACCCCTTTGATGTTTCCTTTGATGAAAAATGAGTTATAAACCAAATTTAATGGTGTTTGGATCCATTTTGAATCATATTTATTTTTTAAAAAGAGTATAATTCCTTTGACCTTCCAAACCATGTGGTCAAGGTCAAGATATGCCATTTATGGAATTTAAAAATGGATTCACTTGTTTTTTAGGATATATCCTTTCTAAAGATGAGACCTACAATTTCATAAGAATTTTTTTTATCATGGTGTGCCCCAAACCATTCATCATCAAGGAGTCATAAATTGTGATGTAGTGTTTGGATTGCATTTTCCCCAGAGGTCCTTTCTACTGCCTACATACAACCTGTTTTGGCGCAACAAGGAGGTGAAGATCATTTATAATTTTAGGTAGGGATCCCTTAATTTCTGTTTTATTTGTGTATCATGTAGGGTGGGTGTATTAATTTCTCCTTGTTAAGATATAAGAATACCATATAAATAAATATAATTGTATCAGTTTAAGATCAACATGCAGGTTTTGGAAGATGATGTAAGCTTGTACTGTTTTGTGGATATGTTTATCAATTTTGTGAATTTGTATAGGCTATATGCCCACTATAAATCATGGGAATTATTGGTCTTGGTTTATACACATGGAATATATTGTGAATAATTTTTGTTGGTATTATATTGAAGGAATGTGTGTATATGAAATTGATTAACCACATACACTCATCTAATAAATAGATGCCCCAGGATGAAATGGTTTCTATGATCACCCCAGAAGTTAAAAAGTGGAATTAAAGAAAAAATGTATTATTAAATCTAAATAGTCTATTCCTTGGTCTGGGCGATGGTGTGCTATGTGTGGGTTTTTTCTGAGTTTTTCTAAAGTAGGGTTGTGGGATTATTTATGTTATGTGGGTGAAATGGGTGGTGTAATGGAAAATCATGTTAAGAGATAGATTAATTGTGGAATGGATGGGAATTGTTGTGCATTGGGGATTCCATCAGGTTTTAATATTTTTAAGTTGTTATATGTGTTGGTTGTGGCATTATTATGTTGCGGGGCTTTGAAGATGGTTCTGATGTGCTGTATTTTGGGGTGGGGTTTAGCTATGTTGAGAGGATGGTTTGGCCAAGATGAGTTTGAAGAAGGATAGTAATGATTTTTATGGATGATTCTCCTATATTTTCTTCTATGATTAGAATTCATGAACGTTTCACCCCATGTCCTGGGAATAATGTATGTTATAAATGGGTGTTAAACGGAGTAGAAATATTAATTGGGTTACTTTACCATGGTTCTTCTTCCACTGTGTGACTTTTTCTATGTTTCTTGTTATGTGTTGTGCATGGAAGTTTCCCAGATAGTAATGGAACAAATTTAAGGTTAATAAATAATGATAATTAGTTAATTTAATTTTTTGGGGGTATGATTTGATTTTCTAGATTTTTGTGTAGTGAATTTCATTTTTCATCTTCGGAAGTGACTATCGATAATGTTGATTAATGCTTTTAGATATAACAACAAAGTCAGATTTTGTGAGTTGGTCATTTTTTTGAGAACCCATAAGTTGGTTAGGAGTGTTTGGTATTAAATATATATATATATGTATCTTATTTGTGATTTCATTACACACCATAGTCTAGTTGAGAACTCTATTCCAAAAACCCCCATTTTCATGGGAGAGGATGTCTTTCCCAAACATCATGGTGGGAAGATGGATGGCTGGCCACCCTCTCTTCACTTACCCCTCTTCCAGGTGGTGATAGCCTATGATTCTTTGAGCAGGCTATGATTCATGAGGACATGGTGGGTTTGTGTGAGTTTTGTTTCCCATATTTCTTCAAGAAGAGATGTGTTGTTTTCCCATGTGTATTTGGGATGAGATGTGTTGTGTTCCTATGTGTCTTCAAGATGTGGTGTGGTGTGTGTCCTAGGTGTCTATGGGAGAACTATAGTTGTGTGGCCCAAATGTGTGTGGGTGGGATGTGATTTGATGTATATCCCAGGTGTTTGTGGGTGAGATACATTAGTGAGGCCTAGGTGTGGGTGGGTGGTTTGTGACATGGTTATTTCGAAATAGGTGGGAGTTCCAAAACGTTTGTCATTAGGGCGTGAGAGTGGATAATCATTGGGAAAGTGTTGTGGGGTAACCTATCATCAATGATCTTTCTATATTGCTTTTATTGACTTCTGTTACATGGTGAGTGTTCCTTGGTGAGTTTAGGATGGCTAGAATACCTTATTACATGTTTTTGGTTCTTCTATTTTCTCACAGGAGAATTAGTATTCTTCTACCAATTTTTCAAGAGAGACTTTGGTTTTTTATACTGATTATACATGTATGATCAACCTATATTATAAAAATTATTTCAAGTTTCTTAGAGGACTACGAGGACTGTTTTGGGAGTTACTAGAACAGACTTTGGGATAGTTTCTGTGTCATTGCTTAGATTTATTTTTGGGTATTTACATTGGATATTTTCATTGTATTTTTAAAAAATTTAAATTAAAAATGAATGTGGGATGGATTTTGGTTTTATTTTTTATATTCACATCATGGAGGTATTTTGAGGGTGATATATCTTATCTCCTGATATTGTTTTTTATAAAAGGTTAATGCCTCCCGTTTTTTCAGATTTGATTACCCTTGGTGATGGTTGGCACCTCAGGACCTACTACAAGAGGGACTTAGGGGTCATTATATCTCTTTATCCATTTCTATATTGGTATGGTATTCTTTGGTGGGAGGGGTTCATGTCAGAATGGTATCAGAGATGATGGTTAAAAATATGATGGATTTTGGAGTTGGTATTGTGATTTTTGCAAGGGCTGGTAGGGAAATAGGGTTAGGTGATCTTGGTGTGTCACATAGGCAAGGGAGGATTGGCTAGGAAACGAGATTTTAAGGCCCTCAGTGATCCAACACAAGGACATTAAGAATATAGAACGACCAAGTGAGGCTTCCCCATCTGCAAGGTAGAGAACCTAGGAAATGCATATGCATCATAATTACATGTGTTCCTATTTGAATGGGGTGTTTTGAGGAATTTTAAATGGATAAAAAATATGTAATATTAATTATAATGAATCTTAAATAAAATTCTATACTACTCAGGATTAATAATTACTTGACTTATTTTTTATGATATGGAACCCAGTCATCATTAGTATGTGAATCGGAAAGATAAGGCCAAGTAGGTCGATCTGGTTGATTGGTGGAGGGTTGATACAGTGGAGGAGTATGACCAGTGGTAGAGAATATGATGTTTTTTCCTAGTGAATATCCTTTGGAAATTTTGAGTGTAGTTTTTTGGATTTAGATATAGAGGGATGGCTAGAAGAGTTAGAGATCATCTTCAGTTTTATTCGGGCTCTAATGAAGTACTAGTTTCCTTTGATAGTTATCCAGATGTGGAGAGCTACACATCAGTTGTAGATGCAATACCCAGGGGAGAAGAAGGAAACTAATGTTCTATGGGTTGATTTCAAGAAGGAGTTTCAAGAAGAATTAATTTCATGATACATGAATGCTGAGAAGAGGATGGAGTTACTCCCCCTCTAGAAGGGGGATATATCGGTATGAAAGATATGTTCAAGTTCAAGTATCTACTTCATTTTTATCTGGATCTCTTTATGGATAATGAGTCTCATGTGAGGCACCTAGAAAATATACTTAGTCCTTAAATCCAATATGCGTTCCACCCCTTTACATTGTATAAATACTTGGAGGTTCATAATAAGGTGAAAGTGATTGAGATGATGCACTCATGAGGTGGTGTACCATGAGAGGGGATCTGGTAGGGTTAAACAAGTTGTAGGGTTACCAGTAGAATGTATCAGGTTCTAGGGACTTTAAGGTTTGTACTAGAGGTGATTCGACCTCAGGAGATTCTATTTCAACTATCTAGTCCTCATTCCCTTCCAATGGGATTGGGACCAACATGTTTCTTTTTTGGGGATTTTCATTCATATTCAGATTCAGTGTCTAGAAACCGTTTGATCATAGTACAATGTAAGAGGAAAAGTTCTGTACCAGTATTAGCAGTAGTTAGAAGCTGGGTCATTTCATCAGAAGTGACAATAGGCTCATCTTCCATTAAGGGTGGACATAGCTAGTAGAGGCTGACCTCAGGCTATTCCTCAGGGACCTCGACCCAAACATGGTCAAGGAGGTGGTCATCAAAAAATGTGTAGAGGAGCTGGGTGTGTCCAGTTAAAAATAGTAGAGGTAGTAGTTCAAGCAGGACCAAAGATCATTCTATATAAGATCATCTTTTTTAGTACCCTTTATTGTGATTTTTTTATTGAGGTGCTTCAGAATCCTTTGTTTCACCCAATATATCCCATGTTATGGGACTCGATGCAGTGAGTCTTCCCATTCCCTAGATGTTGAGTACACTGGTCAGAGGTCAGACCCACTTTATTGATGTGTGAAGGGGATGTATACTAATGATGGGACTGCATCAATCCCATTGGAAAATTTTCTTGGTACAAATACTGCAATACAATATTATTATCGGCATCAACTAGTAGAATTATGTGCATGAATTTGTCGAATTCTTCTAGAAAATAGTCGTGTTTTCAGATGTGGATGTTAATCATGTGACTTTTTTTTGTGGGTGTTGATGTCTGGTGGGATTTCATCATGAGGAGCCTCTTCATTCATCGTTGGTTGAGTTGTTAGTGAAATTACTAGGAAATAAAGTCCCTAGGGTTGATGGGGAGTTCATGGATATTTTTCATAAGTAATTTGTTACCCTAACCCCATGACTTGATGTTGAGTTTAGGATAGACCTATATCCCAATGCTTCTATGATTTCTATGGATCCTTATCAGATGGATCCTTCTGAGTTGTAGGATTTGAGGATTCAGATAGATGATTTGATAAATAAGGGATTTATCAGGCCTAGTATATCACTGTGGGGTTCTTCAATGTTGTACACAAAGGAGGATAGTTGTATGAAGTTGTACATAGACTAATAGAGGTTGAATCTGGTAACATCTATGAACCATTACACTCTTCTCTGGATATATGATCATTTTGACCAACTGAGAGGGGTGAGTTGGTTTTCAAAGATCGATCGGTGGTCTGGATATCACTAGTTGAGGGTATAGAAATGATATCCTAAATAATTATTTTATATGAAGATATTGAAACATCGAGTTTGTAGTCATGACTTTCAGTGTTATGAATTCACCATCCATGTTCATGGGGATCATGAACTCCATCATCCATGGTTTCATGGACTAGTTCATCGTCGAATTCATTGATAACCTCTTGATCTACTCAAAGTCAGAGGATGAGCATAGTAATCATCTCCAAACCATATTACAGGTCCTTCGATGATACTAAATCTATAAAATGTTGTCTATGGAAATGTTTTGGACACTATAGGTTCATTTCCATTGGAATTTGGTGTCCTGTAGGGTGTATTAGTGGACTCATCAAACATTGAACCAGTTGTTTCTTGGGAAGCACTCAAAAATATGGAAGGGGTTTGTAATTTTCATAGGAATGCAGGCTATTAATAGAGTTTGGTACCTGATTTATCTAAATTTGCTGCTCATTTGGTATCTATGACCCGAAAAGATTGTTCATTTGTTTTGAGTGAGAAGTGTCATGTATCATTCATCTATCTTAAGGAGAATTTGGTCAGTACTAAAATGCTCTTGTTTTTAGAGGAAGAAGTGATGTTCGCGGTGTTTTGTGAGGCTTCCCATATTGGATCGGGATTTGTGATAATTAAATATCAGGGACTAATATTTTATGCGTATAGATAGTTAAATCCCCATCAATGTAACTATGTAACCCATGATCTATAGTTACCAATATTTGTGTTTTCACTGAAGCCATTGAAGCATTACCTCATTAGGGAGCACTTTTTGGTCTTCACAGATCACTAGATTTTGAGGTATGTCTTTCCCTAGGGTGATATGATCCTTTAACAGTAAAGGTGGATGGATTATCTTTCATATTATAATTTTTGAGATCTCCTACATCTCAAGAATGCAGAATGTCATGGTTGATGATTTGGGTATAAAGTCATAGAAGAGGTTGTTCAAGAATCTTCAGATGCTTGGAAGGCGATGGAGGAGTTGGTATCATTGCACATCGATGCACTAATGGATGGTGGTAGAGGTTGTTTTTTTAGATAATAGTGCATTATTCTCTGATGAAATGGGTGGAGGAGTCTTAGTTCAGAGACTGATAGGTAGAGTTGATGCATGATCGCATTGACCCTGGTGATTTTCTAGAGGGACGGTCATAAGATGGTCAGAATTGGATTTTATTCCATGTAAAGTTGTTTGTTCTAGTAGTGGTATGTGAGTGAGTCCTCTGTGATTTTCATCGATAAACCTTAGTAGTAATCCCACGAATTTCCATGATGTATCATGGCTTGAGGATTCAGTTTTGGTGGACTAGGATAAAAAGGGTATTGGAGGAGTATGTGGTGAAGTTCTTAGGGTGATAGCAAGAGAAGGTTGAGAATTGTGTGACCAATTGTTTGTTGAAGCCCTTAGATGTCCCCATGTGGAATTGGGATGATATATCGATGGATTTCTTCACAGGATTACTAAGAGCTCAGAGAGGCTATGATTCTATCTGGGTAGTCATGGATCGGTTGTTGAAATCATCTCACTTTATATCAATTAAGGATTCGGGCACAGTGGATGCCTTAGTAAATATGTATGTGGATGAGGTGGTATGGATACATAGAGTTCTGATATCCATTGTATCAGATCGGGATACACATTTAACATTGTGGGTCTGACGTGGATCACTACATGCTTTTGACACTCAGTTACACCTTATCACTGTTTACCTCCCTTAAACAAATGGGAAGACAGAACGACTATCTAGATGTTGGAGGATATGTTGAGGGAATGTGTCTTGGACTTTGGATGATCTTGGGTATGACACTTTCCCTTTTTCGAGTTTTCTTATAATAACAACTATCACTCTTACATTAGCATTTCTCTATTTTAATCATTTTAAGTAAGACCTTTTCATTTAACTTTCTACTAGAAGGAGAATGGGGTAATAGGTATTCTTGGTCCATACATGGTGTAGCGAATAAAAAATAAGGATCAGTTTGTTCATCGTAAGATGAAAGTGGGGAAATAATGTTAAAAGTCATATGTAGATCACAGGAGGAGGCCCTTGGAGTTTGAGCTTGGGGACCACATGTTCTTGAAGGTTTCTGATCTATGTGGGATGTTGAATTTTGGAAGAGTATGTATGATTTATCCTATGTTCATTCCTCCCTTCAATGTGTTGGGACAATTTGGAAAAGTGGCATACCAAATGGCATTTCCACCATAGTTGGAGAGGGTCCATGATGTCATTCACATCTCTTGGCTCGGTTGGAATCAATATGATGACTCCCACACCATCGAATGGAGAGTTTTAGATATCAAGGATGGCATGACATTTGTTGAGAAGATTATATAAAACTAGGTTCATTAGGAGAAGTTGTTGTGTGGGTGGACCATTCCTTTGGTTCAAATGTTGTAGAGGCATGGTAGCCTAGAGGAGAGAACTTGGGATTGATAAGTGATGATGTGTACCCTATACCCAGAGTAGTTCTGATATTTTATTTATTTTGTTTTACTTTATAATGAGATGTGTTATTTACTTGTTATGTATTGTACGATATTTCTTGGCATGTGACAAGTGGAAGACCAGATTCCTAATCGATACACTTTAATTGCGATGCGATTGAACCCGTGTGGGTTAGTCAAGGCTGCCCAGAGTGGATAATATCATGACATGGAGGATGGGATTATATGATTCTTGTGTTTAGAAAGTGTGTTTTTTTATTATGTGGTGTTTCATATGTTCATCAGGGTTAGAATATTTCATAAGAGGTGTTCTTGGATGTTGAGGTTTCACTCCAGCTTTCGAACAACATTGGTTGGTTTATTGTTGAACCTTGATGTCTGTAGTAGTGTTTCATGTATAGAGATATTCTTGAGAGGCATTTCACGGGGTGGTTGTTCAGTCCCATATTTTTCTTATTGGATTTGTTTTAGATTCTTTAGGGTGATAATAGTTTGAGTGGTATCTCATATAATGGACCAAAAGTGTTAGGTCCACTAGGCTGAATACCCTGAGAGGGGGGGTAAATCAGGGTATGACTAATTAAAAATTAAAGCCTGTTCTGATCTTGTTTCGCTGTTAAGCAAAACACTCTTCTCTCTCTTTCCTGCTGCACAATATAAACAGAAAGTAAAGCAAGCACATGACACAACAATTTTACTTGGTTCACCGCTAAGGGCTACGTCCAAGGAGCATACGCCGACAGGTTGCCGGTCGTACCAAGTCCACTAAACTTCACTAGCTGTGGATTACAATGTTCGGGCTAGATCACTTCTATGCCCAGGCTCACTGCCTATACAATTTTTAGGGTCAGCTCACTGCTTTCCCAAGGGTCACTCCCTATTTCTCTCTCTCTGAATCACTGCCGGTGGAGAGGATCACCTTCTTCCTCTTCCTAAGCTCACTGCTCTTGGAAGGGATTAACTCACCGTTTATAGACATGTAGGTCTCTTCATTTCCATTAAGGAGTGCATCTTCCTCTGTATGTAGATGCTCTTTTGAAGATCAACTTTCACCCGTAGATGAATACCCCTTTGCCACTATCCACTGGGCAACCAACCTTTGGAAAGACCTTCGCAAAGCACCCTACAATGCGAGGCTCCCAATTTCGCGAAGCTCAAACAAGCCTTCGCGAAGCTCCTGCCTTTTCGTGAAGCTCCCTCGCGAAGCTCCTTCGTGAAGCACTCTCGCGATGCTCAAGCCGTCGCAAAGCAACAACCCTCGCGAAGCTATGTAAGCCAACGCGGAGCTCGCAGGTTTCGCGGAGCTACAATAGCCGCCACGAAGCACCTCTTTCGCGAAGCACACTGGCTCCGCAAACCACCTTCGCAAATCGAGAGCAAAGTATTTTCTCTGAAAATTCTCTCTACTTCGCCTGAAGGGGTCGGCCTCTATTTATAGGCGATTCCACCGACCCTCATCCTTTCCGCACGAAGTCAACACCACGTCATCTCAAATCGCGAAGCTCCAAAGTTTCTGTCAGAATTCTGTCCAAATCGCGAAGCTCCACCGAAATCTTCTGTTCGCGGAGCTTGACGTAGTCGCGATGAATCACCATCAACTTACCTTCGCCGCGAAGCTCCCTCGCAAAGCTCTTCTCCGCCGCGATGTGCTTCAGCATCTGCCATTCGTGAAGCTTGACGTAATCGTGAAGCATCACCGCCTCCATTCTTCTGGTCTTCGCGATTTCCAAACCATGCATCCTATCTTCGCGAAATTCATGCCTTTGCCATATTAAATTATGCTCTTCATTGAAATCCTCTTTTCGCGATGCTCACCAAACACCAAATTTTGGACCCCAAAAATTTGGCAAACACTGGGAAACGGCGCCACCTTGTACTGCTCTTTTTGTACCGCCTCCAGATCGCCTTTTCCTTTGTCATCGTTCTTTGTCAACATGGATTGTCAACAACTTCTCGGGAACTCGACAAATATCCATGAAAACCTGCTTTGTCAACAAACACAATCAACCCAAAAATACTTCAATGTTACCTTGAGGGATTTTTGCCCAACAATCTCTCCCTTTGGGTTTGTTGACAACTCTTCACAATTTTGCTCAGGATGATTTTCTGCACTTTGATACCTCACTGAGTCTTCTTCCAGCTGCTACCACCATTCGCCTCTTGCGATTGTGATAGTGTTCAAGGATTCACTTAACACATACTCTAAGCACACATGAGCAATGCTCGGCGTGAGAAACAAGAGTAGTATGTAAAGTTCATCAATGAATCACTTCATGTTAGACCCCAATTGTCGATTCCACCTTGATACCAATTTTTAAAATAAAACCAGTTGTTGAACCACACTGATACCAATTGGTGAATTCTTTAGTTGATACCAATTGTTGATAGCTGGACACCGTCTCACACCATTCCAACACCACTGTTCTGCTTTTATCATGATCCTCAGCTGTCGTGATTTCTATGATTTGATCGATCACTTCTAGCATCGTCAGATTTAATACACTCCCCCTTTCTCATTGCTCCCCCTTTCTGGCTGCTCCACCTGTCAGCTTCTCCCCATATCAATTATGATTTATCAAATCTCCTCACTATTTTCTCCCCCATTAACAAACACTTTTCTCCCCCATTGTCAATGAACCCAAAGGACACTCCTTTGGAGTCTGTAACATAGTAGAGAACACATATCAGCATATTAGGGAAAACACATCATACCTCGAGGAGAGGGGGGGTCCCATATCGACACTATTTCAAGTGTGGGGAATCGACTGAACTCCCAGAGCCAGTCGATGCCTCTCAAAAGCTTCCTTGGGTAAGGCCTTTGTCAGAATGTCTGCAACCTGTAGCTCGGTAGGCACGTACTCCAACATCACGATCCCCTGCTATACTCTCTCCTTGATAAAATGATACTTTATCTCAATGTGCTTTGTCCTAGAGTGATGGACGGGATTTTTGATGAGATTTATAGCACTTGAGTTATCGCACTGGATTCCGATCGGAGACTTCACTTCAACTCCCATATCTTCAAGCTGCTGTTTCATCCACAATAACTGTGTGCAGGCTTGAGTGGCCGCAATATACTCAGCTTCTACAGTGCTCAATGAAATGCAATCTTGCTTCTTACTTATCCAAGAAATACACAATCCACCAAGATAGAATGCACCACCTGACGTTGATTTTCTATCATCCGCTGAACCGGCCCAGTCTGCATCAGTGTACCCCAATAACTCTGTCTGAGATTTGTCATTGTATGTCAAGCCGAAGTCCACCGTGCCCTTAATATACCGAAGTATTCTTTTCACTGCGAGCATGTGACTTTCCTTGGGATTACTCTGATATCTCGCTGCTTGGCATGTGGCGAAAACAATATCAGGCCTTGTTGCGGTTAAGTACAACAGACTTCCAATGATTTGCCTGTATTCTGTGATATTAACTGCCTTGCCATCCTCATCTTTTGATAATTTCATCCGGGTAGCCACCAGAGTCTTCATCTCCTTGGAATATTCCATTCCAAACCTTCTCAGGACCTCATTAGCATATTTATATTGAGAAATGAATGTTCCATTCCTTCCTTGTGTTACCTGTAGACCAAGGAAAAACGTTAGCTCTCCAATCATTGACATTTCAAACTCATTTTTCATGAATTCGGAAAACTGTCTGCACTGAGCTTCATCTGATCCACCAAATATTATGTCATCGACATAAACCAACACCATCATCCTTTGATTACTGTCATTACTGAAATAGAGATTGTAATCAACTCCTCCACGCTGAAAACCAAGCTTCTTCAAGTACTGATCAAGCCTTGAGTACCATGCCCTTGGTGCTTGTTTCAGCCCATACAATGCCTTCTTCAGCCTGCAAACTTTGTTCTCATCCTCATGAATGAGAAAACCATCTGGCTGCTCAATATACACCTCCTCTTCCAGAACACCATTCATGAATGCAGATTTGACATCCATCTGGAACACTTTGAACTTCCTTTTCACTGCGATGGCTAGGAATAATCTTATTGTCTCCAGCCTTGCAACCGGTGCAAATGTCTCATCAACATCAACTCCCTCGATCTGGGAGTACCCCTTGCACACTAGGCGTGCTTTGTTCCGAATCACTGTGCCATCTTCATTCATCTTATTGCGATAGACCCATTTGGTCCCAATGACATTCTTGTCTGCTGGCCTCGAAACAATCTCCCATGTATGGTTCTTCTCAATTTGATCAAGCTCTTCGTTCATGGCCTGAACCCAGTTTTCATCTTCAGCTGCATCAGAAAAACATTTCGGCTCCACTTGAGAAAAAAAACGATGCTTGCTGTGATGATTTCATTCTTCGAGTCTGAACTGGAGCTGTTTGATCACCAATGATATTCTGCCTATCAATTTCAGCTCGTCTCTTTGGCTTTCTCACAGACACCGACTTGACACTTTCCTCTTCATCATCAGTATCTTCTTCAGAGTCAGCTTCTGCCACTTCTGCTCCCCCTGGGTTGCTTACCTCATCATCACTTTCATCCAGGAACTGTTCACTGGATCGTTGAGTATTCTGCTCATTTTCTACTATAGTGACATCATTGCTTTCAATGATTTTTCCCAGCCTTTTGTTGAAACACTTATACGCTTTGCTTTTCCCGGAATAGCCAAGGAATATTCCTTCATCTCATCGTGCCTCAAACTTCCTATGATGTTCTTTGTTGAGAATGAAACACTTACTTCCAAATATTATAAAGTACTTCAACGTTGTCTTCTTTCCGTACCACAGTTCATACGGAGTCTTCCCTTGCTTCGGACATAACAGGGACCTGTTTGAAACATAGACCGACGTCAAAACTGCTTCCTTCCAAAATTTCTCTGGAAGGTCCTTATCAATAAGCATTGTTCTGGCCATGTTGTTGATGATCCGATTTATCCTTTCAACTACTCCATTCTGTTGGGGAGTTCTTACTGATGAAACTTGATGCCTTATCCCATGTTTCTCGAGATAGTTTTCAACCTGACTGTTTGTAAATTTTGTACCGTTATCAGTACGAAACTTCAGAATTTTCTGCCCAAGCATCTTTTTTGATTCCCTCCTGTACTGCTTTATGCAACTAAACACCTCTGTCTTATGGGTTATGATGAATACCCAGGCCATTCTGCTATAGTCATCAATAAAAAGAACATAGTACCTTTGCCCATCTATAGCTCGTGGTGAGATAGGTCCACATACATCAGCATGCACCAATTCGAGCACTCGAGTTGCTTTTTGTTCCTTTGGCCTGTATGTCTTCCTGATGATCTTCCCTTGTTGACAAGCATCACACGTATGAGTGAGATCAGATGATAGTTTGGGAAGGTCTCTAGCAGCATCACACTTTACCAGGTCTTCCATAGATGGTTGACATAGATGACCAAGTCGCTTATGCCACAACTGATTTTCTTCTTCTCTGGATAAAAGGCATGAATCTTCTTCCCCACCTATCAGGTAAAGATTCCCCTTTGTTCGTTTTCCCTGAAGAATGACTATTCCATATTTTCCTTTAACAATACCCATCTTCTTGGTAAATAGTATAGAGTGCCCAGAGTCACATAGTTGACTGACGCTAAGCAAATTATGACTGAGACCCACTACCACCAAGACATCAGCATGTCTCATTTCTTTGCCCCCAAACTTGGCTTTTCCTGAGCCAAAAATCTTCAGGCCTTCATCATTTCCAAACTTGACAACTCCTTCTTTGTCATATTTTATGCCTGTAACCAGATCCTTATTACCCATCATGTGGGATGTGCAACCACTGTCAAGGATCCAAACACCAGAACGATCTGATGCTTTAAGGGCAATTTCCGCAACTACAGCCTTCTCAGTTTTCGTCTTCCTAGTCCATACTTTTTCTTTCATACTCAGCATGGATTGAGGCTTCTGTTCTTTCTCAGAGTATGATGGACCAGCTTCATCTTGCAAAACTGCAAATCTGTTCTGAACTTTTAACTCACTTGTCGGTTTACTGATCTGCTGCTTGCGATCATTTTGATTCTGCTTTGGCACATTTTTCTGAATGGTCGGAGTGCAGTACCTAGCCATGTGTCCAAATCCTCCGCACCAAAAACAGTGTCCTTCAAAAAATGTTCTGGAAAACCGTTCTCTGTTTGGCTGCCATCTCTGTTCTTGTTCCCTTCGATATCTTTTGGCTATGGAACACACATACTGTGAATGTCCGATCTTTCCACAACAATAACACCTGATATAAGGTGCATTCCTTCATGTTACTTCAGTACTACGAATTTCCCCTTTGGATCTCTGAGTATTCTGATTCTGCTTTGTGCTCAAATCCATTTTCAATCTCGGGACAGGTGCGTGCGGTCTAACTTCAACTGCCATAGATTTTTGTTTCTGAATAAGCCATGAATCAGCCTTAACATCTGAGTTCAATTGCTGCTTCTTTCCTGCTGAACTACTAGGCTCTTCTTTCTTCTTTTCCGTCTTTGTAACGACCTGATTTCCCAAGAATGTGTTGGGATTCAAAGGTTTTTACTGGTCTTTAACTTTTCTCCGCAGACCGACAACTTCCTCTTCAAGCTCTTCAATACGCTTGACGTGATCTTTCACTTTTCGACTCAAGCAATCGATCTCCCTTTTCTGCTCTTCAATCTCGAGCTTATGCTCATCAACCTTTTCTGTGCGCTCTGGCCTGGAAGACTTAAGATTTTCAACTTCTTTCTCAAGCTCAGACTTCTCTTCTTCTTGTTGTTGCATGTAGAGTTTGGCATCACGTACTATCTTATTGGCTTTCTTTGTTTTTGCTCGCCAAACATCTATCTCTTCAAGAGCTGCTTCTAATTCAGCTTCCATGTCAACTCTCCCTTCAATTTCTTCTTCTTCTTCATCAGTTTCAGTTTCTTTCTTTTCTAGAGCACTACTAGCAACAGCCACCATCGCATTTTGACCACGATCTCTACAGTTTTCTATCTCTTCAACTTCTTCACCCTCAGACTCATCTGAACTGTCAATTTCTTGGGAAAGACGATTCTTCTTCTTAAAGAAATTTCTCTTGAACTGCTTCTTCCCTTTCACATAGGCTAAAGATTTTTTCATGGGAATCTCAACCTCATCTTCATCACTTTCTTCTTAAAACTTTTTGGGGCATCTTGCAGCAAGATGACCAACCTTTCCGCATCGGAAGCATGCTAGTGGAAGTTTCCCTTTAAACTTTCCCTTTCCTCTTTGCAGATTTGAAGAAAGGAACGACATCACCTCATCTGACTCTTCTTCCTCCTGAGAATCTTCAATAGTGAGCCTCTTCATGGCCTTAAATGCCACCTCTTTGGATTTCCCCTTTTCCACAGCATCGTTGTCATCATTTCTCATTTCATATGCAACAAGAGTGCTGTGTAGGTTATCCAATGTTAGCTCTTTCGGATCTTTATCTTCCAACACAGAAACTTTCGTATTGAACCGAGGTGGAAGCTTTCTCAAGATGCGCTTTACGATTTTAATGTCTTCGATAATTTCTCCAAGACTCTGCATGTCTTCTACCACAGCATTTACCCTGTCAAAGAATGCATCAACAGACTCATTCGGGTTCATTTTGAGATCTTCATACTTGTTCCACAACACTTGCAGCTTTGCCTCTCTGACTTTTGTATCCCCTTCATAAATATTCAAAAGTTTTTCCCACATGGCATGTGACGTTTTGCATGACATCACCTTTGTATAAATGGGATTAGAGAGGGCTCCCCCTAAGGCGTTTATTGCTTTGGAATCAGCATCCAACTCTTTGTGCTCAACTTCTGATAATGCACCACTAGTAATATCAGCTGTGATACCATGCATAGATGCTGAAAACATATCCATTCCCAGAGATCGGGAATAGTGTTGCATTCGATTCTTCCATATCTGAAAATTACATCCGTCGAAGATCGGAATCCCTCTATGATTAGTGACCTCCATTGAGAGAAGATCAACTGTTAACCTTTCGCTCTGATACCACTTGTTAGGTCCACTAGGCTGAATACCCTGAGAGGGGGGGTGAATCAGGGTATGACTAATTAAAAATTAAAGCCCGTTCTGATCTTGTTTCGCTGTTAAGCAAAACACTCTTCTCTCTCTTTCCTGCTGCACAATATAAATAGAAAGTAAAGAAAGCACAGGACACAACAATTTTACTTGGTTCACCGCTAAGGGCTACGTCCAAGGAGCATACGCCGACAGGTTGCCGGTCGTACCAAGTCCACTAAACTTCACTAGCTGTGGATTACAATGTTCGGGCTAGATCACTTATATGCCCAGGCTCACTGCCTATGCAATGTTTAGGGTCAGCTCACTGCTTTCCCAAGGGTCACTCCCTATTTCTCTCTCTCTGACTCACTGCCGGTGGAGAGGATCACCTTCTTCCTCTTCCTAAGCTCACTGCTCTTGGAAGGGATTAACTCACAGTTTATAGACCTGTAGGTCTCTTCATTTCCATTAAAGAGTGCATCTTCCTCTATATATAGATGCTCTTTTGAAGTTCAACTTTCACCCGTAGATGAATACCCCTTTGCCACTATCCACTGGGCAACCAACCTTTGGAAAGACCTTCGCAAAGCACCCTACAATGCGAGGCTCCCAATTTCGCGAAGCTCAAACAAGCCTTCGCGAAGCTCCTGCCTTTTCGCGAAGCTCACTCGCGAAGCTCCTTTGCGAAGCACTCTCGCGATGCTCAAGCCGTCACAAAGCAACAACCCTCGTGAAGCTAAGTAAGCCAACGCGGAGCTCGCAGGTTTCGCGGAGCTACAATAGCCGCCGCGAAGCACCTCTTTCGCGAAGCACACTGGCTCCACGAACCACCTTCGCAAATCGAGAGCAAAGTATTTTCTCTGAAAATTCTATCTACTTCGCCTGAAGGGGTCGGCCTCTATTTATAGGCGATTCCACCGACCCTCATCCTTTCTGAACGAAGTCAACGCCACGTCATCTCAAATCGCGAAGCTCCAAAGTTTCTGTCAGAATTCTGTCCAAATCGCGAAGCTCCACCACAATCTTCCGTTCGCGGATCTTGACGTAGTCGCGATGAATCACCGTCAACTTACCTTCACGGCTCGCGCCTTCGCCGCGAAGCTCCCTCGCAAAGCTCTTCTCCGCCGCGATGCGCTTCAGCATCTGCCATTCGCGAAGCTTGACGTAATCGCGAAGCATCACCGCCTCCATTCTTCTGGTCTTCGCGATTTCCAAACCATGCATCCTATCTTCGCGAAATTCATGCCTTTGCCATATTAAATTATGCTCTTCATTGAAATCCTCTTTTCGCGATGCTCACCAAACTCCAAATTTTGGACCCCAAAAATTTGGCAAACACTGGGAAACGGAGCCACCTTGTACTGCTCTTTTTGTACCGCCTCCAGATCGCCTTTTCCTTTGACATCGTTCTTTGTCAACATGGATTGTCAACAACTTCTCGGGAACTCGACAAATATCCATGAAAACCTGCTTTGTCAACAAACACAATCAACCCAAAAATACTTCAATGTTACCTTGAGGGATTTTTCCCCAACAAAAAGTCATTGGTCCATTACTTTATGAAAATCTAGTGTTTGGAGTGTTCTGGGAGGTCAAAGGGACTCATTTCAACAGTTTTCCAAAAATCATGTTTTTCAATGGCAGCTCATCTAATGGTGTGTTATTATCATATGACGATGAGTTGCAATAGTTACTCACAATGTGGAGTCATCCACCAGTGATTCGGTACCGGTAAGTAAGATTGATGACTCACACTAGTGACTCACAACGGTGAGTCGCTAACGGTAGGTCACTATGGTAGCTCTCCAACAGTGAGTCATATGATGTTAATTCACAAAATTATTAGTCACCCAATGGTGACCCTCCCACTGATAGCTCATCCAATAGAGAGTCACCCAATGGTGACTCATCCACTGGTGACTCACATTGATATCTCATCAACAGCAGCTCACACTAGTGACTCCTACACCGATGAATCACATCGATAGCTGGCAGCAGTGACTCACACTGGTGAACCATGATGGGGACTCACCCAATAGTGATTCATTTTCTATAATTTTTAAATTTTCAAATTTATTTAGTTTTTTTATAGTTTCTCACCATTGACATTTCCTTCGATGCTAAATGTTTTAAATACCATATTTAGCGGGTTTTAGCCTTTTTAAATCGTGTATATCTTCGAAAAACTTGAATCTTCCATTGAATATACAAACCACATGATTTTGGTCAAGATCCACCTTTAATGGATTTTAAAAATGGTTTATCCCCTTGATTAAGATATGCCCTTTCTAAATCTGATGTCACCTATTCATTATGTGTTTCCATTTCACTTAGTGTTCCCCTAACATTTCTTCCCCGAGGATACGTTCATTTTTCTATAGCATTGAGATCGTTTTTTTCTTATAGATTCTTTATACCGACTATCCATCCCTATTTTGGCGCAACAAGGAAGTGTTTATCATCTATTCTTCCTGGTATTGATCCTTATTTTCTCTTTTATTTGTGTATCATGTGGGGTGGGTGTATGAATTTCACCTTGTGAAGATAGAAGAATACCAAATAAATAAAGATAATTGAATCGGTTTATAATCAACTTGGGGGGATGGGAAGGTGATGTAATATCAAACTATTTTATTGCTATTTTGATCAATATAGTTAATTTTTATGGCTATATACCAACTAAAAATCACATCCATTGGTAGTCTTTTTTTGTGCACCTAGAATGGATTGTGATTGATTATTTTGGTCATCTGTTTAATGAATCTATGTATATGAAATCAATTAACCATGTACACTCATCTAATAAATGGATTTCCCAAGATTAATCCGTTTCTATGGTCACCCAAGAAGGTAACAAGTGGAATTAATGAATGGATGGCTTGTTAAATTTGATTAAACTTTGATTTGGTCTTTGCGGTGGTGTGTGGGGTGTGATTTCTTTATAACTTTTGCTGATGTAGGGTTGTGGTATTGGATGTGTGATTTTGGGAGGTATGGGTGGTGTAATGGAATTTTTGGTTGAGAGATTTACTGATTGTGGAATGGATGGACAGTGTTGGGCAGCGGGGATACCATTGGGGTGTGCTATGTTTTTGTTGCTGGATGTAATGGGTGTGGTGTTGTTATGTAGTGGGGATACAAAGATAGTTGTGACGAGTTGTGTTGTTGGGAGGGGATTAGCTCTATTGAGAGGATTATTTGGGAAGGATGAGTTAGAAAAAGCACAGTAGTGATTTGTATGGGTAATTCACCATGATTTTCTCTTAGAGTATCATGCAGAAAGATTCACCTAATCTATCTAAATCTATATACATTATGAATGGGTGTTGAATGGATAATAAATACGAAGTGGGTTACTTTACCAAGGTTCTTCATCCTCTGTGTGACTTTCATTGAGTGTATTGTTATGTTATGTGCATGGTAGTTTCCCTGATAGCAATTGAATACATGAATTGTTTATAAAGAATGAGAGTTGTTCATTTAAATTGGTTGGGGAATGATTTGATTTTGTGGGATATTGTGAAGAGACTTTCATTTATCCACATCAGAAGTGATCATCTTTAATGTTGATAAATGGATTTAGAGGTAGAAACAAAGGTGGTTTTTGTGATTTGGTCGTTTTTTTTGAGAACCCATAGTCTGGGAAGGAGTGTTTGGTATTATATATATATCTTTGTGTATTTCCTTTGTGATTTCAATACAAAACCAACTCTAGTTTAGAACTATGTTTTGAACACCCCCATTTACATGGGGGAGTGTGTCTTTCCCAAACATCTTAGTTGGAGAATGGTTTTCTAGAAACCCGCTCTTCCCTAAATCCTCTTCCAGGCAGTGATATCCCAACATTCACCAGGAAGGTTTTGATTCGTGAGGAACTTGTGTGTGCAGGTGAGTTTTGTTTCCTAGGTGTCTTCAAGATGAGATGTGTTGTGTTTCCCAAGTGTTATCTGGATGAGATGTGTTGTGTTCCTAGTTGTCTTCGGGGTGTGATGTGTTATGTGGCCCCAGTGATTGCCTGCAATATTTAGTTTCGAGAACAAGGTGTGTGCATGTGGGATGTGATGCGGTATGTGGACCAGATGCCTATGATCAAGATGCGGTTGTGAGTCCTAGGTGAGATAGGGTGGGTTGTGACGTGGTTTTTTTGGAAGTGGTAGGAGTTCCAGGATGTTTACTGTTAGTCTGTGAGAGTGGCTAATCAGTGGGGAAGTGGTGTGGGGTATCCTATCATCGTTTTTCTTACTATATTACATTTCCTATATTTCATTACATGGTGAGTGTGCCAAAGTGTGGTCGGAATTGTTAGAATATCTTGTTAGTTGATGTTGGTTCTTCCGTTTTCTCATAGGAGAATTATTATTCTTCTCCCACTTGTGCGTGAGAGACTTTTGTTTTTTCTATTCAGAATACTTGTATGCTCCCCATAAATTATAAAACTACATTCAGGATTCTAGGAGGACTATATAGATCGTGATAGGTATTACTAGCTCAGCCTGTGGGATAGTTTTTTTTCTTATCTTATATTTACTTT
This sequence comes from Viscum album, assembly GCA_963277665.1. NCBI lineage: Eukaryota > Viridiplantae > Streptophyta > Magnoliopsida > Santalales > Viscaceae > Viscum > Viscum album. The sequence continues at coordinate 1,105,164,763 of OY728137.1, forward strand.
TGGGTATTTATATTTGATAATTTTAGAGTATTTGTAATAGTTTTAATTTAAACATTCACGTGGGATAGATTTTTTTTCTTTTATATATATTTCATAGAGTTGTTTTGAGTTTGATACATCATATCTCTCGATATTGTTTACTATAAAAGGTTAATGCATCCCATTTTGTGAGATTTGTAAACCCATGGTGCCGGTAGCCACTCTGAGGCCTACTAGAGGAGGGACTCGGGGGGGGGGGCATTCTCTCTCTTTCTTCATTTCCATATTTCGAGAGTAATATTTGGAGGGAGGGGTTTGGGTCACAAAGCCCAGCATAATTCCTCCCCAAAGAAATATTCCATGCTATAACATTATATGAAAAATCGACATGCAAATTTCTATAAAAATACATTAAACCATTCTAAGAAAATAATTTTATGGAAAACATTCTTAAGAAAACATTTTTCTCAAATAAATCATTCTTTGAAATTAAAATATACAAAAGGTCCACTATATACTAATTGTTATCACTATATCACATAAGCATCATGTCACGAGAGATAACCATGGGAAATGCCTATAGGTAACTAACACAAGTGGGACCCTATGAACCTATTACCTTAGTGATTGAAATCCTCCAACTAAAACCAACAGTATCTTCACGCACAAGATACTATAGAGGAATGAATATGAAGGTCCAGTGGTCTCCGTATCTTAAACCAAAACCAACATTTTTCCCATGAATGAGCCACTAGAGAGGATCCCATCCAATGTTATAGTGGTATCTAATAATATAGCGTGTTTTTTTGTGTTGTAGCATCAATCCTGCTAGAAACAACTAGGCCTTAGACCCACGAAATCAACAAGATTACTAGTTTTAGTTCGTCTACTTATATACACAGGTTCTCATTGTGCTCAAATTCAATTTCATATGTCCCATAAATCAGCACTTTCACATACACAACACAAGAATCATGAACTCACATGATCAAACATCTCTTTCTTAGAATCACTTTCATCCAACAATCAAGTCCTACATGGAAACCATCATTTTTAATAAACAATTCAAATTTCATTTCACACGCACACCATAACCATTTGGAAACACATTTTACACCACTTTCCCAATTAACAAAAACCATTTGAAAAAAAAATAAGAAAAACACACATGAAATCCAAACATTCCCATGGGAAAATCCCATTTAAAATTCATACACACACCAAATCCATTTTTTAACTTGCATCACATCACTTTAACAATTCACAAACCACATTTAAGGTTCAAATTAGTGAATCCCACATGCAAACAAATCAATTCCTTTTGGAAACCCAACTTTTAATACAATTAGAACTTCAATTCCCTTTTAAAACACAATTTTCACCTTCCACACAAATGATAAAACACTTTCAAGATACTCCAAAATGAAGCACAAATGAATCATAACCATTTTCTTTTGGAAAATATAAATTCTTCACATATTTATCAAAAATCCTTTTTAAAACAGATTTATTTACCAAAAAAATAATTCACAGAACTCACTTAAACAAAAAAGAAAGCAAGAAAAAATCATATAATAATGTAAAAGCATGGAACCGCCTACCTAAAGCTTGAAAATTCAAGAATCCTTTTCAAAACCAAATGTGGACCACAAAAATACCCTATAAAGGAAATATGAAACAAAAACCATCATGATTTCACCCCACAACTCATGATATGACCCTCACTTGGCCAAACAACCTTCTAGTAATAGAGAACCTAAGAAATAGGGGAATAGAACCCTAGAAAAGGGAGAAATGGCTTACTTGATGATTCATTGTAGATCCCTGTCCCAAATAGCTCAATTATTGATACTCAATAGGTCCAAGAAGGTATAGATGGAGCCCATAAGGCTGGAAATTTCATCAAATCAGATCAAAGATTATTTAGGGTTAAATAAAAAAGAGAGAAAAAGTGGAATTTTTCAATTTTTAATGAGTTGTACAGGTCATACGGTTAGCCCTCATGGTTTTCCAAACTTCATTCCACCCACGTGTGTAACACCCCAGGCTTCCACGATACGCTTCTCAATCAATAATGCAATAGCTTGCATTGTATGCAAGTTCGAGATTCTAACACACCGCGACCAATAAAAATATCCATTATGAATATTAATACCCACTTTTTGAAATTATATATATTTTTTATTTCAAAATTGACTTCATTTTTGGATTCGGAATATCGAAATTATCCTATTTTGAATATTTGGTATTTTTTGGAGAACTTCCAATTTGTTATGAATAGTGAAAAATACTTAAAAACAAATTTTTAAATCAAAAAAAATTATAGTGATAAATTATACTATTAAGTGGTTTTAAAGTATAATTAGAATATATTTTTACCATTTTATCCAATGGTGGTCACTAGAATTAATTTTACTTTGAAATTGGACATAAACAATTGTCAATCTTTTAATATATATTGTTTCTTAAAAACACGCTATTTGTTGGGACAGCGGGAATTAATTATAAAAATAATTAATGAAACTTATTTGTTTGGAATTTTGTAAAATAGACATCATTTTTGAATTCGGAAATCAATTACATCTTAGGGTGAAATTTTGGCATTGTTCTGAAAAACTTCAATTTTTGATGAATAGTGAAATTATTAAGTGGTAGTTAAAAAATTGATTTTTCGTTTAAATGAAACATTACCACTTCTGTGATTTGATTTTCAAAAATTAGACATACATGGTTTTCATTAAGATGTAAAATGTGTTTCAATGGGATTATAATAATTTTTCGGTGAATAGTAACTTTTAAGTTTAATTATTCGCGATTAAAGGTAATTAGTGAAATTTAAGGTAAAAATGATATTATAAAAATATGAAAATACCATTAAACTTGTCCTACTTCTACTAGATGAGTCATGTCCGACCAATAAAATCCATGGGTCAACTTGGGGACCCCATGGTGCCACTTTGGAAGGAAAATGACATTAAATTTTTTTTATTTAATGTTAAAATAAAAATGTCACAAACATGAGTTATTTTACTAAAAAAAAAATTTAAATAGGGTAATACAAGTCATATTTTTGACTATAAATATTAATTAGAAAGACAAAAATATTTCATACATCATGATAATTTTTTTATAACTTTTAGAAATTAAATAAATTAAATTATTTATGACACTAGGATGATGCAGCGATTACCTCATTAATTAACGATTTAAATAAAATAAAAATATAATGTAAAATATAAGACTTACACTTGTCAAGAACCTATTGGATGAGTATATTTAGAACCCTTATCACCTTATCCTAGAAATATATAAGTTTGGGACCTTTAAAATCCGAAACTCATTATATAATAAAGTAACATTTCATCACTTTCCAAGAGTGCCTCTCCTATCCTCTTATAAAAGGCCCCCACCACTACCACCTTATTCACACATTCAAAGCCATTTTTCTCGGCCAACCTCTGCCCAAATACTCTCCCAACTTTCCTATATTACTCTTAGAAGCCTTACTTTGGGAATAAGTCTTCACAAGGAAGCCTTTGGCTCAAATAAAAAAGAGTTACCCGATTTTAAGGCAATGTCTTCTCAAATGTTGTTCTGTTTTAGTGTGCTTCTCCAACCACCTAAAAGATTTTTATTATTTTATTTTGTAAAAACACAAGTATATTCAATATACTAGTATGTTGTTATGAGAATGATTTTATTTACACTTACCCACACCTTCTTCTAATGGTTAATGAACATACTATTTCTGGGGGTGGCGAATTACTGTCTCACGAAACGATGATTGTTCTATCTTCTCCTACCACCTATCATGGTGGCCATTATGATGAAACTATTTTTATATATGATATATAATATGTTTTTGTTTTCCTTATGATTCTTTATTCTTCATTTATGGCATACCATTATGATTTCCATTATGGGTAAACGCGATAATTTCATTTTAGGAAGTGCGGACTACCGCCCCCTCAAAGTGATTTGAATCGTTAATGCCATATGTGTGTTGTATAAAGGATGGAGTAAATGGTATTATACATTATATTATACTGTAATTATATTATACTTTTATATAATTATAATTTCATTCCATTAAATATGAAATAAAAATGAAAGTAGCGTTCATGCGTACGTAGGGCTTACCGTCTCCATGAACGGTGCATTTCATTTCTTACCTCTAAATGTTATGTAATATTATAAATGGATGTATATATGGGATATATATGATATATACATCATGAATATAATTCTGTATATAATGGATATTTTACCACATAAACAACTTGTAATTATAAGAAATTTATTTTTGACTCAAGTATCGAAGATCGACAAAACGACCGTTATTAACTTAAATAATTACATAATGTTAATAACATGGTAATAAGTGATATGAAAGTAATAATGAACTTGAAAATTGTTCTTAAGCAAGTAGAAATTAACACTAGTTGATTATTCAGGAGGTTAAAGAGTGGTCAAGTCAAGTCGAATACGAGGTAAGGGTATTTCTTAACCCAATTTCCATTCTTTTGGTTAATCTCATACTTTCAAATTATGTCATGATATTATTATGTCCTATCTTATATTTTTACTTTTATTATGTGTACTTATAGTGAGTACACATAATAGATCTATTTTATTTATAAAAATGATCTTTGTAAAGGACTTCGTCTCAATCTCCATTCATTGAGGCATATTTTGTTTTATACTCAAATTTCTTTTATACGGTGTATAAACCCCTTTGACTTTTACAATTATTCAAAAGGAATATTTTTATACAAATAGTTTTACTAAATGACAAAAAGGGAATGTTTTTCTTGTCGTACGTATGCGGCGACAACAACTTCTCCGCCGCCATGACCATTATTTGAGTTTCACCTTCCTCTACAAGCCATAACTTGTTTTAAATGAAAAATAAATAAAAAGTTTTAATTTTATTTTATTCTGGTATTGAAAATGTTTTTATTATATCAATGTGTTGTATTGATATCTAGTGGTTGAAATATAGAAATGTTATGTTTCTTTTATGCATGTTTTATGTGATACGATTATGTTATGGTTTATGATATGTTTAAAACAGTTCATATGAGGAATGCATTGGACTTAATAAGTGACGGGTGGAGCCCGCTATAGCTCCTTGATGCATCAGCAGGTCTCATGAGACAAACTAGTGTCTTGGCACGAGGCCTTGAAAAAATCTTATTTGTGGTCTTGGCACGAGTCCTTGGCTACGTGGTTATGATAGTCTGGCATTATGCATTCCATCATTATGAATGTGGTTATTGATATTGCATGTGATTATTCGACTTGTAGAATATCCATGTGAATAAGTAAATGACATTATTTAATCTTATTTTTTCCATATTATGCTAAAGTTCAAGTTTAAACGGCTTTTTTTAGTTATACATTGCCTTAAATGTTAATGTTTATTTATGAAAGCTTCTGCTATATTGTTATCCTTACTTATCATCTCAGCTCACCCCTTTCAATGTTTAAATTTTTTCCAGGATATGAAGAAGTATTTTAGGAATGACCTGCAGGGATAGTCTGAAGGGGATTTGAGTGTGGAAAATGGAGACTATGTTATTGTATCTTTTCACTTTATGATGTAATGTAACATTTATGAATGTATCTAGTGTTTCCAAGGCAACTAAACTAATCCGTCTTTCGAGAAATGATCTTTTGTGATCATGCCAATGTTATGCAATAACACACCGACTCTGGGTTGCTAGGGTCAGGGCGTTACAGTTGGTATCAGAGGCAGTTTAGTACTAACCTTGGATGCTAGATTTAGATAAACTCTTATTAGAGCACATAGCCCTAAGATAGATTTTAAGGATTAGTATAGAAAAACTTCCTAGAATTTTCGTATTATAGATATTTTTTGAGTTTTCCGAGCAATACATCCCTGTCTGGATACGAGCAGGTAGAGGCGGCTCTGGCACAGATGTACCAAGGGGTAAAACCCAAAAACACTGTTTTGAGCTAGACTCGAACGGGAACGGGTGCACGTCAACGGGCCTTGCTGTACTCTTGGTTACGACACTCCCGGGGGATACGCTTAGGAGAATTCTCATTTTCTTTAACAACCATTATAAAGGGTTTATGAGTATATACTTCTCAAAGAAAACATTTTTATGATTATGGACTGTATCCATAAACTGTCAAATTTATGTTAAGTGTTTTTCAAGTATGGAAATACATATTTTGATTCATAAACTAATATAGTTTATGCCATTGTTTAGAAATGGCTCCTAGTGGGAGGAATGGAAACTGTATCAATGCACGCACTCCGTGTAAGGATTTCCCTCCTGCTCAAGATAATTATTGTGGAGCTAGAGATACAACTGGTGCTGAAAAACTTATTAACATAATAGGACAACTCACTCAGGTTATGAATAATAACCTTACTCATATGGAGCACCCTGATCCGCAACGTGGAGGATCAACGTTAGACCGCTTCATGAGGCAGGAAACACCAACATTTAATGGGGGTAAAAATCCATTATTAGCTGAGAAATGGGTAATATCCTTAGAGAAAATATTCCACGCCTTGGGGAGTAGCGAAAGGGAGAAGGTTGTCATGGCAGTTTACCGCCTCACTGGATATGCAGATCAATGATGGTCGTTGATTCAAAATACAAAGGAAGATGATGAAGTATCAAATATGTAATGGAGGGAGTTCAAAGAACTTTTCTTAGAAAAATACTTCCCTCGTGACTATCGAGCAGATATGGAAAGGCAATTTTTGAGTCTGAGACAAAAGGAGGATGAGAATGTCGCAAAGTATGAGGCTAACTTTACAAGGTTAGCAAGGCATGCTTCAGATTATATACGTAACCCAAGAAGTAAGATTGACCGTTTCTTTGATGGGTTAAAACCATTTCTCCATCAAGATTTAGTATCACAATATTTCTCAAAATAAGAAGATATAGTCTCGTGTGTTATCAAGAGAGAAAAGGAATTCACTAAGTCTTATGACATCAAAGTAAAGAAAGAGAAGAAGAGAACAGTGGACCAAGAGGAAGATAAAGGGAAAAAAGGAAAGAAGGATTTTCCATTATGTTATAATTGTGGGAAGAATCATCCCAGTACTTGCCTAAAAGGAATGGGAGTTTGTTATAAATGTGGAGAAAAAGGTCACCAGGATCGTGATTGCAAGGGAAAGAATGTGGCTATCAATGTTGAATGCTACAATTGTAGGGAAATGGGGAATTATGCAAATGAATGTCCTAAGCGTCAGGGAAACATACCTCAGAAAAGGCCAAGGGATCAAGGACAATCTTATGTTGTTACTACAGTTGAAGTGGAATAATTAATGTATTTGTGCTTTTGGACTCAAGGATTATATTCTGGTTATAAGAATAATGTGATATATATAAGTATTGTACTGCAGTACTTGTTGTTTTAATTAAGGTTTTAATATGATGAAGGTAATCATATTTTTAGTATGTGACAATAAGAGAAACATTTCTTTGTTTGGGGAATCTGATGTTATAATTGATTTTGGAATTTAGAGACCTTTTCGAGAAAGTCTGGACAAGGGTATTTTGGATAACTATAAAGGTTGGAATGGATTAAGTTGAACCTTGGATAGTATTGTTTGAGGTTAAAATATTTCTGAAGATTTTTTTTGGAATATTATAATACTATAGTTTTAGGAAAAGGAAAACCTGCAGGTTGGGGGATAACCCGTCGCGTCGGACAAAGCTGTAGGAATCGAACCCACAACCATAGAGAGACATGCCTTTATTAGCTACCACTAGCCTACAGGAAGTCCCTAGTTATTACAAAATAGTTTTCCTAATCTAAATGGTATGTGGTAATATTTCTAACCTTATACAATTAGGATAAATAGAATATTTTTGAGTTTGGTTACCATTTGGAGTGAAAGATGGGTTAGTTTTAAAAATTTATTAAGAATGAAATCCTACATGACAAATAAGTATATTTCCATACGTTCTTATTAAATCTCTTAAATAAATTCATGAACTTTATGAAAGGTAACTTAAAGCAAAAACTTTGTCGGTTAACTTTTCCAACTGGGGATTCAATGATCGTTTAACCAATCACATGTTTGTGATTTTCTTGTGGTTACATTTCTCCTAATCCCGTTTTCTGCAAATCTCCATCAGACCTTGATGGTTTGTTTTTCCTCCATATCCATATTTTCATATAATCCTAGTATGGGCTATCTCGGGTGACCTTTGTACTTCTCTTTCTTTCTTTTAAACTTATATTTTTATTAACCTTATTTCTGATGTGGGTTTTCCACAAAGGTATTTTCTATTTTCAACCTTTTATATTCAATTTTTTTTTTCAAATTTCATGAACGCAATTTATTTAAGGAGGGGAAAATGTAACACCCCAAGCTTCCATGATATGCTTCTCAATCAATAATGCAATAGCTTGCGTTGTACGCAAGTTCAAGATTCTAACACACCGCGATCAATAAAAATAGCCATTATGAATAGTAATACCCACTTTTTGAAATTATATATATTTTATATTTCAAAATTGACTTCATTTTTGGATTCGTAATATCGAAATTAGCCCTTGTTGAATTTTTGGTATTTTTCTGAGAACTTCCAAATTTTTATGAATAGTGAAAAATACTTAAAAACAATTTTTTTAATAAAAATAAATTATTGTGATAAATTATACTATTTAGTGGTTTTAAAGTATAATTATAATATATTTTTACCATTTTATCCAATTGTGGTCATTAGAAATAATTTCACTTTGAAATTGGACATAAACAATTGTCAATCTTTTGATATATATTGTTTCTTAAAAACACGCTATTTGTTGTGAAAGCGGAAATTAATTATAAAATTAATTAATGAAACTTATATATTTGGAATTTTTTAAAATATACATCATTTTTTGAATTCAGAAAATAAATTATAGATTAGGGTGAAATTTTGGCATTGTTCGGAAAAACTTAAATTTTTGATGAATAGTGAAACCACTAAGTGGTAGTTAAAAAATTGATTTTTCGTTTAAATGAAACACTACCACTTCTGTGATTTGATTTTAAAAAATCCTAAATAAACAGTTTTCATTAAAACTTAAAATGTTGTTCAATGGGATTAAAATAATTTTTGGTGAATAGTAACTTTTAAGTTTAATTAATCGCGATTAAAGGTAATTAGTGAAATTTAAGGTAAAAATGATATTATAAAATTATTAAAATACCTTTACAATTGTCCTACCCCTATTGGATGAGTCATGGCAGACCAAGAAAATCCATGAGTCAACATGGGGACCCCATGGAGCCACTTTGGTAGGAAAATGACATTAAAAAGTTTTTATTTAATGTTAAAATAAAAATGTCACAAACATGAGTTGTTTTACTATAGAATTTTTTAAAAAGGGTTATACAAGTCATATTTTTTACTATATATATTCATTATAAAGATAAAAATATTTCCTACATCATGATAATTTGTTTATAATATTTAGACATTAAATAAATTTAATTATTTATGACATCATGATGATGCAGCGATTAACTCATTAATTAATGATTTAAATTAAATAAAAAATATAATATAAAATAGAAGACTTACACTTGTCAAAAACCTTTTGGATGAGTATATTTCGAACCCTTGTCACATTATACTCTAAATATATAAGTGTGGGACCTTTAAAATCCGAAACTCATTATATAATAAAGTAACATTTCATGACTTTCCACGAGTGCCCCTCCTCTCCTCTTATAAAAGGCCCCCACCACTACCACCTTATTCACACCATTAAATCCATTTTTCTCAGCCTACCTCTGCAAAAATACTCTCCCAACTCTCTTATATTACTCCTAGAAGCCTCACTTTGGGCAGATGTCTTCCCAAGGAAGCCTTTGGCTCAAATAAAAAAGAGTTACCCGATTTTAAGGTAATGTCTTCTCTAATGTTGTTTTGTTTTATTTTGCTTCTCCAACCCCCTAAAAACTTTTTATTCTTTTCTTCTGTAACAACACCAGTATATTAAATATAATAGGATTTTTTTATGAGAATGATTTTATTTACACTCACACACACCTTCTTCTACTGGTTAATGAACATACTGTTTTTGTGGGTGGCGAATTACTGCCTCACGAAACAATGATTGTTCTATCTTCTCCTACCACCTCTCATGGTGGCCATTATGATGACACTATTATTATATATGATATATATTATGTTTTTGTTTTCCTTATCATTCTTTATTTCTAATTTATAGCATACCTTTATGATTTCCATTATGGGTAAACACGATAATTTCATTTTTGGAAGTGCGGACTACCGCCCCCTCAAAGTGATTTGAATCGTTAATGCCATATGTGGGATGTATAAAGGACGGAGTAAATGGTATTATACATTATATTATATTGGAATTATAGTATACCTATATATAATTATAATTTCATTCCATTAAATATGAAATATAAATGAAAGTAGCGTTCATTCGTACGTACGGCTTACCGTCTCCATGAACGGTGCATTTCATTTCTTACCTCTAAATGTTATGTAATATTATAAATGCCTGTATATAATTGATATATATGATATATATGATATATACATCATGAATATAATTCTGTATATAATGGATATTTCACCACATGAACATCTTGTAATTATAAGAAATTTATTTTTGACTCAAGTATCAAAGATCGACAAACCAACCGTTATTAACTTAAATAATTACATAATGTTCATAACATGGTAATAAGTGATATTATAGGAATAATGAACTTGAAAAAGGTTCTGAAGAAAGTATATATTAACACTAGTTTATTATTCTGGAGGTTAAAAAGAAGTCGAGTCAAGTCGGACACGAGGTAAGGGTATTTCTTAACCCAATTTCCATTATTTGGGTTAATCTCCTACTTTCAAATTATGTCATGATATTATTATGTCCTATCTTGTATTTGTACTTTTTTATGTTTACTTATAGTTAATACACATAATAGATCTATTTTTTTAAAAAAAATGATATATGTAAAGGACTTCATCTCAATCTCCATTCATTGAGGCATATTTTGTTTTATACTCAAATTTCTTTTATACAGTGTATAAACCCCTTTGACATTTACATTTATTCAAAAGGAATATTTATATACAAATAATTTTATTAAATGACAAAAAGGGAATTTTTTTCTTGTCGTATGTATGCGGCGACAACGACTTCTCCGCCGCAATGACCATTATTTGAATTTCAGCTTCCTCTACAAGCCATAACATGTTTTAAATGAAAGATAAATACAAAGTTTTAATTTTATTTTATTCTGGTATTGAAAATGGTTTTGAAAATGTTTTTGTTATATTAATGTGTTGCATTGATATATTGTGATTGAAATATGGAAATTTTATGTTTCCTTTATGCATGTTTTATGTGATACGATTATGTTATGGTTTATGATATGTTTAAACCAGTTCATATGACGAATGCATTGGACTTAATAAGTGACGGGTGGAGCCCGCTATAGCTCCTCGATGCATCGGCATGTCTCATGAGACAAACTAGTGTCTTGGCATAAGGCCTTGACAAAATCTTATTTGTGGTCTCGGCACGAGGCCTTGGCTACGTGGTTATGATAGTCTGGAATTAGGCATTACATCATTATGAAAGTGGTTATTGATATTGCATGTGATTATTCGACTAGTATAATATCCATTTGAATAAGTAAATGACATTATTTAATCTAATTTTTTCCATATTATGCTAAAGTTCATGTTTAAAAGGCTTTTGTTTTAGTTATACATTGACTTAAATGTTAATGTTTATTTATGAAAGCTTCCGCTATATTGTTATCCTTACTGTGCATCTGAGCTCACCCCTTTCAATGTTTTAATTTTTTCCAGGATATGAAGAAGTATTTTAGGAATGACCTGCAGGGATAGTCTGAAGGGTATTTGAGTGTTGAAAATGGAGACTATGTTATTGTAGCTTTTCACTTTGTGATGTAATGTAACATTTATGAATGTATCTAGTGTTTCGAAGGCAACTAAACTAATCGGTCTTTGGAGACTTGATCTTTGGTGATCATGCCAATGTTATGAAATAACACACCGACTCTGGGTAGCGGGGGTCATGGCATTACAAAGTGGATCAAGATTCATGGTAATCCCATACAGTTTTCAAAATATTGTGGTATATTCTATCCATGAGGAAACCATTCACATAGTTTCCTTGGGGAGGGAATACTTGGGTGTGACAAGTCATGTGACATAGAACATGAAACTATCCAAGGAATATGGTTTTCAATAAGCTCACTAATGGTTTCCCTTTAACCGTGTTCCATCCTTTTTCCACTTGCTTATGATCCCAAAATAACCATTTTTCTTCCAAAAAAACTCATAGAAATGTCTAATATATAATCATGTTACCAAAAATAAACAAATTAATCCATCAAAACAAAATCACTTATGTGACAATTCTCCCCCCACCCATGTAAGCTTTCCACCCCTCGAAAGTCACTCCCAAGTTTGATCAGAGAACAAAAAATGGGCACTCCTTCTCAACCCAAGATTCTTTCTCACAAGTCTCATTCTCTTCACTACCATCCTTCCAAAGAAATCATACCAATGGTATGGAATTACCATAAATAACTTTATCCTAGGAATCCATATTCTGCACTAGCCACTCAAACATAGAAAAATCCAATTCCAACTCCAACTGTTCCTAATTCAACACATGGGATGGATCCAGATTATAATTATTCAGCTGTGAAACATAAAACATGTCATGAATCGATATTAATTGAGAGGGAAAAGTAAACCAGTATGCCACTTTACCAACCATCTCAGTGATCCCAACATGTCTGACATACCTCAGTGTTAGCTTACCTTGCTTACCCAAATAAGGTTCCACTTTTATGTTCACATGGTCACCCACATGTTACATCAAAACATAGAACCTTTGATCAATTCAAGACTTATGGTGACTATGTGATATCAAAAAAATGATACCTGATTGACTTGAATTTATCAGACGTTTCCCATTAAAGGTTTAGTAAAAATAACAAGGTCTCACCCACCTCATCCCAACACAAAGGATAATGATACATTTGACTGTAGTGCACCTCTAAATGATCCATTCAATTATATGATTGGTTACTATTTTTATATGAAAACACTCAAATTCATAGACCAATATCGAATATGCCTCTAAAATTATTCACACATTCCTAGAGCATGTATTCCAAGATCTGATTTTCCTCATTCATCTAACAATTTTTTTTGAGGGTGGTATTTCATGCTCAACTTAACCTAAGACCTCATCAACTTTGGAAGGACTTTCCAAAACCATGAGGTAAAATGATTATTTCGGTCTAAAAGAATTTCTGAAAGAATACCATTAATCATCATTATCTATTGAGAATATAACCAACACAACTCTTCCACCTTTGTTGAGTCCTTGATCAAAATGAAATGGGTTGATTTGGTCATATGTTCAATCACTATCCATATAGAATTATGTTCTCCAATGTGTACAAGGTAAGATAAAACAAAATTCCATGGAGACTTCATTATACTTATAGGTAATAATGGGCAAGGGATGAAATAGACTAAAGATCCTTTGATGATATTCTTTAACTAGTATACATGTATAACACCATGATATAAATTCAACGATATCCCACCTCATACCTAGCCACAAGAACTACCGATGAACATCATAGAACATCATGGTGGTACCATAATGAATGCCCCCCTGAGACTTGTGACTATCCCGCATCACCAACTTTCATAATAACAACAGTACTAAGAATAAACCATGACAACACAAAACTCTTTCATGAGACAAAAACCATTCACAAGGCCCCTCTCCGCTAATTAATAATTGCATAGAATTCTAGCATAGCCCATCACCCAACTTCTCTTTCCAAATAATCTCTAAAAAGGAAGGTGTCTACTGAAAACTGGCCAATAAAACACCTCTACTATGCTCAATGGTATCCACGTGAATCTGAGAAAAAGGACCCAAAAATTTCCACTCATCATTGTACTCTTTTAATGATTTCACCAACACTTTCCTACTCATGGAATATACAATCACGTTACCTTTACTTGGGGTAGGCACGTTATTGAAATCAAACCCCTAAAGCTATTACACCTTATAATGCTACCTTAGATTTAGATATTTCTAGAAAATATGTAAGAAAAAATCTTATGATCTAAATAAACCACAAAATTCTCCCCCAAAAGATAATGACACCATCTATTCATGGTGTAAATCACCACTGCCCATTCTAGGTCATGGTTTGGGTAATTATTTACATGTGTTCAGAGTTGGTGTGAACCATAAGCCACCAAATGACTATCCTACATCACCACACAACCAAAACCCATAACCGTGGCATCATATTAGACCACATACCATTTTATAAATTCTAGAAAAATTATAACATTGGAAGTGTTCATCCCCCTCTTAGGCTTCTCAATGTATTCTTGACACTCAGAATTCTATTAAAACTTCAGACACTTCTAAGTGAGTGCTGACATAGGTGAAGTAGGCTAAGATACATCTTGAGAAAACCTCCTATAATTCCCTTCCATACCCAAAAATATAATGATATTGAAAACATTTTTGGGATCTCCCATGACATTACACCAATGATCATTTTAAGGTCCACCAAAACCCCATGTTCTAACACCACATGACCCTGAAACATAATCCACTTAATCTGGAAGGTTCACTTAGAAATATTTGGAAATAGGAAATGATCTTGAAGAGTTCCCAACATAATCCTAAAATACTGCGCAGGCTCCTCCACGGTCCCGAAATAGAAAAGGATGGCATAAAAAAACACTATAAAAGTGTCAAGTTACTGGTGGGACACTCTGTTGATAAGAAAAATAAATACCATTGTTGCGTTTTTCAATTCAAAAGGCAGGGCCAAGTACTCAAAATGGTCCTACATACTCTAGAAATATGTTTTCAAAACATCCACCTTTCTTACTCTAACTTGGTTATATCTAGAACATAGATCGATCTTAAAAACCCTCATCTCCGGACAAATTTGATTAAAAATGTCATCAATTCGGGTAAAGTGATACGTATTCTTAATTGTCACCTTATTCACCTTCCTATAATAAACACACAACTAGAGAGATCTGATAGTATTTTTTAGAAACAAGACTAGGACGGTCCAAGGAGAGATGCTCGTGCGAATGAATCTTCTGAATTCAAAATAATTTAGTTTTACATTTAATTCCCTTAAATATGTGGGGGATATACAGTAAAAGGGATGATATATCCTCTATATTCCTAGTGCCATATCTAGGATGAACATTACATCCTGATCTGGGGGGAAATTTGAAAAGTCATTTGGAAACACCTACAGAAACTCATCCACTAAATCGGGTAATCCACCCTCCGAAGCACCCTCGTCATCCCCCATTGTGAGTGAAGATATCTAAAAAATGTGGTTTACCAACTCCAAAAATGGAGGTACAACATGTCCCAACCGAGGATCCCATTATCCTTGAAAAACCTAGGTACATCAATCAAGTTCCATGATACTCACTCGTTGGCAATAACAGTCAATTTTCAACTGAAAATACACCATCCAATCTATGCCAATAATCACATAAAATCAGCCCATCTCCGAAACATGGAAATCTCATTCCATCTCGACACCTGACACAGTGATCATGCATGATGGACACCTAAACCCTTCTCTCGCTTCATACCATGAAATGTTACTAAATCCATAGCATATGTCTTTATCTCAGTTAAAAAATTTGACACATTCTTGATATGGGAAAAAATACAATAAATATATTCACCTATATAAAATAGGACAATAGATAGTGATGATGAAATAAGAATTGTAGCTCCAATAGTCATTGGTCCAAAATCCGAATCTATTGGTGATCGATCCCAAAAATGATGATTCCTTCTCTCAGCCTCTACCTATGAATGAACTATATCCTATAGATATGCCCTAAACAAACTCTACCCACAATAAGATACATCCTTGCTGCTATAACCTCTAAACTGAGAAACCGCTATCATGGATTGTTCTAATCGGACTGACTTCCCTTTAAAAGTGGCAGATCCTGCACCACTATGATATGGGAATTCCACCTTGAAAAAACATTTCTTTTTTCCCATAGAACCAAATCAATGGTTGTTCTTGGGTGGACGTGAACATACATATCACATTTTCCCCACATTCCCACACTAATGTAACACAACAGACCCAGAATTGGAATCCAAAAATGGGGACATCCATAAAGGATAGCTTGAACTACCACCTCCCCTGTTCTCTTTCATCTCTTGCTTATTCTTCTTCCCATATTAGTTTCCACTACCCTAGACCACTACTGACAGTGATCAATAGAAGAAAAACTTACCTCTATGATTGTAACACCCCGAGATTTTATGATAAATATTATTTTTAATTTCTTTGATGCCTTGTGTTGTACGCTACACAATGATTAGATTGTTCTATACGCAAATTTTTATTATCTTGTATTATATGCAACACTATTCTCAGCTTGTGTTGCACGCAAGAGCGGCCAACCTCAATAGCCTGTGTTGTACGCAATACCGAGTTTTACTAAACAATGATATATTATTATAATATAATTATGAACTAGATTTTATGAATAGTATTAAACGCATTTTGAATTTAATAAAATTATTATTCATCTTAAACATTTTCTAGAACATGCTATAAGAACAAAATAAAATTTTCAGATTAAAGATGTATTTTCCAAAAAATGCAGGTTTCCCACCTTTTGATGGCGCACTTATATAAAATCTAATTTTTGAAAAGTATATAAGTTAAATTTTAAAAATTAAATTATTATTTTGAATGAGGATATAAAAATTTACATTGGATAAATTTTTTACATTATTATGATAATCTTCATATTTTTAGGAATTGTAAAAATAGCTAAATTTTGATTAAAAACAACTTGTTTCATCAAGATTATTTATATGGTTAAATTATAATATTTAATGGTTTTAAAGTATAAATAGAATATATTTTTACCCTAAAATTTTATGTATTTCATTATTATTAATTTTATATTAAATTCATAGGTAAAAACATTTCAATCCTTTGTAATGTTTTAACTTTTTGAACCTGTTTTCTCAACAGTAGAATTAATTTTAAATTAAATAATACAACTTCGGGGTTTTGAATTTCAAAAAATGGATTCTATATTTGGAATTAGTAGGTCAAAATTATGTTAAAATTCTACTTTTTCTTTATGGGAATTATGAATAGTAAATACGGTAAATTTTATTTACTATAGTTAAAGGTAAATCAGGTAATTAGGAGTAAAAATAATATTATAAAATTACCCTAACACTTGTATTAATATTATTGGATGATTATATTTTTTCCAAAAATATAATTTGGTCGAAATGGTATCTTTTGGAACCAACTTATATGTGTTTACGAGCATTAATTTATTTTATCTAAAGAAAGTGAAATATGTCTCACTCAAACATTAAAAATTAAGGTATTTTTAATATAAGGTTTTACAAAATATAAATTATTTTATAAATAGACATTTTATAGATAAATTTTTTTCTTCATCATGGTAATATATTTTTGAATTTTAATAAATATATAATTAACTTATTAGCTTATACATTAATGATGTAGAAATTATTTATTTAGTGAAAAATCAATAATATAGTTTTCATTAAAATAATAATACCCTTTAAAAGGACCAGAAACTTGACCAAAACTTATTGGTAGAGTATATATATACCCTAATAATCCAAAGATAGACTTGTGGACCATTTGGAGCCTTATGAAATAGATTATGACATTTATATTATTTTATTTTAAATGATGTCAAAGTTGACACGTTTATAATTTAATAAACATATCATTATAAAAGATGGGGTTTTTAGAAGATAAATTCGACTAAAACTGTTATTATGAAATATATTAGATTTTTATTCATCATTGTATTTTATTATTAATTTTTATGCAACAAATAAGTATATTGAATAATTATTCAAAAATGTTGTAGTCATTATTTTATTAAGAAAAAATATCAAATAAACGGTTTTAACGATATTAAAATAAATATAATATAAACTAATTAAAGTGATCTAAAAATATTATAGATTAATTTGACATGTTATGAATCTATTAAATCTTTTTTTTGAATATATCCTCCGTTTGGATTTTATTTAAATTCAAATAAATGAATAGTGTCAAAATTGACACTATTGATATTTTATAAAAATAAAATATTATTAAATTGTTTATAAATCAAAAAAATATTTAAAAATTATAAATTGAAACTAAAATGGTCTAAAATTACATAAATTATCAAATTATCTAGAATTCACTACACATAAGTTAGTATTTATAAAAATTTAAAATTTAAATTATTATTACCACATATAAGATTAAATAGATTAAATAAGTATAAATCAAATTTATAAGGTTTAAAATATTTTCCCAACATGTATAAATATTATTTTATGATGATATTACAAACCTATATCATCTCATATTATAATTTGATTCATTTTGGAGGTTTTTAGGTGGGGTTTGAGTTTATTATAAATTAATATTTTGGTGGTTTCCAAAAGAGCCCCTCTCCTCTTTTATAAAAGGGAACATCCTCCCTCTTCTCTTTACTCCATTTTAAGCCTTCATGCTCGTCCAAACCCTAAGAATTAATCTTATCAACCTCTCTAGTTATATTATAGAGATTCTGATCTTCTCAAAAGACCAACTCTAGTGCCCTAAGAGGAATTTTAAAAGAAGCACGTCGAGGAAGAGGTAATCTCTTCTACCGATTCTTTAAAGTATCATTATTCTCCTAATTCATCTTAATTAGTTGTTTCATTATAAATTAATAACATAAGTTTCACTAATATACTGATATGTTAATATATATATGAAACATACCAATTTAACCTTATATACATCTTACGAAAAATGAAATCATCGCACATACGTACATATGACTAACTGTCACCACGCCGTTGTGTAATATGTTTTCCACCACCACCATACTTGGATGGGTATAATTGTGTAAATAATGACTATGTATGATTATTATAACTTTATAATTATTCTGAGATATTATATCATCCACTCCAATTCCATTCAATAATTATGGGAATGATATCATCACTCGTTCGTACATACAGATTACCATCTCCACGACGCGATGTGATTCATTCTCCATGTTAACCATTCCAGAATGATTATAAAGTATATATAATAAATAATCATGAAATATATGACATAATAATGATACTGTATTTATGTTTATGTTATTTACTTACTTCCATTCAATTTAATAAGGAAACAAAAACAACGTTCATGCGTATGTACGACCTACCGTCTCCATGAACAGTGTATTTCATTCCATTTATCAATCTATTATATATATGTATATTATGAATATATATTATATATAAATAATTTTTTTAAATTCTGGAATTAATTAATCATGATCTATGTAATCTAATGAATAATTACAAGTCAAAACACGTATGATGAACGATACATTTAAACCCAAAACAGTACTTTAACATTGAATTGACAAACGAACGAGTAATATATACTCGTAAGTGAATCATATATGATATAAAAAATATTATAATGGTTTTAATACAAGTTAATAATATGTTTGAACCCACTATAAAAGAGTCTCAGACACATACAGATAATATTGGACATAAGGTAAGGGATAATTATTCCAATCCGGTTCTTATCCGAGATTGTTTATTCGTATGTATTTACTAAGGTTATGTTTATCATCCATGTCCTTGTTTTCTAAAAAATTTTCATAAAATTTTTACCATTATTCCATGTATTATTAAAGTCATTTATTCCCTTTTTTGATTTTTACGATATGGTATGGAAGGAATCTTTCTTTTGTTTACCATACGAGGTACTTTTTAACTTTTCCTACAAAAGTACGAGAAGAATGTTTTTATTAACTTATACAGCATGAATGGATTTTTACAATTTCATAACCCATTATTTTCATGAATCATCCTCTATAATATTTCATGATTATTTTCAATAAAATAATTTTCTTTTAAAATTTCATTGCATTTTGTGAAATGAAAATGATTTTTAAGAAGAAAGGATATTTTCCTCAAGAATTCATTTCAAGTGTTTTATCAAAACTATTTTTCATATAAGATGAATTTATTTAGTATGTTTATATTTCAAGTATAATGTATCTATTATTTAAATGGTTTGATTTTTTTTATGATTAAATTAAATCCATTTGTTTTATATGGATTATGTTATGAAGGTATGATGTTTATGAAACCCATTTTATTCTTTGGGTTATAATGATGGATTTATGATTGTTTTGTGGCACACATAATAATGATATCAATATGAGATGCGTGGGATCTATATCTCCCTCCAATGCATTGGGTAAATAATTATATCTCATTAGATAAACATGGCTGGAAGGACAAGTAAATCTTCTTCAGTAATATAGGGCTGGACCGACAAGTAAACTCGGTTCAGTAATGGACTTTATCCACTTTGATGGACTTGGAAGAAATGCCTTGGATACTATGGAAATCATATCATGTGCAGAATGGTTTTCCAAAATTACATGTTTTATCCCAATACTATTTTATCATGATTAATATTCCTTTATGATCTATGCATTATGTACTTCCATGTATTATGTCATTGCTCAAGATTTTGATGTTTAGATATTATGTGTATGTTTTTACGTTCAAATTTTTATGGACTGTTTTATGTTATCCATGTTTACCCTTACTGAGCATTCTAGATCACCATTTTGTATATTTCTTTTCCCTAGGATATAAGGAAATGTTTTAGGTATGAAAACAAAAGGGGATGATCTTTGTGGGAGATGTTTATGATCTTTCACCATGATTAGAAGATTATGTTCTGAGTTTCCAAAGACACTAAACTACTACGGTCCTTGGGTGTCTGTTTTGGTTATGTATTAAGTATTCCGAAAAAGAAATGTAATGTACATGTACGTCAAGCTTGGGTCTCTACAGTTGGTATCAACAGAAAGGTTTAGTCAACCTTTGAAAACTATGCTGCGAAAACTTTAGGGAGATCCCTGGAAATATTTCTAAGGTATGTCTAGGGATATCCCTAAGGTTAAGAATAAGTATAAGATATAGTCCTAGAATTATGTTAACAATCATGAATAAACTAGGGTGAACCAAAGCTGTCATAGATTAAAGAAGGTGTCATAAGTTATACATCTTATAAGTTACTTTTTATGATTATGTGGTTCCTCATTATTTTAATTGTTTATTACACAATGGTTTTTAGTTTTAGTTAATGGAAGGAACTAGAAGGAATTAGGTTAACATTGAATCTGATGGAAAAATTGGTAACTATGAGCTATGAAATTGCATAATGCCTAGAGATAAAGATATTGTGATTATTACAAATCATTCATCACGATATATGATTAAAAAAGTGACATTAGTGGTATTCCTAATTCATAAAATATAAGGAAGATGGACTTTTATACGTGTTCTCATGGAGAGGAACATAGAGCAACGAAGATGAAGCTTTCTGCATATCAAGAATAAGGGAATAATAACCTTGAGGAATACCTCAAATGGAGGGAAAGATGTTATCTATGTGGGGGAAAGGGTGACAGAGTGACAGAATGTTATGGGGTTCAATGTATTATCTATGGTGAACATGGGAATTACCCAACTCAATTCCCTGACCTAAGAGGTTACTTCTAAATCGAGGAAGGACCTATTCCATGCCAATCATTGAAGAGGATGGATTAAAGGGATTATGTATTGTAATTCAAGAATAATTTTGTTGAGGTACTTTTATGGTATATTGAAATATCTTGGTATTGGTGCATTGTGGTTTTCCATAAGAATATGGTACTGGTAACCATGAAAAGTGATTGAAATATTTTTGGAAAGAAGACGATATGCATATAATGAAGGGATAAGGAGAATATAATATGTTTGTAAATATTAATGATCTCATGACTAATATAAGGATAAAGTGATATCATGGTTTGAGTATATAGAAATTTTGGGATTTTTGTATGTGGAAAGAGTTAACTTTTGACAGCATTCATGTTTTCACTAAGGTTCTATGGTAATTTAAGTTTCAATAAAATACATGATTAAGGTATTCACATGTTTGGAATGTGACTAATAGAATATATATTATGATATATGGGGGATAAATGATTGTATTTACATGCTTGGTAGATGACCTCTCTAGTAATCCTTTTCTTTATAATATGAGATTGGACAGAAGTATTTTGGGTAAGCCTAAAGAATGGAATGAATTAAGTTGGACATCAGATATTATTATTTAATGCTAAATGTTTTTTCAATAATGTTATAATAATATAGTTTTAGAAAACGGACAACCCACAGGATGGGCGATAACCCATCGGACAACCCACAACCGAAGTGCGACAAGCCATTACCACCTACCACTGGCCTACAAGAAGTCCCTGGTTAGTATAAATTAGTCTTATTTTATTAAGTGGTATGATAGATGAATTATAAGTCTCTTTTTGGAAACATATAAGATAAATATCACTATATATGTATTTGATAACTTTTTCAAACCTTTTGTTTGAGACAAATGGAATGAGCCATCATTCTACCACATGATATGCTTACACTTCAAGAATGATAAATTGAACTTCATTTTTTTTAAATAATAGATGAAGTGGAAATTTTTCATGGAATAACCAATGATGATATTACACTGAAATCAAGTAAGTATTTTTTTCCTTGTTCAAAAATTTATCAGCATTAGGGAAATGATATTGAAAACCAAAAATGTTGTCCTAGTACCCTCATATACAACAAATCAAATGGTACCTAAGATAATCAAAAATTTATGCCTTTTTTATAGTTGTATTTTTCATAGCCATGTTCTCTACCATTCTTCATTAGAACATGATGATCATATTTCTCTTCCATATCGATATTTTCACCTATATTCTCCTGTGAGGAAAGACAATGGTGAGTTACTTTGGGTGATAAATATGTTTTTAACATTCCTTTTCAAAATTATGTTTTGGTATTCCTTTTTACGATGTCAGTTTATATGAAATAAGCTTCCATGTAGAAAATGATTTATAACCCTGACGAATTTCGAGGGAGAAATTCTTTTTAAAGGGGTGGGGGTAGAATGTAACAACCCAAGATTTTGTGAGAAATATTCTTTTTAATTTCTTTGATGTCTTGTGTTGTATGCTACACCAAGATTAGCTTTCACTATACGCAACACCGTATTAGCTTTTAGTGTACGCAATAATAACCTTGTATTGTGTTGCACGCAAGAGCGACCATCCTCAATAGCGTGTGTTGTACGCAATACCGAGTTTCACTAAACAACGATATATTATTATAATATTATTATGAACTAGCCGTTATGAATAGTATTAAACAAATTTTTAATTTAATAACATTATCATTCATCATACACTTTTTATAGAACATGGTATGAGAACAAAATCAATTTTGTAGATAAAAAATGTATTTTTAAAATAAATGTCATTTTGCTGCCTTTTGATGGCGCACTCATTTAAAATATAATTTTTGACAACTTTATAAGTTCAATTTGAAAAATTAAACTTATTCTTTTGAATCAGGATATAAAAATTTCTATTGGATAATTTTTTGACATTATTCTAATAACCTTCATATTCTGATGAATAGTAAAAATAGGCTAAATTTTAATTAAAAACAACTTCTTTCATCAGGATAATTTATATGGTTAAATTAAAATATTTAATGGTATTAAAGTATAAATAGAATATATTTTTACCATTTAATATTATGTATGTCATTATCATTAATTTTACATTGAATTCATAGGTAAAAACATTTCAATCTTTTGCAATG
This sequence comes from Viscum album, assembly GCA_963277665.1. Classification (NCBI taxonomy): domain Eukaryota; kingdom Viridiplantae; phylum Streptophyta; class Magnoliopsida; order Santalales; family Viscaceae; genus Viscum; species Viscum album. The sequence continues at coordinate 1,105,188,577 of OY728137.1, forward strand.
TTTTAACTTTTAAAACCCGTTTTCTCAATAGCAGGATTAATTTTAAATTAAATACTGAAAAATCTATGTTTTGAATTTGGAAAAATTTATTCCATATTTGAAATCAGTAGGTCCAAATTATTTTAATAGGATACTTTTTATTTTTAGTCATTATGAATAGTAACTACGGTAAATTTTATTTACTATAGTTAAAGGTAAATTAGGTAATTAAGGGTAAATATAATCTTATAAAATTACCCTAACACATGAATTGATATAATTGGATTATTATATTTCGTCCTAAAATATACTTGGGTCGAAATGGTATCCTTTATAACCCACTTGTATGTGATTAAGACCTTTAATTTATTTTATTTAAGCAAAGTGAAATATGTCTCACTCAAACTTTAATAATTAATGTATTTTTAATATAAGGTTATACAAAATATAAATTAGATTATAAATACTCATTTTAAATATAAAATATTTTTCGTCATCATGGAAATTTATTTGTGATTTTTACGAAATATATAATTACCTTAATAGCTTATACATTAATGATCTAGAACTTATTTAAATAGTGAAAATTCAATAATATAGTTTTTATTATAATTATAATACTGATCAAAAGGACTAGAAACTTGGAAATAACTTATTGGTCGAGTATATCAATACTCTAATAATCCAATGGTTTACTTGTGGACCATTTGAAGTCTTATAAAACAGATTATGAAATTTATATTATTTTATATTAAATGATGTCAAAGTTGACACCTTCATAATTTAATAAACATATCATTCTAATAGTTGGGTTTTTTTGAAGATAAAGTTGACTAAAAGGAATATAATGATATCTATTAGATTTATATTAATCATAGTAATTTATTATTAATTTTTATTCAACAAATAAGGATATTATATAATGATACAAAATGTTGTAGTAATTATTTTATTAAGAAAAATATCAAATAAATGGTTTTAAAAATATAAAAATAAATATTATATGACTAATTAATGTGGTCCACAAATATTTTAGATGAATATGACAATTTATTAATCTATAAAAATAATTTTTTCGAATATATACTCTGTTTTAATTTTATTTAAATTCAAATAAATGAATAGTGTCAAAATTGACACTATTGATATTTTATAAAAATAACATATTATTAAATTGATTAAAAATCACAAAAATATTTAAAAACTATAAATTTAAATTTAAATGGTCTAAAATTTCATAAATTATCCAATTATGGAAAATTCACAACACATATGTAAGTATTTATAACAATATAAAATTTAGAATATTATTACCACAAATAAGATTAAATAGATTAAATAAGGATAAATCAAATTGTTAAGGTCTAAAATAATTTCCCAACATGTATAAATCATTTTGGATGATGATATTTAAACCCTATATCATATCATATTCTAATTGGAGTCATTTTGGCGGTTTTTAGGTGGGGTTTGAGATTATTAAAAATTAATATTTTGTAGGTTTCCAAAAGTGCCCCTCTCTTCTATTATAAAAGGGAACCTCCTCCCTCTTCTCTTCACTCCATTTTAAGACATAAAGCTCGACCAACCCCTGGAAATTCCTCTTATAAACCTCTTTATTAATATTATAGAGGTTCTAGTCTTCTCAAAATACCAACTCTAGTACCCTAAGAGAAAGTTTAAAAGTGGCACGTCGAGGAAGAGGTAATCTCTTCTACCGATTCTTTCAAGTTTCTTTCTTCTTCTACTTAATATTCTTTAGCTGTTTCATTATAAAGTAATGGCATCAGTATCAATAATATACTTATATGTTATTATAAATATGAAACAACCCTATTTCACTTTATATACATCCTACGAAAAATGAAATCACCACACGTGCGTACATACAGCTTACAGTCTCCACGCTATAGTATAATCTATTTTTCCACCACCACCATACTTCGAAGGGTATAATGGTGCAAATAATGACTATATATGATTTTATAACATCATATGGATTCTGAGATATTATATCATCCACTCCAACTCCTTTTAGTAATAATGGGAATGATATCATCGCTCGTGCATACGTACGGATTACCATCTACACGACGCGATTAGATCCATTCTCCTTGTTAACCATTCGAGAATGATTATAAAGTATATATAATAAATAATTATGAAATATATGAAATAATAATGATACTGGATTTATGTATTTGTTATTAACTTACTTTCATTAAATGTAATAAGGAAACAAAAATAACGTTCATGCGTATGTACGGCCTACCATCCCCGTGAACAGTGTATTTCATTCCATTTATCGATCTATTATGTATATGTATATTCTGAATATATATTATATATAAATAATGTTTTACTTTATGTATGTATGTAATCATGATCTATGTAATCATATGAATAATTACAAGTCAAAACACGTAAGATGAATGAAACAATTTAACCCAAAACACTGCTTTAACAAGTAATTGACAAATGAATGGGTAATATAAACATGTAAGTGAATCATATATGATATCATAAATAGTATTATGGTTCTGATGCAAGTTAATAATATTTTGAAACCCCCTATATAGGAGTCTTGGACACATATAGAAGAAATTGGACATATGGTAGGGGATTATTATTCCAATCTCATTATTATATGAGATTGTTTATTCGTACATATTTACCAGGGGTTATGTTAATCATCCATGTCCATGTCTTCTAAAACTATTTTCATAAATTTTTTACTATTATATAATTTATTTTTAAATTCATTTATATCATTTTTTGACTTTTACCATATGGTATGGAAGGAATATTACTTTTTTTTACCATACGAGGTACTTTTTGATTTTTCTGGAAAAAGTATGAGAAGGAAGTATTTTTAACTTATACAGAATGAATGGATTTTTACAGTTTCATAACACCTTATTTTAATGAAGCTTACTATACTATATTTCATGATTATTTTCAATAAAATACCTTTCTTTTAAAATTTCATGGCATTTTGTGAAAAGAAAATGATTTGGAAGAAGAAAGGATATTTTCCTCAATAATTCATTTCAAGTGTTTCATAAAAACTATTTTCCATATAAGATGAATTTATTTAGTATGATTATGTTTCAAGTATAATGTCTCTATAATTTATATGGTTTTAATTTTCGTATTATGAAATGATATCCATTTTTTTATATGGATTATGTTATGAAGGAAAAATGTTTATGAAACCCATTTTATTCTTTGGGTTATGATGAATGATTTATGATTGTTTTGTGGAACACTTAAGAATGATTTTAATATCGGATTGGTAGGACCTATATCTCCCTCCAATTCATTGTGTAAAGGTTTATATCTCATGAGATAAACATGGTTGGAATGGAAAGTAAATCTGGTTCAGTAATACAGGGCTAGAACGACAAGTAAACCCTGTTCAGTAATGGAATTTGTCCACTATGATGGTCTTAGAAGTAATGGTTGTGCTAATATGGAAATAATATCATGTGCTTAATGGGTTTCCACAATTACGTGTTTTATCCCCATGTTATTTTATCATGATTAATGTTCTTTTATGATCTATTCCTTATGTAATACCATGTTTTATTTCATTGCTTGAGATTTTGATGTTTAGATTTTATGTTCATGTTTTTATGTTCAAATGTTTATGGATTGTTTTATGTTCTCCAGGTTTACCCTTACTGATCATTCGAGCTCACCAATTTGTATGTTTACTTTCCCCAGGATATACGGAATAGTTTTAGGTAGGAAAACAAAAGGGGAAGATCTTTATGCGAGATGTTAATGATCTTTCACCATGATTATAAGATTATGTTCCATGTTTCCAATGACATTTAACAACTACAGTCCTTGGGGGTCTGTTTTGGTTATGTATTAAGTATTCCGCAAAAGAAATGTAATGTCCTTGTATGTCAAGCATGGGTCTCTACAATGATCAATATCTACCATCATATCATGATCAACCACCTCTGTATAAGTATTGAACATGAACAAGAAGACTTGATATTGGATATATTGTCGCAGCCCTCTTTCTAATTTTTTTGATTTCAACTACTCATTGTAAAGTAACCCAGGTGAGAATCAATATAAATCATTGAAATAGTTGGCATACTCCATCACCATCTAATCTCCATGATGAAGTTCCAAAAAAACTCCCAGGTTTGGGTGAAGGATATGATTTTATGAAATACTGCTCATTAAAGATAACCTTGACATCCGTCCACCCCATCTAATTGTGCTTCCTAGCTTGCACCACATAGGTCCACCACTTTTGAATAGGACCTTCCAACATGAAAGAATCACAAATTACCCTGATTACCACTGAAGTGTCAAAAAACTCAAAATTACTCTCATTATTCTCCAGCCAATCCTTAGCTTCATGGGGATCTATGCTACCTTTGAATGAAGGAGGTATGTTCCAGAGTAACTCTTGAGATTTTTCCTTTCTAGGACCTGGTTTATATTCCCCAACATGAGTAGGAATAGACCACACTCCTTCACCTAAGATGTGGATAACCCAAAAAATAGTTCCACTAGTCTCCGATTAATTGGTGAGGGAGAAATTTCATTGGGATCTTCTCATGGATACACAGGATGAATCTGGGGAGGCATCAGGCTACATCACGAAACAACCACAATAATAAACCATCAATGAAGCAATTTAAAAATTTATAGCAACAGTAACATACACTGAACACTACCATAAATCCTTTAAAATCCAAATCAATCAAAATAAAAAGTCAAATCAAACTACTCCACCCCACCCAATTTTTATATACAGTCTATAGCTTAGATGTCTTACCTGGAGAAGAAGCTAAAACCATCTAAACATCCCATGGAAACTAAAGTACCATTAAGAAGTGTGTTGGAGAGACACCCCACTCTCAACCAAACCTCAATCCCCAAAAATCCTAGTGTTGGTATATTAAGACTCCTCCCAAATAACTTGACACAAAAAAGAGAAACCTCATCTGATACCATTTTTTCAGGAACCAAACCGATTTTCCATCCAAAAAAACACCTGAACTGACCTGTGTCATAGAACGAAAGGAATTATCGATCCCCACAGACTGAAAACTACATTCTAGGTATCAACAACCCACTTTTAGAATTATTTCACCCATTAGTAGCACAATAAACCACCCATGAAAATAAAACATCACATAACTTATAATCATGGACAAACAAGAAAAAAAAATTCAAATTCATGTTTTACAACTTTAACCAGTACCAAAATTCCATAATATAAATGGAATAACTAAAACATTCCAAAAACATCCATGAAACAATAGGTTCATCACTCTCAATCTCCCATAACCAACACCGTCAAGAAGTGGAACACTAGTAACAAGATCCACTATCACCACCATGACACATCTTTCCTTTACCTGGGTCATACATAACAATGTATACATATAGACAAATGTGTATTTAAGATGTGAGAAAAAGACCAATAGGATTACACCATAAATAAATGTTCCATTCAATAACATTAGAATATAAATCTACATTCTCATTTCTATAAGAACAGTTTAAACCATTTTAAGAATTTTTTTTAATGAATAAATTCTAAAGAAAACATTTTTTTCATATAAAGATTGCTTAGAAATTAAAATATACACAAGATCGAATATATAATGATGGTTATAACCACATCATAGAAGAATCATGTAATAATAGATAACCATGGACAATACCTATATGCAACTACCAAAATTGGGACCATATGAACATCGTACCTTGAGGATCAAAATACTCCAACCCAAAGCAATAGTGTCCCCATGGAAGAGTCACTAGAGGAGAACACATCCCAAGGTCTAGTGTTCTACATATCATAAACCAAAGGCAAAATCATTCTCAATCATGTGCCACTGGAGGGGATCTCATCCCATGGTTTAGTGCTCTCTGTTCATATCATATCATTGGTTAGTGTGGTAGCATCAATCCTACTAGAAGAAACTGAGCCTATTCCCCATAGAATCAACTAGCATACTAGTTTTAGTTTTCCCACCTAAATGATCAGGATTCCCTTTGTTCTCCAATTCCATTTCACAAGTCACATAAATTATCCCCTTCACATAAAATTTCCAAGCATCATAAAAACACATGAAAATCCATATCTTCTTAAAAAACACTTTCACCTAACGATTAAGTCCCACATACAAAACATCATTTTAAATAAAACAAACAAATTTCATTTCAGACATACACAAAAACAATTTGGAAACAAATTTCACACCACATTTATAATCCACAAACCCATTTGAAGACAGAACAAGAAAAACAAATATTAAATCCAGCCATTACAATGGGAAAATACCCTTTAAAATTCTTAGACATGCTAAATTAATTTTATAACATGATTCATAACACTTTCACAATTAATATGCCACATTTAAGGTACATAAAAATTAATCCCACATGACACAAAATACACTTCTTTTATAAAATCAACTTTCAATAAAATCAAAACTTTAAATCCCTTTTGAAGCACATTTTTAACCTTTTAGAAAAATCATAAAACACATTCAAGAAACACCATAATTGAAACCACCTGAAACATAATCATTTTCCTTTAGAACATAAACATTTATCACATATGAATCTCAAAACCTTTTAAAAACATGTTTCATGCCACAAAAAACATTCATAGAACAAATTTAAAATACCAAGAAAGAAATCAAACATCATCTAATAATATAAAATCTTGGAACCGTCAACATCCAGCTTGGAAGCATCGAGAATCTGGTGAAAGACCCCAATGCACCTCAATGAGGACCCATAAAGGTAATAACAAACAAAAACCATTAATATTACACACTATAACTCTAGAGTGGATCCATAATTGGTCAAATAAACCCCTAGAAAAGGAGAACACAAGAAAGGGGGAAGAATAACCCTATAAATAGAGATAAACCAAGGGAGAAATGACTTAATTGATGATTCCTGAATATCCTTGGACAAAACCACCCATGTATTGATTCTTAATATGTCCATGAAGGAGTAGAGGGAGATCATACGGCTGAAAATTCCATCCGAATCAGATTAGGGAAAATTTAGGGTTAAATACGAAGAGGGAAAATGTGTAATTTTCAAATTCCTAATGACCTAGATTGGTAGAATGATTATCCTGCATAGTTTTTCAAAATTTAAAGAAACCGTGTTCCCCTCTCTTCCCAAGGGGATAAATTTACAGGGTTATCCGACATGGTTTTCCAAACCATACAGCCTCCACTGTCTAAGAGGAAACTAGCTATACAGTTTCCTCGGAAGGTTACATGCCTATGAGATAGGTAATGCGACACGAATAGTCCAGATGTCCAAGATTTATGGTTTTATCTATGGTGGAACATGGTTTCCCCTTAACTATGTGTCACCTTCTATCGAGCCCAAAATCTCTATTTTTCTCTAAAAAACTAGCAGGGAAACTAAATAATAAACATGGGGCCAAAAATAAAAAAAATGCCTCAATATAAAATCATGAATGTGACACTTAAGATCATTGATTCTATTATTATTCATGTCTTATGAACTACTAATATTTATTCCACCACTCAGTTTTTTGTTCAATGATATATAGGGGGTTTTTTTCAAATTTTATTCACGTCTTCTTATACCTATGTGATCATTTTATTTTGATGTCTACCTTCTCTTCCCTTACGGAGTTTCTAAGCTCACCGTTTATGTTTCCTATACCAAATTTATAAGGAAATACATTATGTATGATTTTTTTGATAAGGGTTATGTTTTTGAAGAACGTAGTGTAAAATGATAAATCTCTCTAATGAACCCATTTTTTATATATCCATGTTTCTAAATACAAAATAACTAAATGATTTTGGGTTGTATTATTATATTATGTAATGAATATTTATTTTTTAAGATGTAATATCTATGTATGAAAAGTATATATCTCTATAATTTCTATTAGAAATATGTTCAGATAATCCTTTTGAAGTTAGAATGGGAAACATTTAGTGAGAATATTTAGGATGGGCCTAATTATAGGATCAAATCATAAAGTGTTAGTATGGAATACATTATGTGGTTTACCAAGAAATACAAACCTATTTGGATAGTAAAATTGGACATGGTTATGGAATAGATGTACCAAGGGGTAATAATTTAGAAAATGGCATGTTGGATTTGACATGAGTGTTATCTTCTACATGAAAATGGGCCTTACTATGCACACAGTCGAAATCTATCAAGGTAAATTCTTCAGTTATTTCGCGATTTATTGATAAACCATCTTGAAGGATTTTAATAATGACCATGAATGACCAAATTTAATCCTAAGGTTTCATAGATTTAAAAAAATTCATAATCAGGACATCCTATGAATGATTGATCACTCTGATCAATGATGGATGATGGTCATATTGAAAATTTTGGTTTTACAATGGGATTGATTATAAAATGATAAAGTTGAAGTGGTAATATGTATGGTCAAATTTTGAAGTAACCTGTTTGATATTAGTTATATTATTTAATGTATATCATGAAAGGTATCTTGGGATTATCATTGTTATCCTCACTGATTAGATGTTAAATTAGTAGTAAAAACCCCCAATGATATGATGATAACATAAAAAGTCTATGATTATTCTCTAAAAGAATATTTTGAAAAATGTTATTCCTAGAAATATTTTTATTCTCCCTTTCGTTGAATTTTATGTTATATTTGGCATGGTTTGTATTTATATATATTACTCCTAAATCAATTTTCAAGGAAGGGAAGTCATGTTTGATATTCCAAACTAACCCATTATAATATATTAGTGTGAATATAAATATTAACTTACTATGGAAATAAAATACATTTTATGGGTTTTTATTCCTCTTCAAAACGTTTGTTTATATTAGATGCTCAAGGAGAAACTAAAAAACACTGATATGCCTATTGAGTGGTGTTTTTTTGATGATTTTCCAGAAGAGTTACCTAGTGCTCCACTAAATAATAAAGTAGAGTTCTTAATAGATTTCATATATTGTTACATACTAATTTCAATGAATCTCTGGAGAATGGACCATATTGTCATACATGAATTAATTAAGAAATTCTAGTAAAACCTTGAAAATATATTTATTCATCCAATTTTGTCACCTTGGAGTACACATGTTATATTTGTTAAAAAGAATGATTGATCGAGTTGAATCGGTATTGATTGCCAGGATCTGAACAAGATCACGATAAGAAAAGGTATCATCTACCACATATTAATGTCATTTTTGGAAAAAATATATATATATCAATACATATCCTAGATTGACTTTCATTTTGTATATCATCCCTTTAGGGTTAAAAAGGATTTCATACCCAAGACAATGTTCTGTCCAATGTATGTACAGGATGAGTATTTAGTGATGCAATTTATTCTTACTAATTTCCCCACTATCTTCATTGATTTAATTAATATAGTATTTAGAGATTTTTTTGATCAATTTTTGTTAGTATTTAGAGATGATATTCACATTTATTCAAAGACTGAGGAAGTTTATGAACAACACTTGTGAACAGTACTAATGAACTTAAAGAAGGTTAAATTGCATGAAAAATTTACAAAGTATTAATTTATCCTATAAAAGTTTTCATTTTTGGTTCATATAATATCATGAGATGGTATATAGATAGATCAATCAAAGATATAGTCTATTTAATGTTTGCCCAAACCAAACATGGTGACTAAGATATATAGTTTTCTATGTTTATATATATATAATCAATGGTTTGTGAAAAAATTTCAAAACTAAGTAATCCTCTCACTAAGTTATCTTCTACAGAATCTATGTTCCATTGGATAGATGAATGTTGAGGAAATTTCAAGGAATTGGAAAGGATATTAATTATTTGACCTATTATTATGGTACCCTATAGTGGATAATGGTTTTTAATCTATATTGATGCATTAATTATGGGATTATGACGTGTTACCATGCAAAAGACATGATTATAGCTTATTCTTCATGAAGATTGATAACTAATAAAAAAATTACACAAATCCTGATTTAGAGTTAGCTGTTTTAATTTTTGCATCAAATATATGGGTAAATAATCTTTACAAGGAAAAGTATGATATTTATACAGATCAAAAAATTAAAATTATATATTTTCAAAGGAGTGGAATATTCACCAGAGAAGATGGTAGAAACTGATTAAATATTACTACTTCTCAATACATTTTCACCATGGGAAATCAAAATAGGTGGTTGATGCTTTGATTTAAAAATATTATACAAGATTATCTATTATTAAGATCACAAAATATTAAATATTTATGGATGTTAAAAGCGTGTATCTTTAAATATTAATTGAAGGGGATAAATCTTATCTTTATAAAATAAGTGTTTAACCATCTATACATGTGAGAATTATGTTATGAAGTTGAAGAAAAAGGAAATAAATATTCTTATGTTTAACCATGATCATGATGGAATGATAAGGTTCAATAATTATTTATTTATTCTATCCATACCATATTTGATGAATGGTCATTTAGGGGAAGCTAATAGTTCTTCATTCTCTATTAATCCTAGAAGTTAAAAATTTATATCGAGATATGAAATTGTATTTCTGGTGTGATGGAATGAAAATAGATGTTTCAAATTTTGTATCTCGATTATTGCTGGGTTATAAAGTTGTTTCTAAGATACAAAATTCTTATGGGGTGTTACAACCATTACACATACCATAATAAAAATGAGAAATCATCACCAATGCTTTTATCATTGGATAACACGAAACATCTAAAGGGAATAATTCTATATGGTTTATATAACATTCAAATATTTTGTAAAATGATTTTTTTTCAAATAAATTTAATCTTTCTGATATTTTTCATTACACACAACACTGATTTGAGATTTCGTTACACACAACACCGAGTTTGAACGAAATGTAATATAATATTAAAATATTATTATTCAACCTGATAGTTATATCCAAGATGTTGGAATAGAGGTTATGAATAATATTAAATAAATTTAAAAAATATATGGTTTAAACACATACATATAATAAATTTTTGGTGACCAATTAATCATAAAAAAATAAACCCATTTGAAAACAAAGGAAATATTTTTCTGAAAAACTATTTTTATTCCCATAAAAACATTTTACCAAAATAAATTAAAAATAACCTTTTATAGATTATTTTAATGAAATTTATAAATTATATATTAAATAATTTTTTTAAAATTCATTGTATTTTTTATAGGCAATAGAAAATAATAAAACCAATTGTACGCTTAAAAACTATATTCTTCTAAAAAACATTTTTGTCACCTTCTGTGCACTAATTTTCAAATTTATTTTCTACAATTCACTAAAATGTTTTTTAAAATTTTTATTTTTTTTAAATCAGAATTTCAAAATTATATTTTGGTTATTTTTGTATAATTTTATATGAAATTGAAAATTTTCAAAAATAGTGAAAAATAATGAAAATACAGGTTTTTATTAAGAATTATCATTTATGTTAAAGCATTTAAAAACATAAAAAAATATTTTCATATGGTTTTAAAGGTAAAATTAGTTCAATTATATAACTATTTATCCTATTTAGTCCATTTCAATCAATTTATTAACTAATTTTGATATAAAAGTTTTTAAACTTTTGAACATTTTCTCTTTGGAGTACTGGTTCTTCGTCACGTTTGTGAGGTTAATTTTAAATTAAATTTTACCAATTATGTGAATGGAATTTGGAAAAATATATTCCATATTTTGAAAAATAATATTTAATAATATCTAATAATTTCATCTTAATTTTTAAAAATAATTAATAGTAAAAATTGTAAAAAATATTTATTGTGGTTAAGGTAAAAAATTGTTTATTGATAAGTTAAACTAGAATTATTAGGGTTATAATGACCCAAAACATGTCCAAAACCCATTTTATATAATTATATAGTAATAATCTATTCTTCGTTCTATAATATCTCATTCTTTATCCTTATGTTGTGTGAAAAATGTGGGTATAAGTTTTCCTTTTCAAAAATTACAAGTGTGCTACTCACCACACTTACAAAAGGCCACCCCATATCATCACATCTACACACTTACAAAAACCACTGGTTTTCCCAAAAACAATCCATATCACTTACTTAATTACATATTAACATAATTTATTACTTATTTTATTCATAAATAAAACCTAATAATCCTTTGGTTTAAACCAGAAGAAGTTATACGAAGAAGAAGTGATCTCCCTAGTCGAGCATTTTATTTTATTTTGTCATCCACCTCAATAAATTATTATTAAAAAATAATCATATAATAAAATAAGTATCATAAATATACTTATATTTTATTTTTATAATTTTATAACCCAATTCATTATTATATTTTATCAAATATGTTATGAAATCATCATTCATATATATGATGGACAACAACATCACAAACAGATGTCATCCATTTTTACATTACCAACTACCATGAAAAGATATAATGATGTATTAAAAATTTATATATCATATTTATTATATAGGTATAATTATATAATTATTATATCATATATACCTTCTTGCATTTCATTTTTTGGGAATATTATAATGTTGGACATGTGTACGACAAACTACCAACTCAAGAAGTGACGTGGTTCATTAGCACTTTTCATGGAAGGATATAAAGATGTTTTTATTTAAAATAAGTTATATATGTAACATAAAAATTATTATGGAATTTGAATATATTGTTTACCTTTATTTATTATAATCCTTTGAGATAATAGAAAGAATGTTCATGCATACGTACGACCTATCATCTCTATAAACGGTGTATTTCATTTTCTATCTCTAAATTTTATAGATTACTCTAAATACATATAAACTTAATATAAATTATATATATATCATAGATAAAATTATTTAAATTATTTAACCATTATCAAAATAATTTTACAAAAAATAAAAAATCAAAAAAGACATGAAAAACAATGTAATTATTACCTAAAACGCTATTTTAACAAGTAATTATTAATAAACGGGAAATAAATTTTCATAATTAAATAATATATTGTATTATATATATAATTATGGTTATTTAATATATTTATAATAATATTAAATTTGTTATAGATGAGGATATAACATTTAAAATGGAATTTGAGACTTAAGTTAAGGGATTTCCCTCTCAGTTCTAGTTTTTGTGAGACACAATCCATATTCACCATGTCTGTCTATTATATGGTGTGTATACTTACCATTTATTTCTTTTATTATTTTTATTTCTAAAATAATGGGTATATACATATCCATTTATTAAAAATATTTCATGATGTTTATAGTTCAAAAGTTAACAAGGTGGTAAGGGATATTTTTCTCAATTTTCTTTCTTTGAGACTTATGCTACATTATAAATTGATATGATTATATAAGAAGTATAAAGAGACCCTTTGAAAATTTATATCATAAATTTATTTATTATCATGAAATTTTAAAATTAATTTAATGTTTTTTCCTTCATGTGGATAACATTTTAAAGCATCTAAAGTGGTAAAGATTTTATGTTACAATCACATTGTTTATCAAGAATGTTTATGAGTATGTTTTTATGAAAATAAATTTATGATCCTTATGTAAATAAACTAATTTTTTTAATATTCACTATTTATGTAATGATAATACATGCTTTACATTTATTTTACTCTATTTATGTACTGAGTAGTTCAAAATATTTTTTCATGAATAAATCTTCTTGGTATCTCACATTGATCGAATCCCCTTTTTCTTTCAAAACCATGTGTTCTAAAATTGTTTTCTAAAATGTGATTAAAATTATTGTAAATATATATTAAATAGATTTTTATCCATTTTAAATTTTTTAAAAATATTTTTAAAGGAATATTATTATCATTTTAAAAATAAGGCATGTGTGGATTTTATCAAAAATGTGAAAGGAATCATTATTTTAACATATATATAATTTCTTATAATCCTGTCCATTATTTTATTTGAAAATTATTTAATAATTTTTTCAAGGATATTTTTGGATAAAAATATTTCCAATTTGTTTTATGTTTTAAAAAGTGTTATTCAATTTGTAATGTAAATTTTATTTAAGAAAGTTTTTAAATTATTTTTAATGATTACTTTATATAATTCAATGGTTACTTTCAAAGAAAATAATTTTCAAAATGTTTTATGTTTTAAAAATTATGTTGTAATGTTTAAAGGATATTTTACTCATTAAATTTTCTAATTGATCTTTCAAAATCATTTCTCATCTAAGATTATATCCTTTGATGTTAATTTTGATTTACTGGGGATAATATTGAAGGAACCCATCTTTATTATTCATCTCAATTGTTAATGTTTATGTCGATATTATGATTATAAAACAAATTTACTTTTATTGGGTTATGCAATAAAGAATTTATGATATTATCATGAAATGATTTTTTTCACATAATATATTATGTGATGTTATGATGAATGTTTTATGATATTATGGTACACATAAATACGGTTTTCATTACAATATGTGTGGAACCAATATCTCCCTCCAACGAATTGATTAAAGCATTATATCTATTGAGATAATAATGGGAGACAAGTCAATGGGTTTGATCCACTAGGGAAACAAGTGTGTTTTGATCCACTATGGGAAATATATGGGTCTTGATCCACTATAGGAAATAGGTGCGTCCTAACCCATAATGGGAAACAAGTGATACGTCATAATACACTATGTTGATGTTATTATTACATAAACAAGACATATGAAATGGTTTTCTATATTTATTATGGTGACACACTTTTATGACATTATATTATGGTTCATTATATATTTATGGTGGTTTTTCACTATGATGGACCATGTTTTCTTAAATGATAATTTTTTATACGTTGAATCATTTTTTTGATCCATGAAAGGTTGGAAATGGATTTTATAAGATATGTTCATGATCACCTTCCCATATTATCAAATAATTCTTTAATATTATCATATATTGATATATATTATGTTTACTCTAACTGATCATATGAGATCATATTTTCTTATCTTTACATTTCAGGTTGTGAAGAAAGGTTTTGGTAGGGCATGTTTAAGAGAAGTACTATGTGATATGATCTATGTAAGAGATGTTAAAGATGTTTCATGAAATAGGAAGATTGTTTTTATATTATCCAAATAAACTAAACTAGAATGTTACTCATGTGTGTATTTATGTAATTTAATGAATATTTGTATAAGTAGATGGAATATTTATGTATAAAAATCCAGCGTCATTCTAGTTTGTATCTAAGGAAAGGCTTAGTCAATATTTGGAGATTCACATTAGAAAAAAATTTAATAAGTTACCCAGGTATATTCTCAAGTATATGTCTTGGGATATGTCTAGGGATATATCTAAGGATATTCCAAAGAATAATTCAATGAATAGGAAAATATCGTGGAATTTTGGTAGAGGATAGACCAAGGGGTTTCTACGAAATTACATCTCTACTTGGATACTACAGGTGGATGTAGATCTATAATAGAGTTAGATATGTTTAATATCTTATAAAAGGGAGAATTTATCTGGACTCATTTATCAATAGGTATATGTAAATATTCCTTACTACACACTTGGTCTGACACTGCCAAGGGATGTCATTTAGAAAAACACCCACCCTTTATGAACCATCAAAACTGATTTAAATAACGACCATGAATATCAAATGTGAAACCTATGTTTTCATATATTTAAAATACAAAGTCATTATTTAGAAATCATATAATTTATTTTTAATTGTTATGTGGTTTCCCATTATGAATATTATTACTAAAACTATGATTTTGGTTTTTATTAAATAGAGAGAACTATAAGGAACTAAATTAACATTGATTATCCTAAACAATGTATTGATTAGAAAAAAATGGGATGATGACTAGAGTGAAGGATGTTATGATTATCTATCATTAGTTTTTTTGATATATGATTAAAAACATGTGCCTAAACCAACTCTTTTACTCACTGAATAAGATAAGGATAGATTTCATTGGCAGTGTGAATGAAGGAGACTATGAAGTAAATAATATTTATTTTTGTATTTTTCAATAATGTGTGAAGAATCACTCTAGGTGATATCTAAAAGGAAGGATAAGATGTTTTATTTTTATATAAGAAGGGATTATAGTAATCAATTTATATGGAAAAAATAAAAGTTAAATTAAATTAATATATGCGAATAATTTATTCTCTAAGGAATCATCAATGGTTAAATACTATAAATTTTGAAATAATGGTCATTATACAAACCGATATCCTAGGGGACTAGTTTAGGAAGTGTATCAGGGAGGTGGTATGAGTAATGGTTATAAAACTAATGATGAAGAGACCATGAACATCATATTAAAGGAAAGAGGTACTAAGGAACAACATGATGAAGAATAGTTCATGGATATGAATGAAGTAGAACAATTGAAGTGTTGTTTAATTATAATTCATGAATTATGAAATATATAAGGTTTGTTCGCTATATGTTTTTAATGAAGAATTATCATGAATATTTTTAATGGTTTTTAAAACCTAGAAAAATGATTTAATGGAATGTTTATGTTCATATAAAACATGTTTTTAGGGGAACGACAACTCTTAATATGTTTATAATGTTGAGATAATGATGTTTAGACAAAGATATGATTGATATAGATAAATTAAATTAGATATTAATGATATCATTGGAATTGATTAATTATTAGGTGATGACGTGTATTATGCTATCATTTATGGAGTTTACATCATTTTTGGATATAAGGAATATATCCAAGAATCTATGTTTTATTTATAGAATAAGGAACCATGTATGTTTTTAATAATTATTAATGGTAATTTGGGTTATGACTATGTTTCAATAGAATACATGATGAAGGTAATCACATATTTGGTAAGTGATAACTAAGAGTTTCATCATGGTGTTTAGGGGATAAATTATAAGTTCATTTTTGAAATTTAGTGACATTATTTATAAATTTTTGGATTTTAATATTTTGAATGTTTCATAAGGTTAACCATTTATGAAATGGTTGGAGTTAAAATTTAGATGAGGTTTTGGAGATTAATGTATTACTTCACTATATGAACATTTATGCATTTTTTATAACATGTTATAAATTTTTTTTATTATGATAACTATATATATAAATAATATATTATCATTATATTATGGATCTTGTGATTTTTTGGTGCTTCAGTTGTAACAAATTCATCTTTTTTTAGAGTAATAGATTGAGAGGAAGTTGATCAAGGGCCAACCAAATGATGATATTGTGCTATTGAAATGAAATGAAATCATGTAAGTATATCTTCTTTAGAAAATTATTCATCTTTTGGAAAATAATATTGAAATAATATTTTATACTATTATCATAATTTATGATGATATCAATGAAATTATCCACATCTATTTTATTTATGTTTTTTTGTTGTTCATTTTTCCATGATCACTAACATTCTTGGGATCAATGTTATCTATCATGATCCATCATTATTTGGACATTATTCTATTATTTTATGTCAAAATATTCAATTCACTCCCATATTATCATATTTAGAAACCTATAATTGTGTTATTATATAATAAATTACCACATCCCATTCTCTCTTTTCAATAGTAAGTATTGTTGACCCTTTTTATGATGTGGGTTCCAACCAAAGTATTTTCAAATGTTAAACAAATATTTATCGAACATAGGTTCATATTGAGAGGTCGAACATTATTTAAGGGGGTATAAGGTAACAACCCAATATTTTTTAAAAACCTTTTTCCAAAAAATGAATCTTTTTGAAAACAAAACACTGATAAACACGATGTTATCCTTCATTACGTGCAATATTGAGTTAAAAAAACATGGAATACAATTTTTTCAACACACACAACACTAATTTTAGCTTTCATTACGAGTAATATTAAGATTAAACCAAAAAAGACATATAATTAAAATATTATTAGTTAACATGATTATTATAGCTAAGACATTTTAATGGAGGGTATGAATATAATTAACTAAAACTTTAAAATATATTTAATAAAAACAAATATGTTTTGAATTTTATGTGACGAATTAATTAAAAGTGAAAATAAAACCATTTTAAAACAAATGAAATATTTTTTTTAAAAACTATTTTTATGATCCCAAAAAACATTCAACTTACTCAATTAAAAAAATAAATTTTATTAAGTTAATTTAATGAAATTTTTATTATATATTCAGAAAAAATTTAAAATTTATTTAATGTTTAATATACATAATATAAGAACAAACCTAATTTTTTGCTTAAAATTTTTATTTTTCTAAAAAGTAGTTTTGTCGCTTTGTGTGTACCTATTTAAAAAAATCCTCCCACTTTTAAAAAAACTGTTTGAAAATATTAAATTATTTTAATGTGGTTTTAAAAGAAAAAATAATTCAATTATATAAATATTATTCCAATTTAGGTTATTTTAATAAATTTAATGTTGAATTATGATATAAAAACCTTTTAAACTTTTGAAAATATACTCTTTAGAAAACTGTTTTCCCTTTGTGTATACAAGATTATTTTAATTTAAAATTGTCCTATTATATGAATAAAATTTATTAAAATGGATTAAATATTTAGAATAACCATAATTTATGTAATATAATATGATCAACAATTTTTTTACATAATGAATAGTGAAAAGAGTAAAAATTATATATTGTAGTTCAGGTAAAACTGGATTTACAAATGAGTTAAACTAAAATGATAAGGGTTGAAAAAGAATTAAAACATATAAAACACCCATTTTATTGAAATATTTTGACATTATAACTTATATTTTAGATAATGGACCATTTTTTATCCTTTTTTCATGTGAAAAATGTGTGTACATATTTCTATTTTCATAAATTATAAGTGTGTCACTCAACTCACATATAAAAGGATGCCCTCTCTTATACTCTTCACAATTAGAAACCCATTTTAGGCCAAGAACTACCCATATAACTTCATTAATTTTATACTCGCATCCTATGATTTTATTTTTTATCATAAATCTATGCATTTAGTCGTTTTGGTGAAAACCAATAGAAATTGTCTAAATAAGAGGTAATGTCCCTAATCGAGATTTTTATTATATTTATTCATACACCTCATTAAATTATTACAAAAAATGGAAATATTGTAACCATAGTATCATAAATATGCTAATATTTTATTATTTTAATTTAATAACATAAATCATTCGCTAATTCTATCAAATAGATTATCAAATTATCATTCATGTGTACAGAGGACTATCGACTCGTGAACCAAGGTCATTAGTATTTTATTAACAACACTGGTGAATAGATATAATGATTTATTAAATGATTTAATATGATATTTATTATATTATTATACTTATTTTTTTATTATACCACATATAACTTTCTACATTCCATTATGTGGTATTACGATTATGCCGCTCGTGTGTACAACGAACTACCGCATCACAAAGCGATTTGATTTGTTTACTATTTACAAGGAAGTTTATACAGATGAATTTAATGATAATATGTGATATATATATATATATATATGTAATAAAAATATTATTTAGTGGTAATATGTTATTTTCTTTTATTAATTTCAATCCATTGATAAAATGGAAACACTGTTCATGCGTACATATGTCATGTCCTCTCTATGGACGTTCTATTTAATTTTATGTCTCTAACATTTATAGAGTAATATAAATAAATATATAATGAACATATATTATATTTATATAATTTTTAACATTCTATGACTTATCTAATGATGATCAATGTAAGATAACCAAAAATAATTAATCATAACATACATGAAAAACAAAGAAGCTATTACCCAAAACATGATTTTAACAAGGAATTTTTAACAAGAGAGTAATAAAATATCATAAATAAAACATATATGATATGATATATATTATTATATTTCTTTAATATATTTATAAAAATTTATATTTATTATACTGCATGTAATAACGTGTATGAAGGAAGTTGAGAATTATGGAAAAGGATTGTTGTCTCAATTTTATTTTAGGTGTGATACAATCCATATTCCCCACATGTTTCTTTTATGTTTTATATATACTAACCATTAATGTATTTTAGTATTATTACACTTAATATTATGGGGATTTATATATCCATTTTAGGAACTATATTTCATGTGGTTTACAGCTCAAAAGTATCCAAAGCGGTAAATGATCTTTCTCTCAATTTTCATTCCATAAGATATTTGTTGTGTTATGCACCAATCAACTTTTCTAAGGAGTATATACATAAATTTTGATATGTAATATCATTAATTAATTTATTATCATGATATTTTATGTTTAATTTAAGGTATTTCTTTTATGGGTTTTACAATCCCAAGTTACCAAAGCAGTAAATATTTTATGTAACAATCTCATTGTTTATCAGGATTATTTCGGATAATGTTTTCTATGATAAAATACTCTAATCCATATTTTAAGGAGATAATGAATTTTCTTCTCCTTTGGTTATTTCATGAGATTTGTTTTTTCATTTTCATCTCTTTATGGACTCAATAGTTTAGAATAAATTTTTAATGATAAATTTTCTTTATTTATTTCTTTGACCGAAAACCCTTTTTCTTCCAAAACCATGTTTTCTAAATGAAATATAAAATGTTTTTAACATTATTCAATTAAATTATTAAATTTATTTTTACCCATGTTTAACTTTTTGAGAAATATTTTTGAAAATAATCTTCTTGTCAATTTCAAATCAAGGATTATTTTTATTTTTCCAAAAATGTGAAAGGAATCATTGTTTAACATCTATGGAATTTCCCAATATCATA
This sequence comes from Viscum album, assembly GCA_963277665.1. Classification (NCBI taxonomy): domain Eukaryota; kingdom Viridiplantae; phylum Streptophyta; class Magnoliopsida; order Santalales; family Viscaceae; genus Viscum; species Viscum album. The sequence goes on from OY728137.1 coordinate 1,105,209,360, forward strand.
GACATTATTTACATGGAATATTAATATATAATTTTTAGAGTTTATTTTCAAAGATATGTATTTAAATAAATTATTTTTTAAAATGTTATATTCATTGTGAGGAGGATATTTTCTTTAAGAAAGGTTTTAAATTATTTTTAAACATTCCTTTATATGTTTCAATGTTTTTTTCAATTAAAATTATTTTTAAATGTTTTTAAAGTTTTAAAAAGTTTTTTTGAAAGTGGAAATTTTATTTTCCTCAATAAATATTCCATTTGATCTTTCAAAATCATTTTCTTTATAAGATTGCATCCTTTGATGTTACTTATGATTTAATAGGGATAATATTGAATAATACCATCCTTATTCTTCCACTAGGTGTTTAACATTTATCTTATTGAAATATTTATGAAATAAATTTATTCTTCATGGGTTATGCTTTGGTGAATTGATTAAAAGTTTATGAAACCCATTTTCCATGACATGGGTTATGATGTGATTATATGATGAATGTATTTTGATATTATAAAACATATAAATATGGTAAAAATTTTCATATTGGTGGTACCAATATATACATAAAATGAATTGTGTAAATCTATATATCTCATGAGATAACAATGGGAAACAGATTGATGGGATTGATCCACTATGGAAGACAGGTGTGTTCGGATGCACTTTGGGAGACAAGAAATTCCTTATCTATTATATTAAATAGGTGTATCCTAATCCGTAATCATAAAGAGGTGATAATTCCTTATCCACTATGTTTATGGTCTTGGTAGTTATCCATAATATGTGAAACACGATTCCCCATTTATAATGGTGCAACAATTTTTTGGCATGAGTTTATAGTTTTTGATTGATTCATGATGATTTATCACTCTTAAATACCATGTTTTCTGAAATGATATGTTTTTAGTCCATGAATAATTTTTATGATATATGATATGTTGGGTATAAACATCATTGGTAATGTTCATGATCTCGTACCATTATTATTATCTTATTCTTTCATGTGAACATAGATTGATATCTCTTATATTTACCCCTACTGAGTATCTAGGCTCAACATTTCTTATGTTTCCTTACACATGTTATAAATAAAGGATTAGGTAGGATATTATTAAGAGTATTACCATGGTAGAATATCATTGTGGGATATTTTAAAGATCATTTATGAAATAGTAATATAGTGTTTTTGGTCTCCAAAATCATTAATCTATAATAGTTCCTGGTTGTGTATTTATGAAATGTAATGAATATTTATTTAAAGATATGGGATATTTAGGTATAAACATACTTTATTATTATAGGTTATATTCGATAACCATATAAATTCAGCACAATTCATCACTATTAGGGAATATTTATCTCTAGATAATATTTCTATAATATATATTAAGAAAGTGGTAAGGTTTCATAGAGTACCACATTTAATTGTATCTAATCAGTATCCTTGGTTTACCTATAAGTTATATAACTCCTATTAAATGGGATGAATTTGGAGAAAAAACCCTATTGATACCAAATCTATCAAAATAAATGCAATATAAGGCCTTATCCATTAAACAACACATAAGGATAGCACCAAGTCGGTGGAAAAGTTATATTGATAATCGTTGGGATGATCTGGAATGTCAAGATGGTGAAAAGGTGCTTCTGATAATTTTAATAGGGAATATAGTTTTTAAACTTTGGAATAATTGGAAAGTAATACCATGGTATATCAACATCTTTAAAATTCCTGATTTAATCGAGATGATAGCTTATCGATTGTCACATCCACTTAACCTCCCTAAAGTCCATGATGTGTTCCTTGTATCTCTTCTAAGAATGCACATGCTTGATAATTCACATGTACTAAACTATAATATCATCCCACTGAATAATGATATTTTTTATGAGGAAAAACCAGTGCAAAATGTGGATTTAATAAAGAAATATACATGGAATAAGACCACTCACCTAGTTAGTGTTTTGTGTGAAATGACTAATTTAAGGAAGCTATATAGGAACTTGAGGATACAATGTGGAAGAAGTATCCTTAGTTTTATATACCAAATTAACAAAATGTAGTGGTAAATATTAATTTAGGGGGTGTATAATTAACACCCTATTATTTTATGAATTTTTAATTCAAATAATCTTAATTTATTTGATAAATTGTGTTGCACACAACACTAATTTTTTAACTGACCATGATATATTATTAAGATTATTAATTTAAAAATATTGTTATAACCCAGATGTTAAACTTGGTGGTATGAATTGTAATTAAAAAATTTAAAATATTAAGTATGATAGTTTGATATTATAAAATATATTAAGATAAAACTACTTAATATTTAGTAAAGTACATATATTTTTCAAAAATACTATTTTCTCAAACATGTATTTATTTCATTTTGTAAAAAAAATATTTTCCCATTTTTATAAAATCAATTTCATATAATAAACTTAGTTTTTATGTATTCATGTCAAAATTATCTTTTAATTAATTTTTGATAATTTTCTAAACAGATTAATTTTTTTATTAATAGTAAAACAAATACCAAGTTTTATTAAGAACTGAAAATTTCATTAATGTATTTACAAAGCTCAATCTTGTTCAAAAATAATTTCAATTTAAAAATAGTTCGATTATATATTTATTAATATGAATTATTTCATTTTAATTAGTTGTATATTTAATTTTTATATTAAAACATTCTATACTTTTGAGATTTTTCACTTTGGGAAACCGCTTCTTCAACATGTCTATGGAATTAAATTAAAATTAAAATTTTACACTACATTAAAATGAATTTAAAAAATTTAATTCAATAGTTTAAATTAAAAGAATTAATATTTTATAATATGTTCAACTTAATTTTTGGTCCAAATTAATAGTAAAAACTATTAAAATTAATTACCACGATTAAGGTTATATTGAGTTTCTTGTGGTTTAAATTAAATTGATAAGGTGTCAAATGACCTAGAAAATTTTTCAAATCCATTTTTATGGAAATATATATACCATATATCATAAAACGTTATATAATTATCCATTTTTTATCCTTATATCATGTGAAAAACATGGGTATAATTTATTCTTTTTAAAAATACCTTTCGTGTCCTCTCCCCTTCTTATAAAAGGACACCCACTCTCCTATCCTCTTCACAACATAAAAAACCCTTTGTATTATCTAATAAAAAATTAAATAATTAAACTAATTCATTAAAAACAAATTATAGACCTTATTTTTATTAAAAAACCCTTCTTAATAAGGGTTATTATATATTCCTAAATATTTTCACTGAAGAAGAGTTAAAATTAAAAAACATGTGTTTTTTTATTTATTATTACACCACCATAAAATATTCTTCAAATATGATAATATAATAAAAAAATATCAAATATTTACTAATATTTTATTACTTTAATAGTTTATCATATATCTATATCCTCTTTCTTCCAAAGGGTAACAAAACCATAAATTGTGTGTACGACAGACTACCGCTTCACTAAACAATGCAATTCATTTTCCGTCACCACCTCTCACAGCTACATATAATTATCAATTTAACATATTTATATAATATTTATGAAATTAATATACTTATAGAATTATAAAATCACATATATCTTTTTAATTTATAATCCATGAGAATATGATAACGCCGCTCATGTTTACGATGGACTACCGCCTCACGAAGCGATTTGATTCATTCTTCACTTACGCTTTACATGGTAAGTAATAAGAATAGGTTTAATGAAAAAATATGATATATATTAAATAAAAAATATTATTTAAATTATATATATTATTTAAAATTATATAATTTTATCCATCAAGAAAATGGAAACAACATTTATGTGTATGTAAGGTCGACCATCTCCAAGAACGTTGTTATTAATTTTAGATATAAAACATTAATGGAATAATATAAATATATATATAATAAATATATAATAAATTTATATTAAGGATAAATTTTTTTATATTGTACAACCATTATAAAATTAAAATTAATGAGAATACCAAACCAAAACATCCATGGAAAATGAAACAGGTATTACCCGCAACATGATTTTAACAAGGATGTTTTAATAAAAATGTAAAAAAAAGGTGATAAGTAAATAATATATGGTATGATACATATTATTATGGATATATTATAGATTAATAATGCACATATATAGTAGTACTAACCCAACGTATGGAGGAACCTTCCCTAATAAACAAGGGAGTTCTTGATCATTATTAATATTTGGGGGGCATGCATTGTCATATATATATGTCACTTGGGGAGTACCCAAAACCCCATTTCTTGAAAACTGTGATCTGAGTCATGGGGGAGTACCAAATACATATCAAATCCAAATATATCTTCCTCCACATTTATTTCCAATAGTTTACCTAAGATCCTTTTATTGTCTAATCTACATTGTGAATTTCTCCAATTGATTGAGGGAATCATACAATTGTTCTCTATCCAGCAGGATATTCCCAATAGACTAATCATACATATAAAACAATCATAAGATTAAAAAATCATAAATAATAATATAAATATACTAGTAAACATATATCGAATAATGTATGTAGAATATAGGTACCCTGGTCAAAGTTGGTCTTATACTACTAGAGCTCAATCTGTTTGGAGTCAATATACATAGCATGTCTTGAAATGGTAATCATCATGTATTGATAATATGGTTAGGAATTAACCATTATTACATAGAAGGAACTCTAATTTAATCCAATAATATATATATTTCATGTCTTTATAATTAAAAGATATGTGCAACTCAGAGTGTAGTGTAATGATTTTATCCAATCAACCTACGAGGCATGTACAATAGCTTACATTATGTATTATAATTACCACCCTATTTTGTCTTATATCTAATGTAATCGGAATCATGTTATAAGTAATTACATGTAATGTACTTATAGTACATTTAGGGTAATATTACAAATCCTAAGATGCATGGATTATTTTTTTCCCACACACAGTGTATGAGGCCAGATGATCACACAACATGTAAATCTAGTACATGGGAAAACCAGGCTGCCAGTAGAGCATGGTTAATGACCCTAAGTTACATTAAATTTAATATTAATAAAACATTTCAAACCAATATATCTTAGAATTAGACCAATAAATGATGTTATCTTGATTATATACACAATATAGTAGAGAAGGTTTTACCATTGTGGTTACTTATTTTTTATGTCACCAACTACTGCCTCCATGCCTTACACCACTCTTACTAATCATCAAATGTAGAGACAAATTTATCACCAATTTATACCATAAAATCAATTTAAATTATGAAAAAAATGAATTTTCACCTGACCCTATTCTCAAATATAGTAATTCATTATCAAACAATCATTCCCTTGTCTGCATAATTGTAACCATGATAAAAAAAATTCAATTATTCATGTTATCACATTTCCAATACTGACTTTCTCTCATAACACAGTCATGAAATATAATGGTCTTTTCCTCCCCTCATAACCCATGTAAAGATAAACCATTACCTGGGCCATTTATTTCATAAAGAACTAAGAGGATTATGATAATAGATATGGAAAATGAACCAAGAAAGAATGTATATTATTTGAGACTGTTTTGATAATCAAATACGAATGTTTGGGTACATGTTTAAGTTCATATATTAACTTTAGTATGAGATAAGATTATATTCTCTATAAACTATCGCATCATCATTCAACAGTATATGAATATTCATTTTATATTTTAATGAAAAAAATTAATTGCTTACAATTGAATTATTTAATCATATTAAAAAATAAAATAAATATTAACCACCAAGAACAATCCATGTTAGTGAAATAATCCCTAATAAATTTTTAAATTAAAAAAAATAAAAAACATAAAGGTTTCATCTCTATGTTTTTTATATGTTAGAAATAAAATATTTAACTAATTTAATAGTATAATTAGTGGAGAATCATAATAGAGTAAAAATATTACCATCTTCATGATTCTTGAAAATGATATAATTAATTTTTTAATCAGTTTGTTCCCAAATAAACCTCATTCATTCATGATATAAATATCATAAAATAATCGAAGTCACATTGAAAGGATTTTTGGGGAAAAACATATTTCTCATTATGTTTCCCATGGGAAAAAAGAAATTATTTAACATTATCATTATTTTTAAAAAAATTTATAATTTTCTTATAAAAAATAAACATGTTCCATATGGTAAAAATTATATTTAAAATACATAATTTTAAATTAAAACAAATTATCCATTGATTCTTACCAAAACACATCATAAAAGGATAAATTATATTTTACCCAAATTTAAATGTATTTTAAATTTTACATAATAATAGAAATTAATTAAATTTCAAACAAATATTAGGATATTAATCATATATTATATTCTTCATGATTTTCTGTTCATGTCTTCATCGTAGTGGTTTTATGTGATTCAAGCATGAGAGGTAGGGGATCGATTCACACAATATAAATGAAATTAATTATATAATATAAATAAATAAAACATAAATGATTCCCTGAATGTTGATGAACATTCCAAGATCCTCATTTTTAGATTTCACCACCACTATAAAAAATACCACGATTTAATACAAAGGTGTTTTACATTCATTGGGAAAAGAGAATAAAGTGAAGTTCTCCCAAGGGGTTTATACCGATGGAGATCGAATATCAAAAATTATATTTTCCAATATATTATAAGGGATAATTAGAGGGAGAGGTGAAGTGCTACCATGAATTTCATGATTAAATTTCCCCTCATTAAAATATTAATAAAACTCCTTCATATTACAAGAATGTTTCATTTCATAGAGGAAAAGGAATGAGAAAATGGGGTAATCAAAATCCTATTTACCAATTCATCACCACTTGGAACCTCCTCTACCACATCACACAACGCATCACCAAAATTTTAATACAAAAAATAGAGAATGAAATTATTAAAAAAAAATTAATGTTCAAAAATTCATTATTCCATGGTTTGAAAAATGTATATAAAACAAATATACATGTACATATAATATAACCCGATTCCAGAACCAACTGATATATATAAATTTATATTTTGGAACTATTTACGAGTCATTAGATGTTTTCACACACATATTTAAATTTAATATATTTTTTATATTTTTTATTTTTTAAATCCCTTAATAGGAAAATTAAATGAACCACCTTCATAAACACCTCAAAAAATAACATGAATGATTTTCATTATAATTCTATCTGAAATCTATGTCAATAAAAATTGATTTTAATCTTAATCTAATGATATAAAAGATACTTTATTTAATAAATATTAAATACCTAAATGAATTTAACTAGTTTAAAATTTGACCAAAATTCAACACAAGGGTAACTATTTCATTTCATCTTTGACAAAATAATTATAAAAAAATAAAGGTCATCTAGAAGATAGATTTATTATTTTACCCTCTTTAAAAAAACTATACCTGAAATTAAAATATAATATGAGTCTTTTATATGAAATTTTTTGGATTCCATATACCCCCACATTAAAGCCTAAATATCTTCAAAAAAAACAACATGATAACATAATCAAAATCTAGTTAAAAAACCTTGCATGGAATACAAATTATCATCATGAATATTCCATCCACTCTTAGTATTCTTATCCCTATGTGGATTTGGGACAAAACTACCCAGGAATATATCCTTCACCTCCACACCAAAATCATCACACTCAAGTTAAACCTAGCATAGACTTTGAAAAATTCATATGCTCATTTCACATGGATTCTTCCATGATTTTACATCTATTTATTTTCTAAACATAGTTCTTCCATGAACATATAATTAAATGAATAACCAACCGTGTACATCACCAATATAAATTTTAATTATCAAGGGTACCATCATGTTATGTTTCATGCTCTACACCTTTAAAATGAAATGAAAAAAAACACAATCTTTTATCCACTAATGGGGATATCCTTTTTAGGTTGCAGTCACTCTCAATAAAAAATGATGACAATTAATATATATATAGAATAAGTATCCTTAAACATCTACGAAACATTCCAAAATCTTATGGGTTATCTATTCACCCACAATTTAAAGTAGATGGTCCTGATTATTCAAAAAAACATACTCTATAGACTCTGTAACCTAGAATAAAATCTAACCTATATGAACTATAATAACCACAGCCCTTAGATATATATCATTCACTATTTATCTAAAACTAACAAACAATTAACACCAAAACTATTCTACCACTAAAGACATATACCCAATGAGGAACCTTAGTTGTCAATTACTCATCATAACTAAAGACGACTCTACACAATACCTTAATATTCAACTCTAAAAGTGAGATGGTGTACTCACTTCCCTTAAGGGAATGTGTCTATATAACTATTTGAAAATAATGAATTCTACATGATCCAAAGATCAAATATTATGTAATATAAAGCTCACATTTATAGATATTAGAGGACCATTACAACTAAAGAAATACATTCAACCTCTTCCATGAAATCCAACCACCAAGGTTTGTTTCTCAACCTTCACAAATATCCACTGAGTATAAAAAGACTTTTTAAGTGTATTTGGTTCTTCCACACTATTGTGACCCTCAGATTACCTAAGTTGTTATATCATTATAGGTTTTCCACACACTTGGTGTTCTTTAAGTATTTCAAAAACAAAATCTAAATTCATGAGATACACATCCTCTTTTTTTAAGTTAAAATGATGGTGGAATCATTAAAGAACACTTAAAATACCAATAAAATTGTCTCAAATTAAATAAATATCATTCAATATATCTAGAAACATCATTGGTATTTTTGTGTTGTATCAAAAACACCTTGAATGCTACTCATGGAGTTTCCATCCTAGGAATACTAGAGATGTTAGTAACCATGCATAAGATCAATCTCCAAGTACCACTATTTAGGAATGGCACAAATAGACCAATGAAAACCTTCTTAAACTAGGTCCTATAATTATATATTTTTTCCCTACTAAAATACAAGCTATTGAATATCTAGTAATAAATATTGGTACAATCTTTGAATTAGTCCGATATAGGAACTGAATAATAAATGTTTATAACCTCATTATATCATCCTAAATAACATTCTCGTGATCAATAGAAACTTTGGGTAACCAATATATAATAGTTTATATAGATTTAAATAATAATATCTCTAACAATTGGGTGATTAATTGTAATATTGTAAATGTTCTTCCTCATGGGAGAGAAGATTCACACTCCCAAAATCGATGAACAATGTATTTATAGCATCATAAGGATTATTTGGCCATATGAGCTTGGCCAAGTGCTATTCTATAATCATCAACCCATAAAACAAGTATTTTTAAAGATAAAATGGATTTATCTAACATTAATTATCATTAGAGACTCAGATGATGACATGAATCATACATCCAACTATATATATTATTGCATACTCTATGTCATCCACCACCTAAAACTATATATAATTTTATTTAAAATACTCTAGGTCCAATAGGTATTAACTGATAGTGGTAGAAAAGGATATAATAAATGATCATACATCTCTATATATTTTCACATTAGTATCTCCCCACTAAAAATTCTACATATAAATCTTTTAAATCATTCAATAAGAAAGATATTAGTCTCAAAACTTCCCAAAACATGAAGATATAACCATTTAACCAATTAATATATCCGTATGAAATCACACATCTATTCTGGAATATAGGGTGAAATACACCAATAATATAACAATCATTAAAATATTTCCTCAATTCAATGGAATAGTTGAGGTATATAGGGTAATTACAACTTAAATCTTGAATCTCATACAAGATGCCCGTCTTAAACTCTCAAAATCATGGTGACAATTTTATAATCAGGCTGAAAAAGTCCTTTTTCTATAAACATGAGCAAGTTATAAACCCCTAAATTTAGTATGAGGATTATATTAAGAGTTTGGATTAATATCAATCAATTATTCATTTCTATTAATGATAAATCAATATAAATGAATAACTATATGAAGAATAAATATCCAAACAAGACTGGTAGCATCAATATTGAACAATAAAAAATCCTCAAATTTTTAAGGATGAATCTCTTCTCATAACCACATGAGGAATCTATCACAGGATCAAATATACTACATAACACACAACACTATATAACACATGTCACATTCATAAAACATAGATTCAAATTAGTCCAAGATAGAACTACCAGCTTCTCAATAAATTAATCTTCACATACCATATATAATGCAAAAGATATTCACTCTAACCATATGATAAAGATACATTATAATCAGTCTCTAATTAAATGCCTCATTATCCCACAAAACAATGGTGAAGGACTTAATCTCTATCACTAGAGCATCATGACCATAACTTTTAGTAAGAGTAAGTTTTATGTTAGAATCATCCTAAAAAATAAAAGAGGCACCCACAATTCTAAGAGCATATTTGGGTGAGTTGAATCCAAAAGTAATAGAAACATAATTACTATCCACTAAATAATTCATGTTCCAATATACTTGTGCACTGAAAATTATTCGATAGTGTTGTAGTTCAAATTTTTTTTATCAAGGTGTGTTTGAGAGGATATGAATACTCTCTAACCAATTTTGGTCTCCCTAGCCATATAAAAAAACTCAAGACCCTCTTAAAATGTCTTTAATAATTAAAAAAACACCCTAAGACAACTAACTCCAAACTCCATCCATTAGACTCAAATAGATCTAAAATCATTTTGAAATGACCTGACTTACCAAACCACACTTTGGAATGTGGTATTTTGAGTGTAAAACCATAAGTCTATCTCTAATAGGATAAGGACTAGAAGATAAAACCAATATGGAATAACTTAGTTAGGTGGCCTTACATGATAATAATCAAAAAAAATATGCATAACCAATATACCATAAAATCCAACAACACCAATATATATATATATATAACATCTAAAATATGTATAATGTGAGCCTGAGGAATTAATGAAATATAAAAATAACATTTTAAAAACACTTAAAGGAATAAAAATTTATAATACACTAAATACCATGTAAACCAAAATCGAGGTAAGATAAGACACCTATTATTTATTGGGTATCCATGAAAAAGACCTATATAATCATCTCTATCACAAACCATCATCACTTACAACATAACAACTCTTCTTAGCTCAATTAGTTCCACATCTATAAATGTCATCTCTAAAATGGGAAACACCTTCTCATAATAAACCTGTGTGGGAGTGAAATATATGAAGGGGTGATCATAAACATACTTAGAAGGATTCCAAAAAAATATAAAATAATGACTAACCCATATGTCATGTAACAACAATGAAAAAATAATTACATAAATTATTTAAAAAAAAAAGATATTCCCTACTATCAAGACAACTTTTGGAATGTTAAGAAACTATATTTCATATCTCAGCTTCCCTGATAATTATATCACAAAATAAACTAGTTATACCAAGGGTAGTGTAAAATCCATAAAACTCAAAGGTGAAAGTATTTATATAATAAAAACTAAAGGCATCTCTAAAGGATTAAAGTGACTCTATAATATCAATGGAATCAATATATTGATGTGTTATATGTTATATGAATCTTAGTCTTCAAGTATTCCAAAACATTATTTATACCTATCTAGAACTATAGCTATTGACCATGCCTTTTCAGGTAATAATGGTATAAACTAATGGAGTACCTAACCCTAATAGTGGAGAATAACTCAGAATATAAGGGAGTAAAAACATATGGTGGAGGACCCTACCCCAATATATTGTTGATAACATACTCAACTGATTGGGGACCCCATCACGACATGTGGGGGTACCTGAACTCTATCATTATATAGAGGACCACACCCTTTGATGTATATATCGCTAATGGAGTACCATAAATACAATATATTGAGGACTATTAAATAATACAGATAATATTACCTCATCCATATCTTATTAAAATGTCTCAACTAATACATATCCTCAACCTAGAGGAGCAAATATCCAAGAACTATCCAAAAACATTATTAATAACTTCTTAATAACAGAGGGAATTGTACTATAATTATCAAAATGAGAATATAATCAGTATGAACAACTCATTTTTCCAAAACTATCATCTCCATGACAAATCCCAATGAAAACATTAAATTTTCTGGTATATAACATTTATATTATGGTATATGACAGGTAGGGAACTTGGGAATCTTTTTTCCAAAATAGTCATGGATCAATCCATGTGATATCAACAAAAGAAGCATGGCCATCATGGGTGCACACAATGTATGGTTTAAAGTTATATGAATTAACCTTATGATATAGAAGTAACTCCATGTAATTCTTATATTAGACAGATGACATGTATGTATAGGTATAGGTTGTGTAGAACTCGGTGTAGAGTATTCGGATTCTGTGTAGTCAACCTACACGGTCTATATTATGTGTTGGATTCAGCACCCTATCTATTAATGTGTCACCATTACTTAGCGTCGTGTCATTATAATGTTAATTCCAAGTACTTATAGTGTGATTACTGTAGTATTTTTCATAATATATATGTTATTTGTATTACTAACACTCAACTTTTCAATTTCTTCTTATTCAGTAAATTTTTACTTTATATGTGTATAAGTTTATTCCATGACAGAGTAGATATTATATAATATATTATAAAATAATTATACATTTAAAATAATTATTTTTACTACATGACATAAAATGGGTTTTTTGAAGTGTAAAACTATTTTTAACATGACTTTTAATTTTGATATATTTAAAGATTTATGTGATTATTAGATATTTTATAAATAGATATATAAATGTATATGTTAATTAAGTTGATTTATTTTGATATTTATTTTAGTATAATATTATAAATAATAATATCATGGTATGAAATGATAATATAGTTTATCTTTGAAAAGAAATATGTTTTCTTTCAAAAAATATATTATTTTAATATATAATAAGTTTTAATTTCAAAAGTTATTATTTATTAGTTATATATTTATTGTAATAAAATTTATAAAATAATTTGAGTCTTCATGTTAAAATTATGTTCAAGATATTTAAAAAAAATTAAATAATTAGGCATCAATTTAAAAGGAAAAATTTATTTATAATCATTGTTTTATTTTAAAAAATTTAGTATAAAGTTATAAATGATTTTTTTATTTCAATTTAAATTATAAATGTTTTTTGAGGTTGAATTTTATTTTTTATTTTAAAATTTTATGTGGTTAGAATTTTAATAATTAAATTGAATTCAAATTCATTTTAAAATGAAAATTTGAGTTTTAATGGAATTCAATTTCCTATTATTATATTTTTTATAAATAATGGTACATAAATAAATTGAACCTTATGAATTTTTTTATTAAATATTATAGTTAAAATGAATATTTTTTATATATTATGAAACTAATATATTTTATTTTTTATATCTTTTTAAATATGAATACATTTATTGGTGTCAACATGGGGCATGCACAACATATGAAAAGTACAAATTGATGGATTAAGTGATAATAAAAATAATTTATATGGTGAATAATTACTTTAAATATAAATTGTATGAATAATTTTTTTAGGTATGTTTACTAACATTATAAATATATAAAAAGTTAATTACCCAAATTATTACAATAACAAGGTTAGAAAAGTGAAATTTCTTATATTAAAATTGTTATCATGATATAGTTCAAAAATAATTTTTTTAAATAGTATTAAATAAAAATTAGGATTAATAATAAATTATATTAACATTATTAATTTATTTTTGAAATTAAATATTATTATAATTATCAAAAATTCTTAAGCAGTGTCTACATAGTGCTTACACAAGTTGGAGAAAATTTAAAAATAGAGTTATGAAAATATATAAATTTATATTTCTTAGATGAATTAAGGGATTTTATAGTTCCGGGGGATAAACCTGATAATTTGTAAATGACATAATTTTTTTTACAAATTCCATAGTTATATACATTTTTTTAAATCAAATTACATGGCTAACCCTAGAAATGAAATTAAATGGTTTTAAATTTTAAAAATAATTTTATAAGCTAATAAAAATATATTAAATCCTTATATTGAAACATATTTGGGTTAAGGATGGTCCAAAATATCTTCACAAGTTTATTTATTAGCTAATTTTAGCATAATAATTACATTTTCAACTATTTAAGAATGAATATTTTCAAAAATTCCATTGAATATTTTCTAGAAAATATTACCCAAACTACCCCTTCCAAAACACAACTACTGTTCAGTTTTCATTTAATATTATAAAAAATTTCCTTTATGAAATCCTTTCCACATTCATAAGTATTTTTAATCCAAAATTCACTTCTATAAAGGTATTAAACTCAATCCAAGGGGAGAGATTCAAAGAGAAATGTAAGGGTTACAAACTCAACATTTCATATCACATTTGAAATTATTCCTCATTAATACTATTTTAAACCTTCAATTAATTTTTTCCAATGATTTTATTCCTATGTAATTGACTCGCTTTTGATCCATTATTGATAATATATATCTCTTTCCTTTCGAACAAACCGTTTTCAAAAGTTGATACTATATTAAAGTATGGGACTCAAATTACATTTCTCTTTATTGTATTCTTCATATTCCATTTTGATAAAATAAACAAAGTTTAAAAGTAATTTTAAAATAGTATCATATTTCTTATCAATTTTTTTATAAAAATCAATTATTTTTTACTATTTATCTTTTATTAAAATCATTTAGAAAACATCATACATCCTTTGGGGTTTTATGAAATCCAACTGAACGAATATGTTTTCATTTTTAGTTAATACGTTCATAGACAATAATAAAAATTCATATCATGAATAAATATAACACTAAAGGAAAACTAATTTATTTTTATGGTTTTTTATGATAAAATATCCGTTATGATATTTTTTAAAAAATCTATCAATCAAAGTGAATTATAATGATGAGAAACAATATTATCAAATTATATTTTCTAAATAGTAACAATATAGAAAGCAATTAGACAATTTTGATTTTGTAATAACATAAAACAAATTCTTATATACTTATTTATATTATGTGACTATTACACAAGGATCATTGACCATTACTATTTTACTGAATTTTTTTTTAAAATATAGATCAATCGACCTCAAAAGAAATGATGGAGGTAAATTATTTTGAAAATTTATTATTACTTGATAATAAATTAAATTTTTTTAAATAAAATAATCATTAAGAACTGTATAAAGAAATTACATAATTAATTTTGTTGTATTACTCAGAATTTCTTAGGATATTTGAAGTACGCTAAGATTCGAGGTAATGGGATTCTTGACTCAATTTATTTTTACTAATATATTTTTTATAATATTATTTGGTTTCATTATATATTATTAATATAGTATACTGTGAATTAATTTTATCATATTTTATATTAAATTAAGAATAATCACAATTCCATTTCAGATTATTTCTTATATTTTCTTTGACTCATTCATTATAAAAGTCATGAGCGGTTTTATTTTAAAATTTTACTATGAATATATATTTCATTCCTCTAAAATATCCTCATAATGTTTTTTATAAATTTTTGTTCTATTATCCTTGATATCAATCAATTAAATATTTTATTATTTCATTTATCTTTAAATATGGAATTGGATAATTCATTCCATTAAATTAATTTTTTATGGGTTGACTTTAAATGCTAGTGGTTGTGGGATGAAATATAATTTTATTGGTTTTATTCATGTTATGATTCAAGTAAATTATATATGATGATGGATAAGACCTCTATATATCCCTAAATTGTATTGAGAAATAATTTATTCTCTACAAAAATTATATTTTAATTAACTAGTGTAGTTATTAAATTGTAAAAAAAAATTAGGTCTTTTGTAAGGATGATAAAAAATAAAATATCCTTAGAATCTTTAATAGATACACTATATATTTTAATGGAATTTTTTTAGAATTACTAAAAATTAAAATTGAATTCATTATTAAATTTATGTTTGTGATATTTTAAATGTTAAATATTTTATTTTTATAAAAAAATATTTTTCAATATTTACATGTTATCCAAAGAAAACATCATGATTTCTCTACTTCCTTTAAATTTTATTCTAATTTTTTATATAATTATTTGATATAAAATGTTTATTTCATGAGTCAATATTATTTTTTATTGGTTTATGGATTATTTTTTAATGGAAAAAAAAGTTGATATTTTTTCATATATTTCATTTCCTTAAAAGTAATATTGTCAGTTTACACCCTATATAGACATTATTATACTTATCTTACATTATCAAATAGATTGATAGGATTTAAGGATGAATATAAACTAAAATAACATAAAAGTTTTTGTTATGGTGTTTTAGTCCTAAATAAATAATGATTATTATTGAAGAATTTTTTTAAAGGAAAATAATTTTCATTTAGTAGAAAATTTGTAGGAATTTTTAGGTAATATATTTACCTATTTCATTATAACACGAAAACTAAAAGGATTTGGGGATATATGTACTATAATATTTTTTGAGTAACTTTTAATTATTGGATGGTTTTGTTTAGGCTCTGAAATGTGGTATTAGAGTATGTTTTAATTAACATTATGGGTTAGGATGTTATTTTTTGAATATAATTAAAAAGATTTATAAAACTTCAGGGGTTAATGTGTTGGTTTCAGATTATATATTATATGTATTCGATAACCTTAAATGTTAGTATATTAACGATATCTGTATTATTTTAGGAAATTATTAATAGAATTTTGAAGAAAAAATTATAATAATTTTGTGATATTTGGTTAAGAAGTAAAAGGTGATAATAATTAATGTAATATTGTTTTAATACTAAAATTAATTATTTGAAATAAAAGATTCATGGGTTAGGATATCCACTGATTAATTTTTCATGATGATTTATAAGACAAACTTTATATTTTGTACACTTTATTCCATGATCTATTACATTAAGATACACATAACACAATCCCAAAAGAATGAGACGCCTAGTGTATTTGGATAATTATATATATACAAATATATATATCATAATAACTTGAAATATAGATAAAATTAAATTATTTAAAATCCCTATAGCATGCTCTTATATTCCATTGATATTCTAACACTACACAGGCTAACCTGGGTAAGTATATAATAAAGGAATGAGCAATAATGCCCCATAATGGAATAATAATGTAATAGAATTTTGTAAAGAAGTTCAATAGATTTAAGAGGTGGAACATGATGACATAAATGGTTGAGAATTATAATCATGAACGTTAAAGCATGATATAAAATAATAACATCAAGGCATCATGGGAATGTGGTAAAAACATAAAACATTACTTTATATGAATATGTCAAGGATAAATTCCAAGACATCATAAAATATTGTTATATGGATTACCAAATATGAACTATAAATTTTATCCCATGAGATAAAATTATTACCTAATATAATTGAGAGATATATAATTTTGGCCCCACCAATCTCATTCATATCATGTACATGAATTTTTCTGCTCAAATATCATACAACATAAGAACATTTTTTTTTTGATTTCAATGGCTTCATTACGGACTATAGGTTATATAAATGGATTTCCAAAATCAATTATGGTTTGTAAAATCGTATTGAATATCCTTGAAAATAATTGGGGATCAGTATTCACAACAAAAAAGTTTGGCCTGGAAAATCAAGGGTGAATTATGGCGAAATAATGGGTGTACAAAAAAGTTAATGGAAGGGGTTATTAAGAGCGAAAGGTGGCCTATAATTACTTGGTAACCATAAGGATAGTAAATTGATGTGTAAAAACACATTATAAAATGAAAAATTAGAAATAAGATGGATCAAAAAATTAATTTCCTTGAATAAAAAGGAAGAGGAAGAGAATCCCTTACAAAGAGAAGATGCTTCTAAAATATTGGTAAGATCTTATTAAAAGATTGAGAACACATTAAGAGGGAATTATTGATACAGTGGGAGAGAAAATTAATAATAAATGTGTTTTAGTGAAGAATCATTTGAGGTTGGGTGGGTATTTATATTGAAATATAGTGAAATTATTTATTAACTATCTAACATATGTTTTGGTCTCTAGGTGATAAAATAATCAAAACAAACAAACCATCCGTTGGTTGTTCCCCTGTTTTTTACTTAATAGGAGTGATGTTTAATATTTTATTATGCTAATAACCTAAATCATTACAATAATACCATTCGTGATGTTTAATTGAGTCATGTTTATAAAAATAGGTTTCTAGAACCCTAAAATATAATATAGGTTTGGGATGATTCATTAAAGGTTTGTTAAATTAATAAAATAAATTCAATAATATGTTATTTTACAATAGAATTATTTTTTTGGTACTATATACATTTTATATTATTTATTATATCACTTTTATTCTATAATAATGTCAAAATAAAAATGGTATATTTATACCACATTTAATTATTATCTAACGATTTGACAACTGTAGAAAATTATGAAAAAATTATTGTTGGGTAATTTTGATGTGAAAATTTCAAAAATAGTTTTTATTTTTTACAAAATATTTTAAAAATATGATAATTTACAGTTTAGAATTAAAAATCCTTATTTACAAGAAAATATCAGTTTTTAATACACTAATAACATTCCAACGTTTATAAAAAATATATTATAATTCCTTAAATTAAATTATCATTTATATTTAAATAAATATTATTTAATAATAATATTTTATAAGAATATATTTTTTCCAAAATTCATGAATTTATCAATATGAGTGTTTTGATTAAAATTATATATTTCCCCAAAATACAATTTTGGTTTTTTTATCAAGATCTATTTTTTATCAAACTCATATAATATCATTTGTATATTAAAACTAATAACAGGAAGGGGTAAATGTAATCAATATTTTATTGAAAATAGAATATAATAATTCCTACTACTATGTTATACATACATAACCACTTATTACACATGTTTATTCCCTATGGTTAAGGTGTATTATAGGACTACTTATCTGGGGTGTTTTACAAAACATGTCTTGGTCAGTGATCTCTATAAGATTTAACATCTCCCATAAGTATTTTCACTTTTATTTTAGTTGTTGAATATCATCATGGCCTTCATCGGGGAGAAATATTAGTGATTCCATCTCCCAATAATCAATAATAAATGGGGTTCATAGCAGATATTCCTACTAGTTGAGGCTATAGATTTTTTTTCTATGTAAATTATTATTTATCATAACCCATAATATATACTATTCTTAACGGTCACTCTATATTACTTGCATGAACAATATTTATGATGATTAATATTATTTTAGGAAAGGACTAAAAATTATGTTCATTTTTTATTATGGTCCAATGTAAAATAAATAAAAATTAGTGCATGGGGTTTCTATAATTAAATTTCATAATAATGCATTTATTCATTCAAGAGGTTATTTAATTTACAAATTTTTGGTTTGTTAAATTATTCCCTAAATCAAGTATTTCACCCTAAAAAATAATTTCTTGCAGTAAAATAGATTTCGGTATCTCTTTTTTTTCTTTTATTCTCATGTTTCCTCTTCAAACATGCGGTTCTACAATAGTAAATTGACTTTTTGAGTTTTCTTGTTGTGTATAAATTTTTTTCTAGGATCTAAAATCTTCATCAGTTACTCCTTATTTGAAAACATGTATATTTTTTACACACTACTTCTTAACCTATTATATTAAGATATAAATAACACAATCCCAAGAAATTGACTGGGATAATGTCTTTGGGTAATTATATATGTTTCACAATAACAAGAAATAGGGATACAATTACATTATTTGAAAACTACATAACTTGAACTTATATTTTAATGACCTTCTAATACTGTATAGGATAACATGGATATGTACATAAGTAAAGTGTGAGATATAATTATTAGTAAAGGAATAATAAAGGAATAAGAAAATATAACATAGTAAATGAGATTCAAGAGTAACAACATGATGGTATTAAGGGGTGATAATCACAATCATGAACATTGGAGAATGATATAAAATTCTAATATCAAGGAATCATGGGAATGTGGCAATAACATGAAACATGTCATCATATGAATATTTCAAGGATAACCTTCAAGACATCATAAAATAATGTACAACGTAAAATAACATGTTCACCAGACATTGTATCTCATGAGATAAAAGCATTACCCAATTTTTTAGAGGAATATATAATTTTTGGCCTACCTACCACATTCTTATCATGTACGTACATTTTCATGATGAAAACATCATAAAAACAAGAATATAATTCACAAATTTATATCAGATGATTAAATAGAGTGGTTTATATATACATAATTCATTAATAAATTAAGTATAGTTTCATCTAGATAAATAAACTTAAGTGGAAATGGGGGTGAGTATTTAGGATATAAAAGTTTTTCATGGAAAATCCTGGGATAATTTTAGTTGAATAATGGGTATATATAAAGTTTCATTGAAAGGTTTAATGAGAGTGAGTGGTGGTCTCTCATTACATGGGTATAATAAAAATTATAAATGGATGTGTAAACTACATCATAATATGAATAATTATAAATCAAAGGTCTTATGAAAAAGAAATTACTTGAATAAAAATGGAGAGGATCCCTTTCCTTAAGAGGCTTCCTCTAAAATCTTGTGAGGAGATTCTAAAGAGCTAGGGAAAAACTTGGTTGGGATTTATAGAGGGATACATAGAATAAATTAATGATCAATGGGTTTTTAGTGAAAAATAATTAGAGGCTGAGTGGGAATTTATATAAAAATATTGGGGAATTCTTTATTAACTTATATACTTACGTTCTAGACTCTGAGAGATAAAATAATAAATAAAAAAAATTTCATGGTTTCTACCAAAGGGGATTGGTTTCAAATATTTTATCATGTTTAGAACCAAATTCATTTAAATAGTACAATTCATGTTGTGGAAGTGTTTAATGTTCATAAATAATTATTTGGGAAACCGTAAAATATAATTGAGGTTTTGCAAGGATTCATTAAAGATTTATAAAATTAATAAAATAAAATTAAAAATACATTATTATAAAAATGAAATACATTTTTGGTTGTGGATATCATTTATTTTATATATTAGATAACTTTTGGGTCATTATTATGTCATAATAAATAACATATATTAATTACGCATTTTCTTTTTACTCACACATTAAATTGTCTCATAAAATTATAAAAATTAACCATTCTCTTATTTCAACCTTATGATTTTAAGAATAATATTTATACTACAAATTAATTTTTTATATATGATAATTTACACATTTAAATAAAAAATATTTATTTACTATAAAATACTATTTTTTATAACATTGACAACTTCTTGACCCTTAAAAAAATATGGGACTTCATTAAATTATATTATAAATTTTATTTAAATAAATTTTATTTAATATTAATATTTAATGGGAATAATATTTGTTAGAAATTTGTTAAATTTAAAAAAAAATTGTTTTAATTGAAATGATATATTCCACAAAAAATATAATTTTCACTTCATCATATCAAAATATAATTATTATTAATAAAATATATAACAATGTATATATATAAAGTAAAAATGAAAAGTGGTTAATATAAAATTCATTTTTTTAAAAAAATTATTAAAATTCAATCTACTCAGTAGTTGAAACATTTCCATTTATTACACATGTAAAATTATAACCAGAACCATCGGGTCTGAGCCAAAAGGGCACATAACGTCATGCTTGCCTCACCAAATGCAAGAGGTTTTCAACTAACAATGAGGGTCTAATTCCATAAGTGGGGAGACTATACCCTCAGTATAATTTCATGGGACCAATAATCAATAATAAAAAATATAATAAATAATTAAAGTAAATATTTAGGAAGGTATATATGGAATACATGTCATTAAAATAATGAACCTTCCAAAGTGGAAATCATAACCACTGGGATAAGAAGTACATAAATAAATGGAAAAATAGTACGTCCTCTGATGTACCCCACATTAATCTATTATCATCATGATCCAATACTCATCCATCCATTACAGGGCCCCTTCCCATCATCAAATCCCTCCTAAAAATATAAAAGTGCATTGAAATGACCAAGTAGGGTGTAATTACAAGACTCAGTAGGACACCACTAATGCACCATTATCCTGACGTGCTCAAGTATACAAGTGTATTACATAGTAATAATAAATGTGTAACAAGCATAGTAACACAAAATAAAAAACATAACATTCATGCACTAACTAAGTCGCCACAAACCCCTGGTCGTACCATATTTGGATCCATATTGAAAATGTATTTCATGTCAATAACTATCCATATCAGCCACAATTTTTGTGGTGATTCACTTAGAATCTACACGAGATTGAGTGAAAAAACATACCTAGAATCAATTATGCATCAATTAATAATCAATATCTACAAGGCATTGACAATTTTTAACCTAACCTGAATCCAAAAGAAAAAGGGAAACACTTGGAATCCATAAGTCATCAAGTGTTAGCCATATAATCATAATCCACAATGCATAAAGTAGACGTCAGGTTATAAGCTTATAATGTTTCATCGTTATCATCATCGAACACCATGCATGCACCCCAAAAGGATTAATCATACAATGACGTCAACCATTCAAGTATACAAATAAAAATCCTTCAAAGGAAAACAAGACAGGTCATGGAAAGACAACAACCATATCCCACATCATGAGAAATATAGAATCTTCATATACATCAACATGTGAATCAAACAACATCATGGAATCTAATTGTCACATCAATCTCATATAATCAATCCAAACCATATCATGGTCCACACACCCACCCACATGTTATCACCAGTCGAGTATGAATATCAATCAAGACACACATAAAACATAACATGGAAATACACATGTAATGAGATCTTAAGAATATAATGAACTTCCAACCTAAAATGATGTTGCTGTTAATGTCCTGCATAAACCACCCAATGTTGTTCAATAAATCGAGTAGAAACCTATATAGTCAAGAACGCCTCTTTAAGTCCATATTTTCATAAACTTCGAGATGTCAATTCTCTAGGTTCTTCTAGGGTTACTAGAACCAAAATTAGTTATTTTATTTGAAAAAACAAATAAAATATCACATGTGATGATAATTTCTCTCTCCAATATAATATTTGAATTATCATTATAAGTTATTTCATGCACTCAAATAATTATCCTTTGGAATAATTATCTTTTGATAATTTCATATAAATTATACTTTTCTAATTATCCACTCATAATTTATTTTAAATTATCCTTTTATAATTATATCTTGATAATTTTTCATAAATTATCCCTTTATAATAATATATCGATAATTTATCATAAATTATCCTTTTATAATTATATCATGATAATTTGTCATAATTTATTCTTTTATAATTATATTTTCATAATTTCTCATAAATTAACCTTATATAAATATCTTTTGATAATTTCACATAAATTATAATTTCATAATTATATTTTGATAATTTGTTATAAATTATCCTATTATAATTATCTTTTGATAATTTCTTATAAATTATCCTTTTATAATTATATTTTTAAAATTTAATATAGGTTACCATTTTATAATTATCTTCTAATTTTTTTTCATAAAGTATATTTTATAATTATATTTTTATTATTTCCCATAAACTATGATTTCATAATTATCTTTGGATAATTTCTCAAAAATTAACCTTTTATATTTATATTTTCATAATTTTTAATAAATTATCCTTTTATAATTATAACTTAATAATTTATAAATTATCTTTTTATAACTATCTCTAATAATCTACTGTTATTATACCTGAATAATTTGTTGAAATTACCACATGATAATATATATAATTATCCATTGGTGATTGCACAAAAAGTATCATTTCATAAATTCTTTTACAGACTACCCATGATATTTGGGTTTAATTATTATTTAATAATTATTCATAGTTATCACTGTTAATATCAGAAGAATTATCTAATGATAATTATCTTATGATAATATATATAAATTATCTTTTGATAATTCTATAATATTATATTTCATAATCTAAATAAATTATCCTTTTATAAAATGATGTGCCTATCCCTTGATAATACTTATAATTAGCATTTAAAAATTCTTCATTATTATCGTTCGATAATTTTGAAAATATTGATTTTGATAATTTTTTGCAATTATCCCTCTATAATTTTAGGTTTATTATATTTTCTTTAATTTTGACAATTTTTAAAAAATTTAAGAAAAAATGAATAACTGGATGAAGAAAATAAAACAAAACAAAACAAATAAAAAACACTTATCTGTACTGCCCAACAAGAAGGAATATTTTCCTTGCACCTTGAATAAAAATATGAGAGAGAATCGGATCATCTGAGGTCTCCCAATCATGTAAAAGGGAGTTTCATGATTACCATCACTCAATAGCATCAAAGAACATCAAATCCAAAATGGTTTAGCTATGTAGAAACATAAAATCATAGTATTTAAAACCCAAAATTAATACACTTGTTTTAATTTTATATTTATTCAAAAATAATTGTAGATTCATTAATTTATCATCATTAAGGAATTGTATAATTTATTTAGACCAAAAAACATTCAAATACAATATTTTAATGAAATTAAAATTACATAAATGGGCAATTCTGATCTGTTTTATATAAAGAACTATTAAAAAATAATTTAAAATAGAATAAATTATTATAATAATATAAGTGAATATTATAATTTTATCCCTGTATGCAATGTTACCAAACACCAGAAGTAGAAACGGGTTATGTCATGCCTAGGGTAAACCCTAGATCCCGAACCTAATAGGGGTTCTTTGATTTTTCATAGGATACACCATTAAATAGATATTTAATTATTTTTGAAAAAATATATAATAAAAATATTAAAAATATTATCCTCATGTGTGATCTAACCAAACATCTGATATGCACCAATAAAATGTTGCGCCTTGGGTAAACACTTAATCCTGTACCTAACTGTAGTCTTTTTTACCATATGATTCACTATATTGGAGATATTAAATTATTTTCATAAATATATAAATAAAAATATTAAATACGTTATCCTTGTGTGCTATTTTACCAAACGTCTGACAAGAAAAAAAATGTTATGTTTCCCCTGGGGTAAACCCCTCATTTCAGACCGGATGGTGGTTTCATATTTGTCATAAAAAAAATATTTTAAGAGATATTCAATTATTTTGGAAACAATTATCATGCACGTAATATAATATAGATAATATTTTTATTTCGAATATGACAAGGCTTACAGGTCTCAAAATATTATCTTATATTAGCTATTAACTTTTAAAATAACACATATAATATTCTAAGGTGTTACTAAGGCTTTTCCCTTATACAAAGAACTTTAAATTATTTATTAAAATATTTTTATTGATAAATTTCATTTTCACATAAAAATTATCAAAAATTATAATCATTAAGGGTTTTAATGTATTAAAAATTAGAATATTATAGTTCAAGCATGAACCCGATGAGTAAAGTGTGCAATAATAGTACATTCTAGGGGCTACTTCAGTGAACAAGGATTGGAAGGTGATCTTTATGATCTGGAACTTATATTATAAATTGTTTTTATCATGTTTTATTTGTTGAACCTTGACATGGGATTTTAAAGGGAAAATCATAGGTATGTAATCTCCCTTAGGAGCTCTTATAAATGAGCTTCATAGGGTATAATCTTACTGGTCAAGGTCATCACTTCTTTCATCTATTTTAATTAGAATTTATCATATCCCTTAGTGTATACTATTCCTAATTTTCATTATAAAATTATTTTATTATCAATTTTTATGATTCTTAATAGTATTTTAAGATTGAAGAAAAAATTATGTCAATATTTTATAATGCACCAATATAAAAACATTGAATTTATTGAATTTAATCTCAATAACTACATTTCTTAATAACGAATTTATTCATTCAAAAGGTAATTTAATTTAATAATGTTTGGGAAATTATATTTTAATATTATATTATTATATATCATCTCACCCTAACCATTTTTTAGTAAACTTCAAAATCATTGGATTGATTAATCATTATATAATCCATCATAAAAATATTATTTTTATCATTTTATGAATATCTTGATATATTTATGGTTAAATTTTAGACCAAAATGAAATGAAAAAAATTCCAACTTCAAGAATAAAAAAATAATAATAGTCATTCATCGTTTAAATTGTCAAGTGAATCAATGATAGAAACTGATCAAAACATCAAACCAAAGGTTCAAAAAAATACTATGTAGTGGGAAAAATATAATTAAGTCTAATCATGCTTTTAATCTCAAAAATGAAAAAGGATTTATTGAACATCAGAAATGTGGAGGAACATTCTATTAAGGCTTATATGGGAAACATATCCTGACTATCTAGGTACCCCTTTGGATTATCATTAAATAGTGGGAGTCTTATCACGAATATATGTGTTTTAAGAAATATTTACTTAAGAAATGCTAATTTTTCTAGACATACCCTAGAAATTAGGACACATAGTATTATTCATATATTAAGATGCTCTGTTTTTTGTTAACAATAAATTAAAATTCATAGATGAAATATCTTTAAGGTGAGGAAAATGTAACAATATAGGTATTTTTAATATTAGTTATATGTTTTATTAATATTTTTGTAATATATTTATATTTATTGAATAAATATTTATTTTAAATATATATTAGGTTATTCTTTATCACAAATGAAATTGTGTACTCTTTTAGATACTCATTATAAATTTAAAATTATTATGTTTTCAATTTTACATAAAATGTATTTAATTGGAAAGATAGATATATTTCTTTTAAATGATTTATTATTTTGATATATTTAAATATTTATTTAATTAGTAAATATTATATATATATATATGTTGATTATATTTATTTATTTTTCTTTTTTTTAATTATATTCTTAAAAATAATCTTGTCATGTTATGAAAAAAGAACATGGTTTTCCATTTAAAAAGAAATTCTTATTGTACAAAAAACATAGATTATTTTAATATTTAATAACTATTCATATTAAAAGTTATTATTTCATAGTCATATATTTATTTCAAAAAAATGATTAATATATTTTTAATCTTCATGGTTAATTTTTGTTTATGTTATTTTGTAAAAAATATATAAATTAGAAGTCCGGATAATATATTTAATGTTTGTTGTATAATCACTGTATTTATTAAAAATTATACGAAAATATTATAAATTATATTTTTATTTCAAAGTATTATTTTAATGTTTTAATGGTTATGTTTTTAATATCGATAATCAAATTTATTGTGGTTATAAGTAGAGTAATACCTTTGAATTTAAATTCATTGTAAAATAAGAATTTGGGTTTAAATTGAATTCAACATCATATTATTTTATTTTTGATTAAAATTGTATGAAAAATTAAATAAACCTATTGACTATGAATTAAATTATAATACACTCAGAATAATTTATAAATATTATCCAATTAATAAAATTTAATTTTTATGTAATCATAAATATGAAGAAATATTATTTGTATTGACACAATGCATATGCATTATTGAAAGAGTTGAAATTAATCAATTAAGTGATACAAATTCGAATAAATACACTAATTCTATACTTTAAGTGGTCAATTTCATTAATAATAAATTATTTTGTTGTATTTTTTATTTTATAATTAAATAATAATTGAATTATTTTTCCAGTGCTTGCGTAAGGTAAGAAAACAAAAAAAAATTCTTAAACAATATAATCATGATATAAAAGAAAATAAAGAGTTTCATAAACAAATTAAGTGAAAATATTTATTAATAATAAATTATATCAGTGTTCATAATTGTATATATAATTAAATAATTGTATACTTATATAAAAATATTAAGTTGTGTGGACGCAATGCTTGTGAAAGTGGGAGAAAAATAAAAAATATAGGTTTTAAAATATTTAAAGTGATTGGGTTTAAATTAATTAGTTCATTGAGTGGTTTTAAAGATAAAAATTATAATTAAATAAGTATTTAAATATTTAATGTATAATTCTATATTTATTTAGATATTTTACTAGTAAAATTATATGCTTAAATTTGAAAATGACCCTAAATAAAATTTAATGATAAAAATTAATTATAAATTAATAAAAAACCATAATACCTTATCTACACACAAAGATCGATAATTAGTATTTTAATATATCTTCTCTTATCCATTTATCAGCCACTTTACACATTAAAATTACAATTTTAACCCTAAAAATATAATATTTATGAAAAAATTTATTGAATCTTATCTATAAAAGGGTGCTCATTATACACATTCCAAAATACATCTAATATTATAGTTTATCTAAATATTATGCCACAATACATATCTAAACATTCCTTTTAGTGTTTATAATTCTTTATTCTAGCCAAAAGTTCCTTCATTGAAAGCCTTTTATTCAATTCAGTTGAGGTGATTGAAAGATCAAGGTATGTTTTTCAAACCCAATCATTCCTTTCTTATTTGAATTTATTTCATTTAAAAATATTTTATAAATTATCTTATTTTTATTACATGTTTATATTCCTATATTATTAACCCAATTTTGATATATTCTTTATGATATATCACTCGTTCTTCTTCAAAAAACCATTTTCATAATTTGTTACTTTCATCCCCCCCAACAAACATTGATATCCCTCATGGGATGGTAGTGAAGATGGGCATGATTTAATGAACCCACCCTGGTCAACTATAAAATCCACCTGAGTTGGCCTATCCTGGTGGTTCGATGAAATTAGATAATAGAAATAGGTCTAAAATATAACAAAATAAGACATACAACCAATGCACAAAGTGGAATAAATACATACAATCAGTTTACAAACAAACAAATTAAAACCAACTAAACAAAAAAAAGTACGAAAAAACAAGACCAACAAGTCTCCTTGTGACCAACCATCACTGGATTATGCATCTCAATGCATGAACATTTGAAAATTTATAAACCTAATAACTTTTGTATAATAGGATATAAGGGTCGAACCATAGAGATAATGGCCATAGACACTAGGAATAATCTTTTGAAAATATGTTTAGGCAGATAAGTCTTCAATGTGAAAATAAACTAAAATGTTATAAAGAATAAATTACCATTTAAAAATGAATATTTAAATTTACTAAACATTTCTATAAAAATTAAATTAATTTATAGAATAAAGCAGATGAAGATGTATGTATCAGAGTTGTGATGTCTGTTCAGGAGCATGCAATGCCGATTATTTAATTCTCGCATATAAATATTAACTTATTCAATTTAAAATGATTCCAAATTTAATCTAAATACTATCAGGTTTTGTTCTCTGATATTAGATACTATTATAATTTTTACAAAAACCATCCATCATTTTTTTCTCTGTCCAGATGAATGATTCGTGCATCATTGTAGCACTGAATCACATGGTGAAATACCAAAACTCATTTCTCACAAAATTGAAGTATCTACCTGTGTAGAATTATCTCATATAATATCGGTGATTAAGTATCAATCATGAATGTTTGAAATATATCACACAAAAACTGTTAATTTTTTATTGAATATATTTATTTAATTTGAATTTCGTCGCTTGTGATTTACAGTTCTCTTACACGTGCGATTGACTTGCGGATGAATAAAATCTTTCTTGATCCCCCATATATGATTAATTATTAGGTTTCACACGAATGATAATCAATTCATATGTTGAATTCTCATATGAATTTTTTTAGATTTATGGTATAATTAAATAATTAAACATCCAATGAAAAATATATTTCAAAAGGCAATCAAAAATGGAAATAAAATAAGGCATACATAGTCCATTATGTTTATCAAAACATCAAAAACATAGACTTAACCCAAAATTGTACAAACATGAATCATAAAATAATAGACATAAGATATCTATGTGTTCATGTCATCACTCTGGTGACATCAATACTACATCGATGATTGAAAAATAATAATCACAACTCTGCTCATCGCAACAATGGTGAACTTAAACATCATGCCAATGAAAAAATAATAATTTTGTATTGTGAACTTTCTTTAGAAAGCATATCCTCCCATCTATACGGATTCAAAAAAAATATAGGAAGGAGATAAAATTCCATTGAAATGGTTTATAGTGGGGAAGGTCATGTGAAAGTGTGGAGGATGCAATGTCGGGGCACATGTGATGGATAGCGGGAGAAAATTCAATGTGTAGAAGGTACAATGCTAGAGATAAAGAGGGCGCAGATGGGACCATTATTGTAGGGTGGTATTCTACTAGTCTGTAGTGTATAAGGAGGTGAGAAGGGTGTGAGTAGTGGTCTATAATGTGGAAGAGGTGAGTAAGAGGGTTTGTTATCTGCTTGAGAGAGGGGGTGAGATGAGCTGGTGGTGGAAGGTGATGAAGGATAGGTCGGTAGGTTCTATGCATGGAGGTGAGGGAAAACCGAGCTGCTGATGTGTATGTGGAGATGAAGGAGATTTATTCATGGGTTGTTAGCTATAAGAGGTGACCACTTGTTTTTTGTGTAGAGGAGGACCATGAGTGAGCATGGGCACACAACAGAGGAGTTCTGGCCGTGGTTTTTTGTCATCTGTGAAGTGACATAGTATCATGAGAGAAAAGGGTCAAACACTCTTAGGCTTTCCTCCCCAGCTAACAATGCATGAAGATGTCACCCTCCATGTTTTTTGGCTTAGGGTTTCAAAACCCCCTCAAATAAGAGACGCCTACCGAAAAAAAGGAAACCAAAAAAGAATTCAAATTCAAATTTCAAATTAAATCTTTTTAACTAAAAATAGAAAATAAAAATGGCCAGAATAATTATAAAAATTAAAATACATATAATAAAAAAATATAATTAAATGATTCTTATTAAAAATGAATATACCTAAATTTGGGTGTGTGTGTGTGTCTGTGTCTAAGATTAGATATACTAATATAATATACAAAAAAACATTATCAGTTATATAAAATTATAACATATCAATAAAATAATAAAAATTATAATAAATATTAATCTAATTTAATGATATAAAATATTAATAATAATTAATACTACTATAATTAATACTAATACTATAAAATAATAATATAATAAATAACTAATTAAATTAAAATAATTATTATAACAACTAATATAATTAAAATGATATACCAAAATGTAATACTAATATAGGAAACTAAAATAATTACTAAAAATAATTAATCAGTTAATAATAATACTAATATTACAAAAACTAAAATAAATGGAAAAAGTGTTATAAATTATATATTTATAATGTCAAAAAGTAAGATATGATAATAATAATTATAATAATATATAAACAAAAAACTGTAAAAAATAACAAAAATATATAAAACTACAAAAATATCCTAAAAATAACAAAAGTGGTTGAAAATAATTATTACTAAATAAGAAAATAAAAAAAAATATGTGGAATACATGTTCATCAAATCCACCACACTTAATCTTTTTCCCTCATAGGAAAACAATGAGAAAGAATACACACGTGGAACCATATACAAATCAAAAAATCAATATTACAAGTTCTAAATTTTTCAATCTATTCTACAGAAAAAAAATAACTCGTTTCATTTAAAATTAAAATTTTAAAAAATAGTTTATCTTCCACTAACATTATTTCCTAAACATGTAACTACACACAAGTATCATTTTATATACCTCTCCATCACTCACATCAGTCAAAAAATTTGATAAATGTTTTCTTCAATTATAATACATGTGAATTATTACCATAGGATTTCAATGAATTTTACAACTCCACTAGTAGAAATAAAAATAATACACTAATCTCAAGAACTTCACATTAGGTTCAAATGTCTCTGAGGCTACGAGATGGTGGGTCATAAAAAAATTGACAATTTATGCCAAAATGAGCATTGAATCTGGAAATAAATACATGATAAATGTCAATCAAAGTATCTCCCTCAAAATCATGCTTTCAAATACTTAAAAATTTACTCATCCAAAATCATATGAAAATACAAAGTTTCATTTTTTTTCTTAATCAATTTCATCATTTCATTGTTTTTTAAAAAAACTCTCAAATAAGATGGGTAGGAAAAATCAGTGAGTATCAACTCCAAAACCCCATGGAATAAATATCATACAAAATCTAAAAGAAAGATACACATGTAGCATGCACACTGTAACATCTTAGTAAAATTAGTTCATATAGTAAACTCTCTAACTCCTAGAGTAGTGGATCTTCACTTTCATAGGTATCCCCAAAATCAAGGGTTACTACATAATTACCACAAAATTACTTGTTATTTGAACACAAAATAATTTATATTCCCACATAAAATACATGTAATGAATGTGGATACTGTGAAACAAAACACATATGATCATGATGACATAATTTCAATCAATGTGCATTGACTCACTACCCATCATATGGCCCTCTCCATGAATAGATATCTCCATCACACTTATATTGAGAAATCATCATGAAAATTTTCAATAAATGGGAATATAAGGATATATGATGTTGGATCATCGTAAAAAAGGCTTCTTCATAACTTCTAAGGGTTAAAAATGATGAAAATATATGGGTGTATCAATGGGTTAAAAGGGATAAAGAATCAAACAAATTCCTTGTTAATTTTAGTGAAACTTTTGAAATTCCTATCACTTTGATGGAACAACAAGGAAACTTATAAGAGGCATAACATGGTAGAAAATTATTCAAGATAAATAAAAACATGTGATGATGAAAAAATGGGAAAGAATTCTCATGGTTATGGAAGTAATATATTGGATAGCACCGATGAGCATGAGTGAAAATTGGTGTCTAAAAAATATACTACTTTCCAAAAAACATTTTTGAACCATGAAATAAAATCAGAAATCATCTATGTTAGGGTATCAAGAATAAAAGAGTTCCAAATAGAAATCATGTTCTCCAACTACCTAAAGATAAAGGTGGTATGTTCTAAACTATGTCAAAACAATAATTTTCCCATTTTCATGTGGGTTCAATGATGACATGAATTTTAGTGTCTATTTTTTAATTTTTTTTTTATTAGTTTAAATGGTTTTTTGGAATCATAAAATATAACATAAAATAATACACTTCCCTAAGTAAATGTATATTGACAAGAAAATGTTATATGTATCAGATGATGTTCAAAAAATTATGTACCTATAAAATCTATATATAGACAACACATACCCAGATCATATTAATGAATTCACACAATAATCAAAAGTATGTGGATGATCAGAAATATGTATGATGAATTCAGCTCCACTGTACTTCCAGGAGAAAATAGATTGTGTAAAATATATTCCATTTTATTAACTAAAAACCAAATTAAAAGAAACTAAACATATTGAATGGAAAAAAAACTAATGATGGGTTTCCTAACATTATGCTCTATGTTTACCTCATCTTTATTTATACATTAATGAAATTACACCAGTATTAAATGGAAATGTATACCATGCATCTTATTCTTTATCAGTAGAGGTGTGTAAATAAATTAATTGAAATGAAAATTATCTCTCAAGCTGCACAAAATGTCAAAAGAAACTTATAAGTCAAATTGAGGTGTTTAATGAAATGAAAATACAATATATCACAAGGGAAGCAATATAACACATATGAATAAAGACTCAACAAATAAGTGATGTTTATGAAAATTCCATCATTATAATGATCATGACCATTAAAATTTTTAAATTTTAAAAATACAATAATTTTTCATACCAAACTCTTTCTGTGGTTGGATTATATCCATAATATCCTTGAATGTTGTATTTTGGTTAGAGATGTATCCCATTTCGTTTTCACCTCCAACCACAAACATAATAAAATCCACTAGTTTATGACTCAATTCATGCCTGATGAATTGATAAATTGGGAAGAGCTTAATTGAAGTAGGTGACTCAATTTTATCAAAAATGAAATATTTTTTAAAAATAAATTATATACTACCCTCATAGTATTTCTACATTAGAACATGTTTCTCCATGAACACAGGTTCCTCTAGGAAATCCTATTCTTCCATTATTTATAGAATATTATGAGTATTTTTCATCACCAACATTGACTAATTTTATGAGTCTAGAAATGTTTTAAATGACTCTATTTTATAAAAAGTATCATACTCACAATGATTTTTAGAAGGAGGTGATTAAATTTTATTTGAATTAATTTTCTATTTCATGTATTAATCCAAGTTTCCTTTGTTCGATTTTGAATATATAGCAACAAAGAAGATTATTAATTCAATGTCTTCTTCATCCTCAAAAGGTTTAGTTTGATTAACATTGAATGCATCCTTTTTCACTTTTGGATGGATGGGTTTTGAACTCAGAGAATAAGGACATGAAATCGCATTTTCTAAGGGAACATTATATTAAAAGAAGTGGAAGAATAAGCTCTAATTTTCTGAAATGGGATTATATTGGAAGAATTGAATTAAGATGGAGAGGATTCATCAATGGTATGTTAATAAGGTAGACCAATAAAATCAGACTCATCCTCATAATCATAAAATTATTTTTTTTCAAATGAACACTCTATTACACCCCCCTCAATAGAATTATTCGGAATTGGATCATTAAGTGGTAGTGAGGTGGATAGTTTTAAAATATGAGTAATTTTATTTTCTAAATTTCTCACTGAGGAAAGATATTTTTCATTTCATTCATCTTGATGTTCAGACATCCAATTTTCTTCAGTGCTAAGAGAATAAAACATATGTTCAATTATTGAATCTTTTATTTCACATAAATTATCATATTCTAAAATTTCAAGAAATCATTGACTTTTAAAATGATCAAATGTTGGGTAGGAACATGAATCAAAACATGGTGAAACATTCTCATATGGATCATAACACGGAATTGAATAATAATCATTGTAATAAAAAAGATTTCCTATAGAGATCAGGTGTAGTGAATCATTATACATTTTACATTATGGTGTGGGCTTGTAGGATGAGTGTTCATTATAGTTTTATAATGTTGACCAATCCATTCAGAACATTTGGGTAGGACCTTGCAATGAAAAATTCTCAGAGTAGTAAACTAAAATATTTCTTTTGTGCATTTTTTATTACTTTTTTTTTATTTTTGACATATTTTTATCTTTTTTAAGGAACTCCTAATACTACTATTCTCCCTAAAAATGGAACCATAAATTTGGAATGCATGTCACAATGTGGGAAAAATTTATATTTATTAACCTATAAAATATTGTAGAAGTGAAAAGCATGGTTTAACCACATAGAGAATGTGCATAGGCACTACGAATATCATTTTTGGAAAAATGTTCAGGCAGACAACTTTTTAATTTGATTAAAAACTAAAAAGTTCTATAAACTAAATGAATATTTGAAAACAAATTTTGAAAATAACTAAAAATATCTAATATAACTAAATTAATCGATGGTAGAAGGTAGAAAAATATATAAGCATCAATGTTGTGACTTCCATTTATTTGAATGCAATACTGATTATTTAATTCTCACATTTGAATATTTGTTTATTTAATTTTTAGTTATTCAATATTTAATCAAAATTATAGTAGGTCTCATTCCCTAATGTAAGAGAGTATTCTAATTTTCATACAAATAATATTTTATTTCATTTTTTAACCAGAAGAATAATTTTTGTGTCATTATAGCATTAAATCAATTGTTGAAATACCAAAACCCATTCCTCACAATGTTGAAGTATCTACCTATATCAGGTTCACTCGCATTAGATCTCTAATTAAGTATAACTCATTCAAGTTTGTAGGATTTTGAACAAAAAATATTTATTTTTAAATTTTCTATATATTTATTTTGAATTTGATCGTGTGTGATTTAGGATTATCTCCCTTGCGAGATCGAATTTCGGATAAATAAATTCTATAACGATCTTTCAATAATGATTACTTATTAGGTATCACACAAACGGCCACCAAAACATGTGGGTATGGATCAAAGGAAAGTTATTTCACATGTAGATATAATTAAATAATTAAACATCCAATTCAGGAAATATATTAAAAGGTAGTTAAACATGAAAATCAAATAAGGCATGAATACACCATCATGTTCATCAGAATTATGGGACTGAAGAATTATCCCACCATTTCGCAAACATGACACTTAAAATAATAGGCATAATATATCACAATGTTCATGTCATCAATATGGTCACCGCAAGCCCCCATCGATGATTTCAAAACAATAAACACCACTCCGTTCATCTTTGCAATGAAGAACTAAACCATTACGCCATCGAAAAAATAAGCATGTTAGACTTCACTCTCACCACACAAATCACTCTCTTCCCATCGATACAAAGGTAATCCTAGTAGGGAAAGTTGAGGCAGTGCCGATAATAGGGTTTCAAAATAGGGCTTGTAATTCGATAGGGTAGAGGATGTGATACCGGTACACATGTGATGAACATCAGGAGAATCTTCAATGTGTAGGAGGTTCGACACTAGAGATAAGGCATCTCAAACGGGAAAGCGATTAAAGGGTGGTGTACTACTAGTCTACAACAATAGAGCAGGTTTGTAGGGGGGTGAGTTTTAGTGTGTAATGTGTAATCGGTGTGCAGTTAGGGACTGCTCCTCGCTTCAGAGAGGGTAGAATATGAGACACAGGTGAACGTTGATGAAGAAGAGTTCAAATGGTTCTGTGCGTGTAGGAGAGGGTCAATTAGGTTGGTGAAACACATGTGGAGATGAAGGAATTGAAGCTATGAATTTCCTTCTATAAGAGATTATTTATGGTTTATTGTGTAAAAGAGGATCATCGGTAGGCTTGGGTGGGTAGCAGAGGAGGTCTGGCTGTGGTCTGCTACCTCTTGTGCAGCCCCTTAGTGCTGCAAGATAGGAGGGTCACACCCTCTTAGGGTTTCCTCCCAAGTATCCCATGCATGAATATTTCCCCTTACAATATTCTTGGTTTAGGGTTTTAAAAAACCCTCATATAAGAGACTACATCCTGAAAAAAGAAGTAGGAACCAAAAAAAAGAATACAAATACAAATTAAATCTAAATAACTAAAAATCAGAAATAAAAAGGACCAAACTAATAATAAAAATGACAACACTAATATTAATAATGATAATAATAATAATTAAATTATAATTAAATTATAAATCTTAGAAATATATATATATTTATATAAATGTGTGTGTGCATGTGTGTCTAAGATTAGTTATCCCAATATAATATATAAGAAACAATTATCAGTTTGATAAAATTTCAAACTATCCTAAAAATAATAATAAAATTATTAAAAGTTAGTCTAATTTATTGATAAAATAATAATAATATTAATAATAATTTTTACTATAATGAATAAAGCTATTATTAAATACTAATATAATAATAAAACAAACTAATAAAATTATTATTATTATTATAAAATCTACAAAAATTAAAATGATATACAAAAATATATTACTGCTATTGGAAATTAAAATAATTACTAAAAATTATTAATAAACTAATAATAAAACTAATATTAAATAAACTATAATAAATGAAAAATGTGTTGGAAATTAAAGGCTAATAATGTAAAATTTTATTATATAATAATAAGTAAATAAATAACTATTATTAATATAAAATTTAAAAAATACAAACAAAATTAAAAAACTACAAAAAATTACCACAAAACTAAAATCAGTTATAAAAATAATTATTAATAATTTAGAAAACTTTAAATAATACATATGGAATCCATGTACATCATTCACCTTCAATCCATCCAGCTATTAAGAATATAAAAAAAATAGGAAACTCACATGCTAAATAATTCTGCTCCCTTTACCTAAGTCCTTCAAAACAATATCTACAACCACCCAAAGGAAAAGGTAGGGTTTGAGAACTAATACCATTATTATTCCACCATAGAATCTATATAATGTACAATACCATGAATATTGTGGTTTTATCATTAAAAAAATACAGTTTTCCAAAAAAACATAAATTAATGATATTTGTAATTTATCCCGTTATTTTTCATAAAATCCTTTCATATTCTCAAAAAAGGTATATGAAAAGTAATAGTGATAAGGAAAGAAAAAATAGTCAATAAAATCCATGAATACACTATAAGGTAAACATGTAATAAAATAACCATAACCAAACCATCATGTGAAAGCATGTGAGAAAATAACCATGACCTATCAATCATATGATAATCCAAAAAAACAACAAATCAGACCACTTGGGCTCTAAAATATGGGTATAAATACTTGAAATAAAATTAAATACACATTCCAAATCATTGGTGGATTCAACCGGAAAAACCACTAGTGAAATTTCATGCACTAAAGTCAAAGAAAACCCCAAGTGTCATTACACATACTATGAGTGACATGTATATTTATGACACACCCAAGTTAACCAATGTTCTAAGATTGTCCAAAACCATATAAAAATACATGATCACAAATTATAAAACATTTTCAAATAAAATAAAATATGCTTCATTTTTTGAAACATTATTTTATATTCAAACCTGCTATTTAAGAATTTTATCAAACACTGGGTGTGAAGAAACCATTTTTAAAGAAATACCCATTTAAAAACATAATTTTTTTTCCAACAAATACATTATGATCACACATAAATTCAATTCAATGAAAAAAATAGAGGAATTTACAATAATAATAATAAATTCATTGAATTAACCCTTTTTGTAGATACACTTACCTCAGGAATAGAGGTCGAAATAATCCTCTTCAAAAACAAAGGCCAAGGAAGAGTAGATTGGACCCTCATGATCTTAGATCCATAAGAAACACAAAAAAATCCATCATGACCCTTATATCTGTAATATAAATACCACAAAGGTTCCAATGATATAGGGGGATGAGAGATCTATTAAGGATATAATGACAGAAGAGGAAACTGCATCAAAACTTGATCATACCTTGAGGAATTAGTCAATAACCAAGGGATGTTACTAAGAATCCCAAGGGATAATCCTCTAAATAAGTGGGAGAGAATTAGGTTATGAAAAAATGATATTTGGGGTGATTAAACATAAAAATGAACAAGGGAAAGGGGTAAAAAATACTTTTTAAAGGTTCAGAGTGTGGTGCAAGGTTACACTGCATGGTTTGAAAAACCATGCACCAACTATTTATGGCTACTGGATCATTAAAAACTCAAGTCGCATGATATCCTATGAGATGTTGTATGGATTGGTAAAACCGTGCAACCCCTTGGAAAGACACCTAAACCCCAAACGTTTTTCCTAGTGATCCACATGGTTTCTTTAACCATGATCAAGCCATGAAAAACACCCCCACTATTAAAAAAATCCACATACAACAAATTTTTCGCATAGTTAGTATTAACCATGCATCTATAGTGTGCATGGTCTATCTCCTGAAAAAAATACATTTTTGACAAGTGTTCCTGTGAAACCTCTATAATGGTTTTAGATCCAAACCAAGAATAAATTAAATCATACTTGAGATACATTGTGTATAAAAATTCTCTCCACTATTAATTATTTCATTTCCAAGAAAGTTTTCAAGATCCTCAATCCACAAAAGGAGAAGGAAACTGGTGCCTCATAAATTATTCCTAATCCCATGTTTATGGCTATCCTGTTTGAACTACCAGATTACCCATAAAAGGAAAATCATTTTACTATATATTACCATACCCTGGTGATCCATAATATGAATTACTTTGTCAAAAACTATTATATCTGGATCAAGAATAGTATCCTCCCATTCAATCATATGGGAATGATCTAGTTAAAACTTTCTCATCTATGAAACATGAAACATGTTATGAATCAGATTTAATAAATTTGGTAATTCTAAATGACATTCTACCTTTCCATGTCACTCCTTGATAAAAAATCATCCAATAAACCTCAGTTCTAACTTACCTTAATTACTCAACAGATGATGTACCGATCGACATGAAACTCTGAGAACAATGTGATCACAAAATTCAAACTCTATAGGGAAATAAGGATGGTTCATATTATATTTATGATGGCTTTTTATTTTGACCAACTTCTTCAAGATCAACTAAAATATTTACATTGCCTCCTAAATAAGACTCATTCCAAAAAAGGACTTCTCTCCCAAATATTCTGAATTCAAAGGAGATCTATATGGTTTCCAATAAAATACTTCAAATCGAACCATCTTTTTCAAATCCTAATAAATATTTTCATATGAAAATTCTACCGGATCAAAATGATTTTCCCCCGATCCACCAAAATTATGAATCCAAGCACGGAGTGTATTTTAGAAAACCAGGATAACTATTTTTGTATTTCCATTTGTCTACAGATTATAAATTGTTCCCAATTTCAACTAGGATCCCATCCCTTTCTAAAACCCATTCTAGATCCAAGATGTGTGCCTTGGGTCCCTATCAGAAAAAATCATAGAGGTAACCCCATGAAATCTAACAATCTCTGGGATATACCGGTATCAGATATATTCTACATTCATTATATTTTTGACAGGTAAGAAATGATAGAATTTCATAAGTTTATCAATGATCACCCAAGTATCATCCTTCCCACTATGACTCTATGAAAAAAACAATGAATTCTAGGTAAATATTATCCCACTTCTATACTAAAATTGATAATGGTTATGAAAAAATAGATTTTCTCTCATGTTCTGACTTAATTTTCTAAGAATTGAGACAACATGATACACAATCTATAATCGATCACCTCATCCTCAGCCACCAATACTAATGTCTCAGGTCTTGATACATCTTTTAGTACCATCGTTTATGGACCCAAAATATCATTTTCCAAAGTTTATTGACTCTTTTCTTAGAGAAATTGGAAAAACAATCCTGCTATGGAATCAAAAATTTCTATTGGGAGATAAAGACCACTCTCTTGAGGTCTCCCCACTATAAAATCTGTTACCATGGTTTTTGGCATTCATTGTTCATCACTTGCTCAGGAAGAATATTATCATAAAAATATGAGTCCACTTTTATTGATACTAATAATTCGTTTCCACAAACCTCTTTCACTACGAAGCTCTTATTGGAAAATTAACTCATTAGAGACCACTCCTAAACTAGTTTTTTCATGAATACTGTCAATAGTTTAATTCATAACGCATTTATAACCAAATTTCATTTCCCATGAGTGCATGAAATATCAAAATCCATATTTTTGTGATACTCCACCTAGAGTCTCTGTCATAGGTTCAAATCCCTCTCATTTAAAATAAATTTTAGGATCTTATGATCATAATACACTATTAACTAATCCCCAAAGAGATAGTGATACCATGTTTTGAGTGCATTCATAACCGCTGCCGAATCAAGATAATGGGTGTGGTA
Organism: Viscum album; assembly: GCA_963277665.1. Taxonomy (NCBI): domain Eukaryota; kingdom Viridiplantae; phylum Streptophyta; class Magnoliopsida; order Santalales; family Viscaceae; genus Viscum; species Viscum album. The sequence goes on from OY728137.1 coordinate 1,105,250,786, forward strand.
GTTCTTCTCATGAGGTCTACATAGTTGATTTCCATAGGGAACCAACTATTTCCCTTTCATTATGACACATCCCAAACCCATAGTAGAAGAATTTTAGAAAACATCATAAGAAGAATTCAATTCGGGAAGAATAAAATTTGGTGATAAAGTCAACCTCATATTTAGGTCCTCAAAATATCCTTATAATTTCTCATTCCATCCAATATTTACACCCTTATAGGTTAAATATTTTATCAATTATGAGATCATGGAAAAATCCTAAATAATAGTCTATCACAACTAGCTAAAGCAAAGAAGCTCTGGACCTGAAAAACAATTCTAGGATACTCCAATGAAATATCCATCATTTTCTTAGGATATACTATCATTCCCCTCTCACATATGAAATTACCATAAAATTTGACTTCTCAACAACAAAAATCACATTTTGAAATATTACCATATAGATGATTCTCCTTCAAGGTTCAAATAATGACATCCAAATGGTATATATGATCCACTTTTAACTTTGAGTACACCAAAATATAATCTATGAACACAATAAAAAAGTTTTCTAAGAATTGATGAAATATTTAGTACATTAAATCCCTAAATATAGTAGGATCATTTGTGATACCAAATGGCCTAACTAGAAACTAGAAATGACCATACTGGCTCCAAAATGTTGTCTTAGATATCCTCTTCTCAAACTCTCAACTGGGGGCACCCTAACTGAATGTTAATATTGGAAAATTAATGTTTTTATATAAGTTTTTAGAAGATATCATAAATCTTAGGAAGATGATATATCTTTTAAATAGTCACCCTATTCTTAATTTTATAATCTAAAAAAATTCAGATACTCTTGTATTCCTTCTTAGAAAAGAGGATAATCGAAGCCCCTCCTGACATGCTAGAACAAATAAATACAATAAACATTATTTCCTAAATATATAAAATATGTTCCACCTACTCAATAGGTTTTATTCAATTATATTGAATATAAAATTTCATCATACTTGGGAGATGGTCAATATCACCCATGAACTCTCTTTATGGTGTTAAACTATAAAAAATGATTTAGAAAGACCTCGGTGTATAAAAAACTGCTGTATGAAATGTACTAGTCAAATTAAGGTAACAGTAACCAAGAATCATCTCTAATAAATGGAACAATATTAACCCAAAAAAAGGAACAATAGGACTCATTCTTCCCAATCTAGAGTCCCACTCACCCTAAAAAACATGAGTTACCTCATCAGAAGATAAAAATTGAACCTAATGATTATAATAGTATATATATGACTAAATGATTAACATATAATCCATTACATGTATCATTTAGAAGATGTGCCTATTAAGAACTAAATTCACACACTTCCTCAAAGTTATTTATCATCACCTGACATTTGGGACACTTGTAACCTTGTTCAGACCACATTCCCAAAGGTGATGAAATATCTGACAAGAACTACAGAATTTATGAACATAATCCCAACTTTTCAATTAATTATGAAGTTATAAAAGAATGATTATAACCTTTATCAAACAAATATAGCACTATAGTAGATGAGATAAACTCCCTAACTCTAAAAGTAGTTGGCCCTATTTTAGATTCCTCTCATGTAGACTCTGACACATAAATTCATCCTTTCATAGCCACATGAACATCCCCCCTTCTTGAGGATTAGACCCAACATTCTTAAAAGAAACAATACAAACATATGAACCCTTGGTGATAGAGTATTTTTCCTTACTAACCTGGGATATCCTTTCAAAAATCTATCTTATATGGTCTAATATTCCACAATGATAACAAGTATTAAGAGCCTCTATATAATTAGTCTTGGTATAACACACCCTCCATAATGGTAATTGAAAATGACTATTTTAATCCTGACAAAGCCTCTAAAATGATCCCTAATTAAAACTGACCACCCTTACTCTTTTTCTTTTTCCCAGAAGACATGCCCTCGCTAAAAACATCACGAAATAATGATCCTCCCAATGCAGTATTTCCATTTATATCTCCCTCATCCAAATATTCATTGTAGACTACCACCATGATGTTTAGAATGCACATGAGATTCAACATCGACTGAATATCAGTCCTCTTTACCAACTCAATCCTATGAGCTTTTAGGTACTCATTGGTGACTAGATCTTGTTCTAGATATACAAAATCATAAAATTGGTGGAATACTCTAGAACAATGTTATCCCCTTGCTCCAAGGATAGACACTCACAGGTTTTCTTCACATGTAACATCTTAGTGTAAAACAACTGAATGGATATTTTCTAGAAATAAGATCAGCCAATATCCTCATGAAATAGACCTAGATGATATTGCCACACGATCTCTTTTATGGTTCCTCAAGAATATACACGGAAAACCCATCATAGAGTCATTAAGATTCATCATGAAGTTGAAGATACAATTAATCCATTAAACAAACTCCTCAGATTACCAGGTTCCTTTTTCACCATGGAAGATTAGTGGATTCTTCTTATTGAATTATATGCCATGATCAACTACCTTTATCAGATTATAGACACCTTGTTGACCCAGAGTCTAAATAATGCATATTACAACTTCTACCAAAGAAGGGTCCACCTAAGGATTCACTTGAGGAATCTGTCTCGTAGTGTCCTCACCTAGATTTGGAAGATCTCTTCTATAAGTTATCATTTAATAAACATAATAAAATAACTAAACATCTTTTAGAGAAAAGTTTAAAATCATCAGACTATCTTTAATAATTCACAAAAATATATTAAAAAATTGAAAATTTAATGTAATATAAATTCAATCAATGAAATGTAAAAGTAAAAAATAAATTTTTCCATTTATATAAAATCCCCATCCAGTTCATTTAGAAGACCTAGAACACAATTTCTTAAAGTCAGAAAAAAATTTCAAACCACCCATGGTTACTCGAGCTCATACATGGATGTGATCTAGTTAGGCACCCTCCTACACTTACTACCTGAATTATAATGGTCATAACTTCTATATAAAGAAGACACATAACCAAACCTATGTGGTTTTATCAATGTTTTGTCCGGTTATTTCTCTCTAATACCATTATTTAATTAACAAATGTGGGTTAACTAGAATATACACCTTAGAAAGCTCATCATAGTTGTTAAGAGAAACAAGAAAACAAAAACTTCTCTAGAATATAACAAAACAAGACATATAACTAGAACAAAAACCTAAAGAAATAAATGAAAAGAAGATCCCAAAAAAAATACAAACTAGATAAACCAAAAATAAGTATGCTGATATAAGAACAAAAAGTCTCCCTATCACCAATCCTCACGTCCAAACTATCCAGCTAGGAAGGCTATTATTATAAGAGAAATTTGATATTCCACATAATACCCTTCCCTTTAACCAGGTCCCAAAAACATCATTTAAAACCACCTAATGGAAAAAGTAGGGTGTGATAATTAAGACTAATAGGATTCCCCTACAAAATCTTTAATTTCTTTAATATTAATAATGTTTTAGTTATAGCTTTAAAACAATTTCAGTTTACAAAGAATTTTCATAAATTAAAACCATTTGTAATTCATCCCTTGGTTTTATATAAAAGCCTTTTGTATTCTAAAAATACAGAATATTACATGTAGAAGTGATAAACAATAATATAATAATCAATAAGATCCATTAATACACCATAATGTAACCATGTACGCAAAAATAAATGACCAATCAATCACGTGAAAGTCCAATAAAAATTTAAAAACAAACCATTTAGTCTCTAGCCTATAGGTATAAAAAAGATATAAAGAAATCCCAAATCTAGGACTATGGTGGATCCAACTAGTATAACCTATAATTGAATTACAAACACTAAAGAGAAATAAAAAATTCTAGTGGATTTACATTCACTATCGGTGGAATATCTATTCACAAAACACCCAAGGTTACCTAGTGCACTATGTTTGTCAAAATCTATTTAAAAAGCCATGTTCACAATTTAATATAAAATCAAAGAAAATAAAATCCTCTTAAGTGATTAAAACAGTATCTGTAAACCAAACCCACCATTCAATCATTTTATCAAACACGTAGTGAGCACAAACTTCTTTTAAAGAAATACTCCTTTAAAAACATGATTTCTTTCCAACAAATCCATTTTTAAAACATATAAATTAAAGTAAATTAATTAACCAAATTAATTTACAAGAATATTAATCAATTCATAGAAATAACCCTTTTTTATAGAGACACATACCCCAAGAGTGGATGTAGAACTAATCACCATAGAAAATGGGACTATGGAAGAGTAAATAGAATCCACATGATCCTATATCCATAAGAAACACGCAAAACTCTATCAAAACCCTTATAACTAAAATTCAAATCCCACATGGGTTCCATTGAGATAAGGGAAGGATAAATATATCAAGGATATATGAAACGAATTGGGAATCACATCAAAACCCTAACATACCTTGATAAATCCATCGAGAATAAAGGGAAATTTCCCAGAATACCAAGGGAGAAGCCTCAAGAAAACTGGGGAAGTGTTTGACCGAGCATAAATAATATTACAGGTGGTTATAAGTAAACATTGAAATGGGAAAAGGGTAAAACCCAATTTTTTAAAGGTTCGGTGTGTCATGAATTGTTAGGCTACATTGTTAAAAAAAAATTGGTGCTAACCATGTGTGGATACTCTCTCTTTAAATAGAGAAATCACATGGTCTCCTAGGACAAGATGCATGGTTTTGTCCAACCATAAAACCCCCATGGAAAAAAAACCATACCCCACATTGTTTTCCCTAGTGAGCGGAATAATTTCATTAATCATTCTCAAACCATAAATGTACCACTATTAAAACATAGAGTCATACATCATGGTTAGTACTAAACATAAACCAACCATGAACATTGTCTGTCTCATATAAAAATATCCATTTTAAGCCCTCATTCCATAAAAACCTCTAGAATGAATTTAGAGATGACCCAAGATTAAATTAAAGTGTACATGAGATATGGTGGGAACTAAAAATGACCACAAAGCCTAGTTTCAATAGTCCATTGGTTGGAAACTAGAATTGATCATAAAATATTTTTAAAAATGGGAGGTATTATCCACTTTATATATAATTAAGGATAATATAAAAGTTTAGGTCCACCAATAAAGTATGAATCATAAATTAAAATGCATTCCCAATAAATAAATGTAATGATACACAAAATAGAAATAAAAAAAATATGAAAGTAAGCACCTAGGTGACAACCACATACTCTCACAACATATGAACAACCCCTTTGAGCTAGTAATACTCATATTTATCACCAACCAACTTATCTATACCTGAAAGGAAATTTATATATACATATGGGGGGATATAGGTAGACTCATTAGGGTCCTCCCTCAGGCCTCTCATACTAATGTGAAATTAGCATACTAAATCCATTAAATAGACATATAAAATCAAATAATTACCTAAATGGGTAAGATTATATCTCATACTCACCATGGCTCACTTAATTATTTTTTTAAACTAGTAACCATATCCATATCAAGATAAATTCATAAGAAAAGTACACTCTTTCCACTTCCCCATTAGTTTTTCACCTTCAAACCCCATTTACAAAAGTGTTGTGCTATAATCTCTTTAATAATTTCACCTCACCCCATGCATACATACCACTTCCACATATAACCATGCACCCTATACGCACATATCTCATCAGATATATTACCTAGGATATGTCTGTATGCCACTATAACCTGTGTATCATGAATTAAACCTCAATCCATTATAGTCCATTAAAGTACACAAATAAAAAACCAATGTCACATTATCTAGAAAAGAAGTTTGTGTTATAAACTAAATATGTCAAATCCCACACATACATGTATAGTAAAACATAGAGCTATGACAAACCATATAGACATGTATCCTATAACTCAGTCCATTTTATCCTAGATACACCCATAGATAAATCTATAACTTAAGGGAGAGTGATGAAGAGGTAGAATTCAGCCTTCTATTCCCATTACAATTTTAATTTTGGAGAAAAATCCTAAAACCTAAAACCTTTCACTATCAACTACCCACATGAAATAGGTGTTGGGTAATATGGAACAAAATATATTAGAATAGTATACCACACTACTAATTATGGAAAATACCTATCATTATTCTCAAAATCATTTACCATACTACATGAAACTCAAATTCCACTACTAATTCCTAGAAAATAGAATTTCATAAATGAAAACAAGTTCCAAAATTCAATATTATTAGAAGTATTCATCAAGTAATTAATTATTATTATTCATTCATTAATCACCATAATAAATGAACATTATTTTTAATTCACATTAAAATTACATATTTTAAACCTATGCTCCTATGAGAATTCATCTAACTATCCCATGAAATTCATTTAATTACTCTCACATAAATAGATTATTCTACAATTGATCCAAAAATACCATAAGAGAAATGAACTCACGATGCATAATCCAACTACATAATGTAGTTATAAATCATAATATCCAAGCATTAAGCATACAAAATATCAAATTAAAGCACCAATAGAGAAAGGTAATACAAAATCTAAACTCGTACTAACCATCCTAACCATAACCAGCAAATAATCACAATAAATATTAAATCCTAGAACTAACTTATAGTATCTATCCCAACATCAACCTCATATATACAATAAGAATATGTTATAAAAAACATAGGGAGAAATAAACAAAAAAAATCCAAGAAGTGTAAAAGGCAAATACCAAAATAATAAGAATTAGTTCACAACAAACAATTTTTTATTTTCTTTAGGAAATGATCCCAATATCCATAGAGATGATGAACTTTTACTATGATTAGGAGTATAATATCATGGATGTAGCATATTTTTAGACATGCACAGAAACCAAAGATTGAACGAGATGATAATAAAGATGATGTAGTTGAACCACCAACCACATAGTAATTCAATTCTGATACATTAACCGGATTTTGGAAGTAGAGGGAGCTACAATACGAATGTCTACAAATTCTGAGATTCTTTAGTAACCATTTCAAAAATCATCACTGTTATAGTTCTTTGATATTTTTACCTAATGAACACATCTATTGTTATAATGTTGAGAGTTTTGGTCTGATCTATCGTACATGATACTAGTATTCGGCCCAACTTCATCTGAATGGATCAAGCTACACTATTTAAATAGAATCAAGAAATCCACACTCTCACATTTTTTATCTATACCAATCTTACCAAACCCCACAAATCAAATCACATCCAGTATTAACCATCCTAGAGCACACATACATAAAAACAAAATTATTTTCATCAAAAAAATTATAGGGGAAACCATGTAAATAACAACAAGGTATTCAATAAATTAACAAAAAAGATCAATATCATACAACCCTAATCATTTATCTCTAGGAAACCTCTTTTTAATTTAATATTAAATTAATTAATTCATTATGAAATGGTTTTAAAAATAATAAACTTATCTACAGTAGCTTTTAATAGACAATAATCAAACATCAACATGATTCAATCAATAAATCTATATTCAATAGTTTTCTTAGGAAGAACAATAATTTTATTCACAAGACTTTTTCATTAATCCATTTATATTTATCAATTTTTACTTATTTACACATTTTCAATCATTTCAAACATGAAAAGGAACAATTGTAATGAGTACAACCAAGATAAACATGACTTTATATTATATCATTTCCATAATAAAAACATTACATTACATAATAATTTCCACATCTTGAGAAACAATGGTTTACTGTCACTAAGTACTGGCTATATAAGAAAAATATTATAAAATTCTTGTGAACATTTCTCTATAATTTCATCCCAATAGATCTTCTATTGGACATCTAATTTGTTAAAATCATCCTTACGACATGGGAGCTGTAAACATAAGAAATGGTTGAGCTCAAATCATTAGTAACTGAATGATAAAAATGTTAACAAGAAACCTAGGGTGATATCATAAGAATATTGGAAAAATACATATGATAGAAATATTTTATTAAAAGAACAAAAAATCATAGAAATTATTCATATTCTATAATTTGTGGAATAAGTAATATCACATGAACAAAAATATAACATGGCATACTGATTGTGATAACATGATACCAAAATAATGATTCAGGTGAATAGAATAGTAACAAATGAAAATAGTGTTACATCAATATATGAATATAAAATCATTATTTACCATATCGAATTTATAATGAAAACCTTATTCCCATAGTGGGTTAATCATTACAAATTTTTTCCTATATATTATTATGAATAAAACCAAGTTTCCCATTTGGGATCATGTGTAAATACTATTTTACGATTATCTCATGAGATGTATTGTTTTTTCCAGTGAATTATTGTTGTATATAGGGACTGAACATCACATAATGTTTAAATATAAAAATGTGTTCCCCCAGAAAACATCAAATCATCACATCATTTAAACCCATTAATAAGAATGGATTTCACATTATCTTTTAGAAGGTATCACATAAATAACAAAAAAAATGTATCAACCAATACTTAATTAAATCACCCATAAAATGAACACTATAACACATTTTATAGGGTGGGTTTTAAAGAATAATATACAAAAAATATCTCCCATGATATAAGAAATAAAAATTAAAGCCATAGTTAGAACATTTGATTTTTAAAGTAATTTTTTTATATTTTAAAATACATTTATTTAAAATCTACATTGACAAAAGATATAATGAAACATATATTTTAAAATTAGAAACTAAAAATATTAACATAATATAAATTGATACATATTTTTATTTCAATACATGAAATAATAAAATTAGTGGTACATAAAAAATGGACTTGAAAAAAGATTAAATTTAAGATATGGATCCTCATTCATGATAATATAATACTTTTATGAGAGAGAATAATCACATCAGGATAATTGAATAAAAATATAAATTTTTCCATGAATGATAAAATAAAACATCATATAAAATTTTAAATTAATTATTAAACATAATATTGAATATCAAAACACAAAATAAACCATATAACTTAATGAATGTTTTTTGAGTTACCAAAGTCCCTTACATTGACTCTTGAATTTTAGAAAAGTTATTTAACTTCCTATATTATAAGGGTAAATATATTAATGACCTATTTTAGAAACTTACTCATTCTTATATACATTTATTATTTTAATTTATATATATTCTATATATCTATATTATTTATCTATTTTCCCAGATCAAGAGTTCATAGTTTGGACCAGTTGTATTAGTTTAATAAGAGCGATATCTATATTCATTACACTTTTAATGATAATCATTTAATGATTATGAAATTTACTATAATTGATTATTTATAATTATTTATTAAGTTTAATTCCCATTCATGATTTCTTTACACTTTATCCTAGAAGATAAAATTGGCAGCAATCATATTTCTGTGATTTTAACCCAGTAAGGGAGTTTTATTAGTTAATGTATTAAATATTGATATGAAACTTCCATAACAAATAAAAAATTGGTTTTATATTTATATCACATTACACCATTAATTATGGTTTCATAATAATCCACAATATAATTTCATTCCATTATTCAATTTTTTTTCTAAACGTACCCAAACATGAGTATACCATGATTAATCAATAATTATGTGGTGATTTAATTGAAATATTATTATATTAATATAATAATGATTTAATTTGTGATTATTAGTGTGATATATAATATATAGAAAAAACTAATAAAAATAAGTGATGGATAAGAGACCATTACATAGTATTAATAAATTATTATTCCTCTTTGTTCGTTTGTTTAAGACGATTAATTTTATAACTATTTTTTTTATCATTAATCAAATTAAGAGTTTAAAAAAAATTATTTCCATAAGTTAATTAATATCATAAAAATTATATTTATCCTTTAAAATCGTTATTATATCCAATCATGGAAATTATTATTGACAAATATACTCATTTATTCATGGAGGTGGTAGTCTGTGAATTTTCATGTCTCACATTTTGGTTTTTATTATTAAAAAAGGGAAAAGGAGTTTAATGATTTTACCATACCTATAATAACATTAAATTATACTAATGATAATTATTCTATTATTTTAATATTCTATGGTGAAATTTGAAAGCGAAGGAGTGCAAAAAATGAAATAGATATGAAAAGGAGTAGTTACCTCACTTCTTGGATTTTCTCTTTTGTGAACGGGTTAAGCCTTTGAGGGATGATTGTTTAATAAGACCATGAACTCTTTAAGGATTCTTGTAATGTTTATGATATGTTATAGATTATTTTGGGACGAAAATATGGGGGTTTGTTTTGAGGGGATGTTAGGATAATAAAGACACATCTATAATTGAAAAGAGATAGGATTTTTGTAAATTCAAAAAACATTTCAATAATGAGGACTCACTTTTAAAGATAGTTTCTAAAGAATTTTATAAATAATGGGGTGTAGAATATATATGGTCAATAATCCTCAAATAATTTTTTCACACAAGTTTTAAAAATTTTAAAATCAATTTACCCCATGAATTTGATACTTTTACCATTTTAGTATTTAACACAATAACTAGTTTTTACCTAATGATACTTATTATTTATGCCAAAAAAATAATGTGGTCATTAATAGATACTTTGGGCCGATTGATTCTAAATTTTAAATCAATATTTTATAATTCAATTTATAAATGTGTTAAAAAAGTTTAATATGATAATTGAATAATGTATTAAAACTATTTTAAGTAAAATATTACATGAGTTCTAAAAAATTAATCATATGTTTTTAAACTATGATCAATATTTTAAAATGTAAATTGAAAATTATAAAATATAGTTTTTTAAATAATGTTCTTATAAATTTCTATGTCATACATATATACTAATAATTGAATAAAAGGCACCTTATTTGTAAAAATGGTATTTTTCACTATTCGCATAAAATCCAATGTTTTGAAAAAAGCCCCAAAATTTTACCATAGGATAATTTTAATATTATATATTATTTTTTTATCTTATTAAAATAATAAATTTTATATGTTTATATTTAAAAATAAAATACAAATAAAAGCATAAATTTCTTTTATAGAAAAAATGGTGTTTTTTAAAATTTAGTGTTCTAATTATTATTTCAGATTGATTTATAAATAAATTATATTAATATATATATTCAGATATAATAAAATTTAAAAAAAATTAAAATTTAATCTATTAAAATAAAATATAAAATACTTAACAAAATAGTTCTTATAAAAAAGAAATTATACTTTTATACAAAAGAAGCTTTAGTAATACTATTAAAATTTATTTATTTATTTTCAAAAATTAAATTTTACAACTTCATTCGTATGAGAATATTTATTTGAATTTTATATATACCTAAAAAAGTCCATGTAGAAGCAAAATTTCATGAAATTTTTTAAATATGGAAGAAAAAATAAACAACAGAGCATATGGGGTCAAACAAAGGGACTTTCTGTCATCCAGTAAAAAAACTAAACTAAATATCATAATTAGATAGATTTTTTTTCATACATGTAGTAATTATCATCAAAATTTTTTCACTGTGACTCTATGTTACATTGATTAATAATCCTGAGGATGATAGTCTTGGTTCTTTCTTTCTCTGTACTTTACATAAATTTTTTTTCTTTAGAGGATGATCTGATTTTCACATTCTTGGTAACGTTGCATTATTTATATCTTAACATTATTATTTTAAGAAATCAGAGTGAATAACTCACTTTTGATAACTTTTTCTTTCTATTTTGTAATAGCTTCCTTAAAGGAGGCATATCCACCAATACTTGAATCCTTGAGCATATTTTTATCCTAGCCATATCATTTGTATTATTCGAGATATCTCCCTACATAACATAAATTCCTAAAGAATTAAAATACTTCTAAAAATATTGATAATAGTATACATTCTTAAAAAAATTAATTACTTGATGCCACCTTCCTACATAATGTGTCATGAAAAATCGGTTTCCCCTGGCTTCGCTTCAGGTTATGTATGAATAACCTAAAAATACACACACTGAATTGCCTCTTGAGAATCATTTTCAATATAATGAAATTCCATATCAATTTTTGATTACCAACACCCTCATGATGAGAAAATAGTTATGGGAACCTCTTTCAATCTCAATTACAAGCTAGCATTTAGAGATACATCACCTTCTCCTGATTCATCATCCAGTACTACCCCTTTCGGCACAAATTCATTAGAAAAAGGACCAAAATGATTATAATGGTCAAAATGATTAGAAATACTGGCTACCATGTCTCTATATATTTTTTTTACCATAGTTCATCAGGCTTGATATTGTTACCTCATTTACTATATATTTCAGTGTTGTTTCATTTCATTGAACATATATATTAGATCATGTCACTTTTTCACTTCTCTTTTAAGTTCCCAATAATATTTCAACCATCATAAAAATCAGTAAAATTATCATACGTTATTTTTATATCAAGGTCATCACTATGGGTGGAAAGAATTTATTTTTTAGTAGGTGTAGAAGAAATATCTACCTCAAAAAAATCTATTCAAATAACCCAAATCAAGCCTCATCAAAACTATTTTCCCTCTTTATGGGTACACTAATCATTGTAGCAACATCGATCACATTCCTTGGATTCCGTAGGATCCAATTCCAACCAAAATCATGAATCCAGACTTTCACATTGTTTTTTATAATATTGAATGGATTGAAATTAGCATCCTAGACTTGGATAGAAGACACACTTGGTTTTAAAGGTATGAATCCAAACCCCATGATCGTAATTCCAGATCCTTCATTCTAATCTTCTGTTATAATTTAATAATTCGAAATTATCCCAGTTCATATATTATATCACCCAATCTCTATCCAGGTATTAATTATTTTAAAATAATATTGAAACATGATTTATAATTATAAGGAAATAGTTCAATCCATCCAAAAACCTAGGTAATTAGATCCCCCCACCCGTGAAATAAAAATCAGCATTGTAGTTTTAATTATAAAATACTGATTAAAAATTGATATGTTAATATGAAAGGAAGTCATGAATCGAGTTATAATTTCTAGATAAATGTATAACTTAATAACTTAGGGAATAAATCATTCTATTAAGAGTTTTATTTTCCTTATTATTGAGTTTTTCTCAAACCATTTGACCCATATTTTATCATTATTCATTTATTAGGATTCATATAACATAACTACTTCTTAACGGTGTTCATAGTCATCCTTGTATTGATAGAATATTATAGGTTGATTTAATCTTCTTATTCAATATAGCTTTTCCTCTAAGTGGATGAACTAGTCCATTTGTAAAAGAATATTAAATGTAACTAATTGAAGGATAATAAGACTCATATGAATCATAACCCCAAAAACCATAAATAAGTTTCATAAAAAATTGATATAATAATTATAATACTAGGGGTTTTTAACCAAATTGCTCATAGTTAGTGAAAACATTATTGATATAATACACCATGAAATATAGGGTGATAACTAAGTGTATGTAGCACCACTAAATTATCACTATACTCTTTAAATATATTTCTTCCATAGGATTTTCCTTTTTAACATGTTCTAAAAGGTTTTTGGTGTTGATTATGATCCTAATTTCTTATATTAGTGTACTTGTTTTCATAGATCCCTAATTACTTACATCTAAAACATCGAACTACTAGTGTGACCTTGAGGAGAATATTATTTTTCATCTTCATGTTAATTGAACTCTTCCATTTTTTATTAGTTTTTTCACAATTACCAAATTTACCCAAAATAAAAATTGATCCATTTACTTGGGGACATTCCCTTGGGTTTCACTTCCAACATTTTTTTCAGAAAGTAAAATTAATCTTATTTCCTTTCTCATCTTCATAATCACATCTTCTATGAAACCCCATTATTCTTTTCTTTGGTGGATTCATATTTTAAACAAGACTAAAGTTCTTAATCATAACATTCAAAAATAACCACTATATTTCAAACAGCATCTTCCATCCCATTTGGTTTTCTATAAAAATATTACTGTGTTGTTCATCAATCTCATTATGAAATTTATTCTTCTTAGCTTTATCCATTTAATAATCCAAAAGGGTTATCATTAGTGATGAAAATTTTACAACATAGGATGTTATTATAATAAATAAAATAAAATTTATTAAAACTTAAAAACTTTTACCCATTTACATTATTACATTATCAACTATTTTCATTTATTCCAACCATGTCTATCTTATTTTAACCTAGGTTACTTTATGATGGGTTGTGTTACACATCTAATCCTAATCCCTATATGTAACATCAATCATTCTTAAGAGTTTATAAAGAGTATATGATCAGCTAAAGAATATCTAATGGGAGTTTCTAGCCAGATTTCCAGTCTTAGGCCCACTCATCTTGCATCAAATTAATGAATAATTCAATTCTCAACCAACCATATTTTGGGGGATTACACCTAGGTTCATCTAATAAACAACCATATCCACCATCCAATATCATTATATGGATATTTTTATCTTAAAACAACCTACTAAATACATAACTAATATTTCAATATATCATCCTATACTCAAAATCATCTCTTATATTTTTACTAAGATTATATAACTTTGATCCCAAAGGAAATTAAACTAATCTCCAAAAATAACTAGACATCTGTTGGATACCAACCGAAACAAACCACGCTAAACATTCTTTTATTTTTCATCATTTCTGTACTGAATACAATAAATTTTATTATAATATCCACATCCTAATAATCAAGAGGTTTAGTGTCTTTATAGACTAGCTATATAAGATTATTATTTTAAAAACATGGGAATATTTCCCTATAATTTCATCATAATCGATCTTCTCCTAGATATATCACATGTTAAACTCACCCCAATGACTAGGGAAATAGAAACATAAGAAAATGGTTAGCTGAAACATTCAATAATGTAATACTAAAAATATCAATATGTTACCCAGGGAGAGATCATAAGCATATGGGAAAACATAATAAAGGTAGAAATATATATTTAAAAGAACATTGATTAAAAAAAATTCATATTTCATAATTGGGAGTAAAATATATCCCATGTCATCTAACATATAACATGGATTACACACTATGAAAACATGAGACATAAATCATGATCCAAGGGAATAAAATAGTCAAAGATCAAAATAATTTGGCACCAAAAAAAGTATTGAAACTCAACATTGATGATCTGACATTAAAACATATTTTACATATTGTATCGGGCATCAAAAACGTTTTACAATTGTTTATTAGTTAGAACAACTTGTTTTCCATGGTGGATCAATCATCACAACCTATTTCCCATTTTTGATAACTCATCACTACTAATTTTACCAATACCACATGAGATGTAAATATTTACCTAATGCATTGGAGGGATATATAGGTCCCACCCATCACTTAATATTTATATATACACATGTTTTCAAAAAGAAAACATAAAATTATCACATTATTAAAACTAGTAAATAAGAATGGTTTTCAAATTACTTTTCAAATGGTATCAAATAAATTAGCACATAAACTGAATCAAATGATGCCAAATTGAATCACCCAAAAGAGAAACATCATAAATAATTTATAGGGAGGTTCTTAAATAATTAAAAAATGGAAAATATCCCCATTGAGATAAGAGGAAAATGGAATAAAAAGTTTAAACATTTTATTTTAAGGGAAAATTATTGTGGATATTTTTAGAAACATTTTTTCAAAACCCACATTGAAGAAAAAGTTAATAAATATTGTATTTTAGAAGTGGTAAAGGAAAGTATAAAAATAATATTTATTTATATATTAATGGATTTTAATAAATTAAGGGAAAACAATTGGAATAAAGTGAAAACATTAACCTGAATCAAATTGTTAAATAAGATATAACAGTTCATTCATAATAACGTTAAACTATTCGGTGGGAGAATAATAAAGTATAAATATTTGAACCAGAATAGACATTTTCCCTAAAAATATAAAATATAACATCATATAAAATATAAAATTATTCAATAAAGATAATATATAAGGTTGAATCTAAAAAAAACCATATAACCCAAAAAAGGATATTTGATTTTGAAAAGTCCATTTCCATGACTCTTTACTTTCACAAAAATAGCATTAACTTCTGGTATCATAATGATGAAAATATTAATCACCTATTTCTGAAACATATTCATAAATAAATTCATTTAAACATTTCATATATAAATATTCTATAGATTTATATTAGTTACATATTTTTCATCATCAGATGGTTATAGTTTCGACCATTTGTACTACATTTGTAAGAGTTGTATCAATATTCATTATAATTTAAATATTAATATTAAAAATAATATTATATTTAATATACTAGATGATTTATAATGATTTATAAAGTTTAGATTTCCTTTCATAAATGTTTTAGTTGTTATTCTAAAAGATGAAATCGACTACATATATATTTCAGTGATTTTTATCCAATGAATAGTGTTTTCATAGTTAATGAAGTAGATATTTATTTAACCATTAAAAACAAATAAAAACCCCTTATTTAAATATTTATATTACATTACACCACAAAATATGTTTTGATAATCATCTATTATCTTATTTTACAACATTTTTTATGTAGGTCGTCAAATTGTCCCAAACATGAATACACCATGATTAATGGACAATTATGAGGTGAAGTAGTTGAAATATCACTATACCAATATAATAATGATATATATTAGTGTTTATTAGTTTTATATAACATAATAAAAAGTAATTAACAAAATAATTGATGTATCACAGACAATTATTGATTAAAATTAAATTTCTCTCCTCATACTTCTCTTATTTAAGAAATTTAATTTTATAATGATTATTTATCTTTCATAACATTAATAAGATACCAATTTGTTTATTAAAAAACCACATTTTATCATAACAATCATGTTTATACATTATAAACATTCTTATATCCATCCATAAAAGGAGTAATTCAAAAATGAACTCATTAATTTGGGGAGTTGGTAGTCCGCACATAAGCATGTTTTCATTTTTACTAATAAAAAAAGAAAAAGGTGAATTATTATTTGACCAAAATTATAATAAAATATTAGTATAATAAATATAAATATTTTTTAATTTTAAGACTATTTAGTTAAATTTTATAGATAAGGGAAAAAGTATTAGAAATTAGAAAGAGAGGTTAGAAACATATAACTAACTTTTGGGATTGTCTCCTTTATGAAGAGCATTGGGCCATTCAGGGATGGTCATTTGTGAAGAAAATAAAAACATTAAGGTGTATAAGAATGTTTAAGATATTATTGCATAGATTTATGTCTAAACATAGGTGGTTGTGGTGTAAGCGGATGTGAAAAGAGGAGAACACTTTTTGTAAGTGAAAAGGTTTGACATTTTTCCCGAAGTATTTTTACTTATGTTTTAGAAATCTTTCAATCCCTTTAACCCTTGAATAATACATTTTAACATTTTATATTTTATGATGATAACTACTATAAAAGTAAGGTAAATTAATCATTATTCCAAAAAAATAAGGTGGTCCTTATTAGTAAATTTAAACCTACTAATAGTAAATTTTCTATTAATTTTTATTATTATATTTATAAAAGTGTGAAAACATATTTTTAATATAATAAATTTATAATGTATTAAAAATTTTGAGAAAAATATTATTTTATTTTTTAAATATCAATCATGGGTTTGTAAACTATAATAAATATTTATAATTTATAATTTAAATTATGAAATGAATAATTTTTAAGAAGAATTTTTCAAAAATTTCAATTTAATCCTTATATAATAATAATAGATTAAAATTCAACGTATTACTAAAAATATTGTATTTCACTATTCAACTAAAAATAAGATGTTTCAGAAAAATATCAATATTTCACCCTAAGATAATTTGAAGATAATAAATTTAAAATATTATGTTCATTTTATCTAATTTAAATTCTAAAGACTATAAATTTATCTTCATAATGAAAATACCAAATATATAGATAAACTTCTTTTATTGAAAAATTGTAATTTTAAACATTATGTGTTCTTATTGTTATTATATATATATTTATAATTTAAATGATTTTAATATATTTTTTCACATATAATAATATGTTAAAAATTTTAGATTTAATCTATTATATAAAAATATATAATACTTAACCAAACAATTTTTTGAAAAAAAGAAATATTACTTTTATACTAAATATGCTCTTAACAAATAATATTAAAATTTAATTATTTCTATATAAAATTAAATTTTTATTCTACATTGATATTAAAATCGTTATTTTATATTTATGTATACATAATGTCTTATTTTAATATTAATTATTATTATTATTATAATATGTAATGAAGACATATATATATATATTATTTATAATATTGAATTACCATATTTTAATTCTTTTATGAGTTATATTATTTTAAATTTAGTACTTAAAAATACGAGAATTCAGAATACAAAATGGATATATGTCCAACACCAATATCTACATTGACCAAGTTTTCAATGACCATATTTTTAAAGATCATATATGGAATGGCTAGATTTCATTCAAATATATATAACCTTACTAAACATATTACATTCACACTTTCCATTTCTATAGTTTTTATTTTAGATCTCACAACATTCTTTCTCATTTAATGGTATTATTTATCATTATCAGAGTTATTATATTAAAGGGGGATCTTAATGGTGATGGTGTTACAGTGATGTTTTTATTGATAAATATATAATTCTTTTTAAATTATTGTCTAGATTTTGTTCTTGCAGTTTTATAGGATATAATCATAAATGATGTGTAATAATATATTGTATCTGATACATGGTTTCATATACCTTTACTGTAATATTCCATTATAATTGAATAAAATATCATTATCATTTTTTGTATATTTTATCTCCCAATCTCTAATGAAGTGTTAATTATTTGTAAAGAATAAAAAATATTATTTATAGTTATAGAGGAAAGTTTTTAGGTTCCCTAAAACAAGGGGCATGAAAAATATTCCCAGTAAAATAGATAAGAAACTATCTAGAAACTATCAAGAGGAATTAACAATAATGAATCCCCATATTCAATCACAATACCCTTTCAATTCATTTTTATTTCTAGTATGATAACACAAAAAGTTCACATAAAATAGAATTAATGAATCACCTACTTCAATATAGAACATTCAAAGTTCTCCATGAAATAATGGCAGGACAATCATTAATCTCAAATCCCCTCCACACATGGTATTCCTTTATTACTAACAACACCCTACTAGAAACCATCCATATACAGCCAAAAGGAACCCCATGAAAATTGAACAAATAAATAACCCTGACATGGAAAGAGAGTCTATGAGAGATCATAACCAATTAGAAAATAAGAAACTCATCTCAGATCACTAACAAATGATTTTTAGATGTTGAGGGTAGAAGAATAGAAAGAGAGGATTAAAGTCTCTGAAAGAGGCATATGGGTGGCATATTGTTTGAATGATATGGGCTAAATAAGTGATTTTTTAGAGATTCTATAATTTATTCAGTATAAAATTATAATAATACCATAGTGAAACACCATTTTCCATGTCTTAATATGTTGGTTTTTCAGAAAAAAAATTATGTAGTAGAATAACCATGCAACATATATTTGAACCATCTAGAATCCATTATTTAATAACAACATACTTCCCTAAATCCTGAAAAATTAAGGTAAGGATACGATGTAACCTAATTATCTAATATACAGTTAACCACATATTATTAGAGACAATGTATTGACCATGTGTGACTCAATGGTGTAGTCGATGTTCATGAAAAGACAATCTCTCATAAAGTAGTGAAAATTATAATAATTCATTTGGGCGCATCATTCATCCCTAAGAACCATATTATAGATTCTTATCATGAATAAGGGACACCAAAACCTCCATCTTGAGCATCCATTCTGTAAAACAAAGGACTATGTTTCAAGGTCTATCTCTTAACCAAATTGTTTATTAATCCAAAGGACTATGACTCAAGCTTCCCCTTGCAACTAAAAAATCATCTTAAAAACACTTCCACTCTTCCATATACTGATTGTGCACCTCCAACAACCCAAAACCCAAAATAATGGATTATGAAAAAGTAATCTCGTTATATTTAATACCTCTAAAACAATTCTGATATATGATAATTTAACTCAATACCTAGGAGGGAAAGAAAGTGGAACAGAACAACCATCCTATGAGATACCTCTTAAGGATGTCTCTTTATTAAGAAAAAAACCAAAATACATAAGGAAAAAAATGTATAAACCTACAATTATAATATTTATAAACTCATAAAATAAGAAAATTACAAACATAGAACCACAAATAAAATCAACCATCGAACCACTTTGGATATTGGGAACACATTTTCAATTCTCTCCTAAGTAAACTCCTCCAAACCATCATAACACCATAGGAAAAAATCAAAGGAATATAATTCAAAGACAAAACCTTCTCCTAATTTTGTAAAATATCAACAGGATAATCCTATAAAGTTGCATCGTCTTTAAATCCATTATTTCCCTACTCAGTGACAAGAAAATAATAATGAAGATTTTGGTGAAGCTGTGACACAAGAATGATGTGATGAATCTAGATCTTCCATAGAAAAAGAGATAATTGATACATAATAGATATAATAAAATATAACTCCTCAAGAGGTTAAACTAATTGAGGAGAAATATTACTCTCACAAATGAACTTTTATTTCTCACAATAAGTTTATACCCTCAAGATCACATGATTTACTACATCAAACACTAGAGGCCTCATATTATGATCAACATAGGGCTTATGAAAAAATTTGACTACCGACATTCACTCATGGATCACTTTTACCTTATATATTATTCTCTTCACCAATTCCAGCCTAATAATAGATTATTCCCCAACCATAGTCCAACATAATGAACATCAACAATTTCATCAATATAACACTTAAAACAAGGTCATACTAATGGTAAAGTAAAAAAATTTAATGTAAGAAAAATATACTAGAGGAATGTTCCTCACCCACGAACCACCAAAATTATGAATGTATTTTTTTTAAATGTTATGTAAAGTTTTAATATTCCTCTTTCACTAACCATATGGACTGAGACGAAAAGTAGTGTTGTGTAAAATTGGAATCCAAAATAACACTAGAATCATGTCTAAGCCATGTAGATTAATGAAGGATTATTATTAGAGATGGTCATCTTTAAAATCCCATGAAACCTCACCACCAAATCTAGATACTACCATAATAAAATCTCTACATAGCTTTACTCATTAATCACAAATAAGTGATATTACTTCATTGTGTGGCCTACAATCACAAATATACCATCAAATTCTATTAATGTTTAATAAAAATCAACATTGAAGTATGTCAATATGTACTATAAAATCATCCATTGAATATCAAAATTTTTGAACAACCCACTAGGTAAATGATTCTCAATCAATAACCTATAGAAAATAAAATACCAAGAGACAAAATCTACAATTGACTACTTAATTACATACCTCGAAAACTAAACTCAAAAGACATAATACTTCTTATCAACCCTAAAATGTCTTAAAAAGGGATCACTGTGTAACTCAAGAAGAACCACATCACACATCATCATGGGAAAGAAGAGCCTACCCTAGAACAACACCTGATATTGATCGTCATCAAACAGTCTCTCAGGAGAATCAACTTAAATGACACATTCTCACCAAACGTCCACCTCAGAATCCCTTATCCGGGACTCCTCCGGCCACAACACTAAAGTTAACTACACCATAATTTGATAAATCGTCCCAATGTAGTCAACATCTCTAATATAAAGGTTCATTATTGAAAACTCATCTATTACCCTCCTAAAATTACCAGACTCATGAATATCACTGTTTAATGAGTTTTTAATCAAAAAATCAGCCACAACATTCCATTTCCCTATTATATTGGTAATCTATTAATAATAATCTTGAAAATATTTTTTTAATTATCACTATTAAAAATTAAAATCACACTAGGAGAAGAAATATTTTCAACTCTTTTGATTTATGAAGACCATAAAGTTATCACTGATGAGTAAATATTACCAGAACATCATTGAAAACAAAATTAGATAGATATCAATATCATTGGTGGAATAGTGACATTCATGAGGTAATACGTGTTTATTCCTAAAAGAATAAAATATGTAAATCATCACATTAAACCAATAGATAAAATCCTTCCCATATAAAACTATAAACTGAAGCATCGACCAAATTACCCTTCAAGTAATCAAAATAAACCTAGCACTAGTAATTCCAAAAGGAAACCTATTCTTTCCTCTTAAAATATATTATATGAGTGGGAATATGATAGAAGTTTGCTATAAACATCCTGTAATAACATAAAAGACCAAGGAAACTCAAGGAATCGACAACATTTTTGGGGGATACGAAAGGAAAGACATGTTAATTTTTGAAGGATATGTGGCTACTCCACACTAAGAACTAACATGTCCCATGAATTGGAATTAATTAGCCCATAACTCATAATTTGATATCTTAATAAACAGTTGTTCATACTTAAGAACTACCAAACTAGATCATATAATCATAAAGTCTTCATAGATATATACCACAATGAATTGATCAAGATTCCTTAAAAACACTCAATTCGTCATTCCCATTCACATGGATGGAGTGTTCATAACTTTGAATAGAATCACAATGAACTCATATTCACTCTATAAATATTTCAATGAAGTGTTGATGATATCCTCATCATATACTCAAATATGATGACATCCTGACCAAAATAGTTTTTTTCGAACATTCTCTCTCCCATCATATGATCGAACAAATAATCAAACCTTGGAAGGGATAACAACTCTTCACTACACCTAATTCAAGTGGTCATAACTAAAAAAAACATAAAAACCCATTTTCCTTATTTAAATATAGAACTAGAGCTCCCCTAGAAAACACAATGGGATGAATTAATCCTATTTTAAAAGATCATCAATCTATATCTATTGCACTCGCAATTTATAAGATGTTATCCTATAAAAAGACATAAATATCAAAATAACACCTAGTTTCAACATTATACCAAAATCGATCTATTTTCCATGGGATAGGGCCTAAATTTTATTAATAAAAATATCAGGGTACTCTGTCACAATCCTAGGACTACCCATTGGCTGGTCTTCTATTAAACTATACATCACATTATCGATCAAGGAGGACAAAGACACAATATGCGTCAAAGCCATCTGAGGGTCCCAATCACCTACAAATGAAACCTACTTGCCATCAGTATTATATAATGAAAATTATCTCCTAAAGTAATTCAAAATATCCCACATCAAATACAAGTTATCTATGTTAAATATGATATCATATTTTTATATATATAAACATTGGAAATATATCCAAGAGTATTGTTTCCCTAAAATCAAATCAAAATCTTTGTAAACATCATACAAGCTAGATCGACCTCCAACTAGCCTAGTCACCAGCTAGGGAATTGGAAGTCTGCGCATTTCATTTCCAAAATAATGGAATCAGTTGGATTCAATTATGTAGTTTACAAAACCTGAATCAAGAAAGGCATGCACTGAAGTAAATTATATGTATATATTACATTTCACTACTTTTGGATTTACTAGAAATAAAAAATATAAATAATTCATCTAACTACGTCATTATCTATAAACTCACTAGTCCTCAAAGTGACCACATCTATGACTATGCTTTTCTTATGGTCCCTAAGGATAAGGGGAATTATTGGGTTTTCATATACCTATGTTACCCATAATATATAATAATAAGCTAAAGCACTCAACTTTTGTTTCTACCTTGAAGGATATTATTGAAACGGTTGAGCCTATAGTGGGATTCCAGCACCATCATAACTATAAAAGATGATTGAAAAGTCAATCATCTGATGTCTAAGACATCCATAACCAAATTAAATTATTTTTTATCCACTAGTATGGGTCCAAGAATTTCCAACCCTAGTGAAAATTGATAAATATGGCTAGAACTAACTCCCTAATATCTAAATCATCTATTGACCAATAAAGTGATAACTTCTGGCAATAGCTCTACTCTGTGAACAGTATTGGTGACTCACCAACTATGAAAATTTGGTCCTAGATATCACCCTCTCAATAACCTCTACCTCATAACCTTAATTTATATTGGTTAAATAAATTATTAGACTTAGTTTGGGACCTTTAGATGCACTGACTCTTCAAAATGCCTCTCTCTAGCCTCTTCATCTAGTATAAAGACTAAAGAATAACACAATATGTTCTTATACCAAATATCATACTCCCGCACACTAGAATTTGTTAGTACCAGCACTAAAAAAACGGCATTTCCCTATAGTTTTTTTGGAATTTAGTGATGGTTTAAACCACCGCTAAATGATGTGAGAGGTTTTCTAAATTTGTTGTGTTTCTGTGTGTCGGGAATCAGTTTGTGGGGCTTTTTGGGAGGTAGTTTTTTATTTTTTGGTGTTTCTTTTGGCGACAGTTTTTTTATTTTTTTTATTTACGTAATTTATTTATTATTGTTATTATCTGTTTATTATCAATTATCTATTATTTATTTATATATTTATTTACATATTATTTATTATTTATTATTTATATTACCATGCATGCATATTCCATGCATCCCATGCTTTCCATACATAAATATGGAAAATATATATGATGAGAGAGATTTTAACCCCTTACCACTTGGATATACTACAAAGACTTTACCACTTCAACAAACATCTAATCTAGTGAGTAAACAGTATGTAATATACTTACACAAATACAAATAAAAACTAATATTGATATTAAATAATTATATATAATTAATATATAATAAATAAGTAATAAATAAATAATAAGTAATAGATAATAGATAAATAATAAATATATTATAAATAATAACTTAATAATTAATAAATATGTATAATTAAATAATTAATAATTAATTAAGAATTTAATAATAATTAAATATCAAATAAATGATAAATAAATAAACATTCAAATAATAATAATAATAAATATTAAATATTAATAATAAATTATAATAAATAATAAATGATAGTAAAGTATAAATAATAACTACATAATACAAAAATAATAAATAATACATGCATAATAAATAATAAATAAATAATAATAAAAAACCCAATAAATAACAAATATAGAAATAAAAGATAAATTATAAATTATAAATTATAAATTATAAATAATAAATAAATATTAAATGAACAATAAATAATAAAATAAATATAAAATAAATATTAAAAAAATTTAAATATGTAATAAATATGTAATAAATAAATAAAAATTAAAATAAATAGTATATAAATAAATAATAAATAAATAATAAATAAATAATATAAATGAACAATAAATGAAAATAAATGAAAATAAATAACAAATAATTAATAATTAATAAGTAAAAAAATGTAATAAATAAATAATAATTAAATTTTAAATAAATAAATATTATATAAAGAAATAATAAATAAATAATCAATCAACAATAAAATTAATAAATTAATAATAAATTAATAATAAATAATAAATAAATAACATTTAATAATAATTAATATTTAATAATTAAATATTATATAGTCATTTAATAGTAAATTAAAAAATAAATAAATATTAAATAAATACTAAATAAATATTAAAAAAATTATTTATAGATAATAAAATAATAAAATAATAGATAATAACATAATAAAATTACAAAATAGTAAAAGAATAAAATAATAAAATAACAAATGGACAAAAATATCTATAAATATATATATTTATTACAAAATTTACATAAATATATATAACCACATATTTGTGTTACATAAATATATATAAACAAACTCATATATATAATTGTATATAAATATAAATATATATATATATATATAAACACAAGTAAATATAAATATCTCTATATATTAATACGCATATATGATATAAAAATATATAAACATAAATATGCATTAATATTTACAAATGTATATGAAATCAATAATTATTATTTTTAAATTAAACGAATACAAAATATTTTTTTTCTTTGGGTTTTTGTTCTTAAAAATTACTTTCTTTGTAAATATGTATTTATACAAGTGATTTATTTTTAGTAAATATAAGAAATTATGAATATATTTAATTATAAGTAATACAAGATTATAAAAAATGATAAAATTTAAAAACCATAATACCAATATGAATTTAATCCTTAAGAAATATTGTGTCCCCATCAAAAAAGGCAATAAGACCCCCTTAAATGAGGCTGAAAATCCATCAACTATTAAGAAATTGGAGTACCCCGACTAAAAACTCAATTTTAGAGGCCTTCTAGGCCTTTTTGGTTGTGAAAAAAATTGTGATATGAGATTTTTGGTCTTGTCATTGTCCCTCCAAGTCATAGGGATCATCACTGGCTTAAATTTGATATGTGGTCAAGCCTAAACTGACACATGGATCAAAATTTTTGGTTGTTTGAAGTTAGAGTTTGATTTCTCGCTTTTTTGAAACTATAATATATTTTACACTTTTGATTATAACATGATTTAAATCTCATGTAATTTTATCTCCTTTCATAAGCTTTGATTTTACTTGTTGTAAAGAAAAAAATAGTCTCTTGAATCAAAAGTTATGGTCAATTGATTTCAAAATATAATTTTCAACATATTGAAAATTTATTTTATGTTTCAAATTATTATTAATGTATAATTATAAATATTTAATAATTCATCCATTATAATTAAATAAATATTTAAATAATATAATATATGAGATTAAATAATAAATAATAAATCATAACTCATAAGCAAATACTTTTTAAAAAACTTTCATCCAATTCTGTTGCAGTTTTTTAAAACCAATGCTATTTTCCAAAAAAAAATCAGAAAAGTATCACTAGTGAAATTGGAATTTTTTTTGATAAAAAACCATAAAATAATTATAAATATTAAAAAAACATTTAGCTATGGTTTTAAAAGCCACCATTAATTTGTTTTTAGGAAAATATTTATCAGTTGTTTTAGAAACCATCACAAAAAAATGTCAGAAAACACCATATTTTTATTGTGGGGAATGCAATGTAAGCCAATTGGATGAGGATTTAAAAACATTTATCAAAAATCGATGAAATTTCGTCATATCTAGTGAAACATATTATTTATAAAGGCCCAAGGATCCAATGTGATTAATTATAAGCACAAAAAATTAAAAAAAAATACTATTTTTGATCAGAAGCTGTACTTGACATCAAGTCATCCCTGGTGATCATTTCTCAAAGGGACTGAAGTTTATTATCTCTATATCATCCACACATGCTTCAAAAGATTTTAAGAGAACCATTTTTCAGAATCCTGAAGCTTGCGGAGAAGTCTAATGATTCCTTTGACGTCCTGACAATCATTGTTACTTCATAATAATAATCCTTTAAGAACATATTTGAGCATTAGTATGGAATGAGATTTCTCTCTTAAGAAAGTAAGAAAGTAGAGATAGGTTCTCACAAACTCATACGGAATAGTAATCACTATGAGATCCTTATCCTCCCTTTAGTAGTGAGTTTCCAAAATACTCGAAAATGATCCCCTGTCTCAAATATTTATTACTCACTCTAAATAGTGAATTATGACATCTTTACTGAGTCATAAATATCATTTAGATTTTTATCACTTTCTTTTAATATAATAAATATATTATTTGATAAAAATAATCCATTAACTCAACTCATTAATCTTGAAAATATTAAATAAACCTTAAATTTTAAAATAATATTTTCCTTTCTTTTTAATTTAACACCTATAAATATATTTAATAAATAATTCAATAACAGTAATTCTAAAAAAATTTAATATAAATTTATTTATTCCATGGAGATAGTATATCCTCGTACATATTCCAGAATATTTAGTGGGGGCTACCAAGTTCTAAACTTCTATTCATCAAAATAGGCCATAATTTTGAATACTCTTATTGTGTGACCCTTTAAGAGATTATCTTGAAAGTAGTTTATACAATTTATAAACTAGGAGTACATTCTAGTAACCCATTAAGGACCTTAAGGAGAAAAAAATAATAACAATGAAAACCTTCCTACACACACATATCGTGTAATATAGTCTCATTCTCTTGTGATATCTCATAAAGCAGGATGCACACCTCATGTCATTATCATTTCCTACTTTATTATTCACTAACCTAACTGGACTATATTACCATCTTCCACTATAGACATGGATTTAGTGAAGGTACTTACATCTTATTCAAAAAGTCTTGAGATATCACTTCCTTTCAGAAGAAACGAATTCAATATTGATTATTCAATCAATATCTTACTACCAATGATGCACCCAATCCAAGAAACCTCACAATGACTTTATTTCCATTTTTTTATACATCAATGTACATGATAAAATAGTATAAAGAGATAATAATTTCTTGTTAGAATACCATTACACCTGTTCGTAGATAAGAACTACTAATAAAGATTCTAGGGAGGAGCAGTTCCAAGTAGTTAGTCTGGGATGTATGTAATGTTTGAAGCCTACGGGCAATTAATTCCTATAAGACCAATAGGCCATGTAATACTTACTCCTACGGGCCATGTAAGGGTTCCACCTCGTTCCTTGAAAGGTGGATTATCAAAAATCAATAAAAATTGAAGGCCTTCGGGCCATTGGAAAAATATCTATTGAAGAAACCTAAAACATGTAGTGTTCATATTAGTTGGTTAGTCCTCATGATCTCATATACTCGATATCACCAAGTTGGAACTTCATGAGAAGAAGTCTCAATGCTTATGAGTGAACACCACATAATAGTCAGATATAATCCATGTCATGTTAGTATGATGTATCTAGACAATATGATATATGTTTAAGATTAAAGTTATAGTATCTTGAGGTTCTCATTATATCACATGAACTACTATAACCTTTTGATATAAAAAAATAATCTATATAAATTACCTTGTAATTTGTTGACACATAAATATCAACACTATCAGGGTAAGTGTATATCATGTATAACTCATTGTATAAATGATCTGGTAATCAAAAAGTATTGTTTATGATTGGTCGAGAGAACCCACTATTACAACATTCTCACTTGAGATAGAGACATCTTGTTAACTAATCTTGTTATCTCTCATATAATAATATATTGTTTCTACTATGTTATGGATTTAGTAATCAGTTTTTTCATGTCACCACTATGTGGATATTCGGTTATCTTTAACTTCACCTCATAGAGTAAAACTTTTAAAAAGAAGATATCCCTGATTATATTCTTTTTTTCACTATCAAAACTTCATATCATGGCTAGTACAAGCAGTAGTATTATCATAATAATGATAAAATTGTATTTACATGGTGTGATTCTAATAATAGGAAAAAATCGTTGAGAAATTTACACTGCTTCCTTAGCTACCTCAGAAGCCACGACACACTCAGTGTTTATATATATGAGTATCACTTGGTTAAATGATCTTATGTTTCTTATTTACATTGATTAACTATGATATTAGATCATATTGATCTAAATAAAGATTAGTTTGTGCCCAGTCAAAACTATTGTCCCTTCCTCTCTATGTACCTCATATCCCTTGCACTATCAAGTGCAATTGGATATATCTGGGTATGGTCCATACAATTCTTCTTGATACAAATGATATTTTCCTGCCATATAATACATTATGGAAATTTAAAATATATTATGTAGAATAGAATATGTTATTGATCCATCATACGAGGATATGGAAGTATATTTTCCACATTAACCTCCTCTTATATACATACATGTCATTTTTGAGAGATTTATTCCATGTGACATTGGTAATAAGTCCATCTTGAATTATTCCAAATTTTATTTCATCAATACCATATCAGTATATGTACTATGAACTAGATATAATAAAACATTAGATCTACCTCAGTATATCATGTTCCTTAAAATGTAGGTTTCTACAGAGTCAATATTTGGAGATATATTTTTATTCTGGTCTTAACTAACTGTAAGACTAATATATTATTTCCATATGTTATCAAACATAATTTCTTTGTAAAATTAATTCACTTCCACTAACCCATTATAGAAATATAAAAAAATCATTACAGATGAATATTCTATGTTATTATCATTTACTTCAATCCAAAAATATAGTTCAGTAACTTTTTCTTTTTATAGGAATTATATGGTGTCACCAACCATTTCTGGTTTCATCATATAAACACCTTCCATGATTGGTGATCTTGATATCCAATTCATAATATATTGATAATATAATATAGATGTGAAATATAAAATTCTAATGGATTTAGGAATAATGACTTGGTATCACCAATCTAGCCTTATTGGTACCACTATTGTACCACCCAGTTATATTCTTACTTGAATACACACCATAATATTAAAAATAATAATCCTGTGTACTATGATATATGGGACCCATTATTGAATTTTAATTAAAAATTTCAATTTTATCCAATTTTCATATACATCTTTCTTGTTGGATTCATTATTCTCAAATAATTTCTGACATTTTCCACAGTTAAATTTAACCCATTATCATGATTTTGTCCTTCTTACACAGTATATGTCTCTAGAACATTCAATTTCCACAAGCTCTTGTAGAACTTTTTCCTATTACAATCCATTATGCATCTCTTTTATTCACTAAAGATAATTCAATCTTGCTCCTACAATCTCAAATTGAGATGTGTACCCTTTATAGAAATATAGTCTAACAATTAACTATAATTTTTTTATACCATGAATTTTATTATATTCTATATGTACCATAGGATACTAACTGAGATACACTTTGTGTTCTATGTGATGCAGGTTTTTTTATATTCTAGAGACAATTTTCTTCTAAACACATGTTATTATGACATCATGGATTTATATCATACTAAAAACCATATGATATCAATTTATCATCATATTTTTTATATGATTATGGGATAATTTATTTATTTCCAATGCATGTATTTAATAATAATGGAAGTTTCTTTAATGAATATTGGTTATAACATTGATTCCCCTTTTACATAAATCATGAATCTGATGTTCCTAAAGAAATGTGTGTTTAGGAGTTGCACCACACTACATTTTAATGACCAATTTAAACATATAAGACTCATTATTTATCCCCTTTAGCGACATCATAGCTTTGATGTGTATAAAGAAATTTGTGTCTTGTAATTACTTCACGCTACATTATAATGATAAATGAATGCTTGGTTAGGATATTATTCAGCACATGGTTCTGAAGAAATTCATATCTTTTAACCATGAATATATTATACACCACTTATATATTTTATAAAACTCTTAAAGGAATATCACTAAGTATATTTACCACTATCTTAACCTAGAAATGGTTCATGTTCTCTAGCTGAACTAATTCAGAAATCTTTGGGGCTTACATTTATTTCCAAAGGATTCTTTATCTGAAACTGAGTAATTAAGTGTGTCAATAATACCTAGGGTTATTTGACTCCAAATATTCTAAAACCATACTTGGTATATCGTTGAAAAATAGTTCATGTTTTATATAGAAATATATTTCCAAAATTCGGTATAAATGAGTCTTCCATTTTTCAATTCATCAGTTATTTCCATTTATTAAAGCATGAATAAACCATTAGTTGAGTATAATATATAATAGAAAAAATTCATTAAAAAACTAGAATAATATGTCTATGTGTCAAATGGACACATGAGATTAATGTTTTGTTTATACTCTATAAAATTTCTACTAGAACTATTTACATTCAAAATAGAATTTGTGTTCTACTCACTATTGACTTAGGAATCACCTTTTCTCCAAAGTATGAAGAGCACAACTTATTTTTTGTGTTGTTTCTATACTTACTTGGTTACTATATTTAGACAAAATTGGTGATATGTATATTGTTTTAACCAAACAATAATTAAAATAAAAACATCACAAAAATTTGATGAATATACTTGAATAAGAAGAGACTACATGCTTATTATTTAGTTCATTGCATTTAAACACTCATTGATTTATTTTATGATAGGATAATAAAATAATATTTAGTTTAATGAATTCAATCATTTATTTTATAGATTTTTTGATGTGCCTTTAGCCTCATAATTTTCATTGTTCTTTTCACCTTCTCTTTCCAAACACAGTTCGCATCACTCGAGCCAGAGAAAATGGTTCATGTTGAATCTATTCAGGGCTTTCCCCCTAGGTATCTAGTGTTTCCTCTTCCTTTATGAGGTAATATACTAGGTTTAAGGATTTCACTAGGAATATTTCTACTCCTTTGATCAATGGTCCCTCCTCCCACACCAAATCTAATGATACTCCCTTCTCCAACTCAACTTCCAGGGATGGTTCTACCTTAGTCCACAAGGACAACCCATCTATCGTTTTCTAATGTCAATAATTTTATGAAATTTTAGGGGCTAGGGTGTGAAGTAAACGTCTACTTATATCTTCCATGAGACTCTTCATTTTGATGATTTCTATGCTGGCCATTATTGAACGAAAACAAATGGTGGAGAATATGGGGCTCTTCACAAAGAGATTGGGATATACAAAGTTCATGCAAGTTAATGTATGTAGTGATTTTATCTGAATATTCTAGAAATATAATGTCTCTGTTGATTTTGTGGAATTTTTAGAGTAGTTCATCACAAAAAAAGTTTTCATGGGAAACGTGGATACTTTCTTTACTTATGTATATGCTAAGTGAAATATAGGTTCCTTCTATGTTTTATGGTAGGATTTATATGATTTTCAACCTGGGGGATTTACTAGTTTTTTGGGGGTGACTTCAATACACTCATAGACCCTTCATAGAAGAAATATAGAGGGTGTTACTCATGGAAATTAATTCAACAGTTAAGGAATTTTGTGGCATCTAATGGTTTCATGGACCTAGGGTTCACAGGAAACAAGTACACCAGGTGTTACAACTGAAAAAGAAATAATCATATATGGAAGAGACTTGATCATTGTTTATGTAACCTATAAGGTTTGGATTCCGTATCTAAAACATCTATCTCTCACCTTCCTAGAGTCCATTCAGACCATACTCCCCTAGTGATAAATGTTAAGGAAAGAAAGAAAAATTTGGAATGATTTGTTTACTCAAAGATCTAGATGAGGTTGCAGGGATTCTCCAAGATGGTCAGCAAGTTAGGGATCCAACCTCTTTTTGGTGACCCTTGGTTTGGGTTCACAATACAACTTCATCATCTGAAGATGGAGATGTATGAGTGGGTTTATCTCAGACCAACATTTGGTAGTACCTTGGAGGTTATGAAAATAGAGATAGATTTATTTGAAACCATCCTGCAATAGAACTGAAATGATGAAATCATTATTATGATAACATAAAAGTAAAGAAAGTTATTAGAACGACTTATGGATTTAGAGTCATCTTATAGGGAATATTCCCATATTATATGGATAAAGGAAAGATACCAGAAAACAATTTTTTTCCAGGCATGCATCAAAGAGAAGAAGTCCTTAGGTAAATTAAATCTAAAATTTAAAAATAGCACATTTATGGGGGATATAGATATTTTAGGGAAAATTTCCTTGTAATATTTCAAGGAATTACTAGGAGTTCAATGACTCCGTAGCAATTATAAATTGGATTCCGCAGAAGTGAAAAGGTTCCTACATTGAATCCTAAGGATGATTGACGAGGAGGACAACAATGTCATGACCTGTCCTCAGGGTGTGTGTCGTGACTACCCCAAGCTCGTCTTCAATTGGCCAGGGGATGGCGACTAGCACCAAAGGCCTAAATCTCGATAACTAGGAAGGCATTGCCTTTATAAAAGTAACAAAACACCATATAGTACAAGCGGAAGTAAAACACTAAGTACAAAAAAAGGAAGTGATGAAAAGTAAATGGGCCAGGATACAAACCCCATCGAAAGTACAACTACAACTGAAAGAAAGTATAACAAGGACAAGCAGCTGGAAGAAGATAGAAGCAGCTCTTGGGTCGTCCTCCTCGGATCCTACCTGAAGGGTAGGTACAGATAGCGCATATCCTAAATCGTCCACCACAGATCCTACCTGAAGGGTAGGTACAGATAGCCTCCACAATTCTCTCGCTCGTCAACCACCTCTGAGTGTCGCCTCACCATGAAGTCCACCTCCGGATACTGACTCGTCGTGTGGTCCACCTCCGAGTACCATCCAGTCCTCGAACACTCGGCCTCTGCCAGTGCTGCCTGTCATCTGCAACCAACACAACGAGATGCGGGCATAGCCCGTGCAGGGGTGAGTTTACGATACTCGGTAGGGACCCCGAGACCCTCAAGGTCTCACTAAAACCAACAAGGATAACCACAAAGAATATCTCAACAGATAACCTCTACTTAGGTATTTTCCCATACATATACCTAAGTTATTAAGTAACTCATCTCAATCACGAGAAAACACAAAGATTATGAAATCAACAGATAACCACTACCCAGGTATATGCCCATACATATACCTAAGTTATCAAGTGACCCATCTCATACATGAGGTAAACCCAAAGATCATAGACTCAGCTCAAACCAATATTTTTATTATCAAAACTGTAACTGCTGAAGAGCCCCATCTCTAGAGTGTACAGTGGTCCTGTCATGACTCTGAGGTACTGCTCACTAACCTAAGACTACTGAGGTACTCCTCCTGTCGAGTTCCGCGGGTCACCCACCCAAACACAATAGTGCTTCCCGCCAGTGTATTCTACCCAGACACAGTAGTGCACACCCCCTAATAGCCTGCAGAGGTACTCTCCGGACGAGTATCGTGGGTCTACACTATCACACAGTAGTGCTCCGCCAGCCATGGGTCTGCACCCAAACAATGTACTGCTCCATCCACTGGGCTAGTCGACTCACTCCAAGTCGAGTCGGTCAAGCAGTCGTCAGGTCTCAGCCGGCTACACGGTCTCCGTACTCTGTATGCTCTTCTTCGGGAGGGTCCGCTCCATGAGCTACATGTTGATACTCCAAGTATCTCAAAGTACCCTGAAGAAGTATCTCAAAGGACCGCCTCGTCATAGGGGTCTCAACGTAATAGATGGCGCGTCAATCGGACGCTCGGTCTGTGAGTTATTATCCTTTTCGTCCCAGGGGCCCGACCAACCCGGCCGTATCTCATCTATACCCTGAACTCTCATAGGGTATACTCGTAGGGACCGTTTCTCAATATGATCACCAACGCCACTGACGGTTCTTCAAATGGACGTTGGGTCTGAAAGATATCAGCTTTTCCGTTCTAGGGGCCCGGTTGGAATTCGTGTACAATCCAACCCAGTCACTATCCAACTGCATCCAAAACTCAGGCTAAGTATTCCAAAAGTTCCGTCTCATCAAGAGGAATCCAACGATGTCGATGTCACATCAATCGGACGTCCGAAACTCAGGATATAGGCGTTTCCGCTCCGAGGGCCCGGTTGGTTTCGTGTTCAAACCAACCCGGCCATACCCAAAGTTATTTCAAACCCTGAGTGTAATATAACGAAACGAAAATCTCATTCCAAGGATCTCATCGCCACTGACGGTGCGTCGATCGGAGGTCCCCACTTCATGTTATGGGCAATAGACCGAAAGAGGTCCGGTATTAGGGGGTTCGGGCCCTGTCCGACCCGGCCCGGACCGGGTCGACCCGTCCCGGGTCCGGGTCCGGACCGCTTGGGCCCGGCTGGCGCGGCCCGGCCCGACGTGCTGTCCAGGGGCTCGGTCATTCGGCTAAGAGGATGAGGGGGGGGGGCACCTTCCCCCTGTTTTCGTAACCATGACCCCCATAATGGGGGGCTGCTTGAGCTGGCCGCCTAGGGTTTGTAACCCCCGGCATTTCCACTAACCGGTCGGCCTGCACCGGCCAGCCAGCTGCTGTCGACATGGGACCGGCAAGGCCCTTCCCCCTGCTCTGACGCCGGCGGCCCGGAACCGGTCGTCGGTTCCCCTGCTCCGCTGCGGCCCGGAACCATCTGTGACCTTGGTCCGTCAGGCGCGGCGTGATAGCACCACGCCCCTCCTCCGCGATCCCATGATGGCCGCGGTGCTTCAAGTTTCCTTCAGGGTTCTTTGGCGCGGCGCGACGGAGCCGCAGATGTGTTTGTTTCCAAAGGCGCGACGTGACGGCGCCGCATTTCTCCGCCCTTTCTTTAACATTTCCCTCGCGGTGCTTCGGCACCGAGTCTCCTTACATGAGCCGCAACAAAAATCAACCAACAAAGGGGAGGAGGGTCGGTCGTGTTTGTGTGGTCCTACCTCCTCCCATTATTGCGATAACAGGTGGATCAAAATAGACAATAAACCAACGATGATGTAATCAGGAACAAATGAAATAACTAAACCCCTACAACCTCTTAAATAAAAATAATCATACCAATATTTCCAACCCGCAAAATAAAACTTTCACGGATCAACTTAATGATGAGTTGATCCAGGTTCTTTGTTTTAGAAGGAACAACCAAGGGAATAATTCCATTCTCAAAATAATCCCCCTACCTCGAGCACAGTTGAATGAAGATTCGTCACGGAAAAGCACGTCATGGAAGAAGGCGTCGCGGAAGGAGAATTGCGGAAGAATCATCGCGGAAGAAGCGTCGTGGAAGAATCGTTGCTGATTTCTGAGGATCCGGCGTTCTTCGTGTTCTTCGCATTCTTTGCGATGATGAGAAGATCTTCAAGATCCTGAGTGAAATATTCTATCCTTTCAAAACCACCCCCAATAAAAATAAGAGTGGTCTTATTTTTATTTCACAAGCCTTGCATTTTAAAATTCAAAAACGAAAGAAACAGTTAAGTGAATTTAATTACAACGCTTAAACCGCCACATTAATGAGGTGTTTCTTATGCAAAATAAACGCACGGTTTGACTTCATTAATAGGGGGTACGGGTGCGTTACTTATGAAGAAAAGAAACGGTGGGCTCTTGTGGGTCCCACCTCACAAAATATCTTACCAAGTGGGAAGGATATTGAGGGTCCCACATCATCCACTTAACTCAGGTTAAGCGACTTAAATAAAATAAATTGGTTGAACCATTTTATTTTATTAATTTACTTAACCTGAAAATTTAAAAACCACACCCGAGAAAACACAACTCCGAAAAAGGTGTTTTTATGCAATTACTGGCGCTGCGATTCCATCGGTTCCCTCAGAATTTGATTCCGAGCACCGGTTCAAAAGTTAGAAAAACCCACTCGTTCATTCACTGAACGTACCCAAGCTAAACTTCGGAAAATGATTCCGGGAACACCGGGCCTAGAAATTAGGTGCCGTCATAAATTGCGTTCTTGTAAAATCCAAAAGAAAATTAAGAAAAAAAATTCCCTTGAATTTTACGGGTCTTTACATTACTCCCACATCAGGGCTTTAAGTCCTCGTAAAGCTTTAACACATAGTAGGGATACAAAAGCGGTATTGAGCACGCATATGAGCTTTCCGCTCCCATGTGCTTACCTGGTGGTTCCCGTACTGCTAAAGAAAGTGCACACGAGGAATCGACCGTCCTCGTAGGATCCCCTCCTGTCGATCCTCGATCCCCACTGGAACCTCCGTGAAAGTCACATTGTCACCATCATCCAGCTCCCCATGGTCGATGATATGCGAAGGGTCGAGAATGTATCTCCTCAATTGAGATATGTGGAAATCTTCGTGCACCAGGTGCAACTGAGGTGGATGGGTCAAGTGGTAAACCACCATTCCTACCCAGCTGAGGACCTATGAAGGTCCGCTGAACCTCGAAGATAACTTTCCGCCTTGGCCACA
The DNA here is from genome assembly GCA_963277665.1 of Viscum album. Taxonomy (NCBI): domain Eukaryota; kingdom Viridiplantae; phylum Streptophyta; class Magnoliopsida; order Santalales; family Viscaceae; genus Viscum; species Viscum album. The sequence continues at coordinate 1,105,288,627 of OY728137.1, forward strand.
TCTCCATAAACCTCGTCGAGGTGAGACCCGTATAAGGATGTGATCGTCATCCTCGAACTCTAGAGGTCTCCAATTCTTGTTAGAACTGAAACTCAAAATGACTGCTGCCACGGGGGTAAGGTTGACCGACTCAAGAATGATCTTTCTCACCCTCCAGTGCATGAGTTTATCTTGTGCTACCTCAGGTTTCCTTTTCGCCGACCAAGGAAAACCCATCACGACTTCGTAGTTAAACAAAAACCTTTTTGCCTAATACCATCAATTTGTGTATGAACTGTGATTGCCCAGTCTATACTCAAACCAACGTCGTAAGGTCTCGACGCTTCCACCAAGATATTCCAACTGAAACTCTATCCTCGAAGGTCTGTCCACACCATCGGCGTAAGCATGATTATCGAGTCTTCTCCCAAGGTATCTCTAGATGTGAGGGTCAAGTCTATGTCTTACCGGAAACTCTAGGTCCGGGACAAGATATGTGGAAGTAAGGAATGATTCATATCAACGTCTATTACTACGGCAGCTAGTAGTGGACACAGACTATCCCTAGAATCATTTTTAGAGCCATTGGGTCACAATCCTTGACCGCATGCAGCCGCACTCTTCCACTTCCCTCCAGCTCCCTGAGCATGGCGGGACAACTAAGGCGGGTGGTTGTAGAATGTTTAAAATGCACACCACCTCATGCTGCTCTCCTAGATCTACCTCCTCATATTCTGCTTCACAGTCTCATCTCTCCTTAAAGATTCCTCTTCTTGAAACATTTAACATGCTCGAGTCTCTAAGACTGGCGCTGGTTTCCTATTTCTTACTGCACTATGCAGTCTTCATCCGCTCCTGGATGATCTGCACCTTCTTTGCCTACAATATGAAAGATCTACTAAGATTTATCCTTTTCCGACAAGAGAAACTTTCTATCATCCCCTGGATGAACCACGTCCATTGCCTAATACAGTCAATCCTGACATTAATGATGCATTCATGCCATGGATGACATCGTAAGGCCTCGACGTAACTACCGAGAGATCCAAATTTCACTCTCACCTCCAAGGGTCGAGTCACACTGTCAGAATCGGTGTGAGGTCACTGGGTCTCTTCCAGTAGAAATCTCGAAAGTGAAGGTCAAGTCAACAGTTCAAACTGGGACCTCTCAGTATCAACCAAACAAAAGGACAGGAAAGAAAAACTCACAAAGATGAGTGGCTTTTTATTATTACAGCTCATAGTACAAAGACACAAATACAACAACAACATGGAACTAGAAGTACATGTGACATATCCACTAGTTCCACTCCTGTACACCTGCTCTCGGAGCTCTACTGCATTGTCCACTGCTCGACTGTTTCACAAGCACCTGTCGCTGCCTCGGTGGCTCCTCCAATGCCTGTGGATCGACTGTGCGAGGAGTCGGATAGTCATGTGCCATGTGACCCTTCCTGCCGCAGGAGAAACAATGTCTGTTTCTGGCACGCCTGGCTCTTACTCCACCCCAGGTGCCCAGAACTACTGATCCTAAAAACCGGGGTCGCCCACCTGCTTGTCTGGTCCTCTTGGATCTATCCATCATCTTTCTACTTCCCACAAATGACTCAGCTACTGACAAAAATCCTATGGAAGAGGCAGCAACTCCTGAACATACTCTGGATGCAGAGCTACTAGTACAAACTCTACCTTGAAGAAGGTCTCGAAGTCTTCCCATGTGAAGGTCATCTCATCGCAAAACTGTAACAAGTGGCTCCACCACCCATCTTTTGGTGCCTGAAGAAGGCTGGCTGCAAAGATCACCATGAAGTCTGCAGGCGTCCCCACTAGCATGAAGTCTCTCACCACATCCTCCAGCCAATCCTCAGCTGCCTGTGGGCCCGTCTCTCCCCAGAAACTGGGTGGCCTCTGGTGCTGGAACTCGTGCAGCGCACTCAAGTGGCGTGCATCACCTACTTCTGGGGCTGGTGGCATTGGTGGACCAATGTATGATATTACCGCTGGTGCCTCAACTGCAAGAGGGCCCTATACCAAAGCCTCTTCGCTCGGCAGGCTGTCAGTATGCACAACCCTCTGGGCTCTAGCTGGTCATCCATGGAAAGGCATCCTGAAAGAAACAATGTGACACGGTCAAACGATTATACCTGGTGAGATGACCTGGTTTGAGCTGCCTTTTAAAAACTTCTGGAAATACACACACAATCAGTATCTTCATGCACAAAGTCTGAAATCAGTTGTCAGGGTCCGGATGTATGGATACGTCGACCGCCTGCACCAACACTGGACTCCCTGAACAGAAAACCACACTCGGTACACTTAACACTATTGCTTCACGAAAAGAAAATATCAGAGTTATAAGTTTTGTGGTAGAACCGACTGCTCTGATACCAATTTGTCATGACCCGTCCTCAGGGCCCGTGTCGTGACTACCCCATGCCCACCTTCCATAGGACAGGGGATGGAGACTAGCACCAAAGGCCTAAATCCCGATAACTGGGAAGGCATTCCCTTTATAAAAGTAACAAAACACCACAGAGTACAAGCAGATGTAAAACACTATATACAAAAAAATGGAAGTGTTGAAAAGTAAATGGGCCAGAATACAAACTCAATCGAAAGTACAGCTACAACTGAAAGAAAGTACAACAAGGACAAGCAGCTGGAAGAAGATAGAAGCAGTTCATAGGTCGTCCTCCTCGGATCATACTGAAGGGTAGGTATAGATAGCAGAGCTCCTGAATCGTCCACCACGGATCCTACCTGAAGGGTAGGTACAGATAGCCTCCACAACACTCTCACTCGTCAACCACCTCCGAGTGTCTCCTCGACGTGAAGTCCACCTCCAGATACTGACTCGTCGTGTGGTCCACCTCCTGGTACTACCCAGTCCTCAAACACTCGGCCTCTGCCAGCACTGCCCGTCGTCTGCAACCAACACAACGAGGTACGGGAATAGCCCGTGCGGGGTTGAGTATACGATACTCAGTAGGGACCCCGAGACCCTAAAGGTCTCACTAAAACCAACAAGGATAACCACAAAGAAGATCTCAACAGATATCCTCTACTTATATATATGCCCATCCATATACCTAAGTTATCAAGTAACCCATATCAATCATGAGGAAACACAAAGATTATGAAATCAACGGATAACCACTACCCATGTATATTCCCATACATATACCTAAGTTATCAAATGACCCATCTCAAACATGAGGTAAACACAAAGATCATAGACTCAGCTCAAACCAGGATTTTTATTATCGAAACTGTAACTACTGAAGAGCCCCATCTCTAGAGTGTACAGTGGTCCTGTCACGACTCTGAGGTACTACTCACTAACCTAAGACTGCTGAGGTACTCCTGTTGTCGAGTACCGCGGGTCAGCCACCCAAACACAGTAGTGCACACCCCCTAATAGCCAGTAGAGGTACTCTCCGTACGAGTACCGTGGGTCTGCATTATCACACAGTAGTGCTCCGTCTTCCATGGGTCTACACCCAAACATAGTAGTGCTCCATCCACTGGGCTAGTCGACTCACTCCAAGTCGAGTCAGTCAAGCAGTCTTCAGGTCTCAGCCGACTACATGGTCTCCGTGCTCCGTACGCTCGTCTCTGGGAGGGTCCGCTCCACGAGCTACAGGTCGATACTCCATGTATCTTAAACTCCCATAAAGAAGTATCTCAAAGTACCGCCTCATCATAGGGGTCTCAACGCAACAGACGGCGCGTCAATCAGACCCCCGGTCTGTGAGTTATTAGCCTTTTCATCCCTGGGGCCCGGTTGGTTTCGTGTGTGAACCAACCCGGCCGTACCTCATTTGTTCCCCGAACTCTCCTAGGGTATACTTGTAGGGACTGTTTTTCAATGTGATCACCAACGCCGCTGATGGTTCGTCAAACAGACGTCCGGTCTGAAAGATATCATATTTTCTGTTCAAGGGGCCTGGTTGGATTTCGGGTACAATCCAACCCGGACACTATCCAACTACAACCAAAACTCAGGCGAAGTATGCCAAAAGTTCCACCTCATCAAGAGGAATCCAACGAAGTCGACGACACGTCAATCGGACATCCGAAACTCAAGATATAAGTGTTTCCGCTCCGAGGGCCCGGTTGGTTTTGTGTTCGAACCAACCCGGTCGTACACAAAATTCTCCGAAACTGTGAGTGTATTATACAGAAATGACCGTCTCATTCCAAGGATCGCATCTCCGCTGACGGTGCGTCGATCGGATGTCCCCACCTCAAGTTATGGGCAACAGACTTAAAAAAGTTCGGTATTAGGGGGTTCGGGCCCGGTCCGACCCGGCCCGATACCCTCTGGGTCGGCCCGGACCGGGTCGACCTATCTCGGGTCTGGGTCCGGCCCTCTTGGGCCCGTCCCGGCCCGGCTGGCACAACATAGCCCGGCCTGGGCGTGGCCCGGCCCAGCGCGCTGGCCAGGTGCTCGGTCGTTCGGCCGAGGGGATGAGGGGGGGGGGGGCTGCCCCCTGTTTTCGTAACTGCGACCCCCATAATGGGGGGCCGCCCGAGCTGGCCGCCGGGGGTTTGTAACCCCTGGATTTTCCACAGACTAGCTGCACAGCACTGTCCAGCCGGCTGCTGCTGACACGGGACAGGCAAGCCCGGTCCCCCGGCTCCGACACTGGCAGCCCGAAACCGGCCGCCGGTTCCCCTGCTCCGCCGCTGCCCGGAACCGGTCGTGGCCTTGTTCTGTCTGGTGCGGCGCAACGGCGCCGCGGCCCTCCGCCGCAGTGCTTCGAGGTTCCTTCAAGGTTCTTTGGCGCGGCGCGACGACGCCGCGGATTATTTTGTTTCCAACGGCACGGCGCGGCGGCGCCTCGTTTCTCTGCCCTTTCTTTAACATTTCCCTCACGGTGCTTTGGCACCGCGTCGCCTTACATGAGCCACAACAAAAATCAACCAACAAGGGGGAGAAGGGTTGGACATGTTTGTGTGGTCCGACCTCCTCCCGTTATTGCGATAATAAGAGGTTCAAAATAGAAGATAAACCAACGATTAAGTAATCAGGAACAAACAAAATAAATAAACCCCTACAACCTCTTAAATAAAAAGAATCATACAAATATTTCCAACCCGCAAAATAAAACTTTGGAGGATCAAATTAATGATGAGTTGATCCGGGTTCTTTGTTTTAGAAGGAACAACCAAGGGATCATACCATTCTCAAAATAATTCCCCTACCTCGAGCGTAGTTGAACGAAGATTCGTCGCGGAAAAGAACATCGCGGAAGAAGGTGTCGCGGAAGGAGCATCGCGGAAGAAGCGTCGCTGAAGAAGCGTCACGGAAGAAGCGTCGCTGATTTCTGAGGATCCGGTGTTCTTCGCGTTCTCCGCGTTCATTGCGTTCTTCACGAGGAACGCTTAAACCGCCACATTGATGAGGTGTTTTTTAACCAAAATAAACATACGGATTGACTTCATTAATAAGGGGTGCGGGTGCGTTACTTAAGAAGAAAAGAAATGGTGGGATCATGTGGGTCCCACCTCAAAAAATATCTTACCAAGTGGGTAGGATACTGTGGATCCAACATCATCCACTTAATATAGGTTAAGTGACTTAAATAAAATAAATTGGTCGCACAATTTTATTTTATTCATTTACTTAACCTGAGAATTTAAAAACCACACCTGAGAAAATGCAATTCCGGAAAAAGTGTTTTTAAGAAATTATCGGCGCTGTGATTCCATTAGTGCCCTCAGAATTTGATTCCGAGCAGCGGTTCAAAAGTTAGAAAAACCCGCTCGTTCGTACACTGAACGTACCCGAGATAAACTTCGGAAAATGATTCCGGGAACACCGGTCCTCAGAATCAGGTGCCTTCAGAAACTGTGTTCTTGTAAAATCCCAAAGAAAATTAAGAAAAAAAATTTTCTCTTCAATTTTATGGGTCTTTACAAACAAGGTGCTGGAGTAAACCCCGAGACAGAAAAAAATAAAAGTAGTGGTGTTTAGTATGAACCATTATAATGAAGTTGGTCTAGATGGTCTTTCCAATTCATTCTATATGGCCACTTTGAATATTATCAAATCTATGGTTTGTGAAGCTTCGTGTGATTTATTGAACGGAGGTGCACGCCCTAGATCGGTTTGTGCCTAAATGATGGTCTTTTTTCTGAATGTTAGGAATAAAACAATAATAAGCCAATATCTACATATCTGTCATTGTAATTTTATTTACAAAATTCATTCAGGCCACTTTAACAAAAGGCGGATCTAAGTTATACCTAGGATTTTCTTTGAGGAGCAACATAGTTTCATCAAAGGAATTAGTATTGAAGAGGCTATATGTATTTCTAAAGAAATGATGAATGACATGGATAAAAATACCATTATATCCAAAATCATCATTAAGGTGGATATTGAAAAAGATTTTGACAATATAGAATAAATTTTTATTATTTGTGTTATAAAGAGCATTGGCTTCAATGATTGGTTCATAGACATGTGGTTTAGATGGTTCTCCTCACCGTGAGTTTCCATATATTTTATTGGGAAGGTCTTTTTATTTTTCAAGATGGTTTGGGTTTTATAGAAATGGGATCCCATTTATCCAAATATATTAATACTATCCCAATACACTCCCTATTTGAAGATTAAATGTGATTTGGATAAAGGATTCATCCTCCCCATCAAAAATAGGTCTGGTAATAGTGTCATTTATCCCTTGATTTATGCTGATGACATCATATTAATTCATGAATGGTCGGCTTAAATCCATTGAAATATTTCTAAAAATCCAAGGTAAATATGGAAACCTCAGTGGGTAAAGGATCAATCAGAAAAAGAGAAATGTATACATATCGAACAAATGTTTAGGTTTGTGATGAGGTTGTATTGAAGAAAAGAGTTTTATGAAAAGATGGAATCTTTCCATGGAATACATGGGTTCTCCCATTTCAAATGGGAGAGTAAAGAAGACCCTATTTGAATGTATCCTCTACAGGATCATAGGTTGCATTTCTAATTGGAAGAACCAACTTCTCTCCTTTGGGGTTTGGATCACATTGGTGAATTGCATGCCTACTTCAATCCCCATGAATATTATTTCACTACTGGAAATCTGGGCTATAGCCACAGACCTATAGCCACGGTTTTATAGAACAGTGGATATAGGTTTTATACAGCCACGGTTTTTTTCCTACTCGTGGCTATATCCCCTCGCCCAGTTTTTTTCTCCCCCATTCCGTCAGGCTCCATCCTCGCCCTCGCCCCCAAGCGTCGGGCTCTATCTCCTCGCCCTCGCCATTTCTCCTCCCCGCGACCTCATCCTCGCCGCGGCCTCCTCCTCCATGACGCATCAACGTCGCGCAATCCTCCTCACCGACGCCCTCCTCGCTGACGCCCTCCTCGCTGCGCTCTCCTCTCCGACGCTCTCCTCGCCGACGCCCTCCTCTCCGCGACCCTCCTCGCCGCGTCATCCTCCACGCGCCCTCCTCGCCGGCGCCCTCCTCGCCGGCTCCGTCCTCACCGCACCCTCCTCGTCGACGCCCTCGAGGTCGACACCCCCATCGCCCTCTATTTTTTTCTCTCCCGAGTGCTGGTTATCTGCATTTTTTATGCCCCATTTGCACCTTCGATTTCTTACACTTTCTGTTTGTCTAATTTTCAGTTTCAGTTTGCAGCAATTACAGCACATGGACGTATGTCTCTTGGGTTTTTTACTATCAATTCCATGTGAATCATGCCATCCACATTATAGATGGGCATCATGTTGCTTTACCTGATCCATATCTCATCATTTTGTAGTCCCAATGTTCACATGTTCTTGAATAAAAAATTCATTGTAAACTGCCTTACTTGAATGCAGGTTCTTGTTTTATCCTTCATTTTCCAGACCACTTATTCAATCCTTTTCCTGATTGCTTAAGATCCATGTTTCTATTTTACATAGTTGAATCCACTTGGGTTAAGGTTTTTTTTATGTTTTTTTATGTTTTTTTGGTTGTCATTGTTAAAATGAAGAAATCAATTGATTGCCTTTCTAGAGCTGAACACATCTCACTGTTTGTTTTTTCATGTTCAGAGTGTCACGGATCATCAAGGAGGAGGCCTTTGTCATGCCAGAAATCGAGTTGAAGCATTTGTACCAGCTTGTCGAGTCAAAGGATGGAAGCCCTATTTGGATAAAGATGATGGATAGATCAACCCCCAATATGGATTACCAGGCATGGCAGAGAGAACCTGAGGTGGCTATTCCCTAGCTTTCAGTTTTTTGATTTATTGTTTTAGACTGATCAAGTGTTCTTGCTGCCAACTGAATTAAGTTGGCTGTGAGCTTGATCAGCCGTGGCATCCTGCTCAACAAGTTGTTGCTGAGAAATAATCGCACTTGATTGATATCGAGTGATGAGTTCACTTGATTTGACTGTTTCCACGTTATACAAGTCGTCTCTGATTTGATCAGTTATCAAACCTTCTAGTAATAGTTCCGGTTGGCTGAGCACACTGTTTTCTAAAATATCTGAACATGAAATCTCCTTAATCACTTTCTTTGTCTCTTGTGTTTTTGATTGTGCTTTACCTTTGATGAGTTTAGATGGGTCCTCCTCAATACCAAACTAGAACTATCTTTGAGGATGCTACACCTGAGTTGGTGAGGGATTTTTTTTGGGAAGACGAATTTCGTTCCAAATGGGATGACACTCTCATCCATTCTGCAATTATAGAAGAATGCCCCTCCACAGGATCCATGGTTGTGCAATGGGTAAGGAAGGTGATGAGACTCTTCCTTTAGACACTAGGATTTATTTAGAATACTGAATCGCCTAGCCTATCTTATGCGGTACTGTGTGATGATGCAGTTTTCATGTTTTTGGAGTGACAGAGAATACATTATTGGTCGTCGAATATGGGAATCAGAGAAATCATATTACTGTGTGACAAAGGTAGGGGTAAAAAAACATTCTAATGACATGACGATATTGTGGCAGCCACAACTTGGCTTATGACGTGAAATATTTATGAACATGACCGAATAAATTTGAACTTTAATGGATCTGTGCTTAATCTAATGATTTTCTTGTTATGATCTTTTAAAGTGTTTAAAAAATTAAACATGGTTTCGAAGTCATGGCATTTTAGTGTATGAAATGGATTTGCATTTCCATTTGGAAGGCTCTTTAGTGGATAATGCAAGATGGTCATAATCTAATGTGAATTGAGAACTAACATATGCTAAGTATTTACAGTTTTGATAATGTTTTGTATTTGAACAATCAGTTGCACTTGAATTCATAGGGAAAACCAACTATAGAATAGAAATGGTAACTTGAGTACTTGTACAAGCGCTAGAAGCACTTTTCGCCAAGTATCTTCATACACAGTCTTAGGCTTTCCTTATAATGCAGCAAGTTAGAGGTGGCAGTTGGGTTCATGTGTCAGGTCCGTATCGGGGTTGGCAATCCCATGAACCCATTAAACTCAACAGTAACCTGATCCATTTAATTAAACGGGTTGACCCAACTCAATCCATTTATAATGGGGTCAAGCCTAACCTGACCTGCCAACTTTTTTAGCTTTTAATATATAAAATAAATTGGATCATGACTAATCGATCCTCTTAAACCATTTAAAATAAATAATGTTTTATATAAATTTGTTGAATTATTTCAAATTATGTTGATTATAAGAATAAAATATATTATAAAATTAATTATTATTTTATTTTTAATATTTTATATTATTATTATATTTTTAATCTGGTTAGACGGTTCAGGATTAGTCAACCAGAACCCAATCTGAATACCATTTGGGTCAGATTACTCAACCCGATTACAACCTGAACCCATTTATGTTTGACCTAAACATGTTTAGCTTGTGTTATGTTGTGTCATGTTCAAAATTATCACTTCTAGTTTAAACTGCTGCGTGCAATGTCACTGATGATAGCATCAAACGGTTTGTTATGTTTGATTACACTATTTTTATGGGGTTTAAAATGCTTCATAAATTCTCTCTTCTCCATTTAATGTTTCAGGGGGTGCCTTACCCTTCCATCAAAAGATGCAGCAAGACAAAACGTGTAGATATGTACTATTCCAGCTGGTGCATCAGGGCAGGTAAATCACATTGTTGTTGACATCAGCTCTGCTACCACTAAAAGGTTTAAACTTTCAGACCCTGTTTGGTTTTTGGAATATGGGTTGATGGAATGGAGATTACACTATTCTACTGACCAAACGGGGCATATGCATGCCATTGAAGTTTTCCATCTCTATATCCTGATGTGTGAATCAGTAGAATCGAGGAAAGGTGATAGACGGCCCACAGCGTCTGAGGTACTGCTCTACCACCATGAGACGTTCTATGATTGATCTTACCCTCCAGAGTTCTGTACATTGGATGATGCTGATCATTTTTTATTCTACCACAGAGGTTTGTTTTCGCTGTTTATACATACATTGTTAGGTTTTTTTTGATTGGGTGTGATTTTTGATTGTTGCAGTTGAATTAATTAAAACAGAACAAGCTTTCTATTTTTAGTTTGTCTTTTCAATTGACAATATCATTATATTTTTTAACAATAGTTCCATTTTTCTACATTAATGATGTCCAGCAGGGGTAAATATGCAGGGGGAGTCCAGTGTCCAGGGGGGAGTCTAGTGTCCAGTAGGGGTAAATATGATTTGGGCATCCCAAGAACTAGTTTCCAGGGGGAGTCTAGTGTCCAGCAGGGGTACAAGGGGGCTGGTAGGGGGTGGGGGGAGAGTATGGGTCCAGTGTCCAGCAGGGGTCCAGTGTCCATCAGGGGTAAATATGCAGGGGGATTCCAGTGTCCAGGGGGGAGGGAGGGGGGGCTGTCCAGCCTCGACACATTATTATCACTATCTATTAAAATCTAGTTTTAAGTAATCTTCGATTTTGATGATAATTTGTAGTGAGTTAGAGGAGGCCAAGAAATTAGTTCACTTTTGAGATCCATCATTATGAAAGAACAAATCGTATTTAAATTCAGCATCTCTGAAGCAATTTCTCTCTCTTTGATGGTCTCATTCATGCAAAGTGATTGAGGATGTTATCATTGATTGGAGAGATCCTTTGGAAGCACATGTTCGGTCTCCCCTCTTACATGTGTATGCATAGGTAGGCATATACATATATAAGTTCCCCCTTTATATACTCCTGCCCAAACTATTGCACTGAATCCTTATTTTAAGCATTCCTTATTGGCATTTTGGCCCAATTAGATGTTATTTTTCTTCAGAGATATGTGTGTGTGGCTACATGTAATAATTTTGATGTAAAGGTAAATAATGATTTGTGTGTTCAGTGTTGGGTGGGTCTGGTCTGGGGAAGGTGTGCGGGCTCGTGTAGGGATGTAGGGTGAGGCTATTGTGCAGGGGTGTAGTGCAGTGCAAAGAGAGAGGGATGCCGAATCTGGTGTAAAGGGGGGAGAGGGACCAGTGCAGGGGTGCAGGGGGAGGCTGGCATGCAGGGGTGCAGGGGGGGGGGGGGGCTGGCTGGGGGACAAACAGGGGGCAGGGGGTGGGGGGGCTGGCAGGGGGGGCTGGGGGTAACAGGGGGTGGGGGGGGGGGGGGGGGGGGGTTTGTCCTGGGGGGTCTGGGTTTGGGGAGAGGGGTCTGTCCATGGGGGGTCTAGGGGGTCCAGTGGGGGGGGGGGGCTGGTGCTGGTGGGCTGGGGAGGGGGGACAGGTGTAGGTGGGCAGGGGGGGACTAGCAGGGGGCAGGGGGGATGGCAGGGGGAAAAGAAGGGGGTGGTAGGGGGCAGGGGGGGCTGGCAGGGGGGTGGCAGCCATGTCACAACACATGTATAAGCCATCAATCTACCCTTTCCGCTGATAAATGAATGTACATAATTTTATCCTTTTTGTATCTTTTTACATCATGTTTTTCCATTTTCATTCATTTTCATTTATCATTTATGATACATGATCTGATTTTTTAACATATTTTTATCTACTTTTCAATATTATCTATCACAAAAGCTGTAATTTTAACATATTTGAACTAAAATTTGCATGGATGTGACTGATGTCAATATGAAAATTCAAGACAGTCACTTCTCTGTTTCACTATTTTTGTGGCAATAAAATGATACTCATGTATAGTTTTTTTTACATTTTTCATTTGTTCATTGCAATTCAACAACTTCTGGACTGATTTGTGGACTATAGTTTTAGCTTTGTAGGAGGAAAAATAGGAAAATCACCTCTCTCCAAAAATATGTGCTATAGAAAAAATCAAGATCATCTTGGAACAAGTAGAGGAACTTCGAGAAGTAGGAACAGTGGATGTATCATAGCCACAACTAGGAAATGTGTAGAGGAACTTCCAGCACAAAATTTTTAATCAGTTCTCTATAATTTTCATTTCTATTGATTCAGGTAAATACTTTATCCTCTATAATTTCTATATTTATTAACCCTGTCAAGATTTTTGTATCATCACTCTTAGTGTCTTAGGTGAAATACCCAGTTCTCTATAATTTGAATCTCTATTGTTTCAGGTCAATACTTATTCCTCTGTAATTTCATAAACTTATTAACTCTGTCAAGAATTCTATATCATTTATCTCTATTGCGGTTTGTTGTGTTTTTTTGTATCTATATTTTTCTTTCATGTCATATTGAGTTATCTATGATCAATCTATTCATCTTTGAGTTATATTTATCTTTGGAATAGGGTGAGCGTATCAAGCTAATAAGATACAGTGTTTTCAGTATTAAAAAACTATATATTTTTCAATTAATTCCACTGCCTTATGACGCTTCACTTTTTTTTATTATTCTTCTCTTTTCTGGCCTGCATCAAATTCCAATTAATCTTTGAACACTAATACTTTGATTGTAGAAAAAATATATATATATTTCAGCATGTATTTTATTTCTTGTCTTCAGGGTTGAGAATTATGTTTTAGTGATCTGGAACTAATATCTTTAGGGGGTTTGGAGAGTATAAACTCACAGGCTGCACCTATGGATGAGGACTAGCAGGGGGCAGGGGGGGATGGAAGGGGGGACTAGCAGGGTTAGTTTGGTTAGGGACCCATTAGTTACTTTATATTGATTCTATTCATATCAGTGGGGTGGGACAGTAGTGGGGGTTGTGGGGGTGTAGGTGGGGTAGGGGATAGGGTGGGTTTAGTGGGGGTGAAAAAGGGGTGCAAGGGGGAGGGTGGGTGCAGGGGTGGGTGAAGGAGGGTTTCGTGTTCAATATTTGGTTCTAAGTCGCCAAATACTTCTTCAATAATAATCTCCCTTAAAAAATGAATGACATTTGGTAGGGTAGATTTAGAGTGATCTACAGCCACAACACTAAGTTACAAGAGCTGCAACATCTGAGTCTAGAACTGTCTTGTCGAATTATAAGCTTGATCCAGCCAAACCTCATGCCATGTACCATATGAAGTAACTGAAATGCAAACTGCATTCCATTGTTTGGCTTTGGTGTTACACCAAGATTTGAGAGTCTGTTTGAGGTGTTTTAGTTTGAGGTTGTAAGTAAAGGCATTATTGGTATGAGATATTGAGGACTACAAGTTTTGGATGACATGATTTCATTCTTCATCAAAGAGCTTCACATTATTGAAGTGGAAGGGTAACCTAGGTTTCATGTATTTGGAGGAAATGTTTACCAGGATAGGTTGATGATCAGAGTTCAGTCTGTGAAGAGTGATGCTGGAGATAGTGTCCTATTTATCTAGAGCCAGAACATTCGTAAAGGCTCTGTCCAATTTGGAAGCAACCACTTTATTGTGATGTCTTCTATACCAGGTGTATTTCGCACCAGTGAGATTAATTTCAATAAGATTGTTTCCCTTGATCGAGGCTTTAAATTCTCTAGTGGATATAGAGGCATGAGATGGGCCAATTTTTTCACTAGAATTAAGAATAGCATAAAGTCTCCCATAAGAAACCAGGGGGCATTCGTGTTAGTTCCTAAATAAGAGAAGTCATTCCAAAAAATTATTCATTCTTGGTATTTATTCTTAGCATAAACAAAGGAGTAGTAAATACGAGTACCATCAATATTAAAGGTGCAAGTGAGAATCTGACCAGACAGGGGGGGTGTCCAGACAGGGGGGGTGTCCAGACATGGGGGAGGGGACTGGTAGTCTACACATACCCATATCATCCTATTTGAAACTAAGTGGAAGATGTTGCCCCGCAGATGTCGCTGGACCGGGCCAACACGTTGTGGTCACGCCACGGTCACGCCGCGGTCAAGTCGCGGTCACGCCGCGGTCACGCCGCGGTCACGCCGTGATTTGGCCCTGCTCCAGGACGACACCCTGCGGCGGTTACTCCTCCTCAGAGAAACATTGAATGGTTAGCTCTAATTTTTCGTATTTCCTCATTCCTAAACTATATCTCCTCTCAGCGCTGCCTCTCATCCATCTTTCCACAAAACGTGCATAGCAGGTGGTACAAAGGATCAATTCAACTGAAAACATTGGTTTGGAATTGTTTGACATATTTTATTGTACATGTATCACATAATATTTGTTCGATAATTCTTCTTTTTCCTCATCCTCTTCACATGTTGTCCGAACCAGATCATCCTTATCCTCTTCACATGTCGTCTGAACCGGATCAGCCTGTTGTGATGAAAATTCAATGTCTGCTTTTGACTGAATTTCACACCAAACCAAGAGATAATAAATGAGTCAAACAATCAGACAAATGGTTTACGTTCTTTTTCCTCTGCTCACTACACCTATGACTCTAAAACTCTGGATGCCACTGGCACTGCTATAAAAACCAGAAAACTCTCCACTAATCTAAACGTCATTCATACCACTGGTTGTCCTATAAAAATTAGGAATCCTCATATTAGTCTAAAGTCTCTTTAGGCTAAGGCACAAACAAAACACACTAACATTGATAAGCAAGGTACCTTAACACTGGAACCTATAAAACATACAAAAGGAAGCACAACCTCTGTACTAGACCCCACGCTAATGCAGGCACATTTTGAACCCATCGGGTAGAATCCCCTTCCATTAGATCTGGATGCAATCATGTTGCAGAATATAGATGATTCAAAGGACCCAGGTACACCTACTCTTTATTCTATTAATTTAACTTTTTTTGGTGCTAAATCTGTAGATAATATGAACTATTATGAACAGCCTGTATCCCTGTTATCTAACCAAAATACCATTTCGTTGATGCTATATAACATGAACATTACAAACTCAATTAAGAATGCTTCAAGAAATGAACCAATAAAGAAGAACTCTGTCATACCTAACAATGAAGAGGAACAGAAAACTAATAATAACAATGGTCATGACATTAGAACGTATTTTAGAAATAAAGGCTCTGAAGAAAAGGAAAAATGCAGGGGGGGCTGGCAGGGGGCAGGGGGGGCTGGCAGGGGGCAGGGGGGGCTGGAAGGGGGCAAGGGGGGCTGGAAGGGGGGGGGGGGCTGGCAGGGGAACAAGCAGGGGGGGGTGCTGGAAGGGGGACAAGGAGGGGGCAGGGGGAACTGGCAGGGGGGGACTGGCAGGGGGGTGGCAGTGGGGGACTGGCAGGGGGTGGCAGGGGGGGTGTCCAGACAGGGGGGGTGTCCAGACAGGGGGGGGGGGTGTCCAGACATGGGGGAGGAGACTGTTAGTCTACACATACCCATATCATCCTATTTGAAACTAAGTGGAAGATGTTTCCCCGCGGATGTCGCTGGGGGGTGTTGGCAGGGGGACAAGCAGGGGGCAGGGGGGACTGGCAGGGGGGGACTGGCAGGGGGTGGCAGTGGGGGACTGGCAGGGGGTGGCAGGGGGGGGTGTCCAGACATGGGGGAGGGGACTGGTAGTCTACACATACCCATATCATCCTATTTGAAACTAAGTGGAAGATGTTGCCCCGTGGATGTCGCTGGACCGGGCCAACACGTTGTGGTCACGCTGCGGTCACGCCGCGGTCACGCTGCGGTCACGCCGCGGTCACGCAGTGGTCACGCCGCGGTCACGCCGCGGTCACGCCGCGGTCACGCCGCGGTCACACCGTGATTTGGCCCTGCTCCAGGATGACACCCTGCGGCAGTTACTCCTCCTTAGAGAAAAATTGAATGGTTAGCTCTAATTTTTCGTATATCCTCATTCCTAAACTATATCTCCTCTCAGCGCTGCCTCTCATCCATCTTTCCACAAAACGTGCATAGCAGGTGGTACAAAGGCTCAATTCAACTGAAAACATTGGTTTGGAATTGTTTGACATATTTTATTGTACATGTATCACATAATATTTGTTCTGTAATTCTTCTTTTTCCTCATCCTCTTCACATGTTGTCTGAACCAGATCATCCTCGTCCTCTGCACATGTCGTCTGAACTGGATCAGCCTGTTGTGATGAAAATTCAATGTCTTCTTTTGACTAAATTTCACACCAAACCAAGAGATAATAAATGAGTCAAACAATCAGACAAATGGTTTAGGTTCTGTTTCCTCTGCTCACTACACCAATGACTCTAAAACTCTGGATTCCACTGGCACTGCTATAAAAACCAGAAAACTCTCCACTAATCTAAACGTCATTCATACCACTGGTTGTCCTATAAAAAGTAGGAATCCTCATATTAGTCTAAAGTCTCTTTAGGCTAAGGCACAAACAAAACACACTAACATTGATAAACAAGGTACCTTGACACTGGAACCGATAAAACATACAAAAGGAAGCACAACCTCTGTACAAGACCCCACGCCAATGCAGGCACATTTTGAACCCATCGGGCAGAAGCCCCTTTCATTTGATCTGGACGCTATCAAGATGCAGAATATAGATGATTCAAAGGACCCAGGTACACCTACTCTTCATTCTATTAATTTAACTTTTGTTGGTGCTAAAACTATAGATAATATGAACTATTATGAACATCCTGTATCCCTGTTATCTAACCAAAATACCATTTCGTTGATGCTATAAAACATGAACATTACAAACTCAATTAAGAATGCATCAAGAAATGAACCAATAAAGAAGAACTTTGTCATACCTAACAATGAAGAGGAAGAGAACACTAATAATAACAATGGTCATGACATTAGAAGGTATTTTAGAAATAAAGGCTCTGAATAAAAGGAAAAATGCAGGGGGGCTGGCAGGGGGAGGGGGGGTGGCAGGGGGACAAGCAGGGGGCAGGGGGGCTGGCAGGGGGGGCTGGCAAGGGGACAAGAAGGGTGGGGGGCTGGCAGGGGGACAAGCAGGGGGCAGGGGGGGCTGGCAGGGGGACAAGCAGGGGGGGCTGGCAGGGGCGGGGGGGGGGGGGGGGGGGGGGCTGGCAGGGGGGTGGCAGGGGGGCTGGCAGGGGGACAAGCAGGGGGGCAGGGGGGGACTAGCAGGGGGCAGGGGGGACTGGAAGGGGGGTGGCAAGGGGGGACAAGCAGGGGGGAGGGTTGTCCAGGCAGGGGGGACTGGTAGGGGGCAAGGGGGGGGCTGGCGAGGGGGGGGGGGGACTAGCAGGGGGTAGGGGGCTGGCAGGGGGACAAGCAGGGGGTGGTCGGGGGGGCTGGCAGGGGGACAAGCAGGGGGGTGGCAGGGGGGGACTAGCAGGGGGCAGGGGGGACTGGCAGGGGGTGGCAAGGGGGGACAAGCAGGGAGCAGGGGTGTCCACGCAGGGGGGGACTGGTAGGGGACAGGGGGGGCTGGCGGGGGGGGGACTAGCAGGGGGTAGGGGGGGATGGCAGGGGGACAAGCAGGGGCAGGGGTGGCTGGCAGGGGGAGGGGGGGGGCTGGCAGGGGGGGACTAGCAGGGGGAAGGGGGAGTGGTGTCCAGGCAGGGGGGACTGGGAGGGGGCAGGGGGGGCTGGCGGGGGGACTAGAAGGGGGCTGGCAGGGGGACAAGCAGGGGGCAGGGGGGGCTGGCAGGGGGCATGGGGGGCTGGCAGGGGGCAGGGGGGGCTGGCAGCGGTGGCAGGGGGGGGTGGCAGGGGGACAAGTAGGGGGAAGGGGGGCTGGTAGGGGGCAGGGCGGGGGGGGGGGGGGGGCTGGCAGGGGGACAAGTAGGGGGCAGGGGGGGCTGGCAGGGGGCAGGGGGGGCTGGCAGGGGAACAAGCAGGGGGGGTACTGGCAGGGGGACAAGCAGGGGGGGACTGGCAGGGGGGGACTGGCAGGGGGGTGGCAGTGGGGGACTGGCAGGGTGTGGCAGGTGGGGTGTCCAGGGAGTATTTTTTTTATGGATTTGGACACCCTATAGCCACGGTTTTAAACCGTGGCTATTGGTTTAGTTCCACGGTTTTAACCGTGACTATAGACATAATGCTAAGGTTTAAAACCGTGGAAATATATTCTGTCCGGCCTTTAGTATAGCCACAGTTTGAACCGTGGCTATATACCTAAAGCCACGGTTGAAACCGTGGCTATAGATTTAAAGCCACGGTTTGGAACCGTGGCTATAGGTCTAGGCCTATAGCTACGCCAAACATAGCCACGGTTCGAGGAACCGTGGCTATTACCTATATCCACGGTTTGAGGGCCTATAGCCACGGTTCTAAACTGTGGCTATATCCCGAATTTCCAGTAGTGTTTCCTTTATCAAACCACATAAAGTAAAAATTGATCAAATATAAAAAACCAGGATCAGTTTCATTTGGGATGCTAATCAGACTAGAAGATATCATTGGGAGAGCAGGAAAAGAATAGCTAAACCTATTGTGGAAGGTGGTATTAGCATGAAACACTTCTCTAAAGCCATTTGATCTATACACAATAACATATATTGGAAATTCATTGAAGGAAATTATTTTTGGGAAAGGTTCATAATAAACTGGTTTGGTGGAAATTGGAGGGAGTGGGGGTTCAGAATGGGAGGGCTTCTGGAATCCTCAATGTTATGATCCGGCATCTAGATGCCCAAGACATTAATTCTCGATGGGTGGTGGGAATTGGAGAGCTATTGTCTGGGAAAGAAAACTGGGAGAGTTCCACTCTCTTCTTCTCAGGATTCTTGGTTCCAGATATTTCTTTCAACAAGGCCATATCCTTTCCAACATTCCTCAACTCTTTCTTTAAAGTATATCAAAAAATTATCTTTCTAGACATCGACCTGATCAATGAACCATATTGTTTTTCTTTCATGGGATCCTCCTTGGGATTCCTTTCCAGTATAGACTATCTTGATTCCATGCATGTCAGTATTGGAACTGATGGTTGGGAATCTACGCATTGGTGTAAGTGCATCCCTTCAAAATTGAACTTCCTAGTATGGAATCTAAGAAATCAATCCATACCCACTGACAATAACATATATAAAAAGGAAATTATTCATAAATATCACTACTGGTTATTATCATCAATGATCCACGAAACAGGTGGGCACATATTTCTAAAAATGTATCGGGCTCATTTTATGTGGATTACTCTCAAACCTAATTTACATCTCGAACTTTCTGGTAGCAGAGACGACTTCAATCTATTTCTTGATACTTGGTTTCGTGGTTCCAATCAGAATGACTCTGAAATAATGTCATAGAGTATAATATTTTCTACAGACTACAAGATATTTTTTCAGACACAAAACAATCCAATAGAAGGTGACCTCATCTCCTACCACTTTATATGGTACATATTCTCTCCCTGGTGGTTGAACATGGGGCCATTATTGAACACCCCTAGATTTTATGAAAAATATTCATTTTAATTTCATTTATATCTTGTGTTGTACGCTAAACCAAAAGGAGCTTGCACTACACGCATCCCTGACTTGGCTTTCTTTACATGAAATCGTGACCTTTCCACGATAGCGTGTGTTGTACGCAATATCGAGTTTCACTAAACAACGATATGTTATTAAAATCGTATATAAACTAACCATTATGAATAGTAATACCCACTTTTTGAAATTTTATAAATTTTATCTTTCAAAATAGAATTCATTTTTGTATTCATAATATCGAAATTAGCTTAGGGTAAATTTTTGGTATTTTTCTGAAAACATTCAAATTTTGATGAATAGTGAAAACACACTAAGTCATAGTTTAAAACCGAATTTTTATTTAAGTAATTCTTTATTTTATTTAAATTTATTTTAGATCAAAATTGATACATAATACCTATATAAGATCAATGTAATTAATTGGAGTCATTTAATAATAGTTTTAGATATATAAAAATTTTATTAAACTTTTCACCGTCTTTTACCCACGTCCTAGGAGAATTTGGAAATTCACATAAAACTTAATTTTACCACTTCTGTGAGTGGAATTTCAAAAATCCGAGATACATGGTTAATATCAAGGACTAAAATGTGGTTCAATGAGATGAAAATAATTTTTGGTGAATAGTAACTTTTTACTTTTATTTACCACGGTTAAAAGTAAATAGGGTAATTAAGGGTAAAAATGATATAATTATTACAAGAACACATGTCCTAATTCTAATATATAAGTGTAATTCGACCAAAAACAACCTTAGGAATAAAATATGACCATTTAGGTCCACATGGATTAGATTAGGAAATTTATTATTAATTTATTGAAAGAATGGTTAAAATAGTTAAAATCAAAGTTTAATAACTAAATCATTTTAATATAAGGTTATACATAAGATAAATTCCACTATAAAGATTCATTATAAATATAGAAATATTTCCTACATAATGGTATTTTATTTATAATTTTTAGACATTATTTAAGTTAATTTATCTATGACACAATGATGATGGAGTAATTACTTTATTAAAGAAATATTAACATAATTGATGTTATAAATACACAAATAAATTTAATTTGAGACTTTTTATGAATTCAACTAATTTTCTAGGTTAATATGACATGTTAGTGTTTATTTAATTAACTTTTATCGAACTAATCATGCTTTCGTGTGTTTCAGAAAAATCAATTACCAAATAGTGTCAAAATTGACATAAAATAGTTTTGAAAGCAAATATTATATTACTAGTTGTTATTATATTCCTAAAAAACTTAATTTTTGGACATGGTACTTATATCATGTTATTTTTATCATTAATGGACCACTTGGGGGGTCGCTTGTATGTATATGGTATGTTTATTAACTATATAATGTAAAAATACAAAGTGACATGGTAAATGTTAATCTAATTAACTAAGAGTTAAAACTAAAAGATATGGTTAATATAATGAACCAAACCTGTCTAAAATCTATTGGTTGAGAGGATTTCGACCCATCCCCACTTTAGATTCGAAATAAATCATTTTAAAGCTATTATAAACTGAATATGACTTTATTATAAAATAATATTTTGAGTTTTTCAAAAGGTTCCCCTCACCTCCCTTATAAAAAGGGAACCCATTCCCTCTTCTCTTCACAACCTTTTGAGCCTTTAAGCATGACCAATGCCTGATAATTCCTCTTATAAACTTCCCAATAAAAATTCTGGAGGTTCTGGTCTTCTCAAAAGACCAAATCTACTTCCTTAAGAGGAATCTTAAAGGAGGTGCGCCGAAGAAGAGGTAATCTCTTCTTCCGATTCTCTCAAGTTTCTTTCTTCTTCTACTTCTTATTTTGTTTTCTCATTATAAAGTAATAACATCAGTATTACTTATATAAAGATATGTTATTATAAATATGAAACAACCTTTTTTCACCTTCTATCCATCGTACGGAAAACGAAATCACCACGCGTGCGTACATACGGAATACCGTCTCCACGTCGTGGTGTAATCTGTTTTCGACCACCACCTTACTTGGATGAGTATAATGGTGTAAAAAATAACTATATATTATTATTGTAAAGTGATATTGATTCTGAAATATTATACATACACTTCAATACAATTCCACGATCATGGGAATGATATCATCGCTCGTGCGTACGCACGGACTACCATCTCCACGACGTAATGAGATTCATTCTCCATGATAACCATTCATGAATGATTATAATGTATATATAATGAATAATAATGAAATATATTACATAATAATGATACTAGATTTATGTATATATATATGTATGTCATCTACTTTATTCCATTCAGTTTAATAAGTAAACAGAAATAGAATTCATGCGTACGTACGGACTACCGTCTCCATGAACGGTGTATTTCATTCCATTTATTGATCTATCATATATATATGTATATTCTGAATATATATTATATATAAATAATTTTTTACACTCTAGAATTATGTAAATCAGAATATAAGTAATAATATCAAGAACAAAAAATAAAAACACATACAATAAATGAAACGATTTTACCAAAAATGCTGCTTTAACAGGGAATTTTTAAAAGAACGGGTAACATAAAGTCATAAGTGAACCATATATGATATCATAACAATGAATATGATTCTGTAATAAGTCAATGAAATTATTTAAATCATTATACAGGAGGTTCGGATACATACGAAGCATATCGGACGTAAGGTAAGGGATAACTATTCCAATCTCGTACTTATCCGAGATTGTTTATTCGTAAGTATTTACAGGGGTTATTATTATCATCCATGTCCATGTTTCCTAAAAATGGTTTCATGTATGTTTAAAGTCCTTTTTAACCATTTTTTACTTTTACTACATGGTATGTAGGGAATCTTTTTTTTACCATACGAGGTACTTTTTGACTTTTCTGAAAAAAGTACGAGGAGAATGTTATTTTTAACTTATACGACGAGAACGGATTTTTACAGTTTCATAAAACCTCATTTTAATTAAGCATACTATACCATATTTTATGACTATTTTAAAAAAAATACTTTTATTTTAAAATTTCATGGCATTTTGTGAAAAGAAAATGATTTTGAAGAAGAAAGGATATTTTCCTCAAGAATTCATTTCAACTATTTTATAAAAACCATTTTCCATATAAGATGACATTTTTCATATGTGTATGTTTCATGTATATTGTCTATATGATTTACATGGTTTTTCTTTTCTTATGTTGAAATATCCATTTGTTTTATGTGGATTATGTGATGATGGGATGATGTTTATGAAACCCATTTTATTCATTGTGTTATGATGAATGTTTTAAGTTTATTTTGTGGAACAAGTAATAATGATTTCATTATGAGATGGGTGGGACCTATACCTCCCACCAATGGATTGGGAAAGATTTATATCTCATTATATACACATGGCTGGAATGGTAAGTTAATCCGGTTCAGTGTTACATGACTGGAATGAGGAGTGAACTCGATTCAGAAAGGGACTTTGTCCACTATGATGGTCTTGGCAGCAATGCCTTGGCTAATATGGAAATCATAACATGTTCTTAATGGTTTCCACAATTACATGTTTTATTCCCGTGCTCTTTTATCACAATTATTGTTTCTTTATGATCTATGCCTTATGTACTGCCATGTTTTATGTCATTGCTCAAGATTTCGATGCTTATACATTATGTTCATGTTTTTAAGTTCAAATGTATATGATTTGTTTTATTTTATCCATGCATACCCTTACTGAGCATTTTAGATCACCCTTTATATGTTTTCTTTTCACCAGGATTTAAAGAATGAATTTAGGTATGAAAACAAAAGGGGATGATCTTAATGGGATATGTTGAAGATCATTAACCATGATTAGAGATTATGTTCCGAGTTTCCAAAGACACTAAAATATTACGGTCCTTGAGTCTTAGTTCTTATTATGTATTATGTATTTTACAAAATTAATGTAATGTCCATGTACGTCAAGATTCGGGTCTCTACCTTTGGTATCAGAGGAAAATTTTGGTCAACCTTTAGAAACTAGGATGCAAAAAATTTAGTGAGATCCCTAGAGATATTTCAAAGGTATGTCTAGGGATGTCCCAGAGGTTAAGTATAAGTATAGGTTATAGTCCAAGGATTATTGTAACGGTCATAGAATTAAACCTAAGATGTTATATAATGAAGGTACTCCCCCTTAATTATGTTGTTTTCCCTAGCATGATTTTTTCTTCTCACACTATTCTTTTTGGGTTTTAGATAATGGCTGGATCCCGAAGAAACTGTGTTGATCAATTTAATGGAAAATGCAATGATTGTCCTCCTGAACAAACCAATGTTATGGGATATGGAGTGAAAAAACTTATTTCAATACTTACGCAAGCTATGAATCATTCTGGACATCCAAATGAGAAGAGAAGGGAACAATATTCTATTGAGTCCTTCATGAGGCAACATCGACATTCTTTCAATGGGTCTTCTGATCCACTTGTCACTGAACAATGGATGAGTACCATTGAAAATATATTCTCTATACTTTTCTGTTTGGAACATGATAAAGTCATTCTAGCTGTTTACCCTTTAGAAGGTGAAGTAGACCAGCGGTGGAATCTAATTATGAATACAAGGCCCTAAGATGAAATTTAATCCATGGAATGGGATGAGTTCAAGAACTTGTTTTTCAGTAAGTATATCCCTCGAATTCTTCGAAAAAATATGGAAAATGAGTTCCTTGATCATAAGCAAAAGGATGATGAATCTCTTGGTATATAAGAAGAAAATTTTACAAGGCTTTCAAGGTATGCATCTAGCATTATCATCCAACCTGAAAGTAAAGTTAATCGATTCTTCAGTGGCTTAAAACCAAGTCCTCGAAGGGCATTAGCTATAAGAGACTTCAGTAGCTCTGAAGAAATTGTGCGTTGTGATATCAAGGTAGAAATGGATGTTGGTGTTATATATCCATCTCATGGTTTGGACAAGAAACCAAAGATGGAGTTCATGGAGAAATCTCAGAACAATGGTGAAAAGAAGATGAATGTTTCTTTATGCTCAATGTGTGGAAACAAGCATGGTAGCTATTGTCTTAAAGAGACTAGAATATGTTTTAAGTGTGGAAAATAAGTTCATTGAGTACCTGAGTGTTGATGTAATGGAAAAAGGGTTGCTAATGATGTGAATAAAGAAAAGACTACAGAGAACGCGCCACCAACACTTCAATGCTTCAAGTGAAATGAAATGGGGCATTATGTTAATAAATTCTCCAATCCACAGGTTAATGATGATCAATGTGAGGAAATTCTTAAGGCAAAGGATAAAGGGAAGTCTCATATGATCACTATTTGTGATGTTGAGTATGATAATTATTTTTTGTAATGATTAAGTGTTTATGTAATGATATTTCAAAACAGTATCATGGAATCTCATTTATGGTATTGTGGAATTTTGGAATATATATGTATTGGTTTTCAATAATTATATGGTACTGGTAACCATGATAAAGTGATTGAAATATTTTTGGATAGAATATGATATGCGCATAATGAATAAATAATGAAGAAATGAAATGAGCTCATGATTAATATAAGGACTAAGTGATATCATGGTTTGAGTATATAGAATTTTTGGGATTTTGGTATGTGGAAAGAATTAACTTTTGACATCTTTCATGTTTTCACTAAGGTTCAATGGGTATTCATTTATCAAGAGAATACATGATTAAGGTATTCACATGTTTGGAATGTGACCAACAAGATATATCGTATGATATATGGGGGATAAAAGATGGTATTCACGTTCTTGTTATGTGACTTTTAAAGTAATCGTTTTCTTTATACTACGAGAATGGACATATGTATTTTTGATAAGCCTAAAGATTGGAATTGATTATTTTGGACACAAGTTATTATTTTTTATGGCGACAAATTTTTGCGATATTATTGATGGAATGTCATAATGATGTAATTTTAAAAAAAGGACAACCTGCAAGACAGGTGACAACCCGTCACGTCGGACAAAGATGCGGGAATCAAACCCACAACTGAAGTGAGAAGGCCTTTATCACCTACCACTGGCCTACAGAAAGTCCCTGTTTAGTAGAAACTAATTTTATTTTATTAAGTGGTATGATAGATGAAGTATAAGTTCATTTTTGGAATCATATACGATTAACCTCACCATAGATGGACTTATGTATATTTGATAACTTTTTCTAACCTTTTGTTTGAAACAAATGGAATAACCCATCATTCTATCACATGATCTGCTAACACTTCACGAATAAAAAATTCAAATTCATTTCTTTAAGGTATGAAGTTGAAATTGTTCGAGGAACGATCAATAGTGAGATGACACCGAAATAAAGTAAGTATTTCTTCTAATTCAAATTCTTCAACTTTAGGGAAATGATCTTGAAAACAAAAAATGTTTTCCTAGTGCTCTCATATATGATGAATCGGATGGTACCTTATATAATCACAAATTTATGACTTTGTGATTGTTGGATTTTTCATATCCATGTCCTCTACCACTCTTCATTAGAAGTTGATGGTTATATTTATCTTCCATATCCATATTTTCACCTATGTTCTCTTATGTGGAAACCCAATGATTAGTTAATTTGGGTAACTGTTACATTTCATACATTCGTTTTTTAAGTCATGTTTTGGTATTACTTTTTACGATGTGGGTTTCTATGAAAAAATCTTTCAAGTAATAGTCCATTTATAACTTCGACGAATTTCGAGGGTGAAATTCATTTTAAGGGGTGTAGAATGTAACACCCCAAGATTTTATGAAAAATATTCCTTTTAATTTCATTGATGTCTTGTGTTGTACGCTACACCAAAAGGAGCTTTCACTACACGCATCCCTCACTTGGCTTACTTTACATGCAATCTCGACCTTCCACGATAGCGTGTGTTGTACACAATATTGAGTTTCACTAAACAAAGATATGTTATTAAAATAGTATATAAACTAGAAGTTATGAATAGTAATACCCACTTTTTGGAATATTATAAATTTTATCTTTCAAAATGGACTTCATTTTTGGATTCGGTATATCGAAATTAGCTTAGGGTTAATTTTTGGTATTTTTCTGAGAACATTCAATTTTTGATGAATAGTGAAAAAACACTGAGTCATAGTTTAAAACCGAATTTTTATTTAAATAATTATTTATTTTATTTAAATTTATTTTAGGTAAAAATTGATACATAATACCTATATAAGTTCAATGTAATTAATTGGAGTCATTTTATAATAATTTTAGATATATGAAAATTTTATTGAACTTTTCACCGTCTTTTACCCACCTCCTAGGAGAATTTGGAAATTCACATAAAAAATAATTTTACCACTTCTGTGAGTGTGATTTAAAAAATCCACGAGACATGATTAATATCAAGGAATAAAATGTGGTTCAATGAGATGAAAATAATTTTTGGTGAATAGTAACTATTTACTTTTATTTACCATGGTTAAAAATAAATAGGGTAATTAAGGGTAAAATGATATTATTATTACCCGAACACATGTCCTAATTCTATTGGTTAAGTGTCATTCTACTAAAAACAACCTTAGGAATAAAATATGACCATTTAGGTCCACATGGATTAGATTAGGACATTTATTATTAATTTATTTAAAGAAGGGTTAAAATATTTAAAATCAAAGTTTAATAACTAAATAAATTTTAATATAGGGTTATACATAAGATAAATTAGACTATAAATATTCATTATAAACATAAAAATATTTCCTACATAATTGTATTTTATTTATAAATTTTATACATTAAATAAGTTAATTTATTTATGACACAATGATGATGAAGTAATTTCCTTATTAATGAAATATTAACATAATTGATTTTATAAATACAAAAATAAATTGAATTTGAGTCTTTTTATGAATTCAACTAATTTTCTAGGTTAATATGACATGTTAGTATTTATTTAATTATCTTTTTTCGATCTATTCATGCTGTAATGATTTTCACAAAAATCAATTACCAAATAGTGTCAAAATTGACATAGAATAGTTTTTAAAACAAATATTATATTATTAATTGTTATTATATTCCTAAAAATCTATGATTCGGCCATGATACTTATATCATGATAGTTGTGTCATTACTGGACCACATGGGGGTAGATTGAATGTATATGGTAAGATTATTAACTATATAATGTAAAAATACAAAGTGACATGGTAAATGTCAATCTAATTAACCATGAGTTAAAACTAAAAGATAAGGTTAATATAATGACCCAAACCTGTCTAAAATCTACTGGTTGAAAATATTTCATCCCATACCCTCTTTAGCTTCGAAATAAATCATTTTGGATCTATTATAAACCGAATATGACTTTATTATAAAATAATATTTTGAGTTTTTCCAAAGGTCCCCTCTCCTCCCTTATAAAAAGGGCACCCATTCTGTCTTCTCTTTACACCCTTTTGAGCCTTTAATCTCGGCCAAAACTTACCCATTTCTCTTCTCCAGTTCCCAAGAAACATTTTGGAGGTTCTGGTCTTCTCAAAAGACCAACTCTACTTCCTCAAGAAGACTCTTAAAGGGGGTGCGTCGAAGAAGAGTTAATCTCTTCTTCCGATTCTCTCAAGTTTATTTCTTCTTCTACTTCTTCTTATTTAGTTTTCTCATTATAAAGTAATAACATCAGTACTAATTATATACTGATATTTTATTATAAATATGAAACAACCTTATTTCACCTTCTATCCAGCCTATGGAAAACGAAATCACCGCGTGTATGTACATACAGAATACCGTCTCCATGCCGTGGTGTAATCTGTTTTCGACCACCACCTTACTTGGATGGGTAAAATGGTGTAAATAAATATATATAAATAATTATTTTAAAGTGATATTGATTCTGAAATATTATACATACACTTCAATACAATTCCACGATCATGGGAATGATATCGCTCGTACGTACGTACGGACTGTCGTCTCCACAACGCGATGAGATTCATTCTCCATGATAACCATTCGTGAATGGTTATAAAGTATATATAAGGAATAATAATGAAATATATGACATAATAATGATACTGGATTTATGTATATATATATGTATTTCATCTACTTAATTCCATTCAATTCAATAAGGAAATGAAAACAGCGTTCATGCGTACGTACGGCCTATCATCTCCATTAACGGTGTATTTCATTCCATTTATCGATATGTCCAATATATATGTATATGATGAATATTTATTATATATAAATCATGTTTTAAATTCTATAATTAAGTAAATCAGGATATATGTAATAATATCAAGAACAACAAGTCGAAACACATACGATAAATGAAACGATTTTACCCAAAATGCTGTTTTAACATGAAATTTTAAAAATAACGGGTAATATAAAGTCATAAGTGAACCGTATATGATACCATAACAATGAATATGATTCTGTAAAAAGTCAATTACATTATTTAAATCATTATATAGGGGTTTAGAATACATAAAAAGCATATCAGACGTAAGGTAAGGGATAACTATTCCAATCTCGTTCTTATCCGAGATTGTTTATTCGTATGTATTTACTGGGGTTATTGTTTTAATCAATGTCTATGTTTCTTAAAATTGGTTTCTTGTATGTTTAAAGTCATTTTTAACCATTTTTTACTTTTACTACATGGTATATAAGGGATCTTTTTTTACCATACGAGGTACTTTTTGACTTTTCCGACAAAAGTACGAGGAGAATGTTAATTTTAACTTATATGGAATGAAAGGATTTTTACAGTTTCATAATGCCTCATTTTCATGAAGCATATTCTACAATATTTTATGACTATTTTCAAAAAAATACTTTTCTTTTAAAATTTCAGGGCATTTTGTGAAAAGAAAATGATTTTGAAGAAGAAAGGATATTTTCCTCAAGAATTCTTTTCATGTGTTTTATCAAAACCATTTTCCATCTAAGATGACATTTTTCATATGTGTATGTTTCAAGTATATTGTCTCTATGATTTAAATGGTTTCACTTTTCTTATGATGAAATATCCATTTCTTTTATGTAGATTATGTGATGATGGGATGATGTTTACAAAACCCATTTTATTCTTTGGGTTATGATGAATGTTTTAAGTTTATTGTGTGGCACAAGTAAGAATGATTTCATTATGAGATGGGTGGGACCTATATCTCCCTCCAATGCATTGGGTAAAGATTTATATCTCATGAGATAGACATGGCTGGAACGGTATGTTAATTCGGTTCAGTGTTACAAGACTGGAACGAGGAGTGAACTCGATTCAGAAAAGGGACTTTGTCCAATAATATGGTCTTGGCAGCAATGCCTTGGCTACTATGGAAATCATAATAGGTGCTTAATGGTTTCCACAATTTCATGTTTTATTCCCATGCTATTTTATCATGATTAATGTTTCTTTATGATCTATGCCTTATGTACTACAAGGTTTTATGTCATTTCTCGTGATTATTATGTTTAAACATTATGTTTATGTTTTTAAGTTCAAATGTATATGATTTGTTTAATTTTATCCATGCTTACCCTTACTGAGCATTTGAGCACACCCTTTATATGTTTTATTTTCCCCAGGATTTAAAGAAAGGTTTTAGGTAAGAAAACAAAAGGGGAAGATCTTTATGGGAGATGTTGAAGATCTTTCACCACGATTAGAAGATTATGTTCCGAGTGTCCAAAGACAATAAACTATTACGGTCCTTGAGTGTTGGTTCTTATTATGTATTAAGTATTCCTAAAAAGTAATGTAATTTCCATGTACGTCAAGATTCAGGTCTATACAATTATTCTCCATCGTAGTAAATCCATCTCTCTTTAGAAAATTATACCAAATGTGGTTATGAAAGTGGGTGAAGGTTAAGTTAGAAGAATGGGATTGTGGTTCATATGGAATTCCCCAACATATGTCATAAAGATCAATTTTAACTTCTCTTGCTTGGAAGGGAATATGATAGTAGGGGGGTAGTTCGGGATGGAAAAGGTTCAACCCTTCTTAGTATCAATTCTTTCTATGGATCAGGTAACTCTCTTAGATCTGAATCACGGGAAATGGTTGGTGGTTTAAATTTGAGCCACCTTTTAATATCAACATTATAAAGGTTTAATATAACTCTAAAGTGTTATTTAAGAAATTCCAAGTTAAAATGAATTCTCTATGGGAACTGTGATATCATATAATAAATTGTATAATTATCCTTGATCATGATATTGTGGTCATACATAATTGGAGGGAAGGTAGTTATTTTGTATATTCCCTAGCTAGTAAGGGGGTCCTGAAGATCCCCCACCATCTATATTTGTATCGGGTCCCTAACTAATGACTGTAATCTCATTGTCCAATAGGATTCCATTGGGTTTTATCATTTTCATCTTCTTAAATTGGGCTTTTATGTTTTAATTTTTTTAAGAAAAATGTAATATTCAGCAAATATTGTTTCACTTTCTCCTCAAAAGCTTCTCAGAGATGATACAACATGATATAACAATACATGTCCACAAGAAGTATCCACAAATCATTGAAATGTGATAACAACATTATGATGGAAACATAAAATGTGTCATACATGAGTCTCCTATAATAATTGGTCACACACACACTTCTTGATGTAGATCAATACGTATTTGGGTCTACAACACCTTGAATATCCAATATCATATTACTTTGTTCAAGTGTCGGTACTGCTCTAAATAATTTGTTTTGGTTAGGTCATTCTCTTTATCTAGAATAAATTGTAGTGTATATGTGGTATTGCTTTTTAGTATTCCATAAAATTAAATACATTCATAGTAATAATTTTATCTTGATTACTGATTAGACATTTCCAATTAAATCATTAAATGTATCCCACTATTTTATCAAACCCTAATAGCCCTCACTACTAGATTAAGAATACTCAATTGCTTGAGTATTCTAGTGGAAAGGATCACTAAAACACCTCCTCAAAGTCCATGTTATGGATACACCAGTAATAAAAGTGTTTAAAGGTAGTAATTTGGTTAGCCAAATACATTAACACAGATCTCATTGATCTGTTGAGTGAAGTCTCTGTTTCTAAAATCATAAAATTGATTTACTAAACACTTTGTCTCTCAAGATTCAATGAGCTTGTTATGACTACATCATTGTTTTCATATTCAGTTATGTCAACTCATCGATCTCATAATAACTTCCCTATAGGAGGCGATGTCATCAACATGGGTTGATGAGCCCCGTGTACACCTGGTTTTTTTATGTTTGAACGATGGAAAGAGTTTGTGACTAAATATTTCATCAAGGGTTTTTATTATTTCTCAATAAATGAAATCATTTTCCATGAGATATACATGTACTATATGATCTCACTCACAACTAACAAGGAAGCAAATAGAAAAATAGTCATCTCATATTAGATCTATTTAATATATTTATTGTATTATTATCATATTATATTATTGTATAATATTTCATATTTAAAAAAATAAATAATGAATAAATTAAATAATATGCATGACTATTATTCAGAATTTGATATTGGTTGATCCATTTATTATCATTGGACCAGTCATAAAATTGAGGGTAATCTACATGAGTTTTATTTCAATTATATAACAACTCGCACCCCATTCCAATTTAACACCATCTCATCTATAATGTCGCCTTGTATTAGCGCAGTCCATGTGTTACAACATTATCATTCATTTCTGTCTTAATACAAGAATAATCACATGAAGATTATGGGATATCAAGAATTCCGGATAATGATAAGTATCTTTTACATCGTCATGAACGACCTTGTATATATAAGGATAATGAATAAAGATAATACACAGACCGCAAATTTAATTAAATAATAACAAACATCACTTAAATCACACACAATTTCATAAATAATTAAATAAATTAACTTCAAGACATATATCGGTTGTATCATATGACACTCATTATTAAATGTGAAATTGAAATTGAAATTAATTTATTTCAAAGGATTTATTTGAATAAAAATAAATATATTAAAAATTTCAATTCAAATAAAATTCACTTCACCCTATTTAAAAATTTTATTCAAAGAATTATAAATTTATGTTTAAATTGACTATTTCAAAACAGATACCTTAAATTGCATAAACACACACACACACACACACACATATATATATATATCTATAAACTCTTCATCAAGGACCCCACATAATCTAAAAAGTACCTAACAGATCTTGGTAGAAAACATGATGGGGAGGTGGGCGATATGGGGTAGTGTTGAGTGGTGCTGCAACAAATAAGGGAGGGAGGCAGTCGGTGTCGGGGTTCGTCCGAGCTGGTGGAAGGATGGGTGGCTAGATATGGGAGGCTGGGCCATCGCGGTAGGTTGTCCAGACATGAAAGGTAGTGCGGCAGAGCTCAGTATTGGGATGACCAAATGGTAGGACATATTTTTTGTTTTTTATTTGATTGCTTCAATTGGAAGCCAGTTCCTCCTTGAAGATAAAAAACAATTTATGATTTTTATTTCATTGCTAACTCCAACCACATATTTGATTTTTTATTTGATATATATATATATATTAGAAATATATTTTAAAACCCACATGTGAGTCCCACTAACCTTTCCTTTTAGTTTTTTTGTTCATTTTTT
Organism: Viscum album; assembly: GCA_963277665.1. Taxonomy (NCBI): domain Eukaryota; kingdom Viridiplantae; phylum Streptophyta; class Magnoliopsida; order Santalales; family Viscaceae; genus Viscum; species Viscum album. The sequence continues at coordinate 1,105,321,867 of OY728137.1, forward strand.
CAGCCTAGTGTAGTAGCCTTGTGACAAAAGTAATAAACAATTTTATTTTCATGCTTCTGTAGAATCATTGTCCAATATGGAAAAACTATTCTGGCCACTGCCAAGAAGGTCAGAAAAACCACCAGAGGGAAAAATAATATATATATATATATATATCATTAAAATTTTAAAACGTAAAACAATAATTTCAATCCAATTAAAAACCTCAAATGAAAATAATGTGGTCATATGAGGATTAATTGAATCGTCGTCTAAAACGTTGGGTCTGGAACAATAATCTATTATAAATTTAATGAAATTCTTATCTTCTCTGATATATAAAATCATGAGATGCTCTAATACCAATTATAGGTATTGGGGAACACAATTAATGTTGATTGGCTATGGATTTAAAAATCATTAATTTTGATCAATGTGACTACATTGTCTCTGGTGAAACGCAACCTCAATAAAGGATAAAGGATCCACAAGATGAATTTTAAGCGCAAAAAAGTAAAGAAAAAATACCACTTTGGATATGGAGTTGCATGCGACATCCTCTTCTCACTGGAGATCATTTTATAAAGGAACTAGTGTTGATTGTTTATTGCCTATAGATCATTCAAACATATTTTTAATGTCCATTGGAGTGTCCTTTTTCAAAATTTTGTTTCTAGTGTGGAACTATGACAATTCCTTTGACATCTCAATGATCATCGCTACTCCGTTCTAACAATCCGTGAAGAATATCTTCAATAATTGGATTGGAATAAGAATTTTTGTCTTTATGATGCGGGATAGAGGACATTCTCTCTCATAAAATCATAGTGAATAATCATCACCACAAGAGCTTCTTCCACCATTTTATAGTGACTTTTCAAAATATCTGAAAAAGTTCTGCAACCAAAAATATTTATTACTCAATATAAATTAAGTCATATGATTACTTTACTGAGTCATAAATATTATTTATAGTTTTATTACTTTCATGTAATATAATAAATGTATTATGTGATAAAAATGAGCCATTAAATCGACCCTTTATTCCTGAAAATATTAAACGGACATTGATTTTTTAAAATAATAGTAATTCGAAAAATATTATCCTATGTATTTACATTAACACTTATAAATACATTTAATAAATAAACTCAACACAAATTATTCTACACTCTAATAATTTTTATTTATTTACTCCTTGGTAATCATATATCCTCATACATATATCAGACACTTTGGTGGTTCCCACCATGTCCTAAACTAATATTCCTTTGAACAAGCCAGACATTTAAATACGCTTAATGTGTTATTGTCTAGTCTCTTATCCCGATAGAATTGAATAATACTCACAAATCAAAATCATAGTCTAGAAAACCATCAATACCCATATGGATATAAGGAAAAGTCATCGTAATGAAAATCTTCATATGAACTCACATCGAGTAATATAATCTCATTGTCTCATGATATCTCATAAAGAAGGATGCATACTTTGTGTCATCATCCTTTATTGATTTGCTATTCATTGATTCAACTAGATGAACTTATCTTTTTCTACTATGGTCATGAATTTAGTAAGGGTACTATAATCCTGGTCAACTAGGCTCAGGATAACACATCCTTTCGGAAGTGATAAATTCTATATTGATTATTCAATCAAAGTCATACTACAAATGACGCACCCAAAAAATTCTACCTTGCTACAACTTCAATTCTATAATTTTTTTCTTACATATAAGTACATGATCAAAATGTATAAAGTGATAATAATATCAATTCATGATAACATTACACATGTTCATATATAGAAACTACCAATAACACCATAAAAATGTGGAGTTATTATTTGATGGTCAGTCCTTATGATCTCATCTACTCAAGATAACCAATTTTGAACATCATGAAGAGAAGTTTCAAGATGTATAATCTCTCAACACCTAATAGTTATACAATATAGTGTCATGTCTCTATGATGTATCTTGACCGTATAACACATGTTTAAAATTAAAGTCATATCATCTTTATGTTCTTATTATATCCATAGAATTGATATAACATTATGATTCAACAAATAATCTATGGACATTACCATGTAAATAGTGGAGATATAAATATCAACACTATCACGGTAAGTGTATCTCACACATAACTCATTGTATACATGATATGGTAATCAAAAAGTATAAATCAAAGATGCTTCAAGTTTACCTACTATTACAATAGAATTTCCCTAAGAGAGTGTATGGATCTCATTCCGATAATCCACCTTCAAGATCAAATAATAAAACATAAAATAACACTAATTATCAGACTTCTCCAATGTAATGAATGACTCATCACAATCCCCGAGGTGCTAGAACACCCATTATTGAGCTTCCCCATGCATTGTCATCACAACCATTGAAGCCTAGTGGTCCCTCTAAGAACAAATCAAAGTGAAAGAAATATACACCTCCTACAACAAAGGCTTGGTATCCTAATCTAAAATCGGGATTTTATACTTTTTCCAACCCTAGAACTGAAACTCTCTTGGAGTCCTCCTTCAAGCATCATCATCTCCAACCTCTACTCTATGGTAATCTACTAGTGCATCTTACTGATTATCGTTGATGTGAACATGACTGGGACGTCAACATGGAACCATACATATAAAATAGAAAACAAAAGGGAATCCTAAAATGATAATATATAATATTTAACATTAACTAATAACTTTAATTTCAGAATAATACCATTTTTCTACCCAACTAAAACACATGCACAACCATTCATGATGCAAGATCCTTATTTAGTTCTTGAAACTGTAATTATCATCACTTTTCTTAACATGTTTGTAATCCATAAGGTCTTTGTTTCATATCCCTAGGGGCACTAAATACCCATTTTATATCCATTCACCATTTTTTACATCATTTATTATGTCCAATTGATATTTTTCCCTACCAACACATGTAGTCCTCACTAGCGTTTTTATATAAACTTCATCCAATCTATCATCCATCATATCTGATACCACTCTATCATAAACCCCCTCCATTGATACCCGTTATGGGCCTATATCAAAAATTAGGGATCACACTTAAATCCCACATCTAATTGGCCACATGTTGGTGATGACAACCAAGGGTATAAAATTCATATAAATAGGATAAATTTCCCAATTTATATAAATTTAAGTATAAGATATATGATCAAATACCCCAATATACCCCAAAGTATAAATAAATAGTAGATACCAATATATAAATTTAATGTTATGAAAAAACAAAAACTATTGAAAATATTAATAAATTAACATAGGGAGAAACCATGAACTCTAGTAGTTCCTGAAAAACCACTCTTAGATAATAACACCTAGATCAATTACCAAACAGCTCATGTAGAACTAAAAAAATTTATATACACATAGGGTGAGTATATAGTTATACTTAGTGCGATCATCTATGGGAATTCTAATGAAAATGTAAAATAATAATACTCAATCCTAGTGAATAGATTAAAGAAACCAACTCATTACCAAAATTTATTAAACCATATCCCATCCTCACCATGTCCCACTCTCCAAATAGAGTATACATGTATTCTCATATATATCAAAGAAAATATATATATATACATATATATATATATAAGATACCTCATATCCAATTCCCGACTAGTTAGTTGCACTCATGCCCCAACACCAAACATCCTAGGCTACAATCCTTTCCATAAGTCATCCTTCACCCCATACATACATACCACAACCACATCTCATCCCAAACTCTGTGCACACATGTATCATCAAATCCATAACCAAGTGTAAGTATGGAGGCCACTAAAAATCATTTATCATGCATTATTCTTCAAGCCCTAAAAACTCATGAAAGTATACCTGTAGGAATCTAATATCACTAAATCTAGAATATATGTATATATTATAACATTAACCCGCTAAAGATAGCATATAATTTTATTATAAGACTAGGTTCCATCACATCCCATATAGACATGTACCCTATACCTCAATCCATTATATTTTAGATACAACTTCACATTATTCTAAATTTGAAGGGAGGGAAGGGAAGAGAGATAATTCAAGCATATGTTCCCTCACCAAAATGGATATTGGATAAAACACTAAAAACCCAAAACCTTTGGGTTTCTATTGACTGCCTAACTTAGGTGATACTATTTATGAAATCAGATGATATAATAATAGAAAATATCACAAATAACTCAGAGAAACTACTTAATATTATAATCAATTACAACTATCATCCCACATGACATCCAATTACCTCCACTATACCTTAGGAAACTTGATTTCATATATACAAACTAGAACCAATATTCCACATCATTAAACAACATAATTTTTTAATTAGTCATTACTATATATTCATTAATCCTTATCACAAACCAATATGATTTATCATTCATATTATATTTCAAGATTTCATTCCCACATTCCCTGAATTAATCATCTATTTATCCCATGGTTTTCATATAATTACTATTATATAAATCATGAATTATAGTACTTGACCTTAAATTCAACAAGAGAAATGCATTCGTGGTGTTAGTCAAATTGCAACAGGTTGTTGTAAATCGCAAAAACCAAGCATCTAGAGAAACATTCATCAAAAGAAAACTCCAAGAAGTATAGTAAATACCATATCTTAACCTGAACCAACTAACCAAACAAAAACAAAAAACAAGTCAACAAAAGGTAAACATGTCTTTTTACGTACACTTTCTATCCCAATATTACCCTCATCTCAAAGATAAACATCAAGAAATTTTTTATCTCAACTTCTTCCATATATCCAATTTATAAAATACCCGACACGAAAAATATCATAATTGATCTACTATCCAGGAGCACACATATCTGGAAAATAGATTTTTTTTTATCACAAAAAATCAAGGGACAATCCGGGCCATAACTCCAAGGCATTCAAGACTTTAAAAAACAAGAATGATACCAAACATTCCAAAAAAATTTATCTCTAAAAAACTAAATTTTTATTTCTATCCTAAATTAATTGATTTATTATGAATATGTTTCTCCAACAATAAACATATCAATAAAATATATAAATTTATAACAATAAAATATTAACTTGCTTCAATCAACAATTACATATTCAATATTTTTCAAGGAAGAATGGTAATTAGATTCACATGACTCTTTCATTAAAAATTTTATATTTACAAGAACTATATTTTTATCCATTTTTTCACATTCCAGCCATTATAAGAAATAAAAATAATATTATAATAATAGACGTCACACTATCTAGAAAATAAAAAAATTCATCAACTATAAAACAACCCCACATGAGATCACAATACCCTTTAAATTCATTATTAATTATGGTTATTATATTTTTTATGTAAATTCAATTATTACCCGAAAAACTAATGCATGACAATCATACACATTTGAATTATAAATGAAAATTAAACAATCCCTTATATGAAGAAATAAATATCAACATTCTCTAATAAATAATAGAAAGACAATAACTATTTTTCCAATGTCATCTCCCACATGGAATCTCACGATTCCTAAGAACAACCCATTAAGAAAAATCAATCAACAACAAGGTGTAACCCTATGAAACCGAAATAAATAAATATCCATAGCATGTAAATATATAAAGAGAGAGAAATAAACTAATGAGATAAAAATAAACTGACCTATGATCATTAACAAATAGTATCTTGAAGTCGAGTGATAGATCTTAGAAATGGGGGAATATTGCCTCTGAAAGAGGCCCTTATTTTGAAATATTTTATAAGGATAAGGGAAAAAATAAGTGATTTCTGAGATTTTTATGGAATTTATATAGAATATAATTTTAATGGGAGATCAGCATTACCCCCATTACCACACTATAATGGATAGAGTTTTAAACAAAATTGCAACATAAAAAGGAATATCATGTCAAAATAGGTCAAAATCCTTAGGATCCAAAAAATAATCCATATTTATCTTCATATATACTATTAAAATCATGTAAAGATATTGAACAACCTTGAGCTCCATATCACTACTACCCTTAAATAGAAAGAGACAACATCTCAATCCTTTGGGAGTCTGACACAACTTACACTCATGATAAAATAGTCTATTAAGAGGGTATGAGAGGAAAAAAATTCATCAATCCCCATTGTGAAACCCTAAAAACCACAATTTAGATTCCACATAGGAGGTAGATACACCAAAACCACCATATCCAGCCTCTATGATGCAATGAAAATGACCATGCCATATGGTCCATCTCCAAACCACACTCCACCATAATCTGAAAAATCTCACCATAATATTCCCCTTACATCCAATTTTTTTATCTAAAACAAATTTACTCTTTTATCCTCCTGTCAGACACCTCCGACTACCTATGAAACAAAAGGAAGGGTTCCTGCAAAATCAGGCCCTTAAAGTTACTCTTTCTATGTATGGGTTTTAAATTATATGAGATTTCATTGTATTCATCTCCTTCCTTTTCCATAATATGTGTAAAAATTAAATTAAAACTTATAATAAAATTAGATTTATTCTTAATCTTTTTATGAACAATAATTACTTATTAGTTTTTCTATTATTTTAAATTAATTTATAAAACATCATTTATTCATGGAATTTTTACGATACCCAAGTGAATGATATTGTTTTCATTTTTATTTAATACTTTTATTGATACTCATAAAATTGGATTTCAATATTTAATATAACATTAATGAGAAAATAATTTCATAGTTATAATTTTGGAATGATAAAATATTCATGATAATGATGTAAATGAAACCAATCAATCAAAGTTATTCATAAACATAAAAAACAAGCATACAATGTTGTATTTTAAGAATTATAATAGTAAAAAAAGATATCGAGATCCTTTTCTTCTAGAATGACACATAATTTATTCCTTGAACATTTAAAAGATTATGTAAAAATTGGACAAAGATCATTTTTTGTTACCATTTAATTGAAATTATTTTCAAAACGTAGACAAAACAACCTCAAAATGAACAATACACAGAAAAATAATCCCATAAATGAATAATTATTTATATAAAATTTAACAATATTATTTAAAATGAAAATGAATATGGTTATTAATCAAGTAAATAATTAATTTAATTTGATTAATCAAATTTTATAAGAATATACAAAGCGATCCTGGACTAAATGTAAGGGGATTCTGGTCTAAATTTCCATTCATTGAGACATTCTCTATAATATCTTTTTTAATATTATTTATATAAATCCATATGAATATATTATATAAAATTTTATATTCAATTTAATGAGATCATAGTTCAATTTCTTGTTATTTCTTTAAAGGGATTTGATGCATACATTATTAAGTAAGTAATGGGTCTTCTTTTAAACCTTCACTCTTAATGTTTCAAAGTTTTTTTCTCAAATATTTATCTATAATGATTTAATAGAATTATTTACCTATTATCACTAATATTTACCAATTTTATATGATTTTATTTCATTTTACATTTAATAATAAATTGGTTAACCCATTCCTTTAAATTAATTTTTTGTTTACTAATTAATTTAAAATGTTTATGATTATTGTTTGAAATGTTTGTTTTTTAGTTTTTATTAATGTTATTATTAATTGAAATTGTTTATGATATTTTTTTGTGATAAACAGATATCCCTTCAATTCATTGGGTAATTATTTATTCTCTATATAAATTATTTATGAATTAATTAGTGATGTTATTTTATTGTAATGGCGATTTGTATGGGTGACAAGGAAGATGTTTTCCCTAAAATCCTTGAAGGATATTATATGAATTGTAATTAAAATATATCTATTTTATGTGATAATATGAAAAATTCATGTTGGAATTTATGTTTATTATATTTTAAATTCAAAACGATTTATTTTTCAAGGAGAATATTTTTAAGAAGTTCCAAGTTTTCCCATGAAACCTTCATGATTTGTCTTCTTCCTTTATGATTTGTTATGAGTTTATTTTAATCAAATAATTGAGAAAAGGAGTTTATTTATTAATATAAAAGGAATTTATTTCATCGCAATGTTTATTATTTAGGGAAAAACATCAAGTGTTTTGAATTTTTTCACATCCTAATGTTTTTTTTCTCTTTGTATATCCATTACCACGTTTTTTATGTTCAAAACACATTGTCAAATGATTTTTATAGGGATTAAGGATGATTAATAACAATAATGAACACAATGTTCCAATTATCCATTTTTCTCCATTAATGAAGCAAGTGTCTCATTGAAGAGTTTGTTTTTTTGGAAAATAATGTCCATTTGTGGAAAATGTATAGGATTTATTATTTAAGGGATTTTTAGGATTCAATAACACTTTAAAACTAAAATATGTTGGAAATGTAAGTGTAATTAATTTTTATCATAAAAATGTAATTAAGAGATGTTTATATTTGGGTTTTGAGATATCATACATGGCATAAATCATTAAGTGTCATGATGTACATTTTTGGTATGTTGTCAAACATAGACTATGAGGCTAGATAAACACTAAATATTTACATTTTTTATAAGGAAAAACTATTTGGATAGTATAACATGGTGTGTGACCCTATGTCACATGGTATGTGATATTAATGAAACCTAGGAACCTCAGTGGTTGTGTAATATGATGTACATATTCTATAATTCATAGTCTACATGTCTCATTCTTAAAAATTTCTAACCAAATTTATTTCATCCTCTCTACATAACTGGATACTACCTCTCTGCCTTACATCACTTCCTCTAGTCCTCACATGGATTTACACCCCCACCCACTAATTTCTACCATTGAACAGATCCAACATCCCTAGAAACACCGTCTCACCCCATCATATTCCCCAATCTAAATTCTCATCATCAACGTAAACACAAAATCATCTCCATCATAGTAACCATTACTAAAATCTCGCCAAAAATATCATTCATCAATACTTCACTACTAACCTTATCCTATAACACATTTATTCCTTCTTATGGATTCCATTATCACTCACTACCCTTAAAAATCTAAATCATAACTCTTGTGTTCATTGTTGAACTGCAAGAAAGGGTAAAATACAATGGATATGGAAGATGAATAAAGAATTTAAGTATAATACCCATGATGATGGTGGATGAAGGAATACATGAACACCCAGGATCAATCTCACATTTGAGTTCATAGAAGAATTCATGAATGAGATAAACATGGATTAACTATAGGTAGTAGATATTTTTACTTAACTATTTATGAATATTCATATTAATATATAATTCCCAATGAAATTATATATCAATGGTTTATTTATAAAATTATAAATATTAAATAAATATTTTTCACCAACAACGAACCATGTTAGTGAAATAATCTAGTAAAAAATATTTAACTTCAAAAGATCCTGAAAAATTTGGAGAATTAAACCCCATGTTTTTCATATTCTATAAATATAATAATTAGAAATTTTACTAGCTTCGTTAGAGGAAAATCCTAATTAAGTAAAAAATATTACTCTATTGATTCATTAATAAAATAAATTAAAAAATTATATCGTTGATTTCTTGCTAAAAACCACATTCCTTCATGATATAAAAATCCGAAAATAATCAATGTCACATAATGAGGATGTTTAGGGGAAAATTACAGTGTTTCACTACACATCCCATGATAGAAAAAGAATAATTTATTTAATGTTAGCATTATTTTCCTAATTTACAATTTTTATTTTTATCAAAAATAAACATGTATTTTAAAAGCTTTTGAAAAAAATTAATTGTATAAGATACTATTTTTCCCATGGATTTCTATAAAAAAAACTTCACTGAAGGAAATCCAATATATTAGATTTTTCATACTTCTATTATCTTTATGAGCTTCCTCATGATAATAATACTTCAGTAAATTACCATCAAATTTTTGGTAATTAATAATTTCTATAATCCATCATGATTTTTAAGGCATTCGATCATTATAGAAGGTTTACGTGATTCTATCACTTGAGGGAGGGGATCAAATCACCCAATATAAATAAGACAAATAAAATAATTATAAGAACTACCTCATAGGTGATTTCTTAAATTTTAATGAACATTCCATAATCCTCAGTTGTTAAAATTTTCCCCATAGTGAAGAACACCATGATTAATGAACATGGGGTATTGATTTTGTTGGACATAGGGGAAGAGAAATTTCTCCAAATGTGATTCTACCAATAGAGAAGGACTTCAGTGAATTTTATTTTAGAATAGAGTATAAGGGAGAGTTATATGGAGGAATTAATTATTACAATGAATTTTAAAATTAAATTTCTATTCATTAAACCATGAATAAAACCACATGATAGTTATAAGGATTTCCCTTCCTTAATGGAAAAGAGATGACAAAATGGGTGATGATAGAATCTCCCTTGACATGCTATCACCACAAGGAACATATTTTTCCAAAAAAATGTGAAATTTAACCACCTTCGAGCTATACAAAAAAAAATTAAAAATAACTTTTATTTAGTTTGAAGATAAAAAATTTTAGATTTTGAGGTTTGAATATATGCAATAAAAATTATACCATTCATATGAAAATACTCTCATTTCGGACACAATAGTGGTGCTAAGATTTTGAATTGAGACCTGATTTACTATTCATGTATTTTTCTTAAGAAATCCATTAAAAATAATATATTGAATTTATTATTTATATTTGAAAACCTATATTTCTAAAATTGAATGTACCACCTTCATTACAACCTATGAAAATAATTATTGATTTTCAAAGGAATGTTTATTAAAGTCCATATTATCAATCATCGATTCTGATCATTAACGCAAGGGATAAAAATTTATTTATTAAAAAATTATTAAACATACTAATGAATTAAACTTGATTTAAATTACATTAAAACTTATCCCAAGGTTTAATATCATGTTCTAAGTTAAATGGAACAATTTGAAAAAAAAATAAATGAGAAATTATAATGTAAATTTAAAATGTTATTGTCTTTAAAAGGCCTATCCTAGAAAACATAAAACATGATTAGGTATCACTTGTGAAAAATATGTGAATCCATAGGTTCTTGGAACATGGATCTAAGAAAAATCCCATAATAATGTAAAACTATCATCCAAACACTGAGAAAAGATATAAAACAATCAATTAATTAAATATCCACCCTCTAGTGAAATCATGCGTGTTATATGAATCATTTCAAATGAACATTTTATTTTTTATTTTGGTATGAAAAATTCAGATATTTTCATATTTTTTGATTTTTTTATGTTTATTGGGAAGGATATGTTGATGATTGAATGTTAAATTCTGGAGGTGAATTCATTATTATAGGAAGGATTTTGGAATGGCACTACAACAAGAAAAAATTGTTCACTATTTTCTCAATAAAATTTGATTATGTTGTGGAATAACAACTACAACCAAAATGACTTGGATGATGTTACAACATTAATTATTGAGTTTCAATATCTCATACCCCTTAATGATTGTATGTGACAATCAATATGCAATAAACGTGGTAGAGAATTTGGTATAATATCTTTGGTTGAATGATATTTATATTAATTACAAATTCATTAAATAGAGGGTGGTTCTTATAGAATAATTAATGTGATGATTCTAATGTTTCCAAAAAATAAAAATGGTGAGGTTAAAGAACTCATAATGGGTAATTGTAGATCACATAGAGTTTATATTGATGACATTTAGATAAATCTCATGAAGGGAATTGAAAAAGGGATAAATGTGAGTCATTCTCAACTAAAATATTAGATATATAGTATTTATATTTAATGTAATAATTTGGATAAATATAAAAAACACCATGTTTTCCTATGCAGTGGTTTTTCTATAATATTTATATTTGGTTCATACAATTAATTTATTCTTAAATTATTTAATTCACGAGGCATAATGGCAGTTTTATATTTAAATTATTGAAAATAATTTCAGGGATAATTGAGAGGCTATTTAGAGTTGATTCAAATGTATATGAATTAATTTTTTTTTAAGGAGTCCTTTTATATTTCACAACTCTCTAAAATAGCTAACATGAAGGGGTCAAAACGAATTATGAATGATTTAAGGAAAAATGAAATTTTCAAATTTCATTGTCTAATGATGATATTAAATTATAATATTAGATGGAATAAATGGGTGTTTAAAATTTCAATTGTGTCATATTTAATCAAAAAACCCCCAATTTAGGATTGGTGTAGTGATATAGAATCAAATAAAATGATCTCGTGTGAAACAGAAGATGGACCATGAGGTATGAATTTAAAAATAGAAATTCTAAATACAATAGTGTGATATAAAAATCCATTAATTCCTTGATTTAAAGGGAAATAATCGTTGAATATGGGTGTCTAGGGTCAATTTTAATGTGATATATGTCATGTATAAAGTGAAAACATGGAATAATGGATATGGTTTTTAAGAGGAGTTAATAAAGACAATCCATAGAGTCCTAAATCCAAAATGGCTAATTCATATAGAATTTTGAGTTCATGTTTAAGGTGAATATAGTTTGGTAGTATATAATATGTCATTGTTCTTGAAATGTAATTAACATCTATAATTGAAATTGCTTGAGGAAAATGAGTGGATAATGAAGTGATAGTAATTTTAGATCTGGATGAAGTCAACACCAATGAAAACATGATTGGTGAAGCAATACCATGTTTTTTATTTTATTATAATTAAATTTTTTTATCACATTCTTTCATAACAAATATTTTAGATAATTATCTATCCATTCTATGGATTATTCTAATGATATTTAGAAAAATAATTAATATAAGAACAAGGGAGTAAATTTGATCCAAATTCTGATGACTCTAGAGTTCAGGAAGTAAAAATTTGTAAACTTGTTTATTCTTGTCATTATTTTCTATACATATAGTTTCGGAACATCATCATACTTTATTAATTTTATTTATTTAAAATAATATAAGAACATTAATTGTGATATTTAAATAGTGGTTCTAAAATTATTAACAACTTGATAATAAGAGTGGGTGAAATTTGTAAAAGGCCACGTGTCATGTGTGTAATTTATAACAATATAATATTTCCTCATATTTATTTATTCAAGGATCTCTACCACTAAAAATTAAAGGTTAATAGATTTAGGTATTTTTTTTGTTTTGTTAACCATGCATTCACACCCCTTCCTAATGGTGGTATACTCTCACATAATCATTTCACTTGGTATGAGATTGTTTATGACTTATTTAAAGAAATTTCCCCCTTTACATATACATTAACTTTAATGATAACATATTTTTATAGAGTACATACATAGAAATATTAAATAATATTAACAGAAAATTATTTCCCATGTTTAATGAGAAATTATGTCATATATAGAAGAGAATGATACTTCTATATCTCCTTTCTTTTGGCCTATAAGTACTTAAAATCATTGAGAATTTTGTATATATTAACTAAATTAGTATGGAATACATATTAATTTAAATTAAGAAGATTTAATTTGGGGTGATATTTGATAATGTATTACTCCCAAATCACTCATAGATGGATTTGACACTATTTATGGGTATAATTAGAGAAAATAGGATTTAGAGAAAATTTCATGATATACATGAGGGAGATAATAATGTAAGGGAGACATGGATACAAACATTTTGAACTAAATTTGAGGATTTATTAATGGGTTAAGATAAATTAGTAGATTAATTTATTATTCAAATGAACAAACTTATAATCTTGATTTGATGATATTGAAAATTTCATGATGATTTCATGGTAAGGAAGAAGTTGATGAAGATTCTCTTAGAAATTTTTGATGAAAAAATTTAAACCCTATAAGAAAAAAACAAGGAACCGTGGCATATTGAATGAATGAATAATGTATTTATATCCTATTATATGGGAAGAGGTGTATCCTAAAGGGAAAAAATATAATTTTACAAGGATATGAATTTAAAAGATTCAAAAGGTTATGTACACATTGAGAATAGGATGACTTATGAGGAATATAATGAAGAAAATGATGGTACCATTGGTTTTTATGAGTTCATATCACTTTTTTAAAAAGGAATATAATAATTTAATGTTAAATAAAAGGATAAATACTATTTTAAGTGTTTTAAATATGAAAATAAGAGAGATTTTTCTATTAGTATCTCTAAGAAAAATAATTGAGATGTAAGTGATTATCACCCTCAAATATCATCATGGAAAATAAATATAAAAAGTGGATGAGATTAAGTATGGTATATTAAATACAATATAATATCCAAATCATTAATTAATAATAAAAATATGACATATTTTTAAAAGTAAATTGAAAATAAGTATTTGGACTTGGAGGATAAAGGGATTACATTTATCATGGATAAATCAAAACCATTAAATAATCCCTTTAAAAAAGAAGAAAAGTGGAGTTTTAAAGAATAAGTAAATCATGTCGCGACATAAATGGAATTCCAATTTAGAGTAGAATATTTTGTGTTATTTTAAAAAAATACGAATCTTAAAAGATAAAATATTACCTTACAGAAAAGAATGAGCCATTCAATAAATTACAATATGAATCCAAATCGAAGGACATTTTATCAATGGAAATTAAGTTCACATAAAATCTCAGTTATATCAATGGAATAATTAAATTAAAAGATAATATTATTAACATTTACAAAAAACAATGACTATGAAAATGTTAAATTAAAGGATATTGATGTGAAATTTTTGGATACATTTAACTCATTGAATCGTGATCACATTGATATTCACACTACAACAAAACCGCTATTTAGAGGCGGTTCTAGGAACCGCCTCTAAACCTTTTTTTAAAGGTTTCACGGCGGTTTATAATAAACCACCGCGAAACATTGTTTTTTTTTAAGAACACGACCCTTTCCCCCACCCCAACCCTCCTCACTCAGATTACCCCGACCCCCCGCTTCCCCCACGACCCTAGCCCCCCATGACCCCGGAGACCCTGTGACCCCGGCGACCTTGTGACCCCGACGACCCTACGACCCCGGTGACCCCGTGACCTCGGCGACTCCAACCCCCCATGACCCCGGCGACCCCGCGACCCTGGCGACCCTGCTTCCCCAGTGACCTATACGAAACCCTAAGGTTTGAAATTCTTATATAGCACGTTATACCCATAGATATATGATGAGATTCAGATATAGTGATCTATTCCAATGGACACATGTTGAAATAATTATATATATGGCTATTCCCAATGGATGAAACACTTATATAGATGGATATTCCAAGTTTTTTAATTTTTCCATGCTTTATTATTATTGTTGGCATGGTTGTGTAATAAGATCATAGATAATCTGACATGGTTATGTATTAGGATGATTTGTGTATTGTGTTGATTGATTAATTATTATCCATTCGTCTCCCCTTACAGTGTACAATATATATCCACCTGTTTTTATATGAATAATGGTGTTGACCTAATAAGTTTTATTCATAACCTACTCATCTCAACATTTTGAACCCTAGAAAATTGCATGGATGTAGGATTCAAAAAGGTAAAGATACATTTATGTTAATTTTTTCGTATAGGATGGGTTGGATTTTGGAGAAGGGATTGAAATGGGGATTGGGATAGTGGACTTTGGTGTCCCTATTTGAAACACATATCCTTTTACTATATATTACAACCATCAAAAAATTCATTTTAATTACATCATCTCATTACATTATTCCATTATTATTTATTGGATTCTTTAGTTGGATTTTTTTGTTTACATGTTTTATTATAAGGTTTCCTCTACGGATATTTATTTTATTGTAGTTATTTATGTTGATTTTTCCACTTCTATATAACTACATACCCGAGGGTATGGTCTCCCCACTATAAATATCACACTCATTTCTAGTCAATGACATGCAGAATATGGGTAGGAATGCATGAGGTCCTATAAAAAACCTGATTTGGCCACATGAGAGAATGATGGATATGGGGATATAGCAAAGTGGTATCAAAGAATCAGGTTTTAATTTCTATTACATTAATACTTTTTGAATGGTATAAGAGATACTATGATGTGTCAAGACCTAGAAATGAGCTTCTGAATAGGAGTATCTAGCCAATGTATTGGGGAAATATGTGTTCATATGGACGGGATTGTTTCTTATGTTATTTTATTGAAAAACATGGTGTTATTTCACCTTGGGTGATTTGTATTTTTTGTGATGGTATTGTTTAGTGATGAATTTTTATTCTTGATATTTATACTCATGGATCAGATTGGTGTTAAATGAGTATTCATGCATCATGATAGGCACATAGGAATGTATATATTTACATTCATTCTTCATGGTAGGGACATATTTATTTCATGTTCTATGTTATTTCCATTGTGATGTGTTTTGATAAATCTACTATATCTGATAAATGATTTATTCTCCCAAGACTTAAATATTGGGAAATGACTTTGTTTTTCATGAATAATTATTATGGAACCCTTCACCATTGTAATTATTACCGAAAGATGAATCGATACGTAGTATAGAATAAGTTTCTATTGCCTTAGACGGGTGATATGTTTGATCAGTTGAAAGTGAATAACTTGTTCTCAAATATTTATCACCATTCTGGTTTTCACTAGCTAAGAATAATAGAGTTTGATATATTGTATATTTTCTTCCAGAGTAGGTATGGACATTAAAAGTACATTTCTATGCCTTTTGGTCTAACAAATGATCCCATGATTTTTATAGTGTTGAACAACATTATATTCCATGATTATCCTGATTCATTTTAGTGGTATTTGAGTATGACATTATGGTTTAATATTAAACCGAGGATAATCATGTGAGTCATTTGAGTCTTGTTTTTGAAATTTTTAGAGATCACTCTTTTATCCCCCTATTATCCTGTTTCATATACATGTTCTCATGTTTCAAAAATGTATTCATGGTTTGCGCCTAGACACCCATCCCACAATGCCAAAGCATTTACATCACAATTTATTGACACAGCTTGAAAATGTTGAAACAGAATTTGGGAAGGTTCATCATTTGATTGATAGCGGAAAATGGGTCCGAAGTGCATCGTCAAGCGAAACTGGAACACATCAATGAAAGAAAAAAAGTATATTCTTCACACTTCCGTATTGGAAATTTAATTTGTTGTAGCATAATATTGATGTGATGCATATTGAGAAGAATGTATGTGACAATTTGATTTTCACATTTCTTAATGAGAATGGAAAGTCGAAGGATCATCTCAATGCTCGCAAAGACTTACAAGAAATGAACATAAAATGTGATCTCTGGCTAGATGAGAATGAAAAGTATCCTCCGGCAATTTTTGCATTGAAAAATAGGGATAAAGATACATTCCATTGAATGTTAAAGAAAGTTAAGGTATCTGATGGGTATTCAAGTAACATCTCGAGGTGTGTTGACTTGATAAATCAAAAGTTACATGGATTGAAAATCCAAGATTCACATATTTTGTTACAATAGTTACTACAATTGGCATTGCGTACATTATTACCTGAAAAATTTATTGCTGTTGTACTCCAGTTCTGCACATTTTTCAGAAAACTATTTGAGAAATCTCTAAATTCATTTCAGCATGACAACCTCTAGGAGAGGTTTGTATTGACCCTTTGCATAATGGAGATGATCTTTCCTCCTTCCTTTTTTATTGTAATAATTCATTTAACTTTGCATTTGGTTGAGGAAACTAAATTAAGAGGCCCCATTCATTATCGATGGATGTATCCAATTGGGAGTTACTTTATTTATATTTTTTCCAGTTAAGTAAACAATTTTTGGTACTTAATTAAATGCATAATTATGTTTATTTTATTTCACAGATATTTTGGGCATTTGAAATCATATGTGAGAAATAAAGCTAAACCAGAAGGCTCAATTGCTGAAGTTTGTGTGGCTGAGGAGTGTCTTAACATTTTTTCTCGATACATGGATGATATTAAGGAAAGATTTAATCGAGTTGGACGTGTTTATGACACATCGACTCAATCTCAAATACATCAGAAATCCAAAATATTTCCTACTATTGGCCGATCAGTTGGGAGGACCTCAAATGTGACACTGAATGAATTGGAATTATTACAGGCACATAGATATGTGCTGCTGAATAGTGAAATTGCAGATCCATTTATTGAAGAGTTGAGGATACAAACAAAGAGACGAATGAGAGCCCGAACACGAAATGAGAAAGATATAATGAAAGCTGTTAATAAACAGCTTGCAGAATGGTTTGCATGACGTGTAAGTTCATAAATATTGCAATGAATATGATTATTAGTTTGACACATACATTTTGTAAATCTAATAAATTATATTTCTTTTTTCATATCATTAATACTGATACTCGAGTAGAGGTGTCATGAGATATGAAGTTTCTTGCTATAGGTCCTCTAAAAAAGTTAGAAAGTTAGACGCTTCTAATGTGAATGGCTTTAGATTTTTTACAGTTGATCGAGAAGTGGGTTTTTGAACACAGAATAGTGGTATATTTACATTTGCTGAAGTGGAATACTATGGAAGGCTGCATGATATTATTAGATTAAACTACCATTGAAATTTTTCAGTATTTTTATTCAAATGCGAATGGTTCGATAATATCAGAGGTGTTAAAAGAGATTCCTTGCAATTTACTTCTGTGAACTTCTCTCCCTTGATGGATGTTGGTGATCGTGAACTACATGATCCATATATCTTATCATTGAAATAAAAAATGGTATATTATGTGAATGATGTTTCCGATGAATGGTGGAGTGTAGTTGCTCACATAATACAAATATATTTGTATGATATGGGTGATGAAGTGGAAAATTTGACCTCTGAAATTGAATTTAATCCGCAATAGGAAGCAGAATTATTTTTCCATCATGATATTAAAAATATTATTCTAGCCAGGATGAATGAATTGGATGAAGAAATGGAGTAGGAAGCCGACATGATTGAAGGGGAAAATGATTGTATGTACAATTATTTATTTATTCAGCAACCACCTGTTTCATTTCTGTAGTCATTCATTATCATTGTTATATATATTTTGTCAGTTAGTATTCCATCTATTATCATTTTTAATTTTTTTTCCGCATAATTTTTTTGAATTATATATTCTGAACATAATTTTATTTTATTAAATGACATTAATTCCATGGAATAAGCGGTACATTATTTCATCCAGTTCTGTGACAGATGACGATCCATCTAGCTCCCTCCCAACGACATATAAGGCACCAGCTGTCGACACCCCTGCACCAACTTCCCCTGCACCATCTCTCACACCTTCTGTGGATGTCCCAGTAGAGGCTAAGTTGTCAACTCCCCCTTTAGGAGCCTCAGTAGTGGAGCAGTGACGCACCCCTTACAGTTCATCTCGGACATACTGGAGTGTCACTGTCATAGGTACAAATTTTAATTAAATAAATTTATTGCATTTTGTTTACACTAATTTTTTTCTCATTGAAGATGAAAAAAAGGAAACCATGGAGAAAAACATAAAAAGTTAAGATGTTTGTAATCTGAATGGTGAGAAGATTGTTGTGCCATTTGATTCTTACGGGGTCCCTACGGATGATGCCGCTGGGTTACTTGGCCAGATTCTAGGCCAGCTGGCAGTGGAGCCCGTTTCCTTTCCCATTTCATATGACGATTAGAGACATATGACTCCAAGATGGAAAAATGAAGTTTTTGATTCTCAAATAAAGGTAAATTTATGACATTGTGGTTTAATTGAATGCGATGTTACTAATATGTTCAAAATGAATTTCTATATACAGATGTTCTTCCACTTTACCTTTGTTGATGTGATAGCACGAAAGTGGACATTGAAAAATCTAGGTAAGAAGTTGAAGGATTTTAAATGGAGATTGTGGTGTGATTTCAACGATGCTTCGTTGAACGCGCTGAAAATGTATGGTAAGCTACCCAGTGGGGTACCGAAAGAGTAGTGGAAAGTGTTCGTTGACAGGCATCGGGATCAGAAGCGGATGGTATTGAAATATATATATTATTATATTATCCTCATTTTACATTTATACATGTATATGAAAAGGACATGACATTCAATACATCAGTATTAAATTTCATTTTATTTATTTCAGGATCTCTCAAGACAGAATGTGTCAAACTGAGTGAAGCAAGTCATCCCGCACACTACGGGCTCAAAAAGTTTTTCTAGAAGTCGAACGACATTGGTAATCTTTTAATGAGTTTAAATATTTATAAGACAATATTATCTGTTTAATATATTGAATTGTTGATTTATTTTGATTAATGGAGTCACTGATTTTAGGCCATGAAGCATCCAGAACTGAACTGTGGTTGGATGTTCACAAGAAATCAGATAGATGTTTTGTTAATGAGCCTGCTAAAGAAGTTGGGGTATGAAGTCAATTTATTATCATAATGACTTATTATCAGTTTTTACTGTGTTAATATATATTTATATCTGATTTATAGGTCAGAATTAAATAACTATGGGATGCCAATCCTGCGCATTCCTACTCTGTCTCACAGGATGACCCGGTTGCTAACGTCCTTGGGAAGGAGCATCTTGGGAGAGTTCGCGAAATGGGATTGGGACCCATGCCATCTGAGGTTTTTAGGAGTCCACCGGGGATATCTACTGCATCTACTTTTGAATTTTGTCAGCTCATACTCGGAGATGCTAAGAAAGATATTTTTTCTTTATGAAACACAGTTCACCAGCAGGGGGATCGGATATCTGCATTGCAGAAAGAGTTTTCTAAAATACGTCAGCAGATGAGCATATATGCCCCCGAGGGGAGTGCATCGATTGGTAGTATGCAGGTAAATCACAGAAAATCAAAATCATTTAGTTTGATAACATTCATTGGTTTTAAGTTTTAATATAAATATGCAACCGTATTTAATTTTCAATATAATGTTCTTAAAGGTGACAACACAAAGTGGAAATGAAGGTGGGGAGGGTGACGATGCATCATCGGACCCTGAGTAGTTTTATTGTTGATGTTTTGAACAAAAATGGAAACAGTAGGTTTGTATATGTAACATTTGTGGCACATAGTTTCCACCACACATTTTCATGTCCTAAAATTTCCTTTATTTCTCATGTTTCTTTTTATGCGTTTTATTGATTTCTGATGTTTATTTTATGTCTTCATTTATCGAGTGTGGTATACATCATTCCATTTAGGTCTGTTTTTGAATTGGTAGTCGAGTTTTTGGATGACTAGGAGTTAAACCCATTGTTGATGTGTTGAACAAATTGGGTCATTTCATAGTGATCAAGGGGATAGTGTTGTGGACACATTAGTGAGGCCAATTGTTGATGTGTTGAACAAATTGGGTCATTTCTTATTAAATATGAAATTATAAATAGCAATGAAATAGTTCATGTGGTATAGAGTTAGATTTGAAATTCAAGTGGTGTAAAAGCGTTATATAAAGTATTCACTTCTATCAATCAAAATATGGTGATAAAAAGTGACATTCGAACATATAAAGTGGTATCCAATTGAGGATATGGAAGAATATTTCTTGATGGATACCACTGGAGTTAGTAACTTAAGTTCTTGTTTCTTATATTAAGTTCTAGATCATTAGGTTTAAATGATTTATTTATAACTAATTTCCAAGTTGTAAATTCACTCACTAAAAATCTATATAAAATGAAGCTATATGTGAAAGAGGTTTTGATATTAAAAGAAAATTTAGATTTTTTTAAGACAAGTGATATCAAGCATGGAGATATAATGAGGAGTAAAGGATGAGGTTAAACTAATGTTAAAAAAAGATAAAAGTTTAGTGATAAAATGAAAACATAGTATCTGAATACAACCCTCAAGTGGTGAACAGAGACGAGAGGTTTGGAGGATAATTTACCTGTAGTTTTAAGAGATCAAAGGTTCTAAAATAAAATCAACAAGAGGATGAATTTTTATGTAGATTTCCTTTAGAGAGTGGTACTTTCTTGATATGACATGGTGTTAAAAAGATGAATTTAGAGTTCTCCCATTTGTTTATTTATGGTGTGCCTTCCTCTATCCTGACATAAGGACCTAAAGTTCAATTTATAATGGTTTTTCCTTGGGTGACGTTATGTTGTAGTTCTTTTTTCATATTGCAACTTTCCTCAATGATATTGATTTAATGATTTTTAACCATGTATCAGAGGGGTTGTACAGTGGATTGGATTTGGTTTTTATGGGAAATAACTATGTTTTAGGTCGATTAAGGCTTCCCTCATGTGTTTTAGGTCACCATATTATTTTTCTCCTTCATTACACAATAGGAATCATATATTTGGTTGAGGTAGAATATTTTTAAACAGATCTTCTATCTTTAGGAATAAATTTTTTGACTAGCCTACTAAGAACTTTTCCAAGGGTCCTATATTATTATTTTCATATGTGTTTGGTTATGACTACTTTATTACTCATGGTTATGAGGAATGGGAACATAGGGGAACACTCTTTACAGAAGAACAAACTAAATAAAGATAGTAAACTAGTTAATAGTAAATTAGAACGGAAATGTGAGTCGCTTGTACTTTATGTATTTTCATGATATTACTATGTATTGAATCTTATTGATTGATAATTGATGATATGGATTACTTCTCGTTTTTATCATTTAAGAAACTCTCGACCATTATAACAAGATAATTTTTTAAAGATGGTAGTAAAAAGAATTTTTTTGGAAACTAGAATATAATAATTTATATTACATACCAATGAATTTCATATTTATGTATTAGTGTATAGGTATGAGACTATACATGTTTGAGTATATAGAAATGGACATCCACTATGGAACTTTCCCAATTGAAAGGGATTATGTACCCTAGATTTGACAATCATCTCATGTCTGGTTTACTATATGTGTGGGTGTGTTTTAGCTAAGATGATAAAATTGTTTTTATTACACTTTTAGCGGAACAGTTACAGGTTGTTTGATGGGGTGTCCTAATGAGATTATTTATCACTCCTACGTGTACACCACGGTGTATGTTTAGCCCTTATTTTTTTCTTTTCATGTTGATCATAAGTATCATGGGGGATATGGATGAGGCCCAGTGTTGCATGATCGAGCAGAGCTACATGAGTGGTTCTACTAATCGGGCTAGTGCAGTTTGAAAATGTATGGAGATCAGGTATGTTGTCAAGAATAGCATTTTTAGTGGATCCATGTACTTTTACATTGATTTTATTGCGTACTATTTTATTTTTATGGTCAGCCTAGTGGGTCACCAATGTTGTATCGTGTTGTGTAGTTGTTTAGGATTTTACATCAATGTATTATTGAATATTTTTATTTTTTAGTAGTGTACATCTATTGCATTCACTTAATTTCCCTTTTTCATGATAATTATATATTTTCTATTGTTTATTAATTGTATATGAGTTCATAGTTCTCCAAATATCACCACTTGGGTCCTCGCTACTAGTTGGTGGCATCTGGTGTACGGGGAGGTGTGCTTGATGCCTAGTAACCCATCATCTCGGAGCATCTGTTTAGTGGAATCCAGTTTGGGATGTTACAATGTTGTACCAATGGATTTTTATCTTCCTATTATTTACTATTTAGGATATTGTATACATGATTAGGAGGAATGTGTTGGAACCTTTGATGGATAGCTGACTGCTGTGTTAATAATACTTTCTTTAATAGGTAGTATTATTTTTCAGGGTTTCAGATTTTTGTTTTATTTTTAAATATTAAAGTTGTATATTATTTCTCATTGAGAGAAAAACATGTTTTTTGGATGTTGTGATTTTTTCTAGATATTCAGCTCTTGGTCATTGGTGGGAGGCCAGCGTTGGTTTTTCCCACTTGGGCGGGGAATATGGAGGACTCTCATGCATCATATTTGGAATTTAGGATTCACATCATTTATATTTTCTAGTGTGTGATTTTACTGAAAAATGAGTCCTTTGAGCCTTCGTAAACAGATAATTAACATTCATGGAAGGTTATGTGGGTCTATGTTGAAACATTTTTTTGTAAGGCTGATGACTTTGTCCTCCTACATAGGAGGTGTAGTAACCTGGTTGGTCTATATGATATGTGATTCCTTCTTATTGATCCCCATGTTGGGTGTTTTTTGTCAGGTTGTTCTCAGTTGGTTTATATTTCTGGTATTATTTGGTTTTCAGGGCAGTGGTGCAGTAGAAGCAAAGAATTATTTTTTTATTCTGGGTAGCTTTTCGCGGCGGTTTTAACCGATGCGAAATGTATATTGGTAGCGGCTTAAACCGCTGCTAAATATGATAATCGTGGCTACCTCATTCCGCAACAGTTCTCGTGACTTTAGCTATGATTTCATGGCCGCTGGAATTTCAGTTTATTGGAGGTGGTTGTAACCGTCATGAATAAAGTGATATCCAGTGCTCGTAATACTGCCACTAAATTTTGGAAAACCTCCATGAAATAA
The DNA here is from genome assembly GCA_963277665.1 of Viscum album. Taxonomy (NCBI): domain Eukaryota; kingdom Viridiplantae; phylum Streptophyta; class Magnoliopsida; order Santalales; family Viscaceae; genus Viscum; species Viscum album. The sequence goes on from OY728137.1 coordinate 1,105,346,249, forward strand.
GGCAGCTATGCCGCTTTCCTGAAACCGCCACTAAATTCAAATAACCGCTGCTAATAGATTGGTGACGGCCTATTAGGCGGTGTTTTCTGTAAACTTCTGCCAAACAATGTAGCGGCGGTTTAAACCGCTGCTAAACGGCAATTCTGTTGTAGTGTCAAAATTATACAAGGATATTGGTGAATGTTTAAAATCAATATAAAAAGTCATCAATACACAAAAAAATTTCTAAATTTTCATATGGTTCTTTAAATTTCATTTTAAACACTTATGATTAATACTAAAAAGGTGGATGTAGTGAAAAGAAAGTAATTAAAGTGGTCACATCCCCTAAGAATCCGAAACACCTATTATTAATCCAAGTGAAGGTGTAGAAAATTACAAATACTATGATGTGTGGAGTGTGAGGAACCTTGTGGATAAGACTAAGGGTAATTCTAGGATAAATGAGGCTACTTTTAAGTAAGATAATTCTTAAATGAAGTAATTTATTTCATGTTGGAAGTAAAGTAAATGGATATATTTTGATAAATTATATTTATAATTGGGGATAATTTCCTTGGAAGCATGATGTTGGTACAACCAAGATCTTTTACATAAAGATTACATGTGGTGGTAAAATATCTCACCCCCTAAATCAAAGGGAGGCCAGGAATTCAAGGGGTTTTAACCTAAATTTATAAGAATCCCTTAGAGGCAACATCTATAAGACAATATCAAATTGAACAACTCTTTATATCTCTTGATGAAACATGTGGGGGGTATGATCAAACCTAAAGCACATAAAAAAGTGTATCATATTATTAAAAGATAAATTTAAAAAGGAATGAGATCTCCAAATATATCAAGAACAGGAGTTATCCTGAAAAAAATTAGTTATTGATAGTTTTTTCTTGTCACACATTAATGGAAATAATAAAATCCATAAATACATCTAAATGTGTAATATAGTACCGATTACATTTTAAATTTATGGATAAAAAAATGTAAAAGTATTTGAAATATAAGATCTTATTTTTTGGATAGGGTGGAAAAGCACATGATTTTTTAAATTTTATCATTTTGTGAATTTTAAATTCTATAAATTAGTCCTAAGAACATAATTCTAAGAGTTGGAACACTCAAAAATGTTTCTTTTAGATTTGGTTTAAGGAAAAAAATTATGGGTATTTTGCTGAGTTTTGGGAGCGGTGAGATCCGAAAACTAAAAACCAGGAGAAGTTTGTGTGGGTACACGATTTTTATGAAACTGTTCAGCCCACTAGGGGAAATTTTGTGGACTGCATAAAGAGGATTAAGATGTCTCATGGATTTCTCTAATAGTGTGCACCAGGCTGCCTGACTATGCAACTATTTAATGTTTCTTCAAATAGGAAAAATGAACATTTTTATGCAGTTGTTTAAGCTGTGAGATCTCACTTCCCATGCAGTATCCCACGTATAGTTGGTACATGATTTGGACAACTATGAAGCCAAACCAAGAACCTCTTTAAAAAGGATGTTTTTTTATGATTTTCCCCATATTTACTTTAAAGGGTTTTCCCCATTCGTTTCCTCCAATTCATTTACAACAATGTCCCCCCTGTGAGATTCCTTATCCTCTCCTCCTTCCATGTAGATATATCCTCCATTCAGACTCAGTTATGGGTGTTGTTCATCGTGTATGAAACCTACCAGTGAGTCTTTGACTCCTCCTTCCTAGTTTATTGATTTCTTTCAATATCTTGGGTACTATTTTTGTGCAAGATAATTCACCTTATTTTTCCTTAATTTTTTAGTTTCTTAAATTTCTCTTGAACTGGATCGATTCAAGATTTGATATTTGACAAGTAGACCATTTTATGTGCGAGGTAGGTGGTCTATATATTTTTACCTTAAAATATTACCATTAATAAATCACACTGTTATGCCATGCACCATACTTTTCATGTATCCCCTAATAAAAGTGAAATTAATTATGTAGTGTCCAATGTAGAGATTTAGATAGTGTTAGGATTTGATTTTAACCATTGGTGGTATTTTACCTCAACACAAACAACACATTTTGTGTGTTGTTTAGATTTATGCGACTTATGGCTTGTTTGGGTATATAGGAAACCTTTATAAAGGTAACATTAAATGTTTAATTTTAATAAATTTTATTTACCACTCTTGGTCATCTTTTTAGATGTGACAAATGAATCATATTAGAAGGAGTTAATGAATTTCAATTAGATGAATATAGAATTGTTGAATCACCCAATGTTTTAATAAAACCACATATGATGTGTGATAACTTATTTAATAAAATGGAGAAAGTGAATAGTTATAATTATGCTGATGAATTGAATATTTAAGTAAATGGGCATAATTAATTATTATTTAGAATTATAAATGTTCTTATCCCTCTCTTTACATATACATGACTTGTAATGTGGTTTTCTTATATACATGTCACTCCTTCTTTATACCTAGTTTTTGTTAATGGAATGCTTATGATACACCCTTTTTTTATTTATAATTGAATTGTTTCAATGCCTAGGATAAAAACATGAACACATAAATAAATGGTAAGTGAATTGTATTGAATGGATCGAGTGTGAATTGAGCGATGTTGGTTTCCTATTTACAAAGCAGTAGTCTAAGGGGTCAAAGGGAAAGTGGATTACCATATATTTATTAATGACTAAATGGACCTTGAGTATAGTCATTGGACATGATGGGTTACAATCCCTCGGTTGAAGATGTTGGAATGACATCCACATCACTTGGGTTGTTTGGAATGATATTCCGCACCCCCTCGATTTGAAGGTTGGGTATAACCCTCCTCACTGTATTTATGATGCTTGACATGGCGTCCTACATTCTTTATGATACTCGAAATGGAAACTTATATTGATTTAGATCATTGGGCATGAAGACCCCCATTTATTATCATGATATTATTATTATTATTATGGGTAGTATTATACATGGATGCCTGAGTGACATCTCATGTCTTGGATAATGCTACATATCCATATATATATATATGTATATGTATATAAATGTTAATATAAATACATTAAATATATATGAACACACACACACCCACACACATAGAGATATATATATACTCAAATATATTTTATCTTAGGCCAAAGAAGAAATAGTCGGTCAGGTGTCCTTGTGGAATCAGAGCCCAACTTGTTTACATTTATTTTCTTATTTTCTGCTTTATTTATCATACCAACACACTATTATATTTTATAATCATGGTCTGTATAGATTTGAAATGATTTGGTGGTGGCCTACTAAGTATCTATCACACCCTTTTCGGGCCTCCGTTGCACTAGGGTACCAAAATAGAGTTCATGATTGCATGTTCAGGTTATAAATTATTCATGTTCGTGGGTGTTATGAGCATAGGATTGAGCTTCTACACATTATGATTGTAGAGTTTACCTTTGGGATTTTATTCATTTTGATGTAATGTAGTATATTTTATCACCAATTCTATGCTGCAACTAGTTTATTCTAGCATCATGCAGATATTAATTCATAATTATATATTTGGAATTGACTATTTATTATTTCTTAGTAGTTATTATTATTCTTATGTTGCTATGTCTCTTATTGTTTACATTTTATGTTGTTGAATTGTTATTTATTATCTCTTATACTATTGTTCTACTCAGATCATGAGAATATAATATCCTCATTGTACCATCATTATACCCTCACTACTCGTCGATAGCCTCTTGCATATGAGGAGGAACACTTGAGGCCATGTGACTGATCAGCTCGGGTCACCATTTTAGTGAATCTAATGTTGGGATATATCAAATTAGTATCAAAGGTGTTTTGTTTCCTTTTTTATTACTATTTTGGTATGGAAAACATGAGACTAGGAATGTGTTGTCTCTTAGTAAATAGTAATTTATGGGAGTGATCAACCCATGCATGCAGAAAATATCCATGTGGCCAAGCATGAGATTGTTGATCATATAGTAAATTATTATAAATTATTATTATTTCACCTCAAGTGATTGGAATGCTTTACGTTGCTTACTGATTCATGATATTTATGATACTTTACCCTTGTTCGGTTATGCAAAGGATGTAACAATTATATGAATCATTATTAGAATATAGAGATTGTAATTCCCTGCATATTCCATCCCATGTACGTTTCATTATACTTTTGATATGTTCCTTAAGTGTTTTATCATGCTCCTATGATTTATTTACCACATCTATCTATTTGAGTTTCTTTTTTAATTACATTCCATGATTTTATTATTATTATAATATTGATTTTATACCATTATTGGGTGTTTTTCCTTCTTACATAATAGATTTCCATGTCAATTCATCATGCTTATATGATTATTTAGTATGTTTACCTTTATTTATTACATGTGATAGTATTACTATTTATAATGTTAATATACAATTGGTTATTAAAAAAACATCATTAATCTAAATGGTGTTTTCCAGCAAATATTGATGGTAAAACCATTACTAACTAATCCTGACATGTTTGATCTATGAAACATTGGTCACATGGGATGAAACATTTAGGGTTGTGATTAAATGGAGGACTAATAGAAATTCATAATGTGTATGGACCCCTATAAATTGGGAATGGTAACACATATAATAAAACTATCACACACAAACTTATGATATTCTAAAAAAATCCATAAACAATGTATAATTTATATAAATTCCAATTGTAATTTATAAGTTCAAGTACCTCTATAACATGGGAATAGAAATTCATCTAACTGAACCCTAGTGCTTATATGGGAATTCAAAATTGAAAAAAAATAAGAAATAGTTTCCATTATAATGGATTTTAACTCTTTCACTTGAGCATGATGACCCATATGACCAAATTCCCAAATGCACAACTAGACATATGTAGGTCAGTGCGTGAATACTTCTTATGAGATAGAACTAAATCAAACAAAGTAGGTTGTTATTGTTCTTTGTTTTTATGAGACAAACCCACAAAGGATGTTTAATATTTTAATAATTAATTCAACTTCTATGGTTTATGGACCTAGGTTGAATAGGATAGGATCCTTATAGGCCACCATTATTATGATTTTCCTTGGTGCTTAACCCCATGTGGGTATACTTATGTTATATAGTGATTTTCATTTTATGTGTTTGAAACAGCCTATATGGCTTAAAATATAGACATATGTTCGTATCTTACTTGACTAGTCCCTTCACTAATAAAATTTATTTTATTTAATTTTTAGTCATACTTATATGAGGCATTAGATAATTAAAATGAAAATTGAAACGTAATATGTGTTTTCCAAGTAGAAGGAACAAAAAAAATGACCATTAGGAAATGGTTGGATTTTCATTAAATTCCCATAAAGATGGTGAGTTTTGAATTGTGGTGTTGCTTGTAATGTTTTATGATGATGATATGGGTGGATGTTTACATAACCATTAAAAATGTTAACAATTAGGTTGTAATTCTTTGGTTATGCCTCAAATATCATGGAACAACTAAAGTGGTAGGGAATAATGGCCGGGTAGTAATGACATGTCGATAGGTGCATCCGAGCTTCTTTAAAAAGTGTCGACTAGAGATAGTTTGACTGATTCATTCATGTAATTTGATATGGTTGGCTGGGAAACATACCAAGAACTTCAGAAATGAAGTGTCTCATGTATTATTGTAAATTATTAATATCCTCTTATTATACCCTTGTCTTAGTGATGATCATGTACCCTATCTTGATATCTTCTAGGTTATACTGATAGAGCATCAGTTTTAAGCCATGCTAAATTTAAACACTATTGGGAATTGTAGGTGAACCCTTTGGAAGTTATTCTTTTGATGTGTGGTAAGTTTTGATAAATGGTTATTCTTGACTGATACTTTGGTTCCCAAATAGAAAATCATTCGATAGACTCATGGGATATAATCTTTTTTCCTGTGACTTTACCACCAAGAAGATGCTACTTCGGACCGAGTCAGTGTTCTTGAGATGTGAACGTTTTTCCTTTGTACCAACATCTCACTAGTAAACTCATGAGTATAAACCTTCTATGATGAGCTCCATGGACACCAATTTATGATTCTGATGCTACCTCAGACTTCAATCGGGCTCAAATGGGTTGTTTTAAGTGTAACGATCCAAATTTGATGGATCAAGTATATTCAATGTTGGTGTTGGGGCACAACAACACAAATGAAAATTTTATCTTGATACACGACCAAAATTTGTTTATGAGCTTCGATAGACATTCTATAATTAAACATGAAGTACATTAAGAGAAGAAATCATCTTTCATGATTCTATATGGTAGTTTTTCTAGTAAATATTTTTTGAAAATAATCAGCTAAAAGTGGCTTGAAATGTTTCCTATGATTTCATTAAATATGGTGGGTGAGGAACTATTCAATACACATCATCAATATAAGGTCACTAAAATTTTATTTGACCATTTGATCAAGTTGATAATCATTATAGAAGTGTTGTTTGAATTTTAAAAGTCTTGTTACTTGGAAAATTCTAAAGGTGGAGATACTGTGACATGATATTTTCCTATAAATTCTTGAACCAATGTCAAGGAGTACCATTGGTCTATTGATTAAAGATACAATGATGTGATCATGTATCCAATTTTATAGTCTTGATTATTTTTAATCATGGTGATTTAGTTTTGAATCAGAGTGTTGACTTGAGTTTCTACAACTTATATATCGTACTATTAAAGGGGTTCTTTGTGTTGTGTTGGGTGTTGGAAATGAAATACATTTGTTTAAATAAAAACATCAAGACATGAGTAGGTCAGGTGTTGTTTTAGTTTTATCCTGAGGGTTTATTGAAAAAATAATTACTAAATTGGAGAGGTTTTAATTTCTTATATTTTGGTATAGTTCTAAAAGTCCATGGGTTTTTGAATTTTATCATATGGTGGATGGGAAGTTCTCTAAATTTAACCTTGGAACATAATTACCAGAGATGGAAGACTCAAAAAAGTTGTTTTTAGACTTTTTTTAAGAACCAAAATGTATCCAGAGTGTTTTGATGAGTTTTAGGAGTGAAAGGCTCAGAAAAATCAAAATCGAGAGAAGATGGCGAGGAAAAATGATTTTTATGAAATAGTGTGTAACATCCCAAGGTTTTCTAAAAATAAATTGAAAATTATTGAAATTTTGTTTAAGTTATATATTTATAAGTATCCTTTAAACATAATTTTATTTATTCTATGATTTGAATTTCAAGAAACTGTCATCTACAATTGGGTTCAGTATGTTATTTAGAGTCTGATAAAACAAACTTGTTTTTTGGTGAATAGTAACATGCCCTTATGAATAGTAATATGAATAGTAATATGACCTCATGAATAGTATATAATATTGTTATTTTATTTTCCCATGGCAATAGGATAATGGGATCTTAATTAATTTTCCAATGTTACATGAAACTAGTTGCACTTAAATATTGTTATTTTTCGAATTAACTGTGACCTTATTGAAAAATTAAATTAATAATATTTAGAAAATTATTTTTGAAAAATGGAGTTCATTTTTGTATTATACACATCGAAAAATGGTTGGGGTAAAGTTTTGGTATTTTTCGGAAACTCTTGAATTTTCAGTGAATAGTGAAATATGATAAAATACTGTATAATCAATTTATCAGTAAATATGCACTATTTATGACATCATAAGTGATGCAAGGCCACTTGATTCGAAATCACATGATATTATCACTATTTAGGGCCACTTGTTTTCAGATTATTCATAGTCTTGATAAAAATATTATAATAATGATTAAAATAATCTAAAAAACCTCCCCTCCTCCACTATAAATATCACCCTCACTCCCCTCTTCCTCTCACACCTCTCAAGCCTTGAGCATTGTCTAATTTCTGCCAAATTCCCTCCCCAATCTTCTTCCCCACGTCCTAGAGCTTCTGGTCTCACCAAAAGACCAAAATCAAAGCCCTTAAGAAGGATCTCAAGGAAAAGAGATCAAGAGGTAAACATCCTCTTTCATTTTCATTCCTTCCTTCCATTTTATGTTATTCTCTTCCTTTACCTTTGTATTTTGTTGGGATATTTCATTAAATATTTCCCCTTACTGTCCAAATTTTGTATTATTGATGAGATATTCCATTCCTCTCATCAATCTTATTTTTATGAAATTTTAAGAGAAGCCGTTAGGCTGCCGAATTTTTATAAGAAATTTCTCATGTTTTCTTCATTTCAAGATTCCATTCTCTTCGTTCTTCACTCCCTCTTATCCAAAAGGCATGAAATCTCCAGAATCATGTATATTCTGGATGTTTTCATGTTTATGGAAAATTACAAATCATTATTCCTCTCCTCTCTCACATATTTAAAGAATCAAAAAACAATGTCCATTTGTGTCAAATTACCGATATCGTGGACGATGTATTTTCAATTTCCATTAATTATTTCAAGTCTGGTCATGAAACAATTTAAATGGTTGAACCAGGTTATAATATATGTTTTATGACTCATATAAGGTTCTGGAATTATTTTTTACACATGATTCAAATTTATTAGACTAAATGAGGTTGTCAAGGAACCACTTTAATGATCTAAACGAACATAATTAATGTTTTAACTTATGAATCATCATCATATAAAGAATCAAAGTGATAAATGGTATCATTTATGGTAATGTAAATATGTAAATACTACTCCATTCCAATTCTGGAGTTTCACTTCCAATCAACAAGAACGATTCATCATGAACCGATTGTGAAAATCACAAAAGAACTCACCCAAAATAATGCAAGGAACCAAATACTAACAAATAAGGGATGAAATGAGGTTATGAAATGAACATATAAGATGATATAAACATGAACATGTTTCTTTAAAATACTAATAACACCCTTTTGACCATTATACAGGAGGTTTAAGCAATTTTGAAGTAAGACAAGCCCAAGGTAAGGGAATTCTTAACCCGATTTCCATTCTTTGGGTTAACCTTCTACTTTATAATTTATGTGCTATTTAAATTGTTTGTGTGATGGGTTCTGTTTATATTATGTTTAATTATGTGTATTTACAGAGTATATACATATTCCATCCACTCAATTAAGTCTCACTTCAAGTTTATAAGGGACTTTTCTTCCAAAATCCTTTTTTTAAAATTCTGTTTTATAAGATTCAAAGGCAATGTTTTTATGCTATTGTTTATGTTGTATGATTATGTTTTGGTTATTGGGAATTGTTTATGATGATGGGTGGGACCTATATTTCCCTACAATGCATTGGGTATGATTAAGTTGGAGGTCGGCCATATGGTTACTCCAAGTGTAACTGCGATGGTTACACAACGTAAGGTAGCCATGAGGGTTACAAATTTTAAGGTAGCCAAGATGGTTACAAGATTATGTATGTAATGCCCCAATATAACTCTATGATTATAATTATGTTTTTATTGATCTCGTGTAAATCTCATGTTACGCTATGTAAGATTTTATGGGTGGAAAGCATGTCTTTTGAAAATGTTTTCATACGTCATGCGTATTCATGGACTAATGTGATTTTTCCTTCTTTTTCATACCTTACTGAGATTTTGTGCTCATCCCAAGTTCTTAAATGATTTTTCACAGGTTAATGATGAGTAATACAAGGAAGGATGACATGTTAAATGTTGAAGAATTGTCAAGGAGTCTTGTTTTGTGTTTTAATGTTTTATATTCTGAGGAAAATGGAAACTGATTTTATGGTATCCACTATGTAACAATGTGTAATGTTATGAATGTTTTGTCTTAATTCTCTAAAGCTCTAAACTTGAAAAGTTCCTCAATGTATAATGAAGTGTTTTCTTAAATAAATTCAAGATTATGTATGAAATAAGTGAGGGTCCTTATAGTTGGTATCAGAGGATGATTTTGATAACTTTAGGGGTTAAGGTGATGCTAATAGAATACCATAAATAATTCTCACCCTATGCTTAATTTGTTATAGCATTTAAAGATTACCATGTTGCTTCATCTAAGAAATGTTTGTTTAGAATGGTTGTCCGCATAAGGAACATGGATGCTGAAGAGGATAGGCACCGACAGAATGACATCCTTCCTGGTCAACAGCCTGGAATGGTAGGGATTGGAACCGAGCAGTTTGTGACAGTAATGGCTCAGCTAACGCAGGAAATAAATGGTGGTGGCATCCATGCAAGAGGACAAATAGAGGTACCCCAACGGAACATGACAGTGGTGGAACATTTTATGAGACAACATCCTCCTGCATTCAATGGATCTTCTGACCCAGTGGCAGCAGATGGATGGATTAAAGCCCTTGAAAAGATATTTGATGTTATGGGATGTTCGGACAATCAAAAGGTAAGTCTTTCCATTTATCGTTTTGAAGGGGAAGCTGATCAGTGGTGGTCAATGGTAAGGAATATCAGGGGTAGAGAGGATTTTGATGCCTTAGTGTGGGATGAATTTAAAAGTCTTTTTCTTGAAAAATATTTTCCTAAGGTGGTGCGACTTAGAATGGAGAAAAAATTCCTTGAACTGAAACAAAAGGAGGAAGATTCAGTGGCTATGTATGAGGCAAACTTCACCCGACTGGCGAGGTATGCTCCAAATATTATTATGGATCTCGATAGAAAAATCAACCACTTTTACTCAGGACTGAAGCCAAGGTATCGAAGGGCGTTGGCCTCCCGTGAATTCAAAAGTTACGAGAAACTTGTCCGATGTGCTGAGAGGGTAGAGATAGAGTTTGCTGATGATCACATGCAATTTGGAAACAAAGAGAAGAAGAGGTCAAATTGGAAAGCAAAGGGTAAGTATCAACCAATGAAATATGATGGTAAGAAAATACAGTTTCCAGTTTGTGAAAAGTGTGGCAAGAAGCACCCTGGGGAATGTCTTATCAAAACTGGGAAGTGTTTTAAATGTGGTAAGTTTGGACACATGGCCCGAGATTGCAATGAAAATGATCCAAAGACTAATCCTGATAAGAAAACTGTAAAGTGTTTTAAATGCGGTGAGATGGGTCACTATGCAAATGCATGTCCAAAGAGGGATCCAAATGATGCAAAGAAGCCAGAGTACAAGCAGAAAGGTGTAGTGAGATCCTTTGCGACTACGCCGGCCGATGTTGGTCCATCCAATGAAGTTGTATCAGGTACTTTGTTTTTTCACTCAGATTTTGCTAAAGTTTTGTTTGATACGGGGTCTACACATTCCTTCATCTCTGAGAAATTTTCTAGTAAATTGGAGATATCACCTCAAAAAATGATACCCGAACTTGTTGTTAAAACACCAGGGGGAAATGTTATAGCAAAGAGGAATTATAAGAATATTTCTATTGTGGTATGTTGAAAGACTTTACCTGCAAACCTTGTTGTTTTACCCTTAGTCAAGTTTGAAGTTATTCTGGGGATGGACTGGCTTTCTGATTATCATGCTAAGATTGACTGTAGAGCAAAATAAGTTGTTTTTCAGAAAGAGTTTCAGTTTTTATACAAGAATGAACCCATACAATTGATTACATATCAAGAAGCTGAGAAACTACTGAAAGATGGAAATGAAAGTTATCTGGCTCATATTGTTGAAAATGAGGGAACTATTCAACTTAATGATGTGCTAGTGGTAAATGAATACCTTGATGTTTTTCCCGAGGAGTTACCCAGTGTCATACCTAAACGAGAAGTCGAATTCACAATTGACTTAGTTCCTGATGCTAAGCCAATTTCAAAACCCCCATATCGTATGGCTCCAATAGAACTTATGAATTGAAAAATCAGTTGCAGGATTTGCTTGTCAAAGGCTTCATTCGTCCTAGTACTTCACCATGGGGAGCCCCTGTTTTGTTTGTTAAAAACAAAGATGGTTCCATGAGACTTTGCATTGATTATAGAGCTTTGAATAACATCACTATTAAAAACAAGTATCCTTTGCCTCATATTGATGACTTGTTTGATCAGCTCCAGGGAGCTCAGTAATTTTCCAAGATTGACTTGAGATCCGGATACCATCAGCTGAAGGTGAAGGAGGATGACATCCCGAAAATAGCCTTTTGTACTAGATATGGGCATTATGAATTTGTTTTTATGCCATTTGGGTTAACTAATGCACCTGCTGTATTCATGAATCTTATGAATAGAGTATTTCATGAGTTCTTGGATAAGTTTGTGGTTGTATTTATTGATGACATTCTGGTTTTTTCTAAAAATAAAGAGGAGCATGAAAAACATCTAAGGGTTGTTTTACAAACTTTAAAAGAAAAGAAACTATATGGAAAATTCAGCAAGTGTGATTTTTGGTTGCAACAGATTTCTTTTCTTGGGCACATTGTAAATAAGGATGGAATAACAGTTGCTCCTGCCAAAAAAAAAGTAGTTGATGAATGGCTAAGACCCACAAATGTTACAGAGATTCGTAGTTTTCTGGGCTTAGCAAGTTATTACCGACGCTTTGTTAAGAACTTTTCACGGTTATCTAGCCCAATAACTAAGTTAACACGGAAAGGGGTTAAATTTGTTTGGACAGAGGAATGTGATGTTTGTTTTCAGGAACTAAAGAAGAGATTGGTGAATTCTCCAGTTTTGGCCTTACCTTCCCGGAATGGTGAGTTTGTCATCTACAGTGATGCTTCTTTGAAGGGACTTGGTTGTGTTTTGATGTAGAATGATCAGGTAATTGCCTATGCTTCGAGACAACTAAAACCTCATGAGATGAATTATCCCACACATGATTTGGAATTAGCAGCTGTTGTTTTTTCTTTGAAAATATGGAGGCATCATCTACACGGAACCAAATGCCAAATATATTCTGACCATAAAAGTCTTAAGTATATATTCACTCTGAAGGAATTAAACATGAGGCAGAGAAGATGGCTAGAACTAATAAAGGATTATGACTGCACGATTAATTACCATCCTGGAAAAGAAAACAATGTAGTGGATGCCTTAAGTTGGAAAAATCATGCATCATTAACCATGCTACGTTTGGAACGTGATCCCTAGATTAATGATTTGATAAATTTTGGCTTAGAAGTTGTTGGTGCAGGGAATATATCTGTTTTGTTTCAAGTTTCAGTGCATTCTTCATTGTCAGACAGAATTATGAAAGCGCGGAGGGAAGACCGTGAGCTACAGAAAAAGGTAGAATTGGTAAAAATGGGTAAGTTTCCAGAATTTAATCTTGATAAAGATTGTGTTTTAAGGTTTGGAAAAAGGTTGTGTGTGCCTTGTGATTCCAAGATGAAGAAAGAATTGTTGTGTGAAGCTCATAGTTCTCCATTTTCTGTTCATCCTGGAAGTACTAAGATGTACAGAGACCTTCGGGAGTATTACTGGTGGAATGGGATGAAAAGAGATATTTCTGATTTTACAATGAAATGTTTGACATGTCAGCAGGTTAAAGCAGAGCGGCAGTTACCGAAGGGGATTCTTTAGCCTTTACCAGTGCCATAATAAAAAATGGGAGAATATAACCATGGATTTTGTGGTGGGACTACCAAAGACTTCTCGAGGTAACAATGCGATATGGGTTATTGTTGATCGACTAACAAAGACTGCTCATTTTCTTTCTATTCGAGATAAAATGACATTAGATCATCTTTCTCGATTGTACCTCAAAGAGATTTTCAGGTTACATGGAGTTCCTCTTTCCATTGTGTCTGACCGAGATCCCAGGTTCACTTCTAAATTTTGGAAGGGACTTCAGAAGTCTTTAGGCACAGAGTTGAATTTCAATACAGATTTTCATCCTCAATCAGATGGGCAGTCAGAACGAACAATTCAAACTTTGGAGGATATGCTTCGAGCTTGTTCAATGGACTATCAGGGAAGTTGGGATCAACATCTTTCATTAGTTGAGTTTTCTTATAATAACAGTTTCTATTCCAGTATTCAGATGGCACCTTTTGAGGCCTTGTATGGAAAGCGGTGTCGGACTCCTGCGTTTTGGGATGAAGTCGGTGAAAGAAAGTTGATGGGGCCAGAATTAGTAGAAGAAGTGGCTGAGAAAGTGAGGATGATCCAGCAACACATGAGGACAGCTCAGAGCAGGAAGAAAAGTTGTGCAGATAATAGAAGGGAAGACTTCTCTTTCAAGGTAGGTGACCATGTTTTCCTTAAAATATCTCCTTGGAAAAGTGTGATGCGTTTCGGTAAGAAAGGGAAACTAAGTCCACGGTTCATCGGTCCTTTTGAAATCATGGATAAAGTTGGAACAGTTGCGTACCGCGTAGCTTTGCCTCCGAGCTTGTTCCAGGTACACAATGTTTTTCATGTTTCGATGTTGAGAACGTATGTTCCAGATTCATCACATGTCTTGAGGCCGGAAGAAGTTCAGCTAGCAGAGAACCTTTCTTATGAAGAAAAACCGGTTCAGATTCTTGATCGTAGAGAACAAGTATTGCGGAATAAGGTAATCCACCAGGTAAAGGTTTTGTGGAGAAACCACATGGTTGAAGAAGCAACATGGGAGTCTGAAAATTCTATGAGGGAAAAATACCCTCAGTTGTTTAATAAGTAAATAAAATTGCGAGGACGCAATTTCAAGAAGGTGGGGATAATGTAACATCCCATGGTTTTCTAAAAATAAATTGAAAATGCTTGAAATTTTGTTTAAGGTATATATTTATAAGTATCCTTTAAACATAATTTTATTTATTCTATGATTTGAATTTCAAGAAACTGTCATCTACAATTGGGATCATTATGTTATTTAGAGTCTGATGAAACAAACTTGTTTTTTTTTGTGAATAGTAACATGCCCTTATGAATAGTAATATGAATAGTAATATGACCTCATGAATAGTAAATAATATTATTATTTTATTTTCCCATGGCAATAGGATAATGGGATCTTAATTAATTTTCCAATGTTACATGAAACTAGTTGCACTTAAATATTGTTATTTTTTCGAATTAACTGTGACCTTATTTAAAAATTAAATTAATAATATTTAGAAAATTATTTTTGAAAAATAGAGTTCATTTTTTTATTCTACACATTGAAAAATGGTCGGGGTAAATTTTTGGTATTTTTCTGAAACTCTTGAATTTTCAGTGAATAGTGAAATACGATAAAATACCTTATAATCAATTTATCAGTAAATATGCACTATTTATGACATCATAAGTGATGCAAGGACACTTGATTCGAAATCACATGATATTATCACTATTTAGGGCCACTTGTTTTGAGATTATTCATAGTCTTGATAAAAATATTATAATAATGATTAAAATAATCTAAAAAACCTCCCCTCCTCCACTATAAATATCACCCTCACTCCCCTCTTCCTCTCACACCTCTCAAGCCTTGAGCATTGTCTAATTTATGCCAAATTCCCTCCCCAATCTTTTTCCCCACGTCCTAGAGCTTCTGGTCTCACCAAAAGACCAAAATCAAAGCCCTTAAGAAGGATCTCAAGGAGAAGAGATCAAGAGGTAAACATCCTCTTTCATTTTCATTCTTTCCTTCCATTTTATGTTATTCTCTTCCTTTACCTTTGTCTTTTTTTGGGATATTTCATTAAATATTTCCCCTTACTGTCCAAATTTTGTATTATTTATGAGATATTCCATTCCTCTAATCAATCTTATTTTTATGAAATTTTAAGAGACGCCGTTAGGCTGCCGAATTTTTGTAAGAAATTTCTCATGTTTTCTTCATTTCAAGATTCCCTTCTCTTCGTTCATCACTACCTCTTATCCAAGAGGCATGAAATCTCCAGAATCATGTATATTCTGGATGTTTTCATGTTTATGGAAAATTACAAATCATTATTCCTCTCCTCTCTCACTTATTTAAAGAATCAAAAAACATTGTCCATTTGTGTCGAATTACCGATATCGTGGACGATGTATTTTCAATTTCCATTAATTATTTCAAGTCTGGTCATGAAACCATTTAAATGGTTGAACCAGGTTATAATATATGTTTTATGACTCATATAAGGTTCTGGAATTCTTTTGTAATCATGATTCAAATTTATTAGACTAAATGAGGTTGTCAAGGAACCACTTAAATGATCTAAACGAACATAATTAATGTTTTAACTTATAAATCATCATCATATAAAGCATCAAAGTGATAAATGGTATCATTTATGGTACTGTAAATATGTAAATACTACTCCATTCCAATTCTGGAGTTTCACTTCCAATCAAAAAGAACGATTCATCAGGAACTGATTGTGAAAATCACAAAAGAACTCACCCAAAATAATGCAAGGAACCAAATACTAACAAATAAGGGATGAAATGAGGTTATGAAATGAACATATAAGATGTTATAAACATGAACATGTTTCTGTAAAATACTAATAACACCCTTTTGACCATTATACAGGAGGTTTAAAAAATTTTGAAGTAAGACAAGCCCAAGGTAAGGGAATTCTTAACCCGATTTCCATTCTTTGGGTTAACCTTCTACTTTATCATTTATGTGCTATTTAAATTGTTTGTGTGATGGGTTCTATTTATATTATGTTTAATTATGTGTATTTACAGAGTATATACTTATTCCATCCTCTCAATTAAGTCTCACTTCAAGTTTATACGGGACTTTTCTTCTAAAATCCTTTTTTTAAAATTCTGTTTTATAAGATTCAAAGGCAGTGTTTTTATGCTATTTTTTATATTGTATGATTATGTTTTCGTTATTGGGAATTGTTTATGATGAAGGGTGGGACCTATATTTCCATCCAATGCATTGGGTATGATTATGTTGGAGGTCGGCCGTATGGTTACTCCAAGTGTAACTGCGATGGTTACACAACGTAAGGTAGCCGTGAGGGTTACAAATTTTAAGGTAGCCAAGATGGTTACAAGATTATGTAAGTAATGCCCCAATATACCTCTATGATTATAATTATGTTTTTATTGATCTTGTGTAAATATCATGTTACGCTAAGTAAGATTTTATGGGTGGAAAGCATGTCTTTTGAAAATGTTTTCATACGTCATGCGTATTCATGGACTAATGTGATTTTTCCTTCTTTTTCATACCTTACTGAGCTTTTGTGCTCATCCCAAGTTCTTAAATGATTTTTCATAGGTTAATGATGAGTAATACAAGGAAGTAATACATGTTAAATGTTGAAGAATTGTCAAGGAGTCTTGTTTTTTGTTTTAATGTGTTATATTCTGAGGAAAATGGAAACTGATTTTATGGTATCCACTATGTAACAATGTGTAATGTTATGAATGTTTTGTCTTAATTATCTAAAGCTCTAAACATGAAAAGATCCTCAATGTATAATGAAGTGTTTTCTTAAATAAATTCATGATTATGTATGAAATAAGTGCGGGTCCTTATATAGTGAGTCCCCACAGGAGAAACCATACGTTCTGTTTAGGTATGATGAAGGTGTTTTGTAGTTTGGTTTATCTACATGCAGTAGGCCACACAACCATGTGGATATCATAGGTTTCTTCAGAGAGGAGAAACATGTAGTTTTTTCCCAGTTTCTCAAACTACATGCCTGAACCATAAAATCTCCCTTCCTTGGAAGTATCCCACACACAGTTGGGGTACGGTTTAGCTATCCATGCATCCAAACTGTGTGCATATTTAAAAAGTGGTATTTTTAATATTTTACCATGTTCTCTTTAAAGAGTTTAACTAATTATTTTCCTCCCATCTATGTGCAGCAACAACCTATCCATGTGTTTCCTCCTCCTCTCCTCCATATATGGAGAGTTATACTCTATGAAGACTCCATTTTGAGCCCCATTCCTCTTCTTAGAAGCATATCGGGGAGTCATTGACTCCTCCTTCTTCCTTTCATGTGTTTTCTCACTCTTTCGTGTTATCCAGGTGCAAGCTAATTCGCCCTAGTTTATGTTTATTTGTCATTTTCATTGATTTATCTCAAACAAGATTGATTTTTTGACTCAATATTGGATGAGTTGACCATGTAAGGTACGAGGTAGGTGGTCTATAGTTTTTCCCTTAAAGAATCACAATGTATAAACTACACCATTCTTTCATGCATCATATGTTCCGTGCATCATATAATAAATCTTAAATTAATTATATAAAGTATAATTCCATGATTAAGATATCCATTATAATATAATTTGAACCATTATTGGTATTCTACCTCAATAAGAACCACTCTTTAGGTGTGTTGCATATATTTACAGGGATTATGTCTTTTTTAGGAACATAGGACACCTTTAAAAAGGTCAGCTTAAATATTTAATTCACAATAACATCTCTTTCTCACTCTTGGTCATATTTTTAAATGTGACAAATGAATCGTACTACAAATAATTATGTAATTTGAATTAGATAAACATTTAATGATAGCCAGGTCCCATGTTATAATAAAACAACATATGAGTTACACTAACTTCTTTAACAAAAAGGGGAAAGTGAATAGTGATAATTGAAGCAATGAATGTTATTTTTATGTACATGTACATCATTAATTATTAATTCGATTGAAAAATGGTCTTAGACCTATCTTTATGTATAAATGTAATGTAATGTGAAATGCTTATGTACATTGACATCCTTATTTATACCTGGTTTATGTTAATGGAATGTTTATTATATTACATTCTTTTTATTTATAATTGAATTGTCTTAATGGATTGGATGAACACACAACCTATTAATAAATGTTAAATGAAATATATTGAAAGGAGAAAATTTTCCTTGAGCAATGATAGTTTCCTCTTTACTGAACATCGAGCTAAGGGATCATAGGGAAAGTGGATTACCTTATATTCATTTATGATAAAAGGGACCTCAAGTCGGGTTGTTTTCCCTTACATGTCACACCCCCTTAGTTGTGAATGTTAAAATGATGTCCACATCACTAGGGTTGCTAGGCATGTTGTTCCACACCTCCTTGATTGTGAGGTTCAGTATAACCATCCCCATTATATTTATAATACTCAACATGACATCTTATATTCATTATGATACTCAACATGGAGGCATATGTTGATGTTTATCCTCAGTCATGGTGAATCAGATTTATTATCATCATATTAATAGTATTATGATTATGATTAGTATTATGGATGGATTCCTAAGTTATGCCTTGGGTACTAGATAATACTAAGTATACATATATATGGCCCCAAACGTTAATACGATTACAATGAATATATATATAAATCTATCTTTATCTATATATTTATTCTTTTAGATATCTGAACTTAGTACATAACTTGAATGTTTTACTTGGAGTCATCGATGTACTTGAGCCCGATTTTTCATGTTTTATTTACTTATTTCCTACTTCATTTATCAAACCCACACTATATATTACTTTATCCTCACAGACTTTATATCTTTATAAAACATTGGTGGTGTCTAACTGAGTATATCTCATGCCCTTTTTAAGCTTCCATTACACTGGGGTACCCAGATTGACCTCATTCCTGAAGGTTCAGTTCACACAGTTTTCTTGAGCTGTTATGTTTGTAAATGGGAGCTATGAGTACAGGACAAAGTTTGTACTTAGGATGCTCATGGAGCTAGCCTTTTGGATTTATTCATTATTATGTATTTTTTTAGGGTCTCGCATGATGTATATTGCATCTTGTTTATTTTAGAAACATCTGGGCATGCATTCATGAATTTATATTTAGCATTGACCATTTTTATTTATTATCAGTTATAATTGTTCTTCTTCTATTTTGTCTCTAATTTATTTTACTTTTGATATTGAATGACTTTTTATTATCTCTTATACTTCATTGATATTATGATCATGATGTTATATTCTCCCCATTTCAACATCATTAGACATTCTCTACTAGTTGGTAACCTCTAGCATTTGGGGAGGTGTACTTGAGGCTATATGACTGAATGGCTTGGGGCACCATTTTAGTGGCTCTTGGTTCATGATGTTACATGGAATCCCCATAATTAGTAAAAATAAAACTTAAACCTAGTGATGCTCTATTTGTTAATGTGTTCAGAATTAGCTTCCCGAGAGTCTCCCAAATTTTAGAAAATTAGAATAGGTTAATTTTTCATAAGAATAGATGAATCATAAAATAATAAAATTGAAATATCTCACGTTCGTATGGGTTGAAAATTCTATATATAATTTGAATGTTCTATCATTTAGGGGTTATTTTGGAATTGAAATTTGGAATCATATTTGGAAGGATGGAAACTATCAAAGATTTTTTTACGTGGAATAGTGTTTGGTTTTGGCAATTAGTTCCTAGAATAGAATCATAGGTTGGATTTATGATTGGGATACTGGAATACAACATCATTTAGCTACCAAATAGTCACTAGAAATCCACTAGATAACTAATGAAGGGTACTGGCTAGTTAGTGGAGATTTTTAAGGGGAAGAATTTTTATTATTTCACCATGAGTTTTTGAGGGGTCTAACCTCTCTCCCCTATCATTTTTTTCTAGTCGACCCAAAGGTTATCCCCATGACTATATAGTTATTCTTATAATAAAGGATGGATTTAATTTAAATTTCGATAACAAATCTAGGTATGACCTCTTTCCCCTCATTAAATTCCTCCTTATCTATCCCTTTCACTAATTAAGCATTTCACAGGGTTTATATATTTTAGGGATATTACACCATAAAATGGTAAATCCATCCATCTTAAAATGGAATTTAAAGGTATTTAGGTGGAGGTAATCCAGTAATGATGATCACCTTCTATTTTTCATCAATATATTGAAGGTACATCAATTTTTTGGATTTATTTGATGTATTATTTAATATTGAATAAAATAAATTATATAATTGACTCCATTTGAAAAGAATTTTTACTATAATGAGGATAGGGTCACACCACAGGGCATTAGGAAGTATTTTTTATGGTTTCGGTGTAGTGAGAGCATCTAGTGAGTTTTCAGTATTATGTATAATTAGAATTTAAATTTTAAATGAATTATAAATTATATAATTTCTTATTTTGGATTGTTTGGTGATGATTTGTGTGAATTAAGACTTCATATAAGTTGAAAATGACTAATTGATCATGGGTGGTCTTAGAAATCCTATGGGGATTCCAAAACATGTGATTAAATGAATAGATCTTGAATGAGGTAGGCGGTCCATGGTACTCTATCTATGGTTTTATGTATATTTAATTATGAATCATTGGCATGTGGTACCTTTGTAGTGGAACTCAACTTCAAGAAGGTAAATGATAATAAAATTATGGAATTTTTTAGTTTAAATAAAAAGATTAATTTAAAACTAGATGTCATAAAATTAGAGGAACAAAATACCAAAGAAATATTGTCTTTATCCACTACTTCTATCACCTTGACCACTGATGGTTTATCCTTTTAGTTGCTATTTTTATTTCCTTCACATTTGGAACCCCTTGAGTGGTGTTCTTCACTAAAATGAATTATACTAGATATAGTGGTCAAGGATTATGAGCTTTTCCCACCTCATGGAAAAGATGATATTACATAGACTTGTTGAACCAAGTTGTTCCTATAATGACCATGGTGATCCCTTGGGATCATTGGGTTTGGTTAATCGATTTTGGGATGAATTTTTCTCTCCTCTTAGATGTGACTTTCATAGGTAGTTAAATATTCTACAAATGTAAGTGGTAGGGTGAGTGGACTGCCCTGAATCAACATGGGAATTAAGATGGGTCATGCACTATCTATCTAGAGGGTGTCTAGTGAGTCTTGATCTATGAGGACAATGAGTTCATGTTATAATTTCCATATTTCTAGGTTACGTGATACTCTTGTGAAATACGTTGTCCTAGGCCATACGATTTGGATACAGGTTCTCAAGAAGGGATCCAATATAATGTAATTACTTATGGGACCCCATAAAGGGTTCCCTTCTTATGTTATTAGTTAGGGGAACCTAGGTTGTGGACATGATTTTCTATACATGTAATGTTATACATGGGAATGAGTAATGATCATAATGGGTGTCACCTTAGAACTTATATCGGTGGTTTGACCTTGTTATGACTATGAATGGTTGGGTCATACTCTTGGGAGTTTGATAGTGGCTAGTACAATGGGTTACGTAGATGACTACCTTGTTTGTAATAGTTATACATACGCAAAATGGGAATGGTACACATCCTTAGGGAGGTTTTGATGTTTAAGGATATACGCCTATAGAGAAGTCTAGAAAATGCCCGTAGAGTGGTTGTGATATATTGGGATTCCTAGGACATGCCCCATGGGTCCTAATGATTATACAGGTAGTGCTTCCACACATTTTGTGTTGGCATATTGTAGTTTTGTCGTACGGGGGAAATAACAAAATGTTATCTCAATGAGGGTTTTATGATTGGGGATTATTTCCAACTGTATTTCTAGGGATTTATATCTACTAAGGCATGGAGGATACTGTTATCTATTGGGAAGAGGAACACATCCATCATGTGTTATCCCGATGGGGGTCACAAAGTGGGGGATCATGGAATGTTATTTGTTTGGGGCATTCTACATATCGAGGCATACCTGGTCTTGTATTCCAGGGCGTGTTTATCCGCCATGATGTTATCATTATATACTGGGGTGGATCAAGCCCCTATTTCATTGTAACTATTTGAAATATTTTACTACATACTATGAGACATCCAGTAACTGGCCAAAATAATTATTGTTAATCAGGTATGTGGTCCTAGGGGTTGAGGGAGATTATTTTTCATGCTCAGGGTGTGGTTGAACTAAAATGGTTGGAAAGATTATGAGAAATGATCCGAGACATCTGGAACTCACTAAATTTGGTGTAATCAGCCTCAGTTGTAACTATAGAACCTGAGGTATGACAATGTTATTTATTTATTTATTTATTATTTAATAGTGATTTATTTATCTTAGTTTTTCACATGCACATATCGTTGAATTACTAGTTATTAAATTTACTACATTGGTGTTTCCCTTCAATTTTTTTCACTCACAGCTTTCTCGAGCAGCCACTACACTTGGGTATTCGAGAAAAAATCACATGGTTTTAGCTCAGGTTTTGTAGAGGCTCAATGTTGTATGATATTATTGGATCATCTTCAGTGGATAAAGATATTGGAGTTGAGGATTGAGGTATTCTATTAGCTCTTCATGACCTAGTTCATTTTATATTTTATATTAGCATATGATTTTAGACCAATGGTCATCCAGTTAGTTGGTTTTTTTGTATATATGCTTCCACATTTCATATTATTATTATTTTTGATACATTATTTATCTAGTGTACATTGATCATTTTATATTTTGGGTGTTTCTTGGTTTTTTAATCTATTATTTCATTCTATGATATAATACTATAGTCTCTACACCATACCACCATATATAATAATTTCATGCAGAACACATCTTGTGTATGAGGTGTTCCTGAGGTCATGTAGTTTCATTAGTATTTTTATTATTCAATGTGAGCTGGGACATGATTTTAAAAAGTGGTATAAGAGGATGATTTTATTTTTCATTCTATTTTGGGTATAATAGATATGTTACATGATAATTTGTTTGCATATTGTTACAGATATCAAATTGGAAAATCATAAACTCCTTCTTTTAGTAAGAATTCTAGGTTACCATGGGTTTGGGTTTGATGGTCGGTATTTTTCATTATATTTGAATGTTTTAACCTCATGTTCCACATATGATGCTTCATATTAATGATTTTTTATGGATTTTAGATATTTCCCTATGGAGGTAAGAGGTGTCTTCATCCACCATTCTTCTAATGTGGGGATTCAAATGTCAGTTATCCCATCTAGTAAAATTTTCATCACTTGGGATAGATTTTAATCTATTTAAAGTGCTAACAACATCTCATATTGATTTTTCCTGCATAAGTTCATGGTGGAATTATACATAGTTAGACAAAATTTTATACATTTAGTTTTGATAACATGACATGTGGATCTATGTTGATAAACTCAGTCATGATTATGATGATTAATTCTGATGTTCATGGATGTAACACCCCAATCTTCCACGGTACGACTCTTTTTGAATAATATAGTAGCATGTGTTGTACGCAACTTCGAGATTCTAACACACAATGACCAATCAAAATAGCCGTTATGAATAGTAATACCCACTTTTTGAAATTTTATAAATTTCACCTCTCAAAATGGACTTCATTTTTGGATTCGGAGTATTGAAATTATCCTAGGGTGAAATTTTGGTACTTTTCGGATAACTTTTATATTTTAATGAATAGTGCAAATTACTAAATTTTAATTAAAAACAAATTTTTTAATCAAAATAATTAATTGTAATAAATTAAGAATTTGAGTGGTTTTAAAGTATATTTTGAATATATTTTTACCATTTAAAACATTTTTTTTCATTGGACATAATTTCTCAATTAAACTGGACATAAACAAGTGTCAATCTTTTGATAGTTATTATCTCTTAAAAACACGCTTCTTGTTTTAACAACGGGAATTAATTTTAAATTAATTTCTGCCACTTCTGTGTTTTGAATTTGGAAAAATGGATTCCATATTTGGAATTAGGATCTCCAAATTGGGTAAATAGGTAACTTTTATTTTTATACATTTTTAATAATTACTTCGGTAAATATTTTATTTACCATGGTTTAAAGGGTAAATCCGGTAAATAAGGGTAAAAAAATAATATTATAATAATAATAAATTATCCTAAAATGTGTCCTAACCCTATTGGTTGATACATGTCCTACCATGTTCATCTTTGGGTCGATTTTGGGACCCCATGGATCCACTTGTAAGTGATAATGACACTTTATATTAATTAAGTTAAGGTAAATACAAAAATGACATAAGCATATATCTTTTAGCAAAACAATTTTTACATAGGGTTATATATATTATATTTTGGACTATAAATATTAATTAGAAATATTAAAATATTTCCTACATAATGGTATTTTATTTATAATTTTTATACATTGAATAATTAAATTTACTTATGACACAATAATGATGGAGTATTTTCCTTATTAATGAAAGAATCAAATAATTGGAATTATAAATATTAAAGTAAATATAATTTGAATGTTTTGATGCCATACAAGAATTTTATTGAATAATATCACTTGTTAGTACTTCTTAAATGAATTTGGTTCGAATTAATAATATTCTTAATACTTTAACAAAAAATCAATTATTAAATAGTTTCAAAATTCACATAAAAGAGTTTTTCAAACAAATATTATATTATTAATTGATATTGTATTCATAAAAATCTAAAGTTCCGAAAAAGGACTTATATAATGATAGGTTCATCATTAATGGACAACTTGGGGGTCTCTTAGATGTATATATTATGTTTATTAACTATATAATATAAAAATACAAGGTGACATGGTAAATGTCAAACTAATTAATTAAGAGTTAAAACTAAAAGATAAGGATAATATAATGAACCAAACCTATCTAAAATCTATTGGTTGAAAGTATTTCGACCCATCCAGAACTTAGTTATTTAATAATCCACTTTGGAGCCATTAGAAACCAAATATTAATTTATTATAAATTAATACTTTATATTTTTTCTAAAGAGCCCCTCCTCCCCCTTATAAAAGGACACCACTTCAAACCAATTCTTCACACCTTCAAAGCCTTTTTGATCGGCCAAAACTTGCCCATATATTCTATAAACATCCCTAACTTCGATCTAGAGGCCTCAGTGTGACTAGAGAGCCAACCTAAGGAGCCCTTTTGATCAAATCAAAAGGAAGAACCCGAAGAAGAGGTAATGTTTTCACCACCCTCTTTCAGGTTCCCTTCTTCTTCAACTTCTTCTTCATTTGTTATTTACATTCTAAAATAATAACTCTAGTATCTTCTATATACTGTGATGTTATTATAAATATGGTACAACCATATTCAGTATTCTATCAATCCTTTGAATGGCATGTCACCATACGTGCATACGAACTGATTACTGTCCTCATGTCGTGGTGTAATTGTCATTCAATATATTATTATATGGATGGGTATAATAATGATGTGTAATTCATATAAATAATTAATATAACATGATAATGATTCTGTATATATGATATACCATCCAATTATATATTATTTTAATATCAAAAGAATGATATTGTCCCCCGTGCGTACGTACGGTCTACCGTCTCCACGAAAGCGATGAGATTCATTCCACATCATATCCATTCAAGACTAATTCTCATTTGATGATTAAAAGTAATGTTAAAGAACTTTATATCATTTTGGATATGAATAAGATACAACCTATCCATAAAAAATACAACTTATGTAACAAAACATATAAAAGAAAACGATTACGTTAACACCCAAAACGATTATAATACTAAAGTATTATTAACAAAGAATTATTAGAAGATCATATATGATATCATAATTATGTATATGGTTCTTGTATAATTTAATAATAGTGTTTTAACTATTATACAAGATTTTATGATACCATCGATTAAGGAAAAGTACAAGGTAAGGGTTGATTTCACAATATCTTCATTATCCGAGGTTGTTTATACGTAATTATCTACTGGGACCTCTTTATCATCCACATCAATGTTTCTTAAAAATATATTTCAAAACATTCTTAATATTTTACATAACATGGTTTAATGTCATGTATACCCTTGTTTGACTTTTTATAAGAAGTTTATAAAGGAATCTTTCTGTCGTTTTCCAAACAAGGTCCTTTTTAACCTTTTCGACAGAATTAAGGTAAGAATGTCTTTTTTTAACTTATACGGCGGGTGCGTCTATTTTCTTCCATTATAATATTGTTGAAGCTTCCCTTACAAGTTTATAATAATATTTTCAAAGTAATTTTTTTCTTTTATAATTATGTGACTTTTAAATGATTTCAAAAAAAAAAGATATTTCTCTCAAATAGTTTTGATTTCATCTATGTCAACATCCTTTGATGGATTTTAAGTTTATTTGAAGTCTATTTATTATGATACAAAACTTTCATATTGTATTGAATGTTTTGTGATATTTTTTATTGTGGATGTGTTATTTTTATACCATTCATGGTTTATCTAGTTTTAATAGAATTTTTCTGTTATGTTTAAACCTGTTCATATGAAGAATGCATTGGACTTAATATGTGATGGGTGGAGCCCGCTGTAGCTCCTCGATGCATCAGTAAGTCTCATGAGACAAACTAGTGTCTTGGAACAAGGCCTTGACAAAATCTTATTTTTAGTCTTGGCACGAGGCCTTGACTATGTTGTTATGATAGTCTGGTATTATGAATTCCATCATTATGAAAGTGGTTATTGATATTGAATGTGATTATTCAACTAGTAGAATATTTATGTGAATAATTAAATGTAATTATTTAATTTTATCTTTTCCAGATTATGTTGAAGTTCATGTTTAAAAGGCTTTTGTTTTATTTATACATTGTCTTAAATGTTTATTCTTATTTATGAATGTTTCTCCTATATTGTTATCCTTACTAAGCATCTGAGCTCACCCCTTTCAATGTTTTATTTTTCCCAGGATGTGAAGAAGTAATTTATGAATGACCTGTAGGGACAGTATGAGAGGACATGAGTATGGACTATGGAGACTATGTTGTTGTAGTTCTCATTTTATGATGTAATGTAAGACTGATGAATGTATCTAGTAATTAAAATGCTACTAAACTAATTAGCCTTTCAAGACTTGTTTTTTTGTGATCATTCCAATATAATGTAATAATGCACCAACTCTGGGTAACTGGGGTTGGGGCATTACAATGGAGGTGTAGTGACCCAAACAGGCTGATAGAGTAACACTTGGTTTTTCAAGGGTAAACCACTTGATTGCTAGAACTATGGTTTTGGTTTGCTTTAAAAGGGTAGTTAAAATTGATTACCTAGCCTTTTTGACCCAGGATTTATTTTAAAAACATTGTGAAAGCATGGGTAGATACTTTTGGTTTTCTAACGGCACAAAATTTTGGTAAATTATGTTATTAGACTTATCATGGGAGCTATGCTTGATTTTTAAGGGTAGTATCAAGGGCTCCCTTACTAGATAATTCTGAAACAACATATAGAATGATTATAAATATTGGAGTTTTATCCTTGATTGAATTATGTTAGACTCATAGAGTTGTGAGTTATGTTTTTTAACTAATCATAGAGGGATAATGTGAACCCTTGGATCTGATTAGATTGAGTATTTAAACTATGGTTACTCATGGTGCTCGGTGGACTCTAAATCAGTGATGACCAAAAGAGTTACAGGTACCAGTGGAATTTAGTGAATCCTTACTAGTCACAGTAGCCTCAAAATTTGATAAGAATGAGATTTTTTCCCTAATGAATACGATGATCCCTTGAATGATGTGATGTGAGGGGGTTACTGTGATGGGTGTGGACCGAGATGTGATTCATCCATGTGTTGATAGTGGGACCTATTTGGGTTGGTACTGGAGTGTGAGTAGGGTATCCATGTCAAGTAGTTATATTTAGTGATAGTCGATAGGTATTTGGGATGCTAGTGAGACAGTGGATTCAGTTACATCGAGAACCTTCCCCAATGGATACATGAAAATTTATATGTGATACCAAATTGAGTCAAAGCATTGGCGTTAGTCTTGGTCTAAATATGAAGTGATCTGAGGGTGCTTCATATTGGTGTTACATCGATGTTCATGATACAACATGATGAAAACTTTTGGTGATTTAACTTTAACCCATGGAATTACATTGAGTTTCAATTTCACACTCTTGTGTACATATTCAAGATGATCATGAAATGTGTATAAGATTTATTTCTTCATGATTGCGTAAATGGATAGTGTATTGGTAGTTGAATATTATAATTGGAGGGAAAATTCAAATTAGAATGCACACCAATCATTTTTTCATGATATTGGATACACCACTTTGGAAGCCACACCAGTTATATCTTTTTAGATATGATGTATACATTTTTGGTGTATCCTATGGATTTTCAAGGATGATTCGTTTTATTCGGGACCATTTCCGTAAAATATTGAAACTCAATTGATTCCATTAGACATCCAAAATTTGGGGTGCCAAATCTTGACCATTTATCCTTCCCTTTTCAACCTGTGGAATGATGGGAACTATATCTAACATGTCATCAAGACACTGAATCCGTCTTTTAATTGAAAAATCCAACCATAGGGAGGCACCATTGTGTGGATTTGGCCTTGTGAGTTAGGCCTTGTGTTGGGGATTACCCTGAGACATATGATCTATATGATTAAGACACTAGAGGTGTCTAGATAATGTGATGAATATGTGACCACCGTCTTGGTTTTTTGATAATGAATTTGAGTAATGGCTCATGTTTTTGTGATCTAAGTGTGTTATATTGAAATTTCACTATGGATGTGTGTTTGGAATTCGAGGATGGCATGGGGCCATTTAGCTTGAAATTGATGATTGATATAGGTTGGGTCATGGGGTTGGATAACCACTGAGACTTCATGAGGATTTGTTGTATTATGGGGGGACATTGTAAGATCATGTGTCCATATAGGAAGAAAAGTCCATAGGGAATTTGAATTTTTCACTATTGTGGGGTTTTTTTGTAATTGAGATTCAAACATGAATTTTTAATGTAAAAATCTCAAAAAAGTGGGTTTTTGGACATAGAATAAGGGCTGGGTAATTTTAGGAGTTCTAAGGAGAGAAATGAATGAATACTTGGAGGCTGATCTGTTGGGGTGCACTTACCTACAATCATTGGCAAGCCACTAGGCTTATTCCACTATAGGGATCACTGGCTAATGGGTGGGGATTTTTTAGGGGAATAATTATCATTATCCACCTCATGATTGAGAGGGGACTAACCCCTATCCCCCTTTAATTTATTTCTAGACTATCTATCATGTCTCTACCATTGGTATATTGCTTCTTATTTCAGTTGGGCAATCGTATGATGGTGATTTTAATAATGACTCAATGTATAGTCTCTATATACTATTTTTAACCTCTCTATATATCCCTCATAATGATTTTTTAATTTTATTGGTTTATGTTTTATAGTGGAATTTCACCAAATAATGGTGAAAATCACTAATTTTTTAAGGGAATTATGTGTTTCTTTGGCTGAGGGTGTACCATAATAACGTCTAGAAATAACTTTTCATTGATTTTTTTAAGGTATGTCATGTCATAGTTTTATTTGATATTTTATTTAAAATTTAATTAAATAGATCATGGAATAAATTTTTTTATATATTTTTCATACAATGGGGATGAGGTTGTTCTATAGGTCATTTTAAAGTGTTTGGTTTTCATTATGGTGTGGCAAGAGCATCCAGTGAGTTTTTAGGCATTACATGTCATTATAATTTTATTGTAAATTTAATGTTAAATGTTTTAACTGATTATTCTAGATATTATTGGTGTGGATTAAGACCTAAAATAATTCTATGCAAATTGGGTATATCATAGGAGGGATTGGAAAACCTAGGTAGAAATTTCAATCAGTACGATTCAATAAAAGGATATTGAATGAGGTAGGTGTCCCTTGGTACTCTCCCTATGGTTTTATTCATGTTCAGTTTTGAATGATGGGTGTGTGGTCCTTCCACTATGGAATTGACCAGTAGGGAAATAAAAATTAATTAAATTATTTAATTATGTATTTTAAATTAAAAAGTTATAATTTAAAATGTAATTCTTAAAAATGCAATGAAAAAAATACTAATGTTGATTTGCCTTATGCAATGCTTTGATCACCTCAACCACTAATGTCCAAGTCCATGAGTTTATATTTGTATTACCTTGAAGGAAGGAATTACTTAAGAGGTGTTATTTACTAATATGAAATAATCCAAATTTAGTGGACTTGTCCTAATATCCTTTGACACCTCTTGACAGAGGTGAGCTAACATAGAGGAGTTGGCCCAGTTTTCCATAGAATAACCATAGTGAGCCCTTGGAGCCATTGGTCTTGGTGAATCAAGTTTGAGTTGGTCAGTTCTATACTCTGTATGTGAATTTTCTAGTTATTTAGGCCTTGGTAAAAATAGAATAGGTTGGGTAAGCATACTAGTATGAAACTACTTGGGAATTGAGATAGGTCATGCTCCATCCCTCTAGTGTGTGGCTACTGTGGATTGACCTATAAGGCCTATGATGTCATATTATAATTATAATATTGTCAGGTAACATGATACCCATGTGATTGGAATTAGAATGAGGATTATTAATTTGGGAGAGGACCCTAACTAGGGAACCTATTTCATGAGGTGACATAAGGGAATACATGTTGGGTCCCCATAATATGTTATCAGTTAGGGGAAACTAAGAGGTTCATTTGATGGACTAACAGTATAAGGGTGTATATAGGAGTGGGTAGTGATTATTATGGGTGTCCCATTTGAACCCATATAGATGGTTTTATCTCGTTATAGATGTAAAGAGTTAGGTCATACTCTTGGGAATCTGATCATGGATTTCTTAATATGTTAGGAAGATGGACCCCATGTTTATGGTAGATATGAAAATTTACACTAGCTATAGTATATGTCCTTGTGGATGTTTTGGTATGAAGTGATATATCTGTATGGATCAATCTATAAAATAATTGTGGAGTGGTCATGATACATTGGGATTCCTTGGAAACAATCCAAGGGTTCATATGATTATAATGGTAAATATTCCATAAATTGAAGTCATGATGTAATAGTATTTTAAGGTAGGGGTAAAAAATATGTACTATCTCAATGGGGGTCTTATTTTAGGGGATTATGTCTTACTATAAGTTATCAGATTTCTATCTATAGAAGCATAGTCGATCTTACTATCTACCAAGTAATTGAAAACACCAATCACTTACTGCCATTTTGGGGGTCTCATAGTGGGGGGCTCATGGCCTAAAATCATATAATGACCTACTATTTAACAAGGTGTGGTCAATCATGTATACCACATTGGCTTCATCCCCTAGGATTTTATCACTATATACTAAGGAGGTTCAGGACCAATGATAATTATACTCATTGGCATGTCTTCACGGCGCCCTCATAAACACCTAAACAGTGGATGAAGTAGGAAATATCAATAATGGATATGGTCTCTAATAACAACAATGATTATTATTCACATTCAATGATAATATAGGTTACTAATGTTGGCATGATTACACTACATTCTAAAATTCATTTAAAAGAGGTTGAATTAGGTATGACTGGCATGTGGTTTCATCATGAAACCTAAGGATCTGATGTGTTATTTTTTTATTATTTAAATAGTTATTTATTTAATTGATCATGTCACATGCACGTATCATGAAATTTAGAGTCATGTACAGGACCATGTTGGTGGTTCACTACTGGGTTTTGTACCCACACCATGCTCAGAAAGCCATTACACTAAGGTACCTGAGTAGATCTCATTGGGTTTTTAGTTTATGTCAGGTAGAGGTGTTGTGTTATATGATCAGGCTAAAGTAGATCTAGTGGATATGAGGAATATAGGTTAGGTTATGGAATTTATCGTTAAGCCTCACATCATTTTGTGTGTGTGTGTGTTCAACCATGTGGACACTAATGATCCAACATGACTATATGTATTCTTTTGAATTTCATAGTTTTGTCGTTTTGGATTCATTATTTATACTTCACAGATTAATCATTGTTCATTATGGATATTTCATGGTTATTTTATCTATTATTCCAATATTTGATATGGGGGTATAGTCTCCTCACCGTACCACCATTGACCCCTGCTACTGGTCAACATACTCTAGTTTATGAGGATGTATGGCTAAGGTTGTGTAATGACACTGATCTGATTAATATTCAGAGTAAGATGAGTTGGGGAATTACATAAAGGATGACATGATAATCATAAAGATACAATGAACTGATATAATGTTATATCAAATTTACAATTATTAAAATCCATGTTTTTTGATCGTGAAATATTAGAATTATCTATGCCATTTAATACACATCCATTTGGGATAAAATAACATGGATAATCTTGTTAAATGTAATTCAGTAATGAATCTACCAAATCTCAACCATGAAAGACTCAATACTTGTGTCACAAAGGAAAAATAGAGAGTAGGTGTCACAAGATGGAGGAGATCAATAGAATGAAACCACTTAATTTGATACATTCATATATCTATGATCTGATGAGCTTGAATTTAATTAATAATGATAGTAATTTAATTACTTTATTGATGATTTCACTCATATGAATTATTTCTATTTTATATTAAGTAAATAAAAATATTTTAATATGTTTAAGAAATTTTATTGGTGTGTAAAAAATAAAAGAGGATGTGTTATGAAAATATATTACTATGATAAAGGATCTGGATATAATATTATATAATTTAATCAGTTTCATGAGAATCATAAAATAATTTATGAATACAGTGCTCCATAAAAGCCCAAAATATAATATATTGAGTGGAAGAACTGATGTTTGGCGGAAATGGGAAGAAATATATTGTTAGGGAATAATTCATTGATATAAGTTTATATACAACCTACAACATTTGTTTTCTACATCTTGAATCAGTTCTCACATTGAACCAAGTCTGTAAAAACATATTATAAGATTTAGTTTGGTATGATAAAAAGATTTATGAGTTTAAATTAATTTGACAACCCCTGTTATATTAAGAAAAAAGGAAATATATTTGGTAATGTTTTATGAGAGAGTTGATATGGGTATATTAATTGGATATACACATAATTTACAAAGTTATTGATATTATAGAAAAAAAATATTAGAGAAACATTTTATATATACAATTTAACTATTTGGGAAAATAAAAAATAATCATAAAAATAATAATCTATCGATGATGAGGATTAATATACTTGAGGATAAAGAGTTGGAAGAAATGGGACATACTTGAATGTTGTAATATATTTTTTAATTTATCCTATTGATTATAAAAATTTTGTTGATAAAGATATATCATAGAAAGAATAATCAATGTTTCAAAGGAATAAAAAAAATTTAAACCCAAAAAAAATCTTAGATAAACAAACATAGGTGTGAAAACTCAAAAGAAGTGTATTAATTTTACATTACACTATAATAATCTCATATGTTGAACTGAAAAGTTATGAAGAGGCATTGAAACATGAATATTGGATAGTATTGATTTTAGAATAGGTGAATCTAATTAAAAATAGTGATTATTGGACATTTATTCCACATTGAAAAGAATTTTTTTAATAAAAACATACTATATTTTTAGAAATAATCTCAATGATAAAGTTGATGTAACATGGAATGAAGCTCATATTATATGAAAAGGATAGACTCAAATTAATGGTATATATTTCAATAAAACATTTTCTCAATTAAAAAGTATTTAAATTGTCTTAATCTTTCTTATTATATGTTTTTCCAATTATTATAAAAATATTAAAATTGATGTGAGGTTGGAATTATTTAATGTTAAAAAATAAGGAATAGTTTTATATTGAAAAACTAGAATTATTTATTATTTATTGCATTGGATCTTGAGTTTTAATGATGATGACCATGGGATATTGTTCAAAATAAGTACATATGGCATGGTAATCAAATATTGCGAGTAATTTAAAAGGAACTAAATTCAATAAAGGTATGGTGGATTCTAAGGATAATTTCACGGGAGATGACCCAAATTCACTCATTGTGATATTGTACATTAATAATATATTTTATAAAAACAAGGAATGAAATTTTTAAGAAATTACTCAAATAATGATGAATTTATTTTAGATGTTTATGATAGGTGAGAATAAATTATTCTTTTACTTAAAATTTTCTGACATGACTAGTTATAAATTTCGATCATAATTAAATAATGATCATAAATTATTAAAGATGATAGAAATGGAAGAATAAATATAGGACTCTAATTATATCATACTTTGGGCCATGTTTTAAACTAATGAGGAAGGAAAGGTTGTAGATCAACTTTAGTTTTAAAGGTGCCTTTGTAGACTATTAAACATGATAGTGTATAGACTATATATTTTGTATTTTATTAATATTTGAGTACGTTTTCAATAATATCATAAGGAGTCATATATTATGGAACATAATTGGTTCATGGGATATATAAAAGTAAATTTTGATTATGGATTATTTTTTTCAAAAGGTAAAACGGTTCAGGTTTAGGTCTATACTTATGAATATTGGATAAGAGATGTTTGGTGATAAAAAGTCAGATTTTAGAGGTGCGTTACTTTTTATAGGAATGTGTGTGGCATGTACCTCCAAAGAGAATAATTATTCACTCTTAGTACAATCAAATATAAGTTTGTTTCAGTATCATAAGACATGTCACAAATGTTTTTTATGATTTATTATCTTAAATACATGAGGTTGAATATCTCATACCCATTGATGATTAGGTGAGGCAAAAAGAGTGAAATAAAATTGTCTATTAATTTTTCAAAATATTTAAGGTTAAAACATATTAATATTATGTAACACTTAAACAAGTAAAAGTCATAAAAAATAAGGATTTCATTGAAGTATGTTCCTATAAGGATAATGTTTTTGATATCTCAAAAAACCTAATTAAAATTTCCTCCCAAAACATGATAGTGTGGTTAGGAGTGAATTCTCTCCCAAAATATATAGATGTTTATCTATTTTATTTTTTCCACTTTAGTTTATTTTCATTTATTAAAAAATCATGATAAAAAGGGGAGATACCATAGTTTATTTTTTATGTAATGATATAGGGTGTGACATGGGGTTTTGGTAGATGAATTTAATATTATAGTTCATGTGTTGATTCACATTTTTATAAAAAATAAATATTTAGAGATTAAATAATCCATAGTAGGTAGATTAAAGATCCCTTGATGTTTCGATAAGTTCGTTATTCTTTGTGAAATATAATGAAATGAATTTAAAAATGGAGAGTTGTGACTTATTTTCAATTTATTAATGGTCAATTTAGTATTTATATTTACATTGGGAGGTTATATAACTATAAAAACACCATTTTATACTATTTTGGGAGGCATTCTATGACTTATTTCTTAAGTAAATTCATACGTCCATTATGAAGGTGAATTTTGGTTGTATTTATGGAAAAAATGATCATGGATAATTTTAAGGGGTGTTTTGTGCAGAGTCGAATAAAAAGGAATGAGTTAATTTTGGGGAGGCATTTTATATAACGTGGTGGGATTTTAAAATGGCTATAGTGTAAATTTCAAAAGGATTGTCAAGGATTGAAGATAAAATGATCATGTAAATGTTCTTTATCTCAATATGATCTACTAGTAGACTATGATATGGCCTAAAACATGCATTTTTAACGTCCCTTATATTGTGGTCAATTGAAAATTATTCCATATCAAGGATAGGTGTAGTGATTTATAATAAAAATTAAGGCCTGAGGGAGTTTCTAAAGACATACTATAGAGGATTAATTTGGAAACATGTATTTTAAAAACTATCATTTGATATAAACTCCATGTATTCAATATTTATTGGTAAATGACTAATGATTTGCGGTGTTTTAGATAAAATATGAGGAGAAATATATTGTGACCAAATTTATAGAATGATATATAACATCTCGATTTACTAGAGGAGGTTTTGGATGGGGAGTTGATGTCAAAATGTCCATTTTCCAGAGAATTTTTAGTTATTATTAAATAAATATATGTTGTGGGTGTATTTAAAATTCCATGGTTTTTAAAATTTATTTTATATCTATAGACAAAATATACTGATAAAAAAATTGGATAAATGGTAAAAATCAGTGAAAATCACGGATCTAGATGGTGAAAATAGAAACATAGGTGTGTGACTAAGGCTATGTCATGGTGGTACTCTGCCAATAAATAAATTTTGTGTTTTACAAATACATTAATAAATTTCTTAGATGACTATCCACTCATTCTAAGGATCATTCAAGTGATATTATGGGAGGTACCGAGAAGAATTATAAGGTATACATGTGGCCTATATATCAGATTCACATGTGGTTGGGAAGAGGAGATTGATCATGTTATTGATACTTGTGTATCTTCATTTTAATTATAGTTTGATACCATAATACTAATCCATTCATTGTTTTTTTATAATAAGATACTAACATGCAAAGTGGGATAAAAAACTTTGTAGACAAAAAATTATCCAGTTGAAAAAAGAGTTAGTGAACCTTGTTAAATCCATTATGTTTATGTGTGTTCTTTCCTACTTTATCTCTCATAACCACATCATTTTTTTTTCAAGATTAAATTTCACTAACCAATAACGGGAAAGTGATTTTGTGTTTTATAAACTATTAATTCACCCCCCATTGGTGGTGTCCTTTCGACTGGTCCATTCATAAATAAATTATGTAAAGTGGGTACACGGTTGAAATAGATAATATAGAATATCAATAGCCTCAATGACCTAGCCATAACAAAACAAGAAAATATTTTTATGATATATGATCAGATGATAAGGTCCCTAATTTATGTATTATCTTGTTTCCCACATGACAACAGTGTGAGAGGAAATAATAGGGGAAGATCCTTAAAGGAATTTGAAATAATTTATATGTGGAATAGGATAAAATAAAGCCTAAAATTGATTAAAATACAAGAATAAGAAATTAGAATTAATATATAATAAAATTGTTTCAATGTACTTTTTACCCATGGAATAATGCATCAACTTGAAGAATAGTTGTCATTATACTAAAAAATGTACCAAATTAAGGGTATTTAAGTATAATCAACGTGTTCATTCCCTAAAATATTAATATATATAATCATTAATTAATGATAAATAGATAATTTCCTATTTTATTATGGTTAAGGGGAATACTTCATATCCTATATATTATCTATACATATTTAATCACCACTTCAAAATATTGAATTTGACTTATTAGTGAAGATACATAGTAATGATATTATTAGATATCAAGTATATATTATTTCCCATTTAAAATATATTGGAATATTATTCTATAAAACATAATTTTTCATCCATTAGTGGAATTCAATTATATATTGATCATGGTTTAAATCTCCTTATAATAAGAAAATATTAACTTTGATGAGAATGAATGTATGTTCCACATCAAAAAAGAATCCATGTTTTAGTATGGATGTATGTAGGATTTTGAACCTTATTTAGAAACTCTATAAAAAATATGGATCTTGTTACCTACTTAAAAAGGATTATTGGATCAAATTATTATGAAAAAAGAAAATATTAAACTTGAAAAAATTCCAATTGTGAGTTAATATGTTGATATAATCCTAGAGGAATTTAATGTTCTACCACATTATTATAAGGTGTAATTAAAAATATAAATTAAAATAGTTATAATTCTTATGTCAAATACCCTTCTAGAATGGCTCTGATCAATTTAGAATAATGAAGGAAATAACTATATGATAATTTATATATGTGGTCTATAAAATCATGTGCATCTCATTGGAGTTCATCGTTCTTATTCATCAAGAATTTTGATGGATCAATGTGCAAATTAATTCAGTACTTGGATAATTACAATATCATGATAAAGTGAAAATATCATATATCTCAGATTTATGAATTATATGATCAAATTCATTGAGCTCATTATTATTCTGAGGTGTATCTTTAATAGGGATATTGTTTATTGAAAGTAAAAATAAATTTCATTCAGAAGATAGTTCTTCACAATATATTTGGAAACTATAAGGCCACAATAATGTAATTTCAACTTAGAAATAATACAAAAATATTCTTAAAATATATAAAAAAATAATTTCAAGGTTACTTTTGTAATGACCCAAAATTCTATCAATGAAATTTCTCCTCTAAATATATAATTAAGTCATATTTAGTAATATAATATTATATAATTCACATGACCCACATGATAAACACTACTACATTTTATTATATTAATTTGAAATTTTAATTTAGATAATAAATATGGTCATAAGAATTAAAATTATTATATTGGGATAAAAAATAACAAAAGAAGGAACATTTGGATTTTCTCAATCCCCCAAAATAATAACAGTCACGGCAAACGAAGTATTTATAGAAAGTAGGGAACCCATAGAACCATTACAGATATGACCATTATAATAGTAATATGACCATTAAAATAGAAATATGATTGTTGGAATCATAGTATGAACATTAGGAATAGTAAACTGGATATTAAAATGAGAACATGACATATTTATATCTTGATACAGGTAAATACATGTTTTAAAAATTATAAAATAAGTGGTCATATTTTTATAAAATATATATCTTTTACTTCATTTTTTTTTGAAAAAATATAATGATTTAAAATATATTATATATTCATAAAGGGTATAAAAATTAATAATTTTATATTATAATGATAATATAATTATGTGATTCATTAATTAATTATTCAAAGTGTTGGAAAATTGATCATAATATTAAAATTGGTGTTTTTCAAATAAATGAGGAATTTATTTAAAATTTAAAATTGTCATATTTAAAAATTATTTTTATAATGTTTATTTACTTTTGGAATCTAAACACTAAAAAATGGTTTTGGTGATTTCTTGGTATATTTCTAAAAAATTGAATTTTTGGTGAACAATGAAATATGACATTTAACATTATATGGAAAATAAATGAAATTTTGTTTCTTGGATGATGTAAGAAACCATTTTTTACACCCGCATGCACCATTTACTATATATAGACATAATAATCAATACTATTTGTAGTCTTTAGTAAAAATAATTAACTAATGAATATAATATTTTAAAACACTCTTATCATCACCATATAAATACCACACCTTCTCCTCACAACCTCTAAGCGCTTTATCTTAAAAAATCCTTCCTAATTATCTCCCAAATACGCTCCCTCAAGTCTTAGAACTTATATTACAACCAAAATTCTAATTCCAAGTGGATTAAGAAGTTATTTAGGGAGACATCATTCAAAATGTAATATTATCAAACTACATATTTTAAATTGTTTTCTTCTTATACAATCTCTTTAAATCCCTCATCCAACATTTAATAATAACTATAGTATCATATATACAGTAAAACTACATAATTAAATAAACCATATAAATTTTAATTTTCCACTATATGAATCAAACCTATATTAGAAAAAAAAGATATCTGAGACCATTGAAATTTCTTGAAGGACATGAATACCATTTAAGTTCAATTTTGGAGTTTTATTCCAATTTTATAGGAACATCAATAGTTCTCCTTAACTAATCCAACAATGGAACAAATAAACCAACACCCTTAAAAACAACACTAAACATTGTATATCATTTAAATGGTTATAAATAAATAAAATATAATTATAGTAAATCAAATATATATTAATAGGTTATTTATTTAGAAATTAATGAATCTCATTATATTAACTTGTATGTTAATTGAAGGAGTATAAATATTCCGGACCATAAGGTATGGGGTCTCTCAGAACCACCCGTTTTCTTTGGGTTATGAACTTTCTCTCTATAAATGACATTACAGTTTATATATACTTTTCCAAGAAAATTATATTATTATTCTTTATCCATAATTATTTATCTAATTTCTTAAATATCATTTTAAAATTACTTTTTTAAACTATTTTCAACACCATTTCTCATGAACTTTATTAAAAATGAACACCATGTTTTGAAACCAATTCTTATGTACATGGACAAAATCATCTAAAATATTTAATCTCTTCTTCTCTTTTTAATATTTATGAATTATCGTTTGATTATTATATGATTCAAGATTATGAAATAAATTTCATTCCATGGATAATTCTTATGTATTGAATTATGATTGATATCCTTTTTTTCATGCATAATAATGGACATGTTATTATGGGCGCACCCATCTAGTGATATAATTAATTGGTTAATATTTTGTTTCATGAGATGGTATGTATGGGATTAGGGAGTAAACCTAATTCATGATTGGACTACGTACACCATTTTTTAGGTTTTATGTGATGAGATTTTGAGGTGATTAATGTTAATTTATAAGATATTTTTTTGAGGTATATGTGACCCTTTGGTTTAAGTTGTGATTAAACTTGAAATACTTTTATGAAAATATATAACTATATCATTGGGATATTTAAGTCTGATTGTATTATATAAACTTTTCGTTTGATCATTATTTAATGTTATGTATATGGGTGTAATTTTGGATCAAGGGTTATTTATTTATGGAATGATCTTTGTTGAACCTTTAAGTGTTATTGGGGATTTGGAGATTAATGTTCAATTTTTTCATATGATGGTTTATTAATTTTGCGAATAATATTGTGCTAACCATTTGAGTTTTTTGTTATTTTATATATATATGAGGAATATCTTGTTATCATTTTGTGGAATAATGAAATCAATTAGTTGATTATTTGAGCTCTTTGGGAATAAAAAATTCATCTTCAATAATCATAGTTTTGTGAAATAGACGATATTTTTGTGGAAATTGATTAAGGGATGAATTTTTACTAGTCAAGTAAGTATAATTACAAATTATATTAGTCTATATGGTAATGGAATTCTTATATTCTCAAAAAGGATCATGAAACATAAATTTTAACACATTATATTTAATTCTAACGAATTGATGGTCTTTTAAACACATTATTGATCAAATTATAGAAGATCAATTGGTTGTAGGAGAACATTAAAGAGATTAAAATTAAAATATTATATTTTAATTTCTTTTTGATGTATTATAAATCTAGTCTTCGAGATACACAAGGATTCACAATCTTTGGATTGTGTTTATTGGATGTTTTTGCTAAAAAACCATGTAATAATATAAGTAAAATGTATGGGTCTCTATAGTTGGAATCAGAGCATGGTATATTTATTTTAGGAGATTATGAATTGAATAATATATTTATAACCCTATGGATAAGTCTAACTATGTTATAATATCCTAAAATTTTAGTGATATATAGAGTGAGTGGTTTCTATTAAATTACATACCTGTATAGATACTACAAGTGGATATGAATCTTCCATAATTTTAAAAATGGGTAATATCCCAAAAAAAAGGAATATTGGGTCACCAGTAGAAATAGGAGTGATACCATTGATTTTGACCAAACCATTGGTAATGGTTACAAATTTGGACCTATACCAATGGTTTGGCCAAAACCATGGGTATAGGTTACTTATATTGACCTATACCAATGGTTTTGGCCAAACCGTTGGAATATGTCACTAATTTGGATATATGCCAACAGTTTTCCCCAAACGGTTGGTATAGTTCACTTCTATGGACCAATACCAAAGGTTTTGGAAAAAACTATTGGTATATGTCAAATACAGTGAACCTATACCAACGGTATTGGCTAAACTGTTTGTATATGGTGGACCTATACCAACGGTTTGGAAAAAACCATTGGAATAGCTCAAAAAATCAAAGCACATATACCAATGGTTCTCCAAACCGTTGGTATGGGTCTATACTAATGGTTTTAAGAACCGTTGGTATAGGTAATAACATTCTTTTATTGGATCATTCATCAAAAAAAATCAAATAAATGAAAAGATAAAATACTTAAGAATATACATATATAAAATTATGGAATTATGTTCACAAAAGTCATGTTTGGTTAGTGTCTAGGTTGTTGGATTATAAACCGAAGGTGCTTGGATCAAAACCAAGAAAGGTTTATTTTTTTGAATTACCTATACCAATAGTTTTATGAAACTGTAGGTATAGATTTATTATATGGCCTATAAAAATGACTTTTCCAATCATTGGAATAGGTCTATATCAACAATTTACCTAGAACCATTGGTCTAGTCCTATTCCCACACAAAACCAGCCAACGGTTTGGAGACCTATACCAATGGTTCCAAACCGTTGATATAGTGTATTTTTATATTAGTGGGTGTTAACATGATCATATTCTGGTGTAAAACAAATATTCCTTTCTACACACTTGTTTTGACACTATCAGAGGATAAAATTCTATAAATTTACAAACTCATTATGAACCATTATGAAGGAATTTGAAAAAAAATTATGTTTTAAAACTTATCTTGAATCATTACAATGGATAACCTAGATTTAAATTTAGTGGCTCATAAGTAATTATTTACATTTAATTTATAATTTATTCCATATATGTTCATAGTTTACCTATTTATATGCTTATTAGTTTATGTATTCTCATTCCTACATTTGTATTGCATAAAGTAAATGACTATAAATAGAATAAAATAGAGAAATTTTTACTATATATCTATTCATGGACTTCAAATGTCTTATACAATTGTATTTTTACACACATTATCATATATTTTTAATTTATTAAAAATTTAATAAAATGACTTCAAAATATGGGGATTTATCTATCTGGGATAAAAATAAATATATAAATTATAGCATCCTAAGAATATAAATTTTCCCCGGTTATGTTTTATGGAACTGACCTCC
The DNA here is from genome assembly GCA_963277665.1 of Viscum album. Classification (NCBI taxonomy): domain Eukaryota; kingdom Viridiplantae; phylum Streptophyta; class Magnoliopsida; order Santalales; family Viscaceae; genus Viscum; species Viscum album. The sequence continues at coordinate 1,105,389,491 of OY728137.1, forward strand.
CAAAAAATTGTTACATACTTATTTTGGTGGAATTTTATTCTATATTGATAATTGATTGTCTATCCTTATATAAATCCAACATCAAATGTTAGGAGAGAGAGATCACTATTCACATCTTGAGTCATCTTATGATTTTGTACTAGTTTAAATAGAAGGATGAATCTTTTTTGGAATAATCTTCTCAATCGTGGATATTATTTCCACATCATCTTGCATATATAGCTCAAATGATCATTAAAAATAGATAATCAAGCATGAATACATTCCCATTAAGAGGTATTATACTGATGTATTCCTTAATGAGTTGTGTAGTATTCCACTTGACAGAGTGGTTGAGTTCTAAATTAAAATCATAACAAGATCTCTTTCTATATCAAAAAATACTTATATAATATCCACCTTTTATTTGGATGAAATAATGATATTGTTATAAGAGAATATAGAAAATGGGATCATATTCAAGAGTGATTCAGAGTGGGACATGCCAGTCCTCTTCATCTAGAAGAATGATTGGTCAATGCACCACTACATTGATTATAAGGAGCTCAGAACAATATAAATAAATAATAAATATATCCTTCCATGGATGGATTAGTTCTTTGATAAAAAATACAGGGCCTATTATTTCACTAACACAGAACTTCAATTGGGATATAACCAATTAAAGGTTCATAAGGAAGATATTACCAAGACTACCTCTCAAATACGGAATGGAAAATATGAGTTCATATCAATACCATTTGTACTCAATGATTATTCAAAAATATGTATGGTCTAAATGAATAGAGTCTTTAGATATTATATTAAAAAATTTATGGTAGAATTTATAGATGATATTTTGATGTAATTCAAAATCAAATAGGAGAATTAGTAGTATTTGAATATTTTTCAAAAAACCATACAAAATAAAAATTTATATATAAATTATAGTGAATGTTAACTTTTTATGGATGAAGTGTCATTCATAGGGTATGTAATCCCTAGAAATTGGATATTTGTGGACCCTTCTAAGACAAAGGAAATTGAGGAGTAGCCCAAACCAATATATGCAATATAATATTTTAGTATCATTGGACTAGCTAGGTATTACCGATTATTTGAGAGAAAATTATTATGATTTTGAAACCCACTAACCAAGGTGCCTCAAAGTGGAGTAAAGTTTGATTGGACTGATGAATGTGAAGATAAATTCAAGTAGTTGAAAAAGAGTCTTATCACTTATCTATTCCTTACACATACCTTTACTAGGGAACATTTAATGTTATACATTTATGCTTAAAATAAGGGCTTGGGATGTGTAATAATTTTTAATGATAAAGTGACAACCTATGCCTCAAGTAAGAAAAAAATTCATGAGAATAACTATTCAAAGAATGATCTGGGGTTGGATGCAGTAATCTTGATATTGAAACTCAAGAATCATTATCACTATGTGGAAAATTGTAAGATATATATGAATCATAACAACCAAAATAATATATTCACATAGAAGGATAATAATATGCACCAGTGAAGATTTTTAGAGGTGATCAAGGATTATGACTACTCAATGCACTTCTTTATCGGGAAAACAAATAAAGTGAAATGTACTCTATGTATAAATGATCACATGACATTATAGATTATGATAATTAACATGGATAAAATATTTTTATACTTGTAAAGGAAGTACATGGGAGTTATAAGGGAAGTAAATTAAACATTCAATTCTCAAATGATTTACTAACCATCGATTTTGGAGAAGATAAAGGATTATTAAGGAGATTATGTAGAAATATATTAGAAGGTGGAATCTATAATAAAATAGAAATCCTTAGAGTTTAAAATTTGTAAAGAAGAATTTTAATATTTGGGTCACGACTATGTCTACTATAAAATCCTAAGACAAAGAAGGATTTGTTGAATGATGCACATAGCATGACCTTCTACAGCCACTCAGGGATCATGAAGATGTATTAAGATATTCAAGAGAAATATTGGTGGGAAAATATTAATAAAAAAATACAAAAAATACATATAAATTCCCCAATGTTATAAGGTGAAGTAATAAATGTAAAATTAAAAGAGGATAATGCATCCTTTACCCATAACTATATGAAAATGGTAAAACATTACAATGGACATTGTCACTAGTCTTATGAAGACATGATTACGAAATAATTCTATATGGTTTGTGGTGGATCATATAATAAAGACATCTCACTTCATTGAAATTATATAGGATGTATCACTCAATCTACTTGTATTAATATACATTAGATAAGTGGTGAAGAAGAATTGAACACCACTATAAATAGTATCAAACCATGAACTTATATTTACCTCCACGTTTTCAAAACATATTCAACATTATCTAAACACTAAATTAAATTTAAGTATGTCTATAACCCCAAGATAATGTCCAATATTAGAAAACTAACTATAATATTGAGGAAATGTTTAGATCAAGCGTGGTTGACATCAAAAAAGGATAGGATCAATATATTTCTACGGATGAGTTCTCTTACAAAATTAATTTCCACTCATGAATCCCAATGACTCTATGTAAATCCATTAATGGGAAGAGATGTAGAACACCTGTGTGTTGGGATGAAGTTGGTGAAGAAAATCTTTTGAATCCAGAAATAGTAAAGGTAAATGTAGGAATGTTCACGACCATTCAATATCACATTAGAGTTGATCATAGTTGATAAAATATCTATGCTAGAAATCATCGATGTGGCCTATAATTTAAAATTAGATAAAAATTGTTCCCCCACATATATCCCTAAAAGATATTCATGAGATTTAGGAAGAAGATAAAGTTAAGTCTTAGGTACATCAGCCCTTTTGAGAATCTGGGTCACATCAAAGCTATGAATTATCAACTAGGACTCCCCCTAACCCGTTCTCAAGTACATGTAATATTCCACATATCTCTTTTGAATAAATACATACTAGATCCATAAAACTTACATAATTCAACGGTGGTATAGCTAGAAAATGATCTCTATTATGAGAGGCATCCGGTTAAGATCTTATACCATAGATTTTACGTTGTTTTCAATAAGACAACTCCCATAGTCAAGGTACCATAGTGAAATCATAAGTTTGAAGATGATACATGGGAACTAGAGGAAGTAATGAAGTATATGTACACTCATATGTTTTCACCTTAGTTTGTAAAAGGAAATTTTGATCAAGGAATAATGTAATGACCCATAATTATTTCAACGTGATCTCCCTTCTTAATATATATTTGTCTCGTGTTTATTAATATAATATTATATAATATGGTTACATCACATAAAAAACCAACCACATTTTTTTATATTAATTTAAAAATTAAATTTTGAGAATAAATATGGTCATAATAATAGAAAGTATTATAATGTGCCAAATATAGAAAAAAAGTTATCAATAATCCGGAAATTTGGAATTTCTTAACCCCCTTGAATAAACACACATAACAACAAACAGTAGAAATGAATCATAATATTAGTAATGAAATATTCAATTTAAAAATGAATATATGTATATATATATATATATTAGATATAAAATAATTTAATGATGAATGAATGAAATATAAGGTATTTATAAAATGTAGGGAACCCATATGGCCATTAAAAATATGACTGTTGGAATAGTCATAGGGATGTCGGAATAGTAATCTAACCATTATAAATAGTAATTAGACTTTTAAAATATTAACCTCACTAATATGAATGTGAATCAACATATAGGTATCCTATAAAATGATAATATGACATATTTATATCATGATTCATGGATAAAATGATCTAAAAATGATAAAATATGTGTCTGTATTTTTGTAAAACACATATGTTTTATTTTCATTTCTATAAAAAGTATAATTATCTAAAAAAGGTATTTACATAAAATGGGTTTATAAATTAATATTATGTTTTACTTTAATGATAATATAATATTATGATACCTTACATGATTTTTAAAAGGGTTGGGAAATTTATCATAATATTAAAATAAGTATTTATCAAATAAATGAGAATTTTATTTAAAAATTAAATTTTTTATTATTAGAAAGTTATTTTCATAAAATTGGTCTTATTTTTTGATTCTACACATTTAAAATGTTTATGATGAATTTTACTTTTTGAAATTGTAAAATTTTTGTGAATAGTGAAATATGGTAAAATAAGGTATTTAACATTATAAGAGAAATACATGATTTATTGAGTAAAGGTTGATTTAAGAACCCATTAGATAAAAATCTCATGAAAACATTATTTTATATAGTCAAAATAATTAATATTATTGGTACTCTTGAGCAAAAATGTTATACAAAATATAATATTAAAAAATTACACTATCATCCCCTTATAAATACCACCCCTTCTCTGTAACACATGAGACTTTTATGTTATATAAATCAACAGAGGAATCTTTTTCTACACAAGACTTTCTTGGCTTGCTTTACACGAAATCACGACCTTCCTCGATAGCTTGCGTCGTACGCAATACCGAGTTTCACAAAACAACGATATGCTATTAAATAATTTTTAAAACTAGCCGTTATGAATAGTAATAACCACTTTTTGAAATTTTATAAATTTATTTTTTCAAAATGGATATCATTTTTGGATTCAGAATATCTAAATTAGTCTAGGGTGAAATTTTGGTATTTTTCTGAAAACTTTCAATTTTTGATGAATAGTGAAACCACTAAGTGGAAGTTAACAAAACTGAATTTTTCATAAAACATAATTTTACCGCTTCTGTGAGTGTAATTTCAAAAATACGAGAGACACAGTTGATGTCAGTATGTAAAATGTGGTTCAATGAGATGAAAATAATTTTTTGGTGAATAGTAACTTTTTACTTTTTTTTACCACGGTTAAAAGTAAATAGGGTAATTAAGGGTAAAGATGATATTATTATTACCCTAACACATGTCCTAATTCTATTGGATAAGTGTAATTCGACCAAAAAAAAACTTAGGAATAAAATATGACCATTTAGGCCCACTTGGATTAGATTAGGACATTTATTATTAATTTATTTAAAGAAGGGTTAAAATAGTTAAAATCAATGTTTAATAAGTAAATAATTTTTCATATGGGGTTATACATAAGATAAATTAGACTATTAATATTCATTAGAAAGATAAAAAGATTTCCTACATAATGGTATTTTATTTGTAATTTTTAGACATTAAATAATTTAATTTATATATGACACAATGATGATGTAGTAACTATCTTATTAATGAAATATTGACATAATTAATGTTATAAACACCAAAATAAATGTAATTTGATACTTTTTATGAATTCCACAAATTTTCTAGGTTAATATGACATGTTATTATTGATTTAATTAACTTGGTTCGAACTAATAATTCTGTTATGATTTTCACAAAAATCAATTACTAAATAGTTTAAAAATTGATATAAAATAGTTTTTAAAACAAATATTATATTTGTAATTGTTATTGTATTCCTAAAAATCTAATGTTCTTCCAAATGAATTATTTAAGGTTATATATATTAATAATAAACATCTTGGGGTTCGTTTGGCTGCTTATAGTATGTTTATTAACCTTATAGTATAAGAACACAAGAAGACACGGTAAAAGTAACTTATTTAACTTAATGTTAAATCTAAATGATAAGGTTAAAATAGGAATATAAACGTGTCTAAATTCTATTGGATGAGAGTATTTCGACCCATCCCCACCTTAGCTTCGAAATATATCAATTTTGAGCTATTTAAAACCGATCTTGACTTTATAATAAAATAATATTTTTAGTTTCCCAAAGGTGTCCCTCTCCTCCCTTATAAAAGGGCACCTCCTCCCCCTCTTCCTCACACCACTTTGAGCCTTCAAGCTTGACCAAACCCTGACAATTCCTCCTATACACTTCTCTAGAGACATCCTAGAGGTCCTGGTCTTCGTCAAAGACCAATTTTAGTGCCCTAAAAGAAGGTCTCAAAGAAGCACTTCAAAGAAGAGGTAATGTCCGTTACCGATTCTTTCATCTTTATTTCTTCTTCCACTTCATCTTCTTCAGTTGTTTCATTATGAAGTAATAAAATCAGTATCACTAATATACTGATATGTTATTATAAGTATGAAACAACCCTATTTCACCATCTATCCATCCTACGGAAAAAGAAATCACAGCGCGTGCGTACGTACGGAATACCGTCTCCACGCCGTGGTGTAATCTATTTTCCACCACCACCTTACTTGGATGGGTATAATGGTGTAAATAATGACTATATATGACTATTATAAAGTGATGCTGATTCTGAAATAGTATACATACACTCCAATATAATTCCACAATCATACGAACAATATCATCACTCGTGCGTACGTACGGAATACCGTCTCCACGATGTGATGCGACTCGTTCTACATGATCTTCATTTCATAATGATTATATAAATGAATTGAATTAATGAATATGATATATATTACACAAATACCATTATGTAAATGAGTTATATATAACCTAAAGATAAGAATAATAATTTATTCGACAAAACACACATAAGAACAAAAAGTTATAAACACCCGAATAACAAGTAGCAATGAAATATTACTACTAAGATGCTAACAAAATGACCATATATGATATCATAAAAATAAGTATGGTTCTGGAATAAGTCAATAAAATTATTTAAATCATTATACAGGAGGTTCGGACACTTACGAGGCAAAAAAGACCTAAGGTAAGAGAAATATCACAATCTCATTTTTATCTGAGATTGTTTATACTTTGGTATTTACTGGGGTGTATTTTATCATCCACATCCATGTTTCCTCAATATGTAATATTATTTCCATTCACCTACAATTTTTAAATCCTATTTTACCCTTTGGTGAGTTTTTATTAAAATATATGAAAGGAATCTTTTGTCGTTTTTCGTACGAGGTACTTTTCTGACTTTTCCGACAAAAGTACGAGAATAATGTTTTTTTAACTTATACGACATGAATGGATTTTTAAAAAATTATTTACAAGAATCTTACTTTACAAGTTTTCAAGTTTATTTTAAATCAACTTCTTTTAGTTTAAAATTGTATGACATGTTAAGAAAGGAAAAAAAAATTCGAAGTAAAAAGGATATTTTCTTCAAGAATGGAGTTCAAGAGTTTTATCAAAATCATTTTCCATATAAGATAATAAAGGGTTCTGTCTCTATCCCTATTATTACATTTATTTGATTATGTTGTGATGGAAATATTTTTATGAATTCCTTTATCTTATAGGAATTGTTTTATGATGTCATGTTGTTTAAGAATCCCATTTTTATTACATGGGTTATGCTATGATGTATGGTTTATGATTTTGTGGCACATATAAGAATGGTATCATTATGAGATGGGTGGGACCTATATCTCCCTCCAATGAATTGGGTAAAGATTATATATCTCATGAGATAGACATGGCTGGAACGGTAGGTTATACCGGTTCAGTGAAACAGGACTGAAATGAGGAGTGAACTCGGTTCAGAAATGGACTTTGTCCACTAAGATAGTCTTGGCAATGAGTCTTGACTAATAAGAAATGAGTCTCTATGATTATGTATGTATGCCACAAAGTTTCATATTTTATGTTATGATTATTGGGATTACATTTCACTACTATGATTTATCCCATGTTAGGAAATTATGCTCTCTTTTGCAGGTTAAGATTTCCAAAAGTTATGTTATTATGAATATGATGTGATTGGCATTTCTTTTGTTTACCCTTACTGAGCGTTTGAGCTCACCCTTTCGTATTTTTTCTTTCCCCATGTCAGGAAGAAGGTTATTAAGTAAGATATTCCAAAAGGGACTATAGATATGATGAAATAAATGGGAGACAATGTAGACGCTTTCTGAACTAGTTGTTTATGTTTCCATGTTTCTAAAGACACTATACCTATACGGTCCTTTCGTGGTTTTGTTATATGTTGTAATAAGTATGCTTCAATTTTGAAGTATTAACAATGTATGTAAAGTATGGGTCGTTATAGTTGGCATCAACGGAAAGGTATAGTCAACCTTTGGAAACTAGGATGTGAAAGCCTTAGTAAGAACCCTAAGGATAATTCTATGCATAGAACACAATCTTAGTGTTTTAGAAATGGCCATGAATAACCTAGTATAAGACCTTAAGTGTGAAATTTTATTCTTGATTATGTGGTTTTCCTATTATAATTAGTGTTTCTCACACTATTCTTCTTGGTTTTAGTCAATGGTTGGAACCCGAAGGAATTGTGTTAATGCTGAATGCGACGGGAAATGCAATGATTGTCCCCCTGAGCAACCAAACGTTATGGGAGCTGGAATTAAAAATCTTGTAGCCATGCTTATACAACTTTCTCAAGCTATGAATCACGCAGGACTTCCAAACGAGCAAAGGAAGGAGAAACATTCTGTTGAATCCTTCATGAGGGAGCATCCACCTTCTTTCAGCGGGTCTACTGATCCATTAGTTGCTAAACAATGGATTAGTACTACTGAAAAGATATTTTCAGTTCTTCAATGTTCTGAACATGATAAAGTCATCCTAGCAGTGTATCTTTTGGAAGGAGATGCTGATCAATGGTGGAATCTTATTAAGAGTACTAGGCAAAGGGATGAAATTGAGTCCATGGAATGGGACGAGTTCAAGAACTTATTTTTCAATAAGTACATGACTCGTATTCTCCGAAAAAAGATGGTGAAAGAGTTTCTTGAACTGAAGCAAAAGGATGATGAATCTGTTGGTACCTATGAAGCAAATTTTACAAGACTTGCAAGGTATGCTTCTGGTATTATTATCCAACCTGAGAGTAAGAACGATCGATTATTTAGTGGCTTAAAACCATGTCTTCGAAGGGAGTTAGCCATAAGGGACTTCAATAGCTACGAGGAAATCATTCAATGTGCTCTCAAAGTTGAGATGGAGATTGGAGTAACCCATCAGTCATATGGGTTTCATAAGAAGAGGAAAATGGAATTCAAAGGAAAATCTAAAGAGCACATTGAAAAGAAGATGAGATTTCCCTTATGCTCAAAGTGTGGAATAAAACATGGAGGGATTTGTCTTAAAGGGACAAGTAAATGTTTAAAATGTAGAAAGGAAGGTCATCGGGCATTTGAATTCCGCGATGATGGGAAGAAGATGTCTAATGATGAAAACAAAAGAAGGGATACATAGAATGAACCTACTACACTTCAATGTTTCAAGTGCAAGGAGATGGGGAATTATGCCAATAAATGCCCCAATCCAAGGGTTGATGATGATGGTCGACGTCAAAAAACTCTTAAGGCTAAAGACAAAGGAAAGTCACATGCAATTTCTATCAGCGATGTGGAGTACGATAACGATGTGGTGAAAGGTACACTTACCATCCACTCTAAAGTAGAAAATGTTTTATTTGATTCTAGATCCACCCACTCATTTATTTCTGAAGAATTTTCTTAGGGTATCACCATATTACCTCAACAATTAGATGTTGAGTTAGCTACGACAACACCTAATTTCACAACAGTCGCATCAAAAGTTTATAATTCTTCTCCGATCGAAGTTTTTGGGAAAGTGATTCCTGCAAATCTTATGATCCTTCCTATAGTGGAATTTGACGTGATTCTTGGCATGGATTGGCTTTATTTATGTGGAGATCATATCAATTTCCAAAGAAGGGAAGTCACATTTCATATTCCAGATCAATCTATGATCGTCTATCAATGCAAGGATGAACATAACCTTCCAGTGGAAATTCCTTCTACCTTATGGGTCTTGATTCCACTAAATGAAGGTTATTTATCTCAAATGGTTGGTGAGAAACTCACGAATAAGAATATGCCCATTGTACGGGAGTTTGATGATGTCTTTCTCGAGGAATTATCGGGTCTTCCACCAAACCATGAAGTTGAATTTCAATAGAACTCGTACCGGGTGATTTGCCTATTTCAAAGACACCTTATAGAATGGCCCCAATTGAGTTGCAGGAATTGAAGAAGAAACTCCAAGAGAATCTTGATAACGGATTCATATGCACTAGTGCATCACCTTGGGGATCACCTGTTCTGTTTGTTAAGAAGAAAGATGGATCAATGATACTCTGCATTGATTATCGAGAACTTAACAAGATCACTATCAAGAACAAATATCCTCTCCAACGAATTGATGACTTATTTGACCAACTACGCAGAGCTCAATACTTTTCCAAGATTTATCTTCATTCAGAGTATCATCAATTAAGGGTCAAAAGGGAGGATTTACCAAATACGGCTTTCCAAACTAGGTATGGACACTATGAATTTATAGTGATGCCATTTGGTCTTACTAATGCCCCTGCTATCTTCATGGATGTGATGAATAGAATCTTTAGAGACTATCTTGATAAATTTTTGGTAGTCTTTATAGATGATATTCTTTTCTATTCAAAGAGAAAGGAAGAACATGAAGATCACTTGAGAATTATATTGAAGACCCTGAGAAAGGAGAAGCTTTATGCCAAATTTACCAAGTGTGAATTTTGGCTTCAAAAAGTTGCATTTTTTGGTCACATAATCTCAAAAGAGGGGATATCTGTGGATCCAGTAAAAACAGAGGTTATCGAAAGATGGTCGAGACCAACAACAGTTACTGAGATCCGAAGTTTTCTTGGTTTGGCTGGATATTATCGATGTTTTGTGAAAGATTTTTCACAATTATCTAATCCACTCACCAAGTTGACTTGGAAAGGAGTTAAGTTTTTCTGGACTGAGGAATTTGAAGAGAATTTCAAGGAGTTGAAAAATAAGGTTATCCAGTGCACCTGTGCTCACACTGCCTTGTAGTGGAGAACGGTTTGTGATCTATAGTGATGCATCCAAGAAGGGATTGGGGTGTGTTCTTATGCAAAATGATATGGTGATAGCTTATGCCTCACGACAGTTGAAAATCCAGAGCAAAATTACCCAACACATGATTTGGAGTTAGCTGCGGTAATATTTGCATTAAAGATTTGGAGGAATTATATTTATGGTGAAAGGTGTGATATTTATACTGATCATAAAAGTTTACAGTATATTTTCACACAAAAGGAGCTGAATATGCGTCAAAAAAGATGGTTTGAGCTGATTAAGGATTACGAATGCTCAATCCATTACCACCCTGGGAAAGAAAACAAGGTGGAAGATGCATTAAGTCGACAAGACCATGCCATTTTATCCATGATGAGGATCACAAAAGATCCAATATTTATGTATTTACAAAAGATGGATCTTGGAATTATAATGGAAGGGGAAAAATCTTCTCTTTCTCAAAACAATGTTCAACCATCTATACACGTGAAGATTAAAGATGAAAAGAAAGAAGATGTCGAGTTACAAAATAAGGTGAGAAATTTTCCTGAATTCAACCTTGATTGTGATGGGATAATAAAGTTCAGGAATCGGGTTTGTGTTCCTCCCATCCCCGAATTAAAGAAGGAGCTGCTGGATGAGGCTCATAGTTCTTCATTCTCTATTCATCCTGGAAGCACGAAGATGTATAGGTACCTGAAAGAGTACTTCTGGTGGGATGGCATGAAAAGAGATGTTGCTGAATATGTCTCTCGATGCTTGGTTTGTCAACATGTTAAAGCTAAGAGACAGAAGTCTAAGGGGATGTTACAACCATTACCCATACCTGAATGGAAATGGGAAAACATCACTATGGAATTTGTCACAGGACTTCCTAAAACATCCAAAGGCAATAATGCTATCTGGGTCATAGTTGATCGTCTTACATAGTCTGCACACTTCATTTCTATTATAGAGGATTTCTTTCTAGATCAGCTTGCCAGGATATATGTAAAGGAAGTGGTAAGATTTCATGGAGTACCACTTTCTATTATATCTGATCAGGATCCGAGATTTACCTCGAAGTTCTGGCGAAGTCTTCAGCAAACTATGGATACAGAGTTGAGTTTCAGCACTTCTTATCATCCTCAGACAGACAGTTAGTCTGAGAGAACAATTCAAGCTCTAGAAGATATGTTGAGAGCTTGCTCTATGGATTTCAAAGGTGGTTGGGATCAACACCTACGTTTGGTGGAATTTTCTTATAATAATAGCTTTTAGTCCAGTATTCAGATGGCTCCTTATGAAGCTCTCTATGGAAGGAAATGCAGGACTCCAACTTGCTGGGATGAAGTTGGAGAAAGAAAGATATTAGGACCTGATCTCGTTGATGAAATGGCAGAAAAGGTCAGATCTATTCAACAACACCTAAGAGCAGCTCAGAGTCGACAGAAAAGTTATGTCGACGACCAAAGAAAAGACCTAGAGTTTGAAGTGGGTGATAAAGTGTTCTTACGAATATCTCCCTGGAAGAGAGTAATGAGATTTGGAAAGAAGGGGAAGTTGAGCCCTAGATATATCAGTCCTTTCAAAATACTGGATCGTGTTGGGAAGGTAGCTTACCGATTGGTGCTTCCACCGAATCTCTCTCAAGCTCACGATGTGTTCCATGTATCTCTCCTGAGAAAGTACATACCTGATCCTTCACATGTACTTAGCTCAGAAGTTGTACCGCTGGAGCAAGATCTTTCTGATGAAGAACAACCGATAGAGATTCTGGATCGTAGTGAAAAACTCCTAAGAAACAAGACCACTCGACTGGTGAAAGTTTTACGGAGGAACCACTAATTAGAAGAAGCTACATGGGAGCTTGAGGATATGATGAGGGAGAGGTATCCTCATCTGTTTGTTACAAAGTGACGAATTTCGAGGGCGAAATTCATTTTAAGGGGGGTAGAATGTAACACTCGAGACATTTATGGTATATAAATCATCAAAGGAATTTTTTTCTACAGAACACTTTCTTGGCTTTGTTTACACGAAATCACGACCTTCCTCGATAGCTTGCGTCGTACACAATACCGAGTTTCACTAAACAAGGATATGCTATTAAAATATTTTTAAAACTAGCAGTTATGAATAGTAATAACCACTTTTTGAAATTTTATAAATTTTATTTTTCAAAATGGACATCATTTTTGGATTCGGAATATCGAAATTAGCCTAGGGTGAAATTTTGGTATTTTTCTGAAAACTTTCAATTTTTGATGAATAGTGAAACTACTAAGTGGTAGTTAAAAAAACTGAATTTTTCATAAAACTTAATTTTACCGCTTCTGTGAGTGGAATTTAAAAAATCCGAGATACACGGTTGATGTCAGTATGTAAAATGTGGTTCAATGAGATGAAAATAAATTTTTGGTGAATAGTAACTTTTTACTTTTTTTACCACGGTTAAAAGTAAATAGGGTAATTAAGGGTAAATATGATATTATTATTACCCTAACACATGTCCTAATTCTATTGGATAAGTGTAATTCGACCAAAAACAAACTTAGGAATAAAATATGACCATTTAGGCCGACTTGGATTAGATGAGGACATTTATTATTAATTTATTTAAAGAAGGGTTAAAATAGTTAAAATCAAAGTTTAATAAGTAAATAATATTTAATATGGGGTTATAAAAAAGATAAATTCGACTATAAATATTCATTAGAAATATAAAACGATTTCCTACATAATGGTATTTTATTTGTAATTTTTAGACATTAAATAATTTAATTTATTTATGACACAAAGATGATGCAGTAATTATCTTATTAATGAAATATTGACATAATTAATGTTATAAACACCAAAATAAATGTAATTTGAGACTTTTTATGAATTACACTAATTTTATAGGTTAATATGACATGTTAGTATTGATTTAATTAACTTGGTTTGAACTAATAATTCTGTTATGATTTTCACAAAAATCAATTACTAAATAGTGTCAAAAGTGATATAAAATAGTTTTTAAAAAACATATTATATTAGTAATTGTTATTTTATTCCTAAAAATCTAAGGATCGACCAAATGACATAGATAAGGTTATATATATTAATAATAAACAACTTGGGGTTCATTTGGATGCTTATAGTAAGTTTATTAACCATATAGTATAAGAACACAAGAAGACACTGTAAAAGTAAACTTATTTAACTTAATGTTAAATATAAATGATAAGGTTAAAATAGGAACCTAAACTTGTCTAAATTCTACTGGATGAGAGGATTTCGACCCATCCCCACCTTAGCTTCGAAATATATCAATTCGGAGATATTTAAAACCGAACTTGACTTTATAATAAAATAATATTTTTAGTTTTCCCAAAGGTTCCCCTCTCCTCCCTTATAAAAGGGCACCTCCTCCCCCTCTTCCTCACACCACTTTGAGCCTTCAAGATCGGCCAACCCCTGACAATTCCTCCTCTATACTTCCCTAGATACATTCTAGAGGTCCTGGTTATCTTCAAAGACCAATTTTAGTGCCCTAAAAGAAGGTATCAAAGAAGCACTTTAAAGAAGAGGTAATGTCCGTTACCGATTCTTTCATCTTTATTTCTTCTTCCACTTCTTCTTCTTTAGTTGTTTCATTATGAAGTAATAACATCAGTATAAATAATATACTGATATGTTATTATAAGTATGAAACAACCCTATTTCACCATCTATCCATCCTACAGAAAAAGAAATCACTGTGCGTGCGTACGTACAGAATACCGTCTCCACGCCGTGGTGTAATCTATTTTCCACCACCACCTTACTTGGATGGGTATAATGGTGTAAATAATGACTATATATGACTATTATAATGTGATACGGATTCTGAAATAGTATACATACACTCCAATACAATTCCACGATCATAGGAACGATATCATCACTCGTGGGTATGTACGGAATACCGTCTCCATGATGTGATGCGCCTCGTTCTACATGATCTTAATTTCATAATGATTATATAAATGAATTGAATGAATTAATATGATATATATTACACTAATACCATTATGGAAATGAGGTATCTAAAACCTAAAGATAATAATAAGAATTTATTCAACAAAACACGCATAAGAACAAAAAGTTATAAACACCCGAATAACAAGTAGCAATGAAATATTACTACTAAGAAGCTAAGAAAATGACCATATATGATATCATAAAAATAAGTATGCTTCTGGAATAAGTCAATAACATTATTTAAATCATTATACAGGAGGTTCGGACAATTATGAAGCAAAACTGACCTAAGGTAAGGGAAATATCACAATCTCATTTTTATCCGAGATTGTTTATACATTAGTATTTACTGATTTGTATTTTATCATCCACATCCTTGTTTCCTCAATATGTAATATTATTTACATTCACCTACAATTTTTTAAATCCTATTTTACCTTTCGGTGTGTTTTTAGTAAAAGATATGAAAGGAATCTTTTGTCGTTTTTCGTACGAGGTACTTTTTTGACTTTTCCGACAAAAGTACGAGAAGAATGTTTTTTTAACTTATACGGCATGAATGGATTTTTAAAACATTATTTCCAAGAAGATTCCTTTACAATTTTTCAAGTTTATTTTTAATCAACTTCTTTTAGTTTAAAATAGTATGACATGTTAAGAAAGGAAAAATGTTTTTGAAGTAAAAAAAATATTTTCCTCAAGAATGGAGTTCAAGAGTTTTATCAAAATCATTTTCCATCTAAGATAATAAAGGGTTCTGTCTCTATCCCTATTATTACATTGATTTTATTATGTTGTGATGGAAATATTTTTATGAATTCCTTTATCTTATATGAATTGTTTTATGATGTCATGTTGTTTGGGAATCCCATTTTTATTACATGAGTTATGCTATGATGTATGGTTTATGATTTTGTGGCACACATAAGAATGGTATCATTATGAGATGGGTGGGACATAAATCTCCCTCCTATGCGTTGGGTAAAGATTTTATATCTCATGAGATAGACATGGCTGGAACGGTAGGTTATACCGGTTCAGTGAAACAGGACTGAAACGAGGAGTGAACTTGGTTCAGAAATGGACTTTGTCCACTAAGATAGTCTTGTAAATGAGTCTTGACTAATAAGAAATGATTCTCTATGATTATGTGTGTATGACACAAAGTTTCATGTTTTATTTTATGATTATTTTGATTACATTTCACTACTATGATTTATCCCATGTTAGGAAATTATGCTCTCTTTTGCAGGTTAAGATTTCCAAAAGTTATGTTCTTGTGAATATGATGTGATTGATATTTAATTTGTTTACCCTTACTGAGCATTTGAGCTCACCCTTTCATATGTTTTCTTTCCCCAGGTCAAGAAGAAGGTTATTAAGTAAGATATTCCAAAAGAGACTATAGATATGATGAAATAAATGGGAGACAGTATAGAGGCTTTGTGAACTAGTTGTTTATGTTTCCCAGTTTCTAAAGACACTATACCTATACGGTCCTTTCGTGGTTTTGTTATATGTTGTAATAAGTATGCTTCAATTTTGAAGTATTAACAATGTATGTTAAGTATGGGTCGTTATATTCTCTTCACAAACACTAATACTTATAGATTGAAATTTTGTACCCAAATATTTTCCAATCCTATCACCCACATCCTAAGGATACTGGTATTACCAAAAGTCTAATTCCAAATGACTTAAGGATATTTTCAAGGAGACGACATTCCAGTTGTAATATTCTCAAACTACCACTTAAATTTTTTTTCCTAACTTCTCCTAAAATCTCTCATAAAACATGAAATACTAACTCTTTTATCATATATATACTATAATCTTATAGTTTTAATTTAATATATACCATCCATATTCTACTCGTCTCCTCTTATTCGATAAACGAAACTATTGTCCATATTATATTGGCTCATCACCTATGTGGATGATGAGTTTTAATTTTCCATTACCACCTTCAATGATGGTCCAAAAAAAATTATTGTTAAATAAGATTATAATAATTATATTACAACTTATTTCATGTTCTATAATAAATATATAGACATAATAATAAATAAAACGAAGCAAGTTTGTCACGGTCAATGAAACAACCTAAATGGACTAAGCATATAATGTAAACATTTTTAAAAAATGAATAATACCTATTTTAGAACAAAAACAGATGTTTGGGATGATTTATATTTCTATATATAGATTAATACCATTTCATTTCTCTTCTAGAGTTTTAGTAAATTTTAATAAGAACATCAATAATTATCCTCATGTGATCTGACCGTCGATCTATTAAATGAATTCCCTAAAAACAAAATAAAAAATTATATCTCATTAAATTTGTTATAAATGAATGTAACATCCCCCAATTTGACACTATATCATGTGGAAAAAACAGTTTGGTTGTGGGACCGTAAGAGCACCTCCCCATATGACAGGGGAATCCGAATAGCAGTAGGGGTGTAATGAGTATAGTGGGGAGACTACAACTCTTGGTTCAGAGTTAAAATATACTGTATATATCCAATATAAATAAATATATGAGTAATGAAAAAAGAGTCACCAATATATCATACGACTAGGAATTAAAAGGAGGTTCTAATAAGTTAAATAATAGTGAACCGTATAGTGACAGGATGACATGTATCTAAAGGTCAAACTGAAAGAAATTAAAATAAAATACCATGCTGACACAAATAACTCAAACACCCCAGTCCCGAACCAAATTTAGTCCCATATCCATGATTCAACCCATCCATCAAAAAATAATAAATAACATGGTCCTTTGACCCTCTCTAAGCGTTCATCAATGAAATCTACTTAGGTACCAAACATCGACCAAAATATAGTGTGAGTAAAACTAAATAGGTCGACCACACAATGTTCAAAAAAACATGTATGAGAATAATTGAATTAAATAATGTGATAAATAGATGTATTAATTAAAAAATTGGTTCAATATAAAAGTCAACCTGATTTAGCACCATGCTGTAATATCTCTGAGCATGTAGCTGAACAATTCCAACCGTAACCCCATATCCATGAAAAATATCAAATAATTGGACAAGACCCCCAATATATGAATTTCAAAATCCCAGGAATAGCCTTCTATATACGAATTTCAATATTCGAGCATAGAATTCTATAAAATAATTTAATAATCCAACATGGAAAGCCTACAATATAATAATTTCATCATCAAACTGGGTTAATCCAACTATATAAGAATTTCAGAATCGAACTGAGCCATTCCCACTATATAAGAATTTCATCATCAATCTGGGCTAAGCCAGCTATATAATAATTTCAGCATCGATCTCAATATAAGTTATAATAATAATTATATCACAATATCATTTCAAAAGACTCAACAGTTAATTTTGGAAATTACCATTTTCTTTAAATTTCACAGTCATTGATTTATCAAATTATCTATGTACATTTCAATAAAAAAGGCCATTACGAACATTATTCTATATGAAACTATCACTTAGGTTCTCATATCATGCTAATCACACTTAAATCCATTATCAATTTTCTTATTATTCAATGGTTCACTAACCCAATGAGTAGCCACATGTTAAACCACATCAACATTGAATCGAAAGGGATCCAAGGAATAATCCAATCCATGGTTTATCATCATTCGGAATTCAATTAGTTAATGTACACATTTTGGCGACACAATCTCAATATTACACATAAATAAAAATTAAACTAACTATAGGTTTTTGTTTTACACCACCTACTCGTAACTATATATTAAACCAACACTTCAAACTAGCAATGCTAGAATGAACCAAGGCATAAGAGATCATAATAAGAATCCTTGATTGAAAAAGTTCATGATCAACACCCAAACCAACTGCGGTTAATAGATTCCAACACCGCAACCATTGAACAAGGAATATAAGGGAAAACCTAATCAAAACAACTAACCAAAGATTGATCACTTTAACGGGACATCTAGAATGGAGGAATATTTTCTAAAATCACTTGAAAATCACATTGGGATTGATAGAGGAGGGTAACATACAAGAAGAATGAAAACATAAGTATATGAAACGACTTGTAATGACTAAACCTAAGAAGTAAATAGCATTTAAATGCAGCACATGACATGTAATTATTAATTTAAGAGTATGCTGAAATTCATGTTACCTCAAGTGAATTTAATCAGGCCCAAACATTATACACCATGTAATGTGGATTCACATCATGTGACTAGTTCCTTAAATGAACCAATTAATGGCATGCATTCCTTTCATGACATCTTCCTAGAGATTGTTACATGTCAAAAAACTCATTTACAATTTGTGTAAATATAATATAGGATACTTCAACAAAAACATCATTCGAAAATCCTAAACCACTATAAAGCCTCCAAAACTCACTAAAAACCCATTATAATTCCATCAAACACATTTATACATGGAATTCAATAATTTAAATAAACATACATCCCTAAAATTTATGTTATTTTACCAAAAAAGGTTCTCTATCACATAAAAGGACTCACCAACATGGTTTAAACAGAAAGAAACCCAAATATAATAGGTTTTAAAAAAAACTCATAGAGGGATAGACCTGGAAAAAGATGGGACCTTTCAACCTACCTGTTATATAATATCTCACCCTTATGATTCTCCAAGTATCTGTATAGGGACTTAGTGAAAGTTTCTAGCCATCATGATCACTTATAATGATTCCTCTCCAAGGTCTACTTTTGAACACGCCCATTCGACCACAACACTTCAACTAGAGGTATAGTCCTACCTAGAAGATACTTCTCACTATAGTCCATATTCCAAATCTGATTATCCTTAAAGGCCACAACGAAACAAATCTCGACATCCTATATGTATATTACATGAGAATGGTCATGATAATATATCTGAATCTCTGAAATGTGATACACATAATTCATTAAACTACAGTTCTATGAAAGGGATCATCGATATGGAACTAGACCAACCATATCCACTATCTCAATCGACTCGACACACCATGGTGCTAGATTTCCCTATTTTATGATGTAGTGTTTCACCAACCTAGGAGACACCAAAAAAACAAATAATGACCAACCTTAAATAGTATAGGTTATCTATAATAGTCAACATAAGATTTCTTCCATCTTTTCATGGTCACCAACCACCTCTAGATCAATTGAACCTGATCAGGCATCTTCTTCATGAGATTAGGTCTAATTAGTGCTCACTCGCCTAAATATAACCATCAATGAGGTGAATGAAAAGGGATTTCATAAAAAACATCAAAATTTTCCATCTAGATCAACATCTGGAAGATGTTACTATGTGAAAACTCAATGAGTTCTATATATAACTCCCATGAACCACCAAAATTCAAAACATATTCTCATAACATATTGTCCAGAATATGAATTTTCTACACATATTGAACATTGATATATGGAGGATGGAATGTGATCATAAGAACATGTGATCCTAGAGCCTTGAAAATACCCTTCCAGAGCTAGGTTGTAAAATGAGGATCACTTTTAGAAATTATACTCCCTTTATCACTTTGAAACCGAACTATCTCATGAAAATAAAGACTACCAAGATCATCAATAGCAAATGTATCCTTAATAGAAATGAAGTGAGATACCATCATCAGTTGGTCTATGATAACCCTTACTAAATCATTATTAAATGTTTTCCTAGGTAATAATATCATAAAATCCTATGTGAAACCACCCCAATTCCACTTTGGAATGGTCATAGGCTGCAACAGCCCAACAAGCCTCTAATGATCGACTTTCACATGCTAAAAGATGATAAATATCACTATAAATCCTGCTGCCTAATTCTTAATTATTTACCACTAGTACAATCTATGGATATGATGATACATATATGTCCAACCAGGATGTACTACCCATATAAAATCATGAAAATATCTCATCATCTCCTCGCACAATCCCATAGGAACCCATACTTGGACCCAAAAAAGAATAGAATTTCCACTACTAAGACACCATCCTAATAGTTTCACCCCACTATATAACCCATACCTGAAAATTAAGTGCTTTGTATTAGAAAATTTTTCTATCTTGATCTATTCCAAAAGATCATGTATATTAGATGTTGAAGTTATAAATACTCAACACTAGGACCCCTAAACTTCTTGTTGGAGATCTGCAAAAAAGTTTTATCACCCACCACTTGTCACAAGACTATCGTACCACCTTTTTATATATATATTCGCTAAATGCATCAACAATGATCATTCCCTATCCTATTGTATAAGATATATCAAATCTAAAAGACTACATCTACTTGACCCACCTCTTCCATGGAAGTTTTAGGTCTCACCGAGGAAAGTTGTATTTGAAGCTCTTGTGGTTTGTATAAACAACAAAAATATCACCCATATGATAATTTATCAAACATATATGGGCATTTACCACTATAGTTAATTCAATATCATGAGTTTGGTAATTACTTGCATTCGGTCTTAGTTGTATAAAGACATAAGAAACCACTCGATCCTTCTTCATCAGAACTACTCTATGTCCAACTCCAGATGCATCACAATTCACGATATATGATTTACCATTCACCTGAAATGTGGGGACATAATCTGAGATCAATATGCCTTTACGATTCTGAAAATATCTCTGACATGCATCCAACTAACAAACTTCACCTCCTTCTTGGTCATCCTGGACATCGGTGCTTCGAGATGAGAGAATCCTTCGATAAAGAAATGATAATAAACTATTGAACACATAAATATTTAAATATTAAAGGTATTCTTGGGAGAATACCAATATATCACCACTAAAACCTTCTCTGGGTCCATTAACACTCCTTTATCTGAGATGACATGGCCCAAGAAGTACATATTATAAATATATAAATTGTATTTGGTTAGCTTGGATTGAATCTGATTCCATCTCAATGTACTCAAGATGATGTCAATATGTTAGGAATGATAATTTTATAATTGGGTGTACACTAATATATCAGTCACAAAAAATACAAAAATCTAATCGAGAAATGGATTAAATATCTGATTCATCAAGTCTATGAATATTGTTGGGAAATTCATAAAACCAAACCACATCACTATAAACTCGTACAAGCCATACCTGCTCCTAAAAGTTGTCTGAGGTATGTCCAATGGTCTCACCCTCAACCAATGGTATCCTAATCTTAAATCAATCTTGGAGAATATATTAACACCTCTTAGGTGATCAAAGATATCATTGAAGTATGAAAGGGAAAACTATTTGTCGACCATATTCTAGTTCAATCTCCGATAATCCACACACAACATAAAATCTCCCTAATCCGTCTCTGTGAAAAGAAATGGAGATCAAAATGAATATTTATTAGGCCATATTAAACCTTTATCTTTGATATCATATAAAAACACCTTTAAATCTCGAAGATCTATTAGAGCTATTTGATATGGTTGGATAGAAGCTAGCTCTGCTCCGAGCACCAACTCAATCACGAACTCAAAGTATCACTAAGGTGGTAATCCATAGAACTCATTGGGAATAAATTCCTAAAAATGATCTACCACTTGAGGATATGTATCCTACTATACTAGATAGGTATTTTAGTTTCGACATGAAGTGAGGTTTATGTATAAAAAATATTTCTGAGATGAATGTGGGATAATTTTTTTGATATAATGTTCTATTTATTTGGAAGCATAGTCATTCATAATAATTCATTTAATATTTTTTAACATAATAATAATTTCACTTATAAATTTGTTTAGTTAGAAATTTCTCAAAGGATATTACATTTTGATAAATATCATTTTTAAGATGGGTACTACACATGCATGATTCTTAGTGAAATATAAATAAATATTTCTAAATATATAATTTGAGTGATAGAAAATTATATTCATGGAAAGGGAAACCTGAATTATTTCCTTTATATATTAAAAATAGATGAGTTAATTCGATAGAGCACTATATTATCAAATTTCATTATCATAATAAAATTTCATTTTGTATATTGAAGAAAATTATTTTTCCTTCTAATGCATACCAGAATATTTTGGTACATAAAAAATGACATAATAAAAGTTGTGATTTTGATGGTCAGGAGTCAATCACTTCTATAGTTATGGAGGGGGTTTACAAATTAGGGGATGTTGTTAAAAGATATGTACCTATTTAAGTGAACACCAATGAGGAAACTAAAATTCCAAATTACATACTTGAGACTAGATCTATTTAGATAGATCAAGTTATTTTAAAAAGGACAATTTTTAAGATAATTATGATAAAAAATTGGATAACATTACATTTAATATTGAAATTGAATCCATTAATGGTAGTGTATCTCTGAAAATGATTATGATATATCTTATGATACTGATATGAATACTAATTTTTCTATTGAATCAATTAGAAATTAAATTAATGTTAAAAAGTCATTTGAGGAGGAAAATAAAGTTATTTGAGGTATAATATGGTTATTGGATCCTAATAAGAGTCTGTTGAATAAATATAATATGATTTGAATAAACTGGATTATCTTATGTAGAATAAATTTGGAGATAAAAATAAAGATGTACATTAAATTAACGGTTATAAAAAATTATAGGATAAGGACGTTGAAGATAATGTTGAAATAAATAATTTAAAAAGACCCATGGTGTATTGGATAAATAGATTCCATATTTAGGTGATTAAATAGATTAATTTTTTTATGATAAATGTATTATGTTTCCATCACTATCTTCGTTACATTTCAAAAAAATGATAAATCCTTAAATTAAAGTGTGACTCCTACAAAACCTACACCTACGTTCATTGATGACAAAATAGATATGAAACACATCAAACCACACTTGTATCTAGTTATTAACTAATACCTAATCCTATTGATCTCAAATCATCCAACCAAAATATTTATAATCTAACAACCATGTGATTTTTTGTTTGGTGTTTTTAATTCTTATTCTTGTCATCAATATATTTTCTTGATTTTTATTAATTATAATTTTTTCTATTAATACAAGTAAATGAAAACTTTGAATTTTATCAATAAAGTTTATATTTTAATTCAATTTTATTAAAATATAATTTTATAGGTTCTGTGAGAACCCAAAGATGATTAATAAAAAATTAAAAAGTTGAACATTAATATGAAATTTGTTACTATTCAAAAATAACATCAAATTATTAGACCCATGTACCCTATATAGACTATAAATAATAACAGTTTTACTATCATTCGACTCTACTTGGATGAAATACTCTAAGTGTGATTCTCTCTATGAAACATATATGATATTTTAATTTTTCTATATATCTTCCTTATTTTTCACGAGTAGCTTAATAGTGGGAGTTGGGTCAGCTTATTATTCTTTCTCAATTCCTATACTGCCTCCATTTTCTATCATAGATTGACCTCTATCTTTATTTTTAGAACCACCTCCATGCCCTAGATGACCTTTTTTATTATCCCATATGAATTATATAATTCTATCCTCTTCGTGATATAAAATAGGACCACCATAAAGATGTAGGTCTTTTATTTTTGGAGAAAACGTGAAGTGTGTTTACTCATCCATTTAAGGATCCTGACAAGTTTATTTTTTCTCCCCTATTTTTTCTCTCCCTCTCCTGAGAGATTTTCCTTTCACTTTATTAATGATTTCCTTTATATTTTATCAAACCATCATTGGGTTTTGTAAATTTGTTTAATCTATTCATTTTTTTCTTCCCCTTTGTTATAGAATACTCTATATAAACATCAAATTAATTTTAGAATTTTATTCTTATAATTTAATATTAGTGTGTAAAAGTAATTTCACTATATTTTTATAAATACTTTATTTTTTATATCACAAAAGGGTTAGAAAATAAATTATAACACAATTTTTTTATTTTACTTTCTCATTGGTTTAAATTTTTATTTGTAATTTTTTATATTATATGCAAATTAGGATATAATTTTTATTTTATTTTTATAGGGTTATTATCATAAAAAGGGAGAGAGTTTATATGATCCAACATAACCCAACATATCCTATGATTATATAAAGATAAAAATATACTATTTAATTTATTGATGATATTAAATTATGTGAAAAATAGGTAATTTGTTAATTTATTAAATATTTTTTTATTTTTTAGTTAAATTTTTATTATTTTATTTTTTAGAATAAATTTTATATGAATAGAAAATTTTGTAAAATTTTAGTTATTTGTAAGTAAGTATAATAATGTTGGATTTAATCTTACAAGTATGATTTATAAAATTAAAATTTATTATATAGATATTGATAACTTTTACATGAGCTTTTAAACTCACAAGTTATTATTACAAATGAAATATTATCTAAATCAATAATCATACACAGAATGATTTTATTCATACATTATTTATTCAATGTTAGAGTTTATTATTTGATATTTGAAATTATATGGTTTAGAATTTCCCATAATAATAATTATATTCAAATGTTAGCCTTATATAATAAATGAATTATTCATATGAAATAATATATACTTTTTTATTCATATATAGTCATTCAAAAAAATATAGTTATTATAATATAGCTAATCTATTTTCGGCAGTATCTTATATATGACTATAAAATGAGTTTATTAATATATATTTACAATTAAAGATATTTTTATATTTTTTTTACTTATTGAAATAAATGATAATTATTTTATCAAGGTAAAAATATTTTTGATACCAAAGTTAATATTATTTTAGAAGATTATGTTGAGTTTATATCAGTTTTTATTTTAGGAAAAATAAATCTATTTTTAATGGAAAAAAGTTTGGATATTTTAAAAGAGATTATTAAAAAACAATTGAATTGATTAAATTTTAACTACTATTTAAACATGTCTTCATGAAACCAAATAAATATATAACATGTATGTATTCACTTTATATTATCTCAAAATAATGATCTTTTATGAGTGTTTTTGTTGAAAAATTGGTGTTATATTTCTTGATTTATCTTCTTTACAATGAAAATGTAGAATGATAATGAAATAAATACATTTTTATACTTTGTGTTATAAAAAAATAAATATACATATTAAGATCACTTCTAAATATCTACACTTTAAAATGAATTTTCTTGAGATGAATTGTCTTTTTCAAATGTGGAGTTATATAATTATGTCTTTTTTATTCTATATATTTATATATATATTTCTCTATCTTATTGAGTGAGCACTAATTATATTAAGGGTTGTTGTGACACAAATGGTATGTTTTATTATAAAATATACCATTAAAATATTATATACCTTTGTAGGGTATGGAAACCCAAGTTAAATACACACATTTACTTCATTATTTTACATGAATAATCTTTCTATATCAAAAAAAGTTTAATAAATAGGATAAACAAAGTATTATAATAGTTGATTACTAACTATATAAGAAATTTATTTTATGAAACATTAAAACATTTCTCCAAAATTAAGCTACATTGGACTCCCTTCTATAAATATCAAAACTTATACTCATATTCATAACCATAGGAAAGGAAACATAAGAAAGGGGTTAGATCAGTTGGACAGTAAAGAAAAATATCAATGATAACAATAAAATATCCTAAGTGGGTATAAAATAATCATATGGGTATAATATGGATACATAATAAGGTTATACCTAACAAATCATAGATCATAAATCATGGTGTAAGTCATGGAATAACAAATTACATGAATCAAAAGTGTATGAAAAAATTATTCAATGAACAAGATCCATGGTAGAATAAATTAAGATTGATAATAAGCATAAAACTATGACATAACAAGGAAATATATTATAGGCTGTAATAGAAGGAATCATAGAAATGTGGGATAACCATAAGCATAGAAAATAGGGTAAAAATATTTTTTCATCAGGTTCAAAAAATATATTATGATCAAAAGATTCTCATATCTAATTCACACATCAAATTTCTAAAAACATATTCCTATATGTCACTCACACAATAAAATTGTGAACAAATATTCTTATATGTCATGAAAACAATAAATATTCGAACAAATATTCTTGTATCTCATTCAAAAAACAAACTAGTGAACAAATCTTCATGAACCACATTCATGGAACATTTCATCATCTAAAATAATATAGAACCTTAAAAAATCACTAGAGGTAGATTTAATACCCACCTGTAATTATCCATATATATAAGTGCCACTTAAAAATAATTTCTCATCACATTATAAAGAACCCATGAAATAAAATGGGTTTCATTTAATGGAATCATAAATAACCCATGGAAAGAAAATGGGCTTCATTAAACATATCATAAAGAGTCCACATAAAGACAATGGGGTTCATATATATTTTTTTTAAATTGAAAATTAAATCAATAAACATAACATGACAAACCCATGGAAAATAATTGGGTACCAATCGATATTTGGTAACATTCTTGGTAAATACCCTTCAGTTAAGATGGAAAGGTATAAGGTATCTACATCATATAGATAAAAGCTATATATTTTAGTTAAAAAAAATTCCTAATTAATTGATATATAGAATAATGTTGAAAACTATTTAATCATCTAAATTTAAACACATGATATTCATAATGTAAAGTCAGTGGAATAAAAATTATGCATTTTCATAGTGGACAGTTAAGTAAGAAAAATTCAGTGATGGGTCAAATCATTGATAGGAAAGAATTTTTCTTAATCCATCCAGATATAAATGTATTATGGTATTATTTGAATAATATCCTTGATTAATAATAAGATACTTCATATGAAAATGACTTTGATGAAAACACTTTTAAGTGGTATAGAAAAATCCCTTTAGAAATAAAAAATACCCTTGAAGGAGGGAGAACATGAAATTGAACTTACAATATCATGAATACGGAATAAATCAAGTTATAAAATCACAATAGTTTAGTTTAAAAATCATATAAAATAAATTGGTTCATAACATTAAGGTTGTCTCATGAAGTAAGAATTGATACCAAGAAATTTTTCAAAGAAGCGTAATATTTGAGGTAAGAGTATTTTGATAAATAAGGACATAAGGAAAAATTATAGATCCCTATAAAAAAGTAACAAAATAAAATACAAATAAGTAATTAGGTAAGATTAATAAAACTTTAAATGATAGTATTAAATAATAAACCCTTTACCTCAATAAAATAAAATTGAGTTATCATAATGTCTTATTGCTTAAGAAATATTATAATAAAAATCCATTGAAAGAGAGAGATCTATAAGACGGAGTTTAAATAAAAAAATAAATAAAAATCATTATAAAATATATATAATATGATGTATAC
Source organism: Viscum album (assembly GCA_963277665.1). Taxonomy (NCBI): domain Eukaryota; kingdom Viridiplantae; phylum Streptophyta; class Magnoliopsida; order Santalales; family Viscaceae; genus Viscum; species Viscum album. Next base: position 1,105,417,560 of record OY728137.1, read on the forward strand.
ACACTATTTAAAAGAAATTAGTTTCATAAAATAAAATCTATTTCAAATAATGGAACTTTGAGATGAAACCCCTACGGCTTAAGAAACGCTCTTATAACAACCCCTTGAAAGAGGGAGAGATTGAAGTTCAAGAAAAAATTCCATTAATAAAGATAATTCATGATATTATATATCTAATAGGCTTTGTCCATACTATTTAAATGAAATTTCACACATAAAATAAAATCTATATCAAAGTGGGAAATTATGAGATGAAATCCTTACATCTTTAGTAATTTCTAAATCAAACGTCATTAAAAGCTTGAAAATATTATTACTTTAAAAATACAATTAATTACATAATGTATTGTGATAAAAATATATTTTGTGTTATTATATGCACCATATAAATAATAAATTGTTTTATAACATTAAAACATGTCTCAATGTAGAGAAGTTGAGATCAAAAACTCTTATGTTATTGTTGGAGGGAAAAATGTCATATTTTAAAAATTAATTCTATGGAATGGTTGTGTCATAAATGGGTGGAGGTTTTCCCTTTTATAAGTAAAAATGGGTCACTTTTGGTAAAACCATATAAATTTCAATGATATAATTATACTAGTCAAGTATGAAAGTCACCAAAATATATAAATAACAAATTATGAGGTGATATTAGGTAGGTAAATCAATAATAAAGTATTTCCACACATGTTTTAAACATTTTGGAAGTCATTTGTTTTTTTTACTTTTACCTTTTTTTTATTTTAACATTGGAGACTAGTTTTTAACTAAGTAGTATATATTTTACTAAAAATATAAAATCACCCCTCTTACCAAATTTGGGTGTCCAAAACCTAAATTTATTCTCCATTAAATCTATATCAATTTATAAACAATACAACATTAACTTTTCAATAAAAACATATTCTATATAAGTGAAATGATTTTTAGTGAAATATGGTGTTCTATACATTATGTGTTCTTGATATTATTTAGAATTGGTTACCAATCAAGTTTGTAATATAATAATTTATAAATGTATTTAAAAATTCTTTTAAATTCATAATTTAAATTATATTAATTTAATATATTAGATAAAAAATTCACAATAATAATTAAAAAAATCTATGAAAATTAATGTTTTATCATTATTATGGTAATTGAATTTAATTTTAGCAACCATAATTTTATTCCAAAAATTAAAATTTCACCTATTAAATAACATGATTATTTTGATATAAAAAAGTAAAATCTATTTTGATAAATATAATTTGTATTAGAGGTTAAAAATTATTTTTAATTTGAGTGAATAAAAATAGTTTTTACAATAAGATAGTATATATGATTCCAAAATGATATAATTGATTTTTATAAAAAAATAGTAATTTTAAATTTATATATATATTTTATAAAAAAATGTTTCAAAAACATTAAAGTTATTATTTTATAATTATATTGTCATAAAAGTGGCAGTTTTTGGGAAAAATGGAATTTCTTTCTATTCACTTAAAATCCAATTATTTCCAAAAAATCTAAAAAAAGTCATATTAATCTAATATTTATTTTATAAATCCAAAAATAAATAATTTTTTATCACTTTCATATTCTATTATTTATAAAAAAAAATTTCTGGAAATAAAAAATATAATGAAAATTGCTTTTATTGATTATAGTGTTTTTAATATTAAATCATATTAATCATTAATCTAATAAAGATTATAATTTTTAAATGATTTACTGTCATAGTGGTTTTATCATAATTTTATTAGTAATAATAATAATAATCTAATATGATGTGGCATTTTTACATCACGTGTTGTGTGTAACACAAGTTATCAAACCTAAAATGAAATTTAAAGGATCTAAAATCTCTATTAATTACATAAAGAATAAGTGTTAACTAATTTTACATGGCTTTTATGATCTCCAATGATATAAATAAAATCACCAAACAAATATTGGGTGTTGGTAGAGTAAAGTAAGTAATTATCTTGGAGACCCCAAGACACTATAAAAATCCTTGGTTTTTAAATATTTTAAAATTAAATTTGGGATTTCCTATATCAAAGAAAATATTTTGAAGAGTTATAGAAAAATTTTAGACTTCAAGACAGTATATAATTTATTAATCGTATGAGTAATTTAATAAAACATAAAATGGATAAAATTGATGAAGTAGTAGATAGAAATTTATATAAAGGAATATTTAAAATATTGTTGTACCTTACTTTGAGTAGACCAAACATCAAGTCAATATGAAGGAATCTTATTTGAAAGATACTAAAATAATTTTAAGGTATATGAAAGGTTTTTTACCTTATTTTTTTTGTTTCCCGTAACCTTTGAATTTGATTTCACATCATATTTTGATAATGATTTCTGAGTATATAGATTATACATGAAGGGAAACTCTAAAAAAATCATTTCATTTGAAAAAATTTAGTTCTTGGTATAGTAGAAAAAACAATTTGTTTCATTGTATATAAGTGAAGATAAATATGTTGTGGGTTATAGTTATTGTGCTGATGTGTTATGGATGAAATACACTTTAAAGGACTTTAGATTTAATTCTGAAGATATAGCTATCAAATTTTATAACACTGGTGCTATAATAATTTCTGAAAATCATATAATACATTATAAAAAATTGCATATTAATAAAATACATATTTTAGGGAGAATTAATTCTATTTTTTACACTAACCTTTAATTTGTTGACACTAATCATCCAGTATTAGATATTTTTATTAATCCCTTTAATTTTGATAGATTTGATTTTAATAAGAGTTAGTTAGTTCTGTTTTAGTGTATGTGGCTTTATTCATTTTTTTATTATATTTATTGAATTTTTCATAATATTTTCTTATATATATATTTTTATTAAATGTTTAATCCATTTTATATTTGTAATTTTATGTTTAACATAACATTTATAGTTTTATTTTTAAAAAACATTAAACAATTTTGTTCTATTCTTATATAGTCCTTGGTTTTTATTGTTTTATCTTTTTAAATTTCTTATATATTTCTATTTTAAGTCTCTTTATAATATTATCTTAGTTTATATACTACTGATAAAATATTAATTATCTATAATACATGAACAATTATTTTTATTCCTTCTTGTTTTTAGTCATTTCATACTTTTTTTGTCAGTATTTCATTTGGTGAAAATTATTATTTTATTCAATTTACATTGATTTATATAATTGAGTGTACCTTAGATTTGAGGATTAATAGATTTAAATATTTTTATTTTTATTTCCTAAATAGAAAAAAATTATTAAAGAAATCATTATGTTTTAAAAAGTGGAATATATTATTTGATATAAAAAATAAAAATAAAGTATATGATGTAGAAATATAATAGTTTTCTAAAGATATTGATATTTTTTTTGAATCATTTGGGATAATTAAAAATAATCCATCACTGAATAAGAAATTTCATTTAAATCACCAGAGATTGTAAAAAATTTCTAGTGACATCATTATGGAAGGTTTATGTATAAAAAATATCTATTAGATGATAGTGATATAAGTAATGTTAATATAATGTTTTATTTATTTATAATAAGAGTAATTTAGAATCATAAATTAATTTTTTTTGAACATGAGAATAAGGTTATTTGTTTGTTTATTCTGAGTTGAATTTATATAAGGACATGATAGATTGATAAATTTCATTTTCAAGATGTGTACCACGTGTAAATGATTCTAAATAAAATATAAGCCAATATTTAAAGACATATAATAAGGGTGATTGATCATTTTATACCAAAAAAATGATTCTAAATTATAAACCTTATGTAAGGATACACACATTTCTCTTTGAAAAGAGAAAGGTTTGATCAATATATGAGTTAGTTTAAAGTTTCCACATCATAATAAATTATGTTGTCATATATTGTTTAAATTTGATTTTATATAAGATCCATACATGAATAGATTGGTCGCTATAAAAATATATGGTGGAAGTGATTATTTTTAAGATAAAGGGATGATCCCTTGAATATTTAAGGGGGTTGATCCTAGATCATAGGGCATTGTTGAAAGATATGTACCAATTGATGTCACTTGGAGTGGACAAACCAAAATTATAGACATTATTCCTAATATTAAATTTACTGATATAAACAATTTTTGTATTGTTGGGAAATAATTAGTTAATACAAATAAAAATTATAACATGGAAAACATTACATAGAATGCTAAAACTTAAAATTTCCATTATAGTGTATTCCATAGATATTATCAATATAGACCTTTTTAGGATGGAATAAATATTGGCTTCTCTAGTTAATAAATTATCCCTAAAATTGAAATTTAAAAACCAGTTAAGGAAGATGAGAAATTTAGTGTGAATTATCTTGTTGATATTAGAGTCCTAAAAGAGTTTGTTGAAGAAAATAAACATGGTAAAAATGAACCTATTAAACATTTAAAAAATAAATATGAAGATGAAACTGAAGATGAAAATTAAATGGACGGTCACAAGGATTTCAAGAATAAGGATGTTAATTATAATTTTCAAATTAACACTATTAAATGGTATGTTGAGGTATAGGATGAAGATATTCCATCAACTGGTAGAGAGAATGTCCTAGTATTTGATATCAACCTACATTAATATTCCAAAAGAATCTTCTATTCTTTTTAACAAATGAAAGATCCTTTATTTAAATAGAGAATGGATGTGAATCCTTTAAAAAAAATTCATACATACACTAATGACCAACCCGATAAGTGACCATCCAAAACTACACCTATATCTTATTCCTGTCAAATTCATATCCCATCTGATCGCAACACATATCATCCAGCATTTCTGATCCAAATAAAAAAAATTGTAGGATATATAATGATGTTTACAGTTTGTTCTTATATTTGATCTGTTTTCTTAAATTTTGGTATTTTTTTCTTATTTATTAATAAAAATAAATGATAAATTTAACATCATTTAAGGATTTTATTCTTATGGTTTATTGTTATTTTATATAAATTATTGTGTTATAAATTACAAACTACTTTTATATCACTAAAAGGGGAAGAATGTATTTAATAACACAAAAAAATATTTTTTATTGATTCATTATTTTATATTATTATTAGTATTTATTTATATTTTATTTATACACTATAAAATTTTATTATTCACTTCACAGTTTTTCTAATAACTATTAAAGTTGATATTTTTGTATAGTTATTACGATCCAACTTACCAAAACATATCCTATGTATTAATTCTTAGAAAAATAATTTTATTGTTTACTAATTACTTTACTTTATGTGACTGAAAGGTTATTTATTAACATATTAAATTGTTTATATATGTTAATTTATAATAAAATTATCATTCAGAAATTTTAAAAAACAAAATTTTCATGTATAAAACCTTGCACGAAAGAAGATTTATCCATATATAAAGAGAATAATTTACAATTTAATCTTACAAGATGGATTTTTAAAAGTAAAATATCTTATATTTCTATTTGGTATTCATAAAATAGATTATTAATTTCTTAGAAATTATACATAATTTTTTTATTGCGTGGAATTATTCTGAGACCGTGCACTTTGACGACACATGATTCCGGGGCCGAGAGATCCCAAAACAAAATTTTATCATTTTTTAAGGTACGTTATGTAAACGTGTAAGTGTTTTTTCTAAATTTTTAACTGGTGTCCAGATCAAAAATATGAGAACACTGTTGAACTGGGAATATTGGGATCTCCCAAGAATGGGCTTAACTTCGGCTGGCAAGTGCCGAATGGAAAACATTATTTTCTAACCTTTTGAGAAAAATGATAAAATAACTCAAAAAGTTATTTTATATTATTTCTTATTCATTGAGTGGAGGAAAATGATGTTGCGATGCGGCGAAGAAGTGGTGACATGGAACATTTATGAGTCTCATTAATGTTCTGTATCACGTAGTGTAACGATGAGACAAAGGAAGTATAATAGCAATGCTATTTGATAAATGAAATAGTGTAACGATGTGATGTTGCAGTGTAACTAAAATGCTGAAACATGTATCCATTAATTATTTTAGCACATTGGAGATGACAAAATTAAACATTGGAGACTCTCTGATGAATCTATAAAATAATTCCTCTCTAACGAAGAATGGCAAAGAACGCTAGTGAGATTTCACTGACTACGACGAACATTGAAGAATGGAGAAGGAAGATACAATGTCGATGGATTGAACTCTCTAGGACCAAAGCCTCACCAAAAAACATCAAAACGGAACGGGTTTGGTTTTTATTTAAATTATCTTCCCCTCTCTTCTTTTTCTGGAAATGACGAACATGGATCATCCCACGAACAGGTTGATATGTGATTTGTGTGTTTATGTGGGAGGGTTAATTTTCATGGGAATTTATTATCAAGGATTAAAACCTGGCATGAAATTGTTGAAATTCAATCCCTAAACCTCCCCCTTGATTTAAACCTCCTACCCGGAGGGCTCTATAGGACACGAATAAAGCCTAATCCCTTCCGCTCATACGTTCTTAGTGGCCACATTCTCATATTGTCGAAAGCTTGATTTTGGGGCCCAATATGGGATGGCGGTGACCTGAGGTACCCTTTGGCGTAGAAAGGTTGGAGAAAAAACCATTGCAGCAACTCTGGTGGTCAGCGGAAGCTACTGCAGGAGGAGGAGGAGGCACACCATGGCGGGAAGAAGTCATTGCCAACTGGCCACAACGACTGGGTGATGCGATGCGGGGCACCACATTGGGAGGGTGACCTACGTTAGGGTCACCCATTCAGAATCATGATCCGGTCTATCAACCATGGCCAGAGGGGATCAGCGTCCGAGGGACAAGCTGGAGCCGGACGCAGCTTGACTTTCATGTCCCGAGCGGGTAGCACACCACCGGTCCGCCCTCATGGTAGAAAAAGCTAAGTAAATTATGTCATTATCTCATCCTAGTGGGTTGTAACTACACCATCAGGCCCGAACCATGGACTAGAGGGCCAAACATGCGCCCTTCGGGCCAGGCCAGACTAGACCAGGTTGTCGGGCGACCTGGCGGGATGGACCCTCAGCCAAACCCGGCTGAGTCTAGCGAGGCCTACTGGGTCTGGAACACTTTTCAGGTCGGACCAGACTGACCCTTTCAAAAATAAGGTCAGGTCAATTCTGTCAAATTAAACCATGGTATATGGGACCCCCATGCCAGGTTGGTCGGGTCGGTCCAACCAGGTCGGACCGGGCCCCGTCACAATTGGGTCACAGTTTTGTAAAAAACTCTTATATTGTAAACTATGTGTCTGATTGAAGATATGTTTGTGTTTTTGGGACCCTCTTAATGATTTGGATCTTTCGGAATTCTTTTTGATGACTTTTTAGGAATTAGAGATGCGATGAATGACTTGAGACGTGTTTATCCCAATCACACTACATACAAAAGACTGTTGTTAGATGAGACCTGAAGACTGCTCGACGACGGCCTAGTGGAAAGTGGCTCTGTGTAACTCGGTAGGCCCATAGTGTGGAGAATATCTATATGAACCAGAATACCCACAATACTCAACCAGAGGTGTATATCTGTATGACCAAGGTGGGAAATATCTCTTTGTGACCCGGTAGGCCCATTGTGGAGAGCAACTCTTTGGGACCCAGTATACCTACGATACTCATTAGGTATTTTTACCATAGTAATCCAAGGATAGTGGTAAAATGAATTTTTGTGACCCTGAAGACCCACTATACTTGATATAGGAGGAGTTCTCCAGCAGCAATGCTGTTCGATGATGTGACTGATGATTTTTCTATCACTACCCTAAATATATACCTGTTTTGAGCTATCTTGTACTTAGTGCTTTACTTTGAGGATTAGTGTGTGGTCATTCCTTTTTTTTGAGTTCTTTATTGAGTTTCATGTTACCCACCACTACACATTCCCCTCCCATGTGTGTCGTGTCCCATAAATATTATAGACACTTTGATAGAGAATTTGGTTAACCGGGACCCGATGGATCCTAGTGAGACAGGATCTATCGATGATTTGATGGTTGACTTGGTGTCTAATAACTAGGTGGGTCCCAGTAGGACCAAGTGGACAAGGGATACTACTTTGGCTTCCATTAGATTCAATACTCTTATATGTAGGTGGGGTTTTCTACGAATGGCTATTAATCTCTTTTTGTTTTTAACTTGTTGTTTTAGCTCTTTTTGTTGGGTTGTTATTCTGGTGCAAATTCTCTTAGTTATACTTTGTACTCAGTCTTGTTTTATTATACTTGTTATCCCCTTTCAGTGTGTTGGGTCGTGTTTGGGTGTGTTAGTGCGTACAAGTACTCAGGAAAATGCCTCCTAGTTGCAGGTTGACACCTTAAGAGCTAGTCACCAGCCCTTGTCCTTCGGTAAGCGGGCTTGGGGTAGTAAAGATAGGAACCTGAGTGATTGGTCATGAAAAAGTGGTATCCGAGGGTGGTCGAACTTACCACATGGATCGAGAGTCTGTGTTTTGTTTTTGGGAAAAAAATTAGGTGTTTCATGTCTGACTATCAAATTTGGGGAGTCTAGTGTTGGTGCGGTTGTCGACGTATCTATACACCAAGACCTTGAATTCTTATTTTCAGCTCAATACATGAAAACATTGGTTTCATAAGTGTATATTTATTTTATTTTCAATAAAAATTATCTCATTAGGTATAACCTTCTCATCATGGTACATCTTGAACTAACTCAAGATTCCTACATGTGGAAAAACATCCAGGAACACGATACGAGGTCGTGAGGACATCATACCTAGCGATGAGGCACCTGTTTAGCGACCAGTGATTGAGATAGACCCACTGGGTGATTCACCAATGCTACCACCACCCAGTGGTAAGCATATACTATTGGCTATTTCGGTAGAGGATGTGCATAGACTCAGTGCCTTTTATGGGTTTCAGAGACAATGACCTCCCAGGTTCAGAGGAGAGATAGATCCTCAGGTTGATAAGGACTTGCTATAGGATTTGATGTGGGTATTCCTCTTAGTAAGAACACTACTTGACCAGATGGATATATAGGTAGTGAGCCTTCAACAGGGCTTAGTAGGAAGATAGTGGAGCCTGACCACCTAGACGCACGATGAGGTGACTCTTGCTTGGTCAGACTTCGATTGGATTTTCCAAGAGGAGTTTTTCCCCATAACCTTATGCTATGTTTCCATTCAGGGGTTACTTCACCTACATCAGGGGTATGGGGAAGGTGTATGAGTACTCAGCTAGGTTCAAAAAGATTTCCCAACACTCCACCTACATGGTGAGAGGCCCTTTTTTCATGGCTCGAGCCTTTGAGAAGGGACTCAGGAATGATATTAGGGAGTCTATTTTGTCTCTCAGCATCCCTACCCAGGCTGGGTGGTGGAGAAAGCCTTTCTGGTGGTGAGATTTTTGACGGAGCAGGGGATGACAGCTAGAGCTGCCAGCAGACCCCAGGCTACAGAGTCTTCAGCAGTTGGTAGACAACATACACCTGGGCCCATGAAAGCCAGGTCTTTTAGAGGTAGATCACAGGACATAGGGTCGGTAGTGCGGGGCTCCCAATCCATGGTAGACAACATGGATCCAGGAAGTGCATCACATGTGGTGCGTAGGGACACTTGGCATGTGACTGCCCGACCCATCATATGAATGACCAGCCGACAGTCGAGGGACCGCTGAGGCAGAGTTAGTGGTTCGAGGGAGGAGGTCAGTAAGGTGGAATACATAGAAGGAGATATGGACGAGCTACATGTGGTGGGAGATAGTTTGAGGTGTTAAGGCCACCACCCCCTAGTGGCCCACCCAAACCTTAGGGACTAAGCAGGCATGGGTGAGCACAGCTCTAGGAAGTAGAGTCTTATGACCAAAGTGCTCCAGAGATGATCCATGGTGAAATCCATGTTTTCTATACCCTAGCTTCAGTTCTTATAGACATAGGTTCTAGTCTCTCCTTCCTTTCCATGGATATTTTTCAGAGATCAGAGATTCCGGTGGCGGTCTTGGATTGATCCTTACAACTAGAGACTTCTATAATAGGAGACTCAATGGTTAGGCACTGGTTTCAATAGTGTGAGATCACTCAAGGAGGTGAGAACTTCAGCTGGGATCTCTTATTAGCGGCGTCGAGGCCTTAAGATGTCATCTTCTGTATGGACTGGTTATCCGTAGTTCATGATCCGATAAACTATTTAAGGCATACAGTGTGGTGTCTATGTGGATATGGGGCCATGTTTTCCTTCACTAGAAAGAAGGAAACCCTTACAGCGTAGGACATACACTCTCAAATAAGGGTGCTGCCGATCACTCACCAGTTGGAAAGTCTCAACCTCTATGCAGGGGATGAGAGGAGTCCAAGATTTCCTATAGTGGTGGATTATTATGAGGTTTTTTTTCCTGAGGATGTTCTACTACTACCTCCTCGTAGGGAGGTAGATTTATGCATTAACATGTACCCTAGGATGACACTGATATCCACACATTAATATTGGATGGCTCCCATGGAGCGTTGTGGGCTGAGGGTACAACTTGAGGACTTGCAGGTTAAGGGGATCACAAGGTCTATCATTATTCATGGGCATCCCCAATGCTATTTTCCAAGAAGGCAGATAGGAGTTTCAGATTGTGCATGGACTTTCGATGCCTGAAATAGGTGACTCTGAAGAAAAATTATCCACTACTGAGAATTGATGACCTCTTTGACTAGTTGAAGGGAGAGAGGTGGTTCTCAAATATAGATCTTAGATTAGGCTATCACCAGCTTTGGCTACATGACGAGGATGTACCGAAGATAGAATTCAGGTGCCGGTCCATCCACTTTCAGTTCATGGTGATGCTTTTCAGCATGCCCAATGCCCTAGAAGTGTTCATGGGTCTCAGGAATAGGATCTTCCAGCCTTAGCTTTACCTGTTCATCATGGTCTTCATCGATGACATCATAGAGTACTCAGCGTCAAAGGAGGATCACATTACACACATATGGATCATCCTGAATATGCTCCAAGGTCACCATCTTTATAGAAATCTCTTGATGTATCAGTTTTGGATTCGAGAAGTCCACTTTCTGGGACATGTCATCTCAGATGCTCGACTTGCAGTGGATCCGGTGAAGATACAGACAATGATTTCTTGGGAGCCACCTAGGATAATGCTGAGGTTCAGAGATTCTTGGCATTTTCTGGTTACTATTGGAGGTTCATTCATGAATTCTCCATATTAGCAGCACCCGTATTGAATTTGATATAGAAGGAACAAACCTTCATGTGGATGGAGAAATGTCAGCAGATTTTCCAAGAGCGGAGGTGAAGACAGACTAGTGCCCCCATCTTAAAACTACTAGAGGAGGGAATTGGGTATGTAGTTTATTACAACACATCAGGGAGCAGACATTGTTTTTCCTGATGCAAGATCATGTAGTGATCAACTACGGATCATGCCACTTGGAGGAATCATGATCAGAACTACGTAACCCACATCCTGGAGTTGGCAGCAATGGTCTTTGTGATAAAGATGCGGTGGCACTACTTGAGGGGTGAAAAGTTTACTATTTACTTTGATCACAAGAGTATTAGGTATATGTTCCCCCGTAAGAACATGAATCTAAGAGAGTGGTGGTCACTAGAGTTCCATCAGGATAATGCCATTTAGATAGGCTATACTCTTGGAAAGGGGAATGTGGTGACATACGCACTCAGTAGGAGGATCAGTTTGCAGTTGTTGAGTTAGGAAATAGAGCAGTTGCCTACGATGAAGATATATTTTATAGATGATGGTGGATCTTCTTAACTTCAGTATAAGATTGTTACTCCTCTACTATTACTGCATGTTAGGGAGGCATAGCTATTTGATATTGACTACGAGGCCCGACATACTCTATTATCCTTAGGACAGGCTCCTGATGGATTTTTAATAGGTGGGGTGTACATAATTTTTTTAGAGGGTGAACTACAGTTCTAGTGATATTTTAGGATGAGGTTTTGTGGGAGTTCCACACACACCCCTTGTAGGTACATCCTTGAGTGGAAAAAATAGATCAGGACCTCCGATTTCAGTACTGGTGTTTGGGGGTGAAGAAATCGATGACCGAGTTCGTTTCCCAATTCCTCACTTGTCTTCAAGTGAAGGACGAGAATCAGGGTCTAGCAAGATTGGCCTAGCCACTGGAGGTATCAGAGTGGAAATAGTACAGTATCTCATTGGACATTTTAATGAGGTTACCATGTACATACAGGGGCCACGAATCTATCATGGTGATCATTGACTGACTCACCAGGTGTGATCACTTCTTACCCAGCCAAGAGTAGGGACATGTAGAGGGATTTTGATGCCTCTACATCCAAGCGATAGTGCGTCTCCATAGGGTGCCTTCAATGATCTTATGAGACTATGATGCATGCTTTACATCATAGCTACGAAAAAGATTATAGGAGGTGTTCAGGATGCAACTGCATTTGATCACGACATTTCATCACCAGATGGATGGTCTGATAGAGCGGACCTTATAGACCCTGGAGGACATGCTTCTGGGTTTCATTCTTAAATATTGTTGTAGTTGGGAGGACCACCTTCAACTGGTGGAGTTTGTGTACAACAACAACTACCACTCCACCATTGTAATAGCATCATTCATGTCCTTGTATGGAAGACCTTGAAGATCACCCATATGCTGGATAGACTCGGGGGAGTTGGCACTAATGGATTCGGAGTTGGTATGAGATACCACTGAGAAGGTGCTGATCATCTAGGAATGGATGAGGACTACACAGAATAGGTATAATTCTAATTCCAATCCAAGATGGAGACCCTTATAGTTTGAAGAGGGGGACTATGTATCTCTTTGGGTCTGACCTCGATGAGTATTGAGAAGATTTGGCTAGGGCGGCAAGCTATCTCAGAGGTTCATCATACCTTTTCATATCCTGAGCAGAGTTGGCAAGGTGGCGTACCACCTAGCCCTTTGTCACCTAATGCATTGGGTGAATGATGTTTTCCACGTGTCACTGGTGAAGAGGTGTGTTCACGATCTATTGCACATCATCAACCGGGGAGAGATGGAAATTGATGATGAGGTGAAATTTGTACAGTTCCCAATGGAGATAGAGGATCAACATGAGCGGGTCCTATGTGGATGTTCAATTCCTTTTGTGTGAGTTTGGTGGTGGTATGGGAATCTTTAGGAGAGCACATGGGAGTGGGAGGCTCATATTCGTGCTCGGTACCCCCATCTGTTTGATTTGATTTGGTTTTGGATTTTAGGAACGTAAATTCATAAGGTAGGGATAATTTAATGTCTCATAAATTCCATTTAAACTTTTATTTAGTAAATGAAATTATTCTAAAACCACTTGCTCTAACGAGATCTGATTCTAAGGCCCGAAGATCTCGAAATGGAAATTTGAACTTTTTTTAAGGTACATTCAGTACATGAAAGAGTGGGTTTGTCTTTCTTTGGAAATAATTCTCTGATCGAAAATCTATGGACACCATTGAACTTGGAAAACTGGTATTCATCTATAATAGTATAAACATCGGCTGAAATGGGCTACGCTGAAAAGATAATTTTTTAACTTTTTGAGAAAAATGATAAAATAAAATAAAAAGTTATTTTATATTCTTTCTCATCCATATAGTGGAGGACAATGACGACGCAGTGTGGGGATGAAGTGGAGATAGGGTGTAATAATGAAGCTTATTAATGTCCCATATCACTCAGTACACTACTGAAATAATGGGAGTGCAACAGCGATGGTGTTTCATAAATGAAACAGTGTAACAACGTAACATCGTAGCATAATTGAAGCGTTGTGACATGTTTCCTTTAATAATTTTGGAATTTTGGAGATAAATGAATTAAAAATTATGGACTCTCTTTATAATATCCAAAGGAATTCCTCTCCAATGAAGAAAAATGATGAACATTAGTGAGTCTTCATCGACTTCGATGAACCTAGAATAACAGATCAGAAAGTGACAATGTCGATGTTGTGAACTATCAAGGATGATCAATTCAACATCGAATGTCAAATAGGTTGGGGTTTGAATTTTATTTCAATGCTGTTACCCACTTATGTTTTTCTAGAAATGATGAACACTGATCAAACCACGAACATATTGATCCGTGATTCGTGCATTTATATGGGAGGGTGACTTTTCTTGGGGAATTATTATCCAGGATTCAAACATTTCGTCAAACGATTTAACTTCAATCCTCAAACCTCCCACTAGATTTAAACCTCTAATGCGGAGTTCTCGGGCCGACACGAACAAGTCCAAAACACCTCTACTCATGTGTTCTTAGTGGCCACATTCTCAAAGTGGTGGATGTTCGATTCTAAGGACTGATTAGGGATGGCAGTGACCCGAGGGACTCTTGGTTGCGGACAGGTCGGATAATGGACTATCAAAGAATCTCAGGTGGACCGTGGAGGTAACCGCGGGCAGAGGAGATGGCGTGCCAATCAACATGCTGTGGTGAATGGGTGATGCAGTGATAAGCATCGCTTGGAAAGGGTGTCCTGCATCCGGGCCACCCAGGTGGTGATGTGCTTCGGTCAATCAACCACGGTTGGAGGAGCTCCGCGTCTTTGGGACCAGCTAAAGCCAGATGTTGCTCGACTACGTCACCCCATTCGATAGGAACACTGCTGGTATGCACTCCAGGAGGACTAGGAAAAGGCTGGTAGGCTACGCCCCAGCCCAACAGTCTGGGGATGGTCCCACAGCTCACCCGGCTGGACCTGCATTGGCGTCTGGACCCACGGCCTAGTGAGCTAGAACTGTGGCCCAGTAGGATCGACACGCACCCTATCATGTTAGTCCCATGCTAGCAGGCCAAAACTAATTCCTTCAGGTCATGTCAGACTAGACTGGGTCGTCAGGCGACCCGACGGGTTCGACCCCCAGCCAAACCGGGCCAGGTCCAGTGAGGCATATTGGGCCTGGCCTAATGAACTATCTGGATGAGATCATCCCCAACCAAAACCAGGTTAGGTCGCATCCATAAAATTAAACTGGGTTATGTGGGACCCTTGGGTCGGGTTGGTCGGGTCGGTCTGACCGAGTCAGACTGGGCCCCGTCATAACTGGCCCCCTGTTTACTTAAACACTTATATCTTACGACCCATGCATCAGATTGACGAACCGTTTGCGGTGTTGGGTTCCTCTTGGTGAGGCTGATCTTTTTTAAATTATTTTTGGTGACTTTAATAGATATAGAGTTACAAAAAATGACTTTAGGAACTTTTATCCTAAGTGTTCTATGTATGGAACCCTGCGTATGGTTGAGGCCTGAAGACTGCTCGACAATGGCCTAGTGGAAAGAGACTATGTTTGACCTAGTAGGCCCACGGTGGGGAGAGGCATTGTGTGACCTAGTGGACCGATAATAATCAACAGGAGGGGTATCTTAGTTTGGCCAATGCGGGAATCATCTCTATGTGACCCGACATGCCCACAGCAGGGAGCAGCTCTGTGTGACCCAACATACCCATGGTACTAATCTGGGATGAGTACCAAAACAATCCAATGATAGTGGTAAGCATCATCTGTGTGAACCGGTTGGCCCACAATACATGATTAAATAAGGGTTATCCAGTAGCTGCGGTGTTCGATGATCTGACAGATGATTCTTCTATCACTACCCTTAATGTATATTTGGTGTGAATTATCTTGTACTTCGTGCATTACATTGAGGATTTTTGTATGGTATTTACTTTTTTGGGTTCCCTATTGTGTTTCATGTTACTCACCAATGCACGGGCCCCAACCATGCGTTTCATGTCCCGTGCAGATGATTGATGCTTCGATAGAGACCTTGGTGGACCAGGACCCGGTGGAGCCCAGTGATACAGGACCAGTCGATGCTTCGACGGTGGACTCGGTGGCCTACGACCAGGTGTGTCCCAATAGAACTGGGTAGACAGAACATACTACTGTGTCTCCCTGTAGCTTCACTACTCTTATGATCAAGTGGGGTTTTCCGTGGATGACCATCGTAACTCTTTTTTTTACTTTTTTTGTTTCACTTATTTTTTTTGGGTCTGTATTTTGGCCCATATTTTTTCAGTTGTACTTTGTACTCATTCTAGTTATAGTAAACTTGTTTTGTTCTTTTAGTGTATTTGGATGTGGTTGGGTGTGTGTGTGTGTACAGGTACTCAGGAAAATGCATCTCACTTTAAGGTTGACTCTTTCGATGCTAGTCGCCAGCCCCTGGCCTTTGGGAGGCGGGAATGGGGAAGTCACAGAAAGGGCCCAAGTGGATGGGTCGTGATAAGATTTATAATCATCATGTTATATTATTTATAGAAAATCAACTAAATCAAAAATATTACAAATTAAAAATTTATTCTTACAAGATCGATTCAAATATAGAGTTTATTGTCACATCTTTGATATTATATAATTTAGAATTTCTTATGGAATATATTAAATTGATAAATTAATCTCATTTAAATATTAAATTATTCTTATGAAACAACAAAGAATTGTTTATTCATGAGTAGAATTCAGAAAAATGATGGTATGATTATATATATAATCGGTTCAAGAAATATTTTACATAGAAGAAGAAAATGTGTTCGTTTATATGTAGTTTAAATTTAGTGTTATTTACATAAATGTTTTAATTTCTATAAATATTAAGTGATAATTTATTTACATAGAAATGGTTTGTTAATAATTGAATGATTTTTTTGGATAAGGATTGAATGAGTTTTTATTATTATTTATTTCTGTAAAACTGTAGCAGTTTTTAACTGATAATGGGATTATTATTTTTAATTGGAAGATCAATGAAATTTTTAAAATGACTAAATTTGGTTTTCTTTTAAAATATTTTTTCATGATAATAATGAAATCTAAAATATATATACATGAAGAACATATTTTATTGAATAACAGTATTTCCAAATTTTTATTTTCAATTAAAAGTGTTATCAATCTTGATGTATATGTTTTATGAATAAAAGATAGAAATAATAAGGAGAAAATAATTTTTATGCTTCGAGGGGTTTATAAAAAATCAATATAAAACATCAAATAACTTTTTAGGACTATACTTTGGAACCATATTTAATTATAGAGATTCAACTTCTATCAATTGTGGTTTAACACAATAATGTGATGCATCAATTAAAAGATCACAATAAAATATTTTATTCCTTATAAATATTAAGGGTTGAATTCTTGTACTATTTTTGTAAGAACCCTATAAATATTGTCTAAATAAAATAAAAAAACTTACATTTTTCACTAGTAGTGTTTAATTAGAGATTATATGACCACTATTAATATGATTGTGTGTTATATGCATTTAATTTCATTATATTTCACTATAAATATGATTTTATAAAGGTATTATTTTAATGAAATAATTTTATGATGCAATTTAATGTTTTAAAATGATTAATTGAAAAAATTAATTTAATACAATCCTGATTCATTGTAATCAGCATAATTATGACAACTTCATCTTTCTTCCCATTTATTTTATTTCTTTTTAAAATCCAATTTTGATAAATTTATGACACTTATTGATGATATAATATTATTTATTTACCTTTATATTAAATTTATGTTGAATAATAATTATTCAATATAGTCGATGTATATTCATATAAACATATGTACTTTTTTTTATAAAATCATCACACTGTAATTTAAATAATTCATTTGACATCTATCATTTTATTTTTATTCAACCAAATTCTTAGAAGTGGGAAATCAATCCCTATGGTAGATTAAAAATTCAATATAATTATATGATAACCTTTACTTAATATCATTTCTATAAGGGATACATACACTAATATTCCGATTTACTGATATAAAGATATAATTTCTTAATTTTTTACTCTGTATTTATATAATTAATTGAAATTATAATTTTTTTTAAATATTATAATTATATAAATATTTAATTTATAAATCCCTGATATTATTAAATAAACTCCATTTTGTTAACATTCATAATTAATTCATGTCTTCAAAAAAATATATATTAATATAATTTTATACAATCTTAATCATTGGACTTCAATATCCTTAAATACCACAAACAATAATCTTCAAATTGAGATTTCAAAATAATATTTAATGATATAAAATATTTGTATAGAATTGGGTATTAATTTTCTTATAAATATATCCTATAGTTATAAAAAAATATAATATACCAAAAATTATTTTAATACAGTAATTATCAAATGTAAGGTGAAACGTTTTGTTTGAAAAAACTCTAATCCAAATGTAGTGTGAACAAGAAACCAAAAACTATTTTAAAAATAAATTTCAATTAAAAAACATAAATAAAAAATCTAGATTGTATTAGATAAATTAGTATCCTCCATGTTTTTCACGTTGGTTTATGAATATCACTCTGAATTATCTAAAATAATTATTCATCCAATGATGTCTAAAAGTTTCTTTAAATATTCTAACATAAGGGAAGGATTAATATTTAATTAATAGTATTCCAGAACCCTGGAATTAATGTATGATGAAAAATGGGAGCTTCATATTTAGAGTTTCAGATAATTATTGGTACCAGATGAGTAGTTAAATTTTAAAAATTATTCCTTTTAAAATTTTATCACTATATGGATGTCAAGATAGAATCTATAGAAAATCATAACCTAGTTACATATAAAGGGCCTCGGGTTGAAGTAATTAAGAAAAAAATAAAAAACTAAACATTACCTTATTTGATTTGAATATGCGGGCCAGTTCCTCTAATTTTCGATGATTTTTTCTTGAAGGAACTAATATTGGATCCCTTTAGATCATTCGAAAGTTATTTAATAGCCATATTTTATATCTAAAATTGGTCTCTGGGGGATATACTGGATAATAAAATATTATTTAGACATCATTGCAAACAACATAGCACCATTCCTTTGATTTTGAATGAATTACATCGATTGAGGTTCTCAGATATTCTATTTCTCACTCTATAATTTGGGAGAGAAGAGAGGGAGGATCTCAAATTTGAGGAAATGAATAGTCCTTAAAATTTTGTTCTTCTTGGGTCTTATATATGAATGTTTAATATCCTTTAAAAAGTAATTATATCCTCCTAATAACAAAAAACTTGTAAATAAACCAAAAATTAAACTAAATGACTTAGTTATTGTGTCATAAATGTCATTTAAATTTGATAAATTATAACATAAAATTAATGTTTCATATGTCTAATATTGGGCAATCATAAATAAATAAATAAAATTAATACTATTTTACTTTAATATAATCATAAATAAATCTAATAATTATTATTATAAACTTGAATAATATTGATTTTATTTATTTCATGGTGATATGTAAAAGTCAACCATCACGTGAACCCCATGGTGGGGCCAAACATGTTCTATAGTCCTATTTATTAAAAGAGGGAAAACACTTGAATACATTTAGTGTGTGAACCTCTATGACCATATTTTGGTAGTAATGGGAACTACCCGCAAACTAGAAGTAGAGTCTTGAAACCCATTATTGTACCATCTATGCTATAGTTGTTTTAATAATCACAAATAATGTCTAATGACAAACTCTACTCTTTCATTCCATTGAATATCTCTATGCAAATCAATTATATCAGACTAAACAATATACTTTAATAAGTAAATAAATTATATTTATAAATCCATATATTTAAAACTGTATTTTTTACATGTATTTTTTATGTCACTTAGTCGTGAAATTTTATGTGTAAGATAGACTCTTCATAGGCTTTTTTATATTTCATTGCAACTAACTGATGTTCGACACACCGATGTTCGACACACCGATGTTCAACACACTGAAGATGACACACTGATGACGAAACGCCGAAGATGACACAGAAAAGATGACATAGTGAAGATGACATGCTGAAGATGACACACTGAAGATGACACACTAAAGATGACACACTGAATATGACATGCTGAATATGACACACCAAAGATGACACACTGTATATGACACACCAAATATGAAAAACTGATTATTACACAATGAAGATGAATCATCGAAGATGAAACACCGATTATGATACACCGAATATGATAGAACAATGCATACAAACCAAAGATGACAGACCGATGAAACCGACCTACCGATACTCATAAATAACTATTCCATTTTTTGTTAATTAAATGTTATTTATAAAATTCATATTTAGACAAAATAATGTTTCAGACTTTATTTAATGTTGTCTATATGAATATCTGTAGACAATACGAGGTACATGCACATGTATAGACCTTCATGCCTGCTAGACCTTGATGTGTAAAAGGATTACAAGCTCAACCTAAAATGAGTTGCTGAACCTAATAAAAAAGAAAAAAGGTGGGCTATGTTAATATGAAAGATATTGAAAATAGAAGAACTCAAAGTTTGAGTATACAAGATGTTTAATATTACAAGTTGCATCCTACTGAAGCTCACTGAACACCCTGACATTGAAGAGCTGAACCTTCACACACCTGGAAGCTAGATTACAGAGAGTACGATACTCTGTTTTAGAGCCAACTTCTAGAAGAGGACTAGAATATCTTTTTCTTTACATCCATTTAGTCTAGAGCTTTACTTCACAACACAATGAGATTTTTAAAATCTTTTATTCTTTTATAACTCTATTTAGATATTGTGTTTACTATTTTAGTAGTGTGTGTTTCTATTTGTGTCACACACACTGCCTCCTGAGAATAACTCGAGGATACCAAAATATCTTCAATATTAATTCCTTTTTACTCTTGTATCCCACGTATAACTGTGGGAGAGATCATGTGTGATCTGTTAATTAGTTTTTTCCCATGAATAACTATGGTAGAGGTCAAGTGTGGACTGGAAATCCCTACGTGCTATTGTGAACCCTGATCCAGGGTGTGGATCAAATGTTTATTAATATAAACTACTTAGTGGAAGGTGATCACCAAGTTAATAGGACTATGTATCAGCATAATATTGAACCTCTTTTTTTAACCACCGCGATATTTGTCTTATATTTTTAATTTGTTATGTATTTTTCACATAAAGATAAACTAAACCTTGATAGTTAGTTTATAAAGTGTTTATATCTATTTTGATTTAGAATATTAGCTTTAATTTTTTTTGATAATCTTATATTTTTAAAACTGAGAACTAATCACTCTTATAAGAAACTAATTGAACTTTCACAGCTTTTATAAATTCACTACCAGCTGACTTTGATTTTATTTTCATAGGGGATGATTTTTTTAAAGAACCAATTTTTAACCAAATTTTTTAGATACTCAATTAACCACCTATTGAGTAATCTACTTCGAACAACGTTTGGCATCAGAGTAATTTTTGAATGTTATTGTTAGATTTTAATATTTTTTCAACTGTGATTATAGTTGTTTTTTAAAGATATCAAAATTTTTGTTATTTCAAATTTTTTATCTTTATGAAATTATAATAAAATATGTATTATTAAAAATATATTAGAAGGGGCGGGTACTAATAGACCACCTTTCTTTAGTGGAACTAACTATGCTTAGTTGAAGCATAAAATGAAAATACATCTAGAAAGCATGGGATTTTAAATTTGGACTGATATTGAAAGTATATATAAAATTCTTAAAACTTCTAGAAACACTTGGGATGAACCTACCAAGACTCCTTATAACAATAATTGTAAATAAATGAATGCTTTGTACTGTGAACAAGGAGATGAAGAGTTTAACTGTATCTCTTCTTGTAAAACTACATATGTGATTTGGGACACTCTATCTGTTTCTCTTGAGAGAACATATAATGTTAAAAAAATGAGATTAAATACTTATACTATTAAATATGAAAACATCAGAATGAAGCATGATGATTCAATTTCTGATATGTATCTCAGGTTCAATGAAATTGTGAATACCTTGATTTCCTTAGGAAGACAAGTAATAGCCAAAGAGCAGATTATGCAGATTCTGTGATGCTTTCCGAAAATATGGCGTGGAACGTCTGTTTCAATTGTAGAATCATGATATATTGATAATATTCCATTGAAGGAATTTATTATCAAATTAATGATGTATGAAGAGGAATGAATGGTAAATCAAGAGGATGATGAACCAAAACTAAAGTTCATAGCCTTCAAGACAACTGCATCGAAAAGCAAAGACAGGTATAAAGTTCAAACTGCTATTTAAAGCTCATAAAGTGACGAAGTAGCTTCAGACAGTGATGAATAAATGTCCCAACTGGTGAGTTGAATCAAGAAATTTTATAGGAATAAGATGCTTTTCAAAAAACCCAATTACAAAGGAAAGTATGATAACAAGGGAAATTTGAAAAAGTATTGGAATATATATGAGAAATCAGAAGAGATAATTTTATAAGAATGTAAAAGGAAAGAACATGCATGTATGGTTGTCCAAAGATGAAATACCAGAAAAAGTATGAAAATAATGATAGAAGGTATAAGAAAGCAACGAAGGCCACCTGGAGTCCCTCTAAGGATAGCTCAAGTGAATCTGGATCTTCTCATAATGAGAAATATGATGTGGATAATATGTGTTTTATGAAAAAAACAACTAAGGAAACCTTAGACTCTCTTGTACATAATTTTTATAATTCTGAAAGCGAGTCAGAGAATATGAAAAATGGTGAATTATTATAATATTGCAACGTGCTAGAAGAAACATGTAATGAGTTGAAAGATAAGTATAAATATTTGAAGAAACAACATGCTCTTAAAATGAATGTTAACTCTGAACATACAAATGAAAAAGATAATAATTATCAACAACACAACGAGAACATTGAACTAAAATTTTATAATGAGAAATTAATGAAAGAATTTGAAAAGTTTTCTAATGGGAAAAATACTCTTACACAAATACTTGGTAAAAAATAGCTGTTAAGTATAATTCTAGGATAGGATATTAACTAGGACAAATTAATTTGTCCAAATCCAATTATGTAACCAAATCTGGAAAATCTACTACCTTTTTCAAAAACCAGAATTTTACAGTATGTTTCAGTTCCACAAATTTATTTGCTGCATCTAATTCTTCAGGACCAAACATATTTTACATTTCAAACACTCTATATTATTCATATAAGAAACCCATAAGACATATTTGGGTACCTAGAGAATATATTACTAATGTATGTGGACCCAAAATAATATGGGGACCAAATTCATTTAATGGATAAACTGTTTTGTAGGTAAACTTCCTAAAGAGCTCCTGTAAAAAGATGTAGTACTTGGACAGTGGGTGTTCAAGCCATATGAAGTTGTATTTTTCAATCTTTAAAAGTCTTATCAATATTGATAGATGACATGTAACATTTGGTGATAATGGTAAAGGAAAAATCATCATCCTAGACCAGATTGGTAACCCTAACTCTATTTCAATTTCTAAAGTACTATATGTTTATAGATTAAAGTATAACCTTCTTAGAATATCTCAATTTTTTGATGATGGATTTAATGTTAAATTCAGAAATGATTCATTATATGTTTTTTATGACAAGAATAACTTAGTATTTACTGATTTTAGAAATGAT
This sequence comes from Viscum album, assembly GCA_963277665.1. Lineage (NCBI taxonomy): Eukaryota > Viridiplantae > Streptophyta > Magnoliopsida > Santalales > Viscaceae > Viscum > Viscum album. The sequence goes on from OY728137.1 coordinate 1,105,441,036, forward strand.
AATGTATATACTATAAATCTAGACACACTAGATTCACATAATGTGTCTTGTATAAATGCCTTTCACAAAGAATCCTGGATCTAGCATAGAAGACTAGGACATTGAAACATACACTCTCTTAGGATGTTAACTAGAAAAGGATTATTCAAATAAATTCCCAAGTTAGAGTATCCAGACAATAATGTTTGTAATCCTTACCAAAAAGGAAATCAAGATAAAATCTCTTTCAAACCAAAGAAAGAAGTAACTTCTTCTCAACCAATCGAGTTGGTTCACATGGAATTGTTTGGACCATCTAGAGTTTCAAGTCTCAATGTGAATCACTATGAATATGTTCTTGTAGATGATTTCTCTAGTTACACCTGGACCTTTTTCCTAGCTCATACAAGTGAAACTTTTCCACATTTTACCAAGTATGCTAGGTCTGTAGAAAATCACAGTGGTTTTAAGATTAAATCCTTAAGAATTGATCATGGTCGTGAGTTTTAAAATCATGATTTTGAATATTGTTTCTCACAAAATAGCTATAATCATAACTTCTCGGCTCCTAGGACACCTCAACAGAATGGTGTGGTAGAAAGAAGAAATAGAACCTTATAGAAAATTTCTTAGTCTATGCTTAGTGAATATAATCTACCCATTTATTTATGGGATGAATCTATTAATACATATTGTTACATAATTAATAGAGTCTTAATCAGACACATCCTTAAGAAAACTCCTTATGAGTTGTGGAATTATAGGAAACCCAAAGTAGGTTATTTTAAATTGTTTGGATGTAAATTTTATATTCTAAACACTAATGATAAATTAGATAAATTTTCCTCCAAAAGTGATGATGGAAAATATCTTGGATATTCTATGTCAAGAAAATCCTATAGAATCTTTAATAAGAAAACCAAATGTGTGGAAGAATTTGTACACATCAAGTTTGTTGAAGAAGATCCACATGAGCCCAAGACCTCACTATAAAATATTAAATTAGTTATGTCAAATCTGGATTTTTATGATTAAACCTCAAATCATCCTATGAAGGAATCTGTTAAAACATCCAATTTTGTGAATTATCCATATCCTAACCATAGTGAACCAGATCAACCTGACCGATCTAAAATATAAATTCCTACCTTATTTAGACCAACAAGGATCCTTAAGAATCATCCCTTAGATGATTTTGTTAGAGATTTAAATAGAGGAACTCAAATGAGAGCTTCTTTGAGGAACCAGGTTGAACATCAAGATTTATTGTCACAACATGAACCTAAAAATATCAATGATTCAATCAATGATGAATTTTGGGTAATGGTCATTCAAGAAGAACATAATCATTTTGAAATAAATAAGGTTTTGAAACATGTAAATAGAAAAAAGGATACTTTGACTAGAGGAACCAAATGGGTGTTGAGAAATAATGTAAATGAAGCTAGAAATATAATTAGAAATAAATCTAGACTAGTTCTAGAAGGATATAATCAAGAAGACATAATTGATTATGAAGATACTTTTTCACTAGTAACTAGACTTGAGGAAAATAAAAGCTTAGATACAACACAATTGGACTTTAAACATTATCAAATGGATGTTAAAAGTGAATTTTTAAATGGTTGTATAATTGGGGATGTTTTTGTGGAACAAACCCCGGGTTTTAAAAATTCACTTTTTCCAAATCATGTGTTCAAATTATCGAATGCTTTATATGGCTTGAAACAAGCTCCAAGAGCATGGTATGAAAGGTTGAGTAATTTTATTATTTCTAAAGGCTTTACAAAATAACTCGTAGACCCTACTTTATTTATAAAAATAATTTCAAAAGAAGTTTAAATAGCCCAATTATATGTAGATAATAATACCTTTAGGTCTTCAAATAATTATTTATGTAATGATTTTTCAAAAATAATACAAAGCGAGTTTGAAATGAGTTTAATGGGTGAACATAATATTTTCATTGATTTCAAATATTTCAAAATAAAGAAGGTATTATTTAAAATCAAATTAAGTAAACTAAAGATCTTTTGGAAAGATATGGCTTTGAAATCATTAACGGTAGTGAAATCCCTATAAGTTTTATATGTAAGCTAGTTCTTAATGAAAATGGAAAATCTGTTGATCAGAATGCTTATAGAGGAATGAATGGGAGTTTTCTGTACGTAACTACTAGTAGGCCAGATATTATGTTTAGTATGTGTATGTGTGTGATATTTCATGAAAAACCAAAGGAGTCACATTTAAGTGGTGTTAAAAGAATTTTTAAATATCTCAAGCATACAACTAATTTATGATTGTTCTATTCTACATGAAAACATTTGATTTAGTTATCTTTTCAGATTCTGACTTTGGTGGATGTAAGTTAGATAGAAAGAGTACCACTAGAACATGTAACTTTTTGGGAAAGTCTCTAATATCATGGTGCAGTAAAAAAACAAAATTCAGTTGCATTATCAACTGCTGAAGCAGAATACATTGCTGCTGGTTTTTGTTGTGCACAAATTTTGTGGATGAAACACACCTTATTAGACTATGGATTTCAATTCAGAAGTATCCCCATAAACTGTGAAAACAATAGTGATATTGAAATTTATAATAATCCAATTTCTCAATCTAGAACAAATCATATTGATGTAAGATGTCATTTTTTGAGATATCATTATCAAAAAGGTGATATAACTCTTGATTTTACTGGGACTGAACATCAGCTGGCAGATATATTCACTAAACCTTTAAACTATGAGAGAACAAACTAAATAAGACATAAAATAGTAATTATAGATTCTTGAAACTGATCTATTGAAACCAATCCTTGTAACCAATCTCTTGAAACCGATCCTTGAAAATGATTCTTGAAACTAATCTCTTGAAACCGATTCTTGAAACTAATTCTTGAAACTCATATCTTGAAACCGATTCTTGAAAAAAATCTCTTGAAATTGATGTTGTGAATCTAAGATTGTGAAATCGATCCTGTCAAACCGGTCTTATGAATCTGATATTGTAAAACCGATTCAATGTCACTGATGCAATTAAGTTTTTTTATTAGTCTGTCTGTTTTAAGTAAAATGAAATTATTTTGGTATACTTATTTCCGCATTTTTAATTTTATTCATTATTATTTACAATCCCTAAATGATATACTAATTCAAATCCATCCCGACCATTCACCTTACCACTGTTGTAAAGCTTTCTACCCTTTTTCACTCTACCTCTCGACCCTCATCCTCAACTCTTTTGGAATCTAGAGCCTCGACATAGAAAGGACCAAGCATCCTATAGAAGAGAGAAGCCAATCTTTGTCTACTAATCATCAGAAAGGTGACTCTAGTGGGGATGAAAAACAAATATTAGAAAGTTGAGTGGTCACAACATATATGGAATTATCTGTAGAGTGGATTTTATCAAGAAAGTCATTTTTATTAAAAGTACTAGAATCTCAAGGGAGGCTAAGATGGTTTGCTAACAATGAAATACCATATTATCCCCAACTAGTGCATGAATTTTATCAACATTTTATGATATCTTTAGGTGAAGCTGAGGCAGTAAGAATTAAGTTAGTAGTAAAGGAAAATGAATTAGATTTTTCATCTAAGGAATGGGTTGAGTTCTTGAAGATACCTCATGAAGGTGTCTATGCTGATTATCTGGGTAATATTTCTCCCCATCTAATTTGTTTTATAATGAAGATGATCTTAAGGAGACAACTGGAAATAGAGAATCTAGGATGAGTATTGAAAATGATTTTGAATGAGAAATAAGATTTCTTTCTAAATTTATACAACATCAAATCTGTCCAAGGAAGGGTGATTTCTCTGCTGTGAAGTATCAGGATGTAGTTCTGATCTATCTATTGAAACATGAGATAAAAGTGAAACTATAGAGGTATCTCATGGTGCAAGTATCTAATTTGATATATCTATCCCAGAATGAAACATGTTTGTACTATTCGAGGATGATCTATGCCATGCTAAAAAGGTTAGGCTATGTATAAGATGGATATGATGTGATAAGTGCATGTAGTGGTTTTTGTCTTCAAAAAGGAAATGGTAAAAGGATGAAGATATTCTAGAACCCTTGGAAGAAATGTTTGGTAGGTGATGAGGAAAGGTTATATGAAGATTACAATCTGGTTGACCATCCTACCAGACCAAATGATCAAGTTGATCCAGGTATCAAACCAAGAGAGGAACCAATTTATTCTGATGAGGAAGCAGAGACTGAAGTGCCAAGAGAAGAAGGATCTCCTTTTGATGAAAAGTGTGATACCGATATTACTGAAATCTCCAAGGACTTGTCTTATGGACCTGCTAGTCCACCTTTAAACTTACCCTCAAGAGAGTATGTGTTAGTCGATGAGATGAATAAGAGACTGAGGTTACTGGTGTTGAAGGTTATGTAAGTAAACCAAATGAGGAGTCTGATGATGATGATGATGATGATGATGATGATGATCATGATGATGATTATAGTGATGAGGAGGATGATGAAGGAGGAAATGATGAGAATATAAGTGATTCTTTGAAAATGGGACAACAAGTAGTTGGTAGATCCAGTGATGAATTTTTTCATGGAGCTAGTGATGGTGTTGAGCATGTTGAACAAGAGACTATTGATCATAGAGATGCTGAAAATGAGGACAGTTCCCCCCATCCTAATGCCGAATATGAAAACATCATTCAGTAATTGAATGAACTTATGGTTGCTGGTCATGAAGAAGAAGTTGAGGATCAAGGGCCTCAATTTGAGGAAATTCTTAGAGATGTTAAAGTGGCTAGAGCACATGCAGAACCTGAAGTTCAGTTAGTGCCTCTACCCAGAAATGTTATTATGGCCAGATGGTAGGATGAAGAAGTTGTTGTATATGAAGTTGTTCGTGATCCTCAGGGGAGAACAATCATGATTGACAATGTTGAGCCAAGAGACTGGCCCTGTACTAGAGAGTGGAATAATGATCCAGGATACATTATTTTTTGGTTTGGAGTATGACTCAGATGAGGAGAGGGTTCCATATCCTTCTTTTCCACAAGTCCAAGCTGAAGCAGAACCTATAGCACCTGTTCCACCAATTGCACCTCTAGTAGTAGAGCCAATAGAATAGGTAGTATTAAGTGAATATGACACTAATGATGATTTAGAACAATTCAAAAATGATATATGTGAGTTAGTGATAGCTGTAGTTGGATCTAGAAGTGAACCCTCTACTTCACTAGTTATTTCAGACGTTGATACAGTGAAGATTTCATGAATAGTGATTCAGGATATTCTACTAAATCTCATTTACACTGTAGGAACCATTATTTGGAACAACACTTTGCTGAGAGAAGAGGTAAAGAATATGAGAAATGAATTAAATTCTCGAGCCACTGAATTCAATACTTTTTTTACTGGTGTACTAGAAGTTCATAGGAACTTGGTGACTCATATCCTTAGTGTAGACCTAATAAAGTTGAAAGAAGATCATGGAAAACTTTTAAATGGCCCATCCAGTTCTAGAAGTGGAAAAGGTGTTGTTACTAATTTAGAGTCTTTCAAGGTTGTGATGAGAGAGGAACTCAAATGTCTCTATAGTGTTTCAGAAAAAGAAACTCTTGAAAAGGTTCACAGAAATACATACCATGTGTACCATATTGTCAGATAGTGCAAAAATGAATCCACATCTACTGAGAAGGAAATTAGAGAGAAAGTGAAAAAGTACTTTACTAACATTTCTACCAACCATGATCTGATAAATAGAATCAAGTTTCTGGAAAAAAATCTCAGAATACCTACAGTCAAAGAAGCGATAAAGAAACAAGTTACTCAGTTGATGGTGTTTACCCCTTTGCTGAATAAATTCATGGAGAATAAGGATGAATTTGAGAAAGTTATGCAATATGGTGGTGAAATAATTAATGATTTCATTAATCTTCTTAAGCCATATCTACTTGTCCAGGCTGAAGCAATTGTGTTCCCTCATGCTGCTTCCATTGGTACCCCCTCTCGGCCTCCTGGTCCAATGATTTTCTCTCAAGAACTTTCCCATATTCAACCGGTCATTACAGAGCAATCTTTCAGTCATGTGTTCGCAGAATGAAGGCCTATCCATGCATCAAATGTACCTACAAGTGTTGTCCTACCTAGGTTTATCTTCAGAACACCTCTTCCCTCTACCTCTACCAAACCATCTCATCCTACTCTAGATCCTTTAGATAAAGTAAAATCCCCCCAACAGAAAAACACATAGTGATGGATTGCATCATTGATAGGGATCTGTTCTTTTGTTTGGAATGTACTCTTCCTAATGGAAATATTTCTGATATCTTTTTATTATATTCTTCCTCTTACATTATGTTTCTTTTTTCACTTTTTGCTAATCCCAAAATGGAGAGAAAGAAGTTGCATGCTTTATTAATCTAATGGGGAGAAATTCTGGTAGATGACAGATGACACATGGCATGTACTCAACATAATACATTAATTGAGTGGGATATTTTTTTATAAACATAAACATTGGATGTATTTAGTTATATTGAATAATCAAATTTAGTGAATATTTTTCTATGTCCAATTATTATTATTCTTTATGTTTACATGTATGTCATAATTTGTGATTATCAAAAAGGGCGGATTGTTGGACCCTCTATGCTATAGTTGTTTTCATAATCAAAAATAATGCCTAACTATAGATTCTACTCTTTCATTCCATTTAATATGTATATGAAAATAAATTATATCATACTGAACAATATACTTTAATAAGTCAATAACTTATATTTATAAATCCATATGTTTACAAGTGTATTTTTTTACATGTATTTTTGGATGTAACTTAGTCGTATAATGTTATGTGTAAGAAAAACTGATGTTCGACTTGACACACCGATGTTCGACGCACAGATGTTCGACACACTGATGTTCGACACACCGAAGATGAAACACTGAAGATGACACACCAAAGATGATCCATCGAAGATGACACATCGAAGATGACACACTAGGGATGACACACTGAAGATGACACACTAAAGATGATATGCCGAAGATGACACACCTAATATGACACAACAAAGATGACACACCAAAGATGACAGACTGATGATAATAGACAACAGATGACATACCGATAAAAATGACTCACTGATAGTCATAAATAAATATTTAATTTTTATTAATTCCAAGTTATTTCTAATGGTCATATTTAGAAAAATTAATGGTTCTGAAATTATTTAATGTTTCTTGTAGGACTATCTGTAGAAAGTCTGAGGTACATGCACGTGCAGAGACCTTCATGCATAATGGACCTAGAAGTATAAAAGGATTACAAGATCAACCTAAAATGAGTTTTTGAAATTTCTTGAAAAACAAAAAGGTTGGATGTGTGAATGAGAAACATATTCCAAATATAATAACTCGAAGCTTGAGTATACACAGAGTTTAATATTACAAGATGCATCCTTCTTAAGCTCCTTGAACACACTGACAATGAAGATATGAACCTTAACAGACCAAGAAGCAAGATTACAGAGACTACAATACACTGTTTTTGGAGCCAACATCCAGAAGAAGACTAGAATATAATTTTTTTTACATCCATTCATTCCAGTGCTTTACTGCACAACACATAGAGATTTATAAACTCTTTTTTATTTTATATATATGGTATGATCTTGTGTTTACTATTTGAGTAGTGTGTAAATATATTTGTGTCACACACACTATCTCCTGAGCATAACTAGATGATACAAAAATATCCTAACTCTTAATTATTTTTTACTCTTGTATCCCACATAGAATTGTGGAAGAGATCCTGTGTGATCTGTTTATTAGTTTTTTTTCACTAATAATTATGGTAGAGGTCAACTGTTACCTGGACAGCCCTGTGTACTGTTTTGAACCCCGATCTAGGGTTTGGATTAGAAGTTTACTAATATAAACTGCTTGAATGAAGGTGATCACCAAGTGAGGAGGACTAAGTCTCAAATTGAGACTGAACATCTTGTTTTTATTGTTGTGTTGTTTGTCTTATATTTTTTTATCTATTATGTATTTCTCACATTAAGATAAACTAATCTTTGATAGTTAGTTTATCAAGTGTTTATATCTATTTTGATTTAGTAGTTTAGCTTTAAAAAAATGTCTTATCTTAGATTGGTAAAACTGAGAAGTAATCAATCTTTTGAGAAACTAATTGAACTTTCACGACTTTTATAAATTCACTACAAACTGACTTTGATTTCATTTTAATAGGGGATGTTATTTTAAAGAACATGTTTTTAGCAAAAAAAAATTAGATACTCAATTCACCCCCCTCTTGAGTCATCTACTCCGACCAACACCCATCAAAGCTCCTAAATAGATAATTTATAGTTATAACAAAGACAACATATCATATGAACACATGTCATGTAGTGTAATCTTATTTTTATACAATATCTCATAAATAAATTTTCATAACCTATGTCACCATTCCTAATTTATTTGTTTATTGATTGTATGAAAATTTTGGATGATCTTACCGTCTTAAACCATGGCCATGGATTTAGTGAAGGTACTACCATCCTGGTTAATTAGGCTTGAGACATCGTTTTTTCTACTTAGATGTTTCAAACCATTCCTTGACTATTCAACCAATTTCATACCATTAGATACACATAAAACACAAGCTACCTTGACACAATATAAATGATATGGTTTTCATATTTCATAAAATTATGTGATCAAATATTACCAATAGATAATGAACTCATGTTAAGGGGCCAATGCACATGTTCATATATGGGAACAACCAATGAAAGTAATAACATGTGGAATAATTATTGGTGGGTTAATCATCTTGATCTCAACTACTTGAGATCACAAAGTAATAACTTTATGATAATAATACTCAGTGATTATGACCTCCCAACACATTATAGTCATCAGTCATCTATGTTCTATCAGAATGATGTATCTTGACCATAGGTGTAACATCCCACCCATCACCCGTCATATTTTGTAGATCCAATGGTTCTACTAACCTTAGGTGACACCCCCTGACACCAAAGGATGGATTAAAATTCCAAGGGATTATAAGATAATTGGTGGATTATTTTTCCTTAATCAAACACTTAGTAATGTGGAAAAAATTATAAACACAACCATGATACTATATAATGCATGAGAGTAAACATGAAATCTCAAAATCCTTGAAAACAAATATAAAAAAATTAGTAACATAAATTAAGATACAATATCTCTCAAAACCAAAAAGGAATCTTGATGAATTGACACCATTATGGAATAACTCCAAACAACTAACCCAAATATCTCTAAGATCCTTCTACCATCACCAACCCTGTAGCATCATGATAACATGCTAAATAAATGTGAAATCATCCTCTTACATGCATCATAATATTCAAAAACTACATACTCACCATTTTGAATATGAATGGAGTGATTATATCAACTCAGTATAAAAAACACAAGACTTCCCAATTCATTCCAATACAACAAGAATAAGTTAGCTCACAGTTCTATAAACCATTATAAAAAATGATATAAAATTTTTATATTAAATGAAAAAATTATAAGGTTTTCCATTGTTATTAATATAAATAAAATATCCATTTTTATAAGTAGTTAATATTTTTATTCCTCTATTCATACCAATTCAACATACTCATAGACACATGCATACATCCAATATAATAGTTCAAATACTCATCAGTGGTAACTCATATTCGATACCAAGTTGTCTCTTAATTGTACACCTATGTTCCCCAATTTTTATAGGCATCCATGTCTTAATCCAATAAGTCACCTCATAATGAAAATAATGAAAACACACAAACTCATATATTCAATTTACTCTTTTAACAATAATATTGGAAACCATTGTTATTTCAATAATTTTATAAATAATATACAAATTTTCAACAAAAATAAATTCTTTTTAATCAATTAAACAAAAAGGTTTATCCAATTGTAAATAACATGATTTTATATTAAGTCATTATAAATTCATTTTATAAATCCATTCATTCATGTATTATAAAAATTAGTGAGAGAGAGAATCCACCTTTAACTAATGGTTAACCTTTATGAATTAAAGAACTATGATCTTGCTAAATTGGGAATCATTATCTTTTTCCTTTAATGGATCCATATGAATCCTAATCAAAAAAATGATCTCAATCATTGATCTATAAATGAATGATCTAATCTAATGGTTATTTGAAGATAATATGTAAAGGTAATTAAAGAGAATAAAAATACAGAGACTTAATGTGATTTGTTGATCAGACACAACATGTTCCAATGAAATAAGCCACCAGAAGGAAAAAAGAACACCAAAATAAACTACTAGAAAATTGATAGTTAGGGTCCCAGAATAAAAGCGATATAATAAGGGTTCTGATTGCCTTTTCATGTTAAAAATGAAATTTTTTATTTAATTAATTGTTTTTCATAGATAGGTCTCACTGTTTAAGAAATTTTTCACCAACAGTACAACTCTATAGTCTTAAAATTCCATATCACATGGATTTATTATATGGTTTATACAACCATGTTCCCGAGAAAACAAATTCTTATTTTCCATGTCATGTGTTTACCTAATAAATTTTCATGGTTTCCCCAAATTGTAAACCTATATTACACCTCCTCCTACATTTCCTCATCCTACCAAATGGTTACCTAGAGAATTTTCATAGTTTTTACTAACCATAAAACTTCTAAAATCCTTCAGAAACTCACCAAAATCTCTAAAAAATAACCAAGACTATGTCCAACCAAACCATATCATAAAAAACATAAAATATAATCACACTCCTTAAACTAGAAGTATTTAATTATCCCCACCATTAGGATATACATCCTTTTAAATCTGGATATTTGAAATGATTTGGAAAATCTCTAGGCATTCTCCTAGAAAAAAGTCATGTCGTTCCCTTGTATTCTCTTAAATCTGACTATGTTTCCATGACACCCAAACAAAATTTATTTAATTTACACACATGATTATCTATATTCTATAAAAAATATGTATCACTGTATGGATAAATTCTGGATCTTATTCAGGATCCATATGATCTAATTAAATCACATGGTTAGGGTCAAGCTGGTAATTATTCAATTGAGATGCATGAAATACATTATGAAACAAACTGAACCTTGTAATTAAAGACAATTCATTATCCAAATATACAATACATTCATGTATCTCAATATATCCAACATACAAAGGAGAAAACGTCCCTCTTTTATATAAATAATAATGCCCCAACCTTAAAGAGACCCTCAAGAAAACATGCCCCCACTAAAAATGATAATGACTAATGATGATGGTTTTTATAAGATTTAGGATGAATTTGGGTTTTTTATTTTTTTTCTTGATCATCTTAATCTTCCCTATCATCTCAAGATCCACACTATACACAATTTTTTTGAAGTCCATTTTGTCTATACCCAAAAAAAAATCTAGAAAGGTAAGGATGTCCAAACAATGATTTGAACGGATCAATATATATTGTGGCTTGATAACAATTGTTATAAGAGAAATATATTAAAGGTAAATGATACTCACATGATCCATCTAAATACATGATAAAATATTACATAATTTCTTCTGATATTTGGATCATCCGCTCTGGTTGTCTATCTATTTTTGGATGATATTTCATGATCATGGTCAACTGTTTTTAAAGGTATTACTGAAAGGGTTTCCAAAACCAAGTGGTAAACCTTAGGTCTTGGTCAGATATGATTTAATTAAGTACACCATAACACTTTGATTCTTACTAGATGTAATGAATTTACAGGTCATCTAGCTTATTGGAATCATGGATTGGAATGATGTATGATAGAGTTTTGAGTTGGTACACAATCACCTAGTTTCACCATGATTCTGAAGCATTATAGATAACAACATAACAATTTCAATAGAAATTTTATCCAAATTAAAAAATAATATATGTAAGTATTTCACCATAACCTATGTTCTCTGATGTTCATCCTAAAACTTATAATAGGTGGGGGTATTTAGAGACATTTTAACCACTATTAATTTCATATATGACCATTAATAATGGGTACTCAATTATTTTTATATTTTTGGATGCCTATATGAATAACCCATTATGAATAGTGATAAATATAATGAACTTTTTCATGATCAAATCAAGAAATAACTATATGATCTCAAAAATTTATGAATGAGATCATATCTTCCATTCTTTCACCAATGGACTCACAACCATTGAGTTTAATCCATATAGTAAAACAATTGGGGTCATATATTTGAGATTTTTTGACTTAATTAACCAAACCAGTAAAAAAATCACAAGAAAGAAAACAACCACACTAACCTATTCATTGTAATATACATGTGTATACTTGTTAATATTCATCAACTTCACTAATCACAAGCCTATTTTAGCAACTAATTATTTGAATTTTAACTTAATGTATCAAATATTGAATTGCATTTTCATAGTGTATCTATGTAAAAGTTAAAAATATAAATATATTCCATCCAATTTTTTTCTTGAGGATAAAATGTCTTTTTGAAAAGATGTGTTTCATAATTTTTTGAATGGTAAGCATTTTCTACATTTTTTTAAGAGACAATGATTCCAGGTTTTCAAAGAAAGAACTACTGTAGCTAGTTCTAGATCATGTTTTGGTATAATTATTTTTATTCTCCCATGATTTTCGTGATTTTTAACCTATGATATTATCTTCTTGTACATGAAAACATCCCAAAATTGATCTATATAAATCAAAATATACCACATAACCATTCCATTGTTCTGGAAAGGTAAGTATTAGTGTTGAAGTATGTCAAGAATTATTCTTATGAAAGGATTTATGACACTCATTTATCCATTCAAATGGAATAAATTTCTTCATTAAAGATGACATTAGAGAGGAAAGACATGAGAATTAATAAACAAAGTAATGGTAATAATGTAAAATTCTAATGAAATTATCAATGAAATTCCAAGATGGTTTCTAATAGATAATATATAATATCTTTTTAGGATATATAGATACACCTTCCTCAGAAATCACATGTTCATAGATGCATAATTATTGTATATAAAGGCCACACTTAGATAATTTATCATAAATAAATCATTCAATTTGGGTGATCAATACCATATCCAAGTGTTATTCATTGTTTCTCAATAATGACCTAGTCGATCGATGTCAGCTATGACAGCCACTCCCCTACTGACATGGGAGGGGGTCCTCTTACTCCTCAACTTCTTCTTCCTAATCAGGCTATGTTATTATAATTTTTGACCATGAATCTAGGCTTGAAGGTTTTAGGGATCTCTAAGGGTCTTACCATGGTGTATATTTCCTCCTTGGAATTATCCCACACTTATGATCAGCTTGGCAGGGTGCTGGTTTCTCACATAGGTCACAGACATTGATCTTCTCCTGATTTCATGCTCCATGAGGTTAATTTTTTTAAGCCGCGGTTGAGAAAATGCCAGTATTTCAATTCATTTAAATTTATTTTGTTTATATGGTTGATAGAATATTACATCAGTCAGGATTCAACTTCAAATGTGGATTGGGTGAACCTTCCAATTTTACCCTTACCTTTTTACAATCTGAAAAATTTTCAGACATTTCAAAAATACTTATGGTAGATTCTTCTGCTTAGATGCATGTTAAACATCATCGTATCATCCTACATATACATACCTATGTGAGGAATATTATTTAACTAAATTCCCCCAAATTTTAATTTTATTAGTAAATAAAGTGAGTATTTATTCAAAGAGAAGATGATTTATTAAGTGATAACTTATTGTTTTATAATATTTTGTCAACAAGGTCCCTCATCTGATGAATTCTGTAACATCCCTTCTCTTTATTAAACACTTAAACATGATTTATTACATAAGATATTCAATTTATACAACATGGAATAATGAAAGTTATAGTTTCTTTGGGGCTTAGGATCATTACATAACACCATAGAACATAAAACACACAACACCTTTATTGAAATCATCCAATACATGAACACTACATTTCCTTTCACTTAGCATTGCATGGGATAACCTAAGTACATGCATAAAAAAGGGTGAGATATAAAGCCTATTAATGGAATAAACATGGAATGACATGAGGAATAAAATACATGTTAGAAAATAGGCATATCAATTTATCACAAGAGAAACATGAACATATATGCATGATAAATCATGATAATCATAACATGGAAATGTGGAAACCACACTTGACATATAATTTAGCATGAGCCAAGGCTCATTGCAAATGGAGCATGAGTAAATCCTCATTTCACATAAAGCATTAGTAAACCCTCTTTTCACTTGAATTACCACGAGTCATCACTCATTGCACATGACGTATCATGATACTATACTTTACACAATGCATTGGAGCAGTATCAGGGCGCACCCTTCTTAAACATTTCATTTCATGCATAAGTGTGCCACATGGATCATAAAATAAGGAATCAATCATAATAATTTATTCCATGATAAAGGGATTTGGAATAAATACATGAAGCATTATAATAAATAAGTAAATGTTCATAATGATGAATACCCTTGATAGAGAAATGGGCATGATATTCACTACATAATGAAATTATCATAGAAAATTGTAGTGCAACTTCGGCAACATAACAGTGTCAAATAAGAACTCATAAAAAATGTTTGATGAGATATAAAGGAGTGTCTCCTCATATTTACAAGAAATGGATAGTAATGGGTTCATATAGATACATGTCCCAACAAACATAATGGAATTTAGAAGCATAATTCAAAATAATTACTTTGATGTAAAAGAGGAGAGAGAAATCCCTTGAGAAATTCCGGCATGGTAACGGGTGTACATGTGAAGCATTAATGAGAGCGAAAGGGGTCTCCAATCATCCAAATATAAAGAGTACAGTATGGGGTAGGTTTGAGATCATACTCCAATAATTTTAATTGAAAACAAAATTGAATAACAACTTAAAGGAAATGGGACAAAAAAAGAGAAAAGAAGAAATCCCAAACGTGGAAGTGTGATCCCAAAAGCTTTGGAGAGGCTTAAGAGAGAATTCTTGGGAGGTGAGGGAACCTTGGGAGAATTATATAGAGAGGAGGTCAGGGGTTTTGATGAACACTAAAGGCTTTTTCTAAAGAGGGAGTGGGATCTTGGGTGGGTTTATATAGGAAAGGAGAGGGAATTCTTTATTATTTAGGTTTGGGACACCTCATATTAAACTAATCAAAACCAAAAACCATCCCATGGTTATTAACCATGGATTTTGCCAATGGGGAGTGGAGAAAAATATTTTATAAGTCCAATATCAGAACTTCTTAAAATAATAGGGTTTCATATGTGGTGGTAAGTCACACTCTAAGGAAAATAATTTTAAAAGACAAAATGTTTTATAAATATTGGAGGTTCCATTAAAGCTTTGTAAAATAAATAAAAAAAATATAAAATCACATTATTTTAATGATAAAACATATATTTTAAGAAAAAAATGTTTATATTATTTTCTTACATCACCATTCGGACATTATGATGTCATAAAACACAGTATATAATTAAACGGTATTTAATTTTTACCCAAAAATTCGATTGTCTTAGAAAATTATGAAAAATCAACCATTGAATAATTTAGATATCCTAAATCCAAAAATAATATTCATTTTATATAAATAATTATATAAATATGTAAATTTTTTACTTAAAATAAAAACCGACATTTATAAAAAATTCATGGGTATTGGAAAAAACAGCTTTCAAACCTTAATAAAAATAACAATTTAATTCTTAAAATTATATGATCATTTCTATTTAATAAAAATAAATTTATTTATTATAATATTTTATTAAAATATTATTTAATTCATGAATCCATTAATTCATCAAAATATATTTCTTTGTTGAGTATCAACTATAAATACTATTTGTGCTTTAAAAACTATTTACAGAGTAACAATAATAAAATGAATGGATATTCTTTATACAAAAAATAATGTAAATAGTAATAGTGATAGGGTATTGTTACATAACCCTTTATAACACCCACATATGACTGAATGGTATGGTGTGCGATGGTGAAAGACTCTTGGGGTGGCTTGAACTACATCGCTCATGTGGTAATCTCTATTAACTTCCACTTCTCCCGTAGTTGGTTCCACTCAAGCTTAAAATGTTCAAGTTTGGCTTGGACTTGGTCAAGAGTGATGCCTAATGGCACCACCTCCTTCCTGAGATCTGAAAAATGGGCTTCGTATGGGGAAAGTCTACTGGATGATGCCATCACTTCCTATTTCTGAGTAAATTGTATTTGTTAAAGCCCTATATTTATACAAATAATTTGATCACTGTTGAATGGTTATATTAGCAACAGTCACAATTCATAATGGTGTTTAAAAATCTAGAAAAATAAAACCAATAAATTTTACGTTTTATATAACCATAATAAGACATTTAATTAGATTAAGATGAATTTTCATTAATGAAAGTTTGGGTCACTACAATCTTCCCCCCTTTATAAATTTATCCTTAAAAATTTCCTTTTCCCACTCTAAAACAAATATGGGTAACTTTTCTTCATCACTTCCTCCAATTCCCATGTCTCTTTTTCAAACTTGTGGTTTTTCCACAACACCTTGATGAGGGGCATTGTCTTATTTCGTAGAACTTTCTCACTACGATCTATGATCTTCACTGGTTTCTCCTATTAAGGAAGATAATCTTCTAGCTATCCTACCTCTAAAAAGAGTACATGTGAAGGGTTTTTTATGTAATTCCCTAATAGGGATACAAGAAGGATATCATGTACTTTGGCTAGGGAAGGAGGAAGTGCTAGTTGACAGGCCACAACCCCAACACGACCCAAAATCTCGAAGGGGCCAATGTACCTAGGACTTAAATTCCTTTTATTTACAAAACTCATGACCTTCTTCCATAGAGATATATGTAGAAATAAAATATCTACAAAATTAAACTCATGGTCTCATCGAAGGTTATCTACATAACTCTTCTATCGACTATTGGCTGCCTTGATATGCTACTGAATGGTTTTCACCTTCTCTACCATTTCTTCGATCATTTAGGGTCCTAGCAGCTTACGTTCACTGACCTCATCCCAACATGCCATTGTTTTTCACCTCTTCCCATATAGGTCTTCATAAGGTTCCATTCAGATGCTCGAGTGGAAATTGTTACTGTAGGAGAATTCAATAAGTTGAAGATGTTGGTCCCACCCTCCTTGAAAGTCCAAAAAACACAATCTTAACATATCCTCCAGTGTCTGAATAGTTTACTCAGATTGGCTAATAGTTTGAGGATGATAGGCCATACTAAAGTTCTATTCAGTATCTAGATCATGTTGAAGACTCTTCCAAAACATATAGGTGAATCTTGGATCTTCATCAGATATAATATATAGTAGTACTCCATGAAACCTTACCACTTCCCTGATATATATCTATGCCAGCTGATCTAATGAGAAATCCTCCCAAATTGAAATGAAGTGTGAGGAATTTTTAAGACAATCCACAAAAACCCAGATTGTATTTTTGCCTTTGGATGTCTTCGGATGTCCGGTGACAAAGTCCATGGTGATTTTCTCCCATTTTCATGTTGGTATGTGAAATGGTTGCATCATCGCGTTAGACTTATGCCTCTCTGCCTTCACTTACCAACACACCAGAAACTTTGATGTATACTCAGTGATATAATTATTCATATTAACCCACCAATAATTCCCTCTAAGATCTAGAGACATATTTTTGTTTCCTGGGTGAATAGAGAAATTTGAACTATGTGCGTCATCCAAAAGTTCCTTCTTTATTTCTGGACTTGTTGGAACACATTGTCTTTTCCCAAATCTCACAATTCCTTATTCACTAACATTAAACTCCAAGGATTTCCCTTTTCTGATAGATTCCACTCGCTTATGAATTCTCATATCATCCTTTTGAGCATCCTTTAACCTTTCCAAAAGAGACGGTTGAGAAATCATTTGTTAAAGGATTGATGATGTTCCCTTCTTTATGATTCCCATGTTCATCTTTATCAAATCTAAGAAGATTGGATCTTTCTCAATTCTCATCAATTGTAGAATTGCTAGGTCCTTCCTACATAGAGCATTATCCAGCTTCTTCACTTTCCCAGGGTGGTAATGGATTGAGTATTCAAAGTCTATGATCAGATCTAACCATCTATTTTGGCGCATGTTCTACTCTTTCTGTGTGAATATATACTTGAGACTTTTGTGGTCTATATATATTTAAAACTTATCCCCAAATAGATAATTCCACTAAATTTTTAAAGCGAATATCACCACAGCCAACTCTGAATCACGTGTTGGATAATTCTGCTCATGAAATTTCAGTTTCCTTGAAGCACAGGCAATGACTTTGTCATTTTGCATCAACACACAACCCATGCCCTTCTTTGAAGCATCACTGAATACCACAAAAAGTTCTCCACTTGTGGGTAATGTGATCACGAGCATAGTGATAAGACTCCTTTTTAAATCCTTGAAGCTTTCTTCACATTCATCACTCTAAGGACACTTTTCTCCATTCCAGGTTATCTTGGTAAGAAGGTTGGACAATCGTGAGAAATTTCTCACAAATCATCTATAGTATCCAGCTGACCCCAAGAAACTACAGATATCTGGTACCAATGTTAGCCTATACCATCCCCCAATTGAATTTGTTTTGCAGAGATCAATATTTATTCCATTTCTTGTGATGATATGGCCCAAGAATGAGGCCTCCTTCAACCAAAAATCACACTTGTTGTACTTTTCATAGAGATTCTTCTTCCGCATGGTCTCTAGTATAGTTGATAGATGCTCCCTGTGATCATCCTTGGTTTTGGAGTATATTATAATATCATCTATAAAGACTACCACAATTTTTTCAAGGTAAACCCTAAAGACTCTTTTCACCATGTCCATAAAGATTGTTAGAGCATTAGTGAGTCCGAAAGGCATTACTTTGAATTCATAGTGCCCGTATCTTGTATGAAATGAAATCTTGGGGATATCATTCTTATTCAACCTTACTTGATAATATCCCAACCGCAAATCCACATTGGATAAATATTGTTCTCCATGTAGTTGATCGAACAAGTCATAAATTTGTGGGAGAGGCTACTTGTTCTTTATCATGGTTCTGTTAAGCTCATGATAATTGATGAAAAGGTGCATTGACTCATCCTTCTTATTGATGAAAAGGACTAGTGCACCCCACGTTGAAGCACTTGGGCGTATAAACCCTTTATCTCGATTCTTCTGTAGTTGTTTCTTCCACTCCTCAAGCTCCACATCAGCCATTCTATATGGAGTCCTGGATTTTAGCAACACCCCAGTTATAAGATCAATTGATAATTCAACATTTATTCTAGGAGAAAGACTAAGAAATTCCTCGAGAAAAACTTCAGTGAATTCCCTCAAAATAGGCATATCGTCAAGGATGGTTGTCTCCTTGGACTCAATCATCTGATCCAAATACGCATTCTCACAGGGGAGTAATATCCACATTTGAGATGATGGAGATAAATAATATGCATCTTCCTCCTTGCACTTGAATAGAATCGGAGGTCAATTATCCATATGGAGAGTGATTTCCCTCTCCCGGAAATTTATGTTGGATTTATATAAGGAAATCCAATCCATGCCATGCATTGCATAAAATTCCACCAGAGGGAGTGTGATGAGGTTCACCGAGGAGTTCAATTTACCAAATAATATAGGGGGAGTTATATTCAGGGGATGCAATTATTTCCCCATTTTCTATACTCAACAACATCTTTACTTCCATGATTTTTGGTGGTGTTGGTATTGCTCTACTAAAATTTCGGGAAATAAAATATTACGTAGAAACATTAATGATAACCCCACCTTTCACTTTTTTATTTTGGTTCTACCTTATCTGATATATAAATGGGATGAGTATATTAAACTATTAAACACATAAAGGGGAATCCAAGGAAAAAAAATGGATGAATTATAAATAGCTTTTATTTCCTTATCTTATGAATCTATAGTCTTCAATCTATGTTATCCATTATATACTTTCTAACATATATTCTTAGGGAATTTTTTCCAATAATAATGGTTCATACTAAGCTTGTGAGTTTACCAATGCATATCCCCTAGGAGTGTCATAACCAAGAGTGTAGAAAGGCCTGTTTTCATGCACCAGATCCCATTCGAGTCTAGCTCAAAGCTGTGTTTTTGGGTTTTACCCTTAGGATACATCTATGCCAGAGCCGCGTCTACCTGCTCGTATCCAGATAGGGATGTATTTTCTTGATAAACCACTTAATCAATACTCCCCAATAATTTGGGATGTTTTTATTATACTTATTCTTGTCTCTAATCCTTCACTAGGGTTTTCTAATCCTAACCCCACAAATAACTAAACCTATCCTTTGATACCAACTATAACAACCCTGCCCTTTATTACATATTAAAACATTATTTATTACATAAACTCTTCAATTGATACAACATGGAATATTGAAAGGTATAGTGTATTTTGGGCTTAGGATCATTACATAACAGCTTAGAACATAAAACAGACAACATCTTTATTGAAAAATTCCTTTACATGACCACTACATTCCCTCGTACTTAGCATTGCATGGGATAACCTGAGAACATGCATAAGAAAACGGTGAGATATAAATATCAGTAAGGAAATAATCATGGAATAACATGAGAAATAAAATACATGTTAGAAAATAGGTATATCAATGAAAACCAAGATAACCATTAACCTAAAAGCATGATAAAGCGTGATAATCATAACATTGAAATGTGGCAACAACACTTCACATGGAATTTATCAAGAGCCAAGGCTCCTTGCACATGGACCATGAGTAAATACTCATTGCACATGAAGCTTGAGTAAACCCTCATTAAACATTATTTATCAAGATTCAACACTCATTTCACATGATGTATCATGATACTCTACTTTACCCAATATATTGGAGTGCTATCAGGGCGCACCCTTCTTAAACATTTCATTTCATGCATAAGTTTTCCACATGCATCATACAACATGGAATCAATCATCATCATTTATTCCATGATAAAGGGATGTAGAATACATACATGAATATTTATAATCTATAAATAAATGTTCATAAAGGTGAATACCCTTGATAGATAAATGGGCATGGTATTCACTACACAATGACATTGTTTTGGAAAATCGTAGTGAAATTTCAACAGTATAATGGCAATAAATTAAACTCATAAAAACAAATTGATGAAAGAGAAAGGGTTGTCTCATCATATTTACATTAAATGGAAATTAATGGGGTCATATAGATACATTTACTAAAAAACTTAATGGATTTTAGATGCAAAATTCCAAAGAATTACTTTGATGTAAAAGAGGAGAGAGAACTCCCTTGAAGAATTTCAGCATGGTAATAGGTGTACATGTGAGGCATTAATGAGAGATAAATGGGTACCCCATCATCCAAATATAATGAGGAAAATATGTGGGAGGTGTGAAATCATACCCCAATATTTTTAATTGAAAAAAATTGCATAATAACTTAAAGAAAAATGGAGAAAAATGAGAAAGGAAGAAATCCCTTACATGGAAGTGCGATCCCTAAAGCTTGGGAGAGGCTTGAGAGAGGATTATTGGGAGCTTGGAAAACCTTGAAAGGATTCTAGAGATAGTATGGAAGGGGTTGAAAAAACTCCAAAGGCTATGATTGAGGAGTAATTGGGGGCTTTGGTGGGTTTATATGGTAAAGGAGATGGAATTATATATTATTTAGGTTTGGGACACCTCAAATTAAAATAATCAAAACCAAAAACCAACCCATGGTTTTTTCCCTTTTTTTCCAAAGGGGAGTGGAAAACAATATTTTATAAGGAAAATATCCAAACTTCTTAAAATAATAGGGCTTTTTTATATGGAGGTGAGTCACACACTCAAGGAAAACAATTTAAAAAGGAAAAATGATTTATAAGTCTTGGAGGGTCCACTAAAGCATTGTAAAATAAATCAAACAAATCCAAAATCACATTATTTTAACTATAAAGAATATATTTTCCAAAAAAAATGTTTATATTATTTTATTACATCACTATTGGGTCATTATGATGTCATAAAACACATTATATATTTAAACGGTATTTAATTTTTACCAAAAAAATAGACTGTCAAAGAAAATTATGAAAAATTCACCATTGAAAATTTTTGATGTCCTAATTCCAAAAATAATATTCATTTTATTTAAATAATTTTAAAAATATGTTAAATTTTAATTTTAAAATAAAAACCAACATTTATCAAAAATTCATGGGTTTTGACAAAAACGACTTTCAAACGTTAATAAAAATTACAATTACATTCATAAAATTATAAGATCATTTATATTTAATAAAAAGAAATTTGATTATAATAATATTTACTTAAATTATTATTTAATTCAAAAATAAACTAATTCATCAAAATATATTTCTTAGTTGAATATTAACTAAAAATACAATTTGTGCTTAAAACAAAATTTAAAAAGTAACAATAATTAAATGAATGTACATTATTTATACAACAAAATAATGTTCATAGTCATAGTGCTGGGGTATTGTTACATAACCCCTTATAAAAACTGCATAAGACTGAAGGGTAAGGTGTCTGATGGTGATATACTCTTTGGGTGGCTCGGATGACATCGCTCGGGTGGTAATCTCTATTAACATCAACTTCTCCTGTAGTCTGTTCTGCTCAATCTTAACATGTTCAATATCATCTTGGCCTTGTTCAAGAGAAAAGCCCAATTATTCCACCAACTTCTTGAGCTCTGAAAAATGGGCTTCGTACGGGGCAAGTCTACTGGATGAGGCCATCACTTCCTTTATCTGAGTAAATTGGATTTGTTAAAGCACTATATTTTTACTAATCATGTGATCACTGTTCAACGACTATATTAGCAACAGTCACAATTCATAACGGTATTATAAAATCTAGAAACATAAAACCAATGAATTTCACATTTTATATAACCAAAATAATAAATTTAATTAGATCAAGAGGAATTTTCATTAATAAAAGTTTGGGATGTTAAAAATTGCATATGGTTGCCTCTGGGAACTTCTAGGATGTGACCCAATTGGAGGAATTGTAGAGGGGTCAGACTATTTGTGTGGTTGGGGATTAGCATGTCTCAGGTGTTTCCAAACCACATGGCTAGCCTCTGGTTGAATTACAGTCTGAGTTCGAGTTTGGGTTGTGGATACACTCCAACCAATATAATGTCAGTAGTGTCCCCCAATAGATTGTGGTATTGTTTATTGAGATTGTAGTCCATTTACTGTAGGTTAGTTTATATTTTCCTATCGATGTTTCAATCCTCCAAAGTGAAACCATCAGTATATGTAGAAAGTATTCTTGATAGGATCAAGGGATCCTAGCGTGTTAGGAATTCTAGCAGGTCTTCTATCATATTTCGATGGAATGAATGATCAATCTAAGAGGAATAATAGTTAACCTAATAATTATTTTTTTGGATAGGGTGCTGATAAAAAGGGGTCTTTTGAGTTAAGAGATATCCAATCAGTGGGGTTGAGTCCCCTCAGCAAGTAGTCAAATAAGGGCATAGAAATTGTATGTCCTAATGTGTATCTGGGATCTAATGAAATATTAAGATTCCAATTATAAAAATAACGTGGTCCCATAGGAGAGGTCTTTATAACCTCCATTGAGGTCGATTGTTGGAAATCCTTAAGATCCCAAAAAGAAGAAGAAACAAGCCTGAGGTGATAATATAGGTCAGTTGTGGGAAAATCATTTTTCTATAAAAGTTAATCATAATAATATAAGAGAAGTAAATTAAGGTTATAGTTCTACATAATAATGGGAAGTCGATAAAATTTTGGTAGGTTTTTTCCATTCAGGAAAGATGAAAGGGAAAAATATACTACTAGTTTTATTGAGTTTTACCCCTACCATGAAGAAGATATAGAACATAAAAACAAATACTACCTTACCAAACATATGTTGATTATATAAACGAAGAAACATGGTGTCCCCCAGGGTGGTATATACAAAATAATTGAGGAAACCATAACCTAAAAGGTTCTCTTATCCTCTAACCCCATGAAGTTGGCTGAACCATCAGAACACTATAAAAATTGATACTCCCCAAGAACCCCAGTTCTTAATGCCAAGATGATAACAACATTTTGTAATTTTTGAAAGGTTATAAAATAAGAAAAAAATGATTTATTAATTGGGGATTATTATTTAATATTAGAGGAGTGGAACATTATTGAATTGGGTTGATATATAGAGAATATTAGTGTATAAAATATGGCATGGTACACCTCACAACTCGATGACTTGTTCCAAGATTGTGGTCCTCTATTTGACATGGATTAATTTCTAGAGATAATTAACTTTTTTGATATAAAGTTATATATATACATTAAATTAAATCTAGAATATGATATTAGTTACATGGCTTAAAAATACTGGGTTGGCCTGGATGGGAATCCTATATAGTGATGGATGGATATTTTTTCCCAATTTGATTGTTCGGTTGTTAGAGTGATTTATTGATTTTGTAAGGTTTACCAATTTTCCTAAGAATTTTATTTTTCATGAAAAACAAAATAAAAATTTCATTTGAATAATTACACCAAGATATCATCCAAAAATTCCACAAAAATTAGTCAAAGTACCATTGGTAGATACAATTTATTTGTTTAACGAAAACTATTAGTGAATTTTTGAGACTATTTGGAATAAAAACTTATTAATAATTATCATATTGAATTTTTAAATATTATTTATAAATATCATCCATATTAACATGGATTTGGTGATATCAAGATCATAAATAAAATTTATTGCACCATTTTCCTCCCTTTAGTTGATCAAAAAGATCACTAATTAATGAATATGATACTAATTCATTATTATAACCTTATTTAGCTTACAATAATCATCCAAAACCCAAAGTGAACCATTTTTATTCTTCATAAAGAGATATAGAGGAACCCATAATTATGTACTATATCTTATGAAACCATTACTTTCAAACTTTTCCAAATGGACCTTAAATTCCCTCAATTCTATTGGAGCAATCCTATAAGACATAAGTGAAATATTATTTGTTCCTTTTAGTAGATAAATTTAAAATTACACTCCCTCCAAGAAGAAACTAAGAGAAATATTTAGGTGAAAATCTAGAAATCAATCCTCAATAGATGTAAAATATATTTTATTAATTATAATAATGGCTTCTAAAGTTACTACATCCAAATTATAAGAGATAGTCCTGACTAAGGTCCTTTTTTACCAGTATTTAGATCTGAAACTCCCTTAAAAAGATGTACCACTCCATAATAAGATGTAAAACTTAGTCACTTGGAATAACAACAAATATGTTCCTTAAATGAGGTTAACAATTCCATTTCAAGAATTAGATCGAATATCTCCATCTCTAGAATAGAAAACTCCAACATAAACTTGACTCCATTAGTTGTAATGGATTGTACTACACATTTCAACCCTCTATACTCACATTACTTGAGACGTATTTGAATTTTCATAATGCGAGGAATAATTAACACATGTATACCCTTATGGATTAAACCAAGAGAAGAAATAAAAGAGTTTTTTGAACCTAAATTAAATAAAACATTCACAAGAGTTCAGTTGGGAAGGATGTTACCTCACATCATCAAAAGTATTGATTGAACCTAAGTAAGTATTTTCATAACACAATAAAAATGAAAAATACACCCTAGATAATACTCTTTGATTACCTATTGTTTTCACATTGACTATGGTGTTATGGTGTTCCTGGAGTCAACTTGACTCACTTTATTATATATTTATGAACTATTTTGATGAGACCCGCCCATAATAATAAAAGAATCTTTTGACATGTTGGATCCAATTACTCCAGTTTTCCATGGGGGACTAATACAAAAACATCTTAGGTGTCCCATTTCACCATAATTTTGATACTTTTTGAGATGGTTTCATGAAATACTTTTTATTATAATCCTGTGATTCATGTTGAAAACTACTTTGTATGGTGATACAATGTAGAGGAAAAGAAACTGGTCAGGTCCATTGGTTCTTTGATGTCTCACTTCTTTGAGAATATGTTTCCCTATTATCCTTTTTCCCAGCATTATAGTTCCTACTTTTACTCATATATATATAATTGTTCCCCATATCCTAATTTTATGTTATGTCTTATTCTACCACTAGAAATTTTTCAAACATGTCATAATAATCATAAACAAAAAAGATGAATACTTTAGAGAAAATGTCAGGTCTCAACTTTTCTTCAAAGATGTTAATTTTCATGTACTCCCTTATGGAGACCATTAGAGTTAAATGAACTAGAATAATTAACATAGCTATATAAATCATGATAGAAATTGTTTAACAAATGATATTAAATGAAACTATCATCCCTGTAATCTTAAGGGTATGTGGGTAGACTTGTTTTGTAAACAATTCCTTGAACCCCTATCATGCAAGGTCTTAGTGATGTTCATCATGAACAAACATATCCCAAAATATCCTTGAAATATCGTTAAGAATTTATTCCACTAGAATTAACTTGATATAGATCATGATTCAGTGAAAATCATAGATTCTATAAATTCGACCAAGAAATGCCACGGTGTTTTCTGGTCTGGAATGCCTCTAAAATATTGGGGTATTTTTCATCTACAGTTACAATAAATGCTTATCAAGAGATAATTCCAAAATATTATTTCCATTATCAATAACTTTTAATATTTGAAATATAAATTATATATTCTATTGATTCATATATGGTTTTGGTTAAACCACATTTTCATAAACTTTTTGAGATGAATCCCAACCAAACCGTAGCCCAAAAACCAATAAAAGAGATATATATACATCAAAACATGGTTGATAAAAGAGAAAATATCTTTTATATTACTATTATATTATTTTTAAGTTCTAATTATCGCTAGGAATTTATATAACCTTTTAATATGACATTTAATATAAGAGTGTTAGAATTTATTTAGTAAAGGAAGAATTAATGTTACTATCATGGCATGAGAAAAATATATATATCTATCAACTATATACATTTAATCATAATCATAGTATGTACAAGGGTTTTTTATAGTTAACCTACTCAAAACACTCTAAATTGCACTAGAAAAAAATTTAATGACTCTCTGCTTTCTAGCACTCACATGAGACACATTATTTTGGTGAGATATTGATTTTTTCAGGAGGATTTTCATGTTATTATTGGTGGAAATTATAATAACTATGACATCACATGTATGAGTAAAATCCTTAAAAATATGTAAATTAATTAGTATATTATTTTCTCTCTCATGTGACCTAGGAAACTTTGAATGAACCACTTCTATAGTATTATCACATTATACTTTAATAGGGTCCACACTTTCAAAAAATAAAAATATGTATGAAAAAGATTCATATCCATATTTCTTTCTTAACTACATTAAAAGTAATTATATAATCATATTCAGTAGTGTAATCAGTAAACAATGATTTCTTCAATCATCTCT
Organism: Viscum album; assembly: GCA_963277665.1. NCBI lineage: Eukaryota > Viridiplantae > Streptophyta > Magnoliopsida > Santalales > Viscaceae > Viscum > Viscum album. The sequence goes on from OY728137.1 coordinate 1,105,468,565, forward strand.
ATCTCACTGCACCACCATTCCAAAAAAATACATATCCATATATCATTTTTTGAACATAATTGTATGTATGGAAGCTAGCACCAATGTATCCCCTCTCTACTATCTCCTCATCTCTTATATACAGTGGGACCTTATTCTTCATATATATAAATTACTTAATGATATTTTTTACTACCTAATAATGAATCTCCCCAAGATTATATTTATATCTTCTCACCATACTTAAAGAAAATCCGACATCAAACCAATTACATAACATGATATACATGATATATCCCACTACCAAAGCATAAGGGATTATACTCATCCTTTAAATATCTTATAATGTTTATTAAAAACTTTTATTATAGATATTTATACCATGTGACATTATAAATTATCTTATACACCTTTTTATTTTTGAAATATTTATTTTGAAAAATTCAATTTCTTTGATAGATTGCTTTCCACGCAACACTATGTTTTGAGGAGCCGTGGTATACTATAAATATTATTATTTAAACATGAATGTTATATCACTGCCAATAAATAATGTGACATGAGTATTAATATCAATAATTTTAAAATTAATTATAAATTATTTTGAAAAATAAATATATTTATAAATAAGTTCATAATTTTTAGTAAATCCTGTATATGCTTCATATTTTTCATTTCAAGAAATTCATTTCATTGATTTTTGTAAAAAAATAAAAAAAATTAATTTTTAACACCCATAGAAAATTTATTTAAGAAAATTAACTTTATTTTTGGATTAAAAAATCTAAAATTATATTGGTATGAATTTTTGATAATTTTCTGAAAAGATATATTTTCCAGTAAATATTAAAAAAATATTGATTTTTTAAAGCTAACTTTTTGTTTAAAGAATTTACCATTTTATATAATATTTTATTTTAATTAAAAGTCGTTCAATTATGTTATTATTGAAAAAATTTAGTTCATTGGAATCCAATTAATATTTACTTTTTATATTAAAACATTATATACTTACAAAAATTATATCTTTGGAAAACCACTATTTTACCACGTCTATAGGTTTAATTTTATATTAAATATATATATTCATGTGATTAGATTTTTAAAAAATGGATTTCATATTTTCAATCATCATATAAATATTATATAATAAGGTTTAAATAATTTTTAATTAAAATTAATTGTAAAAACAGTAAAAAATTAATTATCAATGTTAATGTTAACACATATTTACTAAGGGGTTAAACACAAAATATAATTATTAAAATGATCTAAAAACTTTCAAAAATACCATTTTAAGGATATATTTTTACCTTATTACCTATATGGTGTAACACCCCGACCCTAGTTGCCTAGAGTCGGTGCATTATTACATAACATTGGCATGATCACAAGAAAGATCAAATCTCGAAAGACCGATTGGTTTAGTAGCCTTGGAAACACTAGATATATTCATAAGTTTTACATTACATCATAAAATGAAAAACTACTACAATAACATAATGTTTCCACAGTCCACACTATAATCCCCTCATAATATCCCTGCAGGTCATTCATAATTTACTTCTTCACTTCCTGGGAAAAATAAAACATAGAAAAGGGGTGAGCTCAAATGCCCAGTAAGGATAACAATATAGCGGAAACTTTCATAAATAAGAATAAACATTTAAGGCAATGTATAACTAAAACAAAAGCCTTTTAAACTTGAACTTTTAACATAGTATGGCATAAATAAAATTAGATAATTCGATTTACTTATTCACATGGATATTCTACTAATCGAATAATCACATGCAAAATCAATAACCACTTTCATAATGTTGGAATGCATAATGCTAAACTTTAATTACTTTTCAAGGCCTCGTCCCAAGACCTTGGGGCTAACTATAACCGGAACCCAACCCGGAGTGCCTCTAATAACCGGACACCAACCCGGAGTGCCTCTAATAACCGGACACCAACCCGGAGTGCCTCTAATAACCAGACACCAACCCGGAGTGCCTCTAATAACCGGACACCAACCTGGAGGGCTTACTTTTACCAGTCCCTAACCTGGAGGGCTTACATTAACCAGTCCCTAACCTGGAGGGCTTACTTTAACCAGTCCCCAACCTGGAACATACTTGTCCAACAAATTCATATGAAGTAAAGATTGAAATATAACATAAACATTCTTATTGGAACTAGCATACGAAATGTCAATACTTTCACCATAAACTATGAATGGTATAAAAATAGCACATCCACAGTCAAACATATCACAAAACCTTCAAAACAATATAGAAGTTTTGTATCATAATAAATCAACTTCAAATAATCTTAAAACCCATCAAAGGATGTTGACATAGATGAAATCAAAATTCTTTTTAAAGAAATATCTCCTTTTATTTTGAAATCATTTAAGATTCATATAAAATCAAACATTTTCTTTGAAAATAATCTTATAAGCTTTTAAGGGAAGCTTTGACGATTTTATAATGGCGGAAAATAACCACACCCGCCGTATAAGTTAAAAAACATTCTTATCTTAATTCTGTCGAAAAGGTTAAAAAGAACCTTGTTTGGAAAACGACGGAAAGATTCCCTTATAAACCTCTTATAAAAAGACAAACAAGGGTATAAATGACTTTAACCCATATTCTTTTAAATATTAAAAATGTTTTGAAATACATTTTGAAGAAACATGGATGTGGATGATAACGAGATCCCAGTAGATTATTACGTATAAACAACCTCGGATAATGAAGAGATTGTGAAATAACCCTTACCAGTTTGGTAACTTATGAAACATACAACCCATGAAAGAGGTATCATACAATGAATATGTAAGTACACATAAATTAGAGTGTATTACACAAAGAATATAATTATGGGCAGTACATACACCACACAAAAGGTAATGGTGGCAATATGGCATGAATCTCACGGGAATAAGGAGTGAGATGAAAACCCCTTACCACGTTAATCAACCGAGTCGCATGGCCAAAAGTTAATAACCACCAAATGATTTACAGAATAACATGAATATAAAGTGAATCATGATAATATATATCAAATGGAAGTACACAATACACCACTTTCAATAATTTAGTAGCGAACAATGGAAATCTCACAGAATTGAATGTGAGATAAGAAAAATCCCTTACCTTTTACTTTTCCTTGGTTGGGGTAGGTTAACCTCCTTTAATTTAGGTAACTCACTTTGGTTGGAACCAAAGGACTTCTTGAAATGTTTTCTGCCTAAGGGTAAGCTTAAAGGAGGAGGAGAGGGATGTGGGGAGCTTAGTTGGGCAGAGTTTGGACGAGCCAAGTGGCTTGAGAGGTGTGAGGAATGAGTAGAAGTGGTCTCCTTTTATAAGGGAGAAGAGGGGCTCTTTAGGAAAGAGTGAAATTATTACTTTATAATATAATTATATTCGGTTTATAATGGTCCAAAAATCATTGAGGTCGAAGATAAGATGACTCATATTCTAAATAACATCAACCAATAAGAATTGGACAGGTTTTAGATAATATTTTAATCATTATAATATTATTTATTTAAATGATTTATTAATGAGGTAAACATTGCATCATTATTGAGTCATTAATAATTTAAATTATTTGATGTCTAAAAATTATAAATAAAATATCATTATGTAGGAAATATTTTTAGCTTTCTAATGAATATTTATAATCTAAAAACCAACTTATATAACCCTATGTAACAATTGTTTTTCTAAAAGATATGTGCTTGTGTCATTTTTGTATTCATTTTGACTTAATTAAAATAAAGTGTCATTATCACTTACAAGTGGATCCATGGGGTCCCAAAATCGACCCAATGATGCCCATGGTCGACCATGTATCAACCAATAGGTTTAAGACACGTTTTAGGGTAATTTAGTATTATTATAATATTATTTTTTTAACCCTTATTTACCGGATTTCACCTTAACCATGGTAAATAAAATATTTACCGCGGTAATTATTCAAAATGTCTAAAAATAAAAGTTACCTATTTACACAATTTGAACATCCTGATTCAAAATATGGAATCCATTTTTCTAAATTAAAAACACAGAAGTTGAAGAAATTAATTTAAAATTAATTCCCGCTGTCAAAACAAAAAAGCGTGTTTTTAAGAGATAATAACTATCAAAAGATTGACACTTGTTTATGTTCGGTTTAATTGTAAAATTATGTCTAATGACCAACATTATATTAAATTGTAAAAATATATTCTAAATATACTTTAAAACCACTCAAATTCATAATTTATCACTATTAATTATTTTGATTAAAAAAGTTGTTTTTAATTAAAATTTAGTAATTTTCACTATTCATCAAAATATGAAAGTTATCCGAAAAGTACCGAAATTTCACCTTAGGATAAATTCGATATTCCGAATCCGAAAATGAAGTACATTTCAAAATATAAAATATATATAATTTCAAAATTTAGGTATTACTATTCATAACGGCTAGTTTGATCGGTTGTGGTGTGTGTTAAAACTCGAAGTTGCGTACAACACGTGCTACTGTTTTATTCAAAGGAAAGCGTACCGTGGAAGCTTGGGATGTTTCATTCTAAATTTTTTTGATGTCTCCATTTAGTCAAAAATATTAAAATATTGTATTTAAAATGGTTTCACTATCAAAAGTTGATAAAAGTGCAATATTGAAAATGAATCTGTTCTTGCATTATGACTAAGAAACTCATAATATGGATTCTAAAATTATAAGGATTATATAAAGTTAAAAATGTAGTTAGTGCTATTCATGACCTCTTTTAATGGCTTTTTTTTGGTAAGTCATGGTGAAATTGAACTCGGTGTTGCGTGTAGTGCAAGTTATTGAATTATTTTGAAGAAATAACACACTATGAAATCTTGGGGTGTTACATTCTCCCCTCCTTCAATAAATTGCGTCCTCGCAATTTGAAATTGTTCTTCAAAAATAAAAGGTTGAAAATAGATAATATATTTGTGGGAAAACCCACATCGGAAATTGGGTTACTAAAATTTAGTCTTAATATGAGGAAAAGAGAAATTAAAGGGTCACCACCAAATTCTGATCTTGATTAGGAGAACATTGGTGGCAATTAGAGACATATAATCGGAGGAAAAATGTAAATATTTATAGGTAGTGATTGAGGTCATCAATCACAAACAAGTGTATAATTGAGGTCCTTAAACTCATCAATCTATGATGATTTGAAGTACCATCGGTTCAACAAAATATAGGGTATTGGGATAACACATTTTTGACGTTTCAAAATATCTTAGTTGAAATCCCACATCGAAAAATGAATTAACGAGGCCTCTATTTAAAATAAAGAGTTGAAAGTATGAAGATTACCGAAAATAACACATACTAGGGTTCCATGTAAGAAAATATGGATATGGAAGAAAAATCTAACCATCAATTATTTGATGGAGAGTGGTAGAGAACATGGCTATGAAAAGGCCAACAATCCAAAAGCCATAAATTAGTGATGATTTAAGGTACCATCTAGGAAAACATTTTTGTTCTAAGTTGCTTTTATTAATATTGAGGAATTTATTTATGAGATTGGCTAAGATCATAAGGAGATATACATACTTTATAATTATAGTTTTATCCATTAATAAATTTCTACCACAAACTCATCTTTCACTCTAAAAGATAATAGAATGTAAAAAAAATTCTATTTACACTATTCGTATAGGGTTCCAAAATAAACGAATTTATAATTAATCTACATGATCTTTTAATAAAAACTACATTATTTAATCTAGGACATCTCATGGGCCAGTGGTAGGTGATACACCCTTGTCGCCCTTCGGTTGCGGGTTCAAGTCTCGCAGCCTTGCCGGACGCGACGGGTTGTCGCCTGACCTCCGGGTTGTCCTTTTATGGCAATCCAAAATATTCCAAACTAGAACTATCCAAAATACTTCGATCCAAACTCACAGTCAAACATTTATAAGTAAGGTAAACATAATGTAGAACCTTTTTACCCCGTAATAGCATATGAATACCTTCATCATGTATTCTTTTAATACACCGAAACATCCTGAATTACCATATTCCTTATTGATTACATTCATGCTCCCTTGTTCCATATAGAAAGCTGGATATACTTCATTAATCCAAAAATGTTTTAAACCCCAACAATGATGGAATATAAAAATCATTAATCAGTTCCAGGGTAGTCAAGAATATCCAATATAATTTATCCAAAACAATCACATATTATTCCAAAATCACTACCTCAGTATCAGAACTGTATTATGATTTATCATTCCCTCAACCATATATTTTCCAAAAATTTATCCTGCTATTGAGTCACTTTTCTTTGTTCCACACAATCTCAAGTCCTTAATGAAATAGTACTGCAGTACAATCCTTATATACTCCATAATTATTATAACAAGTACATTGTTGATACAACACTCAATTGACATAATCAACATAAGAACTCTAATCATTCCTCTTTATCTGTGGTAGTATCATAACTTGATTATTATCCAATAGCATCATTTGCGGCATATTCTGATGACTGGGGCATAGGTTCGCGTAGTGTCCAAACTCCTTGCAAATGAAGCATTGTACATTTAAAACCATTTTCTTACCCTTGCAGTCACGTACTTTGTGCCCTTTTCCTCCACACTTATAACAAACTCCCATTCCTTTCAGGCAAGTTCCAGGGTGTTTCTTTCCACAGTTACCACATATGGGAAAATTCTTCTTTTCCCTTTTCCCTTTATCCATCTTTCTCTCTTCTATCCTTTTCTTCTCTTGCTTCCCTTCAAATCCATAGGACTCAGTAAAATACATGATATTATTTCTTCATATGATGATAATACATGGGAGACTATTTCTCTTATAAATTCTAGCTTAAGACGATGAATGATATGATCCTTCATTCTCTTTGGATCATGGGCATTTCTGGAGTTCTCATTCCTTCTACTGGGCGCCATTTATATACAATGGCATAAACTAGATCAGTTTATGAATCAAAATACATAATCCCATACTTATAAAACACCTAACATAAATTGAACTATTTATGGATATAATCCATAATCATAAGAATGTTTTCTTTGAGGAAGTATATACTCATAATACCTTCAAAATGATTTGTAAAGAAAATGAGAGTTATCCTAAGAATATCCCCCAGGAGTGTCGTAACCAAGAGTGCAGCAAGGCCCGTTGTCATGCACCAGTTCCCGTTCGAGTCTAGCTCAAAGCGGTGTTTTCGGGTTTTACCCATAGGTACATCTGTTCCAGAGCCACATCTACCTGCTCGTATCCAGACAGGGATGTATTGCTCGGAAAACTCACAAAATCTATACAATACCAAAATTCTAGGAAGTTCTTCTACACTAATCCTCAAAGTTCATCTTAGGTCTACGCGCTCTAATCAGAGTTTATCTAAATCTAGCTTCCAAGGTTTGTACTAAACTTCCTCTGATACCAACTGTAACGCCCCGAACCTAGTTGCCTAGTGTCGGTGCATTATTACATAACATTGGCATGATCACAAGAAAGATCAAATCTCGAAAGACCGATTGGTTTAGTAGCCTTGGAAACACTAGATATATTCATAAGTTTTACATTACATCATAAAATGAAAAACTACTACAACAACATAATGTTTCCACAGTCCACACTATAATCCCCTCATAATATCCCTGCAGGTCATTCATAATTTACTTCTTCACTTCCTGGGAAAAATAAAACATAGAAAAGGGGTGAGCTCAAATGCCCAGTAAGGATAACAATATAGCGGAAACTTTCATAAATAAGAATAAACATTTAAGGCAATGTATAACTAAAACAAAAGCCTTTTAAACTTGAACTTTCAACATAGTATGGCATAAATAAAATTAGATAATGCCATTTACTTATTCACATGGATATTCTACTAATCGAATAATCACATGCAAAATCAATAACCACTTTCATAATGTTGGAATGCATAATTCTAAACTTTAATTACTTTTCAAGGCCTCGTCCCAAGACCTTGGGGCTAACTGTAACCGGAACCCAACCCGGAGTGCCTCTAATAACCGGACACCAACCCGGAGTGCCTCTAATAACCGGACACCAACCCGGAGTGCCTCTAATAACCGGACACCAACCCGGAGTGCCTCTAATAACCGGACACCAACCCGGAGGGCTTACTTTTACCAGTCCCTAACCTGGAGGGCTTACATTAACCAGTCCCTAACCTGGAGGGCTTACTTTAACCAGTCCCCAACCTGGAACATACTTGTCCAACACATTCATATGAAGTAAAGATTGAAATATAACATAAACATTCTTATTGGAACTAGCATACGAAATGTCAATACTTTCACCATAAACTATGAATGGTATAAAAATAGCACATCCACAGTCAAACATATCACAAAACCTTCAAAACAATATAGAAGTTTTGTATCATAATAAATCAACTTCAAATAATCTTAAAACCCATCAAAGGATGTTGACATAGATGAAATCAAAATTCTTTATAAAGAAATATCTCCTTTTATTTTGAAATCATTTAAGATTCATATAAAATCAAACATTTTCTTTGAAAATAATCTTATAAGCTTTTAAGGGAAGCTTTGACGATTTTATAACGGCGGAAAATAACCGCACCCGCCGTATAAGTTAAAAAAACATTCTTATCTTAATTCTGTCGAAAAGGTTAAAAAGCACCTTGTTTGGAAAACGACGGAAAGATTCCCTTATAAACCTCTTATAAAAATTAAAACAAGGGTATAAATGACTTTAACCCATATTCTTTTAAATATTAAAAATGTTTTGAAATACATTTTGAAGAAACATGGATGTGGATGATAACGAGATCCCAGTAGATTATTACGTATAAACAACCTCAGATAATGAAGAGATTGTGAAATAACCCTTACCAGTTTGGTAACTTATGAAACATACAACCCATGAAAGAGGTATCATACAATGAATATGTAAGTACACATAAATTAGAGTGTATTACACAAAGAATATAATTATGGGCAGTACATACACCACACAAAAGGTAATGGTGGCAATATGGCATGAATCTCATGGGAATAAGGAGTGAGATGAAAACCCCTTACCACGTTAATCAACTGAGTTGCATGGACAAAAGTTAATAACCACCAAATGATTTACAGAATAACATGAATATAAAGTGAATCATGATAATATATATCAAATGGAAGTACAAAATACACCACATTCAATAATTTAGTAGCGAACAATGGAAATCTCATAGAATTGAATATGAGATAAGAAAAATCACATACCTTGTACTTTTCCTTGGTTGGGGTAGGTTAACCTCCTTTAATTTAGGTAACTCACTTTGGTTGGAACCAGAGGACTTCTTGAAATGCTTTCTGCCTAAGGGGAAGCTTCAAGGAGGAGGAGAGGGATGTGGGGAGCTTAGTTGGGCAGAGTTTGGACGAGCCAAGTGGCTTGAGAGGTGTGAGGAATGAGTAGAAGTGGTCTCATTTTATAAGGGAGAAGAGGGGCTCTTTAGGGAAGAGTGAAAGTATTACATTATAATATAATTATATTCGGTTTATAATGGTCCAAAAATCATTGAGGTCGAAGATAGGATGACTCATATTCTAAATAACATCAACCAATAAGAATTGGACAGGTTTTAGATAATATTTTAATCATTATAATCTTATTTATTTAAATGATTTATTAATGAGGTAAACATTGCATCATTATTGTGTCATTAATAATTTAAATTATTTGATGTCTAAAAATTATAAATAAAATATCATTATGTAGGAAATCTTTTTATCTTTCTAATGAATATTTATAATCTAAAAAACAACTTATATAACCCTATGTAACAATTGTTTTTCTAAAAGATATATGCTTGTGTCATTTTTGTATTCATTTTGACTTAATTAAAATAAAGTGTCATTATCACTTACAAGTGGATCCATGGGGTCCCAAAATCGACCCAAAGATTCCCATGGTCGACCATGTATCAACCAATAGGTTTAAGACACGTTTTAGGGTAATTTAGTATTATTATAATATTATTTTTTTAACCCTTATTTACCGGATTTACCCTTAACCATGGTAAATAAAATATTTACCGCAGTAATTATTCAAAATGTCTAAAAATAAAAGTTACCTATTTACACAATTTGAACATCCTGATTCCAAATATGGAATCCATTTTTCTAAATTCAAAACACATTAGTGGAAGAAATTAATTTAAAATTAATTCCCGCTGTCAAAACAAAAAGCGTGTTTTTAAGAGATAATAACTATCAAAAGATTGACACTTGTTTATGTTCGGTTTAATTGTAAAATTATGTCTAATGACCAACATTATATTAAATTGTAAAAATATATTCTAAATATACTTTGAAACCACTCAAATTCATAATTTAGCACTATTAATTATTTTGATTAAAAAAGTTGTTTTTAATTAAAATTTAGTAATTTTCACTATTCATCAAAATATGAAAGTTATCCGAAAAGTACCAAAATTTCACCTTAGGCTAAGTTCGATATTCCGAATCCAAAAATGAAGTCCATTTCAAAATATAAAATATATATAATTCAAAATTTAGGTATTACTATTCATAACGGCTAGTTTGATCGGTTGTGGTGTGTGTTAAAACTCGACATTGTGTACAACACACGCTACTGTTTTATTCAAAGGAAAGCGTACCGTGGAAGCTTGGGATGTTTCATTCTAAATTTTTTTGATGTCTCCATTTAGTCAAAAAGCTTAAAATATTGTATTTAAAAAGGTTTCACTATCAAAAGTTGATAAAAGTGCAATACTGAAAATGAATCTGTTCTTGCATTATGACTAAGAAACTCATAATATGGATTCTAAAATTATAAGGATTATATAAAGTTAAAAATGTAGTTAATGCTATTCATGACCTCTTTTAATGGCTTTTTTTTTGGTAAGTCATGGTGCAGTTGAACTCGGTGTTGCGTGTAGTGCAAGTTATTGAATTATTTTGAAGAAATAACACACTATGAAATCTTGGGGTGTTACATATGGTGCATAATTTCTCATTTTGGATCCTTTAGGCATGTTTAAAATATTTTCACACATTTTCTTTTAAAAAAATTCATGTGTATCTACTCCCCCACTTATAGATGTGTACCCCTCTCCTCTCCTCTTCATAGTTAAAAAACGATTTGGTTTCATAAATACTTATAAATATATATTACTTAATTCTAAACCCACATTCTATATTCCTTATTTTTATTAGTAAGCCCTCCTAATAAGTCTTTAGGTGTAAACCTAAAGGGGTTCTCTGATTAATATGTATAGTCTTTAATTATGGGTTCTCATTTTATTTATTCATCTAAACCCTTAAAAATAATATTTAACCATGTTTATGTAATAACATAAACAAAAAACATATAATAAAATTTTATTATGTAATTGGAATGATCTACATATATCTCCTCTTCCACCAAGTGGGAAATAAAACCATCGACTGTGTGTATGTCACACTACCACCCCGTGAACTGATGTAGTTTATTTTCCGTCATCTCATATTTGAAATGTTTTATCATGAAAATAATAATTTTAATTATTTTTAAGTTTTATTTTACGTTATTATTTAATGGGTATTATGATTGAAAATTCTAATAAAGCAGTCAGGGATCTTCGTCTCACTTTTAGTTTTGTGAGATATATTCAATATTCACCACTTTTTTATTTTTTGTGGTGTATATACTGACCATGAATGTATTTTATGATGATTCCTATGAAATTTATGGTCATTTAAATTTATATATTTTTTTATTTATTTCATTGGGATTATGAATTCAATGGATACCAAAGTGTTATTGGTTTTATGTTAAAAACCCATTGTTTATCAGGATTGGTTAAGATTATGTTTTCAGTGATGATATATTATAATCAATCTCTCAAGAACCTAATTTATTTTATTATCCCATTATTATTTCATGAAAATAAATTTTTTTCTTTCATTTTCATCATTTATTTATTTATGAGTCCAATAGAGTGTTTTTAAAGAAAACCAACTTCATTTATCTCTTTAATTGAAACAAATTTTTCTTCCATTTCCATTTTTCTAAAAATGTTTTAAATAATATTTGAAATATTATTAAAAAAATTTAATATATTTTTACCTATATTTTAATTTTAAAAATATTTTTAAAAATGGATCTTTGTGGTATTTTCAAAATAATTCTCCTTTGGATTTTACTTAAAATTGAAATTATTCTTAATTTTATTATATATAGAATGAATGTTATTTACCATTTTAATGATTTCACATTGATTTAAAGATTATTTTAAAAGTTTAAAATGTTATTTTAAATAAAAATTATGTATTTAAAACTTTGGAGGTTTTTTGATATTAAATAATTTATTTCAAAGTGAGAAGGTTATCTTCCTCTAGAAAATATCTATGTGAACTTTTAAAATAATTTCCCATCTAAGATGGAATCTTTTGAGGTAACATAATATTTACTAGGGATATGATCCAGTTATTCCATCCTTATTATTTCTATATATGGTTTATGTTTATGATGAAATTATGTCTATGAAACCCATTCCTTATTTCATAGGTTATGCAATGATGAAATGATGAAATGTTTATGAAACCCAATTCTTTTCCATAGTTTATGCTATGATGAAATGTTAATGAAATATATTAAACTCCATGGGTTCTGATATGATTAATGTTTTATGATCTTATGTCATGCCAATATATTTTTTTCTTTATGCGATGATGGTTATTTTACAGATAATTATGGTTGTTATGTTATATCCAATGACAGTGGTCCGGTTATAACCATGGATGGGTGAGACCTATATCTCCCTCTAATGAATTGGGAAAAGTTTTATATCTTGTGGGATAAAAATGGGAAATGAGTCAACTACTTTCATCCAAAATGGGACACAAGTCGATGGGTTGGACCCACAATGGGATAAAGGTCGATTTTCCTGATCCACATTGGGATAAAAGAGATGAATATTGATCCAAAATGGGTAATATGTGATGAGGCATGATCTACTATGTTTTAGGGTCTTGGTAGTTAACCATGATAATGAAATGGGTTTTGTAAAAATTTTTGTGCCACACATTTATATAATGATATTATGGTTCATAGATTATGACGATTTTAAACTCTTATGAATCATTCCTTTTGGAATGATAATGATTTATAGCATGACCCATGTTTACGATCTGTGATAGGTTGGGTATGAATTTTGTAAGTTATATTCATCATATCATACCATTATTCTTATCTTATACTATTATATTCCCATAGATTGTTACTTCCCATGTTTACCCTGGTTGAGAATCCTTTCCCACACTTTGTTATGTTTTCATACCCTAGGTTATGAAGAATACTTTTAAGTAGGGTATGTTTAGGAAGAGTAAAAAAGAGTAAGGTAATTATGGGAGATGTTTAAGATATTTCATTAATTAAGATTATTTTTACGTAGTTTCCAAATACACAAAAATATTATAGTCCTCGAGTGTGTATTTTTGAAATATATTGAATATTCATTAAAAAGATATGATATTTATGTATACAAATATTGGTTCATTATAGTTTGTATCAGGGAAAGTTTTAGTCAAACATTGGAAACTATGATGAGATAAATTTTGGGATATACCTAATGATATATCTAAGGATAATTATATTTATAATTTATCACATATAAAAAATTTATGGAATTTTAGTGAAGGATATACTGAGAGGTGGAAAAAAAGTCACATCCTTTTCTGGATACTACATGGTTATATTTCTATATAACAGTTCTATGTATGGGTAATAACTTTAACGAGGATGCATTGATCTATAATTGATCCTCACTTTGGGCACAAAAACAAGTCTTACTATACACCTAGTTTGACAATCCCAGTGGATATTTTTTTGGAAATTCACAAACATTTTAGGAACCTTCATAAAGAATTTAAATAATGGCCATGAATCACTTAGGACAAGCCTAAGGTGACATAGATTAAAAAGAAGGTGTTATTATTTATAAATCCAATAAATTATTTTTCATGATTATTTAGTTTCCCACTATGATTATTATTTCTATGCTTTGTGGTTTCAGCCAATAGCCTGAATCAGGATGGATCATGTTAACATTGAATGTGATGGAAAATTCAATTATTATGAGAAACCAAATTGGGTGATGACTGAATAGAAATATATTGGCATTGTTACTAGTCATAAATAAAGAGATATGACTAAAAATGTGAACTTATGTTAGATTTACAATGCATCAAATAATAGGAAGATTTTATTTAATGAATTTTTGGGCGGTAAAGAACATAGAGGAAAGAAAATTTGGATTCCTAATGTCCGGAAGATGGGAAGAAGAACCTAAAAGAACATATCCAATGGAGGAGAGAATTTTTTATAAGTGTAAATAATGTTCATAGAGAAATGAGTTTCTGAGGGATTTTATGTATTATATGTGGGGAACTTGGGAATTATCTGAGTAAACACTCTAAACTAAGGTTCATCCCCTTGATCATGGAAAGACGTATTCTATTCAAACGATTAATGTGAAAGGATTCATGTGTGTATGTATTTTAATTCAACAATTTTGTTGTAATATTTTCTTTACTACTGTTATTTGGATATAATAATCATGAAACGTCAAAGCATTGTGTTAATTTTTGAATCATATATATCTTCATGAAATATTATCTTAAGAGTTATGGTTACCATAATAGGATTATGAGTTCTTGGTTGATCATAATTTCGCTGTATTAAACACCACTTTTTATGTTTTAAGTGATGATATTTTAGTATTGTTAATTAAATTATTAGATAATTTTTATTATGAAAGGTATATGTTACCATTGGTTTAACAATATGTGCTATTTGAGAAGAATGATCTTTTCATAAGTTTAAATTCAATGATAATTTTTAAGGTTTTATAGTATTAAATTATTAAATTATTTTCAAGTATGTCCATCATATTGGTGGCATGGTTATACGAATTATATTAAGATAGTTTCAGTAATAAAAAATAGACAATATATAACATACAACAAGGTCACAGAGATTAAACCCAAAACCGAAGAGCAACAATAGTGTATACCTACAACTGGATTAAAAAAAAGAATATTTCTTATGGGAAGAAATGAATAGATATATTGATGAGTACATATATTGTTGGTTAGTATGTTACCATGTTAATTATGAGAGAGAGAAAATTAAGGGGATGTTAAAACAATTACCCATACAAGAATGGAAATAGGAAAACATCACCATGGATTTTGTCTTCAGAATCTCTAAAACATTTAAAGGGAACAATGGTATATCGGTTGTAGTTTATCACCATATAAATTTATCATAATTCATTACCATAATAGAGGATTTATATCTATATTATCTTGTTTATATATACATTATTTGTTATTGTTTTATAGTGTTCCACATTCTTTTGTATCTTATCGAGATCCAAGGCTTACCTCGATGTTTTAGTGAAGTATTTATCAAGCCATTGATAGAGAGTTGAGTTTCATCATAGCATATCATCCTCAGGCATATGTTTAGTATGATATAACCATTGAAACCATAGAGGATATACAGATAACTTGTTCTATGTATTTCATAAGTTTTTTGGATCAACAAATTCCTTTAGTGATGTTTTTATAAAATAATAGCTTTCACTCAAGCATTTAGATTGATCTATATGAATCCCCCTATTAAAATAATTATTGAACCCCAACATGTTTTGATGAAATTACAGAAATAAATATGTTGGGACTATAACAAGGGGAATAAATGATAGACGGTGTTAGATTCATTTAGTAACATGTAAGGGAAACACAAAGTCAGTAGGAAATTAATGGTGACAATCACCGATGTGATCTAGAATTTGAAAATGGTGAAAATGTGTTTTTAATAATATATCCATAGAGTAAGGTAATGAGATTTGGAAAGAAGGTAAAACTAATCCCTAGGTATATTAGTGTCTTTGAAACTATTAATCCTATCGAGACGATAGCTTATCTATTGTCACTTGCACTGAACCTCTCTCAAGACCATGATGTGTTCCATATCTCTTTCCTAAGGAAGTACATACCTAATCCTTAACATGTAATGAACTCATAGGTCATAAAAATAAAAAAAAAAATTTCTTTTGAGGGAAAACTAATGGATATTTTGAGTCATATGGAAAAATGTGATTTGAAATAAGACTATATACATGGTCAATGTTTTGTGTTGAAACCACTAATTTGAAAAATCTATACAGGAACCTAAAGATATTATGAGGTAGAAGTATCCTATTTTATTGGTATCAAGGTGGCGAGTTTTGAATATAAAATAATTTTAAATAGGGGCTAGAATGTAAAACAAATAATTTTTATGAAATATATTTTTTTAATAATTTAATTTCTTCAAAATCGTATGTTACATGAAATATCATGTTTTAAGGAACCACAATATTCAATTAATTTTATTATTTAAACACAACTATAATAACCTAGATATTAAATTTATTCGTATTAATCTGAATAATAAAATTTTAAAATAATGTTTAAACCTATTATATAAATAATATATATTTATAAAAAAGTATATAATTTTTAGTAAAGTATTTGTAGGCTTTAAAAACACTAATATCTTAGAAAAAATGATTTTTATTGATTTTTGTGAAAAAATAAATAAATTATATATAATAATTTTAGAATTGTTTTTGAAAAATTAACATAATTTTTGGAGTCAATATGTTAAAATTATATTATAGTGATATTTTTATAATTTTGTAAAAAGATTTTTTTTAATGAATTGTGAAAAATACCTATTTTTATAAGAAACTAAATTTCCATTTAAATCATTTTAAAATGTACATATTATTTAAAAATTATTAGTAAATTTATTTCAATTATAATATTATTAAACCAATTTAGTTCATTTTAATCAAATTTATAAATAATATTAATATTAAAACATTCAATACTTATGATAAATATATCTTCAGAAAACAACCATTTTGTTATGTCTATGGGTTTAATTTTAAAATAAAATTTTTCACGTTTGTGAATAGAATTTATAAAATGGATTCAATATTTTTAATCCTAATAATTAATATTATATAATATTTTTAACTTAATATTTGGTCTAAATGGATAGAAAAAGCAGTAGAAATTAATTACTAGGATTAAGGTAAAAATATATTTAAGGGGGGTTAAACTAAATATATAATAGGTAAAATGACCTAAAAACAAGTGAAAATCACATTTTATGGATATATATATACTTTATAAACTATAAGGTTTGATAATTACCCATTTTAGAGCCCTTTGGCATGTTTAAAATGTGGGTACACATTTTATTTTCAACAATTCCAAATGTGTCTTTGACCCCACTATTAAAAGGACACACCTTATCCCCACCTCTTTACAATTAAAAAACCATTTTTAATAACCAAATATTTTCTTCACATACCTCCCCATATCCAATATCCCTTAGTTTAATTATTAAATCATCCTAAGAGTTCTTTTTGTGTAAACCTAAAGGGGATCTCTGAAGACGTTGTATAGTCATTAACTATGTGTTTTCATTTTATTTATTCCTCTAACACATTAAAATATTGTTGAACCATACTATATAATAAAATAATTATATAACACATATATTTATGTTACTATGTTATTTAAAGGACCAAAATTTATCTCCTATTCCATCATTTGAGAAATTAAACTATCGATCATGTGTACAACGAACAACCACTTCTCGAACTAATATAGTCCATTTTCTATCACTACCTCTCATAGATAGATATAATGATATATTTAACATATTTCTATTATATTTATGACATAATTATACTTTTTCAATTATAATATCATGTATACCTTCTTTATTTCCATTCTGTAAGAATATGATAACATTACTCATGTGTGTGGCTGATTACAACCTCAGGAAGAGATGCGGTTTGTTTCATACTTATGATTTACATGGAAGGTAGTAAAGATGAATTTAATGAATGTATGTTATATATATTAAATCATAATGAATCTTTGAAATTTATATATTTTTTATGTTCATTTCCTTTTATCCATTAAAAAAATGGAAATAATGTTCATGCATGAACGATGTAATACAATTTCCATCAATAAATTTTACCGATTAATATAAATACTTATATAATGATAATATAAGATATTTATATCATGGATAAAATTCTATATATGATTTAACCGTGGTCAATTTAAATTTACCAAAAATACCAAACCAAGACACACAAGGTAAATGAAGCAATTGTTACCCGAAATGTTATTTTAACATAGAAATTGAAAATAAAAGGGAAATAAAAGGTTGTAATTAAATAATATATGTCATAGTATATATTATTATGGTTGTTTAATATATTTATAATAAACCAATATTTATTATACAAGAGTATTAAACATGTATGAAATAATTGTATACTTAAGATAAGGGATTTCTAGTATTAAGTTCCATATTCAAAGCTTGTTTCTTTTAAGTGTTGTATATAAATACCCATATTATATCATGAATATTAATATTTTATATATTTTTTAATTTTTAATTTTATTTTATTCTTTAATGGGTCTTCTGATTTAAGATATTAGCAAATCGTTATGGGATCTTCATATAACATTCATTTTTGTGAGACACAGGCCATATTAACAACTTTTTTATTTTATGTGGTGTATATACTTCACATGAATTCATTATATGATTTTTACTATGATACTTATGGTTATATTAATGTAAAAATATGTTTATTTATTTTATGGATATTGTGAATTCAAAGGATACCAAAGTGGTAAGGGTTTTATGTTGTAATAAAATTGTTTATCATGATTGTTTAAGATTAAGTTTCCAATGATGATATCTTATGATCTATATATCATGAAACTAATGAATTATTTCATCATATTTTTATTACATGAAAATACATGTTTAAATTTTATTTTCCTCCATTCAGGTACTCAATATTCAAAAATAATTTTTCTGATGGAATCCTAACATCATTTCTTTATCTTCAACCAAACCCCTTTTTTCTTCCCTGAACATGTTTTCTAAAAATATTTTTTAATATTTTTTCATACTATTTAATGATTGAATAAAAATATTTTTACCCATGTGCTAATTTTTTTAAAAGACTTTACAAGTAATATTTATGTCAGTTTTCAAATAGGGACCTTTTTGGATTTTACCAAATATGGGAAAGGAATCTTCATTTTAATGTGTGTGGAATCAACAATATTTCTAACTATTATGACCTCTAAATGATTTGAAGATTCCTTTAAAATATTCAAAGGATATTTTCAAATAATTTTTTTTTAAAATTTTTGAATGTTTTTATATTTTAAACAAAATATTTCAATGTTAAAAGGTTGTTTTTATGAGGAAATGTTCTCATCGAACATTTAAATATTTTTCGATCAAAGATGGTTTCTATTGAATTAACTTAAGATTTATTAGGGATATGATCTAATTGTACCATCATTATATTTTTGAAAGATATTTTATATTAATGATAATAATATTTTGATTAAACTCATACCATTATACAGGGGTTATTCTATAATGAAAGGTTGAAATGTTTATAAAACCCATTTCTTTTCAATGTATTATGCAATAATGAAATATTTATAAAACCCATTTCTCTTCATGGGTTTTTATATGATGAATGTTCTATGATCTTTTGAAACACTGATGAATGGATCCAATTATGTGATGGTGGTTATTTTATATCCAAGGATTATGGTTACGTTATAACCAATGATGGTTGTAATACCCCATTACCTTCCTTCATATATGATTTGACTCTTGTTTTGTCTTCATTATTTTGGGAAAATTGTGGGCTTCCCAGGGATAGATAAATTTTAATGGAAAAAATGACCTAAAGTATAGATATACATGTTTTTTTGAATTAATGGACTCTTGGTATAAATATGTAAATGTATTTAAAGGGTGATCATTGGGTTTTGAGAGCCTCAATAATTAGTTTGGGGATTTTCAAAAGGAAATTGGATGGCGCAGTGCCTACTAGATATATTCACATCATGAATGGGTTAAACAAGGTGAACTAGTTATCGGTTAGATGTTGTGGGTCTTGTTCAGATCATGAAATTTTACAAGATGTGAAACCATTACGTTTCATGAATGGGTCGATTAGGATTTAATTTAACCTGAGGGGATGATTTTTTGGAATAAATGAAATTAATGGAAATTAACACTATGAAAGGGTTTTAGGATGTTGGATTCTTTGGGTTCAGTGTTTTTAAACACACTATACACATAACCCTTTTTTTATTTAGTGAATATTCCATCCTCTAGCTTTAGAATGATTTTATTTTATTTTGGGTGATCTACCTCCTTCTAGAATTTCTATATTTGACATTTGACTAATGTGGTGGTTATATTGCATATTTCCAATAAGTGGTCTTCATTTATTTTCATTTTCATTGTCCATAATAGTAACATTTGATACATTTGTGATTTATATTTTGATCTTTTTATGTTTTCTATATATCCTTCGATGTTTTCATTCATTACTTGTCTTTTGAAGGACAATTTTTTGATTTCAAATCTCCATTTTCAATGGTGGTTAGGTTTCCATAGATCTTTAGGTAGGTGTATCTATGAAAGTGGTTCTAATTCTTGAATTTCTATATGTTCTTACCAATTGCTTTAATTTATTGAATAAAAATTATTGTTTTGACATTTAAAGGGATTTATCGTAAAGGATTCATTTTTAATGTTACTTGGATACAAAAACATATTTTTTTATGAAAATATTTTATTAATCATGAGAATTGATTTTGAAATGGTTTTGATAAACATATCATATTGGGAACCTTGGGTTCATTGGGAAATGGAAATGTCACTTTAGTGTGTATAATACCACAAGAGGTTTTATGATATAGACAAACTGTGGTAGGTCTCAATATCAGATATAACCAATATATGACTTTTTTAGGTTTGTTTTATATCTAGTACATATTCCCATAGTCTAGAGACCAAATGGTTGATTTTTTATTTATATATGATTTATCACATGATGGATTATTTCTTGTATATTTTCTCACATACATATCTTATAGTGTATCTATGGGTGGTTTTTACTTTGCTTTCTTGATTTCATTTATAATAAAAATATTCCGTGATTTAGTGAATATGGTATAAATTTATAAAAACGAATTATTTTTTGAAAAATGGTTTCACTTATTAAAATAATTTATAAACTAGATTTTTTATTAAAGATGAAACTTATAAATTCTTTATATTGTAACTCTTTTGTATTCTTTTGTAGTGTCCCTCTTGGCTCTCTTCTCACATAATAATTATATGTTTGGGTGGTTGTAGTCATTTTTTTAAGACATGGGTATAGGAAAGGTTATCGTGTAGCATGTTGGGATCTCTTTTCTTATGTCGCCTTCATAGTGGGATGGTTTGGTGGTGAATGACGGTCACATGGAGACCTATTTAGTCATTTATATTGTATATTTCTATTTTTATATGTTTTTCTTGACTAGTATGTCTCATGAATATGTATTTCTTTATTTCATATTTTACTTTGATGTTTCTTTAGTTTTATATAAGACATGGCATTATTCTTTGTATCTCACCATGTGGTAGACCAATTTGGGTGGATTATCTATTTGACCTAGGTTGGTTTGTTAGAAATTCGTATCAAATGGATTAACTTTCTTGAAGTGTTATTGACACTATGTGGGTATGGTTTAGGGTTTTGGTAGATTAGATTTAGGACATTCAAAATATGTGTAGTAAGTGTGGAAAACTGTCCTAGTATGCTCAATTTTATGTCTGAATCTGAGTTACCATGGGTGGTCAGGGAGTTTTCCAATCTTAAGAAATGGTGGTTGAGGTTATATGAAAAAACTGCACATTAGGTATATTTAAATGGATCCATTCCATCAATATTTTCCATCTTTTTCTGAATACATCATAATTACAATAAAATAAAGTTGTTCTGAATTATTGAAACTACCTGAAAATAGGTCTATATCTATAGAAAAATATCCACCTTTTTCCAAAACCCTGGATATAGGTTTTTATGCCTAAGATATAACCATAGTTTCAAAAACTATAGATATAGGTATAGTTTAAATCCAATTTTTTTTGTAAACTATATCTATAGTTTTTTAATTCCAGGATATAGCCAATGTTTTGGAAACCTATGTTTATAGTTCCCTAGATATAGCCATAGTTAATGAAAACCATGGATATAGGTTTGCAGTGAAATAATAGGAAAAGTATTTTTCCACAAGAGGTGACGTTTTCCCTATTGAAATAGAGAACAACTTATCATCTAAAGATAAATGGATAGATAGAGATATAAATATAGGTTACTGAGGATATGCTATGTGAAAGTGTTCTTTATTTTTTTGGCTATTGGTAAAATAATTTTCCTTTAGTCAATTTTTTCTATAAGAATAGTTAACCAACCCTAATCAAAATAGAACCCTCTGAGGATTTTAATTAAAGTAAATGTATATCTACCTTGTGCTAGGTATAGTTCATAGGGAGTTCCTTGTTTCAGAATAATACTATTTAAGAGATAAAAAAAGGGTGTAGTTGACCCATTAGCAATTGGTGTTGGAAGATAGTGGTTTCAAAAAAAATCAGACCATCATTGGAAGTTGCTGGTGTTTGAGGTTAGTGATCATGTTTTTCTTAGAGTTTCACCTCTCTCGGGACATCATTTGTTGGGTAAGAAGGGTAATGTGGAACTGAGTTTTGTTGGCCCCTTTTTGATCATTGGAAGTCTTGGAAAGGTGGTATATCAGTTTGAATTAATGTCTAGTTTGATTCCATAAAAAATGTGATTCATGTTTCCCAGGTAATGAGGTGTTGACAAGATCCTTCTCATGTGATTGAATGGGAGTATAGTGATCTTGATGCTAACACCACTGTGGTTTATAAACCAGTTTAGATTATGTATCATTGAGAGAAGCTACTAATTGGTAAAAAAATTACTTTGGTTTATGTACTATGGATGTGTAGAAGGGATTACTATGAGATGTGAGAGTAGGAATTATTGATTATGAAAAAATGACCTCTAATTTTTGTGACTCCATGGTCTTGAGGTCACCATAGGAACATAAATAATATATTGTGGGGAGATTATATCACCCCATCACCTTCCTTCGAGTATCCTTTGACACTTATTTTGGTTTCCCTTTTTCTTTGGGTGCATTGCGGGATTCTTAGGAATGGAGAGCCTTTACTGGGGAAAATGACCCAAATTGTAGGGATGTATAGTTGTTTGTATTAATTAAGTTTTGGTATAAATGTGTAAATGGATATTTAGGGTATTTCTTGGGTTTGTATATCCTCAAGAGTTGTATAATAGATTTTCTATAAGAAAATGAACTGTGAACTACCTACTGGACATATTCACATAATTAATGGGTTAGATTATGTGAACCTTTTGTAGGGATGAATTTAGGTGTCATATTTAGAGCATAAAAATCTACAACCTATAAAAACATTACACATTTTTATTGGGTATACTGAAATTTAATTTAACCAACATCAATGCATTTTTTTAACACGCTTTTTATTTTTGGAATTCATTCCATGAAAGTGGTTCACAACATGAATTTTTCAGGTTCAATAGTTTTAACAACACTACAATACTAATCATTTTGTAATCTAGTGCACAGACCACCCTTTATATATTTAGAGTGATTTTGGTTGATTTTGGGTGATCTCCCCTATTATGTAATTCTAACTTAAATGATTTAATCGTGTGGAGATTTTGTCACATATCCCTCATAAGTGTTATCCCTGCTTATTCATTTTTTTTTCATTGAAGGATTTTTTGTTGTGTTTTTAATTCAGATTTTTATAAATTGGGTTTTTATATTGATTCTTTTCAGTTTTCATTCATTACATGTATTTTAATGTCTGATATGTTGTTCTCTAATCTACACATTCAAAGGAATCCTAGTTTCAAAATTTCATTAGGATGGTTAATCTATGTAAGAATTTATAATACTTGAATTTATAAATGTTCTAGAAAATTCCTTTAAGATATTGAATGAAAATTATTATTTTTACATTTAAAAGGTGTTGTTGTAAATTATTCATGTATTTAAAGGAGTTTGTATTTAAACATATATTTAATTAAATATTAAAAGGGTTTATTAAATGTGATTATGCATTTTGAAATATTTTTGATAAACATGTCACATTGGTAACCTTGTGTGCATCCGGAAGTAAACATGTCACTTTAGTTTGTGTAATGCCACTAGATGTTTTAGGATATTGAATGAATATGACAAGAATCAACATCATTTCAAAAAAGTGTATTATTGGTTTAGGATTATTCTATGTCTTCTATGTATTATTATATCCTAGATCCCAAATGTTGTGATTTTTAATTTATACATGGTTTATCACATGATGGATATTTTCATGGATATTTTCTCACAGGCTTAACCTATAGTGTATCCAAGGTTGAATTTTTCTTTTCATACTTAATTTTCTTAAAATTTAAATATTCATAGATTTGGTGAATATGGTATTCATGTTTATAAAATTAAGGAGTGTATAAAAAATGGTTTCACTTAAGAAAATTATTTATAAACTAGATTTTTATATCTCGAACTTTTTCATTATTGATATTATAACTTGTATAGTTTAATTGGTACTATCCTCCTTGGATATGTGTGCACATCCTAATTTCTTCTTTTCAAATGTTTTATACGTTTTTTGAAAAGACTCATGTAAAGGGAATGGAATCATGTAATATGTTAGGTTCTCTTACCATGAGTCACTTTCATAGTGGGATGGTTCGGTGGTGATGGATTGTCACATGAAGACTTACTTAGTCTGGTCCACTTTATCTATCTAGTTTATCTTTTTTGGATTTAATTTTATGTATCATTGGAATGTATTCATTCTTTCACATTTTTATTTCATATTTCTTCAATTATAGATGACACTTGTGGTAGATTTTTGTATCTCACCATGTGGGGGACCATTAATGGTGGATTTCCATGTTGACCCATGTTGGTTCATTATAACAGTGGTCACATTATAGAAAATGCTATGTGGGACCTATATCTCCCTATAATTCATTGGGAAAATCATTATATATAATGAGAAAACAATGGGAAACAAGTATATAGAGATGATACAGAATGGGAAACAAGTCAATGGGAAAGATCTAAAATGGTAAATAAACTGGTGGTCTTGATACACAATTGGGAATAAGTGATGAGGCCTAATCTAGAATGGAAAATAGGTGATAAGGTCTAACCCACTTTTTTTGATGGTCTTGATAGTAAAATCGAAAAAAATTAATTATTTATATACCTATTTTGGGACCAC
The DNA here is from genome assembly GCA_963277665.1 of Viscum album. Classification (NCBI taxonomy): domain Eukaryota; kingdom Viridiplantae; phylum Streptophyta; class Magnoliopsida; order Santalales; family Viscaceae; genus Viscum; species Viscum album. The sequence goes on from OY728137.1 coordinate 1,105,493,852, forward strand.
ACTTTTATGAAATGAGCTTATGGTTCATTAATTATGTTCATTTCACACTCTTATGAATCATACCTTTTTCAATGATAATGATTTACATCAAGACTCATGTTTATGATTTATAATAGTTTGGGCATGAAATTTTTATGTTATTTTCCCAAAATCAACCTTTATACTTATCTTATTCATTCATATGATCATAAAATGTTATCTCCCATGTTTAGCCTTGTAAGGAATCTGATGTTAACATTTATTATATTTCATTTCCATAGATTATTTAGACGAGTTTCGAGTAGGGTATGTTTATACATATTACAAAATGGGAATATACTTGTAAGATGTTGAAGATATTTTATCAAATAAGAAGATTCTATACCTAGTATCCAAATACACTAAACCATTACAGTCCTTGGGTATGTATTTGTGAAATTTATTATATACTCAACTAAAAATATTTGATATTTATGAAATAAATCCGTGGGTCATTATAAATACTCTCTGGTATAGTTTTATATTTTACCTTTTGATAAACCTGTAGGTATATATATATTGACTTAGACAAAGAAAACTTTGATATCTATCTTGATGGATCTTAATACCAAGAATATATAGTTCTTTACCTAATAATTTCATGGAGAGTCAATTATTTTAACAAGTATTCACTTCATGTTTGACTTACAATCTATTTCCCTCAATTAATATGTCATAAAGATATAATACTGGGTAAATCATGGCATTCCCACTTAACTTATTTTGTGAACATGTATTTTTTACATTTTTAATAAATACAAATTCCATTTTGTACACATAAAAATGAACATTCCATGAGTAGGATTTATAATTCAATCTATAATTATATATTTTTAGCTTAAAAACGTTATTAGAACTCTTTGACATGATAAACCCCTTGGGTTGGGGCATTTAGACGTCTTTAACTAACTTATTTTTTATAAATTTATTTTTGATATTCATTTTACAAATCTCATAATCATGTACGGTTGTTATTGCAATTATTATTGCGACTGATTTTATAATCCTAATATATGAGAAACTTATACTGCATTCAAGGATTTGATGTTACCAAAAACCCTTCATATCTAGTTTTTCTTTATTGGTTCTTAACTTACCATCCATGTCTAACATTTTTTTGGATATCCATTTACAATACATTAGATTTACATTTGGTTGAGATTCTACCGAAGCAAATACTTTAATTCTATAAAAGAACATGATATAATAATATATGGCTTACTTCTCCTTTGAATTATCCATGCCAACTACTACTTATAGGTTATAGTTTCTTTATTATAAAGGAATAATATGTCTCCTAACTCGATGAGCATAAAAATATATCACTCAGGTTCTGAAACCACTCAAATATATCTATATAGTAATTATTCCTTAGGAACACCACCATATTCCATTGTCTATTTTGTATATTATATAGAGACCCTATCTAAACATAACTTTATTTAACATTATTTCCATTATTTAATCATTACAACTCCCAAATAATCTAACAATCCCAAGCATGATTGTCTTATCCTCTTCGAATATTTATTATATAAGAAAATTATTATACAACAATTGTAAATATTAATCCATAATTAATCCATAATAAAATCTATTATAGGCTTCACATAAGTTATAATCATATTAATAACCTTAGGAATGATAAAATAATAAATGGTTCGATCTCAAAAACTCAGTAAAGAAAAAAAAAATATCAATATGTCACCAATGATTAGATCATAAGAATATAATAAAACATGATATGTGGTTATATGTGTCATTAAAATAATATGTAATGATAAAATTTTTCTTTCATGATATAAGGATATATAATAAAAACATATACCATATAAAAAAAGTATGGAATATGGAGATAATAACCATGATCTAGGGCACATAATTATAGGCATATGGCTTGAAAATGTAGCATTATATTGAGACCTATAATAAGAAAAAACCATGGCACAAAAACTAACCATAGGATATCATCATATTGTGATAATATTTAAAAAGGATCTCCATTTGGTTTTTAGAAATATCTAAGAAGTATCACCCTATAAATTTTCAATATAACTAAGAATGTTCAACATTTAAATTGGGAGAATATCTAGGAAGTCATGTTATATATAATATAATGAGATATAAAATAATAAAAATGAATTAGAGGTTGATATAAGAACCCACCCATCATCATTCATTCATATGTATGTCATAAGATATCAATTGTTAATATTATCATAAAAACCCATGGGAAGAAAAAATAATTTCATATCATTTCAAAATGGTATCTCATAACATGATATCAAAATTCCATTGGTTGATATCAAAATTTAAATCACCCAAAAGGAATATTCAATCAATCTATATAAAATATATTTCATAAAATCTAACTATATAACAGTTATATCTTTATAGTTTAAAAAGGAATGGAACCCAAAAAAATATTTTAGAAAACATTTCTTAATATAATCATATAAAGATGAAATTATGAATTAATTAAAAAAAATACCAAGAAGGTAATATGAAAACCTTTTTAAAATTACATGTTAAATTAAATAAAAATAATGGAGTATTGAATATGATATAAATATTCTTCTTAAGAAATATGTAGTGGAATATAAAAATATGAACTTAATGGGGAAATATTTTTTCATGTTTCAAAAATACAGTTATTGAAAACCCACATTTTAAATATAGTGATAAATAATTAATTTGAAAATATGAAATAATAAATTCTAATATTACCATTAATAAATCATCTGAATAATTTAAAATAATAAATGAAGACATTAGTGGGAATATTGAATTTGGATATGAAAGAAAAGACTTCATTTGGAATGAATGAGAATTATTATTAACATCAGCAACTTTTATGAAGAATAATGTTCAACAATGCAGTTCCCAATATAGAAGGATGGATTTAATTATAATATCACCATAGAATATAATAATACCATATTATAATAAAAATATACAAAAGGAATCATTCTGTCTGATGAAAATATGTTAGGTCGTGAAAACCACTAGCCTTAATTCCCACAATATAAAACATTCTATAATTTCTTGTATAAAAAAATTAATCTTAATAACCTACTTATTTATATTATACATACATATATCCTTTTAAAAAGATAATTTATAGCATTAATTATAAATTCAATTTTCAGTTATATTTTATTTCCATCATCAAATGTTAATATATTTGATTATTTGTTTAGTACTAGTTGTATAACCACCATGTTGATTATATATTATATATTTGACATTCATTAGATTAATATCATTATAGTTAATGTGATATATCTTTCATAATTATTTTTAATGTTATAAATACATTTAATAAGTATTTTTATAATGATTTTTAAAATGAAGTCAATGATGAGCATGTTTTGGGGATTTAAGAAAATAAAAAGGTTGTGCTATAATAATAAGTTAAATATTCGTTTAAAATTTATAGAATAATCAAAAAAACATTTTTCTTAATAAAAATATAATAAAACTAAAATTTAATATTCTATAGCCACCCATGAATGAAAATTGTAACTTTTTTCAAGTAGTTGTTTCAACTAACCCAAACAAGAACTAGATATAATATATGGGTGAGTGTTGTTAAGAAAGTGATGATTTTAGAATAATATAAAAAATAAAGAATATAAATTATATTATTAGGTTGTTTTCATTTTATATAATTATATTTTATAATAGTTTGGTAAATAATAAAATAATTGATAAGAAACAAAATACATCTCTTTCATTGAGCTTGTAGTCTACACCTACACATGTGTGATGCTTTCATTTACATAAAATGTAAAGATGGTTGTAATTAATCCATATCGTTTAAATCATAATAATTATTTTATTAATGTATCATTTTATTAAATAACTCCTTTTAAATATAATGTTTATGTGGTTACTAAAATGGGTTGTGTTTCATATGGAAGTGGTAATATGAACGCCACCAAAAAATCATTTTTAGAATAGTTAAGAAGAGGGTATAAAATTGATATTACCATGGTATAATAGCATTTAAGAATATTATTAAAATTTATTTTATCTTACTTTCATCAATAAAGTGGGTTAGTTGATTATATGAGATGACAAAATTAATAGACCACGATAGGGAACATTTCCCCACACTTTGGATGTTCTCCCTTATGTACCACCTTTTGGCCCCATATCATGGTGTTTTGGAAAGAACAAGGATTCTGGAAAGTGAGGATAAATTTTAAGAGAGAATAGGGTATATTTTTGTTAGATATAATCCTTAGTAATGTGTGAATAAATTTTTTATAATTCATCCCCTTTTATAAGTGAAGAAAATGGAATCTTTATAAACACCTATTAGATTTATAATGATGCAATTACACCTTTAAATGTTCAATGAATACAAAAGTAGAAAATAATGAATTTATTGGAGATTTATGGTCTATAATCCCAATTAAATTCATTTTCACACTTGTTTTAAACATTTTTTAAGTCTTTTACCACAAGATTTTTATGTTTTACTGTTTTGGTTTTTACCTTGGAAACTAGTTTTCAGCCATGTAATATATATTTTATTAAAAATATTAGGTAACCAATATTACCAAATTATTATTCCATAAACCTAAATTTAATCTCCATATAATCAAATTTAATTTATAAATAATATAAAATTAATTTTAAAATTAAAACATTCAATATATAAAAAACATCTTTTTAGAAGAAAAAAAATTTCACGAGTAAGTTTAATGAATCATTTATAAAATTAATTACCAATTAAAAGAGAGATAATATATTAATATAAATGTGTAAAAATCATATCAATGTCATTATATTAAATATATCAGTATAATTTATTAGATAAAAATTACATAGTATTAATAAAACAATTCTTTGAAAATAGCACTTTCACCATTATCAAGTTCATTAACATTAATATTAATAATAATAAATATATTCCAACAAATAAAATTGAAATTATTTAATAATAATATTTTTTTATCTAAAATATTATATAAATTTTTTATATTTAATTTCAACAAGTGGTGAAAAGTAAATTTTAATATAATCGAATGAAAATATCTTTTAAAGTAAATCATTACTAATGTTTAAATAACATTAAACATGGTTTTTATAAATTCATCATTATATTTTTCAATGAATAGTTTTACACCATAAATATATGTTTTAAAAAATAATTTTTATATAAGATTATAAAAAATATGTACTTCTTGATAAATGTTCAAACATTATAATATTAGAAAAAATGGTATTTTTTACAATTCTATAAAAAAATAAATTATTTAAAAGAACCAAAAATTCATCCTAAACATGTTTTGAAATTACGAACTCAGAAAATGAATTTAATTTCATGTAATAAAATTGTTAAAATTTATAAGATTTAAATATTTATATTTTAAAATAAAATAAAATATACAAAGAAAAAATGATTTTGTTGAAATGTTCTTTTCAAGAAGTAAATGTTCTTAATACTATTGTTTATGAAATTTTAATTCATTTAATATTTTTTCACTTGAAGTTTTAATATTATTAAATTTTCATAATAATATTCATATAATATTTGAAGAGTCAATTTACTTTGGGGTTGCATGTGGAAAATCTATTAAACATAGTATTAATATAGAGAACAATATACTCTAAAATATCAGGTTGTTACAGATTGTTCTCAAGCCATCTCTTATTCATATAGAGAATCACATTAATCAAATTAAAATTTCTCCCATTATTTACATTTGAAATATAGTCACATTCTAGATATATGGAATTTCATTCCATGATTACTCTTCTAATTAAAGGGTTATATTGATAACATCATTTAGTTTCTTTATGATATCCTATTAATATACACTTCATGCTTTTGGATACAAATTTTTCATTAGTTATTTTAAAGACCCAGATTTTCATGTAATTTCTTAAATTATATGGAATTATTTTGAGTCTTCCAAATTGATGGTGCCTGATTCTGAGGCCTGGAGTCCCCAAAATTTATTTTAGAACTTTTTTTCAATACGTTCAGTAAACGCATGATAGACACTTTCTATCTATTGAAAAATTGCTCAAATTAAAAATCTGAGGGCATTGTTGAATCGGTAGTGCTAGGATTTACTGAATGAAGGCTTAACATTGATCGTAATATGTCTAGAGAAAAAGTTATGTTTTTTGAATTTTTAAAATAAATGAAATAAAATAATTTTATTATTTTATTTCATATCTTCAAATGGACAATAAATGGTTTGGGGCTTCTAACATGTCAAGAATATAAATGGATTGACATTCCTACCATAATTTACAATGTCATTTGGGAATTAGAATGCTTCCTAATCGATGAGCCCCATTAAACTCCAACATCGTTACTTACTCTCCCCTTCTCTTATATATATGGATCATGGGGGGTGGGGGTACCGTTATAGCTTCCCGAGGCAATTAAGTGCTGAAGGAGCACTGTGACACCGAACCCTTAGAGGACGGAGCTGAACCCAGCGGGAGGTGATAGATGACACCGAACCATGAACGAGAGGATGACATACGAGTGACGTCATTCGAATCCTATTGTGGGAATGAAGAACACCAACCCACCTTCAAGCGTGGGTGTTTCCCTGACGATTTGAGGTAGGGGTTTAATTTTTTTATGTTTTTTAAATTATTTCATGTTCCTCGTTCTTTAATAATACGAAGAACGTTGGTCAACCGTCATATGGTTTGACCCAATATTCATTCATTTTTGTTGGAGGTTGTTGTTGGGTATCTTTGTGGGGTTTATATGGATTTAAATTCCAAGAGTTTGTTAAACCTTTAACCCCCTCATGTTTTCATTCTATTGTAGAGGGTATGGGATTAATGAACCTGGCTCGAACCCTCTACTACTTTGCTATTTTTTTCATCTCCATGGAACATCGACAGCGCGATAATACTAACCGGTTACATTGGGGACAGCGCGTCGATGCATGACACAAGAAGAGGCCACAACACAAACCCATTGTATCCATCAGAGTGGCAAATATTAGCCGACCGTGGAGGTGGCGTGACATGCCATCGCGAGCTGCCAATGAACAAAGGAGGTCACAGCTCATCAACAGCGGTGAATGGAAGAAGGCGTCTGGCACACTGGCCGGCTGCAGGAGATGGTGAAACGCGCCTTCGTGCACCACTGGAGAGGTTGTCTGTCATGCCGGCTAGCTGTGATAGAACCAGCAGAGCAGAGGTGGGGTGCTCCCCCAGCGGCGCGCCCACGTGGAAGCAATCCTTCGGCATGCGATGACCGCGATAGGAGCAGGGGGCTGCTGGTTTGACCCACGGCCGGGGGATGGGCAGCACACCAGCGGCGTGCCCGATAGCAAAGACGCGGCTCGTCGGCTACGGAACGGAGGAACCATGACACCACATGGCACCACTTTAGGTCAAACCCCATGGGTTGACCCGACTATGTGGCTTTGTGCCACGTCCACACTTCCCGGATGTGTTGTATCCAAGTATCCCTAGCAGCCTACACTGCTAGGCAGGTGGCACCACCGGGTCGGCCCAGTAGGCCGGGTTGACTAGGGTTGGTTTGGACCCAACTCGCCAGTCTGACTAAGGTGAACTGGACCCGGACCCACTACCGAATAGTTACACAAAATGGCCCATAGCTTCTAAACCGGGTGTCCATTTGATGAACTATCTATGGCATTGGGATACTTTGAGAGAGGTGGTCCTTTTGACTTACTTCATGAGATTTTTGGAGGAACTTAGAGTATGGCTGGGTTGGATCGTACTCGAATCCAACCAGGCCCTCAGCATTAAAATACATATAATGAACAGACAGGGTGTCCGATTGACGCACATTCTATTACGTTGGAACCCTTATGACAAGGCGGATCATCAAGTTACTTATTTTTGAGAATTAGTGCTGGTTGAAATATGATTAATGACTTCGGGAGCGGTTCTCCCAAGCGTGCTACATTCGGAACCCTGCGACTAGCTGAGACTTGATGACTTCTAGCCATTTCGACTCGGAGTGACTCGATAGGCCCAACGGGGACTGCCTCTATGTGATGCAACATACCCGCGATGGGGAGCACCTCTATGTGACATGGCAGACCCACAGTACTAGATAGGAGGAGTACCTCAGCAAACCACTAGGGGGAGAACCTCTATGTGACATGGCAGACCCACAGTGGAGAGCACCTATGTATGACGTGACAAACCCATGGTAGTCAACAGGAGGAGTTCTTCAGTAGTCCATGATTAGTGGGAAGTGACTCTGTGTGATGAGGCGGGCCCACTGTACTCATTAGAGGAGGAGTTATCTAGCAGCTGAGGTGTTTGACTTTGTGACTTGGAATGTTACTTGTTCCTAGGCCTAGAGAATCCATGGTTGGCTATCAGCATTTGCAGCGATCTTGTGTGGGTCAGCATCATAATATTTTTTCTCTGAATTGTATACCTTTTTTAGCTGAGACTATAATTGATATTTGTCTATTTATTTGTGCTTTGGGATTGAGATCATGATTTGAGGTTTTTTTGTGGTATTATAAGAGACCGTCAGGGTTCTCGAGGTCCCTACTGAGTATCGTTATACTCACCCCTACACAGGTTATTCCCACACCTTGTTTTGTTTGTTGTAGACGACGAGCAGTTGGGATGAGTTTTAAGGGAGCCAGAACTAGGCAGTACACAGAGGAGACGGGTGGACATGGAGTGCTGAGGAGGAGATCTGTACCTAACCTTATGGTAGGATCCTCAGATGATGACTCAATAGATATTTTTCCTTTTTAGTTGTATTTTTCCTTTTAGTTTTATTTTTACATTTCGGTTGTATGCGTACATTCAGTTGGGCTTGTATTACGAGACCTTTTACTTTCAGCACTCCTTTTTCTACAGTATTTTTCTTCACAATTGCTTCTTGTTGTGTTCATGGACCATGTGTTGTATAGGTTTAAAGGAAATTCCTTCCTGTTTTAGGGAATACACCTTTGATGATAATCACTAGCCCATGGACTATGGAAGGTGGGTTTGGGGAAGTCACATCACGGGCACCGGGGGATGGGTCATGACAAAGTGGTATCATAGGATTTTGGTTCTACCAAAGAACTAGGACTCTAATATTTTATAAGTGGTAATGGTGTTAAGTGTTATGAGTGGGGTTTTTAGTTTGGGAATCCATTGTTGGGGTAGCAGCCGACATATCTATACACCAGGACCCTGAATTCTGAATTCAGTCTCAACACACAAAAAAAATGATGGTGTGTGTTTGGAAAAGTTTTTTTTTGTTCACTTGATTCATCTAATGAGGTATAAATTATTAACTATGGAACACTTTTTTTCATTCAGGATGCTAGAGAATAGATAGCCAGCCAGGATTCTGGAGAGACTATGTGATAACGGCCCACTGAGCAATGAGGCCTTAGTGTAGGGCCCTCTTACGATGTTAGGATATTTGGGTGGGGTACCAGTAGCACCCCTACTCATTGAGAAGTCTATGCCACCAGCCCCAACAACATATGATGCATGCCTACTGAGTGTGTTTCATGAGTTCCATCAATAGTGTCCCTCGAGGTTCTGAGGCTGGATGGATCCCTAGGCAGCTGAGGACTGGTTGGAGGTTGTGGCCATAGTTTTTCTCTTAGTTGGGACACCAGCTGATTTTATAGTGATCCTAGTAGCCAGCCATTTTTAGGCATCAATAGAGAGATGGTGAATCTTGGTGATCTAGATACACGATGAGGTGACCCTCATCTGGGTGGACATCGAGGTCCTTTTCAGGGCAGAGTTCATCCTAGTGACCTTATGCTCTGTGTTTATAATGGAATTGTTGCACTTACAGTAGGGTAGCATTACAGTGGCCCAATATTCGGTGAGGTTCACTGATCTCTCCCGCTACTCAACCGACATGGTATGAGACCCTTTTTTAGGGCTTAGACCTTTGAGATGGGTGTCCGACGAGAGATAAGAGCGCAGATGATATCACTTAGCATATCGACCCAGGCTTCGGAGCTATAATAGGCACTTTTGGTAGAGAGATTCCTAGATGAGAAAACACAGACATCAAGACCCACCACCAAGCAACATGTGGATGAGTCATCAGCATATTGTAGTATGAAGATTACATAGAGGTTTCAAGAGAACCATACCTTCTGGTGGATGGGCTCAGGATGCAGGGTCGGAGGTGTGGAGCACTCGAGTTAGAGGAGGTTAGGAAATGGACAAGCAATGCTACACATGTGGTGAGTAGGGTCACAAGGCTCATGATTTCCTAACCCATTGTATGAATGACCAGAAGACATTCGATGGACCGCTGAGGTAGAGGTTTGAGCGAGGAGGTCTGTAGGTAGCAGGCATACATTGTAGCGGAGCTGGCTGTGTAGTAGGTGGTGGGTGGTGTTTGGAGGTTCTACTGCCACTAGAGCAAGGTGGTCCACCTCATCCATAGGGATCCGGAGGACAGAGACGAGCTTAGCTCTAGACAGTTGAGCCCTATGACCACAATGCTCTGAAGATGATTAGATGTACAATCTGTGTCTACTCCACCTTATCTGCAGTATTTATATACATATGTTCCAGCAACTCTTTTATTTCAATGACCCTCATTCGGAGCTCGGATATTCCAGTGGAGATATTGGCTTAATCATTACGGCTAGAGACTCCTACAGGATAAGGTTCAAAGATTACACACCGGTTTCGATAGTGTGAGCTTACTCTAGGAGGCGAGAGCTTCGGCTGGGATCTCTTAGTAGCAGTGTCGAGGCCTTACGACGTCATCTTGGGAATGGATAGGTTGTCTATAGTCTATGCTCAGATTGACTGTATTAGATGCAAGGTGTGGTGTGACCGCTTGTATGGGACTAGGGTTTCCTTCACCGGTGAAAAGGAGACCATTTCAGCATAGGATGGACATACCCAGAGGAAGGTGCAACTGATTTCTCATCAGTTGGTTAGAATTACCCTCAGAGCAGTTGGTGTTGAGACTCCGAGCTATCCTGTAGTGGTGGACCTGTATGCTGATGCCTTTCTTGATGATGTTATGGGACTACCTCTATATAAAGAGGTATAATTTTACATCAACTTGTTCCCTAGAACGATACAGATATCTACTCTCGTATATCGGATGGCTCCTATGGAGCTTTGTGAGTTATAGGTATAGTTGGAGGACTTGTAGGAAGAGGTGTTCATAAGACTTAGTTTTTCTGCATGGGAAGCCCCTATTTTATTCGCCAAGAAGGAAAATGAGAGTTTCAGACTCTGTGAGGAATATCGGCACCTGAACTAGGTGACCGTTAAGAGAAATTTTCCACATTTGAAGATTTTTGATCTTTTCGACCAGCTAGAGGGAGATCGATGGTTTTCAAAGATTGAACTCAGATCAGGCTATCATTAGCTCACGATACAAGATGAGGATTTGTAGAAGATGGCCTTTAGATGTCGGTATGAACATTATGAGTTCATGGGTTTTCCATTAGGAATGACAAACACCCTAAAAGTTTTCATGGGACTCATGAACAATATATTACATTCATACCTCAATCTCTTGGTGGTGGTGTTCATTGATGACATCTTTTTTTACTCAGTGACAGAGGATTAGCATTCCTATCATCTGTAAATATTTCTGTATACACTCTGAGAGCTCCAGCTCTATGGTAAGCTCTCGAAGATCCAGTTCTTCTATGAGAGGTCTACTTTTTGGGACATGTTATCTCAGAGCCCAGATTTGTAGTGGATCATGTGAAGATAGAGGTTATTCTTTCTTGGGAGCCACCTAGAAGTGCGAATGAGTTGTAAAGTTTCAAAGGGATGGATGGATACTAACGGATATTCATGACTAACTTTTCTAGAGTTATGGAACCTTTTTCAGCATTGACGAATAAGGGGAAGCCCTTCATATTGTGTAGAGATTCCATCAGAGTTCCAGGAGCTGAGGCCGACACTGACTAGTGCCCCCATCATGAGGCTACCAGAAGAGGGAGTTTGGTATGTAGTCTACTACGATGCATCGGGTACTAGACTTGGGTGTGTCTTGATGTAGGAGCGAGCAGTGATTACTTGTGGCTCGTGACACCTGAGACAACATGCGAAGAAATTCACTACCCACAAACTAGAGCTAGAAGCAAAGATCTTCGGTTTGAAGATGTGGCTACATTACTTGATAGATGAATGTTTTATAGTCTACTATGATCACTAGAGTCTTAGGTATATATTCTCTTAGAAGGAACTAAACCTAAGACATCAGCGATGACTAGAGTTCCTCCAGGACTATGACTTTGAGATAGTCTATACTCCTGGGAAGGGGAACGTGGTAGCAAATACACCCAACAGAAGGTCTAGTTTTCAATTGTTGGGTGAGACGACTAGCTATAGTCGCATTGAAGATATCCTTATTAGATAGAGATGGATCAGTATACCTCAAGTCTATGACAATCACCTCCCCACTCCTTCTGCAAGTCAAGGAGGCCCATCTTGGGGAAATTGACTATGAGGCTCAATGTTCTCAGATATGCTCAGGGAAGGCACCTGATGGGTTTTAAAAAGGTGGGGAGCATGTAATCCAATTCATAAAACATACCGTATTACCAGTGGGGCTATGAGAGGAAGTGTTGAGGGAGTTCCATAAGTCCCATCGGGCGGTACATCCTGGTGTTACGAAGACGTACCAGGACCTCCTACATCATCACCAGTGTCCAAGGATAAAGAAGGTAGTGGTAGAGTTTGTTTCACGATGCCTCACTTGTGAGCAAGTGAAGGCCAAGCATCAGGTTCCAAAATGCTTTTCATAGCCACTAGAGGTTCCATTGTCGAAGTGGGATGGAATCTCCACGGAATTTGTGATAGGGCTTCCATGTATGTCCAGGGGACATGATTCCATTTGGGTGATCATTGATCGACTCACCAAGTCGGCCCACTTCCTCCCCATTTGAGAATAAGGATAAATTGAGTGCTTGGGACTCCACTACATATAGAAGATTGTGCGACATCATGGGGGGGGGCATCGATAATCGTATCTCACCATGATGCATGTTTCACATCCCACTTGTGGATGGAATTATAGGAGGTGTTTTTTGGAATCCGCTACGTTTGAGCACCGTCTTTCATCATGAGATAGATGGTCAAACAGAGTGGACCATACAGACACTAGATGACATGCTACGTGGATGCATCCTAGATTTTGGTCGTAGTTGGGAGGATCACTTGCTCTTGGTGGAGTTTGCATACAATAATAATTATCACTCCACCATCGGTATGGCGCCTTTTGAGGCCTTGTATGGTCAACCCTATAGATCACCTCAATGCTAGATAGACCCAGGGGAGTCATCACTTTTGTGTCCAAAGTTGGTACGAGCTACCTCTGAGACGGTTCATATAATCTAGGAGTAGATGAAGACTGCATAGAGCAGATAAATTTCATATGCCGACAAGAGATGGAGACATCTTGATTTCTAGGAGGGATACCTCATTTTCTTGTGAATTTCACCTCATCGAGGAATACATAGATTTGGCCAAGGTGGCAAGTAATCATTGAGTTTTATCAGGCTCTTTCTGATACTTTGGAGGCTAGTCAAGGTGGCATACCACTTGCCGCTTTCACTGTAGTTGGAGAAGGTGCACGATGTCTTCCATGCATCCCAACGGAGGAGATACGTTCATGACCCATCTCACGTCATTGACCATGGAGAGCTGTACTTAGACGATGGGGAGAAGTTTACAGAGGTTCCGGTATAGATTGAGGATTGACAAGAGTGGGTCCTTCATGGACAGTCGATACCTCTGGTACATGTTCACTGGCAGCACAAGAACCACCATGAGATCACTTGGGGGCGGGAGGCTTTGATACATTCTTAGTAACCCCCTTTTGTTTTCTTAGTCTATGATGTGGAATTCGAGGATGAAAATACCTAAGGTGGAAACAATGTAATGACCCAGATATTCCATGTAATTTTTTTTAATTATTTCAAATTTTTACTAGTCTTTGAAAATGGAAGGTTCCTAATTCTGAGGCCTAGAGTGCCCGGAAAGAATTTCTAAACTTTTTTTGGGTATGTTTAGTATACACATGAGTGGTGTTTTATAACGTTTGAACCATTTCTCATATTAAAAATATAAGGTCACCATTGAATCCACAGTTCCAGGATTCTATTAAGGGTCGATTTAGTTTGACTATTGTAGGTCTAGAGAAAAAGTTAAGGTTTGTTACTTTTTAAATGAAATGAAATAAAATAACTTTAATATTTTATTTCAAATCCTCCAATGGACAAGATAAGGGGTTGGGACAGTAATGTGTCAAGCCAATAAATGGCTTGACCTACCAACCTGATGTAATGAAATTGTTGAAAAATTAAGAATCTTTTTAATTGTTGAGCCCCATTAAACTCAAAACCCGTTACATACCCTCCCCCTCTTTTATATCTATGATGTTTGGGGGGGGGGGGTGCCGGAAAAACATCACCAATAAATGAAATGATGAAGGAGCACTGCGGTGCTAGACCATTAGAGAATATAGCTGAACCCAACTGAAGGGGACAGACAACACCGAACCACAAACTGGAGGACGACATGTGAGCGGCGTCGTTGGAATCCTATTGAGGGAATGAAGGACACTGACCCACCTTCAAGCGTGGGAATTTATCTGACGATTCGAGGTTGGGGGTTTATTCGTTTATGCTTTTTAAATATTTTTATCTTCCTTGTTAATGAATAATACGAAGAAAGCGGGTTAACCAACTAATGGGTTGACCCACGATTCAATTGTTTTTGCGGGAGGCTATTGCATGGTATCTTTGTGGGGTTTATCTTGATTTAAATTCCAAGAGTTTGTTAAACCCTTAACCCCCTCATGTTTTTGAGATAACAAAGAGGGAGAATGACTAAAAAACCTGGTCTAAACCCACCACTACCTAGATAAATTGTCACCTCCCTTGAACTCTGACAGTGTGATAATATCGACCAATTATGTTATGTATAGCGCCTAGATGCACGCCGTAAGAGGAGACCCTGGTACAAAGCCGCGGTGGGCATCAGAGCGGTCGGAATCGGCCGACAGAGGAGGAGGAATGGAGCACCGTCGAATGCCTCCGATGAACAAAGGAGGTCATGGATCATCAACCGCATCGACCGGAGGAAGGCAGCCAGCACACCGGCCGTCAGTAGGGGATAGTGCGGCATGCCATCCCACGGCCCTGGAGGGGTCATCCGGCACACTGGCCGACTGAGACGAAACCGGGGGAGTAGAGGTGGGGTGATCCTCAGGCTCCGCGCCCATGCAGTAGTAAGGTTGCGGCCAGTGACGACCGCAGCTGGAGCAGGGGGCCTCTTATTTGACAGGTGGCTAGTGGATGGGGTGCGCTTCAGCGGCGCGCCCGGCAGCTAAGCTGCGGCCCGTCAGCTACAGCACTGAGGACCTGCGGCCCACATTGTGCCGCATTGGGTCAACCCATATGTGTTGAACCGCTGGCATGTCTCCATTCCATGTATTCCCTACCCATATGCGATGCGTCCAGGTATCCCTGGCGGCCCGTGATGCTAGGTGGGTAGCATCGTCGTGTCAGCCCAACGGACTGACTCGCCGATAAGCGGGCTGACCCACGGCCCAACAGCCGTACCCACGGCCTAGCTCGGTCTGGGCTGGGCCCAGTAGGCTGGGTTGACCCGGGTCAGGTTGGACCCAAGATGGTTCGGGTCGACCCATGTCAGTCCAGTTCAGCCCACGTCAAACCAGGTCAGGCCGGTCCGACCAAGCCGGACCCGACCCAGACCCCGTATCGACCAGTTTCACAAAACAGGCCCTAGCTTCTAAACTGAATGTCCATTTGATGAACTATCTATGGCATCAGGATCCTTATAGTGAGATGGTCTTTTTAACTTAATCCATTTTAATTTTGTATAAACATGGAGTATGGCCAGGTTGGATCGCACCTAAATCCAACCAGGCCTTCAACACTAAAATGGCGATAACGCACATATCGCTCATCCCATTGACGCACTGTTTAGTGCATTGGAACCCTTATTACATGAATTATCATAGGGTTACATATTTTTTAGATTTATTACTATTTTAAATATGACCGATGTCTTGGGGAGGGGTTCTCCCAAGCGCGCTATGTATGGAACCCTGTGATTGGCTGAGACTTGATAACTGTTGACCGTTTTGACTCGGAGTGACTCGACAGGCCGAGTTGGGAGTTCCTCTGTGTGATGTGGTAGTCCCACAATGGGGAGAACATCTTTGTGATGTGGTATACCCATGATATTCAAGAGGATTAGTACCTTAGCAGGAAATAAGGGGGAGCACCTCGGTTTGACGCTACAGAACCACGGTGGGAAGTGCCTCTATGTGACGTGGTAGACGCATGGTAATATATAGGAGGAGTACCTCAACAGTCCATTTTTAGTGGGATGTGACTCTGTGTGACATGGAAAGCCCACTTTACTCATTAGATGAGGATGTCTCTAGAATTCAAGGTGTTCGATGTTGTGATAAGAAATGTTACATGTTCCTAGGCCTATAAAATCTAAACCTGGATATCAGCATTCATAGCGATCCTATGTGGGTATTTATCATAATCATGTTTCACTGAGTTGTATACCTAGTTTGATCTTAGACTCTAATTGAGTTGTGTCTATTTCTTTGTCCTTTGTGACTAAGAACATGCTTTCTGGTTTTCCTTGTGGAATTCTGAGAGACATTTGGGGGTCTCGGGGTCCCTATTGTGTATCATTATACTCACCCATGCACAGGCTATGCATGCACATTGTTGTGTCTTATACAGACTATGAGCAGCTGGGCTGAGGTTTGAGGGATTCAGGACTAGGTGGTACGTGGGGGAGATGGACAGACGTGGAGTGCTGAGGAGGTGATCTGTAACTACCCTTCAGGTAGGATCCTCAGAGGATGACTCAGTAACTATTTTTCATTTTCAGTTGTATTGTTCCTTTCAGTAGTATTTGTAAATTTTGGTTGAACTCGTACTTTTATTTGGGCTTGTATTCTATCCCATTTTACTTTTAGCACTCCTTTTTCTACAACAGTTTTCTTCACATTGCTTCTTGTTGTGTTCTCAGACCATGTGTTGTATAGGTTTAAAGGCAATGCCTTCCCGTTTTAGGGAATAAGACTTCGGTGCTTGTCTCCAGCCCCTGGCCTATGGAAGGCGGGTTTTGGGTAGTCATGACACGGGCCCCGGGTGACGGGTCATGATAGTTATAGTCTGGAAAAATGTCTCACATCTCTATACATGTATATATGACATTAGTGGTTTCATTCCATGCAACGACTCATAAGAAGTCCCCTTTAACAATTTAGTTGTTACTTGATTTAGTATATATTATATTTTCTACATTTCGTATCCTAAATAGGATAACGGTATAGTTGAAGGAATCAACGTAAATATAACCATGTCATGAAAGGTGAGACTCCACCATTCACTTACACCATTCCATTATGGTGTATAAGGAATATTGAGTTTAAGACTATCCCACAATCCTTTATGTGATCAATGAATTATTTATTTAGATATTCTCCACCATGGTATGTGTAATGTATCATGGTATTCTTTTAAATATGTTTCCCTACATCATTTTAATATTCATTAAATGCGCTAAAGGAATCTGACATGTACCTAATTAATTATATATATCCATATCTTATAAATTCATCAATAAAAACAATTTATTAGGCAAACCACACATTTTACCTACATGGAATAAACCACATACATCAATTTGAATTAATTCCCATGGTTCTATAACTCATTGTCCCTTCCCAGTGAAAGGTGATTTGGTAATTATACCTTTTAAAAAAGTGTGGCAAATATCCAATGGTTTTAACTTTATAGAATCAAAGTACTCAACTTGACATATCATTCTTAGACACCTCTCATTTAAAATACTAATCCAGAAGTTCCTCAATTAGATATGTTATGATTTATTTTCACTAGACTTGTCATCTATTTCAAAAACTAGGTTTTCAGGTTAAATTATATAAAATTTATTTTTAAGATGCCCCATACCATATATTTTTTTTTATTATATAAACTAAAATATTTAGTTCCAAATTTGAAATAAGAAACCCATTGGGTATAGACTTGAGAAAGAGGTTATGTTTCTGGAATATTTAAGTTCCATTAAAAAATTAAACTAAATAGGAACCATGATACTATGAAAAGTAAAATGATAATCTCTCATTGTTAACGCTCTTAGTCTTGCAACAATTTCCACTCGAAGATCCACTTCACCCTTTTCTGTTTTCTTTAATATTCATTATTACTATGTTTTACTACAAATGTGTGAGACATATGCTAAATCAAATAAAAAACATGTAGAAATAGACATATTTCATTCAATGAAAAATATAACTGAAGTAGAAGTATACCCTTTATTCTTTCTCCAATCCTTGAAATTATTCTTCTAGAGGCCTTTCATGGAACATGTAAATAAGAATGACAAATTTTCATTACCCTACCTATAATTCATTGTATTCTTGGTGGGATGATGCGATGGTGTCTTTGGATTAAACATATCCTTAGAATCCTTAGCTTTTCCCTTCCTCTTTTTTTAGTATAAAGACCATATGGTTAGTATTCTCTGTATCCAAATATAAATTGATAACTAATTCAAATAGCTATGGGAGTGACTTATTTATATTATTCATATTATTTATAATGATTAAAGTAGATAATCTAGGTACTAAATAGGAAGAATGATATTGGTTGCTTATTCCTAGTTTTACTTAAACCTAAGGGACTCTAGTCTCTCAATGTACCCAATCATTTTGAGTACATGAGGTCCTGTTTGAATTCCTTCTACTACCCTACAACTTTAAAATTAAATTAAAATATCATATATATCTTTCCATGATCACTCTTGGAATAATTATTAAGATGAGAAAATATTAGCATGTGTAACCTATGGAATTTTATGCAGTTCACTAGACTTTGATGAAAAAAATACTCACATGTAGGTCAAGGGTATAGGAAATGTGAATACACATGAATAAAATTGAATGTGGGAATAAATTACCTTATACATTTATTGAGAGAGAGAGAGAATATTCATATACAATTATTTATAAATAAACAATTTAAAACATCACATGCATTGAAATAATTAAATAAATAAAAAAAATTATATATTTTTTGGTTAAAACTCATTATCCTATAGTAAGCATTAAAATCATGTGATAAAATTAAATTTAAATTAATTATACTTGAGAGAATTCATTTCAAATTAAAATAAATTAATCTAACATTATTTAGTGGGTGTGTAGTATAATTTTAAAATTTAGTATTTTAAACATTCATCATTGGAGCAACATCATAATGATATATCTAGTAAAGGAAACCCTAGTTAAACCCCATGGATATAATGCGAAATAAATTTTACATGAAATTAAAATAAAATGGTTACCTCATTCAATTAGAAGATGAGAGATGTTTCACCCTTTATATTTGATCATCACATGACTTAATCAGGATAAGATCTATCTATGTCATCCAAAAGTTCTTTATATGCCTACTAATAAAATGATATTTGGTCTATAGGTGATATCATAGAGAATTGAAGATTATTTGAAAATTCATCTTATCATTGGAGTATCATTCCTTTGATATGGAATGAAGAAAATGGATTAGTGTTCTCAAATATCATCTTTCTCACTCTAAATTTGGGGATACAAGAGAGAGAGAGAGAGATACTAGGTCATAAATTAAAGGGAATAAATATTACCTCTAATTTTGGGATTATAATTTCTTATATAGGTAGGTTTAGAGTCTACGATATAGCACTTATGACCCTGGATAACATAAACTGTCTAAATAATACCTAAATGACAAAAATGACTAGTTTACTTTTTTATATATGTTATTTTTATTTTATCCCTTACTTTTAACATCAAACATATATTACATGATAAAATTATTTCCAGTAACTCTAATCACTTATCTCTTTTAATACATGTTGTACCATGAATAATAATTTAAGTTCAAAAAATATTTATTTTTTATTAAATTATTCTCTTCTTAATATAGTGGGTAAATAAATTTGGTGCCAATTATTATAATCTTTAAAAGTCTTGAATTTTTTATTTCATAGTTATTGGTCAGACCCAAACATCACATGAAACTCATAATGGGTCCCACCTTATCCTAATGTTCTATTTATTAAAATATAATAGTCATGTGGATTTGATAAGTGTGTGACCATCTAAGACCTTATACCAATAGAATTGATTACTACTCACATAGGAATGAATAAGAACACATCAAGACCCCAAAATAGATAAGGTACATTCATAAAAATGAAAACCTCCCATATGGAAACACATCATGTAATGCAATCAATTTTTCATTCAATAATTAATAAAGTAACATGAATAAATTTAATTAAAATCACTAATTGATTTATTTATTCATTGTATGATCATATCATATAGAAATTATCTTTTCAACTATGGACATAAATTTACTGAATGGTTTTCCGTCATAGTCACATGAGATTGATATTTCTCTTCTTCTACTAGGAAGTGAAAAATCATATCTCATTCACTAAACCAATGATATACTAATAATGATATTCCTAATCTATGTTACCATGAATAAATATAGATAGTATGGTTTTCATATGGCATGATAGTTTTTGATTAAAGGGTACTCGTCAATTATGATCTATATTCAATTGAAAAATACACAAGTTCATATATAAGAATAATTTATGACACCTAAAATGTAGTATTCCAATTATCGGTTCAGTCCTCCTGATCTAAACTACTTGATATCACCAATATTGAACTTCATGATAAGATATCTCAAAACATATGAGCCCCAACATTGATATATTTTGAGTGGGTTCCCTAGAATAGACTCTTGTATATACCTTTATTATAAATAAAAATATATTATGATATATACAAGTGATTTCACTTAAAATGATATTGAAATTACATTTTTCTGTACAATATCATTATTAATTTCCTTAAATCACAACTCATATGAAAATGTTATAGTAGTTACCAATTATAATGGGAACCTAGATATTCTTTTAAATTTATCTTAAATATATATCTTTTTCTCTAAATACATCACACTAATAAGACATAGATAATGTATGGATATTTTGTGTTTGGGTCTCATAAGAATTGATACATCATCTCATCAATTTAACACTTTATGATCTAGATTTCATGATATCATAAGGACTGTCCCACCAATCATTACACCATAAGTTGTATGTGTCATTAGTTGTTTCTATCTATGATCTTGTGTATATTTCAATTTACATGAGATCATTATTATATTTTTATATTTTTTGTATGAAATTGATTGAATAATCATAATAGGACTTCTGTCTTTTGAAAGAAAGATATATCTCAGGCCACTTTACCAGGCTGGTAGTGCCATCACTAAATCCATAACCATGGTAGAAGGAGGTAAATGATTTGACCCAAGAATTTCATACATAATAATCACCTCTAATTAGATTAATATCCATTATATATCATTATAACCCAAGATAAAACCAATAAGGTTTCATGTCTTTAGAAACTTGGATAGATAAAAATCTGTATATAAAAGTTCAATATCATCTCCCACTAGGTTTTTCCCAACTATAACCCTTCATAGATATATCATAAATAAAACCATACTTTATATCATGGGGAAAAAGAAACCTAATAAAGTGTGAGATTAGATGATCAGTATGGGTATGAAAGGGTGATATTAATGATCATTTAAGAATAACATGATCATAAAGGAATAATTACATAATATTAACATTTGAAAATCATACCTAGGAATTCAAAGATCTTAATCATGAATCACGACATAAATATTTATTTTTCATAATACATGAATCATATGGGAATAAAAGAACATGATCAATGAGAGAATACCATTTGAATAATATCATATCATAAAAAGGTGGAATAATGTTTAGAATAATAATAATAATTTAAATCTTATATTAATGCTAATCACAAAGTCATTTGCAACATGTTAGGTCTAGGATAACCACCATTGTGCCTACTTTGGGATTGGTAAAAACTCTTGTGTACCCTTTATTGGGGTTGAGATAACCTCTCATGTACCCTCTACTGGGATTGTGAAAAACTCATGTATACCTTTTGAGATAAAAAACCTTTATGCAATACATTGGAGAGATATAATGTACCCACCCATCACTGAATAATAATACATTATTTTTGTATTCTATAAGAACTTGAAAACATTTTATATTTCATTATAAATAATTCTATAGAAAATAATATTTATTTCATAAATATTTCATCCTCATAGTCACAAACCATCCATAGAAAGAATAAAGATGTTATCATAGGACCATATGTTCAGTGAAGCATAATTAACATTAAGCGATTTCATCATAGATGAAAATTGATTTAGAATATCACTGAAATATTTTTTAGGAAAATACCATTTTTATATTGAAATCTTTAAATTAAAATTAACAAAATTATGAAAATTTTTTGGAAAAATTTTTATTTTAATATAAACATGAAAAATTGGAAAGTAATCTTCAAATAAAAGGGTATCCATAATAGTAAGAAAAAAAATTCATGTAGTAAATGTTAAAATAAAGAATTTGTTCACATTTTGGGTAAAAAGTAAATAGTTTGAAGACTAACAAGAATATTCCTTTAATTTATATATTTATATATATATATATTAAAAAAATGGTAAAATTTACTTTAATAAATAATTTTATAAAATAAAAAATATTGAACACATTTTATAAAAAATATGGAAATAGAATAAAAAATATTCCTGATCGAATAGAAAAACAATGCATATTTTCCTTAAAAAACTTCTTCTGGTATAGTGAGTAATTAAATAAAGTAAAATGATAGGAAAAAATTTAATATATATAGATAAACATAATATAATAAAATATGATATATTTATGCTAGATATATCATATAATTACATCATCATAAATTTAATCATAACTAATCCCTGTAAAAATAAGATTATAAGGTAAAACCCTTACCTAATGTTTGAATTTATTATTAAGAAATATTAAATTATATATAATAAATTTAAATATATTTTAACTTCATAAATAATAATATACATAATTAAAATATCTTATCTTATCCATTTATAACATTTTATCATCCATTTATTAATAATTCATTATGAAAATTGTTGTTTTCAGATGTTAACTGTTTCATTTTTCATTTATGTTTCGACTCATTAGTTACTTGAACATTGATCATGGTTACATAATCTAAATAATATTAATTTTTATATAAATAAAAAATATATTAATTATTTAATTATTAATAAAAATCCATAAAATTTATATTTAGAAACCTGGAATACAATATTAATAAAAATAATACTCTATACGTAGGCATGAATGTTGTTTTCATCTTACAGTGAAAAGAAATAAATAAATATAAATAATATTTTATCATTTTTGAATAGTTATTAAATCTTAAATTACACTTATATTTAATAAATACATCATTATATAAAACTATGTGAGGTGGTGACTGAAAGTAAATCATATCCCTTCATGGATATGGTAGTCCACATGTACGCAAGAGTGATTTTTTAATTTACCATTTGGTGGAAATTAGGTGGAAAATGGTTCTTGCATAATAATAAAAAATATAAGTATATTTATTATATGATATTAATAATTTTATGATTGATATAAATATTTAGATAATAAAGAAGAATTAATAAAACTAAAAGAGTTTTGTTAAGATTTATACCTCTTCTTTGAGCGATTTCCATTGTCTTACACCTTAATCCTTAAAAGATTGGTATTAGGATAAGACCAAGGGATATAGGATTAAATTAATTAATCTAGGAAGGTAATATATATTTTTATTTGAGAATATAGAAGGCTCAATATTCATGAATAAGGGTGGACAGGAGGTACCCTTTTTTATGTGAGGTAGAGGGCACACTTAGAATCACTTAAAAGGTTTATGTATGATTAAAGTATTTTCTCATGTATAATTCTTCCAAAAGGAAAAATATTAAAAGTTAAGATATTAAAGGTTATTAATATATTAAAACAATAATAATTATTCATATTTATTTTTTAATCGTACCCTTATCTCAAAGTTGAACCTTGGTTAACCCAATTTAATCTTAATCATCGTAAGAAATGTTTTCTGTTTTACTAATCATTATGAAAAAAATAAAAAAGGACTTATCAATAAATTTACACATGATAATTAAAAATATTTAATCTATTTTATAAAATTCAATTTCTATAACAGTCATAAATTAATTTATATCTAAGTTCATGAAAAGCAATGAAAAGCCCTTTATAAAAAAATACAATTTTAAGAACAAAACTGAATTTATGTTTTCTCAATTCCTAGTAAAAATCATAAATTGAATTTTAAAAAGTTTTCAAGAATATATATTATATTAATTTAGTTAAAACAATTATTCAATAATTATTTGGTTAAAAATACATTGTGCATATAAAAACAATTGTATGAAAATTGACTCTTTTTATCTTTAAATGATTTTATCTTCGTTAATAATGTTCGAATAACTATTTTATGGACGATTAATAATTTATTAATATAAAAATATAAAAATATATTTTTATTAACCCATTTTTTTATAGTTATAACTATACTATTTTTATATAATAACATATATAAATAATACATTTCATTAAAAAATAGATCTTTTAATCATTAAATTATAATTTCAAAATCGAGTAGTTAAAAATATAATTTTATCATTATTAACCATTATACACAAATTTAATAGTTTTTATAATCTTATTCATACACTCTAGTACAATTTCTGGGTTATAAAGGTTTACTATAGCACGGTTCATTTAAAAATAAGTTTGCATGTAAAGAAATATATCAAATAACTCATGTTTTTTAAAAGGAAATTCATAAAAAATATTAGGGTGTTACATTATAAACCACGTAAAAAGAATTAACAAATTTTAATTAGACCACTTAAATATAAATAAATGAGGATATATCTACTTCCTGTCATCTTTGATTTCCCATGATGCTTCCTCAAATTTTTTTTTCCTTTAGAGAACATTAACTGGTTGAGTAGTATTGTTCTATTGAATTTTATCTGTATGCTCTATAATTTATAAAAGTGTTTATTCATAGTAAATATAATTAACTCAGGGTAACACCTTTGAGTTTATTATATGTGAATTATAAGTTATGTACTATATAGGTAGAGATACATGGAACACATCATCAACAAGAGAAGTTTGTTGGAAGCACCAAGAGATAAGCAACAACCCTAATTTGATCAAGAATATCAAATGGGATGAGATATTAAGGTCTCTACATTAACTTATTTATATATCTCATAACATTATTCCATTATGAAATTCATATATATACCTTCTTAACCACATCAAATTTAAAATATTACCGATGATTGTCATCACAACTATTCGGTCAACTCTAAGTTTCCTTGATGTGATAACGTGTTACTCTAATATTATCTACCATTTTCTCATCTATATCAGGTCCCAATATTTTTTTCCTCTAGATTCATCCCATCACATTGGATTTATTCACTTAATTCCATAGAGTTATTCATAATGATTCATCTGAATTCTTGAGTGAAATCAATTATTATAACGAAACCCGACTAAAGGAAGGTGTTGATCCCAAAGACCATTTAAATCTCAAAAAATATATATTAGAATATCCAAATGTGTTTTAATGGTTATATTATACTAGAAATATATATAAGGATGATAAGAAGTACTAAAACAAAAAAAATTCTACTTCTTTTTCTATACTTCTCCCGATCATTAAGGAAAACATTAGATCTTGATCATATATAATAGAATGTGTTACCCCAAGTGAACATATTAATACCTTACTATATATCCTGGATATTTAGAAACGAGAGAAATATTCTATAATAGTAATAAAATGTGTTGAATTTTCAAGGTATTCGACTATAAAACAAATAGAATTACGGCCAATATATGTTTTGGAGAGTCTAATGATCAAATCCAATTTTATATTTTACCATTTCCATTCATGTATGAGTAATGGTAATAACATCACCTTAGACTTCAATCTATAAGACTAAAAATTCTAACATACTATAACACCCTATGTTTAACAACGAGGTGTAAGCTAGAGAACCACAATACCTTATATCCACCTCCCTTTTTTCAAGAAACATTTGACTAGAAAAAATGTTATGGAAACTATTAAATAGGAGGCTATAACCCCAATATCATAGTCATACACAATAACATATAAAAAAATATAACAATAAGAATATCATGTGGAAGAATATTTATTATAATTTAATAACATATGTAACACTATTCATAAAAATAATTAAATTTTATCCAATTGTGAAAAAACAAACTATAGTATAAAGTTGAAATTAGATTAATAAAGAAAACACAACTAAGACCTTTGGAGTCTATCCTAATATGAAACCTCTTCCATATTCTAATGTTCAAAGATAGATAATTGGCCACATTACCTTGTCTAGATCTTTATACATGAGTTATTCACACATTTCAAGATTTCATCTAGGGTGTGAGTAATAAAACTCAGTAGGAAACTACCAATTCATCATTAATAAGTTTTGATGGGGGAAAATATGTTTATTCCACAATAATAATAAATTTAAAAGAATTTAGAGAAAATAACATTTCATGAACCCATTATAGAAACAATCCACCCAAATCCTTAGTGGTACTTTCTTCAGCTCCATTCCAGAAGGAAATAATCAATATTTTAGAAAATAATGAGAATAACACATATTAATAGTGAACATGCTACTAATCATCCTCAAGTAATTGAGACTTAGGTTGGGACACAAGGTAGACTAGTTCTTATATACTTGGTATCCTCAAGGTATCGAGTCTCATCATGTAACTCAGTATCCTCAAGGCATTGAGTTCTGGTCATGAAAAATACTATCATGCTACTACCCTGTGTAAAGGTCACTCTTGATATTCACCAGATATCATGTTATTTCTCCCTCTGATGGATAATAATATCATGATGGTCCACTTTTTCATGTACCAAGTAAATAACTCCAAAGGCATGGTAAATAAAAATTACAAGGAAAAGAGTAATAAGTTAAAGAATAGCATGTCATCATGAGAGAATTGTAGAAACATATAACAACATGTTATCAAAATAATGAAGGGTGAAAAACTACTCCAGAAAAAAAAATGGAATCAAGAATCACATAGTGGTATCATGTTCTACAAAAACACCAATAATAAATCAACACTAATATTGATTAACAAGAAATTCTATCAGAATGTGTAACCATGGAAAAATAATTACAGAAGTCCCTCAAAAGGAAAGGAACTTCCTACCATAATGTTTTTGATGTCAATGACATCATTTTCCAAAAATAAAATCCCTAGAATCATTTTCACACACCAACATGAAATATATAGTTAGGGATTCATAAGTTCATATGGGAAATCACATTAAGTTGAATCTTATACCACACTAGGCCCCACACCATCTACATCACCATCCATGTACCAAAAAGTGGTGAATGATAGGTCCTACCATAATGATCCTCATAAAGTTCATTCTAAATAGAATCTTGTAAAATATTAATGTAGGATAACCCAACTAGGGTTGTGTGATCATCACAAGCTCCTTAGAAATCTATAATTGAGGACAAGATCATATACTCTAATATATGAATTTTCTAGTCTAACTATTTGTTATTTTAATGATGGTACATTGTGATTAATTTTTGATGAATCTATAAGGACATATATAATCCTAACTAAAACAATGAAGTAAAACGTTCATCAATATTAGAAAAAATTCTAAGGGTAACTCTCTGAAATTGTACAATTTCATAGACAAAGAGCTAAACCAACTGATCTACTGAGCGAGTCTCATAAATTTTTAATAAGTGATAATGTTTTATTACCAATAAATAATCAGCCAAATAGATTCATAGATGAATATATTTTCTAATAACCCCATAAAAAATTCCATCATGACATCCTCTCACTTACATATGTGAATAAGAAGTGGTTGGAGGAAACCACAAGTTGGCTGGTTCTATGTCTTTATCCTCTGATAGTTAAGGCACATGGAAAGAAATCTAGA
Source organism: Viscum album (assembly GCA_963277665.1). Classification (NCBI taxonomy): domain Eukaryota; kingdom Viridiplantae; phylum Streptophyta; class Magnoliopsida; order Santalales; family Viscaceae; genus Viscum; species Viscum album. Next base: position 1,105,521,903 of record OY728137.1, read on the forward strand.
AATTACACCTTTATCCTTGGATTCCATAAGTGATACCTAATGTCATTGTATATCTTTTCCTCTCTAAAATGTAGCACCCGCTTTGAGGGATTGGAACCTATCATCATCTATTCATTGATAAAAGTAGGTACTACAACACTCCAATGTACAAGGATCACATCATAATCATCCCAAAACCACCTAGGTATTAGGTTTACACAAACTATATATTCCAAAATCACAATACACTACTAGTTAGATTCATGAATATTCTTCACTCAATCTTATATAGAATTAATTATCACTAATGGGGATAAAATAATTGATCCCTATTCCACAGAAGCATCCGTCCTCAAATTAGAAAAAAGATTATTAGGCACCACTGCTGCACTAAATTCTATTCAACAGGATCCTGAGATACTAGTTTCATACAGATAAAATAATATAAAATTATATTATAATTACTTGGTGTAGAGAAAATATCAAAATATAATATCTGTACGAACTCTAACTCAAATTCAGACCCCCTTGTGAAACATTTAGTAGAGGCTGTTGTGGTCAATGTGAACCAAAAACCTCTCACCAAAGACATACAGTCTCCAATAATTTAATGTGTGGACCATAAATTACATATCAAATTCATTAGTAGGAATGTTCTGCTCATGGTGTCAAAACGGATGTGACCCATAGGCAACTACTTGATCCCTATATTTCCAAACATCCCCAAAATAAATCTTGATGTATCAAAATATATAGAATATCAAATATCAGGTAAGGGAATAAATAGAACTAGATCTATAGTCAACCTTTTCTTTAGATTAAGAAAAGAATCATCACATTATTTTGACCACTAAAACTTCACCCCTCTATTCTTCATCATGGCCATGGGTTCTGATAAATGGGAGAAATTATAGATAAATCACTGATAGTATCCCTCTAAAATCAGAAAGCTATTAATATAGAACATGTTCTAGTGACATGTCCTATATATCATAGCCCAAAACATATCCAGGACCACTGATATACCCATATTATAAATCATATTTACCAATAGTTTCACCTCCTAAATCTAAAAGTTACACTTCAAAAACATTACATAAATTTTATGTTCTCGAAGTCTACTCTGGAATATGTTGATATTTTTGGAATGCTATTCTAGGGTTTGTGAGTAAAAAAAAATATCATAAATGAACACGATGATGAAAAAATAAAGGTGTTGGGGGAATATATTGATCATGATATCTATAAACACTCTCTTCACAATTTTCATTATAAATGGAATCACCAAGTACATGTAGGGCCCATACCCTCTCTTAAACTCTACTTTCAGAATGTTCTCCTCTTAATCATATAGCTGGTGATAACCTGATTACAAAATAATCTTAGAGATCCATTGATACCCCTATAACTGACCAAAGTTATTATTGAACCTAGGAAATAAATGCATATTTTTTAAGTAATTTTCATTAGGCTTCATTAATCAATGTAGATTAATTGAATATTGTTTGTATTATTGGAGAACATAACATGTTCACCCCATGATGATGTAATAAACCTAATAAAACCCATATCATCCATGTCATTGAGTTTTACTTTGATCTCCATCAAATTTTTCATCACCATATGATAAGGTAGATTCGAAATGGGGTGGGAAACTAACATGAGTTGTATCTAAAATTCAAATCCTATATCAAGAGGAAGTCATATGAATTCATCTAGGAAAACATCATGATTGAGATCAAAAACCAAAGGTAAAATAAATGTTGTTACCATTGATCCAATTGAGATATCCAAGCCTATAATATGTGACATAATTTTCCCAAGTTATCTTATTTATAGTCCCACTCTACCTACTCCCAACTTCACCTCAGTGGTCATCCCATAATTCCCCCTAGGGTAATGTAAAAGAAATGATCCCTTGATAAAAATCAATATGGGATCAAAATATAGTCATCTATTCCATGATAATAATCACATCAAAGATTTTCATCAATAGAATTATTAATCCTCAAAGATTTCCATAACCATAAATGACAATAGGACACTTTGTACAACATTGCGGTCTATTCACTTTCATTCCTAGTGGTCTATTTGGAAAAAGTAACCCAAAAGATTACTTGATTGGTAAATAAAGACATGAAATAAATTATATATATATAAAGTAATAGAAAGAACTTGTATCAAACATAGAATAAGATAATGTATAAGTGATAAAAAACATTCCTCCGATAGTTTATGGTATCTCATCACCATCTTCTGAAGTTTGATCCACTGCATAAACTTTCCCTACCTCAACTCCATGACCCTATCCCTGAGGTATATAACTCACATGAGTCATCATCATCTGAGCCTAACTTTTTTTACCTTTGTTGAATCCTGGTGTATTATATCATGTCTATCTTACACCATTATGGAAACTCATCCTTGAAGCGCTAAAGAAAAACTATTAGAGATTCCTCAACTTGACAGACTGTTGATAGTTGTTCTGAGGTTTTGTGTATAAATTGAAACAATATTAAATATTAGCATAGTTAAAACACTATAAAACTCCTCTTGAAGTTGTTTAAGTATCCAAAATCTAATCCACCAATATTCTACCACCCAGTTTCACAACCCCAATATTTCTATTCTATCTACCAAAGGACATAGTCATCAAAATAGTAGGAGGTACACCGGCCTAAGAAATACCAACTAATCAATCCTCCTCTAGGAACTCCTCAATATTCAAGGACTTTCATAGAAATACTTTGTATTTAAATAGGTCAAAACTATGAACCTTCCATAAAATTTCAGAATGAAGAACAATCTCAAATCCCCTAGCCTTTTGTGCTGCATTTTTTTAGATGAGGAGAAAAAAGTTGCTCAGTGAAATAAGTAGTGTATGTAGATACCATCAAAAACCCCTATATTGGATCTATAAACTCACATTCTCTATCTATATTCATAATATCAGGAAATAATTTATAGATAAATAGGTTCTTGAAGGCCTCCCAGGTGATACCCTCATGTCTTCTATCTTGTCCCATCATGCCTCACCGTCTCCTAGTGGATCCCTGTGTCATGAATGCTTCCATCTTCTATTTTCTATACTAATGTGTATCAATGATTTTAAATATTCCCTTAATTTTATTTATCCTATAATTTACATGTTGAGGCTCTTTAGTTCCCTGAAATGTTGGTGGATTCTAGATTTTGAAGTCTCTAGTGTGGTTGACTATGGACATCAGTAGCCTTTCACCCGAGATAGGAAAAAGAAGAACTCCCAGCTATGATTGATTTACTACATGTTCAACTAGAGTGGTTATGGGAGAATCATCTACTATAACTTCATACTATATATGTGGTGTAATGGTTTAATCCTCCATAGTTGATAACATCCCAACTCATTTTAGCTAATGGTCCCATTATTATCCATTGAGGAAGCCACTTCTATAACACAAAGTAAACATTTAGAACATCTCAATTTATTAGGATTGATGATAACTTGTCTATGGGATCATTGAAATTTTCTCCAAGGAGACTACCAATATCACATGGCATAACCTTCATGTCATGAACCAATGTCCTCCATCCCTGCATGTTAGTCACAATTTTATATATATTGAAAATATCACAACATGCTCAAGTTCAAATAATTAATGATAACACAGATATATCAAAATAGAATTGAAATATAGACATATAATTCAATAGATAAAACAAGTATATCAAAAATATATATCATAATTCAGGCCATTAAAATAAATAATTAGTATATGATACACAATGGGTATATATGTCATGTGATCCTATATTCCTACTCATAATTCATGAACACATCCAAATCCTATATAAAAGTAACAAAAATACCATGAATGGTAAATTATAAGTCTATTCCACATGATCTATCCAAGAACATGGATAATCCCCTACTCTTGTCCCATATAGATTATATCATTTCTACCATGTCCCATGTTAGTCAGAGAAAAGAATTAAATAGTTCTCTAATACCATTTTGTAACGCACTGACTAGATAAAATAGGTTCGAGTTAGATATATAATAGACCCCATGTGTTCCCCAAAATATAAAATATAAAATTTATAACACCAAATTTATTTATGATATATTTTCTTTTAAATAAATTTTATCCCTATGATAGCTTGAAGTACACAACACCCCAAGTCTAAAATAAGTGTAACATAATATACAGTTATAACATACCTGTAAAATTAAAAGGTATGAATAGAACTAAATAAATTAATAAAACTTTATTGTTTACATGTTTATAAATAAATTAATTTTCTATAAATTGTTTATAAATAGAAATAAAAGATATTTGAAAACAAAATAAATTGTTTTCTCAAAAAACGTATTTTTCTAAAAAGTTTTTTCATCACGTTTTCCAAACATATTTTGAAATTAATTTTTTCATAATTTGAAAATTTTATTTGAGAAAATAAGCAACAATTTTTAAACCGTAATTACAAAATCAAATTATTGTTAATTTATGATAATTTTATGAAAATGTTAACTTTTTTGATGAATTGTGAGAAATAATGAGTTTTATTGAAATATGCCTTTTCAATTAAAGAATTTAAAAAGTTCCCTTTTATATGATTTTTAATGTAAAATTAGTTTAATTATATTTTAATTAATCCAATTTAATTCATTTTAATAAATTATCTATTTATTTTATGATATAAAAACTATTTACTCTTTTGAAAACATTACCTTTGGAAAATAGTTTTTTGTCACATATCGGGATTTAATTTTAATTTATTTTAAAAAAAAAATTGTGATATTAATTTGATAAAATTTATTAAATTTTTGGAATAAGAAATGTTAATATTATATCATAAGTTCAAATTAATCTTTGGTCATAATTAATAGTAAAAATAATAAAATTAATTTGCACGGTTTTGTGTAGATGAGTTTACCTGAGGTTAAACATAGAATATAGGGGTTAAAATAACATGAAAACCTACTAAATTCCAATTATATAGAAATATTGTGACCATATAGTATCTGAGGTTTTATAATTATTTATTTTTAATCTTTCTAGAATGTGAAAAACTTGGGCACAAGTTTTTCTCTTAAAATATTCATAGTGTGTCATCTCCCCCAATAATATAAGGTTAACCCATATCCTTTACTGTTTACACTTCCAGAGACCTTTTTTAAAAAAAATAAATACAATAATTCCATCATTAAATTACTCATAACAACCTAGAGCCTTTTTTATTAGAAAATAAATCAAAGTAGTCTTTAGGAATAAACTTAATGATGTTGTCTGAAGAAGAGGTATAGTTATTAACCATTCATTTACATTTTATTTAGTTCTTTAACCCCATAAATTATACACAAAAATTACAGAATAATATAAAAATTATCTCCCATATATGTATTTTTTATTATGTTAATTTCCTGACCTATATCAATCTCCTCTTCAATCAAATAGGAAACAAATATTTTGTTCGTGTGCACAGCCGACTACCGCCTAAGATGTAATTATTTATCCATCACTACCTATCTTAAATGGATATAATTATGGATATAATTTATATATTATATTAACTATATAATTTAACTTAATTAAAAATAATATCACATAAAACATCTTACCTTCCAAACCATTGGAAAACGATAACGTCGCTAATACATACATCTAGACTATCACCTACATGAAGTGATGCAAAACATGATTCATTTTATTCTGAAATGGATGGTAAAAATGGTATATTTAATGAAAATATATGATATATATTATATAATAAATATTCTAAAAATCTAAAATATTATTTACCAAATCTTTTTTCCATCCAACATCCATGTGTACGTACAACCTATCATATTTATAAATGTTGTAAATCATTTTTCAACCTCCAAATTTTATAGAATATAATGAATAATTATAAAATGAATATATATGAAATTAATATCATGGGTAAAATTAGGTATATTATGTTACCCTTATCAAAGTACAAGGACCAAAACTACCGAACCAAAACATACATGAAAAATGAAGCAGTTATCACCTAGAAAAATGTTTTTAATAAAGAATTGTTAATAAACTGATGATGAAATTTTATAATTAAATAATATATTGTATAATATATATGATTATAATTATTTAATAGTTTTATAATATATCTATATTTATATTACATGATTTTTGAATTTGAATGAAGGAAATCAGACCTAATGTAGGTGTTTCTCATCTCAGTTTTACCTATGTGATTCATATGCCTTATTAACCACTTATTTATTTATTTTTTTTGAATAAACATACGATTTATTATGTTATATCATGAATTTATTTATATTAATGGTATTAAAAAGTTTAATTTGAATATATTTATTTCATGGGTCTTACCATTCGAAAGATTCAAAAGTTTTAAGAGTTTATTTCTCAATCTCATCATTATTTATAATTGTTTATATTTAAGTATCACTTAGGGGAATTGTTTGAAATTTAAATCTAAAACCCAAATAAATTTTCATATCATCCGGTTATTAATTAAATTTTCAAGTAATTGTTCCATATTCTTATCTTTGGTATTTAAAATTATTTAGAAAATTATTTTAAGAAAAATGTCACTTTATTTCCCTCTTAGGTTGAAAATCCCTTTTCTTCCATATATATGTTTTCAATAAAAATTAATAAATGTATTTAAAATTCTTAAAATTATTTATTAAATATATTTTTACCCATGTTTTACTTTTAAATTTTTTAAACGGATCATTATGTTTTTTTCCAAATAAGGTATTTTGACCTTTTTAACAACAACGTGAAAAAAATATATTCTAATTATAAAACATGTATGAAATTATATTCCATCATGAGCACTGAGTTTTTCAAAGATTATTTTACAATTTTAAAAGGATATTTTCAATGAATATATTTTTTTTAAATTCTTATAAATTTCTTTCTTTGAAAAGTGATTTTCAAAGTGAAAATCATATTTTTATCTGATTTTTCAATGAAATTTTTATGGTATTTATATTCATCGAGGATAATAACCCTCATTTATACCATATTATCCATTATGAATATATTTTAATGGTACAATACTTATTATTTATTTGTATGTTTTATGATATATTTTAATGATATGTAATATTTGGATTGTATTCTACATTGTACTTTGGAAGGTTTATGGTCATGTTTATTTATTAAAATAATTATTAACATTTGTACGCTAGTTTTATAATACAAATGTTTATGTTGATTTTGTTTATTAATTTGATACATTATAGCCATTTTGTGTGATAGTTTTTCAATATGAATTTTTATATTGATTATTTCTCTCTCCTTTCATATGAGGAATATATTAGACATAGTATGTGATGGGTGGAGTCAACTATACCCCCTTGATGCATCAGTAGTTCTGATGAGAAAATTTATTTTAGTATTGGATGATGCCTTGACCATTTATGTACGATTTCATGGAACATGTACATGATGATATGGTGATGATGTTCAGTATTATGAGTTCCCTCATTATGAGATTAGTTAATTATGTAAATGTCATTATTTGAATAATTATAATATACATGGATAAGTTTAAATATCATGTTATTAGTAATATGTAATTATTTGATAATAATTTATTCTTGGAATATTATTCAATGTGTTGAAGTTATAATTAAAAAAATAATGTATTTTTAGTTATTTCCTTTTCCATATTGTCTAGGACATATTTATTAATGATTTATTTTGTTGTATGCATAACCTTACTGAGTATCTGAGATCACCCCTTTCTTCTGTTTCCTTTACCTAGGATTCCGAGAAATTTGTTATGATAGATATACATGGATATACTAAATGGAATGGTTATGTTCTAAAAGAAAATAATATACTCTATTTTATGTTTTCAAATGCAGTGTGAGTTTCAATTATGTATCTAGTGTTCAAAGACTACCACTACAAGACATTTAATCTATAGCCATAGAAATATAGCCACAATTTTATATGTCTTTGGCTATATCTTTTTATTGTAATGTTTTAATTCAAACTCTATGGATAAATCAATTATACACCACAGTTGTCATTTTTTCTCCAATCTGTATCAGGCTCCACCTACTCCCTCAATCCGCATCCCTTTCACCGTCCAACCCTCCTCCCCCACGACATCTCCTCCTCCCGACGATCTCACCATGCTTCCCTTTATCATAGAGGCACCCTCCTCCCCAATGAACTCTCCCACAACAGTGCCCTCCTCCCTGACTACCTCTCTCAGAGTGGCGCCCTCCTCCCTGAAGACATCTCTCATCATGACGACCTCCTCCCTGAAGACCTATGTCATTGTGGTGCCCTCATCCCTGATGCTTTCAATGGAAAAAAGGTTTCAAAACAAGCATCTATCTCTAAAACAGGATCATTTTTATTGACCTAATATAATTATGTAAGGATAACACCACTTACCCTTCCATGAGAACAATTATCAAAGTCACTCATAGCCCCATTTGTTCAGGCCGTGCAATGATGGGTAGATGGATCCAATGGCTTCCACAGAGTTTGATATTGAAGAAAAACACATACGGTTCTTGTATTTTGTTTTAAATGAGATGGGGGGTCTTTAAGAATCATTGCGGATTAGTTAGGTTGGAATTCTCAATTTAGTTAGGAATTCTTAATGCACTATAAGTCAAGTCTAATTCTCTGCTCATTGGTCTCAACATTTGTAGGTAAAAGGCTAACGATCTTAATTCCATTGAGACTTATTCTTTAATGGTCTTCAATTCCCTTCTCAGATGTGGTCTCCCACCATGGACTACTGAATACACCATACACAGAAGAAATTTTTTTATGAAAAACAACCTGGAGGTTCCTCATGCATGGGATGAAAGGAACACAGCGGTGAACATTCTCAGTTCAAAGGTAAATTACGAATAAGAGGTTACTCTATTCACATGCCTCAGATCACTTCCTGGGGAGGTGGAAAAGGTGGTCATCACAGATGCTCCTGATCTTTACCATTATAGGCTCGCATAATTCAAGGTGTGAGAGTTTTTTTTCTTCCACTTTGTTTGATTCTTTTCTAAACTTGGTTTGTACCTTCTTATAGCTCTTTGATTTAATTTAAATTTTTTTTTCTGGATCTTGATTTATTCATCACTGAAAAATATAACCAATCCACCTTTATCGTATTTAATGTATGTAATAATATTTTTATTTCATTTCATATGTGAGGTTCATATTCTTTTCAAAAACTAAAAATTGAGAATGTATATATAATTCAAAGAAAAATTAGATACATTTACCTTCTTATACAATTTCCTATTATTCTATGACTATTGAGGAACTTCATCTGATGTTTGCTACTTATGATGGTCTTTTTGTTCAGAAAACTCCCTTTAATCATGAAAAACTAAAAAATTATACATATTGGAAGATGTTTTAAGCTACTTATATCCCTGTTTATGGGTCTCAAGTGTCTCCTCTCATTTTACCCTAGTGGCATTGTAGGCTTCCTTATGTCAACATCGAATCTAATATTTTCCATATAAATTATTAAAATATTTTTCTAAAAAATATAGAAAATGAATTATCAATTTTCATAATTGAAATTATATATTTACAAAATTTAAAAATCTATGGAACCCATTCCCACACAGGTTTACCCATCCTCAATATCTTGGAAGGATATTGTTACACACAAACCTCTTATGAACAACTGAAAGTTTTGACGATTCCAAATAGTGTGAAAAATATTTTAAAACCTAAACCAATGATTCAGAATGCATTAGAGTGTTCAAAATCATAAGAAAAAAAATGAATAACGAACATTAGGAACTAAAAAATCAGAGCTGGATAATGAGTGAATTTGTTAGGGAATGTTAAAATTCAATGAGAGGAACATGTGGAAATTATTTAGGGGTGTTAAAATTTGGAGAAAAGTGACTTTCTATATTCAAAAGAGATAAAATTGACATCTTGGAATGATTTGACTGAATATTATTTTATTATTTATTGGGAGAGTGTCAAGATAATTTAAAATATTCAAGAGCTTAGAAAAAGAAATAACAACCCTCAAAGAAAGACACATGTAACCCATCCAATGAATAATGAGATTGATCTATAGACATTGAAATAATAGGTGGATAATGGACTTGATGTGGCCATTAGGTAAATAACCACGTTCCCACTTATAAATAGATTGATCTGAAACAAAATTATGATATATCATAATGGTTTCTTATTAGTTAATGGGTTTATATGGTGATGATGTTTATACTACTATAGTGTGGTTGAGGAGACATCCCACCATCAAAATACATGAATTTAATTGAATTTGTATTTTCATATCTCTAGTGTGATTTTCATGAAATCGAATTGTTTTGATAAGAGTAGCAGATTATTATCCATCGGTCTTTAAATTTTATTATGGTTTTATCTATTAATTTGGTTTACACATAATACTACCACAATTTTCATTTATTTCTAATATGATGCAGGTGAGTGAGGGGTGATAAAAGAGTGATTAAGAATTCTCAATTACCATGGGTAGGTGAAAGTAGTGTATATAAAATTAGTTTTTTTTCACTATCTAACCAAACACACTAAAGAGAGAGTGAATGGATTTAGATCTTGGGTCATTACAGTGAATTATTTAGGGGTGAATTTATTTTATAAAAGATTATTATAAAAATAATGGGATAATTATATAAGGACACCCTTCATTATATTCACCTTTTTTTGCTTTTATTTTATTTATTCCATGCACTTGTGGTTCGAATCCTTTATTATATAATTATTTTAAAATTTATATAGTTATATTAGTGTTGGTGTGAGGAGAATGAATGATTTTATCCTTCAATGCACTTGTGGTTCCCTATCTATTTTTCACCATAATATGTAGTATTTTTAGTTTTATATTGTTTTAAATTTTCTGATTGGAGTTTCAAGTTGATGGAAATCATGTTTTGAGTTCTTAATCAGATCTACCTTTTGATTTAGAAATCACTAGTGTTTTTTATGATGCATTTTGATAATCCTTTTGGAATCATAATTTTGATCAAGGAAATTCTTATTAAATATTATCTACTAATTCCTATGTGATATAATGAATTAAATTTCTATTTCAAATAATCATGCTTAGATGAATCTGCATTTTATTAACTTGGAAAGAGGGATGGGAAATACTTATTTACTAGATTTTCATATTAGTATGAGAGTAATATGAATACTTTTTGTTGAATTAGTGAAAGTCTTCTAATTATGGAAGAGTAGAAAAAGTAGATGTTGCAATAATATTTTCTATACGGAGTTTTTCTGGGCTTTCTGGATCATACAATGACCCTTTCTCTGCATTATATGAAGTTTTATTATAAGTCATGTTTATATCCTCTTTCAATTTCTTGATTGTGCATGCTCATTGCACCTCATGTTTTCAATGTATCTTGAACCTAAAATTTTATCCCAGGGTATGGGTTAGAAAACCAACTCATTCATTTTTTCACTATTGTAGTTCATTCATTTTGCATTGAATATTTTTGTATCAAAAATAGTGATCTTAAAATGGGTGTTGTGTAGCTTGTGGTCTACGGTTTTCATTGCCGGCTTCAAAAGGGGTATTTCAACTTTTGATTATCTTTCTAGACAAGTTGAAATTTTTAATTGATATGTAGTAAAACCTAAACCAGGTTTGATGGAAAATGATGAGTTACTGATGATGAAAAAGAGGCGAAGAAGGGAAACTACAACACCATTGAGGGTCCATGCGGATAACATCTTTTCTTCTACCTTGTTTGGAGAAACATTGTTATGGTGATTCTTTATTTCCAATTCTGTGAAGCACATAAAATTATTAGTAACCTTTTTATTATTACATTACTGATTTATATTTATTGGTGTTGTTGGTGATCACTTCAATTTGATATTGTTTTATCATACTAATCATTATTATTGATTTTTTGTTAATCATAATGGTTATTTTAGTTTCTGTTCATCCTGTTATGTTGCTATAAATTTTACATGAAACTATTCCATGTAATGTCTTGTTCATGTGAGTTTATATTTTTTAATCAATATGTATAGATTTCAATTTATTGTAATACATTTCAGTATTTGTTTTATTCAAGTATTCATGATTCTATCTTCTATTTACAGAATAATACCTGTGTTAAACTGTTGTTTTGAAAATTTTAAGGGGGTTGGTGCAAGGTTGGGGGGATGGGGTGCAGGGGGGTAGTGCAGGGGTTGGGGGGCTGGTGCAAGCTAGAGGGTTGGGGGGCTGGTTCAGGCTAGGGGTTGGGGGTGGTCTAGGGGGACTAGTTTTGGAGGGAGGGGACTAGTTTGGGGAGGCTAGTATAGGGGAAGTGGTGGGGTAGTGTAGGGAGGGTTAGGGGACTGCTGTAGAGGTGGGGGGCTAGTGTAGAAAAGGGGCTGGAGGGGGTGGTGTAGTTGGGAGAGGGTTATGTGATAGTTGTGGGGGATGTGATTGGTTTATGGGGTCTATTACAAGGATAAGTGGTGGTGGTGGTGGTGTAAGGGGGGTGAGGGAGATAGTGCGGGGGGGGGGGTTAGGTGGGATGGTGCATGAGTTAGGGGAAGGGTCATGCCCAGAAGAGGTTGCATGACTACAGGAGGGGGTGATGAGGAAGTGGTCGTTGGGATGGCTTGTGGCCTGGGATGCTGAAATCAGGGTTTGGTGAAAAAATGCAGCATGAATCCTGATGGGATAGTATTAGAGGATGGCTAGGATCGAGAGAGAGAGAGAGAGAGAGAGAGATAGAGATGTTTTTAAAATTCCACCATAGTAAAAAATCAATGTGAGATTCGTAACTCGAATATACAAATTGATTTGGGTCAAGGTCCAACCTGACCTTTAAACACTATTGAAATATTTTTAGAAATTTTAAGTCTATTTGAAATCTTGGGTCACCCAATCCCTTAATGTTTATTTTATAGTCCTTCATCATTGGGTGATATTTATCCAACTATATAACCAAAGTTGTATACTATCATGTATAAAATAGTTATTTATCGATAACTCTTCTTAGAATTTCATTATATTGATATAGTAATGTCCTTTTACATAGCACATATCATTATGTTCGCTTATATATTAATAATTTATATTTTAGGAAATGGATTTTAACCATTTCCATTTTCATATTCAATTTAGGGTCCTAAGAACTACTTCTGCAACCAAACATGTGGAGGGTTAGCAGGTCTGAAAATCCAAGGTGCTGCACTTTTTCTTGTCATTCCATCATTGCAATGAATTTTACAAAAAACATCATTCAAATAGTATGCTTGTTCTTATCTTGTATGTATTCATTATTAAGGGTCGTTAGAGATATTTCTTAAAACATCTCAAGTACAGTTTGGCGGGAAGAAATAATTAAGATGTTCAAGTTTTGGGAGAAAACTTATTGTAATTCCTTTAATCTTTTTATCATTCTTCTTTGAATATTAAATTTTCTAGAAAGACAACTGAAATAAATGACATGAGAGATATCCCCTCACACATGATCTAGAAAATTTAAAATCAAGCTGAAAATTTATTGCATGACCTCTTGTACTTGATATAGTTAATCAAGTGGAATTTGATGTGGCCAGCAATGGTGACCTTTAGGTATTTTTAGTTCATTCAATGAAGTAAATTTTTATTACCTAGTACCTTGTTAGTGATAACTTATATTATTAGTGTAGGGGTCATGAATTTCTAAAAAACATTCTCATGGTGGCTAGGATAATGCAACCAATTGCTTGTATTCATTATATATCCAACACTATTTTTTTTCTGGCCCTACTCGAGGTTTTGAGATATTAAGAGGGTTTTATTTTCTTCTATGGGTACATGTCAATACCCTTCAAACAGAAGTGTAAGTCGAAATACGTGAATGTAAGATTTGAAAATAGAATATTTTTATCATTTCTATTTTCTTATTTTTTATACTATTGGTTTGTCACTTATAACATATGTTTTCAGCGAAATAAAATGGGATCCTTTTGGGAGGTGTTCTTTCCATGCACATAGGCCACAAAGGGACCAAATTAAACTAAATTTTTTGTTCTTCTTAATTGTATTGATTATTTACATTGAATCAATTTATACTAATCCTTTTTTAAGGAATGTCTTTACAATATTAAATGGTGTGTAACTAGGGGACACATACCATGTTTTTTGAACAACATAACTCAGCATGTATAGGTGTAAAAACCATGATTTCGAACCCAAAAAAACATGTTGTGTGTGCCAGGTAACAGGGGTGTGTAGGAGGTACATGTGATGTTTAAGGGGGGTGTAGGGGGGTTGTGCAGGTGGGTGTCCTCCAGGGGTGTGTAGGGGTTGTGTACAGGGGGACATGGGGGTGGAAGTGGTGTTTTATAGGATGTGGGTGTGCATGGGTGTGCATGGGGTGTCTGTTCGGGGGGGGGGGGCTGCTATGTAGGGGTGGGGGTTGTCCAAGGGGGTTGGGTGGGGGTGTCTAGGGGTTTAGGGGGTTGTTGTCCTGGGGGTGTGGGGTCCAGTTGAGGTGGTGAAAGTGGGTCTAGGGGGTCTAGCCAAGAGTGTACAGTGGGGCTGTATTAGGGGGGTGTGTGTAAGGGGATCATGGGGTGTAAGGTATCTGTTGGGGGGATTTTTTCTAGGGGTTTCTTGGTGGGGTGGGTCTAGTAGGGGTGGTGCAAGGGGGTCCAGGGGGCAAGGGGTGTTCAGTGGGGGTTCGAAAGGGATGTTTATAGGGGGTATCCAATAGGTTTGGTTCAAGGGGGTTCTAGGGGGAAAGGGTTTGCCAAAGGTGTTCAAGTTGGTGTGTGCGAGGGGACCAGGGGTTAAAGGAATGTGGGGAGGGGGATATCTAGGGGGTCTAAAGTGGGGGGTGTCTAGAAGGGGTGGGGCAAGGGGGTCCAGAGGGGGGAAATGGTTGTGCAGTTGGGGTGTACAAGGAGGTGTAAGAGGATCATGGGTTGCAAGGGATTTGTATGAGGGGGGAAATGTTTTTTAGTGGTCTGTTGTCTAGGGGGTGTAAGGGGGTGTCCCAATAGGGGTGGTGCATGGGGGACCAATAGGGGGGAAGGGGTGTGCAGTAGGGGTGCACAAGGAGACTAGGTGTGCAAGGGATGTGTGTGTGTGGGGAGGGAGGGGTGTGTAGTGGGGTGTGGAAGTGGGTGCAAGGGGACCGAAGGGTGCAAGGGATGCGTAAGGGGCTGTTTTCCGAGGGGTGTCCAGCTGGGGGGGGGGCGAAGGGGTGTGCATTGAAGTGGGGGTGTGAAAGGGGATCGAGGGGGGGGGCAAGGTATTTGTGTGTGGGAGGGGGGGAAGGTATGTGTAGGGGGGCTATCTAGGGGGAAAGGGGTGTGCAGTGGGTCTGTGCAAGGGGACATGTGGGTGCAAGGGATCTATAGGGGGTTGCTGTCCAGGGGGTGTAGGGGGGATCCTGTCTAGGTGGGAGGGGTGTGGTGTTGGGGTGTGAAAGGGGACTGAGAGTGCAAGCGATGTGTATGGGGTTATTATTCAGGGGTGTTTCCATCATGGGTGGTGCAAGGGGGGACTAGAAGGGTAAAATGGGTGTGGAGTGGGGGTGTAAAAGGGGACTGGGGGTGGGGGTTCAAGGGATGTGTGTATGGGGGTGCAAGGGATGTGTAGGGTGGCTTCTATTCAGGGGATGGAAAGGAGGGTGTCCAGCAGGGGTGGTTCAAGGGGGGGTCCAGCAGGGGGGAAAGGGTTGTACATTGGGGGTGAGAAAGGGGGTCCAGTAGGGGAGAAAGGGGTGTGCATTGGTGGTGCGCAAGGGGTTTTGTGCAAGGGGACCGGGGGTACAATGGGATGTGGTGGGGCTGAATGTGGTGTCTATCCAGGGGGTGGGGGTGCTATCCAGGGAGTGCAAGGTGGGGGTGTCTAGTAGGGGGGTCCGGTGGGGGCAAGGGGTGTGTAGTGGGGGTGTGAAGGGGGGGGGGGGGGTGAAATGGGGGTGTGTGCAAGGGGACTGGGGGTGAAACGAATGTGTGTGTGTGGGGGGGGGGGGTGCTATCCAAGGTGGTGCTGGGGGTGTCCAGCAAGGGGGTGGTGCAAGGGGGTCCAACAGGGGGTGGCAAGGGGTGTGTAGTGGGGTTGTGTGAAAGTGGGATGGGGGTGCAAGGGATGTGTGTGGGGGGGTGCAAGGGGAGGGGTGTTTGTCCAAGGGGGTGGGGGGGTTCTGTCTAGGGGTGTCTGTCCCAGGGGCTGTTGTTCTGGGGGGGGGGGGTGTTTGTCCTGGAGGGGGTGGATGTAGTGGGGGTGTCTAGAAGGGATGCACAGGTCTACAAGGGGACATGGGGGTGTGAAGGGGGTGCATGGGGGCTATGGTGGGGGGGGGGGGGTTCTGGAGGGCATGGCTATGCAGGGGGTGCAAGGGGGTTCTTTCAAGGGTGGAAGATGGGTCTGTCCAGGGTGCAAGTTTTGTCTATCCCAGGGTGCACGGGGGTCTTTCCAGGGGTTCAGGGGGGTCTGTCCTGGGTGTAGGGGGGAGGGTCAGGGGGTCTTTCCAGGGGTGCAAGGGTGTTCTATAGGGGTGCAAGGGGGGTTTGTCCAGGGTGCAAAGGGGTTTGTCTAGGGGTACGAGGGGTCTGTCTAGGGGTGCAGGGTGGGGGGGGGGCAAGGTGGTTCTGTAGGGGTGAAAGGGGTTCTATCTAGGGTTCAAGGGGGTCTATCCAGGGGTGCACATGGGGTCAATCTAGGGGTGCAAGGGGGTCTATCCGGGGGGATTTTTTATGAAATGACAAGAGATATATCCGTGGTTTCAAACTGTTGCTATACCCATGTAACCACAATTTAAACTGTGGAAAAATCCTTATAGCAACATTTCATTTAACTGTGGCTGCTATTGGTGTGGTATTGGTCTATAGCCACGATTTCAAACTGTGGATATAGAGCTATATCCGCACCAATACAAGCCACAGTTCAATGAATAGTTGTTGTAACCTAGAGCCACAATTTTTAGGCTTATAGCCATGGTTCCAAAGTGTGGCTGTAGCCTAAATTTCTAGTAGTCTACTAAACTATTATATCATTTGGAATGTGATCAACTATGTCAATAACCAATTTAATTTAGTAACCACTAACTCTAGGATACTATGGTTGGGTTATTTACAGTTGGTATCTTATCAATATAAGTAGAAACCCAATGTACTAGAATTAAGAAAACATATAATAGAGAACATAACCATATGAATGGATTTAAAGATAATTCTAAGTATAATATAACATGTTAAAGTTTTGTTATATTAGAGATTATAAGGATTTACTAGAAATAAATCCATATTGGGATACTACAAGTGGATGTGTCTCTAGAACATATGTAACTAGGGGTAATAACTCCAAAAAGTTTGTATTGAAATTTGAGTCAATATTCACCTAGTGCGTAAAAATGGTCCTTATTGCACCCCTAGTTTGACACTCGTAGAGGATATTCTTGTGATAATTAAAGATTTACCTACAAAAAATTATGAATTATTTTAAAATATTTTTGTAACATGAGAATATTACTAAATAAACCCATTTTATGGTTATGGGATTAGTTATGCAAAATATTTTTAATTTTTCTTAAGAATTACACTAGTTTTGAAATTATACTTTATGATTCATAATGTTATGATATAATATAGTATATTTCATTTTTAAAGAATGGATCCTATTGTATGAAATGGAAACTATATGAATGCATGTAATACATGTAGGGATTATGCACCTCAGAATGATAATAAAGTTGAAGTTGAAGATACATATTGAACTAATACAATTATAAATATATTGGGGCAGATGACATAGATTGATACCAAAAACCTTGCATGTACATAATATCCTACTAATACACAACATGGTGTAATAATGTTAGACCCCTTCCTATGTCTATAAACTCTATCATTTAATCGGACTCCGAATCAATTTGTAGTTGATAAATGGATAAGATCCTAAGACAATATATTTATTGTTGTGAGAAGCAATGAAAGGGAGAATATTTTCATGGTTGTTTTATCATATCTCAATAAATTTGGATCAATAGTGGTTATTGATTCAAAACACTAAAGATGAGTCAAAAATAACAATCATGGAATGGAAGGATTTGAAGGAACATTTCACTGAAAAATGTTTTCCTCATGAATAATGAGTAGATATGCAGTAAAAATTCTTGATTCATGAAAAAAGGAAAAGTAAAATGTTGACAAGTATGAAGATAACTCTAAAAGGGTATAAAGGTATACTAAAGACTATATAAATGATCCAATGAGTAATACTTACCATTTCGTTAGTGGGATAAATCCAATCAGTTGAAGGTAACTTGTCTCCCAGTCATTCTCATAATATTAGTATATAATATCATAATATATCAAGATAGATAAATAATTCTCTAATACTTATGGATTATAAGGAATGAATAAGAAGAAGATGGTAGAAGATAAAAATGGATAAGTGGAAGAAGATAAAGATGGATTTTACCACTTGTGATAATTGTGGAAAGAAACACCCTGATACTTTCTTAAAGTGAATGGTAGTTTTCTTCAAGTGTGGAGAGAAAGACCGTAAGGCACATGAATGAAAGGGTTAAAAATAACCAATTAATTTTTAGTGTTTAAAATATAATAATATGGGGTACTATATAAATTAATTTCCCATGATTCAAGGGAATATACCTTAGAATAAGTTATGTGATCAAGGTCAGGATTATGTTATAACTATACCCAATTTTTAATAAAGTACTTATTTATTTAGATATCATAATTAATATGTAGAAATATGTTATCAATGATATTCCTCTTATAATAATCATGAAAACTATAACGATTGAACTAAAGTAATTTTCATTAAGGATTTAAAAGAATATGTTGAATGGTACTGATAATTATGAAAAGTGATTTTGTGGTAAGGTGATGTTTTTATAGAATAAATTAATAAAGTAAAGATTACTGTTAATATAGTCTAAATGTTGATTTAGTAATTTTTAGTTGGGATAAAGGGAATATATTCCATGAAAGAAGAAAAATATATAGTATTCGTGACCTTTAAAATGGTTAGTGATTTGGTGAAAAAGTAATTTATGATGCAATTTACTATATTTTTGGACTCATTTAATATACTCAATAGTATGTGATTTCATTTAGGTTTTATGATGATTCTGATTATTACTGTGTTTTAAAAGAATATGTGATATAGGTATTCACTTGTTTTGTATGTGACATTATGAGATACTTTATGTTGATTGTGAAAAAATATTCAATCATAACTTCATGAATTTTGGATTTGAGTTTGGTCATATTTATTTTACAAGATTCTTAAGGTTAACTATTTATAGAATGGATTATGTATAACTTTTGGTATTCTATTGAGGTGACAGAGAATAATGTATTATATTGGATAACTTATGCCAACCATTATGTTTTCGTAAATATTTATAGATATATAGAAATTCTTTTTACTCTTTAATAGATATTATTATAAGTTAATAGTTAATTTTAGTGCTTTAGGAAAGAAAATTTCATCATGGATATTCATTTCCTAGAGTAAGAAATGATGGTCAAGTTTATCTAAGTATAACCTAAGTATGAAATTATGATTAAGAAATAAAAATATTTTAAGTATGATTTCTGCTGTTATCTATCATGATAGTAAAAGAATCCATCAACATTTATAAAAGGTCTTGAAATAAAACATTTAAAAATTTACCTTATTTTTTGATGAATCAATGGTATTTTCACCCAACATATATTTATGGCTTTGTGGTCACTAAATTTCAGTTGAACATTCACTTTATTGTGATTATGATCTCTATCACTCCCTATAATTATTTATTGTTTTATTCTATGTCCAAACTTACAATTACCACAAATTGTTTTTTACATAGAAACCTTGTCGTGTGATCTTATATATAACCACCATGCTTCCCTTTCTATCTTATCAAAAGGAAGTTTCATTAACCCTTTCTACAATGTGGGTTTTCAATAAAAGTATTTTGAATTGTAAAACCCTTGATTTTTGAGTTCATGGTTAAATTGAGAGGATGAGATTTATTTAACGTGGGTAGAATGTAACACCCTATGAATTTATGATATATTTACTTTAAAATAAATTCAATCTCTATGTTATCATGTGGTACACAGAACCCCAGGTCCAAAAGAACAATAAAATAATATACCATTATAAACAAATCATTAAATTGGTTGGTATTCATATGACTAACTAAATTTTTAAAAGTTTATATTTTACAAATTTATAAATAAATACATTTATTATCAATTGAGTAAAAATAAAAATAAAAATTATTCGAAAAAAAATGTTTTTCTGAAAAATTGTATTTTTCTAAAAAGTTGTTTCTTCATGTTTTCCAAAATTATTTTAGAATTAATTTTTTTCCAAATTTAGAAAATTTAATTTAGAGATAAAAATTCATTTTCTAAATCAAAATATTAAAATTTTAGTAATTTCTATCTATTAGGATTTACTAAAATGATCAATTTTTTATGAATAGTGAAAAATAATAATTCTAATTAAAAATTTTATTTTTGTTTAAAGAATTTAGGAAGTTTAATATTGTTTTAAAATTGTTTTAAAAGTAAAATATCTCAAATTATATCATAATAAATCCAATTTTTTTTATTCTAATCAATTATATGTTCAATTTTGATATAAATTATTTTTATGCTTTTGAAAACATTTTTTTCAAAACCCATTTTTTCATCGCATCTGAGGGTTAAATTTTAAATTAAAAATTAAAAATTATGTTAATTAAATTTCATAAAAATTATTTAATATTAATAATCATAATAATTAATAATATCTAATAATTTCAACTATTTTTTTAGAAAAAATAATATAAATAGTAAAAATTTATTTCTATAGTTAAGGGTAAAACATGTTTATCGGGGGTTAAACTAAAAAGATAATCTATAAAATGACATAATAACTTTTATAATTTATATTATACAGACATATTTTTGACCTTATATTATCTAAGGTTCTATATTGATTCATTTTGTATCCTTTTGGCATGTGAAAAATATTTGTATAATTTATTCTTTTCAGAAATTCTATGTGATTCCTCAATGCTAATTGTAAAAGGGATCCACCTGTCTACTAATATTCATACTTAAAAAGAAATTTTGGTTTTCCAATATCTCTTCAAATACATTTCTTATATACCTAAACACAACCTAGAGTATTTTGTTAATTATAAAACAAATCTATAAATACTTTAATTATAAATATAAAGTTGTTCTCCGAAGAAAAGGTATAGTTCATTAGCATGAATTTTCATTTTATTTATTTCTTTAAATCATTAAAATCGCCATAATCTAAGAAAAATTAATAAAACCAGTATCTCAAATATATTTATATGTTATTATGTTCATTTAATTACATATATCCATCTCCTCTTCGATGAAATGGGAAACAAAACTAATGATTGTGTGTACGATGAACTACCACCTCATGAACATATGTAATTCAATTTCTATCACCACCTCTCATGGATAGATATAATGTGAAATTAATATATATATATATTGTGAAGAAATGAAATTTTAATAATGAACATTCCTCTTGATCTAATTAAATTTACTATTATCTAAAATTGTTATATAACATATACACTTCGTTGGTTTTATGATTTTGGTTTATTTTAATATACCATTAATTATTGTGACCATTTGTAATATAGTAATTGAACAATGATCAAATTATTTTTATAAATACATGGCTTTAACAATTCCAATTTACTCAGACAAAGAAAGTTATCACCTCATCCTGTAGACTTGGCATGTACGAAGCCCATTTATCAGAGCTCCGAAAGAAGGTTGCATCATTGGGCTTGGTTCTTGACCAGGCCTAAGATGAGATTCAACATGTTAAGCTATAATAGAACCACCTATGGTAGAAGTGTAAGTTGATAGAGATTTCCACCTAAGCGATGTTATCCGAGCCACCTCAAGATTTTATCACCATCGCACACAATACCCATAGATCGTTTGTGGGTTGTATAAGGGGTTATATAAAAATAACTTATCACTATGATTCTGTACATTAGTTTTGTATATAATAAATAACATACACTCAATTTATTATTTTTAATTTATAAATAGTTTTTAAAGAAAAAAATGTATTTTTATTTAATATTGAACTTAGAAATCTATTTTGATAAATTACGAGATTTTTTGATAAAATATTATTTTAATAAAATTTTATTATTGTTATTAAATTAATTTTTATTATGTATAATTGATCATATAATTTTTATGACTACAATTGTAATTTTAATAAATGTTTGAATGTTTTTTTTGTCAAAACCCATTAAATTTTGATAAATATCATTTTTTATTTCAAAAGTGAAAATTATCATATTTAAAGAATTATTTGTATAAAATTAATATTATTTTTGGAATCATGATGTTGAAATTATCCAACGGTGAATTTTTCATAATATTCTGAGATAGTCAATCTTTTGGGTAAAAATAAAATACTTTTTAAATATATAATGTGTTTTATGACCTCATAATGATCCAATAGTGATGTAATAAAATACTATGAACATTATTTTCGACCAATATATGTTTTACCATTAAAATAATGTGATTTTAGGTGTGTTTAATATATTTTACAATGCCTTAGTGGACCCTCCAAAACTTATTAAACATTTTAGATTTCAAAATGGATTACCATGAGAGTGTGAATCACCTTCACATAAGAAAGTCTATTATTTTATGAATTTGGGCCATTTTCCTAATAAAATATTTTTTTCAACTACCCTTCGGAAAAAACCATGGGATGTTTTGTTGTTTTTATTAGTTTAATGTGTGGTGTCCCAAACCTAAATAATAAAGAATTTCATCCCCTTTCCAATATAAACCCATGCAATATCCTATTTCCTATTCACTCAAAGCCTTTAGAGTTCTTCCATACTCTTCCCTCCTCCCTATATAATCCTCCCAATATGCTCCAAGCTCCCAAGAAACCTCTCTCAAGCCTTTCCCAAGCCTTTGGGATCAAACTTCCAAGTAAGGGATTCCTTTCTTTTTCATTTTATCCAAGTTTCTTAATATTGTTATTCCATTTTATTATAAATTATAAATATTGGGGTATGATTTATCACCTCCCCCATACTTCCCTCTTTGTGTTTGAATGATTAGAGACCCCTATTCTCTCTCATCAATGCCTCACAAGTACACTCGTTACCATGCTAAAATTTCGTAACGGATTTCTCTCTTCTCATTTACATTCAATAAAATCTTTTGCATTACAAATCTAAATTCCACTACAAATATTGGAAAATTTATCAATATAACCCCTTTACTGTACATTTCATGTAAATATTATGAGACACCCATTCTACTCTCATCAACCATTTTTATTAATTCTTATGTCACGATTTTACGTTGCTAAAATTGAACCACGATTTTCCAAGCCAATTTCATTATGTAATGAAGACCATACCCATTTCTCTATCGAGGGTATTCACCTTTATGCACATTTACTTATTGATTATAAATATTAATGTATGTATTCCACATCCCTTTAACGTGGATGAAATGATGATTAATGATTCCATGTTGTATGATCAACATGGAACACTTATGCATGAAATGAAATATTTATGACGGTTGTGCCCTGATAGCACTCCAATGCATTAGTTAAAGATTAATATCATGATAAGTCCAGTGCAACGAGGATTTACTCATGATAATTCAAGTACGATGGGGATTTACTCATGCTAATTCATTTTCAATGTGGGTTTACTCATGCTCCAAGTGCAGTGTGCCTTGGCTCATACTAAATCCATGTTGAATGTTGTTTGCACATTTCAATGTTATGATAATCATGATATATCATGCATTTATGTTAATTTTTCTTCTATGCACTATTGATATGCCTCTTACCAAACATGTATTGTATTCTTCATGCTATTCCTCTTTTAATCCCTTACTGAGCTTTATAGCTCACCCTTTTCACATGATTTTCCTCAGGTTATCCCATACAATACTAAGTATGGGGGAATGTCATGGTAATGTAAATAGAGTTTTCAAAAAATATGTTGCGTGTTTTATGTTTATGTTTTTATGTAATGTTCCTAATTCCCAAAGACACTAGACCTTTCGATCATCCACGTCGTATCAAGTGAATAATTTATGTAATAAATCATGTTTAAGTGAGTAATAAAGATCCGGGTTTTTATAATTGGTATTAGTGGTATGTTTAGTTATTTTTGGTATTAGGATTAGAAACCGATAGTTAAATACTTAGGGATAAAAATAAGTTTAATGAAAACATCCCAAAATTTTTATGATTATTGAGTAAGTGGTTTACCAAAAAAATACATCCTTATCTGGATATGATCTGATAGAGGTAGCTCTGGCACAGATGTACGTAGGAGTTAAAACTCCAACAAAGAGTTTAGGGCATGACCCGAGGTATCTTGGTACCTGAAAATGGGTCTAACTACACGGTTGGTTACGAATCTTTTGGGGGATGTTCTTGGGAAAATTCACAATCTTAGTATGAACCATTGTTAAGGGAATAAAAAAATTCCCCTAAAAGGATATGTTAGAAAATAGATCATGGATAACATTGATTTAAGCATATAGATCCATAAGTTGAGGAAATAAATGTTATTTATAAGTCATCCATTTTTTTCTTTGGATTCCCCTTTATGTGTTACCCCGAATATTCCTTTTATTCCAGCCAATGGCCGATAATAGGAGGACTCTGGCTAACAACCGATGAAAATATCAATGTGATGACTCTTATAATGAAATTCCCAATCTGATGGGAGCAGGAATCATGAATTTTTTTCATGATAATCTCTCAGTTAACTAATAATTTGTATAGAAACATGTGTCAAGATGAATGTTCAACCCCCCCCCCAAATAAAGAACAAGTCACTATCAAGAGCCTCATGAGACAAAGGCCTCCTACTTCTCATGGATCCTTCAATCCCTCAATTTCTTAACAATGGATCAAATCTATTGAAAATATATCATTTATACTTTAATTTTACTAAAATGAGATGGTTCTTATGGCTTCTTATCATATGGAGGGTGAAGCTGGTTAATGGTGGACATTAATCAAAAATATGAACATGGGGAGGAGATCTAGGTGTTTGAATGGAAGGATTTCTTAAAGAATCTGACATAATATGGAAAGGGCCTTCCATACCCCCAAGCAAAAAGACGAAAAATCCATCAAAGTGTATAAGGGAAACTTGATAAGGCTTGCACGATACGCCTTTAGCTTTGTCGTTGTCCTTGAATGCAAGGTTGACCGTTTCTTTGGAGGGTTGAAACCTAGCCTACGGAAAGCGTTGGTGATTTGTGACTTCGATAGTTCTGAGGAAATTGTCTGATGTTAACTCAAGGTATAAATGGAGATCAAAGATTATCAGGGGTATCAAGGGGATAATAAGTGTAAGGTGTACTTCAATCTTGGTGGTCCAAGGGATA
This sequence comes from Viscum album, assembly GCA_963277665.1. NCBI lineage: Eukaryota > Viridiplantae > Streptophyta > Magnoliopsida > Santalales > Viscaceae > Viscum > Viscum album. The sequence continues at coordinate 1,105,547,276 of OY728137.1, forward strand.
TATCCAAAGGTGCTAACAAAATTCAGGACTCCACCTGCCAAATCTGTGGAAAAAAAGCACCCCATGAATTGCCTGGATGGGGCGAGGAAATGCTTTAGGTGTGGAAGAGAAGGGCACCTAGCCATTAACGGACAACAACAAAAACTTGTGACAGTGATAGAGGAGAGGAATGCTTCATTAGAACCTCAACATGTTTTTCATTGCTTCAACTACAAAAAATCAAGGCACCTTGAAAATTAGTTCCCTAAGCCAAGGGTTTTAAGAGGAAACCAACAACCTCCAAAGTATCAAGAGTAATATTTTTCAATCACTACTACCGAAGTGAACCCTAACATCTATGTGGTGACATGTACGCTAGTTATTCATTCAAGAATAGAGAACATACATTTTAATTATATATTTATTCATTCTTTTATATCCCAAAAGTTTAGTAGAAGAATCCCAACACCACCAAAAATCATGGAAGTAAAGATGTCGGTGAGAACAAAAAATGGGGAAATCATTGAATCCCATGAATATAACTCCTTCCCTACCCTAATCGGTGTATTGAACATCCCAATGAACCTCATCATACTCCCTCTAGTGTAATTTGATAGAATTCTCAGCAATGATTGGAAATCCTTATATAGAGCCAACATAAATTTCTGTGAGAGGGAAATCACTCTCCATATTGTGAATCAACCCCCGATTATATACAAGTGCAAAGAGGAAGATGAATATTCTTTAGCTCCATCATCTCATTCATATATATTACTGCCCTATGAGAATCTGTATCTGGATCACATGATTGAGTCCAAGGAAACAACCATCCTTAAAGACATAACTGTTGTGAGGAAATTTGCTGAAGTGTTTCCTAAAGAATTTCTTAGTGTTTCCCCTAGAAGAGATGTTGAATTCTTAATTGACCTTATACATAGGTCATTTCCAATATACAAGACTCTATATGTAATGGATTTTATGGATCATGAGGAAATAAAGAAACAACAATAGTAGAATATCGATAAAGGGTTTATAATCCCAAGTGCTTCGCCATGGGGTGCTCTAGTTCTCTCCGTCAAAAAGAAGTATGGGTCAATACAAATTTTAATTTATTATCATGAGATCAAAAAAAAATTATGATTAAGAACATGTATCCTCTTACTCAAATTGATGACTTGTTAAATAACTTATGTAGAGAACAATACTTCTCCACGGTGGATCTGTAGTGAGGATATTACCATGTAATGTTGAAGAAGGAAGATATCTCCAAGATTGCTTTTCGTAAAAGATATGGGAACTATGAATTCATATTAATTCCTTTCAGACTCACTAATGCTCGAACAATCATCATGTAATATATTAATAGAGTCTTTAGAGAGTACCTTGGAAAATTTGTAGTCGTCTTTATAAATGATATTCTAATATACTCCAAAACCAAGAAGGATCATGAGGATAATATAATAACAATAATAGAGACCTTGAAGAAGAAGAATCTCTATAAAAATTACAACAAGTGTGAGTTCTAGTTGAAGGAGGTCTCATTCTTTGGTCATATAATCACAAGTAATGTGATATCTATGAATCCCTCCAAGACAACTGTAATTGATGGATAGCCAAATCCAACATCGCTAATGGATATGTGTAGTTTCTTGGGGTTTGTTGGATATTATCACCAATTTATGAGAAATTATTCATGATTGTCAAACACTCATACCAAGATAACTAGAAAGGGATTCAAGTTATCTTGAAGTGATTAATGTGATGAAAGCATCATGAAGTTGAAAATGAGGCTTATCACTGTGCATGTTCTCACATTACCCATGAGTGGAGAACTTTTTTTTCCATTTAGTGATGCTTAAAACAATGTCTTGGGTTGTGTGTTGATGGATAATGATAATGTGATAGCCTTCCCCACAAAGAAACTAAAAAACCCTGAGAAAAACTATCTCACACATGATCTGGAGTTGGCAGTTGTGATCTTTGTGATGAAAATATGACGACTTTATCTCTATGGGGAGATGTGTAAGATATATACTAATCACAAGATCCTAAAATATATATTCACACAAAAAAATATCATAATATGTTCCACAAAATATGGATAGAACTCATCATGTATTATGACTGCTAAATCCACTACAATCCCAGTAAGGAAAACAAGGTTGTGGATGCTCTAAGTAGAATGTATCCAACATCTTTATCAATGATGAGAATTGAAAAGGATCCAATCTTCTTAGATTTGAAGATGATGGGTATTAGAATCATTATGGTACGAGCATCATTAATCCTTTCTCAAATTATTGCTCAACCATCCCTCATGGAAAAAATAAAAGAGGATCAAAGAAAGGATGTGGATATTCTGTTAAGGGTGGAAGCTATCAGAAATAGGAAATAATTGGAGTTTGTGGATTACAAGGATGAAAATATGAGATTTGGGTCATGATTATGTGTGTAGGTTTTGGGCGCAGTGGAAGCGCATTGGGGGGTTTTTCCAACTTTAATTATAGCGTTAAACAATGTTCAATCTGAGATCCATCACGATATAAAACGACGAATCTTCGGAATTGAATGAAGAATGAAAAAGAAAAGAAGAGTCGCGGAACCATTGAGATAGGATCATCATATGTTGGTTATAATTAATTTAATTAATTCACAAGAAATACCTCGGTAGAATTCTTTCTACATCGATGTATCCGGTCACAATCATGTGATCCATCATTGAGTCGTAGAATCCAAGTAAAGGATTCCTCTAGAGGTGATCCACACATGCTCCACGTATCTCTGGACATCACTGAAGGGATCTCTGGGTGCTAGCACGGAAGAACCTTCACTTGCGATGTCCGCCTTCGACCGCCTAGATCCGGTGGAGGATCTCACTCTCGTAACTTGAGGGCGTTCTTGGTGGAAAGGGAATTTTCTCTTGGCTTGAGAGTATTTCCAAATCCATTGTGCACAACAATGGCCCTTCAAAGGTGTTAGGGTTGTGAGGATATTTATAATCGGGTTTGAGGTTAATAGAGTTTTGACAATAAATGAACGTGTTACTCATTTTATTTATTTCATTAACTCTTATTTAAAACCCCCATGTCAAATTATTAATTCATTGATATGAGCCCACGCTGATTATAATTAATATCACAATAAGGATATTATTTCCTTAAAATCATGACTAGAAAAACTACATGTCGTGTAATAATTCATACATGGTGTGTACTTGTTTTTCCTTAAAACTACATGGCGTGTACTTTTATTTTCCACATTCTTTTATTTCCTCCATCATATTTATTAGTCCTTGAGTAATGGCTATTTATTTCTTAAATAAATGTAACTTCATTACTTGCTAATAAATGTATTATTTTACCCACAATATATTCTCTCAAATAACTAGTGTCGAAATAAATGCGATCATGAATCCATAAATAATTATTAAAACACATTCAGGAATAATCTTTATTTAACTTTTTAAATTAATATTTTACTGAGATACATGGACACACTTAGTGTGTGACACTCTAGGCCTCTTTCTTACTAGAATTAGGTGGAGCCTCCCTAAAGTCCAAGGTTGGCGTCTTGCAACACACCCAGGCACCCATAGAGAAAGAATTTAACGCCGCAATGACGTGTCACCTCCTATGAACGCTTACTGTGTAATACAATCCATTTGTCTCAATATCTCTAATCAAGCGGGTTACATGCCAGTTCCATCAACCCGTGTGCTCGATTATTCTTTCTTTGAATTCCCAGAATTGAACTCTCCCATAACTTAACATGGCCATGGATTTATTTAGGCTATATCAATTCCATCAAAGGGCCTGAGATATCTACTTCTGTTATGAAACAGAAGGGAAAAATCCTTTCTCGCATTATCTATTAATGTAGTATTACTCGTGGCGCACCCAACATATCCTACCTCGCTGCGAACAGTGTGTCGTCACAGTTTTCGTCAATACATCTAAGTGCGTGAGTTGTAATACCCATTAATAATAATCTTAAAGTCTAAGGACCAATAAACACGTCCGCAGATTGGACCATCCAATGAAACTATGAAATGTGGATTTCCTACTCGCGGGTCTTGTTCTCATAATATCCTCCTAGATATTACCAAGGGCGCACACCATGAGAAGGTGCCTCAATGTTTTATGAGTCCTCACCCCTAATGACCTTTATTATTTGTTTCCCCCAAATAATAACATCCGACCATAGAACATATATTCAAGAATAGTGTTATGGCACTTCTAGGTTCTCATCATAGCAGGGATCCGCTATGACCCTTTAATGCAATAGCTGTCCTTAGGACATTATCACATGCATTTTCACGCCGATGAAAAATCAAGATGTGATAAGGCTTTTATTAATGAATAAAGTACAAAGTAGTTTTTTCTAGAACACAAACTCCAACAGACTCCCACTTGAACTAAAGCCAACTGCTAACAACCTTTAACCCGCTAGCTCTCACATGATATTCATGCTTCTATTGAGATAGGCCTTTAGTCATGGGGTCCACCACGTTCTCTTCCATAGACACTCTGCTCACAGCAACTTCACCCCTATGATATAAATCCCTCAAGAGGTGATACTTCCGAAGTATGTGCTTTCTCCGTTGATGTGAACTTGGTTCTTTTTCAAGATCCACTGCAGCAGTATTATCACAATACAATGTAATGGTATCTTTAATTCTAGGCACCACATCAAGCTCCTAGACAATGTTCTGAATCCAGACGGCTTCCTTGAATTTATCAGAAGCCGCTATATATTTTGAATCCGCTGAAGAATCGGTGACAATTGGCTGGTTTGAACTCTTCCAGCTCACAGCTCTTCCATTGAGATATAAAACATATCCAGATTGCGACTTTAGATCATTCTGATCTCTCTGAAAACTAGCATCAGCATACCCTCTGATGACAAGCTCCTCATCTCCTCCATACACTAGGAACATATCCTTAGTTTTTCTCAGATACTTAAGGATAGTCTTAATAGCAGTCCAATGTTGTTCCCTTGGATCTTCTTGATATCTTCCTACCATGCTCAGTGCATAGGCAACATCAATCCTGGTACATAACATGGCAAACATGATGCATCCTATAGCCGGATCATATGGGATCTTACTCATTCTATCATTCTCTTGTTGTGTCTGAGGAAACATTTTCTTAGAAAGATGTAGGCCATGTGACACTGGAACCAATCCCCACATGGATTGTTCCATACTAAATCTCTTTAGTATCTGGTCAATGTATGTACATTGACTTAGTCCAAGTAGCCTCTTGGATCTATCATGAATGATCTTGACCCCTAGAATGTAGACTGCTTCTTCTAAGTCCTTCATGGAGAAACACTTGTTCAAACAGTCCTTAACTGACTTTAAGACTGGTACATCGTTTCAAATAAGTAATATATCGGCAACATATACTACTAGGATAAAGACCGCATTCCCATTAGACCTATTATAAACACATAGCTCACATTCATTTTTAATGAAACTTAATTTCTTTATGACTTCATCAAATCGAATGTTCCATGACCTGGATGCTTGCTTCAATCCATAAATGTATTTCTGTAACTTGTAAATCTGTTTGGCTTCACTTGGTGTCACAAACCCTTCTGGTTGTGTCATATAGACATCTTCCTGAAGGTTCCCATTAAGGAATGCTATTTTGACATCCATCTGCCAAATCTAATAGCCATGGTAAGCATCTATGGAAAGTATGATTCTTATGGATTTAAACATGGAAACTGGCGAGAAGGTTTCATCATAGTCAATTCCTTGACGCTGTCTGAATCCTTTAGCCACTAGCCTTGTTTTATAGGTTCTAACTTGACCTTCCATGTCCTGCTTTCTCTTGAATGCCCATTTACATCCAAGAGGCTTTACATCAACTAGCTCATTGACCAGAACCCAAACTTGGTCCTGATACATGGAATCCATCTCAGAATTCATAGCTTCTTGACATCTTGCAGCTTCTGAGCTTTCTACTGCTTCTTTATAGGAGAGAGGATCATTATTGTCCAACAATAATGATTCACCATCCATGTTGACTAGGAAACAAAATCTCTTTGGTTCCCTTACCTCTCTTGAGCTCCTACGTAGTACTTATGTTTTTGGAACCTCTTCCATGGGGACCTGTGGAACTTGTTCCTGTACAAACTGCTGTGTATCTTGAGCATGAACTTCGTTGCAGTCAATCTTGATCCCACTATCCCTTTGGAGGATGTACTCCCTCTCAAGAAAGACGTCTTGTCTGGAGATAGCCACTTTCTTGTCCTGAGAGTTATATAGGTAATGTCCTTTCGTTTCCTATAAAGATACACTTCGTTCCCCGAGGTGCTAGTTTGTTGCCTGAGAAGGCCTTAAAAAACACCTCGCTTCCCCATACACATGTATATGACAAAATGTGTTTCTTTCCATTCCATAACTCGGAGGGAATTCCATTTTTCGCCTTAGTTGGTACTCAGTTTAATGTATATGCTGCAGTTTGTAATGAATATCCCCAAAAGGATAATGGAAGATCCGCATGACTCATCACCGACCTCACTATGTCCAACAAGGTGCGGTTCCTCCTTTCACTAACACCGTTCCACTGTGGTGTATAAGGAGGAGTGAGCTGAGATAAAATCCCAGACTCCAATAGAAGATCGATGAACTCTTGGTTCAGATATTCTCCACCACAATCCGATCGAAGTTTCTTTATCTTCTTACCAAGCTGATTCTATACTTCATTCTTGAATTCCTTAAATTTCTCTAAGGCTTCTAACTTATACCTCATTAAGTAGACAAATCTATATCTACTCAAATCATCAGTAAAATGAATGAAGTGAGATTATCCACCTCTAGCTTCTACAGGAAATGGTCCACATACATCTGTTTGTACTAATCCTAGAAGCTCTGTGGCCCTTTCACCCTATCCACCAAAAGGAGGCTTTGTCATTTTACCTTGTAAACAAGCGTGACATCTATCAAGTGGTTTTAGATCATTAGTGTCTAAATAGCCATCTTGGTAGACTTTGTCAAGTGCTTCTCGTTTACATGACCGAGACAGTGATGCCACAACTAGGTGATGTATGAGTCAAGTGAGTTTGATTTTTTATCGATTTCCAACAGTTGGTTTTCGTAATTTAATACATACAAACCATTATTTGAATGTGCCATACCATAACATACATTGTTCTTATAAATGAGACAACCCTAATTTCCAAAATTGAAAACAAATCTATCCTTATCCAAACAAGATACAAAAATTATGTTCTTGGTAACACTAGGCACAAAATAATAGTTTTGTAAAACCAAAATCATGCTAGATGGCAATGAGAGGTGATAGTCTCTAATAGCCAATGCAGCTAGCCTTGCGCCATTGGAAGCTCACAGATCCACCTCTCCTCTGGCGATATTTCAAAATCTACTTGGTTTATAAATTTGGATACAGTTGTGAGCCCCACATGCTATATCTAATACCCAATGTGTAGAAATAGAAATATTGCACTCGATAATGAACACACCTTCCGCGTCCCCATGCTTCTGGGTGTAGTTCCTCTTCCAGTGGCCCTGCTTGCCACATGAAAAACACACTGCCTCCCATTCCTTTCCCTTCCTCTGGATCTTCCCCTTCTTGGAGGGATGTTGCTCGGGGGCTTCATACCATTTATAATTCTTTGGCCCCTTTGCCTTGTCCTTCATATTATTGTTCACCATAAGGACCGCGGGTTTGTCACTCCCCATGTCCTTATCTACCAGGAGAATCAAGCTCAGAAGCCCCGATAGAATCTTCTCATTGCTGCTCATATTATAGTTGACAATGAAGCTAGAGAAGGTCTTGGGAAGTGATGATAGGATGAGATCTATACGCAACTCATCCGGGAATTTAATCCCTAAGATGTCCAGGCATTTAATGTATCCAATAATCTTGACTATAGAAAGCCCAGCTGGTGCAGACTCTCCAAGATTAGTTGTAAACAAATCATTGGAGATATCATTCCTCTCCTGTCTCGCCTTCTCTTGTTAGAGATCCTTAATGTGAGACATCAAGCTATACACGTCCATGTTTTCATGTTTCTTTAAGATCTCATTGGACATGGCTGATAGAATGAAACACTGGATATCTGGGACATCATCCATGTGGTTCATATAGAGAGATAATACCTCATCACTGGCCTCTTTCCTAGGCGCAACTGGAATAGGCTCTTCCATCACATACAATTTCCTTTCGTGGCGAAGGATGACACGTAAACACCTCTCCCACTCTTACAAATTGGTGCTGGTGAAAAGGTTTTCCTTCTCGAGTATGGTTCGAAATGATATGTTTGAAGTCAATATCTTGTCATTTCTACAAATTAAGATGAGAAAAGGTTTAGTACTTTATTACAAAACTGAGACAAATAAATAAATTAACACTTATTAGTCTCCCACTATTTTATTGAAATCCAATAGCCCTCACCATTGATTTAGGAATATTCTGTTTCCTGAATATTCTAGTGGAAAGGATCTATATTTCCCTTCACATTACCCCAACTAGGGTTGGTCAAGAAACTTGAAGGGTTTTAGGTAGGCATTCCAAATACCAACTGCATTAACTTGCAGCTCCTTGATCCATGGAGTGGACTCCCCAATCCTGAAATCCTTTTATTTTGGATTTCCTCAACCTTTGCCTCTTGGTCACACCATGTCCTGCTGTGACAGTCAACCGTTAATGAAAACCAAGTCATGTCAACCCAAAAACATGAATTATAATTCCCTGATAATTGAAAGCACCCCAACTTGGGTTGGTCAAGCACTTTGAACTATGGTTTGATTCTAACTAAGATAATGGAAGGCTATACCGACTTAATATTTCTTTTGAAGGATTTTTATCCTTATACGTAAATTTCCATTTTATTATCTTTGATTACATGCTTGTTAATTTTAAGTGGGATATACTTAAGTGATTAACCATGTCTAAGATAATATTTACGTATAAGCCAGTTTTATATTAGTTCCATCTTACATGCTCGTTTAATTCATTAATTGTGTGATCGGGACAACACACCCACAATAAATAAACCATGCAATAGACAGAAATAAAATAAATGGTATGATCATGAGATATTTAATTTGTTAGTTTATCTAGCAGTTAATAAACTAACCCAATACCTAGAGGAGAAAACACCTTGAACCTTTCAGGTTCGTGTTTACAGCTTTCTGCATGTCCACCATTGTATCTCCTTGGATTGGTTTCACATTGGCTCTTGACTTGAGCCGTCTCCACTAGCTAGGGAGCTCCATCCATTACATATGCATTTATCTCACATGCAGGTGAGGGGAAAAAGGGGTTTTTACATAAAATAATCCTTGGGCGTTCATGCCCTACATATTAATGTGGAGATGGCTCGCAGGACAACAAAATTAATTAAAAGAAACCATTCACATTCAAAGGTCTCAGTCTAGCTCATGTTCATCCATACATGCAATGATATTTTTGCATAAATAAAACTAGCATTCAATTCTTTAATCGTTCTTGTTTAAGATAAATCACACTCGAATTAATTAATTATCTTTAATTAATCAATACTTTTATCTTAAACCCTTTTTCTTAACTTCCTTTAGATTCTCATCTATCATAATTTTAAACAAATAAATTCATTTAAAATTATCTTTGAACGTAACTTGTAACTTGGAGGCAACCTGGTGAATTCCCATTTATTTATGCAGATGTTAAATTAAACACATATATATAAAACACCTGTCACATGTTGTGCCTTAGCTTTATGCCTGCACCATGGTACACGTATCAAGGGTTTGTATAATATAATAATAAATTTTAATAAATCTACATAATTTGGTTGAGTACATGGCTTGTAGTTATGACTACAAGGTGTGTACTTTTCTTCACCGTCCATCCGAAGTACACGCCCGGGGACATGGCATGTTTATGTACTTCAGAAATTTTCGGAGTACACGGCGTGTTATTTTGGACACAGGCTATGTAGTTTCCGTGTTACACAGTTTCCATATGGGCAAGCTGTGTACGGGGTACATGGTCCAACCTAAACCTAAAGGGAATACATGCCGTGTTCATTTGGACCACACGGCGTGTAATCTGGAAACCATGTGCCACTTGTTTCTGGTCAACACACGGTGACATAAATGACTTCAATACATTACCTGATTTGTTGGATCGGTCAATGCATTGTACCTAGACTACAAGCTGTGTACTTCTGAATACACACCATGTATTCTGGTGTTGTACGGCCAGAAACGTTTGGCTCCTCCGGATGAGTTCCTCTATTTTATTTTAATCAAAATTAAAAGAAAAAATAGTTTCTGTGAGGTGAACGAGAAACAAGGGAGGAGGAACAGATCTCGACATTCAGATTTCAAGAACAATTAAACATGAATTGAAATAACTAAATTATTAAATGCGTAAATCACCGACAAAAAACTAAATTATTATAATCAATGATACGACCCCTCTGATACCACTTGTAGGTTCTGGGCGCAGTGGAAGCGCGTTGGTGGGTTTGCCTAAATTTAATTTTAGCGTTAAACTACGTTCAATCCGAGATATGTCACGATATAAACTGCCAGATCTTCATAATTGAACGAAGAAAGAAAAAGAGAAGAAGAGTCCCGGATCCATTGAGATAGGATCATCATATGTTAGTTATAATTAATTTAATTAATTCACAAGAATTACCTTGGTGGAATTGATTCTTCGTCGATGTCTCTGGTCACAATCATGTAATCCTTTGTTGCGTCATAGAATCCAAGTATAGGATTCCTCTAGAGGTGATCCACACGTGCTCTATGTATCTCTAGACATCGCTGAAGGGATCTCTGGGTGCTAGCGTGGAAGAACCTTGGCTTGCGATGTCCGCCTTCGACAGCCTTGATCCGGTGGAGGATCTCGCTCTCGTAACTTGAGGGAATTCTTGGTGGAAAGTTTTGGGCAAAAATCCCTCAAGGTAACATTGCAGTATTTTTGGGTTGATTGTGTTTGTTGACAAAGAAGGTTTCCATGGAGAATTTTCGAGTTCCCAAGAAGTTGTTGACAATCCTTGTTAACAAAGAACGATGACAAAGGATGGATGGATTAGATTTCGCGAAGGCCAACAAAATGGAGGCGGTGATGATTCGTGATTACGTCAAGCTTCGCGAATGGCAGAGGCTGAAGCACATCACGGAGGAGAAGGGATTTGCGAGGAAGCTTCACGGAGAAGGCGCGAAGGAATGTTGACGGTGATTCTTCGCGATTACGTCATGCTCCGCAAACAGAAAATTGTCGTGGTGCCTCACGATTTGGATAAAATTCCAGTTGAAACTTTGGAGCTTCTCGATTTGAGATGACGTGACGTTGTCTTCACACGGAAGGGACGAGGGTTGGTGGAATCGCCTATAAATAGAGGCCAACCCCCTCGAGAGAAGTAGAGATAATTTTCAGAGAAAATCCATTGCTCGCGGTTCGCAGAGGTGGTTCGCGAAGGCAGTGTGCTTCGTGAAAGAGGAGCTTCACGGCAGCTATTGTAGCTTCACGAATCCTGCAAGCTCTGCGTTGGCTAAGTAAGCTTTGCGAGGGCTATTGCTTTGCGACGGCTTGAGCATCACGAGATTGCTTCGTGAGAGTTCTTCGCGAGAGAGCTTTGAGAAAAGGCAGAAGCTTCGAGAAGGCTTGTTTGAGCTTCGCGAAATTGGGAGCTTTGTGAAGTAGGGTGCTTTGCGAAGGTGTTTCCAAAAGGAATTGCCCAGTGTTCAGAGGCAAAGAGGTATTCATCAGTGGATGAATGTTGGACTTCAATAGAGCATCTATCAACAGTTGAAGATGAATTTTTTCATGCAAATTAAGAGACCTACAGGTCTATAAACTGTGAGTGAATCCCTTCCAAGAGCAGTGAGCTTAGGGAGAGGTAGAAGGTGATCCTCTCCACTGGCAGTGGGCCAGAGAGAGAGAAACAGGGAGTGGCCCTTGGGAAAGTAGTGAGCTGACCCTAAACATTGTATATGCAGTGAGCCTGGCCATAGAAGTGATATAGCCCGAACATTGTAATCCACAGCTAGTGAAGTTTAGTGGACTTGGTACGATCGGAAACTTGTCGGCGTATGATCCTTAGACATAGCCCAGTGAGGGTGAACCAAGTAAAATCTTTGTGTCTGCCTTCTTACTTCCCTTCATTGCATTTGAAGCATCATCATCAGATAAAGAAGAAAATAAGTGATCATAATAAACACACAAGTGAAAACAAAGTGACCCTTGTAATAAAGAGGTCAAGATCCAGTGGGGCAGGAAGAATTTTGAAAAAGAATATCCATACCCTGATTCACCCCCCCCCCCCCCCCTCTTAGGGTATATAGGCCCCTATTGGCCATAACAGAAAGGTAATTTTCTGTTGGCTTGAGAGTATTTCAAAATCCATTATACACAACAATGGCCCTTCAAAAGTGTTGGGGTTATGAGGATATTTATAATCGGGTTTGAGGTTAATAGAGTTATGACAATAAATGAACGTGTTACGCATTTTATTTATTTCATTAACTCTTATTTAAAACCTCCATATAGAATTATTAATTCCTTAACATGTGCCCACACTGATTATAATTAATATCACAATAATGATATTATTTCCTCAAAATCTTGACTAAAAAAACTACACACCGTGTAATAATTAATACATGATGTGTACTTGTTTTTTCTTAAAAATACATGGCGGGTATATTTAATATACACGGCGTGTACTTTTATTTTCCATGTTCCTTTATTTCCCCCACCATATTTATTAGTCCTTGAGTAATGGCTATTTATTTCTTAAATAAATGTAACTGCATTACTCACTAATAAATGTATTATTTCACCTACAATATATTCTCTCGAATAACTAGTGTCGAAATAAATGTGATCAGGAATACTTAAATAATTATTAAACCACAGTCGGGAATAATCTTTAGTTAAATTGTTAAATTAATATCTAACTGAGACTCATGGACACACTTAGTGTGTGACCCTCTAAGCCTCTTTCTGAGTGGCATTAGGCAGAGCCTGCCTGAAGTCCAAGGTTAGCGTCTTGAAACACGCCAAGGCACCCATAGAGAAAGAAGTTAACACCGCAATGATGTGTCACCTCTTATGAACGCTTACCGTGTAATATAATCCCTTTACCTCAATATCTATAATCAAGCGGGTTACATGCTAGTGCCATCAACCCATGTGCTCAATTATTCATTCTTTGAATTCCTGGAATTGAACTCGCCCATACCTTACCATTGCCATGGATTTATTTAGGATATATCAATTCCATCAAAGGGCTTGAGATATCTATATCCGTTATGGAACATAAGGTACAAAGCCTTTCTCACATTATCTATTAATTCAGTATTAATCGTGATGCACCCAATGTATCCTACCTCACTGCAAACAGTGTGTCATTACAGTTTTCGTCAATACATCTAAGTGTGCGAGTTGTAATACCCATTAATAATAATCATAAAGTCTAAAGACCAATACACATGTCCGTAGATAGGAACATCCAATGACACTATGAAATGTGGATTTCCTAATGGCAGGTCTCATTCTGATAATATCATCGTAGATATTACCAAGGGAGCACACCATGAGAAGGTTCATCAAAGTTTTATGAGTCCTCACCCCTAATGACCTGTATATTTGTGTCCCTAAAATAATATCATCTGGACATAGAACATATATTCAAGAACAGTGTTATGGAACTTCTGGGTTCTCATCATATCAGGGATCCTCTATAACCCTTTAATGAAACAGATGTCCTTAGGAAATTATCACATGCACTGTCACGCAGAAAAAAAATCAAGATGTGATAAGGCTTTTATTAATGAATAAAGTACAATGTAGTTGGTTCTAGACCACCAACTCCAACAATGTATACCATCTAATACAGAGTTAATAAAGAATATTCTAAATGATGCACATAGATCAACCTTTTCTATTAACCCAGGGAGCACAAAGATGTATCAATATCTTTGAGAAAACTTTTGGTAGGACAATCTAAAAATGGAGAATGCTGAATATACATCAAAGTTTCTGGTATGTCAGAAATTAAATCCCAATAGGAAAATGTAAAAGGAGATGATGCAACCACTACCCATAATAAAAATGGAGTGGGACAACATTATACTTATCTTTCTCACTGAAACGCCAAGGACATCTAGAGGGAACAATGTAATAGGGGTCATTGTGGATCATCTTACAAAGGCATATCACTTTATCAAAATTCGAGAGGTCTTATCATTGGATGAAACTGCACGGATTTACATATAATAAGTGGTAAGACTGCATAGAGTACCACTATCCAATGTATCCAATCCTGATATAAGATTCACCTAAATGTTCAGAAAAATTCTCCAATATACTCTAAGCACTGAATTGATCTTCGGTACAGCCTATCATCCCCAAACTAATGGCCAATCTGAGCGATATATTCAAACAATAGAAGATATGTCAATATCATGTTTTATGGTCTTTAAAGGAGGATCAGACCAACATCATCCACTGGTTGAATGATCCAACAATAACAGTTTCCACTCGAGCATCCGAATGGAACCATATGAATCCCTTTATGGGAAAAGGTGCAGAACACCGACATGTTGGGATGAAGTCAGTGAGAATAAGCAACTAGGAACTGAAATGGTAAATGAAATGGTGGAGAAGGTGAAAACCATTAAACAGTATATCAAGGAAGCCCAAAGTCAACAGAAGAGTTATGCAGATAAAAATCTATGAGACATTGAGTTCCAAGTTGGAGACATGGTATTTATATGCATATCTCTGTGGAATATGTTCATGAGGTTTGGAAAGAATGGGAATTTTGGTCCAAGGTACATAATCCCCTTCAATATTCTTGATCGTTCAGGTATGTGGCCTATTGATTATCACTTCCACCCACTGTGGAAAAAGTATATGATGTCTTTCCTGAATTCCTCTTAAAGAGGTACATACGAGAACCTTCACATTAACTCACTTCATAGGTAGTACAGTTATAAAATGATCTATTTTACATGAATAAACTAGTGAGTATATTAGATCATAAGGAAAAATTTCAACAAAATAAGACAATTCTCATCATCTAGGTGTTGTGGTGCAACCACAAGTTTGAAGAGGCAATGTGGGAATTGGAGAATGTCATGAAGTAGAGTTACCAACATCTGTTTTAGTGTGGGAAAAAGAAATTTTGAGGGAGAAATTTCTTAAGTGGGGAATATTTTAATGACCTAGAATTTTAATAATGGAAATTATTCTTGATCTAATTAAATATATTATTATATACTTCTTCGGTTTTATAATTTTTATGTTTTTAAATAACGTAAAAAATTGTGATTGTTTCTAATATTGTTTTTTAACAGTGATCACATGATTAGTATAAATATAGGGATTTAACAATCCAATTTACTCAAATAAAGAAAGAGATGGCCTCATCTAGTAGACTTTCCCTATACGAAGCCCATTTTTCAGAGCTCGGAAAGGTGGTGGAGTCATTGAGTTTAGATCTTAACCAAGCCCAAGTTTAGATTCCACATTTTAAGCTCAAATAGAACTGTGTAAGGGAGAATTGGAAGTTGATAGAGATAACCACCCGAGCGATGTTATCGAAGCCACCATAAGAGTCTGTCACCATCGTACACGTTACCCTTCGGTCGTATGTGGGTGTTATAAGGGGTTATGTATCACACTCATCCTTTTTATATTATTTTTATTATTATTTTTATTGGGCATCATATTTTTCAGGTCAAGACCCAAACTTAAAATTTCTGAGTTTTATTTTGAAACACACTTTGTGGCCTTTTCGGCATTCAGCGCGCCGCTGTCGAAGCCGCACGACCTCGCATGGGTCGTCGCGCGACCTCCCTCGGCTCTCCGCATGACTGCTTGATGTGAAACCAATTAAATAAAGAATTTATTAATAAAGAAATAAAATTTAAAAGGGGGATAAAATGGAAATAAAATTAAATAAGAAACGTGATAAAATTTAGTGGTTTGTTTTAATTTTGAGGGATGTTATTATCGTTGTTATTGTTAGTTTTAAAGATAATAATTTATTTAGGATGTTATTATTATTATTAGTTTTATTTTATTTTATTTTACTTTATTTCATTTCCTTTTTATTTTATTTTATTTTTCTATTTATTATTTACTTTTTTTCCTTCTCTCTTGCCTAGGGTTCGGCTAGACCATCTCTTTTTTTTTATTTTCCCATAGCTTCTGTGTGCCGCACTCCCCATCCCCTTCCTAGTCCCTCGTCTCCCATGGTGCCCCCCTTATTCCCCCTTTCCCATCGCACTGAACTCCCCTCTCCCTCTTACATTTCCTCCACTTCATGACCTTTCCCTACCCCTCTTTTTTTGCTGCACCGTCACCCCCTGGAACCCCTCGACGCACTACTGGTTTTCCCCTCTCCATCAGTTGTTGGCCCCCCTGCCTTGCCCAATAAACCCAAGCCGCTGGCCCCTCTTCTCTATTCATCGAGTCCGGCGGCGCCTCGGCTTGCACCACCACCCCAGCTCTTGGCCGACCAGCGCCCTCCGCCATCGGCAACTCCCCCCCCCCAAGTCGTTCCGGCCTGCTCCATCCAGCGTCGTACCACCGTCGGCCTCTTACCAGCCGGCATCGCCCTCTCCAGCCTCCCACTCCTGCGAACCCACCTATTCCGGCCGCCCCACACACTTACCGGCGCCGCATCCCCCTTTTTCTGGCGATCTCGCCGACCGGCCAGCCTCGCACCGGACGCCCTGCACACCTTCGAGCTGTTGGATAGCCACCCCGCATTCCTTCGCACCACCGGACAGCTTCCCACACCTCGCGCACCTTCGGCAGCCTCCCTTATCCTCCGACCGACCTTCTGCAGCCCCTCTGTAAGCGTGTTTCCCTTTGGTTTCTTGTTGTTTAATCCTGGTTGGGTGCGGTTGGAGTTTTGAATGGATTTTGGTTCAATTTTGGTATAATTGGTCTGTTGCATTATTCATTAGGTTCTATTTGGATTTGTCTGATTTTCAGTTGGTGTGTGACTATCCTTGTGCACCTTTTTTGGGGAGACCACGACACCTGAGGTAGGTGGTTCCGCTCATAATTATTGTCTTATGAATTTATTTTCATGTTTAATTAATTCAGCATATTATTTAGTTAGTTTTCTAGGTGTGAAGGGGTCTTATTTTATTCTATTAAGATCTCATATTCATTGATTTGTTATTAATGTGTTTTTTTGATATTAGGGTGATTTTCTGGAAACCCATGTCAAGCTGGTCTAGTGTTTTATAAATTGTTGAATTTTTAATTAAATGATATTTTTGGTGCAAATCATGTTTCGATAATATTACGTCGTGTGTTTGGTTCTAAAGTATCATTTTAAATAAAACCAAATTTATCGTTAGTGAAAACATTATTGCATTGGTTGTTAGCACTTGTGTTAAACTACTCAAACTGTTTCTTTTTAATTGGTGTAAGTGGTGTGGATTGAACTCTTGATGTGGTGTTGTGTGTGTTTGGTTACAAAAGAAGGTTTGGTTGGTTTTTTGTATAAATTCATGCTCTTCTCTTCAAAAATTTGTTTATTAAAAATCATAAATGTTTTATTAAATAGTTATTAAGGATTCAAGTTATTTTAATTGGTCGTGTAAGAAATGTAGGTTGAGTTTTGGAACTTTTTAGTGTGCGTATTTTTTTTAAATGGCTTTTGTGTGTGTGAAGGGTGGTTTTTGGTGTGTGTGATTTTTTTCATGGATTGAGTGTATGACTATGACTTCTGGCATGAACTTTGATTTACTTGAGCACAAATAGGAAGCCTGGGTACTAGGTGGGCGGACTAGACTAGCGTGCTAGTGATACGGGAGTGGCATCAGCCCAGTTTCACTTAGCAGGATTAACGCTTACAAAACTAACTAAACTTTGGATGATGACTGGAGACCACTATGGTAGGAGGTGTTTCCCTACCAGTGTCTCATGCATGGGAATGTGTGATACAGTTCACCGAGAGGTGAGGTTATAATGTCCCACTTCTCGCTGGTATCTTTTGGGTCTCTCCCATGTATTGTGCTCTTCCTCTACTTTCTGCTCACCTTCGGCACACGGTGTGACGTTGGGGGTACCAAGAAAAGTGTGTGTGCATGTGTACATGTGTGCGTGCGTCTGTGTGTGTGCATGTGTGTGTGGGTGTGTGTGTGCATGTGTGTAAGATGATTTAAGTTGTTTTCCTTTTAGAGAAAATTTCCCTTAGAAACCGTTTTCATTAAAAAATTTCTTTAAACACTTATTTAGTTTTATTCTGTTAAATTGAAAATTTATTTCTCTTTAATAATTATGGATGGAACCTTTTCTCAGTGGCATCCTACTGGGATTTTAGCTCACACCCTACATACACCCTTGGGTGTATGTATATTCTGTTTCTTTTGCACGCCAGGTTGTGACTTCGTGCTCAGCGACGGTGGTTCTGGTTGTTGTTGGTCTTCATGTGCAGGTTGGTGTTGGTAGCTTGGGGATGAAACTTCTCATGTCGCATGAGGTTAGTTTTGGAGTTTAGTTCTCTTTTCTTGTTTTTGTTCATTCGGGTGTTTCTCTAAATTGTAGACCGAAACCTGTTTATTGTTTAGAAGTGTGTTTGGTAGCCTATTTCCAGTTTCAGTTTATTTACCTTATTGTTTGTTTTTCTATCTTTTATTTCAGGTAAAACCATTCCCACTTGTTAATCTTGATACTCGGGCACTTGTGTCAGCCAGTGGGGATCGGGAACGCCCTTCGGGCCTTACTGCGGACCGTGTCGGGCACCGGGTCGGATGGCGACCCGGCCTGGTTCGTGAAAAATGGTATCATAGGGGAAGGTTTGCTCTCTTGGGACGTATTCTTTTGGGATAGAGTCATGGTATACTTGAGTTAAGGTTGTCAGGACTCGACGCCCTGGCTATGAGTAAGGTGCCTGGCCAGCACACCTCATGGCGGGACTCATGTTACCAAAGTATGTTGAGGTTTGTCTGAGTTTTTGGTCCTTGCGGTTAATCTTGTCTAATGGAAATGAAAAGGGGTAAGGTCAGTGGTCCTAATGAGCTTGCAAGGTCTAGAAAGCCGTGTGGAGCCGGGGATGCTATCCTATAATACCCTCTGTGGAAATGGCGTGATTGGCGTATGGCCACCAACCATATGTTCCAGTCACTCGCTGACACTATTTTTCTCTTGCACCGTTCCTCGTTCCTTTGTTATGGGAATTGTGGACATTTTTTTTGTAAGTAAAAATGATTTGGTCTTGGAAATTGTTTCAGAAAATGTTTTGAAATAAATCACTTTAAAAAGAAAATGAGGTATGAGGTTTGAAAAGTGTGTATTGGATGTTTTGGTATTGAAAAAATGGAATGGTTTGTTTTTGACCCCTTGTGTTCTCGTGGGAAACCACATGCATGACTGTATATGGGAAAAAGAAATTGTTAATTGTACGAGTGGATGCGTGCCTGGATGGATATGAGGGTGATTCCAATGAGGCACGAGAACATGCATGTGCGAGGATCATGGGATGCCATTGGTGTTTGTGCAACCCACTGGGTTTGCTTATTTTCAAAATGTTTTGTTAAAGGAAATAAATTTGGTGTTTTAGTAACCAGTGTTTGTGTGGTGTGTCCTTGTGTTTTGAAAATGTCGGATGTGAGGTGTTTTCAGTCGAGGACTCTTACTGAATGGTTGTGTCCTAAGTTTGAATTCTTATTTGTAAGTTGGTATGCAAGTGTGTAGCTAGTTAATTATTTTGAAAACTACATCGGGGAACCCTTGCAGTGGTTTCCCCAGGACGTTTGGTGTTCACTTGTGGTATGTTCTGACCATTGGACCAGTTAGGTTGGGTCCATGGTTTTCTTTCAAGGCTAGTGTACGCCCCCAATAAAGAGTTAATGTGAGAATGACATGCGACCACGGATGGTTCGCCGTTGGCCCACCCTCTAGTTGAAAAAAGTAAGGACTCTTCCTTTTTAGTGACAATGCTAAGTCTATTCCTTTTCCTCTAGTTGATTGGATCCTCTCGCAGCGGAATGACAGATGAGAGGGGAGATGAAGGGAGTTTTGGTCTTTTCGAGTTGTCTAACTCTTTGGGTATGAGGTTGACATCGTTGTGTCTAAAGGTCCCCCTAGAAGAGGTGAAAGAAATTACAGTGGGAAAAGTTGATGGCGGTTCAGAATTATTAGTGTTGACCAGTTTATGGAAGGGCATTGTAGTATTTTCATCGGCCGCAAGGGTCATGTTCAGTGATATCTTACAGCGTGAGGTCCCTTTGCTAGTCAACGGTTGTTTGGAAGCGGTAATGGAGACTGCAGTGGGGAAAAGATGGATAAAACCCTAAGTTGTGGTGCGGTCTATTGTTCTAAATGGCCCCTGGTCTTTGGTTTGTTTCATTTAAGAAAAGGTTTGTGTTAGGCTAATTGTTTGATAGACCCAGTCGTATGAGGCTGCTAAGGTCGTTTGTAGGAATCGCTTGTTGTTCAAGACATGGTTTAATGTCTTTATCAGTGTAATGTTCCTTTCAACAACAACAGTCATGTTTAGGTGACGATTTGTGGGGTCGTGTTCTCATCCAGTGTGACAAAGGGTGATGCGCATGCACCATTTCAACTATTGTGTTGGTGAATGCTCTGTGTATGATTAGTTGGATGTCGTAATGTGTTGTGTTTTCTAGTGTTACCTCGGTTGTAGTGTGGTTGAATGTGACACCAAAAGGAGAAGCTCTGTTCTGGAGTCTTCCATCCCTGACTGCGAGGCAGGAGATGCTTCAAACATCAGGGCTCCAGCCATAGGTCTCAGAGTGAAGTTGGCGCGTGGTCAGGAACCTCGAGAGTGTATGAGACCCCAATCTTATTTCTATTGTCTGTACTGAAGGCTAAAGAGGTTTACATTGTTTCATGTGGTTCCGTTTTGAACAAACCGTTTGGGTGCATGGGATTTCTCGTGGCTATGAGGAGGTGTGGTCGCCTCGATGCCTTGAAGTCTTGGGGGTTGCATCCCATTAGAGGCAATTACTTTAGTGGTCTTTATGGGAGTCTGTTGAGTAAATCTGTCTCAAATCTGAATAATGATCATCCAGGAATGTGGAAATGCTGGTTTGTCTTGGGTCATGCTTTTGACGCCCCGGTAGTCGGGCCCCTCCCTCCCCACCCCTTATGGCAGGGTGTTTGGACACCATCGGGAATTTTTCAAAGTTCTATATCCTCTATTAGTTCTAGTTGTGGGGAGACCCACGATGGCTCTCGTACAAAGGTCTCTGGAATAAATCGGTGTTGTCCTTTCCTGAATGGTGGGGAGTCCTCCCGGAGCTCCCCATGTTGGTTTCCTAGTCTCGCCTTTGGCGTTAGTAGGTTCTTAATGGTGGGGAGACCCATGTTGGGTCTCGCACGAATGTCTCTATAATGAATCCGTGCTGGAATTTTCTTTAATGGCAGGGAGTCTGCTCGAACCTCCCTGTGTCGTTTTTCCAGTCTCGTTTCGAGCGTCAGTGAGTTCCTAATGGTGGGGAGCCCCTCGGCCCTCCCCATGTTGATCTTTTGCTTCTGTTTTTAAATATGTCTTGGTGATAAGTGATAAGAGTGTTCCTTGGATGTGGTCTGGCCTTCTCTGCAGATTCCAACCAAATTGTTTGGTTTTCGTTTAATAATGTTTGATTTGTTCCGTCTTCTGAGGTTGGTTTCCGCGGGTGCGAGAGTTTCCTTCCTTGATCAGTAAACTGGAGGCGTTTTAGCTCTTTGGGGTGGTAGACACTTATCATTAAGTCTTTTTATGCATTATTGAGGTTTTCATTTGAGTCACTTTCTCTAAGAACGATACTTTTTCCTCTCTTTGCTCGATGTTAGGGGGATCCCCTTTGAACCATAAGGGTGTGTGGTTTTCTGCTTTGGGGTTTGGTTATAGTTGTGGATTTCCAGGGATGGAAAGCTTTATGGTGGGTAGAATTGTCACACTCATCCTTTTTATATTATTTATTTTATTATTTTTATTGGGCATCAGATAGTTCATTTCGAGACCCGAACTTAAAATTTATGAGTTTTATTTTGAAAAACACTTTTTGGCCTTTTCGGCGTTCAGCGCACCGCTGTCGAAGCCGCTTGACCTCGCTTGGGTCACCGCACGAACCCCCTCAGCTCTCCGCACGCCTGCTTGACGTGTAACCAATTAAATAAAGAAGTTATTAATAAAGAAAAAAATTTAAAATTGGGATAAAATGGAAATAAAATTAAATAAGAAACGTGATAAAATTTAGTGGTTTGTTTCAATTTTGAAGGATGTTATTATCGTTATTATTGTTAGTTTTAATGATAATAAATTATTTAGGTTATTATTATTATTATTAGTTTTATTTTATTTTATTTTACTTTATTTCATTTCCTTTTTATTTTATTTTATTTTTCTATTTATTATTTACTTTTTTTCGTCTCTCTTGCCTAGGGTTCGGCCATCCCATATATTTTTTTTCTTTTCCCATAGATTTTGTGCACCGCACTCCCCATCCCCTTCCCAGTCCTTCATCTCCCATGGCTCCCCTCTAATTCCACCTTTCCCGTCGAGCTGAACTCCCCTATCCCTCTTACCTTTCCTCCCCGTCGCGACCTAGCCCTTCCCCTATTATGTTGCTGCACCGTCACCCCTTGGAACCCCTCAGCGCACTGCTAGTTTTCCCCTCTCTATCAGTCGTCGGCCCCCTACCTTTCCCGATGAACCCAAGTCGTCGGCCCCTCTTCTCTATTCGGTGAGTCTCGTGGCGCCCCATCTTGCACCGCCACCCCATCTCTCGGCCGACCAGCGCCCTCCACCTTCAGCAACTCCCCCCCAAGCCGTTCCGGCCTGCTCCGTCTGGCGTTGTACCACCACCGGCCTCTTACTATCCAGCATCGCCCTCGTCGGCCTCCCACTCTAGCGAACCCCCCTGGTCCATCCGCCCCGCACCCTTGCCGGTGCCGCCTCCCCCTTTTTCCGGCGATCTCGCCGACCGACCAGCCTCGCACCAGCCTCTCCACACACCTTTGAGCCATTGGACATCCACCTCGCATTCCTTCGCACTGCCGTACAACCGCCCACACCTCGCACACCTCCGACAGCCTCCCTCATCCTCTGACCGACCTTTCGCACCCCCGCTGTAAGCGTGTTTCCCTTTAGTTTCTTGTTGATTAATCTTGGTTGAGTGCAGTTGGAGTTTTGAATGTATTTTGGTTCAATTTTGGGATAATTGGCCTATTGCATTATTATTTAGGTTCTATTTGGATTTGTCTGAGTTGTGGTTGGTGTGTGATGATCCTTACACACCATTTTTGTGGAGTCCTCGACACCTGAGGTAGGTGGTTCCGCTCATAATTATTATCTGATGAATTTATTTTCATGTTTAATTAATTCAGAATATTATTTAGTTAGTTTTCTAGGTGCGAAGGGGTATTATTTTATTCTATTGAGATCTCATATGAATTGATTTGTTATTAATGTGTTTTTGTGATATTAGGGTGATTTTATGGAAACCCATGTCAAGCTGGTTTAGTGTTTTATAAATTGTTAAATTTTTAATTAAATGATATTTTTGGTGAAAACCATGTTTCGATAATATTACGTCATGTGTTTGGTTCTAAAGTAGCATTTTAAATAAATCCAAATTTATCGTTAGTGATAACATTATTTCATTGGTTGTTAGAACTTATGCTAAACTACTCAAATGGTTTCTTTTTAATTGGTGTAAGTGGTGTGGATTGAACTCTTGATGTGGCGTTGTGTGTTTTTGGTTACGAAAGAAGGTTTGGATGGTTTTGTGCATAAATTCATGCTCTTCTCTTCAAAAATTTTATTATTAAAAATCATAAATGTTTTATTAAATAGTTATTAAGGATGCAAGTTGTTTTAATTGGTCGTGTAAGAAATGCAGGTTGAGTTTTGCAACTTTTTAGTGTGAATATTTTTTTCAAATGGCTTTTTTGTGTACGAATGGTGGTTTTTGGTGTGCGTGATGTTTTTCTTGGATTGAGTGTATGACTATGACTTGTGGCATGAACTTTTAATTACTTGAGCACAAACGGGAAGCATGGGTACTAGGTGGGCGGACTAGACTAGCGTGCTAGTGATACGGGAGTGGCATCGTCCCAGTTTCACTTAGCGTGATTGACACTTACAACACTAACTAAACTTTGAATGATGAATGGAGACCACTATGGTAGGAGGTGCTTCCCTACCAGTAGCTCGTGCATGGGAATGTGTGATACGGTTCACCGAGACATGAGGTTCTAGGGTCCCACTTCTCGCTTGTATCTTTAGGGTCTCTCCCATGTATTGTTCTCTTTCTCTGCTTTCTGCTCACCGTCGGCACACGATGTGAAGTTGGTGTTACCAAGAAAAGTGTGTGTACGTGTGTGCGTGCGTCTGTGTGTGTGCGTGTGTGTGTGGGTGTGCGTGTGTGTGTGAAAGTTGATTTAAGTTGTTTTCCTTTTAGAGAAATTTCCCCTTAGAAACCGTTTTCATTAAAAAAATTCTTTAAACACTTATTTAGTTATATTCTGTTAAATTGCAGATGTATTTGTATTTTAATAATTATGCGTGTAACCTTTTCTCTGTGGAATCCTACTGGGATTTTAGATCACACCCTACATACACCCTTGGGTGTATGTAGATTCTGTTTCTTTTTCACTCCAGGTTGTGACTTCGTGCTCAGAAATGGTGGGTCTGGCTGCTGTTGGTCTTCATGTGCAGGTTCATGTTGGTAGCTTTGGGATGCAACTTCTCATGTCGCATGAGGTTGGTTTTGGAGTTTAGTCCTGTATTCTTGTTGTTGTTCATTTGGGTTTTTTGCTAAATTGTAGACATAAAACTGTTTATAGTTTAGAAGTGTGTTTGGTAGCCTGTTTCTAGTTTCAGTTCATTTATCTTACTGGTTGTTTTTCTCTCATTTATATCGGGTAAAACTGTTCCCAATTGTTAATCTTGATACCCGGGCACTTGTGCCAACCCCTGGGGATCGGGAATGCCCTTCGAGCCTTGCTGCGGACCGGGTCAGGCGCCGGGTCGGATGGCGACCCGGCCTGGTTCGTGACATTATGTAACAAGACCTTACCACTATCATTATGTTAATTATTTCATTATATAAAAAATAATATACATTCATTTTATTTTTTTTACTTTGTAAATAGTATTTAAATCACAAATATTATATTTAACTAATATTAAACAATAAAATCTATTTTAATAAAATAATGGATTTTTGAATTAAATTATATTTTAATAGAATATTATTATTAATATATTACTTTTTATTATGTATAAATGATCGTATAATTGTTATGAATAAAAATGTAATTTTTATTAAGGTTTGAAAGTTGTTTTTGTCAAAACCCATGAATTTTTTATAAATGTCAGTTTTTATTTTAAAAGTGAAAATTCATAGAATTAGAAAATTATTTGGTTAAAATTTATATTATTTTTGGTATTTGGACGTCAAAATTTTCCAATGGTAATTTTTTTTATAATTTCTTGCGAAAGGTAAACTTTTGGGTAAATATTAAATACTGTTTAAATATATAATTTGTTTTATGACATCATAATGACCCAATACTGATGTAATAAAATTATATAAACATTATTTTCGACCAATATATGTTTTACTATTAAAATATTGTGATTTTAGGGTTGTTTGATTTATTCTACAAAGCCGTAGTGGACCCTCCATGACTTATAAAACATTTTAGCGCTTTAAATTGATTTCCATGTGAGTGTGACACACATCCACATAATAAATCTTACTATTTCAAGAATTTGGGCCATTTTCCTTATAAAATATTGTTTTCAGCTACCCCTTGGAAAAAACCATGGGAAAAAACCATTTTATGGTTTGTGGTTTTGATTAGTTTAATGTGTAGTGTCCCAAACCAAAATAATAAACAATTCCCTCTCATTTCCTATGTAAACCCACCCAAGCTCCCACTTACTCTATACTCAAAGCCTTTGGAAATCATCAAACCTCTAACATACATTATATAGAATCCTCACACTACACGCAATGCTCCCAATAAGCATCTCTCAAGCCTCTCCCATTCTTTTGGGATCACACTTCCAAGTAAGAGATTCATTCCTTTATCATTTTATCCTAGTTTTTTAATATTGTTATGACCTTTTATTATCAATAATAAATGTTGGGGTATGATTTAAAACCTCTTTGAGAATTCCCTTTTTATGTTTAGATGATTATAAAACTCTTTTCTCTCTCATTAATGCCTATACTGTTCACCCGTTACCATGCAGAAATTTTGTATGGGGTTTCTCTCTCATCATTTACATTCAAGAACTTCTTTTGTATTACAAATATAAATTCAATTACATATTTTTGGAAATGTATCTAAATTAACCCATTACTGTAAATTTCATGAAAATATGATTACGCATCTCTTCCACTCTCAATAACCATTTTTATGAATTCTTGGTCATGTTATTACACTAACGAAATTGTACCACGATTTTCCAAGCCAATGTCATTCTGTAGTGAATACCATTCCCATTTCACTATAAAGGGTATTCAAATTTATTCACATTTTCATAATTATTATAAATCTTTGTTTATGTTTTCCACATCCTTTTATAGTGGAATAAATGATGATGATTTATTCCCTGTTGTATGATCCATGTCGCACACTTATACATGAAATGAAATGTTTATAAAGGTTGTGACCTGATTTCCCTCCAATGCATTGGGTAAAGATTAGTATCATGATTAATCAAGTGAAAGGAGTCTTTACACATGATAATTAATGTTCAATGAGTATTTAATCATGAAAATTCAATTGCAGTGAGGGTTTACTCGGTCTCTATATGCAATGAGCCTTGGCTACAACTAATTCCATATTAACTGTTGTTTACACATTTCCATGTTATTATAATCATGTTATATCATGCATTTATGTACATATTTATTTTATGCTCCATTGATATTCCTCTTGCCTAATGTGATTTGTATTTTTGATGTTATTCCTTTTTTACTCTATTACTGGGCTTTATAGCTCACCCTTTTCACATGTATGTCCTCAGGTTATCTCATGCAATACTAAGTATGAGGGAATGTTGTGGCTATGTAAAGTATGTTTTAAATAATGATATTTGGTGTTTTATGTTTTAATATGTTATTTAATGTTCCTAATCCAAAAGACACTATACCCCTTGATCTTCAATGTTGTATTCACTGAATAGTTTTGTAATAAATCATGTATAAGTGAGTAATAAGAAGCAGGGTTGTCATATATATATTTATTATAATTATAAAATAATTAATCTTATATAATTATATTATCACATCTTCATTTTCACCTTTGAACCTGTTGGAATATTATAACATCACTCAAACATATTTGTAGACTACCATCTCTATGAAGCAATGTGAAAAAAAATTCATTTTATTTTCAAATGGACTGTAATAAGGATTTATTTAATGAATATTTATATTATATATATGATATAATAATGATTATTTAAAGGTGATATGTTATTTACCTTTTTTTTGTTCCATCCTTAGAAAAACAAAAACAATGTTTATGTGTGTGTGTGTGGTCTACTATTTATATGAACGATGTAACTAATTTTCCTAAGTATAAATTTTTTAGAATATTATAAATAGTTATATAATGAATATATATGATATTTATATCATGGGTAATATTATTTATATTCTTTAACCATTATCAAAGAAAATTATCGAAACTAATGACCCAAAACATATAGGTAAAATGAAGCAGTTATCACCTTAAATTAAGTTTTTAATAAATACTTTTTAATAAAATGTTGACAAATATTTATAAGAAAATAATATCTTTTTTAATATATATTATTATTATTTTTAATATATTTAAAATAAATATATATTTATTATACAATATTCTCTAACAAATACAAAGTAAATCAGACCTAAGGTGGGGGTTTTTCATCTCACTTTTACATCTATGAGGCATATATCATATTCACCACTTATTTATTGTGTGTGGTGTATATATTTCTTCTTTTATATTTTATATCATAAATATATTAATCTTAATGGTATTTAAAAAAATTATTTTAATTTTATTTCATTCATAGGTATTATGATTCAAAAGATTCCAAAGGGGGAATACTTTTCTTTGACAATCTCATAATTATTCAAGATTACTTATGTTTAATTATCCCTTGGGTATATTTTATGATATTTATATCTTACACCCAATATATTTTTTTATCTTCTTGTTGATCAAGAAATTTTCATATCATAGTACTATCTTCCACTCTATGGTACTTAAAATGAATGAAATGTTTTTTAGAAAAATTAACATTATTTCTCTCATCAGTTAAAATAATTTTTCTTATATAACTATTTTTCTATAAAAAAATACCAAAAATGTATTTAAAATTATCAAAATTATTTATTAAATATATTTTTATCAATTTTTTACTTTTTATAAATTATATTAAAGGAATCTCATATTCATTTTCTGAATGAGGTATATTTAACCTTATAAATTAGTATGAAAGAATGTTTTTTAATTTATATATAATGTATAAAATTACCCTCCATAATGACCCCTAATTGTTATATAAATTAAATTAAAATATTACAATGTTTTCTTCAATAAAAGATGTTTTCAAATATTATGTAATATTTTAGTTTTTAAAAGTGATTTTTAATGTGAAAATGATATTATCCCATAGAATGTTTTAATGGAATTTTGATGGTATTTATATTAATCAATGAAAAATCCCTTGTTTTACCTTATTCCAAATTAATTACATATTGTAATGATCACATAATTATTATTTCCATAGATGGTTTTTGATTATTTTGATTGGGATGTACTATTTTAATACCATTCACCATAGTACACTAGATGGTTTATGATTTTTATTGTTATATTTTAATTTATGTTATTATATATTGCAATGATACTGTGGATATAGTCTCTGCACTAATGATGTTCAGACCCTTTCTTCTAGTTAGCAGTGTAAAGATCCTGAAAACATAAAACACAATATAGTGTACTATCATAAACCATCTAGTGTACTAGAAGAAAGGGTCTGAACATCATTAGTGCAGAGACTATATCCACAGTATCATTGCAATATATAATAACATAAATTAAAATATAACAATAAAAATTATAATCCTAACACTATGTATCAAAATCTAATAATATATGGAACAGAAATAATATAAATATATAATTGAGATCCCAATGTTGTATGATAAACTATAGTATAAGGATACAAAAATATTCATAAAGAAAAAAATTGTGGAGACCTCCACAGTCCATCCTAGTCTCCTACCCCCTCCATGCTCCAATACTAAACTATCAATCATTGTCCCATTTCTATTTCCTAGATCCTATTAGATGAACTCTACACATACACCAAGATTACCATGTAGGGTGTGAGAAATAAAATCACATATGATTCCAACAAGGAATCCTTAACAAGTGTGATAAGGTACAATAGGTCTATTCCTTGAAAATGATAAATTTACACAATATCCCAAAAAATCATATATCGCTCACCTGTGTGCTAACCACAAGACCACAGGCCCTAGATAAACCTTCTTCAGCTCCCTTAAATATAAAAATAATCAAGTTATCAAAAAATACCAAGAACTAGACATAAGGATAGTAAAAATTTCACTTAATCGCCTTAAAATATCGAGTCTCAGTTTGGACCATATGATAGATTATATATGATAGAATATGTATCCATAAATAATTGAGTCTCCTCATATTACTCGATATCCATGAGGCTTTGAGTTTTAGTCAATCCACAAAGATATCATTATCAAACCATTTATAAAGATCCATCTTTGTTATCACATCATTTCATGTTCTCTCCCAATTTAAGAGATAATCATATCACAGTATTACACCAATTCAAGTTACAAGTACAATACCTCTACAGGAATGGTAATGACATTGTAAAAGGCATGACATAATAATGAATAGTGTATCATGTCATCATGATATAATAGTATAAACATATAATAAAATATTATCAACATTAATAATGGTAATAATATAATATGTTAATAATAAAGAAATCAATCCTCAAATATGGGTCTCACAGGATACACACACCAATAATTAATCACCCTCATGTATGGTTAATAATATATTCATTCAAAATATGAAACCAAATAAACATGAGTTTACAATAGTCCTAAAATTTAAATAACTTCCTACCTCAAGGGTTTTGATCTCGATAACATTATTTTTCAAGAGTTTCATCACCTGAACCCCATTCTCATTACAACTGGAATATCCACGCATGCTAAGAAATCTAGAAACTAGTTCCAATCCTACGTTATAAGGGATATTATATAAATCATAAAAGAATAACATTCCAAGGGTAGAATCAAAACATACACAATGTTAGATTACCACCAATATTAATTTTTATGTCCTATTGAGGAAGGATAAAATTTACTAATCATGGATAGTGAGAAGAAAATTTATTTGAGGCTCCTATAAGTAAAAGTTCTTCAATGAATTTCTCCAGAACCGAAGCACCAACAAGTGAGATTAAACTAAGGCCTTAGATAAATAAAAGGGATAGAAGAATCAACAAAAAAGGAAGTATAAAGACACAAGTTAATGTAACAGAACATGATTCACCTTCTTTTTAGAATTCTCATAAATCAGTAATCACCAAAAGGGGAGAAGAAAAAATGATTACATCTCAGTAAAATGAGTAAAAATTGAAATAATCACTATCCCATAACATTCTAACACAGTTTTACGAATGAACATGATTAATTAATTGATATAAATGAGATACTGAGAGGGTTTAACCCATTATAAGGAAACATAATATTCGACATTCCCTACATTGTGACCTAGCCTAGTTAATAGTGTCCATGAATACATATCCCAAAATAGTTGAATCTACATAATTTTACCAAATACCATTAAATTTTCACTAAACCATGCCAACCAAAATGGGTGTGGTGCGGTCTCCTAAGACATTGGAAAATATTTTCCACCCCTGTGCACCTGGCCTTGGTCATGACATATCCCAACCATTTTCAACCTTTTCATTTTACACTAAGGTAACTCGGAGTAAAAATGGCTTGTATTAGGGCATTGTGTTATCCAATTTAAATAAAAAACTTTCCAAATACCAATTCAAATATTCAAAAAACCTAAAACACAAATTGAAGCCTATATATAAAAACCACATGGTTCGAAAAAACCACTTAAAACATATCGATTATTATAAAAATATAAGCTCCAAAAATAAGGGTGTTTCACATACAAATCAATGAAACACATAATCTTCTATATCACTCTTCATATTGTCCCTAAAAAATACACTTTTAGATCACTATATATCTTCATACTCACATTATGAATATTAAATAATGAGTTATGTTCTTCTTCTAATACAGCATTCGTCAAGTTTTGTAATGACAAATTACATACTCAGATCCCCAAAATTATCATTCCATTACAATCAAGGTTGAAATTAGGAACATTTATTAACTTATTTTATAGCTCTATATCTTTGTTTCACCTCTTTAATCCACAAAAAGATGTACAATTTAACATTTATTTGATAAAGATCTGATCAATCACCTTTCCTAGTGATTTTAAACTCCATATTATAAAAACCAATAAAAATTGGATCTCTCTTAATCCTCCTCATGGAAAAATTAGCATCGTAATTCCAACTCCATGAAATATCCACCTATTTTTATTTTATAGGGTGGTGGTGTACTGAGCAGTCATATGGTTTAATAAATTCCAACCATGTCATTTGGCATTTATTTAACTCTTTCTTGGATGAATATATACTTTTTACATTTTGGATTAGTATATATGTCTATCATTCTCTATAAAGATAATTCTTATATTTATTTAATGTATATATTACCACTTATAATTCCAAGTCATGGTTTAGGAAATTATTCTCATGAAACACTAATTGATGAGCAGCATGAGCTACCGCTATATCCTTATATATAAGAACACATACCAATTTTTTTAATGCATAATAGTAAATCAAAAACACTTCTCCATTGTAATGTAGTGTGAGTATAAGATCACTAATAAACCATCTCTTTAGTTACTTGAAATTTTCTTCATAATAACTAGTTGAAAGGAACTCGACTCCCGTCAAATTTAACTTACAGAGTAAAATATATATCCACAAGAAATTCTTTCTAAAGTGTCAATAATGTCTTTACACTATAATAAAACTATATATATTTTTCATAGTGGATGGAATGGGCCATTTTTGAATGAATACCATATATAATGGATTGACCTATATAACCTCACTTGAGATTATAGGACCCAAGAATGAAACTTTTTATAACAAAATATGACACCTGTTAAATTTTTCATAATACTTATCCTTCCATAGGACCTTCAATAAAATACCCAATTGTTATTCATTATTTTCATTTAACTTGGAATATTTAAAAATATATCTATAAATAATACAACAAACCAATCAAGGTAATATTTAAATAAACTATTCATTAAATCCCAAAATATAGGTAGGTAATTATTAAGAAAAATAGAATCACTAAAAATCATAGTGTTTATACCTTGTATAAAGGATGTATTAGATATATTTCACATTTTTCCCTTAATTGATCATATCTAGATTAATGATCAGTATTGGAAAAATATTAACATCCTCGTAATTGATTGAACAAAAAAGTAATGTGGGGTAGATGTTACTTATTATTTAATTTAGAATTATCAGTTTCTGATAATCAATATAGAGTCACATTGAACCATCATTATTCTAATAAAAAAGAATAGGTCCACCCCATGTTGATGAATTTGAAAAAATGAATCTCTTATTAATATTCTTTTACATTTCTTCTTCAATCCATGAAACTTAACTAGGGCCATTCTTCATGAATTAGTTATAGAACATGGAATTAGTTCTATTTAAAACTCAACATAATGAATTAAATTAATACTAATAGACACTTATGGAAACACATCAATATTCTCTAATACAATAATAATTTCTTTGATTTTGAGTTTCAACCCAACCATATGAGATGGATACCCCCTTTGAAAAAGAATAAATACCCATAAAATAAATGTAATTTTATTTGGAATTTCATATTTATCCTATCACCAATAGATAAGCATTGGTTGGTTCAGAAAATCAAATGTAACTTCCCTTATATAGAAATTGATATGGTATATATATAATAAAATATATTCCATTCCAAAAATGACATAAAATTCAACCAGAAGGGGAATAACAAGATTTTTAGGGATCACATTCCTTTAAAATATAATCAAAGAATAATCTTAGACTTGTGAAGCGATAATCATACCATTATCAGTTTTTACTACTAATTAGACATCTAATTGTTGATATAGTAATGAGATACAATTTGAAAATTATAATTATATAAAATATTGAATATAACTGTAATTAAATATGACATTAGAAGTTCTAGAGTGGATGGTTAGTGTATCTTTCACTACAGAATTTTCATAACCCACATCAGTAATATATATCACATTATATTTCCCTTTATCTATTTGATATGGAGTTTTATGACACCAATAATTTTCATTAAACCACAAATTCAGGTAATGGTTTGAAAAATTATTGTACTCCTTTTATTTAAAACCCCAATGTGTTGGTGGTATATTATGTCGATCTTTCACTCCATTCAAGCTATTATCTTCCATCTCTTCATCACTTCAGCAATCAATTACCCGATGACATTCATTTACACCCTTAAATCACATAACATCGACATTATTAAAAGTTCCACCGTGTTTCTTTCTACACTTAGGGAATAAGGGAAGACTTTTCTTTTTTCCTATATGGTTTTTATTATTATAATTTCCTTTTAATTATATTATAATTGTTATAAAAAAATTAAGAGATTGATTGGTGAATCGAGTTTACATTACAACCATGATATCACATAGAACTATTTATTTATAATTTCTAAAGTCTCTTATTGATAACTCTATTCAAATTCTTTGTTTTAATCCACTGATGAATTGATCAATCATGCTTTCAGATTGATAACAATACTAGAAGCATACATAAAAAATCTTATACACATTACCTCAAAAATACTAATTGATTCATCATCCTTATATTTTTTCTCATGGAATTAATTATCTATTTCCATATGAAAAATACAATCAAATTACATATTAAAAAATAAAATCTTAAACCAAACCCATTCCATACAGTCAATATCTTCATGTTTCATTGTTTCCTTGATTAGAATTAACCATCGATCTACTTCACCTTCCATCAGATAAAAGTCCCAGATAACTTTTTTATGCCCCAAGAAATGGATGACATATAATATATCTTCAATTTTTCATACCCATAAATCTGTAATTTTAGGATTAACTGACCCACAAATGGTTTAGTTTTCCTCATTAAGGACTAGGAAATATATATTTCCATACTTAAATTATTTGGAATTGCAACATAATATATGGACTGATAAAGTTATCTAATAATGACATCATGTTTTTCCATTTCAGATCCAATAACATTCTATTTATGAGGAGCAAAAACTTTTTATTTTCTATTATATTCAGTGTTAATACAGCTCCTTCATGTTTCGTATATCAAATAAAACTAAAAATCATGGTATGACCAACAATAATCATAGTGGAAAATTATATATTCATTAAAAATGATTTATCGGACTTCTACATCTTTACACCTTCTTTTCAATATTTGACACCTTTGGTTTAACCTTAGTGATAAATGGTAATAATCTATTCAAATCCTTCAAAATGGATCATAAAGAAAATTTTAAATAACCTAAGAATATCCTATAATATACTCTTTCCATGTGTGTAGTCTTGGGCTCACTCATCATGTGTCAGTGATGATCAAGTTACTATGCAATCCAGCCCATTTAGAGTTGTTACCCCTAGGTGAATTCATGCCACAGACACATACACTTTCTTCTATCCCAACAGGTATTTATTTTCTAAGAAAATCACACTCCTTTCATTACCATGAATTTGGAAGTTATCTAACACATAGGATTATCCTAAGGATTCTGAAGAAATTTTCCTCATCCTAGTTTTAAAAAATAATTAAACCAAACAATGATACCAACTGAGGTGACCCAATTATTTCATATATAAATATTATATATAATTAAATGAATAATTATTATATATCATTATCATCCATTATAGAACTGTAAATGTTTAGTGCCTTTGGAAACGTGTATTCATAAATAACCTATATAAAAAATGTATACATAATCTCCCACTAAGTTCTTCACAACATTCACCCTTATTATAAATATCATACTTAAAAACAATCTTTATATCCAAGGGAAAAGGTAACATGATAAATAATGATATCAAATGATATATAGGGGTAAAAAGAGAGATATAAATGATAATTTAAGTATTAAATGAGCATATGAGTCTTACAAAATGATATTAACATTTGTAAAACATATATATAAATTCATAGTTACTAATCATGATTTATGGAATATTGATTTCTATATCGTAATATATGAATCATTAAGGAATAAAAACAATTTAATCCATGAGATCATACCATTGTAATAATATCATGTAATAAACGAGTTGAATAAATTTTAGCATAATCATAATCATAGAAATATTATACCAAGCCTAACTAGCTATACGTTCACCAAATGTTATTCTCTGCCTAACCACAAATATACTTTCTATAGGATTCAAATAACCTCTTGGGTTTACTATTTTGGGATTGAGATAACCTGTTATGTTACCTCTATTAGTCTTGTGATAACATCCTATGTACCCATTAATCTTATAAAAATTTAATCCTTACCCAATGCATATGAGATATATAATGGACCTGTCTACCAAATAGACCTAATACATTCATATGTTTTACACAACATCCTGAAATTTTTTATCATTTCATCATAGCTTTACTCTTGGAAAATAAAAAATGTTTCGAAAATATTTCATTATCATAATCATTAAATACTGAGAGAAAAAATACTAATGGTATCATAGAATTATATCCAAAAAGAAACAGAAGTAAAATTAAAGGATTTTATCCTAGATGAAAATGAATTTAAAAGATCACTAGAATATTTCTTGATGAAACTACCCTTTTAATTTTGAAATTGATTATTTGACATAAAAAAATAAAAAAATAAGGAAAAATTTTATTTCAAAATAACCATTGTATCTTGTATAGGAATATTAAAATAAAAGGATATTCATGAAGATGGTAAAATTATTTTCTGCAGTATATGTTAAAACAATGATTCCATTAACACATTTGGTTAAAAGTACCTTGGTAAGAAAAAGGGAGAAAGATTCCATTAAACAATTTTATAGAATATAAAACATCGGTAAATATTAATTTAATAATTTTTTTATAGTACCAAAAAAATATTTTTTTTAAATAAAATAAAAACATGTTATAAAATGATTCTTAATTGAATAGAAAAAGAATGTCGTTTTTTCATTAAAAAAATTCAATCTCTTGAGTACTAAAAGGGAATAAAATTAAAGAAAAAAAAATAGAATATATAAAAAATAAGAGATGAAAATAAATGATATTTATGAGATATAGATCGTATAATTTCATCATCATCAATTTAAACAAAAAGTATCCTTGTAAAAATAAAATTTTAACACAAACTCTTACCTCAAGTTTAACTTTCTTCAAAAGTGCTCTAAATTCATGTATAATAAATATAAATTTATTATAATTTTAAAACATGAATAAATGAATACTTATAATATCATATATTATATATTTATTACATTTTGACACCAATTTGTTAATAATTATTTTTTATGTCATTGTTTCGGGTTTTTAAAAATTTCCTTTTTCATGAAATGTTTTACTTCAGATGTCCCAAATCCAATAATTTCATCACAATTCCATCATCTGTAGAATTTTAATAATGATATAAATGTCGTATATTATATATATATATATGTATATACATATATATGTATATATATATTGGTAACCATTCATAAAATGTAAAGATGTTAAAATTAATTACACTCTTCATTGAGACAATTTTTTGAACATACTCATGAATGTTGTTTCCATTTTCTAAAATAAGAAGGAAAGAAATATAAATATTTTATTTTTATTATTAAAGAATCATTATTAAATCATAAATAGTTTATATATTTATTATATCTATTGTAAAAAATATACATCTGAGGTGGTTATTTGAAATTAATCATATCGCTACGTGGAGAAGGCAGTCCACACGTACACACTGACGATACTTTTTTTTCTACTTGATTAAATGTAGGTAGAAAATGGTTGTGTCTTTTTCATAAAAAATATAAATGTATTTATTATAATTTATCCATAATTATATGAAGAATACACTAGGTTTATATAAGTTTTGAGAATAAAAAAATTCAAAGAGCTCAATTAAGATTTTAAACCCTTCTTTGAGATACCCTTAAACATTGAAATATTAGTCATAGTAGAAATACCACAAGATCTAAGTTTAAGGGATGGAATCTTGGAAGGTATTAGAGATGGTATTGGGTTATCCTAAAATTTGAAAATTCAGGATACGTGTTTATAAGAGGTTCCCTGTTATAGGTGGAGGAGAGGACACAATTGGAAATAGTTAAAAAAAATTTCTATAAATATTGTCTTTGTAAATTATAATGATTCCAAATGAAAATGAATTAAGAGGTAATATTTTATAGGAGGAAATTATCTTCAAAAAACAATAATTAGAAACGTTTATAAGGATATACTACATTTATCTCTTATTTTATACCCAATATCCCACTCACCCACCCCTGGTAAACCCATTTTAAACTTAACCGTGGTAACAAATATTTATAGTTTTTACTATTCATTAATATCAAATATATAAATGGAGTCATAAAAAATTATACATTATGATTTAAAATATTAATACTATTTTATCAATTTATATCTCTATAAGTTGCAAAAATAAATTTTTAAATAAGTTCACAAAACCCAATAAAAACGTATTTTTAGAAAAATGAACTTTTAAGTATAAAACTAAAATAATTTTATTACTTTCCATATAGTAGCTGTTATATATGTGTTAAAATATTTGATTCAATAAATAATATAAATATTTTATTGAATCTTTTAATCAATAATAATTTATTTAAATAATTATGATAAAAACATGTTTCACACATAATAATAGTTTTATGTAAAACAATAATTTTTATCAATAAAATATTATATCTTCATTCTCAAAAACTAGATAACTAATATAATTATTATTATCCACTTATTGAAATAAATTATTATTATTTTTTCTTTGAAATCTTTTTTCAATAGTGATCAATACACTTTGTTTAGATAATAACATGTAGAAAAATGCATTTCACTACAAAATTGTTCTTTTAATCTTTAAATTATTTAATTAAAATTTAGTAATTATTAATTAAGATTTTTTAGTACATAACCATTATTAATATATATCATAAAATGGTTAATATATTTCATACTTTTCAATATAAAGTCTTGGTTATAATGGAATACTATATCACGGTTCATTTAGACATGGGGTTGGGTGTAAAGAAAGTTATCAAATACGTCATGTTTACTTCAACGAAAATACATATAAAACCTTGGGGTGTTGTAATAAATATATCCAATATGTTCATGAATAAATAGATTATGTAAGGATGGTCTAATAAGTTATGCCTCCTATTTTATGAGATATCGTATGACAAAGAGATTATATCACATGACATCTGTTTGTAGGATAGGTTATCATTGCATTAACTATACATTATCTTTTAAGGGGAATCAGTACTACTAATATGGCCATTATCATCACTAGAAAAAGGGATTAATGGTGCAAAAAAAGCACTGTTAATTGAGGCAATGATAAAGGGGTCCCTTTTATTAGCGTTCAGAAAAGCGCGGATAAAGGCCCCTTTTGTCAGATCTTTTTTTAAGTGCTGTTAAAAGTAAAAACAATATTAAAAAATTAAAAAGAATATATAATGTGGGGGGTTTTTTAATAGCGCTAGGAGGACCCCCTCACACTCTCCCGCACGCTTCCCTTGCCCGCTCCATCCCCATCATGCTTGTGTGCCCCTCCTTGCTTCCACCCAAACTCGAACCCGCGACCTCCCCCCTTGTGTGCCAACACCTTTACCGCTAAGCCATTTTATTTTTTCTGTATTTAATGATATATCTAATTTGTAATGCCCCGACCCCAGTTACCCAGAGTCGGTGCATTACTTCGTAACAATGGCATGATCACAAAAGATCAAGTCTCGAAAGACCGATTAGTTTAGTAGCCTTGTAAACACTAGATACCTTCATAAATGTTACATTACATCATAAAGTGAAAAACTAATAACAATGTCTTCATATTCCACACTCATATAATCTTCTGACTATCCCTGCAGGTCATTAATAAAATACTTCTTCACATCCTGGAAAATATTAAAACATTGAAAGGGGTGAGCTCAGATACTCAGTAAGGATAACAATATAGCATCAGCTTTCATAAACAAACATTAAAATTTAAGGCTATGTATAACTAAAAAAAAGCCTTTTAAACTTGAACTTTAGCATAATATGGAAAAAGAAAAATGAAATAATGCCATTTACTTACTCACATGGATATTCTACTGTTCGAATATTCACATAAAATATCAATAACCACTTTCATAATGATGGAATGCATAATGTCAGACTATCATAACAACGTAGCCAAGGCCTCGTGCCAAGACCACAAATAATATTTTGTCAAGGCCTCATGCCAAGACACTAGTTTGTCTCATGAGGCCTGCCGATGCATCGAGGAGCTATAGCGGGCTCCACCCGTCACTTATTAAGTCCAATGCATTTCTCATATGAACAGGTTTAAACATATCATAAACCATAACATAATCGTATCACATAAAAGGTGCATAAAGGAAACATAACATTTCCACGTTTCAATCAAAAGATATCAATACAACACATTGATATAATAATAACCTTATCAAAACCATTTTCAATACCAAAATAAAAGAAAATTAAAACTTGGTATTTATTTTTCATTTAAAAAGAAGTTATGGCTTGTAGAGGAAGCCGAAACTCAAATAATGGATACAGTGGCGGAGAAGTCGTTGTCGCTGCATACGTACAACAAGAAAAACATTCCTTTTTGTCATTTAGTAAAACGCTTCATATAAAAATATTCCTTTTTAATTAACGTAAAAGTCAAAGGTGTTTATACACCGTATAAAAGAAATTTGTGTATAAAACAAAATATGCCTCAATGAATGGAGATTGAGACAAAGTACCTTAAAAAGATCATTTTTTTAAATAAAATAGATATATTATGTGTATTAACTATAATTAAACATAATGAAATTACAAATACAAGATAGGATATAATAATATCATGACATAATTTTAAAGTAGGAGATTAACCCAAAGAATAGAAATTGGGTTAAGAAGATCCCTTACCTCATGTCTGAATTCACTCGACCGTTCTATGATCTCCTGAATAATAAACTAGAGTTAATTTATAATTTCTTAAGAACCTTTATCAAGTTTATTCTTAATTTTATATCACTTATTACCATGTTATGAACATTATGTAATTATTTAAGTTAATAACGGTCGTTTTGTCGATCTTTGGTACTTGAGTCAAAAATAAACTTCTTATAATTACAAGTTGTTCATGTGGTGAAATATACATTATATCCAGAATTATATTCATGATATAGATATCATATATATCATATATATCCAGTATATACATTCATTTATAATATTACGTAACATTTAGAGGTAATAAATGAAATGCACCGTTCATGGAGACGGTAAGCCGTACGTACGCATGAACGCTACGTTCATTTCTATTTCGTATTGAATGGAATGAAATCATAATGATATAAATATATAATATAAGTAATGTATAATATATTGTATAATAACATTTACTCCATCCTTTATACATCCCACATATGGCATTAACGATTCAAATCACTTTGAGGGGGCGGTAGTCCGCACTTCCTAAAATGAAATTATCGCGTTTACCCATAATGGAAACCATAAAGGTATGTCATAAATGAAAACACAAAATCATAAGGAAACCAAAAAAATAATATATATCATATATAAAAATAGTTTCATCATAATGGCCACCATTAGAGGTGTTATATGAGTGTTGAACAATCATCGTTTCGTGAGGCAAAAATTCGCCATCCACAGAAACAATATGTTCTTTAACCATTAGATGTAGGTGTGTGTGAGTGTATCTCGAATACTTCTTATAACAACATACTAGTATATTGAGGATACTGGTGTTTTTACAAAAGAAATGAATAAAAAGTTTTTAGGGGGTTGGAGAAGAAAAATAAAACAAAACAACATTAGAGAAGACATTACCTTATAATCGGGTAACTCTTTTTGATTTGAGCCAAAGTATTCCTTGGGAAGTGTTCTGCCCAAAGTGAGGATTCTAGGAGTAAGAGGGAGAAGTTGGGAGAGTATTTGGGCAATGTTTGGCTAAGCCAAATTTCTTGAATGTGTGAATGAGGTGGTAGAGGTGGGAGCCTTTTATAAGAGGAGAGGAGGGGTACTCTTGGAAAGTAATGAAATGTTACTTTATTATACAATGGTTTTGGGATTCTAAAGGTCCCACACATATATAATTCTAGTATAAGGTGATAAGGGTTCGAAAGATTCTAATACAATAGGATTTGGATAAGTGTAATGCTTAGATTTTACATTATCCTTCCATTTTAT
The DNA here is from genome assembly GCA_963277665.1 of Viscum album. NCBI lineage: Eukaryota > Viridiplantae > Streptophyta > Magnoliopsida > Santalales > Viscaceae > Viscum > Viscum album. Next base: position 1,105,588,925 of record OY728137.1, read on the forward strand.
TAAAATCAGTAGTTAATTAGGTAATCGCTGCATCATCATGGTGTCATAAATAATTTAATTTATTTAATGTCTAAAAATTATTTTAAAAAATATAATTATTTAGGAAATATTTTTATCTTTCTAATGAATATTTATAGTAAAAAATAAGACTTGTATAACCCCATTTAAAAAATTGTTTTAGTAAAATAACTCTTGTTTGTGACCTTTTTATTTTAACATTAAATAAAAAGTTATTTATGTCCTTTTCCTACCAAAGTGGCTCCATGGGGTCCCCAAGTTGACCCATGGATTGTATTGGTGGGCCATGATACATCCAATAGTTTTTGGACAAGGGTAAAGGTCATTCCATATTTTTATAATACTATTTTTACCTTAAATTTCACTAATTACCTTTAATCGCGATTTATTAAACTTAAAAGTTACCATTCACCAAAAAATTATTTTAATACCATTGAACCACATTTTACTTTCTAATTACAACCATGTTTGTCAGATTTTTGAAAATCAAATCACATAAGTGGTAATGTTTCATTTAAATAAAAAATCAGTTTTTTAACTACCACTTAGTGGTTTCACTATTCAAAAAAAAATTGATGTTTTTCAGAACAATGCCAAAATTTCACCCTAAGCTATAATTGATATTCCGAATCCAAAAATGATGTCTATTTTACAAAATTCCAAACATATAAGTTTCATTAATTAATTTTATAATTAATTCCCGCTGTCACAACAAATAGCGTGTTTTTAAGAAACAATATATATCAAAAGATCGACAATTGTTTATGTCCAATTTCAAAGTGAAATTAATTATAATATACACCATTGGATAAAATGGTAAAAATATATTCTAATTATACTTTAAAACCACTCAACAGTATAATTTATCACTATAAATTATTTGGATTAAAAAAAATTATGTATTTTTCACTATTCATAAAAAAATGGAAGTTCCCAGAAAATTACAAAAAATTCAACTTAGGATAATTTAGATATTACAAATACAAAAATGAAGTCCATTTTGAAATATAAAATTTCTATAATTTTAAAAAGTTGGTATTACTATTCATAACGGCTACTTTGATTAGTCGCGGTGTGTTAGAACTCGAAGTTGCGTACAATGCAAGCTATTGCATTATTGAATGAGAAGCGTATCATGGAAGCTTGGGGTGTTAAATTATCCCCTCCTTTAATAAATAGCATCCTCACAATTTGAAATTTTTCTTTGAAAATAAAAGGTTGAAAATAGAAAATACCTTTGTGGAAAACCCACATCAGAAATAAGGTTAATAAAATTTACCCTTAATAATAGGGAAAGGGAATTGAAAAAGTCACCACCCAATTATGATCTCGATTAGGAGAACATTGGTGGCAATTGGAGACATATAATTGGAGGAAAAACGTAAATATTTGTAGGGAGTGATTGTGGTCATCAATCAAAAACAAGTGTCAAATTGAGGGCCTCAAAGCCTTCAATCTATGTTGATTTAAAATAGCATCAGTTCAACAAGACATAAGGTATTAGGATAACACATTTTTTGTTTTAATATCCCTTTACTAAAGTTTAAGAATTAATTTATTCATAGAATAAGATATAGGTATATTTATATATATTTATGCTTGATAAGTAGAGTTTCAACCTTCAACTAATTTCTACCACAAACTCATATTTCACTCAAAAAGATAATAGAACTCAAAAATATTATATTTATCCTAATCGTACAAGGTTCAAAATATTAACACATACCATTTAGATTACAAAAACTATTTTGTAATAACCAGGGACTTCTTGTAGGCTAGTGGTAGGTAATAAAGTCTTGTCGCAATATGGTTGTGGGTTCGATTCCTTCAGCTTTGTCCGAAGCGACGGGTTATGCCCCACCCTACAGGTTGTCCTTTTCCTAAAACTATAGTATTATAATATTTCAAAAATAATATTCAGAAATGTTTTAACCTTAAACAATACTATCCAAATATCAACTTAATCCATTCCAACCTTTATAGTTATCCAAAATACTTCTTTCTAACTCACAGTCCAAATTTTATAAGGAAGGTAAACATAATGAAGATCCTTTTTTCCACGTAACAACATGTGAACACTTCATCATGTATTCTTTTAAAACAATGAAACATACTGAATTAACATAATTCATTATTGATTACATTCATGATCCCTTATTCCTTATAGAATACTAGATATACTCCTTCTATCCAAAAATTTATACAAACCATTAATCAGTTTCAAGGAAGTTAAGAATATCCAATATAATTTATCCAAATCAATCATGTCTTATTCTAAAATCACTATCTTGATATCAGAACCATATTATGGTTTATCTTTCTCTCAACCATATATTTTCCAAAAATTTAACCTACTATGGAGTCACTTTTCTTGGTTCCATACAATCTCATGTCCTTGATGAAATAGTACTGCAGCACAATCCTTATATACTCCATAATTATTATAACCAGTACATCATTGATACAACACTCAAATTACAAAATTCTTTAATAACAACATAAGAACTCTAACCATTCCTCCTCATATGTAGTAGGATCATAACTTGATTATTATCCAATAACATCATTTGGGGCACACTCTAATGATTTGGACATTGGTTTTCGTAGTGTCCCCACTGCATGCAGATGAAGCATTGTGCATTTGAAACCTTTTTCTTACCCTTACAGTCATGCACTTGGTGTCCTTTTTCTCCACACTTAAAACAAACTCATATTCCCTTCAGGCAAGTTCCAAGGTGTTTCTTCCCATAGTTATCACATATTGGAAAATTCTTCTTTTCCCTCGTCCCTTTATCCATCATTCACTCTTCCATCCTTTTCTTCTTTTTCATCCCTTCCAATCCATAAGACTCAGAGAATTCTCTACTTATCTTATTAACACATGATACTATTTCTTAATATGTTGAGAACACATGGGAGACTATTTCCCTTCTAAATGTTAGATTAATACCGTGAAAGATATGATCCTTCTTACTCTTTGGATCGTACGTATTGATGGAGTTCACATTCCTTCTACTGGGCACCATTTCTATACAATGGCATAAACTAGTTTAGTTTATGAATCGAAATACATAATAAAAAACTTGCAAAACACTTAACATAAATTGAACTATTTATGGATATGATCCATAATCATAAAAAAAATTTCTTTGAGGAAGTATATATTCATAAGCCCTACATAATGGTTTGTAAAGAAAATGATAATTATCCAAAGAATATCCCTCGGGAGTGTCGTAACCAAGAGTGCAGCAAGGCCCGTTGTCGTGCACCAGTTCCCGTTCGAGTCTAGCTCAAAGCGGTGTTTTCCGGTTTTATCCCTAGGTACATCTGTTCCAGATCCGCCTCTACCTGCTCGTATCCAGACAGGGATGTATTGCTCAAAAAACTCACAAAATATCTATAATACCAAAATTCTAGGAAGTTATTCTATATTAATCCTCAAAGTTTATCTTGGGGCTATGTGCTCTAATCAGTGTTTATCTAAATCTAGCTTCCAAGGATAGTACTAAACTACCTCTGATACCAACTGTAATGCCCCGACCCCAGTTACCCAGAGTCGGTGCATTACTTCGTAACATTGGCATGATCACAAAAGATCAAGTCTCGAAAGAAAGATTAGTTTAGTATCCTTGTAAACACTATATACCTTCATAAATGTTACATTACATCATAAAGTGAAAAACTAATAACAATGTCTTCATAGTCCACACTCATATCCACTTATGACTATCCCTGCAGGTCATTCATAAAACACTTCTTCACATCCTGGAAAATATTAAAACATTGAAAGGGGTGAGCTCAGATGCTCAGTAAGGATAACAATATAGCAGAAGCTTTCATAAACAAACATTAAAATTTAAGGCAATGTATAACTAAAGGAAAAGCCTTTTAAACGTGAACGTTAGCATAATATGGAAAATGTAAAATGAAATAATGCCATTTACTTACTCACATGGATATTCTACTAGTCGAATATTCACATGAAATATCAATAACCACTTTAATAATTATGGAATGCATAATGCCAAACTATCATAACAACGTAGCAAAGGCCTCGTGCCAAGAAACTAGTTTGTCTCATGAGACCTACCGATGCATCGAGGAGCTATAGCGGGCTCCACCCATCACTTATTAAGTCCAATTCATTTCTCATATGAACAGGTTTAAACATATCATAAACTATAACATAATTGTATCACAGAAAACGTTCATAAAGGAAACATAACATTTCCACGTTTCAATAACAAGATATCAATACAACACATTGATATAATAAAAACCTTATCAAAACCATTTTCAATACCAAAATAAATGAAAATTAAAACTTGGTATTTATTTTTCATTTAAAAAGAAGTTATGGCTTGTAGAGGAAGCCGAAACTCGAATAATGGTTACGGTGGTGGAGAAGTCGTTGGCACCGCATACATATGACAAGAAAAACATTCTTTTTTGTCATTTAGTAAAACTCTTCATATAAAAAGATTCCTTTTGAATAAACATAAAAGTCAAAGGGGTTTATACACCGTATAAAAGAAATTCGTGTATAAAACAAAATATGCCTCAATGAATGGAGATTGAGACAAAGTACCTTACAAAGATCATTTTTTAAATAAAATAGATATATTATGTGTATTCACTATAAGTAAACATAATTAAATTACAAATAAAATATAGGATATAATAATATCATGACATAATTTGAAAGTAGGAGATTAACCCAAAGAATAGAAATTGGGTTAAGAAGATCCCTTACCTCGTGTCTGAATTCACTCGACCGTTCTATGATCTCCTGAATAATAAACTAGAGTTAATTTATAATTTCTTAAGAACCTTTACCAAGTTTATTCTTAATTTTATATCACTTATTACCATGTTATGAACATTATGTAATTATTTAAGTTAATAACGGTCGTTTTGTCGATCTTTGGTACTTGAGTCAAAAATAAACTTCTTATAATTACAAGTTATTCATGTGGTGAAATATACATTATATCCAGAATTATATTCATGATATAGATATCATATATATCATATATATCCAGTATATACATTCATTTATAATATTACGTAACATTTAGAGGTAATAAATGAAATGCACCGTTCATGGAGACGGTAAGCCGTACGTACGCATGAACGCTACGTTCATTTCTATTTCGTATTTAATGGAATGAAATCATAATGATATAAATATATAATATAAGTAATGTATAATATATTGTATAATAACATTTACTCCATCCTTTATACATCCCACATATGGCATTAACGATTCAAATCACTTTGAGGGGGCGGTAGTCCGCACTTCCTAAAATGAAATTATCGCGTTTACCCATAATGGAAACCATAAAGGTATTCCATAAAAGAAAAATAAAAAATCATAAGTAAAAAAAATAATATATATCATATATAAAAATAGTTTAATCATAATGGCCACCATTAGAGGTGTTATATGAGTGTTGAACAATCATCGTTTCGTGAGGCAAAAATTCGCCATCCACAGAAATAGTATGTTCTTTAACCATTAGATGTAGGTGTGTGTAAGTGTAGCTCGAATACTTCTTATAACAACATCCTAGTATATTGAGGATACTGTTTTTGATACAAAATAAATCAATAAAAAGTGTTTAGGGGGTTGGAGAAGAAAAATAAAACAAAACAACATTAGAGAAGACATTACCTTAAAATCGGGTAACTCTTTTTGATTTGAGCCAAAGGATTCCTTGGGAAGAGTTCTGCCCAATGTGAGGCTTCTAGGAGTAAGAGGGGGAAGTTGGAAGAGTATTTGGGCTGAGGTTGGCTGAGCCAAATGGCTTGAATGTGTGAATGAGGTGGTAGGGGTGGGGGCCTTTTATAAGAGGAGAGGAGGGGTACTCTTGGAAAGTAATGAAATGTTACTTTATTATACAATGGTTTTCGGATTTTAAAGGTCCCACACTTATAGAATTCGAGGATAAGGTGATAAGGGTTCGAAATATTCTCATTAAATAGGCTTTGGACAAGTTTAATGCTTATATTTTACATTATCCTTCCATTTTATTAAAATCGTTAATTAATGAGGTAATCGCCGCACCATCATGGTGTCATAAATAATTTAATTTATTTAATGTCTAAAAATTATAAAAAAAATATAATTATGTAGGAAATATTTTTATATTTGTAATTAATATTTATATTCAAAAATAAGACTTGTATAACCCAATTTAAAAAATTGTTTTAGTAAAATAACTCTTGTTTGTGACCTTTTTATTTTAACATTAAATAAAAAGTTATTTATGTCCTTTTCCTACCAAAGTGGCTCCATGGGGTCCCCAAGTTGACCCATGGATTGTCTTGGTCGGCCATGACACATCCAATAGTGGTTGGACAAGTGTAAAGGTCATTCTATATTTTTATAATACTATTTTTAACTTAAATTTCACTAATTACCTTTAATCGCGATTAATTAAACTTAAAAGTTACTATTCACCAAAAAATTATTTTAATCCCATTGAACCACATTTTACTTTCTAATGACAGCCATGTATGTCAGATTTTTTAAAATCAAATCACAGAAGTGGTAATGTTTCATTTAAACGAAAAATCAGTTTTTTAACTACCACTTAGTGGTTTCATTATTCATCAAAAATTGAAGTTTTTCAGAACAATGCCAAAATTTCACCCTAAGATATATTTGATATTCCGAATCCAAAAATGATTTCTATTTTACAATATTAAAAACATATAAGTTGCATTAATTAATTTTATAATTAATTACCGCTATCACAACAAATAGCGTGTTTTTAAGAAACAATATATATCAAAAGATTGACAATTGTTTATCTCCAATTTCAAAGTGAAATTAATTCTAATGTAAACCATTGGATAAAATAGTAAAAATATATTCTAATTATACATTAAAACCACTCAAAAGTATAATTTATCAGTATAAATTATTTTGATTAAAAAAGTTGTTTTAAGTATTTTTCACTATTCATAAAAAAATGGAAGTTCTCAGAAAATTACAAAAAATTCAACTTAGAATAATTTCGATATTACAAAAACAAAAATGAATTCCATTTTGAAATATAAAATTTCTACAATTTTAAAAAGTGGGTATTACTATTCTTAATGGCTATTTTGATTAGTCTCAGTGTGTTAGAACTTGAAGTTGCGTACAATGTAAGCTATTGCATTATTGAATGAGAAGCGTATCGTGGAAGCTCGGGGTGTTACATAATTATTTTTATATATAGTTATATTTATTCTTATATTAAAATTGATAATATTAATATGAATTTATTTATTTATATTGATACATATATATTTATTCATATATTAGTTTATATATATATATATATATTTATTTGTATATTAATTTATATTTATATTTATTTATATATATATTTTTAGTTGTAAATTATTATCCGTATATTTATTTGTATATTAATATATATATTTATATGTTTAGTTCCAAATACCTTTATAAAATATGTTTTCTTATGTGTGTTTATAAATAAATAAATAAATATATACAAATATATATACAAGACACACACATGCAAATACATATATATATATATACGAATAAATACATATATGTGAGTATTTGAAAATCCATAGAATGTTAAAACGAGCATAACTTCTTATCCAGAAGTCTGTTTCAACTCCGAAACCAATAAAATAGATTAAAATGAAACAATCTTTGATATGATATGTATTACAGGCCTAGAAGAAATCCAGATCAGATGTTATACCTGTTTGAATGATAAAAAATCGGGGTATCCCGACTAAAATCTTAGTTTTGGAGGCCTTCTAGGCCTTTTCGGCCTTGAAAAATGTGACAAAAAGTTTTCATGGTTCACTAGCACATAAATATCATCAAAAGCTTCGATTTGATATACTGTAGATCTCAAACGGACCCCCCAAATCAAAATTTATGGACGTTTGAAGTTTGAGTTAAATTGTAAACTTATTTTGGATCTTTTATTGATTTTTTTGATATTTTTTTTTCTTCCAATTGTTATTAAAGGATTATTAATCTATGATAATTATGAAATTATTAATTAATATTACTTTTTAAAATACTTTAATGACATTTTCATAAAATTTATTATATATTAAACATAATAGTCAATTTATAAATATCTAAAACATATTTAAAATATATATATTATATTTATATCTATAAAAATATACTTATATAAGACTATATTATTTTTTATAATTTTTTGGATATATAAACTTTATCAATGCTAATAAAAAAGGAAGATAAATCACCCCCCCCCCCTTTATCTACAATACTAAAAAAAGTGTGGATTAAGGGGTCCCCTTTATCAAGGCTAAAAAAATCACAGCTAAAGGGAAGCCTTTATCAGTGCAAATAAAAGCACTGATAAAGGGTCACTTTTAACAACCCTATGAAAAGAGCCATTTATCAGGTATTTTTTAGTGCTGATAAAGCCCCCCCCCCCTTATCTGCGGTTTTTCTTTGTGTCATTAAAGGGTGGAGCTATGAAAACTAAATTTTGTGATAGTGCTTTGATGGGTTTCCAGACTCACCTCCTAGCCTAGGAATAATAATCACTACTACAAAGGTAAGGACCTATAGTGTTACACAATATATTATTCAAAAGTCTGGCCTATTTTAATTAAATAATAGTTTAGGGCATGTTGGTCCCCACCATGGATGTAGGTGATATTTCATAGTGAACGATCACTATGAAATATATAACTTTAATATTATTCAATTTATAACAATGAATTATCAATTTTTTTCTCACTATATTAATAAATAATTAAGGAAATATAAAAAATATATTTCTCTCCAAAATATCACCATTAAAGGTTTTTCATATATTTAATAGGAGAAGTAAGTTGAGTTAATTACTTGAATATTATCAAATTATGTTATTTTATGTCACAAGTAAATGATAAATGACATTTAGATACATTTTCCAAGTCATTTAGTTTATTGAGGGCTTATTGAGAAGGTTTGATTTACAAGGGGGATTAAGTGAAATTTTATGGACATTAAATCTACCTATATGAGACATGATAAGTTAATAAATGATTAACCATTCATTCCCTTGAATTTGATATCCTCTCTCAATTCTACTTCAAATTCTATAGTGAGAAAGAAGATATCTAGGAAACCTGATCCAAGTTCATCATCCGAGATCAGAGGAATGTTGTTTAGGAGATCAAAAAAAATGTCCCAAGCATCATTAATTATTTTTTATATCACCCATAGATTGATGTTTAATGTACCATAGTTTCTTGAATAATTTTTAGAGGATCTATTGAGATCTAATGTTCATTACCTTAAGCAATGAATTCTTGTCAAGAGAAGAACATGCTACTATCAACAAAACAAATGAGGTAAGGGTTTGATTTTATTTTGATGATTAATTCCTCTAGAATGATATCCTTGTATTGTAATAGATTGTATTATATCATTAAATATGACATGAAGACATTGAATCAGTATTAAAATTTCAAATCACTTTGTATCACGCTTCTTATGTGCCCGCATGGCCAAAATTTTGTATAATAGTGTTTGTGTGAGGAATTAAGATGAAGTGAAATTATTTTGATAATAAATTTCAGTATAGGCCATCACAATGGTCCCAACATCTATGTTGAAGCTTTTATCTGTGGTAATATGGCTATGTTATGGCCATCTAATGTTTGAAATCAGATTTAAATCATTGTTTTTTCATTATAAAAGTTAAGAACACAACTAAACATGTATATATTTTACAAAAATGTATATATTCATGTGTTTGTGTGTGTGTAGGGGGGTACTCGCGCACAGATTATAATTGTGTAATGATGTTTAGTGATGAACCTCGATATTCTGTCTTTGAAACCACAAATGGAATAATAAGTCATGGGGGTGCATTTATTTCACATATAGTAATCAAAATAATTAAAATAATTAAATCCTATTTGAGTTGTCTAAATAATTAATGAAAATAATATATATATATATATATATATATATATATATATATTAGTGGATAAGGCTAGTGGTTTAGCTACCTACCAATTTCCATTCCCCTATAACTGGGGTATGGAATATTTCATCGGATATTGGAGGTGAATGTTTATATATAAATATATATAAGTGATGACTATGGGTGAAACCTCTCCCATTACAATGGGATTCAAAAAGGGGTTGCATCTGTATCAGCCATCCCTACTAAAAGTTGCTTCAAATCGACCCAAATCCCACAAGGTCTAACTCTTCCTAACTCATATATCATATCCAGCTTGCCTATTGACATGTATACTACTCAGGTGTTATATTTATATATTATGAGCCTACAAATATTACCTATAAATCTAGAAATAATTAAAAAAATTATATTTAAATAATTAAAAAATATTTTCAAACAGTGTGATTTATGAATTATAAATTAAAATTATGAAATAATTATTTAAATTCATAATTAATTCCCTCATGAAAATTTTATTTCAAATATAATCTTATTCTATAAATATATCATGTTTCAACTGATCATAAGTGATACTGACCTATATTTTCCTAGTTCTTTATTTCGTTATTTAATTATTCCAATGCATGGGATATTTATAATAATTAATTAATGTAAAAGACAGTCTACAAATCGTCCCCTCGTTCTCTTTATAATTATATAAATATGGGTTTCATGCTCACAATGAATATTATTTATCTATATTCCATATTTCTATGTTTCCTTCACCTATGTTTTGTATTTATATATAATTATGAAGATAAATTAATCAACAGACCATGCCAAGATTAGGGGAAATATCTGATAATACGTACACACATTGTAAGGGGTGAGAACTTAAATATGAGTCTGATGAAATTTTGGTATATAACCATAGTGTTTTTAATGATTAATTTTCTCAAAATTGATCAAACAGTAGTAAGAACTAATGGTCAATCACATCACTTTATTTATTTATGGATTATTTTTGTATTTCATGAATTTTTTATGTTTATATGATCACATTGAATAATAAAGGATCTTGCATAAATAAAATTGGATAATATGTGGTGTATTTTTTGATTAATCATAGTCAATATTTAATTGAGATCACATAGTACATGCCACTTAAACACAAAAATTATTACATTCTATGGGAATTATTAAAATATCACAAGGATATATTATGTCATAATTATTTCCATGAAATAAATTTGGAAAAAACCATATATATGAGGTGATCCTTATCCCTTGTTTAGGGTAACTCCTATTAATGTATAGTTCATAGGAAAATATTGGGTTCACATAACAAAAATATTTAGAAATGAAATAGCTATACCTATATTGTTTTAACATTATTGGAAAATTGTTGAGCTAGTCACGGTTACAATTTCCAAAATTTGTAACATCACTCAATAGTTCAAGGACATACAAGTCAATATTATTGGTCTTTTTAAAATCATACCATGAAACTCTTATAGTAGTGGTAATGTCATATATTCGAATATGAGGTGTGGTTTTAAGCACCTTTTCTACTATAACACTAAACTGACTGTGTATTTTGAATCTAGTAGTTGAGGGATACTGGGATTCAATAAAATAAGGGGTGAAATTTAATGATTAACTAATTTTTAATGTTTATTTATAACAAATACATAGTAATAATCACTAAAATGTTATTTTCTATAGATAAAATGGAAAACATCACTAATAGTTCAATATCACTCTAATTAATACTCGATGAAGATAATATCTTGACTAAAAATAAATTTCATGAGTGGTACAGGAACTTTCACATAGTAATACATTAAGAGTAGAATATATATGTTCTATAATCTAAAATTCATACTACACCCACATTGGAGAAATAAATATAGGTAAATTTAAGTATAAGAATATTTTTTCTAAAAATAAAGATATATAATGCATCATGTTTTCATCAATATCTTGTGAGCTAAAAAAGATAAATTTGGATGATTATTAATATAAAATGTTGTCTCATATAAAATAGATTTCCCATGAGATATAATAATAATAAAGATATGATAAATTTAGTGCAATTTATAGGTGAAGGCTAGTATAATGGAGTAAAAAAATTCCTTATGTTCTCAAGATTATTGGGAATATTTATTGATTGGAATCCCTTGGGTTCATGATGAACTAGAAACTAATGACTAATCTCATTATTTTCTCTTTACCATTTGGCTTCTCAAATTTCATGATTAATTATAGCATTAATGACATTGAAAATGTCACTCCTAGATCTATTTGATTTAGTTCTACAATCCAATAAGGATATCAAGAAGAACGAATCTTTAGTCCTTATGGAGAATTAATATATGAAGGGAAAATCTAATGTGATAGAGACTTAACCTAATCCAAAGACATCAATACACCACCACAGTAAGAGGAAAAATATTGTAAGGGAGACTAATATGTAGTATTGTTTCTTCATTTCATGTGGAAATAAATTCTTCTGGTAAAATAGATAAAACATTTGGAAAAGGAAGCAAGGTGATGCTACTTCTTTAAGTATATTTTTCTTTGAATTCAAGCTATCTATTTCTAACATTCGGGTATTGGATGCATCATTTTTATCACATATTTATATTAAAATATAAGAACCATGTATATTTAATAGGGTTTTAATGGATGAGGTATATATTCATCCGAAAAATTGTGAAAAACTAGAAGACTTAGAATTAATAAATTACTCTCTCACTTTAAATAATGGTTTAGTTCTAATAAATAATTTTTATTATATACCATATATGAACAAAAAAATAATATTAGTTTTAATATTATAAACTATGGTTTTGTATTTCATTTTGGGAAATAAATTTTGTCTATTTTTTAAAGATAACATATATTATAGTATGGAATATGTTGAAAATGAATTGTAAATACTTAAACTTGGAAACATTGTTTGGGAAATCATTGAAAAATATATCGAGAACGAATTTTATCTTACATACATATGGAACTTTAGTATATTTAATGTAAACAAAAAGTTTCTAAGAAAACTACTTCAATATGGGTATATAGACTATATTAAGTAAAAACCATTGGATGTATGTCACTATTTTTTACAACAAACAAAAGACCAATATTCCTTTTAGTGGGAAAGGATAAAGCTCTATAGAACTAATAGAATTAATTCATACTGATGTTTGTGGTTAATTTCCACCAAAGTGATGAGATTATTTTACTAAATACAAACCTATACTAATGACTATAGTTTGTATGGTTATATCTACATATTGAGGAATAAGTTATATTCCATTCATAATTTCATGGAATACAAAAATAAATTAGTTAATCCTCTTGGTAAAAATAATAAAATGCTATGCTCAGTCAATTTCATAGAATATCTATATTAGGAATTAATCATTTACTTGAAGGTGTGTAGGATAATATCCCAAATCACTCTTATTTATAAAAATTAGTTGAATATTGTAATTAATAAGAGTAATTGTACATCTCTTGACATGGTAAGATAAATTATGGGTCTTAAAACACTACCATTATCCTTTTGGGGATATGTACTATAAGAAATTTTATACACTAAACCAAGTACAAAATATAGAAACATATGGTATACCATATAAGTTATGTTATAGAAATAAACCAACTCTATCTCATATATGTGCATAGAGATATGGTTAATTTATTTAAGACAACATCAAATGAAAATTTAACATCATAAAGTACAAAGTGAATCTTTATAGGATATCCAATAGAAACAAAATTATATTGCCTATATAAACCTTTTGTATAATAGTTACTATGGTTCGAAAATCCATTTTTCTATAAAGAAATGAATTTTATTTGAAATATTCGGATCAATATCGACTTTAATGATGTTGATCCTCTAGATGCATAAGAATTAGTGTAGGATCAATATCTATAAGTGAAAGTGGTAAATTAAGATATTTTTGAGACATGTGTATTGTATAGGATTATTAGAGAGTTTATCAAACCAAAAGGATATGGTTTTATTATAACTAATAGGGGAGAAACATTACTCCTAGATTATGATGAACCTATTACCTATCGGCATTCAATTTATTGAAATGATGCAGATAAATGACCAGAATCTATGTTTTCTAAAATAGAGTTTATTTAGAAAAATCATCTACGGATTTTTGGTATAACCTCTATATAATGTAAAACCTATTGGATGTATGTGGATATTCAATAAAAATATATAAATTTATTGTAATGTAAATAACTATTTGGATTTTTTGTTTTTAAGGTTTTTAGGAAATGTTAAGGCGTTAAATTTTTTGAAAACTTATCAAGAGTCATGATATTAAAATACATAAGAATATTACATTCAATATAAGCCCTCCATTATTATCTAATACTGAAAAGGATGTCAAAAATACCTTCCAAAATGATAATTTGGTTGAAGATGCCTCTATGAAATAATCCAAACAGTTTATCAAGTCAAAAAATTCTAATAACGTCTTTAATATATAGAGATACATTTATGGATTGATGCAAAAATCATGATTAGGGAATTATTATTTTAACAAGGCTATAAGATAATTTTTTTGTGTGTTAATAATTATAGATAAATCTATGTCTATAAATAGTTTAGTGTGAATGTTATAATTTTACTATTATTATATATTGATGACATATTAATCATGATAAATGAAGAGAAAGTATTACAATCAGTTAAAAATTTGTTAAATGAATTCTTCTCTATGAAAGAATGAGATGAAGTAATATATATTTAAGGGATCAAGATCTATCAAGATAGAACTTAGTGGATTCTTGGGCTAATTGAAGGTACATATATTGACAAGGTACTCAAAATATATATTGTAGAAAAATATAATAGTGGATTATTGACAATAGAACAAGGGGTAAATATATCTAATAATATGTGTCCACAAACATTGGAGGATATTGAAAGGGTGACTGAAAAAACTTAAACATTTATAGTGGGATTTATCATATATTCCATGATTGGAACTAAGTTTGATTTCCCCTTTTATTTAATAATGGTTATAGTATATCAATCTAATCTAGGAAATCTACATTGGGTAGCTGTGAAAATTGTCCAATTGTACTTGTAACGTACAAAGGATATGATCATGGTATATCTAAAAGGTAAAGAACTTGTAGTGAGGAGATACAATAATTCTAGTTTCTAGAATGTTGTTAATGATTTATAACATATTGTTGTTGAATAATAAATTATTTTAGCACTTATTTTTATGAAAAAGTTCCAGAAGGATATGGAGATGGAATTTAAATCCATAAAAATGAATAAAATCAAAGATTAAAAATAATAATACATTGATAATTCTCTATATGATAAATAAATAGATGAATATCATGGTAGAATAATGTCTCTTATCTAAAAAAAGAAAATTGATTATCACATACAAAGGTAAACACAAGACAAAATTTATCATGAGTGGTGGAAGTCAATACTTTATAATTGATTGTATAAAGAAGGAAATTGTTAGGTGTGAGGTTGACGAACAAGAATAATGTTTTTAGAAAATTATATGGATTATGATATCTAAGGAAATTTAGATAAATATTGAGAGAATGAAAAGAATCCAGATAATAAAATAAGAAGTATTTGGATTAAAGAAGAGGAAAACTTTTTTACTAAAGGATTTCAATTAGAGTTAAAAAACATACATGTTTATGAACTTTAAATTCCATCATTAAAAATATAACTAAATCTCAAGTAGTGATGAATAATGTGAGTAGGATTACACTAAAAAATTATTGAAATATTTTTTTGAATATTTTACTATGAAAAAAATATAAAGAATCATATATGGTATTAAATAAATAAAATGGGAATAGAAAAAAAGTGAATATTATTAAATCCTGAATGAAGATGATTGTATTAATTTTCTCAATATTATAGAGGTGAGAACTGTATAATAAGATAATATTTCAAAAATCCTTTGATGTAAAACTTATTTCACATTAGTAGAAGTTGAAAATCATGAAATAAAATTATATTATTTCTAAAAATAACATAAATATAATGAGTGAATAATTAAATAATTTTTGAAAATAAAAGGTAAATCATATCTACATATTGAGAATTTTTCCCAAAAATTCAAGTAAAATGTGGCCATGTAAATCCTAACAGTGTTAAATATATTATTAATAATTTTTAAAGTTTGAAATATAATTATGTAATTTTTTTGGATAATAAAATTCATTATAAATATAATATGGTATCTATGGGAGCTTGGGAAATTTTACAAGGGCCACTCTCTAATACATAGGCAAAAAACTGGGAAAAATATTTCTAGATAGTATTAATATTTTTATTTGAAATAACTCATACTATCATTGAAGATCAATATTTAAGGGATATTGTTGGAGTTATGGAAACTACACATATAAGGTGTATATTTTCTAGTACAACATGTCTTATACCTAGAGTCAAAGAAGGCAGGAATTGAGGGGGGATACTCAAGGAAGAATAAAAATAATTCTATGTAATGGAAAGTTAGAACATGGATCAACTATATTTTTACAATTGAAAAATAATATGTCATTTTGAATAAATTTAGGGAATGTGTGGACAAAATTTTCAGTTTCTTAAATAATTTTTAACTACACTTCCTAGAAAACAACCACAGGCTATAGAAGTATATAATTTTTATTTAAACAAGAATACTAAGATGTCATATCTTATTGAGGTGTATTTCAATTAAATTAATATAAAAACCCATGTATACTTGAAAGAGGGTTTTCATCAAACATAATTAAAGATAAAAAATATATAAAATTATAATAGATGATGATGGTGGATTAGTTATATTTGTAAATCAGATATTTTCTTAAATTAGAGGAGTTGTTACAACTACGATTGAAACTCAAAAATTGAAACCCAATGTTTCTTTATTTATAGAAGGTATAAAAAATAATTTAATGCATGTAATAAAATTTATTAATGATAGTAAGGGATTTTTCTTATGTAACTCGGGATTAATTGTTTTTTTAAAAAAAGAAGATTTATCGCTAAGGGGTAAAGGACTAGTGGTAACCTATTCAAAATTTAAAATCCAAGTGTTTCTTTCTTTTTGTGTTCAAAATATGACATTATTATTTAGAACAGAGGAATTTTACATATTATTCATAGGATTATAAAGAATATCTAAAAGGTATATGTGGTGAAATTAATTTCATAACAAAAGATATAAATATATTTCCTTTGTGAAATTGTAAAAAAGGAAATCTTATGCAATATAGTAACAAAAAGGTGTAAATTCTATCTATTATGCCACATAAATTTATATATTATACTGTTTTTGGGTTAATGAGACATAAATGAAATCAAAGTAATTATTATTTTGTACACTTAACTAATTATTTCACCAATATGGATAATGTGGTGTTTATGTAGCATAAATTTTATGAAGTGGAGATGATCAAAATAATTAAAAGTGAAGTTGAAGAAAATCATGGATTCGATATCAAGAAGCTAAAAATAGATAATTTAAGGGAGTTACCTAGTACATATTTTGAATAATAATTTTTAAATCAAGGGATTAAACATCAATATAATTCTACCTATACACCCCAATATAATGGAGTTATATAAAAAATAGAGATTTATTGAAATAAAAAGAACCATTATTTCTAAATTTTATGTTTTAATATTCTTCTAGAGACATGATGTAAGTACATTTGGGAAAATTGAAAATACATTTTTATTTATAACTAAATAAAACCTGAATTACTGTGAAATATGATATAATATTAATCTCCCAATGGAGCATTTCAAATTGTTTTGTATACAATACTTAATATAATTTAAAAATATATATTTTAGCATATTTGATGAAAAATTTGTAAAGAAAATTTTTATTTTATGTTTATAAAAATACTGAGGAAAAAATATTGGAATAAAATAAAACACAAGATTTTAGACCTCTATGATTTGTATATCATTGACAATTATCCTTATTTGCGTGAGAAAAATAATAAATATTTAATAAAATCTTATAATGACAACATGAACAATTAATTAAATTTGATTGAATAAGATAATAGAAATATAGAGACAAAATTCTAAAATTAATGGATATTACATCATTTTAGATGAATATTTAGTACATTGAAAAAATACATGGCCAATGACCATAATAGTTTACTGTATTTGTAAACAATGAAATAAAATCTTCTATCCCGATGAAATATCTTAATCATATCCCATAAAGATATACACCATTAGTACTTCTACCTAAAACCTTTTTTCATAACCTGGGGAAATGAAACATAAGAATGGGGGGAGATCAAATGCTCAGTAAGGGTAAACAAGAGGGATATGTAAGAATAATCAGAAGAATCAGTGTATGAGAACACGACCATGAAAATCTATGATCATACCCTAAAAATCAAAGATAATATATATGAATAATTCCATAAATAATGTTAGTACATAAGACATTATTCGTAAAGAAATAAAGAACATAATCCATGAAATCATAACACAATAATTAAAGATAAAATAGTGGAAAACACATTAACTTATAATATTATTTCTCTAGTATCCAAGGCATCACTAGCAAGATCATCTTGATAGTATAGGTTCACTCCCCATACCATCTTGGAAGTCATGGTTCACTCCCATGTCTATCTTAGTAGCATGAGATCACTCCTCATACCATCTCCATAGTCATGGTTCACTCCCATGGCCATCTTAGTAGAATGAGTTCACTAAATATACCATCTAGGTAGTCATGGTTCACTCCTATGACCATTGGATCATTCCTAAGACCATCTTATCATATCCAATAAGATATAAATATTTACCCAATACATTGGAGTGAGATATAGGTCTCATCCATCTCCTTGTGAAATCAAAAAAACATGCTTCACAAAATCATAAGCAATAGTATCTTATCCCATTAAATGAAATTGTTATCATAAACATGTTACTATATCCTAACCTGTTAAAAAGATACAAGTTCATAATAATTTCATCAAAACCATAACCCGTAAAATAGAAATAGATTTCAAAAACATATAACCCATGAAAGATAAATTAGTTTCATAGAGACTATAACATTAAAAATATCAACTTCCTTAATTTAATTTGAATGAAACCATTAGATCATTTTCTACAAGGCCATTAATAACATCAACAGATGTCATCTTAGATGGAAAATAATTTTGAAATGTCTTTCAAGAACATTACTTGAGGAAAATATTCTTTATTATTTAATTTTTTTAATACATAAAACCATTTGACCATAATTTTCATATAAAATTACTTTAAATCTTATGAAGAAGACTTGAAGTCATTTGAAAACCTTTTTCCTTGAAAACATAGAAAATAATCTTCAAAAAATATTAAAAAAAATTACCTGAAAATAAATTGAAAACATATAAATAAATTTTAGAAACGTTTTGAAAAAAAAATCCTTGAAAACTTATAAAAGAAACTTAAAAATGTTTTGAAGGCCATTTTTATTGAAAACTTACAAAAGAAACTTAAAAACGTTTTCAAACACATTTTTCTTGAAACCACTTAAAAAAAATACATTCTTAAAAATTATCCCTTTAAACATGTAAGGGGATATTCATAGAAATGAAGGAAGGTAAATATATACAAGTCATATGAGTTAAAATGAATATTCCATTTTATCATGGTAAAAAGTCTAAAAATGCCCTTATCGGAAAGCCATAATAATATTCCATTGATAAATGGTAAAATAAAAAAATTTTGAATTTTTTTTAATGATCATAGGATATTAGAACAATATTATTGGAAACAATTTTTTGAAAACATGGTTTTAAAAGAACAATGATTTCCGACAAAAGAGATGGTAAAGTCAGAATTTACTAAAAACACATTCGTAACAATATTATGTAGAAAAGAGTAGAAAAATAGTTCCAATCCATTATCATATTATGAATATTTATAGTATAAGAAAATTAATAAATTTTCTTGAGAGATTGATCATAATATTTCATCATATAAATCATAAACATAATCCATCTTGAAAAGCAATGAGGTGTTTCAATAAACACTTATAACTTGTTAAGTTGGGGTAAAAATCTACAAGTAAGAAAAAGGAAATTAAATGAATCATAAAATATCATGAAAAGTTTGAGATTAATTATATGACACGTAAAATTGAAGTATATACATCTTTAAAATGAATTTATGTGCATATAAAAACATGAGTCTAAATGAAGGAAAATTGAGACAAAACTACTTTACTGATTTGGTAACTTATTAAACAAAAAACTCATGAAAGAAAGGTCATAAAATGGATATTTGAATACATATAAATTTATTTTAGATATACATTGAATAAAATAATGTTATGTACATATACCACACAAAAATAGTGGTAAACACACTATGTATCTCACTGAAATAAAATGTGAGATGAAATCCCCTTACCTTGTGTCTTGATTCTCATTGTACTCAATCAAACCACCTATATAATAAATATAAAGTTTTTATAAATGCTTTACATAACCATATTATTAAATATAATACCATATATGGTTTTATTATGACCTTATATTACCCATTTGTTGACCATCCTATGTTAAGGTTTCACATCGGGTAATATTCATTTTGTTTTTCAAAAGTGTCTTAATTTGATATATTGTTGGTCCACATAATTATATGAAAATTACAGAATGTAAAACATTATATAAATTAAATTTATATACATTACATGTGTATTATAACAGTCTACATAATATTATTGTAATAAAAGTAATACATCATTCATGGAGATAGTTGGACATGTGTATGCATGAATGCTATTTCTGTTTAATTGTGGTGTTGAGAGAAAGAAAGTAAAGAAATATATATATATATATCATTATTAAAGTAGTTTCATGATATCATATATATCATATATATTAACTAAATTCGCCTTTAATATAATCCATGTAGTGTATTAGTGAATCATATCGCATTGAGGGGATGGTAGTCCACACTTCCTCAAACGATATTATCATATTTACATAAGTTGGATAAGAGAAAGGTATGATCCAAATAAATAATAAAGAATAATAAAGAAATTATAAATATCATATATATATTATATAAATATATTTTACATCATAATTTCCACCATTATAGGTGATAATTGAAAAATTAACAATCATCATTTCATGAGGCATCAGTTCGTTGTACGTTGAAACATTTTGTTTGATACCCATTAGATAGAGGTGTGTGTAAGTGTTGGCTGAACCGTTTCATTATTAAAATACTAGTATATTTAGGATACTGGGTTTTTTATATAATAATATAATAAATAGAGTTGGAGGGTGTGTATATGGAAAATAAAATAAAGTATTTGAGAGAAGATGTTACCTCTTACTCGGGTAACTTCTTTTGGTTTATTCCAAAAGGCTTCCATGGATTGCCTTTTTCACAAAGGAAAGATTAAATGAGGAATGGAGGATTTCTAGAAAGTGAATTGGTCAATGATTTTCAGAAATTAAGAGGTTTTAGAGGTGTGAGGAGGTGGTATATATGGAGTCTTTTAATAGGGAAGTAAAAAGAATCACTTGGAATTTTTAGAAACAAGTTAGGTGTACACATGTTCTTACCAAACTAAAGTCATAAAAAAAACACAAGACTTTAATGATAGTTTTCAAACTATGGATATAAAATGGGTTTTTTAAAAGTGGATATACCATCTTACCTTTATTTTATGGTTCAATTCATAATTAAACTTAATTTTTCCTTCTTCGCTATGGTTAATTTTAATAACATTTACTAATAATTTTTGTCAAAAATTTACGTGGTCTTGATAGAATATAATTATAATTCTAATAAAATTTTGTATGTTAGTTTTTTGAAATTCAAATGAAATAATCATCCAAATTAAAATTACTGCTTATCCCATATACGGGATGAAATAATGGGGTTTTTAAGTAGAAAAATGTTCACAAGTTTATTAAGATTTCGTATTCAATTTCAATGTGAAACTGATTATAATAAATTAAATTTTGTTAATAGATTTAATATTTATCTAATGTGAACATAAGAAAATTTTATAATATCATTTAACATTAATAATTAATTAAACAAAAATATATTTTTTAACTAAAAAAAAAGATATTCACTATTCATAAAAAAATAAGGATTCTCAGAAATATCCCAAAAATTTACCCTAGGATAATTTGGAAATTATGAATTAAAAAATGAACTTTATTTTATCAAATTAAATTGATAAATGTGTTTATAATTAATTTTACAATTAAAATTGTTTCATTCTAGAAAACAATGTTTTTAATATAAATGGACATTTCCAAAATTTATATCTTTCATTATCAATATGTTGTTTATATAAAAAATTTGAAATATACTTGAAAAGTAGTTATTAATATTACTATAACTATTTTTAATTAATAGGTTATAATTATTTCATTTAAATAATTACAAAAAAAAGATGTTTTTTAGAAACTCAGTGTTCTGTATATCTTACGCAATGTCAGTATTACGTGTAACGAATGCCAAGTTGTACATCAAGTCAGTGTTGGGTGTAATGTGTTAAAAGTTGGTTCCATGTAATAGAAATATTTTAATTATCTCATTATCATAAATACATTAAAATTTAATTTATTTGGTTAAAATAACTTTATAATAACAATAATATTTCCTTTTACATTCAATCGGTTTTCATATTTGTTTATAATTAATTGGTAACATATAAATTGAAATTATATTGTGTAAACCATATATTTTCTAAGATTAGTTATTAATATTCATAACCTCTAATTTAACTTCATGTTTTTATCTTATTATATTAAATAATCATATTTTAATAATATTTTATTGTTCGGTAAACCCTGTTCTTTTGTGTTACGCTTGTCATCGAGGGATATCATTATTGCGTATAATGCAAGATAACATTGGTGTTCCATGCATAGTAAGGAAAAGATTTAATTTCACATAATGAATGATTAAATTGGTGTTTCATATAATACTAGACAAACATAGTGCTTTAATATAAAATAATCTATTTTTAGTGTTCCCTAAAAAGTATATTATAAAAAGTTTAAATTAATTTGAAAAAAAAATAACTCACAAAATATCATGGTGTTACAAGAATTAAATAAAACTATTCAGATATTGATTCAGATTAGACTAGTGAGGATGAATTCATTTTGTAATATATAATACATAGGTATAAATTTTTTCAAAAACACGTTTCAATTAAAAATATTATTAAAAATTACAATGTAATAGTTTTGAATATAATAAAACTAAGTTGTAATAATAAATCATTCCTAGTATAAATACATAATAAATAGTTTTCTTCAAAGGTATTTTTTTATATGGAGTGAGTAAATTAAATAAATGAGGAGTTTGATAAAATTTAAATGAATTAAACATGATTTATTGTTCCTAGACTATAAAGATAGAATATCATTATAATCAACTGTTTTTTCACAAATAAGCTCATTGTTAAATGTGATATTTCAATGAACAGTGATAGATTAGTATGAAGAAGTTAATAATAAGTTAAACTTATTGACTTTTAAGAGAAAATTTCACATTTTTGATGAATTTATGTAATAATAATGTTCATTCTTATTTTATCACGAAAGATATATAAATTCTACCAATGGATGTGAAATCTATTTTCTTGAATGGAGATATTGAAGAAGGGGTATTTTTTGAGAAATAATAAATGTTTTTCCTTAATAATAATGGTCTAAAGGTGTAAATTTTCAATGTATCATTTTATGGGTTGAAATAGACCCCAAAAATTGGTATTCTAAAATGTAAAATTGATTAAAAGAAATGTATTTCACGAAAGGGAAGGATGGTAAAAACAAATATGTGAGAGAGATGATCATGGTTTCACTCATTTTTATTTTATAAGTTAATAATATAATTTTTTATATGTTAATGGGAGTATTATTGTGAGGAGTTTAAAATTCTCATGAAGTGGAATTTTGAGATTACTATGCCTAATGATTTGATATTATTATTGTGATTACATGTTGTGTAAAAGGAGAAATATATTTTATTTTCTCAAAAGAAATATTTCATATAATTATCATAGAAATTTGGAATGGATTACTATAAATAAGTATCTATTCCCACGATAGTTAGTGTGATGTTGAGAAAGGATTGTGTACGGAAAATTGTGAATCGGTAGGAATTCAAAAGTCTGATTGGATTTTTTTGTATTTAACATCGTTCAGAATAAATATTATTTATTTGGTGAACCTTTGTGTTTGGAATCAAACTAATCTATAATACTCACATTTTAATTCTTATAGTATATTACTCAAATACATCCATGGAACATTGATTTATGGTTTTGTATACAAAAGAGGTGAAGAAATGAGTTTCTTTTTATGCACTAATGTGGACTATGATAAGGATTATAATAACAAAAAATAAACATAGTTAGGTGAATTTTTATTATTAAGAATTTGTGTGATCTATAATTGAAATAATTAAAATAACATAAATTTAAAACTATAAAAACTATGAATATTGTTATCAAATTTTAATACACTAAAATGATTCAGGAGAAGAAAATGATGGAATACCTAAAGATGAAGGTTGAGAATCCATTGAGAATTTCCTATAACAGTCAAACTGTAATTGATTTATCTATTAATCCAGTTTAAAAATATATAAACATTCATATTGATATAAAAAATTATTTGATCTAGAAAATGTTTCTAATGAAGATATAATACTCTAAAACATTTCCACATTGGATCAAATTGATATTGTTTTAAAAAAGGAAATTCCAAGGGACAAGTTAAAAGACATAAATTTGAAAATTATTGTTTAATATTTCCTACCTTATTAAGGTATATTAATTATTCATCAAAATACTGGGTATTATATTTCATAATTGGGCGAATGTTACAAAACTCATGTGACATTAGGTTAAAGAATCCATTATTGGTTTCATTCTTAAATGGTGAATAATTTATTGATTTAACGTTGTGGGATAAAATCAAGTTCACTAGTTCCAAATTTTCTCTCTATAAGGAATATTATCCACTCAAAAAAACGTTCTTATCCAATAATTTTGTTACAAATTGTTTAATTTTGATAAAGGTTATTATTTTATATATGTTTTTGAATTTTTTTAGGTTGAAAATAAATCCATAGTGGGGGGTTGAAGAACCTATGTATTTATTGATGGCTTGTTGTAATGGTTATCAGAAGTGTGTAAGGATAATTGGAATACAATTATGAATGTATTTATCTATGTTTAAAAGGATAATGTTTTTTAAAGATAAGTTTTATAATTTTGGATCTCAGTTTTGAAAATTCTTAGTTAAAGGTTTATAAGAATTTGACAATGTATTTTAATGTGTGTAAAAAAAGTTTTATAATGAATAATATTTAATTTTTTTAATAAAAGAGAAAATACATATCTAATATGATATATAAGATCTTTTAGAGACATTTTTTCATATACTAGAATATATAAAAATAACTCTAAATCTCACTATAGTACACATGAGTATCATGGCACATGCATATGAGTAATCTGGTAGTACATGAGATTAACCCAATGGATTCAATGAATTAATCTGACTAAATTTGAGGATTTGTAAGATTATAATGGGGTTTCAACTAACACTTAATTTATTTTTAAAATTTATGTAATATTAAACTGTATTTCTTTCAAGTGATATGTAAGAATAAATTTTATGATTCTATGGTATTTATTAATGAATAAATATCACAATGAAAAATGTTAATCAATGATTCAAGATAACCATTATATCGTTGAGATATAAAGAAGATTATAACATGTGCTTAATATTTTTTTGTCGTGAGATTTACATGTGACCTAAAATATATGGAAAGGATGGAGAAGGATATATAGAACCTCAAAGGACAAAAATAAATCAAAAATATATGGAAAAGTAAATTATATGATCACAAAAGGAGCCTTAAATGATATTAGAGGAAGATTAAACATGAAAAAATGTTTCAATATAAAAATGATAATTTCAACTGATTTTGAAAATTAATTTTTTGGATAATATCATCATAATATACATATAGATATATAAATTAAATGATTAATAAATGAAAATAGAGATCAATTAGGATATAGAGGAGAATTATTATCTTTAAAATATACCGATGATCTGGTTTTATTGTTATATGTTTGGGAAATAAATTCTCTTGAAGATAAGTAATCATGAGTTCATGTTAATTTTTATAAAGGCTTCAAGAGATATCTGCAATATTGTTAAAGCATATAGAGGATAAAATGAGATCTTTTCAATTCTTTTTTGGACATTATTTTATAAACATGAGGGATCCAGTATAAAGAACTACTGGGAGATATAAGTGTTGGAAAAAATTCATGGGTTAAATATGATATCTTTGTACAAGAAGTAAATTTATTTTATTAGGATACATTAATGTCTCAAACATGTATAGAAAACAAAAAAAACATATTCACCCACATTGTGGATAAACCTTGTAAAAGTATTATGTGCTTTTGTATTCTTGATTATTTAACTTATATACTAGTGAGATTGAGATTAAAAGGGTGAGTATATATTGACTTAAATAGGTCAAATAGGTTAATTTCACTAAATAAACTGTAATAAGGGTTACAGTGATTCACACCCCCATCTTAGTGTTACACCAACCACCACATGTCCAATTCCTATAGTATATTTCACATTTAATTATAAAATCATAATAATTTATTAGATATAATTTATACTTCTACATGTTCAAACATATTCCCAGCGTACAATAAGGAACTATAATTTCTATAAAAAATATTTCTCATAAACAAACTACATTGTGTTTAGAAACAATACATACTTTTTTATAAAAATATACATTAAAAATTTATTAAACACTATATCTTATATGTTATTATATATTTTAGATAAATATTCAGAAAAAGAAGTATTTTCTTCTTTGAAATATGTCATTATTTTGTGTTGGGAACTCTTTCCCACATATTTTAATAAATAATTTGGATAAAATAATTTATCCTTCAATTTTTCTTCTTTTTCATCATTAATAACATGTTATAAAATTGGGTAATATCATAAATCATTCGTATAAAACCATTAATTTAATTTATTGGTAATAAAAATTATTCATAATAATAACTCTTTCACTGAATAATTGAAAATTATTCAGAAAAATACATTTTATATAATTTCTAAATATGTAAGAAAGAATTATTTCTCGGTCATTTCAAATATCCTAGTGACAATTCTTGACACTTTTTTGGAATTTGAAGTATCAAACAAGAAAATTGTTATCAATAAATTTCAAATCTTGTATATATACAATTTTTTTAAATACATATATATATATATATTAAGAAAATATAATTTTTTATATGATATTTTCTTTTTTAATGTATTCATGTGTCGCATTCAGATATAATTTCTTATATAAAATACACACAACAGGTAACAAGTACCAAACCTAATTTGTTTTTCCAATATGGAAAAATATATTAGGAGAATAAATATATCCCATACGACTAAAAAATTGTGTTGTGGGATAATAAAAAAAAATAGAAAACATATGACGTATTTGGAAATCTATCGGTTCATGGTCCCTAAGAAATGTCACACTCACGAACATCACTGTAAAAAATCATTAAAATTGTGATTTGAAATTTATAAAGGTTGTAGTGAACCCTGACAGAAAATAAGTGAATATTTAATGAATTAAATGATATGAATTTATAGTAAGGGGAATGAAAATATGACTATTAGAATAGTAATATGACCATTTGAGAAGTATCATAGCCATTAGAATAGTTATATGACAATTAGAATAATAACCTTACTTTTAGAATAATAAAATGTATTGTTAATATTTTATTTATATGGATAAATTAAATAAATATAAAAATTATAAAGTTAAAAAAAATTAAAAAAATTGTAATCAAAAATAATTATAAGTTTATAGTTTTATTAGATTTTTTAATTTATTTTTGTAAAAACCATTGTTATTATACAATAAATAAAATATTTATTTTAGATAAATTATATTGTTTTTATAAAATTAGTGCAATTTTTGGAATTATCTTACTGAAATTATCTGAGGATAAGTCTTTGGTAATTTTCTAAAAAATATTAATTTTGTAGTGAAGTGTAAATAAGGTGTTTTTTCAATACTACTTGTTTTATAACATAATTTTGATGTAAAAATTACGTAAAAATTATAAAACATTTTTGTCAACAAAAACTGTGTAGAATAAGATAAATTATATTTTAAAATTAAAAATCCTTTTTAAGGATAAAAAGTCACTACCAAACACTAAAAAGATAAAGTATACTATTAAAAAATTATATTTTGATTTTTTTCTTCCTTTCTTTTGTATAAACTTATGAATTAATTTTTCAAATGTTATTAAAATCATACAGAATTTTATTTCAAGAAAAAATGTATTTATATTATCATTTACTACAACTATTATATGTCTTTTTGTTGAATAAATATTTTATTCATTATTTTTACCGAAAATAGAACTCATTTTGAAGTATAAATATCCCCTCTAACCTCCTTGTATGGTTACATCCCAAGTAATTCTCATTTACAAAGAACAAAAAAATTTCATTCTATTTTTTTTACTAATATTACATGATACATTCTAGTCTCTGCAACTCTAATCCTTAAAAGCATTAAGGTTCTCAATAATGGATCAACATAAAAAAACAAGGTAACATTTTTTCCTTTTTTCTTTTCAATTTTCTTCATTCATTCTTCTATTATTTTACCCCTCACTAAAAAAATATTCATTAACTCAATTAATTAGTATATAAACATGATGTTAATCTCATTTTTATACTATAAAAGTTTTATAATCAATTTATAATACATATATAATCTCACCCTCTTTGTTTTCAAAATATCTCATTAATTGTTGGTTTTCCCACTTACGAAAAAATTATCAATTATTCATGTATAACAATCTGCATGGAGTGTTAATGTAATAACTTTGTAATTAATAAATATTTAATTAGGTTTATTTTTTTATTTTATGTATTATTTGACTAAAGGATAAATAAAAAACATATCATAGATCCATTTTATCTTCAATGAAATGTTAATAACTAAATTTATTTAATTTTGATTAATAGAAAACATAAATAATTGTAAAATACATTAGGATTAATATTATAATAATCATAATTTATTTACATAGAAATTGAAAGAAAATTCAAAAAAATGGGGATAAGGTAAGGGGACTCTCAGCCCTTTTCTTTTAGATTTATCCTATTTTATCCCTTTTCACTATTATTATTCGAAAATATTTTTTAAATGTAATTTATTTTTATTTCCCATTTCTTATTTAATGGATATTTATGGTTCAACAATATTTAAATGAAAAATATCCATGAATAAATGATTATTGATAAATACTTTATTCTCAAAGAATTTTTTAAATTTTCTCATGTTTATTTTTATCTTATTCATAATCTATGGTCATTTCTTTGTAAATGAAACCATTGAACATGAAAAAAATTATTTCTATAATTTTTTTTGGTAACCTTTATGAATATTCATTGATATATTCATTATGATATAACTTTGAAAACCATTTTTTTATTATGGGAACATATCATTTTTATGATTGAGATAATTTTCCTTTCTATGTGGCATGAGTGGCTTTGAGGATACTATAATTTGATAGGTTTTCAGGCAATTGAATATCCTTGTAATTAATTGAGTAAGGTTTTATGTATTGTGGGAATATTTTGAGTTCACATGATGTGGTTATCTTTGTACACATACGTTATGCATTAACATGATGCTATATTTGTTCTCACTCTATGTTTAGGCATGATATGATAATACTTTTAAAAAACATTTGAATGGATTCATTATTATTAATGTTCCACCTTCCAAGATTTATTCAAATTATTTTTTTAATTATAATATTATGTTTCTAATATAATTGTGATTATTATACTCACCCATGTACTCATATTTATTCATGTCTTATGCTCCTCCCTTTTATTCCTCAACTTATAAGCCTTTTTGATCACCCATTATTTGATATATGTTTTTGGTAACTACATATACTAAGGAGATTATGAATTAATTTAGAGGGACTATTAGGAATATTTTAAATAACAATAAATTTTTCTTATGTATTCTTGTGTTAAAATCATAATTTTAATACGTCGCTAAAACTATTAATTTTTAGAGTATTTATTTTGTAGGATTGTTTTAAAAATAATTTAATGACTATGAATGTATATTATGGTTTCCTGTAATTGGTATAAAAAATGTTTTGTTAATTTGGGATGTAATTTAATAAAATAAAACCTAAATAAAACTTAATATTTTCATTAATTAATACCTTATGAATTATTTACTAATATGTATAAGTTTTTTATTAAAGATTAAATCACTTGTGTTTTTTTCTAATATATTATTCTTTATAAAATGGTGAGAAACCAAATAAATAAAATGAAATGGTTAAAGATAAATTTTATATTCCCTTAATACTGGATAAAGTTTCCTTTAATTAGAGTTCAATAAATTCCCTTATATCATACAAGTTTTCTAGATCTTTGAAATTACCACTCTCATACCTATAATTTGAGATATTTGTGAAAACAAATGGTGCTTAAATCATTGTAATCCAAGAATTGTAATAATCCTTTATTAGTGTATGTGGGAATATTCTTTTAATGAATCTCATAATTATTTTCTAGAGAAATTTCATGTTATAACCCGCATGGATTTGATCTCATTATGTAACGCTCATATCAACTACTGTTAAAAGGAAACATCTTTCCATATTTAAAACCTTCCCATGATTATATAGAAAGGAATATAATATTATGGACTTATTTTAGAAAATACACAAAAAATTTAGGTGTTGATACCCAATAATGAAACACATATTTCAATAATTGGTGAGATAAAGGAAAACATCAACATTGAATGAATTCAGATTGTAATGAAATATACTTTTGTATTTATTAAAAAATTTCTTATCCTTCCACTATCTAATGAGTTAAATTTTTCAATATAAATTATACATATATCCACACCTATATCTAATAGAACTTATAGTATGGACCCAATAAAACAGTAGATGCTAAAGAAGCAACTACATGATCACTTGGACAAAAGATTTATATTTTATAATGCATTACATTGGGGTTCACTAGTTCTCTTTTACAAGAATAATGATTGGTTGATGAATATTTTAATTAAAAAATTGAGAGTAAAATATGATATACATAATGAATAATAATCAAGTTACCTAGATTATAGACTTGTTTGATCAACATTAAGGAGGTAAATACTTCATAAAAGTTGATCCTTTTTCTGGATATCACTATCTTAAGGTGAAGAGGGAATATATTCAAAATAAAATTTATATATAAGATATAGGCATTGGTATTTCATAGTGATTCCATTTAGACTTATAAATTCCACCTAAATCTTTATAAACCTGATGAATATAATATTTAGATACTAACTATATTAATTCATAGTGGACTATATAGTTAATAATCACTTATACTCTAAGTAGAAGGAAGAATATGATCGGATTATGGAGGTTGTACTAAAATAATTAAGAAAGAATATGATTTATGCTAATTTCATTAATGGTAACTTTTAGATACATAAATTCTTGTTCTTAGGTCATATAATCACAATAAAAGGAATTTCAATAGATCCTTCAAAGGCTAAATCAATCTAGGAATGGACCATAATAATATGTATCACGTAGACTCACAGTTTTCTTAGTTTATCTGGGTAGTATATTTGATTTATTAGGAACCACTCATGATTCTATATCTCACTAACTATGGTTACTGATAAAGGGTTGATGCATGTTTGGATTAAATAATTTTATGTGATATCTAAATATTCCAATAATGGGTGAAACTTTGTATGTATACTCACATCACCCTCAAGTGGAGATTGTTTTTTGATATGATGTTTTGATTTAAAGAAGGGATAAAATTTCATACTCATTAAAAATGATAAATTGATCACATATTCCTCATGAGAAGAGAATTACCATTAAAATAAATACTTAATAGATGATCTAGATTTATTATATGTTACCATTGCATTAAATATTTTGAGTCACTACCACTATGAAGAGAAGTTTGATATATATACTAATCATAAGAGTTTAAATAAAATAGTCACATATAAGGATTTGAACATGTGTTAATAATTATGGGTGAAGTTAATAAAGGACTGTTTTTAATTAATTCACTAGTATCCTGAAAATAAGAATTGGGTATTTTTTTCATCTTATAAAAAAGTAACCCATTACACCATCTTTGATGAGGATTGAAAAAGACCTTATATTTTTATGCATGAAAGGGATTCATCAAGATATCACAAAGGAAGTAAATAAATCCTACATTTCCCAAATTATTTCCCAACTACACATGCAAGTTAAAATCAGGGAATCCCAAATGTATGATTTTGAGCAATTAAATAATGTGATAATAGAAATAGAAGAAAAACATAATGAATTCAACATTGAAAAATATGGTCTCATTAGATTTGAAATATAATAAATGTGTGATGAAGACAAAAGATAAATAATGAGATATTAAATGATGAATATAGATCAACTCTCTCCATCCACCTTGGAAATAAAAATATGTACTAGTATATTTTAGATCCCTTTATGTGGGATAACTTGAAGAAAGACATTATTGAGTATGCCTCAATTTTATATGTATTTTATAAAGTTATATTTAAACCATATAAATATAAGGAAATATTGTAATTATTTTACATAACAATGTCCAAATGAAATAATATCACCATGGAATTTTCCATGAGTTATCTAAACTCTTCTAAAAGAAAGAATTCCATTTGTGTTCTGATGGAATGAAACACTAAGACTACTTATTTTATTGCATTATTAATTTTTTTTCTTGATAAAATTTCCATTATATATCTCAAGGAAGTGCTGAGGATACATGTGGAACCACTTTTTAAAAAATTATATTGATATCACAGGTTCACCTCTTGGATTTGGAATAATATTGAACATGTATAGGAAATGGAGTAAAAAATTCAATTCAAATTATCACCCACAAAGTAATGGATAATATAAAAGGAATATTCAGACACTTTATTATATGTTTATATATATTTTGATGGACTTCAATAAAGGTATGTATCAACATCGTACATTGGTTGAGTTTTAATACAATAAAAATTTCTACTAAAGAATTTAGATGGTTCTATATTAAAATCTTCAAGGGAATTGATATTAAACTCATACATAATGGGATGAAGTGAGTGAATAAAACCTACTGGGGATATAAATTATGCAGAAATGATAGGGAAGGTCCCATCCATTAAGTATCACAATAATGTATCATAAATTTTACAGAATATCTATACAAACAGTAGTTAAAGAGACTTAGATTTGGATATAAGAGACAAATTGTTTCTCTTAATATCACCCTCTAAATAAGTTATGGGGTTTTCAAAGAATGGGAATCTTATCCCTTATTAAATTTTACCCTTTGAGATCATTGATAATATAGGTGTTATGGCCTATCGAATCAAACTTCTACCAAACCTGACTCAAGTACATAATGTGTTCCATGCATCTCTCTTAACGAATTACACAAATAATACCTCACATGTATTAAATCCATAGGTAGTATAAGAGGATCAGGAGCACTCTTAGAAAATGAATATGGTAAAGATATTGAACCATAGAGTCAATGTTTGGTGAAAAGAGAAAACACATCAAGTCAAAGTACCTTGAAGAAACCATATGGTTAAATTGGAAAAAATGGAGATATTAGGATATAATGAAACTAAAGTACACCAAACTATTCTAAATCTTGGATATGAGTTGAAATTTTATGGAATAAATTATATGTGGGGGAGGAATATCAAGATATAGGATTTTCTATATGATATTTCCCTGCTTAATATTTTTGGGGGTATCATATTTAGAAATATTTCATTATAGAAACCACATGAACCATGTGTTAAAAACTATCAATTATTTATCTGATCAATATAAAACATTACGTAAGATAAATAAATATACACCATAAAATGGAAAATATAAAAATTGGATAATTGAAAAAAAAAATAAACAACATACGTGGTATTTTAACATCCATTGGGTCATGGTCACTTGGAAATATCAAACTCATGAACAAAATAATATATAAAAAACGATAGGAATCTGATTATTATTTTGCAAGGGACATAATGTCCATGGGAGAAAACTAAGAGAATAATGAATGAATTGGATTAAAGGTATTTAAAAACGTACAATGTTAATATTGTCATTAGAATTGTAATATATCCATGGAAATGGTTACATGAATATAAGAATAGTAATTTGACCATTAGAATAGTAAATTTACTAGTAGAATAAAAATTATTATAAAATAATAATGGATTATTTTTAATAATGTGTAATTTAAATTTTTTCAGAAAAACATAATTATTATATTAATTATAAACTATTTTAATTACCTAAGTTAGAAAATTAATTAATAAAATTAATTTCATTGTTGAAATAATCTTGTCAAAATTATCCAAAAGTTATTTTTTCATAATATTTTAAAAAACATGAATTTTTAGGTGAATATTAAATATATATATTTTTAAACACCACATGTTTTATGATATAAGAATGATGTAATAATGAATAAAAAAATTATAAAAAAATTTCAATAAAAAATGGGTTAAATAAATTTATTTTTTATTCAAAAAAATACAAAAAATTTCAAAACCAGAAAAAATTAATATCCAATATCTAAAAAGATAATCTGAACATTAAGAAACTATTTATAATTTTCTTCATCCTTCCATTAGTATAAAATAAAACAATTCTGGGTTTAAATGGTCTAAAATCAATAAATACATTTTTAATAGAATAATATCCATATAGTCAAATAAAAACTCTATTCAAAGTCTTAATCTTGAAATTATATTTTATTAATTATTTTAACCTAAAATACACATCCCCATAAAGTATAAATACCACCATTGCTGCCCTTAGAAAATCATTTCCAAAA
Source organism: Viscum album (assembly GCA_963277665.1). Taxonomy (NCBI): domain Eukaryota; kingdom Viridiplantae; phylum Streptophyta; class Magnoliopsida; order Santalales; family Viscaceae; genus Viscum; species Viscum album. Next base: position 1,105,623,901 of record OY728137.1, read on the forward strand.
TTCTTCTCACTACTAAATATCTATTCATTTTGATTCTCTTAATACTCATAGGGATATTGTAAACATTCTAGTGTTGCACCCTTTAGGTGAGGAATGTAACCCTTGTTTATGCCTTTTTATGTGTACAATGTCATTGGGTAATGTTTGGGAGAATTTTGGAAGGCTTTGGAAATGATTATATTTTTTTTAATGGGATCACGATTTGATAATGATTAGGGGAAACCGTACAGAATCCATAGGTAACCGTGCAACATGAGATAGTGAGTCTTTTCATGGCTTGTGCATGGTCTATCTAACCATGTGAGGAGTCCATTAAAAATTCCCTTCAAGGAAGTAACATGCGCACATTTAGGGTACCGTTTTTCTAACCATGCGAGCTAACCATGAAAGATAATATAGATAGGGTTTTTAAATCTAAGATTAGTCATTATTTTCCATAAACATACAATTATTCTTCTAACTCAAACCTCACTCAAGATTTTTGGTTCTCAGGGGTCAGAGGAGCTCTTCTACTCATTTCTGAAGTGATTCAAAGGGTTTTCAAGGTGCAGTGAAGGTGATTACCGTCCGGTAAGTGTCCACTCTTGGTTATCAATTCGTTTTCCTTAGATATAGTTTTACCTCTATCCCAAATTTCTAGATCTACACCTTTTTTATATAGATATATGGTTTTTTTTCTTGTGTGGTAATATTTGGGTTTTTTATAATAAGGAAGGGTATCTAAGGTGGTTTTATAGAGTTGTCACTTGGTTTTTTGTGTGTGGTTATGGAGGGGGTTGATTTCACCATAACCCTAAGGCAGGGGCATCTCTCTTGACTCCATTTTACTAAAATTAGAAGCCTTAATTTCAATTAATTAGGTTTTCTTGAATTTTGTTGTTACTATGATGAGTGAAGATAGTTCTAAATCCATTTGGTGGTAATTTCAGGATTTTTGGAACAAGTCTGATTATGGTGGAATGTTCTTTTTTTTATTCTAAAATGTGGATTTTAAAATCTGTGGCTTGGGTCGATTTATGAAAATGGTCCTTGAAAGTTGATTTCAATAAAAGGGGTTTGTTTATTGAAATGTAGTGTGGCATGGATGATGTTCTGAGGGATTGTTTGGATATGAAATATTTGTTTGTATAAAGTTGTGTCCTTGGTGTTCTATGCGCTTGTTTATTGTTTTGAGGATTTTATGCTTGGGTTGAAATGATGAGAATTAGGTGGGGATTACCACTATAAAATTGGGATGGATAGTTGATGGAAGGGTAACCATAAAATACCAGTGGCTGTAAAGTACCACTAAGCATGGACAAAAGTAAACGGGCTTGGATAAGAAGGTCTACTATGATTGTTTACCGGTTTAGGTATGTGAAACTCCAGAGTTATTATTTATTGTGTGTTGATATTCCAGGAGGAAATTATTGTGCTATTATTCAATGGTGAAATGGGTTATTGATTAGTTGTTGGATTTCCCTTGTTTTGTATGGTTTTGGGTTACAAATGGAATGGTAAGGGTGTGTTTGGATTGTTCGTAATTGTTGCACTATTTGATGTTTTATTTAAATTGTATTATATATAGTTGTTAGTGGTTATATCCTAGTGGTGTGTATAATAAATTCATTTGGGGAATACTGACTGAGTATTTGTACTCATCCTCATCTTTGTCACTTTGGTGCTTTTGCAGATGTCATTTTTCTAGACACAGCTAAGGGTAAGGCATATCACTTTGCTAGAAGTTCTTCATGATGCTTGGATGGTGTTTTGTTGCTTGGATCATTGATCATAGCATGGAACAATGGAGGTGTGTCATATATTTTTGGGTTTTGGTTTGGTAGTCTTCTTATTGGAGCTTTGATTATTTATTCTTGTGGTTTGATTGTATTGGTATTTTGGTTCTGTTTAGTTGTAAACCTCGTTGACATGCATTTTGTAGTCTGGTTGGTTATGACTCATTTGTTTGGTTGACTTTATTCAAAGGAAAAATCATTCCCCACTTGTTATTTAATCCATCAACATTAATTTCCAACCTTTATCCCCTTGGGAATGTTGCCTATGGCCAAGTAGAATCTCACTACCTTCTCAAGCCTATAAAGAAGGGGTAGAATGTTACAAGTGGTATCACTTTGTTCGTTCCTTGACTTCCATATTTTTTTGGTTCATTAGTGTTGATTCTCAATCTTGGTGTTGGAATTAATTCTGTTTCTATTCCTCATGTCGGGATGGTATTATGGCCTAGGATTTTCAGAACATGAAATGTGTAGAATAAAAGGGAATAGATAACCCTGTTATGTTGAACATCATGTTACCAAGTATTTGGGTACATAAGTGTTTGGGAGACACTTATAGGCATTGTAAATATCATTGTCATTATTTTAGCCAATTGTATGAGCATGGAATTCATGGTTGAAGTGACTAACAACTAGGATGCATATTTCATCTTAAAAGTGACTAATGTTGCGGTATGAATATATTTATTTCTGAAAATCTGGGAAAATATTTTCAAATTTTTTGATTTGAAATTCTGATAGTTCTAGTATTTTGAAAATGGATATATTTTTAAAACATGACGTCTTTTTCAAAGGTGGTGCAACATTGGGAATGTTATCTTGTGGAAATCCTGGTGTTATGGTGTTAATATAATTGAATTTGGAATTTTAAGCCTTTTATTACAAACGATGTGATAATTATGGTTGTTTTTTATTGATAAAAATTTAACTGGGTAGGAATTCTAGAGACCAACCAGAAGAGGCTACTAATATTTTGGTTTCACCCAATCCCCAGATGAATCAACTACTAGTGTAGATTATAGTTCAAGGTTTACAAGATGGGGAAAGTGGGAATAAAGTAGATGAGCCAATGTATGTGGATCACATGGTTCAGTTTCAAAAGTAGAATCTACCCACCTTCATTTGGGATTCAGAGTCAGAAAGGGTAGAAGAATGGTTGAACTTAATGAATAAGATCTTGGAATTCCTAAGAACACTAATAGAGATGATAGTGAAGTTATCCACACACATGTTGGAAGATCCTTCCCTTCATTGGTGGGATATTGTGGTCCTAGATGAAATGGACCAAGGGTTTTAATGGGAGGGTTTTGAGTAATTGATTAAAAATTAATTCTACCCTCATATGTTTGGAATTCATCACATAAAATATTTTTTTAGGATGATGAAAGAAAACCTCTTAGTAACCAAATATGTAGCTATGTTTATGAACTTAGTGTGATTTTCTCATAAGGCGGCATGTAGTAAATTATTGAAGGCATGTTTTTTAAAGCTGGTTTGAAATAGTAAATATGTCTAAAATAGAGGTTATTTGTATAAGTGATTACACAGAAATGATAAATAGAGAAATGGTGGATGAAAATGTATTTTGGAAGCTACAGATACAGGAAGTAAGTCAGTACCCATGGGAAATGTTGGGATCAAGCATAAGAGGCACAATTATTTCTAGGGTGGGAGTGTGGATTAGAATCAGATGACAGGATCAGTGAATCTTCTTATGTGGCCTCAGAGTATGTCGTTATGTTTTTATTGTGGTTCTATATTCAACATTAAGTAGGATTGTATGAGACAACCTTGAGCATGACATAACTGTATGTATATGGGAAATTTTTAGTAGTATTCTCATAATGCTCCAAGGTCCGATGTTTTTGAAACTCCTTAGGGGTCATAGGTGTCTTATTCCTCGATAGGGTGAGGGAAGTAGCTTACCCCTCACCACCAGAGTAAATTTATTCCTGGTGATTAAATGAATACCATGACTCCTCAGCAGTGCAATAAAGAGTATAGTGTGACAAGAAAGTAGCTGTTTGGAGATGACCAGGTTGTGATGGATGATATGTCAAGACCATACACAGTGTGAGGTATGGTTATTTTAAACTCTACCTCGATGTAAGTTTTGTTTGATATGCATGATTCCCATTCTTTCATTTCTTCTAGTATCAATTTTTTACTGAGTTTAGTTGTGAAAATGATTTCTTCTATTTTAAGATGTCAAACTCTTCTGGGTCAAATAGAGTATCGAGCCTTGTTTTTTAGAGCATGTTGTATAGTTTTCGAGGGGGTTGAGTTGATGTTGAACTTATCAGTAGTTGAGATTGATGTTTATGATAAAATCAGGGGAATGGATTAGTGGGTAATGTTTAAGGCCCACATCAACTGTTATGCGCGATCTATTAATTTCATGACAAATTATGGTGTCGAACATTTCTTTAGAGGATAGAAGAATGAAAAATTAGTTGTAAGAGATTTTTTGGAACTAAAATTTTCCACGATCTCATATTAGTTAGTGGAGTTATAATTTTAATCAATGGATGGAGTTCAACACAATGTTTTTCCTGTGATTTTTGATTGGCTTCTGAGGACTTTCCAATATAATTTTTTTGTTTGGAACCCATTATAGAAGTGGAGTTTATGATTGATCTCCTTCTAGGGACCATTCCTTTCTCACTTCCGTCTTACCGAATGGAACCAATAGAATTGAGGTAATTGAAAGTTCAATTATAGGAGTCATAAAACAATGTGTTCATCCAGCCTAGCATGTCTCCATGGGTAGTGCACATTTTATATGTCAAAAAAGAGGATGGACTCTTCATCTATGTATTGATTATCGTAAGCTTAATAAAGATACAATCTAGAATCTATATACACTTACATGCATTGATGATTTTTTAGATTAGTTTTGGTGAGATCATTTGTTCTCTAAGATTAACTTACGGCGAAGATATCATGAATTGCAAAAGCAGAAAGAGAATATTTTGAAAACATCCTTCAGAAGTAGATATGGCTGTTATGATTACGTGGTTATGCCCTTTGGCCTGACTAATACACTAGAAATTTTCATGGAATTGATGAATAATATATCTTAGAGATATCTATATTTTTTCATTATGGTATTTTTTGATGATGTATTGGTGTATTCCTAGACAAAGGTGGAGCATGAGGAACACTTGGCGATGGTTTTGGGGATCTTGAGAGATTTTCTCTTGTATAAAAAAATCAGAGTGTGATTTTTGGATATAGGAAGTTTGTTTTCATGGCCATGTTATTTTTGAGAAGTTCCTTTTAGTTGATCCTGAATAGATAGAGGCTGTTATTTTATGGAAACTGCCAAATGATGTTTTCGAGATATATATCTTCCTTGGTCTAATTGGGTATTATCAGTATTTTTTTCAGGATTTCATGCGATTGTACTCACCAATTAAAGAATTTATAAGGAATATTTTTCCATTTAAATGGAATGAGATGTGTCAGAAATCTATTTTAAATATTACGGGTCATCTTACATCAGCACCAATCATGGTTTTCTCTAAAACTAGGGAAAGGGTACGTGGTGTATTGTGACACATCAGAATCATAAATGGGATGTGTTCTCATGAAAATAGATCTTGTGGCTGAATTTGGATCATTTAATTTGAGGGTTCATGATAATAACAACTCATCCCATGATATATAGTTGGTAGCATTGGTTCATTCTTTGAAAATTTGGCGTTATTATCTCATCGGCGAGAATTTCATTGTGTTTACTGATCATAATTGTTTAAATCATATTTTCTAACAAAGTGATTTGATCTTAAAGAAAAGTTATTGATAGAGTATCTCCATATGTTTTATTTTGACTTTTTTTTATACATCGGTTAAGGGCAACTCGATATAAAATGCATTAAGTAAGATTTTATATTCTCATGTGGTTAAACAAGTATCAAATCAGTGGCAGTTGATGTCTGTCCTAGCCGAAATGTGGTTAGAATGTGAGGAAACTGGTGATAGGGTGGTTTTCTTTCTGGTGTCATTTCTTCTTGATTTTGTTGGTCTATTAAAATAGGCATAGGTGTCCGATTATGAGTGTATGTCGATGGTGTTGAAACTAAATGGTGGGGAGACCAATGAGAGCTAAGAATTGAATAAGAATTCCATTTTTTGATTTCGAAATTGTATGGTTTTACTTGTGGATTTTCAGAATGAAATTTTTAGGGCTTATCATAATTCCAGAAGGGAAATAAATCTTGGAATTTACAAAAATTATAAGTCAATGAAAGCCCATTTTTGGTGGTCTAGTATGAAAAGGAAAGTGGAAAAGTCTATTTATAGATGCCTGAATTTTCATCAAGTCAAGGCAGAGCATCAGCAGATGAAAAGTATGTAGAAATGTATTTCTATCCCTATAAAGTAGTGGGAATACATAGAAATATATTTTTTAATAGGTCTCCCAAGAAGGGTTAGAAAACATGATTCCATATGGCTAATAGTGGATCACCTCAAAATGTCGGACCATGTCATCCCTATTCATGAATCTCAAATTGTAGAGTATCTATCCGAAATCTATATCTGTGAAGTGGTAAAATAACGTCATTTTCCACTTTTGATTGTATCAGCTAGATATTAGAGGTTCACATCTATTTTTTAAAAATCCTTACAATAATCCCTTAGGACTCAGTTGATGGTGAGTATGGAGTACCATCCTCAGATGGATGGGAAAATATAAGGAGCGATACAATCTTAGGAAGATATGTTGTGAGATTTTCTGATGGATTTTGGTGGATCATGGGAGGATCACATTATGTTGGTGGAGGTATCATATAATAAAAGTTATTAGGCCTCCATACAAAAGGTTTTGTATGAAGCACTGTATAGGTGTCCATGTCGTTTTCCACTTTGTTGGTAGGAAACAGGTGAAACATAGATGGCGGGACTAAGCCCTTACCAAGATACTATGGAGAAGATCAAGTTGATTAGGAAGATAATGTATATAGATCATTGTCTTTAGTAAACATATTCATACCATCATTGACAATCGTTGTCCTTCTAGGTGGGTGATCATGTGTTATTGAGAATCTCACCTATGATTGGACATCGTTTATTTTAGAAAGTATGGAATGTTATATCCAAGGTATATTGGGTCTTTTGAGATACTTGAGTGTTTTAGAGAGGTGGATTATCAGTTGCATTTTCCACCTCAGTTTGGTGTGGTTCACAATGTGTTCCATGTTTCTCAGTTGAATAAGTATCACCAGAATCCCGACCATGTGATTCGATTCAATCTTGTTGAGCTAGAGCCAGATTCTTCCTTCGATCAAGTTCCAATGAAGACTGTAGATATACAAGATAAAGTCTTTTCTGGTAAAAACATTGTCCTATTTTGGATTTAGTGGTAGCATGGTCACGTTTAGGTAGAAACTTCGTCATGAGATAAAGAGATGGCTGAGCAATGGCCATGGCTCTTTTGGTAATGAAATGGTTATGTACATTATAAGGATGAAAATTCTAATGGTGGAGAGAATATATCAACCCCATTTTGAGATATTTCTCCCTTTTTTTCCTTTTTATGTGTTTATATTTTTTCAGTAATGTTTGAGAGAGTTTGTGAAGGTTTTTTAAATGCTTTTATGTTTTTTAAGGGTGTACAGTTTGAGAATGGTTTGGAGAAACTATGTCGAATAGCTAGGTAAATATGAAACATGAGATAATGGGTCTTCACATAGTGTTCACACAGTCTGTCTTACTATATTAGTAGGCCATGCCAAATTCCCTTTGAGGCTGTATCATGGGAACAGTTAGAGCACGGTTTGCCTAACTGTGTGAGAAAACCATGCGTAGAAATAAAAATAGGGTTTTTAAATTTGGGTTTGGTCAGTTTTTTTCCTAGACCCTCTATTATTCTTCCCACTTGAGCCTCACTCGAGTTTTTTGGTTGTCAAGGGTTAGAGGGGCTCTTCCACTCATTATAGAAGCTATTTGAAGGGTTTTCAAGTTGTGGTGAAAGAAAATTCTCTTATAGTAAGTCTCAACTCTTGGTTATCTCTTTGTATTCCTTCGATCTAGTTCTCACTATCTCGTGATTTTTTATATATACACTATTTTTTTGTAGATCTAGGGTTATTTTTTCCTAATGTGGTATGATTTGTAATTTTTGATGATAGGAAAGGGGATCTGTTGTAGTTTCTTGGAGTTTTCATTCAGTTTCAGTGTGAGGTTATTTAGTGGATCGATTTCACCAGAACCCTAATGTAGGTGGATTCTCTCTCAACTCAATTTATATAGAACTAGAATACTCTCTTTTAATTAATTGTTTTTTCATGGATTTGTTTGTGATTATGATGTGAGAAACTTGTTGGAAATCCATTTTGGATAATTTTTCAATTTAGGAAAAAGGGGTGATTGCGATGAAATGTTCATTGTTGTTATATTTTAAAATGTTGATTTTAAAATTTATGGCATGGTTAGATTTATGAAAATGGTTTTGGAAAGTGTTTTTAAATAAAATTAATTTCTTTATTAAAATGTATTATGGCATGGATGATGTTTTAATGGATTGTTTGGAAATAAAATTATTGTCTGTGTAATGTTTTGGCCTTGGTGTTCCATGTGCTCTTTATTGGACTGAGCATTTTATTCTTATGTTAGAATGATGAGAATTGGGAGGGGATTACCACTATAAAAATGGGATGGATAGTGGATTAAAGGTCCACCATCAAAGATAAGTGGGCATGAAGTACCACTATGTCTGTAAAGGAGTAAATGTGTATGGACAAGAAGATACACTATGGTTGTTTACCGGTTTGTGTTTGTGAAACTCTTGAGTTATTATTTATCGTGTGTTGATATTCTAGGAATAAATTATTGGGTTATTATGAAATGGTGAAATGTTTTATAGATTTTTTTGTATCTCCCTTGTATTGTATGGTTTTGGTTAAAAAATGTCTTGGTAAGGGTTTGTTTGGCATGTTGGAAATTGTTTCACTATTGGATGTATTATATAAATGTGTTAATAGTTCTATCTTGCAGGGAATTAATTCTGGAAAAACCTACAAAGTATTTATACTCACCCCCTTCTTTGGAACTTTTGTACTTTTTCATATGTTATTTTTTAGGGACATTGGTATATGTAAGGAATCTCATTTTTTTGTAGGTTAATCATGATGCTTGGATGGGTTTGTGGATCTTGGAGTATAAATAATGGATTGGAACTATGTTGGTGTGTCATATATTTTTGGTTTTTGGTTTTGTAGTATTATGCTTGGTACTTTAATTATGGATTATAATGGTTTTGTTGTATTGGTATTTTTGTTTTTTCGAGTTTTAAACCTTGTTAACATGCATCATGTAGTTTGGTAGGTTATGACTCGTTTTGTTGGTTGCTTTTATTATTTTGGAAAATAGTTCCCCACTTGTTCTTGAAGCCCTCAACATTAATTTGCAGTCATTGGTGCCTTAGGAATGTTTCTTAAGAACAAGTAGCATCTCATTGCCTTCATAAGCCAATAAAGAAGGGGTGGAATGTAACATTCTGGTCTCATCCAACTCTATGTCTTCAATGTATTATAGGGCTTAAAAAGGATAAATATCAATCCAACCAAACATTCCATCCTTTTTTTTCTTTCAATTATCTTTTTTTATTCTTATATTCTTCAATCCCCTTATAAACCAATCTTTTTAAACTAACTCAATTATCCTATTAACATTATATAAATTTCAATATTCTTTTTTAAATCATTTATAATATATTTATATGGTATATATAATCTCTCTAATTCTTTAAATATCTCGTTAACGATCAGTTTACCCGATTATGAGGACGTTATAAATTATTAATTCATCAATTCTTTCATGGTTGGTTTGTGTATCATATTTATAATGAATAAATATGTTTTTTAATTTTTTTATTCATGTGTTAATTTTAGTAATAGATATATAATAGTGAACCAAACCCATAAATTCTAAATGTTTATGAAGAAATTAAAATAAACATATCATCGAACCGTTTTATATTCAATGAAATGTTAGTAACTAAATTACAAAGACAATTATTGATCAATAATAAACCAAATGGAAGTAAAAAACATCAAAATTAGTTTTTTAATAAACATAATTTTGATATGTAGGTAGTGATAATATGATGAAACAAAAAAAAGATCTAAATTATGAGATATTACAACCCTTCCTTTCTCTTTTTTTTATCCACTCTTTCCCTATCTTTTACCAATGATTATTATTAAATATCTTATAATATTATTTTATCATAATTTTTAATTTCTTATATATAGTTATATAAGTTTATACTTCATTTAAATGAACACTTATCCCAAATTCAATGATTAATGATAAACACTTTATTCTCAAGGAATTTTTTAATTATTATTTTGTTAATCCATATATTCTTTTGGAAATATGATATTTTATTGGTTTATGAAACTCTAAAATATTCCATATTATGTGTTATATTATACTTTCGGTAACCTCTATGTCAATTATTTAACAAAATATTTAGGACATCACTATGAAACCCATTATTTTTTCATGGTATCATTTCATTTTCTAGGATTGAAATATGTTTAAAGTCTATATGAAAAGTGATATTATGAGCATATAATTATGTGATTAGTGGTTATATAATTATATCTCTCTCCAATTCATTGGGTAATGATTTTTTCATGAAATTATTTTTTTTAAAGGATGCAGCTAATTTTTTAAACATATTCTTTGCATGAATAAGATCATAGAATTGTTCCCATTATATGTGTGGAATGATCTAGTTAGCTTTGACCACACTTTTTATGATGTTTCATTATTATTATTGTAAAAAATTCTAAGCATTTTTCATAGGATTATTATTGTTATAAAACGATGCTTATGACATAATGATAATGATTATACTCACCAATTTTCTCATATTGATTCATGTCTCATTCCCCTTAATATTATTCCTCCCCTAATAGGTTTTTAACTCATATTTTATTTGATATAAATCATTTGGTGACTAATTGTACTAAATAGATTATGTAATAATTTAGGACTTTAAAAAATAATGTAAATAATTTTTAATCTTTTATGTATATTCATTTTCTATGAAGCTAATTTTCCCAATACACTAAACTTATAGACTTTGGGATTAGTAGTAGAATTTATTTATGTATTAAAAATGAAATTAATTCCATGTATGTAAGGTATGGTACACTATATTTAATATCTTATAGCCTAAAAACATAAATATTTGAATTTTATAACATTAATGTATGATGTGTACTTTCAATGGTTTTCTTTACACCCCTTCTAGGATTATGGTATGTTCACATTGAATGCCTAAAGTTATGAAAAAGGATAAACTAACATTCCTTCCTAACACCATAATTAGATTTTAATTACCATGAGTAATCATTGGACTCTCCAATATTCTTATTTTTGTTTAATATTTTACCCTCATATACTATATTAATAACACTAGATCATAGAAATTCCATGTCCTACTAAGTTATCGACAACATATTTAAGATATTAGTGAAACTCTTATTTAAGTCATTCATATTATAGGTTGAAAAAAATAAATCCTTTCAAAAATGATTATTGAATGAAGTCATTGGACAAATTATACCTTAGAAAAAACACTTTTATATCTAATTTATTTACATACCCATTCATATTAAGTACGTGAGAAATGATAGAAGTTTGTTTAGTTAAGTTTCATATAATTTTTTTTGAAACTACTAACTGAATGTGTCTTGTGATTATCATAAGAATCTAGAATCATTTACAAAATACTTACTTCATTCATCTTCTAAATAATTGGTTTATATAACACATAAAATTAATATTCTTACCTAATAACTATTCAAATGATCTTATAACAATATGGTAAGTCACTTCTGTTAACATCCCCCTTTTTAAGTATTCATCTCAAAACTAATGTTGATGATAAATCTATTTTTATCTATGAAAAAAATTTCAAATGAGAACCAATTTTTACAATAACTTAATAAGGAATTATATTAAATTTCATCCCACTAAAATTACTAGTAAATTTAATTACATTATATCCATTAGTAGTCGAAGATCTATATTTCATTGAAGGACTGAGTCTATTTGGGAATTTCCTTAATTTATTATCAACTATGGAAGAAAATAATGTCAATCACATCATATTGGGATCTTTTATTGTTTGAAAAACATTTATAAGATAATATATCAAATACATTTATCACAATTTTATTAATATAGGGCATACCAATGATTCCAAATTTTGGATAATATTAAGACTAGTGTGCCCCCTAATAACACCAATAACAGTCCAATAGATGGAAACTAGCATCGTAAAGTCATAACATGGAATCGAGGTATTAGAATATAATCCCCTAATAAATATATGAAACCCAAAATCACAATATAATAGTAAAACAACAATAATAAATATAAATAAATGACTCAAATGTATAATAAAAAAAATACATGACCCAAAATATCCAGGTAAAATATGTAACAGAATAAATGAATACACCTTCTCACTACTAGGACTAATTACCTCATCCTTGATAGCATTCATACCCATATGTAATATATATATTCAAACAAGCACCATATTAGTTGTATTTATCTACTTCATTCCAACTAAGGTCTCTATTTAAATGTTTGTTTCCTACACAAACACAAAAACTTTTAGGGTGAATCCTATGTAAGGGTGAGTATAAAATATCAAGTGGGATGCCTCAAAATAAAAACAGAAAATTAGAAAAACATTTTAGAAAAAAAATGAAGAATAATAGGTAAACTAGAAATAAAATCAAATATAATTGTCTGATATATGTCACAAGGATATAAGGAGTTACACGTCATTATAGGTTAGAACTTAATTCACAACACAACTCTAATAAGGACACTCCTCATACATAACTAGAGATGATTAGAATAGCCTAATACCTATAAATTATAATGTTAATATACATACTATAAATAATACCATGAATGATTACAATTTCAAATGATTATTCTTAAATTACCACAACCATCTCCATATAGTTTATATACTGAATGAAACCTGAGAATATCATATAACTAACGATGCCCAAACTACCAAGCATGCCATGACTCATAATTTATCCTTTATAAAACAATAGTGTGGGACCAAAACATCCCTAAGATATGAATTAAATTATAGGGGTTATGAAAACCACATATAAGGGAACCACAGTCTATATCAAGGGGGTGTTACCAACCCCATAAGTCATATAGTGGACCCTTACCTCATTATAGAATGTGAAATGATGCGGCTACTAACTCTTATAATGGACCCTCATTCTAAATATGTGTATCATTATATCAAATAAGAAGACATTGTTTCCAACCTTTTAATTTTATTTTTTAAGTGGATATACCCTTGGGTAAATTATTGAGATCTATGAGTACTTTATAGATTCTTAAAAGGGAATTTTTTCTGTTATATGTCCAAAATGACCAACACCAAAACCTGGTGAAATCCATTGTATCCCTGGTATGTTTCTTAGTGGATAAAATAAAAATGGAAATATTTTATCCTAGTTTTGGTTCATGATAGGTCAAACTATTGGGCACAACCTAATAAACCCCATTCAACCTATTTTGGGGGGTCTGGTGGGTAGAAAATATCATGGGCTGGGGTAAAACATGGTATGGAAAGCTGATTCAGGTTATGTGTTCATGAACAACATGGACAAGGATAGGTCATGGTGTAGGGTGTAGGGACGAATGTGTTTCTTTTTAATAGATGAAATACAATTCTTCTACCTTCTTTATTCATCAATGTTCCAAATTTGGTTGATAGAAAATTTTTATACATTATAGAGAATATTTCAATGCCCTCTTTTCCTCATTCTCCTTTTATTTAATAACATGATTAACCTTCCCCATTTAAGTAGGGAATTATAGAAGTGTTATTGGTAGAATTCCAGTAATGATGCGATATTATTTTGATATTTTATTTCTTCCTTTCTTTGATCAATCCTACCATCCCTTTGATTGATCTAAGGTATTAATTTATCTTAACTTGTTGGTGCTTCTGATTAATGGTCTTTCGATAGAGAACCCAGTGAGTTCTTCATATTCCAAATGAACTCTTATTATATTTATTTAAAAGACCCTAAAATGGGAATATTATGATAATTGAAAGGATATACCATGTGTAATTTTTTGATTTTAATTAATTTCGATGGATACTATCTCTTCTCAAGGAACATTGGGTTTCTTCAATATCATGGTCTTGCACCACTTAGAAAATTTTTCCTTGGAAAGTATCTCACATTATAGAATTTATTCTTCTGTTCATCTAGAATAGAATATTACCAATGATGTTAATTTAATGTTGAGTATGTTTTGATTCTAACCTTAGTTTTTTCTTCTTCTCTTCCATACTCAAGAACCCTTTTCGTATTTTATTTGAACTGGTTCTAGTAGTCCCTGGCATGAGATTTTATTTTGGCTTTTTTTTCAATTGTGGATAGAGATTTGAAACCCTAGATAAACCATAACATTTATGTCAAAAACTATAAGGTAATACGTTCCTTACAATTTTATTCCATTTTAAACTCTTTTCAAGTTGATTTCATTGTTTTGGAATAGCATGTTTGATGATTTTTGTTGGTGATTACCTGTGTGTGTGTGTGTGTATAAAATATGAGACCCATATTTATAGTGTAAAACATGATACTTGTTTTTTTTCTAGATTCCATGATTATTATTAGAGTATATTGTTACCGTGATTGGTTTTCATAACATCTTTTATAATTTTCTTTTATAATATCTCGATGACATGCTATTATTTTCATTATTATTCTCTACCATGTTTTCTGTATTTACCATGCCTTTTTAGGTATTGTTCTTGTACTCATGAAATCTATATTAATTTATTCATCATTTCAATTTTTATTAAGGAAGAGACAAAGCAAGAAAAAAACATTTCCATATGGATACATGAACACGTGACCACATGAAAGGGAAAGAACCTAAGGTGGTCTAAAATGGTGAAGACCGAGGGAATCCCCTCTAATAAGGTTGACCCCATCAGGTTTCAAATCTTGAACATTGTGCATGAAAACCATATTAGTCCCAATGACCTCAAGAGAAGAAATTTAATCTAAAACATGATTTCCCTCTATCTAGTTGTGTTTCACATTAGTGACATTATTTATCATATTCCTACATTTTCTATGTATGATGGAGAAAGACCATGGAATTTGGTAGAGTTTGTGCAGAACATCATGGATGGGTTTAGAGTCTATTTCCACCTCTAAGATAACAATTACCATTTGTTTTCAATGGATTAAACCCTGCATCATAGCCTTTTCTACGGCATGATCTGAGGAACCATAGCCTAGGCGAGTGGAGAAGGCCACAACCACTTAGCCTTGAGTGTCCCAGATAGTACCATTTCCACACAAGAACCCTCTACACTTGGACCCATCTGTATTAAGCTTGAGGCCCCTAGAGGGGGTTTGGGTGTTCCAACTAACCCAAAGACCACCAAAACCACTACTGTTTGGCTGGGATTCTTGAGGCTGCTTTTTCATCCACCTAAGGAAGGAGCCTCATACCATTTGCTAACGAGATGGGACAAGTCGATGAGGTGAATCTTAATCTTTAGAATAATATAATGATTAGAATATTTAACCCCTTCGTGTCATAGCTTATTTATGGTCTTCCAGATTGGCTAACACCATGCATGCTGGATCATTGTGTGAGCCACCTTCTCTATCCCACTATCCCCCAAGCCATGAAACCAAATTTCTATAAAAGGGGGAGTCATTCATGTTGTGATATAGAAGTACTGTAAACTCACCAAAGAAACTTCAAACTGCACCTACCCATTCACCTATGAAGAAAAGGTGGTCGACACTATCCTCATCACCAACGATATAACAGGGGTAGAGAGACACATTTGGGATCCCATAGTGTCTGATATTGTCATTCGTTGGGATGTACTTTTTCCAAATTCACCACAGTTTAAAGCTGTATTTTGAAGGTATCAGTTTGGACCATAAAATATCATTCTCGAAATCAACATGAGAAGGAACCTCCCATAATCGTTGGTAGTCCCAAGAGTTAAGATCCCTTAAGGAGGATAGGGTGAACACACACCTATCCAAATTCGAAGAAATTTCAATAAGATTAAATGTTTCATAATGCTCTTTGTTCAGTACAACAATAATTAAGGCCATATACATGTTGGATTCCATGAAAGTGAGGGTAAATCGAGGACAACCTGGGAACCCGAGCAAGCTCGCAGCCCAGTTTGGGTTCCAAAAGAAGATTTCTCTTCTCCCTACAATCCATTCAAAGTACTGGTACAATTCTGAGGTAATGTGGGAGATTTCAGACCAAAACAGGGATCCACAACCTTCCATCATAGGTTGTAACCCATACTATGCATACATGATTTTTCCCCAATGTTTACACTACTCTAAGACTTCCTAGCCTAGATAAGAATGCGTGAATTCGAGGGTGTCATCAAGACATCACACGTTAATACCTCTATCCTTTGTAGACATATCCACCTTCCCCTATAAATCCTAGTGTCATTTTCCTTTTGTGAGGGGATCCCGGAGGAAGCTATCTAGGTTCCCTTCAATATTGGTGATGACCCCTTCAGACGTTTAACGACCAAGAGTGCATGGACTAGAGCTTCAAAGAGAACACTATTAATGAGAGAAATTCAGTATCCAAATCAAAGATACCTATTCACTCAATTCCTTAAGGTTGCTTAGTAACATGTTCACTAGTCTTGTAGTTAGATTTTGGTAAATTTTGATATCCTTACAATTATCCTTCCATCAAGGATCCACAATAGGTTTGATTTGAACCTGTGGTGATATGAATAGCACCTGATATCCTAGTACATAATTTTTTATGCTTCATTGTTCATCTATTATTATAATGGAATACACCCATTGTACATGGAAAATTTTTTTAGGATAAATTAGTGGTTTTCTGTAAAATATTATTACTCATACCCAACAAGGGAATATTGATGTGTGTGTAAACTTCATGTGTAATGATACAACTAAAGGGAAGGGACCTGTAGTGGGAAACTGAGTAGTGGAGTGTGGGGCCTGTAGAAATACAAGGATAGACTCTTGATAATTGTGTTGTGTTTATTTTTTTTATTAAAATATAGTTTATACACTAGATTTTGTTTCCATACTAAGATCCTGATATATTTATTTATATGAATTATTTTCCATTCATTATTACATTATGATGATTTGGTCTTAATCTTGATATACTTATTGTTATATTATTATTATTTATATTCTTGGTGTATCGATATGATTACCATAGTGTATAATCACACTACTAATGGTGTGTGGAAACTCACTACTTGTCATTAGACACTTACGGTGGGGAGGCACTCAATGGGTCATGTGTCTCTCTATCTCAGACATTGGGGAGGCACTCATATGTTTTTGTCTCTCTCTGTCTCTAACATTGTGGTTTTGGTTTTGGAATTACTAAATTATATCAGAGTATAATTTTATTCTTTTATTTTGACTAAAATTGTACATGGTAGAAAACATATAGGCTACATAGGACTCATGTAGGGGAGTTTCCATATTCCTAGCTTGCTAATGTGTGACGTACCTCTATGTTACCATTTATGGGATTACTGTTATAATTTTATGGGATTTGGGAGCATTCATGCATCCTAATTTGGTACTTAGGATCACATACCATATATATAAATGTATTTTGATGCATACTAGTTATTAATTTAATTTCTTAAATTGTGACATATTTTTAGGATATACTTCTTTTCCACACTATTATAATACATCTTTGTTGGCATTAATTGGTTAACCCTGAAAATATTATTATATTATATATATATATATATGACTGTATCCAAACTACAAGGATAGAGAACCCTAGTTTGTTCTAGGTGGGGTACAAATTATGTTTTATTTATCCACCTAGGAGAACCTTTGTGTTATCACATAGACTAATTAGGATATGTTCAAATACCATGGAAATTTTATATGTTCTTTATCATTTTAGAATATCCCAGTTTAAAAGAGATTAGTGGGATGATTAGTTGACATGGGTCAGGGTTCTCCCATTGGGGAGGAAGTCCCTATTCCACCACATGATGTGTAGGAGGTTGTAGTTGAGAATGATCCCTCACTTTCTCTAATGAAATAGAGAGTATTCTCACCTCAACTAGGAGTCCTTTCACTTGTGCCTATCCTAGGAAGAAAGGCATTATGGTCTATGGTCGAATACACTAGGGAGTTAAATCTCTAGTATCCACCAACCATTTTTGGCACTAGAGGGCCACAAGATGTAGGGGACTAGATATACATCATCATGGATTTATTAGAAATCATTGAGATGCCTAATCAATGAATGGTAAAGCTGATATAATGTAAGATACATGTACCATTTAGAATATGGTGGGGTGTGATGGAAAAATATTTTACATGTGAGAGTCTCAATATGGATTCTTTCAAGAAACATTTTTTTGTGTAATTAATTAAAAATAAAATAAATTCGGATTAATCATTGTAGTTCATAGAGCTACATCTAGGGTCCATGATGTTAGATTCATACCCTTCTAATTTCAGTTGGTCTAGTTTAATTTTATCTCCTATTGATAAGAAATTAGGCGTATAAGGATAAGAAATTAATGATCGATATTCATTGTGATATTAGGTGACAAGTCAAGAGTTTTGACCTTATAATATACACTGAGTTTCTATGTAATTCCTTGATTATTGAGAAGGTCCTATAGGAGGACTAAGAAGTTGAGATTCTTCCATCCTTATGTACATAGGCAGGTGTACCTCCTACTACAATGGTGAATGTCTCATTTAGTGGATGGAAGAGGAAGACATGTTATGTGAAGTATGGAAGTATTATGTGGGTTGGATAGAGTATAAAATCTTAATCCACCTTGGTAGGAGTTTCATAGTGCTTCAAATGTGGGATGGTCAAACTTTATCACACGTTCTGCATAGTAACCCAAAATAAGTGTCAGTACTGTGGAATATTGGGGAATCTCTAGAAATTGTAATACATCAATTTTAGGTTGAGTTTCTATAGGGGTTAAGGAGAAAATAAATCTATGACCCAGGAATATAGTTGGGGTTCATAGAGAAAGGATCAGATGAAGAAGACTCAAGAGAGTCATGTATCTCATGGAAAAGGTTTTAGAGTAGAGTTAGTCCGAGTATATAAAGTGGATAAAAATAATGTTGATGGTGGTGAGGGATCATCTACGATTCAAAGCACGATTTTGATCACTTTTATGGTTTCTACTTCTTTTTTAGATATAAGAACATCCAATTTTTTATATCTATACAAGTTGTCATTGGTAATGAATTACTTGTCACGTTTTACTCTAAGTAACTTTCCATAGATACATCATTTTACATGAAAGTTGGAAACATTTTATGATTCTAAGAGTGTAATATAGTCATTCCTAGTTATGGACATATATGGGACATAAATATTATAGATATGATGATATTTTTTGTGATTTTCGACATGGACTTCAGATTAGCATCTCAGGGCACGTTGATTGATATCAAAGATAAGTATCATTTATATCACAAAATGGAGATAATTTTATTATTATCAGAAAATGGGTTTTGGGAGTAAGTATAGTTGCTCTAAATCTGATCCATATTCGGATGATTATGATGTACATTGTAGGTTAATCTTTTTTAGTGGGATTAGTGGGATCCCCAAACTTATTCCTCAAGTATTGGATCTTTATGAAGACATTTTTTTTACGAATTCAAAAGTCCTCCCTCTGGAAGTGGAGTTGAATTTGAGATAGAAGTCATTCCAGGTGCATGACCAATTTTGATACCTCATTTTCATATAGAGCCATACGAATTTGAGGAATTCAATTTAAATCTTAAGGGCCTGGAATATAAGGGATTTATCAAACCACATACACCAATATAGGTTAAACCTATTATATTCACCAAGAAGGTGGATAGTAGTTGTCAACTCTATATATATTATTAGAAGTTGATCCATGTTATGTTGAAGAACATGTATAATTTTAAAAATATTGATGATCTTTTTATCTGTTATAGTAATCCTAATGATTCTCCAAAATTTATCTTCATTATAGATATCATATTTTTAGTTGTAGATGGGAGGAAATCACGAAGACAATGTTCAGGGGATGGTACGGGCTACATGAGTACTAGTTGATGAAATTTAGACTGAAAAATATACTTGTAGTATTCCTGGTTCTCATAAACAAGATCATCCACCCAAATCATTACTCATCCATCATGGTGTTCATTGGAAACATCCTTATTTACTCACTGACCCTAGACAAGCCTTCCATATATATCGAGATAGTTATGATTACACATGGAGAATATTATCTTGATTACATAACGTTAAAGTGTAACCTTTCAATTCAAAAGTTGAAATTATTAGAGCATGTGATTTACTAGATAATTATATTAGTAGATGCATATAAAGTTGATACAGAAATGTCCTAGAAATATCCCTCTAATTGGTTTTAGATCATGATATTTCTCAATTTAATGAGTTACTATAAGTTCTTTATCGAGGATTTATCATACTTATCAGCACCCATGATTACACTGAAGAATAAAGGGGTAAGTTTTCAATGGCCTGAATAGTGATAGGTGGTTTTTATTCAACTGAAAATGAGGTTGACTAAAGAAAAATCATTGATTCTTCTTAAGAATGCGATCAATTATATTGTTTATTTTGATGCATTATGAGTTGGTTTGGAGGTAGAATCAAGAGAGTGGGTAGTACCTTATGGGTCATTTAGCTTTGAACTCATGATAGGAACTATCCTACCCTTGACATTTAGCTTGAAATTGTGGTCCATGCTTTTACATGTTGAAAACACTATCTATTTGTTGATAAATTTAATATAAAAACATACCAAAAGAGACATAATTGTAAATTCATGTATTAGAACCTAAATTTTATTTATAGGTGCTGTTTAGAATACCAATATACATTCATATTTGAGATATCCAATGCACTAGGTAATATTATCATCATTGTAGATGCTATTATCCTTAAAACAGAGGTAGATCATGAGCTTGTTCAATAACCTTTGGAAGAACAACGACACCTAATGAGCTAGTAGGATTATTTGAGGATGAATGTTTTCAAAGAACAGGTTTATATGACATACTTCCCATTAATGATAACATGTTCTTTAGTATAACTGGTAAAGGCTGGAAATGAATATGAACCAAAGTGTTATATGATATGAGAAAAGTTAGATGGTAGAAAATTGATACCTTGGTGGTTGTTGAATGGTGATGATGTTATCCTCGTACATATAAATGTTTTATTTCCTACTTCAATTAGAGGATAGCTAATTAGATACATTCATACTTATATGTGGGTGGTATATCCTATAGAAATAAATATGCACCATGAACTTATGTAGAAATTATGGTGGTTAGGGATGAGAAGGGCCATTTCCTGATTTTATTCCTAAGGCCTTTCCTTCTAGAGGATAAAGGTTAAGAACAATCATGCTTGTGGTTTTCTCCAACCACATTTATTTCTCATGTTCATGCAGAAGGATGTTATGATGAACTTTATGATGGGGTTCCCCAAGAACATGAGGTTTCATGCTACAATATGGGTGATTTTATATTATTTAACCTATTATTATAATTATTACTAATTCATGAGACTCACACAGTAGACGAGCTAAGAAAACTATATATCTATGAGATCTCAGGCTTTCATAGGCCTCTATGGAGAATTTTATCTCATAAGGATGCATTTTTTGTCCCAATTTTGGAAGTGATTGAATATAGGGATTTGGACTCACCTAATATTAATTATATCATACCATCCTAGATAGAGAGGAAATCATAAAAGATTATTCCTATTTTATATGATATGATTCAGGATTACATACTATATTTTGGCGAAGCTTGGTCTGGTCACCTAGCCATGGTTGAGATAACATAAAACAATAGTTACCAGGATTTTATTTAGAAGGTACATTATGAGGATCTTTATGAGAGGCCATGTCATTCACCACTTTATTTTCATAAGCCTTGTGAGGTAGTAGTTTTGGGAAACTATATTGTAAAGGATAACACTACAAGAGTGTAGTTGATTCAGAATTAGCTGATCACAAGCTAGAGCTGTATGATGTCTTATACCAACTATAGTAGAAGACCTTTGGAGTTTTCTATAGGTGATTTTTTTCCTTAGAGTGACTCATTGGTTGGTCCTTCTACATATTAGAAATAAAATGAACATATCAAGGCATTATATTGTACCACAAGAAATACCTGAATTAATAAGAACAATATAATATAGTCAATATATTTCTTGTCACTATCGATGTAAGGAAAATGTGTTTCTTGGGTCTCAAATCCAAATGTGCATTTCTGATCCCATGAAATCCGTTGACTATGATTATATTGAGTTTTATCCTCACACATTGCATATGGAGCACTCAGTACAGATTATATACAAAAGTGAGAAAGTAATTCGAGTGAAGATGATACCACTTTTATAAAATCTACAACATCATGGAATAATACAGGATGATACTTGGAGTGGGAGGGAGATATTCAAACATAGTGGCCTGATTTGTTTGTGAAGGATTCTTAAAAGTGATTTTTGGGAATGGGAAGTATTAAAATGATAATATTATAAAGTATAAAATATGTATATCAAATTAAAATGACATGTTTCAATCCCTTTACTATGAATTTTTATGTGGATCCATGTTTTGATAATGTATTGAAAGTTAGGAGTTGTTTGTGGGGTCTTAGAAATATATTTTTAGAGATTTTATATCCAAAATGGGCAACACCACAACCTCATGAAACTTTAGGTTTCCCTTGTATATTCCTTAAGTATTCATCAATGTTACATATTTTTTTAAACCTATGTTTAAATGTTATGTGGAATAGTTTTGTACCCTTTTCACTCATTTTCCTTCATTTTAATTTCATGATTCCCCTTCCCTCTTAGAGTATGGATTTTTGGGATAGTTCATGGAAGAAGTCTATTTGATGTTATGGTATTCTTATAAACTCAAATTTAGTCCTTTTTAGATGGATCTTATCATATATTTCATTGATCTAGGGCCTTAATTCATCTTCTTATACTAGTTATTGTGCTCTAGGGTGTTTCAATAGAGAACTAGATGAGTTCTTCTTGTTCCATCCGAAATCTTATCCTCCTTCTTTGGATGATCATAAAATGGGATGATTATGGTTATTCTCATGGTAATTTTTTTATTATTTTGTGGGTATAATTAATTTTTATATAAATTAGCTCTTCTTGATGACTATTGCTACTCTACAATATATTTTTGGTGACCCTTTTAGGGAATGTTTCCTCATATTGTCCCTTAAAATGTAGATTTTATGTTTCTCTCAAACTAAACATAAATATTACCATTAGTGGAAAGTGAATGTTATGTATGGGTTGATTATATCCCTATTTTTTATCTTCCTTACTCAATAATCCTTATAATATTGGAATGGAACTAGTTATTGGAGTATTTGGCATGCGAACTTCTTCAAGATGGTGTGTGTAGGTGGTTCAGGAGATGAAACCCTTGACTAACCATGACGTTGGCATTTAAAACCAGAAGGTAGAGATTTTTTAACATTTTAGGCCATTGTATACTCTTGTTACCTTGATTTTATTTTTTTCATCGATTTTTCGACCATTCTTGTCTTTGATTACTTGTGTGTGTATGTTTGTGAACTATGAGACCCAAATGTGTTTCTTGATTCCAGGAGAATTGTTATAGAAGCATCATACTATGCATGGTGTGGATTAAATGTTAAATATATGAAAACAATATTCACATGATGACATGTTATGAATTTATTTATTTTTCTATACCTTGTTATGTGTGTTTACCAAGACTTTATAGGTAAGGTCTTGGTACTTGTGACAATATAATCATCTTGTAAGATTACCCCTTAAAGGGGTAATATCTATGATATTTAGTGATAAAGATGATGTACCTATACATAGGGAAGGGGAAAATCATTTGGAATGTCCTGGAACTCAAGGACATTAGGATACCGGGAAAATTGATGGAACATGATGCCTTCTAGATGCCCAGTATCATGTCCACTAGATACCTTAAGGATTATGAGCTACATGTTCACTATCCTTGTGGAATGATTTTAGCCACTTTTTCCATCCTTAAAATTATCCTTTCAACACATATCAAAGGAAGTTATGGCCAGGACTCATAGTGGTGATATTAGCTAATTAATTCCCCGTACATTATTTTTTATTCATCATTTTCATTTATTATTATTATGGAATTTATATGTTGTACATGTGAACATTTTTTTAAAGATGCATTGGGGGTGTAATATTCGTTTTTATTACTCTCACCCTACATGGAAATCATGATGTGAGTGTGAACCTTATGGATAGTTGTCTAGGTTAGGGAAGAGGGATTACGATTGATGACTGAGCATTGGAGAATAAGGATTCTTACCATACCAAGATTGAATGTGGAGGATTACCTAATGCTTATTTTATTTATTTATTTATCCTCCTAGATTTTATACTATGCGTTTTCTATCCAGATTAGGAGACTAAATTATTTCTATATATAACACATGTTCTATGTATTATAACAATATAATTATTTAGTCTTCTGCATGATATTATAATAATTATATTGTTATTACTTCATATTTTTTGTATGGCTATGATTATCAGAGGGTATAGTATTCTAATTCAAGGTATTCAGACCGTTTATTCTCAATGGTAGCCTTTTACATATGGGAAGGAATGCATAAGGTCTTGTGGATCTCTAGCTAAAACCAAGTGGTTCAGGTTGTGGTGTTACTCTAATCCATTTGGGAGCTAGGAGTTATCAATTCCATGCCAAAAGTGTATATAGGAACCTCTCCCTGTGATCAATATACCTACAGGATGGTTACCATCTTTTTAATGCAAGTTGGGGACTAATTCCATACTATTTATATGTCTCTAAGAAGGTCATCACCCTCAATATTTTTCTAAATGTCTCTCCCACACTTTTTCTTCATATTAAAAAATTTAAGGACTCCATCATCCTGAAATTAAATGAAAATACTAATAAATTAATAGATATACACCATCTTGTTAAACATATAATATCACTCCAAATGAATTATTTATTTATACAATAATAACACATGAGCGAGAATATAAGAAAATCTACATGAAATAGATATTACACATCATGTAATTCTGATAAAAATGGAATATAAACCTTTGAATAAATATGGGATTAATTTTACATCATTTTTTTATATGGGACTGACATTCATGATGTGCCCTAGTGGAGGTACCAAGCATCTGGGACATTGGGATAAATCAAGAATGTACTCCAATTTCCTAAGATGTGGGAATCCAACCTAAATAGTCTCTATTCACTTCAAAAATGGCATGTGTAACACAAGGTTTAGTCATAATGTATAAAACTATAAACCATGTCATATAACACATTATATATGAAATAAGTCATATCAAATCTCTAATAATTAACATTCGTTCAAGTCACATCCTCTTGAATAACATATAAAGTTCAATATCCCACATAGAGTGTAAAAATAGAGTGATATTTGATCATCTACTAAAATACAGCTTCATCCATGTGGTCTTCCATACATAGCATGCGACATTTATTATACACCATATGATATTTTATTATACTATGTAAACTATAGCTACCACCATTTCCAAGACAAGGTATGTTCCATAAAGTCACACACAATGTGATGTTTAACTACTCCATTGAAACCCTATGAACTAATATAAATTGAACATGGTGTCATTTTTCTAGACTACACACCTTGTATTTGAGTCTTATATAGATTTTAAATTCAAATCAATTCCTCAGACAACTTCACTTTTTTCTAATAATTATGCTAATCATTATTCCTACTATTCACAGATAAATCCACCATACCTCCAATGGATTCACATGATTATTTATATCACATTAATACCTTTTTAATAAATCATACCAAGTTTAATATACCTTTCACCATTATCACATACACATCATTTTATAGGTTCCCCTTTATCATTCATTGATGTCATCCTTATTATCACTGCCTCTCTGGACCGTCCATAACCTCTCTTCTCACCAACTATTTATCATTTCATTCTCCCTTTGGATAATGAAAAAACATTAAAAATAACTGATATAACTATTTTCCCGGATTATATTGGATAATCATAAGGTAATAATAAAATAGAGGATAGAAGGTGGGCGGCGTTCTAACCCATTATTTTTTCTTTGGTCATGAGTTTACCTCCATTGATCATTATACGTGGTCGTGAACTCTATAAAAAAAATTTAATCATTAAATTAATAAATCTATAGAAAAAAGATCAATCACAAAAAGAAAATAATAAATATAAATTATTACTATAGAATTTGGAAGTGGATAAATTATTTCATGAAAATCATCATAAAAAATAACAATTCAGGAGTCTGGAATTGACAAATAAATCATAAAGAAATAAGAAATAATAATGCTACAATGACTTACATCATGGGAAAAAATGACATCACCTTGATTTGTTTTGTGATTCTAAAAGATTCTGTCAAAAAGTAACATGAATTTGTAATTATTCATGATTCTACCAATCCTTGATCCAGGAGTCTATTTTTTGATTCCTCGTCAACAGTTAGTTTTGATCTCCAATCAATTCTATAAGGTTCATGGTGAAAATATAATCTGACACTAGATGAGGTGTCTAAATGAAGAATATATATCATTAATATTTGTGAATAACTTATTCTAACTAAAAACCTAAAATAGCTCAATTATTGACCTAAAACTCAAACATAAAAATTATACCTCACCTAGGTGAAACAGTTCATTACAGACACAACCATAGTGAGAGAATTGTTTTATGGGGTTACCTTTAAGAGTAAAAAATATTTTCATATGTGGGATAAATATTTATTTAATAATTAAATATTAAATATCTCTAAAAACCTATTTTAGAATATCCCAAATATTTACCCCAAGGGTAAAACCCATGTTTTGAGGCTAATATAACTATTAGAAATTCTTTCTAAATTAATTTATTATTGATAAATTGTAATTATAAACTATTTAAAGTTTTGGGAGTGTAAAAATAAAAAATTTACATGAATAAATACTATAGTCACTACTTTCTTCCCATATTTAAATATTTTCGTCCCCCAAAAGGAAGATAAATATATATTATAGACTATAAATCTCATAATAAAACTTATGTGAATGGACATTCTACCTTGAAATTCCATATAACCACTTATGGGGGTTTAAATTCCACTCGAATAGGAAGAAACATGAGACAAAGATCATGTCTTCAAAAAAATAGTACAATATTAATCCCACGATATCCTATTCTTATACAAAAATCAACTCGTGTATGATCTATAACAACTAATTTAAAAAATCCTAGGATCTCATCATGAAAAAATAGCCAATATTTCTCACCCAATACCTTTCACATCCAAATGAATTCATCTCTATGACTCAAAGAAAAATATTATCCCACAGACATATACTCGAGAATCATTCACTAATAAATAAACCTTCTATTGGTGTATTATGCTCCCCACCTTTAAAGAGAAGATCATATGGTTAAAAATTGAGAACAATCAGTTAGTTCCAAACATTACTACCAAGCATAATATATAATTCTCCATTGACCCTAGAAGAACCTCAAGGTTACACACATTTAAAGTTTTATTTTCAATCCCCAAAATTTCCTGAAAAATTAATCAAATCAATATTGATTGTGTAAATAATACGGACAACGCATTACCATCATCTTAGTTTTTCTATACGATCAGTGAAAAGAAAATATTTGCACATCTGACTCTAAAAAATATTTCATCAACTTCTTTAAGTGGCTTGGTTGGTTTATTATTTCTTTTCATGAAATATACTAATGAAAATCCCAAGAAATCATAAAAACCTCCTCATACCACCATGTAACTCTCATTTATGTCATCAATGAACTATTCCATTATAATCCAAAGTAGATGATTCTGGTCTAATTAGATAATAATTCTTTGTTCACTCTTATACCCAATTTAAATTAGTCTAAATTAGAGTGACAAAAACCAAAACCTATATAGAAACATTCTCTAATATATGGATAGATTTTCAGAAAAAATATTAATACTTAATACTTAGTTGTTTCATCCCATTTTCTCACACATTTAAGGAATATATCAAGTTTACCATCAAAGAATATCTTGTCACATGAGACCCCAAAATAGATATGAAAATCCAGGGCCTCTCATTCTTTGAAAACTATAAGGAACACCACTATGTATTTAAGGAAAGATACATCTAAAACTCCAATAAAAAAACATTATATCATTTAACTACTTAGATGGCTCCACTTTCAGCTGATCATAGAATATACAATAAAGGGAATTAGATATTACAATACCACTAATCCACTGAAATCACATCATCCATTACTTCATCAAACTATATAGATCTAACTATTAATCCTCCCTTTAATAATATGTTCTACAAAAAATTAATCTTACATATATATAACTCCAACCATGAGAGTTCACTGTATCAATAGTTCTCTTGAGTAAGCTAAGAACAAACATCAAATAATCAACATGTGCATCCTTTTATGAAATTAATGATAAGGTTTCATCAGTAAAGACATCCCAAAAATAATCAACAGTTACCACTACCAAATAAGTGTTGTTTCACAAACAAAACGACATAAATAGGAACACAAATTGTTTTTAACGATTCATGAATTTTTCCTTTTAAATGATATTCTAATTTACCAAAAATTGATTGTATCCATAACTAAGATATATTATCAAGAACCTCCCCCTACATTACATTTGTTAATGGAGGTCACACAATCTCTAATAAAAAAAGTCTCCAAAAGGCCTTCCAAATAAATTATCATCTCCTTGGGATCATCTGAGCCATATTATAGAATTTTTAAGATATAAATTTTTTTTAGAAAAGAATATTGGTACAAAAATTATTCCCTAAATAAGAGAAGCCTTGGAACATCTTTTAGATAATAATTAACAATTTTTTTCCAATTTAGAAAACCACTTCCCCATAGATCCATATCTAAATATTCTAAACTCACCATATGAAAGGTAATTGATATAAAACCATAGAAGGTTGGCCTTACTCATCCAATCTAAGAGTCCCACTCACAATTGGAGCTGAATCTCAACAAATATAATAATCATTAGATCACCATCAAATTAATGTAATCCACCAAATATTATAGTATTAAAAATCAATCCATACCAAGGATGATGTATCAAGGACTCATATCTTCCATGATGGGATATTATAAAGGACCTATATCTATTTACTAAGAAAAAATAAACATTATCTTTAGAATTTTTTAGAGGATGTTAACTTCCAATTGTAATCTCTAGATAAAAATATTTTCTATTGGTTACATTGGAATATTTTCCGTGTTATCCAAGGACAAAAAATAAATAAACGAATCATTCTAATTTCAATGAATAAGAATTACTATATATGGAGGATATATATCATATCACGTACCACACATGGAAATATATGATCAATACCCTTCAACAAGAAAACTCTGCAAACTCTAAAATGGTAATAGGTATTTAATAACACATCCCTTACCCACACACTCTAAAAGCCTCACTCGTAATTTTGAGTTCATGATAATTTTTTTACAAATACAAAAAAATATCACCTTATGGGTTCAAAAAACCTCATCACCCACTCAAATACTACCGATACATCATAATAAAAGTCCAATATCTCTTAAAATGAAATAATACACACCGTCACCAAAAAAACTCCCCCCAATAAACAATGAAACTTTCACCATGGTAGATTAATCTTATCATGAGTCTTAGTGAGAAAAATTCTACCAATATATCATTATGCTATGAGTGAGACTGAATTCATGAGTCAACCTTGGTCGATGAATTTTATAACTGATTCGAAATTTTATCCATTAACTCCAACCAATTAGTTATAATATAATGACCTTATTCTTCTAAAAACCCGAAAGGCCCCTTTCGCTATAAAACGTGAAGTGTATTCAGCCTCCATTTAGTCTCATTTGACTAAGTTAAAGATTCCATTTACTCTACATGAATTTATGTTCCAATCAAAAATAGTGAGGTTTATACCTTTTTATAATGGGGAAAAGATACCTATAAATTGGGTACTGGAATCGAAGCCTCATTTCTGAATAGATTAATGGTAAGAGGCTCAAGAATAGGCACGAGGTCATCAAGACATAAGATCTAAATTTGATATGTATGTCTATGGGCGGAATCGTCCCTTTGATAGAATGGGTCTTAATTTATTAAAGTATATATGGGTAACCTAACACAAGAAGAAATTAAAAACCATAAATTCCAACCTAATGATGCATGTATCATCTGAACTATACCACAAAATCAAATCCTTATAGTTTCATGTTGATTAATGTAACAAATCAAACTATTATAAATAAAATTCCATCGATGATTGAATTAAATGGCCTATTTTGATTATATAAAACACGTGAACTTACTTGGTATTCTCATATCCAATCATATTTAAAAGAAATTTAATGATTATAACCATTGAAATTATATCCATTATGCAACGATCATTTTATTAGTTTGAATATTGGGTTTTGATAAATCCAATTGATATAGACAAAGGAAGTGATGGCCTCAACTAATAGGATTGTACCATATGAAGCCCATTTATCATAGCATCCAGGAAATATTACATCACTGGAGTTTTCCCTTGAGCCATCCCAAGATGATATTTAACAACAAAATCATTAGAGAAAATATTAATTAGAGAAGTTCAAACTCATCAAGATCATGGCCCAAACAATATACGTTGAACCACCCCATAATCTCACCATCACGCAGATTATCCTTAAGGATTTTGATGGTGTAATAAAGGGATATATATATATATATAACCTAATAATATGAATATATATATATTCAATATATATATTTTTTAAATTCTTATTGTTTTTACTTTATAAATGATTGTGATTTTGATAAGATAAAACGAAAATTAAATTTTTGGGTAATATGAAATTTCATTTAAGAAATTTATTTTGATGAATTAATGTTTTTTTAAAATAAATAATATTTTTATAAATTATTAATATTAAATAATTATTATAAAATTTGAATTATAATATAATATTTATGATGTGAAAAGTAATTTTTTATTAGGCTTCAAAAACTATTATTGTATAAAACCCAGTATTTCTCAATGAATGTCGATTTTATTTTAAAAGTAAGAATTAAAATATTAAGAATTTTTCTATAAGATAAATATTATTTTTGGAATCGGCATGCCGAAATTATCTAATGGTTAATTATTGATAATTTTCTAATATAGTCAATATTTCGAGTAAAAAATAAATATCGTATAAATATATGATGTGTAACATAACATTATAAAGACCCAAAAGTGATGAAATAATAACTAAAAAGGTATCCAAAACCAAATATATGTTTCCCTCTAAATTATTTTTTCTCTAGGTTATTTTATTAATTTTATAAATCTTTAATGCATCCTCCAAAACCTATATTATATTTTATGTTTTTAAAATCATTTCTTTAAGAACATGACACACTTGCACATAACTATGGGTAATATTTTAATTATTTAGGACCTTTAACTTATAAAATAATTACCAAAACTCTTATTTAGAGGAAAACATGGGGAAAACATGGTATGTTTTGTGTTTGGGAATAATTTATAATATAGAATCCAAAAACTATATTTGTGAAATAATAAATAAAACCCCTCTTTTTTTCTTATATAAACCCACCCAGGATTAAAATCCTCTCCACTAAAAAAACTTGGATAATATACTTACTCTTAAATACTATCTTTATATTCTTCCTAAGGTTCCCCACATCTTTTATGAAGCTCCTCCCATTATTTTGGAATCACTCTATCAAGGTAAGGGACCTTTCTCTCTTATTTTCAATTCAACCATCTTCTTCATTTTAATCTATTTTATTTAAAATTTCTAATGTTGGGATATGTTTTGACACATAACTATTACTACCCATTTGATGTAAAATGATGATATACCTATTTAACTCTCATTAAACCATTTTATGAATCTTTAAGTAGTGTATATGTGCTGCAAAAAGTTCACTACGATTTGCCCATGCCAATTTTTTTTTTTGTGAATACCATCTCCATTTACAATCAAGGGTATTCACTTAGACATACCAATAATTATTTGATTATGGAATTCCATTTATATATTTTACACTAATTTATCTTGGAATTAAATGGGATGAAATATGTTCTTATGTTATAAGATCAATGAAGAACAATTATGCATGTACATGATATGATTGTGTTGGTTGTGTCCAAATAGTTCTCCAATGCATTGGGTAATATTTTAGTCTCATGAAATTACATGTATGGTGCACTGGAGGTCATCATAATAACATTATTTTATGATGTATTAGTGTATAAACTTGACTTGTGTTTATGATTTCATGTTTAAAGTTATTTCCACATACCCATGTTTCCATTTATGTTATCATGATATATCATTCCTCATTGTTCATGTTTATAATTCTCACCCAATTATGTCCCATTGATATTTATATTGTCTATCATCTTATACCTTCTTCATGCTATTCTTTGATTTTTTCCTTACTGGGATTTATGGATCATCCTTTTCTTATGTATGTCCCCAGGTTATCCCATGCAGTTGTATGAACGATGGATTAATATGATCATATTAAGGAATTATTAAATATTATAGATGCCCCCGATTTTAAGTTGTTATTCAATATTCCTAATTTCCAAATAAACTATACTTTTCAATATTATGGGTTTATTTATATGCATCCTTATGTAATAAATCATGAATTAATTTTACTATAAATAAGAGTTGTCATAGTTGGTATCAAAGGAAAGTGTCATTGTTTTTGGAATTAGAACTAGAAAACTCTAAGAAAATCCTTCGAATTAGGACTAAAAAAATACATAATTTTTTAAATTATAATGTGAGTGGTTTATAATAAAATAAATAATATCCTAGATACTACAAGTGGATGTATATATGGAATAGATGTACCAAGGGGTAACACAAGCAAATAGTTAATTGAGATGGACTCAATTGGGAACTTTTGAATGGTCTTGATATACACATAGATTGACATTCCCAGGGGATATGATTTAGTAATTAAAAAATCCCATTTATAAAACATTATCAAGGGAAAAATTCCAATAAGAGTAATTTATAGAATGTAGATCAAGGATAACATATATTGATGCCTAGAAATTCATATCCTAAGGAAATAAATGTCATTTATAAATCACCCCTTTAATTTTATTGGATTACCATTTATGTTTTTAATAGTTCAAAAATAATCATCCATGATTTTCCCACTATTCTATGAAATGGCCAAAAATCAAAGGGAATTAGTAAACAACCAATGTTAAGGGAAATGTGGTTGCTAATCTATCGAGATACCCAACCCGAATGGAGTAAGAATCGAGAAATATTTGATGAAACTCTCTCAGATGAATCATATTTCGAATAGAGACAAAAACAAGGAGTATTGAAGAAATACCAAAATAAGGAACAAGATACAATTGAGACCTTTATTTGAAAATGGACTCTGAATTAAATAGATCACATGATCACTTAATCGTGGAATAATGGATCAAATCCATTGAGATGGTCTTCACCATTATTCAATGTTATGAGAAAGAGAAGTTTATACTAACTATTATTCATATAGAGGTAGAAGCTGATCAGTGGTGGACATTGATCAAGGATATAAAGTCAAAGTAAGAGATTTAAGTAATGGATTGGAATGAATTTCAGAATATGTTTTTGGAAAAAATCTTTTTTTCTCACTCTTCGACAAAAAATGGAAAAGGATTTTCATTACATCACGAAAAAAGATGATGAATCCACCAGGGAATATAATGGAACGTTCCCTAGACTAGCACGATATGCCTCTAGATTTTACATTAACCCTAAATACAAAGTTAACTACTTCATTAGTGACATAAAAATGAATATATAAAAATACTTTAAAATTCATGACTTTGATAGCAATAATGAAATTGTCTAATGTGACCTCAAACTCAAAATTGAGATAAAAAATATCAAGGTCCTTAAGGGGATAAGAAGATGAAAGTTAAGTTAAATTCTTGTGGTGTTATGGATAAATATAATGGTGGTATGAAAAATAAATACCCCACATGTCAAATTTATTGAAAGAACCACCCTACAAATTTCCAAAGTGGGATAAGGAAATTCTTTTGGTGTGGAAATGAAGGGAAACTAGATAACAATTACCAAAGCGAAAAACCCACCAATTAAATTTAAGAGAGTAATTATATAGCCTAACCATAGCCAATTGTCTAATGTATCAACAATATAGAACAAGGATACTATTTGAACCACTACCCCAATCCAAGGGTCACTACTAGAAAAATAGGTATTTGCGACGGGGGTCCGTTGCAAATCGCTCGTTGCGGAAAACGCCGTCGTAACAACAATTATTTGCGACGGGCTTGTCGCTACAAATATTATATGCGACGGGGATCCTTCCCGTCGCAAATATTACTCTGTATATTTGTAAAAACTTTTAAAATAGTAATTGGAACGGGTCCCGTCGCAACAGGTATTTGCGACGGGCCCCGTCGCAATTACGTTTTTTAAAAAAAATTAAAAACTATTATTAAATTATTTTAATGGATATAATAATACTATGTGCGACGGGCATAGTATCCCATCGCAAATACTATAAAAAAAATAAAAAAAATAAATTATTAATAAATTATTTTAACTAATATAATAATAATCCAATTATAATTCAAAAATAAAAAATAATAAATTATTAATAAATTATTTTGATTAATATAATAATAGAATTGTAATTCACAAATAAAAATAATAAATTATTAATAAATTATTTTAATTAATATATTAATAATATAATTATAATTCAAAAATAAAAAATAATAGAATATTAATAAATGATTTCATTAATATAATAATATTAGAATTATAATTCATAAATAAAAAAATATTAATAAGTTATTTTAATTAATATAAAAATAATAGAATTATTTTACATTCAAATATTAAAATAATTCAAATATTACAAAAAAATATAATTAAATTATAATATTATAAAATTTTAATATATATATATATAATTTAATATTATAAAATATAAATAATATTATTATTCATATTAATATTGTTATTTCAAAATATAATATTATTAATATTTTATAATGAGACAGAAACTACGAATAGAAAAAAATTCATATTTTGATTTAACAAACTTTATAATATAAAAACAAACTCTAATCTGATGGAGGGGGGAGTGGGGGATCTGCAGATGCTGGTGGAGGAAACTCTATCCCTAAAGCATGAGTGAGTCGGCGCATGTACTCCATCTGCTCCTGGTGCTGCTGCCATCGACTCATCTGCTCCTCGTACAGCTACTGCTGGCGTCGACGCTCCTCCTCATGCTGCTGCTGCTGCTGACGCATCTTCTCCTGCTCCTGCCGGAGACTCTCTATCTGTGAAGTCTGAGATCGCAACTGATCCTCATACTGTGTAGCAGAAGAAGATGCACGAGCTCCTCTCGAGATAGACGCTGACATCGCAACACTGCCATAATAATCTCCGGGAGTCAGTCGAGAGCTAATACCAACTACCCGGCCCTTCTCGAAGGCATACTGGGTGGCCTGCATCCATGCCGCCTCATCAAACTGACGGCCAGAGGTCTAATCTGATGACCCGGCCTGACTCTGAGGCCGGGTCTGTGACGCTGCGGCCTCATATGACTCCTGTAGTTGCAATTTAAAATTAAAATTGTGAATATAATATATATAGTTAATTTTTAAACTTGAAATCAAATAATGCTGACCACGATGTGATGCTGACGATCACCTCTGAGCTCCCCAGTAGCAGGATCACTATACATCCTCTGATATACGTCGTACTCCATAATATCGTGGTGCTCGACAGCCTATAAGAATAAAAAAATAAACTGTTAATATTTATAGTTATATAAAATATTTATAAATAATGTACGTACCAGATGTTGTCTATGAGTACTGAAAGAACGACTCCTAGGTCGATGAGTCACCTCCTGTCACCCCCGATTCTGCCTCCCCACCGGTGATCTCCTCTGAAAGGAACCACTCAACTAGTGCGCACATAATCCATCCCATACATGGGATGAAATGTACTCTGGTCGGTGTGCTCTACATAACTAATCAAAATCTGACACTCCTGCTTTCATCATGGAAGCTTTTCTTAAATTGTGCAAAAACTGACAAAAGTGATCACGCATGGCCACCTCCCATGCCTTGTGGATGGCGTCGCGCATGGTATCCTCGATCGGATACCATAAATCCTACAAATAAATCAAAATATCAAGTTAGAAATGAAATAATTTTCAAAAGAAAAATTATTTATTTATGTACGTACCAACCAATGGCCGAACATGGCCTGCTTCACATCAATGGGAATCTGCTCCCATGTGGTCCACGACTGAGAGAAATAGTTGCAAAAAATAGCGCTGCCCTGTCTGACTGCTATATGCGGAAAACTCTAAAAATAATAAACATTTATTATGTGAATAGATTAATGAAATCATAGTCAAATCCACAGATTATCACACAGGTTATCACACCTCCGTGTGCGTGGATCAAACCCAAGACGTGGACGTCGCTCGGGGATGGGGTCAGGAATCATCAATCGTGCAAGAAGGCGCCACCTCTACGTACTCCCTGGAGCGCCTGCAGGCTGAGGGTCATCTACCAGCTACTCATCGGCATCGAAAGGCAGGTCAGCATCTGCCAACTCACGAAATGTCTCATCGTCCATCTGAAATAGAAAATGTTAATGTTGTTAGCAAATACTTGATAATTACTATTATATATACATACATATATATATATATATATTATGATTGTATATAACTACCATGGAATTCTATCAGTGTTCATCTTCATCATCATCTTCATATATGTCAATGTCATCTTCATATTCCTCCTCAACATCATCGATATCCATTCGAGTTCCAGTTGCTTCATCTCTTACCATTTCAAATTCATATGTGACATGATTAACATCATCATCATCAACGACTCTTAAATGTGGGGTGTCGTTGTCGATAATCATGTGTCTTTGTAAAAAAGATTGATTTTGATGACTCTCTTGAAAAACTTCAATTCTTTGCACATCAGTGAAATCACATTCACTTTGACTAAACTGATTGTCTCGAATTTTGATTTTATTTACACTCCACCAATCAATCAAGTCTCTTGATGTAGCATAGTACTTTGTGTAATAAATTTTATGTGCCTGTTGAGCTAATAAGAATGGTTCATTTACTGCGAGAACACTTTTACATTTAATATCGATGATTCCATGAGTCGGATGAACACGCACGCCTCTCTCTGTATCCAACCACCGACATTTGAACATTGTTATGTAATGTTGTCCAAGATAACAGAGTTCAATGATTTCATCAAGTATGCCATAAAATTCAACTTCATTTTCTCGATGATGAGATCCCCTTAAGCTAACTCCACTGTTCATTGTTTTTTTCGATTCCCCATATGCATGTGTGTGAAATCAAAATCCATTCACCACATATGCATTATAAGTTTTAACAATTTTGGAAGGTGGGTTACTCAATATACACAGCTGTTTGTCAATTTTATCAGCATGTCGAGACACCTGAAAATTTGTGAAATAATTATCAATATAGTAAACTATACATTGAATGAGTTTCTAAAAGATAAAGAATTTATGTTACCAGTTTTTGAAACCACTGAGAGAAATTTTTCAGTCGACGTTATTCGAGAGCAGCTGCTGTAATTTGTGGAATTTGTTTCTTGATATGATTATCATACAACCTATAAAAACCAAAGTTATTTACTGTAACATAAATGATAGAATAAGTGATATAAACACTTATAGTACAACTGATGTCATCTCTTCACAGTTGAGCAGAACATACGTATGAGTTCTGTGATGTTCATCATCTGAAAGCCAGCGTTCATAAACTCCACCAAAACCAAGATCTGGCTGGTTGAAAACAGATAATTGATTGTCTATTTCATCAATATTCCTCTCGTTCCGTCCCATTCGGTTGTGTTTTGAAGGATACTCAGATTTAAAATAATGGGAGCAGAAAAAAGATATTTCCTCTTGCAAATATGCTTCTGCAATAGATCCTTCAACAGATGCTTTGTCACGTACTTTTCTTTTAAATTTTTTCATGCATCTTTCAAATGGGTACATCCATCGAAACTGTATTGGACCTCCACATTTGGCTTCATATGGAAAATGTAACATCAAATGTTCCATTAAGTCGAAGAAAGATGGTGGAAATATTTTTTCCAGTTTACAGATAATTACAACAACATCTTCTTCAAGTTTTCATAGAGCATCATAATCTGCTGTAGCCGCACAAATTTCCTGAAAAAAAATGAGACATGTCTGTTATGGAATCCCAAATCACATAATTCAATAGACCTCTTAATCCAATGGATAGAAGTCTTTCCATTATAACATGACAATCATGACTTTTTAATCCAGTAATATGACCATTCTTTACACATCTACCCAAATTGGAAGCACAGCCATCTGGAAGTCTCAAATCTGAAATCCACTGAAAAAATAATAAATGGTTTTCTTTAGACAGTGTATAAGCTGCTTTTGGTTTCAGTAACCTTTCTGTTCTGACATTCTCAAATAGTTCCAGTTCTAGACGCCTGCAAATTTGGGAAGATCTAAACGTGCATTTAAATTGTCTTTTCTCTTTCCTGGCGTATCCAAAACTGTATGAAACAAATTATCAAAACAGTTCTTCTCAATGTGCATGACATCTAACTTGTGTCGGACCAACAAATCAGACCAATATGGAAAATCCCAAAATATGCTATATTTAATCCAATTGTGTTCTTTCCCAAAACCAGAAATTTCCTGTTGGTTTGATGTGGGACCCAAAGTGATGGGAGGTAATGAAAATACAACTGATTTTAACTCCGAACCTGATAGCATTATTTTAGGTCCATCCCTTTCAACTGTTCCATTTCTGAAATGAGATCTGTTTCTGTGAAAAGGATGATCAGCTGGAGAAATCTATGATGACAGTCAAAATAACATGGTTTCTTTCCATGAATGAGCATAAATTCTTTGTTCTCTCCCATACAGTAAGGACATGATTTCTTTCCATGAATGAGCATAAATGCTTTATTTTTCCTTCTGAAACAAATTCTGGATTTGATGCGGCAAATGATAAAAAAGTCTCCACACCCTCTACATATACTGGATTTAAACCAGGACAATTTGGATTTCTACGTTGATTTATCCATATGCGGACACCTAATAATGATTGTTGACGACCTCGTTGTTCCATATATTTCTATAAAATATAAAAGCATTACTGGTTTTGAATAATTTGTTCGAAAAAACACTCAAGCAAGGATAATTATAGAGTTTACATCATACATGACTGACACAAACTTTTTATTGAGATAGAGCTAAAAGTTGACCCTTTAAGAATTGAATATGTTGAGAATAAAGCAAAACCTGTTACAAATATTGATAATTTTAATATTATCTAATTTTTTTATTATTTTCATAGTACTAATATTATTTTTTCAAAAATATTAATTATATAATAATAACATTATTACATCATTAATATATTTTATTATTAATATTAAAATAA
This sequence comes from Viscum album, assembly GCA_963277665.1. NCBI lineage: Eukaryota > Viridiplantae > Streptophyta > Magnoliopsida > Santalales > Viscaceae > Viscum > Viscum album. The sequence continues at coordinate 1,105,663,414 of OY728137.1, forward strand.
TATAATTTTCTATATTATATACAATTCTCATTTCATCTGTGTGTTTAACATTCTGTCTCCACATGTAATATTTGCATTCACATTCACCTCTCCATTAGTGAGTAGGTTAATAATTTTAAAAAAGAATACAAATATTACATTTGGAGACAGAAAACACACAGATGAAAGGAAAATTGTATATAATATAGAAAAATTATATAATTTTAATATTAATAATAAAATATACTAATAATGTAATAATGTCATTATTCCTAATTATTGGTAATTATTCGTAATTATTGGTAATTATTCATATAATTAACAATAATTAGGAATAATTACCAATAATTAGGAATAATAACATTATTACATTATTAGTATATTTTATTATTAATATTAAAATAATATAATTTTCTATATTATATACAATTCTCATTTCATCTGTGTGTTTTCTGTCTCCACATACAAATATTACATGTGGAGACATAAAACACACAGATGAAAGGAAAATTGTATATGATATAAAAAATTATATTATTTTAATATTAATAATAAAATATACTAATAATGTAATAATGTTATTATTCCTAATTATTGATAATTATTCCTAATTATTGGTAATTCTTACTAATTATTGATAATTATTACTAATTATTGGGAATCATTACGAATCATTACTAATTATTGGTAATTGTTCCTAATTATTGGTAATTATTCCAAATTATTGGTAATTATTGGTAATTATTGTTAATTATTGGTAATTATTGGTAATTATTGGTAATTATATGTAATTATTGGTAATTATTTGTAATTATTGGTAATTATTGGTGATTATGAGTAATTATTGGTAATTATTGCTAATTATTCCCAATTGGTGGCAATTATTCCTAATTAGTGGTAATTATTCCTAATTATTGGTAATTATTACTAATTATTGGTAATTATTACTAATTATTTGTAATTATTACTAATTATTACTAATTATTACTAATTATTTGTAATTATTACTAATTATTGGTAACTATTCCTAATTATTGGTAATTATTGGTAATTATTACTAATTATTGGTAATTATTATTAATTATTACTAATTATTGGTAATTATTATTAATTATTACTAATTAGTGGTAATTATTACTAATTATTACCAATTATTACTAATTATTGGTAATTATTGGTAATTATTACTAATTATAGATAATTATCAAAAATTATTACTAATTATGGATAATTATCGGAAATTATTACTAATTATAGATAATTATTAGTAATTATTTCTAACTAATGGTAATTATTGGTAATTATTATTAATTATTGGTAATTATTACTAATTATTGGTAATTATTACTAATTATTGGTAATTATTTCTAATTATTGGTAATTATTACTCATTATTACTAATTATTACTAATTGTTGGTAATTATTACTAATTATTACGAATTATTGGTAATTATTAGTAATTATTACTAATTAGTGGTAATTACTATTAATTATTACTAATTATTACCAATTATTTCTAATTATTGGTAATTATTGGTAATTATTGGTAAGTATTGGTAATTATTACTAATTATGGGTAATTATTACTAATTATTACTAATTATCGGTAATTATTACTAATTATCGGTAATTATTACTAATTATCGGTAATTACTACTAATTATGAATAATTATTTGTAATTATTACTAATTATTGATAATTATTTGTAATTATTGCTAATTATTGGTAATTATTACTAATTATTTCTAATTATTGGTAATTATTACTAATTATTACTAATTAGTGATAATTGTTTGTAATTATTACTAATTATTGGTAATTATTACTCATTATTTCTAATTATTGGTAATTATTACTAATTATTACAAATTATTGGTAATTATTGGTAATTATTGGTAATTATTTGTAATTATTACTAATTATTGGTAATTATTACTAATTATTGATAATTATTACTAATTATTACTAATTATTACTAATTATTGGTAATTATTGCTAATTATTGTTAAATTATTATTAATTATTACTAATTATTGGTAATTCTTGGTAATTATTGGTAATTATTACTAATTATGGATAATTATTGGTAATTAATACTAATTATTGATAATTATTTGTAATTATTACTAATTATTGATAATTATTTGTAATTATTACTAATTGTTGGTAATTATTGGTAATTATTGCTAATTATTGGTAATTTTTGGTAATTATTACTGATTATTCCTGATTATTACTAATTATTACTGATTATTTCTGATTATTACTAATTATTACTAATTATTACTAATTATTACTAATTATTACTAATTATTACTAATTATTACTAATTATTACTAATTATTACTAATTATTACTAATTATTACTAATTATTACTAATTATTACTAATTATTACTAATTATTACTAATTATTACTAATTATTACTAATTTTTACTAATTGTTACTAATTATTGGTAATTATTACTAATTATTGGTAATTATTACTAATTATTACTAATTATTGGTAATTATTGGAAATTATTACTAATTATTGGTAATTATTGGAAACTATTACTAATTATTGTAATTATTACGAATTATTTGTAATTATTACTAATTATTACTAATTATTGGTAATTATTGGCAATTATTACTAATTATTGGTAATTATTGTTAATTATTACTAATTATTGATAATTATTGGTAATTATTACTAATTATTCCAAATTATTGATATTTATTACTAATTATTAGCATTTATTCTTAATTATTTAAAATTATTACTAATTATTCCTAAGTACCATTAACTATGAACAAAGAATACTAAAAATTTAAATTTATTAAGTAACAAAACAATGTAAACATAATTAAATTACAACTAATTATGAATAATTGAAACTAATAAAAAATTTAAAATAAATATTAAATTAAAAAGAACATAAATACATTTAAAATTGATCTGAGGTTGATCTCTGATCGTTGTTGAAAACTTCAATATTAACTCCGAAAAAAAATTAAACTGAAGAAATGCTGAAATCTAAAAATAGAATTTTGAGAGAAGGAGAAGATTGAGTTTGAGAATGAATGAAAAAAACGGATGAGGGGTATTTATAGGTTAGATCATTTGCAACGGGTCTATTTGCGACGGGTATCCCGTCGTAAATAGTATTATTTGCGACGGGTACCGTCGCCAATACCTTAGCCCTCGTTTATTACGGTCAACGGTTAAATAGTTATTCGCGACGGGTCCCGTCGCGAATAATAACCTGCCGACATACGATTTGTGACGGGGGTAGATTCCTGTCGCAAATAGCTTTTACCGCCGCCGGTTATTTGCGACGGGGTAGATTCCCATCGCAAATAACTTTCCCGTGATTTGGCGCGCAAAATAGTAGTCCTTTTGCGATGGGGGAAGCAAACCCGTCGCAAATAAGTAGTTATTTGCGACGTGTCAATTCCTCCGTCGCAAATAAATTTCTAACGGGACTATTTGCGACGGGATTTATCCCCGTCGCAAATACCCATTTTTCCCGTAGTGGGTTGTGAAAGACAATCTATTTCAACAACCTCGAAGGTAGAAATAGAGAGCATATGCTATCAAAACTACTATGGTGGATCTTGAGAATGAAGTGGTGATAGATATGATAGTTATTCTTCCAATAATAGTAAATAGACCTTTTGATTATAGTTCTACACATTCCTTCATATCGTACATGTTTATTATAACTATGAAAACACCACTAAAAATCATGGAAGTAGAATTTTGGAGGAAAAGGAAACAGGGGAAACTATTTCATCCCAAGTATATAAATCCTCTCCTATCAACATTTGTGGGGTGAACTTACCATCGATCCTTACGATACCCCTTTAGTATAATTTTATTCAATTATGGGTACGTATTGGATTTCATTCTATAGATTCAATATAAGTTTTGATGTTAAGAAAAACACTTTCTGTATTATGAATTGTCCTAGATTCTATAGAAGTACAAGGAAGAGGATGAATCTTATTTGGAACCAAAATATCAATAATTGATATAATTACCTTATTAAAATCATATCTCTCTCAAATGAATGAGTCTAATGAAAGGATCATCCTTAAATACATTCCTATTATGTGGTAATATACTAATGTATTTCTTGAAGAATTAGCTGGTCTTCCACATACCCGAGAGGTTGAATTTTTAATCACGATTATACCTGGGGAGTTTCCATTTTCCAAGACTTTATATAGAATAACATTTTGCAGAGATAAGAAGGTGAAGAAAAACGTATAGGATAATCTTGATAAAGGATTCATATGTCTAAGTGCTTCACCTTGGGGTTCACGAGTCCCCTTCATAAATAAGAAGGATGGGTCAAATTTTTTTCACATTGATTATTGTGATCTAAAAAAGATCATGATAAAGAAAAAGTATCCTCTATGATATATTGATGAAATTTTTTATTAGATATGTATAGAACAATGCTTCTTCATAGAGGATCATCAGTGAGGGTATTATCAATTAATGGTGAAGAAGGAGAATATCCCCAAGTCTCTTTTCCTCATAAGGTATGGGCATTATGGGTCCATAGTAATTCTATTCTGACTCCCAAATTCACTAAAAATATAAATAAACTTCAAGAATAGAGTATTTATACATTACTCTGAAATTTTTTGGGTAAGTATTTATAGATGGTATTCTAATACACACCAAAAGTAAGGAAAATAATGGTGATCACTTAGCACTATTCTAAAGACCTTGTAAAGGGATTATATTTATGAAATTAATAAAAAATGTGAGTTATGGTTGAAGGATATATTCATATTAGGGAATATTGTCATAGGTAATGGGATATATGTGGACCCTTAAAAGATATGGGCAATTTAAGGATCGATGATACCAAAACTTGTGATAGAGATCCATAGTTTCCTTGGATTATCTAGCTACTATCCTCAAATTTGTGATAAATTTCTCATGATTATCATACTTTCTATCTAATCTTACTCGGATGGGAGTCAATTTTTTTGGAATAATTTATGGGAAGATAGTATTGAGCACTTGAAAAGGATGTTTATCATTGCACCTATACTTACGGTACCCATAAGGGGGGATATTTTTGTGGTATAGAATTATTGTTTGAAGAATGGATTTTGATGTGTAATAATGAAAATTAGAAAGGTTATATCATCTTCCTCAATGAAATTAAATATTCATGAACAGAACTACCCAATACATGATCTAGAGTAGGTTATAGTGATCATCACATTGAAAATATGGTTAAATTATCTCTTTGAGGAGAAGTATGAAGTATATATGGATCATAAGAGCCTAATGTATATATTCACATATAAAGAGATGAATAAGAGCTAGAAAATATGGTTATAGATTATTAAGGATAATGAATGCTCAATCCACTACTATCCTGGGAAACAAAATAATTTGGAATATTCCCTATGTTTAAAGGATCTGACAATATTATCATTGATGAAAATTGAGATATATTTTATTTTCTTAGACCTGAGGAGGATAGACATGGGAATAATAAATAAAGAAACATCATCAATCATATCGCAAATGATTTCTCATCTATCCCTTCAAGAAAAGATTGAAAATCATCAAAGATATGATTTGGGGATATAGAAGAAGATGAATGATATAGGAAAAGGTAAATTCTCAGAGTTAAATATTAATTAAGAAGGATTTGTAATATTTGGGTTAATATTAGGTGTTCCATCAAATCTTGGGTTAAAGAAGGATCAGTTAGAAAATGCACATAGATTAACCTTATCCATCCATCCAATGAGATGAAAGATATATTGAGATATCTGATATTACTATTGGTGGGAAAATATTGAGAAATAGATCATAAAATATACATAAAGGTGTATTGTATGTCATCAAATGAAGGCTGAATGGAGAAAATACTAGGGGATGATAAAACTATTTCTTATACCAACATGGAAATGGGAAAACATAACCTTTCACTTTTTAAATAGTGTTATAAAAAAATAAAGAGGAAATAATTCAATATTGGTTGTGGTGGATCATCTTACAAATAATTCTCACCTCATTACAATTTAAGATAACTTATCACTTGATGAGATCATATGAACATACATTAGAGAAGTGGTGAGACTTCATGGAACACCACTATTAGTTGTATCTAATCAAGATCCAAGATTTACCTTAATGTTATAGAATAGTATCAAATATGCTATATATATAGAGTTAAACTTTATCATGACTTTTAACCCTCAATCTAATGTCCAATTCGAGTGGACTATACAGACACATGAGTAAATTATGAAATCTTTCTCAGTGGACAATAAAGGAGTATGGGATAAACACATTACTTTGGCCGATACTCATATATTAATAATTTCTACTAAATCATCCAAATGGATCGCTATAAAGAACTTTATGGGAATATGTGATCAACACCTACATGCTGGGATGATGTTGGTCCACACAAACTAATGGGTACTAAAACAGGAGAGGAAATGGTGAAAAATTTCAAGATCATTCAAAAACACATCAAGGCTACTCCAAGTCAATATAATAGCTTTGATAAAAATCATCGATGAGAACTGGTGTTTGATGTTTGAGATAATGTATTCAGTCAAATATATCTATGGAATAATGTTATGTGATTTTTCAAGAAGGTAAATCTTTGTTCAAGATACATTGTTCCCTTTCAGATCTCTGATCACATCAGAGTTGAGGAATATAGACTTGAACTCCCACAAAAATTATCTCAAGTTAATAATGTGTTCTATTTATCCCTTTTAAGGAAGTATATACCAAACCCATAACATTTATGGAATCCATAGTTTATTCCATCAAAGAATGATCCTTCATATAAAGGGATGCTTCTTGAAGATGTTAGATTATAAAGACAATGTTCTATATAATAAGACAATGCACCTGGTCAATGTTCTATCGAGAAACCTTAAGATAGAAGAAGTGATGCATGAACCAGAGGAAGTGATGAAACATAATTACCTGCATCTATTTTAGTTTGTGAAATTTAATTTTCAAGGGTGAAATTTTTGATGGGGGTAATATTATAATGACCCATACATTTATAAATAAAATTTCCTTTGTGATTGAATTATATGACCTATTATGATTATATAAAAAACATGAATGAATTTGGAATTATAATATCCAATATTATTTAAAGGACAATTAAGAATCATAACTATTGATAAAGTATCCATTGAATTGTGATCATATGATTATTATATATATAGGGTTATGATAAATCCAATTTACACAAAAAAAGGAAGTGATAGCCTCAACAAGTGGGATCATACCCTATGAACCCATTTAAAGGAACTTCCAAGGTATATAGTATCACTAGGATATACCCTTAACCAAGACCAATCCATGATAAAACAACTAAATATTGAGTGAAACTATTTATGTTAGAAGTTCAATATCATTGAGATCATGACCCAAACTATATACATAGAACCATCCAATAAAAATATCACTATCACACATCTTACCCATGAAGAGTTTTCTCATGTAATAAAGGGATTTGTATCCAGACCCTAATAATAAGAATCTGTATATTGTATTTTCAATATAATAATGGTAATATATATTTCATATTTTTATTACTTTATAAATGATTTTGATTTTGTTGAGATAAAACAAATATCGTATTTTTGGGTAATATAATGTTTCAATTAAGATATTTATTTTAATGAATTAATGTATTTATAAATAAATATTATTTTTAAAAAAAAATTATTATTAAATAAATATTACTAAAAGTAAATAATCATATAATTTTTATGATGTTAAATGAATTTTTTTATAATGGTTTCGAAAATGTTACTGTAAAAAATCATTTCTTAATAAATATGAATTATATTATACAAGTAAAAAATTAAAATATTTAGAAATATATATTTATATAATAAATATTATTCTTGGAATAGACATGTCAAAATTATCTTATGTCTAATTTTTCTTAATTTTCTAGTAGATTTTAATTTTATGGTAAATATTAAATTAGGTATAAATATATAGTCTGTACTATGACATGTAATCACCCCAAAGTGATGAAATAAATACTATAAATGGTATCCATGACAAAATCTATGTGTTCCATTTAAATTAATGTGTTTTTGAGGTTATTTTATAAATTTTATAAAGCTTTTATGAATTCTTCAAAACCAATATTATATGACATGGTTTTAAAATACATTTTTATGAACATGACTCACTTAAACACCACAAAGGGGGATATTTTAACGAGTTCATACCTTGAACTTGAAAATTAATTTAATATAATTATATTTCAAAGAAGACATAGGAAAAACCATGGGAAGGTTTGTAGTTTTGATTACTCAATTATATAGATTCCAAATCCTATGTTTGGGAAATAATAAATAAATCCCCTCTATTTTCTTAAATAAAACCACCCATGAGTGGATTAATATTAAATAAAAAACTATTTTCAACTCATTACTCTTATATACCCTCTCTATAATCTTTTCATGGTTCCCCGAAGCACTCAATAATCTCCTCAAACACTTTTGGAACCACACTCTCAAGGTAGGGAACATCTCTCTCTTCTTTTTAATTCAAGAATATTTTTCATTTCATGACATTTTATTTCCAATTCATAATGTTGAGATATTTTTTTACACATACCTATTAAAACCCATTGTATATAAATATTATGTGATACCCATTTCTCTTTCACTAAACCATTTTAAAAACAATCAGGTACTACTGTTATTCTTCCAAAATTGCACCTTGATTTTTCATTCCAAACATTTTTTTAGGTTCAATTTCTATTTCCACACAAGGGTTTTCACCTAGAAATACCTATTATAATTTTATTGGCTAACACCATGTGTTTATTACAAAATCCTTGGTTATGTAATTAAATTTGATAATGAAATTTCTTATGTCTGATCTATGTGGCACACTTATTCATGTACATGACATTATTATTATGAGTGCGACCAGATTATGCCTAAATTCATCGAGTAATATTTTAATCTCATGATATTAAATTCATTGTTTATGGGAGGTTATCATAATCACATTATGTTATGATTTCTAGGTAGATAACTCTAACTTATGTCTATTATGTCATGTTTAAATTTTATTCCACATTCACATGCTTCCTTTATGTTATCATTTTATATCATACCACGTTTTTAATGTTTATTATTCTCACCACTTTCATTTACCATTGATATATCAATTATATAACTTGTAATAACTTCTTCATGTTATTATTTTTCCACTCTTTTACTAGTCTCTTTATCTCACAAATTTCTTATGTTTTTCCCAGATTATACCAAAATGTTTTAAGTGAAATAGAATAATATGATCATGTCAAGTAATTTTTCATTAATGTCAGTGCACACTGTGTTTTAAATTATTATGTAATGTACCGAATTATCAAAGACACTATAACTATAAATCTTTTGGTTTTTATTACGTGTATTATTATTTAATAAATAATGAATTAATGTGTAATAAAAACAATGGTGGACATATTTAATATATTATCTGAGTCCTTGTGAAGGAATATACTATAGACCTCACTAATAAAAGGTTCCATTATCGAAATACCAAACTCAAAATTTCTTGATATTATTTCTCTAATTTCACTTACAATTAACATAGGACTACTATATATCTAACTGAATCCTTAAGAAACAATCTATATGACTACATTCTAAAAAAACATGACCCATCGTGACTCCACCTAGGAAATGTTATGTTCAGTGTGCTAACGTAATCCCACTTTCAATAGGCAAGGTGTTAGAGAATAACACAAAGAAGGCATAAAATTTATAGGAGGATATATTATATATCAACCTATAACTGATATGTAAGTCTAATACATAATAAAACCATTAACCACCAACAATTTATATATTAAAAATTAAACTATATAAAAAATGTGCATGACATAAACTCTAAAGAATATCTCCACTAGTCACTCATAAAAAAGGATAACAAATAATTAAGAAAAAACTAATATCACTTATAACCTAATCCATAACCATATTTTTAATATCAATAACCTCTATTCACTACTATGATCCATTTATATCTAGACCATATCTACTAGGGTCTCCACCAAACTTTGCATCATCTAGAGAGATGAAAAACATGTGTCCATGAATCATATATAAGTATGAGTATAAAATACCTAGTATGATTCCCAAAAAATAAATTGTTAAAATTGATCAATAAGTTAGATAAATAATTTGAAATAATTGGTAAACCAAAATGAATCCAAGATATACCCAAAAGATAAGAATCCAAGTGAAATATAGAATTATTTATCATCATAACTGAACGTCAAATTCATAGCTTAGATCCACTATGGACTTCACATTATAAAGAACAAGAGACACTTAGTATAACATAATAACTATAAATCATGAAGACAGTAACTTATTTATATATTGAACCTTGAATAAAACTAAGTGTAAAAGAATAATCCAAAATCACTACAACCAACTCCCTATAATTATCATACGGAATATAATGCAAGAAAATCAAGAAACCTGTGACGTATTACCTACCCTATACCCCATGAATCCTATGTTTCCACTTTGAAAAAATAGTTGGTAATGTATAACTTTATGAGATATGAATAAAGGATATGGTTATTATCGTCCCCTAGGATAGAGGACCCTCACCCTACTTTAAATTGGGGTTACCTACAACCTAAATCATATGGAGGAGCCTCACATCATCATACAAATTCGTATGATGGTTTAACTAACTCTTATATAGTAATCTCCTAATTTTTAGAATTGGGCGTCATCAAAACCATTCATAAAGTGTGTAGTAAACCCTTTCCCTATCATCAGCTCTCCTACAAGGGGTTACTAAATCGGTAATGCATGTGTGGGACCCATACCATTGTATCTATATGTCACAAGGAAGGTCACTATTTTTTTACCTAATGTAAATATCTTACATGTGACTTTTCATCATCTCCTTAAATATGAGTAAATTAAATTTCCTTAAATTTCAGGGAAACAACCCCAAGAGATGAAGAAACACTCAAAATCACATTCCATGTGGAAAATCACTCAGAGAACTTTTTTTATTCTAATAACAAGAAATAAGATATTAAATTATTTATGAAATAGATATTATAAAGAAAATATTTCTTATAGACATGATATGTGAATATCAGTCATAATATGGGCCTATAATGCCATCTTTTTTTATGTGGGGTCAACCAACATGGAATTACTTAAAAAGGTACATGACATGTGGGACTTGGGGATGAACCATGTGTGTACTCCAATTACATGAAAGGTGTTAGTACAACCCACACCGTGTGTCTATACACTATAAATGTATAGTGTAATAAATGGGTTAGTCATAGTGTATCTAGTAAAGGCTTAGTTAATATAGTTCATTGGATATGGAATACATTGGATTGAATCTTATGGAAGGATTATGAAAACAAGTCACATACTCCAAACTGATGCAATGTTTTCAATGGAATACATGTCTTATATGGATAGAGTGATATTCAAGAATGTACTCATGTATAGCTTGTGTCATATGTCTTCATATATTGATCACATTGACCACAATTTGATATCTTGTAATATTTTATTCAATCACATAAACCATAGTCACCACCATTACTAAGACATTTCATGTTCCATAAATCCACACATCATTTAATTTTTTAAATAAGAAAAGTAATCCCTTTCCACTAATTAAAATGGAACATGAAATATGTTTCAAGGACAAATCACTAGGTAGTAGTTTCGTCTATAGATCATAAATTCAAACCAATTTCTCTATCATCACTTTATTTTTTTCTAACTATTAGGCCAGTCGCCACACATACCATACCCAAGTACCTGTAACATTCATATAAAGACCTTCAATTCCACGTAAAATCACCTTAATCACCTTTGGGTCAAGTCTATCTTCCAAAAAATTCTTTCCTATATTTCCATATATGAGTCACCACCCAAAATCCTCTATTATGTATTAATATCATCATATTTAATGTTTTTGTACTAGAATAACTATATACTCACCTCCCACCTATCATCTCACTATTTAAGTCAAAATTTATCAGACATTAACCCATTATAATTTCTATCATAAATCATTCATCATGAGGATAATACATAAATATTACAGAATAAATAAATTGAGGAATAATGGTGGGTGGTTTTCGTACCATTTATTAATTCTTTGTCCATGATTTCTTTATTCATCAACCATTTCATGGGGGCATGAAATTTCCCAAAAATTATTAATCATTAATTTATTAAATTCATGTAATGGATAAGGATTAATAATTTGAAACAAAAAATTGAAGGAAATTATAACAATAGAATATTTGGCTGAATTCATGTGTAATCATCATCATAAGAAATTATAATTCAATAAGGAGGAATCAAAACATAAATCATAATGAATCGTGAAATAAAAAACTATTAATTCCCTTACTTATTTGAAAATATTAGGTCATATTAATACATTTAATGATGACGTAATATTTTATCATCATTTTATTATTTACATAAATTTATCTATGATTGGATCATTCCTTAATCTGCGAGTCTATTTATTATTCCTCCTCCACAGTTAGTTCCAATATCCTTGAAATTAACTATGAACCATGGAAAGAATAGTGTTTAACCCTATAAGATATTAATAAATAGAAAATTTATATAGTTAAGATTGGTTAATCAGGTATTCTAATGTAAAAATACAAAATGATGTGATTCACACCCCGAAACATAAACTCAAAAAAGTATAACTCTTCAGTATAAAAATCTATTATGGACAAAAAAAATTTATTCAAATTTCTATTTATAGATTCATTTATAAGATATAAATATTCAAATGTTTAGGATAAATATTTATTTAAAAGATAAATATTAAATATCCTTTAAAACAAAACATGTTCAAAACTTCACCAAAATTTCACTCATTGGTAAAAACCATGTCCCAAGATGAATATAATGTTCAAAACCATTCCTAATTAATTTAATTTAGGTAAATTACTATTATGCCCATTTAAAAGGTTTATGAATATAAAAATAAATAATGTGATAATTAATACATGAATAAATAACTTGGTCACTAAATGTATTTCTCTTGTATTTTAACTTTTAGGGTTTCCCATATTAGTGTAACCCATATCAAATGGTGGGATTTAGTTTTCTAAAATCTTGGGTTAGCTATTTTTACCATGTTATAAAAAATATACTTTATAGGAAAATAGTTTTAAAAAAACCCACCAATTTGGATGATTGAGGTATTAAAATGTGTTTTCTTTTTATATAAGGGATGATGCTATAGTGGATTCAACCAGATCAGTTGTATGTGGGACTATTCAATGATTTGTATATGAGGTAATGTATGTTTTCCATATATTTCAATTTCTATATGGTGTGAGTTAATTAAAAATAGTATATAAACTGATATTTAATTTTTCATTATCAATTTTTTTAGAGATATGGTTTGTGTGACCTACTCATATCCTTGATCATTTTTTAAAGATAAGTTATATAAAACCCATTCACATAATGTTTCTTAATCAAATAAAAATAATATCCCCATAATTGAAAAAATGTTCTGACAAGAAACCAAACCAATCATTTCTAGATTTCACCTAAACCCTCTAGGCATGTGAATTTTCTTTCCCTAAGTGTAATGACCATAACCTTTTCCATTATATTTTTAGGAAATTTTATTATGAAAATATTGGTAAATTTGAATTTTTGATGTTTGGTTGAGGATGAGGAAATGTTTTATGGTTTTGATATTATTTAACTAGTATTTTGAAAATTAATTTGGTATGAGAGGAATGAGGAATCCAATAGGTAGAGGTCATAGGAGAGATATAAGAGGGAATTGGTGGCATGGAACCCACTAGAACTCTTATGTTGGAATACTAGAGGTTTAATGGTTAATGAGTGTCTATAAAGCCATGATATTCCCACCAAACTTCTATAACTCTTGTAGTAACCAGGATAGTTTTTATTAATGTCATTATTAGTGTAAATTTGGTAAAATTTCCTTAAAACAAATTTTAACCATGACCACTTCCTCTTTTCCATCATTTATCTATATTCAATGCCCCTACTTGGGCCCTCCCTTCTCTCTCCCCAATGTCCTCTCTTATATTATAGAGATTTGGGGTTCAATTTGGTGGATTATTTCAATCATAAGAAAAGGAAATACACTATCATACCTTAGTTATTAATTTATTATCTACTTTTATATCAATAATTATAGATAGACTCCCTAAAGAGTGATTTCACCATTGTCTTCATGAAATAATTTTCAAGAACCCTTCATCCTTTTTAATTTGGTTATCGAAGTCTAATAAGAGTTTCTTGGTTACAGTGGTTCACTATTTAGCTAATTTCATTTAAAAAGTTCTTTATTTATAGTTTTCATTATTTTTTACATTGATTAAGGTTTTCTTTAAACGGATTTAATTGGGGTTTTTAGTGATTATCAATTAACATGATTTTTTTTCGGTTATCAGCCTAGGTTATGGTTAGGCTTCATTGGAATTTTCTAATATGGTCACTTTAGATATAAAATTGGTAAATTGTATATTATTATTAAATATTTTTTAGTGATATCTATGGGATTTTATTATTTCATTATAGTATGAGAGAGAGTTCATCATGGATAAGTGTATGGTATCCAGTTATATCCCATATGAAATCTCTTAAGAGTTACATTGGAGTCACATGCCACTAATTTTATTAAATTAATAAATAAAAATTTTCTTATTCTCTAAATATATAAATAAAATGGGTTCAATAAATCCCTTAGTTATAAATTTAATGGACTTTTCTATACAAACACCCTTTAGTAAATCAAAAAATTATTAAACAACTTTTTTATACTAAATTATAGTTTAAATTATTTTTGATAAATTGAAAAAATTAATTTTTGAAATAAAATTGTTTGTAAATTATGTAGATTGATATAATTTTTGAATATTTAACACTTTTATACATGAATAATGTTTAAAATTGATACCTTATACCTCATTTTTTAGTGAAATATAAAAATTTAAGTGGAGAATATGTATTGATAGGTAATTATTTAGTTAGATCTAAATAAGTTGAGGTAAATTTGATCCTAAATGGGTATTTTATTCTAATTATATGAAAACATGATATTAAATGTCATCTAGGTTGTTTCAACCTTTAATAATTACTAATTGGTATTTTCAAAGCTTCAATTATACACCTAGGATTGTGAAAATATTACATTTTCTATATTTCTAAATAAAACCTTTTGAGCGGTGTGGAATTTTCCATATATATTGAAGTTTTATTCTTAAACTATTATGGAACTCTAAGGATAATAAGAATAACCACATTACTATAATAAGTTAAAAAACATGGGTAGTGTGAAAAATATTTAAATATATTTATCCCTTATCATGTCACAAGCTTTTCATATAAATAGAATCATTTATTTCCACCATAACTTGAATTAATTATAAGTTAATGATCTAAACATAACAACTATAAAGAGTTTCACCTATGGTAGAGTGATAGTCGGGATAGTTCAAGTTGGAAAAGAAGATGTGGAATCTAAAAATAATTGGTTTTATCAAATTTGTTCCAAAATAGATGGTATACCTTATTTTGAAAAACATAAATTTTGTATTTTCCTTACATTTTTAAATATATTTTTGTTTTACAAAAAACATTTAATTAGAATTTAATTTAACAAAACACATATTCTCTAAAAAATTATTGACACGATTTTTAAAAAAGTGTAAGGATCAATGAAAATATTTTGATTAATTTAAAAATATCTTATTTATGTATTAAAATGTAAATTCCAATTATGAAAACTATATTTTTTAGAAGAAATTCACTCAAAATAAATTATTTTAAATTTAGATTAAAAACATTCCAAACTCTTTAATAAGTATAATTTTAGTCTTTATTATGTAATACAATCCACACACCTATTTTATCACTATGTATGCTAGTGATGTAAACTATTTAACACACATATATCAACAAATCTAAATTTGGCTAGGTTTTAAATAAAACTTAAACAGCTTCATAATCTATATTTTGAATGTTTTATAATATCTCTCAATAAATTCATGAAGAGAATATCATTTCCTAAAATGTTTCATGTTTATATTATTTTTATATACATTTTTTGATTCTATAATGTTTTATTAATGGGGTAACCATGTTTATGTTATACACATGCATGATTTGGAATTATGTGTAGTAGATATGATAACATGAGTAATAGGTGCATGTTTATATGTATTTTGTTATGTTGAGAAATAGATTCAATATTTTGAATTTTTTAAATGTTTGTGATTACTAATTTGATATGATTAACATTATTGTTACATTATTTTACCAATAATATTTATTTGTGTTACTAGTAACGTGTCTTTAGCAATAAAACTAATTTTAAATCATTAAATTATAGTTTATAAACATAAGGGGATATATCACTGGTTAGTATAGAAATGTCAAAGGTACACCTTTTTATTATTATTATATGGAATTCATGAAGGTTCCCACTTAGTGGTATGATGGTCAAACATATGGGATAAGATAAAATATTTATTTTACTTTATTTTAGTCATTCCACCATTCCTAAAGGGGTGGTCTACAAGATTTACCACACTAAAGTATACATGATTCCCTATCCTTTAATGGAAATATATTGTATTTGAATAAATTTATACTTATTTAGAATGAAATTTGAAATATTTCTTAGTCATACTTGTCCAGGTTCTTGAGCCTAGGATTTAATCAGGTTTGATATATATTAATTCTCCTAGTATAGGTAGTTATCATACATGGTTAATTTTTATCTATAGAATGAATTATTATCTATTTTTTAAATGCATTGATCAATAAAAACCCAGAAATATATCCTCACACTTATTTATGTAAATGAGTAGACTATTCTAAGAAACACACATGAGTGTATTTTTTACATGTTTTAATCTTGGTAGTTATCTACAATGTATAATATTCTCACACCCTACATGTTCACTTTGGGGGATATGCATTTTCATTTTCTATTATTATGTTACATAAAAGTATTAGTGGATATTGGGATTATTTTTTATATTGTTCATGATAGTTGTTTTTATGGTTCAAGTACCACTCAATGTTAATGTTATTGAATTTGGGTTGTGTATATAATTTTTCGTTAGGGGTAAAAGTCTTATTTCATGGTTATTAAATCTTTGAGAGTTTTACATTTTATTCACATGACATGAATTACTCCCATATAGTACATGTTTACTTTACGTATAGCTTTCCATCATTAGTGGCTAAATCACTCCCTAAATCTTCTTTAAGACCCAAGATTTTTTTCATCATACCCTTGGAATGGGGAACTCTCTTATGGTAGTAGGAGTCTATTACAATTCTAATTTGGTAATCAAATAATGGTCATTATAAAGTAGTATCAAAGTAGTATAATTATCTCATCTTTTAGTTAGAGTGGTTTGGATGGTATATATTTAGAAAAATACAACTAGGATAGATAGTAATAGAGAAGTAACACCGAAAAGGCATCACTAACCACTTTGTGGTGGAATCTCAAGTTACTAGTAATTTCTAAGTTGTTAGGTTGGAACCACCAATGTGAATGAGGTATTAGTTTATATACCTCAGTTTTAGGTGAGCGAGTATTGATAAAGTATATGGGTCTTCCAGGATCTAAATACTGAACGTATTCATGTATCATTAGATGATGTTTATTGGTAGATCTAGTAGGATGACATTTTCCAATGTTTTATTTAATCTATATATGGAATCAATCAGATGTTTTTATTAAATCAAACATCTACAATACATTTAGAGATTGATTTTTCATATATATATATATATATAATATGGTTAATATTAATCATAGATTTATTCTTTTTGATTGATATAGAGTTAATAATTTCTATTAATATCTAGTATTTTGTCAAATACTTTTCTAATAAGCAAAATTATATAATTATTTACCTTTATTAATTATTGAAGAATGTTTTTTTACAATTTCTCTGTCAAGTTATTTAATTGAGATCGTTATTATATATTTATTGTTGACGTAAAACTACCACAATATTAGTAATCACTGCTTAGACCATGTACTTTACGTTTTTTATATGTTATACCTTCATAGAGTGATAATATGGATTGTGGGGAACTCTTATATATGTATTTTTCATTATTATTCTCAATTTTGTTTATCATGGCTACTGATTAGAATTTAGTTTGTGTGACCTTTAGTTTTATAAATTCACTGTATGAAACTTTTTCTATATGACAAGATGTTTTGGAAAGAAATATATTTTAAAAATTAAATAGTGGATTTTAAAATAGAATAAATTAACTTTTTGAAATAAATTATTTTTGTAAATTAATTAAACAAGGGTTTTTAAATATAATGTTATTGGTGTTTTTAAGGGTAATGAAAAAAATGTCTTCCGAAAGGGTTTTTTATTAAATAAATGTATAAATTATATTTTAAATATATTTAAAAGTTTTTTTAACTAGTGTATTTATTTGTGTTTTATCAACGATATTATTTTCTAGATATATTCTAAAACGCTATTTTGGAAGGGAATTTGGAAACTAGCTTTAATAAGTAAATAGTTTTGATCAATTTAAATTTTTTGTAAATAAATAAAGGAAATTAATAAAAAATTCTTATTGTATAAATCAACATTATATGATGGGTCATTGAGTATTAATATTTTTTTGTAAATGTAAGTTTTATTTCAATTATAAAATTTTAGAAATTTTAATGTTTATTTTCTAATAGGATTTTTATGTTTATGTAAGCCCTTTTTAGTATCTTAATTTTATAATAATTATAGATATAATAAATTTCATGCTAGTGTACCAGATATATGAAAATATCTAGATGTTATTTATTATAAATATTCAATATGTTTCAATATTGGAGACATTTGAATGGAGTAGTGTTTTTTCACACTTTTCTTCTTAGGGGAAGAAAATAATATAGTGTGGAGTTTATAAGGACACTGACCTTGGTTATTGATTTTTTAAGGAAATTAGTTATGACATTATAGGGAAATTTAATTTTGTAATTTTTATTTTTTAATGAGTTCATGTTTGATGTTTTTAACATGATTATAGATGAATTTGGAATGAGAGGAATTTGTAAGCCATGTGGTGGAGAGTGGTGGATGGAAATAAAAAAGAGTAGGTGGCATGGGACCACTAAAACTCTGGTGGAGTTCTACTTGAAGTCTGATGGGGGGAAACTGAACTCTGGTTTCCACCTATTTAGTTTTTATTAAAGTACGCATCAATGTATTTTTATTTATTTTCTCTTTAAACCACACTAACCATAAACCCCCTTCATATTTACCCTTATTTTTTCATAGTTGATTCCCCTCCTTGGGATATACCTATACTCGTTTGATATACTATAATCTATTATGAATATTTTATCATGGATTTAGTGGAATATTTTATGATTAAGGGCAGTTAATCCATTATTATCCCTTTTCTTCGTCCTTTCGTGTCACCTTGTCTATCCCTTATTGTAGATGAACTTTCTAAATAGGTATTTCACAAACGTTATGGTGAAATACTCTTAGATAACCCTTCCGAATTAAATATTGTGCCAAAGGAGTCTAAAGTGATAGTTTTAGAGGGATTATTAACCACTTTACTATGGTTTATATTCATAGATAATTATTTAGGTTTTTCTTAATTTAAGACCATAAATTAGGTTTTTTTATTCTAATTAAATTATGTAATACTATTCATTAATATTTATAATGGTTTTTGTGGTTATCAACGAAGGCTTATGTTTTATTTAATTTATGTTTCTAATATATTTATTTTGGATATATTGGTGATAGATTGTAAATGATTATAGAATCTGTTTTTTGGGTTTTTTGTG
This sequence comes from Viscum album, assembly GCA_963277665.1. Classification (NCBI taxonomy): domain Eukaryota; kingdom Viridiplantae; phylum Streptophyta; class Magnoliopsida; order Santalales; family Viscaceae; genus Viscum; species Viscum album. The sequence goes on from OY728137.1 coordinate 1,105,683,289, forward strand.
GTTTATATGATGTTTTTGGACTATGGTTGTGAACCCTTCAGGCTAAATGAATGGTATAATTTGCAATATCATAGGAATTGTTTTGGAAATACCTTCAACTATAATTTTAAATTTATAAATAAAATTATTATTTTTTTAAAATAATATAAATCATATAGTTTTAATGAATTCACTAGTTGTAAATTCAAATGACATTTCTTTGAAAAAAACGTTAATACTTGAAACTAATTCTTAAACCACTATTTGGTTTTAAAATTTAGTTTCTATAATTTACAAGAATTTTATTAATTCTATTTTATGAAATAATATAATTTTGTTACTTATTTATAATTACATTTTTTATAATATTATTATCCATGTTATATATACATGATGTCCAAAATAGAAACCATACACTACCTTTGTTGATGGAATATGAAATTTAAAGTAGATATCATGTTTCATAATATAATTAATTATATCTAAATAAAAATTGGTAACATTGATCCAAAATGAGGTTTTTAATAGTGTTTTTAATATTATTATAGTCATTAAATTTCTTATAGTTTGTTACAACCTTTAATAACCACTAATTGGTATTTGGGAAGCCTCAATTAAACACCTAGTAGTGTGATGAATTTTACAGTTCAATATTGGTAAATATTTCCTTGTAAGAGCTATTAAAATTTTCATTCAAATTTAAGTATTCCTATTCAAACCGTGTAAACATATAATGATAATGATAAGAAATACCTTGTAGAAGTAAGGTATGGATCAGTGTTAATGTGACAACTATTTTAATTGAAGTATCCCTTTATTATAGATTATATTTTCCACATTAATATACTCATTTCATTCCACCTTAACTGGAATGAGATATAATATAATGATCTAAAATTAACCCATGTTAGTAGTATCACTAGTGGTGAGGTGGATAGTGGGATAACTCTAGGTGGAAACGAATGATCTAGTATCAAAACATAATTGGTTTTATTGACTACTATTATATCTAAGATAGATACTTTATTTAGAAAAAAAATTAGTTTTCCATTTCATTAAAGATTTAATCTTTTTTTTGGATTTACATGAAGCATTTTATCATAATATAATTTAAAAAATCCACCACCTATTAAAAAAATATTTTCCCAAATATAAATTTTTAACATAAATATTTTGATAACTTTAAAACTCATAGTTTTATATCATTAAAAGTAAATTATAATTGTGAATAATTTATATTTGAGAATAACATTACTAAAAAATAATGTTTTAGATTAATCTTTAAACCTTCTCTACCTCTTTAAAGAGTATACATTGATTTTTTCTTAGGTAAGACCAACTCCACCCTTAGTCTATCACTTATTAATATGCCAATGTTAACTAGTTACTACCAATTCATGAATAAATCCTCATTTAGATATAATATTAATAACCTTGAATTAATTATTACAATATATTATAAATTGAGTATAATATACCTCTATAACAACATGGATAGAATTTTATTTCATGACATATATCATGATCATATTAATGATGAATTATTTTTTAGAACTAGTTATGGGTTTTTCAATGGTTACCCATGTTTAATTTTTAAACATCCATGATTTGTAATTAATTATAAATGATATTATAGTTATAGTAAATTTTGAAAGTATGAAAACATTTTTTTGTGTAAATATTTAGATTCATTCCAATCAAATTGTTACATGATTATGATTTCAACTTTTATATATTTAGTATGATTGTTTCTTTTTTTTACTGAGCATAATGATTTTTGAAACTTGTAATATTCCATAAGTGTGGCTAAAATTTTGATATTTGTGAATGAGAGTTTATCAACGTTTGGGCGTATATCATGTGGTAGTATATAAAGGTTAAAATGAACACCTTTAATTTGTATTTTTGTCATATGAACGTTATAAAAGTTTCAACTTAATGTTTTTCCATTTAAACATATCATATAGTCTAGAATATTTTCATGAATAAATTATACCCATTCCCCAATTTTTTAAGTGATGTACTAAATAACCTTCATAACTCAAGTATAACTAATCCCTTATCCCTTATGGAATGGTTATTTTACCCACAATTCTTTTTGATTATTTAGTAATAATAACTAAAATATCTCCCTATCCGACTCATCTTTGATCTCAATAAGAGGATTGAAGAATGTATGATAGGTATAAATCCTACTAGCATAGGGATTTATCAATCATCATATATTATGATAAATAGAATGCATTGATATATGATATTTATAATAACTTATTTATAACCATATTTAAATATCTCCTGGGGTTAATTTATAAAAATCATTAGAACTATATGAGGCATAAACCTATATTTATTTCAAATATTCTAGAATTTGGATGATTTATAACTAATTATTTTTTTATGAAACCATGTATGTGTACATTGGTGGACATGAATATTCATTTTATTTTTTATTTGTACCTATTGGGACTAGTTGATATTTGGATTATTTTTTCTTTTGGTGAATGATTAGTGTTGGTATAAATTGAGTTCCACTCAGTGTTAGAGAAGAAGACTAGGGATTATTTCTGGCAATTAGCCTAATTTACAAGAGACTCATTTCTAGTTTTTCAATCTTCTTGAGTTTTAAATTTATTTTAATGAAAAAAAATTACTTCCATATAGTAAATATTTTCAGGACATATTTTTTCCAATATTTAGCAAGAAAATCAGACAAAAATTCTTATTTGAGACTCATGGAACTCGATACTAGCCCCTATGGATTAGAAAGGTCCCTTAGGGTAGTAGCAGCCTTTCCCAACATTGTTTGGGTGATCGGTTCACAATCATTACACAAATTCACACAATCCATAAATTTTTTCTCAAGATAGATCATAATTTTAATGAAATAATATCACCTATTAAGAATATATCATAACCCCCAATTACATTAAAATTTATTACTCATAAAATATCATAGTATTGATTGAATAAAAATAAAACTTTTGTTATACATATAAAGTATATTCACACATCTAGAGAATAACATTTCTAATAATCAATTCGGATCTTTAAACTAAAGAATACATCCATTTATAATAGAATAACCTCTATAGAAATAAATCATGGAATTACTAAAAAATGAACAACTCAAAAATTTATATGTGAGGTAAATATTTCAAAAAAAATTATAATAAAATAAATTATAAACACATTATAATTTAGATATGAATTATAAAAATTGCATACCATATAAATATAATAATTTTATATTTATATAATAAATTTGAACACTTCATTTTTTATTGTTTACATATAATTTATAATGAAATCCTTCAAATTTCAAATATGTCATATTTATAAAAATAGAAATCCTTTTATATTCTATAGGAACATTTTTCATTTTGTGGGAGGATTTTACATAATCTAAATATCAAATATTTTATTTTATTTAATCCTAGATCCAATCCACAAAAACGTATTTGGGAATCATTTAAAAATATTTATAAATAAATTCTTTTAATATGACTATTTGATATTATTATTTATGACCATTTTAGAAATTTAGCATAAAATATTTTATATTTCGTATTATTTTTCGGTTTATAAACACATTATAAATTAACCATGTAAATACAAGGCCTTAAACAAGTATCACATCCTCCAAAAATAAATTTATACGTTTTAAATAATACTATAGATTTGGTGGGGGTCCTCACATCCCTAACATTGAAGTATTTTAATGATTTTATGAAAATAGAATTATTTAAATATATAAATTCCAAGAGATTTGTCCTTCAAACCATAATATAGTTTTTTACAAGTGATAACTCTTCCCAAGGGAACCATTTCATTTTTATTTGTGTGAATGTTTTTGGGGTAGAGCCTTTAAAACTATTAGTTTATAAACCTTTATATAGTCTTTATCATTTTTCCCTAGTTTTCTAATGGAAATATTATTTCAAGAAAATCATGCCAATGTTTATTTAGAAACTAATATTATAAAATCATAATATTTTGATGGTTTATTTTTGTTAAAAAAGTCCATACCCATTTTTTTAGACCATGAAATTACTTAATAACATTAAAAAAATATTAATTTTTTATTAGAATTATATCATGGTCTTTGAAATCATTAGTATCCAAAATATTCTTTCATGAAATAGATAATGGTTGTATAAAAACTCAGTATACCATATTATTTATCTATTAAACAAAAATCCAATCATAATAGAAGTGGTTGTGATACCGCTGAATGGTTTTAGTGGGGGAAAACATTTACCCAACTACAGTGGAAACAATCCATGAAAATCCATTTTCCGTGCAATACAACTATTTTTTTAAATTGAATAATGATAAATGAAGAATTTTTTTATCTCATTTACTAGACTCTTTATTGTATAATATTATTAAATAATGTCACTAAAAAGAATCCAAATTATTCCTTCCACTATGTGTATCCATATTTTTTTGTGAATATGTTAATGATGATGAAGTACTCCTCTTTAATCCATGGTTTACTAGATCATTGGTATTATTTAATAAAGAGAAGTGATATTATTATCTGTGGAGTGTTACACATTTTCCAGTAGTATTCACCTAAAAAATCATCAAAAAAGATAAAACCACATTATATAATACACCAATGATACTGCCTGGACTCCCAAATTCTTCTAAAAATTTTAACTGTAAATAAAAATGTTTCAAAAATATTTCAACAACTTTTAACATGTGGTTCAATTAGCCATAGATTTTTAATGTTTACCAAATTATTACAAACATTCAAAATCTTTTTAATAACATGATATGATATTATAAATAAATCATAACATATTATAGTTGTAGATAAAATATTATATATATATACATATATTATCATCTAAAATATGAATTTTCATGAAAAAATAAATTTCATAGTGAACTTCACCCTGATGTGTTTCACTTTAATCCAATCAATGATTTGTTGATGTTTTTACATCATGTTTTTAACTTTAAATTATTTTCCTATTAGATGCATCTCAGATGAATAAAAGGGGGACTCTTCCATTTATCTCTTTTAACTAAATGTTTCCTTACCACACACATATATATATATTCCTTTATTAAAAAAATATATTATTCTATGAATATATACTATATCACTCCCATTTATATAGTATTTTTATACTTATTTTCCATTTATTGATTCTTATTTCTTAGCTTACGAAGTTGGATAGCGGTTTTTTTATCAATATCATTTATTTGATATGGGATTATTATTCATTTTTGTTATGTTATCATATATATCACACATATTATTCCATTTTCATTTTTTATTAATATATTAACTTTAATTATCTCTTCCTTGACGGATTCTTACTTCACACATCGCAAAATATATAAATGGACATCTCTCTTATTCTCTTTTTCTATAATCTTAGGAATATTTTTATATTATTATAAAATTTATTATGTATATATCTATTTATAGTTTAATCATGGTTTAATATTTCCACTTTCCCTATGAAATTTCTATGTAATTAATAATCATTTCTTCATTGTTTAATTATGTTATACTCTCCTCTTTATCAACCAACAGGTAAACATCTCACAGCTTGGGGATGTCTACTGCTTCCCAGATGAAATAGCTCTAAACCCTACCTGACATGACTCAATTTTATACCCCTATCCTGGGGGTGTAATTAATAACATTATTATTTTATTTCAAACAACTTTCACCTACACCACACAAAAAAATGTTTGTTCCTTTTACTATTGGAAGTCGTAATTAAATAGTGATGCCCTTAAATAAAAAATTTATACAAAAAACATAAACAATTTCCAGATTAAAACCATTATATTTCAATTTCCATTGGAGATGACCCCATAAAAATAATTTCATGACCCACACCTAGTTTTTTCCCACATAAATGTTCCACCTTAACATTCCTACTCGTGATCATTATCATCACTAATGCCAGAGCTCTCCCATCCCAATGGTTTGTCACTTTTTGAATAGATGGAATGTTTCTCAAAATATATGTCAAGGATATAATTGACATTATATCAATTTTAATAAAATTATAGCATAATAAAATCACCACTATGTTTCTCACAAAGTCAAGTACAATTATAGGTTCTCCTATTTAATGTTAAAAAATTAGAGTTTTGGCTCCCGTTTTAAATAATATTTTATTTTTATCTATATTCCTTGTGAATATTTGTTCATTTTTACTTTTATAATCACAGTTTAATTGAAATATTGAAAAAAAATATTTTAACACTTTCTCCATCACTCATAAAAGTGATAATATGGGTTACATATAAATATTCTTCCTTTAATATATGTTTTCTCTACATTGACTAATATCTTCTAAGTTAACTTATGAACAATTTTTGTAATTTTTAGAGATATTTATGCCTTTATATTTTCTAACATGACTGAAAGGTTTTTTATAAATATTAAAATATTAAATCATACATAATTTATTCATGGGTTATATGGGTTTTTATCATTTACTTTCCCCTCAATGCATATTTTTTACCACGTTATATTTTATCCATTCTCCTTCACCGGGGTACAATTTTGTTTTTAAATTTTCTGTATTGATATGAATGATTTTTCATATTTTATTCATGTCATTATTATTGGAAATTATATATGTTTATTTAAGGTAATTTAATTAAATATATCATTAATGTGTCAGGTAGTGATTTTATTCTCTAAATAATTTATGTTTGGATTGACCAGGTAGGCTTTTTGTTATTATATTTTTTGTTGGAATTGACCAAGCAGGGTTTTCCATTATATGTTTCTATATAAATAACCTATGGAAGAATAATTTTTTATATGAACTATCTAAATAATTTTTTATGATGATGTTTTTTATTCGATACTTGCATGTGTATTTTCAAATTATTATTTATGATTTTAATATAACCACTTGTTCCATTATTATAAACAATATCAAATTTTATGGTTTTCTATGTGTTTCATGATCTAAAAAATATATGCACTTTATTTTCCCCTTACTAACATTTATAATTTCATTAAATGTTTTCTTAGGAAAATAATGGGTTTTTGGATGACTAATAATGTTAAATAATTCATAGTCTATTTTATAGTTTTCATTTTTCAAATAAGAAATTTAAAATTTTATGACCATGTATTATGAAATAAATGTATGTTTAATGGGTGTAAAAGGTATTTATTTTTTATCTATTATTAAGGTTTAGTTTTTATATAATAATCCTATAAAACTATAAGATGAGGTCTTTGGTATGTGAGTGTAATAATATTTTTACAGAAACATGTAATTAAGGGATAATTATATATATAATGTTATAGTTAGAATTAAATATTTATTTGGATAACATTAGAATTTTTTATATAGGTTTTTGTATACGATTAAGAATGTTTTTTATAATTTACTGGATTAATATTTTAACTAATGAATATAGTTGAGAGGGTTTAGGATAACTTTAATGGTTATGAGATAAGTTAGTGAATATAAGAGGAAACATTCATGGGTGTTTCGAGGATAAATTTGGAACTATATAAAATTATATTATTATTTATCTAAAAAATATATTAAATATTTTAATTATATGTTTTATTCAAAACTTTAATAAAATAATATAATATTATCATGCGTGATTAAAATTATAAAAAGTAAAACTACATTTTTATCCTTTATAGATTGTCTAAATGACATAATTATTGAAAAATATAACAAAAGTGACTTCAAAAAATTTTAAAATATTTACATGAATTGAAAATATGATATAACAAACTCTTATTCTTTATAATGAAATTTCCATAGAACATTTAATGATTTTTATCAAATTTTAAATGATTAGTTTTTATCTCACTAGATAGTGAATGTTTCATATAAAGTAACTTATTAATTTTATACAATGTATATTTTGAATCATGTAATTAATGATTTTGAGAAAGATGTGGAGAAAGTGAATATTGAAACAAATTTTATTTTCTTATCTTTAAAATTTTTTATTTTTAGAAATATTAATAATGAATAGAACGAACCTTATTTTAAATCATTCAAATATAAGTCTATTATATCATATATAAAAATCCTGTTCATCATGATTTCAAACTTAATGTTCAAAAAAATAATTTTTCAAAACTATATTGTCTCAACATAAATTAATATTGAATATTTCTTGATTTCTCTTGGATGAATGAAATAAAATATTTTGAAATATTTTAAATTATTTTGACACTTCTTGAACCATTAAAATTCATGGATGATTCAACTTGTATCAAAAATAAAATTAAGGGTCCTATTGAATTAATGGATTTACTTTTATGATAGTATGAGATATAATTTTCAGTACACAATATATTAAAAAATTTTATGAAGCACTGATTTTATAAGGGATTTAAAATCATTTAATATTGGACTAAACTAATATAAAGTAAGGCTAAACTTTTTTCTACGAATTTATTGAGGAATAATATATATGAAGAGGTTATATGAGTACATTTTAAATGACAAATAATGTCAATAATATAATAACTAGTTAAAATTTTGAATATGCACTTTTTAAGAGGGGTGTAGAACTCCCTCATTTTAAAATGTATTTTTATTTTATGTTAAATTAAATTTTTGGATGTTTTATTTTTATTATATATTTATTAAGTTTGATAATAATTACACAACTTGGTTATGAAATTATAGTTGAAAATGCAAAATATGAACACTATAATATTTTACAAGAAGAGTGCATGACTAGTGTTTAGTAATAAAATTTATGTTCAATAGATAAAATGTGAAAAATAAAAAGATAAATAACCAATTGAAGGAAATATTATTTATGATTATGTGTATCCAATAATGACTATAAGACATAGAAACACCATAGTGATGGTGATAATCACTATTTTTATCAATGTTGGTATTATAAGAAGAATAAAATTAGAGTATATTAATTAAATGAGAATAAGTATTTGAGGGAATTCATAGATAGAAATATTTGGGGTTGTCAATATAAACCTCTTAGGTAGTCATTATATGATAGTCAGAGCCAAAGGTAAGATACAAGTTATTTGATCAATTTTATTGATATTATAAGATCAAATACTTAATCATTAAACAATAAAAATAATAATATTTACCTCACAATAAATAAGATATTAATTCACATGTTTTCTATTATTTCATAGTTTTTAGGTGTTTAGAGTTTTTTTCAAATTTTAGATGTTTTATAGATTTATTTTTATAATTATAATTTTAATTTCAAAATTTATATTATGGTTTATAAATTATGTAATATTGTGTACATTAAATTTTGTTTTTTTATTTTTAAATTCACCTACGAATGCAAAAATATAATTACATGTGGAAAAATATAGAATTAATATAAAAATGATAATTCTTGTATGGATTTATTATATGATATATGAATCTTATATATAAATAATTAAGTTATTTTTTCTCTAATAATAAATATTTTATTAATAATTCTACAATAAAAGTTATTCTGATTTTTTTGTAAAATATAAATAGATTTTCATAATATATATGAAAATGTATTTTTTTATGAGTTAATAATAATAATAATTAAAATAAATTATAGGTCATAATAATATTATTAAAACAAAAACTAATAATTACATGAAATGATAATAACCCAAGTACTTACATTGTATCCAGAAAACACTTGTGCAATATAAGAAAACACTAGAAATATGGTTTTATTATAGTATAATTTCATGTTTAAGAATAAAAAATATTTTAAAATAATTTTGCAAATATGAATGATTTATAATAAATGATTTAATTTAAAAATTATAATACATGATAATTATTCTTGTGTTTTTGTAATCGCAACCCAATGCATGTGCAACCTATAAAAAGAAAAAAAAAATTGGGGCTTAAGTGTTTTAAGGAGGTAAATATGAGAAGGGATAAGTAAATAACTTATTCAATGGATAATAATGATTAATTATAAATATTGTTAATATTAATACTTTAATTTTAAATTTCTCCAAATATTTTTAAACTCTAGTAATAAAATTAACTCTAAAAATATCTATAAATGAGTTTTCATACGTTCTTAAACACATCACTCAGGAAAATAAATTAATCTCAATTAACATCTTCAAATATTCTTCAAAAAACTATTTTTTTATTTGTAAATATCTTCCAAAATAATTTCTCACCACGATGGCTCAATCAATTCAACTATTTTAAAAGGTTCTATAAATTATGAATCTCCTTTCTCTTTTGACTATATTAGTCTCCTAAATTTTTCTATTTTATAAAGGTTAAACTATTTATGTCGAATCCTCTATGCAAAAAAATAAATTAAATTAAATAATTCTTCATTCATAAAATTTTAAACTCATAATAACTTTATTATACATACCTTTTAATTTCATATAAATTTCTATTCTCTTTTCTTTCATTATATTCTCCATTATTTTATTTATTTTTATAACCCACTTCTAAGAATAATATTAGAATTATGAATAAAATAGTATCATTTTATTACCTTTATATTCAATTCTTATTGTATCAAAATTATTACCCATTGGGGATTTATATTCGTATAATAATATTTTTTTTTGATTAAATGTGCACAAAATAATTTAAATAATTCAATTAAATTTTATAAATTTTATTTTTAATCAACCAAATTTATAGAGGTGATAAATCACTCATTTTGGTGTATTATTAACTATATTTAAGTATTTTTTACCCAAAACTAGCTATCATCCTTTAATTTCATACAAATATTTTCATGCTTGTTTAATGATATAAAGATAAAATTTATAAATTCATTAATTTATAATTAAATAAATATATTTGTTGTAATTTGGATAATAGCCAAATATTCCATGAATTGAGATAATGTAAATACATATAAATATAGAATTAATGGCTTCTATAAATGTAAACATTAAAACTATGATGGCATTAAATTTCATATAACTATAATTTTAAACTTTTTTGATAGTCAAACATCAATAAAAATAAATATCATGGAAATGGTATTCAAATTAAGTTTTAAATTTAATATTAATTTAATTAAAACAATTATATCAACTAAATATTAATTAAATAATAAAATTATTTTAAATTTATAACATAGTATATAAAGCAAATTTCACTTTTATAAAGAAATAATCACATATAAGTATCTTGGAAGAAAGAAGAGTAAAGTCTTCAAAACTTATCTTTTGATTTTTGATTCCTCTTTTAAATTCATTTTATTTTTTGATTTGAGTAAATCATTATTTTAATATATATTTTAACATAACCATTATTTTATGAATTTTTATTCCCTTTTTCCGTTATTTGATGCATAATTCATACCTTATAATGTTGGTAATAGTTTTCTCCAATAATCTCAATTATGATATATCATTTCATTCTTAATTGTTTATATTTTCTTATATTGAATATCCCATGTTCCATTTCCCATTAATTCATATTGATATTTTTAATTTCATTATCTCTTCCTTGATTGGATACTACTTTAGGGGACTTTTTATCTATTACTATATTCTATGGACTGCATTTATCATTAATTGAAAATTAAATATTTTTATTTCTATTTATAGTTCCCCATTGATTTAATCTTATCATATTTCTTATGAAATTATTAAATGACCCATATTGTTTTCTTCTCGAGTTAATTATGTTATAATACCTTACTAATCTATCACCCATGGAAATTGTTATTTAGTTTATATATTAAACATCTTATAATTCTATTAATATGTGTTTAAAAAAATTTAACTATTTTTTCAATACTAATCTAAATTTTTATGGGTATTTCTTCTAAAAATTATTTTATTAATCCGAGTTACTTTTTATTTTTCAATTTTCTTCTAGGATATCCCATAATCATCTCATAATCCTTTCTTAGGGATATTTTTACCTTTTTATTACCTACCAGTATTAAATATTTATATATACTATATATAGCTTTAACTCATGCTAAGTTTCATTATGGGATACCCATGTAATTCTTTTTTATTTTCATATCAATATGGATTTTTTTTAACAAACTATATATGATTCATTTTCTTTACTTGGGTTTAAATTTTATTTCTTATAATTATGGGTTGGTATAAAATCTTTTATGAGTTTTATTCAAGAAATAATACATTGAAAATTAATATGAGTATGGGTGGACTGAAAATTTAATACCAACACCAAATGTATATATTAATAATTTTATTCATTATAGAAGTTAAATTGGGATTAACTATATAGGTATTTCTGTAATGAGATTTTATGATGGGATTAACTGGGTACTTTCCCATCACATGTTTTTAAATAAAGAAGTCACAAACAAAACCATGGATATATTAATTTTATGTGAAATGAAGTTCTCATGATAATTATATTTATTCCATGCATTCATAGATGTTATTTATAATTATATATGGGATCAATGTAACTCTATATTCCATTGGTATGAATCAAATTCTTCTTCATGATTTTTAAGTCTTTGATGTACGAAAAAACTTTTATATTTATTTGACCTAATCCTAACTATTATTTATATTATCAACCACTATTTATTAAGATATTTTTAACATTTATGGAAGATTAGGAAAAATTAAAAATTATGAAATTCATGTTATGGTTTTTGGTCTTGAAAGAAGAAAATAAAAATTTACAAACATTACTTATGGATAAAAGGATGTCTACTAAGTGTAGATTTGGTTATATATTATGAATAGTTATGTTGTATTTATCTGTATTTTAAAACCCTAAACTGAATTCATAGAAATTTAAGTTTTTTATTACTTATATAAAAATATGAAATTATGTGATATTTATAAATGTACTATTTAACATCTAATAGAAAATTAAAGGGGAAATGGATTGTATTTTTTTGATAAAAAAAGTATAGAAGAAATAAAAAAATTGAATACATCAAAATTAAAAATTGGTAATGATGGATTCATAGGAATTGGAGTAAACTCATGTGTCTCAATGATGTCATAGATAAAATCATTTTTGGATAATGTGTATATATTTTATTCTTTATTCATCCATGAATAAATAAAATGTATTGATATATTTAGGATAAATTTTTCAAAAAATTATATGAAGATGGATATTGGAAAATATAAATCAAGGTACTTAGTATTATATAATGTTAGGGTATAATAATAGAGGTTCTAAATAATGATATAACTATTACTCATACTAACAACAAAAAAAAAAGAAAACATAAAAATGGATTTCATCATTGTTCTTCGAATTATCCTTTTAGGATATAATGTGATAATCTTCGCTTTATATTTACATTTCATATAAATATTAATTTGAATATTATTAATTTTATTCTTGGAAGGTTTATATTATTATTATTTCAAAATAATTCAAGACAATGTATCATGTTTAAAACTTTAGAACATGGGGTCATTCATTTGGAAACATTATTAGCGGAATGAAGAAAATGAATAAAAGACACAAATTTGAAGAAATTCATAGTATGTAATTTTATAGCATTCTCCATTTATAAATGATAAAATAGTAACACCTCCAAAGATAAATAGGCATTTTAATATTTAGATACATACACATATTTCTTAATAGGAAAATATACATCATGTATCACCTATCACTCGTAGTTGTTTAATGATTCTTTTAAATAAAAAGTATCTACAAAAGTTTCTAATGATATTAATATAAAATATCATGACCCCACTAACTAAATACACAAAAAGGTTAAGGACAGTTTTTCTCCCATTTGAAAAAAAAATAAAATAAATGAATTTTTGATAAAAGTTATATTTACATCGAACCACAACAGATAAATCTTAAGAATGTGACCCTATAAGAAAATGATAATCTTAATATAAAGAAAATTAAAATGAATGAGAAATGTTTTTTCATTACTATACTTGTATCTGACCTAGATATACAATAAAATCAAATCCTTGTCATATTTTACTTGAATCTTCTAGAGGAAGATATCAGGATACAATATTCAATATAAATATGAATAGACAAATCATAGTTTCAAAGTCCCTACAACGGGATAAGGAATCCTGATTTTTTAACTCCTATAAACATCTACCCCATTAATAATATATTTTTATATTATTGTATATAATTAATTAATTAATTATAATTAATGCGTGATGTTTACCATGGCTGAAAGATTCCATTTATACTTATAAGTAAACTAATAAATCAAAAATCATATATATATATATATATATTTGTGTGTGTGTACATATGTTTTACATATTGTGGCTTGATTGTGACATGATTTTATATGTGTGTATATTGTATATATATATGTGAAGATTTATCTCTATGTATATACTTACATATTATTTTATAAAAAAATATTAAATATTTATATAATTATAATTAAATAATTTTAAAAAAATAAACCAATAATTATATATGCATCAATGGATATGTATGATTTAGAGAACCAATTCATCACCTGTTTAGATCCTCTCTCAAAATTTTGTGAAAATTTTGTTCTTTATCATGTATTAACATATAAATGTTATATATATATGTTTGAAAATAAAAAATAATAAATGGTAAATCAATTTTAACCAAGGACTAGGTGGATATTAGAAGAATAAATTTTGGTCTATAGAATCCTCACTCAAGTATCAAAGACAATTTCATCAATTTTATTCATAAATGTAAATATATAAAGAAAATATTGTTATTTGAAACATTTAAAAATGAAAAAGGATTTAAAAAATTGAAAATTAGTTTTACTCTTACAACTATTTTGATTAAATGAGTCACTGAATGTTTTAGTATCCACCTATGAACCCTTGTAAAGGTATTAATTTTTACACCATTAATAATAAAATAATATATTTTGTACTATATTATCTTTTAATAATATGACTCATTAATGGAAAACTTGTGGCCCTAGAAAATATTATTAAATTAAGAGATATGGAGTGTTATATATTTCCTAAAATAAAAGATCCTCAATCAATAAGGGATTTGGCCAAAGCTAGTTACAACCCCCATTACAAATCCTAAGTTTTCTAAATAGTTAGTCACTTTATTTTCTTCTCTATATATATGAGGAAAAGAAAATTCAATTTGACTATAATATTTTAACACCCCATGATTTCATATTACGTTATTTCTTCAATGTAATGCAATAACTTTCACAACACGTGACACAGAGTTCAAGCGCAGCACGACTTACCAAACTAGCCGTTCAAAAGTAGTTATGAATAGTATTAGCGGAATTTTAAACATTATATAATCATTATAATTATAGAATCCATATTATGAGTTTCTTAGACATAATGAAAGAACAAATTCATTTTTTTAGATAAAAGAATTATTTTTCAAAAAAAATGCAATTTTACGGCCTTTTAATGGCGAACCCTTTTTGAATCGAATTTTTGAAACTTTTATATATTCCTTCTGACAAAATAAACTTCTTCTTTATAATATGTACATAATAATTTAGTTTCAATAAATTTTTGTTTTTTTTCTGATAACATTCATATTTGGGTGAATAGTGAAAAATACTATATTTTAACTGAAAACAACTTTTTTAATCAAAATAATTTATAGTGTTGAATAATAAATTTTAATGCTTTGTAAGTATAATTAGATTATATTTTTACCCTTTAATACAATTTTGTTCATGGGAATTAATTTCACATTAAAATTATACATAAACAATTGTCAATCATTTGATAGTTATTGTTTCATAAAAACACACTATTTGTTTTGACAATGAGAATTAATTTTAAATTAGTAAAGGAAACTTATATGATTTGAATTTGGTAAAATAGAATTCATTTTTGGATTTGGAATGTTGAAATTATCTTAGATCAAATTTTTGGTATTTTTCTGAAAACATTCAATTTTTGATGAATAATGAAAAACACTGAGTTATTGTTTAAAACCAAATTGGTAATGGGTTTTCATCTCACTTTTTATTCCCATGATATTCATCCCATTTTTCCACTATTCAATTTTGTGTGGTGTATGTACTGCCCATAATTGTATTCTTTGTGTAATACATTTTAATTTATGTGTATTTACATATTCATTGTATGATACCTCTTTCATTGAGTGTATGTTTCATAAGTTACCAAATTGGTAAGGGTTTATTTCACAAACTCTTCATTATCCAAGGTTATTTATACGTAATTATCTTCTGGGACCTCTTTATCATCCACATCCATGTTTCATAGAATTGTATTTCAAATCATTCTTACTATTTTATAGACTATGGGTTAAATTGATTTATACATTTTTTTGACTTTTTATAAGATGTTTATAAATGAATCTTTCTGTTGTTTTCCAAACAAGGTCCTTTTTATCCTTTTCAACAAAATTAAGGATAGAATGTCCTTTTATTAACTTATACAATGGGTGCGGCTATTTTCCACCCTTATAAAATTGCCAGAGATTCCCTTATAAGCTTATAAGAATATTTTCAAAGTTATTGTTTTCTTTTATAATTGAGTGATTTTAAATGATTTAAAAAAAGAGATATTTCTCTAAAATAGTTTTGATTTCATCTATGTCAACATCCTTTGATGAATTTTAAGCTTATTTGAAGTTGAATTAATATGATACAAAACTTCCTTATTGTATTGAAGGTTTTGTGATATTTTTGACTGTGGTTGTGTTATTTTTATACCATTCATGGTTTATGGATAAAGTATTGACAATTCATATGCTAGTTTTAATACGAATGTTTATGTTATGTTTAAACCTATTCATATGAGGAATGAATTTTACTGAATAAGTGACGGGTAGAGCCCACTATAGCTCCTCGATGCATCGGTAGGTCTCATGATACAAACTAGTGTCTTGGCACAAGTCTGTGACAAAATCTTATTTGTAGTCTTGGCATAAGTCCTTTACTATGTGGTTATGATAGTCTGGAATTGTGCATTCCATCATTATAAAAGTGGTTATTGATATTGCATGTGATTATTATACTAGTATAATATCCATGTGAATAAGTAAATGGCATTATTTTATTTAATTTTTTCCATATTATGCTGAATTTTAAGTTTAAAAAGGATTTTGTTTTAGTTAAACATTGCCTTAAATGTTAATGATTATTTATAAAAGTTTCCACTATATTTTTATCCTTACTGAGCATATGAGCTCACCCATTTCTGTGTTTTATTTTTCCCAGTATGTGAAAAAGTATCTTATTAATGACCTGTCGGGATGGTATGAGTGGATATGAGTGTGGTTTATGGAGACAAGATGTTTTTGTAGATTTTCACTTTATGATGTAATGTAATCTTTTTGAATGTATCTAGTTATTCCAAGGCTACTAAACTAATTGGTCTTTCGAGACTTGATCTTTTGTGATCATGCCAATTTTATGTAATAATGCACCAAATCTAGGAAACTAGGGTCGGGGAATTACAAATATTCATGAAAATACCCCCAATGTACTACAATTCCCCAAGAGGGAGAAGAAGTCATTGCCTTAGTGGCCTGAACAATAAAATATGAGCCTTGATCGAGATAATGTTTTATCTAGTTATTCAAACTAATAATATGTATCACTCGGATCGCTCATTCTATCTATAGTTCATTATAAATGTTAATTCCATAGTCTTTATAGAAATATGAGAGTAAACCTATATTTGAGTCCCTCAACATTTCACCAGAGTCATTATTCCCAAGATCTTATTTTGAAGATCTATCCATATTGATATTGATCCAACCTATAATGGGAGGTTACCAAAAAATAATTATATATCCATTGTAATTTCTAAAATTACATTGATTTACCAACCTCTCCAAAACAAATAATTCTTATTTTTTTCCTATCCAAGACACAATTCATGCCTACTAATACCCTAACAGTAGAAATGAATCACCTTAAAAACATTTTAAATAAAATTTCTGGATTATCATGCATGTTGTAATTTATATCTCACTATATGAGGTATTGGTTTTTAGTAATAATAGTTTAGAGAAGATTCTCGATCTTGGAAGAGACTTATTGGTATTTTCAAGACGAAAAGGGTGATTTGATTTCATTGATTACATCGACTTCAAAGAGTTAGACAAAATGTTCTATATGTTTCTCGAAAAGTGGTAGTGAAGAAAAATATGGTCGATGGAGCTAGAAACATCTATGCATGCACAATATGTGGAATAGTGGATAATTACAATTTTCATTTGATACATCCTTATTGGAAGCCTACAGTAGGATACCCTCTAGATAACGGTATAAATATAATTACCTATCCATTTCATATAGAATTATTTCATGGAAGAATCCATATTTGTGGGTCTTTCTTACAAAAATTGTAAAATATGTTTTATGTCAGAATTATGTTCCTTGCATACTCCATGATTAGGTTGTCTTTACTGGGCATAAAAGTGTTGGAATATATTAATTATTTACAAGTATAAGGTAATTGTTCCACATAGAATATAATATTTTCCAAAATACTTATATTAAGATTATTAATATTGCCAAAAATATTTAATCAATAGATATCTCATCCAGTTATCTTTTCATAATTTTCATTTAGAATTTATAGAGACAAACTATATTCTTGGATATATCACAACTCTATAGTATATATTTATAAAAATCCATTTTTTGGATAGTGGTAGAACATTATTATATAATCTATCCTCTTAACAAATCAATGCATTAAAAAAAATTGTCAAAATTATTTGTCATAATCTTATATAAGAAATGATCCTGAAGATCATCCTTGAAAAGTGTATGGTTTTTAATGAACATACCTCATTCCTTCAAAGGTTTAAAATATTTTTTCTAATTATAAATCATTAATTTCCTCTCATAAATAATTCTAATCCATTTGAATCTCCTAAATAATTAATTGAGGCTTCTCATAAAATAAATAGTCCCTTTATAATCCATAAAGTAGTAGATCAACTTTGGGATGTAATGATAGGGATGAGTGGAATATTTATAGTAAGGGAGAGAGATATACCTATCCAAGAGTTTAATTATTACTTAATTTCATTATGAATATATATAGAGTTAGTACCCATTATCCTTCTCAAGAATAGGGGTATTCCTAAATATGTAAAAGGGAGAGTTCCCTCTTTGATGATTATCCTTATTTTGATGTTCAATCTCCTCTGATAGTTGAAATTATGACTAAAAAATATTTATGATTTGTTCCAAATTATATATTGATTATAAATTCACCCATAATATTTAATGAACAATTTGATTAACAAGAAATTATTTTAATCTCCCTAAAAAAACAAAATCAAGTCATGAGAATAAAACAAGTGTGGTAGTTTTATTAACCCCACTCCCAGGATGAATAAGATTTAGATTTATTTTTCCAACAATATCGAGTATAAATATTCTTAAATAATATTTTAAAATGATAATAATAATTATAGATAAAGGAAGACCATATATAAAACCACAAAAGTTGGAGAAGTATCCTTTAATAGTTCCATTAAAGAGAGTGTAAAATTTATCCAATTTGTATAAATATAGGATGATTTCATTGAAAAAAAAATTAAACCAATCATGTATAGGATTTAAATCACAAAATTCCATATGTGGGTGTCAAAATCTTACCTGATATCCAAATCTAAAAAAATACTTCCATTTATTTTGGGTTTTCCCAATAAATCAATGCACTCCGTGTCGGTAATGATGTAGTCTTATATCATTCTTTCTTAAACAAAACCATATTGGTTGAAAGATACCTAAATGTGGTGATGATAGATATTATAGTGCCTAATATCTTACTAATAATCATGAAAATAGAATTAGCTAAATCAATAGCCCTAAAATAAGTGATAGTCATGAGAATCAGTCTCGGATGAAAGGAATGGAAATTGAGTATTCATGACCCTTGGATGAATACCATTCCTGAGAAAAATATAAATCATCTTCATAATATCCTCAATGATGATATGAAAATACTCTTTAAAGAAAAGGATATTGAAACCATATGGTCTATGTGTTCTCCCTGGATTGATGGAAAACATGGATGGTTTTTACTTCTATGAGATACGGGATCCCAATGATCATTAAATTTTATGAATGGTCAAAAACCATAGAGATAACATTCTTGAAATCATGAATATTTGCATGAGAACCATGGTTGAATGGATACTAGTAGTATTCAAAAATGTTTTTCATTATTTCCTTCTTTCCTAGTGATATTTTAACTTCCATTATTTTAATAATGGGATTCAAATGACATTGTATCATGAAATATATCTCCTTGAAATTTAATAAATACATCATTGAAGGAAAGTTGGGATACTATGTAAGATAAAAGGTTTACACTATCCAATTGATTTAGTTTTTAAATAATTCCACTTTTTTAGTGAATTGTAATAAGATTGATTTTGAATTTGAATATGAATTCATCAACCTATACTTTTTAGTTTTTGTATGCTTATTGGAAACCTAGTTTTGAGATTTAAACTGGTTTAAAAACATCATGTGATGAATATCCCCCCTCAAGATTCATGAGACTAATGCAATAAAATAGCAGGTCATGGAGAAAATATTTGTGCCATATCCCTTAAAGACATAGGAAATTGACCCTAGGGAGCTTCCTAGTATACTAGATCCTAGAAAAATGGCTCCAAGGTCTCATGAGGGTTCTTATATAAAGAATTAGTTTATCAAATACCCCAAATACATTGGAATTATTTCTATGGGAAAGTGGAAGGTTTTTGTTATTGATGAGAAGGTTTTATAAATTTTCACAAGTTTGGTAAATTAAAAGGGAAGGACATAAGGTCCTGGCCCAAAGATTACTTTAATCTCAACATCCAATTCAAAAATAAATACCATGAATATCATTCTCATATCAAGGGATAATTCTTTGTATGGTAAGGAGTAGAGTATACTTGTGGAGGCGGAAATTTTATCCTCCCCTAAATAAGGTGATAGAGTAGTCTTACCTTTAGTCTTGGATACTTCCCTCATCTTCGTATATAAGGGTATTGAGTCTCATCATTCTATTGGGGAAAAATAAATGTTGAGGCTTAGACTAGACCACTAAATATAGTAGAATCATGGGTTCAACTTTAGAACATATCAACAAATGGCGTATCCCATAAAGAATATGTTGTGGATAATACGGTCATTCCATCACCATAGGAGTACTCGTCTAATAAGAAAAGTTCATATTTGATAACTTCAAGAGAAGTGAGCCATCACATGGTTATATACGTTACTAAAACAAAAGAAAAGGATCCAAAAGGGTTATAACAACCCATCTCTTTATTAAACATTAATTATTTATTTATTAGATAATTTTACACATAATATGCCATTGAATATCAATAATTATTATTTATTTGGGAACTAGATATATTACATAAGAACTTATAATAAGAAAAACATCGTATTTATTTAAAAACCCCATAACACGTTTATAATATTACTTCATACTTAAAATCTCATAGGATAACCTGGGGACATACATAAGGAAGGGTTATGATATAAATCCTAGTAAGGGAATAAACCTGGAATAACATGAATAGAATAATAAATATTATAAAATAAAAATATAAATGGTTCATAAAAGGAGTATGAATAATAATCATAAACAATGAGACATGATATAGCATGATAACATAAAGGTAACATGGAAAATTTGGAAAATACATAAAACAATGCATTATAAAAATAGATTGAGCCTATCTTCCAAGATGACATGATGGAAAATTTTAAATTAAAAAAAACTGGTTTAATCCCTATTCCAATATGACATATCTTGAGACTAAGCATTAAATAATTAATTAAAGCACTATATAATTCTGGGCACAACCATCATATTCATTTCATTCCCTTTCATAAGTATTCCACACAGATCATACAACATGGATTC
Organism: Viscum album; assembly: GCA_963277665.1. NCBI lineage: Eukaryota > Viridiplantae > Streptophyta > Magnoliopsida > Santalales > Viscaceae > Viscum > Viscum album. Next base: position 1,105,705,055 of record OY728137.1, read on the forward strand.
ATTCATCATAATATATTATTCCTTGATAAAGGAGTATATAAAAAATATATGTATGTCCAAAATAGAATATTTACATGTGTATAAAGTTGAGAAACATTGATAGGAAAGGGTTATATTTTTCACTACACAATTTTTCTGGCATGGAAAATCACGATGAAATTTTGGCAGCATAACAGTGTCACTTAAAAGTTAATAAAATGGGTTGATGAGAGATAAATGGGTCTATCGTAATTTTTAAATAAAATGGTAAATAATAGGTATATTTAATGACATATACCAACATTGGGAACTAAACATATAAGACATAAGATATTGGATGACCTTGAATAAAGAAGAGAGTGTGAGGATCCCTAACATGATTGTGTGACTCCAAATGATTGGGAAAGGCTTATTGAGAGCGTAGGGGTGGATTGTGATGACTATAGAGATTGGAGGGTCGAGTAAGTACGTTACCCAAGGATTTTTAGTAAAGATAAATGGTAATTTTAGTGGGTTTATATAGGAAATGAGTGGATATTTCTTTAATATTTCTCAAACTTTTGTTTAGTACTCTATATAATAAAATAACCAAAAACCCATACCATACCATGGATTATTCCCACGGTTTCAAACAATTGGTATTTGTTTCCATTATTTCATAAGGTAAATTAATAAATATAATATGATAACACCCTTTCATATGTGGAAGTGAGTCCTACACTTAAAAAATGGTATTAAAACATTAAAATATATTATTAGTTTTGGGGGACTCAGAATGGATTTATAAAATTAATCATCAAAACCTAAAATTAAATTATTTTAAAGTCAAAACATGTATTATGTTTTGAATACCTTTTTAGTAATTATTACGTCACTTTTGGGTCATTATGATGTCAAAATATACATAGTAAATTTATACGGTATTTAATTTTTACCCAAAAATTTTCCTTTCTCAGAAAATTATAAAAAATTCCCCATTAGAAAATTTTTATGTTCTATTTACAAAAAAATATTCCATTTATCAAAATAATTTTCTTAATTTTTTTATTTTTACTTTTAAAATAATAATCGATATTTACTGAGAAATGTTGGGTTTTCGATAGTAATAGTTATCGAATCCTTATAAAAATTACATTTGACTTTATAAAACTTATATGATCATTTATATTTAATAAAATTTATCAAATAAGTTTTTTTTCAAAATGTTATTTATTTAAATATTCTATTAATTAAAAAAAAGTTATGTCATAATTTAAATTTCATATTACTTAAAAATAAAATTTATTCTATATCATATCAAAATATAATTTTTATCAAACTGACTGCTTAATCATTTATAAAGTAAAAAAATAGTAAATATTATCATAATTTAAATGAAATATATATATTCATAATATTAGGGTAATATTATTTTTTTGGGTCTGGGGTTGTTTATTCTGTATGCTATCGAACAAAATTTTATCTTTTAAAAACTAAGGGTGTTATATTTTTCCATATTTAATAAATAGTGTCCTTAGAATTTAAAATTGAACTTAGTAAGAGATGTTTTGACACATGAAAATATATTTATTAAAAAATAACATTATAAAAAGTGTTAATAAAATATCCCCTTTAAAATAGAGAAAGGTAAGTATGAAGGTCTTCCCATCACTAGGTTTCCAAGTTGGAGAACACTAGTGGGATGTAAAAACATATACATGGAAGAGAAAACATAAAATCAGGAACTAACTGAGTGTTGTAGGGAAAATGGTCAAGAGAAATTTAACAAATAAAAAACCATAAATATATGAAGGGTGATAATACCATCAATTCATTTGAAATTATCATAAAGGGATGACTTGTAAATGATTGTTATAACTTACCTTATGAATTTCTATAATTCAATATATGTTATCTATGATCTATTTTCTAACATAGAAATTTATAGTAATTTTTGGTCCATTAATAATTGTTTGTAATGAGATTTTGAATTTAAAAAATCATATCCCCCAATAGTTTCAAACATGGTGTGCAGTATGGCTCGTTGTCATGCACCAGTTCCTAGGAGAGTCTAGCTCAATGTGGTGTTTTCAGGTTGTACCCTTATGTATATCTATGCCAGATCACCATCCACATGTAGTATTCAGACATGAATTTATTTTATTAATAAACCACAAAATATATTATTAGAAAAATCTCGTTATGTTTTATTATATTTTGTCTTATACCTATGTTTTTCACTACATTTTTCTAATCCTAATCCAAAAACCAACAAAAACTTTCCCTTGATGTCAATTATTAAAACCCTTATATTTATTGCATAATAATTCATGATTTGTTAAATTATATTACACATAATAAAAACCTAAATATCATGAGGTCTTGTTTCTATGGGAATTAGGTACATTAAATAACAACATAGAAAAATAAATACATCAACATTATTGAAAACATCATTAAAATGCTCATCATTAAAAGTACTTGGGATAACATAGGGGAATATATAAGAAAAAGGTGATAAATAAAAACTAGTAAGGTAATAAACAATGAATAAGGTGATACATGTTAGAAAATATTCATATCAATGGGGAATAAAATGAGTGAGAATAATAAATATGAACAATGAGACATGATATAACATGATAATCATAATGGAAACTTGGGAAATGTGGAAACCAATTAAAACCTAGAATCATAAATAAATAAATTTTACTTCTTATCCCAAAAATTTTTCTCATGAGACTAGAAATTACCCAATAAATTGGAGTCTATATAATTTTGGGCACACCCATTATATTTATTTTTTTCTCATGCTTATGTGTGCCACATAGATCATACAACATGGATCCATTCATCATCATATTTTATTCTAAGAAGAAGGATAAAAGTATAAATAAATATAATTCCCATTTAAAATAATTATAAATATATAAATGTGGACACCCTCGACAAGAAATAGGTATGGTATTCACTACACAATTGTTTTGGCATGGAAAATCACTATGAAATTTTAGCAGTATAACAACGTCACTTAAAAATTCATAAAATGGATTGATGAGAGAGAAAATGGTATATATTAATTTTGAATTAAAATTAGAATGAATAAAAACATGTAAAGGCATATAAAAACCATATTAATTGGAAATAAAATGAATTAGATAATAAAGAAACATTAATAAATAATAGAAGGCGGGGATCCCTTGCTTGAGTGTTTAACTAAAAATTCTTGGGTGGAGCTTATTGAGAGTTTGGGGGTACTTGGGAGGACCATATAGAGGGTAGGTAAGTGAAAGGATGTGTTAAGAATATTTTTAGTGAAAATAAATGAGATATTGGAAGACTTTATATAGTAAATAAGTAGAGATTTATTTAATATTTCTCAAACTTTGGGTTTAGACTCTATATAATAAAATAAAAAAAACACAAACCTTCCCATGGTCTTCACCATTATTTATACAAAATGGGTGTAGTTTTTATTTCTTCACACAGACAAGGGACTAAATTAAAAAAATAATATCATTTCATATGTGGATGTGTGTCATACTCTTAAAGAAATGATTTTAAAACCTCAAAATATATTAATGGTTTTGGAGGATTCATAATGGATTTATAAAATTTATAAAATAGTCATAAAATCGAATTATTTTAAAGGTAAAAAATTTATTTGGTCATTTATATCATTTATTGTTTTTTACATCACTTTTGGGCCATTATTATGTCATAATACACACATATATATTTATATGGTATTTAATTTTTACTCGAAAATTAGCTTGTCCCAGAAAATTATAAAAAAATCATAGTTGGATAATTTTGAAGTTCTAGTTCCAAAAAATAGTCATGTTATAATTTGTTTCTAAATATTTTTTTACTCTTACAATTTTAATCAATATTTATTGAAAAAATCTACGTTTTTTTGAGAATTATGTTTTCAAATGCTTATAAAAATTACATTTGACTTCATAAATAATATATGATCATTTATATTTAACTAAAACCATTTTATTATAAAAAATTATAAAAATTCATTTATTTAAATAATATATTAATTAATAAAAATTAATTTTTTAATTGAAATTTCATGTTACATAAAAAATGCATTTTTTTAATATCGTATCAAAATATAATTTTTATCAAACTGAATAATTAATCATTTATAAAGTAAAGAAATTAGGAATAAGTGTAATAATAATTTAAAGGAAATATAAATATTAATATTATTAGGGTTAAATTATTTTTTGGGTTTTGTTTATTGAATCAAGTATGGTATCAAACAATGTCTTCTATTATAAAAAATAAGGGCGTTGTAAGGGGCACTAAGAAGACTCCTTGTAACACCTCGAAAATTATAAAAGTGTAACTTTTTATTTGATAGTGTATGAAAAACAAAAGTAAGTGTAAAATGGAATATAAAATCTTGAGACTTTAGAACATATTTAATTTTTTAAATAAATTCAATATATTTTATAGCTTTCAAGGCATGAAATACTTGGTTAGCTTGTGTCACACGTAACAAAGACTTTCTTCGACAGATTTTGTTACACGAAAGACTAAGTTTTACCTTATTCTACTAATGGTAATATATAAAATAGAATTTAAATTAGTGTTTATGAATAATATTAAATAACTTATGGAAATATATGGTTTAAAAAAATATAAAATCAATTAATTGGTAATCAATTTATAAAAAATGAATATAAGAACCAATTGAATATAAAAAGATATATATTTATGCTTGGAAATGTGTTTTATCTTAATTAATTAAATTAATAAATATTAGTGATTGATATTAATGAAATTTAAATATTTTATATACAATAAAGTATTTTTTATATTCATCCAATAGGTTTGATAATCATAAGATAAGAATAAATCAAGTTTTATGCTTAAAAATTATATTTTTCTAAAAGGGAATTTTACTGCCTTTTAATGGAGAACCAATTTTAAAACCAATTTTTTAAAATTTTATAAATTGAAAATGTAAAAATAAACTTCATTGTTCAAATAGTAACATATAAATTATCTTACGGTATTTTTTTATTTTTCTATGAAGCTTTATTTTTTTGATGAATATTGAAAAATAATTAATTTTAATTCAAAACTTCTTTTTCATATAATTTTTGTAAAAGGATAAATTATATTTTAATGTTTAATTAGATAAATTATAAATAAATTAATCCAATTAAGTCATTGGAATAAATTTCACATTGAAATTGGATATAAAAACAATTTAAAATTTTGAATATTTTTACATTAAAACCCCGCTTTGTGATCACCTCCGTGGGATTAATTTTAAATTAATTCCTGCCACTTCTAAGGTAGGAATTTAAAAATATGGATTCAATATTTTAAATCATAATAATTTATAATTTATAATAATTTAATTCTAGTTTTTGAGCCAATTTTATTTTAAATGTAATTCAAATTAATTATAGTGATTAATAAACAATTTAGATTAACAGGGGACTAAACCTTGAACATAAGGGCCAAAATAACCTAGAAACTTGTTCAAAATACATTATATGGATATATATATATACCCTATAAAAAATTATATATAATTTGGTTTTTTATTGGATCCTATTTACATGGAAAAACATGGGTGTAATCCATTTTAAAAACTTTACAAGAGTTCCACTCTTCCTCCATTATAAAAATACACTTTCTCTATGAATTATTCACACATCTAAAAAAAATTGGATCAACCAAAATCTTCCCAAATAACCAAAAAAATAACTACCTCCAAATAGAAGCATATATTTTGAAAAAAATCTAACTAAAAGAATTATTCTAGTATAAACTAAAAGGAGTTACCCAAAAAAGAGGAAACTTTCATCAGCATGAATTTTTACATTGTTTCATTATCCACTCAATTAATTTCACTTTATATCATGGTTATATAATTAAATTATTAATTAAAAAACTAATATTAATTTCTATTAATTTTTTTACATATACCTAAACACACATCTATAAAATAGGTAACAAATTTATGGTTTGTGTTTATAGTGAACTACCACCTCATGAAATGAGATCATTTTTTTCCTTTACAACCAATCATTATTGGGAATAATGAAAGAAAATACTATTTCTATATGATAAATATGATATTTATGTAATATTATTACTTATTTAATTTTAACAATACACATAACTTAATGATTTCTATTTCATGTATATAAGATGACGTCATTTGTGGATGTATGGACTACTGCCTCCTCAAAGCGATGTGATACGTTCACACGTTATATTGAATGTATTAAGGATTTGTTTAAATAAATATATGAAACATATATAAAATTAATATGATACTGGAATTATAATATACATATATATCATTTAATTTTCATTCATTTAATGGTAGTAGTGTTCTTGCGTATGTACGACCTACCGTCTCCAGGAACGGTGCATTTCATTTACTACCTTCAAATTTTATGAATTATTATAAATAAATATATAATGAATAAATATTATATTTAAATAATGTTTTATATTATTTATATTTTTATATAATTATATATGTAATAGGAACAAAAATTATAAGTTAAATCATACCTAACAAACTAGGCAATTAACACCCAAAACTGTGAAAATAATGAAATATTATAAAAAATGGGTAATATGATATTATAGGATGAAAATATATGATATTATAAATGTTATTGTGGTTATGGTATAAGTTATTTACATTATTAAAATATTTATTCAAGAATATAAAGGATATCCACCCGGAAGGAAACATAAGGTAAGGTATTTTCATCTCACTTTTAACATATGATTGATAATTGTTATATTCACCCCTTACTACTTTTGTGTTGTGTATCCACTGCCCATTTTGATATATTACATAATAAAATATTTTATATTTAGTATATTTTTAGTTTCATTATAAATTTTTTATTCTAATGGGATTTTAATTAAAAGTTACCATGTGGTATATAATTTCTTATCTCAATTAATTTTCATTGGGTTATATTACTTCCTCGATGTCGTTAATTTTATAAGATTGTGTGTGTCAATTTTTTTTACTATATACTATTTTATTTACACTTTTTTATTTTGACATACACTTTACACACATAAATAATTCATTGATTTATTCTCACATCAATATTATTGTATTTTCAAGGGTTTACTTCACAACATCATTTTATTCAGGACTCTTTACACTTAAATATTCATTAGAGGAATTTATCGAATAATTTTTTAACAAATATTTTAATTCTATTATATTATGGTTATTCAAGTTATTTATCATGTAATTGAACAGTTTTTTTCTCTTTGGTACTTAAAATTATTTAGAAACTATTTATACAAAAACCTAACTTCATTTATCTCTTGGGTCAAGGATATGTATTCTCTTAAAACCATGTTTTATAAAATTGTTTTCAAAAATGATTTTAAAATATTAAAAATGATTTACCAAAGTAATTTTCACTCATTACATATTTTTTTAGGTTTTAAAATGTTATTTTCAAAGAAATGGATTTTTAAAATGTTTTTCAAAGTAAATATGATGTTTTCCTTAAAAATGATTTTAAAATATCCTTTTATAATATTTCCATTCACATATGAAAATTAGAATTTATTTTTACACCACTTGGTATATGTTTTATTGATACCATCCTCATTCTTCATTTATATGGATTTTGATTTATTTGATCAAGGATTGTATTTTCATTTACATCCTTGATTCATTTATTTAGTCCCCTTATAATATTAAATCTCCCATGACTATTGAACATTTAATTTCTCCCAATTATCCAAATCATTTTTCCTGGAAATCTTCATTTACTAAATCATATACCTTTTTTACATATGTTGTTTCCTTTGAATGTAAATTGAATTATTGGTAAATATTGATAAATATTTATCGATTTTTCAATATTGATATTTGATAAGAATTTTTTTTTAAATTAAATCAATTATTAAATATATTAATAATTATTTAGATATGAAATACATGGGTTTGGAACTATTTAATGGAAGCCCCTAAATGAATCAGTATTCTCATGAGTCAAAACCAGGGGATGAAAAACCCTTAGAGTTTGTTTCCATGAATTATATTTTTTTATACCCATATATTTAAGTTATATTATAAAAGGTCTTGACATTAGTACGCGAAACAATATTATGAATGGCCGTGATGGTAAAGGTATCACGTGCCTAGGAAACTTGATCTCTGATAATTATGACGTTCCCTATTCAGTTTTAAGTTATTATTATCCATGATATTTTTCCATTTATATTATCTATGGATACATTTCATTATCATTTTGTTGATTAATTGTCATGTGTTTCGGTTATTTTACTTGCAATATTGATTATTCCTTATCCAATTATTTAAATAGAATTCTTTTTCAGTTATTTTCCTTTCCATGTTTTTATTCACTTCCTCCTTAGTTTATTGACTAAATGGAGTGTTTGTATGAAATTAACTTTAAATATTAACTATTATTATTGTTTCATTATTTAATCCCCTTTACTTGGCCCTTACTAAGAATTTGAGCTTACCCTTATTTTCATTCGTTCCCTAGGATTACATGAAGTGGTCTAAGAACGATATGAAATTATATCGTAGATATAAAAACTTTACCCTCTAAAAAACTTATTTTCTAATCAGTATACTCATTTGTAATACAAAACTCCTATATGCATCTTGTTTACAAATATTAATAAACTAATAATTCCAACGGGATGCATTTCCTAGTAATCATGAAAATGTAATCGTAGGAGACACGTGATCCAATATTTTTGGATTCATGTAACTACTGTTGGTATCAAAGGAAGTTTAGTAGTATCCTTGATAACTATATTAAAGAAAATATATATTAGTGAACATAACCCTGATGTAATCCATAAGGATAAATATATAACAATATCATAAAATTTTGTTATCGTAGAGATTATGTGGGTCTTCTTTACAATAAATCCATTTATGTATACTACAAGTTGATATGGTTCTGGCACAGATGTACCTAGGGGTAAAAACTCTGAAAAGTTTTGTCAGGCCTAAAAGAAGCGTAACATGGTAAATGAAAATGGGTCTTACTGCTCACCTGGTTTGACACAATTTTAGGATATTCTTAGAATAATTAACATTTTCTTCACAAATAATTAGGATGTATTTGAATAGATAATAATAGTGAATGACCTAGGTTAAACCATAGAACAATTAAGGACATATGTTAAAAAAATTGGATAGTGTATTTATACATTGTGGTTATATTTAAAACCTTAGTTAAAAGGATATTTAATTATTAAACTTATTTCAAGGATGTCCATAATATTTTAGAAATTATATTAGAATGGTTTTTGAAAAAATAATTCATTTATATCAGGTGATAACCCATAAAATAAAATAAGTCGATGGGGATTGAACCCTTGACCAAAGGAAAGTACAGGTTCCACACCTACTAATGGCCTACATGAATACCTAGTCATATCTAATTGCTTTTATCTAAACAATTTGGTGAAAAATGTTAAAGATGAACCAATAATGATACTTATAGGTATAAAGACCAATTTATTAACCATATTGGCTTTAGTAAATAGTTAGAGACAAATATAATGACTAATTTTTTGGGTATTACGATCCGTTAAATTTAAATTTTAGTGTTTCAAAAAATTGGGTTCATTCTAAGATATCAATTTTTTATATTATGTGACAAATTTTAATTTGATATAAGCACAACCAAAATATAGAATTTTTCATAATAAATTGAAACATATCAAGTAGGTGTATTTTCCAATATTATTGGTCAATAAAATAATTTCCCAACATTATAAAAAGTATATTAAAAAAATGTATCATGTTAACATTATTTATATTGAAAAATGTTCTTTCAAATCATCAAATAATTATTGAATTGAGGCCATAAACATTCCATTCATGATTTTATTTTTTATGATCAATGACCTAATCAAACCCTATAAATATTTATGTCCCCCACCCCAAGTCCATATTTTAACTTTCCATTAATTTTCTCCTACATAGATACCTAGTTATATAATATTTCATGAGACCTTAGGACTTCCCATTATCTCTTCTAAGTATGTTTTTTTATTAAATATTTAATGATGTATTTTTAAGTAAATTTATTTACAAATACCAAACCCTAGACTTTCAAAAGCGATTTTAAATTGTGAGGATGCAATTTATCTACGGTGGGGTGAATGTAACACTGTAAAAATTCTAAAAGATTAAATTTGTATTCAATCTCATGTATAAAATGAGACACTGAGCAAATAAATGAATATAACGTCCCATTAATTTAAAACATATTTAATATTATAAATAAATTACATATTTTCTATATCTTTCAATGAACACAATACTTGGTAAGCTTGAATTTCATGTAATAGATACGTTATTCAATATCTTGTGTTACATGCATGACAATGTTTTACCGAGTATTAAAAATAAATTTTTATATAACAAGATATAAAATACTTGTTAAATTAGTGTTTATTAATTCTATTAACTGAATTATAAAAATATATTTTTTAAAAAATATAAAATGAATTCATTGGTAATCAATTTATTAATAATGAATATTAGAATCATTTGAATATAAAGAAAGTGTTGTTATTATTAAAAATTTATTTATCCTAATAAATTATATTAATTAATTTTATTGATTTATATTAATAAATAATATATATTATTTATTAAATAAAATATTATTTATATTCATATAATAGGTTTTATAAACCTAAGATAAGAATAAATCCAATTTTAGGCTTAAAATTTATATTTTTCTTAAAAAGAAATTTTACCACCTTTTAATGGAGAACCTACATTAAATCCAATTTCTAGAACTTTTATAAATTAAATGTGTCAAAATAAACTTTATATTTGAAATAGAAACATAAAAATTAACATAGGGTGATTTTTTAGTAATTTTTTATGATGTTTCATATTTTCATGAGTAATGAAAAATACTGGATTTTAATTCAGAACTGATTTTTATTCTAATTAATTTATAAGGATTGATTATATTTTTATTTTTTTATAATTTTAATAATATAAATTATACATTAATTATTCCAATTTACATCATTCTAATCATTTTCATAATTAAATTGGATATAAAAACATTTCAAACTTTTGATCATTTTTTCTTTAAAAAACATCGTTGTCATCCTGTATGTGGGATTAATTTCAATTTAATTTTCACCACTTATTTGGTTATAATTTGAAAAAATGGATTACGTATTTGGAATCCTCATTTTTTATAAATTTTAAATAGTTAAAAATGTTTTTACCAAAAATATTAGTGAAATTAATTAAAATTAATTACAGAAATTAAGAGAAAAATTAGCTTAGCAATAGACTAAAACATAATCTAAAGGAGAAAATGGTGTAGAAACTTTTCCAAAATACATTTTACGGGTATATTTAGATCCTATTTACCTTTAAATTAATTGTTTTCTCTATTGGAGCCAATTGAATTGGAAAAAACATTGGTGGAATTCTCTTTCCAAAATTTACAAGAATGGCACTCATCCACTCTAAAAAGGCACTCACCCCTCAAACTTATCCACACCCATAAAGCCATTTTTATCGACAAAAATATGAAAAAATAAACTAAAAAAATCATTAATCTCATCCTAGAAGCCTAAATTTGGGAATAAATGTAATGAAGTAAGTCTTTTGTTATAAACCAAATGGAGTTACTTGAAGAAGAGGTAACTGTCATCAACAGAAAATTTTAATTTGTTTCTTTGTCCACTCCCTTCATTTAACATTATATAAATATTATATAATCAAATAATTATCTTAAATATACTTATATGATTTTATTTTAAGGTTTTTACTGACACCTACAATCACTTCCATCTAATGGGGAACGGACTTACTATTTGTGTGTATGGAGAACTACCCCCTCACAAAATGAGATCATTCATTTTTCTTTTACCACCAATAATGGTTGGTAATTATGAGGAAAAAAATTATATGATATATATAATATTTAGGTTTTATTAATACTTCTTTATTTTCTATATAACTCTTACCTTAATGATTTCAATTTTTGTAAATGTGATAACCTCATTTGATGACGTGTGGACTACTTCCTCCTTAAAGCGAAGTGATACATTAACACATTATATGGAATGTATTAAGGGTTGGTTTAAATAATAATATGTTAAATATATGTCATAAATATGACACTTTAATTATAATATAAATATATATAAATTAATTTTCATTCTTTTAAATATGAAAAATTAATGGAAGTAGCATTCATGAAAATGTACGACCTACCGTCTCCATGAATGGTCTTTTTATTTCCTATCTCAAAATTTTATAGATTATTATAAATATATATATATATATGATATTTTAAAGATGGTTTATGTTCTTTATAGTATGAATTAAATTTATATGTAATATGAACAAATATGACAGCTTAAAAAAATACCTGACAAACTAGGCAATTAACAACCAAAAAAGTGAAAATAATGAAATATTATAAACAAACAGGTAACAAGATATTATAATAAGTTAATATATGATATTATAAATATGATTATTGTTCTTTTATAAGCGATTTAAATGATTTAAAACACTATATAGAAGGATTAATAATGTTCACCTAAAAGGAAACATAATAAAATAGATTTTTTTCTCACTTTTTACATCTGTGAGAAAACTTAATATTCACCAATTAATTGTTTTTTTGGTGTATAGATTGCCTATTTTGATATATTTTATCATAAAATATTTTACCTTAATTTTACTTTTTTTACTTTTAATTTGAATATTTTCTTCTAAGGGGATTTTAATTAAATGTTACTATATTGTAAGGAATTTTATATCCCAATTCATTTTCATTTGGTTATATTGCATCATCATTGTCATTAATATTATAAAATTATATGTGTATTTTCTTTACAAGATATATTTTTATATACAATTATTTTTTTACATTTAAATTTGACACATGTAATCTATTTATTGAATAATTATCACTTCAACGTTATGGACTTTTCAAGGGTTTACATCACAACCCCATTTTATTTGGGATGGTTTACACTTGGATTTTAATTAGAGTAATTTATTGGGTAATTGTTTAATAAATCATTTAATTTTATTTTAATATGGTTATTCATGAAATTTATCAACTAATAGTACCATTTCCCTACACTTTGGTACTTAAAATGTTTTTGAAAATGTTTATTCAAAAACCATACTTCATTTCTCTCTTGGGTCGAAAGTTTATTTTCTCTCAAAACAATGTTTAATAAAAATGTTTTCAAAAATGTTTTTAAAATTTTTAAAATTATTTATCCAAACAATTTTAAACCGTTACATAATGTTTTATTTTTCTAAAAGTTATTTTCAAAGAAAATTATTCTCAAAATATTTTTCAAATTATTGATGATATTTTCCTCAAGATTGTTTTTAAAATGTCATTTTTTAATATTTCCATTCATAAATGAAAAAAACCCATTATTTTTACTCAACATGGTGTATTTTGTATTGATTCCATCTTTATTATTCATTTAGATGGTGTTTTATTTATTTGACCAAATATAGTATTGACATTCACTTGATTCATTTTTCAGTCCCCTTGGAATATTCCATTTTCAATGATCATTGAACAATGAATTTCTCCTAATTTTCCATAACATTAATCATCAGTATATTAATTTTTTAGACCATATATAATTTTTAAGTACTATATTTAATTTGAGTGTTATTTTATTTATTGGGGAAATATTGATAAATCTAAATCCATTTCTCAATATGGATATTTGTTAAGGAACATTGCTTTTGAATTAAATCAATTATTCTGTATATGAGGAATTGTTTAGACATTCAAGACATGGTTTCAGAAATTTAAAGTATGTCCCATAATGAATTGATAGTCTCGTGAGATGAAATTAGTTGGTAAAAAATCATTAGAATTTGTTTTCCAGCAAAATATATGGGTTTCTAGCCACATATTTAAACTGTCTTGTGAAAGGTCTTGATAGTAATATGTTAAACCATCTTGTGAAAGGTCTTAAGGATAAAGGATTTATGTTCTTGGGAAACATGACATACAATAATTAATAAATTCATTCATTCAATATCTAGTAATTATTATCCATGATATTTTTTATTTATCATTATCTATAGATGAATTTCATTTTCATTTCATTGATTAAATGGTATATGTTTTCTGTTATTTTCTTGGAAATATTTATTATGCCTTTTCCAGTTATTTAAATGGAAAGTGTTTTAGGTTATTTACCTATCCATATTATTTACACACTTCCTTCTTCGTTTATTGGTTAAATGGAATGTTTCATCATTTATTTCCTTTATATATTTATAATTCATATTGATTCATAATTTCTTCCAATATACTTGACCCTTACTAAGAATTTGAGCACACCCTTATTTTCATTCTTTCCATATGATTCCATTAAGGGTATTAAGAAAAATATGAAAATATATTATATATGGAATAATGTTATCCTCGAAATAAATAAATAAAATTGTGTTTTAATTAGTGTATTAATTTTTAATACAGGACACTTGTATGTATATAGTTTACCAAGACTATTAAATTGAACGGTCCTTCAAGAAATATTTCCTTGCAATCATACCAATGTAATTGTAATAGACACCAAATCCAAGATTTCTAAGGTTGGATCACTACACTCCCTCTTTTTCATTAGTAATATATTATTTAATGTATATAATTAAAAAAATTATCAGGGGAAATTTTCATTTTAGGATTGAGTATTTCTCGAGAACCTATGTCATCCCAATTTCAAACACCAATACTAGAATCACTATCGAATTTATTCTTTTTCGTCCATTAGAAAATGTAAAAATCATATGTATGGTTTAGGTTTTTATATTAATATGTGTTTTTTGGGTTTTTGTGAGTAGAATACACATCATGTGATCCATTATAGAGTCTAAACTATATTTCATACAGTTATTTATTTAATCCTAATAGTAATGAGTATCGTGTAACCCTATCCAACATTATTCCAGTGACCCCGACACTTCTTGATCACTATTTTTGTGACTTAAATGCATGAAAATCACAAAAATTGGATTTATGTTAGGTAAATACACTATGAACCTTCATTACATTGATTTACTTATGTGTTAGTGAATAGTAATTTATATTTTTTAAAAATTTAATCCATTAAAAAATGGGTAGTATACTCAATTATTTATTAGTTTATAAGGGAAGAAAAAGAAAAAAATCCCATATCTATATACCTATTCCTTGATATAAATCACACTTATGTGGGATACAATTACATAAAATATACCTTTTGGTGTAATCTATATAATCATAAAGTATATTAATGATAATACCTGATGGGTACACTTAGGTACATGAAATCGGAGTTAAAAGTTTCTCATAGAAAGCATTATAAGTTAGAAATTGTGTAAATTATTTCATGTAATGATATATTCCTTCATTAATCCTTAGAATATGAACCATGATAGAGCATGATAAATATTCAATTTATCAAATAATGAAATGTCATGTACTTTATTTTTACTATTATTTTTTCATTAGAATATTGAAAACCATTAGAGAATATCTTCATATGGGAAATTTTGAACCTATTCATAATTCAATGACCCCTTAGATCATAGTCTCAGATATCATCTAGAGAAGGATATTTTATCTAATGAAAATTTATATTTGAAACCACTATCATTGACTATAGTTGTTAGAAATATACCAATATTTTTTTCCTCTCCCACAACCATCCACGTTATATATCCTTGTTGATGAATGGTCGATAAAATCATCTACATAATGGTTTAAATATAATTTTCATCTTAAATACTCAATGATGAATACTCTCACCTTCTTATTATATTTTTAGGGTATCCCATCTATGGTATGATTGGATAAACATTATGCTATGCCAATATAGATACGTTTTTGGGTACTAGATTGGATAGTCCCATAAAAGCTTCAAATTTTAAGTGAGATGAAAGGAATATTAGAGTATACATATTTTCCCCATAATATAAATTTTTACTCATAATTACAATGATTTCTTCTGGAAGATCAAGGAAATATCTGGAATTTATATACTAGTATTGTAACGACCCAAACTTTTTGAATAATATTTGTTTCCTAAAAAATTTTGTACTCAACATAAATATATCTTTTTAATAATGAAGTAATTATAATTTGAAATGTGACCATTGGTTATCGACCATTATATTAACATTTTTCAATTATGACTTTTTTCAATATAATAATTGGAAAAAATAATCTTAATAAATATTTTAACATTATAATTATTGTTTATTAGTAATTTCCAAGGAAAATTAATATAGAAGGAATATTTTATGGACTCATCAAGTAGAGTATGTACATATGAATCCCATTTATTAGAACATGGGAGGGAAGTAGAATATTTAGAATTATATCTTCCCCAATCCCATGCTAAACTTTAACATTTAATATTAAATGAAATCTCCTACGGTAGAAGTTCAAGTTAGTGGAAATTACTGCTTGGATAATGTTATTTGAGCTTCCCCAAGTATCTATCACCATCACGCACCTCACCCTTAGGTCCTATGTGGGTGTTATAAGAATTTTCATTTCAAGGAATTAGTTGCTTATTTTATAATACCTTTTTATACATAAATGTTTTGTTCCATTAATTCTGTTTGGATTTTTGTTTTTCATAAAAAAATTATGAATTTGATAAATTGATTTTTTGGATAAAAAATGTACTTTTCAGAAAACATATAATTATTATAATAAACTAATATATTATTAATAATGTTTATTTTCATTATATATTATTATTAAAACACTCTTATTTAAATTAAAATGATGAAATTATTTTATTTTATTTAATTGTTATAAATTTTACTATGAATTTTCTATCCACTGATATTTTTAATAAGGATTTTATATTTAAATGTTAAATTTATCATACTTAGAGAAGAATTATGATTAAATAAAAATATATTTTTTTTAAATCAGGACATCAACATTAGTTTAGTGTGATTTTATGATAATTTTCGAAAATATTTTGTTTTTCAGTGAATAGTAAAAATATAGTTTTGAGATTTTGGAATGTTTAATGACTTAATAATGATAAAATATGTAATATAAAAAGATTTGAAGATTTTTAAGATTAAAATAACACATTAGGTGTTGAAATTGGAAAATAACAAGGTAAAATACCCTTGAAAAATACTATGGACCAGCTCATGGTTTTGCAAAAACCAAGACTGAGTTGTCTAAGGAAATCAATTAGAAAACCCCTCACTTTTTTTATAAATAACAAACCACTTAACCATTATATTTAATTATTAATTTATAAACCATTAATATCTGATAGTTTTGAATTGTTATAATTCCTCTTAGGGTGTCCTCATGCTCCCAAGGTCCAAATATTCATTTTTTAAGAGTTACTCTTCAAGGTAAGGGAAATCTCAAAATCTATTTTTCTTTCAAATGTTTTTTTATGTGGTATGTCATAAAAAACATTACACTATTTTATTATGTCTATTTTATTATATCCCTATAATTTATTATTTGTTTTTATGAATGTTATACCCTTTCCCCCTCTTATTTTAATATTTTCTAAAACCATGTTTCTTACCTGTTAAGATACCACAAATTCTTATCAAAGTTTCACTCTTTTTTGTAATAAATCCTATTATTTTATTTTGTTAATACCCAAAACTATTTATTTTCTTGAGGTATCCACCTAGATAAAAAAATGATATATTTTATTCTGATATTTATAAATATAATACACGCATTCTTTTTTTGGGTAAATAATGACATAAAGATCCTGAATTTAAGCACTTGTTTAAAATGTCATGATTTTGATATGAAACCCATTTAATTTATTCTCCATAAGTTATTTCTACAATGTTTTTTTATGATATATGTGGATCCAATTAATAAATAAATATGATGGGTGTTTCTTTATAAAATTACAATGCACGGTGTAAAGAATTTAATCTCTAAAGAATAAATGTTTTACGATACCTCGGTAAATAACATTGGTAATTTTTAAGGGACCTTAGTGATAAAACATGGTGATAGTATTATGAATGAATAAATAAAATTTTGTAGTCACATTTGAAATTTATGATTCATATTATTATTATTAAGGTATTCCTCTTTTTCCTGAATCCATATATTTAATCATGTTCTTATTGATGTTTCTCTAAATCAGAAGTAAATCATATCTCTTATTTTCCCTTATCAGGCCTTATGCTCACCCTTTACTTTGATTTATGTCACCTGATTATGAGATGAAATAAATTTAATTAGTATGATCCTTGAAGAATCATTCCCAGTGGAATAATATATATTTATAATTTTTCATGTATTATGTACCTTATTGCCAATAAAATAAACATTAAAAGATCCTCTATTTATATAATATAATGAAAAGTAATGTAATAATATGGCAGGATTCCAAAGTTGGAATCCAGGAAAGGTTTAGTTATCTATGGAAATTTTTATTTTAAAACATTAGGAATAACCATAAGTACAATTTAAAAAATAATAAAATATATTTGTATTTTAGTGAAATATTAAGTAAGTGGTTTTTGAGAAAAGAAATATGTGTCTAGATACGAATAAGTGGATGTGAATCTGGAACATATTTATCTAGTGGTAAAACACAAAAATACTCCTTTCTACTACACATGAATAGTAATTGGTACATGACAACGAGACTAACTATACTCTTGGTTCGACACACCTCAGGGATATGTTTGGTTAATCACAAGATTTTAAAGAACCATTAAAAAAGATTTATCGAAAATTTAATTGCAGTTAAAGAATAAAATATTTAAGAATTATGCTTTAAGAAATGAAATTCCTTTATAATTATAATATTATTAAATAAAACATGTTTCTCACTAATGATTTATACTCTTAGAAAATGGTGGGAAATAGAAGAAACAACATAAATGGTGAGCACAATAGACCAGGCACTGACGACCTTCCGATGGAAGATAGAATTAAAAACTTCATGAGAATGATGAATCAACTATCTTGAGTTATGGGTAATAAATTTAATCAATACGAGAGAACAGATTCACCTTAAAGGAAAAAAACATTCATTGAGTCCTTTATATGTCAATTACCACCTTATTTTAGTTGGTCCACTAACCCATTGATTGTTGAACAACAGATAATCTCTATAGAAAATATCTTTTCTGTACTCTATTTTTTGGAATAAGAGAAATTCACCATGGATATGTATTTAATAAATGAATAAGATGATCTATGGTTGAAGCTGGTTAAAAACATGAATCCCAGAGGGGAGATTTAAGCTATGGAGTGGGAAGAGTTCCAGCGAACTTTTTGCATAAAATAATTCCCCTATTCAATGCAAAAAAACAGAGAAGTAATTTCTAGAGTTGAAGAATAATGTTAAAGGAATATATGGGAAGAAATGAGTTGAAATAACAATAATTTATCATTAACTATCAATCTTTTTCATGTATCCTAATGGTAATGTTGTTATATTCTTCAGTGGTTTAAGACCTTATCTACCATAGAATCTTCATAATATATATTATGAAAACTATGAGGAGATCACGAGGAGTGCTATGAGAGTAGAACTGGAATTTGGAGAGACACAATTTTCTCATAGATCGAATGAAAATAATAGATATTTGGAGCTAAACATGAGGAGTATATCTGATTAAGGAAGATAAGGAATGAAAGTGTAACTTCCCACATGCAATAAAACTCGGAAGAAGGATTCAGGGATCTTCTTACATGGGATTGAAAAATGTTACAAGTTTGGAAGAGATGGACATATTTCTTTTAACCATCGTAGTGAGGTGAATACTAATATTCTCAATACTAAAAAAATGGGAATTAGCGCAGGACCAAATTAAAGTCCAATGCTTCAAGTATGGTCAACTCAAGCACTTTTCCAATCACTATCTTAATCTAATGATAATGGATGGGAATCCCAATCAACCTTAGAATAGGCCAAGGAATAATGGTTATGATTTTTCTATAACTATAGCTAAAGTTGAATCTCTAAATGGTGTGGTGGCAGTTACTCTCTTTGTTCTCTCAAAGATAGAACATAATTTGTTTGATTTTGGTTCTATTAATTCTTTATATCCACCGTGTTTTCAAAGAATATAGAATCAATCTTTGAACTTCTAGAATTAGAATTATCATTCAAGACACTTGGAGGGATTATCCAAGAATCAATAGTGTATAGAAACTATAGTATTCACTTTCGTGATCACAATCACATCAAAAATATTGTAGTCACTACAATGTTGGAATTATATATTATACTTGAGATGGAATATATCTGAAAGTATAATTCTAAAATAAAATGTAGTAGAAATTAAAACATAGTTTTATTCAATGAAAACCATGCAATTATCTTTAAAAGAGAGATATCTCGACCTAAAATTTGTCTTTAAGAACCACTCATAGCCATCTTTATAGAGATGATCAGTGAATATTATGAAGGAAATGAATGTATATGAATACAGAATGTCCTCATCATTCAAAAATATATTGATGTATTTCCTGAGGAGTTACTTAGACCTCCCCCAACAATAGAGGTAGAGTTATCCAATGAAATCATGCCTATATCCAAGTCGATTTTAAATAATCTATATAGAATAGAAAATGTGGAGTTAGAGGAATTAAAGAAACAACTCCAATATATTTTGGGGAATGGGTTTATCAAACCATGTGTGTCTTCTTGGGGACCACCTACTCCCTTCGTGAAAAATAAGTATGGATCAATACATCTATGCATTGATTATTGAGAATGTAATAGGATCATAAAGAAAAATATGTACCCTCTTACAAGAATTGATTATTTATTTGTCCGGCTTCGTAGGGATTACTTCTTATCCAGGATTGATCTTTGACCAGGTTATCATCAATTGAAGTTGAAGAATGAAGATATTCCAATTACCACCTTTTGATCAAGATGTAAGAATTATGAGTTTTTTTATGCACATTGTATTGATTAATGCACCCACTATTTTTATATATTTGATTAATTGAGTCTTTAATGAATACCGTAATAATTTTATTGCTGTTTTTATTGATGATATTATCAGATATTCGAAAAGTTGTGAGGATCATGAAGATCAACTAAGGGTTATATTGAAATAATTTATGAATGATAGGCTATTTTAAATGTCCAGTAAATATGGATTTCGGTTACAACAAGTTACTTTTTTGTGTAACATTGTAACCAACAAAGGAATCTCAATTGACCTTGTGATGAAATATTTTGTGGATGAGTGGCATTATCCTATAATAGTAACTAATATTCTTAGTTTCCTTGGATTATTAGGTTATTATTGGGGGATTGTGTGAAACGTTTCACAAATTCTTAATCCAATAACCAAGTTAACTCGAAAACGGTCCATGATCTACTAGAAAAAGAAGTGTGAATAAAAGTTCCAAGAGTTGAAGAAGATATTTTCTACTGAACCTTTGTTAACTCTACCCTATATCAGAGAAGGATTCCTTATTTTTAGTGATGAATCTGTGAAAGGGATTGGGTGCACCCTCATGAAAAATAAAAACGTTATTTCTTATGAATCATTGTATTTGAAACCTCATGAATACAATTCTCCTATGCATGACCTATAGCTACCTGCAGTTGTTTTTTCTTTGAATATATGGATGTGGTATCCATATGGGGAGAAATGTGATATATACATAGACCATCAATGTTTGAATTATATTTTCATGAAAAGGGAATTGAAAATGAGATAGAGGAAATGGTTGGAACTTCATAAAGACTAAGATTTTTCAGCTTACAATCATCCTGAAAAAAGAAAAAAAGATATTGATTCATTAAGTAGGAAAGTCCCTAATGTTCTGGCATTGATGGGGATTCAAGGAGATCCTTCGATCAAATACCTAATAAAACTGGTAATCAGAATTATATGTGAAGAGAAATCATCAACCCTGTCCCAAATGATTCCTCAGCCATTATTTCTAGATATGATCTAGAAATATCAAATAGAATATCATTTCTTATGGAAGAAGATAAAAGATGCAAAGAATGGGAAGTTTCATGAGTTCAATATTTATAAATAATGTGTAATGAAATTTTATACAAGGCTATGTGTTCCATCTATTCTGAAAGTAATGAAAGAGTTTGTGTATGAATCTCAAAGCTCTACTTTCTATATATATATTTGAAGCACTAAAACGTATAGTGACCTTCGTGATCATTATTTGTGGGGTAATATGAAAAGGAAGATCACCGAAAATAGTACAAGGTTCCTAGTGTTCCAACAGGTGAAGGAAGATAGAAAAATTTATAAAAGGGTATTACAACCACTACCTATACCCCCACTGAAGTGGGATAATATCATTATGGAATTTGTTACTATCATCATTATAAAATCAAAATTAAATAATACGATATGGGTTATAGTGAACCATATCACAAAGAATAACCTTTTTATCTCTATTCATGAAGATATATATCTTGACCTACTTTCCAAGATATATATGAAAGAAGTTGTAATGTTTCATGGGGTACCACTCTCCATTATATCTGAAAGTGGTCCAAAGTTCACCTAAAAAATCTGGAGAAGTATTCAACAAGATCTGAGGGGTGAGTTGAATTCCACTATGGCTTATCACGCCAAACTAATTTCCAATCTGAAAGGATTATCCAGACACTCGAGTACATTCATATGACATGGTCAATGGAATTTGAATGTCGATGGGGTCAACATCTCTTATTAGATTATTTATCATACAATAACAACTTTCATTTGAGTTTTCATATAGAATCCTACAAATCTGTATATGGGAAATGATGTAGAACTTCTACCTTTTATGATGAATATAGTGAGGGAAATCATCTTGGGCTTGATATTGTGCATGAAATGATATAAAAGGTTCATGAAATCCAAAAACACATAAATGATTCCTAGAGTTGGTAGAATATTTTTGTTGACAGCCATCAAAGGTAATTGACGTTTTATGTTGGAAAAAAATTCTTCCATAAAATTTCACCATAGAATAGTGTCATGAAGTTTGGCAAGAAAGGTAATCTTATCCCTAGGTACATTGGCCCTCCTAAAATCCTTGATCATGTAAGAATAGTGTTGTATCAGCTTGAACGTCCATCAAATCTCTCACAAGTTCATTATTTTTTTCATGTATCTCTCTTAAGGTAGTACATACCTAAAGCTTCACCGGTACTGAATCCTCTAGTGGTAAAATTCAAACTTCGTATCTCTTATGAGGAGAATTCAGTGGAGATCTTGAACTATAGAGACAAGGTTCCACCGAATAAGACTACCGAGCTCATTAAAGTGTTGTCGAGGAACCAAAAATATTAAAAAGTAATGTGGGAACCATAAGAGACAATTGGGAAAAAACACCCATGTTTTCTCAACAAAGAGAACGAGTTGAAATTTCAGGGATGAAATGTCTTTAGGGGAAGAATGTAACAACCATAAAATTTTGAATAATATTTTCTTCATGAAAATGTGTGTACACAACATAAATATTTCTATTTAATAATGAAGTGGCCATAATTTGAAATGTGACCATCGGGTTTTGACCCTTATATGTCTGTTGGTCATTTATGAACATTGGTTAGTATACTTTATTGATACTATACTCTTTGTAATTATTTTAACTTTATAATTATCGTTTATAAGTAGTAATGATAAAAGAAAATTAATGTAAAAAGAATATTCGATGGACTAATATAGTAAAGTTGTGTCATACAAAGTATGTTTGTTAGAACATGGGAGGGAGGTAGAATCCTTGGGCTTCACTATTGACCAAGAACAAACTAAGCTTCAACATGTTAATTTTGAAGTAAATCATGTACAAGAGAAGTTCAAGTTACTTGAAATTACCACTCAGGTGATGTTATTTGTTCCACCCTAAGAATTGGTCATCATCACACAACTCACCCATAGGTCGTATGCTAGTGTTTTAGGGGGTTGTGTGTCAAATCATTAGTTACTTATTGTATAATCACTTTATGTAAATAAAATATTTATTCCCTCAATTCTGTTTTGAGTTTAGTTTTTCTTCAAAATATGAAAAATTTCAAAAATGATATTTTTTGAAAAAAATTGTACTTTTCAGAAAATATATAATTATTGTAATAAAATAATATATTATTAATAATGTTTATTTTAGTAAATTATTATAATTAATACTCTTATTTAAACTTAAATTTTAAGATAAATGTTTTTGTAGTGTCATAAATTTTACTATTCATATTCTATCTGCTATTATTTTTAATAAATAAAGTTTTTTATAGTTACAAGTTAAATTTCTCATAATTTGAGAATTATTATTATTAAATAAACATAATTTTTTAAATTTTGACATAAAAAATAGGTTATGGTAAATTTTTGAGAATTTTTTTCAAAATATTTGTTTTTTGTGAATTGAAAAAATACACTTTTGAGTTCTCAATGTGTTAAATGACATCATAATGATGTAATCAGTAATATAAAATTCTGGTTGAATCTTGTGGATTTTAATAACATATTAGTTGTCCCAATTGAAATATAACATTGTAAAATACCATGGTAAATCCCATGGTTTTACAAATACTGTTACCGAGGTGACCAAGGAAATCAATAAAAAATATCTTTCTTTTGCTATAAATACCCACCTGTTTCAACATAAAATTAATTACCAATTCATCCACCACGAATATATGGTATTTTTACCTTTAAATGAGTCCTCCCAAGGTTTTCTCCATCCCCTAATGTCCAAATATTTGAGTTGTAGGAGTTACTCTTCAAGGTAATGAAAATATCAACTTCTCTTTTATTTTCAAGTTTCTGTTTTTTGTGGTATGTCTTTTAATTTTCAATAATATATTCTTATATCCATTTTATTAAATATTATTACATTATTGAAATTATTTTATTTATGGTAGAACTTTATCCCCTCTATTTTTAATGTTTTCTAAAACAATGTTTCATATTCGTTATGTTGTCAGATTTTCTTCTAACAATCTCTCTTTTTTTCTCAAGAAATCCTCTTATTTTCTTTTGATAATACCCAAACATATTTATTTTATATGGGTATTCACCTATATATTAAAATGATATATTTTATTCAAATATTTATAAATCTTAAACCCACCTTCCTTTTTCATGGGTAAATAATTACATAAACATTTTTTCATTAAGAACTTTTTTTAAAATGACATGATTTGGATATGAAAGTTGATAATTTTATTCTACATGGGTTATTTATGAAGTATTTTATTTTGATATATGTGCATAAAATTATTTAATTCATATGTATGGTTTTCCCTGATATCACTCCAATGCATTGCGTAAATAATTTAATCTCTAGAGATGATGTGTTTTATGTTACCTTGGTGATTTTTATAACACCTCTATGATAAAATATTGTGATATTATTATGAATGACTCAATTAAATGTTTTGTCCAAATTTCCATGTTATTATTCATCTTAATATTATTATTATATTCCAGTTTCTCATTCCTTTATGTGTTTCCTCACCTTCTTGTTGATATTCCACAAGATCACAAGTAAACGGTTTCCCTTGTTTCCCCTTACTGGGCCTGATGCTCACCCTTTCCTTTAATGTATGTCCCCAGGTTATGAGATGAAATAAATTTACTTAGGGTGAACCTTGAATAATAATTTAAATTTTAATAGAATAATGATTTAAGACGTCATGTATTATCTTACTTATTTCCAAGAAACTAAACATTAAAAGATCATATATTTGTTCAATGTAATGAAGAGTTATGTAATAAAAAGGAAGGATGCCATAAATATATTATTCCAATATTATCTATGTAAATACTTTTATACCCTTTCAGTTATGTAATGGGTATTTTCACTTAATATGACTGAATTTGATCATATGTTTAGATTTTATCCTTCAACTTTTACCCCACTTTATAAAATCCATATCACACCATGATTAACCCTCCATGATATCCTTTCTTAAGTATAACACTAGACATGATGTTTATTATACATTTATTTATAAAAAACTACTGTCACTATTTTACAAGTTTAGTTCTTTCTTTACCATTTACTTTTTACTATTCTCCTTCTCTATCATGAGGATGGAGATTTTGTCTCCAATAGGGCCATGGAGATACTGACATGTCTCTATATAAGATAACACCTATAAATTCCATATTTTATTACTTTTTGTTCCAACTAAATTTTCGTTTATCATCAAGGAAATTAAAACAATGAATCTATACCACTCAACTTACACACAACTTCATGGTATTTTAGATATCAACACTTTGTGATCGCATAATTGTTTTTCTAAAGATAAACTGGATCATGATTTTTATGTGAATATGGTCATGAATTTTGGTAATATATATGCATTTATTAGAGGACCTTTCACATTGGATAAGGAAAAGGGATAGATCAATCCCCTGGGTTATGATTTGGCTTAGTGATTCCACCCTGGCCTCATTTGGATGATATTACTACAAGACCATTAGACGCAAGTTTTACTTTTAACCCTTTATCTTTTACATATCCCTCAATTTATATTGCATTTACACCACCTCCTCTCCAACTATATATCATTTCACTTTTTTATAATGCACGATTCAGAACATAACTTTGATATATTTCCTCTAGGTTAATTTGAGGTTAGACCTGATTAGAGAAACATTGGAAAGACAAATTAAAAAAATAAAAATGATCATCAAACTTATTGAACTGTAGTTTCATGTATTATAACAGCCACATTCATAATTTATCATATACCCTACATTATCTACCTATATGGTCATAAAAATTGACTCTATGGTGAAATTTTGTGCATTCACATATCATGAGTTATTTAAAACTCTGTCAACCTTTACTGCTTGAAATCACAATATAGAATCAAAGAATATGTCTCAAAATAGTGTCACATTATCACTAATTAATAATCCTAAAACTATTAATTATCTTGATGAAGTTTATTATATCACTTATAAGAAGAACCAATTATTGACATTTTGAGAACATTATATTTTTTATTTATTTTTATTTTAGTATAGGTTGTTATTTTAATTTCTACAATGATGAATATAATTATTTTAGAAAATATCTACTTTCACACACCTTATAATTTTTAGGAACCAAAAGTATGTATTTATCACCCTCATATCATTAATTTCATTTTGGTTTCTCTATAAGACACATAATGTTTTCTTTTTGTATTATATAAGAACCTGAAATTTTGGATATTCATAAATTGATTACTAGTTTAAAAATATATACCAAATCATGTTTTGAACCACTTAAAATAATTTTCCTTTTTGAATTGATTATTTATATCATCACTCACTCTTATATATTTTATGTTATAATTCCTTCATGTGATTTTTTTTATTTATTTTTTAGAACAATTCTTAGCTTACCAACGAAAACCCTTATATGTAAGGATTTCATTCTAAATACCATATATTTATTAAATTTGGGGTATTTAATTTACTCACAATGAATCTATAACTTAAATATTATCATATTTTCTAAATTTACTAAAAACGTAAATTATATAATAATGAAATCACCAAATTTTTTATTTTAACTACTATTTTTTATCATTTCAAAAAACTGTACATTTTTATTCTAATTAGTGTATTTTAAACCATTGATAAATATAATTTATTGAACAAATAATTATTCAGATCAATTTTATTTCCTACCTTGCTCATACTTTAAATATAATAAAAGGTTTCTTTATTTTAAGAGTGGTTGAGAAAAATTCTATTCAACATTATTTTGACATATTATGGCTATGGAAAAGAGCAATATTTAACTGTGTGTGGAAATTTAGTATTCCCATGTATTAAAATCATCATTATTCCATGGTTCAGTCTATCGATGTACTATATCCCTATGGTAGTTTCTATTTTATATAAATTAATTTTTGATCAATATCCTTAAAAATGAATATGTATATACATATATATATTAACAAAAAATACAAAAAATGATATTTAAAACTAGAGGAATAATCACAAAATTAATGTTTGATCATTCAAGGGATAAGATAGGATTTTATTTTTTTAATGTGATCTTAAATATATATTCATAAAAATGTTCATATATGCATACATTCATACACACAAAGACACATATATCGATGAATCAAATCATTTTTCTACCAATTTTTTTAACATTCATATAAAATCACACATTCAAATTTTATACATAAAAGGCCCACATAATTCATTCATTTATTTTCAAAGAGGATACAATACATTCAATGAAATTATATTGAACCATTTTGACCATTTGGCATGAAAAAAACCCAGATAATTTCTATGAGTGGAATTTTTTCTATGACAATGTTTATCTTTTAAAAATTACTCTAAGTGAATGATATATGAAATTAGTAAATTTTGTGATAATATGTGAATAATTTATAATAGATATGAACTACATACATGGGCATAATTTTGAAATTAAAAAGGATATTAATTAATGAGACATGAATGGTGAAGTACTCATGTGTTAACTATATCTACAGTGGAGATATCATACTCTGATTTTCCCAATGGGAAAAATGAATTATGTGTGGGGAAATTTTATGATAATAAATTCATGATTCATTTTCAAGTTGATTTCAATTTGATAAATATTAATTTTATGTCTGATCATAATTTTTTAAACAATTTTATGAATAATTCACTATAACTATCCACATTTAGATCTTTATGGAAATGGAGAAAAAATTAATCATCATCAAAAGTAAAAAAGTAAATATAAAAAATAAATAAATAATTTTATGTCACATTTTCATGACTCTCTCACTCTAATGGTACTCATCATAAGAGATAAATAAAGGAAGAGAGAAAATGACCCTCGATTCTTGTCTCTAGTAAACCCTCTGCTGGCGACTAGCACCGAGGTTACTAATAGTCACTCATATAGAGGTTATTAACCTTAATAAAAAAGTAGTATTAGGAGATATGATAATAACCACAAAAAAGATCCATAAAAAATAAAAATTAAACAAATCTATCCAAAAATTCCATAAAAATAGAAATAAAAATAAAAATTAAGTCCTCTATGTAATGTACCAAATGAAAACCCTACAATAAAAATTCAACAAAAGCTCCAACGCCCAATCTAGTAGTGTAAAAATCATTACCCAGACTCCTTCTAGAAACCTGGAAATGGTTTATATATAAGTCATATGAGCATAAAATTTATACTTAGTAGAATCATAACCATGTTCTCTCATGAATGTGTGAAAAGTGCATACTAATTCCCTGGGGAACAAACAACAGAACCAACCATCACCTATACAGGTAAACTTTTCCCCCATATTCACCAAGGCTAACTCACCAAATAATGTATCCAACAGTAGTAAAATAATATCATTAGAATTTAGATTATTCAACCGAAAACCACATACCCTTTGTATTTTCTATTCTCATTAAACTAGAAGACATTCTATTCTCTTTTCCTTGCCATATCCACAAATAATGTCATTAAAATTATATCATGTATCATGGAACCAATAGAATATCACATCTAATGTAACTAGACACATTTCACATTTAGTGGAACCAACTGAACTTCTTATTTCATATAAATAATGTAATAGGTATCATGAAAATTTAGGATAAAAACCTTGTGTCCTCTTCATACCATGCATGTACCACCCCACATATCTCGTTAACCACAATTTGAATCACCAGAATCCTTGACTAAATGGATAGAAGGTAGTTAAAATTTTGTATTCTCATAATCATATATGTTAGGAAAAACACTGCCAAAGTCTCTTCGTGTCGGTCAGTTTATCCAAATTGAGTAGGGTGCATAATAAAAACACAAGAGAATATAGTTATATAATAGTATCACAGAAGCCCACACCTATGGGTTCACATAGGAAACTACTCCATAAGAATCATTATAATGCCACTAATATTTCCCCACTTTGTGCTAAATCTAATGCAGAATGACTAACCCATAAGCATCACATATGAGACAAAACTTGGGTTCCATTTAAAAATTTAAATTCAAAGAACAGCCACCAGGATTTATCTATTTAGATATTTTGTTAAATTATCTCCAATGAATTATTTATACAAAAACTTAATTATATATGTCATATTAATTAATTTCTATAGAACGACTACAATGAACTTAAATGTTAAACCACCACACCACAACTAAGGCCACCAACCCACAAACTATCAAGGCCACTAAGCTGCACACAACCAAGACCAACAAGCCATGCACAACCAAGGCCATCGAGCCACACACATCCAAGGACACAATGCCCAACACAATTGAGGACACCAAGCTGCATATAACCTATTTCCCAAGCAACACACATCCAAGGCCACCAAGCTTCACACAACTAATACCTCCAATATGCACACAACTAATCAAACAAAAAACAACTTAGTATTTTAATTTATAATATTTAATTATTTAATCATTTAAAGGGTATTCTCAAATAAATCTATCATTATAAGTTATAATTATATTATAATAATATAGAATGAAACATAATCTAAAACTATAATAAAAATATTAACTACATGTGAATCAAATAAAACCAATGTTGACTGAACTTTGGAAGTGATAGACCCTAGATGATGATAACAAAACGATAGGGGAGGAAATAAATTATAGCAGACCAACTAAAAATTTTGGATTCATACATTCAGGATAATGGATTTGATGATGTATGTGGATGAAGGGAGAGTTCCTTTAATGAAGCAATAGTGAATCACAGGTCCCTAACAAGACACCTAATTCATGTTCTTCCAAAAATACCAAAGTTTACCAAATTTTGAAGAGGATCCAATCCCAATATTTTGAGATTGTATTTTTTAGAATTTGACCAACCACTTAATATTTATAAAACATTTTTTCAAAGAAACACCCATTTAAAATGTTTCCCATCACCACTAGAGATCGACTGAAAATAATGTATTTGAAATTATCCATTGAAATAACCAACCAATATTTTTTATTTTCCAAAAAGAAAAGATTTAACTAGAACATTCATGTATTCCTTTAAAAATAATCCATTTAATAGATATACTTACATCACTAATAGAGGAAAAATTGATGCCTTAGAAATTAATGATGGAAAATTAAAAGATCTAGTCCTCAAAACCTGTTATATATAAATAAAAACATTAATCCCCGTCAAAACCATTAGATCTGGAAATCATATACCAATTCTATTTTAATAGATCAAAGATAGATCTAGAAAAATTGGGGTAAATCAAAAGGATATTTGAACATACCTCGAATAGATCCACCCAAATTGACTGAGAATCACCAAGGAAAAGGGGGGAAATTCCTCTATAGAGACATGGAGGGTTTAGGTTGAGATAATAAATATTATGGGTTATTATAGTTAAAAATGAAAAGGGGTGTTAATTTATTTTTTGTAATTTTTAGAAACTCATATAAGCCACACGGTAAGGTCACATGGTTAAAAAAATCCTCACTAATAGTGTGGTGGCCACTATTCCATGATAATAAAACTTAATAGTGACCTAGTTATACCATAATATTTCTAAAAACATGCTCAATCAATGTGTAAACCACTTGAAAGAAACCCATTCACATTAATGGTTTTCCTATTGAATCACATGGTAAGAAAAATAAAACTCATACCATGAAAATCGCTACTAAAACAAATAGTGTAATTCTATATTATTACTCCTATCTATGTGTAGACCCTTCACCTAGCCTATTTTCTTCAAATCATTAAATTTTTAACCATAACTCCATTAATCTATTAAAACATCAAAAATTGATAAACTAAGATAAAAAATAAACATTAATGTGACTCATAGGGCGTTGGAATTATCTTTAACATGAAAAATTTTCTATTCAAAAAGTTCTTAAGATTTTAGAATAATTAATAGAAAAGAAAACTACAGTAAAGGCCATAAACCTAATATCCTGGAGTCTATGGTAACATTATTAAATTGGTACAATATACAAGTAATCACAACTAAAAGGTTTTAATATCTTATTAATCATAGTAAAATAGATATATACATGATTCTTATATTACATTTGAAATATAAAAACATAGCATAAAAATTATTCTTGTATCTGTGATATCATTCATAATATCCTTATTAATATACCAGGGAATGGAAATCAAATAAAGGGTGAGCATAGATTCTTATTAAGGGTTATATACTGTGGAAACTATAATGATTAAATAAGGAATAATTAACATGTTAGAGTGGATATTCAAAACACATTCCATTCAATATAAAATGTGAGTACAAAGACAATCTATGGCCTATTAAAACATATCAAACACATGTTTAATGAAAAATAAATTCTTAATAAATTAAATCCATAATTATCAACATTCATGATCAAGTCCTCTCAACCATGAAAAAAAATATTCTTGTCATTAAGGCCACTGAACTAAGACTTTATCATTCTATCAAGGCCTCTCCTCCAAGACATTATCATTGTATGGGAAGGCATGCACCAAATACCAAACTATTATGACATGAAATTACAGCCTCAACCCATACATCATACCAACCTATTTGGTCTTATGTGACTTATGAATGCATCAAGGGGATATCTATTACCAATCCCTCTATCACTTCAACATCTAATCCCCTAATCATATATAGAATGATCAATACAATTCATTCTCAAAACATTTTATAAGCCAAAAATTATCTGGGTTGAATAAAGAATTTTTAAAATGAGTATTTAATCAGAATAAACCATATTGAAAAATAATATATATGGTACCATTGGTTAATATTACTAATAACATTAATGGGTTTTTTAGAGTTAGAAATACCTTTAAAACATCACGGTAACATTTTTTGAGGAAAACACCCTTTTAAATTTTAGAAAACTTATTTAAGATCTCAAAACTCAAAAAATATCATGAAATAAAATCTTTTAAAATAACCATTGATACTTGTAAAGTAATTTTAAAATAAAATACTAGCCATTATGGTGGGAAATGTATTTTGTAGTGTTTTTTATAATGAATACTTTATTAAAAAGTTTGGTAAAAAATGACTCATTTCGAAAATAAAAAGAAGATTCAATTTATAACTTCTTGTATATAACACCCTCATATTTTATGGTATGTATATTTTTAAATAAATTAAATTTATTTGATAGTTTAAGTTGCACAAATAAACAGAGATATACTATTAAATATTAACATGACCATTGGAAAAGAAATGAAACCGTTAAGAATAGTAATGTGGCCATTAGAATAATAATCTCACCTATTAAATTAAAAATAAAACATTGGTATCTCATAAATAAAAATACGATATATATTTTTATTATATACTAAAAAATTAAATGTTTTAAAAATGAGAAATTAAGGGGTGTCATTTTTGTAGAGTATAAATGTTTATTTATAATTTTATAATTAATATATTGTGTTAAAATAAACTTTATTTTCACAAAATAGATTAAAAATTTAATATTATTTTTTTAAGATTATAAGATAATTTTATGAGACCTTAATTACTTTTTAAAATTTTCATTAAATCAGTTATAATTATACAATCGATATTTTTCTAATAGTTGATGATTTTAATTAAAAATTAAATTTATCATATTTATAAAATTATTTTAATAAAACAGATTTAATTTTTGATTTTTGTACATCAAAAAATGGTTGTGGTGATTTTTTTATTTTTCTATAATGGTTTAAATTTTGTTGAATATTCAAATCCATAATTTTAAAATATTTAACAAATACATGAATTATTAAAACATGGATGATGTGTGGATGAGATAAGAATACATTATTTTAAACTATTCTAATAATTTTATTTTAGTTATTCATGGTAATAAAAACTATTGGTACTCTTGAGAAAAAATAATATACTAATGAATAAAATATTAAAAAACACCCCTCTCCTCCACTGTAAATACCACCCCTCACCACCTATTATTCTCACACCATAAAAGCGTTGAAGATGTATAATTTCTGCCCAGTTATCTTCCCATGTCTCTTTAACACATCCATGTGAATTTTTTCTCAAGAAAATACCAAAACCAATTTCCCTAATGTGGTTCTCAAGGAGAATAAATCAAGAGGAAAAATCCTCTTTCATTCTCTTTTAATTTATTTTCTTTTATTATACTCTCTTTATCTCTACTATCCAAAAATGAATGATAACTCCAGTATCTTATATATACTATAATTTTATTATGTTAATGGTATCTCAACCATCAATTCTATTCTCTCTCCCTTATTTCTTAAAATTAAAACATTATTGATGATGTGTCAATTTACCGTCATTGTGGATAATGCGTTTTCATTTTCCATTAAATCCTTCAATGTTATACATAAAATAATTATAATGATTAAAAAAACTAAAATCTATATTAAAACTAATTTATTTTTATGGAACATATATATATACAAAATATAAATTAATAAAACAAAACTAGTTCATGATCATCAAAAAAATACCTAAACAAAATAAACAATTATTATTAATTTTTTATCTAATGAATCATCCTCATATCTGGAAAAAATGATATATAATACAATTTAATATTTTTTTAGTTCATTAATAACATATAATTTCAATTATGGGTAACTATTCCCATTAAATATGATCTTTAATACATGTATACAAGATAACCAATCTTGAAAACCAATAAAACAAACACCCTCGAATGAAAAAATTTAATATTATAAATGATAAAAAGTCCATAAATTAACATAATAAAAATATGTTAAATAAAATAAATTTTTAATAGGATATTAATTAAATTTTTAATTAATCTTAATTCATTATCGATGACATTAAGTGAAATTGTAGAACACTTTCGGGCATAAGGTAAGTGATTATCCCCAAACTTCCATTTTTTCCTTTGAGTTGTGCTTTCTCTCTCATTACAAAAATCTATTTCGTAATTATTATTATTTAATCCTCCTAAATTATATATTTATCTTCCAAAAATATTTACCTTTCCTAATTATTATTTATTTTATGGGGAAATAATTTTTTTATACGTTTTCCTTCTCAATTTCTCCTGGAAAAAGATACTAATTAAAGGGAACCTCCCAATTGTTTTACCCATTTTCACATACATTTTGTAATCAATTTTTAGCCACAAATATTAATATTAAATACAATTTTTATTATTTTAAACTATATAACTTCATTTCTAGATTTATGAAAACAATAAAATCTTTTCTTATTTTATGGCCTCTTAAATATTTTCCCTTAAACCGCACTAAAGTGACTCATTTCTAAAGTTTTCTAAAAACTCTTTTTAAATTTTTTTTACTTAATTTAGACATTATTTATCATTATATATGCATATTTTACTTTATTAATTCGTAATTATGATATAAATCTATTTTTTCATGGACATAATTATGATATTCCCTTTGGTTATATCTTATTCACCACTTATTTCTTATGTGTAGTTTATACATACATACATTTTATTTATTATCACTATTAATTAAAGATTTAATTCAGTATCCAAATTTATTATATCATCGATATGATTATTTTTTTATACATATACTATTTTTTACTTATAGTTGTTTCGTTAAATGTTGTTTTAACTTATGAAATATTGATAAATCCATACTTTCTTACAAATGCAGATATTTTGAAAAATTATGTTTTTCATGAATTAAATATATTATTAAGAATAAATTGAAATTTTGGTGAATGGTGGGGCCTAGTTATAGATATCCTCTTTATGCATCGATAGTTCTCATGAGACCGAATAGTTGGTGAAAAACCCTTCATGTTTTTTTTCTATGAAAAATCAGACTAGTTTCTACCCAAAGAAAAAAATCATCTTGATGGTATAATTTTTCATATTCTATAAACAGGAAATCAAATTTTTTCTCATGATTTTTTTTCTTTTGTTCAATTTTTATTGATTAATTTAACTATTTCTACGAATTTGATCTCAAACTTCTATTTTTTTCTTCCCTCAGTTATGAAGAAGAAATATTAGATTAATTTTCGATGAAGTAGTGTATTTTCATTTTTTATGCTATTTATTTAAATACCAATGTAATAAGGGAACCATGCATTTATGTAGTTCTCAAATACTATTAAACTTCTTGATCCTTGGTGATATCAACTCTTGTATCTATGCCATTGTAATAAAATAACCACCGACTCTAGGCTACTAAAGTTAAGGTTGTTATAGTTGGTATCAAGGAAAGTTTAGTAAAAACCTTGTGAACTAGATGATAAGTAAACATGAAAACTATAATAATTCCATACAGTGACTTTTCAGCTCAACACTCATGATAATTATGAGATAACATAGTGTATTCCATTATTTAGTGACTAATACTAATGAAATAAATAGAATCAATGATCATAGAAAATGTAGAGATTTCCCAACATAGTAAGTTAATAGAGTTAGTGTTGGATGTGAGAAGATCCTAACCATTTTAGGATAACTTACTCAGGTTATAAAGAATAACCATACTAAACCTATCTTGTACGGGTCCATAAGGTACAAGCCCTCATATTTTTTTGGGAATTCCAATCCAGTACTATCTGAGCAGTGGATCAATTCCATTGAAATGATATTTCTAAAATTGTGATGTAATGAAAATTCGAAGAAAGTACTGTAAGTTTATTATCTCAAGGGATATGTGGATCAATGGTTGTCATTTATACAAAATTCTAAGGCGGAAGATGAAATAATAGACATGGAATAGAGAAATTTTAAAATAAACATTCTTTAAAAAATATTTCCCTTAAGAAAAATGAAATGAGATGAAGTTAAAAATCAATATCTTAAAGAAAAGGGAAAATATATTATTATAGAGTATAAGGATACTTCAGAAGACTATCCTAGCAAGATATACATTACATGAATGATTCAAAAGACTATATTGATATTTTCTTTAATGGTCATAAGCCATGTCTCTGAAGGGAACTAGATTATCAAAAAAATTCATCATATGAAAAAATATTATTAAGTGATATCAAGACGGAGAAGGAATTTTATCGATCCTATATGTTCAAGAGAAATTAACAGAATAAGAGATATTATAATAACTGGGGATATGGTAAATTAAAAATGAATAATAGGGGAATAAATAAAATCCCATTTTATAAAAATAGTGAAAATAATCAGCATGGGAAACACTTGAAAGGCATGAGAGTTTGCTATAAGTGTGGAAAATGGATCATCAAAATAATAAATATAAGAGGATAAACCAATTAAATGATGTTTAATGCTTAAACTATAATGAAATGGGGAATTATTCAAATAAATTCACCAAGAATCAAGGTAATCTTCCACATAAGAGGCCAAGGGGAAATGGCCAATATTATGTGATCACTAGAGCTGAAGTAGAATTACCAAATTATGTGGTGTAAGGTATAATAATTTTACCTTCAAATTTATCCAATGAATTATTTTATCCTTGGATAATCACACTCTTATATATCTACACAATTTTATAAGAAAATTATATATTTCCCCTTTGATGTAATAAATGATGTGTTATCCAAAACCCTTAAGGGGTGTCCTATTGTAATAAAAATGTGTCGGGAAGTT
This sequence comes from Viscum album, assembly GCA_963277665.1. NCBI lineage: Eukaryota > Viridiplantae > Streptophyta > Magnoliopsida > Santalales > Viscaceae > Viscum > Viscum album. The sequence continues at coordinate 1,105,742,530 of OY728137.1, forward strand.
TATAAATGTGAGTTATTTTCTCACATTATCATAATACCTATGGTTGAATTTGATATAATACATAGTATGGATTTTCATTCAAAATATGATTTCACAATTTATTTCAAGAAGAAGGAAATTATGATTTGGGAGGATGATGTAGAACATCTTATCTTTATAGAAGAAACATCATCCTTTGATTTTTATCTAGATCCAACCCCAGTAGCTCAATTAAATGAAATTATCAGGGAGGAAGAAAAAACACCATCTAGTAATGAGTAAATTCTTATTGAAATTAAGGATATAACAATTATATGGGGATAAATTGATGTATTTATCAAGGAATTACCTAGACACCCCAAAGAATGAAGTTGAGTTTTCCAATTATTTAATCCATGATACAAGAAAAATATAAAAGGATCCTCATATAATAGACACTATGTAATTAATGAAGCTAAATAAATAACTATAGGAGTTTGTAATAATAGATTTATTTACCCTAGTATTTCTCCATGTGGAGCCCCTACTCTCTTTGTTAAGAAGAAAGACGGATCATGGATGCTATACATTGACTATAGAGAAATAAATGTTATTTAAATATAGAAAAAGTATCATCTACCTCACATTGATGATTTATTTGATCAAATTCATGGAGCTAAATATTTTATGGATATTGAAATTTTTATTGGGTATCATCAATTGTGAGTAAATATGGAACATATTTCAAATACATCTTTTTAGATGAAGTATGGAAATTATGAGTTTACAGGTATTCCATTAGTATTGACTAATGAACCCTCTTTTCTTATGGATCTAATGAACAAACTATTTAAGGAATATCTTGATAATATTATTGTACAATTCATTGATAATATTTTCATCTATTATAAAAGAAATGAAGACCATGAGAATCACCTGTGGATTATTCTTGAGACACTCATAAGGAATGAGTTATATGGCAACTTTAGTAAGTGTGAATTATGGGTTTAGGAAATTTATTTTCTTGTACATATTGTCTCTAAGGATGATATTTTAGTTGAACATACAAAGAAAAAGACAATCTAATAATGTCCAACACCAATGAATATAACCATGATACATAGTTTTATTGGTTTATCTTGTAACTATCTGGGTTTCATTCAGAATTTTTCCTGATTGGATAACTTGTTAAAAAATCTCAAATGTAAAGGGGTTATGTTCCTATTGAAAAACTAATGTGGATAATGTTTTGAAGAATTTAAGAGAATAATAATTAATTCTCTAATTTTGAATCTACCATGATGAAATGATGGGTTTGTGATATACAATGATGTATCGAAGAAAAGAATAGGTTGTGTTTGTATGTACAATGATAAAGTTATTTCATATGAATCATGGTATTTGAAGGCTCGTGAACAAAATTATCCAACTATTGATCTAGAGATTGAAAATGTAACAATTGATTTAAAAATATGAATATGCTATATTTATGGTTAAATATGTGAGATATATATTGATCACAAGCGTTTGAAATACATCTTTACACAAAAAAAATCAACATGAGGGTGAAATATTGCTTGATTTAGTCAAAGATTATAATTTCTAAATACACTACCACCCATGAAAATTAAATAACATAGTTGATTCATTAACTCGAAAAGATCATAGAGTTTTGACCTAAATGTGGACTAAAAAAGATCATATGTTCATGTATTTAGTAAATATGGATATGAGAATTGTTAAGGAAGGGGATACATCACTCCTTTTTCAAATAATTGTGAAACCATATTTATCAGAGAATATAAACTGTTCTCAATCCGATGATGAGAATTTTAAAAATTAAATTAAATCCATTAAGGAAGTAAGATTTTTATACTTCATGTATGGGGATGGAATTATGAAATTTGTAAAAAGGTTATGCATTCCATAAATACCTAAGATATAAGGGAACAATTATATGATTCTCATTGCTAAAATTTCTATATACACCCTGTTAGTACCAAGAAGTATATATATTTTTAAGGAAAATTTTTTGTGGGATAATATAGAGCGGTAAATTGCTTACTCTGTCTTAACATGTCTAGTTTTTTAAAAAGTAAATGCTGAGAGAAAACATCCTATCAGATATAAGAAAAATATATATATTTGTATGAGTAAGTGGTATGATATTACAATGGATGTTTTCATAGGACTACTGAAGACACCTAGAAGAAATATTTTGATATGGGTTATTATTAACATTCTTAAAAAACCAGCACATTTTATTTCTATAAGAGAATATTTATCTCTTGAGTTCCTATTAAGAATCTATATTAATGAAGTTTTATGACTTCATAGTGAACCACAGTCAATTGTGTCTAATTTAGATCTTCACTTTACATAAATATTCTAAAAGTGTATTCAAAAGGATTTTCAGACTCATCTTTATTTGAGTACTAGTTATCCCCCAAAAATAGATGAACAATCTGAAAGAAGTATTCAAACCTTAGAAGACATGTTGAGATCATGCTCACTTTACTTTCAAGGTATAGAGGATCTTTATTTACCTTTTTTAGAATTTTCCTACAATAAGATTCTTCATTCTATTATTCAAATGGTTCCATATGAATTATTATAAGAAAGTATATGTCATGATCCAAATTGTTGGGATAAAGTTGGCGAGAGAAAAATTATAGGCTCAGATCTTATTGAAGAGACAATAAAAAAGGAAAATATTATTCATGATAATATTAAATCTTCTAAAAGTAGGAAAAGGAGTTATACTAATAACTAGAAAAATTATTTTTAATTTCAAGAGGAAGATCATGCCTTTCTAAAATTATCTCTATGTAAGGGTGTTATAAGGTTCGATAAGAAAGGTAAACTGAGCCCCATGTGAATCAGGCCATTGGAAATTTTATAAATAATTTGGGATGTAGATTACTGATTTGTAATGCCCCCATGTTTATCCAAATTTCATGATTTATTCCACATATCATTGTTAAATAAGTACACGAAAAACCCAACACATGTACTCGCCTATAAAGAAATAGACCTGGAATCTAATTTTCCTTACACCAAAGATCCAATCAAGATTATTGACACTAGAGAGAATGTATTGAGAAATCAGATGACTTGTCTGGTAAAAGTTATTTTGAGAAACCATAAAATTGAAGAAGTAATGTTGGAACCTGAGGATGTTATAAAGAAGAACAACCCATATTAATTTAGAAGGAAATATTCATGAAAAAAATTGAGGATAAAATTTACACAGGATGGAAGAATATAACACCCCATGATTTCTTGGTATGTATCTTTTTTAATAAATTAAATTTATTCAATAGTTTACATTGCACAAACAAACCACGATATATATTAAATATTAACATGAATTGTAGAATATAAATGAAACTCTTAAGAATAGTTTTGTGGAAATTTTAACAATAACCACACCTTTGAAATTATAAATAAAACTTTTTAATCACATAAATGTAAATATGATATATTAATAAAATATAATAAGTAAATAAATGTATTAAAAATCATAAAATAAGTGTTGTGATTTTTGTAGATCATAAATGTTTATCTACGGTTTTATAATTAATATACTATTTTAAAAGGAAAATTATTTTCAAAAAATAGTTTAATTAATTAATATATTATTCTATTATGATTATAAAATAATTTTATGTGACCTTAATTAATTTTGAAATGATTCATAAAATTAGTTATAATTATGAAATTAGTATTTTTTGAATAGAAGATTATTTTAATTAAAAATTAAATTTCTATATTTTTTAATATTATGTTCATAAAATAGATTTAATTTTATAATTTAACATATTGAAAATTGTTTAGGATTATTTTTTTATTTTTCTTAAAAAGTTTAAATTTTAGTAAATAGTGAAGTATGGTAATTTATGATATTTAAAAAATATATTAATTATTGAGTCAAAGATGTTTTGTGGATGAGTTAACAATGCATTGGTTTGAACAATCCTATTCAGTCATAGGAATCAACGCAATTGATATTCTTTATTCAAAATAATTAACGAATGAATTAAATAAATAAAAACACATGTCTAATCCACTATAAATACCACCCCTCACCACCTATTTTGGTCACACCTTCCAAGACATGATGCTTGTACAATTTCTTCCCAATCCCCTTCCCTTGTATCTCTTCAACATCCAATATCCTTTTTATTCTAAAAAATAACAATCCAAATTTTCTTAAGGATGTTCTCAAAGTGAAGAATTCAAGGGGTAAAATCCTTTTTCGTTCTCTTTTAATTTATTTTAATTTTTTATTTTTCTTATCCTATCCTTATATACTCTATAAAACATGAATAATAACTCTATTATTGTATATATATTATAATTTCATTATTTAAATGATATATCCTCCATCAATTCTCTTCTCACCCCCTCTTTGTTCTAAAAATGAAAACATCATACGTGATGTGTTGATTTAACACCATCGTGGATGATGAATTTGTTTTCCATTAATACATTTAAGGATAGTCATAAAACCATTATAAAGTTAAAAAAGTATTTATAAATGAATATTTAAAATTATTTAGTGTTCTCGAAATGCTATATACACATAATAGTAATTAGAAAAACAAAACATGTTCGTGATGATCAAAAAACACCAAAATAATCTTAACAGTTATGATTAATATTTTATCTAATAAATCATCCTAATATCTAGAAATAAAATTATATATAAGAAAATTTAATATTATTTAATTTCATGAATAAAATATAATTTACATTTTGGATAACTATTCCCATTTTACATGATCTTTCATACAAGTATACAAGTGAACCAATTATGAAAACCAAGGAAACCAACACTCCTGAAAGATGAAATTGAATCATAGAACTTATTAAAAAGGATATAAATGATCTTTATAAAATTATAAAAATTAAAATACTTGTTTAATAGGTTCTTAATTAAATTATTAATTAATTTTATTTCGTTATCTAGGATGTTAAGTGCAAGTGCAGAACACTTTCAGGCATAAGGTAAGGGATCCTCCCAAAACAACCCTTTTTTCCTTTGGGTTATGGATTCTCTCTACCTACCCCAATTTAATTATTAATTCATAGTATTTAATCCTTCTAAATTCTATTTTTTTGTTCCAAATATATTTACCAACATCAATTCATATTTATTTTATGGTGAAATGCATGTTTTATAAGTTCTCATTCTCAATTGTTTCTAATATGCAAACCCAATTTAATGGAAATTCTCAATTTTTTTACACATTTTAAAGTACACTCCATAATCTATTTTCAGCCAAAAATAGTTTTTAAAAAACTCTTTTTATCATTAAAAAATATCTAGATTTATTTCTATTTTTATTAAAAACAATTATGCTATTGTCTATTTTAAAGACTTTTTAATATTTTCCATTATATCGGGCTAAAGTGGATCATTTCTAATGTTTCTTAAAACCCATTTTACATTTTTTCACTTTATTTAGACAAAACATTTCCAGATATATGCCTATTTTATCTCATTAATTTACAAGTATGATTTAAATCACTCCTTTCATGGAAACTATTATTATATTCTCTTTGGTTGTGTTTTATTCACCACTTATTCCTTATGTATGGTTTATGTATACTTCCATTATATTTATGATCATCATTCATTGAATATTTCTATAAATATTCATATTTATAGTATCATGGAGATGATTATTTTATTATTAATATACCCTTTCTATATAGGGTGTTTTATTTGAATGGTGTTTTAACTTCGGAAATCTCGATCAATCTGTATTTTCTACTCAATACAGGTATTTTGAAAAGCCATATTGTTCAAGAAATAAATCTATATATGAATAATTCTATTAGAATTGTTGTGATAGTGCGTCTAAATTATAGATATCCCCTTGATGCATCAATAGGTATCATGTGAAAAAACATTTGGCACCATACCCTTCATATTTGTTTCCAAGAAATATAATATGGGTTTCTGCAAACATACATAAACCATCTTAACGGTATAATGGTTCATGTCCCAGATACATGATGAACAATGATAAATCCTTTTCTTAATTCGGTATTCACTTATTACTTTCAATGAAATTTAAACTATGAAAATGATCTATGGATGAATTTTCATTCTCAGTTTATTATTGGCATGCGTTTTTTAGTTATTTACTTTACCATTATTCTCATGACTTGTTGAATTTTCCTCACTTTTTATTAATTCATATAACCCTTTATGATCATTTTATCTCTCCCTATAATTTTTTTCCTTCCCTAGGTTATGAATATGAAATATTAAAATAAGTTTCATAGAAGAATTTTCCTTTCCTTTTTTATGTTATATGTTAAAATACCATTGTAATAAGGGAACCATGTATGTATATTGTTCTTTGAGACTAATAAACTGATTAACCCTTGATGATGTGATCTCCTGTATATATTACATTATAATAAAATATCCACTGAATCTAGGATACTATGGCCAGGGTTATTGCATATTAGAAATTAAAACATGGGTAATATTGACATTAAATAATCATAGGAGAATATTAAAAACATCCTTGAAAAGAGTTTATCGAAAATATAGACATGTAAGATAATTGGATGGAAATAAGTCATCCAAACATGATTCTTAAATGAGAGTCCCTTACTTGTATTGTACTTATTGATTCCCGATAAAAAAAGAGAATAGTTGAAAATAAAAATGTAAACCCCCCCAAAAAATAGAGGATATTAAAAATATATGGGGTTTAATAGGTGAGGCTCATTTAATATTCCCAGTGGAAATAAGAACTTAAGAAATCTTGAAATAAAATGAGATTGTAAATTAAATTCTTTAGTGCTTTGGTTTATTCAAAATCATAACCCCAAGAAATAAAAACATAAAATGATATGTTAAATTCTACGAATATAAAAGGTTTATTAATATAACATATCAAAGGGATTTTATATACACCACATGAGAGAAAAAAAGTGGTGAATATGGAATATGTCTCATGGAAACAAAAGTGAGACAATAAAAAGCCTTACCTCATATCTTACTTTCTTTGAAACTGATTTTAGCTTAATATATAATAAATTTAAATTTATTATAATTTTATGACAGAACCATATAAATAATTATAAAATCATATATAATACACTTATAATATTTCAACACTATTTTATTAACAATTCAATATTAAATTTATTGTTTCTGAGTGTTAACACTTTCATTTTTCATATAGGTTTTGGTTTGGTAGTTTCAATCCTCAAACTTTGATCATGTTTTCATAATTTTTAGAATATAAATTATCATATAAATATAATATTTCTTAATTACAAACATATTTATAATCTTCTTTTAAATATATAGATAGAAAAATGAATTACACTATTCATGGAGATGATAGGTCGTATGTACAAATGATTTTTTTTACATTTAAATAGATAGAATAAAAAGAAAGGTAAATAATAAAAAACCTTTAAAAAATAATTATTTTATCTTATTTATATAATATATATTCATTATATCTATTCTTATTGTCATCCTTGTAAATATTAAATAAAAAAGGAATCGCATCACGTCGTAGAGGTGGTAGTCCACTGGTACGCACGAGAAACATTATCATTTTCCAACAAATGGAATTGTAAGAAGGTAAATGATATATTATATTTTTTTTTAAAAAAATATTTCATAAATATGATATATAGTCACTATTTATTACTTTATACCCATCTAAGTAAATAGTGATTAAAAACTAATTACACAGAGACACGGAGATTATAATATGTACATACACATGAGTGATGTTTTCACTTCCTATATGATGCAAAGATGGTCGATAAAATCTTTAATATCATCATAATAATAATAAAGTATATTTAATATACTAAATTAGTTATTTTATAATGTATACCATGTGTTTATAAGAGGTATATCGAGAAATAAAATTGAAAATGCTTGTTAATAGGTATACCACTTTATTTATAAACCTCTTTTGGATTACACTTTAATCCTTGAAGAGATAGCTTTTTGGAAAGACCTAAGTCTATAGCGCATGGTAAATAAAGATATTAAGATATTATGTTAGGGATATTTTGAAATAGAAGGGTCAATAGTTTTAAGTAAAAGAGGATAAGAGGTTCCCTTTTATAAGTGACGGGATGGACACTTTTGGAATTACTTAATGTATTAATATAAATGAACTTTTACTATCAAGTTACTCAAAATGAAATATTTTATATATAGTATGATTATATGTAAAAATTATCCCCGTTAATAAAACATACACAATTTTATGTGATGTTTTAACTCTTATCTCTTATTTTTAATCCCCCATTATTCCTTTTGACAATTTCTGCGATATCAATGTTTTATTCTATTTAAGGGCTAAGAATGTTACCATAAAAGTAAAAGTGGCCCGTAAATATACCATGGTTGACGTTTTAATCCATATAAAAATTATATTTATTTAAAATAATATTTTTTTAATTTTAAATCATTTAATAAAATATTTTTTATTATTGAATACCATTAGTGTCTTTTTTACTATTCATTTACTTTGACTTTAAAGTAATAATGATAGATATAGGATTAAAATATAATACTTGAACACATCCATAATGTGTTATATTTATCTAAGAAATTCATGAAACAGAATAATTCATCGAAATTATATTACATTAAATTTTTTTAAAATCATTTAATATATTTTACTATTAACAGAATAAATATTTTTTTAGTGTTGTAATGGAATTTTAGGTAATAATTTAATCACTAAAATATAAAAAAAATAACATGGTGAAAATAGTAAATTTTATATCAAATAAATATTTATAACCACATATAGCCTTTTTTATCCTAATTTATAAATTTTAGAGATATTATACTTAATAGAGTGACATTTTGAATTTATTCATTTCTTAAAATAATGTAAATGTCCTGATCAAATAATAATGGAACCATGTATCCATATATTTGAAACATTGATTTAAATTGAAAAACTTCACTCATACAATATGATATAGTCAATTTTTATAGAAATTTTAAAACGTCTCCCCAAATTTTTAACCTTATTTTACACGTTTGAACTATATTTATGTGACAAATATTTACCAAGGTTATTATTTATAATGACCAAAAATAAATGGGAAATTTTTACCTAAAATTATCATCCCAATTCTAAATGTCGAATAAAATTTTCAAGTTTTAAATTAAAAAATTTCAAGAATTTAATTTAAAAATAAACCCACAAACTATGATGGAGAGCAGATTTCCTGAAATTGTTTTTGAAGTATGACAGTTTTATACCAAAATTTAGTATAAAATTAATTTCAATGACCTTAATTATATTATTTAAAATATAAAATAAACTAATTTTACTTTTATCCAATTTCAAAACACAATTTTACATTAAAAATTCATGAAATGAAAATATGGTTTTCAATAAAAAACAGCAATTTCTACAATTCACTAAAAAATTAGTTAATCATAAAAGTCTCATAAATTTATCCTAAGTAAATTTTGATATTATGAATACAAAAATTATATCTATTTGTTCAAAAAAAATTGAAAAAAATAGTATAAATTAATTATAATATTCAAGCACAAAATTCTATAAAATCCATTTTTAAAGAAACAATATTTTTAAACCTGAAATGACTTTAATAAAAAAATTAAGTACATATTTATTATGTATCAATAAATGTATTAATATTGTATAAAACATGTATACATATTTTTTATAAGTATTTTATACATATTCATACAAACAATTTTAAGGGTTGCGTTATAACAATCGTGTTTAAATAATAATATATAAATAGTATATCTTGGATCATTTAAACTCGGTGTTGCGGGTAAAGAAAGCTATCAATGAAATTAATTTTTTGTAAAGAAAATACAACACATAATATTAGGGTGTTATTACTCATACCAAATAAATGACTCTCACTACCACATCTCATTGTAATCTCATATACTTAGATATAAAATATAGACCAAGAGAATCGATTTACCATGAAACACCTTATCCTTCCGATCCATAATATGAACTGGATTGTAACACCTGAGATTTTTATGAGAGATATTTGTCTTTTATGTTATATACATCATAAATGAATCTTTCACTACACACAACACTAGCTTTACTTTCTTTACACGCAATCACGGCCTTCCTCGATAGCTTGCATTGTACGCAATACCAAGTTTCACTAAACAACGATATGCTATTAAAATATTATTAAAACTACCATATTGAATAGTAATACCCACTTTTTGAAATTTTATTTTTCAAAATGGACTTCATTTTTGGATTCAGAATATCAACATTAGCATACGGTGAAAGTTTGGTATTTTTTTGAAAACATTCAATTTTTGATGAATAGTAAAAACACTAGGTTACTATTTAGAAACCGACTTTTTATTTAAATAATTATTTACTTTATTTAAATTTAATTTATGTGAAGATTGATACATAATACCTATATAAGTTCAATGTAATTCATTGGAGTCATTTTACAAAAAATTTAGACATAAAAATTTTATTGAACTTTTCACCATCTTTTAACCACCTCCTATGAGAGTTTGAAAATTTACATAAAACATAATTTTCCTCTTCTATGAGTGGAATTTTGAAAATCCGAGAGACATGGTTAATATCAAGGAGTAAAATATGGTTCAATAAGATAAAAATAATTTTTGGTGAATAGTAACTTTTTACTTTTATTTACCACGGTTAAAAGTAAATAGGGTAATTAAGGGTAAAAATGATATTATTATTACTCTAACACATGTCCTAATTCTATTTGATAAGTGTAATTCGACCAAAAACAACATTAAGAATAAAATATGACCATTTAAGTCCATGTGGATTATATTAGGACATTTATTATTAATTTATTTAAAGAAGGGTTAAAATAGTTAAAATCAAAGTTTAATAACTAAATCATTTTTAATACATGGTTATAAATAAGATAAATTAGAATATAAATATTCATTATAAATATAAAAATATTTCCTACATAATGGTATTTTATTTATAATTTTAAGAAATAAAATAATTTAATTTATTTATGACACAATGATGATGTTATAATTATCTTATTAATATAATATTAACATAATTGATGTTATAAATACCCAAATAAATTTAATTTGAGACTTTTTATGAATTATAATAATTTTCTAGGTTAATATGACATTTTATTATTGATTTAATTAACTTTTTTTGAACTAATTATTCTGTTATGATTTTCACAAAAATCAATTACCAAATAGTGTCAAAATTGAAATAAAATAGTTTTTAAAACAAATATTATATTATTAATTGTTATTTTATTCATAAAAATATAAGGTTTGGCCAAATATCTTATATATGGTTATATATATTAATAATAATCAACTTGGGGTTCTTTTAGATTTTCATAGTAAGTTTATTAACCATATAGTGTAAGAAAACAAGAAGACAAGGTAAAAGTTAAATTATTTAACTTAGAGTTAAATCTAAATGATAAGGTTAAAATAATTACCTAAACTTGTCTAAAATCTATTGGATGATATTATTACTACCCATACACATCTTATATTTGATATAAATCAATTTGGAGCTATTCAAAACCGAATATGACTTTATAATAAAATAATATTTTATGTTTTTCCTAAGGTGCCACTCTCCTCCCTTATAAAAGGGAACCTCCTCCCTCTCCCCCTCACACCACTACGAGCCTTCAAGCTCGGACAACCCCTACCCATTTCTCCTCTCCACTTCCCTAGTAATATCCTAGTGGTCTTGGTCTTCTTCAAAGACCAATTTTAGTGCCCTGAGAGGAGGTTTAGAAGAGGCGCTTCAAAGAAGAGGTAATGTCCGTTACCGATTCTTTCAACTTTATTTCTTCATATACTTATTCTTCTCTAGTTGTTTCATTATGAAGTAATAGCATAATTTTCACTCATATACGGATATGTTATTATAAATATGAAACAACCCTATTTCACCTTTTATCCATCCTATGAAAAACGAAATCATCGCGCGTGCGTACGTACGGAATACCGTCTCCACGCCGTGGTGTAATATGTTTTCCACCACCACCATACTTGGAAGGGTATAATGGTATAAAGAATAACTATATATGATTATTTTAAATTTATATTAATTCTGAAATAGTATACATACACCTCAATACAATTCCACGATCATGGAAATGATGTCATTGCTCATGCGTACGTACGACCTACCGTCTCCACGATGTGATGCGACTCATTTTACATGATCTTAAATTCTTAATGATTATATAAATGAATTTAATAAATAAATATGATATATATTACACTAATAACATTCTGGAAATGATTTATCTATAACCTAAAATAAGAATAAGAATTTATTCCACAAAACACGCATAAGAACAAAAAGCCATAAACACCCGAATAACAAGTAACAATGAAATAATACTAATAAGAAGCTAAGAATATGACCATATATGATATCATAACAATGAGTATGATTCTAGAATAAATAAATAACATTATTTAAATCATTATACAGGAGGTTCGGACACATATGAAGAAAATCGGACCTAAGGTACGGGAAAATCTCACAATCTCATTTTCATCCGAAATTGTTTATACTTTAGAATTTACTGGGGAATATTTATCATCCACATCCATGTTTCCTCAATATGTAATATTATTTATATCCTCCTACAATTTTTTATATCTAATTTTACCCTTCAGTGAGTTTTTAGTAAAAGATATGAAAGGAATCCTTTTTCATTTTTCGTATGAGGTACTTTTTGAATTTTTTGGCCAAAGTACGAGAAGAATGTATTTTTTTAACTTATACGGCACGAATGGATTTTTAGAACATTATTTCCATGAAGCTTCCTTTACAAGTTTTCACGTTTATTTTTAATCAACTTCTTTTAGTTTAAAATTGTATGACATGTTAAGAAAGGAAAAATGTTTTTGAAGTAGAATGGATATTTTCCTCAAGAGTGGAGTTCAAGTGTTTTATCAAAATCATTTTCCATATATGATAATATAGGGTTCTGTTTATATCCCTATTTTTACATTGATTTGATTATTTTATGATGGAATTATTTTTATGAAGTCCTTTTATCTTATATAGATTATGTTATAATGGCACGATGTTTAGGAATCACATTTTAATTACATGGGTTATGCTATGATGTATGATTTATGATCTTGTGGCACACATAATAATTGTATCATTATGAGATGTGTGGGACCTATATCTCCCTATAATGAATTGGGTAAAGATTTATATCTCATTAGATAGACATGGCTAGAATGGAAGGTTAAACCGGTTCAGTGAAACAGGACTGAAGCGAGGAGTGAACTCGGTTCCGAAATGGAATTTGTCCGCTAAGATAGTCTTGGAAATGAGTCTCGAATACTAAGAAATGATTCTCTATGATTATGTGTGTATTACAAAAAGATTCATGATTTAAGTTATGATTATTGGAACTACATTTCACTATTATGATTTATCCCATGTTATGATATTATGATCTCTTTTTCAGGTTAATATTTTCAAAATGTTATGTTCTTATGAATATGATATGAATGATATTTATTTTTTTTACCCTTACTAAGAATTTGATCTCACCCTTTTGTATGTTTTCTTTTCCCCAGGTCAGGAAGAAGGATATTAAGTATGATATACCAAAAGGGACTCTAGATATGATAAAATAAAAGAGAGACAGTGTAGATGATTTATGAACCAGTTGTTTATGTTTCCCTGTTTCTAAAGACACTATACCTATATGGTCTATTCATGGTTTTGTTATATGTTGTCATAAGTGTTCTTCAATTATGAAGTACGAACAATGTATGTAATGTATGGGTTGTTATAGTTGGTATCAGAAGAAGGGTATAGTCAACTTTTGGAAACTAGGATGTGAAAGCCTTAGTAAGAACCCAAAGGATAAGTCTAAGCATAGAACACAATCATAGTGTTTTAAAAATGGCCATGGACAACCTATGATAAGACCTTAAGTGTGAAGTTTTATTCTTGATTATGTGGTTTTCCTATTATAATTATTGTTGCTCACACTATTCTTCTTGGTTTTAGTCAATGGCTGGAAGCTGAAGGAACCGTGTTAATGCAGAATGCGACGGGAAATGCAATGATTGTCCCCCTGAGCAACCAAACATTATGGGAGCTGGAATTAAAAATCTTGTAGCCATTCTCACACAACTTTCTCAAGAAATGAATCATGCAGGACTTCCAAATGAGCAAAGGAAAGAGAAACATTCTGTTGAATCCTTCATGAGGTAGAGCCCACCCTCATTCAGCGGGTCTACTGATCCATTAGTGGATGAACAATGGGTCAGTACCACTAAAAATATATTTTCAGTTATTCAATGTTCTAAACATGATAAATTCATCTTAGTAGTATATCGTTTGGAAGGTGAAGCTGATCAATGGTGGAATCTTATTAAGAATATGAGGCCAAGAGATGAAATTGAGTCTATGGAATGGGACAAGTTCAAGATCTTATTTTAAAATAAGTACTTCTCTCGTATTCATCGAAGAAAGATGTAGAAGGAGTTTCTTGAACTAAATCAAAAGGATGATGAATCTATTGGTACCTATGAAGAAAATTTTAGAAGACTTGCAAGGTACACTTCTGGGATTATTACCCAACCTAAGAGTAAGATCGATCGATTCTTTAGTGGCTTAAAACCTAGACTTCGAAGGGAGTTAGCCATAAGGGACTTCAATAGCTACGAGTAAATCGTTCGATGTGCTCTTAAAGTTGATATGGAGATTGGAGTAACCCATCAGTAATATGTGTTTGATAAGAAGAGGAAAATAGAATTCAAAGGAATATCAAAAGACCGCACTGAAAAGAAGATGAGTTTTCCCTTATTCTCAAATTGTGGAAAGAAACATGGAAGGAGTTGTCTTAAAGGGACAAGTAAATGTTTCAAATGTGTAAAGGAAGTTCATCGGGAATTTTAATGCCGCAATAAAGGGAATAATATGTCTAGTGATGCGAAGAAACAAAAAGGATACACAGAGTGCACCTTTGACACTTCAATGTTACAAGTGCAAGGAAATGGGGCATTATGCTAATCAATGTCCTAATCCAAGGGTTGTTGATGATGATAGACGTCAACAAACTCATAAGGCTAAAGACAAAGGAAAGTCACATGCAATTTTTATCAGTGATGTGGAGTATGACAATGATGTGGTGAAAGGTACACTAACCATACACTCTAAAGTAGAAAATATTTTATTTGATTCTAGATACGCCCACTCTTTTATTTCTAAAGAATTTTATAAGGGTATCACCGTATTACCTCAACAATTAGATGTTGAGTTAGCTATGACAACCCCTAATGGCACAATAGTCGCATAAAAAATTTATAATTCTTCTCTTATTGAAGTTTGTGGGAAAGTGCTTCCTGCAAATCTTGTGATCCTTCCTATAGTGGAATTTTATGTGATTCTTGGCATTTATTGGAATTCTTTATATGGAGATCGTATCAATTTCCAAAGAATGGAAGTCACGTTTCATATTCTAGATCAATCTATGATCGTCTATCGATGCAAGGATGAACATAACATTCCAGTGGAAATTTATTCCATCTTATGGGTCTTGATTCCAGAAAATGAAGGTTATTTATCTCAAATGGTTTGTGAGAAGCTCACTATTAAGAATATTCCCATTGTATGAGAGTTTGATGATGTCTTTTCGAAGGAATTGTTGGGTCTTCCACCAAATCGTGAAGTTTAGTTTTCAATAGAACTCGACCCGGGTGCTTTTCCTATTTCAAAGTCACCTTGTAGAATGACCCCAATTCTGTGTGCAGGAATTGAAGAATCAACTCCAAGAGAATATTTATAAGGGATTCATACGCCCTAGTACATCACCTTGGGGAGCACCTGTTCTGTTTGTAAAGAAGAAATATGGATCAATGAGACTCTGCATGGATTATCGATAACTTAACTAGATCACTATCAAGAAAAAATATCCTCTCCTGCGCATTGATAGATTATTTGACCAACTACACGGAGCTCAATACTTTTCCAAGATTTATCTCCATTCAGGGTGTCATAAATTAAGGGTCAAAAGGGAGGATATACCAAAGAAAACTTTCCGTACAAGGTATGGACACTATAAATTTATAGTGATGCCATTTGGTCTTACTAATGCACCTATTATCTTCATGTATCTGATGAATAGAGTCTTTATAGACTATCTTGATCAGTTTGTGGTAGTATTTATAGACAATATTCTTGTCTATTCAAAGATGAAGGAAGAAGATGAAGATCACTTGAGAATTGTATTAAAGACCCTGAGAAAGGATAAGCTTTATTCCAAATTTACCATGTGTGAATGTTGGCTTCAAAAAGTTTCATTTTTGTGTCACATAATCTCAAAAGAGGGGATATCTGTGGATCCAGCAAAAACAGAGGTTATCGAAAGATGGTCGAGACCAACAACAGTATTTGAGATCTGAAGTTTTCTTGGTTTGGCTGGATATTATCGACGTTTTTTGAAAGATTTTTCACGATTATCTAATACATTAACCAGGTTGACTTGAAAAGGAGTTAAAGTTCGTGTGGATGGAGGAATGTGAAGATAATTTCAAGGAGTTAAAAAGAAGTTTATCCAGTGCACCTGTGCTCACACTGCCTTGTAGTGGAGAAAGGTTAGTGATCTATAGTGATGCATCCAAGAAGGGGCTAGGGTGTGTTCTCATACAAAATGATATGGTGATAGATTATGCCACACGACAGTTGAAAATCCATTAGAAAAATTACCCAACTCATGATTTGGAGTTGGCTGCGGTAATGTATGCATTAAATATTTGGAGGCATTATCATTATGGTGAAAGGTGTGATATTTATACTGATCATAAATGTTTAAAGTATATTTTCACAAAAAAGGAGCTGAATATGCATCAAAGAAGATGGTTGGAGCTAATTAAGGATTACGACCTCTCAATTCATTACCACCTAGGAAAAGAAAACAAGGTGGCAGATGCATTAAGTCGACAAGACCATGCTAGATTATCCATGATGAGGATAAAAAAAGATCCAATATTTATGGATTTAAAAAATATGGATCTTGGAATTATAATGGAAGTAGAAAATATTATCTTTCTAAAATGAATGTTCAACCATCTATACATGTGAATATTAGAGAGGCACAAAAAGAAGATGTAGAGTTACAAAAGAACGTGAGAAATGTTCCTGAATTCAACATTGATTGTGAAGGGATAATAAATTTCATGAATCGGGTTTTGTTCCTCCCATCCCAGAATTAAAGGATCTTCTGGATGAGGCTCATAGTTCTTCATTATCTATTCATCCTGGAAGCACGAAGATGTATAGGGACCTGAAAGAGTACTTCTGGTGGGATGGCATGAAAAGAGATGTTGCTGAATATGTCTCTCGATGCTTGGTTTGTCAGTAAGTTAAAGTTTAGAGACAAAATTCTAAGGAGATGTTACAACCATTATCCATACCCGAATAAAAATAGTAAAACATCACTATGGACTTTGTCACCGGACTTCCTAAAACATCCAAAGGAAACAATGCTATCTGGGTCATAGTTGATCATCTTACAAAGTTCGCACACTTCATTGCTATTAGAGAGGATTTCACTCTGGAACAACTTTCCAGTATATATGTAAAGGATGTGGTAAGATTTCATGGAGTACCACTATCCATTATATCTGATCTGGATCCGAGGTTTACCTCAGAGTTCTGGAAAAGTCTTCAGCATACTCTGGATACAGTGTTGAGTTTCAGCACTGTTTATCATCCTCAGACAGATGGTTAGTCTGAGAGAACAATTAGAACTCTAGAAGATATGGTAAGAGCTTTCTCTATGAATTTCAAAGGTGGTTGGGATCAACACCTACCTTTGGTGTAATTTTCTTATAATAATAGCTTTCACTCCAATATTCAGATGGATCCTTATGAAGCACTCTACGGAAAGAAATGCAGGACTCCAACTTGCTGGGATGAAGTTGGGGAAGGAAAACTATTAGGACCTGATCTTGTTGATGAGATGGCAGAAAAGGTTAAATATATTCAAGAACACATAAGAGCAGCTTAGAGTTGAAAAAAATGTTATGCCGACAACAGAAGAAAAGATCTAGAGTTTGAAGTGGGTGATAAAGTGTTCTTACGAATATCTCCTAAGAAGAGAGTAATGATATTTGGAAAGAAGGGAAAGTTGAGCTCTAGGTATATCAGTCCTTTCAAAATACTGGATCGTGTTGGGAAAGAAGCTTACCGATTTGTGCTTCCACCGAATCTCTCTCAAGTTCATGATGTGTTCCATGTATCTCTCCTGAGAAAGTACATACCCGATCCATCACATGTACTCGGCTCAGAAGCTGTACCGCTAGAGCAAGATCTTTCTTATGAAGAACAGCCGATAGGGATTCTGGATTGTAGCGAAAATGTCCTACGGAACAAGACCACTCTCTTGGTGATAGTTTTATGGAGGAACCACAAATTAGAAGAAGCTATATGGGAGCTTGAGGATATGATGAGGGAGAGGTATCCTCATCTGTTTGTTACAAAGTGACGAATTTCGAGGGCGAAATTCATTTTTAAGGGGGGTAGAATGTAACACCCAAGATTTTCATGAGAGATATTTGTTTTTAATGTTATATACATCATCAAAGGAATATTTCACTACACACAACACTAGCTTGACTTTCTTTACACACAATCACAACCTTCCTCGATAGCGTGCATTGTACGCAATACCGAGTTTCACTAAACAATGATACGCTATTAAAATATTATTAAAACTAGCCATTATGAATAGTAAAACCCACTTTTTTGAAATTTTATTTTTCAAAATGGACTTCATTTTTGGATTCAGAATATCAAAATTAGCCTAGGGTAAAATTTTGGTATTTTTCTGAAAACTTTCAATTTTTGATGAATAGTGAAAATACTGGGTTACTATTTAAAAACCGACTTTTTATTTAAAAAATTATTTATTTTATTTAAATTTAATTTATGTGAAGATTGATACATAATACCTATATAAGTTCAATGTAATTCATTGGAGTCATTTTATAATAATTTTAGTCATAAAAATTTTATTGAACTTTTCACCGTCTTTTACCCACCTCTTATGAGAGATTGAAAATTTACAAAAAACATAATTTTACCTCTTCTGTGAGTCGAATTTCAAAATTACAAGAGACAAGGTTAATATCAATGAGTAAAATGTGGTTCAATGAGATAAAAATAATTTTTGGTGAATAGTAACTAGTTACTTTTATTTACCATGGTTAAAAGTAAATAGGGAAATTAAGGGTAAAAATGATATTATTATTACCCTAAAACGTGTCCTAATTCTATTTTATAAGTGTGATTCTACCAAAAACAACCTTAGGAATAAAATATGACCATTTAGGTCCACTTGGATTAGATTAGGACATTTATTATTAATTTATTTAAAGAAGGGTTAAAATAGTTAAAATTATAGTTTAATAAATAAATAATTTTTAATATAAGGTTATACATAAGATAAATTAGACTATTGATATTCATTAGAAAGATAAAAATATTTCCTACATAATGGTATTTTATTTATAATTTTTATAAATTAAATAATTTAATTTATTTATGACAAAATCATGATGCGGTAATTATCTTATTAAGGAAATATTAACATAATTGATGTTATAAATACCCAAATAAATGTAATTTGAGACTTTTTATGAATTAAAATAATTTTATAGGTTAATATGACATTTTAGTATTGATTTAATTCAGAGTTTTAGAAAAAATCATATTGTTATGAATTTCACAAAAATCAATTACCAAATAGTTTCAAAATTGACAAAAAATAGTTTTTAAAACAAATATTATATTGTTAATTGTTATTTTATTTATAAAAATCTATGGTTCGGAAAAATAACATAGATAAGGTAATATATATTAATAATAAACAACTTGGGGTTCTTTTGGCTTTTTATAGTAAGTTTATTAACCATATAGTGTAAGAAAACAAGAAGACACGGTAAAAGTTCAATTATTTAACTAAGAGTTAAATCTAAATGATAAGGTTACAATAGTAACCCAAACCTGTCTAAAATCTATTGGATGAGAGGATTTAGACCCATACCAACCTTGTATTAGAAATAAATCAATTCTGAGCAATTAATAGCCGAATATGACTTTATAAACAAATAATATTTTAAGTTTTTCCTAAGGTTCCTCTCTCCTCCCTAATAAAAGGGCACCTACTCCCTCTCCTCCTCACGCCACTTTGAGCCATCAAGCTCGGCCAAACCCTACCAATTTCTCCTCTACACTTCCCTAGTAATATCTGAGAGGTCCTGGTCTTCTTCAAATACCAATTTTAGTGCCCTAAGAGGAGGTTAAGAAGAGGGGCTTCATAGAAGAGATAATGTCCGTTACCGATTCTTTCACATTTATTTCTTCTTCTACAACTTATTCTCTAGTTGTGTCATTATTAAGTAATAACATAACTATCACTAATATAATGATATGTTATTATAAATATTAAACTACCCTATTTCACCTTTTATCCATCCTATGAAAAATGAAATCACCGCGCATGCGTATGTACGAAATACCGTCTCCACGACGTGATGTAATCTGTTTTCCACCACCACCATATGTGGATGGGTATAATGGTGTAAATAATAAATATATATGATTATTTTAAAGTGATATTAATTCTGAAATAGTATACATACACTTCAATACAATTCCATAGTCAGGGGAACGATATCATCACTCGTGCGTACGTACGGCCTACCGTCTCAACGTTGTGATGTGACTCATTTTACACGATCTTCAATGCTTTATGATTATATTAATGAATTTAATGAATAAATATGATATATATTACTATAATACCATTCTGTAAATGAGGTATCTATGACCTAAAATAAGAATAAGAATTTATTTGACAAAACATGCATAAGAACAAAAAGTAATAAACCCCCGAATAACAAGTAACAATGAAATATTACTAATAAGAAGATAAGAATTTGACCATATATGATATCATAACAATGAGTACAATTCTTGACTAAGTCAATAACATTATTTAAATCATTAGACAGGAAGTTTGGACATGTACGAAGCAAATCGGACCTAAGGAAAGGGAAAATCTCACAATCTCATTTTTATCCGAGATTGTTTATACTTCAGAATTTACTGGGGAATATATTTATCATCCACATCCATGATTCCTAAATATTTAATATTATTTCTATCCTCCTACAATTTTTTAAATCCAATTTTACCCTTAGGTGAGTTTTTAGTAACGATATGAAAGGAATCCTTTGTCGTTTTTCGTACGAGGTACTTTTTGACTTTTCTGGTCAAAGTACGACAAGAATTTTTTTTACTTATAAGGCATGAATGGTTTTTTAGAACATTATTTCCATGAATATTCCTTTACAAGTTTTCAAGTTTATTTTTAATCAACTTCTTCTATTTTAAAATTGTATGACATGTTAAAAAATGGAAAACGTTTTTGAAGTAGAAAAGATATTTACTTCAAGAATGGAGTTCATGTGTTTTATAAAAAATATTTTCCATCTAAGATAATATAGGGTTATTCTTCTATCCCTATTTTTACATTTATTTGATTATTTTATGATTGAATTATTTTTATGAAGTCCTTTTATCTTATATGTATTATGTTATGATGGCACAATGTTTAAGAATCCCATTTTTATTACATGGGTTATGTTATGATGTGTGATTTATTATCTTGTGGAACACATAAGAATGGTATTATTATGAGATGGGTGGGACCTATATCTCCATCCAATGCATTGGTGAAAGATTTATATCTCATGAGATAGACATGACTAGAACGGCTGGTTAAACCGGTTCAGTGAAACAGGACTGAAACGAGGAGTGAACTCTGTTCAGAAATGGAGTTGTCCACTAAGATAGTCTTGGAAATGAGTCTTGAATACTGAGAAATGATTCTATATGATTATGTTTGTATTCCATAAAGTTTCATGTTTTATGTTATGATTATTGGTATTACATTTCACTAGTATGATTTATCCCACATTATGATATTATGATCTCTTTTGCAGGATAATATTTTCAAAATGTTATGTTCTAATGAATATTATATGAATGATATTTCTTTTGTTTACCCATACTGAGCATTTGAGCTCACCCTTTTGTATGTTTTATTTTCCCCAGGTCAGGAAGAAGGATATTAAGTATGATATTTCAAAAGGGACTCTAGATATGATAAAATAAAAGGGAGACTGTGTAGATGATTTATGAACCAGCTGTTTATGTTTCCCAATTTCTAATGACACTATACCTATACGGTCCTTTCATGGTTTTGTTATATGTTGTAATAAGTTTTCTTCAATTATAAAGTATGAAAAATTTATGTAAAGTATGGGTAATTATATGGATTCTAAACTCTGAGGTTTTTTTTAAAGATCAAAATATTTATATATAATCACATGGGAATTTCCTAGTTTATACCTCTTAAATTTGGAAACAATAAGCACTTCATGAACTGATGTTAAGTGAGAGGTAAATTAAAATAGAGAATACACCTTTACAATAATTTTAATGATGTATAAAGGGATCATAAAAATTAGTGTCAATAGAAATTACTTACTCAGTTGGAGATGTATCAAATGAGGTTAAACATTTAGAAAATCTAAATCACCAACCACAAACTTCATAGAAAATAACGATAGTCCACATAAACTTTTTGATGAATGAGAGTTGTTACTAACCTCTTCCAGATCAAATCCACTGTTTTTGTCTCTTAAAAAATAATCATTCCAAGAAAAATCCATTCTCCCAACTCTTCCAAACACAAGGAAGATCTACATGGTCACCCATAAAATTCTTTAAAATGATCAATTTCAATCAAATTATGGTAACTATTTCTCCAGTAAAATTCTACCAAAGGTTGATGCTTTTCCAAATAACCTCCAAAAAATATAATTCATGCTCAAAGAATATCCTCAATAATATGATTGGTTGGATCATTATACCCATTTTTTCTAGGGAAATATATCTTATATAGCTTCAACATAGTACCAATAATCTCTTAAAAACCTATCCAAAGTTGGGATTCAATCCATGGGTATTTTTAAAAAGCAATGGTAGTAGGAACTCCAAGGAGATTCATGGTCTCTCAAACATATAGTCACTTGAGATCATTAACCTTCGTCATCTCTTTAATAGGTAGAAAATGAGACAATATTTTAAGTCAATCAATTATCACCCTAATCAAATCCTTAACACTAAATGTATTTAGTAAATCATTAACAGATTCAATGGATATCTCATCCCACTTCTACACCATAATGTGTAAAGTATTCAAAAAAATGGTAGGTCTTTGGTGCATGAGATTAATCTTTTTTCAAGTAAGTCATCCTAACACAGAGTGTGAAATCAACCACATCATCCCCGACTACCAATATCAATGTTTCAAATCATGATACATCTTGGTCATCCTAGGTTGTATATAACATCTAAACTGATTTCCAATATCCACGAAATCCTTCCTCGTAGATATTAAATCAACCATACAACCTTATAAACACAAAGCTCTATCGAGATTTAGAGTCCAATCACCCATGGTCTTTCCATAATTAATGATTTTACTGAAACTTTGAAAATAATTATAAGTTTCTTTTTTTAGCTGAATATAATCATCAAAGGATTAATAGTCCTCCTCACAAGCTAATATCACCTACACACTTGTCTCTTCCACATCCATTCTCAGCATAGTAAATAGACTCATCAAATACCACTCCACAACAAATCCCTTCATGGATTGAGTTGAATACTTCTTGGTCAAAACATAAACAACCAAATTAACTTTTCAAGGTGTATATTAAATATCAAATAAAAATTATTAAGATACTTAACCTAGAATCTATGTTGAATGTTCATATCCTTTTAGGTAAAAACATATTCCCGACCCTTATTATGAAAACCATGCTCTTTATTACACTTTATTTCAGGATTTATTTCCAAAGATTACATATAAAATAATTTGGAAGAGCGATAAGTCTAGTGTATTTAGGGATTAGGTACATAACATGACATATTGAATATGTGATACAATATCACAATTGAAAACTTCCTTAATAAGCTTATAAAAATTCCATAGCTTTTAATACTAAATGAGAAAACCTGGGGACATACATAATAAAGGGGTGAGATATAAAGCCCCATAAAAGAATAAAAAATGCATAACCTGAAGGAATAATTAAATATTATACAATAATCATTTAAAATAATACAGAAAAGTTGTTATAATCATAAACCTGAATATTAAGGTATGATGTATCATAGTAACATAATGCCAATATGTGAAATGTGGCAATAGCATTAAACATGATTTCATAAATAAAGGTAAAGGATAACCACCAAGGAATCATGATATAAAAATTATCATGATAGATTATGTTCACTCCATAATACCTTTCATGAATTCTTATGGTACTAATCATTACCCAATGCATTGGAGTGCTATTTAATCAAGGTGCACCTGTCACATTTAGTTCATTCACATGCATAAGTGTGACACATAGATCATACAACAATGAATCATTTATCATTAAATTTTATTCCATGATTAAGGATTATAGAATAGATATATGTAATTACCCAATAAAATAAGTGTAAGTTCATAAATTTGAATATCCTTAAAAATAAATGTGTATGTGTTTCACTACACAATTTTATGTCGTGGAAAATCACGGTGACATTTTAGCAGCCTAATGGGGGAAAATAAATGTTCATGGGAGTGATTAATGATTTTGAAAGGGTAATCTCATAATATCAACATCATAAGGTATGTAATGGGGATATTTAAGAACATATACCAATATTATTAATTATATATAAACAAAATAATATAACTAATGTGATTAAATCATGAAGAAAATGAGAGTATCCCTTACCAAAGTTTGACATGGTAACGAGTGATCATAAAAGTTCATGGGATGGATTAATGAGAATTAAATGGGTATCTAAAAAAATTAAAATGAAATGGGAATTAATATGTATGAATAAATATATACCAAAATAATAAAAAATGTATATTAATAGGAATAACTTAAAAGTGGCACTTGAATAAAAAGAAGAGTGGTAGATCCCTAACTAAATTTCAGCACAACAACGGCTTAGGTAAATGCTATAATGAGAGGGTATAAATGATTTACAATTATTAGGACTTAAATTTTAAATTAGTTGTATATTTATAAATTTTTTTCAACATAACCAATTGAGATTCAAGAAGATAATTAAAAATAATAAGCATGAATTGAAAAGAAGATAGATAAATCTCTTACTAAATTTCAACATGATAACGAGTGTACATAAAGGTTCATCGGGGGATAAAGGAAAGTGAAATGGGTGTATCAACCCTTGTAAATAAAAATTCTAGAAATATGGATGTAGTAAAACATACCCAAAAAAGAAAAAATTGAATTTAATAGGTATAACATAAAAGAGGTTATTGAATAAAAAGAAGAGAGAGAGATCCCTTACCTTGAGAGGGTGATTCAAAAAGCTTGGGAGGATATTCTTAAGAGATTGGGAGAATCATGGGAGGCCTATAGAGAGGATAGGAAATATTAATAATGTGATCAAAGTATATTTAGTTATGATAATGGGATTATTGGGAGGGTTTATACATGAAAAGAGATATGAGTTTCTAATTATTTTCAAGGCTTTGGTTTTAGACTCTATATAATAAAATAACCAAAACCACACCCCTTACACTGGTTTTTTAACATGGTTAATAAAAAATATGAGTGTTTTTAACAATTATATAAGGACAAGGGTTGAAATTATTAAAATAGTACATTTAATGATGTCGAAGTGTGTCATGATTATAAAGAAATGATTTTAAAACATTAAATTATATTATAAGTTATGGTGGATCATAAAGGATTTATAAAATTAATCAAATAATATCAAAATATTATTATTTTAAAGGGTAAATATATATTTGGTCTTGAATACCCTTTATGTAATTTATTAAATCACTTTTTAGTTATTATTATTTTCAAATACAAACCGTATATTAATACCAAATTTAATTTTTACCTGAAATTTTGACAGTTTCAGAAAATAATAAAAAAATTCACCGTTGGATAATTTTGATGCACTGATTCAAAAAATAATATTTATTATATCAATATTATTTTATAAATATATTAATTTTTACATTTAATATATAAATGAAATTTATTGAGAAATACTGGGTTTGGTTGACAATTACAGTTCTCAAACCATTATAGAAATTATATTTTACATCATAAAAATCATATTATCATTTATATTTAACAATAATAATCCAATAATATTATTTTTTAATATATTTAAAAAATAAATTAATTCATAAAAATAAATATCTTAATTGAAATTTCATATTACTCAAAAATAAAATTTCTCTTTTTTCGTTTCAAAATATAATTTTCATCTAATTGATTACTTAATAATTTATAATATAAAAAATTAGGGAATAAATATTGTCATTATTTAAATGGAAATTATATATAAATAATAATTCTTTTTGGGTTACTTTTTTCTAGTCATTGTTAAATTATTTTTACACTTAATTAACATATTTTCCTTTTATCAAGGTAAAAAAAATTTACTAAAGTTACTATTCATATTTTGGAAAAACTAAGTTGAAATAAAAACGTAATATTAACTAATATTATTCCAAATATGGAGTCCAACTTATCAAAACCAATTATTATAGTTTGATTAATTTAGAATAAAACATGTAAGCGTGATAGAAAGTGGTTTTCTGAAAATTTAATTTTTATAGTAAAATATGATTATTACTTTATCTCTATGACTAGTAATCATAATTATATGTATTTAAATCCATTAAGATATATATATATATATATTGTAAATTTCATTTAAATAATTTCTTACTAGGGGTTATTTTAAATTATTTTATTTTAGAAACATTATGCATTTTAAAATAGTGTTCAGAAAAAAATAATTTTTAAACTTAAAAAATATATATCCGCATTCGATATAATGAATATTTAAATGTAATTAATTAAATTAAATATAAATAAATAATACTTATTTTAACTTTAAATAAAATTAAAATAATAATTGGACATTTAATTTAATCAATTTATCAAATGAAATGACATTTTTACATAAAAATGATATTTTTTACTTTTCCATAAAAATCAATATTTTCAGAAAAATAAAAAACAACAATCCTAAGACAAATTTTTTATGATGATATAAAAAATTGTGTTTTTTATCAAATATATTATCTAAATTTTCTATAAAATTATTATAATATTTTTCTATAAAAATAAATATTTTTTTTGAAGGAAATAAATTTTAAAGACATTACCTAAAATCGGTTGATTATTTACTAAGAATTTATCAATATATATAAATAGAAAAAAATATATGTCAAGAAGTAATTAACCCTACTCATATATAAAAATTAAGAGGAATTTTTTAAATTATATATGCCAAATTATTTACTTATAAGACATTAGAATAATTATATATATATTTTTTCAGAGCGAGGAGGTGAGACAGTGTGTGATTCTAAGGCCCGGTGTGCCTGAAATTAATTTGATAAAAATATTTTATATATTTTATATTACCTACATGTATATTCTTAAAATAAATGAGATAAATATTTAATGAAATCTTGAATCATAAATATGAGGCAATGTTTTAGTCCGTAATGTGACTTTTACACTATGTGTGACCTAAAATTTGTCAATTTAGGGGATATGATATCAAACCCATTAGAGGGTGCATTTAGTTTA
This sequence comes from Viscum album, assembly GCA_963277665.1. NCBI lineage: Eukaryota > Viridiplantae > Streptophyta > Magnoliopsida > Santalales > Viscaceae > Viscum > Viscum album. Next base: position 1,105,770,275 of record OY728137.1, read on the forward strand.
ATAAATAATTTAACATAAATTTTTAATTTTAATAACCTAAAACATGAATATTTTATAAATCTATTTATATGACGAATTGCTAGGGTTAGCGGCATAACCTTGGTTTAATGACCCACTAATTCTCATTAGCTTGAGAGTATAACAAGTCATTACTTGGCCTTATGCAACCTCCCCAAGATACAAAAGGTAGGAAATAAATTTCAAAGGGTTTCAAATATAAGTGAGGATGATTTAAAAATTATCAATAAAACCATTAAACAAACAACTCACTAAATTATACTTAAATAAATGAAAGGCAACTCAACAACTTAATATATCTCAAAACCACATCAAATTGTAAAAAAATGAAAGAACATGAAAAACACGGAAAATAATGGAAAAACAAATAAATAATCTCAAAAGACATCGGGACTCCATTCTCTACAAGATCAAATCTCCAATATCACAAAAAACCCATGTATCATGAAGTGATGCTTAAAACGTGTGATATGTTACCTTTTCCTCTATCCCAAAAGATAACATCTCAAAAAGAAAAAAATTTCCAAAAAATTGGTGAGTATAAAACTAAATAGTTTTTCCCCAAATGACTTCCCTACTCATACCACTTTGATATAATAGTTAGTAACAATTATATAAAATAATTTATATAAAATAATTTCTCAAAAACAGTTTATAACTAAATATAAACAAGTTTCTAAAACAATTTATAACCAAAAGAATACAAGTGAAAACGAAATTTTTTTTCCAACAACTTATTTTTCTACAAAAATAACTGAAACAAACATCAAAACCATTTTTTAATATTCCTTTTTCATTCCCAATCCATTCCACACATCCAACCATGCACGTTACGTGATGACAGTTCCATACTCATTAGTGGTTTCTCGTCGATCTACCATGTAGTCACAAGGTAATTGTATGCCATGTGACATTAACCATTTGGAACCAAGAAAATTTTAATATTTAAACCAATACCTGTATATGAAACATGAACACACACACCATATATTCCCAAAGATCATTCCAAAAAAACCCTTTCAATAAAATCACCTTTTTATTGAAACAATTTTCCATTAAAACAATTAAAATGGAAAATAATTTCAATAAAAAATATTCTTATTGACACCCCTACCTAATAAAACCATTTATCATTTCCAAAAATCCACCATTTAAAATCACCATTTTAAAATAAATAAACTTAAGTAGTTTTTACAATAATTCATCAAGATTTCACAAACCTACCAGAAAACATAAATCATCATTAATGAAATTTATTCCATGTATCAAACCAATATTTCACAATCAATATTATCCAATTTACTCAATTTTAAACTAATCCAATCAATTATAGCTTGATGAAATGAGAGAGAACCCACCTACCTCAAAGGTTTTAATGAAACATGACAAGAGACAAAGAACGCTTAAGAAAATAGGGTCGATTTTTCACAAAACAATCGTATATCTATTCTCCAAGAAATATCAACACCAAATCTCAACTTAATTGGAATGTAAAAACATATATATACCCATAATATGTGTATATATGATAAAATAATAAGAGATGATAGGTAGATCGAACAGACCAATTAGGAATGCTAAAGAACGATCACATTACTCAAAAATACGGGTTTGAAAGTGTAAGGGAATACTTCATATTGACTCCAAATTACATGGGAGAGGTTATAAAATCTTTAATTAAGACAAATAACAATTTAGGGCTACATTGGAGAAAAAAAGAAGTTTATAAGCAAAAATGTGTGAGATCCACTTTTTTAGGATCTCACTTTAACCATGCGCACGGTTTGATCCCATGGTTAAACAAACCATGACGTAACTTTGTGTTAGCTACTATATATAAAAACACTCATACAGTCTCTTTAACTATGTGTCCACCATTCCAAATCACTCTTCCTCAAATTGAATATTAAACATGGTTTCTACTTGGATATGCGCACAGCTTGGATAAACTGTGTGCAGCTCATGTGCCTCTCCTTTATCCCCCATAACATATTGAAAGTTCAACAACTCTCCCAACTTTACCCATTAATTTATATCCATAAAACTAAAAAATAAAGGGTTAAATACTAGATACTAGGGGTACTACATTCTCCCCACAATATATCATTCCATCCCTTAAAAGTATAAAATAATCATTGTCGTCCATTTCTATTTCATTTCCTCCTCATGTTCCCATGTATCTTCTTGATAATGACCATGTTTCCATAAATCCCACAAAAGACATATTCTTTTTCCACACAAGGATTTATATTGTCTATCCATTATATACACCATAATATGTACCAATGAAGCATCGAGATCTAGGTCAATGTGATCGCATTTGATCACATGGTCAAGATCAGGCTGGTACTATATCAACTGAGATATGTGGGACACATTATGCCATGGAATAAAATTATGGAGGAAATACCAACGGTTATTCCACCCCTCAAACCCATTCCAATATCATTAAAGGTAAAATGCATCAAGGATATACCTTTCCCTTATTTACAAAAAAATTATGTTCAAGTTTTAGAGAGATCCTCAAGAACACATGATCACTCACAAAAAATGATAACAGCCTTTAATGATGATCTGTATAAGATTTCTGACAACTCTGAGTCGTCTCCAGCCTCGTTCTGATTAACTAAATATTCTTAATTGTTTCTTGGAAGTGTCTCATCCCAACTGGTGAAGACTCATCTATTTCCACCCAGTATAGTGTAGAACGATAAGGAATCTCATGCAATGATTCAAACAGATCCATATGTATCGAGGCTTGATAGTTATTTTTATATGATAACTCTAATAAGGGAAAGTACTCCTCCCATGAGCCACCAAAATCTATTACACAAGCCTGTATCATGTCTTCCAATGTTTTTATTATCCATTTGGATTGTGCATCCATTTGAGGATCATATTCAATTGACTACCAAGGCCTTTCAATAAGGGTTTCTAGAAATTAGATGTGAAACATGGATCTCTGTCTCAGTATATTGACATTTGTACACCATGAATATTTACCACTTCTTGGTTATAGATTTTAGACAGATCCTCAACCATATGAGTTTCACGAATTGTAATGAAATGGGCCAACCTAGTAAGATGATCCACTATCACCCATATGGAATCATGTTTAATGACCATTATTAGGATTCCTGTAACAAAATCCATAGCTATCTACTCCTATTTAAACCCTAGAATCTAAAATAATTTTAATATAGCCACTGGTCTATGATTTTCTTCTTTAAACTCATAACAAGTTATGAACCATGAGACAAACTCAGCCACTTTCCGTTTTATGCCTCTCTACAAAAACTATGCCATCAATGCCTTATAAATCTTCTGGGTGCCTTGATGCAAAACCCAACTCAAATGGTGTCTAGAATGAACGATTTTTTCATGATAAGATGTAGGTATAACCATTAAATCTTTGAAACACAAAATTAATCTCACATCAAGTTGAAAACATTAAATGGTATCCCCACCATTGAGTTATGAACTCATAACAAGACATTATACATTAAATTTTTGTGCCTATTTGACCATATTAACCAAATCAAGAACAAGACTAGCTGAAAATAAAACCACAACATCACCTTTGTCTTCACATTCCACATTCATGTCAGCTAGTACTGACATCAACTTCCATTCATCTAAAGATTATTTTAATAACTGAGCATATGACTTTTTTCTCAATGAATCTGCCACCAAATTTCCTTTTCATGGTGTATACATCAAGTCAAAGTCAAATATTTAGAGATACTCCATCCATATCATTTTCCTCAGATTTAAATTTCGCAGTGAGAAAATGTGTTTCAACCTTTTATGGTCCTTGAACTTAATAAAATTCTCACCAAATATATAATGATTCCACGTTTTCATGGTATGAACAACTATTACTAATTGAAATTCATGTTTTGGGTAATTCTTCTCAAGCCCTATCAACTTCATTGAACCATAATCCATAACATGGCCTCCTTCAAAAAGAAAAAAAACCAACCCTGATCCCAAATCATCACAGCACACCTCATATCCCTCTATTAATTCAGTAAAAATAAAGATATGTGATGAAGTAATATGAACATTCATCTCCTTGAAAGACTTATGGCTTTCCTCTGCACATTATAATGGAGTGTTATTATTTTTCAAAGCTATCATTGAAAAGTATATCCCTGAAAAGTCATGCAAAATGCATCAGTAATAACCAACTAGACCCAGAAAACTTCATATCTAAAAGACATTTTTCAGTCATTTTCATGATATTACTACTTATATCTTTTTAGGATCCACCAAAATACCTTTTTGGTAAATCACATGGCCAAGAAAGAGTACCTAATGTATCCAAAAAACACCATTAGATAGTTTGGAATACAGTAGGTGATCTCTCAAGACTTGTGACATTGTTTCCAGGTGTTACTCATGCTCAACCCTAATCTTTGAATACAAAAATATGTCATCTACAAACACCACAACAAAAGAGTATAGATATTTCTGAAATATCGGATTTATTAATGAAATGAATACTAATGGTACATTCATTATATCCAAAGGCATGACTACATATTCATAGTTTTCATATCTTCTTCTGAAATCTGTCTTCGCAATATCTTCCTTTTGAACTAACAATTTATGATATACTGATCACAAGTCAATTTTAGAGATCCATTGAGATCCCTTTAATTGGTCAAACGGATCATCAATTCATGGAATTGGATACTGATTCTTTATTGTACCATGGTTAATCATACGATAATAGATGCACAACTGATGAGTTCCACAACATTTCTTCACGAAAAATATTAGGGATACCAATAGAGATGTACTTGGCCGAATTAAACCATTTATTTCATGTTCCTATAACTGCACTTCCAATTCCTTTAACTTTGTTGGTGTCATCCTTTAAGACAGAAGGTAAATTAGACTAGTCCCCAGAAGGAGATCAATCATAAACTCCACTTCCCTTATAGGTGGTAAACCAAAGGATTTATCTAGAAATACTTCTAGAAATTGATCGACCATTTCTAGAAAACTGACATACTAGATATCTTCCATCAATTCCAAAATTAATTCCACCAACTGGTAATAGATTTTTCCCACCATTGGTTCCAATAATCTAGTTGCACCCTTCTTCACAACCTTCTCTCCTTTGAAGAGATGATCGATGTCATCCTCAGTCATGAAACTAATCATCCTCCAATAACAGTTGATGTGACAATTGAACATTGTTATTCAATACATTCCCAGGATTACATCATAGACATCCATATCTAACATAGATAAGTCCCATTTCAGTTCAACTCCATCAACCGTTATTGAACATTCTCTACACACAAAGGCATAAAATCCTCTTTCACAGAGAGGAGTTTTCATTTTTATCACAGAGGGAATTGTTTAAGGTTTTAAAAATAGTTGGTCAATAACAAGATATGAAATGAAGAAATGTTATTCCCCTTTATCAAACATTACTTTTACAATGGTAGAATTCAAAATAATCGTACTGCTCATCGTAGATCATCTAGCCTAATCATCCACAATCATCTAATCTTCTCTATAAATTTGCTTCATCACTGCACTCTGTTCTTTTTTTCCTTTCTCATATTTTCCTTCCTAAGGAGTCATGGTATCCCAATAATCACCATGGCTAACTTTTCTCGCTGATGAGAATGATTCTGCTGGCCTCATCCTTTCAAAGAATACGTTGTTTTCGACACCTAAGAAGTGTCTCGAGAACATGAACTTGGATCACTATGACAAAAGAGATTAAGGTGTCCCATATTTTTGTAATTATTCCATGATCTTGGTGGGGTTCTACACTCCCACTTTATTTGGTCAAGGGAACCATATTGATATCATCCTTCTTGGATCTATGGTTGTGGATAAATATTTACTGATCCAGCTAACAGATTCATATTCTCGCTCCCACCTTGGAATGGGTATTTGTTAGGTCCACTAGGCTGGATACCCTGAGAGGGGGGGGGGGTGAATCAGGGTATGGCCAATTAAAAATTAATGCCCGTTCTGATCTTGTTTCGCTGTTAAGCAAAACACTCTTCTCTCTTTTTCCTGCTGCACGATATATACAGAAAGTAAAGCAAGCACAGGACACATCAATTTTACTTGGTTCACCGCTAAGGGCTACGTCCAAGGAGCACACGCCGACAGGTTGCCGGTCGTACCAAATTCCACTAATCTTCACTAGCTGTGGATTACAAGGTTCGGGCTAGATCACTTCTATGCCCAGGCTCACTGCCTTTACAAGGTTTAGGGTCAGCTCACTGCTTTCCCAAGGGTCACTCCCTGTTTCTCTCTCTCTGGCTCACTGCCGGTGGAGAGGATCACCTTCTTCCTCTTCCTAAGCTCACTGCTCTTGGAAGGGATTCACTCACAGTTTATAGACCTGTAGGTCTCTTCATTTCCATGAAGGAATGCATCTTTCTCTGTATGTAGATGCCCTTTTGAAGTTCAACTTTCACCCGTAGATGAATCTCACTTTGCACCGGATGTACCGGGCAACCTCAAGTTTTACGCGCAACCCTTACGGTGCCTTGCGCGCAATTTCTATGCTTTGCGCGAAATTCCTTTTTCGCGCAACTTCCAAATTTTACGCGCAGCCTGGAAACTGTCTTGCGCGCAATTCACTGCCTTTGCGCGAAATCCACTTTTCGCGCAACCTTCCTTTTACGCGCCAACTCAAACTTTCTGCGCAGCCTTTGCTTTTCGCGCAATCCGACTTTACGCGCAAACTTTAAGTTTACGCGCAACACCCTTTCAAACTTCAATTTCGCGCACCAGAGCTCGGGTATTTTCTATGTCTTGAACTCTCTGAATGGAGGAGGGTCACTTCATATTTATAGGCAAAATCGACCCCGCGCGAAAAACTCTCCTTGAGCGCGTAATCCGCTTTGATCTTCCGCGCACAAACATTTTCCGCGCACTGCTCCATAATTTCGCGCACCTCATGCCTTTGCCATTTTACGAGCTTCGGACCTCGTAACACCTCTTGCGCGAAATACTTCATCCGCTATTTCGCGCGCCACTTCAATTTTCCGCGCACGCCTCCAAAATTTCGCGCGCCTCATGCCTTTACCGATTTTCAAGCTTTCGGCCTTGAAACATCTTTTGCGCGAAATACAATTTCGCGCAACCCGCTGTTTTGCGCGCCACACTTCAAGATTTCGCGCAACCCTCTAGTTTTGCGCGCCACGCTTGATTTTTCCGCACACCTTCTTCATTTCTCTCTCCTCATCCTTTGCCAACAACATATCACTCCATTTTCCATTGGCGATTTTCAGGCCCAAAAATTTGGCAAACACTGGAAAACGGCGCCACCTTGTACTGCTCTTTTGTACCGCCTCCAGATCGTCCTTTCCTTTGTCAAAGTTCTTTGTCAACATGGAATGTCAACAAATTCTCGGGAACTCGACAATTCTCCATGGAAACCTGCTTTGTCAACAAACACAATCAACCCAAAAATGCTGCAATGCTACCTTGAGGGATTTTTGCCCAACAATCTCCCCCTTTGGGTTTGTTGACAACTCTTCACAACTCTGCTCAGAAATATTTTCTGCACTTTGATACCTCACTGAGTCTTCTTCCAGCTGCTACCACCATTCGCCTCTTGCGATTATGATAGCGTTCAAGGATTCACTTAACATGTACTCTAAGCCCACATGAGCAATGCTCGGCGTGAGAAACAAGAGTAGTATGAAAAGTTCATCAATGAATCACTTCATGTCAGACCCCAATTGTCGATTCCACCCTGATACCAATTCTTAAAATAAAACCAGTTGTTGAACCACACTGATACCAATTGGTGAATTCTTAAGTTGATACCGATTGTTGATAGCTGGACACCGTCTCACACCATTCCAACACCACTGATCTGCCTTTATCACGATCCTCAGCTGTCGTGATTTCTATGATTTGATCGATCACGTCTAGCATCGTCAGATTTACAAATCTCTCCCCCTTTCTTATTGCTCCCCCTTTCTGGCTGCTCCACCTGTCAGCTTCTCCCCGTATCAATTATGATTTATCAAATCTCCGCACTATTTTCTCCCTTGAACAAACACTTTTCTCCCCCTTTGTCAAGCACTTTTCAAGCACTTTTCTCCCCCTTTGTCAACGAACCCAAAGGTCACGCCTTTGTAGTCTGTAACATAGTAGAGAACACATATCAGCACATTAGGGAAAAACACACCATACCTCGGGGAGAGGGGGGGGGTCCCACATCCACACTATTTCAAGTGCGGGGAATCAACTGAACTCCCAGAGCCAGTCGATGCCTCTCAAAAGCTTCCTTGGGTAAGGCCTTTGTCAGAATGTCTGCAACCTGTAGCTCTGTAGGCACGTACTCCAACTTCACGATTCCCTGCTCAACCTTCTCCTTGATGAAATGATACTTGATCTCAATGTGCTTTGTCCTTGAGTGATGGACGGGATTTTTGCTGAGATTTATAGCACTTGAGTTATCGCACTGGATTCCGATCGGAGACTTCACTTCAACTCCCATATCTTCAAGCTGCTGCTTCATCCACAATAACTGTGTGCATGCTTGAGTGGCCGCAATATACTCAGCTTCTGCGGTGCTTAATGAAATGCAATCCTGCTTCTTGCTTAACCAAGCAATACATAGTCCGCCAAGATAAAATGCACCACCTGACGTTGACTTTCTATCATCTGCTGAACCGGCCCAATCTGCATCAGTATATCCCAATAACTCTGTCTGAGATTTGTCGTTGTATGTCAAGCCGAAGTCCACCGTGCCCTTGATATACCGAAGTATTCTTTTCACTGCAAGCATGTGACTTTCCTTGGGATTACTCTGATATCTCGCTGCTTGGCATGTGGCAAAAACAATATCAGGCCTTGTTGCGGTTAAGTACAACAGACTTCCAATGATTTTCCTGTATTCTGTGATATTAACTGCCTTGCCATCCTCATCTTTTGATAATTTCATCCGGGCAGCAACCGGAGTCTTCATTTCCTTGGAATTATCCATTCCAAACCTTCTTAGAACCTCCTTGGCATATTTGGATTGAGAAATGAAAGTTCCATTCCTTCCTTGTGTCACCTGTAGACCAAGGAAAAACGTTAGCTCTCCAATCATTGACATTTCAAACTCATTTTTCATGAATTCGGAAAACTGTCTGCACTGAGCTTCATCTGATCCGCCAAAAATTATGTCATCGACATACACTAGCACCATCATCCTTTGATTGTTGTCATTGCTGAAATAGAGGTTGTAGTCAACTCCTCCACGCTGGAAACCAAGCTTCTTCAAGTACTGATCAAGCCTTGAGTACCATGCCCTTGGTGCTTGTTTCAGCCCATACAACGCCTTCTTCAGCCTGCAAACTTTGTTCTCATCCTCATGAATGAGAAAACCATCTGGCTGCTCAATATACACCTCTTCTTCCAGAACCCCATTCAAGAATGCGGATTTGACATCCATCTGGAACACTTTGAACTTTCTTTGCACTGCTATGGCCAAAAATAATCTGATTGTCTCCAGCCTTTCAACCGGTGCAAATGTCTCATCAACATCTATTCCCTCTATCTGGGAGTATCCCTTGCACACTAGTCGTGCTTTGTTCCGAATCACTGTGCCATCTTCGTTCATCTTGTTGCGATAGACCCATTTAGTCCCGATGACATTCTTGTCTGCTGGCCTCGAAACAATCTCCCATGTCTGGTTCTTCTCAATCTGATCAAGCTCTTCATTCATGGCCTGAACCCAGTTTTCATCTTCAGCTGCATCAGAAAAACATTTCGGCTCCACTTGAGACAAAAACGATGCTTGCTGTGATGATTTCATTCTTCGAGTCTGAACTGGAGCTGTTTGATCACCAATGATATTCTGCCTATCAATTTCAGCTCGACTCTTTGGCTTTCTCACAGACACTGACTTGACACTTTCCTCTTCATCATCAGTATCTTCTTCTGAGTCAGCTTCTGCCACTTCTGCTCCCCCTGGGTTGCTTACCTCATCATCACTTTCATCCAGGAACTGTTCACTGGATTGTTGAGTATTCTGCTCATTTTCAACTATAGTGACATCATTGCTTTCAATTATTTTTCCCAGCCTTTTGTTGAAACATTTATACGCTTTGCTTTTCCCAGAATAGCCAAGGAATATCCCTTCATCTCCTCGTGCCTCAAACTTCCTATGATGTTCTTTGTTGAGAATGAAACACTTACTTCCAAAGATTCGAAAGTACTTCAACGTTGGTTTCTTTTTGTACCACAGTTCATACGGAGTCTTCCCTTGCTTCGGACATAACAGGGACCGGTTTGAAACATAGACCGATGTCAAAACTGCTTCCTTCCAAAATTTCTCTGGCAGGTCCTTATCAATAAGCATTGTTCTGGCCATGTTGTTGATGATCCAATTTCTCCTTTCAACTACTCCATTCTGTTGGGGAGTTCTTACTGATGAAACTTGATGCCTTATCCCATGTTTCTCGAGATAGTTTTCAACCTGACTGTTTGTAAATTCCGTACCGTTGTCAGTACGAAACTTCAGAATTTTCTGCCCAAGCATCTTTTCTGATTCCCTCCTGTACTGCTTTATGCAACTGAACACCTCTGTCTTATGGGTAATTATGAATACCCAGGCCATTCTGCTATAGTCATCAATGAAAAGAACATAGTACCTTTGCCCATTTATAGCTCGTGGTGAGATAGGTCCACATACATCAGCATGCACCAATTCAAGCACTCTAGTTGATTTCTGTTCCTTTGGCCTGTATGTCTTTCTGATGATTTTCCCTTGTTGACAAGCATCACACGTATGAGTGCGATCACGTGATAGTTTGGGAAGGTCTCTAGCAGCATCACATTTAACGAGATCCTCCATAGATGGTTGGCATAGATGACCGAGTCGCTTATGCCACAGCTGGTTTTCTTCCTCTCTGGATAAAAGACAAGTATCTTCTTCCCCACCTACAAGATAGAGATTTCCCTTTGACCTTTTTCCCTGCAGAACAGCTGCTCCATCTTTTCCTTTCACAACACACATCTTCTTGGTAAATTGGATAGAGTGCCCAGAGTCACATAGTTGACTGACACTGAGTAGGTTATGACTGAGACCCTCTACTACCAAGACATCAGCACGTCTCATCTCTTTTCCCCCAAACTTGGCTTTCCCTGAGCCAACAATCTTCAGGCCTTCATCATTTCCAAATTTGACAACTCCTTCTTTGTCATATTTGATGCCTGTAACAAGATCCTTATTACCCGTCATGTGGGATGTACAACCACTATCAAGGATCCAAACACCAGATCGATCTGATGCTTTAAGGGCAATCTCTGCCACCACAGCCTTCTCATTTTTCTTCTTCTTGGTCCATACTTTTTCTTTCACACTCGGCATGGATTGAGGCTTCTGTTCTTTCTCAGAGTGTGATGGACCACCCTCATCTTGCAAAGCCGCAAATCTATTCTCCGTTTTTAACTCACCTGTTGGTTTATTGACCTGCTGCTTGCGAGTGTTTTGATTCTGCTTTGGCACATTTCTCTGAATGGTTGAAGTACAATACCTAGCCATGTGCCCAAATCCTCCGCACCAAAAACAGTGACCTTCAAAATATATTCTGGAAAACCGTTCTCTGTTTGGCTTCCATCTTTGTTCTTGTTCCCTTCTATATCTCTTCGCTATGGAACACACATACTGTGAATGTCCCATTTTCCCACAGCAATAACACCTGATATAGGATACATTCCTTCGTGATACTTCAGCACTATGATTTTCCCTTTGGGATCTATAAATATTCTGATTCTGTTTTGTGCCCAAATCAACCTTCAAATTCGGAACGGGTGCTTGCGGTCTGACATTAACTGCCACCGATTTTTGTTTCTTATCAAGCCCTGAATCAACCTTAACATCTGAGCTCAATTGCTGTTTCTTTCCTGCTGAACTACTAGGCTCCGCTTTCATCTTCTCTGTCTTCTGAGTAGCCTGCTTTTCGGATAACACATTGGGGGTCAAGAGCTTATCTTGATCCTTGAGTTTTTGTCGCAGACTGACCACTTCTTCTTCAAGCTCTTTGATACATCTAACCTGCTCCTTTCCTGTGTTAGTCAAACAATCAATTTCCTTCTTTTGTTCCTCAATTTTAAGCTTATACTCAACAATATTTTCTGAGCTCTCTGGTGTTGAGGATTTTAGTCTTTCAATTTCTTCTAACAGCTCAGAATTTTCTTCATCCTGTTGTTGCATATAGAGTTTGGCATCACGAACCACTTTATTGGCTTTCTTCGTTTTGGCTCTCCAAACGTCTATCTCCTCAAGAGCTGCTTCCAATTCGGCTTCCATATCAATTCTCCCTTCAATTTCTTCTTCTTCTTTATCATCAGCTTCTTCTCCCTTTTGAGAACTACCAGCAATTGCCACCAAGGCATCTACCCCACGATCTCTGCAATTTTCAATTTCCTCAACTTCTTCATCCTCAGACTCATCTGAACTTTCAAATTCTTGTGAAAGAAGATTCTTTTTCTTGAAGAAATTTCTCTTGAATTGTTTCTTCCCTTTCACAAAAGCCGAAGCCTTCTTTTTGGGAATTTCAACGTCATCATCATCATCATCATCTTGAAACTTCTTGGGGCATCTTGCCGCAAGATGACCAACCTTTCCACATCTAAAGCATGCTAGTGGAAGTTTACCTTTAAACTTTCCTCTTCCTCTTTGTAGATTCGAAGAAAGGAATGACATCACCTCATCTGTCTCTTCTTCTTTATTAGAATCTTCAATGGTGAGCTTCTTCATGGCCTTAAATGCCACCTCTTTAGACTTCCCCTTTTCCACAGCCTCATTATCATCGTTCCTCATTTCATATGCAACCAAGGTACTGTGCAAATTGTCCAATGTCAGCTCTTTTGGATCTTTATCTTCTAGCACTGAAACTTTCGGATTGAACCGAGGTGGAAGTTTCCTTAAGATGCGCTTTACAATCTTTATGTCTTCAATGACTTCTCCAAGACCTCGCATATCTTCCACAACAATGTTTACCCTGTCAAAGAATGCATCAACAGACTCATTCGGGTTCATTTTCAGATCTTCATATTTGTTCCACAACACCTGCAGCTTTGCCTCTCTGACTTTTGTGTCCCCTTCATATATATTCAAAAGCTTTTCCCACATGGAATGTGACGTTTTGCATGACATCACTTTTGTGTAGATGGGATTGGAAAGGGCTCCCCCTAGGGCATTGATTGCTTTGGAATCAGCATCCAACTCTCTATGCTCAGCTTCTGATAAAGCACCACTGTTAATATCAGCTGTGATACCATGCATGGCTGCTGAAAACACATCCATTCCCAAGGATCGGAAATAGTGTTGCATCCGATTCTTCCATATCTGAAAATTATATCCGTCGAAGATCGTAATCCCTTTATGATTGGTTACCTCCATTGAGAGAAGAACAACTTTTCAACCTTTCCCTTTGATACCACTTGTTAGGTCCACTAGGCTGGATACCCTGAGAGGGGGGGGTGAATCAGGGTATGGCCAATTAAAAATTAATGCCCGTTCTGATCTTGTTTCGCTGTTAAGCAAAACACTCTTCTCTCTTTTTCCTGCTGCACGATATATACAGAAAGTAAAGCAAGCACAGGACACATCAATTTTACTTGGTTCACCGCTAAGGGCTACGTCCAAGGAGCACACGCCGACAGGTTGCCGGTCGTACCAAATTCCACTAATCTTCACTAGCTGTGGATTACAAGGTTCGGGCTAGATCACTTCTATGCCCAGGCTCACTGCCTTTACAAGGTTTAGGGTCAGCTCACTGCTTTCCCAAGGGTCACTCCCTGTTTCTCTCTCTCTGGCTCACTGCCGGTGGAGAGGATCACCTTCTTCCTCTTCCTAAGCTCACTGCTCTTGGAAGGGATTCACTCACAGTTTATAGACCTGTAGGTCTCTTCATTTCCATGAAGGAATGCATCTTTCTCTGTATGTAGATGCTCTTTTGAAGTTCAACTTTCACCCGTAGATGAATCTCACTTTGCACCGGATGTACCGGGCAACCTCAAGTTTTACGCGCAACCCTTACGGTGCCTTGCGCGCAATTTCTATGCTTTGCGCGAAATTCCTTTTTCGCGCAACTTCCAAATTTTACGCGCAGCCTGGAAACTGTCTTGCGCGCAATTCACTGCCTTTGCGCGAAATCCACTTTTCGCGCAACCTTCCTTTTACGCGCCAACTCAAACTTTCTGCGCAGCCTTTGCTTTTCGCTCAATCCGACTTTACGCGCAAACTTTAAGTTTACGCGCAACACCCTTTCAAACTTCAATTTCGCGCACCAGAGCTCGGGTATTTTCTATGTCTTGAACTCTCTGAATGGAGGAGGGTCACTTCATATTTATAGGCAAAATCGACCCCGCGCGAAAAACTCTCCTTGAGCGCGTAATCCGCTTTGATCTTCCGCGCACAAACATTTTCCGCGCACTGCTCCATAATTTCGCGCACCTCATGCCTTTGCCATTTTACGAGCTTCGGACCTCGTAACACCTCTTGCGCGAAATACTTCATCCGCTATTTCGCGCGCCACTTCAATTTTCCGCGCACGCCTCCAAAATTTCGCGCGCCTCATGCCTTTACCGATTTTCAAGCTTTCGGCCTTGAAACATCTTTTGCGCGAAATACAATTTCGCGCAACCCGCTGTTTTGCGCGCCACACTTCAAGATTTCGCGCAACCCTCTAGTTTTGCGCGCCACGCTTGATTTTTCCGCACACCTTCTTCATTTCTCTCTCCTCATCCTTTGCCAACAACATATCACTCCATTTTCCATTGGCGATTTTCAGGCCCAAAAATTTGGCAAACACTGGAAAACGGCGCCACCTTGTACTGCTCTTTTGTACCGCCTCCAGATCGTCCTTTCCTTTGTCAAAGTTCTTTGTCAACATGGAATGTCAACAAATTCTCGGGAACTCGACAATTCTCCATGGAAACCTGCTTTGTCAACAAACACAATCAACCCAAAAATGCTGCAATGCTACCTTGAGGGATTTTTGCCCAACAGTATTTCTCTTTCTCTTACTCCCATCATTTACAGTACGTATCATAATACTTCTTCCTCCCATAGCTTCTAAGATGCCTTGTTTAGCCTCTACCAATGTGCTCACCATCTTTGTGTAGTCATTAATTCAGAGTATTGCAATCTTCGGTCGAATTTCCAGCCTAATCCCGGATTTGAGGATGTGTGCCTTTAGGAATGCACTCAACCCAACATCTAGTGAAAACATATTAAATTCATGAATTTATCTACATACACTATGAAAGAGAGATCATTTTGGTTTAGGCTGAACAATTCTATCATACTCTAGATCTTGAATGTGTGAGGATATAATTGTTTAATAAAAAATTACAAAAAATCCTCCCAAGTATGGCCTAATCTGATTTAGCATGAAAAACTAGTTCCCACCACTGGATTGTAATATCCTCAAGAATATACATCTCTATCTTGACCATTATATCCACCGGTGTGACAATGAACTCGAAGATATGATTCATTCTATTAAGATACACTTTCACCTTCTTGGGTTTAGAATCACACTAGATAATGGGTGGATTCTACTTCATGAAATGAAGGGAATGATCCACATGCCTTGTCTCATCCCTCTAGTTCCCAATGTCCAAAACCTGGAACATTTAAACCATGATCTGAACCAGTTCTTTGTTAACATATAGCTCAGGTGTATCCATGTTCACTGCATCTTTTTCGGTTGGTTTCTATGATGCTTATTGGGGTCCATTTTTTAGGGAAACAATAAACTCTATAAGTCTCACTCTCTAGCAACTGATGGCTTATTATTTCAAATTCTATCACATCAACTATCACAACATTTTTTCCAAAAAAATTATTCACATTCAACCATTTTTTCTGGAAAAAAATTCTTCTTTTTTTTTAAAATCAAACCATTTTAAAATACCCCAAAAATCATATCTATCATTTGAAAAAAAAAGTATAATTTTTTCAAAAATTAACAACTTTTTACAAGATCATATATCATTAATAAAAATGATATATGAAATCCTAGTGGGATTTTATTTCTCTAATTCATGACATGGTCACCTCATTGACTAAACCCATGACAATGAGATTCTGGAATCCTATAAGTGTCTCAAAAACACTTATATACCCAACACACTGGAAACATGATATTCAATATAAATGGGTGAGTTACGTCCTTTTATACTATACATTCCAGCTCCTGATAATCCTACTCTTTTCTAAGATAAAAATTCAAGGAATAGACAAGGATAAATCAACTCCATGACTGAGAAATTGAAACCTACTTGTTAGGCAAGAACTGAACAAGATGATACCATATTCAATGAACCGCTAATTCTCATTGGCTTGAGAGTATAACAAGTCATTAATTGGCCTTAAGAGACATCCCCAAGATGAAAAAGGATGGAAATAAATTCCAAAGGGTGTCAAATACAAGTGTTGGATTGTTTATCCTTTAAGAATAAAACCATTTACAAAACGACTACAAAATTATGCCTGAACAAATGAAAGGCTACTCGATAACTTAATATATCTCAAAACCACATCAAAGTGTGAAAAAAAGGAGGACCAATGATAAAAAAGGAAAAAATAAAACAAAAAAATAATGAATCCCAAAAGACCACAAGATTCTATTCTCCACATTCCCCAATCTCCCAAACCACCAAACATCCCACGTATCACGAAGTGGTGCTAAAAATGTGTGATATGTTACCTCTTCCCTTATCTGGGAAGATGGCATCTACAAAAGAACCAATGTTCCAAATTTGGGGTGATTATAAAACTTATTAGGTTTTCCTAAATGACTTTCCTACTCATTCCACTATGATACAAGAGTTAGAAACAATTATATAAAACAATTTATATAAAAAATTTCAAAAACGATTTTTAACTAAATATTAAAAAGTTTCTAAAACCATTTATAGACAAATGAATACAAGTGAAATTGAAACCAATTATTTATAAAGTAATTTTTCTCGAAAAATAAGTAAAAAAATATAAAACCATTTCTCAATATTCTTTTGGTGTACCCAATCCATTCCACACATGCACACAACCAACCTTGCATGCTACACGATGATAGTTCCATAGTAATGAGCGGTTTTCTTCGACCTACCAGGTCATCACAAGGTAATTATATCCCATGTTCCATTAACCCTTTAGAACTATGTAATATTTCAACCAATACTCATATATGAAACATGGACACACACATCACATAGGCCCAAAGATCATGACAAAACAACCCTTCCAATAAAATCACTTTTTTATTGAAACTGTTTTTCATTAAAAACATTACAATGCCAACTCATTTCAATAAAAATATTTTTTAATGAAAACCCCTGCCCAATAAAACCATTAAGAAGGTCTAATAAATCCACCATTTTCAATAACCATTTTTAATTTATGAAACTAAAACAATTTTCCCCACAATTTATCGAGACTTAACAAATCTACTAAAAATGACAAATCATCACTAATGATATTTGTTCAATGTATCAAACCAAGATTTCACAATCAATAATATCCAATTTACTAAATTTGAAACAAATAAAATAAATTATAGAAAGAGGATATTAGATATAATCCACCTATCTCAAAGCTTTTTACAAAAAATTGTAACACCCCAACATTTCATAGTATTTTATCTCATTAATGTAATTCAATAACTTGCGCTACACGCAACACCGAGATCGAGTGCACCGTGACTTAAAAAACTAGCCATAAAAATGGTTATGAATAGTATTAACTGAATTTTAAATTTTATACACTCAATATAATTTTAGAATTCATATTTTTTGTCTCTTAGAAATAATATAAGGACAAATTATATTTTTCAGATAAAAGAAGTATTTTTGAAAAACAATTATACCACTTATTTAATGGAGAATCCTTTTTTAAAACAAATATATGACACATTTATATAATAAATTTAATGGAATTAAATTATGTTTTAGAATTGAGACATAAAAATTTAGATTGGATATATTTTTGGTACTTTTCTGATAACTTTCATATTTTGATGAATAGTTAACAATAATAAATTTTAATTGAAAACAACTTTTTTAATCGAAATAACTTATAGTGAAAAATTATGCATTTGAGGGATTTGGAAGTATAATTAGATTATATTTTTACCATTTAATAAAATTTTGGTCATTATAAGTAATTTCACATTTAAATTTGAAATAAACACATGTCAATCTTTTAATAGTTTTTACTTTTAAAAAACTCTCTTTTTGGTTTTGACAAGGAACATTAATTTTAAATTAACAAATGAAACTTCTATGATTTTAATTTGGTAAAATAGAATTTTTTTTTAATTCAGATTATCAAAATTATCTTATGGTAAATTTTTAATATTTTTCTGAAAACATTCAATTTTTTATTAATAGTGAAAAACATTGTGTTATTGGTTAAAACTGACTTTTTATTTAAATAATTAGTTTTTTTATTTTAAATTAATTTAGGTAAAAATAGATACATAATACCTATATATTTTCAACATAATTCATTGGATACATTTTATAAAACGTTTAGATACATAAAATTTTATCGAACTTTTAACCGTCTTTTACCCACCTTCTAGGAGCATATTTTCAAATTTGTAGAAAACATAATTTTACCGCTTTTTGAGTTGAATTTAATAAATTTGAGAGACACGGTTAATATTAGTAAGTAAAATATGGTCCAATAAGATGAAAATAATTTTTGGTGAATCGTAACTTTTGATTTTTATTTACCACGGTTAAAAGTGAATAGGGTAATTAAGGGTAAAAATGATATCATAATTACCCTAACACATGTCCAAATTCTATTGGATAAATATAATTCGACCAAAAACAACCTTAGGAATAAAATATGATTTTTTTGGTCCACATGGATTAGATTAGTACATTTATTATTATTTTATTTAAAGAAGAGTTAAAAGAGTTAAATTCAAAATTTAATAACTAAAACATTTTTAATATGTGGTTATACATAATATAAATTCAACTATAAATATTAATTAGAACCATAAAAATATTTCCAACATAATGATATTTTATTTATAATTTTTATAATTTAAATAATTTAGTTTATTTATGACACAATGATGACGAAGTAATTACCATAATAATGAAATATTAAAATAATTGATATTATAGATATACAAATAAATTTAATTTGAGGCTTTTGATGAGGTAAAATAATTTTATAAGTTAATATGACATTTTATAATTTAACATATGAATTTATTTCGATGTAATAATGTTTTTAAGACTTTAACAAAAATAATTTATTAAAAAATGTCAAAATTGACATAATTGAGTTGTTAAAACAAATACTATATTATTGATTGATATAATATTCTTAAAAATATAAGGTTCCACCATAAAGCCTTAATAATATTTAATATGTCATTAAATAACATATTGGGGTTCTTTTGTAAGTTTATAGTATGCTTATTGACCATATAACATAAAAATACAGAGAGACATGGTAAATGTCTAACTATTTATCTAAGAGTTAAATATATAAGACAAGGTTAATATGATGACCTAAACCTGTCTAAAACCTATTGTTTGAGAGTTTTTCTACCCATACACACCTTATCCTTTAAATAATTCATTTTTTATTAATTATAAACCTAAAATGATTTTACTATAAAATAATATTTCATTCTTTTCCTAAAGTGACCCTCACCTCTCTTATAAATGGGAACTTCCCCTTCTCTCAAATTCACATATTAATTTCCATTTGGATTGGCCAAAACCTACAAAAATATCCTCCCAACTTCCCAGCCTTTATCATAGAGGCCTTACTTTGGTTATACAACCAACCTAGGGAGCCCATTTTTCAAATAAAAAGGATGAACCCTAAGAAGGGGTTAATATTTCATCACTCTTTCAAGTTCTTTTCTTCTTCCACTTCTTCTTTATTTATTATTTCCATTATCAAATAATAACTCCAGTATCATCTATATACTGTGATATTATTATAAAAATGGTACAACCATATTAATTATTCTATCTATCCTATAAATTATAGTCACCAAACGTGCATACGTACGGATTACCTTCTCCACGTCATGGTGTAGTTTGTCATTCAAACACTTCATTATTTGGATGGGTATAATATTGAGTATAAATGATATAAATAATAAATATAACATGTTAATTATTCTTTATATATTATATGTAATCCAATTAAATATGATTTTTCCATCAACATAATGATATTGTCACTCGTGCATTTGTACGGATTACCGTCTTCACAACGCGATGAGATTCACTTCCCCGTTCACCATTCAATAATGATTATAAAATATATATCATAGTAAGTATGTAATATGAGACATAATAATTCTACTATATATATATATATATATATTTAATTACATATATCTTATTCACTTAGTTCTATTCAACACGATATGAAAATAGAAACAGTGTTTATGCGCACGTGTGACTTACCGTCTCCATAAAAGGTGTTTTCCATTTCATATATACGTCTATTATACATATTTATATTCTAAATATATATGATATATAAATAATTTTTTATATTCTTGAAGTATTTAAATCATGATCTGTGGGATAGAATCAAGAGTAACAAGTTAAAACACGTACGATAAAGAAAGCGATTATTACCCAAAATGTTAATTTTACATAGAAATTAGTATTAAATTGGTAGTATAAAGTCATAAATGAATCGTGTATTATATCATAAATATTAATGTGGTTAGGTTATAATTTAATAACATACTATGGTCTTTATATAGGAGGTTAAATAGACCATTGACTAAAGGAAAGTGCAAGGTAAAGGTTAATTTCACAATCTCTCTATTATCTGAGGTTGTTTTTACGCGAGTATCTACTTAGAAATATTTATTATCTGTTTCCATGTTTCAAAAAAGAGTTTTCAAAGATATTATTTTTAAGTGACTCTTTTACTAAAAACTCATTTTAAATGTTTGAATGATTTATTCTTCAAAACCTTTCTCATTAATGTCCATGTTTTTAAAATGGTTTTAAGGATTTATTTATATGGACATGAATGTTTTAAAATGTTAAATACTATAAAAAGTTTCAATGTGGTATGGGACACATTTATTGAAATCCATTTTTTAAATTAATTCCTTTATAAATTATGTGACTTATAAATTATTTCATGAAAGTCGGATATTTCTCTGAAAGATTTTTTTTGATCATTTTCAACTATGTCAACATCCATTACGGGAAATTATTCTTGATCGAGGTTGATTTATTATGATAAAAAACTTCCATATTGTATTGATGGTTTTGTGATATGTTTGGTTGTAGATGTGTTATTTTTATACAATTCATGGTTTATGGATAATGTATTTACATTTTTTATGCTAGTTTTAATATGAATGTTTATGTTATGTTTATACCTTTTCATATGAGGAATACATTGAACTTAGTAAGTGATGGGTGGAACCCTCTATAGCTCCTCGATGCATCGGTAGGTCTCACGAGACAAACTAGTATCTTTTCACATGGCCTTGACAAAATCTTATTTGTAGTCTTGGAACAAGGCCTTGACTATGTGGCTACGAAGTCTGGCATTATGCATTCCATCATTATGAAAGTTAAAATTGATATTGGATGTGATTATTCGAGTAGTAGAATATCCATGCGAATAAGTAAATGGAATCATTTCATTTTATATTTTCTATATTATGTTTAAGTTTAAGTTTAAAAGGCTTTTGTTTAAGTCTAATACATTTCCTTAAAGGTTTATTCTTATTTATGAATGTTTTCACAATATTTTTATCCTTACTGAGCATCTAAGCTCACCCATTTCTGTGTTTTATTTTTCCCAGGATGTGAAGAAGTATTTTATGATTGATAAACAGGGTTAAGCTGAGGTAATAATGTCATTATCAAAGGATCATTTATGTTTTGTTTTATTTTCTAATGTGTAATGTAATGTTCATGTATGTAATCTATTTTCCAAGGCTGCTAAACTGATCGGTCTTTTGGGACTTTATTCCTTGTAATCCAGAAAATGTATTAAAATAATGCACCGACTCCCATATTTGGGGTTGGGGTGTTACAGTTTGTATCAGAAGAAGTTTACTAATAACCTTGGAAATTAGATTTAGATAAACTCTTTTTAGAGCACAATAACCTAAGATAAAAATTGAGGATTAATATAGAAGAATTTTTTACAATTTTGGTAATGTAAAGATTTAGTGATTTTTCCTAGAAATAAATCCTTGTCTCAATATGAGCAGGTAGAGGTGGCTCTGGCACAGATGTACCTATGGGTAAAACCCGAAAACACCACATTGAGCTATACTTGAACAGGAACTGGTTCATGAAAACGGGCCTTGCTACACTCTTGGTTAGGGCACTCCTGAGAGATATTCTTAGGATAATTATCTTTTTCTTTACAAACCACTATGAAGGGTTTATGCGTATATACCTCCTCAATGAAAACATTTTCATGATTATGGATTATATCCATGAAATTTTCAATTTTTGTTAACTATTTTATAATTTTGGAATTATGCATTGCAATTAATAAACTATCCAAGTGTATGACATTGTTTATAAATGGTGCCCAGTAGATGGAATGAGACCTCCAGCAATATGCATTATCTAGAGAGTAAGAAAGATCCTATCTTTCATGGAATTAATCAAACATTTTGAAAGAAAATAATATCTCACTTATTATCATCATATGAAGAAATTGTATCATGTTTTAATAAGATAAGTAATGAATTTTCTAAGACCTATGGATTTGAAGGGAAGCTAGAGAAGAAATGGATGGTAAAGAGAAAGATGGATAAAGGTAATAAGGGAATGAAGGATTTTCCCATATGTGATAACAGTGGAAAGAATTTCCTTGGTAAATGATTAATGGGAAATGGAGTTTATTATAAGTGTGGAGGAAAAGGACACCAAGTATGTGATTGCAAAGGTGAGTAAAAGGTTTTAAATGTACAATGATACATCTGCAAGGATTTGGGACACTACACGAATCAATGTCCAAATCATCATAGTATACCCCAAATGTTTTTATTGGATAATAATAAAGTTATGATACAACCAAAGATGAAGAGGAATGATTAAGAGTTATTATGTTGTTATTAATGTATTGTCTCATTTGAGTATTCTATTAATGACGTACATGTTATAAGAATTATAGAGTATATAAGGATTGTACTGCATTACTATTCAATCAAGGACTTGAGATTAGTAGAACCAAGAAAAGGGACTCAATGGAAAGTTAAACTTCTTAGAAAATACATGGTTGAAGGAAAGAAAAAAATTTAATATTTTCCTTATGCTTATGTATTGATTTTGGAATAAGAGATGATTGATTTGAATAAATTATATTGGGTATTATTGACATCCTTGGAACTGGTTAATGGTTTGTTTTTTTCCATCATTGTTGGAGTTTACAACATTTTTGGATATAAGGAGTATATCCAGTACTCTATAAGGAAAAAGGGAGAATGAATGTATCAATACAATAATATGATAATTCAGGGTGTTATCGTGTTTTAAAATAATACATGATGAATGTATCCACACATTATTATGTGGTAAAAATGATTTTCATTATGTTTACCTTCCTTTTAAATTTTGGACTGTGAGTTTCAACAGAAGTATTTTGGATAAGTCTAAAGGTTGGAATATATTAAGTTTGACATTGGGTATTATTGTCAAGGTTAAATCATTTCAAGAGATTATTTTTGGATTTTCATAAAAAGGACAACCCGGAGGTTGGATGACAACATGTAGCGTCCGGGAAGGCCGCGAGACTTGAACCCGCAACCGAAGGGTGACAAAGGTGAATCACCTACCACTAGCCTACGTGATGTCCTAGTTTGTATATTGTAGTTTCTTTAAATAGTCTGACAAATGAATTATAAATTCATTATTTTTTAGAACCCTATACGATTATGATAAATAGAATATTTTTTAAATTTTATTACCTTTTAGAGTGAAAGATGAGTTTGTGGTAAGAATTAGTTGAACAAAGAAACTCTACTTGTCAAGTATATATATATATCCTCTAATTATAAGAATAATTTAATTTTTAAACTTTAGGGAAAGGATCTTAAAACCAAAAATATGTTACCCTAATACCATATGTTTTGTTGAACCGATGAAATTTTACATCATATTTGATTGATGG
Organism: Viscum album; assembly: GCA_963277665.1. Lineage (NCBI taxonomy): Eukaryota > Viridiplantae > Streptophyta > Magnoliopsida > Santalales > Viscaceae > Viscum > Viscum album. The sequence goes on from OY728137.1 coordinate 1,105,794,444, forward strand.
CTTTGACGCCCTCAATTTTAAACATGTTTGTGATTGATGGCCTCAATCACTCCCTATAAATATTTACGTTTTTCCTCCAATTATGTGTCACTAATTTCCACCAATGTTATCTTAATCGAGATCATAATTTGGTGGTGACTTTTTCATTTCCCTTTCCCTCTATTAAGAATAAATTTTATTAACCCAATTTATGGTGTGGGTTTTCCACAAAGGTAATTTCCTATTTTTAACTTTTTATTTTTGAAGAACAATTTCAAAATGTGAGAACGCAATTTATTGAATGATTAGAGAATGTAATGCCCTATGATTTCATAGTATGTTATCTCATTAAAGTAATTCAATAGCTTGCACTACACGCAACACCAAGATCAAGAACACCATGACTTAACAAACTAGCCGTTAAAAAACGTTTATGAGTAATATTAACAGAATTTTAAATTTTATATACTCCATATAATTTTAGAATTCATATTTTGTGTCTCTTAGACATAATATAAGGTAAAATTTGATTTTCCAGATAAATGAAGTATTTTTCAAAAAAAAATGAAATTATACAACTTAATTAATAGATAATCCTTTTTAAAACAAATATATGACACTTTTATATATTAATTTAATGGAACTAAATTATTTTTTATAATCGGGACATAAAAATTTAGTTTGGATAAATTTTTGGTACTTTTCTGATATCTTTCATATTTTGATGAATAGTGGAAAATACTAAATTGTAATTGCAAGAAACTTTTTTAATCAAAATAATTTATAGTGATAAATTATGAATTTTAATTTTTTGTAAGTATAATTAGATTATATTTTTGTCATTTAATATAATTTTGGTCATTATAAGTAATTTCACTTTTAAATTTGACTTAAACACATGTCAATCTTTTGATAGTTTTTACTTTTTTTTAAAACCCTTTTTTGGTTTTGACCACGGAAATTAATTTTAAAATAATAAATTTAACTTCTATGTTTTTAATTTGGTAAAATAGTCTTCATTTTTGAATTTAGAATATCAAAATCAGCTTACCATTAATTTTTTGTATTTTTCTGAAAACCTTCAATTTTGGATTAATAGTGAAAAAACATTGCGTTTTTGGTTAAAACCGACTTTATATTTACATAATTAGTTATATTATTTTAATTTATTTTAGGTAAAAATACATACATAATACCTATATATTTTCAACTTAATTTATTGGATTTATTTTATAAAAAGTTTAAATATATAAAATTTTATCGAACATTCTACCGTCTTTTACCCACCTTCTAAGAGCAATTTCAAATTTGTATAAAAAATAATTTTACTGATTATGTGAGTTGAATTTCTAAAATCTTAGAGACATAGTTAATATATGTAAGTAAAATTTCATTCAATAAGATGAAAATAATTTATTGGTGACTAGTAACTTTGGACTTTTATTTACCACGGTTCAAAGTAAATAGGGTAATTAAGGGTAAAAATGATATTATAATTACTATAAAACATATCCTAGATCTATTGGATAAGTATAATTCTACCAAAAACAACCTTATTAACAAAATATTATCCTCTTTCATCCACATGGATTAGATCAGGACATTTATAATTATTTTATTTAATGTAGAGTTAAAAGAGTTAAATTCAATGTTTAATAACAAAACAACTTTTAATATAGGGTTATTCGTAATATAAATTTAACTATAAATATTCATTATAAATATAAAAATATTTCTTACATAATCATATTTTATTTATAATTTTTAGACATTAAATAATTTATTTTATTTATGACACAATGATGACGGAGTAATTACCATAATAATGAAATATTAAAATAATTGATATTATAAATATCCAAATAAATGTAATTTGAGACTTTTGATAAATTCCACTAATTTTATAGGTTAATATGACTTGTTATGATTAAAAATATTGATGTAGTTTGAAGTAATAAAGTTGTTATAACTTTAACAAAAATCATTTATTAAATAATTTAAACACTAACATAAGTGTGTTTTTAAAACAAAGACTATATTATTTGTTGATATAATATTCTTAAAACTATAAGGTTTGGTAAAGGGGCATTATTAATATTATATATGTCATTAATGAACCTATTGGTGTCCTCTTGAATGCTTATAGTGAGTTTATTAACCATATAATATAAAAAAACAAAGAGGCATGGTAAATGTCAAACTATTTAACAATGAGTTAAATCAAAAAGATAAGGTTAATATGATGACCTAGACCTGTATAAAACCTATTGGTTGAGAGGTTTTAGACCCATTCCCACCTTAGCTTTTAAATAATTTATTTTGGATCCATTATAAATCGAATAATATGTTATTATTAAATAATATTTCGTGCTTTTCCTAAAGTGAACATCACCTCTCTTATAAAAGGGCACTTCCCCTTCTCTCAAATTCACACATTAAAAGCCATTTGTATTAGAAAAAACCTACCCAAATATCCTCCCAACTTTCCTTCATTTATTTTAGAGGCCTTAATTTGGTCAGAAATCCAACCTAAGGAGCCCTTTTGATCAAATTAAAAGGAAGAACCCAAAGAATAGGTAAATATTTCATCACCTCTTTCACGTTCTTTTATTCATCCACTTCACCTTTATTTTTTGTTTCCATTATAAAAAAAACTCCAGTATCTTCTATATACTGTGATGTTATTATAAAAATGGTACAACCATATTCATTATTCTATCCATCCTATAAATGAAAAAATTACCGTACGTGTGTACGTACGGATTACCGTCTCCACATCGTGGTGTAGTTTGTCATTCAAACACATCATTATTTGTATGGGTATAATAATGAGTATAACTGATGTAAATAATAAATATAACAAGTTAATGATTCATTATATTCTATATATCGTCCAGGTACATACGATTTTTCCATCAATATAATGATATTGTCGCCCGTGTGTGCGTACGGATTACAGTCTTCACGACGTAATGAGATTCATTTCCACGTTCACCATTCAACGATGATTATAAAATATATATCATTAATAAGTATGTAATATATGAACTAATAATTCTACTGGAGATATATATATATATATATATATAAGTACTTACATATATCTTATTCACTTAGTCCCGTTCAATACGAAATGGAAACAGAAACATGGTTTATGCGTATGTGCGGCTTACCGTCTCCATAAATAGAGTTTTCCATTTAATATATAAATTTGTTATACATATTTATATTATAAATATATATGATATATAAATCATTTTTTATATTCTGGAAGTATTTAAATCATGATCTAAGTGATACAATCAAGAGTAACAAGTTAAAACACATACGATAAAGAAAGCGATTATTATCCGAAATATTAATTTAGCATGGAAATTATTATTAAAGGGGTAGTACAAAGTCATAAATTAATCATGAATAATATATTGAATATTAATAGGGTTATAGAATAATTTAATCACATTCTACGGTCTTTATACAAGAGGTTAAATGTACCCTCGACTAAAACAAAGTGCAAGGTAATGGTTAATTTAACAATATTTTTATTATCCGAAGTTGTTTTAATGTGAGTATCTACTGGGAGATATTTATTATTCATGTCCATGTTTCATAAAATAGTTTTCAAAGGTATTCTTTTTAAGTGACTCCTTTTCAAAAACATCATTTTAAATGATTTAAAGATTTATTCTTCAAAACCTTTCTCATTAATGTCCATGTTTCCAAAATGGTTTTAATGATTTATTTATATGGACATTAATGTTTTAAAATGTTAATTCCATTCAAAAGTTTCAAAGTGGTATGGGACACTTTGATTAAAAACTATATTTTAAATGAATTCATTTAAAAATTATGTGACTTTTAAATGATTTCATGAAAAATGGATATTTATCTAAAAGAATTTTACTGATCATTTTCAACTATGTCAACATCCATTACGGGATATTATTCTTGATAGAGGTTGATTTATTATGATATAACTCATCCTTATTGTATTGATGGTTTTGTGATATTTTTGGTTGGGGATCTGTTATTTGTATACCATTCATGGTTTATGGATAATGTATTGGCATTTTTTATGCTAGTTTTAATACGAATGTTTATGTTATGTTTAAACCTTTTCATATGAAGAATGCATTGAACTTAGTAAGTGAAGGGTGAAGCCTACTAAATCTCCTCGATGAATTGGTAGGTATCACTAGACAAACTAGTGTCTTGGCACAAGGCCTTGAAAAAATCTTATTTTTAGTCTTGGCCAAGGCCTTGACTATGTGGTTATGAAGTGTGGAATTATGCATTCTATCTTTATGAAAGTGTCTATTGATATTTCATGTGATTATTTGACTAGAAGAATACTTATGTGAATAAGTAAATGGAATCATTTGATTTTATCTTTTCCATATTATGCTGAAGTTTAAGTTTAAAAGGATTTTTTTTAGTCTAATACATTGCGTTAAATGTTTATGCCTATTTATAAATGTTTCTGCTATATTGTAATCCTTACTGAGCATCTGAGCTCACCCCTTTCTATGTTTTATTTTTCCCAAGATGTGAAGAAGTATTTTATGATTGATAATAATGGTTAATCAAATGGATTAATGGAATTCTCAAAGGATCATTTAGGTTGTGTTTTATTTTCTAATGTGTAATGTAATGTTCATTTATCTGCTCTATTTTCCAAGACTACTAAACTGATCAGTCTTTCGGGACCTGATTCCTTTTAATCATTCCAATGTATTAAAATAATTCACCAACTTCCATAATTGGTGTTGGGGAATTACAAACATGATAATGGATGATGCATTCTCTAGAAAACCATGTTGATTTTTCCGAGAATAGCCTTAGATCTATTCTCCTAGAACGATCAAGACCAAATCTAAACTTATTTTTCATATAAAGTTATATATCTACCCATAACATGTGTATATCTGAGAAAAAAAAAGAGGGGAGCAGTATATCTATATAGATCTAAGAAACTGATCATGAATGGTGAAAAATGATCACATACCTCAAGAATTAGGGTTAGAAACACCAAGGTAATCCTTATAATTGACTCAAAATAACTTGGTAAAGGTTATCCCATCTTCAAGGAAGATAAATCCTAAGTTAGGGCCACATAGAAGTAAAAATGAATAGTTTAGAGGCAAAAACGTGTGATATCAACTTTTTTAGGATCTCACATTAACCATTTGCACAGTTAGTTCGCATGGTTAGACAAACTGTGCACTAACTGTGTGATAAATACTACCTAGAAAACCCATGCGCCACCTCCTCGCATGGTATCCTTAACCATGCGCACATAGTGCCTAAGCTCTCTACCTTAAACATGCTATTGCACATGGTTTATACTAGGATATCCGTACAGTTTGGATAAACCATGTGCAGCCTTTACGCCTATCCTTTAGACCACAAAACATATTGAAAGTTCACCAGACTCTCTAAACATTCCCCCTTACATTATATCCATAAAAAACAAAGAAAGGGTTATGTACCAAAAATTGGGGGTACTACACTTGGGATCTTTAAGAGGTTTTCCTCCACCTCTTGTTGGAAAATCAAAATCTGATGATGACAATACTCTATATCAAAGAAGATAGTGATTATGATAATGAAAAGATTCCTCTTCTTCATTGGAAATCAAAATATTCATCAAATAAAAATCCAAAACCAGGTATGAATCTCCATTTTCTGTATTACACACCTATTGATTTTTTTTCATGAGCATCATCTATCTGCTTCTTTGACCAACATCAATTATAATCCTTTTCATGGGATCGTTTACCGTTTAAATTGATTATACAATTTTTCTCACCCCGAAAAATGTTGTTTTTGTTTTTTATAAGAAAACTTTTCCAAGGATCATTTTTCCTTTTTTGTTGTGCATTTATTTCAATTATTCTTCACTTTCTTCCTCGATTGTCCTATGAGGTCTTCGTTCAACATTTATTGGAAGGACCACTCCCGATTAGACACCAAGAATCATGAAGTATTAAAATGAAATGAATGAAACATAAAATCAGGGATATATTTGAATAATTTTCAAGTTGAAGGTGATTGATTTTTTGTTCTATGGTCCAAATCAATGAAGGTGGGTGATGTCAACACATGTGAGGGAATTCAGGTGTTAGTAGAACGACTATATAATGATTTTCAGCCATTGGTTTATTAGAATAGATGACTAGTGGATGATTCAACAATTTTAAATTTTTAAAATGATAGATTCCAAGGTTGTGTCATTGGGTCTGGAGAATGGATATCATTTCTATATTTATGTGAAGAACCCAAATAGAGGTTGTGTGGTCTGAATAACACAAGTTGTGAAGTCCGATTTCTGAGGTGTCCACAATTTGACATAGAGTCAAATACAACACATCAGGTGTATAACCCACAAAATATATAACCCTAGATGATAATATCAATGAACAAAGAGGGTTCATACAGAGGATACCATGTAGCCTCCCACAAAGTGTGTGGCTGGAGACACGCCATGTAATTAGAAGAGTGTATGGGGTGAAGTAGGTGTCACACACGATGTGTTGTCTAGGACCTTACACATGGTGTACATTATTACACAAATAGTGGAATATTTACACGAACATGGCTAGGATAATGAGTATGACCCCAAGTGGTTGAATCATGTCATTTAGCCTATCTATACACTGTTTAGTTTTATGAAACATATTTTCTTATAATTATTTAAATAAGTTAATTATAACGTAGTCTTTAAAATTTGTAATATTAATAGTAATATCTACAGTTAAAATATTATTTATAATGGTTTTATATAAATAAAACATTTTTATAGTGAAAAATATAATTTTTTGTAAACTCATTATATATTTAAAAATACTATTTCCTCAAATGAACTACTTTTTCTGTCCTTATGTGGAAAATAATAAAATTAATTTTAGGCCATTATAGAGATTTAATTTGATAAAATAAGCCTCATTTTTTAATTTAGAATGTCAAAATCATCTTATGGAGATTTTTTGGGATTTTTCTAAAAAACTACATTTTTTGATGAATAATGAAAAATACTAAATTTCAATTCAAAACTTCTTTTTCATCTAATTTATTTACAAGGATAAATTATATTTTAAATTGGTTTAAATGTTTAATTTGATAATATTTTTTTCCATTAATCCAATTTGGGTCATTATAACCAATTTCACATTGAAATTGGATATAAAAACATAGCAAATTTTGGATCATTTTTTACTTTAAAAACACGCATTGTCGTCCTGTATGCAGCATTAATTTTAAATTAATTTCTAAAAATCTATCCATATAATTTGGAAAAATGGATATCATGTTTGGAATCATTATAACAAATAATGTCATATTTTGGACCCCGTTATGAGATAATTGTTTTAATAATCACAAATCATGCCAATTTACAAATCCTAATACTTCACAAATTATGTTATAACTAATGCTAATCAGGTCAATTAATATTTATAAATGAATAAATTATATCACATGGTATAATAAATTTCAATAAGTCAGTAAATTATGGATATTTATGTTTCAATATATTTACAAGTGTACAGTTACATGAAATTATAAATTTCAGTTAATCTAGTATAGTTCCATATAAGACAGACACAATGTAAGTTTCTCAAAGTCTCTGACACCGATTGGTTCAAAGGAGTAACTGATGGTTGACTCACCAATGAGGACACACTGATCAATGAAGACAATGATGTAGGACTCACTGATATAACAAAAAATACAGTGATGGACAAGTCACTGATGATCGGTCACACCGATTGTTCAAGCGACTCACTGGTAGATGACTTACCAATGGGCCACACACCAATAGATCAAAGGACCTAATGATGGACAAGTAACAGATTGGTGACATACCGATAGTGAAAAGGACCTATAGATGGAGGAGTCACTAATTGGAAACACACCATTAATTCCAAATGAGTCATTGATGATGACTCATCGATGCTCGGACACACTGATAGTACAAATGACTCACTAATGCCCAGAGTCACTGATACCGATGGAAAAGAATCACTGATATAGAGATTCATTGATGCTGATAGACCGATTCTAATGAATCACTAATTCTTATGACTCACTGACAATCACAATGAAATTTTTTTATTTTATTAATTCAAAATTATAGCTAATGGTCTTATTTAGAAAAATAATTGTTTTTGACATTATTTAATGTTGTTTGTAAGATATTCTGAAGATGGTACAAGGTACATGCATGCGGGAAGATAATTATGTCTGCTGGACCTTGAATGAAAAAAGGATAACAAGTCATAACTTTAGAAAACACACACCATATGCATATACGAGTAGCTATAAAACAAAACATATAAACTCTTCCAACTCTCAAGCATACTTCCAAGACCCAATAACTCAAAAGGAAGAACACATGAGGAGATCCAGAAATCAAGATAAACTTGTTGAGATGACCTAAACATATTTTTACCAGGTAGTTAAACATCTTATACTCTTGGTATCTAGAACACAGAGGCTACACCACTCTATTTTGGAGTCATCTTCTAGAAGAGGACTCAAACTTCAATTCCACTACAACAAATGAGTACAGAGCAACACTACATAACACCTAGAGCCTTCTAAATCCAACTCTACATCTTTATATCTGTTGTGTTCATTTATTTAAATTTTTAAGTAGTTCTTGTATCTACCTATAATGCACACATTGTATCCTTTTCATAAATGGTCGATACTGATATCCTCAATCTCCGACTCTATTTATCCTTTCGTCACTAGTACAAAACACATTTTTACGCCGCACTTTTTCACGTCGGTTTTTTGAACAGATGTGAAAATTACTAAAAATCGATTTTTTACGTCAGATATTATATAACCGACCTAAAAAACATTTTCGAATATTTTTCACGTCGGTTATATAAGAACCGACGTGAAAAATCCATTTCATCTGATTTTTCATGTCAGTTATATAATAACAGATGTGAAAAATCAATGTACATCACTTTTCCACATCAGTTATTTAATAGACGACGTGAAAAAAACAATTTCCATGAAAATATATTAAATTTTTTGCTTATTTTTCACGTCGGTTATTATAAAAATGATGTGAAAAATCAATTTTCATTACTTTTTCACATCCTTTTTTAATAACCGTCGTTAAAAGGTATTTTTCTAATCGGTTATTTAATAACTGATGTGAAAAAAGTTTACAAAAATGTATTTCATCTCCCAGGATTTAATTTGACAGGTCACGGTGCTCAAACAGAGTTACGGATTAAAAGTTATGGCCTTCAGAAGTTTTCCTTCCCTAAGACATCGTTTAGAGATGATCAACTGCTGAAGGCTATAACCTTTAATCCGTAAATTTGTTTGAGCTTCATGACCTTTCAAATTAAAGATTAGGAAATGAACTTAATTTTTATAAACTTTCTTCGCGTTGGCTATTAAATAACCAACATGAAAAATACCTTTTAATGTCGGTTATTAAATAAATAACAAGAAAAAGTCATGAAAATCGATTTTTCACGTCTGTTTTATAATAACCGACATGAAAAAGTGATGAAGTTTGATTTTTCACATTGATTCTATAATAATAGATGATAAAAATAAGCGAAAAGTTTAATATCTTTTCACGTCAGTTATCATAAAACCGACGAGAAAGATAATTTTAATATCCCGCGAACGCGAAATTTCAATTTTTTTACACCGCGACATCCAAATTTTGAATTGCCGCCTAAAATTTTTAATACCATGTTTTCTCTTAGCATCTCAATTATATGTTTCCATTATAAACATATCATAATTTATCGATCATTTATTTTAACCATTATTATTCTCCCAAGTCGACTCTTTTGATCTTCAACGTAAATCAATTATTTATTCTTTTAGCGATATCGTCAAGGTACGTTTAATCATATATCGATGATTTAGGGATTTTATGATTTTTTCATAATTGATATAGAATTTTACGATAATTTCATTCAACCATAATCGTTCTACCGAATCAACTTGTTTGATCTTCCACGTGAATCAACAATTTCTTATTCCCGCGACCTCGTCATGGTATTTGTAATTATTTTCCCATGATTTATATTTTCTATGTGTAATTTTCTTAATTGATATACCATTTAACAATTATTTTTTTTTTATAATGATGGATGATTCTTTATAACATAAAAAAAATATGAATCCCCCTACAGATTGAAAAATTATTTCTAAGATGAAGCTACGGTTGGCACATTCAATCTTTCCTCGAAAAAAATATCAAACATCTAATGGTCATAACTTTTGATCTGTAACTCTTTTTCAGCTCTATGAACAGTCAAATGAAAGATTAGGAAATTTTATACAAGATGATAAACATTTTATACCCAGGTTATTTAATAACCGACAATAAAAATAACTTTTAACGTCGGTTATTAAATAACCGACGTAAAAAATGTGGTTTTAACGTCGGTTTTTTCAAAAACCAATGTAAATAATGGCTTTATAACGCCATTTCCAGAACGTATTTCACTTCGGATTTTTAAAAACCAACGCTAAAAACCATAAAACCCCATTTTTTACGTCGGTTATTAAATAACCAACGTAAAAAATCATATCTTTAACGTCTCTCACAATAACGTCGCCTAAAAACCGACATAAATTTTATTTTGTACTAGTGTGTATCCCACATTGAACTGTGGAAGAGGTCATGTGTGACTAATTAGTTGTTTTTTCTATGAATAATTGTAGTAGTGATCAAATGTGACCTAGAAACCCTTGTGTACTATTTTGAACCCCGATCTATGGTTTGAATCAAACATTCTTATTAATTTAATCTTTTTGGTGGTAGGTTATCACTAAGTGGAGAGGACTAAGTCTCAACTTGAGACTAAACCTCTTGTATTAAATTTTTTTGTGCCTATTGTTATTGTATTTTAGTATGTTTTATAACAAACTTCAGTAAAACAAAGTCAAATGTTGATAGTTAGTTTTTAAAGTGATTCTAACTTTTTTGAACCAGTAGGTTAGTTTCAAAAGTTATATTAATATTTATATTAGTATAGTTGATAACAAATCAATATCTTGAAAAATTAATTGAACATACATGATTCTTATAAATTTAATAAAAACTGATTTGGAATTTATTTTTAATTAGTTTAATTTTCAAAAAACCTATCTTTAATAGAAATGTTTATAGGGACTCAATTCACCCCCCTCTTGAGTACTCTACTCCGACCAACATTTTGTATCAATGGAATTAGAAAATTTTCATTTTTCAAAGCTTTTTTAAAAAAATTCAACTGTGATTGTAGTTGTATGTCAAAGATCTTAAAATTTCTGTTACTTCTATATTTTTTCTCCTTGAAATATTATCCAAATTTTTATTTTGGAAAATAGATTAGAAAGAGATGCTAAGAATATACCACTTTTTTTAATGGAAAAAATTATGTTCTGTGGAATCTTAAAATGAAAATACATTTAAAAAGCATGGGATTTTAAATCTAGACAGCTATTCAAAGTAAATATGCACTCCCTAAAACTTCTAGAAATTCAGTGGATGAATCTACCAAGACTGCCTATAACAGTAACTGTAAAACTATGAATTCTCTATATTGTGAACTTGGATATGAAGAATTTAATTGTATTCCTTCCTGTCAGACTACTCATGAGATTTGGGACACTTTATCTATTTCCCATGAGGGAATGACTAATGTTAAAGAGATGGGACAAAACACTTATACTATTAACTATGAAAATTTTAGGTTGAACCATGATGATTCTATTTCTGATATGTATCTCTGGTTCATTGAAATTGTTAACACCATGATTTATTTAGGATGGTTTGTAACCACAAAGGAGTGGATCATGGGGATTCTCATATGCTTACCTAATAGATGTATATGAACTTTTGTCTTGATACAATTATCATGAAACATTGATAAACTACTAGTTAAGGAACTAATTGGATAATTAATGATGTAAGAAGAGGAACTAATGGTGAATCAAGAGAAGGATGATCCAAAGAGAAAATCATTAGCTTTCAAGACTGCCACTTCCAAGAGAAAAGAAAAAAGAGAATTTTCAAGCTACTACTGAGAGAACAAGTAGTAAAGAATCAGCTTTAGATAGTGATGAGGAAATGGCCCAACTAGTCAGGAGATTTAGAAAATTTTACGAAAAGAAAAATTTATTCAAGAAATAAAACTATAAATGAAAATATGACAATAAAGAGAATCATAAAAAGGATTGGAATAAGCCAAACAAATCAGAAGAAATAGTTTTCTGTGAATGCAAATGGAGAGTTCATGTCAAAGCTGACTATAATAAATTAATGTATAAAAAGAAGTATGAGTATAAAGATAGAAAATATAAGAAATCCATGAAGGACATCTGGATTGCATCCGAGGACAGGACCTGTGAATATGCTTCTTCTTAGAATGAGAAATAATATATGAAAAACATGGGATTTATGAAAAAAATCTTTGAGGTACTCTTAAAACTCTCATGTACCCAATGACTATTATTATAGAGATGAATTTGAATATGAAAATATGAAAAATGATAAACTGTAGGAGTATTGTAATATGATAGAAGAAACTTGTAATGAACTGATGGATAGTTATAAATCATTAAAGAAAGAACATACACTCTTTTTAAATACTAAATCTAAACTTACTATAGAGAAAGGAAAAAACCACAACTATTTACAAAAACTAATGACCGAAATATATCTAATGATCAATTAAAGAAGGGTCTAAATAAAATTACCAATGGAAAAAACACACATACTCAGGTACTTGGTAAATGTATAGCTCCTATGTATACTTCTAGAATAGGATATTTTTTAGGAAAAAGAAATTTATCAAAAACATGTTTTATATCTTAATCTGAAAAATCCGATTCTCTGTCCAAAAAACAATATTATAATTCAAGATCTAGTTTTGAGAAATATTTTGATACATAATGTTTTTCTTGAACAAATAAACTATATTTTAAAAAAATTACATTCTATATATAAGAAACCCATTATATAATTGTGGTTTTCTAAAGCCTTTATTTCTAACATTTATGGTCCCGAAAGAATATGAGTACAAAAATAATTTCTTGGACGAATTTTTTTGTAGGTAAACTGCCTAAAGAGATCATATAGAAATATTTGGAACTTGGACAGTGGTTCTCAAGACATATGATAAGATATTACACATGCTTCAAGAATCACATCAAGATTTATAGAGAACATGTCACATTTGGTGAGAATGGTAATGGAAAAATAACTAGCCTAGGCGAGATTGGTAACCCTAAGACTATAAGAATTTTTATAGCACTCAATGTTTATGGATTAAAATATAACTTGCTTAACATATCTCAACAATGTGATGATGGATTTAATTTAAAATTTTAAAATGATTCATTCTATGTTTTTTATGAGAAAAATAACTTAGTATATGCTACTCTTAGAAATGATAATGTATATGCTATAAATTTAGACACATTAGAATCAAAGAATATTTCTTGCCTAAGGGCCTTTCACAAATATTCTAGGCTTTGGCACAAAAGACAAAGAAATTGTAATATACACTCATGAAAGAAATTAACCAGAAAATGTTTACTTAAAGGCCTTCCCAAGCTAGAGTTTTCAGCTGATTGAGTGGGAAATCCTTATTAAAAGGGAAAGAAACACAAAATCTATTTCAAACCAAAGAAATAAGTTACAACTTCTCAACCTCTCTATTTTTTTCACATGGACTTGTTTGGACCATGTATAGTTTCCAGTCTCAATTGGAATAATTATGTCTATTTTCTTGTAGATGACTTCTCTGGGTATACTTGGACCTTTTTCTTAGCTCACAAAAGTGAATCTTGCTCTTATTTTACCACTTATGCCAAGAATGTAAAAATCATAGTGGGATTAAAATTAAATCCTTAATAAATGACAATGTCTATTATTTTGAAAATCAATACTTTGAATATTTTTTCTCACAAAATGTCTATAGGAATAACTTCTCTGACCCTAGGGCACCTCAATAGAATGCTGTATTAGAAATAAGAAATAGATCCTTTTAAGAAATTTCCCGAACTATGCTCAATGAATATGTCCTGCCTATTTATTTTTGGGTAGAAGCTATTAATACAACATGTTATATAATAAAAAAAGTCTTAATCAGACCTATAATTAAGAAAACTACTAATGAGTTATGGAATAATAGGAAACCCAAGGTAAATTATTTTAAAGTGTTTGGATGTAATGTTTATATTCTAAACACTAAAGACAATATAGATATATTAATCTCCAAAAGTGATAAAGGTATATTCCTTGGATATTATACATCATGAAAATCATATAGATTCTTTAAAAAGATAATTTTATGTGTAGAGGAATCTGTACATGTCATGTTTCATGTAACATATCCACATGAACCTAAAACCTCTCTAGAGAATCATGAAGAGAATATGTCCAATTTGGACGTTAATGCTAAACCCTCTGACAATCCTCTAAATGAATCTGTTAAACCATCTAGTTCTATAAATTCTATATATTCTAGTCATGAAGATCCAAAATCAAGTAATTAATTGGAAATAACTATCCCCACTTTTACTTGATGAAATATAACCCTTAAAATCTATCCCTTAGATGTTATAGTTGGAGATTTAGATAGAGGACCACAAACTAGATCTTCCTTGAAAATTCATCTTGATAATAAGCATTATTTCACAACATGAACCTAAAAATATCAATGATTTGGTCAATTATGAACATTGGGTGATGGCTATGCAAGAAGAGCTTAATAAGATTGAGAGAAATAAAGTCTAGAAACTTATTAACTGATCGAAAGATACCTTGACCATAGGAACTAAATGGGTGTTTATGAGTAAAGTAGATGAAGCTGGAAATATAGTTAGAAACAAAGCTATATTTGTTGAACATGAATATAATCAAGAAGAGGGAATTGATTATGAGGAAACCTTCTCACTAATATCTAGGATTGAAGCCATAAGAATCCTACTTGCCTATGAATCACACTTCGATTTCAAACATTATTAAATGGATGTCAAATGTTAATTCTTAAATGGTTATATAATTGAGGTTGTTTTTGTTGAATAACCACGAGGTTTTACAAATCCACATATTCCAAATCATGTTTTCAAACTAACTATAAATTTATATAGTTTGAAACATTCTACAAGATATTATTTTGATAGGTTAAGTAGTAATTTTTTTTATTTCTAAAGGGTTTACAAAAGGAGTTTCAGATCTTAATTTATTTATAAAAAGAATTTATAAAGTTGTTTTAATGGATCAAATATATGTAGTTGGTGTTATTTTTGGATCTTCTAAAAAATCATTATGTAGAGATTTTTCAAAAATTATGAAAAGTGGTTCTGAAATGAGTTTTATGGGTGAACATAAATATTTTCTTGGATTTCAAATATTCCGAAACAAAGAAGGTATTATTATCAATAAAAGTTAGTATACCAAGTACATTTTGAAAAGGTATGGCTTTGATGGGATTAAGATTAGTGAAACACATGTGTGTTCTACTTGTATGTTTGATCTTGATGAAAATGGAAAATCTATTGATCAAACCACTTACATAGGAATGATTGAGAGTTTACATTATAGTAATACATACATAATGTTTAGTGTGTTATGTGAGAAAGATTTCATGAAAACCCAAATGAGTCACATTAAAATTTTGTTAAAAGGGTTTTTAAATACCTCAAATATACAACTAATTTAGGACTTTTCTACCATATATGACAGCCTTTTAATATGGTTAGTTATTCGGATGCTGACTTTGGTGGGTGTAAATTAGATATAAATAGAACCTTGGGAACATGTCACTTTTTGGAAAAGTCTTTAATTTCATGGTGTAGTAAAATGCAAAATTTTATTCCACTATAAACTATTTAAGCAGACTACATTGCTACTAGAAATTATTGTGAAAAAAAATTTTGGTTTAAACAAACTTTATTAGACTACGGATTTCAATTCGGAAAAATCCCCCTAAATTGTGATAATTAAAATTCTATTAACTCTTGAGTTTATTGGGACTGAACAGCAAATTACTGATATTTTTACCAAACCCATAAACTCTTAGAGAATGATATACACCGAAAATTAACTAGGAATGATAAATATATAAATAATATCTGACCTTGTACCCTTAGAAAAAATTTTCTATCTGTGACACTGATCGTGTGAAAATGATCAGTTGAAACAAATTCTGTGAAACTGGTTAGGTGAAACTGATCGTGTGAAACCGATCATGTATACCGATTAGGTGAAACCAATGGTATAAAACTACTTAGGTGAAACCAATCATATGAATTTGATCTGATGAAACTAGTTAGGTGAAACTGATCAAATGAAACTAATCCAGTGAGACTGATACACTTTGAGTGAAACTAATACCTATAGAGGCCTTTTAGTAAATAAGTATGTCTGTATATTTTATGTAAAATGACACAGTTTCATTTGTTTTTATTTTACCCTTATTTTATTTTATATTTTTATATAGTACAATCCCTAAATGATAAAATTAAATTGTTCCACAATACTTAAACCCTTGGACCCTTAACCTACCCACTCTACCTTAGAACCTTTGAACATTCAACTCCCTTCTTTAAACTCAAAACTTCATAATGGTGTGGACAAAGCGCACAATGGAAGGGCCAGGTGAATCATCATCATCCAACCAGCAGAAATTGGAATCAAGTAGATTTTCATGTTATGTGAATCTATGGTTGGGAAGCTTCATAGTAACTCATGAGAAAGAAGAGTCTGTTGAATGGTTATTGTCGAGAAAGTCTCCCTTGGTAAATGGTTTGGAATCACAAAGATGGATTAGCTAGTTTGTAGAAAATGAAACACCATTCAATCCCAATATGGTTCACTAATTTTATCACTTCCTGTAAGTGTTTTTGGAAGGATCCAAGGAGGATCAGTTGAAATCAGTGGTAAAGGGAAAGGAAATATCGTTTTCTTCAAGATAATGGGCTGAATGCTAGAGGCTGTCACATGAGGGAAAATTTTCTAACTAATAGGGTAACAATCTGAATACATCATATTTATTTTCTTATGAAAAATATTTGAAGGAGTTAACTGTAAATGAGGAATCAAGGAGATAAATAGCTTTATAATTACATAGAGAGTCCAGAATGATTTTTAAGTTTATCCAACACCAAACCTTCCCAAAGAAGGGAGATTTTTCTTCCCTGAAATATTATGATGTCTTCCTGATTTATTTTTTAATAATGAGGTGAAATTGAACTTTTATAGGTACCTTATGGTACATATTTTAGAAATGATCAATCCTTATAGAAAATAAACTTGTTTATGTTTTCTGAGGATTATTTATGCAATGTTAGAGAGGCTAGGATGTGTGAAGAATAATATGAGGTGATTACTTATTATAGTGGTTTTTTCTTACACAAAGACATATACAAAAGGCTGAAAATAAATTGGAATCCATGGAGGAGAATTTGGGTAGTAGATGAGGTGAAATTTTATGAGGATTTTAATCCCATTGATCATCCGAGTAGACCAACATATCAATCTATTCCATGCCTTAAACCTAGTGAGAAGGTTGTCTATTGAGATAATGACCAAGCTGAGCTTGAGCTCCAAAGAGAATAGGGGTCTCTTATTAATGATAGGAGTGACCTATATTTCCTTGTAATCCCTAGAGAAATTTCATATGGACCACCAAGTCCACCAGTATAATTACCTTAGAATGAACCTATTTTGGATGATAATAAAGATGAGGAAGAGACTAAAGTATCTTGAGTTTATGGTAATGTGATCAGGACTGATTATGATGATGATTATGATGAGGAGGATGAGGATAATGATGAGGATGATAATGGTGATCATGTGAGTGACTCACTAAAAGCAAGATAAGATGTTGTTAGTTCTGGTGAAGATTTTGTGCATAGAGATGACGATGAGGCTGGTAGACAGGATGATGTTGATCCTAATTGATAGGTTGTTATTGATGTTGTTGATAATGTTGAAGGAGATTTTGGTAATGAGGATGTACATGATCCCCCTGATGATGATTCCCAAGGAATCATTTAGGAACATGCTGATATTATGGCTTGTGGTCAAGAGGAAGAAGGTGAAGCTCAGATTGAACCTATTCCATAGAATGAGGGGGAGCCACAAATGGTGGAAGGTCAAGAAGGAGTTCATGTTAAGATTTTACTTATGCCTCAAAATGAGGGGGATATTCAACTGGAAGGAGGTTAAGAGTTTGAATCTGAAGTTCAGATTGAGGAGGATCCTCAAAGAAAAAGATAAAGAATTGATAATATGGAGCATATATATTGGACTTGTTCTGGTGAGTGGAATTGACATCCAGGATATATACTATCTGAGCTAGAATATTATTCAGATGAGGAGATGGTAGCTCCTCCTACTCCACAATTTGATGTGGAACCGACTACTCCTACATCATCTACCTTTCCCACTAGTGATGAACCTTTTGAACCTTTTGTGCCTAGTGACTATGTCACCAAGGATAATCATGAATTATTCAAGGGTGATGTGGGTGAATCTTTCGGATCTTCTATTCTAGTCAGAAATGAAGCTAATACATCTGCGAGTACTTGAGATTCATATTCTTCTTGGATTACTGGAATGGTAATTCCGTAAATACTATTAAACCTAACGACTACATCCAATACCATTGTGAGAAGGAATTCAGTGCTTAGAGAAGAAGTGAAAGAAAATGGTTAATGAAATAGAATCCCTATCAAATAATTTTAGAACCACACTTGGTGGTTTTATGTAGGTTCATAGGAATCTAGTTACATATATTCATAATAACGATTTGATAAATTTGAAAGATGATCTTGGAAAATATGATTTTGGGTGCATCCAGTTCTAGATTTACTAGGCATGTTGCTAATATGGGTTCTTTTAGGAATGTGATAAGAGAATATCTCAAGTCCATTCATACTGAATCTGATAAAGTGTCTCCTTCCAAATTGAAAAGTAATAGTGACCATGTATATAACATGGTGAGACAATGTGAATATGAGAAAACTGCTTCTCAAAATGAGATTAGGGGAAAATGGACTATTATTTTTTTGAAATCAATACAAAGAATGATTTGAATAACAACTTTTAGTATTTGGATAAGAACCTCAATATTCCACCAGTGACTAATGCATCCAAAAAACCAATGATCCAGTTAAAGGATTTTACTCCCACATTGGAAAAGTTCATGGAATACAAGGAGGATTTTGAAAAGGCCATGTAGTATAAGGGTGAAATCATAAATTATTGTATCATGATTTTGAAGACTTACTTTCATGTATAGTCTAAGGATATATTGGTCCATGCTGCCGAATCCATATGACCTTGTTCATTGCCTCCTGCTCAGATAATAGTGTCTCAAACCCTATCTCAGATCAGGACAGTGATCCAAGAGCAGCCTCAGAGACGTGTTTTGTTAGTGTAGAGACCAATCGTTGTACCTAATGCCCATGTATGAGTTTCATTACCTGGTGTATCCATTCGATCAACCCTTCCTGCAACAACAACACCACCTCTTAACCCCACTATTGACCCTTCAAACATAGGGAAAGCTCCTCAGTTTCCCAAGACATAGATGCGGATCATTCTTTGATAGAGATCTGTACTTTTATTTTTGATGAGTTTATTTTATGGTTGTACTCTTTTTGTACATTCATGAATAGATGTTTGTCTTCACTATGTTTCACTTTTACTTGTGTCATTTTTCTTTATCCTTTATGATTCTTTTAACCATTTTTCTAATCCCATATGCGGGATAAAATCTATGGATGACATAGAATTTTAACCTAAGGGGAGTACTCAACATGGAATATGAAAGATGGAATGTAATCAATAGAGAATATATATATATATATATTCTATCTATGATATAAATTACTAAGAATGATCTAATATAACTTACTATGGGGGGAGCATGAACGTGATCTGATATAACTCTCTTGTAAGGACCTTCTATATGTGCTCAGCTACAATTATTAAGGGGGTTATAAAAGGAAATACCTTATATTTATATTCAGAATTCACACTTACTATTGGTATGCTAATCCAAGTCATTAATATTCCTTAACATCAGGTATAAATCATTAATGCCAAGATTTTTGATTATCAAAAAGGGGGATATTGTTGGACACCATTGTGAGATAGTTGTTTTAATAATCACAAATCATGCCAATTTACAAATCCAAATACTTCACAAATTATGTCCTAACAAATTCTAATCATGTCAATGAATATTTATAAATGAATAAATTATGTCACATGGTATAATAAATTGATATAATTCAATAGATTATGGATATTTATGTTTCAATATATTTACAACTGTATAGTTACATGAAATTATGAATATCACTTAATCTGGTATAGTTCTGTATAAGACAGACACAATTTAAGTTTCTCAAAGTCACTGACATCGATTGGTTCAAAGGAGTAACTGATGGATGACTCATCGATGACGACTCAACAATTAATTAAGGCACCGATGTTGGAGTCACCGATATAACAAACAATACAGTGATGGAGAAGTCACTGATGATCGGTCACACTGATAGTTCAAGTGACTCACTTGTAGATGACTTACCATTGGGCCATCCTCCAATAGATCAAAGGACCTACCGATGGATGAGTCACAGATGGGTGACATACCTATATTTCAATGGACTTATAGATGGATGACTCACCGATGGGAGACACACCATTAATTCAGAATGAGTCACCGATGAGGACTCACCAATGTCGGGACAGGCCGATAGTCCAAATGACTCAATGATGCCCAGAGTCACTGATACAGATGGAAAGGAGTCACCGATACAGATATTCATAGATGATAATAGACCAATGCTAATGACTCACTAATACTTATGACTCACTGATAGTCGTAAAGAACTGTTTTTATATTATTAATTCAAAATTATATCTAACGGTCATATTTAGAAAAATTAATTTATGTAACATTATTTAATGTTTTTTGTATTATATTCAGAAGACAGTATAAGGTACATGAATTTGGGTAAATCATTATGTTTGTTGGACCTCAAATTATAAAAGGGTTACAAGTTGGAATGTTCAAAAACACACACAATACACGCAAAAGAGTAGCCAGAAAATAAAACCAATGAATTGTGGAAACTCTCGAGCATTCATACAAAACCCAAGAATTCAAAAGGAAATAAATATGGAGAGATCAATAAATCAAGCTCAACCTTCTGAGCTAACATGAATTTATATAGAATAATAATCCAAACATCTTATTCTCCAAGAATCCAGAACATAGAGGCTACGAAAATCTGTTTTAGAGTCAACTTCTAGAAGATGAAATGAACATCAATTCCACTACAAAAAATGAGTCCAGAGTTGTACTGCATAGAACATATATCCTTATAAAAATATATCAACATATTTATCTCTATTGTGTTCATTTATATACATTTTTGAGTAGTGTGTGTATCTGTCTGTAACACACACACTGTCTCTTGTGCATAACTAGACGATACTTGATATCCTCAATCTCACAATCTATTTATCCTTTTGTATCCAACATATAACTATGTAAGAGGTCTTGTGTGACCTATTTTTTGTTTTTTACAAGAAGAACTGTGGTAGAGGTTATTTGTGACCTGGATAGCCCTGTGTACTATTATGAACCCTGATCCAGGGTGTGGATCAATCTTGTTTTTTTATTTAAATTGCCTGGTGCTAGGTGATCACCAAGTGGAGAGGATTATGTCTTAGCTTGAGACTGAACCTCTTGTTTTGAAGTCCACTGTTCCAATTTTTTTCTTTTACTATGTTTTATAACAAACATCAGTAAAAAAATCAAATTCTAATAGTTATTTTAGCAAGTGTTAATAACTATTTTGAACCAGTAGGTTAGTTTCAAAAGTTATAAAAAACATTTGATTAATATAGCTGAGAACTAATACATATCATGATAATTTAATTTAAAAATTCAGGACACTTATTGTAACACCCCATTCTTTCATAGTATGTTATCTCATTAAAATAATTCAATAACTTGCGCTACAAGTAACACCGAGTTCGAGCGCACCGCAAATTACCAAACTAGCCATTCAAATAGAAGTTATGAATAGTACTTAATGCATTTTGAATCTTATATACTCTATATAATTTTAACATACAATTTATGTTTTTCTTATACATAATATGTGAACAAATTCATTTTTTAGATAAAATAAGTATTTTTCAAAAAAATGAAATTTTACCACCGTTTAATGAAGAACCCTTTTTAAAACCAATATTTGACACTTTTATATATTAAATTTAATGAAATTAAAGTCTTCTACAGAATTGGGACATAAAACATTAGTTTGGATAAATTTTTGTTACTTTTCTGATAACATTAATATTGTCATGAATAATGAAAAATACAAAATTTTAATTGAAAACTACTATTTTAATATAAATAATTTATAGTGATAAATTATGCATTTGAATAGTCTGGAAGTATAATTTGATTATGTTTTTATCATTTAATAAAATTTAGGTTATTATAACTAATTTCACATTTAAATTTGACATATATACATGTTAATATTTTGATAGTTTTTACTTTTAAAAACCCCGCTTTTTTGGTTTTGACAACAGAAATTAATTTTAAATTAATTAATGCTACTTCTCTGTTTTGAATTTGATAACATAGAATTCATTTTTTAATTTATAATATCAAAATTACCTTAAGGTGAATTTTTGGTATTTTTTGAAAAACATCTAATTTTTAATGAATAGTGAAAAACACTGCGTTATTGTTTAAAGATGACATTTTTGTTAATAATTATTTATTTTATTTAGAATTATTTTAAGTCAAAATATATATTTTTTACCTATATAAGTACAATGTAATTCATTTGATTTATTTTATAATAATATTATATTATAAATTATTATTGAACTTCTTACCGTCTTTTACCCACCTTTTAAGAGCATTTGTAAATTTGCGTAAAACATAATTTTACCGCTTTTGTGAGTTGAATTTCAAAAATATGAAAGACACAGTTGAAATTAGTATATAAAATGTTGTTCAATAAGATAAAATTATTTTTTTGTGAATAGTAACTTTTGACTTTTATTTATCATGGTTAAAACTAAATAGGATGATTAAGGATAAAAATGATATTATAATTACCATAACATGTGTCCTAATTATATTGGGTAAAATAATTTCGAACAAAAACAACCTTAGTAATAAAATATGATACTTTATCTCCACTGGGATTATATTAGGACTTTCATTATTATTTTATTTAAAGAAGAGTTAAAAGTGTTAAATTCTATGTTTATTAACTAAACAATTTTTTATATAGGGTTACACATAAGATAAATTCGACTATAAATATTCATTATAAAGATAAAAAGTGTTCCTAAATAATGGTATTTTTTATTATTTTTAGACATTAAATAATTAAATTTATTTAAGACACAATGATGATACAGTAATTACATTATTAATGAAAAAATCAAACAAATGGTATTATAAATATTAAAATAAATATAATTTCAAAGTTTTTATGAAATCGAAGGATTTTATAGGTTAATATGGCATTTTATAGTTGATTATATAAATTTTTTCCAAAGTGATAATGTTTTTATGAATTTCACAAATACAAAAAACCAAATAGTGTCAAAATTGAGAGAAATTAATTTTTAAAACAAAAACTTTATTATTGGTTGATATAATATTCATAAAACTATAAGGATAATCAAAAGGGATTAAATAATATTATATATGTAATTAATGAACCACTTGTGGTTCTCTTGGAAGTTTATGGTTTATTTATTAACCATATAGTTTAAGAATACAAGAAGACACACTAAAGGTTAAACAATTTAACTAAGAGTTAAATCTAAATGATAAGGTTAAAATGGTAACCTAAACTTGTCTAAAACCTATTGGTTGAGAGTATTTCGACCCACAACCCCCTTATCTTTGAAATAAATCATTTTATAGCAATTATTAACCAAATATTATTTTATTATAAACTAATATTTCAAGCTTTTCCTAAGGTGACCCTCACCCCTCTTATAAAAGGGAACCTCTCCTTCTCTCCAAATCACACCTCCAAAGCCATTTGGATCAACCAAACTATGACCAAATATCCTCCTAACTTCCCTAATATCAACCTATAGTCCTTAATTTTATCTGAAATCCAACCTAAGGATCCCTTTTGATCAACTCAAAAGGAAACACCCAAAGAAGAGCTAATAATTTCCCCACCCTCTTTCAAGTTCTTTTCTTCTTCCACTTCCTCTTTCTTTGTTTTTTCCATAACAAAATAATAACTCTAATACCTCATACATACTTTGATGTTATTATAAATATGGTACAACCATATTCGTTATTATAAGGCTCAAGCCTTAAAAATTACTTAATCTTAAGTTATTACAAGAATACACATTGAGGATCTTTTCAGGTTTAGAGTTTTAGAGAATTAGATCATAAATCATGCATTTCATTCCACATTTAAACAAGGTGGTTGCATAAAAGAATTTATTAATTTTTTTAAACCAAATGATACTTATTTAAAATAAAACTTGGTTTCTTTCTTGACACTTCCTCGACACTATAATCACATCATGTACCTTTCTCTTCACCTGTGAAAAACATTTTAAAAACTTGGGATGAGCATAAAAAGTTTAGTAAGGGATATAAAAATATGGAAAGAAAACATTAGTCCATGTATACATAAGAATCAATGAAATCATAGTGTACTCATAAAACATAAGAACATTAACATACCTCATGAAATCATAAGATTTATGAAAAACGCATAGAAATCATAAGACATAAAGGTAACTTGAGGGCATTCATAACATTCTTACATAGGGAGTAACCCTCATGGTTACGTTTGGGATACCCATCATAGTATATTCCCTAAATCTCTTCTTAGAAACCTTAGTATTTGACTCTTTCGCATTACCCAATACATTGTAGAGATATATCGAGATCACCCACCCTTAGTTTATCATAAAACCACCCATCTTCATAAATAATAACCAAGAACCACAACATAATCGTATCACATAAAACATGCATAAAGGAAATATTACATTTCCACATTTCAATCAAAAAATATCAATACAAAACATTGATATAATAAAAACATTATCAAAACCATTTTCAATACCAAAATAAAAGAAAAGTAAAACATGGTATTTATTTTTTATTTTAAAAAATTTATGGCATGTAGAGGAATCCAAAACTCAAATAATGGTCACGGCGGCGGATAAGTTGTTGTTACCGCATACTTAAGACAAAACATTCCTTTTTTTGTTTATTAAAAAGATTCATATAAAAATATTCCTTTTGAATAAAATTAAAATTAAAAGGGGTTTATACACCATATAAAAGAATGTTGTGTATAAAACAAAATATGCCTTAATACAAAGAGATTGAGACGAAGTCCCTTACCTCGTGTCCGACTTGACACAATCATTCTTTAATCTCTTGAATAATAAACTACAGTTAATTTCTACTTGATTAAGAACCTTTTTCAAGATCATTATTCCTTTCATATCACTTATTACCATGTTATGAACATTATGTAATTTTTTAAGTTAATAACGGTCATTTTGACGATCTTTGGTACTTGAGAGAAAAATAAACATATTATAATTACACGATGTTCATGTGGTAAAATATCCATTATATCCAGAATTATATTCATGATGATGATATCATATATATCATATATATCTAGTATATACATGAGTTTATAATATTACATAACATTTAGATGTAATAAATGAAATGCACCGTTCATGGAGACGGTAAGCCGTACGTACGCATGAACGCTACTTTAATTTCTATTTAGTATTTACTGGAATTAAATCACAATGATATAAAGGTATATTATAATTCCATTATAATAAAATATATAATATCATTAACTCCATCTCTTATACATCCCACATATGGCATTAACGAATCAAATCACTTTGAGGGGGCGGAAGTACGCACTTCCTAAAATGTAATTATCGCATTTACCCATAATAGAAACCATAAATATATGACATAAATGAAAATAAAGAATCATAAGGAAAACATAAACATAATATATATCATATAAAAATAGAGTGAAATCTTAATAGCCACCATGAAAGGTGTTAAAAGAAGATTGAACAATCATCGTTTCGTGAGGCATAAATTCGCAATTCACAGAAATAGTATGTTCTTTAACCATTTGAAGGGTGTGTGTGTAATTGTAGCTCGAATCCTTCTCATAAAGTCATACTAGTATATTGAATATTATGTTTTTGTTACAAAATAAAGTAATAAAAAGAGTTTAGGGTGGTGGAAAAGCAAAATAAAACAAAAGAACATTATAGAAGACTTTACCTTTAAATCGGGTAACTCCCCTTGGTTTGAACCAAAAAGGTTTCTTGAAGAGCTTTATGTCTAAGGTAAGGCTTCTATGATGCATATATGTATGTGGATAGATATGATGAGAAGAGTTTGTTTGAGCCAAGGGCTTGAAATGTGAGGGTAAGGATGGTAGAGGTGGGGGCCTTTTATAAGCGGGAGCAAGGGCACTCTTGGAAATTCTTGAAATGTTACTTTATTTTAAAATGAGGTTCGGATTTCAAAGGTCCCACACAGATATATTTTGAGGATAATGTTATAAGGGCTCTAAATCCACCCATACAATTGGTTTTTGAAAAGTTTAAGTCTTATATTTTACATTATCTTTTCATTTTATTTAAATCGTTCATTAATGTGGTAATCGCTGCATCATCATGGTGTCATAAATAAATTAATTTATTTAATGTATAAAAATTATAAAAAAATACTATGATGTAGGAAATATTTTTAGATTTCTAATGACTATTTATAGTCTAATATATCGATTACACATACAAAACTAATTTCTTTTTACTTAGGTGTTACATACTTTTGTGATATTCCCCTTTCTTTAAAAATAAAATGATAAAGTGTCACTATCACCCAAAGGTGATTCTATGGGGTCCCTAAGTTGGCACAAGGAATCCCATGGTCTGACATGACACAACCAGTAGAATTAGGACACATTTTGTGGTTATTTGTTATTATTATGATATTATTTTATTATCCTTAACTACCCGATTACTAATTAATCATGATAATTAAAGATAATTACCATCGTTACTATTAATAATGTCCAAAAACAAAAGGGTCTTAATTACATAATTTGAAAATTCTAATTCCAAACATGGAATCCATTTTTCCAAATTACAAACACAGATTTTGCGGTAATTAATTTTAAATTAATTTTCGTTGTCAAAACAAATAGCTGGATTTTTTGAAACAATATCTATTAAAAGTTTGACACTTGTTTATACCCAATTCCATAGTGAAATTCACTGAAATGAACAACATTGGATTAAATGGTAAAAATATATTCTGTTTAAAATTTAAAACCAAGGGAAAAGATATCCTAACCATATAATTAATTTGATGAAAAATCAGTTTTGAAGTAAACTGCAGTATTTTCAACTATTCATTAAAAAATGAATATTGTCAGATTAATACTAAAAATTCATCCAAAGTAAATTTCAATGTCCCAATTTAAAAGAATAAGTTTATTTTGACAAATATAGCTTATAAAATTATCAATATTAATATTTGAAAATGGTTTTCTATCAAAAGTCAGTAAAACAATCTTTTAAAAAAAATTAGAGTATTCCATGCTTAAGATTGGATTTATTCTCATTTTAAGCCTCTAAAACACTATCTAATTCATAAATAGACATAGATATGAAAATCAATATTTATTTACTTACTTGGGGATGTTATATCCTTACCCCCTTTAGAAAATTGTGTCCCCGCAATTTATTTACTTATCGAATAAGTGGGGGTATTTATCCCTCAATGCATTTTCAGATTCCCATGTTGCCTCTTAAATCATGTTGGTTTTCCACAAAACCATTACTTCATGAATCACCTTATTCTGCAATACTTTCTCCCTATGGTCATGAATCTGGACCAGTTTTTCCTCATAATATATATTCTCTTCTAGCTGAAAAACCACTGGACTCAAAACATGAGATGGATCTGGCATGTACTTCCATAACAATGAAACATGAAAAACATTGTGTACCGGAGATAAACTCGGAGGTAAAACCACTCGGTATGCAACTGATCCAACTCTTTCTACGATTTCATGTGGTCCAATGAAATGGACTCATATTTCCTTTCTTACCAAATCACATCACACTTTTCCATGTAGATACTTTGACAAAAACATGATCACCTACCTCAAAAGAGAGATCCTTCATCCGGTTATCTGCATAACTTTTCTGCCGACTCTGAGCTGTTCTCATGTGCTTCTGAATTAGCTGGACTTTTTCTACCAACCCTTCTACCAATTATGCTCCCATCAACTTCATTTCACCCACTACATCCCAAAAATATGGGTTTCAACACTTCTTCCCATATAATGCCTCAAATGGTGCCATCTGTATACTGTAATGAAAACTGTTATCATAAGAAAACTCAACCAAAGAAAGATTTTGGACCCAACTTCCCTGATAATCCATCGAACAAACACGTAGTATATCCTCCAAAGTCTGAATTGTTCATTCTGACTGCCCATATGATTGAGGATGAAAAGTTGTACTAAAATTTAATTTAGTACACAATGACCTTTGAAGGACTTTCCAAAAGTTAGATATAAACCTGGGATCATGATTAGATACAATGGATAGGGTAACTCCATGTAACCTGACTATCTCTTTAACATACAAATGATAAAGTTGATCTAGAGAAAAAGTATCTCGTATAGCAAAGAAAATGAGCCGATTTATTCAAGCGATCAACAATAACACAGATTTCATTGTTACCTTGAGGTGTATTCAATAATCCCACAACAAAGTCCATGGATATATTCTCTGATTTCCACTTTGGCACTGGTAAAGGCTGAAGCATCTCTTTCGGTAACTACCACTCTACTTTTACCTATTGACAAGTCAAACATTTAACAGTAGAGTCAGCAATGTCTCTTTTCATTCCTTCCCACTAGTAATACTCCCGAAGATCCCTATACATCTTAGTACTGCCTGGATGAACTGAAAATGGAGAACTATGAGCTTCACATAACAACTCTCTCTTCAACTGTGAATCACAAGGCACACACAATCTCTTCCCAAATCTCCAAACACAATAATTATCAATGTTGAATTCGGGAAACATACCCTTTTGAACCGGCTCTACCTTTTTCTGCGACTCACTCTCTTGCTTCTGTGCTTGCATTATTCTATCTGATAGAGAAGATTTCACTGATACCTGAAAAAAAACAGAAGAACATCCTACACCAACAACTTCTATGCCAAATTTCATCAAATACATAACCAAAGGATGACATTCCAAATGTAACATGGTTAATGAAGCATTACCTTTTTGACTCAAAGCATCAGCCACTTTATTTTATTTTCACTGCTGGTAATGAATTGCACAATCATAATCCTTGATTAATTCTCGCCATATCCTCTGTCTCATTTTCAATTCTTTCTGAGTGAATATATACTTTAAACTTTTTTTGATAGGTATATATTTCACACTTTACTCCATACAAATGATGCCTCCAAATTTTTAAAGTGAAAACAACAACAGCTAATTCCAAATCATGTGTAGGGTAATTTACCTCATGAGTTTTCAACTGATGTGACGCATAATCAATTACCTATTCATTCTGCATTAGGACTCAACCAAGTCATTTCAATGAAGCATCACTGTAGATAACCAAATAACCATTCCTGAAAGGTAGTGCCAAAACTGGAGCATTCACCAATCTTCTTTTGAATTCTTGAAAACAATCATCACATTCTTTTGTCCAGATAAACTTAACACCCTTCTGAGTTAGCTTAGTCATTGGACTAGATAACCGTGAAATTGTTTTAACAAACCTTCGGTAACAGCCTTCCAATCCAAGAAAACTATGAATCTTGGTTACATTTGTGGGTCTTGGCCATTATTCAACAACCTTTGTTTTTGTAGGATCAACAGTTATTCCATCTTTAGAAACAATGTGATCAAGGAAACAAATTGTTTCCAACAAAAACTCACACTTTTTTAATTTCCCATAAAATTTCTATTCTTTTACAGTTTGCAAAATAACCATTAAATGTCTTTCATGCTCCTCTTTAATTTTATAAAACACGAAAATATCATCAATGAAAACAACCAAAAACTTATCCAAGAAATCATGGAAAATTATATTCATAAGTTCCATCAATAGAGTAGGTGCATTAGTTATCTCAAAAGGCATTACTACAAATTCATAATGGCCATATCTTGTACGAAACGCAATCTTCAGAATATCTTCTTCCCTTACCTTCAACGGATGGTACCCCGATCTCCAGTAAATATTTGAAAAATAATGAGCTCCCTGGAGCTGATCAAACAAATCATCGATATGAGGTAATGGATATTTGTTCATAACAGTGAGGTTATTCAATGATCTATAATCAATGAAAAGTCTTATTGAAACATATTTATTTTTAAAAAGTAAGACAAGATCACCCCATGGTGATGTTCTAGGTTGAATAAACCTTTCTCTAATAAATCTTGCAATTTCTCCTTCAACTCTAAAATTTCAATTTGAGCCATTCGATAAGGGGGTTTTGAAATTGGCTTTGCATCAGGAACTAAGTCAATAGTAAATTCAACTTCTCGATATGGTATTATTCCACGAAACTCATCAGAAAATATATCAGGATACTCATTTACCACTGGCACCTCATTAATCTGAACGGTTCCATTATTTTCGACATTATGTGCAAGGTAACATTCATTTCCATCTTCTACAATTTTCTTAGCCTCTTGATATGTTATCAACAGTAAGGGTTCATTCTTGTACACAAACTGAAAGTCTTTTTGAAAATAAAATTCTTTAGCTCTACAATAAATCTTATCATGGTAAACAGAGATCCAATCCATACCTAGGATAACATAAAAAACAACTAGAGGTAAAACAATAAGGTTTGCAAGTAGGTTCATTCCATGGATAAGGATGGGAATATTCTTATAAATTCTTGTGGCCTCAACATTTCCCCTAGGTGTTTTTTCCAAAATTTCAGGAGTCATTTCATGAGATGGTATTCCCAATTTACTAGAAAATTTTTTTACAGATGAAATAATGTGTAGACCCTGAATCAAACAACACACTAGAATAATCTGAAAAAACAAACAAAGTACCTGATACCAATTAATTTGATGGCCCAACATCTACTAAAGAAGTTTTAAAGGATTTCACCACACCCTTCTTCTTGTAGTCGGACTGCTTCCCATCATTTGAGCTCTTTATCGAACACTCGTTTGAATAATGACCCATCTCGTTGCACTTGAAACATTTCACTAACTACAAATCAGATTTGGTCATACAATCACCCTGATCTTTTTCAGTACAATCACGAGCCTTATTTAACATCTTACCACATCGGTAGCACTTTCCAGAATTCAAAAGACATTCCCCAGCATGATTTTTACCACATTTATCACAAACTGAAAATTTAGTTTTCTTACCATCAGACCATTTTGAAGGATTCTTCCCTTTCTCATGCCACATCGGTCTCTTATTCTGTAGGTTGTTATAGAACACTTGGTCTTCAGAAAACTCCATTTCCACCTTCTCAGCACATCTAACAAGCTTTTCATAACTTTTGAACTCGCGAGCAGTTAAATCCCTTCGATATTTTGGCTTTAATCTTGAGTAAAAATGATTGATTTTACTATCAAGGTCTCGGATAAAATTTGGAGTATACCTTGCCAATCGAGTGAACCTTTCTTCATAAGCAGCCACTGAGTCGTCCTCTTTCCTGAATTCAAAGAAATTTTTCCATCCTAAGTCGAACATCCTTAGGAAAATATTTCTCTAGAAACATACATTTGAATTCATCTCAGTCAAGAGCATCAATCTCATAAGCGTCCCTGATATTTTTAACCATCGACCACCACTGATCTGCTTCACCCTCCAAACGGTAAATAGCAAGACTAACCTTTTGATTTTCTGAAAACCCCATGACATCGAAAATCTTCTCTAGTGCTTTAATAAACCCTTCACCATGCATAGGTTTAGATGATCCTCTAAATGATGGGTGATGTTGCCTCATGAAGTGTTCCACCACTGACATGTTCCTCTACGGTTGATCTGCCTGATCTCGTGCATGGATACAACCACCATTTATCGCTTGAGTCAACTGCGCCATTGCAGCAACAAACTGTTCAGTTCCAATTCTGACTATCTCAGGATGCTGATTCAGAAGGTCATTTCCATCTGTATGCCTTCCTATCACTGCTTCCCTGTTTCTAATATAGAAAACCATCCTGAACAAACATGTCTTAGATGAAGCAACATGGTAATATTCAAATGCTATATCATTTCAATCTGAATATAAAAAAAATATTTTTGGATAATCATTTAATAGAATTCTAACTCATAAAGTTATTTAAATCGACCTCTGATACCAACTATAAGGCCCCAGCCTTAAACATTACTTAATCTTGAGTTATTACAAGAATACACATTTAGAATATTTTCAGGTTTAGATTTTTAGAGAATTAGAACATCAATAATGAATTTCATTCCACATTTAAACAAGGTGGTTACATAAAAGACAGTATTCATTTTTTCCACCAAAGGAAACATATTTAAAATAAAACATGGTTTCTTTCTTGACACTTCCTCAACACTATCATCACATCATGTAGTTTTCCCCTGACCTATGGAAAACATTTCAAAAACATGGGATGCGCATTAAAAGATCAGTAAGGAATATAAAAATATGAAAATAAAACATTAGTCCATGTATACATAAGAATCAATGAAATCATATTGTACTCATAAAACATAAGCACTATAAAATACCTCATGAAATCATAATATTTATGAAAAATGCATAGAAATAATAAGATATAAATATAACTTGAGGTATTCATAGCATTCTTACATAGGGAGTAACCCTCATGGTTACGTTTGGAATACACATCACAGTATATTCCCTAAATCTCTTTGGAGAAACCTTAGCGTTTAACTCCTTCGCGTTACCCAATGCATTGGAGAGCTATATTGGGGTCACCTGCCCTTATTTTATCATGGAACCACCCATCTTCATAAACAATTCCCAAGAACCATAACATAATCGTATCATATAAAACATGCATAAAAACATTATATTTCCCCATTTCAATCACAAGATATCAATAAAACACATTGATAAAATAAAAACATTATCAAAAAAAATTTCAATACCAAAATAAACGAAAAATTAAAACATGGTATTTATTTTATATTTAAAAAAATAATGACTTGTAGAGGATGCTGAAACTCAAATAATGGTCATGGCGGCGGAGAAGTCGCTATCGCTGCCTAGGTATGACAAAACATTCCTTTTTTCATTTAGTAAAATTATTCGTATAAAAATATTCCTTTAGAATAAAAGTAAAAGTGAAAGGGATTTATACACCGTATAAAATAAAGTTGTGTATAAAACAAAATATTCCTTAATGAAAGGAGATTGACACGAAGTCCCTTACCTCTTGTCTGACTTGACTCGATCATTATTAAATCTCTTGAATAATAAACTAGAGTTAATTTCTACTTGCTTAAGAACCTTTTTCAAGATCATTATTGTTTTTATATCACTTATTACCATGTTATGAGCATTATGTAATTATTTAATTTAATAACGGTTGTTTTGTCGATCTCTGGTACTTGAGTCAAAAATAAACTTCTTATAATTACAAGTTGTTTATGTGGTAAAATATCCATTATATCCATAATTATATTCAGGATTTAGATATCATTTATATCATATATATCCATTATATACATTCATTTATAATATTACATAACATTTAGAGGTAAGAAATGAAATGCACCTTTCCTGGAGACGGTAAGTTGTACGTACGCATAAACGCTACTTTCATTTATATTTCATATTTAATGGAATGAAATCATAATGATATAAAGGAATATTATAATTATAGTATAATATCTTATATAATATCATTAACTTCATCCCTTATATGTCCCACATATGTCATTAACAAATCAAATCACTTTGATGGGGCGGTAGTCCGCACTTCCTAAAATGAAATTATTGCGTTTACCCATAATGGAAACCATAATGGTATACAATAAATGAAAAATAAAAAATCATAAGGAAAACCTAAACATAATATATATCATATATATATATATTGACATCTTGATGGCCACCATGAAATGTGTTAAAAAAATATTGAACAATCATCGTTTCGTGAGGCATAAATTCGTCATTCACAGAAACAGTATGTTCTTTAACCATTAAACGAGAGTGTGTGTAAGTGTAGCTCGAATATTTCTCATAAAAACATCCTAGTATATTGAATATACTGGTTTTGTTACAAAATAAATTAATAAAGAGAGTTTATGGGGGTGGAGAAGCAAAATAAAACAAAAGAACATTAGAGAAGACTTTACCTTTAAATCTGGTAACTCCCCTTGGTTTGAACCAAAAGGGTTTCTTGAAGAGCTTTCTGCCTAAGGTAAGGCTTATATGATGAAGAGAGGGATGTATATAGATAAAATGAGCAGATTTTGGCCAATCCAATGGCTTGAGAGGTGTGGGTAAGGAGGGTAGATGTGGGGGCCTTTTATAAGAGGGAGGAGGGGCACTCTTGGAAATTCTTGAAATGTTACTTTATTTTAAAATGAGTTTCGAATTTTAAAGGTCCCACAAAGATATATTTTGAGGATAAGGTGATAAGGGTTATAAATACAGCCATCCAATTGTTTTTTGAAAAGTTTATGTCTTATATTTTACATTATCTTTTCATTTTATTTAAATCATTCATTAATGAGGTAATCTTTGCATCATCATGGTGTCATAAATAAATTAATTAATTTTATGTATAAAAATAAAAAAAACTGTGATGTATTAAATATTTTTATATTTCCAATGAATATTTATAGTCTAAGATATTGTTTACATAGACAAAACTAATTTTTTTTTACTTAGGTGTTACATACATTTGTGATATTCTCTTTTCTTTAAAAATAAAATGATAAAGTGTCACTATCACCCAAAAGTGATTCCATGGGGTCCCTAAGTTTGCACAAGGCATACCATGGTCGGCCATGACACAGCCAGTAGCATTAGAACAAATTTTTGGGTCATTTTTTATTATTATGATATTATTTTATTATCCTTAACTACCTGATTACTAATTAATCACGATAATTAAAGATAATTATCTTCGTTACTATTCATAACTTCCAAAAACAAAAGCGTCTTAATTACATAATTCGGACCTTCTGATTACAAATATGGAATCCATTTTACCAAATTCCAAACACAGAAATTTCAGTAATTGATTTAAAAATAATTCCCATTGTCAAAACAAATAGCGGCTTTTTTAAACAATGTCTATCAAAAGTTTGACACTTGTTTATGCCCAATTACAAAGTGAAATTAATTTAAATGACCAACATTGGATTAAATGGTAAAAATATATTCTAATTAAACTTTAAAACTAATTAAAAAGATAATATTTCCATATAATTAAATTAGATGAAAAGGTAGTTTTGAAGTAAACTACAGTATTTTCCACTATTCATTAAAAAGTGAACATTGTTAGAAAAATACCAAAAATTTATCCAAGTTTAATTTAAATGTCCCAATTCTAAAGAATATGTTTATTTTGAAAAATAGAGATTATAAAATTGTCAATATTTAGATTTAAAAATTCTTTTCATCAAAAGGCAGTAAATCAATCTTTTAAAAAAATTTGAGTATTACATGCTTAAGATTGGATTTATTCTCATTTTAAGACTCTAAAACACTCTCTAATACATAAATAGACATAGATATGAAAATACATAATTCTTTACTTACTTGGGATGTTACAGTTATTATATCCATCCTATAAATGAAAAAGTCACCATACGTGCGTACGTACGGCTTACCGTCTCCACATCATGGTGTAGTTTGTTATTCAAACACTTCATTATTTAGATGGGTATAATAATGAGTATAAAATATGTAAATAATAAATATAACATGTTAATGATTCTATATATATGATATACCATCCAATTAAAAATGATTTCACCATCAATATAATGATATTGTCACTCATGCTTATGTATGGATTACCGTCTCCACGACGCGATGAGATTCATAAACAGTGTTTATGCGTACGTACAGCCTACCATCTACATAAACTGTGTTTTCCATTTCATATATCTATCTATTATAAATATTTATATTATAAATATACATGATATATAAATCATTTGTTATATTCTTGAAGTATGTGAATCATGATCTAAATGATACGATTAAGAATAACAAGTTAAAACATTTACGATAAGGAAAGCGATTATTACCCGAAATGTTAATTTAACATAGAAATCATTATTAAATGGGTATATAATGTCATAAATGAATCATTTATGATATAATAAATATGAATATGGTTCGGGTATAATTTAATAACATAATATGGTCCTTATACAAGAGGCTAAACGTACCCTTGACCAAAGGAAAGTGCAAGGTAAGAGTTATTTCCTCAATCTCATTATTATTCGACATTGTTTATGTGTAAGTATTTACTAGGGAATATTTATCATCGATGACCATATTTCATTAAAATGTTTTCAAAATGAATATTTTAAGGTTTTATGGGAGGGTATATTTAACTAGATCATTATTTTAAATGTTTTAAATATTTATCCTTATAAATCCTTTTAACTAATGTCTATGTTTTCAAAATGATTTTAAAGATTTATTTATATAGACATGAATATTTTGAAATGATAATTATTTTCAAAAGTTTAAAAGTGGTAAGGGACACTTTGATTCAAAAATATCTTTTAAATTACTTCATTTATAAATGAGTGACTTTTAAATGTTTTCATGAAAAAAGTATATTTCTCTCAAAGATATTTACAAATCATTTTAATCTATGTCAATATACTTTAATGGATTTTAAACTTGTTTGAAGTTGATTTATTATGATAAAAATCTTTTATATTGTATTGAAAGTTTTGTGATATATTTGACTATGGATGTGTTATTTTTATACCATTCATGGTTTATGGTTAAAGTATTGACATTTTGTATGATATTTTTAAAATGAATGTTATATTATGTTTCATACTTTTTATATGAGGAATGTATTGTACGTAGTAGTGATGGGTGGAGCCCTCTATAGCTCCTCGGTGCATCGTTAGGTCTCATGAGACAATTAGATGTGGAATTGGCCCAGGCCTTTCCCAATTTGATATATGGTTTTGGATGAGGCCTTAATCATTTATAGAAATCTTGGACAAAGCCTTGAAAAATGTTTCATAATGTCCGGCATTATACATTCCATCATTATGGAAATAATATTGATGGTTCATGTGGTTATTCGACTAGTATAATACCCATGACTATGTTTTATTATGTAATTACTTTCTCAGCTTATATTCTTTCCATAAAGTGTACATGTTTATTATTTGTAAAGTCATGTTTTTTCAATTATTCACCATGCCCAATGTTTATGTTATTTTATGCTGTATTTCTTACCCTTACTGAGTGTTTGATCTCACCCATTTCTTGTGTTTTATTTTCCCATGATTCCAAGAAATGTATTATTATTGATAAGCAGGGTTAAGCTTTGGGATTAATGGCGTTCTCAAAGGATCATTTATGTTGTGTTTTATTTTTATAATGTGTAATGTAACATTCATGTATGTAATATATCTCTAAGACTGTTAAACTGATTTGTCCTTTGGGACTTGATTCATTGTAATCAATCTAATGTATTAAAATAATGCACCAGCTCTGGGCTTCTGGGGTCGAGGAATTACAGTTGGTTTTATAGAAATTTTAGTACATACCTCGGAAACTAGATTTAGAAAAACTCTTATTAGATAACATTACACTAAGATAGACTCTGAGGATTAGTATAGAATAACTTCCTTGAATTATGGTAATGTAGAGATTTTGTAAATTTTCCATGAAATATATCCCTGTCTGGATACGAATAGGTAGATGCGGCTCTGGAACAAATGGACCTATGAGTTAAAACTCCAACAAGTAGTTTCGGGCTTGACCCGGTGTATCCTAGTACACAACAATAAGCCTTGATTCACTCTTGGTTATGACACTCCTGAGGGATATTCTTTGGATAATTCACATTTTATTCACAAGTCATTATAAAGGATTTAGGAGTCAATTCTTCCTCGAAGAAAAAATTTTATGATTATAGATTAGATGCATAATATTTTCAATTTACCTTAGGTATTTTACAAGTTTAGAATTATGAATTGTGACTCATAAACTAACCAAGTGTATGCCATTATTTAGAAATAGTTCCTAGTCTAAGGAATGCGAATTATATCAATTTGCATGATCGAAATAATAAGAAGGATTGTATCTTTCATGGTATTACACCAAAATTTAAAAGGTAAATAGTCTCCCACATATTCTCATCATATGAAGAAATATTACCATTAATTAATAAGATAATTAATGAATTCTATGAGTCTTGTGGCTTTTAATGGAAGAAAAATAATAAAATGATGGTATAGAGAATGATGGATAAAGGGAAGAGGGGAAAGAAGGATTTTCCCATATTTTATAATTGTGGAAAGAATCACCTTGGTAAATGCTTGAAGGGAATGGATGTTTGTTATAAGTGTGGAGAAAAAGGACACCAAGTAATTTATTTAAAGGGTAAGAAAAAGGTTTCAAATATACAATGCTTCATCTGCAATGAGTTGGGGCACTATGTGAATCAATGTCCAAATTATCAGAGTATGCCCCAAATGATGTTATTGGATAATAATCAAGTTAGGAAACTACTACATATAAAGAGTAATGACTAGTGTTATTATGTTTTTATTAAGTAATTATTTCATTTGTGTTTTGTATCAATGATGTATTGTTATATGACTTATGGAAATAAATCAGGATTTTACTGCAGTACTATTTCATTAAGGATTTCAGATTGTATTGTACCAAGTAAAGTGACATAGTTTCAGGTTAATATTTTTGTAAAATACATGGTTGAAGGAAATGTAAACCATAATATGGTCTTGATACTGAGGTAGTGATTTTGGAATGAGAGATGGTTCATTTGGAAAAATTATATTGAATTTTCTTGACTAACTTGGAATAGATTAATGGTTTGTTTATTTCATCATTGTTGGAATATTCGAAATTTTTGGATGTAAGGAATATATCTAGTATTAAATGAGGAATATGTGAGAATGAATGTAATAAATATGGTTTTATGGTAATTCAAGGTGTTACAATGTTTTAAAATAATACATGATGAAGGTATTCATATGTTATTATGTGGAAAAAGATATCTTCATTTTTTACCTTATAAATTTTGGACTGTGAGTTTGAACAAAAGTATTTTGGATAAATATAAAAGTTTTAATGGATTAATTTTGATGTTGGATACTATTATTAAACTTAAATAATTTCTAAAGTTTTTTTTTGGATTTTTATAAAAAAGGACAACAGAGAGGTCGGGTGATAACCTGTCGCGTTCGGCAAGGGTGCGAGACTTGAACCCACAACCGAAGGGCGACAAGGGTGCATCCCCTACCACTGGCCCACGTGACGTCCTGGTTTATTTAATGTAATTTTTTAAATAGTCTGACAAATAAATTATAAATTCATTTTTCTGAAACCCTATACAATTATAATAAATAGAATATTTTTTTATTCTATAATATTTTGGAGGGAAAGGTGAGCTTGTAGTAGGAATTAGTCGAAGGATGAAACTCTACTTATCATTTATTTTTTTCCCTCTTATTCGATGTATAAATTAATTATAGTACTTTAGGGAAGGGATATTAAACATAAAAATGTGTTATCCTAATACCTTATGTTCATTTGAACTGACGATATTTTAAATCACCATAGATTGATGGATTTGATGCCCTCAATTTTACACTTGTTTGTGATTGTTGACCTCAATAAATCCCTATAAATATTTATTTTTTCTCCAATTATGTGTCTCTAATTTCCACCAATGTTCTTATAATGGAGATCATAATTTGGTGGTGACTTTTTCATTTCCCTTTCCCTCTTATTAAGTCTAAATTTTGTTAAATCAATTTCTGATGTGGGTTTTCCGTAATGGTATTTTTCTATTTTTAACCATTTTTTTGGAAAAACAATTTCAAATTGCAAGGATGCAATTTATTGGATGAGGGGAGAATGTAGCACCCAAATATTTTATATTATGTTATCTCATTAAAGTAATTTAATAACTTACACTGCACGCAACACCGAGTTCGAGCGCACCACAACTTACCAAACTAGCCAATCAAAAAAGAAGTTAGGAATAGTATTAATATCATTTTTAATCTTATATACTCTACATAATTTTAACAACCAAATTATGTGTTTCTTAGACATAATATGTGAACAAATTCAATTTTTTTGGATAAAAGAAGTATTTTTCAAAAAATGAAATTTTACCATCGTTTAATGGTGAACCCTTTTTAAAACCAATATTTTGCACTTATATATTAAATTTAAGGATATTAAATTCTTCTTTAGAATCTAAACATTAAAAATTTATTTTGGATAAATTTTTGCTACTTTTCTGGTAACTTTCGTATTTTGATGAATAATTAAAAATACTAAATTTTAATTGAAAACAACTTTTTTAATCAAAATAATTTATATTAATAAATTTTGAATTTGAATTGTTTGGATGTATAATTAGTTTAAATTTTTATCATTTAATAAAATTTAGGTCATTATAAGTAATTTCACATTTATATTTGACAGAAACACATGTCAATATTTTGAGAGTTTTTACTATTAAAAAACCCGCTTTTTGTGTTTTGACAACGGGAATTATTTTTAAATTAATTAATGCTAATTCAATATTTTCAATTTAGTAAAATAGAATATATTTTTAAATTTGTAATATCAAAATTATCTTAGGGTGAATTTTTTGTATTTTTCTGAAAACATCTAATTTTTGATGAAAAGTGAAAAACATTGCGTTATTATTTAAAGTCGACTATTAATTTAAATATTTATTAAATTTATTTAAATTTATTATAAGTAAAAATAGATATATAGTGCCTATATAAGTTCAATGTAATTCATTGGAGTCATTTTATAATAAAATTATATGTATAAATTTTTATTTAACTCTTTACAGTCTTTTACCCACCTTCTAGGAGCATTTGAAAATTTGCATAAAACTTAATTTTAACGCTTCTGGGAGTTGAATTTCAAAAATCAGAGAAAAACAGTTGAAATTAGTAAGTAAAATGTGGTTAAATAAGATAAATATAATTTTTTTAATATTAACTTTTACTTTTATTTACCATGGTTAAAAGTAAATAGTGTAATTAACGGTAAAAATGTTATTATAATTACCATGACATGTGTCCTAATTCAATTGGATACATTAAATTCGAAAGAAAAAATTAGGAATAAAATATGATCCTTTAGGTCCACTTGGATTAGATTAGTACATTTATTATTTTTTTAGGAAGAGTTAAAGGTTTCAAATTCAATGTTTACTAACTAAACCATTTTTAATATAGGGTTATACATAAGATAAATTAGACTATAAATATTAATTAGAAAGGAATAAAATTTTCCTACATAATGTTATTTTATTTATAATCTTTAGACATTAAATAATTAAATTCATTAATGACACAATGATGATGGAGTAATTACCTTATTAAGGAAATAATCCAATAAATGGTATTATAAATATTAAAAAAAATATAATTTCAATGTTTTTATGAAATAAACGAATTTTATAGGTTAATATGACATTTTAGGGTTTATTAGATAAATTTTTTCAAAGTGATAAGGTTTTTATGACTTTCACAAAAACAGAATACCAAATAGTGTCGAAACTGAAATAAATCAATTTTTAAAACAAATACTATATTATTGGTTGATATAATATTCTTAAAACTCTAATCTTTGTCCAAAGGGATTAAATAATATTCTTATTCTTCCATGGTGGTAGGGGAATCTTCTGTGGTGTGGACTTATTCTGCTTCATAGAAAGGGGTCATGTTCAAGTGCCACGTCGAAGGGACTGCTCCACCAGATGAATCGTGTACAGGTTGGGGCCCTTGTTTTCTTGTTGTGGTCTCTGTGTGCAGGGACGAGCATGGAAACGAGTGTTGCGGTGATGTTTGTGGGATTCAAATGTTTTGTGTGTTGTGTTTTTTTTTCAATGGAAATGAGGTGTGTTCGTTTCTGGTGTGATGGTTTTTTTGGGATGATTTGGATATGCTGCATTCTCTTACTACTTTAGAGACGCTGGATATGGGTTTTTGGAGTGGCGTTTGTTCTGAAGGTGCGCTACGGTTCGTGGTAACTCAGCCTTTCTTGGTGTCTTCGGCTCCAACATTGATGGTTTGTTAGTTTGAAATCTTGAATGGATTTTATCCATTATGGTTGTATGTTTTCAAGTGGTGATGTGGTGAATTGGTGATGTGGTGAGGTCATGTATGGTTTCTCACTTTTTCCTTAAAAGTGTTTGAATAATGAAAAATAATTTTCAGTCAAGAGTTAAATCTAAAAGATAAGGTTAAAATAGTAACCTAAACATGTCTAAAACCTATTTTTTGATAGGATTTAGACCCATAAGAACCTTATCCTCTAACAAAATCATTTCTGAGCCATTAGAAACCAAAAATTATTTTATTATAAAATAATATTTCAAGCTTTTAATAAAATGGCAGTCTCCCCTATTATAAAAGGGCACTTCTCCTTCTCTAAAAATCACACCTCCAAATCCATTTGGCGCAGTAAAACTCTTCCCAAATATCCTCTCAACTTCCGTCACATCAAAATAGAGTCCTTAATTTGATCAAGAAGACAACTTAAGGATCCCTTTTGATCAACTCAAAAGGAAACACCCGAAGAAGAGGTAATAATTTCACCACCCTCTTTCAAGTTCTTTTCTTCTTCCACTTCCTCTTTCTTTGTTTTTTCCATACCAAAATAATAACTATAGTACCTCATACATAATTTTATGTTATTATAAATATTTTATAACCATATTTGTTAATTTATCTATCCAATAAATGAAAAAGTCATCATAGGTGCGTACGTACGGCTTACCATCTTCACGTCGTGGTGTAGTTTGTTATTCAAGCACTTCATTATTTAGATTGGAATAATAATAAGTATAACTGATGTAAATAATAAATATAATATGTTAATTATTCTTTATATATGATTTACCATCCAATTACATACGATTTCACCATCAATATAATGATATTTTTGCTCGTGTGTACGTACGGATTACCGTCTCCACGACGCGATGAGATTCATTTCCATATTCACCATTCAACGATGATTATAAAAATATATATTATTAATAAGTATGTAATATATGACATAATAATTATACTTAATATATATTTATATATTACTGTACTTACATATATCTTATTCACTTACTTCTAATCCATAGAATATGAAAACTGAAACGACGTTTATGCGTACGTATGACCTACCGTCTCCATAAATGGTGTTTTCCATTTCATATATGTATATATTATACATATTTATATTTTAAATATATGTGATATATAAATCATGTGTTATATTCTTGAAGTATTTAAATCATGATGTAAGTGATACGATTAAGAATAATAAGTTAAAACACATATGATAAAGAAAGAGATTATTACCCAAAATGTTAATTAAACATGAAAATCATTATTAAATGGGTAGTATAAAGTCATAAATGATTCATTTATGAAATAATAAATATGAATATTGTTCTGGTATAATTT
Organism: Viscum album; assembly: GCA_963277665.1. Taxonomy (NCBI): domain Eukaryota; kingdom Viridiplantae; phylum Streptophyta; class Magnoliopsida; order Santalales; family Viscaceae; genus Viscum; species Viscum album. The sequence goes on from OY728137.1 coordinate 1,105,838,199, forward strand.
AATAACATATTATTGTCATTATAAAGGAGGTTAAATGTACCCTTGACCTAAGGAAAGTGCATTGTAATGGTTATTTCCTCAATCTCATTATTATCTGAGATTGTTTCTATGTAAATATTTAATATAAAATTTCTATCATTGATATCCATATTTCATTAAAATGTTTTCAAAATTATTCTTTTAAGGATTTAAGGAAGGGTCTATTTATCTTGATCATCATTTTAAATGTTTAAAATTTTTATCTTTCTAAATCCTTTTAATAAATTTCCTTGTTTTCAAAATGATTTTAAGGGTTTATTAATATGGACATGAATGTATTGAAATGATAATTCTTTTCAAAAGTTTTAAAGTGTTATGGGAGACTTTGATTCAAAAATCTATTTTAAATTACTTCATTTATAAATGTGTGACTTTTAAATGTTTTCATGAAAATGGATATTTATCTCAAAGAGTTTTACAAATCATTTTCATCTATGTCAACAACCATTAATGGATTTTAAAATTTTTTGATGTTTATTCATTATGATACAAATCTCCCATATTGTACTGAATTTTTTGTGATATATTTGACTGTGGATGTGTTATATTTATACCATTCATGGTTTATGATTAATGTGTTCACATGTCGTATGCATGTTTTAATATGAATGTTATGTTATGTTTCATCCTTTTCATATGAGGAATGTATTAGACGTAGTATGTGACAGGTAGAGCCCGTTATAGATCCTCAGTGCATCAGTAGGTCTCATGAGACAATTAGACATGGAATTGGTCGAGGCCTTTTCTAATTTGATATTGGTTTTTGTGGAGGCCTTAATCATTTTTAGACATCTTGGTTGTGGCCTTGAAAAAATTCTTCCAAATGTTCGGCATTATACATTCCCTCATTATGAAAACATAATTGATGGTTCATGTGGTTATTTTACAATTCTAATACCCATGACTATGTTTTATTATGGAATTATTTACTCATCTTATATTATTTCCATAAATTGTACATGTTTATTATTTGTAAAAGAATGTGTTTTCAATTATTCACCATGCCTAATGTTTATGTTATCTTCAACAGTATTTCTTACCCTTACTGAACATTTGAGATCGCCCCTTTCTTATATTTTATTTTCCTAGGATTCCTAGAAGTGTATTAGGATTGATAATAAAGGTTATTCCAGGGGATTAATGGCATTCTAACAGGATCATGTATGTTGTGTTTTATTTTTCTAATGTGTAATGTAACGTTCATGTATGTAATATATTTTCCAAGATAGCTAATGTGAGGACCCAACCCCAGAAAACCCAGAGTCGGTGCCTTCAATTCATGATGTGAAACTATTCAAAAACATACATTGATAAATTAAACATCATGTACTATAGAGTGGGTCAATTTCAGTTTAGGTTCTGGGAATCCAGCACATCTATCATATATTTTTAACTCAAACTATTAATTGAAAATATTAAATAAAAAACATAGGGCGAGCATACGAATTCCTAGTAAGGGGTTTAAAAAATAAACCAATATAAATTTTGAAAACATTATTTAAAACATACCATAAAACATTTCTCTTAAATAAATGTTGTAACACATGTAACATATTGTAAGAGTTCTCAATTAAAAAAAAACCTAACATAATTACAAGGATACATGATTCAATTATTGGCATGCTCAATTGGAGTAATAAATAAAAGAAATTATAAACATGTATGAAACATGAGTTTGTAAGTACAAATTTAACTTATAATGAATAATCAGAGTGGCAAGTAAGGCTAATAACTTCAATTTCGTACATCAAATACTAAAACACTGAGTGCTAACCCTATGCCATGTCATAATATTTTACTTTTCTAATACTCATAAGTACTGGCTCTTAACCATGGATATTATACTAGTCAAATATCCATTTGGTCAATTAATAAACCTACACATATTGAGGGAAGGTATAATTCCAGACTTTAATTTCAGTGTCAAGGCCTCATGCCAAAACCTAGACTCTAACTATAACCGGACACCAACCCGGAGAGCATCTGTAACCGGACTCCAACCCAGAGAGCATCTGTAACCAGACTCGAACTCGGAGAGCATCTGTAACCGGACTCCAACCCGGAGACCATCTGTAACTGGACTCCAACCTAGAGTTTTAACTTTTACAGGTCCCCAAACTAGAACATACTAGTCCAATAAATTCCTCATATGCCAAATCAGGTCGTATTTACAAAATGTCATATACCACTTGAATAATCACTTGCACATTTCATTTTATTCATGGTGTCCCATACTAATAATTTGTTGTATAATCATATTTTTTTCATAATAGTGTACATTTATTCTTTATCATTTACATATTTTATAAAGTGAAACATGCATCAAGATGTTAAAAACCAAACTAAAAATTATATAACTATGCCATTAAATGGTAAAAAGATAGGCATATTATGGCATGTATATTGACATCCAATGTACTAAAAGAAATACAAAATTTTTCAGATGAAATGTTATTCTTAAAATTCTAGAAACTTATTAATCAATTACATATTGGAATCTAATTTGGTTGTATAATTAATTAAAAGAGTAAACAAAACATTTCATGTAGGGTTTTAAGCTGGTAGATGCTAAAACATGTAATGTTGACAAGCCTTTGTATATCACAATATAATGTCCATAATAGAATGCATGAATCTTTAACATAACGACCATCATTTAATATATATGAAAATTAGTGACTCATAAATGTGAATATAAGGGTTGCAGACCCCAAATATTATACTTATGAACCCTTATAAATATTAAACGCATTATAAGTATAATATCGGGAATATCCACCATTAGGATTTTAGGTTGGGTAGATTTGTCCATAAAACGAGGTGTATATAAAGAGTATTATTTCAGATAAGACTAAAAATCATTTTAAAAAGGTTTTATTCATTATAAAATTTAACATAAATTTTTATGTAAACATATATAACTTACATGTTTAGTTGAGTCATACACTAAAGTTAATTGGCACAAACTTATTTACCAAAAACATAAATTAATTATAAAAGTTCCATGCTAAAAGAATTAAAACTGGTCCAATGGGAAAGTAATAAAAGCTATATATTTATATATTCAATCATGTATACAAATATATGCATATATATAAATTTTGAATAACACAACATTTCTTATGTTTTAAATCTCCACTTAAACTCGAGACTCAATGTTTAAAGACCTAAAAACATGGTATAATAAAGGATCATGTAACGTATAAAATATGTATATATAAATGTGTTCGTACCCCAATTAATTGGAACCTCCAAGTTTTTTTAACCCCTTAGGAGTATTACTTAACCAATCGTGTATATAGGGCAGATCGTGCCGTTAATCCTAAAAGTTTGTTAATGAAAACCCACTCACACATTCTTATAAAACCATATATATATATACCATTATCCATAAATATATGAATTTATGTGTATATATATATAAAGTACATGATAAATTTTTTCATAAATAAAATGCACACTTCTGTTTATAAAACCTTTTGAACCAAAAACGTAGAAGACCTACGGTTAACTAATGAGAAGATTTCACCAAAACCGAACATGTATTAAAAAATATATAAATGTTTCATAAAAAAATACTACTCTTGCTTTTTGAAGTTCTTTATGTTGAAATATTTTCAAAAAATGATGGAATGGGTATTGGAGGGTCTCTACTCAAAACCGAAAGACCATTCGTATACATATACATATATAAACCAAAGTACATAAAACCATATATATGTCTATATATATAGAGTGTCTTATGATTTTTGAACATTAAATAACTCTGAAATTATAAATACTCTAAATACACAAAATTAAAAAGACTTAGGTTCGGTCATAAGGAAGGGTTCGAACTAACCTGTAGGGTTATTTAAATATACAGTTTTATGAGCATTCATATATATATATATATATATGTATGTAAGTATGTATGTATGTTTTTATGTTTGTATGTATGTATGTATGTATACTCAATGAAACAAAACAAGGCAATATAACCCTTACCTTAGATCAAGGAGGAGAAGAAGAACTCAAGGAATGATGGCTGGAACTTCTTGGGGGTTTGAGCGGGGAGAAGAACTGAGGGTTCCTTGGGTGCAACCGGTTATCTTATAAATTATATAAAACACACAAACATTCAATGAAATCATAGAGAAAACCAAATCCTTTATGGCACATTAAATGGCTGGTGATGAACTTGTAGAAAAGGGGAAGCAAGGAGGGTCCACTGGCGGTCAATGGTGAAGAAAAATTGTGCATTATAGGTGTACGGTTACTGGTTCAATCCCACGTGAAGGATAAGAAGATAATGTAGAAAATTAAAGAATAGAGGTATATTGGATGATTCAGAATGCTTCGAGATGGATCGGATGGCCCTGTTCGATGTGGAATTTTAAAAATCTCGGACAGTTCAGATTAGATCTGAGGTTGATCAAACGGTGCACAAAAATGTATTTGTAATCCATGGTTTCTGCGAGTCGAGAGAGAGATCGAGATCGACGGCCCAAATCGCGTGTGACACGATCCAATGGCCCATATCTTGTTTCTCCTGAAAAAACATTCCCCACATCGAAACAATGGAAAAAAATGTGGCCCTTTATAAGTCTTAGACTCCCACAAAACCTCAAAAAACACAACACACACCTGGGAGCCTTATACACGGGCTCCCACCTTCCCCCACAAGCTCCGGCCTACCCCTGCCTCGCTATAGATTCGCACCCACGGTGGTACAGTCATGAACTCCTATGATCCTGTGCACCCTTCAGGGAACCTATGTCCATGCTCGAGCCAGTCGTGGCTTGGGCTCAGGGTAAGGCTCAGCCACCTAGTGTGAGCTACCTCCCTCGACCCAGTTATAAAGGGTTGGCCCTAGTTGGTATAATTTTTTTATAAAATCCCTCTTTAAAACTTATACAAAAACATAAGGAAAATAATACATCTATTTCAACTATATAGAAAATGTTTTATAAAAAATTACTTTAATATTCAAAAAGGTTAATGAATACAAATTATATTTTGTTTAATATTATTAAACAAATTATTTATAAACACTAAAGATTTAACATTCAAGGTTATAAATTGAAATTTGGTATACCCACGTGAAATATTTTATACTAATATTATATAAGTCAAAAATTAGTTTAATCAACACACAATTTAATTTAAAAAAATTAAACATAGTTTAAAACACTGTTTAAGAAATGTAAATCTTTACAATATGTTTAATATACTTGAAATGTGTTTTGAGTTCCCTCAATATCACATAAACGTAATTCAAAATATTTCACCAAAAGGCCAAAGACTATACAGTATTATGAGCAAACATACATATATATATATATATATATATTTGTATACTCAAAGCAACTAAACAAGGAAATATAACCCTTCTAATAGATCAAGGAGGAGGAGTAGAGCTCGAGGAAGGATGGATGGAACTTGCTGGGGGGTGAGCGGGGAGAAGAACTGAGGGTACCTTTGGTGCAACCGGTTATCTTATAAATTATATTAAACACACAAACATTCAATGTAACCGTTGAGAAAATTGAACCCTTTGCAGCGCATTAAACGGCTGGTGATGAACTTGTTGAAAAGGGGAAGCAAGGAGGGTCCATCGGCAGTAAAAGGTGACGAAAAATGATTCTTTATAGGTGTAGGGTTACTAGTGCAATCCCATGATAAGGAGAAGAAGACAACTCTGAAAGGAGAAGATTGGAGGTAGGTTGGATGGATCAGATTGGTACGAGCTGGATCAGATGTCCCTGGTTGGATTCGACATTTTAAAAATCTCAGATGTTCGAGATTAGATATGAGGATAAACAAAAGACGCACAAAAATGCAGTTGTAATCCATGGTTTTTGTGGGTTAAGCATGGGATCGTGATCAACAGCCCAGATTGTGCACGATGTGATCCAACGGCCCAGATATCATTTCTCCCAAATAAACTCCTACCACATCGAAATAGTGGAAAAAAATGTGGCCCTTTATAATCCTCAGACTCCCACAACACCTCAGAAAACACATCAAAAATTAGCGAGCCTTATACATGGGCTTCTGCCTTCCCCTGCAGGCTTCGTCTTACCCCTTCCCCGCAGGGCTTCGCACCCACGGTGGTGCGGTCATGCACTCTTATGATCCCATTCACCCTTCAGGAAACCTATTCCCATGCTCGGGCCGACCTTGGGATGGGCTAAGGGCAAGGCCCAGCCACCTAGCATGAGCTGCCTCCCTTGGCCTAGCTATAAAGGGTAGGCCCTAGTGGGTATATTTGTATCTAAAAGTCCACTTTCAAAATTATACAAAAACATAAGGAAAATAATAACTCTATTTCAACTATATAGAAAATATTTTACTAAACATGTATTTAATATTTAAAAAGTTTAATGAATACCAATTATACATTGTCTAATAGTATCACTAAAATTATTTATAAACACTGAAGCATTAACATTCAAGGTTATAAATTGAAATTTGGTATACCTGAATTAAATATTTTATACTAATATCATATAAGTAAAAACATCGTTTAATCAACACATAATTTAATTAAAAGTAATTAAACATAGGTTAAAACAATATTTAGTAAATGAAAATATTTACAATATACTTGATATACTTGCAATGTGTTGTGAGTTACCTTAACATCACTTAAGTGCAATTGAAAATATTTCACCAAAAGGCCAATGGCTATAATTATAGTCTTTGGATTTTTAATGGTCACCCAAGGTTACAGTCAAGTTAATGCCTTATAAAACCATTCCTTAGGGTGTCCTAAACTCATGAAAAAGAAGAAGATAGTGCTTTCCATACCATTGAGGTTTAGCACGGTTTACCTGATCATGGTGGTGATGTTCTTCGTTTTAACTAACCCGAAGTATCTCCATTATTTACCGTGTTTTGTTGTCTTTGTAGGGTGCCTTCCCATAGTTCTAGTAGGGTTTTTAATAGGAATTTTTAGGTAGGATGAATCCTTGTAATCTTGATACATTGTAAACACTTTGGTGTCTTGTTTAAATTAAAATTCTTGTCTCTATTTTTTTAGTTTTACTCAGTTGTATACTAAAATAATTAAAACCATATTATTACTTTTTCATAAGAAACAAATTTTGTTCGGTTATTTAGAAATTAAAAAAAAATAAACTTATCAATACATGAGGTTCAGGTTTCGGGGTGTTACAGATAAACTGATTAGTCCTTCAGGATTTGATTCCTTGTAATCATGTCAATGTTTTAAAATAATGCACCGGCACCAGGCTTCAGGGGTTGGGTTACACTTATAAATTCACTACAAACTGACCTCAATTATATTTTTAATTGGGAGAATTTTCAAAGAACCAATATTTAACAGAAATCTTTATAGGGACTCAATCCACCCCCCCCCCCTATTGAGTACTCTACTCCAAAAAACATCTAATAAGTTAAACTTAGTTTTTGACCAAAAATATTAGTGAATGTATTTAAATTTAATTACAACAATTATGGTAAAATTTATCTTCATAAGGGATGTAACCTTAATCTTAAGACCCCAAATGACCTATCCACCTATAAAAACTCATTTTATGGCCATTATTCGGCCATTCACCATCCATTATTCTGTTTTTATTGTTTTGGATGGCTTTTTTAGGTAAAAACATGGGTACACCTATCTTTTTTTTAAAAATACCAAGTGAGTCCTTTTCCTGGACCGTAAAAGGCCACCACATCTCCCCCATACTCACACCTCTAAAACCACTTATGTTCGACCAAGATCTACATAATACACTAACCAACACCATTACCTTCCTCCTTTAATCCCCTCTATAAGAAAAAATAAATCCATGGAATCCCATTGGTGGAAACTAAAATGGTTTTACCCAAAGAAGAGGTAACATCCTTCCTCAAGCTCCTTTATCTTATTTTCATTATCCACCCCCTCCACTATACTTATTCCATACTTATAAAATAACACCATTATCTAAAATATACTGATATTTTAATTCTAAATATTATACCTACACTAACACACACTTCGATATAATTGGAAATGAACATACTATTTAAGTGTACGACGAACTCCCGCCTCACGAAACGATGTATCTTTGTTTTTCCTATTCAACCTTTAATTGTTGGTAATTATGATAGAAATGATATTTATATATGATAATTATGATAATTATGAATTCTTTAATTTTATTTAATTTTTTTACAACACATATATTTATACCTTCCATTTTTTGTAAATATGATAATGTCGTTTGAGGAAGTGTGGACTACCGCCCCATCGAAGCGTTGTGATTCGTTCTCACAATACATGGAATGTATTAAGGATATGTTTAGTGAAATTATATTATATATATGAAATAATAATTATAATTCAATGATACTATATACATATATGTCATTTTCTTTCTTTCTGTCAATATGAAAATAAAATCAAAACAAAGTTCATGCGTACGTATGACGTACCATCTCCATGAATCGTCGAATACATTTCATAATTTTATATTCTATAGATCGTTATAATAAAAATATACTAAAAATAAATTATATTTACATAATGTCTTACATTCTTGAAATCATGAAATATGTATAAGATCTAAAAATATTACAAATTAGGACACATGGAAAAAACAAAGCAAATATTACCCGAAGCGTAACAATGACATGAAATTGTTTACAATAGAGTAATATAAAGTCATAATAAAAACATATATGGTATTAAATATAATAATATGGTAACGTAATAGATACATAATAAACATATATTTATTATACTTGATTTTTATATGAGAATGATGAGAGAGAAGTCACAAGGTAAGGGAATTTCATCTATCTTTTTTTATATCCATGAGATACATGTCATGTTCACCACTCTTTTCTTTTGTGTGGTGTATATAATTACCAGGAATTTATTATATGATTATTATTTTTAATTTCATGGTTATTTACATATCCATTCTATGATACTTTTTCAAGGGTTTTATGTTTTAAAAGTTACCAAATTGTTAAGATAGTTTTGTCTCAATTTTCCTTATTTGAAACTCAAGTTTTGTTTTGCACATAAATTCTTTTTAGAGGTGTATATACTTTAATTTGACTTGTTATATCCTGAATATCCTTATTTTAATGATAATTTAATATACATGTAATCTAATATTTTTACATAGAGATTATGATCCAAAGTTACCACGTGGTAAGAGTTTACTAAAACAATCTCATCGTTTATCAGGATTGTTTATAGTAATACTTCCACTGATGAAATATTGTGAATCATATCTCAATAAAACTCATGAGTTTCATTATCATATATTTATTCAATGTACCTACTTTTATTAGTACTATTTTCTACTCTTTGATACTTAAAATATTTTATAAAATTTATTTAAGAAAAATCTAACTGTATTTCTCTATTCGGCTAGAAATCTATATTAATTTGAAACCCACGTTTTCAAAAATGTTTTTTATAATGTATTCAAATTATACCTAAAGATAATTTTAAAGGAAAACAGATTGTAAATTTTTGTTATTATTTCAAAATCATCCATTATAATTTTTCAAATCTATATTCAAGGGTTTTTTTTTTCAAAAATGGTTTCTGTTTTAAAAAGTGTTTTTCAATATAAAAAGAATATTTTACTCAAGGAATTATCTTAAATATCATTAAAAATTAGTTCCCATCTAAGGTGAAATCCATTGGTGTTAAAAATTCATTTCTAGGAAAATGATTCAATGTTTTTGTTCATATTCTTTCTATAAATGGTTTCAATTTTTATGGCATGACGTTTATGAAACATGTTTCCATTTCACAGGTTATTTTATTTTGAAACTCAGTTATTTTAACAAGTTAAGTTTTGATGAAGTTATTAAGAAACCTATATCTTTTTCCATAGGTTATGATAGGATTACATATTTATAATAAATATATCATTTCATGGATTATGATATGATTTTTAATTATCTTTTTTCACATGTATGTATGATTTAATTATGATATGGGTGGGACATATATCTCCCTCCAATGCATTGATTAAAGATTTATATCTCATGAGATAGACTATGATGGTCTTGAGAGTGATCCTTGACAACTAAGATGGCTATGAGAGTGAACCATGACTACCAATGTGATGTGAGGAGTTAACTTGTGCTACAAAAATGGCCATGGGGGTGAACCATGACTACCGAGATTGTATGAGGAGTGAACCCATTCTAAAATTATAGACTTTTAAGTGATACCTTGGATTCAATAGAGATCATTTTATATTGTTGTGTTTTTTCCATAATTACATGTTTTATTAATATGTTATGATTTCATGTATTATATTTTTTATTTCCTTATGATTCATATCTTATGAACTTCCAATGCATACTCCAGAATTCTGGTATATGATCTTTGATGTGTTGTGTATGATATTATATTGTCATGATCATGTTCTAATAGACTTATTATCATGAGTATCCTAACATGTATCCCTTGTTTTCCCTTACTGAGAATTTGATCCCACACATTTTTATGTTTCCTTCCCTGGGATATGATCTATGTTTTAAATAAGATTTGTCTAAGAAGGGTTCTAGTCATGAAGAACCTAGTGGGAGATAATGTTTCTCTCATATGTAACATTGTTTAGGTTTCCATGCTTCTAAAGACACTAGACTAATACGGTATTTGGGTACCTATTTGAGTAATGTTTTATATATTCCACAAAATTTATGTAATGTATATTTATGAAAATTCGGGTTCACTATAGTTGGTATCAGAACAAAGGTTTAGTTAACCATTGGAAGCTAGGATGAGAAAACATAGTGAGAACCCTAAGGGAATGTATGAGGATAAGTATAAGGATAAGGTAAAGTATAGGAAAGTGTACTAGAATTCTGGTAAAGGATAGAGAAAGTGGTTTCATAGAAATATATCCATGTTTGGATACTATAATTGGATGTGAATCTAGTAAAAATGTACCTGGGAGTAAAAAATATGATAATTTGTGTTGGGGTGACTCAGTGTAACCTGGTATATGAAAACGGGGATTTCTACTCACCTAGTTTTAAACTCTTGGGGGGTAAAGCCTTGGAAATTCACAAACTCTTCATGAACCATACTTAAAAATTTAAATAGTAGTTGGTTACAAAAAAACATAGGATAAACCTAAGGTTTCATAGATTAATTAAGGTTTCATGATTTAGACATATTATAAGTAACTTTTCCTGATTGTGTGGTTCCTCACTGTGATACCTATTTCTTACTCTGTGATTTTTGGTTTTATTCAATTGTTTGAAACCAAAGGAACTGAATTAATGGTTATTTTGATGGAAAATGCAATTATTTTCCTCCTAAAAAAATAAATTCTATGGGAGTTGGAATGAAAAAGATTGTTTCTATACTCAAACAGCTTTATTAAACTATGAATTATGGTAGACATCCAAATGAGAAAAAGGAGGGAACAACATTTTGTTGATTCTTTCATGAGTAAAGGTCCACATTATTTCAATAGGTCTTCATATCCACTTTTTTCTAAAAAATGGATCAATACTATTGAAAAGATATTCAACTTTCTCTAGTGTCTCGAGTATAAGAAAGTCATTCTGGTGGTTTATCAGTTAGAAGGTGAAGTGAACCAGTGGTGTATGGTAATCAATAATACGAGGTAGTTAGATGATATTGAATCCAAGTATTTGGATAAGTTCAAGAACTTTTTTCTCAATAAGTAATTCCATCATATGTTTCATATAAAGATGGAGAAATGGTTCCTTGAGTTGAAGCAATGGGATGATGAATCAATTGGTACACATGAGGAGAACTTCACAAGACCTACGAGGTACGCTTGAGGAATTATCATCCAACCTAAAATTAATGTTGATAGGTTATTTAGTGGATAAAATCCACATATCATAAGTTCATTGTCCATCATATTATTTAGTATTTATGAAGATAATTTTCATTGTGAAATCAAGGTTAGAGTGAAAGTTGGAGTCACAAATCAATCTCATGGTTTTGACAAGAAACATATGATGTAGTTTAGAGGAAAATCTAGAAACCATGAAAAGAATAAGATTATTTTTCCATTATTCTAAAAATGTGGGAATAAGAAAAGAAGAAATTACCTTAGGGGATATAATTTTTTTATGTTTGTATAGTAAGGCCATCGAGAATTTGATTGTCGGTGTAATGGGAAGAAATTTTCTAACAGTGTGAATAGAGAAAAAGATGCATAGAATTAACCTCCCAATCTTAAGTGTTATAGGTGTCAGGAGAATGGAAATTATGATAACCATTACCCAAACCTAAGGGATGGTGATGATGATCGATGACATAAACATATTAAGCTACTGAAGAAAGGGAAATCTCATTCATTCACTATTTTTGATGCGGCATACTGTAACAATGTTGTGAAAGGTACACTTATCATCCACTTTAGAACTATTAATATCTTATTTTATTTTAGATCTCCCCCCCCCACACTTTCATATATAAATAATTTTATAACGGTGATAATATTACACCAAACCAATTTTATGTGGAATTATCAATAAAAAACCCTAATGGTATGATGATTTCATCTCTTATCTATGATTCATCTCTGGTTGAAATTTATGGGAATTTAAATCCTGTAAATATTATCATTATTACTTTGGTTGAATTTGATATCATCTTAGGCATGGATTGACCTTATCAACATAAATCACATATTAATTGACAAGGAACAAAAGTTATGTTTTATATCTTAAACCCTCCTATGGTCATCTATGAATGTGAAAAAATGTGTGAACTTCTTATGGATATTACAACTAGTTTATGGGTCCTAATTCCCACTCAGAAGCGTTTTTGATCTTAAATGGTTTGGGAGAAAACTGACATTGATTATATGCCTACTATTCAGGATTTTTTGGATGTATTTCCAGAAGAGTTTTTTATCCTTCCAACAAAATGTGATGTTGAGTTCTCAATAGAACTCATGCCTGGTTCCACACAAATTTCAGTTATGCCTTATAGAATCCTCTTGATTGATCTACAAGAATTGAAGAAGAAACTCTAAGAAAAACATGATAAGGGATTCATTTGGAAAAGTGTGTCACATTGCGGTACACATAATATTTTTTTGAAAAAGAAATATGGGTCAATGAAACTCTGCATTTATTATCAGGAGTTGAACAAGATCACAATAAAGAAAAACTATCCTCTTCCTCATATCTATGACTTGTTTGATCAACTGCACAGAGCTTAATACTTTATAAATATTGAGTTTCATTCTAGATATTATCAATTAATGTTCAATAATGAGGATATCCCCAAGATGTAATTCCACACAAGTTATGGAAACTATGAATATATAGTTATTCCTTTTGATCTTACTATTTCCCCTAATATATTCATGGATTTGATGAATATATTCTTTGGAGATTACCTCAATCAATTTGTGTTAGTCTATTTATATGACACTCTTATCTATTCAAAGATAAATGTAGAGAATGAAGATAACTATAGAATTGTACTATAGACCCTAATTGTGGAGAAAATATTTTCAAAATTTATAACTTATGAATTTTGGATGAAAAATTTTTAATTTTTGGATCACATAATCTCAAGAGACGGTATAGTAGTAGATCCATCAAATACGATGGCTATTTATTGCTGGAATATGCAAACCACAATGATTGAGATCCATAGTTTTAATTGTTTAGAAAGATATTATCAATGGTTTGAGGATAATTTCTATTGACTATCTAATCCTCCAACTAAGTTAACATGTAAGGATGTCAAGTTCAAATGGATAGATGAATCTGAGGAAAACTTCAAGGAACTAAAGATAAAGTTAGTTAGTGAACTTATGCTTACATTATCCTATAGTGGTGAAGGGTTTGTAATCTATAGTGATGAATCCAAGAAGGGATTGGGAAGTGTTATTATGTATAATAATATGGTTATCACTTATGCTTCATAGAAGATAATGATTCATGAGAAAAACTACCCAACAATTTATTTGGTGTTAGAAATGGTAATTTTTACATTAAAGATATGGAGGCATGAATTTTAAAGAGAAATGTTTAATATATATACCAATCATAAAAGTATAAAATAAATATTCACATTTAAGGAGTTAATCATGATCTAGAAAAGATAGTTATATTTGACAAATGATTATGATTCATAAATACATTACTACCCTGGGAATGTAAATAAGGTGGCTGATGCTTTGAGTCGAAAAGACCATGATAGATTATCCATGATGAGGATCACAAAAGATCCAATATTTCTGGATTTACAATGGATAGACTTATAAATCCTAAAGGAAGGGGAAAAATAAAATCTTTCACAAATAAATGTTCAACCCTATATCCAAGTGAAGATTATAGAGTAACAAAAGGAAGATGTGGAGCTATAAAAGAAGGTTATAAATGTTCATGGGATTAACCTTGATCATGATGGGATGATAAGGTTTAAGAAAAATTTATGTGTTCTTCCATACTAGATTTAATGAAGGATCTATTAGACTATTCTCATAGTTATTAATTATCTATTAATCATGGAAGTATGAAGATGTATAGGGATTTTAAATAATACTTCTGGTGGGATTCAATGAAGAGAGATATCGTAGAGTTTGTATCTTGATACTTGTTAAGCCAATAAGTAAAGGTTGAAAGAAAAATGTCTAAAGGGATATTGCATTTATTACCCATACCATAATGGAAATGGGAGAAAATCACTAAATTTTTTTTCACAGGGCTACCCAAAACCTCTAAAGGTTTTAATGCTATAAGGGTTGTAGTCGATTGCCTTACAAAGTCAGCACACTTTATCACTATAAGAGAATATTTATATCTATATCTACTTTCTAGGATATATATTAAGGGTGTGGTAAGGTTACATAGAGTACCACATTCCATTGTATTGGATCATGATCTAAGTCTTACCTCATTGTTCTAGTGAAGACTTCAGCAAGAACGTGATACAGAATTGAGTTTCATCACTACATATCATCCTCATATAGATGGTCAATATAAAAGAACAATTCAAACCCTAGATAATATGTTGAGAGATTTTTTACATGGATTTAAAAGGTGGTCGGGATCAACACCTTCTTCTAGTTAATTTTTCTTAAAACAGTACCTTTCACTCAAGAATTCATATGGCTCCTTCTGAAGTTATCTATGGGAATAAATTTAGAGCTCCAACATGCTAGGATGTAGTTGGAAAAAAATCTATTGGGTCCTAAGATCACTAAATAAATGGTAGAGATGGTTAGAACCATTGAGTTACATATCAAGGAAGCAAAAAGTCCACAAAAAATTATTCTAATAAAAAAAATATTTTATCAATAATTTGAATTCTCTGGAAAAAAATTCAATGAATCTCACCTTGGAATAAGGTTATGAGACTTATGAATATAGGTAAACTATTTCTATGTATATCGGCCCCTTTGCTATTATTTATCCTATCTGTACGTTAGCCTATCACTTTTAACTTTATCTAAATCCCTCTCAAGCCCTTGATGTGTTTTTTTATCTCTCCCAATAATGTACATACCTAACCATTCACATGTACAAAACTCATAGGTCATACTGGTAGAGAAGGATCTTTCTTATGAGGAACAACCAGTTGAAATTTTGGATCATAAAGAGAAAGTTCTACCAAACAAGACCACTCACCTGGTAAAAGTATTGTGAAGAAATAACCAGTTTGATGAATATATGTGGGAACATTAGGATATGATTAATTATAATTATCCTCATTTTTATTCCTAAATTACAATTTTTTTTGGAAGAATTTTTTTTATACAGGGTAGAATGTAACACCTAGAGTTTTTATGGACATTTGTTCACTAATGAATTAATTTTCATTGATGTATTACATTGAACTAAGTCAAACATTCCTTTTACGCAATGTAGACTTGGTGTGCGTTATATGAAACACTAATTTGGTGTACATTAGACGCAATACTTAGTATCTATGAAAAGTCATTTTTTTAATACATATTTAAACAAGATAATTATAACCTAGACATTAAAATTAGTAATATAAATAGTAATAAATAATTTTCAAATATTATTTATTATTGTTTTATATAAATAAAATATATTGATATTGAAAAATATAATTTGTGGTAAAGTTTTTATATGATTAAATATACTATTTTCATAAATAAACTTCTCTTTATGAACTTTGATAAAAAAATAAAATTAATTTTAAAAACTTTTAGAAATTAAATTGGATAAAAAAATATTCATGTTTGAATTTGAATTTTCTAAATTATATTAGGGTGAATTTTTAGGATTTTTCTGAGAAACTTAATTTTTTGATGAATAGTTAAAAATACTGAATTTTAATTCACAACTATTTTTTCATCAAAAATAGTTATAAGGTTAAATTATATTTTAAATTTGTTTAAATTATTACATAGATAATGTTTTTATAAATTAATCCCATTTATTTCATTGGAACCAATTTCACGTTGAAATTGGAAATAAAAGCTTAGCTAACTTTTAGTCATTTTTACTTTAAAATCGGCATTTATGTTCCATATGTTGGATTAATTTCAAATTAATTTCTGGAAATTATATTATTTTAATTTGGAAAATTGTATTTCATATTTTGAATCATCAGAAATTATAATTTTTAAAAATTTCAACATATGTTTTGGCCAAAATGATTAGTGAAACCATTAAAATTAATTACGACGATTAAGGTAAAATTAAGCTTAATAACGGACTGAACCTTAAACATAAGGTCCCAAATGACAAATATTCCTGTAAAACATCCTTTTTATGGACATTATTCGGCCATTAACCTACCATTATTGATTTTTTGGGTTTTTATGGATTTTTTAGGAAAAGAGTTAATATACATAACCTATTTTCAAAAATACCTAGTGAGTCCTTTTCCTCCCCTACAAAAGATCACCACCTCTGCCCCTTAATCACACATCTAATAACACTTGTTTTAATCCAATATATTCTTAATCCAACTCTGAAAATCCTTTACTTCCTCATATAATCCTCCCTTTTGGATGAAATCAATCCAATGAATACCTTTGGTGAAAACCAAAAAGGTGTTACCCAAAAAAGAGGTAACATCCTTCCTCAAGATATTTTATCTTATTTTTTTTCTCAAACCCATCCAATATCCTTATTACATGATTATAAAAAACACCAGTATACAAAATATATTTATTTTTTTTATTCTATGGTTTCAAACTAATCTTATAAACACTTCTATCTAATGGGGAATGAACATATTATTTATGTGTACAATGGACTACCACCTCACAAAATGATGATTTTTCGGTTTTTCCTTTACCACCATTAATTTTTGGGAATTATGATAGATAATATGTTTTTAAATAATATATATGATACTAATTATTTATTTAATATTCTTTAATTCTTTTACATCACATATCTTTATACTTTCAATTTTGTGTAAATATGATAATGTTGTGTGAGGAATTTGGGACAACCACCCCATAGAAGCAATGTGATTCGCTCGCATACTACATAGAATGCATTAAATATGTGTTTAGTGATAATATATTATATATATGAAATCATTATGATACTTTAATGATATTATATATATATATATATATATATATACATTTCATTTTCTTTCTTTCAATACGTCAAAAAAATGGAAACAACATACATGCGTATGTATGACCAACCATCTCCATGAATGGTGTATTATATTTCATAGTTATTTATTATATAGTTTATTATGAAAAAAAATATTGAATATTGATGATATTTATATCATTTTTTACATTATGTAAATCAAGATATATGTATAAGGACCAAAGATATAACAAAGAAAATATTACCAGAATTGTTACCTCAATATGAAATTGTTAAAAGTATGTAATATAGAGTCATAATAAAATCATATATGGTGTTATATATAATAGTATGGTTCTGTAAAATATTTTTAATAATATTTTATTTATTAAATAGGAATCAAGTACAAGTATGATGAGAGTCAATATATAAGGTAAGAGAATTTCATATCACTTTTTTTATATCCGTGAGATAAATGCCATGTTCACCACTCTTTTCTTTTTCATGGTGTATATACTTCCCATGAATTTATTATATGATTATTATTCTAAAATTTATGGGTATTTTTATAACCATTCTATTATCTTACTTTCATGGGGTTTATGTTTCAAAGTTACCAAATCGGTAAGATAGTTTTGTCTCAATTTTCCTTTTTTGAGACTCGTGTTTTATTAGGCACATAAATTCCCTTTCGAGGTGTATATACTTCCATTTTACATGTTATATGTTGAATATTTTTATTTTAATAATAGTTTAAAATTCATGTAATTTCATTTTCTTGCAAAGGGAGTATGATCCTAAGTTACTATGTAGTAATAATTTGTTGAAACAATCTCATTATTTATCAGGATTTTTCATGGTTATGCTTCAATTTAGGAAACATTATTATCCATATCTCATGAAAACTAATGAGTTTACTTCTCATTTATCTATTCAAAGTATCTCCATGTATTATTACAAATTTTTTCACTCTCTGGTACATAAAATAATTAAGAATATGTTTTTAAGAAAAATATGATTGCATTTACCTATTTGGTCGAAAATATGTTTTATTTTAGAAACAATGTTCTCAAAAATTGTTTATAAAAGGTTTAAAAAATATCCTCGAAGTTCATTCTCAAAGAGAAAGTATTTTGAAAAGGTTTCACTATTTTCAAATATTCCTTTATAAATTTTCAAAAATATTTTCAAATAATAAGTTTTTAAAATATATTTTATGTTTTAGAAAGTGTTTTTCAATACTGAAAGGTTATTTTCTTAAAGAAATGATTTTAAATAACATTAAAAATTATTTCCCATATAATTTTACATCCATTGGCCTTACTAAATCCTTTTTGGTTAATTTATTCAATGTTTCTATTCATATTCTTTATTTGAATGGTTTATGTTTTGATAGGCATGATTTTTAAGAAACTTATTTCTTTTGCATGGGTTATATGATTTTGAAACCCTCATTTTTAAGTGTTATGTTTTAATGAAATGATTATGAACGCTGTATGTTTTTCCATGGGTTATTATAGGACTACATGTTTATCGTTTCCATTTCATTTCATGGGTTATGATATTATTTTTAATTATCTTAT
The DNA here is from genome assembly GCA_963277665.1 of Viscum album. Taxonomy (NCBI): domain Eukaryota; kingdom Viridiplantae; phylum Streptophyta; class Magnoliopsida; order Santalales; family Viscaceae; genus Viscum; species Viscum album. The sequence continues at coordinate 1,105,857,326 of OY728137.1, forward strand.
GAAACATGTATGTATTATTTCTTTAGGAGATAGGTGGGACCTATATCTCCCTCAAATGCATTTTAATAAGATTTAGATCTCATGAGATAGACTAAGATGGTATTAGGAGTGAATCTTGACTATTAATATGTCTATGTTAGTGAACCATGAATACCAATATGGTATGAGGAGTGAACTCGTGCTGCTAATATAGCCATGGGAGTGGACCATGACTACCAACATAGTATGGGGAGTGAACCCATGATACCATGGTGGTCTTGGTAGTAATTCTTTCACTACTATGGAAAACATTTTATATGCTTATGTGTTTTCCAAAATTCCATGTTTCATTCCTATGTTATACCTTAATGAATTATGTTTTTTATTTCCTTATGATTCATGTCTTATGAACTAGAAATCATTATTCTAGGATTCATGTATATGATCTTTGACATGTAGGGTATGATATTATATTTTCATGATCACATTCTCATACCCTTATGCTCATGATTATGAATACATATCTACCATGGTTACCCTTAATGATCATGTAACCCATTTTTATGTTTTCTTCCCTAAGATATAAGGATATATATTATGTAATATATGTCTAAGAAGGGTTCTGGTCATGAATAACTTGGTGGGAGATAATATAGCTCACTTAGGTACCAGTTTATTTCTGTAACATCCTAAACCCAAATGCCACTCAATAGTTCTCCAGGACTGGTTGGCCACATGGCCTCAAACGCATCTCCCAAAGTTCTAGAGACTGTTGAATGGTATCTTGGTCCAAGGTGAGTCAGTTGGGAGACTATTCCCACAATACCACAATGTAACACATCAGAAACAATATCGTACAAGAAGAGAAGCAATAAATCATAAAATCATAAGTAACAATGGTATACTGATAAATGACGACGGAAAAATATGTTGGACATAAAAAATGATGCTACATATCATAAATTTATAATAATGAATCCAATATAGGAATACAAGGAATATTCACAATCCATATAACAAAATTAAAAAAATGCCAAAAGGTATCCAAGTTGCATCACAAGCCTCATCTTAGTCCCATTATCTCTTTATGCTAAGCATCAATTCAAGTACCATTAGTATGGTTTTTTCCCTTATCATAACCTTTAATCATATAGTCTATATAGGTCCAAAAAAGTGAACTAAATGGAGTGTGAGATGTAATCTAAGTAGGTAATCACCCGAGGTCATTTCCAATCAGTTAGTGAATTTTTATGATAGGAAATTTGTAATAATTAAAGAATTAAGCAAGGAATTACTCAAATGTAAACATACTTTATGTGTATGATTTCATTTTAAATACATTTCATTTAATCAAAAACATTTATGAATTAAATTTCATTGAATTTTATAAGTCTCGAGATCCGATGCAAGCCATCCATCCCTATTATAGTCTTAAACACAATAGATGCATAATCAGGTCATCTAAATAGTTATAAGTCAAGAAAAAATCAAAGCTTGTGCTTTGGCCTGACAGACGCATCCTTATATTATTTTCATTTATAGTTAAATTCAGAACCTGAGGCCCTCCTTGACATTCTTATGTTGTAATTCAAGTTTTTCAGCAGGAGAAATATCAACCAACACTATATAAGCCCATCCTTTGAGAACCTCTCTGAAACCTGATATCGATCTAAGTGAGGTATAACATCACATTCAATCGAGTATTTCCTCAGCTTCCCACTAAAGGAACCTGAGTATCACACATGGAATAAATAGTCAAATGACCTTTGATTTGATCCGTGGAATTATCACAAGAATAAATGTGTCCATCAATATATAAGTCTGGCCCCAATGAGTCCATCTATGGAATCCCTCATTTGTATCCATGTATCTCCCATGGAATAAACAAGGTTTAAGGAAATTGAGAATTTCCATGGTATTCTAAGATGAATCTACATATCACCCAATTCTCAAAATCATTTATTCAATTGAAATTAACATTCGTAGGTCAAAATCAATGATATCCATGTATATCTCACCTTAAAAAGTGTCTCAAGTATTATCTAACATCATAAGGCTTGGACTTTCAATTACTCACATGTGAATTTTCAATATAACAAGAATAATATGAAGAATAATCTATTGCGTTTACTTAATATAACTAATCTCACATGGTAAATACATTGTAAAGGGAAATTAATCTTAAAAAACTATACATAGAATAATAATCTTTTAACTCACATGGGTAAAAATTAAAATGAAATTCAAGAATATATACAACTCAAGATTCAACAAGATAAGGGCCAAGAATCATGATCACTCATCCCATCCCATTTTACCCTATAAGTTACAATACATTCATATTGAAATTAAATTCCATGTTTTACATACCATGATAGGGCGTAAAAAGGAACACCTTAACTGGGGTCTAAAACAAAATCCATCAAAATGGCCATTTAAGCCAACACACCCAAATGGTGGATTTATACAAGGTTCTAAACCTCTAAAAATCGTTAAAAATCCTATTCAATTAGATAGAACATTTCTTTAAATAATAGAGTTCAATTTCAATTTAAATAAAATTTCATAAAATGGGCGTGTGACACAACAACATATATAAACGATCTGACATAGAGAGAAAGACATGAGACCACCAACCTTAGGTTTGTGCCAGATAGTCCATCCAATATCATCTCTTGATTCATCCTATATTAAGAGAAATTTAAAAACTAATGAATAATGAGAAATTAAGTCATATGATCCTAAATGAAATTCACACAACTGATAGCCAAAAGAATGGTCTACGATTAAAAATAAATTAAGACCTTACTAATATAGATCTAGGGAAACAAACCACGCATGAATCAATGTTTGGATGGAATATTTATCTCAAAACCTAGAATATCCATGTTTTTTATTTATCCAAGGGGTTTGGGATACTGTACATAGGGTGAAAGAGTTGAAATTTCTTTTTAATAGGTTTTTAATAGATTTTTAATTTAATTAAAATTATTAAAATTATAAAAAAATAAGGGTTGTATGATTTAGACACATGGTTTTGTAAACTGTGTTCCAACTGTGCATGGATTATTGTTGCCTTAGGGCATATCTCATCATTTACCCATATATTTTACTAACGATGTGAAGAGTTACTTTCAGAATCAACAAAAACTACAGACTTGGCTGCACAGTTGTGTGGCCCAACCCACATGGTTCACACTAACCGTACGACCTCCTCTTTTCTCCAAAAACTCAGAATTTGGGCTCTGGACCAGTCCTAGAAACCGTTTAACCTTCTATGACCTCAGCATTCATCCAAATTAGGACACATTTATAAAATTTAAACCAAGAATTTATGGAAAATAAGGAATACGTTTCTCAAAGAAGAACCAGGTTCCTACAAACATCCACCATTAAAGAAATCCATCCCTGCATTTTCCTTCCAATGGTGGTAAAGTGTGATCTGAAAAAAATATTGACTCTATGATAGTACATATTCCTCCCACTCCTAGTTCTCATGTTTCACTCTTCAATGCTTCTATAGTAACAATACTAGAAGAACAATCCAAACTTAGAGAACCTCCATGCTACGATCCATAAGTTGTATAAGATTCTCCTTGATGAATGAATCTACTTAAAAATCTATCTCCTTAGGATGAAAGGCATGAGACTAGTGTGAATAGTAGTATTTTAACTGAGAAACATGGAAGACGTCATTCAAGGCTCGGTACTGATGAGTTAATTACAAACAATAGGATAATATATAGACTCTCTCTAGAATCTCGAATGACATGATGTATCATGTTGAAAGATTACCCTATCTATAAATCCTCTTTTGTCCCAAATATTTGAAACAACATAAAAAAACCTTATCCACTAAATCAAACTCTAGAGTTCATCTACGGCGGTTGGTGTATGGTTTATAACAAGACATCATAGTATCCATCAACTTCTAAATCAACTAAATAAGTTTTTTGGTCTCTTAAACATGATGATGTCCAAGAATAGCTTCCTCTTCTACCTCTAACTAACACATGGGTGATCAACATGGTCTACCATATAAAATATCATATGGATCCATCTTAATAGTTTCCTAAAAGATATTATTTCAGATGAATTATACCAGGTGTATATGCTTCTCTGAAGAGCCCTCAAAATCTAGGTTACATGCCTACAACATATCCACAAGAACATGAATCATGATCTCTGACTGAACATTTTTTTGGGGGTGGTATGTCTTTCTTAGAAGCACCTATGTTCCCAAATCCATATTTAGACCTTTCCATAATTGAGAAGTAAATTGGGAATCCCTATATGAAATGATAGTATGTAGGACCTCATGAAGTCGCACTATCTCACGGATAGACAACATCTTAATATCATCAACACTAAGGGTATCCTTGATTGGAAATAAATTATAAACCATAATTCTATTTTCAACAACAGGACAAAAAACAAAATTACCTTGAGGGAACCTCTGTAAAACTATCACAAAATCTATCACACCATCATTCCATTTCCACTCTGGAATAGACAACTACTGTAAAATTCCAGCTAGCTTATGGTGTTCTACATTCACCTATTGAAAAGTGGAACACCTTAGGAAAAACCATCCACATCACATTTCATACCCAACCACCAATACTAATGACATAAATATCGATTCATCTTAGTGACACCCAGGTGCACTACCCAATAAAGAGCATGAAAATCTCGCATCTTCTCCTTGAACATGTCCAAAGAGACCCATATGTGACCATATACTCACAGGATCTTATCCACGACTATGGTCTAACCAGTAGGAGGTTCCTAACCCTCCACACTCACCCGCAGTACTAGGCCTTCAGAGTCTGATACCTACCTCATACGAACCCGATCTAGAAGCATAGAGGTAATAGAAAAGGATGAAATAAAATTCTTCCCCTAAACGTCCTTCAACTCTAAGTTCATCTTAGAAGAAATAACCATGAGCTTCCTCTCACTACTAGCTTGCTACACTACCTGTATCTGATTCCTCTTTCTCAGTGCATCAGCCACTACATTTCCACTACCAGGCATGTAGTCAAGCTAAAAATTGAAATACTACAGATATTTCACCCACCTTCAATGACTTAGATTTATAACCCATAAGTAAATATGTAGTTGAGACTTTTGTGGTCTGAAGACACCACAAAACTCCCTCCTAATAATCAATTTCTCCAACAGCATAATGTGTGAACTATAGAAAATAACTCAAGATCATGTGTCTAGTAATTCATCTCATATAGCCTCAACTGTCAAGACCCGTATGACACAACTCAATCACCCTTCATAAGAACTTCTCCTAGACTGATGCATGATGAATCATAGTATATAGTGTTAATCATTCTAAGATCTACAAAAATAAATATTGATGCTGAATTCAGTCTCTCTTTTAGCTCTTGAAAGGTCATCTCAAAGAAATTCGTCCATACATTCTTCACACTTATCCTATTCAATCCCTTTAATGGCACTTCTAATCATGATAGGTCTTGTATGAAACTCATTTAGTAACCAGATATCTCTGAGAAATTTCGTACCTAAAATATGTTCTTGGGATACTCCTAAGAAACAAAATCTGTCACATTCTCTGGGTATACCAGTACTCCTGTCTCTGATATGATGTGACCCAAGAAGTGAATATGATCCATCCAGAATTTGCAGTTGGAGAGATTAAAAGATTATTTATGCTCTCTTAGGGTATTCGAAATGATCTTAATGTCATTGGAATGTTTGTGTTGATTATGAAAATAAACTAAGATAACATCCATGAAAACCACTAAAAAGAATCAAGATATGGATGGAAGACTCAGTTAATCGGTTTCATAAATATAGCTAGTGCATTAATGAGACCAAATGAAATAACCAAATACTTATACATATCATACCTACATTGAAAGGTTGTGCGAAGTATGTCTGATAGTATAACATGACCATGATGATAACCAGATATCAAATAATTCTTTAAGAAGACCTAGGCTCCTTCGAGCTGGTCGAAGATATCATATATCAATGGTAGAGGATACCTGTTCTTAACCATCAGGTGATTCAATTTTTAATAATCCATGCATAGATTGAGGGTATCATCCACCTTTTTAACAAAAAGTACTAATAAACCCCATGGAAAAGTATTGGGTCAGATGAAACCCTTTGTCTCTAAATCCTCTATCTACCTCTTGATATCTTGCAACTCCATCATATCCATCTTGTATAAAGGAATGGATATTAGTTTTTCTCCCGTCACTAGCTCAAAAGAGAACTCTACCTCTCTCACTCGAGGTAATCATAAAAATTTATCTTTGAAAATTTCCTTGAAGTGACCAACCATTAAAGGGAAATATATATGAAGCATTCCCTTATCATATAGATATAAAATGACAATATTGGTTTTCATTCCGCCCATCACACAATGCTAGTGTCCTTCTCAGATCGCTTGGACATCCCATTTACCCTTGTAAATCAACTCTCTTCTCTATAGTGATGTGAAACTCACCCTAAAGTGATAGAAATAATTGAATGAATGGTAATGAACCAACCAATCCATCCCAAAAATTATGTAATTTAATATCATCTTGAGAATTTAGAGGTTCCATATGAAGTGACACCCACAAATCTAAAGGGTGACCTCCCACCACTAACGCACACCTTCTGTTCTGATCCCCAATGGAGTGTTTATCATCAGAATGTTATCAAAAGAATATACTTTTCTCCCAAGGCTCACCACAATAGACACAGCTATTAAACTATGTAAATCTACTATATGAAAAAAGTAAAGAATCTAAAATGGGGGACTCTTGAAAATTACCTACGACTATAGAAGGTTTTGGATCCTACTCCCCAAAATTCTATTTCACTATGTATTCTTGGTCTGTATCGCTACCATGTGAACTACTTGGAATCTTGAAGCTAATCCACCTTATCATCCCTATAAAATTGGGGTTTGACTACAACAACCACGACCACCACCTCAGCTACATTGACCAGTTGTACACCATCTCCCTGATTAGTGAGAAGCTACTGACCATTCTCTTGAACTTGGAGTCTGTGCAGATCCTCTATCCCTGGGTAATGGTAGAAAATTTCTTTAGAATCACTATAGATGGCCCATCTTACTACAAGATTAGAACTCAACTGAGTCCCTCATATATTATGGCATCATATTTCCTAACCTACGACATTGTTAGAACCTCACCTGGGTACCTGAAGATGTCTTCTAACTATCAATATCGCCACTTGGAATCTCCAAACAATTCTTCTTACTATCGGTCGATGCAGTACCAGACCTAGTTGTTGAACCACCCTTGCTCACACCTTCAGATTCAGTCAAATTATGCTCAGTGATGAGTGTGTGATTCACTATTCAAGATAGAATAGTTTGTTAGAAGAAATTTTCCTACAAATGGATGGCATACCTAAGACCATACTCAAATTGTGAAGCTTTAGTTACCTCATCAACCATCAGAATAGGTGGGAAGTGCTAGAGCATAGTAAAATGGACCGAGTAATCCATCATTGATAACACACCATGCTTTATATGTAATAAAAACAAGTCTCTATCAGCCCTCAACTTATTGGGGTGGAAATAATTATATAATTCTATGTGAAAATGCCTCCAAGATATCTTCTGATGATGATCTAACTTAGTGATAACATCCCACTATATCTTGGTGGAATCACAAAACATATAAATTGCAAGATTTATCCACCTCTCAATATGAATATCTACATTATCAAAGATAGAAATAATTACCTCTATCCATGACTTTGTAGCTTGTGGTCTTCCATACCGATAAAACATGGGCTAATTCTACTACTAGAACTGACACACCAACTCTTCCAGAGTCGGGGCAGGTCACGGTGCTCCCTGAATGGTCTTTATGAAAATAAAGAACCCATCACGGAACTGTGCCACAACACTTATGTCTGGTTAAACTCCAAGTACCATGACAGGTACAACTAGTGGATCCTCTAGTAGCACATGGCCTACCACCACTAAAGAATGAACATCGACACCCTCCTAGTGCACTAAAAGAGGTCATTTTGAAGGAATGTCTCTACAATGCAAAACACACACCTCAGTTCATGATATTTATAAATGTTTGTAGCTTAAGAGATCAAATAAATAATCATGAAATGTAAAATCCTTCCTCTATGAGAACACACCCCTATTCCTACTCCATGAGTCAGATCTCAACAAAGCACATATCAAGTATAAGCAAGAGACACAGCTAAAATCCCACTACTAAGGTATGGTTTGGTAAACTTCTCTTCTATAAGCAACTCAATTTCCATTCCATTTTACATGAGGTAAAATATTTATTTTAATTTTCTATTTCACTTGAATTCATTTCCATTTAACATTTTAATTCAAGCCCGTTTCATATTTATATCCAAATTCAATTTAAATTTGCACCATGTTCTACCAAATTATGATCCATGAGGGCCCATACTCCCCAGTGACCAAATCATGGAATTCATCCATTTCATACCTCAAAACATCCCAATATACCTACCACAACAGAAGGCATATCTATCACTACATCTATCACAACAACATGCAATAAGCAATGCTCCCTAAATGGTATAGAAAATGAATGACAAGTGATTTCTAACAAGTGTCTAATATGATGCATGAGTTGGAATACCCTCATATCACCAGTTTGAAACCAAAATAGAACCCATAATCATATCAATAATAACTGAATAAATCTATTGTGTCACCCATTGGTGGAATAAAATCCAATGTAATAGTAAAAATCCAAAAAACAATAATTTAATTCCAGGTAATTTTGATTTTTATGTATACGAGTTAGCTGCGCATGGGAACAACTCATTACCAAATTCATATTTCATCCAATCACATTATAATATTTCTAAATATTATTGTAAGAAAAGAAAAAACATCTATGATACCACTTGGTAATGACATAAACCAAGATTCCACTTAACAGTGCTCCACTCTTGGTTGGACACATGGCCTCAAGCCCATATACCCAAGCACCAGAGGCTTGCAAATAGTAGTGAGGGTAATAGTGATTTAGTGGGGAGTCTATGTCGTCACTAATAGATTGTAACATAGTGGAAACAATATCATTTATGCATCAGAATAAATAAACCATACAATTATAAGTAACACAAGAAGAATGATAAATGAAAACAGTATGGTATATCTCATATAAAAAATGATGAAAAATTTCATTTATTTATAATAAAGAATCCAAAAAATGAATTCTATGAATATTTAAAATCCATATAAAAAAATTAAAAAAGTCCAAAAGGTATCCCAAGAGCATTGAAAGTATGAGATCAGTCTCATTCTCTCCAACTCTAAAGAATTGAGTCAAGTTCTTGTATTAGGGATCTTTCCCTTATTATTACCTGAGATCTTAGAGTCTGTTTGTGACAAAAACGTTTACCCAAAAAGGGTGTGAGATATAATATCAGAAAGAAACCACCTGAGGCCTATTCTAGTAATTCAATGAATATATATAAAAGGAATTGTGCTAAAAATTAAATTAATAAGCAAGGAATTACTCAAAAGTAAATATCCTTTATGTGCAGGTACTCATTTAATATAAATTTTATTTAATAAACATTTTTTTTAAAATTCAATTTCATTGAATCTTATAAGTACAGAAATATAGTGAAAGCCTAAAATTCCTTATATAGCCTTAATAAGAAATGATTCCTAATTAGGACATCTAAATAGGTATAAGTCAAGACTGAATCTAAGCCTGTGTTTTGGCCTCATGGACATTTCATGAGATTCCTTTAATTTATAACTATATTTATAACCTCATGACATCCTTGACATTCCTATGTAATAATTAATTTATCACATAAGGTGAAATATCAACCAACACCCTATAATCCCATCCCAAGTGAACCTATCATGAACCCGGTATCGCTCTAGGTGAGGTATAACGTCACTGCCAATTTAGTCCATCCTCAGTGGTCTTCTAAGGAAACCTGAGTATCGACCATGGCATAAATTGTCAAATTCCCTTTTATTTTTTCACTTTCATTATCATAAAAATTCATGTATCACTCAACATATAATTCTATCATCAATGAGTCCTTCCAGGGCATTCCTCATTTGGATCCATGTATCACCCATGGAATAAACAAGGTTCATGGTAATTAAAGTCGTCCCTGTAATTACAAGATGAATCCACATATCACCCAATTCTCATAACCATTGCATCAATTCCATAATCATTTAGTCAATTTCATTTAACATGCTGATGTCAAAACCCCTGAAATCTAACTATATCTCACCTTAAAAGGTGTCTCAAGCATTATCCAACCTCATAAGGCTTGGACTTTTAATTACTCACATGGGTATTTTCAATATAACAAGAATCATATGCATAATAATCCATTTCATTGCATTAAAATAATTAAGCTCATGTGGTCAACCCATTCCAAAGATCAATTAATCTTATAAAACCTATATATGGAATATGCATCTTTTAACTCACATGGGAAATCAATAGAAAGGCCATTCAAGAACTTATACAACTCAATATTCAACAAGCTAAGGGACAAGGGTCATTATCACTCGTACCTTCTCATTTTACCATTTAAGACACAATCCATTCATGCTTGAATTAAATTCCATGTTTGAAATCCCATGACATGGGGTAAAAATTCACACCATAAGGGGGTCCAAAATAAAGGCCATCAAAATGGCCATCTAATACAACACGCCCAAAGGGGTGGTTTATTCAAGGTTATCAACCAAGAATAAGAATTATGTATCCTATTCAATTACCAAGAACATTTCTAGTGATAATAGGGTTCAATTTTAATTTGAAGAGAAACCCAAAAAATGGGCATTCAGAACGATGAAACATTTGAGTGAAATCCATGAGACCACCTACCTTATGTCTTTTTTTATAGCTAGTCCAGTTTCGTCTCTTATTTCATACCTAATTAGGAGAAATATGAAGAATGGACGAAGGATTGTAAATTATTGCATATGATCCTAAATGTAAATTGAACATATGATATCCATAAGAATGGGATAATATTAAAATTGAATTAAGTCTTTAACGTTATAGATCCATAGAGATAAATCCTACTCAAATTTGAGTTATGAGGGAATATTTCTCTAAAATCCAAGAATAGCCCATGCCAAGAGCTCTCCAAGGGGGTGGGTTGTTGTGTGTAGGTTGAAACAGGTGAAATAATATTTTAATAAATTTTTAATTTAATTAAAATTATTAAAATTTAAAAATAGTAGGTTCGTGCAGTTTAATAGAACGGCATGGAAATCATGCATAGATTCCCAAATCCTTGGTTCATAATGTAAGGTTTACCTGCATTTTTTATTAACCATTCACACACTATTATAAGATCAACTATCAGAAATTTATAAAACTATAAACCTGAAAGAAGGGATATGATGCCCAAACCTCATGGTTTTCACTAACTGGATGAACTCCTCTTTTCACCCAAAACATGGGTTCCTAGCTCCAAACTATCTCTGGACACCCTCGAGCCTTCTATGACCTCAATAGGTATCTGCAATAAGCCGAATTTAAAAATTTAAACCAAGAATTTACAAAAAAAAAATAAGGAATCCATACCTCAAAAAAGAATCATTATTGTTTCCTTTCTTCCAAAGACACAAAACTAATATTTTCATTGGGTGTATGTTTGTTTGATGTTTTAGGTATTCTGAAAAATTAATATTATTTATATGTATATAAATAAAGGGTCTCAATATATATTTTTAGTTCTCTACATATTGAGTGGTGCCTACCTGATGTACTAGGGTGTGGGTCCACTATCTACTAATTGGTGACTCCTAATGGACTAGGGTGTGGCTCCTCTATTTACAGAGTGCTATCCCATATGTAATTTGGGCATTGGTCCAATATCTCCCTAGAGGAGCCCCCAATGGAATTAGGGTGTGTATACTCTCTATAATAAGTTATACTCCCTTTTAGATAGGGTATGGGTCCTTCTTACACTGAGCGGGACCCCCTTGACACATTATGGTGCAGGTCCTCTGCTTGGAGATTATACCCCATTGACTTTTCATCATAGTGGTGAGGCATGGGATCTCCATATGGTTACATCATTGGATTGACACATGATATGTTGGGAATCATTTATGGTCTTTTGAAATATATGACACTCTTTTCATGGGTGTGGTTATGAGATGGATATCCCCCTTCTCAATTGTTTGTGTTTCTATGGTTTGAGTATATATATATTTGTATCCATGTCATTAGATTTTGAACTCTCTTTCTTTGGGTTGATCTATCTACTATCTATTAATATTATGTCTCTTAATAATCCCACATCATCTTTCTAGGCATCCTAATAGGTATATATATAGTCACCCCTTCATGGGCTTTTCATGCACATGTCATTACATATGCAGACGATGGAAATTTCAACAGCGATTACAAAGGATCTTTAGGATACTTGGTTTATTGATCGTATATGGTGGTCGGGGCATGGAGATCTGGATCCAAGCTCTCTTGATACATTTAATTTACCACTTATGTCATATTAGGAAATATTTCAATATGGGTATGCATTTTCCTCTTTACATTCAGTTTTCATTGTCATACTCATGTAAACCCAAGAGGTTTTCACACGAATAGTTATATTCTATATATTTCATCTTTTTATTATTATTCTTCTACACTTCTGCATTGATATTGTTGGCATTGTTCATATAGGAACATTAGGAAAAGACCTCCTATACTTGTTATGACTTTCAATGATTGTTTCCATCCCTTATCCCATGGAGGCGGTCTTAGGGTAGTTATGACTCGAGCCATGTTGGGTCGGGTCATGACATATTGGTATAAAATATGGTTTGATCATTTGGATAGTGTTTGGAGTAGTCCCCATACAAGGATTTTTTTTGGATTTAGGGAAACAGTGTCAAAGTATCTCGAGTGTGACTCTTCAGCTAGAGAACCCAGTGTTGGTGTGGTGGTTGATGTTACCAATCACCCAAACTGTGATTGCCTACTTGTTGATTAAATATATCGAGGAATTGGTTACAATGATAATTGATACATGCATCATATAGGATTTAGACTTTTATTTACCTTATTGTGTCATATCCCCATTATATTTATATAAGATAATCTCATAATGGTACGTTTTTATTAAATTTTTAGGATACCTTCATGATGATATCTAGAAAGGTTTCTAGTTTTGGATCATGAAAAAAACCTGATGATTAGTGAGGCCTCTATTTAGGGTCCTTCCTTAGAGATCCTTCCTCCAAATTGAAGGTAGAAAAACACAAACCTGTTGATTTTTATATAATACCGATAGAGTAGGATAAGGATGTTTATGGGCTTAGCGAACTCAGTGAGATCTTGTGCCAGTGGACACTATGTTTCCATAGTGATCTAGATCCTCAATAAATAGAGGATTTCATAGAGTCGATGGTATATGTTTTTAGGATTATTTGGACACCTATGAATCTGGTGGTTTGACTAGTAGATAGAGTTTTCCATTGAGCAGATGATCATTGGTGGAGTCATATTACACTGATGCCCGATGAGTCGACACTCTCATGGGAAACTTCCAATAGTTATTTCTTGAGGAGTACTACACCTAATTCGTATGCTCATTTAAAATTATGAAGCTTCTAGATCTTTATAAGAAATTTATGATAGTGGATGAGTATGATGTAGTGTTCATAGACCTTAAGTGTTACTCTATTGACATTATCTAGGATGGATACTTATGAGAAAGGATGTTTGATCAGGGACTCCACATAGATATTTGTGCCAGTGTGGTTCCCTTGTGCATTCCCACCTATGATAGGGTGTTAGAGTGGGTGTTGTTGAATGATATTTTCCAATCATAGGGACACCAGGTAGCTATATATGGTAGTGGGCATTATATGTTTGTGTCCTCTATTGTAGTTATTAGGCGTCAGTCCATAGGATCTCGATGCAGGATACCTTCCCATTATCAGACTCAGGCATGTGGTCATGTAGCATATGAACATACAGTGGACCAGAGAATTTTTTAGAAGTGTGGTGATTTTAATTTTATGACAAAGGTCACATGGTTCATGATTTCCTGACCCAGAATGCTGAAGATGGATGTTTGATAGCAGACAGACCCTAATAGTGGAGGTAGTGCCTTGATCAGGGATCTCCCAGGCAAGGGATGGGTAGCCCCTATGGAGGTGGAGATAGAAGAAGAGAAGTTGGAATTTCATGATGAGGATATTTGTGTGATCAATGATGCTATGGGATCCTTCCACCATGATGGCCAGGTGGTCCATGTCAAGCTTAGGGATCTAATGGTTGGGGCCAAAAATATCTATAGGCAATGGATGCTTATGATCTTGAAGTGCACGACATGATTAGAGGTATGATCTTTGTTTAGTATACTCATGCCTTATTATTATTAGCCATATTTCTTAGTCATTTTTTCATCTCTTTACTTCTGGTGCGATAGTTATATCTCTCTTCTAATGCATTTTTTCAGTAGATTTTTCTTGAGGTTATTATGGGGAATGCTTCTTTTATATATTTTATTTGATGGGGTGTGAGATATACATTTTTATAGAGGGGTTCTAATAGTACATTTTTTAATTTATTATGGAACCCTATGACTTGATATTGGGTATGGGTTGGTTGTCCACGATTCGATCCCACATTGATTGTCATCATAGATGAGTCAGATGCCTTCGCACTGATGCGATGAGATTCTCTTTTATAGGAAAGATAGATCCCATGGAAGGGTGAGTGGGTTTTTTTAGGAGTATACAACCCATAATCCATCATTTATTTATTGTATCCCCTGTTGTATTAGGATCTTTAATAATCTGTATTTTTTCAGTTGTGTCGGATTTCATGGAAGACTTCCCTGATGATGTTCTAGGAGTATATCAAAGGTGATAGATAGATTTTTTCATTATCATGCATTATAATATAGAAATGATATATTCCAATGCATATCATATGGACCTTACTGACATTTTTATGCAGTATTTGTAGTTTTATGAAATTATATAGAAGGTTTTTGTCAAACCCAGTGTGTCCCCCTAGGCATCTCAAGTGTTGCTTTTGAAAAAGGTGGTTTGTAACTTACAACATTGTGTGTATTATCATAATCTAAACCAGGAAATGATAAAAAAAAATACATATTTAATATTATTGAAAACCACTTTAACAATCTATAATGCATGATATGGTTCTCAAAGATCGATATTCAAACCATTTACCCCTATTTGAGATTTTTTGAGGCTGATGTTCGAAGCTAGAATACGATGCCACTATAGACAATATGTTCTCTTGTTGATTCAATTGGGAGTGTTGAATTCCCCCCACTGTGTTTTTTGATATCATTAACTACATATTCTAGCCGTACTTAGACCGATTTGGGGTTTTATTCCTCGAAGGGATAATCATATACTCTGCATTAGAGGAGGAGCATGAAGATATCTTGAGCATGTTCCTAGATTTTCTTTGATATCACCAACATTATCATAATTTATTGAAGAGAAATATCTAGATTCATGAGTTTTAATTCATAGGTAATGTCATTTATGAGCATGAATAGGTGTCGAATTGGAGAAGATCAGTGACGTTCTTTCCATGGATCCACCTAAGATCTTTTCAAAGGTGTTGAGTTTTCTTGGATTGGAGAGGTACTATTGAAGGTTTTTGGGGTACCTCTCTAGAATTACAACCCCTATGACCACACAGGCATGGAAAGGGAAACCATTTTCTTGGAATAAGTAGGGATAGAGAGCCTTCTATGATTTGAGGATGAGGATTATGGGTGCTCCTATTTTGAGACTACTAGAGGAGGGGGTGGAGTACATAGTGTATTTCGATTTATATAGGAGATGGGATCATCTTTTTTTATGCAGAGACATGTAGTTATTGTATATGGGTTAAGGAAGATAAGAACCCAGGAGTAGAACTACATGACTCGTGATATAGAGTTTTAAGTGGTAGTCTTCACTCTAGGGATGTGGAGGTACAATTTTTTGTACAATGCTTCATGGATTACTCAGACCATCAGAGTCTCATGTACGTCTTCATGAGGAGAGACTTTATCCTATGGAAGTGGAAATGGTTAGAGTTGATGTAAGACTATGATTTTGAGATATTCTATACTCCCATTAAGGGAAATGTGGTAGAAAATTACCTTAGTAAGAATCCCCTAGATCATTTGGTGCAATATTCTTCTAATCAGTTGGCTTCCTTACATCAGACCCTAGTTGAGAAGGATTGTTTAACTTTTCTTCATTCAATGGTTTTGACTCCTTTGATTCTCAAGTTTTTTAGAGAGTCCCATTTGGGAGACATCATTGAGAGGTATTTCATCACCATAAATCCTTATGATATTCATTAGATGGATTTTCATAAGGATTTAACCATGTCATTATATTCTTGGGACAGACGGTGGTCAGAGTCCTGATGCAGGAGGAGGTGATGAGATAGTTTCCAAAATCTCCTTTGAATGTACATCCAAGAGAAGGTAATATTCTTAGAGACCTTAAATGGTAGAACTGGTGGGATGAAATAAGATTATGTGTAGATGATTTCATCTCACGGTTCTTCAATTTTCAATAGGTGAAGGCCGGTCACTAGGTTTAGGCAGGTTTTTTCTAGCCCCTATATCCCAGAGTTGAAATGGGCTGGCATATCCATGGACTTCATGAAAGGGATTCCACAAATAGTGTAGGTCCATGACATCATCTAGGTGATATTTGACCGAGTTATGAAGTCGAAACACTTCCTTGATGTAATGGAGTGATGTTTGGTGGAGAGTTTGGTGCATATGTATGTAAGGGAGATCATCCACCTTCCTAAAGTTCCCTCAACTATTATCTATAACCCTGATACGTGATTCATGTTATGCTTGTAGAGAGAACTACACGAGTCATTTGATACCTATATTAGGATGAGTATAACCTTTCCCCATTAAATAGATGGGGATACCGATTGTACTACCCAATAGTTGGAGGATATGTTGAGGTATTTCATGATAGACTTCAACCAGAGTTGGGAGGATCACATTCCCTTAGTTGAGTTCGGGTACAATAATAACTAGGACTCTACTATTGGTATGATACCTTTTAAGAACCTATATGGGAGACCTTTGAAGTCACCCTTATGATGGATTGAGATAAATGAGTCAACTCTTATGGGCCCAGAGATAGTAGATAATTACAGATAATGTCTAGGTCATCCATGACTGTATGAGGGTAGCTCAGTTTATGCATAAATATTACATAGATCGACATTATAGGCCTTTGGAGTTTGATTTGGGAGACAAAATTTTACTGAAATTATAACAAATATGAGGCTTTCATAAATTCATCTAGGGAAGAAATATATCTATAAGGTTCATTGGGAAATTCGATATCTTATAGAGGGTTGGTGAGGTTTCTTACCACCTTGCCTTACACCCCAGTTGGAGTGGTTTCACAACATCCTCCATCTGTTTCAGCTGAGGAGATACGTGCATGACCCCACACACATTATTAACTAGGGAAGTTAGACATCAACGATATATTCACTTTTGTATATCACTAGGTGATAATAAAGGATCAGTTGGATATAACCATTCATTGATGGACTATTCCCTTGGTTCTTATGATGTGGCAGCACAAGAGCATACCAGATAGATCTTAAGAGTAGCAGAGCCAGATGTTGGCTCATTATCCCAATATTTTAATTTAGTTTTTAATTTTTTTGGATTAAAATACTAAAGAATATTATGACTTAGAGGACCTGTTTCTTCCTTTAAAGACACTTTAATATTTCTAGATATATTTTCAGATCTAGGGGCTGAGACAATGTGTGATTCTAAAGCTTGATATGATCAAAATTATCTTTATAAAAATATTAAACATATATTATATTAAGTGAACAGATTTTCTTAAAGAAAATAGGATAACTATTAAAAGTAATCTATGATCATAAATATGATACCATGGTTGTGTCTAAAACATGAGGTTTACCCAAGGCAAGACCTAAAATTGGTCGGGGGGGTGCATTCAGTTATTGTGATTTTTGGAAGGTGTGTTTAGTAAAATAAATAAATAAATTCATTTATTTAATTTAAATGATATAAAATATAAATCATCTATAACTCCCCTATTTTTGGAAAATATCTAGGGTAAGATGCATATTCCTGGGATCATTGAGAGTTTTTCCTTCCACCTATCATTGGTGATTCAGAATACGAAGATGATGAGACGCCATATCAAGGTAGACAAATAAACTATGAATAAAAAGACTCCTCTTCTTGATTGTAGAAAATTTTCTTCATCGAAGGATGATCCAAAACTAGGTAGGACACATAAATTTGTGTATTCTCTCCCTATTGATCAAATTTCATGAGCATGATCTTACTTATTCTTTGATCTACATCAATGGAAAGGCTTTTTATTTACCATTGCACCTATTTTTATTGATTATTTAGTTTTTCTCACCATGGTAATCCCCATTTTTGTTTTTCGTCCAAGAAATCTTTGCCAAAAATTGTTTCAATTTTTTTGGTTGTGAATTTATCGTAATTATTCTTTGTGTTCTTCACCAATTGTTTTATGGGGTCTCGGTTCGACATTTTTTGGTTTGAACAAGCTTGATAAGACCCCAGAATTCTTGATGGATTCATATGAAATGAATATACTTTCAAATCTAGGATGTATTCTGGGGATATTTAGGGTTTGGGTTGTTTATTTATTGATTGGGGATCCAAATCAATGAATATGGAAAACTTCAATGATTATGAGGCCATTAAGGAATTAGATGAATCATAATGCATGTATTTCTGTCCACATGATGGATGTAAATTATTTTTAGAAGAAGAAATCAAAATTTTTAGTTGGCAAAACAATTGATTCAAAGGTAGAGTAGTTAGATCTGGAGTGCAAGGATTAGATCTATTTTTTTGTCAAAACCCCCACAACATGTGATGTAGTCTGAATAAGACACATAATGGAGTTAAATTTATATGGAGTCTATGGTTTATCTTAGTGATAAATATGACACATTGTGTGTGGGATCTACGAACCATGTAACCCTAGCTAAGTGGATCATTGTGTACAGTGGGTACACTCCTCGAATCCCATATGGTCACAAAATCCATGTGCATCTAGAGAAACACTGTGTAGTCCAAAGAAAGCACATGTTGGAGATGTCTCCACATGCTGAGTGATGGCATGGCCCTTACACACCATGCAACTAAGTACAGGGACATGGGAAAATGTATAAACACATGGATAAGTGCATGACCACGACCTCACATGGTAGAGGCATGTCTTGTGATCCAACTACACTCCGTGTATTTGTAACACCCCAAGATTTCATAGTGCATTATTTCTTCAAAATAATTCAATAACTTGCACTACACGCAAGACCGAGTTCAAGCGCACCATGACTTACCAAACTAGTCGTTCAAAAGTGGTTATGAATAGTATTAAATGAATTTGGAACATTATATAATCCATATAATTTTAGAATCCATATTATGAGTTTCTCAAACATAATGTAAAAACAAATTCATTTTTTTCAGATAAAAGAATTATTTTTCAAGAAATGCACTTTTAGCGATTTTAATTGTGAACCCTTTTTAAATCCAATATTTTAAAACTTTTATATATTCTATTTGAAAAAATAAATTTATTCTTTAGAACATATACATCAAAAATTTACAATTTAACACCCCAATATTCCTCGGTACGCTTCTTTTTGAAAAATAAAGTAGCGTGTGTTGTACACAACTTCGAGTTCTAACACACACCACAACCAATCAAACTAGCCCTTATGAATAGTAATATCCACTTTTTGAAATTTTATAAATTTTATCTTTCAAAATGGACATCATTTTTGGATTTGGAATATCGAAATTATCCCAGGATGAAATTTTGGTCCTTTTCGGATAACTTTTATATTATGATGAATAGTGAAAATTACTAAATTTTTATTAAAAACAACTTTTTTAATCGAAATAAATAATCGTGATAAATTATGAATTTGAGTGGTTTAAAGTATATTTAGAATATATTTTTACCATTTAATATAATTTTTGTCATTGGAAAAAATTTCACAAATAAACCAGACATAAACAAGTGTCAATCTTTTGATAGTTATTATTTCTTAAAAACACGCTTTTTGTTTTGACAGCGAGAATTAATTTTAAATTAATTTCTACCACTTCTGTGTTTTTAATTTAGAGAAATGGATTCCATATTTGGAATCAGGATTTCCACATTGTGTAAATAGGTAACTTTTATTTTTAGACATTTTGAATAATTATTTTAGTAAATATTTAATTTACAATGGTTAAAGGGTAAATCCGGTAAATAAGGGTATAAAATAATATTATAATAATACTAAATTACCCTAAAACGTGTCCTAACATTATTGGTGGATAAATGTCCGACCATGGAAATATTTGGGTCAATTTTGGGACCTCGTGGAGCCACTTGTAGGTGATAGGGACACTTTATATTAATTAAGTTAAAGTAAATATAAAAATGACATAAGCATATATCTTTTAGAAAAACAATTTTTACATAGGGTTATATAAGTTATATTTTCAACTATAAATATTCATTAGAAATATAATATTATTTCCTAAATTATTTTATTTAATTTATAATTTTTAGACATTAAATAAGTTAATTTATTTATGACACAATGATGATGCAGTAATTACCGTATTAATGAATAATTAAGATAATTGATATTATAAATACCCAAATAAATGTAATTTGAGACTTTTTATAAATTAAAGTAATTTTCTTGATTACTATGAAATATTATGATTGTTTATAGAAATTTTTTTCGAAGTAATAATGCTATTATGAATTTATCAAAAACAAAATACCCAATAGTGTCAAAATTGACATAAAAGGGTTTTTTATAAACAATATTATATTATTAATTGATATTAAATTCATAAAAATCTAAGGTTCGGCCAAGAGACTTATATGAATATAGGTGTATCATTACTGGACCACTTAGGGGTCTATTGGAGGTATATAGTATGTTTATTAACTATATAATATAAAAATACAAAGTGACATGGTAAGTGTCAAACTGATTAACCAAGAGTTAATACAAAAAGACAAGGTTAATATAATGACCCAAACCTATCTAAAATCTATTGGTGGAAAGTATTTTGACCCATACCCACCTTAGTCTTTGAATAATTCACCTTTGAGCCATTATAAACCGAATATGAATTTATTATAAAATAATACTTTAAGTTTTTCCTAAAGAGCCCCTCCTCCACCTTATAAAAGGACACCACTTGTAACCAATTCTTCACACCATAAAAGCCTTTTGGTTCGGCCAAACCCCACCCAAATACTCTCTAAACTTCCCTAAATTAAACCTATAGGCCTTAGTATGATCATAAATCCAACCTAAGGAGCCCTTTTGATCAAATCAAAAGGAATAACCCGAAGAATAGGTAATGTTTTCACCAACCTTTTTCAAGTTCATTTCTTCTTCAACTTATTATTTCTTTGTTATTCCCATTATAAAATAATTACTCTAGTATATACTATATACTGTGATGTTATTATAAATATGGTACAACCATATTCAGTATTTTATCCATCATTTGAATGACATGTCACCATACGTGCGTACGTACGGCTTACCGTCTCCACGTCGTGGTGTAATTGTTATTCAATATATTATTATTTGTATGGGTATAATAATGACGTGTAATTAATGTAAATAATAAATTTAACATGAAAATGATTCTGTATATATTATATAACATCCAATTATATGTTATTTTAATATC
The DNA here is from genome assembly GCA_963277665.1 of Viscum album. Classification (NCBI taxonomy): domain Eukaryota; kingdom Viridiplantae; phylum Streptophyta; class Magnoliopsida; order Santalales; family Viscaceae; genus Viscum; species Viscum album. The sequence goes on from OY728137.1 coordinate 1,105,879,082, forward strand.
AAAAGAATGATATTGTCGCTCGTGCGTATGTACGGATTACCGTCTCCACAAGGCGATGAGATTCATTTCCAAGTTCACCATTCATCGACGATTATAAAAATATATATTTTTAATAAGTATGTAATATATGACATAATAATGCTAATGGAGATATATATATTTATATATATAATTATTTATGTACTTTCATATATCTTATTCACTTACTTCTGTTCAATACTATATGAAAACGGAAATAGCGTTTATGCGTACGTACGGACTGCCGTCTCCATAAATGGTGTTTTCCATTTCATATATATGTCTATTATAAATTTTTATATTCTAAATATATATGACAAATAAATCATGTTTTATATTCTGGAAGGATTTAAATCATGATCAAATTGATACAATCAAGGTTAACAAGTTAAAACACGTACGATAAAGAAAGCGATTATTACCCGAAATATTAATATAACATGGAAATTATTATTAAATGGGTTGTATAAAGTCATAAATGAATAATGTATGATATAATAAATATTAATATGGTTCTGGTATAATTTAATAACATACTATAGTCTTCATAAAGGAGGCTAAACGTACCCTTGACTAAAGGAAAGTGCAAGGTAAGGGGTTTTCATCTCACTCCTTATTCACGTGAGATTCATGCCATATTGCCACTATTACCTTTTATGTGGTGTATGTACTGCCCATAATTGTATTATTTGTGTAATACACTTTAATTTATGTGTATTTACGTATTCATTGTATGATACCTCTTTCATAGGTTGTATGTTTCGTAAGTTACCAAATTGGAAAGGGTTAATTTCGCAATCTCTTTATTATCTGAGGTTGTTTTTACGTAAGTATCTACTGGGACATATTTATTATCCATGTCCATGTTTTATGAAAGAGTTTTCAAAGGGATTCTTTTAAGGGATTTTTTTTACCAAAACATCATTTCAAATGTTTTAAATATTTATTCTTCTAAATCTTTCTCATTAATGTCCATATCTTCAAAATGTGTTTTAAGGATTTATTTATATGGACATGAATGTTTTTAAAATGTTAATTCCTTTAAAAAGTTTCAAAGTGGTTTGAGACACTTTGATTCAAAAATTTCTTTAAATAAATTCTTTTCTAAATTGTGTGACTTCTAAATGTTATCATGAAAAGGGGTATTTCTCTCAAAGAGTTTTACAAATAATTTTCATCCATGTAAAAATTATTTAATGAATTTGAAACTTGTTTTGAAGTTGATTTATCATGATACAAATCTTCCATATTGTGTTGAAGGTTTTGTGATATGTTTGACTATGGATGTGTTATTTTTATACCATTCATGGTTTATGGGTAAAGTATTGACATTTCGTTTGCTAATTTTAATACGAATGTTTATTTTATGTTTAGACCTTTTCATATGAGGAATGCATTGGACTTAATAAGTGATGGGTGGAGCCCCCTATAGCTCCTCGATGAATTGATAGGTCTCATGAGACAAACTAGTGTCTTGGCACGAGGCCTTGACAAAATCTTATTTGTAGTATTGGCACGATTCCTTGGCTACGTGGTTATGATAGTCTGGAATTATGCATTCCATCATTATGAAAGTGGTTATTGATATTGCATGTGATTATTAGACTAGTAGAATATCCATGTGAAAAGTAAATGGTATTATTTCATTTTATCTTTTCCATATTATGCTGAAGTTCAATTTTAATAGGCTTTTGTTTTAGTTATACATTGACTTAAATATTTATGTTTATTTATGAAAGTTTTCGCTATATTATTATCCTTAATGAGCATCTGATCTCACCCCTTTCTATGTTTTATTTTTCCCAAGATTCCAAGAAGTGTATTGTGATTGATATGCAGGGTTAAGAAAAGGGAATAATGGCATTCATAAAGGATTATTTATGTTGTTTTTTCTGTTATGATGTTTAATGTAACATTAATGTATGAAATCTATTTTCCAAGACTGCTAACCTGATCAGTCATTTGGGACTTGATTCCTTGTAATCATACCAATGTATTAAAATAATGCACCGACTCTGGGTAACTGGGGTCAGGAAATTACAGTTGTATTAGAGGATGTTTAGTACAAACCTTGGAAGCTATATTTAGATAAACTCTGATTAGAGCACATAGACCTAAGATGGACTTTGAGAATTAGTATAGAAGAACTTCCTATAATTTTGGTATTGTAGAGATTTTGTGAGTTTTCCGAGTAATACATCCATGTCTGGATACGAGCAGGTAGAGGCAGCTTTGGAATAGATGTACCTTGGGGTAAAAGATAAAAACACCTCTCTGAGCTAGACTCGATTGGGAAATGGTGCACGACAACGGGCCTTGCTGCACTCTTAGTTATGACACTCCTGAGGGATATGCTTAGGATAATTCTCATTTTCTTTACAAACCATTATGATGGGTTTATGAGTATATACTTACTCAACGAAAACATTTTTATGATTATGGATTATATCCATAGACTTTTTAATTTATGTTAAGTGTTTCACAAGTTTGGGATTAGGTATTGTTATTCATAAACTAATATAGTGTATGACATTGTTTAGAAGTGCTGCCCAGTAGAAGGAATGAGAACTCCAGCAATATTCATGATCCAAAGAGTAAGAAGGATCATATCTTTCATGGTATTAATCCACCATTTAGAAGTGAAATAGTCTCCCACGTATTATCATCATATGAAGAAATAGTATCATGTGTTGATAAGATAAGTAAAGAGTTCCCTGAGTCCTATGGATTTGAAGAGAAGCAAGAGAAGAAAAGGATGGAAGAGAGAAAGATAAATAAAGGGAAGAGGGAAAAGAATAATTTTCCCATATGTGATAACTGAGGGAAGAAACACCCTGGAACTTTCCTGAAGGGAATGGGAGTAAGTTATAAGTGTGGAGAAAAAGGACACCTTGTACGTGACTTCAAGGGTAAGAAAAAGGTTTCAAATGTACAATGCTTCATCTTCAAGGAGTTGGGACACTACGCGAACCAATGTCCCAGTCATCAGACTATGCCGCAAATGATTCTATTGGATAATAATCAAGTTATGATACTACCACAGATGAAGAGGAATGACTAGTGCACTTATGTTGTTATTTTCTAATTATTTCATTGAATTGTTGTATCAATGATGTACTAGAAATAAATAAGGATTGTACTGTAGTACTATTTCAGTAAGGACTTGAGATTGTGTGGAACAAAGAAAAGTGACTCAATAGCAGGTTAAATTTTTTGGAAAATATATGGTTGAGAGAAAGATAAACCATAATATGGTTCTGATACTGTGGTAGTAATTTTGGACTAATACATGATTGATTTGGATAAATTATATTGGATATTCTTGACTAACTTTAAACTGATTAATGATTTGTATATTCCATAATTGTTGGATTTTACAACATTTTTGGATAGAAGGATTATATCCAGTATTCTATAAGTAATAAGGGATCATGAGCGTAATCAATAAGGTTTTATGGTATTCATGATGTTGTAGTGTTTCAAAAGAATACATGATGAAGTTGTTCACATGCTATTACGTGGCAAAAAAGTATCTTCATTGTGTTTACCTACCATATAAATTTTGGACTGTGAGTTTGGACAGAAGTATTTTGGATAAGTCTAGTTTGAGATTATTTTTGGATTTTCATAAAAAAGACAACCCGGAGGTTGGGCGACAACTCGCCACGTCCGGCAAGGCCGTGAGACTTGAACCCACAACCGAAGTGCGACAAGGGTGTATCACCTACCAATGACCCACGTGATGTCCTGTATTGAATAATGTCATTTTTTATTCGTTCTGCTAGATGAATTATAAATTCATTTTTTTCAACCCTATACGAATAGGATAAATAGAATATTATTTTTAATTTATATTATCTTTTAGAGTGAAAGATGAGTTTGTGGTAGAACATAGTTAAAGGATGAGAATCTACTTGTCAATTATATATTTTTCTTCCTCTCTTATTGAATGAAGAAATTAATTCTTATACTTTAGTGAAGGGATATTAAAACAAAAAATGTGTTATCCTAATACCGTATGTTTTGTTGAACCGATGGTATTTTAAATCATCACATATTGATGAATTTAAGGCCCTTAATTTTACAATTTTTTGTGATTGATGACCTGAATCACTACCTATAAATATTTATGTTTTTTCTCCAATTATATGTCTCTAATTTCTACCAATGTTCTCCTAATCGAGATCATAATTTTGTGGCGACCCTTTCATTTCTCTTTTCCTCTTATTAAGACAAAATTTTATTAACCCAATTTCCGATGTGGGTTTTCCCACAAAGATATTTTCTATTTTCAACCTTTTATTGTCGAAGAACAATTTCAAATTGCGAGGACGCAATTTATTTAAGGAGGGGAGAATGTAACACCCCAATATTTCATAGTCCGTTATTTCTTCAATATAATTCAATAACTTGCACTACACGTGACACCGAGTTCAAGCGCACCATGACTTACTAAACTAGCCGTTCAAAAGACGTTATGAATAGTATTAACTGAATTTTGAACATTATATAATCCTTATAATTTTAGAATACATATTATGAGTTTCTTAGACATAATGTAAGAACAAATTCATTTTTTTCAGACAAAAGTATTATTTTTCAAAAAATGCACATTTACCAACTTTTAATGGTGAACCCTTTTTAAATCCAATATTTTAAAATATTTATATATTAAATTTGACTAAATAAATTTATTCTTTAGAATGGAGACATAAAAAATTTACAATGTAACTCCCCAAGCTTCCTCGGTACGCTTCTCTTTGAATAATACAGTAGCATGTGTTGTAGGCAACTTCGAGTTCTAACACACACCACAACCAATCAAAATAGCCCTTATGAATAGTAATACCCACTTTTTAAAATTTTATAAATTTCATCTTTCAAAATGGACTTCATTTTTGGATTAGGAATATTTAAATTATCCTAGGATGAAATTTTGGTACTTTTCGGATAACATTTATATTAAATTGAATAGTGAAGATTACTAAATTTTTATTAAAAACAACTTTTTTAATCGAAATAATTAATAGTGATAAATTATGAATTTTAGTGGTTTTAAAGTATATTTAGAATATATTTTTACCATTTAGTAAAATTTTGGTCATTGGACATAATTTCACAATTAAACCGGACAAAAACAAGTGTCAATCTTTTGATAGTTATTATTTCTTAAAAACACGCTTTTTGTTTTGACAGCGGGAATTACTTTTAAATTAATTTCTGCCACTTCTGTGTTTTGAATTTGGAAAAATGGATTCCATATTTAGAATCAGGATGTAAAAATTGTGTAAATAGGTAACTTTCATTTTTAGACATTTTGAATAATTACTTCGGTAAATATTTTATTTACCATGGTTAAAGGGTACATCCGGTAAATAAGGGTAAAAAATAATATTATAATAATAATAAATTACCCTAAAATGTGTCATAACATTATTGGCGGATACATGTCTGACCATTGGCATCTTTGGGTCGATTTTGGGACCTCATTGAGCCACTTGTAGGTGATAGGGACACTTTATATTAATTAAGTTAAAGTAAATACAAAAATGACATAAGCATATATATTTTCGCAAAAAAAAATTTACATAGGGTTATTTATGTTATATTTTCGACTATAAATATTCGTTATAAAGATAAAAATATTTCCTACATAATGGTATTTTATTCATAATTATTATACATTAAATAATTTAATTTATTTATGACACAATGATGATGTAGTAATTACCGTATTAATGAAATATTAAGATAATTGATATTATAAATACCCAAATAAATGTAATTTGAGACTATTTATAAATTAAAATAATTTTCGTGGTTACTATGACATATTAGTATTATTTATATAAATTATTTTAGAAGTAATAATGCTTTTATGAATTTATCAAAAACAAAATACCCAATAGTGTCAAAATTGATATAAAAGAGTTTTTAAAAAAATATTATATTATTAATTGATATTAAATTTATAAAAATCTAAGGTTCATCCAAGAGACTTATATCAGGATAGGTGTATCATTAATGGACCACTTGAGGGTCTCATGGTCGTATACAATAAGTTTATTAACTATATAATATAAAAATACAATGTGACATGGTAAGTGTCAAACTAATTAACCCAGAGTTAAAACTAAAATACAAGGTTAATATAATGACCCAAACCTGTCTAAAATCTATTGGTTGAAAGTATTTAGACCCATAACCACCATAGGTTTTTGAATAATCCAATTATGAGCAATTATAAACTGAATATGAATTTATTATAAAATAATACTTTAAGTTTTTCCTAAAGAGCCCCTCCTCCCCCTTATATAAGGACACCACTTCTATCCAATTCATCACACCTTCAAAGCCTTTTGGTTCAGAAAAACCATGCCCAAATACACTCTAAACTTCCCTCACTTCAACCTAGAGGAATTAGTTTTATCATAAAGCCAACCTAAGGAGTCCTTTTGATCAAATCAAAAGGAAAAACCCGAAGAATAGGTAATGTTTTCACCACCCTTTTTCAAGTTCATTTCATCTTCAACTTCTTCTTTCTTTGTTATTCCCATTATAAAATAATAACTCCAGTATCTACTATATAATTTGATGTTATTATAAATATAGTACTACCTTATTCAGTATTTTATCCATCCTTTGAATGACATGTCACCATACGTGCGTATGTACGGCTTACCTTCACCACGTCGTGGTGTAATTGTTATTCAATATATTATTATTTAGATGGGTATAACAATGATGTGTAATTCATGTAAATAATAAATTTAACATGATAATGATTCTGTATATATGATATACTATCAAATTATATATTATTTTAATATCAAAAAATTTATATTGTCGCTCATGCGTACGTACGGATTACCGTCTCCACGACGTGATGAGATTCATTTCCAAGCTCACCATTCATCGACGATTATAAAAATATATATTAATAATAATTATGTAATATATGACATAATAATTCTACTGTAGATATATATATTTATATATATAAGTATTTATGTACTTACATATATCTTATTCACTTACTTCCATTCAATACTATATGAAAACGGAAACAATGTTTATGCGTACGTACGGTCTACCGTCTCCATAAATGGTGTTTTCCATTTCATATATACGTCTATTATACATTTTTATATTCTAAATATATATGATAAATAAATCATGTTTTATATTCTGGGCGTATTTGAATCATGATCAAATCGATTCAATCAAGAGTAACAAGTTAAAACACGAAAGATAAAGAAAGCGATTATTACCCAAAATATTAATATAACATGGAAATTATTATTAAATGGGTAGTATATAGTCATAAATGAATAATTTATGATATCATAAATATTAATATGGTTGTGGTATAATTTAATAACATACTATAGTCTTCATACAGAAGGATAAACGTACCCTCGACCAAATGAATGTGCAAGGTAAGGGGTTTTCATCTCACTCCTTATTCCCATGAGATTCATGCCATATTGCCACTATTACCTTTTGTGTGGTGTATGTAATGCCCATAATTTTATTCTTTGTGTAATAATCTTTAATTTATGTGTATTTACATATTCATTTTATGATACTTCTTTCATGGGTTGTATGTTTCATAAATTACCAAATTGGTAAGGGTTAATTTCACAATCTCTTTATTATCCGAAGTTGTTTTGATGTAAGTATCTACTGGGACATATTTATTATCCATGTACATGTTTTATTAAAGAGTTTTAAAAGATATTCTTTTAATGGATTTTTTTTAATAAAACATTATTTCAAATGTTTTAAATATTTATTCTTCTAAATCTTTCTCATTAATGTCCATGTCATCAAAATGGGTATGTGACACTTTCATTCAAAAATGTCATTAAATGACTTCTTTTCTAAATTGTGCGACTTTTAAATGCTTTAATGAAAAGGGGGTATTTCTCTCAAAGAGTTTTACAAATCATTTTCATCCATGTCAAAATTCTTTAATTAATTTTAAACTCTTTTTGAAGTTGATTTATCATGATACAAATATTCCATATTGTGTTGAAGGTTTTGTGTTATATTTGACTGTGGATGTGTTATTTTTATACCATTCATCGTTTATAGGTAAAGTATTGACATTTCATATTCTAGTTTTAATACAAATGTTTATGGTATGTTTAGACCTTTTCATATGAGGAATGAATTAGACTTAATAAGTGATGGGTGGAGCCTGTTATAGCTCCTCGATGCATCGGTAGGTCTAATGAGACAAACTAGTGTCTTGGCACCAGGCCTTGAAAAATTCTTATTTGTAGTCTTGGCACGAGGCCTTGGCTACATGGTTATGATAGTCTGGCATTATGCATTCCATCATTATGAAAGCGGTTATTGATATTGCATGTGATTATTTAACTAGTAGAATATCCATGTGAATAAGTAAATGACATTATTTCATTTTATCTTTTCCATATTATGCTGAAGTTCAAGTTTAAAAGGATTTTTTTTAGTTATACATTGCCTTAAATTTTTATGTTTATTTATGAAAGTTTCTGCTCTATTATTATCCTTACTGAGAATTTGAGCTCACCCCTTTCTATGTTTTATTTTTCCCAGGATTCCAAGAAGTGTATTGTGATTGATATGCAGGGTTAAGAAAAGGGAATAATGGCATTCATAAAGGATTATTTAAGTTGTTTTGTATGTTATGAAGTGTAATGTAACATTCATGTATGTAATCTATTTTCCAAGACTGCTAAACCGATCAGTCCTTTAGGACATGATTCCTTGTAATCATGTCAATGTATTAAAATAAGGTACTGACTCTGGGTAACTGAGGTCGGACCATTACAGTATTTCTACATGAGCACTGATCCATTTACTATAAGGTACACATCCTCTAACAACCCTACTCTTTATTTCACACTTAATCATAATTTATTACATAAAATGTTCACTTGATTCAACATAGTAGATTGATAGGTATAGTGTGTTTAGGATTTAGTAATATTATATAATAACATAAAACATGAAATACACATCATTATTGAAAACATCTTCTACATGACCACACACATTCTTTCATACTTTGCATTTCATGGGATAACCTGAGGACATGCATAAGAAAAGGGTCAGCTATAAACCCTAGTGTGGGAGTAAATAAGGAATAAAAATAAGAATACAGTACATGTTAGGAAACAAGAATATCAACAGAGTATAAGAGATACTTGAATATAAAGTCGTGATATATCATGATTACCATAACATGGAAATGTGAAATGTGGAAGATGTCGTGCATAACACTGCACCTCAGAGGTAGTAATAACTATTTTTCTATCTTCTTGACTCTTTCCAAGATCTCAAATAGACCAACATAATGAGGTTACATCTTCCATTGATACTATATATGTCTATTCCCTAGACATAGTGATACCCATAGGAAAACATAATCCCTGGCCTCAAACTCTAGAGATCATCAACGTCGATCGACATAAGATTTCTTTCTATACTGATCAGTAGTCATACGCTTCCTGATCAGCTAAAAAGGCTTTTAAGTCTCATATACAATATGAGTACCAACTAGGTCTACCTCACCTACCTATAGCCAACATAGGGGTGAATGACATGACCTACCATATAAGGCATCAAAAGGAGCTATATTAATTGTCAACTAAAAGCCGTTATTATAGGAGAAATCAATGAAAGTGATATTCTTCTCCCACGAACTACTGAAATCAAGGACACATTGTTAAATCATGTCCCAAAGAACATTTATTGTCTGTTCTGACTATCCATCAATTAGAGGGTGAAAAAATGTTCCTAGAAGCACCTATGTACAAATATATATTTTCAATACTTACCCGAACCGTGATGTAAAATGAGCATCACTATATGAAATTATTGTACGAGGGATCCCATGTAGGATCTCACAAACATATAGTCTTTCAATATCATTAATTGAGAAGGTACCTTAAATAAGAATAAACTAGTATAATTTTTTTAGTCAGTTAGAAACTACCCATACAACATCGCTACCCCTTGGTGACCAGGGTAAGCCGAATATGAAATATATAGAAATATCTTCCTATTTCCATTATGGAACAAGAAATGGATGTAACAAGCCTACAAATCTCTGGTTCTCTACCTCCACCTTCTAAAAATTGGAAACCTAGTGATAAATACTACCATCTGATGTTTCATCCCAAGACACCATTATTGGTGTCACATATCTTGCCACATTTTAGAGATGCATGGATGAACTGCCCACTGAGAATCATTGGGATCGTGCATATACTCCTCTCTCATATCAGTAGAAACCCAGAAATTCCCATGAATATAAAGGATGTTTTCTCTATCCACAAATCTATCAAGAGGTGGGTAATCTCTTAATATACTCTCATGGATAACCAATACCTCGGGATCTGAGAATTTTCTTTCCATCACCATCTTAAGTAGGGAATAGGTAATTATCATAACTTATAGGTAAGACTTCTCATGACAATCATGAAATTCCATATGTAGCTTAGAAAAGAGGTGAATTAACTTATACTCATCACTGGATTTGTGTATGTCCTATGTATGAGTGTTATGATGTAGAACATCAGTGACTACATTCTCATTTCCACGCCAATAGGAATGCTCTAAATCAAAGGACTGAAGATATTCAACCCATCTTTGTTGTCTAAGATTCAGGTCATGCTATGAAAAGATATATTTTATTCTATTGTGGTTTGTGTACACCACAAAGCACTCACCTGGTAGATAGCATCCCCATCAACAAAAGTCATGGAAAACATCTACTAGATCAAGTTCATACATCAGGTAATTTTTCTCATGATGCCTCAACTATTGGGATCCATACACAATGACCATATTTTCCTTCATCATCACTACTAATAGTCTAATTCCTGATGCATCACAAAATTTTATATATTCTCTATGAGTCTCTTGAAGAATTGGAATTGGTGAGGAGACAAGGCTCCCGTTAAGTTCCTAAATGTATTTCTCACACGTATCTACCGACATGAAATTAACACACTTCATTGTAAGGATAATAAGAGGTGAATAAAAGAATGAGAAGTCCTGTATGAATTTATAATAATATCCATTTGGCACTAAGAAACTCTTTATATTTAAAACATTCTTGGGTTTCTCCTAAAAAACCACCACACTCACTTTCTTTGGGTCAACAGAGACTTCCAATTCTGAGCTAATATAACCCATGAATTGAACTTTTTCGATCTAGAAGTGAAGCTTTTCAAGATTATAATAAATATAATGCTCTATCAATGTAATAAAAATGATATCAAGGATCTTTTCATGTTCCCTAATTGTGTGATAATAAACCAAGATGTTGTCTATACAGACTATGACAAAAGAATCCAAATAGGGTGGAACACCCTATTTATCAAATCCATGAAAATACTGGGAACATTTGTATGACCGAGTGATAACTCGGTATTAAGTCAATTTTAGAGAGGATCCTAGCTCCGGAAAGTGGGTAAAAGAGACCATATATTCTAGGTAGTTGATACCGGTTATCAACCATAAGATGTTTTAACTATATATAATCTATACATAGACGAAGGGTCTCATCTTCCATATTGGAGAAAACCATGGTCGAAGCCCAAGATGAAGTGTTATGTCATATAAAACCTTTTCCTATAGTCCCTATAACCTCCACTTGAACTCCTTGAGCTTATTAGGTTCCATCCAATATGATGTAATGGACACTATATCTTCTCCCAAAACAAGCTCAATCATAAACTCTACCAACCTTTCAGGAGGCAAGATATAAATATTTTCTGGAAAATATCCCTGAAATGATCTACTACTAGAGGGAATCTATCATGCCCTAAACCTTGATAATCTATGATGATATTGGTAATATGGGTAGTTACTCCACCTAGCCCATGATACTTGTGTCTGAATCTATTATCTTTGACATCCCACTCACCCTTATGTAGATAACTGCTACCCTTTTGTGATGTAACTAAAAACCTTCCATGATAGAAGTCTACAATGGTGTAATATCAATCCAAAAAATCCATTCTAATAATTACATTGAATCCCATCATCTCAAGAACAATGAGGTCCCACAAGAAAGGTTTACTGCATAACTCAATGGGAAATTCCCCACACTGGTGTATTCCCTCTAATCGTACCCATAATGGTGTATCTAGGGTCATTACACCATAGTAACCCTATATTTCTAGCACAAGGATTTCCATGATAGATAAAGGATAAACTAGGAAGAAGAAACTATATAAAATAAGGAAGATACTATATTAGAGGCTACTAGAATAGTACCTCATACTGTAGATGATCATATAGCCTGATCCTTGGGTATCAGATGTAAATCATGCATCTGGAATGATCCTAGTCCCTAAGAAACAACTAGACTACCATAGTCAAAACAGATTTATAGGTGCTTCTGGCGATCAGGTTTCTCTCTACTATAGACGTGACCTCCTCCAAAACTAGTCCTTCTAGTGCTACTCCAACTCCCCGCATGACATATCATAAAAGAACCTACCCCTGAAGTTGGAGTTGGTGTGTATCCTCTTCCACTAGAAGCTGATGGAAAGTTCTGATACAAACACTAAGGATTCCCCATACAGATGTTGTTTGGGAACTCCAAAGGGTCTCTATCACATTGAGGATTTAGATTCCTCTTACTTCTGCACTGGTGACATGCTATAAAGCTACCTACATGGGCACACTATCTCCCACTTCCTTTATGAGAAATCTTGGGGGAACACTTCCTTCCACCGAAAAAACTATTGGCCTGACATGAAACTGGTCCTCTATGCTCAACACTATCATCGTCCATTAGGTTGAAATCAATGATAAGATATTAATATACTATTTTATAGAAATTATATAGGGGAACAAAATTCACTTAATAATGTATGGCATAATGGTGCCCATACTTGAAACATCTAGCCCAAAAAAACACATCAATGGATAGAAGGTAAGAGGATGATCCAGTTGAAACTCATGAGTATAACGTTTTACCCACCGCACTAGAGGCATCTCCATTTTCTCAAAGATTGATAAGGTGGCCTCTATGCAAGACTAAGCAGCCTATAGAAATCCATCCCCCAAGAAGGTATGAGGATGATCCAGTTGAAACTCATGAGTTAGATCAACCATCATTTGTTCATCTCATAGATCACCATGCATGGACTAAATCAGATGTATAAAACTATCATGGAATTGGTAGTCAGTGCTCGAATCATGTACAGTACGTGGTGCCTCATGTGGAACTCCTAGTTGTAAGACTAGAAACTTAGGTCCTACCACCTATGGAGCATGGTATTCACCACCTTCGTGGCTTGTGGCACGAGGGATTCATGGTTCCATTTGTCTAAAAATTTCAATAACACACCTAATAACAAACATAGATGCATAAAGATAGAATCTCTAGTATAAGATGAAAATAAGAAAAATCACTACCAAAGAAATACTACACCAACAACCCACTTAGATGGCCGGGTTTGGGTAATTACTCAAATATAAGTTTCAAGGGTAATATTATATAAAGGGTAAATTGGACCATGCCTCATCATTTATTGGAAACCATTTCATTTCATTTAAAATTTAATTACTGGGTTCACTCATTTACCCTTTCTTACCATGAAAAGGAGGGATAGTGACATGAAACCATTCCACTTTTATGTCTTCATTTTCTTATAACTTGTATCAAAGTTCCTTTAAAATGGACTATCATTCCTAGTGAATAAGGGACCCTACTCATTATCAGTAAAAATTACACCCATTTAAATTTCTAATTAAATGATTGATTTGGTAAATTAATCATTCCAATCCACGAGGGACTATAACACCTCATGAATTGAAACAATAAAACCAATAAATCATTTCTCATGGCAGTATAAGAAATGTATAACCAAGGAATGTCTCGCTCATCCATCACAGGAATAAAAAGCAATAAAATAATGTGAAATGCACCAATATGACCTATAAATATGCATAACCTGTGAATTATAGGTCCATATATGATTAATGAAACAATGATCCTTTCCCTCATATCATTTGGCCAGTGATAAAATAGAATCACGGTCATAATTAAAATTAAAACACCAAACAATATGTGAATCACCCAATAGTGAAATGATATCACCTGTAATCGGAAAAAGTGGAACAATAATTAAAAAATAGGCAACTCAGCCCTTACCCCAAACATTTGTTTGTGGTGCCCATGCATAACTTATGACCAAATCACAAGCATTCCTAATCTCTTGACTATTGTCTCCAAATAGTAAGGAATGAAAGGAAAACCATCTCATGCCACTTTATGACATCCTGGACCCAGATTAAACTTAATAGGTGGCCCAATATCAGTAGGCCACATGGACTCAAGCGCATCTCCCTGAACATCAGAGTCAACTAACTAGAAGCAAGGGTCTACGGTGTGACTATGGGTAGACTATTGGATTATTAAAATAATGTAGCACAACAGATAGTTATAAAAAGCGGTGAATAGTTGAATAAATTTAAGGAAGTAGAATTTATTGTGGAAGGATACAAATGAATATGAACTGAAAAAACTAAAACAACATACAATAGTTGATGATGATATCTGTCAGGTCACTAGAAATATGGATAACATTGATACAAAGTGGATGGCATAAATGTATAACCCAATGTAGAAAAAGGAAATACATAAACAATCCCAAGATTCTAGAGCTACATCTCAGTCATCTACTACCAGATCTATCCTAGCACAGTAAGAAATCTAGTTTCTGAAGCATTATGCTTCCCTTTATCAGCACCTATATACATGTAATCTACCATGGGTACCAATCTATTTCTTAAGAGTGTGTGTGATAAATACCAGTTGGCCACCACCAGAGGTGTCTATAACATCTGGCCCATGTAATGGAAATGTAACAATGTGTAGGCATTTGTAAATAAAGTAAATCAGCCCAATGTAACTAAATGTCGAGTACCTTCTTCAACCCTAGACTGGTATGTGAACATGTAACATGTTAATTTACTAAAAAATTACTACTTTATGTTAATATGTCATGTGAGGAATTTCAAATAAAAACATCCCCTCATGATAGTATAAAAATTAAAGGTCTAAGATGTTACAAGGAAACAAAGTTTGATAAGTAAATATGAATTGGTTCCATGGTGGTGAATAAGGAAAACTAGACCTCAAGGTCATCTAACTCGGTTTCAGAAGAGTCTAGATTAGGGGTAAGAGTGTAATCCAAGGAGAATCATCCATGAAATTCCCACAATAATGTTTCAAATAGAGTCTAAGGAATGCATCCAATTTAAAATGAGAGATAATTAGTGGACATGTCTGAGGATATAACCATGGAAACTTATGTCCTGCTAGATCCAAAGATTGAATATGATTCATCCAGTAATAATAAATAAGGGATCCTATAGTGCCAAACTGGTCATCCAAAGTTTGACAAGGATTAGGTTCCCAGGTAGGTCTCACCCAAGGCAACTGACATCCTTGAATCAGAATGTTGTCCTTGAGTACCCAAGGCATTACCTCAGGAATCCAAGAGCTAACATGGGTCAAGACTTCCTATAATGATTTCATGGTCCATATTAATGAAAATTTACCTGAAAATTAATTCACAAAAATTAATTTGGTCATATGATGACAATGCCATTAACAATTTCACTTATTTCTCGCCTAGACATTAATATGATTGAAAAGACAAGGTATCATGACATTTTTTAATTAAAACCATATATGTCAAGTTCAATTAGTATGGTTAAATCCTATACCTTCTATGAACATGGAACAGTTTTCTATGGATGTGGAACCAAACATTCCTTTACATTTAATAAAGCCAAGTCATATAAAAAAGTATGATTTCAATAATATCATTTGAATCAATTATCTACATTTAATCACTTACATTAGGTAGGTCAAGTAAAAGTGACACAGTAAAATCTATTCAAAATTTCATGATTCAATAGACATTTAAATAAAATGTTTATTACCATTAGTGTGGTCTAGTTGAAGCACACCCAAATGATGGTTGAAAATTTTTGAAGCACTAAAAACAAAATTATAGCCTATCACCCTATGTGGGATGTAGGTATTTTTGGAACTAACCACCAAAAACCAATCACATTTATGAAAATAGAATAATCATATGGTTCTAGTGAATATAAACATGGTACGAAAATTGAATAAATGGCACCCAATGAACTCGGTGGGCCCCAAACATTTATTCCAAAATCAACAAACATGGGGGTTGAGTTATTGATCACCCACCAAAATCTTGTATAACTCTAATTGTCTATTATTATCCTTTAATTCATCTTGTAATAGATTATATATGAAAAAATATTAAAAAACATAATGTGCGCTAACTAGGTCGAGAGAAAGAGAGAAAAATAATGGCTCAAATAGACTCGATTTCTTACTGTTGCGCATCTTGTGCAAAGAACGGAAGCTCGAATGGATCCTGGATGAATGAGATATCTTAATCCCAATGTTAGGCCTTAAAAATATACATAATTGGATAAAATGGATCCCATACTTATAGAAAATTGTATAGGAGGAATGAGAGGTTTCAATTAGATTATTAAAGAAAAACATGTAAAATTACAAAAAAATTTAGCATGTGGATGGTTTGTTCACAAGGTTTTTAAATCCATACACCAACCATACATGAGAAACTGTATAAATGGGCTTACCACATTGTTTATCCACACAATTTATAAATTGAGAGGCAATTGTGTGAGATTCATCTACCCGAAAGGGCAGACCATCCACACAGTTAGATCTAACCATGCTTCCTAACCACATAGTTTTCTCTAACTGTGCAATGTTCCAATTTCTCCCAAAGGAGGGGTTTCGGGATCCGAAGAATCCCCAGACACCCTTGGGAAATTTTCTAACTCATTGGACATCCATATTATGTAATGTCAAAAAATTATATCAAAGAAATATCATTTCTTAGGTTTATTTCATTTATTATAGATCATATAAAATCAATTATTAAAAAAATAAAATCTTTATAAATGAATATTAAATAAAATAAGATGAATTTCTAGAAATTATGGAACTTATACCGATGAAATAGTAACTTTCCCTTAGGAATAGAAATATGACATTTATGAATAAGAAATTGGCCTAATGAATAGTAACCTCACCCAAGAAAGTATGAATAAAATTTAGGCATCTCATAATTGAAAGTATGATATAATTATATCATAGTAAAAGTAAGTGAATATTTTAAAAAATAATATTTAAGTGTTCGTATTTTTATAAGTCATAAATTTTCAATTACAATTTTATGATTAATAAAATTATTTAATAGAAAATTTATTTTCAAAAAATGGATTCATAAATAAATATTTTTTTGTCTTGTTATTTTAGGATAATTTTATGATACCTTATATATTTTTGGAAAGTGTTATAAAATAAGTTATAAATTTTAAATCCTTATTTTTCCATTAAATAGTGATCTTATTTAAAAATTAAATTTCACATATTTTGGAAAATATTTTTAAAAAATGGATTCCATTTTTCAATTATCAACATTTAAAAATGGTTATGGTGAATTTTTGGTATTTTTCTAAAATAATTTAATTATTTTGGATAACAAAATGTGGTAATATATAGTATAAATACATTAGAAGCTAAATACACTAATCCTTCGGTCATCGTAAATGTAAGAACCATAATCATGAATATTCCTTAATTATTTTAAATTATTTGATGATAATTTTTAAACTATTCATAGTCTTGAGCAAAAAAATAAACAAATGAATAATACATTCAAAAATCCCCCCACTCCACCACTATAAAAACCACCATCACCCACTCTTCTCTTACCTCCTCTAATAATTGAATATTTTCCATGTTCTACCCAAATAATATTCCCTAGCCTCTCCCCACATCTAGGATATTTTTTTCTTTCCAAAATACCAAAACAACTTCCCTTAAGGAAGTTCTCTAGTAGGATAATTCAAGACGTAAATCCTCTTCCTATTTCACTTAATTTCATTTCAATTTATTTTCTTTTATTATTCTCTTCTCACCACCTCTATCCAAATGATAATGATAAATCCAGTATAATATATATTGGAATGATATCATTTTAGATGAAAATCCATTATCAATGTCCTTATTATCTCTCTCTCTCTCTCTTTTATTTTAAAAAAATGAAATCATCGTCTAGGAGTTTCCGATTTACAACCTTTGTGGATGACGAACTTTCGTTCTATAATTTATCCTTCAAGGCTAGTCATGAAACCATTTTTATAGTTGAACCATATTATAAAATATTTTTTATGTATTATGTAATGTTTTGGAACTAAAATATATACATAATACTAATTCCTATGATAAAACTATTTGGAGATGATTAATATAATGATGTAATAATCTAAACGATTATCACTATTGTTTTATCTAATAACACATATATATACCATATAAAAAATTGAATTATATAACCATTTAATCTTATTTATGTACATTAGTATCATATATATTTAATTCTAGAGAATTATACCCATTTTACATGAACTCCATTACTTATAATCAAGAAAATCGATAAGGAAATCACGGAAATGAACACTCTAGAAGAACAAAATTAAATATTATAATTTATCAAAAAGGATAAATGAACTTAATAAAATTATAATAAACTAAATAAATGTCTAAAAAATTATAGACTAAATTATTAATTAGTCTGATTTTATATTCCATTACATTAAGGTCAAGTGAAGAAAAATTCATACATAAGGTAAGAGTTTCTACCCAAACCTCCATTTTCTTTTAGGTTAATCTTCTTTCTCTCTCTACCACAATGAATTTCTTAATTATTTTTATTTACTCATAAAAATTTCTGTGTTAATGTTTTAAAAATATATACCAATCATAACTATTTGTTATTTTATGGGGAGTTACATGTTTTAAAAGGATCTTTCTCAAATTCAACCTGATAAATAAGCCCAATTCATGGAAACTTCTCGAATTTTTACCTATTCTCAAGTGAACTCTATAATATGTTTTAAGAAAACATTATTTTTATAAAACCACTAATTTTATTATAAAAAATCCATCTTATTTCACTGATGGTTTCATACAAAGATTTTTTCAAAAGTACTCTTCTTTTTAAAGTAAAAGAGCCTTTCTCTCAATAATTACTCGATGATTTTATAGAAGTATTTTCATCCATTTAAGCACTCATGTTGATTCTTATATTTAATTGGGATGAATATTATATGATATAATATACCTTATTTTATTTAATGGATTATTATTTTTTTTGACTATGGATTTTCTATCTTTATAACATTAACCATATTAATTGGAATGGTTAGTGTTTATGTTTAATGATTGGGGAAAGTAATTTTTATTTCATATGTTAGTTTCAAAATGATTGTATATGTTGATTATCTTTCACCCCTTCTATATGAGGAAGGAATTTTACTTATTAAGTGTTGAGTGGGGCCTAATATAGCCCCTTGATGCATCGATAGGTCTCATGAGACAAACCAGTTTGGGTTTTTAACCGTTCATATATGGTCTTGGAATGAGACCATGATATAATGGTTATGATGTCTAACATTAGGAATTCCTTCATTATGAAACAAGTAATTTATATTCCATATTATTATTATACTAGTATAATATACATGTTTATGTTCTATTATGGAATTATTTAATCAGATTTTATTCCTACCATATTAAACTCAATATTATGTTTTTATTACATGTGTACATTTAGTTATTCACCATGAATTATAATTTATGCTTATTCCATTATAATTACTCTTACTGAGCATCTTAGCTCACCCATTTCTTATATTTTATTTTTACCCATGATGTGAATATGTATATTTTGAATGAAATCCAAGGATAATATAGGGGTTATGGATGTTTCCAATGGAATTTATATATTGTATTTATTTTCATTTTTTAATTTTGAACATATATATGTATCTAGTATCCCAAAGCTATTAAACTATTCAGTCCTTCAAGATTTCTATTTCTTTTTTATATTCTAATGTAATAAAATTATGGAACTGGATCTGTGAAACTAGGGTCGGGGTCCTTACAATTAGTATCAGAGGAAGTTTTGTAGAATATTTGGAAACTAGATTTAGAAAACGTAGACACAGGAAAAAACTCTAATATAGACATTGAGTTAAGAATACAAGAACTTCCTATATTTTTGGTAAGGTATAGATTTTTTGGATATTTCTATAAATATATCCATTTCCGGATACTAATAGTGGGTGTGGTTCTAACATAGATGTAGCTAGTGGTAATAACTCCAATAATGTGTTTCAAACTTGACTCAGGGAAACCTAGTACATAACAACAATCCTTACTGCGCACCTAGTTTGACAATCCCAGGGGATATGATCTGGATAATTCATATTTTCTTTATAATTTTTATGAAGGATTTAAATGTACATATTTCCACAAAGAAACCATTCTAGTGAATATGATATTAGATATGAATAAAATGTTAATTTATGTTAATATTTTTCTAGTTTGACATTATACAATTTGATTCATAACCAAATTTAGTGTATGCCAATATTTATAAATGGTTCCTAGTAGAAGGAATGGAAACCGCATTAATGCGCATATCCCATGTAGGGATTTCACTCCTATTCCAGATAACGATGTTGGTTATAGAGTTGGGATCGGTGTTGATAAACTTATAACTATATTGGGACAACTGAATCAGGTTATGAACAATAATCTTACCCATATAGAGCATCCTAAACCAAAACATGGAAGAGAAATGTTATACCACATTATGCAACAACAACCACCATAATTTAATGAGACTATAAACCCATTCATAGGAGAGTAGTGGATAAGTCCTTTAGAGAGGGTATTTCTCACCTTGTGATGTAATGAAAGGGAGAAGGTTGTCATATAAATTTATCATATTTTAGGAGATGCAGATAAATGGTGGTTATTGATTAAATCACTAAGGAGGTGGAAGAAATAGAAAACATGGAATGCAGAGAGTTTAATTAAAATTTCTTTGAAATAATACTTTCCTCATGAACAGTGAGTGGATACGAAATGGTAGTTTTGGGTTTCAGGAAAAAGGATGACGAGAATGTTGTAAATTATGAAGTTAACTTCACAGGGTTAGAAAGACATGTTTTAGACCACATATGTATTCCAAGGATTAAAATTGATCGGTTCTTTTTTGGATTAAATCCATTCCTCTAGTGGGCACTGGTCTACCCAAATTTCTTGTCATATCAAGATACCGTCTCATGTGCTATCAAGAAAAAAAAAATTTCTAAGTCATGTGACTCAAAAGTAAACCAAGAGAAGAAAAGGTTTTTTGAACTCTCGGGAAAAGGAAATAAGAAAATGGGGAATAAAGGAAGACTTGAAATTCCACCAAGTAGTAATTGTGGGAAAAAACACCCTAGTACTTGCCTAAATGGAATGGGTGTTTGTAACAAGTGTGGAGAAAAAGTCCACCAATCGCGTGATTTCAAGGGGAAGAAAGAATCTTACAATGTTCAATGCTATAATTCTAAACATATGGGAAATTATTCACATGAATGTCCAAAGCATCATGGAAAATTTCCTCAAAGAAGGAATAGGGATCAAGGCCATGCTTATGTAGTTCCTACTATTGTGGATGAAATTCCTAATTATATAGGGAATAATCATTTACTCAAAGATATCCAATTATTTATTTGATTTTAGATCATCACATTCTTTAATATCTTCCCAATTTTCAGAGAAAATTATACATTTCTAGTTTGATTTAATAATGGAGTTTTCATTCAATACTCCTAAGGGAAGAATCATTATAATAAAGATCTGTTGATCAGTACCTTTTATGACACATACAAATTATATAGTTACTGATCTTAACATCGTACATATGATTTATTTTGATATAATACTTTTCATGAATGACCTTTCAAATTATTATGTGAATATATTTTATAATAATAATGAAGTTTTAATTTATTAGAATGATGTACAATCTCTTATCTTTAGAGTAGAAACCTCGCCTTCTGATTTTTATCTAGATCAACCCCCAGTAGCTCAAATAAATCCAATTATTTGGGATAAAGATAATTAAATATATGTGAGTGAGGAAATAAATGTTCAATTTAAGGGTGTACCTATTGTTCAAGAATACATTGATATATTTCTAGAGGTTTTACCTAGACATCATCCAGAGTAGGAAATTTAGTTTTCTTTTTCTATATGAATGTGAATTCTATTTAATTACACTTGAATATGTAATACATAATTCATGGTCATTAAAATAAAATTACATTTTTATTATTTATGTTTAAAGAAAATGGAGAGGGTGGATCAAGGAACCAACAAATCATGGGGGTCTAAAAAAATGGAGGGTAAGGGAATCCCATACAACCACCTTCATACCACCCAAGGGAAGAGAACCAAGAGAACTAAAGATCATAAAGGGGGTATTTGGATGCTTTGGAGGCCATGAAATCCACAATCTAATTGCCCTCATGCTATGTATGGAGAATCTTGAAGCTGATCAGTAGGAGAGCCCCACATTTGCAGATAATGTATGTAATTTTTCAAGGGGTCTGGGTGACTCCCTTAATAGAACTCTAAATAATACCAGAGTTAGTCTCCACTGAAGACAGTTAAATATGACTTGAGTTTCACAGATTTAGCCTATTGAGAATGGCTCATGAATCTTCCATTAATAAGAATGATGGATATATGAGGCAGTGTATTAACTACAATGAGATCAATTCTATTCTCTTAATGAACAAGTATCCTCTTCCTTGGATTGATGATTTATTTGATCATATTCATGAATCCCAAAAAAAATCAAACATTCAACTTCGATCGGGATATCATCAGTTGCGTAAGAGGATGGAAGATTTTTAAAAGATAGAATTTCGAACCAGGTATGGGAATTATGAGTTTATAGTAAGGACTTTTGGACTGTCAAATTCACCCTATGTTTTCATGGATCTAATGAATATAGTTTTTTAGGAATATCATGATTATTTTGTTGTGGTATTTATTGATGATATCTTTGTATACTCTAAATGATAAAAGAATATGAGAATCACTTATGCATTATTCCAAAAACTCTTAGAAGAAACAAGTTATATGGGATGATTAGTAAGTGTGAGTTATGGTTTCAAATAGTTTCTTTTCTTGGCAATATTATCTCTAAGGATGGAATATTAGTTGATCTAGAAAAGAAAGTCAGTTGAGGAATGACTTATACTAACAAACATGACTGAGGTACATAATTTTTTAGCAGGTTATTATCAGTGTTTTTTTAATAACTTCATATGATTAGACAACCCATTACCCAATCATACATGTAAAGGGATTTTGTTTTTATAGATAAAATATGTGAAGAGTTTTTCTATGAATTGAATAAAGAGTTAGTGAATGCTCCAATCTTGACTCTACCATCCTGAAAAGGCTGATTTGTGATTCATAGTGACGCTTACATCCAAATTTACATTTTTATTGAAACCATTTTAAGGGAAAATGGGAAACCAAAGTTTCAAAAAGGCACCACTACGTGCTAAAAGAGATCACAAACTGATTAAACACAAGAATAATATTTTGTGAACTAGAAATTCTATAAATCTCCCAATGCAGTGAACTAACCTAGATAGTTGGGTCTTCTCTGAAGATATCAAGACATTATCTCTTTGGTTAAATATGTGAGATATATACAGATCACAATAACATGAAATATATCTTTTCACCAACATAACTTAATATGAGGCAAATTATATGGTTCTATTCAATCAAGTATTATGAATTTTTAATACACCATCACCCATGAAAAGAAAATAAGGTATCAAATGCATTGAGTAGGAAGGATCATGGAGTTCTAAAAAATGAGGATTTAAAGCAATCCTATATACATAGATCTTGAAATATAGATATGGAAATTATGAAGGAGGTAAAAAAACATCACTTTTTTAATTGCTTGACCAACCATATTTATGGGAAAGGATTAAATTCTCTCAATTTGATGATGAGAATATTCCAAAGAAAATTAATGTTGTGAATTATGGGAAGTTGGATGACCTCATGTGTGAGGATGGAATTCTGAAATTTGGGATGAGGCTTTGTGTTCCCTCTATACCCAAGAAAAAAGGAATTTTTGGAATATGCTCATCCCTTGAATTTATTTATATAGGCTAGTAGAACTATGATTTATAGAGATTTTAAGGAACATTTTTGTTCAGATAACATGAAGAGGGAAATTGTAGATTATGTATCAAAATGCTTGATCTATCAATAGGTGAAGGCTAAAAAAACATTCAAGAGTAGACTTGTAACCTATTACTATTCATATACGTAAATGGGATGAAATGACTATGGATTATGTCATTGGATAACTAAAAACTCCAAGAAGGAATGATGTAATATGGGTGACTGTTGATCGACTTACCAAATATTGACATTTACTTTCTATAAGAGAGGATTTCCCACTAGAACACCATGAAAAAATCTATATTAATGAATGTATAAGACTCCATGGAGAACCTATATCTGTTTTTTCTGATCTTGATCTGTTATTTACATTGAAATTCTAAAAAAGTCTCCCAAAATCTTTGGATACTGAGCTTCATTTGAGTACTGATTATCAACCTCAAAATGATGGGCATTTATAAAGGATAATCCAAACGTTAGATTACTTATTGAGATCATGATCACTTTATTTTCAAGTTATTTAGACTTAGTATTTACCATTCATAGTTTTTTCCAACAACAATACTTTCCATTATAGTATTCAAATGGCACCATATGATGCATTGTATGGAAATTGATATTTTACACCAATATATTGGGATGAAGCTATTGAAATATAAATTGTATGAATATAGCTTGTGGAGGAAACAACAGTGAACATAAAGAATATTCAAACTTCTATCAAATAATCTCAAAGTAGGAAAATGATCTATGATTATCATTGTAGGAAGGATTTGGAATTTCAAGTAGGATATCAGGTTTTCTTGATAGTATCTCCATGGATGGGT
Source organism: Viscum album (assembly GCA_963277665.1). NCBI lineage: Eukaryota > Viridiplantae > Streptophyta > Magnoliopsida > Santalales > Viscaceae > Viscum > Viscum album. The sequence goes on from OY728137.1 coordinate 1,105,904,087, forward strand.
GTTATAAGATTTGGAAAGAAAGGGAATATGAGCCCCAAGTACAATTGTCCATTTGAAATTTGGGATAGAGTTGGATTTGTGGATTAACTTTTAGTGATTCCATCTAGCCTTTATAAAGTACACAATGTGTTCCACATCTCCTTGTTGAGAAAGTTAATGATAGACCCAACACATGTACTCACTTCTAAAAGTATTAAATTGGAACCTAACTTATCTCACTATGAAGATTCTATCTTGATACTTGGCAATAAATAATAGGTGTTGAGGAACTGGATGACTTGGCTACTAATGGTAAATTGGAAAAATCATTAAATTGAAGAGGATACATGGGCTCCTAATGGGACCATGATGAATAACTACCCAAATCTTTTTGTGAGGTGACATTATTGAAATTTTGAGGAAAATATTTTTTATAAGGGGAGAATGTAATGTTAAAAAATTATATCTATTTTATTTCCCTTATTATATTTATTTCATACAGTTTGTATCATATATAATAACTTATAAAAAACAATAAAATCTTTATAAATGAAGAATAAAATAAATAAGAGGTATTTATAGATGTTAAGGAACCTATACTTATGAAATGGTAACTTCCCTGCAGCAATTGTAATATGAACATTATGAATAACAAATTATCCTAATGAATAGTTACCTCACCCATTGAAGTATAAATAAAATTTATCCATCTCATATGTGAAAGTATGATATAATTATATCATGGTAAAAGGAAGTGAATATTTTAGAAATTAATATTTAAGTGTTCCAATTTTTATAAGTCATAAATATTTCATTACAATTTTATAATTAATAAAATTATTTAAAAGAAAATTTCTTTTAATAAAATATAATCATAAATAAATAATTTTTATCATCTAATTTTAGGATAATATTATGAGACCTTAGTTTATTGCTGAAAGTGTTGTAATCTCAGTTTTAAATTTAAAAGCTGTATTTTCAAGTAAATAATGACTTTATTTAAAAATTACATTTCAAATATTTAAAAATATTTATTTTGATAAAATGGAGTCTATTTTTGAATTCTTCGTGTTGAAAATTTGATATGGTGATATTTTTTTAGATTTTTCTAAAATACTTTCTTGTGCTACTACTTCTACTCTATGGAACTATATTCTTGAAAATTTTTATTGTTGATGGTTGATTATTGATTCTATCAAAACTCAACTAAAGAAATGTGCAGAAATTGAAGGCTCTTAGAAAATTCAGAACCTCTTCCTAACTATTGTTGCTGAGATCCACCATGAGATCTGGTTTGATCAGAATGTTATAACTCATAACATTTACCCAATCAATCAAAATACAGGCCAGATGCATATTCTTATTTACATACATGAAGTTTCCTTGATGAAAAAGGGAAATTTCCACAACACCATTCCTGACTTTGGAATCCTGATGCATCTACATATTAACTATAATATTTTCAACTACACCACACTCTAGAGGTTTTATAGAGAGAGCCTCTCCTTAGATGGACCAAAATAAATATTAATGGGACCTCCAAGGAAAACCTAGATCCTACAGGGTACGGTGTTGTCTTCACGAATCACCTCAGTCATATTCTTGGTTGTTTCATGTGTAAATGTGGCATTTCCACCTCCCTTGAAGTGGAGATGTTGCGTTTGATTCATTCCATTACCTTTTCTATGATCTTTGGTTGGAACAACCTCTAGATTAAAAGTGACTTGACAACCATCTTACAAGAGATTTGGAATGGCATAACACATATTTATTGGATTATCACTAACTGTTAGATGTAATGAACCCAATTGCTTATTGTTCTTAACTATATCATCACACATGCTTATCGATAAGAAAACAAAGTTGCTAACGGCCTTTCCAACATGGGAGTAAATCAATAAATTACATGGTTTGAAGACCTCCCTAATACACTTCTTTCCCTTCATGTAAAATATTTTAATATGATCCCATAATTTAGACACCTGTAATATTTATTTTAATAATAATTTCTATTTAGTCATTTTGGGCCAATCCATCACCCCTTTAAAATAACCACACTCCTCCACTATAAAAACCACCCTCACCCCCTCTTATATTCCCTCCTTTAATACTTGAAGATTTTAAATGTTCTATCCAAATCCTCTTCTCTAGTATCTCCCTATGTCTTGGAGATTTTGGAATTTCCAAATTACCAAACCCCCTTCACTTAAATAGGTTCTCAAGTGTACAACATATTAATACATGAGGTAAGGGTTTCTACCTAAGCCATGATTTTCTTTGGGTAACTCTTCTTTATCTATTTATACTAAGGAAATTATTAATTATTCTTATCAAATCCTAAAAACTTATTTGCGATGTTTCTAAATTTATATATCAATTTTAATCCTTCTTTATAGTCTACGGTGTTACTTGTTTTAAAAGGATCTTTCTCAATTTTTTTCTGATAAACATTCTCGATTCGAGGAAACTTCTCAAATTATTGCTTATTTTCAATTGCACTCTATAATATGTTTTAATACACCATTATATTTATAAAATAACACATTTAATAATTAAAAACCATCCTAATTAACTTATGGTTTTATAAAAAATATTTTTCCAAAAGAACTCTTATTTGAAAAGAAAAAGAGCATTTCTCTCAAGAATTACTCGATGATTTTATAAGAGTATTTTCATCTATTTCAAAACTCTTGTTGATTCTTATGTTTAATTGGGATTAATATTTTAAGATATCATATACCATATTTTATTAAATGGTTTATGATTAGTTTTACTATTGTTTTTCTATCTTGATATCATTCTCTATATTACTCTGAATCGTTAGTGTTTATGTTTAATGAATGGGGAAAGTTATTTACATTTAAAATTTTATTTTAAATATGAATTTATTTGTTAATTATGTTTCACCCCTTTCATGTGAGGAATGCATTAGTCTTATTAAGTGTTGGGTGGGTCCAGATATAGCCCATCGGTGCATCGGTAGGAATCATGAGACAAACTAGTTTGTATTTCTACCTATTTATGTATGTTCTTGGCATAAGGCCTTCATAGAATGGTTATGATGTCCTAAATTATGCATTACCTAAATATGAAACTAGTAATTGAAAATCCATGTGATTATTTTACTAGTATAATACCCATGGTTATGTTTTATTATGGAATTATTCAATAATATTTTTTCAGGCCTTTTTATGCTCAATATAATGTTTTAATGGAATGTGTACATTTAGTTTTTCACCATGACTTATTATTTAGGCTTCCACTATTACATGTAACCTTAATGATCATATGACCTCACCCCTTTATTATGTATTATTTTTCCATAAGATTTAAAAATATATATTTTGAATGACATGTAGAAATAATCTAGGAGTTATGGATGTTTCTAATGGAATTTATATATTGTATTTATTTTCAAGTTATAATGTTGATCTTATGTATGTATCTAGTTTTCTAATGCTACTAAACTATTCAGTCCTTCATGATGCATATTCCTTGTTTATATTCCAATGTAATATAATATGGCACTAGATCTAGGAAACTTGGGTCGGGGTCCTTACTTATTAAGCCCAAAATAAAGAATTAGTCTTAAATTTTAAGGATCTGTACCTGAGTCAAAAATTTCATTCTTACACATTCTATGGTGATTTCCCAAAAGAATAATTCAATTTTTGGACTTCCGTCACTATCTATGTGACTTTAATAAAATTATTCAACCAAATTTGACATGTGAATATTCATTAATTATTCTATCTAACATCTCATAATGCCTTCATCTCTACAGCTGCCTCTAGTGAGATTAATTCAATGAATGAAAACCAAACCATCTTCTTGAATTAGGTTGTCAATCCTTGTGGTTCAACAAATCTGGGACAAAACCAATCATGTCCAACATTCCCTTCCAATCATAAAAATACTCAGGCATCTAGTGTGTGTCGTTTTAATTTGTCCATATCATAAAAATGTGGAGTAAAAGGTCTTAACATCCCTACATCAGGCTTTCAAAAAGAATTAAAAACTGGTGCACATTAATTCAAAAACAAAATTCTAAACAAACACATATTCTTAACTTTTATATCTTCTTCAGTTAATCGAATAGAGGTCAAGATCACATACTGATGTGACTTCTTTAAATTCATCAAACTTCAATTAATTATCTTCTTTGATCATATTTGAACTATAATCCTATATGCATTCACATATTATATAGCCTTCATTTGAAAAACAAAAATATCCTCCACTCAACAACCACTAGAATTAATCATCAATATTTTGACTCAATGACTCATGTTAAGGCCTCATTCATTTAATTTTTAATCAACATAAATGGTAGATAAAAAGGTTCATCTCCTTCATATATCTATTTAAAATGCTAATTAAATTCGACCATAGTTAGTTTTCATTTGAAAATGCATCTTCATGACTTCGGATATCCACAAACTCATAAAGTTAAAACAAAACATCCAACATTGGAAGATCAAGTATTTTATATTTGGAAAAATCAAAAATTAAAATAAACCAACAATGGCATACCATCTTCATCTGAATTGTTTTTCATTGACTACAAAAAATTTATTTCTATCCTTTCCTTCAACTATGACTTCATTGATTCGTCACTGTGAAACTAGAATACATTGCATTTTTTCATCCTTATAAGGGTTCATTGTTCCCAAAACCTTATCACCTCTACTCATCATACACACTTAGGTTTGGCGTAATTGATCTTCTTTCTTCAAGTTCAATGGTGGGCTTGGGATCCTCATATCTAAACAGAGATTCAATTCATTGTCAGCTTCATAGTTCTAGTTTCCACTTTCATAGCATCAAGGATCATGGATCCATAGAACACCAAATCTAGTCATCTTAAACATATTATTCATCAGTAGGATTCATCAACATTTGTGTGATTTTTGAATCATCTTCATCGGTGGATCATACCACAATCGACCAACCTTGGGTGATCTTCGCACTCAGGTGTCGGTTTTCCTTGTTAAAACTATGACTTCTCAAGATATTGGCATAAGATAAATTTATCTAAAGAGGTAATTCTCTTACACAACTTAATTGACTTACAAGAACTGAAAATTAAACCATGTAAGTATTTTCTACTTATCGGTCCTTCCAAAATTATCTTCAGCCATTGATTCAAAAAAAATCTGACTCCAATTCCATTAGCATTATCATATGTGGTGTACTTCATAAATTATCTTATAGGCCTCACAATTTAAATTAATTTAGGAATTTTCCACCTAGTATAAAATTATTTTACACCATAATAAATCAAAATCTTGGGCAGTTGAATAAATATATTATAGAGTGATGTGGTGTAGACCCTACACACAAAAAAGAAAAAAAATAAACTAACGAAAGAAAAAAATAAATTAAGTATTTAGATTTCTAAAACAATACAAGATTAAATATTAAAAAAGAAACGAAATTGATATATTAATTTACTAAATAAAGAAAATATAAAAATTATTAATGAATTGAAATTTATTGTTACTAAATAATTAAATCTTTATTTTAATAAAATTAATTATAATTTAAACAATATTTAATGAATTTATACTTTAAAACTGTAAACATAAAGGAATAAAAGTTCAGTACACAAAATCTAAAAATTATATAAAATTCAAATAAATTATTAAAAATTATAATATTTAAACTACACAAATAATTAAAACAAAAATTAATTAAATATTAAAATAATGAAAAATTGAAATATTTAGTGATAAAATAGTAATTTTTCACTAATAATAAAATTTGTCAGAAAAATCTACAATAAACTAACATAATTAAAAAATTACCCAAATAAATATTAAATTGGGCTTTAGAAACATAATTTTACATCAAAATCGATGTGGAAAAGGTATCAATTTAAGGACACATCAAATTCCCACTACAAATAAAATATTTTTTCCTCAAGAAATATTTAGTCACACTCAATGGGAGGAATGAACTCTCAAATTTGAGAAACTAAAATGATGTAAATAATTGATTTTCACAACGATTTCCACTTATGGTCACCTTTTAGTAGTGAGGAATGAATGGTCTCTCGAATAAAATTTCTTCTGTTCAAAATCGGTTATTTAAAAAAAATTGAAAATCGAAAATAAAATTTATCAAACCAAAATTTGCATCCAACTAAAATTCCACACTTCTTTTTAGCTCCAAGAGAACATGCTCGCATAATTTAAGAAGGCATACTAAATATACATTCATTTACATGGGGTGGAGTGAAAATTTATTGGTGGAATAAATAACCCATATGAAACACATCGTCATTGAGAATGTGAAAATTTTAATTATTTTAAAACAAAATAACAACAAAAATAGTGTAAATTATTAGTATTATATCCATATATAAGGCCTAATGAAATGTGTGACCAAAAAAATCAAACTAAAACTAAACAAAAAATGGAAGAAATAAATATGATGGTGGTAGATAAATAAGAGAGTTGAAAGAGATATTGAAATTAGATGAATTTAAGGGGATTCAGACTATCATGAATGTCTTAAATATGATTTTATCAAATTTATACCAATTAAAAAGATTATGTAAATTAATAAAATGAATATTTTTATAATCACCTAATTATCATTCAAGTGTTTTACGTGGTATAATGAAATCTCCTAAAAATGTTTTTTAAATCAAATTCATAATGAAATAGGTTCAATGATGGAAAATAGAGGCATCATTATTTTATAATTTTATGTAATTCATATGATTTTCAAGGGAAATGGACTCACTATCATATCCTATCAGTACTTATAATATCATGAAAAAAATCTCATCATAAACTAAAAAAATCAATTGTACGAAAAATTAACTTTCATGATTATGAAAAAAAAATCAACAAAGAAAAATTTATCAATTAATTTCAATCTAAAATCCCAAAAATAATTATTATCCTTTCATGTTTGAAGTAATCAAATAAAAATTATATTCAATGAAATGTATCTCAAAACAATGAAACATTAAATGGATAAAGATAAAGAAAGCCTCTCTATCAAGAATGTCTTCTTCCCTGAGATCCAACTCCTGCAATTTAGTATAGAGCGTTCTCGCTTCTACTTCAACTCTTACTTCAAAATATATTCACACTAATCTACTCCCATATCAATTTATCTCATTATATCCCCACATTATATCTAAAAATCATATTTGTATTATTTTTCAAGGTCAAAACCTTTGGTTCACCACCTCCTTTGGTGACTGACGAATATAATAATTCCTTTTTCAGCATTATGTCACTATCTATGTGACTTTAATAAAATTCTTAAATCAACTATAACATGTAAACTAGAATTAATTATTCCATATTACATATCATGATGGAATTGTCTCCCCATCATCCTTTACTGATATTAATGCAATAAATGAATACAAAACCAACTGACTGAATTAACTTGTAAACTCATATGGTTCAATAAATCTGGTGCAGAACCAACCACAACCAACTTTCACTTACACTTAGAAAAACATCCAAGAATCTAGAATGAATCCTTTTACTTCAACCCATCAGTATAAATGTAGATTAAAAGTTCCCCACATCCCAGAATCAAGTGTGTAACAAAAGAAAAATCCATTGCACATGAATTCAACAACCAAACTCTAAACAAACTTATATTCTCAACTTCGACATCTCCATGAGTTAATCGAACTTTGGTAAGGTTCAGAGACCTATAAAAATCTTTTCAATTCATTAAATAGCTATTCATTATCTTTTTTATCATCTTGGAACCTTGATTGTAGATGAATGCACATAATACATATCCATCATTAAAAACAAAAAAAAATATTCTAAAATTAGTAACCACGGGAATTGATCTTCAATATTTTGACTTTATGAATCATTTTCAAGAATCATTTAGCTCAACATTAACCTACGTCAATGGTTCATATCCTAGTTCATTCCCTTTTTATATCTAGTTTATACATTGATTCAATTTAGCCTTGGTCTATTTTTATTCAAAAAAAATTCCTTTTGGAACTTAGATATACACAAGTTCTCAAATCTAAAACATGAACATCATATGTGGGATAATCAATGATTTTTATTCGTAAAACTAAAATTCGGTAAAAAATGATTTATATAGGTCATATTCATCATATAGTTTTGTTTTAATCTACAACTATTTAATTTTTATCCTTACCTTCCTCCATAACTTCATTGATTCGTCACTATAAAACCAAAAATGAAAACCATGTTTTTCTTTATCCTCAGTAGGGTTCTTCATGATCAACACCCCATCACCTCAACTCATCTTCTGCACTCAGATCTTGTTTTCCTTGATACAACCACAAATTCTCATGATATCATTATAAGATAAAATTATCTTATGCAGTATTTCTTTTACGTAGTTAAAATGTATTACAAGGAACAAAAATTACACTACCAAAGGAATTTCTCTTACATAATCCATCATAAATTATCTTTTTCCACTAACTAGAAAAATATTACCCCAGTACCCTTAACACTATTTTCTATGGTGTACTTCATAAATCATCTTACTAGCCTTCAAATTTAAATTATCATACACTGAGTTGACCTAGTAGAAATTTATTTTACACTAAAATAAATCAAAAACCTAGGTAGATGAATAACTATATTATATAGTGACGTGCTATAGACCCACCATACCAAAAAGAAAAAATAAAATAACAAAAATTAAAAAATATTTAACTATTTAAATTACTAAAACAATACATGATTAAACATTAAAAACAATTCACTGAAAATACTAAATTGTTAAATTAATTCCCTAAATAAATAAAAGATAAATATTATTAAAGAATTTTAATTTACTATTACTGAATAAATAAATAATTATTTTAATAAAAATAATTATAAGTTAAAAAAATTAATTAATTTATATATTAAAACAAAAAAAACAAAAAGGGAGAAAAATTTAGTACACATAATCATAAAATTAAATAAAATTCAAATAAATATTTAAAAAAATAAATCAAACAAATATTGATAAATAATTAAAATAATGAACAATTAAAAGATTTCTTGATAAAGAAAAAATTTCTCACTAATAAATAAATTGGTTAAAAATGTATAATAAAATAAACTAAAATATAAAATGAGCCAAATTAATATCAAATTAAGAATTAGAATCATAATTTTAAAATAATAGAGATATGTAAAACATTAATAATTTAATTCCACATAAATTATACTTGTAACATTGAAATAATATATTGATAAGTCAATTCATGCTTTTAAGTGCATCAGAAAAATAATTTCCTAAATAAGGAAAGGTTGATATAGGGAAAGTGGGTTTTTACCCAAAATGGAATGATCTCATGAATAATATTTTTAGCATCTCCACTATAGAAGTTTATTATATATTTGTAAAATAAGTACACATGTCATTTAGTACTTGTACGCTTAAATTTATAAAAATATTATTCACTTGACAGTTGTGGTAGTTGAGTGTGATTAAGTCAAAATTCAAAAGATAATGTATTGATAGAATATTTTTCTGGTGCATAAATCATATAAGTATGCATGTGAAAATGAGAATATCTAAAGTAATGTACATAATAAATATATGATACTATAAGAGCTTCATATAAGTACTAAATATATAATACATGAAACTAATTTACAATTTATATGATTAGATGTTCCTTCTAATGAAATAACCTCTAGATCTAAACATAGAAGATTATCATCTTGTTTAGAAGTATCTTCAACTACTATCAATTATTTCTTGAAACTATGTGCTTCACCTTTACTTTAAAACATTTTCAACTTTTATACTTTTTTCACTCATTGTGATCAAGTGTGTTAAGGTTGTTGTTAGATATTTTAAATGGAGAGTCTCGTTGAAATCTAGTAGACCTCTGTAACAAGTAACAACTACTTTAACTTAGATGAGAGCATGGAAAAAGATGATTTCAGAGTGAAAATCACCAAACTCATGTGGTAGAGTGTTGGTGGAGTGGACTAGGGAATTTATGTTCCCCAAACAACTATAAATCTTACGTATTCAATGGTTTCTATTTATAATTTTATTTTTACACTTATTAATTTCATTAAGGATAATATTAGATGTCATATACTGAGGATATGGTTGTTTAAAAGTAAATAAAATTTAAATAACTCAATTCACCCTCCCCCCTCTAGAGTTTTCAGTTAGCATTTTTCTAGGGGGAAATTTTGTATCAGAGCTCGTGACTCTTGATCACTCAACTTTCAAATGTAAAATTCCAAAGATATTATTTTAAATGGATTATATGGATGATAATAGAGAAGGTATGTCAATATCTAGAGCTCTCTATTTTAATGGTTAATGTTATGTTTCTTATAGTGAATGAATGACCATTGATTTGAATAACCTTGGTCTAAAGATTTATCTCAATGTCATTCATCCATATAAAATTCCAATGACATAACCAAAAACAAAGGATGATGACACTAAAGTGATATATGATCTAAATTATAAGGATATGATTTCTTTTTATCTATATACTATGTCTAGATAATTTTAACAAAGATTCTCAATGACAAACATCCCATAAAATATGGAATATTATAGGAGTTGTGAATAAAGAAACCAATAATGTGTGTGGACTTAGATATTGTACTTGTATGCTTAAGTAAAACGCCTTTAAAATGGATTAAGGAGAAATAATTACAAAGTTGAATTGAATACTAACTAATATTATAAATAATTTTTCCCTCTTAGAGTTACAATTATTAATCCATTGCATGATTTTAAATTGATAAGAGTTTTACCACAAAAGTAGAGTGGAATCACACCTTCCATTAAGAAGACTATATATATCAATAATTTCAAATTAAAATATATCATTACAACTCTTATGATGTATGAGGCATAAATGGAAGTTGAATTTAGAGAAAATAAATTGGTTAAAAAGTAAAAAATTTGATTTGAGGATTTTTATTTCTAAATATGATAATAAGTACAAGGGTTTATAGATATTTGAATCATTTGAAGATGAAAATTCCTCAAGAAATTCAGGATCAAATGATGGAATTTAACAATTTAAAAGAAATTTCAATAATTCTTCAACAGTATAAGAGGTTTCAAAATACCTTTTAATAAGTATAAGAAACCTTATGTAACTTATAAGAAAGAGAGAGTCTATGAATAAAAAAACTGTTACAATAATCTAGACTTTCCATAACTATAAGAAAATAAATAGTTTTTCATGAAGTTTAGGCATACGAATAAATCCATAAAGTCCAAGAAAACATTGTTGAGTGCCTTTAAATACTCTTGTAAAGCATATTTATAATTTGAAATTGAAGTTTCTAAAAAAATATAACATTTTTTATAACACATTCAGATGAGGTACACTCTTATTATTCTTCTTTACATTGTTTAGAGTTTGAAAATTAAAAATGATCATATGAATAATAGAATAAATATTGTACCATGTTGGAAACTGAGTATGAAATCATGAGAAATAAAAACAAATCCCATAGAAATTCGTACAATAAAATTTTTAATGAACATGAAATATTTAAAAAAGTCATATATTTTAAAACCCAGTTGGAAAATTATAATTCATCATGTGTTGGACAGAATAAAATAATTAGAAGTTTACAAAAAAATTCAAGATATCAAATATTTTTCAGGTTTCTCTATTGAGGTTGGTAGGTTTCTTAAATAAAATCCTTTGTAAAAACCAACTGAAAGGAGAAAAGTATTTTATAAGAAGGAAGGGGAAAAACTAATGATTTTTAAAAAATTATTTTATACCAAGTTCTGAAAATAAAACCATGTAATGTAATACATTATTTCAATGTAGAAAAAATGGAAATTTTTCAAATGACCACATTCTACGAAATATAATAATGTTTGGAATAAACAAAGTTTTTATTTTTATAAAACATACCAATACTAATTTTAGTTTTAGAAAATGAAAAAATATTTGTGTTCTAAAAAAAATTATCTTACATTTCTTACCAAATAGTGTTTGGGTACCAAAAAATATTGTTATATGATATGTCATTGTATGGAAATGGCCACACAAATAGAAATAAAAAATTGTTAATGTAAAGTGGTTTTTTAATGAAAATTATTGGGTGTTTCTCCTAATTTTATTCATTATATAAGGCTTATGGAGTCTATATCAAATTTTGTGATAATGAGAAAGGAAATATAGTTGGCCATGGATATTTTAGAAATCCAAAACATATCCTCATAAAAAAAGTACACTAGCATAGAATATTAAATAAGAACTTGATAAGTATTTATCTACTTTTTTATCATGGTTATTTAGTTGATTATTCTAACAATGAATGCCTTATATTTAGATAAGAAAAATCTTAAGTTTAGAGAACCAAGAATTTCTAAAATGTGTAATCTAAATATTAATTCTTTGTATATATAAAAAGTAATTTTTTTGAATACAAAATTAAATGAATTTTCAATTTTTTATTTAATTCTATCTATATGGATATGTTTCAACCTATTTGAATATCAAGACTTGTTGTGAACTTTTTTTATGTTTTAATTAATTATTTTTCAAGATTTACTTGTGTTTAATTTTTAATAATTAATGGTGAATCCTATTGTATTCTTATAAATTTATTTAAAACATTTAAAATTGAAAAAGGTTCCAAAATTATGTCTTTAAGAAGTGATCAAAGAGGATAATTTGGAAATAATGAATTTAATTCATTCTTCTCAAAGAGTAGTACTATGCACTCCTTTTTGGACCCCAGTATTTCTTAACAGAATGTTGTTGTTTAATGGAGGAATAGGGATTTTATGAAATTTCTATAACAATGATATGATAATATAAATTTCCCACACATTATTTGGATGAAGCAAGTAAAAAATAATTTTATGTCACTAAAATAGTTCTAATAAGGCCTACTTTAAATAAAACACCAAATGAGTTATGCAATAATTGAAAAACAAAGGTATGATACATTAAAGTGTTTGGATGTAAGGTTTATATTTTCTATATTATATAGAATCATTGTAAATTTGATCCAAAAGATGAATAAGGAATATCCCTAGGTTATTCTACTTCATCATAAGGTTATATGGTTTTTAATAAAAGTTCAAGGGTTGTTGAAGAATTAACTCATGTGATATTTGATGAAAGTGTTCTTTTTTATCACAAAATAAATGAAGATGATGAGATAAGTTAATATCTTTATAACATGAGACTTGAAAAACGTTTTTATAATAATATTGATGATTTTTTGGAAATTATATTTAGTGAACTAAATCCTATAAGGTTTAATACTAGTGATCCAGAAACTGTGTTACCCAGATAACCCAGAAATGATAAAGACCGTCCTATATAAATAGTTATTTGAAGTCTGGATGGGGGAGTTATGACCAAAAATACTGCACAAAATCTTGTATAATTCTATTATTTCTAATCTTATATATAACCTATAATTGTACAACAATAGTTAGATGATGATAGTGTATTTTTATCAATTCAAGAGGAGTTCAACCAGTTGAGGAAGAACAAGGTATGGGAAATAGTTGATACACCCTATTACTATCCTATTATTGGAACTATATAGGTATTTTGAAACATATAGGATTATCAAGGAGTGATTAGAATAAATAAATCTAGATTAGTTGCAAAAGGTTATTATTAAGAAGAAGGAAAAAATTATGAAGTTGACTTCTCTCATATTTTTGGGTTAGAAGCAATTAGAATCATACAAGTATATCAATATCATATGAATTATAAATTATATCATATCAATGTGAAATCTATATTTCTAAATCTATTTTTATTAAATTATGTTTATGTTAAAAACCTCCTGGTTTTGAAGACATTCATTTTTAATTTTTTTTAAACTTGTTAAATCTCTCTATAGACAAAAACAATCCCCAAGAGTGTTCTAGGAAAGACTAATTTCTTTTCAAATATCAAATTATTTTAATATGGGATTGGTATACCCCACTGTATTTAAGAAAGCATCATAGAAAGTTACTTTTCTTATGAAAATAAATGTTTTTAATTTTATTTTTGGTTAAAAAAACCACAAATAGTGTAGTGATTCCTCAAAATCATGAAAAAAATGAAATGAAAATTATTGGTGAGAAAAACAACAAAATTGGATTTCAAATTTATCAAAAATATTTTGAAAATATTTTAAACAAAAGAAAATGTATTCTTTATTTAAATAAAAAATTAATATTTTAAAATAGTATGACATATTAAATTCCCATGAGATCCAAAATTATATTAGACTTGGATGAGGCTAGAAAAATATTTGACAATAAGTTATATAGAGGAATCATTAAAAAAATTATTTATCTCATAGAAATTAATCCAAACACTATGTTTTTTGTTTCTCCTTATTCTAGATTTCAATATAATTTGAAATAATCTCATTTACAACCTACAAAAATAATTTTAAGGTATTTAAAAGGGACTATATAACTTTTTTTAATTTTTCCAAAAAATCTAATTTTAATTTAATTTCATAAACAAATTCCAATTTTGGTGGGTGTAGAGTATATAGACAAAGCACCTCAAGAACCTTTCATTTTCATGGTAGATCCTTAGTATCATGGTCTAGTAAGAAAAAACAGATTGTATAATTATAAACTAATGAAGCTAAATATATTTCAGATGGAAGTAGTTGTGCCCAAGTATTTTGGATAAACCACACCCTGATAGAATTTCTAATAGACTTTAATCCTCTTATAATAAAATTTTATGACACAAGAGATATAATCATATCACAAAATCTAATTAACCATTCTAAAATAATGAAAAATCATTTAAGGAATCATTTCATAAGAGACTGTGAATGGAAAACTGATATCACCTTAAACTTTGTTTGAAAAGAAAATTAATTAGTATACATTTTTACAAAAATGTTATGTGCTAACAAATTTAACTTGATCAAATGAAAATTATATTTATTTAATTTTACTTAATTCTATTTTACTTATTTAATATTATAATGAGAATGAATTTATATTTAGTAAATTAATAATTACCTTGTTTAAAAAAAGTGTTAGATCTAGCACTTTGAGTATTATTGTAGGGTATTTTTTCATCATTACCCTACACATTTCATTATGTGACCATTCAGTTACCACAAAACAAAATAAAAAAATCAATCTTGTGCATAAACCCTTTATAAACATTTAAACCCTTGTACCCTCATATCATAACTCTCCTAGGACTAATATTTTAATCCATTGATCCATATTAGACAAAATAAAAAACTTATAGGATGGATGGTACTACTTCAAAAACATCCAACCACTCAATATCTAAATGAAAATTGTTGAGTTGAAGATCTATTTATTTTATCTAGTTGCACAAAAAAACATATTGCTTAAGAAATTTATAAATATTCAAGGATGAGAGTTTTTTTATGAGAAACAAATATATTTATCCTTCATGAATGAAGTTTGAGATTTTTATGAAATTGTTGTCTATCAAAACAACTCGAATAATGAATTGATAAATATTACAATGATTTCAAACACCAAAATAGCATATCTTGATCAGGATCAAAAATAAATTAATTCCTTACTTAATGATAGATTACTTGTAATTCCAAATTATTTAGTTTAAGAAAACAAAGATACCGATTTTATTATTACTACTTTCAGAAAAACAATTAGATTTTTGGCTAACAATTTTTTGTATTGGAAGAAAATTATACAAATATGTACTAGTTGGATATCAAAAACTTGAAAATATATTATTCTTCAGAAGAATAATATTTTTTTAAACCTATAAAATAATATAATGCCATTAAATAAAAATAAATTATAGAGGCATCATCAATTTATACTCTAGTCATTGGTTCAGTTCGCCTATCCAATAATCAGTTTGAAGTATTAAATAGGTCAGTTCTTAAATGTGCTAAGGAATAGGATGTGAAAAACTAATTCCTAAAATATTATCAAGGGGTGTGGAATAGTTTTACAACTCTCATGAATTATTTAAAAAACAACATGGTGATGATAATTGATCTGTTCTTGGATTCATTGTATCATATATGTGGTAGACGTACTTTAGGACCTTCCGTCAGTGATCAACATACCACCACATCTCAAATATTTAAATAGATATTTTATCACACTAAGATATATTCTACGGCTAATCTTAGTTTTTTAAAAAGTTTCATTTACGTTACATCCTCATCCACTAACATACGATTCATTCCTATATGTCACGTTGATTTGGCCTGATACCAGTGAGATACTCTTAACATCCTATCCAATTTTGTATGAATCACACAAGGAAATAAATCTATACAAGGAAGATCTTTTCTTACATTGGTTGTTCTCACTAGAGAAAGTGATGTTTCTCCCCTATGTAGTTCCTCCATGATAGTCAACCAACCCCAATCCTTTAAAATACCCCCTCTAACACATATTTATTTTCCACATGGCAGAATTATTTTTTTAGTTGAGGTGGTTAACTAATCATGGTTTCTATTAAACATTGTAATGGTAGTTTATTTAACTCTTTTAATAAATTAAATTATCATAATTTTAGATATTATCACTCATTATTCTATACTTTTCAGGTATTCTTTTTAACATATGTTTCTTTTATTTGTTCATATATCTTTTGTTATCATAATTTTTTTAATAATTTTTTTCAATTCAATTCCATGAAAATTTATATTCATATTCAGTATGTCTTGTTTAGACTATTTTCACTTGTTCATGTGAAATATTAATTGTATTTTTTTCCCTTATCCAACTTATTTATATAATAATAAGGGGGACAAGAAAAAGATATTAAAATTTTAAAAACATCTTAAACTTGTGTTTCCTCAAAAAAAAATTATACAATGGGTTTTGTGATCATTAAAAAGGGAGATATTTTTGGAAAAACTTATGTTATTTTAAAAATATCTCAATGATATATTTGTTTTTATGACTCAAAAAGTCCTAAATTATATTATAATGAGTTTATCTTAAGTGTTTCAAATTTTATCTCTAACTCTTCTTATAATTCATGAGCTATTTACTAAATATATTTCAAAGTAATTTATCATACGTGAGTACAAAGACATTGTGATAGAATATAGATATTTGTTAAAGGACGTTATCTTATGCTATATGTTTATCTTATATGTAATATAATTATATTATGAAATAATACCAATATATTCACTATAATTTCAGTTTTCATCAGATTAATTTATCTTATAGATATCCATTTTCTAAATTTTATCTTTCGATATGATATGATTATATTACATAGAAATTAATTTATCTTCTGCATATTCAATGTCAGAAAGCTCAATTAGAAGGAAAGTATGAGAAATATTTTATCTTATGAAAAGAACATTCGTAAAAGGATTGTATTAGGAAAATTAAACTATTCCATGAAATTAAATTTTAATATACTATTAATATATTATCATATGAAGATGAATTATCTTGTGCAACAGAGAATTAAAATATTGTTTTTATCTTACAATGGTTCTCTATAAATAATATTATATGAATAGTTCTACCAGATGTTTTTATAAAGAATAATAATCTATATATCAAATCATCATGATTATTCTTCAAACAATGGTATAATCTATTGATAATTCAATTCACTATTTTAAGTGCATCATAAAAAGAACTATATAAATAAGGGATAACCAATTTAAAAAACATGCCTTTTTTCCCAGAATAAAAAGATCTGATGAAAAATATTTCTAACATCACCCCTAGAGAAGTTTTATCTATATTTGGAAAATAAGAGAACATTCCATTAAGAACCTGCCTCATTAACTTTTCAAAAGTATTATGCAATCGACTATTGTGATTAGTGTTTTTTTAATTCAAATTCAAAATTAACGGTTTTCCTGATGTAAGAAGGATAAATGTTTGTATGTGAAAATAAGAACATTTGAAGTCATGTTCATAAGAAATATATGATATGATATAAGATTCAAATAATGATTGAATATATAAAACATGAATCTATTCTATATTTATTTCCCTTAGGCCATCATTCACAATTAAAGAAATTCCAGATATAGACATAGAAAATTCGAATATTCTCAGATGCTAACTTCAACTATTGTTGGTTGCTACTTGAAATTATGTTTTCCACCTTACGTTAAACCTTTTTTTCATTTTATACTTCATTCACTAATTTTAAAGAGTCTATTATATACATTGATTGTTCTTATAAAGGGAAAGCCTAGTTAAATGTTCTTTTTCCTTTGTAACAAGTAATACTGGCTTGCACTCAACTAGGAGGCCTCGGAAAATGGGATGACATAGAGAAAATCACCAAAATCATGAATTAGATTGTTGATGTAGTGCATTATAGGGTTTTTTCCCAAACCACTATAAATATCTTGTATTTGATATTTTTCCATTGTGATTTCATTTTTATGGTGATTGATTTGATTAAGAAAAATATTAGAAACCACATACCTTGAAGTGTGCGGTTTTGATGTAATGAAAATTTCAAGAACCCAATTACCCCTATTAAGGTTTCAATTATCCATTTTCATGGAAAATATTTTATACACTAATGATATTGTGCAAACAAGCACTACCTCTAATGTAGAAAAAACCCACCCATAAGCATCACATAAGGGCCACAACCTGGGTTCCATTTTCCATTTTTTATTCAAAAATCAGTACAAAATATTTATTCATTTTTTTATTAAAATAAATTCACAAAAGCAATAGATATAACCAAAAATATAAATGCCAATATTAGTAGTATCCCACCTTGGATTCCACTCAATGGTGGCCTAATACAGTTACCACAAGACCTCAAGCATGCCTCGCCGAACTCAAGAGGCTTTTGACTAGTAGAGAGGGCCTATGGTGGGTATATAAAAAGATTATTCCTTCATTGATCATATTCGAACACAATAATAGAAAGATAATAAGAGAAACATAAGTATACACTATAAGACTGGACTAGTTACCCACCATAGCGGTAGAAGAAACAAACGATAGACAAAAGAAAAAATAATAGAATTAAACTATGAAATATAATTATACAATATGAAGCTAAATAAATAATATATTTCAAATATGATCATGTTATACAATTATTATAATTAAAGTAGTAGGGGATACAAAAATATAATAAATACTAAAAAAAATATGCCAAAAAATGCAACAACTAGTATCTTGGGCATATGCTTAGTCCTATTCCCCAATCTCCATCCTAGAACTATATACCAGTCAAGAATTTAAATCCCTATGATTCCATTTTTCAATAAACACAATCATAAAATATTCTTTCGTACCAAAGGTAGCCCAATTAGAGTGTGAGATATAATCTCAGTGGGCCTCCACCCATGGTGTCTAAGAAAATAAATTTCATGCAATAAATTAATAAACAATGTAACATAATAATAGTAAATGAAAAATAGAAATAAATATATAATTACATAGTATTTTGTTCTACATGTACAACCATCCAATTTACCTACTTCATCCTAAGATAGTGAGACTGAACCAATGGATCCTGCAATGGTATGGTGAGTGGGGTAATATTAGAGAAAGTAGAATTTCCCAAGCTTGTGATTGGCCATAGAGGAAACATACCGAAATTTAAAAAATCAAATGTTCATTTATAAATTTAAATCATTCATCAACTTTATAATTTAACTGAAAACCTCTTTATAAAGTATTAACCATCATCTGAAGCCCAACCATGGAAATTCAGATAGAGAATTAACAACTATCTCTAAAGGGGCTCGGTTTATGTTCACTTCCTAAGGAGTATATCCATGGTGACCCAAGAATGAATTTCCAAGTGTAACTCTAGTAATGGAGTGATAATTTAAAGAACTAACCACCAATTCCTTACCTGGGATTGCACATAGGGGCCTAAGTTTCTCTCATGGCATGATACAACCCTCATTCTATTAATCCCATCCAAGGGATCTCCCCTAGGGAACTGGTGTCACTAATCTGGAGGAAAAAAATAGATAACACATGGAGATCCAATCCTAGTAATTTCTAGTTTCACACCTATCATGTTAAAAAATACAAATATATTTTAAAAAATAAGGCATGAAGAGTCTTTCCAAGGGGAACTTAATTTGGAACCCCTTATATCACCCTTATCACTGAGGTAAAATCATTTTATCAATCAACATACATATATAACATGTCTAGAAAGAGGTCTACTTCATTATTTCAAGAATTTCTGTCATAATAGGCATATTTGTTGGGGCAATACCATTGGGAAATCCATTTATTTCATAAGGAATAAGGCATATGTCCTAATCTCAAGTTCAATTCAATTAAATGAAACAATTACATATATGTACGGAAGGATAGAGTCATAACCCATGGTGTAGGGTAATATTCATCTTAATAAAATATCTTCATGAATTAATTGTAGGGTGACTCAACTCACAGGGTCTTGTTAAATTTTATAACTATTAGAAAAAATGACCTCTATGGTATATCACACCGATTAGGTAGAATGGCTCAAGGAGATCATCCCATGGGGTTGATTTGACACTAGTTTTGGTCTTTATTGGTAAGGGAAGGATTCCAAATTAATTTAATTATAAATTATAAGTCATTTATAGAGAGGATCAGCTTGAAAAAAACATCGCATATTATATAATACAACCAAATGTGGGGAAATAACCAAGACCATTTGTCTTTTCTATGTAGAGCTTCCTTTGTTTAGCATAGACCTTTGATTCATTATTGAATGGAAAAAATCAAATAAATCATAAAATGAATTGAAATTGTGGAAATTATCTTGCACTAAGATTTTGATATAAGGAGGAATAGAAACCGTAAATATAAGTGAGATAATGATAGAGCTTACCTCTAGCATCTTGATGGATCCAATGGTGAGAAAAAAGGTGATCGAGTAGAGGAGTTACCAAGAAACCTACAAAGTAGGAGGGGAAGCTACATGCATGGGAGGAGAGGGTTTAACCATCAAATAATTATAGGGATAAGAAGAAAATAACTAAAATAATTAATGTTATGAATATTTTTAAATTCATACTCAATTATAGCGAAACCTGGTTTTTTCACATGGTTGGCCAAACTGTGCAAAAAACATGCACTAATACACTAATTCAAGGGAAAATTCACATGGTTAGTCACATGATTTATCTTACAATGAAAAAATCATGAAATACTTCTATGTTTCAAACCTCTACATTACCACATGACCATGTTCGTGGTGACGCGTAGTTGCAGAAAAACTATGCATCCCCCATCACCCCACTATCTATAGCTGCATGGTTTAGTAAAACCGTATAGTTCAGGCTATAAAGTTTCTACTAACCGTTTGTATTGGTTTAACTCTTCAAAATTTAGGGATCTGTGCTCCAAATGGGCCCTATAAATACCTAATACCTCCTTGACTTCATTAGGTATAATTATTAGGGACAAATAGTGGAATTTAAACCGAAAACAAATGGTTTTATCATTAGTAAGATTGTAAAAGTTAAAACCTCCCCTCCTTAAGAAAACTCATACCATAGTTTCCCTTCTATGGGTGGTGTAACAACAACATAGAACATTTCTGTACAATATACATGTGCATCAGCATCTTTCTCCCATGTCTCTTTAAGTACGCATCTGTGCAACCAAAGCACCCAGACCAAAAGAACTGACATGACTTAGAGAGACTTCATACTCTAATAAACGATATGTATCAGATGATCCTCAAAGGATACATCCATCTCCAGCTCAACATCTACGAGGATAAAAAAAGAGACAGGTCTGGATGATACTATTAAATCTATTATACATAGAATAAGTTGTGGATTGAATGGTACCTCTAAGGTAAAAAAACCAATAGGCTGCAAGATCATCTCTCTATATTAACATGAGAGGCCCAACATACAGAGTTGATAACATTCCCTATCTATGAATTCATCTGTGACCCAATATAGTTTATACACACAGAAAAACCTGATGCCTCACCTCAAACTCCATAGGTCTACAATGTCGATTGGAATATGTCTTATTCCTAGACTAAATTATATAAATACGCTTCTGAATCACCTAACGTTCTCTAAAGTCTCCGAAATGAGATGAGGACCTAGTAGAGCTTCCTCACCTACCTATAACCACAATAGTTGTAAATGGAACGATATACTATAAAGGGTCCCATATAGATCCATCTAAATTGTTTCCTAAAGTCTTTTATTGTAGGAAAACTAAAATACATGAAAGTTATTCTCACATAAAACTATGAAATTAAGTATATATGCCCACAACTTATCATAAACCACTCGTATCATCCCCTGTAACTACCAATCAGTCTAAGGGTGATATGTTCTACTCAAAAGAACCTGCGAACCTAGTACCCTCTGCAACCCTTTCCATAATCATGATGTAAATAAAGCATCTTGATACGAAATGATATAACCAGAAACACCATAAAGATACACTGTCTCAAAAATAAAAAATCATTCCCAAGCTAATTAATAGATAAGGACTCCCAAATTGGTAGAAAGTGTAAAAAATTGGTAAACCTTTTGACGATCACCCATACGAAATCCCTACATTGAGGGGATCTAAAAAATCCTCTCACAAAGTTCATAGATTTTTTTTCCATTTCCACTCAGTAAATGGAGAGAGTCTATAGAATACCAAAAGGTCACTGGTGTTTTTCCTTCGCCTGCTGATAAGTAGATCACTGAGTGACAAATCCTGTAATTTTTCTCTTCACACTTGGCCACCAATACAGATGATATATATCCTTGTAAAATTTTTTAATCCTAAGATAAAATGTACAAACAGGGCCATGTGATTCCCATATCACATATTCATGTATATTAGAAGGCACCCATACATGGACACAAAAGATTAGGGTTTCAATTTTATCAATAACCCATCCCACTAAAAGATTCTCACATTAGGCCCTGTCCCTCTACAAAAGGCCCTCAGAATCAATTAGAAGCCTCATCTGAATCCACTCCAGTGGGGAGGATGTTAATATTAGAGTTGTTAAGACAATTTTCCATGATGTCTATGAACATCAAGATCCATCTTAGAGAATAAATCAATCAACTTCCAATCATTGTTGTCTTCCTAGATAGCTTTTTTTTTAGTATTTTGGATCAAGGGATCATCCAAGACATTTCCCTTATTGAGTGTGTAAAAAATCTCAATGATGAACAATTATAGGTATTCCACCAACCTGTGATTCCTTAGATTCAGGTCTCACTGAATATAGATATATTTTAGACTTTTATGATTTGTATAAATAAAAAATCATCCTCCCAATAAGTATTTCCTAGAATAACTTAGAGCATAGATCAAGGTATCCAGATTGTGGTCATGCATATGGTTATTCTTCTCATGAGGTCTCATATGGCGAGACCCATATGTTATAACGCAATCACCTTGAATTATCACTTCACCCAATCTGAATCTAGATGCATCATAAAACCAATAAAACTTCTTCTTGGTTTAGGAAGAATCATTATCATGGATGAATTAAGTCTTCCCATTAATTCCTGAAAACCAATCTAACAAGATTCAGTCCACTCAAATTTCACACCTTTCTTGGTGTATCCCATAAGTGTCCCTTCTAGGTATGATAATTCATAGATGAAGTATATGTAATAGTTGGGAAGCTATAAGAAGCTACATATATCGAATATTTTCTTAGGATACACCTAGGAAACATTGATATCAAGATGTAAGGGATGGTTTTTTGTAGTGTTTGAGCACACTATGATGTATTTTATAAATTCCTCTAAAAAGAAATTAAGATATGGGTTGAAAATTATATTTATCAATATAAGGCTTTGACCTTAAACCTTACTTAATCTTGAGTTATTACAAGATTACACATTGAGGATCTTTCCAGGTTTAGAGTTTTAGAGAATTAGATCATAAAACTTGCATTACATTCCACATTTAAACAAAGTGGCTACATAAAAGACAGTATTCATTCTTCCCATCAACTGAAACATATTGAAAATAAAACATGGATTCTTTCTTGACACATCCTTGACACTATCATCACATCATGTACCTTTCCCTTGACCTGTGAAAAACATTTCAAAAACTTGGGATGAGCATAAAAAGCTCAGTAAGGGTTATAAAAATATGGAAAGGAAACATGAGTTCATATATACATAAGAATGAAATCATACTTCACCCATAAACCATAGGCACTTAAACATACCTCATCAAACCATGAATAAATCATATAAAACATAAGACATAAAGGTAACTTGAGGCATTCATAACATTCTTACGTAGGGAGTAACCCTCTTGGTTACGTTTGGAATACCCATCACAGTATATTCCCTAAATATCTTCGGAGAAACCTTAATGTTTCACTCCTTCGTGTTACCCAATGCATTGGAGAGCTATATCGATCTCACCCACCCTTATTTTATCACGGAACCACTAGTCTTCATAATAATTCCCAAGAACCATAACATAATCGAATCACATAAAACATGCATAAAGGAAACATAACATTTCCACATTTCAATCACAAGATATCAATACAACACATTGATATAATAAAAACATTATGAAAACCATTTTCAACACCAAAATAAAAGAAAAGTAAAACATGGTATTTATTTTTCTTTTAAAAAGAAGGTATGGCTTGTAGAGGAATCCTAAATTCAAATAATGGTCACGGCGGTGGAGAAGTCGTTGTCGCCGCATACGTATGACAAAAAAACATTCCCTTTTGTCATTTAGTAAAACGCTTCGTATAAATAAAGATTCCTTTTGGATAAACGTAAAAGTCAAAGGGGTGTATACACCGTATAAAAGAAGGTTGTGTATAAAATAAAATATGCCTCAATGAAAGGAGATTGAGACGAAGTCCCATACAAAGACGATATCCTTGGTTTAAGGATAAATCAATTACATAATTATGTGTGACAAACGAATACACAAAATATAAGTGGATATTAAGTCTAAAATAATCAAAGTTCATTCACACATATTCAAAGGATAACATATTCAATAACTACATGTTGAACCCAATGAAATCAAAATTGGGTTAAGAAGTTCCCTTGACAGCCTAACGGCGCCACATCAAAATGAGTTGATGAGAGATAAAAAGTGTATCTCATCACTTGGACATAAACTTTACATCAATAAGGATATATGAGAACATATCCCATAATAAAAATATTTAAATTAAAATACCCAACAAAAGAAGTCTTTTAAAAAGTGGAAGGTGAAAGGTTCCCTTACCAACTTGGGTATCTTTCAAAACATACACCCCATGAAAGAATGACAATACATCATTGATATAAATACTCATAAACGAAAGTATATTACAAAAAGTGTAGAATAATGGGCAGTACATACACCACTCAAAGTAAATTGTGGAAAATGTAGCATAAATCTCACTGGAATAAAAGTGATATGAAAAATCCCTTACGAAAATTCGGCAGCCTAACGGCGCCACATAAAACTTACAAATATGGATTGATGAGATCAAATAGGGTATCTCATCATATTAACATAAAGTTTATAGAAATAGGAATATAAAAGAACATCCCCCAACATAACAAAGAGTATCTTAAAAGAAGTGACATAAAGGAGAGTACTTAAAAAGAAATAGATTGGTTAGATCTCTTACGAAAATTCGGTAGCCTAACGGCGCCACTCAAAACTTCTAAAATGGATTGATGAGAGAGAATAGGGTCTCTCATCACATGAACATAAAAATTAAAGTAAGTGTAATATAAAATAACATCCCAATAACAAGAAATATTATCTTATAAGGAATGACATAAAAGAGTGTACTTAAAAATAAAGAGAGGAGTAGAATCCCTTACCTCAAGTCCAACTTGTCTTGTTCGTTTCTTTATATTACAGAATAATAAACTTTGGTAAATTAATAATTGCCTAAATACTCCTTTAGAGATTATTATTCAGTTCATATCACATATTATAATGTTATAATAATTGTTTTATAATGTTAGTTCATATCAGACGTTTTTGCCGATGTTTGGTACATTAGTCAAAAATGAACTTGTTTGAAAAAAGATTACCCATGTAGTTATAAGTAAATAATTTCTAGAATAGTATTAATGATTAAAATATCATATATATCCAGTAAATATTCATTTCATACTATTCCATATCATTTGGAGATAAAAAACGAAAAGCACCGTTCATGGAGACGGTAGGCCGTACGTACGCATGAACGTTACTTTCATTTTTTGTCATATTAATGGAATTAAAACAAAATGAGAGAGATATATATATGTTATAATTACAGAATGATATCCATAATTTTGATGTAATATATTACATATATATCCATTATATATATGTACTTATAGTATTACATTACATTTTGAGATAAGAAATGAAATGTACCGTTCATGGAGACGGTAAGTTGTACGTACGCGTGAACGCTACTTCCATTTCTATTTCATATTTAATGGAATTAAAATATAATGATAAATAATAGTATTTTAATTATAGTATGGTATCATATATAATATCATTAAATATATCCTTCATACGTACCACATATGGTATTAACGAATCAAATCACTTTGAGGGGGTGGTAGTCCGCACTTCCTTAAATAAAGATATCGCGTTTACCCATAATGGAAACCATAAAGGTATGCACAAAATGAAAAATACAGAAGCGTAAGGAAAAAATAAAAATATTAAATATCACATATAAATATATTGTCATCTTAATGGCCACCTTTGAAGGTATTAGAAGAATGTTGAACAATCATCGTTTCGGGAGGCAGAAATTTTCCATCCACAGAAACAGTATGTTCTTTAACCATTAGATGTAGGTGTGTGTAAGTGTAGCTCGAATAATTATTATAAAAACATCCTAGTATATTTAAGATATTGTATTTGTTACAAAATAAATGAATAAAAAGAGGTTAGGGGGTTGGAGAAGAAAAATAAAACAAAAGGACACAAGTGAAGACATTACCTTAAAATCGGGTAACTCCCTTTGGTTTGTGCTCAAAGGCTTCCTTGGGAAGACTTATGCCCAAAGTGAGGATTAAAGGAGTAAGAGAGGTAAGTGGAGAGACAAAATGGTCAGAGTTTGGCCGAGCCAAAGGCTTTGGGAGTGTGGGTAAGGAGGTAGAGGTGGGGGCCTTTTATAAGAGGAGAGGAGAGGCACTCTTGTAAAGTTACAAAATGTTACTTTATTTTCAAAAGAGTTTCGGATTTTAAATGTCCCACATTGATTTATTTCTAGGATAAGGTGATAAGGGTTCGCAATCCACTCATAAAATAGGTTTTCGACATGTGTAGGTCTTAGATATTACATTATATTTCCATTTTATTTAAATCGTTAAATAATGAGGTCATCGCTGCATCATCATGATGTCATAAATAATTTAATTTATCTAATGTCTAAAAATTATAAAAAAAAATACTATGATGTATGTAATCGTTTTATCTTTCTAATGAATATTTATAGTCAAAAATCGGATTTTTATAACCCCATGTAAAAATTGTTTTAGTAAAACATTTCATGTTTGTCTCATTTTTACTTTTACTTTAAATAAAAAGATATTAATGTCATTTTCCAACCAAAGTGGCTTCATGGGGTCCCCAAGTCGACCCATGGGTTGTCTTGGTCGTCCATGACACATCCCATGAGGTTAGAACATGTTTCAAGTTCATTTCATATTATTAAAACATTATTTTTACCTTAAACTACACTAATTACCTCTAATCGCGATTAAAAACTTAATAAGTTACTATTCACCAAAAAATTATTTTTATCTCATTGAACAACATTTTACTTATTAATGACAACCATGTATGTCGGATTTTTGAAATTCAAAACACAAAGATGGAAAAATTTCATTTAAACGGAAAAATCAGTTTTTATAAGTACCACTTAGTGGTTTCACTATTCATCAAAAATTGTTGTTTTTCAGAAAAATCCCAAAAATTCACCCTAAGCTATATTTGATATTATGAATTAAAAAATGAATTAAATTTTACAAAATTCAAAACTTATAAGTCACATTAATTAATTTAATAATTAATTCCCGCTGTCAGATCAAATAGCGTGTTTTTATGAAACAATAATATCAAAAGATTGACACTGGTTTAAGTCTGGTTTCAAAGTGAAATTAATTTCAATGACCACTATTGGATTTAATGGTAAAAATATATTCTAATTAAACTTTAAAACCAATTCAAAATATAATCTAATTATATAAATAAATTAGATTAAAAAGAGGTTTTGAGTTAAAATACAACAATTTACACTATTCATTAAAAAAATGAACTTTATCAGAAAGATGCCTAAAATTTACACAAAGTAAATTTTGATGTCCCAATTCTTTATAAGAGTTTTATTTGGTCCAAAAGGATGTATAAGAGTGAACAAAACTATATTTAATGACGGTTCTCCATCAAAAGGCGATAAGTGAACCTTTAGTGAAAACTAGGGCATATACGCCTAAAATTGAATTATTTCCGTATTTTATGCCTTTATCTTTTATTGGATAAATGTAAAAACATTAAAAAACATATATAATCATATTTTAGTTATTTCTATCCATTCCCTCCATTACAACGGCGACATGTTAACTACCATTTTAAATAATATTATTTTATTATTAGAGTGCAACGTAAGATTCCCAAAAAACTCGTTGTTGCGTGTTGGGTATTCCATCGAGCATAGCGTCCCCTTTAAAGTCATATTAATATTTTATTCACAAATATGGATAAATATGAAAATGTCATATTCTTTATTTACATGGGGTGTTACATCCTTCCCCCCTTTTGGGAGTTGCGTCCTCCAAATTTTAAAATTGCGCTTGGAAACTTCCTTGAAAGTCCCACATCGGAATAAGAGTCGGTAAAACAATCACTTTAAAATAAAGAAAGATAAGTACAAAGGTCACCCGAGTTAACCCATACTAGGATTCCATGTATGAAAATATGGACTTGGAGGAAAAAACAAAGGGTCATGTTCTGATGGAGAGTGATAGGAAACATGTCTAGGAGAAAGTTAACCATAAGAAAATCACAAACTTGTGATGGGTTAAACGGTTTTTGATTCCCCATTAGGAAAAGTTAATAGACAAAATTTTTGTTTTAAGTTACTTTTTATTGAGGAATTTATTCATAAGGAAACATAATCCCTTATCATGTTGACTTTCAACTTTTACTAGATTCCTTAATCAAACTCATATTTTTTCCAAAAGATGAGTATTTAGGGATACTTGTTCTCATTAAGAGTACTATAAAAAACTTCTAGAGGAGCACATAATACACAAAAAAAAAGAACTATACATTTCCCATGTCTTCAAACCTTAACCAAAACTAAAACCAAAAAGGTTAGTACAAGATTAGAAAATCCAGAAAAGGATAACCCTTTATAAAAAGAAAATCTATTCTTAATCTCAAAATTTGTCCAACAAAACCCAAAGTTCAATGAGGACCATCCGATAAAAAAATTGTCTATAAAATTCTTCAAAGTAAACCAATATAAGATTGAAACCCAAATATTTTAAGGATTTAGTCACATAGTCTTCCAATTTAAATCGTAACATTTATCTCCAAACAATATCAGTTGCTCCTAAAGTCTCGTATTGAAAAGTAATTAACCTAATCACATATCCTCCATGATAGGTTAATCATTTTCATAAATAACCCAAAATCAACTTACTCTTAATTCATAAAATCATCTAACTAAAAATAATCAGTCAAACTAACCAGGGACTTCACGTAGTCCAGTGGTAGGTGATAAATACTGGTCGCACTATGGTTGTGGGTTCGATTCCCGCAGCTTTGTCCGACGTGACGGGTTGTCACACGGTCTGCGTGTTGTCCTTTTTCCAAAACTATATAATTCTTAAAACATTCCCCAAAACGAGATAAAATCTTCAAAAATGATCATAACATATTTTAACCTCAAATTTATCTCATGCCTTTCATTTTCCAGCATATCATATAATAACCCATAATTTACCTAAAAAGTATGGATCATATAAACTCTAATTGCTACCTTTATAATTATTACCTGAACATCCACATCGATTCGTCATCTCGTACATGATGCATTAAAGATCATACCAAGGTTCAAGTGGTTGATCATGACTCCTTGATAGTTGGTTTAGAACAACCATGAGTTTCCTCATTGAATCCCCCATTTTATCTAGTATATTAATCAAAGAACCACCACAGTTTCCTTCAAACCTGTTGTCTCTTTGGTGCCTGCTAGATCCATCCATTCACTAAAAACAGAAAGGTCAGTTTGAGTATGTCAAAAAAACCATCATGTACTAATGAGGAAGGTAAACACTAAGATACACTTACTCATTTACTTTATCTCAAACTAGGACTCTTTCTGAAATCCTAACCACTATGGTAATGTCACTTATGCTTAGAGAATACACTAACCTCTAAAGTTATCTAAACTGACCTTTGATACCTACTATAAGGCCCCAGCCTTAAACCATACTTAATCTTGAGTTATTACAAGATTACACATTGAGGATCTTTTCAGGTTTAGAGTTTTAGAGAATTAGATCATAAAACTTGCATTACATTCCACATTTAATCAAAGTGGCTACATAAAAGACAGTATTCATTCTTCCCATCAACGGAAACATATTGAAAATAAAACATGGATTCTTTCTTGACACATCCTTGACACTATCATCACATCATGTACCTTTCCCTTGACCTGTGAAAAACATTTCAAAAACTTGGGATGAGCATAAAAAGCTCAGTAAGGGTTATAAAAATATGGAAAGGAAACATGAGTTCATATATACATAAGAATGAAATCATACTTTACCTATAAAACATAGGCACTTTAACATACCTCATCAAACCATGAATAAATCATAGAAAACATAAGACATAAAGGTAACTTGAGGCATTCATAAAATTCTTACGTAGGGAGTAACCCTCTTGGTTACGTTTGGAATACCCATCACAGTATATTCCCTAAATATCTTAGGAGAAACCTTAATGTTTCACTCCTTCGCATTACCCAATGCATTGGAGAGATATATCGGTCTCACCCGCCCTTAGTTTATCACGGAACCACCCATCTTCATAATAATCCCCAAGAACCATAACATAATCGAATCACATAAAACATGCATAAAGGAAACATAACATTTCCACATTTCAATCACAAGATATCAATAAACACATTGATATAATAAAAACATTATTAAAACCATTTTAAACACCAAAATAAAAGAAAAGTAAAATATGGTATTTATATTTCTTTTAAAAAGAAGGTATGGCTTGTAGAGGAAGCCGAAATTCAAAGAATGGTCACGACGGTGGAGAAGTCATTGTCGCCGCATACATATGACAAAAAAACATTCCCTTTTGTCGTTTAGTAAAACTCTTCGTATAAAGAAAGATTCCTTTTGGATAAACGTAAAAGTCAATGGGTTTTATACACCGTATAAAAGAAGGTTGTGTATAAAATAAAATATGCCTCAATTAAAGGAGATTGAGATGAAGTCCCATACAAAGACGGTATCCTTGGTTTAAGGATAAATCAATTACATAATTATGTGTGACAAACGAATACACAAAATATAAGTGGATATTAAGCCTAAAATAATCAAAGGTCATTCACACATATTCAAAGGATGACATATTCAATAACTACATGTTGAACCCAAAGAAATCGAAATTGGGTTAAGAAGTTTCCTTGACAGCCTAACGGCGCCACATCAAAATGAGTTGATGAGAGATAAAAAGTGTATCTCATCACTTGGACATAAAATTTACATAGATAAGGATATATGAGAACATATCCCATCATAACAATATGTAAATTAAAAGACCCAACAAAAGAAGTCTTTTAAAAAGACGAAGGTGAAAGGTTCCCTTACCAACTTGGGTATCATTCAAAACATACACCCCATGAAAGAATAACAATACATCATTGATGTAAACACTCATAAATGAAATTATATTACACAAAGAGTAGAATAATGGGAATTAAATACACCACTCAAAGGAAATTGTGGAAAATGTAGCATAAATCTCACGGGAATAAAAGTGAGATGAAAAATCCCTTACAAAAACTCGGTAGCCTAACGGCGCCACATAAAACTTACAAAAATGGATTGATGAGATCAAATAGGGTATCTCATCATATTAACATAAAGTTTATAGAAATAGGAATATAAAAGAACATCCCCCAACATAACAAATAGGAGCTTAAAATAAGTGACATAAAGGAGAGTACTTAAAAAGAAAGAGAGAGGTTAGATTTCTTACGAAAATTCGGCAGCCTAACGGCGCCACTCAAAACTTCCAAAATGGATTGATGAGAGAGAATAGGGTCTCTCATCACATGAACATAAAAATTAAAGTAAGTGTAATATAAAATAACATCCCAATAACAAGAAAGATTAGCTTAGAAGGAATGACATAAAAGAGTGTACTTAAAAAGAAAGAGAGGAGTAGAATCCCTTACCTCAAGTCCAACTTGTCTTGTTTGTTTCTTTATATTCCTGAATAATAAACTTTGTTAAATTAATAATTGCCTAAGTAATCCTTTAGAGATTATTATTCAGTTCATATCACATATTATAATGTTATAATAATTGTTTAATAATGTTAGTTCATATTAGACGTTTTTGCCGATGTTTGGTACATTAGTAAAAATGAACTTGTCTGAAAAAAGATTGGCCATGTAGTTATAAGTAAATAATTTCCAGAATAGTATTAATGATTAAAATATCATATATATCCATTAAATATTCATTTCATACTATTCCATATCATTTGGAGATAAAAAACGAAAATCACAGTTTATGGAGACGGTAGGCCGTACGTACGCATGAACGCTACTTTCATTTTCTGTCATATTAATGGAATTAAAACAAAATGAGAGATAGATATATATGTTATAATTCCAGAATTATATCAATAATTTTGATGTAATATATTACATATATATCCATTATATATATGTACTTATAGTATTACATAACATTTTGAGATAAGAAATGAAATGTACCGTTCATGGAGACGGTAAGATGTACGTACGCATGAACGCTACTTCCATTTCTATTTCATATTTAATGATATTAAAACATAATTATAAATAATAGTATTTTAATTATAGTATGTTATCATATATAATATCATTAAATATATCCTTTATACGTACCACATATGGTATTAACGAATCAAATCACTTTGAGGGGGTGGTAGTCCACACTTCCTTAAATGAAGATATCGCGTTTACCCATAATGGAAACCATAAAGGTATGCCCAAAATGAAAAATACAGAAGATTAAGGAAAACATAAAAATATTATATATCACATATAAATAAAGTTTCATCTTAATGTCCACCTTTGAAGGTGTTAGAATAATGTTGAACAATCATCGTTTTGGGAGGTAAAAATTCACCATCCACAGAAACAGTATGTTCTTTAACCATTAGATGTAGGTGTGTGTAAGTGTAGCTCTAATCCTTCTTATAACAACATCCTAGTATATTGAAGATATTGGATTTGTTTCAAAAAAAATGAATAAAAATATTTTAGGGTTGGAGAAGCAAAATAAAACAAAAGGACACAAGTGAAGACATTACCTTAAAATCGGGTAACTCCCTTTGGTTTGAGCTCAAAGGCTTCCTTGGGAATACTTATGCCCAAAGTGAGGCTTCAAGGAGTAAGAGAGGAAAGTGGATAGACAAAATGGGCAGAGGCTGGCCGAGCCAAAGGCTTTGGGAGTGTGGGTAAGGAGGTAGAGGTGGGGGCCTTTTATAAGAGGAGAGGAGGGGCACTCTTGTAAAGTTACAAAATGTTACTTCATTTTCAAAAGATTTTCTGATTTTAAAGGTCCAAAATTGATTTATTTCGAGGATAAGGTGATAAGAGTTCTAAATCCACTCATACAATAGGTTTTGGACATGTGTAGGTCTTAGATATTACATTATCTTTCCATTTTATTTAAATCATTAAATAATGAGGTCATCGCTACATCATCATGATGTCATAAATAATTTTATTTATCTAATGTCTAAAAATTATAAAAAAAATACTATGATGTATGAAATCTTTTTATATTTCCAATTAATATTTATAGTCAAAAATCTGATTTGTATAACCCCATATAAAAATTGTTTTAGTAAAACATTTCATGTTTGTCTCATTTTTACTTTAACTTTAAATAAAAAGATATTAATGTCATTTTCCAACCAAAGTAGCTTCATGGGGTCCCCAAGTTGACCCATGGGTTGTCTTGGTCTTCCATGAAACATCCAATTAGGTTAGGACATGTGTCAAGTTCATTTCATATTATTAAAACATTATTTTTACCTTAAACTACACGAATTACCTCTAATCGCGATTAAAAACTTAATAAGTTACTATTCACCAAAAAATTATTTTTATCTCATTGACCCACATTTTACTTATTATTGACAACCATGTATGTTGGATTTTTGAAATTCAAAACACAAAGATGGAAAAATTTCATTTAAACGGAAAAATCAGTTTTTATAAGTACCACTTAGTGGTTTCACTATTCATCAAAAATTGATGTTTTTCAGAAAAATCCCAAAAATTCACCCTAAGATATATTTGATATTCCGAATTCAAAAATGAAGTAAATCTTACAAAATTCAAAACTTATAAGTCACATTAATTAATTTAATAATTAATTCCCTCTGTCAGAACAAATAGCATGTTTTTATGAAACAATAAGTATCAAAAGATTGACACTGGTTTAAGTCTGATTTCAAAGTGAAATTAATTTCAACGACCACTATTGGATTTAATGGTAAAAATATATTCTAATTTCACTTTAAAACCAATTCAAAATATAATCTAATCATATAAATATATTATATTAAAAAGTGGTTTTGAATTAAAATACAACATTTTACACTATTCATTAAAAAAATGAACTTTATCAGAAAGATGCCAAAAATTTACACAAAGTAAATTTTGATTTCCCAATTCTTTAGAAGAGTTTTATTTGGTACAAAATGATGTATATGAGTGAACAAAACTATATTTAATGATGTTTCTCCATCAAAAGGAGATAAGTGAACCTTTAGTGAAAACTAGGGAATATACGCCTAAAATCGAATTATTTCCGTATTTTATGCCTTTATCTTTTATTGGATAAATGTAAAAACATTAAAAAACATATATAATAATATTTTAGTTATTTATATCCATTCCCTCCATTACAACGGCTACATGTTAACTACCATTTAAAATAATATTATTTTATTTTTAGAGTGCAACGTAAGATTCTCAAGAAACTCGTTGTTGCGTGTTGGGTACGCCATCGAGCATAGCGTCCCCTTTAAAGTCATATTAATATTTTATTCACAAATATGCATAAATATGAAAATGTAATATTCTTTATTTACCTGGGGTGTTACATCCTTCCCCCCTTTTGGGAATTGCGTCCTCGCAATTTTAAAATTGCGCTTGGAAACATCCTTGAAAGTCCCACATCAGAATAAGAGTCGGTAAAACAATCACTTTAAAATAAAGAAAGATAAGTACAAAGGTCACCCGAGTTAACCCATACTAGGATTCCAAGTATGAAAATATGGACATGGAGGAAAAAACAAAGGGTCATGTTCTGATGGAGAGTGATAGTAAACATGTCTAGGAGAAAGTTAACCATAAGAAAATCACAAACTTGTGATGGGTTAAACGGTATTCGATTCCCCAGTAGGAAAAGTTAATAGACAACATTTTTGTTTTAAGTTACTTTTTATTGAGGAATTTATTCATAAGGAAACATAATCACTTATCATGTTGACTTTCAACTTTTATTAGATTCCTTAATCAATCTCATATTTTTTCCAAAAGATGAGTATTTAGGGAGACTTGTTCGCATTAAGAGTACTATAAACAACTTCTAGAGGAGCACCTAATACACAAAAAAAATAACTATACATTTCCCATGTCTTCAAACCTTAACCAAAACTAAAACCAAAAAGGTTAGTACAAGATTAGAAAATCCAGAAAAGGATAACCCTTTATAAAAAGAAAATCCATTCTTAATCTCAAAATTTGTCCAACAAAACCGAAAGTTCAATGAGGACCATCCGATAAACAATTTGTCTATAAAATTCTTCAAAGTAAACCAATATAAGATTGAAACCCAAATATTTTAAGGATTTAGTCACATAGTCTTCCAAGTTAAATCGTAACATTTATCTCCAAACAATATCAGTTGCTCCTAAAGTCTCGTATTGAAAAGTAATTAACCTAATCACATATCCTCCATGATAGGTTAATCATTTTCATAAATAACCCGAAATCAACTTACTCTTAATTCATAAAATCATCTAACTAAAAAGAATCATTCAAACTAACCAGGGACTTCACGTAGTCCAGTGGTAGGTGATAAATACCAATCGCACTTTGGTTGTGGGTTTGATTCCCACAGCTTTGTCCGACATGACGGGTTG
Organism: Viscum album; assembly: GCA_963277665.1. NCBI lineage: Eukaryota > Viridiplantae > Streptophyta > Magnoliopsida > Santalales > Viscaceae > Viscum > Viscum album. The sequence goes on from OY728137.1 coordinate 1,105,940,396, forward strand.
TCACACGGTCTGCGTGTTGTCCTTTTTCCAAAACTATATAATTCTTATAACATTCCCCAAAACGAGATAAAATATTCAAAAATGATCATAAAATATTTTAACCTCAAATTTATCTCATGCCTTTCATTTTCCATCATATCATATAATAACCCATAATTATCTAAAAAGTATGGATCATATAATCTCTAATTTTTACCTTTATAATTATTACCTAAACTTCCACATCGATTGGTCATCTCGTACATGATGCATTAAAGATCATACCAAGGTTCAAGTGGTTGATCATGACTCCTTGATAGTTGGTTTAGAACAACCACGAGTTTCCTCATTGAATCCCCCATTTTATCTAGTATCTTAATCAGAGAACCACCACAGTTTCCTTCAAACCTGTTGTCTCTTTGGTGACTGTTAGATCCATCCATTCACTAAAAACATAAAGGTCAGTGTGAGTATATCAACAAACCATCATCTACTAATGAGGAAGGTAAACACTAAGATACACTTACTCATTTACTTTATTTGATACTAGGACTCTTTCTGAAATCCTAACCATTATGGTAATGTCACTTATGCTTAGAGAATACACTAACCTCTAAAGTTATCTAAACCGACCTTTGATACCAACTATAAGGCCCCAGCCTTAAACCTTACTTAATCTTGAGTTATTACAAGATTACACATTGAGGATCTTTTCAGGTTTAGAGTTTTGGAGAATTAGATAATAAAACTTGCATTACATTCCACATTTAAACAAAGTGGCTACATAAAAGACAGTATTCATTCTTCCCATCAATGGAAACATATTGAAAATAAAACATGGATTCTTTCTTGACACATCATTGACACTATCATCACATCATGTACCTTTCCCTTGACCTGTGAAAAACATTTCAAAAACATGGGATGAGCATAAAAAGCTCAGTAAGGGTTATAAAAATATGGAAAGGAAACCTGAGTTTATATATACATAAGAATGAAATCATACTTTACCCATAAAACATAGGCACTTTAACATACCTCATAAAACCATGAATAAATCATAGAAAACATAAGACATAAAGGTAACTTGAGGCCTTCATAACATTCTTACGTAGGGAGTAACCCTCTTGGTTACGTTTGGAATACCCATCACAGTATATTCCCTAAATATCTTCGGAGAAACCTTAATGTTTCACTCCTTCGCGTTACCCAATGCATTGGAGAGCTATATTGGGCTCACCCTCCCTTAGATTATCATGGAACCACCCGTCTTCATAATAATTCCCAAGAACCATAACATAATTGAATGACATAAAACATGCATAAAGGAAACATAACATTTCCACATTTCAATCACAAGATATCAATACAACACATTGATATAATAAAAACATTATGAAAACCATTTTCAACACCAAAATAAAAGAAAAGTAAAACATGGTATTTATTTTTCTCTTAAAAAGAAGGTATGGCTTGTAGAGGAAGCCGAAATTCAAATAATGGTCACGGCGGTGGAGAAGTCGTTGTCGCCGTATACGTATGACAAAAAAACATTCCCTTTTGTCGTTTAATAAAACGCTTCTTATAAAGAAAGATTCATTTTGGATAAACATAAAATTCAAAGGGTTTTATACACCATATAAAAGAAGGTTGTGTATAAAATAAAATATGCCTCAATGAAAGGAGATTGAGACGAAGTCCCATACAAAGATGGTATCCTTGGTTTAAGGATAAATTAATTACATAATTATGTGTGACAAACGAATACAAAAAATATAAGTGGATATTAAGTCTAAAATAATCAAAGGTCATTCACACATATTCAAAGGATGATATATTCAATAACTACATGTTGAACCCAAAGAAATCGAAATTGGGTTAAGAAGTTCCCTTGACAGCCTAACGACGCCACATCAAAATGAGTTGATGAGAGATAAAAAGTGTATCTCATCACTTGGACATAAAATTTACATAAATAAGGATATATGAGAACATATCCCATCATAACAATATGTAAATTAAAAGACCCAACAAAATAATTCTTTTAAAAAGAGGAAGGTGAAAGGTTCCCTTACCAACTTGGGTATCTTTCAAAACATACACCCGATGAAAGAATAACAATACATCATTGATGTAAATACTCATAAATGAAAGTATATTACACAAAGAGTAGAATAATGGGAAGTACATACACCACTCAAAGGAAATTGTGGCAAATGTAGCATAAATCTCACGGGAATAAAAGTGAGATGAAAAATCCCTTACGAAAACTCGGCAGCCTAACGGCGCCACATAAAACATACAAAAATGGATTGATGAGATAAAATAGGTTGTCTCATAATATTAACATAAAGTTTATAGAAAGAGGAATATAAAAGAACATCCCCAAACATAACAAGGAGGAGCTTAAAAGCTGTGACATAAAGGAGATTACTTAAAAAGAAAGAGAGAGGTTAGATCTCTTACGAAAATTCGGTAGCATAACGGCGCCACTCAAAACTTCCAAAATGGATTTATGAGAGAGAATAGGGTCTCTCATCACATGAACATAAAAATTACAGTATGTTTAATATAAAATAACATCCCAATAACAAGAAATATTAGATTAGAAGGTATTACATAAAAGAGTGTACTTAAAAAGAAAGAGAGGAGTAGAATCCCTTACCTCAAGTCCAACTTGTCTTGTTCATTTCTTTATATTCCTGAATAATAAACTTTGGTAAATTAATAATTGCCTAAGTAATCCTTTAGATATTATTATTCAGTTCATATCACATATTATAATGTTATAATGATTGTTTAATAATGTTAGTTCATATCAGACGTTTTTGCCGATGTTTGGTACATTAGTCAAAAATGAACTTGTTTGAAAAAAGATTTCCCATGTAGTTATAATTAAATAATTTCCAGAATAGTATTAATGATTAAAATATCATATATATCCAGTAAATATTCATTTCATACTATTCCATATCATTTGGAGATAAAAAACGAAAAGCACCACTCATGGAGACGGTAGGTCGTACGTATGCATGAACGCTACTTTCAGTTTTTGTCATATTAATGGAATTAAAACAAAATGAGAGAGATATATATATGTTATAATTCCAGAATTATATCCATATTTTTGATGTAATATATTACATATATATCCATTATATATATGTACTTATAGTATTACATAACATTTGAGATAAGAAATGGAATGTACCGTTCATGGAGACGGTAAGCCGTACGTACGCATGAACACTACTTCCATTTATATTTCATATTTAATGGAATTAAAACATAATTATAAATAATAGTATTTTAATTATAGTATGGTATCATATATAATATCATTAAATATATCCTTTATACGTACCACATATGGTATTAACGAATCAAATCACTTTGAGGGGGTGGTAGTCCGCACTTCCTTAAATGAAGATATCGTGTTTACCCATAATGGAAACCATAAAGGTATGCCCAAAATGAAAAATACATAAGATTAAGGAAAACATAAAAATATTATATATCACATATAAATAAAGTTTCATCTTAATGGAAACCTTTGAAGGTGTTAGAAGAATGTTGAACAATCATCGTTTCGGGAGGTAGAAATTCGCCATCCACAGAAACAGTATGTTCTTTAACCATTAGATGTAGGTGTGTGTAAGTGTAGCTCGAATACTTCTTATAACAACATCCTAGTATATTGAAGATATTTGATTTGTTACAAAACAAATGAATAAAAAGATTTTAGGGGGTTGGAGAAGCAAAATAAAACAAAAGGAAACAGGTGAAGACATTACCTTAAAATCGGGTAACTCCATTTGGTTTGAGCTCAAAGGCTTCCTTGGGAAGACTTATGCCCAAATTGAGGCTTCAAGGAGTAAGATAGTGAAGTGGAGAGACAAAATGGGCAGAGGCTGGCCGAGCCAAAGGCTTTGGGAGTGTGGGTAAGGAGGTAGAGGTGGGGGCCTTTTATAAGAGGAGAGGAGGGGCACTCTTGTAAAGTTACAAAATGTTACTTTATTTTCAAAAGAGTTTCGGATTTTAAAAGTCCCACATTGATGTATTTCGAGGATAAGGTGATAAGGGTTCGAAATCCACTCATCCAATAGGTTTTGGACATGTGTAGGTCTTAGATATTACATTATCTTTCTATTTTATTTAAATCGTTAAATAATGAGGTCATCGTTGCATCATCATGATGTCATAAATAATTTAATTTATCTAATGTCTAAAAATTATAAAAAAAATACTATGATGTAGGAAATATTTTTTTCTTTCCAATTAATACTTATAGCCAAAAATCCTATTTGTATAACCCCATGTAAAAATTGTTTTATTAAAACATTTCATGTTTGTCTCATTTTTACTTTAACTTTAAATAAAAAGATATTAATGTCATTTTCCAACCAAAGTGGCTTCATGGGGTCCCCAAGTTTACCCATGGGTTGTCTTGGTCTTCCATGACACATCCAATGATGTTAGGACATGTTTCAAGTTCATTTCATATTATTAAAACATTATTTTTACCTTAAACTACAATAATTACCTCTAATCGTGATTAAAAACTTAATAAGTTACTATTCACCAAAAAATTATTTTTATCCCATTGAACCACATTTTACTTCTTAATGACAACCATTTATGTCGGATTTTTGAAATTAAAAACACAATGATGGAAAATTTTCATTTAAACGGAAAAATCAGTTTTTATAAGTACCACTTAGTGGTTTCACTATTCATCAAAAATTGAAGTTTTTCAGAAAAATCCCAAAAATTCACCCTAAGCTATATTTGATATTAAGAATTCAAAAATGAAGTCTATTTTAAAAAATTCAAAACCTATAAGTCACATTAATTAATTTAATAAATAATTACCCCTGTCAGATAAAATATTGTGTTTTTATGAAACAATAAGTATCAAAAGATTGACACTGGTTTAAGTCTGATTTCAAATTGAAATTAATTTCAACGACCACTATTGGATTTAATGGTAAAAATATATTCTAATTTAACTTTAAATCCAATTCAAAAGATAATCTAATCATATAAATAAATTAGATTAAATGGAGGTTTTGAATTAAAATACAACATTTTACACTATTCATTAAAAAATGAACTTTATCAGAAAGATGCCAAAAATTTACACAAAGTAAATTTTGATGTCCCAATTCTTTAGAAGAGTTTTATTTGGTCCAAAAGGATGTATAAGAGTGAACAAAACTATATTTAATGACGGTTCTCCATCAAAAGGCGATAAGTGAACCTTTAGTGAAAACTAGGGCATATACGCCTAAAATCGAATTATTTCTGTATTTTATGCCTTTATCTTTTATTGGATAAATGTAAAAACATTAAAAAACATATATAATCATATTTTAGTTATTTCTATCCATTCCCACCATTACAACGGCTACATGTTAACTACCATTTAAAATAATATTATTTTATTATTAGAGTGCAACGTAAGATTCCCAAGAAACTCGTTGTTGCGTGTTGGGTATGTCATCGAGCATAGCGTCCCCTTTAAAGTCATATTAATATTTTATTCACAAATATGGATATATATGAAAATGTCATATTCTATATTTACCTGGGGTGTTACAATCAAAGCCATAAATATTTTCACTGTATTTATCAGATCAAAAAGCATGACTAGATACTTATACATAACATACCTATTCCAAAACATTGTATATGAAATATCCAATTTCCTTACTCATAGATTATTGTATCCCGGCCTCAATGTGATCTTGGATAAAACTGTCACTCCTCCAATCTGGTCGAAGAGGTCATTAATCAAAGGTGGTGGATACTAATTCTTTATCATAATTTAGTTCAGTCAATAGTAATACACCCACAATATTATGGTACCATCCACCTTTTTGATGAAAAGTATTGGTGAACCCCATGGTGGTGTGATGGGTGAGATAAAACCCTTATCCTCAAGATCTTATAGTTTCTTCTTGAGTTCATGGAGCTATGTAGGTGACATCCTATAAATAGTAATGGAAACTGGTTCACACATTTAACATCATAGATAGTTAAATAAAACTCTCTCTTATGACAAAAGATAGAGAAATCATCACAGAATAAATCCCTGAAATAATGTACAATAGGAGGGTATTTTAAAAATAGCATTCTCTGATCGCTCATGAAGAGATCGGCCATCTGATCTATCACTCTGCCTAGAATGTTATGCATGGGCCCATCCGGACACACCTAGATATCCCATTCTCCCTTATTGATATACCTAGTTCCCTCGGGTGATTCAAAGTATACCTTCTGGTGGTAAAAATCCACCTAGACTCGATAAGGTATAAGAGAGTCCATATTAAGAGTGATATCAAACCCAATCATCTCAATGACAAAGAAACTCCACATAAAATGGTCACCACCTATCTCAAGGGGGAACTCCTTTCCCTGGTGTATTCCCTCAACTCAAACTCTTAAAGGTGTATCAGGAGTAATAACTCCACCAAATTATTCTATCGTTAAGCCCATACTTCCCATGTATTTAGTAGATAGGAAAGAGTTTGATTCTCCTATATCAGACAAGGATGATACTATAATATATATACCATAATAGTGCCTCTAAATGTAGATGGCCCTCGAATATTCTCTTATAGAATAGGATTTACAAAATAGTTGTGGCATGAACCAAATTCTTGAGATGCTATCTGAGTAGCTTGAGCAGGTCCACTCTACTAATGGTGAAACACTAAGGCTTAACTGCCTCATCCATGACAACCAACATGGCCTAAACAGCCTATATGATTCCAAATTTATACCTAATGAGGAGTCGATTATCCGTTACCTAAAGGGGGTGATAAAACATAACCCTACTCACTTGGAACTGGAGGAAAGGATTGGAAAAAATGATGGAGGTGACCCATCAGGCCGCAAGACCAACACTCATTCATGTTCCTCACACACATAGTATTTTTATGCCCCAATCTACCAAATTGGTTACACACCACATAAATGTAGGTTCACTCCCCATCGCTTGGATTGCTCCCTGTGTAGCCTCAAAAATCCACTTCCAACCTCTAGATAAACTGCTACTCTTTCTGGAAGCTGGACTATCATGCTTCACATTTCCTTATTTCTTTAGGTTTTTCTTAATAAGTTGGGTCTGGTTTACTATTTTTTAAATAATGGTTGTCAAAAATACATTCACCAATGAGAGAATGTCATATAAAATCCCATCCTCGAAACGTCTCACATTAGTCAGCTTATCACTATATAGGGTCGATGCGAAATGCTACAGTTCAGTGAATCAAGATGAAAATTACATCATTGAAATGCCACTTTGATGAAGGTTCTTGAATTTTATAGTGTGGTCTACTCTTAGAGTTTGAGGGAAGAATTGTTAAAAAAGGCTATATGGAAGTCCACCAAGACTATACCCTGTTGTTGACCAGCATTAGTCAGAATTTACCACTAACACTCGGTGATGTCATGTAGCATATAGATCATTAGATTAAACCTCCACTGTGAAGAAATAAAGATATGATCAACAAATGGAAGCACGAACTCCAGCCATGACTCATTAACTCGAGGTCCTCCATCCCTCGAGAAGGTGGGAGGATGTTTTTGTTTGAACTCATAGGTTGGCTCTGTCATGGTATGTGCAGGTCAAGGTTCACCCCGAACATTATTCCTAAACAAAAAGAATCTATCATGGAACTGGGCATCAGAACCTTATGAAGGATCTACAAGAGGTTCCCTAGGTGAAAATATAGGAGGTATCATGGGTGTATTAGGGCCCACCAAGTTAGTAGTATCCTTGTTACTAATCTCTTTGCATAAAACATGAGATCATCACGGTGGAATAGCTCTACAATTTCAAAGCACACACCTCTGATAGGATTTATTACCAATAGGGAAATAAATAAAGAATGGATAGATAAAAACCCTTTAAAAAATTAAGCACACAAATTTTCCTGATCCTGGAGAAAGTCTTAAGAAGTAAGAAAATGTCACAAAAAATCACTGGAGACATAGCCTGCTTTCAACTAGTTGGTCGGTCAAGGTCATGGTATCATACCACGTATATAAGGGTTCCACTTCTTTTTAACGATTTTCAATTATAATTAATTTATGCATTTAATTCCCAATTAAGTGGTTGAATTAGATGTATCACCACCTCCAATTTTTAAGCTACCATACACCATATAAATTGAAATGTGTTATCAAATTAATTCTAACCATAACACGTTCTAATCAATGTGACTAATATTCCATGTCTCAATGTGGTTTAACTGAATGCTTAAGGTGTCTACATTAACCTATGTAGGAAAAAAATATTTGGTTAGGTCAGGTAATTTAAGTGTTAGTAATTATTCTTAGTCATTAATGGAAGGTTGTAAAATCTTTATATATAACAATCAAATAATTTAAAGGAATAAAAAATAGCTTTTAAAAAGGAATCACATTCAATACATGCTTGCATGCAGAAAGTAAATATGGCATGGCATTATTCGTGAAATTTAAATCATAGAGTGAAAAGTATGATGTATGATATGATGTGACCTCATATCATTAGGATAAGGATAACAACCATTTTCCACAACATAAACATTAATAATAGTACAAAACAAGTGAGTCACCCAATTGTGAAATCTATGAAATGGTAACAATGCAAGATATAACAGCATTTACTCATCCCATGTAATTCGGGTTTCCCTAATACATGGGGTATCTACTCCAAAACATTGGCTCATTACCAAATTATAATTCCATAGTATCCTATCTAAATCCAAACAGTAATAAAAAAGTAAAATATCTTTTGATAGCAACTTATAGAGTCCCACCCTAGATACACCTTAAAGGAGCCCTGAGATAGTGGCCACAAGACCTCAAGCATGCCTCCCCAAATACTAGAGGATACCGACTAGTAGAGTGGGCCTAGGCTGTTTCCATGGGGAGACTATTACCTAATTGATTATAGTAGATCATAGTAATAGATTGATAATAATAATAGTAGAAGAAGACACTATAAGACCAAACTAGTAACCCACTGTAGCAGAAGCATAAACAAGCAACAGACAACATCAGAAATAATAAAAATAAACCAAGAAATATAAGTAGATAATCGAAATCTGAATAAATAATATATTTTAAAGATAATTATGTTACAAAAGAATGAGTATTCAATGGGAATATCATATAGGAATATACCAAATGAAAAAAATATAGAAAATTACAAAAACTCCTACAACTATATTCTTGAGAATATGCTATGTCCTCTACCCTGATCTCCATCCTAGAACTATATATCAATCAATTTTCATAAGAATTATTCTTTCCATTTTCCGTACCTGAAAACATAAAATCTTCTTGGGTGAAAAAATGTGGATCAAACAGGGTGTGAGAAAATATCTCAGAAGGTTACAACCCATGGTTCTTAGGCCAATCCATTCCATGTAAAAAATAAATTAATAGTGTTCCATAATAATAATAAATGAAAAATAATAATTAATAAATAAATACATTGTAGTAGGTTCCACTTCAACAAATTTTCAATTTACCTGCTTCGGCCTTAGTCAATGAGTCTAAACCAAGGGACCCTACAATGGTAAGGTCGGTGGGGTAATATGAGAGAAATTTTACTATCCCCATGATTATGATTGGGCATGGAGGACATATCCCTAAATTTAAAAGACCAAAGGATCATTTACTAAATGAATTCATTAATTTACTTTTAAATTTAATTGAAAACCTATTTATAAAATATTTAGAGTCACCTGGATCCCATCCATGGAAATTAAAAGATATAATTTCCAAGTATCTCTTGATGGGCTCAGTATATGTCTAATTCTTTGGTAGTACATTAAAGGCGACATATGAATGAAGTCCCAAGTGTCTCTCTGGTTATAGTGTGATAATGTAAAGAACTAACCTTTAATTTTTACCAAGTATCTAACATAGGGGCCCAAGTCTATACCCTATAATGGTACAACCATAGTGCCATAGAGCCCATCCAATGGGTCTATCTAGGGAATTTGTATCACCCTTATGGAGGAAAAAATAGATAACATATGGTGATACAATCCCAGGCATGGTTGTTGTCACTCCTTGTGTAGTAAAAACCATTAATAGATTTTAAAAAAGACAGTTCGAAGAGTCCATCCAAGTGGTCCATAATTTTAGAACCCCTTGTATCACCCTCGACACAAAGGTGAAATCATTTGATCAATTAATGTGTATATATATAAAGTTTAGAAAAGGGATCATTTCATCAATACAAGCATTTATGTAATAATAGGCATATTGGTCAAGGCATTACCATTGTGAACCTATTTATATCATAAGGGATAGCTCTCATGGATTAATATTAGGGATAATTTAATTAAATGAAATAATTTCATCAATAGAATAAAGGTTAGGGGCCTAACCCATGGTTTAGTATTATGTTCTTCTTAATTAATTATCTCAATGCATTATTTATAATGATAAATACCTCAAGGGGTGTTGGAAAATTTTAGAACAATTAGAAAAGGTCCTATATGGTATATCACACCCATTATGTGAAATCCATCAAGGAAATCAACCCAAGGGGTTGATTTTCCACTAGCATGGGTCGGGATTTGTAAGGCAGCGCTTCCCATTCAATTAAATTTGAAATTATAAGGCGTTTTTAGAAAGGATCAGCTCACGGGACAAGATTTTATATTATATAAGGTAAAAAATGAGGGTAAAAAAGCTATACCACCTAACATATCCTTGTAGTGCTTCCCTAATCCATCATTGACCTTTTACTCGATCTATAATAGAAGAAGTTGAAGAAGCTATCAAATTCAGTAAAAATGATTGAAATGATCATTCATCAAGATAGTTCAACAGAGAGGAATAGAAACTTGAAATATAAGTTGTAGGTTGGTATACCTTTACTCTAGAATCCTAATGGATCTAACACTATGAAAAATGGAGTTCTTATGGAGGAGTTACCACAAAACCAACGATGGAGGAGGGGGAGCTTCATGCATCAGAGAAGAGGGTCCAGCCGTGGAAAAAACTAGAGAAGAAGAAAAGGTTTAAAATAATTGAAGAGAAGAAAAATTTTAAATTCACCCTCAATTATTGGGGGAACAATTTGGCCTAATGGTTGGCCAAACTGTGCACCAATCGTGTAAAAAGCCACATCTTAAAGGGGAACTCCACACGGTTAGGTGCATAGTTTATATAGGAGTGCACAAACCACAAAAAACCTCTTTATCCTAAAACTCTATAGAATATCATGCTCATGCACATAGGGTCACATTATTATAGTAAAAACCATGTGGCCCTGAGCACCCCACTGTCTATAGCCATAAGGTTTAGGAAAACTATGTGGGCTGGACCACATGGTTTCAAATAATCATGCGGCCTAATTATCTCTTCCAAATTTGGGTCTATAGACTCCGAATGAGCCCCAGACTCAATTTATACCTCCTTTAATTCATTATAATTCATTATTAGGACAAAATAATAGATTTTAAATTGAAAATAATAATTTGTTCCTTTAAGAAAATATAGGATGTATCTATATTAGTCCATTTCGAAATAACCACTATTAAGAAACCCTTATTTCAAACCAACTTATCACAGCCAAGCCAGAAACCACCAAGGAAAATAAAATAAAGACAAAAAATCCCACCAAAACACATACAACCAAGGGCACATATCTAAAAAAACCAAGGACAAAAATCCACACATATCCGAGGCCACAAAGCTTCACGAAAAAAAGGTCACTAGGTCAAACTCAACCAAGGCCACCTAGCCAGACAAATCCAATTATACCAAGTAGAACATATCCAAGGACATTAAGTCACACACACAAAAAATATTAAAATAATAATATTAAACATAGTCTTTTCCAATAATGGATTTAAGTATTTATAAATTTAAAGGGTATTCTCAAATCAATCTATCACCTAAAGGAATAATTCTATAATATGAATATAGAATTAAACATCATCAACAATATAAAGAAAATATGTAACTGCTTAGGCATCAAAAAATTCCATTTAAATTTAATTATTATATATTACTACCTTTATTATAAAAATTCATTCAGATCAAACAACATAATTAAAGATCTTATTAATCTCATAGATTCACATAAAGATATAGAGAAATAAAATCCTCTACCTAAAATAGAAGTTCAATGTTCTTAGGTTAAGAAAGAATAATCACAAATTGGACACCATTAAAGAAAACAACACATAGGATGAAGGAAAATTCACTGGAACATATCCACATCAATGATTCATCAATCTCGTATCCATTTCCAACTCAAAATATAGGATTTAAATGAAAAGAAAACTCGTGAAAGGAATAAGATCAATAATAATGGAGAAGATAGGGGAAAGAAGAGTGCCCCCATTTGGTACCCTCAAACATGGACAAACTTAGTCATTTTGAACTATTGAGTGGTGTAGCAGGAAGGTAAGATGGGACAAGGGGTTGACTAGTGGTCGATAGAAGAAGAAAATCAAACCAAGGAATTCAATATTAACCTTTTTATAGAGGTGAATTTGTAAGATTTTATCATAGTATGTGGGTGGGATGGGGGGTTCAACATGCTTTTAGTGAGTCTTTTCAAAGTGCATATATAGAATTCAATCTTTTAACCATGAATTAAAACTTTATTTTCAAACCATCTTTACCATTACTATAGCCTTATCAATGTAATGGTCTAAGTCATTTTAGTATCCAAACACCTACCACGACCTGCCACTATAACATAACATTAATTTCTTGGTTGTTTTCTCTTCACTATGCCCACCAGCAGGGCATGGAGACCTCTATGATACCCATGTCTTGTAAAAACACCATCCAATTTTCATAACTAAGAAATTCGGATCCCAAGGTATTTTCATCATTTGCATATCCGAAAGGTGGACACTCCTAGTGTCAATCCCACAAAAAATGGATAACCAGGATGTTTTTCTAACCATGGTGAATTCCAAAATAAAATGACCAACTCCACATATTAAATTCAAGAACCTAAGGATAACATGGATTTCCCCATGCTCAAGCCTATGAGGAACTTCAAAATGGCCATCATCAAGCCCACCACAATGGAACAGTGACATTATGAAGGGCCATAAATCATTCCTAGCCTCTATAACACCACCAAACTCCCCTTCAACACCTCCAACCCCCAAAAAACATAAACGAATGGTTTTAGAAATATGGTTTCTCATACATATACTTGGATATTCAAATTTTTTTTATATTTGGGGATACATGAAAAAACATGAAAGAAGTGTGCATCCAAGTCTTTGTAGATATACATGAAACATATATCAATAACAAATACATCATGTATCACGTACCAATAATAGTTTTTGAACTATATTTACATAACAACAATATTTACTATTACTACTAGTGACATACGAACATTGAACCTTAACCCCAAAAACTAAAGAAATGTAAATTTCAAGTGCTTATGAGATATCATTTGGAAAAAAAGTCATCATTGGCTAAGTACATGGAAGGTACTTTTTAAAAATTCTTGTAGTTTTTAAATCCTGAAAATAAGAGTCATCATCACCCATTCTATAGGGAAAAGTTGAGGATTTCATGGTTGCTTTCCATTTGGGGTAAGCTTATTCAAATATGAAGTTATCTTTATTTTATTTTAGATTTTTTTACACTTCTTCCATTTATCACACATATTAACTATAATTACCCTAGTATGGATAAAGATAAACTTCAGTTATTTTTTAATACCATTACTCTGTGAGGATAAAGAAGATGGGTCAAACAATTTATGTTACTTTACGAAATAACTCAATTTGCAGTAATAATTATTTTAATTTAAAACCCTTCAATCAATTAATTTTATTACCCTATTATTCATTTAAATTTTAATTCCATCTGTATTTTTTGGTTTTAAAATAGTGAAATAAAATTATTGAAATAACATCTTTTCTTTTAAAATAAATTGATATTGATTTTCAATTATTAATATATGAAATAATATATTATGATAGAATTTTATACTTGGGGATCACCATAAAATAGAGGTTATTTATATAATATTGACCACCTTAGTAAATTCAATATGGGAAACAAATTTTCCAATCAGAAATAATATTCAAATATTAGTAAATTAGTTAAATTATTTAAATTTATGAAATAAACCAAAAACCACATAAATCTCCAAATATTAATTATTTGATTATTTTGATAAAAATAATTCAACTTGGATATACCGAAAAAAATTCATTAATTTAAAAACCTATAAAATTTAGGAATATTGAGAAATAAAATACATGTTTATAGTTTCCATGTGAATCATCACATGTATCTCTACTCTATATAGCCCTATTATTATAGTGCAAGGTATAGAGATCAAATTTTAAAATTTAAAATTTTACATGCACAAAAAACTGATAATAATTAAATATTTCCTAATAATAATTTATATGGGTTGTACTTGATTAGATAAAAATTAATATCACTTATTTTTAATTTTAGAATATTTTTTAATTGATTATATTTTTTATATATATATATATAATAAAAGTTGTAAGGATTCATAAGGAACCACTTCTGATCTTATCCCATTGAGATCCAAGGTTTACATTGAAAATATGGACGATACTGAAATAATAATTGAATATAGATTTCAACATTAGTACATAAAATAATTATAAAAGTTATATTAAACATAAATATACCATTGATACCTTGTATTTTATTCCTAGAGAATAAAAATAACTAATATCTGAGTATATAATTGGGTTATTCTATATAAATTTCTACTTAATAAAATATGAATAACTTAACCATGTTGGGAAAATGTTATATAATTAAATCCTTTGGGACCTAATGTTGTATAAATTAGGACAAAGAAGATCCTAGTTAATCAATATGATTTTAATATTTCTTATATTCGATATATGATCTATAATGATAATAAAGGATCGGATATAATGTTTTATGGTGGGGAAACTATTTTTCCTAATATTTCTATCTAGAATGTGATCATATGATTCATAAATAATGGAAATATCATACCTATATATATATAATACACTTTGAAATTTCTAATCATGTGATAATAAAATCATGTTTTCTCAAACATCCACCAAATACGTCTCAGGTACATAATGTTCTCTATGTATATCTCCTAACAAATCTCATTTCCAATCCCTCACATGTATTGAATCAAGAGGTGTTATAACTGAAAAATTGCCACTCTTATGAGGAATAATTGATAAAAATCTTTTATCATATATATAATGTTCAATAAAACAATACAACTCACCCTGTCAAAGTATTTTGTAAAAATAAAAAGTATGAATATGTGACATTGGAACTGAAAGATGCAGTGAAACAAGAATTCTCCTATTTTTTGTAATCCAAGAATTCAAATTAAAAAATTTATGGGAGAATTTTAAATGGGGTAAGAATATAAAAACTAAAGTACCTGATGATTTATTGAATTAATAAATATATTTTGATTAATATTATTATATTTTCTGTCAAAAAATATTTAATCCAAAATATGTTGAGTAAAGATGAAGGATTATTTATAAGGGGATGCTTCAAGTTCTTAATGGAGATTATAGTTTTTAAATCATTGAGTTATAGGTTAGATTCAGTGTTTCTTACATATTATACTATCAATATATGATTTACATTTATTGAATATTCTTAGAGTTTATTTTACCACAGAATATGAATATTATTTACTTTTAATATTTATCATTCCAAGTTTTTATTCATATATTGAATACTAAAAAGATGATTTTTTTATTATAGTTAACTCCATTATATAAAACAAACTGATGAGTTGATGAGTAGGAAGAGTTTAAATAGTGGTTAAGATGAGGAGATTTGGATTAAATATCAAGGAAGGTCTAACACATTCTGTGAGATAACTATGTAAATTAATGATTCTAGTTTATCTATGAATAAAATATATTGGATTAGATAAATCATTTTGTCAGATGAATAAAATTACTCAATGTTGAATATTTAAGTGTGTCTCATAAATTATGAAGATACTTATAAATAATATACTCAAATATAGAATAAATTAGTTCATTTTATAAGGGATTTTTGTATAAATTTAATGATAATTTAACCTTGTAATTTTTTAATTAAGGTTTGTGTATGGTATAAAATATTTACAAGGATGGTGAACAAGTTTGAGAGATAAATTTATGTTGAGGTGGTAAAAGTATTTTATTACTTCATAAATACTGAAGCATTGTCATTAATATCACTATATAAGTGTCAGGATAATTATGTAGTATATATTTTATATAATTAATTATTTCTCGTTAACTCAGAGACTAAAAAGTGAGTTCCTTTTGATGAAAATAATTATCCTGATGTTAGTTAGACAAGTAAATAGATGATTTTAAATGGTTCTAGAATATATTTTGTTATGCTGTATGAAAAAATAAAATTTTTAACTATATGCATAAGATTAACATAATTTTTAATAGGCTTTGTATGAAAAATAAGATATTAATGAAATATTATCTTAGAATTTCCAATGGATGCATAATTTTTATGAGACGGGTGGAAATATAAAATACTATGATGAATTTTCAATTGGATATGTGTATGTAACTCTAATATTTCTAAGGGTATGTAAGATTAATCTAATGTTTTTTAATCTCACCTATGTGTTCAAATCATCTACGTAACACTAGATCACATATTATGTGGGTATTTTTTAATTAATTTCATGGGAATTTTTTAGTGATTTTAATGACTAAATTTATATATTTTTAAATGAAATAATATATCTATATATTTGAGGATATATTTGAATTATATTTTATGATATTCAATGAAAAATATTTTTTTTAATTTTTTTAGGATTGATGATAGATTTTTCCATATGTTAATATCTAACTCTTATAAAAGAATAGAGATAATGAAATTGAGCTGTTGGAAGATTCAAATATTAAAATATAGAAACTATCTAAGTTATCTTGAATAATAATATTTAAAATTAGATGAGTAAAAGAGAATAATATAGATAATAAAATAGATAATATGTAAGTCTAAAAGAGACTGACTTTTATCTACAAGTGAACATAAACATTTATGTATTATAAGAAAAAGATATATAAATATTAAATGATATTGTAAGCATCCATCAAAAAAGAAGAAAACATAAATCATATTTTTTAAATAATTATTATAAGATATTTTGGCCATTGGGAATATTAATATGACCAATATAATAGTAAATTAACCTATGAAAGTATAAATAAAATTTGGGTATCTTATGAATGAAAATATGGTATATTTATATCCACGAATAAGTAAATAAATTTATTAAAAATGATAAATTTAGTCTCGGAATTTGGATGATATGTAAACATTTAATCAAAATTTTATAATTAATATAACGATTTAAAAAAAATATTTTCAGAAAATAGATTCATAAATTCATATTTTGTTTCCTTATGCCTATCATATAATTTTTTTAGACCTTAATTTTTAAAGATTCATAAAAATATTAATAATATTAAAATCTGTATTTTTTGAATAAATGCCGATTTTAATTAAAAATTAAATTTATCATATTGTTAAAATTATTTTCACAAAATGGAGACCATTTTTAAATTTTATATTTTAAAAAATGGTTAGGTTGAATTTTTTGGATTTTTCAAATATAGTTGAATTTTTTATGAATAGTAAAATTCGGTAATTTATGGTATTAGCTAAATACATGAATTATTGAGGCATTGATGATGTATGGATGATATAGAAACCATTAGTATGAACTCAAATGAACTAATTACTTAATTTAGTCACAATAATCGATATTTTTGACAGTCTTGAGACAAAATAATGAAATAATGAATTTAATAATCAAAAAAACACTCCTCTCCTCCACTATAAATATCACCCCTCACAACTTCTTATCCTCACTCCTCTAAAGCCTTGAAGTTCATCCACTTTTTACAATATATCTCCCAAAACTCTACCCCATGTTTGGGTCTTTTTGGTCTCACCCAAAATACAATTTAAAATTTATTTATGGAGGTTCTCAAGGAGATGATTTCAAGAGGTAAAATCATATTTCGTTCTTGTAATTTTCCTTTAATTTATTTTATTTTCTTACCTTTTGCTCACCCATTATCACAAAAGTGAAAAGATAACTCCAATAAATTTTATATATTATAATTTTATTACGTTGATTTTATGTTAAGCATAAATTCTCTTCTCTTCCCCTTTTTATTCTAAAAATTAAAATATCTCTGTTTGGGGCCAATTTACCACTTTTATGGACGATGAGTTTTAGTTTTTCAATTCTGGATTCAAGGATGGTCATAAAACCATTTTATGGTTACAAAATAATTTAATATATGTAATAAAACATTATTTATTTTCTATAACTATTATATATTCATAATATTAATTCATAAGGAAAAACTAGTTTGTGATGATTTAAAAAAATTCCAACATAATCTAAGTGGTTATCATTAATGTGTTATCTAATGAATAATCCTCATATTTGGAAACAAAATGACATATAAAAAAATTAAATATTTTAAAAGTTCATTAATAATATATAATTTCAATTCTATATAAATATTTCCATTTTACATGATCTTTCTTACATGTATACAAGTGAACCAATCATGAAAACCTTGGAAATAAACACCCCTAAACGATGAAATTGAATCTTATAACTCATCAATAAGGGAATAAATGAACTTAATAAAATTAAAATAAATAAAATAAATGTATCATAGGTTCTTAATTAAATTATTAATTAATCTAATTTCATTATCCATTACATTAATTACAAGTGAAGAAGACTTTTATACATAAGGTAAGGGATTCTCCCTGAACCACTGTTTTTCCATTGGGTTAAACTTTCTCTTCCTTTACCCAAAATTAATTATTAATTATTATTATATACTTCACATTAATTGTATTTATATGTTCCAAATATATGTACCAATCTCAATTATTATTTCTTTTATGGGGAATAAATGTTTTATAATGTTTCCATCTTAATTCCTCCTGATAAACATGCCTGATTAAAGGGAATATCCAAATTTTTTACCCATTTTCAAGTAAAATCCATAATCATTTTGAGATTATAGTATATATATAAAACCACCATTTTTATCATGAGATAATATCTTAGTTAATTTCTGGTTTTAAGGAAAAAATTAGAAATTTTTTCACTTTAAAGTCTCTTTTATACTTTCTCGTAAATCACACTGAAGTGGCTCATTTCAAAAGTTTGTTAAAAACTTGTTTTATATTTTTTTCACATCATTTGGACATCATTTATTTATCAAACATTATTTAATATTCCATATATTTTCTTTCTAAAATATACATTTTAATAATTTTATTTTTTGACAAACACAAAAAAAATCCAAAATAACTCTTCTTTCCAAAAGTAAAAAGGGTATTTCTATCAAGAATTTCTCGATAACATTAACAGAGGAATTTTAAATATTTTAATATCCTCCATTAAATATTAAAAATAATTGTTATTTATATCTTATTTTACAATCTACAATATTTTATTGAATGTTTTATGATTATTTTGACAAAGGATGTACCATCTTGAGACCATTCTCTATATTACTCAGGATTGTTCAATAATTGGGGATATTACTGAAATTTCATATTCTAGTTTAAATATGAATATATATATTAATTATGTTTAAAAAATTTCATATGAGTAACTAGTTAGGCTTAGTAAGTGACGATCGGGTCCTGTTATAGCCCATCGATACAATGTTAAGTTTCATGAGATAAACTAGATAGAGTTTTCACACATTTGTGTATGGTGTCTTAGAAAAAGCCTTGAAAATGTGTTTATATTGTACAAAATTATAAATTATCTCATTATGATACTATTAATTGATAATCCATGTTATTTTTTGACTAGTATAATATCCATGGTTAATCTTATTCTCATATGATTATTTATATGATATTATTTCGATCAACTTTTATTCATGTCATATCAAGTTAAAGATTATATTTTAATTAAAAGTTCTATTATATATTCACCTATAATTATTGTTTATGTTTACAGATTCTATTTAATTGTTTACCATTACTGAGAATGTTATCTTACACATTTATTATATTTTATATTTCCCCATGTCATGAAGATGTATATTATGAATGTCTTACAAAGATAATCTAAGAGTTTATGGGTTTTTCCAATGGGGTTGATATGATGCTTTTCCTATTATGTTTTAATGTAAAATTTTTTTTTCATCTGGGTTTCCAAATATACTAAACTATTTGGTCCTTTGGGAAGTGATCACTTGTTTATAGTAAAAATTTAATAAAATAAGGCATCGGCTCTAAGCTTCTGGGGTCAGGGTCTTAACAGTTCGTATGAGAAAAAGTTTAGTAGAAAACAGGGAAACCTGATTTAGAAAACATATATTAATGAAAATAAACCTTAGATAGAATTTGATAATAAACATATAATAACATACTATAATTTTGTTAACATATATATTATGTGAGTATTCCGAGCAATACAACCATGTTTAGATGCTACAAGTGGACGTGGTTCTGGAATAGATATGCCTAGGGTAACAACTTGTACAAGGCATGTCGATCCTAACTTGGTGTATCATAGTACATGATAATGGGACTTACTGCACACCTGGTTTTACACTCCTATGGGATATACTTTTGATAATTCCCATTTTATTTACAAATCATTGTTAATTATTTAAAATTAATCATGTCCCCAAAGAAACCATGTTTTTTATTATGGTATTAGCTATTGATAAATTTAAACTTTATGTTAGTTTTTTTACTTGATCAAAATTATGCATTATGATTCATAACATAATTTAGTGTATTCCATTGTTTAGAAATGGTTTCTAGTGGAAGGAATGAAAGTTTTATCAATGAATGTATTCCATGTAAGGATTTCCATCCTATGAAAGATAATGATGTTGGATCATGAGTTGTAACTGGATCCAGAAAAACTATAAATATAATATTCTTCAGCAGTAAAGAGTTGGGACATTATGAAAATGATTATAATAAGAATAAAGTAAAATTTCCCTAGAAATCTCTAAGTGAACAAGGCCATTCTTATAAATTCACAATAGTTAAGGTTGAAGTTACTAATGTTGTGGTGGCATGTACTTTAATCATGTCCACAAATTTTACTAAATATTTATTTAATATTGGGTCATCACATTCCATTATATCTTCCCATTTTTATTCCAAAATTAGGTATTTTAGATTCACCTTAATAAAGATGTTTTTATTAAAGACACATAGGGGAAAGATTATTGTAAAAATAAGTGTCAATCGGTTCCTATTATGACACGTAAACATGCTCGAATTGCTGATTTTTTCATCATACCTATGGTTTATTTTGATATAATTCTTGGTGTGGATTTTATTTCAAAATATGTTACAAAAATAAATTTTAAAGAGATGTAAATTTTGATTTAGGATAAAGATAAGAAATTTCTTATATTTAGAGGGGCGACTTCACTATCTAAGTCATATCTGAATCTACCTCCAGTATCTTTTCAAAATAAAATTCTAGGGGAGGAAGAGAAAACATCACCTTTGGATGAAGAAAGAAATATTCATATTGATGATATACCTATTTTATGGGAATACATTGATATATTTTCAAAGCATTTACCTATATATCCTATAGAGAGGAAAATTTATTTTCATATTTATTTAATCCCTGATACAATACCTATATCAAAGACTCCCTATAGAATGGACCTAGTGGAGTTAATATAGTTAATGAAAAAACATGAGGAATTGAGTGATAAGGGATTTATATGCCCTAGTGTTTCACCATGGGGAGAAAAAGTACTTCTTGGTAAGAATAAATATGGATCTATGAGGTTGTGCATTGACTGCATGGAGATCAATGCTATTATGATAAATAACAAGTATTTGATGACTCGTATTGATGACTTAATTGATCAACTTCACGGAGATCAATATATTTCAAAGATTTATCTTTGATATGAATATAGTCAATTGAATATAAAGAAATGAGAAATTCTAAAGACATTATTTATAAATAGGTATGGACATTACAAGTTTATAGTAATTCCATTTTGGATTGACTAATGAACCCTCAGTTTTTTTGGATCTAATTAACAGAGTGTTCAAGAAATATATTGATAATTTTTTGTGGTATTGATTAGTTATAACAATTTATATTCCAAAAGAAATTATAACCCTGAAAACCACTTTTTCAATATTATGGAGCCTCTAAGAAAGAAAGAGTTATTTTGGATGTTTAGAAAGTATGAATTATGGATTCATATAGTTTATTTTTATTGTCCATATTGTCTCTAACGATGGAATCTTAGTTGATCATATGAAGAAAAAGGTAGATCAAGAATGGCCTAGACCAACAAACATAACTGAGTTATGTAGTTTCATTGGTTTACCAGGTTACTATCGGCATTTCATTCAAAATTTTTCCTGAATAGCTATCCCATTAACCAAGATTACTCATAAAGGTATTAAGTTCATATAGACAAAATAATGTGACGAATGTTTTGATGAATTGAATATAATATTAGTGAATCCATCGATCTAGACTCTTCCATTGGGAAATGTTGAATTTTTTATTTATAGTTATGCATCAAAGAAAGGAATTGTATGTTTCCTAATAGAGAATGATAGAGTTATTATATATAAATAAAGGTAGTTAAAACTCATGAGAAGAACTATCCAGCTCATGATCTTGAGTTAGAAGTTGTAATCGTAGATCTGAAGATAAAGAGACCCTATCTCTATGGTGAAATATGTGAGATACATACAGATCAAAATAATATTAAATATATGTTCTCATAGAAAGAACTCGACATGAGGAAAAGGAGATGGCTCAACTAACTTAAGGATTACAATTATTCAGTACACTATCAACCTGGGAAGGAAAATAAGGTAACAGGTTCATTGAGGAGAAAGGATCATGGAGTTATAAATAAAATCAGGATTGATAAGGATCATGTGTAAATTGATCATGTAAAACTGTATATGGGAATAATCAAGAAATGTAAAAATTCATTACTTTTATAATGGTTTCCAAACCATATCAATTGGAAAGGATTAAAATCTCTCAGTCTGATGATGTGAATTTTCAATGGAAATTAAATATGTGAATAATGGTAAATTTGTGTACTTCATATATGAAGACAACAATCATGAAATTTGGGAATAGGTTTTGTGTTCCTTGTATACCGAGGATAAAAAGGGAATTATTGGAAGATGTTAATAGCTCAAATTTTTTTATATAACTTAGTATCACGAATATGTATAGATACTTGAAGAACATTTCTGGTGGCATAATTTGAAGCGGGAAATTACAGATTATCTGTCAAGATTTTTATTATGTCAACAAGTGAAGGCTAAAAAACAATATCCTAGAAGATTAATGCAACATATTTCTATTCCTATATGAAAATGGGTTGAAATTTCTATAGATTTTGACACTGAATTACCAAAAAATCAAACAAATATTGATGAAATATGGGTAATTGTTGATATAATTACCAAATCTTTACATTTTCTCACTATAAGGGAGGATTTTCCACCAGAAAACCATGCAAAAATCTATATTAATAATTTTTTAAGACATCATGGTAAAAATATTTCAATTGTGACTAATAATGATACACAATTAACATTGAAATTCTGAAAAAAATTTCAGAAATATTTAGACATTGAGGTTCATTTGAGTATATTTTATCACCCTCAAACTGATGGGTAATCTGAAAGATCCATTAAAACATTAGAAAAAATGTTGATATCATACTAACATGACTTTAAAGGTATTTGGGTTCATTATTTACCTTTGGTATACTTTTACTACAATAATAATTTTCATTCATGTATTCAAATGGAACCATACGAAGCATTGTATGGAAAGAGATGCGGTACACCGACTTGTGGTGATGAAGTTCTTGAAAGGAATATTATAGGCCCAGAACAAGTAGAGGAAACAACAATAAAGGTAAATACTATTCAAACCCATATAAAATCATCTCAGAGTAAAAAAATATCCATACAGATAATTGAAGGAAGGATTCAGAATTTCAAGTTTGAGATCATATTTTTCTAAATGTATATTCATGGAAGGGTGTTAAAAGATTTAGGAAGAAAGGGAGACTAATCCCTATATATATTGGACCTTTTTTAATCCTAGAGATAATTGGAATTGTGTCTTATCATTTGGTGATTAAACCTAGCCTTTATAATTACACAATGTGTTCCACATATCTTTTTAAGGAAGTACATGTGAGACCCAAAATATTTCATCACTTCTGAAGGAATAGAATTAAAACCTGATTTTTCTTAATAGGAACAGCCTATCTATATTTTGGACACTAGAGAATTGGTTTTGAGGAATAATATGACCCAGATAGTAAAGGCACATTGTAAAAATCATAAAATTAAATAGGAAACGTGGAAACTAGAGAAACTTATGATGAAAAACTACCGAAATATTTTTATTTTGTGAAATTATAGAAATTTCAAGGATAAATTTTTTTAAGGGAAAAATCTAACACCCCAAGATTTTATTGTATTCCTTTTTTAAATTTAATATCTTTGATATTTATTGGTTTACACAACATTGAGTTGAAAACAATAATATACTATTAAGTATGAAATTTGGAATAGTAATGTGACCATTACAAATAGTAATCTAACCGATAGAATAGTAAATTCACTTATGAAATTATAAATAAAATTTGGGTATCTTATGTATTATAATATAATATATTTATATCATGGAATAAGTAAATAAATGTTTTGAAAATGATAGATTAAGTGCTGGAATTTTTATGAAACTTATATGTTTATTTATAACTTTATAATTAATATAATGATTTTAAATAAATATTATTTTCATAAAATAGATTCATAAATTAATATTTTTTTCTTAAGGTTATAATATATTTTTATGAGACCTTAATTAAATTTTCAAAGTGTCATAAAAAATTTATAATATTCAAATTAGTATTTTTATAATCAATGATGATTTTAATTAAAAATTAAATTTTTCATATTTAGAAATTTATTTTCATAAAATGGAGTCCATTTTTGAATTCAATATTCCAAAAAATCACTAGGGTGAATTTTTGGGAGTTTTCTATAATAGTTGAATTTTCTATGAATAGTGAAATACGGTAATTTACAGTATTAGGTAAATAAATAAATTATTGAATCATGGATGATGTACGGATGATATAGATACGATTATTTAGAACTCAGATGAATTAGTTAGTGTATTTATTCACAAGAATCAATACTATGTCTAGTATTGAGCCAATATAATAAACTAATGGATTAAATAATCAAAAAAAATCCTCTCCTCCATCATAAATACCACCCTCCCCCCTCCACCTCTTATCCTCACACCTCCAAATCCATAAGGCACATGATCCTCAGCCCAGTTGGTGAGGACTCAGTAGGTGCATCTATGAGACCCGAGATCCAATCTGGGTGGAGACGTATTTCTGGTACTGTAGTAGTATTATAGCAATATTGTAGTAGGCACTATAGCAGGTACTATAGTAGGCACTGTAGCAGGCCCTATTTGGTACTGTAACAGCCGGAACTATTCATCCATTTGGGCCTTTGGGCCACTGATTTGGGCCTCCGGTCCTACAAAGATTTGGGTCTGCCCAAGGCCTTCGGGGCAATTGATTCTCAAGGCCTTCAGGCCACCCCAAGGCATTCAGGCCACTTGAATTAATATGTACCAATTTGACTACAAGGAACAAGGCTTCAGATGAGGATTTAGGGAAAATGCATTCACTAGAGCATATCTAACTGAATTTGGAATAATGGGAGGTTATGCCTTTTCCATCGGTACCAGGCATGTGCAACATAGTCTACTAGAAAAATACCCTATACCAACAGTTTGGAACCATTGGAAAAGGCCTCCAAACCGTTGGTAAAGGTTATACCAATGGATTGGATAATCGTTGCCAAGTAAGTCATAAGGATAGGTCTATACCAACGGTTTTGAGAAAACCGTTGGTATAAGTAATATGAAAATCTATATCAATGGTTCCATAAACCATTGGAATATGTAATTCAAAAAAAAATCTTCTGTTTGGTTTTGATCCCAGCACCTATCAGTTGTGATTGAATAACCTAAACACTAACCTAACTTACTTTTGTGAAAATAATATCATAAATATATATATGTATTATCATATGTATTTTAAATCTTGATTTATTTAATGTCCGTTGTAAGAAGATTCAATTAAAAATACATTTACCTATACCAACGGTTCTCAAAACCATTAGTATACGTCGATACGAACACTTTTGGACAAACCGTTTGTATAGGGGGGACCTATACCAATGGTTTCGCCAAAACTATTGGTATAAGGTCTATATAATGGACCTATACCAACGGTTTGGGCCTAACCATTGGTATAAGTCCAAATTAGTGAACCTATACCAACGGTTTGGCCAAACCGTTGGTATAGGTCCCCCGTATAACAACGGTTTGTCCAAAACCCTTGGTATAGGTCCATATAAGTGACATATACCAACGATTTTGGCCAAACCGTTGGTATAGGTCCAAATTAGTGGACTATACCAACGGTTTTCCCAAAACTGTTGGTATAGATCATATTTCCAGTAGTGTTTGCATAGGACAGCTAGCCTACCAGCCCTATGAAGGTGGAGTGCTGATATCATGACATATGCTGGGGAGGAGCAGTTCCTTTATTTCTTATCTAGGTGACTCCCTCTATGTCCTAAGGGTCATGTAATTGTATCTATGCCATCAAGCCTTGTAAGGTTTCCACCTCACCCCTTGAAAGGTAGATTATCAAAAATAATAAAAAATCAAGTCCTTCAGGCCATTCTGACCAAATCCTTGAAGATTTTTAAATTTCTACCAAAACCCTCCTAAAAACATCTTCCCCGTGTTTTTGTCTTGTTGTTCACAACCAAAAGACCATTTCAAAGTACCTTAAGGAGGTTCTCATGGAGAGAAATTAAAAAGGTACAATCCCCTTTTATTCTTTTAATTTTCATTCAATTTGTTTTATTTTATTATATTTTCCTCACCTCCATTTTCCAAAGTGACATGGTAACTCTTGTATATATTATATTCTAGAATTTTATTATGGTAATGGAATATCATGTAATATCTCGTTACTCTTCTAACATGTACCTTTCAAACCTTTCTATTGTTTTCCTTTTTTTCTGGGTTGGGCTGAGAAGGAATTGGGAGGATACCTATAATGGTGAAGTTAGAGATTTGTATGATTCTTAGCATAAAAAACCCACTCATTCTATAGTCTTCTAAGGATTAACATGTTGTTTAATATGGATACATGATGTTTGAATTATAATGATAATATATCAGATATTTTATCAAGGGTGATTGATTTTTTGGTGATTTTTTGGAATTTTTAGTTACAAAATGTGTAATTGGGTTACACATCATGTAATGTACTTTTTTTAAATAGGATTCTTGACTGAAATATTTATTTATTTTTTCCAGATTTCCTTTCCCTCAACCCAAGAGCCTTCCCTAGTATTTTTTATCATGCAAACCCTTCTGAGTCATTTTGATCAATGATTAATCTTTATTGTGGTTTTGGTGTGAATTTCTAGGAAAGTGTTCTCCCTATATCTTCATCTCTTTCTCTTTATCTCCTTGTATTTTGATAGATCATCGTGGGGTTGATGAATCTAAACCCAATGTTGATGAATATTTTTTCTAGGTTGAGTTCCTAGATATTCTGTGCTTTTATTCAAGTTAGTGTTTTCTGTTGTGAGAGTTGTGTTTCTGTGAAAGGTAGGTAGTTCCACTATGATGGCCAAATTGTATTTAACCTGAATTGCTTGATTTAATTTCAATTGTTTGATTTAAATTCATTTTCTTGAAACTGTTTTCAATTGGTTTACTAAAAACCCCAATTTCATTGAATTGTGGGATATGGTTTTGGCACAAAATCAAGAAAACCCCCAAACTATTTTGAATTAGGGTGTGTTTGAGAAATTGAAGGAAATTAGTTAAAATTAAATGGTTGAATTTAAATTGTGAAACTAGTTTGATGGAAAATTTTGAAAATCAATTTGATGAAATTTATTTCAAATTATTTTTGATGAAAAATGGATTAAAATGGTTTTGAAAGAAACCATTGGGTTTTATCTTGGAAAAAGGCTTGTTTTGATTAAAAAATCTTTAATTTTTTAAATGTAAAATTGAAAATTTGAAATGGATAATGGGATGAATTTTATTTTAAATTTTCATATATTAAATTTCCCCTTGTTGATTTTTTATTAGAGAACATGAAATCCTTAAGTATTTTTTCAGTTATTTCTATGACAATTTATGATTTAGAACATTCAAAAACATAAATTTAGTACATTGTATCCCTTGGGTGATGGTGATGAGTCCTCTTTGGTCGAAGTTCAAGTGGATGTATGTACATATTTTCATGTCATATTGAGTGTAGAGTTCCTATAGTCTAGAACTATCATACTATCTTAGGTATATGACCATGTTGTTCAGTTTTATGTATTTAAAATTATTATATGCCATTTTGGTAAACTATTTTACATTCCTTATGATTTATATAAACTATTATATATAAAAGTGTTTATTTTATCCATTTTTTAAAGTGTTTATATATTTTTAAATGTAAAGAATTATTTTATTCAATATGATTTTTAAATGCCAAACCTTTTTATTTGAAAATTTAGATATCTTTATTTTCTTAATTAAATGCTGGAATCTATCCTGGAATACTTGGTGAGACCCTACTAGGATTTTATCTCACACCCTACTGATTACTTTTCATTTTTTGTTGATTATCTTCATCTAGGTTCTATCAAGGGTAAAGTACCACTTAGAGGTGGTTATCATTATTGATCTGGGAACATAGAGAGTTTCATTCATTCGTAATTGGGATATTCTTTCTGTTTTTTTGGTACCTTTCTACATCACTTTAGGTTGTTTAATACTTATTTGACTTCTGGTAAATTTCTCCCAGGGGACTTTTTCTTATATGCATACTTCTGAAAATTGTTTTTATTATCTTGATTATATATTTTTTGTGGAATTTGTTTTCCTTGTATCAATTTTTATGATGTTAAGTGATTGTAACCAACCCATGGGGATCAGTAATTCCCTTTGTGCTGTGTTAGGGTCGGCTCGATTATCGGGTTACCAGGGTACTTAGGCTAGTTCATGATGATGTGGTATTAGAGGTGCATTTTTTTTATCTTACCTTAAATTCAGTATGCATTTATGTAATATTGTCATGAATTTGGAGGTAGTTATCATTGAGTGCCTATCCCCCTTTCACCTCAATAAATCTTCAGTCACCAGAGGTGGTTTGAGAAATAGTCCTTGAGGTTTTTTTCTAGCCTTTCACATACTTTCAATTTTCATATATTGAAATCCAAATATTTTTGTATATCTATTGGGATTAATTTTTACTTATTTCTCAATTTTTTAATATGATGTGTTTCTTTTTGTCTATTGATTTTTATTAGCATCATTACTCTAAGAATATATGAGAATCGGACCTAGGAGGAAGCTGGGGTTGTACCCTTGAAAGTAAATCATCTTGTGGACCCGAGTCTGGTTGATGAGATTATGCTTACTATCCATGATCCGGGACAACCACCGCCATTGGTTCCCATTCAGGCTCCAGATGTGTAACCTCAAAGGGTTGATATTTGAAATCATTGTCAATATTTCCTTCACTAGAATCAATCATTTTTATGGGATCAAATGACCAACAATAGACTGACGAATATTTGAGTAGGATCAATCATTTGTTTGGGTTGTTGGAGACACCTCATGAGATCAAGGTGATATGTTCCACATCTGTGCTAAATGGACCAAGCAGAAGATGGTGGGACATAATGATGGTGGTGAAAAACATGAGGTATTAGAGATGAAAGACTTCAAATCTCTTTTCACTGACTATTTCTGTCTAGTGTCGATGGTGTTAACTGAGGATATAAGGATATTTAAACATGATCAGGTTGATAATACCATAACAGAGTTTGTAAATCATTTTGTGGAGCTAGTGAAGTTTTCACCAGAGATAGTATCAAATGAGAATATAAAGACTCATTGGATTGAGTTATGACTATGATCTGATATTCATTCTTATATTTTCCAAATGAATCTTCTTTATTATTCTTATTTTTTGGATAGAGCACTAATGGTCCAAGTCAACTTAGATGGAAATTCAGGGTTCTTAAGAGTCTCTTTATATCATTTTGGTATTATGGGTTACTTCAATGGAAAGAGAATTTTTTATGATTCTTGTAGTGGTTCTCTATAGTAGGGTCATTTTATGCCACCTGTAGTGCCTGGTAAAAGTCCTTTGATTTTCTAGCAGTGTTGAAAGTAATGAAATTTAAAGAGGGTTTTCACTGAGGCACCCAAGAATTATAGCTCTTACAGAAGTTTGGGTCAATTATAGAGGTTCTTCGATATCTTTTCCACTCTACATACTAGCATGGGATCATCAAACCCTTAAAAACTACCGGGAAATCAGATGTTTCATGTGAAAATAGGTTCTATCCATGGGCATTTGGAATGAAGATTCTTCAAAGAGTTGAAAAGTATGTAGAGAAAGTGGATACGGGTCCTTTGATCATGAGAGGTACCATCACTATAGCTTCATCATTAGTGGATGATTTTTTTGATATAGGTGCATCACATTCATTTATTTAAACTCGTATTGTTAATCTATTAAATCATTCTACATAGCTTTTATCTTATGTCATGGATATTATTATGCCCCTTGGTTGAAAAGACAGTAGGGTCTCCATAGTCCAACTTGTTTTTTCTCTCTATCGAATGCTGAGATTTCATAGAGTTTTCTCGTTCTAAACTTAAAACCCCTTGAAATAATATTCATAATGGATTGACTCATTTCTAATAAAACCAAGATTGATTTTTATCTCTGATAGGTCTCATTTACTACACCCGATGGTGTGAGCCACATCATTCAAGGAGAATGTGACCCAAGGTTGGGAAATGTCATACCTTTTCATCCATAGTTGGGTAAAGTGATATTTGTATTTTCCTTTTATCTATAGTGGGAATATTTAAGTGTTGGTCTCCCTCTAGTGGTTGTTGAGTTTACTTACGTGTTTCCTTATGAATTCTTTGGTTTTCCACCTGTGTGGGAGGTTGTGTTTTCTATTGTCTTAGTTTGTGGAACCCAACCTGTTTATATTCTCTCTTACCACATGAAACCAACTGAAATTAAATATCTTAAGACTTAGTTGGATGATATTTTAGAGAAGGACTTTTTTCTCCTGAGTGTGTCACCTGGGGTGGAACCGGTTCTCTTTTTTAAGAAAGCTAATGGTTCACTATGCCTTTTGTAGACTACCAAAATCTAATTGAGTAAAGGTAAATAAGAATTATATATTACATGGATAAATGATATTTTTGACCTGTTTAAAGGGGAAAAGTGGTTCTCAAATATTTATATTTGATCTGGTAACCATTAGTTGGGGATAAAATAATCTGACACTTAGAAATCCACCTTTCAAAGCAGTTATTGTAATGACCCAATCTTTATTTAATGAAAATTATTATTGATCTAATTAAATGTATCATTATTTAAAATGGTTATATAAAATATTCACTTCCTTGGTTTTATGTTTTTTGATTTCATAATACCATTAATAATTGTTACCCACTCAAATATATCTGTTTAATAGTGATCATATGATTAGTATAAATATAGGGATTTAAAAATTTCAATTTACCTGGACAAAAGAAGTGATGGACTTATTTAGTATAATTTCCCCATACTAATTCCATTTTTTAGATCTTGGAATTGAGGTGGAATCATTGGACTTCACTCTTCACCAAGCCCAAGCAGAGCTTCAACACGTTAAGCTCGAGCGGAACCACCTACGAGAGAAGTGGAAGTTGATAGAGATTACCACCCGAGCGATGTTGTAGGAGCCACCCCAAGAGTATGTCACCATCACAAACCTTACCCTTCATTCTTATGCAGGTGTTATAAGGGGTTATGTAATGAGACCCTAGTACTATGATTATGTACACTATTTTTGTAAAGAGAATAAACTTTCATTTTATTATTGTTACTTTGTAAATAGTTTTTAAAGCAAAAAATAGCATTTTAAGTCAATTAAGAAATATATTTTAATTAATTAATGGACTTTATAATTAAATAATATATTAATTAAATATTATTACTAAATTACTTTTTATAAAATATAAATTCACATATAATTATTATGAACACAATTGTGATTTTTATTAAGGGTTGAAAGTTATTTTTGTCAAAACCCATGAATTTTTTATAAATGTTAGTTTTTATTTTAAAAGTAAAAATTAACATATTTAAAAAATTATATAGATAAAATGAATATTATTTATTGGAATCAGAAAATTGAAATTATCCAATGGTGTTTTTTTCATAATTTTATGAGACTGTCAAATTTTTGGGTAAAAATTAAATACTGTCTAATAATATAATGTGTTTTTTGAGTTCAAAATCACCTGATAGTGATGTAATAAAATACTATAAATACATTATATGTTTTAACATTAAAATAAGGTTATTTTAGGTTTATTTGATTTATTTTAAAAAGCTTTAGTTTACCCTCCAATACTTATAAAACATTTTATCTTGTTAAATTGATTTCCTTGAGAGTGTGACTCACCTCCACATAAGAAACACTATTATTTTAAGAACTTCATCCATTGGAATTATAAAATAATCTTTTTTAATCCCCTTTAAAAAACCCATGGGATGGTTTTTGGTTTTGATTAGTTTAATGTGTGGTTCCCAAAACCTAAATAATAAAGAATTCCATCTCCTTTCCTATATAAACCCACCCATGTTTCCACTTCCTCTTCACTCAAAGCCTTTGAAGTTTGTCCAACCTCTTACCTCCCCTATATATAATCTTCCCAAGAAGCCCCAATCTCCCAATAATCCTCTTTAAATCTCCTCCCAAGCCTTTGGGATCACACTCCCAAGTAAGGGATTCCTACCTTTCTCATTTTATCCAAGTTTCTTAGTATTGTTATTCCCTTTTATTTTCAATTATAAATATTGGGATATGATTTTTAACCACCCCTATACACTCCTCTTTTTGTTTTAATGATGAGATACCCCTTTCTCTCTCATCGATGACTTCCATGTATAGTTGTTACCATGCCAAAATTCCCAAGGAATTTCTCTCTCCTCATTTACAATCAAGCAACTATGTTGTATTATGAATATAAATTCCATTAAATATATTGGTACATGAATCTATATGACCCCATTACTGTAAATTTCATATAAATATAATGATACACCCCTTTGTCTCCTATAAACCATTTTTATGATGTCTTATGTCACGCGGTTATGCTGCTGAATTTGTATTGTAATTTTCCCAGCCTAAATCATTGTGTAGTGAATACCATTCCCATTTCCCAATTAAGGGTATTCACCTTTATGAAAATTTACTTATTTATGGGAGAGTTTAATGTATTAATCCCACGTTTCCTTTATCGTGGAATAAATTATGATGTTTAAGGAATCCATGTTGTATGATCATGGGTCACACTTATGCATGAAATGAAATGTTTAAGAAGGGTGCGCCCTGATAGCGCTCCAATTCGTTGGGTAAAGATTAGTATCGTGATACGTCAAGTGTAGTGATTATTTACTCATTATAATTCAAGTTAAATGAGGGCTTACTCATTATAATTCAAGTACAATGAGGGTTTACTCCTGCTCCATGGGAAATGATCCTTGGATCATACTAATACCATGTTATGTGTTGTTGCCACAATCTTATGTTATGATAATCATTCTATATCATCCCATTATGTTCATTTTTCTATTGTGCATCTTTGATATGCCTATTTTTTAACATTTATATTATTCTTCATGTTATGAATTTTTTACTCCCTTACTGGGCTTTATAGCTCACCCTTTCTTATGCATGTCCTCAGGTTATCCCACGCAATTCTAAGTATGAGGGATTATAGTGGTCTTGCAAAGAATATTTTCAATAAAAATGTTGTGTTTCAAATTTTAAGTCATTATGTAATGTTACTAATCCCCAAATACACTATAAATCCTGATCTTATATGTTCTATCAAGATAAGGTTTTATGTAATAAATCATGTTTACGTTTGTAATAAGAAGAAGGGTTGTAATAGTTGGTATCAGAGGATAGGATTAGTTATTTTTGGGATTAGGATTATAAAACCTAAGGGAAATCCTTAGGGATAAGACTAAGTATACTAAAATATATCTAATTTTTTGTGAGTATTTAGTAAGTGGTTAATCAAGAAAATAAATCCATGTCTGGATACGAGTAGGTAGAGACGGCTCTGGCACAGATGTACCTAGGAGTGAAAACTCCAATAAGAAGTTTTATGCTTGACCTGGGGAATCCTGGTATAAGACAACAGGCCTTACTGCACTCTTGGTTACAACACTCCTAGGGGATATGCTTTGGTAAATCCATAAGCTTTGTATGAACCATTTTTAAGGGAATAAAAAATTCCCCTAAGAATATATGTTAGGAAGTAGATCATGGATAACATATATTAAAGCCTATAAATTCATAAGTTAAGGAAAAAAAGTTATTTATAAGTCATCCATTTTACCTTGGATTACCCTTTATGTGTTACCCCTAACATTCCTATTATTCCAGCCAATGGCTAGTAAAAGGAGGACTCGGGCTAACAACCGATGCTAAGATAAATGTGATGATTGTTCTAATGAGATTCCCAATCCAATGGGAGTGGGAATGAAAAACTTTATCACGATAATCTCTCAGTTTTCTCAATATTTGAATAGAATCATGGGTCAAGAGGAATGTTCACCCACCCCCCCCCCTCCAAAGTAAAATATTCATTTTAGAGCTTCATGAGACAAAGGCCTCCTACTTTAATGGATCGTGTGATACCTCAATTTTCGAACAATGGATCAACTCCATTGAAAATATATTCTTCATCCTTCAATGTTCCAAACAAGAGAAGGTTCTTCTAGCTGTTTATCATATGAAGGGTGAAACTGATCAATGGTGGACATTGATCAAAAATACAAAGCCTGAGGAGGATATCAAGGTGTTGGAATAGACAGATTTTCCAGAAAAAAATTTCAATAAATATTTTCTATGCACCCTCGGACTTAAGATGGAAAGGGGCTTCCATTCCCTTAAGAAAAAAGATGATGAATCTATCGGATCATGTGAGGAAAACGTCACAAGGCTTGCACAATATGCCTCCATCATTTTCATTACCCCTCGAATGCAAGGTTTACCGCTTCATTTTTGGGTTGAAACCTAGCCTATAGAAAACCCTGGTGATCTGTGACATCGATATCTATGAGGAAATTATCTGATGTTCTGTCAAATTCAACATGAAGATTGTTGAATTTCGGGGGTATAATGGGGATAAGAAGCATAATATGGACATCAATTCTGGTGATCTGATGGATAAATCCAATGGTGCAAACAAAATACCGCACCCCACTTGCTAATGGTGGGTAAAGAAGCACTCTATAAATTGCCTGATGGGGGTGAGGAAATGCTTTAGGTGTGGAAGAAAAGGGCACCTAGGCATTAACTATGGATAAGAAAAACCTATGGCTATAACAGAGGAGAGGAATTCTTCATTTGAATCTCAACGCATTGTTCATTGTTTCAACTGCAAATAACCTAGAACCTTGCAAATCGGTGCCCTAAACTAAGTGTTTTTCAAAGGCAACCAACAACCTCCAAGGTAGAAAGGGAAAACTTTTTCCATCACTACTTCCAAAGTGAACCCTGACAACTAAGTGGTGATGGGTACATTAATTATTTATTCAAGAATATAAAATGTACTTTTTTATTCTGGTTCTACGCATTCTTTTATATCTCGAAAGTTTATTAGAACAATCCCAACACCACCACAAATCATGGAATTAGAGATGTTTGTGAGTACGGAAAATGGGGAAATCCTTGCATCCCACAAATATAACTCATCCCATGTCATAATCTATGGACTGAACTTTCCAGTGAACCTTATCATACTACCTCTGGTGGAATTTGATGCAATTCTCTGCATGGATTGGCTTTCCTTATATAGAGAAAACATAATTTCCCATGAGAGGAAAATCACTCTCCATATATCTAATCAACACCCGATTTTCTACAAGTGCAAGGAGGAGGATGAATCTTCCTTATCACCATCATATCAATAATGGATATTTCTTCCCTATGAGCACATGTATTTGGATCAGATTCTTGAGTCTAAGGAAGAAACCTTTCATGAAGACATTCCTATTATGAGGGAATTCCCTGAAGTGTTTCCTGAGGAATTGCATGGTCTTCCTCCTAGAAGAGATGTTGATTTATCAATTTACCTTATACTTGGGAAATTTCTAATATCTAAGACTCTATATAGAATGGATATTGTGAAGCTTGAGGAGTAGAATAAAAAACTACAAGAGAATCTGGATAAATGGTTTGTATGCCCAAGTGCTTCACCATGGGTTGCACCAGTCTTCTTCATCAAGAAGAAGGGTGGGACAATGAGCCTTTGTATTGATTACCATGAGCTCAAAAAAATCTCCATTAAGAACAAGTAACCTCTGTCAATAATTGATGACTTGTTCAATTATCTACATGGAGGACAATACTTCTCCAAGGTAGATTTGCGGTCGGGATATTACCATGTAAGGGTAAAGGAGGAGGATATCCCCAAGACTACTTTGTATACAATGTACAGGAACTATGAATTCATATTAATGCCTTTAGGACTCACTAATTCTCCAAAAATCATCATGGACTTGATGAATAGAGTCTTTAGAGATTACCTTGACAAATTTGTGGTAGTCTTTATAGATGATATTATAATATACTCTAAACCCAAGAAGGATCATGAGGGGTATATAAAAACTATACTAGAGACCTTGTGAAAGTATAATCTCTATGAAAAGTAAATAAAGTGTGAGTTCTAGTTGAAGGAGGTCTCATTCTTGGGTCATATCAACATAAGAAATGGGATATCTGTGGATCCCTCCAAGATAGCAGAAATTGAGGGATGTCTGAGTCCAACATCAGTAACAGATATCTGTAGCTTCCTTGGGTTAGTTGGATATTATTGCCGATTCATGAGAAATTTATCACAATCGTCAAACCCTCTTACCAAGCTAACTCATAAGGGAGTAAAGTTTTCTTGGAGTGATTAATGTGACGATAGCTTCAAGGAGTTGAAAATGAGGA
The DNA here is from genome assembly GCA_963277665.1 of Viscum album. Lineage (NCBI taxonomy): Eukaryota > Viridiplantae > Streptophyta > Magnoliopsida > Santalales > Viscaceae > Viscum > Viscum album. The sequence goes on from OY728137.1 coordinate 1,105,977,590, forward strand.
TTATCACAGTGCCCCTTCTCACACTACCCACAAGTGGAGAAGTTTTTGTGGTATTCAGTGATGATTCAAAGAAGGGCTCGAGATTTGTGTTGATGAAAAAAAAATAAAGGAATTTCCTATGATTCAAGGCAATTAAAATTTCATGAGAGCAACAATCCAATTCATGACATGTAGTAGGAAGCAGTGATCTTCACATTGAAAATTTGGCGGCATTATTTCTTTGGGGAGAAGTGTGAAATATACACTGCCCAAAAAAGCCTCTAGTATATATTCACAAAAAAGAAGTTGAACATGCACCAATGAAGATGGTTAGAAATGATCAAAGACTATGACTGCTCAATCCATTACCACCCTTGATAAGTGAACAAAGTGACAGATGCTCGAAGGAGAAAGGATCCAGAAATTCTATCATTAATGATAATTGAAAAGAATAAAATATTCTTTTATTTGATTAGGATAGACATGTGAATCATAAAGAAGAGAACATCATAAATCCTTCCACAAATGATTACTCAAACGTCTCTTTTGGAAAGGTTAAAGGATGATTAAAAGGATGATGGGGGAATTAAAAAGAAGGTGGAAACTATTAGAAAAGGGAAATCATCATAGTTTAATGTCAATGAAGAAGGAATTGTGATTTTGGGTTAGGACTATGTGTTCCATCAAATCAGGAGTAAAAGAAGGCACATTTGGATGATACACACAGTTCAATTTTCTCCATTCACCCAGGAAACACAAAGATGTATTAAGATCTCGAGATCATTATTAGTGGGATAAAATGAAGAAGGAGATCACTGAGTATAAACCAAAGTGCTAAGTATGTAAGTAAGTAAAGGTTGAGAGGCATAATTCTAAGGGGATGATGTATCCATTACCCATACCAGCATTGAAATGGGAGAACATCACCATGGATTTTCCCACCAGACTTCCAAAGACTTACAATGGAAACAATTATATCTAGGTTTTTGCGGATCATCATACAGAGACTGCAAACTTCATTGAAATTCGGGATGTTTTCTCACTGGATCAACTGGCACAGATTTATATCAGTGACGTGGTGAGGTTGCGTGGAGTACCACTATCAATTGGATCTAACGAGATCCAATATTCATTGCTATGTTAGGGATGAGTCTTAAACATGCTCTGGATACTGAGCTGAACTTCAGTACAACTTATCATCCTCAAACTGATATCCAATCAGAGCAGACAATCCAAATACTTTAGGACACGTTGAGAGCATGCTCAATGGACTTCAAAGGAGGATGAGATCAACATATCCCTCTTTTTGAGTTCTCATACAACAATAGTTTCCACTCTAGCATCCAAATGGATCATTATGAATCCCTGTATGGGAAGGGGTACTGAACACAGGCATGTTGAGATGAAGTTGGGGAGAGAAAACTCCGAGGTCCAGAGATGGTCAAAGAAATAGTGGATAAGGTTAAGACCATCCAGTAACACATTAAAGCTGCGCAGAGTTGACAAAAGAGCTATACTGATAATCATCGACGATACCTAGAGTATGATTTCAGAGACATGGTATTCCTCTGCATGTCACTGTGGAATAGATTTATGATATTTGGGAAGAAGGGAAAGCTTATTCCAAGGTACATCATCCCTTTTGAGATCCTTGATCGCATTGGAGCAGTGGCCTGTCGACTAGCACTCCCACCGACCCTATATAAAGTACATGATTTCTTCTATGTATCACTCTTGAGGAAGTACATACCTAACCCATCGCATGTACTCAATCTAGATGTGGAACCATTGGATAATGAACTCTTCTATAAAGAGAATCTGGTGAAGATCTTAGATCATAGGGGAAAATTTCAACAAAATAAGATAATTCCCCTCGTCAAGGTGTTGTGAAGAAACCAAAAGATTGAAGAAGCAACATGGGAATCAGAGGAAGTGATGAAGTAGAGTTAACCGCATCTGTTTTAGTGTTGGAAAATGAAATTTTGAGGGAGAAATTTCTTAAGGGGGGAATATTGTAATGACCCAAACTTTTGTTAATGAAAATTCCTCTTGATCTAATTAAATGTATCATTATGTAAAATGGTTAGATAAAATATGAAATTCCTTGGTTTTATGTTTTTGGACTTTAAAATATAGCAAATAATTGTTACCATTTCTAATATAGTCGTTGAACAGTGGTCACATGATTAGTATAAATATAGGGCTTTAACAAATCCAATTTACTCAAACAAAGGAAGTGATGGCCTCTTCCAATAGACTTGCCCCATACAAAGCCCATTTTTTCAGAGATCATAAAGGAGGTGGAATCATTGGGATTCTCACATGACCAAATTCAAGCCGAACTTCAATGTGTTATGATCTTGGGGAACCACTTACGGGAGAAGTAGAAGTTGATAGAGATTACCACCCGAGCGATGTTATATGAGCCACCCCAAGAGTCTTTCACCATCGCACACCTTAACCTTCAGCCTTATACGGGTGTTATAAGGGGTTATGTAACAAGAACCTCATACTATGATTATGTACACAATTTTGTATAGATAATATACATTCTTTTTGTTATTGTTACTTTGTAAATAGTTTTTAAAGAAAAAATAGCAATTTTAGTTAATTAAGAACTCAGTTTTATTGAATTAATGGATTTTTGAATTAAATATTATTTTAATTAAATATTATTACTAATATAATTTTTATTAAATATGAATGAACGTATAATTATTATAAATACAATTGTGATTTTTATTAAGGGTTGAATGCTATTTTTGTCAAAACTGATGATTTTTCGATAAATTTCGGTTTTTATTTTTCAAGTAAAAATTCACATATTTAGAAAATTATTTAGATAAAATGAATATTTTATTTTGAGTCAGGATGTTGAAATTATCCAATGGTAAATATTTCATAATTTTCTAAGACATTTGAATTTTTTGTTGAAAATTAAATACTGTTTAATTACATAATGTGTTTTATGACATCATAATGACCCAATAGTGATGTAAAAAAATACTATAAATATAATTTTATTCCATTATCTCTTTCACCCTTAAAATAATTTGATTTTAGGTTTATTTTATTTATTTTACAAAGCTTTAGTTGGCCCTCCAAGACGTATAAAACATTTTATCTTTTTAAATAAATTTCCTTGAAAGTGTGACTCTCTTCAACATAAGAAACCCTACTATTTTAAGAATATCGGTCATTGGACTTATAAAATAATTTTTTCCACCCCACTTTGGAAAAACCCATGGGTGAAAACCATGGTCTGGTATGTGGTTTTGATTAGTTTAATGTGTGGTGTGAAAAACTTAAATAATAATGAATTCTCTCTCATTTCCTATATAAACCCACCCATGATACCACTTCCTCTTCACTGAAAGCCTTTGGAGTTCATCAAAAATCTTCCCTCATCTCTCTAGAATCCTCCAAATACATTAAAATCTCCCAATAAGCCTCTATCAAGCCCCTCCCAAGCCTTTTTGATCACACTTCCAAGTTAGGGATTCCTTCATTTCTCATTTCATCCAAGTTTCTTAATACTGTTATGCCTATTTATTTTCAATAATAATTGTTGGGGTATTATTTCTCACCACCCACATACTATCCTATTTATTTTTTGAATGATGAGATTCCCCTTTCTCTCTCATCTATTCCATCCATGTATACATGTTACCATGTTGAAATTCCATAAGGAACTTCTCTCTCTTTATTTACATTCAAGAAATTATTTTGTATTGTGAATCGAATGTCCATTACTTATTTGGGGACATGTATCTATATGACCCCTTACTGTATATTTCAGGTAATAATGATGAGACACCCCTTTATCTCCCATAAAACATTTTTATGAAGTCTTACGTCTTGCCATTATGCTGCCAAAATTGCACCATAATTTTCCCAGCTAAAATCATTATGTAGTGAATACCATGCCCATTTCTCTATCATGGGTATTCACCTTTATGATCATTTAATTATTTATGGAATAGTTTCATGTATTGATTCCCCATTTCCTTTATTTTTGAATAGATTATGATGTTTAATGAATCTATGTTTAATGATATTGTGGTACACTTATGCATGGGATGAAATGTTTAAGAAGGGTGTGCCCTGATAGTACTGCAATGCATTGAGTAATGATTAGTATCATGATAATTCAAGTAAAATGAGGTTTTACTCATTCTAATTCAATTTTAATTAGTGTTTACTCCTGAAAATTCAAGTGTAATGAGGGTTTACTCATGCTCTATGTATAATAAGCCTTCGCTCTTGCTAATACCATGTTCAGTGTTGTTGCCACATTTCCATGTTATGGTGATAATGCTATATCATGACTTTATATTCATGTTTCTGTTATGCTCCCTTGACATTGCTATTGCCTAACATGTATTTTATTCTTCATGTTATGTCTTTTTTACTCCCTTAATGGGATTTATAAATCACCTTTTTCTTATTCATATCCTCAGGTTATTCCATCCAATGCTATGTAAGAGGGAATGTAGTAGTCCTCTAAAGGATGTTTTCAATAAAGATGTCTTGTTTCATGATTTAAGTCATTATGTGATATTCCTAAGCCCCAAATACACTATAACTCTCTATCTTATATGTTGTATCAAGTAAAGTTTTCATGTAATAAATCATGTTTCAGTGTGTAATAAAAAGTAGGGTTGTTATATTTATAGCCATTATGAGTTCCTTGTAATGACCTTTGATCTAATCGAGGCTCCTGTAGTCTTTATCGATTTGATGAATAGGAATTTACCAAAGTATCTATATTCCTTCATGGTATCATTTGTTTGGCATTCTTGCTTACTCTAAGTCTATGGAGGATCATGTGCATCATCTAAGAACAGTTCGATGCTTGCTGATAAATCACCAATTTTATACCAAGATTTTGAAATGTTATTTTTGTATTCTGGAAGTGAAATTATTGTGGAATAGGGTGTCAAAACATGATATGTTAGTTGATCATGAAAGTAAAAAAAAATTGAAATGTGAAAACCCCTATAATTGTTTTGACATTTGGAGATTCCTGGGTTTAGCTGGGTATTATCACTAGTTCATTAAGGACTTATCAATGTTTCCTTCTCCCATGATACCTCTAACTGGTAAGGGTGTAAATTTTTCTTGGGATTAAAAATTAAATAATTATTTTTTAAAGTAAAATGAATTTTGACTACTGCACTGGTGTTGGCTCTTCCTGAGGCCATTCAGGGCTCTATGGTCTTCTGTGATGCATTGAGTTTAGGGTTGGGCTGAATTCTTATACAAGTATATCATGTTGTTTCTCATGTATCTCACTATATTAGAACACATGAGAATAATTATCAAACCCATGACCTTGAACTTACATATGTGATGCACACGCTTAAGAGTTAGTGGTACCAACTTTTCAATAAAAAAACTTATCGTGTATTCATACCACAAGATCTTTAGTGATATCTTCTCTCAAAAATATATAAACCTCTACCAGAGGTGTTGGGTGGAATTCTATCATCATTTCAATTTTGATATCGCCTATTCCATGGGGAAAGTGAATTTCTTTTTAGATGATTTAAGTCATAAACTTCCAACCTATTCCATAAATTAATCATCAAAAGAGTGGAACATGATTTCTCTCTTTTCAAAGTTCTATATTATAGTTTAGAATTAAATGTTTGAGGTTTCTTGGGATTGTGTTCAATTGACATCTCTCTTCTCAAGATGGTTCTTTATGAACATCATCTAAATGATGAATTATAAATAATTAGATACTCTATTAAATGGTTGGGATACCATTTTTGATTGTTCATTATCCAAAGAGGGCATCATGTTCTTTCAAAACTATTTTGTGGAACCATATTTGGTAAGTTAATTTTGGATGGGTGATTTCCATATTTCCTAGTGGGTAGTGCACCTAGGATCCACAAAGATGTTTTATGACATGAAGTAGCAGTTTTGGTGTCCAAGTATGAGATGGGGCATTGCTGAGTTGGTTTCTTATTATTATACATTCTAATAGGTCATGGAAAAACACCATAAACCTTCAGGTTTTATTCATACACTTCCACTCCCTACTTGGAAGTGGGATGAGATATCTATGACCTTTACAGTTGGGTAGCAATGTACCCAGAGGAAGAATATTGTGATATGTTTTTTGATCGATAGGATAACTAAATCAGCACTCTTTTTACTGATTCATGATACATCCAAATTCGAGGAGTTGGTAAATCTCTATGTGAAAGAGATTTTTCATTTTCATAGAGTTTCATCTACTATAGTTTCTGAAAAAGATCATCAGTTCACTTCTCATTTTTAGAGAGGATTTCAGGAGGAATTGGGATCTCACATCTAATTGAGTACAACATTCCATCTGCAATCATATGGGAAGACCAAAATATCCATTTATATTGTTGAGAATATGATCCTCACTTGTTTTATCGACATTGGTGGAGAATGAGACGATCATTTCGTTCTAGTTGAGTTTTATTGTAACAACAGTTACCAGTCGATGACCAGAATGGATTTTTTGAGGCCATGTATGGTCAGCATTGCATATCAATGTTGTATTGGCTAGATATTGGTGAAAGTTCCTCGATTTTACCGAAAATGGTTCAAAATAAATTAGAAAAAAATTCAATCAATTCCAAAAAAATTTGTTGACGGCACAAAGCTGATATAACTCTTATGTTGATCGTCCTCATAGGTTATTGTAATTCTTAGTTAGTTACAAGGTTTTCATGAAAATTTTACCTCATTTGGGTCATTGATGGATTAGGAGGAAATGAAATCTTTATCCTCACTTTTTGGGGCCTTTTTTGGTTATTGAGAAGGTGGGAAAAGTTCATTACCATTTATAAATTCTATTGTAGCTGATGTCGATACTTAACGTGTTCCATGTATCTTAACTATGTAAGTATCTATCTGGTCTATCTCATGTGATGAGATGGAGTGATATTGAGGTTGAGCCTAATTTATCTATTACTTAATGAATAGTTAGGATATTCAATTCTGATACCAAGGTAATTCAATGGAGGGAAAAACATTTTTTCATGTGCTATGGCAATAAAGTTATGATTAACATGATACATGGGAGCATGAGGAACTGATGAGAGAGTAGTGGCTACACCTTTTTGGTATGGAAGATTCTTGATAGGATTTTTGGGGACATAAAGTTTCTATGGTGGGGAGGGTGTAACATCATGTTACTCTTCTTAAAGGTACATTTCATACCTTCTCATGGTTTTCCTTTTTCTTTGCCTCGATAGGGCTAATAAAGAATTTGTCGGATACCTGTAATGGTGATGTCAAAGATTTTTTGGATTCCCTACATAAAAACCTACTTGTTATGTAGTTTTCTAGATATTTACATGTCATGTAACATGGATTCAAAAAATGTTAATTATGATGATAATATATCTAATTTTTATTAAACGATGATGGGTTTTTTTGGTGATTTTGGGAATGTTCTGTTATACATCATGTTATTGGGTTAAATATCATGTAAATTCCAAAAAAAAATTAAACAGGATTATCATCTAAAATACCTATTTATCCTTTAAATATTTATTTTCTCATAACCCAAGAGCCTTCTAAAAGTGTTTTTCAAGCTCTAAAACCCTTCTAAGTTGTTTTTATCGGTGATTGATCATTGTTGTTGTTGTGGTGTGACTTTCTAGGTAAGTGTTCTCCTTGTCTCTTTTTCTCTTTTTTCTTTTCCTCCTTTGAGTTTGATAGATCATATTGGGATTTATGGATCTAAACGTGGTGTTATTTAGTCTTGTTTCTTTTTTGAATTCCTAGATCTTCTATGCCTTCATTCTAGTGGGCAGTTTTAGTTGCTGTCGTTGTGTTTTTGTGAAAGGTACGTGGTTCTGTTATGATGTACAAATTTAATTTAACCTAAATTGATTAATTTCATTTCATTTTTTTTACATAAACTAATTTTATTGAAACTTATTTAAATAGTTTTATTAATAAAAACCCAATTTCACTAAATTTGGGGATTTTGTTTTGGAAATTTGGTTTTGGCACAAAATCGGGAAAACCCCCCAATTCTAGTGAATTTGTGTGCATTTGAGAAATTGATGGAAATTTATGAAATTAAAATTTATGAAATTAAATTGTGAAATTGGTTTATGAAAAATTGAAGAAATTAATATGATGAAATTAGTTTCACGTCTAATTTGATAAAAATGGCTTCACATGGTTTTTTTAGAAAATTTTTTGGTTTTATCATGGTAAAGGGAATGTTTTGATTAAAAACATGTAATTATTTTTAAATGGATAATTGGAATATTTGAAATGGAGAAAAGAATGAATTGTATTTTAAGGTTTCTTAAAGTAAATTACCCATCATAGACTTTTTATTAGATCACCTGAAAGAGTTAGTGAGTTATTTGGATGACACTTTACACTTTACAATGTTCCAAAACATAAATATAGCACGTCACATCCCTCAGGAAATGGTGATGAGTCCTCTTTGGCATGATTTCAAAGTGACATTTGTACATATTTCCATGTGCCGTTGAGTGTTGAGTCCATATAACATGGAACTATCATACGTTTTTAGTCATATGTCTATATTGCTTTCATTTTTGTATTTCAGATGAATATATTCTATTTTATAAAATCTTTTACATGCCTTAAAATTTAAAAAATATATTTTATAAAAAATTATTTATTTAAGATTTTTTTTAATTATTTCTATCATGTGAAATGTATTCCATCTTTTGAAATGTAAAGCATGATTTTCCTAATTATGTCTTTGAAATTCCAAATCTATTTATTTGAAAATTGAAAGCAATTTATTTGGTAAATTAAATGTTGTCATATATTATGGAATCCTTGGTGAGAACCTAATGAACTTCTATCTCACACCCTACATGTTCCTTAGGGTATTTTTATATTATCTTCTTATAGGTTTGAGAAACAGTAAAACACCACTTGGAGGTGGTTCTAACTATTGATATGTGGACTCGGAGAGTTGCATTAGTTGGGTCATGGGTTATTCATTCAGAATTTTGGTACTTTTCTATAGTAATTTGGGTTTTTCATATATTTTTGACTTTTGGTACACTTCTCCCAATGGATTGTTTCTTATATGAATACTATCATGATATCCTACTTCCACAATGTTTGTAGAAAATTATTCCCAATCTCGTTTTGTATGATGTCAGGTGATAATCACCAACCTATGGGGATCCAGAACGCCTTTTGGGATATGTTAGGACCTACTGGGGTATCGAGTTACCAGGGTACCTAGGCTGGTTCATGACATATCAGCCATAAATTCTCAACTCTAGTTATTTTTATTTATAAAATGAAAACATCATCTGTGAGGTGTTGATTTACCAACTTCATAGATAATGAGTTTTAGTTTTTCAATTAGGCCTTAAAGTCGAGTCATAAAACCATTTTATTGTTAAAAAACATTAATATATGTAATAAAACATATATAATTTTTTTAACTATTATATATGCATGACATTAATTCATAAGACAAAACTATTTTTTGATGATCGAAAAAAACTCCAAAATAATAAAATTGGTTACCATTAATGATTTATATAAGGAATCATCCTCATAACTAAAAAATGATAAATAAAACCACTAAATGTTCTAGAAGTTCATTAATAACATATAATTCCAATTCTAGAGAACTATTTTCTATTTACATAATCTTTTGGGAATCTATAAAAGTGAACTAAACAATAAAACCAAGGAAATGAACAATCCCAAATAAAAAAATTGAATCTTATAACTCATATAAAAGGGAATAAATGAACTTAATAAATTTATAATAAATAAAATACATGTTTAATAGTTTAATAATTAAATTATTAATGAATCTAATTTCATTATCTAGGACATTAAGAAAATGTGCATAACACTTTCATATATAAGGTAAGGGATTCCCCCGAACCTCCATTTTTCAATCAGGTTATGTTTTCTCACTCTATACCCAAATAAAATTCTTAATTTTTCTTATGTACTCTTCCTAAACTCTGTTTGTATGTACTAAAGATATTAACATATCTAAATTATTCTTTTTTATGGGGAATATATGTTTTATAAGGTTTCTTTCTCAATTCCTCCTGATAAGCAATCCCGATTAATGGGAACTTCTGAATTTCTTACCCATTTTCAAATCCACTCCATAATATATATTAATAATAGAATATATTTCTAAAAAAACATTTTGTCATGAAAAAATATCTTATTTTGTCTTGGGTTTTATGAAAACAATAAATACTTTGTCCCCATTAAAGGCTTTTTTATATTTTCCCTTAAATCGCACTGAAGTGTCCTAATTCTAAATTTTCTTAAAAACTATTTGTACATTTTTTCAATTTAGTTATACTTCACTAATGCCTCAAAAATAATTTCACTATCCTTCACTTTTATCTATAGAATATACGTGTCTATTGTCTGATTTTAGGACAAATAAAAAATGATTTTCCAAAAAAATCTTTTTTCCAAAAGTAAAAAAGTGTATTTATATCAATAATTTATTAATGAATTTATTAGAGTATTTTAATCTATTCCAATACCATTTTTTTAATCTTATATATAATTGATATTGATATCTTATGTTACCATCTACCATATTTTATTGAATTTTTTATAATTATTTTTACTCAGGATTCACTATCTTGATACTGTTGGCCATATTACTCTGGATAGTTTACTAATTGTGGATAATATTTTCATTTGATATGATAGTTTCAATATGAATGTATATATAGATTATGTATTTCCCCTTTCATAGGAGGAATTAATTGGACATAGTAATTGAATTTTGGGGCCCTCCATTGCCCCTCGATGCATCATTGGGTCTCATTATACAAACTAGACCTTGTTTTTACCCATTTATGTATGTTTTCTTGAAAAATAATTCAATGTAGTTCTATAATGACTAGAATTATTCATTACCTCATTATGGAAGTAGTAATTTATAATCCATTTTATTATTCAACTAGGTGAATATCCATGGTTGAGTTTTATTCTCATATGATTATTTATATAGAATTATTTTGATTAACTTTTATTCCTTCCATATTATGTTCAAGTTTATATTTTAATAACATTCATTATTAGATATTCACCTTTACTAATTATTTATGTTATAGATTCTGTTGTATTTTTTACACATAATGAGCATCTTAGGTTACCCCTTTCTTATATTTTATTTTTTCCCCAGGATTCAAAGAAGTATATTATGAATGAATTTCATGTATAATAAATGTGTTTAGGGGTGATTCTAACGGAGTTTATATGATGATTTTCTTATCATTATTTAATATAAACCTTATTATTTTATCTAGTTTTCCAGATAGAGTATACTATTTTGTCTTTTGGGATGTGATCGCTTGTTTATAGTACCAATGAAATAATGTTAAGAAGATACTTTGAGCTACTGGGGTCAGTTTCTTTATATCTTAGTACAAAAAAATATTTGGATAGTCTTAAGAACCTTCTATTTCCTTTTAATATTCTATTAATATTAAATTTTAAACTATTTTATTCAAAAATAAATTCAGTCAATTCCTTCATCTCATTCAGCAACCTTGATTATTCTTTCGCATGAACTGATTCTTTTTTTCTTGAATATTTATTATCATTTTTAAAAATCATGATCTCCTTTTAAAACATGTAGATACTTTAAGGAAACTCCTTGAGTTATCGCATTAATATAAACTATATTTTAGTTTCATTGACAATTTAAATAACATTACTTTCATCACTAGTGAATAATTTCACATTTACTTTAATAATCAGTAGTTTTTCATCAAGTTCATTAGAAGTATCAACTTTTTTAGCTTTTTCACTGCAATAAAGAAATGATGAGAAATTTTTCTTTCTATATTTATAGAAATTATTACCCATTACTTAGTTTGAAAACATTAATTTATCAAATTTTTGTATCTTTCATCTTAAATAATATCCTTAGTCTCTCTTCCTCACCCTAATTAAATTCTTATTATTTTAAATTTGGATATTTTGTTACAAAATATATATTAGCTAAAACATTGAAACACTGAAGTGGAAGATTCCCCATAAAATTACATTTTCTATTCTCACAATTATAGACATGATTTGATATAAGTATATCAAAATTATCCTCAATATCTTATACTTCATTAGAATCTTTTTCGTAAAAAAAATTTTATTTCTTACACCTGTGTTATCTTGATGCATTAAATTAAATTTAATTTTCATTCTTTTATTTCTTGTTGAAAACACCTCCCTTTTAAATTTAATTTAAAATAATGATATTATATAATCCATCCAAGGGAAGTATACCAGGATTGATATCTTATAGTGTTGAAACATTAGCATTAAACCTGTCTAATATAATTTTTTAGTAACTTCTATAAAATTTTTGTATCATCTAGTTTTAAAAAATCCCTTAAATATGATCACAATCACATTTACTTGAGTTAAAATTTCATCCATAGTTTCATTATCCATCACTATGATATTTTCATACTAAAACCTCCAAGCCTATAGTTTATCTTGATTCAACATTTTATTACCTACATAAATATTTTCTAATTTATCACAGATACATTTATTTGTGTGGAATAATTAACAATTCAAAAAATAATTTTTATAAAGATATTAAATAATTGTATTCCAAGATTATACATTATTCTTAAGGTCTTTTCATGCAGTTTTTGTGACAAAAAAACAATTAGAAAGAGGAAAAAATCCATCAATTTTGGACCTAAACACATCCAAACTAATAAATAAAAATTATAGTAGAAACAAACAATTAAAAATATAATAATTTATTCTATTGAAAGTGGGAATTACCTTTTTGTTCATTGAATTTTGGTTTTCTAAATTTAAATCAAAAATACATTGCCAACTTCCTAAAACATAAAAGAATAATTTCTCTTTAAAATTCAAACAACAAATTGAATTTTTAGAAAACAATAGCTATGGTACTACTATAAAATTCACTCAATGTAACACCCTAATATTTTATATATGTAACATTTGAACTAAATTTTATGTATTTGATAAATTTCTTTACATGTAACCCCAAGAATAGATGAACTCATGATATATAATATATTTATAACCTAGTAATTAGATTAAAAGATATGCAAAGATTGACCAAATTATAAAAAATATATATATAGAAATAATTTCATTAATTCAAACATATTGAATAATTCATAATAAAAAATAATTAAATATTTAATTAAATCATGTCTTATTTAAAAGAACAATTTTTTGAAGAAATATAATTTCATACGTGCTATTAATATTTTATATAAAAAAATTTATCAGAAAAATATTTTTATAAAATAAATACATAATTTATATTAAATAATTCATAATAATTCATAAATTAGTTATCTGAAGTTTTGGGATAAAAATAAAATCATTTAAAGGTAAAAAGAGTAATTTTCATAAAACTATCTTTATCTATGCAATGTGTTTTTAAAATAATAAATTATATAAATCATTATAGATCAATGGTTTTAATGAAATGAATGAGTATATATTCAATTAAATATTTTAACATTCATTTTATAGTTTTTATAAAGAAACTAATGAAATTGAATTAATTTTTATGCATGAAAATGTAGTTTCTAAAAAATAGGTTTACATTGTGTTTCCCACACTTATATTAAAATTAATTTATGCCACCTATAAAAATAATAAATTTGATTAAATATATTATATGTTAAAATAAATAAATTAAAATAAATTATTCTGACCAAAGTTTTTTTTCATAATGAATATCAAAAACATTAAAAATTTGTTACAGCGATTAAGGTTAAAATGGGTTCACCAAGAAGTTAAATTAAGTGTTTAGGGAAATATTTCCATATAAAATTATATAATTATAATTTATTGAAAATTTTAAAACCAAATATTATCTTAAATTTTAATCCATATACATTTATAATAAATAAACTTGATAAATACATTAATTATATTTAAAATTTTAGTTAATTACAAGTATGTTTTCACCCTCACCTATTAAAGGGAACCTCCTCTACACAATTATTAAAAAAAATTGAGCCTTATAGATCATAAAATTCATTCCCTAATACCTTAATGTATTCATTAACTTCATCACATATCCATTTTTCTTCTCCTGAGACCAATATTACAACGGTTAAGGTGTGATCCAATGGTGGTCTCTCAAAGAAGTGGTATAAATCTTAACAAATCTCTTTCAATTTTATTTCTACTCGCACCTCTAAAATTGTTGAATATATCATAATATTGTCAATATAGTATTATAAAAATAATTATATAGTATTATGATGATGGAAAAACTTTTTTTCACCTCTTTTCCATCAAATGGGAAGTGAAATTATCACGTGTGCATATGTGTGGACTACGGCCCCCACATTGAAATATGATTTATTTTCAAAATTGCCTCACATTGATGGATGTAATGAAGGATTTAATAAATATATATGATATTTATGACATAATTATGATTATATAGCGATAAAATATTATTTATCTTTCTTTTATTCTTTTCATTATAAAATGAAAACAACGTTCATGTGTATGTTAGGATTACCGTCTCTATGATCTTTATAATTCATTTTTCTATGTATAAATTTTTTATGTTTATAAAAATCAATATAATGAATATATATGATATTTATATCATGATTAACATTATGTATAAGATTTATCCAAGATCAAAGTATAAGGACTATAACTTATGAACTGAAACTTACATGAATAATGAAACATTTAACTCCAAAAAATGGGGATTTAAATAAATAATTATCAATAAATAGGTATTGAAATGTTATAAGTGGATTATATAAGATATTATAATTATTTATTTTCTTATTTTCTTATTTTTTATAATTATAATAAATTTAAATTTATTATACCAGAGTTTTTATTTCTTACGAAGAAATTCTAACTTAAAGATGGGTTTTATATTTCAATCTCATTTTTACTAGGACTGTTTATACTTACATTTTTAGGACTAAATTATATGATTTATCTCTATTAAATGTCATGTTTTTTATTCCCCTCAATTTAATTTTGGATATTTCATTTTTCTCATTGTATTTTCCTCTCTTTATGTACTCAATATACCATAAGAATGTTTTTAAGGAAAAATGACATTGTTTTCCAATTCAATCGAGAATATTTTGCTTTTGTGTCAATATTTTCAAAAAAAATGTTTTAAAGAATTTTTTGATATTTTATTATGATTTATTAAAATCATTATTAACCATTTCTTAATTTATATAAAAAAAATTAATGGAATCTTCATTTCATTATCTAAACTTGGTACTTTTTACCAAATATATGAATTAGATATTTATTTTAACATGTACCACAAGAAATTATTTGTATTCCATTATGATTAATCTTTTATTTGTAATTTACATAATAATTATACATGATTATTTTAATATAAAATTTCCTATCTAAAATTTTGGAATTTTTTTAGTTGAAATGAGTGGTATAAAAATGAAAAGGCTATTTTCAAAATAAATATATATATATATATTGATATTTTAAATCCATTTTGATCTATTATATAATCCTTTTATTATACTAATGCTTGACTGGGGATATAATCCAATGATACCATCATTATTCTTTATTTGGATGGTTTTTTATTGTGATGATGAAATTTGGATGAAACCCATTTTCTTTTCCATTTGTTAAGCTATAATGGAATGAAAAATGCTTTAATGCCCTTATGGAAAACATATGAATGGATTGGGATTATGTGAATAATAATTCAGTTGTAGATATCCAATTAATTTGTTAAATATTAATGATTATGATCTCAAAGGGTTTACCAGATGTTATCCTAAGCATAATTAAGGGTAAATAGAAGGTTATATGAAGCATAAAAGAGGGTACATAGGATTATATCCCAAGAAAAAATAAATTAAATGAGTGGTTATAAAAATCATAACTTTTGATGAATGTATTAGTGTTTATAATTGACATTATATTTGTACTATTATGACAATTCCACACATTATGCCAATATTTTTTTATATGATCTTATGAAAATTTTATAATCTCATAGATCATTTTATTATATTACTTTATGATTCATATCATATAAACATCAAAGAATTATTTCATGACTCATAATTATGATCTCTGAATTGTTTTTTATGGTTTTAAAATGATAAGATCATGTTCTCATGTGATTATGCTCATGTTATGCATATATAGTCATTGTCATCTCCATTGTTTACCCTTATTGATCATCGGAGCTCGCCCTTTATTTTGTTTCATTTTTTCCATGATATAATGAAGGGCATTAATTATGATGTGTCTACTAAGGGTGATAGATATGGAGAACATGGTGGGAAATGATGTATCTATTTTATTGACTTGTTTTTTATGTATTAATGTTTCTAAATACAATAAAACAATGTAGTTATTGTGTATATTATAATGATATGTAATTAATATTCAGTGAATAAGATGTATTATTTATTTATAAAAATCATGGGTCATCTCAGTTGGTATTATAGAATGTTTTGGTTATTTTTAGAAACTAGGATGAGGAAAATTTATTGAGAACCCTTAGGATAAGATAATGTGTTGTAGAATATAATATGCTGTGGTAAATAAAATAGTGTGGTTTTTCTAGAAAATACATCATTAACTGAATAATGGAATGTGGATTTGTTTGTGGACTAGATGCACCTATGGGTAATAAATATGAAAGTGGGGGATTCAGTATTACCTTGATCTTCACTGGTTCACGATGAGTGGGCCTAAAACAACACACTTGGATAGACACTCTTGAGGGATATCCTTGGGTTAATTAATATTTTTTTAAAACCCATTATAAAGGATTTGAACAAATTATAACCAAGGATGACTTATGTTAAACCAAAATTTCCATATATTAAAAATAATATGTCATGATTTAGACATACTATAATGATTTTCATGATCATATGATCTCCCCCTATGATTATCGTTGCTAGAACATTTCATTTGGTTGTATTCAATTTCTAGAACCATAAGGAACCATGTTAACACTGAATGAGATGGGAAATGAAATGATTTTCCACATGGGGAAAAAATTTTATGGTAGATGGAATAAAAATTATCATTAATATGATTAAACAAGTTTCTCAAGCCATGAATTGTGATGATCATCCAAATGAGTAAAGGAGGTAACAATGTTATGTAGATTCCTTCATGAGGAAATTTTGACCTTCCTTTTATGGTTTCATTGATCCCACAATTTATGATAAATCAATCAGTAGCGCTGAAAATATATTTTACATTATCCAATGTTTAAATCATTAAAATTTTATTTTAAATGTTTACCATTTAAAAATATATCTTATTGAAGTTTAAGTCTTATCAAGAACATGAAGAAATTAACTCTATATTGTTGGATGAGTTTATAAGGTTATTTTTCAGTAATTAATTTATTAGTAATCTTTATATTAAAATTGAGAAGAAATTCATTGAGAGAAATCATAAGGATAATGAATCCATTATTACCTATGAAGAAACTTTTACATGGAGTCTGAGGTATGTTAGTCGTGTTATCATCTAGCCTGAAAGAATGATTGATAAACACTTCAGTGGCATAAAATAAATCACTTTGGGGGATATATACATTATAAAATTTTGTAGCTATGAAGAAATCATTTAATATAGTATAAATGTTGAAATGGATATTATATTCACACATCCATCCCTTGGTTTTGATAATAAATGAAATATGGAATTCAAATGAAATTTTGAAAATAAAAAAACATGGAGGGAAGAATATGAGTCTTCATTTATCTAAGAAGTTTGGAAAGAAACATGTTAGAAATTTTTATAAGGGGGATAGTAAAGGCTTTATGTGTGGAAAGTAAGGTCGTAGAAAAATATAATTTATAATTGATGGTAAGAAATTAGATGATGATACGAATGGAGAGAAAGATCCACATAATACACCACCAACACTCCATTGTTTCAAATGAATGTAGTATGGTAATTATACTAACCTATGTTTGAATCTAAGGGTTAATGATAGTGGTTCATGTTAGTAACCTCTTAAGCCTAGAGACAAATGGAAAACTCATGTGATCACTATTTCTGATGTGGGTTACAAGATTAAAATGGTGAAAGGTTTAATTAACATCCACTATATAATTATGTATTATTTGATCCTATATCTACCCACGTATTTATATCTAAATATTTTTCAAATGATATCACATTACCCATTCAACTATTATATGTTGAATTAGCATTAACAACTTCTAATAGTATGATAATCACATCTCAAGTTTATGAATCTTCTTCAATTGAAGTATATGGGAATTTACTTATTGAAACTCTCATAATTATCCCTCTATTTGAATTTTATGTTATTTTTGGAATGTGTTAGATTTACTTATATAAATCACATATCAATTTCTAAGGAAGGGTACTCGCATTTCATATTCAGAACTAACCAATGATGGTCTATTGGTGAAAGGATAAATATAACAATACAATGGAAATTACATTCATTGTATGGGTCATGATTCTTATTCAATGGGGGTATTTATCTCATATGGTTGGGAAAAACTCAACAGCAATGATATTCCTACTATATGGGAATTTTTTATGTCTTTCTGGAAGAGTTTTCTGGGATTCCTCCAAATCTTGAAGTTTATTTTTCAATAGAACTGATACCAAAGGTTATACATAATTTAAATAATCCATATAGAAAGGAAACAATTGTGTTGAAGAAATTGAATAATAAAAAATAAGCGAATGTTGATAAGGTATTTAATCAAAGATGTGTGTCACCATGGGGTGAACCTATTTTTTTGCATGTTATCGGCACAACGGAAGCGTTTGGATGGGTGTACCCAACATTAATTTTACCGTTAACAACGATAAAACCAAGATCTGTCACGATGATAAAACACTAGATTTTCATAATAGAACAAATAATGAAAAGGAAAAAATGGAAGTCCTAGGACCATATAGAGGATCATAAAATATTGGTTATAATTAATCCAATTAAAATATAACAATTACCTTGATGGAATTATCTCTCTGTTGATGCTTTCGGTCAAGATCCTATGTGATTTATCATTGAATCGCATAAGCCAAGTGTAGGATTCCTCTATCGGCGATCCACATGTGCTCCATGTATATTTGGACATCGCTGAAGGGATCTCTAGGTGCTAGCATAGAAGATCTATTGCTTGTGATTTCTAATGTTGAACACCATGAGAGATGCTTCCAAAGCACTCTCCTTGATATGGTGAAAGAGTATTTCTCTTATAACTTGAGAGCATTATTAGAGGAAAGGAATTATCTCTAGGATTCATATATTTTTTTTCTAGATCCTTTGTGCACAACCATAGATAATGGATAGCCTTGATGAGAACAATGTAATTGGGATTTATAATACTTAGAATGATAAAATGAATTAATTACCCCAAGGAATTTATTTATTTCATTTAATTCTTAGTAAGACCCCATGTATAATAAAAACATTTGACTATTATTATAACTTGACATGAAAACAGAAAATTACACCTAATTTTATATAATTAACTAAATAATATTTTTTCTCAAAAATCCCGATAAAAAACTACACGGTGTGTATATTAATATACATGGTTTGTACTTTTGTTTTTCCATTTTCCTTTATTTCCTCTACAACATTTATTAGACCTTCATTAATGAATACTTATTTCTTAATAAATATCACTAAATTATACTCTAATAAATATAATTTTCACCCAGAATATATTCTCTTGAATAACTAATGTCGAAATAAATGTGATCAGGAATCCCTGAATAATTATTAAACCACAGTCGAGAATAATCTTTATTCAACTTATTAAATGAATATTTGACTGAGTTACTTGGATACACATATTGTGTGACCCTCTAAGCCTCTTTTTTAGTGTCATTAAGTGGAGCCTGCCTAAAGTCCGACATTAGAGTCTAAAAACACACCAAGGTGCCCATAGAGAAAGAAGTTAATTCTGAAATGATGTTCCACCTTTTACAAATGCTTACCTTGTAATGTAATCCATTTTTCACAATATATCCAATCAAGAAGGTTTCATTCTAGTTCCATCAACCCATGTACTTGATTATTCTTTCTTTGGATTTTCTTAATTGATCTTGTCATGTACTCACCATGGCCATGGATTTATTTAGGCTATACCAATTTCATCAAAGGGAATAAGATATCAACTTCTATTATGGAACAAAAGGGAAAAATCCTTTCTTTCATTATCTATTAATGCAATATTACATATGAAACACCCAACATATCCTACCTAGCTGAAAATTGTGTGTCATCACAATTTTCATCAATACATATAAGTGTGTGATATTAATACTCATTAATAATAATCTTAAGGTCTAAGTACATGTACACCCATTCGTAGAGAGGAACATCCAATGACATAATGTAATGTGGATTTCCTATAGGTGGGTCTAATTCTTATGATATCCACTGGTATATTACCAAGGTTTCACACCATGAGAAGGTGCCTCAAAGTATTATGAATCATCACGTTTAATAGCTTGTATTATTTGTGTCCCTTAAATAACGTCATCCATCCATAGAACATATATTTAAGAATAGTTTTATGGCTCTTCTGGGTTCTCATCATAGCAGGGATCCGTTTTGACCCGTTAGTACAATAGATGTCCTTAGAACATTATCAAATGCATTTTCACAAAGAAGTACAATCATGATGTGATAAGTTATTTGTTAATATTCAAATCTATAAAGACAATTTTATCATAAAGTAAAAAGTAGTAAGTTCTAGGCCACCAAATCAGACATTGTTTTTGTTAAGAATAATAATGGATCAATGAAACTCTATATTAATTATTTTGAACTTAACAAGATTACAATCAAGAATAAGAATCATATTCCCCATATTATTGATTTTTACAATCAATTTTGATGAGATCAATAATTTTAAAATATTTATATTCATTCTTGATTCAATTAATTAAGGGTTAAAATTGAATACAAACACAAAAAATAATTTCTTAGAAGGTATGTACACTATGAATATTTAGCGATTCCATTTGGCCTTATAATTCAACCACTATATTTATGGATTTAATGAATAGGTGTTTTGTAGATTACATTGATTAGTTTCTGGTAGTATTTATAGATGATATTATTATATATTCCAAGTGTAAGTAAGAGTATGAAGATAATATGAGGAATATTCTAATGACCCTAATAAAGGATAAGTTGTATGAAAATTTTACCATGTTTAAATTTTGTCTTTATAAAGTTTCATTTTTTTGGGTCGTATAATATCAAGTGGGGGTATATCAGTGGATCCATCAAAGATGGAAGTTATTGAAAATTGGCCCATAATAACTATTATGACAAAGATTCATTGTTTTCTTATATTTGGTTAAATATTATCAATTCACAGTGAATAATTTCTCATGGATATATAATCCACTCTCTAAGTTAACTTGGAAGGGATTCAAGTTCATTTGGGCTAACGAATGTGAATAAAATTTCAAGGTACTAAAGGGAAGGATGGCCTGTTCATTTATTCCCAAACTACCCAATGGTGGAGAAGGATTTTTTATCTATAGTAATTCATCAAATAATGTTCTATTATGTGGTATCATGAATAATTATATGGTGATAGATTATTCCTTATGTTAATTTAATGTTCAAGAACAATATTTCCTAACTCATGATTTGCTGTTAGTAGTGGTATTTTTTGAATTAAAAATATGGAGGCATTACCTTTATGGATAATAGAGTGACATATTTACTAACCATAAAATTTTAAAGTATATACTTACCCAAAAAGAGTATAATGTGAACTAAAGGAGATGGTTGGAATTTATTAATGATTATGACTTCTCAATACACTACCACCTTGGAAATTTGAACTAGGTGGTTGATACTCTAAGTCAGAAGAACAATTCTAGTTTTTCCATGATGAGGATTGAGATAGATCCAATATTTATGGATTTGAAGAATATGGACCTTGAAATATGGAGTAAATGGTAAATATCATATCTTTATCAAATGAATATTCTACCATCTACCATTGTGAAGATTAAATAGGCACAAAAGGAAAATGTAGAGTGGAAAAAGATGGTAAGAAATGTTCCAGATTCTATCCTTGATTGTGATGGAATGATAAGGATCAAGAATAGATTATGTGTCTCATAAATACTACACTTAAATAAGAATCTATTGGAAGAATATCACGTCTTATCATTTACTATTTATACTAGATGTATGAAGACATATATAGATTTAAAAGAGTATTGTTGGTTGGAAAACATAAAGAGGGGTATTACATAGTTTGTATCTCGGTGTTTGGTATTCCATAATGATAAGGATTGTCAAAATAAGTATAAGTGGATGTTAAAACCATTACCCAAACCCGAATAGAAATGAATAAGCATCCCTATGGATTTCATGTCGAACTCCCCAAAATGTCTAAAAACCATATTGGTGTTTGTGTTTTAGTCTTTCACCTTAAAAATTCATCACATTTCATTTATAGTAGAGAATAAATCTCTATTTATCATCTTTCCAAGATATATGTTTAGAATTTGGTAATGTTTCATGGTGCACCACATTCAATTGTATCTGATCTTGAATCTAGATTTTCCTCAAATATTTATTTAAGTTTTCACTAAGATCTAGATATAGAGTTTTGTGTTAGAACTACTTATCATACCTAGAGAGATGGTTAGTCTAAATGAATTATTTAAACTGTATAGGGTATTCTAATATCTTATTCTCTATATTTCAATGGTTTTTGGGATCAACACTTTCCTCTTGTTGAATTATATTATAACAAAATATTTCAATAAGGCATTCATATGGATCCTTATAAAACCCTCTAGAAAATGGGATGAAGTTTTAAAATAAATATATTGGGACCTGAGATGGATAATGAAATTTTATAGAAGGTTAGATTTATTCATCAATACATCAAGGTATCTCAGAGTTAATAGAAGGTTTATGTTGACAATCACCTTTAAAATATGGAATTCAAAGTTAGTGAGAAGGTATAACAATTAATTTATCCACAGAAGAAGGTTATGATATTTTTAAATAATGTAAATATGATACATATATATATATAATCCATTTAAATGTTCTTAGTCATATTAGCATGGTTTCTTATCAGTTGGTACTCCCATTAAACCTATCTCAAGATCACAATGAGTTCCATATATCTCTCTTGAAGAAGGAAATACCATATCCTTTACATGTACTGATCTAGGAGGTTATACCACTATATCATGACATTTTATATGAATAGAAACGAGTAGAAATATTAGATTTCTGAGATAAAGTGATAAAAAACTGTATAATCACGTGGTTAAATTTCACTAGAGGAATCATAAATTTGAGGAAGTTAAATGGGAATATAAAGATGTGATGAAGTAGAGATAACCACATTTTTTTTATTAGAGTAATATAATTTCAAGGGAAATTTTAATTTTTAGGGGGGGTATAATGTAACACCCTAATATTTTATATATATTTCCTATCAAATAAATTTGAAGTATTTGACATCTTCCTTTAGAGGAAGCCCCAATTCTAACTGAACATGTCATATATTAAACCTTTATACCCAAGTCATATGATTGAAGGATGTGAATAGAATTAGCCAAATTATGATATATATATATATATATAATTCAAATTTATTTTGTTGACCTCACCTATTTTGATAATCCCAATTATCTTTCATATACATTAATAATATCAATATACTATTTTTCAATATAGTAATTCTTTCAATCTGTGCTCAAGATGATAATAATATTAAAATAATCCCTGAGATTTGTTATTCTTTTTTATCCATGTTTATATGAGTTATGAAGTTCTTCTTACCCATTCTGATAAGTTTTGCATAAAATAGATAAGTGTTAAGTCACTAGTCTGTGTTTAGCTACAGCTACCGGTACTCAGTCTACAGATAGACTTAGTCTACCGATAGACCGAGTCATCGATACACTAAGGTTACTGATATGTACAGAGCTACCGACAGAAAAACTGACCAGAGCTACCGATAGACTTAGTCTACCGATAGACAGATCCAAGGATAATCCAAGTCTACCGATATGTGTAAGTCCACCGGTAAGTAAGTCTACCAACAGATTCAGTCTACCGATACAGAACACTAAGAGCTATCGATACGAGCTACCGACTGGACTAATGACACACAGGCGACTGATATGAACACACACCATAGTTACTGGTAAGCAGATACAAAGTTTACCAATAGAAAAGACAAGATACCAATTGAGCAACAGCTACCGATGAAGCAACAGCTACCGATGGAGCAACAGCTACCGATGGATCAAAAGATACCGATAACAAGAGATACCGATGGAACTAAAGTCCCCGGTATATGAGCAACCGATGAAAGTTCAAAAGAGCTACTGATGGAAGGTTTTGCGACACAAATTCCATTGTGCACATCTGCCAATAAAACGCTACTAATGCTTGACCAACCAATTAAACCCTATACTCTTCATACTATTTATTTATTTAGCTAACGTTTACATTTGATGGTTTTAATGTATTTAATGTTATTTAATTATTTCTGTTTCATGTTAGGGAACCGTACCTAGCACCCAAGCTAAAGGCAATTATTCTTTTCTACCGAAGCTAAAAGCTATAAGGGGGTGGAAAGAGAACACTAGATTGATACGCGTATGCGACACAAAAAAGAACACACTGGATATATACAACAAACATCAAGGAACTAAGAGGACACATGAAGGGTGAAAGATCCAAGAGCTGAACAAAATTCAAATGTGGAGAATTTTTATTTAGTCTACATCCATACTCTAAGAATCTTGGACATACACGAAGAAACTTATTTTAGAGGAGAACACAAGCTGCATCTTGAGTGAAGAACTACAAAAAACACTTTATGCACTCAGGATGATAAGCTGGACCAAGAATCAAAGAAGAAAACGACACTCTGTTTTTTGAGAAAAACCAGAGAAGGACTCAGAATCTTTTCTGATAAACCAAACAAGTCCAGAGATGCACTGCTAATCACTAAAGCATTTCTAAACTCAATCATACTTCTCTTAATGATTATATCTTTATATTTTGACCAGTGTGTGTACCCTGTTTATTTTACACACACACTATCTCCTATGCTAAACTGGAGGATTCTTAAATCCTCATTCAAACTCCTTAACTCTTTTTTTTTCACTGTGGATAGTGGTAGAGGTCGAGTCAGACCGGAACATCCTGTGTGATGTTGTTTGTTTTTTGCACGAAGAACTGTGGTAGAGGTCTTTGGACCTAGACAGTAGTGTACTATTGTTGATCCCCGATCCAGGGTGTGGATCTATTTATATAAATTGTTGAGAGGACAAAGTCTCGGATTGAGACTGAACCTCTTGGTTAACTTTGTTGTGCATTTCAATTTAAGTCTATAAGTATACTATGCATTTATTTCATATGCCGCTGCTATTACGTTGAAATACAAAACTATTTTAAAGCAACATTGATAGTTAAATTAGCAAGTGTTTATACTTATTGTAAACCTGTAAGTTAGTTTCAAAAGTTATTTTAATCTTCAAATTAAGTTAACTGGGACCAAATCAATCTTTGAGAAACTAATTGAACCTTTACACTCTGTATAGATTCACTATAGTTTAACTTTGTTTTTAAATTGGGGTATTTTAAAAGAAATATTTTTAACAGAATTTTTAACTGGAACTCAATTCACCCCCCTCTTGATTATCCACTCTGACCAACATTTGGTATCAGAGGTTTGTTTTTAATCAAGGATTTTTGAAATACTCTGTTTTTCAACTGTGATTTTAGTTGCATCTTTAAAGATCATAAATTTCTGTTAGTTCTAAATTTTATCTCTTTAAAACTATTTTATAAAATCTAGTTATGGATAATAGACTAGATGGTCCTGCAACTAACCGGCCACCTTTCTTCAATGGTGCAATCTATACCCAGTGGAAACTAAAAATGAAAATTCATTTTGAAAGAATGGGTTTTTGTATTTGGACTGCTATAGAGTCTCAATTTAAAATTCCAGAAACTGAAAGACCAACTTGGGATGAACCTACAAAGACTGCTTACAATAATAATTGTACAGCTATGAATGCCCTATACTATGCTTTAGGTGATGAAGAGTTTAATAGAATTTCTAGTTGTAAAACTTCTTATGAAATATGGGATACTTTGGTTGTTTATCATGACAGAACAACCAATGTTAAAGAACTTAGATTGAATACTTATACTATTAAATATGACAATTTTAAAATGAAAATTGAGGAACCTATTTCTGATATGTATCTCAGGTTTAATGAGATAGTCAATACAATGAGTTCACCTGGGAAATCTGTTCCAGCTAAGGAACAAATTATGAGGATACTGAGATGTATTCCAGAACGATGGAGAGAAACCTCTGTCTCAATCAGAGTGTCATGTGATATTGGAGCACTTCCAGTAATAGATCTTATTTGTAAATTAATGATGTATGAGGAAGAAATCAAGGTGAATAAGGGGAAGATGATGAACCTAAGAGAAAATCTGTAGCTTTCAATTCTACTACTTCCAAGAGTAAAGATAAGGAGAAAATGCAAATACCCACTGAGAGTTCAAAAAGTGAAGATTCTGATTCAAATAGTGATGCTGAGATGGCTCAGATAGCCAGGAGATTCAAGAAGTTTTATAGGAAGAAGAAATTATTCAGGAAATCTAACTACAAAGTAAAGTATGACAACAAGGGACATTGGAAGAAGGATTGGAAGAAAGCTGACAAGAATGATGAAATAGTCTACTATGAGTGTAAAAGGAAAGGACACATCAAGGCTGATTTTCCAAAGTTAAAAGTCAAAAAGAAATATGATTATAAGGAAAAGAAGTACAAGAAAGCTATGAATGCAACCTGGAGTGTTTCTGAGTAAAGAACAAGTGAATCAGAAGCAACTGATTCTGAGAAGAATCATGCCAACATGTGTTTCATGACCAACACATCTAAGGTATCTTTAGATTCTGCTGTTTTAAATTCCTATTATTTTGGAGATGATGCAGACTCTGATTCTTATTCTGAAAACCTGACTAGTGAGGAATTATTTTAATACTATAATATTCTAGAGGAGACATTCAATGAACTTAAAGACAAATATAAATCATTAAAGAAACAGCATGTTCTCTCTACTACTGTTAAAACCAAACTTACTATCGAAAAAGAGATGAATGCTCAACTGTGAAAGGAAAATACAGAACTGAAAATGTCAAATGAGAAACTTAAAAAAGACTTAGAGAAGTTTACAAATGGAAAGGATACACTAACTAAAATTCTAGATAAGAAATTGGCACCAAAATACACTACTGGAATAGGCTATAAACCTAGATAGAGACAGTTCACTAAAACTCAATTTATTCCTAAGTCTGGACAAAATTATGCTTATTCTAGTTCTGGAAATTCATATGCTTCAACTAGTTATTCATATGGTTATAAGTCAAATAATGTTTATTTTTCAAAATCTTTTGATTCTGTAAATTATATGTGACCCATAAGATAAATATGGGTACCTAAACCTTTGATTGCTAACCTTTCTGGTCCCAAGAAGATCTGGGTACCAAAATCATTTCCTATCTAGATCTGTTTTGTAGGAAAAGAGTTTAAAGAGTTCTCACAATAAGGAATGGTACTTGGACAGTGGATGTTCAATAAATATTTTTAGAGATTACTCATATTTCAAGAGTTTAATAAAGGTTGATGGAGGCTATGTCACCTTTGGTGATAATTCTAAAGGAAAAATCATCGGCCTAGGCCAAATTGGTAACTCTGATTTAGTTTTAATTTCCAAAGTTTTATTTGTTGATGGACTTAAGTATAACCTGTTGTGTAT
Organism: Viscum album; assembly: GCA_963277665.1. NCBI lineage: Eukaryota > Viridiplantae > Streptophyta > Magnoliopsida > Santalales > Viscaceae > Viscum > Viscum album. The sequence goes on from OY728137.1 coordinate 1,106,005,406, forward strand.
TTTTCAATTATGTGATGATGGATTTAATTTGAAATTTGAAAATGATTCTTGTAATGTTTTTAATTCTCAAAATGTTTTAGTATTTTCTGCTTTAAGGAATGAAAATGTTTATGCAGTTGATTTAAATTCTTTATCTAAGAAAAATGTTACTTGTTTAAATTCTTTTTATAAGGATTCATGGCTTTTCCACAGAAGATTAGGACACTGCAACATCTATTCACTTAGAAAATTAACTAGGAAGAACTTAGTTAGAGACCTAACTAAACTTGAATTGCCAAATGACAAAGTTTGTAATCCCTGTCAAATGGGAAAGCAACATAAAGTTTCTTTTAAATCAAAGAATGAAGTTTTAACTTCTCATCCTCTCGAGTTGTTTCACATGGACTTTTTTGGACCTTAAAGGGTTTCTAGTTTAAATGGGAAGCACTATGTCTATGTTTTGGTAGACAACTTTTCTAGATATACTTGGGTATACTTCTTAGCTCACAAAAGTGAAGCTTGTTCTTACTTTGTTAAATACTCCAAATTTGTAGAAAATCTTAGTGGACTTAAGATTAAAACCCTAATAAGTGATCATGGCCGTGAGTTTGAAAATCAAGAGTTTGAATCTTATTGCTCACACAATGGCTATAATCACAACTTTTCTGCTCCTAGAACACCTCAGCAGAATGGTGTAGTAGAAAGAAGGAATAAAACCCTTCAAAAATATCTCGAACCATGCTTAATGAATATGACCGGCCTATTTACTTTTGGGATGAAGCTGTGAATACAGCTTGTTATATTATTAATAGAGTCTTAATTAGACCAGTTCTTAAGAAGACCCCATATGAGTTGTGGAATAATAGAAAACCTAACGTTAGTTACTTTAGAGTCTTTGGCTGCAATGTTTTTATTCTTAATACAAAGGATAATTTGGATAAGTTTGCTTCTAAGAGTGATGAAAGAATTTTTCTTGGTTATTCTTTAACTAGAAAAGCCCATAGAGTATTTAATTAAAGAACCAAATGTGTGGAAGAATCTGTTCATATCAAGATTGATAAAACTGATCCACATGAGCCTAAAACCTCTCTTTAAAATCTTGAGGAAGATTTAAGTGTTCTGAACCATAATGATAAATCTAAAGAACCTGCTGTAAAAACATCCTGTTCTGGACATATTCCAGAATCTGCTGCTATGAATCCCGAACCTATAGATGAACCTGAAATTTCTAGTCCTACCTTTACTAGATCAACAAGGATTCTAAAGAATCATACTTTGGATGTTGTTGTAGGTAATCTTGATATAGGGACACATACTAGAGCTTCTCTGAGAAATCAGGTTGAACATCACACCTTTATTTCACAGCAAGAACCTAAAAATATCAATGATGCTATCAATGATGAATTTTTGGTAATGGCTATGCAAGAAGAGTTAAATCAATTTTAAAGAACCAAAGTTTTGAAATTAGTTGACAGACCTAAGGACACTTCTACAATAGGCACAAAATGGGTTTTTAGAAACAAAGTTGATGATTCTGGAAACATAGTTAGAAACAAAGATAGACTAGTAGCACAAGGATATAGTCAAGAAGAATGTATAGACTATGAGGAAACCATTGCACCTGTAGCCAGATTGGAAGCCATTAGGATCTTACTTGCCTATGTAGCTCATCTTAATTTCAAGTTATATCAAATGGATGTCAAAAGTTCTTTTCTAAATGGTTTTATAATTGAAGATGTTTTTGTTGAACAACCACCTGGATTTATTAATCCTAATTTTCCAAATCAATTTTTTAAACTTTCTAAAGCTTTATATGGTTTAAAACAAGCTCCAAGAGCTTGGTATGATAGACTTAGTAATTTTCTTATTTAAAAAAGTTTTACTAAAGGAATTGCTGATCGAACTCTTTTTATTAAAAGAATTTCTAAAGATGTTTTAATAGTACAAATCTACGTTGATGATATTATTTTTGGATCTTCCAACACTCTTTATGTACTGATTTTTCAAAATGTATGCAAAATGAGTTTGAAATAAGTTTAATAGGAGAACATAAATATTTTATTGGATTCCAAGTGTTTGAAAATAAAAATTGTATTATTTTGAATCAAAGTAAATATACAAATGATCTTTTAAAACATTTTGGTTTGGATAGTATTAAGGAAAGTGAAACTACTATGAGTACTGTTTGTAAATTGGATGCAGATGAAACTAGGAAACTAGTGGATCAAACCAATTACAGAGGTATGATTGGAAGCTTACTTTACCTTACTTCTAGTTGACCAGATATTATGTTTAGTGTGTGTATGTCTGAAAGATTTCAAGCTAATCCAAAAGAATCTCATTTACTTGCTGTTAAAATAATTTTTAAGTATCTTAAACATACTGTAAACTTTGGTTTGTTTTACCCAAAAGGACAAACCTTTGAGTTAATGAGTAATTCAGATGCTGATTTTGCTGGTTGCAAGTTGGATAGAAAAACCACTTCAGGAACATGTCATTTATTAGGAAAGTCCTTAGTATCTTGGTGTAGTAAGAAGTAGAATTCTGTAGCATTATCCACTACCGAAGCAGAGTACATAGCTGTTGGTATTTGTTGTGCCCAAATTCTGTGGATGAAACACACTCTTTTGGACTATGGATATGACTTTAGGCATGTGTCAATCAATTGTGACAACACTAGCACAATAAATATCTCGAAGAACCTTGTGTCTCACTCTAGGACCAAACACATTGATGTAAGGCACCATTTCTTGAGAGATCATTACCAAAAGGGTGATATTACTCTTGAGTTTATAGGCACTGAACATCAATTAGCTAACATTTTCACTAAACCTTTGAGATCGGATAGGTTAAGTTACATTAGACACGAGTTAGGAATGTTTAACCTCAATCGGTAGATATTCTCACCGATGTGAAATTCTCACCGATGTAAAATCATCACCGATGTTAAATTCTCACCGATGTGAATTTCTCACCAATGTGAAACCTCACCGACGTAACCTCACTGACATAAATTCTCACCGATGTGTGCTGTTTTAAAACTTCTTTCGGTCGCCAAAATCTGAATCGTTTTTACTTTATTTCATTTTATTTATTTACTTTATGATTCCTAAATGAGAAAACTAAAGTTCGAGCTACTTCTAAATCCACTGAGCCTCAAACCTTAACCCTCGAACCTTAGCTCTCGAATCCTTAGAGAACCCTAAAACCTTCGAACCAGCGATGGAAAAAACCAAAATTCCTACCGTCAGAGATGATTCTGTTGAGCCGAAAACAAAGAAGCAGAGGATCGAGCAAGAAGAAAGTGGTAGTGGAAGTGTTTCTAGAACTAGGTCTGGGAGACGACCAGTGAATCCTCATCTGCAAAATCGAGTTATTGTGATTGAAAAGAAGCTGTGTGTAGAATGGATGCTGCCTAGAAGATCCTTATTGCTCGAAGTTATTGAAGATCAAAAATGGGTAGAGTGTTTTTCGAACAACAATGGGCCTTACTTTCCAAAATTAGTGAAACATTTTTACTATTTTGTAACCTTTGAAGAATTAGAGAATGAAAATCGAGTAACCTCTTTTTTGAATGGAAAGGAGATGTCATTTTCATCTGTTTAATGGGGTGAGTTATTGAAAGTTCCACATTAAGGAGTATCTGGATATGTCGTGAGAGCCATGCCACCTACCAGTGATATTTTCAATTATGAGACTGCTTTGGAAGAGCTGACTGGTGATGAAATTCAAAGACAAGTAGTTGCTGCAGAAATGGATGGAGAGAACAGATTGTTATTCAAATTTGTTCAAAATGTCTTGATACCAAGGAGAGGAGACTTTTTCGATTTGAGATATCAGGATATCTATCTCCTCCACCTCTTAATACATTGTGTAAAGGTTAATTTGTGCAGATTGCTGATGCTTTAGATGGAAGATATGACAAAACCGAAATTGAAGACAAATTCCCTATTCTTTGATAAGTTGATCTATGTAATGATCAAGGTAAAGGGATTGCTGAGTCTCATGATGAGACAGTTGTAGTAAAGAATAACTTATGTATCACAACTATGGTTTTTAAGTACATTAAAATAAATTGCAACCCTTGGATAGGAGAATGGGTCAATGATGACCAGATGGTATATGACAAGTTTAATCCTGTGAATCATCCTTCAAGACCAAAGAATGTGAGGGATCCAAGTCTGGGTTATGATAAAGAGGATCCATAATACAGTGATGATTCAGAAGAGAAAGATTCCTCTGCTGATGAAGGAGGAGACCCTGACTTGCCTCCTAGCCCAGCTCCTGAAAATCTAGATCAACTTAAATTAGATAAGGAAGAAGCTGCTTTAGAGGTTGTTGAAGTGGCTACTATAGAAAATGAAGAAGATGTTCATGAGAGTGAAGCATATCTGTCATCTGATCTGAGCCTTAGTCCAGTTATTAGACAATCTTTAGTACCTTCTGGAGAAGAAAATTAAGTTGACATACCCTTACCTAATCTAGAAGACCCTCCTGCTGCTACAGTGATGGAATTGATAGTGGAAGATTCTCCTTAGGATGAAAGACATACTGAGAATGCTGCTGAGAATGCTGATGAGAATGATGTTATCCTAATTGAGGATGAACCCATTGAGGGGGAGCATCAATCTACATTTGGAAGTGTTATAGTGGTTGTTGGATTTAATGATGGGACAGAAGATCTGGTTTTGTAGTCTGTGGTTTAGACTATCCGGATTCAGATAATGAACCATCTCTGAATATAACAAAAATTGTTTATGATGTTGAATCTAAATTATTTCCTGAAGATGTGGTCAGAGTACATGACCTGGATAAGCTGAAGAAAAACCATAAGGAATTTTTTGTGGAAGAGGTAAAGAAAATGGAAGTTTCTATGGTATCTTCAATTCAATCAGTTATGACTGACTCTGTGGTCAGTTTAGCCTCTGAAAGAGAATCTGTAGCAGTTGAACCTGTTGATTTGGTTACCAAGGCTGATCTGGAATTCATAAAAGTTGAGCTGAAAGAATATTTTAGTGCATCAGTTGCTGAGATGAAGCAGAGTTTTGCGAAAGAAATGATTATGTTGGAAAGATCTTTTGAACTATCTCTTGCCTGTAATTTATCAACCTTTATGGGCGAAATAGTTGAAGAAGTTAAAGACTTCCAGGCTCAAGTTTCTAGACTTGAAGCAGATCTTGAAGCTCTAAAGGAATCTGTTGTTTCTTTACACTCTTACATGAGCTCAAAATCCCAAACTGATAGGGACATAGCTTATGTGAAGAGTGTTGTAAGTCAGATGGTTTCAGTATTTGACGGTTTCAAAACTTCTATGAAATATCATATTACAATTCAGGACTCCCAAGTTCAAAATCATATAAGTGGATTGACCAAAATCTTCAAAGAGACTATATCTTTCTCTGTTGGTTCTCTTTCATCTAAACCTTCGATGGATTTGAATCAAATTCGAGCTATGATGAAAGAGGATCTTGGTTCTGCCTCAACCAGTGGCTCTGTGGACTCATCTGAGCTTAGAAGAGTTGTTCTTTCTACCAGATATTCACCTAGAGAAATTATGAAGATAGTCCAAGACTACATGAGAGAAGCCTCTGCCTCTCACAAAGAATTAAAATAAAAGGTGGACTCCAATTTCTCCAAAATTTTCTCAAAGACCCAAATGACCAGTCATTTCAAGCTTCTGATTGAGAATATGAAACTGCCTATTTTCAATCAAGATTTCAGAGAGAAAGTTAGCAAGCTAAGATAATTGACTCCAGCATTGGATAAGTTTATGGAGAACAAGGATGACTTCATATCCGCTATGAAGTGAGGAGGAGGAATAATTATGGATTTCAGAAATCTGTTGCTGTATTTTCTATATGTTGATTCTAGGCCAGTAATTGTCCCTCCTGATTTTCCTACCTCTGCCTCCACTGCTTCTCCAATTTAGATAACTCCTATCCAAGCCATTCGAAGCCTCACACCTATGATCACACACAGGACTACTCAATACAGGCCAGACACAATGTCAGTTGCTCAGCCTCCTGTGGTCATTCCCAGAATTCCTAAGCCTTCACCAGAATCCTCACCACCTGAATCCTCTTCTGACCCCAAGGGAAAATATCATGTTGAGGATGTGGATTGATCAAGTGGCTGGACTGTTTGATAGGAATCCCATGTATTTTGTTTTCTGTCTCTGTACCTTTTTTCCACATTTAATACAAGTGATTTTATTCTATTCCTATTGTTCCTCTTCACTTTGTTATTTCCAACTTTTTGATTATCACAAAGGGGGAGAAATGTTTTACCATGATTTTACAAAGGGAGATATATTCATGAAAGGGGGAGAAATTTTATCTAAGAGCTATCATTCTTTTCCCATTTGATACCTCTGAATTTAATCTTCTAATATCAATGCCTTTACTCTCATCCTCTGATATCTTTTCATTTAGTTCTCTGATACCACTAAATTTTACCTCTGATATCATGGATTTTTCTTTTATCTCTGATACATTTAATTATATCTCTAATAAATTATGTTTTATACTGTACTGTTGTATCTAAGAAAATTGATTTTAATTATATATCCTCTGATATAATTGTCTTTAAATGATAATATTATAAGTTGTGATTATCAAAAAGAGGGAGATTGTTGACCTCACCTGTTTTGATAATCCCAATTATGATTTCATATACTTTGATAATCTCAATCTACTATTTTTCTATATAGTAATTATTTCAATCTATGATCAAGATGATAATAATATTAAAATAATCCCTGAGATTTGTTAATCTTTTTTATCCATGTTTATATGAGCTATGATGTTCTTCTAACCCATTATAATAAGTTTTGCATAAAATAGATAGGTTTTAAGTCACTGGTCTGTGTTTAGCTAGAGCTACCAGAAATCATTCTACAGATAGACAGAGTCATAGATACACTAAGGTTACCAATATGTATAGAGCTACCGACAGAAAAACAGACCAAAGCTACCGATACACTTAGTCTACCGATAGACAGAGTCACTGATAAGCCAAGTCTTCCGATATGCATAAGTTCAGCGGTAAGTATGTGTACCGACAGATTCAGTCTACCGATACAGAACACTAAGAGCTACCGATACGACCTTCCGACAGGCCTAATGATACACAGGTGATTGAAATGAACACACACTAGAGTTACCGGTAAGCAGATACAAAGTCTACCAACAGAACAGACGAGCTACCGATGGAGCAACAACTACTGATGAAGCAACAGCTTCCGATGGAGCAACAATTACCGATGGATCAAAATCTACCGATAACAAGAGCTACTGATGGAACTAAAGTCACAGGTATATTAGCTACTTATGAAAGTTCAAAATAGCTACCTATGAAAGGTTTTGCAACACAAAGTCCACCGTGCACATCTGCCAATAAAAGGCTACTAATGCTTGACCAACCAGTCAAACCCTATACTCTTCAAACTATATATTTATTTAGATAACAGTTACATTTGATGGTTTTAATGCAGTTAATGTTATTTAATGATTTATGTTGCATGTCAGGGAACCGTACCTAGTACCCATGCTAAAGGCGATTATTCTTTTCTGCTGAAGCTAAAAGCCATAAAGGGATGGAAGGAGAACACTAGATTGATACACGTATGTGACACAAAAAATAACACACTGGATATATACAACAAGCATCAAGGAACTAAGAATACACATGAAGGGTGAAAGATCCAAGATCCGAACAGCATTCAAATGTGGATCATTTTTCATTGGTCTACATCCATACTCCAAGAATCCTAGACATACACGAAGAAACTTATTTTAGAGGAGAACACAAGATGCATCTTGAGTGAAGAACTACAACCAACACTTCATGCACACAGGCTGCTAAGATGGACCAAGAATCAAAGAAGCAAACGACACTCTGTTTTCTGAGAAAAACCATAGAAGGACTCAGAAGCTTTTCTGATAAACCAAACGAGTCCATAGCTGCACTACTAATCACTAAAACATTTCTAAACTCAATCATACTTCTCTTAGTGATTCTATCTTTACATTTTGAGCAGTGTGGGTACCCTATCTATTTTACTCACACACTGTCTCCTGTGCTAAATTGGAGGATTCTTAAATCATCACTCAAACTCCTTAACTCTTTTGTTTCCCACTGTGGATGGTGGTAGAGGTCGAGTAAGACCTGAACAGCCTATGTTCTATTGTTTGTTTTTCCCACGAAAAACTGTGGTAGAGGTCTTTGGACCTGGACAGTAGTGTACTGTTGTTTATCCCCAATCCAGGGTGTGGATCAATTTTTATAAATTGTTGAGAGGACTAAGTCTTGGCTTGAGACTAAACCTCTTGGTTAACTTTTCTGTGCATTTCAATTTAAGTCTATAAGTATACTATACATTTATTTCATATTCTGTTACTATTACATTGAAATACAAAACTATTTTAAAGCTACTTTTATAGATAAATTAGCAAGTGTTTATACTTATTGTAAACCAGTAAGTTAGAATCAAAAGTTAATTTAATATTCAAATTAAGTTAACTGAGACCTAATCAATCTTTGAGAAACTAATTGAACCTTTACACTCTGTATAGATTCACTATAGGTTAACATTGTTTTAAAATTGGAGGATTTTAAGAGAAATATTTTTAACAGAAATTTTAATTGGAACTCAATTCACCCCCCTCTTGAGTATCCACTCCGACCAACATATTTATTGATTCCTAATAAATAATCATTGAATTTTTAATAATATAATTTCATGATTAAATGACAGATTTTTCTAAAGAAATGTAAATTTCTAGCTGTTATAATTTTTTAATATAAATAAAATTATTTTAAAATTTTATTTCAATAAAATATAATGATAATTTATATTAAAATATGATTAATAATTCATAGATTAGTTATCTAAAGGTTTCAAATTATGAAAAAACTTTAAAGGTAAAAAGAGTTATTTTTCATAAAACTACATTTATGTGCGCAATGTGTTTTTATAATAACATATTAAATTAATAATTATTGATTAATGTTTTTAATTAAATTAATATATTATATATTCAATAAAATATTTTAACATTCACTTTATTGTTTTTACAAGTAAATTAATTAAAGAAAAATTAGTTTTATGCTTAAAATGCATTTTTTTTTAAATGGGTTTTCATTATGTTTTGCAAATTTATTTTAAAAAAATCCTATACCAATTAAATAAATTGAATTTTATAAAATATATAAAATATTTTTAATCATAATTTCAAATTTTTTTAATGATTCCAATTTGATTTTTTCATAATGAACTGTAAAAACAGTAAAAATATGTTTCCATGGTTAAAGTTAAAACGGGTTCACATGATGTTTAAACTAATATATTAGGGTAATAATTCCACATAAACTTGTATAAATATTATTATTTGAAGATAATTTGACCTTATATTATCGTAAATGTTAATCCAAGTTTATTTGTAATTATTATACCTAATAAATACATTAATTATATTTAAAAACATCAATTAATTCCAAGTGTTCCCTCACCCTTACATATTAAAGGGAACCTCCTCTCCACTATTATTCATTGATTTTGATCCATATAGATTAAAAATACTAGAAATAATACCTTTATTTATTCATAAACTTCATTTTAGATCCATTTTTATTCTCATAAGACCAATCTTTCAAGGATTAAGGTGTAATCCAAAGGAGGTCTCTCAAAGAAGAGGTATATATCTTAATCAATCTCTTTTAATTTTATTTCTTCCAAGTTATCTAAAAACATTTTATCCATAATAATATTATTACTATAGTATCATAAATATACTCATATTCAATTATTATGATGGAAAAACTATTTGCCACCTCCTTTCCATCAAATGGGAAATGAAATTATCACTCGGGCATACATGTAAACTATCGCCTCTATATAAAAAGATGATTTATATTCCACCACCGGATCACATTGACGGATATAATTAATAATTTAAAAAATACCTATATTATTTTTGATAATATTATTACTTGGAAATCATAAAGTTTTATTTATATTTCCACATATATTTTCATTGGAAAATGAAAACAGTGTTCATGTGTATGTACAAATTGTTATCTTAATGAACAGTGTAATTCATGTTTATATCTATAACTTTTTTGGATAGTTATAAAAATGTATAAAATAAATATATATTATATTTATATCATTAATAACATGCATGATCTTATGGAATAATTATCAACATAAGAGGATTAAAACATCCAAACAAAAATTAACAATAAAAATGTAGTTGTTATCACACAAAAACAACGATTTAAATAATGAATTGTTAATAAATTGGGGATGAAATGTAATAATTGGGTCATATATATTGTTATAAGTTTTTATATTGGAATTTTATAGAATTATAATAAATTTAAACTTATTAATATAGTTGGTTTTAGTGATTATAAATAAATTCTAACTTGAGGTAAGGATTTTATGTTACAATCTCATTTTTACATGGATTGTTTTTGCTTAAATTTTTAATGATGAAATTATATGATATATGTAAGGGATAAGGTCTTCATGGATCGAACCTTTGTGATTTTTCTAAGACTGAGGAGCTCAGCTAAGGCTTAGAGGAATTTTGGAGGAGTAAGGTTCTCATAACCTAGAAATAGGAGGGCTAAAAGACGTGACCAAGACGTACATGATGTGACAAAGACGTACATGACATGTACCATTCGAGTTTCAGAAAAATAAAACAAAGCATTGAAGAGAGGCATTTTTGGATTTATTCAGCCACAAGGTGGTAAATGACATGATGCGGAGGTAAACATCATGTACATCCCTATCGTTGGGTGTTTTAAAGACACCCAGCTACTCAGGGTTTTCTAACCCTACAACTTGAGCACACCCCCTCTCGACCCCAGACAACTTGGATGAATCCCTCTTTAATTTTTGGATATTTCTTCATCCTGGATTGGTTCCCAACTTCCTCCTTTGATCCATATTCAATATGAGTTGTTGCAGGGATGGAGATTGTGATTCGTTACATTGATACTTTCTTGAGCGAAGAATATTGGAAACCTTTTGAAGTAGGGGATTTGTTTCTTCTCTAATTATTTATGTGTAATTGTATAGTTGATATGATTTATCCCTTTGATCACAATGTAAATGATCTAATTAAATACTTGAACAAGATTAAAATAATTTTTTTGATCACATGTTGTTGCTTTGTACCGTGATAACAATTTTCATTTTTATTTTCTAAATAGCGGGATATCTATGTTTATCCTATTAGCATGTTGTTATTGATGAAATTGGTAAAGAATGTAAATCCTGAATTAATTGATAATTAATTGGATAAAGATAAAGATTCATGTAAATGAATCTAGTTGTTGTTATTGTAATTTGATGTTAATCAAATTGATGCAGATGTGCATGGTTAATTAAATTGGTTGTTAAACATGAAGCATGTTAGTGCTTGTTGTTTAAAGGAATGTCAAATTAATTGTTTAATTAATTTGTGGTTACTATGATAGCTTTCAGTCTAGGTTTCTATAGTTTGGATCAATTAATAATGAATCATTTAATTCAAAATGGACTAAAGAATTGGTTATTTGATAAATGATAATTCCCTGTAGGGTTTTGAGTTACCCTCTTGCTTGTAAAGGCCAGGAGCCTTATAATTGAAGCTGTGGGACCTCATTACCTATGAAGGAAAAATTCCTTGTTTAGGTCCAAGATCCTAGTTTCCTTGTTGTTTCCTACTACTTATGTTGTGATGTGAGCCTGGATAGCTTGTGTGATATTTTGGGACAGGGAGGCCCATTGGTTGTGATAGTAGTTGACACATAGAGTGGGAAGATGCATCAGTTTATGAATGTGGGTGTTAGGGAGGATATTGAAGATTATGGAATGGGTTGGATGTGAATGTTGGAAGATTGGTGAAACTTGTTGGTTTTTTATCTACTTTACTTTCCCCACAGCTTTAGGTAGCTGGTCTTGCATACACTCCTTCCAAAAGAGGCAAAGAAGCGTGTGGTATTCCACGGGCTTTCCATTTTTAGCTTCTCAAGGATTGATGGGTATATTATCTCGATATAGGTGAAAAAGACTCGATAGGTAGTCCATCTACTCACCATCTTGAAACCATTGTGTTTGGTAGCTTAGTTTGGTTTTTCTATAATGCCTGGTAATATGGGAAAGTAATAATACTGTTAATAAAAGATTGAATAAATGATGTTGACCCATGCGGCTGGAGCTTGTTGGGATACAATGTTGAGGCAATATTTCTGAGAAGTTGTGGACTTGGTTGGGTTATTCCTAGATGTCCTGAAACTTCGATACGGTACTAATGAAATTTAATTCGGAATTAATAATGGTTAATTAATGGTAAAAGAATTAATTAACATGAAGTACAATTGATAAAAAGGGTTAAAGTAATCTAGTGTAGATATTTAAATTGATGTGTATTTATAGGATACCTAGTCTTAGCAGTAACAGCTGGGAGTATGAGATACCTTATCTATAAATGAGTCTAAGAATAGGTTATTCCCATAGTGTGGTTGTGAGCTATAGTATATTCCATAATTTTTGTGTTTCTATATGCCACTCCACACCATCTGTTAGGGAAACTGACACCCCGAAGATTTTGAACCCTAGGGGTGTTCTCCCCAACAATTTGGTGGGAGGATGGATGGCTGACTACTCCCTCTAGCTATGCTCTCTTTTCTTTGCAGTTACTTGTTCTAGTAGGCACGCCAGTTTGTTTTTTCCCATATATGTGTGTAGAGGGTTGTAATTTCTTGTAGTTATTTTCACACATATATTTTTTATATAGTTTCCTATGGAATACTATAGGTGTAACACATATATGTTGTGATGGATTGAGGATCCTTACATAGTGTATGGGATATAATGGCTTGAAGTATAATTATGGATGTATGATACATGTTATGTGAGATGTGGTGGCTCCCAAAAACTACCTGGTTACTTTTGGTTGTGTGGATGGTGTGTTGCTTCACCCAGGTGTTTGTAGAAAATATTTGTGTTGTATGATTTGTATGTGGTGGTGCTTGCCAAGTTGTCTTCGGGCCATCCTTTTTTGGATTGGGATTCTTAGGGCGTGAAATGTTGGGGAAAAGTGGAAAACCATTGGGGAAGTGGTAGCAGGGTACCCTTGATATTTTTTTATTATATTATATACTCTTGTATGTGATACATGGTGAGATTATCCATGGTGAGGCTAGGAATATAATATACTTGTTTTGGTGATGAGTTAGTATCATTTCTTGTTCACTATAATTTAGCATGCTTTCTTCACTTTTTTTTATAGGATCTAGGAAGGATCCTACTATGTATAATATTATACTCACCCTATATATATATAAACTATTTTTCATATCACTTGGAGCAGGTTGGAGATCAGGCTTGTTACTACTATCTTGGGGTTATAGGAGCTATTCAGACTTTGTGGTCACTATTGTTTTACTTTCTTTTGGTACTTGCAGTTTTTCATTTTAGTTGTAGTAGTTCTTGAATGGCATTTCATATATGTACTTAGGATATCTTTTATATTTCAGTATAAGTTGGAGTTGGTTGCTTTATGTCTTATCTGTCTCTTCTTCATGTGTTCTCTTTGAGGGTAATGCCTCCCATTTTGTGTGTTTACTATACCCTCAGATCTAGTTGCTAACTCGAGGCCTACTATAGGTGGGACATGGGGTCACTATCTCCCTTCTCACATTGTCCGCCCGGGAGGGGAACACCTAGTTGGGAGGGGTCATGAAAAAATGGTATCAAAAGTTTTTTGAGTGATAGGATGGAGTTTGGTTTTAGGAACAGGTGAGGTTTCATGGGTTGGTAGGTCAATAGTGTCAGTCAAGTTTAGAAAGTGATGTAAACACTAGAGACACGCTGAGACATACACATTTATGGCCCCCTATGATCTCATGAATGGACCATTAATTTTACAGTGGCTACTAAATGAGGTGAATTTAGTTATAGGGTAGAGACCTAGCAAAGGATCATGCATCATTCTTCTTTGTTCTTGTGTTTGAATGGCTAGACCTTGTGATAGGTTAACATGAGATGAATAAATGAAAACGATTAATTAATTAATGTTTAGTATTCCATATTCCCAGTTTAGGAGCTCTAAATATTTTTTATTTTGAAGGTATGCCTAGAGGTCAACATCCTCATCATGTTCATGAAAAATATATCTAGTAGGTTGCACCAGCTTATTTCCATAGGGTATAGGTTGATGAAAATAACACTTAGAGGAGGAACTTCGAGAGTTTCAGTTCTAGAGTCTATAGAAATACAAGGGCTCCATTTCTGATATAGTCAGGGAAGACTGGTTTGAAGAGTTTGAGATAGCCTTCAGTTCAATCCATGCTCATATGGTGTAATGGGTGCCTTCGGGTGTGGTGATTTTGTGTGGGACAGTGAGGAAGTGGTGGTTTTTATTCCCCAGGGATCGCGAGGAGTTGGTGATCCCATGGGAGGAGTTCTGTCACAACCCATCCTCGGGGCCCGTGCCGTGACTACCCCAAGCCCACCTTCCATAGGCCAGGGGCTGGCGACTAGCACCAAGGCATAAATTTCCAATAAAAAGGGAAGGCATTGCCTTTGTAAAGTAAACGAACACCACAGATCAATCAATCAATAGAAGTAAACACTAAGGAAATTCGGGTACAACAGTATGTGCGGAAAAGTAAGTGGGCCTATATACAAACCCAAACTGAAAGTAAAGTACAAATGTAAGGGAAACACAGCTACTGAAAAGTAAATCTGCAATGCTGAGTTGTCCACTGGAAATACCACCTAATGGGTGAGTACAGATAGCCTCCTCTGCTCCCCGGGTCCAGCCGTCCGCTCCGAGTACGTCCCGCCCAGTGGTCCACCCCAAGGTACCGTCCTGCTTCGCAAGCCTCAACCACGATCAACGTTGTCCGTCGTCTGCAACCAACACAACGTAGTACGGGCATAGCCTGTGCAAGGGTGAGTATAAGCTACACAGTAGGGACCCCGAGACCCCCGTTGGTCTCCTAGAATCCACAAAGGATAATCCACAAAGGAAGGATACAATCACGAAGTAACATCCGACACTACTTAGGTATATTCCCATACATATACCTAAGTCATCAATTCTCATTCGGCTCTAATATCCGAGCCCAAGTACAACCCAGAGAACATAGGAAAGAAAAACGTACTCCACACAGGATAGCTCAACACAATCCACAAAGGAAAGCCAAACGTAATCCACACAGGATAGCACAACACAATCCACAAAGGAAAGAAAAACAGGATTCAGCTCACACAGGTATACTTCTTCGTATGACGATAGAGATGATCAGATATTTCCACTGATTCATCTAAGCTGTCGGACCCACAAAGGATCGATAAGTACTAACCCCCGCAATGACCCACAAAGGATCTGACCCACAAAGGATCGATAGGTAACTAACACCCGCAAAGGCCCACACAGGATCAGACCCACACAGGATCTGTAGGCGCTGGCTCACACAGAACCGCTAAGCGCTGACCCACATAGGATCAGACCCACACATGATCGGTAGCACTGATCCACATAGGATCATTGAGTGTTGTAGTCGTCGCCGTCGAATCCACTGAGGATCTCTGTACAGTCGTCGTCGTCACAATCGCAAACGCAGCCAGCACTAGGGTCCCCGCACACAGCAAGCTCATTCGGAAGGGTCTGCTCCACGAGCCGAGAGGCTGATACATCAACAGACACAATGTCGAGAGTTGATGTATCCAAAAGTTCCATATCGTCAACAGGAGCTCAACGTCGCAGACGGCGTGTCAATCGGATGCCAGGTCTGAGAGTTATTGGCTTTTTCGTCTCAGGGGCCCGGTTGGATTTTAAGTCAAAACCAACCCGACTGTACTCCGCCTGCATCCAAACCTCAGGCAGAGTAGGCCAAAAGATCCGTCTCACTAAGAGGAATCCAACCAAGTCGACGGCACGTCAATCGGACGTCTGGAACTCAAGTTATAAGTGTTTCCGCTCCAAGGGCCCGGTTGTTTTTGTGTACGAACCAACCCGGCCGGATCCAACGTTCTCCAAAACCTTGAGTGCAATATACCTAAACGACCGTCTCGATCCAAGTATCGCATCGCCGCTGACGGTGCGTTGATCGGAGGTCTATAGCCCGAGATATGGGCAAAAGACCCAAAAGGGTCCGAAAATGGGGGTTTCGGGCCCGAACCGACCCGGCCTGAGACCCCCTGGGTCGGCCCGAACTGGGTTGAACCGACCCGGGTCTGGGTCGGCCCGGCGCACTGGCGCGCGGTGCCAGCTGGCTCAGCCGAACGGTCGAGCCATTCGGTTTGCGGGGGGGGGGGGGCACTGCCCCCCCGTGTTTTGTACCCGCGGCCCCCCCTTAATGGGGGCCGCTTGCTATCCGGCCAGGGGTTTGAACCCCCTGCTGTTCTCCTGTCTGGCCGGCCCGCCCCGGACGGCCGGTTTCTGCCACCATGGGACCGACGATGGCCGGTCCCCTCCCTGTTCCGACGCCGGTGACCCGTTTTCAGCCGTCGGTCCTGCTCCAATGCCTGTGGCCCATTTCCGGCCGCCGTTTCCCACGCTCCGCCACGGCCCGGTACCGGCCGCGGCCTTCATTCGTCTGGTGTGGCGCGACGGTGCCGCACCCCAATGTCGCGGCCCCTCTCCAGCTGTAGTGCTTTTGCGGTTCTCTGGCACGGCGCGATGGCACCGCGACATGGTTCAGTTTCATGGTGTGGCGCGACGGCGCCACGCATTCCTTGTCGCACGATCCCGCGCGGTGCGACGGCACCGCGCCATTTCCATTCCAACCACATTAGAAACAATAACATGGAAAAGGGGAGGAGGATAGGCCGTGTTTGTGCGATCTGGTCCCCTCTCGTTAATCGATAGCAATTGGTCGTATTTCCACGAAAAACGACATGGTAGAATTCACGATCAAAATAAATAACCCCTACCTCGTGCGAGCTTGAACGGAGGTTCGTCTAATGAGGATTCGTCGTGGGAAGAGACGTCTTGAAAGAAGACGTTGATGGTGTCGCGGTTCACGGCGTCACGTAATCGGTTTCCGAGAACTCGGAATTCTTCTTTGGAGACCGATGTGTTCTTCGCGTTCTTCTTCGAAGATGAAGAAGTTCCCCAAGTTCCTTCGCTCTTCTCCCAAAGTTCACACAACAAGGTTCCAACCACAAATAAAATAAGTTCATCTCTTATTTTATTAACATATAATTAACTTTTGAATTTCAAGAGTTTGAATTAATTCCACTTAATTAATTCATGAAAAGTTGTCATCCATAATGGTGAGTTGAGGGGGTTTAAGAATGTGAAGGGGTGGGGTTCGTGTGGGCCCCACCACACTCATAACCTCCCTTGGGAAGTTGGGTAGTTACCCAACTTCCACCCAAAGCTTAAACCACTTAAAGTAAAAAATAAAATTGCTGCATAAATTTTATTTTACCTTCCCCATATATTAACAACTTCTCTCATGTAAACGCAACTCCGGAAATGGCGTTCCTAAGGAATTACCGGTGTTGCGGTTCCATCGGTGCCCTCGTAATTCAATTCCGAGCACCAGTTCAAAAGTTAGAAATTCCCGCTCGTTCGTTCACTGAACGTACCCGAGCTAAACTTTGGATAGAAATTCTGGGCACACCGGACCTCGGAATCAAGTACCGTCAGAAACTGCGTTCATGTAAAATCCCAAAGAAAATTATGAAAAAATTTCCCTTGAATTTTACGGGTCTTTACATTACTCCCACCTCAGGGCTTTACATCCCCATAAAGATAAATCATAAGCTAGGGAAACAAATGTGGGTACTGAGCACGTATCTGAGCCTCCCGCTCCCATGTGCTCTCCTGGAGGTTCCCGTGCTGCCATCTGATGTGCACTAGAGTAATCGAATGTCCACGTAGGACCTGCTCTTGTCGATCCTCGATCTCCACTGGAACCTCCATAAAAGTCACATCATCATCAATGTCTAGCTCATCATGGTCAATGATATGCGTCGGTTCGTGCACGTATCTCCTCAGCTGAGATACGTGGAAGACGTCGTGCACCCGGTGCAACTGAGGTGGTATAGCCCGGCGATAAGCCACCTCGCAAATCCTGCTGAGAACCTGGAATGGTCCGATGAAGCGTGGAGACAACTTGCCGCCTCGGCCAAATCTCCGTAATCCACGTCGAGGTGAGACCCGCAAGAAGACGTGGTCGCCATCCTCGAACTCTAGTGGCCTCTGCCTCCTGTCATCATAAGACTTATGCTGGCTCTGAGTTGTCCTCATCCGCTCCTGGATGACTTGGACCTTCTCTGTCGTGGCCGGGACCATCTCTGGTCCCACAAGTGCTGACTCCCCAGGGTCTGTCCAGCACAAAGGAGATCTGCAAGGTCGGACGTACAACGCCTTGTATGGTGCCATCCCGATGGTGGAGTGGTAACTGTTGTTGTACGCGAACTCCACCAAGGGTAGGTGGTCCTCCCAGTTGAAACTAAAGTCGAGGACACATGCGCAGAGCATGTTTTCGAGAGTTTGAATGGTCCTCTCCGTCTGACCATCTGTCTCAGGGTGAAAGGCAGTGCTCAGACGTAACTGCGTCCCGAACGCCTCCTGCAACCCCTTCCAAAGTCGGGAAGTAAAGCGAGCATCACGATCGGAGACGATAGATGATGGAACACCATGAATCCGCACAATCTCTTGTACGTAGAGATATCCCAAGCTCTCCACTGAGCCCTGCTCTCTGATGGGTAATAAGTGAGCCGACTTGGTGAGTCGGTCGACAATCACCCAAATGGAGTCATGACCTCTGTAAGTGCGTGGAAGTATGGTCACGAAGTCCATAGATATCCCGTCCCACTTCCACTCCGGGACCTCCAAGGGTTGTACCAAGCCTGGTGGTACCTGATGCACTGCCTTCACCTGCTAGCAGGTGAGGCATCGAGAAACAAACTCTGCCACAGCTTTCTTCATGCCCGGCCACCAGTGCCTTCATCTGAGGTCCTGGTACATCTTCACCACTCCAGGATGTATCACCAAAGGAGAAGTGTGAAACTCTCTCCGCACCTCCCCCTGTAAAGCAAATGGTATCAAGGTATGTACTCTGAAAAGGATGTCGTGCTCTGCTCCAAAGGAGAAACCATCAGGTGCATGTCCTGAGGATATCTGTGCATGCCGCGTCTCATAGTCAGCGTCCCCACATTGTGCCTCTCTAACCCACTGCAGTAGTAGAGGGTTGACTGTGAGAGACTGAAGGAAGGTTGCTCCATCTCTATCCATGAAGGATATCTGCAAAGAGGCTAGCTGCTCTGTCACCTCCTCATGTAGCTGAATGCCCGTCCTCCTGCTGAGAGCATCAGCTACCACGTTCCCCTTCCCAGGAGTATAGACTATCTCAAAGTCATAGTCCTGGAGGAACTCAAGCCATCGCCGCTGTCTCAGGTTCAGGTCCTTCTGAGAGAAGATGTACCTGAGACTCTGATGGTCAGAAAAGACTGTAAAGTGCTCGCCCATCAGGTAGTGTCGCCATGTCTTCAGAGCGAAGACCACTGCTGCTAAATCCAGGTCATGGGTAGCGTATTTCTGCTCATGCAGCCTCAACTGATGTGATCCATAGGCGATCACGGCCCGCTCCTTCATCAGGACACATCCGAGTTCGGTCCCTGATGCATCGCAATAGACTACATACCCTACTCCCTCCTCAGACAACCTCAAGATAGGTGTGCTGGTCAATCTCTGTCTCAGCTCCTGGAAGCTTTGCTGACATCTGTCTGAACACACAAGGGGTTTCCCTTTCTTCTTCGATGATAAGAGTGGTGCCGCAACTCTAGAGAAGTCTAGCACAAATCTCCGGTAGTATCCATATAGTCCCAAGAAACTCCGCACCTCCGTCACACTCCTGGGTGGATCCCAAGCTAGCACTGCCTCGATCTTCGCAGGATCCACTACAACTCCATCCTCATAGATGGCATGTCCCAAGAAGTGGACCTCACGTATCCAGAACTGGCACTTAGAGAGAATACCATAAAGCTGGTGCTCTCGGAGTGTGTCTAGTACAACCCACATGTGGTAGGCGTGCTCCTCCTCAGTGGTCGAGTAAATCAAAATGTCGTCGATGAAGACCACAAAAAATTGATCGAGGTATGGCTGAAAGATCATGTTCATGAGGGCCATGAACACTGCTGGAGCGTTGGTTACACCGAATGGCATAACCAAGAACTCATAGTGGCCATACCGACACCTGAAGGTCGTCTTCTGCACGTCCTCGTCCCGAACTCTGAGCTGATGATAGCCTGACCTAAGGTCTATCTTTGAGAACCACCGTTCTCCCTTGATCTGATCAAAGAGATCATCAATCCTCGGTAGAAGATACTTATTCCTCACTGTCACCTAGTTCAGGCGACGATAGTCGACACAAAGTCGCAAGCTCCCATTCGCCTTCTTGGCGAACAAAATCGGGGAAGCCCAGGGTGAAACACTGGGTCGGATGAACCCCTTGCCCTGAAACTCCTCCAATTGTACCTGTAGCTCTAGAAGCTCTGCGGGGGCCATCCAATATGCTGGAGTCGATATCGGGGCTGTCCCGGGGTACAGGTCAATATAAAATTCTACCTCTCTGCAAGGAGGTAGCCCTGGAACGTCATCGGGAAAAACATCCGCATACTGATCCACCACTGCAGGAAAACTATGACTCTACATGTCAACTGCTCCTAGGATTAGGCTAGCCAACTGATGAGTGATGGGCTGTCCTCTCCTCTGCGAGAGTCCATCCTGTGCTGCGAAGGCTCCCTTCTCGCCGGTGAAGGTGAACCTGCTCCCGTCAGTACGTACACATCACACCTTGCACCTAATATAGACAATCTGAACATGGACTGTAGATAACCAATCCATGCCCAAGATGACGTCGTAAGCCATCGTCGCCGCTACAAGAAGATCCCAGCTGAAGCTCTCGCCTCCTAGAGTAATCTCACACAGCCGGCACCAGTGCGTAATCGTCGAGTCTGCTCCTGTAGGAGTCTCTAGCCGTAAGGATCGGTCCAACAGCTCTGTCAGAATCTCTGAGCTCCGAACAAGGGCAGTGGCTATGAAAGAATGACTCGCTCCTATGTCTATAAGTACTGAAGCAATGGTGGAATAGACACAAATAGTACCTCGAATCATCTCGGGCGCGCCGTGGTCATAGGCCTCCGCTGCCTGGAGTTGTTCCTGTCTCTGCCCGCCAGCTCCCTGTGGTCGGGGTGGGCCTCCTGGTGGTGGTGGTGGTAGAGACTTAAAGCGTCGCCCACCACCTGCTGCTCGTCCAGCTCCTCTGCCTCGTCTGCCTTCTCCCTGTGGACCACCACGGTCAACCCTTTGCCTCTTCCTGGGTGGTCCCTCAACCATATGCTGCTCCTCGGCACGGTGGGTCGGGCAGTCACGAGCCATGTGGCCCTGCCCTCTGCATGAGTAGCACTGCCTGCCTCTCGAAGGACTGGCTCTGCGCTGTGTGACCCACACTGTTGAGCCAGTGTCCTAAGGTCGTCTGCCTAAGGGTCTAGTCTTCCTGGACCCATGAGTCATCCGTCGACTGCCTGCTGCAGAAGACTCTGCTACATGCCGCCCTGTGGTGGGTCTCGGTGCTGGTGTAGACTTAGCAAGAAAGCTCTCCATCAAAATGGATCGCTCCAGTACTCCTGTCTGGGTCAGAATGCTGTGGGAGATCAGCGATGCCCTGATCTCGTGTCTCAATCCCTACTCAAAGGTCCAGGCTCGGAAGAATGGGTCATGTACCATGTCTGTCGAGTAGCGTGAGAGATCGGTAAATCTCGCCGAGTACTGGGCGACTGTCAAGTTTCCCTGCTGCAGCTGAAGAAGCTCCTGGATACGCACCGCACGGAGGGTGGCTGGGATGAACTCTGAGCGGAAGAGGATCTCAAAGTCCGTCTAGAGGAGAGATGCCTCATCGTTCACCTAGAGCATCAAGCTCCACCATCTGCCTGCTTCCACGTGCAGTAGGCTCGCTGCGAGGATCACCATGAGGTCTGCCGGTGTCCTCACTAACCTGAAAACTCTCACCACTGCCTCCAGCAAATCCTCGGATGCCTGGGGGTCCATCTCCCCACGGAACCTGGGCAGTCGATGTCAATGGAACTCGTTCAGTGCACTAAGGCGACGTGCATCGTCAGCGGCTAGGTCTAAAAGCATCGGTGGCTCGACGGGTAGAGGTAACGCCGGTGCCTCAGCTGTCAAAGGGACCTGCACCGAGGCCTCATCGCTCGGTGGGCTATCATCACGCACAACTCTCGGAACCCTAGCTGGCTGCCATCGTGGGTCCATCCTGAAAAGGAAACAGGTGCGCCACGGTCAAAACAGTAAACTTGGTGAGCTGACACAAAGTAGTCACAAAGAAAACTTGAATCACTCATGTAATCAATGTTTTCGTGCATTAAGTCGAAAATCAGAAGTCAGGGTCCTGGTGTATGGATACGTCGGCCACCACACCAACACTGGACTCCCTGTACTGATAACTACACCCAATACGCTTAACACTATTTCTTCACAAAGAAAAAGTTCAGAGTCCCAAGTTCTGCGGTAGAACCGAACTCCTCTGATACCAATTTGTCACGACCCGTCCTCGGGGCCCGTGCCATGACTACCCCAAGCCCGCCTTCCATAGGCTAGGGGCGGGTGACTAAAACCAAGTCATAAATTCCCGATAAAAAGGGAAGGCATTGCCTTTGTAAAGTAAACGAACACCACAGAGCAAGCAAGCAGTAAAAGTAAACACTAAGGAGAAGCTAGTACAACAGTAAGTGTGGAAACGTAAGTGGGCCAGTATACAAACCCAAACTGAAAGTAAAGTACAACTAGAAGGGAAAAAAAGCAACTGAAAATTAAAGCCACAACGCCGAGCTATCCACTGGAAATCCCACCTGATGGGTGAGTACAGATAGCCTCCTCTACTGGGTCAGGCCGGTTGGTTTCGTGTACGAGGGCCCGGTTGGTTTCGTGTACAAACCAACCTGACTAGATACAAAGTTCTCCAAAACCATGATTTATATATACCGAAACGACTGTCTCGATCCAAGGATCACATCGCCGCTGACGGTGCGTCGATCGGAGGTCTGTATCCCGAGATATGGGCAAAAGACACAAAATGGTCCGAAATCGGGGGTTTCGAGCCCGGACCGACCCGGCCCAAGACCCCCTGGGTCGGCCCGAACCGAGTCGAACCGGCTGGGCGCGGCCCGGTGCACTGGCGTGCAGCGCCAGCTGGCTCGGCCGAACGGCCGAGCCCTTTGGTTTGTGGGGGGGGGGGGGGGCACTGCCCCCCCATGTTTTGTAACCGCTGCCCCCCTTAATGGGGGCCGCTAGCTGGCCGGTCGGGGGTTTGAACCCCCGGAGGTTCTCCTGTCCGGCCGGCCCGCCCCGGCCAGCCGGTTTCTACCATCACGGGACCGGCGACGGTCGTTCCCCTCCCTGCTCCGACACCGGCAGCCCGTTTCTGGCCGCCGGTCCTGCTCCGACGCCAGCGGCCCATTTCCGGCCGCCGTTTCCCACGCTCTGTTGTAGCCCAGTACCGGTCGCGACCTTCATTCGTCCGGTGCGGCGCGACGGTGCCGCACCCCTACGTCGCGGCCCCTCTCCGGCTGCGGTGCTTTTCCGGTTCTCCGACGCTGCGCGATGACGCCGTAACTTGGTTCAATTTCACGGTGCGGCGCGACGGCGCCACGCATTCCTTGTCGCACGATCCCCCGCGGTGCGACGACACCGCGCCATTTCTGTTCCAACCACATTTGAAACAATAACATGGAAAAAGGGAGGAGGGTCGTCCGTGTTTGTGCGGTCCGTCCCCCTCTCGTTAATCGATAGCAATTGGTCGTACTTCCACGAAGAAAGAAAAGGTATAATTCACGAACAAAATAAAATAACCCCTACCTCATGTGAGCTTGAACATAGGTTCGTCGAACAAGGATTCGTTGCAGGAAGAGACATCGTGAAAGAAGATGTTGACGGCATCGCGGTTCATGGCATCGCGTAATCAGTTTCCGAGAACTCGGCGTTCTCCGTCGGAGACCGATGTGTTCTTCGCGTTCTTCATTGAAGATGAAGAAGTTCCTCAAGTTCCTTGGCTTTTCTCCCAAAGTTCACACAACAAGGTTCCAACCACAAATAAAATAAGTTCATCTCTTTTATTAACATAACATAAACTTTTGAATTTCAAGAGTTTGAATTAATTCCACTTTATTAATTCATGATAAGTTTTCATCCATAATGGTGAGTTGCGGGGGTTTAAGAATGTGAAGGGGTGGGGTTCATGTGGGCCCCACCACCCTCATAACCTCCCTTGGGAAGTTGGGTAGTTACCCAACTTCCACCCAAAGCTTAAACCACTTAAAGTAAAAATAAAATTGTTGCATAATTTTTATTTTACCTTCCCCGTAAATTAAAAACTTCTCTCATGTAAACGCAACTCCAGAAATGGCGTTCCTAAGAAATTATCGGCGTTGCGGTTCCATCGGTGCCCTCAGAATTCGATTCTGAGCACCGGTTCAAAAGTTAGAAATTCCCACTCGTTCGTTCACTGAACGTACCCGAGCTAAACTTAGGATAGAAATTCCGGGCACACTGGACCTCGGAATCAAGTGTCGTCAGAAACTGCGTTCATGTAAAATCCCAAAGAAAATTAAGAAAAAAATCTCCTTGAATTTTATGGGTCTTTACAAGTTCCAAGAGAAGTTCAGAGTTTAGTTTCTTCATTCAACCATGAAGGCGCCTAGTTTCTATGAGTTTCTTAACCTATAATAGGGTAGCGCCAGTTTGTGAGAGTTTGGAATCAATTTTAGGAACCTTTTATGATATTCTTCCGACCTATTTCCAAATGAGGAGGCCATGGAGAGGCATTTAGAAGAGGCTTTGCATCCAGAGATCCAGTGCAAGGTCACCCTATTTATGCTGAACATGTATCTTATGGTGCTAGTGAGGGAAGATACCATAGAGAGGACAATATCCAGAACTAAATCACCACAAGAGTGGAGTCTTCATGATTTCTCATTAAACAAATATGTGGTCTAGGGTTCCCGTTTTTCAGGGCATAAGTGTTTATGTTCTCTCAGGGGTATGTCCCAGCCCTCAGCATCTCATTTCTTTGGGGGTAATATCTCTCTAGACTATGCCAAGGGATTAGGTGTTTTTTTTCTTATGTAGGCCTAAATCATCAGTAGTGAGAGTTCCCAATATTTTATAGCAGTTAGTGTGCACTAGGTGTTCTGCTCCATGTTCCTCCATTGAGGCAGTTCCAGCTGAGGTTGCAATAGTAGGTTACACCAGCTTTGGATCAAAAGAGAGCATATGGGGTAGGAAAGGGAAAACCTCAGGATGCTCCCCATCCTCAGAGATCATAGTGTGGCTATGGTGGTGGTCATCATCAGTGTCAAATAGGCTATTGAACTGGTTATGGACAGCTTCATGCTTTAGTGTTTCCAACACTAGGTGAGCCATAGGTTGTTTGAAGTACCCTCTTAATGTTTTCTACATGGGTGAATGCCTTGTTTGAATTAGTATCCACACACTCCTTTATATCACCTACCATTTTCTATGCTTTGGGACTTGAGGTAGAGAGGCTTCCAGTGCCCATGGCATTGACTACGCTAGTTGGAGGTTGAGATGACTTGTTTGAAATATATAGATATTGTGAGCTAGTTTTGGGGATGCACCACTCTTGGGGAGATTTCCAATTTTTATGGATACAACCATATGTTGTCATCCTCGGTATGAATTGGTTGTATTCGATGTAGGATATCATGGATTGATTCAGGAGGTAGGTGGTGTTCTTCGATGCTGATAGTTATCCAGTAGTGTTTGTTGGCGAGCGAGACCCTAGGATGGGTTAGAGGAATGTTCTATCCTTATCATCCTTGATGGATGAGCTAATGCTGAGTTCTTCGGTGGTTTAGCAGTTGGTGTTTCCCAATGTTTTAGAAGAGTACCCTGATGTCCTTCCATAAGAGTTTGTAGCATTACACCCTCAACGAGAGATCAAGTTTGGTATCGAGCTACAAACAAGAGAGTCTCCTATATTTATATCCAAATATTGGATGAACACTTATAAGTTACGGGAGCTATATATATATATCTCATAGGTTTGTTATAGTGTGAGTTTATTTGTAAAAGTGTGTCATTGTGTGGCACACTAGTTTTCTTCATGAAGAAGGCTGATGGCAGTTTGCAGTTGTGTAACGATTATAACTGATTAAGAAAAGTGACAGTGAATAATCTATATCACTTTCCATGAATTTATTATTTATTCGATCAACTGAAGGGTACATTTTGTTCCAAATATTGACTCAAGGTCAAGATATCATCAAATGTGTGTGAAGGATCGGGATATCCTGAAGGCTCTTTTCCAATGTCTTCATGAGAATTATGAGTTCGTTGTAATGTCATTTAGTGTGACGAATACTCCAGCTGTGTTCATGGGATTTATGAACACCATGTTCCATGAGTTCTAAGATATGTTTATGGAAGTTTTTATCGACAACATCCTTGTGTAATTCGTGTTTGAGGAGGAGCGTGCAGAGCATCTGTAGGCGGTTTTTGGGAGTACTTCATCAACAACAAATTTTTGGCTTGAGAAGTCAATTTCATGGGGCATGTTGTATCCAAAAACGGAGTATTTGTGGATCCATTAAAGATATAATCAGTTGTGTCTTGTGAATCCACCAATACGTTGGAAGAGGTACGATGTTTCCTATTTCATGTAGGTTACTATAGGAGGTTCATAACTTATTTCCATCATGTTCTGACTCCTCTGATAGTATTAACTAGGAAGGATCAGGCATTGGTGTAGATTGATCAGTGTCATGAATCTTTTGAGTATCATAAGTAGAAGTTGTTAAGTTCTCTAGTCCTTTTCTTTCCAATAGGGGGAGTTCAGTTTGATGTTTTATGTGATGATTTGCATCTAGGTTTAGGTTGTGTTCTAATGCAGCATAGATCGGTCATTTTATATGGTTATCGGGAGTTGCATTCCCATGAATGTAAATATTCCACCCATGATCTTGAGTTTGAAACCACGGTGTATTACCTCATCGGTGAGCACATTGTGTTTTTAACCGGTCATAAGATCCTAAGGTATGTTTTCTCCCAGTGTGACTTGAACTTGCAGAAGTGTATGTGGATGGTGTTCTTATAGGAATACAATGTCAAAATCTCATATACACCTAGAAAGTGGAATGTTGTTGGTAGTTCACTAAGCATGAAGATGCATAGTGATGTAGTGAGTATATCTGGTGATTTATGGAGAGTAATGGAATAACATTCAGTATTGCATTTGGATATGGGATATGTCATGGGAAGAGGTTGTCTTTTCCAAATTATAGCACAATCATCTCTAGTGAAATAGTTAGAATAGTCCCAGTTAAGGGATCTTGAGGTGGAGGTCTATGGAGACCGAGTTATTTTTGGTGAGGACTGTGATGGTTGGTCTCAGGATGAACAACATCGACTGTTGTATCAGGGAAGGATTTTCATTACTTTGGTGATGTTTAAGATGGTTCTCATAGGGTTCAATAGTTTTCTTTTAGCGGTGCATCCAGGAATTACAAAGATGTACTAAGCCTTGAGGAGTCAGTTTTGGTGGCCTAGTTTGAATCATGCAGTTATAAAGTTTGTGTCTCGATGTTTGGTCTGGAAAAAGGTGAAGGCTTAGCACCATGTCCCCAGTGGTTTTCTCCAGCTATTAGATGTTCCTAAATTGATATGGGAGGACATCTCAATGGACTTTTTTACTGGTTTACCTCAATCTCAGAGATTCCATGACACTATTTAGGTGGTAGTGGATTGTTTGAAAAAATGATCCTACTTCATAGAGATCTAGTATTTGATCCTTGTGGAGGATCTATCGAGGCAGTATCTGGAGGTGGCGGTGAGACTCCACTGAGTCCTGAGGATAATCATCTACGATCGAGATTCTCATTTTACCTTCAGGGTTTGGAGAGGTATTTATCATGATTTTGGTTCTTAGTTATGCCTTATAACTTCTTTTCATCCACATATGGATGGTCAAATAGAGAAGACCATCCATACTCTTAAAGACATGTTGCTCTCTTGGGTCCTGGATTTTGGAGGTTCGAGGATGATTCACTTACCCTTGGTAGAGTTCTCTAACCACAATAGTTTTCACTCCACCATCAGTATGGTGCAATTTTAATCCTTGTATGCCCAACCATGTCGTTCTCTTTTGTGCTTGACTAAGGTTGGAGATTTAGAAATTCTCGGGCCAGAACTATTATAGAATACAACAAAGATGGTTCAGGTGATTTTTGATAGGATGAAGGCAGCATAGGATCATCATAAGTCTTATTTTGGTTGTAGGAGGAGACCTCTGGAGTTTGATGTTGGGGATCACGTGTTTCTAAAGGTGACTCCTTAACTTGGGTAGCGGAGGTTTGGTCATGGGAGTAAGCTTTCTCCCTAGTTTGTTGGGACTTTCAAGGCGTTGAATAGTCTTGGATTCAAGGCGTATATAGTATCACTTCCCCCATATATGAGCCTGATAAATTATGTTTTTCATGTGTCTCATCTCCTTAATTATCTTCATGATGACTCTCATGTCATTGATTGGGGAGAGATCAATGTTGACGATGATGCGACCTTTCAGGAGCGGCTGGTAAAAATCTAGGACCGCAAGAAGAAGGTGTTGTGTGGTCTTATTATTCACCTGGTTCATGTATTGTGGTGAAATGGTGGTATAGAGGAGATTACATGGGAATTTGAGTCATAGATATGCACTCAGTACCCCGAAGTTGTTTTATATTTAACACTTTTCATGTAATGATGTTCATTTGTGGTTATAGACCTTTCATGTTAAATAGATTTCCTTCTCTTGTTGCTTGTGTCCTGCTCTCTTTGGAGAGTTATCTCCCCATAGATAGTGCTTAAGAGCTAGTTGTGGTTTTAGGGTCATTTAATGTGTTAATTTTTAAGTGGTAGAACTCCTTTGGTGTTTAGAATCTTGATAGGTATCTTTATGGGTGGTTGTTCAGACCCCTTTCTATTTCCTTTTAGGTTGGTTTTGAATTCTTGGGGATGATAATTTTTTATTAGGTATCTAATGTATGGGAATGGATCCACAAGGATTGACCCTTTGTGTGTTTTCAAAGACTAAGGTGCTCGAAGAAGGCTTAGAGGAATTCTGGAGGAGTTTGTTCACAAGAATATGAAAACAAAGGGTCGACATTATGTGACCAAGGGGAACATGATGTGAACAGTTCCGGTTTCATAAAACAAAACAAAGACACGAGGAGATGTGTTCTTTAGTTTAATTTCTCCATGAGGTAGTACACGACATGAATGGTAGGTACACATCGTGTACTGACCTATTACTAAGTGTTTTAAAGACACCTATCCACATAGGGTTTTCGAACCCTACAGCTTGAGTGTACCCCCTCTCAACACCAGATGACCTAGTTTCCTCCCTCTTCAAGGTTTGGGTATTCCTTTATATTGGATTGGTTCATTTCTTCCTTATTCAATCCAACTTCAATCTGAGTTGTTGTGGGAAAGGCGATCATGATCCATTGATTTCATCTATTCTCGAGTAAAGAATGTCAGAAACCTTTTAAGGTAGGGGATTCATTTCTTCTCTAATTATTTATGTGAAATCGTATATTTAACATGATTTATTCCTTGGATCGCAATGGAATTGAAATAATTAAATACTTGAACTGGGTTAGAAGAATTGGTTTGATCGCATGTTGTTTCTTTGCACCCTGATAATGATTTTCTTTTTATTTTATAGATAGTGTGATATCTATTATTTACTGGTTAGCATGTTGTTCTTTATGAAATTGGTTAAGAACGTAAATCTAGAATTAATTGATAATTAATTGGCTGAAGATAAAGAGGCATGTAAATGAATCTAGTTGTTTTTGTTATAATTTGATTTTAAAAAAATTGATGCAAATGTGCATGTATAATTCAGTTGGTTGTTAAATATGAAGCATGTTGGTGCATGTTTCTTAAAGTCGTGTCCAATTAGTTGATTAATTAATCTATGGTAGCTATGATAGCTTGTAGTCTAAGTTTCTATAGTTGGAACGTATTAAAAATAAATCAGTTAATTAAATATGGATAAAAGAACTGTCTATTTGATAAAAGATAATGTTTGGTATTATTTTGAGTTACCCTTTTTCTTATAAAGGCCACGAGCCTTATGCTTGGAGCTGTGTGAGATCATTAATTGTGAAGGTATAATGCCTTTTTAGGGCCAAGAGCCCAGTTTCCTTGTTGTTTCATGCTTCTTGTGTTGTGATGTGACCTTATATGGTAGTTGTGATATATAGGGGTATGGAGGCCCACTGGTTGTGGCAGCAATTAACTCCTTGATTGGAAGGATGCATTAGTTTATGAAACTAAGTGTCAGGGGTGACATCAGAGATGATGAAACATATTTTATGTGAATATTGGATGCTTGATGAATCTTATTGGTTATTTATCTACTATACTTTCCCCACTTCTCAAGTAGTTGTTCGTCCTTACCCTCTTTTCAAAAGAGGTTAAGACAAGCAGGGTATTCTACATGCTTTCCGTGTTTATAATCTCAAGTATTAATGGTTCTATGCTCCTATTATTGGTGGAAAAGACTAAATGGATATTCCATATACTCACAGTGTTGATCCCCTAGTGTTTGGTAGCATATTTTTGTTTTTCTAGAATTCTGGCGAATATGGGAAAGCAATAATACTCTTAATAAATTAGTGAATAAACGATGTTAATCCATGGGGTTGTATCTTTATAGGATTCAATGTTGAGTTAATGTTTCTGAGAAGCTATGGACTTGGTTAGGTTATTCCTTAAGGGCGTGAAACTTTGGTGTGATACTAGTGAAGTGTAATGTGGAATTAATAATGGTTAATTAATGGTAAAAGAATTAATTAACATAAAGTGAAACTTATAAAAAGGTATAAAGTAATCAAATTTAGCTCTTTAAATGGTTTTTTATAGGATACCTAGTATTAGGAAAAATAGTTGGGAGCCCGAGGGATGTTAGATACAATTGATTTAAATACAAGGTTATGCCCATAGTGTGGTCGTGATCTAAAGTATATTCTATACTTTTTGTGTTTTTATATGCTACTACACCCCATCTATAAGAGAAACTAACACCCCCAGGGATTATAATCCCTAGGGGGTATTTTCCCCATCATTCTAGTGGGAGGAAGGATGGCGGACTACCCCCTTTGGCCCTGCTCTCTTCTCTTGGTGGTTAGTTCTCCTGGTAGGCATAGCGGTTAGTTTTTACCCATATATGTCTGTAGAGGGTTGTAATGGATTGTGGTTATTCACACATATATATTATGAATATAGTTTCCTATGGACTACTATAGGTGTAATGTGTATAAGCTATGATGTCTTGAGGATCCTTACTCGAGGTATGGGCTCTAATGGCTTGATGTATAAAACATGACGTGTGATACACGTTATCCAATCTATGGCGGATCCCAGAAACTACTTGGTCACTTTTGGTTGTTTGGATAGTGTGGTGCTTCACCCAGGTATTTGCGGGCAAGCATTGTGTTGCATGAGGTGCATGTGGTGGTGCTTGACCCGGTGTCTTCAGGACAACCTTTTTAGAGGGAGATTCTTAGGACGTGCGACCTTAGGTCAAATCAAAAAACCAGTGGGAAGTGGTAGTTGGGTAACCTTGATATTTTTTATTATATTATATACTTTTGTATGAGATACTTTGTGAGAGTATCCATGGTGATGTTGGGAACACAGTATACCTGTTTAGGTGAAGAGTTAGTTTAACTTGTTGTTCACTCTTCTTTAGCATTCTTTCTTTACATTTACATGAGAGGCTCTGGGTAGGATCCTAATGAGTGTAATTTTATACTCGCCCTAAAAATTTATAAAAAAAATTTAGGAAACTTGGAGCATGTTGGAGATCCGACTTGTTACTACTAGCTTGGGGTTTGCAGGAGCTGTTTGGGATTTGTGGTCACTATTGTATAACTTTCTTTTGGTACTTTTAGTTTTCCATTTCAGTTGTATTAGTTCTTGCACAAACTTATAGATGTGTACTTGGAATTTATCTTATATTTCAATATGATTTTGAGTTGGTTGGTGTATATCTTTTCTCTCTCTTCTGCATGAGTTCTCTTAGATATAAATGCCTCTTATTTTGGGTGTTTATTATACCCTCATTTCTAGTCTCTAACCAAGGGTCTATTGAAGGTGGGACTCAAGGGTCACTGTCACTCTTCTCACATTTCCTACCCAGGATGGGTACACCTTGTTGGGAGGGGGTCATGACAATATATCTTAAAAAAATTAAAATTTAGTTTATTATAATCTTGTTATTTTTTGAGATTACGTGTTTTATTTAATTTTACTCTATTTTATTACTCAAGAGCACAAAATAATGTATTAATATAGAAAACAGTCTCATTTTTTCTATTCAGCTCCGAATATTTTTCTTCCATGTATATATTTTATTTATAATGTTTTAAAGAATGTTTTTTATATTCATTAATGATTTATTAAACAAATTTTTACACATTTTTTAAATAATATTAAAAAAATTAAAAAAAAATCTTTGAATTTTCTAAATAATTTACTTTTTACAAATGGTGTGAGAAAGACATTTGTTTTAACATATTCTACCCAACAGACTTTTCCACCATCATGAATACTCTTTAATTTGATATTTCCATTAAAATTTTCTATGGTTATTATCAATTATTTTTTTCCTTAATACTTTTAAAAACAATTTATTTTAAATAATTGATTTCAATATGAAAATGGTAATTTACACAAAAAACATTTCAATGGTCTTTTAAAACTATTTTCATCTATCATAACATCTATTGATGTTTCTTATGTTTCACTGGGGATATGATCTTATGATATAATCATTATTATTTATCTTTATGTTTTATGGTTGTGATGATAAGATATTGATGAAAACCATTTTATTTTCTTTGGTGTAAGTTATGATTAAGTGATAAATATTTTCCTGGTCTTGTGTCATATATATGAATGGACTATGATTATGTGAGGGGTGGGAATATTATATTAGTCAAATGGTATGGGTAAATATTAATGTTTTATGAGATCAAAGGGTATATTGGAGGTCATCCCAATCCCAATAGAGGGTACATGAGGGTTTATCCCAAGCCCAAATCAAGTACACATATATTTAGACCAAGCCTAAAATGTGATGAATGTCTTATTCGTTATCCTTAATATAAAATTAATATGATAATTATTATGCCACAAATTATTTCACTCTTTTATAACATGATCTTATTCTAATTTTATGCTTTCATGTATCATGTTTTTTATTCCTTTATGATTAATGTATTATTAACTTCCAATCATTTTTCATTAATAAAAATTATGTTCTATGAAATATTGGGTATGGTTTTAAAATATTAAGATCATGTTTTCATACCCTTTTACTAATGTTATACTTAAATGATCATTGACATATTCCTTTATACCATTACTTATAATTTGATCTCACTGTTTAATATATTTCATTTTCCCTAGGATATGTTGAAAGTTTTTATGTATGATATATCTAAGAAGGGTGATGGGTATGATGAAATTAGTGCGATATTATTTAGATCTATTATGAGAATGTTTTTTATGTATCTACATTTTCAAAAACAAAAAACCTTCATAGTTACTTTATGGGACAGAATGATATGTAATTAATATTCTTCTAACAAGATTTAATATTTATGTAATAAATTTTTTGGTCACCTCAATCAAGGCTAGTTTGAAATCATATAGAGGTGATGAATTAGTAATTATAATTTACTTTTAATATTCTTCTTGAAACAAAATTCACCATTTATTAAATTTATTACTTTATCATTTTCACACACACACAATAGCATAGAGATGGAATAATATATTTTTACATGGTTTGAATCTCAAAATTAGATGTCTAATATGTGGAAGGATTCATATTCACCCGAGATCATATAATCCACTTATATCAACATGTGGATTACAATGAGCAGGGTTCATCCAATAACTCATATTACACCAAATCCAATATTTTTAAAAAATTTGTTTCTCACACATGTACAGGGATATATAAAATATTTAAACAATAAGAGAGTCTTATATAGAATAATATTTCCATATAGTTATCACAATGTTGTTCCTCCTCCTCCTCCTCCTGCTTCTTCTTATTCATCTTCTTCTACTTGAACAATAGAAACTATATTGTTCTTCCTCTTCCTTTCTCTTATATATTTTTACATTGAATATATCGATCACATTTATAATATTTTCAAAGGACAAAAAATATTATGTATTCCTTCAATAGTAATTTACATCTTTGAAATTTTAATTTCAAACTCAAAATATAGAGAGATAACTATTTTTGATAGATCTATAATTATTTTTATTCTTCCTTAATCTTTCCTCTTATTTAAAATATATTCCAAGTCACCATAACCTAAGAGTATTCATTATGACATGGAAAAATTTTTATTTAAAAATTAAACTTCCTTCTTCCTTCATGATGAAATTACCTTCTTCAAGGGTGAAATCACTTTTCTTTATCTTAATTGAATCAAAACCTACATTTATGATATTTAATACTTTCATTCAAAACTTCAAATTCATTAGCTTTAATTTTTCTCAGAATAACTCATTATATAAAAATCATATATTTTTATTCTATAAAAACTAACAATTTCAAATTGTATTGATTGTTATAATGTCAAAATGACTATCACACGACCACTGTGATCCTTATTGCATAAAAATGATCTAAACAGAATGAAAAATGATCCTTATGGAATCACAATTATCCATTTAAAAATTATATTATCCTTAAATAATATAGTTAATCTATTCTATATACCAAATTTCACTCTAAACTCTAAAATTACTCTTATATAATAATTTAAATGAATCTCATTGAGTTATAAATCATCCTTAAGGAATCATATAATCATCCTTGAAATGTTTGAATTGATCTTATAAAGTTATACATGACTCTTAAGAAGTTGTTCATTTTTTATATTTTCAATATTATCCTTACTTGATGACTTTTATGAAGACTTTTATGATCCTTATGAAGTAATATAATCATCATTTCAAAGTTTGAATAAATTTTATGAAGTGATACATAAATCTTACAATGTCATTCCTTTGTTATATTTATAATATCATCTACACTATATGAGTCTTTAGAATTCATGGATGATTCTAACAAAGTAATATAATATTAATTACAAATATCAAATCCCTCATAAAAAGGTAAGGGGACTTAGGAATATTTCTAACCAATAATTCTCCCAACAAAAACAGTTAAAAACATTACTAGACTTCTCCTGACCCCATCCAGTCACCTTAAATTAATCCAGAACCTTGTATTACCTCAATTGAAAAACCAAATATCACATCATTTTGAATATTATTTATTTATTGAAAAAAATCCAACATAACAATAATATCTACTCCATATTCATCAATTTATCTTTAGTATAAATAAAACCACATTATAGATAAATTTTTCTTCAAATTATACCTTAAAAATTCACCTTGAGTCTCAAAAATCTCTTAAAAACATCTATTGGTCCCAAAAGTACTCTTATTTTATTGATTAGATTATCAATATTGGAAAAATATAATAATATAAAATTTAACATATATTAGGATTGATGTTTTATCAATGACTGTTCCTGGAATTAGAGTTAGTTTTACTATAAATTTTTTAGTTACGATACAAGATAAGAAATTGTAGAATATTGATAAAATAGATTACAATGCCATTTTTAGAGAATTATCAAATCATATATAGATGAAGGTGAAGATTTTCACTTAAATTAAAGGAATATGGGATAAAAAATTTAACATTTATGAAGGTTAAAATAATTTGAAAGTGGAAAATCCACAGGTTCATTATAGTTGATTTGATGATCTAAATATGATTTTGAGTAAAAAGGTTGATTTTTTCATCAACCATATTTTAGTGTTTATTGGATATATCCATAGAATACGTAATGGGATAAAATTTATTTATATTGTGAATAATATCATATAATTTTTATCACCAATTTAAAATAAAAAGGTGTATCCACTAAATGAAGTAAATCTCAGGGAATTATGTCTTGATGGTCTACAAAGAAAGTGGATTGTATATAAAATGTGAGTGAATCTAGAAATTTCCTAAAAATATTCATAAAAGTAAATATAATTTAAATCCAAGGATAATATTTATCTTAATTATAATATAAATGAATAATAATGTGTTATTGATGAGTTCTTATAACTTGTATCAAGAATGTTTAAGAGTGTTAAATATGGTAATATACCTTTGACCTATTTTCACTCTGGAAACAATGGACACATCACTAATAGGTTTACAAAATTGTTTGATAAATAGGATAGTGAGGTGAAATTCACTTGAATAATAATAAATAACTTATCTCTTTATAAGGAAATTTAATTTTTAAAATGAAACTAGAAATTTCAGATAAATATAATGGTAACAAAAAAGGATGATGATGCTAAGGAAAATCCTTTGGAAGGTATTAAAACTAAATTTTCTCAACTGTAGAATATTATATGATGGTAAATGTTGATAAATAATATACTTAATTGGACTAAAATGGTAAACAAATTTGTGATTTATTGATATTAACAGAGATTCAAAAGGATCTCTTGATGAAATTGAAAAAAAATAAAGAAGAAAGAAAAAAGATAAGAGGTTTGTTGAAAGAATAACCAAGCCATATTTATTATCATGAAGAATAAATTTATTTACTGATGAAATTTATAGTGAAGAATTAAAATTATTAAGTGAATACTAAAGAATATGTGAACTTGAGGTTAAAAATTGAGAATCATGTGAAGATCATTAAGGATCTTAATATGTCTATCAAATATAAAAATATAAAAATTGAACTACGAAAGGATGAATCCATATCACTATAAAGAAATAATGAGTATGAAATAAATTAAATTACATAATGAAGAATTTAATGTTGGGAAGTTTTTCAAAGTAACAATGAAAAGAAATGGTAAAATGTTTCAAAAGAGGTTTAGATGAATTTTTGAATGCTAAGAGACTCAATTTCATAGGTAAAATCATCCTTGGATATGATACTAAAATATTAAAAATAAAAACATCATATAAGAAGTGTAAATTGATATATAATATAAGTTAATATTCTAAATCATTGAGAATTTATCGAAAATGAAGTAAATATTCAAAATTTATATATATATAATGATATGGAAAAAAATATTTTCCTTCTATTGAAGTGCTAATTTTATGGTTAATTAGTCCATATGATAGAAAATTTTAAAGAAGAATAAAATTATTTTAAAGTTTAAGTGGTTTAATTTTATCCAAGTTGATTTGAAACATATTATTCATCTCTCGATAGAAACTATTTATATGGATATTGTTTAAATTTCCATAGCATTCAGAATAAAGTTGTTGATTATAGACAAATGAGAAGTATGTTTTACTACTAAAAATATAGAATATTTTGTATGATATAATTTTTCACAATTCAATGATAAATTTGGTTTTATCCATTTAAATAATAATATTATTACATGATTACATGTACTAAATAAAATGAAAATATAAAATCTTTCCTCTTAAATAACCATGGTATTTCTTGGAAAGAAAAAACTGATGATAAAGGAGAAGGATATACTTATTGAGATAGCTTTAATGTATATAAAAAAATAAATTATATTAATACTAGTGAGTGTTCATTACACATGATCCATGTGATGGGAAACTAGAATCATCTCAAGAATGTGAGGGGAATAATTAATGGAATTATTTAATTTCAAAAATATGGATCCTTAAAAATAAATGGAAATTTAAAAAAAACATTACTTAGTTAGATCTAAATTAAAAAGTACAAAATCCTCAACATAGGTGGTATCTAATGAAATTTATTGAATTTTATTCTGTAATGTGACTTTGGTTTGTAACATATAATGGGTGTTATATGAAGGGAAGTGTTAGAAATTATATTCTGTTGGGATAAAGAATAAATAAGAGTTAAAATCAATAGTACAATAAGAATAATAATTGTATCCATACTATATAATATTGAATCAATTTTTGGTAATGTATTCTTGGTTATTTTCATTAAAAAAGTAAGGAAATTTGTTAAAGTTTAAGGTTGTCCCAAAAAAATTAATTATTTAAAGTGAAATAGATAAAAGTAGTGTGATGGATACTTAATGGTAAATTTAGTGAGAAATAATAACCATACAAAGAATAATTGAGAATAAAATCTAATGGATTTATCTAATAATAATATATATTGTCCAATCAATCAAGGTGAAAAGTAAGGTGAAAAATATTTAATCTTGTTTGTTTTGGCTATAGTATAATATGATGTACTATATTTATATGGTCTAATAAAAAAGTATTAGACTACATCAAAATGATATTAATATTATTGGAGAGTTAAAATGAAATAATATTTAAGATATCATGATTAGATAATGAGATTAAATTTTCAAAATTTATTTGTAAAAATACTATAAAAACATCAAATAAAAAATTTATGTTATTTTGATAAGGACTCCTCAACAGAATGTATTTATTAAAAATATTACTCATACGATTATAAAATGAAAAAAACTTGATAATTTAGAGTGATATAACTCAAAATTACTATAATGAGGTAGTAAAAGGGGATATTTATATTAAAAATGTACATTTCTTAGCCCTGGAGAACATTGGTGTTATATGAAATGTGGCATGGATGGAAACCTTCTCTAAAAAATCTTAGAGTTTTTGGAAAAATATGATTCATCCAAAATAAAGAATGAAATCAAGTTAAGTATAAATATTTAGTGGATGAAGGTGTATTTATGGGTTCTAATCTAATATTAAAGGTAATAAATGTTTCATAAAAATTCATGACAAGATTTTTGAAAGTAAAGATGTCAAAGTGGTTGAAAGTTAATCAAACGAAAATTATGGATGTTATGTCAATGAAGAAGTATTTAAAGAAGAAGAAGATGAAAATAGAGATTTTAGAAAATTAAAAAAAATTCAATTTGTGATGATTAAGAAGTTAAATCATATGATGATATTAGTGCTCAAGAAAGTAAATTTGAAACTCAAACAAATAGGAAAATATTTGAAGTTTACATAATCAAAAATATTGGAGCCAAATATACTACCACACTTACTCAAATAATGGTCAAAATGGATTATATTACTCTATTATTAAATTTATTACATGAAACATTTGAATTGACGGTAAAGGATAAATCAAGGGTGAAATACATGAATGGAGAATTGGACCATATTGATATGAACAAGATAAGGGAACATATGGATATACCTAAACATCATAATGTCATTGGTATGAAGTTATATTTTAGAAATAAATATTGTAAACACAGAATAGTGATCCATAACAATCCAAGGCTTGTATATATAGGAGAGTTTGGAATGGAAGGAAACAAACCAATTTAAATAGCTACAATCATTGTAACTAAACTTCAATCCATGAGGAAAAAAAATTAGTTGACTCAAACTTATGAAGAAAAATTATTAGGAGTACATTATTTTTCAAAGTTATAAGGTTGTATATCTTTTATACTATAAATTTTGTGACATGTTTTCTATGTTGTTTTACAGAAGAACAACTCATAGTGGTAAAGAAAATAATGAGGTATGTTTAGGGAACATTGAACTATGTGTTAATATTTAAAGTAATAGTATATGAATGAAGCATAAATTATAAGATCAAGGATAAGTGGTGAGATAAATAATGTTAAATTAGTTTTTCAATAAGAGTTATATTGAGTTAAAAAATAACCCAGTAAAACATTCTTTCACAAAGAATATAGAAATTTGATATCACATTATAAAAGAAAAAATTGAGTAGGGAACTGTAAATCTATAGTTGTTTAGAAATCAGTCTCAATTACTGGATATCTTTATAAAGATGTTCAATGAACATTTATTCAAGAATAACTGGTTGAAACTTAGAGTTTAACTAACTTCCTCAAATAATGGATGTTCAAAAAACTCCCCTCTCTTTGATGAATACAATATTCTCTTTGGTTATGTGTGTTTCATAAGTGATTATGTTAAGAGTATTATATGAAGATAGAGGAGAAATAATAAATTTTTTGTTGTAGTATTAAAAGGGATATATAAAATTAAGTTACACATAGAAAGACCTAAATATATTTAAAACACTATTGGAATTAATTTATATTTTTCTATATTGAAAATTTCCATGCATAGGATAGAAGAATATTTTTAATAAATCTTTGATAAATAATGAGAAAATGTGAGAGAAGAAATCCATAATAATTTAATAGATGTTTTTAATATATTATGAGGATATTTTTGGATGATCTTTAATGATCAAATCCATTTATTAGGATCCCTTGAATTTTATTTTCAAAGTGGGGATTTGTGATGACAGAATTGGTTAATGGCTGGAAGTGATGATGAAATTTGGAATTCGGTGATGGATATAGATTTATGAATCCACTGAAAATAAAATCCATAGTGTGGGAGAATATTGAAACTAGATATTTTAATATTAGATGTTTTTTCAATGGAATCCATTTCGAATTCATGGTTCGATTTTTTTAACATATATACTTTTGGTGTTGGTTTGAAGGTGTTTTTTATACATAATGTTTTCATCATAGTGAAATAATGTTCTTAATTAAATAAATAAATGGTTACTTAAGAATAAACAAGAATTTCAGAAGCTGTATAGGATTAACTCATTTAGTTTATTAGAGTAAGAAATAAATTTCTAAAACTATATAAAATTAATTCTTGAAACATTGAATTTTTTATGCCATAATCGAATTTTGTGAGCTTAAACATGTGTATTGTATAAGAGTATTCAATAAAAGTATGGAATATTATATTTTAAAGATAATTTTCACCCCATAAATGTTTGATCTAAAATCTAGGGTGATATAATTACACCATAATATAAGTATTTTTCCATGATTGAAGAAATTGTGCCACAATAATTGCGACGTAAATATGTGGTTCATCATTTTTAAAAAAAATGAATATTATACCTTGAATCATTTTGTATCACCAAATTCTTTCGAGAAGTTTAATGAAACTAATTTATGAACTTACGTGTTCCACTATAATGGAAGTATCCACATTTTGATTATTGAATAAGTAGGGAAATCAAAAAGAATTTTTTATTTGGAATTGGAAATAATTACTGGGGGTTTTATAATGGTGACTAATTGCCTAAATGATGTTTAAAGGAGGATATTTACCTAGAGGTTATTTAATGGATTAATTTTAAGTAAATTAGCTTCAATGTGGTTATAATTTAAAATTTTAATTTGTATGATCATATTATTTATAGAAATATATAATAAATATTGTGTGTAATGAGAAAATTGGGTGAGAGTGTATAAAGATATAGATAATATCAAGAAGAAAAGTAGAGGAGGGAGCATTTTTTATTGTTATTGAAAAATCTATAATTAGAAGAGTGAGTTGTTATTGGGTTATGTATCATTGAAGATAAATTTTGGAAGAGAGGTTTTTTTTACATACCTGTGAAGATTATAGAGACATATAGAACTCCTTTATTGTTTGGTAATATTTTTTCTAACTATTATTCTCTTATGTTTTACCTGCATGTCGATATAATTATTTCTTGTAACCCACTTGGAATATATTTAATTAAGATAGAACTAGTCTATGAACATGGATTTTGAGTTTTATTTTCCTAAATATTATAATCATAAACTAGTGGAGTAGTGATTAGTATTAATTTCAATACATCATTGATTTGTACTCCTTGGATATATCCCACAATGGATGAACCGTGTAAAATATAAATATTTTTTCTCTTTACGTTTCATAATTTGGTGAAAAAATTTTATATTTGTTGTAACAGGTACCAATTATCTTTACAAATTTAAGGTAATTATCTGATCAAAAATGATTTATTTATAAATTTAATAACACTCTAATTCACCCCCACCCCACCCTCCCTGGGTATATATTGGGACCTCATGTTACAAAAGAAAAATATCCTCAAATAGAAGAAGAATTTAAAAAATTAGTTGATCAGAAATATGATGCATACAAATACCTTAAAGAAAGGATATGTGCATTATAAGTAACATAGAAGTTGAAAATAGCTATTGATAATTCACAGATAGAGACAAAATAAAAAAGAATTAGGGTGATTTAAAATTCATTCAAAGAAATGGATAAGGCATGTAAATTTTATGGATGCATGTTTCTATTTTTAGAAGAGGATATAAATAAATATTTAAATCAGTTGAAGATAACATGGTTACTCTAGATTAAAATTTCCTTGAGTTGGAAGTAAATAAAAATCTAGAAGAAGTTTTAGATGAATATTTTTTCATTTAAAATTAGAGAGGATCCTCTATGAGGAAATATAAATATTTTAGTAATTCTAAAATTCCTTATTTTATTTTCAATAATGGATTCAAATTATCTATATATATATGATTTGGGATCAGTGAAAATAGATCTAAAATTTAATCTAGAAAATTTAGTTTATATGAACACTATTTCTTTGAAAAGTTCATGTTAAAACGATAATTTTTTATTAATATGGGTTGAAAAAACTAATGAAAATTTATCTTATGAAAACATAAATCATGTGAGGAATTTCATAAAAAATAGTTCCCCAAAATATACTAAATTAAACGGTGATTTATAACTAAAATAACAAACTAATAAAACTGGAAATATTTTGTTTCAAAATTTAAAATATTGATTAATATGTTATTTTTGTTGCAGTAAAATATATCTACATAATGAACCTAATTATCTTACTAACTGGTTAATTCATATAATATGAGGAAGTACTATATTTATTATATTAGTTTGGAATTGAAGGAAAATTATATTTAGTTAAATTATTGTATAGAAAAAAATGGTAAGAAAATTATATCTCTAATAGATTTGATATCATGGATGAATTATATGAACATTTTAATAAAAGAGGTCATTTTGATGAAGGATATTTATTTAAATCATACAAAAAATATTCTCAATATATTAAAGAAATAAGAAGAAAAAAATAGTGAAAAACAAAGGAAAAATAAAGATGATACCTCCTTGGGATATTGGATAAAAATAGAGTAATGAATAATATACATAAGAGGACTAAAGATTATGATTCACTAAATAAAAGAAGGTTATGCTTCTACTATAGAAATAAAATTTAATATCATGGATTTATCTAAAAAATCATTTTATTTTATTGTTAAAATAAAAAGTTATAGAAAAATGGATAATCAATCCAAAAAATAAATAAAAGGATTGGCTTGGTAAAATATATCTATGAGAATAAGTAAAAGTGGAGAATTCAAATTTCTTGAGAATTTTAGAAAATAGGGTAACTTAAATAATCTTAGGAAGCTATGTAGAATATTAATGAAAGATGGACACATTCTTAGAGGCTATATGACCATACTGTCATCATAAGTAGTGATGCTAAAAAAGATAAATCTATTAATAGGAAATAGATGTTCCATGATAGTTAAAGTAAAAAACAGAAATTCCAAACAATAAAAAATATAAAATGAAAAATAATATCATATTTAGAAAGAAGATTTATATTAGTAGAATTAAAATGGAAATCATGTTGGTTTCTCAAAATATAATTATTGAAAGAGAAATATATTTATTGGTTAAGAAATAAATATCACCCAAATTTCTGTATCTAAAAGAT
Source organism: Viscum album (assembly GCA_963277665.1). NCBI lineage: Eukaryota > Viridiplantae > Streptophyta > Magnoliopsida > Santalales > Viscaceae > Viscum > Viscum album. Next base: position 1,106,049,078 of record OY728137.1, read on the forward strand.
ACAAAAGAGAATACAGTTTATTCCAAAATTCATTTATTTTATTTCTCTATAAGGAATTAAAGGTTAAGTGTGTAGGGGGATAATATAAATGATTTTAAAGTATTAAAATTAGAATATTTATCCATTATTGAGTTATTTATATCAAGTGGAATCATTTATTGAATTTATTTTATTGAAAGGGTTCTTAGTGTTAATCATAAAGGGATATCATCCATGATAAATTATTAATGTATTTTATGAATATATAGGGATATGAGTGGAGAAAATACTGGAGAATTTTATATCAAGATTAAAAATCTTGAACATTATTGAAACTTTCATTTATAGGTAAGATTATCACATTTTCTCATCCTTATTTTTGATTGAACCGATTCAAAATTTAAAGGGGGAACTCGATGAATAAATTTCTTGATGTGCTGAGGAATAAATTACTGTAAAGAGAATATTTTAGAACTTAATTGATCACACTTATTTTCTAGACTAATCATTATTTATATAAGTTAGTTAATTAGTGACTCACTACTTTCATCCTTTCTATTTATTTTTAATAAGGGGTAGAATATATTGGTGATGATGGGAATAACAAATTTGAATCATTAATTAAAAATTAAAAATAATCCCAAATGGGTAAATTGGAATATCCAATACAAGATTATATTACCTAATGGATTGTTATTAGTATTGTTATAGTTATTTTAATGGATAATAGATTCAATATATGTTGAGTAAAGATAGAGGATTCTATGAAAGGGTAATATTATATTTCCTTAATGATATTGAAGTTCTTAAAGGATTGAGAAAAACTGGGAGTATTTTTTGTCCATATATTTTATTATAAATATACATTTAAATGAAATAATAAATAAACTGAACAATATTGTTGATCCTATGAATGGGTAATATTAGAGTTCTATAAAGATATCAAAGTTCATAAATGATTGAGATACAACTTGAAATAATTATTTTTCAAATTTTTCAATATATTATTGAAAAAATATTGAATAAATAGAAGAGCTAAGTGGATCATGGAATATGAATATTATTTTCCCAAATAATGACAGACTGAATAAATCAAGTTTGGGTGAATTGTGTTCTGAAAAATTTCTTATAGAAAATATAACCACCCTCTTCATGGTATGTATATTCAATTTTTTTCCTTAAGAGTATATGAAGTGGAAAATTATATATTTTTCAAGTAAATTGAAAATATATATTTTTAGTGGTTTGGTGAACATAAATCCCTTATTCCACTTAACCAATTATGTACTCCTCGAGCTTGGTGATTTTCACAAAACATACCTTTTATCAGGGGCTCCCAGTTGAGTACAAGTAGATGTCACTCAATAAAAGGTTCCAAGAGATTTTAACCCGGATCTCCCATTAAAATACCTATCCACGATCTAAACCACACTCATACACATATTGGAAACATTGTAAAGTAGAGATAGATGATTTAATAAAATATTTTCTGGAATACAGTTGCAAGAGGCATTTGACAGTAGATCAAGACTCGTCCTGAGAAAAGATAATCCCCAAGTGTAGTGTTGGATGATCATCGGTGAAATAGATAGATATTATAATTTTGGAACTAGACAAAATTATTCTCAATATTTATAGATCTTTGGAATTTTAAAAGGATAATGAAAACAACCTTATTTTTTTCTTTTCATTCTTATATCTATTTGAGTTGCAGTTGATTTTCCTTTTTATATGATGCTTCAAACATAAGAATAGGTTAACAGTAATAGTCGAAAAATCCATGGAGTGATTCAAATAATATAGGTAATAGATAGTATGTTTCAACTCTTTCCAAATATGGAATTACTTTTTTAATTCCGACGTTAGAGATTTTCTCATTCTCTGAATTTTATTGTTTATGGTAAGTCTTGCACAGTCTGATCTTTCCTCAAAAGGGTAATCATATTCTGATACACTCAAAGAGTATGAGATGAATTATCATGAGATTAGTAATGTAATCATGAAGATTTGTAATATCATATCTTTGTAGGATATCGACTAAATGTACTATTCATCACAGAATGTCTTTAGTAAGATAATATGACTTATATTTATAAGATATTTAGTCTTCAATAAAGCATAATAAGATTCTCTGTCATATGATAATGTGTTACTTTTCTTCAAACTCTTCGGTCTATTAATATTCTTCTCAAAATTTCATTCATATTCAAATTCTAACTGAAAGATCTTTTGTGACTCAATCAACCATTATAAGATAAAGCCGTATAGTGTACTTTTTGATTCTTAGAAACTAAATATGTTCATTGAATCTTGTAAGATAAAGTACTTGTATTAAGTGAACGCTTGAGCACACAGTGTTAGATAATAACAATCTGAAACACTTAAATAATTGTAATAATAAAATTATGGATTTTTTAATCATCAAAACAAATAAAGTAGAGATACATTAGAAAACTATACTCTTTAAAAAATATTCCCCTTTTTATGATCACAAATCCATCCAAAGGAAAAACAAAGGATTCAATATTAGATTAAAAATTTCATAGAAAAATCTATTTTCCTCTCCATTCTTCTGATAAAAAAACTTATTATTTTCCCTTTTTGGGAAATAAGAATCAATTTTGAACTACATGTTGAATTTTATATTTTCTTCTTCTTCTCCCCCTTTTTATGATATCAAAAAGTAGTATCTTAAGGAAATAAATTTATATTTCACACGGATATTTGTTAACCTAAGATAGTTTTGGCAATAAGGTGAATTCATTGTGAAATATTAGTATAAGAAGATAATAAAACTTAATATTGATTGGAAAATATGATCTAGAAACATAAACTGCAAATTGATAAAGGCTTAATAATGAGTAGCATCACATATAAGCATACAAATGAAAATTAAGAATATTCAAGTAAAATCAAAAGGTAAAATGTCATAAATATCCAAAAGAAATGTTAAAATAAACCATTAAAGATGTTTAAATTTCATAAGTTGTGTCATATTTCAATTTTTTTTATTTCCACCCACTGTGGAACTAACTTCACTAACATGAAAAGGGATTATTACCAACCATTATGTTGAAAATAAATTTTTCTTGGTGGTTTATTGAATAAAAGGGGATGGTTATGAGGTAACGATGATGATGACTGAGGATCGTCAGTAGTTGTGCAAATAACATTGCCTAATGTCAGTGAGGATGCTCCAAGACTCACATGATCTTCATGAGAAATCCAATTTTTGTGGATTGAATGTTGAAAACTTCTTGTTGTGCTCTCACCAAATCATAGTTATCTTCTCAATTAAAGGGTAGTTTAAAAAGTGTTTTAGGTATGAAACAAGTTTTATCTTTATAAAACATTTGAGGTTACCTTTAGTGATCCTATAAAAGATCAAGGTTTTATCTAAGATGTTGAGAGATACATGGGTAATGTTAAAAAATTTGAGGTCTAAGTAGCCTTCTCCCACGAATTTGAAAAATAGATCACGCATAAGCATCAATGAAATTATATAGGACTCATTTTTTAGCACATCTCACAATCCGGTTCCTTAACACTTAAAATTCATTATTTTTCATCCCAATGACAGACATAATTTCTTTTTCCTTAGAGGGCTTAGGTAATTCATGGGATTCTATAAATGCATCAATTTAAACTTCATCATCATCAGATACATTCTACCTAAGACTTCTCACTATTACTTCATGAAGGTCTTCAATATTACTTTATATATCCCAAAATTATTTTAAAGTGTACCAGATAACCTTTTTAAGGGAGTAATAATGAAACTTACATACTGAATGAATTGTAAATAATTTTCTTAAGTTTATTCATGCTTCTTGTCAAGAATAGAGAAAATATATTTTGTGGAATTTTTAACTGTTTTATTCATTGCTATTGGAGACCTTATGAATTCATCAAAAACTATTCTCTGGACGTTTTGACATGCATTTTTTGTCAAAACATCACCTAGAATAGAATCAATAGAAAAAGTTACAAATTCTAATATTTGAGATAAATCCATTATTATTAATTGAACATCTGAACTATGAAAATAACTAGTAGGAGGTTGTTCTGAAAATGTTTTCCACAATACATTGTACTAAAAATATTAATTATTTTACATCGTCTATGGAGGTTATCTATCCGCCTAGAGTTCTTACTAAATGATGTGATTCACAGACTTTCCCCATTATGGTATCAACGTCAGAAGATAATATAGAGAGACTCTAATGAGGCCTTTCAAATATAGTCCTTTCATCTTCTAGACTTTCTTCATTTCTAGTTTCTAGTGGAATAGGAAAAATCCATTATTTTTTAACTTCAGTACCCTTTTCTTCAATAGGGTTATTTTTTGAAACATTGGGTGTTGAATCCTCGAGAATTGATTCTTGCGAATCCTTTCTTCGAATTATTTCATTACCCATTTTCTCCATTTCCAGAGAGTGATACTAAGCTAGAAGTGGATATGGTCTTGACATTATAGAGATTGTCTTATCATGTCCAATTGAGAACATTCACATGATAGAAATTTCAATCCTTTCATGTGGATCTTACACGGGTAGGGAGGTAGGGGAAAGATTCACCTAAAAATAGATTGAAGACATTTAAGAATACCAATCCTAACTCTTCTTCTTCATCACTATTTTTTCTGGTCTTAGACCTATGAGACGATTCTTCTACCTCTATTTTTGTCTTATCTAAACTGGAACACTCTACCTGAATTTGAGGAGGGTAAATTCTAGGCATCAAACAATAATGCATCAACTTTTTCAAAGAAAAATACCAATGCGATACATGTTTTCGTTAAACACTTGGATTCAATGTTTTCAACCCATGACATGGTGTTGAATCATTAATATCTAGAACAACTTCAGAACTCTAAAATACTAGAGTTAATATTATTCCATATAGGTAAAAATTGAGAGAATTATTGTTTCACAGGGAGAATATATCTCATGATATATCATGATGATTTTAAGATTTTTTCAAGAATAATAAAATAAAGAAATGAAAAAGATTAAAAAATAATTTTCTCAAATTCACTATTTCAATAGAGTGATTTTGGACTGAATGAACTTGACTAAAAAAAGTCATTCTGGATCCCAGTTCTTTTCTTGCTTCATCTCAATGACAGGAGTTCCGAAAACCGACATCGTAATATTTGGATGAGTGTTGCATCCATGGATTATAAGTAGGATTAGAATAAGGGGTATCCTTCATGTATAACTTTCAACATTTTAGAAATATTTATGGAAGTCAGTGATATCTCTTTATGATGGATAGTTGTGGTAACGAGGTATTCATTTTCACCGAAGTGAAACATATGTTTCTTGAAAGATTCTAAGATTCACGACACATCAAATATTTATTCCCATCATTGATGATGAATAACCTTCTTTTATAGAGTATCAGTTCAATCCAGCAATTTCAAATCAATAGACCTTCAAATTAAAACGCTTTTGGATATCCTTTGATGTTCTCCTTTTCTCGATGAATCAATATCATCTCCTTTTGTTATCTCCATTTATATAGAGTTTGAGGGATTGGAATGGTGGAATGAAAATCTAATAAGGGTTCAAGCATATAGAAAAAGGGTTCAAAGGGTTTGTGAGTAATTTTGTACATAGATTTCACACACAATATTTTTTGTTCATAATAATCAAGGGGTTTTGTGGTAATGTGAGAGTAATTATAGATAAATATAGGTGACGGGACCTATTGGATGTGAACATTACTCAAAATGGTGGAATAAAAAAATATTGAAATACAATATATAATGTTCTTACTAAATAAATGATAAATGATAAATAAAATATTAATTTGTAAAATTAAACATCCCTAATTCTGATTTAATAAAATAAATCTATCAATAGGTATGGGTTTAGTAAAGATATCCATTAATTGTTTTTATTTTCTAACAAATTATAAAAACATATCATTTTTATTTGCATGATATCTTAAGAAATGATGTATTAATTCAATGTTATTTTTTTGAATGGTTTCGAATATTCTTTGGGATGTTGATATCAATAGTGTTATCAGACCTGGTTGGTGCACAATTGAAGTTAAATCTATAATCCATTAAGGTATCTTTCATCCATCGAACATGTTCGCAACAAATTCCTATGGAAATATATTCAGCTTCAGTAGTTGATAGTTCTATATAATGTCTTTTTATACTTGAACAAGAGATGAGAGATTTACCAAGAAAATGACAGGTTCCTGAGGTGCTCTTCCTACCTAATCTACATCCATCCAAATAAAAACCCGAGTTTGAAATCAAATTAAAATTAGATTATTTTGAAAAAAGAAGATAAAGAGTTATGGTTAATTTTAAATATCTTAAAATTATTTTTGTGGAACATAAATTTGATTCTTTCGGATTAGATTAAAATTGTGCACAAAGACATACTTAGAACATAATGGTTGGTCTACTTGTAGTATGGTAAAATAAACTTCCAATGATTTCTCAATATAACTTATTATCAACAAGATTTCTAATTTAATCATAGTCAGGTTTGATGTTAAAACTTATAAGAGTTGATTAGGAGTTACTTTTTTCAAATCCAAACTTCTTAAGTAATTCATGTATGTATTTTATTTGATTTAAAATATCTCAAAAATCATATTGATAAACTTGAAATCCTAGAAAATAGTTTAGTTCACCAATCATAATCATTAAAAATTCTATTTTCATATGTTTAAAAAATTAATTTCATAAATTTTTTATTTTTTAATCTAAAAATAACATCATATACATATATATATATATATACAAGAAAAATAACATAAAGATAAGTCTTCTTAAATAGCATAGGATCTGTTATTCCGACTCTAAAAAAATTGATAAAAGAAAAGTACGTAATCATTAATATGACACCCTTGGAACTTGTTTAAGTCCATATAGATCCTTGGTAAGTTTGATCACATAATTTTGAAAATGATAATCTTCAAAACTAGGAGGTCGTTTTGCATAAAATTCATCCACTAAAACCCTATTTAAGAAAGGATGATTTTACATCAATATACTATAATTTAAAATTCATAGACGATTAATATTCTATAAGGATTATACTAGATTCTAATACATATACAAGAGAAGATGTTTCTTCATAATCAATTATATATTCTTGATTATATCCTTTGGAAACCAAACTATCTTTATTTCTAGTTATTACACCATGGTCAACTTGATTTTTTATAAAACCCATTTAGTTCGAATTACCTGATAGTTTGAGGTTCTTTCAACTAATTCCCACACGTTATTTCTTTTAATTTTTTCAGTTCTTCTTGCAGTTATAAGAGTCATCTTTCATCTGATAATGCTTCTTCTAAGCATCTAGGTTCTAATTGGGATATAAAGGCGTATAATTCTACTAAATTGCCTACATTTCTTCTAGTTCTTACTCCTTCATCTAGGTTTCCTATAACAGTTTATAAATGATGGTCATTAAGGTTTCTATAAAATCTAGGAAACACACTTTCTAGTTCTATAGTGTCTTCCCTTAATGGATTTTTTTTAAACTAACCAAGTTCCAAATCATCATACATGTTATCATTAAATAAATGTTTAGGTCTCATGTTTTTTACTAAATAATTTTGATCATTAATTTGATTAATTTTGTGGCCAAAAGAATCAATTTCATAAAATTTCACGTGATATGATTATTCAATAATACTTAACCTTTTCTAAAAACACTATAAGATTTTGAAGTAGTAGAATATCCTTGAAATATAGCTTCATAAACCTTTAAATTGAACTTTCCAATATTGCCATTCATATTCAAGATTTAAACATTAAATCCAAATGTTATAAAGTATCCTACCTTGGTTTTTATATTATTCCATAACTCATAGAGTTTTTTCATTAAAATAGTTCTTATTAGTATAATGTTAATGATATAACATACTATGTTAATAGCTTCAATGTAGAATTGAGTGTGCATGTTATATTCACATAGCATAGTCCTATAAAGTTATTACAAAGTCCAATTTATCCTTTAAAAAACACCATTCTATTGAGGTGTATTGGGATATAAGAACATATGTTTAATCCCTTTCTTAGATCATTAATAATTAAATTCATGATTCTCAAACTCACAATTCTATTGAAGTTCTTACAGGATTGAAAAATAGATTGGAGTATTTTTTGTTTACATATTTTATTATCAATATATATTTAAAGGAACATTTAATAAACTAAAAAATCATGATAATCATATGAATGGGGAATATTAGAGTTATATAAGTATATTAGAGTTCCTAAATTATTGAGATACAACTTGAAGTATACATTTTTCAATTTTTTCAAAACATTATTGAGGTAAGACTGAATAGACTAAAGAGTTAAGTTGATCATGGAATATTAATATGAGAGACTATAAATATTCATATTGTAAGTTTTTTATTCATATAATGAAGATTGTAAATTTTTATTAAGGTATTTATTATTACACTTCAATATAGTATAGAGAAAAACATGATGAGTTGAAGAGTAGAAAGATTTTGAGGAGTGGTTTAGATGAAGAGTTATATAATATATATCATGAAAATTATAACATATTATATAAGATGATTATTGAATTTTAAATATTATAGGAAATTCATGAATCAATGGGTATTGGAAAAAATACTTTTGGCTCATGAAGACTAATACTTAATGATTAAAATTGAGCTAACTTTCATGGAGCATGAAGATCTTGATAAATGATATGAATATATAAATAATAAATGATATATATTTATAAAAAGGGATTTGGCTATGAATTTTATTAGGAATTCATATTTTTGATTTTGGAATGAAGGTTGTTTCATGCTTAAGAATATTATCTTAGATGATGAAGTAGTTTAAGAGCTAAATTTATAATGATATGAGAAAAGTATAGCATTATTTAATGAATATATGAATCATTATCACTAAGGTGCCTTTATGAGTATAAATATGATAAATTAATCAACTAGAATGTATTTTAGTCAAGTATTGATTTTTAGTTAACTCAGAGACTAAAAAATGAGTTCATTGTTTCTGTAAATAATTATTTTGAATTGATTTAATGATGTTTTGAGTTTTCTTGAGATGGTTGGAGTAAATTTGAGATATCCATATATTTGATTCTCTAAATTTTAACTATCTATATAAGAATAATATGATATTATAAAAGGATTTATAAGTGAAATATAAAATCTATATAAGATTAATTCATAGTTAAAAAGGCTGTGTAAGTATTATGAGAAGGTTGAAAAGTTAAATATTATATGTATGAGTCAAATAGATTATCAAAAAGATACATATGAGTGACTACACATTTTCAAATTCCACATAAAATTAATATGATATTTACAAAACCTATGTATTGATCAATATGAAATACATAACATACAAACTTATTCTATTTATGAATTTTTTCTCAATTTCATTAGATATTGGAAATGATTGGGTGGAATATTTTATATAGATTTAAATAAAATAATCTCATCATATATTTGAGGATATGCATTAAATATTTTGGTAGAGATTCAAAATATAGGTTTTGGTTTCCATTTTTTGAGGATTGAAGATGGAGATTTACACATGTGATTATATGACCAAAGAAAATATATCATGAAATAGAATTTAAACCACAAATATTTTTTTTGTATATTCTAAAAGATACTTTTTGGATTAGTGGTTACAGAAAAAGATCCAAAATATATTAGTATTTCAACGTTACAAGTTCACAATTTCAACAATATATGTTCACAATTTCAAAGAGAAAACCAAACAAGATCCACAAATTAAAAAAATGAAAACGCACTCGATTCCCACAAAATAAGGTCCTCAATGGTCGTGAGACAGGTTGTCGGGTCATAGTGTAATCCAAAGCGTCGGCTCTATCATTGCATCAACGGAAACATCGTCCAATCATCATCATCCTCATCACTGTTGTCCTCTCCAAGCGTCATCGACACCAACAGCACCGGTCATCAGCCAGAGTAACCACCATCCAGCATCAGTTTTCAATACCATTACCACCACCACATCAACATAGCAGCGTCGTCTTCTCAACCATCACCATATTCATCAGAAGTATAGGCTCGTCACCGCAACCACCATCCAAGCAAACACTTAATAAAACACACAAACTAAAATCCTACATCCCCAGAATTCCACCATATTCGCCAATACAGAATCAACTCCAACAAGGGAGCCTCTTCCATCCATCCACCTCAGAGAAATCCAAAACCGAAAAAAACAACGTTCTTCCTCAAATGTCGATTTCAGCGAGTAAACACAACATGCCAAATACAAAGAACCAAAAATCACCAGAAATCCCCTTCCATCACGATTTCTTCCCACTAAAAACGATCACAATTTCTTCCAAAGAGAAAATCCTGGGAAAACAGACTCTGAATGAGCAATAACTAATCCTAGAAAGCCGGAGAAACATATCCAACTGTCGCTCAACACAAAACAATGAAATTCCCATATATATTTATCAAAATCAAACCAACAAAAAAATGAATAACTTGCATAAAATAGAATTTATAGAGTTTCAAAAATTCAAATATGAAATTTGTCCACGTGATCTTCTCTAAGGATGTAAAAAAGTTATGAGTTGAAGAGAAGTTAAGTAAAAAAGTGAAATAAAAAATTATAACCCCTTCAAATCTTATGATATATTTCTCTTTAGATAAATTAATTTATTTATTATCATAATTTTCATGAAATGAAGAGTTTTAATAAACAGTGATATATTATTAAAATATTATTACTTCATGTGAAAATTATCACATAGATGTTTCATTAGTGGTTATGAATGGAACTAACAAAATTATGACCAATTATTCTTTATATATGTGTAAAATTAATTCATTGGGTCTCAATTATATATAAAATAAAATATAATAATTTTAAGTTATATAGATATGTTTTTGTAAAAAATAGTTTTTATGCTTTTAATGCGGTTTTATATTAATAAATTAAATTAAAAACTAATGAAGAATTATTTTAGCGAAATTTATATATTATGTGACTACCCAAACCCATGTGTCACTCAAAGGTTCCATGTTCCTGGTTGCCCACATGGATTAAAGCTCATATCCATGAACGCCAGAGGGTGCTGACAAATAGTGAGGTCCTAGGGTATGTCTGTGGGGAGACTATTCCCTCATTACAAAATTGTTACACATCATCAAAATATTATAATAGGTAAATAGGGGAAGAAGTAAGATAAAAAAATGTCATAAAATAAACATACTCTATAGACATTGGATTAGTAACCTGACATAGCATAAGAAGAAAAAAATAATAAACAATTGAAGCAGCTAATAATAATAATAAATAGTTAATGATAATTTATGTCATGTGTATACAAAATTGGAAAATATTTATAGATGGTATCAGGAAATACATATTATACAAAAGAATAAAAAATAATCCCAAAACTATCCAAGAATCCTGAGCTCCAACATGATCATATTCTACCGAGCTCCATCTTAATAAAGAAAGCAATATCATGTGTCTAATTTAAGATGCTTCCACTTATCAACACCTACATACATGTAATCTGCCTTGGTACTAATGGAAACCTGAATAATGTGTGAGATAAATCTCATTTGGCCACAACCAATGGCATCTATAATATCCAGTCCATGTAATATAAATTCAAATAGGGTGGATGCATGCATATATAAAACTAAATTAGTAAAACAATGCAATTATCATGTAACTGCTTCAGCCTCAGCTGGGGTCTAAAAATGATACCAATTAATTTATTAATTATATTCCAATTCATATAAAGTCATATCAGATATAACCAACAATGATAACATTTTACGATAACAATAGTAATGAATGATCCAAGATATAACAAGGCATCCAGTAACGGTGGAAATGATAAATAGGATCCAAGGTAATAACCAAGGAATCACTGACATTAGGGATTAAGAAAAATCAGCAATAACCTGTATCATGGACTTATTTTTAAGATTGTAATCCAAGGGGCCTCACCCAATATATTCTATAATAACATAATTTTAACTGATTCCAAGGAAATAATCCAATCTGAAATGAGATAAGAAATGACCAGGTCTAATAGGTGTATCCATGGTGCCTCATATCCAAAGAAATCACACTGGATTCAAATAGTGTATCTAAGGTATCATATAATGATAATGAAAGTATATTACAATGTTATATAGATCATCCACTAATTGAAAAGGATTAGGTTCCAAGGTGGGTATGAACCATGGAAACCATCATCCAAAAATCATAATGGAATCCACAAGTTCTCAATGAATTCCTTTGGGAATCCAATTCTATGTCGAGTCTAGATTCATTAATAAATTAATTCCATGTTATAGTCATGCCATTAATAATTCAATTATTTCAATTTATTTTCTTTCATTACTGTGATGAGGGTAATAGGCCAGGAAACCATTTAGTTCATTTGTCTCATAATCAATTTATTAGGTTCTCCCCACTGCATTCAATTAAATATGGAAAGGTGTGTTATGGACATGAAACCAAATCCTACATTTACATTTAACTAGGCCAAGTCATATACATAGTACAATTTCCATTCATAATTAAGATTTGATAATTATATTGAAACCCTTGCCTTAGAAGGGTCAAGTTAAATTATCATATACAAGGATAACCATTACAATTCCTAATTCAATTAATTAAAATAGGGATTACCATTATTAAGTTCATTTCATACCACACTCGAAATGTGGAAGATATATTCTTAACAAGCTACTAAAAACATATTTAAGGGTAACACCCTACATGAGGTAGAAAAAATTGAGGTTTTAATCTCTAATTCCATGAATAACTTTTATGAATCATTCTCAAGAACATGATCACAATATATCTAAGAAATAAAAGTGAATTTGATAGTCCATTTTCAATGAAATAAGTTCATGCACACTACTATTATTTATAAAATAGAAAAACTTGATGGATGAGTCGCATACCACCTACCTTAAGCTCATACAACCCTCCTTATCTAGTATCAGCCTTTATTTTTCCCTAGATCTGAAGTTGTAACATCCCAGTTAAACAATGAGTAACACATTTTCATATTTATTAATCATTTTGAATTAAATATTAATTTTACTTTAAATGGGATTCTATGTTCGATGGATTACCCGATACGCAACAATTGGTTTCTTTGAAATCTTACGTTGCACACTAATAATATAATATTATTATTTTAAATGGTTATTAATGCCTAACCGTTGTGTTGGCGGAAATAAAAATAACTAACTACAATATGATTATACATGTTCGTTAAATATTTTTACATTTATCTAATAAAATTTATAGGCTTAAAATGTGAATGAATCTAATTTTAAACATAATTTACTTTAAAATGTAGATTTACCGCCTTTTGATGGTGAACCCTCAATAAATATAGTTTTGGTCCCTTTTATATGTTATTTTTGATAAAATAAAATTCTTATTTAGAACCGGGACATCAAAATTCACTTTGGGAAAATTTTGGTATTTTTCTGATAAAATTCATTTTTTTGATGAATAGTGAAAATACTGTATTTTATTTCAAAATTGCATTTTAATCTAATTTATTTATATTGTTATATTATATTTTTAATTGGTATTAAAGTTTAATTAAAATAAATTTTTACCATTTAATCCAATTTTGGTCATTGTAATTAATTTCACTTTGAATTTGGACATAAACAAGTGAAAATCTTTTAATAGTTATTGTTTCTTAAAAACACGCTATTTGATTTATCAAAGGTAATTAATTATAAAATTAATTAATAAAACTTATATGTTTTGAATTTGGTAAAATATAAATCATTTTTTAATTCATAATTTCAAATTTATCTTAGGGTGAATTTTTGGTATTTTTTTGAAAAACGACAATTTTTGATGAATAGTGAAACCACATAGTTGTAGTTAAAAAAACTGACTTTTTCATTTAAATGAAATTTTACCAATTCTGTGAATTGAATTTCGAAAATCTGACATAAATGGTTGTTATTATTAAGTAAAATGTGACTCAATAAGATTAAAATAATTTTGGGTGAATAGTAACTTTTGACTTTTATTTACAGCGGTTATAGATAAATAGGGTAATTCAAGGTAAAAAGATTATGATAATAATACCAAATTTCATTAGAAATTGTACTAACCTTATTTTATGAGTAATGTCTGACCATGGGAATCCATTGGTTTATTTTTCAACCCCATGTATCCACTTATGAATGATAATGACACTTTATTTTAATTAACTTAATGTAAAGGAAAAATTGACCTAAACAAATATCTTTTAGTAAATAAATTTTTACATGGGGTTATATAAGTCATAATTTCGACTATAAATATTATTTGGAAAGATAAAACGATTTTCTACATCATTTTATTTTTATTACAATTTTTAGACCTCAAATAAATTAAATTATATATGACACAATAATGATGCAATATTTACCTCATTAATAAATGATTTAAATAAATAAGATTATAAATATTAAAACAATATCCAAAACCTGTCCAATTCTTATTGGATGATTTTATTTAGTCCATGAGTCATCTTACCTTAGAATTTAATTATTTTTGGACCTTTATAAACCGAATATCATTCTATAATAAAATAATATTTTCACACTTTCCTAAAGAGTCCCTCCTCCTTCTTATAAAAGGACACCACTTCTCACCCATTACTCACACCTCTCAAGCCCCTTGGATCATCCAATCCCTACCCAAATAATCTCTCAAGATCCCTATATTCCTCCTAGAATCCTTATATTAGGCAAAAGGCACTTTATGAATTACTTTTGGTTCAATCCAAAGGAAGTTACCCAAACTAAAGGTAAAGGTTTATCTTAAATTCTTTTGTTTTATTTTATTTTATTTTACTTCTCCTACCCCCAAAACTCGATTTATTCCTTTATTTTATAAAAACACTAGTATCCTAAATATACTAGGATTTTATTTATAATAATTATTCTAACTACACTAACACACACCTCCATCTAATGGGTGAAGAACATACTGTTTCTGTGGATGGAAAACTAACGCCTCACGAAACAATGATAGTTAGATTATCTCCTACCGCCTAAAATGGTGGCCATTAAGAAGGAACTGTATTTATATTTGATTTATATTATGTTTATTTTTTCTTTATTCTTCTATATTATTCATTTATATCATACCATTATGGTTTCCATTATGGTTAAACGCGATAATTTCAATTGAGGAAGTGCGGACTACCGCCCCCTCAAGGTGATATGATTCGTTCATGACATACATCGAACGTATAAAGTATGGAGTTAATGAAATTATCTAACATAAATATAATGTGATATTATACTGGAATTATAATATACCAATTTATATTTATTTTTTCATTCCGTTAAAAATAAAACAGAAATGAAAGTAGCGTGCATGCTTACCTTCTGCTTTCCGTCTCCGCGAACGGTGTGTTTCATTTCTTAACTCTAAATGATATGGAATATTATAAATACATATACAATACATATATATGATATATATGATATATAAAACAAGTATATCATTTTGGATATAATGTAATTTTGACCACATGGACAAATTGTAATTATAACAATTTCATTTTTGACTCAAGTTCCAAACATCGATAAAATATCAAATATGAACTCAAATAATTAACTAGTTGTTATAGAAAGATAATAATTGATATAAATTGAATAATAAAATTTAAAAATATTCTTAATTCAGTAGATATTAACTTAATTTTATTATTCTAGAAGAACACGGAACATACGAGTCAAGTAGGACACGAGGTAAGGGTATTTCTTATCTCACTTTTAATTCGATGAGATTTCCGTTGTTCGCCACTTATTTATTGGATGTGTTTTAATGTATACTGCCATTGATATATATTATCATGATTATCTTTATATTCATTGTATTTTTTAATTAATTTGGTGGTTATTATGTTTTTTTATACGACTCGATTGATTACAACGAGGTAAGGGGTTTTTATCTCACTTTTTATTCCGATGAGATTCATGCTATATTTGTCATTATTTCCTTTGAGTGGTGTATGTAATTCCCATCATTCTAATCTTTTTGTAATATAATTTCATTTATGGGTATTTACATCTACATTGTATGGACCTTCTTTCATGTGGTGTATTTTTTGTAAGTTGCCAAATCGGTAAGGGAACCTTTCACCCTCCTCTTTTTACACTTAATATCCACTTATATTGGGTGTGTTTATATTTTTCACACAAAATTATGCCATTGATTTATTATTAAATTAAGGATACCGTCTTTATAAGGGATTTCATCTCAATTTACATTTCAATTGATACTTCATTGTTGTTATGCACCTTTTCCCTCTTATATGGTATATATACTATCCTTTGTCAAATTATATCATGAATTCCTTTATTCTCCTGATATTATAAAGTTCAAATTAAATTTTATTCCTAAATTTTTTGTATTCAAGATTCTCTCATTTTGTTAGAAACTCTTTAACTAAAATATCGTTTTAAGTTTTTTAATGATTTATTATTCAAAATCATTATCTTTAATTTCCATGTTTTAAAAATGGTTTTGAGTATTTATTAATATGGAAATTAATGTTTTAAAATTATAATTCCATTAAAATTTTCAATGTGGTATGAGACAATTTTATTCAAAAAACTCTTTTTAAATGGTATATGAAAATGGAATGATTATTTCAATATATTGGATTTACTTCTCCTGATTTAAAATGAAATTTTATTAGTGAAATGTTTATATTTGCAGTATTTTATGTGTTATGATGGTACCTGGACATTTGACGGGTGGTTAAGTGATAAACCATATGACGGGTGGTTCCGTGATAAACAAGGATGGGTGGTTACATTATAACCTCTGATGCATTGGGTATGGAAGTCAGATGTATGGCTATTCCATTTAGTGATATTTGTGGAAGTCGACCGTATGGTTATTCCACGTAAGAATGTTTATGTCCCAAGTTACCTTTATATGTTATGTATTCTTTATATGTGTCTTATGGTAATATTTTTGTTACAAAAGGGTAATCAATGATCTTTTATTTATCGAAGATTATTTACTTTTTCCTAAAGGGGAAAAGTATTACTTATGATAAAGTATTCATGGCTTACTTGTTGTTTTGAAAATCCAACAGTTTTCCTTCTTCGTGTATCCATTACTGAGCTTTTTATGCTCATCCTAAGTTTTTGAAATGTCTTTCACAGGATATAAAGTGGAATAGGGTCAAGGATGGGATCAAGGAAAATTCATGTTGTTTAAAACATAGAACTATACATGTCTCATTTATTCAAGAGTTTTTATTTTATGAAAAAAATGGAAACTGAGTAGAAGTGTCTACTTTATAATTTTTGAGATGTAATGTAATTTTTTTGCCTAATTCTCTAAAACTATAAACATGAAAAGATCCAAAATGTGAATTATTCATTTAATTCAAGATTATGTAATGTTTAAGGTCGGGTACTTATAATTGGTATCCGATGTCATTTTAGATAACTTCAGAGGTTAGGGTATTCTTTAAGCATAAGTGAAATTACCATAATGGTTAGGATTTTAGAAAGAGACAAAGTTATTTTAGATAAAGTGAATGTGTTTAAGATAACATGAATAAGTATATCTTAGTATTTACCCTCCTATTAAGATATTATATGATGATTTTACTAATATACTCACACTTCGATTTTTTATTTTAGTAAATGGCTGGATCTAGCAGGCACCAAAGTAACAGTGGATGTGAAAAAAAACATTAACGGTTTTCTGAACAAGAAACTGAAAGAAATGACAGCTGCAATGATAAATCTTGTGGTTATTCTCAACCAACTATCTGGATTCATGATTGGCAACCTGAACCTTGGTGATTTTTATATGGAATTTTATATGTGAGAAACAAATCCATATGGAATTTCAGGTAATAATCATAAAGGTAAGTATGTTAAAAACATATGTGTCAAGGATGTAGAAAGAAACACCTAGAAAAATGCTTCAAAGGGATGAGAAGATGCTATAGATGTGGGAATAAAGTTCATAAAGAAAGAACCTTCCATGGAAAAAGGAAGCATTTAGTTGACTCTAGGAAAGGGAAATATGTTCTTTATGAGGGATCAATTGAATTTTTTAAACGTGATGTGTGTGGTCATTATACAAACAGATGTCCTATGAAGATGTTTCGGGAATGGGATCACCAGGATTGTACAAATATATCTTTACCAATACCTAATTCTATTCCAATTGAGGATGAAGAAACTGACAGTGACTAATGAAAGGTATAGATTATTTCTTAACATATTTTTTGATATTATTGAATCTTAGGATATGATTCATGATTTTATTTATAGGAAAGAAGTACTTCAGAATAAGTTGGTAAAGAATGGTTAATCGATCATGAATAATGTTTAATGATTAAGAAGTCAACATATAATGGATTCAAGAGTTATGGTAGATTTTAGGATGGTGAAATGCTTAAAAGTATTAGGTCTCTTTTGAGGATGGGATTACATTAGAAGACTTTTTATAGTATGTATAACCCTGAATCTTGATATATGAAATTTTTATTCAAGGAAAAATTATATTTTCTTTTGTGGATTATTTGATCCTCTAAAAGTTGATTATAGCGCTTTTAATGTGAAAAAAGTCATCCGGAATATTCATCATTTGGAGAAAATATGAGTTTGTGTTAGAAATCTAGTAAAGGATTGAAGTCTACATGACAAGTATGTATATTTCATTATGTTTTTAGTTAAGCTCATAAATAAATTCCTAAACTTTATGAAAAGTAATTTAAAATAAAAACATCAACCGTTAAATTTTCCTACTGGGGAATCAAAGACTGTTTAACCTATCAAAAGCTTGTGATTTTCTGGTGGTTAACTTTCTCCTAACCATGTTTTCTATCACACTCCATCAGAACTTGATGGTTTATTTTCTCTTCCATATCCATGTTTTCCTACATGGAATCATAGTATGGGATTATCTCAGGTGAACTTTGTACTTCTCTTTCTTTCTTTTAAAGTGATATATTTATTGACTCTTTTTCCGATATGGGACTTTTAATTTTGTTTCTAAGCCCAGTTTTAAAATTGTGAGGACACAATTTCCAAAAGGGGGAAGGATAACACATCACAAGTAAATAATGATTAATACATTTTCATATTCATTAATATTTGTGAATTGCATATTAATTTTAATTTAAAGGGTATTCTATGTTCGATGGCTTACCTGATACGCAACAACAGGTTTCTTTGAAATCTTACATTGCACACTAATAATATAATATTATTATTTTAAATGGTAGTTAATGCCTATCCGTTATTTTGGAATAAATGAATAGAACTAACTAAAATATGATTATACATGTTTGTTAAAAGTTTTTAAATTTATCTAATAAAATTTAAAGGCTTAAAATGTGAATGAATCTAATTTTAAGCATAATTTACTTTAAAAGGTTTATTTACCACCTTTTGATGGTGAACCCTATTTAAATCTAGTTTTGGTAACTTTAATATGTTCTTTTTGATAAAATAAAATTCTTAATTATAACTGGGACATAAAATTTCACTTTGGGTAAAATGGTTGTATTTTTCTGATAAAATTCAGTATTTTGATGAATAGTGAAAATACTGTATTTTAATTCAAAACTACATTTTAATATAATTTATTTATATCGTTATATTATCTTTTTAATTGGTTTTAAAGTGTAATTATAATATATTTTTACCATTTAATCCAATTTTTTTCATTGGAATTAATTTCACTTTGAATTTGGACTTAAACAAGTGTTAATCTTTTGATAGTTATTATTTCATAAAAACACGCTATTTGATTTAACGACAGGAATTAATTATAAAATTAATTAATAAAACTTCTACGTTTTGAATTTGGTAAAATAGTAATTATTTTTTAATTCGTAATATCATATTTATCTTAGGGTGAATTTTTGGTATTTTTCTAAGAAACTTCAATTTTTGATGAATAGTGAAACCACTTAGTAGTAGTTAAAAAACTGATCTTTTCACTTAAATGAAATTTTACCACATTTGTGAATTAAATTTCATAAATCTGACATACATGGTTTTTATTAGTAAATAAAATGTGGTTCAATAAGATTAAAATAATTTTTGGTGAATAGTAACTTTTGACTTTTATTTACTGCGGTTAAAGGTAAATAGGGTAATTCAAGGTAAAAAGAATATGATAATAACACCATATTACCTTAACACTTGTCCTAACCTTATTAGATGAGTAATGTCCGGCCATGGACATCCTTAGGTCTATTTTGGGTCCCCATGGAGCCACTTATGAATAATAATGACACTTTATTTTAATTAACTTAAAGTAAAGGCAAAATTGACATAAACAAATATCTTTTAGTAAATCAATTTTGACATGGGGTTATATAAGTCATATTTTAGACTATGATTATTATTTTCAAAGATAAAAAGATTTAATAAATCATGTTATTTTTATTATAATTTGTATACCTCAAATAAATTAAATTATATATCACACAATAATGATGCAGTATTTACCTCATTAATAAATGACTTAAATAAATAAGATTATAAATATTAAAACAATATCAAAAACCTTTCCAATTTTTATTGGATGATTTTATTTAGACCATGAGTAATCTTATCTTCTACTTTAATTAGTTTTTGACCTTTATAAACCAAATATATTTATATAATAAAATAATATTTTCAAACTTTTTTAAAGAGACTCTCCTCCCCCTTATGAAAAGACACCACTTCTAACCCATTCCTCACAACTCTCATGTCCCGTGGCTCATCCAACCCCATCCCAAATAATCTCTCAAGATTCCCCTCTTCCTACTAGAAGCCTTATCATAGGTTTAAGACACTTAAAGATATTTTTTTGGTTCAAACCAAAGGAAGTTACCCAAATTAAATTTAACAGTTTCTCTTAAATTATTTTGTTTTATTTTGTTTTATTAAGTTTTATTTTGTTTTATTTTACTTCTCCAGCCCCCTAAACTATTTTTATTACTTTATTTTATAAAAACACAAGTATCCTCAATATACTAGGATGTTTTTATAAATACTATTCAAACTACACTTACACACACCTCCATCTAATGGGTGAAGGACTTACTGTTTCTGTGGATGGAAAACTAACGCCTCAGGAAACGATGCTTGTTCGATTATCTCATACCGCCTAACATGGTGGCCATTAAGATGGAAATATATTTATATTTTATTTATATCATGTTTATGTTTTATTTATGCTTCTGTATTATTCATTTATAACATACCTTTATGGTCTCCATTATGGTTAAACGTGATAATTTCATTTGAGGAAGAGCGGACTACCGGCCCCTCAAGGTGATATGATTCATTCAATACATACATGGAACGTATAAAGAATGAATTTAATGAAATTATGTAACATAAATATCATATGAGATTATACTTAATTATAATATACCAATGTATCATTATGTTTTCATTCCTTTAAATATAAAATAGAAATGAAAGTATCGTTCATGCGTACGTACAGCTTACCGTCTCCATGAACGGTGCGTTTCATTTCTTAACTCCAAATGATATGGAATATTATAAATAAATATATACTGGATATATATGATATATATGATATATAAAACATGTATATCATTCGGGAGATAATGTAATTTTGACCACATGGACATATTGTAATTATAACAATTTCATTTTGGACTCAAGTTTTGAACAACGATAAAATATCCAATATGAACTCAAATAATTAACTAGTTGTTATAGAAAGATAATAAGTGATATAAAATGATTAATAAACTTTAAAAAAATTATTAATTAAGTATATATTAACTTAAGTTTATTATTTCAGAAGAACATAGAACATACAAGTCAAGTAGGAGACGAGGTAAGGGGATTTCTTATCTCACTTTTAATTCCGTGAGATTTTCATTGTTCCCCACTTATTTATTGCATGTGGTGTAATGTATACTGAAATTGATATATATTATCATTATTATATTTATATTAATGTTATTGTGTGATTAATTTTTTGGTTATTATCTTTTGGTTATAAGACTCGATTGATTACAACGAGGTAAGGGGTTTTATCTCACTTTTTATTCCCCTGAGATTCATGCTATATTTTTCACTATTTCAATTTAGTGGTGTATTTAATGACCATTATTATACTATTTGTGTAATATAATTTCATTTACGGTTATTTACATATACATTTTATGGACCTTCTTTCATGTGGCATATGTTTTGTAAGTTACAAAATCGGTAAGGGAACCTTTCACCGTCCTCTTTTTAAAAGACTTCTTTTTGTTATGTCTTTTAATTTACATCTTATTACGTTGGGATATGTTCTTATATATCCTTATTGATGTAAATTTTATGTCCAAGTGATGAGATACCCTTTTTATCTCATCAACTCATTTTTTAAATTTTAAAGTGACGTCGTTGGGCTTTTGAATTTTCACAAGGGAACTTCTTAACCCAATTTCAATTCTTTGGGTTAAACTTGTACTTCTTGAATATGGCGTCCTATAAATATATGTGAATAAACACTAATTGTTTTAAACATAATATCCACTTATATTTTGTGTATTTATATTTGTCACACATAATTATCTGATTGATTTATCTTTAATTTAAGGATACCGTCTTTATAAGGGATTTCATCTCAATTTACATTTCCATTAAGAATTCATTGTTGTTATGCACCAATTCACTCTTATATGGTGTATATACTGTCCTTTTTCATATTATATCATGAATACCTTTATTCTCATGATATTATAAAGTTCATATTAAATGTTATTCCTCAATTTTTTGTATTCAATAGTCTCTCATTTTTTTAAAAACTCTTTAACTAAAATATCGTTTTAAATGTTTTAATGATTTGTTATTACAAATCATTATCATTAATGTCCATATTTAAAAAATGGTTTTTAGTATTTATTTATATGTACATTAATGTTTGAAAATTATAATTCCATTAAAAGATTCAAATTTGTATGGGACACTTTGATTCAAAAATAACTTTTTAAATGGTTTATGAAAATGGAATGATTATTTCAATATCTTGAAATTACTTCTTGTGATTTCAAATGAAATGTTATTAGTGAAATGTTTATATTTGAAATATTTTATGTGTTATGATGGTACTTGGAAATTTTACGGGTGGTTACGTGATAAATCATATGACGGGTGGTGTCTTGGTAAACTCGGACGGGTGGTTACGTTATAACCTCTAATGCATTGGGTATAGAAGTCGGTCGTATGGATATTCCATTTAGTGATATTTGTGGAAGTCGATCGTATGGTTATTCCACTTAATAATGTTTATGTACCAAGTTACCTTTATATGTTATCTGTTATTTATCAGGGTTTTATGGTAATCTTTTGGTTACAAAAGGGTAAGAAATAATCTCTTATTGAGTGAAGAGTGTTTAATACTTCATAAAGATGAAAAGTATTACTTATGATAAATTATTCATGGATTACTTGTTGTTTTGAAAATATAACTATTTTCCTTCTTTATATATCCCTTACTGAGCCTTTGATGCTCATCCCTAGTTTTTGAAATGTTTTTCACAGGACATAAAGTGGAATTGGGCCAAGGATGGGATCAAGGAAAATTCATGTCGTCTAAAACATGGAACTAGACAAGTCTCATTTATTCAAGAGTTTTTATTTTATGAAAAAAATGGAAACTTAATAGAAGTGTATATATTGTAATTTCTAAGATTTAATGTAATCTTTATGCCTAATTCTCTAAAACTCTAAAATTGAAAAGATCCTCAATGTGAATTATTCATTTAATTCAAGATTATGTAATGTTTAAGGCTGGGTCCTTATAGAAGTAATAGGAATAATGGATCAATTTTCTACAAATAAGGAATGTGACCCTGCATATAAATAACTCCATATAAGAGAAGTGAAAAAAATAATGGATTAAAAGTAATCGAGTAATTACTGATATGCATCCAACATGATGAGTGGGGATCGAATCAGACACCATATCTGATCTCTATAGGAAAAAACTATGATAAGTGATAAAATTTATCACAAAAGGGTGAGGAGAAGGATTTTTTACACTATAATTCTCAATGGAATAAGGATGGTAAGGTAACACTTATTAAAGGAGAAATTATAATTTTACCCAAGAAAAAGATAGGTGCACGGTTTTTCCACACTGTTGGACAAATCATGCACCAAGAGTGTGAATATACCTATGCTAAAACCTATAAACATTTCACAATGAAATGAAAACCCAGAAACATGGTTAGGAAAAACTGTACTCCCTATTCCACCCCACTATCCATCCCTGCATAGTTAGGAGAGACAACATGGGGTGGGTCTCAGGGTTTTTACTAATAGTGTGTCCATGTGATTTTCTCCATCGGTCTGGGTTTCATGCTCTGAAACCCCTAAAAACCTACAAACCCATTATAACATCATTATACATCCATATTAGGTCCAAAATATTGAATTAGACCAAATTTACAAGGATCTATACCTGAGATAATAATTGTGTACTTACAGTCTCCCCCCCCCCTTAAAAGAACTCATCCCCAAGTTCACCTTCCAAGGGTGGTGAAACACTTTATGAAAACATATCTGACCACTAGGAATGTACGTCGGCCTTTCGTACCCAAGTATCATCTTTTTTGTGTTCATGCTATCATATCACCCATACTAGAGGGGCAAACTGACCATAGAGATCCTTTATGCTCTGATCAATGATGTGTATAAGATACTCCTCCAATGTAGGATCACTATTTATATCAACCTAATCAAGATAAAAATTATGAGATGGGTTGGCATGAAATCGAAAAATTTGTGAAATATGGAAGATGTTGTTCACAACATTCTACCTCTATGTTAGTAGAAAACTTTAAGCTATGGGATTGAATCTCTCCAAAATCTCAAATGGACCGAAATAACAAAGAGACATCTTCACTTGATTTCTTATCTCTTTATGCCCAAGCTTAGGAGATAACCACAGTAAAACATGATCCCTGACCTTGAACTCTTTAGGACTTTTATGGAGATCGAAGAACAATTCTTCCTAGATTTAGTAGTATACATACACATCCTATTCAGTTGTGCCTGCTCTAAAGTCTCCTATACAAGATGAGGACCTAGTAGGACTAACTCTCCTGCCTCTATCTACCATAGGGTTAAATGACATGGCCTGACATACAAGGCCTCAAACAGATGCATCTAAATCATCGCCAGAAATATATTATTATAGGAAAACTTGATGAAAGGGATATGTTTCTCCCAAGAACTATTGAAATCAAGGAAACATGCTTGGAACATGTCCTCTAACACTTATATCATCCATTATGACTGAACATTGGTCTGAGGGTGAAAAGATGTGCTCAGAATCACTAGTGTACCCATATCTCTCTACAACCCCTACCAAAAACTTGAAATGAAATAAGATTCCCTATATTAAATGATAGTATGATGGACCCCATGTGGCTGAATGATCTCATAGACATACAGTAATCCTTGATCATCAACTGAGAAAGTATCTCGAATGAAAAAGAAGTGAGAAACTTTCATCATACTATCAATGACTACCCAACACTACTACAAAAATTTCTTTTAAAAGCGCCGAAATATTATAGTGCTAGAAAAATGCGCTGAGAAATTCCTTCTTTATCAGCGCTAAAATAAGTGCAGATATAGGGTGACCATTATCAGTGTAAAATGAAAGCACTAATAAAGGACACCCTTTATTAGTGACTTTTATTTTGTGTTGATAAAAGTTCTACTATATCAGTGCTTTATTTTTGCATTGATAAAGGTTAACCTTTATCAGCGCTTTTTCTTTAGCACTGATAAAGATGTTTTTTATCAGTTCTTTTGGATAATTGATAAATATTAAGATATATCTTCACATTTTTAGCACTAATTAAAATGAATTTTATCATCAATTTTCAATTTATTGCTGATAAAATTTATATTTATCACCGCTTTTATAAATGCGCTATTAAAAATTTCACTTATATATTTTAAAAAAACACTAACCTGCACTTAGCCATCATGATTCTGAAGGTCTGGCTAAACTCCTCAATTGTCGATGTGGCTCCACTATGATCCATTCGATGAATCAAGAACAAAAACCAAGGTATGTTATTTTCTACTTTTCCTATATCGTTTTTTTATCTTTCTAGGTTCTATGTTTTGCATTTTTGCATTTTTATGAACCCTACATATCATCTTTTCACCACTGCTGGCGCAACTCCACTACGATCCATCGACAAAATCACGCATAGAATCTAAGGTATGTTATTTTAAACTTTTCATATATCATTTTTTTATCTTCCTGGGTTTCGTATTTTGTGTTTTTTCATTGTTACGAACCCTACGTTTCATATCCTCACCGCTGCTGGCGAGAATCCTCTAGAGGACCAACCAAATTACATTATTGTCATATAATCATTTACAATAATTTATTTTAAGATGAATTACCATACGTAGTCATTTATATTGTGTATAAAAAATATGATGGAGTCCGATGTATGTTATCCATGTCCATGACTAACTCAAATAAAAATTTTATTGGATACATAGTGGCCTTGAAAAAGTCCCCTTTTTTTACCTCATCTAATTTCATTGTGGGGGGGTCTATCTATAAACTTTTTATTGTATCCACTATCCTTAAACTCATATATCATCCAGACACACCACTCATTTACATAAGAAATAAAATTTTATATAGTCTATTAGATTCCTAAATAATATATTTCCTTATATTATGTAAACCTATTCTTTATAATATTTGATCAAGGATTACCCCTTCGTAAATGATCCTTTATGTGGTCTACAAAATATCATTGTAGTATCCTATAAATAGAGTTATAAATATATTTATAAATTATAGATGAATACTTTATCTGCTACTGTCTCCCACTATAAATGATCTTTATCCCTATGTGTTGATGAATCAAAAGACCTTTCAAACACTTTATTTACTTGGTTAAAATCATTATACGCATATTTTATTAAGCACCCCTCTGAAGAAACTATACATGTCTGGTTAGTACTTAGTTCCCAAGAACCAACTAACATTTTACATTTGATCACATAAATATAAATAAATATTTAATAACATTATGAGTGTTCTTCTTTGTAAAATTAATGTCATAATGTCTTTAGAATATTTGTCACATTAAAATGTTATATGAGTCACTGAATATAATGTGATCCATGAAATTTTAATGGAAATATTCATAAAAATATATCCAGTGATCTTGATTTCAATTTTATGATCTAAAGAAAATGAGTTCTGGATATTAGGTGTTGGATGCTTATAGGTACAGGAAAATTATTATCATGAATTTTAAACCTTGTAATCCTCAAGAATGGGGTTACGAGGACTGACCCTGAAATAAGAATTCCCCTTATTATATGTGTAATTAGGTATTTCTAAATATATATTTGTGTATTTAAGTATATATAGGATTTTATTAATGATGTATATTATAATCAATATAAATTGAAATTTTCATGTTGATATTGGAAACATATTTTATGGCCTATTAAGATATATTGGGATTGACATAAGTTATATTAAATTAATTGAGTAATCTGAGAAATAATTTTTTTCCATAATGTTTTAGAGGATGAAATATCTACCCTTTTTTTGAAATAGAGTTGTCTGATTAGATTCATAACCCATGTAGTTCATTGATGAGTTCATATCAAAAAGCCAAATAAAGATAAATTAATAATATAGGTTAATAACAAAAGTATGAAAAATTTATTATGAGATATAAATATAAAGGTATTTCATTAAATAGTAAGATTTCATATGATCTAGTTATCATTGTGAAATTATCTTATTTCTCTATGGGTGTATTAATGTATTTCTAGATTTCAATCATAGATTTTAAGTATTTTTTTAAAATGAAACTAATAAATTTTCATATAAGGTCACACAATAACACAATCCCCAATATCAAAAAAAATTATTTTAAATTTAATATTAAGAATAAATATTATTCGTGATTTTGATAGAAAACCCATCAACCATAATTAAGAATAAAGAATGTATATATAATGAAATAAAACCAAAAATCTATTGTTTAAAAACTAATTGTTAGGATGTTCATAGAGCTTGATGACTCAGATAAATTTGTTATTTGATCTAGTAGCCTAATATTCACTCCTCATCTATGGTTTAAATTTTTTTTGGCTATTTATCAAGTTGTTTTGGCTCGAGATGTTCTTTTCGGTTGTGTTTCATATTTATTTTGAACCTGATTTTATGGTTTTTGTGTTATTCAAAATATGTCGCCCAGAAAGGTCCCAAAAGTTTCTTGTGGGGCTTTCCCTATTTATGGTTCTCCTTGGTTTCTTCCCATATTTCATGGAAATCAATGTTCACTAGAGGTAGTGAAGTGGATTGAGGGATTTAAAAATGTCTTCAAAGCATTTGGAACTCCCAAAGTTATTGTAGTTCATGTTGTTCTAGGTCTAATTGGGGGTCCTTATTTGGAATAATGGAAGTTGCTTTCCCAACCAACGATGCAATTTGGGATAACATTGGAATATTTTAATTCCTTATTTTTCGGATGTTTTATACCTGAGGAGGTGAAGACGAAGAAAAGGGAAGATCTCATGAGTGTCAAGTAAGGTCAGTAGGTTGTGAAGGATTATGTTGAACTCTTTAAAGACCTAGTTTCCTTTTTTCCAGAGGTGGTGTTGCATGATATGTTGAATTATTCTCTTCTTATTATTTCTCTTAATCCCAATATCATGGAGAGAGTCCTCTTATCTAAGGATTACTATTATTAGATGATTGTGGAGGAAGAGTTTTTGGATTGGTTTTTGTGAAAGAAGCATAAACACATTGTCTTAGTTGTTTTCACCGATGATAGGGTTCTCTGTCCAACAATTTGGATTGTTTTTTAATGTATTTAAAAAAAATTATTTATGTAATTTTATAAAATAATTTTTGAAATTTTTATAATATATATTTTTTCTTATATTTGTGTTGTAAATTTTATTTCATTTAAATTATGTATTGTCACTTGTTTTTATTGATATCTGGTGTGTTTTTGGTGTGTGTTTTGTGTGTTTCTGGTATGTTTCCGGAGATGAGTTGTAGTGTGATATAACCGTACACTATATTAGAACTTATAAAAAATATTAATGAAGAAAACATGTATCATCACTTTTAAAAGCGCTGATAAAGGATACGATTAGCATTGCTAAAAAATGCACTGTTACATGAGAACTTTATCAACAAAACTGAAAGTGCGTATAATGGTCCTATTTATCTGCACTTTTGTTAGCACTGATATAAGTCCTAGGATTTTAACATCACTCAAGTTTTCATCACTTTTTTAGTACTGATAAATTCCATTTATAGAGCCGTTAAAGGCTAGTTTTGTAGTACTGAAAACTGCATCACTACCTTAAGGTGACCTTGGTAAGACAACTACAAAGTCTGTGAAAACATCTTCCCATTTCCATTTCAAGAATATAAGAAACTATAAAAATACCACCGGTAATTGGTGATTCACATTAACCTGTTGATAGGTGGAACACCTAGTGATAAAGCCTACTATCTGATGTTTCATCCCAGACCACAAATACAAGAATTTCATATCTCAATACATATTGTAGTCGTTCGGAAGAACTATCCACTGAGAAGTTCTGGAATCCCGAATTAGTTATCTCTCATATCTGTAGGAACCCGGTCCTACCCATGAATATGTAGTATGTCGAATTTATCGATAAAATATTCTAGAGGTGGTTATCTATAGTAATTCTCTCTAGAGAACCAATCCTTTAGGTTAAGAAACTACCTACTCCTTACCCTCTCAAGCAGTGAATAGGTAACTCTCAATGCTGAGAGATAATAATTCTCGTGACTATCGTGAAACTATATATGCATATCAAATAAGAGGGCCATATATTTCCATTCCTCACAATCTTCCTATACATACAAGGCCTGAGTTTTCCTACTTAATGCATCAGCTTCTGCATTTCCCTTTCTAGATGTATAGTCATGCTCAAAATTGAAGGACTGAATATATTTGACCCATCTTCATTGTATGAGATTCAACTCACACAATGTATAGATATATTTAAGCCTCTTTTGTAAACCACAAAGTGCTCACCCATCAGATTGTGTCTCTAGAAATTTAAGGCATGGACAACTTATGTTATCACGAGATTAGGCATCGGGTAATTTTTCTCATGAGGCCTTGAATACTAAGTTTCATATATGAAAAATATATCATCCTCTATCAGCACTACTCCCAAGCTAGTGTCAGATGCATAATAGAACACTGTATAGCATCTTCCTGGCTCTGGAAAAATTAGAACAGTTGTCAAGAAAATCCTTCGATCCAGCTTCTTACAGAATTTCTCACACTCTTCCAACCATAGGAACATGACACCATTATTTTTAAGACTAGTAATTGGTTCATCCAAACATGATAAGTCCTATATAAAATTCCATTAATATCCAATAGGACCTTAGAAACTCCATATATCAAACATGTTCTTGGGATGCTCCCTAGAAACTATAGCACTCACTTTCTCTAGGCCAATAGATACTCCTAATTCAAAGATAATAAGACACAAGAATTGAATATTTTTTATCCAGAAGTAGCACTTATAAATCTTTTCATAAAGACTATGCTCTCTCAGTGTATTTAAAATGATCTCAATGTGTTTAGAAAGGTCATTAAGAGTGTGGAAACACACTAAGATGTCATCCATAAATACTCTAACAAAATTGTCCAGATAACGACGGAACACCCTATTCATCAAATCCTTAAAAACAGAAGGTTTGGTTGTAAGATTGAATAGAAAAATTAGATATTAATATAGACCATACCTACTACATAAATATGAATGAGGTATATCTGATGGTCTAACATTCACTTGATAATAGATCGATATGAGTTCGAACTTTGAAAAAACCCTAACTCCTTATAACTGGTCAAAGAGATCAACATTCTATGATGTGGATATTAATTCTTGATTGTAATCTAGTTCGAATGTTTGTAATCCATAAAATATGAAGTGTCCCATCCACCTTATTGGAAAAAATAATGGGTGAACCCAAAGTGCAAGTGTTAGGCCATATAAAACATTTCGCCTCCAGGTACGCCAACGGTCACTTAGGCTCCTGGAGCTCATTAGGTGATGTCCTGTATGAAGAAATTGACACTAGATATGCACCTAGAATGAGAACGATCATAAAATATATATCTCTATAAGGAGGTAATAAAGAAAAATAATCAGTAAATACATCCCTGAAATGATCTACTGCCCGATGGAATTTATCTTGATGTAAACCGTGATCCTCTATAAAGATATTAGAAATATAGCCAGTCACTCCACCTATGTCAAGATGCTCAGGTCCAGATTTACCCGAAATGGCCATCCCACACACTTTTTTTAGACAAATTCTTTCCTATGGTAATTTAAACGATACCCTATAGTGATATCAGTCTAAAAAGTTGTGATATGTAACCAACCGATACATCTCGAGAATGACATCAACGCCAGTCATCATAAGAAAAAAGAGGTCTGAAAAGAAAGGGTAACTGCCTAACTCAAGTGGATAGTACTTTTATGGGTGTATTCCATATGACTGTACTCCTATCAGTGTATCTAGTGACATTACACCACAGTAATACTAAATTTCTAGCCAAAAACTTTTCATGATAGATAAATAGATGAAATACTATGAATCACCTATATCAAAACAAAATACTATTGTAGAGGCTAAAAGAATATTACCTTGTGTTTTAGATATTTCTGAACTTTGATCCTTAGGTATTGGCTGTAATTCATGAAACTAAAATAATCCATGGAACTATGCTATAGATGGACTACCCTGAGTATGACTACTTTGCTGGTGTTGATGCTCTAAAGTCTGGCCATTGTGGGCATGACCTCCTCCTCATCTTGTCCTTTTGGTGCTACTCCAACTTACCACCTGATGTGGATGAAAAAAACCCATCCCTAAAGTTGGAGTTCATGTGGAGTCTCTTCCACTAGAAGAAGATGGAAAGGTATGACATAGTATATGTAAATTCCCCATGCAACTGTAATCATGGAACTCCATTGGGTCTCTATCACACTGAGATTTCAGATACCCCTACCATTTACACCGATGGTATACAAAATATCAACTAGTGTGATTACTCTAACTTCCACTACTCTGACATGAAACCTCTAAAGAAAATTTTCTACTACAAAAAGAACTACTAGTCAACCTCTATGTGGATCATTTTATGCCTGGTACAATCAACTTCCTTCATATTTTTCGTAGTGATAGGAGCCTAATTATTGATCATAGAGAAAGTATGTAGGTGAAATAAATTCACCAAAGTACGAATTTCATACTAGATCCAATACTCAAATCATCTTGCACACAAAATAGCATCACCATCTAGAAGTGGTGAAAAATGATGAAACTCATTAAAACATGTTGAATAATCCATGAATGACATAGAACACTACTCTAAAGGCATAAACTCTCTAGCCCAACCATCTCTCAGTGTCTAAGGATATAATTTTTCATATAAAGTAGACTGAAAATCATCCTAGACCATGCCTTGATGTCGACCAGCCTGGGTAATCAAATCCCACTAGTTGTTGGACGAATCACGAAGCACGTACGAATTGATATTGACACTATAATATAGATGAGTCTCCAAATTCTCAAATATATATAGTTTCCTCCATCCATGAATCAACATCATGTGCACCTCCATCCCCCAAGAAGGTGGGAGGATGTTTCTGATGGAACTCACATGTCATATCAGCCATTATAGGTGCAAGGCATCGAGAAACCTTCATGGAATGCATCAGATGTAGGAAACTCTAATGAAGTTTAATTTTAGTTCCCATATCAGCTATAGTAGGAAATTCTTCATTTGGAAGTCCTAGTTGTAAAACTAGTATCTCAGGGACCACCACATTTAGATCATGGTAATTTCCACCCTCTTGGAATATGATGTGCGGACATCATAGCAAAATATCTTTACGAATTCCAAGAACATGCCTCAGAACAATCTTGAAATAGAAAGATACACTAGCAAAAGAAGAACATAGAAAAACATCTCACTTACCAAGTTAAATACCCCCAACTACCCACATAGAAATCTAGGTACTAGTAATTTTTCATTTCTAAATTACAAGTATTTTAGTATGTAAAGGTAAAACTATACATATCCTCTTCATTTACTAAAAACCGTTTATTTTTAATTTGTGTTTCATTTTCTTAAGTTGAATTTTGTTATAAACTTATATCAAAGTATAATTAAAATTTATTTTCATTCATTGTGAATCATGTCCCATAGACCTAATTATTAAGAGTGACACCCATTTAATTTCAATTTTTCCCCATCTACATTCAATCTCAAAATGTAACATGTTATGTATGATGGCTTGACTTGGTAAACAATGAATTCTAATCCCCGAGGACCTATACACCTTATGAATTGAAAATATAAATCACAAAATCATAGAAAAAGAGTATAATATGCATAATATAACTATCGTAGCATCACTCAACAATCAAAAGAAAAATAGGAAAATTTAAGTTTGAAATGAACCTTTATGGAATGGAATATGCATGGTGTGTAAATTTTAAGTTCCAACAATGATGCAAGTAACCATGATCCTTTCCCTTATATCAACAATCCATGGTTGAAAAGTAATCCTTAAAAAATATTAATAACTATTACATTGCATGTTCATCACCCAAATGTGAAATTATATAAATTGTAATATTAAAAAGTAGAACAACAATTATAATTTTTGAAACTCAGAATTTACCCCAAACATGGGTTAGCTACACCCAAGGATGAATTATAAACAAGTTCCAAGAATTTATAATATTCTTTATATTGTGTCCAAATAGTAAATCAATAAATTAATAGCTATGATACCACTTTGTTACATACCTTACCCAGGTTCCACTCAAAGGTTCCCCAAGCTTGGTTGGCCACATGGCCTTACATGCATATCCCTAGATTTCAGAGGATTACGAATAGTAGCGAGGGCCTAGGGTGTGTCTATGGGAAAACCATTCCCTCATTACCTGATTATAACATATAAAAAATATAATAACAAGTAAATAGAAGAAGCAGTAGTATATGGAGATGGAACAATGGAAAATGACACTATAAATACCGAATCAGTAACCCACCATAGCAGAAGAAGATTAA
Organism: Viscum album; assembly: GCA_963277665.1. Lineage (NCBI taxonomy): Eukaryota > Viridiplantae > Streptophyta > Magnoliopsida > Santalales > Viscaceae > Viscum > Viscum album. Next base: position 1,106,083,241 of record OY728137.1, read on the forward strand.
ATAATAAAAAACATAAACAACTAATAATAATACTCAAAATTTGATGATAATGTATGTCATGTGTCTATAAAATTGGAAAATAGGTATACATGGAAGTAGGAAACACATGTTATACAAAAGAACAAAGAATATGACAAAACTATCCAAGCATCCCGGACTCCACCTCAGTCATCTACTACGAATCTACATCCTAAAAGATTAATAAATATCAAGTGTTCAAAGTGGGATTCTTCCCCTTGTAAACACCTACATAAATTTTATATTCATAGTTACTAATGGAATCATTGATAGGTTGTGAGATAAATCTCAGTAGGCCACTACCAATGATGTCTATAATAACCATTCCTCATAATATAGACTGAAATAGTGTGATGGCATGCATATATAAAATTATAGTAGTACAGAAATTTAAATTCCCATTACTTGCTTCATCCTCAACTTGTGTATGAATATGTAAACATTTTATTTATTAATTAATTTCCAATTTATATTGAAATACATTTGACCGATAAACAACACTAACATTGTGTCAGGATAATAATTGTAATGAAGTACCCAATATATAACAAGGCATCTTGTAATGATGATAATAATGAATATGATACAATTTAATTACTGGGACATCCTTAAACTTGGGGGTTTACCCAACTCTGTAATAACTTGTAGCCTATCTATAAAGGTGAGTGTGTAATACAAGGGGCCTCGCACAAAGCATTCCCCAATAACATAATTCAAACTAATTATAATGAAATCATCCAAGGTAAAATGGGATAATAAATTACAAGTTTCAATGGGTGTATCCCTATCACATCATTTAATTAAACATCATGTTGGATCCAAGTAGTGTATCCAAGTAATCCTATAATGATAATGGATGGATCCTATGGTGTCATATCCGGCATCCACTAGTAGACAATGACCGAGTTCCAAGGTGGGTATCAACCCAGAAAACTGATATCCCTGAATCAGAATGGCGTCTACATGTTCTCAAGACATTCAATTGAGAATCCAATACTATCTCGAGTCTGACCAATGCTATAACAATATCAAGGACCATATGAAATAGGCAACTTATAATTGATTCATTAATAAATTAAGGCCATGTAAGAATCATGAAATTAAGAATTCAGTTTGTTCAAGTTTTTTCTTTTATTAGTGTGATGAGGCTAATAGGGAATGAAACCATTTAGATCATTTAATTCATAATAAATTTTTAGGTTCACTCCACTACCTTCTATAAAACATGGCAAGGTGTGTTATGGATGTGCAACCAAATCTTTCATTTACATTTAACTAGGCCAAGTCATATACATAGTATACTTTCCATTCATAATTAAGATTCATTAATTATATTAAAATAAATAACTAATAAGGTTCAAGTGATGTTATAATATATATGGATAACCATTACAATTAAAATTAACTTAATTAAAAAAGGGATTACCATTATTAGGCTCAATCCATATCACACCCGAATGGTGGCGTAGATAGGCTTAACAAAATAGTAAAATACCAATTAATGGTAACAAACTACATGGGGTGGATATAATTGAATTATTAACCTCCAACAACATAAATCAAATTTACTAAGAATTATTTTAAACAAGACCATTATGAATATAAGAAAGGAAAGTGAATTTAATAGGCCACGTCTGATGAGATTGATGTGCACACACTACTGAAATTTTTAAAATGGAGAAACTTGAGGGATAAATCCTAGACCACCTACCTTAATCTCATATGACTCTCTTCATTCAATATCATACTTTATTTGTTCCTAGATTAGAATAAATTTGAAGAATGGATCAACATCTAGAAAATTGGGCATATGAGCCTATATCTAAATAAATCTATCAAAGATAAGTGATATAAATAACAACTAAAAAGAAATAGATTAATTACTGATGTTCATCCAATGTGATGAATGGGGATGTAATCAGAAACCAAATTTGAGATTAGGAGAAAAAACTACGAAAGAGTATTCAAAGGAGAACAAAAGAAAGAGGATATGGCATGTTGTCCATATGAAAGAGAAAATAAATAATGAGGGCAAGATAATTATCACTAAGGAAAAAACCATAATTTTACACAAGAAAAATAGAGGCACAAGTTTTGGATGAATGTTAAGCCAAATATTTTTTTAACTATGAGATATTTCTCTGCTAAAAACTGTAGACACTTCCCATAGGCATGTGGCCCCTGGCACACTATTACGGAAAACTATGTTCCTTGCACCACCCCATTGTCCAACCTCACTTTGTTTGGAGAGGCCTTGTGGGCTGAGTTTCAAGGTTTATAATAACCACTTTTCCCCATTATTTTATCCACCGTTAGGGGTTATGAGCTCTGAATAAGCCTGAGACATGCCTCAAAACGTTAATAACCTCATTATGCATCCATATTTTGTCCAAAATAAAGAATTATAAAAAAATTGAAAGGATGCAAACCTGAGAAAAAACTAGTTTCATATATATATATATATATATATTACATATTCAATAAAATGTTTTAACATTTATCTAATAGTTTTAATAGTCATTTAATAAGAATAAATCCACTTTTAGGCTTAAAAATACAATTCTATAGAAATTTGTTTCATTGAATTGTTTGAACTTATTTAAAAATAAATTTATGACACTTATAGAATTTAAAACTTATAAAATATATTCCATATTTTTAATTATCTTAACTAATATTATTTAATATTTTCAACTTAATATTTATTAATAGTGAATATTAAAAATAGTAAAATTTTGTTACCATGGTTAGGGTTAAAAAGGGTTTACTATAGGGGTTAACCTAAGAGAAAAGGTTTAAAATATCAACAAAGGAAATGATATAATTTTATCAGTTGATTTTATTTATACCTTAAAATTTCTATTTTATAATAATTGTAATTTTGGATCCACTTTACTTTAGTAAGACATTATTATATTTTAATCTTTTGAAAAATTCAAAGTGTGTCCTCTCCATCCAATATAAAAGGACACTAAATATACTCTCTTCCTAAGACATCATGAGATTTATATTTCATCAATTAAAAACCATAATCCCTTACTAATATCTCTTCACACTTCATATATTTCATATTTTGATCATAATACCATCCTTTGAATGATAATTTTTTAATATAAATAAGGATTATCAATTTAGAGGTATAACTCATTACTGAGCATTTTCAATTCAATCTCTTCTCATAAATTTTATAAATATGTGGTATCAATTATATAATAATGAATTATGTATCTTATATATTTTTACTTTTTATTATGATTATGTATCAACCATTTTACATCTCCTTTCCATCAAATGGGAAATGAAAGTATAGCTCATTCATGCATGTGGACTACCGCCACCACATTGAAATATGATTCATTTTCCATCAATACCACACACAGATGTTTATTATGATGGATTTAACGTCTATATATGATATTTAGGACATAATTATGTTTTTAAGTTATAATATATTATATAACTTCTTACATTTTATTTCATTGGAAAATGATAACGCTACTTGTGTGTATGTTTGGACTACCACCTTCTCAAAGTGATGTGATTCATTTTTCATCACTGCATTATATGAATATTTATAATATTATATATTATGAGAAAAATTTATAATTATTTTATGATTAAATTTCAATATATTATTAAATCATGACCAAGGTGTGGGTATCTGAACGATTGAGTGGAAACATGCTTGGAACAAGGATTAGTTTCCACCTGAATGTTCACTTTAATAAAGAAATTGTCAATAAAAGGATAATTTTAAATAATAAAGGAATAATAAAAATTATGGTATGTATGAATATGTTTATATAATATATTTATGATAAATCTATTTTTATTATATAGGATATTTGAATTCATAAGAAGCAATATGGTACTTGAGGTGGCGGTATATGTTACAATCCATTTTTATGTCATGATTTTCTATAATAAATTAAAATTCATGGAAATTATATTGATATTAAACATTAAACCCCATATATTTTATTATTCTCTATTTAGTCCATAATTTTTATATATTAGTACCATTTTCCTTTTTTTGTTACTTAAAATGATCAAAAACAAAATTAAAGAATGATAGAGCTTATTTCCTCTTGGGGTGATTAAATTTTTAATCCATGTCCATGCTATTAAAAATTGTTTTTTGTATGTACTTACCTATGAAATAAATTTTTAAAAAGTTAATTCTCATTAAATTTTAAATTATTTAACATTTTATAATGTAATATTTTAAATGAATTTTTTTCAAACAAGTCTTTTTGACTTTTTTCAAAAGCGTAAATAGAATAGTATCTTTTAATTTATAAAGTATGAATGTATTTTCCTATAGAAAAAGTTGTTATTTAATTTGAAACATACTTTATAATATTCCATGGTTATTTTCAAACAAATCACTTTTTTAAATATTATGGTAATTTTTAGTTAAAATGTTATCAAGAAAATAATATTTTCCCCATGTTTTCAAAGAATGGTTCGAGAGTTCCTTTAAATGTATTTTTCATTTATATCAAATGATTTTAAAGATTATTACGCCTCTCTGGGGATATGATATTATGATACCATCCAATTTCTTTAATTGGAAATATTATAATGACGATGATTCATGTATATTCATGTTAACCCCATTTCTTTCCCATGGGTTATTTAGGTTATGATAAATCCTTTATAAAACTCATTTTTTTCCATGGGTTACACTATGATGAAATGATGAAATGTTTATGAAACCTATTTATTTTCCTTAGGTTATGAAATACTTAAATAATTAAATTTTTATAAAACCTGTTTCCTTTACATGAGCTTTGATATAATGATATGATGAATGATTTGTAATCATTTTCCACATATATGTATGGTTTTTACTATGTGACCAGTGAGACCTAAATTATATAGCCCTCCAATGTATTGGGGAATAGTGATGAATTTTATAAACTTCTATGATATAATGAATTAAATAAACTCTTAATATATTATAGAGTTAACATGATGGGAGTTACTCCTAAGATAATGTTGTAAGTCACCGGGTAGGGATTTCTATTATGGGAATTGTAAAAAATGATAATATTCGGAGTTAAACTTGACTAAAGAAATGATTTTCCTTGGTTATGTGTATTCAAAAATTAGTCCATATTATTATTATATGTTCTCTCAGCTTATGTTTGAATATTTAGTACTTCAAGTACTTTTGAATTATGTGTTTTTTATAAAAAATAATTATGATATATTTTATAGTTACTGATATTTGACTAATTGGGTATGATTATTGTAAATTTTAATCATTTTCTCATACACTTATGCATATATTTGGATCACTTATGACCACTGATTGATATCTCTTATGTTTTCCCTTATTGTGCATCTGAGATCACTCTTTCTTATTATTCCTTTCCCAATGTTATAAAAAAGGTGTTAAGAAGGATCAATCAAAGAAGTGTATTATCAGAGAAGGAATTCATGGGAGATACTGAAGATATTTCATGAAATAAGAATACTATGTAACTAGTATCCAAAGACTCTAAACCTTTATTATTATGGGGAATTTTTTATTTGGAAATATATTTAATATTTATCAAAATGAGGTATTATCTATGTATTAAATTGTTGGGTCACCTTAGTTGGTATCAAGGAATGATTTAGTTATTTTTATATTTTAGGGCCAGAGAACCTTTTTGAAAACCCTATGGAAAAGTTTAAGTATATTATTACATTATAATAATTTGTTAAAGAAGATATTTCATGGTTTCTCTAGAAAATAAATTCTTATATAGATGCTAAAAAGTGGATGTGGTCATGAAACATATGCACCTAGGGGTAAAAAATATAAAAGGGGTGAATTGGGTATTAATCAAATCATCACTGGTGCTTGATGAGTGGGGTTAAGACTTCACACATTGATAGATACTCCTAGGGGATATGTTTAGATTAATTCACATTTTCATTATAAACCCTTATAAAGGATTTTAATAGAAGATAACCATGAATGGTCTAGGTTAAACCTAAGGTTTCATTTATCAGAAATAATGTGTCATTATTTACACATCCAATAAATTATTTTTCATGACCACATGATTACTAACTGCGATTATTATTGATAATACTTTGTTTTTTTTGTCTTAGTAAATGGATATACCAAGTAGTAATAATGGTAATTCTAAATTTGATGAGAAATTAAATAACCTTCCTAACGAGAAACCAAATTAAATGGGAACTGGTATGTAAATTTTTTTAGTTATTCTCACCCAACTCTCTCAAGATTAGAATGTTAACATGAATCATGTTGATCATCTAAATGGCTAAAAGTAGAAATAACTCACTATTGAGTATTTTATAAAGTAAATTCCACATTCCTTCAATGGTTCCTCTGATCCAAAAATTGTTTAGCATTTTATTATTACCAATGAAATTTTATTTCCTATTCTCTAGTCTTCCAAACATGATAATTTTTTCATTGTAGAGTATAATTTGGAAGAAAAAGAAGATCAGTGGTGGAATCTTATCTAGAATATGAGTCAAGAGGATTGAATTTAATTAATGACATGTGATGTGTATTAAAATTTATTTTTTAAAAGTATTTTCTATGAAATATTCACAAGAAAATGGAATTTAATTTCGAGAAATAAAGAACAAGGATGAAAAATCCATTAGTACCTATGAGGCAAATTTCACTAGATTTTCTAGGTATGGTTCCAGTTTTATCATCAATCCTAAAATAAAATTTTACCAATTATTTATTTCTTGAGAAAAAGTCTCTAAAATTAATTGTATTTATAATATTTGATATCTATGAAGAAATTGTTCGATATGATCCCAAACAAGAATTAAAAATTGGAGACTCTCAATGTTCTCGTAGTTTTGGGGAAAAAAGTGAAACCTAGAATATTGAGAAAATTATAATAATAATTTCCCTATATGAAAGAAAATAAATTTTCATTATGTAATAAGTGTGGAAAGGATCATGTATTAAATTGATTTATGGGTTTATTTAAATGTTTTGAGTGTGGAAAATAAAATTATCAATCAAAAGAATGTAAAAGTAATGTGAATAGGTCTGACAGTGAAAGGAATGGTGAAAAAACACAACTAAATGTTCCAACAACATTCCAATTATAAAATTGCAAGGAGTATGGGTATTGTGACAATAAATGCATGAATCTAATGGTTAATAATGATGATTAGTGTTAGTAACTACTTAATCCCAAAGATTAATGGAAATCTCATGCGATCACAGCTATTTAATTGGGTCATGAGAATGAATTGGTGAAAGGTGCCCTTACATTCAATTCAAGTATCTCAAATGTATTATTTTATTCTCAAACTAACAAATAATTTATATCTACATATTTTCAAAGGGAATTTCATCAAATCAACGATTAGATATTGAGTTAGTAGTAAAAACACAAAATGTTTTGATGATCACATTTCAAGTCTTTTGATCCTCATATAGAATTTTATGAGAATTTGATTCCTCAAAATCTCATGATTCACCCTCTAATTAAATTTCATGTGATTTTAGGCATTTATTGTCTCTCTATATATATATTCCATATAAATTTTCAAGGTAAATAATTCACATTAGATATTTTAAAATCATTTTATTAGTGTCTTTCAGTCCGAGGATGAATATGAAATTAAAATGGAAGTTTCTTTTGTTTTATAGGTCGTAATACTTATTCATGAGGGATATTTATATCAAGTGGTTATGAAGAAACTCAATATAAAATATGTGTATATTTTTTGGATTATACTGATGTATTTCCTAAACACTTTCCTAGACTTCCTCCAAATCATGATGTTGGGTTTTCAATAGAACTCATAGATGATTCAAAACATATTTCAAAGACACCAAATAGAATTAATCAAATTGACTTGCATGAATGGAAGAAAAAACTCCATGAGAATCTCGATAAGGTATCCACACACCCTAGTGAATCACTATGGGGTGCACCTATTCCCTTTGATAGGATGAAAGAAAGGTCAATGCGCCTTTTCATTGATTATCAAGAACACATCATGATCAATATTAAGAAAAATCCACAACTATCCCATATTTATGACATGTTGGATGAAATATAAAGAGGAAAATACATTAATAATATTGATCCTCATTCTAGATATCATCAATTGAGGATTCAGAAGGAGGATAAATCCAAGACATCCTTCCCTACGAGGTATGGCCATTATGAATTTTTAGTGATTCCACTTGGAGTTACCGATGCACCTTCTATATTCATGGATCTAATGAATAGATTTTTTAGAGATTACCTATTTTAGTTAGTGGTAGTATTTATAGATGATATTCTTAGAAATTCAATTAGAAATTAATAGAATGAATATTATTTATCTATTGTACTGAGTACATTGAGGAAAGAAAAGATCTATACTAAATTTATCAATTGTGAATTTTTTATATAGAAAGTCACATTATTGGGACATATAATATCAAGTGAGGGTATATCGTTGGATCCTTAAAAGATGGAAATTATTGAACAATGGACCTGACCAACCATGAAAACTGACATCCATAGTTTTCTTGAGTTTGAAGGATACTATTGACTCTTTTTGATAGATTTCTCATTGATATATAATCAAATAACCAATTTGAGTTGGAAGGGAGTCATTATCATTGAGATATATTAAAGTTAGGAAAATTTAAAGGAGTTGTAATAAAGGTTGGTCAGTGCACCTATATTTACACCACCCTAGAGTGGAGAATGGTTTTTTATATTTAGTGATTCATCAAATAATTTACTTGGATGTATACTTAAGAATAATGATATGGTGATAGATTACGCCTCACACCATTTGAAAATTCCTGGTCAAAATTACCCGACATGAGATTTTGAATAGAAAACAGAAATTTCTTCATAAAAAATATAAAGACATTATATTTATAATTAATGGTGTGATATATACACTTATTAAATAATCTTGAAGTATATATTCATGAAAAAATATTTAAATATGAACTAAAGGATATTTTTGGATTTTATTGATGATTATGACTGGTCATTACACTACCACCCTAGGAAGGTGATCAAGGTGGCTGATGCTCTATGTTAGAAATAAAATTTTACTTTTTTCATGATGAGGATTGAAATAGATATAATATTTATATATTTTTTAGAAGATTAATATTTAAATCATGAGGAACGGGGATATACCTCATCTTTCTTAGATGAATGTTAAATCGTCCATCCATGTGAGGATTAAAGATAAAGAAAAGTAGGATTTGAAAATGAAAAAAAGGTGAGAAATTATTCTAATTACAAAAATTATTGTGATGGAATTATATGGTTCTGAAACTGAAAATTTTACACGTTCGTACCATATATAAAGAAGTAGCTATTAGAAGAAGATCGTAGTTCATCATTCTTTATTTATCCCATAAGTAACTGTGGGATAACTTGAAAAAGGGATATTATAGAGTATATATATTGATGTATGGTATATAAAAAACTAAGACTCGGATATAGAATTATAATGGGATGTTATAACCATTACCCATATTACAATAGAAATGGGAAAATATTACCATGGATTACATCATCCCTCTACCCAAAACATATAAACGGAACAATTCTATTAGGGTTGTAGAAGATCACCTTAAAAAATAAGAACATATAATTTCCATTAGAGTATATTTATCTCTTGATCAACTTTTCAGGATAAATATTAAAGAAGTGGTTAAGGTTTCATGGAGTGCTGTATTCTATTGTATCAAATCAGGATATGTTGTTTACCTCAATGTTTTGAAGAAGTCTTAATAAATTTTGAATACAATGTGAAAATTTAGAATTGTATATCATCCTCAGATAGATGGTTAGTATAATAGGATGATTTAAAACCTATATTATGTGATGAGATCTTATTTCAATATATTTTAAATGTGTTTGGGATCAAAAAATTTCTCTGATGGAATTTTCTTACGAAAAATGATTTCACTTGAGCATTCATAAAGCTTATTATGCAGTCCTCTATGCCAAGAAGTTTAGAACTCAAACATGTTGGGATGAAGTTATAGAAAGAGAGATATTATAACCAAATATATCTAAGGAAATAGTATACAAGATTAGAGCACTTCAATAGTATATCAATTAAGCACAAAGTTGGTGAAGAGTTATACTGACAATAATCAGTGAGACCTGAAATTCAAAGTTAGTGAGAAAGTATTCCTATAGATATATCCACGGAATAAGGTTTTAAGATTTGAAAATATGATAAATATAAGACCTAGATATATCATCCCCTTTTAAATTATTGATCATATCGAGACAGTTGTTTTTCACTTGTCACTTCTACCAAATCTCTCTGAAGTTTAGGATGTGTTCCATGTATCTCTCCTACAAAACTAAATACAGGACACTTCACTTGTACTAAACACATATTCCATGACAATAAAATATGATCTCTATTATGAAGAAAAATTTTTAGATATTCTATATCATAGAGATAATGTTCTTTGAAATAATACAATTCACAATTGAAATGTTTTGTGAAGAACCCATAAATTTGAAGAAACAATAGTGGGAACTCAAAGATGTAATGAAGTAGAACTACCCTCAGTTTTTATATGAGAGTGATATAATTTAAAGGAATGAACTCTAAATATGTGATTATAATATAACACTTAAATATTTTATGATATATTTCTTTTTAAATAAATGTAATTTCTTTGATAGATTACTTTACACACCACACAAATATTTAACAAACCATGATATATGATTGAAATATTATTATTTAATGTGATTGTTATAATATAAATGTGGGATTGGTGGGTATTAATATCAGTAAATAAATTATGAAAAATTATTATTTTTATACTTATAAAATTAATCCATTGATTATTAATTGGTTATAAATAGAACTAAAATCATTGAATGTAAATAAAGATGTGTTTTTGAAAAAACAATTTTTATAAAAACAATCTATTTTTATATGAATAAATTAAATTAATCACTATTTATAAATAATTATAATGAAATTTTACATTATATATTCAATGAAATGTTTTAATATTCATCTAATAGTTTCTACTAGGTATGTAATAAGAATATATCCAGTTTTATGCTTAAAAATTCATTTTTCCAAAAATGGTTTTATTTATATTTTCCACACTTATTATAAGATTAATTTCTACCAATTATATATATTTAATATTTTAAAATGTATATAAACTTTTTAATCATCATAATTAATATAATCTGACCACATTAAACCAAATTTTTTGGCATAGTGAATAGTAAAAATATTAAAATAGTTTTACCCAGGTCAGGGTTAAAAGGGGCTTATTGGGTGATAGCCTAAGAGATAAGGTTAAAAATATCACCTAAAACTTTAGTTAATTTTATTGGTTGATTGTATTTATACCATAATCTTAATTTATTATAATATTTTTATTTTTGATGCACCTAACTCAAGTGAGGCATTATTATATTTTAATCATTTGAAAAATTCCTAGTCTCTCCTCTCCATCCCTTATAAAAGGAAACCACCTCTCCAATATTCATCACACATAATGTGAATTGTAGATCTAAAAATACCATACCTAATACATTCCTAAAATCCCTCCCCATTTCCTATATATTCATTTTTGAAAAAAAAAATATCATCCTTTCAAAGATTAAGGTGTAATCCAATGGTGGTTTCTCAATGAAGAGGTATAACACTTAACTGAGTACTTTCAATTTTATTTCCTCTTGTACCTCCTATAACTATATGAATGACATTATAAAATAATTAATTTATTATCCAAAATATACATCATTGGTAGTATGATTATTTAAAATATGAAATTAAAGTATCACTTATGTGTACGTGTAGGCAACCGACTCCACATAGTGATATGATATATTTTCCATCACCACCCCACATGGATATTTATTATAATGAATTAATATTTAGATATTATATTAGAGAAATTATTATTCCATTTTAATAATAATATTGTATCTATAATATTTTCTTTCCTTTCATTTGAAAATGATAATGTAACTCATGCATATATATGGGCTACCACCTCTATGTATTGAAGTGACTCATTTTTTCCTCACCGATTTATATGAATAATTAAAAAATTTTATATAATGAATAAATTATATTATTATTTCATTATTAAGTTTTTATAGATGATGAAACCATGAACAAGGTGCAAGTACTGAAACCATTGAACTGAAACAATCATGGAAAACGCACCAAATTTCACCTGAATGTTCATTTTATTATAGAAATTATTAATCAAATGATAATTGGAAATTGGGAATTAAAAATTAATAATAAATATTATGCTATGCGTTTATATGGGTATTCTATATATTTAAAATAAGTTTATATTTATTATTCAATATATTTGAATGTGTGCAAAGCATTATAGTACTTGAGGTAAGGGTTTGTGCCACAATCACTTTTATTTTTGAGATTGTAAATGTTTGATATCTATTCAGAGAAATTATATAGATATTAACATTTATACCCCATATATTTTATTATACTATTTTTATTACTAAATATTTTATTTATTAGTACCATTTTTCTCTATTATTAACTTAAATTATCAACAAAATTGTTTTAATAAAAATCAACCTTGTATTATCTTTGGTTGAGATTCTTTTTATTCCATGTCCAAGCTCAAAAAATTGTTTTATGTTATTTTTTAACTACACTAGAAATGTTTTAAAATGGTAATGTTTATTAAATTTTATTTAATTTATAAATATTTAAAATGAATATTTTTATAGAAACATTTTCTAAACAATTCAATTTTGAATTTTTGGAAAAGTATGAAAAGAATGGTATATTTTAACATATACAGTATGAAAGGATTTCCCCACCATAATAATAATGATTCTAATTGAATATCCATTTAAAATTTTACATGGTTATTTTAATAGAAAATTATTTTCTTAATATTATTTTAATTTTTAGTTAAAATATTTTCAAAAGAAAAAGGATATTTTTATCATGTTCTAAAAGAAATGTTTGAGAGTTAATTTAAAGGTGTTTTTCATCTATGCCAACATATATTAAAGATTATTATGCTTCAATAAGGATATGATATTAGTATAACATCCAATTTATTTATTTTAATGTATTATAATAATGATTTGGGGAATATTACATGAAACTTATTTCACTACCATGGGTTAATTAAGTTTTGATGAAACCTTTATGAAACTCGTTTCTATTGTACAGGTTATACCATTGTGAAATGATCAAATATTTATTAAATATATTTATATTAAATGGGTTATGTCAGAAAAAAATGATGAATTTTTCATGAAACAAGTTTCCCTTTCCATGGGTTATGATATGACGTTAGGATGAATGTTTTATGATTCAGTAGAACACGCATGTATGGTTTCCATTATGTGGTATGTGGGCATAGAATTATATATCTCTCTAATTAATTGGGTAATGATGAAGGATTTGATAAACTCTAAATGTATGAAGGATTTAATGAAATCTTAAGATATTATAGAGTTAACTAGAAGTAATTTACTCCTAAAGAATTTCGGAAATGAACAGGTAGGAAATTCTATTATGGGAATTTGTCCATAATGATAGTTTTAGAAGTGAAGCTTGATTAAGTAATTTACTTTATATACTTATGAGTAATCCAAAAACATATATCTTATGATTATGATATGTTATCAATGATCATGGTTGGTTATTAATGATTCCCCACACTTAGGAAAAATATATTTTTTTATGAAAAAGTTATATGCTATGATTTATGAATAATGATCATTGACTAATTGGGTGTGATTAATGTAAGTTGTGATCATATTCACATAAAATTATACTTATCTTATGTTCACTTGTTATCATTTATTGATATATATTATGTCTAACATTACTGAGAATCTAAGCTCAGTATTTCTTATGTTTCTTTTCTCCATGTTATGCAGGAAGGTTTTAAGTAGGGTATGACTAAGAAGTGTGCAATGTGAGAATAACATTTTGGGTGATGTTGAAGATATTTCAGGAAATAATAATACTATGTAACTAGTCTCCAAAGACACTAAACTTGTATAGTTTTGGGGTGTGTTTAATTATTAATTTTATTTAATATTCATCCAAAATATGTATTATCTATGTATAAAATGCTCGGCTAACCTCATGTGAATATACTATTGGACATCGAAATGTTGATGTTTTTTAAGAAATGGTTTTGTTATTAATATTTTATATTAGATATGTTGACTAAAGAATAATTTAATATAAGTTCTATTGTCACATATTTACATTGGTTTTCAAAAGGAAAAAACAGGCACTACTATTGAAGTCTCATAGGCTTATGATAATACAGTGATTGTGAGTCTTTTATATAGGGATGTTCTAGGTACTCAAAAGATTTTTTGGGTCTAAATTTATGGAAAATGATATTTTATTTAATGTTTCACCATCTTGTAGAACAATAGAGATACTCTTTAAAGGAGGAACAAACAACGTGTTATGGGTAATATATTCTCATTCAATATTATAAATAAGGGTGATCCTATATAAACATATTGTGAAACAAATTATTGGGAGATATAAAAAAATAGAAAATAGTTCTAAGTTAAGGATGGAACATTCCATATTGTATTCACTTTATGATATGATTTTATATCTTTAATTCATTTTTCATCAAACACATCCAGGACTTGGTCAGAAAAAATTGGGGTTAAACTTATAAAAATATTGAATGTTGTTTTTATATTTAGTATTTCATGTGATATGATTTTATATAGTAATGAAAACCAAATCCACTCATTCTAAAAGTTAAAGTGGTTTGAAGAAAAAAAATTATTAAAAACTGTCTACGTTTCTTCACCTCTCATCTAAGTATGGTTACACATGTTCAATATGTTCCTCAAAAATATAATGTTTTTGTATTAGTGTATTAAAAAAATTATTATTATTTGTGATATTATATATAGAAAAAAACATAATAATTTAAATATATAAAAAAGCATGAAATAATTTCATAATAAGTACATCTAAAATCAAACGCATATATACAACATAACATGTTAAAATAAAAAATGTATAATAAATATTAAAAAACTTTATAAATATGAGTTGTAAATATTTTGTATTGTAATATCCAATAAAAATCATTATTACAAGAATCAAAAAGAAAAATAAAAATATAGTCAATATAATTTAAATTGTAAAATTTTCTAAGAAACTATATGAATAAGGGATGTTAATTTAGGAAATGATTTAAAGAATATATATAACACTATTAGAGGAAATTAAACCATGATATGACTACTTTAAATGAGTAATTTATCCTTTGGTTCATGGTATCCATTGAGGGAAAACTATCTATTAGGGTGACCAATAGGAGTAACCATTGGTGTAGAAGTGTTAATAAATGTATATCATGAATATAATTTGAAACCCTAGTACCATAATACCAAAAACATATATTTAAAATAATGAATATAAATTTTTATTTACTATAACTCAAAGGAAGTATAATAATAAAATTCCCTTGTAATGTGTTTCCATTTCAATCAGGGAACTAGTGCTTTTTTATTAAATTTTCCACTTTTAAGTTTTGTTTGGAAAAAATAATTTTAACATTGGAATCTATATGTTAGAATTAGTTAAGAAGTTAAGTACTATGTTTTTAACGAATATTTAAATAAGTTTTTCAAAAGTTAAATATTGTATAAATATAATATTTTGTAACAGTGATGTAAAAATAGATTTTTAGTGGTTTTGGAAGAAATGTGAATATTAATACACCTAGTTTACTATCCAACCATGATCTCATATTGTTTAAACAAATTATCTCAATTGATAGGATCACTAATATAAAGTAACAAATTTAAAGTTTATAGTTTTTCATATTTAACATCTATTAAAAAAAGAAATGAATACAGTTATTGTTAAAAGCATAGTTTTAAAGTTGGATATTAAAATGGTAAATCAAAAGAAACATTCAAAATCAGTTTAAAATAATGACCTTGAAATAACACCTAAGTATAGATAAAGAGAGGTTTTCAAAGTATACTTCCATGGAAACCGATGTGTAACGTTACTTTCAACATTGGTTTTTATTAAAAAATTACATTGAAATGTCACCTAAATATAGTATATAAAGTCTCTGAATATTGGTTTCCATGTAAATGTACATTTAATTACACTTTTAAATTATATTTCTATGGAAATACACATTATAACATCACCTAAATATAGATATAGAGAATCATTTTAAATTTGAAGGTTTCAGGCACAGTTGAAGTGCCTAATATGAAATCTCCAACTTGATTTTTTTTCATGATAAATTGTATTTAAAAGATGTATAATATGAAAAATTTCATGACCTAAAAAATTAACTCAAATATTAATTAAAAAACCTATAAATATAAAGATAGTATATTTCCAAATATATTTCATAACTAATTTATTTAAATAAATAATTACCTTTTTTGAATTTTTCATCATTATTTAAAATCGAGTGAAGACCTATTTTCATACCATCATGCGCCAGAGGAATCAATATTAGATTCCCACTAGCGGTGATCCACAAATGTTTTAAAACCCTCTAAAAACCATCATAGACTCCTAAAAGTTCTCATATATATGGATCTAAAAATTATGGTGATCTTTGTTGGTCAGAATAGAATCCTTCAAGGTGAGGAGAAATTGCTTCGGTGGAAAAAAAAATTCTATATATTCATCGTAACGTTCTAGAGGAGGATCTCTCTAGGGATTGATAGAAAACTCTCTAAAACACATTGTCCATAGTTATTATAATATGTATAGAGTTTCATAAAATATAATAACCAATCTTAAATAGAGTTGGGGTTAGAAAATAACAATTTCCCATGGGACCTTATTATTTTTATAGTCCCAAGAGAACCCCATATCTAAATAATAATAGAATTATTATTATTTACTTGAGAAGCACTCAACTCAAGGATAAAATACATATTATTTCCTTAAATAAATTATTTAATATTTATTTATATAATATTTAATATGAAATTTATTATTGGGCCATTTAACTTGGTTTTCCAATTCTTTTAAATATTTATCAGATCTTGACTAATGGATATTTATTTAATTTATATAAATATCACTACCTTATTCAATAATAAATAATTAGATATTTTTCCACAAAACTAGTGAATACATATTTATTAAAAATTCGCATGAACAGATAAATTAATATTTCTTACCTTGAAAATAAACCAGAATAAATAAATTTTTTATATCACTTAATTAAATAAATAATTACTTGGTGAATAAATATTAATTAAATGATCAAATAAAATATATATTCTCTTGGATAATTGATGATTGATTTTTTATGATCAAACTACCCTGAATAATTATTAAACCACATATGATAATAATATTTATCTAATATGTTAAATTATTATATAATTTAATTGAAGTTCCAAATATACCTATTATGTGACCCTCTTGGCCCTTTTTATCGGTAACATTATCCCACACCACCTAAAGTCTAAGATTATAATCTAGAAATACTCACAGTCTCCTATAGTTAAAGAATATAATTTAATAATAATATAAAATATCTTACGAATTTTCACTGAGTAATATAACCCATTTATGTAGATATCTCTAATTAGGTAAGTTTCATGTTGGTGTAATCAGTATCTGTGCTCGATGACTCTTTATTTTACAATTTGAAAATAAACTTGTCAATAGAATTCCATGAATATAAACTTAAGTAGACAGTTTTATTCCAATAAATTGTTCTAATATATCAACTCATGTTAAAGAATATAAGAGATAAATATTTTCTCACATTATTCAATACTACCATATTACTCATGATGCACCCAACGTATCCTACCTCATCATGACAATATTTTTTCATTGTTTTTTTTCAATAAATTATAATAAATGTATCATAATATTCATTAATAATTATATTAAATTCCAGGTATCATTACACACATCCATGTAGATGAATATTCAATAATATATATAAATGTGGATTTCCTATTGTTGGCTCAAGTTCTCAAAATATTTTACTTTAAAGTTCACCAAGGGAATAACCCATAAGAAATTTTCTCGAAGTCCTATTATTATCCAACCATAATATCATATATAATTTTTGTCTCATAAAATGATATCATATGGATATAGAACATATTTTTTTACTATAATTGAACTTATATGTTCACATCATAATAGAGAACTCTTATGACCTTTTAGTGTGATAGTTACCCATAAGATGTTATCACATACTATTTCATGCATACGAACAACAATGATGTGATAAAAATTATTTATATTCAAGAAATGAATATTTATTGTCATAAAGTACATCGAAGTAGGTTCTAGGGAACCAACTCCAACAAACACCGTCTTACAATTGAGCCCACTTATAATAAACTTTAGTCCTCTAGAAATCTCATGATATTCATGCTTTTGTTGATATAATGAAATAGTTCATGGGTATACCACATTTTACTCCATGTAAAACATACTTTTAGTGACTTTACCCTTTTAAAAAAACCCTCAATATGTCATACTTCCAAAGTATCGGTTTCATCCATTGATGTGGCCTTAGACCCTATATGAGAGCTACCACTTCAATAATATCTCAAAAAATATGACAATTTATCTACTAGTATTCATCACATCAACCTATTGGATAAAGTTTAAAATAAAAAACCACTTCTTTGGATATATCAAAAACCTCTATATATCCAAACTCAATTGTAGAACTGATGAAAAAGAGTACATTTAACTCTTCTATCTCATAGCTCCTCTGTGGATACTAAACACTTACCCTAATAATGACTTGAGATCATTATGATCTATTTTGAAAATAGCATAAGTATACCCTCTGACAACTATCTCTTAATCTCCTCCATATACCAAGAACATATCCTTAGTATGCCTCAAATACTTAAGGATATCCTTAATAGTATACCAATATAGTTCTCTAGGATTATCCAGATATCTACCTCTCATGCTCAAAGAATAGACAACATAAATCCTAGTACATAACATGACATGCATGATTGATGCTTTCATGGAATCATATGGGATATTACTCATTCTCTCTCTTTTTTATTATGTTTGAGGACACATTTTTTTATTGATTTATACCATGTGACACCGAAACCTATCCCCTCTTATATTGTTCCATAATACATCTATTTAGTATCTTATCAATATAGGTTCCTTGACATAGTTCAATAATCCTTTTAGATCTATCATTAATGATCTTGATTTAAATAATATATTTTTATTCACATAAGTATATTATAGAGAAACACTTATTTAAATATTCCTCAACTGACTATAAAACTTGTGTGTTTTTTAATGTAATTAATATTTTTTTGACAAATAATACTAGGAATATGAATGAAATATCATTAAACAACAAGTAAACACATGGATCGAATTCATTATTTATGAAACCATAATTTCTTATGGATTCATTTAATTGAATGTTTCATAACCTAGATGATTTTTCTTTAATCCATAAATACATCTTTAAATATTGAAAATATTATTTTCATTGTCTAGAATCAAAACCCCTTTAGTTTGTATCATACAGATATCTTCCTAAATGTTTCCAATAATGAAAGTCGTTTTGTCATCCATATGGAAAATCTCAGAGACATGGAAATGTGTTAAGTAATGTTCAAATCTGATGGATTTAAACATGTAACTTGGGAAAAGGTATCATCATAGTTAATTTATTGATATTTTTTAAACCCCTGTGTGACTAACCTTTCTTTATAGGTAATTAATTTACCTTTCATTCCAAATTTTCTCTTGAATACCCATTTTTAACCAATAGATGTTATATCAATTGGATAATCAATCAGAACCTAGAATTAGTAATGATACATAGAATCCATCTTTAAATTCCTGTAATCTTTATATATTGAATATTTTGATCTCTCTAAAACCTTACTTTAGGAAAGAAGATCATTATTGTCAAAAACTAATTAGTTAACATCCTTGGTAATAAAATAACCATATCAATCTGATTATTTAACCTCCCTAGTGATCCTATGTATTACTTGTGTTTTAGGAGGAAAATATTCTATGGGGACCTGTGGAACCTATTTTTTAACCAACTATTGTGTAGTTTGATCATAAAATACAATGTTGTTAATATTTCATACACTATACTTCTTCAGGATTTTCTTCATCTTAAGAAAAGTGTATTTTCTTGTGGTGGATAACTTTTTATATGGGATTTTTTATAGATAGTGTCCCCTTATTTACCTTGGATACCCTAAAAAGTTACACTCTATGCCCCAAGTTGATAGTTTGTTTCCTAATATTCCCATACTAAATGCTTCCCAACCCCATGCATGAGTATATGGAAACAAGGAATTGTTTCCAAACATTGATTCATTTGGTATACCATTTTCTATATTTGTTGGTGGTTGGTTTAGAATGTGTATTAAAACATGTAATGTATATCCCTAAAAGGATAATATAATTTTTTTCATTACTCAACATTAACCTCACCATTTCTAGAAAGGTATGGTTCCTCCGTTGACTTAAAACATTACACTACGGTGTATAAGGTGAGGGGATTTAAGATATAATATCATAATCTTATAAAAACTTGGTAAATTCTTGGTATAAATATTTTTTATCTTCATACTAGGATTATTCTCAAATTAATTCTTGAACTATTTGAATTTCTTAAAGGATTTGGACTTGTACCTCATAATATAGAGAAATCCATATCTACTCAAGTCATCAATAAAAATATATAAAGTAAGAATACCCACCTCAAAATTCTACTATAAAAGGTCTTCATAGATTAGTGTGTACCAATTATAAGGATAGTTGTTGATAAATTTCCTAGACTTTTCAAATATATTTAAAAGGATTGATATATTTCAAGGTTAATTTCCTCTTATTTATAATCCATTAGTGAACCAATATCAAGGAAACATAAATAAACACATGATAAATTACATTAAATTTAATGGTTCACCTCTAATGGTTACTATAGGACATTAGTTGAATTTTAGTAGTTTCAAAAAAAATTAGCATCACTCGGTCTATTATTTCTTAGAAAAGACTAGGGATATTCATAGGAGATTATTATTTCTTTATCAATAATAAATGAGAGTGAAAATGTATTTAATATAATTCTTCATACGGGACCATTTGGATAAGTTATTGATAACTATTTTTATAAGATAAATCCACCAAGGAAAGTCAATCCTTCTAGGATCCACTGAAGTTAGGAATTTAGGCTCAAAGAATATCCTCCAATATTAAGATAGTCTGATTAAAATGACCATTACTCTCCAGAATAAAGGAAGTATAAAATTTCACCCAAAAACTCATTGAAAATTAATGTTCTTGACATAACCAAGTTAAAAACATCATATCCCTATTAGATACAACACTAGATGGGACACCTGGAAGAATTATTATTTATTTGACAAACAATTAAAAGAGTTCATCAACTGAGGAATCCTCTTCAATATATAATAATTTTTTCATCTTATTTAGGTGATCCAATGCAACCCACACTATATATTTCTATTTATTTGATCAGTAAAAACGAGTTAATAAATTCATCATGATTTCTTCCCATTTCTTAATAGGAAAAGAAAGTATTGAAAATTTAATTATTGGTTTTATGTAATTTTTCAACAATAGATTATAGGTAAAAATTTTAGCGAGGAATACTACGATTCATTTCATCATTACAGGCCACAAAAATGGGTGAATAATATCACTTTACATCATTATGATCCTTATATGAACCTAGAAGACTCACGCAGGTAGTGGTGAAAAGATGAGATATAGGGTTATTCATTGTTAAGAATATCATAAAATGAAACATGAAAAATGAGGAACCCAAAATAACAAACAACAGATGAAAAGTAGAAAATAACATACATTGGACTGTAGAATTGATTCATCTAAGGGAACATAGAGGAGTGGCAATGGAAGTAGAAGAGTTCTATGATAGCTTGAGAATCGTGACTAACTAAGTACTGGTTAGGGTCCTTTAAATAGACCGGGAACACTTTTAAAAGAACTTTTAGAAAATCACTGATAAATATACCTTCTATCAGTATTAAATTGATAAGTTTTGATAAAAGGGATATTTATCGGTGCTAAAAAAGTGCTGATAAAAAACATCATTATTAACACTAATATTTTAGCACTAATAAAGATTATTTTTAGCAATACTTTTTTAGCACTGATAAAGATTGATATTTATTTGCAATTTTTTACTGCTGAAAAGGATTTATTTAAAGAAAATATTATAATTTTAAAATTATTAAATATATATAATTATTTATTTATAAATATATCAATACTTATTTAAAAAATAATTATTATTTATTTACAATAATTATAAATATATAAATTTATAAAAATAATAAATATACATTTAGAAATATATTTATTTATAAATATGTATTTACAAATATATTTTTAACACTATTGGTGGATATATAATCATAAATGAAAAAAAATGAGTGAAATTGAATAATTCTAAATTATTACACTTAAAAAATATTGAATCAATAGATAAGTTTTATAAATTAAATATAAATTATAAAAAATGGATATATATATATATTTAAGTAAGATGAATACATATTTAAAATACTAAAACATAGTAAATAAATATATATAAATAGATAATAAAAATGATCAAATTCAAAAATAAAATAAATACTAAAAATAATGATAAAAATGAATGCCCTAATTGTAATAGTATTAAAAATAAATAAATTAAACTGACTCATTAAAACATGATATATTAAATGTATCATGTTATAATTAAATTCTAAAATATACTGAAATTTGAATAAATTAAAAAATATTATATGTATGTGTTACTATATATTGCGTAAATACATTTGTGTGTATATTTGTATATAAAACTACATTAATTACATATATATATGTATGTGAAATCAATGTAACATACAATAATTGATATATGTTAAATTGAAAAATCAAACAATTTTAAAAATGAATAAGACATTAATATTTTTTAATTAACATTTTATTCATTTTATATATATTTATATTAAAAATATATTATTTATTACTATTTATAATTAATATATATATATATTATACATACTATTTTTTTAATAATTTTTTCATTAATAAATTTTTAAATAATTTTGTAATTTATTCATTTTTAACTTTTTCATTTCATTATATATTTATTTATATATCTAAATTTATTATATACAATTTATCGATATTTATAACCTATATATATATATATATTAAATTTATTCATTCTTATCAATAATTATTTATTTAATAAAATGTTTAATATTTTTGGAATTGAAACTTGTTTTAGGAGGAGTGGGCTCATTCAGATTCTTGACTCTATTAACAGCTGAGGGAAAGTTTTGGCGGGTTGTTCAAAGAGTTTTAAGGATGGTAGAATTAGATCCAGAAAGGTGTGGTGAATTTAGCTATTAGAAACCAAATCATATGAGGTGCTTGGTGATATGTGGTTTTAGGTGTATTAGGTGCCTTGGAAATGTCTATATAGGTGGGGTTAGACATGTTTATTTTGGGTTGGATCAAGTATGAGGTAATTTTGAATAAAAGCACCCTCAAAAGGGGTTCGGTGGGAGACA
The DNA here is from genome assembly GCA_963277665.1 of Viscum album. Classification (NCBI taxonomy): domain Eukaryota; kingdom Viridiplantae; phylum Streptophyta; class Magnoliopsida; order Santalales; family Viscaceae; genus Viscum; species Viscum album. The sequence continues at coordinate 1,106,106,841 of OY728137.1, forward strand.
TATGGAAATTAATGGTTTTATTTAAAGGAAAATCACCCTAAGATTTTATGATTTAGTAGAACATATGGTTTGAAAGTGCAAGAATAGTTAGTTTCTTGGCCTTGTTGACTCGTGATGCACCTTCAAGAGTATGGAGAGTGTGTAAATGAATCTCAGTTGAATTTTAGAAGGATACTCCTATTTTGATTGGTCATGTAAATGGTTCATTATACTGAAATTTTCACATTTTAAAAGCATCGAGGGTGATCAAAACTTAGTGAGACTGCCATGTGGGAGAGGCTTTCTAGTGGTTTGAGTACATGAGATGAGTCTTGGTGAGACATTAATCAATGTATTTTGAGACAATTAATTGTTTTAGGCGTGCACAGTTCCATCCAATCATTGAGTTATGATAGAATCTTGAAGTCATGATGCTTTAGAGATTCATGATGTCATTCAACTTCTAGTTTGGGGTAAAAGAAGTGTATTCTTGAGATTTAAAATTATAAATAATTCAGGGGTAGGCTATGTATTATGATTATTATGATGAGGGGCTTGCAGGAATGCTGGTCTGGGGCCTCGTTTGAGATTTTGTGTGACTGGTGGGAGGGGATGGAAGTCTTTAATGCATCAAATTTGATAACATAGATGATCTAGGTTTAACCACAATGGAACCATCATAAGTTGGAATGATAGATTTTGGATCATGCATTGGGAGGAGATACAGGCACGTGGTTTTAATGAGAACTATTTTTGGATAGTTCACTATGATTTTTGAAGGATGAAGTGCATGGCATAAAGTACACCATTGGTCATTTAAAGGAGTGCCTCTCATTATCAATGGGTTACTCGATGAAGTGTGAGCCGCAAGGATCATAAATGGATCAATGATGGGATGACATGGATTCTCATGTGGTGGGAGGAGGGAGTTCATTTGTGGAGTTATGAACCTTGTGTGAGAAGGATTGAGGGGATATACGATTGAATGTTGGATGATCATTACAGAATCCTATGTCTAGTGGATAAATGAGGTAAAATTCAAAAAATTACTCTATAAATGAAAAATTCACTTGGATGTGGTGTCATATAGGGTACTATTATGGGCCTTTTTCTCAAGATAATTTGAGGTGATTCACTTGTGATTGGGTTGGTGGTGTATCAGTTCTGGTGGTATGGTATGGTGGTGATTATTTAAGGTTAATGGTTCAACCAAGAAATTTTGTTGAAAGTTGGGTATAGACTTTGGTGGGAATTTTCTAATAATCACAATATTACTTTGGATTTTATGAAGTCATTATCATGAAAATTTGATTCATGTTTGTGATTGAGGACAATAATTTTTTGGAAAATGTCGGCTAGGGTATCATTGACTGGTTTTCTTCTATTTAATTGTATATGGTGGGTCATAAAATGTAGTGGGTGTATCGTTTTGGATGTGATGGGTGTGTTTCCATAGTTATATGAGGATTTTAAATGAAAAGGAAAGTTTATTGGAGTGATATATGGATGGTGGAGGTTCGTCTAGTTGTTGATTGGAAACTACATTAGAAGAATCATTGTGATGTTGAGATCATTTTTTAGTAAATTTCAATGGTGTTTGGGGTGTGGATCATTGTTTTACTCTTTAACCTAATTCATATGGAAGGGATAACAATAGGTCAGGTGATAATTTGGTAGAATACACCTTGAGTATCTCTGGGTATACGAACATAGTCAAGTGACATCTATACATTTTTCTTTTGAGTTCATGTAGTGTCTTATTTATGGGTGGTTGAATTAGATTGAATTTATAGTCTCACACTAGAAGAACATTGAGAAACTGGGATTTGAATGTGGACATTTAGAGGGAAAAAATGATAGACATTGGTCAGAAGATCAAATTGGATGACCCTCAAGACTTTATGAGGATGATGAGTGTTATGTTGGGGAGTCTTTAATACCCCATGTGTATAGATGAGTTGTGCTTCAATGGGAAATTATAAATTTCATTTAGTGAATGCTTGATCATTAAAAATCATGGTACGATTGATAATCCATAAATTAGTACATATTAGGGTTTTTTGGACATGGTTTAAAGATTTATTGGTACCTTGGGTGTTTGGTTGAGTCTCAAGTGTGTGCGGTTGAATTTTAGAGGTTTTTGGTGAGTTTTGAACCAGGTGTATAATTGGGGTAACACATTTTTTAGATAAAACTATGCAGATACATTTATATAAGAAGTTCATTAATTTAAATTATATAGGGAATGGTTGAGTGACATGTTTAATACATGGTTTAAGAAATCATGAGGTTCTTAGATAAAACCATGCGAGGTCTCTTAGACATAGGTTTTGGCACAGGGATTGTAAATGGTTGTATAAATACTGTTTGAGTTTCTACAGGGGTTCCCAAATCCATATTTTGTGTTCAACATAAGGTTATTAAATATTGTAGACCAACCATGTGGGGTGGGATGTTTGAGATGGTTTTGATTTTATGGTCATCAAACTATTTTAGATATAATTCATACAAAACATGTTTCCCAATAAAGTGTGTTTTTAACATTTTTCCATTATGATTTTATAATCCAAAAACCCCTAATTTCTCAACACACTCAACCCTGAAGCCCCTATGTGATTCCCCCCATGCTCCTCCATTCCAATGTTCATATCTCCTCCATCTCTTGAATTTTTTTTCCATAGTCACTTACGATTAAGAGCCTATGGCAAGGCCATGAATTATTTACCCTTTTCTCTTCTCCTTCACTATCTAGCATTCTCTCCCTGTTTATGCCAAATATTCCCAATTTTTAGGGCATCTATCTACTTATTTTTTTTCTTCTACTCTTTTAGGCCTAACTAAGGGATAATACCAAGTGTGTGTACTTTACTAAGGTTAGGCTAGGTGTTCTATTTTAATTAACTCATAGTATCATTGTATTTTTTTTAAGTGTTTTTGTGTAGGGTGTTATGACATCATTTATATGTAATTTCCTATTTCTATTTTTAATAATTATTTTTTATCACTCGAGATTCAATTATAATATGTTTTTTCCTAAAAACAATAACATAATGAAAATAGATTTATTCAAGAATGTAATTAAAACGTAAATTCCCAAATTTAATAAATTTAATTTCATATAATTAATTTCATGTAATTAATTTCATTTATGAATTAAGTATTTTAAAATTATCTTAGGATTAATTTTTGATATTTTTCGTATAAACTTGATTTTTATGTGAATAATGTAAAGTTATAATTTTACAAAAATTTCACTCTTATGACATTATAATGATATAAGAATAACATGAAATTTTATAAAACGTTTTTCAGACCAAATATATATTTAATAATTAATAAAATTGAGTTAAAAATATAATTTTGAACATATAAATAAATTCTAAGCATTCAGGAAAATTATGTTATCTTTTTTTCAAATAAAAATTGGTTGTAGTTTTTTTTATATCAAGTATTTACAAGTTAAATTTAAGTATTGTTTTGGTTTTAAAGGATAATTATTATGATTTTATTTCATAAAATCAAATTAATTTTATTATAATCAACATTTTACTTTATTTATTTAGAAAATCATTTTATACTTAAAACAAACATTTTTTGAAATATGGTTTTCTTTATGTTTTGCAAACATATATTAAAATTAATTTATATCACTTGTAGAAGTTTAATCATATAAAATGGATTCCATATTTAGAATAATCATAATTAATATTTTTCAAAAAGTTCAATTGAATTTTTGTTCATAATGAATTGTAACCATGATAAATATTTATCACCTCAGTTATGAGTATAATTGGCTAAAAGGGATAAAAAGGGGGATAAGGCTTCAAGATAACACAAAACACTTACTTAAACCTAATTGGTTATTTTTATTTATATCATACCCTTATCATATTGTAATATATGAAAATTTGGATCCAATTTCACATGAAAATGACTTTATATTATTAACATATTTTAAGTTATTCCATGTATGTCCCTCCCCTCACTTATAAAAGGTCACATATTCTCCTCCATTATTCACAATTATTAAGCCTTTCGTATCCACCAATAACTACATAAAAACATTCCTATATTTATTAATTTAATTCTATATCTTATTTTTTCCACTAAGACTATCCTAATAAAGATTAATGTGCAATACAAATGAGCTCACTCAAAGTTGTGGTAATCTCATTGCCTAGCCTTTAAAAATTTATTTATTATTATACTTCCTATAAATATATTGTATACAACATAACATAGTGAAACTAGTGTAACATATATAATATTTTTTAACTATTATTATTGTAAAACCATTTTGAACAATTTTCTATCCTATGGAAAATGCAAACATCACTCGGATATAAGTACAACCTATTGTCTCCATGTAGCGGTGTAATTAATTTTTCATCATTTTTTACATGGATGATTATAAAAGTGTAATTAATTAAATATATTATATATATATGAAATAATTATGATTCTTTAAATTTTAATATATCATATAACTTCTTACCCTTCCATATTTAGTAAAATGTTAATGTTTCTCATGTGTATTTGTGGACTACCACCTCCGTGAAGCGATGTGATTTATTTTTATATTACCACTATGCATGGATGATTCTAAAATTGTATATATTGAATAAAAATTATATTAATTAAACTGTTAAAAATTATATATATAGTGTAATTATTTCCTAACTTGTTTAACCATAGACAATATCCCTAAGTAATTTTGGAGAAACTGGATGAAAACCCTTAAAGTTTAAAATCTAAGAAATAAAAAATCATTGAATGGATTAAAAATAATTATAAAAGAAACATAAAAATAGAATATAGAAAAAATGTAATGTCCTGAAATTTTTGTATAATTGTTTTTAATTATATGGAATTATTTCGAGACCTCGAAATCTGAAAGGTGCGTGATTCCGAGGCTCGAAGTGCCCGGAATGATTCGTCAAAGTTTTTTTAAGCTTTAATTAGTGCGAGTAAGCGGTTTTCCTGAAAAAGTGGAATAACTCTTAAACGATTTACTAGATCAGAAAGCTGAGAGCACCATTGTGTTCAGTATGGTGGGTTTACCCTAGGCACGACTTAAGTTTAGTCGGTGCAGGTCTCCTATGATAAAACTCGAAAATGGCATAACCGTAAATAAAAAAATTAAATAAAATTATTTTATTTTTAAAAAACTTATAAATCATGAACGTTAAATCGGATTGAAAATCTAATACTACCGCTGAATTCATGAGGTTATTCTTTCCTTTGGATGATACTAACATTGGCCGGCACGGGCCACCAATGAAAGTTGGTTTTTGGCCATAAATAAAATAATTAAGTGGAAATTATTTTAATTTAAAATCCATAACTTCTAAATGGTAACTCGAATTGAAAATTCAAGAGTACCATTGGGTTTTTTGGGGCGTGTTATCCTTAGTTGGAGCCTAACCTCAACTGGCATGGGTAGAGGGTGAACGTTAATAATTTATTGAAATTTTTTCGGGTACGTTCAGTAAACATGTGAGCGGTGTTTTCTATCTTTTGAACCGTTTTTTGGATTAAAAATCTGAGGGCATTGTTGAATCTGAATTGCAAGGATTCTCTTAAAAGAGGATATAATTTGACCGCAGTAGGTCCAGAGAAAAAGTAATGTTTGCAACTTTTTAAAAGAAATGAAATAAAACAATTGTATTATTTTATTTCATATCCTCCAGTAGATAAGAAAAGGGGTGGGACCAGTGATGTGTCAAGTCAATAAATGGCTTGACCTGGAAACCCTAAGTAATGACGTCATTGGGGAATTAGGAAGCTTCTTAATTGATGAGCCCCACTAAACTCCAATGTCGTTACTTAAACTCCCCCTATTCTATATATATGGAGCATGGGGAGGGGTATCGGCACAGCTTCACCAAGAAACAGAGTGTTAAAGGAGCACTGTGACGCAGAACCCTCAGAGGATGGATCTGATCCTAGCGGGAGGTGATGGGAAACAAAGAACCATGAGACGAAGGACGACGTGCGAGTGGTGTCGTTGGGAAGAGGTTGTGGGAATGAAGAACAAAATCCACCTTAATGAGCGTACGTTCACCAATGGGTTATGAGGTAGGGGTTATTTCATTTGTGCATTTTTTATTTCCTCTTCCATGTTCATGAAATTATACGAAGAACGCGGGTCAATTGACTAACTGGTTGATCTGCGATTCATTCATTTTGCGATAGGTTGTTACAGGGTATCCCTTTGGGGTTTGTTTGTTGTTTAAAACTAGGAATTTTTAAACCCATTTTATCCTCCCTTTGATCACGAGCTAACATAGAAGATGCGGGCCAAACTAACTTGGCTTGAACCCTTCGCAACTTTGTTACCATTGCACCTTCCGTTGAAGACCGTCAGCACGGCGACACAAACTAGCTATGAAGGAGGTGAAACGCCAATGCACACGGCTAGAGGAGATCATGGCATGAAGCCACAATGGACATTGGAGCGGCCGGCACCGGCCAGCCACAGAGGAGGTGCGACGCGCCGTCATGCATTACCAGTGTGCAAAGGGACTGTGGCAGTCGGAGAAGGCGGTCGGCTCATCGGTCAGCCACGGAAGGGAAGGCCGATGCGCCGTCACATTCCGTAGGTGAGAAGGTGACTATGTATGAATCCATGGTGGAGGGGGGGAACTTGCACCTCTGACGGGTTCTGTAGAGACCGTGCGGTGCCAACGTGGTGCCGCCACTTCAAAGGTCAAACAACCTTTTTCCATTCGGGATCTCGGGGGCAGAAGCACCACAGGACACACCCTTCATGGCTAGACCACCCTCCAATGGGTCATTGCCCATAGGTTGGTCCACCTACCCAGCGGGCCATGCCCTAGCGATCGGTTCGTGCCCCACCGCAGGTCGGTCCACCCCTTTGCGGGTTGGGTCGCGCACCATAGTAGGTCTGGACGCCCCTTTGCGGGCCCCGCCCTATATGGCATGGGCCACCCCTTTTTGCAGGCCAATCCAGACCTCAGCCCAATGGGTTGCGTCTGCCATGGCCCAGCCCAAACCGGGTCAGGCCAGGTAGGTCTAACTGGGTCTGACTGGACCCAGGCCCAATTGGGCCCAAAATCACTGAAAGGGCCTTATCTCGAGAATCGGGCACCTGTTTGATGAACCGTCTACAGAATTGGGATCCACAGAGTTAGATGGTTCTTTTAACTTAATTTATGAGAGTTTTGGAGAAAATTGGAGTACATATGGTTTGGATCTCACTTGAATCCAACCGAGCTCTTGGTAGTGAAATGCCAATAACACACAGACCGGTCATCTAATTGAAGCGGTGTCTGTTGCGTTGGAACCCTTGTGACACGACCGATCATTAGGATACTTTTTTTATACTTAGTACTAGTTGAAATATGATTGATGTCTTGTGGAGTGGTTCTCCAAAGGGTACTATGTACAGAACCCTGCAACTGGCTGAGATATGACAACTGCTGACTTTTTGACTCTGAGAGACTCGACGGCCATGGTATGCAATGGGGAGAAGTTGCTTAGCATTACATGGTGGGAAAGCATCTTTGTGTGAGCTGGCAGACCCCTGGTATGCAATGGAGTGGAGTACCTCAGCAATACAAGGTTAGTGGGAAGTTCCTCTATGTGACGCGGCAGGCCCACAGTACTCGATAGAGGAGGATTTCTCCAGCATCCGAGGTGATCGACGTTGTGACTGGGAATGTTACCTATTCCTAGGCCTAGATAATCTATGGTTGGTAATCAACATTCATAGCAATGCTATGTGGGTCATCATCATAATCCTTTTTCTTTGAGTTATATACCTAGTTTGTGTTGAGGCTCTGTTTGAACTAAGTGTTTTACCTTTGTGGTGCTATCTTCGTGGTGTTGCTTGTGTGTTAATTCTACCTTCGTGGTCTTAACTTTGTGGTATACTTCCCTCATGTATGAGATGAGTATATATTGATAACTTAGGTTTATTTTAGGGCATATACCTTAGTAGGGTTGATGTCTTTATCTTTAGTTTTTCATTTGTGTAACATTAGGAGAACTATGGGGTATCGGGGTCCCTACTGAGTATCGTTATACTGACCCCTACATGAGCTTCACCAGCACCTTGTAGTATCTTGGCAAGATGATGTACGACATTGATTCAGGATGAGGGAGCCAGGACTGGACAGTTCTCGGAGGTGGACGATTTGGTATAACATGATGTGGGGACTACTAATTATGAGTTGTACCTACCCATCAGGTAGGATCTAGTGTGTACCGTTTAGTGTGACGCAATGCAGGGACTACTGATCATGATCTATACCTACCCTTCAGGTAGGATCCATGGTGGATGATCCAGGAGACTCTTTTTCCTTTTTCAATTGTATTGTTCCTTTGAGTTGTTTTAGTACTTTTCAGTTGTACACATACTTTCATTTGGGCTTGTATTCCAGCCAGTTTTTCTTCCAGCACTCCTTTTTACTAAAACAGTTTATATCACAGTTTCTTCTTGTCATGTTATCGAATCATGTGTTTGTACAGGTTTAAAGGCAACGCCTTCCCATTTTATGGAATGTGTCTTTCAGTGCTATTCGCCAGCCCCTGGCCTATGGAAGGCAGGCTTGGGGTAGTCATGAAACAGGCCTCAGGGGACGAGTAGTGACAAAAAAAATATTAATTAACTATTAAATATAGTTAAATTCATTATACAAGAAGATCAACCATATACAACTAAGTGAGGACCCAAGGTTAGGGATTTCATTTACAATCTCATTTTATTTTAGGATTTTTTATGTTCAAATTTACATTGAGAAAATTATATAATCCAAATCTATTAAACCACATATATTTTTTATCCTATGTTTATTTTTAGGATTTAAATTTTATTTTCTATTTATTATATTTTGGATTAAAAATCAATAATTAATTTATATATAGTAGTCTTTATTTTAAAAATATATTTTTAGGTTTTTCTCCCAATTATTTATATTCCATGTCTATATTTTCATGAAAATTTTTCAAATATTTTTTTAATATTATAAAGAGATTTATTAAATTAAATTTTACCCAGGTTTTACTTTCAATAAAAAAAATTTAAATGAATCTTCTTGATATTTTCTTAATTAGTTTCTTTTTACCAAAGTTGTGAATGAAATATTTAATTTACGATGCACCACAGGAAGGGATTTTCCAACAATCATGACTAATATTTTTTAAGATAAATTTTTAATTTTATGTGGTTATATCAAAATAAAATAATTTCAAAATATTTTGGTACTTTTATTTTTAATTTATATCTACATGAAATGGAATTATTTTCTTAAGGGAATGAAAATAATTTTTACAAGTGATTTATAATTTAATTCTTAGATAAGGTTACAATGAAATTATTTTTAATTTATTAATTCTATTTTATTTTATAAAGGATTGGTTTTACTAAATACCTTCATTTATAGTGAATTTATTGTAACGCCCCGACCCCAGCTACCTAGAGTCGGTTAATTACTTCGTAACATTGGCATGATCACAAAAGATCAAGTCTCGAAAGACCGATTAGTTTAGTAGCCTTGGAAACACTAGATACATTCATAATTCTTTCATTACATCAAAAAGTAAACAAACTAAAATAACATGGTCTTCATAGTCCACACTCATATCCTCACTGACTATTCTAGCAAGTCAGTCATAATACACTTCTTCACATCCTGGAAAATATTAAAACACTGAAAGGGGTGAGCTCAGATGCTCAGTAAGGATAACAATAATGCGGAAGATTTCATAAATAAACATTAACATTTAAGGCAATGTATAACTAAAACAAAAGCCTTTTAAACTTGAACTTCAACATAATATGGAAAAAGTAAAATGAGATAATGCCATTCACTTCTTCACATGGATATTCTACTGGTCGAATAATCACATGCAATATCAATAACCACTTTCATAATGAGGGAATGTATAATGCCAGACATTCTGAAACATTTTGTCAAGGCCTCGGCCAAGACGTCTAAAATGATTAAGGCCTCGGCCAAAACAATAAATCAAATTGGGAAAGGGCCTCGGCCAATTCCACGTCTAGTTGTCTCATGAGACCTACCGATGCATCGAGGAGCTATAGCGGGCTCCACCCGTCACTTATTAAGTCCAATACATTCCTCATATGAATAGGTTTAAACATATCATAAACCATAACATAATCATATCACATAAAACATGCATAAAGGAAACATAACATTTCCACATTTCAATCACAAGATATCAATAAAACATATTGATATAATAAAAACTCTTTCAAAACCATTTTCAATACCAAAATAAAAGAAAGTTAAAACTTTGTATTTATTTTTCATTAAAAAATGATGGCTTGTAGAGGAAGCCAAAACTCAAATAATGGTCACAGCGGCGGAGAAGTCGTTGTCGCCGCATACGTACGACAAAAACATTCCCTTTTTTCATTTAGTAAACGCTTCGTATAAAAAAGATTCCTTTTGAATATATGTAAAAGTCAAAGGGGTTTATACACCATATAAAAGAAAGTTGTGTATAAAACCAAATATGTCTCAACGAAAGGAGATTGAGACGAAGTCCAGAAAAAGATCATTTTTAAAATAAAATATATCTATTATGTGTATTCACTATAGGTACACATAAAGAATACAAAATAAGACATAATAATATCATGACATAATTTGAAAGTAGGAGATTAACCCAAAGAATGGAAATTGGGTTAAGAAATTCCCTTACAAAGATCAGTTTTTTAAATAAAATAGATATATTATGTGTATTCACAATAAGTACACATAAATAAAATAAAAATACAAGATATTACATAATAATATAATGACATAATTTGAAAGTAGGAGATTAACCCAAAGAATGGAAATTGGGGTAAGAAATTCTTTTACCTCTTGTCTGACTTGACTCAACCATTCTTTAACCTCATGAATAATAAACTAGAGTTAATATATACCTTATTAAGAACCATTTTCAATTTAATTATCCTTATTATATCACTTTTTACAATGATATGAACATTATGTAATTATTTAAGTTAATAACGGTTGTTTTGTCGATCTTTGGTACTTGAGTCAACAAGAAACTTCTTATAATTACAAGTTGTTTATGTGGTAGAATATCCATTATCTCCAGAATTATATTCATGATTTATATGTCATATATATCTTATATATCCAGTATATACATTCATTTATAATATTACGTAACATTTAGAGGTAAGAAATGAAATGCACCGTTCATGGAGACGGTAAGTCGTACGTACGCATGAACGCTACTTTCATTTCTATTTCGTATTTAATGTAATGAAATCATAATTATATAAAGGTATAATATAGTTCCAGTATAATATAATATATAATATCATTTACTCCATCCTTTATACATCCCACATATGGCATTAACGATTCACATCACTTTGAGGGGGCGGTAGTCCGCACTTCCTAAAATGAAATTATCGCATTTTACCCATAATGGAAATCATAAAGTATGCCATAAATGAGAAATACAGAAGCATAAGTAAAACATAAACATATTTTATATCATATATAAATATAGTGACATCTAAATGGCCACCATTATAGGTGTTAAAAGAATTTGAACAGTCATCGTTTCGTGAGGCAGTATTTCGCCACCCACAGAAACAGTATGTTCTTTAACCATTAGACGAATGTGTGTGTAAGTGTAAAAAAAATACTTATCATAACATCATCCTAGTATATTTTAGATACTGGTGTTGTTACAAAAGAAAAGAATGAAAAGAGTTTAGGGGGTTGGAGAAGAAAAATAAAACAAAACAACATTAGAGAAGACATTACCTCAAAATCGGGTAACTCTTTTTGATTTGAGCCAAAGGCTTCCTTGGGAAGAGTTCTGCCCAAAGTGAGGCTTCTAGTAGTAAGAGGGGGAAGTTGGGAGAGTATTTGGGAAGCTTTTGGCCGAGCCAAATGGCTTGAAGATGTGAATAAGGTGGGAGAGGTGGGGGCCTTTTATAAGTGGAGAGGATGGGCACTCTTGGAAAGTAAAGAAAAGTCACTTTATTATAAAATGAGTTTCGGATTTTAGAGGTCCCACACTTATATAATTCTAGGATAAGATGATAAGGGTTCTAAATATACTCATCCAATAGGTTTTTGACAAGTTTACTCTTTGGATTTTACATTATCTTTCCATTTTATTTAAATCGTTAAATAATGAGGTCATCACTGCATCATCATGATGTCATAAATAATTTAATTTATTTAATGTCTAAAAATTATAAAAAAAATAATATGATGTAGGAAATAATTTTATCTTTCTAATTAATATTTATAATCAAAATTTGGACTTGTGTAACCCCACTTAAAAACTGTTTTAGTAAAACAACTCATCTTTGTGTCAATTTAATTTTAACATTAAATAAATATATATTAATGTCATTTTCCAACCAAAGTGGCTCCATGGGGTCCCCAAGTTGACCCATGGGTTGTCTTGGTCGGACATGACTCATCCAATAGGAGTAGGACAAGTGTCAAGCTCATATAATATTATTAAAACATTTTTTTTACCTTAAACTACACTAATTACCTCTAATCGCGATTAAGAACTTAAAAGTTTCTATTCACCAAAAAATTATTTTAATCTCATTGAACCACATTTTACTTCTTAATGACAACCATGTATGTCGGATTTTTGAAAATCAAATCACAGAAGTGGTAATATTTCATTTAAACGAAAAATCAGTTATTTAACTACCACTTAGTGGTTTCACTATTCATCAAAAATTGAAGTTTTTTCAGAACAAGGCCAAAATTTCACCTTAAGCTTTAATTGATATTCCGAATTCAAAAATGATGTCTATTTTACAAAATTCCAAACATATAAGTTGCATTAATTAATTTTATAATTAATTCCCACTGTTACGACAAATAGTGTGTTTTTAAGAAACAATTTATATCAAAAGATTGGCAATTGTTTATGTCCAATTTCAATGTTAAATTAATTCTAATGACCACCATTGGATAAAATGGTAAAAATATATTCTAATTATACCTTAAAACCACTAAATAGTATAATTTATCACAATAAATTATTTTTATTAAAAAAGTTGTTTTAATGTATTTTTCACTATTCATAAAAATTAGAAGTTCTCAGAAAAATACCAAAAAATCAACATAGGCTAATTTCGATATTCCGAATCCAAAAATGAAGTCCATTTTGAAATATAAAATTTATATAATTTTAAAAAGTGGTTATTACTATTCATAACGGCTACTTTGATTAGTCGCGGTGTTTTAGAACTCGAAGTTGCGTACAATGCAAGCTATTGCATTATTGAATGAGAAGCGTATCGTGGAAGCTCGGGGTGTTACATTCTCCCCTCCTTCAATAAATTGCATCCTCGCAATTTGAAATTTTTCTTTGAAAATAAAAGGTTGAAAAGAGAAAATACCTTTGAGGAAAACCCACATCGGAAATAAGGTTAATAAATATATAACATTAAAAGAAAGCAGGATAAGTACAAAGGTCACCCGATATAGCCCATTCTAGGATTATATGAAAATATGGATATAGAGGAGAAACAAACCATCAAGGTCTGATGGAGAGTTATAGAAAACAGGATTAGGAGAATGTTTAACCACAAGAAAATCACAAACTTGTGATTGGTTAAACGGTCATTGAATCCCCAGTTGGAAAAGTTAACCGACAACATTTTTGTTTTAAGTTACCTTTTATAATGTTGAGGAATTTATTTAGGAGATTTACTAAGAACGTAAGGGAATATACATACTTGTTATGTATACTTTCATTCGTTAATAAATTTTTACCACAAACCCAACTTTTACTCCAAATGGTAACGGAACTCAAAAATATTCTATTTATCCTAATTGTATAAGGTTCAAAATGTTAACACATACCATTTAGATTAGTAAAACTATTTTGTAATAACAAGGGACTTCATGTAGGCTAGTGGTAGGAAATAAAGGCTTGTCGCACTATGGTTGTGGGTTCAATTCCTGCAGCTTTGTCCGACGCGACGGGTTATTCCCCACCCTGCAGGTTGTCCTTTTACTAAAACTATAGTATTATAATATTACAAAAATAATCTTCAGAAATTCTTTAACCTTAAACAATACTATCCATGGTTCAACTTAATCCATTCCAACCTTAATAGTTATCCAAAATGCCTCCGTCCAGACTTTCTCTAAAAGGTCTCTAAATTCCAAAATCAATTGTAACATCAGATTTCCCAAACAAAGAAAAGTTTCTCTTATTGTCACATACTAAAAATATGATTACCTTAATCATATTAAAACCTTACTGAAATCAACAAGTACTGCAGTACAATCCATATATATATATCACATTATTCTTATAACCAGAATATAATCATTGAGTCCAAAAGCACCAATACATTAATTATTCCGCTTCAACTGTAGTCACAGCATAAGATTGGCCTTGATCCCTTGGCCTTTTCTAAGGTAAGTTTCCCTGACGCTTAGGACATTCATTTGCATAATGCCCTGTTTCCCTACAATTGTAGCATTCAACTTTGACAGCCTCTTTCTTTCCCTTTCAATCACGAGCCTGGTGACCCTTTTCTCCACATTTATAACAAACTCCCATTCCTTTTAGGCAAGTACCAGGGTGATTCTTCCCACAATTATCACATAATGGAAAATCCTTCTTTCCCTTTTTCCATGTATCTATCTCTTGTTCTACCATTCTCTTCTTCTCTTACTTTACTTTGTTGTCATAAGACTTAGAGAATTCCTTTTCTGTCTTGATAGCACACGAGAAAATATCTTCGTATAATGAGAAGGATTGTGATACTAAAGCTCGACGAAGAAATGGTTTTAACCCATCAAAGAAACGATCAATCTTACTCCTTGGGTTACGTATATAATCAGCAGCATGCCTCTCTAACCTTGTAAAGTTAGCCTCATACTTTGAGACATTCTCATCCTCCTTTTTCCTCAGACTCAGAAATTGCCTTTCCATATCTGCTCGATGGTCACGAGGAAAGTATTTTTCTAAGAAAAGCTCTTTGAACTCCTGCCATTCCATGTTTGTTAATTCATCATCTTCCTTTGTGTTTTGAATTAGTGACCACCATTGATCGGCATCTCCAGTGAGGCGGTAAACTGCCATGACAACATTCTCCCTTTCAATACTCCCCAAGGCATGGAATATTTTCTCTAATGAATTTATCCATTGCTCAGCTACTATAGGATTTGTACTCCCATTGAAGGTTGGCGGTTGTTGCCTCATGAAACGGTCTAGCATTGATCCTCCACGTTGCGGATCAGGGTGCTCTATACGAGTAAGGTTGTTATTCATAACCTGTGTGAGTTGTCCCAGTACGGTGAGAAGCTGATCGACACCAGTTGTATCACCAGCTCCACCATAATTATCCTGAGTAGGAGGGAAATCCCTACACGGAGTGCGTGCATTGATACGGTTTCCATTCCTTCCACTAGGCGCCATTTCTAAATAATGGCATAAACTAGATTAGTTCATGAATCAAAATACATAATTCCATACTTGTAAATCACTTAACATAAATTGAACTAATTATGGATATAATCCATAATTATAAAAATGTTTTCTTTGAGGAAGTATATACTCGTAACCCTTCATAGTGGTTTGTAAAGAAAATGGGAATTATCCAAAGCATATCCCCCGGGAGTGTCGTAACCAAGAGTGCAGCAAGGACCGTTGTCGTGCACCAGTTCCCGTTCGAGTCTAGCTCAAAGTGGTGTTTTCGGGTTTTACCCCTAGGTACATCTGTGCTAGAGCCGCCTCTACCTTCTCGTATCCAGACAGGGATGTATTGCTCGGAAAACTCACAACATCTCTACAATACCAAAATTCTAGGAAGTTCTTCTATACTAATCCTCAATGTCTATCTTCGGGATATGTGCTCTAATCAGGGTTTATCTAAATCTAGCTTCCAAGGTTAGTACTAAACTGCCTCTGATACCAACTGTAACGCCCCGACCCCAGCTACCCAGAGTCGGTGCATTACTTCGTAACATTGGCATGATCACAAAAGATCAAGTCTCGAAAGACCGATTAGTTTAGTAGCCTTGGAAACACTAGATACATTCATAATTCTTTCATTACATCAAAAAGTAAACAAACTACAATAACATGGTCTTCATAGTCCACACTCATATCCTCACTGACTATTCTTGCAAGTCAGTCATAATACACTTCTTCACATCCTGGAAAATATTAAAACATTGAAAGGGGTGAGCTCAGATGCTCAGTAAGGATAACAATAATGCAGAAGCTTTCATAAATAAAAATTAACATTTAAGGCAATGTATAACTAAAACAAAAGCCTTTTAAACTTGAACTTCAACATAATATGGAAAAAGTAAAATGAGATAATGCCATTCACTTCTTCACATGGATATTCTACTGGTCGAATAATCACATGCAATATCAATAACCACTTTCATAATGAGGGAATGTATAATGCCAGACATTCTGAAACATTTTGTCAAGGCCTCGGCCAAGACGTCTAAAATGATTAAGGCCTCGGCCAAAACCATAAATCAAATTGGGAAAGGGCCTCGTCCAATTCCACGTCTAGTTGTCTCATGAGACATACCGATGCATCGAGGAGCTATAGTGGCCTCCACCCGTCACTTATTAAGTCCAATACATTCCTCATATGAATAGGTTTAAACATATCATAAACCATAACATAATCATATCACATAAAACATGCATAAAGGAAACATAAAATTTCCACATTTCAATCACAAGATATCAATAAAACATATTGATATAATAAAAACTATTTCAAAACCATTTTCAATACCAAAATAAAAGAAAGTTAAAACTTTGTATTTATTTTTCATTAAAAAAATGATGGCTTGTAGAGGAAGCCGAAACTCAAATAATGGTCACGGCGGCGAAGAAGTCGTTGTCGCCTCATACGTACGACAAAAACATTCCCTTTTGTCGTTTAGTAAACGCTTCATATAAAAAAGATTCCTTTTGAATATATGTAAAAGTCAAAGGGGTTTATACACCATATAAAAGAAAGTTGTGTATAAAACCAAATATGTCTCAACGAAAGGAGATTGAGACGAAGTCCATAAAAAGATCGTTTTTAAAATAAAATAGATCTATTATGTGTATTCACTATAGGTACACATAAAGAATACAAAATAAGACATAATAATATCATGACATAATTTGAAAGTAGGAGATTAACCCAAAGAATGGAAATTGGGTTAAGAAATTCCCTTACAAAGATCATTTTTTAAATAAAATAGATATATTATGTGTATTCACCATAATTACACATAAATAAAATAAAAATACAAGATATGACATAATAATATAATGACATAATTTGAAAGTAGGAGATTAACCCAAAGAATGGAAATTGGGGTAAGAAATTCCCTTACCTCTTGTCTGACTTGACTCAACCATTCTTTAACCTCCTGAATAATAAACTAGAGTTAATATATACCTTATTAAGAACCATTTTCAATTTCATTATCCTTATTATATCACTTATTACAATGATATGAACATTATGTAATTATTTAAGTTAATAACGATTGTTTTGTCGATCTTTGGTACTTGAGTCAACAATAAACTTCTTATAATTACAAGTTGTTTATGAGGTAGAATATCCATTATCTCCAGAATTATATTCATGATTTATATGTCATATATATCTTATATATCTAGTATATACATTCATTTATAATATTACGTAACATTTAGAGGTAAGAAATGAAATGCACCGTTCATGGAGACGGTAAGCCGTACGTACGCATGAACGCTACTTTCATTTCTATTTCGTATTTAATGTAATGAAATCATAATTATATAAACGTATAATATAGTTCCAGTATAATATCATATATAATATCATTTACTCCATCCTTTATACATCCCAAATATGGCATTAACGATTCACATCACTTTGAGGGGGCGGTAGTCCGCACTTCCTAAAATGAAATTATCGCATTTTACCCATAATGGAAATCATAAAGTATGCCATAAATGAGAAATACAGAAGCATAAGTAAAACATAAACATATTATATATCATATATAAATATAGTGACATCTAAATGGCCACCATTATAGGTGTTAAAAGAATTTGAACAATCATTGTTTCGTGAGGCAGTATTTCGCCACCCACAGAAACAGTATGTTCTTTAACCATTAGACGAATGTGTGTGTAAGTTTAAACCAAATACTTATCATAACAACATCCTAGTATATTTTAGATACTGTTTTTGTTACAAAAGAAAGGAATGAAAAGAGTTTAGGGGGTTGGAGAAGAAAAATAAAACAAAACAACATTAGAGAAGACATTACCTCAAAATCGGGTAACTCTTTTTGATTTGATCCAAAGGCTTCCTTGGGAAGAGTTCTGCCCAAAGTGAGTCTTCTAGGAGTAAGAGGGGGAAGTTGGGAGAGTATTTGGGCAGAGTTTGGCCAAGCCAAATGGCTTGAAGATGTGAATAAGGTGGGAGAGGTGGGGGCCTTTTATAAGTGGAGAGGAGGGGCACTCTTAGAAAGTAAAGAAAAGTCACTTTGTTATAAAATGAGTTTCGTATTTTAGAGGTCCCACACTTATATAATTCGAGAATAAGATGATAAGGGTTCTAAATATACTCATCCAATAGGTTTTTGACAAGTGTACGCTTTGGATTTTACATTATCTTTCCATTTTATTTAAATCGTTAAATAATGAGGTCATCACTGCATCATCATGATGTCATAAATAATTTAATATATTTAATGTCTAAAAATTATAAAAAAACTAATATGATGTAGAAAATCTTTTTATCTTTCTAATGAATATTTATAATCAAAATTTGGACTTGTGTAACCCCACTTAAAAACTGTTTTAGTAAAACAACTCATGTTTGTGTCAATTTAATTTTAACATTAAATAAATATATATTAATGTCATTTTCCAACCAAAGTGGCTCCATGGGGTCCCCAAGTTGACCCATGGGTTGTCTTGGTCGTCCATGACTCATCCAATAGTAGTAGGACAAGTGTCAAGCTCATATCGTATTATTAAAACATTGTTTTTACCTTAAACTACACTAATTACCTCTAATCGCGATTAAGAACTTAAAAGTTACTATTCACCAAAAAATTATTTTAATCTCATTGAACCAAATTTTACTTCTTAATGAAAACCATGTATGTCGGATTTTTGAAAATTAAATCACAGAAGTGGTAATATTTCATTTAAACGAAAAATCAGTTATTTAACTACCACTTAGTGGTTTCACTATTCATCAAAAATTGAAGTTTTTCAGAACAAGGCCAAAATTTCACCCTAAGCTATAATTGATATTCCGAATTCAAAAATGATGTCTATTTTACAAAATTCCAAACATATAAGTTGCATTAATTAATTTTATAATTAATTCCCGCTGTTACGACAAATAGCGTGTTTTTAAGAAACAATTTATATCAAAAGATTGGCAATTGTTTATGTCCAATTTCAATGTTAAATTAATTATAAAGACCACCATTGGATAAAATGGTAAAAATATATTATAATTATACCTTAAAACCACTAAATAGTATAATTTATCACAATAAATTATTTTGATTAAAAAAGTTGTTTTAAAGTATTTTTCATTATTCATAAAAATTAGAAGTTCTCAGAAAAATACCAAAAATTCAACATAGGCTAATTTCGATATTCCGAATCCAAAAATGAAGTCCATTTTGAAATATAAAATTTCTATAATTTTAAAAAGTGGTTATTACTATTCATAACGGCTACTTTGATTAGTCGCGGTGTTTTAGAACTCGAAGTTGCGTACAATGCAAGCTATTGCATTATTGAATGAGAAGCGTATCGTGGAAGCTCGGGGTTTTAAATTTATGGTCTTCTATTATCCCTTACATATAATGTATTATAACTTATTTTAATATAATTCACTTTTTGTGATCACGCTCTCTATCACTCTCTATTATTCATTGTACATTAATTTTCTTCTTCATGGCCATATTTTTAATATCATGGATGAACTCAAAATACCTTATCTTTATTTGATTATGTTTCAATTTTATACCATTTCTATATATAGTATGAGTTGAATTAAGCTAATTAAATAAGTATTTTCAGTTTCTGGGGAAATATTGACATTCAGTATCTTTGATTCTATGTTGACAACTATTGACTTATAAGGAATTTTTTGAATGAATTATATTAATCATTCAAAACAAAAATAATTCATAGGAAATAAAAGTGATGGGTAGGGCCCAGTTGTAGATAGCACCTTGATGTAGTGAAATGTATCATGAGATAAAATAGGTGGCCACCTTTGATACGTTTCCAGTTTACACCTAACCATTTACTATGAATGATATATTGGTTGAGAGGCCTTGATGGTAAGATTAATGATATCTTGGTTGAGAGGCCTTGATCATGAATGTATATAACTATTCATTTCATTTATTAATAATTTAGATTTCATTATCAATGTGATTTAAATGTGGATATTAGCCATGGATATTCATTGAAATCAAGTTGTTGATTGAATGGAATGTGTTTTGAATATCCACTCTACAATATTGATTATTCCTTATGTTCTCATGGTAGATTCCATTATAAGAAACCCTTTCTGAGAATTTTATCTCACCCCTTATTTGTTTTCCTTTCCCCAGGATATGAATAATGATATTGTGAATGATTTGGAGGATGCAAGAATGTTTCTTATGATATTTTTTTATATTTACAATGTAATATTGGAAACATATATGTATCTAGTTTTCAATGTAACAACCTAGGTACTTATAAAATAATTTTTTTTCATTATTCAATTAAATAGTTAAATTACTTATAAACGTGTAATGAAACAAGTGGTATTTATAGAAATTAAAGAATTCATATAGATAGAATAGTAAATTAACCTTATGAATAGTAACATAGCCATTAGAAATAGTAATTTTTCCAATATAATAGTAACCTAACCTATGAAAATTCAAATAAAATATATGTACATTATAAGATAAAATATGATATATTTATATAATGGGATAAGTAAATAAATGTTTTTGAAATGATAAATTAAGTGTTGGTATTTTTGTAAGTCATAAATTTTTATTTAAAATTTTATATTTTATATAATAATTTAATAGAATAATTATCTCCATAACATAGATTCTTAAATTTATATTTTTTTCTTATGATTATAAGATAATTTTATGAGACCATACATAATTATTCAAACTGTTATAAAATCAGTTGTAATTTTAAAATTGGTATTTTTCAAATAAATAACAATTTTAATTAAAAATTAAATTTATAATATTTATAAAATTATTTTAATAAAATGGAGCCCATTTTTAAATTAAATATGTGAAAAAATGGTTGGGGTGAGTTTTTTGGATTTTTCTAAAATTCATGAATTTTTGTGAATAGTAGCATAAGTTAATTTACAGTATATATACATTATAAGTTAAATAAACTAATCCTTGAGTCATCACTAATGTAATAACCATAATCAATAAATACCTTAATTATTTTAATATATTTAGTGATAATTCTCAAAATATTTATAGTATCGAGCCAAATTAATTAACTACTGAATATAATAATGAGAAAATATGCCTCTCCTCCACTATAAATACTGCCCCATGCCACCTCTTCTCCTCAAAAATAAAAGCCTTTTAGCTTGCTAAATTTCTGCCCAATTCCATTCCCAAGCCTCTTAACCATGTACAATACCTTCTAGTCTCACCAAATATCCAAATCCAAGTTCCTTAAAGAGGTTCCCAAGGAGGAGAATTCAAGAGGATAAATCCTCATTCATTTTGTTTTATTTTCTTTTCAATTTATTTTCTTTTATTATTATCTCCTCATATCCCCATATCAATTTGTAATTAAAACTCCATTATATTATATAAATTTAAATTTTATCATGTTGATCGAAAAAATCATCATCAAACTCCTTCTCCTCTCCCTTTTATTCTAAAAATGAGAACATCATTCGTGATGTGCTGATTTACCACCATCATGGGCGATATGCTTTAATTTTACATTACAACCATTAAGGATGATCGTAAAACTGTTATTATGGTAAAATAATATTTTATTTTACATATTGTAAGTTATTTAATGTTCTTGAACAAATATATAAACATGATATTGAATAAAATGATATAAGATTGTAATGGTCGTAAAAATCACCAAAATAAATTAAATCATTTTCATTAATGTATAATCTAATGATTAATCTAGATATCAAAAAACAAAATGATATATGGTATCATTTAAAATTAGGTAAAAATATTAACAGCATTTTGTTCCACATCTTGAGCTTTTCTTTCTTCAACAAGAAAATCTATAATAAACCAACCATGGAAACCATGAAATAAATACACCTGAAACAATTAAAATAACACCATATTATTAATAAATAGGTGGTAATGTGTTATAATAAGATCATATAAGTAATTTTAAATATGAATGTTTTTATATTATATATTAATAATACTCTTTAAACCTTTATACAGAATTTTTCAACACATTTGATGTAAGAAAAACCTGAGGTAAGGGACTTTTCCTTAAAATCCCCTTTTAAACTTTTATTTTTAAATAATTAAAAATGGATGTTTTTATGAAAGTATTATTGTTTTATTATTATTTTCCATTTCATGGGAAATTTTTATGATGAAGGGTGGGGCCTATATCCCCCTATAATGCATTGGGTATGTTTGTGTTGGAGGTTGACCATATGGTTACTCCAAGTGTAACTACGATGGTCACACCATAAGGTAGCCGTGAGGGTAACATAATGAGGTAGTCATTAGGGTTACATCATAATTTTTCTTGGAGGGTTTCAAATAATATGGTTTCTCTATGTTTTACAATCTTAAGTAAGAAATTCCTCAAGTTACCTTTATGGTTTTTTATGTTTTCTATGTTTTACAGAAATTTCTTATTTTCATAAAGTAAGTATATCATACTTTTTGCAGGAGAAGTATGTCTTTGTGAAAATGATTTCATATGTTTATAAGTATTTTTGGAATAAAAATTTCTTTATTTATTTATTTTTATGTCTCTTACTGTTCTTTTTGTGCTCTTCCCAAGTTCTAAAGTTTTTTTTAAGGGGTTTAAGGATGGGTAAGAAAATATTTTTTACCAAGATGAATATTGGGAAGATTTTTTCTTAAAATATTTCATGTTTTATTAAAAAAATCATGTATTATAGAAGATATGTATAGTATTTTAACAGTATCCACTTTTAATTCTTATGGGTTTATATGTATAAATTATATCCTAATTTTCTAAAACTCAAAACCAAAAAGATCTGTTAGAATGTAAGGAAGTGAACTCTAAAAAAAATTTCTAGTTTATGTAATGCTTAAGGCTGGGACTTTGTATTCAAAGAAAAATAAATAGGTCAATTTACTAAGGTGATATCCATTATATCTTATACTAATGTAATAAAGTAAACACCAGTACCAAAATACTATATTTGGGGTGTTATAGTTTTTATCAAATCAAGTTAAATAGGTACCTTAGGAATTAAATTTTAAAAAAACAAAGTTCTCATGAGAATTAAGTAATCCCTTAATGTGTTTGACAATTTTTACAGTCATTTTTATTTTATTTTATGGATCAATATTCATGATGACTATAAGATAAGTCAATTTGTTCCATTTTTTAGAGAAGGTTACTAGTAGAAGAAATGGAATCAACAATCATAATCAATATGGGGATTTTCCTAATAAGTAATCCAATATAGATGGTGTTGTAGAAAAGCAGTTCATTTCCAGATTATGGTAGCTGACTTAGGTTATAAGAAATAATTTTTCTCGTATAGTGCAAGCTAGTATTATATTGTGTGATTCACCTATGTTGGATCGGTTCATGCACTAAAAGAATCCATATTTTTAGGGATCTACTAATCCATCAGTATCTAAATAGTGGATTAAGTCACTCAAAAAGATATTCTTGGATTTAGGAAATAATGAAAGGGTATATTATCTGAAGGGAGAAGTCGGTCAATGGTGGTCATTGATCCAGAACACTAAAGAGGTTGACCAAATAGAAAGTATGTAGTGAGGAACTTTTAAAGCGGTATTCTTTGAGAAATAATTTCCTCAATAATATAATACTCAAATGGAGAGAAAGTTACTCACTTTAAAGCACAAGGACAAAAAAAGTTTTACAGATTAAATTTACAACAATAACTAGGAATGTAGTAGATTATAAATATAATTCATAAAGAAATATTGATCGTTTCTTTGATAGTCATAAGATGATTCTATGAAGTTCACTGGTTTCTAAAACATTTTCATCATATGATGATATATTATCATGTTACTTCGAGGTAGAGAATGGATTTTCTATTTCTTATAGGGAAATAATGAAAATAATAGGATAGATGATGTAATATCCTTTCTTTTTTCAGGTATTTCACTATCTATGTTTTTAATTAATCTTTCCTTTCGATTGTATTTTTCTAATGACCCGACCCGTACCAAGGCTCTATCCACAACTACCCCATTCCCGCCTCCATAGGCTAGGGGATGGTGACTACAGCCGAAGGGACAACATACTCAGGGAGGCCTTTTCCAATGAACTGGTACACACACACGCAACCAACTCAATACAAAACTTTAGAGGGAAAAGAAATAAGGATAAAAAAATACTATAAATAAACCTAAACATGCATTAACCACAAAATTGTACAAGTATAGAAAATTAAATAGAAAGAAAAGGGGCAATATACACACCCATCTTGAAAATTTCCACAACCAGGAAATTGGTGAAAAAGTAAAATATTTTGGAGATTCCTACTACTGAATCCCAAGCTATGACCACTGCACATGGTCCAAGATGTCATATCCAAAAGCTCCTATGAATTCACAATCAACATGTACACCGTCTGTAAGGTAACACAAAGTGCGGGAAAATCCCAAGAAGGGGTGAGTATGAAAATACTCAGTATGATTCCCCTAATCCTCAAGGGAGAAGAAAAAGGGTACACTGAAAAGGGGAGCCATAGAGAGAAAAAGGTACAATAAAATAGTACAGCTCAACCCAATAAAGGAGTTAAATAAACTTTTCCAAACAAAAGGATCTAAAAATAGTGAGAAGATGAACCTCTCATTGAGTCTTCACTACCTTTATTAAGAGAGTAGAATTGTATAACCATGTGAATCTAATCTTGGAAAGCACATGACATACCCCATTCATCTTCACCTCTCTTGGAAGGAGAGTATCCGAAACCCAAGGAGTGGATGCAACAACCAGGATATATATATTCTCAACCAAAGAAAGATAAATGATAGAGTAAGGGGATCTCTATATCACAATTTAATCCTAGTAAAAGTTTAACCAACAGTCCCAGAAGTAACCACCATCGATGCCCAACATCCCACACATCTTCCCTAAACTGAAAGTCAAAGGGACTCAATCACAGCACCTTGAAACTATCCATTTTGGGCAGAAATATATTAACCTCATGGTTTTAGGTCATGTCACAAGGATGCATCTTGGTGGGAAAAGCATCTCTCTTTCTTGAGAGTCCAAATTATCGTCAAACCATTTCTTGTCATTCTGTCGCACAGTCGAGGGATCATGTCCCAAAGGTCAAGGACCCATACCCAGCCTAACTGGAGGGTTCCACTCTAGTGTTATTGAGGACACATCCCCAGCTCGACTAGAGGGTTCTACTTAAAAAATATATAGCACCCATTCCCAGTCTGGCTGGAGGGTTCCACTCTAGTATCATCGAGGACCCACCCCCAGCCAAGATGGAGGGTTATACTCAGAAAATATTGAGGACCTATGCCCATCCCAGTTGTAGGGTTCCACTCTAGTGTCATCAAGGGTCCATCCCCAACCTGGACAGAGGGTTCGACTATAGTCTCATCATGGAACCATCCCTAACCTGGCCGGAATATTCTACTCAGAACTACCATCTGGGATCACTACCCAGCCTAGTTGGAGGTAAGCCCGAAACTACAATGTCCATCCCTATGGGATAGTATCTCTAAAACAGCATTGAAGAACACTATCCATCCATGTTGGATGGTATCTATCCGAAAATCAATGTTGTAGTCATCAGGGGCCACCTCA
Source organism: Viscum album (assembly GCA_963277665.1). Classification (NCBI taxonomy): domain Eukaryota; kingdom Viridiplantae; phylum Streptophyta; class Magnoliopsida; order Santalales; family Viscaceae; genus Viscum; species Viscum album. Next base: position 1,106,132,869 of record OY728137.1, read on the forward strand.
GAAAGTCGTTTCACCTGAAACATCTCTCATTGTAACTCAGAATCCACTACGGAGGGTACCATAGCATTCTAAATGAACAAAAAAACTCAGGATGGGCTACTCATGGGCTAACATCTACGTCCAAAAGAAGCAGATTCAAGAGATAGAAATATTCATAAACTACTACACATCGTGTGCAGGTCCCAAAGGTCATGTGACCCCACCTCATCGCCTGGTCATGTACCTAGCCATTCTCAGGTACTAAACTACAATAATTCACCCTAAATCATATTATTGTATTCCATATTACATGGCATTCTTAGACAATAGGATAGTGAGCACACGATGCTCATTATTGATATAAAGGGAAAATATGTAATTCTGCTGACACTCCTCCTCAAATGGCCCCAGAACATTTGAATGTATCTCTTCTTACATCATATCCATTATCACAAGAGTCGAGGTTAACCATAGTTATGGGTTCCCTTCAAAAACATCAAAATAATCATCCACCGATATTCCTCTATGTTTCCACATTTAAATATATCATGAATAAGGCTTATCAAATCCAAACAGATCACACCATTGTGATCCTTGTGGAAAAAACATGTAAGATCGAATATTTATTCACCCCAAATGGACATCTGATGGAAAATTCATGTAATGTTTCACTACACTCAAAAGGTGTCTCATAGAGCCCATGCCTTAGTCTAGAAACAAATTATATAGATCGTGTCATTTCAATCCTCTGGAAAAATCATGTGATATGGACTACTCATTCATCCATGATGAAAAACCAATGAAAAATTGCATTTCACCATAAAGTAAGTGAATAGATCCCCATGGGGCACACACCATGAATTTTATTTAAAAACCTGAATGTAGTCTCCAAAATTATGAACAAGGACAAGGGTTATGCTTCCACTGATGGCGTATCAAACAGACCTCCCGTTTAGATGGTTGGTCCGAAACATGTTTTCTGAATAATAATAATTAAATTATTATTATGAAACTTAGGTGTTTCAAGCACCCTAACTCGTATACCATGACATAAAAGTCCCAAACAATTGTAAAAAGGTCCAGCATTAATATAGTGATGTGTGGCTACAAATGGAGTGTCAAACGGACACCCGGATTGGGAGATAAAGGCATTTAAAGTTGTTTGGGATCATTTTGGGCCGGTCCGGCCCATTCTGGCTGGACCTATCTGCCTGGGCCAGCCAGCTCCATTTGGCCGAGTTCTGTTTTGGAAGCCCGAATTGCCTTATGTGGAATGGCCCACCTCCTATCAAAAATGACTGGCACCCCTGGTCTCCTGATCACCAAGTCAACCCACATCATGAGGGTCCCTTCTGCCTGTGGTCGCGAGCTACAACCCTGCTCCATCCTAGCCTAGTCGCGACGACCCTCCATCGTGTTGATGCCATAGTGCACAATATCTTCCTCTAACCACTAGTCTGGGATGATGTCAGTGTCCACCTCCAGCCACCTCTATCCTACCGACCTCACCGCTCGCTGAGCCACCTCTAGCTAGCTTCCACCTCACCGTCCAGCCCCACCTACCATGCATTGGCCTCCTACGCTCCACCATCGCTCGTCCCACTACTGGCTTTCCCATCCACACCACCTCTTATAATCTCCATTCTACCACTAGCCGGCCTAGCTTCAATGGTCACTTTTTCGGACCACTGAAACTTCACCGAAAGCCTGAATTCATATCCAAGAATGGATCTACAATCTCTACAGTGAAACCTTCAAACCTATGGCCTCTGATCGATGATCCGATGGTGGATTGGCGCACCTTAAAGTGATCATCGATTATTCACGAGGAAATATCATATTTTAGGATACAAATATGGATTAAAAGTATGGATCGATGGCCATGTCTGTGTGAACATCGGTGATTGATAAGCCAACGATGAATTAAAATGGCGAAGGAAGGATTATCAAATTAAAACTCCAATAGGAGGTAAATAAATGAATAATCATAATGTGATTCGATTGTTTGGCATTGACAATGCATCCACTACAAACCTGGTTCGATCCGTCGAGTTTCCGGCAGAGATCACTCCTCGATCCAGCGAACAATGATGAAGAATGACTAGAGAGAGTGATAGATTCGTTCGGGAGAGAGAAAGTGATTAGGTTTATACCCTAACCTGAGCTCTTAAGACTATTTATAGTCGCCTCACTCGGTAAAGAAAGCCGAATCCATTTTTTCCTCTCAATTTATATCACATCTAGGCAAAACACCACATTCTAAACTCAATGGTCATCTGATATTTCCAATTTCATTCCTCATTTGAATGTTATTGGGTTTGGAATTCGAGATAAAATAATTATGTTTAATTATTTTAATTATCATTTTCCCCCTATGTGTCATTTTTCATAGAAGTTATGTGCTGAAAAAATTTATACCCCACTTAGGGTAAACACAATGTTCCAGACTCAACCTTGACCTCAGATTTCTGATCTGAGCTATGGTTTAATAGATATCTCATTTCCAACATGTGTATAGTATAAAAACACTTAATATTTTTATAAAATTTATTCCAAGCACACCAGGCCTCAAAATTGTATGTCGTCTTAGCTCTTAGATCTAAATATAAATGTAGAAATATTCCAATGTCTTACAAGGAGAAAAATGTGTCTCTACATCATTCCCTCCTTCAATATTTTCATCCCAGAAAAGAAAAACTAGGGAAAAAACTTGGGATACTAAGCCTTCTTTTGGCTCTCCCGCTCTCGGGAAATCTCATGCACATACCTGTGCTATCAAAACATTCAAACCAAGGGGATGGTCTGTCCTCTTAAGGTTCACTCTAATCAATGTCATGTGTAGGAAAACATACACACATATTCTCATATGTGTCACATGAAAGATTTTGTGAACCCACTCTAGATATTGGGGGTAGGTTAAGGTGGAATGAAACCTCACCATCTCTTTGAAAGGTCATGAAAGGCCCGAAGAAACTCGGGGGACAGTACACCTCCCTGGCCAAACTTCTACATCCCACATCATGACTAGAATCACTAATTTCCCCTAGAACAGGGTCTCATGATTCCCTTCTTCATAATATCCATCTATTGAAACACCAAAGAATATCTGGTCACACAATATTTCATAGTCGATATTTCACAACCTAGACACACTTACACGCTCAGTAAATGAAGGATTCAACACTATTGATTAAAGAAAAATTGTACCCTCCTACTCCACCAGGGTCAGCTATAGGGAAGCCAACTATTCCAGAATTTCTCAAACTAGGTGAGCCTCTGACTTCCTACTAATTTAATCTAATACAACGTTTACTGCTTATAAAGCATATACTATATCAATGTTTTAGTAATGTAGGAATTTCCCACCAGCATCGCTGCCTTAGGTTTAAGTCTCACTAGGGGAAGACACACCCAAGAATCTAGTAGTCTGAACAAACCACAAAGTGCTCTCCTAGAAGGTAGTGTCACCACATTCTCAGGATGAAGACTACCTCTTTCAGAACTGGATAGAGAGTCACATAGTTTTGTTTATGGGGTTTCCATCACCTCGACATGTACTTGATAACTGTTGTATCAAGGTTTATGTTGAGCATTTAAGGTACCAACGAACAATTTATGTGAGTAAACTCATCCAACCACAAGAATCTAGACACATAAATCATGTGTCATACCTCGCCTATATTCTCTTCCCTTGGAAAGAGAGTAATCCCCAAACTAGACACTTCGCCACACCCACTAGCGACATCCCATGAAAATATTGTCAAGAAGGATAAACTCCATTGGAAAATAAGTTACCTCTTCCAACATGTCACTACACAACTCTACTCTGAACGCACAAATTAGAGGGATTCATCCACCACACCTCAATATTATCTTCTTTGGGCGGCACAGAATTTCCCTCACAGTTTTTCTCACATTAGAAAAACACATCTCATTCTGGGAAGTACCCATATTCCTCGTGCAATCAAATCTATGTCGAAAAACACCGATACAGGTTTAAGGCGTACCTCTTATCGTCTCATGCTCTGTAGGATCATAGAAATCCAAATCTTATGGTTGTTTGTAGACCTAGCTACCGGCTTCCTGAGCGTAACGTGGGCCACCTGGTGGTGGTGGAAATATCTCACAATATCATATGCCACATCAAACTCCTACTTCTCCTCTATGAGTACCACCTCAATGAGGACCACCCAAATTATGGTGTTTTCTCTGTCATGGTGGTCCACCTGCTGCCTACCTGGTGTTCTCAGCACGCCTAGTTAGGAAGTTGCATGCCATGTGACCTCACACATCATAGGGATAACATTATTCATCCCCAATAATCCCCAACACTCTACACTTCCATGGCCCTATACGACTACATGCCTGAGACTGATTTTGGGGAGGCCTCCTACATCAAGATCTCTTTGACTGACGTCTACTTTCAATTGAAGATGTCTTAGATCTGTTGTTCTCACTACCACAATCATTTTTATGGAATCACTCTGAAAGAAATATCTTTTTTATCAGTGTCAGCTCTGAAACCTTGGCATAGGTGGAGAAGGACAAGGGAACTATGATAGAATAGATCACTCTATAGAGTCCCTGCTCGAACATCCATGCTTGGAAGTAGCTACTATAGATCATGTCCAATGAGTAGCATGCAATGTATTTGAACCTATTTTCATACTCAGTCACCATCATTACTCCCTGATGAAACTGCAGAAGCTCCTGATGTTGAATGGAATGCAATAATGATGGATATAACTCTTCATGAAACAACTACTAGAATTCATCCCACGAGAGTGCCAACTAATAGTGTATCTATGTAACCAATCTCCAACAATGCCTACTGGCTCTATAGAAAAGTCTAGATTCCAAGGCCACCATTTGATATGTCAGTGTTAGTTAAAACATGAATAGGCAGACCACTGACTCCAACCAAACCTCAATTTTCTAGGGATCTGAATCACCATGGAACCTCAGTGATATCTAGGGCTAGAACTTGTAGATTACTATCAGCCTATATACTTCCTCAACCCACTCTGCTGGGGCTATCTGCTGCTCAACAGGTGGATGTGTTGCTACCTACCCACCTGAAAGAAGAGGATTGAAAAATGGGTCAAAACTAAGGCCTCATCGATCATAGAATCATTTTCATGAACTGGAGCAAGTAGCCTGGTTAGTAGTCATCATAGAGATATCATGAATATTATCAACGTGTACTGTTGTAATATGAACATATATATATATATATATCAACAACAACAATGTGGAGCTGACTCAAGAAGGATGGTCAAAGACTCAATCCAATATGATGCATGTACCATTGTTCCCTATAAGAGGTTTCTCAAGGTTCCAAGTCGACAAGCAGATAATTAGGGTCATAGTGAATGTATTTGTCGGTGCCCGTACCATCACTGGACTCACTATCATGAGATCCTCTCTCGAGACACTTCGACATAGTTTCCCTAAACCCAACTAATACCTTTTTAGGGAAATGTCCAAACAATGTCTCAAGGGTTGAACCACCTAAAATACCACTTTTTCATGAACCGATCCATATTGGGGCTCGAGCCACAACTACCCCAACCCCACCTCTAAAATCCAGGGGCTAGAGACTAGCACTGAAGGCACAACAAACTCAATTAATCCATTTCCTATGAACCTATATACACACACATAGCCAACTCAATGAAAAATTGAAGAGGGAAAAGAAATAAAGATACAACACAACTATAAATACGCCTAAACATGAACGAACCACTAAACAATACAATTACAGAAAGGAAACAGTAAGAAAAGGGGAAAGATACACGCCAAACTAGAAAATTGCCACAACCCGACAACAGGTGAAAAATTTAAACATCTAGGAGAGTCTTGCTTCTTAATCCCATGCTATGACTACTGCACGTGGTCAAATATCATGTATCCCTAAGCTCTTATGGAGTCATTGTCAACCTGTAGGTCATCTTCAAGGGAACTTCAAGTGTGGGAAAAGGCCAAAAAAGGGTGAGTATGAAAATATAGATTAGGATTCCTTAAAGGCTTAATGAAGTAGAAAAAGGGTACACTGAAGAGGGAAGTAGTATAGAGAACAGGGTATAGGAAAAGAGTATAGCTCAACCCAACAAAGGAGTGAAGTAAGCTCATCCAAAGACCAGAAGCTAGAAATGGTGAGAAGATGAACTTCTCATTGATCATTCTCTACCTTTAGTAGGAGAGTATACTCATCCAAAAACAAGTAGCTGGACACAAAAGAACATGGAATACCACACGTTTCTTTAACTCTCATGGAAGGAGAGTATACAAAACCCAAGGAGTGTGTAAAATAACCAAGATATATATATATATATTCTCAACCAAAGAAACCCAAATGACATAGTAAGGGGATCTCCATCTCACAAAATCAGCCCAGAAGAAGCATATCCAACAATACCTTATGTAACCACCATTGATGCCCAGCATCCCACATGTCTTACCTAAACTACAAGCCAAAGGTACTCAATCACCAGACCTTTGTATAGTCTACTTTTGATGACATTGTCTCTCCCTCACATTTTTTGGTCGTGTCACAAGGATGCATCTTAACGAGAAAAGAATCCCTCTTTATTGAGAGTCAAAAGTCAAATCAAACCGCATCTTTTCACTGTGTCACACAGTCGAGATAGCATGTCACAAAGGTCAAGGCCCCATGCCTAACCCGAATGGAGGGTTTCACTCTAGTGTCACTAAGGACCCATCCTCATCCTGGATGGAGGGTTCTACTCAGAAAAGATCGAGGACACATGCCCAGAATAGTTAGAGTGTTCCACTATAGTATCATCGAGGACCCATCCTGAAAGAGAATTATCGTGGGAGCCCTTAAATGATTAGTGTGATTTTGGGGTACTTAGCTATAGCAGAGTGGCTGACCAAGGTCGTCTCTCAAAGGAGGAAGTAAATTAAAACAACTTTTTCGAGGTATTCTAGAAATAAAATAAAATAGAATAAAAACACTAATTGAAAGGATGTGGGTGGTTTTTTGTAGCTTATAAAACTTAAAGAAGTTTTCTGGAAGAAGATTTCATTTTTTTTAATTTTGAAATGAATTTTGATTAAAAAGACACAACAAGAAGATGTTTTTTTTAAAATATTCTAAAAGGATTAATCAATATAACTATACCTATTCACTATATTATTAATCATTATCATTTAAATTAACATTAACTTAATTATGATCCTTTAATTTGTTAAATCCCAAACCCTACGATAATTAACATTACCATGAAGATGAAGTGAATTTAACCCTAGGCTAACTTTAGAACATGCAATCCCAACACCCTGCTTTGATTGATGTTCTAATATTATCTTATGGTCAGTGGTAAATTGAGGCACATTTCCCCTCTATAAATTAGAATTAATTGAGTTTAGGGATTATATTTGAACACTACAAATTGATCCCTTATGGTTTTTTATAACCGATTAATTTTTTACTCTCACAATATAAACAAAATCTTCTCCTCGCGGGTTTTTGTGTTAATTGTGCAATTTCTTGCTTAGTTTCAATTAAATTAAAAACTCAATTAATTGATAATATTATGTGAATTACATTATATCATTGATTCAAAATAAATGAATGTATAAGGTAATATATATATATCGATTACTAAAATACTACTCTTCCATGGGTGGCGTAATCATCGTAGAAGCGTTTTGCATGTGCAAAGGTTTATAATGGGTGTAACCAAATAAAGCTCTACTCAAGAATTCCAGCCCAAAGAGGAAGATTAAGATATGAAGAAATTTAAACCAAAAATAAGAAAAGAGAGTAAATAAAATAATAACAAAGGTGTTTAAAACACAAATGAAAATATTACAACATGAAGAAGAGAGGGAGGCTTCGATGAGGGGATCCTTGCTTCAAGAGATACCCCTCTCACAATGGTTGGAGAATTTGGGTGAAACAAATTATAATCTTCCTCCAATCTCATAATGAACGTCCCAACCCCACCAAATGAGAAAAATACCAATTTATAGAGTGGTGTGGAGGCTAGGTTCAAATAGTTTTCAAGTTTGAATGGGGAATGGCGGCCAAATATTTTATTCCAACTTGATCCTCCAATTTGAACACCAAAACATGTGAATATGATCTTCTTCTATACAGATCATATGTGAGGATTGGTGTCCTCTATCTCCTATAAATATTTGGGCGCAATCCAAGCCCAGATGAAGGAGTTATGTCCCAAATACAGAACATTCTCAATTCTGGCATGTCCAGCCCACCTTTGACTTTATGGCCCAATTACTCCATTCAAATGCATTCTTTTGATCTAGTGTCCTGAATAAAAGTTGTAAAACATGAAGTAAGGAACACAGTAAAAAAATATTAAGTTCAAATAATTTAAATTAAAATATTTATTATTGAAATACTACAGTGATTTTGAAAGGGTAAAACTGGAATTTTCATCAAATATTCAAATGAATGATCTAATCCCAAATACATTCTAATTACATATATTTAAAAGAATGTGAGGAAATTATATCATTTGTTATCAATATAATATTCAATAAAATAGTGTTTTATCACATCACAAACCCATATAGAAGGTTCTACTCTGCAAATATTGAGGAATCATTCCCAGCCTAGCTGAAGGGTCCCACTCTAGTGTCGTCAAGGACTCATCCCCAGCCCAACTGGAGGGTTCCACTCTGGTCACATTGAGGACCCATCCCCAGCTCAGTTGGAGGTTTCTACTCAGAGCAACCATTGGGGATCACTACCCATCCCAGTTAGAGGTAACTCTATAACGTCTCTATACATCCATGCTAGATGGTACCTCTTGGAGAGTGTCGAGAAACACAAGTTATCCATGTTGGATTTTACCTCTCAGAAAAGCATCATTGCAGTCATCGTGTGCATCCTAGGATAGTCTTCACAACTGAAACCTCTCACATAGTAACTCATAATCCACTATGGATTTCATCATCATGTTCTATGTGAAAAAATTCTCAAGAAAGGCTACTCGCAGGCCAAAATCCGAGTGCAAAAGAAGGTAATATGAGAGATAGAAGAATTCATAAAGTAGTACATGGAGCATCCAGGGCCGACATGTTGTGTGGCCCTACCTCATATCCTGGACATGTCCCTACCATTTTCGAGTACTAAAATTCCATCAAGCACCCCTAATCATGTTAGTGTACTCCCAGAGTCCACATCATACAAAGCCAACAGGCTAACAAGCACACGATACTCGTTGTTGATACGAAGGGTCAAGAGGTAATTCCACTGACATGCCTCCTCAAATTGCCCCAAAAAATTTGATTGTATATATTCGTTCTTCTTCTATACTCTCACAATAGTTGAGGTTGACCCAAGCCAAGTGTTCTCTTAAAAAATGTTAAAAAGATCTTCCACCAATATTCCTTCATGTTCCTATGTTTATATATATCATGGAAAAAGGCTTTGCACATCCAAATGAAACATGCCATTGTGATCCTTGCAGGAAATAAATATGCAAGATCGAATATTTATTCACCCCAAATGGACATTTGATATAAAATTCACGTAACATCACACTACGCTCAAAAGGAGTCTCATGGGGCCCACACCTTAGTCCCAAAACAAATTATACGGATTGTTCCATTGTGATCCTATCAAAAAAATATGATATGGACTGCTCATTTGTCCAATACGGACAACCAGTGAAAAAGTTACATTTCACCGCAAGGCGTGCGAACCGGGTCCCATGGGGACTACACCTCGACTTTGGTTTAAAACGAAAAAGTATTGTTAAAATGTTCTCATAAGTTCAAGGGTTATGCCACCACTAAAGGCGCGTCAACCAGAACTTCTGTTTAGAAGGTAAGTCTGAAACAAGATTTCCAAATAATAATAATTAAATTATTATTATTAAACTTAGGCGTTTTTTGCACTCGTACCCTAATACAAGGAATTAAAAGTCCCAAACATGTAAAAATATTTCCCTTGATGATAGGGATGTGTGGCCACACACGACACCTTAGAAAAACATTCATATTGGGAGATAAATGTATTTAAAGATTTTTGGGCTCATTTCGGGCCGGTCCAACCCCTTCGGGCCAGACCTGTCCACCTGGGAAGGCCCGCTCTAGCTGGAACAACCCACCTCTTACTTCTATTGACCAGCAACCCATGTCTCCTAGTCATTGTGGATACTCACATCGTGCGGGTCGTTGCTGCCTGGGGTCATGAGTTGTGACCATGTGCCACCACGACCTGGTCGCGATGTCCCTCCATCATGCCGACACCACAGCACACTGGCTCCACCTTTAGTCACCATTTCAGGTCGATGTCGTTGTCCGCCTCCATATGCTCTCAGCCTTACAACTTCACCTCCCACTGATTTTCCCCCATCCGTCTTCCGCCTAGCCATCCCTCCCTATCCACCTTGTGTCGGCCTCCTCTGCTCCACCATATCCTATCCAGCTGCCAGCTTGCCTAGTCGTCCCACCTCAAACAACCATGGCGTCCCTGCAGGTTGGACTAGATCTAGCTGTCCCTTTTGTAGCCCACCAAAACTTAACTAGAAGACTGATTTCATATCTGAGAATGTATTTATGATCCTTGTGATGAAACCTTCAAAATTTTGGCCTCTGATCTGTTATCCGATGGTGGATTGGTGCACCTAAAAGTGAGTGTTGATTATTCATGATGAATGATGTGATTTTGGATACAAATATGGGTTCAAAGTATGGATCGACGAACATGTTATTACGGCCATATGTGATTGATAATCCAATAAGGAATTAATATAGAGAAGAAATGATTATGAAATTAAAACTCTAATCAGAGGAAAACAAAGAAAGAATCCTACCTCGATTTGATCATTCGACACTGACAATGCGTCCGTTGTAAACCCATTTTGATCCATCGAGGTTTCGATAGAGATCCCTCCTCGATTAGGATAAGAATGATGAAAAACATCTATAGATAGAGTGGGAGACTTTATAGAGAGATATGGTGAGTAGGGTTTTACCCTAACCGATGCACTTAACTCTATTTATAGTCATCTCACTTAGTGTGGAAAGCCGAAGCCATTGTGCCCTCTCATTTTATGTTGTTCCTAGAAAAAACACCTCATTCTAAACTCAACAGAAGTCTCATATTTCCAATCCAAGTCCTCTTTCTAAAGTATTTGGGTTTTCCATTCGAGATAAAATAATTATGTTTAATTATTTAAATTACCATTTTTCCTCTATGTGTCATTTTTCACAGAAGTCTCACGGAAACAAAAGTTATACCCCACCTAGTCTAAACGGCACATTCCAGACTCAATTGTGGCCTCAGATTTAGGATATGAGGTACATTTTAATAAATATCATGTTTCTGACATGTACATAGTATAAAAACACTAAATATTTTTATAATACTTATTTTGGGCACACCAGGCCTTGGAATTACATTTTGTCTCAGTGCCTACCTTTGAAAATATTTGTTGGAATATTCCAAAGTCTTACAAGGTGAAAACATGGTCTCTGAAATTTTCATCATGAGAGTATGTCAATTGAATAGATGTAGTCTTGGGTTGCAAGGAAACTTATGAAATACCAAAGAGTCTTCACTAGGAGATATTTGTTGGAGAAAATGACCTAATCTTCAATATGTATGCTTGTTTTAATTAGTGGATTTCGATAATAAATGGGTTAAGTGTTTAATGGGTTCTTAGAAGGTTGAGAAACATTGAAATTGGTTCTACTTTTTTAAAATGAAAATGGGCTGAAAAATCAACTAAAAACATTTAAACATCATGTAAAGGGGTTACACATCATGTAATTATTCATGTATTTAAATAAAATAAAAATGAGGTGATGAGTTTTCCTATGAAGTTCATTAAAAACATTTACATGATGTGTAACAACATTACATGCCATGTAAATGCCCAAAATACTATTTTAAATATGTTGTGTTAATGATTTGCATTCTAATCCACTGAATCTCATATCCTCTTGACCCTAGGGCTATCTCCATGTGATTTGGTGGTGCCAACTTCTCTTCCGGACATCCTGTTTGTGTGATCAAACCCTGGTAAGTGGTTTTGGTCCTATTTCTTCATTATCTTCCTTATTCTCCAACTATTGTGGTGAAATCCTTTACCCAATTGTGTTTTTGGTTTTTATTTTGATCAGTTATGATCCAGGAACCTCTTTGAAATCATCTTTACCTTCTTCCTCAAGGGTGTTGGCTTTTGGAACCATTTTTGAATTGTCAGTTGAAGGTAAGCATTTGAAATATTAACCATATGGTTTGATAATTTCAATGTTTATAAAATATTATGATTGTGATAATGTATTATGTGCCCAAATCAATTAAATAATGAGTGGAATGGTTCTTTGAATTCAATTTTTTTAAATTTTCTTCTAAATTTTATTATGGATACCCATGGTGTGAGTGAACCATGATTATAATTGAATTGGATAATGGATTAACTATGTTTGTCATCAAATGTGACCTCAGGTAATTTATCTTAATAGAATCCCTAAATTGTGGCATATTGAATATTGATATAACTATTAATGAATTGTGATATTAATGAAAGTGGTATTTAAAAGATAAATGGTAATTCTCATAATTAACAATTAAGATATATGAGGTGATATTGTGATATCCATGTTGTATGATAGGTATCGTGTTCCATGTTGTAATGCTTATATATAGGGCTCAGCCCTAGAACTTGCACACTTATATGTTGTAAGGATAATATTGAGTAGGATAGGCCTAGTCCCATGTTGTAATTCTTATATAGAGTAGTCTATGACTAGTCCCAAGCTGTAATGCATATAGGGATTTGTCTCAGATATTTTAATTATTATAGGTCTTGACCTAGATTGTTGTGGCTATACCATGTTATATGGTTGTGGGTGGAATGGTAATATTCCATGATCAGAGATACACTAGCATAGAACCAAAGTAGGTTATTTTACCTTTTTATGGTTATGGTTGGCATGGTCAAAAGACATGCTCATGGATATTTTGGCATGAAGCCGAAGTAGGTTGTTATTGTATTTTATTAATTATTGAATTAATTAATCTACATGTTCGTAGATTTTTTTCATATGATTCCTATCAAACGGGATTTTTTTTATACATAGTGATTTCAACCTACTGAGTTATACTCACACCCAATTCGAGCCATTTTTTGGTCCCCGAGAAGATTATGTGGATGTAGGTTTGCAAAAAAGAAAAGCATCTCATTATTGATTTCTTGTTTACAGATGGTCTAGAGTTCAGATATGGGACTGATATGAGGTTTGGGACCCAAAAAATTGAGTATTTTATTTGATTGTACTAATACATTTCAAGTATTATTATATAATGACATTTATCTACATTTAAGAACATAGTTACATTATTCCCTTATTATTTATTAGATTACTCGGTTGGATTTTCTTTAAATATACTAATGCGTCTTTATTTTATTATTTTTCATTCTATTATGATTTTTATACTATTATAAATCATCATACCAGGGGGTATAGACTCCCTACTATAAATTTCATACCCTCGCTACTAGTCGGCAGCCTCTGGCGTATGGGGATGCACAATTTAGGTTTCATAACCAACCCTTTTCGGCCATGTGAGAGAGTTCCAGATTGGGGGACATTAAAAATGGGTATAAGAAGAGAATATTTTCTTTTATTTTGAATTATAGTTTGGGAAAGGTAGAAAAGAGACTAGGATGTGTCAGGACTTGGTAATGTTCTTATACGTGGGAGTATCTAACCCATGTATGGGGGGAAATCTGATTTCCCAATGATGGGATTTTTGTTTGTGTTGTGTGCTTGTTACAATTGATCTTATTTCACCTTAGGTGATTCACATGATGTGTGAGGAATTTTTTATGATCTTATTATTTCTTGAGATTTATATTAATGGCTCGATATGGTGTGAGATAATGATTCATGCATCATAATAGGCACATAGGGATATATGGGCATGCTTTTTCATGATAAGGGCATATCTATTTTTTCATGTGATATATAATTTCTTATGGAACTGCGATATGAGATATTTGTTTCATTGGCTAAATGAAATGAGTTGTTGTGCCATGTTAAAATACTTATAATATGTATCTAGAGAGACCAAGAGTTAGTGTTTCTCAGTTGTAGTCACTTATTGGATTGACAATTTTTTAGCCATTTCTCTAAGATGTGTGTTTTCCTTGTAGAGAAAATTCCTCTTCCTCATCTTCTACATGAGCTTTAAGAGGGTGGAAATCAGAAAGATCCCAATGTAGCTAAACCAAAAATTCATATAGTTCCGGAGAATCAGATAAATATTTATATTTTTAGCAACTTCATAAGGGTCATGCGATCCATGGAAAGGGTGATTGTTAGTACTGTTTCTTTGATGTCTAAGTTGACAAGAGTGTTTCAACCGTAACATCTGTTGATGTTTACTATGGAAGGGGGGCCCTAGGTAGGTAAGTTATGGATTTAGTCAGTCCTGAAAATCTTAAAATATTTTGAGACACCCAGATATAGGAGGGTCACTACACGAAATAAGGGCATTTGTGAGGGTTCATTTAAAATGGGATCTCGTCGAAAATACCATTTTGGGATGGGGCCTAGTCAGAAATGACTCGTTGCAGAAAAAAAGCATTGCAAACAGTGTTTTTTACGATAGAGCGTCGCAAAAAGTAAATAATTGCAATGGGATGTAGCTTTTTCACAAATAGGTTCTTCATGGTTTTAAAATACTATATTATAATGACCCGCCGAAAAAGTTGTAAATACTATTTTTCTCACAAGCCCGTCAAAAATAGTTTAAAAAAATAAAAAATATTAATATTAATAGTAAAATAATATTAATATTAATGAAACAATAATATTAATATTAGTAAAATAATTAAAATTATAAAATAATATTTATATAATAATTATAATATTGATAATATAATAATAATGATATTAATATAAATTAAATATTAATATTAATATTATAAATATAATAAAAATTTATAAAATAATGAAAATCTCAATATTCGGGAAAAATATAATAAAATAATAAAATGAAAATAATAAAAAAAATTAATAAAATAATAAAAAAAATTAATAAAGTAATGAAATAATAAAAAATTAAATAAATTATAAATAATGTAATATTCACAAAAATATATAAAATTAACTATATAAAAATATAAATAGTTAATATTACAAACCCAATTTTCATTCAAATTTTTTATCATAAAAAATAAATAGATCACACAGTGGGAGGGTCGTCTAGAGGAGATGGTGGAAGGAACTTCATCCCTAAACCACAATTCAAACATCGAATGTACTCCAACGGATCCTGCCACTGCTCTTACTACTGCAACCATCAACGCATCTCCTCCAGTACCTCCTACTACTAATGTTGTCGTAAGAACTCTTCATGCTGCTTCTACTACTTTAATTGAAGCATCTCCTCATATTCCCCATGCATACTCTCTATAAGCTCACTCTAAGCTCACAAATACTCCTGATACTCTGCAGAAGATGATGATGAATCTCCATGATCTCCTCTGGATCTGGATGATGACATCATAGTGGTGCCATAAAAATCCACAGGCGTCAATCAATATCTAATACCAAAAACTATGCCTTTTTAGAAGGCGTACTGGGTCATTTGTATCCATGTTGTCTCATCAAATCAGTGGGCAGTGGCTAAGTATCGGTCTCCACCTGAACCTTAGTCTGTGTCTGAGACATCGCGACCACAAATGACTCCTTCAAGTCAACATAAAGTTAAAATAGTTAAAATATTATTTTAAGTTGAATTTTAAACTCAAAAAGAAGATATATTAACCATATCTAACGCAGACGAGCACCTCTAATCTATCCAAGGGTCGGATCACTGTACATCCTCATATAAACATTGAACTCTGAAATACCGGGTTTTTTGACTGCCAATATGAATATAAAATAAAATGTTTACATTTAAAGTTATATAAAATATTTAGTAAAAAATTACTTACCAAATTCTCCCTATGAATACAAAATGTATGACTACCGGCTCGATATGTCACCTCATGTCTCCCTCGATTTTGTCTACCTACCAATTATCTCCTCTAAAAATGACCACCCAACCAGTGTGAACATGATTCATCTCAAACCTAAAGTTAAATGTAATCATGTTAGTGGGCACGACAAGACTCGTCAAACATTGTCACTTCTGCATTATTCATTTCTTTCCTTCTCAAATTGTGCAAAAACTGAATACAAAACTAACGCATAGTCACCTTCCATGCCTTCCAGACAACACCACACATGCTCTCATTGATGGGATACCATAAACCCTAAAAATAATTTATAATATAAATTTATTAACTAAATTAATTTCAAAATAAATATTAATTATTTATGTGAAAGAAAATGATTGAACATGAGGTGTTTCACATCAATAGGAATCTAATCCCATGAGACTCATGCTTCAAAAAAATAATTGTGCAATATAGTGTTCCCCTATCCCATAGCTATATGTGTAAAGCTGTAAAAAAATAACAATTATCAAACAATTAGTATACAAATAAATGATTAAAAACTAATTAAAATACATAGGTAAACATACCTCTACACATGTAGGTCAAATCCCAGATGTGGATTTCACTCAAAGATTGGTTCAGGAATTATCAAACATGCAAGACCACTCCGCCTTTGAGTCCCCCGGAACCGCCAGTATTTTGATGATCAAATAACCCAACATCCTATTCGTCCCAAGGTAAATCATCTTCCTGTAATAAAAGATACAGACCCTCGTCCATCTAAAACATGAAATTACTATTTTTAGAAAACAAATAAAAACAACTATTATATATAGACATATATTATATATGATTATAACCAGCACTTAACTGTGTCGATTTTCATCTTCATCCTCATCTTCATATTTGATGATTTCAATATCTTTTTATTCCTCCTTAGCATCATCAATTTCCATATGACTTTCATTTTCATTATCTCTTTTCATTTGAAATTCATTTTTATCATAATTAACCTCATCATCACCATCGACCCTTAACTATGGGGTGTCATCATATATATTCATGTCTCTTTGTGAAAATGTTAGATTTGGATTAGTCTCTTGAAAAAGCTCAATTCCTTCCACTTCAGCAAAACCACATTCACTTTGAGTAAATTGATTTTCATAAGATTTAATTTTTATTATGCTCCACCAATCACTCAAATCTCTTGAATTAGCACAATATTTAGAATAATAAATTGGATGTGCCTAATGAGCCAATAAAAATTACCCATTTACTGCAAGAAGACTTTTATATTTAATATCAATGATTACATGGTTCATATGAACATGTAATCCTCTCTCACTAACCAATCACTGACATTTAAAAATTATTATGTAATTTTGTCAAAGATAATAAATTTCAACAATTTCTTCAAGCATGCCGGAAAAGTAAACTTATGTTTCTCTATAATGAGATCCTTTCAAGAAAACACCACTATTCATTTTTTTTGATTCCCCATATCCAAGTGTATGAAATTTAAAACCATTCACCACATATGCATTATAATATTTAATCATGTTTTATGGTGGGTTACTCAGTACACGCAATCTATTATATACTTTATTAGAATGTTAAGATATATAAAATTTGTAAAACATTTATCAATATAAAAGATAATAAATTTATTTTATATGTTAAACTAAAAATAATTTATTTTAATAGTTTTTTAAACCAGTAGGAAAAGTTTTTTTTCAAAATTTATTCAAGAGAAGTTGTTCTAATTTGTGGAAGTTTTTTCTTGATATGATTATTATATAACCTATAAATAAAATAATATTAATTTAATATAATAAAAATTATATAATAAGTTATAAGAGAAATCACTATACAAATGTTTTCATTTGTTCACAGTTGAGAAGAACATATGTATGAGCATTATGAAGTTCATCACCTGAAAGTCGTCATTCACGAACTCCACTGAAACCAAGCTTGGGATGATTGAAAACTGATAATTGATTTCCCATTTAATCATCAATAATTCCCTCATTACGACCTATATGTATTTTTTTAAGGGATATTCATATTGAAATTAATGAGAGCATAAAAAATAAATTTCCCCTTGCAAATAATCATATGCAATTGAACCTTCAACCGATACTTTATTGCATACATTTTTCTTCAATTTCTGCATGCATCTCTCGAATTTGTACAACCATAGGAACTGTACCAGACCTCCACATTTTTCTTCATGTGGAAAATGTAATATCAAATGTTCCATTGAGTCAAACAAAGTTGGTTGGAATGGTTTTTTCCAGTTTACGTAAAATTAAAACAACAGCTTCTTGGAGACTTCATAATGCATCAAAGTCACTTGACTCCACACAAATGTCTCAAAAAATATAATAAGTTTTTTAGTGCATCCCAAATCATATAATTCAATATAAATTTTAATATAATCTATAGAATTCTTTCCATTATAACATGACATTCAAGAATTTTTAATCTAATAATATGACAATTTATGACACATCTACCCAAATTAAAAGAATAACCATCTAGAAGTCTCAAATATGCAATCCACTGACAAAATAATAACTGATTATCATTGGATAATGTATAATATGCTTTTTCCTTTATATAATTCTATGATCTGACATTTTCAAACAGTTCAAGTTCTGGCCACCAATAAATTTGGGCAAGATCTAATCATACCATTACATTATCTTTAGTCTTGACTGGTGTATCCAAAACTGTATGAAATAAATTATCAAAACAGATCTTCTTAATATGAATTACATCAAACATGTGACAGACCAACAACTCATACCAATATGGCAGATCCTATAAAATTCTCCATTTTATCCAATTATGTTTCTGTGTACAACCATCAATTTTTTATTGGTTTATGGTTGGTCCAAATGTGATGGGTGGTAATGAAGAGACAATTGATTTTAACTCTATACCTGGGATCATTGTTGGAGGTCCATCTCTTTTAATTTTTCCTTTTCTAAAATGATATTTGTTCCTCTGAAAAGGATGATCTCTTGCAAGGAATCTGTGATGACAATAGAAAAAAAACAATTTTTTTACCATTGATGAGTATAAACACTTTTTTGTCTCTCGTATAGTAAAAAAATGATTTTGGGGCATGTCTAATAATAATTATTGCAATTTATTACAATTTAATACTAATTTGTACAATTTAATACTAATTTTAACAATTTAATACTAATTATTACTAATTAATATAATAATTAATAATTAATACTAATTCAAACTTATCATGAATAATTATTTGTAAAAGTAAACATAAACAATGATAAATAAAATAATCTAATTCTAAATTAATTTAACAGCACCTAATTAAAAATAATTATAACTAAAATCAAATAAAATAAATAAAATAATAAATAAAAGAAAGAGATAAATACCATAGAACTAAAGCTTTCGAATGATATAAGCTGCAAATAATGCCCCGAATTAAAATTTTGAACTATTAAAAATTTTGAGAGAAAATTTTTCACTAGAGAGAGAGGTGTAGAGAATTGAGTGGAATGAGGGGAAAACGGGTGAGAGTATATATAGGTTAAATTAGTTGCGACGAGATTATTTTCTAATTATTAGAATTTATTTCTAATTATTACTAATTATTGCTAATTATTATAAATTGTTGCCAATTATTACAAATTATTACAATTTATTACTAATTATTACAATTTATTACAACTTATTACAATTTATTCCAAATTATTAAAATTTAATTCTAATTATTACTAATTATTACAATTAATTACCAGTTATTACAATCTATTACTAAATATTTCAATTTATTATTAATTATTACAATTTATTACTAATTATTACAATTTATCACTAATTGTTACAATTTATTAGTAAATATTAAAATTTATTCCTAATTATTACTAATTATAAATAATTATTAGAATTTTTTACTAATTATTACAATTTATTTCTGATTATTGAAATTTATTACTAATTATTTCAATTTATTACTAATTATTATAATTTATTACAAATTACTACAATTTATTACTAATTATTACAATTTATTACAATTTTAATACCATTTATTACAAATTATTACAAATTATTAAAAATTATTACAAATTATTACAAATTATTAATAATTTTTTCAATTTACTACTAATTATAACAATTTATTACTAATTATTAGAATTTGTTACTATTTATTACTAAATATTATAATATATTACTAATTATTATAATTTATTACTAATTATAACAATTTATTACTAATTATTACAATTTTTTACTAATTATTACTATTTATTACTATTTATTACTATTTATTACTATTTATTACTAATTATAACAAGTTATTACGAATTATTACAATTTATTACGGATTATTACAATTTATTTCTAATTTTTACAATTTATTAATAATTATTACAATTTATTACTAATTATTACAATTTATTATTAATTATTACAATTTATTACTAATTATTACAATTTATTACTAATTATTACTATTTATTGCTATTTATTACTATTTATTACTATTTATTACTAATTATTAATATTTATTACCAATTAGTAGAATTTATTACTAATTATTTCAATTTTTACTAATTGTTACAATTTATTACTAATTATTTGAATATATTACTAATTATTTGAATTTATTAGCAATTATTCGAATTTATTAATAATTTTTCAATTGATTACTAATTATTGCAATTCATTACAATTTAATACTAATTATTACAATTTAATAAAAATTATTGCAATTTATTGCAATTTATTGCAATTTAATAAAAATTATTACAATTTAATACTAATTATTCAAATTTAATACAAATTATTACAAATTAATACTAATTATTAAAATTTAATACTAATTATTACTAATTAATATAATAAGTATTAATTAATACTAATTCATACTAATCACACATAATTATTCGTAAAAATAAACATAAACAATGATAAATAAAACTATCTAATTCTAAATTAATTTAACAGCAGCTAATTAACAATAATTATAACTAAAATAAAATAAAATCAATTAAGTAATAAATAAAAGAAATAGATAATCACCTTAAACCTGAAGCTTTCAAATGATATAGGCTGTAAATAATACCCTGAATTAAAATTTTAAACTGTGAAAATTTTTGAGAGAAAATTATCCACTAGAGGGAGGGGGTAGATAATTGAGTGGAATGAGGGAAAAAAACATGTGAAGGTATATATAGGTTGGATTAGTTGAGACGGGATTAGTTTCTATAGGATTATTTCCTATGGGACTACCATCACAAATGGTACTATTTGCGATGAGATATATATCTCGTCGCAAATACAAAAAACGTCTTCAGGTATTTGCGACAACCTACTATAGCCAGTCACAAATACCATTTGCTGTGTTTTGGAGTGCAACGCGGGCCAAAGCATTTCTGAAAGGAACCATATTCCCATCGAAAAAACCATATTATTTGTGACGGGCTGGTTCTCCCATTTCAAAAACCCTTTCCGAAGGACTATTTGCAATGAGTCATTGACCCGTCGTAAGTGGCTCGTCACATATGTCCGGTTTTCCCATAGTGGGTAAATCTTACTTCATATATGCTTTGTGAACCTTCCATGCATTGGTGGCATATTTTGGAGGAATCTGCGTAGCAGGATGAGCTATCTTGGAAGGACTTTAAAAAAACAAAGTTCCTAATCCATATCTATCTCGATAGCTTGAGGGATGAAAAAGCGTGTGAGTTCATGCATCTGATGTATTAGGGTTTTTTTATTACTAGACTATGTGTGATGTTTTACTGACCCACAGTGCTCTGCACCATCTTTGACAGCTAATGAGATTTCCTGGGTGAGACATTTCTTCGACGGTATTCATTATGAGATCAATTCATAGGTAAATTTTTTCCATTTAAGTAGATTTGAAGACATGATGAATCAAGCACTCATCCCAAAAGGGAATCTAAGAGAACCCGAGCAGCTATCATGTTGTTTCAGCAGGGCGATCTGGGAGTTATTCTTTGAGTGGTAAGAAGTGTTGTTATGATATTTTTCACCAAAATAGTAGTGGGAAGAGCAGTTAGGGTAGTGGAAACCATCTAAAGATCGTGTTCTATTCTACTACTTTCAATGTGGCAAGTTTGGCCATAAGCATTGGCATTTTAATTATCCCACAGTCGAGTGTTGTATCTATGGAAAATTGGGTCATCTTCAGAGATTTTGTGGCAACTTCCCATAGCAGACTAGTGGTAGAGGATCTGGACATGAACCAGAATTGGGAAGGGACTCAGCTACCTCTTAGCAGGTTGGTAATTGGAGTTCCACAGGTCTTTCAGGCTGAGGAAGGGGAAGTTATACCCCAGTACATGAGTAATAGTACCAAGAAAGGGATGTAGTTCAGGGTTGTTAGACTGGAGCCCAGGGCATAGGGACAAGTCAGTTGTATGTTATTCAGAATACTTTAGCTAACGTGGATGCATGACCATCTATCATCAAAGGTATGATACGTATATCATTAACCTTAGCTTGTGTTTTTTTGATATTGGAGCATCACCTTATTTTCTATCTTATCTTTTTTTAAACTGGTTTGGGCTTGCTTGTGGAAATCATAGATTGTGTTTTAAGCACTGACACACCATTGAGAGTGTGTTCAAGAAAATATAAAACGTTGTAAGGCATGTTCTCTAGATATTGGTGGATTCTATTTCTTTCGGGAACTGTTCATGCTGGAAATGACAGGATTCAACTTGATTCTTGTTATGGATTGGTTAGTTATATACTATGATCATATTGATTATTATAGGATGAGATTTATCTTCCTATCTTCATAAGGAAGAAGTTATTCTCACCAGGGTGAGTGGGATCTTTAAGCTGGTCATGCGAGACCAATTCAGTGCATATTAGATTATATCATGGCTCAAATCCTTGGTATTTCTCTAGATAATGAGGGAATGAAATAGGATTATTTTCCTCCAATGGTAGACCATTTTCAGAATGGTTTCCCTGATGAGTTCTATGACATAATTCCCAAGTGATATATCGAGTTCATGATCAAGTGGGTGTCGGGAGAAGAGCCAGTTTATATCACGCCTTACCGAATGGCTCTAGTAGAGCTTCAGGAGTTGAAATTTTAGTTAGAAGATCTAGAATGTTGGAAAAAACCCAAGAATATCTACAGAATTCTGAGATTTCTGGATTTATTATATTATTACCAGTATTTTATCTATGATTTCTCCCATTTGGAAGCACCAATGTTTGGGCAATCCAAGAAAGGGGTGAACTTTATTTGGTCTGATGCTTGTGAGAGAGATTTTAAGGAGCTAAAAGTCAGGCTAACCTCATCACCTATCCTCAATTTACCTGTTCTAAGTAAAGCATACATCATGTACAATGACACATCTGGAGTCAGACTCAGAGGAGTTCTGATGAGGGAGGATCATGTGGTAACTTATGGCTCAAGGAAACTAAGACTACATGATAGGAATTACCCAACTAAAAATCTAGAGTTAGTGTAAATAGTACATTCCCTGAGAGTTGGAGATACTATCTCATGGGTGAGAGGTTTTTGGTATACATGAATCACAAGAACCTCATGTAAATATTTTATCAGCAGGACCTGAGCCTTCAACAAATGAGTTGAGTCGAGTATCTACAGTCTTTTGACTTTTAATTGGATTTTATACCAGTAAAGAGAAACATTTTTTCTGATTCTTTGAGCCTAAATACATAGATAGAGGAAGTATGGGATTATTTTGACGAGTGGTGGATAATTTCCCTATTTGTAGACATGCATCTGGATGTTCAGGAATCTCAGGGGTGAGTATATCTGAATTCAACATTTATAATACCCGTGATTCTGGACCATATTAAGTCCGATCAGTTGTCTGATCTAGAGGGATCAGTTATGAGAGATAAATTATATATTAGGGAGATACAATTGATATGGTCTCTCAGTAGTGGAAATTACCATCTTTTCCATGGATGATTATGGGTTCATATAGGCTTGTGTGAGGAGATGATGAGGGAGTTTCATGCTTCTAGATGGGTGGTGTATCCTATTTTAACCATGATTTATCATTATTTCCATATACAGTACTAGTGGTGAGGAATTAAAAAGAAGGTGGAAAGCATCATGGCTATATTCTTCACTTGTTAGCAGGTGAAAGCTGAGAATCAGAGGCCAGATGGGCTTTTGCTGTGTTATCCGATTTGTGAGTGAAAATGGAATGATTTAATAATGGATTCTGTGATAAGACTACCTAGGATAACCCATTATAATGATGTTGTATGGGTTGTTTTGGAATGACTAAATAATATATACCACTTCTTACCAATTAAGGAAACC
Source organism: Viscum album (assembly GCA_963277665.1). Classification (NCBI taxonomy): domain Eukaryota; kingdom Viridiplantae; phylum Streptophyta; class Magnoliopsida; order Santalales; family Viscaceae; genus Viscum; species Viscum album. The sequence goes on from OY728137.1 coordinate 1,106,157,139, forward strand.
CGCATAGTTGATGATCTGGGAAATTTTTACATTCATGAGGTGGTTCGGTTGCATGGTGTTATAAGGAGTATCATTTCAGACAGAGATCCTAATGTCACATCTTGTTTCTAGATGGGTATTTAGAAAGACCTAATATCATGTGTTCTTTTAAACACATACTAGAATCCACTGACCGATGGTCATTCTGAGTGGACTATTCAGGTTTTGGAGGTTATGTTATGAACTTGTGTTTTTTATTTTGGTGATTCATGGGAGAAACATATGTAACTTGTGGATTTTGCATATAAAAATATCTTCTATGAATCAATACAAATATAAGCCTTTTATTCTTAGTATAGAAGTCCATGTAGTTCACCTCTTTATTGGATGGATTTTGGTGAGTCATCACTTATTGGGCCTAATATCATGTAGAATATATCTGAACAGGTTGAGTTGATTAGACAAAAATTGGTGACTGTACAGAGCTGGTACAAATCATATTCTGACCATCGGAGATGACCTCTAGAATTCGAGGTTGGTCAACATGTTTTCCTTCAGGTGTCACCCAGGTTGGGGAAACACCACATCAGGAAAGAAGGAAATCTTGCACCTAGGTTTTTTAGGCCATTTGAAATGGTGGAAAAGGTCAGTCCAGTAACATACTGTATAGCTCTTCTATAGTTCCATAGTGCTAGTCACAATGTGTTCCACATATTTTAGCTATGTATATATCATCTATACCCTTCCCATGTTATTTAAATAGTATATATCAAGATTTGTGATCATTTATTATTTGAGGAGAATCTGATACAAGTTGTGTATTTTAGTGAGAAATCTCTTCATGGTAGGACTATACCGTTGTTTTGGGTATAATGGAAGAATATATTATATTAGGATGAGACCTAGGAGATGTACTATGATATAAAAATATAGTGTTTGTACTTTTTTGTTGAGACCTCACAGTGACACTTGGAGTAGATCAGGGACAAGCTGTTATAAGGTAGGGTGGTTGTAAGATCAAATATTTTTACAGGTATGTCTCTCTGAGTTTTTCATTAAATAATTCATTTTAGTTCTTTTTCATAATTAAAGTTTTTCATTTGAATAAAAATAATATTATCTTTCAAGGAAACCTGAAAAGGAAGAGAGAGTATCTTTAAGGAGATCTTTGTTAGAGAAAATGACATAATGTTCAGGGATTTATTCTTGTTTTAATTAATGGATTCTGAGAAAAAATGTGTTAAGTATTTCATGTGTTATTGGTGAGTTGAAAAACATTGAAATTGGTTCTATTTGTTTAAAATGAAAATGGTATGAAAAATAAACTTTTGAACATTTACATTCCATGTAAATGGATTACGCATCTTATAATTATTCATGGTTTTCAATAAAATAAATCTGTGATGATGGGTTTTTTGAAGAATTCCATTAAAAACATTTGCATGACCTATAACCACATTACACACAGTGTAAATTTCTTACATGCTATTTTAAACATGTTGTGTTGGTGATTTTCCTTCTATTCCAATATAAATACTCTCTTCTCAACCTTAGGGATTTATCCATGGAATTTTGGGGTGTCAAATTCCCTTCTAGACATCCCATTTCTGTGAGTGATCCCTGGAAAGTGGTTTTGGTCCTTTTTCTTCCTTCTATTAAATCTTCTCCAACTGTTGTGGTGAAATAATCTACCCAGTTGCATTGTTGGTTTTGATCTTGATCAGTTTTGATCTTGGAACCTCTTTTCAATAATCTACACCTTCTTCCTCATGGGTGTTGTCTATTCGAAGAGTTGTTGGAATGTTGGTTAAAGGTAGGTGTCTAAATCTTAACCATATGGTTTAATAATTTCCATATTTATAAAATATTGTGATTGAGATAATGTAGAGTGTGTTGAAATCAATTAAATAATGATTTTAATGATTCATTGAAGTCATTTAATTAAAGTTCTCTTCTGCAATGGATTATTTCTACCCATGGTGTGGGAGAACCTTGATTATAACTAAATTTGTTGATGGTTTAACTATGTTTATATTGGGATGTTACCTTGAGTGATTTCTTGTTATAAAATCAATAAATTGTGGTTTATTGATTATTGATATAACTATTAATCAATTGTGATATAAAAGAATGTGGTATTTTAAAGAAAAATGGTAATATTCATAATTAACCATTTAAATATATGAGTTGATATTGCGATATCCATGTTATATGATAGGGATAATGTTCCATGTTGTAATTCTTATATATCGGGATCAGCCCTGGAACTTGCACACTTATATGTTGTAAGGCTATTATTGAGCGGGCTTGGCCCAGTCCCATGCTGTAATGCTTATAGAGAGTGGTCTATACACATTCCCATGTTTTAATTTCTATAGTGCTTTTTCCTAGATGATGTAATGCTTATAGGAATTGACCTATATTTTTGTGGTTATACCACAGTTATATTGTTGTGGTTGGCAACGTCGTAAGATATGCTTAAAGATATTCTGGCATGGCGCCAAAGAAAGTTATATTACCTTGGTTATATGGTTATAGATTTCATGGTTATATAACATGATCAGATATATTTTGGCATGGAGCTAAAATAGGTTTTTTTTTATTTTATTAATTGTTGAATTAATTAATACAATTATTTATTTCTTTATTACATACACTTCTTATCAGACTGATTTTTTTTTAGACAAGGTGGTGTCAACCTACTAAGATAAACTCGCACCCTATTCGGGCCATCGTTTGGTACCCAAGAAGATTATGTGGATACAAGTTTTTAAAAGGGAAAAGTACCATGTGGTTTAATTCTTTTCTTTATATGGGTTGGAGATTTGAGATGGTACTGACATGGGGTTTGGGACCTGGTACATTGAGTCTTTTATTTGAGTTAGAAATTAGTTTTTCTTATATTGTTCTATCATGACATTTAGTTACATTATGGTATGTAATTACATTATTCCTTTGTTATTTATTGGATTATTGAGTTTTATTTTGTTGTATTCTTCCTATATGTCTTTATTTGGATTATTTTCCATTATATTGTGGTTTTTATACTACTATGAAACTTTATACTAAGGGTTATAGTCTCCCCACTATACATTTCACACCCTTCGCTACTAGTATATATCCTTTGGCATATAGGGAGAAGTGATTGATATCTCATAACCAACCCTTTCTGGCCAGGTGATAGATTTCTTGATTGGGGGATGTTAAACATGAGAACCAATAAAAAAGATTTTTGTTAAAGAAGAAGAAAGGGGTATGGGATTCCATATATGTAATAATTGTGGACGGAAACACTTGGGTTCTTACTTAATGGGATCGTGAGTTTATTTAAAAAGTGAAGAAAGGTTTTATGAGTCTCCTAAATTTAAGGAAAAGAAATAATCCATTGTTATCTAGTGATTTACTTGAAAATAGATAGGGCATTATTCAAACTGATGTCCCAAATGTTAAGGGAACTTCTCACAGAATAGTATAAGGGGAGAATTCCAAGATTATACGATTAATATAGTTGAGGTTGAAGTTTATAAAGATGTTGTGGATGGTGCTTTAATCATAACCTAAAATTTTAAAATGTTTTAATAGATTCTAGATCATATCACTATTTTATATTGTCTATCTTTTCTAAGAAAATAATATATTTACTTGGAACAATAAGAAGGGAGTTTTCAATCAATACTCATAGTGAAAATATTATTACAACAAGGATGTGCCAGTCAATCTCCATTATGGAACATAGACATGGACTTTTTAAAAACTTTATTATTATACCCATGGTTTTTTATATAATAATTTGTATAGATTGTATTTCAAATTATAATGAAAAAAAATATTTACAATAGAAATTGATTTGGATTTTCAATGGAGATGTGAACTCCCTAATCTTCATAGGGGAATCTATATCATTTGAATTATGTTTGGATCTACCTCTGATATCTCTTATTAATAAATTTATTTGCAAATATATAGCATAGAAAATCAATAAAATTGAAAATTATTCTTAGAATAGAGTATGTACCTATTATAAAAGAATACGTAGATTTGTTTCCGGAATAACTATGTGGTCATCCACCTAATCATAGAGATGGTTCTTAATTGATCTCATCCCTAATGAAAAAATTATATCTAAGCCTCCATGTATGATGGCTATAGTAGAATTAGTGTAACTGGAGAAAAAACTATACGAGTTGTTTAATAATGGATTTATATTCCCTAATGTTTCACTATTGGGATACCATGATCATTTTTTTAAGAATAAAGATGGTTCTATGAGGTTGTGCATCGATTACAAGAAAATCAATTCCATTACTATAAAGAAAATTTTTCCCATATCCTTCATTGATGACTTTTTAAATTTATTATAGGAGATCAATATTTTTCAAATATTTATCTTTGATTTGAGTATCAATAACGGCGAATAAATAAGGATGATATCCCAAAGATTGAATTTCTTATGTGTTATAGACTTTAAAATTTTATTGTAATGCCCTTTGGACTAACTTACACACCTTATTTTTTTTATAGATATAATAAAAATGGTATCCAAGGATTATCTAAAGAATCTCATTATGGTATTTATTGATGATATATAAATATAACCTAAATGTAATGATGAGAATAAGATTCATTTTTGAATCAATCTTAAGACTCTTATAGAGAGATATTTATATGTAACATTTAGAAAACGTGAGATATGACTTCAATAGGTTTCTTTTCTTGGGTAAATTGTCTCTAAGGATGGAATATTAGTTGATCCATCAAAGATAAAGTTAGTTATGGAATTTCCAATACCAATAAATGTAACTGAGGTGTGTAGTTTTCTTAGACTAGTAGGTTACTATCAATGATTTACTCAAATAATTTCTCAATTAGCTAACCCATTAACCAAGTTGACATGTAAAGGGGTTAAGTTAATATGTTTTGAAGAATGTATGGAAATATTTCATGAATTGATGAGAAGACTGACCAATTCACCAATATAAACTTTACTATTGGGAATTTATGCATTTGTGATATATAGTGATACATCAAATAAGGAACTTGGATGTGTCCTTATGTAGAAAAATAGATTTGTTGTCTATTAATCAAGGTATTTTAAGATCCATGAATAGAATTATCCAACATATGATATATATTTGTAAAACACAATATTTTCATTGAAGATATGATGGTATTTCCTTTATAGTGAAAGATGTGAAATATATACAGATCATTGAAGTTTGAAATGAATATTCATAAAGGAAGAGATCAACATGATGAAAAGTCTATGGGTAAAACAACTCAAGGATTATGATTTCCTAGTACAATACCAACCTAAGAAGTAAAATAAGGTGATTGATGAATTAAGTAGGAAAGATCATGGAATTTTGACTAAAATGAGGATTTACAATGATCATGTATTCATGTATTTAGTAAATTTGAATATGGGAATAATTAAGGAAGGGGAAACAATATATCGACACCAAATAATTTCCAAACCATCCTTAGTGGAGAAAATAAAATCTTCCCATCTTGGTGATGAGAATTTTCTAAATAAAATAAAACTCGTGAATGATGGGATGTTAGTAGAAAACATCTATAAAGATGTCATATTGACACTTTGAAAGAGTCCATGTGTTCCATACAAGAGATATCTAAAATAAAATTATTAGATGAAGCTCATAACTAAAATTTCTCCCTATACCCTGATATTACCAAAATGTATTAGGATTTGAAGAAAAATTATTGCTTAAATATTATAAAATAGTAAATATCATAATATGTATCAATATTTCGGTTTGGATGAAAGGTAATGGATGAGAGACAAAATCCTAAATGAGTCATGACACCTATATCTATTCATTTGTGGAAATGAGATTGTATTACTAAGGAAATTATCATAAGATTGAAAAATACTCTAAGAAATAATGATTCCATATTGTTTATTGTTGATCTCTTTACCAAGTGTGCCCATTTATTCTATATAAGGGAAGATATATGTAACACCCCCAGCTTCCACGATACGCATCTCATTCAATAATGCAATAGCTTGCATTGTACGCAACTTCGAGTTCTAAAACACCGCGACTAATCAAAGTAGCTGTTATGAATAGTAATACCCAATTTTTAAAATTATAGAAATTTTATATTTCAAAGTGGACTTCATTTTTGTATTCGTAATATTGAAATTATCCAAATTTGAATTTTTTTGTAATTTTATGAGAACATCCAATTTTTATGAATAGTGAAAAATACTTAAAAACAACTTTTTTAATCAAAGTATTTTATAGTGATAAATTATAGTATTTAGTGGTTTTAAAGTATAAATAGAATATATTTTTACCATTTTATCCAATGGCAGTCACTAGAATTAATTTAACATTGAAATTGGGCATTAACAATTGTCAATCTTTTGATATAATTGTTTCTTAAAAACACGCTATTTGTTGTGACAGCGGGAATTAATTGTAAAATTAATTAATGCAACTTATATGTTTTGAATTTTTTAAAATATACATCATTTTTGAATTCGGAATATCAATTATATCTTAGGGTGAAAATTTGGCATTGTTCTGAAAGACTTCAATTTTTGATGAATAGTGAAACCACTAAGTGGTAGTTAAATAACTGATTTTTCGTTTAAATGAAATATTACCACTTCTGTGATTTTATTTTCAAAAATCCGACATACACGGTTTTCATTAAGAAGTAAAATGTGGTTCAATGAGATTAAAATGATTTTTTGGTGAATAGTAACTTTTAAGTTCTTAATCGCGATTAGAGGTAATTAGTGTAGTTTAAGGTAAAAACAATGTTTTAATAATATGATATGAGCTTGACACTTGTCCTACTCCTATTGGATGAGTCATGGCCGACCAAGACAACCCATGGGTGAACTTGGGGACCCCATGGAGCCACTTTGGTTGGAAAATGACATTAATATATATTTATTTAATGTTAAAATTAAATTGACACAAACATGAGTTGTTTTACTAAAATAGTTTTTAAGTGGGGTTACACTAGTCCAAATTTTGATTATAAATATTCATTAGAAAGCTAAAAAGATTTCCTACATCATAGTAGTTTTTTTATAATTTTTAGACATTAAATAAATTAAATTATATATGACATCATGATGATGCAGTGATGACCTCATTATTTAACGATTTAAATAAAATGGAAAGATAATGTAAAATCCAAAGCGTACACTTGTCAAAAACCTATTGGATGAGTATATTTCGAACCCTTATCATCTTATCCTCGAATTATATAAGTTTGGTACCTCTAAAATCCGAAACTCATTTTATAATAAAGTGACTTTTCTTTACTTTCCAAGAGTGCCCCTCCTCTCCAATTATAAAAGGCCCCCACCTCTCCCACCTTATTCACACCTCCAAGACATTTGGCTCGGCCAACCTCTGCCTAAATACTCTCCCAACTTCCCCCTATTACTCCTAGAAGCCTCACTTTGGGCAGAACTCTTCCCAAGTAAGCCTTTGGCTCAAATCAAAAAGAGTTACCCGATTTTGAGGTAATGTCTTCTCTAATGTTGTTTTGTTTTATTTTTCTTCTCCAACCCCCTAAACTCTTTTTATTCATTTCTTTTGTAATAACACCAGTATACTCAATATACTAGGATGTTGTTATAAGAAGTATTCAAGCTACACTTACACACACCTACATCTAATGGTTAAAGAACATACGGTTTCTGTGGATGGCGAATTTCTGCCTCACGAAACGATGATTGTTCAACACTCATATAACACCTTCAAAGGTGGCCATTAAGATGTCACTATATTTATATATGATATAAAATGTGTTTATGTTTTACTTATGCTTCTGTATTTCTCATTTATGGCATACTTTATGATTTCCATTATGGGTAAAACGCGATAATTTTATTTTAGGAAGTGCGGACTACCGCCCCCTCAAAGTGATGTGAATCGTTAATGCCATATGTGGGATGTATAAAGGATGGAGTAAATGATATTATATATGATATTATACTGGAAATATATTATACCTTTATATAATTATGATTTAATTACATTAAATACGAAATAGAAATGAAAGTAGCGTTCATGCGTACGTACGGCTTACCGTCTCCATGAACGGTGCATTTCATTTCTTACCTCTAAATGTTACGTAATATTATAAATGAATGTATATACTGGATATATAAGATATATATGACATATAAATCATGAATATAATTCTGGAGATAATGGATATTCTACCACATAAACAACTTGTAATTATAATAAGTTTATTGTTGACTCAAGTACCAAAGATCGACAAAACAACCGTTATTAACTTAAATAATTACATAATGTTCATATCATTGTAATAAGTGATATAATAAGGATAATGAAATTGAAAATGGTTCTTAATAAGGTATATATTAACTCTAGTTTATTATTCAGGAGGTTAAAGAACGGTTGAGTCAAGTCAGACAAGAGGTAAGGGAATTTCTTACCCCAATTTCCATTCTTTGGGTTAATCTCCTACTTTCAAATTATGTCATTATATTATTATGTCATATCTTGTATTTGTATTTTATTTATGTGTACTTATGGTGAATACACATAATATATCTATTTTATTTAAAAAATGATCTTTGTAAGGGAATTTCTTAACCCAATTTCCATTCTTTGGGTTAATCTCCTACTTTCAAATTATGTCATGATATTATTATGTCTTATTTTGTATTCTTTATGTGTACCTATAGTGAATACACATAATAGATATATTTTATTTTAAAAACGATCTTTTTATGGACTTCGTCTCAATCTCCTTTCGTTGAGGCATATTTGGTTTTATACACAACTTTATTTTATATGGTGTATAAACCCCTTTGACTTTTACATATATTCAAAAGGAATCTTTTTTATACGAAGCGTTTACTAAACGAAAAAATGGAATGTTTTTGTCATACATATGCGGCGACAACGACTTCTCCGCCGCCGTGACCATTATTTGAGTTTCGGCTTCCTCTACAAGCCATCATTTTTTTTTATGAAAAATAAATACAAAGTTTTAACTTTCTTTTATTTTGGTATTGAAAATGGTTTTGAAAGAGTTTTTATTATATCAATATGTTTTATTGATATCTTGTGATTGAAATGTGGAAATGTTATGTTTCCTTTATGCATGTTTTATGTGATATGATTATGTTATGGTTTATGATATGTTTAAACCTATTCATATGAGGAATGTATTGGACTTAATAAGTGACGGGTGGAGGCCGCTATAGCTCCTCGATGCATCGGTAGGTCTCATGAGACAACTAGACGTGGAATTGGCCGAGGCCCTTTCCCAATTTGATTTATGGTTTTGGCCGAGGCCTTAATCATTTTAGACGTCATGGCCGAGGCCTTGATAAAATGTTTCAGAATGTCTGGCATTATACATTCCCTCATTATGAAAGTGGTTATTGATATTGCATGTGATTGTTCAACCAGTAGAATATCCATGTGAAGAAGTGAATGGAATTATCTCATTTTACTTTTTCCATATTATGTTGAAGTTCAAGTTTAAAAGGCTTTTGTTTTAGATATACATTGCCTTAAATGTTAATGTTTATTTATGAAAGCTTCCGCATTATTGTTATCCTTACTGAGCATCTGAGCTCACCCCTTTCAATGTTTTGATATTTTCCAGGATGTGAAGAAGTGTATTATGACTGACTTGCAAGAATAGTCAGTGAGGATATGAGTGTGGACTATGAAGACCATGTTATTGTAGTTTGTTTACTTTTTTATGTAATGAAAGAATTATGAATGTATCTAGTGTTTCCAAGGCTACTAAACTAATCGGTCTTTCGAGACTTGATCTTTTGTGATCATGCCAATGTTACGAAGTAATGCACCGACTCTGGGTAGCTGGGGTCGGGGTGTTACAGTTGGTATCAGAGGCAGTTTAGTACTAACCTTGGAAGCTAGATTTAGATAAACCCTGATTAGAGCACATGTCCCGAAGATAGACTTTGAGGATTAGTATAGAAGAACTTCCTAGAATTTTGGTATTGTAGAGATGTTGTGAGTTTTCCGAGCAATACATCCCTGTCTGGATACGAGCAGGTAGAGGCGGCTCTGGCACAGATGTACCTAGGGGTAAAACCCGAAAACACCGCTTTGAGCTAGACTCGAACGGGAACTGGTGCACGACAATGGGCCTTGCTGCACTCTTGGTTACGACACTCCCGGGGGATATGCTTTGGATAATTCCCATTTTCTTTACAAACCACTATGAAGGGTTACGAGTATATACTTCCTCAAAGAAAACATTTTTATAATTATGTATTATATCCATAATTAGTTCAATTTATGTTAAGTGTTTTACAAGTATGGAATTATGTATTTTGATTCATTAACTAATCTAGTTTATGCCATTATTTAGAAATGGCGCCTAGTGGAAGGAATGGAAACCGTATCAATGCACGCACTCCGTGTAGGGATTTCCCTCCTGCTCAGGATAATTATGGTGGAGCTAGTGATACAACTGGTGCCGACCAGCTTCTCACCGTACTGGGAAAACTCACGCAGGTTATGAATAACAACCTTACTCGTATGGAGCACCCTGATCCGCAATGTGGAGGATCAATGCTAGACCGTTTCATGAGGCAACAACCGTCAACCTTCAATGGGAGTACAAATCCTATAGTATCTGAGCAATGGATAAATTCCTTAGAGAAAATATTCCATGCCTTGGGGAGTAGTGAAAGAGAGAATGTTTTCATGGTAGTTTACCGCCTCACTGGAGATGCCGATCAATGGTGGTCACTAATTCAAAATAAAAAGGAAGATGATGAATTAACAAACATGGAATGGCAGGAGTTCAAAGATCTTTTCTTAGAAAAATACTTTCCTCGTGACCATCGAGCAGATATGGAAAGGCAATTTCTGAGTATAAGGCAGAAGGAGGATGAGAATGTCGCAAAGTATGAGGCTAACTTTACAAGGTTAGCGAGGCATGCTGCCGATTATATACGTAACCCAAGGAGTAAGATTGATCGTTTCTTTGATGGGTTAAAACCATTTCTCCGTCGAGCTTTGGTATCACAATCCTTCTCATCATACGAAGATATTGTCTCGTGTGCTATCAAGACAGAAAAGGAATTCTCTAAGTCTTATGACAACAAAGTAAAGCAAGAGAAGAAGAGAATGGTGGAACAAGAGACAGATAAAGGGGAAAAGGGAAAGAAGGATTTTCCATTATGTGATAATTATGGGAAGAATCACCTTGGTACTTTCCTAAAAGGAATGGGAGTTTGTTATAAATGTGGAGAAAAGGGTCACCAGGCTCGTGATTTCAAGGGAAAGAAAGAGGCTGTCAAAGTTGAATGCTATAATTTTAGGGAAACAGGGCATTATGTAAATGAATGTCCTAAGCGTCAGAGAAACTTACCTCAGAAAAGGCCAAGGGATCAAGGCCAATCTTATGCTGTGACTACAGTTGAAGCGGAATAATTAATGTATTGGTGCTTTTGGACTCAAGGATTATATTCTGGTTATAAGAATAATGTGATATATATATATGGATTGTACTGCAGTACTTGTTGATTTCAGTAAGGTTTTAATATGATTAAGGTAATCATATTTTTATTATGTGACAATAAGAGAAAATTTTCTTTGTTTGGGTAATCTGATGTTACAATTGATTTTGGAATTTAGAGACCTTTTAGAGAAAGTCTGGACGGAGGCATTTTGGATAACTATTAAGGTTGGAATGGATTAAGTTGAACCATGGATAGTATTGTTTAAGGTTAAATAATTTCTGAAGATTATTTTTGGAATATTATAATACTATAGTTTTAGGAAAAGGACAACCTGCAGGGTGGGGAATAACCCGTCGCGTCGGACAAAGCTGCAGGAATCGAACCCACAACCATAGTGCGACAAGCCTTTATTTCCTACCACTAGCCTACAGGAAGTCCCTGGTTATTACAAAATAGTTTTACTAATCTAAATGGTATGTGTTAACATTTTTAACCTTATACAATTAGGATAAATAGAATATTTTTGAGTTCCGTTACCATTTGGAGTAAAAGTTGGGTTTGTGGTAAAAATTTATTAACGAATGAAAGTATACATAACAAGTATGTATATTCCCTTAAGTTCTTATTAAATCTCCTAAATAAATTCCACAACATTATAAAAGGTAACTTAAAACAAAAATTTTGTCGGTTAACTTTTCCAACTGGGGATTCAATGACCGTTTAACCAATCACAAGTTTGTGATTTTCTTATTGTTAACTTTCTCCTAATTCAGTTTTCTACAACTCTCCATCAGACCTTGATGGTTTTTTTTCTTCCATATCCATATTTTCATAGAATCCTAGTATGGGCTATCTTGGGTGACCTTTTCACTTATCTTTATTTATTTTAAAGTTATATTTTTATTAACCTTATTTCCAATGTGGGTTTTCTACAAAGGTATTTTCTATTTTTAACCTTTTATTTTCAAAGAAAAATTTCAAATTGCGAGGACGCAATTTATTGAAGGAGGGGAGAATGTAACACCCCGAGCTTCCACGATACACTTCTCATTCAATAATGCAATAGCTTGCATTGTACGCAACTTCGAGTTCTAAAACACAGCGACTAATCAAAGTAGCTGTTATGAATAGTAATACCCACTTTTTAAAATTATAGAAATTTTATATTTCAAAATGGACTTCATTTTTGTATTCGTAATATCGAAATTATCCAAAGTTGAATTTTTTTGTAATTTTATGAGAACATCCAATTTTTATGAATAGTGAAAAATACTTAAAAACAACTTTTTTAATCAAAGTATTTTATAGTGATTAATTATAGTATTTAGTGGTTTTAAAGTATAACTAGAATATATTTTTACCATTTTATCCAATGGTGGTCACTAGAATTAATTTAACATTGAAATTGGGCATGAACAATTGTCAATCTTTTGATATAATTGTTTCTTAAAAACACGTTATTTGTTGTGACAGCGGGAATTAATTATAAAATTAATTAATGAAACTTATATGTTTTGAATTTTTTAAAATAGACATCATTTTTGAATTCTGAATATCAATTATAGCTTAGGGTGAAAATTTGGCATTGTTCTGAAAGACTTCAATTTTTTATGAATAGTGAAACCACTAAGTGGTAGTTAAATAACTGATTTTTCGTTTAAATGAAATATTACCACTTCTGTGATTTTATTTTCAAAAAAATGACATACATGGTTGTCATTAAGAAGTAAAATGTGGTTTAATGAGATTAAAATAATTTTTTGGTGAATAGTAACTTTTAAGTTCTTAATCGCGATTAGAGGTAATTAGTGTAGTTTAAGGTAAAAACAATGTTTTAATAATATGATATGAGCTTGACACTTGTCCTACTCCTATTAGATGAGTCATGGCCGACCAAGACAACCCATGGGTCAACTTGGGGACCCCATGGAGCCGCTTTGGTTGGAAAATGACATTAATATATATTTATTTAATGTTAAAATTAAATTGACACAAACATGAGTTGTTTTACTAAAATAGTTTTTAAGTGGGGTTACACAAGTCCAAATTTTGATTATAAATATTCATTAGAAATATAAAAAGATTTCCTACATCATAGTATTTTGTTTATAATTTTTAGACATTAAATAAATTAAATTATTTATGACATCATGATGACGCAGTGATGACCTCATTATTTAACGATTTAAATAAAATGGAAAGCTAATGTAAAATCCAAAGCGTAAACTTGTCAAAAACCTATTGGATGAGTATATTTAGAACCCTTATCATCTTATCCTCTAATTATATAAGTTTGGGACCTCTAAAATTAGAAACTCATTATATAATAAAGTTACTTTTCTTTACTTTCCAAGAGTGCCCCTCCTCTCCACTTATAAAAGGCCCCCACCTCTCCCACCTTATTCACACCTTCAAGCCATTTGGCTCGGCCAAAATCTGCCCAAATACTCTCCCAACTTCCCCCTCTTACTCCTAGAATCCTCACTTTGGGCAGAACTCTTCCCAAGGAAGCCTTTGGCTCAAATCAAAAAGAGTTACCCGATTTTGAGGTAATGTCTTCTCTAATGTTGTTTTGTTTTATTTTTCTTCTCCAACCCCTTAAACTCTTTTTATTCATTTCTTTTGTAATAACACCAGTATCCTCAATATACTAGTATGTTTTTATAAGAAGTATTCGAACTACACTTACACACACCTACATCTAATGGTTAAAGAACATACGGTTTCTGTGGATGGAGAATTTCTGCCTCACGAAACGATGATTGTTCAACACTCATATAACACCTTCAAAGGTGGCCATTAAGATGTCACTATATTTATATATGATATAGAATGTGTTTATGTTTTACTTATGCTTCTGTATTTCTCATTTATGGCATAATTTATGATTTCCATTATGGGTAAAACGCGATAATTTCATTTTAGGAAGTGCGGACTACCGCCCCCTCAAAGTGATGTGAATCGTTAATGCCATATGTGGGATGTATAAAGGATGGATTAAATGATATTATATATGATATTATACTGGAACTATATTATACCTTTATATAATTATGATTTCATTACATTAAATACGAAATAGAAATGAAAGCAGCGTTCATGCGTACGTACGGCTTACAGTCTCCATGAACGGTGCATTTCATTTCTTACCTCTAAATGTTACGTAATATTATAAATGAATGTATATACTGGATATATAAGATATATATGACATATAAATCATGAATATAATTCTGTAGATAATGGATATTCAACCACATAAACAACTTGTAATTATAAGAAGTTTATTGTTGACTCAAGTACCAAAGATCGACAAAACAACCATTATTAACTTAAATAATTACATAATGTTCATATCATTGTAATAAGTGATATAATAAGGATAATGAAATTGAAAATGGTTCTTAATAAGGTATATATTAACTCTAGTTTATTATTCAGGAGGTTAAAGAACGGTTGAGTCAAGTCAGACAAGAGGTAAGGGAATTTCTTACCCCAATTTCCGTTCTTTGGGTTAATCTCCTACTTTCAAATTATGTCATTATATTATTATGTCATATCTTGTATTTGTATTTTATTTATGTGTACTTTTGGTGAATACACATAATATATCTATTTTATTTAAAAAATGATCTTTGTAAGGGAATTTCTTAACCCAATTTCCATTCTTTGGGTTAATCTCCTACTTACAAATTATGTCTTGATATTATTATGTCTTATTTTGTATTCTTTATGTGTACCTATAGTGAATACACATAATAGATCTATTTTAGTTTAAAAACGATCTTTTTATGGACTTCATCTCAATCTCCTTTCCTTGAGGCATATTTGGTTTTATACACAACTTTCTTTTATATGGTGTATAAACCCCTTTGACTTTTACATATATTCAAAAGGAATATTTTTTATACGAAGCGTTTACTAAACGACAAAAGGGAATGTTTTTGTCGTACGTATGCGGCGACAACGACTTCTCCACCGCCGTGACCATTATTTGAGTTTCGGCTTCCTCTACAAGCCATCATTTTTTTAATGAAAAATAAATACAATGTTTTAACTTTCTTTTATTTTGGTATTGAAAATGGTTTTGAAAGAGTTTTTATTATATCAATATGTTTTATTGATATCTTGTGATTGAAATGTGGAAATTTTATGTTTCCTTTATGCATGTTTTATGTGATATGATTATGTTATGGTTTATGATATGTTTAAACCTATTCATATGAGGAATGTATTGGACTTAATAAGTGACGGGTGGAGGCCGCTATAGCTTCTCGATGCATCGGTAGGTCTCATGAGACAACTAGACGTGGAATTGGCCGAGGCCCTTTCCCAATTTGATTTATGGTTCTGGCCGAGGCCTTAATCATTTTAGACGTCTTGGCTGAGGCCTTGACAAAATGTTTCAGAATGTCTGGCATTATACATTCCCTCATTATGAAAGTGGTTATTGATATTGCATGTGATTATTCGACCAGTAGAATATCCATGTGAAGAAGTGAATAGCATTATCTCATTTTACTTTTTCCATATTATGTTGAAGTTCAAGTTTAAAAGGCTTTTGTTTTAGTTATACATTTCCTTAAATGTTAATGTTTATTTATGAAAGCTTCCTCATTATTGTTATCCTTACTGAGCATCTGAGCTCACCCCTTTCAATGTTTTAATATTTTCCAGGATGTGAAGAAGTGTATTATGACAGACTTGCAAGAATAGTCAGTGAGGATATGAGTGTGGACTATGAAGACCATGTTATTGTAGTTTGTTTACTTTTTGATGTAATGAAAGAATTATGAATGTATCTAGTGTTTCCAAGTCTAATAAACTAATCGGTCTTTCGAGACTTGATCTTTTGTGATCATGCCAATGTTACGAAGTAATGCACCGACTCTGGGTAGCTGGGGTCGGGGCGTTACAATATACCACTTGAGAACCATATGTAACTATATATTAATGAAGTAGTGATAATTTATGGTCTACATATTTTGATTGTTTCTGATTATGATCCATGGTCTACATCTAAATTCTGAAAATTATTTAGAAGTATATCGTTATAAAGCTACATTTGAGAACATATCATCATACATAGATAGATGGATTTCCCTAAAGGACAATTCATACATTATAAGACATGTTGAGGCCATACTCACTCGAATTTAAAGGTATTTAGAGTTAGTATTTACCTTTGGTGGAATTTTAATATAATAATATATTCCATTCAAGTATTCAAATGACACCATTTGAAGCATTATGTTAGAACCCATTTTTTCACTCAGGTATAGATCCTTTAATTTTCATTCTAAATATTTACTTTGGACCTAATATGGATGACTAAGGGGTTGGAAAATGTATTAGGGTGTCTGAGGAATTTTTATAGACAAGAACCCATATTTTTATGAAAAAGAGGCTTGACACATGGTTTAGAGTAAATCGTGAAGGGATTCTGCACAGTTTGGTAAACCGGGCAGATTGTGATTTTTCGGACAGATTCATCTCGCATGGTTTGCACATGGTTGTGTAGCCTAACTATGTTAATTCCCCCTTTTCCCAAGTACCTGTTCATGGCTTGTGCAAATTTGATCAAACCCTGTGGAGGATGTTACTTTGGGAAGAACCGTCTCTCATGGTTTGCGCACAGTTTGAAAAATTGTGTGGACAAACTGGACGTAGGCTAAAATTTGGGGTAAAATGTCCAAAATTCCCGTAATGATATATTTACTCCCCTATTCTTCCCAAAATATTAAACCTGTGGGATTTTCCTTCCTTTTCACCCATTTGATGGTTTTTGAAGGCCAAAGCTAGGGTTCAATATACCTCCCTCATCAAGTATGCGATGTATCTTTTTTTCATCATGTTGGATGTGCAACAGTCTTGCGTCCTTTTTAGATTTTATTCTTCTCTCTTTATCTCAACCTAGATATATTCATGTGGGAATTTTTCACATTTTCTTAGATCTACTATGATCCGAGGAAAATCAAGGGCTGAAACCGGAGGAGGAGATTCGCAAAACCCTATGGTGGGTGGTCTATAACTCATTTGTAAAGTTTGTTGATTTTGTAATATCTATGTGGGGCCTCCCGATTTCATTAGGAATTGTTTATTAAATTTACATGCCATGATTATACTTGTTAAAATTGTATGTTTTTTCTCTTTCCAAATATGTGATTAGTTGTTAGCGGTTACACCCACAACTCATTTCTCCCCATGTCAAAGGTTATGCCATATTTGGGTTTTAGTGTTTTGGCACATTTGAGTCACTTTTAGGGTGTGCCTTCTCTTGAACTTCCTATAGAAAATGGATTTTTATTAATGAGAATTTCATAATGGCATGTATCATGTATTCTCGCCACTTGACCCGCCAAAGGTAAGTTCTTGAAATTGATTATTAAATGTGAAATGTGAAATTGATAGTATACTAAGTATATAACTTGGATATATCAAATGAGACTAAATAAAAGTTACATATCTGTTGGACCCCTCTCCATATTGATGGGAGTTAGCAGAGTGAACCTCGATAATTTAATATGTCTTAACGGTCAATTAAGACATGATTAAATGGTTGGAACACTACTTGGCCTATCCACCCTAATGGAATACAAGGCTTGAACCTAATGAATTATTACATGATTACAATATGAAATAGTAATGGATTGACTCGATCTAACCTTGGATTTAGTTAAAATAATACCATGGGACTTGGAACCTCATTTCGATTTAAGGATGTGGTTTTCTTAGGTTGACACCCACCTAGAATCCAGTTCTTATCTATTCCTTGGATACCCGGTATACTACCGTGGGGTCTTTTAAATTATTACATGATACCTTTAATACATTCCTTAGATCAATTATTGACTAGTAGGTTCCATGGTTAAAGGCCATAGGTCCCTGTCCTTACATAGACCCATTTTACCTTGGTCGGTCACCTTGGACTCAGTAGGCACCCTATTGTGGAAGTACATAGATTATGATCCTTGTATTACACTCTTACCCCTTAGAAAGTCTCATATACTATTGATTTAGTGTTATGTGAGATCTATTTTACCTTGGTTATTACCCTCAAACTCCCTCAAAAGATATTATTTCCTGGTTTACTTGTTAGGTCTTGGGACATTCACAAATTATAATATCATGAGGTTATGTGAGTGCTGGATATGCCTCACATAAGCTATTAATATTAAATGATAATTAATTATTTAATGAACTGGTTAAATGTTCAGATACCAGCGAAGGGCTGAAGTAGTTACTTGGGTATTTAGTTATATTTTAATTTTTTATTTACTTTCTATATGCATCCCTTCACACAGCTATATTTCATTACATGGGACGGATGTTATAAACACCATTGGTGGTGGTCCACTGAGATTTATCTCACACCCTCTCCAGGTGTTGTTTGGTACCCGAAGTAGATTAAATGACTGCAGGTGTTGAAAAAGTGAAGCATACAACTTTGAATGCTTGATTTGTTAGTGATATGATGGATCTTTATAGCATATGAATGAGTTGGATATTGAGATGATTAGAGTAGCATTTGTTTTATTTTACTTATATCCATGTTTTATTCAGTTTTATAGTAACATGAACTTACATCATCATTGATCCAATTGATACTGATATTGTTATTATCATTTATCTATTTCATTAGTTTACTCCCACAATTTATTTATATTTCTTCCATTGTTTACTACTATTTATATCCTTCCATTGTGCTACACTCTACTAATGAGGGAAGAGACTCCCAATGGACACACCCTAGGACCTCACTTCTAGTTTGAAGCCTATGGAATTTAGGGAGATGTGTTTGAGGCCATATGGCACACCAGACTTAGGGTACCCATTAAGTGGAATCAGGGTTCATAATGTCACAAATTGGGATCAAAGTAGGTTTATTTTTATGTTTTACTATTTGGAGTCAGCATATTAGAGAATAGGAACACTTGGGGATTTTTCATAAGTTGTTCTTGGGAATTTCAAACCCATGTTTGGGGTAAAAACCAAATTTCCTAAATTATAATTTTTTGTTCTTCTTTTTCCCATTACAGTTGATATTATTTCACCATTGGGTGATGCACATTTTGTGTTGTGTTGTTGATAATTTCTCTATTTGAGGATTTTATTTCATCCTTGTCCTGATGATATGAGGGCAATTATCATTGTTACATGCATCATTATGGTCGCCTAGAATTCAAATGTCATGCATATTTCCGTTTCATATAGGTGCATTTCACTACATTTCATTTCTTGATATGCTTGTGATAGTTTAGTGATGTTCTGATAATTTCATTTACAAATGTTACTCTTGGTTGTGATTGAGTGATTATCTATCTCAATTCATGAGGTGTATGGGACCTCATGGGTTAGGATGAGTAATTTTCCATGTCAAGCCATTATACTATAAATAAATAGGTGTCATTTCTAGTGATAGGTGTATGGGAACTAATTCATCAGAATTGGATATCCATTATAAATTTAATTAGGAAATAAAAAATGAATTGATTCCACATCCCTACACCACCTTTTCATGTTTATGAAAGGTAAAGTAGTGAACCCGGTAATTAACTACAAATGACATGAAACTTATAATTGGGAACTTAGCGATACCTGGAACTCTAAGTGGGTAGTTTGGGTAGTATACCTTGGGTAGTGAGTTTTATTACATACAGATTCCATTAGTGATGTTATATCCTTGATTATATGATTTCTCTAAGGTGTGTTATTGGCATTTTTATAACAATTACACCATGAAGCCCTCATATCGTTCGCTACGGATGTGGTGATGATCATGCTCCAAATGTGGTGGTCCTTGAGCCGCCAGTCTTACCACCAAGAGTGACACTTCTGGCAATGCTCTTTGTACTTGATCTAGGAACTTATGATTAAGTCCATGATAGTTTCCTAAATCTAATGTAGTCCATGAATGGTGCTCCATGGGTTGAACCTACGATGGCTGATCTAACCCGTGAGTTCCAGCAGTAGGATCCTCCTACATTTTCAGGGGATGGCAGTTCTCTGGCTATTGAGTCTTGGATAGAGTTCATGTTGTCTATCTTTGAGCATCGGTAAATTCCTCCTGAGTGGAGATTAAATCTTTCTAAATACATGCTTCAGGATTCATCCAAGCATTGGTGGGATGTGGTTAACCAGGAAGGTCATCATCAAGGAATGTTATGGGTTGATTTCTAGACTGCCTTCTATGATCATTTCATTCCTCAGGCACTAATAACTGAAAAATATAGAGAGTTAATGCATGTTTAGTATGTTTATATGATAGTTATGTAATATTCATTACGTTTCACTGATTTAAAATGCATTGCAACACTTCTAGTCGGTGATGAGCTTTCGTGTGCTAGATGTTTTTATGATGGGCTTTAGTACATAATCTGAACACAGGTGAATGTCTTTCACCTTCCTACCTTTTCTACAATAGTTGATCATGCCCTTATCACTAAGCATAACCGGAGATAAGGCATGAGTACCAATGTTAAAGGATCAGTGTTGTGCTAGGCCAGTAGTTCTTCCGGTGGCTGGAAACATTCCCTAGAGGTTTCTCGTCATGGAGTATCAAGTTTGATAGATCAACGGTGTTTCATCAGTGTGGAAGACCGGGGAATAAGAATTCCCAATGTGACAAAGACCCTATAGAATGTCATGATTGTATTTGTATGGGCCATCTTCATCATTTTTGAAGGACCTTTTCACAATTTTCGAGTGGAAAATGATCAACACTAGCTCCACCTCTATGAGTGAGTTTTTTTACACTGTATTTGGCAGGGAGTTGGAATAGCACCAGTAGGTTTGGCCAAGGAGGAGTTCTTGGCCATGGTAGCCAGACCCCTGATCACCAGCATCACTAACAGAGCAGTTTTCATCATGGTATTCCATCTGTTGCACAGTGTCTTGGATCATGTGAGTTTCATGAAATAAATCCAATACCCAAGGATCAGGTTGAGGTACCATCTATAGAACGAGGTAATATTCTAGTATCCTCTACTACCTTATATTCTTTATTCTAAATAGGTTATTAAAATTCTTTTATATCTGTATATATCGTGGAACATCTCAGACTAGTGCCACAATATTACTATGGTGTAATGACCCTAGATACATTTTTAGTGGTACAAACAGAGGGAATAAGATTATGTAGGGATTTTCCCCTTGAGGTAGGTAGTTAACCTTTCATATGAAACCTTTTTATTCTCAAGATGATGGGATTCGATGTCATTCTAGGGATGGACTAGTTGGTACACTATCACACTTTTGTAGACTACTATCACCATAGGGTATCATTTACATCACCATAGAGAAGTAGTTATTAACATAATGGTGAGTGGGATGTCCAAGATGGTAGAGCATGACTAAAGAAACATGTTCTAGGTGGAGTTACTGCCCAGATTGAAAATCGTTTCATGGAGGGTCAGGGATGGCTTCAAACTGATTTGCCTCTAGTAGTTGATCTTTTCAGGGATATCTTTCCCGAGGATTTTTTATGGCTTACCTCATGATAGAGAGGTAGAGTTTATAATCAAGCTTGTTATAGGATCAGCTCAACTATCTAATACTCTTTACAGGATGGAACCTATAGAGATTTATGAGCACAAGTGGTAGTTAGAGGATTTATAAGAAAAAAGCTTTATACAGAACAATACATCCTCTTGGGGTTTGCTGGTGCTTTTTACCAAGATGAAGGATGGATCATTGTGTATATGCATGGATTACAGAAGGTTTAACCAGCTTAAGGTCAAGAACTAGTACACACTTCCTCGAATAGATGATCTCTTTGACCTGCTTCGAGGAGAAAAGGTTTTCCCAAAAATTAACCTAGAATCAGTTTATCATCATGTGCGAGTCAAACCATCATACATACCTCGTGAAACTTTCTATAATAGGTACAATATATATAAATATCTTTTTATGTCTTTCGATATTACGAACGTGCCTTCCGGTTTTGTGGATTTGATGAATAGGGTTTTCCACCCCTATTTGGAATCTTTTGTCATCGTATTTGTGGATGAAATTTGGTGTATTATTTCACTCTTATCAACCATGCCAAACATCTTGAAATCATTCTGAGTACACTAAGAGGGAATCATCTTTATTCCAAGATTATTTATTTTAACTTATGGTTTTACAAGTTTCACTTCTTGGGTCATATTATTTCAGAATCAGGATTATCTATTAACCCTAAAAAGTTTAGTAATGTAGTTTCCTGGAAGCATCCCAGGAATGTGTTTAATATACAGAGTTCTATGGGGATGGATGGATATTATATTTGTTTCATACAAGAATTATCACATCTTGCTTCACCTCTTACTGGTCATAAAAATAAGGCTATCAAGTTCACATCGTCAGAAGCATGTGAGAAATCCTTTCAGGAGCTGAAAGGGAGGCTTTTATCGGAACCAATTCTAATTATTCCCGAGTCGAATATAGGCTATACCATCTTCTATGATGCATTATTCATTGGTTGGGGAGGATTACTGATGTATTAAGATAGAGTCATTTCACATTGACCTCAATAGTTGAGGTCTCGTGAGAGAAATTACCCAACACATGAACTTGAGCTAGCAGTTATTTTCTATGCCTTACGTTGTTGTAGACATTATCTATTGGGTGAGCACTTTGTGGTGTACACATACCACAAGATACTAAAGTATATCTTCTATCAGTGTGACTTGAACCTCAGATAGAAAAGATTTTTCGAATATCTTCAATCCTTTGATTTTTGGATTTCCTATATTCCTGTAATGGGAAATGTGGTCACTGATGCACTGAGTCAGAAAACTCAAGCACATGCCATACAGGAATCTAGTGATGAATGGAAGTCAATGGATCTCTTTTCTAAACATCAATTGGAGTTTCATGACAGTCATGAGAAGTCTTAACTCTCATCCTTCATAGTTACTTCTTCCCTCCTTGAGAAAGTGAAGATTTTTTAGTTTTTAGATCCTGAAGCCTTGGTTCTCCAAGAGAGTATATCAAGAGGTAGCCCACCTCTAGATTGGTATGTGGATATAGGTGATGTCCTACATCTACATGGATGTATCTGGGTACAAACAGTTTTGATAGAGGTGTTTATGAAAGATTCCCATGATTCTCAGTGGGTAGTTCATCCAGGAATCTCAAATATGTGTCGAGATATATATGCTAGTATTGGTGGCCTGGGATGAAATGTCAGATATCAGGATTTTTCATTAGGTGTTCCATCTGTCAGTAGGTGAAGGAAAATTACCAGAGACTTGCAGTATTGTTGCAGCCACTTCCAGTCCCATAATGTAAATGGGAAGATGTTGCTATGGATTTTGTATTTGGTTTACCTAGTTTGATGAGGGTTAGCGATGCAATATGGGTAGGCATTGACTGGAAAACAAAATCATCCAATTTAATTCCTATTTAAGAGACATTCTCAATTAATGAACTGGGAAGACTGTATGTCCATGAGATCATATGACTACATGAGTACATGCATACTATTGTTTTAGATAGGGATACTCGTTTCATTTCACGGTTCTGGTTGGGATTGTAGAAGGTTGTGGGAACACAGGTGCTTCGAAGTAAAACTTTTCACCCTTAAATTAATGGACAGTCAGAATGGACAATAAAGGTTCTAAAGGATATTCTCTAAGCATGTGTCCTTGATTTTAGTGGTTCCTAGGAGAAGCATATAATTCTCAATGAGTTATCCTATAATAACATATTTTATGTGACAATTCATACAGATCCTTTTGAGGCCTTATATGGTAGGTCATACTGTTCACCACTATGTTGGATAGAGGTAGGTGAGGCAGCCCAACTAGGTCCTCATCTTGTTAAGGAGACTTTAGAGCATGTTCAGATGATCAGGAAGCATATGAATACTGCTTAGTCTAAAAAAATCTTCTGTCGATCACTCTCTAAGACATCTAGAGTTCGAGGTTTGGGATTATTTGTTTCCTTCAGGTATCACCCAGGATAGGGAATATATTGTTACAGAAGCATGGAACGTCGTTACCCCATTACGTAGGGTCGTTCGAGATCCTAGAGAGAGTCAGTCTGGTGGTCTATCTATTACTACTACCTCAGAGGTATTGTGCCATGAACGATGTCCTTCATTTCTCACAGCTTCACCAATATCATGTCAACTCATCACAAACTTTTGATCCTAAGTAAGTTGAGTTAGATATCGATGCTACCTTTGAGGAGTATCCAGTATGCACTTTCTACTGGGGCATGAAGGCTCTCTAAGGCTAGAATGTCACTCTAGTATGAGTGTTATGAAAACACAGCTGGGAACATGATGAGGCTTAGTAGAGGGAAGATGACGTATGTTCCCAATGGATAGAGTTTTTCTTCGAAAATGTTTCTCTAACCTTGGAATGTGAACTCGGGGATGATTTCTTATAAGGGGGAAATATTTTAAGAATTTATTTTTTCATTCAGGTATAGATCCTTTAATTTTAGTTCTAAATATTTACTTTGGACTTAATATGAATGCCTAATGGGTTAGAAATGGTATTAGGGGTGTTTGTAGAAATTTCATAGCATGAAACCCGTATTTTTGGAAAAAACATGCTCACCACACAATTTAGAGTATACCATACGAATTGTGTTTTTTCCGATAGATCCATCTCTCACAGTTTTTACATGGCTGTGTGGCCTAACTCTGAGAACTCCCCTCTTTCCCAGGTATATGTGCATGGATTGCACAAGATTTGATCAAACCATAGGGTGGATGTTATTTCAGGTAGAATCATCTTGCAGGGTTTGACAAACCGTGTGGACAAATCATGTGTAGGCTAACATTTTGGGTAAAATGTCCAAAATTCCCTTAATGATCTATTTACTTCCCTCTTCTTCCCCAACTCATAAACTATAATTATTTTACACTTTTTCACCCATTTGGATATTTTTTAAGGCCAAATCTAGGGATCAATAGATCTCCATCATTTGGAATCCTATCGAGCATCTATTTGTCACGTTGGATGCATAATGTTAAGTACTCAAGTTATTTTTAGTCATTATTATTCTCTCTTTATCTCAACCTAGATAGTGTCATGTGAGTTTTTTTAACCTTTTCTTAGATATTATTTGATCCAAGGAAAATCCAGGGTCGATACCGGAGGAGGATATTAGTACAACCCTATGGTGGGTGGTCTATAACTCATCCCTAAAGTTCATTGATTTTGGAATATCTGTGTGAGGACCACTGATTTCATCGAGGGTCATTTCTTAAATTTAAATTCCATGATTATACTTGTTAAAATTATCTGTTTATGATGTTTTAAAATATGTGATTAGTTTCTAGCAGTTACACCCACAAATCAATCAGCCCCATGTAGAAGGTTATTCCATATTTTAGTTTTAGTTTTCTGGCACATTTGAGCCACTGTTAAGGTGTGCCTTTGGTTGTCCTTCCTAAAGGTGAGCCTTCCTATAGTAAATGGATTTTTATTAATGATAATTTAATAATGGAATATACCATGTATTCTCACCACTTTAACCGCCTACGGTAATTGCTTCAAATTTATTATTAAATGTGAAATGTAAAATAGACAATATACTAAGTATATTACTTGGCCTTATCATATGAGACTGAATAATAGTTACATGTATGTAGAACCACTCTTCATATTGATGGAAGGTAGCGGAGTAAACCTCTATAATTGAATATGCCTTAATGGTAAATTAAGACTTGATTAAATGGTTGCAATTCTACTTAGCCTTATCATATGAGACTGAATAATAGTTACATGTATGTAGCACCACTCATCATATTGATGGAAGGTAGCGGAGTGAACCTCTATAATTGAATATGCCTTAATGGTCAATTAATACTTGATTAAATGGTTGCAATGATACTTGGCCTATCCAAACTAATGGAAGACAAGGATTGAACCTAATGAATGATTACATGATTACAATATCAAATAGGAATGGACTGACTCGAGTTGGCACTGGATTCTGAGAGGAGAATACATTGGGAGTCAGGAACCCCATTCTGATTCAAGGATGTGGATTGCTTAGGTTGACACACACCTAGACTTCAGTTCTTGTATATTCCTTGGATTTTGGGCATACTACCATAGGGTCCTTTACATTATTACATGATACCTCAGATATAATCCTCGGCTTCAGCATTGACTAGTAGGTTCCATGGTTAAATCCCATAGGGACCTATCCTTTCTTAGACCCATTTTACCTTGGTTGATAACCTTGGACTCGATTGGAGCCTTATTGTGGAATTACCTAGAATACGCTCCATGGATTACACTCTTATGCCCTAGATAGACTCAGATACTACTAAGTTAGAATTCTGTGATATCTACATTACCCCAGTTATTACCCTAGAACTCCCTCACTGTATATCATTTTCTGATTGCCTAGTTACGTATTGGGACCTTCACTACTGATACTATCATGAGGTGATGTTAGTGTTGGTTATGCCTCACAAGACCTATTAAAATTAAATGACAATTACTTAATTAATGAACTGGTTACATGTTTAGACACCAGCTAAGGGATGAAGTAGATACTTGGGTAGTTAGTAATATTGTACTATTTTCTTTACTTCACATGCGCAAGACTGCAAAATCTAATATTACATTACATGGGTCGGATGATATAGACATCATTGGTGTAACACCCCGAGATTTTATGAGATATATTCTTTTTAATTTCTTTGATGTCTTCTATTGTACACTACACCAAGATTATCTTGTACTATAAGCAACACCGTATTAGCTTGCAGTATACGCAACACTATTCTTGGATCGTGTTACAAACAATTTCAAGTTCGTTTTGTAGAAATTATTATACACAACATTAAGTATAGATTTTGTTTAATGTATAAATGAGAAAAGTTTTGATTATGTTATATGCAACACCAAATGGATCATGCACTACATGCATCCCTGACTTGGTTTTCATTACATGCAATCATGACCTTCCTCGATAACATGTGTAGTACGCAATACCGGGTCTCACTAAACAACGATATATTGTTATAATATTATTATGAACTAGTAGTTATGAATAGTATTAACTAAATTTTGAATTTTATAATATTATTATTCATCTTACACGTTTTCTAGAACATGGTATGAGAACAAAATAAATTTTTCAGGTAAAATAAGTATATTTCAAAAAATGCAGTTTTGCCACCTTTTGATGGCGCACCCACTTTAAATCTAGTTTTTGACATGTTTATAATCTCAATTTGACAAAATAAAATTCTTCTTTGGAAGCAGGATATAAAAATAAACTTTGGATAAATTTTTCATATTATTCTGATAACTTTCATATTTTAATGAATAGTAAAAACACGCTATATTTTAATTAAAAATAACTTTTTTCATCGTATTAATGTATATGGTTAAATTATAATATAGAATGGTTTTAAAGTATAAATAGAATATATTCTTACCATTTAATATAATTTATGTCATTATAATTGATTTTACATTGAATTCATAGGTAAAATCACTTCAATCTTTTGCAATGTTTTAACTATTAAAACTCATTTTCTTAACAACAGGATTAATTTTAAATTAATTTATGAAACTTCTGTGATTTGAATTTGGAAAAATGGATTCCATATTTAGAATCAATAGTTACAAACTATTTTAATAGGATACTTTTTATTTTTTGTCACTACGAATAGTAACTATGGTAAATTTTATTTACCATAGTTAAAGGTAAATCGGGTAACTAAGGATAAATATAATATTATAAAATTACCATAACACTTGTCTTAATATAATTGGATGATTATATTTCATCCTAAATCAGACTTTGGTCGAAATGGAATCTATTTGAACCCACTTGGATGTGATTAAGACCTTTAATTTATTTTATTTAAAGGAAAGTGAAATATGTCTCACTCAAACTTTAATAATTATTGTATTTTTAATATAAGTTTATATAGAATATAAATTTGATTAAAAATACTAATTTTAAAGCTAATATATTTTTATTTGTTATGGTAATTTATTTTTAATTTTTAAGAAATATTTAACTACCATAATAGCATATACATTAATGATGCAGAAATTATTTACATAATGAAAAATCAATAATATATTTTTATTAAAGTAATAATACCAATAAAAAGGCTCAAAAACTTGACCAAAACTTATTGGTAGAGTATATATATACCATAAAAATCCAATGGTATACTTGGGGACCATTTGGAGGAGTATAAAATAGATTAGGACATTTATATTATTTTATTTTGAATGATGTCAATGTTGTCACCTTCATAATCTAACAAATATAACAATTTATATGTTGTTATTTTAAGATGATAAATTCGAGTAAAATTATTATTATGAAATATATTATATTTATTTTCATCATAATATTTTATTCTTAATTTTAATGAAATAAATAAGTATATTAAATAATTATACAAAAATTTGTAGTAATTATTTCATTGAGATAAATATCAAACAAATGGTTTTAAAAATATTAAATTAAATATTATATGAACTGATTAATGTTCTCCACAAATTTTATATATTAATATAACATGTTATAAATATATTAAACTTTTTTGTACAAATATATTCTCTGTGTGGATTTTATTTAAATTCAAATAAGTAAATAGTTTTAAAATTAACACTACTGTTATTTTATAAAAATAACATATTATTAAATTGTTTAAAAATCACAAAAATATTTAAAAATTATACATTGAAATTTATATGGTCTAAAATTTCATAAATTACCCAATTATGGATAATTCAGAACACATAAGTAATTATTTATAACAATTTAAAATTTATAATATTATTACCACAAATAAAATAAAATAGATTAAATAAGGATAAATCAAGTTGATAAGGTTTAAAATAATTTCCCAACATGTCTAAATTTTATTGGTTGATGAGATTACAACCCTATATCATCAAATATTCGTATTTGAGTCATTTTTTGAGGTTTTTAAGTGGGGTTTGAATTTATTATAAATTAATATTTCTTATGTTTCCAAAGGTGTCCCTCTCCTCCCTTATAAATGGGCACCTCCTCCCTCTCCTCCTCACACCACATTGAGCCTTCAAGATCGTTAAAACCCTTCTCATTTAACTTTTTCACTTCCCTAGAAATATAATATAGGGCCTAGTATTCTTCAAAGACCAACTTTAGTGCCCAAAGAGGAGGTTTAAAAGAGGCGCATCGAAGAATGGGTAATATCCTTTACCGATTTTTTAAAGTTCATTTCTTCTTCTACTTCCTCTTTTTTTTGTTTCATAATAAAGTAATAAAATCAGTATCACTCATATACTTATATTTTATTATAAATATGAACCAACCCTATTTCACCTTCTATCCTTCCTATAGAAAACGAAATCATCGCGCGTGCGTACGTACGAAATATCGTCTCCACATCGTGGTGTAATCTATTTTTTTTCCTCCACCACCTTACTTGGATGGGTATAATGGTGTAAAGAATAACTATATATGGTTATTATAACATTATAATAATTCTGAGATACTATATCATCCACTCTAATTCCATTCATAATTATGGGAACAATATCATCGCTTGTGCGTATGTACGGATTACCGTCTCCACGACGCGATGAGATTCATTCTCCAAGTTAACCATTCAAAAATGATTATAAAGTATATATAATAAATAATCCTGAAATATATGACATATTAATGATACTATATTTATGTATATTTTATTTACTTACTTCCATTCAATTTAATAAGGAAACAAAAATAGTGTTCATGCGTACGTACGGCCTACCGTCTCCATGAACGGTGTATTTATTTCTATTTATCGATCTATTATATATATATATTATAATTATATATTATATATAAATCATGTTTTACATTCTGGAAGTAAGTAATCATGATCTAATTAATCATATAAATAATTACAAGTCAAAACACGGATTATAAACGAAACAATTTTACCCAAAATGTTTCTTTAACTTGGAATTGAAAAATGAACGGGTAATATAAAGTTATAAGTGAGTCATATATGATATCATAAATATTATTATTTTTCTATTACAATTTAATAATTTTTTTAAACCCAATATATAGGAGTCGCAGACACATATGGAAGAAATTTTACATAAGGTAAGGGATAATATTGCGATCTCATTTTTATCCGGGATTGCTCATATGTAAGTATTTACTAGGGTTATATTTTTCATCCCTGTCCATAAAAATGTTTTAAAAAAGTGTTTAATATTCTTCCGTGTATGTTTAAAGTCATTTTTACCCCCCTTTGACTTTTACTTTGTGTTATGGAAGAAATATTTCTTTTTTTACCAAACGTGGTACTTTTTGAATTTTCTGTTAAAAATACGAGGAGAAAGTTTTTTTTAACTTATACAGCATGAACATATTTTTTACTGTTTCATAACGCCTAATTTTCCTGAAGCTTCCTATAAAATATTTCATTATTATTTTCAATAAAATCCTTTTCTTTTAAAATTGTGAGGTATTTTGTGAAAAGAAAATGATTTTGAAGAAGAAAGGATATTTTCCTCAAGAATTCATTTCAAGTGTTTTTTCAAAACCATTTTCCATCTAAGATGACATTATTTAGTATGATTATGTTTCTAGTATAATGTCTCTATTATATACATGGTTTGATTATTCTTATGATGAAATTATATCCATTTGTTTTATATGGATTATGTTATGATGTGACAATGTTTATGAAACCCATTTTATTCGTTGGGTTGTGATGAATGATTTATGTTTATTTTGTGGCATAAGTAAGAATGATTTCATTATGAGATGGGTGAGACTTATATCTCCCTCCAATTCATTGCTTAATGATTTATATCTCATGATATAGACATGTCTAGAAGGGAAAGTGAATCTGGTTCAGTAATATAGGGCTGTAATGGCAAGTAAACCCGGTTCAGTAATGGACTTTGTCCACTATGATGGTCTTGGAAACAATGCCTTGGCTACTATGGAAATCATAACATGTGCTTAATGGTTTTCCACAATTATATGTTTTATTCCCATACTATTTTATAATGATTAATATTCTTTTATGATCTATGTCTTACATACTTCCAAGATTTATTTCACCACTCAAGATTTTGATGTTTAAACATTATGTTCATGTTTTTAAGTTCAAATGTATATGGTTTGTTTTATTTTCTCCAAGCTTACCCTTACTAAGAATTTGAGCTCACCCTTTTTATGTTTTATTTTCCCCATGATATAAAGAACGGTTTTAGGTAAGAAAACAAAAGGGAAAGATCATTATGGGAGATGTTGAAGATCTTTCACCATGATTAGAAGATTGTGTTCCAAGTTTCCAAAGACACTAAACTATTACGGTCCTTTGGTTTCTGTTTTTTTATTAAGTATTATGAAAAAGTAATGTAATGTAAATGTATGCCAAGGATGGGTCTCTATAGTTGGTATTAAAGGAAAGGTTTAGTTAACCTTTGGAAACTTGGATGCGAAAACTTTAGTGAAATCCGTAGAGATATTTCTAAGGTATGTCTAGGGATGTTCCTAAGGATAAGTATGCGTATAGAGTATAGTCCTAGAATTACGGTAACGATCATAGAATTAAACCTAAGATGTTATATATTTAAGGTACTCTCCCTTTATTATGTTGTTTTCCTAGCATGATTTTTTCCTCTCATAGTGTTCTTTATGGGTTTTAGACGATGGATGGAACCCGAAGGAACCGTGTTGATCAATTTAATGGAAAATGCAATGATTGTCCTCCCGAACAACCAAATGTGATGGGAGATGGAGTGAAAAATATTATTTCTATACTTACACAAGCTATGAATCATTCTAGACTTCCAAATGAGCAGAGAAAGGAACAATATTCTATTGATTCCTTCATGAGGAAATGTTCACCTTCTTTCAGTGGGTCTTCTGATCCACTTGTTGCTGAACAATGGATCAGTACCATTGAAAAGATATTTTCCATAATTAGTTGTATAGAGCATGAAAAAGTAATTTTGGCTGTTTACCGGTTAGAAGGTGAAGCAGGCTAGTGGTGGACTCTAATTAAGAATACAAGGACCCAAGATGAAATTGAATCCATGGAATAGGACAAGTTCAAGAAATTGTTTATCAATAAGTACTTCCCTCGTATTCTTCAAACAAATATGGAAAAGGATTTCCTCGAGCTTAAAAAAAATGATGATGAATCTGTTGGTATATACGAAGTTAATTTTACAAGGCTTACAAGATATGCATCTGGATTTACTATCCAACCTGAAAGTAAAGTTGATCGATTCTTCAGTGGCTTAAAACCAAGTCTTCGAAGAGCATTAGCTATAAGAGACTTCAGTACCTATGAAAAAATTGTGCGTTGTGCTTTCAAGGTAGAACTGGAAGTTGGTGTTCCATATTCATCTCATGGTTTTCACAAGAAAAAAAAGATGGAGTTTAAGAAAAAATCTCAGAATAATGGCGAAAAGACGGTGAATGTTTCGTTATGATCAAAGTGTGGAAAGAAGCATGGTGGAGATTGTATAAAAGGTACAAGAAAATGTTTCAACTATGGAAAAGAAGGTTGTCAAGTAGTTGAGTGCCGAAGTAATGGGAAAAATGTTTCTAATGACTTGAACAGAGAAAAGACTATAGAGAACACTCCACCAACACTTTAATGCTACATGTGCAAGAAAATGGGGCATTATGCTAACCAATGCACTAATACAAGGGTAATGATGATCGACATCAACAACCTCTTAAGGAAAAGGAAAAAGGGAAGCCACATGCGATAACTATTAGTGATGTTGAGTATGACAACGATGTGGTGGAATGCTTAAGTGTTTATGTAATTGGATTCCAAAATAATGTTGTGGTATCTCATTTATAGTATCGTGGAATATTGGAATATCTATGTATTGGTTTATTGGGGTTTTCAATAATATTATGGTACTGGTCACCATTAAAAGTGATTGAAATATTTTTGGAAAGCATATGAAATGAGCATAATGAACGGATAAGGAGAAAATAATATGTATGATAGTATTCATGAGCTCATGGTTTGAGTATATAGAATTTTTGGGATTTTGGTATGTGGAAAGAGTTACCTTTTGACAACATTCATGTATTCACTAATGTTTTATGGTAATTTATGTTTCAAGAGAATACATGATTAAGGTATTCACATGTTTGGAATGCGATCAACAAGATATATCTTATGATATATGGAGGATAAATGATGGTATTCACGTGCATGTTATGTGACCTATCCAGCAATCATTTTCTTTATACTATGAGATTGGACATATGTATTTTGGATAAGATTGGAATGGATTATGTTGGACATCAGATAGTATTGTTTAAGGCTAGAAATTTTTTTGATATTATTTCTGTAATTTTATAATAGTGTAGTTTTAGAAAAAGGACAACCTGGAGGATGGGCAACAAACCATCATGTCAGACAAGGTTGCAGGAATCAAAATCACAACTGAAGTGTGATAGGCCTTTATCACCTACCACTGGCCTACAGGAAGTCCCTGGTTAGTAGAAAATAGTTTTATTTTATTAATCAGGATGATAGATGAAGTATAAATCCATTTTTTGAACCATATATGATTAATCTCACTATAGATGCACTTATGTATATAAATTTTGCTAACCATATGTTTGAGACAGATGGAATGACCTATCATTCTATCGCATGATCCGCTAACACTTCACGAAAGACAAATTCCACTTAGTTTCTTTAAGATATGAAGTGGAAATTGCTCAAGGCATGAGCAACGGTGATATTTTACCAAAATCAAGTAAGTATTTCTTTTTCAAAAATTCTTAAACATTTAGTAAATGATCTTGAAAACAAAAAATGTTTTCCTAGTACCCTCATATCTGATGAATCAGACGGTACCTTAGATCATCACAAATTTATGGATTTTTTATTTTTGGCTTTTTCATAGCCATGTCCCCTACCACTCTTCATCATAAGTTGATGGTTATATTTCTCTTCCATATCCATTTTTCACCTACGTTATCCTATGTAGAAACCCAGTGATGAGTTAATTTAGGTAACCATTACGTTTCTTACTTCACTTTTTAAAATTAAGTTTTATTATTCCTTTTTACGATGTGGGTTTCTATGAATGAAACTTTCAAGTACTAAATAATTTATTACCCCGACGAATTTCGAGGGAGAAAATCATTTTAAGGGGCATAGAATGTAACACCCTGATATTTTATGAGATATATTCCTTTTAATTTCTTTGATTTATTCTATTGTACACTACACCAAGATTATCTTTTACTATACGCAACACCGTATTAGCTTGCAGTATACGCAACACTATTCTTGGCTCGTGTTACACACAATTTCATGTTCATTTTGTAGAAATTAGTATACGCAACATTAAATATAGATTTTTTTAATGTATAAATGAGAAAAGTTTTGATTATGTTATACGTAACACAAAAGGGAGCTTGCACTGCATGCAGCCCTGACATGTCTTGTATTACACACAATCACGACCTTCCTCGATAGCATGTGTAGTACGCAATACCGGGTTTCACTAAACAACGATATATTGTTATAATAATATTATTAACTAGACATTGTGAATATTATTAACTAAATTTTGAATTTTATAAAATTATTATTCATTATACACATTTTCTAGAACATGGTATGAGAACAAAAGAAATTTTTCGGGTAAAATAAGTATTTTTCAAAAAATGCAGTTTTGCCGCCTTTTGATAGCACACACACTATAAATCTAGTTTTTGACATGTTTATAAGTTCAATTTGACAAAATAAAATTCTTATTTAGAATCAGGATATAAAAATTTACTTTGGAAATTTTTTTCATATTATTCTGATAACTTTCATATTTTAATGAAAAGTAAAAACACACTATATTTTA
Organism: Viscum album; assembly: GCA_963277665.1. Lineage (NCBI taxonomy): Eukaryota > Viridiplantae > Streptophyta > Magnoliopsida > Santalales > Viscaceae > Viscum > Viscum album. Next base: position 1,106,192,416 of record OY728137.1, read on the forward strand.
ATAAAAAACAACTTTTTTCATCGTAATAATTCATATCGTTAAATTATAATATTGAATGGTTTTAAAGTATAAAAAGAATATATTTTCACCATTTAATATAATTTCTGTTTTTATCATTGATTTTACATTGAATTCATAGGTAAAATCATTTCAATCTTTTGCAATGTTTTAACTTTAAAAACTCATTTTCTTAACAATGGGATTAATTTTAAATTAATTTTTGCAAATTTTGTGATGTTAATTTGGAAAAATTGATTCCATATTTGGAATCAGTAGTTCCAAATTATGTTAATAGGATACTTTTTATTTTTGGGCACTATGAATAGTAACTATGGTAAATTTTATTTACCATAGTTAATGATAAATCAGGTAATTAAGGGTAAATATAATATTATAAAATTACACTAACACTTGTATTAATATAATTGGATGATTATGTTTCGTCCTAAATCATAATTGGGTCTAAAGGGACTCTATTTGAACCCACATGAATGTGATTAAGACCTTTATTTTATTTCATTTAAAGAAAAGTGTAATATGTCTCACTCAAACTTTAATAATTAAATTATTTTTAATATAAGGTTATATAGAATATAAATTCGATTATAAGTACTAATATGAAATCTAAAATGTTTTTCTTTGTTATGGTAATTTATTTTTAATTTTTAAGAAATATTTAAGTACCTTAATAGCTTATACATTAATGATGCAGAAATTATTTACTTAGTGAAAAATCAATAATATAGTTTTTAGTAAAGTAATAATACCCATAAAAAGGCCCAAAAACTTGACCAAAACTTATTGGTCGAGTATATATATACAATAATAATCCAATTGTAGACTTGGGGAATATTTTGAGCCGTATAAAATATATTAGGACAATTATCTTATTTTATATTAAATGATTTCAAAGTAGTCACCTTCATAATTTAATAAATATAACAATTTATATGTTATTATTTTAATATTATAAATTCAAGTAAAATTATTATTATGAAATATAATATATATATATTCATCATAGTATTTTATTTTTAATTTTTATTCAAACAAATATGTATATTAAATAAATATACACAAAAATTTAGTAATTATTTCATTAAGATAAATATCAAAAAAGTGGTTTTAAAAATATTAAAATAAATATTATATGAACTACTTAGTGTTCTATAAAAATTTTATAGACGAATATGACATGTTAGAAATCTATTAACCATATTGTTTCGAATATATCCTATGTGTGGATTTTATTTAAATTCAAATAATTAAATATTTTCAAAATTAACACTATTGTTATTTTATTAAAATAACATATTATTAAATTGTTTAAAAACCAAAAAAATATTTAAAAATTATAAATTTAAATTTATATGGTCCAAAATTTTATAAAGTACCCAATTATGGATAATTCAGAACACATAAGTAATTTTTTATAACAATTTCAAATTTAGAATATTATTACCACAAATAAAATTAGATAGATTAAATAAGGATAAATCAAGTTGATAAGGTTTAAAATAATTTCCCAACATGTCTAAATTTTATTGGTTGATTATATTACAACCCTATAACATCTTATATTTGTATTTGAGTCATTTTTTGAGGTTTTAAAGAGGGTTTTGAATTTATTATAAATTAATATTTCGTATGATTCCAATGGTGCCCCTCTCCTCCCTTATAAAAGGGAACCTCCTCCCTCTCCTCCTAACACCACTTTGAGCTTTCAAGCTCATAAAAAACCTACCCATTTCTATTCTCCACTTCTCTAGAAATATACTATAGGTCCTTTTATTCTTAAAAGACCAACTTTAGTTCCCTAAAAGGAGGTTTAGAAGAGGCGTGTTGAAGAAGAGGTAATATCCCTTACCGATTTTTTCAAGTTCATTTCTTCTTCCACTTCCTCTTCTTTTGTTGTTTCATAATAAATTAATAACATCAGTATCACTCATATAATGATATGTTATTATAAATATTAATCAACCCTATTTCACCTTCTATCCATCCTATGTAAAACGAAATCATCGCACGTGCGTACATACGGAATACCGTCTCCACACCGTGGTGTAATCTGTTTTTTCCACCACCACCTTACTTGGATGGGTATAATGGAGTAAAGAATAACTATATATGGTTATTATAACATGATAATAATTCTGAGATATTATATCATCCACTCTAATTCCCTTCAATAATTATGGGAACGATATCATCACTCGTGCGTACGTACGGATTACCGTCTCCACTACGCGATGAGATTCATTCTCCAAGTTAACTATTCAAGAATGATTATAAATTATATATAATAAATAATCATGAAATATATGACATATTAATGATACTGTATTTATTTATATGTTATTTACTTACTTCTATTCAATTTAATTAGGAAACGAAAACAGCGTTCATGCGTACGTACGACCTACCATCTCCATGAACAGTGTATTTATTTCCATTTATCGATCTAATATATATATGTATATTATGAATATATATTATATATAAATATTGTTTTACATTTTGGATGTAAGAAATCATGATCTATGTAATTGTATGAATAATTACAAGTCAAAACAAAGACGATAGATGAAACGATTTTACCCAAAATGCTGCTTTTACATGGAATTGACAAATAAACGGGTAATATAAAGTCATAAGTGAAAAAAATATGATATCATAAATATTATTATGGATATATTACAAGTTAATAATATGTTTAAACCCACTATACAATAGTCTTGTACACATATGGAATAAATTGGACATAAGTTGAGGGATAATTTTGCAATCGCATTTTTATCCGGGATTGCTTACACGTAAGTATTTACTGTGATTATAATTGTCATCCATGTCCATAAATTTTTTTTCATAAAGTGTTTAATATTACTCCATGTATTTTTAAATTCATTTTTACCCCTCTCTGACTTTTACTTTGGGTTTTGGAAGGAATCTTTCTTTTTTTACCATACGTGGTACTTTTTGACTTTTCTATTAAAAGTATGAGGAGAATGTTTTTTTAACTTATACGGCATGAACGGATTTTTTACGGTTTCATAACACCAAATTTTCATGAATATTCCTCTAAAAAATTTCATTATTATTTTCAAAAAAATCCTTTTATTTTAAAATTTTATGGCATTTTGTGAAAAGAAAATGATTTTGAAGAAGAAAGGATATTTTCCTCAATAATTCATTTCAAGTTTTTTGTCAAAAATATTTTTCATATAAGATTACATTATTTAGTATGATTATGTTTCAAGTATAATGTCTCTATTATTTACATGGTTTAATTATTTTTATGATGAAATGATATCCATTTTTTATATGGATTATGTTATGATGAGATGATGTTTATGAAACCCATTTTATTCATTGGGTTCTGATGAATGATTTATGTTTATTTTGTGGCACAAAAAATAATGATTTCATTATAAGATTGGTGGGAACTATATCTCCCTCAAAAGTATTGGGTAAAGATTTATATCTCATGAGATGGACATGGCTGGAATAGAAAGTGAATCTGGTTTAGTAATATAGGGCTGGAACAGCAAGTAAGCCCGGTTCAGTAATGGAATTTTTCCACTATGATGGTCTCGGAAACAATGTATTATCTACTATGGAAATAATAACATGTGATTAATGGTTTTCCACAATTACATGTTTTATTCACAGGCTATTTTATCATTATTAATATTCTTTTATGATCTATGCCTTACGTACTACCATGATTTATTTCACGACTCAATATTTTGACGTTTAAACATTATGTTCATGTTTTTAAGTTCAAATGTATATGGTTTGTTTTATTTTCTCCATGATTACCCTTACTGAGCATTTGAACTCACCCTTTTTATGTTTTATTTTCCCCAGGATATAAAGAAAGGTTTTAGATAAGAAAAAAATGGAAAGATCATTATGGGAGATGTTAAAGATCTTTCACCATGATTAGAAGATTGTGTTCCAAGTTTCCAAAGACACTAAACTATTATGGTCCTTGGGTGTCTGTTTTTGTATTAATTATTCTTCAAAATTAATGTAATGTACATTTATGTAGAGCATGGGTCTCTAAAGTTGGTGGTGGCCCACTAAGATTTATCTCACACCCTCTCCAGGAATCGTTTGGTACCCGAAGTAGATTACATGACTGTAGGTATTGACGAAGGGAAGTATACATCTTCGAATAGCTAACTGTGTGCAGATAGGATGGAGCTTGATAGCATATAACAGAGTTGGATCTAAAGATTCATAGAGTAGCCTTTGTTTTATTTTACATGTATCCATGTTTTTTCAGTTTTCTAGTAACATGACATTACATCATCATTGCTCCAGTTGATACTATTATTATTAATCTCGTTTATCTATTGCATTAGTTTTTTTTTCTCTGTTTATTTATATTACATTCGTTGTTTACTACTATTTATATCCTTCCACTATGATACACATTTTTAATGAAGGTATAGTCTCCCCTTGGACACACCTTAGGCCCTCACTGCTAGTCAGCAGTCTCTTGTGTTTGGGGAGATGCGTCTGAGGCCATGTGGCCCACTAGGCTCGGGGCACCAATTAAGTGGCATCCAGGTCCGGGATGTCAAAAATTATATGGTAAAATATTTCATACACTAACATGTTGGGTTGAAGTTAGTGAAATCAAGGTTTTAGTCCCAGAACTTTTTGAGGAGATAATACAAAAAGTGATAACCATTCAGAGTGATATCAAACTACCTCAAATTAGGCAAAAGAGAAATGTGGATAACCAAAGTAATGGTTTATAATTTCAATTAGATGAACATGTTTTCAGGAAATTATCTTTGTGAAATATTTTTAAAATGTTTAAAGAAATAAAAACTAATTCTTAGGTATATTAGTCCTTTTAAAATTACAGAAATAATTGGATTTGTGGATTACTATTTCGAAATGTCACTTAGCCTATCTAATGATCATGATGTGTTCCATATCTCTTTTTTGAGGAAGTACATTCCACACCCAATTAATTCTCTCCCCTATTAGGAAATATAACTTCAACCCAATTTATCTTACTATTAAGTTCATATCCATATGTTTTACACTAAAGAACTTGTGTTTCAGAATCGCACGACTTGATTGGTGAAGGTATTTTAGGGAATTCATAAAATAGAATAGGCAACATGGTAACATAAAGAATTTATGATAACAAAATAACTACATAATTTCATGAGGTTATATTCTAAAAATTTCGAGGATGAATTTTTTGAATGAATGAAGAATGTAACACCCAAAATTACACTATAGTAAGTAATATTTTATTTCTAAAAAAACAATTACATAATTCACATCAGTTTAGTAAATGATTTAATTAAAATTAAAATAAAAATTTTATAATTTGAATTTGAAGAAATTAATTTAATTTATGAATTAATCATGTAAAATTTATCTTAGCGTTATTTTTTATATTTTTTATAAATAGTTTATTTTTAGGTGAATAATGAAAAATATTGATTTTACAAAGCTGTCACTTTTAAGACATTATAATGATATGCGAATAACATGAAAGTTTATGTAATTTTTTTATAGATTAAAAATATATTATAAAATTAATATAATGAATATAAAAATATAATTTTTAACATATAAATATATGCTTAAAATTTTGTAAATCAAAGTAATGTATTTGTTCAAATAAAAATAGTTTTTGGTTTTTTTATTTTAATCAATTCTTTATAAGTTACCTTTCAGTTTTTGTTTGGTTTAAAAGTAAAATAATTATCCTTTGATTTAACAAAGTCTGATTAATCCCATTGGAATAAAATTTAAACATTATTTTTCTATAATTTCATTTATATGGATCAAACAAAAAATTTCTAAAAATAGTTTTTGTTGCTTTTTGTAAACTTATATTAAATGTAATGTATACCACATATAATAGTTGAATAATGAAAAATGGATTCCATATGTTGTAAAACAATAATTAATATTTTCTAATAAGTTCAAATTAATTTCATGTCATGATGAATAGTAAGCATGGTAAATATTTATCATCTTGATTAAGGGTAAAATAGTTTAAAATAGTTAAAAATTAAGAAAATGGGTATCCAGATAACACAAATAACTTTATTAAACCCCATTGGATGGTTTTATTTTAACCTTAACCTCATAATATTGGAATCTATGAAAATTTTGGTTCCACTTTCCCAAGAAAATACTTTTATATTATTAAAATAATTTAAGTAATTATATGTGTTCCCCTAACCTAACTTATAAAAGGCCACCTCTTCTCATCCATTATTCAGAGTTTTTCAGCCTTCTAGCCCAGCCAATACCTACCTAGTACATCACTCGCACATACGTATGGCCAACTGCCTCTACATATTTGTGTAATTAATTTTCATTCCTATTTTAAATGGATGGTTAGAGAGGTTTAATGAATGAAATACATATGATATTTAGGACATAATTATGATTCTATAAATATTATATATCATATACCTTTTTAACCTTCTATTTGTTAGACAATATTAATGTCGCTTGTGCGTATGTGTGGACTACCACCTCCACAAAGCAATTTGATTCATTTTTCTATTAAAAATATGAATGGATTATTATAAAATTATATATTATAAATAAAATTGTATTCATTTTATTATTAAAATTTTGGATATCATGGAACCATTTAATAGCTCCTATAACCATGGAAAATATACCAAAGAAATTTTAGAGAAACTGATAGAACAACCTTAAAGTGGATATCCTAGTAAATAACCATTCAATGAATGGATTTAAAATTATTTTAAAAGGGACTTAAAAATAGAATATTATTAAATTATTTAATATATTAAAATTCATTATACAAGACTATCAACCACATATGACTATATAAAGACCCAAGGTAAGGGATTTATTTTAAAACAACATTTTATTTAAAGATTTTTTCTATTAATATTTCACTTGGAAAATTATAAAATACTAATATATTAAAACCAATATATTTTCTTATCCTTTGGTTATGTTTAGGTTTTACATGTTTATTTTCTATTTCTTATGTTCTTGGATCAAAAATCAAAAATTAAGTTATATGTAGTGGAATTTATTTTAAAAATTAGGTTTTGAATTTTTCCTTACATATTCTTTTCTTCCATGTCTATATTTTATTTAAATGTTTGAAAGATGATGTTTTTATTCAAAAAAGATTTATTAAACTAATTTTTACCAATTTTTTACTTTCTATAAATAGTTTTAAAATAAATCTTCTTGTCATTTTTCAAAGGTGGTACTTTTTTAATATAGGTGTGAATAGAATCTTTGTATTAACATACATTGCACAAACAACTTATCCTACCATAATGAATACTCTATTATTTGAAGACTAATTTACAAGTTTTCATGATTATTTTCAAAGAAAATAATTTTCTCTCTATTTTTTAAAATTTTCATTTAAATTGTTATCAATAAAAAATAATATTATTTTCTTAAAGGTATTAAAAGAATTTGGGAAAGTAATTTATAACTTCATTAATACATGAAGTTACCATGAAGTTATTTTTAAATTTTTTATTATATTTTCCTTGAAATAGGATTTATTTTTATAAAAATCCTTTATTTATGATGAAAATATGGTCTTCTATCAAATTTTACAGATAATAGATCATACATTATTATATGATCATTCATTTTATTATGATCAGGTTCTCTCTCACTCTCCATTATTCATTGCATATTAATTTTCTCTTTCATGTCTATATTTTTAATATCATGGATAAATTTAGAATCATTTTTATTACTTTGATTATGTTTCAAATATATACGATTTATATATATTGTATCAGTTTAAGGAATATTATTAGGAAAGTTATTTAATTTACTAGGGAAATATTGAGGTTCTATGTTATTGATTCAATATGGATAATTGTTGATATATAAGGAATTTTTTGAATGAATTATATTGATCATTAAAAATATGAGAAATGAATAGGGAAAGAAATTAATGGTAGATGATCGTTTATAGATATTCCCTTGATGCATCGATTGGTCGCATGATACAAAACAATTTTCTATATTAAATGGGTTTCTGGTTTTCACCTACACATTTATAAAAAAATGATTTCTTAATTGAGAGGCATTGATTGTAAGATTCATGATAACTTGGTTGAAATTCCTTGATCATTAATTTCTATTATTAAAAATTTCCATTATTAATAATTCAATTTTATTTATCTATGTTATTACTATATTGATATTATCAATGGATGTTCATTGAACTCATGTTGTTTATTGAATGGAATATGTTTTGATTATTCAATTTTCAATATTTATTAGGCCTTATTTGTTCATAATATCTTACATTGTATATAACCCTTATTGAGTATTTGAGATCACCCTTTATTTATTTTCCTTTCCTTATAATATAAAGAAGGATATTTTGAATGATTTAAAGGATTAAATAATTTTTATTATGATATGTTTATATATTTATAATGTAATATGGAATTCAAGTATGTATATACATTTCAAATACTATTAAACTGATCGATAATGTGTAGTGAGATCCCTTATATCATATAATAATATAACAAATAAAACACTAGAATTAGTTATTAGAGTTGGGGTTTTACAAATTTTTTGACTTGTTTAGTTAATTTCCTATATTATAATATTTCAATTCCAATAAAGAGGGGTGATTACAAGTGAATGGCTTAATTTAGGGTTTTAACTTGAATATTAAAATTTTAAATTCATGTGGCCTCTTTATGGAAATTAAAGTTTGGGATACCTCATTGGGATTCATGTGATTAATAATTTTAGATAAATGGTTGAAAGGTAATTTATATTTTGATAAATGATTATGAAATGAAATTTCATAATCATTGATAATCATGAGAATATAATTTCAAAGAATTTTTTGTTTTACCTAAAATGAAATTTTAAATTTTTAAAATAAATTTCATTGATAAAATCATTTGGTTTTCAGAAATTTAATTTTTGTGACCCTGAAATGGAAAACTACAATTTTAGAAGGAACAGAGGGGATTTTGATAGTTAATGGATTTTGTGAAATGAATTCTAAAATTAATTTAAATTATAAAGTGATTTGGATAACTTTTAAGTGGGATCTAGTTAAGTCTGGGGTCAACACAACCCCCACGTGGTCATAGGTGTGATGTTTTACCAAGGGTAACACCCCCCCCCCCCCCACCCACCCATCTGGAGGAAGAATGTGTGATTGTTAAGACCAAGGTTAATATTACCCTCACATAGATGATAGGGCTCTAGGGATGGGTATATTATCCCCAGGTGATGGTGGTAAGGCCAAGGATAGGTATATTAGCCCTAGAAGGTTTTAGGTTGGAATAGTCATCATGAAATGCTCAGAAACACCCCAGTATTGGATAAATTAGGTATGTACCATTATTGGTGGTGAATTTGGTCATTAAGTTTAGCATTTGTTTATGAATTTAGTTATAAATTTTTTTAAGGGTTATATTTTTTACTACCAACTAGATCACTTCTGAATGAACTATTTATGGACTAATTTTTTTTAGGTACACCGTTTATGGTGTACTAAGAAGTTATACTCACACCCTACTTAGGTCTCCATGGAACATGTGTACCCAGAAATATTCTCCTTGATTTCAGGAACATGTTTAGGGAAAGGTCTTGATTCTCATTTTTTGTTTGGACCTCTAGGTTTCAGCATGGTATTTTAGACCAATCTAGGACTCAAGACCATTTATAGGTTTCTTCTAATTCTTTATTTTAGGTTTAGCTATATGACTACCTATTATGTATAGTATAAATTCCATTTATTACAATATGGTTTATTTTTATTATTATTTTCAATTACATGTGTGTCTAATTTCATCTTATATGGATGATATATATGATTGTAATTATTTCCCATAGTTTCTTTATTATAATATGTGATTATAATCTCCCCACTATACCTCCATATACCTCCACTACTAGTCAGTAGGATTCGTAATATGGGGAGGAACTCTCGAGGTATTATATCATTTCTCAGTTCTGGTCATCAGTCAATGGTCTTGGGTGATGGGACATTATAATAAATCACTTCAATTCATTATTTTTTATCAAGAAAAATTCACTTGTAATAATTAAAATAATTAATTGATTGATTGATTGATTTTTTATCATAATGTCTATATGAATATCCTTGGAGAAAACTAACTTATGATGTATCGTGGAAAATAAATGGTTTTACCAAGGTTTATATATAATTACACGGAATTATTTGGGAATTTATTAATTTTAAAAACTTTATTACATAGTCAACACATTAGATTTAAATAATTTAATTATTTTTTTAATGATAAAATTATTTATTCTTTATGTACTTTTATTTTTTTCAGAGTGGATGAATATAAATCATGTGCTAATGAGCTAAAAATATTATTTTTCACTAACCATGTATCCCATAAGAATTATTTGGAACATGGAATGTATCTTGGTTGAGATACACAACTTATACAAATGAGATACACATTGTGTGGCAAACTTGTTGTGTGTTCATGTGACCTATCATATTACCAACCATGCACTTAAAACATAGATATTAATATGTGACACTACATATACACTAGATATATGTTCTATATCTCATTAATGTTAGAGTTTTTCAGCCTCATGTTGTGTATTCTACATATTTAACCACACATTTTGTTTGAATTTCACTCCCAAAGAGTGTAGACGTCATAACATGTATGTCCTCTAGACATCATGTGGTCTAACAGACCATGATCCATGCTGGACCAGTCAACATGTTGTGTGTGTTAAATGCACCACATGTTATTTACTATATGCAATTTCATGTATCCCACAACATTTATGGGTTTAATGAAACTCGGTACATGGAATTTACTTTCGGTCACATTCCATGTATCCCTTATTTATCAGCAATAACCATTAACACCTCATGATGACATCACCGATCATTATTCAACTATTCTTAATTTGTATAAGACTATATTAAACTTAAACAAAGAATACTAATAAATCTGAAACATTTTAATTAAAATTTTATCTAAATAATTAATATTTTAGAAAAAAGGATAACAACAATTGTATATAATCAATCAACAAATAATCAATAATTATAAATTATCATGTTAACACCCTAATACCATTTGAAGGTTTTGTGTGCTATAGAAATGTAAAAACAAAGGTAATGCTATAGTAAATAATTTCCATGTCTTATTAATATTAATTTTTTTTAAAGGTTGGGGGTAAAGCCTCATATTATTATTAAATCAAAGAAAATACCTCTTTTAACTGGGTAGAGGGAGACCCATTACATAGCCCGAAGTCCCAATGGGCTTGTAGCCCATTATATAGCCCGTAGGCCCAAATGTTTTGCCAAAGGCCCATTCTATGAATAGTAACCCGGCTGCTATAGTTCCCGCTGCTGCTATAGTGCCCTGCCGATGCTATAATATCCTGCCACTGCTACAGTCCCTGCCGATCAACAGTACCACCACTGCTACAGTATCACTACAGTACTCCAATAGTACCTGCGCCCCATGGGTTTTGAACCCCCATTTTTCAGGTAGGATTACGGGGTGCTTACCACTAATCCAAACCCCAACTACATATCTTATTAATATAAATTAATCATATTTTATATAGTAAAATTTATTATAAGAATATTAGGTAATTTTTCATTGAAAGGAAAAGGTTTTATTTCCAACCAAATTGGGTTTTCATGCATTATATAGATCTAAATAAAATATTTATTTACAAAATATAGAAAAAAAATTCAAAAAAGAGATATTTTTTTAATTAATCATGTTAAAATTATCTTAGGATGAATTTTTGATAATATTATAAAAAATATATTTTTAAATGAAGAGTGAAAAATACATATTTTTATTGGAAACTAAAAATTTTTTCAAGTTTATAAAAAATAAAATTCCATTTTATATTAGTTTTAAGATTTTATTAATTTAATTTTATTAAATGTAATTAAAATTAATTTCACTGGAATCATAATTATTCTTCAAATAGTTATAAAAACATTTTTATACTTAAAAGGGATTTTTTCTGGAATGTTTTTTTCGTTATGTTTTGCGAGTTTTATTTTAAAATAAAATTTTTTTGATTATGTGAATTGAATTATATAAAATATATCTCATATTCAGAATAATAATAATTAAAATTATGTAATAATCTTAAATTAAATATTGTTCTTAATGAATAGAAAAAACTCTAAAAATCTATTACCACAGTTATGGTTGAAACAAATTCATTGTGGAGTAAAACTAAAGTGATGAGGGTTAAAATGAACTATAATTTTTTTTAATTCTATTTTATAACCATATTTATACCCTATATTATCTCATATTCATAAATGGTCCATTTTGGATCTATTTTTCTTATGTAATACAATAATATTTTTTAATATTTTTATAATTTTTGAGGGTGTCGTATCCCCCACTAATAAAAGGACACCTCATCTCCTATTATATCCACACTTTAAGAGGATTTTGTTTCAGCCAAAAATTACTCCAATACATTCCTTACATCCCTCAAAATTTCCTAAAAGCTTTATTGTTATCATAAAACCAACCTAATAAGTCTTTATGTGTAAACCTAAATAGATTGTTCGAATGAAAGGTATAGTTCTAAATTGAGTGTTTTCACTTTATTTATTTTCCTACATCCTTAAAATATTATTCCTCCATGCGTAAATAATAAAATTATGTATCATATGTCGATATGGTATTATTTTAATTTAATAACCTATATCCAACTCCTTCCATAAAAAGATAAATGAAACCATTATTCCTTTGTATGGCGGACTACCGCCTAACGAATTGAAGTAATTCATTTTCCATCACTGCCACTCACAGATGGTAATAATGATGTATTTAAGGTTTATATATGATATTCATGACATTAAACAATTTTTTAAATATAATATATCATATTTTACTTACCTTTCTATCCATTGAAAAATGATAGTGTATTTTGTGCATACGTGTGGATTACCACATCCATAAAGAAATGTTATTAGTTTTTTTTAACACATCACGTATATAATATATATATTTGTATTTAAATGAATAATATTATATTTATTATATAATTATAATTTTTTAAATATATAATTATTCCTACCTTCTTTCTATCATATTCTTTGAAAAAATAAAATATTATTCATGCATGCATACGGCCTCCCATCTTCAGATTATAATGTAGTTCATTTTTCATAACCACATTTCATGGTTCGTTTTAAAATCATAAATAATTTATAAAAATGATAATTATTTCACGATTATTTTTCTTTAGAAGATGTAATAATGAACCCTTTTCACCATAGTCTACCTACTGAAGTCATTTTGTACATATAAGCTAAATATCATCAAAACATATGACGTTAATTTAATTGATTAAGTAATTGTATATAACATGTTAAATTTAAAATATAAATGGAATAATAAAATTAAAAAATTATCTAAGGAAAATAAATAATTAACATAATTTTATTATTCAGGAATATAAATAACTTACATGATGAGTTGGACTAGATGTAAGGGACACATTAACTTAAAAATCATTTAAAATATTTTCAGGATTTATTTTCTAACTATTTTTCTCTTATTTACATATTCTTAAATTTACTTTATTGATCCATTGATAAGGACATAAATTAATTATAATGTAAATTATATGTCACTTTTAACTTTCTTTAAAAAAATTCTAAAGGAATATTTTTATGTACTTTTTATGGAATTTTTTTGACAACAAAAGGATAAAGAAATATTATATTTTAATGTATACGACATCAAAAATTTTCTGACCACCAAAACTATTATTTGATGTTTGGATTTCTTTATAGGATTTAATTTTTTCTTAAATAAAAAACCATACTTCCCTTTTTTTAGTATTTTAAAAAATAGTTTTAAATGGATTGGATATTTCAATATATGGATATGTTTTTATTTTGGGTGAAAAGAATATTTTTATGAGTGTAATAATGAAAATTAATGATTTAATATATTTGGGTTAATTTATAGTTCATGGGAATTTTTTATGATTATGGTTGATTTTGATATATCTCATTTTAATATATGATACTGATATAGATCATGATAACAGCTGATCCCAATATTTCTCTCCAATGTATTGGGTAAACGGAAGGAGTTAACGGCTTAGGTTTATCCTAATATATTGTTGAAATTTACCAGGTAGGTTATTTTATTTTTAAGTGTGATTATAAAAGTGATATGAATATTATAACCAAATTTACATAAAATATTTATCTATTATTGTTATTAGTTTTTATATAAATCTTATGATTTCATATTGTAAGATAATGTGATTAAGTTTAATGTGAAATTTATACTACTTCTTAAGGGTAAAATGTATAACTTTTTGAAAAAATTTCCATGCGTTTCTCATGATTTAAAAGAAAATTTTTTTAATTTGATATTTCCTTTAATATTTCTTATGAAATGTTTTATGAAAATACTTGTGCAGTGATGTTGATTTCTTGGGTAACAAAATGATTATTTTGATCCAAATTTTTATTTTGAAAAAAGAAAATCTTATAAATATTCATGGAATAACAAGTTTCTTTATTTATATTTTATATATTTCTTACTGAAATTTTTTTCTCTTCATACATTTTTTAAAAAAATACTTGGTTTTATGGATGAGTATGGATAAGGATGAGGTAAAGATACAAATTTTGACGATATGTTAGGAAAAGAACACTTTTTATTTCTGAAAAGTTTTATAATGTGGTAAAAATGGATACTGAGTAGAAGTTTCCACCTTCTGATGAAATATTTATTTATGTAATTTTGATGACCAAATTCTCTAAAAATATAGACCATAATGTTCCTACAAATTTGAGAGAGTAAATTATTGACTTAAAACCCAATATTATGTAATCTTTAAGGCCCTTTACTTATAAAAAATGCCTAATGGCCAGTTTCTATGTGGTTTTTTTATAATTAATGATAATCCTGATATTTACATGATGAATATATTGTTCTATGTATTGGACTCGATGAAATTTCAAAAGGAATTTTAGCTTTTCCATTGGTGGATGGGCCATTTTTAATTTCAAGAACCAATGTGAGGTTCCAAGGGATTCAATGTCAATAAATGATGTTTTTAGACATAGTTTATGTTTTAGTGGATGTCCTGAGGTTTAGGTAAAACACTATAGGAATAATGAATGGACAAACTACTAAAAAAAATTACTATGATTTTTACATGATGTGTAATGGTTTTATGGAGTTCATCTCGACAAATTCACAACATGCAAGATTAGGAGATTTCCCAAGGAATACATGACATATATTTATTACACATCGTGAAACTATTACATGATGTGTAACAATTACATGCCATTTAATATGTGGTAATCCTTTTTGAAAAGGTAAATATAGACCTGAACCCCCATTTCTTCATGTATAGAAGGGAACCCAATCATAAGAGCCTCCTCCCCTCTCATAGGGTCTTATGATCGCCTCTATCTAGTACTTAATTTTAACACTGTTAGATGTGTTGGAAGACTTTGGTTAAGTGATTCACTCCCCTTTCTTCCTTTCTTCGATTATATCTCAATCTTAGGCATTTTTTTGTGTAAGATAATATGCCCAATTTTCTAGGAATTTATCAAATCCTTTTATTTATCTTATTTTTTCTCTATTCAATTATTGATATTGGATGAGTGAAGCATTCTTGGTATGTGTTAGGTGGTCTATAGATTTTCCCTCAAAGTTTCATCAATTTATAATTTATGTCATTGTGTTACTCACTGGTAATTCTGTGTGATGCCTCTAAATGTGAAATTTGTGATGTTGACCCTAATTCCTAGAACTAAATAAATGTTTCCATTAAATTTCACTGTTGTAGGTTTCTCACCTCAACATGGACCACCCCCTTAGGGTGTTTTAATAAAATGCCTTAATAATTAAGAAATTGTTTTCTAAAAAACCCACTCATGGAGGTGTTAAATATTATAAAATAAGAATGGAGTAATTAAATATCTTGATTGAGATGAGAAATAAATACACATACCCACTAGGTATTTCCCTTTTGAACAAACCACCGCATAAGGGGTTTTTGTTTTTTATGATTGAACGTATAATTTCTATTAAATATATATTGAATGGAAAGACCTTGTCATGTGAAATTTTTCTAATTTTTATTTAATACTTGGGATGGTAAATTAATTTGGTAAATTTTTTATGGAATTATTAATTTAATGGAATTTATTATTCTTTAATGGAAATGGTAAATGGGCATGACCCTCTTAAATTTTACATGAATGGTGGTGTGGAATATTTATAAACATGGAATTACTATTTTTTAAAATCCAAATGAATAAATGAACCATAAATTCATTGATAGTTCCCACTCAACTCCCAAAAATTTACTTTTCTCAAAAATAAAAAAGAAACAATCTGTGGTAACACCTTGAGCGATACTCGGGTTCCTCTTTACAGAACTCCTTGGATGGGCTCATAGGTTGTTAAGACTGTATCATGCCTTGAGAAATACTTGGGTTTCATTTTAAAAAAAATACAAGGATGGGATAATAGGTTACTTGATTTATACTACTCTATGAGATATACTTGGATTCTTTATAGGATTCCTTGGACGACCACACCGAGCAGATATTTTAATTACCCATGATCGATATCGATTCCCTAGGGGAGTTACCTTGGAGGGTCTTAGGGGAGTTATGGTTATACCCATCCATAAGATATACATGGTTCCCTATGTTTTATTATAAATAAGGGATAATAGGTCAATGCCATTATATCATATTGAGATTGATGCTTGTGGTTTAACATTTTAGATCTCCTTGGAAGGACTCTTTTAGTGGTGGGTAATTATAGTGCTCCTAGTGTGATACTAATGATTCATCTTTATAGATCACTTGGGATGGTACTAGGATACATTTGGTTTAAGAAACTTAATTCCATTTTTTAATGATATAAGTAATTTTATTTATCATATTTAAGGATCCATCCTCCAAACTAAAGAACAATCTTGGGTTCATTCTATGTCTGTATTCAGCCTTTGATGGCCAAGTGTTTTCCTTATGGAATACACCTGGAAATTATATATCTATACATACCTATTTCTATACACATAGATTTCATTTTTTTAGGATGACCATAGTTTGAGATATTATAGACTAGTTTAAAGCAAGTACGGTCTACTAGGTGACCCTAAGGATGCTAAACCAACTTGTCTACTTTTATTTTTTTACTACTTTTCCTGTTATACATATGCACTGCTGTATTTTATATTCACAGAATGGATATATTTAGACACCATTGGGGGTGGTCTACTAAGTATATCTCACACCCTATTTGGGATTCCATTTCATAGGGGTACTCAAAAAGACCTCATGTTTTTAAGAACATCTTTACAGATTATTCTCGTGTTGTTCATTTTTACATGGGATCTTAGGAGCATAGGACTAAGTCGAATCTCAAGATTCTCAAGAAGTTAGCCCATGGGTATTTTTTTCATTTTTATTATACCTGTACCATACTGTATTGTATCACCAATTTTGGGTTTACTACTTGTGCATCGTAGCATCATCATGAAATGCATGCATGGCTATATATTTGGCATTGGCCACAATTTCTTATTCGGTTATTTTATTATCTTACACTTCTGATTTATTTATTTACACCGCTTATGTTATCAATTGATTTATTCTCTCTAATACCATTTTGATACTATGGTCATGAGGGTATAGTCTCCCACCGTACCAACATTGGACCATCACTACTAGTTGTAACCCTCTAGCATATTGGGAGGCATGCTTGAGGCCATGCGACCGACAGGTCTGGCTACTACATATAGAGTAAGTTAGGAAATGACATTATAGAGTATTATGAAAGATATTTTGTTTCCTTTTGTCTTACTATTTTGGGATATTATATTGGATATAGGGAATGTTTCATATCTTGGTAAATATACATTTTTGGGAGTGATCGACCAATACACAAAAAAAAAAGACCAGGTGTCCAGGGATTGGACCATTGTTCATGTTATTCATTATATTAGTGGATTGGAATTTCACCTTGAGTTATTGGTGCACATTATAATCTTACTAATTTGTGACATTTAAAGTATTTTTCCCTTGGACCGATATGGAAATGAAGTAGCACTACATGAATCATTATAAGAATATATATATATATATATATATTCACATTCCACGTATATTCCATGACATGTAGGTTGCATTGCTTGACTTCTTGATAACTCGTTGGATGTGCCTTGTGTGTTTTAATAGAATGCTTATTTTGAACACATGTTATAGTGATTATATAGAATTCTTGTTGATATAATATGATAATTTGAATTATTTATAATTCCTAAATATTTTCCATTTTTAGGTTATTAATTAATATGCTTTTCCTTTATATTCCATTCTTCTAGGCTTTCCTATTTATATTCATTAATTTAATACTTGTGATAACATATATTGAAATAATTATGATATTTGATTTTTTATTAAAGTACCAACATCAACCTAAATGGTGTTTTTCCATATATCTTGATGGTGAAAAATTAAATAACCAATATAGACATGTTTGATCCATGAACCATTGGTTTCATGGGATGAAACATATTGGTTATGATTAATGGGGATCCAATTCAAAATCTAAAGTGCATGGGCGCTTAATAAATTGGGAAATGGTAAGCCATATTACCATAAACAATTTTATGAAATTATATACCAAGAGACCATTGTATAAATATAGAAGATGTTAAATTTTGATATTAAATAAAATGGTTCCCTTAGAAAGTATTTCAACTCTATCACTTGGGCATTTTAACCCATAACACTATATTCCTAAATTCTTAATTGGACCCAACTTAGTCAGTTGGGGCATGTTTCTTATGAGATAAACTTGACTCGACCCAAGTAGGTCAGACATGTTTCTTTGTGCTTATGATATAAACCCTATAATGGTATAATTGAATATTAGATTAATTAACAGGGCCCTCGTAGGTTGTCATATCTTTCATGCCTTAGTAATTAACCCCCCCCCCCCCCCCCCCGGAGGTATGTTTATGGTATATAGGGTTGGTTATTTAAAGATTTCATAACCACCTATATGGGCTCATATATATATGTATGGTGAAATATTACTTGCCCAATCCTATTTTTTATTTATAAAAAACGTTTTATCTACTTTTGAGTCTTACTTATATGAGGAGTTAGTTAATTAAAATTAAAATTACACCCTAAAGGGTGTTTTCTACTAAAGATTGGAATTGACATTTTCTTTAACTAAACCTAATTGCGAGAAAATTATGGATAGTAAAATGAAGAAAAGAAATTTATGTCATAGCTTTTCTAAAATTTGATAGGATAAAAACTAAATAAATAATTCTTGAAATTAATTTTGATAAAACTTTACTATATTGTTTTGAGGAATTAGATAAATAAAATAACAAGATTTTGCCTTATGACTGGTACTTTATGTTTAATTT
The DNA here is from genome assembly GCA_963277665.1 of Viscum album. NCBI lineage: Eukaryota > Viridiplantae > Streptophyta > Magnoliopsida > Santalales > Viscaceae > Viscum > Viscum album. The sequence goes on from OY728137.1 coordinate 1,106,211,883, forward strand.
GAACCTTGAAAAGTTTAAATAATTAATTTTGAATTAATTTAAATCCTTAAAATTAAACTTTAGGTGGTGTTTTTATCTTTGACCCCATATAAGATTAGTTTAATATTTTTGATAAATTTTTAATTAGAGGGGGAATGTGAGTATTTCTTGTAGGCTTCTTATTCTTCTATATATTGAACCTAAATGATAGGTGGTAGGGCCCAGTAACTTTTTTAGGTGTGACCTATTGGTAGGATTAATGATTTATACTTTAGAAAGGGTCTAACCTAAGGTATCTAGAACCCTTATAAATTTAAATAATTTCTAATTGTTCTGATGATCATTCTATCATGTGGAATTGTTCGGGTGTCGTTTTTCCTGTGTAGGAATATTAGTCTCTAAAACGAAACATTATTCTTGATAGATGGAAATTTATCAAGTTTACCCATGTTATGGGAGTGAGTATCGAGAAATTATTAGTTTAGAAAGTTAGACATTTTCAGGGCATGGTTGTCCACCTAGTGGGTTGTGAGACCCCTCTTCCTTTTCATCAGTGTTGGATGACTCGACAAGTTTTTGGGAATTTTGTAGTCATACGGAATAGTATGAATCTAGTAAAGTTCCTCTTAAGAGCCATCAGATATTGGGATGAATATGGATAATGATCATGTGGATATTATCAAGTATGTGTAGTTTTTCTTGTAAAATCTTAGCCTAGTATTCATTGATATACACAGTACCAATCGAGTTGATAAAAATGGTTCAACAATCCATCTAAGTTCAGTGATATTAATTTAAGCCTTTAGATGTTTCTCTTTCTTCATAGGTCATATTTAGTGTGGAGTGACCTAGACATTGAGATGTTGAGTTATCATATTGTCGAGGGATGTTGTTGTAGAAACGACCATGTGTTGTCACACTATCAGTCAGTTTGGTTTGGCTTATGTTCCCAATACTCTAGTGCACATAGTTATTACTCATAAAGAGTCTCATGCATGCATCTAAAGTAAATCTAGACCAGTGAATTAGTGAGTGGCTATTCTATCTCTCTTTTTAGTTCATCGCTTGATAAATCATGTTGGACATGTGTAGTAACCACGGTCAGTGGTCAATAGAGCATGTCTCATGGAAGAAGTCATGTTTTTAGTGAATCTAATGATATGGACAGTCATAAGGTAAGAAGCATAACATTTATCATTAAAAAGTGTTTCATTCCAAGTAGGAGGATAATGTACAAGGAATACCATTAGGAAATGATCAATCTCGATTTTGAATGACCATGGGGGTAGTAAGTTTTGTAACAAGTCAGTGTTGGCAAAGAAGCACGATGATGATGTGGTTGTTTGTGCACACAACCTTTGAGAAATATTATTGGTCCAGGAAGGATTCTGGTGTTTATATAGAAATAATTATGAGATGCCTCAGTAGTGAGGGAATCATGGTCCAGTAGTGCTGATACATCTGTAAGAGTAGTTGAAATATTCAAAGGAAGTCGACTAAGGATGGTTAGACTATCCTTTCTATTTTATAGTTGGTTATGGTTGTTCAAAACCCTTATTGATCACTTCATCTTGGATATTATGTATTTATCTCAAGTATTATTATAAATTATTGATATCCTTTTAGTGTACTCTTTTTTTAGTGTTTATCATGTCCCCTATATTTAATATGCCTAAACTATACTGAGATAGCATCATTTATATACTGATCTGAAGAAAGAAATTAAATGTCGTTAGGCATGATAAATAAACTCCATGGGAGTTGTGATTATGTAGCGTGGTATCTTAGAGGCACGGTTTTTCCTAAATAAAACTTGGGTTCACATGTACTAACTCCTTAGATGTACTCACGAACAACAGTTTTTTCCTTTTTATTTGAACTCAAGTTGGATACTGCTTTAGGCTCAGTCAATGTTCTAAAAATGTGGATGTTTTGTCTTTGTATCGATGTCTCATTTTTAAACACTCATTACGGACTACCATGGATAATAACCTTAGACTCAAGTTGATTATTCCAAGGTTACCCCAAACTCTGGTCAGGCTTGAATTATATTTTTTAAGGGTAATGATCCATGTCTTCTAGATCAAGTATACACCCAAGTTCATACTAAAGCATTAAAATTTTAATGAAAATGTGAAGTTTCGTCTAGGATATGTCATTGGGGGTAAAACAAGTGCTTCTCTAGAGGTGTTTTATTTGAATGCAGTGTGACTTAGGACAAGGTTTCATGTTTAGTTTTTAATACAATGATATTATAATATGTGAATTTTATTATAATTGGTATCCATAAGTTTCTCTACTTGTTTTCTTTTCTCTCAAGTAATTTGGTTGGTGATGAACTGCTTATGGACCATCATCAGGATTTGGTGAGTGTAAAGTGAGATGGTAGAGGATTTTTATTGAATATTCAAATCAACTATACTAGTGAGGTATATTTTAATACTATTATTTAATCAAACTAAAAATCATTCCAGATCATCATTATAATGTTTACAACATTATTTGATAGGAAATTATGATAGTGGGGAGTATTGTGGCTCGGAATCATTCATTAAAATGACAGAACCTACGGAAGGAAGAACCATGGGGTAGTTAAGTGAATATATTACAATGTTATCATGTCTCGGGTTATACATGATTGGGTAAAAACCGTATTGATGTTTTTGTTTTGAATTCGAGCATTGACACAAGATTTTATGGTCTATGTACCATATGCATAAAGTGATGTTTGGAGGTGCGTTGGGTGTTTCGAAATGAAATGAATCTGTTTAAATGTAAATTTATTTCCCATGTAGGTTGGTGTTGTTATTGTTATTCCCTAAGGATTCCTGAGAATGAGAAGTTTTTAGGTGTATAGATTTTAGAATTCTGCATGTGGGACCGAATCTAATTTCCAAATGAATTTGAGTTTTCAATTGGTGGATGGGTCATTTTGAATTTCGGGAACTAAGGTGATGTTTCAAGGGTTTGAAAATCCATAAATGATGTTTTAAGATGTATTTTATGATTTTATTGAAGTGTTAGGGGTTTGGTAAAACACCGCAGGAAGAATGGGTGCTCAAACAGCTAAAAATAGCTCATGCATGTTTTACACATCATGTAAAACATTTACATAGTGTATAATGGTTTCAAGGTGTGAGACTTGGTGGATTCACAATTTGTAAGCTCAAGGAATTTCCCCAATTTATAAATGTTGTGTATCTATTACTCATCATGAAACTATTACACGAAGTGTAATAATTACACAATGTGTAATAATTAAACAACATTTAATAATTACATGTCATGTAATATGTGGGGATCCTTTTTTAAATAAGGGTAAACAAGGGCCCATCCCCTCATTTATTCACACATAATAGGGAACCCTATCGACCATGCCTCTTCTCCTATCCTAGGGTCTTATGAATCTCCTTCATTTGGAACCTGATTCGAACTCTTTCAAATGCATTGGAAGCCTCTTGTAAAGTGATCCACTCCTCTTTCTTCCATTCTTCAATTCTATCACCATCTATAATGTTGTTTTGGTGTGAGGTAGTACACACAATTTTCAAGGTGTTTTTCAAATACTTCAATTTATCTTTTTTATAATTTATTCAAATCTTGATATTGTATAAGTTAAGCATACTTGGTATGAGGTAGGCAGTCTATATAATTTCCCTCAAAGTTTCATCGATGTATAATTTATTCCATTATGCTACTCACCGATAATTCCATAAGAAATCTAAAAATGTGAGATTACTTATGTAGACCTTATTGCCTTGAATAAATAAATTTTTACAAAAAAATTCATTTTTAGATGTTTCTCTCCTCAATTTTTACCACCCCCTTAGGGTGTGATCTTAAAATTACTTAATAATTAAGAACCAATTTCTAATAGAACCACTCACTGAGGTGAGTTTTCTTATAAAATGATAATATATTAATTAAATGTAATTATTGCGAAACAGAATAGATATACTTCCCCACCCTCTCTTTCCCTTGTGTCTAAACCACCTCTTAAGGGGTTTTGGTTTGGGTTATTCTTCAATGTATAATTTCCATTAAATATAAATTTAATTGTAAGATATTATCATGTTAAATTTTATAAATTGTGAATTAAGTCTTGGGCTAGTAAATGAATATGGTAAAAAAATTATGGCATGACTAAGTGTATGTCCTTTACTATTATTTAATGGAAATGGTAAATGGGTGTGGCCATAAAAAAGTGTACATGACTGGTGATATGGAATGTTTATAAACATGTCCTTTCTATTTGTTTAAATTCAAATGAATAAATGAATTATGAATTCCTTGATCGATACTCAGGTTCCACTTTATATAATTCCTTGTATAATCACATAGTTTATTGAGATTATATCATAAATTAAGCGATACTTGGGTTTCCTTTTTATATAATACCAAGGATGGGATGATATATTATTTTATTTATACCACACTAGGAGAGACACTTGGATTATTCATAAAATTTTTTAAATGGGCTCATCGAGAAGATGTTTTACTAACCCATGAGTGATACAAGTTCCCTAGGGGAGTTACCTTGGACAGGCTTAGTGGACATTATGGTTATACTAGGACATGAGAAAAACTTGGTCCCCAATTTTGTATACCTAATATAGTCTTATAGGGATATGTATTTATACTACATCGAGACTGATACTTGGGATTACTCTTTATGGATCTTCTTGGATAGAATCTTATGGTAATGGATAATTATATTGATCCTGGTGTGATACTTTGGATTCCTCTTTATGAATCACCTTGGAAATGCATAGGATGCCTTTTGATTAAGAACCTTAATACCTTTTTTAATGACCTAAGGGAGACTAGTTTATCAAATTTAAGGATGTTTGTTCCAAGTTAAAGAACATGAATGGGTTCGGTCAATGATTGTATACAACCTTTTATGAAAAAGTTTTCTCCCTATTAAATTCACTTAGAAATTATATATGTATAAATATATATACATATTCATATACATTATATTTGTATAGGTTGATTGTGGTTAAAGATATTCTAGCTTAGGTCGAAGCAGGTATGGCCATCCATGTGCCCCAAAGGATCTTGAGTCGACTTATTTACTTTTATTTATTTACTGATTTACCATTCTTACTTGTAAAATAGTATATTTTATAAACCTATATAGGATATCTTTGGACACTAATGGTGGTTTTCTACAAAGTATATATCACACCGTATTCGGGCCACCATTGCACTAGGGTACCTGAATAGACAACTTTTCTGTAGGTTCAGGTTTATGGATTATTCATGTGTTGTTCATTTTTACAAGGGAGCTTAGAAGCATAGGACTGAGCTGGAGCTTTGGATTCTCATTGAGTTATACCTTGGGGATTTTTTTTTTCATTTTAATCATACATGTATTATACAATATTTTGTCACTTTTTTAGGATGACTTCCTTTTCATTGTAGCATCATCTATACATGCATTGATGGTTGTATATTTGGCATTGGCCACATTTTCTTAATCTTTTATTTTATTATCTTCCATTGCTATATATTTATTTATACTACTTCCACTATCAATTGATTTATTCTCTCTTATACCATTGTGCTACCAGTTCGAATACTATTTATAGAGTAAGTTGGGATAGTAAATTACAATAAAAATCATTTTGAAAAATAAAATAAAATCAAATATTAATAGAAAAAACCCAGAATAAACAAGAGAGTATCCTTTGACATATAATTTATAGTCAACTTATTTAAATAAATAATTACCTTTCCTTGGATTCTTTCTTCATTTTTGATGATAAGGTGAAAAACTATTATCATACCATTGATACTTCATAATAATAAAGGGTATATTACTACTAATGATGATTCGTACATATTTTGGGACCTCTTGTCATCATTATATAATCCTCTAGGTGGTAGCGCAAAGTAAACTAATGATTATGGTGATCGTTGCTGATCGCAACAGAATCCTTCAAGGTGAGAAGGAATAATTATGATGAATTAGAATTGATTTTAATTATTTATAGCGTTCTAGAGGATGAAATATCTTGGAATTAATATAAAACACTGTAAAACTAATTGTGCACAATTATTAGAGAGTGGCAAGAGTTTCTTAAAATTTCATAATTTGTCTAAATAGAGATAGGGTCTGAAAATAATAATCGCATGATGTCTCCAATTATTTTCTTAATACCCAACAAACCCCATGTATAAATAATAATATAATTATTATTATTTACTTCACATGAGCAAACTCAAGGATAGAATAACTATTATTTCCTTGAATAAATTATTTTATATTTATTCAAATAATATTTAATATAACATTTCTTGTTAGAAAATTAAATTGAGTTCTCCAATCGACCTCTATATTTATCACACCTTGAAAAATGATTATTTATTTAATTAAATAAATACCACTACATTATTCCCCAATAAATAAATAAATATTATATTCACAAAACTAGTGAATGCATTTTTATTAAATATTTTTATAACCAAATAAATAAATATTTGTTACTCTATGAATAATCCAGAATAAATAAATATTATATACTCAATTAATTAAATAAATAAATACTTGATTAATAAATATTTTTTAAATATTCAGCTCATATATATATTCTCTCTAAGAGAAAGTGATTGAATATTTTTTATCAAACTAAAATGAATAATTATTAAACCATGTATTTGAATAATAATTATCCAACATTTTAAATTATTATAGATTTTAATTGAAGTTTTGAATACAGTTAGTTTGTGACCCTCTAGGCCACTTTCTCAATGGAAATTAGCTACACCACCTAAAGTACAAGGTTAACATCTAAAAACACTCTATGGATCCATAGATAAAGAAGTTAATTTCATAGTGATATAAAACCTCCTATGATCATACACTGACTAATTTAATATATTTGTCTCAATATCTCTAATCAAGTAGGTTTCATGCTGGTTTCATCAACTTGTGTGCTTAGTGCCTCTTTCTTTGACTTTCTAAAAATGAAATTGTCAATATAAATCCATGTTCCTAGACTTAATTAGATAGTATCATTCCCATAAAAGGGCCTAAGACTCAACTTATATTAAATAAAGAAAGGGACAAATCCTTTCTCACATTATTCATTAATATAATATTACTCGTGATGCACCCAACATATCATACCACTCTGTGAGAATATATCGACATAGTTCTCATCAATAAATTATAATACATAACCCATAATATTCATTGATAATAATATTAAAGTCTATTATTCATTACACACCTCCATGGATTGGAATATCCAATGAAGTGTATAAATGTGGATATCCAATTGTTGGGTCAAGTTATCATAATCCCCTTCTCTAAAGATTACCATGGGTGTACACCATGAGAAAGTGTTATAAAATCTTATGTGTATCCAAACCCAATTGATTATATCATTTTTGTCACATAAAATGATATCATCGGACTATGGAACATATATTTTAGAATATTGTCATGGAACTTATAAGTTCTAATCTTAACAGGGAACTATTATGATTGTTCAGTGTGAAAGTTACCCATAATACATTATCACATACTATTCCACAAAAAAAATAATCATTATGTGATAAGAAATTTATTAATATTAAAAAAAATATCATTAAAAATAAAGTAAATATAATTTGGTTCTAGGGAACTAACTCCAACACAACATCAGTTTTCATAAAAACCGATGTCGAAACCAAATTAATTTTTAAAAAATATATATATTAAAATACATTACCACATGACTATAATTATAAATCTAGTAGAAAAAATAGTAAAAAATAGAAAATTGGAGATAAAACTTGATGAAAACTTTAATACAACATCATTTACCAAGATAATACACATTAAATAAAATTTTATATATATATCTAGAAAATAATCAGGTAAATAAATTAGTATGAAAATAATCTTGAAAGGTTGTTTTTAACACCCCCCAAATGCACATCATAAAATATACAAGGTAAGAAAAAATTAAAACATGAGTATTATTTCCTCCACAAATAAAAGAAAGAAGGAGGTGTCCAAAACTCACAAATAGTGTGAACCTTCAATGAACACAAATGGACATGCATAGTGTATAACCTGTGAGAGATCATGTGTAGTCCCTTTTACAAGACCTTATATTCATGAAAATGCATATAAGACTTTCTCTAAACATGAGGTGGCTTTTAAATGAGTTTTTCTAGATAACACAACTTGTCAATTGATGGGAACATGACAAAACATCCAAAAATACTTGTAAAATAATGAGAATAAATGAAAATTTTGAAATACTTTCTTAGTCATAAATATTTATTAGAAACACCCATGTGGTTCTCAAGAAAATGTGGAATCCATATAAACATTTCCACCTTTTGGGGAACGATCCCACAGACATATCACCTTCATCGTAAGAAGGGTTTTAGACATGTCTAGTCGATCTCGCACTGCCCCTTCTACTCCAAACAAAAATAGATGGGTTGTCCAAGAAAATTATCATGCATCACCCACAAGACCCATTATTGGTCACATGACACGCCACCAAGAGGGAGAGTGATTTTCTTAGACAACAATTTTATAGTTTCATGATATCCCCATCCCTTATAAAATAAATAAAGAAATAAAAATGGAAATTATGGGAGTTTATCATGAGGTGAAGATACGTGGATTTTATGAAAATGGTGTTGAACACCCCGAGCAATCTACATTTATCATGCAAACCCCCCCCCCCCCAAGCCAGAATGGTCCTACAAGATGCATTATCATGTCAAATAAATTTCATTAATTCCCCCTGGGAAGCCACCTTCGTCTCGTAAAAGATCACAGACAAGTCATATTACATTACAATAAATCCTTTTAGCAGGCATCCTGATCTCAATAAGGCCCACTAACATGTCATCCTGACCTTGTGGAAGTCCCTTAACATGTCCATATGGTTAGAAAAAATCCTTTTGATCAGAAAAAATCTAATAAATGGTGTGTTGAAGGGTCATTCTTGCAGTTTTTAAGAATCATGCAACCCCCCTGAATGGCCCATAGTTGGATCCTGTGAAGCATGTAACACTAAAGATATTGGCTGAATCCAGCTTAAATCTACAACATAAATTCCACACAAGGAAGTTTATAACTGATGTGGAGAGGCATATAAAGCCCTCCCCAGCATCCAAAAAAGAAATTGTAGGCAACCAAGAATCAGTACATCCATGTATCATAATGGATTTCCCAAAGAGTAAAATCTTGTGATCATAAGGGTTTTCCACTATGTAAAATCAAGGGAATAGCCTAAGGGATCACGAGGCATGTATAATCACTCTATATGTTCACTTGAGATAACACGGAGGAATTTTGGCATGAAATATGATTTATGAAAAGAAGGTCCCTTATATCTGTTGAATCACTTGAAACCAAAAAAATATTTCAATATAAAAATCTAAGTCAAATATGAAATAAAAGATTAGATAAAGACTAAAAAATGGGAGACTTATGAAAAGAACATAGATTATTTTCCTCATGTGCTTCGCATGACTCATCCAAATACTCTGACATCACCAGGACATGTCGCTGAAATCGTGAAGCACATGACATACAATTTAGATCATGTGACATATCTCAAACTTTTTATATCAATTCATATGGCACCCCTCAGGCATGAAACATGAGTCTCACGAAGCCCTATGTGTTTGCAATCTATATATTCCAATTTCCTTAGAAAGTTCACCCAAATTATTCAGAGATACTAGTGTGTTTCTTATATGCCTCGTGAAGTACATAATAATTTCCATCCAGATCTTGTGACACCCCTCTAGCATTTTAGGTATTTTTTACGATGACATCAGAAAACTTCATCCATATAATATGACACCCTCTCGACATATCATCCTTAATCATGCGATGGACCCTAGGATAAGTCATCCAGGTCCTGAGATGTCCTATGGGCATGTCATCCTTTATCATGCGATGAATACTAGGACAAGTCATCCAAGTCATGTGATTCCCTCTAGATAAGTCATCCTTGATCATGTAATTTCCCTGAGGATAAGTTAGCCAGGTATTGCGATATCCTTGGGACAATTTATCCTTGATCATGTGATGGACTTCAAAAATGTCATTCAGGTTATGTGACTTCTTTTGGATGATTCAACTTGATCATACAATTGTTTTTGGACATATCATCCACATGAGAATGCATGTACATAAATCTTCTAACATTTCAAGTAAACAATCATGTCATGTCATGTATAAAGATAAGCAAGTCAAGTAGATGATCAGGCCATGTCAATAAGGTGTCCTGAGACCCGATAACCATATCCAGCCTTCATACCAAGGAAACCTCAGTGTGTAATACCTAATCAAAATGAACAATGAGAACTTTTATTCCTACAATGATGAGAATACATTGGGTAATTTTTTGGGCCCTGATCTCAATTTGGAATCAATATCAATGTAAGTCCCCTCATCTATTTGACATTTCAACAATTAGGACCTAATCATTCCCATGGGTTGATCACTCTACCTCATCCACCAACAGATTATGAAATCAACTGAACTATGATGAATTAGATTCACTCCATAATAAAGATATGTAGGATTCCTTATTAAGGCCCGATCCCCATATTGAACATCTATATAGTTGTCCCAGCTAATTATTTCTGCATCTATATGAAGTGAGATTGATTACTTGTTATCCCTTTTTCCCCACACTAAGAATAGCTCATGTGGTCTTAGCAATTTGCAATAATCATATGATTTGCATCATGAATATCCCTATATCTAGAGAAACTTTAGTGTGTAAGACCTAATAAGTGGCATAATATTATATGTCTCGCATATTAGGGAAACCATAGTGTGTAATCCCCAATTATCTGAACTATGAGAACTCTGATTCTTGTAATAACTATGATAAAAAAGATGCCTTACTAAGGCCTGAGCTCAAATGGTCATTCACCTCAGTGTAATTTCAACCCTATCCCTGACATTCCAACCATCATGACCCAATAACTCCCACGGGCCGATCATTCCTCCTCATCCATAAGTAGGATAAGATATTAACTGAACTAGGAGAACTTTGATTCCCAGTATAACTAGGATACATAGGACACCTTCCTAATTTTTGAGTTCCATATTAAACATCCATAGTGTTGTCCCAGTATATAATTCTTATATCCATATACAATAAAATTGATTAATTTATGTCCATTTATTCCCACACTGAGAATGGAACACATGGTATTAGGGAGTTAAAAAGGATATATCATTTACATTTTGAATCTCCACTGGCTAGGGAAACCTTAGTGTGTAAGCCCTGATCAGTGAAATGATATGACTACCCCCGTACAAGGGTATCCACCTTTAGGAAATTCCCAAGGGTCTGATCAAAATATGGTGACTCTGATTATTTTTATAACTAAGATACTTAAGATACCTCCTCGATACTTGATCTCAAATACCTAATACCTAAGTTCCCACATACGTGTGTTTTCCACATGATGTTAAACTACATAGGTTTAATGGACTATGTGGGTTTTAATTCCTACTCTAAAAAGGATACATAGGGAACCTCATAGAGGTTCAATCCCATCCTTGACATATTATTCACCTCTTTGGGTAACAAAAAACTACAGAGATCCTTGTTATAAAACCTCAACAAATACGAATCTACCCATAAGTTCTAAATTTATGAATAACCATGGATGTTTATAAAAGTACTCACTAAAATATTCCCTTGGAAATACAAAAGGGTTTAACTTATTATCATTTTGTTATAGTAACTGGTATCACCTTGGGATTAGGAAGAGATTCATGAATATATATTAAATATATAAGAGAGCCCTAAAGTAGGAATAAATTTCCCCTAATTTTTTTTGATGATCTTGACATCCTATCATCTCAAACAATGTGAGTTCCTAAGTTCCAATGTTTATGAAACACTAACTAAACAGCTTCCATTGGAAAGAAGGTCTATACCCAGATATAGACGTGGGGACCATTGGGAGTTTCCACTAATAACAATAATTGTGAAACTGAAGTAAATGATTGGGTTAGACACTGAACCCTCCATATTAAATCATTAGGTCGAGTCGAATTCTCCATAGTTTTATCTTTCTCTTCCAAAAATATGGTGAACCTGATATGAAACTCTCAAATATAAAAATGATGGGTTTACCATGCATCAGGCCTTTTTTCATATCCAAAGAAAAAATGGAAAACCTGAGATAAATCTTATGGATAATCCTCTATAGTTAGGTTTCTCATTAAAAATTTCAACCACACATTGAAAATTCCACGTGAGTAGAATGTCTGAATCGTGAATAAGAAATGAAATTGTGATACCAATACATATTTGATTGAGAATATATCATGACTATGATGATGCACTGATTGTTGACCTTGTTCCTTGTTATCTTCATGACTATAGATAATGATCTCACAAAAAATCCCTAACCCAAGATAATTTCTTCATCCAGTGAATGTTCTAGAAAATTAGTTTTAACTAAAACTCATGTCGGACTCAGAATGACCTCACTCATCTGACATCTTAAGGATAATGTGGAGAATGCAATTTTCAAATCACACCATCAACATGTTATGTTCCTGACCCTTGATTTTGACTATGTGAGTATCTAAGTGCTAAAAATAATGAGTCTTCATCATCCAAATAAATATGCAGTAAATCTAGTGGCACTTGTTTTCACCACCTATCACTTAGGGAGCTTATCCCTAGAGTGTAAAAATCACCACTTTTAGAATATTATAAATTTGGATTGAGGAGTAAGCTAAGGATGCCTTTCAGTTTAGGGGTCACTGAGGAGGGATCATGTCAACCACCATTTCCAGATCCATCCCATCAGTTCATATAAGCCTCCTACTAAGGGTTCCACACAGCACATTTCCACCTATGATACCCATGCATAGGAAAAAATAAGAAACATCTGGTAAGGAAGGATCTAGATAATCATGAGTGGGATCATATCCCCATTCTCATTGATGAAGTGCACCAAAATTTTCTGGTGGAAGCTAGTGAACAAGCTCATATCCCTACTCACTCGAAATAAGTTTTCAGGAATATTCTGGCAGCAAGAATGAGGAGGCACATATTCCTACCCATTTTCATGAATCCCATTAGCATGATCTGATGGAACAAGGAGGAATGAAGTGAGCTTATATATGTTATTCAATTGAAGATATATTCAAGTATATAGTAGAGAAAAAAAATTATAGGCTTATATTACTGTGAACACTTTTCTAAAGTTACATTACATCTTAGAAATAGTTGAAGAACTCTATCACCAAATTCTGGCACTGGTATAGGTACAGGGGAAGACTTACATTTATATCCTTGTATCCAAAGAAACACAATAATATAATCAGTATGAAAAATTGGTTTCTCTATAGAAATCACGCATTCTTGATCTCATCCAGGATTATTATCATCATACTCTAGTAAAGGAAAAGGTGTGACATAAGGATCATATTCAAGTTCTAATTAGGGACAACCAAGTGATAGTGGCACATGCCTCTATATATGATCATATTCATATCATAAAAGATCAGTGGCATACTAAAAAGTCTTAGGATCATGCTCATATTCAAGTTCTAACTGAGTACCACCATGTGAGAGCGGTATACACCTCAAGATAGGCTTATATTTCTATTATTGAAGCTTCCCGGAATATTCTAAAAGCTCATGAAATATAATATCATATCCCAACTTTCACCGATGAATGGTTGCACAAATATCCTTTTGAGGACATGAAGAAGGATTCTCATGTCCCTTATCTCATTCTAGAGGTCTTTCATCATATTCTCACTGGGAATGAATATTCACACTGGGATCACATTCTTGTTCCAACTGGGGATCTCCAAGAGAGAGAAGCACATGCCTCGGGATATACTTGTATTCCTATCAAAAAAGACCAGTGATATACTCCAAAGGCTCAGGATCATGCTCATATCCATTTTTTTAGTCTCACCAAGCATGAGAAGAACATACCTTAGGTCAAGCTCATTTTTATGTCAATAATGAACAAGCTCAATTGAATATTCCAATAACTTCTCCATATAAGTATCACACTTCTATAGCACCATACGGTTATCAATATATTCTAGAAGCCCTCGTATAGAAGGTCCATATCCCCATACAGCTTCGAAAGGTAGGTCGGCATATTCTTAGCCTAACACAAAATGAGGCTCATATTCCTAATATACTTAATGATACTTTCCTTGAGGTTGTTAGAGACATGTTCTCAACACCCAAAGTGTACTCCAACTTGTTTGTTCATGTGCATGTTTCCTTTAATTTGATTTCATGTGATTTTGTTTGATTACTTTTCCTCTGTATTTTGATTATATATTAATTTATGTTATTTGTATTTTTGTGATTATTATCACATTGGAATGATACGATATTTATATATACTTTATTAGTTAATGAAAAAGTTTGAAAATGCTTATATATTTCTCAAAAAATTCAATGAAGTTGCTACTACGGTTTTAAAAACTCTTCATTTCACTATTTTAAAACATTTCTGTATTTATTTTACTGAAAATTTTACAGTAATCCAATTTACATGAAACATGATTATATGAAAAGATAAAAATTTTATCTTGATTTAATTAGTTTATATCAAAGTCTAAAAATATCTTTTGAATGGACTTTTAATTACTTGAAGTTATGCTATGCTGTTTTGTAGTAGCAGTTTTTCCAGAATTTTTTTTCTTCTGTTTTTAAATGATTTTATTATCTGTAGATGTCGGTTTAAATTAGTTTTTTTGGAAATATAATACGTTGTTCTACAAATCATTAGTTTTGACCAAAGTCATAATCTACTATTTAGATCCCTTAAAAATACGTTTAAGTTTATCAAAATATTCGGTCCAGATTTTTTGTCAAAAGTATAGTTTATTGTATATCTTAAAAAAGTATGGTTTATTGTTTATCTTAAAAAATATGGTTTATTGTTTATGTTACAAAATTATTGTTTATTTTTCATCTTAAAAATTATGGTTTATTGTTTATGTAACAACTTGAGATTTTATGAAAAATATTCTTTTTAATTTCATTGATGTCTTGTGTTGTACGCTGCACCAAAAGTAACTTGCACTACACGCATCCCTAACTTGTCTTTCATTACACGCAATCGCGACCTTCCATGATAGCGTGTGTTGTACGCAATACCGAGATTCACTAAACAACAATATGTTATTAAAATATTATATAAACTAGCCGTTATGAATAGTAATACCCACTTTTTGAGATTTTATTTTTCAAAATGGACTTCATTTTTGGATTTGGAATATCAAAATTAGCCTAGGGTGAATTTTTGGTATTTTTCTGAAAACATTCAATTTTTGATGAATAGTGAAAACACTGGGTTACTAATTAAAAACCGACTTTTTATATAAATAATTATTTATTTTATTTAAATTTATTTTAGGTCAAAATTGATACATAATACCTATATAAGTTCAATGTAATTCATTGGAGTTATTTTATAATAATTTTATACATATAAAAATTTTATTGAACTTTTCACCGTCTTTTACCCACCTCCTAGGAGAGTTTGAAAATTTACATAAAACTTAATTTTACCACCTCTGTGAGTGGAATTTCTAAAATCCTAGAGACATAGTTAATATCAAGGAGTAAAATATGGTTCAATAAGATAAAAATAATTTTTGGTGAATAGTAACTTTTTACTTTTATTTACCATGGTTAAAAGTAAATAGGGTAATTAAGGATAAAAATGATATTATTATTACCTAAAAAATGTCCAAATTATATTGGATAAGTGTAATTATACCAAAAAAACCTAATGAATAAAATATTACCCTTTAGGTCCACTTGGATTAGATTATGACATTTATTATAATTTTATTTAAAGAAGAATTAAAATAGTTAAAATCAAAGTTTAATAACTAAAACATTTTTAATATTGGGTTATACATAAGATAAATTCGACTATGAATATTTATTAGAAATATAAAAAGATTTCCTATATAATGGTAGTTTATTTATAATTTTTAAAAATTAAATAATTTAATTTATTTATGACACAATGATGATGCAGTAATTACCTTATTAATGAAATATTAACATAATTGATGTTATAAATACCCAAATAAATGTAATTTTAGACTTTTTATGGATTCCACTAATTTTCTTGGTTAATATGACATGTTATTATTGATTTAATTAACTTTTTTTGAACTAATCATGCTGTTATGATTTTCAAAAAAATCAAGTACCAAATAGTGTCAAAATTGACATAAAATAGTTTTAAACAAATATTATATTATTAATTGGTATTTTATTCCTAAAAATCTAAGGTTCTGCCAAATTAATTAGATAAGGATATATATATTAATAATGAACCACTTGGGGTTTGTTTGTCATGTTATAGTAAGTTTATTAACCATATAGTGTAAGAAAACAAAAAGACACGGTAAAAGTTAAATTATTTAACATAGAGTAAAATCTAAATGATAAGAATATAATAGTAACCTAAACTTGTCTAAAACCTATTTTTTGAGATTATTTAGACCCATCCCCACCTTAGATTCGAAACAAATCAATTTTTATCTATTAAAAACCGAATATGAATTAATTATAAAATAATATTTTATGTTTTCATAAGGTGCCCCTCTCCTCCCTTATAAAAAGGGCACCCATTCCCTCTTCTCTTCACACCCTTTTTAGCCTTGATGTTCGGCCAAACCCTTCCAATTCCTCTTATAAACCTCTCTAGTTATATCATGGAGGTTCTGGTCTTCTCAAAAGACCAACTCTAGTGCCCTAAGAATGAGTTTAAAGGAGGTGTGTCGAAGAAGAGGTAATCTCTTCTAACGATTCTTTCAAGTTTATTTCTTCTTCAAATTATTCTTCTTTAGTTGTTTAATTATAAAGTAATAACATAAGTATTACTTATATACTGATATGTTATTATAAATATGAAAAAACCCCATTTCACCTTCTATCCAACCTACGGAAAACGAAATCACCGCGCCTGCGTACGTACGGAATACCGTCTTCATGCCGTGGTGTAATCTATTTTTTCACCACCACCTTACTTGGATGGGTATAATGGTGTACAGAATAACTATATATGATTATTATAACATAATACTGATTTTATGATATTATATTATCCACTCCAAATCCATTCAATAAATATGGGAATGATATCATCGCTCATGCGTACGTACGGATTACCGTCTCCACGACGCGATGCGATTCATTTTCCATGTTAACAATTCAAGAATGATTATAAATTATATATAATAAGTAATCATGAAATATATGACATAAAAATGCTACTAGATTTATTTATATATATATATATGTATAACATCTACTTAATTCCATTCAAGTCAATAAGGAAAGGAAAACAGCGTTCATGCGAACGTACGGCCTACCGTCTCCATGAACGGTGTATTTAATTTCATTCATCTATCTATTATATATATAATGAATATATATGATATATAAATCATGATTTAAATTCTGGAAGTAACTAAATCATGATATAAGTAATAATAATATCAAGAACAACAAATCGAAACACGTATGATAAATGAAACGATTTTACCCAAAACACTGCTTTAACATGGAATTTATAAACGAACGGGTATTATAAAGTCATAATTGAACCATATATGATTTCATAACAATGAATATGATTATTTAATAAGTAAATAAAATTATTTAAATCATTATACAGGATTTCCAGATACATACGAAGCATATCAGACATAAGATAGGGATAACTATTCCAATCTCGCTCTTATCCGAGATTGTTTATTCGTAAGTATTTACTGGGGTTTTTGTTATCATCCATGTCCCTATTTTCTAAAAATGTTTTCATGTATGTTTAATGGAATTTTTACCCATTTTTTAATTTTACCACATGTTATGAATGGAATCTTACTTTTTTTACCACACGATGATCTTTTTGGCTTTTCCGACAAAAGTACGAGGAAAATGTTATTTTTAACTTATACGGCGTGAACGGATTTTTACGGTTTCATAACGCCCCATTTTCATGAAGCTTCCTCCACAATATTGCATGATTATTTTCAAAAAAAACATTTTCTTTTAAAATTACGTGGAATATTGTGAAAAAAAATTATTTTGAAGAAGAAAGTATATTTTCCTCAAGAATTCATTTCAATTGTTTTATCAAAACCATTTTCCATATAAGATGGAATTATTTCATATGTGTATGTTTCAAGTAAAATGTATCTATGATTTACATGGTTACATGTTTCTTATGATGAAATGATATCCATTTGTTTTATATGGATTATGTTATGATGGGATGATGTTTATGAAACCCATTTTATTCTTTGGGTCATGATGAATGATTTATGTTATGTTGTGACACACGAAATAATGATTTCAATATGAGATGGGTGGGACCTATATATCCCTCCAATGCATTGGGTAAAGATTTATATCTCATGAGATAGACATGGATAGAACATTAAGTTAATTCGGTTCAGTGTTATAGGACTGAAACGAGAAGTGAACTCGATTCAGAAAGGGATTTTGTCCACTAAGATGGTCTTGGAAGTAATGCCTTGGATACTCTGTAAATCATATCATGTGCTTAATGGTTTGACACAATTACATGTTTTATTCCAATGATATTTTATCATGATTGATGTTACCTTATGATATATGCCTTACGTACTTCCATGATTCATGTCTTTGCTCAATATTTTGATGTTTAGATTTTATGTTCAAGTTTTTGCATTAAAATGTTTATGGATTGTTTTATATTCTCTAGGTTTACCCTTACTGGGAATTTGAGCTCACCCTTTTTATTGTTTTCTTTTCCCCAGGATTTAAAGAAATGTTTTATGTAAGAAAATAAAAGGGTAAGATCTTTATGGGATATATTGAAGATCTTTCACCAACATTAGAAGATTATATTCCGAGTTTCCAAAGACACTAAACTATTACGGTTCTTTGGTGTCTGTTTTTGTTATGTATTAAGTATTCCGCAAAAGCAATATAATGTCCATGTATGTCAAGATTTGGGTGTCTACAGTTTATCTTACAAAAATATGTTTTATTGTTTATCTTAATAAATTATGGTTTATTGTTTATCTTACAAAATTATGGTTCATTTTTATCTCACAAAAGTATGGTTCATTTTTATCTCACAAAAGTATGGTTCATTTTTATCTCACAAAATTATGGTTCATTTTTATCTCACAAAAGTATAGTTTAATGTTCATACCCTATGTTACGTTACTGTTCATACCCTATGTTATGTAACTGTTCATACCCTACATTATGTTATTGTTCATACCATACATTACATCATTGTTCATACCCTACATCACATTACTGTTCATACCCTACATTACGTCATTGTTCATTTCTCAAGGTAAGGTTTGGCAACCATACGTTACTAGTCACCACGAAGTTACTGTTCACTCTGAAGTTACTATTCACTCCAATGTTACAATTCACTGTGAAGTTACTATTCACTCCAAAGTTATTTTTCACTCCGAAGTTATTGTTCACTCCGAAGTTACTATTCACTCTGAAGTTACTGTTCATTCCAAAGTAACGTTCATTACGTGAATTTTTTTTTTGAAACATTATCCTTAAATATAAGGATCGTGATCAAAGAGTTTTTAATAATTTTGGTGCTATATTTAGAGATAAAAATTAATAATTTTTTTCAACGTCTTTTGAAAATAAATTTGGACGTTTCAAAATTGTTTAAATTCAAATGTTTGAATTTAATTTCTGAATCCGCTGCTAGTTTTCAGGAACTATTTTGACTACATTTAAATCATTTTAAATGGATTTAAAATTCAGTTTGGAATCATTAAATTCTTTTATTATTATGGAGATTTTATTAGAATATTTATTCAAAATATTTTGAATTCATTTATTTGATATTTATTCTTCCAGAATAAAAAAAGCAACGGTGCTGCTATTTTCATGGAGATATTTCTGGGATCTCTTAACTCAATTAATTTTGAATATCCAAAGGAAGCGGAGCTGATTCACTTGCTAGATATTTTTATTCTCTATATATATCCTTCTCTCTTACAAGAAAAAGTAGAACAACACAATTAAAAGAGAATGTGATGTGAACTTTGAACCTATTGTGCATTTGCAATGTCCTGTGACATTCTACTTCACTACGTGCTCGTTCTCTCAAGTGCTGAATTAATTCTGCTTCAAATACAATTGCATTGACGAGATGTGCTGATCTAAACCTCAAGAACCAGTTCCTATGCTTTAATTTGTATCTTCTCTTTAATATATTTCTGATTTTGTAACACTACTTCCCATATCTCACACGCACATTATTTTTATGTTTATGATTTTGCACACAAAATCATTATCTGTTATTCTTTTTCTTCGGGTTGTGACTCCTAGATTCTAAAGCCAGGATCTTAGGGTTGTGACTCCCCGTATCTAATTTCAAGACTGTTTGGGTTTTGACTCCCAGTATCTAAAGTCATGTTGTAAGGTTTGTGACTCCCCACACAAAAGTCAGTGTCGTGGTTATCCCTCCACTAGAAAAGGATTTTGTAATTGGGTTATGATTCTCCTCTAAAAATCATTCTTATTGCACACGTATCTCTCATCGAGTAGAGAGGTATAAGAGTAGAGTATTCCCACTTTGAAATATACTACTATAAAAAAATCCTTGCGTTATTCACCTTTTCCGCTGCCAATTAACCTTAATAATTAATTTTTATAATTAATTAAATTTTTAAATCTGGTCTATTCACCCCCCCTTTAGACCATCTTCCATTACCCTTTCTGACCTAATAATTGGTATCATAGGTTAACCTTTTTAAGAATAGATTTTCGCTATCTTTATATTTTATTATACCAAGGATTGGTACCATTGGTTGTTCCTTCAAGAATTTATCCAACCAATTTTTTAGTTTTCTTTTATATTTTACTGTACTAACCTATTCCTAGACCTCACATTCTAAGGATAAAGAACTTATAAGATGTAAAGATTGAACCCGAATGATTCTTGGATTCCTCCGAAGCCACCACATTTTTGTGGCAATGATTATGGATACTGGAGATCCCGAATGGAAACATACCTCAAACAGTTGAGCATTGAGCACTGGTCTATCATGTCAAAAAAATACACTCTGCCTGAAGCTGACCCAGAAACTCTTTACCAAAGGAATGGAATGAAAACAAGGTTCCCATTGATGAATGAAAGAACTTCAAAGAGTACACACTTGATGAATTGATTGGATCACTATGCTAATATGAACTGGAACTGAAGAACATAGCAGATGAGGAGACAACAAAAAGAAAAGGTGTGGCTTTTAAGTCTATAAATTTTATTTCTAATAATTCTTCTAATTATGATCTACAGGATATTGAAAATGAATACATGGATCAGATTGTAACTGGAGTCTACAAAAGAATGAAAAATAAAGGATTCAAAAACCAGTTTAGTAGAAACCCTCAAAAAGAAAAATATAAGGGAGATAAGAAAGGTGATACAAATTACAATGCTTCAGATGTTACTTGTTACGAGTTGTAGGAAGAATGGTTATATCAAACCTGATTTCCCTAAACTAAATAATAAAGACAAATACAAAAACAAGGATAAAAAGTCATTAACAACCAACTGGAGTTGTTCTGAAGAATCTGATTCTAGTGAATAATTTGGAAATGACAATGAATCTGCTAACTTTTGTTTCATGGCATCACTGGATAAGTTTTGTTATTCTAGTTATTATTCTAAATGTTCTGATTCTGAATATAAATCTAATAAACCCAATGATTTTGAATTAATTAAAGAAATTAAAATATTAATAAAATATATTTTCAAAGCTAATGATTTATATAATAAACTTAAATAAGATAATGAAAAACTTATTTCTAAAAATAAATTAATTTTTTAAGAAAATAAAAAGTTAACAAACACTACTTCTTCTTCTCATTCAACAGTTTATGATAATTTGAAAACTGCTCAAGATTTGAATGATAAATTGAAAAAGGAAGTCGAATATATTAAACAAAATTTATCTACTTTTATTCAAGGTCATGAAAAATATCATGAGATGATGACTTTGACTAAAACTGATAAAAATAAATATGGTTTTCGTTATGATAAAATATTACCTCAAATGTTTAAAACTTATTTTGTTAAAAGTAAGAATGGTTGTACTTCTACTGTTACTTATTTTAAATGTGGCATGAATGGTCACTATGCCAATAACTTCTCACTTAGATTTAAAAAATCTTTGATATTTACAAAAATTAATATTTAAAAATACTTTTTATCAATATTACCTTACAATACATGTTTATATTCTATATGGGTACCTGAAAATTTTATTACTAATCCTATTGGACCCAAAGTAGCTTGGGTACCAAAATTGTCAATTAATTTATTTTTGTAGGAAAAATTCCTTGGATGTCTCAAGAATGACATATGGTACATGGAAATTGGATGCTCTAGGAATACTATTGGAGACCCATAAAATTTTACCTCATACAACACATGTGATGGAGGCAATGTTACTTTTGGAGACAATTCCAAAGGCAAAGTAAAAGGTTTTAGAAAAGTTGGTATTTCAAATTCTACATTTATTTCCAAAGTTTTATTTGTTGAAGGTTTAAAACATAATTTAATTAGTATATCACAATTATGTGATGATAGAATGGAATTTAAATTTCAAAATGTTAAATGTTTAGTTTTTAAAGATGATTCTTTATTATTTTATGCTAATTGAAAAGATAATATTTAAATTATTGATTTTGCTGAACTAATGGTTCAACATGTAAAGTGTTTGAATGCTGTACAGAATAACAGCATCCTTTGGCACCGATATTTAGGTCATTTTAATTTTAAAATGTTGCATAAGCTCACAAACCGTAAGAATGTTTTACAGCTTCCTTCTTTGAAGAAATAAAAACTTCATTTTTGTGACACCTTCATGAAAGGGAAGCAATACAAAATTTCTTTTATACCTATAAATCAAATAAGTACTATTAATCCTTTAAAGTTAGTACATCTTGATTTATTTGGTCCAACTCAAATTTCTATCCTTGGTGGAAAGAAATATACTTTAGTTTTTATTGATGATTATAGTAGATTTACTTGGGTATATTTTCTATCTCATAAAAATTATACTCTATCTAAATTCACTGATTTTTGTAAATTAGTTCAAAATGAAAAAAGTTGTATGATTATTTCTATTCGTAGTGATAAAGGAGGTGAATTTTATAATTTAGATTTTGAAAAATTCTGTGAAAAGAATGGATATTTTGATAATTTCTCTACTCCTAGAACACCACAAGAAAATGGTGTTGTAGAATGGAAAAATAGAACTCTTATTGAAATGGCTCGAACTATGTTAAGTGAATATAATTTTGCTAGATATTTTTGGGTTGAGGCTATTTTTTTCATGTTATATTTTAAATAGAATTCTTATTAGATTTTTTCTAATGAAAATTCTTTTAGAATGATTCAAAAAAAGCCTAAAGTTGGTTATTTCAGAGTTTTTGGCTGCAAAGTGTTTATTTTAAATTCAAAGGATAATTTTGATTAATTTGATTCTAAAAGTGATGAAGGTATTTTTCTTGGTTATTATAATAATGTAAAATCTTATAGAGTTTATAATAAAATAATGATGGTTATTGAAGAATCTGTTCATGTTATGTTTGATGAAAATAATGTTAAAAAAAATTCTAATTCTAATTCTATTGATGATGAGTTTAGATATATTAATTTTGGTGAATATATTCCTTAAGATAATAATGAATTAATTGAGGGGAAGTATACTCCTTATCAACCTCATCCAAGATCGTGGAAGATTCACAAATATCATCCTGTTGAAAATGTAATTGGCAATGTTGATTCTGGTGTCAAAACCAGAAATTATATTTTTAATTATTTTTCCAATTCTGATTTTATTTATGATTTTTTTCCTGTTAATATTAAGGATTCTTTAAAAGATGTGAACAAGATTTTTTCTATGAAAGATGAATTAAATCATTTTGTTAGAAATAATGTTTGTACTTTAGTATAATTCCCTGAAGATAAGAAGGTAATTGGAACTAAGTGGATCTTTAGAAACAAGATGGATGAATCTGGACAGATTGTCAAAAACAAAGTTGCACTTGTTTCTCAAGGATACTCTCAAGAATAAGGTATAGACTTTGAAGATTCATTTTCACCTATTTCCAGGTTAAAGGCACTTAGAATTTTGTTATCTTTTGCGTGTTTTTATGGTTTTAAATTATATCAAATGAATGTAAAAAGTGATTTCTTAAATGGTTTTATTTACTTTTTCCGCTACTAATTAACCTTAATAATTAATTTTGATAAGTAATTAAAAATTTTAATCAGTTCTATTCACCCCCCCCCCCCTATAGACCATCTGATATTACCCTTTCCAACCTAACACAACTCTTCAACCAAATAATAAGGTGATCATTACCATGATACTACTTCTCTTGACAGAGTGGACATGGATAACAAGTTATATACTCTTAACATAAACCATGGAAAACACCCCCTAACAATGATATCTCCCATAGAAAAATAAATCATCCTATTTCCCAAACATCTCTATATTGAAAGGTTCTCAAAATTTAGATGCCTTAATATTTATAGGTGCTCGAAACATCAGTTTCAACTACATATAGTTCCCCCATCAAATACTAGCAACACTCCACTCTGATTATTAAGTGACCCCAAGAGGCATCTTATATTTTATGATGATATGGAGGCATGTAAGTTTGATAAATAGGAAGATGACATTGTCATATGGAGAGAGTTATCAATAAAAAACCTACTTAACATGTTATGGCCCCTCACAACTTCTAAATATGAGATCACAGATGATCTAGGGAATGAGTTCATGCCTTATCTAAACAAAAATATGTGGTAAAATCATCATCAACTAAATGATAGACATCTCCAGTATACAGGATATGATTATCACCTTCAAATCAACAATTCACTCTATTGTCAGCTGGATATAGACACCTTTTCTATAGCCCAGAATCTAGGAATGGAGGATCATGAAAAACATCTATTTGGATATTGTCTCCATGTCATGAAAAATATCCACCAACTATTTTCTAGATCATTATCAGACATAAGTATCTGAGTATTGGAAAAGTATCGAGCATTTCACTTCACTATGTCCCCAGAGTAGAAAAATCCCCCAAATATAGAATCATGTAATGTCATATACATCGAAAAAAAATTAGAGTATAGGGTAACTCGTGAGCTACTTGGTCACTAGAATAAAATTACCTCACTTCAACAATGATAATAAATCATGAATAGAGGGATATGAAATATAAAAAGTCATTGAATTGGGGCCCCTAAAATAATAGTATCACATTTTAGACGTGGACTCCGAATTTGAGATCAACCCAAAAACATCCCACATAAACTGACTCCTGTCATGGGGTGCCATTTCACCTAGATCCTATTTGAGTGTAGTTACACCATATCAAATAGGTTTCAATAGCATATTCTATAGTATCTATCTAGGAGAGAACTCCCCCCCCCCACCCAAGCTAGGGGAATATCTACCACCACCTCTACCCATGAGATCTTCAACACCATAGAGGATCTAGGACATGTCAGAAATAGTTACATATAAACTCCATCCCACTAGGATGGGGGGATTTTTATCTCAATCATCGTCACAAAGTTCATCATCCCCTGAGAGGGCCCTTGGTAAATAAACGGTCCTTCCAGATCAACCCTAACCTATTGGGAAGCGGGAATTTATATCTCAATGTTTATCATAGGAATAATCAAATCCTTAACTTGAACTATTTAATCCTCAATTTCAAGATCAACCAATTCCAATTGTGGCCTCGGATAGTTCTTATCCCATTGGGCTACGGATATTTTAATCATCATCATCACAGAGAGAATCAATATTCTCTGAGTTTGGAGTTAAATATCGATGGATAGTATCCCATTTGTTCCTCTCATCACATGAAAAACCTCGATTATTTAGGGATATTTTGGAAAACAAGACCGGAAACTCCTTCAAGGTCACTACTCATAGGTCGAGATGGGAGGAGAATTTGATGAAGGCTATCAAAACCCACTGGGGTCACAAGCCAAAAATGTCTAATAAGACAAAGGGTTTGAGGAATGGCAGAAATGTAGGTAAAGAAATCATCCTATTGAATTGAGAGTAAGGGTACAACTATCATTTCCTGATACACATATGTGAATGTCATCACCATCCACACAATATAAAATGTGGATCAAGACATTAATTCAGAGGGATGAAATGCGGAAATTATACCTCGAGAGGAGGATCTAGATGCACCCACAAAGGTTTACGTACTCATAACCATAGGAGACTCCAATACATATAAACTCCAAATATAGATTTTCCACCTCTATAGTAAAACAATGTTAAAGATAAAGGGAAAGGTTTGGATATATCCCAATCAAAACCTAGAAGCACTGAAATTCCCACTACATATGAATAGTTGGAACAATATGAGAATGTGATGAAAACTCTTAGGAAAATTGATGAGGATTTAGTTAGGAGAAAACTTTCCACTATGTATCATCTTCAATAAGAGAAAAATGTTCTCCCTCCCAGAGCCGATCCACTTGAAAGAGTATAATATGAGCATCATACCTGCTTCAGATCTAAGAATTCAGTCTATATAATTGATGAAGTCAAAAATGATCATGACTTCCCTTTATTGAGGTGAAAGTATCTCCCCTTATAGGGAAATCATTCAGTATTTGCAAAAATTAAGAATCATTGGGATATAAAAATGATGCCACCTTGTCGAGCCTCACCCACTCCCTGTATACGGGGGGTGGCTCAGATATTAGTGCCTACAGAACTGATCAATGCTATCAAGTCCCAGGAAACTCAAATATAATCCATGGAAGAGAAATGTGAACCTATCTAACCTAAGAAAAATGTATATCATGAATAATTTAATAGAACTTTTCTCCCAATCAATTTTGGAAATTCCATATTCTCTACCTTTGATAGAGTGGAAGACCCCAAATAGTATCTCACATACTTAATCTCCCTATTTGGTCCATTAATGGGACCTCAAGACCCAAAAGAGGCAACCACTCAAAGGTTTTTTTTACAACCTCTGATAGGTTCATTTTTGTTTGGTATAGTAGGATCTGTCATAGGATGGGTGGACCTTTATCATCAATTCCTTTACTAGGTCATCTCTACACTGAGAAAGACAACATTTTTTGACCTGAAGAAATTAAATAAATGAAAAAATGGTAGGTTTTTATATTTATTAGCCATATGGAACGGTTTAACCTACTCACTTAACATCCCCATCTCATAGGTGAAATTATTGCAAATTTGTGCAAAAAATATACAAGATGAGTTTTAGTTGCCCTTGATCCTAATTAAAAACCCATGAGGATTCTCTGAGTTTATAGAAATAGAACAATGTTTAGAATCCACCAATTAATAAATCCAATATAAGTCTCAACTCATTCCCTCGGCATTGGGGAAAAGTATTGATAAGGAAAAATACACTATTACCCTTAATCCCATAGTAATACTCGTACAAGAACCTAGATAGGTCCTAAACCACCCAGTGCCTCCAATTGAGTCACAACAACCACAAAATCACCCTTAGATACAGGAAAAAATAAATTTGGGTCTCCTGGGATTTAAGGAATGGATGAATAAATTATACTCCTTCTGAAATGAACAAGTCCCTAATTCCTTCCTTGTATCCATGGAAAACAACCTAATCAAGCTTACATAGCCCAAGAATCCCAATGAGTTTAACCTCACCAATCTTCTGGACAACTTCCCTTTCCATTGAAGTTTAGGTCACAACATACAACATTTCTTCATCTTCAAATACATCCTCCGTAGCATGGTCAATTCTAGAAATGTGATGATGGATAAATCCCCTGAGCAGGTGGTTGGTATAACTATTTTACATCAAGAAGAATAAGGTGATTGGAAAAACTTTAGGCCAGGGATGGGTGGAAGTTCAATAACCAGATGACTCAAAAGACAATTGAACAATCTCATGCAACCCTAAGAGCACAGATATGCATACCCATTATTTATTCATCACCAAAGTAGGTGACATTGAAGGTTCCTCTTGAAGAATAATGTGACCGTCAAACATAGTATAGGTAGAAGAGGAAGATCCATTTTTAGCTCCAACACAAGCTCAAAATATTGTAGACTTATTCCATATAAAATCTGAAGCATGGAAATCGCCACAACAAATGGAACCATCATCGGAAGAAGAACTCATATTTGGTACTATTAACATGATACACTTGGAATACCCCTTATCTGATGATGAATATTCCTCTTATAATGAGTTCCCCATACCTGATTTGGGAACATGGGACCACATGCATAGGAACCAAGGATACATGGGACTTTGAGGGAATTTTAAGACACAATATTTTGGTCAAGTCTATACAAAGGCAATATATGTAGTAGATAACCACGTGAAATTTATCCAGCATACCCAATAGAGATATGGAGGTGACCCATAACACTTCAGTGGTCATCCATGCCTAGTCATCCTATATGAATGCCTAGTGAGGGAGCAGTTTACTGATCATCCCAAACAACGAGGTAAGGTCAACACGACCTATTCCACTAGAAGTAGACACTCCATCAACCTATAAACAAGTAACTTTCTCATCAACCTTGATTTCCTCAGCTCTTGAACTACATAATAAGTATAAACCCCACACCAAGAAGCACTGACCGACAGGCACAAAATTACGACATTATGAAATAGATGGTGGTTATCCCAACCAATATCTCAACCATGGATGTGATCCATCATTCAAGATAACTTAGTTAAGCACTCATTGAATCCCTCCAGAGTTCATAGGAGTTTGAGATAGAAGTCTCCACATCCAACGTTTATTGAGTGGAGACCATGTCATCAGAATGCAATTTCACCATCTCATTCACAAAGAAGGATCAGGAGGAGGCCATTTAGGGACACATCAAATCCCAATATGTTTCAGTAAGAATCTATAATATTAACATCTGAATAGATATAATTGATAATGGTTATGGGATCAAACTCATCTAAATTCAAACTCTTTGATATTTGGGATAGAGTGATGGTATTTATATCTCACATAGCTGATCATTCAAGGGTATGATAAAAATGGAAGAAGGTCTCTTAGGAACATCAATCTCAAGAATCATTTCTACGATCTCACATATAACACTAAGTTCATGGTAATCTAGCAAAACAACACATAAAATTTCCTTCACAAAAGTCCCTAACTCCATAGCCACAAGGTAGTACCTTCAACATTCCATCAGTGTTTGAAATACCCCATCAATGGAAAGTTATGCATACTAAATGGTGATAATTACCCCTTTGAGAATTATGAAGCCACATATTCTGATGCAGGTTTCTATAAAAGTAAAGGAAAAAATCAATGGTGTATAAAAATATACAGGTTCTATCCCCCAATGGATTTGGTATCACCCCTATAGATCCTTTGAGTATACTTCATAGCGATTATGTGCTACCCATAAATCTAGTTGAGGCCTTAGAATTAATCCTAGATTTCCAAGCCCCTTCTATCCCCAGTGATAGTGTAATTGAATATCAGCTTCAAAATCTCTTTGTAATTACTTGGGTAGTAGGGGATGAAAATGTCTCTTTTTATGGATTCTCTCATCCCAACAGTGAAATACATTCCCTCATATTGAAAACTTCTTCCAAGAGTACCTTCATAGAATCATAGGTGTAAGAGGAAGAGGATAAACTCAGGAATTAACCTCTTGAATTTGAGGAACGAATATCCACCACCATTTATGGGATAAAGAAGGTAAATCTGGTAATTTAATAAAACCAATGACCTACACTGATTAGTGTCACCATTAATCTTGAGGATCAAGATATGTATATCACATTTATAAATAAAAATCGATATGTGTTCACTTGGAACTATATAGAAATAATCTAAATAAATACTTATAAGGACACGCACCATATCATCTTACCTGATGAACATTGAGGCTTCAATAATACATCCTAGTAGATTCACCCCTCTCATGCTACTAATGTTGAGGCATAAGTTGAAAATGTAATCAAATCCAACATTATATGATAAGTGAAATATCCAAGATGGCTCGCAAAATTATTCCATGTTAAAAACAAGAATGAGAATATTGGAATCTAAATTGATTTAAAAGACCTTAATTTATATTTAAAAAAGGATGAATTTATATTTCTTATAAAATAACTCTTGATAGATGACACTGTGGTATTCTAAGACCATTCATTCCTGGATGGATACTCGTGGTACAATCAGATAAATATGGCACCTAAAGATAAGGAAGCCACTACCTTCAAAGCACATTAAGGGATTTTTTTTCTTTTAGTTCATTCCCTTTTGATTGAAGAACTTTGTCATAACATATCAACGTTCCATACATTATATCTTTAAACCCTTCTTGGGATGAATAGCTTAATGTTATTTTGACGACTTGGGGGGTCAAATCCCAGTAGTTATGTGGTCACTTCACAGATGATAAAATAGTATTAGACAAGTCGCATTAGTATATTATGAATATTAATCCACTAAAATTAAATTTTAGGGTAACATAAGGGAAGTATCTTGGATTTTTGGTATGCCACTATGTCATTGAGGTCAACCCTAAAAAGGACAGCACGATCCTAGAAATGTCACCCCCCAGGAATCTCAAAAAGCTGTGGGGGATACAAGGTAATATCACATACATTTAGAGTTTCATAGCCAACATGGCATGTAGAACTCTCCCCTTCACCATGATAATGAAGAAGGGAGTCTCTAATCGATGGTATGATCATTGAAAATAAGACATTGAAATTCCCAAGCAGTACATGCTGCACCCACTGGTTCTGATGCCTCTAGGGGAAGGAAAGTCACTCGTTTTATATGAAGCTGTAATGAAGAAATCACCTGGCACTCTCCTTGTACATAAAATGATTTAGGGAATGAGAAAATTCTCTACTACCTCATCCAAATAATGTTAGTAATTGAGACATGATACTCATATGTTAAGAAGAACTGCCTCACACTCCTATTTTCACTATAGAAACTGATGATTTACATGTAGAGCCATGAATTCCACTTGGTAACTTTTATTTATCCTCTCAAGTACATTTTTGTTTTTACCTTTCTGATAGGTTTCTTGGCCTAATGAGTTGTTATTTTTTAACATTATGACATCCAGTTCAGGTCATAGAAGTTTGTGAAAGGGTAGGCTGGAAATGATTTCCTCACAACACATCCCATCCCAGAAACCACACCAGTGGACACCAAAATTCAGGATGAAGTGGTTTTCTATTCCCATAACACTACCCAGACATGGGATATGTATTTTTATGTCACCTCCCAAAGTTATATTTTCAAGAAATTGTAAAATCTAAAACTCAGTTGGTTGGTTTAGGAATTGTATTTTTTTGTCCAGACAATTTTTCCCTGACTCTTTCTCGTCATCTGAAGGATTCATTGAAACACCCCAATATTTTTATGATATTTATTTATTTTTAAATAATTTTATTTCATTGATTTCTTGAGTTACACAAAACACCGGCTTAACTTGCATTATATGAAACACTAAGTTTCTACAAAACATATTTTTATTATTGAAATTATTTAAAAAAGACAATTATACCTTATATATTAGACTGAAGGGTACGGGAAGGATTAACTGAATTATGAAATTATAGTTTACACACATATATATAATTCTTTTACCAATTAAATGAATGTACAACGGTTTTAAAAAACAAAATATTTTTATGAAAAATTATCTAAATATGAACAAGTGTGTTTTATACCAATAAATAAAAAAATAACACTTATTAGAGAATATTAATATTATATATATATATAATATTTAATCAATTTTTTACATTATTCTGAGGTGTTTTCCAGACATTATATAAGAATAAATCCAATTCAAGCATCAAAGAAGTGTTTCTCTAAAAAGGTGATTTCATCGCACTTTGATGGTGCACTTATTTAAAATCTATTTTTTGAAACTTTTATAAATTCTATTTTAAAAAATAAAATTCTTAATTTAAATCAGGATATCAAAATTTAATTTGGGTGAACTTTTGGTATTTTTCTGGGAGGTTTCATGCTTTCATGAATAGTGGAAAATACTGAATTTTAATCCAAACATGATTTTCATTAAAAATTATTTATATAAATAAATTATGTTTTTAATTGTTTTTAATGTAAAATTAGATGTATTTTATTAAATTTTAATCCAATTTCAGTAATTTGAATCAATTTAACATTGAATTTGGATATAAAAATGTCTCAATCATTTCAACATTTTTATTTTAAAAACATGCTTTCTCATTCCGTCAACAATATTAATTTTAAATTAATTTTTTAAAATTATGAGTTTTTAATCTTGAAAAATGGATTTCATATTTGTAACAATAAGGTTCAAATTTAGTAAATACGTCCCTTTTATTTTTGGAAAATATGAATAGAATATTTAGAAATTTTTATTACCAAGGTTAAGGGAATAACGGTTAATTAAGGGTAAAAACAATATTATAAACATTAGAAAATGAACCTAACACATGAAAAATGTTATTTTATGAATTTAATTAGACCCTTAACACATAAGTTTATAAATTTACTAATTTAACAGAAAATTTTCAATGAAAATGACTTTGATATTATTAAAACCAATGATAGTGACAAAATGGCACACTATATTTTTTAATAAGTATAATATTTTTAATATGGGGTTAAATAGAATATATTCTAAACTATGTATATTATTATGAAATATAAAAGTTTTATCTAAATTACAGAAATTTATTTTTAATTTTTAGGGAAGAAGTAATTTTCATAAGTAATTACACAATGATAATGCAGTAATTATTCAATTAATGAAACAATCAATTTAATGGTATTATAAATATTAAAATAAATGTAATTTTACATAAATAAGGTTATAAAAAATTATAGGTGAATATTACATGTTATGGATGTATTAAATTAATTGATTTGAAGTTATCTTGCTTTATTTTTTTCTTAAAGTCAAAGTAATGAATAGTGTCAAAATTTACCCTTATGATATTTTATGAAAATAATATTTTATTAAATTATTTAAAATCATAAAAAATTATTTAAGGATATGAAGATGATATATGGTCGAAATATATTTAATTTTAAATTTATGGTTTAATTTAAACATTATATGTAAAAATTAAATCCTCTTAATAATGAAATATTTGTTACCAAAGTTAAAATTAAAATGGCTTCATTGAGGGTTAATCAAAATGATATGGTCTAAAATAATACCAAAACGTTTCTAAAATATTTTTTTTATTAATTTAAAATCTTATATAATCTTTTATTTGAATACATGTCCATTTTTAGGTATTTGGATTGAGATTTAATTTCTTATAAATTCATATTTTGATAAATTCCAAAAGTGCCCCTCCCCTCTATTGTAAAAGGGAACATCTTATTATCTTTTCTTCACACTTAATAACCTATTTATTTAATCAAAAATATATATATATAATCTCTAAAATTCCCTCTATTCATCCTATAATCCTTACTTTGGGGATAAATCCAACTAATGGAGTCCTTTTGTGAAAATGGAAAAGAGATACCCAAAGAAGAGGTAGCGTTCATCAACAAATGTTTTTCTTTTATTTATTCCATAAAACTATTCAATTATTTGTATTTTAGGGTTATATAATAACCTAGTTATAATAAATACACTTATATGTTTTTATATTAAGGTTTTTACTTACAATCATACAAACTTCCATCAAATGGGATATGCAATCATCGTTCGTGTGTATGGCGGACTACCACCTCGCGAACAAATATCATTCGTTATTCCATTACTACTATTAAAGGTTGCGAATAATGATGTAATTTATATTTTTGTACGATATATATGATATTTGTGATGTATTTATGCTACTTTAATTATTATATAACACATGCTTTCATGATTTCTATTTTTTGTAAATACGACAACTTCATTCATGGATGTGTGAACTACCGCCTCCTCAAAGCAATGTTATTCATTAACATTTTAAATATAATGTATTAAAGATGTGTTTAGTGAACATATATGATATATATTAAATAATAATTCTACTGTAATTATATTATATATATTTCATTTTCCTTCCATCTTTCAATATGACAAGAAATTGGAAACAACATTCATGTGTATGTATGGTCTATCGTCTCCATGAACGGTGTATTTCATTTTATAATTATATATTTTATAGATTATTATAAATAAATATATACTGAATATATATGATATTTATAAAAATTTTATCATTTTTTAGATAATTAAATCATGATATAAGTAATTGGACCAAAAATATAACAAATCAAAACACATGTGAAAAACAAAGTGGATATTACCTGAAGCTTAACATTAACATGGAATTGTTAATAAATGGGTTATATAAAGTCATAATAAAATAATATATGGTATTATATATATAAATATGGTTGTTTAATAGATTTATAATAAACTTATATTTTTTATAAATTTTGTATGAGTACGACAAGAGTCAAGAAATAAGGTAAGGGATTCGAGTCTCACTATTGTTTCTGTGAGACTTAGGTCATATTCACCACTTGAATATTTTTTTATGGTGTATTTATTACCCCTGAATGTCTTTTATGAGTATTATAATGAATATTATGGTATTTTAATATCCATGTAATTTTATTTCCTTCATGGGACATACCATTCAACTGATTATAAAGTAGTAAGTGTTTATTTCACAATCTCATCAGTATTAGAGATTGTTTCATTTTAAATATCCATTGGGGAATATTTATCTTCCATGTCTATGTTTTATATAAAAGTTTTCCAAAAGGTTCTTACTAACATTATATGAATATTTAAAATTATTTTTACACATGTTTCACTTTTTTAAAAACGTTTTGAAAAGAATGTTTTTGTCATTTTCTAAACAAGGGTCTTTGTGACTTTCCTGACAAAAATATACCGAATGAATGTTTTTGAAATTATATGGAATGAGTGACCTTTCCCAACAACATTAATCCTTAATTCCTTGAAGATTACTTTATAAGATTATAAGGTTATTTTCAAATAAAAAATTTTCCTTTATAATTGTGTAGCTCTTAAAAAATCATTTCATATAGGAAAGATTATTTTCCTCAAGAATTATTTCATGTAATCTTTCAAAACCATTTTCCTTGTAAGACAACATTATTCAATAATTACTTATGATTTAAAATGAATATAACCCAAGGATACCATTATTATTATTTCTATGAATGGTTTATTTTTATTATGGAATGATACTTATGACAGTTATTTTTTTATATAAGTCATGTTATGATGAAGTGTTTATGAAACTCATTTGTTTGCATCGGTTCTAAGATGGTGAATAGTTCATGTTCTTATGGAACACATATATATGGTTTCAATTATGTGATAAGTGAGAACTATATCTCCCTCTAATGAATTTGGTAATGATAAATGTTATATGAGCTCAAATTTAACACCCCAAGATTTCATAGTGCGTTATTTCTTCAAAGTAATTCAATAACTTGCACGACACGCAACACTAAGTTCAAGCAAACCATGACTTATCAAACTAGTCGTTAAAAAGTGGTTATGAATAGTATTAACTGAATTTTGGACTTTATATAATCCTTTTAATTTTAAAATCCATATTATGAGATTCTTAGATATAATGTAGGAATAAATTCATTTTATTCAGATAAAAGAAGTATTTTTCAAAAAATGCAATTTTATCGCCTTTTAATGGAGAACCCTTATTAAATCCAATATTTGAAACTTTAATATATTCAATTTGAAAAAATAAACTTCTTATTTAGAATTGGGACATTATAATTTAGTTTCAATAAATTTTTTGTGTTTTTCTGATAACTTTCATATTTGGATTAATAGTGAAAAATACTATATTTTAACTGAAAACAACTTTTTTAATCAAAATAATTAATAGTGATAAATTATAAATTTGAATGGTTTGGAAGTATAATTAGATTATATTTTTATCATTTAATACAATTTAGGTCATTATAATTAATTTCACATTTAAATTTGACATAAACAAGTGTCAATCTTTTGATAGTTATTATTTCATGAAAACACGCTTTTTGTTCTGACAACGGGGAATTAATTTTAAATTAATTTCTGCCACTTCTGTATTTTGAATTTGTAAAAATGGATCCCATATTTGTAATAAGAAGTTCTAAATTTTTTAAATAGTTAACTTTTATTTTTAGACATTTGGAATATTTACTTCAGTAAATATTTTATTTACCGTGGTTAAAGGGGAAAATCCAGTAAATAAGGTTAAAAATAATATTATAATATTATTAAATAACCCTAACACGTGTCCTAACCCTATTGGACAATACATTTCAGACCATGGGAATCCTTAGTTATATTTTGGGACCCCATGGTGCCACTTGGGAGTGATAATGGCATTTTATATTAAATAATCTAAAGTAAAGACAAAAATAACAAAAGAAAATATATTTTAATAAAACAATTTTTATATGTGGTTATATAATTTATCTATTGGACTATAAATATTCATTATAAAGATAAAAATATTTAATACCTCTTGATATTTAATTTATAATTTTTAGACATAAAAAAATATATTTATATATGACACAATAATGATGCAGTATTTTAATTATTAATGAAAAAATCAAATAAATGATATTATAAATACTAAAATAAATATAATTTGAAATTTTTGATGCCATAAAAAAATTTATAGGTGACTATAACATGTTAGGGTTGATTTAATGTATTTATTTTGAATTAATAATTTTGTTATGATGTTAACAAAAATAAATTATTAAATAATCTCAAAATTGAAATAAATGAGTTTTTTAAAAAAATACAACATTATTTTTTGATATAATAATCCTAAAAATATAAGGTTCAGAAAAAAGACTTATATAATGATGGGTGTATCATTGATGAACCACGTGGGGTTCTATTGGAAGTTTATAGTAATTTTATTAACCATATAATATAAAAATACAAAGAGGCATGGTAAATATCAACCTATTTAACTAAGAATTAAATATAAAAGATAAGGTTAATATAGTGACCCAAACCTGTCTAAAACCTATTGGTTGGGTGGTTTTTGACCCATACCCACCTTATCCTTTAAATAATTCATTTTTTATCCATTATAAACCGAAAATTATTTTATTATAAAATAATATTTATAGCTTTTCCTAAGGTGCCCATCACCACTCTTGTAAAAGGGCGCTCCCCCTTCTCTCCAATTAACACCTTCAAAGCCTTTTAGATCGTTCAAAAACTTCCAAAATACCCTCTAAACTATCCTCCCTTCATCCTAGAGGCCTTACTTTAGTCATAAATCCAACCTATGGAGCCCTTTTGATCAGATAAAAAGGAAGCACCTGAAGAAAAGATAAATATTTCATCACCTCTTTCAAGTTCCTTTCTTCTTCCACTTCCTCTTTCTTTGTTATTTCCATTATAAAATAATAACTAAATTATATTATATATACTGTGATATTATTATTAATATGTTACAACCATATTCATTATTCTATCCTTCCTTTTAATGACATGTCACCATACGTGCATACGTACGGCTTACCGTCTCCACATCGTGGTGTAATTGTTATTCAATACCTTATTATTTGTATGGGTATAATAATGATGTTTAATTGATGTAAATAATAAATATAACATGATAATTATTCTGTATATATGATGTACCATACAATTATATATTATTTTAATATCAAAAGAATGATATTGTCGCTTGTGCGTACGTAAGGATTACCGTCTCCACCAACACGATGAGATTCATTCCCCATCATATCCATTCAAGAATAAGTTTCATTAGATGATTAAAGAGAATTTTTAAAGACTTAATATCATTCTAAATATTAATAATACACATCCTATCCATAACAAATATTACTTATGTAAAAAATCATACAAAGGAAAATGAATCAGTTAACACCCGAAACAACGATAATACTTAGATATTATTAACAAATAAATGTTAAAAGATCATATATGATATCATATTAATTTATATGATTCTTGTATAATTTAATAAAAATTATTTCACCCTTATACAGGAAGTTAACCTACCCTTGACAAGGAAAAGTACAAGGTAAGGGTTAATTTCATAATCTCTTTATTTTCCGTGGTTGTTTTTACATAAGTATCTACTGGTGCATATTTGTTATCCATGTACATGTTTCATTAAATAGTTTTCAAAGGGATTATTTTTAAGGAAATTTTTTACTAAAACATCATTTTAAATGTTTTAAATATTCATTCTTCTAAATAATTTTCATTAATGTCCATGTTTTCAAAATGGTTTTTTTAAGTATTTATTTATATGGACATGAATGTTTTTAAAATGTTAATTCCTTTAAAAAGTTTCAAAGTGGTATGGGAAACTTTGATTCAAATATGTATTTAAATTTATTCCTTTTTAAATTGAGTGACTTTTAAATATTTTCATGAAAAAGTGATATTTCTCTCTAAGAGTTTTTAAAAATCATTTTCATCTATGTCAAAATCCTTTGATAGATTTTAAACTTGTTTGAAGTTGATTTATTATGATACAAATCTTCAATATTGTATTGAAGGTTTTGTGATATGTTTGACTATGGATGTGTGATTTTTATACCATTCATGGTTTGTGTATAAATTATTTACATTTCCTATGCTAGTTTTAATACGAATGTTTATGTTATGTTTAATCCTTTTCATATGAGGAATGCATTGGACTTAGTAAGTGACGGGTGGAGACCTCTATAGCTCTTTGATTCATCGGTAGGTCTCATGATACAAACTAGTGTCTTGGCACAAGGCCTTGACAAAATCTTATTTGTATTCTTGGCACAAGGCCTTGACTATGTGGTTATGAAAGTCTGGCATTATGCATTCCATCATAATGAAAGTGGTTATTGATATTGCATGTGATTATTCAACTAGTAGACTATCCATGTGAGTAAGTAAATGGAATTATTTTGATTTATATTTGACACATTATGATGAAGTTTATGTTAAAAATGATTTTGTTTTAGTTATATACATTTACTTAAATGTTTATGCTTATTTATGAACGTTTTTGCTATATTGTTATCCTTACTGAGCATCTGAACTCACCCATTTCTATGTTTTAGTTTTCCCCATATGCAAAGAAGTATATTACGACTGACCTATAGGGATATTCTATGGGATCATAGTGTTTTCCATGGAAACAATGTTGTTGTAGTAATCTATTTTATGATGTAATGTAAACATTATGAATGTATCTATTACTTTCAAGGCTACTAAACTAATTTGTCTTTAAAGACTTGATGTTTTGTGATCATGCCAATGTTATGTAATAATGCACCAACTCTGGGTAACTAGGGACAGGGCATTACAGTTGGTATCAAAGAGGGGTTTAGTACAAACCTTGGAAACTAGATTTAGAAAAACTCTTATTATAGCACATAACCCTAAGATAGACTTTGAGGGTTATTATAGAAGAACTTCCTAGAATTTTGGTATTGTAAAGTTTTTGTGAGTTTTTCCAAGAAATACATCCATGTCTGGATAGGAGCAGGTAGAGGCGGCTCTAGCACAGATGTACCCAGGGTTAAAACCTGAAAACACCGATTTGAGCTAGAATCAAACAGGAACTGGTGCACAACAACAGTCCTTGATACACTCTTGGTTACGACACTCCCGAGGGATATGCTTAAGATAATTCTCATTTTATTTACAAATCATTATGAAGGATTTAAGAGTATATAACTCCTAAAAGAAAGTATTTTTATGATTATGGATTATATCCCTAAACTGTTCAATTTACATTGTTTATTTTACATGTTTGGAATTATTCTTTTCAATTCATAAACTGACCTAGTGTATTCTATTGTATAGAAATGGCGCCTAGTAGAAGGAATATGAAGTCCAGTAATACGTATGATCCAAAGAGTAAAAAGGATAATATATTTCATAGTATTAAGACAACATTAAGAAGGGAAATAGTCCCCCATGTATTCTCAACATATGAAGAAATAATATCATGTGTTAATAAGAAAAGTAGATAATTATCTGAGTCATATGGATTTGAAGGGAAGCAAGAGAAGAAAAGGATGGAAGAGAGAAAGATGGATAAAGGGAATAGGGAAAAAAAAGATTTTCCCATATGTGATAACTATGGAAAGAATCGCCTTGGTAAATTATTGAAGGGAATGAGAGTTTGTTATAAGTATGGAGAAAAAGGACACCAAGTACGTGATTTCAAGGGTAAGGGAAAAAGTTTCAAATGTACGATGCTTTATCTTCAAGGATTTTGGAAACTATGTTATCAATGTCCAAATCATCAGAGTATACCCCAAATGCTGCTATTGGATAATAATAAAGTTATGATACTACCGAAGAAGAAGAGGAATGAGTAGATTTCTTACATTGTTATTAAAGTATTTTGTTATTTGATTATTGTATTAATGATGTACATGTTATAAGAATTATAGAGTATATAAGGATTGTACTGTAGTACTATTTTATTAAGGACTTCAGATTGTGTGGAACCAAGAAAAGTGACTCAATATCAGGTTAAATTTTTGGAAAATATATGGTTGAGAGAAAGATAAACCATAATAGAGTTCTGATATTGAGGTGGTGATTTTTGGAATAATACATGATTGATTTGGATAAATTATATTGGATATTCTTGACTACCTTGAAACTGATTAATGATTTCTATATTCCATCATTGTTGGAGTTTACAACATTTTTTGATAGAAGGAGTATGTCTAGTATTCTATAAGGAATAAGGGATCATGAATGTAATCAATAAGGTTTTATGGTACTTCAGGATGTTGCATTGTTTTAAAAGAATATATGATGATGGTGTTCACATGTTATTATGTGGGAAAAAGGATCTTCATTGTGTTTACCTTCCTTATAAATTTTTAACAGTGAGTTTGAACAGATGTATTTTGGATAATTTTAGTTTGATATTATTTTTGGATTTCCATAAAATGGACAACTCGGAGGTCAGGCGGCAACCCGTCACGTCCGGCAAGGCCACAAGACTTGAACCCGCAACCGAAGGGAGACAAGGAAGTACCATCTACCACTGGACCATGTGATATATTGGATTAAATAATGTAGTTTTTTTTAAAAGGCCTGGTATATGAATTATAAATTCATTTTTTTAACCCTATATGATTAGGATAAAATAGAATTTTTTTTTGAAATCTTTTGGAGTTAAAGATGAGTTTGTGGTAAGAATTAGTTGAAGGATGAAACTCTACTTGTCAACTATATATATATATATATATATAATTTTTTTTCCCTATTATTCTATGGGTAAATTAATTCTTAAACTTTATGTAAGGGATATTAAAACTAAAAATGTGTTATCATGATACCTTATGTTTTGTTGAACCGATGATATTTTAAATCATCATAGATTGATGGCTTTGTGGCCCTCAATTCTACAATTGTTTGTGACTGATGAACTCAACCAATCCCTATAAATATTTACGTTTTTCCTCCAATTATTTGTCCCTAATTTCAATCAATGTTCTCCTAATCGAGATCATAATTTGGTGCTGACTTTTTCTTTCCCCTTTTCCTCTTATTAAGACTAAATTTTATTAACCCAATTTACGATGTGGGTTTTCCCACAAAGATATTTTCTATTTTAAACCTTTTATTTTTGAAGAAAAATTTAAAATTGTGGGGACACGATTTATTGAAGGATGGAAGAATGTAACACCCAAATATTTCATAGTACATTATTTCTTCAAAGTAACTCAATAACTTTCACTACACGCAACACTGAGTTCAAGCGCACCACGACTTATCAAACTAACCGTTAAAAAGCGGTTATTAATAGTATTAACTAAATTTTGAACTTTATATAATACTTATAATTTTAAAATCCATATTATGAGTTTCTTAGACATAATGTAAGAACAAATTCATTTTTTTCAGATAAAAG
Organism: Viscum album; assembly: GCA_963277665.1. Classification (NCBI taxonomy): domain Eukaryota; kingdom Viridiplantae; phylum Streptophyta; class Magnoliopsida; order Santalales; family Viscaceae; genus Viscum; species Viscum album. Next base: position 1,106,253,840 of record OY728137.1, read on the forward strand.
AAGTATTTTTCAAAAAATGCAATTTTACCACCTTTTAATGGAGAAACCTTTTTAAATCCAATATTTGATACTTTTATATATTCAATTTGACAAAATAAAATTATTTTTTAGAATAGGGACATAAGAATTTAGCTTCAATAAATTTTTGTGTTTTTCTGATAACTTTCATATTTGGGTGAATAGTGAAAAATACTATATTTTAACTGAAAACAACTTTTTTAATCAAAATAATTAATAGTGATAAATTATGAATTTTAATGGTTTGGAAGTATAATTAGATTATATTTTTATAATTTAAAAAAATAGGTCATTATATGTAATTTCACATTTAAATTTGACATAAACAAGTGTCAATCTTTTTATAGTTATTATTTCATAACAACACGCTTTTTGTTTTGACAATGGGAATTAATTTTGAATTAATTTTTTCCACTTATGTGTTTTGAATTTGAAAAAATGGATCCCATATTTGGAATCAGGAGGTCCAAATTGTGTAAATAGGTAACTTTTATTTTTAGACGTTTGGAATATTTACTTCAGAAAATATTTTATTTACCGTGGTTAAAGAGGTAAATCCAGTAAATAATGTTAAAAAATTATATGATAATAATATTAAATTACCCTAACACGTGTCCTAACCCTATTTTATGAAACATTTCCGACCATGGGAATCCCTAGGTCTATTTTGGGACCCCGTGGAGCCACTTGGGAGTGATAATGACATTTTATTTTAAATAATCTAAAGTTAAGACAAAAATTAAAAAAGAAAATATCTTTTAATAAAACAATTTTTATATGAGGTTATATAATTGATATATTCGAATATAAATAGTCATTAGAAATCTAAAAATATTTCCTACCTCATGATATTATATTTATAATTTTTAGACATAAAATATGTATATTTATATATGACACAATAATGATGCAGTATTTTCCTTATTAATGAAACAATCAAATAAATGATATTATAAATACTAAAAATAAATATAATTTGAAAGTTTTGAATACATACACAAATTTTATAGGTTACTATGACATGTTAGGGTTGATTAAATGTATTCATTTTTATGTAATAATGTTTTTAGGACTTTAACAAAAATCAATAATTAAGCAATCTCAAAATTGACATAAATGAGTTTTTAAAGAAAATACAATATTATTATTGATATAATAATCGTAAAAAAATAAGGTTCATACAAAAGACTTATATAATGATATTTATATCATTAATGAACCACTTTTGGTTCTCTTGGAAGTTTATAGTAAGATTATTAACCATATAATATAAAAATACAAAGAGGCATGGTAAATGTCAAACTATTTAACTAAGAATTAAATCTAAAAGATAAGGTTAATATAGTGACCCAAACCTATCTAAAACCTATTGGTTGAGTGGTTTTAGACCCAAAACCACCTTATAATTTAAATAATTTATTTTTTAGAAATTATAAACAGAAAATTATTTTATTATAAAATAATATTTCTATCTTTTCCTAAGGTGACCCTCACCCCTCTTATAAAAGGGACCTCCCCCTTTTCTCTAATTCACAACTTAAAAGCCTTTTGGCTCAGAAAAACCCTCCCAAATACCCTCTAAACTATCATCCCTTCATCCTAAAGGCCTTAATTTAGTCATAAATCTAACCTAAGGAGCCCTTTTGATCAAATCAAAAGGAAGAACCTGAAGAAGAGGTAAATATTTCATCACCTCTTTCAAGTTCCTTTCTTCTTCCACTTCCTCTTTCATTGTTATTTACATTATAAAATAAAAACTCCAGTATCTTCTATATAATTTAATGTTATTATAAATATGGTACAACCATATTCATTATTCTACCCATCCTTTGAATGACATGTCACCATATTTGCGTATGTACGGCTTACCGTCTCCACGTCGTGGTGTAATTGTTATTCAATACATTATTATTTGGATGGGAATAATAATGATTTGTAATTGATGTAAATAATAAATATAACATAATAATTATTATATATATATATATATAACATCCAATTATATATTATTTTAATATCAAAAGAATGATATTGTTGCTCGTGCGTACGTACGGATTACCATCTCCACGAACGCGATGAGATTCATTCCCCATCATATCCATTCAAGAATAATTTTCATTAGATGATTAAAGATAATGTTTAAAGAATTAATATCATTCTAAATATTAATAAGATACATCCTATCCATAACAAACATTACTTACGTAACAAATCATACAAAGGAAAATGAATCAGTTAACACCTGAAATGACGATATTACTAATATATTATTAATAAAGCCATGTTAAAAGGTCATATATGATATAATATTAATGTATATGATTCTTTTATAATTTAATAACAATTATTTCACCATTATACCGGAGATTAACCTACCTGCGACCAAGGATATTTACAAGGTAAGGGTTAATTTTACAATCTCTTTATTATCTGAGGTTGTTTTTACATAAGTATCTACTATGACATATTTATTATTCATGGCCATGTTTCATAAAAGAGTTTTCAAAGGGATTATTTTTAAGGAACTTTTTTACTAAAACATAATTTTAAATGTTTTAAATATTTATTATTCTAAATCATTCTCATTAATTTCCATGTTTTCAAAATGTTCTTTGAGGATTTATTTATATGGATATGAATGTTTTAAAATGATAATTCCTTTTAAAACCTTTAAAGTGGTATGGGAAACTTTGATTCGAAAATGTATTTAAATTTCTTCTTTTCTAAATTGTATGAATTTTAAATTATTTCATGAAAAATGGATATTTTTCTCAAAGAGTTTTTACAAATCATTTTTATCTATGTCAACATCCATTTATGGATTTTAAACTTGTTTGAAGTTGATTTATTATGATAAAAATCATCCATATTGTATCAAAGGTTTTGTGATATGTTTGATTGTGGATGTGTGATTTTTATACCATTCAAGGTTTATGTATAAAGTATGGACATTTCGTATGCTAGTTTTAATATGAATGTTTATGTTATGTTTAATCCTTTTTATATAAGGAATGCATTGGACTTAGTAAGTGATGGGTGGATCCCGCTATAGCTCCTCGATGAATTGGTAGGTCTCATGAGACAAACAAGTGTCTTGGCACAAGGCCTTGAAATAATATTATTTTTAGTCTTGGCACAAGGCCTTGACAATATGGTTATGAAAGTATGGCATTATGCATTCCATCATTATGAAAGTGGCTATTGATATTGCATGTGATTATTCGACTAGTAGAATATTCATGTGAGTAAGTAAGTGGCATTATTTTGATTTATATTTTCCATATTATGATGAATTTTATGTTGAAAAATATTTTGTTTTAGTTTTATACATTGCCTTAAATGTTTATGATTATTTATAAAAGTTACATCTATATTGTTATCATTACTGAGCATCTGAGCTAACCCCTTTCTATGTTTTGTTTTTCCCCGGATGTGAAGAAGTATATTACGACTAACCTTCAGGAATAGTCTATGGGGTCTCAATGTTTTCCATGTAAATAATGTTGTTTTAGTTTTCCATTTTGTGATGTAATTTAAACCTTATGAATGTGTCTAGTAATTCTATGGAAACTAAACTAATCGGTCTTTCGAGACTTGATCTTTTGTGATCATGCCAATGTTATGTAATAATGCACCGACTCTGGGTAACGAGGGTTGGGGCATTATATCAAAGGGTACACATGATGTCATCCAAAGCCCATAATAATAGGTTACACAGGAGGTCATTCAAAGCTCCCAATAAGAGGGTACACAGGAGGTCATCCAAAACCCACAACAAGATGGTACACGGGAGTTCCTCCCAAAATTAAAGTAGGTACATGGTTAATTATACCAAGCTTAACATACAATTAATGTCTTGGTAGGTATCATTTATATAATATATTCTAAGATTATGTGTATATCACAATGTATGTGTATTATACCATTATTATACTCTCATGGATCATGTGATTTTATTATCTTATTATTAATGTCTTGTGAATGAACAATATTTATACCATGGTTCATGTTTATGATCATTAATATATATGGTATGATATTATAATTTTAAGATCATGTTATCATACCCTTGTACTCATGTTTATGCTTACATATATTCTTATTTTACCCTTATTTTCAATCTGATCTCACCCTTTCTTATGCTTCCTTTCCGCAAGTTATAAACAATGTTTTAATGTAGGATTACTAAAAGCAAAATATATTTATAGTATATATTGAATATACTTCACCAAATTATAATAATGCTTTCCAAGTTTCAAAAGGCACTAAAATATTATGGTCCTCGAGCATGTTTTTATGTAATTTATTGAATATTCATCTAAAAAGATTTAATATCCATATATGGAAATCCTTGTTAATTATAATTGGTATCAAAGCAAAGGTTTACACAACCATTGGAAACTAGGATGAGAAAACTTTACTGAGATCCCTAGAGAAATTTATTAGGATAATTCAAGTTATTTCTATAAGTATAAGGATATGGTGTCATATATTTAAATGTTGGTTTCATGATTTAGGCATTCTATAAGTAATTTTTCATGATTATGTGTTTTTATGATATAATAAGTTTTTCTCACACTATGTTTAGTGAGTAGTGGGAACTAGAAGGAATGGGGTTAACACTGAATGTTTCATAAGATTAAAGTATGGATATTATGTAAATCTATGTCCTAATTGGAAATCTTATGAAGGTAATTAGGAAGGTGGTAAGAATATTGGTAATATTTTTGAGGATAAAGAGACTGAAAATGACATGTGAAATGTATGGGATGTTATAACAGCACTATTTACATTAAACATAAAAAAGAATGATTATATTGAGGTTGTGGAAACTTAATACATGATATATATTTAATATTCTTGAAAATAATAATATAATGAATCCTAATTAATGGTATAAGAATAAATTTGGATAATTGAATTGTATATGTTTTGTAATTCAAAGATTGTTTTTGAAAAATAATTTAAATGGATATGTTGAATGGTGCTGAAGACTTATAAAAGTTATTTAATGGCATGGTGATATTAATGGGAAACACAGTATTAAGGAAAATATAACCCTTTATTTATTCCTAATGTTGATATAATGATATTTGGTTAAAGATATGTTGGATATGAATAAGTAAATTGGATGGTGACGATTTCCTTGTAACTTGTTAAGGATTTTTTGAAAAATTGGTTTATTCTATTATGGATATAGTTTATGGAATTTTTGAACGTAATTAATATTTTCAATAATATTTGGAATAAATAATAATTCATGTTTTAGATAATTATAGATGGTAATTAAGGTTGTTATCATGTTTCAAGAGAGTACATCATGAAGGTTTTCACATGTTTGCTATGTAACAAATAAGAGACACTTTATGATATACATGGGATCAAATCTAAAATGTTTTTGAGAAATTTCATGAACTAATTTATAAAGTTTTATAATTTAAAATTTATTAAGGTTTATAAGGTTAACCATTTATGAAATGGTTTTTGTTAAACATCAGATAAGGTTTTAGATATTATAGAATTATCTCTCTATATGAGGATTTATGCATATTAGATAAATTATGCTAACCTTTTTTTGATAAAAATATATGGAAAGACATATCATTATATTTATTGATCTTATGACTTTATAATACTTAAAGAATAACAAAATCACTTTCATTTTGTGTAATAAGAGATGAAGTGGAAATTGATTAGGGCACAATGAAAGGATGAGATTGTTCTTATGAAATGTAATGAAATCAAGTAAGTATTTGTTCTCATAAAAAAAATCAACACTAGGGAAAATATATTGAAACCGAAAACATTATCCTGGTACCTTATTTTCCAATAAATCAAATAGTTCCTTAGATAATCATAGATTTATTGCTTTGTGATTGTTAACTTTATTCTAACTATTTTCTCTATCACTCTCCATTAGAACTTGATAGTTATATTTCTCTTCCATGTCCATGTTTTCACTTGCCACAAATTTTATCCTATATGAAAACATAATTATTAGTTACTTTGGGGAAAATTTATGTTTCCAAATTTCCCTTTTTAAAGGTATATTTTTCATTCATTTTTACGATGTGGGTTTCTATGAAAAGAAATTTCAAGTATTAAACTGTTGATAACTTCAATTAATTTTGAAGAAAAAATTAATTTTATGAGGGATATAATGTAAAACCCTTATATTTTTATAAGATTGATTTCTTTTAAGATAATTTTATTTCTTTGAGGTCTTGTGTTACATGAAACATCGACTTAGATCATGTTACATGCAACACTGGGTTTCAATGAAACAACTTTTTATTGTTATAATTATTTAAATAAGAAAATTATAACATATCCATTATAATGGTGTGTATGAAAAGGAATAAATAAATTATGAAATTATAGTTAACACATGTATATATAATTATTTCACTAATCAAATGAATGTAAAACATTTTTAAAACGTAAATGTTTTTATGAAAAACTATTTAAATGTGAACAAGTGTGTTTTATACAAATAAATAAAAAATAAATCTTATTAGAGTATATAAATTATATATATATATATATATATAATAGATTAACTCTAATTTTTCACATTCATCTTAGTTGTTTTATAGACATGATATAAGAAAAATTCCAATTTTAAACATAAAAGAAGTATTTCTCTAAAAATGCAATTTTTCCACCTTTGATTGCGCACATGTTAAAATATATCTATTTTTGACACTTTTCCAGATTATATTTGAAAAAATAAAATTATTATATGAAATCAGGATATAAAAATTTAACTTAGGTGATGTTTTGGAATTTTTTTAATTAAATATCATGTTTTAATAAATTGTGAAAAATACTAAATTTTAATTCCAAACTACATTATCTTCTAAATTGTATATATTGTTAAATTTGGTTTTGAATTGGTTTAAAAGTATAATTAGAGAAATTTTATATCATTTAATCCAATTTTTGTAATTTTAATCTATATAACATGGAATTTTTATATAAAAATGTTTCAATATTTTGAACATTTTCACTTTAAAAACTCGTTTTCTAATTTCGTCAATGGGATTATTTTTAAATTAATTTTAACCAATTATACATTTTTAATTTTGAATGTTTTTTTAATATTATGAAACATATGATCCAAAAATTTTAAATATTTCCTTCTTGTTCTTGAATAAAATGAATAATAACTTTAGTAATTTTTATTACTATGGTTGAGGGTAAAATAGGTAATTAAGGGTTAAAATGATATTATAAATATTAGGAAATTACCCTAACACTTAAAAAATGTTATTTTATAAATTGAATAATTTTATAGACACTTTCCTATGAAAATGACTTTCAAATTATTCAAATCAAAGAGAGTGAAAAAATGTCACACTCTTACTTTTAATAAGTATATTATTTTCAATATAGGGTTAAATAGAATATATTCTCAACTATATATATTATTATTAACGATAAAATTTATATCTACATCATGTAAATTTATTTTTAATTTTTAGTGATGGAATAATTTTCATAAATAATTACACAATGATGATGAAGTAAATATTTAATTAATGAAACAATCAACTAAATGATATTAGAAATATTAAAAGAAATATAATTTGAATTAATTAAGTTTATCCATGATTTTTTTTGATAATATTAAATTTTATGGGTGTATAAAATTTATTAGTTAAAATTTATATTTCTTTTGTTGTTTTTCTAAAGGTCAACGTAACGAATAGTTTAAAAATTGACACTTATGATACTTTTTAAAAATAATATTTTTTAAAAATATTTAAAAATCATAAAAATATTAAATAAAGATATTAGGATGATATATGGTCTAAAATATCCTTAATTTTCCATTTATATTCTAATATAAACATTATATGAAAAAATTACATCCTCTTAATATTGAATTTTTTTTATCATAGTTAAAATTAAAATGGATTAACTAAGGGTTAATGAAAATGACAAGGTTTAAAATAATAGAAAAAAGATATATAAAATATTTTTTTGATGATATTACAATCTTATCCCGTATTATATTATAATACATGTACATTTTTTAGAATTTTTATAGATATTTAATTTATTATAAATTAATCTTTTGAGTAATTCCTGAAGTACCCCCCCCCCCCCCTTGTCCCCCTTATAAAAGAGCACCTCTAATTATCGTTACTTCACACTTAAGAACCTATTTAGTTCAAAACACCTATATAAAAATATACTTACACATTCCCTACCTTTATCATATAATCCTTAATCTAGGAATAAATCCAACCAAAGGGTCCTTTTGTGAAAATAAAAAATAGATACCCAAAGAAGATTTAACATTCATCAATGAATGTTTTTTGTTTTATTTATTCCTTAAACCCATTAAATTATTTTTATTTCATTCTTACATAATAAAATTAGAATCATCAATATAATAATATGTTATTATATTAAGGTTTTGACCTACACTCATACACACTTCAATCAAATAGGATATTTAATCGTTATTCGTGTGTACGACGGACTACCTCCTCCCGAACTGATATTGATCGTTCTTCCACTTCCACCATTCAAGGTTGGTAATAATGATGGGATTTTTATTTTAATATGATAAATATAATATTTATGATGTATTTATAATTTTTTATTATTATATAAGACATTCCTACATGATTTCAATTTTTGTAAATACGAGAACTTCGCTTGTGGATGTGAGGACTGTCGTCTCCTCAAAGCAATGTGATTCGTTCATAGTTTACATGGAATGTATTAAGGATGGGTTTAGTGAATGTGTATGATGTTTATAAACTAAAAATTATACTATAATTACATTATATATATTTCATTTACCTTATTTATTTCAATAAAAAAAGAAAATGGAAAAAACCTTCAGGCGTACGTGCGGTCTATCGTCTCCATGGACGGTGTATTTCATTTTCTAATTTTGTATTTTAAAGATTATTATAAATACATATATACTGAATATATATGATATTTATATCATTTTTATCATTCAACATATAATGAAATCATGATATAATTAAGAGGACCAAAAATATAACACTTAAAATCGCATGTGAAAAACAAAGCGGGTCCTACCTAAAGTGTAACATTAACATGGAATTGTTGATAAGAAGGTAATATAAATTCATAATAAAATAAAATATGGTATTAAATATAAGAATATTGTTATATAATATATTTATAAGAAACTTATATTTATTAAATTTAATGTTCGTATGAGTACGACGAGATTCAATACATAAGGTAAGGGGATTCTAGTCTCACCTTTTTATCTACGAGACTTATGTCTTATTCACCACTCTTCTCTTTTGTGTGGTCTATATACTACCTATGAATATTTTTTATGAGTTATATCCTAAATATTATGGTATTTTAATATCCATATAATTTTCTTTCTTTCATGGAGCATATAATTCAACTAATTAAAAAGTGGAAAGTGTTTACTTTATAATCTCATAAATATTCGAGATTATATCATTTTAAGTCTTCATTGGAGAATATTTATCTTCCATGTCTATGTTTTCAAAAAAAATCACAAATTTTTTTACTAATATCATATTAATATTTAAAGTTATTTTTACCCATGTTTTACTTTTTGAAAAACATTTTGAAAATAAATTTTTTTCATTTTCAAAACAAGGATCTTTGGGACTTTTTATAAAAAATATACAAAAGGAATATTTTTTTAACTTATGAATCATGAGTAGACATTATCTCCATAATAACTCATTAATTCCTTGAATATTACATTAAAATCTTACAAGGTGATTGTTAAATAAATTGTTTTCATTTATAACTGTGTATCTCTTTTAAAAAAATCATAAAGGAAATGAAATTTACCTGTAGAATTGTTTCAAGTAATCTTTCAAAATTATTTTCCTTAAAAGACAACATTATTTGATGATTACATATGATTTATTGGGGATATGAACTAAGGATATCATTCTCATTCTTTCTTTGAATGGTTTATATTTATTATGGAATGAAACTTATAAAACCTATTTATTTTACATGAGTTATGTTATCATGAAGTGTTTATAAATCTCATTTATTTACATGGGTTCTAAAATGATTAATGATTTATTTTATTATGGAACACATATGTATGTTTTAATTATGTGAGGGTTGGGACCTATATCTCCCTCAAATTCATTGGTTAAAGATAAATGTTCCATGAACTCAAAGGTTAGATGGGAGGTCATCTTAAGCCCGCAACAAGAGGGTACACGGGAGGTCATCCAAAGCCCATAACAAGATGATATACAAGAGGTAATTCTAAGACCAAAAAAAAGAAGGTACATGGGAGCTCATACCGAGACTAAAGTAGGTACATGAGTAATTATCCCAATCCTAACATATTATTATTGTATTGGTAGGTATCATTGACTTAAGATATTATAAGCTTATGAATATTCCATAAATTCTTTGTCTTATGCCATTATTATACTCTCATGGCTCATGTTCTTTGATTATATTATGATTATTGTATTATGAATAGCCAATATATATGCCATGGTAAATTTTTATGATCTATGATATGCAGGGTATGATCTTCTAAGGTTACTATCACATTCTCATACCCTCATTCTCATGTTTATCCTTACATATATTATTTTTTTACCGTTATTGAGCATATAACCTCACCCTTTCTTATTATTCCTTTCCCCAGGTTATAAAGAAGGGTCTTAAGTAGGAGTAATAAAAGGGGAATAACATTATGGGATATGTTTAAGATCTTTCACAAAATCAGAAGAATGTCTTCCATGATTCCAAAGGCACTAATCTATTATAGTCCTCAGTCGGGTGTTTGTGTAATGTATTGAATATTATTCTAATAATATGTAATATACATATATAAAAATCTTGGGTTGTTATATTCACAAATAATTAGGCAAAATTCCAAGCCCTAGTCATTCGCTTGAAGCTATCTCTAAAGCTAAAAATAGGCTACCTAAACTTCAAATGGGATTCAAAACTTGTATTAAAGAATACCAATGGTGAATATTCCATCAAAAAGGAAGATCAGGCCTTTATTTCGGGATATATTATGGTAATAATGGAAGAGTTTACTTTCTAACTCATGTTTTATAATCTTCCCCAATCACAGAATGCTTGTGCGGACACATTGGCTAATGCAGCCACAATCTTGTATGACCCTGATTAGGAGGAAGTGATCATCTATATAACACACTAAACAATGATATTATTGATCACTATTTTCAACATGGAAGAAATAAATCAAGTCAAAACCACCCTATAGTGTGATGAACTAATGTCCACCTCTGGATGGATAGATTCCATAATTAGTTATCTCTATAATGGACCTCTCCTGAAAGACTGATCCAGAATGGAACAAATACAATTTCGAGCATAAAATTTTACCCTCTGGGATGGGCCAAATTATCCTAAATCCCTCAACAAGAGAGGCTTCATTATAATACTACTCATATTAATATCAGAGAGAGAGATATATATTCCCACCATCATGAAAGAAGTCCACATAGGCTTATGTGGTGCTCATCAATCTGGTACTAGGATCTCCAACCAAATTAGGAGGTGAGGTTAATACTAAAAAAACATGATACAGGACTATGTGGAGTTAAAAAGAAAATTTCATGCATGCTATATTCATTCAAACTTAATCCATAAACCTTTTAAATTGATAAATATGGCTAAATATTCCAAAACATTTATTGTATGGGGAATAGATTTTGAAGGTCCATATCCCCCAGTCACATCCAAGTAGTTTAAGTACATCCTAACTGGTACCGAATTCTTTTCCAAGTGGGTTGATTAAATACCCCTCAAGGAAGTCAGTAAGAGAAATATTATCAAATTTGGGAAGTCTCATATCATCATCAGGTTTGGATTACCTCACATGATATTGGCAGACAACGATACTAACTTTTGTTCTACATAGTAGAAGAAATTGTACCAAGAGTACAATATCAAGTCCAATAACTCATCTTGCTACCATGAAGCAGAAAATATATATATATATAGTCCTTAAATAAGACTCTATAAAATGTACACTAGAAATGGTGAATAAAGACAAAAAGTACTAGTTGTTCAAGCTCCTCCATGATTTATGGGCCTACCATACCACCCCGTGTACTGCTATACAATCAACACCATATTCATTGGTGTATGAGACTAAGGAATTATTACCCAAATAATTCTAGTTTCCCAAAATTTATATATACATTTTTAGAAATTTGTTAGATGATGAGAAATTCAAAATTTGGTTTGTATTGATCATCTCAATGAGAACAGGTTTCATATATTACATAACCTCAAAGTTCATTAGAATCAGATCTCATAGGCCTTCAATAAAAAGGTGTGCCTTTATTGTTTCATTCAAGGAGAACTTGTTTTGGTTCTTAGAATCTCAATGATACTAGGTAATAATCCCCCTAAGTTGGAACCCAAATGGGAAGAGCGTTATATCTTATATAAGTTCTAGAACAATAGAGAAAACTCACTAGACACAGTGGACAGGGAGCATGTCACTCCCCCACCAACACAAGGTTTCTTAAGATATAATATGAATTGATTCTATCATGAATCTCTCACCCTATAATGACTATGTTAAACTAACCAGTCCCTCTTTTCCTGAAAATGTGATGTCATATTGTATGGAAGAATTCCATGCAACAAGACCTTAAACTACACAACATCTCTAATCCTAGTCGCGTGATATTAAGTTTTGAAAGTGTGTCCTTACTGAATGAAGTTAGACTTCAAGAAATAGTTTTTCAAAGAATGATTTCAAACTATATGGGAATCACTGTATCACAAACACTTCATCTCACACAATCTAAATTTTTATGAAATAAAGATGAAATTACCATGTCCCTATGTGAGTATTATATCCTCATAGGGAATCCATTTATCCATGAACTAATTGTGGACTGATTCCCTTCATTACAGGATAAATACTGATTCCCAGATCTTAGGTCTCAGGTCTAGATACAGTATTCATTTTCTTTCATGTCAGGTGACCCTCATCCTTATTGTAACAAGTTAAGTTAGATGGAGGATTTCCTCACCGCATGACAAAAAAATCACAGTTTCCAAGAACTATGTGTGGATTGATTCCTACCATCACAAGATACATAGTGACTCCCAGACCTCCATTCTTAAGGAAAACCAAAAAATTAATCTTCTTTTATGTCGAGTCACCCACATCCTTACCAAAAGACACAAAACTGTAAGGTTGTTGTTATTTCCACATGACACTAAACTACATGAGTTTCTAGAACTCTATTCAGATTGATTCTCATTATAATGAGATACATAGGGATGCCAATTTCCTATATCTTGGCCCAGCCACCAAATGATACAAAATTCCCCATTCTATTCTCAAAATGCATATATGTTGTGAGAGAAACATTTTTCATTCTTTTGTTTCACACTAAGTATATATTATGTGATTTTAGGAATTTTTGGTAATGGAACCCCACGCGTGACTAAGACATATCAATTCATGAAATGTTTAGAATGGTCCTTAATAGAAGACCATAAAAGTAACACCATGATTCATCATTTCATGATGTCAAAATACATGGTTGATGTCTCTTTCATGAAATAAAATTGTGCATTACCATGGATCTTACCAAATAGGATCACTATAATTTGTGTTGGTCTCCCACTACACATCTGTTCTAGAACTATATATGGCTTGATTCCTATCATTGTAGGTTTTGTATTGACACCTAGATATCAATATTAATCCCGACTACAAGAATCAATGGAAACAATTCCCTCCTCTATGTATGTGTCAAACCTATGTAAATCATTTCCCTTTCCATAAATACATGTGGCTTGATTCCTGTTATCACAGGAAACGTACTGATGGCCAGATCTCAATCCCCAGCCTAGCTAAAATAATAAATTGAATAAATGACACACTATGCATATCGACCAGAAATTTGTTGATAATTTCCCATTCCAAAACTACATGTGGATTTATTCCTATCATTACAAGATGTATAGTGATTTCCAGACCTCTTTGGGTCCAATCACAACATTCCCTTTTCATGTTGGGGAGCTCACATCCTAGTCTCATGATGTTAAACTGTATGGTTTCTTAATAACTACATGGGGATTAACTACTTCCATCATAGGATATATAGTGATTCCAGGTTCTCCAATCCTAACCCCATCTACAAAAACCAATGAAACAAATGCTCCCCCAACTGCATAAGGTCCAAATAATATGAGGAAATTTTTCCAACATATTATTCAGATATATGTTTGAATTTTTTTCTAAAATAATACATCTTACACAATTTTTAACATTGGTTCCCATATTCTTACTTTATGACATTAAACTATAAGAAAAAAAATAAGTCCTCAATTCATGACTTTAAGCTGCAAGGAAAACGTCTTGATCAAGGGATTGATTAATTCCCAGTTAATCTAATCAGAAGATCAGATTAGATTTTAAAACTAACTTAATGATTTATAAATAATGAAAACACTTTCTAATTAAATTATCAGAGTAAATTTGAATAATAGTTTAAGTTTTAAAGTACTTGGCAGAGGAATAAAAGGTTTTAGATAAAACTAAATAGAGTACAGCAGATATGACCAAGAGGTTCAGTCTCAAGCCAAGAGTTAGTCCTCTCAAGAATTTATATAAATTGGATCCACACCCTGGATCAGGGTTCACAATAGTTTACAACTATCCAGGTCAAAGACCTCTACCACAGTTCTATGTGGGAAACAAAAACAACAGCTAATACAGCTGTCCAGGTCACATACGACCTCTACCACTATCCACAGTGGGAAATATAAGATGTAAGGAGTTTGAATGAGGATTTACAGATCCTCCAGTTAAGTTTCAGGAGACAGTGTGTGTGTAAATTAAAACTGATGACACACACTGCTCGTAAAGTAAATAAAACACTGAGTAAGATATAGAGTTTAGAATGGATCTAGTGATTGCAGTGTAGCTTTGGACTCCTTCGGATTTGATCAGAAATGGTTCTGAGTCCTCTTCAGGTTTTTTTCTGAAAAATAGAGTATCATATGATTCACATCCAGGTTCATAGACAGTGAAGATGTATTCGATGAAGTTCTTCAACGTCCTTGTGAATGTACAGAGCTCTTCTTGAGTGAGCGTGAGTGTGTATGAGCTCATTGTGTATTTGACTTGTAGATCACTTTTGTATATCCCTTGTATATTCCTCGTGTCTTTCACATGTGTATTTTTTCAGCAACAGAGAATTATTGTATTTATGGCAGGAGCTCTGGCAAAAGAAATGATTTCTTTCTGTAGGTACGAGGTACGGTTCCCTGACATCCAACAACCTTCATTAAATAAATGACAGAGCATTAAAATATATCTAATATGACTGTTGGTTAGACTAAATAAAGATAAATAAATTAAGGCAGCGTCGGATTCTCTGGAACGGTAGCTTTGGATATCAGTAGCCTTGTGTATCGGTAACCTCTTGTGTAACGGTAACCTTTTTATCGGTAGACTTCATGTCTGTCGGTAGACTTGATCGATAGTGGTAGACTTAATGTACCGGTGACCTTTTGTGTAACGATAGCCTTCATGTACAGGTAGCTTCCTTAGTGTATCGGTAGACTCTCCTCGGTAACTTGTCTGTAACGACAGGCTTGAGTAACGGTGACTTGTCTGTATCGGTGACCTTCACATATCGGTAGACTTGCATAACGGTGACTTGTATGTATCGGTGACCTTCACGTATCGGTAGACTTCCATAACGGTGACTTGTCTATATCGGTGACCTTCACGTATCGGTAGACTTGCATAATGGTGACTTGTCTGTATCAGTGACCTTCACGTATCGGTAGACTTGCATAACGGTGGACTTTACAAATCGGTAGCTTTGTTCTGTAACGGTGACCACTTGTCTATTTAAGCATTCTATTGGCAGAAAGGGTTAAGTTAGAATATATATCCATCCAGTAACCAAATTCTCTGAAGATAATATAAATATTATAATATATGAATATGTGCATGGTGTACAGAAATACTGAAATAAGTAATTAACCATTAATCAATATAGGGATTATCAAACCATAATTGAGCATAATTGGGATTATCATAATATGAGTGAGCATAATTGGGATTATCAAAATATGAGTTCAACTAATTCTCCTATAGGGTTCAACAATCTACCCCTTTTTGATAATCACAACTTATGCCAAAGTATTAAGAAAATTAAAATAGTGTCATAGGAAAAATTTCCTAAGAAAAACTTTAAAACAAAGTTCTCATTTTTCTCCCCCTTTCAATTTCACTCCCATTTCTCATTTGTTTCATTTTCTCCCCCTTTTTGATTAACAAAAAGAAGGGTAGGATTAGAGAAATTTAGAGAAAAAAAGAGAACATATTTCAAGGAAACATAAACACAGTAAATTGGAGAATGTAAGAGTAAATTTTCATTAAATTACAAAAGGTACAAACTAATAAAGTCAGTATTACAAAAATACAATTGAATCCTATCAAAAACATTCAGAATCACTCAATCGTCCTCTTGAACAAGAGTCTTTCCCTTAGGATCAGAAGAGGGTGCAGGGTCAGATTGAGTAGATGGCTTGGGAATAGCTGAAAGAACAACTGGAGGGTCAGCCACTGAAACTGTACCGAATCTAAAATATGTTCTCTTCTGTGGGATCATATGTTTCAAGCTTCTAATAGCCTGAACTAGAGTCAAATGAGGTGTACTCCCAGAGGCAGACGCAGGAAGTGCAGGAGGTACAATCACAGGTCTGGCATCCACATGCAAGAATGGTAGCAACAGGTTCCTGAAATCCATAATAATACTACCTCCTCTCTCCATTGCTAACACAAAATCATATCAATTTTCAATGAATTTATCCAAGGCAGGAGTAAGCTCCCTGAGCTTACTAATATGTTCTCTGAAAGCTTGAGTCACTGGAGGCAACTTCAAATTCTCCATCCAGAGCTTGAAATGTTTGGTCGTTTGATGCTTGGTATAGACCTTCTCAAAGTAAGCATCCACTCTTTTCTTAATTGCCTCTTGAGAAGCAGTAGTTTCCCGTAGGTGATCACGAAAAAAACTACTAACTTCCCTAGTGGTATCAAGAATATGAGTATCCGAGGTACCACTGGTAATGGCGTTAGCCAACTCTTCCTGGATAACAGTTCTGATCTGGTCAAGGTTCACAATGGAGCTGAATGAGGGAAGGGGTTTAACTGAGAAAGCTACTGTCTCCTTGAAAGATTGTGTCAGATTACTAACCACCTTCTGAACAAGTTCATCTTGACTGTTCAAATGTTGTTTGAATGATGTCTTAAAGGCCTCAAAAACATCCACAAACTACTTGACTACTTCTTTGATATATCTGATATCAGTATTCACTTGGGTTTGAGAACTGTTCATGGTAGTCAATGAAGCAATCGATTGTCTTAGAGCCACCACAGCTCCTGTCCAACTCTCAATTTGAGTATGGAATACTTTAACTTCATCCATCATTCCCTTCACTGGACTAGACACAGCATATCCCAGAGATACCTCCAAGGATTTCTCCACACTCCTCATTTCATCAACCAGGATTTTCTTCAAATCTGTCACTGATTCTCTCAGTTCTTCTTTCATTTCAGCCTTTAAGGACTCAAGGTCCTCCTTGGTTGCCAAATTTTCAGCCACAACAGGTAGGATAACTAATTCCATTTGGAGCTGATCTTCCTCATCAGAATCTTCTTAATTAAGTCCAAGTACCATATATCCCGGATCTGATGTCTAACCTTTAATGTCATACAACACAGAAACTGAACCAAGATGCTCCCCCTCACTTAGAGCATTCTCTTGAGGAATATCCTATAATGGTTCTGCTCGAGATAACTCTATAGCCTCCTCTGCAACTTCAGCAGATTCAATAACCATTTTCTCTGATAGTTAAACTGTAGGGTTAGTTCTATCCTTTTCAAAGTCATCAATGACTCTCTTAGTAATTGTAGTAGGACCCACTGGTGCTTCCTGATCAGACACTATATGGACTATACTATCTATTATAGGGCTCAAACTGAGCTCTTCTTCTTCATTTTCCTCATCATTTGCTTCAGCAGCATCCTCCTTTTCTCCATTAACGAAATGATCAGATTCGGTTACCTCGTCCTCTTCAGAGGTTTCCTTAAAAACATATTGATATGCTTCTTCTTCTTCTTCTTCTGTGGTCTTAGTATCATTGTCCTTCAGAATAGTTTCTCTCCTTGGTAGTTCTTTTGGAGGGCTAGCTGCTCCACAAGAAATATTTTGATGCACGGGACTAGAAGGTAAATTCGGGTCTCCTCCTTCCTCAACTGATGTCTCTTCCTCCTCAGCTTCAGCTTCATTATCACTATAGACTGGTTATGGCTCATCTGGTCCAATACCAGGATCCCTCACATCCTTGGGTCTAGAAGTATGGTCCACAGGAGTGTACTTGTCATGGAATTTACCTTCATCATTAACCCATGATTTCTTCCAAGGGTTACAGCTAACTTTTATATAATTACAAACAGTCCTGGTGAGGAAAAAGTTATCCTTAACCACAACAGTTTCATCCTAAGGTCCAGCTACCTCCTTTTCCTTCAATAGAATAGAAATCAACTTAGAAAAGAAAAGTGCATTGGACTTAGACTTTGGTCTGGTCATATCCTCAATATGAATCATTAGAAATCTTCACAAGTTCACTTTTATTTCATGCTTTAACAAATACAACAAATAAATATCCTGAAATCTGAGGGTAGAAAAATCTCCTCTTCTTGGACTAATCACATGCTGAATGAACTTGAAAAGTATTTTATCCTCCCCTTCCATTTCTGCAGCAATGATCTTTCTAGGGGTTCCATTTCCTTTCAATTCCAACAAGGAATCCTCATATTTGAAAAAGTCACTAGCAGTAGGTATGGATTTTGAATAAAACCCATAATCACCACTATGTGAAACTTTAAGGTTCTCAGACCATTCAACTGATGAAAATGAAAACTTTTGACCATTCACAAAGGAAATCATCCTATTCTCCTCTTCTGAAGTCTCAAAATAGAATAACTCATAAAACTACTTTACCAGAATTGGATAATATGGTCCATTATTGTTCGTGAAGCACTCAATCCATCATTGCTCTTGTAAGATCTTCAGAATCAAGGACTTTCTTTCCAACAGCCATTCCTCACATAACTCCTTTTACACTACAATTTCTCGCTTCGATAAATGTGGATTCACAGGATTCCTTCGAGCAACACTTCTGCTGCTTCACTAGCACCAACATTGGTTACTTTCTGCTTCTTATCTTGCGGCGCATCACTCCCTTCATCCACTGAGGGTCGCTTCACATGGGCCATTTCAGATTCTGAGGCTTAGGGTTTTGCGAGCTTGAGAGGTTTAGGTAGGAGGGATTCAAAAAGAAGGGTTTGCGGTGATTGAGTGATGTCTAGAGTCAGGTTTCATATCATTTAAGATTCACATATAAAATAAATCTCATATTAAAAATGGTTCGAAGTCTCAGCCTTAATACAAAAATTTTAAAATAGCGTGAGAGATGTACCGGTGAGCTGTCCTTAAAGGGTGAGGTCTATCCTAACGGTGAGGTTTATCTTAATGGTGAGGTTTATCCTAACGGTGAGGTTTTATCTAACAGTGAGGTCTATCCTAACAGTGAGGTTTAGCCTAACGGTGAGGTTTTATCTAATGGTGAGGTATATCCTAACAATGAGGTTTATCCTAACGGTGAGGTTTATCCTAACGGTGAGGTTTTATCTAATGGTGAGGTTTATCCTAACGGTGAGGTTTATCCTAACGGTGAGGTTTTATCTAACGGTGAGGTTTATCCTAACGGTTTAAGAGTAAGTTATCATTCCTAATTCGTGTCTAATGAAACTTAATCTTTCTGAACTTAATGGCTTAGTGAAAATATCAGCTAATTGGAGTTTAGTGCCTATAAATTCAAGAGTTGCATCACCTCTTTGATAATGATCTCTTAGAAAGTGGTGTCTAACATCAATGTGTTTAGTTCTAGAGTGAGACACAGGGTTCCTTGAGATGTTGATCACACTAGTGTTATCACAGTTAATTGAAACATGTTTAAAATCAAATCCATAGTCCAATAAAGAGTGTTTCATACACAGAATCTGTGCACAACAACTACCAACAGCTATATACTCTGCTTCAGCAGTAAATAATGCAACCGAGTTCTGTTTCTTACTACACCATGATACTAGGGACTTTCCAAGTAAATGACAAGTTTTAGATGTTCTCTTTCTATCTAACTTGCATCCAGCATAGTCAGCATCTAAATAACTTATTAAATCAAATGATTGTCCTTTTGGGTAAAACAGTCCCAAATTATCAGTATATTTATGATATTTGAAAATCCTTTTAACAGAAAGTAAGTGTGACTCTTTAGGGTAAGATTAAAATCTAGCACATATACATACACTAAACATAATATCAGTTCGACTAGCAGTAAGATAATGTAAACTCCCAATCATACCTCTATAATTAGTTTGATCCACTGGTTTCCCAGTTTCATCAATATCCAAATTACAGGTGTTACTCATAGGTGTATCACTTCCCTTAATATTATCCAAACCAAAATGTTTTAAAAAATCCTTAGTATATTTACTTTGATTTAAAATATTACTATCTTCAGTTTGAAAGATTTGACATCCAAGAAAGTCCTTAAGCTCTCCCATTAAGCTCATTTCAAACTCATTTTTCATAACCTTTGAAAATTTAGTACATAGAGAATTTTTAGAAGATCCAAAAATAATATCATCAACATATATCTGTATTATTAAAACAACTTTTGAAATTATTTTTATAAAAATAGTGGGATCAGCAATTCCTTTTTAAATCCTTTTGAAATAATAAAATTTGTAATTCTTTCATACCAAGCTCTTGGAGCTTGTTTTAAACCATATAAATCTTTAGAAAGTTTAAAAACATGATTTTGAAATAGAGGATTTGAGAAACTAGGTGGTTGTTCTACAAAAACATCTTCAACAATAAAACCATCTAGAAAAGTACTTTTCACATCCATTTGATATAACTTGAAATTCAGATGTGATGAAAAGGAAAGTAAGATCCTAATTGCCTCTAATCTAGATACAGGTGCAAAGGTTTCCTCATAGTCCATTCCTTCTTCTTGATTGTAAATTTGTTCAACTAGTCTAGCTTTGTTTCTAATGATGTTTCCATATTCATCAACTTTGTTTATAAACACCCATTTTGTTCCTATGGTTAAAGTGTCTTTAGGTATTTCTACTAATTCCAAAACTTTATTTCTTTCAAATTGATTTAGTTCTTCTTGCATATCCATTACCCAAAATTCATCATTGATAGCATCATTGATATTTTTAGGTTCTAACTGTGAAATAAAATCTTGATGTTCAACCTGATTTCTTAGAGAAGCTCTAGTCTATGTTCCTCTATCTAGATTACCTACAACAACATCTAAGGGATGGTTCTTTAGAATCCTATTTGGTCTCGAAAAGGTAGGGCTAGAGATTTTAGGTTTATCAATAGGTTGGGAATCAACATAAGCAGGTTCTGGAAAATTTCCAGAATTGGATGTTTTAACTACAGGTCCACTGTCTTTATCAATAAGGTTCAAAACAGAGAGATCATTTTCAAGATTTTCAAGAGAGGTCTTAGGTTCATGTGGATCAGTTTCATCAAATTTGATGTGAACAGATTCCTCCACACATTTGGTTCTCTTATTGAAAACTCTATAGGATTTACTAGAAATAGAGTAACCTAGGAAAATTCCTTCATCACTCTTGGATGAAAACTTTTCAAGATTATCTTTGGTATTAAGAATAAAGACTTTGCAGACAAAAACTCTAAAGTAGTTAACCTTAAGATTCTTATGGTTCCACAACTCATAAGGGGTCTTCTTAAGAACAGGTCTGATCAAGACTCTATTGATAATATAACAAGTTGTATTGACATCTTTAGCCCAAAAATAAACAGGTATTTCATACTCATTGAGCATGGTTCTGGCAATTTTTTGAAGGGTTCTATTCCTCCTTTCTACTACACCATTTTTCTGAGGTGTCCTAGGGGCATAGAAATTGTGACTATAGCCATTGTGTGATTAGTAGGATTCAAACTCATTATTTTCAAACTCACGACCATGATCACTTCTCAAGGTTTTAATCTTAAGTCCACTAAGGTTCTCTACAGACTTGGAATATTTAAAAAAGTAAGAACAAGCTTCACTTTTGTGAGCTAGAAAATATACCCAAGTATACCTAGAGTAGTCATCTACTAGAACATAGACATAGTGCTTCCCATTAAAACTATAAACTCTAGAAGGTCCAAAAAAGTCCATTTAAACCAACTCAAGAGGTTGAGAAGTTGACACTTCTTTCTTTGATTTGAAAGAAACTTTATGTTTCTTTCCCTTTTAACAGGGATTACAAACTTTATCGGCTAGGAATTCAAGTTTTGCTAGGTCTCTAACAAAGTTCTTCCTAGTAAGTTTTCTAAGTGAATATACATTGTTGTGTCCTAATATTCTATTCCAACGCAAAGACTCTTTATGAAAATCATTTAAACAAGTAATATTTTTCATATCTAAATAATTTAAATCAACAGTATAGAGATTTTCATTTCGCAAGGAAAAAAATATTAAATCATTTTTAGAATTAAAAACATTACAAGAATCATTTTAAAATTTAATATTAAAACCATCATCACATAACTGAGAAATACATAGTAAATTATACTTAAGTCCATCAAAAAATAGAACTTTAGAAATTAATACTGAGTCAGTGTTACCAATATGGCCTAAGCTGATGATTTTCCCTTTATAATTATCACCAAAAGTGACAAAAGATCCATCAACACTGACTAAGATTTTAAAGCATGAGAAGTATCCTGATATATGTCTTGAGAATCCACTGTCCAAGTACCAGTTCTTTCTATAGGAGCTCTTTAAGCAGGTTCCCTACAAAACAGATTTAGATAGGAAATGATTTTGGTACCCAGATTTTCTTGGCTCCAGACAGGTTAGCCAATAAAACTTTAGGTACCCAAATTTGTCTTATGGGTCTCATATGATTTACAGAATCAAAAGATTTAGATAGATAAACCTTATTAGATCTATAACTATGAATATAACTAGTTGAAGCATATGAACTTCCAGAACTAGAACTATCTATATTCTGTCCAGATTTAGGAATAAATCTAGTTTTGGTAATTTTTCTTTTTCCAGGTTGGTATCCTATACCAGCAGTATATCTAGGTGCAATTTGCTTACGTATAATTTGAGTAAGATTATCTTTTCCATTTGTGAACTTTTCTAACTCCTTCCTAATTTTCTCATTTGACAATTTCAGTTAAGTGTTTTCTTTAAGAAACTGAGCATTCTTTTCCATTTCTATGTCAATATCAGATTTATGTTTAATATTAAAGCATACTGTTTCTTTAAACCTTTGTATTTCTCTTTCATCTCGTTACAGGTTTCTTCCAATATATCACAGTATTCAAACAGTTCATATTTTGACATATTTTCATAATCGTAATCATCTCCATAATAATATGAATTTAAAGTAGGAGTTTCAGATGTTACCTCAGAAGTGTTTGTCATAAAACACATGTTTTCCTTATTTCTGCTTTCAGTCTTAGAAGCTTCAGATTCACTGGAGCTATCCTCAGAAGCACTCCATGTATCCTTCATGGCTTTATTATACTTATTATCCTTATACTCATATTTCTTCTTGTATTTTAGCTTTGGACGGTCCACTTTTATATGTCCTTTTCTTTTGCATTCATAGCAGACAACTTCATCAGATTTGTCAGATTTCTTCCAGTCCTTCTTCTAGTGTCCCTTGGTGTCATACTTACCTTTGTAATTTGATTTTCTGAAAAACTTATTCTTCGTATAAAACTTCTTAAATCTTCTGGCTATGTGAGCCATTTCTGCATCACTGTCAGATGCACTTTCACTTTCTTCATAGCTTGAGCTATCACTTACATCTTGAAGTTTCTCCTTATCCTTATTCATTGAAGTAGATGTCTTGAAGGCAACTGACTTCCTTTTTGGTTCAACTTCTTCTTCTTTGTTTACCTTAAGTTCTTCTTCATATATCATCAACTTACCAATAAGTTCCTTGACTGGAAGTTCACTAATATCACAAGATTCTATGATTAAAACAGAACTTCCCCTCCACCTTTTAGGTAGGAATCTCAAAATTCTCATGATCTGCTCCTTTGATGGAACATCCTTTCCCATTGAGATCATTGTATTGACAATTTCATTAAACCTAAGATACATATCAGAAATGGGTTCATCATGCTTCATCTAAAAATTATCATATTTAATAGTATAGGTGTTCAATCTCATTTCCTTAACGTTAGTTGTTCCTTCATGAGAAACTCTTAAAGTATCCCAAATTTCCTATGCAGTCTTACAAGCAGATATTCTATTAAATTCCTCATCTCCTAAAGCACAATACAGAGCATTCATAGCTTTGAAATTATTATTATAGGCTGTCTTAGTAGCTTCATTCCAAGTCGATCTAACAGTAGTGGGAATTTTATATTCTGATTCTATGTCAGTCCAAATATCAAAACCCATTCTTTCTAAATGAATTTTCATCTTAATATTCCACTGAGCATAGTTGTTTCCATTGAAAAATGGTGCTCTAATAGTAGAAACACCTTCAAGTCTGTTATCCATGATAACTAGGTTAAAAAAAATTTAAAGAGATAAAAATTTAGAAATAACAAAAAATTTAAGAACTTTAAAATAAAACTAAAATCACAGTTGAAAAAAAAAGTAATTCAGAAAATATTTTAAATTCCTCCGATACCAAATGTTGGTCGGAGTGGATACTCAAGAGGGGGGTGAATTGAGTTCCAATTAAAATTTCTGTTTTAAAATTCTTTACCAAAATCCCCCAATTTAAAAATACTAATTGAATTGTAGTGAATTTGAACTAAAGTAAACTTTCAGTTAGGTTCTCAAGGGATTGATTAATTCCCAATTAATCTAATCATAAGATCAGATTAGCTTTTGAAACTGACTTAATGATTTAAAAATAATGAAAACACTTTCTAATCCAATTATCAGAGTGACTGTGAAAAATAGTTTAAGTTTTAAAGTACTTGGAAGCGGAATAAAAGGTTTTAGATAAAACTAAATAGATCATAGCAGATATGACCAAGAGGTTCAGTCTCAAGCCGAGATATAGTCCTCTCAACAATTTATATAAATTAGATCCACACCCTGGATCGGGGTTCACAACAGTTTACAACTATCCTGGTCAAAGACCTCTACCACAGTTCTACGTGGGAAACAAAAACAATAGCAAATACAGATGTCCAGGTCGCATACGACCTCTACCACTATCCACAGTAGTAAATAGAAGATGTAAGGAGTTTGAATGAGGATTTACAGATCCTCTAGTTAAGGTTCAGGAGATAGTGTTTGTGTAAATTAAAACTGATGACACACACTGCTCGTAATATAAATAAATCACTGAGTAAGATATAGAGTTTAGAATGGCTCTAGTGATTGCAGTGTATCTCTGGACTCCTTCGGATTTGATCAGAAATGGTTCTGAGTCCTCTTCGGGTTTTTGTCTGAAAAACAGAGTGTCTTATGCTTCGCATATAGGTTCAGAGACAGTGAAGATGTAGTCGATGAAGTTCTTCAAAGTCCTTGTGAATGTACAGATCTCTTCCTGAGTGAGCGTGAGTGTGTATGAGCTTCTTTTGTATTTCACTTGTATATCACTTCCGTATATCCCTTGTATATTCCTCGTGTCTTTCACATGTGTATTTTTGCAGAAACAGGGACTTCTTGTATTTATGGAACAAGCTCCGGCAAAATAAATGATTTCTTTTTTCAAGTACGAGGTATGGTTCCCTGACATCCAACAACCTTCATTAAATAAATGACAGAGCATTAAAATATATCTGATATGACCATTGGTTAGATTGAATAAAGATAAAGAAATTAAGGCAGCGTCGAATTCTCTGGAACGGTAGCTTTTGATATCTGTAGCCTTGTGTATCAGTAACCTCTTATGTAACGGTAACCTTTATATCGGTAGACTTCATGTCTGTCGGTAGACATGATCGGTAGCGGTAGACTTAATGTACCGGTGACCATTCGTGTAATGGTAGCCTTCATGTACCGGTAGCTTCCTTAGTGTATCGGTAGACTCTCCTAGGTAACTTGTTTGTAATGGTACGCTTGATTAACGGTGACTTGTCTGTATCGGTGACCTTCACGTATCGGTAGACTTGCATAACGGTGATTTGTCTGTATCGGTGACCTTCATGTATCGGTAAATTTTCATAACGGTGACTTGTCGGTATCGGTGACCTTCACGTATCGGTAGACTTGCATAATGGTGACTTGTCTGTATCGGTGACCTTCATGTATCGGTAGACTTCCATAATGGTGACTTGTCTGTATCAGTTACCTTCAAGTATCGGTAGACTTTCATAACGGTGGACTTTACAAATCAGTAGCTTTGTTTTGTAACGGTGACCACTTGTCTGTTTAAGCATTCTATTGGCAGAAAGGGTTAAGTTAGAATATATATCCATCCAGTAACCGAATTCTTTGAAGATAATATAAATATTATAATATATGAATATGTGCATAGTGTATAGAAATACTGAAATATGTAATTTACAATTAATCAATATAGGGATTATCAAACCATAATTGAGCATAATTGGGATTATCATAATATGAGTGAGTATAATTGGGATTATCAAAATATGAGTTCAACTAATTCTCCCAGAGGGTTCAATAGAAAACGTCTTGATCATATGACATTAAAAATGCATGAGAAATGCATCCCACTATATATCGTTAAAATGTACAGACCATTACCCATCATCATCCTCTATAAAAGGACCATATGATATTAACCCCAGTGAACTAGAGCATGGAGTGATTCTTTTATCTATTAATCCCCTTGGGCTATAAATTACACTTGACGTAACATCCCAGACCCAGGTTCCACTAAACTAATGCCCTGATCTGGGTCGTCACAAGACCTCAAGTGCACCTCCCTGTATGCTAGGGGTTTTTGACTAGTAGAGAGGGTCTAGGTTAGTCATGTGGGGAGACTATACCCTATTTATCATAGTAAGACACAACATATAACAATATAGGTAGAAGAAACAATAAGAAACAACCAATAACATGAATAGCCACGTATCGCCCAAATAGGGTACAAACAACAAGCAATAGTAAATATGTCATGTCATACTACAATGCCAAGTGAAAAATATACAAAAACAAATTGATGAATCCCAAAAATTGTCTTCACTCTAAGTCGGGAACCTCATCCATGCATTTCCCATGTCCATCTCAACTCCCTAGAATATGTCCCTTTCCCTTGTCTTGGCCTTCAAGTATGAAATCTACTCAGGTTCCCAATGGAGGCCTGAAAAGGGTGTGAGTACAAATCAGTAGTCTACTACCAATGGTGTCTACAAAATATCGAGTCTAATAGATAGTGCATGAAAGTAAAAAAATAGAAATTAAAGGAAATATAGTTCAGGGAAAACTCGTTAACCTTTCTCTAC
Source organism: Viscum album (assembly GCA_963277665.1). NCBI lineage: Eukaryota > Viridiplantae > Streptophyta > Magnoliopsida > Santalales > Viscaceae > Viscum > Viscum album. The sequence continues at coordinate 1,106,281,391 of OY728137.1, forward strand.
TTTGTTGTTACTATTAGGATTATTGTGCTAAGTTCATTATGTACATCATATCATCACTTAATTCGTCATTAACATGTAATACATGAGTCAAAAATTTACCCTATTCACACAATATTCATGGAATAAATCATTCCACATAAGTGAACAAGTTATGTCCCTATCTCACAAGGGATGAGCATATCAAGAAATCACCCCTCTTACCTTAGAGCCTTCATCCAGGTATTTTCATTGAATACAATAATTAGGGGCATAGAGCATTAGTCTAACTCCTCAACCTATGCATTCCTGTGTAGGTTAGAGCATCAGTCCAACCCTACCTATGGCAGGAGCATCAATCCTTAATCCCACCAACAAGCCATGTGCACCTTCTTATTTATCTATTCACTATATGAAAACCATATCAAAACCAATATAACCAATAAATATAACAATCGTGATTCAAAATAATCAACATGATATTCAATGGTATAGCATTGCCCATTGATAATTACATTTTTCACTACACAACCCATTATCCCAAATATCATTCCCAAGTCTCACCCCATTAACCATATTCACCAATTCACAAGCCATTACCAATCCCATGTGTCAACATTTCTCATACACCCACCCTCTTAGGGTTTTCAACATAATTCATCAGCCACAAGGCACAATCCCCATTAAACTAATTTAACACATTTTTATTACCATGACAAACAATACCTTAAACCATTACTAAGCATAGAAACATGCCAATAATTCGTTTTCATTACCATTCAACATTACAACATGCTGATTAATGGCTCTACATTGTCACAAGGGAACCCTTCTCATACTTTTCTAATTCCTAAGTCTGGAAAGTATTGGCGTACCCCATGGGTTGCCCTACAAAGGTCAAGTCATCCTCCATGTGTCCCATGGGGAAAATGGGGGTTTCCATTAGTCATTTAGACACCCATCACACCAAAAATCATAAAAGGATCAAAATCACAATAGGTGTAACCAAGAAATAAACCCAAACATGCACAAATATCAAATAAATCTATCGGATAAACTGTAGACCACCTACCTTGGATCCATTAGTGAACGCACCCCTAATCAAGGCCTTAAATTCCGATTCAACACCACTTTGATGTCTCAACATAGATCTCATCAGAAAAAGAAGGGTTTTAGAACATTAGAAGGAGGTCAGGAAGAAATGTTAACCTTAAACCAAAAATATAATCAAGAGGGGGATTAGCCTTACCCAGATCTTCGATTCGCAACTGATAGCACTCAAAACGACCTAGAAATGAGAGATAATCACCCTTATAATTTATTGGGAGCTTTGGTTCATCACTAGGGTTGTAAGGGGGGAGAAAAGAGGAAATCCCAAGTTGGGGTTTTAAATCCTATAATGGCATTTTTGTAAATTTCTCAACTTTAATGGGATGCACGGTTTACCCGCACGATTTTCCAAACCCTGCGAAAATCGTGAGAGATATATTATCCCAAAATACCCCTTTTTCATAGTTTCCTAAGAATTATACATTGTTATCTAAACTGTGTGATCACTGTGCAAAAGCCTATGTCCAAGTTTGTATGGTTACCTGAGATAATCTGCACGGTTTTCACTAATCATTTTCAAACTATGCAACATGCCCAGAAACTTCTTTCTCCTATATTTTCATGATCTAAACCCCCAAAACACCCTTGATCCTTCACATGATCTTTGGGAAACAATTATTTGACCAAGATAAAGTAATTAAACTAAAACATAAACAAAACATACCTTGAGAAATATATTGGATCTTACAAGTTCCCTAACTTAGGATGGCTCATACTTGAGCCACTCTTCCTAAGCATCATTGAGTTTCCAAAGCAAATAGATCAGGCCACTGGTCCCACATATTTGAATCTTGCTCCCAATTTTCTTCCTGGATTTTTCCATGCTTTCATAAAACATGAACCAAAGGTACAACCTAACCTCGTAAAACCTTCTCACTATGATCCACAATAAAAAATAGATGCTTCTCAAAGGACACGTTAGGATAAAGTTCAACATCATTAACATTTATCACATGAGATGGTTCGTGATGATACTGCTCAAGTTATGAAACATGAAAAACACCATTCATCCCAGTATACCACTATGTAAGATCCAATCAGCAAGCCACCAGTCTGATCCTCTCCACAATCTCGAATGGACCCATGTACTTGGGTGCCAACTTCCCTGTCTCTGAATTTGGTAATGACACAACCTTAGAGACACGTGAAGAAACAAACTATCCCCCACCATAAACTCAAGAGGTATACGATGCCAATCCACATATGAATTTTTCATGCTCGGAGCTATCATCATGCACTTCTGAATCAAACAAACTTTCTCTGATATCTCCTACATGAGACTCAATTCTAACAGCTCATATTTCTCATCCTCTAACTAATACATTGGGGATCTAAATGGTCTCCCGTAAAGTTCCTCAAAAAGAGACATCTGAATCATATTCTAAAAACTATTATTTTAGGAAAAATAAATGAGTGATAAGTTATATTCTCATGAGTAACCAAAATCTAGGACATAACCTTTTAACATTCCCTCCAACATTTGAATTGTATGCTCAGATTGCCCATCCGTTTATGGGTGATAAGTCGTACTCAACAAAACCTGGGTACCAATCACCTTCTATAATCCCTACCAAAATCATGATTTAAAACATGGATCACGATCCAAAACTATGGTTCTCAGCACACCATGAAATTTCACTACTTCTCAAACATACAAATCACCAAACTGATCAACTATTTAAGTCTCCTGAATCATAAATAAATGAGCCACCTTAGTCAAATAATCCACAAAGTCCCAAATTTTTTCATTCTTTATTGGTATCCTTGGAAGTCCCATTACAAAATCCATCATTACGTCATTCCACTTCCATTCCCGAATATGCAATAACTGTAACCAATAACCTGGACACTAATGTCCAGCCTTCATTTTTTTATAGGAAAGGAATTGCACTATGAAACCCACAAAGTCTTTATTCATCCTCGGCCACCAATACTGCCTAATATGATCATGATACATCTTAGTCAATCCTAGATGCACTTCCCACATCGATTCATGGAACTCATTCATTAAATCTTTAGTAAAACACACTAGTACTACAATATGACCACTAACAGAGATGATTCCATCACCATATAAGCTAAACTATAAGGCAAATCCCCAACTTTAAGACTTTACTTCATACCAAAACACTTTGGATCCTCCAACTGGATCTCTTTGACCTGACTCAAAATCTTGTATTCAATTGCTAAAGATAAAAGGACCATATTTATCTACACATCCTGTACCTATAGGTGAATCTCAACAAAAAAATCCATCATTTTTCATTTAGAGTTGGATTCCTGAACCACCTGAATTTGAGTCTTTAGGCTCAGAGCATCTACGACACCATTCTATTTTCCCAATGTTTAAACCAACTCAAAATTGAAGGATTATAAGTACTCGAATCACCTTCTCTACTGAAGATTTAAATCTCTATGTGAAAAATATATATATTAAACTCTTATGATCAGAAAACATTGTGAATCTTTCTCCTAAAAACTAGTACATCCAACACTTTAAGGAATAAACTACAGTAGCAAGATCAAGATCATGAGTAGGTTAGTTTCATTAATGCGGTCTCAACTATATCTACCAATAAGCTAAAACTCTATCATCCTACATCAACACTTCCCCATGTACAACACCAAACGCATACCAGAACAAGGTATACTTCTTACCAGGTTCGGGTAAGATTAGAATCAATGTGGTAGTCAGCCTCTTCTTCAATTCATGAAAATCAATTTCACATGACTCTAAAAACTCAAACTAAACACCCTTCTTGGTGAATCTTGAGAGTGGTGCTGCCAAACAGAAGAAATCCATAATGAACCTATGGTAATAACCGTCCAAACCTTGAAAAATCTGGATATCAGAAACATTATTGGGATACTCCCTAGAGACCACATCCTATACCATATCTGGATCCACTGACACACCTGACTCACAAATGAAGTACCCCAATAAATTAACTTTATCAGTCCAGAACTAACATTTTGATAGCTTGGGGTAAATCCTATACTCTCTTAGTGTACTCAAGACAATGTCAAGATGTTGGGAATGATCTTAAAGGGTTTGTGAGTACACCAAGATGTCATCAATAAAGACAACCCCAAACTGATCCAGATAAGGGTGAAATATTTGATTCATTGTTTCTATAAACACAGTTAGTGAATTAGTCAACCCAAACGACATCATCAAAAATTCATACAACTCGTACCTGAACCGAAAAGTTGTAAGTGGTACGTCAGAAGGGGACACCCTCCACTGATTGTATCCCAATCTCAAAATATTCTTGTAGAATACGGTGGAACCCCTCAGTTGGTCTAATGGTTCATAAATTCTAGGAAGAGGGTATCTTTCCTTAACATTCATTAGATTAAACTTCTTATAGGCGACACATAACCTCAATGACCCATCATCCTTAGAAAATAGCACAAGTGATTCCCATGGTGACGAACTAGGTTGAATGAATCCATTCCAATCCAACTCTTCCAGTTGAGCCTTAATCTCCTAGATTTCTCTCAGCTCCATTCGATATGGTGGAATAGAAACCTGTTATACCCCTGGCAGAAACTCGAGCATAAACTCAACATATCTATCAAGTGGTTTCCCTGAGAAGTCCTCAGGAAACACATCCTAGAACTGATCCCCCAAATAATTAGATACATGTTTCTCAACTTCTCCATCATCAAGAATAAGGTATTACACTTGGACAATGATCTCTCCCAACTGCTGACAAAATTTCCATGCATTACCTGCTCGAACATCCCACTCACCACGAAGTATATAAGTGTCTATATTGGGGGACATAAGAATTACCTGACATTGATAACAATCGATATGTACTTGATACTCCACTAACCAATCCACACCCAAGATCAGGTGAAAATATGACATCTCCATAACAAACAGATCCTATAAGAAACAATATCCACCAACCTCTAAGGAACATCCATCACACCACCTTATATTATCAACTCTCACACCAAGTGGAGTATCAAGTGACATAACTCCACATGTACTTTCCACAGTTAGGCCCAACACTACTACTAAATGTTCCAAAATAAAAGAATGAGTGGTACCTGTTTAAATTATAGAATTTGTAACTTTGGAAGATACAAGAATCATACCTTGAATGGTATAAGGTCTAGCCTCACCTCCTCCAGGTGTGGAATGAACTCCAAGTAGATGGAATGTCCCTCCACCCTCGGATCCAGCCTGAGTACCATAAACTGCACTATCCTGCTGGTATGAATGGTCTCTCCCCAGGGTTCCATGTCTAATACCCCTACCAGTATGGCATATGGAGCTCCAACTTCCTACCTCATATGGGTTAATCGATCCCATACCTACACTTTCAACTGATCTCTTCACTCCAACAATTTCTGTATGTCATGGTTTCCTACAAAACCTATGCTGATGGCCTATCTTTCCACATGCTCTCGACTCAATAGGTGGTCGGGAACACTGACTTTGCACATGTCTTGACCTTCCACACTGGTAGAAGAAAACTAGATCACTAACTTGAGAGACTTGTTACTTTTTCTATCCATGCTTTCCACCACTTTCATGGAGTAATTTCTCGAAATGGATCATTCTACAATTGGAAGTCTTGCCACTAGTCCAATTCATCAGAACCGCGTGTCTTCTTCCAGAGGCCTCTTTGAGTTTTCTTAGTGAGATGAGGTCCTGATCCATCACCTCCTAAAACCACTTCAGGCAAAAGATATTTACCTAGTATCTAATTTTATACCAATTTCCCTCCCTAAAACGCCTTTCGATAGCTACCACGTCTCCCATTAAATTAGGAACAAAATGTTGTAAGTTCGTGAAATAGCCTGCAAACTCCATTAATGACATCTTCCCCTATGTCAGACTCATAAACTCCATAGACATATCCAACCTTAATGTTTCTGGGTAGTAATTATCCAAAAACGTTTCCTGAAAACTCTTCCACATAATTCCTTCTACTTTTTCAGTCTGAGCTAATTTATTCCACTAACACTTTGACTGACCCTGCAACATATAGGCTTCTAAATAAACTTGCTTCTCAAAACGAGTCTCCAGATGTTCAATAATTTTATGAATAGAATCTATGAAAAACTCATCTACCTCTATCCCACCCTCACTGGTAAGGGTTAGAGGGTGTTGCAGCTTAAACTACATGATCAATTCAAACATACTCGATGTGACCCGCCCTAGGTCCCGCTCCATCATCTACATAAAATGAGAAAAGTTATCAAGGAATGGCGCTTTACTATCATCTTGAATCATAGGGGATTATGGATTCACTACTGGGGGAACATTCTCAGAAACATCCTTTTGCCACCCAACTGGAACACGCCTTCATGTTGGCACTTCTCTACAATGCCGAACATGAACTTCTTAGAACACAACCACGAAACTTTCATAAGGAATAAGGAAAGGCTCATCACTAGACATAAACAAACCATTTCGTATACAATTCCCATTGGGATTTATTATATCTAAAACACTACCTTCAACCATCCTTCCCAAGTCCATGCATAACACGGGGTAACTAACTCACAAGGTTACAATCCCTACCTTTTACATCATTTTAAAAAGATTTACATATGCTAATTTACTCCCACAACATTTTAGTTAATTTACCCTTATTTATCAAGAATAATTATTTAATTATTTCTTAGCATTATAATTTCCCTTTTTACCCACATATATCATCCCATCAGGTAACATTTCACTATTTTCAAGAAAATAAAATGCATTCTACCCATTATGTCCCGCATACCCATCCCATGTGTGTATTCCTGCTATGATGCATGTCACTTCTATACATTGGGGCCTAGAATGATTCATGAATGAAAAACCTCAAGTCATTTCAGCCAGGACACAAATATCATAAATCAATCACATCACACCACATGTGCACCCCCCCCCCAATAATGAAATATCATAAAATGTAACAAAACCTGACAAGAACAACAATTCCCACCATTGGTGACTTGGGTTTTCCCCCATACTTGGGATAGCTACTACTAGGCACAATCTCATTACCAAGTCCTGACACAGTCCTAATATCCTATCTATCATCACCAAATAGTAAAAAGATAAAGGAACTCATATGATACCACATTGTAATGTCCTCAGCCTAGGTGACACTAAATCGATGCCCTAAGCCAGGTCATCACAAGACCTCAAGCGCACCTACCCATATGCTAGAGGTTTTCGACTAGCAGTGAGGGTCTATATTAGTCACTTGGAGAAACTATACCCTCTTTATCAGATTAATCCATAGGATATTACAAAATAAATAGTGGAAACAATAAGAAACAACCAATATCATGCATAGCCAAGAATCTCCCAAACAGGGTATAAACCACAAGAAATAGTAAATATGTCATTTCATGCTAAAATTACAAGTGAACAAAACCCAACATAATGATAAAAGTGGAATCCCTAAAATGGTCTTGACTCCAAGTTAAAAACAACATTCATGCATGTCCCATGTCCAACTAAACTCCCTTAGATAGGTCCCTTCTCCTTTACCTGACCCGCAAGCATGAAATCAGCTCGGGTTCCCAATGAAGAACCAAGTAGGGTGTGAGTAAAACTCAGTGGGCCACCAATAATGGTATCTACCAAATATCTAGTCTAATATATAGTTCATGCAAGTATAAATAAATAGAAAGTAAAGGAAATATAGTTTGGGGGGCCACTCTTTAACCTTTCTTTACTTTCATATTACTATTAATATTATTATGCAAAGTTCATTATATACATCATATCATCACTTAATTCATCACTAACATGTAATACATGAGTCAAAAATTTACCCTAATCACACAATATTCATGGTATTTATCCGTCCACATAAGCGAACAAGTTAAGTCTCTATCACACTAGGGATGAGCATATCAAGCAATCACCACTCTTACCTTGGAGCCTTAATCCCGGTATTTTCATTAAATACAAACATTGGGGGCATAGAGCATTAGTCTAACTCCCCAACCTGTGCATTCCTGGGTAGGTTAGAGCATCAGTCCAACCCTACCTATGGCAGGAGCATTAGTCCTTAATCACACCACCAAGCCATGTGAACATGCTTATTTATCCATTCATGATACACAAACCATATCAAAACAAATACAACCAATAAATATAACCATCATGATTCACAATAATCAACATGATATTCAATGTTATGGAATAGCCTGTTGATAATTCCATTTTTCACCACACAACCCATTATCCCAAATATCTTTCCCAAGTCTCACCCCATTAACCATATTCATCAATTCACAAACTAGTACCAATCCCATGTGTCAACATTTATCATACACCCACCCTCTTAGGGTTTTCAACATAATTCATTAGCCACATGGAACAATCCCCATTTAACTAATTTAACCCATTTTTATTACCATGACAAAAAAAATCCCTTAAGCCATTACTAAGAATAGAAACATTCCAATAATCCATTTTCACTCCCATTCAACATTTCAACATGCTTATCAAGGTCCCTACATTTTCAAAAGGTAACATTTAACATGTTTATCTAACTCCTAAGTTCAGAATGTATCAAAGCACCCCATGGGTGGCCTTAAAAAGGTCAAGTCATTCTCCATGTGTCCCATGGGGACCATGAGGGTTTCTATTAATCATTTATAATCCCATCAAACCAAAAATCATCAAAGTATAAAAAATACAAAAGGGGGTAACCATGAAATAAACCCAATCATGAAAAAATATCAAACGAAACTATGGGATATAACTTGTAGATCACCTACATTGGATCTGTTGTAAAACACACCCCTAATCAAGGACTTGGATCCCGATTCAGTACCCATTTAAAGTCTCAACCAAGATACCATTGGAAAAGAAGAGGTTTAGAGTTTTTAAAGGAGGTAACGAATAAATGTGAACCCTAAACCAAAAAGAGAAGTAAGAGGGGGATTAGCCTTACCTGGATCTTCGATTAGCAACTAATGACACTCCAAATAACCTAGAATTGTGGGAGAATCGCTCTTAAAAGATCTTAGGATCTTTGGTTTTTTACTAGGGTTGAATGGGAGAAGAAGGGAGGAAATCATGAGTTGGGGTTTAAAATCCTGTAATTGAATTTTTTTTAAATTCCTCAACTTTACTGGGTAGCATGGTTTACCCGCATGGTTTTCCAAACTATGCACAAACCGTGCGATAGATACTATCCCAAATTCCCCCTTTCACACGGTTTCTTGAGAATTATGCACATTTACCTTAACTATGTGTTAACCTTATGAAATACTCTATCCAGGGCTTCATGGTTACCTGTGACGATCCATATGGTTTTCACTAACCATGCACAAACTGTGAAACATGTCCAGAAACTCCTCTTTCCACTATTTTCATGTCCCAAACCCCCAGGACATCCTCATTCCTTCACGTGATCTTTGGGAAATAATTATTTTACCAAGATAAATGATATAAACTGAAAAATATACAAAACATACCTTAATAATGATCTTAGATCTTACACTTCAGGTCTTGAAGAACCTCAAGTTTTAAAAAACCTTTCATGGACCATGGAAAGGAAAATAGATATCTCTATTAGACCATGATATCGATATATAAGGGATTAGACCTACCGACCAGTGATATATTGGCCCAATATGAAGTACTTTCTTATCCTTGTGATCTTGACATCACTATGGTATGACTTAACACCCTAGTGTGTTTTAGGTCATCCCCAACCAGATTGTCCCATATCATTAATCAGGACCTGAGATACTGATGTCGTGATTTACAGCATTTTCATCTCCCTCTTAGAAAGATGTTAGAGTAATATTAACTCTGGGTATCCTAATTGGGATCTTGTGTAACATTTCCCTCATATTAATTTCATGTATGTCTCTCCCTTAAACTATTAGGACCTTGGCCAAAGATATATGACCCCAAATTCTAGCCTTTGATGGTCCAAAACACAATAACTTAAACTGCTAGTGAAGATGACATAAAACTTGACAAGTTGAAAACCTGAAAAGGGAAGACTGATAAAAATTAAATTTTTCCCTCACTAAACACTTAATATCTAGAGTTTAGGAAAAAATTAGGGCATAAATAAATTATGCATAAAGCTCATAGGGCCCACTTTGTAGCCCTAGTAAAAGTTAATCCCCAATAACTAGACTCCTTGGTCTAGAAAAGAGTTAAAGTAATGGTTTTTCACTTCTCATCACCATGAAAAAATTTTCAAGATGTAGTGACACAAATTTTAGGGTGATCACCCCCATTTTCTTAAATATTACATTTTCCACAAAACACACTTCATGATTGGAGTGCCTCAGATCACTACAAACCTTCAATGGCCCTAGGATATGAAACCCTAGATTTAATAGACCCTTTATTTGACTATTCATGTATACTTATGGCTCCTGAATATTCACCTACATTCATCAAAATAATTAATAACTATCTTGAAAAAAAGGATTTTCAATCCTTTTGAGCCCTAATATCACTTTGGGGAAACACAGCATCTTAGGGTGTTTTGGGTCATTGCTGATATGATTTTCCCATATCATCCTCTAGACCCGAGCACTTTGGACCCTAATTTAAAATCCATGTAACCAGACTATTCATGTTGATTCTCCATACTTGACTTTATGTAACTATGTATTATACCCTTTCTTAATTAAGGATTGTGACACTCCATTCTTGAACCTTTTGATGGCCCATATCTCAAGACTCAAAACCAAAATATATAGGGCCTAAGAATCTTAACCTATAATATAAACTATCCTAGGGTATCGTAACCCTTCCTAGATTTTCCTTTTCTCCTACCCCACTTAATTGATTATATTTTTAAATTTTTTAAAATCTTTCACGACCCTCAGAAAAGAGTGTGGATCAACTATACTTGACCATGAATTTAAGAGATATGGACTCATGCATAAGGTCGTTGACCTACCACTTAGAGGTATTTATTTATTATATTAAAGGAACTCCATTCCTCATGATCCCTGAGGACATTATGTGGGAACTAATAAAATTATGTAATTTTTGATTTCCCCTTCTATATATGCCACATTCCATGATTCATCTATTCATGATCTTAAGAACATGATTTACACAACCCACATTCTAACTATCTAGGTGCACTCGGCTTCCCTAATATTTCACCCTAAACCAATATTACCCCCATAAATCTTCCTTGTCCTTTATAAAAGAGTGGGTACCCATCTCTTTGAAAATTTTATCAATGAATAAGGGCTTTGACCTACAAACCAAATATTTATCCACCTTGTACGAAAGAAACTCCAATTCTTGTGAGCCCAAGAAACACTATAGTAGAACTCCAAACCTTATAGTGTCTTGGGTAATACCTAGAAATTTTACCCCATATTCTATATTCATCATTAAATTATTAGAATAAAGACTTTAAACTGCATGAAAACTCAAGGTCTGAGCTAAAATACCTTAAACTATTATAATATAAGGTCTAATCTAAAAGACCCTAAACTGCAACAACATAAAGTTTGAGATAAAATACCTCAAAATACTAGTGATAAAATGTTTGAGCTAAAAGAACCTAAAATATAGAAATATAAGTCAAGAGATAATATACATTTAACTACCTGTGATATAATTTTTGAGCTAAAAGACCCTAAACTACGTCACATAAGTGGTTTATTCTGCAAGCCTATGAAAAGGAATAAACCCTATTGGGAAAAAGCCCATAAGAGGGCGACCTAAGAAAAATTCAAGTCCATGGCCCTTAATACTTCCCCACACAAATCATAGGAATAAATTAGGGAAACAAAAATGAAAATATATAAAGATTATAAAGACCACTATATAGATTTAGAAAAAATAAGTCTATTCTCACTAAGTCCATTGACTTCAGAAAAAGATAGATCACTCCCCCTCTAGGATATATATTCTCCCAAATTTATCCTTTTGTAAATTAGGTAATATAATGATAATTAAAGAAGATAAATTAATTAGTAATGTCATGTTAGTGGGAATTCATGTACTTCCCAAGGAAAATCTATTAAGGTTTAAACATTCAAATCCATGCATTAAGGTTTACTTGATATTATAAAAAGTATGGGTATCATTGATGATCTATTCAACATCTAATCAATGAAATATCATGAAAATCATGAATGAAATAAAAATAGACAACAACATATAATTTTAGTAGATCTATTAATTGAAATCATATAGGATGAATCTCCACATTTTGGAGCCTCTCTAAAAATTCAATAAAAACAATATATACATCAACGATCAAGCTATAATGATATTTGATTATACAAGCTATCCAAGTCTGAAATTGTCTGATTAGAAGCGTTGATTGAGTAATAAAGTGTTTTCATCCCCACTTCTTCCACTACTTCCCAAGGATGAAGGGTCTTAGTAAGAATAGACATCTCCTTAAATCTTTTCTTAGTGGTTTCTAGTGAGGATGGTGATATCGAAAGTTCATACTTTGAGTGAGAAAATATCTCCTCATATCTCTATATTTGTGCATTCAAGACATCTATTTGAGTGTTCAGCTCAAATATAAACAATTATCTCTATTCCAGAACCTCAGAAGATTCCTTTATCAATTTTTCCAATGGATTCCCTTCATCAAGATCACTCAAGCCCCTCTCACTGGTATACAACTCTTTCCACATGAGAATGATTTTTTACATGATTTAATATAATGATTCTCAGTCAAATCCACCCACCTCCAAATCATGAAAGAATTGGAGAAGTCATTATTCTTGGTTATAGAATGTTCCTAGAGGATTATTAGTAATAAAGGTGTGAATCTTATTCCATAATATCCTGTGTTGTGTCTGATCCTATGTAGATTCTGAAGTGGGTAGGTCTGAAGAAAGAATAACTAGCTGATTTGATAAAGAAACCAGAGAGGAAGACTTATATATTATTCTCTCAAAAAAACATCATATATTTCTCATATCAAAGGGAAAACTTCATTAAAAGACTCCACCCTACCGATTGGATGGACATTTTCAGAATGAGTATGCTTCCCCAAAGGATCTCCTAAGTCCTGAATCAGATCCATTATTTCTGCAAACTGGGGGGTCGGTGAGGCAAATGGTTTGTCCATGTGATGGACTAATCTATTCAGCACACCACCAAAGTAGGCTTCTACCAAAGGGTAGGAATAATCATAATCAAGGAAGACAGGGGCACCAATAAGCAGAAGGATAATATCTTCATTTTTATCCTCACATTCCAATGTAATCCAATACTATTGTATGAACCCGGGATGTCTCTCTCCCCACACACCAGTCGAAGGAAGAGGAAAAACTCCTTGGATGTAGTTGAAATGGAAATAGAACCGATAAGGGGTATACAACTTTAAAATGATTATCGTATCCATCCTAGCCACAAGAAGACCACATCTAAGGGAAATCTTTAATGACCTTTATTCAAGAAAACTATCACCAATGTAAACAATTGGCCCAATCGGTGTAAGATAATGGGTGAAATTGAAAACATATGATTAGATAATCATATCATCAATAATGTTAGGGACTAAAGACATTGTATTAACCCTAGATATTTCTAGAATCTTGGGAAAAAAATAAGGCATCGGGGATCCTGGTGGTGTTACGACATTCATAGTAGTGGAAATGCACCCCTATCCTACTAAATAAAAATTATAAATGAACACCAATACTATAAGGAGTGTTTCCTTACTAAATTTTTACTAAGATATTGTAAATTCATGTATGATTTGGTACTACTGGATTGGTAGGTTTTCCCTTAGCTATCTGTGCTTCTATAACCAGTGTACTGACCAATATTACTGAGCATATATCCCTAGCCAGAAAAATACACCCATTCAAGAACATGGAAATCAAACCTTACATATTAAATATTTGGGATATCTCTTTCCTCACTCGATATCCCTATGAGGTTTTATATCTCGCTTCCAATATTTCCTAGTATGAACTAGTGTTATCATGAACATTCCAGGAAGGGCACCGTTGAGGGCATATAGTGGTCAACCGGTCCCCACTACTATAGAGGAAAACATTGATCCAATATTTAAAATATATGAGTGAGCACAAATTCAAATACTTTATTAACTTTATCATAAAAATATTGAACATGTCCCTTTCCAAGATTGGATTTTTTGTAGGGTCATCTCAGATGTTTGTAGTAGGAAGAAATGTGTCATACATTTCCCTAAGGGGGGATATTCTGCCCAACTGATAGATATCCTAGAGGCCAATTTTTAATTCACCATCAAATAGATGGAATGAGTTGGTTCCATGCATCAATTGATAACTAGTTTTCATATAATATCATAATAATTATTGACGATAAATTAGGACACTCATACTAATTCATAAGTATGAACAACATGTAACTAGACAGAAAACTCTAAGAAACTCTAACTGACCCAAAATTGACATGCTCATTTATTAAAAAAGTTTACACCAGCTAAAAAATTCAATTTCAAGCTCTATACACCACTTGGGTTTTTCAAATAAGAGACAATTATGATCGATTATCCTTGAGCGATGGGATGATGGGTGAAGTCACAACCATATGGATCCACAGGGGAGTTATCCATCATATAAGAAAACCCCTAGAACCATGCTATAACCAGTTGAACATCCTAAAAAAATCATATAAATATAATTAATGGAAGTTTACACCAATCCAAACAGAATTTGTTTGTCAAGATAAGGAATTGAAACATCATCCAACATGCCAAACCTATACAGGTGAAGCTGGTGTGATAACGGATAGTTCTGGAGTTCATATAGTAGAATCATTTTCAGTACCTTGTTGTCAGAGGACATGAGATTTCTAGGGTTGTAATAATGGTTTCTAGATGTTATTTACCCTTAGTTAGATGTTTTGGAAGAACTATTTAAAGATATAGAATCCATCTATGTAAAAGTAATAAGTATATTTCAGATAAGATAAAATCTCATCAAAATAAATGCATAACTCTAGAAATCTCATGTAAATTGAATGAATCAGAATGGTATATGTGAATGCATAAAGGACCCATGAATTTCATGGATTATGAAAATCTCATGGATTTCATAAACCCACATAATATCTTATAACCAAAACACTAGTCACAAAACTCGCAATTTCAAGACCCTAACATGTTCACGTGATTCACATAATATTCAAGTGATCTTGTGATCAAGATATCAGAACATATGAAAACTTCAAGGTGGAAATGTTGTTAAGGAATATGGATAAGGTTCAACAGATTAATAAAGATAGATTCATGGTTTATTTGAACAAGTGTTGGGTGAGGCAAGTCTTATGAAGCAGTTCTCGTAGAAGGGTCTTGCAGATGAATCTCGTGAATGGTTTTGGTGGATGGTCTTTCAAAGTGGACACATTAAGAAATAAGATCAAAAGATATATAAAACTTTTAGTGGATGTTTAATAAGTATCCCTATGTTCCCCAATTTACAAGGCCTTTTGAGAAATAAAAAAGGTCACTCATAAGAACAAACTTCACCCAAGACAACGATTGGTAGTAGCCCAAAACACTCAGGCAAGCATTTATTTTCCTCATAACTGAGCCATTATCTCAAAGGAAATATCTCCTAAGGGGGTTCATTTTAAGATGTTTGTAAAATGATCATTATAAAATCTACAAGGGATGAAATACCCAAAACATGGCAATTATTTCCTCTACAAAGAAAAGGAATAAGGATGTGGCCAAAACTCGCAGATTGCTTGAACCTCCAAATAACATGTAGATCGTGCTCATCACATGACCTACAGAAGATCACATGGAGACCATTTTACAAGACATTTTATTCTTGGTAAGGAATATGATACATTCTCTAAACATGTCACATCTTCCAAATTATTTCATCTAGATCACGTGGCTTGTCATTCGATGGGCACTTGAAAAACCATCCCAAAAACTTGTAAAATATAAGAAGAATATGAAAAGGGTTAAATACTTTCATAGTTGTAAATCTTCATGTGACACATCCATGTTGTTTTCAAGACACCATATAATCCCTGGAGACATTTATACTTTTTCACTCAAGATCCCTCGTACATGTCACATTCATCATAAGAAGGGTTTTGGACATTTCCAGTCTATATTGTGATTTATGTTCAACTCAAAAGAAAAATAGAAGGGTTGTTTACAACAATTATGTCACATCACCAAAAAGATCCTTTATTGGTCACATGACACATCACCAATGGGGAGAGTGATAATATTAAAAAACACTTATATAAATTTGTGAGATTTCCAACCCTTGTAAAATAAATAATAAAATTAAAAGGAAAATAGTGGGCACTTCTTACGAGGGGAAGATCCATTGATTTTATTTGAATAAATTTTTATATACCAGGATATCACCATTGATCATGTGATCCCCCATCAATGGGCCATCATGGTCATGTTAGACTCATTTTCATGTCATCTTGATTTCAAAAAGGCCCCCAAGCAATCCACCATAGTCTCATGGAAGATCCAAGAAAAGCCATCTCAGATCATGAGAATAACTTTAAACAATCATCCTAATCTTGAGAAGAATATTTTTTGTGATGGCCTAACCTTCAAGAGGTCCCTTTATATGTCCACATGGTTCAGAAAAATCCATTTAGTTGGAAAAAGTCTAATAAATGTGGCACTGATGGGAAATTCTTGTGTTTTTTTAGAATCATTCAATGACCCCCCCCCCCCCAATGAACTATATAAGGATCATGCAAAGCATGTAACATTAAATCTCTCCATCCACTTCTGCTAGAATCAATAAGATATGCACCACACATGGTGGAATATAACTGCAGAGATGTGGCCTATAAAACCCTTCCACTCAACACAAAAAACAAGTACATGCAACCACACACTGGCACATCTAAGAATTGGAGAATATTTCTTAGAGCTTTTAATCTCACCATCATAAGGGTTTTCTTCCAAGTAAAATATGGGGAACAACCTAAGAGAACATGAGGGATGCATAGGCACTTTGTGTTATCTGTTGATATAATGCAGAGGACTTCTGGCATGAGAACCAGGTTATGTAAAAGAGGTCTCACATATCTAATGAATCATGTGAAACCAAAACAAGATAACACTAAAACAATTTAAGCACATGTGAAATAAAATATTGAATAAATACTAAAAAATGGGAGACTTGCCTGAAGAACATATATGTTGATTCTTATGCACTTTGTATGACTCATCCATATCATGAAACTACACTGGGAAATGTCTCTTAAAATCATGTGGTTCTCCCTTGATGTACTATTTGGATCACACAACATCCCTCAGACATGTTAGAGAAAGTCACATGATGCCACCCGGTCATGCCACCTAGGTCTTGTGAAGCCCTCTAGGATTTCCACATAGATATCGAAATTTCCTCATACTGGTCTACCAAATTATGTGGTGATGCCAGTGTGTGTTATTTATGCCTCATGAAGTCCTTTTTACATACCATACAGATCATGTGACACCCCCCAAGTATGTCAGACATGTTTCACAAAGACACGAGGAAAAGTTAGCCATATCATAGGACACCCTACAGATATGTCATCTCTGATCATATGATGAACCCCAAGAGTAGTTAACCAGGTCTTGAAATGTCCTCCTAAAAAGTCATCCATGATCATATTATGTCCATTAGGATAAGTCAGCTAGGTCTTGTGTTGTTCTCTAGACAATTCAGCCTTGATAATGTAGTGGACTTTAGACATGTAATTCACATTATACAATGTCCTTAGGATGCGGCAACTGAATCATGCTATTATCTTTGGAAATGTTTGCAATATAATCGAACATGTATAGACATCCTCCAACATGTCAAGTAGGAAATAAGGTCATGTCTGGTATATAGATTAGCAGTCTAGGAAGATGATTGGGCCAGGTCAAGCAGGTGTCCCAGGTTTTGATAAGCTTGTCTATCCTCTATATTGGGGAAACCTTTGTGTGTAATCCCTGATCAAAATGATCTTTGAGAATTCATATTCCTACAATGACCATGATATGTAGGAATCAATCATGGGGACCATGCTCAAATCGGCATCCCCTTAATGTAAGTCCCCTAATTTCTTTGACATTTCAACCATCTGGACCCAATCATTCCCACAAGTTGATCACTATGTCTCATCCACCAACAGATTAAGAAATCAACTGAACTGTGATGAATCTGATTACTAGAATAATCAGCATATGTATGACACCATATTTAGGCTAGATATCCATATTAAACATCTAAAGGGTTTTCCCAACACATAAGCCCCTCATCTATATGCAATGATATTGATTACTTGTTATCCATTGTTTCTCACAATGAGAATAGATCATGTGGGCTTAGGGAGTTGCAACAATCATATCATTCTCATTATGAATATCCCTACATCTAGGGATAACCATAGTGTGTAATCCCCAATCAGTGTCATAATATGATATGTCCCACGTATTAGGGAAACCTCAATGTGTAAGGCCTGATGGACCAAACTATAAGAAATTTGATTCTTGTAGTAACCAAGATACATAAGATGCCTTCCTAAGGCCTAATCTCAAATGAAAATTCACCTTAGTGTAAGCCTACCCATTTCCTCGACATTATGACCATCGATAAACAATCTCTCCCATGGGATGATCATTCCTCCTCATCTATCATCAGATTGAGAGATCTAATAAACTATGATAACTTTGATTACTATTATAACCAGGATATGTAGGATTCCTTCCTAAGGCCTAAGATCCATATTAAACATCCATAGAATTTTCCTAGTATATAAATCATGTAACCATTTTCATTGATATTGATTGCTTTATATACCTTGTTTCTCATGTTGAGCATGGATCATGTGAGATTAATGAGTTGAAATGAACATATCATTCACATTGTGAACATCCACAATCTAGGGTGACATTAGTGTTTAATCCCATATCAGTGGCATGAAATGAATTCCCACATACAATGGTATCCACCTTAGGGAAAGTTCCAAGGGAATGATCAAACTATGGTGAATCAGATTCCTACTATAACCAGGATATGTAGGACATCTCCTCTAGGATTGAGCTCAAATAATAAAATCCTATGTGCCCTCATATATTTCTTTTCTACATGACTCTTACCTGAATAGGTTTAACAAACTACATGGGTTTTGATCCCTGTTATAAACATGATACTTAGGGAACCTCATAGAGGTGTAATCCCATCCTTAACATATTAATTGCCTCTTTGGATGACGACAAACCCTGGAGTGCTAGTTTATATGACCTCAACATATAATCAGCTACCCATTAGTGTAAAATAGATGAAGAATCCAGGATACATATAGATGGAATCACAAAATATTCCCCTTCATGCATAAAATTTTTTAATCTATTATAATTTTTTAGGGTAACCGATCTCATATCAGGATTGGGAAGAGATTCATGAGCATATCTTAAATCTACAAGAGAGTCTCAGGGTAGGGAAAAGTTCCCCTTAAAAGGGTAAGATGATCCTAACCTCCCATCCTCTCAAACAATGTGATTTCCAAAGTGTCGGTGGGTCTCAAACCCCAACCAACCACCTACCTTTGGAAAGAAAGTTTTTACCCAGTTATAGATGTGGTAATAATTGGGAGTTTCAATTAATAACCATAATGGTGAACCCAACATAAATGATTGTTCTAGACATTGGACCACCCAAAATCAATCGTTGGGTCAACCTGAATTCACCTCAGTTGGTTCTAGGGAACTAAATTCATAAAAACTGATGTTGAAACCTAATTATTATTTTTAAATTATACATATATTAAAAAAAATACCACATTCCCTATAACTATAAATCTAATGGCCGAAAATATTAACAAACATAGAAAACATGAGATAAAAATTCAATAGAAACTTTACTACAACATCATTTACCAAAAGGATGCACATATAATAAACTTTTAGATATATATCTAAAAATTAAACATGGATATAAATTATTCTATAAATAATCCTAAAAGGTAGTTTAATTCATCTTTTGAATATGATGAAATATTATAAAAAACCAAAAAAATAATGACTGTTATAAAATTAATAATACAATATATTTGTTTAAGAAATAACTGTTGTAATGGAACTGAACTTGTGAAAATTTATGGTCATTATAGTCATGATAATCTCATAAATGAATTAAAAAACAAAATAACCACATTTAAAACATACTCTTTAATGGTGAAATTTCAGTTGTCAAATGACACTTTGAAAATAAGAAACATTATATCTATATATTAGATAAAACAAATATTATCTAATATAAAAGATATCTATCTCCACTAAATCATACTTAGATTTTTGTCACCAATTTGTTTTAATGAAAATGAATAATTATAATCATTTTTTTAATTTTTTTTATGTTTTATGATAGCATTTTATAATATAAGGCAGTTTGATGAAATATTTTCTACAAATTGGAAAGACCTACCATTATACTTTACTCACCACCAGAAGAGACTCGCCATTGGAGTTGATTCACTACTAGAAAAGACTCATTGGAGTTAAGTCACTTCCAGACCTCACCTACCATTGAAAATGATTCACCAATGAAATTGACTCACTATTAAGGATAACTGACTATTAGACGAGTCTCCATTTAGATGATTTACCATTTAGAAGAGTAACCGTTTAAATGTGTCATCATTGAGACAATTCACTGTTGATATGAGTCACCGTAAAGACTAGTCACCATTCATACAAGTCACCATTAAGACGATTCACTATTGATATGAGTCAAAGCTGAGATGAGTCACTACTAAGATGATTCACCGCTGAACCTGAGTCACCACCAGACCTATCCTACAGTCAGATGACCTATCACCAGCTTGAATCACCATTGGCCTAACTCAACACTATATATGAGTCTCCCCTATCCTAACCCACAATCACAATTATTGTTTATTTGAATTAAATGATTCCTAAAACTATTTTATTAAAGTTAATGTTGTTTTAATATTTTAATGATTATTCATAACTATTGAAGGAAAACATTAAAGTCTATGTCAAAGATCAGTATGAGGAAGCAGATGATCATGTTGATTTTTCATCCAATGGACTCTCCATCCTATTGTGCTATATATTCGAAGAATTTTCCCTCGTGAGGACATACAAAAGAGATAAATATGTGTGTTGTGATACAAAAAAGAAAACATATACTTACTTGAGTAAAAGAATGATCATTCCATGTGATATTACATGTTGCATCCTTACTTACTTTAGAATTTGAAAGAGTGTAGCTCATAATACATCCAGATCATTTCCCATATTCGAAATAAAGAGAGAATTATGATGCTATATTTTTTTGCTACTTTTATAGAAACATCCCGATCTCCTCTCCAAACCACATTCAAGGAGACTCAATCATCTAGAGCACATCATACCAAGAAATATTATCTTTTTTTCTATTTTAGTTTTTTTCATTTAATATCGAGTAATGTTCTATTTTTCATGTTGATCAACACGTACTGTCTCTTGTTCTATAAATGGAGAATAAAATATATTCTCTTCAATTTATTTTCATCTGTATACCCATGAGTATTGTGGAATAGTTCCTCTAATGTTTTGATAAATTTTCTTCCCACGGTTTTTGTGGAAGAGTTACATGTGTGTCCTTGACATCTTGTAAATTTTTGTAAGAATATCCTATCTAGGTTTTGGATCAAATTATATCTATATAATCTTCTTTCCAGTGGTCGATGTCTAATTGGAGGGGATTATGTCTTGTCTTCTGAATAGACACACTGTTTAATTCCACTATGTGATTTGTTTTACATCATTATTTAAAAATAATTAAATAAATTTTATTTAAACTATAAATATAAAAATTCATTGATTTTTAATCTTTACTAGTATTTATATATGTATTTTATTGAGTAAATTGGTTTCAAAAGTTAAAATAATTTTTTTTAACTTAGCACAAATCAATCTTTTAAAAATATTTTAAAATATCAAAATTATACTAATCTACAATTTTGATTAACTCAGTGATTTTATTTTTATTGGGGGATTGTATTTAAAAAAATTAATAGAAATTTTTATTGATAAATCAATTAACCCCCCCCCCCATTTTTAGTTAGTCACTCTTAACAAAATTCTGTTTTAAAGGATTTTCAAAAAAAATCAACTGTGATTTTAGTTATGTTTTAAATATCCTAAATTTTTGTTAGTTCTAAATTGATTTATTTAAATGGATAATCGAAAATAAGGTTCTTATACCAACACACCACCCTTATTTAATAATAATAAGTATTTTAAATGGGAAATAAAGATGAAAATATACATTGAAATCATTGGTTTTAAAAAAAATATAATATAGAAGATAAATATGAATTACTTGCAACTGTAAGATCTATATGGATTGATGCTATTAAAACTTCCTATAACAATAATTGTTAATTTATGAATGTTATTTATTTTTTTTAGGAGATAATTATGTTAAAAATATATATTCTTGTAAAACTAAATATTAAATATGGGACACTTTATCTATTTCTCAAGAAGGAATAAATAATGCTAATGAAATGAGATTAAATACTTATAAAATTAAATATTATACATTTTTTATGAAACCTGGTGATATTATTTTTGACATGTGTCTAGGTTTAAATTAGATAGTGAATAAAATTCATTCCTTAAGTAATCTAGTTTCTAACAAAGACCAAATCTGCAATATTAAATTGTCTTCCAGAGAGATGTAGAGGAACCTCTATTTCAATAAGCTAATATTGTGATCTTAGAAAACTACATGTTAAAGAGAGAATTGGTAAGTCAATGATGTATTAGTAGAAAGCTAAATTAAACTGTGAACATTAATATGAACCTAAAATAATTTCTATTAAATTCAATTATACTACTTCCAACCGGATAGATAAAGATAAAGTTCAAGGTGAAAATTCCAATGAAGAGGAATCACCAGTAAATGGTGATGAAGCGATGAGCCATTTGGACATAATATTTATGAGGATTAACAAGAAAAAGAAATTCCTTAGAAAACCAAGATATAAGTTAAAATAATATAATATAGGAAATTGTAATAAATATTGGAAGAAGTATGATACTCAAAATGGGATCATTTTCTACGAATGTAAGGGGAAGGTGCAGGTCAAAGCTGATTGTACAAAACTGAAATATAAAAATGAGTATGATAACCCGGATATAAAGTATAATAAAGATATTAAATATACCTAGAGTGCTTTAGAAAAAAATTAATATGACTCGGACTCAACCCATGAAGAAAAAATTGTAAAGAAAACATGTGTTTCATGACAAACACGTCTAAGGAATAAAATATATTTCCTGCTTCTCCAGTAAATATTTCTAATAATTATGAATAGGATAATAAAGATGAAAATATTTCAAACAAGAAATTTTTTAAATTTTTAACATTTTTAAAGGTACCTTTAATGAGATAAAATATAAATATAAAATTCTGAATAAATAAAATTCATTAACAATAAATTTTAAATCTTATCTTAATTTAAAAAAAATAGAAGAATGTTCAATTGTGGAAATAAAATATTGAGTTAAAATCACCCAATGAGTAGTTAAATAAAAAAATAGAGATTTTTAAAAATTGAATATAAACCCTCACAAAAATTCTGGGAAAATAGATAGCAACAAAATAAATCATTAGCCTTGGTCATCAACCTAGACAAAGAAGAATTGTAAAGAACACTTCTATTCCTAAATCAAATTCTATAAATTCTTATTCTATTTTTTAATCAATTGGACTTAATAAGTTTTTTAGTTACAGGAGTTTAATTTCTACTTATAAGAAACTTATTAATAAAATATGGGTTCTAAAATCTATAATTACAAACATTTCCACACCCAATAATTTTCTGGTAGTAAAATCAATTTTGGTATAAAATTATTTTGTAGGGAACTTGCTTGAAGAACTAAAACAAAATTATATGGTACCTAGAAAATGGATATTCTATAAATATGAATCTAGATTAATCAATATTCAATAATCTAATAATGTTTAATGGTGGACAAAACACCTTTAGTGACAATGCTAAAGGGAAAATTGTTGGCCTTAGTCAAATTAGTAACATTAAATAAATTTTAATTTCATATGTATTATTTGTTGATGGTTTAAAATAAATTATTCTTAGAATATCACTGTTATTTGATGATGGTTTTTTTTGAAATTTGAAAAAAAAATCATTGTAATGTTTTTTATTCTAAAAATTATTCAGTATTTACAACTTTGAGAAATGAAAATGCTCAAACCATTGATTTAGATTCTTTATTATCTCAAAACTTTTCCTATCTAAGTTCCTTTTATAAGGAGTCTTGTATTTGGGATATAATACTAGGATACTACAATATATACTCACTTATAAAGATAACTAAAAAATGGTTAGTCAAATTTATACCTAGACATTAATTTCTAAATGCTAAAGTTTGTATCTCAAGCCAAAAAGGGAAACAATACAAGATATATTTCAAATAAAATAAATAATTTTCAACTTATAAACCACTATAATTAGTTCCCATAGATTTTTTTAGACTATATAGAGTTTCTATTTTAAATGGGAATCACTATTTATATGCCCTGGTAGGTGATTTTGTGGTATACTTGGGTATTCTTTTTTATCTCACAATAGTGATGTTTGTCCTTACTTTTGAAATTATTATATATCTATAGAAAATCTTAGTGAACTTAGGATTAAAACCTTAAGAATTAATAATAGATATCATTTCGAAAATCAATACTTTGAATCTTATTTCTCACAAAATGGATATAATCACAAATTTTCCGCTCCTAGGAGTCTGCATTAAAATGGAGTTTTAGAAAGAAGAAATAAAACACCTCACCATATTTCTCGAATATTCTTAATTAACATGACCTACCTATTTACTTTTGGAAAGAGGATATGAATACATCATACTATATAATTATTATAATGTTAGTTAGACCTCTCTTAAATAAAAATCCTTATGAACTTTGGAATAATATAAAGACTAAGGATTATTAATTTATAGTGTTTTGTTGGAAAGTCTTTATTCTAAACAAAAAGGATCACATTTAAATGTTTGATTCCAAGAGTTATGAAGGAATTTTACTTGGTTATTCAACATATAGTAAGTCATAGATGGTATTTAACAAAAAAAACCAAGATATTGGAAGAATATTTTCATGTCAAATTTGATGAGATAGATCCACGTGATCCAAAGATACCTTTAGAAAACCTTGACGATGATTTATCCACGATGGAAATAAATGGGAAACCTTATCAAATTACTATAAGACATGTATAAAATTCATCCAATTCTATGTAAATTTCTTAACCCAAACCTAAACCTATATATGAGCATGAGATAATTATACCCTCTTTTCAAAGAGATGTTAGGATTCATAAATATCACCCTATATATATTTTTATGGGAAACCAAGATATAGGTACACAAACTATAGAATCTATTAATAATAGGTTGAACATCAAGTATTATTGTCATATCTTGAACCTAAGAACATCACTAATTCAATTAATGATGAATTTTGGGTAATTGAAATACAAGAACTTAATCAATTCAAAAGAAATAAATTTTGGGAACTTTTTGATATAACTAAATACAACATGAATATTGGAACTATATGGGTATTTAGAAACAAGGTTTATGAATGTAGCACAATAGTCAGAAACAATGCTAGGTTAGTTTCATAAGGGTATATTTAGAAATTGGGTATAAACAATGAGGAAACCTTTGTACTACATCCAAACTTGAAGCCATTAGAATCCTTCTTACCTATGTAGCTCATTTGGATTTAAAAATATATCAAATGGATTTCAAAAGTGAATTGTATAATGGTTTTATATTTAAGGATACTGTTTTTTAAAATTCCCTCGGTTTTCAAAACCCTCATTTTCCAAATAATGTTAAAAAAATAACAAAATATTTATATGGATTACAATAGGATCCTAAATCTTGGTATGAAAGGGTCATGTCATTTATTACTTCAAAATGATTTTTAAAAGATATAATTGATCCAAATTTTTTTATAAAAATAATTTCAAAAGAAGTTTTAGTTGTTGAATTCTATGTAGATGATATTATTTTTGGATATACTAAAAACTCATTTTCTATTGATTTCTCAAAGATGATGCAAAATTAATTTGAAATGAACTTAATTCATGAACTAAAATTCTTTCTTTTTTTCCAAAATTTTAAAAATAAAGTAATTATTTTAAATCAAATAAGTACAGTAAAGATATTCTAAAACATTTTGGTTTGGATAGCACTAAAAATAGGGACAATCCAATGAGTATCACATGTAACTTGGATCTTGATTAAGTTGGGAAACCATTAGATCAAATTAGTTATAGATGTATAATTAACTACTATTCAACCTAACATTATGTTAAGTGTGTGTATTTTTCTTCATTTTCAATAAAACCATAAAGAATCGCATTTACTTACTATTAAAAGAATTTTCAAATACCTAAAATATATAACCAATTTAGGACTTTTCTATCTTAGAGGATGATAATTTGACTTAGTGAGTTATTCATATTCTAATTTTTGTGGTTTCATGTTATATAGAAAAATAACCTCTGGAACATGTCATATTTTGGGAAAGTCTTTAGTATCATGGTGTAGTAAAAAATAAAATTCAATTACACTATCTAAAACTAAAGCTGAATACATAGTTGTAGTTTGCTTTCAACTCAAATATTTTTGTTGAAACATACATTACTAGACTATAGATATCAATTCAGACATTTCCATATAAATTATGACAACACGAGTGTGATAAACATCTCTGTAAAACTTGTCTCTCACTCTAGAAAAAAACATATTGATGTAAGACATCACTTTTTGAGAGATCATTTTCAAAAGAGGGATTATCCATAATAAAATAAAAATAAGGCCTTCGGGCCATTCGGGATAATGAAATGGTTAGAGTGGAGTGAGCTATTGTGTCATCCCCCAATGAGCCATGTACACTGAATAAGAAAAAAATGTGATTTCAGTGGATCTTTTATCAAGTTTTGGAACATGAAACTTATGAAACATATAGTTTTTCCCTAAAAAAAGTGAATTCCAAGTGGTTGTTGTCCAATAGATCGATGGTAATTAATATAACCCAAGACAAGGGGTGGGTAGTGTGGTTCTCGAATGATGATATATTTTCCACACTAGGTTGGTATACTAGGTTTACAAGTTTTCTAAGTTTATATTTTTAAAAGATAAATATTGGATTAGAAGCAGAATAAATGGACAAAAGTTTGTTTTCTCTTTGAGAAGATAGGCTAGATTTCATAAAGTGCCTCATGAAGGTGTTTATAACGATAATCATGGGATGATTCCCAGTGATAGTGATTCTTTTATATATGATAATGTTGTGGCCTACATGATAGGATATGGGACTTTATGAAGACCAGATGAAACCAAATATGACGGTTAGTGTTTTTTGTTGTTTATGTTTTTTCTGTAGATGTTTTTCCCAATAAAATGATATTTCAGTACAATTAGATAAGACGATGTATATATGCTATAAATTTGAAAAGAGGAGAAAAAATCAACACATGTAGATATTTTATGGTTAATATGATGGATATGTGAAATAAATATTTTAACTTAAACTACGTTATTTATCCAAATTTCATTTCAGCCATGTTGAAGGCCAAGGGATTTGATGATGGAGAAGAAGAAACTGAGGTGAAGTGTGGAGGATTTTTTTTACCAAAGTGATCTGTAAGAGAATGAAGATAAATTGGAACCCATGGATTAGAAAATGGTTTTATGACATTGATAATCTTTTTAAGGACTTCAATCCTATTGATCAACCTTCCAAACCAAAGCATCTTGTTCCACCTAGCATAGATCTAGTTGAATTTTTTTTATACTCAGATAAAGGGTAGGAAGAATAGGAGTTTCCTTATCTACGTGGTGAGGAAGAGTTCTCACTTGATGTGGGTAGTGACCTAGAAATTACTAAAATCATAGCTTCCACTTTTGGTCCATACAGTTCTTCTAGATCTATATATGTTAGAGAAACCCTCTTATGTGAAGGGAGTAAAGAAAAGGAAATTGAAGTTTTAGAAGAAGAATAGTTTAAGTGTTCTACTTCCAAATCTTCTAAGGATATTTTAGATGTATTTAATGATAATAAATATGGTGGAAATGAATAAATTGATGGAAATGGTGAAATAAATGATGATAAGAAAAATAAAGATGAAAAAGGATAATGGAATGAACAAAATGGATAAGATGATAAAGATTAAGGGGATTATAATGAATATAGAAGTGATTGTGGATATAACAATGTTGGTTCACATGATCAAGTGATGAATCAGGTGCATTTTTCTTCTCCAGGCTTTACTCTTTATTCTAGGTCTAAGGAGAGACCAAGCACTAATCGGTATGTTGATGAAGCTACCAAAGATGACTTGGAAGCATCAGTTGAGGAGAAGGAAACACCTAGTCTTGTTATCCACAAATTTGATCCTATTAATATTGATCTAACTATTGTATCTTCTACTAGATTAGATGTTTTAGCATTTAAAGAATGGGAGAGATATCTGGGATATGTGATAATTTTCTTAGAAAACCATGATTATGATGATGAAAGAAGTCCACAAAATAATTGTGGACAAACTATCTCAGTTTGAGTAGAGATGGATCATAAGGGATCAATGTTTGAGTGTATAGATACTACAGGGGAGCTTCAAAGATTTCCACTAGATATACCTACCAAACTTGATCTAATAGAGGCTGCTTTTGAGAGATATTTTGTTTTGTTGTCTCTTATTTATCCTTTTTTCCTATATATGTTATGTCTAGAGTTGTCCTAGAGTCTTTTAGGGAAAGGATTTTTTTTATTTTGATGGGATTATAAGGAATCAATCACCATTGTTCACAATTCTCAGTGAGAGAGATATTAGATTCCTAAATGATCTTATGGAATTACACATTCATCCTAAGATGTTTCATCACATCTAGGAAGTGTAGATAGAGAGTAGAAGGCTAGCTAATGAGTTGGATTCCTTAAGTACTATGGTAGAGGATATGAAAAAATATTTTTTCTCAATTTTTATTCTTTTATGGAGAGGTTTGAGACTATTTATTAAGTGTATTTTACTTCCAATGATCCACCTCACTCTCCTTCCATGGATATTGAGTTGATCAGATCAATTCTTAGAGAGGACATTTATGTTGTTATGGAAGATGTTTCTGTTATCCTTATCGATTATTTGAGGAAGATTAGGCATAATAGTGATAATGTTTATAAGATGGTAATGGAATTTATGAATGATGTTAGAAATTATAGAGAAACCATCAAAACATCTATTTATTATTATCTTCCCAATATTTATTTAAAGAATGAGAAGAACTCTCATTTCAAGTTTTTAGGAGAAGATCTTAAAATTCCACCAGTTTCATAAGATTTTAACGAACAAGTAAATCATATGAAATTGATGGCACCTGTACATAAGTTTTTTATGTATGAGAAAAGGTACATTTTTAGTTTCCTAGAGAAAGGAGTAAATATCATCATAGAATTCATAAATCTGATGAAGCCTTTCTTGCAAATGTGTGTTATAGTAGTGGAGGCTCAAGAGTCCATTCCAGTGACTGCCCATCTAACTCCTCAAGTTATTTCTCTAGATATGTTCATGACAACTCTTACCCAGGATCCAAATGGTTCTTTACCCACTTATTCCTATCCCTTCATCATGAATACCAGAGAAGTTGTCAATAATCTTTATCTAGTTATCATCAAAGAGCTACGTACTCCATCTCTACCTGTAGTCCCTCTAATAACTACTTCATCTCCCTCAAAATATACTACTATGCCCTCTACCTCTGATAAGGGAAAGGAACCTATTGTTCCTAGTGTCCAAGATGAGAAGTGATTGCAATTTGACTCTTAAATTTGATAGGTAATTTTGGTATCTTATCTTTTTGTATGTACTACAATCCCTTTCACCTTAATGACATTTCTTTTATTATTCTTCTTTTGGTTTTATTTTCTTAGTTAACTTTACTAGTTATTATTCTTTACTTTTTTATAATCCAAAAATGGGTAAAATAATAAGAGATTTATTTGGGTTGACTAATTTTGAGCCTTTTCTTTTTCATTAATGTTATTCTTTGATACCATACCTTTCATACCTTTTCTTAATATTTGATACCATCTTAATTTGTTTTATATTTTTAACCTTTATGTTAAAACCTCTCACATTATATTTTTAAAAGTGTTAAGAATATATATTTTCTTTTTCAAATACATTTACTTTGTGCCAAAGTTTATTTTATACATGGTTTCTAAAACTCCATGATTTGTGATCATCAAAAAGGGAAGATGTTCAAACCTCCTTGTTTTAATGCTCACAACTCATGATAATTATGTTTATTAATGTATTTTTTGAGTTTTATGATAGAATTTTATAAAATAAGGCAGTTTGATGAAATATTGGCTAACTGTAGAAAATACCCCTATCAAACTTTACCCACTTCCAGAAAAGACACACTGTTGGACTTGACTTATCGACAGAAAAGACCCGCCATTGGAGTTGAGTTACTACCAGACCTCACCTACTACTAAAAATTATTCACTAATAGAAATTAATCACCATTCAGATGAGTTACCATTCATATGAGTAACCATTGGGACATGTCACGGTTCAGATGAGTCACTATTGATATGATTCACCATTGATATAATTCACCATTGATATGAGTCGACGTTCAGATGATTAATTGTTCATACAAGTCACCTTTAAGATGATTCAACACAGAGATGAGTTACCACTTATATGAGTCACCATTGAACATTATCCACCACCAGACATGTCATAGCGTTATATGACCTACCGCCATCCTGACTCCCAATTAGTCTGACTCACCGCCAGACATGAGTTGTGGCCAACCAGACCCATCATCGTTATTCTATGATATTTTAATTAAATTCTTATAAAATATATATTATTAAAGTTAATGTCGCGGATTATTTTAATGATTATTATTAAGTACTACTGTTAAACATTAAATTTTATTTCAGAGCTCAGTATGAGGATTCAGAGGATCAGGATGATTATTCTCAAAAAGAACTCTCTCTCTTATTATGCTATATATTCGAAGAAGTTTCCCTCATCCAGATATACATAGAGATACACATGTGTTTTCTGCTTTATAAAAGAAAACATATACTTATAGAATACAAGAAGGATCATTCTATGAGAGCTTACATGATGCATCATTACTTTTTCAACTATGAAATAGTGGAGATCGTAATACATCCAAATCCTATCCTATAGTTAGAACAAAGAGATCATTACAATGATATGTTTTTCTGCTACTTTAAAATAAATTTCTTGACCCCCTCTCCAAACCAAATTCAAGGAGACTCATGCATCTAGAACACAAAATATTGAGAAACTCTATCTTTTCTTTATTTCATATCTCACTCTTTCTGTTTATTTCATTTAATATCAAGAAGTGTGTTGTTTGACTTGATTATCACGACACACTGTCTCAAGTCCTATAACTACATAATATGATATATTCTCTTAACTTTCTTTCCATCTGTATAACCACGAGTATTGTTGAAGAGGTCCTTGTGTGGATTGCGTTATTTTCTTCCCATAGTTTCTATGGAAGAGGTCCATGTGTGTCTTATACATCTTATACACTATTTTAAGAATACCTGATCTAGGTTATGGATCAAATCATATTTATATAATATGCTTGGCAGTTATTGATTTCCAAGTGGAGGGGATTATTCTCAGCATAAGAATGAACCTCTTATTTATTATACTATGTGATTTTTTTGTTTAATTATTTAGAAAGATTTAAAATATTTTGATTTAAACGGTAAAAAACCTGTACTTTGATAGTTAATATTAACTAGTGTTTATATAATTTTTTGATTGAGTAAATTGGTTTCAAAAGTTAAAACTATATTTATATTATTTTAACTGAGCACAAATCAAGCTTTGAGAAATATTTTAAAATATCCAAATTAAACTAAACTAATCTTTTGATTTAATGGGTGATTTTATTTTAATTTGGGTATTTTATTAAAAAATTAATAGAAATTTTTATTGAGAACTCAATTCACCCCGGTTGAGTAACTCACCCCGACTAAACAATTTAATTTGGTTTCTTTATCGAAAAGTGCACCTTGTAAAACACATTTTGTGACATTTTTTATTTTAATATATTAATTACTATAACACATGTTATAAGAAAATTTTAATATTGGAAAACTAACAGAATAGAATAAATCATAAAAATTAAATAAATCTTGATTTTTTTTGAAATTTACCTAGTAAATAGAATAATCATTATGTTGTGAATTAATGTAATTATAACATGTATAACATCCAATGTCCACTAAAATTAGAAATTTCATTATGTATGGAATTAAATTTAAAAAGTTGTTCATAATTATATAAGACTTATTTCCTATCGAGGAATGGAGGAAACCAACACTTAATATCTATATTTTTCAAATATTTCATAAATATATTTGACCCTATGAGGCTTCCCTAGGTATTCCAAAATCATTGAAATATATTCTAGATCTATAAAACCTTAAACAAAAGTTCTCTTGTTTTGTATGTAATGAGGCTATAAATACCCAACAAGATAAGTAATAAATTAAATCTCAATAAGTAATATTTCCTTCATGATGTGAAAATTGAAATTGAAATTTACTTACATGAAAAATAAACTAAAGAAATTAGTGTCGATATTTAATCACCAAAAACAACATCGAAGATACATTTTTTAAAATATTATTTACATATATTATCTCTCATATATTGCAGAAATCATTGGAAACTCATAAAAATTATCCAACATAAAAGAATTAATTACTAGTTTTATTGACCCTTGAGAAACCTAAGAATTGTATGAACGTGTTGGTTCATAAAAAAATCTATTTCTTTTACAATGATTATTTAGATATCTTATACTTTTATATAATGTAAATTTAAGAAAAACTATAATTAATTTTAAATAAAAAGTAAATAGAAAATCAAAAGGAAATAAAAACTTTATATGTCAAGTGACAAACAATTATATCTAGGTAGAGTAAAAAATGACTCATATTTTGTCCAACTATGACCACCTCCTTGGTATGAAATGACAATAGAGTAGTTGGATCAATAGTATCATCTACCATTACTCTTACTTGATCTGAATACACACTACACCAAAACACCATTTAGAGGAAGTTTAAACCACCACTAAATGATGTGTGGTGTTTTTTAGAAATTGTCATGTTTACCTGTATCATTAATAAATTAGTGAAAGTTTTTTCGTGACTATTGTTTAGTTCACAGTGCTTTTTTTAGTGGCTGCTTTTAAATTTTTTTATTTTTTTCCATAATTTATTTATTATTTACATATTTATTTATTTATTATTTATTATATATTATTTATTATTTATTATTTATTATATAATAACTTATTTATTCATCCTTACCTGTAGAAATTGATCATATATATGTGTAGGATGAGATTTGAACATCTTACCTCTGTCATTATTTAATGACTTTACAACTCCAACAAGCTTATTGTGGGGTGACTAAATAACCTTTAATATACTTATCTTTATACATATAAATATATGTAAATATATAATAAATGATATATAAATAATAAATAAATTATATGTAAATAATAAAAAATATATAAATAAAAATAATAAATTGTAAATTGTAAATAAATGATAAATAATAAATGGGGAAATGGATAAATAAATAATAAATAACTAATAACTCATATATAAATAATAAATATATAAATATATAAATAATCAATAATCAATAAATAATAATTAATAATTAAATAAATAAATAATAAATTATAAATGATAAATACTATTTAATAAGAAATAAATTAAACATTATAAATAAATAAATAATAAATAATAAATAATTATAAATTATAAATTATAAATTATTATAAATTATAAATTATAAATTAACAATAAATTATAAATAAAAACACACAAAAATATATAATTAAATATAATTGTATAAAAATATTAATATATATATATATAAACATATATAAATATAAATAAACATAAATACATATAAATATGTATAAATATAAATACATGTGAATATCAATTTATATATATACCCACATAACAAATATAAATATATAAAAATATAAATACATATAAATATTTATAAATATATATAAATATAATAAAATATACATAAATAAAAAAACTATAAATATATAAAATTACATATAATTATAAATAAATATAGTAAAAAATATAAAAAAACATAAATAAATATGCATAAATATATAGAGATACACACACACAAACACACAGATATATATATATATATACAAATATAACAAATCTCCAAAAGAGGTAACACCACTCCAATTAAAACATCATCATATTGATAGGAATGTAAAACCATAGAATAAAATCATAGACAACCGAACAAGAATAAGACTACCCTCTTTAACAAAGTTGAAAATTCATTTAATGTTAAACAATTAGGGTATCACAACTAAATTTAATTAGTGGTTTAAAACACCGCAAAAAACCCACCACGAAATGATAATCACTTTTATAAAA
This sequence comes from Viscum album, assembly GCA_963277665.1. Lineage (NCBI taxonomy): Eukaryota > Viridiplantae > Streptophyta > Magnoliopsida > Santalales > Viscaceae > Viscum > Viscum album. The sequence continues at coordinate 1,106,315,993 of OY728137.1, forward strand.
ATTTTCATTTATTATCAGTGATTTTTAAAAACCTTAGAAGAAATATAAATGAGAACATTTAGCATCAGTTCTCAAACCTGCTGCTAAATGAATATTTTGGAATAGTGACATAAGAAGCTTATGTACATAATCCCCCAAATTATGTATAATTACATCCGCTGTAATATTTAAATAGAGATCCCCAGTATATAACTCATAGTATAAATTAGGATCAGACTGAGGATGTGAAGGATCTAGATAAGAAATATATGATGGTTTCATCTATCTATCTATTTTTAAAAACATATTTTGTTCAGTTGATTTAATTTCTTTTCTTTTATCGACTGATTCAACTCTAAAAACTCAGAATTTAAGGAATTTATTTCTCCCTTGTATTCTACCTCCCTTGATACTATATTAGGACGTCCAAAAAAACTTCCAATACTAGCACCAACTTCACAACCTCTTATGAAGCACATGTGTTCATGCTTACCTAAAGTAGCTGTGAGAATTTTATTCCTTCCCTAAGGGATAAAAGTCCTTTACATATCTTTCTCTTGAAGGGTTTCTTTAAATGATATATATATATATATATATTAATGTGATAAATTTAAAAAATACTAATATTTTATAAAAATAATAATTGATTTATTGTAATATTATTGGATACCTGTTTTGAAGGACCAGTAAGAAACTTTGTAAAACCACAAGATTTAAGATTATATATTTTATTTCCTTTAGAACCTAATGTTTTCAATAACTTGTGATAAGTACAACACTGAAAAAAAAAATGAACCTCAATAAAATATTGGTCCCTTAAATTTTAGCTATAGGATTGGTGGGAAAAAATAGATGTTATCTAATTATGAATATATATATATATATATATATTACATTATAAATTTAAAGGCATTGATAAATTAAATTAGTATAGTTAAAAAATAATAATAAGGCATATTTATATTGTAAAATGTATTCTTTTTAAAATAATATTTTTTATATGTTTTTCTCAAATAACTAAACACTTTATGGATAAAATATATTATAGATGTGAATAAAATTTTCAAACCAATTTTATTATTAATTGATAGGAAATAAAGATTGGAATAGTTAATATTTTTAAAAAGATAACTTCTTATAAATTCATTTTTCATTTTATTTTTTTGTTTTTATTTAAAAGTAAAATTGTCAACTTTATAAATTTTAATATGAAAAAATAGACTACATTTTTAGATTCCTAATTCCAATATTATCTTAAATTTACTATTTTTACATTTTTTTAAAAAAATATATCTTTGGGTGAATAGTTAAAAATATCAATTTTAAAAATACCATCACTTTAATGACTTAAAAAATATTCAAAAACATTTTTATAAAATATATATTTATTTATTTATTTATTTATTAAGTAAAATAAATCATTTAAAAATAATATATTTAATTTATAAAACCCTTGTTTAGCATTTTGAAACTTAAGTAAAATTTTACTCTAAAAACTATTTACATTCTCTTATATTAAAGCATAGTTTTCATCACTTATAGAAAAAAATCTAAAAACATGTATTTTATATTTTATATCAATATTATCATATCACATAATATGTTTAATATAATTTTTTAGGCATAATAAGATTAAAGGTAATAATCATGATAATAGTGAAAGGGTTGTTTTTAAAGAATATTTTTATTAATATTGTGTAATTTTCCTCTAATAAATTAAATTAAGATATTTTATGCCATGAATTTTATATGATTTTTATGCATATATAAAAATATATCATCACTCATTCAATTTATAATCAATATTAAATGATATTAAGAACACATAATGGTAAAAACAACATTTGTATAAAACTTTTATTTTTTTTATATATTAAATGTTTTAAATTAAAAGTTAATTTTCTATTATATATATATATATATATAATTAGAACATATGGATCCTAAATTTAGGTTTATAACATCATAATTTGGTTTTAAGTGTTTCCTTTTATTTTTAATTAAAATATAAACTACTAAGGTAAAAATTGTTACCATAGTAAAAAAACAAAATGGTAAAATGAAGGACAAATGTAGAAAATGATTCAAACATATTTAAAACAACTGGTAAAATGGGTTTTCTTGGATTTATAAACCTTATCAAATTTCACACTATATTATTCATCACTTTTGGAACCATTGATCCTTGAATAGTATCATTCAATTGTTGATAAATAAGGGGTGTTCACAAAAGTTCCATTTTCACTCATAAAAGGATATCATTTCCACCCTCTCAAAGTTACACATCACTTAGAAATTTTCTTTAAAACCTAACCAATTTACTTCTCATAAAAATATATTTCATGAACTAAATCACCAATTCACAATAAGTTATATTAATCCCTTCATTTCTAATGATACTTTCAAGAGAAATTTTAAGATACCAAAGTGAGTATTACTTACTCCTTACATTTTCTCCTTAATATTTATCTTAAAAACCAACCCTAACCAAGGTAATATAATGACATCAGTATAATTAGTTTCATAAATTTTAATTATATTAATGTAGTAATATTTATTTATTCCTTCACAACCACTTAGAAAAAAATGGAAATCACGCATTGTATAGACTACCACCCCCACAAAATAACATTTTTTAGTTTTTTCATATTGATTATAATTATTTATAAAAACCACATTAAATGTAATTCAAAAAATTAAAACCATATAAATAATATCATTATTCTTCTAATATAATGATATTATACACTTCCTTTTTTATACTCACCCATCGAGATACACCATGTTTGTGTTTGTCGTTGGTTTAACCACCTACTTCAACAATGTTACAAAACTCAATCTTGGATGACTATGGGATCTTAAATATTTATATTATTATAAGAAAATAAAAAATCAATGATTTGTATTATTTTTTAAAGGTTATATTAGGTAGATAACATATTATTAAAATATCATCTTGATAGCTAAAATTACCGAAATAAGATGACACCAATTCAATTTTCACCCAAACATAGGAAAAAAATACATAAAAACCAATATACTATGATAATAAATTGTCTATATTAAATAATATATATATGAATATGGTTAATAATAATTTATATAATAATATTATATTTATTATTTAGTAAGTTAGGTGCATGCGAATAACGAATAGGGAACAAGGTAAGGGTTTTTGCATACTCAATTTACTACCATTGAGTTAAAAACTTCCTTATTGAAACAATATTATTCCTAGCATGATTTATTATAGATAATTAATAATTTTTATTATATTTCCTCCAAATTTTCTAAGGTTATACAATTCTTACTTATAACCTCAATATCAAATGATTCTTACCTCAATGATTATGTAACTTTTAAGGGATTCTTGTCTCAAATTTAATTTCTTGAGACATATTTATTATTATATAACATGTTTTATTTAAAATTGTCTATTTTTTTACACTTTAATATTTTGTATCATGATCCTATCATTATTTATGGTATTTAATGTTTCATTTATAATAAAATCCTTTAAGGTGTTTTCGTTCAATATTTTCTGATGTTGTAAGGGTTTTGTTAACTTAGTTTATGATACATTTGGTCATAGTATTTATTAATTGAATATAATTTTAAAGATTTATTTTATCCTTATATTACACTATTTTAAATGATATTTACTCTTTTTCTCTTGTAAAATTAGTTTTCATCCTCAATAATCACCTCTGATAAAAACATTCTGAAATAAAATTATAAGATTGGTAAGACTAACTCATATTCTGATCAATGTATCTTTTCCTCTAGATCCATAATTTTCATTTTGAAGATGTTTTCCTATATTTTTAGGAACTAAAATATATATTTAATCATGTGACCCTCTTCAATATCATCACTATTTCTTAAATGAAAATTTTATTTCCCTATTTTTTATGTGGGATTTTCAATAAAGTTTTTTCAAAATATTAAAAGGCTTTATATATCATGGAGATTCTATTTACCCTCCACTCCATGTTTTATCAATATAACCTTTACAAAATTTCCAAAATACATTATTGAGTATTTTTTCAAATATTAGTGTTTTAATATATCACAAATTTTTTATTTTAAATATTTTTTTAAAATGACTTTTCAAAAGAAACTGGTGATTTTATTGCTTATACTTTCTTTATAAAAATAATAAAATGGAATAATTTTTAAAATATCTTCACATGATAGTATTTCTCGTAATTTTGAATATTGTTTCCCATGTTTTTTGGCTTTATAAAGTAAATTATTTTACTATTATTCTCTGCATTTTATTTAAGAATTTTTTACATAAAAAAATAATTATTTTCATCATTCTTTTCAAAGTAATATTCAACTATTCTTTTAAATGTATTTTTCATCTACTGGTTGATTATTTACCCATTTTTTCACAAACTAGAAACATTAAGTAAATATAATAGAACTGATTCATTGCTACCTTTTTCTTTCCAAATTATCTTTGATTTATAAACTTAATTCTTCTTCAAATGCCTTTCCTCTATGAATACGCTATTTTTTTTATTTCTTTGATTATGGGGTTTAATGAGGATTTCATAATTCAATTTATTGGGGAAATTATTGACTTAAATATTTACCCCCTTCACTATATGGTGTCAGTTTTATTGTGTTTTTTATACAAATCTATTCCAATTATTAATTTAGGAAATATTGATAAACTGTAAACTTTTTTTCTCAACATAAATTTTGATTCATTATTAAGTATTGTTGGCAATGTATTATATACTTTATTCATTACTTTATATTATTAATTCATTATACTTAATTAGTGATGTTTGGGTAAAATTATATATAACCACTTCATGCATTAATAGGTCTCATGAGAAAAACTAGCTGATGTATTTTGTGTATGCTTGTGGGCCTTGATGATGAGATCATGATATCTCAGATCAAGAAATTTAGCTTAGGGAATGAAATTAATTTTCTATAATTATGAATTTTATAACTAATGAACTATTTATTATTATCTATATGATCTTTTCATTTCTATTTTTATCTATTGATATATTATTCTTTCAATTTCATTCTTCCTTCCATGTTATTTATTCTCATCTTATGCTCTGTTATGCTCTTTTATTGTTTCACCTACATTAACCCTTACTGAGTGTTTGAGATCACACTTCTTGTGTTTTAATTTCCCTAGGTTATAAAGAAATGTATTACACATTAAATATATAACAAAAAATATTATGTGGAGAATTTTTTGATATATTTTGTTGGTTTTATCAACTAATTAATTTTCTATAAAGTGGAAAAATTTCAATTTGAGTAGAAAGACGTGGCCTTTTTTAGTTAAAATTTGTCCTAACTCTCTAAAACTATAAACTTAAATTGTAATTTGAATTTATGTAAATCAATATTTATTGGTTGTGCTTTAATTATTTTTATTTAAAATTAGGTTGCTTCAGTTCATTCCAAAGAGGGAATTTAAAGAATGTGTTTATCTGCATCAGATTTTAGAAGTGTGGGTTAGTATAACTAAAAACTTCCCCTTTTTTCACTCTCATCATTTCCTATTATTTATGGTTAGTTGGTGGAGATATAGGAAAAAAATTATCCTCTTCACAGAAACTACTTTATTTATAATTTAATTCATTAAACTTTTTCGCATTCATTTTATCCTATGGTAAAAGATACCTTCCACATGAAAAAGTATGAGGGTATACATACTAAAATTGGATCCCTTGATGATATACCCTAGATACCTACTACATAATAATAAATAAATAAGTCATAAATTAATTAAAAATAATTTTAAAAGTTATTTTATAAACAAATATTAGGCTTCCTACTTCCAGTTGGTGATAAAATTTATCAACTCAAAAAACTCAAATTTGTGGCATGGTTTAACATCCCATTTGTTCCTAAAGATATAAAGTGGTGAAAATTTTAATTTAAAACTACAAAATATATTTTTAAAATAAATAAATAAAACTCTTATTAACTACATTTATATCAATAAAGTCGAATTTCATCTATAATTGATTAGATCAAAATTTAATATCCTGAAATATATAATATTTGAACCATTATAAGAAAAAAAAGAAACTAGTTGCGGTATTTAACTATGAAACACTCCCACAATTAATCTTTCATTGTTTTTGAAATTCTCCTCTAATCATGATATAACACTCTAATAATACCTTGACTCTTCCTAGCACTGAAACATCAAAATTGCTTCCCATTTGGGCCTATCAAGTTTTTATTATCATCAAATTAAATTAGAAAATTATTTTCCTTCCTATGATCAAGTTTATGTTTTTGTAAATGTGTAATCCCATGTCTACTTACTTTGGTTACAATTAAATGATTATTATAAGTAAAAAAAATTATGATTCATGATAAAAAGAAAATTATAACTATTTTGTAAACTATTATAACTGAAGAAAAGTTTATAGCCTAAAATGATTAATACAAATAAATAGTCAGAGTAAAGTAATTATGTAAGGATTATTCAATGAAAAAATTCTAAATTGAAATTGAAGAATATAAAAAATAATATAAAAATTGAATAAATGATAAATATTGACACATATAAATATCCAAGTGAAAAAGGTAGTGTTTTTACATGTGTAAGTTCAAAAAAATAGTTATCTACCTGAATAATTAAGATATTGAACTAGTGTAAAAATTGGTTTTTCGTGTTGATTTTTTAAGTCTTAACTTTGGTTAAAAAATAATACTTAAAAATTGAATTTGTAAATAATTTTCCTATTTCGGTGATTTTAGATGATGTTGAAGATAGATTTTAATGTTGGTTATTTTAAAAACAAACATTAAAACACGTTAATTTTATTAATTAATGATAGAATTTCAATGTAATTTTAACAACTAATGTTGAAAAAAAAATTAAAAAAAAATTACATGAAATAAGTGACCCAAATCCTTATGAAACAACAACAAAAATAGTAGCAACATAATAACAGTAGAAGGACCAATAAAAATTATTTACTTCAGAACATTTTTAAAATTAAAAAACTTACAGTTTGAACATAAACTTAAAAAATCAATATTTAAACTACAATTTAATTAAACCTACAAAAGATTATGCCCTTATTTCTTGAACATCATTTATCTCTTTTTATGTTAAGAGTGTGGTTCATAAAAAATCTAAAAATAAAAATGAGTGTATATTTAACATATATTTTCAATATGATGATAAGGTAAATAAAAAAATTTATAATAAAATCCAAACTTGTATATTTTTGTAACTATATTGGTTAAAATTATTTCAAACATATATCTCATAATGTAATATCCATATTTTGTCTCACCTTTTTATGATGAAAATTCTATTTGAAAAGAAGTTTTCCATTGAAAATAATGTTTGATGTATATGTAAAATTGTAGTGATTATAAATGAATTTACCTTTTCCTACACATATTTGATCGGTGTTTTTCTCTTTTTTAATGATGATCTATAATAATCTCATGACCAGTCTAAAAATGATATGTATGAAATAAAAGTGAAATTAATTATAAAAAATAATTTCTCATATAATGAATCTTACATCTCATAAAACATTTCATGTTTTCTCAAATGTCACCATATAAGGAACATAACCAATAAATTCTCTTCCATTTTGGATAAAAAATACCCAACATCCAATGGAAATAAATACAAAAAAATTAATTTCATTTAATGTTAAATTAACAAAAAATTGAATATATTTATCAAACCTATCAAGATAAAAAAACATCCAACACTGAGTTGCATAATTCTTTAATATTTTAATAATATATGCTTTTCTTTCATCATTATTCATGATCCTCACCTTTGTAGAAAAAAATTGGGTGACCAAGAAACCATACAACAATTTTTCATAATTTTTAACACAATTTGAATAAATATACTTAATAAAAAACAAGTATTATGGTAGCTAAATAAAATATAAATATCTATTAAAAATATTATAATCAAATTACATATAAAATATTTATATCATTATGTGCACCAACATATCTGAATTAACAATCTCAATGATATCTCTCCTATAAATCACCACAATAATATTGTTTCCAAACATTTTAGCATTTTATAGAAGCTCATTATCATTAAAACTAATATTTATTTCTTAATAGTTTATAAATCATAGTGTTATCCAAATTTGAAGTTACCCCAACCTTTTTTATCTTTCCATATAAGATTTATTTACTTTTTATGTATTCATATAAATATATATAAATACATTAAAATATTAAAACAAATTAAACACCAAAAATAAATAAAGTTTATATTATATTCATATCTTAATGGGATGTTGTTGAATAAGTAAAGGTTTCCATGATAAAAAATTTCCAACACTAAGAACAGTGACTAAATATTCAGCTATAGGTAATTTTACTCTCGATGATGCATCAATAATATTGAGTATCGTTACCCTAAGTCGATCCATATCCACCTACTGATGATGTAGAATATCCCAAATATAATATATCATCAAATATTCTATAATATGATACTATTAATCATCATCATATAACTCATAGTAGATAGAAAGATAAGGATGTGGTGTATAAGTGGGATACATATGCAGAGGTGGAGGAATGGGATCTTCAGGCAGGGGTAGAGGAGTGGGATCTAAAGCTGGTAGTATAGGAGTGGGATATGTATCCTAAAATTGTCTATGTAATTATGAAAATATCAATTATACTAAAGAAATGTTCATCTTTTTAACCATAGCTATAATCCACTACTCAATCACTGAACTTATAGTGACTCAGTTTTTAACCTATAAGACATTGTAATATTTATAGAATATTTTAAAATTTAGACATTGGGTCGGCGTGGGATTCTGGGGCATGGAAAGTCTCACTATGGTGATATTAAATATATTAAATATATTTTTTCACACATGTGAATTTTATCTTGAAATGTGTAATAACTCATGAGCGAGGTCTCGAATTAAAAATCTAATTCCCCAATATATTTCAGAATTTTGTGGTTACCCTATGTGTGATATAACGTTTACTATGTCGGGAGTTTGGATTGAGGTGAGCGCATGGGGTGTTGATTTATTAAATTATTGGTTAAATGAGAATTTAATTAATAAAATTAAGCTAATACCCCCCCACCCTCTCACATTGGAGTCGAAAATGAAAAAGATGAACCACTCCTCCCCTCCTCCTTTAGATAGTAGATGAAAATGAACCAAAATCAAAGTGACAAAGGTCTATCAATCTCTGTTCTCTGGAAAATCATCATCAGATCCCGGAGCAGCACAATATGGGTGTTGTTCTACACCCAAATATTTCATTTTTTTCCATCAAGGTATGTGGATTTCAGTTTTAGTCTCGATCCCCTTTGTTTTTCATGTATTTAAGGTTGTAGAACCTTATTGTAATATTTAGTGATCCCTTCTCGGTCGATTTGTTTGTTTTGGGTGAAATCGGGGCGAATCTGGTTACTCAGAAGGAAATTCCCGACTAGAATTACTATCTACATGGATTGAGGTTCAATTATACATTATTTGAGTCTCTTCTTGTTTGGGGAAGATGAATTATAGGGACTAAAAGCCGTTTACCAGAGTTACACATTGTGTAGTGACATCATGTTGTGTTCCCAGAGGACATGGCCTAGGATAGTCAATAAAGAGTCCATGGTTGTGTAAAAGTACATATCCAAAGTCCACAAAAATGGGGTGCCAAACAGAATCATGGGAAAACTTCATGTCCAAGTATCCATTTATCATGAACACTCCATGTGGTATGGGATGCACGGCGTGTGATGGACAGGGCTAGTCGGGTAGTGTAGAAGAAGAACATGACCAGGAGATGGATGAGGTAGAACGTGTTATTTACAGGTTATACACTCCATATAGGCCTACATAGTTAATAAAAATATTTTAATGTGAGACACATCCAAGTGCATGGGCGATTCCACATGTTGTGTGTCCTCTAGTTCACATCGTGTACTTTCTTAGAGATTCTCCTGAGATATTCCTCCTTACATATCTCCTTCTCTAGAGCTCAGATTTAGACTTTATAGTATCCTATCTTGAGAATTCTTCCAAGTAGATCATTATTGTGGTCTTAGTTTGGGCCTATTAGATATGGCACATCATCGTTTGAGCATTACATTATAGCAGTGTTTCTTAAACTTGGGTAGTGATCAGGGTGGATCACTGAGTTGATGTCAGGGTCAGTACCTTTATTTTTTCCTTAGGATGTGGGTCCCATAGACTCCTTATGCTGGTATAGTGGTGCTCCTATATTTTATTAGATCATGGGTCCCCTAACCATGTAATTTTTGCGATGCCAGGTATGATAATTGTGATTCTCCTTTTAGTAGAGCATGACTGATGTTGTAGATCGGTGTGGTTCGTAAAGAGAGACACTGGGATGGGTAATCCCCTATGGAATTAGGAAATGGATTTCCCTTACCTATCTTTTTTGGTAGATATGGAACACCTCACGTTGTGGGCATAGATTATACACCTTTGGGGTAGTTCTTTTAGGGTTGGAACTCCCCTATTGGACTAGGTCACGGGTTCCTTGTATCATTTGTGTAGTTAGAGACAGTGCTCCCCTACCGTGTTAGAGTGAGAGCCCTCCAAAATTAGTGGAAAAATGGAGTATTTACTTCACTATTGGACTAGGGTGTAGGTCTTATATCCAGGGATTTGGTACTCCCATGTCATTTTAGGGGGTGGTTCTTCCATAACTGACTTATAGATAGAGTGATTAATCACTTATTATGTTAGGGTGTGAGTCCTCAGTCCTTGAATTTTTCACTCCACTATCATACTATGGTTTGGTTCATCCACATGTGTTATTCTAGAATAGTTGGTACTCCATCGTCATACCAAGGTGTGGTTCCTCAAGCCTGGGGTTAGTACTCCCCTATCGTGTTAGGGTGTGGTTCTACCATAGTAATCAAGATTGTAGAGTTGTACTCCCCTATCGTACTAGGGTGTGGGTCCTCACCTACATAGTAGTAATCCCTCATCTCTGAGTAGTAACAATGAGTGGGTCCTTTATTGCAGTTAGTTCTCCCTCGACTATTGAGTATAGTTATGAGGAGCAGGCCCCTCCATTATTAATATGCACAAAAAATTTAGGAGTATTATTCCATCAATAGATTGAGGTGTGGGACACTCCATTTAGGAGTGACAGAGGTTTCGCAGTTCAGTTAGTAGTTTGTACTCCCTCAATTATAGGGTATTAGTGAGGTTTGGGTCCCTCCTTTCACTCTTTCTAGAGAGGATTCACATGGTGCATATTCTAGATTATTTCTCCCTCAACTATGTGAAGTGGTGAGGGGCGGTCTTCTCTACTTGGGTTTTTACAGCCTTGGTTAAGTCGCAGGTTAGCGATGGAAGGAGATCTAGTGTTGGTCACTAGTTCTAGACCTTGTGAGTTCTTCTCGATGAAGAATATCTATCAAATGAGTGACATCTTTGATGGATAATATCATGGAGTGTGTTCTCATGATTTTTGTGTTACAATTAGAGCCTTGAGTAGAATCATGTATAAATCTATGAGGTTAGAACCACATGATACTTTGAGTCTAATATGAGTATATATTGGGGGTTTCTAACAGTCCTTGTGGTGTTTTCATGTGTTTGGGTTGACACCCCTTGTGGGATGAGTTAACTAGTTGTGTTTATCAGAGGAAGGTTTAATATATAGTTTCTCTCTCAATTAGGTTCTATCTGGAAAGGTTGAGAAAACTATTTCCTCTTAATTGCTTCCTTTTTCTTTTGGGTTTTTGGGGTTCCTATTGAATATTCTTATACTCACCCCTGCACGGGATTTTCTCAAATGTGTTGTCCCCTATTCATACCAAAATCCTTTCAATGGAGTCCCTGGAGGACCTGAGGTAGTTAGCGCTTAGCGATCTAAATTGACCAAGGTTTTTACTAAAGCTGGGACAAGGGACTTTCTGGTATTTTCATTTGATAGTGATCCCCTCCTTCTAAGTAGGTTTCACACATTTACAATTTTTGGTAGGTGTGTTTTTTTCCAATTTTACACTTTTAGTACTTATATTTTACTTTATCTTGGGATATTTGTATGCTCAAATTTTAGTTTTTAGCTTTCTATATCTCCTCACTATTTCATATAGGTGTTTTTGGGTGCATGTGTATAGGTACTTTAGAAAAATCCCTCCCATCTGTGTGGTATGCCTACTCAGCACTACTTTCTAGCCCCTATCCTATTGGAGGTGGTCTTGGGGAGTTTTTTCAGGACCAATCGATTCATGTCATGATAGAGTGGTATCAAAGTGGGTTTCACCTTAGGACTGTGGTTTTTTTAGCTTGGTTTTCATTGTATAAAGAGGGTGTTAGGGTGTTTCGAGTTCGGCCCTCAAGATAGTGGTTCTAGTGTTGGTGTAGCAGGAAATGTATCCTTTCACTAGTACTCTGATAACATGATTATTAACTCAATACATTAGGACACTAGTCATGGGTAAATAATGGTATGTGCATCATATATGATTGGGTTTTCTTTTTTCCATATCCTTCATAAATCATCTCCCTAGATAAACTCTTTGAATATGGTGAATCTTTATTCTATTTCAATATTCCACCACAATGATAGCTAGATAGGGTTCCATGCTGAAATTATGGTGATGATCCTCCCCATTATGAGGATTCATTGTATGGAACTGGTTCTAAAGATTTACCTTTGGGTGGTCTGCCGATTGAACCACCACCCATTGAGCATCTGGTTGTGACAAAAGTTCAGGTTGAGGATTTACATAGGCTGAGTTCACTGAACGAGTTCCATATGTAAAGACTTATGAGGTATCGAGGTGATCCAGACCCCTAGGTAGTAGATGACTAGATCGAGGTAGTCACACTTGTTTTCTACCTTATAAGGACACCTCCTGATCAGATGTTGGTCCAAGCGGTAATCCTTCTACAGGGTTTAGTTGGGAATTTATGGAGTTTAGTAACACATTCCCATGATGAGGCAACACTCACTTGGGTAGAGTTCTAGAAACTCTTTAGGGAATAATTTTACCCAGTCACATTGATATCAGTGGGTATCCAAGAGCTTCTGCAGCTTAGGAAGGGTACCATGATTATGGAGGAGTACTTCCTAAGGTCCAAAGAACTATTTCATTACTCCATAGATATGGTTTGAGACCCATTATTTGAAGATATGGCCTTTGAGAAGGTACTTTACAGAGATTTATGAGTAATTGTGGTCTCTTTGTACCTTCCCAATTATGTGGGGGTACTAGAGAAAACTCTAGTGGTAGAGAGATTTCAGGTGGAGGGATAGGAGGATATGGCCCATAGTGGTGGTCATGATGATAAGGAATCTAAAAAATATAGAAAACAGTAGATGATAGGATCATAATGTTGGAGGCATACCCATGCCCAGACTCATGCATGTGGTCTTATAGCACAAGATCCATGTCGGGGATCAAGTCAGTTGTGGGAAAGGTGGTGTTACACTTGTGAATGTCGGGTACATCTTGATAGAGTTTGTTTGAACCATCATGTTACTAATAGGTAGTTGATCTATGTGAATCCTTAAAATAAAAAGTGTTTGGAGTAGAGAGTTTTGCAGGATGGTGGATGTTGAGGAGGAGTCGGGATAGTAGGATGATATGGAAGGCAGTTCGAGATGTGGCCACCACCACCCCCCGGTGGTCCATGATAAGATTAGGGAGATGGGGGATTCAAGTGAGAAAATATATAGGTCGTAGATTCCTTTGACCTAGAATATCTGAGTTTTAATACAGGTACACTTTGTGTCCTTTCTACATTCTATAGTATCAATTGTTACACACTATACGTGGTACTCTTTTCTTTCTGCTTCTTTCTGTAGGTTTAACATGGTTAATGTGTGTCATCAGTAGAACCCTATGTTGGTTTTTTTTATGTAGATTATAATGCATGAGAAAGAGGGTTCATTCCCCCACTGAGGCTTGTTTTTTGAGATTCTATTAAAACTATGTTGTGAGTCAGTGCCACCCAAAACGAATAGTATCGAGGTGTGGTGGATGTGTCCCTCTAACTTGTGTGTTTGGGGAATGATGACGTGTTGTTGGTTTTTCAATATAGGGCATAGTATGACACAACATGAGCATTTGGGAAGCCATTTTTTCATTAGTAATTTCATGTGCTTGGTTTCATATTTGTACGCAACACGCTAGAGGAGGACATGACACAGTTTAGAGTATCTTTGGACTCAAGAGGGAAAAAGGGACTCTTTCCCCATCGAGATTCATTTTTATGATGAGATAAAAATCATGTATGAAATTTAGTTCCACACAATGTGGATAGTGTTGAGGTTTGGTGGAATATTTCCTTAGAATTGTGTGTTTAGGGTGAGGTTGTGTGATGGAGTGTCAAAGGAGGTCATGGCCTTGCTAGTGGAGTTTTTAATCTTGACCCTTATGATTTTCAGCCCCGGTGAAGGGAGATACTTACTTAGAATTTTTACTTAGTGGTAGAGTTATACCCTATGATTTTTTTAGTGTGGATTGGTTTTCTAAAATCCACACTCAGTAGGGATCCAACTGGTGGGTGTGGTGGTTTTTCAATTTTGGAGAGCTATGTTACAGATAGAGTTTCACAGATGAAAGGATCGGTAAGGCCCATTGTTTACACTTGGGTAGCCATGTTTTGTTTGTTGGTACACTCATACTATCAACATCAACCTTGAGCACAAGACAATTGAGGAGTTCATGGTCTAATTTATCTAGGTGTGGATGCGAATTCTTGGGTTATGTCATTGTCTGCAACATATTGGTGAGGTTTTGTGCCGCTAGACCCTATGACGGTAGAGGGATCTTGGTGCTTGGTGATTTTCTATATATCATAGATTAGGAGACATTTTCCATATTTTTGAATGATTTTGACCTAGTTTGAGATAATTGTGAGTGTATTTTGGCCTTGGTGGTTTCCCTAAGTGTGTTCATGGAAGCAACATGGGAACCCCTAGAGATCTTGATAGCTTTGGAGTTCCAGTGGAAAGCTCAGTTTATTTCCCCTATGCCTAGGATTTACCTTTTTAGGGATGAAAATCCTTAATGTGTGGAGAATTTAGGGACTTATGTTTTTTACCTTTAAGACTTTGGAATATTTCTATAAATATTTTAAAAGTAATGTGATGGGTCGGCTCGGGGTTTCAGGGCCCGGAGAGTCTCTGTATAGTGATATTAAAAATATTAAATATATTTTTTCATTCATGCATAGTTTCTATTGAATTTTTTTCATTCATCCATCATCTCCTTGGCATGGTGATATTAAACCTCTCCTCCTCTCCTCCTTCATATGACGGATGAAAATGAGCCAAAATCGAAGCGATGAAGCTCTAACGATCTACATTCTCGGTGTTGTTCATTATCAAATCGAGGAGATGCATGATATCATCATCATTCTACACCTGAAGCTTCGGTGTTTCTCCCTCAAGGTAAGAGGATTTTATTTTTGACCCTAATCTCATTTATTTTGTGTTTTATTATGGTTCAAGATCATTATTTCAATTGTTTGTGATCTCTTCTAGGTTGATCTGTTGGTTTTGGGTGAAATAGAGGTGAATCGAGTGACTTTTAAGAAAATTACTGACTAGAATTACCATCTACGTGGCATGTAGTTTTGTGATACATGTCATGTGTATCTTCTTATTTTAGGAAGATGAATTTTGGGTAATACACACCATGTACCATATTTACACACCGTGTAGTGACCCCATGTCATGTGGTCAGAGGACATAGCCTGGGATATCCATGTAAGAGTACATGGCCATGTAAAATTACACATCCAATGTACAAAAAACATGGGATTTTGGACATGGGAATGGGACAATCACATTTTCAAGTAGTCATTTATCATGAACACTCTATGTAGTATGGGATTCATAGTGTTTAATAGACACAATTAGTTGGGTCATGTGGAATACGAACAAGGCCAAGGACGGATGAGGCAGAACACATTCTTTTTGGGCTGTACAAACTATGTATGCCAACATGGTTAGGATTACTAAGTGAAAAGGAGACACATATAAATGTATGGATGATTTCACACACCATGTGGCCTCCATTTCATGCTATGTAATTTCTTAAGGATTTCCTCGAGATCTTCCTCATTACGTATCTCCTTCTCTATAGCTCGGATTTCGGATTGTGAGTATCCTATATTGAGAAGTTTTATATGTAGAATGTAATGGTGGACTCTATCTCAGCCTATGAGATATGATGTTTCATGGTTTGGGCATGATTCTTTATCAGTGGTTCTTAACCTTGGTTAGTGATCGAGGTGGGGGATCACTGATTTGACAACAGGGTTAGTATGTTTCCCTTCATCCTTAGGATAAGGGTCCCCTAAACTCCTTAGGCTTGTAGAGTGGTGTTCCCCTATTTTATCAGGGAGTGGGTACCCTAACTATAATTTTGTTATGATGTGAGGTATAATAAGCATGATGAAACTTTCAACATCACTTAACCAATGTTGTAGATTGGTGTGATTCGTAAAGAGAGCTAATGGGACGGGTAATCACATGTGGCATCAGGGCGTGGGTTTCCTTTTTTATTTTATTTGGTAGAGATACTACTCCCCATATCATGGGAATGGGTTCTATACCTTCAGGGAAGTTATTTTGGGGATGGTACTCCCCCATTGTACTAGGGTACGGGTTCCCCATATCGTTTGTGTAGTTGGAGATTGCGCTCCCTAGTTGTGTCTTGGTGTGGGACTTCCAAACGTGTTGGCCAGATAGAGTAGTTACTCCCCTATTAGACTAGGGCGAAGGTCCTATATCTATGGAATTGGTACTCCCCTACAATTTTAGGGCATGGTTCTTCCAAATGTGATGTATAGATAGGGTGGGTACTCCCCTATTGTGTTATAGTGACGATCCTTTATCCTTGGAGTCACAACTCCCCGATCATACCATGGTGTGGGACCTCCATACATGTTATTTCGACAGAGTAGGTACACCCCTATCATACCAGAGAGCGGGTCCTCTATCCTAGGGTTAGTACTCCTCTATTGTGTAAGGGCGTGGGTCCCCCATAGTAATCGAGCTTGTATAGTTGTACTCTCCAAGTATACCAGGGTGAAAATCATCACCTATGGAGTAGTAATAACCCATCTTTGAGTAGTAGTGGGGAGCATGTGCTCTATTGGATTTAGTAATCCATTTATGGTTTATTATAGTTATTAGGATCATCCCCTCTGTTAGTTACATGTGGAACCGGGTTAGAAGTTAGTGATCCATCAATAGATTGAGGTGCGGGACACTAAATTCATGAGTGATAAAGGTCTCACATTTTAGTTAGGATCTAGTACACCATCGACTATATGGAAATGGCAAGGTGTAGGCCCCTCCATTATCTATATCTAGAGATGATGCACATGGTTCATAGTCTAGAGTAGTTATCCCTCAATTATGTGTAGTTTTGAGGGGTGGGACTCTCCCCTTGGGTTATTATAGCTTTGTGTAGGGTGCAGGTTAGTGGTGGAAGGAGCTCTGGTGATGCGAAATAAAGTTGGACCTAGTAAGTTTTTCTTGATGGATCATATCTCTCAGATGGGTGACATATGGGATGGTTGAGCTCATGGAGTGGGTTCTCCTATTTTTGTGTTAGTATTAGAGCCTCGAGTAGAATCTTGTAGTTGTCTATGTGGTATTAACCTAATGATACTTGGAGTCTAAGAAAAGTATATATAGGTGTTTCTGGAAGTCCTTACAGTGTTTTTATGTGTCTGGTCTAACACCCCATATGGACTGAGCTGACTAGTTATGTATATCCATCGATGGTTATAGATTGAGTTTATCTCTTGATTAGGTTCCCTCTAACATGGTTTAGTGGATTGTTTTCTTTCAGTTTCGCCATTTTTATTTTGGGTTATTGGGGTACCTGATGAGTATTGTTATACTCACCCCTTCATGGGATTCTCCCACACATGTTATGCCTTGTGCATAAAATAGTCTTTTTGATAGAGTCCAAAGAGGGATTGAGGGAGGGAGATCTTAGTGATCTAGGCCAAACAAGCTATTTACTGGTGTTAGGCCAATGATATTTCTAGAAGTTGACCTTAACATTAATCCCCTTCTTCTGAGTTGGTTGGATGTTTTTACAGTTTTTAGTGGGCATGTATTTTTTCCTTTTTATGCATTCAGAACTTTTTTTGTACTTTGGTTTGGGACAGTTGTATACATGCATTTTAGTTTCTATATTTTTTTAACACTTCGCTATTTCATGGAGGTATTTGTGCGTGTGTGCATAGAGGTACTTTAAGAAAATTCCTCCCATATGTGTAAAATGAGTACTATATGCTATTCACTATCCCCTGGAATATTAGAGGTGGGTTAGTGAGTTGCGTCATGGGTCCCATCAGGACGGGTCATAACACAAACCATCTCTTATTCCTTAACTTCTCAAGACACTTTTTCCATTATATACATCTTCCATTGAGGATGTTTTATAATGAACAAATAATCCTTTAATTGAAACATCCATCTCATATCCTCATACATAACTTGGGTGTTCAGTCTTTCCCAATTCAATAGCTAAAATATCCTTTCATCCATTAGGTAAGAAGTACATATTTGTGTTATTCTCTTCAAGGTATTTCTATATAGAATATTTGAATAATTTATTAGTGAATTTAAAAATATAGATATTTTAAATATAACATATATAACTTAAATAAATACTTAAAATCAACTCATTTATAGGCCTTGATTCTTTGGAAAGACATGTCCCATTTTTTATCATATGGTAAAACTCCTATTTTTCATGTCTAGATGGTGGGAAGGAGGGTTAATATCTACTGATCTAGAAGACATGGATTTAATTTTTTGATGTTTTTAAATATTCATTTTCTCTTCAAATAATGAATACCCTCTATGATATAAATTTTAAGGGTATAATATTTTGGTCTTGATCTCATAATGACATCATCCTAGTGGTTGTTGATTAAGGAAAAACAAAATATTAAAATTGTTAATAAATTGATACAAAAAAAAAGCTTCAAAAAAATAAAATTTCACTTACCAAAAATGATTATTTCCATCGACATTAAATAAATTTCTTGAAATTATCATCATCTATAAAGGGGTAAATATAGTATTGATTTTTGTTTTATCGTGCACTAAAAATGAAATAACTTTATTTGGGTTGATTTATAATACCTCCATATCCTAGAAGAAATTCATAAACATGTTTTTCTGAATCACTA
Source organism: Viscum album (assembly GCA_963277665.1). Taxonomy (NCBI): domain Eukaryota; kingdom Viridiplantae; phylum Streptophyta; class Magnoliopsida; order Santalales; family Viscaceae; genus Viscum; species Viscum album. The sequence continues at coordinate 1,106,335,144 of OY728137.1, forward strand.
GTGTCGATTATATGATATTTCATCCGATGAAAAAAAATCTATCAATAATAACATGTAATGACAAGTCAAAAAATAATAAATGATCTTAACAAAATTTTCTTCCATAGTTGAACTAGTGTCTTCTTGGGTATATTTCTCAATTTATATTTAAACTTTTCATTCCCACTAACAATTTAAATGTTTCTAATTCATCTTATCTATGAATAATGTTGTCTCTAAACCACGGTAAAAAAATTGTGCTCATTAAATACCCGCATATGTTTATTCTTGGAAAAAAACTATTTTGACACATTAATATAAAATTTTATATATGGTTGAGCATCATATATATTATTCAAGATGTATAAACGTTATTTATTTATTTATTTTCACCTATTAATTATTTAATTTTCTTGAAATAGAACCCCTTTTCCCCAAAATTGACTCCATCATGGAGAGATGTAGGAAACCCGATATTCTTCACTATAGACAAGTATTTTGAACAAAAATCTATAATCTCTACAAAAATATACTTATCAACAAATGAGGCTTCCAATTGATATGTATTACTAACATAATACTTAATGATCTTTATATAAATTTCAAAAGGTTACATCTAACATAGATATAAAGGACCACACAACCAAATTTCTCATAGAAAATAAACCATTAAATGCACAATTATATCAAAAAAATATGGGGGAAAATACATTTCAAGTTGAAAAAGTATATATACTTCATAATTACCTAACTTGTGAAATGAATTCAGATCCATCACTTTTGTACATGTGTAAGGGAAAAACACACATTCATCATAGTCATTCTAACATAGATAGATAGTACACCACACAATGAAACTGTAAGATATATTACCTCATAACATGACAATAATGATATTTCCTTCCAATTAAGATTAAATCATTAACTGGTAAAAACATTACATTTTATGAATAACCATGAAGAACTTTGATACTATAAAGGCACTATAAAAACTTATTTTCTCACTCTTGGATAATGTATAAAAATCAAAAGGAAAGTATTTTCATTTTTCATTAGTAGTGGGAGCTAACTCCAAACATATTCACATTTACATTAAATCAAATATTTAATTCAAATCATCATCGATTCTATGATTAATCTCAAGAAATATCCAATATATAATTTTAAAAAATATTGACCGTTTCTTATATATATTACATTCAGTTCTAGTTCTTTATGTCTTTTAAATGTGACATTAATTTTTTTCACTCTATAAAATTATTGATCATTTTACAAAGGATTTAGAGAAATGTCAAATTATTATAATCTATTGAATACTTTTTCAATATTTGATATGATTTATTCATAAACAAAAACCTTTGATGACTCATATGCACAATTTTCCTCCCATGTTGTATTTGGAAAAATATAGTACCTTCATCTGGAATTAGACAAGTTTTATAGCCCTTAACATTATATCTAAACAAAAAATGTTCAAAATACAGAAAATAATCAAACCTTATAAGAAATTATAAAGCCATTACCTGAAAAATTAAAGCAATTGGAATTTTAAACCTTAAGAAGTCGTCATTTAATTGAGGTAACCTCCATTTCTAGATTGTCTTTAATAAGATCCTCTAAGTGAGAAGCCATTTTTCCCAAGTCTACACATGCTCCTCCAGGTTTGTTTTCCCCTCATTGAAACCATAGGTCAATATCATGTTCTATTTTTCAATCCATGAGGATTGTTCTTCATTCAAATTAACTCTCAACAGTCTTTAAAATATTTTGTCTGTATCCTCCTTTGATATCTTGATCATGAAAGACTCCTATAACATTTCTTCATTAGACTGCATGAGAAGATCCTAGGTGTTGTCATATTCAATAGCCTCCTTATCGACATTCTCTAAACCATGGGTAGATAGTTCCTCTTCTTGTGTTATATTCGCCTCCTTAGCTCCTGGATCCCCATGTATAATGGACTCCTTGCACTTATTCATTATTTTGTTAACAGCTACTTTCAAACTCTCTTGGGGGGGGGGGTTACCTTTGCTTACAGACATAGTAATAGTAGGGTTTGGTAGATTGTAGTAGTCATTTTGTCTTTGTGGCCACCACATATGCTTAATAAATCCATTTGAATCCATGAGGGTGTTCTTTCCTTTCTTTTAAGAGGATCTAAGGAACTCTTCTATGACCTCTGATTCCATGGGCTCCGAGGACCAGGATTTGGAGGCAGAATCGATATCCACACTTATTTCATACATCCTACCTCAAGAAAGATAATAATCTTCAAAACCATCCTCCGTAACAATCCATTATTCATAAGGTGGAGGTTCACCTTCTCTAATCACAAAAAAATGGTTCTGATAACCATTATAAAAAATTCCAGCTTTACCAATATTAGCTTGAGAGGGGGGCTTTCTGGCCTCACCTATAGCTTGTCCTTTAGGATCCCTTATTAGGATTTACTTGTGCACCTATCACCATCCAGCATCCTGTCCCACTAAATACCCTTTTCGTTCCTGTTCCAGACTATTGACACTGTAAGATCCATCCTTACCTATTTCTTGTATTGTGACCTCTTGATAATAATTACACTTGGATATCACAACATCTTAAAATGAAGCAGATTTCCTTGAGTATATTCTCAACACCACACACACTACCTCGTCCTCCCCTGAACCTCCTTGGACATGCCTTGACATTGAGCTGACACCCAAGTAACACCTCAAATGAGAAATAACATTCTCAACCTGTGATTCCAAAACCATAATACTTGCCTCCTTTTGGGGAAATTGAAGGATTCCCCAATTCCCCTGCACCCAGTGGATCCACTACATGGAAGTTTCATACTATACCAGCGTTCATGTTAGGACCAACCTACCTTGCGGGCATATCATCACCCACTGGTATTGGGATCTCCTAAGAATTACCAATATCCTTCCCAAGGACATCATCCTTGAGCATCGATCTAGCTACATTAAAGTAATTCAAAACTGGCATATATATACCTCTACGATGAGATTACTAGGCAGGGTGAACTTGGAGGAAGTAGTTGGAATAGTAATGCTCCACGACTCATAAAAAATGGGTTGTTTGGGTTTATATTCTCCTTCAATATCAATCTAAATGAATTCAAAAGGATGTTTATAAATGTATACCTCAACACAAATATGGGGTTCAATGGGATGGAAGAACACTTTTGTCTTAGTATATGAAACCAAGAAATGATCCACAATGTTGCCTAGCATATGAAATATAGAAGTATTTTGGAAGGAGAGCAGAAAACCTGGAAGACGGACCCAAATTTCCATTGCCTTTGGATCATGTTTCAAATGCATATCAAAGGACCACCGAAGGAGAAATAAATGAAAGTTGTTGATTGAGTGAAAGATGTTGGACCACACGAGGGCCAGATCTTCATCAGAGAAAAAACATATCATCATTTACCACGAGTCGAGCAAGCCAACCACCACACGATAACGAAGCCCCCATTGAGAGTTGAAGAATCTATCGACAACATCCAACAAATTCCTTTTACTACCGAAGTGAGAAACCAAGGTAAGGTTATGCAGGGAAGAAGTTTCAGAAAACTCCATGAGGGAAATTGGAAGCGAAGGGGATCTAATAGCTAATCTGGGAACTTTAGGGGTTAGCGCAATACCAGGGAAAATAGGGAGTACTCCTGGATGGGTGAAGGGTGAAAATAAGAGGTAAGATCAAGTGAGTGAGGGTGAGATGATACCATTTCCTCCCTCCCCCTTAGAAAAGGGAGGGGCAGACGAAACATCCAGTTCCAGCGGAACCATAGTAGGACCGAAGGCAGACAGAGAGAATCATCACATCAGGTTTCATTTCCACTCTCATAAGCATTGTATTCAATTGAAAATATTTTTTTTATAATAATTGAAAACTTTAATACTTTCCTCCCATAATTTTTTCAAATCATTTATCATGGGAGATAAGTAAACTTCAATATCATTCCTAGATTTTTTTGGTCTAGTAATAATAAAAATAAACCTGATATACTTCTAAATCATGTAAGATTTTGGATATAATATGTAAATTAACAAAAAAAATACCCATGAACTATGGTTTTCACTAAGGATCTGATGTGGATTCTTTCCATTTGTGCATAACCTAATTAAAATATTTCTAAATTAATTTCTAAATTTTGAAAATTGTATATCAATTTTCTTCTGTTGTGGAAAATCATTTGGATGATGCAATTTTATATCACATATTTACACATATTAATGACATAGTAAACATTTTAATCATATGAATTTCATATAAATTTTTTTATATTGTGAATTATAGAAAGATATCAAATTGACTTAGTAGGATTTTTGGTACTTTTAATAATAGATTAATCAAGTTATAAATTTTCTTTCAACTTATATCATGATGTACCATATTTAGTACACTCTATAATACCTTTTTATTCCATCCAATATAAAACATTGTCATTGGGGATAGAATGTATCTTTTTTTACCACAAACCCATCATACAGACCATTATTTTTACATTATAATTTGAATCTGGAATATCATTATCATCAGAAAGTATGTATTCCAGTAGTTGTATCAATTATGTAAAACTCTTATCACCCCAAACATTTTAGGACTTAATGTTCTTCAACATCAACATCATTTATAAAACTATGAATCTTTTACATCCTGGATACAATATATTTTCAGAATCACTAAATAAGCATTCAATCGATAGTGTTTTATCAAGTATATCTACTTAAATATCATGAATCATTTATTCAATTTGATTAAAACTTTAATTTTAAAAATCATTATCATCATTAGATTTAACTCCTTCCGAATTTCAACATTCAAAATCAAAGGACAATAATTTGTATTAAAACCATTGAAAATTAAATGATATTTTACATCCCTCCTTTGCATATTTCTCATATTTAAACATTTCAAACATGGATAAAATAAAGTGCTCATTATATGGAACATTTCATTTGGAAAATTTCAAAAAAGAATCAACCTATTCCTCATATTCATAACTTGTTTGATGTGAAGTAATCCAATTATGATCCATTATCAACTATAAAAAAATTTCAGCATTAAATATAAGTCACTATATTTTGAAAATTAAATTCAAATTTAATTTTATAAATAAAAATTTAAATAAAAAGTTCAAATTATTTAATTTTATCATCATTGTACATTATGTATTAAAATATTACTAAATCCATTTTTTTTATTAAAAATAATAAGTTAATAAAAAATAATCAATATAAAATAAATAAAGTATTACAAAACAATGATAATTTTAAACACATAATAAAAACCTATAAAGTAAATGATAACAATTTCTTAATAAAGAACAGATACATTTCGAACATATAATTTATATATACACATAGAAATAATAAACACACACATATTAATTCACATCTAAAACATTAAAAGAATTATAAACACTAGAATAGTTTGAATATTCTAATTATAGTATGTTATAAAAATAAACTACATTAAAATTATAGAATATAGGTGTAGTAATGAAAAACACAAACATTAGCTTATCAACACATTTAGAAACATTAAATAACCCACAAAATCATAAAAAAATCTTAAAAATTGTGAATATATTATATTTTTTAACTACATGAATGGAACTAATGGATAGACATAACCCAACAAAACTTGAATGTCAATAAAATTCACTTTTAAAATAAAAAAAAATTATTTCCTTTATGAAATTATTCTCAAATCATACTTATACCTATTTATTTTGTATAAAATAAATATTTCTCAAAAAAATGTGATTTAAGATTCATATATGAAACCAAAAATGATCTCTTATTATTATTTATTGATAATTAAAATATAATGTGACATGTTCTATAACCCCTTTCCTTATTAATAACCTCCAAAACTAGTTTTATTGTCATGATACTTCATTAAAGATATGTTAAAACTCATATTCATTATATTGAACAATTTTTCAAATAAAAAATGATGCTTCCAATTATTCAAATAATAAATAAAATAAGTTAACTATAAATTGTATCAAGGACGTTTCTTTTCATAAGGTCTTATATTTCTTGACACTTATTCTAAAACTTTTATTATATAGATTAGCTAAAATTTTATGGCCACAGTAGATTCATAAAATTTATTTATTAATTAACCCCTAAGAAAAAAACACAAATAAATACATTCAATAATTATTCAATCACTCCAAGTAACACTAGTAACCATTCATAAAAACACCAACAACTACTCCATGAATAAATATACATCTCAGGGTCAAGGATGGAAAAAAAGAGCGATGAATAAATCCCATATAAAGATAAATATATAGATAAAGGTGGTTTAGGGAAGATGATGGGGATTAACAGTCGATGTGAATAGGGGATAATGGTGGATTATGGCGATTGAGGTTGGATTACAACTGTAGGATGGAATAATAAAGGTTCAGGTTGCATTGGGAGGGAAAAAATCCTGATACATGAAATAATGAAACAAAAAATATATATCCCTGAATTCTAGTAAAAAATTTGAAAAGTTTTTAATGATGGTTATTTTACAACCAATGTTGAAAATTAAATTTCATCATTTGCAACATTGGTTATAAAATAATCAACATTTAAAACATTTTTCACATTTATTTTATAAAACTGCTGTGAAAAACACATTGCCAAAAATACATTTTACACTAGTGGTTATAGATTGTTTCCATGTATTCCTTATATGTGATCATTTCATATAGCATAGAACATTTATACCTCGAATCCACTATTATCCTTAGGTAATCATATAATAGATGAAGAAATATCATATAAGTCCAAAACATCATCAACATCCAAATCACCAAAATTAATTTTTTCCCATGAAAAATTAAGGATCTAAAATCATTTTATGGGTAAATAACATAAAATATATGCTTCACATGTATTTCCATGATATATCATTTATATTTTAAAATAAATCATATCAAATAAACAACTTTAAATCCAATATCATTTTTCTAACACCATTGTTACTATAAACTCGGTTACACTTATACATCAGTATTCAAAATTTAGTGTAATAAATTTCCACTACATCCTCAATAACTCCAAAATATAATTTTGATGTAGAAATTTGGTTTTTATCTTTTACACTCAAAAAATTAATTGTTTTAGTGATGACTATTAATCCATTATTTTAAATGATATGCTTATTGAATTCATTTTTTATCTAAAATGTGTAACCATTAATGTAAAAACCAAAACATGAGATCATATTAACACAGGGTCCATTGAATAATCATTTCAAGGTTTATGATACAGATGAATTAGTGTTAAATTTGTTATTAAACCATGAAATAAATGTTTCTTTAAACTCATTCGTCAATCAATTTTCAATTATTTTCATATATTATAACTTCAATCTAGTAATATGCGATTATATATATGTTTTAACCTCACATGTATTATTCGAAGTGTATAATTGTGCCTACATGACTACATCACATGAAATTAAATTTTCGTCTAATTTAAATATCCCCTTGACTTTACAATTAAATGTTATATGGTGAGATATAGTGAGATCAATATACACCAATTCATATAATTAGTCAATACTAAACATAACCACCTTCCCCAATATATATTTTTAAATAATAAATACCTCTTGAAAATGTGGATTTTTAACATATACCTTTATAATTTTCAAATTTCATTAAAAAGGATATACCCAAGGTAAATATAAAACCTACATATCCTTATCTCATACATCTATAGTTAATATAGTATGAGGAAAAAATCATTCTCCAATACATTTTTTAAATTTGGATCCAAGTCTTTGTTAAAAATGGAATTGAAAATGTGTCACAACTTGATAATAGAATTTATAAAAGTAATAAACAATATTCTATATAATAAAAATAGTAGTATATGTCTAATACTTAAAGAAAATTTATGAAATTTCATGCCTATTAAATTTAAATCCTTTAATGATGAATTTTTTTTTAAATTTGAAGAATACCCATAAGGTACAATAATAACATATAGACATATATAGACAATCACATGATCACTCTTACCTAATGTGTATGATAAAACCAATTTTTATTGAGTATATTATTTATAATAATTGATATATTTTCTCTAAATTATTCTAAATATGTTTATTTATGGACAACAAGGGATTGGATCATGCATTTGAAAATTTGATAAAAATTATAGTTTTAACAATTTAAAGTACAATTTTGTATTTTTAACATAAATATTATTATGTGGATTATTTTTTAATTTAAATTTAGTTACATTATTATTAAATATATGGGATACAATTTTTATTTTGACCATCCATTATAGATCGTATATTTGAGTGGAGAAAATGTTTTATGAATTCAAAGTTGTACTAGACTTGTTAGCATTGAAACCACTTCACCTTTTAATACATATATTCTTCATTAGGCAATATATTGAGATAAATTTTTTAAAATTGATATATTATAGAATTACACACAAATAATACTTTTTGAATGATAGGTGTTTCGCGAATTTTAGAGGTCAAAATTTTGGTTCAATTCGGATTAAAATATTTGGATGGATTTCTCATTCACACATATAGCCTCTTATAACCCTATCTTCTCTCTACTATATAAAGATGTATTTTCTAGTTTAGAGAGGTTTGACCAAGAACCAAGAGATTGAGGTAAGATAAAAAGTGGTTTCCATCTATTTCCCTTTGAAATAGAAGAGGGATATATCTGGAAGAAATGATCCCTTATATGATGACTTCTTCTCTTTCATCTTCTTCTTATTCAAGTAGTATTTTTCATTTATTATAATAATACTATATTTTTTATTATATTTATCTTTTTTTCAATTTATCTTATATTTTTATGCACTAATATTTTTTTAAAATTAGTAGTAAAAAATTTATTGGTTTATACACTTAATAGACCTTTGCATATGAAATTCATTTCTACAATGATTGTTCTTCCCATGAAAGAGTATCTTTTCTTAGTAATCAATGTAACCCTAACCTTATTTATTTATTTGTTTTGAGTTAATTATATTACTATAATTTATATTAATGTCATCCATATTTTTATTTTTTAATTTATAGAAACACTCAAGTGATAATAATTTTACATTCAATGTTAAGAATGCGCTAATCGTATGAGTGTAAACTTAAATCATCAAAACTAAACTATGTGTAATTACATTATAGATTTCAAATATTTCCACTAATAAATTCATAATCATTTATAATATAGAAACAAATCCTAATTAATCCCTAACTATAAACTTACCCTGTAAAAATAATCAAATTAGGGTGTCATGATTGCATGTTCTAGAGTTAGACTAGGGTTCAATTAATTTCATCTTTGTGGTTTAGGTAAATTCCTATATGGTTCGAGGGTTAAAATATTATCAAATAAAAATTAAGTATATTTTAATTTGAATGATAATTATTAACAAGTATGTGAAGATTTGAAGTTGGATCAATTATTCCTTATAAAAATATTTTTTTATACATTTTCTCATCTAATTTAATATATTAAACTTTAAAATAAAACGTAAAAAAATATTATTACAACAAACTTCTTCGGATTCTATAAACATCAAAATAAGTCCCTATCCTTTTTAGTAGTTTATTTTTTATAACAAATTTAATGAGTTGTTTTAGGAATTCCCCTTTGGGAGAATGACCTTGGTCCCACACTTTGTTGCACCTAAGTACTAGAAATTACACATTATTTGAGAGCTACCACATTAAAAATATTAAAATTGGTGTAGTTTATATTGAGTAAAGTATTTTATTCAACTAATTAGATGTATTTACTAATTTTTATTTCATTAATTCCTTATCTTTATATTCTTTCTTCTTACAAATTTCTCAATTTTTGTTTTTTAGACCAATAATGTAAACTTATTCTTATTATCATATAATTTTATTATTTTATATTTTATATAATTTATGAAGTGATACTATCCTAATATTGAACAAAACCTTAGAGATCAAATCCAAAAATATTAGTCTATGAGAAGTGTCAACATTCAGCCAATTGTGGAATTCCTCTATTTTGGGAACATTAAAAATGGAATCACATCTAAATTGGACCTCAAAACATATATAATGGATAAAAATACTAATCATGAACTTGAAATAACTATTTTAGAGTTGTATTAACCTAATGTTAATTATCAAACAACATTCATTGGATATAAAAATCTTGAATTATATTTTGAGCTAAAATTTATATTAATAGACCTTCTTACTAAATTTCATGGCCTCTCTTGGGAGGATTAAACCAAAAATACAAAAGAATACAATGTGGTTTTATTAACCATAAAATCAAGAAAAGTATCTAAAGACCAAATCTAAAAATGATAATTCAGATTCGAACTTGATGGAACCACAAGAGATTGGATATATTATTTACAACCTTAAGAGGTAACATGTTGGAATGATTACAAAACATATTTTCTTATAAATATTTATCCAAAACAAAGTACCAATTATGTAAAGACCCGTAAAATTCAAGGGAAATTTTTTCTTAATTTTCTTTGGAATTTTACAAGAGCGTGGTTTCTGACGGCACCTGATTCCGAGGCCCGGAGTGCCCAGAATTAATTTCCAAAGTTTGGCTCGGGTACGTTCAGTGAACGAACGAGCGGGAATTCCTAACTTTTGATCCGGTGCTCGGATTTGAAATCCGAGGACACCGATGAACTCGCAGCGCCGATATTCGCTTACGAAGACCTTTTCCGAAGTTGCGTTTGCCTAGGAAGAGTTGTTTAATTTTCTGGATGAAATGAAGAGTAAAATAAATTTGTGATACAATATTTATTTTATATCTTTAAAGTGGTTAAAATCTTTTGTTGGAAGTTGGGTGGTTTAACCACCTAAGAGAGGATTAAGGTGAGGAGGGGCCCACCCGAGCCCCACCTTTTCAAATTCCCTAACTCCCCTCTCTCCCTCTTTAAAGCTTGATAACTTAACACTTAATTAATTACACAACTCATGTATAATTAATTAAGTGTTTTGTTTTGAAATTTAAGTTTTTTAAATGCTTGGATTAGTAAATAAAATAAGGAGGGACCTTATTTTATTTGGATTGTTGGGTGAGGTGTGGAAGAGCTTTGGAGAGAAGGTGAAGAAATCCTCCACCTTCTTCATCTCCTTCGTGGAAGAACGCGAAGAACGTCCGCCGCCCACGAAGAACACCGATGATGACATCTTGACTCGTCTTCTCCGATTGCTTCCTCCTCGACTTCTTCGTCTTCTAACCGACGTTAACGAAACGACGTACCTCTTCGGACGTACCTCTTTGTCATCGGATTTGACGAACGATTACCGCGACGCCCGACCTCCGCGACGTTGTCTTCCGCTGGTCGTTGACGATCTTCGAACTTGAAACCAAGGTAGGGGAATATTGTATATTTCTCATTTATGTGGTTTATACCCTTGAACTTGAGCGTTTATTTATAGGAATTATCTTTGTGGATTCCTTACCCCGATTTTAATTTATCATGATGAACATGAATTAAATAAATTAATTCGCGAATCAATAAACAATTGATTAAATTAATTTTCTTCTCGTTTATCTTGAGATTGAAAATCTTGAAGTGTGTTAAATAATTATTTTCCAATTACTTGTGTTCTTGATTCTCAAGGATGATGGCCAAACAAACATGGCCATCAATTAGGACATTGTCCATGACTCTTTTATACTTCACTCTTCGCAAATTCCCTGAGCGTTCGTTCACGCCAAATAATTAAGCGCGTCAAAACATCGATGTTTCGTTGAGCGCGATATATGAACGTGGAGATCTCGACCCGAGGATCGTGAATCTATGCTCGTCAAAATTTTCGGACTTAGATCGGAGATGCGACAACCCACCGAAGGGGCGATGTGGCGGTGTGATTATCGGCCCGGTGGTGTGCGGTTAAGGCAGGGCAGGCAGAGGCGACATCCGACGGTGCAGCTGGGTTGCGTGGCAGCAGCATGGTAGGCTGGAGGCGCAGCGGTGTGGGCAGCCAAAGGTGGTACGGTTTTGGCCGTGCCGAAGAAGGTCGGTTGATTGGGAGAACAGAATTGTGAAGCAGAATGAAGATTGGAGAGAGAATGTTAAAATGAAATGGGAATGAAATAAAAAAATAATAAAATCAATAGTGGGGCGTGGATGGCTTTGAGTTAAGGGGAGGCGCTGATTTTTTTGGGGATGCGTGGCTTTTGGTTTTGTGAGGTTTAAGGAATTAAATCAAATTAAAAATAATAATAATATAAAAATGTTATTGTTATTTTCGTTGGGAAAACTGTTTTTTGACGGTATCTTCCTCGTGCGACCTCGGTTTCACGAACCGTCAGCGGCAGTGTGACCCTGACTCCGAGGCGGATTTTATGAGTCCAATATTGGATGTCTTTTTCGGGTTTTTGGATCGGGTACCCGAAGTGCTTCGAAAATAATAGATTTAATATTATTATTAAATCTTCAACCCGCCATAACTCATGCGTGCGACGTCCGATTGCCTTGCTATCAGTGGCGATGTAATCCTGTCATTAATACGGTCGATTCAAGTCTAATTTTGGAAACTAAATTCCAGTTCGTGGCTCGGGGCCATGAAACACCGAATAATAATAATAATAATAATAATATGGGATCTTGTATAGGTCATATCTCACTCATACGGTGTCGGAATGAAGAACCGTCTGCGACGTTGCAACCCTGGAATTAAGACGGATGTTTCAAAACCAATTTTGGATATTTAAGTCGAGGTCGAGGCGCGGGGCCCATGAGGCCCGGTTCGCACGTGTTGCGGTGAAATACAACTTTTTCACCTGCTATCCGTTTTGGACCTTTGGTAGTCCATCTCATGTGTTTTTCCGTATGGATCACAATGGTGTGACCGGTTTGGTTAATCGGTATCATTTGAAGTACAACCGGGTTGGTTCGAACCCGAAACCAACCGGGCCTTCAGAGCAGAAACGCTCATATCTTGAGCTACGGACGTCCGATCGACGTGCCGTCAGCTTTGTTGTGTTCCTCTTAGTGAGACGGATCTTTTGGAATACTCCGCCCGAGGTTTGGACGTAGGTGGAGTACGGTCGGGTTGGTTTTTCCTTAAAAACCAACCGGGCCCCGGGGACGAAAATGCCAATAACTCTCAGACCGGGCGTCCGATCGACGCGCCGTCTGTTGCGTTGAGTTCCTGTTGACGATACGGAACTTTTGGATACATCAACTCTGGTCTTCGTGACAGTTGATGTATCATCCTCTCGGCTCGTGGAGCGGACTCTCCGAACGAGCTTGCTGTGTGCGGGAACCCTAGTGCTGGCTGCGACTGTTACTGTGACTACTACTGCTACGACTGCTACTGTGACTACGACGACAACAGTACAGAGATCCTGTGTGGATTCGACGACGACGACTACAGCACTCAGCGATCCTACGTGGATCAGTGCTACAGGTCCTGTGTGGGCCCGATCCTGTGTGGGTCTGATCCTGTGTGGGTCCGCGCTCAGCGGTTCTGTGTGAGCCAGCGCCTACAGGTCCTGTGTGGGCCCGATCCTGTGTGGGTCATTGCGGGGGTTAGTTACCTATCGATCCTTCGTGGGTCCGACGACTTAGATGGATCAGTGATCATCTTTATCGTCCTTGAAGAAGTATACCTGTGTGAGCTGAATCCTGTTGCTTTCCTGTGTGGATTGTGTTGTGCAATCCTGTGTGGATTACGTTTTGCTTTCCTGTTTGGAATACGTTTACTTTCCTGTGTGGACTGAGTTGTACTTGGGCTCGGAGGTTGGAGCGTATTTGAAATGATGACTTAGGTATATGTATGGGCATATACCTAAGCAGTGTCGGTTGTTACTTCGTGATTATACCTTTCTTCGTGGTTTATCCTTTGTGGATTTGAGAGACCTTCAGGGGTCTCGGGGTCCCTACTGAGTAGCTTATACTCACCCCTGCACGGGCTTTGCCCGCACTACGTTGTGTTGGTTGCAGATGACGGATAGCGTTGACCTTAGCTGAGGCTTGCAGAGCGGGACGGTACCCGGAGGTGGACCACTGGGCGGGGCGTGCACGGAGCAGACGGTGGGACCTGTGGAGAAGAGGAGCTATCTGTACCCACCCTTCAGGTGGGATTTCCAGTGGACAGCTCGGTGTAGCGGCATTTACTTTTCAGTTGCTGTTTTCCCTTTCGAGTTGTACTTTACTTTCAGTTTTGGGTTTGTATTCTGGCCCATTTACTTTTCCGCACTTTCAGTTGTACTCTGCTTTAGTTTAGTGTTTACTTTCCGCTTGCTTACTCTGTGGTGTTTGTTTACCTTACAAAGGCAATGCCTTCCCTTTTTATCGGGATTTACGCCTTGGTGCTAGTCGCCAGCCCCTGGCCTATGGAAGGCGGGCTTGGGGTAGTCACGGCACGGACCCCGAAGGCGGGTCGTGACAAATTATATTCAAAATTAGATCATATAGATAAATAAATCACAATGGGAGTCAACATATGAGTATTGGGGTCGATTAAATAGGTTGTGAATAAGCTAATTGTATCACTAAATTAAATATAAACTCATTTTCTAGTACTTCTATCAATACCTAAAACCTATGGAAAGGATCAGAATGGATGTCGTGGTGGGAAGATCATTGGTCAGAAAAACACTCAAATATAAACATGTATTTATTGACAAGATAACATAAAACTCTCAATAATTTTGTGATTGAGTACACTAACTATAAGAGGAGTACACCATGTATGTCCTTCAACAATTGAGAATAGTTATATTGTTAATAAGTTTAATGGATGGAATATCATGGTGAGAAATATTTACTTAGCTCAAAGATGTAACAACACACTCTTATGAGTCCATGTGACATTTTCACTAAACAATTCCATTTAAAAAAATACCATTATTATAAAAGATAGAGGAATATACAAGCGTATTCTTGGGTAGACCATTTCAGGAAAAAAACCCCTAAAAATATGTATGGATCTTTGAATCAATATAAATAACATGAGAAAAAGATCACCCAAACTTGAGATATATATCAAGATAACAATAAAGGCCACATTTTAAACAAAACTTCTAGAAACCTTGATCATATCAATAGGGTTTTCAAAAAATCCAAAAAGATATTTGAATATCAAGCAACAAAAAATCAAAAAATAAAAAGGTTCATCCCACCCAAAGGTATTTTAAATTACTAATGATATTTTTAAACAAATTTTTTTTAATAAAAAAAGTGATTTGAAGAGTCGGTGTAGAGATTTGAGGGGTTTGAAGATGAAAATGATCCATATTTCCCCACCCTCCATGAATTGGTAATCAATAACTCTAGAAATTTTCAATCCCAAACTACTACAAATCCAAAGGGGGATGTTAGTGTCACCAAAATAATAAATAGAAAAAAAATTAGATATATTCTCTTATATATCTTGTTTTATTTACCTATACTCTAAAGAAACCCCATTAAATTCCATTAAATGAGAAACAGAAGCAGAAAGACAAAGTTATGAAGAATACTGATGATGTTACTCCTAAACTCATTCTATTTCCTGAAAGATTTGTACATCCTAAGTATTTGGTTGAAGAGTAAAAGAAAATAGGTTATGATATATTCAAGCATGATAAGATTATCAACACTCAACTTTAAGAAATCGACAAAATTATAAGGTATGCCAAGTTCTTGAAATAATCGTGTACTTACAGAAGATGTCTGAAGGGAAATAAGTGGATTACTCCTAGTAGGAATGTATCTTCACTCATCACGCCCACCTTGGTGATGCCTAAAATATTATAGGAGATTAGTACATTCACCATATCATGAAATATAGGGGAGTTTCATTTTTATGATGCTTTATGTGATTTAGGTGCCTCTATTAATGTCAGGATTCACTCTATTTTTTATTACATCCCAGTTTGTGAGATGAATCCAATGAGGGTGGTTGTGTAATTATAAAAAAGGTTCATGTGATACCCATCAACATTCCTTTAGGATGTACTAATTATAGTGATATATATGATATATCCTTCTAATTTTTATATGCTGAATATGGGGAATGATTAGTTAAGTTCTCATGATCTCATTATTCTTGGAAGACACTTACCAAAAAATGCCAAGAAAATAATAAATATTGATGAGGGTACACTTTCTATAGAGTTAAAGTATAATATAATAATATTTTATATTTAAAAAATCCATAAAGTACCCCTCATAGGACCATTATTCTCTTTTCATATCTCGTTCTAACTCATCTTGTAATGATTCTCCAAACAATGATTTTTTAATCTTGTCTAAATGGGTATAATTCTATTCTAAGATATATTTTATTTATTGGTTCTTGTTTGATGTCTCAAAACATTTCTACATGTATTTCTTATATTCCAAACACTATCCATTATGATTCATTTATATATTATTATTATTCTAATTTTATTTATGTACTTTATCAATATGACATGGATATTGATGTTTTTTTATGGATCTAATTCATTATGAATGGATGTTTAGGATGCATATTTGGGTCCAGATAAACATTGTTAACATATCCTCATTCCCATAACATTTACATTAACATGGTACCCACCCAAACTAGAACTCACACCATTACCTAAAATTTAAAATAATAATGCCTATTTAATGATGAAAATTTACTAGTGGTTATTTCTAATAATCTTCTCCCTGAATAATAAAAACAACTTTAAAATATTTTGAGGGAAAATATTTGGAAAATTGGGTGGTCCTTAGCAGAAAAACTAGGTATTATCTCCTCATTTTCATGCATATTATTCTGTTAGAGAGTGTGGCTAAACTAGTTAGGTAGCTACAAATGATACTTAGCCCCACACTATTATAAGTTGTAAATAATTATGTGAAAAAATTATATGAAGTAGGTGTTATTTATCCAATATCCTACTCTCAATGGGTTTTCCCTAACTATGTTGTACCAAATAAAACAAGTTTCATTATTGTAAAAGATTAAAATGATGAGTAAGTATCCATGAGAGTTAAAAATTGTTGGAGAGTGTGTATATGATACTGGAAACTTAATCATCCCAATCATAAGGACCATTTCCCCCTTCCCTTTATTAAACAGATACTTGGGAGACTTATGGGTAAGACATTATATTGATTCTTAGATGGATTATCTAGTTAATTTCATCTTCTCATTGCATCATAGTATCAAGATAAGATATAATTAACATTTCCAGTTAGTATATTTCTTATTTAAGGATACTATTTTTACATTTTAATGCCAAAAGTACCTTGAAGTGATTCATGGTGAGTATTTTTTATGATCTTATTGAGACTTTCATAGAGATATTTATGGATTATTTTACCATGAATTGTTCCTCATTTGAGGAGTGTCTCTTGAATTTGGATAATGTGTTTCACCATTGGAATGAAAAATAATAATTTTGAACTTTCAAAAATTCAATTTAATAGTAGATAAGGTCATTTTCATAAGACTTTTAGTTTTAAATAATTAAATTGATGTTGATATATCTAAGGTTGATGTTATTTTGTCATTTCTATATCCTCTGTGTGTGTGTGATGTTAGATAATTCCTTGTAGATGTTGGTTTTTATTGATTATTTATTATAATTTTTAGTAATATCATTATACTCTTATCTCGATTACAAAAAAAAGACACTAACATATTTTTTTATGATTCTTGTTGGGTATAATTTGATAAGCTAAAGAAGTGTCTCACCACTCTATTCATCATAAAGCCTTGTAAATAAGGGATTCTATTTGATTTAATGTGATATACTTAAAATTTTACAGTTCGAGGGGTCCTGACTTGAAAATTTATTTTTTTATTTAATTTTGAACCCGCTTTAAGGATGAGCGGTAACCCACAACAAAATAAGAGGTAACCCATAGAAAAACTTCACGAACCAAAATTGGAAATTAAAGTTGATGATGCTCCATCATTCCATCTTGGTCCACGTGACACCTAACGTCACTTGATCACCTAGATTCACGCACATTGTCGCGTCACACCCCATCGTCACCACAGACCATCATCGGCGATATCTTTCACCAGAGTCTGTTGTCACCATCGTAAACTCTTCATTGACACCGCCATTATCTGAATCCTAATACTAGTCATTAGCATACCCCCCCCCATATAATTGTCACTCGACCTTAACCATCACCATCAACCCCAGCGTCAAGCACCACCATTAACAAAATCAAAAACACTAGAAACCCAAAATAGCCATCTCTGAACAGCCAAGGCAATTCGAGGGGTCATATCAAAGATGGTGCAGAGACATCCACATGAGATCACCTCTACATCAAGAAAATTAGATCAACAAAAATGAACTAAAAATGGAAAAAGGTTTTCCTAATATAATATTTTCTTTGGATAAATTCCATCCTTATTTATTAATCTTGAAAGTAGTTATTTTTTCTAACCATTTAGCTTTGAGGTACCTCTTAAAGAAGCTAGCAATCAATACTAGACTTATCCATTGGATTCTCATCATTTTAGAGTTTGAAATTAAGATAAAGGAAAATAAGGGTTCAAAGAACTTGGGGGTGGACAACATGAGTAGGATCACCCACACACTAGAGGATGAAACCTTGGACGAGCTACTACTTCGGGACACATTTATTTATGAGTATATTTATACACTCTTATGTACAAATCATTGGTATGATGATTTAGGTAAATAAATTTTCACATATTAAATACTATAAAATCTAAAGATAAATGTGATGTATGATCCCTACCTCTATATCATGTAAAATTATCAAGTTATTAAGAGTTGTGTTCCGGGTCATGATTTTGAATTTTCTCTATATTTTTGTCATAAAGCAGATTTTTGTGAGAACTTTGGACCCCAAAGGATGCCTAGGAAAGTATTAGACTCTTTATTATATAATTATATCGTGTTCTATGATTCCCATGTGTTTTTTAATTTATTCTTGTGTTTCTAAGACAATCATAAAATTTCTAGCACACATGAGATTCCTCAAAATCCCATATTATTCTGTGAGATTTTTTATATATAGGGAATTACTTTTATGGATTTGGTTCATATTTTATTTAATTTTTTATTTATTTTTGGTTTTTTTATTATGTTATATAATGGATGGAGTCCAAATCCACCTCGACTAATAATTCTCATGTTGCACTTGATTTTTTTAAGGGTCATATTTTTGTAGTTTTGGAGTACTAAAGGAAATCATCGGTGACCAAGGTACACACTTTTGAAACTAAAAATGAGTTTATAATATTTGAAAGTATGGGGTGACACATAAAATATTTATTACCTACACCCCCCCCCCATAGCCAATATGAAGTTTCAAATCAATATTTGAACTAGATATTAAAGAAAATTATCCATCTAAATAGAAATGATTAGAGAAAGAACTTGGATAATGAACACTGTGAATATAGGATAGTGTAAAATACTCTCATCTGTGTGTCCCTGTATCAGATTATCTTTGAGATTTGAAAAAAAAATCCCATAGAGGTTGAACATTGGAAATTTTGGGGAATAAAAAAAATGAAACATGGATTTAGCCAAGTGGGAGATCAAAGGAAGTTACAACTTCAAGAGCTTGAGGATATTTTATTATCATCATATGAGAATATAAGGATCTATAAAGAGGGATAAAAATAAAACCATGATAAAATGATCCGAGGAGTTTATTTCATAATGGGGAAAACGTATTTCCTTGTAGTTCATGACTGAATTAGATGCCTAGTAAGTTTCATTCTAGATGTTTAGTCCCTTATGTTTTTTCTCATGTTTTTTCATATGTAACAATGGAGATCACAGAAGAGGCCAAAAGAAGGAACATTATTTTCAAATGGAATCATATAAATAAATACTCATAGATATATCACATGCATTTGGTTGATATAATAACACTACATGACCCCATCATCACTCTAGAACATGAGGCTATAAATAACCCTTTTACTTTTATGTTGTTTTTTTATTTAAAATTCTTCATTTCAAGAGAATATATCAATTAATATAGTCAAATTAAGAAAAATGTTACATTTTTTGTTTGGGGGAGGGGAAAATATTTTAAGTATCTTATTCAGTATTTTTATTTATGTCTTTTTTGTGTGATTTACCTTCTTTATAAAACAAAAAAAATATCTAAAATTGAATATCCTAAATTATTTTAAATTCTTGAGTCACTTATAAAGAAATTACTTTAATTTTGAAAAAAAATGAGTGTTAATAAGTAATATTTTTCTATATTTTGAATTTTCATAAAATTATTAGGAGTTTGATAGATTTTTAAAATCTATGAATCATTTGAAATAACCAAAATTTTAATCCTTGTCCTAATAGGTACTCTAAAATTCTTTGAAATCATCTTTTTAATATCATAAATTATTGAGAAAAGATGTGAATTTGTTTATAAACTATAAATTATGGTGATTAACTATAAAATATTTGGGGTTCATGAGATAATTGATACATTATTAAAGAAAT
This sequence comes from Viscum album, assembly GCA_963277665.1. Classification (NCBI taxonomy): domain Eukaryota; kingdom Viridiplantae; phylum Streptophyta; class Magnoliopsida; order Santalales; family Viscaceae; genus Viscum; species Viscum album. The sequence continues at coordinate 1,106,355,548 of OY728137.1, forward strand.
TAAATTGGATAGACAATCATTTATTATTGATACCCACCTTGAACATTGATCCTTATTAATCCCTTAGAAAACCATGAATTCCATTATGGGTTTAAGCTATATTACAATCCTAATTATCCCTTACCCTTTGATTGGAAATTCATTTTCACAATAAATTCAAGTCTAAGTGTGGGAGAAATAGCCTTGCATGTATTTTTATTTGGGAATAATTTCATGTTAAGTGTAATTTTAGAGGTGTGTGTGTCATCATTATTTTAAATAGGTAAATGGGTATTACTCAATATCATTCATTTCATTCCATTTTTTATCATCCTGCTCTCCAAAAATATTTTATATAAAAAGTGAAAAAAAATATTATATTGAAAATTTCATTATTATTATTTGTGTGATCTATGAAAATAAATAAGGAAATAGAAAACATCACTATTCATTATACTCAAATGACAACACTTTTTCCCTAAAAAATAAAAAAATCCATTTAAAAAACATGGAAAAAAAAAAGAAAAATGATGATAAGGATGAATTCATTCATCAGATTCATTTTATTGACTCATGACCGAAGAATGTAAAAAAAGGGAAATTGTGAGAGTCAAAAATTATTAAGGAAATTGAGTGATGGGGACTTTCATTAATTAACATGATTAATCATTAAATATATTTAAAGAGTAACAAATTTATATTTTTGAATGATTTTTCAAAAAACATACCCACCAAACATAATCCACCAAAAAACATTTTTAATCCATCATAATTGATTGTATGTTTATATCTCATAGTGTGTGAAGATGAGAGTTTTCACAAGACAATAGAAGATATTCATTTTCTATGTATGATTATAATTCCATATAAATACATTCTCTTGAGTAAGGAATCAAATTTGATTTTATGTGGGGTATGTTGCAACATATTTCATGGGTGAATGAATGATGTTGAAAAAATTTGATTATTATAATATAAAAATGAAGGAAAATTGATTTTAAAAATGACATGTGATGGGTTTAACAATGAAATGAATCTTTTAAATTTGGTAACTTTATATTTATATATGGATTTTGACTTGGATCTGTGGTTGTGCCTAAGAGTGCAAAAGGGTAGGTGTGGGGGAGTAGATAAAACACATTTTTGTTAAATATTATATTGATAATAAATGATATATTTTCCCCACATTATGTTAAATATCTTTATTTATGGAAAAAATGGGATTAAATCATGCATTATAAAATTTCATGAAATTTTTAGTTTTAACCCTTTAAAGTACACTAGTATTTTTTATATAAATATTATTTTAAGTCTTATTTGTACTTGCGATTTTTTGAAACAATTATTAACTATAACACCCAAATATTTTATGATATATTTATCATTAAATAAATTTGATGTCTTTAATAGATTACTTTACATGTAACACTAATATTAAAAAACTGTGATATACTATAGAGATATTGTTATTAAATGTGACTATTATCATGTATCCATTATATTAGAGGGTATGAATAGAAAAAACTAAATTATTAAAAATATGTATAATTGTTTTTCATAATGAAAAATATTGATTAATTATGAAGAAATAAGTACTTAATTTTAAATTTTCAAAATAATATTGTTTTATGTAGAAATATTTTTTTTAATTTATTGTATTTTTCTATATGTTATATATTTTGATCACTAATAAACTATGATTTTTGTTAAATATATTTTTACTAAATTTAAAAAAATGGATAATTATTTATAAATTAATATCAATTGGTTAGAAGTGAAGATAAAATCATTTGAAGGTAAAAATAGTTATTTTTCAGAAACAAAATATGTACACATTATATTTTTATCATAGTAAATTAAATTGACCGCTATTTAAGAATTATTTTAGTAAAATTTATGTATAATTCATTTAATAAAATATATTAACATTAATCTAATGATTATTACTAGGTGGGGAATATGAATAAAATTATTTTTATTCTTAAAAATACATTTTCTTTAAAAATGGTTTTTATGTATTAAATGTATAGATATTAGAATTAATTTATACCAAATATAGTAATTTAAATTTGTAAAATTTATTTAAATATTTTTAATCAATATAATTTATAATGACCCAACCTTTTCATACATAAATATCACACAATTTTAGATAAATATTCAATATATTTCATAAATACACACCTGAGGACTGTAATATATTAGTGTCTTTAGAGACAAGGTTAAAAATGTTCTTCTTTAATGAAATATATTCAAAATCACCCATAAATATCTTTAACTTTTTTACTCTTCATAAACATACCTTACTTAAAACCTTTCCTCATAACCTAGGGAAAGGAAGCATTAAAAAGGATAGCTTAGATTCTCAGTAAGGGTAAGCATGGGATATAACATTTTACAATCATATGAAAGTATAAGATAAGAAAAATGGAATGAGATCATGAAAATAACGTAAAAATTTTATACTCAACCTATCATAGATTATAAACATGAGTCAAGGAATAAAACATTATTATTCAAAAATATATGATTCATAAGAGTTTGAAATCATTATAATTTATGAACTACAATATCATGTAATAAAATTGTGGAACCAACATAGGTATTTGAACTATTTTATTTGTTAAGGTTAACTACCAAGACCTCAAACGTAGTGTATTAGGCCTCATTACATGTTTCCCAATATTGATCAAGCCCATCGGCCTGTGTCCCATTATGGATCAAGCTCATCATACTATTTACCATTTTTTACCAATCCCATAAACTTGTTTTCCACTATTATATCATGATATATAAAGTTTTACCCAATTCATTGGAGGTAAATATAGGTCTTTCCAGTCCTTGGTGATAACGTGACCACCATACTTGGTTATTACATAACCATCATCCTTGGTTTTAATATAACCACCATCATATAATGAAAATAATACATAATTGTACCAAAATATCATAAATAATTAATCATATTATAACCCATGAAATGAAAAAGGGTCTCATAAACATTCTATCATAACATAACCAATGGAAATGAAATGGGTCTCATAATCGACTCATTAATTCATCATAGCATAAACCGTGTAAAAGGAATGAGTTTCATAAACATCACTTCAGCATAATCAAAAAATGTCCATTTAAATAATAAGGATTCTATAATTGTATCATATTCCCAATGAATAATAAGTAAAATCAAAATATATCATCTTATAAGGAAAATGTTTTTGAAAGATTGCTTGGAACATTTCTTGGGGAAAACAGCCCTTCCAAATTCAAATTCACTTTTAAAAACTAAAATTTCACAGAACATTTTCAAAATCCATTTCATTTAAAATAAACTTGTAAACATATAAATTAAGCTTCAAATAATTTATCATTCATGGTGTGAGAAAATTATATTCATAGAGTACATGTTAAAGCAAATATTCCTTTCATATTGTGGTAAAATCCAAAATGGACTTGTTTAGAAGTAGACCTAAATATTCATTTTTAAACCATTTTTTAAAATTTAAAACATGGGTAAAATTTCTTTAAAAAACTATAATAGAAAAATAAATTATTTAAAACATTTTTATAAAATATGGATATTGAAGAAAATTGGTTTTCGACCGAAGAGAAAAATAAAATGGTTTTTATTAAAAACATTCTGTTGGTATCTTTAATCCTTTAAGAGAGTAAAATTAAAGGGAAAATTTTACTTTTCATAAATAAAAATAGAATAATTTCATGAGTTTCATGATAGGTGGATCATAATATCTCTTTATTGGAAGTATAATTATAAACAATCCAGATAAAAATTGAGATCGTAATATTAAACCTTTAACACTTTGGTATATTTTGAATCATAAGCCTCATGAAAGAGATAAAATTAGATATATTTGAATATAATATAATTATAATTATAATTATACTAAAATAAATTCATGTCAAGTATATTCACCGCACAAAAGAAATAAGTTTTGTATAAGGCATCTTTTCCACAGAAATAAAAGTAAGATGAAAGTCCCTTACCTTAAGCATCAACTTCCTTTATAGACATTCTAAACTCCTCTATAATAAATAAATATTTATTATAAATATACTAAATAACCATAATCATAGATATCATAACATATATGATTTAATTATAGCCTTTATGTACTCGTTTATTAACAATTTTCTTGTAAACATCACATTTCTTTTAATAACAGCTTCATCTTCCAAGTATGTTTTGGTTTTGTATTTTCTATACTTTTACTATGATAAGGGTTACACCATCTCTATAATGTTTAAAATTATATAAATATAATATGTATTAATTATATATTTATTTATATAATTCCATAAAATTTATATATATATATATAAGTAATTACACTGTTCATGGAGACGGTAGGACGTATATACGCATTAATGTTGTTTCAATTTTCTTAAAGGACTGAATGAAAGGGGGGTATATAATATATCACTTTTGTAGAGTTATTATTATTTAATATATATAATATATATTTATTAAATTTATCCCTATTAAATTCCATGTAAATCATAAGTTAAAATTAATCACATCACTTCACGAGGCAGCAGTTCATCTTATACATGAAAAACATTATCGTATTCCCCTGGAACATAAAGTAAGAATTTATATGTGATATAATAACTCAAAAATTATAATTATTTAATAAATATCATATAAATATGTTAAATCCATAACTATATACATATTTTAGAGGTGGTGATGTTAAATGAACTACAAAAGTTTTTGGGGTGGTAGTTTTTCGTACACATAATCAACGGTTTCATTTCACACTTGATGGAAGAGAAGATATATGTAGGTAACTAAATTAAAATAATAAAAAAATATGTAAAATAATTATTTTATCTTATCATCTTGGTTAAATAATATTTTATTGGTTTGGAGTGGAATAAATAAAATGAAAACTTATAGTTAAGAACTATACCTCTTCATCAGAGAACCCCTTTAGGCTTACAATTAAATCTTTATTAAGATGATCTCATGATCAAAATAAGTCATCTAAAATGTAGTTAAGTAATTAAATAAGATATTTTTGTAGTTATTTTCCAAACCAAATGGTTTTTAATTTTGAAGAGGACAAATAGGGGGTTCCCTTTTATAAGTGGGGGAAAGGACACACTTGGAATTTTTTTAAATAAACACATTTACCCTTGTTTTTTACATACCAAAAGGTTAAAAACATGGCCCATTATCTAAAATTATAAGTTATAAGGTAAAAATATGACAATAAAAAATTATTTATAAATATTTTGGGTCATTTCGAACCCTTATCATTTTAATTTAATGCTCGGAAAACCCATTTTCATCTTAACCGTGATAATAAATTTTTACTATTTTTACTATTCATTTTTTACAAAAAAATAATTTGAACATATTATATAATATTAATTATTTTGATTAAACAAATTAATATATTTTTTAAAATTCCATTCAAACAAGTGGAAAATTAAAATTAAAATCTAAACTTTCAGACGCAATGAAATAGCGGTTTTACAAAGGGAAAACTTTTATAAGTATAGAAAGTTTTAATAGAAAAATTCAAAATGAAATTGATTATAATTAACTAAATTGGATTATAAATATATAATTTAATTCATTTTACATTTAAAATAATATTAAAATACAATTTATCTTTTAAATTCTTTAAATTAAAAGGATGTTTTTAATAAATATCGGTATTTCTTTACTATTTATTGAAAAATTAATCCTTATAGAAAATTATAAAAAATTCACTCCATGATAATTTAAACATATATATTTCAAAAATTTAGTTTATTTCTTCAAATAAATTTTTTAAATATTTCATTAAAATGTGAGGTGTTACATAATTAATATTAGTTTAACATATAAACATAATTTTTATCCATAATTAAGAGTTTGCATGGTAAAAATTGAGTTACCACAATAAGGGTTTAAATGGTCAAAAGAGGGGTTAACCTAAGAGATAATGTTTAAAATGTAAAAAAAAACTTGATTTATTTTGATTTGTTGATATTATTTTGAACTTGGAATTATTATATTTGAATATTAATCATTTTAGAACCATTTTACTAAATAATAAATATATTATATTTTAAAGTTCATATTAACAAGTTTATAACCCACCTAACTTATAAAAGGGAACCTCCTCTTCCCACTTCTACACACCACTTTAGCCCTTTATCTTGACCAATATCAACAAAAAAAATATCCCAAAGTTATTATACATGAAAATTAGGTTTTTTGTTCACAAAATAACCATCCAAGAACCCTTAAGGTGTTTATGAAATTAGGGTACCTGAAGAAGTGGTATATGTTCTTACCGATATTTTTTATATGTTTTTCTTCTTAAACCACAAAAAATGTTATAAAACCATCATAAAATTATAGAATTAGTATATTCACTATAAATAGTTGTCTTTATGTTAATTTTATATCCATTTTATATCTCCTCCCTATCCGTTAGAAAATGACAACATCACTCGTTGTATGTATAGACTATAACCACCACGAAGAGATGTTATTCATTTTTTCCTTTCCTATTTACATGTATGGTCATAGGTATATATTTAATGAATATAAATTATATTTATTATAAAATTATGATTTTTTAAATTTTAATTATTATTTACCTATCATTTGTCCCATCCATCGAATAGTTGGAATATTACTCATGTGTATGGACCACTTTCTCTACTGAGTGATGTAAGTCATTATTCATCACTACCTTATATGTATTGTTATAAAAATGAATATAATGAATAAAAATAATAATAATGACATTATTCATATTATTTATATTATTATACCATGTAAAAGGTTCAAATACTGGGATTGTGGAACCAAAATGTGCATGAAAAATAGACCAATTTTCACCCTAATGTTCATTTTAGCGAAGATTTGTTAATAAAATGGTAATTGAAAATTATAAAGGAATGATATATAGAAATTTATTTATGAATATAATTATTTAATATATATATATATGATATATTTTTATTTATTATACATGATTTTTCAACACATAAGAAGCAAGATGGGCCTTGATATAAGGGTTTCTCATTTCACTTCTATTTCTGGAGACATATTCCATATTCACCACTTTATTAATTTTTTTATTCTATATAATTCCCATGAACTTATTTTAAAATTGTTTTAATGTATATTATGGTAATTTAAAATCCATATAAATTTCTCTCTTTCATGAGGATTTCAATCATAGATTACTAAAGATGTAAGGGTTTATATTGCAATCTCGTTTTGAATATAGATTGTTTATGTTTGAATCTACTTTAGAAGAATTATATTATATTTATATATTAAACCCAATATATTTTATTATAATATTTTTATTTCTTGGTTTTTTTATGTTTTTATTACATTTCACTCTCTTCAGAAATCAAAATGATCCTTAAGTTGTTTTTAAGAAAAGCTTCTGTATTTCTTCTTTATGGTCAGAAATTTTCTCATCCATATTCATGTTCTTAAAAATGTTTTATAGAAGTTTTTTTATATACTTAAATTTTTTAAAAACATTAATTTTACTAAATTTTACTTTCTTTAAAATTTATTAAAATTATTTTCTCAAAAAATGATATGAATCACTTTTTACTTTTTATAAAGATGTGAAAATAATGTTCTCTTTTAATATATATGGCATGAATGGATTTTACCTCCATCATGACTGTTATTTTATTTGAATATTTATTTAAAATTTTCCATGGTTATTTTCAAATAAAATCATTTTCTCAATATTAGGTGAATTGTTAGTTTTTTAAATATACCAAAAGAAAATAATATTTTCCCTATTTTTAAAGAACTAATAAAATGATATTTTAATGATATTTTTCAAATATGTCAACATGATTTAAGTATTATTATAATTAAATGGGGATTTTTTTCTTATGATACCATCCACTTCCTCTCTCTAGATTTATTATGAAGATTATGTTTTATGGATTATTCTATTAAACTCATTACTTTCCCATTAGATAATTAAGTTATGATGAAATAAATAGTTTTTTTATAATACTATCTAATTCATTTCTTTGGATGTAATATGATTTTATTATGATAAAATATTTATAAACCTATTTCTTTTCAATGGGTTATGCTATGATGAAATGAAAAAAAAATTATAATATTTTTTTACACTTATATATTATTTTCATTATATGATGGGTGGGACAAGAATTATATATCCCTCCAATATATTGGGTAATATTAAGATCTCATGAGATAATACAAAAATGAATGGGGAGTGAAATCAATTTAGTAAGGGGCTCTATCCACTATAATAGTATTGAGGTTGAACCTTCACTAAATAAATAATGGAATGGAGAATGAATCCAATCCAGTATAGTAAAAGTACCACTATGATGGTCTTGGGAGTGAACCTTGGCTAAGGAAATGGTTAAATAGGGAGTGAACCAAATTCACTATGGGACTTTTATCACTACGATTTTCATGGGAGTGAGTCTTGATTAAGGAAATTGTTTTATGTGAATATATGTATTCCAAAAACTTTTTTCTTGTCCTTATGAGATGTTCTCATGGATCATTATTGATTATTGATGATTCTACACTCTTATGACTTATGTTTTTTGTTATAAAAAATCCTTATTCCATGACTCCAGATTAATGATCATTGAAATATTGTGTATGAATTTTTTAATTTATGATCACTTTATTTCACCTTTTTACTTATATTATTCTCACTTATGATCATTGATTGATATCTCTTATGTTTTCACTTATTGAGTATCTGAGATTACTTTTATTATGTTTCCATTTCCCTAGGTTATGTAAAAAGTTTTTCAATAGAGTATGTCTAATAAGGGTAATATATGATAATAAATTTAGGGTATATATTAAATATTTTTCATGAAATAATTTGATTATGTATCGAGTCTCCAAATACACTAAACCTTAATGGTTATTGGGTGTGTATTATTGTGAAATACATTGAATATTAATCTAAAATGATGTAATATGTATGTATCTAATGCTTGGGTTGCCTCAGTTAGTATCAAATCAAGGTTTAGTTATTTTTTGTGATTAAGATTATAAAATTATGGTTAAAACTATAAGGATATTCCTATGAAGCGGATAAAATCTGGAAGTTTTGGTGAAGTATAGATTTTGTAGTTTCCTATAAATGGCATCTCTATCTAGATAAAAACAAGTTGATATAGTATCTAGAATAGATTCATGTTGGGGTAATGATCTAAAAAAGGATATTTGGGATTTAACTTGATACTCATCCAGATCACCATAAATAGACCTAAATATACACCTGGTTTGACACTCCTGGGGGTATTCTTTGTTAATTCAGATTCTCTTTATGAACCATTATGAATAAAAAGAGGATAGAATCTATGAAAACCAATGATAATCCTTAGTGATATGGGATGAACTTTAAGTTTCATGGGTTGAAATAATGTTTCATAATTTTGGAAATATTATTTATATAACTCCTTTATATTATAAAAATTATCTAGTAATGTTAATTAATATCCATAATGGTTATATATTTAATTATCGATGGAAATTCAAAATGGAATATTGATCGAATATTAAGTCTATAACTCATCATTTGTCATGAACCGAATCTGGTCACTACCAAAAATAACACCAAACCCATCCCGTGACAAGGCCCAAAGGTCATTCCATATCCCCACGAGCTATCACAAGTGCCCGGGTATCATTTATCTTGGTTTTGTAACGATTTACTCGAATATGTATACATAAAACACAAAAAATATATTTGATAAAATGAATCTGAAAAATTCATACCAACAAGGTTTATACAAAAATATAGAATTGAATAAAAAATTTCAAATGAAATACAAAAGGTCCAAAGACATAATGAAACATCAAAAAAACATCCCCATGGACTCCACATGACAAGGGTTCATCACCCCCAAGCCGTCTCCACAACTCCGCCCCAAGGATGGAGACTAACACCATGAACAGCCATCACCCTTAGCCTTTCCTTTACCTGAGTCAAACATAACCAAGTCTACTTACACCTGAGTGTTGTAATTAGGGAGTGAGCCTAATCCCAATAGGATACCACCCAATTATTCCAAATAACATGCAATATAATGTGAAAAATCAAGCAGTTTTAATACGCAAAGAAAAGCAGTGATAAAATCCAAGAAATGCAACTTTCAATTGAAAATATTTTTCAAGCTAAAGTTTTCAGAATGTTCACACATTTAAATAGAAATGTTATCTACTGTAACTTAATTCCAAAAACACCCCGTTACATGGTAAAATACCAAAAACACAATGAGAAACAAAATCGGGAACACCCCTAGGCAATAGATAGTCTCGGGCCCCATGTACCTCATACCTCGGTGTAATGTAACCATGGTAAAATCTGTTCTCATGCATGATCCATTAGTATATAACATACCCATAACCTAGTGGTCCCCAAAAATCATCCACATATTTTAGTTAGAGTTGTCGTTATCCAAATTCTAGGTGAAACAGGGACAAAACCCATCTGGTCCACTAGTCGTACTAGTACACATCTTCCCCACCTAGGTAACTGGGCTTCCCCCTTTGTGCATAAACAATGTCATAATGATACATATATCTGTTTTCATATAAAACACAACTAAGGGTCACATACAATCAGTACAGTAGCTACACACTTTTTATACCATTTAAAACACACAACAAAACACTTTGAGTTTCAATAAAACAACTTCTCCAAATCTTTCTTCGTTTTGCACCCAAAACTCTTTGAAAACCCCACTTGAACACCATATTCATACTCATATTTATCAAAACAGAATACAACACACCCTAAAAATTTATTTAAACTCATTACTTGATTTATAAAACAATCCCAATAAGCATCGTATAGAATACCCATGTAAAACACCCAATTCAACACCAAACTGGTACTCAAAAACCATTTTCTCAACAAGCATCACCAAAAACCAATTTCCCAGCAACAACCAAATAATAATAACATTTAAAAAATTATTTTAATCCCTAATACATTTCAATAAGGTCAACTAAATAACTAAAATTCATCCCTTAACTGACCAATAAAAGATTTATATAAAAAAACACAAATTTCACATTAAATTAGCCCTTAAAAATCACTTGCATTACAAAAAAAACAAAAACCAATTTTTTCAGCACCAAATTAATGGTCTAAACATGAAAATATAATAAACACAGTATCTATGTCATAGGGATCACATACAAAGTGGAATCACCTACCAAAGTAATGAAAACCCTTGAATCAACGTATGAAAATCAAGTCGCACCACCACCGCACCAAGAGGGACTTAGAACAAACCTAAAACCACAAAATTGGACCAAAAAACCCAATGTTAAACCCTAGGTTCGAAACCCTACCTTCTGGTCATTTGGTACTTCAAGTAAAAGGGAATAAATCCCAAGAAAATAGATTGAAACCCTAAGAAATTTGAAAGAGGAATGGAAGAGACTCACTTACTTGAGGGATCTTGAATAATCGCCCCTAATACAACAATAACTGAATTTGAAACAGTAAAACCTTCATGGGAGGTTCAAAGAAGGATGAGGAGGTCATTTAGGAACCAGAATGGAGGAAAAATAGTAATAATTGAGAGAGTTATGATGGAAAGAACTTACCTCCTCAAATCTGCAAAATTTTAGAAACCCTAAGAAGTTTAGTACTCAATCGCGATGCAGAAGAGCTCCAAAGATGGGATAGAGAGGTTTTCCGAGCGGTTGGGTTCAATTGGTGTGTTTGAGACCTGGAATCACTGATAACTCCTTAATATTGAATAAGTTATTAATTAATCGAATTTAATTTTTAAAACTGGAATTGGTTTTTCGGGCAGGCCCAATCCCTTAAATAAAAACCCATATACACTTTGGTTATGGATTTCTAAAGGCTCCAAACTACAGTGGTGGTGTTAATATGTCAAGGGAGACCATTTAGGAATTGTAATGGGTGAAAAATATTAAAAAATGAAAAAGTTATAAAAAAACAAAATTTATTTTTAAATCTGGAATTGGGCTCAAGGTTTGGCCCAATTCACGAAAACTCACCCATTCCCCCATAAAAGATTGAGAAACCCCAAAAAACAAAGCATAAATGGAAATTAAATAAAATTTAACTTTAAAATAAGTCATGTATATGACAATTATCTCCACCATGAAAAACTTCCATCCCTAGAAAGCTACAGCAAGGCCAGATACGAAATCCAAACCCAGCCGATAAACCAAGATGTACTTCTTTTCCAAGCTTCGCCCCCAAGGGCCAAAACACCTCTAGTGATCAATTAAGGAATGATTAATCTCACAACCCAAACTTACACCACTTTGCTGGAATGATCAATCACATTCATACTTTATCCAAAAATAAAACTCCTCAAACACTATATGAATAAGACTCAATCATTTCACCCAAACAAACAACAACTTCGAAAACTTTTACACTTACATTGCATTAACTAAACCACTGGGAGCTCTCTAATCCCAACGTTTACTCAAGGAAGATTTTGGTATCTAGAAAGTTTCGAATGAGACTACCTACCACCAAGCCATGACCATGGATAAATCTGAGCTATTATTATTAGGGAACACAAATAGGCACCCCACCATAAGAGGCAACCTATATTATTTTCTGAGACAGAATCAAGACACTAACAGAGGGAGGAATGAACGAACTCCCTAGTAAAAAGGGTAGAATTCCATTAAAATTTTATAAAGTAACATACATGAGAATCATAGTGGGTCTCCCCACCATAAGAACCAACCATCTTAACCGACCAACATGGGCCGACACAGAAAGACCCAATTTTTTTTAAGATTTGGGAAGGGCGTAGGGTCAGTCCGCACGGTTTGGGAAATTCTGCACTAACTGTGCAGATCATTCTTTTCGCATGGCTTCTTCGAACATGGTCACTACTAATAATACACAAACTGTGTCATCATCACTTCTATCCAAATTTCCAACCATTCTCTAATGACTCGATGGAAACCAAAGGGGGGGAATGACCTTAGGTGATGACATGGGTACAAGGCCCTCAACCTATTTCCACCGAATGGGATCAACGAAATAAAGATGATGACACTAGAGGTTTAAACTCTTAATATATTTCATACTGAGGATAATACATTGTACATGGGTTTAAACAACCCTAGGATTTCCCCTGACTATGATTCAGCTTCTCTCTGAGACCTATGGCTGGAGCTCAAATGATTGAAGCATCTTCGACCTCACAGTTAGGCATTGGAAACACCCCTGAATGAGAATTATTCTTTTAGTGCCACCAACAACTATACTGAAATCCCCGATAAGATTTCCAAGACATAACACATTCCAAACTCACTTTACCCTAACTCGATATTTCACTGAAACAAGGGCTTAGAAAATGAACACACATCACACCTTGTTTTTTCGAGTGAGAAACTATATAAGTAAATAACACCTATAATAACATTCCTCTAACATGGAATATTTTGAAGTTTTTCCAAGGGATACATTCTCCCAACATAAAGAGACTCTCATAGGATTGCATGAATTTCACCTTTAAAGTCAATCGAGTGCACAAAATCACAAAGCTTCATCAAACATTACCATTGTGACTGATATAAACAATGCATGGAGTATGAACTTATATAACATCCCCAAATTACATACAATTCTAGAAATTGGCCATAATATCCTCTCATGATCAGATTTTCCACACTGGTAGTTTATTATAAACTTCTTCTTCGAAGAGACTACGAAGTACCGAGAGGACCTCTTAGACACCATCTAGATACTCATCCATACTAACAACCCCAGACCACTTCCGCCTTCGGAAAATCAGGAAACATAATAGGATAAGGTCTATTTCAACCTTCTATGATCACTCTCCCACTATAATAGGATACAAAAAACCATGAAAGGAAAGGGTGTAGACTCAATCTAAAAATCTCAAGAAAAAAAATCCTTATATTGATCAACTGGAGGGTCTTCAAATGGATAAACAATATGGGTTGAACTTCAGTTTTGCACTAACCCTTAATGGGGAGTACCTTATCCAAAAATTAAACCTAAGGACCAAATAATGATGGTCCATTGGTCAAGATACACCACAAACCAGATCCAAACACATGAAAGGAAACATCGTAAATGCATCCCAAAACATTTCTCAGAAGAGACCACTAATCGGCCCTTCAACACAGCTTACCAACCAAACACAAACCCAAAACACATTACAAATAGGAGGGGTTCTTGGAATCAAAACATCCCACAACATCAACATTTAAAAAAACACATAATACACACCATCCCAAACGAGTCATAAATACATCCAGTTTCTCATTTAAAATCTTCTTTTTGAAAATAAACGATTCAGTGGTTGGCGTATCAACCAATGGAACCCCATGGGCCTTACACATGCATGTTTCTATGCCATAATGGGCAGCCTCCTCATATCTATCCTAAAACACATCCATCCATTCCATTAACCATCCATCATCCCATATAACCCCATGCATGTGGTCGCTCATGGAAATACCAAAGTTTAAAATAAAATAAAAAATACTTCCACTTTTCAAAACCAAAACAGTCAACCAATACCTCCTTTTTCTCAAAACCTCTAACCAAAAAATCAAATCCAATTTACATCTTAACAAGATTATAAGAAAGGAACAATAATTTAAATAAAACCCCACTTTCAATTCATACACATTAATTTCAAAACATCTCATCCCATTAAAACACATTTCAATAGTTTAGAAAACTCCATTGGAAACACTTTTTCAAAACCAACATTGATACAGTTCATGCTTTCAAAAGAGGTGAAAACACACTATTTTACATTCCAATACAATTATGAAAATTCAGTTCTCCATTTTCAAAAATCTTACCATTCCCTCTATATTAGATAATCAATTCACAAAAACTTTACACTTCTTAAAACCAAGTCACTTTAAAACCAAAGATCCAATATTTCAAAACTATAGAATACAAGACAATGCAACAGGAAACTAGTTTCAGTGGGTGACATGGAAATATGGTTGGCATCCATATTCCAATCACTTCATCATCACAGAGAGTGTTCTAGGTAAATATCCCCAACTCCACATGGCTTTCCAGACCCTACGAGCTAATAGAGACCATTAACCTAACTCTCTTTTCATTTCCCCTAATCATCATCAATCCAAGAAATCCAAATAACTCATATAAATCTTGACATCCCCTGGAGACTTGAATCCCATCATGAGATATGGTGATCAGCCATATTACTCATAACCAGAATGCCAAGTCCCAACAATCCAAACTCAAGACTATCCCGACTATTCCCCAAATAACGGGACCCAAAGAGATCGAACCTCCTTTGATACCATTTTATCAAGAACCGACTCTGGTCCCTACAAAAAACGACACCAAACCCAGCCCATGACAAGACCCGAAGGGCGTTCCCTGTCCCCAAAAGCTAGCACAAGTTTCCGGGTATCATTTATCTTGGTTTGGGAATGATTTACCCGAATATGTATACATAAAACACCAAAAATATTTGATAAAATGAATCTGAAAAATTCATACCAACAAGGTTAATAAAAAAATCAAGAACAGAATACATAAGTTAAAATTCAATACAAAAGGTCCAAAGACACAATGAAACCGGAAAAAAATGTCCCCATAGACTCCACATGACAAGGGGTCATCACTCCCAAGTCGTCTCCACAACTCCGCCCAAAGGATCGGGACTAACACCCTGAACCGCCATCACCCTTAGTCTTTCCTTTACCTGAGTCAATCATAACCAAGTCTACTTACACCAAAGGGGTTTAAGTAGGGTGTGATCCTAATCCCAATAGGATACCACCCAATGACTCCAAAGATCGTGCAATGCAATGTGAAAAAGAAAGCAGTTTTAATACGCAAAGAAAAGCAGTGATAAAATCCAAGAAATGCAACTTTCAATTGAAAACATTCTTCAAGATAAATTTTTCAGAATGTTCACACATTTAAATATACATGTTAACCACTGTAAAGTAATTCCAAAAACACCCCAATACATGGTAAAATACCACAAACACAATGAGCAACAAAATCGAGAACACCCTTAGGCACAAGATTGTCTGGGCCCCAGGTACCTCATACCTCGGTGTAATGTAACCATAGTAAAATCAGTTCTCATGCACGAGCCACTGGTAGAGAACATACGCATAACCTAGTGGTAACCAATCATTATCCAGATAGTTTATTTAGAGTTGTATTTATTCAAATTTTAGGTGAAACAGGGATAAAACCCATCTGGTCCACTAGCCGTACTAGTACACATCCGCCCCACCTAGGTACCCGGGCTTCCCCCTTTGTGCTCAAAAAGTTTCATAATGATACATATATCCATTTTAATATAAAACACCACTATGGGTCACATAAAATCAGTATAGTATCTACACACATTTTATACCATTTAAAACACACAACAAAACACTTTGAGTTTCAATAAAACAACTTCTCCAAATCTTTCTTTGTTTTGCACCCAAAATTCTTTGAAAACCCCACTTGAACACCATATTCATACTAATATTTATCAAAACAGAATCCAACACACCCTAAACATTTATTTAAGCTCATTACATGATTTATAAAACAATCCCAATAATCATCGCATAGAATACCCATGTAAAACACCCAATTCAACACTAAATTGGTATTAAAAACCCATTTTCTTAACAAACATCACCCAAAACCAATTTCGCAGAAACAACCAAAGAATAAAAACATTTAAAAATTTATTTTCAGCCCTAATACAGTTCAATAAGGTCAACTAAATAATTAAAATTCATCCCTTAATCGACCAATAAAAGATTTATATAAAAACACAAATTTCACATGAAATTGGCCCTTAAAATTAACTTGCATTAAAAACACTACTAAAACAAATTTTTTCAGCACTGAATCAATGGGTTAAACATTAAAATATAATAAACACAGTATCTATTTCACAATTATTGTATACAAAGTGGAATCACCTACCAAAGTAATGAAAACCCTTGAATCAACACGCGAAAATCAAGTCGCACCACCACCGCACCAAGAGGGACTTAGAACAAACCTAAAACCACAAAATTGGACCAAGAAAACCCAAGGTTAAACCCTAGGTTCTAAACCTTACCTCCTATTCATTTGGTATATCAAGGAAAATGGAAGAAACCCCAAGCAAATACAATGAAACCCTAAGCAATTTGAAAGAGCAATGGAAGAGACTCACTTACTTGAGGGATCTTGAAGAATATCCCATAATACACCAGTAGATGAAATTTAAAAGAGTAAAAATTTTAAGGTAGGTTCGTAGAAGGTTTATTAGGTCATTTAGGAACAGGAATGGAGGAAAAAGAGTAAGAATTGAGAGAGTTATGATGGAAAGAACTTACCTCCTAAAATCTGCCGTATTTTAGAAACCCTAAGACGTTTAGCACTCAATCGTGATGTATAAGACCTCCAAAGATGGGACAGAGAAGTTTTCCACGCGGTGGGGTTCAATGGGCGTGTTGGAGGTTTGGAATCACCAAAAAATACTTAAAATTTAATAAGTTATTAATTAAACAAATTTAATTTTTAAAACTAGAATTGGGTTTTCGGGCAGGCTCAATCCCATAAATAAAATCTATATACACCTTGGTTATGGATTTCTAAAGGCTCAAAACTACAATGGTGGTGTTAATATGTCAGGGGAGACAATTTAGGAATTTTAATGGGTGCAAAATATTAAAAAATGAAAATGTTAGAAAGGAAACAAAATTTATTTTTTAATCTGGAATTGGGCTCACGGTTTGGCCCAAATCACGAAAACTCACTCATTCCACCATAAAAGCTTGACAAACCGCAAAAACAAAGCATAAATGTAAATTAAATGAAATTTAACTTTAAAATAAGTCATTTATGAGACAATTATCCTTAAAATAAAAAATTTTCGTCCCCAGAAAGCTACAGCAAGGCCAGATACGAAAACCAAACCCAACAGATAAACCAAGATGTACTTCTTTGCCAAGCTTCGCCCCCAAGGTCCAAAACACCTCCAGTGATAAATTAAGGACTGATTAATCTCACAACCCAAACTTACACCACTTTACTGAGATGATCAATCACATTCATACTTTATACCAAAATAAAACTCCTCAAACACTATCTGAACTGGACTCAATCAATTCACCCAAACTAACAACAACTTCGAACAGGGTTACATTTACCTTACATTAACTAAACCATTGGGAGCTATCCAATGCTAACGATTACTCAAGGAAGATGTTGGTATCTAGAAAGTTCCTAATGAGACTACCTACCACCAAGACAAGACCATGGATAAATCTGAGCTATTGGTATGAGGGAACAAAAATAGGCACCCCACCATAAGAGGCAACCTATATTATTTTCCGAGACAGAATCAAGACACTAACTATAAGGACCCGAACTTATTTCATACATAATCTTGAATTTATTCAAGAAAACACTTCATTATACATTTAGGATATTTTCAAGTTTAGATCTTTAGATAATTAAGACAAAACATTCATAACATTACACATTGTTACATAGTGGATACCATAAAATTAGTTTCCATTTTCCTCAGAATATAAAACATTAAAACATAAAACAAGACTCCTTGACAATTCTTCAACATTTAACATGTCTTCCTTCCTTGTATTATTCATCCATTAACCTGTGAAAAATCATTTAAAAACTTGGGATGAGCGCAAAAGCTCAGTAAGGTAAGAAAAAGAAGGAAAAATCACATTAGTCCATGAATACGCAAGACGTATGAAAACATTTTCAAAATACATGCTTTACACCCATAAAATCTTACTTTGTGTAACATGAGATTTAAACAATATCCACAAAAAAATAATTATAATCATAGAGGTATATTGGGGCATTACTTACATAATCT
The DNA here is from genome assembly GCA_963277665.1 of Viscum album. NCBI lineage: Eukaryota > Viridiplantae > Streptophyta > Magnoliopsida > Santalales > Viscaceae > Viscum > Viscum album. The sequence continues at coordinate 1,106,374,421 of OY728137.1, forward strand.
TGTAACCATCTTGGCTACCTTAAAATTTGTAACCCTCGCGGCTACCTTACTTTGTGTAACCATCGCAGTTACACTTGGAGTAACCATACGGCCGACCTCCAACTTAATCATACCCAATGCATTGGAGGGAAAAATAGGTCCCACCCTTCATCATAAACAATGCCTAATAACCAAAAAATAATCATACAACATAAAAAATAGCATAAAAACATTGCCTTTGAATCTTATAAAACAGAATTTTAAAAAAAGATTTTAGAAGAAAAGTCCCTTATAAACATCATATACTTGAAGTGAGACTTAATTGAGTGGATGGAATATGTATATACTCTGTAAATACACATAATTAAACATAATATAAACAGAACCCATCACACAAACAATTTAAATAGCACATAAATTATAAAGTAGAAGGTTAACCCAAAGAATGGAAATCGGGTTAAGAATCCCCTTACCTTGGGCTTGTCTTACTTCAAAATTGTTTAAACCTCCTGTATAATGGTCAAAAGGGTGTTATTAGTATTTTACAGAAACATTTTCATGTTTATAACATCTTATATGTTCATTTCATAACCTCATGTAATCCCTTATTTGTTAGTATTTGCTTCCTTGCATTATTTTGGGTGAGTTCTTTTGTGATTTTCACAATCGGTTCATGATGAATCATTCTTGTTGATTGGAAGTGAAACTCAAGAATTGGAATGGAGTAGTATTTACATATTTACAGTACCATAAATTATACCATTTATCACTTTGATGCTTTATATGATGATGACTTATAAGTTAAAACATTAATTATGTTCGTTTAGATCATTTAAGTGGTTCCTTGATAATTACAACCTCATTTAGTCTAATAAATTTGAATCATGAGTACAAAAGAATTCCAGAACCTTATATGAGTCATAAAACATATATTATAACCTGGTTCAACCATATAAATGGTTTCATGACCTGACTTGAAATAATTAATGGAAATTGAAAATACATCGTCCACAATATCGGTAATTCGACACAAATGGACAATGTTTTTTGATTCTTTAAATAAGTGAGAGAGGGGAGGAATAATGATTTGTAATTTTCCATAAACATGAAAACATCCAGAATATACATGATTCTGGAGATTTCATTCCTCTTGGATAAGAGGGGGTGAAGAAAGAAGAGGAAGGAATCATGAAATAAAGAAAACATGAGAAATTTCTTACAAAAAATTCGGCAGCCTAACGGCGCCTCTTAAAATTTCATAAAAACAAGATTGATGAGAGGAATGGAATATCTCATCAATCATACAAAATTTGGACAGTAAGTGGAAATATTTAATGAAATATCCCAACAAAATAAAAAGGGAAAGGAAGAGAATAACATAAAATGGAAGGAAAGAATGAAAATGAAAGAGGATGTTTACCTCTTGATCTCTTCTCCTTGAGATCCTTCTTAAGGGCTTTGATTTTGGTCTTTTGGTGAGACCAGAAGCTCTAGGACGTGGGGAAGAAGATTGAGGAGGGAATTTGGCAGAAATTAGACAATGCTCAAGGCTTTAGAGGTGTGGGAGGAAGAGGGGAGTGAGGGTGGTATTTATAGTGGAGGAGGGGAGGTATTTTAGATTATTTTAATCATTATTATAATATTTTTATCAATACTATGAATAATCTCAAATCAAGTGTCCTTAATTAGTGAAAATATCAAGTGAGTTCGAATCAAGTGGCCTTGCATCACTTATGATGTCATAAATAGTGCATTTTTACTGATAAATTGATTATACGGTATTTTACCGTATTTCACTATTCACCGAAAATTCAAGAGTTTCAGAAAAATACCAAAAATTTACCCCAACCATTTTTCGATGTGTAGAATTCAAAAATGAACTCCATTTTTCAAAAATAATTTTCTAAATATTATTAATTTAATTTTAAAATAAGGTCACAGTTAATTCGAAAAATAACAATATTGAAGTGTAATTAGTTTTATGTGACATTGGAAAATTAATTAAGATCCCATTATCCTATTGCCATGGGAAAATAAAATAATATTATTATTTACTATTCATGAGGTCATATTACTATTCATATTACTATTAATAAGGTCATGTTACTATTCACCAAAAAAACAAGTTTGTTCCATCAGACTATAAATAACATACTGAACACAATTGTAGATGACAGTTTCTTGAAATTCAAAACATAGAAGAAATAAAATTATGTTTAAAGGATACTTATAAATATATACCTTAAACAAAATTTCAAGCATTTTCAATTTATTTTTAGAAAACCTTGGGATGTTACATTATCCCCACCTTCTTGAAATTGCGTCCTCGCAATTTTATTTACTTATTAAACAACTGAGGGTATTTTTCCCTCATAGCATTTTCAGACTCCCATGTTGCTTCTTCAACCATGTGGTTTCTCCACAAAACCTTTACCTGGTGGATTACCTTATTCCGCAATACCTGTTCTCTTCGATCAAGAATATGAACTGGTTTTTCTTCATAAGAAAGGTTCTCTGCCAGCTGAACTGCTTCCAGTCTCAAGATATGTGATGAATCTGGAACATACTTTCTCAACATCGAAACATGAAAAACATTGTGTACCTGAAATAAGCTCGGAGGCAAAGCTACGCGGTATGCAACTGTTACAACTTTATACAATATTTCAAAAGGACCGATGAACCGTGGACTTAGTTTCCCTTTCTTACCGAAACGCATCACACTTTTCCAAGGAGATATTTTAAGGAAAACATGGTCACCTACCTTGAAAGAGAATTCTTTCCTTCTGTTATCTGCATAACTTTTCTGCCTGCTCTGAGCTGTCCTCATGTGTTGTTGGATCATCCTCACTTTCTCAGCCACTTCTTCTACTAATTCTGGCCCCATAAACTTTCTCTCACCGACTTCATCCCAAAACGCAGGAGTCCGACACCGCTTTCCATACAAGGCCTCAAAAGGTGCCATCTGAATACTGGAATGGAAATTGTTATTATAAGAAAACTCAACTAATGAAAGATGCTGATCCCAACTTCCCTGATAGTCCATTGAACAAGCTCGAAGCATATCCTCCAAAGTTTGAATCGTTCGCTCTGACTGCCCATCTGATTGAGGATGAAAAGTTGTACTGAAATTTAACTCTGTGCCCAAAGACTTCTGAAGTCCCTTCCAAAATTTAGAAGTGAACCTGGGATCTCAGTCAAACACAATGGAAAGAGGAACTCCATGTAACCTGACAATCTCTTTGAGGTACAATCGAGAAATATGATCTAATGTCATTTTATCTCGAATAGAAAGAAAATGAGCAGACTTTGTTAGCCGATCAACAATAACCCATATCGCATTGTTACCTCGAGAATTCTTTGGTAGTCCCACCACAAAATCCATGGATATATTCTCCCATTTCCATTCTGGCACTGGAAAAGGATGAAGCATCCCCTTCGGTAACTGTCGCTCTGCTTTAACCTGCTGACAAGTCAAACATTTCATTGTAAAATCAGCAATATCTCTTTTCATCCCATTCCACCAGTAATACTCCCGAAGGTCTTTTTACATCTTAGTACTTCCAGGATGAACATAAAATGGAGAACTATGAGCTTCACACAACAATTATTTCTTCAGCTGGGAATCACAAGGCACACACAACATTTTTCCAAACCTTAAAACACAATTTTTATCAAGATTAAATTCTGGAAACTTACCCATTTTAACCAATTCTACCTTTTTCTGTAGCTCACGGTCTTCCCTCTCCGCTTTCATAATTCTTTCTGACAACGAAGACTGTACAGAAACCTGAAACAAAACAGATATATTCCCTACACCAACAACTTCTAAGCCAAAATTTATCAAATCATTAATCAAGGGATCACGTTCCAAATGTAGCATGGTTTATGATGCATGATTTTTCCAACTTAAGGCATCCGCTACTTTGTTTGCTTTTCCAGGATGGTAATTAATCGTGCAGTCATAATCCTTTATCAGTTCTAGCCATCTTCTATGCCTCATGTTTAATTCCTTCTGAGTGAATATATACTTAAGACTTTTATGGTCAGTATATATTTGGCATTTGGTTCCGTATAGATGATGCCTCCATATTTTCAAAGAAAAAACCACAGCTGCCAATTCCAAATCATGTGTGGGATAATTCATCTCATGAGGTTTAAGTTGTCTCGAAGCATAGGAAATTACCTGACCATTCTGCATCAAAACACAACCAAGTCCCTTCAAAGAAGCATCACTATAGATGACAAACTCACCATTCCGGGAAGGTAAGGCCAAAACTGGAGCATTCACCAATCTTTTCTTTAGTTCCTGAAAACAAACATCACATTCCTCTGTCCAAAAAAAATTTAACCCCTTTCCGTGTTAACTTAGTTATTGGGCTAGATAACCGTGCAAAGTTCTTAACAAAGCGTCGGTAATAACTTGCTAAGCCCAGAAAACTGCGAATCTCTGTAACATTTGTGGGTCTTGGCCATTCATCAACTACTTTTTTTTTTGGCAGGATCAACTGTTATTCTATCCTTATTTACAATGTGCCCAAGAAAAGAAATCTGTTGCAACCAAAAATCACACTTGCTGAATTTTCCATATAGTTTCTTTTCTTTTAAAGTTTGTAAAACAACCCTTAGATGTTTTTCATGCTCCTCTTTATTTTTAGAAAAAACCAGAATGTCATCAATAAATACAACCACAAACTTATCCAAGAACTCATGAAATACTCTATTCATAAGATTCATGAATACAGCAGGTGCATTAGTTAACCCAAATGGAATAACAACAAATTCATAATGCCCATATCTAGTACGAAAGGCTGTTTTTGGGATGTCATCCTCCTTCACCTTCAGCTGATGGTATCCGGATCTCAAGTCAATCTTGGAAAAGTACTGAGCTCCCTGGAGCTAATCAAACAAGTCATCAATATGAGGCAAAGGATACTTGTTTTTAACAGTGATGTTATTCAAAGCTCTATAATCAATGCAAAGTCTCATGGAACCATCTTTCTTTTTAACAAACAAAACAGGGGCTCCCCATGGTGAAGTACTGGGACGAATGAAGCCTTTGACAAGCAAATCCTGCAACTGATTTTTCAATTCAATAAGTTCTATTGGAGCCATACGATATGGGGGTTTTTAAATTGGCTTATCATCAGGAACTAAGTCAATTGTGAATTCTACTTCTCGTTTAGGTATGACACTAGGTAACTCCTCAGGAAAAACATCAAGGTATTCATTTACCACTGGCACATCATTAATTTGAATAGTTCCCTTGTTTTCAACAATATGAGCCAGATAACTTTCATTTCCATCTTTCAGTAGTTTCTCAGCTTCTTGATATGTTATAAATTTTATGGGTTCATTCTTGTATACAAACTGAAACTCTTTCTGAAAAACAACTTCTTTTGCTCTACAGTCAATCTTAGCATGATAATCAGAAAGCCAGTCCATCCCTAGAATAACATCAAACTCGACTAAGGGTAAAACAACAAGGATTGCAGGTAAAGTATTTCCACATACCACAATAGAAATATTCTTATAATTCCTCTTTGCTATAACATTTCCCCCTGGTGTTTTAACAACAAGTTCGGGTATCAATTTGTTGAGGTGATATTTCCAATTTACTAGAAAATTCCTCAGAGATGAAGGAATGTGTAGACCCCGTATCAAACAAAACTTTAGCAAAATCTGAGTGAACAAACAAAGTAACTGATACAACTTCATTGGATGACCCAACATCTGCTGACGTAGTCGCAAAGGATCTCACTACACCTTTCTGCTTGTAGTCTGGCTTCTTTGCATCATTTGGATCCCTCTTTGGACAGGCATTTTCATAGTGACCCATCTCACCCCATTTAAAACACTTTACAGTTTGCTTATCAAGATTTGTCTTTGGATCATTTTCATTGCAATCTCGGGCCATATGTCCAAACTTACCACATTTAAAACACTTCCCAGTTTTGATAAGACATTCCCCAGGGTGCTTCTTGCCACACTTTTCACAAACTGGAAACTGTATTTTCTTACCATCAGATTTCATTGGTTGATTCATACCCATTTCTTTCCAATTGGACCTCTTCTTCTCTTTGTTTCCAAATTGCATGTGATCATCAGCAAACTCCATCTCTACCCTCTCAGCACATCAGACAAGTTTCTCGTAACTTTTGAATTCAGTGGAGGCCAACGCCCTTCGATACCTTGGCTTCAATCCTGAGTAAAAGCGGTTGATTTTGATATCGAGATCCAGAATAAGATTTAGAGCATACCTCGCCAGTCGAGTGAAGTTCGCCTCATACATAGCCACTGAATCTTCCTCCTTTTGTTTCAATTCAAGGAATTGTTTCTCCATTCTAAGTCACACCACCTTAGGAAAATATTTTTCAAGAAAAAGACTTTTAAATTCATCCCACACTAAGGAATCAAAATCCTCTCTACCTTTGATATTACTTACCATTGACCACCACTGATCAGCTTCCCCATCAAAACGATAAATGGCAAGACTTACCTTTTGATTGTCCGAACATCCCATAACATCAAATATCTTTTCAAGGGATTTAATCCATCCTTATGCTGCCACTGGGTCAGAAGATCCATTGAATGTAGGAGGATTTTGTCTCATAAAATGTTCCACCACTGTCATGTTCCGTTGGGGTACCTCTATTTTTCCTCTTGCATGGATGCCACCACCATTTATTGCCTACGTTAGCTGAGCCATTACTGTCACAAACTTCTCGGTTCCAATCCCTACCATTACGGGCTGTTGATCAGGAAGGATGTCATTATGTCGGTGCCTATCCTCTTCAGCATCCATGTTCCTTCTGCGGACAACCATTCTAAACAAACATTTCTTAGATGAAGCAACATGGTAATCTTTAAATTCTATAAAAAATTAAACATAGATTGAAAATTATTTATGGTATTCTATTAGCATCACCTTAACCCCTAAAGTTATCTAAACCATCCTTTGATACCAACTATAAAGACCCAAACTTATTTCATACATAATCTTGAATTTATACAAGAAAACACTTCATTATACATTTAGGATCTTTTCAAGTTTAGATCTTTAGAGAATTAAGACAAAAAATTCATAACATTACACATTGTTACATAGTGGATACCATAAAATTAGTTTCCATTTTCCTCAGAATATAAAACATTAAAACATAAAACAAGACTCCTTGACAATTCTTCAACATTTAACATGTCTTCCTTCCTTGTATTATTCATCCATTAACCTGTGAAAAATCATTTAAAAACTTGGGATGAGCACAAAATCTCAGTAAGGTATGAAAAAGAAGGAAAAATCACATTAGTCCATGAATACGCATGACGTATGAAAACATTTTCAAAATACATGCTTTACACCCATAAAATCTTTCTTTGTGTAACATGAGATTTACACAATATCCACACAAACATAATTATAATCATAGAGGTATATTGGGGCATTACTTACATAATCTTGTAACCATCTTGGCTACCATAAAATTTGTAACCCTCACGGCTACCTTACTTTGTGTAACCATCGCAGTTACACTTGGAGTAACCATACGGCCAACCTCCAACTTAATCATACCCAATGCATTGGAGGGAAAAATAGGTCCCACCCTTCATCATAAACAATGCCCAATAACCAAAACATAATCATACAACATAAACAATTGCATAAAAACATTTCCTTTGAATCTTATAAAACAGAATTTTAAAAAAAGATTTTAGAAGAAAAGTCCCTTATAAACATCATATACTTGAAGTGAGACTTAATTGAGTGGGTGGAATATGTATATACTCTATAAATACACATAATTAAACATAATATAAACAGAACCCATCACACAAACAATTTAAATAGCACATAAATTATAAAGTAGAAGGTTAACCCAAAGAATGGAAATCGGGTTAAGAATTCCCTTACCTTGGGCTTGTCTTACTTCAAAATTGTTTAAACCTCCTGTATAATGGAGAAAAGGGTGTTATTAGTATTTTACAGAAACATGTTCATGTTTATAACATCTTATATGTTCATTTCATAACCTCATGTCATCCCTTATTTGTTAGTATTTGGTTCCTTGCATTATTTTGGGTGAGTTCTTTTGTGATTTTCACAATCGGTTCATGATGAATCGTTCTTGTTGATTGGAAGTGAAACTCCAGAATTGGAATGGAGTAGTATTTACATATTTACAGTACCATAAATGATACCATTTATCACTTTGATGCTTTATATGATGATGACTTATAAGTTAAAACATTAATTATGTTCGTTTAGATCATTTAAGTGGTTCCTTGATAATTACAACCTCATTTAGTCTAATAAATTTGAATCATGAGTACAAAAGAATTCCAGAAACTTATATGAGTCATAAAACATATATTATAACTTGGTTCAACCATATAAATGGTTTCATGACCAGACTTGAAATAATTAATGGAAATTGAAAATACATCATCCACAATATCGGTAATTCGACACAAATGGACAATGTTTTTTGATTCTTTAAATAAGTGAGAGAGGAGAGGAATAATGATTTGTAATTTTCCATAAACATGACAACATCCAGAATATACATGATTCTGGAGATTTCATGCCTCTTGGATAAGAGGGGGTGAAGAAAGAAGAGGAAGGAATCATGAAATAAAGAAAACATGAGAAATTTCTTACAAAAAATTCGGCAGCCTAACGGCGCCTCTTAAAATTTCATAAAAACAAGATTGATGAGAGGAATGGAATATCTCATCAATCATACAAAATTTGGACAGTAAGGGGAAATATTTAATGAAATATCCCAACAAAAGACAAAGGGAAAGGAAGAGAATAACATAAAATGGAAGGAAAGAATGAAAATGAAAGAGGATGTCTACATCTTGATCTCTTCTCCTTGAGATCCTTCTTAAGGGCTTTGATTTTGGTCTTTTGGTGAGACCAGCAGATCTAGGACGTGGGGAAGAAGATTGAGGAGGGAATTTGGCAGAAATTAGACAATGATCAAGGCTTGAGAGGTGTGGGAGGAAGAGGGGAGTGAGGGTGGTATTTATAGTGGAGGAGGGGAGGTATTTTAGATTATTTTAATCATTATTATAATATTTTTATCAAGACTATGAATAATCTCAAATCAAGTGGCCTTAATTAGTGAAAATATCAAGTGAGTTCTAAGAAAGTGTCCTTGCATCACTTATGATGTCATAAATAGTGCATTTTTACTGATAAATTGATTATACGGTATTTTACCATATTTCACTATTCACCGAAAATTCAAGAGTTTCAGAAAAATACCAAAACTTTACCCCAACCATTTTTCGATGTGTAGAATTCAAAAATGAACTCCATTTTTCAAAAATAATTTTCTAAATATTATTAATTTAATTTTTAAATAAGGTCACAGTTAATTTGAAAAATAACAATATTGAAGTGCAATTAGTTTTATGTGACATTGGAAAATTAATTAAGATCCCATTATCCTATTGCCATGGGAAAATAAAATATTATTATTATTTACTATTCATGAGGTCATATTACTATTCATATTACTATTCATAAGGGCATGTTACTATTCACCAAAAAAACAAGTTTGTTCCATCAGACTCTAAATAACATACTGAACACAATTGTAGATGACAGTTTCTTGAAATTCAAAACATAGAAGAAATAAAATTATGTTTAAAGGATACTTATAAATATATACCTTAAACAAAATTTCAAGCATTTTCAATTTATTTTTAGAAAACCTTGGGATGTTACACTAACAGAGGGAGGCCTGAACGAACTCCCTAGTAAAAAGGGTATAATTCTATTCAGATTTTACGAAGGAACATACATGAGAATCATATTAGGTCTCCCCACCATAAGAACCAACAATCATAACCGACCAGCACGGGTCGACACAGAAAGACCCAATTTGTTTTAAAGATTTGGGAAGGGTGCAGGGTTAGTCTACACGATTTGGGAAATTATGCACTAACTGTGTTGATCATTCTTTTGGAATGGCTTCCTGGAACATGGTCACTACTAATCATACACAAACTGTGTCCTCAACACGTCTATCCAAATTTCCAACCATTCTCTAATGACTTGATGGAAACCAAAGGGGGAGGGAAAGACATTAGGTGATGACATGGGTACAAGGCCCTCAACCTATTTCCACCGAATGGGAACAATGAAAGAAATATGATGGCACTAGAGGTTTCAACTCTTACTATCTTTCATACTGAGGATAAGACATTATACATGGGTTTAAACAACCCTGGGATTTCCCCTGTCTACGAGTTAGCTTCTCTTCGAAACCTATGGATGGAGCTCAAATGATTGAAGCATCTTCAACCTCGCAATTAGGCTTTGGAAACCCCCATGAATGAGAATTATTCTTTAAGTGCCACCAAAAACTATACTGAAATCCTGAATAGGATTTCCAAGACATAACACATTCCAAACTCACTTTACCCTAACTCTATATTTCACTGAAACAAGGGCTTAGAAAATGAACACACATCACACGTTGCTTCTTCGAGTGAGAAACTATACAAGTAAATAACACCTATAATAAACTTCCTCTAAAATGGAAGATTTTGAAGTTTTTTCAAGGGATACATTCTCCCAACATAAAGATACTCTCAGAGGATTGCACTACCTTCACCTTTAAAGTCAATCGAGTGCACGAAATCACAAAGCTTCACCGAACATGACTATTGCGACTGATATAAACAATGCATGGAGTGGGACCTTATACAACATCCCCAAACAACACACAATTCTATAATGTGGCCACAATATCCTCTCATGGACATATATCCCACAATGGTAGTTTATTGTGAACTCCTTCTTCGAAGAGACTATGAAGGACCGAGAGGACCTCTTAGACACCATCCAGATACTCATCCATGCTAACAACCATAGACCACTTCCAGCTTTGGAAAATCAGGAAACATAAGAGGCTAAGGTCACTTTCAACCTTCTATGATCACTCTCCTAATACAAGAGGATACACAAAACCAAGAAAGTAAAGGGTGTAGACTCAATCTAAAAATCTCAAGAAAAATATTACTTATATTGATCAACTGGAGGGTCTTCGAATGGAGAAACAATTAGGGTTGCACTTCAGTTGTGCACTAACCTTTAATGGGAAATACCTTATCCAACGATTAAACCTAAGGACCCAACAATGATGGTCCATTGGTTAATATATAACACAAACCAGATCCAAAAATATAAAAGGAAACACCGTAAAAGCATCCCAAAACATTTCTCAGAAGAGACCACTAACTGTCCCTTCAACACAGCTTACCGACCAAGCACAAACCCAAAACAAAATACAAACAGGAGGGGTTCTTGGACACAAAACATCCCACAACATCAAAATTTAAAAAAACACATAATAAAATCCATCCCAAACGATTCATAAATACATCAAGTTTCTCATTTAAAATATTCTTTTTGAAAATAAATGATTCATCGGTTAGTGTATCCACCAATAGTACCCCATGGGCCTTACACATGCATGTTTCTGTGCCATAATGGAACCCTCCTCATATCTATCCCAGAAATCATCCAACCATGCCATTAACCATCCATCATCCCATATAACACCATGCATGTGGTCGCTCATGGAAATACCAAAGGTTAAAATAAAAAAAAATATTTCCATGTTTCAAAACCAAAACAGTCAACCAATACCTCCTTTTTCTCAAAACCTCTAACCATGAAATCAAACCCAAATTACATATTAAAAAGATTTTCATAATAGAACAATCATTTAAATGAAAACTCACTTTCAATTCATACACATTAATTTCAAAACATCTCATCACATTTAAACACCTTTCAATAGTTTAGAAAACTCTATTGGAAACACTTTTTCAAAACCAACATTGACATAGTTCATGCTTTCAAAAGAGGTGAAAACACACTATTTTCCATTCTAATACAATTATGAAAATTCAGTTCTACATCTTCAAAAATCTTACAATTCCCTCTTTATTAGATAATCATTTCACAAAAACATTAGGCTTCTTAAAACCAAGTCACTTTAAAACCAAAGATCCAATATTTCAAAACTATAGAATACAAGACAATGTGAGAGGAAACAAGTTTCAGTGGGTGACTTGGACATATTTTTGGAAGCCATATTCCAATCACTTCACCATCACAAAGAGTGTTCTAGGTAAATATCCCCATCTCCATAAGGCTTGTCAGACCCTGCGAGCTTACAGAGACCATTAACCCAACTCTCTTTTCATTTCCCCTAATCATCATCAATCCAAAAAATCCAAAGGACTCATATAAATCCCGAAATCCCCTAGCGACTTGAATCCCATCATGAGGTGTGGTGATCATCCACATAACTCATAACCAGAATGCCAATTCCAAAAAATCCTAACTCTATACTATCCCGACTGTTCCCCAAATAACGTGACCCAAAGAGAGTGAACCTCCTTTGATACCATTTTGTCACGAACTGAATCTGGTAACCGCCAAAAACAACACTAAACCCAGCCCGTAGCAAGGCCCAAAAGGAATTATCTATCCCCACGGGCTGGCACAAGTGCCCGGGTATCATTTATCTTGGTTTGGGAACGATTTACCAGAATATGTATACATAAAACACCAAAAATATTTGATAAAATGAATCGGAAAAATTCATACCAAAAAGGTTTATACAAAAATCCAGAACTGAATACATAAGTTCAAATGCAATAAAAAAGTTTCAAAGACACAATGAAACAGAAGAAAAAACATTCCCATGGAATCCACATGACAAGGTGTCATCACCCCCAAGCCATCTCTGTGACTCCGCCCCAAGGATGGGCACTAACACTCTGAACCGCCATCACCCTTAACCTTTCCTTTAACTAATTCAAACATAACCATGTATACTTACACCCAAGGGGTGTAAGTATGGTGTGAGACTAATCCCAATAGTATACCACCCAATGATTCCAAAGAGCATGCAATAAAATGTGAAAAATCAAGCAGTTTTAATACTCAAAGAAAAGCAGTGATAAAATCCAAGAAATGCAACTTTCAATTGAAAAAAAATTTCAACGTAAAGTTTTCAGAATGTTAAAAAATTTAAATAGAAATTTTAGCTACTGTAAATTAATTCCAAAAACACCCCAATACATGGGAAAATACCAAAAACACAATGATCAACAAAATCGGGAACACCCCTAGTCACTAGATAGTCTCGGGCCCTATGTACCTCATACCTCGGTGTAATGTAACCATAGTAAAATCCATTATCGTGCACGATACACTAGTAGGGAACATACCCATAACCTAGTGGTCTCCAATCATCATCCACATAGTTTATTTAGAGTTGTTGTTATCCAAATTCTAGGTCAAACGGGGACAAAACCCATCTAGTCTACTAGTTGTACTAGTACACATCCGCCCCACCAAGGTACTCGGGCTTCCCCCTTTGTGCTCAAACAATTTCATAATGATACATATATACATTTTCATATAAAACACCACTATGGTTCACATACAATCAGTATATTATATACACACATTTTATACCATTTACAACACCCAACAAAAAACTTTGAGTTTCAATAAAACAACTTCTCCGAATCTTTCTTTGTTTTTCACCCAAGACTCTTTGAAAATCCCACTTGAACACCATATTCATGATCATATTTATCAAAACAGAATACAAAACACCCTAAACATTTATTTAAACTCATTACATGATTTATAAAACAATCCAAATAAGCATCGCATAGAATACCAATGTAAAACACCCAATTCAACACAAAATTGGTACTAAAAAACCCATTTTCTTAACAAACGTCACCCAAAACCAATTTCGAAGAAACAAAAAAAGAATAATAACTTTTAAAACATTATTTTCATACCTAATAAAGTTCAATAAGGGAAACTAAATAAATAAAATGCATCCGTTAATCGACCAATAAAAGATTTATATAAAAAACACAAATTTCACATGAAATTGGCCCTTAAATTTCATTTGCATTACAAACACCACTAAAACCAATTTTCTCAGAACCAAATGAATGGTTTAAATATGAAAATATAATAAAAACAGTATATATGTCACAAGGATTTCATAAAAAGTAGAATCACCTACCAAAGTAATGAAAACCCTTGAATCAACGTGTGAGAATCAAGTCGCACCACCACCGCACCAAGAGGGACTTAGAAGAAACCTAAAATCACAACATTGGACCAAGAAAACCCAAGGTTATACCCTAGGTTCAAAACCCTACCTCATGGTAATTTGGTACATCAAGTAAAAGGGAATAAACCCCAAGCAAATAGAATGAAACCCTAATCAATTTGAAACAGGAATGGAAGAGACTCACTTACTTGAGGGGTCTTGAAGAATCGCCCCTAATACACTAGTAGCTGAAATTTAAAATAGTAAAAACTTAAAGATAGGTTCGAATAAATATTATTAGGTCATTTAAGAACTATAATTAAGGAGAAAGAGTAATAATTGAGAGATTTATTATGAAAATAACTTACCTCCTCAAATCTGCCCGATTTTAGAAACCTTAATAATTTCAGCACTAAATTGTGATGAAGAAGAGATACAAAGAGGGTAGATAGATGTTTTACAAGTTTATGGGTTCCATGGTCGTGTGTGAGACTTAAAGTCACCTAAAAATCATTAAAATTTAATAAGTTATTAATTAATCAAATTTAATTTTTAAAACTGGAATTGGGATTTCGGGAAGGCCCAATACCATAAATAAAAAACCATATACACCTTGGTTATGGATTTATAAAGGCTAAAAACTATAATGGTGGTGTTAATATGATAGGGGATACCATTTATGTATTGGAATGGGTGAAAAATATCAAAAAATGAAAAATTTATAAAATAAATAAAATTTATTTTCATATCTGTAATTGGGCTCATGGTTTGGCCCAATTCACGAAAACTCACCCATTCCACCAAAAAGCTTGAGAAACCCCAAAAACAAAGAATAAATGTAAATTAAATGAAATTTAACTTTAAAATAAGTCATTTATGTGACATCATTGATATATTTTTGTGGAAATGTTCTTACTATAAATATTTTTATTCTCTTTATAATTAAATTTTATGTTATTTTTTGAATGGATTGTATCTCCTTATATAGTGACCATATTAATTACCAATAGGGGTAAGTCACATTTGATATTTTGAATCAACCAGTGATTGTATTTTTCTGTGATTATTATTTTGAAAATACAATGGAATTTACCTTTGTTGTATGGGTTTCACTACCTCTTCATGATAGATATTTATCTCAAATGGTTAGGAAGAAACTATACATTAAAGATATTACTATTGTTCTAGAATATTATAATGTATTTTTTGAAGACATTATTATTATTCCCCTGGATCATAAATTTTAGTTTTCAACAGAACTTATACATGGTGGTACATCTATCTCAAAGACTCCATATATAATGGTCTCGTTTGAGTTATAAGAATTAAGAAAACTCTAAGAGAATATAGATTAGGGATCTGTATTCCCAAGTGCATCACCATAGGGTGAACCTATTCTTTTTTAAAAATAAATGTCATTCAATGAATATTTTTATTGATTATTGGGTACTTGGTAAGATCACTATTAATACCAAGTATTCTCTACCCCATATCGATGATTTTTTTGATCAGTTATGAAAAGCTCAATAATTTTACAATATTTATCTTTTATCTTTATATCATTATCTATGGGTCAAAAGGATAATATACCCAATACAACCTTCCATAAAAATTATAGAAGTTATAAATTTGTAGTTATTCCATTTGGACATACTATTTTCCATGTTATCATCACAGATTTAATGAATAGATCCCTTAAGGATTACCTTGATCATTTTTTGGAAGTATTTATAGATGATGTTCTTATATATTCCAAGAGAAAGGAATAACATGAAGATTATTTGAGGGTTGTTTTGAAAACCCTAGTAAAGTAAAAGTTCTATGAAAAAATTATTTGAGTTTTGTATTTATAAATTTTCATTATTAGGTCATATAATCTCAAGAGAGGGTATATCAGTGGATCATTCAAAGATGGAAGTTATTAAGAAATGTCCCATACCAACAATAATAACCAAAATTTACAGTTCACCAAATTATATGGTTGGATTTGATTAAATATTTCGACCACTCAATACTGTACCACCCTCAGAAGGTGAACAAGGTGGATGCTGCTTTGAGTTAGGAGAACCATTCTAGTTTATCCATGATGGGGATTTAATGATAACCAATACTTATGTATTTAAAGAAAGATATATCTTGAAATTATGATGAAAGGGTGTGGATAAAGTTTGTTGGCACCTCAATTATTGTTGTTGAAACCCCTGTTTTAATGATCAAAAAATCATGTTTATTATTATAACTATTGAGTTTTATGTTTTCTATTAGAATTTTATCAATTGAGAAATAAAGTTTAAATTTTCCTAAGTATGATTCACCATAAAAAAAGACCCACCATTAAAGATGAGATACTACCAAGAAGAATCGCCTGTGAGACGAAATCACCACCTGAAAATATCTCACCATCACCTTGAGTCACCACCAGAATGTAATTCTGATAAATTATAGAATTTATCACTTCTAGAGGATGAGTCACCATTAGAGAGAAGCCATTTCCACCAATTATTTTTAGAAAAGTACAAAATTGATCTATCTTTGAGTTGTGTCACTACGAGAATGGATTTTTTGGAAAATTATGGGATGACTCACCGCCAAGGATGAGTTACCACCAGAAAAACAAATGTGGATAAGTTTTGGAATCACTTATCATTTAGAAGAGTCACTTCTAGTCTTAGATGATTCTATATCAGTCACCTCTAGATCAAGACATATCTAGAGTGTGTCTCACTGCTAGACTTAGAAACCTCTAGAAATTGTCATCATTCTTTAGACTCACTACCATATTTCTAGTGTTTATTATTTTTAATTAAATAATTATAATGACTATATTATCAAACTTAATATTGAAACATATTTTAATGATTCTGTATTAACAATTGTATATTGGAACTAAAGTTCATGTCAGACCTACAGTATGAGGTGAAAAGGATCTAACTAATTCTCTTCTCTTGTTTCTGATAAAAGATGAAGAAGACTCCCTCATGAAAATAATTTTAGATAGAGTACATATTCCCAGAATTAAAATTCATGTACACAAGAGATGAACCTTATTAAAAGAACCCAAAGAGTGCCTTCGTACGGGACCTTTCTTGTACATGACTCTGAGATTGAATCATAATGAACATTCTGATCCAACAATTAGAATATAAGGATTTTAAAACACACTTTTCTAAATAAGACTTCAGAAATATTAGTCAAGCTTCATTTCAAACTACATTTAAAGAGTCACGAACTACATAGCTTATCAGACATAGAAACAATAGTATTTCTACATATTTTACTTTCTCTAATTTTTTTTATTTATATTTAACTTACAAGCATTATATGTATACTCTATATTTCTATGTACACAATTTCTCCTAATTTAAAATAAAATATACTTATATATATTCTCAAATACCTTTTTACTCTTTTTTCCCATGATTTCTGTGTAATAGGTCCTTATGTGTCCTATTATCTTTTGTACTCCCATGATTACTATGGAAGAGTTCATGTGTGTCTTAGACAGTTGCCATACTATTGTATACACAATCCATGTTGTGGATAAAAAGGATTATTCTATATAAAATACTTTCCAATAGGAGATTTCCATGTGGAAACGAATAAGTCTCTGTTTGAGACTGAACCTCTTATATTCCTTTTCATTGTGTGTTTTCTATGCTTTATTATCTATACTTTAAAACCAAATATTCTCTAAAATGTAAACAAAACAACTACTTTTATAGTAAATCTTAATTAGTTTTTATATAAGATTTTGATCTAGTATATTAATTTCAAAGGTCAAAGTAATATTATATTTTCTTTATCTGAGGTCTAATAAATAATTGAGAATTATTTTAAAAGGTCAATTATTATATTGATCATTTGTTTTAGTTAACTATGTCATATTTAAATTAATTTGGGGGTTTTATTTTAAATTGTTTTAAAAATAACTTTGTATTGGGTACTCAATTCATCCAACCCCTTGAGATACTCACTCCGACCAACATTGGGCATCCAAGGTTTAAGCTTTTGTATCAAAATTTTCAAAACTTTTGTAATTTTATTTTAGTTATATATTAAAAATATTAAATTTTTGAAAGTTATAAATTTATTTTTTTTAAATGGATAATAGAGAATAAGTTTATGCTACTAAATGACCTATTTTTTCAATGGAAATAATTATTCTCAGTAGAAGATAAAAATGATAATGCATATTGAAAGTATGGGTTTTGAGATTTGGTCTACTGTTAAGGATAAGTATGAGTTACCTAATAGTGTTAGGAATACTTGGGATGATGCCAAAAAAACTGTCCTATAATAAGAATTTCAAAGAAATGAATATCCTATATTGTGCCTTATGAGATGAAGAATTTAATATAATTTCAACTAGTAAAATAGCCTTTGAAATTTGGGACACATTAGTTGTTTCTCATGAGGTGAAAACCAATGTAAAAGAGATGATATTGAATACATATAATATTAAGTATGATACTTTTAAAATGAATCCTGATGAATTAATTTCTAATATGTATCACAGGTTCAATAAAATAGTGAGCGTGATGAGATCCCTGGGAAATGTAGTGACAGATAAGGATCAAATTATGAGAATACTCATATGTCTTCATGAAAGATGGAGAGGGACATCAATGTCAATCAGAGATTCCTCCAATATTAGTAAGATGAAACTTAAGGAATTAATTGGTATGTTAATGATGTATAAATAACAACTAAAATTAAATAGAAAATAGAATGATGAGATGAAAAAAATTCAGTAGATTTCAAGTCTACTTCGTCCAAAAAAAAGTAAAATTAAAAGATACAAGTTGAAAGTTACAGTGACAGTGATTCACCACCTAACAGTGATGAGGAGAAAGACCATATGGCTAGAATATTTAAGAAGTTCTATAGGAATAATAAATTTCTCAAAAGGCCTAGTTAGAAATAAAAGTATGACAAAAAAGGCAATAGGAATATATATTGGAGAAGGGACGAAAATACAAATGAGATAACCAGCTATGAATGAAAGTATAAAGGACATGTAAAAGCATATAGTTAAAAATTAAAATACAAAAAGAAATATAAGTTCAAGGATATAAAATTCAAGAAATCTATGAAATAAACTTTAAGTGCCTGTAAGGAAATATCTAGTGACTCAGACTCCACTCATAAATAGAATTCTGATAGATATAATATGTTCTTTATGTCTAATGTCTCTAAGGTACCTGTTGTATCATCTATGCTCATTTCTCAATGTTATAAAAATGAACAAACTCATGATGATATATATCTATAAGAACTATTTGAATACTGAAAAATGGTTGAGGGCACTTTCAATGTACTTAAAGATAAATATAATGTTTTAAAAATAGTATTTTTTATCTACTAATACTTAATATGACCTTGTTGTAGATAAATATAAAAACTATCAGTTGTTAAAGCTGAATAAAAAACTTAAATTTTCCAATGAACAATTCAAGAAATATTTGGGAATATTTACTAATGTTAGAGAAAAATTGACCCAAATATTAGGAAAAAATATTTATCTAAATTATGTTACCAGTCAGTGATATCAACATGAACAGAGAATAATAGTTCAGAGCACATTTTTACATAAATCTAAATCTGAAAGCTCTACTAACAATTATTATTTTAAAAGCACAATTTTTTTTTAAATCCTACAGTCTATTTATAAGATACCTATTAAACAAATGTTGTTTCCTAAATCCCTGATCACTAACACATCTGGACCCAAGAAAATATAGGTACAATAATCTTTCCTTGTATAAATTTTGTTTTGTAGGAAAACTGCTTGAAGAACTCCTGTAAAATTCGGTGGTACTTAGATAGTGTATTTTAAAGGCATATAATAGGATACTACTCAAGTTTCAAGATCCTAATAAAGTTTTATGGTGGTCATGTCACCTTTAGGGAAAATGATAAATGGAAAATCATCAACCTTGGCCAAATTAGAAATAAAAATTTGGTTTTAATTTCCAAAGTAATATTTTTTATGGATTGAAGTATTATTTTCATAGTATATCACAATTGTGTGATGATGGATTTTGTTTTAAATTTGAGAAAATTGTATGTGTTGTTTTTTATTCTAAATATGGTTTATTTTTCACTACTTTGAGGAAGGAAAATTTTTATTATGTTGATATTAATTCATTGATTTCTAAAAAAAATCCTTCCTGGGTGTCTTTCATAAAGAATCTTGGACTTGGAATAGGGGACTAGGCCACTGTAATGTTCACTCACTTAGGTTGATTTCTTTGAAAGGGCTAGTCAGGGATCAACCCAAACTAGAGTTATCAAATAAAAAATTCTATAACCACTATAAAAAATGGAATCAACGTAATATTTATTTTAAATCAAAGAAATAAGTTTCAACTCATCAACCTCTTGAGTCGGTTCACATGGATTTCTTTTTTCCATAGAGAGTTTCTAGTCTAAATGGGAGGCAATGTATTTATATACTAGTATATAACTTTTCTTGATATACTTGGGTGTTATTTATAGATCATAAAATTGAATAATATTCTTACTTTTCCAAGTATTATAGATATGTATAAAACTTAGGTGGACTTAGAATTAATACTTTAATAAATGACCATGGTTGTGAGTTTGAAAATCCAAAATTTAAATCTTTTTTCCTACAAAATGGAAATAAAAAAACCTCTCTACTCCTAGGACACCTCAGAAGAATTTATATTTATAAATAGGGAATAAAACACTGAAATAGATAGCCAAAACTATACTAAATTAATATGACATACCTATCTACTTTTGGACAGAGGAAGTGAAAACAACCTGTTATATAATCAATAGAGGTTTAATTAGACCTATCATAAAGAAGACCCCTTGTGAGCTCTGGAATATTAAAAATATTAAGGGTTAACTACTTAATATTTTTTGGTTGAAAAGTATTTATTCTTAACATGAAGGATAATCTTGAAAATTTTGCCTCAAAAATTGGTGAAGGAATTTTCCTAGGATACTCAACCTTTAGTAAATCTTATAGAGTTTTTAATAAAAGGACCAAGATTTTAGAAGATTATGTTCATGTCAAAATTTATTATATAGATTCATATGATCCTAAAACCTCTTTAGAAAACCTTAAGGATTATTTATTTGATTTAAATTTAAATTCCAAACCTACTGATTCTACTAGAAAGAAATCAGAAAAATCATCTAGTTCTAATGAACTTCCAAAACATGAACCTGAATCTATAGAGAGTCCTGAGGTGACCATCCCATTTTTTATAGATATTTTATAACCCTTAAGTACCATTCTTTATATGTTGTTGTTAGATACCTAGATATACAAATACACACTGGAGCTTCTTTAATAAATTTGGTTGAACATCAAGAATTCTTGTAACAACTTCAACCAAAGAACATCAATGATGCAATTAATGATGAATTCTAGGTAATGGATATGTAAGAAGAAAATAAAAAATTTGAAAGAAACAAAGTATGGTAACTTGTCCATATACCCAAGTAAACCATGAATATAGGCACTAAATGGGTGTTTAGAAACAAAGTAGATGAATTAGGCATGATAATAAGTAACAAGGATAGACTATTTGCACAAGGGTATTGTCAAGAAGAATGAATAGACTATGAAGAGGCCTATGCACCAGTTTCTAGACTTGAATCAATCCGAATGATACTTTCCTATACAACTCATCTATATTTAAAAATTTACCAAATGGTTGTTAAGAGAGTATTCTTAAATTGTTATATATTTTTGGATTATTTTGTTGAAAAATCACTGGTTTTCAAAATCCCCATTTTTTAAATCGTGTTTTCAAATTAACAAAAGTTTTGAATGGTTTGAAACAAGCACCTAGAGCTTGGTATGATAGGATCATATCCTTTCTTATTTAAAAAATGTTTTTCAAAAGGTATATCTGATCCTTTCCTTTTTATAAAACGAATCTCAAAATATGATTTATTTGTACAAATATTTTTAGATGGTATTATTTTTGGATATTTAAAAATTATTTATGTATTGATTTTTAAAAAATGATGAAAAATGAATTCAAAATGAGTTTGATGGGAGAAATTAAATTCTTTCTTGGTTTTTAAATTTTTCAAAATAAATAAAGAATTATTTCAAATTAAATTAAATATACTAAGGATGTTATAAAATGTTTTAACATGGATAGAATTAAGAGTAGTGATACTCCTATGAGTACTACCTATAAATTGGACCTTGAAAAAGTGGGGAAACCAATGGATTAAACCAGTTATAGAGGTATGATTGGAAGTCTTCTCTACTTCACAACTAGGTGACTTGATATTGTGCTCAGTGTGTGTAAGTGTGATCGTTTTCAAGCAAATCCAAAAGAGTCACACGTAGTAACTGTATAAATAATTATCAAAATACCTAAAATATAATACCAATTTAGGATTTCTTTATCCAAGAGGATAATAATTTGAAATAATTAGTTATTATGGTACTAGTTTTAGTGGATGCACATTATAGAGAAAATGAATTATGGAACATGTCACCATTTAGGAAAGTCACTAGTTTCTTGGTGTAGAAAGAAACAAAATTCTATTGAATTTTATACTACTGAAATAGTAAACATAGCTACAGGTGGCTACTGTGCACAAATTTTTTGGAAAAAACATGAAATATAGATGAGTTGGGTATGATTAATTTCAGATAAGTTCAATTTTCTAGGACTCATTGGGATTGCCCGACTCCAGATTACCCGGATCCGGTGCCTTGAAACATGATGTGTAAATTTTTAAAAAAACCATGCACTGATATTTTACACCTCATGTACCATACAGAGGATCAATTCAGTTGAGCTTCTGTAAAACCAGCTACTTCTGACATGCTTCTTCAACTAAAAACTAATACCTGAAAATTTTATTTCAAAAACATAGGATGAGCATGTGAATGACCAGTAAGGGGTTTTAAAATAATATAACAATTATAAATTTTGAAAACATTATTAAAAATTTTCCATAAAACATTTTCTTAATAAATGTTGTTACATATTTAACATATCAAAACAATTGTCTAAGAAATAAAATTTCACAATTAAAAGCATATTAACAGAATTACAGGGGAACATGATTCAATTATAGGCATGCTCATTTAGATTAATAAGTAAATTAAATTCTAAATAAGTATGATATATGAATATTCAAGTAAAACATAACAAATAAGAGTGATACATAATAAGAGTTGTGTATAAAGGTAATAACTTTAATTTCATCCTTAACTACTATCTCCAAATCCTTTTTTTATATTCTAAAAAAACACTTTAAGGGTTAGCAGTAACCATACATTCACAAACAGAAACAACGGACCCAGATTTCACAATACAGTTTGAAATTCAAAATTCATAATTAGATCTCAACCCCACAAAGATGCATGATAACCAAAACAATTCAAAATTCAAAGACTGACAAGACCTAGCACCATCACTGATGATACATCGAGCCACCCGCCTACGTCATGTCATCTCATCTCCTACCTTCATGATTCACCATCATCGTCACTGCAATTCATTCTCCACTGATTCCATCGACATACTATCTTCATACCAGTCGCTGGAGATAACTGACCGTCGGAGTCACGCCACCACCGGAGTCCATCAGCACCATCGTAGAACACCAAAATGAAACACCACAGGCCAGAAAATCCCAAAGTACTGGCTCTTATCCATGGATATTCAAAAGTACTGGCGGCTAAATAAACTTCATGCCATAATCATTCACTTATTCTGATACTCACAAGTACTAGCTCTTAACCATGGATATTCTACTAGTCAAATATCCACTTGGTTAATTAATTATCATAGACATAATGAGGAAACATATAATATCTGACCCTGTCAAGACCTTGTGTCAAGACCTGAAATGTCAATGGCCCCATGTAATGAATTTATTGTCCAATGATAACTATCGATTCATCTAGGGGATTTCATTAACCAGTCCCCAACCCATTACACCGAATCTATTATATTCCCCATATTCCAAATAAGGTCGTATATTCAAAATCTACCATACCACTTTGAATATTTAATTTCTCATTTCATATTATTCAAGGTGTCCCATACCAAATTGAACAATTTAATGCATGATTCTATAAAAGGTTATAAAATTATTAATTACATTCAATATCATTTACATATATATAGTGAATCGGGCGTATAAGTAATAATTACAAAA
This sequence comes from Viscum album, assembly GCA_963277665.1. Taxonomy (NCBI): domain Eukaryota; kingdom Viridiplantae; phylum Streptophyta; class Magnoliopsida; order Santalales; family Viscaceae; genus Viscum; species Viscum album. The sequence goes on from OY728137.1 coordinate 1,106,398,681, forward strand.
CTATAAACTCCATGGATATGTCATTTAATGGTGATTATGATATGCAGATTATGGCATATGTGATGACAATTAATTCACTAAAAGAAATACAAGTTTTGTTACATGAAATGATAACCTTACATTCTAAAACCTTGTTAATAAAATATATATATTGGGATTTCTTCATGGTTTGGATGCATAATTACTTAAAAGATGAACCAAATATTTCATGTGGGGTATTAAATCACATATGATCAAACATTTATTACTGATATGCTTATGTATAACACATCACAAGGGTATACATAATGTTAAAAATAGAAAGCATGACACCCAACCTTAACTAATACCATTATATATATATATGTGTAAAGATAAGTGATTCATACATATGAATATAAGAGTTTCAAACCCCAAATATTATACTCATTAATTCTACATAAATACTAAATGCATCAAAAGTATAATATTTATAGTATCCAAAACTAGAGAAGTGTGTAGTGTAAATATGTTTATACATAAGGGTGTACATAAAATGTTGTATTTTAAAATAAGGACATTCATATTTTGAAAACACATGTTTTATTCCTCCTTTGCAATCCTTGGGAAATTCTAAATAAAATTGAGGCTCAAGGTCTACATGTATACACATAAATTCTCATATCTAAATATACACTATGTATTAAAGGGTTTAAACCAAAGAAAAATCCATTGACACCCATATGACTTTAATATATTAGTCACATTAATTAACAACAGTCCCTAAAAAATAATAATATAAATTTTAAAAGATTTATTTATTAAACAACTTACATATATGTTTATGTGAACATATACAACTTATATGCATAACCGGGTACACATAAGGGTCTTATACCAAAGTTAATTGACACTCACTTGTTTATCAAAAACATAAATTAACCATTGGAGTCAGTGTTAAGAGACTTATATCTCGTCCAGGAGGTGAGTTATATGAATTGTATAATTATTCATGCCCGTATATACTATATATATATATATATATATATGAAAATATAATTTCTTATGTTTTAAAAACAAAATTCTACCTCATATTTGTAACTCAAAGTTTAGAGGTCTTAAAAACTGAAAATAATAGAGGTTCATTTAAAATCTTATGGTTATATATATATCTATACAAAATATAATCAAATATATTAGGTATTTATATATATAAATAATTTTTGTATGAGAAAGACAATCCCTCAAGTTTAAAAATGCTACATAACCAAAAATCCATAATTCCTAGGGTCGGGTATTTGTGGGTTTTCACCCAAACTGCAAGGATATATATATATAATATTATACATATTTATATAAGTATATAAACTTTCAACAAAACAAGGAAGGAAATATAAGTTCCCTTAAAAAACGTAAGATCATAAAATAAATAAATGTTTGAAATAATTATTTAACCCCTTAAGGATGAGGTGTATTTGAGGTGAGCATTGCTGGAGGTTTGAGAGGAAGAAAACCGGATAGGTTAAGGGTCAAAAGTTCACATTTTCACTTCCAATTAAGAATTTTTATAACCAAAATACCCACTATATAAAGATAGGCACGAAACAAGATTGTTGTGCAAGCTCAAATGCACATTCCTCCATCAAAAGAATAGGAACAAAATAAAATGGACAGAAATAATATATAATGACTACAATTGGATCAACACAAAAGTCAATTGCATACAAACATAAGCATTCCTTGCAAGATGTGTGAGTTGATGCAGACTAAAAAATAGAATATATAAATTATATAATCAAATCCTTGTTAAAGATATTTTTTTCAAACATTTAAATATTACATATAAAACCATCAAAAGAATACCTACCTATGGATTAACAAAACTGATAACAGAAGAATGACAAAACATAAATCCAAAAGAAATTCAGAGAGTAGGCCTACCTTGCTAGGTCTGGAAAAAAATGAAACCCCCACCAATTGTAACACCCATAGAATCTTCTGTCAAACACCGCATCCAAGCTAGGCATGATGCCACTAAACACAGGCCATGGCCTCAATCTCTCTATAAAACAACCTCTCGATGGCTCAGGCCTCCTCCAGCACTGCTCGACTCGAAACCACTCGAACTTGACTCCCAATGAGACCCCTAGTGAGCATTCCCTCCGTGTCCTCTCCCCTGACTCCCTTAACTCGCAACGACATATCCTAGATGATAAGCCTGATGATACCCTCGACGACCCGCACGAGATCCCCGATGTTGAGGCCTCCTCCGGCACTGCTCGACTCAAAGCCGCTCGAACTCGACTCCCAAAGAGACCCCTACTGAGCATGCCCTCTGCAGCCTCTCCCTCAACACCCTTGTCTTGTGACAACATATCCCAGAAAACGAGCCTGATGATACCCTCGGTGACCTGTATGAGATCCCTGATGCCAAACACTGCTCGACGTTGCGACCGCGCTCGCCCCCACCGTCTTGTGTCATGACACCCTCACCTGGGTCTAGGATTTTCGACCCGCACCCAAACTCCCAAGGCGCAGACCCCCCCCCCCCCACTTCTTCACGGATCTCAAATCCCTAACGAGATTATTTTTTAATATATATATTTTAATAATATATTATTACTATTATATCACTATTATTATCTTTCCTTTTTAAAAAATAGTCAAAAGTTATATATAAAACTAATAATATTTTAAACTTATTTTATCAATACTTTTAAAAAAGTAAAATTTATTATTATTAAATACTTTTATAAAACATATATATATATATTATACTTATTATGTTAAAAATTAAATTAATAATTTAAAATATATTTTCTTGAAAAACATAATAATAATTATCATAATTGTACAAAAATAATTTTAAATTATGAAACTTGTTTAAAAAAATGTTAATATTACATATATATATATATATATATGGTTCAAAATAACAAAAATTGTTATCAAAAGATCATTCATATATGTACAATTTTAATCACTCTATTAAAATAGTTTTATTATATATTTAAAATGTTAATAATGCTATGAAACTTTAATCCAATAAAAAATTTATAATCTAATAATTAAATGTATATATCATATTTCCAAAAATATATAAAACTCATATAATAGATTAAATAATTGTCTGCATAATTAAAATAGTGCGTTTTTACAAAAATAAAGTAATTAAAATACTTTAAAATAATAAATTTTAATGTCATATATAACCTCAATATAAAATTATAGTATTAGTTTTATAATTATAATTCAAATATGTATATTATATTCTGGAAATAAAACAACAAATTAGCTATATTCATATATTAATATAATTTATTATTTAAAATATTCTATTAAATAATTATTTGATAAGAATAAATTTTGTTTCATAAAAATAGTTATTCTTATTATTATTATTTTGAACAAAGTGAGATAATATTTACTTTTAAAACCATATTGGTTCATACAATAATTAAAATATACAATTAATATTATTATATGTGAAAAAAGTTTGGGGTGTCATATTATTCCTCCCTTTAAAGAATTGCATCCCCACAATTCTAAAATGCTCGTACACAACCACAGCAACACCAGACACACAAAAACAACAACACAAGACACACATCACTCCTAAGGTCCCTTTACCGGGGACACCACCAATGGTAGGGTGTTGATGACCTCAGGTGGATTCCTAAGGTAATGTTCAGCTACTTCATTTCCTTGGCCCAGACACACTGTGAACAGCTAGGGTCAAACCTTGTGTCTAAAGCACACGGTCTTCCATAGAGACCCATGATAAGTGTGGAGTTTAGATATTTCAGAGTGGACTAAATCACTATAATTCCCTCACACTGTGTCGTGATTTAAAATATTGATGTCATAGAGTTCCCCATACATAATAAACTCAGGACCTGGAATATGTGGGCCGCTCGATGGTCACCATCCAAAGCAGCTTCTAGAAATTACCAACATCTCGGTAGTTATCAGCCAAAATGAAACATAGAAAAAGAGCTTCATGATACATTCCTCTTTATATATAAGCTAAAAATTGTGAAATTTCTATACGAAAATAGATAAGATTGCTTCCTTGGAAAAGATAGAGAATGTTTGGATGGTTTGACACCTGATGAAGTTGTTTACAAGTCATACTTAAGTTGGCATAGGGCTGGTATTTTTCAGAGCATGTCTTCACAATTATGATATCTAGCAGTTCGTTAGGAAGTGATAGAAGAGTGGTTGGTGAATTCATGTCTTCTATCTAAAATTTCAAGATGTATGTTTTATTCACTCGATACATAACCATAACAAAAAGAAAAAAGACTTTATTTGTAAAATCATGTTAAAGTAACAAAAAACATAACATTATTCAGTTATAAAATGTTCATAGAGCCGAGGTATTACATAACTACTCACTCACTTTAACAACATGAGTACGGATTTCCTAACATCCTCCAAGATGGACCTTCACCGGATTCACCGGTGTTGGTGATTTCCCCAATTCCCAGTCAAATGGATTCCCAAAGTGGTTCTAAAACTCCTCAATATCCTAGGTCCAAATGCAGCATGGGCAGTCCAGATTAATTAGGTGTGGTCACCTAAAGTTCCAAAAAAGTAAAGCATAGAGGGTATGGAGTTGGGAAACGTCTTATTGAACTTTTTATCTATAATTTAAATGGGTATATTCTCCCCCAAGGATTTTAAATTATGTGACCTAACCTCAAAGACCATAGGTTACAATTTGACATAGGTATACTACCTGAAGGTCACCCTCTTGTGCAGCTTCTTGGAAGTTCATTAGTTAAAAGAAGTTGTCAGCCAATGTGACGTATCGAAATATACCTTCGTAATACCTTACCTTATGTGAATAAAAGGTAAGTTGAGAATACATCATTAGAAAGTAATAAAATCCAGATCCTCAGTGAAGTTGGAGTATGCGAGGAGAATTGGAAACACGATAGAGATGTTGACATGATAAATGAAGGTTCTCCAAAGTTTCATATCCTTATAAACATGCCCTGGCCACTATGGTTTCTAATATTTCTATAAAAATGGACATAAGGCATGATTCATTAGCCATCTGAATATTAATAAAACAACATACTTAGTAATTCTTAAGTAAATTATCTTTGTTTGTTTCTAGTTTTCCATAGTTATCTAAACTGAATTCTCTGATACCAACTATGACAGCCAGACTCCAGAATACCTGGAGTCAGTGCCTTGAACCATGATATGTAAATTTTACAAAAACCATACACTGATATTTTACACATCATGTCCCATATATAAGATCTATTTGGTTCAGGTTCTAGGAAACCAGAAACTTCTGACATTCTTATTTGGCTAAAAACTGATACGTGAAAATTTTATTTCAAAAACTTAGGGTGAGCATGTGAATGCCCAGTAAGTGGTTTTAAAATAATATACCAATTATAAATTTTGAAAACATTATTTAAAATTTTCTATAAAACATTTTCTTAATAAATTTTTTAATATATGTAACATATCATAACAATTGTCTAAGAAATAAAAGTGCACCATTAAAAGCATACTCACAGAATTACAAAGGAAAATGATTCAATTATAGTCATTCTCATTTAGATTAATAAGTAAATGAAACTCTAAATAAGTATGACATATGAATATGCAAATAAAATTTAACAACTAATACTGATACATAATCAGAGTTGCGCATAAAGGTAATAACTTCAATTTCATCCTTAACTACTGTAAAACATACACTGGCTAATAAATCATTGAGGTCTAAATAAATGTCATGCCATAAGCATTTACTTATTCTGATATTCATAAGTATTGGATCTTAACCATAGATATTCTACTAGTCAAATCTCCACTTGGTTAATTAATTATCATAGACATAATGAGGAAACGTATAATATCATACATTTTCAAGACCTCATTTCATGACCTAAAATTTCAATGGCCTCGTTCCATGACCTAATTATCTCATGAGAACTATCGATACATCGAGGGGTTTTCATTAACCAGTCCCCAACCCATTATACTGAGTCTATTAAATTCCTCATATGCCAAATACGGTTGTATATTCAACACATCCCATACCACTTTTAATATTGAATTTCTCAATTAAATATTATTCAAGGTGTGCCATACCACCTCGAACAATTTAATTAAAGACTCCAGAAAATTTCATAATAGTTTTAATTACATTCATTAGCATTTACATATATATAGTGAATTAGGCGTATAAGTACTAATTACAAAACTATCAACTGCATGGATATGTCATTGAATGGTGAGTATGATATGTAGATTATGGCATATGTGATGACAATTAATGTACTAAAAGAAATACAAGTTTTGTTATAAGAAATGATAACCTTACATTCTAAAACCTTATTAATCAAATATATATATTGGAATTTCTTCATGGTTTGGATACATAATTACTTAAAAGATGAACCAAATATTTCATGTGGAGTATTAAACTCACAGATTCTCAAACATTTATTATTGATATGCATACGTATAACACATCACAAGGGTATACATAATGTTAAAAATGGAAAGCATTCCACCCAACCTTAACTAATTCCATTATATATATATATAAGTAATTCATATATATGAATATAAGAGTCAAAAACCCCAAACATTATACTCATGAATTCTCCATAAATACTAAATGCGTCAAAATTATAATATTTGGAGTATCGAAAAATAGGGAAGTGTGTTACGTAAATCTGTTTATACACAAGGGTGTATATAAAATGTAGTATTTTAAAATATAGACATTCATATTTCCAAAACACATGTTTTATTCCTTCTTTGAAATTCTTGGAAAATTATAAATAAAATTGAGGATCAAGGTCTACATGTATACACATATATTCTCATATCTAAATATACACTATGTATTAAAGGGTTTAAACCAAAGAAAAATCCATTGACACGCATATGACTTTAATATATTGGCCACATTAATTAACAAGAGTCCATAAAAATCATAATATAAATTTTAAAATATTTATTTATTAACCAACTTATATATATTTTTATGTGAACATATACAACTTATATGCATAACCGGGTATACATAAGGGTCTTATACCAAACTTAATTGACACTCACTTGTTTATCAAAAACATAAATTAACCATTGGAGTTTAGTGTTAAGAGACTTATATCTGGTCCAGAAGGTGCGTTATATGAGCTGTATAATTATTCTTTCCCGCATATACTATATATATATATATGAAAATATAATTCCTTATGTTTTAAAAACAATATTCTACCTCATCTTTGTAACTCAAAGTTTATAGGTCTTAAAAACCGAACATAATAGAGGTTCATTTAAAACTGTATGTATATATATATATATAAAAAATATAATTGAATATATTAGGTGTATATATATATAAGTTTTTCATGATAAAGAAAATCCCTCAAGTTTAAAAATCCTACATAACCCATAATCCATAAGTCCTAGGATCGGGTATTTGCGGGTTTTCACCCAAACCGTAAGGATGTATATATATATATATAAGAGTATAAATATTTATATAATTATAAAATATTTCAACACAACAAGAAAGGAAATATAAGTTCCCTTACAAAACAAAAGATCATAAAATAAATAAATTTTCGAAACAAATATTTAACCCTTACCAGCTTAAGGAAGAGGTGGAGTTATGGTGAGATTTTTTGGAGGTTTGAGAGGAAGAAAACCAGATAGGTTAAGGGTGAAAAGTTCAAATTTGAAATTTCAATTAAGGATTTTTATAACCAAAATACCCACTGTATAAATAGTGTAACAAAATAAGCTTGATGTGCAAGCTCAAATGAACAACCCACCATCAAAATAATAGGAAAAAAATAAAATGGACAGAAATAATATAGAATGACTCTAGTAGGATCAACCCAAAAGTCAATTGCGGACAAACATAAGAATTCCTTGAAAGCTGTGTGAGTTGATGAAGACAAAAAAATAGAATATATAAATTCTATACTCAAAACTTTGTTATAGATATTAGTTTCAAACATTGACATATTACATATAAACCCATCAAAAGAATACCTACTTACAGATTGACAAAACTGAGAATAGGAGAATTACAAAACTTAAATCCAAAATAGATTCGGAGAGTAGACCTACCTCGCTTGGTCTAGAAAAAAATGAAACCATCACCAACAGAAACACCCACAGAGCCTTTGGTTGGACACCACACCTGAGCTAGGCTTGACGCCACTGACCATAGGCCATGGCCTCGATCTCGATGGACGACAACCTCTCAGCGGCTCTAGCCTCCTCCAGCGTTGCTCGACTCAAAGCCACTCGAACTTGTCTCTCGAAGAGACCCCTTCTGAGCATGCCCTCTGTAGCCTCTCCCTCGACTCCCTTTCCTCAAAATGGCATATCCTGGATGACAACCATGATGATAACCTCGGTGACCCAAGTGAGATCCGTGATGTTGAACACTGCTCGACGCCGTGGCCGCACTCTTCCCCACCATCTGGCATCGCGACACCCCCACATAGGTCTAGGATTTGCAACCCGCACTCAAACTCCCAAGGCGCCCCCCCCCCCCCCCCCTTCTTCATGGATCTCAAATCCCTTATGGGATTCCCTTTTTTTATATATATTTTAATAATCTATTATTACTATTATTTCACTATTATGACCTTAACTTTTTAAAAAAAATTCAAAAGTTATATATATAACTAATAATATTTTAAACTTATTTTATCAATACGTTTAAAAAAGTAAAAGTTATTATTATTAAATCCTTTTATAAATCATATATATAATTATATATATTATACTTATAATGTTAAAAATTAAATTAATAATTTAAAATGTATTCTCTTGAAAAACATAATAATAATTATCATAATTGTACAAAAATATTTTTAAATTTTGAAACTTTTTTTAAAAAAATGTTAATAATATATATATATATATGATTCAAAATAACAATAATTTTTATCAAAATACCATTCATATATGTAAAATTTTAATCACTCTCTTAAAATGGTTTTATAATATATTTAAAATGTGAATAATTCTATGAAATTTTAATCCAATAGAAAATTTATAATCTAATAATTATATGTATATATCATATTTTCAAAAATATATATAAATCATATAATATATTAAAAAATTCTCTGCATAATGAAAATAGTGTTCTTTTTCAAAATAAAGTTGTTAAAATACTTTAAAATAATAATTTTTAATGTCATATATAACCTCAATATAAATTATAGTATGATTTTTATAATTATAATTCAAATATTTATATTACATTCTGTAAATAAAAAAAAATTAGATATATTCATATATTAATATAATTTATTATTTAAAATATTCTATTAAATAATTATTTGATAAGAATAAATTTAGTTTAATAAAAATAGTTATTATTTTATTGAAAAAAGTGAGATAATAATTACTTTGAAAACCGTACTAGCTAGTAGGATAATTAAAATAGAAAATTATTATAATTATATGTGAAAAAAAAAGTTTGGGGTGTCACACTCACCATTGCATATGTCTCCCCATTGCAGATGTCTCACTGTTTTGATTTCTCAGAGATGACATTTATCACTGTTGTGATTTCTCACCACAGATAATTCTCACTATTGACACTTATCACCATTTTTAATGTCTCATCATTGATACTTCTCACCATTGACACTTCTCACCATTGTGATATTTCTTACCATTGTAAAATTATCTCATGCCTTTTTCAATTTTTCATTATTTCTTTTTAATTCACCATTTTTGTTTCAAAATTTTATTTTATTGATTAATGAATTTTATATTTAATTCATTATTCTATTAAAATTCTATAATGTGTTTTAATTTTTTATTTTTTGAATCCCTAAGTCCAAAATTATATAAAATGATATGTTTATATAATTTAAATGCTTACTTGTCTCTCGCCAAACTAGTTTCGACCCTTTACCTCCTGACTGTTGACCTTCCTCCATCATCGATCAAACCAATTGAGTTGATATCCATGGATAGAGTAAAGAAACCTTCATATTCTTCTCCACATGAGTCGTGTCCTACTAAGTATCAAAAGGGTGAGTCAATTCATTCAGCTACTACTTTAAATACTCTAAATCCCAAGCTAGAAAAGAGAGTAGACGTTCGAGGGAAATAATTTCATCAGAGTGGATTATTTCAAGTAAGTATTTAGTACTTAGAGTTATATAGAACCAAGGATCGGTGGATCTCTTCTCTTACAACCATAGACATTTCCATCCTACATTAGTATACAAGTTTTACCAGTTTTTAGAGTATATATTTGAGGATAATAAAGACTGGGTGAGAACTAGAATAGATGTCCAAAAGGTTGTTTTTCATCAATATAGTGGGTTTCATGTCTTGGAATACGACATGAGGGTTTAGAAAATGACTACCAAGGAATCAATCTAAATGATAGTGATGAATTCATTTATAAATATCCCCTTCATGAGTTGACTAGAGATGGAATAGTTTGAAGAACGATTGCAACAGAGATTGATGGAGAATATAGGTTGTTTTTTAAGTTCATTAAACACATGATTTTTCCTAGAAAAGTATATTTTCTACTTTGAGATACCAATATGTTTACCTCCTATGCCTTATGAAAAGAATGGTGAATATCAATTTGTGAAGATATTTGATGCTTCACATGGTAGAGATGAGTAATCCAACCTCTAGATCAAATTATTTGATATATCTTAAGTTTATTTAAGTGATGTTGGAAGATGAAGGGTTAATTGGTAAAGATGAATAATTTTTAGTATATTGTGGTGGTTTTTGCATCACTAGGATAATCTACATAATGATGATAATAAGTTAGAATCCATGAAAAAATCAACGGGTGTTTGATGCTGAAAAATTGTATGTTGATTGTAATCATGTTAACCATCATTCAATAATAAAATACCTTTTTTATCCTGGTTTATAAATAGATTGAGTAGTTTAATATTCTAATAGTGATGAGAAAAAAAGAATTGTTATTAGTAGAAATAAAGAGGATGAATTTTCATTGGATGAATAATGTAACCCTGATTTTTTCTAGAATCCACTCCTATTACCTATAGATCACCTAGTCTGCCTAGGTCTCTCCCTAAAAGGGATAAACTATTAAAGGACGTTAAAAGGATGAAACAGAATTTTCAAGAGAAGAATAGTTCAAGATTATTTCTAAATCTGATGATGAAAATGATGATGATGTTGTCGAAGAAGATGGAGAGGAAGAAAAAGATGGAGATAATGAAGATGATGGAAAATTGAATGGCGATGAAGTGATGATGATGGATATTATTATAGACATGGTGTTCAAGTTAGGTTTGAGGATGTAGATATACTAGAGATCTAGTTGTTTACCCACATTCATCTAGTTCTAAATCAAATGAAAGTCCAAGTATAGTGGAAAAATAAATAGGAGTGGAAAAAGAAGCATCAGTTGAGGGGGAGAAATCCCTATGTCTGTAAAGTCAATAGGTGGTTTCTCCTATTGATGGAGATGATAATTTAACTATATCTGGTGATCAAAAAGTTTCAGTTTCAGTTTTTTTTTTTTTGAAAAATCCATGGATTAGTATATGAAGGTTGTTGTAGCTGTTGAGCAATCCATTACTGAGGAGATGAAATTTGACCCTACTAGTGTTGATAAGACTATTGTTGTATACAGTTAAAATGTTCAGAGATCTTTTGAACCATATATTGTAGTGAATGTTGTGGCTAAGTTCAAAGTTGTTGAATCTTCTACTGCTAAACCTCAAGATAAATCTTCTGAAGGATGGATGGACCCTGTGTTCGAGGAGTTTGATCTTTTTCATGGCTTTTCACCAAAGAATGTTGAACCTTTTTTTCAAGAAACAAGGGATACTAAGAGATAATTAGTTATATTGATTAATGTTCAAGTATATTTGGAAATATTTCCTAATTTTTTTACCAAGACTGAGCCTGCTACACCTTTTCCTACTCATGTTGCACCTATATTTCCAGTGAAAGTTGTCACCAATGGTGACCTAAATTCTTTCTATGAAAAACAATTATCAATGTTTGATGTGAAGTTGATAAACCCAATTTATTTTGTCACTAAGTTAAGTGAAAATGATGAAAGTTACTTATTTTAATTAGTGGTATAAAATATTTAACCAAATATGATGCTCTACATTTAGGAATTAGAGATTGAGAATATAAGACTTGCCAATGAGCTAGATGTAGGACCCCAGAACACCCTAAGATGGGAGGGGTGAATCAAGGTGTAAAATTTTTCATTTAAAGTGATGGATCTTGTTCCCACATTGGTAGGAACTAGTTAAACTTATATGGTGGAATAGTGTAGTAATAAAACATTCACATGTAAAGAGTAAACACAATAATTTTGGTTGGTTCACCACTAAGGGATATTCCAAGGATCAGACACTGACAGTGTGTAGGTCATACAAAAATACACTAATCTTCACTAGTTGGAAAGTACAAAAGTTTAGACATAATCATTTTGTGCCAGGAACATTGCCTTCATAAGATTTTAGGGATAGAACATTGCATCCCTCAGAAAACTTCTTTAGAATCCCCTAAGCTCACTTCCTCAGGTGAAGTCTTGGTTATTTTATTGACTTAAAGGTCTATTAAATTGATTTTCATTGAAGTATTTGTCTTTATATAGCATGAGACTCTTCTTTAATTGAATTCCTAAATTGATGCACTTGAAATCACATACCAAACAAATCAGATATTCAAAACATTCTAGAATCACACACTAGAAGTTGTATGCAACACCTTCTCTTGCATACAATATTTGGGATTGTTGCGTAAGATGGATTTTTTGAAACCATTATTTTTAGTACACATCGTATCTATATTGAAACTACACCATCAGTTTCACTTGGTTTTTTTAGACTAAAGGGACACTTTGCACGCAAGATTTTTCTAAATTATTTTTCTTCTGTTTTTTTTAGAAGTTAGTTCTTTGGTCAAAGACCAAAGCACAAAATTTATTATTAAAAAAAGGAATTACATGTGTCTAAAATATTGGATTCTTTTACAACATCTGTCATAAAGGGGTAGTAAATCAATAGGGAGGTCATCCAACCAGGTGGTGACATGGTTGACTCCCATATTTTCAAGACCATCTACCACCGTGGTTTCTTCATTAAAGGCACGGGAAATAATATAGTTTACTTCCATGAGAGAATGAAGACATTACATCCAGTGTGTTGTAAGAGGCCACACAAGGTGCATCACACCATTCCAAATAGCTTGAACGATGGTAGTCAAGTCACTTTGAATCTAGATAGTGTTCCAACCATGTTTCTTGGATAAGGAGATATCATATATGACGCTCATCATTTCAGCCTCTAGAACTGAGGAGATGCCACAAGTTCCATAGAAACATCCAAGAATCTTCCTGAAGTGATTTCCAAAAAAAGAGTCGTAACAGGAAGGACCCGGGTTTCCATTAGAAGAACCGTCGACATTAACTTTAATCCAAAATGGGAGCGGAGCTTTCCATAATAGTTCAAAAGTGTGTCTAGGATAAGTATAAATACCATTAACCCCAAGATGATTCCATATACCAAATTCATTCACTGGGTTGTTGAAAAATCCCTTTTTAATCGAAGCAGTTTCCCAAATGGCAATGAGGTTCCGCTTCTGACCTGCATTTAAACTAATTGATTAGTTATTATGAATAATAGAATTTCTATCATACCAGAGTACAAGAATAAGTTCAGAAACGGTAGTTAAGAAAAGGTTCTTGATTTGTTGGGAGGCTTCAAGATCCACATAATATTGAAGTTGAGAGTTGATTGAGTCATTAAGTAACCATCTTCACTAAAAAAGATCAAGCACATAATTCCACAGAGTAGTAGTAGTAACATAATAAAGAAAACAATGGTTAATGTCTTCATGATTTTGGTCACAAAGACATTATTTAGAGCAAATATAGATCCCAAAATACTAAAGACAATTGACAGTTGGAATCCTCTTGTGAGGAATATGCCAAATCAAAGTTAATCTCTAAGGTTTTAACCATAATTTATTAACAAAATAATCCAAATAAAATTATTTTCAGAATAAATAAATCCATGGTTGTAAAAAAAATTTGATTCAAGAATCCCATTATGAGTAGGTTACAAATTAAAAAATCATTACTGCTAGAAAAAGGGTAGTTTTCAATGACATAATTGACATTTTTAGGAAAATTAAGGTCATGAGAGCTAACAACATCCTTGATAGTATAGTTAATGTGATAAAGAAGTTGATTAGGGGAAATCATAGATATGAGAGGAGAACCATCCCATTTACCAATCCAAAAATTCATGGAAGAGTATCTGCTCACCATCCATCTAGAGTTAGACATGATGTTGTAAAAAGCATTCTTAATGGAAGTCCAAATGGAAGAGCTCGTGTAATTTAAATTTACCTTCTTCATTTTTTCAAGAAATATATTTTTAAGGAAATAAATTGATTCAAAGTTGTTATGAATAAGGTTCCAAGTAAGTCTATATTGTAAAGAATCATTAAAGAGTTTGATATTTTTTATACCGAGACAACCCTTCCCCAAATTTTTGCAATAAGTAGACCTAGGAACAATCACCGGTTTCTTTTAAAGTGTGCTTCCACTCCAAAAAAAGTTTTTGATGTATACATTAATTATTTTAAGAAGACAAGTATTCCATTTATAAATCATCAAAGAGTAGACCATTTTAGATACAATCATATATTTGACAAGAGAAATCCTTCCAGTCATGGAGAGGGTTTTTCCTTTCTATGATGAAAGTTGGTGGAGTATTTGTTCAAGATTTTTAAAAAAGTTACAAGATTTTGGTCTGCCCCAAAAAATGGGAGCACCAAGATAGGTGAAGGGAAGGGATCCTTATATAATACCTAAATCAGCAATAATATTGTATTTTCTATTATCAGGAAACCTTTTCCCAAAAAAGGTAAAGGATTTTTTCTAACTAATGATTTTAAAAAAAATCTATTCATAGTGTGAGAGGGAAAATTTGAGATTTTGGATATTCTGTTTATACCCATGTTAAAAAGGATGATATCATCGGCGTATAATAGGTGTGTGGGAACATTCAAATTCCTAGAAGCATTAATCAGATTAAGCTTGTTTTTCTCAATAAGGCAAGTGATCAATCGGCTTAAGTAATCTTCGTCAATCGCAAAAAGAATGGAAGAGATAGGGTTGCCTTGTTTGACACCTTTGGTTCATTTAAAATAACCCTTAGGAGATCCATTAACAAGGATGGCTATGTTGGCTGAGTTGAAAATAGTTTTAATTATACTGATAAAAGAATTGTTAAACCCAAAATTCCGAAGGAGCATGAAAATAAAACTCCAATACATAGTATCAAAGGCCTTCTGGATATCAAGCTTAATGGAAATATTATCACCCATGTTAGTTCTATTTAATATGTTAGTACATTTAGAGGCAATACAAATACAATCTTGAATGGACCTACCTTTAACAAAGCCAAATTGGTTCCAAGAAACTATTTTATTCATAATAGTAGAAATTATGTTTTAGATAATTTTGGTGATGATTTTATAAAGGGAATTTATTAGAGCAATGGGTCTGAATTGGTAAATTCCTACGACATTATCCACTTTGGGGGTCAAGGAGAGAAATTGGGCATTAAACCCATGAGGGAGAATACCATTAGAAAAGAAAGCACTAATTATCCTACAAACTTTAGTTTGAATGAAATCCCAAAATTACTGATAGAATCCATTATTGAAACCATCAGGTCCCGAAGCACTATCATGGTTTAAACTAAATAAAGTGTCTCTAATCTCATGATCAAGATGGATGCCAGTAAGAAAAGATTTATCCTCATCATTGACCACAACCGGGATGACATCAAGTAGAAGGTCCTTGTTAGTGGCAGGTCCATTGAAGATATTTTCAAAATAATAGACTACTTGATTATAAATTATATTATCAGTATTAAAGAGTTTTTACCCATCACTTAGGAAAGAAAGAGATCTATTATCTTTCCTAATTCTTTGAATAGAGTTATAGAATTTAGTATTTTTATCACCATATGTGAGTCATTTGGTTTAAAAAAATTCAAATGTTATCTTTAAATGTGAGAAAGGAGACAAGTTTTATATTAATATTGATTTCATGTTGTGGATCAGTGAAAAAATAGTACTAGTAGTGGTGTTTTAAAGTTGGGTAAGATCTTCTTCCAAATGAAAATTTTCATTATCAATTTTTTTGGATTTGGTACTGCACCAACCTTTAAGGATATGTTTGAGAGTTTTTAATTTAGTGGTACAAGAAAAATAATCATTGCAATGATGCATGGAAGACCAATAATTTTTAAAAATGTTAACACAATCAGGGTTAAAAGACCATATATTGTTAAATATGAAGGGGGGAAAAGGCTTCTAGTGTTTCATAGAGAGATTGAACAGGATAGTATGGTGGTCATAATTAATTTTAGGGAGGGTTATGCTAGAAATGGTGTCCCATTTATCTAGTGTTATATCATTTGTGAAAGATCTGTCCAATTTTCTAGCCACCATCCTAGTATAGTTTCTTCTATACCACATATACTTGGAACCATTAAGGTTAATTTCAACAAGGTTGTTATCATCAATAGAATATTTAAACTACCTTGAAGATATAGGGGAGTGAGTTGGTCACATTTTCTCACTTAGGGAAAGGATATCATTAAAGTCACCAACCACAAACCAATATTCATGAAAACTATTGCCTAAGTATGAAAAGTAATTCAAAAGATGTATCCTATCTTGGTATTTATTCATAGAATATATAAAATAACAATAAATATGTGAGTGGTAAATAGTAAAATCACAAGTGAACTCCTGCCCAAAAAAAAGGAAAATATTAACATTATGAAGAGTAGAGTGAGTAAAGATCCAAAGGGATTCAATGGAAGAAAAAATTTCACAAGCACCTAAAAATTTGTATACACACTCACAAAGATGAGAAAAATAAGAGGATAAATATATATTAGGTTTAGTAATTGAAAAAAAAACATTAGGATGGTGATTATTAAAAAAATATTTTCAAAACAATAAGAGTGTCAGAGTTCTCAATGCCCTGACAATTCCAAAACAAAATATTCATTAGAACCTATTTTTGGGGTTGGAACCCCCCTTTCTCTTATTCCCTGAACCATTCCTCCTGGAAGATCTTCTAAGGGATTTTTTAAGCTTGGATAGGACTTATTTCCCTACATACTCCTAGTAGCATTAGAAGAAATGTTATTAGAATCTGTATTAGCCTCATCATTTAAAGAATTCTACAATATAGCTTCTAAGGGAGAACTCAATTGTCTATTATTTAAAACATTCAAAGAGATATAAATCTAAACTGTAGACAAGTCCTTACTAGGTAGAGAAATGTCCTAGATTGAAGTGTAGTGGGTGACTTTATTGGAATCAGTGATATGTGTGTCACTACCTTTACCTGAAATGAAATTAATGGGACTCCACTTGACCACAGGATAAACAGGAATACTATCCTTTTTAGTAAGAATAGTTTGCTAAATCTCCAAATCAGCAACATTTATAGTGTCATATTCCTTAATTTTCAAGGTATAATGGGTGATATGGACCTCAAAAAGAGAGGTTTTACTAAGATTCCTCCCCCCCCCCCCCCCATTAGTTGTGCGTAGTGGGAGACTAGCACACTAGTCACCCAAATCACAAGAAGGGAGAACAGTTGCCTCGTTTTTTCCTTACTATGGTCAGAAGGTGTGTTTGAAGAGTCAAGGGATAGCTTGGATGAGTTAGTAGCCTTCATGTGTAACTCATTCAACATAATTTTTTGCTCAATTTGAGATGGTTTAATGATCTCCACAATAACAAATTTTATTCCTCAAAACAATAGTGTTATTCAGCTGCATAATCATCCTCTTCGACAAATTCTTCCTAAGATTTCTCTACATCATCCCCGTTAAGATTCAAATTCTTTGTCTTTTTCACCCATTCTTTCATTTTTACTCTTGGAGAGCTATGGTTTATCAAGGGAAACCTTTTTTCCTTATTTTATTTTCTTATTTTAGTCCATTCAAAGTCAATTGGTTGGGTGAATTTTTTCTTCACCACTCTACAGTTTAAAATAGAATGACCTATGATATTATAAAAATTGAAAAATGTGGTATTACGCTCATATTCAATTCTAAATTATGTTATATATTTATTCTCATTTAATGTGATACTTTGTGGGATCATAGAGTCTAAATTCAATTCTATCATAACTCTAGAAAAGAGTCCCAGCTCGCCATTCAATGTTCGTTGATCAATCTTAAGGGGCATGCCTATGCAAGAGGGTATTTCATTTAAAATCTTAGGGTTCAAAAATTACCAATTTAGACCATACAATCTAACCCACATTTTGGTGTTAGTGTTCCTATGGGTGTGAAAATTGAAAGCATAATCTCAATTAGAAAAAAAAAAGTAGACCAGGTTTGAGTTGACTATTTCTTATCTTCCAGACTCTATCTAATTCATCCTCATAGGTAAGCAGTATTTAAAAATATCCCTTCCCTATAGGTATGAGATTCGAGTTCAAAAAACCATAACAATGAGAAATATCATTTCTAAGATCATAGTAAGGATAGGGTTTATCACCTTTTATGTAAGAGATGTGTCCCATAACTGATAACTTACACATTTGGGTTCTTTGTTGAAGCACTTCAGGATCGGCCTCGACTGAAAATCCTCCATCGTCCAAATTTTTTCACAAATGAGGTTTTGAAGATGATATCTTGAGAAGATCTGAGCCTTTGAGAACCCCGAGGAAAGATATTCCATTGACCCTGCACGTAAGATTATCTCTGAGCAAGAAAATCCCCTTTTTATCCCTTTCCATTCCATATCCCTGATATTACTTGTGAGTATTGACAACAGACAGAAATCATACTCTATTTATAGCAAATAATAGTCTTGGTTCCATCACTGGAGTCTCTAAAGTATGTTCTTGAAGGGGTGTAGTCATCATTTTTTGCTTCTATGGATGACTTACTTGAGAAATTAGAGAAACTTACTTTAGTTTATTCCACATATACTACTATACCTGCCTCTCTTGATATATACTTGATCAGATCTGTTGTGAGAGAAGAACTCATTGGTCTTTCAAGTGTTTCACCTTCCATACCTAAGGCAACTTTGAGGACGTTTTAGCATAAAAATAATCATTATTTCATGATGATCAGGGAATACAAAAAAGATATGAGGTTTTTTAAAGATACCATAACAATATCTATCAATTATTATCTCCCAATTATATACTCTAAGAATGATATGGATGATTATTTCATGTATCTGGTAGAAAATCTAAGAATTCCACTTGAAAGTCAAGACTTTAAAGACAAATTCAATAAGTTAAAGGTTCTAACTTTAGTTCTTTTTTGTTTTATGGAAGATAAGAAATATTTCTTTAGTTCAATGGAGATAGGTGGTTCTATAACCATGGATTTCATAAATCTTATGAACCCATTTATACATGTTCATGGAACTGTTGTAGTGCATCATGAATCCATACTTGTTATAGATCATCTGAAACCTCATGTTATAGATCGAGAGTACTTTAGACTAAGAGTTACCAGAAATCCGTATGCACCTATTCCATCTTGCTTACAACCTTTCTTACTTATCTCCTAGACAAGTTGTGTAGCACCTTAGACCAATAATCATTAGAGATCCTCGTTCTTTGAACAATATTTCTGTAGATTCTCCTACTGAAACCCCAACCTCAGTTTTTGTAGCCTCATCTAACAAGGATAAGGTATAATTTATTTTGTTTCCTTCTACCCATCTTGAGAAAAGTTAGGCATTAAAATTTTTTTCTTTGATATGAATTTTGTTGATGTTTTTGTAAAAACTTTTTCTTTAAATTTTTGCAGCTAAACTTCATATGGTTTATAGTGAATGTTATCTTATTAATGTTCTATTTTTCTATAAATTTCTGATTTTATTATGAAAAATTTGATAATCCGAAAAGGGGGATAAATATTATATAGATTTTTTTTTTCTATTCCTGTAACACAGATAATAGTACTCTTTGTTTCAACTAATAACTATTTAATTCTCCTTGACAAAAAAGGGTTTTATTTTCTATTTTCTATTCTTGATTATCTCAAATACTAATTAATTTGTTTATAAATTTGGAATAATTCCATTTTTACCATAGTTTATACATATGACACCATATTCCCTTTACTTCTAAAAAACATCTTGTATAAAATACCATGATTTTTTATAATCAAAACAGGGGGAGATTGTTGGCACCTCTGTTGAGGTTGTTGACACCCTTATTTTAATGATCAAAAAATAATTTTTATTATGATAAATAATGAGTTTTGTGTTTTCTATTATAATTATATAATGTGATATAGATTTTCAAAATTTTCTTAAGTACGAGTCACCTTCAAACAATGACTCGCCACAATGATGAGTCACTACCAAGAATACTCACCATTGGGATTGATTCACCATTATAAAATATCTCACTATTACCTTAAGTCGCCACTAGAAGATAATTTTGATAAATATGGAATGTTTCACTACCATAGGATGACTCACCATCGGAGTTAAGTAACCACAAGCAAAGATTTTTGGAAAAGTACTAAATTGATTTACCTCTGAGTTGTGTCGCCACTAAAATGTATTTTTTTGCAAAGTGTGAGATGACTCACCATTGGGGATGAGTCACCACCAGAAAAAAGATGTAGATGTTTTTTAGAATCACCTACCTTTGATAAGAGTCACCACCATTCTCAAACACCGTTGATCAATCACTCCCAGATCATGACACCACCAGAGTGTGTCTCACCGCCAGACTCAGATATCTCTAGAAAGTGTCATCGCTCTAAAGACTAACCACCACTATTCCACCGTTTATTATTTTTGAATTAAATAATTCTAATAGAATTGTTATCCATACTAATGATAAAAAATATTTTAATGATTTTTTATTAAATATTTCATATTGGCATTAAATTTCATGTTATACATACAGTACGATGTGAAGAGGATCCATCGATCCTCCTTGCTGTTGATAAAAGTTGAAGTAGAATTCATTGTGTAAAGTGTCTTAGATAGAGTGCATACACCCAGACTTATAATTCATGTACATTAGTGATGAACCTTATTAAAATAACTTGAAGAGTACATGCATGTTTCACCTTTAATGCACACGATTGTGAGAGTGAACAATAACAAGCATTCAGATCCTATAACCAAAACAAAAGGATTTTATGACACTTTATTTTACATAAGATTTCAGAAAGATGACTCAATATACATTTAAAATTGGATTGAGAGAGTCACAAGCTACGTATCTTTTCAGATAGATAAACACTATTATTTCTATATCTTTTAATTTCTCTATTAGTTTATTTATCTTTAGATTACGAGCAGTATGTGTATACTATATATTTCTACCCACACATTGTATCGTGATTTAAAATGTAACATACTTAGATATCTTCTCAAATACCTTTTTACTCCATTTTCCCATGATTATTATGGAATATTTCCTTTGAGTCCTATTATCTTTTATACTACCATGATTACTATGGAAGAGATCTGGTGTGTCCTGGATAGTTGTCATGCTATTGTACACCTGATCTAGGTTATAGATCCAAAGGTCTATTTTATATAAACTTTTTATTAGCATATGATCACCAAGTGGGGAGGAATAAGTATCATCTTGAGACTATACCTCTTGTATCTGTTTTTTGTTGTGTGTTTTGTTTTCTTTAAATTTTATACTTTAAAATTGAATCTTCTTTAAACTGTAGACAAAATCACTTCTTTTATAGTTAACTATAATTAGTGTTTATATAATATTTTGATCTAGTAAATTTATTTCAAAGTTTAAAGTAATATTATATATTATTTTAACAAATATCAAAACAATATATTAGAATTATTCAAGAAGATAAAGTCTTATATTGATAAGTTATTTTGGTTAACTGAGTTGTATTTAAATTAATTGTGGAATTTTATTTCAACTTGATTTTAAAAAAAAATATTAGATACTCAATCCCCCCCCCCTCTTGATATTCTCACTCCGACCAAAAAAAACTTCTCAAATTAATTTTTGACCATATATCCATGTGGGGATTAAATAGGATAAAATGGAAGATTTGGAACTATATAAGAATGTGAGGAATGTTACTAAGTTCAAAAATGATTGTGATGTAATGATAAGGTTCCAAAATAAAGTATGTGTCTCATCAACACCAAATTTTAGACAGGAATTATTGGAAAAAATCCAATAGTTCATCATTATCTATTCATAATAGAAGTATGAATATCTATAGAGATATGAAAGAGTATTTATGGTAGTACAACATCAAAAGGGATATTGTGGAGTATGTATCAGGTTGTGTAATATATAATTTAGTTAAGGCTGAGAAATAGTAGTCTAATAGTATGTTATATAACACCTCAAAATTATAAAATAATAAAATTGAATTTGATTCTGTATGAAACATGCAACACTAATCTTAAACAACCCATGAAATATATTTCTTTAAATTTAATCTCTTTGTTAGCTTACAGAACACAAAACCCTGAGTCTAAATTGTCTGTAATATAGTATATCATTATAACTTATCCAATAAATTTTTGGGTATGAATGATACTAAAAAAATTATGAAAATTATGGTTTTCTATTGATTATAAATAAAATAATAAACATTTAAAATAAAAAATAATTTTTCTGAAAAATTATATTTTTTCTAAAAGACGATTAGTCACGCATTGCTCACATAATTTAAAATTAATTTTTAACAATTTTAGAAGATTTATTTGAAAAAAAATAACATAATATTTTGAAATATTAATATCAAAATTATCTAAGTTTAATTTTTTGGGTTTTTTCTGGAATGTTTCATTTTTTATGAATAGTGAATATGATGAATTTTAATTGAAAACCATTGTTTCATTTAAATTATTTATAAAGTTAAATTATAATTTAAATTGGTTTTAAAGTAAAATTAGTTCAATTATATATATTAATCCAATTTATATCATTTTTATAATTTTCATATTCAATTTTAATATGAAATTTTATAAACTTTTGAACATTTTCTCATTGAAAACCCATTTTCTCGTTGTGTCAATAGGATTAATTTTAAATTAAAATTTTTCAATTTCTGAGAATGGAATTTAGAAAAATGGATTCCATATTTTTAATAATAATAATTTATAATATCTAATAAGTACAAATTAATTTCTAACCAAAATAAATAGTGAAAAAAGTAAAAAATATTTACCGCGGTAAAGGTAAAAATGGGTTTATCGGGGGTTAAACTAAGAAGATAAGGGTCAAATTAACCAAAAAACTTGTCTAAATTATTTTTTTGGACATATTTAGACATTATAATGTATAATTATTGATAATAATCTATTTTTTATCCCTTTTCATTTGAATAACATGGTTATTCCTTTTTCTTTTAAAAAATTAAAAGTGTGTCACTCACCTCACTTATAAAACGCCACCCCCCCTCCTCTCTTTTTCATACCATAAAAATATTTTTTTCAATAAAAACCCAAATCAATTCTCAAATTACATAACTTTATCATATAATCATTAGTTTTGGTATAAATCCAACCTAGGAAATATTTTTTTGAAAACCTAAGAAGGTTAGGAGAAGAAGAGGTAATGTTCTTTAACATATTTTTTAATTTTATTTATTCATACACCTCCTTTAAATGTTTTAAACCCATGATTATATAATAAAATTATTATAATACATGTATTAATATATTTTTATGTCAATTTAATCACCTAAATCCTTCCCCACTTCCATAAAATGGGTTATGAAATCAACATTCGTGTGTACAACCGAATACCATCTCACAAATCGATGTCATTTGTTTTTTCATTATCACCTCTCGTAGTTGGATATAATGATGGATATAAAGTATATATATGATATTTATAATATATTTATACCAATAGTGTCATTATATCATATATACCTTTTTACTTCACATTCTGTAGGGGATACGATAATGTTGTTCATATATACGGCGGACTACCGCCTCGCGAAGCGATGTGATTCGCTTTTCAAAAAAGCTTTAAATAGAAGGAAATAATCATAAAGTTAATGAATATATGTGATATATATGAAATAATTATGATATTAATTACATATCTATTATTTTTAAGATATAATATATCATTTTATTTCTTACATTTCCACTCACTAAAAGATGATAACGCTGTTCAGGTACGTGTGGACTACCTCCTTCACGAAGCTATTTAACTCTCTATATTCATCCCCACACCATATGTAGGATATGTATAATTATATTTAAGGAAATAATATTATATTATATTATTATCATTATTTATATATAAAATATTAATTAACTACTTTCCATAATGATCATTGAAAATGGAAACATTACTCATGTGTAAGTACGGTCTACCATCTCCATGATCATAACATACTTTATTTCCCAAAATAATTTTTCATGATTATTATTAAACATATAATTGTTGAATAAATATTATAATTATTTTATTATTATTGTTTTGAATATGATTAAACTATATAATATGTGCAAGAACTAGATCCTTCATGAAAAAACATGCATGAGAAAACAAGGCAATTCACACCTGAAACAATGAAAATAATTAAACATAATTAATGAATGGGTGATAAGATGACATTAAAGGATTATATATGATATTATAAATATTAATATGGTTTTATTATATGTTAATAACATGTTTATAATCACTATACAATATTTTAAATCGTGTTCATCTAAAAGGAAGCAAGAGGTAAGGGACTTTATCTTAATTTTATTTAATTAAGGAATATTGTAATTTTATGTACTTAATTTATTTTATATGGTGTATATAATTTACCTTTTACATGTAATGTTGTGGTTAACTAATAATTAGTGTTATTTTAAGTTTCAATTTAAATTATTCAATCCAAGTTTATTTGACTTAAAAGTTACCAAGTGGTAAATAATTTCATAACTCAATTTCTTTTTATTGGGTTATATTACTTGTTGGTTGTATTTTATATTCTAAGATTATGTGTGTAATGAATTTTTTTTTATATTATATTTTATTTAAAAAAATTAAATGTGAACTTTTATTTTATATATATAATCAATTCATCAATTAATTCTCACTTCAGCGTTATGATATTTTAAAGGGTTTATTTCATAATATCATTTTAATCGATATTGTTTATACTTGATTATACATTTAAGGAAATTATTTTATTGTTTTTTAATAATCCATTTTAGTTTTTTATGTATTGGTTATCCATTAACTTTTTCAATTAATAATACCATCTTTCCACACTTTGGTACTTAAAAATATTGGTAAAATATTTTAATAAAATCCAACTTTATTTCTCTCTTTGCTCAAAAATTCTCTTCCAAAACAATGTTTTCTTAAAAAATTAAAAATGATTTTTACCCTTTTAAAAATTATTTATGAAATAAATTTTTACCCCATTTAAATTTTTATACATTTTTTAAAGGAATCTTCATTTATTTTTCAAAACAAGGCCTCTTTTTCTTTTACTGAAAAAGTGGAAGGAATATTTGTTTTAACCAACTTGGAATGTATGAAATTTAATAACATCATGGCCACTCCATGTTTTAAAACATAATTTATAAATTTCAAATTTTATTTTCAAAGAAAATAGTTTTCAAAAAAAATTTGTACTTTTAGTTTTAAATTTTCATTTTCAAAATGAAAAGTATATTTTCCTCAATATTGTTTCTTAAAGATATTTCATATGTCACTTGTATTCATAAATTATAAACCCCTTTATCTTATATGTAATACTATGGGGATATATTGTATTATGACCATAATTATTCTTCTCCTAGGTGGTCTATGATTATTTTGAGTAAGGATAGTATTGAAATCCACTTCCCTGATTCATTTTTGTAGTCATTAAATTTCCCCTAAATTATTCACTTTCATGTGATCATTGGATATTAAATTTTCCCTAAATATATATATTATTTATTAGGGATATTTTTATTTCTTAAACTATATATCATTTCTATATATGGTGTTCTACATTGAAAGTTATTTGTTTATCTAAGAAAATATTGATAAGTCTTTATTTATTACACAATTTAGATATTTTATGATAAGTTGTATTATTCCTGAATTAAATTGAACATTCAATATAGGAGGAATTATTTTAACATGCAGTAATAGGTGGGGCCTAGAATTATATAGCCCCATAATGCTTCGACGGGTCTCATGAGACAAATTAATTGTCCAAATTAAAAGGTTTTGCGCTTTAAACTATCTTATGAAAGGTCTTGAAGGTAGAGGTATCATTATGCTTGAGATCATGACATCCAATAATTAAGAATTTTCTTCATTAAGAATATAATTATTATTATCCATGATATATTAACAATGATATTATCTCTTGATGCATTTCATTATTAATTTGTTTATTAAATGAAATGTGTTTTACTAATTTAACTTGTTATATTAATTATTCCTTATCTTATCATGATAGTCGCATTTTTTAATTGGAATGAATGTTTAGTTATTTACCTTTCCATGTTAATTATTATTATTGATTCAAGATATATTCAATTATACTTAACCCTTACTGATCATTTGATCTCACCCTTTTTTTCTTTCCCGGGGATATGAATAAGTGTTATTGGAATGAGTTAAAGGATTCCAAATGTTATCCATTTATATTTTTTTATATCCCTATGTAAAATGGGTATAATGTATGTATCTTGTTAACCAATACTACTAAACAATTTAGTCCTATAGGATATAATTCCATGTATCTTATGCTAATGTAATAAAATAGGCATCGGATCTGGGTTACTACAGTCAGGGTCCTTAGAGTTAGTATCAGAGGAATTTTTGTAAAAACATTAGGAACTAGATTTAGGAAAACATATATATTAATTATAACCCTATCATATACTTTTAGGATAATTATATAAGAATATATTAAATTCTTTATAAAGAAGAGACTATGGGGGGGTTTCTTGACAATACATCCCTATATAGAGACTATAAGTGGATGTGGTTCTAGAATAGTTATGCCTAGGTGTAGTAGCTCTGAATAGGATGCATTAGCTCGGACTCGATCATCACCTAGTGTATGAAAACAGGTCTTACTGTGTACATGGTTGGGCACTCCCTAGGAATATTCTTAGGATAATTCAAATTTTCTTTACCAACCATTATGAAGTATTTGAATAGATTATGAAAATGAATGAACTAGGTTAAACCTAAGGTGTCTTATTTTTAAAATAATGTGTCTTGATTTAGACATCATATAAATTATTCAATGTTTTTTCCACTATGATTATTGTTGCTCACACTATGATTTTTGGTTTTAGTCAATGGTCGGAACTTGAAGGAATCATGTTAACATTGAATATGAAGAAAAAGGTAGTGACTATGAGAAACCAAATGGGGTTGTTATATGATTGAATGATATTATGGTTATGCCTAATCAGTTATCCCATAATATCATTTCGAACTTATACCTTAACCAACTCCCAGACTTTCCAAATAAGATAAGGATGGACTTCTCTAAGAGCTTGAGTGATGAAGACCATGGAGAAAATAAGGAAAGATTTTATTCATGCCAGAAATGTGTAAGGAGACACCTAGGAAAGGGTCTCAATGGAATAGTAAAATTATTTACATGTTGAAAGAAATGTCATAAAGCGAATAATTACCAAGGATAAATGAATAGAACATTGGAAGGAAATAAATCTCATCATAGGGATGAATTTATTATTCATTGTCTTAAATGTGGGTAACCTAGTAATTATCTAAGTCAATACCCACTTATAAAGGTTAAACCCTAGACCAAGGAAGTACCTATGTGGAAATAAAATAGATGGAGTATTTATGTATTGGGGTTCAAGAATTAAATTGTATAATTGTTTTTTACCAATGTTATTTTGGTGATAATAATTATGAAACATCTAAGTATTGTGTTAAATTTTATTCACATATATGTCTTCATTAACTTAAGTGTTAGGGATACCATAATAGGTTTATAAGTTTAAGGTTTATTATAGGTGAAAAGTCTTAAACACCAATTTTAAAAATCATTCAGTAAGAATATAACTTGAAAAAGGATATTTTTGGAAATTATTTATGGGAATACAACCCATTGGTTTATTATATGAAAATTTTATTTGAGGAAGAATGTATTTGTATTTTGGTCTTAAGATTGAATGTATAGGGAACTATTACGGTTTACCATATATTTTATGTTTTATTGATTATGGTTCATCAAAAAATTTTAATTTTAAAAGAATTATATTAATATAGTTTTAAAAAATATACAACCTACATGCAGGGAGACAACCTATCGCATCCAAAAAGGTCATAGGGATTAAACCCAAAACTAAAGTATGATAAGGGTTTAACACCTCCTATTGTACTATGTGATTTATTAGTTAATATGCCATTATTTAAATTATTTGACAAATAAATATTAATAATGAATTAGTGGTGTTATTGTTGAGGTTTATAGATTAATATATTATATTGGATGAATTATGCTAACCATATTGGTTTTGTAAAATAGTCAGTAATAGATAGAATGAATTTTTACTCTTTTATAGATATTATAATCTATAAAAATTGAATTGTAGTGACTAAGGAAAAATAAAAATCATTTTTGGATATTCATTTATTATAGTGAGGTATGAATTGTAAATTGATCAAATCACAACCAAAGGATGAAATTATTCTTATAAAATAGAAACATATCAAGTAAGTACATTTCCTTATATTCTTAGATGGTAAAATAATTAATCAACTTCAGTGAAAGGATATTGAAAAAAATTAATCCCATTGCATTTTTATTCAATGAATCAAATGGTCTTTTAATTCATCATAGATTTATGGTTTTGAGTTCCATATCATTTCATTGATCATTCACTTGTGATTAATGACCTCTCTCATTATCTATAATGATATATGCTTTTATTCTATATATCCACTTTCCAAAAATGTTCTCTAACTTAGAAACCAAGTTATGTTACCTTTTTACTTCCCTTTCCCTCTTATTAAGAAGATTTTTTATTAACCCATTTTATGATGTCAGAATTCAAGAAAGGAATTTTTAAAAACAAACCCTTAATTTCTTAGCGTAAGATCAAATTATGACGACGTGATTTATTTAAGGTGGGGAGAATGTAACATCGAAAAATTAAATAATAATAATTTATTTTATAGAATATTTGATATGAAAAATCTATCTTAAACAGCATAAAAAATATATTTCTTTAAATTTCATCTCTTCAATAGCTTATGGAACACACAACCCTGAGTATAAATAAATCGTAATATAGTATACCATTATAACGTAGCTATTAAATTGGTGAGTATGAATAGTAATAACTAAATTATGAAAATTATGGTTACCTATTGATTAAAAATAAAATAAGAATCATTGAAAATAAAAATAAATATTTTCTGAAAAATTATATTTTTCTAAAAGAGAGTTAGTCGTTCTTTGCGCACATATTTTAAAATTTATTTTTTTCCTCTTTTATTAAATTTATTTGAAAAAATAAAATTAATTTTTGAAATCATCATATAAAAGTTATCTTAGGTTTAATTTTTTGAATTTTTCTAAAATGTTTCATTTTTTTTAATGAATAGTGAAAATACTGAATTTTAATTAAAAACTACCTTTTTTTAAATTATATATAAAGTTAAATTATATTTTAAGTTGGTTTTAAAGTAAAACTAGTTCAATTAAATATATATATATATATATATATATATATATATATTAATCTAACTTATAACATTTTTATAATTTTCATACTAAATTTTAATATAAAAACTTTGTAAACTTTTGAAGATTTTCTATTTAAAAACATGCTTTCTCATCACGTCTGCATTATTAATTTTAAATTAAATTTTTTCACTTATGTGAATTTAATATGGAAAAAAGGATTTAAAATGTTTAATAATCAAAAATTAAATAATATAATATGTTCAAATTAATTTTTTACCCAAATGAATAGTGAAAATGGTAAAAACATTATTTACCATAGTTAAGGTAAAAATGGGTTTATCGTGGGATAAAGTTTGAATATAAGCGTTAAATAGACCTAAAAACTTTTATATAATCTATTTTATATAAATATTTACACCTTATAATGTATAATTATTTATAATACCCCATTTTGGACACTTTTGGAAAGTGAAAAATGCGTATAAACCTTTTTCTTTTCAAAAATTACAAGTCTTCCACTCACATCACTTATAAAAGGCCACCCCCTCTTCTTTCTTAATAACACCTTAAAACATTTTGTTTAAGACAATAAAGGCCCAAATAACTTCCTAAATTACATCCTATAATCTTTTAATTCTTATTTTTTCATAAATACAACCTAAAAAGGATTTTCGTGTAAACCTAAGGAGGTTAATCGAAGAAGAGATAACATTCTTTAACAAGCATTTTTTTTATTTTTTATTTCACATTATTTAATTATTATAAAACCATGATGATATAAAATAATAATTATATTACACATATTGATATGTTTTTAGGTTAATATCATGACCCACAACCATCCTCACATCCATCAAATGGGTTACAAAATCATCATTTACATGTACGGCGGGCGAGCACCTCACGAACTGATGTCATTTGTTTTTTCATAGCCACCTATCATGGTAGGATAATATGATGGATATAGAGTATATATATTATATTTATAAAATAATTATACATTTATATTCTTTATATCATATATATACATTTTTAATTTCTATTTTACAATGGATATGATAATGTCACTCGTGTGTATGGCAGACTACTGCCTCGCGAAGCGATGTGATTAATTTTTCACTAACACTTAACTTGGAATACAATAAGTATAAATTTAATGAATATGTGTGATATAAATGAGATAATTATGATATTAATTACATATTTATATTTCTTTATAGATAATATATCATTTTATTTTTTACCTGTTCACTCACAGAAATATGATAGTGTCGTTTCTTGTACGTGTGGACTACCACCTTCATGAAGTGATGTGACTCTATATTTTCATAATAAACCCACATAGATGATTTTTATAATTATATTTAAGTAAAAAATATGATATTATGATCATTATATAAAGATAAAATATCACTTATATACTTTCCATAATGATAGTTGAAAAATGGAAATGTTACTCATGCGTATGTAAGGTATACCATCTTCATGAACGTAATGTACTTAATTTATAAAATAAATATTTCATGATTGATCATAAAAGTATGATTAATGTATATATATGATAATTATGTTATTAATATTATTATATAGGTTATGAAACTATATATTATGTGCAAGAATCAGATCTTCCATGGTAAAACACGCATGAAAAAACAAGGCAATTAACACTCGAAAGAAAGGAAATAATGAAAAATTATTAATGTAAAGGATATAATATATTATAAAAGGATCATATATGATATTATAAATATTAATATGGTTCTTTTATAATTTAATAACATGTTTAAAACCATTATATAGTATCTTAAATCATGTTTAACCAAAAGGAAGTGTGAAGTAAGGGACATCGTCTCAATTTCCCTTCATTGAGGCATATTGGAATGTTATGAACCGAATTTCATTTATATGTTGTATATACTGAAAATTTTACAATTAATATCATTATTAATTAATAATTCATGGTATTTTAATTTTCAATTTTAATTATTTCATCCAAAGGTATTTTAATTAAAAGTTACCAAGTGGTAAAGAATATCATAGCTCAATTTCTTTACATTGGGGTATATTACTTCCTGGTTGTCTTTGATATTAAAAGATTATGTGTGTAATGAATATTAATTATATTATGTTTTATATCCACTTATTTTATTTGGATTTAAATCTGATACACATAATTTATTTATTGATTAATTCTCACTTAAACATTATGATCATTGCAAGGGTTTATTTCAAAATCTCATTTTAATCAAGATTTTTTATAATTGAATTTAAATTGAATAAATTATTTGATAATTATTTAATAAACCATTTAAATTTATTCTAATCTGGTTATTCATGAAATTTTTCAAGTAATAGTACCATTTTTCTAGTCTTTGTTACTTTAAATGATTGAGAAAATGTTTTAATAAAATCTGACTTCATTTCTATCTTTTGTAGGAAACACTTTTTCTTCCAAAACCATGTTATCTAAAAATGTTTTAAAAATGTTCTTAACCTTTCTCAAAATTATTTATTAAATACATTTTTACCCATTTTTACTTTTTACAAAAAGTTTTTAAAGTAATATTCATATCATTTTTAGTACAATGATCATTTGGATTTTACCAAAAAACTGAAAGGAAACTTTCTTTTAACCTACATAGCATGTATATAATTTTCATAGATCATGATCATCCCATTTTCTAAAAAATTATTTATAAGTTTCAATGGTAATTTTCAAAAAAAATTAAAATTTATTGCGTACTTTAGTTTTAAAAGTTGATTTTCAAAATGAAAAAGATATTTTCTTCAAGAATGTTTTTTAAAGATATTTTTTTATTATTTTTCTTCATAAATAATTAAAACCCATTATTTTACATATAATTATATGGGTATATGTTGTATTGATATCATCCTTATTCTTCCTCTAAATGGTT
Organism: Viscum album; assembly: GCA_963277665.1. Taxonomy (NCBI): domain Eukaryota; kingdom Viridiplantae; phylum Streptophyta; class Magnoliopsida; order Santalales; family Viscaceae; genus Viscum; species Viscum album. The sequence continues at coordinate 1,106,431,265 of OY728137.1, forward strand.
TTTTATTATTTTTACAGTAGATGGTATTGACATTCACTTCCTTGATTTATTTTTGTAGTAAATGACTTTCCCCTAAATTATTCACATTCCTATGAACATTGGACATTAAATTTCCCCCAAATATCTACACTATTTATTATAGATATATTTATTTCTTAAAACATGTATCATTTATACATATGGTGTTCTACATTTAAAGTTATTTTTTTATCGTGGGAAATATTGATAAACCTATATTATTTTCTCAATTAAAATATTTTATGATAAGGAACATTGTTCATAAATTAAATCAAATATTAAATATATGAGGAATTATTTGTACATGCAATGATTTGTGGGGCCCGAAATTTCAAATCCCCTAGATGTATCGAAAGGTCTCTTGAGACAAATTAGATAGCCAAATTAAATGGATTTCTACCTATAGTTTTAAAACATTTTGTGAAAGTTCTTGATGGTGGAGCTATCATGATGACTAAGATCATGAAATCAAATAATTAAGAATTTAATTTATTGAGAGTTTAGGTATTATTATCCATGATATTTTCATAATGATATTATCTCTGGATGCATTTCATTCTTAGTTTATTGATTAGATAGAATTTTTTTAGTTATTTACCATTCCATATATATTATTACTTTTCTTATCACGATAGTCACATTATTTTAATGACATGTAGGTTCAGTTATTTACCTTTCTATGTGGGTTATTCTTATTGATTCATGAAAAATATCACTATACTTAACCCTTAATAAATATTTTAGCTCACCCTTATTTTTTTTCCTTTCCTTGGGATATGAAGAAGAATTCTTAGAATGAGTTCAAGGATGCCAAATGTTTTTCATTACTATGATTTTTATTTTATATACCTAGGTAAAATAGGTATCATGTATGAACTACTAAGAATAAGACCTTTAACAATGATAAAATAGTTATTTGTCAGTGAAAAAGAAAATAACATTAATAGTGTAATTGAAAACTCTACGCTTTCATTAGCGCTGATAAAGGGTTGTACTAATGTAGTGTGCTGTAAAAATTACAGCACACTACAGCATAAAAAATAGAAAATAAAATAAAAATGCAGTAGAAAATATAGGAGAAAATATATAATTTAATTGAAATAAAATTTATAACACAAGTAAAATAAAAAACACAATATTATAGACTTTTCAAATATTGGTTTGTACATTTACATGAGTAAATAAAAATTGTCACAGACATTCAAAAAAATCAATGTTCATTTGTCTTTGGACCCTGACCCTGATCATTATATTAGTTTCTAAAAAACCACCCATGCTTTAGTAAAATAATCCTCCTGTATGATTAAATAATTCCTTTTTTAGTAATACTATAAAGAAATAAATGAAACCCAAAGTGTCAATTTTAAACTAAAAACATACACTTTGAGCCATATTAGGAACATCATTCATCAGATTGATTTATGTTTTATTCTTATACCTCACACCATTTATTGTTTTCTTAAAATAAGGTACTATTGAATTGGATATCATCTGTGGTGATAAAAAACTAACTATGGATGGGATCCAATTCAAGAGGACTTTCTTTTTTCAAAAAATTCCTCAAACTATCACATCATTTCTTGTTCTTCTGAAAGAATTATCTCTATGAAAATTAACTAAATATGTATAATAAAAAATAATAATGCAATTAATTAAGTAATAGTATATAAAATGACAAGAAAAAAATATGAGTTCATTTTCTGGATTTTTTCTATTTTATGTGTGTTTTAAAGTAAAATTGAACTCATGTTTAAAACATGTATTTCAAGTCATATCGACCACATCATATGTCGAATTTATGTGAGGTCAAATACTTTACATAAAAAATTAATTGTGGATTGTTTTCCTAAATTTTGAAAACAATCAGACCTATTTTTTCAGTTTTGTCAATTTTGTGTGTGTTTTAAACAAAACTGGCACTTTTGTATTGAAAACATGGACTTTAAGTCATATTGACTACAGCATCTACCAGATTTATGGGTGGTAAATTCCTATACATGAAAAATTAATAATGGGTAATTTTCCTAGAGTTTTAAAACAATATGAGTTTTTTATATTTGTTTTGGATATTTTATGTGTGTTTTAAACTAAAATGGAACTTTTGTGTTGAAAACATGCACTTTAAGACATATCAACAACATCATGTGTCATATTGATGTGAGGTCAATTACTACATGTGAAAAATTAATTATGGATAATTTTCATAAATTTTGAAAATAATCTAAGCTTTTTTTATCAGCTTTGGCTATTTGATGTGTTCTTTAAACTAAAATGGCACATTTATATTGAAAACAGGGACTTTGATTCATATCGACCACATTGTGTGTCAGATTGATGAGTGGTAAATTCATATATGTGAAAAATAAATTATGGATCATTTTTATAAAGTTTGAAAACAATCCAAGCTAATTTCATCAATTTTGTCTATTTGATGTGTGATTTAAACTAATAAGGATTTTATATTAAAACCCTGAACTTCGAGTCATATCGACCACATAGTGTGTTGAATTGATGTGAGGTAAATTCCTAAATGTGAGAATTTAATTATAGATCGTTTTCCTAATAATTAAAAACAATCCAATCTTGTTTTATTGTTTTTTTCTATTTGATGTTTGTTTTAAACTAAAATGGAATTTTTGTATTGAAAACATGCACTTCGAGTTATATCGAGCACATCGTGTGTAATGACCAAAAAAAATTATCAATGGAAATTCCCTTATTATAGTTATTTCATATAGTATAAATCACATGAGATCACTTAGAGAACTCAATAAAAAATTTATAAATAAATAATTAATGGTATAATAGGTATTTCTAGAAGTTAAGGAACCTATAGGAGTGGAATAGTAACTTGACCTTTGGAATAGTAATATGGCCCTAATGAATAGTAAACTGACCAATAGAATAGTAACCTCACCCATGAAATTATGAATAAAATTTAATCATATTATAAATGGTAATATGATATAATTATAACATAGTATAAGTAAACAAATGTTTTAGAAATTATTAATTAAGTGTTGGTATTTTTGTAAGTTGTAAATATTTAATTATAATTTTATAATTAATATAATTATTTAAACAAATTTTTATTTTCATAAAATGTATTTATAAATTTATTTTCTTATGATTATAGGATAATTCTATGATACCCTAATTATTTTTTCAACATGTTATAAAATCAGTTATAAATTTAAAATCGATATTTTCCCAGTAAATGGTTATTTTAATTAAAAATTAAATTTTTTATATTTAGAAAATTATTTTCATAAAATGGAGTTTATTTTTGAATTATACACACTGAAAAAGGGTTCGAGTTCATTTTTGGTATTTTTTTGAAATACTTGAATTTTTAGTGAATAATAAAATATGATAATTTACAATAAAAGCTAAATACATGAATTATTGATTCATAGATTTTTTATTCCTGATTTATCCCAAAATATAAAACTCTCATTAATTATTTTAATATATTTAGTGATAATTCTCCAACTATTCATAGTCTTAAGCCAAAATAATAAACTAATGAATAAAATAATGGGAAAATGCCCTTATCCTCCCCTATAAATACTACCCCTCACCACATCTTATCCTCATACCATTCAAGTTTTGATACTTAACCAAATTCTACCCAAATATCTTCCCAAGATCCTTCCCCACATCCAGGAGGCTCTAGTTTCAACAAAACACCAAAAGGACTTTTTGTTTTCTTAGTTGATTCACTATATTATCTTGATCTGAACTTCTATTCCCCCATATTTTTATCCATTTATAAAAACATACATAAATTCAAACATTTATTCATCAAAAATTAAATTCATTTGAAAAATATTTATATGGACATACCACATATATCTTTATATTATTAAAGATGCATGATACAAAAGTTCCAATAGCATTATTAGCCATTGTAATATCTAGATCATCAAGTGGAATACGAAACTCAGTGACCAGATCTTGGGATACTTTAATACCCATTATCATGTGATATTTTGGGAGTTATTTTTTATATAGAATGTCACCAGAGATATTATACACCATACCCTTTACAATAAGGCGGTGTATAGGTGTTAACAGATAGAAATCATATACAACTTTAGTCTACAAAATTTTAGTAATATGAAGTTATCGAAAGATGTTTGACTCACATTTAAGATAAAGAGTAATGCCAAAATTTATTAACTAGATTAAGGTATGTGATTGAAGAGAATTACTATCCTAATATAAATTGGGGTGATTTGGTTGTTCATGTAATGATCTTTGTTCCACTAACAGTTTTCTTTGATCATTTCACATACATTGGTCTTCCAAACCAAACTAGACAATAATATCTTATAAGGAATATATTTTCACCTAAAATCCTTTCAACATCTGATATGTATCTTCTTGTGGTTTTATATTCTCAGGATATATTCGAAGAGACACTCCAAAACCTACACCTCTAATGTGACCATATTGTTCTAGCTTATTCAAATATACTAAAAATAGTTTTTTCAGGTAGAGTCAATGTCGATTCATGTGTCTAAACTGTATAAAAAATATAGATATAAATAGATATTTTTATATAATACTATAATAAAGAATAGTGAGTTATTATTATTTCATACTTACACATGTTTCCCATACTTCTTTTGGGTTTTCATCAGCTAGTTTACCCTCCTTATTTACATGGTCCACCTTCCATAGAACATGATGTGGGATGGAAGTGGATTCTAATTTTGATTCATCAGTATTAATATAAATAAAGGAAAATATGTTTCTTCATATCATATAAAACTTTTATAGTTTATTTAAAATAGATACCATTTTCTTCTCTAGTCAAGCATACCCAATCCTTTCTTTGAGATATTGGTACATTGGTTTTGATGCATGTTGTTTATTTTTAGTACTCCTTTACTATTTCATAAATTAACAATTTTGAATAAAAATGGATAAAATAAATAATGTAAAATAATATATTATCAACTACAATGAACCTGAAATTATATCTTATCATGAAAACTAATAAAATCATTCCAGGTTTCCTTCTTATAATGTGTGCATAAGTAACTGGTGGGTGGGGTTTTAGTTTCCTCTTATCATCACTAAGGTGAAACATATAAAGAAGTGTTCGGAATACCCTATGGTATTTTCTAGTATCCATTAAGATATATTTATTATGGAAATAATCTAAAATAAAGGAAATATATAATAGATAATAAAAATTAAACCAACATTTATTTATATAATTTTTCTATAAAATAAAGAAAGTATATTGTAGCATTACCTTAATATCTTCCCAAAGGGTTTCCTTCATTACAGGTTCTAAATGGTTCCATGAATCTATATCAATCGGCACATCCATACTCATTGGGACCACAACATAACTAATGAACATTGACTTTTGCGGTCAATGGGTCGGTCGTGTTGATTCCATCCAACCACAAATTTTATACCCTTAATTATTTCTTTGATAATTTTAGTCAACACTATAATGATACCTCATTGTTGTTATTTTTGATCAACATAGTGTTGATCCCCTAATAATTCTATTGTTTTAGCATCAACTGAATTTTGTTCCCTAATATTGGTAACATTTTCATGTGCAAAAGTCAATGTCTTCATGAGTAGTCAAACTTTAAATTTAGATTATGTAAATACAATAGAGAACACATAAAATTATGAGGAAAATCAAAGTATATTAAAAAAATTAATATACTCATTTAACCCCCTTTATTTTCTTTAAAGGTTGAAGGGATTTGGACCCTCTATCAAGATTCAAAATCCCCTATTTGTGGTCCCCTATAATATACAATACATTGTCAACATTGGAACTTCTATGAAATGATTTTGATCTCCCATTGAAAGGGTTGTCCTCAATTGAATTTTCATCTCATCCAATAGTTGATTTAGTCACGAGAAAGACAATTGAACTATTCTTATTTTTTTAATATGATACATAAAACACCTACACTTATTTTGATTCCATTATGAATAGATCATCATTTTCCCCTTCCATGCTGAAATTCACCTCCATGAAACCCATTTCATCAACATTCACCATGATTATGTTTTAGGACCATTTTTAATATTAAATCAGTACTTGAAATGTTATATAATCCAACTTATATATCTATTCAATGATGAAAAAATATGACATATTCGCATAAATTTTATATTTATCCTTGTAACTATATATGTGCATCACTTCTTCCATAAGAGTAACTTTACTATTTTGCATCGTACTATAATCACCGTGTTCTTTTTTATAGAACATAAAACCATTAATTACAAAAATAGTGTTATATTTAACATTTTCATTTGGTCCCATGGATATCCATTGAAGTTGTTAAGAAATTGAATTTGTATTTTTAGATAAATCCTTATAAATATGATCATGGAACCGTCCTATAAACTATTGATTTTGTGTATTCGATATCCATACTTATTCCCTTAATAGATTAAAATTTATAATAATTTATTTATGGTATTAAATATATGGATTTATATATTAACAACTATGTAAAATGTAATGTGATATTTCTACTTCTCTATGACGGTAATTTTAACAATATCTCTTTCAAAAATCCCTTCACTCATAAGGTTTCCTTTATGATAAGACTTTGGGAGGTAAATGAAATCAACTTCTGATAGGTAATTGGTACAAAATTCAATATCTTCTTTGAAAATATATTACTCTTAAATACAATCTCTTGAATGACTTTGATTCATGATTTACCATTTAAAAATATTCATATACCATTCAATGTGGTAAATCCCTAGATAATGGATAGGATCACATAGTTTAATCTCTCTAACCAAGTGAACCATTAGGTGGATAATTATATCATAGAATTATGGTGGGAAGAACATCTCTAATTCACATAATATTAATACTAACTCATTATTCATGATTAGAAACTTCCCTGGGTTTATAAATTTACTACATATGGCTTTGAAAAAAAGCATATTTGAGTTAATTTATGTCACACATTTTTAGGCAGAATGAATTGTAAAGTGATAAGAATCAAATATTGAATAAAATTTTGGAATTAAAATTATTTTATTACCTATATATTTAAATTATTTATTGACATGACATTATTGATATTTTATTAATATACCTCTATAACTTTTACACCTTTAAGGAAAATGAAAATTTTCAATTTTTCTTGTCTGGATGTAGTTTAAGCTACTGGAGGAAGAAACTTTTAACTTTTACCCTTCACCAATGAAAACTCTTCCCTTATCCCCATGTCAATAATATCCAACCTATACTTTATTCCATATTTTATTTTTATAGGAACATTTAGTAACATACCAATAACACTATTAAATACATTTTTGTCTACACGCATGACATCATGAAAATGTCTAGCATATAAACAAATCCAATATTATAACTCAAATAAAATCAATCACTTTTTCCAACCTAATTTCATACATTTTTTCAAAAATGTTTTATTGAAAACAGTGTCAATAACTTTTACTTTATTGAATAGTTGATCAGCTGTTAGTGGAGATGGTGTTGTACCATGTTCGTTATCCCCATTTAATGTTATATTCCATGATCGGTATTTATGTTATTGAGGTAAAAATTTATATTGTCCTAAAAAACATTCTTTGATGAATGTTTCAACAAAACTGGTTGTATGCATTAATCAAAAAATGGGACACCCTAACATTCATTCAATTATATAGCCTGAAATATTTCTATAAACAGAAAATTTACTTATCAACCCATAAAACATGGACCATAATGTGAATTATTCACTTATATGAGCATAATACATTATAACACATGTATCCCACATCAATTTTAGATCCTCTATCAAGGTAGAGAAATAGATATCAATATCATTACTGGGTTTTTTTGGTCTATATATAAGTAGAGACAATATAATTTATTTACACTTCATGCATAATCATGGTGAAAAGTTGTAATTTAACAACATAATTGGTCTTTTACTATGAGTAATACTTTGTACACAAAAAATATTTATTCCATCTGTATATAATGCATGACATAAGTTTATTGGATCATGCCTAAATTCAAGATACTCATAATCAATTTTCTTCCACTAAAGATAATCTACTAGATGGTGTAGTTTCCCATATTTAATTCCTATATCTGTGTGCCATATCAATTGTCTTACAATTTCCAGACATCGATATAGTTTTATAAAATATGGAATGATAGGAAAGTATTATACATCTATCAAAGGACTTGATTCATCATCCATGTATCGATCCACTCCACACTTAGGGAATTTTTTTAGTGATTTTTGGTCCTTGAGAAACAATATAAAATCATTTGATAAAGAATATATTTTATAGAGATAATTTCCATTGAATATATCATTTGTTTAGTGTCATATGTTCGGAAAGTAAGTTTATTTTCTTCTGGTATAATGTCTTTCAGGAAACCAAGTAGTTCTATAAAACTGGTGTCACTCCATCCATTGTAATTTTTCAAATTATATAACTTCAATATAGCTAATAATTTTTTTATTTAGTACAATCAGTATAAATGGTCTATTAGCACATCTATTTAATTTCTCAAACAACTTTGTATAATCCTGAAGGTCATCTTAAATTTCCATTATCTTTTCTTCCATATGATATTCATTGTAATTTAGACTAGTATTCATGTCAAATGGTATATAAACCATAGTGCCATCATAGTTGGTGTACACATTCAATTTTTCCCATGTTTAGTCAAAAATTTATAGCTTTGATATATTCTGTAACAAATCAAATGTTCTTCCAACTCATTCAGAATAATTTTTCTTGAATAATAACAATGTAAACACAAACAAAGGATTTTTGAAGGGTAATATACATTCCCTATTGTGAACTTGATGAACTCATTAACTCTCTACTTATACTATTTTGACATATGATTATCATACATGGATTTTTATTCATATTCATCCTATTAGGTTCATAAAATATTCATTTTTTACAAAAAAAATAAATAAATACACATAATATATTATTAATCAAAGGAGAAAGCTATAGATGATTCTACTATGTGGAACCCAACATTTGAAAGGTTATTAATTTTTATTCTTGAAAATTGGTCATTTTACACATGAGTGACATAAAAACAAACAACATTGGGCAAATATGTAGTTGTTGTTCTAGATTCTTGATTTGATGTTATGTGGGAAAATAAGGTGGTAATAAATATGTAGGTAAAACTTTATTTATTATTGGATGGTACAATTCCCTTTTAAATTATTGTTCTCACTTATCATTTAATTGTGACCTGGAATTCTAACTTTGTGTAAAAATTTCTTTCCTTGGAACATACAAGGTCATGTATTCACTGGATTTTGACATAGGATCAATAAGGTTGGAATTTCAGGAAATTAATGGATGAAGATATTATTGAATATTTAAGTGAAGTTGGATTCCATGTTACTCTCTTTTTATGTAGATTATTCATGAATATGTATTCAAGGAATATCAAAAAATATCTTTATACTATAACTCATGGATGAACCCATATTTAAAAAATAGCAAAGTTATCAATCTTAGGTATATTTAATATATCATAAAATACTCAAAACCTCTATTAAATATCCATAAAACACCAAATATACTTTCCATTAATAAACATTCCAAAAGAATCAGTTAGCATGGATTACACATCATTGAGAACCAAACCATTTTGATTCTACCTCGAACAATGACAGAGATCACTATAATCTATCTCTTACTTCTAGTAGTCAAAACCTTCATAGGTATATCCAAAATAGTAAAGTCATTATTAATAAATTACATACCAAATATACAGTTAGGGGATATTATAATAAACTTTATAAAATTATTACACTATCATTTAATCATGTATGTGTCTGAGATAAATGTGTTTTAAATTATAACTTTTTAGGGTGACACTCAAACCATTCCTAATGATACACATTAGATCAAAATAATAATAATATTGTGTAAATGGATTCTATGTTAAAAAGAATTATAGTTTATATAAAAAAATTAATAAGGAATAATAATATAAAATTAATTCATAGAATATGGATAATGATATTAAAAAATTAATAAAATCACTAATAAATAAATAAGAAGACCCCCTTTATTAACTAATCTTGAAATACACTTTCCACCAATATCAAAAGAAAATTGAGTCTGTAATGAAACCATATTTCATTAAATTTTTTGGTTTCCTAAAAAGAAATCAATATTTAAATATAGTACTCTAATATTCACTAAAAATAAAATACACAAGGTAATGACATGTTTTAAAAAGTCATTGTGGTTTTAATACATGGTATTATGAGGGATACTTGGAAGAAAATGGGTAGAATTGTTTAATTTTAATCCATCAGAGTAGGAGGGATACTTGAAATATGGATCTCATTACCAGTTGTGCACCTCAAAAACACTTCCTACCTATCATTTATAGTCTCCACATTACATGATAAGTGGGAAGTGTTTTGCAGTGCAAATATAGGATCACCATGAAATCAAAGTGAGAAATAATGATGAATGAGTGAAAATAAATGTGAAGGCAAGGGAGAGGGTGAACCAACAATGGATCAAGGAAAGATATATTGGGTGGAGAATTGGAAAGGTAGATCGATGAAAAATAATATTTCTTGCACTCTCACAGTTAAAACCGCTTGGGAAAATTAAAAACAAAAAAATATGTTTTAGGGGTATAAATGGATCACAAGTGATCACATAACTTGATTTTAATTTATCATTATAATTTAAATACAAAAAAGTAGATAAACTTTAAACTAATACAAATATAATTAAAATCATTTATTTCCAAGAAAACATTTGAAAAGAAAGAAAAAAATAAATTTTCAACGTTAACAACCCTAAAACCTTTTTATTCTAAACAAAACTCCCCAAAAAATTAACTTGGCCATAAATTTAATTTAAAAACACTTCAAAACTCATTAAAATATACCATTAGATAAAAATTTATGTATATATGAAAATAATAATCATTTTAATATATGAAATTGAGACTTTATTCAATAATAATTACTTTGACTAGCTTTAAAATCCAATTTATAATTTGACTCAAGAAATAACCAACTTCAACTATTTCTTTCAAACATTGCATTTTATAATAATAATAATTTCATCAAATATTTAAGTATCCTTTGTACTAAAAACTAATATTTTTTTAAATCACTATACATGGAAATCATAAAATTTAGATATATACATAAACACTATAACTATAAATTAATAAAACACTTATAAACATTTAAAAGAAAAAAACATGAGAACCACTTAAATTTTCTTGAATCCCTTTGAACATAGAATATTCTAAAAACAAAATCCCCTAAAAGGGAGTTATATTTTCAGTAAATTAATTAAAAACTCACATGAAATGCTAATATGATATATTTTGCCCCTTTACAATTATAATTATATGATATAAACTTCAAAAACTCAATTTGGAAATCGAAATATATTTAAAACTAGATAACCATATAAGTGGGTTTTGGAAATTTAGAAGAAGAATTTTGGAAACATTTTTCCCTTACATAAAATAAAGATTTTAAAATTAAAATATTATTTAAATAAATTTGTAATTTTGAAATGAGACTCCAATAAATGCTTATTGAAATGAATTTTAATTTTTAACTTTTTTTAGGTTTTAGAAAACAACCAAAAGTAGTTATCATTACATATTACCATCATTCACTATAAAAATTGAATTAAAGGCCTAATGTTTATTTATGCTAATAATAAAAGTTCTGAAAATATACTCAAATTTTTGGTAAATTTTAATTCCTTATCACAGACTGTAAGTTCATTTAATGATTGAATGCATTGTTTTTTGTTTATATTCATATCCTTTGGAATCATTAAAGTATATCATATTAATTATTCATGTATTAATATCAACAATATTTTTTTCATTAACCATAACATTTCTAGAAAGATAAAAAATTTCATTCCATTCACACACTATTCAACCATTTTATAAATTTATAGTGTTGAGCCAGTGGCCATTCTCTACTATAGAAAGCCTAGGTTGTGGAGAAGTGGATGAGAACTAGTATTTAGTAGTAATAGAGAGATCCTAGAATAGGGTGACACTAAGACTAGGAGGGAAAAAATGGTCATGAAGTGGGTTAACAATACAAAAAAAACCAAAACACAACATCGTGAATAGGATGTCATCAGAGCGGGACCTATGTGATCCATAGTAGGGTAAAATCAGGCATATAGAGACCCACAAACAAGGAATTGTTGGAGGAGGATGAACAATGATGGGGACTTCATTGGCAGGGCTCCTAAAAATTAAACCATAAGGCCATTGAGAAAAGATAAAGCCACAATATCACACACCATTTAACATGAGCAAGCAAGTAATGAGAGTGGAGGAGAAAAAATAGCATATATTTGATTTGAGAGTTGATTTATCTAAGAGAAGATCAAGGGGAGTGGCAATAGAGATGAACTTCCATGAGAGATTGAACAGTGCGATGGAAATTGGTTAGGTTAGGGTTCTTTTATAAGATCCAGGAGGTTTTTATTTGTGATTCCAAAAAAGCACTGAAAAAATGGGGTTTTATCAATGTTAAAATAATAAACATTGATAAAGATAAATCTTCATTAGTGCTAAAAATTTACTGGTGATAAAGATGGATTTTATCAATGCTTGTTTAGCGCTCATAAAGATTTATAATTATTATTATAAATAAATATATTTATAAATATATTTAAAATATTTATATATAATTAAAAATAAATTTATATCATTATATATATTTAAATATATATATTTATATCATTATGTATATTTATAAGATTATATATATATATATTTAATAAATATATATAAACATAAATATAATTAAATTAAATATACTCATTATTAAAATATATTTAATATAATTTTATAATTTTTTAAATATATAACTATTTATTTATAATTAGATAAATAATTTTTTAAAAAATATATTTAGTTATTTATAATTATAAATATATAATTTTATAAATATAATAAATATACATTTATAAATATATATATTTAAATCATTATATATATTTATATTATTATATACATATATATAATAAATTTATATAAATATAAATATAAATATAAATATAATAAATATATTTATTATAATTTTTATAATTATAAATATATTTATATCATTATATATATTTATATAATTATATAAACATTGAATATATATATATATATAGTAAATATATTCATCATTTAAATATATAATTTTTTATTTATAATTATATAAATACTTCTTAAAAAAATTTATTTATTCATCATTATAAATACATAATTTTATAAATATAGTAAATTTATATTTATAAATATATTTATCTATAAATATTTACTTATAAATATATTTTTAACTTTATTAATGAATATATAATCTTAAATGCATGAATGTTAAAAATGAGTGAAATTGAATAATTAAAAATAAGTAGACTTTAAAAATAATAAAAAAATGGATAATTTTTATTAATTATACATATTATTAAAAAAGTAAAATATGGATATATATTGAAATAAATATGAATAAATATTTAAAATATTAAAACATAGTAAATAAATATGTATAAATAGGTATTAGAAAGTGATTAAATTAAAAAAAATAAAAAATAAAAAATATCAAAAATGAACAAATAATACTAACTATAATAAAATTAATAATAAATAAAATTCACTGAATAAAAACCTAATATATTAAATATATTATTTTACTAAATGAAATTATAAAATGAATATTAAAATTTGAATAAATTACATAAATATTAAGTGTATGTGTTTTTATATAATATTTCATTAATTACATAAATATTAGTGTGTGTGAAATTAATGTGTGTGTATATATACAAAATATTGATATATGTTAAATTGAACAATGAATTTATATAATTTTTAGCATCCATTAATGAAAAAAATAAGAATGAATAAATTTAAAAAATTAATTGATGTTATTAATTATATAGATAATTTAAAAAAATAAAAAGGAATATTTATATATATTAAAATGGAAATGAATACATATTAATTATATAAATTACAAAAATATTAAAAATAGTAAATGTGGATTAATAAACATGTATAATTAAAAATTTAAAATGTATAAAATTACAAACATATTGAATAATAGAAAATTTAAAAAGAATTATTTATAAAAAGATTTAAAAAAGTAAGATTTTTAATTAATAAATAATATTAAAAGTGAAAAATTTTGAAAAAATATTAAAAAGTAATAAATATTTTATATTGAATAAAAATATAAAAATAATAAAATTTACTGATAAAAAACATAATATAAATTAAATATATTATGTTAATAAATATAATTATAAAATGAATATTAAAAATTGAATAAATTATAGAAATATTATGTGTGTCTGTGTGTTGTATATAAAAATGCATTAATTATGTATATTTATTTGAGTGAAATAAATATAACACATGTTTGATATATGTTGAATTAAAAAATTAAACAAAAATTAGCCAATATTTTTAAATAATATTAGTTTTTTATTTATAAACCATATTTCAATAAATATAACACTTATTTAATGTACATAACTATAAAATGTAATGTTTTTATGGGTAATTTTTGATGGTCCAGCGCAAAAAAATAATTATTTTTTATGGGAAGGAATCCCTTCACAAATAACATTTCCCATTATTTAAAAAAAATATTCTGATGGGAGGATTTGTCAGTCATAAAAAATTATTTATGATGGTAGGTATCCAGTCACAAATAAACTTTCCTAGCAAATAAAATCTATTGTGATGGGAAGAATTTCCCATCGTAGATAATTATTTAGGACGCGAGAATCTTACCATCGCAAAAAAGTAAAAATTAAATTAAATTAAAATATTCACAAAAATATAAGAAAAATCACTATATAAAACTCTAAATATGCGAATTAAAAAAATATTAAAAAAATACGTACATTCAAATATTTATCAAAATAAATACCAAAAAAATACAAAAATCACTAAGAGGGAGGACCATCTAGAAGAGGTGGAGGAAGAAACTTCATCCCTAAACCCTAAGTCATTCATCACATATACTTTATCATCTACTCGCGTTGTTGCTTCTGTTACTGTTATCGATGGAGCTCTTCTTGATCCCAATGCATGGTCTCTATAAGCTCACCCTGAGCTCGAAGCTGATCCTCATACTTTTCATTAGATGATGACGAATCTCCCGGATCTCCCCTCGAGCTGGATGATGACATCATATTTTTACTATAATAGCTATCATGCATCAATCGAGAGCTGATACCAACAACTCAACCTTTCTCAAAGTCATACTAATTCACTTGCATCCATGTTGTGTCATCAAATCCTACTGCACTACTTCTATAATAAATAGTCTCGGCCTGACTCTCATCCTATGTTGAAGAATTAACGGTCTCATATGACTCATTCAATTGAAATTTAAAATTAAAATAGTTAAAATATTATTTGTAGTTAATTTTAAAACTCAAAAAAAAATTGACCACAATGTGAGGCTGGAGACCACCTGTAATCTCTCCAGTGACCGGATCTCTATACATCCTCTTATAAACATTTAAATCCATAATATTGGGTTGTTCAATTGACTATATGAATATAAAATAAATATTTCATATTTAAATTTATATAAATTACTAAAAAAAAGTACTTACCAAATGTCATCAATGCATACTAAATGTATGACTACCAGCTCATTGTGTCACCTCCTACCTCCCCTGGTTCTACCGACTTAATGATTCTATCCTCTAAAAACTATCTCCCATACAGTATGAACATAATTTATCCCAAACCTGAGATGAGATGTAATCCGGTCAGGGGAATAACAAGACTCACCAAAATTTAGGACTCCCATTTTTCGTAAGGTTGTGCTCCTCATATTGTGCAAAAAATAATGGAAACTCTCAGGCATATAGACCTCCCATGCCTCCCAGATATAGGTTTTGATTCTATCATCAATAGGATACCATAAACCCTTCAAATAATTAATAACAGCAAGTTAATAATTAAATAAATTTAAAAATAACTATTATTTATTTATTTACCATCCAATGATCAAACATGTGGTGTCAAACATCAATGGGAATATTATCCCATGCCACAATCGCTTCAGAAAAATAATTCCTCAATATAGAACTCCTCTATCCAACAGCTATATGAAAAAATCTATGAAAAATAGAACAAATAATCAAACAATTAGTATATAAATAAATTAATGAAAATTAATAAAAACTGATTCGAATACATAACTGAGAATACCTCATCATGCGTGGATAAAACTTAAGATATAGACATCACTTGGGGATAGGGTCTGAAATCATCAATCTCTCAATACCATGACCTCTTCATGTTTTTGCTAAACCACCAGCAGCCTGAGGGTCAAATGATGAAACATCAGGCTCTTTACTAGGTAGTGTAGCCTCATCCAACTCGTGAAACAGATCAAATAAATGGTCACCAACCATATGAAACATGAAATGATTATTGTCAGCAAATAATTTAAAACAACTATTATATATATATATATATATTATGACAATAAAGAACATTTATTTATTTTAATCTTCATCTTCTCCCTCATCTTCATATATAATGGTGTCAATATCTTCATATTCCTTCTCAATATAATCAATTTCCATAGGAGTTTCATCTTTATCATCTCTTTATATTTCATATTTATTTGTTACATCAATAATATATGTGTCACCATCGACCCATAATTGTGGGGTGTCATCATTGATATTCTTGTCTCTTCATGGAAAAGATGGATTTTGAGTTTTTTATTCAAAAAATTTAATTTCTTGAACTTCATCAAAACCACATTCACTTTGTATAAACTAATTTTCATGAGATTTTATTTTTATTATGCTCCAATAATCACTTCACTCTCTTGAATCAGTACAATAATTTTCATAATTCATTTTATGTGCCTCATGAGCCAATAAAAATGTTTCATTTACAACAAAAGGCCTTTTATATTTAATATCAACGATTCTATGGTGTGGATGAATACGCAATCCTCTATTAGTATCCAACCAATGAAATTTAAACATTTTTACGTAATTATATCCTAGAAAACATAGTTCAATTATTTATTCCAACATTCCATAAAATTCAACTTAACTTTCTCTAAGATGAGATCCTCGCAAGAAAACACCATTATTAATTGTTTATTTATTCCTTATATACATGTGTATAAAATCAAAAACCATTAACCACATATGCATTATACGTTTCAACCATTTTGTAAGGTGGGTTACTCAATACACACAATCGATTATCAATTTTATCAGTATTTTTAGATACCTAAAAATTTGAAAAAAAAAATATATCAATATAACAAGTAATAAATTAATTTTATATGTTAAACCATAAATAATTTAATTTACCAGTTTTCGAAACTAGTGATAAAAATTATTTTTCCAATGTTCTTCAAGAACAGTTACTAAATTATGGAAATCATTTCCTAATATGATTATCATATGATCTATAAATAAAATAATTTTAATTTTAATTTAAAAAATATAGAATAAGTTATAGTAGCACTCACTGTACAAATAGAAACATTTCTTCACAATTGAGTAAAACGTGTGTATGAGCCCTATAATGTTCATCATATAAAATCCATTATTCATGAACTACACCAAATCCAAGTTCAAAATAATTAAAAATTAATAATTTATTATTCATTTCATAATAAAAATTTTCCTCATTATGTACAATTAGGTTATGTTTTGATGGATATTTATATTGAAAATAATGAGAGTATAAAAAAAATCCTCATACAAATAAGCTTATGCAATTGATCCTTTAATCGATGCTTTGTTACATACTTTTTTCTTCGTTTTTTTCATGCTTCTCTCATATGGGTATATCCATATAAACTATATAAGACCTCTATATTTTTCTTCATGAGGAAAATGTAATATCAAATGTTCCATTAAATCAAAGAAAGTCTGTGGAATTTTTTTCCAATTGATATAAAATTAAAACAACATCATCTTATAAGAAACTTAGTGCATCTTAGACTGTTGTCACCACAAAAAGTTCTTCAAAACATTATGATATTTATATTAGAACAACCCAAATCTTAGAATTCAATAAACCTCTAAATCCAATCAGAAAAAGTCTTTCCATTAGAACATGACAGTCATGACTTTTTAATCTGGTAATATGACCATTTCTAACACATCTAGCTAAATTGGAAACATAACCATCTAAAAGCCTCAAATCTAAAATCCACTTAAAAAATAATAAATTATTTTATTTTTAAACAATATAAACCTCTTTTGGATTCATTAACTTTTGTGATCTTCCATTTTTAAATAGTTCAAGTTCAAGATGCCTGTAAATTTGGGCAAGATCTAATCATGACTTTACATTATCTTTGGTCTTACGAGGTGTGTCTAAAACTCTATAAAACATATTATCAAAATAGTTCTTCTCAATATGAATGAAATCCATCATGTGACAAACTAACAAATCAAACCAATATAGAGGATCCCAAAAGAGGCTCCATTTTATCAAATTGTGTTCTTTTCCAAATCTGTCTATTTTTTGTTAGTTTATAGTCCTTCTAAAGGTAATGGAGGTAATGAAGAGAAAATTTATTTTAACTCAATACCTTATATCATTATTAGAGGACCATCTCTTTTAATGGTACCTTTTCTAAAATTATATATGTTCTTCCTAAAAATATGATCGATAGGAATAAATCTTCGGTGACATTAGAAAAATAAGGTTTTCTTCCATTAATGAGCATAAATTCTTTGTTTTAACTCATATAGTATGTATATGATTTTGGACTATGTGTACTCTATCTAGATAAGATGTCATATGTTGTAAAGTCACTAATTGACCACATTAATGTAGCTTTCATTAGGAAATTTTTTCCACAACATCATATGTACTGACACCATTACTCCATAATAAATTTAACTCATCGATAAATGGATTCAAATAAACATATGTATTCTTTTTTGGATGTCCTATAACTAATAAGGTCAAAAAGATATATGACTCATTAATCAACATCCAAGGAGGTAAATTATATGAAGTTATAAAGATGGACCAATGGGAATATTGAATACCCTAAGAACTAAATGGACAAAACCATCAATAGAAATACCCAATAAAAATTTCTGGATTCTAAAGAGAAATATGGATGTAATTGGTAAAATATTTTCCATGAATCACTATCATAAAGATGATTTAATAATTTACCATTTTAATTTTTGGTTTTATTTCATGACATCAATGGCACTGTGTTCTGGTACAAAAATAAACACTGCAATATGGGCATAAGTAGGAAATACCACTACTACTTTACAAGAATCAATCCAGACTACCCTATTTGAGACTCTTTGTACCATGATTTTCCACATTTAGGACAACTAACTAAGGACTAATTTTCACTATAATATAAGATGTAATCATTTGAACATGCATGAGTCTTCTGATAACTAAGACTCAAATTACAAACTCGCATCTTGCTCAAATAGTAATTTATAGGGAACACATTTTATTCAGGTAACAATGCTTTAACCAAATAGAACATCTGACAAAAAAAACTTTTTGACATTCTATTATCTGATTTAATAGCCATAAATTTTATAACCATGACAAATTTGATTATTTTACAACCAGGATATAAGGAATTCTCATCAAACTTCAAAAAATAATAAAATTGATATGGCTCTAACTCAGGAGTCAAATCAATATCATTCTAAGTATCAATTTTCTAAAAAGATAGACCAGCCACATCATGTACTAAATTGTGAAATCGTGATGGATCTGGAACCAAATTATTAGTATCTTCTTAGGAACTATGTTTACCAAGTTCATACTAAAAAACATAATCTTTTCGAAAACCAAAATGCAATATAAGACCCTCAAAATTCTTAAATGTTTCAAACCTCCTCGGATCACATTTTTTACTTTGACACTTAATTGTATCTTCAAAAACAAATTCTGGTTTTAATGATAAAAATGATAAAAAAGTTTCAACACCCTCAATATATAAAGGATTTATACCAGAACCATTTTCATTATGATCATAATTTATCCAATAATGATTTTGTAATAAAGGTTTTCTCGACTTCCTTATTCCATATTTCTCTAAAAAATATAAAATAAATAAATTATTTATGATTAACTTTAGAAAATAAAAATATGAACAAAAAAAGTTCATAAAATTAAAAAAAATTACTTGTAAATATTTTCAATTTTACCTATTTAATGATGATTTTTACTAATTAATTATAATTTTTACTAATTATAATTAATTACTACTAATTAAAAGGATATAAATGATTTGAAACTCTTAATATGGATAGGATTTATACCAAAATAATTTGGATACTTCTAATGATTTATCGAATCATGGTCTTATAATAGAAAATGTTTCCTATTTCCCATTAATTTTTACTAATTATCATTGATTGTTACTAATTATTACTAATTTCCACTAATTCTTAATAATTATAGTGATTTATCATTATTTTTTTCTAATTACGGCTAATTTGGAATTTTTATAGTGATTTATCGCAAATTTTTACTAATTATCTCTAATTTTAACAATTTATCCTTAAATTTTTCTTATTATCATAATTTAATCTTCATTTTTACTAATATTTAATAATTATCTCTAATTATTACTAATTTTTACAAATTACCACTAATTGTTAATAATTATAGTGATTTACCATTAATGTTTCCTAATTACTGCTAATTTTCAATAATTATAGTGATTTAATGATAATTTTTACTAATTTACCACCAATTTTTACTAATTCATACTAATTAACTCTATATTTTATTAATTATAGTGATTTACTACTATTTTTTACTAATTTTTACAAATTTTCATTAATTTTTACTAATTTAAGCTAATTTTTACTAATTACCATTAATTTTTACTAATTATAGTGATTTAATGTTCATTTTTATAGATCATTCCTAATTACAACTAATTTTTACTATTTTTTTCTAATTACCACTAATTTTATATAATTATAGTGATTTACCATTAATATTTACTAATTAATGCTACTTTATCGGTAATTTTTACTAGTTAATGTTACTTTATAGGTAATTTTTAATAATTATAGTGATTTATCTCTAATTTTTACTAATTGTGGATAATTTTAACTATTTACAGTTAATTTTTTACTTATTAAATAAAATATTTTTCATTTTTACTAATCTTTACTAATCACCACTAATTTTTACTAATTACCAATAATTTTTAATAATTATAGTGATTTAACATTAATTTTTCCTAATTACTACTAATTTCACTAATTATGGTTATTTAACATTAATTTTTACTAATTTACTGGTAATTTTTACTAATTTATACTAATTATCGCTAAATTTTATTAATTATAGTGATTTATCACTAATTTTTACTTATTAAAACTAATTTTTAATAATCATAGTGATTTATCACTAATTTTTACTAATTACCACTAATTTTTACTAATTACCGTTAATTTTTACTAATTGTAGTGATTTAATGTTCTTTTTTACTAATCTTTACTAATTACTACTAATTTTTACTAATTTTTTATAATTACCACTAATTTTTAATAATTATAGTGATTTATTGTTAATTTTTACTAATTCATGCTACTTTACCAATAATTTTTGGTGATGTCCCAGACCTAGACGCCACTTTGGAGGTGCCCTGAGCCTGGTGGGCCACATGGCCTCAGGCCTATCACCTCAAATGCCAGAGGCTGCCGACTAGCAGCGAGGGCCTAGGGTTTGTTTGTGGGGAGACTATTCCCTCATTACTAGAGTGTAGCATAGTGGATATTTATAAATAGAGGTAAATAGCAGAAGTAATAAGTAAATAGAATGCACATCGAAAAGAGAAAAGGGTAAGAATAACTGAAATAACTGGAATAACATATAATAGTTGATGATGATAAGTGTCATGCCACTAAAAAGTTGGAAAATGGATACAAAGTAGCAAGCATACATGAAAAACCCAATATAGTAAAGGAAATACATAAACTATCCCAAGAATCCCAAGCTACACCTCGATCATCTGCTACCATCTCCATCATAGCACCACAAGTAATCAAGTTTCTGAAGCATTATGCTTCCCTTTATAAACACCTGCATACATGTAATATGCCCCGGGTACCAAACGGCACCGAGAGAGGGTGTGAGATAAATCTGAGTGGGCCACCACCAATGGTTTCTAGAACATCCAGTCCATATAATGGAAATGTAATCAAGTGCAATAGTACATATATAAAGTAAATTAGTACAATGTAACTAAATACCCAAGTGACTACTTCATCCCAAGGCTGGTGTCTAAACATGTAACCCGTTCATTCATTAAAAAATTACCAATTTATTAATAGTTCAAGTGAGGCATAGCCAACACTGACAAGACGTCATCACAGTATAAATAGTGAAGGTTTCAAGATGTAATAAGGAAACCGTAATTGATTATTATTATGAACTGGTTGCATGGTATTCACCAAGGGAACCTAGACCTCAGGGGATGTTAACTCAGTAGTAACTGAATCTAGCTAAGGGGTAAGAGTGTAATCTGAGGAGCATCATCCAAGGCATTCCCACAAAAATGTTTTTAACCAAGTCTAAGGAATTCATCCAAGGTAAAATAAGAGATAATAAGTGGTCAGGTGTCACGAACCAGCCCGGGTCGACCCTGAACCGGTCACCCGAGCCGGCTCGAGGCAAGTCCCAGGGGGAGTTCCCGATCCCCCCGGGATAGCAACTAGTGTCGGGCATCAAAAATCGAACTTTTGGGAATTATTTGGCCCGTGAACAAAAGATAACCAAACAAATAAAGACCGATCATAGGAGAAAAGACTAGCAGCGAAAAGAAAATAAAAGTACATACCACCTTGTGACCTCCTAGGTCACCACCCAACTCAAGACCACACTTCTCCAACATTGAGCAGATGATCCAGGAACATGTGCGAGAAACTGAACCTGCAACTGGAAAGATATAATAGGCATGAGCACCGAGATTCTCAGTAGTGATTCCAAGAATAAACCACTGAATCAAACAATTCTCTTTCTCAAAACAGTCCACTGACACTAGTTTGAAATACAGATATGAAAGTAGGGTTTTCACATTTTAAAATATGAAACATGTTATTCTCATTTAAAAACCCAACACACGCCACACACCATTTCCAAAATCATTTGTCATTTTATAAATGAAATCCAAAACTGAAAAATACCAAAGCTGGGATAGAGTGAAACAAGTAAAAGTGAAACTGAAAATAAACCAGTGCAACAAAAAATAAACAAGCAATGTAAATAATTTAGCAACCATGGTTGATCCTAAACATCCCCAGAAGTCCCCTGGATGTACTCGGTTTCGGAACCACCTGCCGGCATATAGTGAAGATTCTAATTCTATAACCAATTGGCCACCCTAACTGACCAATCTAGTGGAAAATCCCACCTGGCCTAACAACAAATCTAGGAGGTACCAACCCGTCTAATCGGGGTTAATTAGCAACTGTCACTCGATCATCTAAAAGACGCCCAAGAACCCATGGTGGTTATAATAATACTGTGTAAGTAAGAAGGCCCCTGCACGCGTGACTCATCTCTCCACACTTGCCTACCCCAAACACGGACGCTTCCTATACGTTCTCCCAGGAAGGGATACCCTAGATAGGAGCACCCCATATACTTATATATATGTATACATGTCAAATATACAAGGTGCCAACCGGGCCGTCACATCATTCGGTTATCAAAACCACTTTATCAAACACTTGGAGTTGTAAATCGGGCCTCTTGTTTTACATAATAAAATACCTTTATGAAAACATTGCACAAGATCTACTAAAACGACTCTAAACACCAATTTTGTATTTAAAAAAACCAAACGGGTATATACTCAGGGATTTCTTTTCAACCCAATTTAAAGAACCACACGCAGAGGCCCACATCATTTTGAAAACAAGAACCTCTTATAAAACTAGGGATTCGAGAAAAATACCAATTTAAAGAGACGCAAAATAATTTCTACAAAAACACTAAGTTCCATAAAACTAACCAACACAGGACAAAAAAGTTCTATAAAATGTTTCTACTAGAAAACATCACTCAAGAAGTCCAACAGTACCATTTGTAGATAAAGTCAGTTAGTTCCAACCATGTTGGAAAAGCATAGGCAGGTGCATAAATATAAGAGCATCCAAAAAACCATTTTTAATCAAATATTTCAAAAGTAAAGCACTAACATAAGTTAACTATAAACATACTAGAAGTGCGAAACATAATCAAAAATTTAGTTAAGAAAACACAAGCATTAAATTGTTTAAAATTGGGAGCAAAGGATTGGGAGCACCTAAAGAGAACCAAGGAACTAATTCAAAGCTGTTTTTAACACTTTTAACTGTCAAAGAAACACTGCAATAAATAAAATATCAGGATTATAAGGGTGAAAATAAAATTTATAAACTAAATGAACCCATGCAAGTGCCTATGGAAAACTTTGGAAAGAGATAAGGGATGGAAACGCCTACGTCGAACAATAGTCACACCAAGATTTCTAACTAAAGCATCATCTCGCATGCACGCACGCACTTCCATATATACATATACATATCCTTAAACTAATGCACGTGTTCCCCACGCCATGAGGGAACAATCACATAGAAGATACATATACCTATACATTTCCATACCTGGGAAAATGTGTGTGCGCCTTCGAAACCAACCGCAACTCCCTACGATAGATCCCTGAGACTCAAAACACCACAAATCCCTAAAATAAAATTAATCCAAACAAAGAAATCAAGATACAAATAAAAAACCAACCCTACAAAAATCACAACATTCACAAGTAAAACCCAAATATCACTTTAACATTTTTTTTATTTTTTTTTTAATAAAACTAAGGACAACACCCCTAAAATTGTATAAATTTATTTTAAAAACTCATATCACAATTTATCAACACCCCAAGTACATAAACACATAAACATAATTAATGAATCATGCTAATGACCAATTTTTAATCAATTCATCAATGTCGAAGCATCATAAAAAGATAGACGAGAAAACCATAGTGATGTGAATTAAATTTTTTTTAAAAAAATTGTCAAAATAAAATTTGTCACTTAAGAAAGAAAATAATCATAGACGCATATTGACATAAACCTGGAACCGACTCAAAATATATTCTTAATCAATTCTAAAAATTTTATAACTATATATCAAGATAATTAAGGTTATAAAAAATCTGCAAAACAAGTTTTAAAACTAAAAGAAAGAGCGTGAAAATTAGTGGAGTGATCTGGAAATAAAAATACGCAAATTCACCTTCCACGGAGGGGCGCGAATACAATCGTGCCTCAACGGAAGAGAGAAAAGAAAGTTGTGGTCCCTTATCATACCTAAAAAAAAGAGGAACACACACTAATAAAAATCCCTCAATTAGGGTTTTTCCAACTCAAAGAAAACCCAAAGAAAACATTAAAAATAAGGATACTACTGAGGGGAGGGGGAGCCACACTGGTTGAGGGTGGTGCGGCCAGAGCTAGCGGGGTCGGCTGGAGCAGGTGAGGTCGGCCGAAGCAGGCGGGGTCGGCCGAAGTAGGTGCGAGCAGCGGCGAAGGGAGGAAGAGGTCGGGATGGGGCTTCGGCTTAGAGAGGATGAGTTAGGGAGGTGGGTCATGGCCGGAGGGAGCTCCGGCAGGGAGTGCGCACATAGGAACGAACCCGGGGGGCGCTGCGTGATTCCGAGGGGGGGCGCCTCCTGGCTAGGTAGATTAGGCTTCCATTTTTTTCATCTTAATAATTATAATAATAATAATAATAGTATTTATAAACATATATACATATATAAATATATATAAACATATATAAACCTACTTATATAAACATATATACATATATACATATATAAACTTATAAACATATATACACATAAGCATATAATGTTAAAACATATTTATTTATAAACATATGTGTATATACACCTATAAACATATATACACATACATATATATATACACATAACGTTAAAACATAAACATATACAAACTTAGATACACATATATATACACATATGTAAACATATAAACACATATATACATAGATATCTGCACACATAATGTTAAAACTGGATGACTGTGTGGTATTTGCGCACCGTACTGTACCCAAGAGGACAACGCATCTTAAATGTACAGTGTTCGCGCACTAACCCAAACCATTAACTCATCCTAACATTATAATTTTAAACCGGGACTCATCCGCACTTACGCAAAATCACTCGACGCCAATAGAAAAAAATGACTAAAAAAATGGGTGTGACAATTCTCCCCACCACAAACACTTTCTGCCCCTAGAAAGTCACCAAGTCATCAGTTAGCATAACTCGAGTCTGTGCCCAGGAAAAACCAGAAGAAACTGAGAGGCTCAGGGTGACCATTACCAACACAAGTCACACCCGGCCTACTTGAGTACACTCATTGTCCAAGGTTGAGGGGAGAACACGGGAGGGTTCTCCTCACCACATAAATTTACTAACACGGAGACCTTGAAACTCGAACACACCACCCCGGGGGGGAAATGCGGGAACTCCCCAACTGAACTCATCCCAACTTCTCAATGCTAACGGAACAACTCCACCACTAGGAATAAAACTATTCTAGGAAAAATTGGCACACTGAGATACCGGGAAGGAGGAATTCCCTAAAAAAATCAAACACAATAAAAGAAAACCCACAGAGAGGCGTTCGGCCTAATAAAGAGCCTAGAAACGACACCCATTAATTTTGCAGAACCAAACATCCCCGTAACGTACGCAGTTGAGACCATCCTCAAGATCAAAATGGGTTCGTTTAGTCACGGACCTGATGTCTTTCAAAGAATCTGAATGATTTAGAAACTACACCAAGAGTAAATGAGGCCACTTGGATTGCAGTAGAACGAGCTTATCGCATAACCACAACAAGGAGGAGCTTACAACGACGCCAATAATTGAACAAGAAAACTTTGGATATTTCCCTTCAGAAGGCTGAAAACATGGACCGAACCAAGGTTCCACACACTCTTGACAATTCCTGACTGTTCACGAGCTTCACCCCGAGACCTGTGGTTGGGGCACTGATGGCTGAAGCATCCTCTACCTCACAGTCAGGAATTTTCATTCTCCAGTCCCCAACTTCTTCTTCTTCTCGACGATTCAATCGACCACAAAAGTGACATGATTTTTTCAAAGGAACAAAAGATAATGGATTAGAATGCCCGAACTGGCCAAACTAGTGGCACACAAGAGGATGGTCAGACATACTGGGAGTCAGCACCGACGAATATGGGGTCTTGGTGACAGGTTCCTCCGGCATGCACACTTTGCCAGATTGGGAACCTTCGCTAGATCCAATTACCATCAAACACACCCCAATCTTCAACGCTGGTGATACATTCATCTTTAATAGTCCAAAACTAGACCCTCAAATAAACCTGAGATGATATGAACCCTAACAACCCTGGGAGTTCCCAATAACATGAAGACCCACTCTAATTCCACAACCACACAACTGCCCCTCACGGACTTTTATTACTTTGATCGATAGGAAACATGCAAAAAGAACTGAAAACAAGGCATGACTCATTAGCAACATTAGCGACCTTTCTGGGCGGCAAACTTGGAACAACACAAAAAAAACACAACTGAAATCTACATCTAGCCAAAACTCAATCAAAGAAACAACCCGATCTAAGGGCAACAAACTCATATGCTAAACATATACAAACATAAGTAAAAATTGATTTTCCAAAAACCGTCATTTCTTTTAAATTTTAAAACTCGCCTATGGCCCCTTATGGATTGTCACATGTGCATTCACCCAATCCCGGCTACATTGCTCGCGGAAAAGTGCTCCCACACACTTTCTGCACATATTGATGCACATGTGATCCTCCATAAGGAATACCAAGGTTCGAACACTTCTTTCCCTTATCAAATCCAAACAAGCAATAAAATTTTCTAAATCGAAACACTCCCACTTTAAAAATTCAGTTTACCAATTTCAAAACAATTTAAAAGAAAAAAATTTCCACTTTAAAAGCGCTTTAATTTTTAACAAAATCTCACATCAAATCAGATCAAAACGAAACACAATCAACAACAAACCACAGGAATGAGGGACTAGTGCATATGCCTAACTCGGCGACATGTTGGTGAGCCATATCCCAAGTAAGGTATATCACTAAAAGGACCTTGAACTGGACACTTGGAATCCACATTGGTCACCACCCCATGTGAGGCCACAACATGAACCTGTTCGCCTTCATTATCATCCCTCAAACCATAATAATCAAAGTCAAAAGACTCAAAACCCAGACTACCCCTGGTAACTCAAGTCTCGTCACGGGTGGTGGTGATCAAACACCAACCCGCAACCTACCTCCTGAGTCCCAAAAAATCCTAATCTCCTTCTACCAGACATCCCAAATATCAAGGGCCTCCTCTGATACCATCTTGTCATGAGCCAGCCCGAGTCGACCCTGAACCGGTCACCCGAGCTGGCTTGCGGAAAGTCTCGAGAGGCGTTCTCGATCCCCCCGGGATGGAAACTAGTGTCGGGCATCAAAAATATAACCATTGGTAACGATTTGGCCCGTTAACAAAAGATAACCAAACAAATAAAGACTGACGATAGAATAAAAGACTAGCAGCGGAAAGAAAATAAAATTACATACCTCCTTGTGACCTACTAGGTCACCACCCAACTCAAGACCATGCAGCTCCAACATTGAGCAGATGAGCTAGGAACATGTGAGAGAAACTGAACCTACAACTACAAATATATAATAGGCTTGAGCACCGAGATGCTCAGTAGGGATGCCAAGAATAAACCATTGAATCCAACAATTCTATTTCCCAAAACAGTCCACTGACACATGTTTGAAATACAGATATGAAAGAAGGGTTTTCACATTTTAAAATATGCAACATGTTATTCTTGTTTAAAAACCCAACACACGCCACACACCATTTCCAAAATAATTTTTCATTTTATAAATGAAATCCAAAACAAAAAAATACCAAAGTTGGGCTAGACTAAAACAAGTAAAAGTGCAACTGAAAATAAACCAGTGAAACAAAAAATAAACAATCAATGTAAATAATTCAGAAACCATGGGTGATCCTAAACATCCCCAGAAGACCCTTGGACGTACTCAGTTTCAGAACCACCTACCGGAATATGGTGAAGCTCCTAAGTCTATAACCAACTGGCCGCCCTAACTGACCAATCTAGTGGAAAAGCCCACCTGGCCTAACAACAAATTCTGGGGGTACCAGCCCGTCTAATCAGGGTTGATCAGCAACCGTCACTTGATCATTTAAAATACGCCCAAGAACCCATGGTGGTTATAATAATACTATGTAAGTAGGAAGGCCCTCGCACGCGTGACTCATCTCACCGCACTTGCCTACCCCAAACACGAACGCTTCCTATACGTTCGCCCATGAAGGGTTACCCTAGATAGGAGTGCCCATATACTTATATATATGCATACATGTCAAATATGCAAGGTTCCAACCGGGCCGTCACATCATTCGGTTATCAAAACCACTTTATCAAACTCTTGGAGTTGTAAATCGGGCCTCTCGTTTTACATAATAAAATGACTTTATGAAAACATTGCACAAGCTCTACTAAAATGACTCTAAACACCACTTTTGTATTTAAAAAAAACAAAAGGGTATATACTCATGGATTTCTTTTCAAACCAATTTAAAGAACCGCACGCAGAGGCTCACATCATTTTGAAAACAAGAACCGCTTATAAAACTAGGTATTCGAGAAAAATACCAATTTAAAGATACGCGAAATCATTTCTACAAAAACACTAAGTTCCATAAAACTAACCAACATAAGACAAACAAGTTCCATAAAATGTTTCTACTAGAAAACATCACTCAAGAAGTCCAACAGTACCATTTGCAGATAAAGGCAGTTAGTTCCAACCATGTTGGCAGAGCATAGGCAGGTGCATAAATATAGGAGCATCCAAAAATCCATTTTTAATCAAATATTTTAATAGTAAAGCACTACCATTTAACTATAAACATACTAGAAGTGCGAAACATAATCAAAAATTTAGTTAAGAAAACACAAGCATTAAATTTTTTAAGATTGGGAGCAAAGGCATGGGAGCACCTAAACAGAACCAAGGAACTAATTCAAAGTTGTTTTTAACACTTTTAACTGTCAAAGAAACACTGCAATAAATAAACTATCAGGATTATAAAGGTTCAAATAAAATTTATAAACTAAATTAACCCATGCAAGTGCCTATGGAAAACATTGAAAAGAGAGAAGGGATGGAAACGCCTACCTCAAACAACAGTCACACCAAGCTTTCTAACTCAAGAAGCAGCTCGCACGCACGCACGCACTTCTATATATACATATACATATCCTTAATCTTATGCATGTGTTCCCTGCACCATAAGGGAACACGCACACAGAAGATACATATACCTATACATTTCCATACCTGGGAAAATGTGTGCGCGCCTTCGAAACCAACCGCAACTCCCTACGATAGATCCCCGAGACTCAAAACACCACAAATCCCTGAAATAAAATTAATCCAAACAAAGCAATGAAGATACAAATCAAAAACCAACCCTACAAAAATCACAACGTTCATAAGTAAAACCCAAATCTCACTTTAACATTTTTTTTATTTTTATTTTTTAATAAAAAAAGGGAAACACCCCCAAAATTGTATCAATTTATTTTAAAAAGTCATACACAATTTATCAACACCCCAAGTACATAAACACATAAACATAATTAATGAATCACGCTAATGACCAATTTTTAAACAATTCATCAATGCTGAAGCATCACACAAATCTAGACGAGAAAACCATAGTGATGTGAATTACATTTTAAAAAAAATGTCAAAATAAAATTTGTCACTTAAGCAAGCAAATCATCATAGACGCATATTGACATAAACCAGGAACCGACTCAAAATATATTCTTAATCAATTATAAAAATTTTAGAACTCTATAGAAATATAATTAAGGTTATAAAAAAGATGAAAAACAAGTTTTAAAACTAAGAGAAAGAGCGTGAACATTAGTGGAGTGCTCCGGAAATAAAAATGCGCGAATTCACCTTCCTCGGAGGGGCGCGAATACAATCGTGCCTCAATGGAAGGGAGAAAAGAAAGTTGCGGACCCTTCACATACCTAAAAAAAAGAGGAACACACACAGACAAAAAGCCCTTAGTTAGGGTTTGGCCAACTCAAAGAAAACCCTAAGAAAACATGAAAAAGAAGGATACCGGAGAGGGGAGGGGGAGCCACACCGGTTGAGGGTGGTGCGGCCGGAGCTGGCAGCGTCGGCCGGAGCAGGTGCGAGCAGCGGCGAAGGGAGGAGGAGGTCGGGAGGGGGTTGAGACTTAGAGAGGAGGAGTCCAGGAGGTGGGCCGCGGCCGGAGGGAGCTCCGGCAGGGAGTGCGCACGCAGGAACGGACCAGGATGGCGCTGTGCGATTCCGAGGGGGGGCGCCACCTGGCGGGGTAGATTAGGTTTCCATTTTTTTCATCTTAATAATAATAATAATAATAATAATAGTTATTATAAACATATATACATATATAAATATATATAAACATATATAAACCTATTTATATAAACATAGATACATATATACATATATAAACATATAAACATATATGAACATATATACAAACATATATACACATAAGCATATAATGTTAAAACATATTTATTTATAAAAATATGTGTATATATATATACACCTATAAACATATATACACATACATATATATATACACATAACGTTAAAACATAAACATATACAAACATAGATACACATATATATACACATATATAAACATATAAACATACATATACATATATATCTCCACACATAACGTTAAAACTGGATTACAGTGCGGTATTTGTGCACCGTACGGTACCCAAGCGGACAGCGCGTCATAAACTTAAGGTGTTCACGCACTAACCCAAACCATCAACTCATCCTAGTATTAAAATTTTAAACTAGGACTCACCCGCACTTATACAAAATCACTCGACGCCAAGAGAAAAAAAATAAATAAAATGACTAAAAAAACGGGTGTGACATCGGGCCCAATGATGTAACCAAGGCACCTAATGTCACCTTGGATCCAAGGAGTACATCTCAGGCATCCTAAAATAATAATTAAGGGATCCTATGGTGTCCTACCAAGAAGCCAAAGGTAGACAATGATCGGGTTCCTAGGTAGGCCTCACCCAAGGCAACCAACATCCTTGAATTGGATGACATCCTTGAGTACCCAATTCATTCCCTTAGGAATCCAAGAGCTAACACAAGTTAGGAATTCCTATAAAGAAATCAAAGTCCATGTGCATAAATATTCACCCAACATTTAATTCACAACAATTAATTTGGTCATATGATAACTATTCCATTAAAAAATTCACTTGATTCAAGCCTTTCCTTTCATTAGTTTGACAAGGCCAAGTAACATGTTACCTTTTAATTAAAACCATGTAAGTCAAGTTCAATTTATAAAGTTCACTCTGCTTCCTTCCATGAACATGGAAAGGTGTGTTATGGATGTCCATCCAAACACTCATTTATATTTAATAAGGTCAATCCATATACTTAAGTATGCTTTCTATAATATCATTTCAATAAATTGCCTACATTTAAGCATTTACCTTAGGTGGGTTAAGTGGAAGTAACAAGGTACAATATATTCACAATTTCATGATTCAATGGGAAATTAATTTAAGGAGGCTTACCATTAGTGTGGTCAAGCTCGAGCATAACCAAACGATGGATCAAAAGTGTCAAACACAAAAAAAATCAATTATGGAATATCACCCTATAGGGGTGTTAGGATTTTTGGACATAACCACCAATAACCAGTCACATTTATGGAAAGAGAAAAACCATGAGGTTCTAATGACTGTAAGAAAGGCATGTAAATTCAACAAATGGAACCAGATGAAATCTACAGACCCCACACATTAATTCCAAAATCAAAAAACTTGAGGGATGAGTTATAGACCACCCACCTTTGGATTGTAAGACTCTCCTCATCCATTATTAGCCTCTAATTTGTTTTGGAATGGAGTAGATCTGATAAAAGAGTAAAAATTCTTACACCTCAATAATTGGGTCGATAGCAAGAGAGATGAAGAACCAATCAAATGGACTCGAGTACTTAAAATTGTGCATCCAACATGATGAAAGGAAGATCGAACGGATATTTGATGAAGGAGATCTATTGATCCCTAGGTTAGGCCTTCAAAACACATCAAAATGGGAAAAAATAAAGTTCATCCCACTTTAAATTGGATTGGGGTAGAAGGGTTAAGTTAATTAGATCATCAAGGGTAAAATATTAAAATTACACAAAAATTATCATGTGAATGGTTTGGCTGCACGGTTTATCAAACTGTGTGCCAATTATGCACAGGAACCTGTAGAAGAGGGGGCACCCATATGGTTAGGCCACACTGTTTGAGAAACTATGTGTCGACCATGCAATATGGATCTGCCCGAAAAATAAGACCATTTTCACAGTTTAGAATAACTGTGTGTCCTCCCCACATGATATACTCTAACCATAAGACAAGACCATTTTCCCAAAAAATTGGGTTTCGGGCTCTAAAATAGCCCCAGAAACCTATGAGCCCTTCGCTAACCCAATAGGCATCTATTTTAGATCAAAAAAATAATTAAACCAAAATTTAAAGGATTCATACCCGAGTCAAAAACTAGGTTGTTATAGTCTTCCCCCTTAAAGGAAATCATCCCCGAGTTCACCTTCCAAGGGTTTTGAAACACTATATGAGAATAACTGTGGCCATTGGGCTTGTACATCGGCCTCTCACTCCCAAGTCTCATCCTACATGCAGTCATGCTTTCATAACACCCGTACTAGACGGATAGACCAGCTTCAGAGAGCCTTCATTCTTCATTCAATGATGCATACTGGATACTTCTCAAATAAAGTATTGGAATCAATATCTACTTCCTCTGGATCAAATTTCTGAAATGGGATGGCATGATAACGATGAATTTGTGAAATGTGTAAGACTTCGTGCATAGAACAACACCTTTGAGGTAGTAACAATCGATAGGCTACTAGCCTGACTCTTTCCATGATCTCAAATGGCCCTACATAAGGAGGTGAGAACTTCCCATTCTAATATAACCATCTATTACCTAGCCTAAGAGATAACTATAGAAAAAACATGATCCTTAACCTTGAACTCTAGATATCATCAATGGTGATCAACATAAGATTTATGTCTAGACTGGGTACTAGACATATGCTTCCTGATCAACTGAACCTACTCTGAAGTCTCCTACATGAGATTAGTACCTAGTAGGATGGCCTCACCTGCCACTAGACATCATAGGGGTGAATGTTATGCCCTTCTATATAAGGCCTTAAAAGGATCCATCTGAATTGTCACCTGAAATCTATTATTATTGGTGAACTCAATGAGATGGATATGATTCCCCTAAGAACTATTAAAATCAATAACACATTCCCATAGAATTTCCTCTAGAAAATGTATTGTCCCTTTCTATTTTCCATTGTTCTGAGGGTGAAAATATGTGCTCAGAAGCACTTGTGTACCCATATCCCTCAACAACCCCAGTTAGAACTGTAAAGTGTATCAAGCATCCCTATTATAAATAATAGTACGAGGGACCTCATGTAGTCATATGATCTCATAGACATGTAGGCTTACCATATAATCAGCCGATAATCTCCCAAATAGTAATGAAGTGGGATGCTTTCATTAGTCAGTCAATAACTACCCATACAGCTTCGCTACTACTCAGTGACCTAGGTAAGCCAACTAAGAAATTCATAGTAGTATATTCTCATTCCCATTCCGGGACTGGAAGTGGTTGTTACAAGACTGGTGGTCTTTATTTCTCTACCTTCACGTGCTGATAGGGGGAACACCTTGTGATAAGTCCTTTTATTTAACGTTTCATCCTCAACCACAAATACTAGCACCACATATCTCGATACATTTTGGAGATACCTGGATGAACCGCCCATTGAGAAGCATGAGACTCATGCACTAACTCTTCTCTCATATTTGTAAGAACATAGACACGTCCATTTATATGAAAGATTTCATATCTATCCATAGACCAATCTGGAGGTGGGTCAGCACCTGATATACTCTCATGGAGAACCAAACCCTCGTGATCTAAAAAATTGTATTTTCTCCACTTTCTCAAGGATGTAAGAGTTAACTATCAAGGATGAGAGGTAATAATGCTTGTGAATGTCATGAAACTCTATATGTAGCTTAGAAAATAGGTTCATTAACTTCCATTCTTCAATGGTTTCCCATGCAGCATGTTTCTAAGTTTTTTGACTCATCACATCAATGACTATGTTTCACTTTCTAGGCATATCTACAATATTGAAATTGAAGGAATGTAGATATTTGATCTATATCCACAGTATGAGGTTCAATTCACACTGTGAAAATATATATTTTAGGTACTTATGGTCTATGTACACCATAAAGTGCTTACCCCAAAGATAGTGTCTCCAGCAAGGTAAGGCATGGACAACTGCCTCTAGCTCAAGGTCGTGCATCGTGAAATTTCTCTCATGAGGTCTCAACTACCAAGATCCGTACAAAAAAAAATTTCCTCCTACATTAGAACTGCTCCTAGTACAATGCCTAATGCATCATAAAAGATGATATAACTATTACTAATCTCTAGAAGAATTAGACTAGGTGCCGAGAGAAGACTCCCTTTCAGCTCCAGAAAGTCTTTCTCACATGCTTCTGACCACAGCAACTTAACACCCTTCTTTGAAAGACCAGAAAGAGGTGAATCAAGGCATGAGAAGTCCTATATAAAATTCATGTAATATCCATCCATCCCCAAGAAATTATATATATATAACATGTTCTTGGTTTTCTCTCAGAAAACCACCACGCTCACCATTTCTAGGTCAACATAGACTCCTGATTCTGAGATAATATAACCCAATAAGCAAAAAATTTCAATCCAAAAGTGTCACATAGAAATATTTCCATAGATTTGATTCTCTATTAGTGTACTCGGAATTATCTAAAGGTGCTTGTAATGTTCACTATGAGTGTGATAATACACCAATATTTCTTCCACAAAGACTACGACAAAAGAATCTAAATATGGGTGGAACACCCTATTCATCATATCCATGAAAATGGTAGATGATTTCATAAGACCAAATGGAATAATGAGGTACTCATACAGACCATACCTACTATGAAAAGTTGTAAGAGGTATGTCTAATGTCCGGACTCACACCTGATGATATCCCAATATTAGTTCGATCATAGAAAAACACTATCTCCTCTGATTTGGTCAAAGATATCATCTATTAGAGGTGGTGGATACCAATTCTTAACCGTAAGATGGTTTAACCATTTTTAATCCACGCAAAGACGTAGGGTCTCATCCAGATTCTTGGAAAAAAGCACAGAAGATCCCCAAGATGATGTTCTAGACCATATAAAACATTTTCCTCTAGATCCTCTAAATTCTTATTGAGCTCCTGCAGGTCAGTATGTTTCATCCTATATGGGAGAATGGACACCAGTGCTACTCCTGGAACAAGCTTGATCATAAAATCTACCTCCATATTCGGAGGTAAGCTAGAAAATTCATTGGGAAAAACTACCCTGAAATTATCTACTATTATAGGGAATTCATCCTGGCCTAAACCTTGATCCATCATAAAGATACTGAAAATCTAGGTGGCTACCCCACCTAGCCCATGATGCTCTGGTCCGGCTCTTCTAACCTGGACATCCCACTCACCCATATGTAGATAATTGTTTCCTTATGGTAATGTAAATTATACACTTCGACAATGGTAGCCTATAAAGGCGTGATATAAAACCAACCAATCTATCCCAAGAATCACATTGAATCCTGTCATCTCAATAACAAAGAGGTCCCATAAAAATGGAATAACTTCTTACCTAAAGGGGAAATACCTATACTGGTGTATGCCCTCTGGTCATATCCCTAATCATTTATCTAGGTTCATTACACCATAGTGACACTATATTTTCATCCCAAGGATTTAGATGATAGATAAAGAGAGAAACAAGTGTAAAGAACCTATATTTAATAAATCAAATACTATAGTGGAGGCTACTAGAATAGTACCTCATACTATAGATGGTCTTGCAGCCAACTCCCTAGGTATCGGGGGTTTGGCTACCATGACCATTACTTTCTCCTTGACCAGTCATTTTTATGTTACTCCAACTCCCCACCTGATGTGATGTAAAAGAACCTTCCCCTGAAGGCGGATCTAGTGTGTATCCTCTTTTACTATAATCTAATGGAAATTTTTGACATAAACATTGAAGATGCCCCATATGTTAGTAATATCAATACTCTGGTGGGTCTCTATCACACTAATACTTTAGATGACCCATACGTCCACACCGGTGACACGCTACAGAGCTATCTACAAAGGTACCGTAACTACCACTGCCCTAACAAGATACATTGAGGGAATTCTTCCTACCATCGAAAGAACTACTAGTCTAACCCGGCATTGGTCCTCTATGACTGATACTGTCACCATCCATTAGTTTTTTCTCAATGATAAGAGACTAATTTACTATTTCATAGAATTTAGGTAGGAGGAAAACATTCACCTGAGTACGGATGGCATACAGGAGCCCATCCTTGAAGTGTACACGAAATCTCATCACTGAATAGAATCAGTGAAAAGTGCTAAAATTCAGTGAAACATGTGGAATAATACATAACTGACATAGAACCCTGCTTGAGATGCATAAACTCTTTGGCTTCATTAGATCGCAGTGTCTAAGGAAAGGACTGTTAATATAAGGCAGTATGGAAATAAACCTACGACATGCCCTCATGGTGACTAGTCTAGGTTATCACATACCACCAGTGCATGGCAGAATCACGAAGCATGTAAGTATCAATTTTTACCCTATTCTCTATCAGAATCTCTATATTCTCAAAGATATATAGGGTGGAATTTATCTAAAACTTGGCGGTCGGCATACCATCATCCCCCAAGAAGGTAGGAGGATGTTTCAGCTAGAACTCACAAGTCAGATCAGCCATCGTATGTGTATCTCATGGAGAACCATATATGGAACTCATTAGACATAGAAAACTATCATGTACTTGGGAATAATTTCTCAGATCAGGTAAACCAGGTGGTTGCTCAAGTGGAACTCTTGGCGGTAAGACTAGCGACTCGTGGCCCACCACGTCTGAAGTATAGTCAGCCCCACCTTCCTAGAGTGCAACATGAGGATGTCATGGCAGAATTGGTCTACAAATTCCAATCACACTCTTCAAAAAAAACTTAGAATCATAAAGATAGTATCACTATCATAATATGAATGTAAGAAAACTCACTACCCAAAGCATACAACCCCAAATACCTGCTTAGACGGCCATGTATTGATAATTTCTCAATTATAAGTTTCAAGGGTTCCAATAGATGAAGGTTCAATAGTACCTTGCCTTGTCATTTATTAGCAACTATTTCATTTCATTTTATGTTTAATTTACAAGTTCACTCCTTTAACTTTCATAATCATGAAAATGAAGGATAAGGACATGAATATATTCCACTTTTATTTTTTCATTTTCTTATAACTAGAATCAAAGTTCCTTTAAAATGGACTATCATACACAGTGAATCAGGTCTAATACTCCTTATCACTGAAAATGACACTCATTTGAAATTCTAATTAAAGACTTGATTAGGTAAATTACTCATTCCAACCCATGAGGTTCCATAACACCTGATGAATTGAAATAGGCAACCGCTCAATCACATCCTGAAGAAGAACAAGAAATATATAAATAAGAAAAGGATCCCTCATCAATTTTTAGGAAAAAAAATAAATGAAAAGTAGTTACATTCACCTATATGGAATGGAAATATGCATGACATGTGAATTATAGGTGTCTATAAGATGCATGTAACAATGATCCTTTCCCTCATATCATCAGTCCAAGGAAAAAATAGAATCTCAATCAAAATAATAATTAACAACACCACACATCATGTGCATCCCTCAACGGTGAAACGATATCAACTATAATAGGACAAAGTAGAATAGTAATCATAATTTAGGAAACTCGACTTTTACCCTAAAAATGTGTTCATGATGCCCAATCACTGCTTAAGACCAAGTCCCAATAATTCCTAATATTCTAAATATTGTCTCCAAATAGTAAATCGTGAAAGGAAAACCCTCTAATGCCACTTTATGATGTCCCAGGCCTGGATTCCACTTAGAAGGGGCCCCAATCCTGGTGGGCCACATGGCCTCAAGCACATTTCCCTGAATGCTAGAGGATTATGACTAGTAGTGAGGGCATAGGATGTCTCCATTGAGAGACTATTCCCTCATTACCAGAGTGTATTATAGTGGATAATTAAAAAATAGATAAATAGAGGAAGCAATAAGTGAACACAATGCACAATAGAAAGAGACAAGGATAACAATAACTAAAATAATTAGAATAACATAAAATATCAGATGATGATAAGTGTAATTTCACAAGGAAGATGTAAAACATGGATAAAAATTAGTAGGCATATGTGAAAAAAAATCAATTTATCAAAGGAAATACATAAATTATCCCAATCATCCCGAGCTATAGCTCGGTCATCTACTACTAGCTCCATCATAGAACTGTAAGCAATCAAGTGTCCAAAGCATTATGTTTCCCTTTATCAACACCACCATACATGTAATCTTTCCTAAGTACCAAATGGAACCCAGAGCGAGTGTGAGATAAATCTCAGTGGGCCACCACCAATGGTGTCTATAACATCTATCCCATGTAATGGAAATGTAACCAAGTTCAAGCATGCATATATAAAGTAAAGTAGTATAATGTAACTAAATACCCAAGTACCTTCTTCATCCCTCAACTATTGTTTAAACATGTAACCAGTTCATTAATTAAGAACTTTTCAATTTATTAATAGGCCATGTGAGGCATATCCAGCACTAACATCACCTCGTGATAGTATAAATAATGAAGCTTCCAAGATGTAATAAGAAAATAAAAATTTATTATTATTATGAAGTGGTTCCATGGTATTCACTAAGGCAACCTAGACCTCAGGTGCCACTAACTCAAGAGTAACTGAGTATAGCTAAGGGGTAAGAGTGTAATCCAAGGAGCATCATCTAAGTCATTCCAACAATAATGTTTCTAATTGATTCCAAGGAATTCGTCCAAGGTAAAATGGTAGATAAGAAGTGGTTGGGACCAAGGATATAACCAATACACCTAATTTCAAGTGGGATCCAAGGATTGTATCCAAGGAATCCTACAATAATAATGAATGGATCCTACTGTGTCATACCATGTATCCAAAGGTAAACATGGATCGGGTTCCCCGGTAGGTCTCACCCAAGGAAACCAGCATCCTTGAGTACCTAAGGCATTCCCTCATGAATCCAAGAGCTAAAACAAGTCAATCCTTCCTATAAATATGTCAAGTTCCATGTGCATAAAGATTCAAATTACATTTAAATCACTACAATTAATTTGATCATATGATAACTATGGCATTAAAAAATTTACTTGGTTCAAGACTTGACTTTCATTAGTTTGAAAAGGTCGAGTAGTATGCAACCTTTTAATTAAAACCATGTAATTCAATTTTAAATAATAAGGTTCACTCCACTTACTTCCATGAACATGGAAAGGTGTGGTATGAATGTACATCCAAACATTCATCTACATTTAATAAGGTCAAGTCATATACTTAAGTATGCTTAGCATAATATCATTTGAATCAATTACCTACATTTAAGCGCTTACCTTAGGTGGGTCAATTGGAAGTGACAAGGTATAAGCAATTCACAATTTCATGATTCAATATGAAATTAATGTATGGAGTCTTACCATTAGTGTGGTCAAGTTCGAGCATGCCCAAAAGGTGCCTCAAAAGTGTTAAAACACTAAAAACTCAATAAGGTCATATCACCCTACATGGGGTGTTAGGAGTTGTGGACGAAACCACAAACAACCAAGAACATTTATTCAAATAGCATAACCATTCAGTTCTAATGAATATAAGTGAGGCACATAAATTCAATAAATAGAACCGGATGAAATTGGAAGACCCTAAATTCCAATTCTAAAATCAATGAAATTGAGGGGTGAGTATAGACCACCCACCTTAGGCTTGTACTAATCTCCGTGTCTGGTATTAAACTCTAATTTGTCTTGGAATGGAGTTTATCTAAGAAAAGTGTAAAAACATTTACACCTCGATAACTAGGTCAAGAGCAAGAGAGATGAACAGAAACTCAAATGAACTCGAGTATTTATCATTGTGCATTCAACATGATGACCAAAAGCTCAAAAATATCTTGGATGAAGGAGATCTATTGATCCCTAGGTTAGGCCTTCAAAATATCCAAAATGAGAGAAAATGGAGTTTGTCCTGCTGGAAATCGGATTGGGGAAGAAGGGTAATTATATCATTAAGGGTAAAATGGTAAAATTACCTAAAAATTATCCTATGCGTGTTTTGGCCACATCGTTTTCCAAACCATGTGCCAACCATGTGTGGGATCTTGTAGAAGAAGGGGAACTTGCACGGTTTATTCTAATCTTTTGATAGGACCATTTTCCCAAAATGTTGGGTTTCGGGCTCTGAACGATCCCCATACACCCTTGAGACCTTCGTTAACCCATTAAGAATCTAAACTAGATAAAAAATAAAGAATTAGACCAAAAATTAAAGGATCTATACCTGATTCAAAACTGTTTTATTTCATTTTTATTAATTAATGTTACTTTTCCATTAATTTTTAATAATTATAGGGATTTATCACTAATTTTTACTAATTAACTCTATTATCAACTATTTACCAATAATTGTTTACTTATTATTGTAATCTAATGTTCATTTTTACTAATATTTACTAATCACTGCTAATTATTACTAATTTTTACTAATTACCACTAATTTTTAATAGTTATAGTGATTGGAGTCAATTTTTCCTAATTACTACTAATTTTCACTAATTATAGTGATTTAACATTAATTTTTACTGATTTACGGGTAATTTTTATTAATTTTTAGAAATTACCACTCAATTTTCTTAATTATATTTATTTACTACTAATTTTTACTAATTACTGCTAATTTTCAATAATAATAGTGATTTATCGCTATTTTTAACTAATTTCTGCTAATTTTTATTAACTACATTAATTTTTACTAATTATAGTGAGTTAATGTTCTTTTTTACTAATATTTACTAATTACTATGATTTTCTACTAATTTTTTCTAATTACCGCTAATTTTTAATATTATAGTGATTTACAGTTAGTGTTTACTAATTAATATTACTTTACGGTATTTTTAACTAATTATAGTGATTTACTGTTAATTTTTACTAATTACAGCTAATTTTTACTAATTATATTGGTTTACTGCTAATTTTTACTAATTTTTCCAAATCACTGCTAATCTTAACTAATTTTTAGTCATTTCTGTTAATTTGAACTAAATTTGATTCATTTCCACTATTTTTTACTAAATTTTACCAATCATAGCTAATTTTTCCTAATAATGCTAATTTTTAAAAATTATAGTGATTTATCGTTAATTTTTACTAATTTCTACTAATTTTTACTCATTATAGTGGTTTAACATTAATTTTTACTAATTATTGTTATTTATTACTATAAATTATTATTACTTATTACTAATATCTATAAATTATTACTAATTTATATTAATTAATGATATTTTTTATTAATTATAAGTAATTACTATTAATTATACCCACTTATTGATATATAAAAAAATTATTGCAAATTAAAACTACTTGCTATTAATTGAAAACATTACTGGTAATTAAAACTAAACATTTATAATTTACAATAACTATTTCATGTACTCCATCATCTGCTCATGTTGTTACTTCTTCCATCAACACATCTCCTCCTGCTGCTACTCATGTCATTAACGTATCTCCTCATCCTACTTCTATGATCGACACATCACATCCATTCTGTCCCGATTCTGCCAACAAAATGACAAATTTGGACATAATTGGCACTAATTGGTCATTTCTCATCACATGAAGATTTTAAATTCTATGATTTACACATTTTTAATTATTTATAATATATTTTATGAATTTATATTATATTATACTAAAAATTAGAGTTAATTAGTTGTAATTAGAAATAATTACCACTAATTACCGCTAATTTTTAGTACAGTTTATTATAAAGTGATAAAATATATTATAAATAACTAAAAAGGGGTAAATCATAGATTTTACAATCATCAGGTGATGAAACCAATTTATTCCAACCATGTCCAAATTTTTCATTGGTTGTCGCCTGAAATTTGATGGCCTATTTCATTTTCATTTTTTTAGTAATTTATACAAAATAATAATAAGTATTACTAAGAACCACTAATTACCACAATTTATTACTAATTAACACTAATTACCACTAATTAATACAAATTACCACAAATTATCACTTTTTATTACTAATTATTACTAATAATCACTAACTATTACTAATTACCACCAATTATTACTAATTACTATTAATTATTACAAATAACCATTAATTACAACTAATTGACACTAATTGCCATAAATTATTGCTAATTACTGCTAATTTTTAATTAATTATAGTGATTTACCACTAATTTGTCCAAATTTTTACTGATTTATACTTATCGCAGCTAATTTTTAGTAATTATAGTGATTTATCACTAATTTTTACTAATAAAATCTAATTTTTAGTTATTGCCATTAATTTTTACTATTGAAGTTATTTAATGTTCATTTTTTGTAATCTTTACTAAATACTGGTAATTTTTAC
This sequence comes from Viscum album, assembly GCA_963277665.1. Lineage (NCBI taxonomy): Eukaryota > Viridiplantae > Streptophyta > Magnoliopsida > Santalales > Viscaceae > Viscum > Viscum album. Next base: position 1,106,475,223 of record OY728137.1, read on the forward strand.
TAATTTTGACTAATTACCACTAATTTTTAATAATTAAAGGTATATAATGTTAATTTTTAATAATTACAGCTAATATTTAAAAATTATCATAATTTACCATTAATTTTTACTAATTACTGCTAATTATTACTACTTATATTGGTTTATTGCTAATTTTTACGAATTTAAACTAATCAGTGCTAATTTTTACTAATTTTTAGTCATTGTCAATAATTTTTACTAATTTTTACTAATTACTGCTTATTATTACCCATTTTTAGTTATTACCACTAATTATTACTAATTACTACTTATTTTTACTAATTTTTAGTCATTATCACTAATTTAAAATATTTATAGTAATTTATCACTAATTTTGACTAATTACTATTAATTCTTACTAATTATAGTGATTTAACATTCATTTTTACTAATGTATAATAATTACCACAAATGTTTACAAATAAAGCTAATTTTTAAAAATTATAGTGATTTTCCTTTAATTTTTACTAATTAATGCTAATTTTTACTAATTATAGTGTTTTAACATTCATTTTTACTAATTGTGGTTATTTATTAAAAATGAATCTAAATTATTATTACTTATTACTGAGATCTATAATTTATTACTAAGTTATTTTAATTAATACTGTTTATTTATCAATTATAATTAATTACTATTAATAACACAAATTACAACAAATTATGGAAAATTAAAACTTTTTGCTTTTAATTAAAAGAATTATTGCTAATTAAAACTAAATATTTATAATTTAAAATAACTACCGAAAATTATAAATAATTACTTCTAATTAACCCTAATTACTACTAATTAATAACATTAAAATCTAATACAGAATAAAATTAATAAATTTAAAATTTAAAACATTACGTAAATACCATAAAAATGAATCTTTTGTACGATGAAAACCTCAAAATTCCCTTTCCTACACAAATTTAAACTTCTAATTGAACAATTGAATAGAAGAAGAGAAAAGATGACCAAAGGATAGCTCAAATAGAGAATGAAGTGAAAAAATTTAGGGGGGTATATATAGGTTATATTAGTAGTGAAGAGACTATTTACGATGGGTACCTTAGCAAATACATCCCACCATAAATAATCAAGGCGGCAGTTAAAAATTTATTTGCGATGGGTATCATCACATATACTCACCTATTGACTGAGTATTTACAACGGATATTAATGAATCGTCACAAATAACTATAATTAACGAAGGTTATTTGGGATGGGAACATTCTCTCATTGCAAATAATTTTACACGACAAAGGGTATTTGCAACGGGAACCTAGTTCCATCGCAGATACCCTTTTCTGTATTGTGTTGGAAAGCTGTGTCAAAAGTATTTGCAACAGTTACCTTCTCTCATCGCAAATAAGTGTTTATTTAATAGTATTTTCGATGATATTCGAATCCTGAAGCAAATAGTCCCCTGGCATGGACTCTTTGCGACAGGCGATGAGCCCGTCACAAATAGTCGCAACAATTGATTTTTCCCAAAGTGGTAAGCAAAAATATTTTATATTATATAAATAATATTTTAAGAAATAGTATATATATAAATATATATATATATATGAATATATTTTTATATTAAAAATATTAAATATATAAATGAATAATTATGTATAAAAACCATTAAAAATAAACAAGGAATTAATATGCTTTTAATTATTACATTATATTCATTTTATATATTAATGTTTAATATATATTATTTATTACTATTTATAATTAATATAAATATATACATTAAATTTATTCATTTTTATTAATAATTTTTTCATTAATAATTTTTTTTAATATTTTTGTAATTTATTCATTTTTAATTTTTTTGTTTAATTATTACCATTCATTCATTTTATATATATATATATATATTTAATATATATTATTTATGAATATTTATAATTTATATATATATATATATTAAATTTATTCATTTCTATTAAAAATTATTTAATTAACAAAAAAATTATTTTATTTTTTTAATTTATTCATTTTAAATTTTTAGTTTTTTAATTATTTTGATTTATTTTATTTATAAATCAATATTTAATATATTCTATTTATGAATATTTATAATATATATATATTAAATTTATTCATAATTATTTTATTAACAAAAAAATAATATTTTTTAATTTATTCATTTTTAATTTTATTTGATTAATTATTTCAACTTTTTAATTTTTTTAATACTTGTATTTTTTAGTGGTTTATTTTTTTTTGTATATATAAAAAAAATAGGGGTCATGGCTCGTGCAGGCAGGTGGTTCGATTCATGTATGGGCCCAGATGGGGGGTAGGTGGGTCGGGTCATGTAGGACCCAACCGTGTGTATGTGGCTGGGCTAAACCCCATGGGAATCATAGGGTGGGCCAAGGGTCACCTGATCTCATGCGTGTAGGCCTGAAACGAAATGGGTGTGTGTGGAGAGTGTATGCGGGAGCCCATCCTCATGGCAGGATTCTGACCTTGGGATGCAGTGGAATCGTATTTAAGAAGTGATCGACTGTCCATTATTTCGATGTGGGACTCGTGCGTGTAATAAGGGACTTTATCAGTGCTAAAAATGTGCTGATAAAGGTTAACATTTATCGGTGTTACAAATAAAGCATTGATAAAGATGCCCATTATTAGTGCTGAAAAAAAAGCATTGATTAAGGTAACTCTTTATCAGTGCTAAAAAAGCACCGATAAAGCATACCTTTTATCAGCACTTTTTTTAGAACTGATAAATAGTACCCTTTTATCGGTGTTTTTTGCAAGCACTAATAAAAGCTAACACGGTATATTGTGCATTTTGTAGTAGTAATGTATCAAGTTTACCAAGACTGCAAAACTATTTGGTCCTTCAGAATGTGATTCCTTGTATATTATGCCAATGTAATAAAATAGGCATCGACTTTGGGTTACTAGAGTCAAATTCATTTCATGTTATTATTTTTACCCATACTAGAATAGAAATAGGGAAAACATCACCATGGATTTCATCATCAAACTCCCCAAAAAATCTAAATGTCATAATTCTATTTGGGTTTTAGTTAATCACATTACAAAGTCAAAAAAATCTATTCTATCGTAGAAGATTTGTCTCTTGATCATATTTTTGAGATATACATTATGAAAGTGATAAGGTTACATGGGGTACCGTATTCCAATGTCTCTGATAGGGATCTGAGGTTTACCTCAAAGTTTCATAGAATTATTTAATAAGCATTGAATATGAAGTTGAAATTTAGCACTACATATTATCCTCAAATAGATGGTTAATCTGAGATGATCATTCAAACCATTAAATATATTTTCAGAGATTCTTCTATGTATTAAAATGGTTTTTAGGGACATGAGCCTCAACCCGGTTGGTGAGGACTCCTTTAGAACATCTAGGTGACCCAGGATTAAATCTAGGCGGAGTCATAATTTTCTGGGGGGGGGATACTGTAGCAGCATTGTAGAAGGTACTGTAGCAGTACTGTAGCTAGAACAGTAGAAGTATTGTAGCAGGTACTATAGCAGGTATTGTCTGGCACTGTAGAAGCCGGGAATATTCCTCTATTTTGGCATTCAGACCATTGATTTGGTCCCTGAGTCCTTTAAGGCCTTCGTGCCACCCAGGCCTACGAGTCAATAAGTCCTTCGGGCCACCTCAAGGCCTTTGGGTCACCTAAAGGCCTTCGGGCCACCCTTAGTGAAAATGAAAACTAGACAACCTACAAAGAACAAGTTCTACAAGGAGAATGAGTAAGGGGCATTCACCATTGTAGAAGGTAAACAGATTTCAAGAATGAGAGGGTATGACACCTACCATCGGGACAAGCCTATGCATGCATGAGAAAGCCTAGACGAAAAGTCATGCAAAGGTGGAAAGCTGACTTCAGGATGAAGATATTGGGGAGGAGCAGTTCCAAGTAATTAGTCTAGGTTGTATGTAATGTTTGAAGCCTACAGGAAATGAATTCCTCTAAGGCTTATGGGTCATGTAATACTTATGGCTACGGGCCTTGTAAGGTTTCAACCTCACCCCTTGATAGGTGGATTGTCAAAAATCAATAAAAAATGAAGGCCATCAGTCCATTGGAGGATTAAAATGGTTTTTAGGTTAAACACCTTTCTCTAGTTAAATTTTCTTACAAGAATAACTTTCACTCGAGTATTCATGTAACACCCCAAGAGTTTGTGAAATGTTTTCTTTCAAATAAATTTAATATTTTGATATTTTCAATTCATGAAACACTAAAAAAATTATAGTAAATAAATAATTCAAACATTACTTTAACATAGAACTGACTCGGAATTCTCTACACAAAACAATGAGGTTATCTTGCATTACATGCAACAATGAATTTCCTTGGTGGCTTGTGTAATACTCATGATCGAGTTTTACTGAATAACGATATATTATTTAAAATAACCTAGCAATTAAATTATTAGTAATAATTAACATATGAAAAATATATGGTTTACATGAATATAATATGAATTCATAGGTTACCAGTTAATTAGAAATAAAAATATAAGAATCAATTAAATATAAAGGATATATTTTTATTTTTATGACCCCAAAAGATTTTTTCCTAAATAAATTAAATTAATTACAATTAGTGAGTGATATTAATGTAATATATATGTCATATATTCAATAAAATATTTTTTTATATTCATCCAATATATTTTAGAGACATAAGATAAGTACAAACCTAATTTTATGCTTTAAAAACTATATTTTTGTAAAGGAAGTCTTACCACCTTTTAATGAAGAACCCATTTTAAATCCAAATTTAAGAACTTTTATAGATTTAATTTTTCAAAATTAACTTAATATTTTAAAAACAAACATAAAAATTATGTTAGGATAAATTTTTGGTATTTTAGGATTCATTTTTTAATGAATAGTTAAAAATACTAGATTTTAATTCAAAACTATTTTTTCATATAATTTATTTATAAGGATAAATTATATATTAAACTACTTTAAAAGTTTAATTAGATAATATTTTTATCAAATAATAAAATGTATATCATAATAACAAATTTCACATTGAAATTGTACATAAAAACTTAACAAACTTTTGATCATTTTAACTTTAAAAACCAGTAGTGTCGTCCCATCAGTGGGATTAATTTTAAATTAATTTCTATTACATCTATAATTATAATTTGGAAAGATGGATTTCATATTTTGAATCAAAATAATTTATAATGTCTAATAATTTCAACTTATTTTTTTTATTAAAAATATTAGTGAAAGTGATTAAAATTAATTTCATCGGTTAAGAGAAAAATTAGGTTAATAATGTACTAAACCTTAAATTTAACACCCAAAAAAACCTATACACTTTCTGAAAACCCATTGGATGTCTATTATTTGACTAAAAACCATCCATTATTGAGTTTTTTTGTTTTTTAATTTTTTACATAAAAATGTGGGTACACGTAACTTGTTTTCAAAGATGTCAAGTGTGTCATTTCCATTCCCTATAAAAGGCCACCACCTATACCTCTTATTCACACCTCTCAAACCACACAGGTTCAGAAAAACTCTACCAAATACACTTACCAACATCCCTTAATTCCTCTTTTAATCCTCCCATTGGGAAAAACCAATCCAATGAAGCTTTTTGGAACAAACCAAAAGGAGTTATTCGGTTAAGAGGTAACACATCCTCACAAACTCATTTTTTTTATTTCCTTTCTCCACCCCATACAATATATTTGTTCCATTATTGTATAAAAAACTAGTACATTCAATATAATAGGATTTTTATATGCTAAGGTTTCAACCTACACTTACACACACCTCCATAAAATGGGTAACGAACATACTATTTACGCGTACAATGAACTACCGCCTCATGAAATGATGATTGTTCATTTTTCTTTTACCACCTATCATGGTGGAAATTATGATGTTTTCTCTATTTATATATGTTATATATTTTATTTATTATGTATTTAAGATTCTATAATACTTTTATATAAAATATCTTTATACTTTCCACTTACTGTAAATATGATAATTTTGTTTGAGGACGTCTGGACTCTCTCCCCCTCAAAACAATGTGATTCGTTCACACACTACAAGGAATTTATTAAGGATGATTTTAGTGAAATTATATGATATATATGAAAAAATAATGATATTTGAATTATAATATATATATACACATATATTTCATTTTCTTGTTTTCTTTTAATACGATTAAAAAAACAGAAACAGCGTTCATGTGTACGTAAGGCTTACCGTCTCCATGAATGGTGTATTCTATTTCATACTTATATACTATATAGATTATTATAATACACATATAATTAATATCAATGATATTTATATCATTTATTACATTCTATAAATAAATAAATCATGATCTAAGTAAGAATACTAAGAATAAAAAGTCAAATCATGTACGATTAACGAGGTGTTTATCACGTGAAGCATGGAGTTAATGATAAACAAGGAATATAAAGCCTTAATAGAACATATATGGTATTATATATATGAATATTTTTATTTTATATATTTATAATAAAATTATACTTATCATACAATAGTTTTTAATGAGTATGACTAAGGTCAATACATAAGGTAAGGGGATTTCATATCACTTTTTATTTCAGTGAGATATATGATTTATTCACCGCCCATTAACTTTTCTGGTGGGTATACTACACATATACATATTCTATGATTATTATAATTAAATTTATCAGTATTTACATATCTATTATATACTCTTTATTTCGTGGGATTTATGCTTCAAAAGTTACCAAATCGGTAAAATAATTTTGTCTCAATTTTCCTTCTTTAAGACTCATGTTTGGTTATGCACCTAAATTATTTTTCGAGGTGTATATACATCCATTTTACATGTTATATCATGAAAATAATTATTTTTAGGATATTTTAATCTTATTATAATCTATTTTTCTTACATGGATAGTATGATCTCAAGTTACCAAGTAATAAAATTTTATTGAAACAATCTCATCGCTTTTCGAGATTGTTAATGATTATGATTCTTTGAAATATTACCATTAATATCTCAAGAAAACTCATGAGTTTATTTCTCCACTATTCATTCAAGATATATCCATATATTATTACTATTTTTTCACTCTTTTCTACTTATGATAATTAAGAAAATGTTTTTAAGAAAATTTGATTGTATTTCTCTCTTCAGATGGAAATATATTTTATTTCAAAAACCAGTTTTAAAAAAAAATCAAATGATCCTTGAAGACAATTTTTATAGAAAACTTATTTTAAAAATATTTTATTATTTTCAAAGATTCATTTGAAATATTTCAAATATATTTCCAAATAAAAAGGTTTTCAGGAATGTTTCATGTTTAATAAATATTTCTAATGTTTTAAAGTATTCTTTATAATTTTTCAAAGAAAAAGGTTTGTAAAACGATTTAAAAGATTTATTTATAATTTTTCAGGTATATTTTCAAGGAAATATTTTTCAAAAGGTTTCATTTTTTAAAAAATTCATTTTTCAAGAAGAAATGATATTTTACCCAAGAAATGTTTTCAGAATATCTTTCAAAATTATTTATCATCTAATATGACATCCATTGATGTTAATCATGATTTTTTAGGAAATGATATAAAGGTTCTATTAAAATTATTTCTATGAATTCTTTATGCTTTGATGTCATTAGTTTTATGAAACTCGTTTCTCTTCCATGAGTTATATGATTTTGAAACCCACTTTTTTCACTGGTCATGATTTTATGAAGTGATTATAAAACTTATCTATTTTCATAGTTTATGATTTGATGAAATGTTAATGATACCCATTTCTTTTCCTTGGTTGTGATTTGATGTTTATAAAACCTATGTCTTTTTATGGGTCATGATATGATGAAATTTTTATTTTATGGAACATGTATGCATGGTGTTATTATGATATGGGTGGGACGTATATCTCCCTCCAATGCATTGGGTAACAACAGAGGACTTGTGAGTATATATGTTATGAATGAACCTGATTTCATGTTCACAATGTTATGCGTGAACCTTATTACATGTTTACAATGATATACATGCACTTGGTTTCATGTCCATAAGTTTATATGTGAACCTGATTACATGTTCACAATGTTATTAGTGAACCTTATTATGTGTTAACAATATTAAGCATGGTCCTGGTTTCATGTCTATAAATTTATGTGTGAACGAGATTACATATTCAAAATGCTATGTGTAAACCTAATTACATGTTCACAATGTTATTCATGAACCTAGTTTCATGTCCATAAGGTTATGAATGAACTATATTACACATTCACAGTGTTATGCATAGACATAGTTTTATGTCTATAATTTGATGTAGGGGGCATGATTTCATGTACTTAACTTAATGGGTGAATCTGTTTCTACTTATACACATTCACAACATTGTAAAAAAATGTTCATGACACAAATTCCATGTATTATTCCTATGTTATGGTTTTGTGACTTCTGATCTTAATTATTTTATGATCCATGTCTTATGAACTTAAAATATTTGTTATGATCTCTAATATGTATGGTATGATCTTTAAATGTTTTTCTCAATTTCTATACCCTTTTTACATGTTATGCTTACACATTTCCTTTATTTAACCTTATTAAGAATCTAATCACACCCCTTTATTATGTTTTCTTTCCCTAGGTTATGCAAAAAAGTTTTAGGTAGAAATACTAAAGGTGGATATCTTTATGGAATTTGTTGAAGATCTTTTACCAGGATAGAATATTTTGTTTCCGAGTTTCTAAAGACACTAAACTATTACAGTCCTTGGCAATGTATTTTTTTAATGTACTGAATATTTATCTAAAATGATGTAATATCCATGTATGTTAAGGCCAAGAATCTATATTTTGTGTCAAAGGAAAGGTTTAGTCAACATTTGAAAACTAGGATGAGAAAACTTAAGTGATATCCCTAGTTATACTTCTAATTATATGTCTAGGTATGTCTTTAAGTATAATTACAAGGATGAGTTAATGTTCAGGAAAAATGTACTGGAATTTTGGTGACGGATAGAGTGAGTGGTTTCCTAGAAATACATCCATGTTTGGATACTAAAAGTGGATGTGGCTCTGTAATAGATGTACCTAGGAGTAACAACTTTGAAAAAATGTCTTGGGCCTAACTTGGGGTAATCCGGTACACGGCAACGAGCCTTGTTGCACACCTGGTTTAACACTCTTGGGGTATATTCTTTGGGAATTCACAAACTCTTCATGAAAACTCATGAAGGATTTAAAAAGAATTTTTCTATAAATAAACCAGGATAAACCTAAGGTGTCATAGATTCAATAAAGTGTCATAATTTTGACATCATATAACTGACTTTTTAGGATTATGTGGTTACTCATTATGATAAATCTTTATTACTCTATGATTTTGGTTTTAGTCAATGATTGGACCCAAAAGAACCGCATCAATGGTGTTTGTGATGTAAAATGAAATGATTTTTCTCCGGATGATCTAAATGCTATGGGGGCTCGAATACAAAAAATTATTTTCATACTCTTATATCTTTATTAGGATATGAATCATATTGAGCTTCCAAACAAGAAAAGGATTGAACTATGTTCTGTTGAGTCATTCATGAGGAAAAGTCCACCATATTTCAGTAGGTCTTCTGGTCCACTTATTACTGAACATTGAATCAGTACCACTAAAAATATACCCTCCATTCTCCATTGTTTGAATAATTAGAAATCCATTCTGTCTATTTATCGATTAGAAGGTGAAGCAGACCAGTTATGGACTCTAATCAATAATACAAGGAAGTAAGATGAAATTGAATCCATGGATTGGGATGAGTTCAAGAACTTATTCTTCAATAAGTAAATTTCTTATGTTCCTCATATAATGATGGAAAAGGATTTCCTTGAGTGGAAGTAAAAGGGTGATTAATATTTTGGTACTTATAAAGATAATTTCACAAGACTTGTAGGGTACACGTCTGGTATTATCGTCCAACCTGAAAGTAAAATTAATAGGTTCTTTAGTGGCTTAAATATAAGTCTCGGAAGGGTGTTGTCCATAGGAGACTTTAGTAGATGTGAATAGATTTTGTATCATGCAATAAAAGTTTAAATGGAAGTTGGAGTTATATATCAATATCATGGTTTTAACAAGAATAGAAAGTTGTAGTTCAATGGGGAATTTAAAACCATAGAGAGAAGAAAAAGTTTCAAACTCCTACTTGCCAAAACTATGGGAAAGAGCACTTAAGAGAGTTCCTTAAAGGAAAAAAATGTGTTTTAAGTGTAGAAAGCCTGACTACCAAGAAAAATAATGCATAATTTATTAGAATAGTAAATTCAATGAAATTAGTGGAGAGAAAGATGAAAAGAATGAACCACCCACACTTTAGTGTTTCAAGTGCATGGATTTTGGGTATTATGCAAATCAATTCCCTAATACAAGAGATAATATAGATGATAAGATGCAACAACCTCTGTGGAAAAAGGAAAATGGTAAATCTTATGCAATCACAATGGATGAAGTGAATAATTAAAATTAAGGGAAAACTTATCCCCCGCAAGTTGGGAAGTTCATGTTTGATTTTTTATGATTAATCACTATGATAATATTATTGTTCACAATTTAGTTAGGTTTCATGTGATTATATCCCTATATATGGATTTCGAAATAATAAAATCACATTTAATGTTCTATATATGTAAGTATGAACCCAAGTATCCAATAAAAATGTTTTTGGTATAAGATAATATCATATTTAAGGAAGAAATGGTTATTTGTATTTTGGAAGGGTTGTAAGGTTAACCATTTATGGAAATTTTAAGTTAAACTTTGAATAAATCTTTTGAGATTAATGTATTATCTAACCACATGAGGAATCCTGCATATTGAAAAACTTTTTTATGTTTATGGTAACTAAAGATAGACAGGATGAATTATCATGGATCACGTGATCTGTTAGTACTTGATGAATGAAAAAACAATTATTTATTTCTTAGGGAAAGAGATGAAGTGTAACTCTATCAAGGAACATAAAAATGGTGATATTGTTCATATTAAAGGGAATAAAATGAATTAAGTATAACTTCTCATGAAAATTCTTCAACTATATGGAAAGAATCATGAAACTAAAAAGGTTATCCCAGTTCCTTCTTTTACGATGAATAAAATAGCCCCTTAGATCATCACAGATTTATGGTTTTATTATTGTTAACTTTCTCCAGACCAAGTTCTTTATCACTCTCCTCTAGAACTTGATAGTTATATTTCTCTTCCATGTCCATTTTTTCACTTTCAACCTATAATCTCTTATAAGAAAACCTAGTTATATTTTACTTTGGGAAACCATTATGGTTATAACTTTTCATTTTTAAAGGATGTTTTAATCTTCATTTCTATGATATGGGTTTCTATGAAATTAACTTTCAAGTATTAAATATTTGATAACCCAGTCAAATTTTGTGGGTGAAATTCATTTTAGGGGGGGTAGAATGTCACACCTTAAGATTTTGTGAAATATGTTTTTTGAATTAATTTAATATTTTGATATTTTTAATTTCATGAAAAACTAAAAATAGTTTTTTATATTAAATAACTTAGTCAAATTTTCCTTTCACACAGGACTAACCTAGCTTGCTCTGAAAGGCATGCTGAGGTTATCTTGCATTACACACAATAGTGACTTTCCTTGATGGCTTGTATAACACGCAAGACCAAGTTTTACAAAATAACGATATACTATTTAATATAAAATGGTAGTTAAACTTGTAGTAATAATTAAATTATGAAAAATATATGTTTTAAACAAATATAAGATGAATTCATAGGTTACCAATTGATTAGAAAAGAAAATATAAAAACCAATTGAATATAAAGGATAAATTTTTATTTTTAGGACCCCAAAGGATTTTTGCTTTAATAAATTAAATTAATTACAATTAATGAGTTATATTAATGTAATATATATATGTTATATATTCAATAAAATGTTTTTTATATTCATCCATTATATTTGATAGATATAAGATAAGAACCAACATAATTTTATGCTTAAAAACTATATTTTTATAATGGAAGTTTTACCCCCTTTTACTGAAGAACCCATTTTAAATCCAAATTTAGGAAAATTTAAAGATTTAATATGTCAAAATGTACTTAATATATTTAAAATAAACATAAAAATTAGTTTACTATAATTTTTTGGTATTTTTTTGTAAGGTTTCATTTTTTAATGAATAGATAAAAATGTTAGATTTTAATTTAAAAAAAAAATTGTCTTATTTATTTATAAGGTTAAATTATATTTTAAATTGGTTTAATAGTTTAACTATATAATATTTTTATCAATTAATCCAATTTATATCATTAGACCAATTTTACTCTGAAATTGGATAAAAAGACTTCGAAAATGTCTGATCATTTTAACTTTAAAAACCTGTAGTGTCATCCTGTCAGTGGGATTAATTTTAAATTAATTTTAGCCACTTCTGTGATTATAATTTTGAAAAATAGATTATATATTTTTAATAATAAAAATTTATAATTTATAATAATTTAAAATAATGTTTTTACCAAAAATATTAGTGAAAGTGATTAAAATTAATTACATTTGTTAAGAGAAAAAATTGGTTAATAAAGTATTAAACCTTAATTTTAACACACAAAATGACCTATAAACTTGTCCAAAACCCATTTTATGGACATTATTATGCCATTAATTTTCCCTTATTGTGTTTGGTTGGTTTTTTATGACATTTATTTGGTAAAACATGGGTATATCTAACTTGTTTTCAAAAATGCCAAGTGTGTTCTTTCCCTTCCCTATAAAAGGCCACCACCTCTCCCTCTTCTTCACACCTCTCAAACCACTTAGTATTAGACAATATCTGGAAAATAAACTTCTCAAAATCACTCCCTTAATCCTTTAATCCTCACTTTATTCATAAATCAATCCAAGTAAGCCTTTTGGCACAAACCAAAATGAGTTACCCGATTGAGAGGTAATGCATTCTCTCAAGCTCATTTCTTTTATTTCATTTATCCACCCCCTATACTCTATTTGTTACAAGATTTAAAAAAACACAAGTATTTTAAATATACTAGGATATTTTTGTTCTAATTTTTAAACCTATACTTATAAGCACTTTTGTCTAATGGGTAATGAACATACTGTTTATCTGTACGGCGAACTACACCCTCACGAAATGATGATTGTTCATTTTTCCTTTACCACCTCTCATGGGGGAAAATATGATTGAAACTATATTTATATATGTTATATATTATATTTATTATTTATTTAATTATATTTAATACTTTATATCAAATATATTTATACATTCAACTTGATGTAAATATGATAATTTCGTCTGAGGAAGTATGGACTGTCATCCACTGAAAACGATGTGATTCATTTACACACTACATAGAATGTATTAAGGATGTTTTTAGTGAAAGTATATGATATATATGAAATAATAATTATATAGTAATTAAAATATATATATACATGTATTTCATTTTCTTTATTTCCTTTAATACGACAATAAAAATTGAAACAATATTCAAACGTACATTCGACTTACCGTCTCTATGAATGGTGTATTCCATTTCATACATATATATTATATAGATAATTATAATACAAATATACCAAATATAAATAATATTTATATAATTAATTACATTATTTAAATAAATAAATCATGATATAAATAAGAATATTAAGAATAATAAGTCAAATCATGTACGATTAATAATGTGATTATCACCTGAAACATAGAGTTAAGGATAAATGAGTAATATAAAAGCATTAAGAGAATATTTTATAGTATTATACATACTAATAAAGTTATTTGATATATTTACAATAAAATTATACTTATCATATAGTAGTTTTTAATGAGTACTACTAAGGTCAATACATAAGGTAAGGGGATTTCATTTCACTTTTTATTTCTGTGAAATACATGATTTATTCACCACCATTATTTTTGTGTGGTGTGTACACTACCCAGGGATGTATTATATAATTATTATAATTAATTTTATGGTTATTTACATATACATTATATTATATTTATTTCATGGTGTTTACGTTTCAAAATTTACACAATTGGTAAAATAGTTTTGTCTCAATTTTTCATATTTGAGACTCATGTTTGGTTATGCACCTAAATTCTTTTTCAAGGTGTATATACTTCCATTTTAAATATTATATCATGAATCTAGTTATTTTAATGATATTTTAACCTTAATGTAATTTCCTTTTCTTACATGGATATTATGATCCCAAGATACCAAGTGATAAGATTTTATTAAAACAATCTTATCGATTTTTGAGATTGTTAATGATTATGATTCTTTGAAATATTACGATCAATATCTCAAGAAAACTCATGAATTTATTTATCCTCTGTTTATTCAAGATATATTCATGTCTTATTATTATTTTTCTACTCTTTGGTACTTAAGATAATTAAGAAAAAAATTAATAAATTTTGACTGTATTTCTCTCTTCGGTCAGAAATTTGTTTTATTTCAAAAACCATGTTTTAAAAAATGTTTTTAAAAATGTTTTCAAATGATCCTTGAAGACCATTTTCATGGAAAATTATTTTAAAATTATTCTATTGTTTTCAAATATTCCTTTAAAATATTTTAGATCTATTTAAAATTAAAAAGGTTTTCAAGAGTGTTTTATGTTTAAGAAATGTTTTAAATTTTTTCAAGAATTATTTATACGTTTTTAAAGAAAAAGGTTTCCAAAATTATTTCAAAGATTTATTTATAAGTTTTCAAGTTTATTTTCAATGAAATAGTTTTCAAAATGTTTTATTTTTTTAAAAAATAATCTTTCAAAAATAAAGTATATTTTACCCAAAAAATGTTTTTAAATGATCTTTAAAAATTATTTAACATATAAGATGACATTTTCTTGATGTTACTCACGTATTTATAGGAAATGATCTAAAGGTTTAATTCATATTATTTCTATGAATTATTTATTCTTTTATTTCATGATGTTTATTAAACATGTTTCTCTTCCATGTGGTATATTCTTTTAAAACTCGATTCTTTTCACAGGTTATGCTTTCATGAAGTGATTACTAAACCTATCTCTTCATAGTTTATGATTTTATGAAATGTTAATGATACCCATTTAATTTCAAGTGTTATGATTTTATGTTTATAAAACCTACATTTTTTATGGGTCATGATATAATTAAAGTTGTATTTTTTGGCACATGTATGAATGATGTTATTATAAGATGGGGGAAATATATCTCCTTCCAATGAATTGGATAATGGTGGAGGACTCATGAGAATATACGTTATACATGAACCCAATTTCATATTCACAATGTTATGTGTGAACCATATTAGATGTTCACAATGTTATGTATGGACCTGGTCACATGTCCATAAGTTTATTTGTAAACCTGATAACATGTTCACAATGTTATTATTGAACCTTATTGCAGGTTCACAATATTATGCACGAACCTAGTTGTGTGTCCATAAGTTTATATATGAACCTGATTACATGTTTACAATGTTATGTGTGAACCTGATTACATGTTCACAATATTATGTATGGAACTAGTTTCATGTCCATAAGGTTATGTGTGAAACTTATTACCTATTCACAATGTTATACATAGACCTGGTTGAATGTCTATAAGTCATAAAAGTGAGCCTTAACTAAGGAAATGATTTTATATTATTATGTGTATAATAAAAAGTTATGTCTTATATTCATGATATATTCTCATGTATCATGATTGATTATTGATGATACCACACACTTATGACTTATGTATTTTGTTATGAAAAAACCATATTCCATGAATCTTGATTAATGATATTTGAGTGATTGGGTATGACATTATTAAGATATGATCATGTTATTATACCCTTATTCTTATCTTTTTTTCATCAATGGTCATTGATTAATATCTCCTATATTTTCTTTTACTGATCATATGATCCCACCCTTTCTTATGTTTCCATTTCATTAGGTTATATTTAATAAGGGTACTATTTAAAAAGAATATCATGGGAGATGTTGAAGATATTTCATCAAATAAGTTTATTATATATCTAGTCTCAAAATACACTAAACCTTTATAATTATAGGGAATTTATAATTATGATATGTATTGAATATTAATCTAAAATGATATAATATATATATATAATGATTTGGTCACATCATTAACTCTATGAAATAAAATTTTGATTTGTAACAACCTTATTAGATCATACATTTTAAGGGAGAAAATGGTCCATGTGGTTAAAGTTGGATTGAAATCATCAGCATGGACAAAACTTCACTTTTTGGGCCATATCTTCTTTATTAGGGATTTAATAGGGCTAAAATTTGGGAGGTAGATATAGGAATCAATTATTTAAAAATTATCCTTATAAAGGGATATTTGGTTCACTCATTTTTTAGGTTAATAAGACTTTGAAATTGGGATTGCAATATTTGGATGAATTTCCCATTCACACTTGTAACCTCTTGTAACCCTAGCCTCCCATCCACTCTATAAATGTTTAATTTTCACATTTGGAGAATTTTTTACATGAATTAGTATATTTTGGGTATAGGATAATTGGTTTCACTCTATTTTTCCAATAATTGGAGGAGTGGTATCTATTGAAACAAGGATCCTTTATATGACCCCATATTCTTTTTCTTCATGTTATAGTTTTCATTTCTTATAATGAAATTATATGTTTCACTTCTACTTAAATTTTTTATTCAATTTATATTCTTATTTCATTCAATTATTTGTTATAGAAATTAGGGGTATAAACTCTATTGTTTTATGACCTTTCTATACCTTTAAGTATGCAATTCTTTTCTACAATGACTACTCCACCCATGGAAGACTATCTTTTCTTAGTAATCAGTATAATTACGGCCTTATTCATTTATATTTTTTAAATTAGTGAGACTAGTATAATTAATACTAATATGATCCATGAATATATATTTTAATTTATAAAAACACTCGAGTGATAATAATTTTACACCCATGGTCGATAATGTGTTAGAGAAAAAACTTAATCATCAAAAATAGACCATGAGTGATTATTTTTCAAAGTTAAAATATAATAACTACCCAATTCATCCTCAATAATAATATGAATAGGATACATAATTCAACACTCACCATAATTTTTCCTTGTAATGGCAATAAAATCAGGGTGTTATGATTGCATGTTATAGAGCTAGCCAAGGGTTTAATTCATTTAATCTTTGTGGTTTAGGTAAATTCTAATATAGTTCAATGGTTAACAAATAAAGGGATCGTAATTAAGTGTATTTTAATTTTAATGTTAATTATTTTTAATTAAAATGATTTTTAGAGTTATATATATTATTCCTTTTAAAAATATATTCTATAAAAACATTTTCTCATTACATTTTATCGATTAAATTTTAAGAAAAAATAATAATCTTTTTCCAACATACTAGTTCTTGCACTCTAAACATAAAAAAACACCATACGTTTTTGTAGTTTATTTATTTAATTTTATTTTCATAATACCTTGTAAGGGTTATTTTATGCACTTAATTATTAACAGAATGACCTCATTCATCCACTATGCTTCACTTAAGTACTAAAAAATACACATCATTTGAGAGTGCCTGTAAAACTTATCTTCAGTGTGATAATCTAAAGGAAAAAATGCTTTTTTAACTTTCAAAATGGGAGATAATTACAAATTTATTCCCATATATATTAAGTTTAATATTTTATTTAATCTATCTTTTGTTTTTCCTTTTATTTATAACAAAATTCTGAATGAACTATCACATGTGTTTTTCTTAACAAGTATAAAATCAATGTTATGTTTTACCTCCAAAAATCTTCAATAAGGTAGATAAAATAAAATTAATCATTTCTTACATGTATATTTTTGATGACCTAAAATTTTAGTCTTATTAAATGTGACATTTATTTTTTCACCTTGTTGTAATATTTTTAAGTTGAAAAATGTTGCAGGGGGGAATCATACTCTTATAACCTTTTTTAAATTTTTGATAAGGGTGATACATTTGCAAAAAACTTCAATCACCAATGTACACTATCTTTCTCCCATTTTAAAATTCATGTATAAAGTATCTTATTTACAAATTATACAATATTTATAACATTTAACACTATATCAAGATAAGTTTTCATATGTAGGAAAGTCATTTATAGTTAACATTACCATAGAAAGTAAAATAAATTACTATTTTATGTATCAATAAAACACTTTAACACCTTTCCACTATAAAAATTTCAAATCATCAATAAATGATGATATATAAACATTAATATTATTTTCAGTACTTTTTAGTTCCAAAATCATCTGGCTCATCATAACATTTTTTTATTCATAAATATATTTGGGGATACATTGTAAACTACCAATATAATAGGCCATGAGAAATGTTTGATATTGAGAATCTAATATAGAATCTTTTTATCAATGCATGGTCCAAATTTTATATTTTTTTAACTTCACTTCCAAAATCATAAAATTACTAATAAAATCTATTCCATTATGGTGAAACGAGAGGGTGGCCTAGGTTTCCATCATATATTCGCTCATTTGTATGCCTTATCAATCAGTTTTTATCATTTAAATTTGTAAATAAATGCTTTAAATAAAGAATTATGGTAAGATACCACATTTACATAGTAAGAGTTTTGGTCTTTATCATTGAGAATAAATCAGAGTTGGATATCTCATCCCTTTTATATTGTGATGTACAACATTTAGGAAATTTTGATTAAAATTAATATTTCTTTGTTTAAAAGACACAATCATTAGGGAAAGAATGTATTTCACTATAAACCAATCCCATTTGACATGATATTTTTGTATACCATAATTATAATCTGGAAGCTCATTTTCTTCTGGAAGTAAATCTTTAAAAATTCCAAGCAATTTAGTGAAACATTTATCGCCCCAACCATTTATTTATTTTAACCAAGATAATATAAAAATTATTGATAACACTATAAATATAGTAAACCTTGGGAATATATTATTTTTATCAACTACATAAAATCCTTTAAAAAATTTGTTTTTTAAATGGTTTAAATGCCTATATCATGAATTAATTTACAAAGATAATACTTTATCTCATACTGAACATCTTTATCAATGTTACATCTTGAATTATTAGTTATTTCACCATGATAGATCTAGAATGTATAACTATTATTAAAACCATATCAAATTAGATGGTATTTTATTTGTCTATCTCCTATTTTTCTCATATTCAAACACTTCACTCATGGATAGAAAAACATATCATTTTTTCAATGTTCTATTTAGAAAATTCTGAATAATAATCAACCAATTTCTCTTATTCATCATTAAGTATTCATTAATTTATCCAATTACAAAACATTAATTACCTAAAATAATTATACAAATTATGAATATATTAAAACATTTAAACATTTAAACTTATATATAAATAGATAAATTTAAAACATATAAACATATAAATTTAAAATGTTTAAAGTTAAAAAGTGTAAATATATAAACATATATAAATTTAAAACATATATATTAAAATTATATATACACATATAAACATATAAAGTTATTAATATAATAAATATAAACAAATAAACTTTTCAATTTAAATATATGAATATATCAACATAAAAAATATAAATTTAAAATATATATACACATATAAAATGTGGCCTAAGCTGTAATCGAGTGGTACTCACTACATCTTCTACAACTAAGTAATCAGGGTTCAAATCCTGGCAACCTCTTTAGGAAATTTATGATACAGAAAATGACACAAGCAGGGGTGTAGACCTAGATACACACTAACATAACATAGGGCCATCGGTCCATGGGCCTTAGGGCTGGGTAATGGGCTTTCTTGTTATGGGCAAAGACTTGGGAGGGGATGTGGTATGATCCTTTCTAGCCTAATGGGTGTGTGTGCATAATTCTTTTGTCTATAACACTCAAGATCTTAAAGAAATATAAATATATATACATATAAAATGAAAACAAATAAAAATATGAACATGTAAAAATATTAATTTAAAATATATAAAAAATAAACACAAAAACATATAAACATAAATTTATGGAATATAAATATAAATGTATAACATATAAATTTTAAATAAATATATATATATTTAATATATATATATATATACACACACTAAATAAAACATGTATATAAATATATCTACATTGTGTATATCGTAAAAACATATAAACATATATATGTATACAAATATATATACACATTTGAACATTTATAAATTGTAGTTGGATTGGCGCCTGAGTGGTAAACCTCGTAATACTATATCCAAAAAGACCAGGGTTAGAATCCTAGAAATCCTCTTAGGGAATTTATTATGTAGGCGGTGACATATTCATGATGCAGGTATGGTGACGTAGGTAGGAGGATGTAGTCATGACGCTACACTAGGCCTTCGGGTCAAGTTCATAGGCAACTTTTCCTTAGGCTTTCGTGCTATGTAATGGGTCTCCCTCTACCCTAATATAAGGAGTTATTTGATTTAATAATAAAAAGAGGCTCTGACACTAACTTTTAAAAATAATTAAACATTTATAAACATATATAAATATGTAAACATATAATCATTTAGACATATGTAAATATATTTACAAATATATAAACATATATACAAACATGTAATCATGTAATAATATCTATGAAAAAATATAAATATATATACACATATAGAATAAATATATTTTTAAATGAAAATCAAAATAAATTCACATAAATCCAAATATAATAATGAATATATCAATTTGTTAAACATATAAAGACAACAAAGTTAAGATTAGATTTTAACAATAAAAATTAAAAAAAATATAATCAAAAATGAATAAAATATAAACTTATAAACATATATATATAAATGTAATAATTTATTCATATATATCAATAATTATACCAACATTAAATCTATCTCTAATATAATAATTATTTTAAACATAGAAACTAACAATTTAGAACGCATAAAAAATGGGGATGAAGGTGGTATATTCATTAATAGGAGAGGGAATATGGTGGTAGATGGATAGAATATTGCATGTGATTTGAATTTGAAAATAGATGTAAGTGGTCGAAGGTGGTGGAACATGGTTGAAGTATGAGTGTGGCCAAAGATGGATGTAGGCGGTCAAAAGTAGTGAAACGTGGTTGATGGATGAGTGTGGGTAAATTTAGAGATAATTTTATGAAATTCAGTGATGATGGGAATATGAACTAAATCATTATATGTATATATGATATATATATATATAAACAATATCATATTTCATAAAAATTATGATTTTCATGCCCATGAATTTTACGATTACGGAAAAAATGATAAATTTTTATCATTTATTATTCTCTAATATTATCTATCATTTATTATATCATTTCATGAGAAGAAATGTTTGGGAGTTTAATTTATGTATTTGATACATGAACTGGTCTAAGAATCATTTAATCATGAGTTTATAATGCATGAGTAAATGCTAAAGCTCGAGGGTTATCCTTGTGGCTTTAAATATTTTAATCATTAAATGGCAGTGTGAAAATAACACATACTTGTTTCTTGTCCAAACCTACATGGATCTGGAATCTCTATTTAATCTTCCTCCTTTGCATACAAGGTACTAGTATACTGTGAATAATGGTTTTTTCCTCCTAATACTTATGCAATTAGTGTTGTGTAAGGGTTAGGGCCTTTCTACACTTACATAGACTATCTATGTAAGGGTAAAGGGAGGATAGCCTTATTCGAGAATGGGTTCCTACGTAAGGTTAAACATAAAAGATTTTATTTTTTCAAAATTATTAAATGGTTTTTATGGTTTATAAAATGTTTATATATCATAATAAAAGGTATTTTGGGATATTTTAATTTATAATGTTTTTATAAATTTATTAATTGAATATAAATTTCTTATAATTAATTAAACAAATTTTAATAAAACATTTTATTCCCAAATATTAATTGTTAATATTTAAAATACCTTTTACCATTTTATATGGAAATTATAATGATCTAGAAAAAAAAAATTATTTATAAATCATAAGAAATAATTCATAAAGGGTTATAAATTATGAAATAAGACCAAAATATAAAATGCTTATATTTAAATTTTGAATTTTTCATAATTAATTTTTTTGAATGTTTCAAAATAAAAGGGTCCTTAATTATATATTATTTAATCCATATAAAAAATTAATGAATGGTATGATCAAGGTTTAAATAATAATTAAGTATAGGATATTTAAATTTTGTAAAATTTTAACATATTATAAATTGGATTATAAATGGTTTATAATTCATATAATATCATATGTTTAAAAATGAAGATTTCATATAATGATAAATATGGAAGATTTTGTATTGTAATTAATATAAATTTTTATATTCAAATTATGGAATATCTATAATGTTAAGGCTGGAAATTATAAAAGGGTCTTTAATTATATTTGATTTATGAATTTTTCATAAATATTTATCTCAAGTTTAAATATTTTAATTGTTTATTTATTTAAAGTTTATTCCATATTTTATTTATATTTGTAAATTATTTATATTATGAATGTTTGTATGCCAAAATTATATAATAAATTTCTTTTATGATATATCCTTACATTACATACTAGGAATGTCTCTATAATGAATTTAGTTTTTCATATACCTTGACACTAGTTTGTAATTGAAGTTAATAGATTCAATTTATTCATTGAACGTGGTTTGTGTATATTAGGTATTAGAGTTTGTATGAATTATATTCTCACTTGAGTAAAGAATCCCTGAGTAGAGGGACTTGGGGTTAGACTACCTACTTACTTGGAGGACTGTTCCTTATCTAGAAAAGTGAATGGGGTTGGATATATATTACTCTAAGATTACTCATGTGGGTATTTACAATTTAATATAATTATAAACCTTTGCATGAAGTATTCATGTACCTTATACATATTATTCGTATGGATATATATGAATATGTTTGACTTATATTTTTGGGTAAGTGACACAAACATGTGGGTTGTGTAAAGAGTTACATATAAATATATTTGAACATATTGATTAGGTGGAGGGGATGGGTTTCCAAACTAAATTACCAGAATCATGCATGTATAAAATTGAATAACATGAGATAAAATGGTGAGATTAAAATACACTTCAAATACTAAGTGTGAGATTCCTTCTAAAGTAGAACTTATCAATACTTTGATCATAAAACTAGGTAGTCTCAAACCATATTCAAGTGACCTTGAATTATTTTCTATAATCCAAGAATGTATGGGTGACACAAGATCATCCTTGATTAGTTTTTTCAATAGTTGGGTGCTCCGGGATTGTCCTTTTTTACCCTATTATTGGCATTTTTTGGGTTAAAAAATCTTGGAATCCCTAATAGTTAGCATACTAGAAAAATAGATTTGAGTTTATTCATATGATGGATTGAAAAATGGGTTTTATGCTTAGCTATATAAGTATTATATATGATATGATTTGGATGATGGCCTACCTAAATAATTAAGTGGTGAGAATAAATCACTATAGGACTCATTTCAAAGTGAAATATGTATCATGTCCCACTAATGGATGTGATGAATATTTAAAAGGTTTATCATTTTAGTGAGAGGAAATTTAATAAAATAATTTATTAAATAGTTAATATAACATGATACTAATTTGATAAAAAAATTGTAGATTATATAATCATCATCATCTAATTAAACTTTCTAATCAATACTTGATTAATATAAACTTAATGTAAGATACTCCTTAGAATGATAACTTTAGAAAAGTCTTGAAGCAAGATTGGTAATTTAAAATAAGTTCTTAAGAAAAATTCTATGTGTTATAAAATTTTCTTCCTTAGTAACCAGGTTTTGAAGTTGTTCAAAAAGAGAATCTAGATGCTTATGTAAGCATATAGTGATTCATTTAAGGTTTCAAAGGAACTAGATTCAAAATAACCAAAGGAATATTAGTCTCTATTCAAGTACTCAATATTATTTTGTGTATCAGTGATTTTAGTCTCATATACTCAATATTATTGGGTACATAAAATGATATTCAATAGGATTGAATATTCTAAATAAATTGGTGAGACTAAAGTTTTACTTAAAGCTTAAAAGGTAACAGAATTCAATTATATTGTTCTAATGGATATATGATATCAACTATAAGTTTTAAAGGTGTTTTAAAAATATAAAAGTTCATAAATAGAAAATAATTTATTCTTGAATTATGTTTCCAAGTAATGTGGAAAATGAGTTTCTACATTAATAAATTAGATACTTCAATTTGGGATAAACATGTCATAAGATGGTTATTTATCTTATTTACCTTTTGATAAGAACATGAAAACAATTATTGTTTAATAAAATGAGATAATTTTTTTTAATAAATATTGTTTATGATTTGTTTAGTTCTATTACATACTTTAAGAAGAGGATAAAAATGGATTTTTATGGTTAGGTAATTTATCCCATTGGCATCTATGGAAATTTTCTAAAAATATGATTGAATTCAAAGAATGTAAACTCGATGTTATCAAAGTGATGGAATATATATGAATTTGGCATATAATTTATAGGTTCTAAAGTGTTGTATAGATAGTAAAAGTGGGTAAAAGTTCAAAATGGAAGAAGAAATTTTGGTTGAAAAGTTCAAATATGTTTCTTCAATAATACAATCAAGGTCATTGAAACCTATTTTTTTAGGAAAAGTCATAATTCAATATGATTAGATTATCCAAGATATACCTAAAGAAGTTTTTGAAACTCTATGTAATTTCCATGTTAGGTATAGATGTTATATAAATTGATTATTTGATTTTGGAAGGTATGTGATACTAAATGTATATTTTACAAAGTGTTAAAAATATACAGAAGTTCAAAATCAAAGGAAGAATTGATTGATATTTTAGTTTATATTCATAAAGAAAATAGTTGCTATATTTGAATGTAAAGGACAATGTCAAGTTCATATGAATCTAATAAGTGTATTTTTATCAAAATTTTCTTATATGATAAGAGATTTTTTTTTCTTACAAAGTTTTTTTGTGAACAACTATGACATTATTAATTGTATACACATGTTTTAATATTAAAAAAAAGTCTATAACATGTTTTCATAATAAGATATGGATAAAAGTGTTAATATAAGATAAAACTATTTATCTAAACATTTATTAAAATATGTGGGAATGTGTTCCTACCACCCATTGGTGGTATATTTTAATAAAGTATTCTTTTCAAAAAAAAAGTTCCACATAGATATAATTCCATATATGATATGGAAACAATAGTTTATTTGTTAAATATTCCTACTAATATTAAATAAATGTAATTTCCTAACACAAAAGAGTTTTATATCTTATAAATATATTTTTAAATAATATAATGTCTAATAGGATAGTGGGGGTATGTTTGGACTTAATGAAGTTCAAAATTAACAAATAATGGATAACATTGATCAAAAGTTAAAGTTTTTTTCATTTAATATCCTAAAAAAATTATGGATATATGATTTTAAAGAAAATTTAAATTTTTACATTTAGTTATCATATAAAATTTGATATCACTATTATAAAAGTATAAGATAAAATTTATTTTAACTCAATATCCTAAAAGATTTCAGAATATGTGATGATAAAGAAAAATGTAAATATTTTCAATTATTTATCATAAAAATAAAGGACACTATTTTTTTGAAGTATTTTACCAATAAAAATGAAAAGTGAATTACACATGATATCCTAAAATATTTTATGGTATTATGGTAAAGATAAATGTAAACAGTTGTATTTAGTTATCATATTAAAGTGATTTTCACTTTATCTTAAAATATTTTAGGAGTAATGGTAAATAATAATGTAAGTGGTTGTATTATTTCAAGGAAAAGGGTTGATGGAATAGGTTTCCAACGATGATTATGATGAACTTAGAAAGAGTTATAAGTAGACAATTTTAGTTAACATCATAAAATTTTATGTTGTGAAGTTATGAAAGTTGAATATATTAAAATTTTGAATAGTCAGAAATATAATTCCTAAATATCACCATTATTCAAATGGTCTTACTTCATATATGTTTCTCACTAAAGAGTTTAGTTGGAGGGTTTTATCATATGGTCTTAAAGAGAAGTGATGTGGTCACATAGAAATGTGACATGGATTGTATATTATGTAATGTGTTAACAAAACCCATAAAGTATAGCAAACATAGGGCTGATCTTCTATTTTATCATATATGATATGAAAACTGGTGCTTATATTCATTTGTTAAATATTCTTAAAGAGTTTAAGAATATTAAAAGGTATCATATTAAAAGGAAAATTCAATTTTATCACTCTTTCATGTTGGTCACATAAATGTCTTTATAGATATACAATATATGAAGTGAAATGATAATTGGAATCTCAAAGTATGACTTTGAGTTTATACCTACTTGATAATCATCATAGAGTATTATAGGTTATGAAGAAATGTTAAGGTTAGAAATCTTGTATAGATATAAAAAATATTCTCATGAGGCATAAAAAAAGAATAGGATATTATTTATTTACATTGGATGACCCGCTAAGTATACCACATGGAGCTTCATATAGGTGTCTTTGGTATACTAGGGGTTCATGGATTATATTTGAGTCCCCACTACCTGAAGTTGGTGAGATACCTAGAATGATAACCTTCATAATTTGATACCTTATTTATGAAATTCAACATATTGAGTTAGCTAATACGAGAGTGGTTGGGTATGTTACTGATCATCTCATCATTTGGAGCTTAAGCATTATGAGATTTTCCCTCTCATATAACGAGTATGACATCATGGCCGTTGATTAAGATAGATTGTGGGAGTGTGAAAACACACCTAGATATTATATATATCTATCTAGATAAGGTATATGTGATGTACTTATCCAGAAGGATGAATGACATGTGAAGTATTCATCAATCAGTTCGATATATGCTTAGAGAATTGAGAACATTTGATTTGACTATATGGGATTGACATGCTTTTTATCCTAGGTCACTCAATGTCTTGTACGAATGGAAAATATAAGAATTCATATTTTCATATGACGTATACTAGTGGACACAGGTATATAGATACATGTGTTGGATGAAGATCATGCCAGCTCCGTTTATATCTTGGGTAGAATTGATTATTTTATAGAGGATGCCCTTTTCATAAATATGTGGATTTGGATATTATTATTTGTGGTCAATGCTATAAAGGACCATAAGGTCAGACTTTGAGATTGACTAAATGGGGATTGACTTTGACATAGATAGTTACTCTAAAAGTGCTTTAGAGTTAATCCAAAAGTGTTTTGGATGGGTTTTCACAAGGTATTACTTATGATTTGATACAATTTGAAGTTAATGATAGATTTACAAATGGAGTTTTGTAAGATATCTAAATGTAGTTTTGGATACTATTTCACAAGTTATTGTATACGATACATTATAAGTTGAAATGGGAAAAAGTCTTTTAGGCTTTAGTGTAAGTGGGATATTGATGGGAATATACCCTAAATCCTTATATGTATATATGATATATATATATAATCAATATCATATTCCATAAAAAATGTGATTTTCATGCCCATTAATTGTATGATTATGGAAAAATAATAAATTGTTATCATTTATTATTCTCCCATATTAGATATAAATTATTATATCATTTCAGGAGACAAAATTTTTGGGAGTTTCATTTATGTTTTTGATACATGAATTGGTTGAAGCGTCATTTACTCATGAATTTATAATGCACGAGTAAATGATACAGCCTGAGGGTTATCCTTTTAGATTTATATATTGTTGTAATTTTATGGGATTTTAAAAATAACACATTCTTGTTTCTTCCTCCATGGTTCTTGAACCTCTCTTTAATCTGCCTCCTTTGCAAATGAGGTACTATAATACCATGGAGAAAAGATTAATCCCATCCAAATGATAGACGATTCAAATTAGTTTGTGGATACCAATAGAGGTGGGATTCTTGTGTTTTCTAATTTTATGATATTTATCAAATACATAAAATTAATATCAAGGGTTGTAGTTTAATATTCAATGTAAGTTATACCAATTACAATAGCTCTTCATTTTTTTTATTTTTACGTAGTTTCATATTACCTTTCCTAGAGATCTCAGGAAAAGGGTTTTAATTACTTTTTCTTCTGAAAAATTTTATTAGATTATAAAAAAACCCTTTAGGAGAGGGATATTTAATGTAACCAAATAAAGAATATTATAGTGGTGGAATGTGGCTGAAGGAATAATAGGAAGGTCACATGTGAGTTGTGGAGCTTAGGTTACTAAAAATCAAGCATCAACAAAATGAGGAGAAAAGAAATATGAATTCATTTTAATTTTTTTAATAGTTTTTAACAACGGTTTTACTTTAAAAAATGTTAAAAATACTTGGGTTATAATTTTGGTTATATAATAACAAATGATAAAACTATTTTTCAAGTTAGTTATTATAAAACAAATGTTAAAACTAGGGGTTTTAGCATCTTTTATATGAATAACCAATGATAAAACCCACCTACACAGGGATTTTAATGTTGGTTTTATGAATAATCGATGTTAAAACTCTTTTTAACATCATTTATATAATAAATTATGTTAAAATCATGATGAAAATTCTATTTTTATGAGTTACTTGAGCTTAAAACAATTGTTAATTTTAAAATGTGTTAAAAAATGACACCAACTTTCACCTATAAATAATTTTGTCAGAACTATATTTTATAGAAGTTATCCTTATGAATCATAAACTGTGGAATAAATGATTAGAAATTCTAAATCATAAAGCACCTGGTATCAGTAACCAAAATCCCAAACAAGACTCTGAAATATCCATACTAAATCACCTTACAAAGCTAGAAAATAACTTCCTAACTAAATAAATAGAAATAAAAAATAAATAAATGGAAAAATAACAACATGGAATTTACATGTGTTAGAAATATCCATACTCAACACGAGGAAAACTATTATGTTTGGATTAAGAGAGAAAAACTCCAATTTACAAGAACCCTAAATACTAGAACTCTACTCAAAAAATGGAAGAAGTTTGTAGCTGAACAATACTACACTTAACCAAGTGACCCTATCCACCCTTTATATATGAGTATATACAGTTGACCTAGTTCAAACACCAACTAATCTTTGCGGACAAATCTTTACTTGATCATGTAAATGACCAGTAACCCTCAGTTTTCACTAAATCAACTTGAAGCTTCTGGTGAATAATGCATAATTAATAACTAATCCTTAAAATCTTCCATAATATAAAAAAATATCATTCATTACTTCTTACTGTCATATTGTTCTAATTTCATATAATGGTTCTACTACTGCACCTTCATCTCAGTTTCATTCCATATTAGGACTTTTAGAATCACTCCTATATAATATGAACACTTGTCCAAAAAAATGATTTTCACATGGACAAAAACTAATAATACTAACTTAAAGATCATTTTCAAGGACTCACAACCAATTTATTCTGGTTAGTCCCTTCTATTCTCTCCTACTTCCTTTACTGGTACCATGGTCCTCCACCATGCTTCTAATTAACCAAACCCCACTAAGGCTCAGCACCACCCTAGAATTTCTAAGTCGGTAACCTTCATCAATATATCCTCTAGATTTTTATATCCATCAAAATTTTATATTTATAGTACTCTATCATCCAACAACTTTAAGATAAAGTGATACTTCATCTAAATATACCTTTTCCTAGAGTGAAACATCATATTCTTAGAAATATGAATCCTTCTCTGACGTCTATTAAACAATGTTAGATTTTTCTAAATTCTTCCAAGATCCTCCAATAACCTATTAGGTTGGGTAAAATCCTTCCTAGATTGTATTATTTTCATGTACTTTACTTCTATTGTAGACAATGAAACTACTAGTTATATTAAGGATATCCAACTCAAAATTGTTCCTTCAAAAGGGAACACATAACCAGTTGTACTTCTCTATGTGTATACATATCCTTCATTGTTTGAATCTATAAAACCATATAACCAATCATATATTATAAAACATAGTGGCATGTTTATTAAACCTTTATGATACCAAAGTATCCACTTCTCCACTTCTCAATTATATCTTCCTGAATTTTCTATGAACCTGTTGGAAACTTCTACTATAAAAGCAATGTACATACTCATTAAAACCAGGGAATAAATCAAAATCATGACCATGGATTCATATAGATTTCATGAAATGTACTCAAACTAATATTCTATTCTAGGTTTTTTCTCCTTGGTACACTTGAAAGGTACAACTAGGGTTGTGGTTATAGGATTATATTCACTCATTCCCAATCTTTCCACCACTTTTTAGATATACTCTGACTATGAAATGAAAAAAAATCCGCAACTTCAGTGTCTTATGATACTTATACCCAATATCCAATTCACAAAACAAGGATATTTCATCTCAAATATTCTAAAAAATCATATTTTATATCATTAATATAATCTCTCCTTAGGCCTAGGATAATCATTTCATTTTCATAGAGAAGACATGTGATGAATCACTCATAATTAAACATCTTATCATAATATTAATTCCCCACATTACTTCGAAAGAATGAATTATCTACCATAAAAAAATTGAAAATGTGGTTCCTATTCCATGGATCCTATTTCAACTCATACAAGATCCATGGGAGCTGACATAGAAGACCTATGACAAACCCGACCTAGATACCTTATCAAACTTGTACCCAATCTGAATTTTCACATACCCTATGGGAATTCTCGATCCCCATGGGTTGGCGACTAGCACCCAGGAATCAAAAAAACTAGAAGGAATTATTTTTCACAACTTGAAGAAGACAACAATATATATATAAATAAACACATAAAGGAAAGAAACGTAGGAAGAATAAACAAGTATGTATTTTATAACAAAAAGGAAAAATCAAAAGTGATGTAACTCAAAAGTAGTTAAACAAACTCCAAGAGACAAGTACAATAGCAAAGGACCGAAAAAAATAGTTATTCCATGTGATAGCATGGGAAACTCCCATCATCTCACCACCAGCTATCCAGACTCAACTAATAGAAATCTCACTACCACACTATAGCACCTTTCTTTTCCATGTATTGAAAGATATAAAAAGCTATATGCATTATCGAAGGGGTGCATAGGGTGTGATATAATAGGCTCAGTAGGATCCCACCTAGGTGTTCCATAACCATTATCTATACAAAAATCTGAACATACTAAACTTTAAATAAAATAATACATGATAAACATTTTAAAAGTTTTTATATCAAAAGCATGTAAAAACATTTAATTTCCCCTTTTTCACATTTCCAAAATAATAAAAGTAAAAAAATTAAAATAATTTCATATACATCAAAGTTGTAAAATAAAACAAAGTATATATCACATATCATATTAATTCCATAGGATTACAAGCTAAACTAATACAAGACAAATCACAGGTAACACCATGTCAAGGATCACTATAGGTCAAGATATCTAGGACACTCATACCTAAACATATAAAATCACATGCATCAAGTATCTAGATATATTCATTTAATATAGAGAGTATAGAAAAACCCTAGAAAGTGAACCCCCCCCCCAAGGTCTATCATGTCCCTAGAACAATGTTCCTAGGGAGAAGAGGAATACTCCATGAGTGAATCCCCCAAAAAATGGATGATTCCTATTAGTACACCATCCACCTACGGACCTAAGGCTTCTCGTGTGATCCATTTTCCAAACCATTTCATCAACACCATTATTTGAAAACATTTAATAGATCCATTTCATAATGCTTTGAAAATACCTTTTTTATACCAAAATAGGTGGAAAATGTTATTTTCTAAAAAACTCATTTCCACATACATAAAACAGTCATTCCAATTGATTTATAAAGTAGTTTATAAAACCATAACAATGCATTTAATCCAACATAGGCTAGAGATAGAACTACCTACCACAAAATCAGGTCACACATGCATGTAATAGAATCTACCAACTAAAAGGGGACATAAGGTCAATATCATAGGCCCTAATATTGATTATCATGTCTTACATCCCAAAAAAATAGATGGTGGAAAGGATAGATCATGACAAACCTTGAGAATATACATTTTTCGCATTACAACAAACAAAGGATAATCCCCCAGAATAATATCACACAAAAGATCTAGAAATGATCAAAAAGATTATCATCATAGATAAATGGATCTAATAACATAACCCAATAGTGCTACTATAATCAACAAAAATGAATAATAAAAAGGATTACTCATATAGAGAAATTAATTGCAACTGCGATGGAGATTAATCACTAAAAGAAGTAATCTAGAAGGAGTGGAGGTCTCCAAAATTGCATGGGAGAGATCCTAGGTCAAGATAGAAAAATCCTATGATAGAATGAAATAAAAATTAGCTGCAAAATTCCCTAAAACAGAAACCATGATAATTACATAGAATGAAACCCCATTTCACGTTGTGTAATCCAAAAAATCAAAAACACTAAAAAACATGTCACATTAGGTTAAAATATAGATTTTACCATTTCATGATGTGAATCGCATTCATGATGTGTAATAATTTCACACCTTGTACTAGTTCATGACATATTCCCAACACCCAATAAATGATGTGAACACTTTTCACGATGTGTAAAATTTTCTTGGTGTGTAAGATTTTCCCTCTCTAATCCAAAATCACAACATCTTCCCAGAGACCAATACACAATGTGTAAATGGTTCATGATGTGTATTTCTCCTACAGATAATGAAAATTCTAGACTCTATTGAAAAAAAAAACAGACCAACACCGGCATTCTTCAAACTTGGGGAGAACCCCAAAATCCTTTAACATATTTATACTCAGACTCCATTAATTCAAAGAAACATGAATACCCAAATTTTATGTCATTTTCCCTAGTAAATGAACTCAACCCTTGGGAGTCCAAAAATTCACCTAAATAAAAAAGATAAATAAAAAGAGAGAATAAAAATAAATAAAACTGGGTTACAAGATGTTACAAACTCTCTAATATAATACTTTACATACTTGAGAAGTCATGTGAAAGAATGATTTCTGGAAAATAGGTGGTTCTAATGCTCCCTTGTCAATAACTCGTGATCCCATGTCTCATGAGAATCTGATCCATGTCTTCACAACACCCTGACCAATGAAGTCAAATTCCCATGCAATAATTTCACTTAAGATTCAACGATATCCATTGGATGCTCCATAATAGAAACTTTTGGGTCCAAATCAAACTCTTCCCAGCTCAAAATGTGATAGGGAACAGAATGGTATTTACTGAGTTATGATGTGTGGAAAACATCATGAATAATCATCAAATGAACCAGGAATTTCAACTAATAAGCAACCTTAACAATATTCTCAGTGACCTCAAACAGTCAAATATATCTTGGAGACAACTTTCCCTACTTTCCAATATAATAGTGACCAAACCAAGAAGAAACCTTCAAAAAAAACCTATTCAACAATGAAAAAATACAAAGGATTACACCACCAATCCGTATATGATTTTTTCGACTCTAAGATGTAAACAGACGTTGATCTATGTCCCAAATATTTACTAACATCTCTTAAAATAGATTAGGTCCCACAAAAGAGTCTACACCAACCTCTACTAATAAAGTGGTGATTTTCATAGGCAATCGTACAAATCCTCAAAGGGATTCATTTTAATTGATGACTGATAACTATTTTTATAAGAAAAATCAATTATTCCTAGATAGTTATACCATGATCCACTCAAATCCAAGACGTAGGCATAGATCAAATACTTCAATATCTTAATAGCAAGTTCCATCTGGTCGTCTGTCTGTGGATGGTAAGCGGTACTCATCCTGACCTGAGTCCCCATCACCTCTTGTAGACTCCTCTAGAACTTCAAAGTAAACCTAGGAACCCTTTCTAAAATAATTCTAGAAGTAACCCCATGTAACCACATGAACCCCTATACATACAGCTTACCAATATCATTAACTATAGTGGTGTCCCTAATCAGAATGAAGTGAGTTGAATTTTTCAACTAATTAATCACCACCTAAATAGTATTCCTCCCTTAGGGAGTCCATGGTAATCTAAAAAAAGTCCATGGACACATCATCCCAAATCCAAACTGACACCGGTAGAGGTTGGAAAAAACCAAAAGGTTTCAAAATATCTTCCTTTATCTATTGGTATGTGTAACAATGGGAAACATAATATGCAGTGTCATGCTTTATACTAGGCCACTAGAATCATTGTTTCATATCATAATACATCTTCATAGTACCCAGATGAATGGACCATAAAGAAATATTATAGTCAAACAAAAATGATCTCCTCATATATTCTTGGATGAAAAATTGATCCCCAAATAGAGAATACAATCTTAATAGAGAGACCAACCAAAAATGATATCCCCACCATATAGGTTTTCTTGAATTCTTGTGAACTCATCATCCTACTACTGACTCTATAGAATAGACTCAAGGAAATATGATGAAAATTGGACATTGGATAGAACCAAACACAAATAATACTCCTGAGCATCTAGGTTAAACTAAGAAAATATCCCCATAATGTTCCACTCTTCCTTTGAATATTGAAAATCCTATGACGATACTTTCCTTCTAAGATTTTATTTCATGACATTCTCCTTCCCCAGGGTGTAGGTGATGTCAAATACAAATTTTTGAAGGTATTACACTTGCTAACTCTATCTGAGATTAATGAATTTATAAGAAAATATATATCTTAGACTCTTATGGTTAGAAAAGACCATGAACCTCTCCCCAAAAATATAGTGTCTCCAAAAATTAAGTGAATTCTTAACTATTAAAATACTTAAGTCATGGTTGGGGTAATTCTTCTCATTTGGTTAAATTTATTGAGAGTTACAATCCACTGATTTATTGTCCTTCATAATCACACAACCCAAACCTATACCGAAAGCATCACAAAAAACCACGTACCACTTAACAGGATTAGGTAATATCATAATAGGATCTGGTTTTAAAAGTCATTTTGAATCATAAAAAGAAGATTAAAACTTTAAATCCCATATAAATTTCACCCCTTTTTTGGTAATAGTAGTAAAATTTGATTCCAACTTTAAAAAATATTTGATGAACAGTTGATAATATCTTGTAAGACCAAGGAATCTCTGAATCTCAAAGATGTTATATGGGTCTTCCCATGACAAATGAACTTCCCTTTCTTAGGGTAAACTGGTAATCCATGCTCAAAAATAATGTTCCCTAACTTCACTTCTTGGATCCATAAATTACATTTTGAAAGTTTTCCATTCAAACAGTGAATCCTTAGGATTTCCAGAACTAAAATCAAATGATTCTCATAATTTTCCTTGGATCTCAAATAAAACAAAATATCATCCATGAACAGTACCAAAAAAGTGTCAAGATGCCGATGGAATATTTGATTCATCAAATCCAAAAAAAAACTATATGAGAGTAATTCAGACTAAAAGGCATCATATGATATTCATAATGGCCAAACCTACACCACAAATCTATCATTGGTATATCAGAATCCTGAAATATGAGTTGATGATAACCCAACTGAATATAAATATATTAAAACCAAATTTTCCACTTTAATTGATCAAACAAATCATCAACACAATGAAAAGGATACTTTTTATTAACCATTACCCAGTTCAACTTTTGATATTATACACATAATCATAGTGAACCATCTACCTTCATGGAAATGAGCATAGAGGATTCCCAAGGAGAAACACTAGGGAGAAAAAACCCTTTTCCATTGGACCATCCAACTAAATCTTTAGCTCTTTCAACCCTGGTCATTCCATATGATAAGAGGGTATCCAAATTGGGTGTTTACCTGGCACAAGATCAATCCTAAAATATACCTCCCTCTCTAGAGAAAGATCATATAAATATTCTAGGAAAACATTAATAAAGTACCAAACAATAGTGGGAAGATCAACAATAGAAGAAATGTCATCAAGTTTAACTACTAAAGAAGGCAAAAAACTCATAAGATCTGGGTGGGAAGATCTTTTATGACCAAACCTCAGATCTCACTCTCCCGGAAACACTTTTGAACTCCCATCAAACATAAGAAATGAAACACCCTAATGATAAAAAATAGCCTCAACATAATGATCAATAATCCAATCCATCCCAATAAAGACCTTAAATTGATCTAGATCAAGAATGATATAATACTAGACTAACTCCACATCAAATATTGATAGTGAACAAGGACACTAAAACCCCTTCTCTTTCCTAATACCAAGAGGTGTCTCTATCTCCATAACAAATGACAAGAGCTCTATTAGAAGTTTAATCATATCAACAAAATCGTTATACATAAATGATTAGGAAGAAACAGTATCAAGTAAATAAATCTCTACTAAAGATTAAAAAAATATGGTACCTCTCACTATCATTGGACCCACATCTTCCTCTATAATAAACTCATCTAATGGTTGAAGTTGATTCACTCCTAAGGCCTGTGGTTGGAGCCCTATAGTCTTTGAAGCATTGGATTGCATTTTAGTATCCTTTAGAGCTAAAAATATTTTACTATAATGAGGCGTATACATAGCCTAATATAAATATTGTAGATTAAAATAATTTCCACAACTATTTAACATATTTTAAAGTGAAGGAAAATAATTTCAGGTGTTTCTAAAATTTCCACACTGATAGAAATTCTTGGGCACACTACTGGTTGTAACTAAAGGTACACAGGAGGCATTCCACTAAGAACCACTTCCACTACTCTTGCGATGATCATGCCACTTTCTATCTTTCCCATGAATGAAACTGAAGCTACCACTGGGTGGAAGATAAGGGGTATAATAATCAACCTTGTATGCCATATCCATCTCTGACCTCATTTCCCTATCTACCGTATCCACATAGGTTAAAATATTTATCATAAATACCTTTGATCTGATATCCATTCACAAACCCTATTGGTAATTATGAGACTTCATCCGGTCATTATTTACTACCTCTAGATAAAAATAAACCATATCTGAAAACAAATTAGTGTACATCAACACCAAACACTCTCCCTATTGAAAAGAGAAGAACTCTAGATACTTCTTTATCATCAGTGACTCTGGAAAAAAATGACAAAATAAAAGAGTCTTGAAACCCTTCTAGTCAAATCCCACATTCCTATCCACATGTCCCATAGAATACCAACATAGCTTGTGGAGAACCTCAAGTTTGAATTCCACACACTTCACCTTGATACTCTTAGTTGAATCTAGGAAGTAAAAGATCTTATCAATCTTATCAATCTAGTCCTCCACCTCTTAATGTTCACTCATACCCTTAAATTATAGTGGCTTCTCATGCAAGAAATCCCATGATCAATCCCTTTCTTATAAAACTTCTAGTTGTACCTTAACAACTACATTTTGTAATTAAGGTATATTTTGGTCAACCACATAAACTATTGGCATAATATCCTTGATAAGATTCTGATTTATAGGCATATTCCCTTGAAGATCCTCCATTTCACCATCCTGAGGAACCCTTGGAAGATGTCTTGGAGACATACTACTACATACTAAAATAGAATAAATGATCATACAACAGATTAATATTAATTCAACCCATAAAACCATAATAAAAAAAATGAGATTAAGATCAGGAACTCAAAATATGAGACACGCATCACAACATCCCATGGTAACTTGAGTATCATCACAACAATAAATAGCTAGGAACTCACCAAAACCTATATCTCAAGTCCTAAAAATCCTATATCTGGCATAAAAATAAACCCAAGACAAGGACTTTTGAAGAAATACCACCCTATGACAGCAACATGTGACAAACCCTACCCAGATACCCTCTCAAACTGGTACCCAACCTAAAATTTCACATTCCTGAAGGGAATTCCTGACCCCACACTATGTCATTCTCTCTATCTATGGATGGTAATATGTACTCATCCTATCCTAATTCCTCATAGCCTCTTGGATATTCCTCTAAAACCTAAAAGTAAAACTAGGATCTCTATCTGAAATAATGGAAGAATAAACCTCATGTAGCCTCACAATATCCTTCATATATAGCTTACCCATATCTTCAACTTTAGTGGTTTTCCTGATCAAAATGAAGTGAGGTGACTTTTTCAACTAATCAATCACTACCCAGATAGAATTTGTCTCTTGGAGAGTCTATGGTAACCAAACAACAAAGTCTATGGACACATCATCCCATTTTCAAACTGGAACTAGAAGTGGCTAGAGAAAACAAGAGGGTTTAGATTCTCTTCCTTTATCTGTTAGGAGGTGTAACAATGATACCCATAATCTAAAATTCCATGCTTTATACCCATCCACCATAATCACCATCTCATGTCATAATACATATTATTAGTGATTGGATGAATCACCCATGAA
The DNA here is from genome assembly GCA_963277665.1 of Viscum album. Lineage (NCBI taxonomy): Eukaryota > Viridiplantae > Streptophyta > Magnoliopsida > Santalales > Viscaceae > Viscum > Viscum album. Next base: position 1,106,513,709 of record OY728137.1, read on the forward strand.
TAACTATGATAGTCAAAAAAATTGATATCCTCACAGATTCTGGGATGACAAAATGATCCCCAAAATGGAGAATAACAACTAAAGAGAGAGACCAACCAGAAATGGTATCCCCACCATTCAGGGTTTCTCAAATTCCTTTTAACTTATCATCTTACTTATAAATGTACATAATATAATCAATGAAATATTATGATAACTGGACATTAGCCAAAACCATACCTAAAATATCATCTTGGGCATCAAGGTGCAACTAAGTGAAGATCTCCATAAGCTTCCACTCTTCCTTCGATTCCAAAATAGTCTGTGATGATAATCTCCTACTAAGAGAATCTTCCATGACATTCCCCTTCATCAAGGTGTATGCAATCTAAAATTAAAACATCATAAAGTAATCCACCCACCACCTCTATTTGAGATTCAATTATTTTTTAGAAAATATATATCTATGTCTCTTATGGAAAGAAAATATCATGAACCTCTCCCCAAAATGATAGTTTCGCCAACATTTAAGTGTGTACATAACCACAAAAAGCTCTAAATCATGAGTGGGGTAATTATTTTCATGTAGTCGAAGCTGGAAAGATCTATAAGACACCACATGATTATCCCGCATATTCACACAATCAAAACTATCACCAGAAGAATCATAGAAATCCACATACCCCTTACTGGGCTCAGGTAAGATTAGAATAGGACCCGATGCCAGAAGTCATTTCATCCCATAAAAATAAGACTATCACTTTGCATCCCATAATAATTTCACCCCTTTCCTAGTAATAGTAATCAAAGTTGATGCCAACTTTGAGAAATCCTTCATGAACCGTTGATAATATCCAGCAATACCAAGTAAGCTCAGAATCTCAAATATGTTACATGGTTATTCCCATTATAAGATAGAATTCACTTTCTCAAGGTCAACTGATAAACCATTCTCAAAAATCAAGTGCCCCATGAACAATAATTCAGGGATATAGAAAATGAATTTTGAAATATTTACATACAAATAGTGACTTCTTACGATTTCCATAACAAAACTCAAATAGTGTTCATGCTCATGAATGGATCTCAAATAAACCCAAATATAATTCAAGAACACTACCACAAAAGTGTCAATACACTTAAAGAGTATCTGATTCATCAAATTCATAAAAACTACAGGAGTGTTATTATGAAAAAATGGTGTCACAAGATATTCATAATGGTCATACCTTCTCCTGAAATTCATCTTCGGTATACTAAACTTCCGAACTCTAGCTAGTGATAACCTAACAAAAGACCGATCTTTTAAAACAACTTTACCTCCTTTAATTGATCAAAAAAATCATCTATAAGAGGCAAAGGATACTTATTCTTAACTATTACGTAGTTCAACTTATGATAGTCCACACACAATTGGAGTGAACCATATGCCTTATTGGAAAGGAGCACAGAGGATGACCAAGATGAAACACTAGTGGAAAACCCCCTTTTCCACCAGATCATCCAACTAAATCTTGATCTCTTTCAGCTCTGCTGGTTCTATAGAATAATAGGGTATCGAAATCGGCTATGTACTTGGAACCATATCAATTGTAAACTCTACCTCCCTCTCTAGATTAAGGCTAGATAAATCATCTATGAAAACATTAGGAAAGTCCCAAACAAAATAGGGAAATAAAAAATAGAAGAAACATCATCGAGATCAACTACTATAGTAGAAAACAAACTCCTGGGCCTTGGGCGGGAAGGTCCTGCATGACCAAACCTTGGATCCCACTTTCACTAAAACACCCATGATATCCCATCATCCATAATAAATGGGACACGCCGATGATAAAAATCAACCTCAATATGATGATCAATAATCCAATCTATTTCTATGATGATGTCAAATAGATCCAGATAAGAATTTGAAAATCCTAGACTAACTTTGCATCATCTATCGATAGCGAACAAGGGCACTGAAACCCCTACTCTTTTATCTTCCAAATAGGTATCTTTATCTCTATAAAAAGGACATGAGATCCATTGGAAGTTTAATAATATAAAAAAATACCAGATATAAACAAGTGGTAAGCACCAGTATCAAATAAAGTAATCACTACAGAAGATTAAATAAATATGGTACCTATCACCATCGTTGGACCCGCATATACCACCACTGGAAACTCATCTACTACATGAAATTTATTTCATCCTAAGTCATATGGTTGGAGTCCTATATTCTTTGAAGCATATTAATTTAAAGTGGTATACATTGGAGTCCATGATCCTTGACTATAATGTGGTGTAGAAATTCCCTAACAGAAACAATCAACTATTTCGCATTTTTTAAGTGTAGGAAAATAATGTCCGATGTGTCCAGCCTTTCTACACTGATATAAAGTAAGGGAACACTACTATCTATAACTAAAGGAGTATAGGATTCCTATAATTGAGAAACACCTCCACTACTCCTACAATGATCTTTACACTTCCTCTTTTTTTCATGTGTTCCACTAAAGCTTCCACTAGGTGTAAGATAAGGGGCATAATAAAAAACCTTTCTAGATATATCCATCTCTTCCTTAATTTACCTATCTACCATATTTTCATAGGTCTAAATATTTACCATGAATTCCTATGATCTGATATATGATCACAAACCCTGCATGTACTTCTGATCCTTCAGCTGGTCATTCTTTACTACCTCTATAGAAAAATGAACCATCTCCACAAACCAATTGGTGTATGCTAAAATCAAACAATATCCTTGAAAAAAAGATCATAACTATAGATATTTCACCATAATAAAACACTATATACAAAATTTATAGAATAAAAGAGTCTTAAAACCCTTCCAATCCAATCCCACATGTATATCCTCTTGTACCATGGAATCCCATTATCACTTGTTGGGGCCCTCAAGTTTGAATGCCACACACTTCACCTTGATACTCTTAGGTGTATCTAGAAATTCAAAGATCTCATCCATATTTTTAATCCAGTCCACCACCTCTTTAGGTTCATTAATACCCTTAACAGAAGATGGATTCTCATGCAAGAACTCCCTTGATTGGTCCCTTTCTCTTGTAACTCCTGATTATAACTTTAAAACTACATTATGGACTTGTGGTACATTTTGGTCAACAACATGAACTGCTCACAAGATATCCTTGATAAAATTATGATCTATAGGCAGACTCCCTTGAGGAGTAAACACTTCACCCTCTTGAGGAACCCATGGAAGACATCTCGAAGGCATATCATTGCACACCAAAATCGATGAAATGATCAGATGAAAAAATAATCTCATTTCAAACCAGAAAACTATAATAAAATGCATATTAATATCATGAACTTAAAATATGAGACACACATCCCAACATCTCATGGTAACTTGAGTCTCGTCTTAGAAAGATCTAGTAAGGAACTCACTGCAACCTAACTCTCAAGTCCCAAAAATCCTATCTCTAATCTACCAAATGTTCCAAGATGAGGACTCTGGAGGACAGACCACCCTCTAATACCAAACTATGATAAGCCCAACCCAAATTCCCTCTCAAAATATACAGCCGGAATTTTCAGATACCTAAAGGGCATTCACAAACCCCACGGGCTGGTGACTAGCACCTGGGCATCAACAACAACTGAGGTAATTATTTCTCCCAATCTGAAGCAGACAACATGAAATATATATATACATGATAGGATGAAATAGTGTAATAAGAAACAAGTATATATGTCATAAAAAAAGGAAATATTAGAAGTGATACAACTCAAAAGTAGCTAAACAATCTCCAAGAGACAAGTCCAACATCAAAGGTCCAAAGAAACCAAAACAGCTACTCTATGTGATAGCATGGGAAACTCCCACCATCTCACCACTAACTACCTAGACTTAGATGATAGAAACCTCATTTCTCCATTGTGGTTTATTTTCTTTCCCAGCATCGAATGACATACAAAGGTCTACGCACCACCGAAGGGGTGTATAGGGTTTAAGCTAACAAGCTTAGTATGATCCCAACAAGGTGTTCCATAACCAGTCTCTATAAAAAAATATAAACATACTTAGATTTAAAGAAAAAAAGTCATAATAAATAGTTTAACAATTTTTATGTCAAAATCATGGAAAAACATTTAATTTCCCCTTTTCCACATTTCCAAAATAGGCTAGGTAAGATAGTTTAAAATAATTTCATATACATTAATGCATTCAAAATAAAAAAATCATGTATCACATATCATATCATATCCATAGAGGTAAAAAACTAAAATAGTACAATCTAAAGAATAGGTAATATCACACCAAGGATCACTACAGGTCAGGCTATCTAGGACACTTATACCTAAACATAGACAATCATGTGCATCAAGTCTCTAGATATATGAATCAAATATAGAGAGTAGACAGACACCCCAAAAAATTGAACCCTCCTCCTAATAGGTCTATCATGTCCCTAAAATAATGAGCATAAGGAGTAGAGGAACAACCCATGAGCGAACCTCCTCACAATTGGATGAGTCATTGTCACGACCCGTCCCCTGGGGCCCGTGTCGTGACTACCCCAAGCCCGCCTCCCATAGGCCAGGGGCTGGAGACTAGCACCAAAGGCGTAATTCCCTAAAACTAGGAAGGCATTGCCTTTATAACCTGTATACACATAGAACGGAGCACAAATCTGGATACAAAACACTAACTAAATTGTATAACAAAAGAGTGTTGAAAGTAAAAGGGGATGGAAATACAAGCCCAGTTGTAAAGTACAAGAAACTGAAAGTACAAGTACAACTAAAGAAAGGAAAAAATAGCTAATGGGTCATCCTTAGGGATTACTACATGAAGGTTAGGTATAGATAGACTCTTCAGCACTCCACATCCATCAGTCTCCTCCATGTACCGACTCGTCATAAGTTCAACCTCTGGGTACCATCCATACCTGGCACTCTCAGCCTCAGTCAGCATTGTACGCCAGCTGCATCCAACACAACAAGGTGCGGGAATAGCCCATGTAGGGGTGAGTATAAATATACTCGGTAGGGACCCCAAGACCCTCAAGGTCTCACAAATCCACCAAGGGTAAACCACAAAGTAAGGAATCAATAGATAACCCTACTTAGGTATATGCCCATACATATACCTAAGTTATTAAGTAATCTGTCTCAATCATGAGGAAAACACAAAAGTATTGACTCAACTCAACTAGGATTTTATTCACAATATCGAAAACTTGGCTGCTAGAGAACTCCTACTCAATCGAGTATAGTGGGTCTTCCGCATCACACAGAGGTGCTTCCCACTAACCTTGGACTACTGAGGTACTCCTCTTATTGAGTATCGTGGGTCTGCTATGTCACATAGAGGCACTCCCCACCGTGGGTCTGCCGCCACACCTAGGCTCTCCCCCTCATAGACTACATAGGTACTCCTCCTATCTATTATTGTGGTTCTGCTACATCACCAAGCGCTCTCCTCCACCGTGGGTCTACTGCTACAACCAGGCACTCCCCACTGGGCTAGTAAAATCACTCTGAGTCAAACGGTCAGCAGTCATCAGGTCTCTACCAGCTACTAGGTCTCTGCACTATGCTTTCTCATCTCTGGTAGAATCCGCTCCACAAGCTACTGGTCGATGCCCCACTGTCATTAAGTCCCACGAATAAGTATCCCAAAGGTCTGCCACATCATAGGAGTCTCAATGTAACAGACGGCCTGTCAATCGGACGCATGGTCTCTGATTTATTAGCCTTTTAGTCCCAGGGGCCTGGTTGGATTCGTGCACGATCTGACCTAACCTTATCTCAACTATACCCCAAACACTATTAGGGTAAGCTCAAAGGGACCATCATACTCCAAGATTACCAGCACCGCAGACGGTTCATCAAACTGACATCTGGTGCCAAAGATATGGCCAAAAGACGGTAAAGGGCCGTAGTGGGCCTGGGTCCGGTCCGACCCGGTCGGAGAAACCCAGCCTGACCCATTGGGTCTATCTCAGTCCATTAGTCGGGCCAGCCCACTGGGTTCAGCCCGGCCCACTGGGCCCATCCCATCAGGCCGCGAGGGTTCACAGAGGGCCGTGAGGGGTCACGGAGGGCCGCAAGGGTGCGGACCGGTCGCGAGGGCATGGACCGGTCATGGGTCGACGTGGGGGCAGTTTATCTTGGAGGGTGCACGAGGGGCTGGTTTAGCTGGGGCCCCGCAAGGGCAGGGGATGGTTCGGTCGGGACACCGCGAGGGTGCGGGCCGGTTCGGTCAGGGCGTCGTGAGGGGCACGGGAGGCCGACTCGGTCGGGGCGCCATGAGGGGTGCGGGAGTTCGGCTCGGTCGGGGCATCATGATGGAACGGGAGGCTCGCTTGGCCGGGGTTCCATGAGGGACATGGGAGGTCGGCTCAGCCGGGGCGCCGTGAGACCGGTTTGGCCGGAAGGCACGGGCAGCCGTGAGTCGGGGCATGGCGCGGCCGGGGCGCGGCACGGCTCGGGCCAGTTAGGTTGGCAGGTGGCGCAGCAAGCGGGCAGTGCGCCCGAAGTGGCTCGAAAGCCGGTGGGTGGCGTAGTTTGACCCGGGGCGGCGGAACCGGTTCGGCCGGAGCGTCGGAGAGTCACAGGGGCAGCGCGGGTTGCGGAGGCCATGGATGGCACGGTCGTTGCCTTCATCACCTTCGTCGCCTTCAACACCATTGTTACCTTCCTCCATTTCGAAGAACACCGCAAATCAACACAAGGGTTACGGAGAGGACGGACCATGTTAGTTTGGCCTGCACTCTCTGCATTAGAGCAGTAGCATGAGGTTCACCAAGAACATAAACAAGAATGAGCATGGAAGATACTTTCATTTCCCATAATCCCTCGTTAATTTCTATTCCCAACCCTACAAGGAAAACGAGGGGATAACATGGGAAGTGTTAATCAAATAATGAATAAACCCTAAATTTTTTTGTTGTTTGTCGACGTTGGTGCGAGAAGGCAGACTTCGATTTGTTGTAGATGAACACGTTTTATGTTGAAGGAAGTTTCGAGAAAGGAAGTCGAAGTCGAGGTCGTTCTTCGTAGTCGAAGGCGTTCCCCATCGGCGTTCTTCGTCGGAGGAGCGTTCTTCATTGGGAGCTTTCTCCCAAGTTCCTCCTCTCCCCAATCCTCCTTTTCCAACCAAATGAAATGGTAGCCAAAGATAATAGATAAAAATATCTTATTAAGTCGTTGGCACCAATTTCAAATTGCCCTAATTAAACACCTAGGTTGCCAAGATTAATTAGGGTGGATTAGCATAATTAAATTAAGGGAGGTGATGGAACCATTAATGATAGAGGAGGTCAAGAGGATCTCCCTCATTTATGAGGGATTTGAGAGGTTTTCCTTAATTAAATGGGGGGTTTAGTACCGGGTGGTCCCCACACCGTAAACTCTCATGGGAGGTTAGGTTCGGGTGGGCCCCACCACCATAACCTCTCATGGGAGGTTAAGGTGTGATGGTCCCCACCTCCAACTTCCATATGGGTGGTTATAATAGATAAAATAAAATAAAACATGCATTTATTTTATTTTATTATTACCATGAAAAACCCAAAAACTAATTTTCACCCTCGACCAATTGATGTCGACGTGAAAGTCTTCTTAAGAAAATATTGGTGCTGAGAATTCAACGGTGCCCTCGGATTTCAATTTCAAGCACCGGTTTAAAAGTTATAAAAACCCACTCACACGTTTACTAAACGTACCCAAAAAAAAGTTCAGAAATTAATTCTGGGAACTCCAGGTCTCGGAATCACGCACCGTCAATTTTCAAGGACTCACAAAATTTCCATATATTTAAAAAAATACATGGAAATTTCAGGTCTTTACATTCTCCCCATCTCAGGATTTACGTCTTCGTAAGCCACAAATCAAACTAAGGGAACAAGTGGGGGTCTTGTGCACGCATCTGAGCCTCCCTCTCCAATGTGCTCTCCTGGAGGTTTCTATGCTGCCAGCGAACACACACCAAAGGTATCAACCGTCCATGAAGGACCCGCTCCTGTTGATCCTCAATCTCTACTGGAACCTCTGTAAAAGTCTCCCCATCATTGACGTCCAGCTCTCCATCGTCGATGATGTGAGAAGGGTCATGCACGTATCTCCCTAGCTGGGATACGTGGAAGACATCGTGCACCCATTGCAACTGAGGTGGAAGAGATAAACAGTATGCCACCTCACCAACTCTGCTGAGGACCTGAAAAGGTCTGATTAATCTTAGAGATAACTTTCCACCTCGGCCAAATCCCCGCAAACCGCATCGAGGTGAGTCTCGTAGAAAGACATGGTCTCCATACTCGAACTCTAGAAGTCTTCGTCTCCTATCAGTATATGAATTTTGTCTACTCTGTTCAGTCTTCATCTGCTCCTGGATGATATGCACATTCTCTGTGGTAGCCCATACCATCTCTAGTCCCACTAGTGCTGACTCCCCTGGGTCAGTCCAACACAAGGGTGATCTATAGGTTCGCCCGTATAACGCCTCAAAAGGTGTCATCCCAATGGTGGAGTGATATTTTTTACTGTATGCAAACTCCACCAAAGGTAAGTGATCCTCCCAGCTATGACTGAAGACGAGGACCCATGCACGAAGCATGTCCTCGAGGGTCTGAATGGTCCACTCAGTCTGGTCATCCGTCTAAGGATGGAAGGTGGTGCTTAAACAAAGCTGCATCTCAAAAGCCTCCTACAACCCCTTCCATAGCCAGGAAGTAAAATGTGTGTCACAATCAGAGAAAATCGTCGAAGGTACTCCATGTAGCAGAACAATCTATTACATGTAGATGTTTCCCAAGATCTCTACTTAACCCTAATCTCTAATCGGAAGTAAGTGGGCCGACTTGGTGAGTCATTCGATGATCACCCATATCGAATCATGACTCCTAGATTTACGTGGAAGTCCCATCATCAAATCCATAGATATCCCATCCCACTTCCACTCTGGGACCTCTAAAGGTTGAACCAAGCCTACTGGTACCTGATGGTCCGCCTTCACTTGCTGAAAAGTGAGGCATCGAGAGACAAACTCAGATACTGCTTTCTTCATTCCTGGCCACCAGTCCTATCTTCAGGGTCCTGATACATCTTTTCCGCTCCTAGATGTACCTCTATAAGGGGTGTGTGTAACTCCCTCAACACTTCTTCCTGAAGTGACATTGGTACCATGGTATGTACCCTAAAGAGAATGTCATGCTCCCCACCTTCAGAAAATCCATTAGGTGCATGTCCTATGGATATCTAGGCACGTAGAGTCTTGCAGTCAGAGTCCCCACATTGTGCCTCCCTGACTTGTTAAAGAAGTGGAGGAGTGACTGTAAGAGACTGAAGTAAGGATGCTCAATCTCTATCCACAAAGGATATATATAAAGTAGTCAGCTGCTCTGTCTCCTTTCCTAGCAACTGTATACCAGATCTCCTACTGAGTGCATCTACAACAAAATTCCCCTTTCCAGGAGTACGGACTATCTCTAATTCATAGTTCTAGAAGAACTCAATCCAACTTCACTGTCTTAGGTTCAAGTACTTCTGGGAGAAGATATACCTGAGACTCTTGTGATCAGAGTACACTGTAAAACGTTTTCCCATGAGATAGTGTCGCCACATATTCAAGGCGAAGACCACTGCTGCTAACTCTAGGTCATGGGTAGCATAGTTCTTCTCATGTTGTCTCAGCTTCCGAGAACCATAAGTGATCACTCTTCTCTCCTGCATCAGGACACATCTGAGTCTAGTCACTAATGCATCGCAGTAGACTACGTAACCTATTCCTTCCTATGGAAGCCTCAAGATGGGGGCACTAGTCAGCCTCTGCCTATACTCCTTAAAGCTATTCTAACATCTCTCTGACCACATGAAGGGTTTCCCCTTCTTCATCAAGGCTGATAGTGGTGTTGCAACTCTGGAGAAATCTGGCACGAATCTACGGTAGTATCCAACCAAACCCAGGAAACTCTGTACTTCTGTCATACTCTTGGGTGGCTCCCAAGCAAGTACCGCCTCAATCTTCACTAGATCCACTACAAATCCAGCCTCCGAGATGACATGTCCCAAAAAGTGAACCTCTCAGATCCAAAACTGTCACTTAGAGAGCTTACCATAAAGCTGGTGCTCTCGGAGTGTGTCCAGTACTACCCACAAGTGATAGGCATGCTCCTCCTCAGTAGTTGAGTAGATCAGAATGTTGTCGATGAAGACTACTATGAAGCAATCAAGGTACGTCTGAAAGATCTTGTTCATGATTCCCATCAAAACTTCTGGTGCATTGTTTACACCGAATGTCATAACCAAGAACTCATAATGGTCGTACCAACACCTGAAAGCCATCTTCTACACATCCTTGTCTCATACTCTGAGTAGGTGATAGCCTAATCTGAGGTCTATCTTTGAGAACCACCATGCTCCCTTCAGCTGATCAAAGAGGTCTTCAATCCTCATAAGTGGGTACTTGTTCTTCATGGTCACCTAGTTCGGGCACCGATAGTCAAAAAAAGCCTCAAGCTATTATCCTTCTTCTTGGAAAATAGAATCGAGGCTGCCCATGGAGAAACACTGGGCCAGATGAATCCCTTCCCCTGCAAGTCCTCTAGTTGTACCCACAGCTCGCGAAGCTCCGCGGGAGCCATCTGATATGCTGGTGTAGATATCGATGTCGTCCCGGGGTAAAACTCAATGTAAAAGTCCACCTCTTTGTGAGGAGGTAGACCTGGGACATCATCAGAGAAAACATTTGTTTACTAATCCACCACTACAGGATATCTCAGACTCTCCACATCTACTGCTCTGAGGGTAAGGCAAGCCAACTGATGAGTGATCGTCTGAACTCTCCTCCGAGTAAGTCCATCATGTGCTGCAAAGGTTACCTTCTCACCAATGAAGGTGAACCTTGTCCCATCCATGTGGACACACCGCACTTTGTGCCTATTATTGTCAATCTGATCATGGACTGTAGATAACCATTCCATACCCAAGATGACATCGTAAGGCCTCGACGCCGCTACTAGGAGATCCCAGCCAAAGATCTCACCACCTAGAGTAAGGTCACACTGCCGGCACCAGTGCGTAATCATTGAATCTACTCCCGTAAGAGTCTCTAGCTGTAAGGATCGAGCCAATGACTCTGTCGGAGTCTCCGAGCTCTGAACGAGGGTAGTGGAAATAAAATAATGACTGGAACCTGTGTCTATAAGTACTGCAGTTATGGTGGAGTAGACACATATCGTACCTCGAATCATCTTCGGAGTGCCATGATCGTAAGCCTCAGCTGCCTAGAGCTGAGCTCTCCCATGTCCACCTGTTCCCTGCGGTCGGGGTGGACCTTCTAGTGGTGGTGGCGGTAACACCTCGAATCGTCGCCCCACCACCTACTACAGGACCAGCTCCTCTTCCACATCCACCTACTCCTTGCAGACCACCTCAATCAAATATTTTCCTCTTCTTGGGTGGTCCTTCGACCGTCTTTTGATCATCTGAATGGCGGGTCAGACAGTCATGAGTCATGAGACCCTAACCGCCGCTTGTGTAACATTGGCCACTCCTGGCATGTCTATCTCCACTTTGGGTGCCCCGCACAACCAATCATGAGTCATACATTCGTCCACCTATAGGTCTGGTCCTCTTGAAACTCTCTCACATCTGTCTGCTACCAGCTGTAGAAGACTCCTCTATGTGTCGAATGGTGGTGGATCTCACTGCTGGGGACTGCTCGGCAAGGAAACTCTCCACCAAGAGGGATCTCTCTAACACCCCCTCATGTGTTAGGATGTTGAGTGAGACCATCGAAGCTCTAATATCCCATCTGAGCCCCTGCTCGAAGGTCTGGGCCCTGAAGAATGGGTCTAACACCATATCAGTGGAGTAGCATCATAGTTCTGTGAACCTCGCTGAGTATTGAGCTGTAGTCATTCCGCCCTAGTGTAGATGAAGTATCTTTTATATGCGCACTGTGCGAAGAGTCGTTGGGACAAACTCTGCCCAAAACAGGCTCTCAAAGTCTTCCCAGATAAGCGTCATCTCATCGTGGACCTACAGCATCAAGATCCACCATCTGCCTGCTACTACCTGTAGAAGGATAGCGGCAAGGATCACCATAAAATCGGTCGGTGTCCCTACCAGTCGAAAAACTCTCACCACAGCCTCCATCTAATCCTCAACTGCTTGTGGGTCCGTCTCTCCACTAAACCAAGGTGGCCTCTAGCACTGGAACACGTGTAACGTGCTCAAGCGGCATGAATTGTCTGCTGCTGGGGCTGGTGGCATCGGTGGCCCAACAGGGAGTCGTACCGCCGGTGCCTCCACTGGAAAAGAGCACTACACCAAGGCATCATCGCTTAGTGGGCTATCGGTGCGTACAACTATCGGCACTCTAGCGGGCTATCTGCGTGGAGGCATCCTGAAAAGAAACAGGTGCGCTAAGGTTAAAAATTTATACATGGTGAGCTGACCTGGTTGAGCTGACTTACAGAAAACTTTTGAAAACACACACACAATCAGTTTTTTCTTGCACTAAGTCAGAAATCAGAAGTTAGGGTCCTTGTTTATGGATACGTCGGCCACCGCACCAACACCGGACTCCCTGAACTGAAAACCACACTCACTGCACTTAACACTATTGCTTCAAAGAAAATAAATATCAGAGTCCTAAGTTCTGCGGTAGAACTAAATCCTCTGATGCCAATTTGTCACGACCAGTCCCCAAAGGCCCATGTCGTGACTACCCCAAGCCCGCATTCCATAGGCCAGGGGCTGGCAACTAGCACCAAAGGTGTAATTCCCTAAAACTAGGAAGGAATTTCCTTTATAACCTGTATACACACACAACAGAGCACATATCTGGATACAAAACACTAAGTAAACTGTATAACAAAAGAGTGATGAAATTAAAAGGGGTCTGAAATAAAATCCCAACTATAAAGTATAAGAAACTGAAAGTACAAGTACAACTGAAGAAAGGAAAAAAATAGTTGTTGGGTCATCCTCTAGGATTCCTACCTGAAGGGTAGGTACAGATAGCCTCCTCAGCACTCTACGTCTATCAGTCTCCTCCATGTATCGACTCGTCGTAAGGTCCACCTCCAGGTACCATCTAGTCCTGGAACTCTTAGCTTTAGTCAGTGTTGTCTTTCGTCTGCATCCAACACAACAAGGTGTAGGCATAGCCTGTACAGGGGTGAGTATAACGATACTTAGTAGGGACCCTGAGACCCTCAAAGTCTCACAAATCCACCAAGGATAAACCACAAAGTAAGGAATCAATAGATAACCCTACTTAGGTATATGCCCATACATATACCTAATTTATTAAGTAATCCATCTCAATCATAAGGAAAACACAAAAGTACTAACTCAACTCAACCAGGATTTTATTCACAATATTGAAACCTCAGCTACTGGATAACTCATGCTCAATCGAGTATAGTGGGTCTGCCGCATCACACAAAGGTTCTTCCCACTAATCTTGGACTGCTGAGGTACTCCTCCTATCGAGTATTGTGGGTTTGCTGTGTCACACAGAGGCGCTCCCCACCGTGGGTCTACCGCCACACCCAGGCGCTCCCCCTCATAGCCTATAGAGGTACTCCTCCTGTCGAGTACCATGGGTCTGCCGCATCACCAAGGGCGCTCCTCCACCGTTGTCATGCCTCCATAACCAGGAGCACCCCACTGGGCAAGTAGAATCACTCTAAGTCAAACGGTCAGCAGTCATCAGGATTCAGCCAGATACTAGGTCTCTTCACTATACTCACTCATCTCTAGGAGGATCCACTCCACAAACTACTGGTCGATGATCCATTGTCAAGAAGTCCCACAAATAAGTATCCCAAAGGTATGTCACATCATAGGGGTATCAACGCAACAGATGGTGCGTCAATCAGACGCCTAGTTTCTGAGTTATTAGCCTTTTAGTCTTGGGGGCCTGGTTGAATTCATTTACAATCCGACCTGACTATATCTCAACTGTACCCCAAACTTCTGTGGGGTAAGCTCAATGGAACTATCATACTTCAAGATTACCAGCGCTGCAGACGGTTCGTCAAGCGGACGTCTGGTTCCAAAGATATGGCCAAAAGAAGGTAAAGGATCATAGTGGGCATGGGTCTGGTCCGACCCGATCGGACCAACCTGGACCAACCCGGTCTGGCCCGACCCGGTTAGGGTCGACCCGGCCTGACCCGTTGGGTCTGTCCCGGCCCGGCCCGCAGGGCCCATCCCAGCAGGCCGTGAGTGTAACATCTGAGGTAAATAAATAATATTACATTCTCAGGTTTATCAATATTTTGTGAATAAAATGTTATTATTACTTTAAATGGAATTCTATGCTCGATGGCGTACCCAATACGCAACAACGAGTTCATTTGAAATCTTACGTTGCACACTAATAATATAATAATATTATTTTAAATGGTTAATGCCTAGTCATTGTAATGGCGGGAATGAACAGAACTAACTAAAAAATGATTACATATGTTTGTTAAATATTTTTACATTTATCCAATAAATTTTAGAGTCTTAAAATGCAAATGAATCCAATTTTAAGAATAAATACTCTAATATTTTTAAAAGATTGTTTTACCGCCTTTTGATGGAGAACCTTTTTTAAATCCAACTTTTGACAATTTTATAAGCTCTATTTGTCAAAATAAACTTATTCTTTAGACTTGGGATATTGAAATTTACATTGGATAAATTTTTGGTATATTTCTGACATATGTTCATTTTTTTTAATGATTAGTGAAAAGTACTACATTTTACTTCAAAACTGCTTTTTCATCTAATTTAATTATATGGATAGATTATCTTTTTTAATTGTTTTAAAGTGTAATTAGAATATATTTTTACCATTTAATTAAATGGTGGTCATTTAAATTAATTTCAATTTGAAAATGGATATAAACAAGTGTCAATATTTTGATAGATATTGTTTCTTAAAAACACACTATTTGTTTTGACAACGGGAATTAACTATATGATTTATTAATGAAACTTCTATGTTTTGAATTTGGTAAAATGGAAATCATTTCTTAATTTGGAATATCAAATATATATTAAGGTTAATTTTTGGTATTTTTCTAATAATGACTTTTTTTAATGAATAGTGAAAAAATACATATTTTTAATTCAAAACTGCCTTTTCATCCGATTTATTTATATATTTAGATTGTCATTTTAATTGTTTTTAAAGTATAATTGAATTATGTTTTTATCATTTAATACAATTTTTTTCATTGTAAGTAACTTCACTTTTCAATTGGATGTAAAAACAAGTCAATCTTTTGAGAAATTTTACTTCTTAAAAACCCGTCTTTTGTTTTGACAACGAGATTTAATTTTAAATTAACTACTATAATTTCTGTGTTTTGAATTTGATAAAATGGATTCCATATTTTTAATCAGAAGGTCCAAATTATGTAATTAAGACTCTTTTGTTTTTGGACATTATGAATAGTAACGATGGTAATTATCTTTAATTGTCGTGATTAATTAGTAATCGGGTAGTTAAGAGTAATAAAATAATATCATAATAATAAAAAATTACCCCAAAATGTGTCCTAATTCTACTGGTTATTTCATTACCGACCATGGTATGCCTTTTTCCAAACTTTGGGACCCCATGGAATCACTTTTGGGGTGATAGTGACACTTTTTAATTTTATGTTTTTCAAAGGAAAGTATAAACAAAGTATGTATCACCCAAGTAAAACAATTTTAGTTTTGTCTGTGAAAATTATATCTTGGACTATAAATAGTCATTGTAAATCTAAAAATATTTCCTACATCATAGTATTTATTTTTATAATTTTTAGATATTAAATAAATTAATTTATTTATGACACCATGATGATGCAGCGATTATCTCATTAATGAATGATTTAAATAAAATGAAAATATAATGTAAACTATAAGACTTACACTTGCCTAAAACCTATTGGATGAGTATATTTCGAACCCTTACCACCTTATCCTCGAAATATATCAATGTGGGACCTTTAAAATCCGAAACTCTTTTTAATATAAAGTAACATTTCTTGACTTTCCAAGAGTGGCCCTCCTCCCTCTTATAAAAGGCCCCCACCTCTACCTCCTTACCCACACCTCTCAAGACATTGGCTCAGACAAAATCTGATCATTTTATCTCTCCATACACCTCTCTTAATCATAGAAGTCTTACCTTAGGCAGAAAGCTCTTCAAGAAACCCTTTTTGTTTCAAACCAAAGGGAGTTACTCGATTTAAAGGTAATGTCTTCTCTTATGTTCTTTTGTTTTATTTTGATTCTCCAACCCCCTAAACTATTTTTATTCCTTTCTTTTTTAACAACACCAGTATCTTAAATATACTAGGATATTTTTATAAGAATTATTAGAGCTACACTTACACACACCTCCGTCTAATGGTTAAAGAACATACTGTTTCTGTGAATGGCGAATTACTGCCTCACGAAACGATGATTGTTCAATATTCTTTTAACACCTTTAAAGGTGGACATTAAGATGTCACTATATTTATATATGATATATAATATGTTTATGTTTTCTTTATGCTTCTTTATTTTTCATTTATGTTATACCTTTATAGTTTTCATTATGGGTAAACGCGATATCTTCATTTTAGGAAGTGCGGACTACCGCCCCCTCAAAGTGATTTGATTCATTAATGCCATACGTGGGACGTGTAAATGATGTAGTTAATGATATTATATATATTATATTATACTGGAATTATAATATACCTTTATATCATTATTATTTTATTCCATTTAATACGAAATAGAAATGAAAGTAGTGTTTATGCGTACGTACGGCTTACCGTCTCCATGAACGGTGCATTTCATTTCTTACCTATAAATGTTATGTAATATTATAAATGCATTAATATACTAAATATTTATGATATATATGAAATCTATATCATGAATATAATTCTGGATATAATGGATATTTTACCACATGAACAATTTGTAATTAAAAGAAATTTATTTTTGACTCAAGTACCAATGATCGACAAAACGGCCATTATTAACTTAAATAATTACATAATGTTCATAAAATGGTAATAAGTGATATAAAAGGAATCATGAACTTAAAAAATATTCTTAATCAAGTATAAATTAACTCTAGTTTATTATTCAGGATATTAAAGAATGATCGAGTCAAGTCGGACACGAGGTAAGGGATCCTACCTCTCTCTTTCTTTTTAAGTACTCTCTTTTATGTCACTTACTTTAAACTCCTCTTTATTATGTTGGGGGATGTTATTTTATATTCCTTTTGCTGTAATTTTTATGTTAATATGATGAGATTCCTTATTTGATCTCATCAATCCATTTTTGGAAGTTTTAAGTGGCGCAGTTAGGCTGCCGAATTTTCATAAGGGGATTTTTCATCTCACTTGTATTCCCGTGAGATTCATGCTACATTTGCCACTATTTTCTTTTGTGTGGTGTATATACTTCCCATTATTGTATTATTTGGGTAATATAATCTAATTTATGGGTAATTACATCTTCATTGTATGATTCTTCTTTCATTAAGTGTACGTTTCGAAAGTTACCCAAATCAGTAAGGGAATCTTTCACCCTCCTCTTTTTAAAAGAATTCTTTTTGTTAGGTCTTTTAATTTACATATTCTTATGTTGGGATATGTTCTTATATATACTTATTTCTATTAATGTTATGTATCAGTGATGAGATACCCTTCTTATCTCTCATCATCTCATTTTCATAATTTTAAAGTGACGTCGTTAGGCTGTCGAATTTCTGTAGGGGAACTTCTCAACCCAATTTCAATTCTATGGGTTAAATCTCTACTTCTTGATTATGTTGTGCTATAAATATGTGTGGATGACATCTGATTGTTTTACACTTTGTATCCACTTATATTTGGTGTATTTATATTTGTCACACATAATTATGTCATTTCTTTATCCTTGCTCTAATGGCATGATCCTTGATTGGGATTATATCTCAATTTCTTCTCATTGATACATTTCTTAATGATATGCACTTTTATTCTTTTATAAAGTGTATATACAGCCCCTTTGACATTTCATATCCATATTATGTCTATACTAAAGTCATTTAAATGTTTTGAAAATGGTCTACTTTCATGTGTCTTATAATTTAAATGTTCAAAATGGAAAAGGACTCTTTTATTAAAACATTGTTTTAAATGGTTTTAAAGATTTATTATTTTAAACATTTATCAAACATGTCCATGTTTTAAAAATGGTTTTAAGGATTTATTTATATGGACATGAATTTTTTAAAACCCTTTCAAAAGTTTCAAAGTGGTATGGGACACTTTGATTCTAAAATCTCTTTTAAATGTCTTCTTTTAATATTTTCAAAGTATAAAGGGATATTTATCTCATAGAGTTTTAATGATTTTATTAGATGTTTTTATTTATGATAATATCATTATGTGATCTCTTGTGATTGAAATGTGGAAATTTTATGTTTCTTTTATGCATGTTTTAAGTGTTATGATTATGTTATGGATCTTGGGCAGTGTTTATGAAATTGGGTGGTTCTGTGATAAACTAAGGGAAGGTGAGCCCGTGATATCTCTCTAATGAATTGGGTAATGTGAAGGAGTTAAATGCTAAGTTTTATCTGAAGAGATTTCGGGAATATACTGTGATGGGTATTCCAAATGTAACCATGGGGGTTACTCCCTACGTAAGAATGTTATGAATGCCTCAAGTTACCTTTATGTATTATGATTTCTATTGAGTTATGCGTAAATCTTATGATTTCATGAGGTATATTAAATTTCTTATGTTTTATGAGTAAAGTATGATTCCATTGATTCTTATGTATACATGGACTAATGTTTTCTTTCCGTATTGTTATAACCCTTACTGAGCTTTTTATGCTCATCTCAAGTTTTTTGAAATGTTTTTCACAGGACATAAAGTGGAATAGGGTTAAGGATGGGATCAAGGAAATGTCATGCTGTCTAAAACAAGGAACTAGACATGACTCTTTTGTTCAAGAGTTTTTATTTTATGAAAAATGGAAACATAGTAGAAGTGTCTACTTTGTAATATTTTTAGATGTAATAGTTATGTCCTAATTCTCTAAAACCCTAAACCTGAAAAGATCCTCAATGTGAATTATTCAATTTAATTCAAGATTAAGTAATGTTTAAGGATGGGGCCTTATAGTGATGGCACGGACCGGTCATGAGGGTTCAGACCAACTGTAGGTCGACGCGAGGGCGGTTCGGCTCAGAGGGCGCCGCGAGGGTCTGGTTCGGCCTGAGTGCTATGAGGGCGTGATCCGGTTTGGCTAGGGCACTGCGAGGGCACAGGCTGGGTCGGTCGGGGCGCCGCAAGGGGCACGGGAGGCCGGATCGGTCGGAAGGCGCCATGAGGGGCGTGGGAGGTCGGCTCGGGCGGGCACCATGAGGGCACGGGAGGCCGGCTCAGCCGGGACGCCGCGAGGTCGGTTCGGTCGGAAGGCACGGGCGGCCGGGAGACAGGGCATGGCGCGGCGGGGGCGTGGCATGGCTTGGGCCGGTTCAGCCTACGGGGGGCACGTTTGGTGGGTGGTGCGCATAACGCAGCTCGGAAGCTGGTGGGCGGCGCGGTTCGGCACTGTGCGGCGAAGCGGGTTTGGTCAGATCGTCACAGGGGCTGCATGGGTTACGGAGGCCGCGGGTATCACGGTCATTTCCTTTGTCACCTTTGTGGCCTTTGTCTCCTTTGTGGCCTTCGTCCCCTTCAACATTGTTGTCACCTTCCTCCATTTTGAAGAACACTGTAAATCAACACAAGGGTTACAGAGAGGACGGACCATGTTAGTTTGTCCCACACTCTCTGCATTTGAGTGGTAGCATGAGGTTCACCATGAACATAAAAAAGAATGAGCATGGAAGATACTTTCAATTCCCATAATCCCTTGTTAATTTCTATTCCCAACCCCGCAATGAAAACGAGGGGAGAATATGGGAAGTGTTAATCAAATAATGAATAAACCCCTACATTGTTCTTTGTTCGTCGACGTTGGCGTGAGAATTCAGACGTCGATTCGTTTTAGACGAACACGCCCTACATTTAAGGAAGTTCTGAGAAAGGAAGTCAAAGTCGAGGTCGTTCTTCATAGTCAAAGGTGTTCCTCATCAACGTTCTTCATTAGTGGAGCGTTCTTCATTGGGAGCTTTCTCCCAAGTTCCTCCTCTCCCCAATCCTCCTTTTCCAACCAAATGAAATGGTATCCAATGATAATAGATAAAAATATCTTATTAAGTTGTTGGAAACAATTTCAAATTGGTCTAATTAAACACCTAGGTTGGCAAGATTAATTAGGGTCGATTGACAGAATTAAATTAAATGAGGTGGTGGCACCATTAATGGTAGAGGAGTTCAAGAGGCTCTCTCTCATTTATGAGAGACTTGAGAGATTTTCCTCAATTAAATGGGGGGTTTAGTACCGGGTGGTCCCACACCGTAACCTCTCCTGGGAGGTTAGGTTTGGGTGGGCCCCACAACCATAACCTCTCATGGGAGGTTAAGGTATGATGGCCCCCACCTTCAACTTCCATATGGGTGGTTATAATAGATAAAATAAAATAAAACATGCATTTATTTTATTTTATTATTTCCATGAAAAACCCAAAAACTAACTTTCACCCTCGACCAACTGTTGTCGAGGTGAAAGTCTTATTAACAGAATATCGGTGTTGTGAGTTCAACAGTGCCCTCATATTTCAATTCCTAGCACCGGTTCAAAATTTAGAAAAACCTGCTCGCACGTTTACTAAACATACCCTAAAAGAAGTTTAGAAATTCATTTCAGGAACTCCGGGCCTCGTAATCACGCATCGTCAATTTTCATGGACTTGTAAAATTCTCATATATTTAAAAAAAATACATGGAAATTCCAGGTCTTTACAGTCATATTACTACACCTTCTACCTAAGTATCTAAGGATTCCTAGATTTTCGATTTTCTATACCATTACATCAAAACCATTCTTTGAAAACATTTCATATATCCCTTCCAAAATTCTTTTAAAATAACTTTTCATTTACCAAAATAAGGGGAAAACCATATTTCTTCAAAAACTCATATCAACACACACAAAACAATCATTCCAATTAATTTATAAAAAAATTATAAAACTAGAGAAAGTTAGTTCATCCATCATAGGATAGAGGTAGAACCATATACCTTAAACTTGGGTCGCACACACCCGCAACGAAATCCACCAACTAAAAGGGAAAAAAATGTCAACAATGGAGTCCCTCAGATTGATTCTCATGTCTTATAATTGTATCCCCAAAAAAGAAAATGGCAGAAAGGGTAGATCATGAAAAAATTCAAGAACATACATCGGTCACACCGCAGCTAACAAAGGATCATCCCTCGGAAGAAGATCACACAACGGATCTATAACGAATCGAGAAAATTATCATCACATATCAATATATATAATAACATAACTCAATAGTGCTACTGTGATCAATATAAATTAAGAAACCAAAGGATTACTCCTCTGTAGAAATAAACCACAACTATAATGGAGATCAATCATAGAAAAAATTGATCTGAGAGGATTAGAGGCCTCCAAAATCTCCTATGATAGATCCTTGGTCAATAGAGAAAAGACCTATGGCTAGATCAAAAAAACAATCATCCATGGAACACCCTAAAAACACAAACTATGATAATTAAATGATGTGAAACCCCATTTCACATCATGTAATCCATGAAACCCAAAAATGTATAAAAACATATCACCTCAAGTTAAAAATCATGATTTTACCATTTCACATCATGAAACATATTCACAACATGTAACCCTTTCACACCTTCCACTGATTCATGACATCTTCCTGGCACCCAATACATGACATGAACACTTTTCATGATGTGTAAACTTTTCATGGCCTGTAATATTTTCACACTTTGAAACAAACTCATGAAATATTCCTACTAATAAATAGACGATGTGTAAATTTTTCGTGATGTGTATTTCTCCTCTTGATAGTGAAAAGTCCAAATTTTCATGAAAAAACCAAACCAACACTCACGTTTTTAAACTCTAGGATAACCCAACAAATCCTTTGACACGTTTATACCCGAACTCCATTAATTCAAACAAACATACATCCACAAACTTTAGTCCATTTTCCCCATCAAACTCTCTCCATATTTAGGAGTCCCAAAATACACACAAATAAAAAGGGAAACAAAAAGAGAGAAGATAAATACCTAAAAGTGGGTAACAAGATGTTACAAGAACATTAATTTCATATTTCACAAAAAAAAAATTGGCTACTCCATAAATATTTACTCTTATAACTCACCATGAAGGAATTTGGTATTTACATTTAACTAATAAATATATAGATCCTCCGTAGAAATAATTTTGAGAACCATTTGAATTTAAAAATTATTTATAAGTAGAGAACTTTATTTCCAAGAAATACATACATTTCCTTTATTAAACTCCCTTCACAACAATACTTTTTAGGTATTTTATCTCACATTCAACTTCTTATTTCAACTTGTTGATCCAATTGTTTTGTATAATTATTTTCTCAATAGGATGATTCGTTAGATACTAAAGTTAATTTGGAGTTATTATTGGTTTGAATTGGTTTTCAACGTACTTAAAGAGGTTTATAAGGATTATAAATGTTTTTGAGATGCTTCATAGTGGTTCAAGATTATTATAAAGTAGTTATGTTCTTAATTTGATCATTATTAAAATTTTATTGAGTTGGTATATAGTCGGTTGAGTTGGTCATGTGGTCCACTGAATGTGATAGAATTAAAAAATGGGTATCTAATAATAAGGCTTTGTATTTGATCATAAATCATATAAAGATTGAGTGTAAACCTTTAGGTGATCATAAGGCTTTATTCCTAGCATAATTCCTAATCATAAGACTTCACTGTAAGTATTTGAGTCTACTATATGAATTTTATGGAATGTATGAATTCAAAATTATGAAGAAAAATTAAAAATGAATGAGAAAAATAATTCATAATTTTAATGGAAGTATTATTTCATTGATCATAAGACTATGAAAATAAATCCTCTCCAAATTTATCACTTTTAATTCCCTAGAGTAAGGATTCAATACTTAGAAATTTTTTAAAGTTAGTTTTCTAGGTGAAATTGAAAGTTTCTAGACCTTGTGTCTTCTAAAGAAATTAAACCCAATAATGCATAAGATGATCTTTATGGTTTGAAACATCACATATAAAATGTTATACAAGATGATTTATTTGAGATTTCAAAAATAGTGATTAATTTTATTATTAGTTTGAAGATCTAAGTTAGTATAATTGAAAAGTAAATGTGTTTCTTGAATCCAATGTTATTTATGAATAATCTATAGATATTATACCTATAATTTCATTGTGATGATGTTGTGTTGTTCCTCATATCAAATTATCAATGGCATTAGATTATGGAGTGATTATTACTAATAATTAATGTTCAAGATACTGAGTAATTTTGGTGTTATACTAAGATATAGTACCTCTAAAATTATGAACTATATGAAGATATTTAATTTCGAGTTTATTTTCATAATGAAGAAGATGTGGGTATTTGTGAAATTTACAAATTTTCTATTTTTTGAATTATTCTTTATCTTGGGAAAGTATAGAGAAGTTTATGGAACGGTTTCTCATTGATCTAGTGAGAAATAAGAATGGTATAAGTGGAATTTTATTGTATACATATAGTTATTAAAAGTAAAGAAAATTCAGGAGATTTTGGTGTGAGTTTTTAAGACTAATCGATTGAAGAAATAAACGATATCATGTTGTATTATTCTATTGATATTATTCGAGAATGTTGAGCAAGAAGACATTTTACTATAATTAAATTAATTCTATTAATTCATAGTAGCTATAATATTGAGGTTTTTTTAGAAATAATTAGATAGAAATTTATGTGTATCAAATAAAATAAGTGAGAAGAAAAATAGAGTGTGATAAAAATAGAGGATTTGAAGTTGAAGCTCTATGATTGTTATCTTTATCTGGTAGAGAATTGTAATTCAGTGAGATTGAGTGAGATTGAGAAGTGGTTCTATATCAGATATTAATTAAGTGGATAGATAATTATAAATACTAATAAAGGATCAATGAGGGAGATATATTTATATTTTTGTCGAAGAAACTAAAATTTCTAGAAGATATATCTCATCTTGGTTACACATTTTGTATGAAGGTAGTTGTTAGGTCAGAATATAAAAATATACACAAGATGAGGGTGAATTGTGTCTTTTAGAAAACTTTCACAATTCTGCCTTGTGATTTCAACTATAGATTATGTGGATAAGTAGTGTTTATCTTTTATTATTAAAGTATGAGAATTAGATAAAACAGAAATATATAACGCGGTTGTTTATAGTGGTTCAAGGCACAAAGATCCCTAAGTCCACTCCACCAATTACTCTCTCTGTGGGTTTGGTTAATTTCCCTAGTTTGGGCCTCATATCATAAGACCAATACACAACAGAGTGAAGGCAGTTGACACCTTTACAAATAAAGCTAAAAATAGTGCCTTCTAATTCTTTAACAGAGAACTAAATATCCACAGTTTAGATCGGGAAGCTGATACTCCACCACAACTGAGTATGACCAGTTGAAACTCTCAATAAAAAGATATTGATTAAAAAGGTTCTGATTGAACTTCACAGTTGAAACAACTAATGATAGTTGATGTATCTTCTTCTTCAAAAATAGTTTCTTCAAGAAAGAGTAGTTCTGAAGCAATCTGGTTGTAATAGATCTGTGAATAAAAGTATCAACAATTAGCAGTATCATACTTACATCAAATACAATATTCAAAACATTTATATCTCCATAGTGTAGCCTCTTCTGTAGATAATAGAGTCTAATCGATTGTTGCAGTAGATCCGTAAAAAATATTCACAAGAATACAATAGAAAATATGCATCTCAATATGTGTCACAATATATGTCTTATTATTTTAATCATACAGACATATATATATATATAATACATCGATAGAATAAATAAAGCAGAGTGTCTACTTTGCAATTCCAGATCCAAGAAAATCACCAGATAAATCGTGAGAATTAAAATTCATAAGAAATATCAGAGTAGTCATAACTTCCCTTAAAAATAGGAGAGAATTTCCCCACTGAATATGATTCTTTGAATCAATTATAACAAGCTTTGAATCGTTCGAAAATGATCTCTAAATCAGCCTGATATTCTGCAAAGACTGTTGCATGAAACTCCGATAAAATCTTAAATTCAAATATATAATGTAGAAAAGTAAAACATAGGGTTCGTTCATAAAAAAAACAAAATACTAAATGTAGGGTTCAATTACGTAGCATTCATTCTCTGAAATTCGGTTTGAAAACATAAGGTTTATCACAAAAGTATTGTTGATGATCTATACGTTTTCCTCTCAAATGTAGGGTGCCATATTTACGTAGGGTTCTTTAACCATACTTTTCTCCCTTTCTCAAACTTAAGGTTCCATCCAAATGTGATGTTAATTATCCATATATTTCTATCAACGTAGGGTTGATTAAATATATGTGCTAAACTTTCAACATAAGGCTTAATATAAATGTAGGGTTTGTTCCTTAAATTACATTCTTCAATGTAGGGTATGAACAGTGTTTCCAGAATATGCTTAAGAGTGTTCTGAACACTTTAACGAATATTTCACATGAATAATAAGCTTGAATATAATTGAAAAATAAGGATTATAAATAATATTAATTTCCGGAAATACCCATAAATTAATATCATTTAAAAAACAAATAAGGGTATTTATGAGCATCAAAATCAATAATATTTATTGAGTATTATTGAGACAATATATTCCCAACAATCTCCCCCTTTTTAATGATCACAAAACCCATAAAATTAGTAAGAGAATTTAGAATTTTTCAAACATTTAAAAGAAAATAATTCGAAATTCAATTTGACAGAATTATTTTGATAAAAATAAATGTTGTGTTTTTATAAATTTCTCCCCCTTTTTGTGAGATCAAAAAGAAATTATAGAAAATGATTAAAATACGTTTAATTTTGCACAGATCAGTAAGTGAATTTTATAATAATGTGTTTAAATAAATATGAATGGATTTTTGGTTATATACATAAACATAAAATAATATTAAATAAAGCACGATAAATAATAATAAATAAATTTCATTAATCAAAAATTATAAAATTAAAAAAGTCAATGTGATTTGGAAATAGGTTAGTCAGCTGATAAGGTTAGGATAGATGTGGTTGGGTGGGATTTTAAGAGAATTGAAACCTGTATTTTAGATATTCCATTTGTAACTGCAAATTTCTCATAAGACTATCTCCCAACTGCATAATCAAAACTCTATAATCTTGACTAATATGAAAATTTTCAACAAGATTGACTTTAAAAAATTCATGAAAACTCTCCTCTTGCTTCATAAATTGGTCCAATTTGTCTGTGAATTTGTTCAGTAGAAATATGATACATGGTTGATTATGAGTCAATTGGTCAACTAGATATTTTTGATTCTCCAATAGAACAGATAGAGGAGCACCATTACACTAAATATTTTGTAGATGATCATTCATGGAAACCATAATAGTTGTGATTACTTGAAATATTTGAATCAGATCTAGACAGGTAGTAAGAGCATAGGTAGATGTACTGGTCTGACTAACACAACTCTTTATTGACTCAAATTGACTCCCCAAATACCACTTTAGATTTGTAAAGTATGACTTAGAAACAACTTCAGACTTAATCTTTCCAACCTCATCTAATAATTCTCTCCTAAAAGCATCAAAATCATTTTTGGAAATATAATTTTTATTAAGATCCTATAATTTTTTCCATTCAACTTTGAACTCCTTCTAAAGACTTACATTTTCTTCTGGAGATTTATTGAACTTAATCACAGTATCTTCAACCTAATTAGTCAGGAAATTAGATTTCCCTTCATCTGGATGTTTTAACTGATCAACTACCACAATTTCTAAAGATCTTGAAGTAACATTCTCTACAGACTTCTTGTAAGAAGCCGGTTTTTCCTTTGAAATACTTTGGAATATTCTTGATGATATTCTAGAGCAGCGCCTTCAGAAGGTGTGGGATTCCGATCCCCGGAGTGGCCGGAATTAAATTTTCAGTGCGTTCATAATGGAAACGCCAAATAAATGGTACAACTCCTAAACGGAGCTTAAGATAAAATATTTGAGTGTACGGGCGGGTCCCGAATGGGGTGTTACCCTAGGAGCTACATAAAACATGTCGGTGCGGGATGTTTGGACCCCTTGCTCGCTTCCGGAAGGTTAAACGGATAAATTAATAAATTAATTTATTTGTTTAATGGAGAAACGCTAGTATCTATTAAACGGTGTCTTGGATTGGAAAACCTAGGGCACCGTTGAGTTCAAAGCGTGCCGTTTACCCAAGGAGGGGTGTAAGTTTCGCGGGCGTAGGTCGTTTGTGAAAAATGGCCCCAGGGGCGTTTTCGTAATTTAGCGGCTTCGGACGTTAAATTTTATAACTTTTGAACGGGGTCTCGGATTAAAATTTAGAGACTTCCATTGTGCTTGGGAGGTGGTGTTTACCTTAGGAGGCTTAACCTCGACCCCGTCGGGAGTTTCGGATGCGGGTCTTTTCGGGGGTTTTAATTTAATTAAATCTTTAATCAATTTATTTAAACCCCACCCCTCTCCTTCCCCTTCCCCCAGGAAGCCCCTCCTCTCCCTCTCCTCCTCCAGCTCCGGCGAGGCGACTCCGGAGAGACAGCTCCGGCGAGGCGTGGTGGCTGACGGATCGTCGCGAAGCTTCGGGCGAAGCCCCGCGAGGTATGAGGTTTTCCTTTTGTTGCGTTTTATTTCCGAACCTCCCTTTGAGTTCGATTAAATGCGTCAAATCATTGTTGTATCTTTGAACAAATCCCATAATCGTGTTGTATACATTTTGATCTTTCCATCACCCTTTTCGGTTTGTAAATCGGGGTTCGGGGGAGGTCGGGCGCGTCCGGCGAAAGTTGCGGGTTTTGGTTTCTTTTCCAGCCGGTTTTGAGGGCGGTGGCAGGCGGTGGCGCGCGGGCGGCCTTAGGTGGGTGTCGCGGCGGCTGGCCATGGAGAGAGGGGCGGCGTCGCGGAGGAGCGGAGACCGGCGGTTGCAGCGGGCGACGTCGGTCGGTCAAAGGCAGTGCCGGTCGACGGAGCAGTCGCAGACGGTGAGCTCGGCTGCTGGTGCGACGAGGGGAGCTCGAGCGGCAGGCGGCCGCGGTGCCAGCAAGGAGGAGGACTGGCTTCGGCCGGTCATCGCTGGACGAAGACCCAGGGTCTTCGTGACCCCGGCCAGCAGACAACGGACCCGCGTTTCGCGGGTCCTGTTTGGGGAGGAAGACCGGCCGAATGGTCGGTCTTGTTTTATAAAAAACGAAAAAAAAAGAATTTGTTTTATAATAATAATAATAATAATAATATTATTATTATTATTATTAAGAAAAATGATAAATCATCCGCAGAGTGTCCGTATTGCGCGCTGTCTGCGGTAGCACGGAGCCTGTGTCAAGGCGGACTTTTTGAGATGGTTTCGGGAATTTTTAATTCCCGAAACGAGGGGCTCGGGGGCACGGCATGACCGTTAAGTGGTCGGGCGTTATCCCAGGGGTTCTTGTTTTGGACGGCGCAGACGCGTCTGACGTCCGTTTTAAGCGCCATCAGTGGCGTTGGGACCCTGGCATCGAGGCAGAACTTTCCAGGGTGGTTTCGGGCATTGAAGCTGAACTTGAGGCGCGGGCCCCATGGCCCGTCTTTCGAGCTGCGTGCAGCGTTTCACGACTTTTTCATCGGACGTCCGTTCGGGGCGTGCGAGCAGTCAATGTTGGGTGTTTTCCGAGGGGATTGCAATGGTGCAATCCTCCCGCCCTAATTCAGCACGATGGTGCGGGGCCCACGAGGGCCGTTTGGGCGTCGACGGTGATTTTCCATCTTTATCACCGGGCGACCATTTTGGACAAGTGGATAGTACAACTTGTGTGCTTTTTCGAGAGGATCGCAACGGTGCGATCCGTTCGTTGAGTTTCGGGACCGGGTTGCGGGTCCCATGTGGCACCGCTCGTGTGCGGTGCGCCAGAACGTATCTTTTTCTCCAGATGTCCGTTGCACTCAAGTGAGTAATGCTTTTGACGTGTTTTCCCGAGGGGATCGCAATGGTGCGATGCGCCCGACTGTTCTCGGGGTCGGGGCTCAGGATCACAGGGCGTCGTTCAGGCGTGAGGCGGTGTTGGTGACTTTTCCATCGGATGTCCGTTGGAGGCGAGTAAGTAGTCAATCTCGCATGTTTTTCCGCGAGGATTACAATGGTACGATCCGTTTGGTTGTGCGGAGCCTCTTGCACGATCTTTTTAAATGTGGAAATGTGGAGATGCCTCGGTGGCGGTCCTTCTACCGTGTTTGTAGCGGACCTTTGGCGAGTGATCACGTGCACTCCCGTGTGAGTGATGTAAATGCTTGAAGTGACGTGGTTGGTCGTGCCTGGGCCTTTGAGGTGGAGTTGTTTTGTCACGCCTTCGTGTTGACATTGGTTTTCGTGCGCACGATAGCCCTTGGGCTGGAGACATGGTATACTCTGGGAGTATATGAGAGCGCTTGGAGGTACGTGTGGTTCGTACCTGAGACGTTTGTGCGCTTGGTTGGGGTTGACTTGGGGCCACACGTCGTGTGGGCCCCACGTGCGTGTCGTGTTCTTCTTTGCGTACTTGGACCTCTCGCGGCGTAGAGGGTCCCTTTGTGCTCGTTTATTTGGCTAGCAGGGTGGAGTGTATTTCTCCTGGATTTGTGCTCGTTTGTTTGACTAGCAGGGTTGAGTGGTCTCCCCCTGGTTTCGTTCTCGATGGATTGGCCAGTAGCAGTGCTAGTGACGCCCAGTGCTAGAGCAGACGCTGCACCTCTTTTGGGTAATTTTTTCTAGAGTTGGGAGGTTGCGCGGTACCCACTTCGTGTTCGGTTGGCCAGTGTTGTACCCTCCAGTGGATATGGCCAGAGCAGTTCTGAGTTTTACCCTCCAGCGGGGCTGGGCAGTGGGTTACTCATCGGCTTCTTAGGGTCTACCCTCCAGCAGAGACTGGGCAGTGGGTCACCCGACGCTCTTAGGGTCTACCCTCCAGCAGAGACTGGGTATTGGGTCACCTAACGCACTTATGGTCTACCCTCCAGCAGAGACTGGGCAGTGGGT
Organism: Viscum album; assembly: GCA_963277665.1. Classification (NCBI taxonomy): domain Eukaryota; kingdom Viridiplantae; phylum Streptophyta; class Magnoliopsida; order Santalales; family Viscaceae; genus Viscum; species Viscum album. The sequence continues at coordinate 1,106,543,884 of OY728137.1, forward strand.
CACCCGAAGACCTCTTAGGGTATACCCTCCGGCGGGGATGGGCAGTGGGTCGCCTGTCGTCTAGTTCCAGGTCTACCCTCCAGCAAGGCTGGGCAGTGGGTTGTCTGCTGACTTATTCTAGGTCTACCCTCCAGCGGGGCTGGGCAGTGGGTCGTCTGATGATGTATTAAGGTCTACCCTCCAGCGGGGCTGGGCAGTGGGTCTCCTGTTGATGTATTATGGTTTACCCTCCAGCAGGGTTGGGCAGTGGGTCACCCAGTATCTTATTATGGTTTACCCTCCAGCGGGGCTGGGCAGTGGGTCACCTGATGATGTATTAGGGTTTACCCTCCAGCAGGGCTGGGCAGTGAGTCACCCGATATCTGGTTACAAATTACCCTCCAGCAGGGCTGGGAAGTGGGGACACCAGTTGTCATTTCAAACTCAGTCCTCTCGACTAGGTTGGTCTGTGGATTTCCTCTGTGGTTACCGGATCGGGACCCTTGGTTTTACGGGTCGCTGATGGAATGGCTTTGACTTTGAGGAGACCTCTCGACTGTAGGGCAATGACGAGGTGTGGTTTGACTTTCTCTAGAACTCTCAAGTTCGAGGGGCACTTTCCCCACCGAGACGCATTCTTGTGATGCGATCTAAAACCGTGTGGGCGAGTCTGTGCCTCCCGAAGCGAATAGTGTCAAGGTGTGGTGATTGATCCCCTTGGCTTGCGGTTCAGGGCAGATGTGCGGGATGCTGGGCATCGATGATGGTATTTGCTTCTGGTACTGTTGGCGACCCATTTTTCTTGGGCTGAGCTATGGGATGGAGATCCCCTTATGACAATGTTTGGGCTTCTTGATTGAGCAAAGGGATATGTATATACCTTGTTCCGGTACCCACTGCTTGGGTTTGGTTACTCTCCTTCCAGGAGAGGCGAGGACGCGCGGGGTATGCCACGTGCTTTCAGTGTCTAGCTTCTCGTGGTTGGAAGAGTCTACTCTCCTACTATAGGTAGCGAAGACTCGACGGGAAGTTCATCTTCTCATCGTTTCCAGCTCCTTTTGACTGGATGAGTCTACCTCCTTTCTCTTGTTGGGTTGAGCTGGACTCTTTACTGCACTTTCAGTTGTACTTCTCTACTTTTCTCTTTTCTCTCTACTGCTCACCCTTTGGTACCTCCTTTGTTGCTCCCTCGAGCCTTCGGGGTATCCTACTGAGTATTTTTATACTCACCCCTACTTGGGATTTTCCCTCACTTGGTGTGCCCTTGCAGACGACGGACAGGTGGAGCGTGGCTTCAGTGGAGCGTAGGATCTTGGGAGCTTGGACCGCGTGCGGTGGTCGTGGCCGAGTTCCAGATGGGAGACACGTCAGCTGTTTCTTTTTGTTTTTGTTTACCTGTTGCCGGGTTGTGGCACTTGTTGGTTGGGTGTGTGTTTTTTCCCTTTTCTTTTCAGTGTACTTTCAGCTTTCTTTTTACTTGTAGAGGTCGATGCACTCTTGAGGTTTATTTATAGTAGTTGCCTTTTAATTTTCTTTTTACTCTGCACTTTTGCATTGAGTGTGTTGCGTGTGTGTGTACAGGTACTTAGGCAAAGGCCTCCCCGAGTTATTGTGACTTCGGCGCTGGTCGCCAGCCCCTAGCCTATGGATGCGGGCTTGCAGTAGTTGCAGCTCGAGCCCGGGTAGGGTCGGGTCGTGACAAAGTGGTATCAGAGGTGTTTTGTTCCTTGGGACGCTGTTCGGATGTCCCTAAAAGAGGAATTGGTTGGGATTTAGGGAAAAAGTGTTAACGTGTCTCGAGAGTGGCTCTCATGCCAGGGAGTCCAGTGATGGTGCGGCGGCCGACATATCTATTCACCAAGACCTTGATAACCCGTTTGTCGACTCGGCATGCTGAGACACTTGTTGCAGGGAAAATTTGTTTGTGCATCACATAGGACTGAGTCTTAACTGTCCTTCTTAAGTCAGCTCCCCATAATTGTTGTTTTTGGTATATACATTATGCTCATCTGACCGTGGTGCTCCTTGATAATATTCAGGATGTCTCCGTGAAGACAGCCATCCAGGATACCAGCTTTGGGTGCGTGACGATGACCCTGTGAGCTACGAGGTCATAGTCCAGGACCCATCATGTGAGCCCCTTTCCCTGGGTGGGCCGGTAGCAGCACCCCCACCTGTTGAGTAGTATACAGCTTCAGTAGAGCAGACGGGGCTTGAGCGTAGGTAGAGCACGCTCTATGAGTTCCAGCGGCAGAGACCATTGAGGTTTAGTGGTGAGCCAGACCCTCAGGCAGCAGAGGTTTGGCTCGAGGAAGTGGTTTGCCTTTTCAGACTTGTGCAGATGCCGATAGATCAGAGAGTGGCTTTGGCAGCCAGCCTTTTTCGTGGAGTAGCTTGGCGTTTGTGGAGTCTGGTGACTCAGTTTCTTGACGAGTCGTCACTTTCATGGGACGACTTCCAGTTGTTGTTTCGTGAGGAGTTTTACCCCTCCTTCTTGCGCTCCGTTCGGATTCAGGAGCTCCTACAGTTTCAGCAGGGAGGGATGACGGTGACCGAGTACGCGGCTAGTTTTGTAGACCGTGCACGCTTTTACCCGGACTTGGTCCATGATGACAACTTCTGAGCGCGGAAGTTTGAGCAGGGTCTCTGCCGAGAGATTCAAGCTGTCATAGTACCCTTGGCCATTTCCACGTATGCTGGGGTGCTAGAGCAGGTGCTGGTGACAGAGGGCTTCCTATCATGTTTTGCGGTTGGTAGTGGTAGTGGGCGCGACAGAGCCGGGACGTCTGCCATAGCTAGCAGGCGCCGGAGGACAGGACCTCAATGCAGGTGGCCTTCCTACTGCCGGTTTCGGAGATGTGGTCATAGACCACTGTGTCGAAAAGGCACAGGGCCTCAGCTGAGGATGCCCTTCCGTGAGTGGATCCCGGGTCATGGTCATACACCACAGTGGCGCCGGAGGGCACTAGGGCAGCCCAGAGAGAGTCGGTGCTATGCTTGTGATGGGCGAGGTCACTTGGCCCGAGACTGCCCGACCCAAGTTGCTGAGAGCTTCAGGCAGGCAGTAGGCGCACCACCATGGCAAAGGTAGCACCGTGATCGGAGTAGCACCCAGAGAGGTGGTGCTAGCAGAGGAGCGGGAGGATCTGGTAGTGGGGGATGGCTTTACGAGATCTCCCCATCACCACTAGGTGGTCCACGTCAGGCTCTGGGAGCTGACGGTTGGGACTACGGACATCTGCGAGCTTTGGATGTCTATGATCCTGCAGAGCATGGGATGGTGAGAGGTACCCCTTGTGACTCTTCTACTTTTTGCAGTAGAATTGTCAGGCTCTGCATGTGAAAGGCTTTTCTCCCTGCTCCTTGTTTGATGTGTTACCAGGGTGACGCAGGGCGTCGGGTGTAACCCTGTGTTGGTAAGGAGAAAGTCGTGATACCTTTTCCTTTAGTCGATGGTGTTGGATCCTTCGCTTCCGAGCGTGTAAGAGAGTCTTGGTTGAGAGACGTCGACTGTGAAATCTTGCATGACCAGATATCCTAGGGTGTTTCACCATATGGATATTCTGAAGGAGGGAATCACCGGGTCTTGTTTCAGGGGCGGGTGGTGATTCCAGTCACGACGTGCGACGTAGAGGTTCGTTCGGGGAGGTGAGCTACCCCCGAGAACCTTCGGGCTGTTTGAGACCATGCAAAGGGATGGCGAGGTACCCTACCGCCTTGCCCTAACCCCAAAGTCTGGAGTGGGTGTACGACATCGGCAAGGGTCGACCCCGCGTGAACAGATCAATCCTTTGGTCTGTGTGCGGAGGCACAGAGCTGTGCGTGGGTTCTTTTGGGTATGCGAAAGTCAGGTGTGGTCTTAGTACCCTGTGTTGCTCCCTAGTTTTGCTTTTCGGGGACGAAAATCTTGAAGGAGGGAATGATGTAAGAACCCAGTTTTTTCTTTGAAAGACTTTGGAATATTCTTGATGATATTCCAGAGCAGCGCCTTCAGACGGCGTGGGATTCCGAGCCCCGGAGTGGCCAGAATTAAATTTTCAGTGCGTTCACACTTGAAATGCCAAATAAATGGTACAACTCCTAAACGGCACTTCAGATCAAAGATCCGAGTGTACGGGCGGGTCCGAAATGGGGTGTTTACCATAGGAGCGACATAAAACATGTCGGTGCGGGATGTTTGGACCCCTCGCTCGCTTCCGGAAGGTTAAACGGATAAATTAATAAATTAATTTATTCGTTTAATGGTGAAATGCTATTATCTCTTAAACGGTGGCTTGTATTGGAAAACTGAGGGCACCGTTGAGTTCGTAGCATGTCGTTTACCCTAGGACGGGTGTAAGTTTCGTGGGTGCGGGACGTTTGTGAAAAATGGCCCCAGAGGCGTTTTCATAATTTAGCGTCTTCAGACGTTAAATTTTATAACTTTTGAACAGGGTCTCAGATTAAAATTTTGAGACCTCCTTTGTGATCGGGAGGTGGTTTTTACCTTAGGAGAGGCTTAACCTCGACCCCGTCGGGAGTTTCGGATGCGGGTCTTTTCGGGGGTTTTAAATTAATTAAATCTTGAATTAATTTATTTAAACCCCACCCCTCTCCTTCCCCTTCCCCCTGGCAGCCCCTCCTCTCCCTCTCCTCATCCAGCTCCGGCGAGGCGACTCCGGCGAGACAGCTCCGGCGAGGCGTGGTGGGCGGCGGATCGTCGCGAAGCTTCGGGCGATGCCCCGCGAGGTAGGAGGTTTTCCTTTTGTTGCGTTTTATTTCCGAACCTCCATTTGAGTTTGATTAAATGCATCAAATCGTTGTTGTATCTTTGAACAAATCCCATAATCGTGTTGTATACATTTTGAGCTTTCCATCGCCCTTTTCGGTTTGTAAATCGGGGTTCGGGGGAGGCCGGGGGCGTCCGGCGAAAGTTGCGGGTTTTGGTTTCTTTTCCGGCCGGTTTTGAGGGCGGTGGCGTGCGGGCGGCTTCAGCAGGGTGTCGCGGTGCGCGGGTGGCCTTAGGCAGGTGTCTCGGCGGCTGGCCAGGGTGAGAGGGGCGGCGTCGCGGAAGAGCGGAGACCGGCGGTTGCAGCGGGCGACGTCGGTCGGTCGAAGGCGGCGCCGATCGGCGGAGCGGTCGCGGATGGCGAGCTCGGCTGCTGGTGCGGCGAGGGGAGCTCGATCGGCAGGCGGCCGCGGCGCCAGTGAGGAGGAGGACCGGCTTCGGCCGGTCGTCGCTGGATGAAGACCCGGGGTCTTCGTGACCCCGGCCAGCAGACAATGGACCCGCGTTACGTGGGTCTTGTTTGGGGAGGAAGACCGGCCGAATGGCCGGTCTTGTTTTATAAAAAAAAAGAAAAAAAACAATTTGTTTTATAATAATAATTATATTATTATTATTATTATTAAGAAAAATGATAAATCATCCGCAGAGTGTTCATATTGCGCGCCGTCTGCGGCAGCGCGGAGCCCGTGTCAAGGAGGACTTTTTGAGATGGTTTTGGGAATTTTTAATTCCCGAAACGAGGGGCTCGGGGGCGCGGCATGACCGTTAAGTGGCCGGGCGTTATCCCGGGGGTTCTTGTTTTGGACGGCGCAGACGCGTCCGACGTCCGTTTTAAGCGCCGTCAGTGGCGTTGGGACCCTGGCGTCGAGGCAGAGCTTTCTAGGGTGGTTTCGGGCATTGAAGCTGAAGTTGAGGAGCGGGCCCCACGGCCCGTCTTTCGAGCTGCGTGCAGCGTTTCACGACTTTTTCATCGGACGTCCGTTCGGGGCGTGCGAGCAGTCGATGTTGGGTGTTTTTCCAAGGGGATTGCAATTGTGCAATCCGCCCGCCCTAAGTCGGCACGATGGTGTGGAGCCCACGAGGGTCGTTTGGGCGTCGATGGTGATTTTCCATCTTTATCACCGGGTAACCATTTTGGACAAGTGGATAGTCCATCTTGTGTGATTTTTCGAGAGGATCGCAATGGTGTGATCCGTTTGTTGAGTTTCGGGACCGGGTTGCGGGTCCCACGTGGCACCGCTCGTGTGTGGTGTGCCGGAACGTATCTTTTTCTCCAGATGTCCGTTGCACTCAAGTGAGTAATGCTTTTCACGTGTTTTCTCAAGGGGATCGCAATGGTGCGATGCGCCCCACTGTTCTCAGGGCCGAGGCTCGGGATCACGGGGCGTTGTTCGGGCGTGAGGCGGTGTTGGTGACTTTTTCGTCGGATGTCCATTGGAGGCGAGTAAGTAATCGATCTCGCGTGTTTTTCCGTGAGAATTACAATGGTGCGATCTGTTTGGTTGTGCGGAACCTCTTGCGCTATCTTCTTAAATGTGGAAATGTGGAGGTGCCCCGGTGGCGGTCCTTCTACCGTGTTTGTAGCGGACCTTTGGCAAGTGATCACGTGCACTCCCATGTGAGTGATGTAAATGCTTGAAGTGACGTGGTTGGTCGTGCCTGGGCCTTTGAGGTGGAGTTGTTACTTCATGCCTTCGCGTTGACGTTGGGTGCCGTGTGCACGATAGCCCTTGGGCTGGAGACGTGGTATACTCTGGGAGTATACGAGAGCGCTTGGAGGTACGTGTGGTTTGTACCTGAGACGTTCGTGCGCTTGGTTGGCTGGAGTGTATTTCCCCTGGATTTGTGCTAGTTTGTTTGACCAGTAGGGTTGAGTGCTCTCCCCCTGATTTCGTTCTTGATGGATTGGCTAGTAGCGGTGCTAGTGACGCCCAGTGCTAGAGCAGACGTTGCGCCTCTTTTGGGTAAGTTGTTCTGGAGTTGGGAGGTTGCGCAGTACCCACTTCGTGTTCGGTTGGCCAGTGTTTTACCCTTCAGTGGATATGGCCAGAGCAGTTCTGAGTTTTACCCTCCAGCGGGGTTGGGCAGTGGGTTACTCATCGGCTTCTTAGGGTCTACCCTCCAGTAGAGACTGGGCAGTGGGTCACCCGACGCTCTTAGGGTCTACCCTCCAGCAGAGACTGGGCAGTGGGTCACCCGACGCACTTAGGGTCTACCCTTCAGCAAAGACTGGGAAGTGGGTCACCCGACGACCTCTTAGGGTCTACCCTCCGGCAGGGCTGGGCAGTGGGTTGCCTGTCGTCTAGTTCTAGGTCTACCCTCCAGCAAGGCTGGGCAGTGGGTCGCCTGCTGACTTATTCTAGGTCTACCCTCTAGTGGGGCTGGGCAGTGGGTCGCCTAATGATGTATTAAGGTCTACCCTCCAACGGGGCTGGGTAGTGGGTCGCTTGTTGATGTTTTATGGTTTACCCTCCAGCAGGGTTGGGCAGTGGGTCACCCAGTATCTTATTATGGTTTACCCTCCAGCGGGGCTGGGCAGCGGGTCTCCGGATGATGTATTAGGGTTTACCCTCCAGCAGGGCTGGGCAGTGAGTCACCCGATATCTGGTTACGAATTTTTCTCCAGCAGGGCTGGGCAGTGGGGACACTGGTTGGCATTCCAGACTATGTCCTCTCGACTAGGTTGGTCTGTGGTTTTCCTCCGTGGTTACCGGAGCGGGACCCTTGGTTTTACGGGTCGCTGATGGAATGGCTTTGACTTTGAGGAGACCTCTCGACTGCAGGGCAGTAACGAGGTGTGGTTTGACTTTCCCTAGAACTCTCAAGTTCGAGGGACACATTCCCCACCGAGACGTGTTCTTGTGACGCGATCTAAAACCGTGCGGGCGAGTCAATGTCGCCCAAAGCGAATAGTGTCAAGGTGCGGTGATTGAGCCCCTTGTATTGCGGTTCAGGGCAGACATGCGGGATGCTGGGCATCGATGATGGTGTTTGCTTCTGGGACTGTTGGCAACCCATTTTTCTTGGGCTGAGCTATGGGACAGAGATCCCCTTAAGACGATGTTCGGGCTTCTTGATTGAGCAAAGGGATATGTATGTACCTTGTTCCGGTACCCACTACTTGGGTTTGGTTACTCTCCTTCCAGGAGAGGCGAAGACGCGCAGGGTATGCCACGTGCTTTCCGAGTCTAGCTTCTCGTGGTTGGACGAGTCTACTCTCCTGCTATAGGTAGCGAAGACTCGACGGGAAGTTCATCTTCTCATCGTTTCCAGCTCCTTGTGACTGGATGATTCTACCTCCTTTCTCTTGTTGGGTTGAGCTGGACTCTTTACTGCACTTTCAGTTGTACTTCTCTACTTTTATCTTTTCGCTCTACTACTCACCCTTCGGTACCTCCTTTGTTGCTCCCTCGAGCCTTCGGGGTATCCTAATGATTATTTTTATACTCACCCCTACTTGGGTTTTGCCTGCACTTGGTGTGCCCTTTCAGACGATGGACAGGTGGAGTGTGGCTTCAGTGGAGCGTAGGAGCTTGGGAGCTTGGACCGCATGCGGTGGTCATGGCCGGGTTCCAAGTGGGAGACTCGTTAGCTGTTTCTTTTTGTTTTTGTTTACCTGTTGTCGGGTTGTGGCACTTGTTGGTTGGGCGCGTGTTCTTCCCCATTTCTTTTCAGTGTACTTTCATCTTTCTTTGTACTTGTAGAGGTCGATTCACTCTTGAGGTTTATTTATAGAAGTTGCCTTTTACTTTTCTTTTTACTCTACACTTTTGCATTGAGTGTGCTGCGTGTGTGTGTACAGGTACTTAGGAAAAGGCCTCCCCGAGTTATTGTGCCTTCGGCGCTGGTCGCCATCCCCTGGCCTATGGAAGCGGACTTGGGGTAGTTGCGGCTCGAGCCCGGGTAGGTTCGGGTCATGACACTTCTCTACTGGGTTTTCAATTGATTTGTCAATTGAAAAAGATATACTATCAAGAAATTCTGTTTTTTCAGAAAAATTTTGATGTATCTCACCCAAATTATAAAAAATAGTGTAAACAAGATTTTAAACAATTTTTATTGCCATATTTTCTGATCTGAGCATCTCTTGTTCTTCTTGAATAGCTAGATCTTCCTCTTGGACAACTATAATAACAACACTTTACAAATCTAAAATTTGACTTTAAACTTATTTTTCCTCCTCAAGAATAGGTTCATCCAAATGAACTGACCTAGTAGCTTCACCTGAACCCAACAATAGCTCTTCAGTGTGTGGATCTACTACGTTCCTTGGTTTCATAACCAATTCTGTTAGAACATTTTCTTCTTCCTCTTCTTATTCAATAAAACTAAATTTTCTCTTGGTAAGTTTGGAAATTACTTCACCTCTGGTTTCTCCAATTCCTTCATTTCCAATGGCACTTATATTCCCCTGATAAAAAATCTCTAGAACCCTGTTGCTCATCAGCACCAACAGGTAACAAGCTGCATTTCATAGTACTCCATAAAAAACCTAATTTTCTTATAGTTCCCACATTGATTTCATTACTATTATGACACTTTATTTTAGAATCAGTTAATCGAATCATATTTTTCTTAAATAGAATTCGAGAAATTGTCCTTTCATAAGGAAAAAAAGTTGTCCTTGCGTTTGGTTGATAGTAGTATGGAAGATATATGAACATATACCTTGGAAAATTTATATTTATCTCACTTAAAAATAGAAACATGATGTACATTTATGGATATATAATTTTATCCATTTCATCTATCCTTATAGAAATTCCAGTTTGATTAAATTAAACTAAAATTCTTTGGTCTGCCTCAAGATATTTGACAAACATATTTATTATGTTTTTTGAACCAAAAATAATAGACATAATGTATTCATACTTATGATTCTTATCCTCAATATACCATAGATAAAAATATAAGACTCCCTCATGAGGACAATTAAAAATTTGGGAAAATTCAATTGAAGAAATGGAAAAAAAATCCTTGTATTCTATTCTCACAAAAATAGTATCTTCAAAATAAAAAAACTAAACTGTATGCTATTATAGAAAAATTTTAGTTCTACCTCATAGAAAAAATCTGAGTTATCTTCATTGAACATAGATTCTAGAACTTGAAATGCTAATTTCTACATTAGGAGCATATTTTTCTACTAGAGCGATTCAAAATCTACCACTTTTCCTAGAAGAATATTTCTTCCAGAAACTCATTGTCACTTTGGATCGTTAGCTTCACCTCATTCGGTTTGTTTGGTTTTTTTCATTTTTGAGAAATGAAAACTATGAGGTTCTCGGGTTCTAGGGTTTAGAAAGTATACAAAGGCAGACAAATATTTTGGTATTCGAAAAGGGTTTAAGAAATGAAAAGGTAAGGGAAGTTGAAAGGTTTCTAATAGTACCTTGTTTCTTATGTCATTACATAATATAATTATGAAAAAAAATGAAAACATGTGGTGTGAATAATTTTAAGATAAAATAAATTAACTAAAATATATAGAAAAAAAATATTAAAATAGATCATATTTAAAGTAATAAGAAATGAATTTAACATAAATAAAGAGAAATAAAACAATAAATAGAAAGAATTTAAATAAATTGATAAAAAGATTAACATTTATTTAAAAATTAAATAAACCTAACTCACCCTTAATAAAATCAAAACTTACAGTGGGAAGTGGTTTAGTGAAAATATCAGCTAGTTGATATTCATTATTGACAAATTCTAAATATATATCCTTTTTAAGAACATGATCGCTTAAAAAATGATGCCTAATATCAATATGATTAGTTCTTGAATTACTTATAGGATTTTTTGAAATATTTATTGCATAAGTATTATCACATAAAATAGGTGTACTAATAAAATTTAGTCCAAAGTTCATTAGTGTATTTTTCATCCACAATACTTGTGCATAACAACTATCTGCAGATACACATTCTGCCTCGGCTGTGGACAGGGCAACTCAGTTTTGTTTCTACTTGACCATAATACTAAATATTATCCTAAAAAGTGAAAGATTCCTAAGGTTATTTTTCTATATAATCTATAACCTCCAAAATAATAATCTGAATATGATATTAAATTAAAATTATAAGTTTTTTGATAAAGAAGATATTAGAAAATAGTTTCTTCTAAATATCTAAAAATCCTTTTGACAGAAATAATATGGGATTCTTTAGGATTTTTTTGAAATCTAGAACATAAACATACATAAAACATAATGTCATGTCTACTAGTAGTAAGATATAATAAACTAAAAATCATACCTCTATATAACATGTTGTCCACTGGTTTTACAGCTTCATCCAAATCAAGTTTTATATTAGTACACAAAGGAGTTGAATATGTATTGATGTTCTCAAGACCAAATTTTTTTAATAAATAAATAATATATTTACTTTGGTTTAATATATTTCCATAATCTTTTGTATAAATTTGAATTCCTAAAAATAAATTCAATTTTCCCATCATAGTCCTTTCAAATTATTTTTGCACAAGTTATGAAAAATCATTACAAAGTTTTTCATTAGATAAACCAAAAATAACATCATCAACATAAATTTTAACTAATAAAGTATTAGAACAAATGGTTTTCTTAAAAAGATTTGGATATTCCAATCCAATAGTAAATCCATTTTTTAAAAGAAAAGAACTTAATCTTTCATACTAAGCTCTAGGTGCTTGTTTAATTCCATTGAGATCTTCAGTTAGTTTAAATATGGAATCTAGTTTCTAATAATTTTGAAAACCAGAAGGTTTTTCAACATAAACTTCCTTCATTAAATAACCATTTAAAAAAGGAAAATTTAACATCCATATTATATAATTAAAATTTCTTATGAGATGCATAAGCTAAAATGATTCTAATTACTTCTAATCTAGATATAGGGAAAAAAATTCATCATAATCTATATCTTCTTCCTAATAATATCCTTTAGCTACTAATTTATCTTTTTTTCTAGTTATAATCCATTGATCATCTTGCTTATTTATAATGACCAATTTAGTTCCTATAACTGGATAATTTGATGGTCTTTCAAATAATTCCCAAACTTCATTCCTTTTTAATTAGTTTAGCACTTCTTAAATTTCTAACATCCAACTCTCATATTTTAAGGATTCTTAAAAAGATTTAGGTTCTATTTGAGATAGAAAGGTAGAGAATTCAACTAGGTTTCTTGCATTTCTTCTAGTTTGTATTCCTATGTCTAGGTCTCCTATAACACTTTCTAAAGGATGATTCTTTAGGATTATAGACTTTCTAGGTAAAACACTTTTAGTTTCATAAGTATCATGTTCTTATTAACTAGACTAAATTTTATTTATATTATTTTCAAAATCATTTTTTAGGTTTTCAAGTCTCATGTTGTTAAAAGAGTAAGTAATTTCATCAGTTTTATTTTTTCTTTAATAAAAGGGTTAGTTTCATCAAACTTCACATGAACTGATTCTTCAACAATCCTTAAATTGTTATTAAATACTCTATAGGCTTTAGAGGTAGTATAATATCTTAAAAATATTCCTTCATCAGCTTTTGGATTGAACTTACCAATATTTTCCTTAGTGTTCAGGATATACACCTTGTATCCAAAAACTTTAAAGTAATTTACTTTAGGGTTTTTGTTATTCCAAAGTTAATAAGGTGTCTTTTTGAAAATATTTTGAATTAAAACTCTATTTATGATATAACAGGTTGTGCAAATAGCTTCTGCCTATAAGTTGGTAGGAAGACTGTATTCATTTAGTATAGTTCTATCCATTTCTTGAATAGTTCTATTTCTTCTTTCAACAATTCCATTTTTTGAGGTGTTCTTGGTGAGGAGAAGGTGTGTTTCATACCTAGATTTGAACGAAATTAATTGAATTTATGATTCTCAAATTCTCCACCATGATCGCTTCTTAATGAAATTATCTTAAAACCTTTTTCATTTTGAGAAATTTTAGAAAAAATTTCAAAAACAGTAAAAGCTTCACTTTTGAGTTTTAAAAAATTGTCCCATGTAAATCTAGAATAATCATCAACTAAAACATATACATATAATTTTCCATCCAAACCTTTTACTCTTGATGATCTAAATAGATCCATGTGGATAAGCTTTATAGGTTTTAATGTATCAATTTTGTTAATATATTTGAAGGAAGATTTGTGTTGCTTGCCAATTTTTCATGCATCACAGAATATATTACTATAAAATTTAAGACCAGTTAAAACAGAAACTAACTATTTCTTAGATAATTTATGTAAATCATAAATATTACAATGACCAAGTATCCTATTCTAGATCCGTGACTCATTTATCTTAGCAGTTAAACAATTCACTTTTTTACACAAGGAATTTAAATCCAAAGTATAAACATTATCAGTTCTGGGTGATCTAAACTTAAGAAATTTATCATTAAATACATAATAGAAATTATTAAAAAAAATCAACATAATATCCATCATCATAGAGTTAATAGATACTTATGAAGTTGTTCTTTAGTCCTTGTATATATAGTACTTTGTTGATTGATACAGTTTCTGGATCTCCAATAGTTCCAAGTCCAATTATCTTTCCTTTGGAATTATCAACAAAAGTGACTAGACCTCTATCTATTTGAGTCAGTTTGTTGAAGTTTGATGAGTTTCCACTCATGTTCCTAGAGTAGAAACTATCCATATACTATATAGATTTTCTTTTTCTATGACCTGTTTCCTGCAAAGGAAATCCAGAAAAAAGTTTGTTTTTGTTACCCATATACTCTTACGTCTAGCAATGTTATCTAACAAATATTTTTGAATCTAGATCTGCTTTGTTTTTCCATAACTCATATAATTTCCTTCAGATAAACTTTTTGAAATAAAAGCTCTTTTAATTCCAATTATTTGAGGATTTATCAAATAATAGTTTCTTGTTATATGTCCTTCTGTTCCACAAAAATGAAACGTAACCATTTTTGAGTCGGGAACAAAATAATTCTTATATAGTTTATATTTTTCATCCTTACTTACTATACCAAATCTTTCCTTTTTAATGACATTTTTTTCAAGGGTTTCATTCAGAATATTTTCTCCTTTTTTAAAGAATATATTATCACTTTTATAAGTTTATAATTCATCTTGTAATGTTTTAATCTTATTTTCATGTTCAAAATAGTTTGTGGTGGATGATTTAAATTTTTCAATTAACTCCTGATGTTGTTTCAGTAAGGTATATCTTTCTCCTAAAATAGCATTGTGAATATTCTTTAAAGATTGTTCTTTATTTAATAAAGAGTCATATTTTTCTTCTAGTATTGTGTAGTAGGCATCCAATTTATTATTTTAATAACTTGAATTAGAATTAGAATCAGAATTAAATGAATAATAGGTTTTTACCATGTCTTCTTCATACATGAAGCACATGTTTTCTTTCAAATTTGATTATTCCTTTTCTGAATCATATTTTTGATGAGCTATTAGAGTCTTCAGAAACACTCCAAGTAGCCTTCATTGTTATTTTTTATTTTTGTTTATAATCATCATTTTTCTGATATTTCTTTTCTGTATTTCTCTTTTTACCTTTTCACTGAGGAAAATCATGTCTTATATGACCTAATTTCTTACATTCATATCATCTGAATTATCTTGAGTCTTTATCATCCCTTTTTAAAGGTTTTCTAAATCCTATTTTCTTATTATAAATCTTAATAAACTTTCTAGCTAATTGTTCTGGTTATATTTGAGAATCAGATGTATCTAAATTCTTTTTTCTCTAACTTCGTGATTTATTATTCTACTTGGATTTTGAGATGTGACCTTTAGAGAATCATTTTCCTTTTTCACTAGGACTCTATGATCTTCAGCTTAATCTTGCATTTTAGATTCATACACCATTAATGTCCCAATTAATTCTCTCATTGTCATATTTTTTACAGGGGATGATTGCTGAATTGAAGCTGATATACCATTCCATTTAGTATGTAATACCATTTGTACTTTCAAAGCTTTATCTACTTTTTTTATAGGATCACCTAAGGATGTAATATTATTGATAATCTCTGTAATAATTCCATTCATCTGAGTGATAATATCTCCATAAAACATTAAAAAAGTGTCAAATTTCATCTTTGTTGTTGCATACCTCATTTTTCTTACATTACTTGTTCCTTCATAGGAAACTAAAATAGTTTTCCGTATTTTATAAGCAGTAGGGAATTGTGAGGCACGATTCAATTCATCTGGTCTAAGACCACAAATAATAGCATTCATAGCTTTATAATTCATGTCATACTCAGCCTCTGTAACAGCAGTCTAAGTTGCAGAATTTTTAGGAATTATATAAGGAGTAATGATCTTTGAGTAGACTTTAAATCCCATATTCTTCAAATATATAATCATATGTGATTTCAATTATTCATAATTTTCACCATTAAAATAGGGGCACGAACCATTGACATTTTTTCTATTTTATTAGTCATTTAAATCTTTGTATAGACCTTATACTTTTATCTTATTATATATTTTTTCAAAATCTATCCACTAATAGTAATTTTTAGGTTGACATATATAAATATACACAAGAGTGGGTAAATTGAGTCTTTTTAAATAACTTTTACAATTCTATCTTTTGATTTCAATTATAGATTATGAGGATAAGCAGTGTTTATCTTCTGTTATGAAAGTATGAGCAGCAGATAAAATAGAAATATAGAACTTGGATGTTTATAGTGGTTTGGGGCACAAAGGTCCCCTAGTCCTCTCCACCAATTACTCTCTCTAAGAGTTTGGTGAATTTCACTAGTCAAGTCCTCATATCATAAGACCAATCCAAAACTGAGTGTAGGCAGTTGACACCTTTAGAAATAAATTTAAAAACAAAGCCTTTTGGTTCTTTAATGGAGAACCAAATATCCACAACTTAGATCAAGAAGCTGATAAAACACCAAAAATAAGTATGAGTAGTTGAAACTCTCAATAAATAGATATTGATTAAAAAATATTCTGACTGAACTTCACAATTGAAATAGTAACTGATAGTAGATGGATATTCTTCGTCAAAAAATAGTTTCTTTAAGAAAGAGTAGTTCTGAAGAAATATGGTTGCAATAGATATTTGAATAAAAGTAGCAACGGTTAGTAGTAGCAGACTTATAGAAAATACAAGATTAAAAACATTTATATCTCCAAAGTGTAGCCTCTTCTGTAGATAATAGAGTATAATCGGTTGTTGCAGTAGATCTGTAAAAAAATAACAAGAATGAAATAGAAAATATGTATTGCATTATGTGTCTTATTATTTTAATAATAAACACATATATATAAAATGCACCAATATTAAAAATAAATTAGAGTGCCTACTTTGTAATTCTAGATTCAAGAAAATCATCTGATAAATCGTGATAATTCAAATTCATAAGACATATTAGAGTAGTCGTAACTTCCCTTAATAATAGGAGATAATTTCTCCACTGAATATGATTCTTTGAATCAATCATAATGAGTTTTGAATAATTTTAAAAGGATCTTTAAATATTCCTAATATTCCACAAATATCATTGCACAAAACTATGATAAAATCATAAATTCAAATCTCCAATTTAGAAAAGTCAAATGTAGGGTTCCTTCATAAAATGACAAAATAAAAAAAGTAGGGTTCAACTATATATAATTCATTCTCTGGACGTAGGGTTGAAAACGTAAGGTTGATCAAAAAAGTAAGTTTGATGATCCATACATTTTCAATTCAAACGTAGGGTTCCATACTTATGTAGGGTTATTTAAACATAATTTTTTCTCTTTATCAAACATAAGGTTCTATCCAAACATAAGGTTCTTTATCCATACATTTTGGTCAACGTAGGGTTGATTAACCATACATGTTTAACTTTAAATATAAGGTTTAATACAAATGTAGGGTTTGTTCCTTACGTTACGTTCTTCAACATAGGGTAGGAACAGTTTTTCTAAAATACACTTAAGAGCATCTTGAACACTTTAAAGATTATTTCAAGTGAATAATAATCTTGAATATAATTACAAAATAATAATTACAAATAATATTAATTTCCTGAAATACACTTAAAGTAATATTATTAGTAAAACAAACAACGGTATTTGTGAGCATCAAAATCAATAAGATTTATTGAGTATTGTTGAGACAATACATGCCCAATAGTAGTATAAAACTGTAGTGTATGGTGTGACTATGGATATCCATAGTGAGACTCTAATTAATTAGTATACGCTTGTAATCGGTTGTGCTTATAGTGAAGAATTTATGTTTGGGGTGAGAAACCAACCACTAAAAGGTGTAGGTTACCCGCAAAGGTCCCAGACCTTGTAGAAATACTCATGTTTAATATATCCTTATTTTCATAATACACGTGTGAGGTTGATAATCTACTTGAATAAATCTAATCTTAATAGGTTACATGGGTTTATTTATTTAAAAATTAATTAGAAAAAAATGATCTCCAATGATTTAACCCCCCACCAGTAGAGTGAAATAATCCTATTCACTTCAATTGGTATCAAAGGGTAGGTCCCTCTATTTAATTCATTAAAATTATTAGAATGGATAATTAGGATTCATTGAATGATAGGGGTGTGATAATATTTTTTGAAAAATATCATAATAGTTGGAAGACCTGAATGTTGACATATATTTTATCCCTTGTCTTGGAGGTCAACGATATTATTGAATTTGGTTTTATAATGAATATGAAAGATAAAATAAATATAAGTAAGGATGAAAATGTAAAAAATTCTATTCTCGTGTCTTTTTATAAAAATTCTACACAAATTTGATGGGACTCTTGTGAGCTAAATAAATCTAGGATAATCTTGAAAGTAGCTATAAAGGGAATGTGAAATTCAAGGAGTCTAAATTATAAATTCTTATAAGTAAGTTGGAAGACATCAATATGGTTAATTAAGATAACATCAATGAATATTTCACTCGATTAAATGAATCTGCTAGTAATATTTGGGGATTTGGTGAAAAACTTGATGACTATATAATTATTAAGAAGCTTATGAGGAATTTTCTAGATATGTTTGAACCTAATATATCTACTCTTAAAGATAGAGAGGATCCTTCCTTAGATAAACTAGATAATATTATTAGGACTTATGAAATGATAAAAATTCCATCATTTAATAAAAATTTAAAAGATAAAATGGAATTTGATACCATGATAAAGTTGAAAATTAAAGAACCTATTAAAAATGTTGATTCAAGAAACTATGAAAATTAAGAGAATTAAGAAGACTGTCAAATATTTATTGAACTTATTTCAAAGATATTAAATAATGGGCAGAATAACAGTAAAGGTAGGTATCCTTTATGATACTATAAGTGTAATGGAATTGGGAACTTTTCCATTAACTATCCTATGAAGAAAAATCAGATTTTGAATCTAAAGATGATGGAAAAAATTTAAAAAATAATTAGAGTAAAAGTTAAATATAATCATCCAAATTTAGAAGAATTATGAATAAATATTTTAGAGGGATGAAGTGTTCCTTTTGTATGCATTATAAAAATTAAATTATTTTTCTAGTGTAGTACAGTGGCTGGTCAGGGTCGTCTCACTTGAGGAGTTTCTCAGTTTGTTCACTCACTTATTCTAAATAACCTAAACTATTTATTTTTATTATTTTGATTAATTTATAAAAAAAATGATAAATATTTTGGGGATTTGATATTTATTTTCTAAAATAATGAAATGACATGAAATATGAAAATTTAAACTAAAAAAACATGAAATACTAAATATAATGAGTTTAAGAAAGAAAGGACGTGGTTTTAGGTTAGGTTTTGGGTTTCAATCATTATTTTCCTTTATTTTTTGGATTTTAGTTTGATAAACCAAACCTGAAATCTCATGATGAATTGATATTATTTTTATTTATAAATTGTGTAATCTTTGAATGCCTAAGTAATCTCAATTCCACCTCCTCCTATAATCAACGTTGAGGACACACCTTGGTCGAGGGTATGCCATCTTCTAGGACCTGGAATTATCGATGTAATTTCATCCATTGATTCTATGAACTCGATCGTGTGAAGAGAAATTCAATGAAGAGAGGGAAAATATATTTTAAAAAATAATAGAAATAGATTGAGTTGCGTTTCCTAGGGAACAGTCACCACACCGGGGACATTCATCACACCCATGCATGATACTCATATCTACCACAAACATAAAATAAAATTTAAGAAAAATTAAATAACACCTTGACCTCCCTCGAGACAAGCCTCAGGTCAGCCTCCCATTATTAGGAGTAAGAGATCACTTTGGTAGAAATATGAAAATAATAGAATAATAAAATAAAAATAATTAAGGAAGAAGAAGAATAAAATAAAAATTAACGGTGGGGGATAAGGAAAGAGAAAAAAAATTAAAAAAATATAATATAATATAAAAAATGTTACAATAATAATAATAATAATAAGATTGTGTGGGTGGAAAAAATTGTAAAACATGCATGAAATTCTATTTATTAAATAAATTTAAATTTTAATTAAAATGAAACTAAAACAAAAAAATGAAGAAAAAAATTGATAGATGAAGCATGGTGCATCAGCCTTGGTAGCCTCCTCACTTACTAGTGGTGTGTTGATCCTCCCTCCATAATGAGGGAAAGGCCTCATTTTATAGGCCAAGGAATAGAGTCAATCACTTCCTTAAAATATTTAAAACTCACACAAGACCCAAGATCTTCTAATCTCCATTTAAAATGATCCCCAAGATCCACTGGAAGGAATGTAGATACCTGTAAGATTCATCGGTTTCGAATTTTCCAGCATTGATGAATTCACATAAGGTAGTGGATTCTTTAGGGTGTACATGGTATGCATGAATGGGAAATGTGGGATTTGGATCAAGGTGGCAGAGCATGGTGGTAGAGTGGATAGTGAATGGTGACAGAAGAAGTGGGATACACCTTCTCATGTGACCTTTGAAGTGGTTGGATGAGATTTGAAATGGGGTCGTCGCAGTCTTCTAATGCTTCCAACATGATTTATGGTGGTATAAGAATTTTGTGGTGAACATTGGCTCGAGCTTGAGCTTCTATGGAGGAGGTTATGGTGGGTATTGGTGAGTTGTAGTGGGTGGCCGACTAACTCGAGGGATTATAGTGGTGGTTAGGAAATCTTAGTGGGAATATCCATGGTGGAGCATGTAAGAACCAAGTCGGGGTGAATAATACCCACATAAATCTCATCCCACATCAAAATGAGGCGGTGGGAGATTATTTCATGCAACCCTGAGGGAGGCATTACACTGGTAATGAAGTCGTACTGGGGGGTGGAGGACCCCTGATTCCATCATGGACTATATCATCCTAGTGAAGATCTCCTCCCACAGTTCTATGGTCTTGACCACCATATGCCTATGATACTATAGGTCTCAGCCTAGATATGCACCCCATGGGATCAATTCCCCACTGGATAGTTGTGCATGGTCCTGATGCCCTCATGCACCCTTGCGCCTTGGTCATGCTATTCTAGTGGATGGCTTGGCTGGTTGGACCCTCTTGGGGCAAGCTAGGTGGATGGATGCCCTCTAGTTGAGGGCTTTCCCTTAGCCTATATTTCTGGATAAATTATCCTAAAAAATGTACACTTTGAAATTCCATAACACTTCAAAATATCAAGATTTCATAAATAAAATTTCAAACACAAAATTCACCATTATTTTACTCATTTAAAACCATTTCCTTTACATATTTATAATTTCTAAACTTTGATTAAAATATTGAATTTATGGGTATTATTTATTAAAATCCATCCCAAAATCATTGAAGATTACTTAAAAAATATTCAAGAAAAATGACTTTTTAAAGTACCCCCACACTTTTACCATGATTTTTCTCAAGCATAAAATCTCAACAAGGAGTTAAATAGGGCACCAATGTTATCAATATTTAAATTTCAAAGTAATAAAATCAAAAAAAAAATAATATGAAATCAAATTTTCAAAAAACCACACGAAATATCAATTTCATTTCACAATTTTCAAAGAACAATGAAATCATGAATTTTACTTTTTCTCATTTTGAAAAGGATGGAACTTATTTTCTCAATCATTCAAGATCCATAATTTATCATTATTAAAAAATAAAAATCATGATTTACCTCACTTTTGAATCTTTTCATTCATATCTCGTGATAAAATTCAAGTATATTTATGCTCATATCATGATAATATGCTTCTTATCTATAGTATTGTAAATGAAATACTTTATCCAATTTTTAAAGTCAAAACATCAAATAAAATTATGAGGGCTTTAATTTTAGTTTCAAATGAATCTGAGGATTAAGGTTGGAATGAATTATTGTATTAAAATTTAAGGCTCAAGGAGGTGGTTTATCTCTTAAATCATAAATCGTGATATTAAAATTAAAATTCTCTTGAAATTCTCCCCTTCAAATTGTGACAACTCCCAAGTTTTTCAAAACTTAAACTAAATATCATGATCAAATTAATCATAATGAGTGATATGTGCACCCTCTTAAAAATTTCTCTAATTTTATACTTTTCATTTTATTTTTCCAAAGAACCTTTTAATTTTTTTATTTTTTGAAAATTATTATTATAATAAAACCCACATCCAACACTTAACCACATATGATAAAAATAATAGTTCTGTTAATGGAGATTTTTGGTTTTCCCAAATCACAACCCATTTTTCTCTTTTTTTTTGTTCTTTTTTTCATTTTCATTTTTTTTAAATCCAAGAGGGTAAAAACAATGAAGTGTCATTAATTAATCAACAAACTTACTTAATTCACATAATAATCACCCCCACAGTTCTTCCTTATAATTTATTTCACACCATTCTTTGTGAATCCCTTCACCCCCACACTTCAATATAAAAATATCATGAAATTACTATGACTAGGGTAGAAATGGATAAAAATGGCTTGAAATGTGGCCTATTTATAACAAGGTCATTCATGGTTTCTATGGGATAAAAAGGATTTATGTAAAGGTTTCCTTTTAGTATAAGGACTTCTCAAGAGATGTATCAATCATTTTAAATGTGTTTCAAATGAAAGTTCTAGTTAGTGGCATGTCCCAAAATCACTCAAGAAATATGATCAAGAATAAATTGGAAATAATTGATCTATAAATACTCTTGGGAATGTAACATTTGATTTGGGACAATCAATCAAGGTATTATTAATAATAAAAAATCAATTCACATGAATATGATAAATTTAAAGTATGAAAAATATTTTGAGAAATTTCCTTTACATGAATAATTAATTCTCTAAAATCATGAGTCCTCATTTTAATATCCATAATTCACTTTAATGATACAATTTTTCAATCTTACTCATTAAATCACATTAAAATTGAAATCTAAAACATGGAATTACAATATTCCTAAGAAACTCGTGTCTCCTAGATAATTCAAGTAAAACATAATTCAAGAATGGCATGCAATTCCAATTTAAAGCTCAAAAAAGGTGTTGTAAAAAATGTAGAAATTTTAAAAGATAATAATAAAAAGTTAACTCCATTTTCTCATAAATCATAGGACCTCTTCCTCTACTAATTGGGGGTTCCTTTTTACATAATGAACCTATAAAGGAGAATTATCCAATTAAACATACGGATCATGTCATTTAACCTCAAAAAATAATAGGGAGTGGGATGCATGTTTGGATAATCCTAAGAATGAAATTGAAAAATAAATTAATATAAATAAAGTAGTAAGATAAATCTTTATATGATCCCCCAAGTGGACCATGAATTTTTACAACCTCCATAGGGTAGTACCTGCTATTATTCAAAATTTGATGTTGGATCAAGCTTCTTTTATTGGAACCACAACATGTGGCTTTTCCAAGCTTGTGGTTCTTCCTTCTGGGTGAGGAATTGCCCATGAATAGAGTATACTATATCCTCCCCTTTCACAATTAGGTATAGATTTCATGGTGGGAGTAGGATGAAGTATGGTCCATCCTCTTGGTTGGTTTCTACTTATGTAACCTTCTCTTTCTCTTAAAGTTCTATCTCAATATAGGTTGCATGAATTGAATGATCAAATTTAAATTAAACAAGTATTTTTACTTGAATAAAATTTAAATTTAAATTTTAAAATTAGTAATTTCTCATATTCAAAATGAAAAGCCTATTTTTTTATTTCCTCAGGCTCATCTACATGGATTTCATCATGGTATTCCTTAAATGCATGCTCATAAAAATTAGGGATCTCCATGTGTTACTAAATAGGTGAATGTGTTGTTTCTTTATTTTCCTCCAAGGCATGGAAAGAATTTACCCAATATGAAAATTCCAAATAATAAAGATTGATACTCAAATTAGATTCAATAAAATAAAAAAAATAAAGAGTTCAAAGAAATATCATCTACCTGAGTTGTTTTCGGTTAAATAACTACCTAATTAGTAAGTGCATCTTGAATTTGGATCTCAATGGATAGAGGTAGGTAGTCAGGATCCTCCATCTTAACTTTAAATTCCACCACTTTTGTGGTGTATTCCTTCAATTGTGTTGGATCTTATTCTTTGAAAGGTATGGGGAGATCAAGTAGCTCCTCACATTTGATTCAAAATTCATCCAGATCTTGTTGATATCCCATGTGTATCTCAATAGGAAAGTCTTAATCCTTACACTCATAAATTAAATCAAGGAGGATAAGTGGATCATCTTTTGGTTCAAGTTCAAGTTGCTTGTATGATGCTTAGAAATATGCAGTTGTCCAATACATTTTTCCTTTTTGATCTTACACCATATCTTTAATCTATTGAATATAGTATTTGAGTTTGTGTTTATCCACTTGCTATGGGATTTTTTCTAGGGAAACTTCTTCAAAAGTGTTGGGATGAAACAAGGAGAAATATTATTGTGTCTTGGACACTTCTTGATAAAATTACGAGACGTACTCCTAGAATTTAGTTAACTCTATGGTCATTCCTTCAACCACTGGTTTCTCGAGGGTCTCTTTGAGATGTTGGATGAGGTCATTGAATTCCTTATCTATTCTAATTTGTCTCAAAGATCCCCCGATCTTTCTAGACCATATGAAAATACTTTCTTTTATAGATCAGGGTGCTTCAACTATTAGTTCTTGTACCTATGAGTAATCAGTCCATATAGAATAATAATCATTTGAAAACATCATGGAAAAATAATTTTTTATGGTTTTAATTTTTTTAAAGTAATGAAATCTATATAAATTGTGAAAATAGAAAAAATTAATGAACTAATGATTGGATCCTCTAAAATAGTACTAGTTTTGATGCATGCTAGTCATAAGGTGTGGAAAAAGTACATTATTTTCCAAGTGCATCACAGTTGCTGACTAGGGTCGTCTCACTTGAGTAGATTCTCAATTTTTTCACTCACTTATTCTAAATCATGTAAAATATTTCTTTTTATTATTTTGATTATTTTATTAAAAAAATGAAGAATACTTTTGGGTTTTGGTGTTTATTTTATAAAATAATTAAATGATATCAAATATGAGAATTTAATTTAAAAAACAAGAAATTATAAACAAAATGAGTTTAAGAAATAAAGGACTTGGTTTTAGGTTTGGTTTTGGGTTCAATGATTATTCTCCTTTATTTTTTTAATTTTATTTTGATAATCCAAAACTGAAATCTCATGATAAATTAATATTCTTTTTATTTAGAAATTGTGGAATCTTTGAATGATTAAGAAATCTCAATTCCACATCCTCATATAATAAATATTGATGAAACGCCTTGGTCGAGGGTGTTCTATATTCTAGGACTCAGCTTTATCGATGTCATTTCATCCATTTATTCTCTCAACTCTATAATGTGAATAACTATCCAATAAATAGGGGTAAAATATATTAAATAAAAGAATAGAAATAGATTAATTTTCATAACTCGGGGAACATTCACTACACTGGGGACATTCATCACACTCATGCATGCTACTCATATCTACCACAAACTTAAAAACAAACTTTAAGAAAAAATAAAGAACACTTTGACCTCCCTCAGACCAAGCCTCATGTCAGCCTCCCATTACGAGAAGTAAGAGATCACTTTGGTGGAAATATAATAAGAAGAGAATAATAAAACAAAATGAATTCCAAAAATAATTAAGGAAGAAGAAGAGTAAAATAAAAAAAAATATTGGGGGTGGGAACAGAGAGAGATATAGAGAGAGAAATAAAATAAAATAAAGGAAATAAAATATGAAAAATATTAATATGATGATAATAATAATAATAATAAGAAAACGGTGTGGGTGGAAAATAAAATTGTAAAACATACATGCAATTATATTTATAAAATAAATATAAATTATAATTAAAATGAAACTAAAACAAAAAAAAAAGAAACAAAACTGAATAAAAAAATGCACAGGGGTAGTATGGCACATAAACCTTGGAAGCCTCCTCCCTTGCTGGTGGTGTGTCGATCCTCCCTCCATGGTGAGGAAAAGGCCTCATTTTATAGGCTGAGGAAGAGCCTCATACACTTCATTAAAATATTAAATACTTTCACATGACCTAGGATCTTCTAATATCCATTTAAAATACTCCCCAAGACCTTATGGGAGTAATAGATATGCCAGTGAGATTCGTGGGTTTTGAATTTTTCAGGATGGATGAATTCATACAGGGAAGTGAATTCTTCAGAGCATGCATGGGATGAATGAATGGGAAACATGGGATTTGGATCAAGGAAGTGGAGCATGGTGGTGGAGTGGCTGGTGAATGGAAGCAACAGTAATGTCCTCCTCTTTCTCATTCAACTGTCAAATTGGTTGGATGAGCTTTTAAATGGGGTTGATGTGGTCATCTGATGCTTTAGAGGTGAAATATAGTGATAGAAGGCTTCAATGGTGAACATTTTTTTGAGATAGAAATTATATGGTGGTATTTATGGTGGTTCTAGGTGAGATGAATTGGGAGGCCAACTAACTTGAGGGATCGTAGTGGTGGTCTGAAAATCTTTAAGGATGGAGCTGCGGTGGAGCATGTTGAAACCGAGCGGGTATGAATAGTACCCACATAAATCTTGTCCCACATCAAAATGAGGAAGTGAGAGGTGCTTGTATATAACCTTGAGTGTATCTTTATAAAAATAATAAAGTTGTATTGAGGGTCGTATGACCCTCGAAAACACTACAGACCGCACCGTCCTGGTGAGGTTTTCCTCCCATGGTCATTCGGGCTTGACCACTGCACACATGTGTTACTATGGGCTTTAGCCCAACTATGCACCCCCATAGGACTGATTCCCCATGGGCCACCTATTCATGGGTATGATTCTAACGTGCACCCCTACGCCTTTGGCGGGATCTTTTAGTGGGTGGCTTGGACGGCTAGCCCCTCTTAGGGCTGGCTAAGTGGTTATCTACCCTCTGGTTGAGGTCCATCCCTTGCCATATATTTTTTGAAAAAATCTCTTAAAAATGTAAACACTTTAAATTCCATAACACTTAAAAATATCAATATTTAATAAATTAATTTCAAAGTCAAAATTCACCATTCTTTTACTCATTTAAAACCATTACCATTCCATATTTATAATTTACCAACTTTGATTAAAACATTGAATTTATGGGTATTATTCATTGAAATCCATCACATAATCATTGAAAATTACTAAAAAATAGGCAAAAAAATAACTCGGTCAAGGGAATATGAAAATTTTGATGAGAAAAGAAGAATGTGTTGGTCACTTATATAGTAGTGAATTTGAATGTGATTCTGGTGAGAAATTTATCAATTTCATAACTCATGTATAAAAAGGCTTTGACACTTCAAGTAGTGAATAAGATGATTTATAACCAAAAGTGCTAGAACATATGTTGAAAGATGAACTTGAGGCATCTCTTGAGAAAAATATTATTATAGAAATAGAAAATAAAAAATTTGTAAAAGATAACAAGAATCTCATTAAATAAAATAATTATCTTGAAAATAAAAAAGCAACCATCATTGATGAGATCAAAAAATTAAGGTTGAAAGATTTTGAATATGAGAACATGATAAAAGATCTTTAATAAAAGTTTAATTTGAATGAAGAAGACTTATCTAATTCACAATTTATATGTATTTAATCTAAAAATGAATTAAATAAGTTGAAGAATAATTTAAATATATTTTTTAATTCATAGTTTAATCTTATAAATCAAGTACCTATAAAATCCATTAATTATATTTTCACTAACAATTTAGGTTATAATTGAAATTTTTTCCAAGATTAGGCCATAAAAAATGGGAAGAAACCCATTTCAAAAGAAGGAAATAGGAACTATTGAAACTCCTCATCTCCCAAACAAAATTAGGTACAAATTGAAAATATAAATAAAAAAATTAGACAATGCTATAAGAAGAATTTTTATAAACCAAGATGATTTTAATTTCAAGGATATTACTACTGTTTTGAAGTGTTTGGGAACAAATCCTTCACAATTTGGTACAACATGTCGTTACCTAGGATGCATAATGAATTTAGGGGAAGACATCTAGAACAGAAAAATCAAAATGTTCAGAAAAGGCAGGTTGTAATGTCAAATGTTTTATGCATGAAGACTCATAAAAAATTAATGTCTTAGTGATATTTATAGTAGGTCTGATAAATTGGTAGACTATATAGAAAATTTTATGAAATTATTACTTTTATAAACTACTTTTTTTGAGAAATGAAAATAAATTCATAAACAAGAGGAAGATATAGGATGTCTCGTTGAGGTTTCATTGAAGGCAAATGAAAAAATAAAAATATGGATTATTGACAGTGGTTTCTCCTCCCACATGATTGGTAAGAAAAACATTTTAAATAATATTGAAAACTCTGAATGTGGAGTAGTTAATATTGGTAATTATTTCTCCTTAAAAATTAAGGGTGTTAGTTTGGTTGATATTGAACCTTAAAACTTAAAATAAAATGATGTTTTATATGTTGAATAGACGAATAAAAACCTATCAAGTGTTATTAAATTGTGTGATGACATCTATGAAGCTAATTTTAAGAAATACACTTGTGTAATTAAATTATTTATGGGTGTAAGGATCATTTATTTAGGGAAAACTTACTAATGGAAGTTTATTTTTGATAGTTGATCCTACTAATTCCTATTACATGAGTGATAAAAATGAAAGTTTATTGTGGTATAGAAATATTGGTCATTTGGTGAAAATGAGTTTCAATAAAATTATGAATCATTATGTTTTGAGAGATCTTCCCAAGTTAAGAGAGAACAATATGATGTGTATGAAACATGCCAAAAGGGAAAGATGACTTAGAAAACCCATAAAAAGGAAGAAATTCTCTCTACCAGACCACTAGATCTTATACACATTGAATTATGTGGTCCTATGGGAAAAAGTTCAAAAAGAGGTGATTTATATTTCATAACATTCATATATTATTTCACCTTAATTTTTAATATAATTTTCCTTAAGAAAAGTTCTGATGCAATTGATATTTTCAAAGTTTTCAGAAGACAGGCTGAAAAAGAGTTGGGACTTCACATAAACAAATTGAGATCTAATCATGTGAAGTAGATTACAGGTGATGATTTTGAAAGTTCTGTTATTAAAAATGGAATCAAACACCAATTTATCATACCTTATACTTCTCATTAAATGGTATCTTAAAGAGAAATAATTAGATTGTTGTGTAGATAGATAGGATAATTCATTTTGAAAATAAAATTTTAAAGAATTTTTAGAGAGAGGATGTGTGTGTTGTTGTATATATAAAAATAAATGTATTATGAGGACTAAACACATTTGAATCCTTATGAAATTTGGTATAAAAAGAAACAAACTTTTAATTACTCTAAATTGTTTGGATGTTTATTATTTATCAAGATCAAAGGTAACAAGATGGGAAAGTTTGAAGAGAAACCTGGTGAAGGGATATTTATGTGGTGCTTCTCTGATAGAAATTAGTATAGGTGTTGGAAAAAAAATTCACAAACTTATTTACTAGTCAAATTTAAAAAATTTTAAAACCCAAATAATACCATATCAATATTCTTAATAAGGATTTGATATTTCAAATGAAAATAGTAAAAAAAATTCAAAATAGCAGGTTGAAAATGAAGTTCAGAAAAGAACAATTATTTATGTGGTTGATTAAAAACATACTGATGATGAGGAAGAGGTTGAGAGTAGTGAAAATAGGTAGTTTTAAAGTTTAAAAAGAAAAATTTATATCATAACATAATTGGAGAATGAGGATCTCCTGTTCGAATAAGAAGAAGGTTGAGAGTAGGAAATCACAAGGCAATCATATCACATATTGAACTGAGAATAGTTGTTGAATTTATAGATCATATTAAGTGTATACAAGATATTAATTATGAATTAGATCATATTGAGAAAAATTAAACTTTGTAGGTTGTCCCAAGACCAAAATATAATAATTTCATTATCACTAAATGGGTGTTTAGAAACAAATTGAATATAAAAGTGTTATGACAAGGAAAAAGGCAAGTCTAGTATACAAAGTATATACTTAATTGGAAGGAATTGACTTCTAAGAATCCTTTTATACAATTTAAAGGCTTGAAAAAATAAGGATATTATTATTTTTAGCTATACACAAGCACAATAAATTATATCAAATGGATGTAAAATCAATGTTTTTGAATGGTGACCTTGAGGGAGAATCCATTTTTGAACAACCAGATGGTTTTATTCTTCATCTTGATGGAAGATAGTTATATAGATGAAGAAAATAATTATATGGATTGAAATAGTGTCCTAAATCAGAATACTCAAAACTTAATGGGTACTTTAAGGAAATGGATTTCACTAAGGTAGAATTTGACAGTAATATATACATAAGAGATTCATAAATAGGTACACTACTTTCCATAGTGTATGTTGATGATATAATTTTTAATAGTGATAAAGAGTACCTTTGTGGGGAATTTTTTTAGCAAATGAAATAATGGTGTGAGATGTTCATATTAGAAAAATCGTATTATTTTTTAGGATTAAAAATTGATCAAAAACAAAACTTCATATGTTTATCACAACAAAAATATACCAAAGATTTGTTGAAAAAGTTTGAAATTAAAGAAAACAATTGATGTTTAAAATCCTATTTCGGCTAGAAAAAATTGTGCAAAGATGAAAAAAGAATAATGGTTTACCAAAATGAATTTACAAGACTCATTGGAAGTATGTTATATTAAAAAAATTCAATAATAGATATATACTTTACTATTACACTTTATATTCAATTTCAAAGTTATCAGGGGATTCATATAGTGACCCAATATTATTATACATAGATGTTACATATTTTTAGATTAATATTCAATACATTACACAAACAAATTACTAAAGGTCGTAATAGTTTAGTTTCTTCGGAGAATAGGTACATAGTCTTCTAATTTGGTGAAATATCTTCAACATCTACCATAAAGATCTTCCCAAATAGTACTCTTAGACATACCAAACTTAAAACCTTTATTCATATCCTGGGGAAAGGAAAAAAATTAAAGGGTGGGCTCAAATGCTTATTAAAGGTAAAAAAAATAGATTTATGTAAGTATAACAGGGTATTAGAACATGATCACAACATAAAAAACCATAGATTTCATATCAAAGATCAAAATATTGATCCATGATGTAATGAT
Source organism: Viscum album (assembly GCA_963277665.1). Lineage (NCBI taxonomy): Eukaryota > Viridiplantae > Streptophyta > Magnoliopsida > Santalales > Viscaceae > Viscum > Viscum album. The sequence continues at coordinate 1,106,574,216 of OY728137.1, forward strand.
TTTCAGTTCATGAGACATAAATCATAAGGAAATCAAATAAAATGAGCCATGAGATCCTCAAATTGTAATAATACATGGAATTATGGTATAAACATAAGCATAATAGTCAAGGATCACTACCAAGGATATCATATTGGAATGCATTCACTCCCCAAACCATCTGAGTAGTCAAGATTCACTCCCAAGACCATCATAGTAGACAAATTCCCTTACTAAATTGGTTTCACTCCCTATTCCTATCCTATCTATATCATGAGATATAAATATTTACCCAATTCATTGGATGGATATATAGGTCTCACCCTTTATTGGTTATAACATAACCACCATCCTTAGTTATAACTTAACCACGACCACATAATGAAAATCATACATATGTGTGCTGATAAATCATAAAAATTTCATCTTATCATAACCCATGAAATGAAATGGGTCTCATAAAAATTTCATCATATCATAACCTATGGAAAATAGATAGGTTTCATAATCATTTCATCATTTCATCATAGTATAACCCATTGAAAAAGAAGTGGGTTTCATAATAATTATATCATGGTATAACCCTTATAAGAGAAACAAGTTTCATAAACATCTTGTCATCATAAACATAAACCATTTAAAGAAATAATAAGAATGGTATCCCTAGATCATATACCCAGTAAAGAAAAAGTTACATCAAAGGATTTCATCTTAGATGGAAAATTATTTTGAAAATAAATCACTTGGAATATTTATTGAGTAAAATAAATTTTCATTGAAAATCCCATTTTAAAACTAAAAATTCATAAAACATTTTGGAAATTATTTTCTTTGAAAATAAATTTGAAAATTATAACACTACTGGAAAATGAACCTATACCCATGGTTTTTCAAAAAAACTATGGGTATAGGGATAATATGGGGAACTATACCCACGGTTTTGAAAACCGTGGGGATAGGTCATCTATACCCACGGTTTTGGTCAAAACCATGGGTATAGATTTTTTTTAAAGACCTATACCCACGGTTTTGCAAAACCATGGGTATATGGGGTTTTTTTCAAGTCGTATACCCATGGTTTTGGCCAAACCGTGGGTATAGGGTTTTTTTGGAAGACCTATACACATGGTTTTTCAAAACTCTGGGTATTGGGGTTTTTTATTTTGAAGAACTATACCCACGGTTTGGACAAACCATGGGTATAGCTTTCCCACATTATGGTAGGACAAAAATTACGCGGGACAACAAAAATATTTGGCGAGAACATAGTTTGGATTAATATAATAACAAAGATACACATATAAAAACAAGTAATATATGTAGGTTGGATGGTCAGGAAGTCTGTATTGTTAAAGGCGGTCATCTATTTGATTCTCGATGAGATTTTGTTTTCTAATAAATGAGTTGAAATTAATATAAGTAAATAGATGTATTGATATATATTAAAAAAATTCCGCAGATCAGTTGGTTGGGAGACATAAACTCATCAAACTGGTCGCGTGTTCGATTCACGCCATTATCATTTTTAGATATGCGGCTATATTAATATATTTATATATATATATATATATATATTGAACATGCAGTTGGCTCGTTTGGTCAGAGAGGGAAGCTTGTTGGTGGGGGGTCTCATGGTCGAAACCTGGCGTCTTTATTTTTTGAATATAAATCCCCACAGTTTCAAAACTATGGGGGAAGTGTTGTGCCACGTTGTAAAGTGGTGTGCCAACACCCCTATACCCACGGTTTTCCAAACCGTGGGTATAGTATCAGACCCCTATTGCGATGCCTCTCACCACCACGGTTCCCAAAACCATGGGTATAGGTTATACCCACGGTTTTGGGGGCTATACCCACAGTTCAAAACCGTGGGTATAGATGGTCTTTCCAGTAGTGTAAATGAATCTTTAAAAATCATTTAAAACATTTTTTGAGTAAAATATCCTTTATAATTTGAAAAAAAATAAAACATTTTGAAAATTTTTTCTTTGAATATAACTATGAAAACATATAATTAAATCTTTAAAAATCATTTAAAACATTTCTTGAAGAAAATATCATTTCCGATTTGAAAATAATTTTTAAAAAATATTGAAAAACATTTTCTTTTAGAATAATATTGAAAATTTATAAAGGAATATTCCAATGAAATAATGGTCATGATAGTGGGAAATTTTTTTCATGCCAAATATATTAAAACAAAGGCTCCTTTCACATTTTTTATAAAATCTAAACAGTTATTATTTGGGAAACGACATGAATATTCTTTTCAAAAAAATCCTAAAAAGTAAAACAAAGGTAAAATTTTATTTAATAAAATATATTAATAATATTAAAAACATTTTTGAAAATATTTTTAAAAAACATGGTTTTGGAAGAAAAAGGTTTTTCGACCGAAGAGAGAAAAAAGGTTGGATTTTATTAAAGATATTTTTTTAAACTATTAGGTATATATAGAGTGAAATGAAGGGAAAAAATTATTCTCATGACCTAACCAGTGGATAAAAAAATACTTGATTTTATTGATAGATAGATCATAATATTTTATCATTGGAAGCATAATCATAAATAATCATGATAAATGATGAGATTATAACATAAAACTATTACCAATTTGGTAACTTTGAATCATAATCACCATGAAATAATAACATTAAATGAAACTTATAATATCATTAAAACAATTATATTCATGATATAACTTTTCAATGGGGAATTATAAGCACCTCATGGAAGAAGATAGGTGCATAACATAACTTAGTTCTCCAAAAAAGAAAATTGAGACAAAAATACCTTATTGCTTTGTTAACATTTGAAATATAAACCCCATAAAAGTGATATACTCAAATCAATATGTAACTACCCATAATTTTAATGATAATAATCATAAAATACATTCATGGTTAGTATATACACCACATAAAATAAACACATTATGAATATGGCTTGTGCCTCATATAAAATAAAAGTGAGATGGAAATCCCTTAACACTTTAGTTTTCTTTTAAATCATAAGACCCATTAAATTATAACATCAAAAGAGACTAAATATAAATAAAAAATAGTTAAATTAATTATATAAAATGTTAATTTTTAAATATATACACTACATAAATAAAACGAGCAGTAAATATAACACATGTCTCCTAGAAATAATAGAGACTAAAAATCACTTACCTTAAGTATCGGATTCTGTCGTACATGTGTGAACCTACTATATAATAAATATAAGTTTATTATACATATATTATATAACCATAATTATATATAGTATACCATATATTATTTACCTATAACCATTTATTACCCATTTATTACCAATTCCTTGTTCAATGATGTTTCGGGTAATAACCAATTTGTTTTTTCGTATATGTTTTGATTTGTTATTTTCGATCCTCTTACTTTGATCATGGTTACATAATATATAGAATAATAATAATTATATAATTAGAATATTTATACAAAAATTATACTTTTAATACTAATCATGAAAGATGGTTTTAAGAAATAAAGTATTTTATGATCATGGAGACAGTAGGTCGTACGTATGTATGAGTAACGTTTCCATTTTTTCAATGACCATTATGGAAAGGAGGTAAGTAATATATTATATTTATATAATTATAATAATATCATAAATACCATATTATTTATTTAAATATACCTATAAATATCATCCATGTGTTTTGGTGATAAAAATAGAGTCATGTCGCTTTGTGAAGGTGGCAGTCCGCATATACACGAACGACATTATCATCTTTCAGTGAATGAAAAGGTAAGAAATAAAATGATATTTTATATTTTAATAATTATAAATATGTAATTAATATTTTAATTATTTCATTTATATCACATATATTCATTAAATTTATTCTTATTATCTTCTATGTAAAGCATTGGTGAAAACGAATCACATAACTTTATGAGGCAGTAGTCTATCGTACACACAAGTGACGTTATCGCATCCCTTGTGGAATGTAAATTAAGGAATTTATATTTGATATAATTAATATATATGTATAATTATGTTATAAATATCATATGTATATTTTATATCCATCATTATACCTAACTGTGAGAGGTGTTGATGAAAAAATGAATGACATCGATTTGCGAGGCGGTAGTCTGTCGTACGCACAAATGATGATTTCATGACCCATTTGAGGGAAGTAGGTATTAATGTAGGTCATTAAATTAACATAAAAAAATATCAGTTTATTTAATATACTGATTTTATTATATCATAATGGTTTAATAATAATTTAATAATGTGGAGAATAAATAAAATAAAAACACTCATACAATAATGTTACCTCTTTTTTGGGTAACCTCTTTAGGTTTGTACCAAAAGTCTTCCTAGGTTGGATTTATGACAAAAACAAGGATTATGAGATTATAATATAGAATTTTGGAAGTTATTTGGGCATTTGATTTTTGAAACAATAGGTTTTGAAGCTGTGAATAAGAGAGGATAAGGTTGGACTTTTTATAAGTGAGGTGAGTGTAACACTTGTAATTTTTGAAAAGAAAAAGGTGTAACCACATTTTTCTCAGGAAAAAAGGACCAAAAATGGATTATTATAGAGAATTATATATTATAAAATCTAAATATGTTCATAAATTATATTTTATAAAAGTTTTTATATGATTTTATCCCTTATCTATTTAGTTTAATCCCTCGGTAAACTCGTTTTTACCTTAACCGCGGTAATTAATTTTTACTATTTTCACTACTCATTTTGGTCAAAAATTAAGTTGAAATTATTATATAATATAAATTATTCTGATTATAAATATTAAATCTATTTTTTCAAATTCAATTTACATAAGTAGAAAATTTTGATTTAAAATTAATCCTTCGGACGAGATGAGAAAGCGGATTTTCAAAGAGAAAATGTTCAAAATATTAAAAAGTTTTTATATTCAATTTCAATATTAAATTGATTAAAATTATATAAATTATATTAAAATATATATTATTGAACTAATTTTAATTTAAAACCAATATAAAATATAAGTTAACTTTATAAATAATTTAAACAAAATTGCAGTTTTCAATTAAAATTCAGTATTTTTCACTATTTGTTAAAGAAATAATATTTTCATAAAATTATCAAAAATTCACCCAATGATAATTTTTATATTATGATTTAAAAAATTAATTTTTTTCAAATAAATTTTATAAAAGTTTCAAATAATTAAAATAAGTTCGTAAAAAAGACAGCAAAACGGCTTTATAGAAAAATATATTTTTTAAGTGTAAAATTGGATTTATTAATATTTATTGTATAAATAACACATAAGATGAATGTTAAATATTTTATTAAATATATAATATATAAATTTCATTAAAATCATTCACCAAAAGTTTTTTTATTTATTGAGGTAAATTTTGTTTGTTTTTATAAAAATAGTTTTTCAGAGAAATATTTCCTTTGTTTTCAAATAGTTTTTTATTTTCATTTTTAATTAATTGTTCATCAAAGAATTAATTTTATATACATGTGTAAACCATATATTTTCATAATTTATTTAACCCTATTCATACCTTTCATTCCAATGACTAGTGATAACTATCATATTAAATAATAATATTTTAATAGTACGTCATATTTTATTTAAACTTAGTGTTGCATATAATGAAATCTAAACTTGATGTTGTGTGAAACATAATATAAAATTAGTTTTGTGTGTAATTAAATATTAACTTGGAGTTTCATGTAAAAAAAAATATTAAAAATATTAAATTCATTAGAAAAATATATATTTCAAAAAATCTTGGGGTGTTGCATTTTACCCCCTTAAAATGAATTTCAACATCAAAATTCATATCGGTCATTAAAGGTTTTACATTTGAACATTATTTCATAGAAACTCACATCATAAAAAGGATTAATGAAACAACCTTCTAAAAAAGATAAAGGTATGTGTAAAATTCATCTGGAATAACACATACTAGCTTTCCAAATAGGAGAACATAGGTGGGAAATGAAGATTTGGACATTGAATAAAAGTATAAATAATTATAGAGAGCGATAAATATAATTAATCACAATAAATTGGGTGATCCATAGAAGGTTAAATATCACAAAACCATAAAAAAATAGGTGTGAAAATGTTCATTGATATCATTAAAAATTATGATAGTGGGGAAACATTTTATTTCATGATCCTTTTCCTGATGTTGTATAATTCCTTTTCCATATTGATTGAGAACATATGAAAATGTAATTACTTGATATGTTTTTATTACATAGAAAATTTCATCCTTTGTTTGTGCCTTGATAAATTTCCACTTCATATCTTACTCTAATAGATTAATTTTTCGTGTCTAAATTACTAAATAAGATCCGTAAAAGAATGATAATTAATTACTTATATCTCTTTTAAAAACAATATAAAAGGTTAACATTGGTTATCCAATATAGATAAATCTTCATATGGTGAAGTAATATCTTAATATATAAAACCTCATCCAAAGTTCAACTTAAACCATTCTATAAATGGTTAACCTTATACCCCTTACAAAATTAAAAATTTATAAATAGGGTTATTAATTTTCTCAAAATCAACTTAACATTATCCCCCGTATATCATAAAGTATCTCTTGATTGTCACATACCAAACATGTGAATACCTTCATTGCGTTTTCTATTGAAACATGGTAATAACCTAAATTTCCATAAAACCTTATTGAAAAATTACATGCTTCCTCATTCCTTACATAAAACATGGATTATTGGATATATTCCTTATATCTAGAAATCTTATAAACTCCATCAATGATAACATAAACCACTTTTTCAAAAAATCATTAATCAGTTCCAAGGTAATCAATACTATCCAATTTACTTATTATTGACCAACATATCTTTATCATAATATCATTATATCAATATTCAGAACAGATTAAGGGTTATCTTCCCTTAATCAAAATACCGCGTTGCCATTGAATCATGTTTCTAGTCCATCAATACCATTTAAAATATTTTTTCAAATCCTTAATGAGAAACTTGTACTGGAAAATAATTATATATTTCATAATCCTTAAATTACAATGAATTAATGCTTCAATAATCACACTTCCTTCTCAAACAATTAACTAGGATTCTTCTTCTTATTCCTTAACACTTCTTTACTTTCATATGCCATTTGTAGTCTCTTCATCATCAACAATCTAACCATTACTCGTAAAAACTTGTTGATTCTATTCATGAGATTTCCTATTACCACATCGTTTTTCATAATTTTCATACTTACACATTTAAAACATTAAATAGTTGATGATTCCTTAGGGAGACTATTATTCCAATCCATTGAATTAACCAAAATTTATATTTTTCCATTGCAGTTACTTTCTTTATATCCTTTTCAACTCCCAAAACATATTGTCATCCCTATGATACATTTCCTTGAGTGATTCTATCCACATTATTGACATATATAAAACTAAATATTCTTTCTTCCATGGTCTCCACTATCTAACTTCTCAGCAAACTCTATCCTTCTCTTCTTTGGTGAGTCTAAGAGTTGGTTAAGGTGCATGTTTTTAATCATGTTTTGTGATAACTGATTAGAAATAATCCCAATATCCTTCACTCCAGTAATCATCCCATTTGGATGATTATTAGAAATTTTTTTGTCACATTCAATGTTAAACCAGTTCTTTCTGGTTCCAGTCATTGGCTAAAACCAAAAATCATAGTGTGAGCAACACTAATCATAGTTTGAAACCACATAATCATGAAAATCACTTATAGGATGTATAAATAATGACACACTATTTTTAATATATTATGCCTTAGGTTTATACTAGGTAATTCATAGTCTTCATCTATTTAAATAATTCACGATGGTTCGTAAATATTTTTTGAATTTCTAATGCATATCCCCTAGGAGTGTCAAACTAGGTGTGTGTCAAGGACTGTTTTCATGCACCAGGTGACAATCAAGTCCATATTGATGCACCCTTTTCAGAGTTATTACCCCTAGTAACCTATTTTCCAAAGTCACATCCACATGTAGTATCCATAAAATGATGTAATTTCTTGTAAACCACTTGTTCTATCCTTTAACAAAATTCTAGGACATGTTCCTATACTTTGACTCATCATTAGACTTATCCTTAGATATATCACATGACATATACTTAGAAATATACCTAGGGATATCAATAAAGTTTTATTATCCTATTTTCCAAATTTTATCTTAACATTTTCTATGATACAAACTATAGTGACCAAGGAATCTCATACATAGATATTACATCTTTTTAGATGAATATTCAATAAATTATACAAACACATGCCTGAGGACCATAATAGTTTAGTTTTTTTTATACTAGGTACACAATCATCTAATTTTGTGAAATATCTTCAACATATCTCATAATGATCTTCCCACATAGAATTATTCTTATACATACCATACTTAAAACCTTTCTTCATAACCTAGGGAAAGTAAATATAAGAAAGGGTGATCTCAGATGCTCGGTAAGGGTAAAAAAGAGAGATATATAAGTATAACATGAACATAAGAGTATGAGAACATGATAATAATATATATATAAACATACACTACATATCAAATATTAGAATCTTGATTCATGGTATAAATATTGGTAGTTCATGAGACATGAATCATAAGGAAATCAAAGAACATGATCCATACGAGAATAAAATTGGCATATGACATAGAGTTTTGGAATACACATAATCATAGAAAATTATTTCCATAGTATTCAAGGTTCACTTCCAATGTTATCATGGTATAAAGGGTTCACTTCTAAAACCATCATAGTAGTTAAGGTACACACCCAAGACCATCATAACAAAAAAATATCCTTACTAAACCAGGTTCACTCCCCATTCTTATCTTATCTATATCATGAGCTATAAATATTTACCAAATAAATTAGAGGGAGATATAGGTCTCATTAATCTTCGGTTGTAATATAACCACCATCCTTGGTTATAACGTCACCACCATCACATAATGAAAATCATACATATGTGTGTCACAAGATCATAAATGTAATGACCCAGAATTCTATCAATGAAATTTTCCTTCTTATAATTATTTCATATAGTATAAATCACAAAAAAAATTCTTATATAACACAATAAAAACTTTATAAATTAAGAATTAATGAAATAATAGATATTTATAGAAATTAAGAAACCTAAAACAATGGAATAGAAACCTCACCTTTGGAATAGTAATGTGAACATTATGAATAGTAAACCATCCAATAGAATAGTAATCATGCCTATGAAAGTATAAATAAAATTTGGGAATTTTATAAATAAAAATAAGATATAATTATATCATAGTATAAATAAATAAATGTTTCGAAAATGATAAACTAAGTGTTGATATTTTTATAAAACATAAATGTTTATATACAATTTTATAATTAATATAATGATTTAAAAGAAAATTTATTCTAATAAAATGGATTCATAAATTAATATTTTTTTTTCTTATGATTATAAGATGATTTTATGAGACCTTAATTAATTTTTCAAAGTGTTATAAAATCAGTTATAATTTTAAAATTAGTATTTTTTGAATAAATGGGGATTTTAATTAAAAAATAAATTTATCATATTTAGAAAATTATTTTAAAAAAATGGAGTCTATTTTTGAATTATACTCATCAAAAATAGTTAGGGTGAATTTTTGTTATTTTTCTAAAATAGTTTAAATTTTAGTGAATAGTGAAATACGGTAATTTACACTATAAGATAAATACATGAATTATTGGTTCATATTTGATGTATGAATGATGTAAGCGCCATTTGTTTGAACTCGCATGAAATATTTAATATTTTTAGACATAATAATACTCACTATTCATAGTCTTGAGCCAAAATAATAAACAAATGAATAAAATGATCAAAAACACTCATCTCCTCCCACTATAAATACCACTCCTCACTGCCTCTTCTCCTCACACCTCAAAAGCCTTGAATATTGTCCAAATTATGACTGATCATCTTAACAATTATATCCCCCACATCTAGGAACCTTTTTCCTCAATAAAATACCAAACTCAAGTGCCTCGAGGTTGTTCTCAAGGAGAAGAATTCATGAGGTAAAAATCTCTTTCCTTTTCTTTTAATTTTTTTTAAATTTATTTTCTTATTTACTCCTAACCTCCCTGTGTATAAGTGGTATTATAACTCAATTATCACATATATACTATAATTTTATTATTTAAATGGAATAATCTATCATCATTTATCTTCCTCTCCTCTTTTGTTCTAAAAATGAAAACATTTTCCATGATATGTCAATTTTTAACATTCAAGGATTATGAGTTTTCAATTTCCAATACTGTTTTCAAGGATGGTAATAAAAAAATTTATAATGGTTAAACCAGATTATAATATATTTATTATATCTTATTTAATGTTCTATAACTAGTATATATACATAATATTAATTAATAAAACAGAACTAGTTCGTGATGATCGAAAAAATACCAAAATAATCTAAATGGTTATCATTAACATTTTATCTAAATAATCATCCTCACATATGGAAAAATGATATATAATACCATTTAATATTATTTAGTTTCATTAATAATATATAATTTTAATTTTGGACAACTATTATCATTTCACATGATATTCCATACATGTATACAAGTAAACTGATCATGAAAACCAAGGAAATGAATGCTCCTGGAACGATGAAATTGTATCTTATAACTTATAAAAAAGGCCATAAATAAACATAATTAAATTATAATAAATAAAATACATGTAGAAAATTTTTTTAATTAATTAATTAATGTATTTTATTTGATTATCTAGGACATGAAGTTCAAATTCAAAACAATTTCAGACATAAGGTAAGGGATTCTAACCGAACCTTCATTTTTCCTTCGGTTTACTCTTTATATATTTTTACCCCAATGTAATTATTATTTATTTTTATTTAATTCTTATAAATTATATTTATATTTTCCAAACTCATGTTTCCATATCATATAATCTTTCTTTGATGAGTAAATTCATGTTTTAAAAAGGTTCCCTACTCAATTCCTCTCGATAAGAAAGCCCAATTAAAGGGAACTTTTCGACTTATTACCCATTTTTAAGTACCATCCATAATCTGTTTCAAGCCACAATTATTCTATAAAATCACTAATTTTTATCATGAAAAAAAATATCTTGGTTCATTTCTAGTTTTATTCAAAAAATTATGTTTTTTCCTCTTTAAGGGATCTTTAATATGTTCCTTATAAATGTCTATGTATGTTTTTAATTCATTCTTGCATGGACACATTTATGATATGCCCATTTTTTATGCCTTATGAATTGATTATGATACCCATTTATTTCCATGGGAAACCCTTATGTTTATTCCTTATGTATGATTCTTTATGTGGCACACTTATACATGAACATGTTATGATGGGTGCACCCAGATAGTGATCCAATTAATTGGATAATGTTTAGTCTCATGATATTTCATGTGCAATGGTCTTGGTGGTTAGCCTTGACTCATGATTCATCATGTACAATGGTCTTGGTGGTTAGCCTTGACTCATGTTAATCATGTGCAATGGTATTGGTGGTTATCCTTGACTCATTCTTATGTAATGTTGTATGTTGTGGCCACATTTCCTATGATACCATAATTACATGATCCCATTTTATGCATGTTAGGATTACTTATGTTTATTCATTCCTTTTTATGCCATCATGTTATGTCTTTAAACCCATGTGTTATGCTTTATTTCTATATTTATTCACTTACTAGGATTTTTAGATCATCCTTTTGTTCATGTATTCCCCAGGTTATTCTATGAATATAAAATAGATCAAATGAAGTTAAGAGATCATTATGGAGATTAAATAAAATGTGTTTTTATTTTGTTTTCATGCTATTTAATTATGTACCTAATCTTCCAAAGACACTAGATATTATGATCCTTAGTTTTTATTTTATGGTTAATTATGCTTAAAATCATGTAATAATATTTTTAAATTTGTAGGTCCATTATAGTTGGTATCATAGTATGGTCTAGTTATTTTTGGAGATTAGTACTAGATCAATTTAGTAATAAACCTAGGGATAATTCTATCATCATAGATAATAGAGAGTGGAAATTAGGGAATCACATGTTAGAATATTATTTTCATTTATAGTTTATCCTTATATGTTTAAAGTTTTGTTTTTATATGCTTATTAGCTAAGTATTCAATCCCCCCAAATTGTAATTTATTTTTCTTAGTTAATGGATAGAAATAGGATAACCCATTCTAACAATCTATGTGATAGGTAATGTGATGATTTCCCAAATAAAATGACAAATCTAATGGGAATAGGTGTTCAAAAGTTCGTGATAGTACTTTCTCAACTGGATCAAGCTACAAATAATAATTTTAATTGTGTGTAAATCCCTCCTTATCCAAAGAAAGATAAAGTTGTAGTAGAATGTTTTATGAGACAAATGTCTCCCATGTTTAGTGGATCTTCCAATACCCTCCTCATATAACAATGGATTAACTCCATTGAGAAGATATTCTTTATCCTCTAGTACTCAAAATAAGAGAAATTTTCATTGTTAGTCTATCATTTTTATAGGGAAGCTAATTAGTGGCAGACACTGATCAAGAACACAAAGTCCAAGGATGAAATTGATTCCATGGATTTGGAGGAATTAAAAGAAATATTTTTTAATAAATTATTTCCCTAAACCCTCTATCTTAATATGTAAAGTGAATTCATAAAACTAAAGTAGAAGGAATAAGAGTCTATCGGGGCGTAGAAGGAAAACTTTACAAGGCTTGAATGATGTGCCTATAAATTTTTCATGAACACCAAAAGAAAGTTGGATTGATTATTTAGCAGACTACAGCTGAATCTATGAAAGAAATTAGTTATTTGAGAATTTGATAGCTATTAGGAGATTTCCCATTATGCCCTTAAGGTTGAAATGGAGATCAGAGACTCTTAATGGTCTCATGGGCCCAGAGATAAAAAGAAAGAAAAATGTAGTTTAATATGGGAGGATCAGTAGATAAATCCCATGATGGAAAGAAAACCCAACATCCCACATGTCAAAATTGTGGGAAGAAGCATCTAGGGAACTGTCTTAAGGGAGATAAGAAATGATTTAAATGTAGAAGAATGGGGAATTGGTATAATAATTGTTGAATGGATATGAATAGTCCCAATAATATGGAAGAAGAATGGAAGGTTTATATCAACACTCAACTTATAGTGCAGTGTTTCAACTACAAGGAACATGTGTATTATGTGAACCATTTCCCTAAGCCAAGGGTTGTTAGGGGAAATCAACAAAAACAACCTCTAAGGAAGTAAGGAAGGGAATATTCTATCACTACTATTAAGGTGAATTCAATAATGATGTGGTGATAGGTACGATAGTTATTCATTCAAAAATATAGTATGCACTATTTGATCCTAGTTCTACTCATTCTTTTATATATTGAAAGTTTAGTAGAACTATTCAAACACCACCTCAAAATATGTTGGTTGAGTTATCTGTGAGAATAAAAAATGGATAAATTACTACATAAAAAGTATATAACTCCTCCCCAGGTAATGTTTGTGGACTAAACCTCCCAGAAAATTTTGTATTACTTCCTTTGGTGGAGTTTGATTCTATTTTTGGTATGAATTGGTTATCTTTATACAAATCCAATATTGACTGTTGAGAAATGGAGATAACTTTTCACATATCGAGGTATCCTATAATTATTTACAACTATAAGGATCAAAATTAATCTACATCAGAAAAATGGTCTCAATTGTGGATATTATTTCCTTATGAGCGAGAATATCTAGCTCAAATTATTGAGATAATGGAGAGGAGAATTCATGAAGACATGCTCATTGTGAGGGAACACACTGATGTGTTCCTCGAATAATTTTTTGGTCTTCCTCCTCGTCAAGAAGTTGATTTATCAATTGAAATTATTCTTAGATTTATTCCTATATTAAATACACCTTATAGAATGTCCACTATTGATCTGGAAGAATTGAAGAAGAAATTACAAGAGAATCTAGATAAGAGTTTTATAAACCTCTGTGCTTCACCATGGGGTGCGCCAGTCCTCTTCGTCAAGAAGAAGGATAGATAAATGCACCTATTAATTGATTATCATGAGCTCAATAAAATCAATATAAAGAACAAGTATCCTCTACCAAAGATAGATGAATTGTTTTATCAACTGCATGGGTCCAAGTATTTATCTTAGGTGGACCTTTGGTCGGGATATCACCAATTAAAGATGAAGAAGGAAGATATTCCCAAGATTGACTTTCAAATGAGGTATAGAAACAATGAGTTCATAGTGATTCCCTTAAAACTCACTAATTATCCATCAGTTTTCATGGATTTAATGAATAGAGTTTTTATATATTACCTCGGCAAATTTGTGGTAGTCTTTATTAATGATATTTTTATATAATCCAAGAGTAAGGAGGAATACAAGGAGCATCTGAATACTGTGTTGAAGAATTTGTGAAGGGATAAACTATATGAAAAATATAGTAAATGTGAGTTACAGATGGAGGAAGTATCATTATTGGGGCATGTTGTCACTAGAAAATGAATATCTATGGACCCTTCCAAGACAAAGGCAATTGAAGAGTGGCTCAGGCCAACATCTGTAACAAAGATCACAAGTTTACTTGGTCTAGCTGGGTATTACAGATGATTTTTTAAGAACTTATCATGATTTTAGAACCCAATAACCAATATAACTTTGAAGGGAGTGAAGTTTTTCTAGACCAGTGAATTTTGAGACTACTTCAAATAATTAAAAAAGATGCTTATCACTACACCAGTTCCCACACTATCAATAATTGGGGAACTCTTTGTGGTGTAAACTGATGATTAAAAGAAGGTATTAGGATATGTACTGATGAAAAATAATAAAGTGATAGCCTATGCCTCAAGGCAGTTGAAAATTCATAAGAAAAACTATCACATGCATGATCTGGAGTTTGAAACTATGATCTTTGCGTTGAAAATCCGGCGGCATTATCTCTATGGGGAGATGTTTGAGATATAAAATGATCATAAGAGTCTCAAATATATATTCACATATAAGGATCATAATATTATCTAGGGAAGGTGGTTATAGATCATCACAGATTACTACTACTTAATCCACTACCATCCTGGTAAGAAAAATAAGGTGGTGGATGCTCTAAGTAGAAAGGATCTTGTATCATTATCAATGATGAGAATTGAGAAGGATCCAATCTTCCTAGACCTACAAAGTATGAACATTGGAATCATTAAGGAAGGAACATCATTAATAATTTCTCAAATGATTTCTCAATCATCCCTTATGGAGAGAATAAAGGATTCTCAAAGAAATTATGATGAAATTCAGAAAAAGGTGGAAGCTATCAAAAATGAGAAATCCTAGAAGTTAAAAATGAATGAGGAAGGAGTCATGATATTTGGGTCACAACTACATGTACCATCCAATCTAGAGATAAAGAAAGAGCTTCTAAGTGACACACATAGCTCAACCTTCTCTATTCACCCATGGATTACAAAGATGTATTGAGATCTCTAAGATCACAATTGGTGGGACAATATAAAGAAGGATCAATGAATATACATCAAAGTTCTTGGTATGTCAGTAAGTGAAGGATGAAAGGAAACATTCTAAGGGGATGATGCAACCATTACCCATGCCAACAAGGAAATGGTAAAACATCACCATATATATTTTCATTGGACTTAGAAATACATATGAAGGAAACAATGTTATATGGGGAGATGTTTGACAATTCGAGAGGACTTATCACTTGACCAAATTTCATGAATATACATGAGAGAAGTGGTGAGGCTACATGGAGTACCACTATCTATTGTATCTAATTGAGATCCTAGATTTATCTCTAAGTTATGGAAAATTCTCCAACGTGATCTAAACACTGATTTGAACTTTAGTACGGTCTATCATCCTTAAACTGATTGCCAATCTTAGCATACTATTTAGACATTGAAAGATATATTGGGAACATTTTCTATGAACTTAAAATGATGATTGGACCAACATCTATCTTTGGTCGAGTTCTCTTATAAAAATAGTTTCCACTCTATCATCTAAATGGCTCCATATGAATCTCTTTATAGGAAAAGATATAGAACACCGACATGATAGGATGATGTTGGTGAATGTAAGTTTCTCATACCTGAGATGGTCGAAGAAATGGTGGAAAAGGTGAAAACCATTCAAAATCACATCAAGGCAACCAAAAGTTGACAGAAGAGCTATGTGGATAATCATCAACAAGACCTGTAGTTTAATCATAGAGACATGGTATTCCTATGCATATCTCCATGGAATAAGATCGTGATATTTGGTAATAAAGGAAAGATGTATCCTAGGTACCTCAGCCCCTTCGTGATCCTTTATCATGTCGGAGCAGTACACTATTGACTAGAACTTCCACCTACCATTTCTCAAGTACACAATGAATTCCATGTATCTCTCTTGAGGAAGTATATACTAAATCCATCACATGTATAGAATTCAGAGGTGGTGCGATTGGAAAATGATCTCTCTTATAAGGAGAATCCAGGGAAGATCTTGGACCACATAGATAAAGTTATATGAAAAAATATCACTCATCTGGTCAAATTACTATGGAGAAACCATAAGTAAAAAGAGGCAACATGGGAACCGTAATAAACAATAAAGGATAATTACCCTTACTTATTTTCCCCTTAGTTTGTAAAATGAAATCTCATGGGTGAAATTTCATAAGGGGTGACGAATATAATAATAAAGAATTATATCAATTAAATTTACCTTATTATAATTATTTTATATAATATAAATCATATAAAATCACTCAGAGAACATAATACAAACTTTATAAATGAAGAATGAATGAAATAAGAAGTATTTATAGAAATTAAGGAACCTAACCCAATGGAATGGTAACCTAAAATTTAGAATAGTAATGTGGCCATTTTGAATATTAAACCGACCAATAGAATACTAACCCCACCTATAAAAGTATAAATAAAATTTGGGCATCTTATAAATTAAAATATGATATAATTATATCATAGTATAAGTAAATAAATGTTTTGAAAATGATAAATTAAGTGTTGGTATTTTTATAAAACATAAATGTTTATATACAATTTTATAATTAATATAATTATTTAAAATAAAATATATTTTCATAAAATGGATTCATAAATTAATATTTTGTTTTCTTATATAAGATAATTTTATGAGACCTTAATTAATTTTTCAAAGTATTATAAAATCAATTATAATTTTAAAATTATTTTTTTCAAATAAATAAGGATTTTATTTAAAATTTTAATTTCTCATATTTAGAAAATTATTTTCATAAAATGGATTCCATTTTTGAATTCTACATATCAAAAAATGGTTAGGTTTAATTTTTTGGATTTTTCTAAAATAGTTGAAATTTTAGTGAATAGTGAAATGCGATAATTTACATTATAAGCTAAATACATGAATTGTTGAGTTATGGTTGATGTATGGATGATGTAACAACCATTTTTTAGAACTCACAAGCACTAGTTATTATTTTTAGTCACAATAATGCTCACTATTCATATTCTTGATCTAAACTAATAAATAAATAAATAAAATAATCAAAAACACTTCTCTCCTCCCACTATAAATACCACCCCTCGCTGCATCTTATCCTCACATATAAAAAGCCTTGAATCTTGTAAAAATTCTACCCAATACTATTAACAAGTATCTCCCCCATGTATATAATATTTTTTTCTAAATAAAAGACCAAACTCAAGTTCCTCAAGGATGTTCTCAAGGAGAATAATTCAAGAGGTAAAAACCTTTTTCCTTTTCTTGTAATTTCTCTTCAATTTATTTTATTATTATCTCATCACCTACTCTTACAAAAGTGGTATTATAATTCCAGTATCTTATATATACTATAAAATTATTGTGTTAATGGAATAATCCATCATCATTTCTCTTCCCCTCTCTTTTTGTTCTAAAAATGAAAACACCGTTTGTGATATGTTAATTTATCGCATTCAAGGACGAAGATTTTTCAATTTTTATTACCACCTACAAAGATGGTCATAAAACCATTTATTGTAATGACCCAAAGTTTCATTAATGTAAATCCCTCTTGATCTAATTAAATGTCTCTTTATGTTTATATAAATGTCAAATTCTTTGGTTTTATGTTAAGAATTTTGACCGTTGCTAATATAGTCATTGAACAGTGATCACATGATTAGTATAAATATAGGACTTTAACAAATCCAATTTACTCAGACAAAAGAAGTGATGGCCTCATCCAGTAGAATTGCTCCATACGAAGCCCATTTGTCGGAGCTCAGAAAATAGGTGGCGTCCTTGGGCTTCACTCTTGACCAAGCCCAAGCGGAGCTTCATCATGTCAAGCTCTAACGGGGTCGTCTACATGAAAAGTGGAAGTTGATAGAGATTACCACAAGAGCGATGTTATCCGAGCCCCCCCAAGAGTCTGTCACCATTGCACACCTTACCATTAGGTCTTATGCAGTTGTTTTAAGGGGTTATGTAACAAATCTCTAGTTATATGTTCATGTATATTATTTTTGTATATAATAATGAATATACCTCCTTGTCTTTTTTGATACATTGTAAATAGTTTTAAAGTACAAATAGTATTTTTAGTTATTATTTAATTAAGAATTATATTTTTTTTAAATTAAGGTATTTTTGAATTAAATATTATTTTAATAAAATATTATTATTATTAAATTAATTTTTATTAAATATAAATGATCTTATAATTTTATGAATGCAATTATAATTTTTATTAAGGTTTGAAATCCATTTTTGTCAAAACCCATGAATTTTCGATAAATGTCAATTTTTATTTTAAAAGTGAAAATTAACATATTTATAAAATTATTTAGATAAAATAAATGTTATTTCTATAATCAGGACGTCGAAATTATCCAACAGTGAATTTTTCATAATTTTCTGAGACAGTCAAATTTTTGGGTAAAAATTAAATACCGTTTAAATATATAATGTGTTTTATGACATCATAATGACCCAATAGTGATGTAATAAAATACTATAAGCTTTATGTTCGGCCAATATATGTTTTACCATTAAAATAATTTGATTTTGGGTTTGTTTGACTTACTTTTCAAGGCATTAATGGACCCCTCAAGACTTATTAAACACCTTGTCTTTTTAAATTAATTTCCATGGGAGTGTGACTCAACTCCACATAATAAACCCTATTATTTTAAGAATTTAGGACTTTGACCTTATAAAATACTGTTTTACTCTTCCCTTTTCCAAAAACCATGGGAAAAACCAAGGGATGGTTTTTGGTTTGGATTAATTTAATGTAAGGGGACCCAAACCTAAATAATAAAGAATTCCCTCACCTTTCCTATATAAACCCACCCAAGCTCCCACTTCCTCCTCACTCAAATCCTTTGGAGTTCATCCAACCTATGACCTACTCTCTCTAGAATCCTCCCAAGGTTCCCCAATCTCCCAATAAGCCTATTACAAGCCTCTCTCTAGCCTTTGGAAATACACTTCCAAGTAAGGTTTTTTTCTTCCTTTCTCATTTTGGTCAATTTTCTTTAAGTTGTTTTTCCCTATTAATTTCAATTATGAATGTTGGGGTATGGTTTCTCACCTCCCTAATAATTCCCTCTTTATGTTTGAATGATGGGAGACCCCTTTCTCTCTCATTAAATTTCTCCCATGTACACCCGTTACTATGCCGAAATTCCGAAAGGAACTTCTCTCTCCTCATTTATATTCAAGCAATACTTTTGTATCATGAATATAAATTCCATTAAAATTGTTGGGAAATGTATATATATGACCTTATTACTGTCCATTACATGTAAATATTATTAGTAACCCCTTTATATCTCATCAACCATTTTTATGAATTCTTATGTCACGCCGTTACGCTGCCGAAATCGCACCGATTTTCAAAGCCAATGTCATTGTGTAGTGAATACCATGACCATTTCTCCATCAAGGGTATTCACCTTTATGCACATTTAATTATTGATTATAAAGTTTCATTTATTAATTCCACATTCCTTTATCATGTAATAAATGATTATGTTTTATGAATCCATGTTTTATGATCCATGTGGCACACTTATGCATGAAATGAAATGTTTAAGAAGGGTGTTCCCTTATAGCGCTCCAATGTATTTTGTAAAGTATAGTATCATGATACATCATGTGAAATGAGTGTTGACTCATGCTAATTAAAGTTCAATGAGGGTTTACTCGTGATTTATGTGCAATGAGGATTTACTCATGCTCTATGTGCAATGAGCCTTGGCTTATGCTAATTCCATGTTAAGTGTTGTTGCCACATTTCCATGTTATGATTATCATGCTTTATCATGCCTTTATGTTCATGTTTCTCTTATGATCTATTGATATGCCTATTGTCTAACATGTATTTTACTCCTCATGTTATTCCATGTGTACTCCCTTACTGGGCTTTATAGCTCACCCTTTTCTTATGCATGTCCTCAGGTTATCCCATGCAATGCTAAGTACGAGGGAATGTAGTGGTCATGTAAAGTAAGTTTTCAATAAAGATGTTGTATTTCATGTTTTAGGTTTTATGTAATGATCCTAAGCCCCAAAGTCACTAAACCTCTCGATCTTATTTGTTTTATCAAGTGAAGTTTTATATAATAAATCATCTTTAAGTTTGTAATAAAAACAGGGTTATCATATTTATAATGGTTAAAAAGGATTATAATATATTTATTATAGATTATTTAATGTTCTGGAACCAGTATATATACCTAATATTAATTAATAAAACAAAACTAGTCTGTGATGATAGAAAAAACACCAAAATAATCTAAACGATTATCATTAATATTTTATATAATGATTCATCCTCACATCTGAAAGAAAATGATATATAAGACCATTTAGTATTTTTTTATGTTCATTAATAACATATAATTTCAATTCTGGAAAACTATTTTCATTTCACATGTTGTTACATACATGTATACAAGTAAACTGATCATGAAATCCAAGGAAATGAATGCGCTCCCAAAATGATGAAATTATATCTTATAACATATCAAAATGGTCATAAATGAACATAATAAAATTATAATAAATAAAATAAATATATAAAATGTTCTTAATTAATTTATTAATGGATTTAATTTGATTATCTAGGACATTAAGTTCAAGTGCAGGACAGTTTCATACATATGGTAAGGGATTCAACCCGAACCTCTATTTTTCCTTCAAGTTACTATTTATCTCTCTTTACCCAAATGTAATTCTTCTTTATTTTTATGTACTTATTATATATTATGTG
The DNA here is from genome assembly GCA_963277665.1 of Viscum album. Taxonomy (NCBI): domain Eukaryota; kingdom Viridiplantae; phylum Streptophyta; class Magnoliopsida; order Santalales; family Viscaceae; genus Viscum; species Viscum album. The sequence goes on from OY728137.1 coordinate 1,106,595,560, forward strand.
TATATTTTCCAAAATCATTTATCTAGATCATATCATCCTTATTTGATGGGGAAATACATGTTTTAAAAAGGTTTCCTTCTCAATTCCTCCTGATAAGAAAGCCCGATTAAAGGAAACTTCCCGACTTCTGACCCATTTTCAAGGACCATAAAAAATATATTTTAAGACTCCATTATTTTATCAAATAACTAATTATTATCATGAAATAAACTATCTTGGTTTATTTTTTGTTTTATTCAAACAGTTATGCTTTTTTCTATTTAAGGAATCTTTAATATTTTCCCTTTAATTGCACTAAAAAGGCTCATTTATAAAATTTATTAAACATTATTTTTACATGTTCTCACTTTAATTGAATATAATTTTTCATGATATATTCCTATTTTTATTTATTAATTTCCATGTATATTTTTAATTAATTATTTCATAGATGCATTTATGATACACCCATTTATTATGCCTTATGACATGATTACGATATCCATTTCTTTTCATGGGTAACCCTTACATTTATTCCTTATGTATGATTATTCATGTGGAATACTTATGAATGAACATAATATGATGGGTGCATCCATATAGCACTCCAATTCATTGGGTAATGTTTAGTCTCATAAGATGTCATGTTCAATGGTCTTAGTGGTTAGCCTTGACTCATGCTCCTTTATATGCAATGGTCTTGGTGGTTAGTTTTGACTCATGCTAATCATGTGCAATGGTATGGTGGTTAGAATTGAATAGTTCTTATGTAAAGTTATATTTTGTTTCAACATTTCCTATGATTACATTATTTCATGATCCCATGTTATACATGTTATACTTACTTGTGTTTATTTGTGCCTTTTTATGTCATCGTGTTATTCGTTTTAACCCATGTGCTATGATTTATTTCTATTTTTATTTCATTACTGGGATTTTTAGCTCATACCTTTATTCATGTATTCCCCAGGTTATCCAATAAAGATAAAAGTTCTCAAATGAAGTTAGGAGATCATTACGTATATTAAATAAAAGATGTTTTTATTTTGGTTTCATGTTGTTTAATTATGTACCTAATCTTCAAATGACACTGACTTTATGATCCTTAGTTTTTATTTTATAGTTAATTATGTTTAAAATCATATAATAATATGTGTAAAATGATAGGTCCATTATAATAATTTTATCATTGTATAACTAATGGAAGAGAAATGAGTTTCATAAACATCTTGTCATCATAGACATAAACCATTCAAATAAATGATAAGAATGATATCCTTGGATCATATCCCTAGTAAATAAAAAGTTACATAAAAGGATGTCATCGTATATGAAAAAAAAAATTGAAAGATAAATAACTTGGAACATTTCTTGAGAAAAATAAATTTTCATTGATAATCAAATTTTAATACTAAAAAATCACAAAAAAAAATTAAAAATGATTTTATTTAAAAATAAACTTTGAAACTTATAAAGGAATATTTAAAAACAATTTAAAACATTTTTTTGAAGAAAATATTATTTCCTCTTTGAAAAAAAAATTAAAACATTTTTAAAATCATTTTCTTTGAAAATAAACTTGAAAACACATAATGGAAGCTTTAAGAATAATTTAAAACATTTCTTGAGGAAAATATTCTTTTCACATTGAAAACACTTTTTAAAACATTTTGAAAATAATTTTATTTTAAAATAACCATGAAAATTTATAAAGGAACCTTAAAATTAAATAATTTTCATGATGAAAGGAAACTTAATTTATCTACATACATTAAAACAAATATTCCTTTCATATTTTTTATAAAATTTAAATTGGAATTATTTGGAAAATGACACAAATATTTATTTCAAAAAAATATAAAAAAAACACGGGTCAAAATTTCTTTTATAAATAATTTTAATAATTTTAAAAAACATTTTTGAAAACATTTTTAGAAAACATTATTTTGGAAGAAAAAGGGTTTTCAATCGAAGAGAGAAATAATGTAGGATTTTATTAAAAAAAATATTTTAAACTCTTAGGTACACATAGAGAGGAAGATGAAGGGAAAACATGAATTCTCCTGACATAAATAGAGGATAATAAAAGTCATGAGTTTCTTTAGAGATGGATCATAATATTTTATCATTGGAATCATAATCATAAACAATCCTGATAAACAATGAAATTGTAACATAAAACTCTTACCACTTTGGTAACTTTGAATCATAATCCCCATAAAATAATAACATTAAATGAAACTTATAACATCATTAAAATAATTATATTCATGATATAACATGTTAATGGGGTAGTATATATACCTCATGGAAGAAGATTGGTGCATAATATAACTTAGGTCACCAATTTGTGAAAAAAATCTCTTATCGCTTGGGTAACATTTGACCCGTAAACCCCATGAATGATAGATCCTAAAATGGATATGTAAGTACACATAATTTTAATTATAAGAATCATAAAATAAATTCATGGTCATTATATACACCATAGATATAAGGCCCCGGCTTTAAAACATTACATAATATTGAATTAAATGAATAATTCACATTGAGGATCTTTTCAGTTTTAGAGTTTTAGAGAATTAGGATATAACTATTGCATCTCGAAAGTTACAAAGTAGACACTTCTACTCAGTTTCTATTTTTTCATAAAATAAAAACTCTTAAAAAAGAGTCATGTCCAGTTCCATGTTTTAGACAGCATTACTTTCCTTGATCCCATCCTTGACCCTATTCCACTTATGTCCTCTAAAAAACATTTCAAAAACTTTGGAAGAGCATAAAAATCTCAGTAAGGAATACACAAATAAAGAAAATGTTAGTTTTTAAGTAAACCATGAATGATTTAACATAAGTAATACTTTTCACCTTTATGAAGTAGTGAATACTATTCACTGAATAAAATATCACTACTTACCCTTTTGTAACCAAAAGATTACCCATATAAAGAACACATAACATATAAAGGTGACTTGGAACATAAACATACTTAAATGGAATAACCATACGGTCGACTTTCACACATGTCACTAAATGGAATATCCATACGGCCGACTTCCACACCCAATGCATTGGAGTTTATAACATAACCACTTGTCCTGGTATTCACGGCACCACCCATCATTTGGTTTATCACTTAACCACCTGTCAAATGTCCAAGTATCATTATAAAATCATAAGACATAAAACAAATATAAAGGAAAGAAAACATTTCCACATTTCAATCACAATATATCACTTAAATATATTGACATAAAAAATCTATTATCAAAACCATTTTCAATACCAAAATACATAATAGAGTATATCGTATTTATTTTCTTTTAAAAACATTATGGCTTGTTGAGTAAGCCAAATATCAAAGAATATTGGCAGTGTCGGAAAGGTCATTGTCACCGCGTACGTTAAAAAGAAACATACTTTTTGTCGTTTATTAAAACACTTCATAGAGAAAATATTCCTTTTGAATAAAAGTAAAAGTCAAAGGGTTTTATACACCATATAAAAGAATTTTGTGTATAAAACAAAATATTCCTCAATGAAAGGAGATTGAGACGAAGTCCCTTACAAAGATGGTATCCTTAGATTAAGGATAAATCAATGACATAATTATGTGTGACAAATATAAATACACCTAATATAAGTGGATATTAAGTGTAAAACAATAATAGTTCATTTACACATATTCATATCACGACATAATCATGAATTAGAGGTTTAACCCAAAGAATTGAAATTGGGTTAAGAAGTTCCCTTACAAAAATTTGACAGCCTAACGGCGTCACATTAAAATTCAGAAAGTGAGTTGATGAGAGATAGAAAGGGTATCTCATCACATGGATATAAAATTTATAGCAATAAGGATATATAAGAACATATCCCAACATTATGAAGATGTAAATTAAAAGACTAACAAAAATAAGTCTTTTAAAAAGAAGAGGGTGAAAGGTTCCCTTACAGACTTGGGTAACTTTCGAAACGTACACCCCATGAAATAAGGACTATAAAATGTTGATGTAAATACCCATAAAAAAAAGTATATTACACATAGAGTATAAAAATGGGTAGTAAATGCACCACTCAAAGGAGATAGTGACATATATAGCATGAATCTCACGGGAATAAATAGTAAGATAAAAATCCTTACCCCGTTGTAATAAATCAAGCTGTATGACCAAAAGATAATAAGAACCAAATTAATCATATAAAACCATGAATATAAATAGAATAATGATAATATATATCAAATGGAAGTACACAATACACCACATGAAATAAATAGGTTGTGAACACTGGAAATCTCACGTAATTAAAAGTGAGATAAGAAATCCCTTACGAAAATTCAACAGCCTAACGGCACCAATTAAAACTTCCAAAAATGGATTTATGAGATCAAATAGGGTCTCTCATAATAAGAACATAAAATTTACAGTAATAGGAATATAAAATAACATCCCCTAACATAATAAAGAGGAGCTTAAAATAAATGACATAAAAGAGAGTACTTAAAAAGAAAGAGAGAGGTAGGATCAGTTACCTCGTGTCCGACTTGACTCGATCATTATTTAATATCCTGAATAATAAAATAAATTTAATTTATAATTTCTTAAGAACATTTATCAAGTTTATTATTCCTTTTATATCACTTATTTCCATGTTATAAACATTATGCAATCATTTAAGTTAATAATGTTCATTTTGTCGATATATGGTACTTAAGTCAGAAATGGAATTCTTATAATTACATGTTGTTCATGTGTTCAAAGTTTCATTATATCCAGAATGATATTAATTATTTGGATATCATATATATTATATATATCTATCATATACATGTATTTATAATAGTACATAACATTTAGAGGTAAGAAATGAAATGCACCGTTCATGGAGACGGTAAGTCGTACGTACGCATGAACGCTACTTCCTTTTCTATTTCATATTCAATGGAATTAAAACATAATGATACATAGTAGTATGATAATTCCATTATATTATCATATATAATATCCTTAAATCCATCCTTTATACATACCACATATGGTATTAACGAGTCATATCACTTTGAGAGGGCGGTAGTCCGCACTTCCTCTAATGAGATTATCGTGTTTACTCATAATGGAAACCATAAAGGTATGATATAAAAAGAAAGATACATAATAATAGAGTAAAAATAAACATAATATATATCATATATAAGAATAGTGTCATCTTAATGGCCACCTTGAAAGGTGTTAAAAGAATATTGAACAATCATCATTTCGTGAGGCAGTAATTTGTCAGCCACAGAAATAGTATGTTCATGTACCATTAGACGGAGGTGTGTGTAAGTGTAAATAAAATACTTATCATAAAAACACCATAGTATATTGAGTATACTGGTTTTTTTATGTAATAAAAGAATAATAATGTTAGGGGGAGTGAATAAGGAAAAATGAAAGAAAGAAACTCGAGAGAAGACATTACCTCTAAATCAGGTAACTCTTTTTGATTTGAGACAAAGGCTTCCTTGGGAAGACTTCTGCCCAAAGTGAGGCTTCTAAGAGTAAGATAGGTATGTGTAGAGATAATATGATAATATTTTGGATGACCCAAGGGATTGAGAGGTGTGGGTAAGGGGGTATAGGTGGGGGGCTTTTATAAGAGGGAGGAGGGGCACTCTTGGAAGGTCATGAAATGTTACATTATTATGAAATGATTTTTTTGGATTTTAAAGGTCCCAAAATGATATATTTCAAGGATAATGTGATAAGGGTTAAAAATACACCCATACAATAGGTTTTATACAAGTTTAAGTCTTATATTTTACCTTATCTTTTCATTTTATTTAAATCGTTCATTAATGAGGTAATCACTGCATCATCATGGTGTCATAAATAAATTTATTTATTTAATGTCTAAAAATTATTAAAAAAATACCATGATGTAGGAAATATTTGTATCTTTACAATCAATAGTTATAGTCTAATAGATCATTTATGTAAACAAAATTAAAATTGTTTTACTTAGGTGATACATACTTTGGTTATATTTCCCTTTCTTTAAAAATAATATGATAAAAGGTCACTATCACACTAAAGTGATTCCATGGGGTCCCAAGGTTGGAACAAGAAATCCCATGGTATTCCATGACTCAAAAAATAGCATTAAGACACATGGATGGGTAATTTTATATTATTATAACATTATTTTGTTTACCCCTTTTTACCCGATTTACTAATTAATCATTGTAATAAGAAATAATTACTGTAATTACTATTCATCATGTCAAAAAAGAGTCTTAATTACGTAATTTGGACCTTATGATTCCAAATATGGAATCCATTTTACCAAATTCTAAACACATAGATTTCAGAAATTAATTTAAAAATAATTCCCACTGTCAAAACCAAAGACGGGTTTTTAAGAAGTAAAATTTATCAAAAGATTGACTCGTTTTAACATCCAATTTGAAAGTGAAATCACTTAAAATGAACAAAATTGTATTAAGTGATAAAAATATAATTCAATTAAACTTTAAAACCAATTAAATTTACAATATAAATATATAAATAAATTAGATGAAAAAGCAGTTTTGAAGTAAAATGCAGTATTTTTCACTATTCCTTAAAAATGAACATTTGTCAGAAAAATACCAAAAATTTATCCAAAGTAAATTTTATATTCCAAATTAAAAAATGATTTCCATTTTACCAAATTCAAAACATATATGTTTCATTAATTAATTTTATAATTAATTTCCACTGTCAAAACAAATAGCATGTTTTTATGAAACGATATCTATCAAAAGATTGACACTTGTTTAGGTCAAATTTAAAATTGAAATTAATTCCAATGACCACCATTGGATTAAATGGTAAAAATATATTTGAAATAAAATTTAAACCCAATTAAAAATATAATCTAACCATATAAATAAATTATATTAAAAGGTGGTTTTGAATTAAAATACAGCATTTTCACTATTCATTAAAAAATGAACTTTATCGGAAAAATAAAAAAAATTTACACAAAGTAAATTTTGATTCCCCGATTATAAAGAAGGATTTTATTTTGTCAAATATAACATATAAAATTGACAAAAAGTAGTTTTAAAAAGGGTTTTCCATCAAAAGGTGGTTAATCGACCTTTTAAAGAACATTAGAATATGTATGCTTAAAATCGAATTCTTTTCTTATTTTAAGCCTCTAAATTTTATTGGATAGATGTAAAAATATTTAACAAACATATATAATCATTTTGTAGTTTGTTTTTTTCATTCTCTCCATTACAATGGCTGGGCGTTATCTACCATTTAAAATAATATTATTATATTATTAGTGTGCAACGTAAGATTTCAGAGAAACTCGTTGTTGCGTATCGGGTACGCCATCGAACATAGCATCCCATTTAAAGTAAAATTAATATGGAATTAAAAAATATTAATAAATATGAAAATTTCATATTCTTTATTTACCTGGGATGTTACATCCTTCCCCCCTTTTGGGAATTGCGTCCTCGCAATTTTTAAAATTGGGCTCGGAAACTTCATTGAAAGCCCCACATCGGAAAACGAGTAAATAAAACTATCACTTTAAAAGAAAGAAAGAGAAGTAAAAAGGTCACCAGAGACAACAGATACTAGGATTCCATGAAAACATGGATATGGAGGAGAAAACAAAAAATCAAGTTCTGATGAAAAGTGATAGAAAACATGTCAAGTAGAAAGTTAACCACTAGAAAATCACAAACTTGTGATGGGTTAAACAGTATTTGATTCCCCGGTAGGAAAATTTAACAGATATCATTTTTGTTTTATGTTACTTTTCATTGATGAATTTATTTATGGTCTTAAATAAAACATAAGTAAACATACTTACTTGTCGTGTAGACTTTCATCTCTTACCAGATTTCTAACACAAACTCATATTTTCTCCAAAAGATGAGTATTTAGGATGACTTGTTCACATTAAGAGAGCTATAATCAAATTATAGAGAATCACCTAATCCAAAAAAGAGAACTATATATTTCTCATGTCTTTAGAACTTAACCAAAACCAAAATGGTTAGTACAAGATCAGATAATCCCCAAAAAAGATAATCTTTTACAAAAAGAAAAACTACTCTTAATCTCCAAAAATTTTCCAACAAAACCCAAAGTTAATCAAAGACCATTCAATAAACATCTATCCATAAAACTCTTCAAAGTAATCCAAACTAAGATTGAAACCAAAATCTCTGAAGGATTTAATCACATAGTCTTCCAAGGTAAATCTTAACATTTATCTCCAAATAACATCAGTTACTCTTAAAGTCTCATACTAAAAAGTAATTAACATAATCACATATCCTCCATGATAGGTTAATCATTTCCATAGATAACCCAAAATCAACTTATTCCTGATTCATAAGATCATCTAACTAAAAAGAATTAGTCATACTAACCAGGGACTTTACGTAGTCCAGTGGTAGGTGATAAATACTAGTTGCACTTTGGTTGTGGGTTCGATTCCCGCAGCTTCGTCCGACGTGATGGGTTGTCACTCGGTATGCATGTTGTCCCTTTTTCAAAAACTATATAATTTTATAACATTCCCAAAAAGAGATAAATTCATCAAAAATAACCATAACATATTTTAACCATAAAGGTTATCTAGTAACTTAAATTTTACATCCCAAAAGTAGTAACTAGTAATTGCCTCAAATTCAAGGATCATATAAACCCAAATGGTTCTTTATAACTATATCCACAAAAGAAAAGATAATTATTCCTTGAATAAAATTTTCATATATCAAACATCAGGGTTACACATACTATAAAAATTCTTCTAATGTAATCTCATCATCAAAATATCCTTAATACTTTTAAGAATTTCACCATCTTAAAATCTACCATAACTCTTGAATCTATTATATGTCGACTTCTGACTCATTCAATGTTCTTCATGATCCATTAACTATGAATTTCCACCTTATTTCTTAATAAAACATTCCTGAAAATTAAATATTCACATTATTTATAAATATCAATCCAATGATGCTTCATTATTTAAGCCTAGGAAAAATAAATCATACCTTGAATCCAGATACCATGATCTTCAGGATGTTATATTTCTCTTTCGGCATGTTGTCATACTTTCAAAAATCAAAAGTTCACTCCACTTATTTAATTTAACTTTTCTATAGAAATGGAAAAGTTTAGATCTTGAAATCATATGAAAAAGATACCATGACACATAAAATTGTTTTAGAAAAGAGTAGGTGTTGGATAGCTCAAGTAATTTCTTGCAGGTGTTTTGAATACCCAAGAAATTGTCAAAATAATTTGAATAGGCTTTTCCCATAATAGTGATGATCAAATCATTGGGGAGGGATAATAACGTTGTGCAAGATCTCTTTCCTTCCATCTTGAAAACTAATCCTTAATCTGCCGAAAAGAATCAACACGTAAACATGAAACAAAAAATTATAATAAAAAAAGAATCCTTCATAGATAACATAAAAACTTTTGTATTACTCTAATCCATAAACCTCCATTGATTAGGTTTTTTATCCAATAAACCTATTTTACCATAACCCTTCAGAAGTTTCCACATGTTAATAACCCTCTTGGTTATATGGGATCCTTTAACAACACCCAGATAACACCCTAACCTCTAAAGTTATCTAAACCGACCTTTGATACCAACTATAAGGCCCTGGCCTTAAAACATTACATAATCTTGAATTAAATGAATAATTCACATTGAGGATCTTTTCAGGTTTAGAGTCTTAGAGAATTAGGCCATAACTATTACATCTCAAAAGTTACAAAGTATACACTTCTACTCAGTTTCCATTTTTTTATAAAATAAAAACTCTTAAAAAATGAGTCATGTCCAGTTCCATGTTTTAGACAGCATGACTTTCCTTGATCCCATCCTTGACCCTATTCCACTTATGTCCTGTGAAAAACATTTCAAAAACTTGGGATGAGCATAAAAAGATCAGTAAGGAATACACAAAGAAGGAAACTATTAGTTTTTAAGTAAACCATGAATGCTTTAACATAAGTAATACTTTTCACCTTTATGAAGTAGTGAATACTCTTCACTGAATAAAATATTACTACTTACCCTCTTGTAACCAAAAGATTACCCATATAAATAACACATAACATATAAAGGTAACTTGGAATAGAAACATACTTAAATGGAATAACCATATAGTCTACTTCCACACATGTCACTAAATGGAATAGCCATACGGCCAACTTCCATACCCAATGCATTGGAGGTTATAACGTAACCATCTGTCCTGGTATTCACGGAACCACTCGTCATTTGGTTTATCACGTAACCACCCATCAAATGTCCAAGTACCATTATAAAATCATAATAAATAAAACAAATATAAAGGAAATAAAACATTTCCACATTTCAATCACAATATATCACTTAAATATATTGACATAACAAATCCATTATCAAAACCATTTTCAATACCAAAATACATAACATAGTATATGGTATTTATTTTCTTTTAAAAACATTACGGCTTGTTGAGGAAGCCAAAGATCAAATAATAATCGCGGCGGCGGAAAGGTCATTGTCACCGCGTACATTAAAAAGAAACATACTTTTTGTCGTTTATTAAAACTCTTCATAGAGAAAATATTCCTTTTGAATAGAAGTAAAATTCAAAGGGGTTTATAAACCATAGAAAAGAAAGTTGTGTATAAAACAAAATATGCCTCAATGAAAGGAGATTGAGACGAAGTCCCTTACAAAGATGGTATCCTTATATTAAGGATAAATCAATGACATAATTAGGTGTGAAAAATATAAATACACCCAATATAAGCGGATATTAAGTGTAAAAAAATCATAGGTCATTCACACATATTCATAGCACGACATAATCACAAAGTAGAGTTTTAACCCAAATATTTGAAATTGGGTTAAGAAGTTCCCTTACAGAAATTTGACAGCCTAACGGTGTCACTTTAAAATTTAGAAAGTGAGTTGATGAGAGAAAGAAAGGGTATCTCATCACATGGACTTAAACTTTACAGTAATAAGGATATATAAGAACATATACCAACATTATGAAGATGTAAATTAAAAGACTAAAAAAATAATTCTTTTAAAAAGAGGATGGTGAAAGGTTCCCTTACCGACTTGGGTAACTTTCGAAACATACACCCCATGAAAGAAGGACTATACAACGTTGATGTAAATACCCATAAACGAAATTATATTACACGTAGAGTAGAATAATGGTCAGTACATACACCACTAAAAGTAGATAGTGACATATATAGCATGAATCTCACGAGAATAAATAGTGAGATAAAAACCCTTACCCCATTGTAATAAATCGAGTCGTATGACCAAAAGATAATAAGCACCAAATGAATCACAGAATACCATGAATATAAATAGAATCGTGATAATATATATCAAATGGAAGTATACAATACACCACATGAAATAAATAAGTGGCGAACAATGTAAATCTCACGTAATTAAAACTGAGATAAGAAATCCCTTACAAAAATTTGGCAGCCTAACAGTGCCACTTAAAACTTCCAAAAATGGATTGATGAGATCAAATAGGGTCTCTCATCATAAGAACATAAGAAGTACAGTAAGAGGAATATAAAAGAACGTCCCTTAACATAAGATAGAGGAGATTAAAATAAATGACATAAAATATAGTACTTAAAAAGAAAGAGAGAGGTAGGATCCCTTACCTCGTGTCCGACTTTACTCGATCATTCTTTAATCTCCTAAATAATAAACTAAAGTTGATTTCTAATTTCTTAAGAAACTTTCTCAAGTTTATTATTCCTTTTATATCACTTTTTGTAACATCACGTTACGTTTTCAGGTACTTTTGATGATTCTAAGTACCTCTGTTTTGGAGTTGTGACGTGGGAGAGTCGGAAGAACTTTAATTGTTATTTTGGGTAAAAGGGTAAGTCGCATGGGCAGCGCACAGGTTGTCTAAACCGTGCGGCCAAACCGTGCGCAGTTGGTCTTGGAGGAAGTAGCTTTCGCACGGGTAGCGCAAGGTTTGTCTAACCGTGCGGCCAAACCATGCGAGAAGGGTGGATGAGGCAGAAGCTAACGCATGGTTAGCACACGGTTTGTCAAACCATGCAAACTAACCATGCAACCACTTAAATGGGATCATTAAATTGTGGATATCACTCTGTTTTTCCTCTAAGTGCCTTGTTTTCCCTCCTAACCAGCCCTAACTCGGGATTTTTCTTCTTCTAAGGTAAGATAAGGTTCTCCCATCATTTCGGAGGCGATCCAAATTCTCCTCTTGGTGAATCGAAGCCGGATTCTTGAGGTAAGTGATCGTTCTTCATCGTTCTTGATTAGTTTCTTAGATCTACTAAGATCTGCTTCTCCTATTCTCTCGGTTTCTTATATCTACGCCCGTTATGGGTAGATCTAAGTGTGTGGTACCAAATATGATGAGATTTGGTCTTGATATTTCTAGGATAAGAGATATAAGGTGGGTTATTGAAGAAGCACCCTGGTTTTCTTGAGCGTTCTCGACCGTTGTGGTTTTGGTAAAAACCTTCGAGGTAGGTGGTTCCATTCCGACTTACCAAATTTATTATCATTGTATTTTATTGATTTATTTCAATTTTTTATATAAATTCAATTGCTCAAGTTTTCTTTCAATTACATTGATAAAAACTCAATTCCAGGGAATCGAGATATTTGAAATGGTTTTGGCATAGAAATTTAGAAAACCCCAATTCCATTTAATTGGGTGTGTTTATAGAAATTTTCCGATTTAAATTGTTGAATTTAAATTGTGGATTTGATGGAAATTATTTAAATTAAATTGTTGAATTTATTTGTGGAAATAAATTGTGTAATGATGGAATTAGTTTTTAATGGATTTCAAACTGGTGAAAATGTATTAAAATGATTTGATATAAACCCATTGGTTTTATCTTGTGAAAAAGGAATGTTTTGAATAAAACCTATTTTGGTTTTAAATGGAATGAAATTGGAACTTTTGAAATGTAAGAATGGGATTGATCGAATTTTAAGTATTCTTAAAATAGTTCGCCCATCATGTAAGATCTCATGCAAGCCTTAGGTAGTTAGTGAGTTATTTGGATACACTCTATGTTATGACAACGTTCTAAAACATACTTGCGGTGGGTCACATCCCCGATGGGTTGGTGACGAGTCTCCTTTGGCCAGTTTTATAGGGACGTATGTATACACATTTTGCTGTGTACACATAGAGGGTGTGGAATCCTATAACTGGTTAATACTATCGTACCTTTTGGCAGATGACCATGTTGCTCACTTTTTTATTTATATGTGAGATATAAATGTATGCCAATGCTTTTGAACTACCTTACATGCCTGCTTAATTTATATAAACTGTTTTATATAAATGTTTTTCTTAAGCCATTGTTTTAGAAATATTTCATAATTGTAAAACCTTTACTTAAATTTATTTTTTCATCATTTGAAAATGTATATCATGTTTTGTTAAAATATGATTTTGAAATTCCAAACCTGTTTATTTGAAAATTGAAAATGTTTCTTTGGATAATCTATATTTGAAATCTATTATGGAATCTTTGGTGGTATCCTACTGGGCTTAGGCTCACACCTACTTTTCCCTTCGGGTGTTTGTAGACTTTCTTCTTCCAGGATCGAGAAAAGGTAAGGGTCCTCTTGGAGGTGGATCTAGCTGTTGATCTTTAGTTTTGGTGAGTTGTGTTCTTAGGGACTTTGGGGATGCTTTCCCCTTTTTAGTACTTGGGTTGTAGTACTTTGGTATTTTGAGCCTCTTTGTATTCTGGTACATTACTCCCAGTGGAGTTTCTTTTTTATAATGCATACTATCTTGTTTCTTTTACTTTCGCATTCTTGTGGAAAAAATTGTTCCCACTTACATGTTGTGTGATGCCAGGTTCTAGTCGTCGACCCATGGGGATCAGGAATTCCCTTCGGGCTATGTCAGGGTCGGCTTGGTTATTGGGTTACCAGGGTACTCAGGCAGGTTCATGACAAAGTGGTATCAAAGGGCAGGTTAAGCATCTTGCCTTGATGATAGTATGAATTTGAGTATTCTTTTCGGGACTTAGGAGGTAGTTGTGATTGAGTGTCTGGATATCTCTCACCACAATGAACCTTAAGTCACCAGGGTTGGTTAGGGAAATACGACTTGTGGATTAGTTCTAGTATTTTCCCTGTTTTGATTTGGATAGAGTGGAATCCAAATCTTGTTATCCCTTATTTTAATAATAGTTTTCCTTGTTACTGGGTTTGGGTGTTAATCTATGTCTTTTTATGCTGTGTAGCATCATACCTCCTAGAAGACGTGGAAATCAGATCCAAAAAGAGGCTACTGCTGAATCTCAGCAAGCGAGTCCTATTGTGGATCCGAGTCTTGTAGAGGTGATTTTTCGCACTGTCCAAGCTCTGGGACAGGCACTACCTCTAGTTCTTGTTTAGGATCCAGCTATATATCCTCATAGTGATATTCTCTGAAGTCATTCTCAAGAGTTCCTATGCTAGAAGCCACCAGTTTTCAAAGGCTCCACTGACCCTCAACATGCTGAGGAATGGTTGAGTAAGATTGAACATCTGTTTGGGTTCTTTGAAACACATGATGTGATCAAGGTGAAGTGTTCCACCTTTGTACTAGAGGGACCAAGTAGGAGATGGTGGGACACAATGGTGATGGCTGAGAAACATGAGGGTTTGGAGTGGAAAAACTTTAGGGTTCTTTTCACTAACCAATTCTATCCAGAATCAATGGTGTTGGCCAAGGCTGTGGAGTTTTTCAAGCTTGAGAATGCCAACAAAATCGTGACTGATTACTCAAATTTATTTTCTGAGCTGGTACAGTTTTCTCCTGAGATTGTATCTAATGAGAGGATGAAGGCTCGATGATTCGAGTTGGGACTTCGATCATATATCTGTTCTCAGGTTTTCCTACTGAAGCTACCCACTTATGCTGATTTGCTGGATAGGGCGATGATGGTTGAGATAGACTTGGCAGGAAAGTCAGGGTTTAAGGAGGTTCTTTTCCCTCTTAGTGGCAGTGTGGGTTCCTTTAAAGGAAAACAGAATCATGACTTTTCTCATGGTAGTTCTCAACAGCAGAGTCATCCCAGACCTCTGGTAGCACTAGGAGGGGCTTATTTTATTTGCTATCAGTGTGGGAAGCCAGGATATTCTAAGAGGGTTTGCACTGAGGCACCAAAGAACTATAGCTCATGAGGACATTTAGGGAACTTACAGAGATTCTACCATCACTTCTCTACTCCACGTAGTGGAACAGGATCATTAAAACCTCCAAAAACTGTGGGGCAATCAAATTCTTCAAGTACAAAAGGGTTCCATCCACAGGCATCTGGAATGAAGTTTCATCACACAGTGGAAGATTCACCAGAGGTAGTTGATACAGGTCCTGCAACTGTGAGAGGTACCATTACTATAGCTTCATCTTTAGTGACAGATCTTTTTGATACTGGTGCATCTCACTCTTTTATTTCAATCCATATTGTTAATCTGCTTAATCTACCTATGGAACTTTTATCTTGTGCGATGGATATTACTACACCCCTTGGTTCAATGAGAGAGAAGGGTCTCCATAGTCCTGCTTGTGTCTTCTCCCTATCAGATGTTGATCATGCTTGGAGTTTCTTGGTTATTGACATGAAATCTTTTCACGTCATATTTGGGATGGATTGGATCATTGAAAATAAATCCTGGATCGATTGTTATCTTCGATAGGTCTACCTCACTACACCTAGTGGTGTGTCTCTTGTTTTTCAAGGAGAATGGGACCCAAGGTCAAGCAGAGTCGGACCCTCTTATCCAGAGTTGGGGAAAGTTATATCAGTGATTACTTTTGATCTAGAGAGAGATTCAATGCTTGGTGATCTTCCTTCAGTCGTCGTCAAGTTTTCTGATGTGTTTCCTTCTGACTTCTCTAGTTTTCCACCAGTAAGGGAGGTTGATTTCTCTATTGAATTAATGCCTGGTACTCAACTAGTTTCTATTCCCTCTTACCGAATGGCTCCAGATGAACTAAAATAACTGAAGTCTTAGTTAGCTGATCTTCTTGAGAAAGGTTTTATACGCCCGAGTGTGTCACCTTGGGCAGCACTTGTTCTCTTCACCAAGAAGGCTGATGGTTCTCTTCGCTTATGTGTTGATTATTGAAATCTCAATCGAGTTACGATAAAGAAAAAATATATGTTGCCACAAATTGATGATTTGTTTGATCAATTGAAAGGGTTTAAGTGGTTTTCAAAAATTGATCTTCGATCTGGTTACCATCAGCTGAGGATAAAAGAATCTGACATTCATAATACCGCTTTTCAGAGTAGGTATGTCCATTATGAGTACCTCGTTATGCCCTTCGGCCTAAAAAATGCTCTTTCAGTTTTCATGGTGTTGATGAACAAGGTTTTCCGTGAGTATCTAGATACTTTCGTGGTAGTCTTTGTGGATGACATTCTTGTCTACTCCAAGTCTGAGGAGGATCATGTTCATCATCTAATAACAGTTCTGAGTCTTCTAAAAAATCACTGACTTTATGCCAAGCTTTCAAAGTGCGATTTCTGGGTTCGAGAAGTGAAATTATTGGGACATGTCATGTCAGAACAAGGAATATCAGTTGATCCTAAGAAGGTGAAGGCTGTTATGACTTGGGAACAACCACGAAATGTTTTTGAGATTCAAAGCTTCTTGGGCTTAGCAGGATATTATCGCAGGTTTGTTAAAGACTTCTCAAAGTTAGCTTCTCCAATGACTGCTCTGACTTGAAAGGGAGTTAAGTTTTTCTGGAATGATAAATTTCATAGTTCTTTTGTTGAGATAAAGCATATTTTGACTACTGCGCCGGTGTTAACTCTTCCTGAGGCTGGGATAGGTTACATGGTCTTCTGTGATGCATCGGGTTTAGGTTTGGGATGTGTCCTTATACAAGGTAATCATGTTATTTCCTATGGATATCGTCAACTTAAGCCTCATGAGAAGAACTATCCTACCCATGACCTTGAACTTGTGGTTTTAATGCACGCACTTAAGTGTTGGAGACATTACCTTTATGGAGAAAGTTTTACTGTGTATTCAGACCACAATAGCTTGAGTTATATATTCTCTCAAAAATATTTGAATCTCCGCCAAAGGTGTTGGGTGGAGTACCTGAAATATTTCGACTTTGACATTGCCTATACCCTTGGAAAAGGGAATGTAGTTGCAGATGAGTTAAGTAGGAAACTTACATCACAGTATGTGAAAGAATCTTCAGAAGAGTGGAGTTTGAAGGCTCTTTTTACTCAGTTTCATATTGGATTTCAGTGGAAGGGGACTGAAGTTTCTCTAGCTAGTGTTCAGTTGACTTCTACTCTCCTCGAGTTAATTATTTAGGAACAACAACTGGATGATGAATTCCATAGCATTAGGGACTCTCTTTGTGGTGGGGATACCGACACCCAGTGATCATTCTCCAAATAGGGTGTTCTGTGTTATCAAAACCGTTACGTTGTGCTGTTAGCGGCAAGGAAGGATGTGATGGTGGGTTGCCATAACTTTCAGTGGGTTGTACACCCAAGAACCACAAAAATGTTCTATGACATGCGGGATCAGTTCTGGTGTCCAGGTATGAGATGAGACATTTCTGAGTTTGTATCTCGTTGCTATACATTCCAGCAGGAGAAAACTGAGCACCATAAACCTTCGAGTTTGCTTCAACCACTTCCAGTTCCTACATGGAAGTGGGATGAAATCTCTATGGACTTTGTGTTTGGGTTACCTCAAACCCAAAGGAAGAAGAATGCGATATGGTTTGTGATCGACAGACTGAACAATTCGGCTCACTTTATACCTATTTGAGATACAACCAAAGTTGAGGAGTTGGTAAATATCTATATGAAAGAAATTATTCATTTTCACGGAGTTTTGTCTGCTATAGTCTCTGATAGGTATCCTCGGTTTATTTATTGATTTTGGAGAGGCCTTCAGAAGGCACTGGGATCTCAGGTCCATTTGAGCACGGCCTACCATCCACAGTCAGATGGCCAGACAGAGAGATCTATTCAAATTCTTGAGAATATGCTTCGCGCATGTCTTCTCGACTTTGGTGGGTTTTGGGATAATAATCTGGGGATAGTTGAGTTTTCTTATAACAACAGTTATCAGTCTGTGATCAAAATGGCTCCTTTTGAGGCTTTGTATGGCCGTCCTTGTAAATCTCCTTTATGTTGGTCGGAGATTGGTGAAAATTCTTTGGTAGGACCGAGTTTGGTCCAAGAGATGACAGTTAAGATCCAGTTGATTCGTTAGAGAATGTTGACAGCACAGAGTCGATACAAGTCTTATGCTGATCGTTGCTGTAAACCTTTATAGTTCTCAGTTGGTGACTAGGTGTTCTTGAAAGTTTCACCCCGATTATGTCATCCACGGCTTGGGAGGTAAGGGAAGCTTGCTCCTCTTTTTGTGGGACCTTTTGAGGTTGTTGTTCTCATAGGTAAAGTTTCTTACCGTCTAGCTCTACCACCACAGCTGACGTCAATACATAACGTGTTCCATGTATCGCAGCTGTGAAAGTATCTCTCTGATCTATCTCATGTTGTGAGTTGTAGTGATCTTGAGATTGAACTAGATTTATCTGTTACTAGACGACCAGTCATGGTTGTTGATTCTGAGACCAAGTTACTTCGTGGGAGAACGATACCTCTGGTCCGTGTACTTTGGCAACATGGTTCTGATTCTCATGAGACGTGGTAAAGGAAGGCACTAATGAGAGAGCAGTCACCTCATATTTTTGACGTCGAGGTTTCTTCATAGGATTTCTGGGGATAGAAAGATCTTATGGTGGGGAGGTTGTAACATCACATAACGTTTTCAGGTACTTTTGATGTTTCTAAGTACCTCTGTTTTGGATTTGTGACTTGGGAGAGTGGGGAGAACTTTAATTATTGTTTTGGGGCAAAGGGGAAGTCGCACGGACGGCGCACGGGTTGTCTAAACCGTGAGGCCAAACCATGCACAGTTGGTCTCGAAGGCGGTATCTTCTACACGAGCAGCGCATGGTTTGTCTAACCATGCAGCCAAACCGTGTGAGAAGGGTGGCTGAGGAATAATCTAACGCACGGTTAGCGCACGGTTTGTCAAACCGTGCGAACTAACTGTGCGGCCACTTAAATGAGATCCTTGAATTGTGGACCTCACTCAGTTTTGCCTCTAAGTACCTCGTTTTTCCTTCTAAGCGGCCCTAACTCAGGATTTTTCTTCTCTTAAGGTCAGAGAAGGTTCTCCCATCATTCCGAAGGTGATCCAAAGGCTCCTCTTGGTGAATCGAAGTTGGATTCTTGAGGTAAGTGATCGTTCTTCATCGTTCTTGATCAGTTTCTTATATCTACTTAGATCTACTTCTCCTATTCTCTCGGTTTCTTATATCTATGCCCGTTATGGGTAGATATAAGTGTGTGGTACAAAATATGATGAGATTTGGTCTTGATATTTCTAGGAGAAGAGATCTAAGGCGGTTTCTTGAAGAAGCAACCCGGTTTTCTTGAGCGTTCTCGACTGTTGTGGTTTTGGTCAAAACCTTCGAGGTAGGTGGTTCCGTTCCGACTTGCCAAATTTATTATCATCGTATTTTCTTGATTTATTTAAATTTTTTATTTAAATTCAATTTCTCAAGTTTGATTTCAATTACATTGATAAAAACTCGATTCCAGAGAATTGAGATATTTGAAATGGTTTTGGCATGGAAATTTGGAAAAGCCCAATTCCATTGAATTGGGTGTGTTTATGGAAATTTTCCGATTTAAGTTGTTGAATTTAAATTTTGGATTTGATGGAAATGATTTCAATTAAATTGTTGAATTTAATTGTGGAAATAAATTGTGTAATGATGGAATTGGTTTTGAATGGATTTCAAACTAGTGAAAATGGATTTAAATGATTTGATAGAAACCCATTGGTTTTATCTTGTGAAAAAGACATGTTTTGAATAAAACTTATTTTGGTTTTAAATGGAATGAAATTGGCACTTTTGAAATGGAATAATGGGATCGATCGTATTTTAAGCATTCTTAAAATAGTTTTCCCATCATGTAAGAGCGCATTCAAGCCTTAGGTAGTTAGTGAGTTATTTGGATACACTATACTCTACAACAACTTTCTAAAACATACTTGCGGAGGGTCACATCCCTGACGGGTTGGTGATGAGTCTCCTTTAGTCAGTGTCATAGGGACATGTGTATACACATTTTTCTGAGTTCACATAGAGGGTGTGGAATCCTATAACTGGTTAATACTATCGTACCTTTTGGCAGATGACTATGTTGCTCGCTTGTTTATTTATATGTGAGATATAAATGTATGCCAATGCTTTTGAACTACCTTACATGCCTGCTGAATTTATATAAACTATTTTATATAAAAAAAATTCTTAAGACATTGTTTTATAAATATTACTTCATTGAAAAACATTTGCTTAAATTGATTTTTCCATCATTTGAAAATGTATAGCATGTTTTGTTAAAATATGATTTTAAAATGTAAAACCTGTTTATTTGAAAATTGAAATTTTTTCTTTGGATAATCTATATTTTGAATCTGTTACGGAATCTTTGGTGGTATCCTACTGGGCTTAGGCTCACACCCTACTTTTTCCTTCTGGTGTTTGTAGACTTTCTTCTTCCAAGATCGAGCAAAGGGAATGGTCCTCTTGGAGGTGGATCCAGCTGTTGATCTTTGGTTTTGGTGAGTTGTGTTCTTAGGGACTTTGGGGATACTTTTCCCCTTTTTAGTACTTGGGTTTTAGTACTTTGGGATTTTAAGCCTCTTTTAATTCTGGTATATTACTCCCAGTGGAGTTTCTTTTTTATAATGCATGTTGTCTTGTTTCTTTTGCTTCCGCATTCTTGTGGCAAAAATCGTTCCCACTTGCATGTTGTGTGATGCCAGGTGCTAGTCGTCGACCCATGGGGATCGAGAACGCCCTTCGGGCTATGTCAGGGCCGGCTTGGTTATAGGGTTACCAGAGTACCCGGGCTGGTTCGTGACACTTATTGTCATGTTATAAACATTATGCAATCATTTAAGTTAATAATGTTTGTTTTTTCGATATTTGGTACTTAAGTTAAAAATGGAATTCTTATAATTACATATTGTTCATGTGGTCAAAGGTTCCTTATATCCAGAATGATATTAATGGTTTGGATATCATATATATCATATATATCCAGCATATACATGTATTTATAATAGTATATAACATTTAGAGGTAAGAAATGAAATGCACTGTTCATGGAGATGGTAAGCCATACGTATGCATGAACACTACTTCCATTTCTATTTCATATTCAATGGAATTAAAACATAATGATACATAGTAGTATTATAATTCCAGTATATTATCATATATAATAACATTAAATCCATCCTTTATACATACCACATATGGTATTAACGAGTCATATCACTTTGAGGGGGCGGTAGTCCGCACTTCCTCTAATGAGATTATCGTGTTTACCCATAATGGAAACAATAAAGTTATGATATAAAAAGAAAAATACAGAATCATAGAGTAAATATAAACATAATATATATCATATATAAAAATAGTGTCATCTTAATGGCCACCAGGAAAGGTGTTAAAAGAAGATTGAACAATCATCGTTTCGTGAGGCAGTAATTTTCCACCCACAGAAACAGTATGTTCTTTAACCATTAGAGGGAGGTGTGTGTAAGTGTAAATAAAATCCTTCTCATAAAAATATCCTAGTATATTTATGATATTGGTGTTGTTATGAAATAAAAGAATAAGAATGTTAGGGGGAGTGAAGAAGGAAAAATAAAAGAAAGAAACTTGAGAGAAGACATTACCTCTAAATTGGGTAACTCTTTTTGATTTGAGCCAAAGGCTTCCTTGGGAAGACTTCTGCCAAAAGTGAGGATTTTAGGTGTAAGAGAGGGATTTAGAGAGATAATATGATCAGATTTTGGATGATACAAGGGTTTTAGAGGTGTGGGTAAGGGGGTAGAGGTGGGAGCCTTTTATAAGAGGGAGGAGGGGCACTCTTGGAAGGTCATGAAATGTTACTTTATTATGAAATGATTTTTTCATATTTTAAAGGTCCCACGATGATATATTTAGAGGATAAGGTGATAAGGGTTCTAAATATACCCATCCAATAGGTTTTTGACAAGTTTAAGTCTTAGATTTTACCTTATCTTTTCATTTTATTTAAATCGTTCATTAATGAGGTAATCATTGCATCATCATGGTGTCATAAATAAATTTATTTATTTAATGTCTAAAAATTACAAAATAAATACCATGATGTAGGATATATTTTTATCTTTAAAATTACTATTTATAATCTATGATATCATTTATTTAAGCAAAATTAAAATTGTTTTACTTAGGTGATACATACTTTGGTTATATTTCCCTTTCTTTAAAAATAATAAGATAAAAGGTTACTATTACACTAAAGTGATTACATGGGGTCCCAAGGTTTGAACAAGGAATACCATGGTTGGAAATGACTCAAAAAATAGGATTAAGACACGTAGATGGGTAATTTTATATTATTATAACACTATTTTGTTTACCCCTTTTTACCCGATTTACTAATTAATCACTGTAATTAGAAATAATTATTGTAATTACTATTCATCATGTCAAAAAAAAGAGTCTTAATTATATAATTTAGACCTTATGATTCTAAATATAGAATCAATTTTACCAAATTCCAAACATATAGATTGCAATAATTAATTAAAAAATAATTCCCGCTGTCAAAACCAAAGACGGGTTTTTAAGAAGTAAAATTTATCAAAAGATTGACTCGTTTTTACATCCAATTTGAAAGTGAAATCACTTCCAATGAACAAAATAGTATTAATTGATAAAAAAAATAATTCAATTATACTTTAAAACCAATTAAATTGACAATATAACTATATAAATAAATTAGATGAAAAAACAGTTTTGAAGTAAAATGCAGTATTTTTCACTATTCCTTAAAAATGAACATTTGTCAGAAAAATAACAAAAATTTATCCAAAGTAAATTTGATATTCCAAATTCAAAAATGATTTACATTTTACCAAATTTAAAACATATAATTTTCACTAATTAATTTTATAATTAATTCCCGCTGTCAAAACAAATAGCGTGTTTTTATGAAACGATATCTATCAAAAGATTGACACTTATTTATGTCCAATTTCAAAGTGAAATTAATTAAAATGACCACCATTTTATTAAATTTTATAAATATATTTGAACTAAACTTTAAACCCAATTAAAAAGATAATCTAACAATATAAATAAATTAGATTAAAATGAGGTTTTGAATTAAAATACAGCATTTTCACTATTCATTAAAAAATGAACCTTATCGGAAAAATAAAAAAAAATTACACAAAGTAAATTTTGATGTCCCAATTCTAAATAAGGATTTTATTTTTTGAAATATAACATATAAAATTGAAAAAAATTAGTTTTAAAAAGGGTTTTCTATCAAAAGGAGGTTAATTGACCTTTTAAAGAACATTAGAATATTTATGCTTAAAATCGAATTCTTTTCTTATTTTAAGCCTCCAAATTTTATTGGATAAATGTAAAAATATTTAACAAACATATATAATAATTTTTTAGTTTGGTCTTTTCATTCCCGCCATTACAATGGCTAGGCGTTAACTACCATTTAAAATAATATTATTATATTATTAGTGTGTAACATAAGATTTTAGAGAAACTCGTCGTTGCGTATCGGGTATGCCACCGAACATAGCGTCCCATTTTAAGTAAAATTAATATTTAATTCAAAAATATTAATAAATATGAAAATTTCATATTCTTTATTTACCCGGGATGTTACAACAGAAACGAAACACATGGTGAATATGGCTCATTCTCATAGAAAATAAAAGTGAGGTGGAAATCCCTTACTACTTTAGTAATCTTTTGAATAATAATCCCCGTTAAATAATAACATAAAAAATAAACTTTAAATTTAATTAAAATTGGTATATTAATTATAAAAAAAAAATTAATGTGTCAGTATATACACCACAAAAATAAAACGAGTAGTGAATATGATGCATGTCACCCAGAAATAAAAGAGAGACTAGGAATCCCTAACCTTTAGTATCGACTTTTGTCGTACACATTATAACCTCCTATATGATAAATATAAGTTTATTATATATCTATTATAGAGCCATAATTATATATTTTATACCATATATTATTTACTTATAACCATTTATTACTCATTTATTACTAATTCCTTGTTAAAATCATTTTTCGCATAATAACCGCTTTGTTTTTTTATATATGTTTTGATTTGTTATTTTTTGGCCTCCTATATTGATCATGGTTCCATAATATAAAAAATAATAATAATTACATAATTATCATATTTATATATCAATTATACTTTTAATACCAATTATGAAAGGTTTTTTTTAGAAATTAAGTATGTTACGATTATGGAGATGGCAGGCCATAAGTACACATGAGTAACGTTTCCATTTTTTAACAATCATTATGAAAACTAGGTAAGTAGTATATCATCTTTAAAAAATTATAATAATATCATAAATATAATATTATTTATTTAAATATACTTATACATATCATCCATGCAGTGTGGTGATGAAAAGAGAGTCACGTCGCTTCGTGAAAATGGTAGTCCACACGTACATGAACGATGTTATCATCTTTTAGTGAGTGAAAGGGTAAGAAAGAAAATGATATATTATATTTTAATAATTATAAATATGTCATTAATATCATAATTATGTCATTTATATCACATATATTCATTAAATTTTTCCTTATTATCTTCTATGTAAGGCGCTAGTGAAAATGAATCACATCACTTTACGAGTCGGTAATCCACCATACACATGATTGATGTTATCATATCCACTAAGAAATGAAAATTAAAAATTTATATATGATATAATTAATAAATATGTATAATTATGTTATAAATACCATATATATAATTTATATCCATCATAATACCCAACCTTCATATGTGATAATGGAAAAATGAATGACATCGAATCGCGAGACGGTAGTACATCGTAAACACAAAGAACGATTTCATAACTCATTTGATGGAAGTGGAGATGTTTTTAGGTAATTAACTTAACATAAAAACATATTATTATATGTAAGATACTTATTTTATTATATATTAATTTTTTAATAAGAATTTAAGGAGGTGGGGAAGAAATAAAATAAAAATGATCATTGAAGAACGTTACCTCTTCTTCGAGTAAACTTCATAGGTTTGCACCAAAAGCCTTAATAGGTTAGATATATGTAAAAAATAATGCTTAAAGGATGATAGTATGGAATTTTTTAAGTTATATGGTCCGTTTTTGTCCAAAAACAGGTTTGAAGGTGTGAAGAAGAGAGTAGAGGGGTGGCCTTTTATAAGTGAGGTGAGTGTCACCCTTGTAATTTTTTAAAAGAAAAATGCATAACCATGTTTTTATCCTTAAAAAAGAATAAAAAATGGAGTATTATATATAATTATATATTATAGGGTCTAAATATGGCCATAAAATAGATTTTATACAAGTTTCTTGGTCATTTTAACCCTTATTATTTTAGTTTAACCCCAGGTAAACTCATTTTTACTTTAACCGTGGTAATTAATTTTTATTTTTTTCACTATTCATTTTGATAAAAAATTAAGTTAAACTTATTATATAATATAAATTATTATTATTCCAAATATGGAATATTTTATTACAAATTTAATTTACAGAAGTGTAAAATTTTGATTTAAAGATAATCTCACAAATGCGACGAGAAAGCGGGTTTTCAAATAGAAAATGTTCAAAAATTACAAAGATTTTATATCCAATTTCAATTTTAAATTGATTAAAATAAACTAAATTGGATTAATAGATATATAATTTTACTAATTTTACTTGAAAATTAATTTAAAATATAATTTAACTTTATAAATAATTTAAACAAAAAGGCAGTTTTCAATTAAAATTCAGTACTTTTTACTACTCATCAAAAACTTAATATTTTCAAAAAATTATCAAAAATTATCCTTAATATAATTTTTACATTATTATTTAAAAAATGAACTTTATTTTTTCAAATAAAGTTTCTAAAAGTATCAAAATTTTGTTTTAAAATAAGTTATCAAGAAAACGACAAAACTACTTTTAGAAAAATATAGTTTTTAAGCGTAAAATTGGATTTATTCTTGTCTATTGTATAAAAAACACATAATATGAATGTTAAATAGTTTATTGAATATATAATATATAAATTACATTAAAATAATTCACCAAAACTGTTTTTTTTTAATTTACTATGGTAAAATGTTTTTGTTTTTATAAAAATAGTTTTTCAGAGAAAGATTTCCTTTATTTTCAAATAGTTTTTTATTTTTATATTTAATTAATTGGTCACCAAAGAATTAATTTTATATACATGTGTAAATCATATATATTCATAATTTAGTTAATCTTATCCATACCCATTATTCCAATGTTTGGGTGATAACTAACATATTAAATAATAATGTTTTAATAGTATGTCACGTTTTGTTTAAACCTGGTGTTGCATGTAATGCAAGATAAACTTGATGTTGTGTGTATTGAAAGATAAACTCATCATTGTGTGGAAAAAAATATTAAATCAGTGTTTCATGTAACAAAAAATATTTAAAATATTAATTTCAATTAAAAAAATATTTCACGAAATCTCAGGGTCTTACAAGTCACACATACTTGTGGTGAAAAAGAATACTGAGATATGTGAAGGGAATAGTGAATTGTGGCCTAGTCTAAAAATAAAATACATATTTGAAGTTACTCGGCTATACTAATGCATACTAGGAAGGTTATTTTACAAAAATAAAATCCACATTGTTTGGTTAGAGTTGTGTGAGTCAGTATAGTAAGAAGAAAAATTTAGTGACACTTGGCATGTGGTAGCGACTCATGAATGTAAATATTTATTATGGATGGTTGTGCATCTATTAAACTTGGAATGTGAAACTGAGAATCCATTGAGGATTTTTTCTGAAAATCAGTGTGTTATAACTCTTTCCAAGAACCTTATACAACACACTAGATCAAAACATATGGATATCAGGTATCATTTCATTAAATAAAGAGTGACCAATGGTAATATCAAGATAAAATACATTTCTAATCATAATTGGATTACAGATATCTTCACAAAATCCATGCCAAGAGATAGGTTCTCTGAGTTGAGGTTGAAACTCCATGTCCATCCCTCTCCTCTCACTTGAAGATATGGGGAACTGCACCCCCACATGGACATTCAATTATGTTGAAAAATGGGTAGAAATAGTGTCACGGCCTATTCTAAGTGGGAGATAATTCTTGGTAAAATGATGAGTGATTATTGACTTTTTATCTAAAGTTTTGGATAATATTGAATGGGTTGTTTTATTGTTTATAAGATTTGATACATGTATTGAGGGGGAGTTCATCTATGTTAATTGGAAAAAAATTATTGCCGATGAGGGATAGAATTATCTCAAAAACATATCTTTATCTAGTTGTGTGGTGCAAGTCATTTCTCATATGGGATAGTCTATGATGTGATTATTCTCATTTTTCTTGTGGAAATGTTCATAGAATCAGGTTTTTATTTGAAGGGTTGAGAGATGTTTCCAAAAAATAAAAATGGGGGAGATTGAAGTACCTTTGGATTTGTTGATGGGGTGATTATTGTTTTTCATTTATTATCAACATTCTTATAGAGGTTTTTGAGGGAAATGAATTTTTTGAGATGTTTTCAGGTGGTTTAAGATGATTTTAAAGTAGTTTTGTACTTATTTTTATCATTCTATAATTTTTATTGAGTTGGTTGTGTAGTTAGTTGAGTTGGCCATGCAATCGATTAAATGTATTAGAGTTGAAAAATGGAAAAGTATTTGAGTGTAAGACATTATCTTTGAGAATAAATCTTTAAAGTACTGAGATAAAACCATTAGATGGTTATAAGAATTTATTCCCAACATAATTCTTGATCGTAATAATTCTTTATAAGTATTTGAGTCTACCTTATGACTTTGATGGAACATGGACTTTGAGATGATATAGAAAAATTGAAAAGGAAAGAGTGTATGACCTTGGAAACTGAATTTAATACTTTTATCACTTAGATTATGAATCTAAAAATCAATCCTTATCGAATGTAAGACTTTTATGTCCCCATCTTAAGGCTTCAATACTTGTAGAATTTTTCAAGTGATTTTATTGGGTGAAATTGAGAGTTTCAAGACCTCATGTTTTCTGAAGAAAATAAACTCAATGATATAGAATTTGATCTTCATGGTTTAAAAAATCACATCTAAAATGTGACTCAAACTATTTCATGCAATATTTCAAAAATGGTGATTATTTTTCTTAAAATTTTTAAAGATATCAGCTAGTATAATAGTAAAGTTGTTATATTGCTTAAATACAAAGGTGCTTGTTAATAATATCTAGATATTAGACTTGGAATTTCATTGTGATGATGTTGATATCTTCCTCATACCACATAATCACTGACACTAGATTATGAAATAATTCTTACTGTGAATGAAGTTAAAAGATTCTAAGTAATTTTTGTGTTATTTTGAGATACAGTTCCACTCAGATGATGAACTGTATGAAGAAGATTAAGTTTTAGTTTATTATTGTAAGGATGAAGAAGTGTATATTTTTGGAATTCATAAATTCACTATTTGTGAATTATTATTTATCTTGGGAAATGATGGAAGATTTTATAGAACTATTTTTCATTGATCTTGTCACGAACTGAATCTAGTCGCCATCAAAATTAGCACCAAACTCGGCACCTGAAGGGCGTTCTCTATCCCTACCGGCTGGTACAAGTTCCCAGATATCATAAAATGTGAATTGTAAATGATTTTCCTGAGTTTATAAACATAAAACAACAAAAAATCCAATAAAACAAATCTGTATTTTTCAAAAAAAACATCTTTCACAAAATTCAAGAACTGAATTTCATAATTTAAAACAATGTTTAAATATCATTACAAAGGAATAAAACCAAAAATTACAACCCAAGTACCTCCACATGGAAATAGTCACCACCCTCAGGCCATCTCCACAACACCGCATCACAATGGACCGCTAAAAATCCAAACCATTGGCATAAAAGTTGTAACCAAACCTATGGAAAAAATAACCAAGTCTACTTACACCCAAGGGTGTAAGTAGGGTGTGATCTAAATCCTGGTATGATACCACCACTAAGATATTCCATGTTATAAACATTCAAATATGAAAATATTGCAAGTTTTCATAAACATAAAATGTTAGTTACAATTTCTAAAAGATGCAACTTTGAATAAAAAAAGTTTTTAGGTGGGTGATTTTAAAGAATAAACAGTTTAAAATAAAATACCAAATCTACTGAATTTTCCTACCAATCATACCATATGATGATGGTAAGCACAAAGTATCTAATGATCATAAGCAATGAGAAATAACCCCTAGGCACTAGCTTGTTGTGGGTCCCAGGTACCTCGTATCTCGGTGAAAGTAACCATCACAATATCCATTCTCGTGCACATGAGAAACTAGTAGAGATCATACTCATAACATAGTGGTCCTCCAACATCATAATCATCATATTTTAGTTAGTGTTGTCATTATCAATCTTGATACATGAAACTGAGTCCAAACCCCACGGGATCACTAGCATACTAGTACACGTCCACCCACCTAGATATCGAGGTTTCCCTCTTATAATCAAACAAGTTCAAAAATCCATGAAATATAATTTGAAAATTCAAATACTACTTCTACATCACACATTCACCAAACAACCCACATGTATATCACACAAGTCACATAATCCCCTTTTTCCATTCAAAATTATTTTGAAACCATACTCACACCAAAACATCCCACAACATGTTTCATATCTCTTTCACACTTCAGTAAATCCTTTAAAAAAATTTATAAAACATTTCCAAGATGATACAAATCACATAACAGCACACACACACATGTCACACAAATCCATTTTCACCTTAAAATCATTTTATCATCATACTCACATGAAACAGCCCACAAACGTGTTTCGCACCTTTCATGAAATTTAATAAAACACTTCCGCAATTTATAAAAAAATATAAAAATGTTTGACATATTAAATCACCTATTTACCTTTAAAAACCCATTTTAAGTGAATACAATCACCAAAACAGTACATGTACATTATTTTCCCACTTTTTTTAACTCACTAAATCATTTTCAATTTTCATAAAACAAACCCAAGGGGTATAACCATGTTTTACATCAAAAAACCATTTCAAACCCCTATTTCAAGGAAAAAATCACACCAATACCAATAAAAAACATAATTGGTAGCCCTATTAAGATTTATTAAACCACTCTCAAGTGTTATAATATCACCTCAAATAATACCACAAAAGATACAATGAAAAACACACATTTTCAAACAAATATGCAACTTTGAAATTAAACACTTAATCAACACTACAAAAAATGGTTCCCGCACCAAGAATAATGTAATAAAAAAATTCTAAAAATATAAATGAAGCAAAGCTAACTCATCTTAGGATTCTTACACATGGAACCACCTACTGAAAGTGTCGAAACCCTCAAATCTTGGTGTGAAACATCAATTGCACCACTACCGCACCTCAAGGAAGATAAATCCAACATAATACCCAAATATTTGACCAAAAAGAAACCAAATCAAACTCTAGGTACGAACCCTAGCTTCTGGACAAAAAGGTAATTTCAAGAAAAGGAAATAAACCTAAAAGATGATGGAAGATACCAAGAAGGAATTCACTTACTTGAAATATCTTGAATAAATCACCCAAAATCCACCAAAGGTTGAATATATAAGCAACCAAAACTTATAGTTAGGATCTAATGAGTCTTATTAGGTTAAGTGGGGACTGAAATGGGGGATAAAGAGTGAAAATTTAAAGGTTTATGAAATAATAAAATTGCCTTCTCAAATATGGGAGATTTGAGAAACCCTATTAAGTTTCACCCTAATCCACAATCCAAATGAGCTTCAAAGAGGATAAATAGATGATTAAAGTGAGAGTATGTTTTTTGGATTTGGTTGGGAGGTGGAATAATCTAAAAAAGTAAAAAATTAATGAGATATTGAAAAATTAAAAAAAAAATTAAAGTAGGAAATGGGCTTACAGGATAGCCCAAAATCTTAATAAAAAACTCAAATCCATCATTATTATGGATTTATATGGGGTCAAAATTGATATGGTGGTTTTAATATACTAGGTTGTTCCAATTGGGAAGTGGAATGGGTGTAAAATTTTGAAAAATTAAGGATTTATAAAAGAAACAAAATTTATTTCTAAATCAGGAAATGGGCTCGCCGTTTGGCCCAAATTTTGAAAACCAACCATTTCCAACAAAATGCATGGGAAAACCCCAAATCAAAGAAAGAATGGAAATTAAATGAAAAATACCTTTAAAAGAAGTCATGTATGTGAAAATTATCTCCACCAGAAATCTTTCCACCCTTGGAAAGCCACAGCAAGTCCTAAAGAAAAAACCAAACCCAACCAAAAGGTCGAAATGGACTCCTTTGCCAAGTTCTGCCGCAATCGAAAAGGATAAGATATCTCCAGTTGATCAATCAAGGAAGGAATACTCTCCCAATAAAAAACTTACAACACTTTCCTATAATGATCCAACACATTTTGAATTCATCCCAAACAAAACACCTCAAACACCATCTGAACAAGACTCAAACAGTTTACCCAAACGAACAACAACATCGAACAAGGTTACACTGACCTTACTTTAAATAAACCGTTGAGCGGTCTCTAATCCCAACGTTTACCCAAGGATGATTTTGGTAGTTATATCTCTCCTAATGAGACTACCTACCTCCAAGCCAAGACCAAGGACAAAACTGATTTACTGATATGGGGAGACACAAATGGTCTCCCCACCGTAAGAGACAACTTAAATTTTCCCAAGATGGAATCGGGACACTAACAGGGGGAGGCCTGAATGGAATCCCTGACATAAGGGGTATAATCTCATTATATTTTTTCAAAATAACTTACATGAGACCCATAGTGGGTCTCAACACCATAAGAACCAACCATCTAAACCGACTATCAAGGTCCAACATGAAAAGACCCCAAAACTTAAAGAGTTGGTGCAGCCGCACTATTTGTCCACACGGTTTGGGAAACCATTTGCTAACCGTGCAGAGCATTCTGTACAAAGGGGAAAATTTGCATGGTTACATGGTCCAAGTCACACAGCCATGCAGAGACCATGCGGTAGATACTGTCTCTTATCACTTGGTTCCCTAGGTTGGCGCATGGTTACTACTAACTATGTACAAACTGTACGCTTTAATCTGTCTAGCCCAAATTTCCAACTTTTCTCCAAAAACTTGAAGGAAAATAAAGGAGGAAAGTATTAACTTAGGTTACAACATGGAAATGAGGTCCTCCAACCTCTACCAGTGTAATGAAACAACTGGAACAATACGGTGACACCATAGGTTTAAACTCTTTCCATCTTTCATACTAAGGATAGAAATTTGTACAAGGGTTTGAACGACATTGGGATTTCCCCTGGTTATGTGCCAGCTTCCCTCTGGGACCTATGGATGGATCTCAAATGATTGAAGCATCTCCAGCCTCATAGTTATTCTTTGGAAACCCCCCAAATGGAATATCTCCTTTCAGTTCCATGAAAACTCTACCCTAATCACATATTGTTCACCAAGTCATAACATATTCCAAACTCACTTTACCCCAACCCAACATTTCACTGAAACAAGTGCTTAGAAGATGCACACACATCACCCCTTATTTCTTCAGATGAGAAACTAAATGAGGAAAGGATATATGGAAACAAATTCCTCTAAACAAAGGATGTCAAGATTTCCTGAAAGGAGACACACTTCTGACAAAACAAAGACTCCCAAAGGATTGTACAACTTCACCTTTACATTCAAATGAGCACATGACATCACAAGGCATCACCGAACATGACCATTATGACTGATAGAAACAATACATGGAAATGGACCCTATGGAAAGTCCCCAAACAACTCACAATTTCAGAAATTGGACATAACAGCCTCTCATAACCAAATTTCTTACACTTTTGGTTTAACATGAACCCCTGCTTCAAAGAGACTAAAAATAAACCAGAGGCCCTCTTAGACACCATCCACACTAAGAACCCTAGACTAATTTTACCTTCAACGAATCAGGTAACTTAAGAAACTAAGGTCTCTTTCAACCCTCCACAAGAAGTCTCCCACTACAAGAGGATTCTAAAATCCAAGAAAGGAAATGGTGTAGACTCAATCTCTAAATATTGAGAAAATGATTACTTATATTGATCAACTGGAGGATCTTCCAATGGCGATACAAACTGGGTTTCACTTCAGTTGTGCACTAACCCTTAATGGGGGCATACCTTATCTAATGAGAGAACCCAAGGACCCAACCAAACTAATCCATTGGTCAAAATGTGCCACAAACTAGAACCGAAAACATGAGGGGAAATATAGGCTTCCTGAACTTTTCTCAGAAGAGACCACTAACCATCCCTTTAACCCAACTTACCAAAGAAACAAAAACCCAAACAGCATTCAAACAAGAGGAGTTCTTGGACTCAAAACATCCCATAATAACAAAATTTCCAAAAACATGTAATACACACCAACCCAAACCAATTATCAAGACATAAAGTTTTTATTTAAAATCATATCTTTGAAAATAAATGGTTTTGCGGTTAGCATACCCACCAATGGTACCCCATGGGCCTCACACATGCATGTTTCCATGCCACACTTCTACCCTTCTCATATCCATCACAACACTCATCCATCCATTCCATTAACCATCCATCATCCCATATAACCCCATGCATGTGGTTTCCCATGGAAATAGAAAAGGTTAAAACAAAAAATCATTCCACTTTTTAGAACCAAAACATTCAAATGACACTTCCTTTTTCTCAAACATTCTAACCACAAAATCAAACCCAATTTATAGCTTACAAAACTTTTCAAAAAGTCAAAATCATTCAAATGAAAACTCACTTTCAATCTATTCACATCAATTTCAAAACATCTCGACCCCTTTAAAAACACTCCCAGTTTTATGAAAACTCTATTTTATAAACCCCCATTCCTTTGAAAACACATCTCTTCTTATTTAAAACAAAATTCCAATGATTCATAATGATTTTTGAATTCTCACAAGTTACAAAATAAAAATCCACTTCTAACTCCCCACAAAAATTCAAACACACTTTATTCCATTCAAACACTTTTTCAATAATTAATAAAGTTCCATTTGAAATGGATTTTAAAACTCCACTTTGACGTAATTTATACTTTCAAAAGAGTTTAAATACACTATTTACCATTTCAAAACAATTCTAAAAATTTGGTTCCACCATTTCAAAAATCAAACCATTCCCTATTTATTAGAAAATCATTTCACAAAAACATTATTATTCTTAAAACCAAGTCATTTTTTATTTAAAACAAAACTTCCAAGATTCCAAAACTAAAGGATACAAGACAATGCAAGAGGAAACTAGTTTTTGTGGGTGAATTGGACATATGGTTGGCAGCCATATATAAGCCATACATTAATCACTTAACCATCACAAAGAGTATTCTAGGGAAATATCCCAGCTCCACATGGCTTTCCAGGCCCTGCAAGCTCACTGAGACCATTAAGCCAACTCTCTTTTCATTTCTCTTAATCATCATCAAACCAAGAAAACCAAAGGACTCAGATAAAATCTAACTTCACCTGGTGACTTGAATCATGACACAAGTTATGTTGTCTAGGAACACTACCCATAACCATAATGTCAATTCCCAACAATCCTAGATCCATACTATCCTGACTCTTCCCTAAATAACATGACCTAAAGAGTGAACCTGAACCTCCCTTTGATACCATTTTGTCACGAACCAAATCTGGTCTCCATAAAAATTGCACCAAACCTGGCCCATGGAAAGACTCAAAGGGTGTTCCCAATCCCCACAGTCTGGAACAAGTTCCCGGGTATCATAAAATGAGAATTGGGATTTATTTACCCGAGTTTATAAACATACAATGACAAACAAATCCAATAAAACAAATCTGAATTTTTCAAACAAAACCATCTTTTACAAAATTTCATAACTGAATTACATAATTTAAAAACAATGTTTAGAGACCATTAAAAATGAATAAAACCAAAAATTACATCCCAAGAACCTTCACATGGCAAGAGGCCCCACCCTTAAGCCATCTCCACAACACTGCATCATGATGGACCACTAAAAACCCAAACCATTGGCACAAAAGTTGTACCCAAACCTGTGGAAAAAACAACCAAGTCTACTTACACTCAATGGTGTAAGTATGGTGTGAGACAAATCCCAGTAGGATACCACCACTAAGATATTTCATGTGATAAACATTCAAAGACTAAAAGCATGCAATTTTTTATAAACATGAAATGCTAGTTACAATTTCTAAAAGATGCTACTTTAAATAAAAACAGTTTTCAAGTGGGCTATTTAAAAAAATCAACACTTTTAAATAAAATATCAAAGCTACTTAATTTTCCATCCAATAATACTGTATTCCGATAGTAAGTAAAATGTATCTAATGAGAACAAGCAATGGGAAGTAACCCCTAGGCACTAGCTCATTGTGGGTCCCAAGTACCTCGTATCTCGGCAAAAGTAACCATCATAATATTCGTTCTCATGCACATGAGACACTAGTAGGGATCATACCCATAACCTATTGCTCCCCCAAAATCATTATTATCATCATAGTTTAGTTATTTTTTTCATCATCAATCTTGATATGTGAAACTGAGGACAAACCCCACGGGATCACTAGCATACTAGTACACGTCTACCCACCTAGATACCTAGGTTTTCCTCTTGTGATAAAACAAGTTCAACAAGACATGAAATATAATTTTCACAGAAAAATACCACTTCCACATCATAAATTCACCAAATATCCCACATGTATATCACACAAGTCATATAATCCCCTTTTTCATTCAAAATTATTTTAAAACCATACTCACACCAAAACATCCCACAACATGTTTCATATCTCTTTCACACTTTAGTAAATACTTTAAACATTTTTATAAAAAATTTACAATATTATACACATCACATAACATCCCACACACAAATTTCACACAAATACCTTTTCACCTTAAAATCATTTTATCATCATACTCACACAAAACAGCCCACAAACGTGTTTCACGCCTTTCGTGAAATTTAATAAAACACTTCAAAAATTTATAAAACATTATAAAAATGTTTGGAATTTTAAATAACCTATTTACCTTTCAAAAAAACAATTTAAGTTAATATAATCACCAAAACAATACATGTACATAATTTCCCCACTTTGTTTAACTCACTAAATCATTTTCAATTTTCATAAAACAAGCCCAATGGGTATAACCATATTTTGCATCAAAAACCCATTTTGAAACCCTCTTTCAAGGAAAAAATTACACCAATACCAATCCAAAACATAATTATAATCCCTATCAACATTTATTAAACCACTCTCAAGTGCTATAAAATTACCTCAAATAATACCACAAAAGATAGACATGAAAAACACATATTTTCAAACAAATATGAAACTTTGAAATTAAACTCATAATAAAAACTACCAAAAATGGTTCCCACACCAATAATAATGTAATAAAAACATTCTAAAAATATAAATGAAGCAAAGATAACTCATCTTAGGATTCTTACACATGGAACCACCTACTGAAAGTGTCGAAACCCTCAAATCTTGGTGCAAAACATCAAATACACCACCACCACACCTCAAGGAAGATAAATTCAACCTAAAACCCAAATATTTGACCAAAAAGAAACCAAATCAAACCCTATTTATGAGCCCTATCTTCTATAAAAAAATGAAACTTCAAGAAAAGGAAAGAAAACCAAAAAATTATGGAAGATACCAAGTAGGAATCCACTTACTTGAAAGATCTTGAATAAATCACCCAAAATCCACGAAAGTTTGAATATCCTAGAAACTAAAACTGATATTTAGGCTCTAATGAGACTGATTAGGTTATGTGGGGACTTAAATGGGGGATAAAGAGTAAAAATTGAAAGTTTTATTAAAGAATCAAATTACCTTCTCAAATTTGGACGATTTGAGAAACCCTGAGAAGTTTTGCCCTAATCCACGATCCAAATGAGCTCCAAAGTGGAGAAATAGATAATGAGGGTGAGCCTTGGGTTTTTGTATTTTGTTGGGAGGTGAAATAACTAAAAAACAGTAAAAAATGAATGAGATGTTGAAAATTTAAAAAAATAATTTCAAGTGTGAAATGGGCTTATGGGCTGGCCCAAAACCTTAATAAAAACCCCAAATCCATGCAGTTACTAAAAGTAAAGAATATTCATGAGATCATGGTGTGTGTTTTCTATCCTAACTGATTAAGGAAATAAAGGGGATCATGTTTTATTATTCCATTGAAATTATTTTAGAATACTTAGATGGAAAAAATTACTTTAATTAAATTAATTTCATTAATTATGAGTAGATATAATATATATGTTTTCAAATAAATAGAGATATTATTATGTATCAAAGAAGAGAAGTTAGAATAAAAACATAGTGTGAGAAAAAGATAGGATCTAAAGATGGGGCTATGTGATCATTATCTTCATCTAGTGGAGAAATAGAATTCAGTGAGACTGACTGAGATTGAGAAGAAGTTCTATATTATATTTATATGAATTGATCTTCTAATATTAAATACTTCTGAAAGATCATTGAGGGAGATATAATTTTATTATTCTTGAATCAACCAAAATTTCTAGAAGATATATCTCATCTTGGCTACATATTTTGTATGAAGTCGGTGTGAAACTGCATTGGCCAATGTAACTCTAGATAGGCATAGTAAGAATTTATTCCATCACTATAATATTGTAATTAGTTATTCTTATAGTGAAGAATCTATGTTTGGGGGAGAAACTAATAATATAAAGGAATAGGTTACCCATGAAGGTCCCAAACCTTATAAAAATCCTTATATTCATTGTCTCTTTATCTTCTGTATACACATGTGGGGTTGAGACTCTACTTGAGTGAATCAAATATTAACAAGTTTCAGGTGTTGAATTATTTAAAAATATATTATACAAAAATTGGTATCCAATGATTCATCCCCCACCCCCATATCATTGAAGTAATCCAATCTTATTCACTTCTGCTATCATGTTTTGGACACATATAATGAATCCATTTCTTCCATCATCATTAACTCCCAATATCTCAAGTCACAAATACTTGTCCCCTCTTCCAATCTTTTAGGTTATCCACCATATATAATAAACAAGAATTACACTTCACTTTTGAGCCTCTGTACTGGGTGCCTAGCCATGGTAGATCTCCACAACTGAACATGTGGCTCTAATACTTCCAGAACCACTACTTTTAAAACTTCACCTTTTGGAGATCTACCCTAAGATTCCACAGTCCTTGAAATTTATATTATATATGGACTTGTTGATACCAATAGAATCATACTTCTATCCAAAGTATTCTATAGATACTCTGGTATCTCCATAACTACCATACTCTCTAAACTAACTGGAACTTCCAAACTTCCATCCAGATAAACTTTGGCATGAAAAAATTATTTACTCTCAACTGGATATTCTATAAAATTATAATCCTTCTATAGGATTCTATCATTTAAGGTAATAGTTTACCTTCTAGATACCTTTCATTAGTTGTTATCCCAAAGTCAAAATTTAAATACTTTTTCACCGTAATGAATAAAGAAACAAACCTAGGACTTTAACTCTAGATTTTCCCTCTCATTAGAATCGATTTGAACATAGGTGGCACTTCCAAATAATTTCATGTGGGATGTATCCATTTTCATTCCAGACTATAGTTACTCCTGAATTTTATGTCCTAGAATATTAAAATAAATTTTATTCACAATATTGGTCACACGATTTATAACTTCCACTCAAAAATCCTTGGGGAAACCATCATGTAACCTCATGATTCTCACCCTCTCAATCAATGTCTAATTCATCCAATCTATGAAACCATTATACTCTAGTGTTCCTCATAAAATCTTCTTAAACTGTATGAATTTATACTATTATAATATCTAAAACTGTCCACTTCTATATTCTCCCCCATTATCAAACCTCAAACATTTATACTAACATCCAGCCTCCTTTTCCACCACAGCTCTCTATCTGATGAAGGTTCTAAAAATATAAAACTTGTGCTCTAGAAATAACACCCACACTTTCTATTTCAAATCATTGATTAAGGTAATATATTATAGTAATCCTCTATAATAATGAAACAAGGTTATTCCCCATACATCGGTTTGAACCAAATCTAACTTTTGATTATTCAGTGTCTTAAATTTTATATTAAAGGATACATGCAGCTACTTCCAAAGGATAAAATCCATGCATGTTACATACTCCATGCATCCAAGTTTTAGTATGCCTTTTGCAGCTATAAATTACATTCCCTTATCATCCATGTGATCGAGACAATATTTCAATAACCTCATTGATCTAGAAGTTATTTCTCCAACATTCATTTCTCCTTATGAATGCCAAGTTAGATACAATGTCTCATCCTTCACACATTTGGCCACCACCATGGAACCTTGTGTGACTTTCCACATTCCATCCATATAATCTAGTTATCCTAATAATATTATATTATTCTGTAACCCCGGTATGTGTTGAACACCTTGAAACTTTAGTAACCATCCATTTGTTGTTTTAATAGAAACATTGCCCTTTCCCTCAATCTCGATAGTTTCTTTATCTACAAGGTGAACCCTATTGAATATTCTAGAAACAAAGTTTCTCATGCTCCCTCTCTCAGATATAGAGTGAAAAGAATCCATATATTTGATTATTTATAACTCAAGTGGACCGGTGACACTCAACACCATACTATTCTTTTCTTCTAAAACAGGATTTGCATATGAAATTCTAGAAGAATTCCTTATAAAGTTAAACCTTTTCTACCTACAGTATTTTTTCACAAGACCTATTTTCCTATAATTCCATCATATAGTCCCATGCATATCCAAATTACCTTTACTCCTCTATCTTTTCTCTTTACCCTTATTCTCACTTTTTTAAGAAACAAAATACCCTTTACCTTTTGCACTAAAATATTTTTTGGTAGAATCCTAGATCTCCTCCCTTTGAATTTCTATATTTAGAATCAGATCATGAATATCTATAAACTATATGTTGGACTTACCACTATAATTTATCACCATTTTGAAAATTGCATCCCCTGATTTTAGAAGCAATGATAGAATGATTAGTTCCCACACTACCTAGCAAATTTTATACCCATCGATCCTAGTGGACTTAAAATCACATTAAAATCATTATCATGATCTTCCACCAACTTTACTTCTGATATTTTTGTTTTGAAAAGTTTCTATATTAGAAACACTTTGTTCATAGTGGTTGTCTTCTCATGCATATTTTCATGTGTAGTCATCAACTCGGTAGTGGTATTCACTTTTTGGATATTGAAGGCCACATTCTAGGTCAACATCATTTCCCATTCTTCCTTTGACATTTATTATGATTTGAATCTATTCAATGGAACCTTAATATCTCTCTATAATAGATAGTATTCAATATGAATCCCCTAAAATCTAAAATTTATTTCGTTAAATTTATCAATATAGATCATAACCTCTTCCAATTCCATACTTCTAGAAACAATGAACTCCTATTGAATCTGAAAAACATAAAAGTGATTAATAAATACTTACCATAATTCACCTATAAGTCCAAGAATATAATGATGTTCTACACCAATCACTAAACTCCTAAATAAGGTATGACTACCAAAATATCTACAATAGAGTTCTGATACCACTTTTTGTTCTAGAACCCTCAATTTCAAGAGTTATACCCTAGAATCTTCAACTATATAATAAAGGATCAGAATATCCAAATTAGATACTTAATACCCCCAGCCTGGTTCTCCCTCATAGGACCAAGTCATGTTGTTGTTAGACCTAAAGTACACCTCCATGTATGCCAGAGGTTGTCATCTAGTAGCGAGAGTGTAAGGAACGTAGTGGAGAGACTATACTCTCAAGAATAGACTAGTAAAAATAGTGTAAATAATATGAATAAAAATATTCAATCCATATAGTATAAAGGAAAAAATATAGAAAATCAAATAATAATAGATATCATGTAATGAGAGGTTGATTGTAACTAAATGGTGTGCTAAAGTTCATACAAGTAAAAGACTAATTAGTCTCTACAAATAGGACTCCAAAATCCTAGGTCCCAAATCCCATGTTGGTCCCATCTCCAAGATCCAACCCATCCAACAAGTAATCAATCAATGAAAATCCCCTTTCCCTTTTCTATACCTATATCCATGAAAACTTCTTAGGTACTAAATGGAACCTAAACGAGGTGGGAGTATAACTCAGTAAGCCAACACCCATGGTGTCTAATCATATCCCGCCTATATAACCAATGAATGAAATAGTACAAAAAACATAACATTAATTCATAAATTAATTATTAGTATCAAATAAACCTTCCAACAACCAACCTCTGGGGTGGCACTTAGATTAGCCTAACCTACATCAGCTCGATGTCAATAATTCTCTGAGCATGTTGTGAAAATATTCCAACCATAATCATACTCATCACCTTGGATCCACATTCGGGCATCCCTAAAGTGTCAAAAACCTTCCATAATAGAGTTTCACATTTGGACACAATACCTATAAGCATTTTAGTATAGCCGGGTACAATCCCTATAAGCATTTCATCAATCCAGGCACAATCCCTATAAGAATTATAGCAATCCTAACACAAGACCTATAAGCACTACAAAAATCCAAGAACAATGCATATAATAATTATAGTAATATAAGCACAAGACCTATAATAATTATAGAAATTTTGAGTTATATCAAGTTAAAAGGTAAGATGCCAATAAAACAAATCGCATGGCCAAGCACCAACCATATCAAACATGTCATCACATGTCCCATTGATTAAAAATCCCATTGTTATTTAGAAATAATTTATTAGATTATGCCAAGATATTAATTGTAATTTTATGGTAATTTCATGGTAATCCAATTCCCATGTTAATCAATACCAATTCATCATAATTTCAAAGGTATAAACACCCCTCGGGTGGACACAAGTTCAATATCAATGAAAACATACCCAACGTGATTTGTGGAAGGTCTAGGTATATGAATTTATTAAAAAAAAGTGGGTTAAAATTTATTTTAAATCACACAAATATTTTATCAACACATTTTTATGT
Organism: Viscum album; assembly: GCA_963277665.1. Taxonomy (NCBI): domain Eukaryota; kingdom Viridiplantae; phylum Streptophyta; class Magnoliopsida; order Santalales; family Viscaceae; genus Viscum; species Viscum album. The sequence continues at coordinate 1,106,637,949 of OY728137.1, forward strand.
GTTGCACGTACTAGTTAAACCAATCAAGTTGTAGGGAGATGACTTAGAACACATACCTCAAAAGAAAAAAACACAAAGGAATTTCTCAATAACCAATGTAGAATTGGGTTCCTCTTTCCTTCCCTTTAATGAAAACAAAGAAACTCCATCAACACAAGACATCATATCTATATTGGGTTTGGTGGTCTCAAACTAGGTTTCACTCCAAAGAAAAACTAATGGATCAAGATAGAGAAGAAGGGTCAAGGGACTTACCTTCAATATCTAGGTCTCAAAACACCAAGATCCAATGAAAACTATTTTTTCATTGAAGGGAAAACCCAAAATTTTCTATGGGAGTTCTGGATAATAAGAGAAAAGGGAGAGTGATAAATTAAAGAAACTTGAAGTGTGAGGGTTAAAATAATTTACTGGATACACCCCATTCACGGTGTGAATATAAGATTCACATTGTGAATATTTAGTTTTCCATATACGTAGAAAAACCCTTCCCCTCAGATTTAAAACCCAAGAAAAAAATTTCACATTGTGGAGTACACATCATGCCTTATATGAATTTCATGGGGTCCACCCAAAACCATTCATGCCTTGCATGAATTTCATGGGGCCTACTCAGAACAATTCATGTTGTAAAATGAGAATTCACGATGTGAATTAGTTCCTATAGCTAGGCTTCATATCCCCTATCTTTTTTCTTCTAAAAAGGTAAACCAACCAGAAAAAAGGGATCAATTACAAAGGACTATAAAAAATTAATCAAACCCAATAGAGTTTAGTGAATGATTTAAAGAGGAACATACCTATAAAAATATGGGATCTTATAACCTCTCCACTGTATAACAGTTTGTGCCCGAGCTGTGATCAAAATAATTATTGTGGGGTTTCGGTGAAAAATTATGGCCATTATACTTGCATATCATACTCCCTTTCCTGGGTCTCCACTTTCACATGTCCATGCTTCCACTAAACTTGTACTAGAGGCGTTGTCTTCCCTCATATATTCTTCTCACTACGATAGATGATAAGGATTGGATTCTCTTGAAAAGATACATCAACATCTAGATCAACGTCTTAAAAAATATATATCATGAGAAACATCAGGATGATATCTCTAAAGTTGTGACATATAAAACAAATCATGCATGGTGATGTATCATTATAGAAGGGTCAAATGGTGTGCCACTTGATTGACCCTCTCTACTATCTTAAATAGCCTAAAAAACATGGTCACTAACTTACCATGCTTCCTAATACGACATTTACCCAACCTAGGTGACACCCAAAGAAAACCCTGATGACCAACCTCAAACTCTAGAGGTCATATCTAATGGTTAACATATGATTTTTTCCATATCTTCATGGTTTTAAACTACTCTCTGATCAATTTGACTTTCTTATATGTCTTGTGCACAAGACTAGGTCTAACCAGTACTAAATAACCTACCTCTAACCAAAAAAGAGGAGACCAGCATGGAATTCCATAAAAATTATTTAAAGTATACATTTGGATCAATTCCTATAATATTTTATTATAAGAAAACTCCACAAGTTCCAAGATACTACTTCCAAGAACCACTGAAATCCAAAACAAAGGCTCATGAAATATCCTCTAGAATCTGAATCATCTGTTCAAAATGGTTTTCAGTATGAGGATGATAGGTTGTACTCAAAAGGACCTATGATCCCATAACCTTCTGAATTCCATGCCAAAAATGGGATGTGAAATGGGTATCATGATCAAAAACAATACTCCTTAGAACACCATGTAATTGAACTATATCCCGCATATAAAGTCCACCCAAATCATTGACAGTGAAATTATACCTAATAGGTAAGAAGTGGGATACTTTCTTTAGTCAATCCAATATCACCCATATTGCATCATTCTTGTGAGGTGTTTTGGTTAATTCTATCACAAACTCAATAGTGACATTATCCCACTTCCATTTTGGAATGGTAAGAGGGTGCAACAACCTAGTAGGTCTATGATGCTTGACCTTCACCTATTAATATGTGAAGCATATCACCACAAAGACTAATATCTACCTCTTAATCTATGGACACCAATATTGACTATGGAGATCATGATACAACTTTGTTAAAATAGGATGTACTACCCATCTAGAATCATGAAACTTCCTCATTATCCCCTCATATAATCTCATAAGAACCCATACACAACCATGGATAATAAAAATATCGATGCTACCAAGAGACCATCATGATGATGTCTCCCTACCAAATAAGTTGTTTGTTAGAGCTAATCCCTTCGAATCAGACATATCCTTCCTCCTAGTACGGTCCAAAATCATTAGAATAACTAGTTTTGATGTCAAATTCACTCTATCTTGATACTCTTGAACATCCAAATGCATGTCTACAAAGAGTTCCATCATCCACCACTCATCACAAGACTCTTGTACTATCTTTGCTAGTGTATTCCAACTCAAGGTATTGGAAATGATGTTTTCCTTTCCTAAAGTGTATGCTAGCTCAAATTCAAAGGACTATAGATACTCGACCCACCTCCTCTACCAAAGGTTCAGGTCCCACTAAGAACAGATGTACTTGAGGCTCTTATGGTCCATGTAAACCACAAACATCTCATCCAAGAGATAGTTTCACTAGAATCTCAAGGAGTGTACCACCACATACAACTCCATATTATGAGTAATATAATTTATCTCATGTGGTCTCAACTACTTGGATCCATAAGAAACCACTCAATCCTCCTGCATCAGAACTACTTTGATTCCAACTTTGGATACATCATGGTACATGGTATATTTCTTTCCCAGAATGGGTAAGGTTAGGATTGGTGGTTAGGTAATCCTACTCATAAGCTCCTAGAAATCCATCTTTCATGCATATAACCAAAGAAAATTCACCCCTTTATTTTCCATCCTAGACATCAGCACTTCCAAAGGATAGAAGTTGTGGATAAAACATCAATAATAGACTACTAGACCCAAGAATCTTTGAATCTCAAAGACAATCTTGGGCCACTACCTACCAAGATACCATGACTATAACCTTCTCGGGTTCCACTGAAACTCCAAACTCTGAGATAACATGACCCAAGAAGTTCACTCTATCAATCTAGAAATTGCATTTCAGTATATTTGTGTAAAGTTGATACTCTCTCGATGTACTCAGGATGATGTCAAGATATTGGGCATGATTGTCTATAGACTAAGAGTACACCAATATGTCTTTGATGGAGACCACCAAAAAATAATACATGAATGGATGGAATATATGATTTATTAGGGACATGAATATCACTAGTGTGTTTGTAAAACTGAAAGACATTACCATGAACTTGTACAGGGTGTATCTAATCATAAAAGAAGTCTAGGGTATGTTTGATGATCTCACCCTCAACTGATGGTACTCTGGACTCAATTCTATCTTAGAAAAAATTCAAGCACCTCTCAGTTGATCAAAGATATCATTGATTCATGGAAGGGTATATCTATTCTTTATTATCATCAAGTTCAATCTCCGATAATCCACATACAAGTGAAAAGTCTCATAATCATTCTTGGAAAAAGGTATGGAGAATCCCATAATGAGGTAATATTCCATATGAATCCCTTTTCATCTAGATATTCCAACTTTATTTTCAAATCACAAAGATCCACTGGTGTCATCCTGTAAGGCGGGATAGAAACTGGCTCAGCTCCCGTTGTCAACTTGATAGTGAACTCAATCTCCTGCTCGGGTGGTAAGTTATATAACTCTTCAAGAAAGAAATCTTGAAAATGGTTTAATATTGGAGGAAAATTATTCTATTGTAACTCACCATCATCCAGAACAATTCTCGCCAATTGGTTCATGAGACAATTTATTCTTCATTGAATTGGTATTATATAACCAATATGGAGATCTCACTCTCCTTGATGGATATAAATTCCCCCTTCTAAAGATGAAAAGGTAAATCTCTTCTAATAATAGTCAATATGAAACTGGTATAGAACTAGACAATCCATATTCATAATCAAATCTAAACCTATCATTTCTAGAAAAAATAGGTCCCAAAAGAAATAGAACCCACACACTTCAAGTGAACACTTATTATAATGTACGATGCCCTCTAACCGCACTCCCAACAGCATCTCTATGGTCATAACATTATCCAATATCTCCAAAACTAACCCCAATACATTGAAAAATTAAGTATATGTAAAGTAATGTGATGATCCTATATCAAACAAAATGAATAAAAGGGTAGATGACATGAGAATCATACCTCTAACTATAGAAGGTCCCACATCCAGACCGATCGAAGTAGATTGCATAGCATGCATCTAACTCACCCCTCTTCCCAGGGCTCCAGTCTGACTTCCATGTGTTTCTCCCTCTATCTAGTATTTTTTCTTTTGTATCAGGTTACCATATTACCTACCTTTTTCTAATCATCTGGTGGAACTCCAACAACCAGTCTATTGAGGGGTTGCTGAGTCCTTCCCAAACTTCAGGTGCTTGTCCTGATCCCCTACCAATACCCTGATATTTCATGCCCCTACAAAACCTCTATATATGAATCATAATGTCATAATCATGTCACTATACAACAAGGTAATAACATTGTGAGTGCTTTTTTCCAACCCTTCCACACTAAAATCATTTCACCTAGCCACAGTCCTATGATAGCTTCCCACTGCCCTGGGTACTTTAACCACCACTTCCCTATCGGTAACTATCGTAGTAGTGATTTTTACCACTAGAAAATAGATCCCTAATTGACTTTCTAAGACTATATGACCACCACTCAGTATCCCTTGAGTTACCTCCATGATGAGAGCTTGATTCATCATGTCCAAAATGTTTCTCAAGTGAAATACATTCACCTATGGATTTATCTCATAGTGAATCCCATCCTAGAAATGCCTCACCCCAAAGGTCTCATTAGATACCAAGGACAGAGTAAAACACTATAGGTTGGTGAAGCATCCATCATAGTCCATCACTAACATACTCCCCTATGTCGGGTGCATGAACTCCAAAGCCCTCTCATCCATCAATATCTCTAGATATAAGTGTCTCAGGAACTTCACCTCAAACTCCTTCCAGGTTAGGTCCTCTTACTACCCATATTTCTCTAGTATGTCCCATCAGCACTTAGTTGGTACTCATATTATATAGGCAATAAGCTTTAACCTATTGTATGTTGGTGTCTCGAGATACTTAAAGATCGTTTGGAAGGACTAAATTTAGAACATGACTGCATAGGTGCCTCCCTCCATAGTGAATGGGGGTGGATGATACAGTTGAAACTCTACCGTCATCTCAAACATCGAATGCACAGTATGAGAAGTATCCCTCTCCATGGATCACATGACCCACAGGAAGATGTCCTAAATATTCTTGTCCATTTAATTCCCCATATCCATAGGAAGTTCTGACTTATCTATACTAGGAGTATATTGATTTCCACTCTCCTAATGATCAAATAAAATATGGTGTGGAGGAATTCTCTCTATAAGGTTCAACACATTCCTTAGGACACATGATGCATAATATGTCAACCTCAAAAGGTTGTAATAATAATAAATAACCACTGGCTCATGGTTACTACATACTTGGCTTAATGAGTGAATTTGAATATCATAAAAGTTCTCATTTATTCCTTTTTATTGAATAAATTAAGTGATCACATTTCACAAAATAGGCAGTTGGATATATCACATGTATAATTCATGTCAAAATATATCCCTATGTTCCTATCATGATTCATGCATACTCATCTCCTGTCATGTTGGCTCATGAGTAAAACTTCAATAAATAGTATCATCACACAATAAGTGAATCATCCAAGGTGAATTAACATCAAAATTATAACAAGAGAATAACATGAACAGAAATCCCATCCCTGGGCACTTGAGTTTTCCCCTACACATGGGTTAGCTACTCCCATGCATTATCTCGTTACCAAGATCCAACACATCTTAGTATTATTTATACCTTTCCCAAATAGTAAATTAATATAAAAGTTATGGGCTCTAATATCACTTTGTAATGTCCCCAACCCAGTTCCCCCTTACACGATCGAGTTGGGTTGTTACTGGACCTCAGGCGTGCCTCCCTGTATGTTAGAGGCCTTTGAATAGCATTGAAGGTGTAAGAAACATAGTGGGGACACTATACCTTTAGGAATATAATAGAAAAAATAGTAGAAATGATATGAATAAAAATATACAATCTAAACAGGATAAGGGGAAAATCGAACAAATCAAATAATAATAGATACCATGTAATGACTGTTGGAGTTGGTGGCCTAGAACCAACTACTTTGTACTTTATTAATTAATAAATACCATATCACATCTTGATTGTTCTTCTGTGTGACAATGCATGTGATAATGTCTTAAGGATAGCTGTTTCACCAAAGGGTCATAGTGGATCCCTATTATGATGAGAAACCAGAAGTTCCATAACACTATTATTGAATATATGTTCTATGGTCGGATGATGTTATTTGAGGGACACAAATAATACAGGCCATTAGGGGTGAGGACTCATAAAACTTTGAGGCACCTTTTCATGGTGTGTTCCCTTGGTAATATCTAGGAGGATATTATGAGAACGATACCCACCATTAGAAAATATATATTTCATAGAGTCATTGGATGTTTCTATATATAGACATGTGTATTGGTCCTTAGACTTTAAGATTATTCTTAATGGGTATTACAACTTGTGCACTTAGATGTATTAACGAAATTTGTGATGACATTCTATTCATAGCGAGGTAGGATATGTTGGGTGGATGTTCCCACTTGGCTTTTTATCATTAGCAATGATCAATCCGGGATCAATACGACGATAAACGCCAGTCTCCACAGATCGATTCACAGAAATAGACAAAGAAGAAGAAAGGTCCCAGAACCACAAAAGCGGATCGTCACAGGTTGATTATAATTAATTTAATTAATTAACAAGAAGTACCTTTTGGGTGTTCTTTCTTCGTAGATATTCTTGATCACGTTCCTATGTGATTCGTTGTTGCGTCGCAGAAGCCAAGTGTAGACTTCCTCTAGCGGTGATCCACATGTGCACCTCGTATCTCTGGATGTTGCCAAAGGAGTCTCCGAGTGATAGCGTATAGAAACCTTTGCTTGTGTTTTCCACCTTAGATCATCTTGATCCTATGGAAGAGGATATCTCTCGGTCTTGAGAGCGTTCTTGGAGGAAGTGGTTCTTTTAGCCTTGAAATAATTCTCTAGAATTGTTGTGCACAATGATTCTTAGGAAAATATTTGGGGTTGTGAGGATATTTATAATCGGGTTTGAGTTTGTAGAGTTATGACAATAAATAAATGCATTACGTATTTTATTTATTTCATTAACTCTTTTGAAAACCCCATGTTGAATCATTAGTTCCTTGACTTGCGCCCACACTGATTATAATAAATATCATTTAATAAAACGATATTTCCTCAAAATCCCGACTGGAAAAACTACACTGCGTGTAATCATAAATACATGGAGTGTACTTGTTTTTCATTAAAAACTACATGGCGTGTAATCATTAATACACAGCGTGTACTTTTTTTCAAAATAAAAACTACACAGCGTGTAATCGTTAATACACGGTGTGTACTTATTTTCATTTTATTCTTCCTCCAACATTAAAATGATTTAGGATTCCATGAATAATTATTAAACCAAATATGAGAATAATATTTATTCTACTTGAGATACTTGGATACACTTAGTATGTGGCCCTCTAGGCCTCCTTCTCATTGGCATTAGGCGGGCTTGCCTAAAGTCCAAGATTACTGTCTAGCAATGGGTCAAGGCACCCAAGAGAAAGAATTTGATGTCGCGTTGACGTGTCACCTCATACAAAAGCTTACTATGTAATTTAATCCATTTGTCTCAATATCTCATCAAGAAGGTTTCATGGAAATGTCATAAACCTATATTCTTGATCTATCATTCTTTGACTTCTAGAAATAAACTCATCATGATACCATGGCCATGGAATTTGTGCGACAGTTCTATTTCAATCAAAGGGCCCAAGATATCTACTTCCATAAATATGGAAGGGACAAATCCTTCCTCTACTTATCCATTAACAACATGTCATTCGTGACACACCCAACGTACCCTACTTCCCGCCAACTCTCTTCATGACGGTTTTCGTCAGCAAATCTAAGTGTGCGAGTCATGACATGAGTTAATGATAATCTTCCCGTCCAAGGACCATTACACATGCTCGTAGATAGAAATGTCTGATGACACCAAGACATGCGGAATTACTACTGGTGGGTCTGTTCTCATAATCTCCCATCTTAGAGATTACCAAGTGCAAACTCCATGAGAGAGAGTCTCGTCTTCTTACAAGTACTCGCACATGATGGTCTGTATACTATGTGTCCTATCATAGTATGTCATCCAACCGTAGAACTTTATTTAAGAATATTGTTATAGCGTTTCAAGGTTCTCATCATAGCAGGGATCTGTCATGACCTTATTAATGAAACAAATATTCCAAGACATTATTATATTATAGTCATAAAGAACAATGAACAATATATAATAAGAGCACATTCATGTAATCAAAGTACAAAACAGTTGGTTCTCAGGACACCAACCCTTAAAAACTCCCACTTGGACTAGAGCCAACTGCCTACAACTTTTAGTCTGTTAGACCTCACATGATGATCATGTTTATGTTGATTCAAGGATTTAGTCAAGGGGTCCTCCATGTTGTCTTTCGTGGAAATACTGCTCACTGCAACTTCATCTCTCTGAGAAAAATCCCTCAAGAGATGATACTTCCTAAGTATGTGCTTTTTCCGCTGATGTGACCTTGGATCTTTTGCAAGTGCCACCACTGCAGTATTATCACAATAGAGTGTGATAGGATCTTTACTATTAGGTACTACATCCAACTCTTGGATGAATCTTCACATCCATACTGCTTCTTTAGCTGCCTCAGAAGCTACGATATACTCGGACTCTGCTGTAGAATCTTCCACCACACTTTGCTTTGAGCTCTTCCAGCTCACTGCACCTCCATTCAAATTGAAGATGTATCCAGTCTACGACTTCATGTCATCTTGATCAGTCTGGACACTAGCATCTACATGTCCTCTGATGACTAGTTCCTTATCTCCTCCATAAACCAGGAACATATCCTTAGTATGCCTCAGATACTTAAGGATAGTCTTGACTGCCATCCAATGGTAGTCTCATGGATCATATTGATATCTATCTACTGAACTTAATGCGTAAGCAACATCAAGCCTTGTACATAGCATAGCATACATGACTGACCCAATCATGGATACGTAAGGGGTCCTTTCCATTTTCTTTCTTTCCTCATATGTCTGAGGACACATTTTCTTGGAAAGATGAATGTCATGTGACACTGGAAACAATCCCTTCTTGGATTGTTCCATACTGAATCTCTTCAGTATCTTGTTAATGTATGTACTTTAACTTAGGCCCAGCATTTTCTTGGATCTATCATGATAGATCATGATCCCAAGAATATATGATACCTCTCCCAAGTCTTTCATGGAGAATCATTTATCTAACCATGCCTTAACTGACTGTAAGATAGGTACTTCATTTCCAATTAGTAATATGTCAAAAACATATACTATTAGGAAAACGATTGCACTTCCACTAAACCTCTTGTAGACACAAGGATCACATTCATTCTTAACAAAGACAAATTCCATTACAGCTTCATCAAAACAAATGTTCCATGACCTTGATGCTTGATTTAATCCATAAATGGATTTCTGCAACTTTCATACCTTTTTGGAATCCTTTGGAGTCACAAACCCTTCAAGTTTTGTCATGTATACATCTTCCTAGAGGTTCTTGTTAAGGAATGTTGTTTTAAAATCCATTTTTCAAATTTCATAGTCATGGAAAGAAGTAATGGAAAATAGGATTCTGATGGATTTCAGCATCGCAACCGATGAAAGGGTTTCATAATAGTCAATTCCTTGATGCTGTCTAAAACCTTTGGCAACCAGTCGTTCCTTATAGGTGATGACTTGACCCTCCATGTCCAGTTTCTTCTTGAATACCCATTTATTACCAATAGACTTTACATCAATTGGAGGATCTACCAAAATCCAAACTTGGTTTTGGTACATGGAATCCATTTCAAAATTCATGGCTTCTTACCTCTTGGCAACGTTTGTGCCTTCAACTGCTTCCTTGTAGGTAAGAGGATCATCATTGTCAACCAATAATGAGTCACCATCCTCGGTGACAATAAAACCATATCATTCTAGTTCTATCACCTCTCTCATTCTCCAACATAGTTCTTGTGTCTCTGGAACAGATTGTTCTTCCAAGGGGATTTGTGGAATCTGTTCTTGTACCAACTCCTATGTATCTTGAGCCTCGACTTCATCGAATTCTATATTGATCCCACTATCTCTTTTGGAGATGATCTCCCTCTCAAGGAATATGGAATGTCTTTCCACTGTAACCATTTTCTCTGAGGGTTTGTATAGGTAATATCCCCTTGTTTCCTTAGGATATCCTATAAAGATACATTTTGTGCCTCGAGGTGCAAGTTTGTCACCTAAAGAGGCCTTAACAAATGCTCCACAACCCCACACATGTAAATTCGATAACATGTCTTTGAGTCCACTCCATAACTCATATGGAATGCCATTTATTGATTTAGTTGGTACTTGGTTTAGTATGTGTGCTTCTGTTTATAATGCATATCCCCAAAAGGATAATGGAAGACTCGCATGACTCATAAATGATCTCACCATGTCCAACAGAGGGTGGTTCCTCCTTTCACTTACACCATTACACTGAGGTGTGTAAGTAGGAGTGAGTTGAGATAGAATCCCAAACTCCCGTAAGAAATCAATGAAGTCCTGATTAATATATTCTACTCCTCTATCTGAGAGGAGTTTCTTAATATTCTTACCAAGCTAGTTCTCAACTTCATTCTTGTATTCTTTGAACTGATCAAAAGAATCTGACTTATACCTCATTAAGTAAATATATCCATATCTACTAAAATCATCAGTAAAAGTTATGAAGTACGAGAACCCACCCCTTGCTTCAACTAGAAATGTTCCACACACATCTGTGTGAACTAATTCTAGAATCTCTTTAGCCCTTTCACCTTTCCCACTAAATGGGGCTTTGGTCATTTTTCCTTATAGACACGCATGACATACACCAAGTGGTTTTAGTTTGAAAGAATATAAATACCCATCTTGATGTAATTTTGTCAAACGTTTCTCATTGACATGACCTAGATGGTGATGCCAAAGTTGGGTGTGGTATGATTCATGTGAATTAACTTTTTCATCGATTGCCATTACTTGGTTTGTGTAGTCTAACACATAAAGGTCGTTATATAAATGTGTCCTACCAAAACAAATGCTATCTTTATTAAAGTAGCAACATCCACTTCCAAACTTAAAGATGAATCCATAAGTATCTAATTTGGATACTGAAATAATTTTTTTGGTTACAGAGGGTTCATAATAAAATCCTTTCAAAACCAAGACCATCCCAGTAGGCAATGTGAGGTGGTCGTCTCCAACAGCTACAGCAGCGAGTATGGATCTGTTGGCTGCTCGTAGATCCACCTCACCTCGGTCAATCTTTCTGAATCTACTTGGTTTCTATATTTGGATATAGATGTGAGCACCACAAGCAGTATCTAATACCCAATTGGTAAAAACATATTGATTTCATTCAATAAAAAACACACCTGAAGCTTCCCCTTGCTTCCTTGGTTGGGTGTAGTTTTTCTTCCAGTGGCCCTTCTTTCCACATGTGAAACAAACATCCTCCTATTCTCTTGCCTCCCCTTTGATCTTCCTTTTATTGGAAGGCCTTGAAGAAGCTTTGGGCTTAAAGCTCTTTGCCTTCCCTTTCCTTTTATTCACCATGAGGATAGAAGGATTTTCACGCTTCATGTCATTGTCCACTTGGAAAATGAGGATAAGAAGATCAGAAAGATACTTCTCAATGTTGTTCATGTTGAAGTTCACAACAAAGTTTGAGAAGCTCTGGGGGAGTGATGCAAGAATGAGATTGGTACCTAGTTCTTCGGGGAGTTTAAACCCTATAAGCTCTAAGCGCTCAATGTAGCCAATGAGCTTGACTACATGAGGCCCGGCTGGGGCACCCTCTCCAAGCTTTCTCTAAAATAGAGCCTTGGAGAACTCAAACCTTTCCTGTCTTTCTCTCTCCTGGTATAGACTACGGAGGTTCTCGAGCATGCTATAGGAATCCATGTCTTCATGAGACTTCATGAGCTCACTAGACATTGATGATAGCATAAAACGTTGAACGTCAAGTGCATCATTCAAATGTTGATCATAGACTAGGAAATATTCATCACTCACCCCGTGGGAAGGCAAATCAGAAAGTGAGGACTCCAGCACGTAAAACTTTCATTCATGGCATAGGATAATCCGAAGGCACCTAAACCATTCCTGAAAGTTAATACCGGTGAGGACATTGTCTTTGTATAGAATTGATCGCAGAGAAAATGTGGTTGATGAGTTTCTCATATTGATCCTACAAATTAAAAGAGAAGATTTATTAGTACCTTTTGATTACGTTTTATGAAAAATAATAAATGAATTTATTAATTCTCCCATTATTTTATCAAGTCCCAATGGCCCTCACCATTGAACCCAGAATGTCTAGTTACTTTGACATTCTAGTGGAAAGGATCCATATTCCCCTTCTCATAACCCCAACAAGGGTTGGTCAAGATATTTGAAGGTATTTAGGTAGGCAGGTCTTTGCCAACTGTGATCTTATAGTTCCTTGATCTATTGAGTGGACTCCCCAATCCTGAAATCCTGACTTGGATTTCCTCAACTCTTGCCTCCAATATTACATAAAGTCTAGCAAGGTATACTCCTCTTGATGTAATATAGTTAAGTAAACTTGAAACCTTTCATAAGGTCATCCTTTATAAAAGTAAGTGTCCCAACAAGGGTTGGTCAAACGCATAGTTTTATTGAGTCTTTCCCTTAATCAAGTAACGGAAGGATTGGTCTGACTTAATATGTTATTGAGGGATTTTAATCCTTTATGCGTAGTTTCGCATTATCACATGCTTTTTAATATTAAGTGATGCTTTCTTAAGTGATTAAACATGTTCCGATAATGTTTACACATAGTCCGGCTTTTATTTTATCCCATCTTTGCATGCTTGTTCATTTTATTAACTATGTGATCGCGACAACACATACATAATAAATAAACCATGCAATCAGACAGAAATAAAATAAGATGGCATGATCATGATCTTTTATTGGTTAGCTTATCTAGCGGTTTGATAAGCTAACCCTGACCTAGGGAAAAACACCTTGAACTGATGGTTCATGTTTTGTAGCTCCCACCTGTTAACCTTTGTATCTTCTTGGGTTGGTTTCGCCTCAGCTTCAGGTTTTGAACCGTCTCCTCTAGTTTGGGAGATCCTTCATTACATGGGGTTTACATTAAAGAAACCATGGGCACACGGGCCCTACATTTTATTGGAAGAAGGCTCTCAGTCCAACGAATTTAAATTAAACAAATTTAAATGAAACCAAACACACATACAAAGGGTTTTTGGTCTATCTCATGATCATCCATAGCATGAAACGACATTTACGCATATTTAGAATTCAAATTCTTTTAATCATTATATTATTTAAGATAATTTGTGCTTGAAATTAATTAATTATGATCTTATAATTAATCAATTCTTTATCTTAAATTCCTTTCTGAATTTCCTTGAGATTCTTATCATCCATATCCCTTATATAGTTCTTTTTACTTTTGGAGGAAACCTGGTGAAATTCCATTTCAAGAAAGTATACGGCGTGTAGTTTATATTTACACGGTGTGTATTTATTTTCACCCTTTATCCAAAGTACACGCAGGGGGCTTTGGCGTGTTTTCTCTACTTTGGAAATTTTGGAGTATACAGCGTGTAGATTAATCTAACACAGTGTGTACTTCCTTGTTACGTGGTTACTGGCCTGGCAATCTCATGTACGCGGAACACGGCTTCTCTTTGTACATGGTTTCACTTGGGCTAGATCGGACTACACGGCGTGTTGATTCAACATACACGCCGTGTATTTCGGTTCCATGCACCATTCATTTCTAGTCAACACGATGTAATAAAACTCAAGTATACTCAATTCACACGGCGTGGTTTGGCGGACCAGTATCGGTTCATTGAACCTAATTACACGGCGTGTAGTTTTCAGTACACGCCGTGTATTCCCGTGTTGTACACACAGAAAGAGCGGCTCCTCCGGATGAGTTCCTCATTTTTTATTTTAATCAAAACTAAAATTAAAAGGTCATTTATGTTATGTGAATCGAGAAATGAAGGAGGAATAACAGATCTCGTTCATTCAGTTTAATAGAAAAATTTATCAAGAATTGAATCTAATATAAATTCATAAATTATCAACAAAAATTAAATAACTATAATCAATGTTGTAGCCTGCCTATGATACCAATTGAAGGTTTCGGGCGCAGTGGAAGCTCGAGGGTGGATGTGCCCACTTGGATTTTTGTCATTAGCAATGATCAATTCGGGATCAATACGACGATAAACGCCAGTCTCCACAAATCGATTCATAGAAATAAACAAAGAATAAGAAAGGTCACGGAACCACAAAAGTGGATCGTCACAAGTTGATTATAATTAATTTAATTAATTGAAAAAAATTACCTTTTGGGTGTTCTTTCTTCGTTGATATTCTTGATCACGTTCCGATGTGATTCGTTGTTGCATCGCAGAAGCCAAGTGTAGACTTCCTCTAGAGGTGATCCACATGTGCACCTCGTATCTCTAGACGTTACCAAAGGAGTCTTTGGGTGCTAGCATGGATAAGCCTTTGCTTTCATTGTCCACCTTAGATCATCATGATCCGATGAAAGAGGATCTCTCTCGGTCTTGAGAGTGTTCTTGGAGGAAGAGGTTCTTTCGGCCTTGAAAGAATTATCCAGAATTGTTGGGCACAACAATTATTAGGAAAAGAGTTGGGGTTGTGAGGATATTTATAATTGGGTTTGAGGTTGTAGATTTATGATAATAAATAAACGCGTTACATGTTTTATTTATTTCATTAACTCTTTTGAAAACCCCATGTCGAATCATTAATTCCTTGACATGTGCCCACGCTGATTATAATAAATATCATTTAATAAAACGATATTTCCTCAAAATCCCAACTGAAAAAACTACACGGCATGTAATCATACATACACGGCGTGTACTTGTTTTTCATTAAAAACTACACGGCGTGTAATCATTAATACACATCATGTACTTGTTTTCAAAATAAAAACTACAGGGCGTGTAATCATTAATACGCGGCGTGTACTTATTTTCATTTTATTCTTCCTCCAACATTAAAACGATTTAGGCTTCCTTGAATAATTATTAAACCACGTATGGGAATAATCTTTATTCTATTTGAGATACTTGGATACACTTAGTGTGTGACCCTCTAGTCCTCTTTCTCATTGGAATTAGGCGGGCTTGCCTAAATTCCAAGATTACTGTCTAGAAATGGGTCAAGGCACCCAAGAGAAAGAAGTTGACGCCGCATTGACGTGTCACCTCATACAAATGCTTACTGTGTAATTTAATCCCTCTGTCTCAATATCTCATCAAGAAGGTTTCATGGTAGTGTCATAAACCTATATACTTGATCTTTCATTCTTTCACTTCTAGAAATAAACTCGTCGTAACATCATGTCCATGGAATTTGTGCGACAGTTCTATTTCAATCAAAGGGCCTGAGATATCTACTTCCATAAATATGGAAGATAAAAATCATTCCTCGACTTATCCATTAACAACATGTCATTTGTGACGCACCCAATGTACCCTACTTCCCGCCAACTCTCTTTGTGATGGATTTCGTCAGCAAATCTAAGTGCGCGAGTCATGACATGAGTTAATGATAATCTTCTAGTCTAAGGACCATTACACATGCTCGTAGATAGAAATTTCCGATGACAGCAAGACATGTGTAATTGCTACTGGCGGGTCTGTTCTCATAATCTCTCATCTTAGAGATTACCAAGTGCGAACTCCATGAGAGAGAGTCTCGTCTTCTAACGAGTACTCGCACATGACGGTCTATATACTATGTGTCCTATCATAGTATGTCATCCAACCATAGAAATTTATTTAAGAATATTGTTATAGCATTTCAAGGTTCTCATCAGAGCAGGGATCTTCCATGACCTTATTAATGCAACAAATATTCTAGGACATTATTATATTATAGTTATTCAGAACAATGAACAATATATAATAAGAGTACATTCATGTAATCAAAGTACAAAAAATTTGGTTCTCATGACACCAACCCTTACAAACTCCCACTTGGACTAGAGCCAATAACCTACGAATTTTAGTCTGCTAGACCTCACATGATGATCATGTTTCTGCTAAGTCAAGGCTTTAGTCAAGGGGTCTTCCATGTTTTCTTCCGTGCAAATACTGCTCACTGTAACTTCACCTCTCTAAGAAAAATTCCTCAAGAAATGATACTTCCAAAGTATGTTCTTTATCCGCTGATGTGACCTTGGCTCTTTTGCAAGTTTCACCGCTGCAGTATTATCACAATAGAGTGTGATAGGATCTTTACTGCTAGGTACTACATCCAGCTCTTGGACGAAGATTCACATTCATACTACTTCTTTAGATACCTCAAAAGATGTGATATACTCGGACTCTGATGTAGAATCTACCACCACACTTTTCTTTGAGCTCTTCTAGCTCACTGTACCTCCATTCAAACTGAAGATGTATCCAGTCTGCGACTTCATGTCATCTTGATCAGTCTTGAAACTAGAATCTACATGTCCTCTGATGACTAGTTCCTCATCTCCTCCATAAAATAGGAACATATCCTTAGTATGCCTCAGATACTTAAGGATAGTCTTGACTTCCATCCAATGGCGGTCTCCTAGATCAGCTTGATATCTACCTACCGCACTTAATGCGTAAGCAACATCTAGCCTTGTACATAGTATAGCATACATGAATGGACCAATCGTGGATGCGTAAGGTATCCTTGCCATTTTCTTTCTTTCCTTATGTGTATGAGGACACATTTTCTTGGAAAGATGAATGCCATGTGACACTGGAAACAATCCCCTCTTGGATTGTTCCATACTGAATCTCTTCAGTATCTTGTCAATGTATGTACTTTGACTTAGGACCAGAATTTTCTTGGATCTATCACGATAAATCTTGATCCTAAGAATATATGCTTCCTCACCCAAGTCTTTCATGGAGAATCATTTATCTAACCATGCCTTAACTGACTATAAGACAGGTACTTTTTTCCAATTAGTAATATTTCATCAACATATACTATTAGGAAAATGACTGCACTTCCACTAAACCTCTTGTAGACACAAGGCTCACATTCATTCTTAACAAATCCAAATTCCATTACAGCTTCATCAAAACGAATGTTCCATGACCTTGATGCTTGCTTTAATTCATAAATGGATTTTTGCAACTTTCATACCTTGTTGGCATCCTTTGGAGTCACAAACCCTTCAGGTTGTGTCATGTATACATCTTCTTGGAGGTTCCTATTAAGGAATTCTATTTTGACATCCATTTTCCAAATTTCATAGTCATGGTAAGAGACAATGGCCAATAGGATTCTGATGGATTTCAGCATCGCAACCGGTGAAAAGGTTTCATCGTAGTCAATTCCTTAATGCTGACTAAAACCTTTGGCAACTAGTTGTGCCTTATAGGTTCTGACTTGCCTCTCCATGCCCAGTTTCTTCTTGAATACCCATTTATTACCAATAGTCTTTACATCAACTGGAGGATCTACCAAAATCCAGACTTAGTTTTGGTACATGGAATCCATTTCAGAATTCATGGCTTCTTGCCACTTGGCAACGTCTGTGACTTTAACTGCTTCCTTGTAGGTAAGAGGATCATCATTGTCAACCAATAATGAGTCACCATCCTCAGTGACAAGAAAACCATATCGTTCTGGTTCTCTCACCTCTCTCGTGCTCCTATGGAGTTCTTGTGTCTCTAGAATAGATTATTCGTCCACGGGGTTTTGTGGAATCTATTCTTGTACCAACTCTTGTGTATCTTGAGTCTCTACTTCATCGAAGTCTATCTCAGTCCCACTATCTCATTTGGAGATGTTTTCCCTCTCAAGGAATATGGCATTTCTTTCCACTGTAACCTTTTTTTCTGAGGATTTGTATAGGTAATATCCCCTTGTTTCCTTAGGATATCCTATAAAGATACACTTTGTGCCTCAGGGTGAAAGTTTGTTACCTGAAGAGGCCTTAACAAATGCTTCACTGCCCCACACATGTAAATTTGATAACATGGCTTTGCGTCCACTCCATAACTCATATGGAATGCCATTTATCGATTTATTTGGTACTTGGTTTAGTATGTGTGTTTCTGTTTGTAATGCATATCCCCAAAAGGATAATAGAAGAATCGCATGACTCGTCATTGATCTCACCATTTCCAACAAGGTTTGGTTCCTCCTTTCACTTACAGCATTCCCCTGAGGTGTGTAAGGAAGAGTGAGTTGAGATAGAATCCCAAACTCCCATAAGAAATCAATGAAGTCCTGATTAAGATTTTCTCCTCCTCTGTCTGAGCAGATTTTCTTAATCTTCTTACCAAGAAAGTTCTCAACTTCATTCTTGTATTCTTTGAACCAATCAAAAGAATATAACTTATACCTCATTAAGTAAATATATCCATATCTACTAAAATCATCAGTAAAAATTATGAAGTACAAGAACCCACCCCTTGCTTCAACTAGAAATGGTCCATACACATCTATGTGAACTAATTATAGAAGCTCTTTAGCCCTTTCACCTTTCCCACTAAATGGGGCTTTGGTAATTTTTCCTTGAAGACACACATGACATACACCAAGTGGTTTTAGTTCGAAAAAATCTAAATACCC
Source organism: Viscum album (assembly GCA_963277665.1). Taxonomy (NCBI): domain Eukaryota; kingdom Viridiplantae; phylum Streptophyta; class Magnoliopsida; order Santalales; family Viscaceae; genus Viscum; species Viscum album. The sequence continues at coordinate 1,106,656,911 of OY728137.1, forward strand.
ATCTTGATGTAATTTTGTCAAACGTTTCTCATTGACATGACCTAGTCAGTGATGCCAAAGTTGGGTGTGGTATGAGTCATGTGAATTAACTTTTTCATCGATTGCCATTACTTGGTTTGTGTAGTCTAACACATAAAGGTTGTTATATAAATGTGACCTACCAAAACAAATGCTATCTTTATAAAAGTAGCAACATCCACTTCCAAACTTGAAGATGAATCCATCAGTATCTAATCTGGATACTAAAATAATGTTTTTGGTTACAGAGGGTACATAATAACATCCTTTCAAAACCAAGACCATCCCAGTAGGCAATGTGAGGTGGTAGTCTCCGACAGCTACAGTAGCGAGTCTGGATCCGTTGGCTGCTCATAGATCCACCTCACCTCAGTCAATATTTCTAAATCTACTTGGTTCCTGTATTTGGATACAGATGTGAGAACCAAAAGCAGTATATAATACCCAATTGGTAGAAACAGATAGATTGCATTCGATAACAAACGTGCTTGAAGCTTCCCCTTGCTTTCTTGGTTGGGTTTAGTTTTTCTTCCAGTGGCCCTTCTTGCCACATGCGAAACAAACAGCCTCATGTTCTCTTGCCTTCCCTTTGATATTTCTTTTCTTGGAAGGCCTTGAAGAATATTTGGGCTTAAATCTCTTCGCCTTCCCTTTCCTTTTATTCACCATGAGGACAGAAGGCTTTTCACGCTTCATGTCATTGTCCACTTGGAGAATGAGGATAATAAGATCAGGCAGAGACTTCTCAATGTTGTTCATGTTGAAGTTCACAACAAAGTTCGAGAAGCTGTGGGGGAGTGATGCAAGAATGAGATCGGTACCCAGTTCTTCAGGGAGTTTAAACACTAGAACCTCCAAGCACTCAATGTATCCAATGAGCTTGACTACATGAGGCTCAGTTGGGGCACCCTCTCCAAGCTTGCTCTGAAATAGAGCCTTGGAGATCTCAAACCTTTCCTGTCTTGCTCTCTCCTGGTATAGACCATGGAGGTGCTCGAGCATGCTATAGGCATCCATGTATTCATGAGACTTCATGAGATCACTAGACATTGATGATAGCATCAAACATTGAATGTCGAGTGCATTGTTAAAATTTTGATCATAGACCAGGAAATATTCATTACTTGCCCCTTGGGCAGGCAAATCAGGAAGTGAGGACTCCAGCACATAAAACTTTCATCCATTGTGTAGGATAACCCGAAGGCGCCTAAACCATTCCTGAAAGTTACTATCGGTGAGGATATTGTATTTGTCCAGAATTGATCACAGAGAAAATGTGGTTGACGAGTTTGTCATATTGATTCTACAAATTAAAAGAGCAGATTTATCAGTACCTTTTGATTACATTTTATGAAAAATAATAAATGAATTTATTAATTCTCCCACTATTTTATCAATTCCCAATGGCCCTCACCATTAAACCTGGAATGTCTAGTTGCTTTGACATTCTAGTTTCAAGGATCCATATTCCCCTTCACATAACCCCAAAAAGGGTTAGTCAAGCTATTTAAAGGTATTTAGGTAGGCAGGTCTTTGCCAACTGTGAGCTTACAGTTCCTTGATCTGTTGAGTGGACTCCCCAATCCTGAAATCTTGGATTTCTTCAACTCTTACCTCTAATATTACATCAAGTCTAGCAAGAGCTACTCCTCTTGATGTAATATGGTTAAGTCAACCTGAAACCTTTCATAAGGGCTTCCTTTATAAAATTAAGTGTCCCAACAAAGGTTGGTCAAACACATAGTTTTATTGAGTCTTGCCAATAATCAAGTAACGGGAGGCTTGGTCTGACTTAATATGGTATTGAGGTATTTTAATCCTTTATGCATAGTTTCACATTATCACATGCTTATTAATATTAAGTGATGCTTGCTTAAGTGATTAACCATGTTCCGATAATGTTTACCCATAGTTCGGCTTTTATTTTATTCTATCTTTGCATGATTGTTCATTTTATTAACTATGTCATCGTGAAAACACATACATAATAAATAAACCATGCAATCAGACATAAATAAAATAAGAAGGCATGATCATGAGCTTTTATTGGTTAGCTTATCTAGTGGTTTGATAAGCTAACCCTGACCTAGGGGAAAACACCTTGAATCTATGGTTCATGTTTTGCAGCTCCCACCTGTTCACCTTTGTATCTTCTTAGGTTGGTTTCGCCTCAGCTTCGGGTCTTGAATCATTTCCTCTGGCTTGGGAGATCCTCCATTACATGGGGTTTACATTAAAGAAACCATGGGCACGCAGGCCCTGCATTTTATTAGAAGAAGGCTCGCAGGCCAACGAATTTAAATTAAACAAATTTAAATGAAACCAAACACACATAAAAAGGGTCTTTGGTCTAGCTCATGATCATCCATAGCATGCAACTACATTTACACATATTTAGAATTCAAATTATTTTAATTGTTCTATTATTTAAGATAAGTTGCGCTTGAAATTAATTAATTATGATCTTATAATTAATCAATTCTTTATCTTAAATTTCTTTCTGAATTTCCTTGATATTCTTCTCATCCATATCCCTTGTACAGGTCTTTGTACTTTTGGGGGAAACCTGGTGAAATTCCATTTCTGGAAAGTACACGGCATGTAGTTTATATTTACACGGTGTGTATTTATTTTCACCCTTTATCCAAAGTACACGTCGGGGGATTTGGCGTGTTTTATCTATTTTGGAAATTTTGGAGTACACATCGTGTAGATTAATCTAACACGGTGTGTACTTCCTTGTTACGTGGTTATCGTCCTGGAAATCTCGTGTACGCGGAATACGACTTCTCCTTGTACACGGTTTCACTTGGGCCAGATCGGACTACATAGCGTGTTGATTCAACATACAAGTTGTGTATTCCGGTTCCATTCGCCGTTCATTTCTGGTCAACACAGTGTAATAAAACTCAGGTATACTCAATTTACACGGTATGGTTTGGCGGACCAGTACCGGTTCGTTGAACCTAAGTACACAGCGTGTAGTTTTCATTACACGTCATGTATTCCCGTGTTGTACACACAAAAAGAGCGGCTCCTCTGGATGAGTTCCTTATTTTTTATTTTAATCAAAATTAAAATTAAAAGGTTGTTTCTGTGATGTGAATCGAGAAATGAAGGAGGAAGAACAGATCTCTTTCATTCAGTTTAATAGAACGATTTATCATGAATTGAATCGGATATAAATGCGTAAATTATCAACGAAAATTAAATAACTATAATCAACGTTGTAACCTGCCTATGATACCAATTCAAGGTTTCAGGCGTAGTGGAAGTTTGTGGGTGGATGTGCCCACTTGGATTTTTGTCATTATCAATGATCAATCTGGGATCAATACGATGATAAATGTCAGTCTCCACGGATCGATTCACAGAAATAGACAAAGAAGAAGAAAGGTCCCAGAACCACAAAAGTGGATCATCACAGGTTGATTATTATTAATTTAATTAATTTAAAAGAAGTACCTTTTGGGTGTTCTTTCTTCGTTGATATTCTTGATCACGTTCCAATGTGATTCGTCATTGCGTCGCAGAAGCCAAGTGTAGACTTCCTCTAGAGGTGATCCACACGTGCACCTCGTATCTCTAGACATTTCCAAAGGAGTCTTCGGGTGCTAGCGTGGAGAAACCTTTGCTTGCGTTGTCCGCCTTAGATCGTCTTGATTCGATGGAAGAGGATCTCTCTCGGTCTTGAGAGCGTTCTTGGAGGAAGAGGTTCTTTCATCCTTGACAGAATTCTCCAGAATTGTTGTGCACACCAATTCTTAGGAAAATCATTGGGGTTGTGAGGATATTTAAAATTGGGTTTGAGGTTGTAGAGTTATGACAATAAATAAACACGTTACACGTTTTATTTATTTCATTAACTCTTTTGAAAACCCCAAGTCGAATCATTAATTTCTTTACATGCGCCCACGCTGATAATAATAAATATCATTTAATAAAACGATATTTCCTCAAAATCCCGACTGGAAAAACTACACAGAATGTAATCATACATACATGGCGTGTACTTGTTTTTCATTAAAAACTACACGGAGTGTAATCATTAATACACGGCGTGTACTTGTTTTCAAAATAAAAACTACACAGCATGTAATCATTAATACACGGCGTGTAGGAGTTACAGGATTAATCGGATGTTTGAAGAAGATGGCGGAGATAGGGTTTACAGGGGGGTGTCTGCTGCGTCGCGATGGCGGACTGGCTGTTAGGGTTTCGTGATTCCTCTTCTTCACTTCATCGGATCTGTGCTCATGGCTGGTGAGCGCGGATTATCTTGGAACGAGGGCCTGAGGTGTCCCGGTGATAATGAGCTTCCAGCGGGATCGGCTGTTCGGAGTGAGGTCAACTCGTCTATGAATCGCGATGTCCAGGGTGTTGCTGTTTGTTTGAGGCCAGATTCGCATGTTGCTTCGAAGGATTCTTCTGGTCTTCATGTTCGTGCTTCCAGATCTGACATCGCCTGTGAAGATGGGAATTCTCTTCGTGATGTTGGGGTGTGTGGACTGCTGTGCCGCGGACTGCTGCTAATGCACTCAAAAAATAATCCAGTCGTGATCCATGGTTGATGAATCAGATTGGTATGTCAAAGACTTCTAATAGAGGTCTGCGGGTCTTGAATGGCAGTTGGTTTGGGTTGGACCGCTCTGGGGTTCCTCCCTTTGCATCTTTCATTGACTCGAGTGCTGGAAAAATTCTCAGAAAGGGGTCATTGGCCCATGTTGAGGCTAATCCTGATGCGTTTTCTGAGATAATTTCAATTGGGAAGAATTCCCTAATTGCACGTCTTGTTCTGACAAAGGGTGATAAGTCCTAGAAATTTGATGATTTGGTTCGGAGGATTTCATTTCTGTGGGGATTTTCTGATTGGAAATGTGTATCTCTTGGCCATGGTTTTTTTCATTGCCTCTTTCCTTCGGATGCATTTAAAGTTCATCCGTGGAGCATCGGCTCTCTGTCTTTGAAGCCTGGATGGCTTCACCTTCATGAATGGTCCTTGGATTTCAATTCTTCGTGTGCAAGGAATTATTTTACTCAAATTTGGGTTCGTTTTCATGGGCTTAATTGGGTCATTTGGCACCCAAAGATTTTGCACGACATTGGTTTGGCAATTGGGAATCCTATTCGCCTTGATAAGGAAACTGAGGATGTTTAGTTTGGGCACTTTTTCTGAATGTTGGTGGAGGTTTATCTTAGCTCTATCTTGATTGATAAGGTAACTCTCTCCACTCCCACTGATAATATTCAAATTGATGTTGTGTATGAAAGAAAGCATCTCTTTTGTAATGAGTGCATGGATGTTGGTCATTCTTTGGAAGTTTGTCGTAGGAAAATCTCTTGCGAGAGATGTGGGATGAAAGGTCATCCAGCTAATCTCTACAGAAGGAAATCATAGAAGAAGGATGTGGCTCTATCAAATGAGGATGTTCTCAAAAATCCATCTTCCTCTAAGGCTGATATGTTGGCCTCTGACATTGACCCTGAAGTGCCCAATGTGAAAGGTAAGGGAATTTTGGTGGATATATCTCCGATGAGAGCCAATAGTGGTCCCTCTTATATTTGGGCTGAATCTTCTAAGGAGGTTACTTCTATTGTCGACTGTGTTATCGCTCCTTTTTCTATTGGAGAGACTAATGCTGTTAGGTCTCCTGTTTTCACTTAGTTTCCAGATGTTTTTCTTAGTGTAGGTTGGCAACATGATGAAACTGTTAGCTTGGCTCCAGGAAATGGGGTCTCTCATCATGTTGATTGTCATAAGGATATTAAGAAACTCTTGCATTCTTCTAGTATCTCTGAGAAGTGGGGTGACATCTCTGAGGTGGAGGAGGTGGATTATTGCATCGGCCTGAACGTATCAAACAAAGGTGGATCTTTTAGAGATGCACTATTATCTGTTAAATAGAAGGTTGATGATAGCATGGTTTCCATTCCTACCCCCCCCCCCAAGCGAAGGCTGAGAAAGGACTACTCTAACGTCCCTCGCACTGTGTCCACCCGTTCTACTTCTAAGTTGTCAGGTAAATTCAACTTTGATATTCTTAAGATCTTCCAACCGAGTAAGTCCCACTCTAAGTGGGAAACAGTTGATGATTCAGATTATGGGAATGATATGTCGTATTATGATTTGTAACATTTTTAACAGATGAGGTAAATTTCCTTTGTTTGACCCCGTCTGTCTCCCCTGTACCCTTTTCTTTTTGTTTTAATAAATGGTCAGAAGCATTGCTTATGGATGGTCTTGTTGGTATTAATACACGGCGTGTACTTGTTTTCATTTTATTCTTCCTCCAACATTAAAATGATTTAGGCTTCCTTGAATAATTATTAAACCACGTATGGGAATAATCTTTATTATACTTGAGATACTTGGATACACTTAGTGTGTGACCCTATAGGACTCTTTCTCGTTCACATTAGGCGGCTTGCCTAAAGTCTAAGATTACTGTCTAGAAACGGGTCAAGGCACCCAAGAGAAAGAAGTCGACGCCGCATTGACGTGTCACCTCATACGAATGCATACTATGTAATTTAATCCTTTTGTCTCAATATCTCATCAAGAAGGTTTCATGGTAGTGTCATAAACCTATATGCTTGATCTGTCATTCTTTGAATTCTAGAAATAAACTCATCGTGACACCATGGCCATGGAATTTGTGTGACATTTCTATTTCAATCAAAGGGCCTGAGATATCTACTTCCATAAATATGGAAGGGAAAAATTTATCCTCGACTTATCCATTAACAACATGTCATTTGTGACGCACCCAACGTACCCTACTTCCCGCCAACTCTCTTCATGACGGTTTTCGTCAGCAAATCTAATTGTGCAAGTCATGACATGAGTTAATGATAATCTTCCAGTCTAAGGACCATTACACACGCTCGTAGATAGCAATGTCTGATGACACCAAGACATGCGGAATTGCTACTGGAGGGTCTGTTCTCATAATATCTCATCTTGGATATTACCAAGTGAGAACTCCATGAGAGAGAGTCTGGTCTTCTTACGAGTACTCACACATGACGGTCTGTATATTATGTGTCCTATCATAGTATGTCATCCAACCGTAGAACTTTATTTAAGAATATTGTTATAGCATTTCAAGGTTCTAATCATAGCGGGGATCTGCCATGACCTTATTAATGCAACAAATATTCCAGGACATTATTATATTATAGTCATTCATAACAATTAACAATATATAATAAGATTACATTCATGTAATCAAAGTACAAAATAGTTGGTTCTCAGGACACTAACCCTTACATTTGACCCTTCTGTTCAATAACGGAAGTTGATATCTTAGGCCCTTTGATGGAATTAATATAGCCTAAATAAATCTATGGTCATGGTAAGGAACGGACAAGTTCAATTCTGAGAAGTCAAAGAAAGAATAATCGAGCACATGGGTTGATGGCACTAGCGAGCAACCCACTTGATTCGAGATATCGTGACAAATGGATTACATTACACAGTAAGTGTTCGTAGGAGGTAACACGTCATTACGGTGTTAACTTCTTTCTCTATGGGTGCCTTGGCGTGTTTCTATACACCAACCTTGGACTTTAGGAAGGCTTCACCAAATGCCACTGAGAAAGAGTCCTAGAGGGTCACACACTAAGTGTGTCCAAGTATCTCAGTTAAATATCCATTTAACAAGTTGAATAAAGATTATTCCTGAATGTGGTTTAATAATTATTCAAGGATGTCTGGTCACATTTATTTTGACACTAGTTATTCGAGAGAATATATTGTGGGTGAAATAATATATATTTATTAGCGAGTAATGTGGTGATATTTATTTAAGAAATAAATAGTCATTATTTAAGGACAAATAAATGTGGTGGAGGAAATAAGGAAAATGGAAAAACAAAAGTACACGTCGTGTATTAATATATACGTCGTGTAGTTTTTCTGGGGATTTATGAGAAATAATATTATTTATTTAATTAACTAATATTAGGTGTAATTCTATGGGCACATATCAAGTAGTAATAATAGTCAAGTGTTATTATTAGACATAGGGTCTTACTAGGAATTAAATGAAATTAATAAATGTTTTTGGTAATTAATTCATTTTATTATTCTAAGTAATAAAATACCAATTACATTATTCTCATTAGACCTAACCATTCTTTGTGGTTGTGCATAATGGATCTATAGAAATCTATCAATCCAAGAGAGAATTCATTTCCTCCAAGAACGCTCTCAAGTTACGAGTGAGATCCTCCTCCACTAGATCAAGGAGATCACTTTGAAAGTGGATCTCAAGGCGATCGAAGGTGGACATCGCAAGCGAAGGATCTTTCGCACTAGCACCTGAAGATCCCTTCGGTGACATCCATAGATACGTGGAGCATGTGTGGATCGCCTCTAGAGGAAGCCTACACTTGGCTTATGTGATGCAATGACGGATCACATCAAATTGTGACTAGAAACATCAATAGAGAGAGAATTCTATCAAGGTAATTATTCTCTTTCAATTAAATTAATTATAACCAACATATGATGATCCTCTCTATGGTTATGATACTCCTCTCTTTTATTTAGTTCTTAATTCTATTTTGAAGATCCAGCATTTTATTATCGTGATGGATCTTGGATTGATCATTGTTAATGGAAAAATTAAAGTTGGGTACACCCATCCACGTGCTTCCGCTGCACTCGGAACCTACAATGACAAGATGAATGTAACTAAATGGCATGTTGAAGGTTATGAATGTAAAAGGATAAAAAAAATTGATAAATAAAACTCCAAAATCCTTAGTCCCAAATTGCATGTCAGTCCTATATCCAAGCTCCAACCCATCCAATAAGTAATTAATCAGCATAGGGCCATTTTCCCTTGTCCAGACCTGCATCCATGAAATCTATCCAGGTACCAAACAACACCTGAACAGGTTGTGAATACACCTCAGTAGGTCAAAACTCATGGTGTCTAATCAAATCCATGACATATAATCAGTGCATGCAACAATACAAAAAATAGAACATTAATTCATAAATTAATGTTGGGTATCAAATAAACCCACCAACCCTCAAGCACCAAGGTGATGCTCAAGTTAGCCTAACCTGCTTCAACTGGATGTCAATGTGTCTCTGAGTATGTTCTGAAAACAAGCCAACCATAACCATACCTGCCACCTAGGCTCCACCTATGACCAGCCTCAAAGTATCACAACCCTCCCATAAGGTAGTGTCACATCTAGGCATAAGCCCTATAAGAATTTCAACATAGTTGGGCACAATCCCTATAAGCATTTCAGCAATCCTAGCATAATCCCTATAAGTATTACATCATTCCGAGAACAATCCCTATAAGCACTATAGCAATCCAAGCACAATCCCTCTAAGCAATACAGCAATCTGGGCATAATCCCTATATACATTACAGTAATTGGGGGTTACATCAAGACAAAAGGAAAAATGTCAAGAAAATAAATCACATGACCAACCACCAATCATATCAAACATGTCATCACGTGTCATGTTGATTAAACATCCCATTGTTATTTAGCAATCATTTGTTCCATTGTGCCAAGTTACCAATTATTAGGTTATGCCAATTTCTGGGTAATCCAATTCTTCTGTTAATCAATATACCAATTCATCACAAGTTCAAAGGAAGGAACACCCATTAGGTGGCCACAAGTCTAGTTTCAACAGCAACGGACCCAACATGATCCATGGAAGTTTTAGGCATATGAATTTATCAAAAAAATAGGTTACCATTTATTTTAGGTCATGAACATGGTGTGTTGATATAGTTTCATGTGTTTCACATACCAATCAAACCAAACAAGTTGTAGCGAGATGACTTAGACCACCTGCCTCAAAATCAGAGAAGATGAAGGAATTCCTCAATGACCAAAGTAAAATTGGATTCTCTTTTTCGTCCCTTCAACAAAAACCAAGAAAATTCATCAGCACAAGACATCATGTCTGGATCTGGGTTTGTCCATTCTGAACTAGGGTTCTCCCCAAAGGAAAACTAACGGATCAAGAGAGAGAAGGAATAAGGGACTTACCTTCAATCTCTAGGTCTTGAAACACCAAGATCCAGTGGAAACTACTTTTGGATTGAAGAGAAAACCCAAAATCGCCTATGGGAGGGCTAGAAAATGAGAGAAAAGGGGAGTGAACAATTTGAGAAATGCAAGGCGTGAGGGTTAAAATAATCTTCTATACACACCCTATTCACGACGTGAATTTAGGATTCACATCGTTAATCTTCGGTTTTATATATACAGCGAAAAACCTGTCACCTCGACTTTAAAACCCTGGAAAACAATTTCACATTGTGAAGTACATCTCACGCCTTGCATGAATTTTATGGGGTCCACCCAGAACCATTCACACCTTTCATGAATTTCATTGGATCTGCCAGGAACAATTCACGTCGTGAAATGAGAATTCATGGAATGAATTAGTTCTTGTACCCAGACTTCGTCTCCCCTCTCTTTTTCCCTTTGAAAAGCTAACCCAACCGGCATAAGGGCTCGATTACCAAGGTCGAAACACAATTAACTGAACACAAGGAGGTTTAACCAAGAACTTAAAGAGGAAAATACCTGGGAAAAGATGAGATCTTACAGATAACACTCAATGTTAGTAATTAAACTCTAGAACCAAGCTTTTGGAATCTCTATATTGAATCACCTTTCATAGCTAGGCAAGAACTTCCACAAATAATGAAAAAAAGAAGAAGAAAAGCAATAAATGGGACAACAAAAACACATAATTTACATGGATTAGAAATAATTATACTTCATGGGAGGAAAACTGAAACTTTTGGAATGAGCGAGAAAACTTCAAAGTTATAAGGGTCCTAAATACCAGAACTCTACTTAGAAACACAAAAAGATTTCAATTGAATAGTACTATAGTAGAACAGTTGACCCCGCCCACCCTTTTATAGACAAGCCTGGCTAGTTGATTTGGCTCCACTGTTGATCAATCTTTGTAGATGGACCTCTATATGATCATGGAAATGTCAAACATCCCACAGTTTTTACCCCCTCAACTTTCAACTTTCAATGAACAATTCATGCTACAAAACTTATCCCCATCATCTTCTACACTATTGAAAAATGATGCTCGTGACTGCTTGATGCCATCTACTTCCATCTTCTGAAGATGGTTCTACTACCGCACAACCATCTCTATCTTGTTTTGCATTAGAACTTCAAGAATCACTCATTCTAGACGTTTCAAACACTTATTCAGAAAATGAAATTCACACGACGAAAACCTAACGTAAATAACCTCTTATAACACTTATTCTAATACACTTCAAAAATTCAATAATTTGTATAACTCCACCTAAATAACATCTCATAATTCTCTTATCCATGTTGGGTAGGTTCTTCTCTCACAAAAACTCAAGCCTTTGAAAAATTAGTCAATTAGAAAAGAAACGATCTCAAAGAAGAGGTGATGTGCCTTTATCCAATCTCTTTCATTTTCTTTTTTTTCGTGACCATTATAGAATTAATTAATAATTTTAAAATCATAAAATAAATGTTATAATTCATATTTAATTAGATTATAAACATCAAATATTTATTATTCATTTTTATCTATTTCTTTTAGAATCATTTATTTCATGGTCAATTAAACCATCTACATAAACGATGTTATTCCACAATTATCACCACCTTCGTGATTAGTTCTAATCATTTTATTTATTGTTAAATATAACCTTAATGATGAATTTATATCTTGATTAAGATTTTTATAATGATATAATTAATAAAAATATGATTATATTAAATCACTTCTTTATAAACAGTAAAACAACCTAAAACGGTCACACCATGCAATGCCTCTATTGTGAAACAAAACTATTCCAGTTATGGAATACCAGTGAAAATTCAAAATCGCTGTAATTTTATGGACATTTTACCCTATAACCTTTGGGGATGATGAACTCTTGGATAAATAACAAAGATTGAGATTGTCATACTGAAACAAATTTAGAACTGTTAGAACAAACAAAATTCAATGACTTTTATTGAAAATTACTGCAACAAAGGCATGATAAATAAATATAAATGATTAATAATAAATGGAATTAGTAAGAATATGGTTTGTAGATAAGTAATTAATAAATTAAATTTGGTTGGTTGAATGGTTTGAAGGCCTTAGATTTTTATTTATTTTTGGATAATCTCATTTTTTTAAGTGGGTTGAAAGGAAACTCTTACCTAACTCGTAGGCCCATGGGCACTAGGTCTAGTATATGACCTGAAGGCCTAGAGACACAAGGCTCAATACATGACTCTGAAGGCCCAAGACCTGACTACATTGAAACTACCTCTTTCCATCATTTGTTTCACTAAAGACGCCTAGCTCCCCGCTTCGCATGACTGATCGGCTACCATTGCCCCGTGTAGGGCTGCATGGTGTCTGGTACCGATGACAATTGTCATACTCTCTCATTCTTTCAATCTGGTAAGCTCGATTCATGTGGCTGCTACTTGCTCTAATTCCTCTTCTAGGGTATGTTTCTATGTGGTCTAGCTGGACTGCTTCATGGCCCTGTGGCCTGAAGGCCCATGGTCAGGAGGCTTGAGGTAACCCGGAGGCCCTATGGCCCAAAGGTCAATAGTGACTCAATGGTCTTGTGACACATAGGCTCAATCTTGTAGCTTGAATGTCCAAATTGGATGAATAGTTCTGACTATTACAGTACAACTACAATACATGCTACAATACTGCTACAGTAACCCAACAATATCCCTCCATCGAGATTTGATCCTAAGTTTCATGTAGGATTACGGGGTGTGTTAACCACTCTGCTACAATCTCAACTAAATTAATAGTTTAAATTTGATTATACAATAAGTGAATGCTATGTCACCTTCTTATGATATGATCTGTGTTTCATCTATGTTCCTCTTCTTATGATATGCCTCATTATATCTTATGTTGAACCTTCACAACATATTTTTTAATTGTGATTATGTTTTTATTGGACGATTAGTTCACCCACTTGATTTATGTGGTTAAGAGGTGCACAATGTGTAAGAAAAGTAAAATTATTAGGATGATTACTTTTTAGATTGAAATAAATTTTGATACTGTCTTGTTGAAGGATATGTCATTTGTATCTAATTTTCAGTCACTAGACATTTTGATTATGGGGTGTAGGTTATTTTGTAATTTATTATAGTTTTTATGACAAAATATTGTACAGCGAATTTATGAGTTATGTGTCGTTATACAATGTTGTGGATGAATTTGAGTCATTCCTCTCGGTTGGTTGGTGTAACACGACATGCATTTTATGCGGCTCTCAAATTATTGGCTCTAGCCCTACTCGCACCGAACTTACGAGCCAATGAGACGAATAACAAGTTTTTTATTTTTATTTTTATTTATTTTATTACAATAATTTTAAAAATATGTTTTGCATTTAAATTTATATATAATGGAAAAGAGGGAAATTAAAAGTGTCAAAACATTACAACAATTCTAGGGAGGAGATAAAGATGACGAAAATCCACTCTGAATCAACAGGGAAGAACTCGGCGTGACTCGAACTCGAGACCTCATCAAGACCCCGTAGAGCCGCTACCATTGACCTGGACCTGGGGTCTAAAAGCATCAAAACATTATGTATTAATTTTTAAATAAATTATATAATGCAAAATATCCAAATATAATACAAAAATCATTTTATATTACAAACGGTTTGAAGGAGGAATACAAGGTACAAAGAAAATCTATTGACGCCTACAAATTACTCTGCACCAAAATCGTTATAGATGTGCAGAGTGGGTAATGGTGCCTAGTAACTAGGTACCCGATATAACCTTGCCTCATTAATCGGTTTTTATAGGGTTCTGGGTAATGAATTCAAAACCCGATTAATATTATGGTAGGGTACGAGTGGTGGCCTTATGGTACTTGAACCCAATTAAAATAATTATTATAAATTTATTAACTAAATATATTTAAATAATAATAATATTATAACATTTATTTATTTATTTTTAGTTTAGAAACCTGAACCCATTTATAGCTCATTTATTTTTTAAATGCATTATTTTAACCCTATCTTATTACATTTTGAAATATCAATTTAATTACTTGAAACCCATTTAAATACTTGTTTATAATTTGTAAATTTTAAGATTCGTTTATAAATTTAAAATGAATGGATGTCTAATTAAATAAATATATTTTATAATTTTATAATCCTTTTAAAAAAATATAGCTAATGAATTAATAATAATTAATTTAATTGAATTTTGGTTTAAGATTCATTTATAAATATAAAATGAGATAAAATCAAAATAAATAAATATATTTTATCATATTATTAATATTAAAAAATATATAAGAATTTCTTAGGCACAAGTCAACTCATGGGTAGGAATACAACGGTTAGGGTGGTGTTAGGCTTTGGAAATTATGGTGGCAAACCTTTTTACCTTTTTACCATGTGGGCATGGTTGGAATTACGTGGAACCCATGGTAATATAAAAATATAGTGCCGGTGGGCCATCGTGGTGGATGACCCGACGGATTCGGGTCGGGTAATGAAAAAGCTGGACCAATTTCCAAGCACAATCATTGGGTGCGTGCAATCACCGTTATTTATTGGAAATATCCGTCAAATAAGTTTTTAGAAATGTATAAATTTAATAGAAATTATTTAATATTTTTATAAAATTGATTTTTATCTCACTCATGCTGGGTGATAAATTTAATATAAAAAATTAAGCATTTTAAACTTTATTTAAACATTTATTTTTTACCAATGATTGTCATTTTGGATGTCAAAAATTTGAGCAAATAACACCCGAGGATGTTTTTTTTTTTGTCATCTCGTTTTTACACTCCCGCAAAATCATATATTTTATTTCACGTATTAATTTCATAAAAAACTGAAACATTTAAGATTTTTTTTTGAAGATATATTATTGCAGTAAAATTTGAAATTAAAAAAAAAATTATCACCTATATGAGATGTAATAAATTTCATGTAAATGAAAAACATTTTAAAATTTTGACATATGATATAAATTTAAAAACATTTTAAATAAAATAAAATTTCATATTCAAATAATATAGCCTTTAAAAAAACATTTTAAAAACATTTTAAAAAACATTTAAGATTTTTTCATTTAAAAACATTTAAGATTTTTTCATTTAAAAACATTTAAGATATAAATTTCATATTCAATATGATATAAATGAAATCATGTCATATAGATTTTTTCATTTAAGATTTTTTCATTTAAAAACATTTAATTTTTTTTCATTTTTTTTAAATAAATTTAAAAACATTTTAAAAACATTTTAAATGAAATCATGTCATGTATGATATTTGACATATGCAATATGATATAAATTTCATATTCAATATAGCCTTTAAAAAATAAAAAATATCTCCTGTACTCGATGAGAACTTTTAAAAAAATAAAATTTATCATATACATGGACCATAGAAAATGAATTTAATGTACAATGATACATTTTAAAAAATGAAATTTAAATCATGGATGGGTTACATAAATATCATGTATAATGATTCATCTTTTAAAGAAATATAATCAATCCACTAGATAATATAAATTTTACAAAAAATAACATATATTTTTTAAAAAAAATCTTAAGAGATGAGATGAATTTCATAGAAAATTTTCAAAAATGGTATTTTTTTTTTTCGAATTTTTGGATCGAGAGAAAAAATAAATGTCGAAATGGGTCATAAAAACATTAAATTGTTTCACATTTTTTAACGACAACTAATAACGTTAAACAATTTCATGCTTTTAGTGAAAAATTTGTGCATGCTTATAGCATGAAACTGTTTAATATTTTTCGTTAAAACATTACATGAAAAGCGTTGAACCATTACACGAAAAGGGTGAAACCATTTCACAATTTTAACTTGATTGTCTATAAAATAGAGGCCCCTCTCATTCACCCCACACAAATTCAAATCATTTTCCTAAAGATGAAGTCTCAAAGAAGCTCTAGCGCACTCCATTGTTTTTTCCAATCTTCAACCTATTCGTCGATGCACCAACACTACTGCCGAACAAATACAAGTTCTGAACAGAAACGAGACCAAAGTTGACTTGCATTCAGAATAAGATGATCGGTCCTCTAGAGATCCAGACTTTTCATACATAGATATTTGACGCACACATGTCGTAGGGTGTGATAAAAGTAAATTTATTTTCGGAAAGCAGAACAAAGTCTAACCAGGATCGTCTCACTTGAGGAACTTTTCAGCTTGTTCACATATTTATTCTAATTCATCTAAACTATTTTTGTTGTTGTTTTTATTATTTTATGAAAACAATGATAAATGTTTGATTACTTTCTAAAATATTTAAAAAACATGCAGAATGAAAATTTAAACTTAACTAACATGCAATGCTAAACAGAATGTTATTAGAAATAAATCATTTGGTTCTGAGTTTGATTTTGAGTTCTGTCACTATTCTCTTTTATTTGTTTAAATTTAGTTTAATAATCCATTCATGAAATCTCATGATGAATTAATATTCTTTTATTTAGTGTTTGTGAAATAACTACTATAAAACAGAGTTTTATCAGCGCTAAAAAAACTATTTATTAGCGCTAAAAAAGCACTGATAATCGAGGCGCTATTAAAAGGAGGTCTTTTTTATCAGCGCTAAAAAAACACTGATAAATTAAAAAAAAATGTAAATCGGAGAGTATATCCACCCCCCTTTTAACAGCGTCAGGAAGCCCCACCAGTGCGCCCCCGACACCCCTTTAATAGCGCTAGGCGCACACCCTCCACCCTTTAACAGCGCTAGGAGCAACCAACGGTCGAATGTCGCTTCGGAATTCCTCCTCTGGTCAGGATGTTCGTGACGCGCTCTCAAATGCGGTTCCGCAGGGTCATGCGCCGAGAGCAACCAGTGGTCGGAATCCCCTTGCGTCACTTCAGAACTCCTCTAGTCGGATTCTCCGGAATGGAACCATGACGCATGTGGATGCAAATCCGGGGGCCTATTCATAAAGGATGGCATTGTATAAAAACTCCCTTATTGTGCGGTTAGTTCTACCCAAAGGAGAAAAACCATGGCGATTTGAGGAGCTGGTTCATAGGGTTTCTTCTATTTGGGGATTCTCGAATTGGAAGTGCATCTCCCTTGGATGAGGGTTTTTCCATTGTTTGTTAGTCCAAACTTCGAGCGTGGGGTATTGGGTCCATTTTCTTGAAGCCTGACTCACCCCATCTACACGAGTGGTCATTGATTTCAATCCACTGCGGGTTGAAAATTCTTTTGCGCAAGTATGGATCAAGATCAATAGTCTCAATTGGATCCTATGACATCCCATGATACTCCATGATATTGTGTCTACAATTGGAATTCCCATTCGACTCGATAAGGAGACAGAACAGGTACATTTTAGGCATTATGTCAGAATGCTTTGTTGAAGTGGACTTTAGCATTGCTCTTATTAATACAATTATTCTGTTAACACCTTCTGATGATATTCTTATGGATGTAGAGTGTGATAAACCTTCGAAATTTTGTGCAACTTGTAAGTCTGATGAGCACTCGCAGGAGGTCTGTCGAATGAGACTTTCTTGCCAAACATGTGGTGTCAGGGGCAAAGTGTATCACTGTAAGGGGAAGGAGACAACAACTGAGAGACAACAAGCCTTGGGGGGGGGGTATTACTTGCTCTAACAAAGATGAACTTACACCACAGAGGTAGGCATATGTGGGGGTCTCCCCTCGGGATGGTAGTCATACTCAGCTGGCAAGGGTGGCCTCTGCCCATCTGTCCATGCGGTCCTGCTCATGGGTTGACATTGTTGAAGAGACCGATGCTCATGATAGAGTTCGTGTTAAAGAAGCCCTCAACAGGGAAGAGTATGAGCAACTTGATGATGATGAATCTACCGGCGAGCAATCTATCCGTGAGTTAGAGGCTCAACAGAATGTGGATAGTCAGGCATGGCAAGAACGTGACTTGATTCTTGCAAAGAATATGAAGGATAAATTAAAAATGGTCTCACCTTTCTCAAGCAAATGAAACATAATGATGGGTAGCAGTGCGCCCAACAAGAGCACCAATGATCCTCCTTTGGTCACTCAGAAGGTCTCTAAAACGCTAAAAGGTTCTCATAGTGCTCCCTATCCTGGTATGTAGGATCAACCCCATTTGGGTGGTATTCAGACTCCATTGAGGATGGACAGGAGAAGTGATGATGGCAGAGAGTTACCAGATGGCCCCTCTCATGTGGTGGCACCCATGAAGAGCATCTCACCCAGGAAGGATGACGACAAATGGGTTTCGCTTGATCTTGATAATAATAAATTTAGCCTACATGACATTTTGAACAGGTCTAACAACAATGAGGTGTTTCGCGAGGAGTTTGGAAACCCTCACAGGGCTTTTTGTGCTGATAAAGTACCGGATGACTCTAATCTGGAGGGAGTGGACACTTGGCATCGTGAGGATCCACCCCAACCGGATGATCATATCGAGACTCATAATGATGAGAGGGCATGACAACAGCCGAAAACATGGAGGAGGGGTCGTCATTCGAAAAGCAAGGGCGATGACCGAATCCATAGATGATTTTATTACTTTGCATTTGCTCGTCTTTGTTTCAATCTCAATCTTCTATGTTTGTTTTGACTATTTTCTTTAATAAATTTTTGAACCATGGGTTTCAACCTATGGTTTGTGCTGTTTGGTTATTTATCCGTATATTAAAATAGATTTATATTAATATATATATTTATTCGCATATTAGTATATATTTATAAGATTAGTTTTAAATACATTTATAAAATATATTTTTTTTGTGTGTATAAATAAATAAATACATTTATACAACATACATACACATGTATATATTATATATATGTGTGTATCTATAAGTATAATCATATATATTAATATATATTTACATATATTATATATTAATATGTATATTCATATGTTAGAATATATATATAATATATATCAGTTTGTTAATACACACACACACTAAGACACACACACACACACACATTATATAGGTATATAAATATTCATATATTTGTATTTAAAAAATGGATATTAGTTTTTATTTAGACAAGGCTTGAATATTGAGAAATATATTTTATATGTAAATATGTTTAATTATTTATTTATAAAATTATATTTTTATGTGTGAATATATAAAAAATATGTATATATTGTTATATATTTCATTATAAGTAATAGTACATTGTGAGAAACGATAAAATTCCAAAATCATAATATCAATATGAATGTAATCCCTGGGAATAAATTCAATCCCCCCAGAAAAAGGGCAAAAATACCCCCTTAAATGAGGCTGAAGTTCCATCAAAATGTTAAAAAATTTGGATATCCCGACTAAAAACTCAATTTTGGAGGCCTTCTAAGTCTTTTTTGACCTTAAAAAAAATATGATAGAGGGTTTCCCTCTATTATTAGTACGTAAAGATCACCGTAAACTTCGATTTGATATGTGGTAGAGCTCAAACGAAAACTCAAATCAAAAGTTATGGTCGTTTGAAGTTTGAGTTACGTTTTCAACTTATTTTAGTTCTTTTATTAATTTTTTAATTTTTTGTGTCTTCAAATTGTTATTAAATGATTATTAATCAATAATAATTAGCAAATTATTAATTAATAATATTTTTTAAAATATTTTATAGCAATTTTCACTAAATATCTTATATATTATGTGTAAATGTCTATTAATACTTATCTAAAACATATTTAAAAAATATATATTATATTTATATAAATATAAATATATTTATATATTAATATATTATTTTTAATGATTTTTTTAAATATCCATTTTATAAGCACTAGTAAAAAAAAGTGATGATAAAAACCCTCATTTATTAGCGCTACTAAAAAAACGCTGATAAAGGGAGCCCCTTTAACAACGCTAAAAAAACATTGATAAAGGAGATCCCTTTAACAGCGCTAAAAAAAGCGTTGATAAAGGGGGTACTTTATCAACGCTAAAAAAAGACACTAATAAAGAGATACGTTTAACAACGTTGTTAAAAGTACCATTTATCATCGTTTTTAGCGCTGATAAAGATACCCACTTTATCAGCGTTTTTTTAGCGTTGTTAAAGGGTGACGCTTCGAAAACTCTTTTTTGTGGTAGTGAATCTCGAATGCCTTAAGCAGTCTAAATTTCACCTCATCCTGTAATCAAGGTTGATGACACACCTCAATCGAAGGTGTATCATCTTCTAAGACCCAACTCCATCGAATGATGTTTCATCCATTGATTGGCTCAACTCCATTGTGTGAAGAGTTAATCAATGCAAGAGAGAGAAAAGAAACAAAGCAAAAGAATAGAAATAAATTTGAGTTGCATGTCATGAGAGACAATCGTCACACTTATGCATGTCACTCATATCTATCATAAACATAAAATAAACTTTAAACAATAATTCAAGAACACCATAACCTCCCTCCGGGCCAAGCCTTGAGTTAGCCTCTCATTGTCGAGAGTAAGAGATTACTATGGTGGATATAAAGAAGAGAATAAGAATAAAAATAATAAAAAGAAGATGGGAGATGCGTGTTGAAACACTTAAAAAAAAACATGCACAAATTAGATTATTTTTAAAAGAAACCAAATTAAAATTACATTTAAATGAAAACTAAAAATAAAAAAATAAAAAAAGAAGAAGAAAATAAAAAGAAAGTAAATGAGAGAGGAAAGAGGAGCATGGAGCCTTCAACTTCCTCCTTTGTGGGTGGTGAAATCCTTTGGTGAGTAGCAAGGCCTCCTTTTATAAAGGCTGGGTGAAGAGTCCTCGATGGTGGACTTCTCTCGCAAGATCTCCCTTTTAAATCATACCTGTGAGACCCAGGGTATCTTCAAAGATACACCCCAAGGTTCTCGGGTGTTTCAAAATTTAGTGTGGAAGAAATCCATGTGGGGCACAACGTCACTACCATAGATTGGGGCAAGGGCAGCGATGACCTTTATCAGTGCTATGAAAAATGCGCTGATAAAAGAGGGATTTTTATCTGCGCTAGCTAAAAACGCTAATAAATCTACCATTTATCAATGTTTTTTAGTGCTGATAGAGGCTCAATTTATCAGCTCTATTATTAGCATTGACAAAAGTATTTAATAAATCATATTATTAATTTATATAATATTATTATATTTATATTCAAAAATAATGTTTATTTATATACATTAAATAAAAAGCGCATGTTTATAATTAATATATATATATTTTAATAATTCAAATATATATATATAATCTTTTTAAAAAAGTATTTATAAGATTATAATTAAATAAATATATATTTAAATAATTATAAGATTATAATAAATTTTATGAAATAATAAATATATTTATTATATTTATAATTATATATAAATACTTTAAAAATATATATATATATATATATATATATATTTATTTATAATTATATATATATATATATATATATAAAAATAAATATATGTTTCCAGTGAATTTGGTCAATAAATATATTGATGCGTGAGTATAATTAACGTTCATACGTTATGTATCCATCATAAATCTTCATTTATAAATTACATGTCACGAACCAGCCCGGGTCGTCATCCGACCCAGCGCCCAACCCGGTCCGCGACAAGGCCCGAAGGGCGTTCCCGATCCCCACGGGCTGACAACTAGTGCCGGGCATCAAAATAAACCAGTTGGGAACGGTTTGACCCATAACGAGATAAATAAACATAAACTGAACAAGCAGATAAATAAAGGAAAATAAACTGAACAACGTGGCAGCGAAAAAAGGAATAAACAAAGAAACGTGACATACCTCAGGTGACCCCGTGGATCACCACGGTACGACAACCACACTCGCTCCCAAAAGCGATCCAAGACTGAAACCTGCAACTGAAAAGTAAAGTAGGCGTGAGCACCGAGATGCTCAGTAGGAAAACCAAAATATAACCACGTCCTATGCCTCCGCCTTTATTAAGAAATCCAACTATGCCAGTTTGAAAATAAGATATAATAAAATAATGGTTTCCCTTCTTTTCAAATTCAAGTAATGAGTTTGCATTTTCAAATAAATCATTTCACTCTTACTATATTTTCAAAATAGGTTCCAAGCATGCATTGACATTTCAAAATGAAAAGAAACCATTTTGGAATAAAATGTGATTTTTACAAACAAGACACCAGATATGAAACAACTGAAAAGAAAGTTACATCACAAGCAGCATGTTACAAATGAGCACTATGGGTAATCCCTATAGGTAGCTAGAATAAGTGGGAACCTAGAGACCTCGTACCTCGGTGAAACGTGGCTTAGAAGACCACGACCCTCAGAAAACGTGGCTTAGAAGGCCACGACCCTCAGAAAACGTGGCTTAGAAGACCACGACCCTCAGAAATTCATATGTTTAGTTAGTGTTGTTGCGTCAATCCTGCTAGACAAACCGGGACGAACCCCTGCCGTGTCATCTAGCGTACTAGTCCTGGTCACCCACCTAGATACCTGGGTTTCCCATTGTGCTCTATTTCAAGTGGTGGTGAGTTTTTCTTTATCATGCAAACATATATGAACATAAAATTTTCTTTATCAAAAGCTCATTCAACCTCTCACCATTGTTCTTCCTCCTTAAGCGCATTCCCCCTCTCTCACATCACACAATGCATAAACTTCAACATTAGGCACATCATAACACTTTCAACATACAAATCATTTTCTAAAACCAAGGGGGCGTGCCTCAAGAGAGCTTTTTCTTTTCTATAAAACATTCTTAAGGTTCCAAACGGGTTTTATTACATAAAGGGAATACTTTTTACAATTAACTAGCCAAAAGACCAAACACCTTTGGAAATACACATTACCAATTCAAAACCACTTTAGGAAATCAATTTTTTTAAGAAGGGTCACTTAAGACCGATATCATTAAAAATGCATTTCAGTTTCCAAAGCAAAGGCATAATCATTTCTAGCAACCGTAACCTGATTTCACAGCATGTGTATATAGCGTAAATGTAAAACATATTTTTAAAACAAGCATGCAATTATGAATCTCAAATTAAAGGCATAGGCATAGATGACCTACCTCAAACATGTCGTTATTTGTCGACGACCACTCGAACCCACGTTTGACGCATACACGCACATGCATTTATACATATATATATCTACACCCCTAGCTGCATTGCACATATTCCCCGCGCCATGAGGGAATATCTACAAAGAGGGCATATATATATATGCCTTACCCTATGCATGTACATGTAGGATACCTCGAACCCGCGACCCCAAACCATCGTAGCGAGGCCCAACGCACTACACAAATAATTTAATAAAACCATTAAACACTTAAACAATCCATAAAGTGTTTCAAGTTAACACATCAAGGGTTTGCACCAACGACGTGCCACTTACATAACTCATAAAACTCATTGAAAATATTAAAAGAAAAGCACAAAAACAATTTAACCATTTCCAAAACAAGTTTTTCACCATCCAAACAATTTAAATAAACCATTATGAAATTTATAAAACAACCCAAGGAAACACCTCACTGCCTCACACCGAGGAAATACCCAAAATCCCCTCTTTAGAAACAAACGCACACTAAAAACCATTACACAATTTAATTAAAACAATTTCGCATCCTTAAAAATTATTTAAGGTATCGTTCTAAATATTCATAAACCAATTTTTAAAGAGTATAACACAGCTTTGCACACAAAACCAACTTCAACCTTCTTTCATTACCAAATGCACCCAACGCCACATTAAGAACACAATATTTACCATTTATACAAAATAATAAACTAACTACACAACTTACAAAACACTATCAATTGACCAGATACAAAGTTCTCAACAAAATCACACTCATACCATAATAACACACCGCCAAACAAAACAAACACAAACTAAATTATTTTAAAAACTAGTTTCGCACCAAACAGATAAAACATAGAACACCAAATTTATTTAAGCAAGTAAAAATAATTCACCACATAAACACAATTCGCACTCAACAAATTAATTAAAGAACATTTTAAATTATTTAAACAAGCAAATTAAATCATCAAACAAAACTTATAGGAGGAAACACTTACCATCGGTATCGAAACCTCGAATTCCGACGCAAAACTTTGGTCGCGTGCCAATCGCACTACAAGCAACCACCAATTGACCCTAATTCAAGCATTGGGACCAAAAACAACACAATGAAACCAAAATAGCGACCCTGAAAACATAAAACCCCAAGTCTAAAATCCAACCCGCTCAAAACCAAAACTCCAAATAAAGAAAGAACCAAAACCTAGGGAAGGAGGGAGAGGGAGGCGCGCCGGAGCTACTCTCGGTCGGTCGGGTCATGCGAACAGGGGGCGCGCCGGCGGCTTCAATTGGAGGGGAGGAGCGGGTCGAGGGGGGGTGTGTGCCGGCTGCTTCGGCTGAAGGGGGAGTGGAGCGGGTCGAGGGGGGGTGTGCGCCGGCGGTCTCGTCCAGGTGAGCAGCGCGCGCCGGAGCCGGGAGGAAGCGGGTAGGGGCGACGGGTTGGAGAGGAGGGGTAGCGCGAAGGGAGGTGCACCGGAGAACCCTCGTCGGTGGGGGGTGGCGCGAGCGAGAGAGGAAGGTGGGGGGGGTCGGCCGCGTAAGGGGAAAGGGGAGAGTGAGTTAGGGTTTTAAAAACTAAAAATAAAAAATAAATAAATAAATAAAAACAAATAATAATAATAGCAATAATGATAATAATAAAAGAAAGAAATGAATAACATATAAAATAAGGGGATAAAAGAAAAGAGTATAAAATATATAAAATAATAAAATAATAACAAATAATAATGAACAAAATAAGAATTTTAATAAACTCCAATAATAATAATAATAATATTGTTCATAACTTAATAATAATTATAATAAACTTGATAATAATATTATTATTAACCATAATAATAATAACAATAATCACCATCATTATAATTATTAAACTAACTCATTAAAACTATGACAACCCTGCTTTTTATTACAACTTAAGCATGCTTTATTACATAAAACTTCACTTGATACAACAAAGAAGATCGAAAGGTTTAGTGTCTTTGGGGCTTAGGATCATTACATAAATACTTTAAACTTTAAATACAACATATTTATTGAAAACTTCCTTTACATGACTACTACATTCCTTCGTACTTAGCATTGCATGGGATAACCTGAGGACATGCATAAGAAAAGGGTGAGCTATAAAGCCCAGTAAGGGAGTACACAATGAATAACATGAGGAGTACAATACATGTTAGGCAATAGGAACATCAATAGATAATTAGAGTAACATGAACATAAAGGCATGATAAAGCATGATAACCATAACATGGAAATGTGACAACAACACTTAACATTTAATTAGCATGAGCCAAGGCTCATTGCACATGGAGCATGAGTAAACCCTCATTGCACTTGAAGCACGAGTAAACCCTCGTTGCACTTGAATTAGCATGAGTCAACACTCACTGCACATGACGTATCATGATACTATACTTTACCCAATGCATTGGAGCGCTATAAGGGCGCACCCTTCCTAAAAATTTCATTTCATGCATAAGTGTGCCACATGGATCATAAAACATGGATTCATAAAACATAATCATTTATTCCACGATAAAGGAATGTGAAATTCATACATGAAACTTTATAATCAATAAGTAAATGTGCATAAAGGTGAATACCCTTGATGGAGAAATGGACATGGTATTCACTACACAATGACATTGGCTTAGAAAATCGGTGCGATTTCGGCAGCGTAACAGCGTGACATAAGAATTCATAAAAAAGTTTGATGAGAGAGAAAGGGGTTCCTCATCATATTTACATGTAATGGACAGTAAGGAGGTCATATATATACACGTCCCAACAATTTAAATGGAATTTAAATTCATGATACACAAGTATTGCTTGAATGTAAAAGAAGAGAGAGAAGTTCCTTTCGGAATTTCAGCATAGTAACAGGTGTACATGGGAGGCATTTAATGAGAGAGAAAGGGTTCTCCCATCATTAAAAAAATAAGATGGAAGTATGGGGGAGGTGCGAAACCATACCCCAACATTCATAATTGAAATTAAAAGGGCAATACAACTTAAAGAAAATTGACAAAAATGAGAAAGGAAGAAAAAACCCTTACTTGAAAGTGTGATTCCAAAGGCTAGAGAGAGGCTTGTGAGAGGCTTCTTGGGAGCTTGGGGCACCTTGAGAGGATTCTAGAGAGAGTAGGGCAGAGGTTGGACGAACTCCAAGGGCTTTGAGTGAGGAGGAAGTGGGAGCTTGGGTGGTTTTATATAGGAAAGGTGAGGGAATTCTTTATTATTTAGGTTTGGGACCCCTTATATTAAAATAATCCAAACCACAAACCATCCCATGGTATTTGCCCATGGTTTCTGGAAAAGGAAAGAGGAAAACAATATTTTACAAGGCCAAGGTCTGAACTTATTAAAAAATTAGGGTTTCTTATGTGGAGGTGAGTCACACTCCCATGAAAATTAATTTAAAAAGGCAAAGTGTTGAATAAGTCTTGAGGGCTCCATTAATGCTTTGAAAAGTAAGTCAAAAAAACCCAAAAACTCATTATTTTAATGATAAAACACATATTTGCCGAACATAAGGATTGTGGTATTTTATTACATCACCATTGGGTCATTATGATGTCATAAAACACATTATATATTTAAATGGTATTTAATTTTTACCCAAAAATTTGACTGTCTCAGAAAATTATGAAAAATTCACCGTTGGATAATTTCGACGTCCTGATTCCAAAAATAATATTTATTTTATCTAAATAATTTTCTAAATATGTGAATTTTCACTTTTAAAATAAAAACCGACATTTATAAAAAAATTCATGGGTTTTGACAGAAATGGCTTTCAAACCTTAATAAAAATTTTAATTGCATTCATAAAATTATAAGATCATTTATATTTAATAAAAATTAATGTAATATTAATAATAATATTTTTTTAAAATATTATTTAATTCAAAAATCCTTTAATTTAATAAAATATAATTCTTAATTAAATAATAACTAAAAACACCATTTGTACTTTAAAAACTAATTACAATGTATCAAAAATGACTAGAAATTATATTCATTATTATATACAAAAATAATGTACATGAACATGGTGCTACTTATTTGTTACATAACCCCTTAAAATAGCCGCATAAGACCTAAGGGTAAGGTGTGCGATGGTGACAGACTCTTGGGGTGGCTCGGATAACATCGCTCGAGTTGTAATTTCAATCAAGTTCCACTTTTCCCGTAGACGATCACGTTCGAGCTTGACTTGATGAAGCTCAGCTTGGGCTTGGTCAAGGGAAAATCCCAAAGACGCCACCTCTTTTCCGAGCTCCGACAAATGGGCTTCGTAAGGGGCAATTCTACTGGATGAGGCCATCGCTTCCTTTGTCTGAGTAGAAATGGGTTCGTTAAAGCCTTATATTTATACTACTCAGATGATCACTGTTCAACGACTATAAAAGTAACGGTCACAAATCTTAACGTAAAACTAAAGAAGTTGACATCTTATAAAAACATTTTTCATAAAGAAACATTTAACTGGATCAAGAGGGATTTTCTATTAATGAAACTTTGGGTCGTTACAATATTCCCCCCTTAAGAAATTTCGCCCTCAAAATTTTCATTTTCCCACACTAAAACAAATGTGGGTAACTCAGCTTCATCATATCCTCCGACTCCCAAGTTTCTTCTTCAAACTTGTGGTTTCTCTACAACACCTTGACGAGGGGCATTGTCTTATTTCGTAGAACTTTTTCTCTACGATCTAAGATCTTCACTGGTTGCTCCTCATAAGAAAGATCATCTTCCAATTGTACCACCTCAGAAGAGAGTACATGTGAAGGGTCTGGTATGTACTTCCTTAAGAGGGATACATGAAAGACATCATGCACCTTGGCCATAGTAGGTGGAAGTGCTAGTCGATAGGCCACAACCCCAACACGATCAAGAATCTCGAAGGGGCCGATGTACCTTGGACTTAACTTCCCTTTCTTTCCAAACCTCATGACCTTCTTCCACATAGATATGCGTAAAAACACCATGTCTCCGACTTTAAACTCAAGGTCTCGTCGACGATTATCTGCATAACTCTTCTGTCGACTTTGGGCCGCCTTGATATGCTGCTGAATGGTTTTCACCTTCTCCACCATTTCTTCGACCATTTCTGGTCCAAGCAGCTTACGTTCACCGACCTCATCCCAACATGCCGGTGTTCTACACATTTTCCAATACAGGGCTTCATATGGTGCCATTTGGATGCTCGAGTGGAAACTATTATTATAAGAGAACTCAACCAGAGGAAGATGTTGATCCCATCCTCCTTTAAAGTCCATTGAGAACGCTCTCAACACATCCTCAAGTGTTTGGATAGTCCGCTCAGATTGGCCATCAGTTTGAGGATGATAGGCCGTACTGAAGTTCAGTTCAGTATTCAGAGCATGTTGAAGACTCTTCCAAAACTTAGAGGTAAATCTTGGATCTCGGTCAGAAACAATAGATAGTGGTACTCCATGCAACCGTACCACATCCCTGATATATATCCGTTCCAGTTGATCCAAAGAGAAATCCTCTCGAATAACAATGAAGTGTGCAGTCTTTGTAAGATGATCCACAACAACCCAGATTGCATTGTTTCCTTTGGATGTCCTTGGAAGTCCGGTGACAAAGTCCATGGTGATGTTCTCCCATTTCCATTCTGGTATGGGCAATGGTTGCATCATCCCCTTAGACTTCTGCCTCTCTGCCTTCACTTTCTGACACACCAGGCACTTTGATGTATATTCAACGATCTCCTTCTTCATATTATCCCACCAAAAGTTTTCTCGGAGATCTCGATACATCTTTGTGCTCCCTGGGTGAATAGAGAAATTTGAACTATGTGCATCATCCAAAAGTTCCTTCTTCAGCTCCGAACTTGATGGAACACATAGTCTTTTCCCAAACCTCACAATTCCTTCTTCATTAACATTAAACTCTGAGGATCTTCCCTTTTTGATAGCTTCCACTTTTTCTTGGATTCCTGCATCATCCTTCTGAGCATCCTTTAACCTTTCCAAAAGAGATGGTTGAGCAATCATTTGTGAAAGGATTGATGATGTTCCCTTCTTTATGATTCCCACATCCATCTTCATTAAGTCTAAGAAGATTGGATCCTTCTCAATTATCATCATTGATAGAATCGATGGATCCTTTCTACTTAGGGCATCTTCCACCTTGTTCGCTTTCCCAGGGTGGTAATGTATTGAACAGTCATAATCCTTGATGAGCTCTATCCATCTTCTCTGGCGCATATTAAGCTCTTTCTGTGTAAATATATATTTAAGACTCTTGTGGTTAGTATATATCTCACATTTCTCTCCATAGAGATATTGCCGCCAGATTTTCAAGGCAAAGATCACCGCCGCCAACTCCATATCATGCGTTGGATAGTTTCGCTCATGGATTTTCAACTGCCTTGAGGCATAGGATATCACTTTTTCATTCTACATCAGCACACATCCTAAGCCCTTCTTTGAAGCATCACTAAATACCACAAAAAGCTCCCCACTTGTGGGTAAAGTGAGCACGGGTGCAGTGATAAGCCTCCTTTTCAACTCCTTGAAGCTTTCTTCGCATTCATCAGTCCAAGAAAACTTTACTCCCTTTTGAGTTAGCTTGGTAAGAGGGTTGGAAAATCGTGAGAAATTTCTCACAAATCGTCGATAATATCCAGCTAACCCCAAGAAGCTACGGATATCAGTTACCGATGTTGGACTCAGCCATCCCTCAATTGCATCTGTTTTGGAGGGGTCCACAGATATCCCATTGCTTGTGATGATATGGCCCAAGAATGAGACCTCCTTCAACCAGAACTCACACTTGCTGTACTTGGCATAGAGCTTCTCCTTGCGCAAAGTCTCTAGTATAGTTCTTAAATTCTCCTCATGGTCCTCCTTGGTTTTGGAGTATATTAGAATATCATCTATAAAGACTACCACAAATTTGTCTAGGTAATCTCTAAAGACTCTATTCATCAAGTCCATGAATATTGCTGGAGCATTGGTGAGTCCGAAAGGCATTACTATGAATTCATAGTGCCCGTACCTTGTACGAAAAGCAGTCTTGGGGATATCTTCCTTCTTCACCCTTACTTGATAATATCCCGACCACAAGTCCACCTTGGAGAAGTATTATGCTCCACGCAGCTGATCAAACAAGTCATCGATTCTTGGGAGAGGATACTTGTTCTTTATCGTGATTTTGTTAAGTTCACGATAATCGATGCAAAGCCGCATTGACCCATCCTTCTTCTTGACGAAGAGGACTGGTGCACCCCATGGTGATGCACTTGGGCATATAAACCCTTTATCTAGATTCTCCTGTAGTTGTTTCTTCAGCTCTTCAAGCTCAAGAACAACCATTCTATATGGAGTCTTGGATATTGGTAGCACCCCAGGTATAAGTTTAATTGAGAACTCAACATCTCTTCTTGGAGGAAGACCAGGAAGTTCCTCGGGAAATACTTCAGCGAATTCCCTCACAATAGGCATTTCTTCAAGGGTGGTTTCTTCCTTGGACTCAATCATCTGAGCCAGATATGTGTGCTCATAAGGCAGTAATATCCATGCTTGAGATGATGGAGCTAAAGGAGATTCATCTTCCTCCTGACACTTGTAAAGAATCGGGGGTCGATTCTCCATATGGAGTGTGATTTCCCTCTCCCGACAATTTATGTTGGCTCTATATAAGGAAAGCCAATCCATGCCAAGAATTGCATCAAATTCCACCAGAGGGAGTATGATGAGGTTCGCCGGGAAATTCAATCCACAGATTATAACATGGGAGGACTTATACTCATGGGATGCAATGATTGCCCCATTTTCCGTACTCACCGACATTTTTACTTCCATGATTTGTGGTGGTGCAGGGATTGTTCTACTAAACTTTTGAGATATAAATAATGCGTAGAACCTGAATCAAAAAGTACGTTCGCTATTCTTGAATGAATAACTAGCGTACCTTTCACCACTTCATTGTCGGGGTTCACTTCAGCAGAAGTGATGGCAAAAGTTATTCCTTGCTGTCTTGGAGGTTGCTGGTTGCCTCCGATAACCCTTGGATTATGGCACTGATTTGTAAAATGACCTGGTTCTTTGCATTTGTAGCATTGAACAACGCGTTGAGGTTCGAACGAAGCGTTACTCTCCTCTGTCGTAGCCGCGGGTCCTTCTTGCTGACAGTTAACAGCTAGGTTCCCTTCTCTTCCACACTTGAAGCATTTTCTTGTCCCCCTAAGGCAATTTCCAGGGTGCTTCTTTCCACACTTTTGGAAATTGGGGTGCTGGAACTTCTTAGCGCTGTTGGATTTATCCATAGGACCACCAGCATTGAAGTCCACCTTACGTTTCTTGTCCCCATGATACCCCTGTGATTCTCCGATCTCCATTTCAACCTTGAGGGCACATCGGACAATTTCCTCATAGCTGTCGAAGTCACGGATCGCTAATGCTTTCCGCAAGCTAGGCTTCAGCCCACCAAAGAAGCGGTCAACCTTGCATTCGGGGGTAACGAAAAAGCCGAAAGCGTATTGTGCAAGCCTTGTGAAGTTTGCCTCGTACACTCCCACATATTCTTCATCTTTCTATTTGAGGGAAAGGAAGTCCCTTTCCATCTTAAGACGGAGGGTGCGTGGAAAATATTTATCAAAAAACATCTTCCGGAATTCCTTCCATTCCAAAGCCTCGATCTCCTCCTCAGGCTTCGTATTTTTGATCAACGTCCATCATTGATCAGCTTCACCCTCCATACAATAAGCCGCCAGGAGAACCTTCTCTTTTTCAGAGCATTGGAGGATGAAGAATATCTTTTCAATGGAGTTGATCCATTGTTCAGCGATCGTGGGATCGGATGATCCACTAAAAGTAGGAGGCCTTTGTCTCATGAAGCTCTCGATAGAGACTTGTTCTTTCTTAGGGGGGGTTGAACGTTCCTCTTGACCAGTGTTTCTATTCAAAACTTGAGTTAGCTGAGAGAGAAGCGTGACAAAGTTCGCGATTCCCGCTCCCATTGGATTGGGCATCTCATAAGTACAATCATCACACTGATCTTCACAACGGTTGTTATCCTGAGTTCTCCTATTACCGGCCATTGTCTGGAATAAAAGGAAAGTTAGGGGTAACACATAAAGGGTAATCCAAAGACAAAAGTTGATGACTTATAAATAAACTTTAATCTCTTTAACTCATGAGTCTATAGGATTCAATCCAGGCTTTTCATGATCTTCCTTCTAACATATATTCTTAGGGGAATTTTTCCCTTAATAAGGGTTCATACTAAGATTGTGAATTTATCAAAACATATCCCCCGGGAGTGTCGTAACCAAGAGTGCAGCAAATCCCGTTGTCGTGCACCAGTTCCCGTTCGAGTCTAGCTCAAAGCGGTGTTTTCGGGTTTTACCCCTAGGATACATCTGTGCCAGAGCCGACTCTACCTGCTCGTATCCAGACAGGGATGTATTTGTTTGATAAACCACTTACTTAGTATTTACCAAAACTTAGGGATTCTTTTATTATACTTAGTCTTGTATCTAAGGCTTTACTAGGGTTTCCTAATCCCAAAAATAACTAAACCTATCCTCTGATACCAACTATGACAACACTGCTTTTTATTACAACTTAAGCATGCTTTATTACATAAAACTTCACTTGATACAACAAAGAAGATCGAGAGGTTTAGTGTCTTTGGGGCTTAGGATCATTACATAAAAACTTTAAACTTGAAATACAACATATTTATTGAAAACTTCCTTTACATTACCACTACATTCCTTCGTACTTAGCATTGCATAGGATAACCTGAGGGCATGCATAAGAAAAGGGTGAGCTATAAAGCCCAGTAAGGGAGTACACAATGAATAACATGAGGAGTAAAATACATGTTAGGCAATAGGAACATCAATAGATCATTAGAGTAACATGAACATAAAGGCATGATAAAGCATGATAACCATAACATGGAAATGTGGCAACAACACTTAACATTGAATTAGCATGAGCCAAGGCTCATTGCACATGGAGCATGAGTAAACCCTCATTGCACTTGAAGCACGAGTAAACCCTCATTGCACTTGAATTAGCATGAGTCAACACTCATTGCACATGACGTATCATGATACTATACTTTACCCAATGCATTGGAGCGCTATAAGGGCGCACCCTTCTTAAACATTTCATTTCATGCATAAGTGTGCCACATGGATCATAAAACATGGATTCATAAAACATAATCATTTATTCCACGATAAAGGAATGTGGAATTCATACATGAAACTTTATAATCAATAAGTAAATGTGCATAAAGGTGAATACCCTTTATGGAGAAATGGGCATGGTATTCACTACACAATGACATTGGCTTAGAAAATCGGTGCGATTTCGGCAGCGTAACGACGTGACATAAGAATTCATAAAAAAGTTTGATGAGAGAGAAAGGGGTTCCTCATCATATTTACATGTAATGGACAGTAAGGAGGTCATATATATACATTTCCCAACAATTTAAATGGAATTTAAATTCATGATACAAAAGTATTGCTTGAATGTAAAAGAAGAGAGAGAAGTTCCTTTCGGAATTTCGGCATAGTAATGGGTGTACATGGGAGGAATTTAGTGAGAGAGAAAGGGTTCTCCCATCATTCAAACAATAATAGGGCAGTATGGGGGAGGTGTGAAACCATACCCCAACATTTATAATTTAAATTAAAAGGGCAATACAACTTAAAGAAAATTGACAAAAATGAGAAAGGAAGAAAAAACCCTTACTTGGAAGTGTGATTCCAAAGGCTAGAGAGAGGCTTGTGAGAGGATTATTGGGAGCTTGGGGCACCTTGAGAGGATTCTAGAGAGAGTAGGGCAGAGGTTGGACGAACTCCAAGGGATTTGAGTGAGGAGGAAGTGGGAGCTTGGGTGGTTTTATATAGGAAAGGTGAGGGAATTCTTTATTATTTAGGTTTGGGACCCCTTATATTAAAATAATCCAAACCACAAACCATACCATGGTATTTGCCCATGGTTTCTGTAAAAGGAAAGAGGAAAACAATATTTTACAAGGCCAATGTCTGAACTTATTAAAAAATTAGGGTTGCTTATGTGGAGGTGAGTCACACTCCCATGGAAATTAATTTAAAAAGGCAAAGTGTTGAATAAGTCTTGAGGGCTCCATTAATGCTTTGAAAAGTAAGTCAAACAAACCCAAAAACTCATTATTTTAATGATAAAACACACATTGGCCGAACATAAAGATTATGGTATTTTATTACATCACCATTGGGTCATTATGATGTCATAAAACACATTATATATTTAAATGGTATTTAATTTTTACCCAAAAATTTGACTGTCTCAGAAAATTATGAAAAATTTACCGTTGGATAATTTCGACGTCCTAATTCCAAAAATAATATTTATTTTATCTAAATAATTTTCTAAATATGTGAATTTTCACTTTTAAAATAAAAACTGACATTTATAAAAAAATTCACGGGTTTTAACAGAAATGACTTTCAAACCTTAATAAAAATTTTAATTGCATTCATAAAATTATAAGATCATTTATATTTAATAAAAATTAATGTAATATTAATAATAATATTTTATTAAAATATTATTTAATTCAAAAATCCTTTAATTTAATAAAATATAATTCTTAATTAAATAATAACTAAAACACCATTTGTACTTTAAAAACTAATTACAATGTATCAAAAATGACTAGAAATTATATTCATTATTATATACAAAAATAATGTACATGAACATGGTGCTACTTATTTGTTACATAACCCCTTAAAATAGCCACATAAGACCTAATGGTAAGGTGTGCGATAGTGACAGACTCTTGGGGTGGCTCGGATAACATCGCTCGAGTTGTAATTTCAATCAACTTCCACTTTTCCCGTAGACGATCACATTCGAGCTTGACTTGATGAAGCTCAGATTGGGCTTGGTCAATGGAAAATCCCAAAGATGCCACCTCTTTTCTGAGCTCCGACAAATGGGCTTTGTTAGGGGAAATTCTACTGGATGAGGCCATCGCTTCCTTTGTCTGAGTAGAAATGGGTTCGTTAAAGCCTTATATTTATACTACTCAGATGATCACTGTTCAACGACTATAAAAGTACCAGTCACAAATCTTAACGTAAAACTAAAGAAGTTGAAATCTTATAAAAACATTTTTCATAAAGAAACATTTAACTGGATAAAGAGGGATTTTCTATTAATGAAACTTTGGGTCATTACAAAAACTCACTTTATTTATTTGTCTTGTACATTAGGCAGACCGCACGGTGACCCGAGCAAAGCCGCGCGGCTTTGAACACGCCCTGCCATGCACCGGACGCTGTCAAGGGCAAAGCATTCATTCATCAAAAAAAAAAATCAAACAGGCTTGGCCCGCAGCACGATAGAAAATTTCAAAATCTAATAAAATAATAAAATAATATTAATTTAAAAGTTCGGGTGTGACAATTCTCCCCACCACAAAAAATTTCTGCCCCCAGAAAGTCACCCAGCCGAACGAGGAATCAAACTCGAGTTTGAAACGGAACTAGACCCACAAAAACAGGAACTCAGTGTGACTTTTCACTCCACCAGTCACACCTGACCAACTCTGTAGGAAACTGAAAAGAGAAGAACCATCAGGAAATGAGGAGGGTTCTCCCCACCACAAGAACCCGACTAGAACAACCAACATTGAGACTCTTAGCATGGGCTAACTCTGGATTTTCTAACATGGCCTGAGAGGGAACCACCACACAAACCAAACCTCGAAGGAGGCACGACAAGATTCATGGTGAGTCTCCCCACCATTTAAGAACTGACCAGCTTAGACCGACATGAGAACTTCCAACCCAAACCAGAAACCACCGACACATGAGAAAACCCACAAAATAAATCTACCAAATAACGAACTTAAACATGACTCATTATTTCCACAAGAGATGAGCATCTCCAAAACGAGCATGTAATAAAACAAAACAGGTCACATTTGAGGAGGCGCAACTACTGGAATTACCAAAAAGACAAGATCACCATGCCTTCTTACAACCACAATGGGATACAAAAGAAACCAAGACCGCAACGAGAAAAAGAGACCCCTGCACCTCTTACAGCATAACAGACCCTTTAAAGATGAGGAGGCTACAACAGAGGAATTCAAACCATCCCTATTCTAGCACTGAAGACAAAAGTTAGACCAATGTGACCCACACCCAATGATTCCTGACTGCGTGAAAGGCTTCGCTCTGAGACCTATGGCTGGAGCTCTGATGTCTTGAAGCATCTGCTGCCCCGCAGTCATAAGCTGACATCCTTCGGTCGAGACTCTGGCTGACGATGCCGCTAACCGAACCTCTCTAAGTTCCCCAAACAGCCACACCGATAGCAAGTCTTCAATGGATGACGATGAGGCGACTTAAAGTACCCAAATCGGCCACAAAAGAAGCGAACAAGAGAGTGGCCCGACTAATAGAAGATGGAATTGAATAGAAAACTTGTCTAAGATGGGTTCCTCCGGCTCGCTCTCATAGAATGGGGAACCATCCCAAACACCAAAGGGAACCGGTCCTTGAACAATAGACGAAGACCCCACACAAGATAACTTTAACTGATTCCATGACGCTATCTTTGGAGAAAAGGAAACCAACATCTTGAGATGCCCAACGTAGGCCTTCACTATTCGTTGGCCTTGCTGGACACTCACGAGCCTTGCCACTTCCCTTACCTTCACTTCCACAAATATAAACCATCAAACGAGAGTGGTCCTAAACACCTTCCAAGACATACCATCATGCAACGACGCTAGGATTATCTCCTCCACCAATCCCAAGTTGCACCTTCAAACGGACCTGAACCAACACAGACTCTCTTAGCTTTGGGAGTTTCCAATAACCTGAAAAAACCAACAATTTCACCAAGTGAGTCCGCTACCTTTGATAGATCATGATCACCACGGAATATGAACAACAACCGAAAAGAATTCAATTCCACCACCCCGCTAAGAGTCTGGGTAGAACGAACAACTAGAAGAGGATCACTAGAAACTTCTGGGACTTTTCTGGGCAGTATACTAAAAAACAAGAGGCACAAATCTGAATCAAAACTCATCATAAATCAAAATTCCACACCTCAATCACAAACGAAAGCTCAAACTCAAATCACTATTCCAACCGCAATTCAATATGTCAAAACCAAGAACCCACAAAAAAGAATATTTAACATGAAAAGAGAACGCTAAACAATTGCTCACTCACTTTTTAAAACATTTAAAATAACCTTTTTTGAAAACCATTTTTTTTTCATCAAACAAAATAACTTCAATATCCACCATTGGTATTCCATGAAGTCACACACATATATATCCATGTGCTAGCTCAAGCACTCATCCACTCACATCACCAATTTCTCCACTTGCCACATGCGCACCTCAAGGTGTGTGATCACTCATATGAATACCAAGGGTCAATTCAAGACACTTCTCATTTTCAAAACAGATCATTCAGCATAAAGCACAAATTCCCAACCAATTTGAAAAAGTAACTTATCATCAAAGCAATACATTTACAATTTCCAAAACATTTTCCAATTCACATTCCAAAAAGTGTTACTGAGATTCCAAAACAACTTCCAAAACACCTCCCATTTTCCCTTTTGAAACCACACATTCGTTAAAAGAAAACAATTTCCATTTCAAAACCACTTTTCCACTCTAACACCACATTCCCATTTGAAACCACCTTCACAAAAATCCATTTTCATTTTTGAGATCTACTCACATCAACCAAAATGAAGGTCAAACATAACTCACATTAAAATTTCAAAAAATAAGGGACTAGTGGCTATGCCAACCCGGTAACATGGATTAGCAGACCATGCTCCGAGCGGGCATCCACCACAGGAAGTATCTTGAACCGTGCACTCGGGCTGTACATGGGTCGCTACTCCATGCAAGTCTGCCATGTAACACTGGCTCACTTCCTTGGTCATCCCTCATCCACACATACCAATCCAATGAAGAAAATTCAAATCCCGGACTACCACTGGAAACTCGAGTCTCAGGACGGGAAAGGGTTCATGACGTCCTTCCCACACCTACCTCTCGAGTCCCGACACACCTAATCACCAAGCTACTTGACACCCCAAATAAAAACCTCCCTCTGATACCATTTTGTCATGAACCAGCCCGGGTCGTCATCTGACCCAGCGCCCGACCCGGTCCGCGACATGGCCCGAAGGGCGTTCCCGATCCCCACGGGCTGGAAACTAGTGTCGGACATCAAAATAAACCAGTTGGGAACGGTTTGGCCCATAAAGAGATAAATAAACATAAACTGAACAAGCAGATAAATAAAGGAAAATAAACTGAACGTGGAAGCGAAAAAAGGAATAAACAAAGAAACGTGACATACCTCAGGTGACCCCATGGATCACCACGGTACGACAACCACACTCGCTCCCAAAAGCGATCCAAGACTGAAACCTGCAACTGAAAAGTAAAGTAGGCATGAGCACCGAGATGCTCAGTAGGAAATCCAAAATATAACCACGTCCTATGCCTCCACCCTTATTAAGAAATCCAACTATGCCAGTTTGAAAATAAGATATAATAAAATAATGGTTTCCCTTCTTTTCAAATTCAAGTAATGAGTTTGCATTTTCAAATAAATCATTTCACTCTTACTACATTTTCAAAATAGGTTCCAAGCATGCATTGACATTTCAAAATGAAAAGAAACCAGTTTGGAATAAAATGTGATTTTTACAAACAAGACACCAGATATGAAACAACTGAAAAGAAAGTTACATCACAAGAAGCATGTTACAAATGAGCACTATGGATAATCCCTATAGGTAGCTAGAACAAGTGGGAACCTAGAGACCTCGTACCTCGGTGAAACGTGGCTTAGAAGACCACGACCCTTAGAAAACGTGGCTTAGAAGGCCACGACCCTCAGAAAACATGGATTAGAAGACCACGACCCTAAGAAATTCATATGTTTAGTTAGTGTTGTTGCGTCAATCCTGCTAGAAAAACCGGGACGAACCCCTGCCGTGTCATCTAGCGCACTAGTCCTCGTCACCCACCTAGATACCCGGGTTTCCCATTGTGCTCTATTTCAAGTGGTAGTGAGTTTTTCTTTATCATGCAAACATATATGAACATAAAATTTTCTTTATCAAAAGCTCATTCAACCTCTCACCATTGTTCTTCCTCCTTAAGCGCATTCCCCCTCTCTCATGTCACACAATGCATAAACTTCAACGTTAGGCACATCATAAAACTTTCAACATACAAATCATTTTCTAAAACCAAGGGGGCGTGCCTCAAGAGAGGTTTTTCTTTTCCATAAAACATTCTTAAGGTTCCAAACAGACTTTATTACATAAAGATAATACTTTTTACAATTAACTGGCCAAAAGACCAAACACCTTTGGAAATACACATTACCAATTCAAAACCACTTTAGGAAATCAATTTTTTTAAGAAGGGTCACTTAAGACCGATATCATTAAAAATGCATTTCAGTTTCCAAAGAAAAGGCATAATCATTTCTAGCAACCGTAACCTGATTTCACAGCATGTGTATATAGCATAAATGTAAAAAATATTTTTAAAACAAGCAGGCAATTATGAATCCCAAATTAAAGGCATAGGCATAGAGGACCTACCTCAAACATGTCGTTATTTGTCAACGGCCACTCGAACCCACGTTTGACGCATACACGCACATGCATTTATACACATATATATCTACACCACTAGCTGCATTGCACATATTCCCCGTGCCATGAGGGAATATGTAAAAAGAGGGCATATATATATATATATATTCCTTACCCTATGCATGTACATGTAGGATACCTCGAACCCGCGACCCCAAACCCTCGTAGTGAGGCCCAACGCACTACACAAATAATTTAATAAAACCATTAAACACTTAAACAATCCATAAAGTGTTTCAATTTAACACATCAAGGGTTTGCACCAATGACGCGCCACTTATATAACTCATAAAACTCATTGAAAATATTAAAAGAAAAGCACAAAAACAATTTAACCATTTCCAAAGTCCATTTCAAATCGTCACATAAACCAGAGCCAATTCCAAAACATGCATTCCACTGTTTAAACCATTTCCAAAACAAGTTTTTCACCATCCAAACAATTTAAATAAACCATTATGCAATTTATAAAACAACCCAAGGAAACACCTCACTGCCTCACACCGAGGAAATACCCAAAATCCCCTCTTTAGAAACAAACGCACACTAAAAACCTTTACACAATTTAATTAAAACAATTTCGCATCCTTAAAAATTATTTAAGGTATCGTTCTAAATTTTCATAAACCAATTTTTAAAGAGTATAACACAACTTTGCACACAAAACCAACTTCAACCTTCTTTCATTACCAAATGCACCCAACGCCACATTAAGAACACAATATTTACCATTTATAAAAAATAATAAACTAACTACACAACTTACAAAACACTATCAATTGACCAGATACAAAGTTCTCAACAGAAACACACTCATACCATAATAACACACCACCAAACAAAACAAACGCAAACTAAATTATTTTAAAAAGTAGT
This sequence comes from Viscum album, assembly GCA_963277665.1. NCBI lineage: Eukaryota > Viridiplantae > Streptophyta > Magnoliopsida > Santalales > Viscaceae > Viscum > Viscum album. Next base: position 1,106,697,618 of record OY728137.1, read on the forward strand.
TTCGCACCAAACAGATAAAACATAGAACACCAAATTTATTTAAGCAAGTAAAAATAATTCACCACATAAACACAATTCGCACTCAACAAATTAATTAAAGAACATCTTAAATTATTTAAACAAGCAAATTAAATCATCAAACAAAACTTATAGGAGGAAACACTTACCATCGGTGTCGAAACCTCGAATTCCGATGCAAAACTTTGGTCGCGTGCCAATCACACTACAAGCAACCACCAATTGAATCTAATTCAAGCATTGGGACCAAAAACAACACAATCAAACCCAAATAGCGATGCTGGAAACATAAAACCCCAAGTCTAAAATCCAACCCGCTCAAAACCAAAACTCCAAATAAAGAAAGAACCAAAACCTAGGGAAGGAGGGAGAGGGAGGCGCGCCAGAGCTACTTCCGGTCGGTCGGGTCGTGCGAACAGGGGGCACGCTGGCGGCTTCAATTGGAGGGGAGGAGCGGGTCGAGGGGGGGTGTGTGCCGGCTGCTTCGGCTGAAGGGGGAGTGGAGCGGGTCGAGGGGGGGTGTGCGCCGGCGGTCTCGTCCAGGTGAGCGGTGCGCGCCGGAGCCAGGAGGAAGCAGGTAGGGGCGACGGGTTGGAGAGGAGGGGTAGCGCGAAAGGAGGTGCGTCGGAGAACCCTCGTCGGTGGGGGGTGGCGCGAGCGAGAGAGGAAGGTGGGTGGGGGGGGGGATCGGCCGCGTAAGGGGAAAGGGGAGAGTGAGTTAGGGTTTAAAAAAATAAATAAAATAAATAAATAAATAAAAACAAATAATAATAATAATAATAATAATAATAATAATAACAATAAAAGAAAGAAGTGAATAACATATAAAATAAGGGGATAAAAGAAAAGAGTATAAAATATATAAAATAATAAAATAATAACAAATAATAATGAACAAAATAAGAATTTTAGTAAACTCCAATAATAATAATAATAATAATATTGTTCATAACTTAATAATAATTATAATAAACTTGATAATAATAATATTATTAACCATAATAATAATAACAATAATCACCATCATTATAATTATTAAACTAACTTATTAAAACTCACTTTATTTATTTGTCTTGTACATTAGGGAGACCACACGGTGACCCAAGCAAAGCTGCGCGACTTTGAACACGCCCTGCCATGCACTGGACGCTGTCAAGGGCAAAGCATTCGTTCATCAACAAAAAAAATATCAAACAGGCTTGGCCCGAAGCACGATAGAAAATTTCAAAATCTGATAAAATAATAAAATAATATTAATTTAAAAGTTCGGGTGTGACATTACACCCTCATTACTATTCATGTTGTCCATACATGTGATGACTCGTTTTTTATGATCTATACTTTACTAGATATGCTATTCATTAATGTTATACTCATTAATCTATTATGTTCTCATAAATACTTATAAAATTAAAATAAATATATTTATTATATTTATAATTATAAATTTTTAGTTATATATAAATAATTTTTAAATATATTTATTTATAATTATAATTATAACTAAATAGATATATTTAAATAATTATAAAATTAAAATAGATACATCTATTATATATATATAAATATATTTATAATTATATACAAATATTTATAAATGTATTTATTTAATCTTATAATTATAAATAACTATATATTTATATATGTAAATAATTATAAAATTATAATAAATATATTTATTATGCTTATAAAGTTATAAATATATATAATTAAATAAATATATTAATAAATATATGTTTTTTTCTTATTTTCATTAAAGAAAGTATCCTCATTTCGTGTTTTAAAAGTGTTTAATCACTAATTGGACTTTTCAATGTTTTTTTCATTGAATGGAATAAGTTTTATTCCTTATATGTAGTATGATGTGATTTGGTTTCATTATAGTTTTGCTAAAATAGAAAACTATTATATTGTAATGTATTTCAATATATTTATTTATAGTTATAGTTATATATATATATAATTATAACTATAAAAAAATATATATTTATTTGTAATTTAAAAATTATAATAAATACATATTTATTTATAGTTATAATTATATATATATATATTTAAATACTTACAAAATTATAAGAAATATATTTATTATATTTATAATTTTATTAATATATATATTTAATTTATTTATTATAATTTTATAATTATTTAAATATACCTATATTTATTTATAATTATAATTATAATTATTTGTATTTATTTATAAATATTTGTAAATATATTTATTTAACTATATATATTTATAATATTATATATATTAGGTGTTTGGGGGTACAATTACATTAAACACACACACACACAACATATAGACCTGAAAGGCAGGCCATAGCCCTCCAAGGGATAACCCACCCATCAAGCATTATTTATTCATCACATGACATGAAGGCCTAGTTGGCATGAAACCCATTACATGACCCAAAAGTCCAGTGCAACGTCATATCTTCATCATACAACCCGTGTCATCTGGCCTACGTTACCGCCTGCCTGAGGAAATTCGCTTCCGCCCAGATTTGAGCTTGAGATTGATGCAGGATTACGAGGAGCCTTTACCACTCGGGTAAGACCCCAACTATATATATTTATAACATTATAAGTGTAATAAATATTTTTTTTATAACTTTATAATTATTTAAATAGATATATATTTATTTATAATTATAACTATAAATAAATATATATTTATTTGTAATTAAAAAATTATAATAAATATATATTTATTTATAGTTATAATTATAAATAAATATAAACACACACACACACAAATATTTATACTTATAATTATAAATAAATATAGATATATTTAAATAATTATAAATTTATAATAAATATATTAATTATATATATTTATATAATTATACATATAATATAGATATTTATTATAATTTTATAATTATTTAAATAAATAAATATTTATTTATAAATATAACTATAAATTTATATATTTATATTTATAATAAATTTCTATATTATATTTATAATTATATAAACAGTTGTGGGCTTACCCGAGTGGAAAATGCTCCCGTAATTATGTATCAAACCCGAGTTCAAATTCGGGTGGGTGCATGTACTATTACAGTACTATGCAAGCGATGACACAGACAATGATGCAGGCATGACGCATGCTTGGTGACGCGGGAAGGATGATGCAGGCATGACGTTGCATTGAGCTTTCGGGTCATGTTATGGGTTTCATGCCTATTGCAACTGCGAGCCATGTATAAAATAAATAAAGTTTGATGGGTGACCTATCCCCTCGGGGGGGGGGGCATGGTCTGCCTTTATGGTCTGTGTGTGTGTATTTAAATGTAATTGTACCCCCAAACACCTAATATATGTATATTTATACTTATATAAACATATATAATTAATACATTTATTATATATAATTAAAAATATAATAAAAATATTTATTATAATTTTGAAATTATTTAAATAAATATATATTTATTAACATCAGCGTTTTTTTGGCACTGATAAAGATTGATTTTTATCATCACTAAAAAAGCATTGATAAATTGTGTCTTTATCATCATTTTTAGCGCTGATAAAGGTCTATCATTATCGGTGCTAGAAAAGCACTGATAATAGCCTTTTGTTTTATTATAAAAGAAACTCTATCGGTACCCTGATGCCGCTCGCACTCAAGCTCTCATGGAACCAGACCTCTGCCGCCGCTTCCTCCTACCGTCGCTGCCTCCTATCGCCACTGCCTCTGCTCCCTCCGGTGCCGCCACTGTCGCCGTTGACACGTACGCCGTCGCCGTCCCATCTCTGTTGTTGCCCTTCGTGGCCTCTATTGCCCCTGCCGCCATCAACACGTATGCCGCCGCCGACCCATCTTTGCCGCTGCCCTTTGCGGCCTCCACCGCCTACCCTGACTCTGCCGTCGCCAGACCCTACTACTGCCACCAAAAATCCAAATCTAAGGTATGTTCTTATTTGGTTTGGAATTTTTAGACAATGAAAGATTAATTATGGGATTTTAGTTTTCAAAATATTTTTGATGTATGAATTATGTGTTTGGTTTGATTCCTTAGTGCGATACAATGGTTTTTTGATTGATAAAGTGTTTGGTTTTTTGGGAATATTCTATGAAACTTTTGATAAATTTCTATGTATAGTTGTATAGGATTTTGGTACAATTAAAATTACTGAATTTGGATTGATCAAAATGTTAGAACATGTTTGGATGAGGTGGTTTGATATATTACAAACATTATAAGGATTGTTTTAGGTGAAAAGTATCATGATTGACATTATAATGGAGTGATTCTAGTGAGTAGTTTGGATAAAATATAAAATTTTCAATAGATAAATATGATAAAACACTTTTGAGTTGGAACTTATAGTGAAAGTGAGATCTGTGTTTGAGTTTTGATTAACATTTTGATGATTGATTTGGGACGAATCAAGGTGTTTTCTATGAATAGTTTTCTAATATATATTTGATATGTTATCATTTTTAATTATGGGTGTTGATGTGTAAGTGGATTCTTCAATGAATGTTATACCATTTTGACATGATAGTTTTATAAATACATTTCATCGATTATTAATGTTGGGATTTTAGAAAAACATCATGAGAATAGTTAGGTAGAGATGTGGAAATTATAGAGAAATGAGTTATAATATAACGGCCACACATTTATAGTACTTCTATCTTAGGTCTCACACCAGCTACTGGAATTGCCTTCTCGATGAGTGTAACGTCCCGGTTCCGGAAGCCACCCAGAGGTGCCCCGTACCCGGTTGGTCACATGGCCTCAAGTGCATTTCCCCAAACGCCAGAGGCTGCCGACTAGCAGTGAGGGTCTTGGATGTTATGGTGGGGAAACTATGCCATCATTGACAGAGTAACACAACGGAAGGGAAACAAATACACAATAGCAGAAGCAGTAAATATACCAACAACAGTAATAGCAGAATACTAGAATAACAAACAACTGAAGCACATTTAAAAATGATGCATGGTAACATGTGTCTAGGAAAGAAGCCAAACAAGTCATAGTGCTGGAATACAAACGGTACTAAACCAAAGTACAAAAGGAAAACAGATAACATCTCCTCATCATCGCAAGCCTCAGCTTGGTCCCATTCTCTCCAGCTTCACAGAAAGTCAAGTACCTGAAGTAGAAGGGTGCTTTCCCTTGTTTATACCTGCAACAATATAATCTTTTTGAGCCCAAAATCATGACCCAAACAAGGTGTGAGACTAAATCCCAGTAGGAAACCACCCAAAGATATGTGCCTAACAGTTAGTGAATATATGGCAGGTAAAAGTACAGAAGCAGTAAATAAGAAAGTACTCAGCAGAAACAATTGCACAAATTAAAAACCACTAACCAAGCACAATAACACTCTAGGAAGTGCACACAGCCTATCCCCTCTGGTTCAGTTATAAGAATATATATAGACTCTCTGAGGAAGTGCTCACAGTCAATTCCCCTTATAGTCAAAGGTAAAACAAGACTCTCTGAGGAAGCTCACACAGTCAATTCCTCTTATATTCTAAGGTAGTTAAAGACCCTCTAAGGAAGCTCACATGGTCAATTCCCCTCATATCCCTAAGGTCTAGGACTCTCTAAGGAAGCTCACTCGGTCAATTCCCCTCACAGCCCAAAGTTGTTCAAGTAATTCAAAGACTCTCTGAGGAAGCTCACACGATCAATTCCCCTTATAGTCTAAAGTAGTCAAGGACTCTCTGAGGAAGCTCACTCGGTCAATTCCCCTTATAGCCCCAAGTGGTCCTAGTCTCTCAGAGGAAGCTCACTCGGTCAATCCCCCTTATAGCCTAAAGTGCTCAAAGACTCTCTGAGGAAGCTCTCCTAGTCAATTCCCCTTATAGTTTACTACACCAGGTTCTCATGGCCATGTGTAGGTTAATGAGCATATCAGTGCAATATGGCCAAAGTAAACCTACAGAACTACTTGGCTAACTAGTTTACAACATATCAAGCATGTCAGAATACAAACTCTCCACCCTACAACAACGGACATGAAAAACAGGCAAGGCGGCCAAAAGGCTAAGTAAGACCAAACAGTCGTAAATAGATCATGCATGGGTAAAACATCCAAAGCATAGAAATCAACCCTATTCATATCCAATTTAACTCTACACAAGTATACAAGCATGACATGAAATCAACATGGGTAAAATGGTAAACACACAATACCCCATTTCAGGGTATTGGGAATAATTGCACATAATACTCAAAGAATTTCAACAGAAAGGCACAAACCACCTACCTCGGTGTTGTGAGATCGATATACTCTGGCGTCAACCCTTGGATCAACATAGAACACGGTAGATCCAAAAAAACATCTAAAACGTTCAATGAAGGATAACTTGAGGAAGAAGAGGAATCATGAAACGAAGCTCAAGAAGAAGAGAGAGCTTACCGAGGAAATCCCAACGAAATCGACGACGCTTGAATCAGAGATCAGATGGAGGCTTGGGGGCTCAGAGAAGGATCGCGGCCATACGGGTTCTCTTGGATGAAGAAAACCTAAAAGAAGATGGTTTTGGAGATTAGACGCGACCCCGACGCGTTTAATGAAACAAAAGAAAGTACATGACATGTACTTTCCATTTCCATACTCTGCTTTAAGAGGCCTTCAAGTCACCCCCACACGGCCGTGTGCATGGCCGCTACACGGCCAGCACCCGGCTACCTGCGGTAACTGAGTACACGTCATGTACTCATAAAGTACACGGCGTGTACTTTGAAAATTTCCAGAATTTCCTATTTTTCTCAAAAACAACCAAAAAAGGAAAAACAAACCTGAAAAGAAGGTCTGAGTTCTTACAAACTTCCCCCCTTAAAGAAATTCATCCCCAAATTTCCCTAGCCTGGCGTAGTTTAAGAAACCTCGAACAGTTCCAACCACTGTTCGTACATTAGCCTCCCTCTCCCAAGTCTCATCCTACACCCGCCCGTGCTGCCATAACACTCATACCATTGGAACAGACTGGCCACGAAGAAACTTAGTACTATGATCAACAATCCGGATAGGATTCTCCTCGAATGACGCATCCTCTTAGAGCTCAGCCTCCTCAGGTTGAAAGACATGAGACGGGTCTGAAAAGTAACTTCGGAGTTGAGAAATGTGAAAAACGTTGTGTATAGACCGATACCTCTGGGTTAACTGCAACCGATAGGCAACCGGCCCAACTCTCTCCAACACCTCAAACGGCCCAACGTACCTCGATGAAAGCTTACTCAGTCTCCTAATCCTCCTGTATCCCAACCTCGGTGTGACACGCAGGAAAACCTGATCCCCGACCTCGAACTCTAGAGGTCGTCTCCGCTGATCAGCATAAGAATTCTGTTGAGACTGTGTGGTATCCATCCTCTTCCGAATCAACTCTATCTGCACTATGTTCTCCTGGACAAGATGAGGTCCCAGAAAATTTTCCTCTCCTGCCTGCATCCAACATAAGGTTGATTGGCATGGCCTACCGTAAAAAGCTTCATAAGGTGCCATTTTAATAGTTGCTTGAAAACTATTATTGTAGGAAAACTCCACAAGAGGTATATGATTCTCCCAAGAACCTCCAAAATCCAGGATGCATGCTCAGATCATGTCCTCAAGCACCTGAATTGTTTGCTCGGACTTTACATCTTTTTGAGGATGGTAAGCTATACTCAAAAGTACCTATGTACCCAAAGCCTTCTGAATCCCCTACTAGAACTGAGAAGTGAAACGAGCATCTCTGTCTGAAATAATGGAGTGTGGAACTCCTTGTAGACATACAATCTCACAGATGTACAACTGTCCCAGCTCATCAACACTGAAGGTCTCCTTGATTGGTAAGAAATGGGAAACCTTCGTGAGTCAGTCAATGACAACTCAAACTACATCATTCCCTCGAGGTGACCTTGGAAACCCTGTTATGAAATCCATCGCAACGTCAGTCCACTTCCACTTAGGAATGGGTAACTACTGTAAAAGCCCTGCTGGCCGCTGATGCTCCGCCTTCACTTGCTGACAGGTGGAACACCTCATGATGAAACCAACAACATCCCTCTTCATACCTGGCCACCAATACTGATGGTGTAGATCATGATACATCTTGGTGACACCAGGATGAACTTCCCAAACTGAGGAATGAAAATCCCACATCAGCTCCTCGTGTATATCTACTGGCACCCATATGCGCCCCTGAAAATGAAAGATCTCGTCCTCGCCTATGGTCCATCCCAGAATATGGTCTCCTCCTAACATGCTCTCCTGTAGGACTAGGCCTTCAGAATCTGATAACTACCTCATTTGAACTCGATAAATAAGAGTATAGGTAACAACCATAGAAGAAAGAAACGTCTTCCCCTGACTGTTGTGAACTTCCAAATGCATCTCAGAGAATAGATCCATAAGCTGCCACTCATTACTGGCCTCTTGAACTGCCTATATCTGAGTTCTTCTACTCAATGCATCATCCACTGCGTTGCCTTTCCCAGGTGTATAGGCAAGCTCAAAGTCAAAGGACTGAAAGTACTCAACCCACCTTCGCTGTCTCAAATTCAGATCACGCTGAGTGAAAATTTACTTGAGACTCTTGTGGTCAGTAAAAACCACAAAGTGATCTCCCAGGAGATAATGTCTCCAACAGTGTAAGGCGTGAACAACTGCAACCAACTCGAAATCATGCGTCGGGTAATTCTTCTCATGTGGCCTCAACTGCCGAGACCCGTATGCAATGACTCCATCTTCTTGCATAAGCACAGCTCCCAGCCCGATACCTGATGCATCATAGTAAACATTATAGCTCTTGCCTAGCACTAGAAAGACTAGTATTGGTGCTGAAGTAAACCTCCCTTTCAGATCCGGAAAGGATGACTCACAAGAATCTGACTACAAGAACTTTGTACCCTTCTTAGTTAAACCTGTCAGCAGTGCCGCTAAGCATGAAAAGTCCTGTATGAAATGTCTGTAGTATCCTTACATCCCTAGAAAACTCTGCACCTCAAAGATGTTCTTCAGCTTCTCCCAGGAAATTACTGCTCTCACTTTCTCTGGGTCTACTGATACTCCTGTCTCTGAGATAACATGACCCAAGAAGTGAATCTGATCCATCCAGAAGTAGCATTTTGATATCTTAGCATATAAGTGATGCTCTATCAATGTACTCAAAACGGTATCAAGATGGGTAGCATGGTCGTGTCGAGTGTGAGAGTACACCAAGATATCATCCAAGAAAACCACCACAAAGGAATCCAAGTATGGATGGAACACTCAGTTCATCAGTTCTATGAAAATTGCAGGTGCGTTCATAAGACTGAACGACATAACCACATACTCGTATAGACCATACCTGCTTCGGAAGGCTGTGAGAGGTATATCAGATGGTCTAATGTGAAATTGATGGTAACCAGATCTCAAGCAAATCTTCGAGAACACCCAAGCTCCTTGAAGCTAATCAAAAAGATCAAAAATCCTAGGCAAGGGATATAGGTTTTTGACCATAAACTGGTTCAACTTCCGATAGTCCACACAAAGCCTAAGGGTACCGTCTGCCTTCTTCGCAAAGAGGACAGGTGAACCCCAAGGAGAAGTATTGGTTCAGATGAAACCATTTGCCTAAAACTCCTCCAACTGCTTCTTGAGCTCCTGCAACTCAGGTGTAGCCATCTTATAAGGAGGAATGAACACCAGTTCCACTCCTGGCACAAGCTCAATAGAAAATTCTACCTCACGCTCCGGAGGAAAACCTGAAAAGTCCTCTGGAAAGACATCTCTAAAACGATCCACCACTGGAGGAAATTATAACTATGAAGTCCCCTGGTCATCCAGATATAGACTAGAAATCTAGACTGTAACTCCTCCCAGCCCAAAATGCTTGGGTCCCACTCTACTTGCCTGTACATCCCATTCTCCCTTATGAAGAAAAGATTCACCTTCTGGTGATGTGAAACTCACCCTGCGGCGATAACAGTTGACGGCTGCCTAGAATGGAACTAACCATTCCATCCTGATAATGACATCATAACATGTCATATTTAGGACATAGAGTTCCCATAAGAAGTGACACCCACCAACCTCTAGAGGGCACTCCCTGTACTAACGTACACTAGCCATTCTCGTCCCCATTGGAGTGTCTCGCATCAAGATATCAACATAATAAAAGATGCTGAGACCAAGGCTCTCCATGACAGAAAAAGATATAAAGATATGGGAATCCCCTGTATCGAAAAGAGAAGAAGCTAAAACTGAGGCTACTAAGATCATACCTCGAACAGTAGAGGGTTCAGGATCCTGCTCCTGCTGGGTCTGTTCCACTGCAAAGGTCTGACCTGAACCACGACCCTGTGACCCTGCCTGACAACTCTGAGTTGATCCACCCTGATGTCGTTGAAAACTGGGAGACTGGCTACCACGACCATGACCTCCACCTAGGCCTGAACGGTCGTATGAACTCCAGTTCCCAGACTGGTGAGAAACTGGTGGTTCTTCTTTTGAATGCAGAGTCATAGAAGAACCCTTGTCACCAGCTGCTAGTAAGAAGAACTAACATAAGCGCTGAAGGTGACCCATCTTGTCACAAGATCGGCACTCCACTGGGTACCTTGGGAAACATGTCCTCGTATACCCGCTCTTCCCGCACTGGTATCACACCACCTGGCTACCATAAGATGCATCCTGCCTACTCTGATCTCCTCGTGCAGTCTCCCTACGGTGCTTCCTGCTAGCCGTTGGCGGAGCACTAACTATAGATACCAAACCGCCCTGGATCACAGCTCTAGAATCCCTCAAATTACACTATGTGATCAACACCTAGTTCACGATAGAGGATATCAAAGTCAACCTGAATATGTCCACTTGAGATTGGATATCATGCCTCAAACCATCCTTAAACTTCCATGCGAGGAAAAACACATCACCTCCTGGAATAGGCGTTAAATGCTACAGCTCTATGAAGCGAGAGGAATATTCCATAATAGTAATAGTACCCTGCTCCAAACTCATGAACTCTCAGGCTCAATCGGCCCTAAAGGTCTCCAGATGGAAGTAATCATAGAAGATGTGCCGAAAATCATCCCAAGCCATATTCTGTTAGCGTCCCACCTATGAGATCACATCCCACCAACTCTTTGAAGAGTATCGAAGCATGTAGGTAGATAGATTCACCCTCTTCTCTAGAGGTATCTCTAGATGCTCGAAAATCGTCAGTGTAGCTTCTATCCATGACTCTGCAGCCTGGGGTCCTCCATACCCTGAGAAAGTGGGAGGATTCTACTGCTGAAAGACCCGCATCAATTCTGCCATCGACGGGGCAGGAGGCAACGCTCCCTGGAAGTTCTGCATCATCCTCAAAAATTCCTCTCTGAACTGTGCATCATCACCTATGTCGGGTATAACAGCTGGTGCCAAGACTGGCATGATAGGAGGATCTGTAGGTAGTCCCTGACCAGCCATGTCCGGTGTCTGATCACTTCCTGACAACTGGTGTACATCCGGAGGATGTCTCATTGGCATGACTCTACAAGGTTAAGCACACACCTTAGATCAAGATTATCAAGGACTGAAAAATAGAAGTGTAAGGAGGGAACATAAGAAATAAAGCACTCAAGTTTTACAAAACATGACTACACGGCGTGTACAATTACTACACGGCGTATTCCCTTAAGTCATTTACATGGGCGTGTACTCCTGCCTAAACTGGTCATGTAACACCCCAAACACATGATGTGTTGTCTTAACACATGACGTGTACTTGAATCCTCTTCCCCTGCCCGAGTCCTTCTACACGGTTAAGCTACACGGCTCTCCTAAGACAAGACTACACGGTGTGTTCACAGTAGACACAATGTGTACTAGACAAGCTTCACCTGACCCATGTTGTTAGTGACATAGCCTACCACACGGATCACACTACACGATATTTTCAAGGCGGACACAACGTGTACGTGAAAGGATAACACCGACCCGTGTTGTTTGTGACACGACCGGGTACCTGGGTCAGACTACACGGCGTGTTCAATCCTGACATGATATGTATAACTTAAGTGTGTTGTTAGTTACATGTGAAAACACAGGGTTGTCACTACACGGTGTGTTTGAATGGTACATGACATGTTCCCACCAGACTTTCCCCATCTCGTGTCTTTTCCCACATGGCCTATGACACAGTTAGAGACTACGTGACGTGTACATAAAGTACACAACATGTACTTAAGAAAAACAGTTTCTTCCCGAACAGAAGAACACATGGTGTGTACCAAACATTACATGACATGTATTCTGGGTTTTTCCAGATAGTAAGCCTCAGAAACTACTCTGGAACCCAGAAAAACACTGAAACAAACATTGAAAGTGCCAAATTCTGATCCGTGAGGGCCCATACTCCCAAATAATCAAATTTTGGTATCTTATAAACATTATAACATGGAAAATAAGGCAATGATCCACCAAATTCTGATCCATGAGGGCCCATAACACCTCAAGAACCAAATTTTGGTGTTCATTCAATAAAGCCTTACACAATAATACCCTATCAAACATCAAGTTTTTTATCACTACAACTATCACAACAACATGCATATCTAGCACAACACCTATCACAACAACATACAATTGCTAATTCACCCTATATGGCATGGAAAGAATACATGAAATGTGATCCCTAGCAAGTGCCTATATGATGCATAAGATGGAAGACCCTCATCTCATTGGGTTGCAACAGAAATAGAACCTTGATAACATCAACAATAACATCACAAATCATGTGAATCACTCAAGGTGAAATCAAATCAACTGTAATAATTTCAAAACCCAAAAAATTGCAATTAAACGAGGTAGATTGGATTTTCCCTGTACACGGGTTAACTACTCCCGGGCACAACTTATTACCAAGTACCTATTCCATTCTATCCCTGGATAAAGGCTCCAAATAGTAAGTCAAGAGAAAATAATTCCTCTGATACCAATTTGTAATGTCCCAGTTCCAGAAGCCACCCAGAGATGCCCCGTACCCGGTTGGTCACATGGCCTCAAGCGCATTTCCCCAAACACCAGAGGCTGCCGACTAGAAGCGAGGGCCTTGGATGTGATGGTGGGGAAACTACGACCTCATTGGTAGAGTAACACAGTGGAAGGTAAACAAATACACAATAGAAAAAGCAGTAAATATACCAATAATTGTAATAGTGGAAGACTGGAATAACAAACAACTGAAGCACATATAAAAATGATGCATGGTAAAATGTGTCTAGGAAAGTATCCAAACAAGTCACAATGATGGAATAAAAAGGGTACTAAACCAAAGTACAAAAGAAAAATAGATAACAGATCCTCAGCATCGCAAGCCTCATCTTGGTCCCATGCTCTCCAGCTCCACAACAAGTCAAGTACCTAAAGTAGAAGGGATCTTGACCTTGTCTATACCTGTAGAAATATAATCTATTTGGGCCCAAAATCATGGCCCAAACAGGGTGTGAGACTAAATCCCAGTAGGCAACCACCCAAAGATCTGTGCCTAACAGTCGGTGAATATATGGTAGGTAAAAGTACAGAAGCAGTAAACAAGAAAGTACTCAGCAGTAACAATTCCATAGATCAAAAACAACTAACCAAGCATAATAACCCTCTAGTAAGTGCACACAACCTATCCCATATAATTCAGTTATAATAATATATAAAGACTCCCTGAGGAAGTGCTCATAGTCAATTCCCCTTATAGTCAAAGGTAAAACAAGACTCTCTGAGGAAGCTCACACAGTCAATTCCCCTTATAGTATAAGGTAGTCAAGGACTCTATGAGGAATCTCACACGGTCAATTCCACTTATAGCCCCAAGGTTAAGGACTCTCTGAGGAAGCTCACTTGGTCAATTCCCCTCATAGCCCAAAGTCGTTCAATTAATTCAAAGAATCTCTAAGGAAGCTCACACTGTCAATTCCCCTTATAGTCTAAAGTAGTCAAGGACTCTCTGAGGAAGCTCACTCGGTCAATTCCCCTTATAGCCCCAAGTGGTCCTAGGCTCTCTGAGGAATCTCACTCGGTCAATCCCCCTTATAGCCTAAAGTGCTCAAAGACTCTCTGAGGAAGCTCTATTGGTCAATTCCCCTTATAGTCTACTACACCAGGTTCTCACGGCCCTATTTAGGTCAACAACCATAGCGGTGAAATATGTCCAAATTAAACTTATAGAACTACTTGGATAACCAATCTAGAGCATATCAATCATATCAGAATAAAAACTCTCCACCCTATAACAACAGGCATGGAAAACAGACAAGGTGGCCAAAAGGCTAAGTAGAACCAAATGGTCGTAAACAGATCATGCATGGGTTAAACATCCAAAGCATAGAAATCAACTCTATTCATATCCAATTTACCTCTACACAAGCATACAAGCATGGTAGAAAATCAACAGGGGTAAAATGGTAATCATGCATTAACCTGTTCAAGGGTATTGAGAATAATTGCACATAATAATCAAAGACTTTCAACATAAAGGCACAAACCACCTACCTCGAAGTTGTGAGATTGATATACTCCGATGTCGGCACTTTGATTGAACTAGAATGTAGTAGATCTACAAAAACATCTAAAACATTCAATGAAGGATAACTTGAGTAAGAAGAGGAATCAGGAAACGAAGCTCAAGTAGAAGAGAGAACTTACCGAGCCGATCCCAACGCAATCGACGACGGTCGAATCAGAGATCGGATGGAGGCTCGGGGGTTTGGAGAAGGATCACGACTGTATGGGTTCTCTCAGACAAAGAAAACCTAAAATAAGATGTTTCTGGTGATTAGATACGACCCAGTGTGTTTAATGAAAAAAATAAAGTACACGGCGTGTACTTTTGAAGTACACGATGTGTACTCACCGTTTTTGTACTTTGCTTTAGGTGGCCTCCAAGTCACCCCCACATGGCCATGTGCATGGCTGCTACACGGCCAACACCCAGCTACCTGCGGTAACCAAGTACACGACATGTGCTCATAAATTACATGACGTGTACTTCGAAAATTTCCAAAATTTCCTCTTTTTCTAAAAAACAACCAGAAAAGAAAAAACATACCTAAAAAGAAGGTCCGGGTTCTTACAATAAGTCCATTAATGGTTAGTTTATCATGTTACATTTTTATTGCAACAATATTCTAGTGTGATGTTTCCCTTAATTTTTCAACTTAGATTATCTCTTTAGGCCTTTGGTAGGTACCCCTTAATGGTTTATGCTTGATATTTTATTACTATTTTATCTTATGGTTGTATCTTGGTAAATTATATTTTTTTTAAAAGAAAAATATATGTTTTGTTAGTTTTATTTACTCAACCCTATGTAATAAAATTATTTCCATTATTTTCCCTAAAATTAGATTTTTTTGGTTTGTCTTAAAAAATGAATGGTATAAAATCTTTGACAACATCCTATTAGGCACTTTGCTCACTGTTAGAGTTGGTGTCTTATAACCAACTATTTGTACTTTGATTACATGAATATTTAATATATTTAAATATTAAACATCTTATTACATATTGTTCATTGTTATGCATGACTATAATGTAATAATGTTCTAGAGTAGTTTTCTCATTAATAAGGTCATAGAAGTTCCTTGCTATGATGATAACCTTGAAGTGTTGTGACAATATTCTTAAATATAGTTTTTCGGTTAGATGACATGCTATGATGAGACACATAGTATATAGACTGTCAGGTGCGAGTACTCATAAGCAGATGAGACTTCTTCTCATGAAGTTATCACTTGATAACCTCAAAGACGGGAGATTATGAGAACAAACCCACAAATAGGAATTCCACATGTTTGATGTCATCGAATATTCCTATATGCAAGTATGTATAATGGTTCTTAGACTTTAAGATTATCATTAATACATGTCAAAACTCACACACTTTGATTTATTGATGAAAACCATCATGCCATATGTTGGTGGGAAGTAGGGTACGTTGGGTGCGTCACGAATGACATGTTTTTAATGGATAATTCGAGAAAGGATTTGTCCCTTACATTTATGGAAGTTGATATCTTGGACATTTGATTGAAATAGAACCCTTGCCCTAAATTCCATGGCCATGGTGTAATGATGAGTTTATTTCAGGTAGTCAAATAATGACGTATCAAGAATACAGGTTAATGACACTATCATGAAACCTACTTGATGAGATATTATGACAAAGAGATTATATTACACAGTGAGCATTTGTATGTGTATGTCGTCATTGCGACTTTAAGTTTTTTCTCTTAGGTTCCTTGACCCGTTGCTAGATAGTAATCTTGGACTTTAGGCAAGCCTGCCTAATGAAAACAAGAAATAATCTTAGAGGGTCACACACTAAGTGTTTTTGATGGTCTCAATTAAATTCCATTTTAATTTAATTAATGGAATAAATATTATTCCTAAGTCTGAGGAATAATTTTATTCAAGTTAAAATGATCACATAAATTAAATAAATATTTATTCATTGAATTGTGAATAATATGTATATATATATATATATATATTTTATTGAATATTTAATAAATATTTATTTACTAATTTTTAAATAAAAATATTTATTTAAGAGAATAAAATATTTTATTCGGGTGTTCAATAAATGGAAGAGAAGTTTGAATGGACCAAAACCATGTCCATTGATAAATTAATTATTTACAAGTTGATATAAAATATTTATCCAGTTGGTACAAGAAATAATAATAATACTGTTATCATTATGTGGAATGAGATTTCATTTATGGTTCTGTTTTGTGCAAGTTGGCACACCAAAAATAATGGTGCTGTTATTGTTATTATGTGGCATGGGTTTTCTCAAATAGTTATAATTTCATTTAATTGATATTTCACAATTAAATATTGTAACTGAAACCCCATGTTGATTAATAGATAGGTACGTCTATTGTGCCAAACCTTGGTAAATTGAGGATTGTTAGGCCAAACATTTTCTCTCTCAGTTCCTCTCATCTCTCCCTCTTAAGAATGAGATAAGTTCTTCATGACTGAAGAACGAACGATCAAGAATGAATGGCACAAGACATTCGCTTCACTACACTAGCACCTAGAGAACGAGTGACGTTGTTCGAAGACCATTGGAGCATGTGAAAATCACCATTAGAGGGATTCTACTTTGGATCCTCATGAGCGCAATGAAGACAATCCGAAAGGGTCATTCTGGATGATTAACGATCATCAACGAAGAAAGTAACAAAGACCCAAGTATTTGATTTCTTTAGAAATTAATAAATTAATTATAAACATGATGTGAAATATCCTCTTTCTCGGATCCGGCGCTTTTCTTCTCTTTGTCTAAATCTTTGATTTTAATCCATGGATACTGGTACTCATCATCGTATTGATCCTAGATTGGTCATCGATTATGGAAAAAGTAAATTTGGGCCCTCCTAACCACCATGATTCCATTGTGTCTGGATCCTTCAAGTGGTATCATCGAGGTCACATCATCATTTATAATTATTTAAATAATTTTTTGATGATTTACTCTTTAATAATTTAGTTTGTTAATTCATGTTTAATCATTCTTGTAATCTGAATTTTGAGATTTGTTCTTCCTCTTTTCGTTTCTCGAAGATATAAAAAAACAAATAATTTTTTGATTAAAATTAAATCAAGGGTCTCATTAGGAGGTGTTGATGATTCTGTACACGTAACACGACATTACACGCAGTGTATTCTGAGTTACACATAGTGTAATCTGCCATACACACTGTGTAATCCAGATTACACACCATGTAGTTATGTTCAACACATCGGGATTAGTTCATCAATTACTCAAGCTATATGCATTTATTACATGTAGTGTAGTTAATTAATACACCACGTGTTAACTAGGAAAGATAGGCACATAGTTACCAAATTACACTTTGTGTGGCCCACTAGACATGACATGTAGTCGCTTTCGGGTGAGGGTGAAACTGTGTATCCCATCCATGGCTCAGCAGACTGAAGACCATGTAACTCGGAGACAACACGACGTTTGGATCATTGTATACGCCATGTACTATGAGATTTCTAAAGTACGCCACATACATCAAGTTCCTAGGCATGTACTTTAGATAAGACAATTAAGGAAGTAAATGCCATGTAGTCAGAACACATGCTGTGTACTTTACCAAATTACACAGAATTAAAACTTCAATGTCTGTGTGATGTTTAAAATTACATATCCTATAGATTTGAATAGGTTTTTACCATGTTACCTATAATATTATGGATGTGAATCTTAGGGAAATTCATAAAAGGATTAAGATAAAATGATTGATTAATTAAAGATAATAATTAATCTATTTGAGCATGATTCATCTTAATAAGAACAATTAAAGAATTTAATGCTAGTTTTATTAAATATGTAATTCGTTGCATGTATGTGGATGATCATGAGCTAGACCAGACCTTTGTATATGATTGGTTTCCTTTTAATTTATTTTAAATTAAATTGTTGTCCTGCATCTCCTCATTAATATGTAGGGCCTGTGTGCCCATGGTTTCTTTTATGTAAACCCCCTTTTTACCCATCACCTGCGTGTGAGTTAAAGAAATATGTAATGGATGGAGCTCCCAAGCTTGTGGAGGCAGTTCAGGTAAGGAGCTGAGCCGAAACCAATCCAAAGAGATACAAAGGTGGACAAGTGGAAAGCTGTAGACATGAACCATAAATGGTTCAAGGTGTTTCTACCCTATGTCAATGGTTAGTTTATCAACCTCTAAATAAACTAACCATTATAAGAACTCATGATCATACTGTTTACTTTATTTTATTTCTATTAGTTTCATGGTTTTTCATTATGGATGTATTGTCGCAACTACATAGTTAATAAATTAACAAGCATGCAAGATGGAACTAAAATAAACCAGGCTTATGCGTAAATATTATCAAGACATGGTTAATCACTTAAGTAAGTTCCACTTAATATTAACAACCATGTTATAAAGATAATATGGAAATTTATGCATAAGAGATAAAAATCCATCAATAAAATATTAAGTCAGACTAAGCCTTCCGTTACTTGATTAAGGGAAAGAATCAATAAAACTAAGTGTTTGACCAAACATTGTTGGGAAAATTTTATACAGGAGGCTCTTATGAAAGTTTCGGGTTGACTTAACCATTTTACATCAAGAGGATCAAACCTTTCTAGACTTGGTGTAAATTTGGAGGCAAGTGTTGAGGAAATCCAAGTTAGGATTTCAAGATTGGGGAGTCCACTCAACGGATCAAGGAGCTGCAAGCCCGCAGTTGTCAAAGACCTGCCTACCTAAATACCTTCAAATATATTGAATGACCCTTATTGGGGTTATGCGAAGGGGAATATGGATCCTTGCCACTAGAATGTCCTAGAAACTAGACAATCTGAGTTCAATGGTGAGGGACATTGGGAATTGATAAAATAGTTGGAGACTTAAATTAATTTATTATTTATCATAAAATATAACCAGGAAAGTACTAATTATCTACTCTTTTAATTGTATAATAAAAATGAAAATATCACCAACCACACTATCCCTATGATCAATACTGGATAAAGACAACATCACCACTGATAGTAACTTCTAGGAATGGTTTAGAAGCCTTTGGGTCATTCTACACCATGAACTAAAATCATACGTGCTGGAGTCCTCATTAACTGATCTGCCTTCCCAAGAGGTGAGTGATGAAGAGTTCCTGGTCTAAGAGAAACATATGAATGACATAGTCAATGTTTAATGTTTGATGTTATCATCAATTTCTAGTGAACTCATGAAGTCTCATGAAAACATGGATACCTATAGCATGCTTGAGTACCTCTGTGGTCTTTACCAAGAGAGAGAAAGACAAGAACAATTTGAGATCTCCAAGGCACTCTTTTAGAGTAATCTTGGAGAGGGTTCCCCAACTGGGCCTCACGTAGTCAAGATCATTGGATAAATTGATCACCTGTAGGTTTTAGGGTTTAAACTCCCTGAAGAAGTGGGTACCAATCCCATTCTAACATCACTCCCTCAGAGATTCTCTAGTTTTTTTTGTGAATTTAAATATGAACAACATTGAGAGGTCTCTACCAGATCTTCTTATCCTCCTTTACTAAGTGGACAAAGACATGAAGTGCGAAAAGCCTCCTATCCTTATGGTGAATAATAGGAAAGGTAAGGCGAAGATATTTAATCCCAAAGCTTCTTCATGCCCTTACAAGAAAAGGAAGATCAAGGGGGAGGGAAGGGAACATGAAGCTATTTGTTTCTCATGTGGTAAGAAGGTCCACTGGAAGAAAAACTACACCTAGCTAAAGAAGAAAGGGGAATATTTAGGTGCATTTATTATCGATTGAAATTTATCAGTTTCTACAATTTGGGTATTAGATATAGCCTATAGTGCTCACATATGTATCCAAATATAGGAACCGATTAGATTCAAGAAAATTGACCTAGGGGATGTAGATATACGAGCATCCAACGGAGCTAGACTAACTACTGTAGTTGTTGGGGACTACCACCTCACGTTACTGAATAGGATGATCTTGGTATTAAAAGGTTGTTATTATGTGCCTTCTGTAACCAAAAACATTATTTCTATATCCAGACTAGATACATATGGATTTATTTTCAAGTTCAGAAATGAATGTTTCTTCTTTTATAAAGATAAAATTTGTTTTGATAAGGCACATTTATATAATGATCTTTACATGTTATATTACACAAATCAAGTAATGAAAATTAATAACAAAATTACATCACATGACTCATACCACACCCAACTTTGGCATCACCAGCTAGGACATGTAAATGAGAAACACTTGAAAAAGTTACATCAAGATGGATATTTAGATTATTTCGAACTAAAACCACTTGGTGTATGTCACGTATGTTTACAAGGCAAAATGACCAAATCTCCATTTAGTGAGAATGGTGAAAGAGACAAAGAGTTTATTGAATTGGTTCATATCGATGTGTGTAGACTATTTTCAGTTGAAACAAGGGGTGGGTACTCATACTTCATAACTTTTACTGATTATTTTAGTAGATATGGATATATCTACTTAATGAGGTATAAGTAGGATTCTTTTGATAAGTTCGCATAATACAAGAATTAAGTTGAGAATACGCTTGGTAAGAAGATTAAGAAACTCCACTCATACTGAGGTAGAGAATATCTTAATCAATAATTCATTGATTACTTACATGAGTTTGGGATCCTATCCCAACTCACTCATCCTTACACACCCTAGTGGAATGGTGTACGAGAAAGGGAGAACCACACCTTGCTGGACATGGTGAGATCAATGAGGAGTCATGCAAGTCTTCCATTATCTTTTTAGAGATATGTGTTACAAATAGTGGCACACATAATAAACCAAGTACCGACTAAATCGATAAATGGTATTCCACATGAGATTTGGACTATAAGAAAATCCATGTTATCTAATTTACATGTGTGGGGAAGAAAAGCATTTTTTAATGACTCTTCAAGTAAAAAACTCACACCCCAAGGCACAAAGTGTACCTTTATAGGATACCCCAAGGAAACAAGGGGATATTACTTATATGACCCCTCAAAAAAAAGGTTATAGTGGAAAGAAACTCTATATTCCTTGAGAGGGATAACATATCAAAAATAGATAGTGGGATAAAGATAAACTTTGATGAAGTCAAGGCTCAAGGTAAACAAGAGTTGGTACAGGAGTAGATTCCACAAAACCCCATGAAAGAAGAATCTGTTCCAAAGACACAAGTACTACGTAGAAGTAAAAGAGAGGTTAGATAACCAAAATGGTATGGTTTTATAGTTACCAAGGATGGTGACTAATTATTAGTTGATAATAATGATCCTCTAACCTACAAGGAAATAGTAAGTGTCACAAATTTTTCCAAGTGGTAAGAATCCATGAATTCTAAAATGGATTCCATATAAGAAAACCAAGTCTGGATTTTGGTATATTCTCCAGTATATGTAAATCCTGATGGTTGAAAATGAGTATTCAAGAAGAAACTAGACATGGAAGGACAAATAAGTACCTACAAGGCATGACTGGTTGCAAAAGTGTTTAAACAATATCAAGAAATTGAGTACGATGAAAACTTTTTCACTAGTTGTAATGATGAAATTCATCAAAATTATATTGGCTATTTCCGCTTAACATGACTATGAGATTTAAAAAATGGATGTCAAAATAGCCTTCCTTCATAAGAACCTTCAGGAAGATGTCTATATGACATAACCTAAAAGTTTTGTGACTCAAAATGATGTCAATAAGATATATAAGTTGAAAAAATCCATTTATGTATTAAAACAAGAATCCAGGCCATGGAACATTCATTTTGACGAAGCCATAATGGAATTTGGTTTTATAAATAATGAATGTGAGCCTTTTGTCTACAAACAGTTTAGTGGGAGTGCAACCATTTTCCTAATAGTATATGTTGATGACATATTACTTATTGGAAATGAAATATTATTCTTACAGTCTATTAAGGCATGGTTTAATAAATTATTCTCAATGAAGGACTTGGGTGAGGCAACATATATTCTTGGGATCAATATCCATCATGATAGATCTAATAGATTGATGGGACTAAGTTAAAGTACATACATTGAAAAGATACTGAAGATATTCAGTCTAGAAAAATCTAAGAGGGGATTGTTGACCAGGGTCATAGGAAATTCATCTTTCCTAGAAAATGTGTCATCATACGCATGAGGAAAGAAAGAGAATGGAAAGGATTCTATACGCATTAGCGATTGGGTTAGTCATGTATGCTATTCTATATACTAGGATATATGTCGCCTATGCATTGAGTGTGGTAGGAAGATATCAAGCTGATCCAGGTGACCACCATTGGATGGCAGTCAAGACTATCCTTAAGTATCTGAGGCATACTTAGGATATGTTTCTGGTTTATAGATGAGATGAGGAACTAGTCATCATAGGATATACAGATGCTAGTTTCCAGACTGATCAAGATGACATGAAGTAAAAAACGGGATACATCTTTACTTTGAATGGAGGTGCTGTGAGCTAGAAGAGCTCAAAGCAAGATGTGGTTGAAGATTCTATAACAATGTATGAGTATAATACAACTTTTGAGGTATCTAAAGAAGCAGTTTGGATGTGTAGCTTCATCCAAGAGATGGATGTGGTTCCTAGTAGTAAAGATCCCATCATACTCTATTGTAATAATACTTCAGCGGTGGATCTCTCAAAAGAGCCAAGGTCACATCAGCAGACGAAGCACATACTATAGAATTATCATCTATTGAGGGATTTTTCTTAGAGAGGTGAAGTCATAGTGAGTTGTATTTTCATGGAAGATAATATGGCAGACCCCTTGACTAAAGCCTTGACTTAGTAGAAATATGATCATTATGTGATATCTAGCGGACTAAAAGTTATAGGAAATTGGCTCTAGTATAAGTGGGAGTTTGTTGGAGTTGGTTTCCTAGAACCAACTATTTGTACTTTGATTACATGAATATTTAATGTATTTAAATATTAAACATATTATTATATATTTTTCATTGTTTTGCATGAATATAATGTAATAATGTTCTAGAGTATTTGTTGAAGGTCATAGCAGTTTCCCGCTATGATGAGAACCTTGAAGTGCTATGAAAATATTCTTAAATATAGTTCTATGGTTGGATGACATGCTATGATGAGACACATAGTATATAAACCTTCAGGTGTGAGTACTCATAAGTAGATGAGAATTATTCTCATGAAGTTTGCACTTGGTAATATCCAAGATGGGATATTATGAGAACATACCCGCTAGTAGGAATTCTACATGTTTTGGTGTCATAGGATATTCCTATATGAGAGCATATGTAATGGTGCTTAGACTTTAAGATTATCATTAATATGTGTCACAACTCGCACACTTTGATTTACTGATGAAAATCATCACGCCATATATTGGTGGGAAGTAGGGTACGTTGGTTGCATCATGAATGGCATGTTATTAATGAATAAGTCGAGGAAGGATTTGTATCTTCCATTTATGGAAGTTGATATCTCAACCCTTTGATTGAATTAGAACTGTGACCCTAAATTCTATGTCCATGGTGTAACGACGATTTTATTTTAACCAGTCAAAGAATGACTTATCAAGCATATAGGTTGATGAAACTATCATGAAACCTACTTGACAAGATATTATGATAAAGGGATTATATTACACAGTGAGCGTTCATATGTGGATGTCATAATCACGACTTTAAGTTCTTTCTCTCGGGTTCCTTGAACTGTTTCTAGACAGTAATCTTGGACTTTAGGCAAGCTCGCCTAATGCTAATGAGGAATAATACTAGAGGCTCACACACTAAGTGTTTCTAGTGGTCTCGATTAAATTTTATTTGAATTTAATTAATAGAATAAATATTATTCTCAAGATTGAGTAATAATTTTATTCAAGTTAAAAATATCACATAAATTAAATGAATATTTATTCACCAGATTATGAATAAAATATATTTATTTATTTTATTGAACATTTAATAAATATTTATTTACTAGTTTATAATTAAAAATATTTATTTAAGAGAACAAAATATTTTATTTGGGTGTTCAATAAATTTAAGAGGATTTAGAACAGACCAAGACCGTGTCTGTTGATAAATTAATATTTACAAGTCGGAAAATAATTTTTATCCTGTTGGTGCAAGAAATAATAATAATAATATTACCATTATGTGGAAAAAGATTTCATTTATGGTTCTGTTTTTCACAAGTTGGAACACCGCAAATAATGCTGATGTTATTGTTATTATGTGGCATGATTTTTCTCTAATAGTTATAATTGCATTTAATTGCTGTTTCACAATTTAATATTGTAACTGAAAACCCATGCCGATTAATAGGCAGGTACTTCTATTATTCTAAACCCCAGTGAATTGAGAATTATTGAGCCAAACATTTTCTCTCTCTACTCTTCCCATCTATCCCTCTCAAGAACGAGAGAAGTTCTTCAAGACCGAAGAACGAGCAATCAAGAACAATTGATGCAAGACATTCGCTTCGCCGCTCTAGTACTCAGAGAATGAGTGGCGTTGTTCGGAGACCATTGAAGCATATGTGGATCACCACTAGAGGGATTCTACTTTGGATCACCATGAGCACAATAAAAACAATCCGGAAGGGTCATTACAGATGATCAACGATCATCAACGAAGAAAGTACCAAAGACCTAGGTGTTTAATTTCTTCAAAAATTAATAAATTTATTATAAACATGACGTGAAAGATACTATTTCTTAGATGTAGTGATTTTCTTCTCCTTTTCTAAATCTTTGATTTTAATCCATGGGTACTAGCGTTCATAATCATATTGATCCCGAATTGGTCATCAATTATGGAAAAATCAAAGTTGGTGCCTCCCAACCGCCACAAATCTGCTGCATTCAGATCCTTCACTCACACCATACATATACACATTGGTGCATATATAGACTTAGTTTCCTATGATACAATTAGAAGGAAAGGGTCGCACTTTTATAGTGGTGTTCCTTAGTCACTTGTTAAAGATATAATGATAATGGGATGTAGAGGTCACCATAGGTCATAAAGAGATAATATTCATTTTGTGTTATTTTAAGATATTTATTATAAAGCGACTCTCTTACAAATAAATTTATTTTTGGTTTAATTTTATATTTTGGATCATGTTTAAACCTTTTATAGATTTATATTTTATAAATTTTTTATTATTTTTGATTAGTGTATCTTTTATAAAGTGCCTCTCTTGGGATTTATTTCTTTGTGAAAATGCATAAGTAGATCTTTTAAAATGATTCAAGTGTTTTGAAATGCTTCTCCAAAAATTTTATGTGTTCAAAATACCCATTTCTTGTTTTTAAATTTCTTTAAAATTATTTAAACACTTGGCATGGACTTAGGTTTCATGCCAAGTGTTTTTCAACTCACCCAATTGGATTTCATAAAGGGGTGTGAATGTTTTAAAAGCGTATTTAATGCTGGTTTCATTTTAAAAAGGGGTGTATGAAGTTTTAAATGAAAATTTGTAAAATATAGAGGGTTGTTGCTCATTTTAAATGATTAAGACTATTAGGGCATGGAATTTCCTTTAATTCTTTAAAAAAAGGAATTGTGATTTTTTGAAAGAGTGATTGGAATTTATTGGATTATTTTAAAAAGGGTGTGTTATTTTGAAGAGGAATGTGTGAAAATGGTTGTTTTATTAATGTGATTTCAAGTGAGATTTTATAAATAGTTTTAAAAGGACATATGAAATGTAGTTTTTACATAATATTTTAAGTTTATATTTTTATAGAATTAGGAAAACCATTTCATTATATAGGGAAGATAAGTAGATTGATAATAACACCATGGAAAGGTCACATTAATAATTCTATCCAAAACATAGGATATCCATCATAAAATCACGCCCGAAAAAGGTGAATTAATGTTTAACACCATTGCAACTCCTAAACCTACTTTGTATCCAACATCACCTACATTATTTAAATTAGGGGAGTCCTCTAAAATTACATCTTCTTTCTAGTTTAGTGTTAGCTTCTAAGGGGATGAGTCTTAGGAAACAAAATGCAATAATAACTACCATTCAAATACTAAGTTCCCATTATTTAAAATACCCCTTTGTGTATTTATTTTGTTAAATATTAATATTACCAAATCAAATAGGATGGATATGAATAAATAATGGATGAATTCCAATCATCTAAAAAAATAGCATGAATATGAAGTGAAAGAGTTCATCAAGTTTGAAAAAGATCACACATATGAACCTTATAAAATATTTTTTTCCATGTTTAAGATATTTTTATTCAATAATAATTAGTTCATAGGAGTTTTAAGAACACTTTATATATCATGAAGTATATCAAAGTTATAAATGTTGGAATAAACACAGGAAAAAAGTGAATGTAGCTAGTGGATGAGTTATCACTTCATTTTATGGATCATATGACATGATTACAAGTGTGGAAAAAGAATAATACTGTATCAATAATGTAATTATAGATATGAATAATAATAAAGATCATATTGAGTTAATGAAAAGGATATTTTAAGATGAACTTTGTGATTTCCCAAAATTGTTTGAGAAGTTAAAGAGTTGTGAAAAGACACCATTGTATGCTGTTTTCACTAAATATAAAACATTATTATCCATAAGGAAGCTATATAATTTGAAAGCAAACAATGGATGGAGTGATTCCAGTTTTATAGAACTACTTTCTCTCTTGAATGACATGCTCCCAGAAGATAATGAGTTCTCAAGACGAACATACGATGCCAAATGAATGCGATGCTCAATGGGTATGATCTCTGAAAGAATAAACGCCTGCCTAAATGACTTTATACTATTTCCCAAGGTAAAAAAATAACCTATAGAATTCCCAAAGTGTGGTTCTTCTTGATACAAGAAAAATGAATTTGGTTCTATGAAAATTTTATTTTACTTTCCAATTATTCCAAGGTTTAGGAACCTATATATAAGTGAGGAGACTACATGGAAATTGACGTGGCACGTAAATACATGAATTAAAGATGGAAAACTATGTACCTTGAAAAAATCTCCTCAGTGGAATATAATTGATCATGACTATCCTGAATTTAGAAACAAAACGAGAAACCTTCATCTTGCATTATCTATAGATGGAGTGAATCCTTTTGTTTTTCAAAGTATCACTCGCAATACATGGATGATTATGTTGGTAAATTATAACTTGCCGCTGTGGTTATGAATGAAACAAAAATACAACATGTTATCTATGCTTATATCATGAACAAAATAATTGGGTAATGATATTGATGTTTATTTGGATCCATTGATCGATGATTTGAAATTGTTGTGGGATTCAGGTGTTACATTATATGATGATTATAGACACGAATATTTCACATTGAGATACATATTGTATAGGATGATAAATGAATTTCTTTCTTATGTAATTTTTTAGGATATAGCATTAAAGGAACTCAAGGGTTCCCCATTTGTGAATAAGTTACACAGTCAATTAGGTTGAAACATTCATCGAAAACCGTGTTTCTAGGACATTATAGATTTCTACCCCGATGAAATAAGTACCGATATTGGACAATATCATTTGATGGAAGTTCATAAAAATACACAACACCATATCCACTAATAAGTGATCAAATGTTTGAGAAATTAAAAGATGTGGACACTGCTTTTGGTAAACCATTTTTTAAAAACCTTGTGAAAATCGGTTGTAAAAGGAGATCAATTTTTTTTGAATTACCATACTAGAATTATCTACGTGTCATACATTTTCTTGATGTTATATATGTTGAAAAAAATGTATGTGATAGTGTGATCGACATGTAGGTAAATGCACCTAAAAAAGGATGTAATTAAGGCTATGTTGGACATGGTCAACATGGGAATACGCGAAGAGTTGTCGCCAATGCAGGGTGAAAAACAAACTTTTCTTCCTCCAAATGCTTACACTCTTTACAAGAAGGATTGATATTAGTTTTTCAACTTCTTGAATGATGTAAAGGTTCCAAAGGGATATTCATCAAATATCAAGAACATAATGTTAATGATCGATTTAAAGTTAAAGGGTCTGAAATCGAATTATTTCCATGTTTTGATGCAATATCTAATTTTTATAGATTTATGTTAGGTCCACTAGGTTAGATACCCTGGGGGGGGGGGGGTGAATCGGGGTATGACAGATTAAAACAACTTCCCCTTTTGATCTTGTTTTGTTGTTAGATAGAACCATCTTCTCTATCTTTCTCATAGAAAAGTATGAACATAAATCAAAGCATGCATGAGACACAACAATTTTTACTTGGATCACCCTCATTGGGATACGTCTAAGGATCATACAAGAACAATGTTCCAATGTACAAAATCCACTATAAGCACACTACTATTTACAAGTTTTAAGTGGGCTCAATTTCCCTCCTGGTTTACAACCAATCACAATTTAAAAGCACACTTCTCTCTCAATTGAAGCGTGCTTACTACTTCTTCATAAGATCCACTCATAGTTTATAGACTTGTTAGTACCTTCATTATCTCTAATGAATGCATACTCCACTATATGTAGATATTATATTGATGTTCCAATTTAATCCATTGATGAATACAACTTTACCATAGTATTACTGGGCAACCTCAAATCTTTCATGCAACCCTTACTATGTCTTTCACGCAACTTTAATGCCTTGTACAAAAGATTCCACTTTTTTCGTGGAACACCCCTTGTACTCAACTTAAATTTTATGTGCAACTCAAATCTTACTCACAACTTCCTTAGCTTTCACACAACTCAAAATCTTTCATACAACTCCATTTGCTTAAAATTCTTATGCTATCGAGAGCTCAGATTCTCTCTAAGTGTTGAGCTCTCTTGAATGAGGGGGGTAACCTATTATTTATAGGCACCACTAACCCATGCGTGTATGATTCCCCGTGTCATGCAAGATCCCCTCTATGTGCAAAAAACCCAATTTGACATCGCATTGGGCACACAAGTTTCTTTCATGAAATCCTCATCTTTCGTTCACTTTATACCTTTTCTATTTTTTGACGTTCTAATCCTGAAAGATTCCTTGTGCATAAGTTTCCAAATCACCTTCAATATTGTGTGAAAAAACCAATATTTTGTGTACATTTCAGCTTTTTTGTGCACATTCTTTTACCAAAAACACCTTTATCCATTTTCCAATTTTGAGGCCCAAAAATTTGGAAAACATTAGAAAATGGGGACACCTTGTATCTATTCTTTTTGTAATGACTCTAGATAGTCCCTTACTTTTTCATGGTTCTTTTTTATCATAGATTTTCAATAATATCTCTAGAACACCATAATTGACCATGGATACCCTCTTTGTCAACAAACACAATCAACCCAAAAATGATTCAATGTGACTTAATGGATTTATGTCCAAAAATATCCCCCTTTGGGTTTGTTAACAACTCTTTGATAACATGATACCTCTTTAGCTTAGACCATTTTCTACCACCATTCACCTCTTGTGATTCAGATATCAATCAAGGATTTACTCAACACAAACTCTAATCCCACATGAGAAATTCCCAGTTTGATAAATAAGAGTATGATGAAAAGTTCATCAATGAATAACTTCATTCCTAACACAAATTATTGAAACCAATCAACTACTTTCATCAGGAATCTCAGATGTTGTGATATATCTTCTTTGATCGATCACTACTAGCATCATCAAATTTAATACTCATCCTTATCCACTTCTTGGGTTCTTGTGCTGTCTAAGCTAAGCTTTGGATGATCACTTCGAACACCAAAGAAACACATACTACCATCATGTTTTTACCCCTATTAGCTTCGCCCCTATCTTGATGATCCACCTACCAGCTTCTCCCTATGTCTCGATAGAGACATTTTATCTACCCCTTGAATAGTCACAATTTCTCCCCCCTTTTCAATGAACCTATAGGTCACTCCTTTGTGGTCTGCAACAGATTAAGGAACATAGATCAACACATTAGGGAAAAACATACCATACCTCGGGGGCGGGGGGTCCCATATCCACACCTTTTCAAGTGCGAGTAGTTGAATGGACTCCCAAATCCATTCGATGCCTCTCAAAATCTTACTTGGGTAGGGACTTTGTCAGAATGTACATAACCTATAGCTCTGTAGGCATATAATCTAATTTCAAAAGCCCTTACTCCACCTTATCCTTGATAAAATGATATTTTATCTCAATGTGCTTTGTCCTTGAGTGATGGATTAGATTTTTTTTAAGATTTATAGCACTCGAATTATCACACTAGATTCCAATCAAACACTTCACTTCAAATCCCATATCATCAAGCTGATGCTTTATCCACAATAATTGTGTGCATGATTGAGTGGTAGTAATATACTTAGATTCTGTGGTGCTCAATGAAATGAAATATTGATCATTTCTTATCCAATAAATACATAAACCATAAAGATATAAATAAACTATTGACATTGATTTTATTTCATTTGCTGATCTGGCCCAATCTGCATATGTATATCCCAATAGCTTTGGCTGATATTTGTCAGTATACTTCAAACTGAAATCTATAGTTCCTTTGATATATTGAAGTTTTCTTTTCACTGCAAGCATGTGGATTTCCTTGGGATTGCTTTGATATCATGCTGATTGGCATGTAGTGAAAAAAATATTAGGTCATATCGCTGTAAGGTATAGTAAAGTTCCATTAATATGCCTGTATTCTACGATATTAACTGCCTTTCCATCATCATTTTTTGATAATTTCATCTGGGTAGCAACCAAAGTTTTCATCTCCTTGGCATTTTCTATTGAAAATCATCTCAATACCTCCTTGACATATTTGTATTGAGAAATGAAAGTGTCATTCCTTCCTTATGTCACATGTAAACTAAGGAAAAACATCAGCTCACCAACCAATGACATTTTGAACTCACTTTTCATGAATTTGGAAAACTATCTGGATTGAGCTTCATCTGATCCTCCAAATATTATTTCATCAACATAAACCAGCACCATCATCCTTTGATTACTGTCGTTGTTGAAATAGAGATTGTAATGAACTCTACCACACTGAAAGCCAAGATTCTTCAAATACTAATCAAGCCTCGAGTACCATGATCTTGGTGCTTGTTTCAACCCATATAACAATTTCTTCAACCAATTTTTTTATCATCTTCATTAATGAGAAAACCATCTAAACTTCTTATTCCAGAACCCCGTTCAAAAACTGAAGTTTTGATGTCCATCTGGAAAACATTGAACTTTCGTTGCACTATAATGACCAAGAATAATCTAATTGTTTCCAGCCTTGAAACAGGTGAAAATGTATCATCTACATAAATACCCTCTATATGGGAGTAACCTTTTCACACTAATATTTCTTTGTTTCGAATCACTATGCCATCTCCATTCATATTTTTATGAAAGACTCATTTAGTCCCAATTACATTCTTATCTATTGGACTTGAAATAATCTCCCACATTAGATTATTATCAATATGATCTAGCTCTTCATTCATAGATTGAACCCAGTTCTCATAACCAGCTGCATCAGCAAAACATTTCGGCTCTACCTGATATAAGAAAGATGCTTGCTGTAATGAATTCATTCTTCTTGTTTGAATAAGGGCTGTCTGATCACCAATGATATTATGCCTATCAATTTCAGCTCGAATCTTTGTCTTCTTTGCTGATACAGACTTGAATTATTCTTGCTCATAATTAGTATCTTCTTCTGAATCAGTATCTACCACTTTTTCTCCCCCTACATTGTTTTCCTCCTCATTACTTTCATCAGGAAACTGTTCACTGTGAAATTGATTATTTTATTCATTCTCTACTATAGTGACATAATTTCTCTCAAATATTTTTCCCAGCCTCTTATTAAAACATTCATATTCTTTTCTTTTTCCTGAGTAGCTGAGGAATATCCCCTTATCTCCACATGAGTCAAGTTTCATGTGTTTTTCTTTGTTTAGAATAAAGCACTTACTTACCAAGATTCAAAAGTATTTC
Organism: Viscum album; assembly: GCA_963277665.1. Taxonomy (NCBI): domain Eukaryota; kingdom Viridiplantae; phylum Streptophyta; class Magnoliopsida; order Santalales; family Viscaceae; genus Viscum; species Viscum album. The sequence goes on from OY728137.1 coordinate 1,106,730,091, forward strand.
ACTATTGGATTCTTTACGTATCACATCTCATATAGACTATATCCTTCCTTCGGAGATAATAGAGCCCTATTAGAAATATAGACTAACGTCAATACTACTTCCTTCCAAAATTTCTCTAGAAGGTTTTTTCAATGAGCAATGTTCTAGCCATGTTGTTGATGATCCTATTTCTCCTTTCAAACACTCCATTTTTTGAGTAGTTCTCACTAAATAAACTTGATGCCTTATTCTGTGTTTCTCAAGATAGTCTTCCACATGACTATTTGTGAATTCCGTATCATTATCAGTACAAAACTTCATAATTTTCTGTTCAAGCATCCTTTCATATTCCCTATGATACTGTTTTATGAAACTAAACACATCAGACTTATGTGAAATGAAAAATAAACATTCCATTATGTTACAGTAATCAATTAAAATAACGTAATACCTCTTCCCGTCAATGGATCTTGGTGAGATAGGTCCACAAACATCAACATGCACCAATTCAAGCAATCTTGTTGAATTCTCTTCCTTTTCTTTATACGTATTTTTGATGATATTCCCTTGTTGAAAAGCATCACACATATGTTTATGATCACATGATAGATTAGGGAGGTCTCTAGCTATATAAAAATTCACCAGATCTTCTAGGGATGATTAGCATAGACGACACAGTCATTTATGCTAGAGCTTGTTTTCTTCCTCTCTAGAAAAAAAGTACACATCTTCTTCTCCACTTACAAGGTAGATATTTCCATTCATTATTTTTACCTTTAGAACCATTTAACCATATATTCCTTTTACAATATACGTCTTCTTATTAAACCTTATAGAATTCCCTAAGTCACATAGTTGACTAAAACTATGAAAATTGTGATTGAGACCTTCTAATACCAAGACATCAGCACGTCTCATTTCTTTACCCCCAAACCTGGCCTTTCCTGAGCCAATAATATTTAGGTCTTCATTGTTTCCAAACTTGGCAACTCCTTATTTTTCATATTTTATGTCTGTAATAAGATCCTTATTACCTTTCATGTGGGATGTGAAACCGCTATCAAGGATCTATACACCAGAATGATCTGATGCTTTAAGGGAAATTTCCACAACCACTACCTTCTCTACTCTTTTATTTTTGATCCATGTTTTTGAATTCACACTCGATATAGATTGAAAATATTGATCTTACTCAGAGTATGACAGACCGGCTTCATCCTATAGAGCTATAAATCAATTTTGTGTTTTCATCTCACTTGATGATTTTGGGATTTGCTACTTGCGATCACTTGGGTTTTACTTTGCCACATTCCTTAGCATGGTTGATGAACAATACCTGACCATGCATCTAAATCCTCCCCACCAAAAATAGTTTCCTTTGAAAGATATTCTAGAATATCGAGCTCTATTTGACTAACACTATTGTTCTTGTGCCCTTCGATATCTCTTATCTATAGAACACACATACTGTGAATGTACCATATTTACACAACAATAACACCGAATATATGGTGAATTCCTACAAGTCACTTCAGTATTTCCAATTGTCCCTTGGGTTCTATAAATATTCTGATTCTACTTCGTACCCAACTCAATTTTCAATTTTGGAGAGAGTGATTATGTAATGACTTCAAATTTCACAGGTTTTTGCTTTTGGTCAAGCCCCACATCAGCCTTACCATATGAACGTGATTGTTTCCTCTTTTCTTCTTGGCCACTATGCTCCACTTTCAAAATTTTGGTATTCTGAATGATCTTCTCTGCTAGTATCATATTAGGAGTCAAAAGTTTTCCTTGATCCTTTACTTTTCTTCGTAGACCAACAACTTCTTCTTAAAGTTCTTCGATATGATTGATTTGATCTTTCACTATGATATTCAAGCCATTGATCTCCCTTTTCTATTCTTCAACCTTGATTTTATGCTCACTAACTGTTTCTGAGTCCTTTGGTAATGAAGACTTGAGATTCTCAATCTCATTCATTAACTCAGCCTTCTCTTCATCATGTTGCTGCATGTAGAGTTTTTCATCACGAACCACGTTGTTGTCTTTATTCATTTTTTCTCTCCAAACATCTATCTCCTCAAGTGTTGATTCTAATTTGACCTCCATATCGACTCTTCCTTAAAATTATTCTTCATCAATGTCAGTTTTTTCTTTTTTCCTAGCACTGCCAATGACTGCCACCATAGCATTTTTTCCATGATCTTTGCAGTTCTCTATCTCTTCAACCTCTTCAGCCTCAGATTCATATAAACTACCAAATTATTTTGAAAGAAGATTATTTTTATTAAATAAATTTATCTTGAACTGTTTCCTGCCTTTCACATATGCTGAAGACTTATTCTTGGGAATTTCAACTTCATCCTCATCATCTTATTGGAAGTTCTTGGGGAACCTTACTATAATATGTACAACCTTTCCAGATCAAAAACATACAAGTGTAGGTTTCCCCTTGAATTTTCCTTTTCTTCTTTGTAGATTTGAATAAAGTAATGACATCACCTAGTATTTTTATTCTTCTTCCTAAGAATCTTCAATGGTGATATTCTTCATGGCCTTGAGTTACACCTCTTTAGATTTCCCCCTTTCCATAGCATCATTGTCATCATTTCTCATTTCATATGCCATCAAGGTACTATTAAAGTTATCCAGTGTTAGCAATTTCAGGTCTTTATCTTCTAAGACTGAAACTTTCAAATTTAACCGAGATGGAAGTTTCCTCAAGATACACTTCATGATCTTTATATCTTCAATGAATTCTCCATGACCTCACATGTCTTCCACTACAACATTTACCCTATCAAATAATGCATCAACAGACTCATTTGGGTTCATTCTCAGATCTTCATACTTATTCCACAGTACTTGCAGCTTTACCTCTCCGACCTTTGTATCTCCTTCATATATATTCAATATATTTTCTCACATAGCATGTGATGTTTTTCATGACACAACCTTTATATAGATTGCATTGAAAGGGGCTCCACCTAGAGAATTGATTCTTTTTGAGTGAGCATCTAGTTCACTTATTTCAGATTATGATAGTGCACTACTATTTATTTCAACTGAGATACCATGCATTTATACTGTAAACACATCCATTCCTAAAGATCGAAAGTAGTGTTTCATCTGATTCTTACATAGATGAAAATTATTCCCATCAAAGATCAAAATCCCTTTATGATTGGTGACCTCTATTGAGAGAGAAATACTGACATCAACCTTCCCACCTGGTACCAATTGTTAGGTCCACTAGGTTAGATACCCTAAGAGGGGGGGGGGGGGGGGTGAATCGGGACATGACCGATTAAAACAACTGCCCCTTTTGATCTTGTTTAGTTTTTAGACAAAACTCTCTTCTCTATCTTTCCCGTAGCAAAGTATGAACAAAAATTAAAGCATGCACGAGACACAAATTTTTTTACTTGGTTCACCCTCATTAGGATATATCCAAGGATCATACAATTATAATGCACTAATGTACCAAATCTACTAAAATCACACTGCTGTTTACAAGTTTGAAGTGGACTCACTGTCCCTCCTAGTTTATAACCAATCACAATTTGAAAGCTCCTTACTCTCTCAACTGAAGTGTGCTAAATACTTCTTTAGAATATACACTCACAATTTATAGAGTTGCAGGTCTGTTCATTATCTCTAATGAATGCATCCTCCACTGTATCTAGATGCTCTATTGATGTTCCGATTTCATCCACTGATGAATACAACTTTACCGCACTATTACTAGGCAACCTCAAATCTTTCACGCAACCCTTACTGTGTCTTTCACACAAATTTAATGACTTGTGTGAAAGATTCCACTTTTTTTGAAAAACACCCCTTGTGTGCAAATTAAATCTTACATGCAACAAAAATCGTATTCTCAAATTCCTTATCTTTTCCACAACTCAAAATATTTCATGCAACTCCCTTTGCTTAAAATTATTACATGATTCAAAGCTCATATTCTCTCGAAGTGTTGATATCTCTCGAATAAGGGGGGTCACCTCTTATTTATATGCATCACCAAACCCTATGAAGAATATTCTTCGCATCACGCAAGATCCCCTATGTGTGCACAAAACCTAATTTGACATCACATTGGGCGCACAAGTTTATTTCGCACAATCCTTATCTTTCGCACACTTCATGCCTTTTCCATTTTTTGATGTTCTAATCCTAAAACATGACTTGCACAAAAGTTTCCAAATAAACTTCAATCTTGCGTGAAAATACCAATCTTTCATGCTCATTATAGATATTTTTCGTACCTTCCTTTACTAAAAACACCTTTCTCCATTTTTCGATTTTGAGGCCCAAAAAATTGGAAAACACTAAAAAATGATGCCACCCTATATCTGTTCTTTTTTTGCTGCCTACAGATCATCCCTTCCCTTTTCATGGTTCTTTGTCAACATAGATTGTCAAAAATATCTCTGGAAAAACACAATTGATCATGGAAACCCTCTTTTTCAACAAACACAATCCACCCAAAATGATTTAATTTCACCTTGAGGAATTTTTCCCCAACAATTTACGTTGCATTTTTATCAAGAATTCCCATCATACATTAACCAAGATCTATTTCTTCTTCAAATATATATGCAGAAAAGTTATAGACCTAAAAAAATTACTTACTATGGAAATATAAATTTCCATAATATTATGTGAATTAAAAATATTCTTCCCACCAATATTTTTTAATAAGATGGTTCATTTGATGGTTCACTTGGTGAGAGAGATTCCACTATGTGGTCTTGTACACTATAGATGGATATACCCCATTGAATGGTATATGAAGATTTTGAAAGGGTATGTTAAAAATCGAAGTTGTCCAGAGGGTTGTATTGCATAGCGATATATTGTTGAGAAAGCCATTGAATTCTATACTGAATAACTATATGGTGTGAAAATCATTGGTCTATCGAAATCTCATCACATTGGAAAGCTTGTGGGTGAAGAAATTTATGGAAGAGATGTTGTCACAATCAATATTATAGATCAAGAGTAGGCCTACCGGTATATTTTTCATAACAATTTGTTGGTTTCCCCATATGTTGAAACCAACAAAGAAATTCTTAGGCATTTGAATCCATTACGGGATGAAATATGGATATCAAATACACATAATCAATAGTTTAAAGGATGGTTTAAGGACCACATTTTTAAGGAGTTAGATTAAAATAAAGATTCAATTTCAGAACAAATTCTATTGCTAGCCAGAGGAAAAAGTGTGTATGTATTATCTTACAATTGTTTTGTAATTAATGGTTAAACATTCTATACAAATGAACATGATGAAGATAGTACCATGCAAAATAGTGGATTTATACTCTTGGATATAGTGATGCATATTTATGGTACTAAGTATATAAATCCAATTTACATGAATATGTCATACTTTGGCATCATCAAACAAATATGGTAGTTGGATTATACAACATTCCAAGTGACAATTTTTCAATGAAAGCGGGTTAATAACAGGAGTTTTGTTAAAAAAGATGAATCATGATTCGTGGATATTGATTTTAGTAAGTAAGGGTACAAAGAAAAACCGTTTATAATGGTATTAAAGGTAGTACATGTATTTTATATTCCAGATCCTGCAAACCAAAAGTGGTTAATTATACTGTTATTGACCAAAACCACTGAAAGGTTAGATGAAAATTCAACTGATGATGAACCTTTAATTGGAATGTCGCAATCATTCACAGCGGTCCCAATGTAGATGGAGTTTTGTATATCATAGGAGACCACAATGAAGAGATTTGGATAGTTGATAGAGGGTTCAAATCCATTTATCCTTAAAAAAAGAGTTCAATAATCATGTTATATATATTTTATAATATACATCATGTCACCTCATGTTATTATCCATTCACTATTGTATTTATATAATCTAAATTAATTGTTAAACTAATTCTACAGATAATGACTTCTACACGTGTTGGTGCTACCAATCTCAAGGCACAATAACTCTCTCAACCTGCTGCTGCTCGCAGTATAGATGAACAACGACCTTCTACACATGCTGGTGCTCCCAATCCCAAGGAACAATAGGTTTCTCAACATATTTTTGCTCCCACTCCATAGGTTCAATGACCATCTTCACATATCGATGCTACCACTCTAGAGGAACATATTGATGATGTCAAATCCGAGGAAATTGTAGGTGATGAAGGACCAACGATGTAGAAAAAATAGGAGCATCATAGTTTGACGGTGTTAGTAGAAATCATTAAGGAGGAAATAAAAGGCATCAAATATGAGATCAAATGAAATGTGTGGGGCCAATATGTTAATACCAACAAGACCATGTTCAATAGTTACATTGGAATTATCGCTCGAAAGTGTGTGCTGATTGATGTAGATTCGTGGAACCATGTTGTGTTCGAGCTTAAGACCCTGATGTGGAAAGAGATTGCAGTAACATTATGATATAATTTCTTTATTTTACTAAAGAATAAAATAATGAAAAATTTAATTACTTTTCATTATCCTTTACAGAGTTCATTTATAGTAGATGACTCCCAAAACAAATATGTATTAATTATTACTAGAAGGATTCAAAGAGGCTTTCACACAATTCTAATGAGACACCATCTTAAAGATACTGAATGGAAAATAAAACCACATACACCACTTATCTATGCACATATTATAACCCAATAATCATAGGATGTGTTTACTGGACATCATGCATATGTTTATTTTCAGGTAATTGTGGCTAGTAATAAATTGTTTGACAATACATGCATTCATCACTTTGATTGACATTTTTTTATGAAACAACAACCAAGTGATAAAAATAAGGAATGGGTAGAAAAACTAATGTAACCCTAATATAAAGAAAGTATGGGGTATGCTTCACTTGAAAAAAATGGTACATATTTTAAATCTACCATAATAATTTTATGTGACATGAAACAATGACATAATAATGTTCCTCTATTTATATGCAGATTTATGAATCCAAATCCAAATCCAATTCCATATCATGTCATGTGCTATAGAAGGAGGCATGTGTAAATAAAGATGAATTTTTAATTCATAAAAACACACAAAAATTATGGGAAACATGTGTAAGTATGATGTAATAAAAATTTGTTTTTCTTTTAAATATCTATTACATAACATTGATTACTTATTGTTGGTCAGAGTAGGATACTCAAGAGGGGGTGGATTGAGTTCCTCTAAATATTTCCATATTAAAAGATTTATTTAAAATTACCCCAATTTGAAATAAAAAATGACCCAGTTAACTAAAGTAGAAGATTTATTAAAGTTTTGATATTTTGAAATATTTCTCAAAGATTGATTATTTATCAGTTAAAAAAATACGAATTATTAATTTATCTTTTGAAATCAGTATACTAAATCAAATTCTAATATAAAAACTATCTAATATTAACTATTAAAGTGAAGGAATTTTTTCAATGAACAAATAAAATAGTGAAAACAAAACTTTGAAAAACACAGCAAATTCTAAAACAAGTGGTTCAGTGTCAAGACGAGACTTAGTACTATCAACTTGGTGATCACCTTCCACCAAGAAATTTATATAAATAAAATTGATTCACACCCTAGATTGGGGCACAAAATAGCATATATAGCTATCCAAGTCAACTCATCCTCTTCCACAGTTTTCATGGGAGTAAAAATTACAAACATATCACACATGGACCTCTTCCACTATTATCTATGGGAGTGTAAGGTGTAAAAAGATAGGACTATGGAGATATCAATGTATCTTCTAGTTATTCATAGAAGACAGTGTGTGTTTATAAAATATAGACACACACACACTACTCAAAATATAAAATAGTTCACAAACAGAGCATAAATTAAATAGAATAGAGTTATAAGGCTCTATGTGATGTGATTTTCAACTTTTATACTTATTAAAGATGACATAAGTGAAGCTGGAGTCGACTTCTGAAAATAGACAACAAAATAGAGTGTCGTGAGTTCTTATGTATTTTGTTTCTAGTGAGGTGGTTGATATGTAGGATGAGCTATCCTTCATACAGAAAATTGTTCTTCCTTTTAGGGTCTTAGTAATATCTTTGCGTTTCTTTTGTTTGAAGTTCTTAGGTTTTCAAAAGTGCATGAGTTCTCTACTGAACTACATGAATCTCCTTTTCTTTTTGATCAGGTATGCACTTTATACACCTGACAAGAAGCATGATCTTGAATGTGTGCTTGTACCTAGTACCACATATTCTGACACCAACATTAAATGATATCTAGAAATTATAGAAAATATCATTAATATAATAAGAAGTACTAAGTTTCATAAAAATGACCATTAGAAATAGTTTTTAATTTAAATTAAAGATAAGAAAATTTACTAAGTCTTGATTGGTAGCTCAAATCGATAGGTCATTCTATTGATGTCTTGGACTTATATTAGTAACTCAGGATCAGTAGGTTAGTCAGTCAATAGGTGATGTGTCGATGACTCAGCTATTGTTAGATTATACTTAGTGAAAATTCTATGTATCGGTAAGTCACTCCATCGGTAGGTCAAGCTATCAATGAATCATGGCATCATTAACTCATAATTCATCGACGAATCGTCCTTAGCGAAAATTCTGAGAGGCTATTGGTAACCTAATGAAATGATGTCTCGTCTATCGATAGGTCAAGCATCGATAACTTATAATTACCCAAATTTTCTTAAAATGTATTATGAGGTAAACACTAATAGAAGAGATTAAGGTTATATGTAAACATTATTAAACAAAATGTAACTTAATAAAACATAATTAAACATGATCTTTGAGCATTAAAACTAGAGGAGGCCGACAATTCCCCCTTTTTGATGATCACAAATCATGGAATTATATACCACAATAGTTGAATTATGATGATCAAAGTAAGTTCTGCTTAACATATTATACAGATCATAAGAAATTAAATTTTAAGATAAAAACAAATATTATACAGATCACTTAGTAAGTTTTCTGTTAATCTCATGATGAAGCTTTATTTTTAATATCATTCTCCCTTGGAGATATATTCCATTATATAATCCATACACATTATATATTCCATAAAAATTCTCCCCCATTTAGGATTATTAAAAAGGAAACAAAAAATTAAGAGAAATAATTGAAAATGAGATGAAAAGATAAAATATATGTCATTAAACAGACAATACATGAGATAAAAAAAAGTTACAATAGATCCCTATCAAGGAGCCATCTTATCACTAATTCACCAAATTAGAATCCATCATGCATTTTCCCTTATCATGAGTAGTGGTGGTAGGAACAGTAGGGGAAGAAGAGGTAGTGGTTGGAGTTATAGTTGGGATATTGGTGGAAGTAAGAGGAACACTAATAAACACAGAAGGAGAAAGGCTTGTGATATAAGAGGTAGGAGGGACTGTAAGTTCTTGAATAATGATAGGTCTGATCTGATTAAGATCCTAAGTAGGAGGCACGGAAAAAGGTATCAAGGGTGCAGAAGGAGAAGCAGAAGAGTACATGATAGATCTGAGAGGAGAAGTTTCTAGAACAACAATTGCAGTACTCTGGTGATGCAGGTAGGGCTTCAACATGTTGATAAAGTAAATTATGATCTAGTCACCATGGTCTATAGCCTTTGTAAAATCCTCCTTCTTTTCCATAAACTTCTAAAGAGTAGGATTGAATTATTTAATCCTCTTGACTTTTTTTGAAGGCTTGAGTGACCGGAGTTAGTCTCAAATTCTCAAACAAATACTTTAAATGACTACCTAGTTGATGCTTAGTATAAAACCTCTTAAAGTAGAAGTTTACTTTACTTGTTATATCTTCCTAAGAATTAGTGTAACCCTTAGTGTAGAATCTTTCCATATCATGCGCATGATCACTATTTTTCTTAATTTTGGATAGGATTTCCTGATCCGAGCCACCCATAATAGTTTGAATCTCTTATCTTATTATAGATATGATCATATCAACATCATGAGTTTTAATAGTAGGATCAACCAAGGATGAGGCACCTATAATTACATATTGAACCACTATTATCAACTGATTCAAATCAAGGGTTGTAGGTGAAGGAGTAACATCCTTATAAGACTCATAAGTGGTGTCTCTAAGAGCTTTCAGAACCTTGTCTAAAGATGCTCTATATTCAATGGTCAGACTATTAATGGTATAAACCATAGTAACTAGTTCATTATGCATATTTTTATTGTCTGTTACAATTTCTTCGACCATTATAATCATATGAGGTTCAATTTCAGAAACAACCCTTTCTGTTAACATAGATGCATCGTTTTCATTAAGACTCACCACTAAAGCTAGTTGATGTGGAATGACAAATTTAACTACTGAGCACAAAAATTAATTAAACATATTGAGTTTATCCTTAGTCACATAATCTATAGGCTCTGGTATAGACACAGAAGCAGAAGTAGGATCTACCACTTGATCAGTTTCAACAGGAGCTGTTCCCTCTACCACAGATCCCTTAGGATTAGTTTTCTCATCCTCTAAATTAGGGTACTCCAAACTAAAAGTCACATAGATTGGATCCATTTCCCATTCAGGCACAACTATAGAATCATAGGGAGTAAAATATCAATTCTAACCCTTTTTGGCTATTTATCCCCCTTAATAGATGCTCTACTCTCAACAAGAGATTTATTTTTGGCATAAATAAGTGATTGTAATGGAGCTACTACAACTTCTTATTCAACATGAACTTCTTAAGAAATATTAACATCTATATCTCTTTCCTCAAACAAAACTAAATCAGGAGCTTCATAAGATTCCAAAACCGACTTCTGTTCTACTAAAAGAGTATCATTTGAATTTTTAGGCTGAATATTATCTAGATTAAGATCAATAGGTTCCACAATAAGACCTTGATCATTATCAGGATATTATGATCCAATATCATATTCACAACTTCATTCTTATTCCTCATCATTTTCATCATCTTCATTTTATTCATCAAATTCTTCATAAAATTTTTCATTCTCTTCCTCATCTCTATCACTATCATCCTCTTCTTCTTCCTTATTATTACTTTATTCATTTTTACCATTCGAATCCTCATCTAATTAACTACCACTTTGACTGATATATTCAACATTTTATGATTCTTCATTATCCTCCTCCTTATCTTCATCCATGATAGGTTCCTTTGAAGGAAGAGGCCTAAGAGGGATAGAAGGTCCATAGGTCATACATTATGAACTTCTATTTATATCTTGGTCACTTCTATCATCAATAGGTGATTCATTTCCTTGATTTTACTCAACTCCATTTTCCTCATTAGAATACTCAAAAACCTCATCTAGTCCTAGACTAGGGTCAACCATGTCTCTTGTCCTTGTGAGATATTCAACAGGATAAAATTATTCATAAATCTTATCAATGTCCTCAACCCAAAGTTTCTTCCTAGGATTCCAATTTACCTTAATTATCTTTAAAATTAATTTTGTGATGAAAAACTCATCACATAGAATTACTAATTCTTCACCCTCATTCACCAAACCTTTAACTTCCATCATTGTAGAAATAATCTTGGAATAAAACAATGAATTTGTCTTGCAGTATGGTTTTATAATCTAATTCATATACACCATTAAATACCTGAACAAGTTAAGCTTATGTAAATTTTTCAAAAAATATAGCAAAAACACATCTTGGTATTTTAGGGAGGCAAAGTCCCATTTTCTTGGACATAACCTATTTTGAATAAAATTGAACAATAGCCTACATTCACCATTAAGATCTATTAATATTGGCCTTTTATGAGCTCTATTACTAGTAAGCTTAGCCAAAGTTTCCTCATAGATGAAAATATCACTAGGGGGAGTTGAACTTCCCTGATTATCTTATAACACACCCTCATGGGTTACCTTCAAGCATTCTTCCCACTACTTGGATGAAAAAGAAATTCTTTTTCCATTTACTATAGACTTAATCCAAAATAATTCTGAGCCTTCAAGAATAAATTACACATACAGATATAACTCATGCACTAGACTTGGGTAAAAAGGTATTTTGTTATTGGAGAACCACTCCAAGCATCCTTGTGTTTGAAACACATTCAACAAGAGAGACTTACTTGGAAGTAACCATTTTCCATCAACTTCTTTCTATGGAATGATGATTCAGATCACGAGTTCAGGATGGATAAGTTTTGGTTTAGGTTCAATGGATTCACCTTTTTTCTCCTTATAAGGATGTGATTTATCCAAATAATTCTTAGAGACATTCTTAACTTGAGACATTAGTGAGATTTGAAGGTTTCAGGTTCAAGGGAGAAGAGCAGTAGTTCAGGAGAGAAAGGTTCAAAGGAAAGAGTGTGAGATCAAGAGTGTGAGAGTAATAAAATGAGTTGGATCAACTATAATTTTATCATTTAGGGATTTAAAATCATAAAATAATAAATATAGATTTAAATAAAATGAAAAAAATAAAACAAATATGTTTTAACTTCCAGACAGAGAAATGACAAAGTTGATCGGTGAGACACATCGATGAGTCCTATCAGTGAGTCCGATTAGTGAGTCCTATTGGAGAGTCCTATTGGTGAGTCATATTGGTGAGTCCTATCAGTGAGTCCTATCGGCGATTCCTACCAGTGAGTCCTATTAGTGATTCCTAACGGTGAGTCCTACCAGTGAGACATAACAATGAGACATTAACAGTGAGTCATCAAAAGCTGGTCATTCCTAACTTAGGTCTGATGTAACTCATTCATTTACAATTTAATGGATTAGTAAAAATTTCAGTAAGATGATGTTCTGTGCCAATGAATTCTAGAGTTTTATCATCTTTTTGATAATGATCTCTCAAAAATTGATGTCTTACATCAATATTCTTTGTTCTTGAATGAGAAATTGGGTTCTTATAAATGTTAATATCACTTGTATTGTCATAGTTTATAGGGGCATGCCTAAATTGATATCGATAATATATTAATGTGTGTTTCATCCACAAAATCTGAGAACAAAAACTATCAATAGCTATGTATTTAGATTATATAGTGGATAATGCAACAAATTTTTTCTTTTTACTACACCATGAAACTAGAGACTTTCCCAAAAAGTGACATGTTTCCAAGGTTCTTTTTATATCTAACTTTCAACCACCAAAGTCAGCATCAGAATAACTAACTAAGTAAAATGGTTTTCCTCTAGGATAGAACTATCCTAAGTTGGTAGTATACTTGAGGTATTTGAAAAGTCTTTTAAGAATAAAAAGTGCAAATCTTTAGGATTTTATTTAAAATGAGCACACATAGACACACTAAACATAATATCTGGTCAGATATTATTCAAGTAAATAAGAATTCTAATCATACCTCTGTAATTGGTTTGATCCACTGATTTTCCATCTTCATCAAGATCCAATTTACAGGTGATACTCATGAGAGTATCACTACTTTTAGTGCTTTCCATATTAAAACATTTTAAAATATCATTAGTATATTTACTTTGATTTAAAATAACACCTTCTTTATTTTGAATATTTGAAATCCAAGAAAGAATTTGAGTTCACCCATTAAACTCATTTCAAATTCTTTTGGCGTCATTTTTGAAAAATCAATATATAAATAATTTTAATGAGATACAAATATAATATCATCAAAATATATTTTAACAAATAAAACATCTTTAGAAATTATTTTTATGAAAAGAGTAGGATTAGAAATCCCTTTTTTAAAACCTTTAAAAATAAGAAAAGTGATGATCCTATCATAATAATCTCTTGGATATTGTTTTAAACCATACAAATATTTTGTTAATTTGAAAACATGATTTGAAAAAATGAGGATTTGTAAAACCAAGGGGTTGTTTAAAAAAACATCCTCAACTATATAACTATTTAGGAATTCAGTTTTGACATCCATTTGATAATGTTTGAAGTTCAAATGTGCTGTATAAGCTAGTAGAATCCTAATGGATTCAAGTATAGAAACAGGTGAAAAGGTTTATTCATATTCAATTACTTCTTCTTGAATATAACATTGTGCAACTAATCTATACTTATTTCTTACTATAGTTCCAGCCTCATCCACTTTATTTCTAAACACCTATTTAGTGCCTATGGTCAAGGTGTATTTGGGTCTATCAACAAGTTTCCAAAATTTATTTATTTCAAACTGATTCAATTATTCTTGCATATACATCTCCAAAAATTAATCATTGATTGCATCATTGATGTTTTTTGGTTCAAGCTGTGACAAAAAGACTTAATGTTCAACCTGGTTTCTTAGAGAAGCTCTAGTATGTGTCCCCTTATCTAAGTCTCCAACTACAGTATCTAAAGGACAATTCTTAAGGGTTCTAATAGATCTAGATAAAGAAGGGATGGTTATTTCATGTTCATATATAGGTTTGGGTTCCATTTGGTTAGAATTTAGATATTTTCTAGAACTGGAATATTTTACCTCTTGCTTAACAATGGAGTTAGAAGTTTTAGAATTAAAGTCGATATTTGAAAAATCATCCTCAATATTTTTTAGGGAGGTCTTAGGTTAAGGTGGATCTGTTTCATCAAATTTTACATGTACAATTCTTCCACACACTTGGTTATTTTATTAAATACTCTACAAGAATTGATAGAGGTTGAATAACCTAGGAAAATTACTTCATCACTCTTGGATGCAAAATTTTGAAGATTATATTTTATATTAAGAATATAAACTTTTCAACCAAAAAATTTAAAGTAATTAACCTTAGGCTTCCTATTATTCCACAACTCACAAGGAGTTTTCTTAAGGATAGGTCTAATTAAAACTCTATTAATTATATAACAAGCTGTATTCACAGCTTCTTCCAAAAAATAAATAGGTAAATAATATTCATTAAGCATAGTTCAAGATATTTATTATAAGGTTATATTTCTATTTTATACAAATCCATTCTATTGGGATGTCCTAGGAGAATAAAAGTTATGACTATAGCCATTTTGTGAGAAAAAAGATTCAAATTCTTGATTTTCAAACTCATGGCCATGGTCACTTCTTAATGTGTTGATTCCAAGTCCACTTAATTTTTATACTATCCTATCATACTTGGTAAAATAAGCGTAAGTTTCACTTTTGTGAACTAAAAAAAGTCTATGCATACCTATAAAAGTAATCTACTAAAACATATACATAGTTCTTCCCATTTAAATTTGAAACTCTAGAAGGTCCAAAAAAATCCATGTAAACCAACTCAAGATGTTGAGAAGTTGAAACTTATTTCTTTGGTTTGAAAGATATTTTATGCTATTTTACTTTTTGACAAGGATTATAGATTTTATCATTTGGAAACTCAAATTTAGGTATATCATTGATTAGTCCTTTTCTATAAATATTTCTAAGATAGTGAATGTTATAGTGGCCTAGTATCCTATTTGAGAGCCAAGACTCTTTATGATAGGTACTTAAGAAAGAAACATTTTGAGAAACTAAGGAATCTAAATTAATAACATAAACATTTTCATTTCTAAAATTAGTAAATACTAAATATTTTTTATAATTGAAAAAATTTCAAGTATCATTTTTAAATTTAACATTAAATCCATCATCGCATAATTGTGAAATTCTAAGTAGATTGTACTTTAGACCATCAACAAAAAGAACTTTAAAAGTTAAAACTGAGTTAGTGTTACCAATTTGACTAAGGCCAATTATTTACCCTTTTGCATTATCACCAAAGGTGACATTCCCACTATCAATCTTGATAAGGTTCTTGAAGATCAAATAGTATCCTATAATATTTCTTGAACACCCATAGTCCAAGTACCATAATCTCTTATAGGAACTCTTCAAACAACTTTTCTATAAAAATAGATCAAACGAGAAATGACTTTGGTACCTAGATTTTCTTAGGTTTAGTAACATTAGTAATTAATGCTTTGGTAACCCAAATTTTCTTCATGGGTTTCCTATAAGCAGTTTGTAAAGTCTTTGAAAAATAAAATCTATTAGATCCAGAGAAACTAAAAGTAGTAAATGCATTTATGGTGCTAAAATTTGAAGCATATTTTTCAATTCTGAGCACAAAACCAAATTTTCTATATTTTGATACACAATTATTTTTAATAAAATTTCATTTCCCAGGTTGATAAAATATACTAGTAGTGTATTTTGGAGAAACTTTATCACCAATAATTTGAGTTAGAGTATTTTTACCATTTTTAAATTTCTCTAAATCCTTGTTTAATTTCTCATTAGACAATTTAAGTTCATTATTCTCATTGAGGAACTGAGCATTATTTTCCTTTTCAATAGTAAGTTTAGACTTAATTGAAACTGAAAGAGCATGTTGCTTCTTAAGAGATTTATTCTTATCCTTTAGTTCATTGCATGTATCCTCAGTCATTTTAAAATATTCAAACATCTCTTCATCTTTCATATTTTTAGAGTTAGATTCATCTCCAAAAAAATAATAATTCTGTACAGGAGATTCTAGAGTAACCTTGGATGTGTTTGTCATAAAACACATGTTGGATTTTTCATCCTTCTCATAATTTAATGATTTCGATTCACTAGTGATATCCTTATAATCTCTCTAGGTGTCCTTCATTTCCTTCTTATATTTTCTATCTTTATCCTCATACTTTGTTTTGTACTTTAATTTTGGACAGTAAGCTTTTATATTCCCTCTTCTCTTGCACTCATAGTAGACTATATCATTAGTATTATCACTTCTCTTCCAATCTTTTTTCTAGTTTCCCTTGTTTTCATACTTTCCTTTATAACTGGGCTTTCTAAATAACTTCTTATTTCTATAGAAAATTTTGAATCTTCTAGCTAGATGAGCCATTTCCTCATCACTGTAACATGACAATTCTTTATTGCTATAACTTTTAGGATGAACTTTTATTTTATCTTTTTATTTGTGTTTAGAATCAGTGGTTTTGAAAGCCACTGAATTTCTCTTTGATTCATTATCTTCTTCTATGTTAACCTTCAATTATTATTCATACATAATAAGTTTACCTATAATCTCCTTTACTGGTAGAGTGTTGATGTCACATGATTCCCTTATTGACACTAAGGTTCCTATCTATCTTTTTGGTTGACATATGAGGATTATCATGACTTATTACTTGGAAGGAATATCCTTAACTAGAGAGGTCATAGTATTTATAATCTCATTTAACATGAGATTCATGTTAGAGATAGTTTCATCAGGATTCATTTTTAAGTTATCGTATTTAATAGTATATGTATTAAGTCTCATTTCGTTAACATTAGCGGTTCCTTCATGTGAAATAGGTAGAGTATCCCAAATTTCATAGGATGTTTTACATGAATAAATCATATTAAATTATTCATATTCTAAATAAAAATATAAATCATTCATATCTTTGAAATTATTGTTTTAGGATGCCTTAGTGGCATTATCCCAAGTATTTATAATAATATTAGGAATTTTCCATTCATCAACTATAGCTGTTTAGATTTCAAAACCCATACTTTCTAAATGAATTTTCATTTTAATTTTCCACTAGGCATAATTTCTGACATTGAAATAGGGAGGTCTGTTAGTATCAGCACCTTCCTGTCTATTTTCCATTTAAATAGAATTTTAAATATTTTTAATAACTATAAATTTTGAACTGATATAAATTTAGAGATATTTAAAAAAAAATTAAAATCAAGGTTGAAAAGATTTAATTTTTTTTGAAAACTTAAAACCTTTGATACCAAATGTATGTCAGAGTAGGACACTCAAGATAAGGGTGAATTGAGTTCTTATAAAAATTTCTAACATAAAATATTTATTCAAAAGTCCCCCAATTTGAAATAAAAAATAGCCCTATCAACCAAAGTAGAAAATTTATATAAATTTTGATCTTTTGAAATATTTATCAATGATTTATTATTTCTCAGTTAAAACAACATGAATTATTAATTTAAAATTTGAAATTAGTCTACTAAATCAAATTCCAATATAAAACTATCTAATATTAACTATCAAAGTGAAGAAATGTTTTTAATTAACACATAAAATAGTGAAAATAGAACTTCAAAAAACATAGCAGATTTTAAAACAATAGGTTTGGTCTCAAGATGAGACTTATTCCTCTCCACTTGGTGATCAGCTTCCACAAATAAATTTATATAAATAAACATGATCAACCCCCCAGATCAGGGTAAAAAACAGCATACACAGCTGTCTAAATCAACTCGACCTCTTCCATTGTTTTCGTGGGAGTGAAAATTAAAAACAGGACATGTAGGTACCTCTTCCACTATTATCTATGGTAGTGTAAGGTGTAAAAAGATAATTTTGTGAATATATCAATGTATATTTAAATTATTCATAGGAGACAATATGTGTTTATAAAACAGACACACACACACTACTCAAAATGTAAAACAGTTCAAAAATAGAGCATAAATTAAATAGAATAGAGTTATAAGGCTCTGGGTGATGTGATTTTCAGCTTCTTGACTCCTTAAAGATGGTATAAGGGAAGCTAGAGTCGACTTCTAGAAACATACTACAAAATAGAGTGTCGTGAGTGCTTCTGTATTATGTTCCCAGTGAGGTGGTTGATGTGTAGGATGATATTTCATTCTTGTAGCAAAATGTTATTCCTTTTAGGCTTTCAGAAATATCTTCATATTTCTTCAGTTTCAAGTTCTTTGGTTTTCATAGGAGTATGATCGCTCTACTAAACTACATGGTTATTCTATTCTTTTTGATCAGGTATGCGCTTTATACACCTGACAAGGAGTATTATCTTGAACATGTGTTGGTACCTCATATCTCATATTCCGACACTGACATTAAATGTTGCATACAAAATATATACAATATCATTAATATTATAAGAAATACTAAGTTTAATAAATATGACTGTTAGAAGTAATTTTGAATTTAAATTACAGATAAGAAAATTTTCTACATCTTGAACAGCAGCTCAGATCGATAGGTCGTTCTATTGGTGTCTTAGACTTGTATCGGTAACTCAGGATCAATAAGTCAGTCGGTCAGAAGGTGATGCTTCAGTGACTCAACTATTGATATCTTATACTTAGCAAAAATTCAGATTATTGGTCATTCGCTCTATCGGTAGGTCAAGGTGTTGGTGACTCATGCCATTAGAAACTCAGACTTCATTGGTGACTCATCCTTAGCAAAAATTATGAAAGGATATCGGTAAATCAATGCAAAGATTTCTCTACTATGGTAGGTCAAGCATGAGTGACTTATCCTTATCGATGACTTATACTTATCCAAATTTTGTTAACCTATCTTATGAGGTAAACACTAACAGAAGAGATTAAGGTTATATGTAAACATGATTAAACAATATGTAACTTAATAAAAAATAATTAAGCATTATTTGCGAGCATTAAAACTAGAGGAGGCTAACACTAATTTTTCTATATTTTCTATCCAACATAGTCACATGAATCAGCAAAACCTGTACTAGACAAAAACTGACTATCAGTGGCCTTGAAGCGGCTAGAACAATATGACCACGTGAGAGGTGTGGGTTTTGGGGTGACAACCCAAACACATTTTGATAAAAAAACAAGAGTATCAAAGTTAAGAAATGAAATATATGAGAGAAAGAATAACTACCCTTCAAGAACAATTCCAATGGCAGAGATAGTTGCCAGAAACTTTTATAGAGGGGAAGTAAAGAGAAGGAAAAACTGAAGAACAACCATTGCGTGAAGATCCCACCCCACCCCCACTAGCTTTTTAGTGAGACATTCCCCATAAAAGAGCTATCTTAGTCATGGTAATATATATTCTAATAATTGTTTCTGTAAAATTTGAATCAGACAGACACTGATACCTTTCCTCTAATGATATTCTATAGGGTGAAAATGACTGTGATTTATATCTATCAACACCCACCTATCACCTTATAGTGAGGGATAAAATTTTCAATATATAAGGAGATAGTTTACACAACAAAACACTTCCAATAGGTCATGTGATATTGGTGATTAGCATAGCTCATGAGCCGAGCATCAAGCTACCTATTCCACTTGATGATGACAATATTCATACGGTTGAATGAGTTGTTGTAACATTCATTTAATGACCATCATATCTTGTAAAAAAACATGTCAACAAGGAGGTATTCACTTCCAATTTATTTTTCTAGATAAACATTTAAAAATTAATGAAAAAAGGTATGAACTGATAAATGTTATTGCATACAAACAAATGGAAGGGGGTGAAATGAAAGACTAAATCAAAAACATCTAAAGGATTGACCAATTGATCAAAAAGGTCTACCAAAAGCACCTTTACCCCACTCATTCTATATCCACATTTACCAGCTTTGAAGGTTCATGTGGATACAAAGTTAAAATATGGTAGTAGTCACATAGTTGATTTTGAATAAAATATGTACAAAGAGTAAATTGGAGACTACATTAGTGTTGAGAATGTAAATGAAATCCTCAAATATGATTGGCTGGGATACTTAGTTGTAAATGTATACATGAGGTATGTTTTCATGATTTTATTTTACAAAATCCGATATACTGTGTTAATTATGAATCAATACATTTCATATTTTTAGCAGGCATATATATAAAAAACAATTGAAGGGATTTTACTAGGAAAAAAATTCGGGCTCATTAGTTCTCAAATCACCTCTATAGAACAACCAAAAATAGAATCCAAAAAAATGGATTAAATAGTGGTAGGTCTGGTGAAATCACTTGAAAGAAAACTTTTGGATGATAGAATATTCTTAATACCAATTATGTAGGGGTAAAAATATAAAATTTAATCATATCAAATATATTTTCATTTCATTCATTACTTATTACTTTTTTTAGGAAACATTGGATGCTCATTTTTGTCAATTTGGATACTCCAAATATTTATTTCCTTAATTAAATGCACAAATAACCAATAAAATAACCACAAATGATGGAATTTTTTAATTTTTAATACACTACATACACTGTTTTAAAACTAAACATTAAGTTATATAATTTATATTATCTTTTAATGAGGATTCTGTTATGATAGGGTGGTGCATCAATATCATGAAAAATAAGGAATGAGGCCAAGGGCTAAGCACGATGAACCTTAAAAGTTCTATGACTGGAAAAGTATTAGTTTATATATAATAAGATTTCATTATCTAAACACATATAAAAGCAAATTACTTTATTCTCCTCAATCTTTCTACAGTGTTTGAAACAAACAAATGGAAAAGATTATGTTTATTATTTTTGTAAATTTATGAGAGAAATCATATTACATGAACAAATCAAAATCACCAAAGAGGTATTTTTGAATATAATTACTATTTCATTTAAAATATTTATCAACCCATTGTGTATTCATATTTTTCCAGTACTACTATGGCTGTCGAAAAGACTCATATTCACAGGATGATATATATTTTATTATAAACGAATAGGAAACATACTTGAAGGAAGAATATACACAAATATGATGAATATGTGACTTCTATAGAAGTAGTGGATTGTTTCATATTTATGTTTAATTTTCTTTATTTTATTATTACTCACATAATAATTATTTTCTTATATAGGTGGATTCCTTTGTTCGAGTTGGGGTGGTTTGTTCGAAGATTCTCATGCTCATGAGAGATAGGAATTTAAGGATGTAAATCATAATACAATGAGAAGGTAAAGTTTTTTTAATATACTATGTTTTTCCTTATAATATTATATTTTTTTTGCATTAACATAATATAAATTAAACGTTTGACTACTCATGAAGTCAATATCTTCCACAAACTTATTCTCCCTCAAAACCTTATCACCCCTACAGTTTCCACATTTATCACTTTCCTTTAAAGTAAATGATAGAAACTTTAATTAAAGTGATAAATTTTGACACTATAGTGTTTTTAGTTCGACAAAGAAAGAAAATGTAAAGCATGGTAACATTGACATTTGTGATTGTTTAAAATTAAAATTAATTTTAGTAAAAAGAAAAAGTGACATACTAAAAACTAGTAAAACACATTTATGTTGTTTTGATAATTAATTACAACTATAAATGATTAATTTTTAACATGTAGGAGTAAACTTCACCTCAATACGATGCATGATGTGTCCGGTATGACTCAAAGTGTGTTTTTTTATTTAAAATTGATATTAATTTAAGTAAAAATAACAAGTGACATAATGAAAACCTATAAAACACATTCATATTGTTTTAATACTTTAGAAAAATGATCCATGAATCATTTGTGACATGTAGGAATTAATCACACCTCAGTCCAATGCATAGTTTGACTGATATGACTAAAAGTGAATGTTATCAGTTTAAAATTGAAATTTTATTTCAAAACATATCACTCATTGAAAAAAAATAAAATTTGATTATATTGTATTTATAATTTAGGAAAATTAGTCATAAGTCATTTTTGATGTGTATGAAGCAGTCTCACATCAAACCGATGCATGATGCGATCGGTATGACTTAAAATGCATGTTTCTAGTTTGAAATGACATTTTAGTAAAAAACCATAACAGTCATACTGAAAACTGATATAATGCATTATTATTACTTTTATATTTTAGGAAAATGATCTATGAGTAATTTTTGAAGTGTAGGAGTTAAAAATACCTCAATACGATGCACGGTGTGACCGATATGACTTCAAGTGTGTCTTTTTATTTAAAATTGACATTAATTTAAGTAAAAAGAAAAAGTGACATACTAAAAACCTATAAAACACATTAATATTGTTTTTATAATTTAGAAAAAATATCCACAAGTCATTTTTGATCTTTAGAAATCAACCACACCTTAATCTGATGCACGGTGTGACCAATATGACTAAACATGTCTATTATGAGTTTAAAATTGACATTTTAGTTCAAAACATATAACTAATTGAAAACCAAGAAAACACGCTTTGATTGTTTTGATAATTTAGGAAAGTAATTAATAAGTCAATTTTGATGTGTAGGAAGTAGTCTCACATCAAACAGACACACAATGTGACCGGTATGACTCCAAGTGTGTCTTTTTATTTAAAATTGACATTAATTTAAGTAAAAAGAACAAGCGACTTATTGAAAACCGAGAAAGTGCATTCATATTGTTTTTATACTGTATTGAAATAATCCATGAGTCATTTTTGATGTGTAATAACCAAACACACCTGAATATAATGTAGGGTGTGACTGGTATGACTAAAATTATCTGTTATCAGTTTAAAATTGACATCTTAGTTCAAAACGTGTCACTCACTAAAAACCAAGAAAATGTGCTCTGATTGTCTTGGTAATTTTGGAAAATGATTCATAAGTCATTTATGATATGTATTAAGTAGCCTCATGTCAAAATGACATATGATGCAACTAGTATGACTCAAAATACACATTTCTAGTTTGAAATGACATTTTAGTAAAAAACAAAACAGGCATATTGAAAACCAAGAAAATGCATTATGAATGTTTTTATAACTTAGTAAAATGATCTGTCACGACCCGCCCTCGGGGTCCGTGCCGTGACTACCCCAAGCCCGCCTTCCATAGGCCAGGGGCTGGCGACTAGCACCAAGGCGTAAATCCCGGTAAAAGGGAAGGCATTGCCTTTGTAAAGTAAACAAACACCACAGAGTAAGCAAGCGGAAAGTAAACACTAAGCAAAAGCAGAGTAAAACTGAAAGTGCGGAAAAGTAAATGGGCCAGTATACAAACCCAAACTGAAAGTAAAGTACAACTCGAAAGGGAAAACAGCAACTGAAAAGTAAAAGCCGCTACATCGAGCTGTCCACTGGAAATCCCACCTGAAGGGTGGGTACAGATAGCTCCACTGCTCCACGGGTCCCGCTGTCCGCTCCGAGCACGTCCCGCCCAGTGGTCCACCTCCAGGTACCGTCCTGCTCTGCAAGCCTCAGCTAAGATCAACGCTGTCCGTCGTCTGCAACCAACACAACGTAGTGCGGGAAAAGCCCGTGCAGGGGTGAGTATAAGCTACTCAGTAGGGACCCCGAGACCCCTGAAGGTCTCTCAAATCCACAAAGGATAAACCACGAAGAAAGTTACAATCACGAAGTAACAACCGACACTGCTTAGGTATATGCCCATACATATACCTAAGTCATCAATTCAAATACGCTCCAACCTCCGAGCCCAAGTATAACTCAGTCCACACAGGAAAGTAAACGTATTCCACACAGGAAAGCAAAACGTAATCCACACAGGATAGCACAACACAATCCACACAGGAAAGTAACAGGATTCAGCTCACATAGGATTTTCATTATCAAAAACGTAACTACTGAAGAGCCCCATCTCTGAAGTGTACAATGTCCTGTCACGACTCTGAGATACTGCTCACTAACCTAAGACTGCTGAAGTACTCCTCTTGTCGAGTACCGCGGGTCTGCTGCCAACTACCGGGCGCTCCGTCCGCTGAGGGTCTGCTGCCAAATACCGGGCGCTCACCCAAATAGCCTACAGAGGTACTCCTCCAGTCGAGTACCGTGGGTCTGCTGCCAACTACCAGGCGCTCCGTCCACCGTGGGTTTGCCGCCAAATACCGGGCGCTCCGTCCACTGGGCTAGTCGACTCACTCCAAGTCGAGTCGGTCGAGCAGTCTTCAGGTCTCAGCCGGCTACACTGTCTCCGTACTCCGTACGCTCGTCTCCAGTATCGCGGGTCTGCCGCTACAACCAAGCGCACCACCTCTATCGAGTAAAACAGAAGATTCAGCTCACACAGGTAAACTTCTTCGGATGACGGTGAAGATGATCACTGATCCATATAAGTCGTCGGACCCACGAAGGATCGATAGGTACTAACCCCCGCAAAGACCCACACAGGATCGTAGCACTGTTCCACGTAGGATCGCTGAGTGCTGTAGTCGTCGTCGTCGAATCCACACAGGATCTCTGTACTGTCGTCGTCGCAGTCACAGTAGCAGTAGCAGTAGCTCTAGGGTTCCCGCACACAGCAAGCTCGTTCGGAGGGTCCGCTCCACGAGCCGAGAGGCTGATACATCAACTGTCACAAAGTCCAGAGTTGATGTATCCAAAAGTTCCGTATCGTCAATAGGAACTCAACGCAACAGACGGCGCGTCGATCGGACGCCCGGTCTGAGAGTTATTGACATTTTCGTCTCCGGGGCCCGGTTGGTTTTTAAGGCAAAACCAACCCGACCGTACTCCACCTGCGTCCAAACCTCGGGCGGAGTATTCCAAAAGATCCGTCTCACTAAGAGGAATACAACAAAGCTGACGACACGTCAATCGGACGTCCGTAGCTCAAGATATGATCGTTTCCGCTCCGGAGGTCCGGTTGGTTTCGTGTACGAACCAACCTGGCCGAACTCAAAGTAATCCGAAACCTTGAGTGCGATATACCGAAACGACCGACTCGATCCAAGGATCGCATCGCCGCTGACGGTTCGTCAATCGGACGTCCAGTCTGAAAGATATCAGCCTTTCCGTCTCACACCCTCCCTGGGAAACTTCCCAGGAGGTCACCCATCCTGATCACTACTCTAAGCCAAACACGCTTAACTACGGAATTTTAACCACGTAGGCTCCTGAAAAAGAAGCTGCGCCTTGAGTATAGTATACCGAAACGACCGTCTCGATCCAAGGATCGCGTTGCCGCAGACGGTTCGTAGATCGGAGGTCTGTGGCTCAAGTTATGGCCAAAAGACCGAAGTCGTCTCGAAAACGGGGGGGGGGGGGGGGGGTCCGGGTCCGGGCCGACCCGGTCCGACCCCCCCTGGGTCGGCCCGGCCCGGCCGGCGACGGACCGGCGCGGCGGCGCGGACCGGCACAGTGGCGCGGTTCGGTGCGGGGGCGCGGTCCGGCGCGGCGGCGCGGCCCGGCCGGCGGCGGCACGGCCTGGCGCCGCTAGGGTCACGCGCGGGGGGCTAAGCCCCCACTTCCAGCAAGGCGGCGCGGCTTAAGAGCCGCGCCTTTTTGGAGACCGGCCCCCCCTCGTGGGGGCCTGCTTTGAAGGCATTCGGGGGGTCGCCTGCCCCCCTCAAGGAAACCGCCCCCCTCTCTTAAATGAGGGGGGTTTTTGAGCTGGCCGGGGGAATTAAATTCCCCCGGCCTTTGACCTTCTGGCCGACCACCTGGCCGGCCGGTTTTTCTCCAACCGGACCGGAAAATCCGGTCCCCTTTCCGGCTTCCGACACCGGCGGCCCGGCGTGCCGCCGGTCTTCCCGTCTCGCCGCGGCCCGGAACCGACCGCGTTGTTCGTCGTCCGGCGCGGTGCGACAGCACCGCGCCCCTTCACCGCGCCTTCCATTCCCCTCGACGCGGCGCGACGACGTCGCGTTCTTGATGATTCTTCCACGGCGCGGCGCGACGGCGCCGCGCAATATAATCGGGCGAATAACCGTGTGGTGCGACGGCACCTCACCACCTTGTTTCATCCGCAATATAAAACATCAAGAACGAAGGAGGGGGTTCGGCCGTGTTCATGCGGTCCGGCCCCCTCACGTTAAACAATAACACATATTTAAAAACCTCATGTTAGTGACGCTAGAACCACGAACAAGGATAAATAAATAAACAATTAACAACCACCCCTACCTTGGTTCTGGAACGAAGTTCGATGATCGATAACGATTCGTGGAAGTCGAGCGTCGCGGTGGTCAGCGTCACGGAAGAAGAACGTCGATGTCGCGGTTATGTCGTCACGGAAGACGGTTCCCGAGAACGTGGAGTTCTTCGTCGAAGTTCGAAGGTTCTTCGTGTTCTTCATCAGAGTTGAAGAAGGAGGAGCTCTCAAAATCCTCACAAGTTGGCTAAACAATTCTAACCAAAAAAAAAGAATAAGCTAAGGGTTATTTTAATAACTCAACCAAACCATTTGAATTTCAAAGGTTTGAATTAAGACAACTCAAGCCATTAATTAACCCAACTTTCCAACTTAATTTAAAAGGGGAGTTTAAGGGAGAAAATGAAAGGTTTAGGTTCGTGTGGGTCCCACCACACTTAATCCTCTCAAGGGAGGTTAAGTGGGTGTGGGTCCCACCCCTAACCCCCTTTGAGAGAAGTAAACCAACAAAAGTAAAATAAAAAGAATTCCACATTTTTTTATTCAACTTTTTATAAATCTCCCAAAAACTAACTCTCAACCCGAAATAAACGCAACCTCGGAAAAGGTCTCCTTAAGCGAATATCGGCGCTGCGAGTTCATCGGTGCCCTCGGATTTCAATTCTGAGCACCGGATCAAAAGTTAGAAATTCCCGCTCGTTCGTTCACTGAACGTACCCGAGCCAAACTTCGAAAATTGATTCCGGGCACTCCGGGCCTCGGAATCAGGTGCCGTTAGAAACGGCGTTCTTGTAAAATTCCAAAGAAAATTAAGAAAAAAATTTCCCTTGAATTTACGGGTCTTTACATTACTCCCACCTCAGGGCTTTACGTCCCCGTAAAGATACATCAAAAACTAGGGAAACAAATGAGGGTACTGAGCACGCATCTGAGCCTCCCGCTCCCATGTGCTCTCCTGGAGATTCCCGTGCTGCCATCTGATGCGCACAAGAGGAATCGATCGCCCACGCAGGACCCGCTCCTGTCGATCCTCTATCTCCACCGGGACCTCCGTAAAAGTCGCCCCATCGTCAACGTCAAGCTCCCCATGGTCAATGATGTGCGTCGGGTCGTGCACGTATCTCCTCAGCTGAGATACGTGGAAGACGTCGTGCACCCGGTGCAACTGACGTGGCAGATCCAGGCGATAAGCCACCTCGCCAACCCTGCTGAGGACCTGAAAGGGTCTGATGAAGCGCGAAGATAACTTGCTGCCTCAGCCAAATCTCCGAATACCACGTCGAGGTGAGACCCGCAAGAAGACGTGGTCGCCATCCTCGAACTCTAGTGGCCTCCGCCTCCTGTCAGCGTAAGGCTTCTGCCGGCTCTGAGCTGTACTCATCCGCCCCTGGATGACCTGGACCATCTCAGGTCCCACAAGAGCTGCAAGATTTCTTCTTTGCCGATAAGAGAAATCTGGTCTCATCCCCTGGATGAACCACATTCTTTGCCTAAAACAGTCAATCCTAACATGGATGATACTAATCCATACCAAGGATGACGTCGTAAGGCCTCGACGCTAATACTAAGAGATTCAACCGTTACTCTCGCCTCCAAGGGTTGAGTCACACTGTCGGCATCAGTGTGTGGTAACTAGGTTTCCTCCAGTAGGTGTCTCACAAGTGAGGGTCAAGTCAACAGCCAAAACTGGAACCTCTTAGTAACATCACGAAAGAGGACAGGAACGAAAATATCACAAAGGTATGCGTCTTTTATTATTGGAGCTCATAATACAAGACGCTACACAAATGCAACAAGGAACCAGAAGTACAAAGGACGTATCCACTAGTTCTGCTCCTGTCCATCGGCTCCCAGAGCTCCATGATCGAAGGCCTCGGCTGCCTGAAGCTGAGCTCTCGCATGTTCACCTACTCCCTGTGGTCAGGGTGGACCTCCTGGTGGTGGTGGTGGAAGAGCCTCAAAGCGTTGCCCACCTCCTGCTGCTCGGCCAGCTCCTCTGCCTCGTCCGTCTCCTCCCTGCGGTCCGCCACGGTCGAACCTCTGCCTCTGCCTGGGAGGTTCTTCACTCAACTGCTGATCATCAGCATGACGGGTTGGATAGTCACGAGCCATGTGACCAATCCCACCACAGGAGTAACACTGCCCACTCTCGGCACGCCTGGCTCTGAATCCACCCCGGCTTCCCCGCACAATTGAGCCTGAGTCATGCAGTCGGCCACTGGTAGGTCTGGTCTGCCTGGAACCCTGAGTCATCCGTCGGCTACCTATTGCCGAAGACTCCGCTATCTGCCGCCCTGCGGTAGGTCTCGCTGTGGACTCAACCAGGAAACTCTCGATCAGGAGGGCTCGCTCTAGCACTCCTTCCTGGGTCGGGATGCTGAGGGAGATCAGTGATGCCCTGATCTCGTGTCTCAATCCCTGCTTGAAGGTCCGGGCCCGGAAGAAGGGGTCCCGTTCCATGTCTTTCGAGTAGCGCGAGAGATCGGTAAATCTCGCCGAGTACTGAGCGACCGTCATGCTGCCCTACCGCAGCTGAAGAAGCTCCTGGATACGCACCGCACGAAGGGTGGATGGGACGAACTCCGAGCGGAAGATGCTCTCAAAGTCCATCCAAAGCAGAGATGCCTCATCGTGCACCTGGAGCATCAAGCTCCACCATCGTCCTGCTGCTGCGTGTAGTAGGCTCGCAGCGAGGATCACCATGAGGTCTGATGGTGTCCTCACTAGCCTAAACACTCGTACCACTGCATCCAGCCAGTCCTCGGCTGCCTGGGGATCCGTCTCCCCGCGAAACCTGGGCGGTCGCTGGCGCTAAAACTCATGCAGTGCGCTGAGGCGACGTGCATCGTCAGCGACTGGTGCTAGAAGCATCGGGGGCTCGGCGGGTAGAGCTACCGCCGGTGCCACTGCTGACAAAGGGCCCTGCACCGAGGCCTCATCGCTCGGTGGGCTGTTGTCACGCTCGACTCTCGGAACCCTAGCTGGTTGCCGTCGTGGGGCCATCCTTGAAAAGGAAACAGGTGTGCCACGGTCAGAACAGTATACCTGGTGAGCTGATATAAGTAATCACAAAGAAAACTTTGAAACACACACGCAATCAATGTTTTCGTGCATTAAGTCGGAAATCAGAAGTCAGGGTCCTGGTGTACGGATACGTCGGCCGCCGCACCAACACTGGACTCCCTGGACTGATAACCACACTCAATACGCTAAACATTATTGCTTTACATAGAAAAGACCAGAGTTCGCGGTAGAACCGAATTCCTTTGATACCAATTTGTCACGACCCGCCCTCGGGGTCCGTGCCGTGACTACCCCAAGCCCGCCTTCCGTAGGCCAGGGGCTGGCGACTAGCACCAAGGCGTAAATCCCAGTAAAAGGGAAGGCATTGCCTTTGTAAAGTAAACAAACACCACAGAGTAAGCAAGCGGAAAGTAAACACTAAGCAAAAGCAGAGTAAAACTGAAAGTGCGGAAAAGTAAATGGGCCAGTATACAAACCCAAACTGAAAGTAAAGTACAACTCGAAAAGGAAAACAGCAACTGAAAAGTAAAAGCCGCTACATCGAGCTGTCCACTGGAAATCCCACCTGAAGGGTGGGTACAGATAGCTCCACTGCTCCACGGGTCCCGCCGTCCGCTCCGAGCACGTCCCGCCCAGTGGTCCACCTCCAGGTACCGTCCTGCTCTGCAAGCCTCAGCTAAGATCAACGCTGTCCGTCGTCTGCAACCAACACAACGTAGTGCGGGAAAAGCCCGTGCAGGGGTGAGTATAAGCTACTCAGTAGGGACCCCGAGACCCCTGAAGGTCTCTCAAATCCACAAAGGATAAACCACGAAGAAAGGTACAATCACGAAGTAACAACCGACACTGCTTAGGTATATGCCCATACATATACCTAAGTCATCAATTCAAATACGCTCCAACCTCCGAGCCCAAGTATAACTCAGTCCACACAGGAAAGTAAACGTATTCCACACAGGAAAGCAAAACGTAATCCACACAGGATAGCACAACACAATCCACACAGGAAAGTAACAGGATTCAGCTCACACAAGATTTTCATTATCAAAAACGTAACTACTGAAGAGCCCCATCTCTGAAGTGTACAGTGTCCTGTCACGACTCTGAGATACTGCTCACTAACCTAAGACTGCTGAAGTACTCCTCCTGTCGAGTAACGCGGGTCTGCTGCCAACTACCGGGCGCTCCGTCCGCTGAGGGTCTGCTGCCAAATACCGGGCGCTCACCCAAATAGCCTACAGAGGTACTCCTCCAGTCGAGTACCGCGGGTCTGCTGCCAACTACCAGGCGCTCCGTCCGCCGTGGGTCTGCCGCCAAATACCGGGCGCTCCATCCACTGGGCTAGTCGACTCACTCCAAGTCGAGTCGGTCGAGCAGTCTTCAGGTCTCAGCCGGCTACACTGTCTCCGTACTCCGTACGCTCGTCTCCAGTATCGCGGGTCTGCCGCTACAACCAAGCGCACCACCTCTATTGAGTAAAACAGAAGATTCAGCTCACACAGGTAAACTTCTTCGGATGATGGTGAAGATGATCACTGATCCATCTAAGTCGTCGGACCCACGAAGGATCGATAGGTACTAACCCCCGCAAAGACCCACACAGGATCGTAGCACTGTTCCACGTAGGATCGCTGAGTGCTGTAGTCGTCGTCGTCGAATCCACACAGGATCTCTGTACTGTCGTCGTCGCAGTCACAGTAGCAGTAGCAGTAGCTCTAGGGTTCCCGCACACAGCAAGCTCGTTCGGAGGGTCCGCTCCACGAGCCGAGAGGCTGATACATCAACTGTCACAAAGTCCAGAGTTGATGTATCCAAAAGTTCCTTATCGTCAAGAGGAACTCAACGCAACAGACGGCGCGTCGATCGGACGCCCGGTCTGAGAGTTATTGACATTTTCGTCTCCGGGGCCCGATTGGTTTTTAAGGAAAAACCAAACCGACCGTACTCCAACTATGTCCAAACCTCGGGCGGAGTATTCCAAAAGATCCTTCTCACTAAGAGGAATACAACAAAGCTGACGGCACGTCAATCGGACGTCCGTAGCTCAAGATATGATCGTTTCCGCTCCGGAGGTCCGGTTGGTTTCGTGTACGAACCAACCCGGCCGAACACAAAGTAATCCGAAACCTTGAGTGCGATATACCGAAACGACCGTCTCGATCCAAGGATCGCATCGCCGCTGACGGTTCGTCAATCGGACGCCCAGTCTGAAAGATATCAGCCTTTCCGTCTCACACCCTCCTTGGGAAACTTCCCAGGAGGTCACCCATCCTGATCACTACTCTAAGCCAAGCACGCTTAACTACGGAATTTTAACCACGTAGGCTCCCGAAAAAGAAGGTGCGCCTTGAGTATAGTATACCGAAACGACCGTCTCGATCCAAGGATCGCGTTGCCGCAGACGGTTCGTAGATCGGAGGTCTGTGGCTCAAGTTATGGCCAAAAGACCGAAGTCGTCTCGAAAACAGGGGGGGTCCGGGTCCGGGCCGACCCGGTCCGACCCCCCCTGGGTCGGCCCGGCCCGGCCGGCGACGGACCGGCGCGGCGGCGCGGTCCGGCGCGGCGGCGCGGCCCGACCGGCGGCGGCGCGGCCTGGCGCCGCTAGGGTCACGCGCGGGGGGCTAAGCCCCCGCTTCCAGCAAGGCGGCGCGGCTTAAGAGCCACGCCTTTTTGGAGACCGGCGCCCCCTCGTGGGGGCCTGCTTTGAAGGCAACCGGGGGGCCGCCTGCCCCCCTCAAGGAAACCGCCCCCCTCTCTTAAATGAGGGGGGTTTTTGAGCTGGCCGGGGGAATTAAATTCCCCCGGCGTTTGACCTTCCGGCCGGCCACCTGGCCGGCCGGTTTTTCTCCAACCGGACCGGAAAATCCGGTCCCCTTTCCGGCTTCCGACGCCGGCGGCCCGGCGTGCCGCCGGTCTTCCCGTCTCGCCGCGGCCCGGAACCGACCGCGTTGTTCGTCGTCCGGCGCGGTGCGACGGCACCGCGCCCCTTCGCCGCGCCTTCCATTCCCCTCGACGCGGCGCGACGGCGTTGCGTTCTTGATGATTCTTCCACGGCGCGGCGCGACGGCGCCACACAATATAATCGGGCGAATAACCGTGTGGTGCGACGGCACCTCACCACCTTGTTTCATCCGCAATATAAAACATCAAGAACGAAGGAGGGGGTTCGGCCGTGTTCATGCGGTCCGGCCCCCTCACGTTAAACAATAACACATATTTAAAAACCTCATGTTAGTGACGCTAGAACCACGAACAAGGATAAATAAATAAACAATTAACAACCACCCCTACCTTGGTTCTGGAACGAAGTTCGATGATCGATAACGATTCGAGGAAGTCGAGCGTCGCGGTGGTCGGCGTCACGGAAGAAGAACGTCGATGTCGCGGTTATGTCGTCACGGAAGGCGGTTCCCGAGAACGTGGAGTTCTTCGTCGAAGTTCGAAGGTTCTTCGTGTTCTTCGTCAGAGTTGAAGAAGAAGGAGGAGGAGCTCTCAAAATCCTCACAAGTTGGCTAAACAATTCTAACCCAAAAAAAAGAATAAGCTAAGGGTTATTTTAATAACTCAACCAAACCATTTGAATTTCAAAGGTTTGAATTAAGACAACTCAAGCCATTAATTAACCCAACTTGCCAATTTAATTTAAAAGGGGAGTTTAAGGGAGAAAATGAAAGGTTTAGGTTCGTGTGGGTCCCACCACACTTAATCCTCTCTAGGGAGGTTAAGTGGGTGTGGGTCCCACCCCTAACCCCCTTTGAGAGAAGTAAACCAACAAAAGTAAAATAAAAAGAATTCCACATTTTTTTATTCAACTTTTTATAAATCTCCCAAAAACTAACTCTCAACCCGAAATAAACGCAACCTCGGAAAAGGTCTCCTTAAGCGAATATCGGCGCTGCGAGTTCATCGGTGCCCTCGGATTTCAATTCCGAGCACCAGATCAAAAGTTAGAAATTCCCGCTCGTTCGTGTTGTACCTCTCGAACCCCTCGTGGTTTAATTTTCATGATCACAATCACCCTCTTATTTTACTAATATTGTTTTAAGTGTTTTTGGATGATAGGCATAATCTCAGGTTGCCAAGGAATTGGGCCAAGAAGGCCAAGAAGGCAAAAAGCCAAAAATGGACTGTTTTCAGTCCACCGGCCAACCGGTGGATTGGCACCGGCCAGCCGATGGACCATTGACAGAAAGGATCTCCACTGTCCAGAGCACCGGCCAACCGGTGGCCTCAGCACCGGCCAGCCGGTAGAGCCCAGACCGAGAGTCCAGCCACTGCCTCAGCACCGGCCAACCGGTGGCCTCAGCACCGGCCAGCCGGTGGCATCCAGACCAAACAGTGTTGGCTACTGCCTCCTCACCGGCCGACCGGTGGCCTGTTCACCGGCCAGCCGGTGGCGCCTGGACAGAATCCCACCTCCTTTTTGCACACACCGGCCAACCGGTGGCTCAGCACCGGTCAGCCGGTGGAGCCAGTCAAACTAGCCGTTGGGCCTTTGACCAGGCTGGTCCACTTGCCTCCCAACGGCTCCGAAGCCTTTTCCAACGGCTCTGAAGACCTCCAAAGGCCATATTAGGGTTCCCCCTCTATAAATAAAGGACTAGGAAGCCCCGGAAACTTAACTAATCTATACGGAAGCCAACGGACATATTTTTGATCATTTGGCTAACCTCCGGCGGATTCTTCCAAGGGAACCCCAATTGCTCCAACACAATTCCACATCCAAGGAGCACCACTATAGAAGCTTGGGAGAGCACTTCATCAACTTCATCAATTCATTTGGCGCCCAAGGCTTCTCCCATTACGGTTTTTATTGTTTATTCATTTTGAGCTTAAATTTGGGTTTGTGCCTACAAACCCCAACTCTTTCTCTCATCCTTTCTTTTGAGTTTTCACATCACCTTTAAGGTGTGAAGAGGTTAGTCAAGACTTTCCTTTTAAAAGGCTTGAATCAAAGGTGAGCTAGCCTTCACCCGTAAAAAGGCTAGTGGGTTCTTGCTCAACCATTGAAAGCAAGTGGGTTCTTGCATAACCATTAAAAGCAAGCTGTAATAGGTGAGCTAGCCTTCACCTGTAAAAAGGCTAGTGGGTTTCTTGCTACAACCATTGAAAATCAAGCGGTAGTAAATCTCTCAACGGTTGAGTTGGGAGCAGAGACGTAGGCCGGGTTTTAGGCCGAACTCCGTTATCAATTGCGTGTCTTGCCTCTTTTATTTCCGCTGCACTTTTAACTTTGATTTTAATTTGTTAATCATTTTTTAAAAGGAAATTCACCCCCCCTCTTTCCATCACTCCTTTCTTTCTCCGCCCAACAATTGGTATCAAAGGAAAATTTGAGTAATACCTTCACCGGTTTCAAATTTAAGATCCTTTTGTGATGGCTTCAACTTCTTTCGCCCCCGAAGGCTTTTCTTTGGGTCGTGCTCCATTTTTTGATGGAACCGACTATAATTATTGGAAAACCCTCATGACTACTTTTCTTAGAAGCATAGGATATCCCATTTATAAAATTGTCATGCAAGGTTACACTCTCTCTTCCCCCGATGAATCCAAATGGACTCAAGCCGACATTAAAAATTTCGAGCTTGATGGCAAAGCCATGAACGCTCTACATTGCGGCCTTGATCGTAATGAGTTCAATCAAGTTTCCGCATGCACCTCCTCACATGAAATCTGGAAACTTTTGGAGGTTACCCATGAGGGGACCAACAAAGTCAAGGACACTCGATTGGATATGTTCCGTCAAGATTTCGAGTCTTTTACCATGCATCCATCTGAAAATATTACTGATATGTTTACTCGTTTTACTGATGTTTTCAATGGGAGAAAGTCCCTTGGTGATGATGTTTCTGCAGATACAATGGTCAAGAAGATCCTATGGATCCTACCAAGCACATGGGCACCGAAAGTCACGGAAATTCAAGAAGCGAAAGACATCAAGAACATGCCGGTCGAAGAGATCATCGGATCTCTCATGACCTATGAGATCACCATGAGGAGGCAAGCTGAAAAGGAAGGCAAACCGATCAAAACTCCAAAGAACATCGCCTTCAAAGTTCAACAAGAAGAAAGCTCCTCCTCCTCGTCATCTTCCTCTTCAAGCGGCGATTCCGAAATGGAGAATCTTGCCCGCAAAATGCACAAGTTCATGAAGAAGCACAAGAAGAAGAAATCCCGCAAGGCTCAACCCAATGAAAAATCCGAGCCCAAGGTAAAATGTTACGGGTGTGGCGAGAAAGGCCATT
This sequence comes from Viscum album, assembly GCA_963277665.1. Taxonomy (NCBI): domain Eukaryota; kingdom Viridiplantae; phylum Streptophyta; class Magnoliopsida; order Santalales; family Viscaceae; genus Viscum; species Viscum album. The sequence continues at coordinate 1,106,765,796 of OY728137.1, forward strand.
ACAAGCCCGATTGCCCACTCAACAAGAAAAAGGCCAAGCAAAAGGAGAAGAAGAAGGCTTTCAAGGCCACTTGGAGTGATAGCTCCACATCTTCATCCTCCTCCTCCTCCTCAAGAGACAACGGTAACAAATGCCTAATGGCATTCCATGAGGTAACTTCTTCCGACTCCTCATCCTCTAGTTCTTCTAATTCTTTTAATCATTTGTCATACGAGGATCTCCAACATGCGCGAGACCAATTGGAGGAAGGTTTTCACGAACTTTCTTCCAAATTTGTTTCTTTAAAAAAGAATTTCAAAAAACTCTCTTCCGAAAAAGATCAACTTCTCAAAGAGAAGGAAGAGTTGACCCTCAAAATCCAAAATCTTCCCGATATTGATTCCTTGGAATCAACAATCAAAGACCTAAGGGAATCCCTTGCCAAGTTCACCCAAGGGGAAAAAAAATTGACCAAACTCCTAGGTTCCCAACGCATATCTAGAACCACCCAAGGGCTTGGCTATTCCAAGCAAGCTTCCTCTTCCCATGCACCTACTATTTTTGTAAGGGGGAGCTCTCAATTTAAATTTTGTAATTATTGCAAAAAACCCGGGCACTTAATTTATGAGTGCAATTGCAAAAATGCCCGGTATGGTAGGTCTAAAACTATTTTCTTTAATGATGAATTTTATAGGAGAAGACCTGCCACTAGACAAGCATGGATTGAAAAATCCCTTCTAGCGAGTCTCTCCGGGCCAAAATTTGTCTCGGTTTGATAATCCTCTCCCCGGAGTTTTGTTGTTTTTATTTAGGGGGAGTTAGGATCGTTTAAGCCCTTTTGATTTCAATTTCAATATTTTTGATTCAAACTTTCAATTTCAACACTTGGTATCAAATTTTTCAATTCAAAATTTTCTATTCAATTTTTCATTCAAAAACTTTCAATTCAAACTGTTATTCAATATTTTCATTTCAAAATTTTCAATTCAAATTTTTGATTCAAAACTCTCAATTCAAATTTCAAAAATTTCAATTGGTCTAAAATCTCTATCTTGTTTTTCAACTCTTTCCCTCAATCAAGTTTTATGCCCCGTGCTATTTTGATAATCACAAAGGGGGAGAAATTCTTGGTTGATTGGGGGAGAAATCCTTTAAAGCATGCCTCTCATTTCAATATTTTACATTGTTTGTTTTGGTGATTGTGATCATCAAAATAGGGGGAGATTGTTGTACCTCTCGAACCCCTCGTGGTTTAATTTTCATGATCACAATCACCCTCTTATTTTACTAATATTGTTTTAAGTGTTTTTGGATGATAGGCATAATCTCAGGTTGCCAAGGAATTGGGCCAAGAAGGCCAAGAAGGCAAAAAGCCAAAAATGGACTGTTTTCAGTCCACCGGCCAACCGGTGGACTGGCACCGGCCAGCCGATGGACCATTGACAGAAAGGCTCTCCACTGTCCAGAGCACCGGCCAACCGGTGGACTCAGCACCGGCCAGCCGGTAGAGCCCAGACCGAGAGTCCAGCCACTGCCTCAGCACCGGCCAACCGGTGGCCTCAGCACCGGCCAGCCGGTGGCATCCAGACCAAACAGTGTTGGCTACTGCCTCCTCACCAGACGACTGGTGGCCTGCTCACCGGCCAGCCGGTGGCACCTGGACAGAAGCCCACCTCCTTTTTGCACACACCGGCCAACCGGTGGCTCAGCACCGGTCAGCCGGTGGAGCCAGTCAAACTAGCCGTTGGGCCTTTGACCAGGCTGGTCCACTTGCCTCCCAACGGCTCCGAAGCCTTTTCCAACGGCTCCGAAGACCTCCAAAGGCCATATGAGGGTTCCCCCTCTATAAATAAAGGACTAGGAAGCCCCGGAAACTTAACTAAGCTATACGGAAGCCAACAGACATATTTTTGATCATTTGGCTAACCTCCGGTGGATTCTTCCAAGGGAACCCCAATTGCTCCAACACAATTCCACATCCAAGGAGCACCACCATAGAAGCTTGGGAGAGCACTTCATCAACTTCATCAATTCATTTGGCGCCCAAGTCTTCTCCCATTACGGTTTTTATTGTTTATTCATTTTGAGCTTAAATTTGGGTTTGTACCTACAAACCCCAACTCTTTCTCTCATCCTTTCTTTTGGGTTTTCACATCACCTTTAAGGTGTGAAGAGGTTAGTCAAGCCTTTCCTTTTAAAAGGCTTGAATCAAAGGTGAGCTAGCCTTCACCCGTAAAAAGGCTAGTGGGTTCTTTCTCAACCATTGAAAGCAAGTGGGTTCTTGCATAACCATTAAAAGCAAGCTGTAATAGGTGAGCTAGCCTTCACCTGTAAAAAGTCTAGTGGGTTTCTTGCTACAACCATTGAACAGCAAGCGGTAGTAAATCTCTCAACGGTTGAGTTGGGAGCGGAGACGTAGGCCGGGTTTTAGGCCGAACTCCGTTATCAATTGCGTGTCTTGCCTCTTTTATTTCCGCTGCACTTTTAACTTTGATTTTAATTTGTTAATCATTTTTTAAAAGGCAATTCACCCCCCCTCTTGCCATCACTCCTTTCTTTCTCCGCCCAACAGTTCGTTTACTGAACGTACCCGAGCCAAACTTCGGAAATTGATTCCGGGCACTCCGGGCCTCGGAATCAGGTGCCGTCAGAAACCGCGTTCTTGTAAAATTCCAAAGAAAATTAAGAAAAAAATTTCCCTTGAATTTACGGGTCTTTACATGATCTATGAGTAATTTTTTATGTTTAGGATTCAACCTCACCTCAATACGATGCACAGTGTGACTGGTATGACTCAAAGTATTTATTTTTATTTAAAATTGACATTAATTTAAGTAAAAAGAACAAGTGACATACTAAAAACCAAGAAAAAACATTTATATTGTTTTGATACTGTAGGAAAATGATAGATGATTAATTTTTGATGTGTAAGAATCAACCACATCTCAATCCGATGCATAATGTTACCAGTATACCTAAAAGTGTTCACTATCAATTTAAAGTTGACATTTTTGTTCAAAACGTGCCACTCACTGAAAACTAAGAAAACATGATCTGATTGTTTTGATAATTTAGGATAGTGATTAATAAGTTATTTTTTAAATGTAGGAATAATTCTCACATAAAATAGACGCATGATGTGACTGGTATTACTAAAAATGTGGGTTTCTAGTTTGAAATGAAACTTTCATAAAAAAATAAATCTGACATATTGAAAACTATGCAAACACATTTGGATTGTTTTGATACTTTAGGAAAATGATCCATCCATGATTTTTGAGAAGTGTGAATTAGTAAAACCTCAATCTGATGCATGTTGTGACTGGTATAACTTCAAATGTGTCATTATTTAAAATTGATTTTAATTTTAGTAAAAGAACAAGTGACATACTCAAAACTGAGCAAACACATTCAGATTGTTTTGGTATTTTATGAAAATGATACATAACTCATTTGTGATGTGTAGTAATCAAACCCACCTCAATAAGACACATGGTGTGATTTATATAACTCCAAATGTGTCTTTTTTATTAAATATTTACATTTTATTAATGTATTCTTTCATATTAATGTTTAATTTATTTGTTTATAGTATTACTAACATAATATTTGTTTTCTTGTATAGGAATAATATTTTTCTTGAGTCAAGATGATTTATTCACCAACTAATACCATGGGCGGACATTTTTGAGAGGAGATCACGAGAATCAAAAGATGAAACATTAACGTTTTAAATGTTTGTTGGATAATTGTAAATGTAATTATATTAAAAATTATTTGAAATATATATAGTAGTGTATTTTTTGTATATACCATGGGCGGACTTTTTTGTATTCATGATGTCACATTAAATGTATATATAATTGTTTGAAATTACATGTTTTTGCTGGGTGTGATGTTATATTAACAACACATTGCAGCCATCTAGGCCTTTATCAATGCTATTTTGATCACTGATAAAGGGTCACCTTTATCAACACTAAAATAGCACTGATAAGGGGGGGGGGGGTCCTTTATCAGTGTTTTTTTATCATAGATAAAGGACCCCATTTAATAGTTATTTTTTAGCACTGATAAAGGGGACCCCCCCTTATAAGCAATAAGATTAAAAATGATTTTTTAGCACTGTTAAAATCCTTTTTGCACACTGTTAAAGGGTATATGTGTAGTAGTTCATAGACCAGGGGAAGTATTAGGGTGCATGGGGTGCATGGAGGGACATGGAAACATGTTTTCACGGGGATTGGGGTATGTGACAGTGGTTTTCTAACACAAAAGTGGTGTCACCAGAGCTCCTCATTCATTTGGCCTTTGAAGTGGCTAGATGAAGCTTGAAATGGCTTTCACAAAGATTTTATGGGGACCAGGAGGTGATCATAGGCCACCCCATGCTTCTCCAATGGTAAGGAGATCAAGCTTGATCTCCCTAGGTTGTGAAAATGGTGTTTCCTGGTGTTTCAATGGTGTCCAGAGTCGATGAGGGGCGGCGACATGTAGTGGAGAGTGGCGAAGTTGGTAGTGAGTGGGTGTCCAAGCATGGGTGAGCAGGAATTTAAAAGGATGAACAATAACTCAAATGCACCATCCCACATCAAAATGGAATAAGGGGGTGATTATTTTTTATAAGGTAATGCATGGGATCGACGCTTAGATCACTTGAAGCAGTGATGGGATCCCACATAACACATGCACACACAAAAATACGGGCCGCACCACACGTGACCTATGTAGGCTTCGGCCCACCCCTACCCCCCATGGGATTGACCCCCCATGGGAGACCTCTTCATGGGCCTAAATCCCCCATGAAACCACCAGGTATGGGCTCTCCCGCGAATCTTCTTGGATGGAATTCCCATAGGGACTAGATATGTGGCATGTGGGGTTGTGGTTGAGGGCTTTACTTGGCATGATCCTTATTTTTGAACACCTAAAAACCAAAAATGTTTTAAATATATTAAGTAAAATTCAACATATAACATTATTAAATTCAAAATTTTAAAATAAAATTCTTTTATTCATTTTAAACCCACTTTAACTCTTAATTTTTAATATTCCAATTTTGATTTAAACAATTAAATTAATGGGTATTTTGATTAAAACCCTAAAAAAATAAAAAATAGTTTAAAAATATGCATGAAAATTGATTTTTTCAAGTACCCCATGCTTAAATAATACTTTTCCTCAAGCATAAAATCTTAACATTGAAAATTTTAGGACAGTAATGTTATGATTATTCAAATATAAATAAATAAAATCAAACAACATTCAATGTAAAATCAAATGTTCAAAAATACACATAGAATACAATTTAAATTCTCAAAATTTCAAATAAATAAATCAATACAATAATTTTACTTTCTCCCTTTTAAAATTGGTGGATCTTATCCTTTCATTAATTAAATCTTCTCAATTCATTATTATTAAACATGCCAAATCATGACTTACCTCACTTTTCAATATTTTATATCATTAATAATGATATAAATTCAACTATAGTTATGCTCGTATCATGAGATCAAGATCCTAATCCATAGGCTTGTAGAGGAACTCTTTTCTATTATTTGTAAATAAAAAAGGCACATAAAATAATGAGGACTTTTAAATCAAGGTTCAAATGACTATAAGCATCATGGTTGATAGAAATTAATGTTTAAAAATTAAGGATTAAAAATGAGGCTTATCTCTTAAGTATAGAGAATGATATAACAAATTAAAGCTTAATGAAATCCCCCATTCATAATAAAAAATCCCACTTCTTATGATCGAAGTAAAGGTTACAACAAATGAAAGCATAATGGATGATTTTTGATCCTTTAATTTTTTCACTTTTATTTTTTATTTTTTCAAAGTAAATTTTTCTCATTTTTTTCTTTTTATAAATTTATGGATATAATATATCTCACATCCACCACATAACCCCATATGATAAAAATCACCGGTCCAGTGATGGTGATTTTTTACTCTTTTAAGTCACAACCCATTCTTATTTTTTTTTCATTTTTTTTCAAGAAGGGAAAATAATAAAGTATAATGAATGATTCAAAAACCTTTCTCAATAAACAAAAATAACACCCCTATACTTTTTAATTATAATTAATTTCATCCCTTACATAATTACTTCCTTCACCCCACCCTTAATCTTTAAAATATCATGGAAATACTAAGAGGAGGAAAAATGGATAAAAATGGATTAAAACATGGATCATTCCAAACAAGGTCATTCATGGTTTCTATGTTTAAACAAGGATTTATGTAAAGGTGGTTATGAAAGATAAGATATTTTCAAAAGATGAATCAATCATTTTTAATGTGTTTTTTATAGTCATTAGTTTTGAAAAGTTTCAGTGAAAGTTCTAGTAAGTGGCATGTCCCAAGATCACTCAAGAAATTTTCTCAAGAATAAATAGAAAGTAATTGGTCTAAAAATCATCTCAAGAATGAGGCATTTGATATTGAGAAATCACTCAAGGAATGAATAATAATAACAGATAAATTTGCATGAATTTTAGAAATTCATAGCATGAAAAATGGTTGGAAAATTTCATTTAGATGAATCAAATAATTCCCTCAAATCAAGAGTCCTCATTTTAATATCTATGCTTCACTTTAATCATCTAATTATCCATTTTACTCATTCAATATCATTAACATTGAAATCTAAAACATGGAATCACAAGATTCATAAGAAACTCATGTATTTGAGATAAGTCAATTAAAGCATATATTCAAGGCATGAGCATGGAATTCTTAGTTTAAATCTCAAATCAGGTTTTGGAAAAAAGTTAATAGAGTTTTAATGTAAAGAATGTAATAATGGAATCCCTATTCCGTGAAACTTAGTTCTATTTCCTCCTTTACTGTTTGGGTTTTTCCTTATGCTGTCATGAAACTATAAAATAAAATTACTCAATTAAGCATAAGAATCACTTCATTTAATCTAAAAAATATAAGAGGGAGTGGTATACTTCCTAAAATAACACTTAAAAATAAAATTTAAAGTAGTAGAAAGAAAGAAAATATAATTCTTGGTTAATCCCTCAAGTGGGACCTGGATTTTTACTATTTCAAGAGGGAAGTACCAGCTATTATCTATAGTATAATGGTGGGTAGATCTTCTTATACTTAAACCACTATATTTGGTTTCTCCCATCTTTCACTTCTTTTTTGGTGGATATGAATGATCCATGGATAGAGTATACTAGATCCATCTCCTTTACAATTAAGTATAGATTTCATGGAAGGGGTATAATTAAGTGTGGATCATCCCCATTGGTTTCTACATGTGAAACCTCTTATTTTTCCAGTGTTTTCTCAACATGGGATACATGAATTGAATAATCAATGGGAAAGTAAGCATGTATTTTTATTTGAATAAAATTTAAATTTGAATTTTTAATAAGAAATTTATCCCTTTCAATATGATTATCCTCTGTATTGATTTTCTCAGGCTTCAAAAATTTGAATTCTTCATGGGATTCTTCAAATTCATGTTCAATAAATCTAGGGAGCTCTATGTGTTCCTCAACAGGTGCATGTTCAGTTTCTCCATATTTTTCTAAGCCATAGAAAAGATTGTATGAATCTAAAAAATTCAAAGTAGGGGGAATTCATACTCAATTAAAATTGAATAAAATAAAATGAAATAGAGTTTGATATAATATTAACTCAATTAATTGGTTAAACTTCAATATATTCTTAAATTGCAAGTGCCTCTTAGATTTGGATGGTGGAAAGTGGAGGTAAGAAGTGGGACCCCTCTATCTTTTCATCAAATTCCACCACTTGGGTGGTTTATTATTCAATTTATAGAAATATATGTAATTGTTCTGGATCTTCAAATTTATAGGGATTGGGGAGATAAAGTTGTACCTCATACTAATTCCAAAATTCATCTAGATCTCGTTGATCTCCCACATATAGCTCAACAATAAATTATTTCTCATCATGGATCCATTTCATCTCATCACATTCATATTAGATTTTATTCTTTAGATGGTTGGGTTATAGATACTTCTCAAGTTTGTCCTAAACTTTTTATAGGTACTCAGAAAAATCTGGAAAGACCAGTGGCTCATATTCTGGTCTAAGTTCAAGTAGCTCGAGGGATACATTGAAGTTCTCAGTTATCCAATTCATTTTTCCTTGCATATATTGTACAATTTTTTAGATATTTTTAATATCATATTTTAGTTTTTTGTTACCCACTTTATATTGGTATTTCACATGGGAAATCTATTCATAAATTATGGGAGGAAACAAGGAACACTCTACTAGTGACTTGGATATTTCTTAATAAAATTTTGGGAAGTACACCCAGAATTCAGTTAACTCTCCAGCCAATCCTTCAACCACTGGTTGTTTGAGTGTCTATTTGAGATACTAGATGAAGTCCTTGAATTCCTTATCTTTTATAATTTTTATCTTGGATTCCCTTATTTATCTATCCCATATGGAAATACTATCTTCTACATACTAGGATAATTTATTTACACGTTCTTTCACCTATGATTTGTCAGTCTATGAAAAATAATAATCATTTGAATACATCATGGAAACATATTTTTATGTTTTTTTAAAAAATATGAAAACTATATATTGTGTGAAAATAGAAAAAAGTAAGAAAAATAATTATTGGATCCTTGAAAATGATGCTAGTTTTGATGTACACCTATCTTAGGGCATGTAAAAACAAATTTATTTTTCTAATGAAGCACATAGGCTGACCAAATTTGTCTCACATGAGGCGCTTCTTAATTTGTTCACCTACTTATTCTAATTCACCAAAACTACATCTTTTTATTTTTTTTTATTTTATGAAAATAGTGATAATTTTTTGGGTTTTTCATTACTTTATAAATTTTTTAAAAGACATGGAGAATGAAAATTTAAACTTAACTAACATGCAATTCTAAACAGAATGTTATTAGAAAGAAAACACTTGGTTATGATTTTGGTTTTGGGTTCTATCATTATTATCCTTTATCTTTTTAAATTTAGTTTGATAATCCATTCATGAAATCTCATAATCAATTAATATTCTTTTATTTAGTGTTTGTAAAATATTAATTTTTTTTTAAATATTCTAAATTCCACCTCCAATTGTAATCAAGGTTTATATCTAACCTCGGTCGAAGGTATATCATCATCCCAGACCCAACTCCATTGAATGTTGTTTCAATCATTGATTGGCTCAAATATATCATGTGAAGAGTTAACCAATATAATAGAGAGAAAATTAATAAAACAAAATTATAGAAATAAATTTGAGTTTCATGTCATGGGGGATAATCACCACACCCATGCTTGCCAATCATATCCATCATAAACATAAAATAAACTTTAAAAAAGAATTCATGAACACCTTAACCTCCCCCAATCCAAGCCTTGGGTTAGACCCTCATTATCAATGGTAAGAGATCACTTTGGTGGATAGAAAAATATAAGAATAATAAAAATAATAAAAATTAGAGAAGAGAGAGGGATAAAGAATAAAATAATATGAAATTATAAAATTAATAATTGTAAATGATTATTATAAGAATAAAATAAGATAAAAAGATAATAAGAAGAAGAATAAGGGATATGGGTTGTGGAACACTTTTACAATAAAAACAAACATGCAAAAATTATATTATTTTCAAAAGAAACTAAATTAAAATTACTTTTAAATGAAAACTAAAACTAAAAAACTAAAAACAAAAGAAGAAAATAAAAATAAAGAAAATTAGGGAGGGAAGAGCAGCATGAAGCCCTCAGATTCCTCATTTGTGGGTGGTGAACTCATTTTGTGAGTATCAAGGGCCTCCTTTTATAGAGGTAGGGAAAAGAGTACTCAGTGGTGGCCTCCTCCCACAAGATAACCCTTTTAAATCATACCCGTGAGACCCATGGTATCTTCAAAGATACACCTGAGGTTCCCGGGAGTTTCAAAATTTAGCATGGAAGAAATCCATGTGGGGCACATAGTGGACCATGGGAATCTTTGGGGTAAATAGGGTGCATAGAGGGATGTGAAAGTATGTTTTCATGGGATGCAAGGCATGTTACAATGGTGTTCAAGGATGGAAGCGGTGGTATCATAGCTCCTCCTTCATATGGACTTTAAAGTGTCCATATGAAGCTCAAAATGGATTCATAGAGGTCATATGGGGACCATGAGGTGATCAGAGGTGACCCCATGCTTTGCTAGTGGGAAATGAGATTGATCTCGAGCTCGATGGGTCATGAAAATGTTGTTTCCTAGCATTATAGTGGAGGTCAGAGTCAACAAGAGGTGGTGGCACGCGATAGCGAGTGATGGTGCATGGGTGTCCGAGCATGGGTGAATGGGAATTTAAAAGGATAAATGATAACTCAAATTTTCTACCACACATTGAAAAATAAAAAGGGGGTGATGATTTATTATAAGGTATGGTATGTGAGTAGTTCTCAAATCGACTGTAGTAGGGATGGGCTTCATCATAACACATTAACACATGGAAATATGGTCCGCACCACTAACAGACCTTGTGAGATTCATCCCACCCCTACTTCCTATGGGCTTGATCCCCCACAGGCCACCTCTTCATAGGTCTGAATCCCCTTTGCAACCATAAGGTGTAGGCTCTCCCATGACCCTACTTGGTCGGCCATCCCCTAGGGGTTGGCTATGTGGATTTTGGGGATGTGGTTGAAGGCTTTCCTTGGGATGGCCATTATTTTTGAACACCTAAAAACAATTTTTTTTTCAAAATATATTAATTAAAATTCAATATATTACATTATTAAAATCCAGATTTCAAAATAACGTTCTTATATTAATTTTAAACCCATTTCAACTCTTAATTTTTAATTTCCCAATTTTTGTTAAAAAAATTAAATTAATGATTATTCTGATTAAAAACCATAAAAAACTTTGAAAATTCTATAAAAATATGCATGAAAATTGAGCATATAAATATTAAATCTTTTTAGATGAATATTCATTACATTACAAAAAAAACACGATTGAGGACTGTAATAGTTTAGTGCCTTTGGAAACTTGGAACATAATCCTCTAATCTTGTGAAATATCTTCAATATTTCCAACAAATATATTCCCATTTAGTATTATTTGTAATGACCCATACTTTCTAAATAATATTTTTTTCTTGAATAAATATTTGTTACATATTTCTGGGTTACTGTAGCAGTACTGTTGTAGGCACTATTCGATACTGTAGTAGCCAAAAATATTCATCCATCTGGGTCTTCGGGCCACCGGTTTGGTCCTCGGGTCCTGCAAGGATTTCGGGCCACCCAAGGCCTTCGGTCCAGTTGATTCTAAAGGATTTTGGGCCACCTTATGGCCTTAGGGCCACCCCAAGGCCTTCGAGCCACATGAATGCAGGCCCCAAACACACTACAAAAAAGGAGCAGCCCCAGAAGAGGATTTAGAGCAGGTGTAATCACTAGAGTAGAGCCAAATGGATTGCCAGAATGAGATGGTATGACTATGCTATCGGTACCAGCCTATTCTTGCATGAGAAGCCTAGCCAGATGGTCATGAAAAGGTGGAGAGTTACTATTAGGATGCAGATGCTGGGGAGGGGCAGTTCCTTATAGATAGTCTGGTTGAATTCCCTAAGACCTTCGAGTCATGTAATCTTCTAAGCCTACGGGCCATGTAATCTCTGAGCCTACGTGACTTGTAAGGGTTCTCCCTCATCCCTTAAAAGGGGGGTTGTCAAAAATCAATAAAAATGAAGGCCTTTGGGCCATTCAGGAAAATAGCTTTAATGGGAAAGTATGGATTTCCCCAATCTACTAGAATCATTTCCCTCACTTCAAATTCTATAGAAATGAAACAAAATATCAATAAACCAATCAACATCTTAAGAAAATAAAAATATAATCATAAGAGAAATTGTATTGAATTTTGAGTAAAAATGAAGTGGTATTTATATGTTATAAAGGTAAATGTGACTTTTATGATTCTACCATTATATGACCATTAGTCAATATGACTGCTGGTCAATATGATTGTAGGTCAATATGACCATTGGTAAATATGACTGTTGTCTAATATAATCATTGGAAACTATAACTTGGTTGATAATTCTACCATTATAATTAGTGTTTATAATTAGTAAAGACATAAGATAATTGATACATAAAGGAGAATCGATGGCCTCAACCAGTAGAGTCATGTCGTTTGAAGCCCATTTTTTCAGAACTTGGGAAGAAGGTATCATCACTAGGGTTCTCCCTTGACCAAGTCCAAGCCAATATTCAGCAAGTTAATCTTGAATGAAATTGACTATGGGAGAAATTTAAGTTAGTATAGATTACCACTTGATCAATGTTAGCTAAGACACTCCACGAAACTACAACCATCGCACACCTTACTCTTAGGGCGTATGCGGGTGTAATAAGGGGTTACGTGTCCAAGACTTAGTTACTTTAAGTGTAATTTCATTTGTATAAATAAAATATTTATTCCATTAACTCCATTTAATAATAGTTTTTCTTAATACAATATATTTTTAATTGAGGTGAATTTGATAATTTGATTTTTGGATGCAAATAAAACGAAATTGATTTTTTCTAAAAAATATATAAATTTTTTTATAATAAACTATGTTACTATGAATAGTATTTTTTTAATGAAATATTACTTTAAAACACTTTTATTTAAATAATAAGTGATAAAATAATTTTATAATGTCATAGGAAAATTTTTATAATTATTATAAATTTTATCGTGCCTTAAAATGCTATTTTTAAATAAATAAGGTTTTTTTATATTTAAACGTTAAAATTGTCATATTTATAGATTTTTATGATAAAATAAAAATAATTTTTGAAATAATCACATCAAAATTAGATTATAGTGAATTTATGATAATTTTCTAAAATACTTTATTTTTTTTGTGAATAGTAAAAAATACTATTTTAGGGTTTAGGTATATTTTATGACATCATATTTTATAAAATAATTATGAAATAATTAATTAAACAAAACCCAAGACCTAAAATATTTTATTTTATTAATATTAAGTATTTTAATATATTTTATTCAATTTTTAAAACTATAAGTTACTTTCCAAATTCTTAAAATAAAAATTTGATTTTTAAAACATTACATTGTGGAATATTTACTTTTAAATGCCAAAAGAAGTATTTAAAAATGAAATTTGGTTTTGTTAGATTAAAATAACATTAAATTTGACCTAAATTTCCAATACCATGAGCAAAAACCATGGGTAATCTAATGGTTTTTCATTTTCCACAACCTAGTTTTCCAAGACCTATATTTAGAAATTATTAAACAATTCCTCCAATTATCCTATAAATACCCACCCATTAATCCATTTATATTTACTCCCAATCCATTCTCCATGAATTTATGGATATTTTACCTCCCAAATAGTCCCTAAGGTGTCCTCATGCCCCTAAGGTTCCATCCTCAAGTTTTAGGAACAACTCTTCAAGGTAAGGGAAATCTCCACTTCTCTTTCCATTCAAGTTCCCTTTTTTATGTGGTATGTCTTCCAATTTCTAAAATAAGTTATTTTTTTACACTTAATTTTATCCCATTATTGTAATAATATTATCTTATAATTTATATAACTTTATCCCCTCTTGTTTTTTCAATTTCTAAAACTGTGTTTCGTACCAGTCATGTTGCCAAAATTTCTTTTGAAAATTTTATCTTTTACTTGAGAAATTATATTTTCCTTTCTATTTGAATACCCAAACATCTTTTATTTTCAATTGGTATTCAAATGAATTTAAAAATTACTTTTTTACTTGGTTATTTACATATATGATACTCACATTTCCTTTTGTGGGTTAAGAATGACGTAATGATCATATCTTTAAGCTCTTTTGTATGCCAAGATTTTTGAAGAAACCCATTCTTTATTTTCCATGGGTTATTAATGAAATGATTTATTATGATATATGTGTATTGAATTAAATTAATACATTTTAATTTTGTGATTGATGGAACTCCAATGCATTGGGTAAAAAATTTAATCTCTAGAGATGACATGTTTTACGATACCTTGGTGAATAACCTTGGTAATTTTCATTTACTATACCTTGGTGAATAACCTTGGTAATTTTCATTTACGATACCTTGGTGATAAACCTTGGTGATATGACTATGAATGTATCATTTAAATGTCATATCTACATTTCTATGTTATGATTCACATTCTTTTTATTAATATATTCCTCTTTCTCATGCATTATCATTATGCCTTATGCTCTTATTAACATGTCTCAAGATTACATGTTATATGTATCTCTTGTTTATTCCCTTACTGGGATTCATGTTCACCCTTTTCCTTTGATGTAAGTCCCTTGGCTATTATATATATTAAATATAACTTAGGGTTAACCTATGAGGATGTATTTCAAGTGGATTTATAATAATTTTTTATGTTCTCAGGTATTATGTACCTTATTTCCAAGAAACTAAACTTAAAAAGATCCTATATGTTGTACTATTTAATGAAAAGTTATATAATAAAATGGTGGGATTCCACAATTCTTATTAAAGGATGGTTTATTTAGTTTTGAAAATTAGGATTTGAAAACTTTAGGAAGAACCATATATCCTGTAAATCATTTTTTTTTGATTTTTGAAAAGCAGGTTTGAGGGTAGCCGGTTCCCATGAGTCGGTTAAAGGGTTTCCGGAACCTGAACAAACAATCCCCAATTACAACATATCAAAATTCAAATTCAAACCACATACCATCATCTCCACGCACCACACCTTGGGCAGAGAGCCCATCATCACGCCACAACATCACCTCGATTCACGTGCTCACCTCGAGCCGCACACACCATAGGAAGAACCATATATACAAGTCTAAATATAGGAAAAACATTCTAGTATTTTGGTGAGTATTAAGTAATTGGTTTCTGAGTAAAGAAATCTCTATATGGATATGAACAAGTGGATGTGGATTTTGAATAGATGTATCTAAGAGTAACATCCAAAACATTGCTTTGAGATTGGTTTGAATTGGAACTGGTGCACGACAACGGGCCTTACTGCACTCTTGGTTTGACACTCTTGGGGGATATGTTTGGTTAATCCTATTAATTTTATAAACCTTTATGAAGGATATATAGAAAATTTAATTATTTTTATAGGAGATTAATAACATATTTAAGAATGATATTTTAAGACATAAAATCCCTTTATAATTATAATATTCTTAATAGTAACATCTTTCTCACTTAGTTTTTCCTTCTTTTAGAAAAATGGTAGGAAATAGGAGGAACTGTGTAAAAGATGAGTGAAATGGATGATGTATTGACGATGTTCCAATGGAATCTAGAATGAAAAAATTCACGAGGATAACAACTCAAATCACTAGATTTATGAATAATAACTTTAATCAAGATGAGAAACTAGATTCACCTCAAAGTGAACAACTTTCCATTGAATCCTTCATGCGTTAATGACCACCTTCTTCCAGTGGATCTACTGACCCATTGATTTCTGAACAATGGATAAGATCTATATAAAATATATTTTCTGTACTTCATTGTTTAGAGTAAGAGAAAGTCACCGTAGAAGTATACCACTTAGAATTAGAAGCCAATAAGTGGTGTACACTGATTAAAAACACGAATCTAAGAAGGAAGATCGATGACGAGAAGTGGGAAGAGTTTAGGGGAATCTTTTTCAATAAATATTACCCCCATTCAATGTGAATGAAAATGGATAAGTAATTACTAGAGATGAAGCAAAAGTAAAATGAAGTGGTGGGAGTTTATGAAATGAACTTTTCCAGAATTTCTTCATACACCTCTATCTTTGTCATGGATCCTAAGGGAATGGTTGATAGATTCTTCAGCAGACTGAGACCCCATTTAAGGAGAAATCTAGAAAATCGAGACTATAAAAGCTATGTGGAGACAGTGTGAAGTGCTATGAAGTTTGAAATGGATTTTAGAGAGATGCAATGGTCACATAGATCGAATGAAAATAAGATATATATGGATCAAAACTCAAGGAGGAACTTTGACCACCTAAGAGAAGGAAATAAAGTGAAACTTACCACATGTAAAAAATATGGGAATAATCATTATATGAGCTACTTACTTGGTAGTGAAAAGTGATACAAGTATATAAGAGATGTCCATATAGATCGAAACTATCATGGTGAGGTGAAGGCTCAACTTCTCAACACTAACAATAAAGGGAATATGGTGCAGGACCAACCAAAAGCTCAATGCTTTATGTGTGGAAAAGTTGAGACCTTTTTCCAATCAATTTCAAAATTAGAAGATAATGTAGGGGAACAACCATCAACCTTAGATTAATCTAAGTGAAAACGGTCTGGAATTTTCTATCATGACTATTGAAGTGGAGGCTCTAAATTATGTGGTGGTTGGTACACTCATTGTGCTTTCAAATATAGAGAGTACTTTATTTGATTATAGTTCTATTATTTCCTTTATTTCATCCATGTTTTCAAAGAATATAAAATCAACAAATAACCTTTTATAACTAGAGTTTTCATTCAATACTCATAGAGGAATTATCCTAGAATTAATAGTGTATTGAAACTATAATATTAACTTTGGAGAGTACAATCTCATCACAAATTTAGTAGTCATTCCCATGTTGGAATTTGACACCGTACCAGGGATGGAATGACTATCAAAGTGTAATACTAAGATAAACTATATAATTAAGGAAATTTTAGTAGTCTTGAATTCATGACCTATAGTCATTTTTAGAGGAGAGATATCTCATCCTGATCTTTGACTAGATGCACCTCCCATAGCCTTATTTTTGTATATGATCAGTGAATAGGGAGAAGAAAATGAAAGTATAAAGATAAATAATTCCCCCATAGTTTATGAATACATTGAAATATTTCCTAAAGATTTACCTAGACCACCCCCAGAAAGATAGGTAGAGTTCTCTATTGAACTCATACCTCGATCCAAGATGATATCAAATACCCCCTATAGAATGAAAAATATATAGTTAGAGGAATTAAAGAAACAACTTAACGATCTTATGGGGAAGGGTTTTATCTAAACAAGTGTGTCTCCTTGGGAAGAACCTGTTCTCATTGTGAAGAAGAAAGATGAATCAATATTACCATGAATTGATTATAGAGAACTTAATGACATCACAGTGAAGAATAAATACCCTCTCCCAAGGATTGATGATTTATTTGACCAGCTTCCTGGGGACTAATTCTTCTCGAAGATTGACCCTCCAATCTGTGTATCATCAATTGAGGGTCATTAAATAATATATTCCAAGGACTACCTTCTGAACAAGATATATGCATTAAAATTTTGTTGTTATGCTCTTTATCTTGACAAATATCCTGCTATATTTATGGATTTGATGAATAGAGTCTTTAAGAACTACCTTGATAAATTAATTGTAGTTTTTATTGATGATATTCTGATATATTCCAAAAGTCATGAGGAGCATGATAATCATTTAAGGTTTATTTTGGGAACTCTATAGAAGGAGAATATTTTTGTAATATTCTTAAAATGTGAATTTCGGTTACAATAAGTTTCATTATTGGGGAACATTGTAACCAATGAAGAAATATAATTTGACCCTTCAAAGAAAAAGGCTATAGAGTAGTGGCCTCATCCTATAACAATAACTCAGATTCATATTTTCCTTGGTTTAGATGCATATTATAGGAGGTTTGTGAAAAAAATTTCATGAATTTATAATCCGCTAACCAAGTTAACTTGAATATGGGATAAGTTCATCTAAACTAAGGAGTGTGAAGAAATTTTTCAAGTACTAAAGAAGAGATTGGTTACTTCACCTCTGTTAACTCTACCCTTTATCAATGAAGGATTCATTATTTATAATGATGCATCTCTAAAAGGGATTAGGTGCATCCTCATGAAAAATGACAAGGTGATTGCATATGCATCTCGATAGTTAAAGCCTCATGAGTAGAATAATCCTATGAATGACCTAAATATATTTATGGTTATATTTTATCTGAAAATATGGAGGCATTATGTTTATAGGGAGAAATTTTATATATACACATACTACAAAAGTTTGAGGTATATTTTCACTCAAAAGGAATTGAATATGAGATAAAGGGTATGATTGGAACTTCTTAAATACTAAGATTGTTCAATTAATTATCTCCTCATAAAGGTCAACATATTCACTTATGCATTAATTATGAAATAGCCTATTGTGATGGAAATGATGAGTATTTAATGAGATCCACTGATCAAGGATCTAGTAAAATTGGACATGGGAATCGTATGGGAAGGAAAATAATCAACACTATTCCAAATAATTTCTAAACCATTATTACTAGAGAATATAAATAAATCTCAAAGAGTAGTTCCTTTATTACAATGAAAGATATAGGTTGTGAAGAATGGGAAGTTTTATGAGTTCAATATTAATAAAGAGTATGTATTGAAATTTTATAAATAGATATGTGTTCTATCTAACCCAGAGATAAAGAAGGATCTAATGGATAAAGCTCATAGCTCTACATTATCTATACATACTAGAAGAAATAAAATGTACAGGGACCTTAATGATCATTATTGGTGTGATAATATGAAAATAGATATTTCTGACTACAATGCATGGTTCTTGGTATGACAGAAAGTGAAGGCAGAGGGACAACTTCCTAAAGGGGTATTGCAACCACTACCCATACCAACATGGAAGTAAAACAAAATCTCCATGGAATTCATCATGGTAATCACAAGAACATCCAAAGAAAATAATGTGATATGGGCTATAGTGAATTATATCATTAAGACTTCCCATTTTATCACTATTCTGGAATATTTCTATCTTGACCAACTTTCAATGATATAAGTAAAGAAAGTGGAGTGGTTGAATAGGGTTACCATTTATATCATTTATGATCATGATTTAGGGTTTAAATAAAAATTCCAGAGAATTATTTACTATGATCTAAATACTGAATTGGATTTTAGTATGGTCTATCACCCCCAAAATGATGGATAATCTGAAAGGACTATCTTGTCACTCGAGGACATACTGAGAACATGATAAATAGAATTTAAAGGTAGATGGAATCAACAACTACCATCAGTTGAGTTATCATACAAGAATAGATTCCACTCAAGTATTCAAATGTAACTATATGAATCTCTATATGGAAAGCAACATAGAAATCCTACTTGTTGGGATGAAGTTGGTGATAGAAATATCTTGGCCCTGATCTTATGAAAGATATGAAAGAAAAGGTTCATGTATCCAACAACATATAAAGGATGATTATATTAAGCACAAAATTTATGATGAAAACCATTGAAGGGACTTAGATTTTGATTTTTGAGACAAAATTTTTCCTTTATATATCACCACAGAAGCGAGTCATGAGATTTGGAAAGAAAGGGAAGCTTAAACTTAGGTACATGGCCCCTATAAAATCATTGATTTCATAAGAGCAGTGGCCTATTGACGAGAACTTCCACCAAATCTATATCAATTTCACGATTTATTCCACACATCTCTCTTGAGTAAGTACATACCCAATCCCACACATGTACTAAATTTGGAGGTGGTACAACTGAAACATGAACTCTATTATGAGGAGTATTCAGTGGTGATCATGGACTATAAAGAAAAGGTTCTACACAACAAGATTACCCATATAGTAAAAGTGTTATAGAGGAACAATAATTATGAATAAGTAATTTGGGAACCATAGGAGATAATGAAGAAAAAGTACACCCACCTTTTCTCAACTAAGAAAATGAGTTTAAATTTAGGATGACAAATTTTAAGGGGGGGGGAATAATTTAACAACCCATACTTTCTAAAGGATATTTTTTTTCTGAATAAATGTTTGTTATATATTATAAAATATTATACATGTGAAAAATAAATATAAACAAATTTTTTTTATCTCATTAACAATTATCATTACATTATTCAGCTATGAAACCAATTAAAATTCCAAACATTACAACTGGACAAAGAATATAAAATAGAATAGATAAAATGGGAAAGTATGAATCACCATAGTCTACTAGAATCATCACCCCCAATAGAAATTATACAGAAATAAAAAATATGATTAAACTAATAAAAATATTATAAAAATGAAAATATAATCTTAAGAGAAATGGTAGTGAATTTTGAGTGAAAATAAAGTGGTATTTATAGGGTATAAAGGTAAATGTGACAGTTGGGATTCAACCATTATATGACCATTGGTCAATATGACCATTGGTAAATATGAGCATTGGTCAATATGACCATTGGTCAATATGACCATTTTTCAATATGACCATTGCAAAATATACGTTGGTTGATAATTCTACCATTATAATTAGTGTTTATAAGTTGTAATGACACAAGATAATTGATATAGAAAGGAGAATCATTGGCCTCAACTAGTAGAGTCATGACATTTAAAGCCCATTTATTAGAAACTAGGAGGGAGGTATCATCACTGGGGTTCACCCTTGACCAATCCCAATCTTAGATTCAACAAGTTAAGTTTGAACAAAATCACCTATAGGAGAAGTTCAAGTTAGTAGAGATTACCACTCGTTCGATGTTAGCTGAGGCCCCCACAAAAATACCACCACCACACAACTTACTCTTAGGGTGTATGCAGGTGTAATAAGGGGTTACATATCCAGGCCTTTGTTACTTGAAGTGTAATTTCCTTTTCATTAAAAAAATACTTATTCCATTAATTCCTTATAAGCATATTTTTTCTTAATAAAATATATTCTTAATTGAGATAAATTTTATAATTTTATTTTTGGATGAAAATAAAACGAAATTTTATTTTTCTAGAAAATATATAATTATTTTATAATAACCCATGGTATTCTTAATAGTATTTGTTTTAATGAAATAGTCTTTACAATAATTTTATTTAAATAATAAATGATAAAATAATTTTATAATGGCCTAGGAAATTTTTTATAAGTGTCATAAATTTAACTATCTTAAAAAATGATATTTTTAAATAAATACGAATTTTTATATTTAAAAGTTAAAATTATCATATTTTTATAATTTTTATGATAAAATAAACATAATTCTTTCTAAAATAGGTTAGGGTAAATTTATGAAAATTTTCTAAAATAAATTATTTTTTCTTGAATATTAAACATTGTAGTTTTAGGGTTTCGATATATTTTATGACATCATACTTATATAATAATGATATAATAATTAATTTAACACAATAAAAGATCTAAAATATTTTATTTTATTAATATTTAGTATTTTAATATATTTTATTCAATTTTTAAAACTATAAGTTACTTTCCAGAGTCTAAAAAGGAAAATTAAAATTTTAAAACATCAATTTGTGTAATCTTTACTTTTCCATGACAAAAGAAGTATTTAAAAATGAATTTAGGTTATGATGAATTAAAATAAAGTTAAATGAAACCCAAATGTCCAATACCATGAGCAAAAACATGTTTAATCCAATAGTTTTTCATTTTCCGTAACCTAGTTTTCCAAGACCTATATTTGGAAATTATTAAACAATTCCCCCACTTCTCATATAAATACCCACCCATTTATCAATTTACATTCACTCCAAATATATCCTCTATGAAGTTATAGTTATTTTTTCTCCCAAATAGTCCCACCAAGGTGTCCTCAAGCCCTCAAGCTCCCATCCTCAAGTTTTAGGAACAACTCTTCAAGGTAAGTGAAATCTTCACTTCTCTTTCCATTAAAGTTCTCCTTTTATGTAGTATATATTACAATTTAAAAAATAAGTTCTTTTTTACACATTATTTTGTCCCATTATTATAATAATAGTATTTTATGAATGGGATACCCTTATACCCTCTTGTTTTTCCCTTTTATAAAACCATGTCTTATACCGATCATGCTGCCAAATTTTCTTCTCAAATTTTCCTCTTTTACATGAGAAATTATCTTTTCCTTTTTATTTGAATACCCAAACATCTTTTATTTTCAATGGGTTTTTAACTAGATTTAATAATTACTTTTTTATTTAGTAATTTACATATAAGGTACTCACAATTCAATTTGTGGGTTAAAAATTATGTAATGATCACGCCTTTAAGATCTTTTGTATGCCAATTTTTTTAAATAAATTCATTTTTTATTCTTTATGGGTTATTAATGAAATTATTTATTATTATATATGTGTTTCAAATAAAATTAAACATATTAAGGGAATACCTTGATAGCACTCCAATGCATTGGGTAAATAATTTAATCTATATAGATGACATGTTTTACGATACCTTGGTGAATAACCTTGGTAATTTTCATTTACAACACCCTGGTGATAAACCTTGGTGATTTTATTATCAATGTATCATTTAAATGTTGTAGCCACATTTATATATTATGATTAATGTTATTTTTATTAATATATTCCTATTTATCATACCTTATACTTATGCCTTATGTTTTTATTGAGATGTCTCAAGATCATATGTTATATGTCTCTCTTGTTTATTCCATTACTGGGCTTAATTATCACCCCTTTCCTTTGATGTATGTCCCCCGGTTATGAGATAAAATAAATATAAATTAGGTTAAACCCATGAATATTCATTTCAAGTGTATTTATAATAATTTTTTATGTACTCAAGTACTATGTACCTTACTTACAATAAACTAAACTTAAAAAGATCCTAGGTTTTGTACCATTTAATGAAATGTTATGCAATAAAAGTCAGGATTCCATACTTTTCATAGACATACCCTACATAAAACATTTATTCATAACCTGGTGAAATGAAACATAAGAAAGGGTGATCTCATATTATCAGTAAGGGTAAACACAAGATATATACATCTATGATCACATGAAAGAATAAGTTAAGAAAAAGTGTACATGATAATGAACATAACTTATGAAGTTAATACCCAACCTATCCTAGATTATAAACACAAGTCATGAAATAAAAATTGGCAGTTCATAAGACATGAGTCATAATTAAATCAAATAATATTATCTATGAGATCATAACATCAACATAAGATAGAAATTTTTGGTATACACATAAGCATAGAAAAAATTATGTTAAGGCTACCCAATAAGACATTTGTAAACTGTTAGGCTTGGGATAACCACCTATATACCTACTTCAAGCTTGGGATATCCTCCCATAGAACCTCTTTCAGGATTGGGCTAACCACCCGTGTACCCTTCTTTTCGGGCTTGGACTGACCACCCATGTACCCTTTTAGCTCATATAACATTTATCATTACCCAATGCATTGGAGAGAGATATAGGTCCAACCTGTCACATAATGAAAATCATACACATGTGTGTGAAAAGATTATAAAACATTAATCTTATCGTAACCCATGAAATAAAATGGGTTTCATAAACATTTCATCATATCATAACATATGGAAGGTATAAAAGTTTCATAATAATTTGTTCATTTCATCATATCATAACTTGTGGAAAAAGAAGTGGGTTTAATAATAATTCTATCATGGTATATCCATGATTAAGAAATGGGTTTCATGAACATCATTACATTATAAACATAAACCATTCATAGAAATAATGATAATGGTATCCTTGGATCATATCCCTAGTAAGTAACGGGTAACATCAATAGATGTTATCTTATATGGAAAATGATGTTGATCGATCATTTAAAATATTTCTTGAGGAAAGAATAATTTCTACTTTGAAAATAAATTTTTAAAACATAAAACATTTTTAAAATATTTTTAATTTAAAATAACCATGAAAAATTATAAATTAAGTTTCAAAACAAATAATTTTCATGACTACGGTAAGTTTTATTCATGCTGTACCCATTAAAACAAAGATTACTTTAACATTTTTAGTAATATCCAAATAGGCATTGTTTAGAAAATGACATGAAGATTCATTTCAAATATTTTTTGTAAAAAATCAAACATGGGTAAAAATTTAATTTTAAAAATTATAGGATCATAATAAAATATTTTCTAAAACATTTTATAAATCATGGTTTTGGAAGAAAATGGATTTTCGATAGAAGAGATAAATAAAGTCATATTTTCTTAAAAAAAATTTCTCAAATTTTTATGTACCAAAGAGTGAAAAATGGTACTATTACTTGAAAATATAATTAATAACCATATTATAATAAAATTTATTATTTTATTGATATATGGATCATAGTATTTGATCATCCGGAACATAGTTATAAAAAATATTCAAAACATAATACCCATGAAGTAATTTCTAATAAGAAAATTATAATATCAAAAGGATAAATAAAGTCATGATATTACATGTAAAAGGGTCTATGTATACACCTCTTAAAATAAGATAGGTTCATAACATAACCATATGTCTCAAAAAAGTAAAATTGAGACAAAAATTCATTACCGATTTAGTAATCCTTTGAATCGTAATCTCCAATAAATAATAAAATCAAATGAAACTTTAAATATCATTAAAATAGTTTTATTCCTGATATAACATGTAAAAGGGTCAGTATATACACCACACAAAAGAAATAAGTGGTGAATTTGCATACGTCTCACAGAAATAAAAGAGAGACTAGAATTCCCTTACCGTATGTCCTGAATTCCTTCGAACTCATTAGATCCTCCTATATAATATATATAAGTTTATTTAAAATATATTAAAAAAATATGTTTATGATACCATATATTATTTACTTATTTCCTTTTATTGCCTGTTTATTAACAACTCCATGTTAAGGTTATGTTTCGGGTAATAACCGCTTTGTTTTTTGTATATGTATGGATTTGTTATTTTTGGTCCTATTAATTTGATCATGATTAAATAAAATAAAGAATAATAATAATAAAATAATAATAATATTTATATATCAATTATAATTTTATAGACAAAAATTAAACATGGTTGTGAGAAATTAAGTATGTTATGATCATGGAGACAGTAGGCTGTATGTACGGATGAGTAACATTTCCATTTTTCAATGATCACTGTGGAAAGGAGGTAAGTAATATATTTTATTTATATAATGATAATAATATCCTAAATACCATATTATTTATTAAAATATACTTATACATATCATCCATATGGTGTGGTTATGAAAAGAGAGTCACATCACTTCTTGAAGGCGGTAGTCCACTCGTACACGAATGATGTTATCTTTCAGTGAGTGAAAAGGTATGAAATAAAAATAATGTATTATATTTTTATCATTATAATTATGTAATTAATATAATAATTATTTCATTTATATTACTTATTTTCATCATACCCATCCTTAATACCTTCCATGTAAATCATGAACAAATCACATCGCTTCACGAGGCAATAGTTCACCGTACACACGAGCGATGTTATCATATTCCCAAAAAATGTAAATCATAAATTTATGTGTGATATAATAATTATATAGGTATAATAATATCATAAATATCATATATAAATAATAAATACATCATTATTTCCATCCTTTATAGGCCGTAATGGAAAAATTAATGACATCGGTTCTCGATGCAGTAGTCCTCCATACACACGAATGATGATTTCATAACCCATTTGATGGAAGTGGAAGTGGTTGTAGGACTTTATGTTAACATAAAAATATCTCATTATATTTAATATACTTTGGTTATTATATAATAATGGTATAATATTAATTTATTGGGGTGTAGGAAGAAATAAAACAAAAAATATCATTGATGAACGTTACCTCTTCTTTGGTCACCCTCCTTAGGTTTGCACTAAACTCCTTCCTTGGTTGGATTTATATCAAAAATAATGATTATAGGGTTATAGGAGGGAATTTTGGAAGTGATATGTATAGATATTGGCCAAAATAATATAGTTTTATGGTTTTAAGAAGAGGGGAGAGGTGGTTGTCTTTTATAAGTGGGATGAGGACACACTTGGTATTTTTGAAAATAATTGAGTACTCCCACATTTTTCATGTCACAAGGGTAAAAAACGGGACATTATAGAACCTTAGAGGTGTAATGGTCTAAATATTTGTATAAAATTGTTTGTAGACAATTTTATAGGTTATTTTTTCCCTTATCCTTTTAGTTTAACCCCCCGATAAACCCATTTTTACCTTAACCACAATAATTAATTTTTACTGCATTCACTATTTGTTCTGTTCAAAAATTAAATTGAAATTATTAGATACTATAAATTATTATGGTTAAAAACATTTAATCCATTTTTTCAAATTCCATTCATAGAAGTGGAAAATTTTAATTTAAAATTAATCCCATAGACATAATGAGAAAGCGAGTTTTTAAAGAGAAAATATTCAAAAGTTTACAAAGTTTTTATATCAAAGTTCAATATGAAAATGATTACAATGAACTAAATTGGATTAATTTATATAAAATTTAACTCATTTTACTTTAAAACTAATTCAAAATATAATTTAACATTATAAATTATTTAAAAAAAAAGATAGTTTTCAATTAAAATTTAGTATTTTTCACTATTCATAAAAAAATGAAATTTTTTAGAAAAATCAAAAAAATTCACCATAATATAATTTTGGTATTTTTATTTAATAAATTAATTTTATTTTATCAAATTTATTTTCTAAAATTGGTAAAAATTAATTTTAAATTATGTGTGCAAAGCGCGACTAAACCGCCTTTTAGAAAAAAATACAGTTTTTCAGAAAACATTTATTTTATTTTAAATGATTATTATTTTATTTAATCCTATTAATATCCATAATTCCAACAACTAGGAGATTTATTAAATACTAATGTTAATAGTATATTGTTGTTTGGTAAAACTCAGTCATATGTGTAGCACAATCTATTGAGGAAACTTGTTGTTGCATGTAACACAAGATAACTCAGTCTTATGTGCAATTAAATATATCAAAGAAATTTAAATTATTTTAAAAAATAATAATTTATAAAAATTCATGGTGTTACATTATACCCCTTAAAATGAATTTACCCTCAAAATCCATCACTCTAATACAAATAAATAAGGATAATTCTACCTCATCATATCCTCAAGTTCCCACATAGCTTCCTCAAACTGGTTGTTTCTCCACAAAACTTTGACAAATTTATTTCATAGAAATTTCTCTTTATGATCCAAAATATCCATTGGTTTTTCCTCATAGAAAATATATTTCTCTAGTGGTACGACCTCTGATTTAATTACATATGATGGATCAGGTATATATTTTCTTAATAGATAAACATAGAACACATCATAGACCTGATAGAGTTTTGGTGTAAGAATCAAGAGATAAGATACTATCCTAAAATGATCAAGTATTTTAATGGGATCTATATGGATTGTTTTTACCTTATTTATTCCACAAATAAATTCATAGAAGGAAATTCTCACCAACATTAAATTCTAGATTATGTTGATGATTATCAACATAACATTTCTATCAACTTTACTAAATTTATCTAACCTTTTCTATAATCATTTTACTAATGTATTACTATCTTTATTTTCTATGACTTAATTCCTGTACATTGGAGTTCTACACATCCTTCGATAAAGGGATTCATAAGGATCCATTTGAATTATCAAGTTAAGCTATCATTGTAAGAAAAATCAACTTGATGAATGTGTTGATCCAAACCACCTTTGAAATACATAGTACAAGATCTTATAGTATCCTTTAATCATATGTCCACAAAGTGTAAAGTAATTCCTCCTTGAATAACCAAAGTGTTTCATTTTCATAAATTTCTCTTAAAATATCCTTAATATTTATAAACTCCCATCACATAAAACCTAAAAAGGGGTATTAATTAATTTGAACAAATAATCAAACATAAACTCATAAAATCATGATGACATCAAAAAATCTCAAGTTAATCTTACCTGGAGACATATATGATTCGAAAAGATAATTCACCCTTTATTCCTTAAATATGAAATTATATTATATAAATACATTTCCATTGGAATCTTAGATTCAACATTGTAATGGTAGAATATCAAATGTGATTTCATTATTCCATATTTCATGTAGATAGAGACAATCACATGAAATTTTACTAAAGAATGAAAAATAATATTTGCATTGGTCTCATTCATACAAAATCAAACATGAAGTCCCTAACTATAGCGGGGAGGAATATTGTTCCCTAATTTTCATGATTCACTTCAACCATCATAATTTAATAAGCTTTTAATTTTTAATTTTCCTTCATCAGTTTTTGGAGTTGATCAATATTATTTAAACTTAGATTTGGGCACTTATTAGCATACTGAACAAACTCCTTGCAATTGAAACATTGAAGTGTGTGAGGTGAATTCTATGGAGCTTTCTCATTATTCACATCATTAGCTAAATTTTCCCATCACGTTGGTATTCTAATGATCAATGACCTTCTTTTCTACAATTAAAAAATTTACTAGTCCCATTAAGAGAATTCCATCCATGTTTCTTCCCACATTTTTAGAATAAAGGAAATATCATATTCTTCTCACCATGGTTTTTAGATTTTATTTTAAATTCCATTTTTATTTTATTATCAAAACTGGACGATTGATACATATCTCCAACCTCTATTCCTAACTTGATAACACATCAAATAATCTCTTCATATTTACTGAAGTCTCTTATGGATAACACTCTTTAGATACTTGGTTTTAATCCATTGAATAAATGATCAACCTTATTTCATGTTAGATGATAATACTAGAAGCGTACCTCACAATTTTTGTAAAAATTTTCTCATAGATACCAACCAATCCACATTCCTTTTGATTTAGCTCAAGGAACACCTTATCCATCTTCATTTGAAGAATATGGGGAAAGTACTTCTTGTAAAATAAGTTCTTGAAATAATCCCACTACATGGAGTCAATTTCATTCTTTTTCCTTGTATTCTTGATAAGAATCCACCATTTATCCTCTTCAACTTCCAAATGGTATATAAACAAAATGAATTTCTCATTCTCCTACACTGGAGGACAAAAAATATCTTTTTAGTGGTGTTGATCCATTTCTCAACAACTAGTGGATCAAAAGACCCACTAAAAGAAGGTAAACATTGCCTCATGAAGGACTCAATGAAATATTGTTACATTTTTCTTTTTTAAGTCTAGTATGATTCATAGATTGAGAAATTTGTGTGAGAATAATAATGATATTTTTCATTTTATCTCCCATAATGTTTAGATTATCAGGAGTATAATCATTACATTATGTGTCACACTCAGCATTAACAAGATTCCTTTAGGTTACATCCATTGAATAAAACCAAAAATCATAGTGTGATCAAATATAAGCATAGTAGGAACCAAATAATCCTAAAAAATAACTCATACGATGTAAAAATCATGAAACCTTATTTAATCTATGACAAATTACATTTATCTTAGGTAATTCATAGTCACAATCTACTTAAATCCTTTATAATGGTTCGTAAAGAGTTTGTGAATTTCCAAAGAATATCCCTTGGGAGTATCAAACCAGGCATGCAACAAAGCCCATTGTCGTGCACCAGTTCCCAATCAATTCTAGCTCAATATTGTGTTTTCAGGGTTATTACCCCTAGGTACATTTGTTTTAGAGGCACACCCACTTGTAGTATCTAGATAGGGATTTAATTTCTTAGAAACCACTTACTCTATCCTTTACCAAAATTCTAAGAAATTTACCTATACTTTTAATCATCCTTAGACTTTTACTTAGTGACATCCCCAGACATATCCTTAGAAATATCCCTAGGGATATCACTAATGTTTTCTCATCCTAGTTTCTAAAGGTTAACTAAACCTTTCCTATGATACCGAATATAGTGAACCAGGATTCTCATACATAGATATTGCATCATTTTAGATGAATACTCATTACATTACACAAAAAACCTGACTGAGGACCATAATAGTTTAGTGCCTTTGGAAACATGGAACACAAAACTATAAAATGGTGAAATATTTTCAATGTTTCCCACAAATATATTCCCATTCTGTACTATTTATAGACATACCCTATATAAATACTTTCTTCATAACCTGGGGAAAGGAAACATAAGAAACGGTGAGATCAAATACTTAGTAAGGGTAAAAAAAAGAGATATCAATCTGTGATCATATAAAAAAATAAGATAAGCATAAGGGTACCTTATAATGGACATAACTTAAAAATTTTATACACAACCTATCATAGATCATAAACACGAGTCATGACATAAATATTGGAAGTTAATATGAAATGAATCATAAGGGAATCAAAGAACATGATCCATGATATAATATCATTGGAATAAGATATATATTTTTTCCATGCACATAAGCATAAAAAACCATACATTAAGGATACCCACCAAGACATTCATCACATGTTAAGCTTAGGATAACCACACATGTACTTAGTTTAGGCTTGGGATAACCTCCCATGTACCCTCTTTAATATTTGGTCTAACCACCCGTGTACCCTCTTTTTTGGGTTTGGTATGACCACCCATGTACCCTATATGATTATAGAATATATATCATTACCCAAGTCATTGGAGAAATATACAGGTTTCACCGGTCACATAATGAAAATCATACACATGTGTGACATAAGATCATAAAACATTCATCTTATCATAACCCATGAAATTAAATGGGTTTCATAAAAAATTTATCATATCATAACTTGTGGAAAGGATATAGATTTCATAATAATTGCATCATATTAAAACTCATGAAAAAACAATAAAGTTTCATCATAATTATATCATGGTATAAGCTATGGAAGATAAATGATTTTCATAAAAATCATTCCATTGTAAACATAAACCATTCAGATAAATAATAAGAATTGTATCCTTGTATCATATCCCTATTAAGGAATAGGTAAAATCAATGGAGTCACCTTAGAAGGAAAATTATTTTAATTGATCATTTAAAACATTTATTGAGGAAAACATCCTTTCAAATTTGAAAAAACCTCTTTAAAACATAAACCATTTTTAAAATCATTTTATTTGAAAATAAATTTCAAAACTTATAAAGTAATATTCAAATAAAATAATGGTCATGATAATGGGAAGTTTTGTTCATGATGTACATGTTAAAACAAATATCGCTTTCAAATATTTGGTAAAATCAAAATGAGAATTGTTTGGAAAACCACATGAAGATTCCTTTCACATTTTTTGTAAAATCCAAATGGGAATTTCTTGGAAAAAAACATGAATATTCCTTTCAAATAATTTGTGTAAAAATTAAACCATTGGTGAAAATGTATTTTTAAAAATAATAGGATAATAATAAATCATTTTTGAAAATATTTTTATAAATTGTGGTTTTGGAGGAAAATAGATTTTAGACCAAATAGATAAATAAAGTAAGATTTTCTTAAAAACAATTCTCAATTTTTTAGTAACAAAGAGTGGAAAAATAGAACTATTACTTGAAAATATAATTAATAACCAGATAATAATAAAATTCATTATTTTATTGAGATATGGATCATATTATTTGATTATCAAAAACATATTTATAAACAATCTCGATAAACAATGAGAATGTAACATAAAATCTTTACCACTTTGGTAACTTTGAAACGTAAAACCCATGAAGTAATATCAAATAAGAAACTTAAAATATCACGAGGATAAATAAATTCATGATATTAAATGTAAAATGGGTTTTATATACACCTATTAAAAGAATATGGATGCATAAAATAACCATATGCCTCAAAGAAGGTAAATTTAGGCAAAAATACCTTACCACTTTAGTAATCTTTTGAATCGTAATACCCAATAAAGAATAAAATCAAATGAAACTTCATATATCATGAAAATAATGACATTAATTATATAAAATATACAAGGAGAATTATAGACACCACACAAAATAAACGAGTGGTGAATTTTCATTTTTCTCCTAGAAATAAAAGAGAGACTAGAAATCCCTTACCCGTAGACGCCGAAAAAGTCCGTAACTCCCAGAGGATGTTTTGAAATGACAAAGTGAAGTCATATTCGGAATCAGAGGCCCGGTCCATAGGCTCGAGAAGTGGTGCACGGAATAAAGGAGGACTTGCACGAAATAATGATGTGCGCACGAATCATTCCCGAGATGCGCGTAATCGAGCCGGTGGTGGGCGCAATTTTGCGTGCTCCCGTTCCGCGCGGTGAAGCTTTGAATGCCGACAGTTCCCGACGTGGAAGATTTTGCGCACCGCCTGGATTCCGTGCTGGATGATGCCTATAAATATAAGGCAACCCCAAATGGTTTGGGGTTGCGGAATTCATAATGGCTCCCGTGCACGCAATTCAGACTCCCCTGCGCGCAAGATGACTTCCAGGTAATTCCTCTTTTCGCACAACCTTGCCCCGGGGTTCGATTTTGCGCGCAACCCCACTGGCTTAAGTGAATTCGCCCGCTCCTCCGGGTTCTTCCTTTGCGCACAATCCTTGCCTCGAGCACGCAATCCCCTTCTGTGCGCGCAATCCTAATCCTTTGCGCGCAATCACCTATCCGCGCAATACTCTGGTCCTATTGCGTGCCATCCCAGTGTTTTGCGCGAAACCTTCTCTTTGTGCGCAACACCCAGGACCCTTTACCTTGACGCGCCTTGGCTGCCTCTCTATGCCGGCACCTGATGTCTTCCCTGCCGGGCATGCGTGCCATGCGTTGTTTTCCCGTACGGACTTCCAGGATCGTACGAAGTAACCTCAAGGTCCCTTGGGCGGTGTTTCCCATTGCGTTGCTTTGACTTATGCTTCTCCGCATAGGCACGCTAACGGCTATTACTTCTTCGCATAGCCATGCTAATGTGGACCCCTCAACGGTTCGCCCTGCGGCCCCCCTTCACTACGACCATGTTGATTCCTTCCCTCCCACAAGGGGTAGAGGGAATTGGGCATGTAATCCCTAGGGGTGTGGAGAAAACCCACCTCGTCCAAGCTGCAGGACGTTAAACTGCTAAGCACCTCGTCCTTAACACATGACGTTAAACTGTGGTTCGACCCCGTGCTTCGCACGCAGGGTACCCCCATCTTGGACATTCTTCACGCCCACTCATCTCCACGGGAATGGATTCTTCCTCACATGGAATGAGATCCTCCTTGTCGGAGTGGCGTTTGTCCGCGAGGGAAGGGCTGCCTCAGCGCATAAGCCCCTAGCCTCTCTTACGGAAGGTTGCACCCATGCACCTCCGTACTTCTCCCCTGCCAAGGATAGTTGAGTCCCTTTACCACTGTGCTTTGTCGCACCACGTGCCTCCAAACTGGAGTAAGAACGACACCCAGGGCCGTTAACCACACGTAATCCCCTGTTTCCTCTTCGGGCCGCTCAACGCGTAAGCCCCTTTCCGCTTCTCACGGACGCACCCTTTGCGATGTGATCATTTGGTCCCTGATGCCTCTTGTTTCTCACACCGAGCATGACTCATGTGGGCTTAGAGCGCGCATCAACTATGACATCCTCCTATGGGACGCCTCAACACGTAAGCCCCATCCCAGAGAACTACGTGGAATTTGATCCGTGCTAACGCATGGTACGTAGGAAGCCTCCACGAGGTTCAATCCCACCACCCGGTCGTTCCGACCTCCCCACGTCGGTTCCCCGACCACCATGGGCCGCCTCAGATCATAAGCCCCAAATGCCCTCTTCTCGCATGACGTTAAACTGTATCCCGTCCCGCATAACGTTAAAAGTTTTTCCCTGAACTACGTGGAATTTGATCCATGCTAACGCATGGTATGTAGGAAGCCTCCACGAGGTTTAATCCCATCGCTCAGTTGTTTCGACCCCTTCGCGTCGGTTCACCATCACCATTATGGGCCACCTCAGAGCGTAAGCCCCATGCCTCACTCCCACGTCTCATCCTGACTTCCCCCTCGAGCCCACGTGCCTTGGGAAGCTCATGCCCTAGCCCGGAGATCTTACTTCCTCCAGGATCCAATCCATGCATTCATTCTCATGGGTCGCCTCTTCAGGTGTCCCACCGTATCACAAAACTACGCGGACTTTGATTCCCTGACATGGGGATACATAGGAAGCATCCATGAGGCTCAAGCCCGTCACTCCATCACCCATCCTGATCCTTACCTGGGCTGCCACATTCCGGTGAGATCATACCACCTCATTCCACTCCATGGTATCCGGGAAGCCACCCACGAGATGGCCCCAACATCGGTGTTCCCCCTAGGGGGTCCTTCAGTCCGATCCGTCTCTGCAAGATGTTAAACTTGTGGAATACCCCATGTTAAACATGGGAAGATGAGGAAAACCTCAGATGGTACACAACCCCCACGTTCGATGTGGGATGCCTCGGGCTTCTGCACCCTCGAGAAGCCCTATGATAAGGGACAGAAGACAGACATGCCGATCCCCAGCGTCAAGACATGCCAACGACACCCCAATGCGACCATTCTCCTCACCGAAGGTTGTTTCCCTGACAAGACCCCTTGGAGCGTCTCGACGGAAGCAGCGTAATTAACTGGCATCCATGCAGATATGGCACCGGGAACGAGCTTCACGAACTCGTCTTAAATCTATGAGGGAGACACGGACTAGGTGATGAGCTCCGAGGAGGAATCCATAGAAGGAAGAACCGACATCCTATCATCCCAGTTCTGATCAAGGATCAGACATCCCTGAACAAGGAACGAATGCCGCCCACCTTTGGAAAGCGGGAATGTGGGGCAACAAGCCGCGTGTCCTCCCATGCGTGATAGACATGCGCGTGCACCCCGACATAAAAGCGTCGGAAACAAAAAATGGTGAACCTGACATGAAACACTTCTCCTCAATACGGAGACGGTTAGCCTTTGGGGTATCAGATGATTAGCATGTCACCAGGTCCAGGCACCTAGCACCAGGACGTGAAACCTGCTAGAAGTTGAGGCAGTCAGGATGTTGAGCACTCCGTTCTGCGACGTCGTCAGCATGGATCCCTCTCACCGAACACGGAAGACGGAATTATGCTGGGCTATTGGTTGCCGATTTCTTTTCCTATTAGTACTAATGGGTTTATCTCCCTGCTTCTAGGAATCAGATCACTGCATCCAGAGCTCGATCACCACCTTCCCACCGGTGCAGGGGCAGGGGCAGTACCGACATGGCTACCCCCCATGGTCCCGCCTTTTCCATAGTCTCTCTGGCTCCGATTTCTACGACTTCTGGGCGCTCACGCCCCCTCTCCCTGTCATAAATCATCCAAAAAAGGGTGATCAACGACTTGGTTCATAGGTACTATGAGGAAGGGATCATCCCCACCAGGGGCATGGCCCGTTTGGATCTAGAGGCGGCTGCGCCTCACCATCGTCGCCGCCCCCGAGGGCCGTGCAAGGAGCCGCCGCTCCCCACTCCGATGTTCAACTACTTCGGGAGCCTATCCCCGGAGTGCCTTGACACATCCCTCCCCTACACCAATGAGGTGGGGGATGTATGGGTCCGCCCCATCAGAGACCTGTCCCCGGGGTTCAAAGCAAGGGCCCCCGCCAGGCTGCGTCGATGCCGCTGCCCGACTCCCCAGGCCGAGGAGCAGGCAATCTTCGTGCCCGCACCACCGTCTCCAACCCATCTGAGCCGACGCCAGCGTCGGGCACGAGCAGAAGAGAATGCCCGTCGTGGGGCACCAACGTCAGCAAAAACTGTGGCCCGAGCCACTGCTGACTCCTGTTACTAGACCCCCACACACGTTGAGCAGGAGAAGTCACATGCCCAACTTGGATTGAGGCCCCGACCGCCCTGTAGGTAAGTTGGGTCGACTCTCCTGGTCGCGGTCAAAGGAAATGGCCACCACGGACCAATCCGCGGTAGTGCCACCCACCATGAAGGCTCATTCCATGCCACTGATCTGGAAAGCCGAATGCTTCTTCGCGATAGCTATGCTCTGATTATGACTCTTTTCAGCACCCACTGTACTGGGTATGGGATCACTCCCCCTACCGCTGGCCGCGAGTATGGAGCCGTTGCATCTCCGGTCGCTCACTCACATGGAGGTCCTCCCCATGTCCCTTTCGACATTTGTCCCGGTGCTCCTCACACCCCGGCCTTCAGTCCTCTCTGCCCCAGCGCTATTTCGGCCAGGGGAATCCTTGACGGAAATCATCCTTACCCTAAGGAGCCACCCAGGGTCAGGAAGGCGGGGCTTCGTCGCCGTAAGAGGAATGTCAGGGGAGTCCGGACGGAAATTAGACCAGTCTGTTTCTCAAACTCTGAGGCGGAGTACGACTCGGCGATGGAACCTTCCCCCCAACCCTTTGAGTCGAGGGCAGGGATGGGGACGTGACACGTCAGTATCGTACTACCAGAATGTGAGATCCGTATGATTCCCTCCTCCCTCCGAAGTTATATCCAAGAGGACGAGGACTTGGCGTGCCCCCAGGGGTCAAACCCGCAGTTACCACTGGCCTCCCCGGAAGCACCTTCCACCTCAGTCAGGGAGGGTGGGGAACTTTTCTGGGGAGCGATGGAAGAGTCGCAATGTGACACACCCTCGGCGAGCACCGATTCTGTGACAGGAGTCCTATTTTCCAGCCCATCCTATCGTGACGTGGCAGCCAGGAAACTGAAACCCTTGGAGGACGACTTAGGGATCGACGGCCAATCGGCCTATTCGCCGTATTCCCTGTCGGCCAGCCCACCGGTCCGGCGGCCTGCCTCGGTGCCATTGGCAGCTCCCCGGCCATTCTTGTTTGATGAGAAGGGGCAGTAAGGTCCGAATCCCGAACTAGAGTCGTGGATCTTCTGGACCATCCTCGCAGTGGGCCACTTCCCCGAGAAGTTTTGGCCGGTCGTAGGATCGGATTTTGATATGCCAGAGTCGCTCACCCTGGGAGAGTTTGAATGTTTCTGCCAGACTCTTCGGGTGACTCACTCCCGTCTTCGCCATCAGCTAGCGCCTTATCCCGGGAGTCAATCACATCTCGAGGATATCGGTGAGCAGTGCCGTCGGGTTGACCTGGATGCGCTCCCCG
The DNA here is from genome assembly GCA_963277665.1 of Viscum album. Taxonomy (NCBI): domain Eukaryota; kingdom Viridiplantae; phylum Streptophyta; class Magnoliopsida; order Santalales; family Viscaceae; genus Viscum; species Viscum album. Next base: position 1,106,802,615 of record OY728137.1, read on the forward strand.
CGGTTCGGCACCCCGAGTCACTTGGACACCACAGGGCCCTCCCGCAACAATGCATCCAGAGTTTTCAAGTACTCCGCAAGGTTATCGAGGAATCCACCCCCTACGCACATGTCCGCGGATGGGGGAAGTATGCTGCCCTTCTTTTCTGTGCGATCCACCGACAAGCCAATTTACTAGGAGGCTCTGAGGGAATGTCACCAAGGGAAGTGGCGGTCAACATGGATGACCTTTCAGATGAGGGAAACGGTGTGGAGCTCCTCGATGGGGACTCACCCCCTGATGACAAGCCACTACTAGACCCATCTGGGAGGATTACTCTCCAACAGAGGAGCCTCCTAGATCTCCCTACACCCACTGAGGCACTAAAACTGAGCCGAAACATCGACAAAGGTAAAGAGCACGTCGGGTCTATCAAGCTTACCGACCCATCTGCTTCAGTACAGAAGGAAGAGGAAGACCCCAAGAAGGCCATGCTACGCCAACAACTTGCTGAGAAAAAGAGGCTAGTTGATGAGCTCTTGGCCGAATGCATTGCAGAGCGGCGACCTGACTATGGTAACCCTAGTCCAGGACAACAGGGGAAGGAGAACCTACCCCTTGATGAGATTCCCCCAGAAAACCACGACCATGTTGTGTTCGCCGACAGGGAAAAGGCCGGAGCCCATGGGAAGAGGGCGCGATATGTTTCGCCGAACCCTCCAGAGCGGCGGGATCACTTGGGGGACCCTGCTCGGTTTCCTCCCGCTGCCCCGAGAGTCGCTCCACGAGCCGCCCCGCGAGCTGCTGAGCTTGACTACTGGATTGAAGATCCCAAAAATGCGCTTGTGGTCAGAGATCCCCATCAGGATAGGAATCCGCATCCGGACGATCTAATGGAGGTGATCATCGCCCGCTTAGAGGCCCTGGAAACTCGGCAGGTGGCAATCCCACCGGACGGAAATCCATACCTAGCGTGGGTGGATGATATTCCAGCCCCGCCGGGATTTGGGAACCCCACTTTCGCCCCCTTTAACGGGACCGGAGACCCGCCACAACACCTATCCCACTTCAACTCGAGGTGAAGGCCGATGTTACGGACTCCGGCACAGCAGGAGGCCGCTAAGCTCCGTTTCTTCATTCAGACGCTGGAAGGACCAACATTCGTCTGGTACAACCAGCTCCCTGTCAGATCTGTGACTATCTGGGAGGAACTTCAATGACAATTAATCTAACAGTTCAGTTCCACAACCCGGAAGACGAACATCAAAGACCTATTCAGGTGCAAACAAAGGCCCGATGAGCGAGTCGCGGACTTCGTCGCCCGGTGGAAGGGGCTCACGTACTCCCTTGACATGCCAATAACTCAGGATAAATTAATGAAAATGTGTGTTGGGAACGTCAATGCAGAGATGGTTCTTTCTCTGATCACTCAGAATTACCCCGGATGGTTTCAGGACTTCTCAGACAAGGCTCAGCGCCTCGAAGAAACCCTGCAACAGGCCATTCAGGCACGCCCGCTGCCTCCTGTAATCCCTGCAAGGAGAGCTTCTAGAGCCGAGCCCACTACTGTGGCCTAGATAGAGGCACCCAGATAGCTAGAGTTTCTACCGGTAAGGCCAGCTCAGCATCCCCATATGGGTTCACCCCCCACGGGCACAGCCTCCGGCCTAGCAGAGACCGCCTCAAAATCGGCAGGCGCCTCCGCGTAACGCACCACCACCACCTAGGAGAGATAATTAGGCTCCGCCTCCTTGGCATTCTCCTCCGGCCTCTGGTCATGGTCAGACTCCAAGATCCCCCTTTCCAGATAGAAATAATCGGACTTACTCATTTGACGAGGCCCAGGTCCCCGGTTATTTCCGTAGCGCCTTGGAGCAGAGAATCATGCGGCTGCCTAAGTGATGGAAGCCAGAAGAGGCGCGTCTCACTGATCACCCTAACTACTTCCCTTATCACCGGACCCTGGGGAACACCATCCAGTGATGCTATGTATTCAAGGACTGGATCCAAGACCAGATTTACAACAACATAGTCAGGTTGGACCCAGCCCCGGGGCAAGTGGCGGGTGTCTTCGTGAGATCAGATGGCAGTAGTGGCAACGAGGATGAGTGGCAGCAGGTTTTCGACCATGGGTACTGTAAGTATAATGACTAGATGGCCCACAAGACAGCCGCCTGTGCCCATGGAATCATCCGTGCCCTTCTGAGTCAGCCAGAGAACTCAGAATCTGCGAGCGCCGCTTTGGCATCGTCGTCCCAGCCTACCTCGAAGAGAAAGCGGCGGCGCAAGAAGAAAGAATGCGCCCTGCCAATGCCGTTATCATCCCGTACGCTTGGCGATTTTATGCCCCCAGATATGGGGATCTCTCCGAGACTCCATCCGGTAGTGGATGACTCCTCGAGTGAAAGCCCGGGGTACGCTTCGGTTAACACCGTAGAGTTGGTAAATCCCTTTTTGACTCTCGACAATGAGGAACGTCAGGTGGACCTCCCCAATGTCCCCAGCCGTCACCAACGTTGGCGGAGCCGTGGCTATGTGAATCTCTGGGGCACGGCAGTCGTCACCTCCAGTTAGGCCGTACACGCTACTGAAACTAGGCAGCAGGCCCGATACAGAGATCAGCACACGCGGCCCCCTCACCCGGTGTCGACAGGTTTGCCTCCACCACTGTTTGTGTTTTTGGATCAAGCGGGACCACCTCGGTCATGCCGCAACCAGCCCCGCCCTGCCACCGGCCAACTACAGCTTTCTGGTCCTAACACAACAACCACCTCCCGGGATTCGACTAGTGAACAACGAGACGTGCCTAGTACCAGTCAGTCACCGGTCCCGCCGGTAGGGCCTGTCATGCCTCCAATCGCAGAGCGTCCTCTTGTAAGCAGAAGTTCGCATTTGGCTGGAAAGTATGATGTTCTGAAGCACTTGGCCATCATTCCGGAAAAGCCTTCCATCCTTGAGGCTCTTCGTCTGTCGTCTGAAATGTGTTAGGCGCTCGCAAAGGCTCTAAGGAGCCCCCTCCAGTTTGAGACGGAGGTGGCAGCCGCAGAATCCTTTCACACTGAGGCGATTGAGGACGCTGAATGTCAGGCGGTTATCTCGTTTTCCGGTGAAGATGAAGACCTTCCCATACTGGGGCACATTCGCCCACTATACATCACCGACCAGTTCAATGGCGTGGAATTCCGCCGCTGTCTTGTTGACATGGGTTCCAGGATTAACCTAATCCCAACTCGGACGCTGCGGAAGCTGGGCCTATCTGAGGATGATTTAACCCCCTCCGACCTTAGGATCCAGGGGTATGATAGGAACGAGAAAACTCCACTTGAAAAGATTCGATTGAAGACCCAGTTCAGCAGCCTAATTCCCAATACTGAATTCATGGTTTTCTCTCAGGACACCGCCTACAACACGTTTATGGGAAGGTCATGGCTCCACCTTCACGCAGCGGTCCCCTCATCGTATCACCAGTGCCTAAAATAATCCCTTAAGGGTCGAGTGGGCGTGCTCCAAGGAGATGTGTCTCCTTTTGCCTCTTGTGAAGCTCGTTATCTGGACGCTGATTATTACAAGAGCAAGGACAAGCAGATCCTGGTATGTGAGGTTGAGCCCGCCACTGTCACGAGTGATCCCTAGGCAGGTTTGGACGACGCATATTTCTTCCCAATCCATCGGTTGGAGGCCACGATCCCCGACATTGGGCAGTGCTTTGTTGTTTCGGGTACCAGAGGAAGTCATATTTCTGGGTCCAAGTGACAGTGGGAAATCACCTCGTACTCTTACACCAACCAGGCTCAGGTGATCCCCGAGCCCCCTACCCCTGTACGATATCGGGACGTTAGGCTCATGGAAACGGGAGTACGTCATACGTGTCTGTTTCGCCAGGCCGAAATCGACCAGATCAAGCCAACTTCCCACTAATACTTTGATGTCATAAAGCATGGCCCCTTGGGCTGAAGGCCAGATGGGATTGGATCAACTGCCTTTGTCGCCATGGTCTCCGCAGTGCATGAGTCTCCTGACGTGACGACCTCTTCCGCCCAAGCTAGCACCAGCTTCCCATCAGGGTCTGGCAGCCCCGAAACGGATCCCCCCATGGATGATCCCTCCACAAGCAGAGAGGAGGACATTGAAGATGATCCTCCTGCCTTTGAGGAGGGCGTCCCCACCACAGTCAACGAGTTAGTGCAGGTGAACCTCGGTAGCAAGGCGGAATCGAGACCCACATTGGTCAGCACCACTATTCCCCCCAAGGAACGACAACAGTACGTAGACTTCCTCAGACAACACCGTGATGTGTTCACCTAGAGTTATGATGAGATTCCAGGACTGGATCCCTAGGTAGCCATCCACCGCCTTGGCCTTCCATCAAACCATCGCGGGTTCAAGAAGCCTCCCAGAAAGATGCACCCCTCTCACGGTGCCATGGTTGAGGTCGAAGTTGATAAGCTCATCAAAGCAAAATTCATCAAGGAAGTCCAGTACCCCAGGTGGCTAGCCAACATTGTGCCAGTCAGGAAGAAGAACGGGCAGATCATGGTCTGTATCGACTTCCGCGATCTCAATCACCACTGTTCGAAGGATGATTTTCCCCTTCCCATGACAGAGTTGTTGATTAATGCCATGACCGGGTTCCAAGACATCTCCTTCATGGATGGGTACTCCAGGTACAACCAGATCCGGATGGCCCCTGAGGATGAAGAGTTCACTGCCTTCCGGGCCCCCAGGGTACTTTCTGCTACGAGGTTATGCCCTTCAGCCAAAATAATGCGGGTGCCACCTATCAACGAGCTATGCATCGCATATTCAAGACGATTCTCAGGACACTGGTGGAGTGATACATGGACGACCTGGTGGTTAAATATCATCAGTGCCAGGACCATATCAAAGACCTTGAGAAAGTGTTCAGATTCCTCTGTTCTCGCCACTTGAAGATGAACCCGTTAAAGTGTGCCTTCAGGGTCACCTCCGGAAAGTTTCTTGGCTTCATTGTTAGATATCGAGGCATCGAGATCGACCCAGAGAAGATCAAGGCCATCAGTCAGATGCCTCCCCCGAATAATATTTGGGAGCTGAGAGGTCTTCAAGGCCACTTAGCCTATATATGCCGATTCATTGCGAATCTGGCCGGCAAGTGTAAGCCCTTTTCTCGGCTCATGAAGAAAGGCACCGCCTATGAATGGGACGAAGAGTGTCAGATTGATTTTGAGGAAATCAAGCAGTATCTGCTCCAACCTCCAGTCTTGATGCCACCCATTTCTGAAAAGCCACTGGTTCTTTACGTGACTGCCCTGGAGCGATCCCTCGGCGCACTTCTTGCCTAGAAGAACAACAAGGGAATAGAGAACAGCCTCTACTACCTCAGCCGCATGCTCCTCGATGAAGAAATTAGATATTATCCCATCAAGAAGAGATGACTGGCACTCGTATTTGCCGTGCAGAAATTGCGGCACTACTTGCAGCACCATGAGGTACAACTGGTCTCTCAGGTAGACCCGTTGAAATACAACATGAACCGAACTATGTTGAACTTCCGATTGGCGTGCTAGGCGGTGATAATCTAGCAGTTCGACATTAGGTTCGTACCTCAGAAGGCCATCAAAGGACAGGCGTTGGCAGACTTCTTAGCTACCCACCCAACCTCCGTGGACCTGCCACTGGATCTAGGATTTCCTAATGAGGCAATCCTCTCAGTCGATCAAGCCATCCCATGCTGGCAGATGCACTTTGACGGTGCCTCCCGGAGCCCCACTGGTAGAAGGCTCAATGATCTTAGGCTCAACAGAGTGGGCCTGGGTATCGTCTTCATCACCCCGAAGCAAGCTGTTCTGCCGTATTCATTCCTGTTGTCAGAAGGCTTCACCAACAATGAGGCAGAGTATCATGCCGTCATCACTGGCCTCGAGTTGGCTCTCGAGATTGACATACGCCATCTTTATGTAAAAGGGGACTCCGATCTAGTCATCAAGAAGGTCAATGGTGACTATGCTGTCAGAAATCCAGAACTTGTGCCATTGCTGGGGTGCACCCTCAGTCTAATGGCTAAGTTCCCCTCCCGGCCAGAGGTCGTTCACATTCCCTGGTCACAGAACAGACGAGCAGATTGTTTGGCCAGCTTGGCCGCATCACTTGCGGAGCCTGAACAGGATGACCTAATTATCCACGTGGCACACCGGAGAGTCATTGCTCCTATTATTCTGGAGGGAGATCGTGGACCATGAGTGAACCATCTCACCGCTGGTGCATCTATGTTAGGATCCCCGGGGGCTTCAAGTGTAGTAATCGAGACAGTTCCTGACTAGAGGATGCCCTTGGTTGAATATATCCAGCATGACAATCTTCTTTCGGACCGAGCCGAGCACGAGCGACTTCAATGCCGCGCACCGCAGTTCACCCTTCAGAGTGGTCCCAACCTTGAGTAGCTCCTTTACAGGCGCAGATTTGATGGTATTCTCCTCCGTTGCCTTCAAGGAGTCGAGATCGCACAGGTCATGCAAGAAGTGCACACTAGTTCCTGTGGCGCCCACCAGGCTGGGTCGAAGTTGTCCCACCAGATTCGGAGGCTGGGATACTTTTGGCCCTCCATGATCTACGACTGCATCGAGTATGCCAAGAGGTGTCATGCGTGCCAAGTTCATGCTAACTTTGTGCATCGGCCACCGGAGCCTCTCCATACTACCAAGTATTCTTGGCCCTTTGCAGTTTGGGGGTTTGATGTCGTAGGACCTTACCCGCCGGTGACGGCCCGCCAGTGCCGGTTCATCTTGATCGCTACGGATTTCTTCTCCAAGTGGGTAGAGGCAATCCCGCTCAAGGAAGTCAAATCCTATTCTATCGCTGACTTCGTGAGCTCCAATATCATCTATCGATTTGTAGTACCTCACACTATCCTCACGGATAACAGAACCAACTTCCGAGCAGCCGAGCTGAATAAATTGTACGCCAAGTACAAAATTCGCTCTAACCACACCTCCCGCTATCATGCGCAGGTGAATGGACAAATCAAGTCATTTAACAAAACCCTCTCTAACATTCTGCAAAAGATGGTTGGTCAGAACAAGAAAAGTTGGCCGGACAAGCTCCCCAACACCCTCTGGGCTTATAGGACGACGACTCGTAACTCTACCCAGGCGACTCCGTATTCCCTAGTATACGGAGCTGAGGACGTCCTGCCCATCGAGATCCAGTTTCCCTCATTGCGCACGGCGGTCTACGAACAGCAAGCACCAGATAGAGTTTCTGAAATCCGTCTAGCTAAATTGGAAGTTCTGGAAGAAAGTAGGCTTTGCGCTTTACATAACTTGGAAAGGCATCAGAGCAGGATGGCTCGAGCTTTTAATAAGAAGGTTCACCTCCAATCCTTCCTGCAAGGTGACCTGGTGCTGGTTCTCAGAGCGCCAATGATTCTATGCAGGAAACCACCCAAGTTGGAGCCCAAATGGGAGGGGCCTTTCATTGTCCATAAGGTCTATCCCAATGGCGCGTATTCCCTGGTGACTACGGATGGAGAGCGTGTCACTCCTCCCACCAATGCCAGGTTCCTCAAATGGTATTTTGTCTGAATCCTTGGTCCGAGTTCTAAGACATTAAACTAAGATCCTTACATGGTCCAGCATGACCTTAAACTACATTTTTTGTTACATCTGGGCTCCTTGGTCCGAGTTTTAAGACCTTAAACTAAGATCCTTACACGGTCCAGCATGACCTTAAACTACATTTTTCCCTACATCTGGGCTCCTTGGTCTGAGTTCTAAGACCTTAAAACTTTTGTTGGCGCCAAAAATGTGGCCCGAAAGGAAGGAACGAAAAAGACAGCCGGCGCGCTGCCTCGCGGAGCACAGCCGCGAAGCACAGCCGCGAAGCCCCGCCGCGAAGCGTCCCAACCATGGCGGCCCCGCGAAGCTCCAGAGGCGGTAATCCTCCGCGAACCGGTTTGACGTTCGCGAGCCGCCGCGAAGCTCCAGAGGCGGTAATCCTCCGCGAACCGGTTTGACGTTCGCGAGCCGCCGCGAAGCTCCTGAGGCGGTAATCCTCCGCGAACTCGTTTGACGTTCGCGAGCCGCCGCGAAGCCCCGAAGGCGGCGCGCGAGCCCTACTTCGCGGCGCCCCTTCCCTATAAATACTCGACTCCCCCTGAGTCCACGGGACGGACAATCCGACCTTTCGGCTTCTCCTCTCCCGAACCGCGAAGCATGCTTTTCCCCGGGAATCATGAGCTCCACGAGGTATTTCTACTTCGCGAGACGACTCTGATTTGTTTCGTTTTGAGCCCCTCTTCCGAGAGGGATGCCCTTCGCGAAGCTCAAGGGCGTTCGCAAAGGAAGGGAATTCCCAAGGGAACCCGGGCAGCCGCGGAGCACTTGTGCTTCGCGAAACACCCAACCCATACGAGTAATCCTTATGATAAGGCAGGATCGCTCCACTTCGCGAAGTACACTGCTTCGCAGGACCCTGCTTCGCGAACCACTCTTTCTTCGCGAGGCAGTGCTCCGCGAACACTGTTCCACTTCGCGAAGCACCTCCCACTCCCACCTATGCCCCATGCTAAGGCCAAGGCACCCCACTTCGTGAAGAACACTCCTCTGCTTAGCGATTCCTCTTTCCGTGCGACCCTCCAGGTTTGCACGATGTGATTTCAAAGTCCCATGGACAACACCTCCCGTAGCGTTGCTTCGCCTAATGCTTCTTCGCATAGGCACGCTAACGGCTATTGCTTCTTCGCATAGCCACGCTAACGTGGACCCCTCGGTGGTTCGTCCCACGACCCCCCTTTACCATGGCCTTACCGACACCTTCCCTTCCCCAAGGACCAGAGGGTACCGGTTATGTAAGCCCTAGGGGTGTGGAGTGAACCCACCACGTCCGAGCTGCAGGACGTTAAACTGCCAAGCACCACGTCCTCAACACATGACGTTAAACTGTGGCCCAACCTTGTCTCCCTCACGAAGGGTCCCCCCAACTCGAACATTTTTTACACCACTCGTCTCCACGGGAATGGAACTCTTCCGCACATGGAATGAGATCCTCCTTGTCGGAGTGGTGTATGTTCGCGGGGGAAGGGTCGCCTCAGAGCATAAGCCCCTAACCTTTGGTACGGATGATTGCACCCGTGCATCTTGGTACTTTCCCCACTACCAAGGTCAGTGGAGGACGTGATAGGGAACGAGGCACCTCCCATCGTCGGACCAAGGTCCATCTTCCCCGCGCCCTGTCGCACCATGGGCTTCCATCCTGGAGTAAGCCCCAACACCATGGGCCGCCCAACGCGTAAGCCCCTCTTCGTTTCTCACGGACGCACCCTTCGCGACGTGATCGTCAGGTCCATGCAACCTCTTGTTTCTCACACCGAGCATGACTCACGTGGGCTTAGAGTGAGCACCGACCCTGACAAAACCACCATTTGAACTACGAGGTCTTTGATCCATGTCAAGGCATGGTACGTAGGAAGACTCCACGAGGTTCAAGCCCACCAATAGTGGACCAAGGTCTGCTTTCACGTCGGTTCACCGACAAAACCACCATTTGAACTACGAGGTCTTTGATCCATGTCAAGGCATGGTACGTAGGAAGCCTCCACGCGGTTCAAGCCCACCAATAGTGGACCAAGGTCTGCTTTCACGTCGGTTCACCGACAAAACCCCATTTGAACTACGAGGTCTTTGATCCATGTCAAGGCATGGTACGTAGGAAGCCTCCACGAGGTTCAAGCCCACCAATAGTGGACCAAGGTCTGCTTTCACGTCAGTTCACCGACAAAACCACCATTTGAACTACGAGGTCTTTGATCCATGTCAAGGCATGGTACGTAGGAAGCCTCCACGAGGTTCAAGCCCACCAATAGTGGACCAAGGTCTGCTTTCACGTCAGTTCACCGACAAAACCACCATTTGAACTACGAGGTCTTTGATCCATGTCAAGGCATGGTACGTAGGAAGCCTCCACGAGGTTCAATCCCACCAATAGTGGACCAAGGTCTGCTTTCACGTCGGTTCACCAACAAAACCCCATTTGAACTACGAGGTCTTTGATCCATGTCAAGGCATGGTACGTAGGAAGCCTCCACGAGGTTCAAGCCCACCAATAGTGGACCAAGGTCTACTTTCAAATCGGTTCACCGACACACCCACCCGTCGTTTCTTCACGCCGGGTCCCATCTTCGTCCGGCATGACGTTAAACTACATTCCACTTTGAACTACGAGGTCTTTGATCCATGTCAAGGCATGGTACGTAGGAAGCCTCCACGAGGTTCAAGCCCACCCATCACCCAATTCACGTCGTGTTCTACCTACGTCCAGCATGACGTTAAACTACACTTTGGTCCAGTGGTAAGCCATTGCGACCCAACCACCCGAACTACGAGGTCTTTGATCCATGTCAAGGCATGGTACGTAGGAAGCCTCCACGAGGTTCAAGCCCACCAATAGTGGACCAAGGTCTGCTTTCACGTCGGTTCACCGGCGAAACCCCATTTGAACTACGAGGTCTTTGATCCATGTCAAGGCATGGTACGTAGGAAGCCTCCACGAGGTTCAAGCCCACCCGTCGCTCATTCATGTCGGGTCCCATTCCGGTCCAGTGGTAAGCCATTGCGACCCACCATTTGAACTACGAGGACTTTGATCCATGTTAAGGCATGGTACGTAGGAATCCTCCCAGAGGTTCAAGCCCAACTCCCCTCGGACCAAGGTCCAGCTTCACGTCGGTTTACCGGCACCATCCCGAACTACGCGGACTTTGATTCCCTGCCACGGGGATACGTAGGAAGCCTCGTCAAGGCTCAAGCCCAACTTCACTGTCGCCCCCTGCGATGGTCCCATTTCACTCTCATCCGTCTCCGCTAGACGTTAAACTCGCGGCATACCCTGTGTTGAACACGGGAAGCTGAGTAAAACCTCAGATACGTGTCTATGACATGTAATCCCCCGCGCTCGATGTGGGATGCCTCGGGCTTCCACGCCCTCGAGAAGCCTTGTGGTCAAGGATAACAGACAGACATGCCAGGTACCCCAGCATCCAGACACGCTACTGATGCCTCAACGTGACTACTCCCCTGACCGAAGGTTGCTGCCCTGACTGGACCCTTTGGAATGTCCCGACAGAAGCAGCGTAATTAACCGGCGCCCATGGAAACATGGCACTGGGAAGAGTTTCACGAACTACGTATTAAATCTATGAGGGAGACCCGGACTAGGTGACGAGTTCTGAGGAGGAATCCACGGAAGGAAGAACCGACATCCCATCATCCCGTTTCAATCAAGGAGAAGACGTACCTGAAAAAGGAACGAATGCCGCCCACCTTTGGAAAGCGGGAATGCGGGGCAACAAAGCCGCGCGTCCCCCCCTCGCGGACGGATGCGCGCGCGCCCCGGCGAAAGCGTCGGAAACAGAAATGGTGAACCCGACGTGAAATTCTTCTCCTCAGCATGGAGATTAGTAGCGTTCGAGACACCAGTAGATTGACGTGTCACCGGATCCAGATATCCGTTGCCTGGTCCCGCCGCGCAAATGGAGGGCCTGTCGTGAAACTCACCGGCAGTCGGGGTAGTAGAACGTGGGGCACTCCGCTCCGCAGTGTGTTGGCGTGGATCCTTCTCACAGAAGTGGAGGATGGAAGAACGCTGGGGCACTGGCTGTCAATCCTTTTCATGTCAGTACTGATGAGTTGATCCCTTCGCTTTCCAGGAACCAGGTTGCTATTTCAGAGATGCGGTCACCATCCGCTCCTCGCCCACGCAGGGGCAGGAGAAACACCACGACGGCCACTCCACATGGCGCCACCAACACCACGACGGCTGCCACATCACGGAATACGGGACGTCCACGTCCCCTTTCCCCATCAGAGGTCATCCAACGAAGGGTGATCAACAGCCTCGTGCGCAGGTACGAGGAGGAAGGGGTCATCCCGACTAGGGATATGGCCCGCCTGGACCTGGAGGCCTCCAGGCCCCGCCATCAACGCCGCCCTAACCGGCCGCGCAGGGAGCCCCTGCTCCCCACCCAGGCATTCAGCCATTTCGGGAGCCTATCTCCGGAACGCCTTGACGACTCTTCGCCTTACGCTGAAGAGGCAGGCGCTGTCCGACCCAGTCCTCTCAGGTCCCCGACCCAGGGCCCCCAGGCGAGGGCTCCCGTCCCGCCACGTCAGCGCCGTCGTCCGGCCCCGCAGGAAGAGCAGGCAGACTACGTCCCTGCACCACCTGCACCGGCCCACATGACCCACCGTCAGCGCCGGGCCCGGGCTGAAGACGCTCGCCTAGGCGCGTCCACGTCGACAGCTACAGTGGCCCGATCCACCGCCGACGTACATTATGAAGCCCCCGCGTACATTGAGCAGGGGCACCCCTTCGCCCAACCAGGGTCGAGACCCCAACCGCCCCACGGGCAGGCTGGGTTGACTCTCCGGGTTGCAGACCCAAGTAGCGATCGCCGCGAGCTAACCCGCGGTGATGCCACCCCATACGGAGGTCCTCCCCGTACCACTACTCCACAGAGCGTGGGCCTTCCCCGCTATGAGGTTCGTCATGGAGGCATGCCTCGTGCTACCCCCATCCCGCAGGAAGACCTGCCCCGTGGCAGTGATGCTCAGCGCAGAAACATTTCCCGCACCCGCTGTACAGGGTATGGAGCCCATCCTTCTGAAGGCACCGTCCATCCGGTCCTTCTCCCACGTGGGGGTCCCCCCTACGTCCTTTCTGCAACTGGCAAAGGTCCTCCTCGCCCCAGCAACTCAAGGAGTGAAGGTCAGCCTCGCTCCACTCGCATCGACCATGGAGGTCTTCCCCATGCTCCTGCCAGTTCCAACAGAGGCCCCGCCCACATGGGTACTGTTCATGGAGGTCCTCCCCATGTACCCTTCGACATTTGCCCTGGTGCCCCTCGCACCCCGGCTGTCTCGAGTGGGGGCCCTCTCCGCCACGGCGCCAACGCCGCCCCAAGGATGCCTGATAGGGGTCAACCCTGTCCCGAAGAGCCACCCAGGGGCAGAAGAGCGGGTCGTCGTCGCCACAAGAAGAATCCTGGGAAGGCCCAGGCGGAGATCAAACCTGCCCGCTTCTCCGATTCGGAAGCGGAATGCGATTCAGCGATGGAACCTTCTCCCAGCTTCTCCGTATCAAGGACTGGGGCAGGAACCAGACGCGTCAGCCTCGTTCTCCCAGAATTTGAGGTCCACCGGATTCCCGTCTCTCTCCGCAGGTACATCCAGGAGGAAGAAATCCTGGGAATTCCGCAGGTTTCGACCGCGCGGCCACCGCCATCGTCACCCGAAGCGCCCTCTACCTCCACTAGGGATCACGAGGAGCTGTTTTGGGGGTCAACGACGGTAGATCCACGACATGACCGGACACCGGTAACGGCGATTCCCGTACCCGAAGCAATGGCTGTTAGCCCGTCCTATCGCGACATTGTGGTCAGGTCACCTCGCTCTTCAGAGGAAAGCCCAGAATTCGGTGGCCAGTCTGCTCGCTCGCCGTATTCTCCACCGCCGAGTTTGCTATCCCAGAGGTCCGCCTCGGTACCGCTACCGGTCCCTCAGCCTCCCCCGGTTGATGAGTGGGGTAATTTAGGGTCGAACCCCGAGGACGAACCCAGGAGCTTCTGGAGTATTCTTGCAGCGGACTATTTCCCGGAGAAGTTCTGGCCCACGGCGGCGCTGAATTTTCGCGTACCCGAGTCGCTTACCCCTGAAGAAGTGGGATGCTTTTGTCGAACCCTGTGGGCGACGCACTTCCGCCTCCGCTGTGAACGGGTAGTGTACCCCAGGATTCGAGACCACTTCGAGGATATTGGCAAACAATGCCGCCTGATTGATGCAGCGGCGCTCCTTGTGGCTCAGCACCCCGAGTCGCCCGGTCACCAGAGTTCCCTCCAACGAAAATGCGTTCAGAGTTTCAAGGCGCTCCGCAAGATCGTCAGGGAAGCCACCCCCCAGGTGCAAGTTCGTGGCTGGGGACACTATGCTGCCCTTCTGTTTGATCCTATTCGACGACAACCCGATTCGCTCTGCGACATCGAGGACATGCCCTCAAGAGGAATCGCGGTCCACATGGCCGACATTGTGGACAGGGAAGACGAACTGGAACTCCTTGATGGAGACTTCCCCCCAGACGGTGCACCGCCACTACTCGACCCATCAGGGAGAGTCACCCGTCAGCAGAGGAACCTGCTAGGCCTGTCCGTACCCACCGAGTCGCTGGTACTCAGTCGAAACACCGGCAAAGGTAAAGAGAACGTCGGAACCGTCAATCACTCCGACCCGTCCGCCTCTGTGCAGAAAACAGACGAGGATCCTGAGAAGGCCACGTTGCGCCAGCAGCTCGCTGAGCAGAAGAGGCTGGTTGACGAACTCTTGGCTGAACGCGCCGCGGAGCGACGAACCGACTATGGTAATCCCAGGCCGGGGCAGTAGGGGCAGGAACAACTTCCCCCCAGTGAGATGCCTCCGGGCAACCCTGATCATGCTGCTGCCGCGGACAGGGAGGAAGCCGGAACATACGGTAAGAGGGCTCAATATGTCTCGCCAAACCCCCCTGAGCGACGGGGCAATCTGAAGAATCCAACCCGGGTTCCCCCAGTCGCCCAGCAGGTCGTCCAGCCAGTTGACCCGCGAGCGGCCGAAGCCGTCTACCGTGTTGAAGAACCTGGCAATGCGCTTGTGGTTAGGGATCCCCGTCAAGACAGGGACCCCCACCCGGAGGACCTTATTGCGACACTCACAGCCCGCCTCGAGGCGTTGGAAACACGGAAGGTGGCGGTCCCACCGGATGGCAAGCCTTATCCCGCGTGGGTGGATGATATGCCCGCGCCTCCAGGTTTTGGGAACCCCACCTTCTCGCCTTTTAACGGGACAGGGGACCCACCCCAGCACTTGGCTCATTTCTCTTCCAGGTGTGGCCCCATGCTGGGGACCCTGGCTCAGCAAGAAGCCGCTAAGCTCCGATGTTTTGTACAGACATTGGAAGGTCCAGCATTCGTCTGGTACAGCCAGCTCCCTATCGGATCAGTGACCGGTTGGGAGGATCTTCGCCGGCAGTTCTTATACCAGTTCAGCTCCACCACGCGAAAGACCAGCATTGCGGACCTCTTCAAGTGCAAACATAGGCCTGATGAGCGGGTTGCAGACTTCATCGCCTTGTGGAAAGGACTTACGTATTCCCTCGACATGCCACTGACTCAGGAGCAATTACTGACGATGTGTGTGGGGAACGTCAAGACAGAGCTGGTACCCTCCTTGATTACCCAGAACTACCCTGGAGGGTTCAGAGATTTCTCGGATAAGGCCCAGCGCCTCGAGGAGGCCCTGCAACAGGCTAGTCAGGCACGCTTGCTGCCCCCTATAATCCCAGCCAGGAGGACCGCCAGGGCTGAACCCGCCGCGGTGGCTCAAATAGAAGCCCCGAGGCAGCTAGAATTGCTACCGGCGGCACCACCCCCGCAACCCCGCAGAGGTCCTCCACCTCAAGCGCAGGCTCCTGCCCAGCAGCGACCTCCTCAGAACCGACAGGTTCCCCCGCGCAATGCGCCACCGCCACCTAGGCGAGACAACTAGGCGCCGCCTCCTTGGCAGGCCCCCCCGGTCCCTCGACCGGACCAGGCCCCCAGGGCTCCTTACCCGGAAAGAAAGTACCATACCTATTCGTTCAATGAAAATCAGGTCCCTGGCTACTTCCGAAGTGCTCTAGAGCAAGGGATTGTGCGTCTGCCTGAGTGCAGGAGGCCGGCAGAGGCGCATCTCACCGATCACCCCAACTACTGCCCTTATCATCGGATCCTGGGGCACACCCTCAAGCGATGCTATGTGTTTAAAGACTGGCTTCAGGACCAGGTCAACAACAACATAGTCAAGTTGGGCCCAACGCCAGCACAAGTGGCAGGCGTCTTTGCGGGATCAGAAATCGGCAGTGACAGCGAGGGTGAGTGGCAGCAGGTCCCTAGCCGCGGGTCCCAGAAATACGACAACTGGATGGCTCGAAAAACCATCGTCCGTGGCCAGGGTATCATCCGGGCACGCCTGAAGCAGTCGGAACCTTCAGAAGAAGTAGCCGGTGCCTCAGCATCGTCTTCCCAGTCGACCTCTGCCCAAAAGGGCAAGCAGCGGCGACGCAAGAAGAAGCAACGTGCACCGCCAGTGCCGTCGTCATCCCGCACTCTTGGCGACTTTATGCCTCCCAAAATGGGCATTCCTCCCAGAATCCGCCCAGCGGTGGATGACTCTTCGAGCGACAGTCAAGGGTACGCTTCACCGTGGAGCTGGTAAAGCCCTATATGACCCCCGATGAGGGGGAACCCCAGGCAGACCTCCCCAACGTTTCCAGCCGACGTCAACGTCGGCGGAATCGCAACCGCACCGGTCATCGAGGTACGTCAGCCGGAATTTGCGGCCAAGCCGTGCACGCTACCGAGACCAGGCAGCAGGCTCAGCGCAGATCTCAGCACGCGCAGACCCATCCGGCACCCTCGGCTCTACCTCCACCGCCGTTCGTGTTGCTGGATCAGGGAGAGCCGCCTCGTTCATATCACAGCCAGTCTTGCCCGGCGACAGGCCAGCCTCTGCTGTCCGATCCTAGCCCGGCGACTACTCTTCAGGCTTCTACTGGTAGGCAGCAATATGTGCCCAGTACTAGTTACTCGCCGGTTCAGCCAGCCGGACCCGCTGTGCATCCAAATGCCGAACGACCTCCTGTAAGCAGAGGTTCGTGTTTGGCACGAAAGTACGATGTCCCGAAGCATCTGTCCGGCATCCCGGCGAGGCTTTCCATCCTCGAGGCCCTTCGCCTATCATCTGAAATGCGCGAGGCACTTTCCGAGGCCCTAAGGAGCCCCCTCCAGTTCGAGACGGAAGTGGCAGCTGCGGAAGCCTTCCATACCGAGACGATTGAAAACGCCGAATTCCAGGCGGTTATCTCATTCTCCGGCGAAGATGAGGACCCCCCTATACAGGGGCACATTCGCCCACTGTATATCACTGGCCACTTCAACGGTGTGGAAGTCCGCCGATGCCTCGTTGACACGGGTTCTGGAATCAACCTAATTCCGACCCGGACGCTGCGAAAGCCGGGTCTGTCCGAAGGTGATTTAACTCCCTCTGACCTCATGATCCAGGGGTACGACAGGACAGAGCAAACCCCGGTCGGCAAGATCCGCCTGAAGACCCAGTTCGGTGGCTTAATTTCCAGCACCGAGTTCATGGTTGTTTCTCAGGACACTGCCTACAACGCATTGATGGGTAGGCCATGGCTCCATCTGCATGCAGCGGTCCCCTCGTCGTATCACCAGTGCCTTAAGTACTCGCTCAACGGTCGAGTAGGCGTGCTCCAAGGAGACGCGCCCCCTTTCGCTTCTTGTGAGGCCCGCTATCTGGATGCGGGTTATTACAAAGGTAAGGACAAGCAAATCCTGGTCAGCGAGGATGAGCCCGCCCCGATCACAAGTGATCCCTGGGCAAGCATGGATGACGCCTACATCCTCCCGATCCACCGGTTGGAGGCCACGACCCCCGACATGGGACAATGTTTCGTTGTTTCGGGTACGCAAGGAAGGCATGTTCCCGTGTCCAAGCGACGACGGAGAATCACCTCGTACACCTACATCAACCAGGCTCGGGTCATCCCGGAACCTCCTACCCCTGTACGGTACCGGGACGTCAAGCTCATGAAAACGGCGGTGCGTCATAAGTGTCTATTCCGCCGGGCTGGAATTAACCGACTCAGGCCGACACGTCACCACTGCTTTGATATCATCAAGCGTGGCCCCTTGGGCTGAAGGCCAGATGGGATCAGATCAAATGCATTCATTGCTATGGTCTCAACGACAAATGAGTCTCCTGATGTGATGACCGCTGCTGCCCAAGCCGGCACCAGCTGCCCCTCAGGTTTTGAGAGCCCAGAAGTATCTTCCGTCGCGGGAAGTCCCCCCACGGCTGGGGAGGAAGACTTAGAGGATGCTCCCCCAGCCTTTGAAGAAGGCGTCTCTACCACGGTTGATGAACTGGTACAGGTGAACCTTGGTAGCGAGGAAGATCCAAGACCCACATTGATCAGTGCGGCCATGTCCCTCGAGGAGCGGCAACAGTATGTAGACTTCCTCAAACAGCACCGCGATGTGTTTGCCTGGAGTTACGATGAGATTCCAGGGCTGGATCCCCAAGTGGCCATCCACCGTCTGGGCCTCCCAGCAAAACACCGTGGGTTCAAGCAGCCTCCCAGGAAAATGCACCCTTCTCATGGTGCTATGGTTGAGGCCGAAGTTGACAAGCTTATCAAAGCCAACTTCATTAAGGAGGTCCAGTACCCCAAGTGGCTCGCCAACATTGTGCCAGTCAGGAAGAAGAATGGGCAGATCAGAGTCTGCATCGACTTCCGCGATCTCAATCGCCACTGCCCAAAGGATGACTTCCCACTCCCAGTGACAGAGCTGTTGATTGACGCCACGACCGGGTTTCAAGCCCTCTCTTTCATGGATGGGTATTCCGGGTATAATCAGATCCGGATGGCCCCCGAAGACGAGGAGTCCACTGCCTTCAGGGCTCCCCAGGGTACCTTTTGCTACCGGGTAATGCCATTCGGTTTGAAAAATGCAGGTTCCACTTATCAAAGGGCCATGCATCGCATATTCAAACCGATCCTCGGGATGTTGGTGGAATGTTACATGGATGACCTTGTAGTCAAATCACGCCAGCGCCAGGACCATCTCAAAGACCTTGAGAAAGTGTTCGGTTTCCTCCGTTCCCGTCACCTGAAGATGAACCCGCTGAAGTGTGCCTTCGGAGTCACCTCCGGGAAGTTTCTGGGCTTCGTTGTCAGATATCGAGGTATCGAGATCGACCCGGAGAAGATCAAGGCCATCAGCCAAATGCCTCCCCCGAGCAACATTCGGGAGCTTCGAGGCCTGCAAGGCCACTTAGCCTATATACGCCGATTCATTGCTAATTTGGCTGGCAAGTGTAAGCCCTTTTCCCGGCTCATGAAGAAAGACGCTGCCTACGAATGGGATGAGGAGTGTCGGGCCGCCTTTGAGGAAATCAAGCAGTATCTGCTCCAACCTCCGGTCTTGATGCCACCCGTCTCCGGAAAGCCGCTAGTCCTTTATGTGACCGCCATGGAGAGATCCCTCGGTGCGCTGCTCACCCAGAAGAATAACGAGGGCACTGAGAACAGTCTCTACTATCTCAGCCGCATGCTTCTCGATACGGAGGTCAGATACTCCCCCATCGAAAAGAGCTGCCTCACGCTCGTCTTCGCTGTGCAGAAGTTGCGGCACTACCTGCAACACCACGAGGTACAATTGATCTCTCGAGTAGATCCGCTGAAGTACATCCTGAACCGCCCCATGCTGACTGGCCGACTAGCACGGTGGGCGGTGATTCTCCAGCAATTTGATATCAGGTTCGTGCCTCAGAAGGCCGTTAAGGGACAAGCGTTGGCAGACTTTTTAGCTGCCCATCCAACCTCCTCGGATCAATCCCTGGACCTGGATTTCCCCGACGAGACGATCCTCTCAGTCGATCATGCTGCCCCATGTTGGCAAATGCATTTCGACGGCGCCTCCCGGAGCCCCACCGGTAGAAGGCTCAACGACCCCAAGCTCAACAGAGTGGGTCTGGGTATTGTTTTTATTACCCCGGCGCAAGCCGTCCTGCCGTACTCGTTCCTGCTGTCAGAAGGTTGTACAAACAACGAGGCAGAGTACCAGGCTCTCATCACCGGCCTCGAGTTGGCCCTTGAGATCCATGTTCCCCATCTACATGTGAAGGGAGATTCTGAGCTGGTGATCAAACAGGTTAATGGCGACTACGTCATCAGGAAGCCAGAGCTTGAACCGTTACTAGAGTACACCCTCCTCCTAATGGCCCAGTTCTCTCCTCGGCCAGAGGTTACCCATGTCCCAAGATCGCAGAACGGACAAGCGGACGCCCTGGCCGGCTTAGCCGCGTCGCTCGCAGAACCCGAGCAAGATGATTTGGTCATACACGTGGCCCACCGGAGAGTCATTGCTCCCGTCACCCAAGAGGACCGTGATAGCCTTCGGGTAAGTCATCTCACCGCCGGACCCTCCATATCGGGAGTCCCGGGTTCGTCAGACGCAGTGGTTGAAACCACCCCCGACTGGAGAGCACCTTTTGTCGAGTATCTCCAAAATGGTCAGCTCCTGGACGACCGGGCCGAGCGCGAGCGAATCCGACGCCGCGCGCTGCAATTTACCCTCCAGGGAAGCCCCAGTCTTGAGCAGATCCTCTATAAGCGGAGTTTCGATGGTGTCCTCCTCCGTTGCATCCAAGGAGTAGAGATACCTCAAGTTATGCAAGAGGTTCACGCCGGTTCCTGTGGCGCCCATCAAGCTGGGCCGAAGCTGTCCTAGCAAATCCAGAGGTTAGGGTACTTCTGGCCCTCCATGATCCACGATTGTATTGGATACGCCAAGAGATGCCACGCGTGCCAAGTACACGCCAACTTCTTGCATCGGCTGCCAGAACCCCTCCACCCCACCAAGTACTCTTGGCCATTTTCGGTATGGGGACTTGATGTAGTGGGACTGTATCCGCCGGCAACAGCCCGCCAGTGCAGGTTCATCCTGACCACTACAGATTTCTTCTCCAAGTGGGCAGAAGTAGTTCCGCTCAACGAGGTCAAGGCCCGTTCCATCGTTGACTTTGTGAGCTCCAACATTATCCACCGGTTTGGAGTCCCTCACGCTGTCCTCACCGATAACGGCACCAACTTCCGGGTAGCTGAATTGAAGAAATTGTACGCTAAGTACGACATCCGGTCGAACCATACCTCCCGCTACCACGCACAGGAGAATGGGCAGATCAAGGCATTCAACAAGACCCTCTCTAACATTCTGCAGAATATGGTTGGTCAAAACAAGAAGAGTTGGCCGGACAAGCTCCCCAACGCCCTCTGGGCTTACCGGACGACGACTCGCAACTCTACCCAGGTGACCCCATATTCCCTGGTGTATGGAGCTGAGGCCATCCTACCCATTGAGATCCAGCTGCCGTCGCTACGCACTGTAGTTTATGATCACCAGACATCAGATGAGGTAGCCGAGATCCGTCTAGCTGAATTAGAGGCATTGGACGAGAACCGGCTTCGTGCCCTGCACAATCTGGAAAGGCATCAGGACAAGATAGTGAGAGCTTTTGACAAGAAGGTTCGTCTCCGCTCTTTTCTACAGGGTGACCTGGTATTGGCCCTTCGAGCGCCAATGATTCCCAGTAGGAAACCACCCAAGTTAGAACTCAAATGGGAAGGGCCTTATATCATCCATAAGGTTTACCCTAATGGAGCATACTCCTTGGTGACCACAGATGGAGAGCGTGTAACCCCTCCCACCAACGCCAAATTCCTCAAGCGATACTTCGCCTAGGGCAAAACAGTGGTCCTGCATGACCCTAAACTACGAGAGGGTCCCGCACGACATTAAACTGCAGTGGTCCTGCACGACCCTAAACTGCGACTTGGTCCCGCATGACCTTAAATTGCCTCTCTGTCCTCACTGCAAGACGTTAAACTGAAAGCTAGTCAGGTCTTCCTGACCGAGGCCCAGCCTCAGGCCCCTCAGCCTCTTTGGGCCCCTGGCCCCGTCTCCACCACGGTCTGGCCCCAGCCCCCTCGTTTCTCTCCGACTTACCCTCTTACGGGATCGTACGGTACGGTGTAGGACTACGTCCTCACGTTGGGATCATGTACCATACCGTACACATCCCCGAATGAGGTGCCCCTCGTCCCGCATGACGTTAAACTGCATGTCAAGAACTACGTACGGCTTGATTCCCATCTTTATGGGATACGTAGGAACGCTCGGACGCCTCGTCTTGAGCCCAGCCCCAAGCTTTTCTCTTCCACTATTCCCCCTGGGGATAGTCTCCTTGGAGGATCTTTGTGTAGCAGGGAGTAGGCTTTCTTGGCCCCGCTCATGCAACCCCACTCACACAAAGATTGTAAAGGTCGCACCATGCGCCCACTCCTGTTCTTCTACCCTCCCACGTCCTCACCGCATGACGCTAAACTGCATGGCCTTCAAGAACTACGTATGGATTGATTCTCATCCTTATGAGATACGTAGGAACGCCCGGACATTTCGTCCGTTGGCACAGCCCAAAAGCCAAAATCTTCCCCTCGGGTCAAGACATGGCAGGGCGCACACTTTTTCCCCGAACCACATCGAGCAAGCCTCGACCCGGCTGCATATTCCCCCTAGAGGTGTTTGCCCCTTTCGTGGATGAACGCAACTGAGCTTCAACTGCTCCTTGACTGGGATTCTGTCCGAAGGTGACAAAATTTCCCCAGGTGGTGCTAGCGATTCGGGCCACGACCCAGGATTCTTCATAAGGGTGTACGGTGTGATGTAGGACTGCGTCCTCATTCACGTCGGGATCATGTACCATGCCGTACAACTCCCCTTACGAGGCCCAGCCTCAGGCCCTTTGGCCTCCTTGGGCCCCTGGCCCCACGTCCTCATGTAAGACGTTAAACTACAAGCCAGTCAGGTTTTCCAGACTGATGCCTGACCTTAGGCCCCTTGGCCTTTCCAGGCCACGGCCCAGGTTCCCCCCTTACCCAGGGTGCGTGGTGCAGTGTAGGACTACGTCCTCATTCACTTCGGCTTCTTCTCCGTACCGCACACCTCCCTTGTTTCGGAGTATATTACTACCCTCCTCGTCCTGCATGACGTTAAACTGCACTTCAAGAACTATGTGTGGCTTGATTCCCATCTCCATGGGATACGTAGGATCACCTGAACGTCTAGGCTTCGGGTCCAGCCCCATCTCTCGGGAATCCCTATCCCATCTTGGCCCCTTGGCCTATCCTTCCTCCATGAGGGGACCATATAGTGTGGTGTGAGATCATGTCCTCATTTACGACGATCTCGTGATGACTACGCCATGCTCCCCCCCCTGATGAGCTGTTTCGTCTATCCTTTTTCTTCAGCGGTTCACCAATGTGCTTAAGAGTACTCTGGTTTATTACCTGGAATGAGAAGCTTTACTCGGACACGTCCGCACTCGCTTTCCAGGCTTTGCGTATCCTCGCATAAGGGCTTTCATCATCTTTCACACCCGGAGGGACCCCCAAGAACGGCCTGGATACAATGCCCAAGGGATCTCCTACCGATACGGGCCAACTCCCCCGAGGGTTTCGGACAACGAATCGATAAAATCCCGCGTTGGGAATATGGTCAGCGGTCGATGCTCGTTTATTGTCCCCACCTCAGGCTAACGCGATACAGACGCTGTGTTTCCGTCATGGATAACAGTTTTCCTCTATCGTCACGCCAACCCATTAAGCCCAAATGTCGGGTACACAATTCACACCCTTCATCACTTCATCATGTCCAAGTAGAGTCTTGGGACTCTTGGTACTTTTCCCCCGTGCACGTCTGCGCGTTCGAGGAACAAGCTACATCAAAGGTGTCCTTCGAAACTCTCTGCTGACTCCCCTTTGATGGACGCCCCAAGTACTGCGATGAGGATACCCCCCTTGTTTCCCACACCGAGTTTATCTCACGTGGGCTTAGGGATTGGGTTAACATCTGTGCTTACTCGGGAGTTGTCACCATCAACGGTCTGAGCTCTAAGACCATAAACTAAGACTCTCATCTGGAACTACGTTCAAGACCCCTTGTCTTAGGACCCAGCTTGAGTTCAGCAAATTTACCTCTCTAATCCTGCCTTCAGGACCCTGATCACAGGGCTGCGTGGCGTAGTGTAGGACTATGTCCTCATTCACATCGGGTTTGCAACAACTGCACCACGCACGCCCCCATTCTGAGGTTCAGTCCTCCTATTTCCTGTCCTTCATGAAATTAAAAGTCACCCTTCAGAACTACGTGTGGCTTGATTCCCATTCTAATGGGATACGTAGAACCACCTGGATGTTTATGATTCGGGTCCAGTCACACCTCCTAGTGATCCCCTGATCTCCCAGTCACCTAGGCCATTTAGTTTATCCCTCTCCAGAAGGGGGATGTGTAGGTATGATACAAGGTTTCAGGCACCGTGCCCCTTCCCCTGGGAATCTGCCATCTCTCGATCACCTTCAAGGTTGAGTCCCTTGACTCCATGCAGTGGTTCACCCATGTATTAAGAGTACTCTGGTCTAGGACCAAGAGTGTCAGATTCAACTTGATCAAGTTCCTTCCACTTGTCAAGCTTCGTGTTCCCCTCTATTCGGACTTCCATCATCTTTCACACCCGGAGGGACCCCCGATAACGGCCTGGATACAATGCCCAAGGGCTCTCCTACCGACACGGGCCAACGCCCTCCAGGGTTTCAGACAACAAATCGATAAAATCCTGCATTGCAAATATGGTCAGCGGTCGATGCTCGTTTTGTTAGTCCTCATTTCAGGCTAACGCGACAGGATGCTGTGTTGCGAACATGGTCAGCAGTAATCCTTTGTCGTCACGCCAGCCCCTTCGGTCCTTGAATGTTGGTTGCATGATTCACATCATTTTCCACCCCTTCATGTCCAGGTGGAATCTCGACACTTTTGGCGCTATCCCTCATTGCACCTTTGCATGTTGGGGGGACAAAGCTGCAATCTGGCGCCCTTTGGGGCTCCCATGGTCCGAGCTCTAAGACCATAAACTAAGACCCATTCGGGACTACGTTCAAATTCCCATCCTCATGGGATATGTAGGACCGCCCAGACGCCCTGTCTCCGGGTACAACCCATTCAGGAAGCCAGTCTCTCCCCCTGTTTCCCCTCCATATAGGCCCCTCGGCCTAAGGTTTCCCCCTACAAATGGCGTACAATATGATGAGGGATCATGTCTCCATCAATTGTGTTTTATAACACTGCGCACATTTCCCGCCTAGCATCGTCTCTGCTACGTCTGCGCTGCATGACGATAAAATGCATGCTTGGTCCTATCATACGACCCTAAACTGTGACATTATCGTCCTGGCCGCACGACGAAAAACGGCACCGCATTGTGGTGACCTCGCTGTAGAGGACACCACGTTGGGTACTGGCCACGCGCCATGCCACTTGTCAATGCCCATCGCGGCTTGATCCTTGTGGCGATATCACGGCCTACTATTCTAGGCCTGTCGCTTCACAAAAAAAAACCATTCACCTTAAAGAACAAACAAGATACATCAAATTCCGCTTCTTTAGTGCAAGGGCCACGTCCGCACTCCCCTTTTCCCCTGGCACTGGTATCCTACCATGTCACTTCCAGAACTACGTATGGCTTGATTCTCATCCTTATGAGATACGTAGGAGCACCCGGGTACTTCCCCGCGGGCCCAGCCTAACCCTTGTGTTCGGTCCCTCGACTCGAGCATTTCCCCAGAGAACGCATGGTGAGCAGGGATATGTCCTCATTCACGTCAGGTTTTGATGTCATGCGTCCCCTGATCCCTTTTTCCCATCCATGGTCCGAATTCTATGACCATAAACTAAGATCACCCCAAGGGAAAGGAATCTGCTCCCTCTCTCTAATACGTTTCGTTGCCGTATTCAGATGTGTTTTGACAAAGAGCCCGAAGCATGGGATTTCCACAGGGACATTCCCCTCATCTCATGACCAAGCTTCGTGAGATCGCTATTTGGATCCTCATCCTCTTCCACATCCAAAAGGACCCTCGGACGACGTGGATACTAAGCTTAAGGGCTCTCCATGAATGCTGGACCTAAGGGCCCTTCAATCGTTTCAGGCCAACGTCCCCACGGATCTCTGACAACATTTGTGACATGGTCCCGTGTTTCGAACATGGTCAACGGTTGACCCTCATTTGTTTGTTCCCACCTCAGGCTAACGCGACAGGATGCTGTGTTGCGAACATGGTCAGCAGTAATCCTCTATCGCCACGCCGCCATCATCATGATCCGAATCTCGAGCTTCATGATTCACACATTTCCACTCCCTCATGTTCAAGTGGAACTCCATCATACTCGGCTCTTTCTCTTCGCACATTTAAGAGCGCTGAATGATCGTGTTAGTGTCATCGGGCCGGTAGTCACCGAGCATCCCTTTGCCCTAACCTTCCCCTCTCTGCGTTGGGAAATTCCCACCACTACTGCTTGTTTCCCACACTGAGCACGACTCACGTGGGCTTAGTAGTTTTGGCTGGATGTGTACCAACACGGTTTGGCTGCTCCTCGTCCAGTATGACGTTAAACTGCGCTTCAAGAACTACGTGCAGCTTGATTCCCATCATCACGTGGGATACGTAGAGACACCCAGGCATTTCACCTAGGGTTCATCCCCTGGAATCATGAAATCTCGCTCCTCTCCATTTCCAGCCCTTGCCAGAGGCCCTGTCTGGAAGAAGGAATGATCCATGATCAAGCCAATGCGCCCAATTTGGCGTACTCCCTCCATGGTGGTGCAACTACCAAGGTGTTGGATTCTGTTTGAACAAACCACCACTCCATGTTCCACGCTTTGCATGTCCCTTATTCGGACCCTCGTCCTCTTTCATGTCTGAAAGAACCCCCTAATGGCCTGGTCTTATGCCGCATCGGCTCACCTACCGTCCTGGGCCAACGTTCCGGAAGACTGGTCATGTCTGGAAGGACCCCCTAACAGTATGGATGTCTGACCTATGGTCCACCAACTGTCCTGGGCCAATGTCCTGGAAGATTGATCGACAACAAATCGATAAAATCCCGCGTTGCGAATATGGTCAGCGGTCGATGCTCATTTGTTGTCCCCATTTCAAGCTAACACAGTAAGGATACCGTTTGTCCGCCATGGTTAGCTGTTGTCCTTTATTGTCACGCCATCCCCACAGTGTTCCGAATTTGGGAATCATGATTCACACTTCCCATTTTCACCTGTTTGAACCGATTTCAGCACCCCCGGTGCTTCCCCATTCGTGCATAAGAGAACGTTGGAGAAACGGTAATTCGGCTATCCTGGAAGTTCCTCCTCCGATCAAGCCTTCCCCATCTTTCGGGAATCTGGACTGGCTTGAGGAATTGTCGTCAAAACGTCCCGCATACATTGTAGGGATGTAACAAGGCAATTCAACAGTGGAAATCGTGCGTGCCACGGAACTCAAAACAAAGGAGAAAGAAAGAGTTGAATCACAAAAGTGTTAATAAAAACTTCTTTCGGGTTTGTTACAATACTCGGGGGTTGACTTCCCCCATGGACGGGTTGACCCCGTCAAAGGAGCATTGCAGCTCCGCCACCCGTTGACTTGCGGCGTCCAAAGCCTGTTGCCACTGATTCAACTCCCGCTCCTCTTCAGCAGCGGCGGGGCGTAATTCGTCAACCCTGGCCCTAGCCCTTTCTACCTCGGCCCGAACGGCAGCCATCCTTCCGGAGGTCTGCCCCATGTGCTCCTCAGCCTCTGCCAGCTGGGTCTTCAATCGTGGGACCAGCTCAGACTGCGCATCGAGAGTGGCTGAAAGCTCGTTGGCCCGGATCTTCATCTGTTGCACCTCACCTTCAGCCTCCTGGAGCTTCCTAATGATGGTCGCCTTCCTCCGCTTCCATCCCACGCTCAGCCCACGATCATGCTCCCGGATCTTCTCAGCCATGAGGTCTCGGATGAGCGCGTGAGGGCGTTGGGCATCCACTCCCCCGGCACACAGTTCGCGCAACCGCGAGCGGAGCCTATCCATTTCGGCCAGCCATTGCGCTTGGGGAGTTTCCCTGATAAAGCGCGTGATCAGCTTCCACGACCGGCGGCGGACTATGCTGCTGTCTTCCTCATCAGAGGCCGTTTTGTCCCAATCCGCGCGGTCAGCAGGCTCGTACGCAGGATATGCCTGCAGGAATTCCTCAGCGGGATCTGCATCTGGTGTTGAGTCTGGTACGACACCTGACGCCGGCGCAGGCACGACAGGACTGGGACTGACCGGTTGATCCTCTTCCTCAGAGTCCACTTCGATGACTTTAGGTATGGCCCTGCTGGTGGTCCCTCCAGTGATGGTGTGCGCCGCAGCTTGAGAAGGTGAAGGGACTATCGTCACCATCACCGGCATGCCCCTGGGAGGGACGCCGCCAGACATCCCGACCAGCCTCGCTGCAGCATCCCACGCCAGTCGGAGAACTGTATGACAGAAAGAGACATAAACGTTAGTTGGCATGGCCCACATGTGACAACGAGGAGACCGGTGGAGGAGACTTACGAAGATCGACCTCCGAGCGCTGCTCCTGGGCCGGTACTGATGGGACTCCGAGACGAGGCCCCCCGTATACTGTTGGAAGGCTTGGAGAGTCCAGAGGAGCCACCTCAGACCCCCTGGTCCCACCAGATGCAGAACTAGACGCAGCCATAGGCGCGGGTTCTGAAGGTCCCACGACATCACCCGCCAAGGAGCGAGAACGAGGCCTACGAAAAAGTTCTTCCTGCATGGATCAAGCATTGGTGAGAAGTCCATAGGGATTCAAGAAAGGATCGTAAGAAGAGAAGTTCAGAATGCTACCTCGAGAGCCTCCGCGAAGTCGTCGGATTCTGAGCTCCGGTCTCCGACCTCGCCCTCCTCCAACGGGCTCCCTCCTCCAGCCTCGTCCCCCTGAGAAGAGTCCCCTGATTCCTCCGGCAAGGGGAAGCGCTCCCTCAGATCGGCAGCCGATAGCTGCGGGGGCACCGTCTGATTTAACAGTACCCTCACCCGGTCTGTCATTGGGCGAGGGACACCACTGGAGTGGACGTAATCCTCCAGCTCGTTCAAGTATTGCTCCGCCTCCGCCGGAGACACCATGAATCCAGCCCGAACTGGGCCTATGCCCGGAAGTTTCATCCCGAGGCGATTCAAGTGGGCCCACATCTCGGGTGGGCTGAGGAATTGCCGGTTGACATTCCAAATGTCCCAAGCTTCCGGAAAGACGGCATCTTATGCCATGTCGATGTGACGCAACCGCTTCCCCGGAGCCTGAGCGGATATCCGACGGAATCCCCTCGGTGGCCGCCCCTCCGGATGACCCTGCTCTCCCGGAACCACCGGATCCGCCGCTGCTTCCATACCCTCGGCCGGTGCGGGTCTCTCTGCCATGGCAGCCCCGCTGCCGCAAGCGGCCCTAGCTACCCTTCGACCCCGACCTCGAGATAAAGGAGGCCCACCGTCACCAACCCGGATCATTGGCTGCTTTAGCATCTCCCCGAGATAAGCGGCCTCCCAACTGATGGCGTACTCCTTCACTAAGCCGAAGGCGGTGGTGGACGGAGGCAATGCGATCTGCATCTTTCCATCCTCACGTGTGAACATGAGCCACAGCTGCCTCATCACACACGGGTGCTCCTCGTGACGCACCTACCAGTATACCTGCGGGGTTAGCCGCTGGAGGCACCAGAACTGCCTCGCGAAACGGTGCGGGGTGTACGGTTCACAGATTGGCTCACGATCTATCTGAGCCACCAAAACTCCACCTCGGAAGGCCAGGAGGTAAGCCCGATGTTCTTCCGTTCCCCGTCCATCATCAGTAAGCCTCCCCGTCGGCAGTGGGAAGGGATGAAAGTTGAACTCGTCCGCCCTCTACACCCTATTCAGCACCATCGGAACGGCCAGTTTGAATGGGAAGCTCCCAACTGCGTTCAGAATGGAGGGGCGAAAGTCTGATTCCAGTGGCGAAATGGGGTTTGGATACTCGTAAATCCCCCTGATATGCGCCGCGATCCACCCATACAGGAGGTGGAAGGGCCCGCATATTCTTGGCGGCTTCTTGCCCTCTCTAATACGCCACAACATTCTGTATAGTTTGGCGAGCATCGGGATCCCCAGGTTGATCCGCTACCCCATGGCCAACATCGATGCCATGATGAACGAGCTGGGCCGCACCCCCATGCTTGTATCCCTCACCGGTAGGATCCACCCACAGATGAGAGCCGCGATGAACGCCACCATCCTGACTATTGGCTGTTGTTCGGTGCTGACGCTGAAACCCCAAGTCTTCCATTGGCTGTCCTCCAAGACACGCCAGTACGAGTGTCCCTTGCCCCGCTGGGCTGCCCTCGGACAAGTTCGAGGCCTTGGAGGGAACTCTCGATCTTCTGGGAAGTTCAGGAAGCATTTGAACCATCTTCTGAAGTGGACATCCCTCACTGCTTCCTTGTCCTCTCCAGGGACAAGCGCCATCAGCGCAGACGCCAGCCGTGGCATTTTCTCAGCATCTCCCCACACGCTGGCAACGGGGAGGAACTCGTCATACATGGCCCCCAAGATCGGGACCCCGAAAATCTGTTGGACATCCCATAGGCTGATGCCCACCTCCCCGTGATGTAGGTGAAAAGTGTTGGTCCTAGACGACCATCTACTCAGCAGTTCCGGCATCAGCTACTTTGGTTAGTAAATGTGGAACTGGGAGGCCCATGCCACCTCATACAATCCCACTCTCCTCAGCTCGGCCTCAAACTCCTCGCAGGAGGCGCCTACCTAGTAGGCCTAGGCCCAGTCATCGGTGAAGTTGCCGCCCTGGCGCAGGTCCCACTCATCGGACCATCCCTTCTTTGGATCCTGCAGAGCCACCTTCAGCATGGTGCGGTAGAGAGGAGGGGACGTCTCCGGTTGCAGTGGCCTCCCGTCAATGTCGTTCACATGATTGTAGAGGCAATCAGCGGTGACAGGTGTGAAATCCTCCTGTGCGTGACCATCGGCCGCCCTGAACCATTGGTGCTGGCATGGTATGCTCCTGAACCAGCAAGCTGGTTCATCCCTTCTTGCCTCAGGGATGAAGACGTCATCCCTCAGCCCGAAGCCGTACAACGGCAGTTTCTTGCACTGCGGGTACTCCCTCTGACCTTCCGACAACAGGTCTGTCAAGGAAGTGTGGTCCGAATGGAAGCGAACCATTTCCCCTAAGCCTGGACGGTTGGCCATCTCATCTCGACGAGCAGCATCTGCAAGGACCCCCAAGGCAGCTTCTTGATGGGCCATTTTAATTTTGGCCCTCAGAAAAGAATTCTTTCAGACGGATCACGAAGCTCAGCCGCGAAGCCGGATCGCGAAGATCGGTCGCGAGACCAAGCCGCGAAGTCTGGCCAAGGCAGACAGAGGTTCGTTTAGCGCGGACGCGGAGTCGGGGACTCGCGGTTCGCCGCGAAGCTCGATTCGCGGAGTGCTGTCGCGGAGTACGCGGAGCGTCGCGAAATCGAGAGCACAAAAGGACAAGGAAGGCGCGTGAAGACAAAAGAACGCGGACCCCCTATTTATAGGCGACGACCCCGGAGCATCGCGGCGCGCCTCACCCGCGCGAAGCATCGCGGCGCGTCCGGATCCGCGGCCCAGGCGAGCAGCACGGGCCCCCCTTCGCGATGACACATCGCGAACCACCGACAGTTTTGGCGATTGTCCCTCAGACTTCGACCCTTCGCCCTCCGCGACTCCAAGTCTGAGGGGGGCCATTTGTTGGCGCCAAAAATGTGGCCCGAAAGGAAGGAACGAAAAAGAAAGCCGGCGCGCTGCCTTGCGGAGCACAGCCGCGAAGCACAGCCGCGAAGCCCCGCCGTGAAGCGTCCCAACCTTGGCGGCCCCGCGAAGCCCCGCCGCGAAGCGTCCCAACCATGGCGGCCCCGCGAAGCTCCAGAGGCGGTAATCCTCCGCGAACCGGTTTGACGTTCGCGAGCCGCCGCGAAGCTCCAGAGGCGGTAATCCTCCGCGAACCGGTTTGACGTTCGCGAGCCGCCGCAAAGATCCTGAGGCGGTAATCCTCCGCGAACCTGTTTGACGTTCGCGAGCCGCCGCGAAGCCCCGAAGGCGGCGCGCGAGCCCTGCTTCGCGGCGCCCCTTCCCTATAAATACTCGACTCCCCCTGAGTCCACGGGACGGACAATCCGACCTTTCGGCTTCTCCTCTCCCGAACCGCGAAGCACGCTTTGCCCCGGGAATCATGAGCTCCGCGAGGTATTTCTACTTCGCGAGACGAATCTGATTTGTTTTGTTTTGAGCCCCTCTTCCGAGAGGGATTCCCTTCGCGAAGCTCAAGGGCGTTGCAAAGGAAGGGGATTCCCAAGGGAACCCGGGCAGCTGCGGAGCACTTGTGCTTCGCGAAACACCCAACCCATACGAGTAATCCTTATGCTAAGGCAGGATCGCTCCACTTCGCGAAGTACACTGCTTCGCAGGACCCTGCTTCGCGAACCACTCTTTCTTCGCAAGGCAGTGCTCCGCGAACACTGTTCCACTTCGCGAAGCACCTCCCACTCCCACCTATGCCCCATTCTAAGGCCAAGGCACCCCACTTCGCGAAGCACACTCCTCTGCTTAGTGATTCCTCTTTCCGTGCGACCCTCCAGGTTTGCACGATGTGATTTCAAAGTCCCATGGACAACACCTCCCGTAGCGTTGCTTCACCTAATGATTCTTCGCATAGGAACGCTAACAGCTATTGCTTCTTCGCGTAGCCACGCTAACGTGGACCCCTCGGTGGTTCGTCCCACGACCCCGCTTTACCATGGCCTTACCGACACCTTCCCTTCCCCAAGGACCAGAGGGTACCGGTTATGTAAGCCCTAGGGGTGTGGAGTGAACCCACCACGTCCGAGCTGCAGGACGTTAAACTGCCAAGCACCACGTCCTCAACACATGACGTTAAACTATGGCCCAACCTCGTCTCCCTCACGAAGGGTCCCCCCAACTCGAACATTTTTTACACCACTCGTCTCCACGGGAATGGAACTCTTCCGCACATGGAATTAGATCCTCCTTGTCGGAGTGGTGTATGTTCGCGGGGGAAGGGTCGCCTCAGAGCGTAAGCCCCTAACCTTTGGTACGGATGATTGCACCCGTGCATCTCGGTACTTTCCCCACTACCAAGGTCAGTGGAGGACGTGATAGGGAACGAGGCACCTCCCATCGTCGGACCAAGGTCCATCTTCCCCGCGCCCTGTCGCGCCATGGGCCTCCATCCTGGAGTAAGCCCCAACACCATGGGCCGCCCAACGCGTAAGCCCCTCTTCGCTTCTCACGGACGCACCCTTCGCGACGTGATCGTCAGGTCCATGCAACCTCTTGTTTCTCACACCGAGCATGACTCACGTGGGCTTAGAGTGAGCACCGACCCTGACAAAACCACCATTTGAACTACGAGGTCTTTGATCCATGTCAAGGCATGGTACGTAGGAAGCCTCCACGAGGTTCAAGCCCACCAATAGTGGACCAAGGTCTTCTTTCACGTCGGTTCACCGACAAAACCACCATTTGAACTACGAGGTCTTTGATCCATGTCAAGGCATGGTACGTAGGAAGCCTCCACGAGGTTCAAGCCCACCAATAGTGGACCAAGGTCTGCTTTCACGTCGGTTCACCGACAAAACCCCATTTGAACTACGAGGTCTTTGATCCATGTCAAGGCATGGTACGTAGGAAGCCTCCACGAGGTTCAAGCCCACCAATAGTGGACCAAGGTCTGCTTTCACGTCGGTTCACCGACAAAACCACTATTTGAACTACGAGGTCTTTGATCCATGTCAAGGCATGGTACGTAGGAAGCCTCCACGAGGTTCAAGCCCACCAATAGTGGACCAAGGTCTGCTTTCACGTCGGTTCACCGACAAAACCACCATTTGAACTACGAGGTCTTTGATCCATGTCAAGGAATGGTACGTAGGAAGCCTCCACGAGGTTCATGCCCACCAATAGTGGACCAAGGTCTGCTTTCACGTCGGTTCACCGACAAAACCCCATTTGAACTATGAGGTCTTTGATCCATGTCAAGGCATGGTACGTAGGAAGCCTCCACGAGGTTCAAGCCCACCAATAGTGGACCAAGGTCTACTTTCACGTCGGTTCACCGACACACCCACCCGTCGTTTCTTCACACCGGGTCCCATCTTCGTCCGGCATGACGTTAAACTACATTCCCCTTTGAACTACGAGGTCTTTGATCCATGTCAAGGCATGGTACGTAGGAAGCCTCCACGAGGTTCAAGCCCACCCATCACCCAATTCACGTCGTGTTCTACCTACGTCCAACATGACGTTAAACTACACTTTGGTCCAGTGGTAAGCCATTGCGACCCAACCACCCGAACTACGAGGTCTTTGATCCATGTCAAGGCATGGTACGTAGGAAGCCTCCATGAGGTTCAATCCCACCAATAGTGGACCAAGGTCTGCTTTCACGTCGGTTCACCAGCGAAACCCCATTTGAACTACGAGGTCTTTGATCCATGTCAAGGAATGGTACGTAGGAAGCCTTCACGAGGTTCAATCCCACCCGTCGCTCATTCATGTCGGGTCCCATTCCGGTCCAGTGGTAAGCCATTGCGACCCACCATTTGAACTACGAGGACTTTGATCCATTTCAAGGCATGGTACGTAGGAATCCTCCCAGAGGTTCAAGCCCAACTCCCCTCAGACCAAGGTCCAGCTTCACGTCGGTTTACCGGCACCATCCCGAACTACGCGGACTTTGATTCCCTGCCACGGGGATACGTAGGAAGCCTCGTCAAGGCTCAAGCCCAACTTCACTGTCGCCCCCTGCGATGGTCCCATTTCACTCTCATCCGTCTCCGCTAGAAGTTAAACTCGCGGCATACCCTGTGTTGAACACGGGAAGCTGAGGAAAACCTCAGATACTTGTCTATGACATGTAATCCCCCACGCTCGATGTGGGATGCCTCGGGCTTCCACGCCCTCGAGAAGCCTTGTGGTCAAGGATAACAGACAGACATGCCAGGTACCCCAGCATCGAGACACTCTACTGATGCCTCAGCGTGACTACTCCCCTGACCGAAGGTTACTGCCCTGACTGGACCCTTTGGAATGTCCCGACAGAAGCAGCGTAATTAACCGACGCCCATGGAAACATGGCACTGGGAAGAGTTTCACGAACTACGTATTAAATCTATGAGGGAGACCCGGACTAGGTGACGAGTTCTGAGGAGGAATCCACGGAAGGAAGAACCGACATCCCATCATCCCGTTTCGATCAAGGAGCAGACGTACCTGAACAAGGAACGAATGCCGCCCGACTTTGGAAAGCGGGAATGCGGGGCAACAAAGCCGCGCGTCCCCCCCTCGCGGACGGATGCGTGCGCGCCCCGGCGAAAGCGTCGGAAACAACTATGATCCTTACACAGTCCAACATGACCTTAAACTACATTTTTCCCTACATCTGGGCTCCTTGGTCTGAGTTCTAAGACCTTAAAACAAAGATCCTTACACGGTCCAGCATGACCTTAAACTACATTTTTCCCTACATCTGGGCTCCTTGTTCCGAGTTCTAAGACCTTAAAACTAAGATCCTTACGCGGTCCAGCATGACCTTAAACTGTATTTCGTCCTACATGACGTTAAACTGTGTCTCTAGAACTACGTGTGTCTTGATTCCCATCTTTATGGGATACATAGGACCGCCTGAACACTTAGATTTCAGGTCCAGCCCCATCTCTTAGGAGATCCCACAATCTCCTGGTTGCCTCGGCCTTTTGGCCTGCCCTTCCCTCAGGAATCCGCCATCTTTTGGCCGCTCTCATATTGAGCCCCTCGACCCTTTCCAGTGGTCTTCTAATATGTTCGGAGTACTCTGGTCTTGGACCAGGAGTGTCAGATTCGACTTAGGTAAGTTTTTGTCCGCTTGTCAAGCTTCGTGTTTCCTTTCATTCGATCCCCACCATCTTTCAGACCGGGAGGGACCCCCAAGAATGGCCTAGATATAATGCATAAGGTCTCTCCTACCATAAAATTCCAACAACCCCGAGGGTTTCGGGTAACAAATTGATACAAATCCCGTGTTGCGAATGTGGTTAGCGGTTGATGCTCGTTTGTTTGCCCCTACCTCTAGGCTAACGCGACAAGATGCTGTGTTTTGAACATGGTTAGTAGTAATTCTCAGTCGTCACGCTGGCTTCTTTGGGCCCTGAATGTTGGTTGCATGATTCATATTATGTTCCGCCCCACCGTGTAAAGGTGGAATCTCGACACTCCTTGTACTAACCCTCAGTACACCCCCACACATCAGACGAACCAATCTGCGTAACGGTGTCTCTTGGGGATCCTGCAATCTGAGTGCTAGAGTATGTGCTTGGGTTTCTTCTTTACAGGTTGCATGCAGCTTGACCCTCATCCCCATGGGGAACGAGGATCCACCCAGACATTGCGTTCCGGGCCCAGCGTAGCTGAGAACTAGCATCTCCTGCCCCCCCTGATTGTTGAACCCTCGTAGGCCCCTTTGGCCTGAGGCTCCTCTCTCGGAATCGCGCGCGGTGATGGTATGGGATTACGACCTCACCCGCATCAGGTATGATTTATCGCATCGTGCGTGTTCCTCCAGGTGCAAGACATACGACCTTAAACTGTGCCGCCAGGTCCAAGACATACGACCTTAAACTGTGCTGCCTGGTCCAAGCCATACGACCTTAAACTGTGCTGCCTCTCAAGAACTACGTATATCTTGATTCTCATCCTTGTGAGATATGTAGGAGCGCCTGGGAACTTCCCCATAGACCCAGTCTAACTTTTCATGTTCGGTCTCTCGGCCTAAACGCGTCCCTAGGAGCTCATAGTAAGCAGGGCTTTTCCCCATTCACGTTGGGTTTTGCAACCGCTTTACCATGTGTCTCCCATTCCCCTTATCCTTTGGTCCAAGTTCTAAGACCTAAAACTAAGATCCTTTCCTTGGCTTTCCACGACTTGGTCTCTCTTGTGGGATTGTATGGTGTGGTTCGGTATTATGTCCTCATTCACGTCAGGTTACTCGCCGTACCATGCTAATCCCCAGATGAGATGTGTCCCCCGTCCCGCACGACGTTAAACTGTATTTCATCCTACATGATGTTAAACTATGCTTCTAGAACTACGTGTGGCTTGATTCTCATCCTAATGAGATACGTAGGAATTCCCGGACATTTCGTCTTGGGTCCAGCCCCAGGGATTACCAAATCCCGTCCCTCCTTATTGTCGCCCCCTCGGCCTGACTTATTGGGAAGTGGTGTAATCGTGACATATAACCCGAATAAGTTCGAGATTCCCCATAGTAATAATGGGAAGTGACAGTTCTCTCGCCAAAGAGGTCCTGTCTGAAAATCATGATGATCCATGATCAGGTTTGTACGTCCGCCTAATGCGCCTCCGCCATGGTGGCGCAATTTCTAGAGTGTTGGAATCTGTTCGAACAAACCACCGTTCCACTTTACACGCTTTGTGTGCCCCTTTATTCGGATCCTCATTCTCTTTCATGTTCGATGGGACCCCCTGACAGTATGGATGATAGACCTACGATCCGCCTACTGTCCTGGTCCAACGTTCTGGAGGACTGGTCATGTTTTACGGGACCCTCTAACAGTATGGATGATAGACTTTGGTCCGCCTGCTGCCACAATATGGATGATAGACCTTTTTTCCGCCTATTTTAGCAGTATGAATGATAGGCCTATAGTCCGCCTGCTGTCCTGGGCCAATGTTTCGGAAGACTGACTGGTGATATTTGAGTTAGGCCCCGTGTTGTGAATATGGTCAGTGATCAGCCCTCATTTATTGTCCCCATTCCAGGCCTACACGATATGGATGTTGTGTTTCCGCCATGGTTAACAGTTATCCTCCATTGTCGCGCCCCAGAGTTTTCCAAATTTGGGTAGCGTGATTCACCTTTCCTTCCCATCTCCCTATGTTCGGATGGATTTCAATGCCCCCGGAATTTCCCCACTCGTGTGTCAGAGCACATTGATAAAGTGATATATCAATCGGTCTGAGTTCTTCTCCTCAGAAATCCGGGCCCAATTTCGGATGCTTGAATCTTGGTTAATGCCCCACAGTTGGACGAAATGATAACATGAGTATCCTTTTCTTTCCGCATTGGGTGTGACCCACAAGAGCTTAGGGGTGAGTTGTTATTCATTTCAGAATTATGGTTTAGCATATTAAACCAAGGGTACAAATGAATTTATTTGTCCATGTATTGGATTGAGATGATGAGCAGTACAAGCAAGAAGTTCATGAGATGGCCAAAACAAAGCCCCTAAGGGTCGGCATTCTGGATCGATCTTTCCAACGCTGTTACCCTTTGGCTGATAGCCTCTAGGATTTCTTATCGCTCTTTGAAGACTCTCTCTTCATCAGCAGTCGCAGAGCGCAGCTCGCCGACTCTGGCCTATGACTGCGCCCGCTCGGTTTGAAGTACGACCATCTGCTGACTTGCCTCCGTCAGTTGCTCTTGGGCGTCAGCCAGCTGGGCCGTCAGCTATTCCATGAGTTCAGAGCACGTCGCAATGAAGTCCTCCTTATCTGCTGCCTACCCTTCGAGGTGCTAGAACTACCGCTTTACCCTCAGCAATGCTCGAGCGTTCTCTGATCTTTCCCGACATTGGGAAACGTCGGTGCGCCGGCTGCTCTCATATATCTTCTCGACCATGTAATCACGGACCGTCAGAAGAAGGCGCTGAGCGTCAGCCCCTCCAGTACACAGGAAGCATAGCCAGGTCTGGAGTGATCCCATCTGCCTGAGCCAATCCGACTGGGGATTCCTGAGAAAGCGCTGAATACACTTCCAACCTTTGCGCCATGTCATCCGGCTCTCCTCGGCTGCCTCTGAGTCTGAGTCATCTATCTCCTCAGGGTCAGCGGGTCGGTACGTAGGAAAGGCAGCTAACAGGTCGGCAGCAGGATCTACCTCAGGGATGTCTTCATGAGGAATAGGATCCTCGACGTTCGGGCAACCTTCCTCTCTCCCCCCAACAACGACGATGCCTCAGTCAGCCTCCGGCCTCACCTCAAGAATAGCGCCGCTGATGCCCGCTGCCCCCTGTTCACCAATTTCTGGGGCCGACTCAGTGTAGTAAGTGTGTTCTGGACGAGGTGGTATGTCCGCCACTGGTCCGCTCACGAACGGCCCGGGATCAGCAGCCTGACGAGCCTCAAATGATGAGATAACTGCGCAAGGAGTACCCTGATCGGTTAGGATATTTTGATAGAAAGCACCATTAGTGAAGTGTGATACTTACAGGAACACATAGCATCGACCTCCAGTGTTCCGACCGCTGTAGGAGCCACCATGATGGGAGACCCCTCTGCGCTTGTTAATTCAATGATGGGTGTCGGATCCCCATCCTGTCCCATCGGTTCCCTTCCTCCCTCCTCTAGTGGGGACACCTGACCAACACTTAGGCGCTCTTGAGTGAGGTAGAGAGATGGGTTGGAAATTGAAAAGGAGAATGGACGAAGAAGGGAAATGAATGAGGATAGAGACAAACCTCAAGTATCTCGGTTATGTCGAGATCAGAGCTGAAAATCTCTCCGATCTCTCAGACACTCCCTTAGTAGGTCGCCCCCTGCGACCCCTCACCATCGGGATCTCCTTCTTCTTCATCTTCTCCTTCGCCTTCGACTTCTCCGGTCTCCTCCTCCCCCTATGACTCCATGTCACTGTCGCCTTCTCCCGGTGTCATCACTTCCGGATCATGATCCTAGCCGAGCATCACTTTCGCTAGGAAAGGTGGCTCCGCACACCGACCCCTTTGGCACACGTATGTGTCAATGGCCATCAGATAAGCATGCCGCCGATGGAAGTTCACCAGGTGGGTAACTCGAACGAGCTCGACCTCTGGCAGCTGGATCCCGTTTTGCATTATCTTCTGCCAGACGGCTTCAACGCTCAGCGATTGCCGCAGGGTCATCCAGGCCGACCACAGTGCCGGGAAAATTGCATCTTGGTAAGGTTCGAGAATGTATCTTATCTACTTCTCGGGCAGCTCCCTAGCCGTGTCATGTGACCCCCCACAGGTAACGAGGTCGCGGCGGCACCGTGTGATGTCCCCGTTGCTGAAGTCCCGGCCTGCGTGGGCCTCGTTGCCTGACGCACCCCTGGTTACCCCCTTCCAGTAGTACCTTGCCTTCTCCCTCGTCACCCGGTTTCCACGCGGGTGGCCTCGAGTTGCTGGACTCGCTTGCGTAAAATCCCCTCAGGGTACACGATGGTCCAGTGCTCGGCATACTCGGTTGCTAGGCCAACGTCAATCCCGGTGGGAGGAAGAGTAATGATGTTGCCGGAGCTGAAAGTGGTAAACATCAACCACATCTAGCGCAGAACACATGGGTTCTTCTCCTTCCAGATAGTCGTGCATACCTTCTTCGACATTCGTTGGAGGAACCCGAATTTCCTAGTGAACCGGGATGGAACGTAAGGCTCGCAGATCACCTTCCCGTCGATCTGAGCCACGAGCACCTCGCCCCGAATGCTCTGGAAGTACTCCTGCTGCTCCAGTGAGCTTCGCCCATTGTCCACCATCTGGACGACCGGGGTGGGGAATGGGATGAAGTGGAAGTTGGTGTGGTTACCAATGCGGATTCTCACGCCCTCCCCATTGAGCGTCATCAGCGTCACCCCGACGATGTTCAGCAGGGACGGTCGCAGCCCATTGCCCGGAGGACGGATGACGTTTGGGAAAGTGTACTCACCGAGATGAGACGCCACCTAGCCATGGGAGATCTGGAATGGGCCACATACTCTCCGAGGCGACCCCCCTCGTGAGATGCATCCCAGGATGGCATAAAACTTGGCCAGAATGGGGGCCCGTGAGTTGAACAGTTTGTTGGCGGCCATGGTGCCCGCCATCACCAATGTTGCTGGACGGACGCCCATCCTCGCGTCCTGCACCGGCAGGAGCCACCCGCTCAGGAAGGCGGAAAGGAACCCGACGTACCAGACGTTTGGGTCCCGGGACTCAATGACGCGGTAACCCCATGATTGGTATTGCCCTGCCTCGAGGGTCCTCCATTATGACCCATCCCTACTCCTCTAAGCCGTGGTTGGGCACCGTTTACCCCGTCCCGAAATCTTGATTGCCGGATCCTTCTCGAGGAACTAGCTGAACCAACCCTTGTAGGCAATTTCCTTCAAGAAGTCCTTGACCCCCAGCCTCTCTTTGGCCAGTTCCAGCAGGTGCCACATCAGCATGGGAATCCGTGACCTGTCTTCCCAGGTGTTATTTGGAGGAACGAACTCATCATATTGGTATCCCTCCAGTGGGATACCTTTGATGCAGTGAACGTCCCAGAGACTGATGCCAACTTCCCCATGGTGGAGGTGGAATGTTTTGGTATCATAAGACCACCGGGTGAATAGCTCTGGCCTGAGCTCAGGTTGACGGTGGAAGTGGAACTGCGACGTCCATACCACCTCGAATAGGCCAATATGCCGCAGTTCATCCCCAAACTAGTCACAAGTATGGAGAACCCGGAATGCCCAGGCCCACCCGCTGGTAAAGTTGCCCTCGGACCGCAGGTCTCAATCCTTCAGCCAACCCTTCGTGTCATCTGTGATGCTCTGATAAAACGTGCTCGCGTAGAGGGCCGGAGAATTCTCTGCGACAGGCTCGTCCCCAGTAATGGTCCTGGTCCTTGGTTTCAGGACATATACGTCCATATGTCTGGTTTCTCTAGTAGGATGGACATTGTTGGTGATGTTGTAGAGAGGAAGCTCGTCCTCCCGAGTCACCCATGACCGCGGTGTGTCCACCTCGAAGCCCAGCAGGGGCACCTCCTCCAGGATGCCAAAGTTCTAGAGTGGGAGGTTGTCAGACAGGGGATACATCTTCTGAGCTGGAGTCAGCAGATTGAACAAGGTCAGGTTGTTGTAAATGATCACCTTGGCGCCATAAACCTCCTCGTATGCCACCATTTCGGTCCTACGAGCGGCGGCTTCCCCCTCATCAACTCGGTTTGCGACCATCTCGAATATTTCAAGAGTTTCACGAAATCAGGATATAGTGTGTGGAATCGGAGAGTGCTGCGCAAAATATGAAGTGGCGGCGTGAAATCCAAGAGTTGGGTGCGCAATCGGCATGCTAGGTGCAGAATATCCCAAGTAGGCGCGCAAGTATGGCCAAAATTTGGAAGGAATTACGCGATGCCAAAGCATTTTTACGTGCAACCGCGAGAGCAATTTCGCGCACGAGAGTTGTAAGCCTATCACGCGGAAAAGCTTGAGTACAGATTCAGGACCCAACACCCCTTTTTATAGGCAAATACTGGGTTCTGCGCCGCGCGGAAAGAGAATTCCAAGTGGATCCCTCATTTTGCGCGCCACATCGGTTTTTTGTGTGCTAAGTGCCCAGGAGAGGCCCTGATTCGGCGTTTCCCTCGGAATCCGACTGCTGCGACCTCTCGCCGATCCAATTCCGAGGGGGGCATTTGTAGACGCCGAACAAGTCCGTAACTCCTAGAGGAAGTTTTGAAATGACAAAGCGAAGTCATATTCGGAATCAGAGGCCCGGTCCGGAGGCCCGAGAAGTGGTGCGCGAAATAAAGGAGGACTTGTGTGAAATAATGTTGTGCGCGCGAAGCATCCCCAGGATACGCATAATCAAGCCAGTGGTGCGCGCAATTTTGCGCGCCCCGGTTCCGCGCGGTGAAGCTTTGCGTGCCGACGGTTCCCGATGCAGGAGATTTTGCGCGCCACATGAATTCCGTGCCGGACGATGCCTATAAATAGAAGGCAAACCCAAATGGTTTGGGGTTTTGGAATTCAGAACGGCTCCCGTGTGTGCAATTCAGACTCCCCCGTGTGCAAGATAACTTCCAGGTAATTCCTCTTTTCATGCAAACTTTCCCCGGGGTTCGCCTTTGCGCGCAACTCCACTGGCTTAAGTGAATTCGCCCGCTCCTTTGGGTTCTTTCCTTGCACGCAATCCTTGCCCCGTGCACAGAATCCCCTTCTGTGCACGAAATACTTATCATTTGCGCGCAATCACCTATCCGCGCAATCCTATGGTCCTATTGCGCACCATCCCTGTGTTTTGCGTGCAAACCTTCTCTTTTCGTGCAACACCGAGGAACCTTTACCTTGATGCCCCTTGGCTGCCTCTCCGTGCCGGCACCTGATGTCTTCCCTACCGGGCATGCGCGCCATGCGTTGTTTTCCCGTACGACCTTCCAGGCTCGTACGAAGTAACATCAAGGTCCCTTGGGTGGTGTTTCCCATTGCCTTATGCTTCTCCGCATAGGCACGCTAACGGCTATTTCTTCTTCGCGTAGCCACGCTAACGTGGACCCCTCAACGGTTCGCCCTGCGGCCCCCCTTCACTACGACCTTGCCGATTCCTTCCCTCCCATAAGGGGTAGAGGGAATTGGGAATGTAATCCCTAGGGGTGTGGAGCGAACCCACCTCGTCCAAGCTGCAAGACGTTAAACTGCTGAGCACCTCGTCCTTAACACATTACGTTAAACTGTGGTCCGACCCCGTGCTTCGCACGTAGGGTCCCCCCATCTCAGACATTATTCATGCCCACTCGTCTCCACAAGAATGGATTCTTCCTCACATGGAATGAGATCCTCCTTGTCGGAGTGGCGTTTGTCTGCGGGGGAAGGGCTGCCTCAGCGCTTAATCCCCTAGCCTCTCTTATTTAAGGTTGCACCCATGCACCTCCATACTTCTCCCCTGCCAAGGCCAGTGAAGTCCCTTTCCCACTGCGATTTTTCGCACCACAGGCCTCCAACCTGGATTAATCCCTGGCACCCAGGGCCGCTATCCACGCGTAAGACCCTGTTTCCTCTTTGGGCCGCTCAACGCGTAAGCCCCTTTCTGCTTCTCACGGACGCACCCTTTGCGACGTGATCGTCTGGTCCCTGCTGCCTCTTGTTTCTCACACCGAGCATGACTCACATGGGCTTAGAGCGCGCATCGACCATGAAATCCTCCTATGGGCCGCCTCAATGCGTAAGCCCCATCCCAGCGAACTATGTGGACTTTGATCCGTGCTAATGCATGGTACGTATGAAGCCTCCATGAGGTTCAATCCCACCACCCGGTCATTCTGACCTCCCCACGTCGGTTCCCCAACCACTATGGGCCGCCTCAGAGCGTAAGCCCCAAATGTCCTCTTTCCGTATGCCGTTAAACTGTATCCCGTCCCGCATGACGTTAAACTGTTTGCCCTGAACTACGTGGACTTTGATCCGTGCTAACGCATGGTACGTAGGAAGCCTCCACGAGGTTCAAGCCCATCTCTCAGTTGTTCCAACCCCTTCGTGTCAGTTCACCAGCACCATTATGGGCCGCCTCAGAGCGTAAGCCCCATGCCTCACACCCACGTCTCATCCTGACTTCCCCATCGAGCCCACGTGCCTTGGGAAGCTCATTCCCTCGCCCAAAGATCTTACTTCCTCCAGGCTCCAATCCATGCATTCATTCTCACGGGTCACCTCTTCAGGTTTCCCACCATATCACCGAACTACGCGGACTTTGATTCCCTGCCATGGGGATACATAGGAAGCCTCCATGTGGTTTAAGCCCGTCACTCCATCACCCATCCTAATGCTTACCCGGGCCACCACATCCCGATGAGATCATGCCACCTCATTCCACTCCATGGTATCCGGGAAGCTGCCCACGAGCTGGCCCCAACATCGGTGTTCCCCCTATGGGGTCCTTCAGTCCGATCCGTCTCCACAAGACGTTAAACTCGCGGCATACCCCGTGTTAAACATGGGAAGCTGAGGAAAACCTCATATGGTACACAAACCCTGCGTTCGATGTGGGATGCCTCGGGTTTCCGCGCCCTCAAGAAGCCCTGTGGTAAGGGACATAAGACAGACATGCTGATCCCCAGTGTCAAGACATGCTAACGACACCCCAACGTG
Source organism: Viscum album (assembly GCA_963277665.1). Lineage (NCBI taxonomy): Eukaryota > Viridiplantae > Streptophyta > Magnoliopsida > Santalales > Viscaceae > Viscum > Viscum album. The sequence continues at coordinate 1,106,847,068 of OY728137.1, forward strand.
ACCATTATCCTCACCGAATGTTGCTGCCCTGACAAGACCCCTTGGAGAGTCTCGACAGAAGCAGCGTAATTAACTGGCATCCATGCAGATATGGAGCCGGGAATGAGGTTCACGAACCCGTCTTAAATCTATGAGGGAGACCCTGACTAGGTGACGAGCTCCGAGGAGGAATCCACGGAAGGAAGAACCGACATCCCATCATCCCGATTTCGATCAAGGAGCAGACGTCCCAGAACAAGGAATGGATGCCGCCCGCCTTTGGAAAGCGGGAATGCGGGGCAACAAGCCGCACATCCTCCCATGCGTGACGGACACCCGCGCGCCCCCGGCGTAAAAGCGTCAGAAACATTACCATAAGTCTCAAATTCCTTCACACTCATTAAAAAATACTTTATAATAAATATAAGTTTATTATACATATATTTAATAAATAAACTTATTTATAAAATACCATATATTAGTTACTTATTTTCTTTTATTACCTGTTTATTAACAATTCCTCGTTAAGGTCACATTTTATGTAATAACCAATTTTGTTTTTCATATATGTTTAGATTTTTTATTTTTGGTCATCTTAATTTTATCATGGTTATATCACATAAATAATAATAGTCATGAAATAATTATCATATTTATGCATAAATTTTAATTTTGTGGCCAAACAGAAAAGTCCGTTTTGAGAAATTAAGTATGTTACGATCATTTAGATGGTAGACCATACATACGCATGAGTAACATTTCCATTTTTCAATGATCATTATGGGAAGGAGGTAAGTAATATATTATATTTAAATAATTATTATAATATAATAAATAAAATATTATTTCTTGAAATATACTTATAAATGTCTTTCATTTGGTGTGGTGATAAAAAAAGAGAGTCACATCCCTTTGTGAAGGCGATAGTCCACACATACACGGACAATGTTATCATATTTCAATGAGTGAAAAGGTATGAAATAAAAATGATATATTAAGTTTTATTTTTATATTTATGTAATTAATATTATAATTATTTCATTTATATTACATATTTTTATTAAAACCATCCTTAATAACTTCTATGTAAAGCGTGAACAAATCAGATCGCTTCGCGAGGCGGTAGTTTTCTGTACACACGAGCGACGTTATCGTATTACAAAAAAATGTAAAGCATAAAGGTATGTGTGATATAATAATTAAAGATGCATAATAACACAATAAATATCATATATAAATAATAAATCCATCATTATGTTCAGCTTTGAAAGGTGGTAATGAAAAAAATGAATGACATCGGTTCGCAAGGCAGTAGTCTGCCGTACACATGAACGATGATTTCATAACCCATTTGATAGAAGTGGAGATATTTGGAGGTAATTAAATTAACATATAATTATATAAGAATATTTAATATACTTTTGTTATTATATAATTATGGTATAATAATAATTTAAGGTTTTGAAGGAAGAAATAAAACAAAAATGCTTATTGATGAACGTTACCTCTTCGTCAGGTATCCTCCTTAGGTTTGCTCTAAAAGACTTATATAGTTGACTTTTTGTCCAAAATAAGGATTATAAGATTATAGGAAGAAATATTAGAAGTGATATGAGCAGTTTTTGGAAGAAACAAAAGGTTTTTATAGTGTGAATAATTAAGGGTAGGTGGTGTCCTTTTATAAATGGGGGAGAAGACACACTTGTTATTTTTGAAAATAATTGAGTGATCCCACATTTTTCATATGTAAAAAGGGTCCAAAATGGGACATTATAAAAACCTATAGGTTTAATGGTATAAATATTTCCATAAAATAGTTTTCAGATAATATTATAGTTCATTTTTACCCTTGTATTTTTAGTTTAACCCCTCAGTTAAACCCATTTTTACCTTAACCATGATAAATAATTTTTACTACATCCATTATTAATTTTGGTCAGAAATTAATTTGAAATTATTAGATACTATATATTATTATAATTAAAAATATGGAATTCATTTTTTAAAATTCCATTTGCAAAGTTGAAAAAATTTAAAGCGAGTTTTTAAAGAAAAAATGTTCAAAAGTTTACAAAATTTTATAAAAAACATCAATATGAAAATAGTTCCAATGAAATAAATTAGTTCAATTGATATAAAATTTAAATAATTTTACTTTAAATAAAAATCATAATATAATTTAACATTATAAATTATTTAAATAAAAAGGCATTTTTCAATTAAAATTCAGTATTTTTTTCATTTTTCATTGAGAAATGAAATATTTCAGAAAAAATCCAAAAAATTCACCCTATGATAATTTTGGTATTATGATTTAAAAAATGAAGTTTAATTTATAAAATTAATTTTATAAAATTGGGAAAAATTATTTTTTAATTATGTGTGTAAAGCATGACTAAACCGTCTTTTAGAAAATAATACCGTTTTTCAGAAAACATTTGTTTTTATTTTAAATGATTCTCATTTTTTTATAATAAGTAGATAAATATTAAGTTTATCTAAAATATATATTTCCAAAAGTTATTTAACCCTATTAATATCCATTATTCCAATAGCTAGGTGATGTATTAAATAATAATGTTAATAGTATATTGTTGTTCGGTAAAACTTGATCTTGCGTTTAATAAAAGCTATAGAGGAAACTAATTATTGCATGTAATACAAGATAACTAAGTATTTCATGTAATTTAATGTATTAAAGAAATTTAATTTATTTTAAAAAATAATTATTCATAAAAACTCAGGGTGTTACAAGCCCAAAAGTGAGGATTTACTTTGAGATCCAGGATATGTGATAAAAAAGGTCACAAACAAAAGTATTTTCCTATAATAATATAACAAAATTCAAACACTCCACATAGTTAATAAAATTTTATTGATTTTTTTTTGTAAATATTTTATACTATTTTAATTAAATTAAATTTTCATGGTATATTCTTATACTATAATTTCATCGACTATATAAATATACAAACCATATAAAATTGTTAAACTTCAATATAAATTTCCTAAGTTTTAAAATTTTAAACTAGAAAAAATATAAACACTTAATTAATAAATCTCAAAAATTTATGTAAATATCAAACATAAACATGAAGGCACTTCTGATTTCTTCTCAAAAGACACATGATTCCCTTAGATTATTGAAGGGATATCCTATTAGAAAACTCATGATCCATAAATGACATCATTTTAATCATGATGAACCTCCAGATACAATTTAGTATTATATACACTACTTGTGATCTTATGGAATGATCTTATGTTATTTCAAATGGAATTATCATGGTATTATTATAACACTGATTGAGTGGTGGAGTATTGAGACACACCAATTCTGTTTACCGAAGGGAGATATGACCATCATGTTAAAGGATGTGTCATTTATGTATAGAATCTCAATTCATGTATATGTAATTACTAGTATAATAGTGGGATAATTCTTTTCCATTGTGTATATTCTACTTGGAATATCTATTGTTGGGGTGAAACAAGTCATACCTGACAGTCAGTTACGTATGGGCTAGCTAGATGATCTCTTCACCTTTTTGGCCAATAATGTGGAGGATATCACTATTGTTAAACACACATGTGCCTAATATATATAGCCAATAGAAGACATGTTGTGTTTTGAGCTCTCCAAAACATTCATAAACTTTAATTACTAACCATTTTTGAGATGTGGAGTCTCAAGACACACCCATTCTATCTACCCAAGGTAGATATGACCATCATGTTAAAGGATGTGTCATTTATGTATGGCCTTTCAATTCGTGGATATATAATTATCAATGTAATAGTGGGAGAGTGGTTTTCCATTTTCCATATTCTACTTGGAATATATATTTTTGGAGTACAATAATTCATACCTGATATTTAGTTACGTATGGTATAGCTAAATGATCTCTTCACCTTTTTGGCCAATGATGTGGAGGACATCACTATTGTCAAACACACATGTGCATACACTCTATAACCATTGGGATACATGTTGTTTTTTGACCTCTAAAACACATTAATAAGATTTAATTACTTACCATTGTTGGAGGACCTAGATTTGACATCTTTATATAGTTGGTGTTTGTCTATATTGGCGCACACATACGGAGTCCCACAGAGAACATGTTTATCATAGCACACCCAAATTGGGGGTTGTGTTATACTATGAAAGATATCAATATAAGATTATTTTAATCACATTAAACATTGATTTAATGTTCCACTTACTTAATATCTATTACAGGATTGTCCATAAGGGAACTAGTGATGGGTTTGGGGAGACCATCAAATAACCATGATAATAGAATCAAACCCATGGAAATTCATGATCTATATTCAACCGAAGAAACATGATACATAAATGAATAACATAAAGATAGTTTACCGACTTACCCTAATAATCCATCTTTTAATCATTGACATGTGCTTTATGGAGATCACTCAAGCAGCAGTCATATGCACCCTACCTCTAAAGATGGTACACTGACTAGTGGATACCCAATTGTACTAGGAGGATTCCTAATAATTGAAGATGTGATAGCACATTCTACATGAGATGAATTATGACCAAGGATAAATATAGTATTAAATTAGTCTTATAATATTACACACACAACCAATATAGAGATAACATTCCTTTTATATGCACCCTAGATGCGCTTTATTTTATGAAGAGAGTTGGGGCGTGGCTACTATCTCATGGAGTTACTTCTCATTGGTGTTTGAAATTCACTAAAATCTTTAATAAATGTGTGAATCTATTAAAAATAAAAGGTAATTAGTGTGATATTACCTAGGGGGAGGGGGTGAATCAAGGTATACACTATTAATGACAATTAAAATTCTTATTCAGTCTCACTTTCCCTTTAAGGATTTTTTTTGGATCAGTCCAACACATCCTTATATTAATGATCCAAAATCATATTTATATTATTATTAATGTTTTTTATGTTTTCTTTCAAAATATATTTTTCTGGATAAAATTTTAAAATAACTAAGTATATATCTTATCTTGCCACTTTATCGTGTAATGGTTCGGTGACTATATCACCTTACTGCATGCACACAATCTACTTACTGTGAGTCAGATAAATGAAATATATCTAAGTCTTTACCTTACCAAAATAAGAAAATCACCTTACCACAAGAAGCAAAACACCTTATTGAAAAAATAAAATCATCTCACCACAAGAAGAAAATCACTTTACCGCAAGAAGAAAATAACCTTACTGCAAGAAGAAAATAACCTTACCATAAGAATTAAATCAACTTACAAAAAAAATGAAACTACCTAACTGCATGAATAAATAAAGTTACTATGCTAAGGTATGTGTAAATTTTCATAGTAATATACTGATAGTATGTTTCTAATGTAGTGACTTCCTAAAGAACAATCTTACTGCATAAAGTCATAAACTTACCATATGAAGAGTTAAGCTGAATGTATGTCTAGATGAGTTAACCACATGAGGTGATGAACTGACCACACCACCTTTCCACATTATCTGGCCATGGAAAGTTGACATGTGCTCAGATAAATGTACTTAAAGTGGAGACAACATACCATGTCTAACTTAGTAATGGAGCTTTTCAGGTCTCCAAAGGGTATTTTTTGATGCATTAATTGAATAATTAATGAATTTAATGAAGGGTTATTATCTCCAATGGATAATTATAACGAAGATATCTTTAAAGACATTCATTCAATCATGAAGCGATGATGATGATAAACTATTGAGAACATTGGATGTTACAAAAAGAACAAAAGTGTATTCCTATGAGAACGAATCCTACCACACTTTTTTTTCTTTGCTTTCTATGAATATTGTTTGATCTCCTTACAAAGAAAAACTCAAGGACCCAGAACAACTAAAGCATTATTGATCAAGCTGCATCATGAAATATATCCATCCATCTCTTTATATTTCCATTTTATGCTTTAATTTCAAGTAGTGCGTTGTTATACTATGTTTATCTGTACACACTATCTCTTGTTCTTAAACAAGAGTGTGATTGACACATTCTCTAAAAATATCTTAATTGTATTCCCAGGAATAACTATGGAAGAGGTCCTGAATAGCTTGGTATTGTTTTTCATTCCATATAGAACTGTGAAAGAGGATTTTTTCCTAGAAAAAATTGTTCATTATTGAGCGTAAAACCCAATCCAAGTTTTGGGTATATTTATTGTTATAAAAAACTACTTGTCAGTGCGTGATTAAAAAGTAGAGGGGACTAAGCCTCGACTTGAGACCAAACTTTTTTATATCCCACTATGTAATTTATTTTTTTTGTTTTTCTATTTCAAAGTTAAAACTACATCTAATTTGAATCCTATTACAAAACTATATTTTGATTGTTAGTCTTAATATGTGTTTATATAGAGTATTTTAGTAAGTAGTTTAATTTCAAAAGTTAAAGTGATTTAAAATATTATTTTAACTGAGTATTAATAAATCTTTGAGAAATTATTTAAAAGATCAAACTTAAATAATTATACTATTTTTATTAATTGTGAATTTTTATTTATTTAGGGGAATTTGTTTTAAATTGTTTTAAATAGAAATTTTTATTAGGTAATCAATTCAACCCACCCTTTTGAGTAACTCACTCACACTAACATTTGGTGTCAAATGTTCTTTTAAAAAAAATCTTTTTAACCATGATTTTTTTGTATTTTAAAGATCTTATTTTTTTTATTATTTCTGAATTTAATTATTTATGGATAATAATAGATAAGAAGGAACTAACACTAATAGGACTCTTTATTTTATTTTCACTAACTATTTTCAATAAAATACTAAGATGAAAATTCATTTAGAGAGTATGAGTTTTTATATTTGGATAGTCATTAAAGATAAATATAAGAAACCTCAAACTGATAGAGTTACTTGGAGTGATGTGACTAAAACTGCATATGACAATAAATATAAATCCATGAATTCTTTATACTATGATTTGGGTCAAGATGAACTTAATAGAATATCATCCCGTGCTATTGCCTTTGAAATTTGGGATAGATTAGCTATTTCTCATGAATGAACATCTAATGTTAAATAAATGAACTTAAAAACCAAAACTATTAAATATAATACATTTAAGATGAATCCTGATGATTATATATTTGATTTGTTTCTTAGTTTTAATGAGATAGTGAACAAGATGCATGCACTAGAAAAAAATCACCAACAAAGATCAATTTATGTGATTTCTCATATGCTTACCAGAAAGATGGAGAGGAACATTCATATCAATAAGATAATCATGAGACATTAGTACACTTCTAGTAAAGGAACTTATTGGAAAGTTAATATTGTATGAAGAATAAATTCAAGTTATCAAGAAGTGGATGAACCAAAATTAAAATATGTGTCCTTCAAAACTATTTCTTTAAACAAAAGGATAAGATCAATGCCGACATCTCAAGTGATGACGAGACTCCTGCTAATAGTGATGAATAAATAGAACAATTGGAAAAAAGATTCAAGAAATTCTAAAAAAGGAAGAAGTTATTCAGGAAATCCAATTATAAAAAAACATCATGATAGTAGAGGTAGTTGGAGAAAGAATGTAAAAAATATAATACTACAAATGAGATAGTCTACTATGAATGCAAGAGAAAAGGACATATCAAAGATGATTGTCCTAAGTTAAAATTTAAAAGAAATATTAGGATAATGATAAGAGGTATAAGAAAGATATGAAAGAAAACTGAAGTTCTTCAGAAGATAGCTCGAGTGAATCAGATGCAATAAAATATGAAAACCATGATAGAGACAATATGTGTTTTATGACAGACACATCTGAGGTACCAAGTATTTTTCCTGCATCACCTATTCATATTTCTAATACTTCAAGAGATTAAAATAATGAATAAAAAATGTATAATAAAGAAATTTTTGAATACTATAATACGTTTTAAGATACCTTTAATGAGATTAAAGATAAATATAAAATTTATAGAAGTAGCATGCTATGTCTGTACATTTTAAAATAGATCTTAATATAGAAAAGGATAAAAATGTTCAAATGTTAAAAGAAAATACCAAGATGAAATTATCCAATGAAAAATTAAATAAATATTTAGAAATATTTACAAATGGGAGAAATATATTGACCCATATTCTTAGAAAAAAACTAACCCTAAATATACTACTGGAATAGGCTATCATCCTGGCCAAAGAAAGATTGTTAAAAATAAATTTATTCCTTGAACCAGTTCTACAAAATCTATTAATAGTTTCTATTTTACTAGACTAAAAAATGTATTTTTTTTAAAAAGTATCAAATCCTATTATAGGAAACAATTTATATAGTTACAGGTTTTTATATATTTGACTACTAACATTACTATACCCAAGAAAATCTAGGTTTCAAATTCATTTTTTTCTTTAAAATTTATTTAGTAGGAAACCTGCTTGAAGATTTCCAATACACACTTATGTTATCTAGATAGTGGCTACTCTAGACACATGAACAGGGTAAATTCAAGTTTCAAGAACCTAATCAAAGTGGATGGTGGACATGAAACATTCATTAACAATGCTAAAGGAAAAATAATTGTACTTAGTCAAATAAGTAATTCTAATTCTATTTTAATTTCAATTTTTTTATTTGTAGATGGATTAAAGTATAATATGATTAGTATCTCATAGATATTTAATGATGGGTTTAATGTTAAATTTTAAAATAATTCATGAAGTGTTTTTTATTCTAAAAATTCATTAGTTTTACTACTTTAAGAAATTTTAATTTTTATGCTGTTAATTTATATTACTTATTTTATAATAAAAAAATCCGTTTAAGTGCATTTCACAAAGAGCCTTGGATTTGACATAGGATACTAGTCCATTGAAATATTAACTCACTTAGAAATATTATTTGAAAAGGGCTATTCAAGAAACTATCTAAACTAGAATTTTTAGGTTATAAAGTCTGTAACCCATGTAAAAAAGGGAAACAGTAAAAAATCTATTTTAAATCAATGAAATAAGTTTTAACTTCTTAATCCCTAGAATTGGTTCACATGGATTTTTTTGGAACTTCCTTATTTTCTATCTTTAATTGGAAGCACTATGTTTATGTTCTAATAGATGAATTTTCTAGATATACTTGGGTATTCTTTCTATCTCACAAAAGTGAAGATTTTTCTTATTTTTCTAAGTATTCTAAATCTATAGAAAATCTTAGTGGACTTAAAAATTAATACCTCAAGAAGTGATCGTGGACATGAGTTTGAAAATCCAGACTTTGAATCATTATACTCATATAATAGATATAATCATAACTTTTCTACTCCTAGGACCCCACAACTGAATGGTGTAGTAGAGAGGAGAAATAGAACCCTTCTACAAATTTCTTGGACCATGATAAATGATTATTGTAAAACCCAAGATTTTATGAGAAATATTTTGTTTTTATGTATAATGTTATATAAAGGAATATTTCACTACACACAAAACTATCTTGGATTGAATTATACGCAAGATAAACCTTCCTCGATAGCGTGTGTTGTATGCAATACCGAGTTTCACTAAACAACGATATGTTATTAAAATATTATATAAACTACCCATTACGAATAGTAATTCCCAATTTTTGAAATTTTATAAATTTTGTCTTTCAAAATGGACTTCATTTTTGGATTCGGAATATCGAAATTAGCCTAGGGTGAATTTTTGGTATTTTTCTGAAAACTTTCAATTTTTGATGAATAGTGAAAACACTGGGTTACTATTTAAAAACCGACTTTTTATTTAAAAAATTATTTATTTTATTTAAATTTATTTTAGGTAAAAATTGATACATAATACCTATATAAGTTCAATGTAATTCATTGGAGTCATTTTATAATAATTTTAGATATATAAAAATTTTATTGAACATTTCACCGTCTTTTACCTACCTCTTAGGAGCTTTTTGCAAATGTACATAAAACTTAATTTTATCGCTTCTGTGAGTTGAATTTCAAAAATCTGAGAGACACGGTTAATATCAAGGAGTAAAATTTGGTTCAATAAGATAAAAATAATTTTTGGTGAATAGTAACTTTTTACTTTTATTTACCACGGTTAAAAGTAAATAGGGAAATTAAGGGTAAAAATGGTATTATTACTACCCTAAAACATGTCCTAATTCTATTGGATAAGTTTAATTCGACCAAAAACAACCTTAGGAATAAAATATGACCATTAGGTCCACTTGGATTAGATTAGGACATTTATTATTATTTTATTTAAAGAAGTGTTAAAATAGTTAAAATCAAAGTTTATTAACTAAAAACATTTTTAATGTAGGATTATAAATAAGATAATTTAGACTATAAATATTAATTAGAAATATAAAAATATTTCCTACCTAATGGTATTTTATTTATAATTTTTAGACATTAAATAACTTAATTTATTTATGACACAATGATGATGCAGTAATTACCTTATTAATAAAATATTAACATAATTGATATTATAAATAAACAAATAAATGTAATTTGAGACTTTTTATTAATTAAAATAATTTTATAGGTTAATATGACATGTTAGTATTGATTTAATTAACTTTTTTCGAACTAATAATGCTGTTATTATTTTCACAAAAATCAATTACTAAATAGTGTCAAAATTGACATAAAATAGTTTTTAAAACAAATATTATATTATTAATTTTTATTTTATTCCTAAAAATATAAGGTTCAGCCAAATGACTTATATAATGTTATATATATTAATAATGAACAACTTGGGTTTAGTTTGGCTTGTTATAGTAAGTTTATTAACCATATAGTGTAAGAAAACAAGAAGACACGGTAAAAGTAAAATTATTTAACTTACAGTTAAATCTAAATGATAAGGTTAAAATAGTAATCTAAACTTATATAAAATCTATTGGTTGAGATGATTTCGGCCCATCCCCACCTTATCTTCTAAATAAATCAATTTGGAGCTATTAAAAAACAAATATGACTTTATAATAAAATAATATTTTAAGTTTTTCCTAAGGTGCCCCTCTCCTCCCTTATAAAAGGGAACCTCCTCCCTCTCCTCCTCACACCACTTTGATCCTTCAAGATCGTCCAACCCATACAAATTTCTTTTCTCCACTTCCCTAGAAACATACTAGAGGTCCTGTTCTTCTTCAAAGACCATCTTTAGTGCCCTAAGAGGAGGTTAAGAAGAGGCGCTTCAAAGAAGAGGTAATATCCGTTACTGATTGTTTCAAATTTATTTCTTCTTCTACTTCCTCTTATTTAGTTGTTTCATTATGAAGTAATAAAATCAGCATCACTCATATAATTATATGTTATTATAAATATTAAACAACCCTATTTCACCTTCTATCCATCCTACGGAAAATGAAATCACCGCGCATGCGTACTTACAGAATACCGTCTCCACGCCGTGGTGTAATCTGTTTTCCACCACCACCTTACTTGGATGGGTATAATGGGGTAAAAAATAACTATATATGATTATTTTAAAGTGATATTGATTCTGAAATAGTATACATACACTTCAATACAATTTCACGATCATGAGAACGATATCATCACTCGTGCGTACGTACGGCCTATCATCTCCACGATGTGATGTGACTCGTTCTACATGATCTTCATTGAATAATGATTATATAAATGAATTTAATGAATAAATATGATATATATTACACTAATACCATTCTGTAAATGATGTATTTATAACGTGAAAAGAAGAATGAGAATTTATTCGACAAAACATGCATAACAACATAAAGCAATGAACACCCGAATAACAAGTAGCAATGAAATATTACTAATAAGAAGATAAAAATATGACCATATATGATATCATAACAATGAATATGATTATGTAATAAGTCAATGACATTATTTAAATCATTATACAGGAGGTTCGGATACATACAAAGAAAATCGGACCTAAGGTAAGGGATAATTATTCCAATCTCATTCTTATCCAAGATTGTTTATTTATAAGTATTTACTGGGGTTATATTTATCATCTATGTCACTATTTTCTAAAAATGGTTTCATTTATGTTTAAAGTCCTTTTTACCCATTTTTTAATTTTACTACATGGTATGTAAAGAATCTTTCTTTTGTTTACCATACAAGGTACTTTTTGACTTTTCCAACAAAAGTACGAGAAGAATGTTTTTTAACTTATATGACATGAATAGATTTTTACAGTTTCATAACACCTTATTTTCATGAAGCTTACTCTACAATATTTCATGACTATTTTCAACAAAATCCTTTTTTTAAATTTGTATGGAATTTTATGAAAAGAAAATGATTTGGAAAAAGAAAGGATATTTTCCTCAAGAATTCATTTAAAGTGTTTTATCAAAACCATTTTCCATCTAAGATGACATTATTTCATATGTGTATGTTTCAAGTATAATGTATCTATGATTTACATGGTTTCACTTTTCTTATGATGAAATTATATCCATTTGTTTTATATGGATTATGTTATGATGTGATGATGTTTATGAAACCCATTTTATTCTTGGGTTATGATGAATGATTTATGTTTATGTTGTGGCACACTTAAGAATGAATTCATTATGAGATGGGTGGGACATATATCTCCCTCCAATTCATTGGGTAAAGATTTATATCTCATGAGATAGAAATGGATGGAACAGCAGGTTAATCTGGTTCAGTGATACAAGACTGAAACGAGGAGTGAACTTAGTTCAGAAATGGAATTTGTCCGCTAAGATAGTATTGGCAATGAGTCTTGACTACTAAGAAATGATTCTATATGATTATGTGTGTATGGACCAAAGTTTCATGTTTTATGTTATGATTATTGGGATTACATTTCACTACTATGATTTATCCCATGTTATGATATTATGATCTCTTTTGCAAGTTAAGATTTTCGAAATGCTATATTATTATGAATATGATATTTTTTTGTTTAACCTTACTGAGAATTTGAGCTCACCATTTTGTATGTTTTCTTTCCCTAGGTCAGGAAGAAGGTTATTAAGTAGGATATGCCAAAAGGGACTCTAGATATGATGAAATAAACAGGAGATAATGTAGATGCTTTATGAACAAGTTGTTTATGTTTACCAGTTTCTAAAGACACTATACTTATACAGTCCTACCATGGTTTTGTTATATGTTGTAATAAGCATACTTCAATTCTGAAGTAATAAAAATGTATGTAAAGTATGGGTCATTATAGTTGGTATCAGAGGAAAGGTATAGTCAACCTTTGGAAACTAGGATGTGAAAGCCTTAGTAAGAACCCTAAGGATATGTCTAAGCATAGGAAAAAATATTAGTGTTTTAGAAATGTCCATGAATAACCTATGATAAGACCTAAAGAGTGAAATTTTATTCTTGATTATGTAGTTTTACAATTATGATTAGTGTTTGTCACACTATGCTTATTGGTTTTAGTCAGTGGCTATAACCCAAAGGAACCGTGTTAATGCTGAATGCGATGGGAAATGCAATGATTGTCCCCCTGAGCAACCAAATGTTATGGGAGTTGGAATTCAAAATCTTGTAGCCATGATCACACAACTTTCTCAGGCTATGAATCATGATGGACTTCCAAATGAGCAAAGAAAGAAGCAACATTCTGTTGAATCCTTCATGAGGCATCGTCCACCTTCATTCATCGGGTCTTCTGATCCATTAGTGGCTGAATAATGGATCAGTACCACTGAAAAGATATTTTCAATTCTACAATGTTCTGAACATGATAAAGTCATCTTAGAAGTATATCGTTTGGAAGGTGAAGCTAATCAATGGTGGAATATTATTAAGAATACGAGGCAAAGGGATGAAATTGAGTCCATGGAATGAGACAATTTCAAGAACTTATTTTTCAATAAGTACTTCCCTCGTATTCTTCGAACAAATATGGAGAAAGAGTTTCTTAAACTAAAGCAAAAGTATGATGAATCTATTGGTACCTACGAAGAAAATTTTAAAAGACTTGCAAGGTATGCTTCTGGGATTATTATCCAACCTGAGAGTAAGATCGATCGATTCTTTAGTGGATTAAAACCAAGTCTTCGAAGGGCGTTATCCATAAGGGACTTCAATAGCTACGAGGAAATCGTTCGATGTTCTCTCAAGGTTGAGATGGATATTGGAGTAACCCATCCGTCATATGCGTTTGATAAGAAGAGGAAAATGGAATTCAAAGGAAAATCTAAAGACCACACTGAAAAGAAGATGCGTTTTCCCTTATGCTCAAAGTGTGGAAAGAAACATGGAGGGAATTTTTTAAAAGGGACAAGTAAATGTTTTAAGTGTGGAAAAGAAGGTCATTGGGCAGTTGAATGTTGAAATAATGGGAAGAATATGTCTAATTATGCGAACAAAGAAAGGGATACAAATAATTCACCTCCTACACTTCAATGTTTCAAGTGAAAGGAAATGGGGCATTATACCAATCAATTCCCTAATCCAAGGGTTTTTGATGATGATCGACATCAACAAACTCTTAAGGCCAAAGACAAAGGAAAGTCACATGCAATTTCTATCGGCAATGTGGAGTATGATAATGAAGTGGTGAAAGGTACACTTTCCATCCACTCTAAAGTAGCAATTGTTTTATTTAATTCTGGATCCACCCAATCTTTTATTTCTGAAGAATTTTCTAAGGGTATCACCATATTACCTCATCAGTTCGATATTGAGTTAGCTGTGACAACCCCTAAGGGCACAACAATTGCATCAAAAGTTTACAATTGTTCTTCGATTGAAGTTTGTGGGAAAGTGCTTCCTAAAAATATTGTGATCCTTCCTATAGTGGAATTTGATGTGATTCTTGTCATGGATTGGGTTTCTTTATATGGATCTCATATCAATTTCCAAAGAAGGGAAGTCACATTTCATATTCCAGATCAATCTATGATCGTCTATCGATGCAAGGATGAACATAACCTTACAGTGGAAATTTATTCCATCTTATGGGTCTTGATTCCACTAGATGAAGGTTATTTATCTCAAATGGTTGGTGAGAAACTCACGATTAAGAATATGCCCATTGTACGAAAGTTTGATGATGTCTTTCTGGAGGAATTTCCAGGTCTTCCCCCAAATCGTGATGTTGAGCTTTCAATTGAACTCATACCGGGTACTATGCCCATTTCAAAGACACCTTGTAGAATGGCCCCAATTGAGTTGCAGGAATTAAAGAAGAAACTCCAAGAGAATATTGATAAGGGATTCATACGCCCTAGTGAGTCACCTTGGGGAGTGCCTGTTCTGTTTGTTAAGAAGAAAGATGGATCAATGAGACTCTGCATTGATTATCGAGAACTTAACAAGATCACTATCAAGAACAAATATCCTCTCCCACACATTTATGACTTATTTGACCAACTATTCGGAGCTCAATAGATTTCCAAGATTGATCTTTGTTAAGGGTATCATCAATTAAGGGTAAAAAGGGAGGATATACCAAAGACGACTTTCCGTACAAGGTATTGACACTATGAATTTATAGTGATTCCATTTGGTCTTACTAATTCCCCTGCTATCTTCATGGATCTTATGAATAGAGTCTTTAGAGACTATCTTGATTATTTTTTGGTAGTATTTATAGACGATATTATTATCTATTCAAAGAGCAAGGAAGAACATGAAGATTACTTGAGAATTGTATTGAAGACCCTAAGAAAGGAAAAGTTGTATGCCAAATTTACCAAGTGTGAATTTTGGCTTCAAAAAGTTTCATTTTTGGGTCATAGAATCTCAAAATAGGGGATATCTATGGATCCAGCAAAAATAGAGGTTATTGAAAGATGGTCGAGATCAATGACAGTAACTAAGATCCAAAGTTTTCTTGGTCTGGCTGGATATTATCGACGTTTTGTGAAAGATTTGTCAAGGTTATCTAATCCACTCACCAGGTTGACTCTAAAAGGAGTTAAGTTCGTGTGGATGAAGGAGTGTGAAGAGAATTTAAAAGAGTTAAAATGAAGGTTATCTAGTGCACCTGTGCTCACACTGCCATGTAGTGGAGAAAGGTTTGTGATCAACAGTGATGCATCCAAGAAGGGACTGCGGTGTGTTCTCATGAAAAATGATATGGTGATAGCTTATGCCTCACAACAGTTGAAAATCCATGAGAAAAATTACCCAAATCATGATTTGAAGTTAGCCGCGGTAATCTTTGAATTAAAAATATGGAGGCATTATCTTTATGGTGAAAGGTGTGATATTTATACTAATCATAAAAGTTTAAAGTATATTTTCACACAAAAGGATCTAAATATGCGCCAAAGAAGATGGTTGAAGTTGATTAAGGACTATGACTGCTCAATTAATTATCACCCTGGGAAAGCAAACAAGGTGGCAGACGCCTTAAGTCGACAAGACCATACCAACTTATCCATGATGAGGATCACAAAAGATCCAATATTTATGGATTTACAAAGGATGGATCTTGTAATTATAATGGAAGGGGAAAAATGTTATCTTTCTCAAATGAATGTTCAACCATCTATACATGTGAAGATTAAAGAGGCATAAAAAAAGATGTAGAGTTACAAAAGAAGGTTAGAAATGTTCATGAATTCAACCTTTATTGTGATGGGATAATAAGGTTCAGGAATTGGGTTTGTGTTCCTCCCATCCCAGAATTAAAGAAGGAGCTACTGGATGCGGCTCATAGTTATTCATTATCTATTCATCCTGGAAGCACGAATATGTATAGGGACCTGAAAGAGTACTTCTGGTGGGATGGCATGAAAAGGGATGTTGCTGAATATGTCTCTCGATGCTTAGTTTGTTAGCAAGTTAAAGCTGAGAGACCGAAGTCTAAGTGGATGTTACAACCATTACCCATACCCGAATGGAAATGGGAAAACATCACTATGGACTTTGTCACTGGACTTTCTAAAACATCCAAAGGCAATAATGCTATCTGAGTTATAGTTGATCATCTTACGAAGTCTGGACACTACATTGCTATTAGATAAGATTTCTCTATGGATCAACTTTCTAGGATATATGTGAAGGAAGTGGTAAGATTGCATGGAGTACCACTTTCCATTATATCTGATCGGGATCCGAGGTTTACCTCAAAGTTCTGGAGAAGTCTTCATCATACTCTAGATACATAGTTGAGTTTCAGTACTGCTTATCATCCTCATACAAACGGTCAGTCTCAGAGAACAATTCAAACTCTAGAAGATATGTTAAGATCTTGATCTATGGATTTTAGATGTGGTTGGGATCAACACCTACCTTTGGTGGAATTTTCTTATAATAATAGCTTTCACTCCAGTATTCATATGGGTCCTTATGATTCTCTCTATAGAAAGAAATGCAGAACTCCAACTTGCTGGGATGAAGTTGGGGAAAGAAAGCTATTAGGACCTGATCTTGTTGATGAGATGGCAGAAAAGGTCAGATCTATTCAACAACACATAAGAGTAGCTCAGAGTCGACAAAAAATTTATGCCGATAACCGAAGAAAAGACATAGAGTTTGAAGTGGGTGATAAAGTGTTCCTATGAATATCTCCTTGGAAGAGAGTAATGAGATTTGGAAAGAAGGGAAAGCTGAGCCCTAGGTATATCGGTCCTTTTGAAATACTGGATCGTGTTTGGAAGGTAGCTTACTGATTGGCGCTTCCACCGAATCTCTCTCAAGTTCACGATGTGTTCTATGTATTTCTCCTGAGAAAGTACATACCCGATCCTTCACATGTACTAAGCTCAGAAGTTGTACCGTTGGAGCAAGATCATTCTTATGAAGAACAACCAATAGAGATTCTGGATCATAGCAAAAAAGTTCTTTGGAATAAGACCACTCGCTTGGTGAAAGTTTTATGGAGGAACCACCAATTAGAAGAAGCTACATGGGAACTTGAGGATATGATGAGGGAGAGGTATCCTCATCTATTTGTTTCAAATTGATGAATTTCGAGGGTGAAATTCATTTTAAGGGGGGTAGAATGTAACACACGAGATTTTATGATAAATATTTTGTTTTTATGTATAATATTATATAAAGGAATATTTCACTACACACAACACTGTCTTGGCTTGCATTATACGCAAGATCAACTTTCCTCGATAGTGTGTGTTGTACGCAATACCGAGTTTCACTAAACAACGATATGTTATTAAAATATTATATAAACTAGTCATTATGAATAGTAATACCCAATTTATGAAATTTTATAAATTTTATCTTTCAAAATGTACTTCATTTTTGGATTCGGAATATCAAAATTAGCCTAGGGTGAATTTTTGGTATTTTTCTGAAAACTTTTAATTTTTGATGAATAGTGAAAACACTGGGTTACTATTTAAAAACCGAATTTTTATTTAAATAATTATTTATTTTATTTAAATTTATTTTAGGAAAAATTTGACACATAATACCTATATAAGTTCAATGTAATTCATTGGAGTCATTTTATAATAATTTTAGATATAGAAAAATTTTATTGAACTTTTCACCGTCTTTTACCTACCTCCTAGGAGTTTTTTGAAAATTTACATAAAACTTAATTTTACCACTTATGTGAGTTGAATTTCGAAAATCCGAGAGGCATGGTTAATATCAAGGAGTAAAATGTCATTTAATAAGATAAAAATAATTTTTTGTGAATAGTAACTTTTTACTTTTATTTACCACAGTTAAAAGTAAATAGGGAAATTAAGGGTAAAAATGGTATTATTATTACCCTAACACATGTCCTAATTCTATTGGATAAGTTTAATTCGACCAAAAAAACCTTAGGAATAAAATATGACCATTTAGGTCCACTTGGATTAGATTAGGACATTTATTATTATTTTATTTAAAGAAGTGTTAAAATAGTTAAAATCAAAGTTTATTAACTAAAAACATTTTTAATATAGGGTTATACATAAGATAATTTCGGATATAAGAATTAATTATAAAGATAAATATATTTAATACATAATGGTATTTTATTTATAATTTTTAGACATTAAATAATTCAATTTATTTATGACACAATGATGATGCAGTAATTACCTTATTAATGAAATATTAACATAATTGATATTATAAATACCCAAATAAATGTAATTTGAGACTTTTTATGAATTAAACTAATTTTATAGGTTAATATTACATGTTATTATTTATTTAATTAACTTTTTTCGAACTAATAATTCTGTTATGATTTTCACAAAAATCAATTACCAAATAGTGTCAAAATTGACATAAAATAGTTTTTAAAACAAATATTATATTATTAATTGTTATTTTATTCTTAAAAATATAAGGTTAGGCCAAATGACTTATATAAGGTTATATATATTAATAATTAACAACTTGGGTTTCGTTTGGATTGTTATAGTAAGTTTATTAACCATATAGTGTAAGAAAACAAGAAGACATGGTAAAAGTAAAATTATTTAACTTACAGTTAAATCTAAATGATAAGGTTAAAATAGTAACTTAAACTTGTCTAAAATCTATTGGTTGAGATGATTTTGACCCATCCCCAACTTATCTTATAAATTAATCAATTTGGAGCTATTAAAAACCGAATATGACTTTATAATAAAATAATATTTTAAGTTTTTCCTAAGGTGCCCCTCTCCTCCCTTATAAAAGGGCACCTCCTCTCTCTCCTCCTCACACCACTTTGAGCCTTCAAGCTCAGCCAAACCCATCCAATTTCTCTTATAAACTTCCCTAAAAACATCCTAGAGGTCCTGGTCTTTATCCAATTCCATCTTTAGTGCCCTAAGAGGAGGTTAAAAAGAGGCGCTTCAAAGAAGAGGTAATGTCCGTTACCGATTGTTTCAAATTTATTTCTTCTTCTACTTCCTCATTTTTAGTTGTTTCATTATGAAGTAATAAAATCAGTATCACTCATATACTGATATTTTATTATAAATACTAAACAAACCTATTTCACCTTTTATCCATCCTACGGAAAACGAAATCACCACGCGTGCGTATGTACAGAATACCGTCTCCACGCCGTGGCGTAATCTGTTTTCCACCACCACCTTACTTGGATGGTTATAATGGTGTAAAGAATAACTATATATGATTATTGTAAAGTGATATTGATTCTGAAATAGTATACATACACTTTAATACAATTCCACAATCATGGGAACGATATCATCGCTCGTGCGTACGTACGGCCTACCGTCTCCACGATGTGATGCGACTCATTCTACATGATATTCATTGAATAATGATTATATAAATGAATTGAATGAATAAATATGATATATATTACACTAATACCATTGTTTAAATTAGGTATTTATAACCTAAAATGAAGAATAAGAATTTATTCAACAAAACATGCATAAGAACATAAAGAAATGAACACCCGAATAACAAGTAACAATGAAATATTACTAATAAGAAGATAAAAATATAACCATATATGATATCATAAAAATGAGTATGATTCTGTAATAAGTCAATGAAATTATTTAAATCATTATACAGGAGGTTCGGATATGTACAAAGCAAATCGGACCTAAGGTAAGAGATAATTATTCCAATCTCATTCTTATCCGAGATTGTTTATTCGTAAGTATTTACTGGGGTTATATTTATCATCCATGTCCCTATTTTCTAAAAATGGTTTCATGTATGTTTAAAGTCATTTTTACCCATTTTTGACTTTTACTACATGGTATGTAAGGAATATTTATTTTGTTTACCATATGAGGTACTTTTTTACTTTTCTGACAAAAGTACGAGAAGAATATTCTTTTAACTTATACGGCATGAATAGATTTTTACAGTTTCATAACACCTTATTTTCATGAAGCTTACTCTACAAGATTTCATGACTATTTTCAAAAAAATACATTTTTTTTAAATTTTCATGGAATTTTGTGAAAAGAAAATGATTTTTAAAAAGAAATCATATTTTCCTCAAGAATTAATTTCAAGTGTTTTATCAAAACCATTTTCCATCTAAGATGACATTATTTCATATGTGTATGTTTCAAGTATAATGTCTCTATGATTTACATGGTTTCAATTTTATTATGATGAAATGATATCCATTTATTTTATATGGATTATGTTATGATAAGATGATGTTTATGAAACCCATTTTATTCTTGGGTTATGATGAATGATTTATGTTTATGTTGTGGCACAATTGACAAAAAGTTTCATGTTTCATGTTATAATTATTTGGATTAAATTTCACTACTATGATTTATCCCATGTTATGATATTGTGATCTCTTTTGCAGGTTAAGATTTTCAAAATGCTATGTTCTTATGAATATGATATTTCCTTTGTTTACCCTTACTAAGAATTTGAGCTCACCGTTTTGTATGTTTTCTTTCCCCAGGTCAGAAAGAAGGTTATTAAGTAGGATATTCCAAAAGAGACTCTAGATATGATGAAATAAATGGGAGAAAATGTAGATGATATATGAACCAGTTGTTTATGTTTCCCATTTTCTAAAGACACTATACCTATACGGTCCTACCATGGTTTTGTTATATGTTGTAATAAGTATACTTCAATTCTGAAGTAATAACAATGTATGTGAAGTATGGGTCATTATAATTGTGATTTACCTATATATTTTTGGGCTAAAGTTTTGAATACATATTGTTACATAATTAATTGATTCTTAATCAGAACACTCTTAAAAATAACTCCTTATTAATTTTGGAATGGAATAAAACCAAAGGTAAATTAATTTATAGTTTTTGGTTGTAAATTCATTATTCTCAATACTAAGTATAATATTAAAAAAAATATTCCAAGAGTGATGAAGGAATTTTCCTTGGGTATTGTACCACTAGTAAATCATATAATGTGTTTAATAAAAATAAAATATTACGGACAAATCTATACATGTAAAATTTGATAAAATAGATCCACATGAGCCTAAGAACCCTTTAGAAAACCTTGGAGATGATCTGTCTGATCTGATTATAAATGCTAAACCTTATGACAGTTTTGTGAAATAAGAAGAAAAATCTTCTAGTTTTGATGATCAAAACAAGCATGAACCTGTAGAGGATGATGGGATTTTCAAACATTATTTTCTTAGAACTGTTATGAATCACAAATATCATTCCTTAGATACTGTAGTTAGAGACCTAAATTAAGAAACATAGACAACAAATTCTCTCAAAAATTAGGTTGAAAATCAAGAATTATTTTCACAAATTAAACCAAAGAACATTTATGATATAATTAATGATGAATTATGGGTAATGTAAATTCAAGAAGAACTTAATAAATTTGTAAGAAACATATTCTGGGAACTAATGGATAGACCTAAAAACTACCCAACTATTGGAACTAAATGGGTTTTTATAAAAAAGGTTGATGAGTCAGTAAATATAGTTGAAACAATTCTAGATTGGTTTCATAAGGATATAGTCTAGAAGAAGGTATTGAAATTGAGGAAACCTTTTTACTAGTAGCTATACTTTAAGCCATTAAAATACTTGTTGCCTATGAAACACATTTGGATTTCAAACTATATAAAATGGATTTCAAGAGTGTATTATTAAATGGTTATATTTTTGAATATGTTTTTTTGGAAAAAGCTCCTATATTTCAAATTTTTAATGTTCTAAATCATGTTTTTAAATAAACTAAATCTTTATATGGTTTAAAACAATCACCTAGAGCTTGGTATGATGGAATAATCTTTATTATGATTTCTAAAGGTTTTTCTAAATTTATAACTGATACTAATTTATTTATAAAAATAATTTCAAAGGATGTTTTAGTTGTGAAAATTTAAGTTGATAATATTATTTTTGGATCTTCAAGAAATTATTGGTGTACTGCATTTTTAAAAATTATGCAGAGTGAATTCTAAATGAGTTTAATGGGTGAGTTAAAATTATTTCTTGGTTTTTAAAATTTTTAAAACAAATATGGGATTATTTTGAATTAAAGTAAGTACACCCAATAACTTTTAATTTTTTTTGGCATGGATAAAACTAAATTTAGTGATAATCCCATGAGTACAACCTGTAAGATGTATCTTGATGAAACTAGAAAATCAATGGTTCAAAGCAAATACAGATGAATGATTGGAATATTACTATAATCAACTTCTAGCTAACCAAATATTATGTTTAGTGTGTGTTTGTCTGATAATTTTAAAGAAAACCCAAAGGAATAACATCTATTATCCCTGAAAATAATTTTCTAACACCTTAAGAATACAACCAACTTAGGATTATTTTACTTAAGTGGGAAAGAGTTTGATTTTGTTAGTTATTTAGAAGAAGATTTTAGTGGTTATAAGTTTGAGAGAAAAAATACTTCTAGAACATTTCAATTTTTGGGAAAGTATATAGTATCATGGTGTAGTAAGAAGCAAAACTCTATGGAATTATCCACTACTGAAGTTGAACATAGCTATAGATAGTTACTGTGCATATATTCTATGGATGAAACACAGATTTCTAGACTAATATATATCAATTCATACATGTCCCTATAAATTGTGATAATACAAGTGTGATAAATATTTCTAATAATACTATATATCATTATATAAAAAATTATGTTGATATATGACATAAATTTCTAAGATATCATTACCAAAAAGGTGATATAACTATTTACTTCATAAGTATTAAACATCAACTTAAGTTGACTTCTAAAACATTGTTTGATGGAAATTTTACATGTGGTAGATGGTTTGAATTTTTCTAGTAATCCATATCCTTTTGCTCCTACACCTTTTATTCCATCATCCTCATATGTCACTAAGGATTACTTGGTTGAGTTAAAACAAGACATGTTGAGGATTATCCAACTTATTTTTAATAAATTTTAGGTATCTCTAAATTATGTGAGATAAGAGGATCTTTTTGAAGCTGTTACCAGGTTCATAAATCATATGTATCTCAGATTTAATTTTAGAATATAAACGATAAAAAAATGTGATAATAATTATAAGAGATCATATTATTTCTCTTAAAGATGATCTATCATATATGATGATTTAGTTAGACAATATATCCAGGAATGTAGTGTTTCGGCCTGCTCCTGTCTCTTCTTCTCCTCTAGTTGATGAAGAAAAAATCATAAATTCCATTTGAGATGAGCTTCAAGATTTGTATAGAGAATTCAAAAAGACTCTTGAAACTGTGTATGATGGCTTTCTGACACATGATGCTAAGAACCTCACTTTGGTTCAGGAGGATTTCAAACAGGTTGGTTAGTATATAGAGACAACCAAAATTGAAATTGATTATTATCTAAGAATAATATTTACAAATTCAGACTTGAAAGGGATTTTTATAAATCTTCCTTTGAATTTGAATAGTCCCCCTTTGAATAAAGATTTTAAGTCTCAAGTTAATAAGCTTAAATCTTTGAAACATGTTTCAGAATACTTCATAGAGAATCATAACGATTTCTTTTAATCTTTGGAGCATGGTTCTTGAGCTATTAGTGAGTTTACCTGGTTGATGAAACCCTACATTTATACTTTTAACACTGCTGTCTTAGCTCCCTCAACCATTTCTATGTATCAAACTACAACCACCTATAAAATAAATTCTTTTTTCCTCAGTCATGCCCAAGAATTTCAGCAGCTTAGACCATTTTCTTGGTGTAGTTATTAGAGAACCTACCTCTACTTATGCACCTACCTATAATTCCAAAGTAAAGGATCCTATTCTTCCTATAGAGATGAGAGATAAACCACAATCGAATTTTGATTAGGATTTATGATAGGGATATTTTGTTCTTTGATTTTACTTCTATATTGTAATATCAATTGCTATATTAATGACATTTTCTCTCTATTTCTCTTATTTATTCTGTATTTATTTTTGATAATCCCAAAAGGGGGAGAATTATACTAAATTAAAATTAATTAAATAAATAATGTGAAAAATCAAATAATTATGTACTATGATAGACAATTAATATTTTATGAATGTGGAAATTATCTGCATAGTTTCATAAAATCATTTAAATCCTTTTGAAATATTCAATTGATGCATTCAATTCATCTCAATTTACATGTCATAATTTATGATCATCAAAAAGGGGATATTGTTGGATTAGACCTGTAAATACTTATTTTAATGATCCAAAATCACGTTTATCTTATTATTAATGGTTTTTATGTTTTCATTTAGAAGATAGTTTATTGGATAAAATTGAAAAAATGGATAATTATATAGCTTACTTTGACTCTTTACCAGGTTAAGGTCTGGTGAACGTATCACCAACTGCATGCACAAAAATTACTTACCATGAGAGAGATGAAAGAAATATATCTAGGCTTTGAACTTATCACAAGAATCAAATCACCTTACCACAAGAAGAAAATCACCTAACTGTAAGAATAAAATCACCTTACCACAAGAATAAAATAACCTTATCCCAAGAAGAAAATCACCTTACTCTAAGAAGTAAATCAGCTTACCATAAAAAGGAAACCACCTGACCACATGAATAAATAAAGTTACCAATCTAAGGTATGCACAAATTTTTATATTAATATATTAATAGCATGTTTCTAATGCAGTGACCGCACAAAGACCAAGATTACCACATAAAGTCATCAGATGATTTCATGAAGAGTTGAGATGATCACATATCTATATGAGATGACCACATGAGTTGATGAACTAATCGTACAACCTTGACACATCAACTAACTATGATAAGTTTCCATGTTCTCAACTGACTACACTTTAAGTGGAGATAACTTACTGTGTCTAACTTAGCAGTGGATATTTTCAAATATCCAATGACTAGTTTTTGATGCATTAATTGAAGCGTTGGTGCATTTAATGAAGGATGATTATTCTCCAATGGATAATTTTTATTAATATCTCTTTAAAAATATTCATTATATCATGAATAAATGATGATGACGTGCTACTGAGAACATTGGATGTTACAAAAATAATAACAATGGTGTTATTCAAGAACGCCTCATACGACACTTTCTTTTTCTTGAATTTCCAAGAATATTGTTTGATCTACTTATAAATACAAGCTCAAGTGATCAGAACAACTAAAGTATCACCAATTAAGCTACATTACACTTTCTATCCATCTATATCTTTCTAATTCCATTCCATGATTTACTTTTGAGTAGTGTGTTGTTATAACCTATTTATCTACACACACTGTCTCCTATTCTCAAGCTAGAGTGTGCTTGACACATTATCTCAAACTATATTAATTATATTCCCATGAATAAATGTTAAAGAGGTACTATATGGCCTGATATTGTTTTTCATCCCACATAGAACCATGTAAGGGGATTTTTACTTGGTCAACCTTGTGTGCTGTTGAGTGAAAAACTTGATCCAGGTTGTGGATCTATTTATTATTATAATAAACTTATTGGTAGGAGTTAATTTCCAAGTGGAGGGGATTAAGTCTTAACTTGAGACTAAACCCCTTATTTATATTCCATTGTGTGTTTTATTGGTTTTTTTTTCTATTTCAATGTTAATACTATATATGCTCTGAAACCTATAACAAAACTATACTTTGATAGTTAGTATTAATCTATGTTTATATAGAGTATTTGATTAGGTAGTTTAATTTCAAAATTTAAAGTGATTTCAAATATTATTTTAAGTGATAATTAATAAATATTTGAGAAATTATTTTAAAGATCACACTTATATAATTCTACTATTTTGATTAGCAAGGATTTTTTATTTATTTAGGGGAATTAGTTTTAAATTGTTTTAAATAGAAATTTTTACCAGGCACTCAATTCACCCCCTCTTGAGTTACTCACTCTGACCAACAATCTTGATCTCTCAACCTTGAGGGTTATTTATTATTCTCTTAAATTGAATATTCTTCATATTTCTTGATTTTTTTTGGTGTGGATGCATAATGTAAATATGGTCAGGAGCATTTACTTGGTTCACCCTCACTATGCTATATCCAAGTAGTTGAATCAAAACTATGCAATGCACCAAAATAACTATGAAGATCATTTCTTACCAAGGTTTGGGATATGTCACTCATATGATTAGTCTTACTACTTTACAAGGTTTTAGAACACCTCAATACTTAACAAGGGTCACTCCATTGAATTTTCCTTCATTGGATCACTACTAGTGGAAAGGATTAACTTTAAATAGTTTATGAACAAGTGTATCCCTTCTCTAACATCACTTTCATGGAATTCATCTTCATGTATGATTGGATACTATATTTAATTTCCTTTATCTACTCCATCAAAAACTATGAAAAAAACATTAGCAACACTTCTACTTTAATTTCCAAATTTAGTCAGGAATAACTTCAATTTGTTTTAGGCACAAAAAACACCTTATTAAACTTTGGAAAGATCTTAAAAAATTCCAATTCTTCAAAATTTAATCCCCTTATTTGGAAAAAAACTCCTTCTCTTTTGAAATTTGGATCTACAATGATATCCCTATTCAGATATCTTTCTCTAGAACCGCTACATGAAATTTTATAGATAATTAATCTCTTTAATTTTGATCTAATGGTTTCAATTTAAAATCCTATTTCCTAGGATAATGAAAAATTTACCATGTAATTAATGGTATCATAATGTGCCTTTGAATATTATTTGGACGCACTGGAGTCAAGGAAAAACCCACTTTCTTCATTTCATGGAAAAACTGCTAGCTGACTGAAAACTTCCTGGCTGTGGCACGATCTTAAGTACTACGATGGAACACCTCCCATTTTTCAATTTTTGTGGTGTGGCTAGTTCTGCCACAGTGAATTATTCACTATGGTGTATTCTAGAGTACTATGATGTGTTCCTATGTTGTTGACTAGATAGATAAAACTTAGCAATTAACTCCTCCATTGCTCCTGCATGCTCCTCAATATGATTCCATTTAACCAATTATCACATTGAACTGGCTACGATGTGGATATATCACCACAATATGGTCTCCTGTGGGAATATAGACCTCTAAATTATATACTTATATAGAATTCATAGATTACACAATTCAAGGTGTAGTTGGAATATGGAATTCTTCTCCTCTATAGGGGATATGATATAACATTCTCTATTATGGAATGGGCACCTTGAAATATCTAGTGGCATGGAAATACACTAAAAATACCCCTATTCCATAACTATTTTTCTATGGAATGGAAATATTGAAATACCCTTATATGAGATGAGAGTTGGTGGATTACCTTTACGCGAGGTCTAGTTTACTTTTACTTATGGAGGGCTTGAGACGTGTACCCTTACATATTGGTTAATCTATTCCTATACACAGATTTCTATACCATGGTATACCTGGATACGATGTATCCTAAGAACTATACATCACACATAAGAAAATACTTTATATTTACCATGAAATATAAGTCTCTTCATTTCCTACATTCTCTAAATGTAATTAATGAGATCAATTCCCATCCTCCTTCACACTTCCATCCTGTGGTACAGACCACTACTCCATGATGCTTCCACATGACGCATACCACTAATTCCATGCACACTCATTCCCACATGTGTGCTCACTTACTCCATAGTATTTCCATAGATGGTCGATCTTTCTGGTTCCCGTGAGTGGTCGAGCTTTCCCTAATACATACAAGGTCAAGATAGCTTGACTAGGAAACCAAGGTTTTCTTTCTTTTTGCATCCTTCATCATTCATTTTAGTGAATCTATAAACATTGCAGTGAATTTATGGTGACTATGGCGTGAATTGTCTTTGTAATTTTACTTCAACATATCCTCTATGGTGTAACATGATTCACTATAACACAATATTCTCAACTTCAAAATATTCTACAGTGTAGAATAAAATCTAAAATGTAGCTGGATAAACTCCCTTCTCAGCATGCCTACCACAACCACCAATACAGAGTGGTATTTCCCATTTTAGATAGCTTACAATATTTTTCAATACACTCTAAGTAATCCACTTTTGGAATTTATCTTTACATCTCCTCTTGGAAAATAATAACTTTGTAGAAACTTACTTGAAACTTTATGTCAACAACATACCTTGGACATTACTTTGGAATCTATCAATCACTTTAGTCATCTTCAACGTGAGTTTTCAACAATAATATTATCAACAAATCTAACTTTATTCATTGATATTACAACAAAAATATTATTCATAAACCTTGACCATCTCATTTTCAAAAAAACTTGACCATATTATTTTCAACAACCTTGAACAACCTTATTTCTAAAAAATAAAACATCAATCCTTTGGGACAGGTAACAATATCCCCCTTTGGATTTTGTTGACAAAACACAACATAATTTTTCTCCCCCTTATTCAATGTGTTATCCCAGATAATGGATAACTGAACACTCAAAAGGTGGTGAGTTGAGTTTCAAAAATTTTATTTATATAAAACATCCTTCTTCAGGTATGATCACTCAAATCCTTTTTACTTAACAAAAATATGCAGTGGAAATGAAAAAATAAAGGAAATAGATTTTAAATAAAGATATTTATAGTGGTTCAAGGAATAAAAACCCCTTAGTCCACTCCACCAACACTCTACTCCACGAGTTTGGGGATTTTCACTACAACAACATTTTTACTGGGGGTTCCCAACCGAGTAAAAGAAGATTTCACTTAATACAAAGGTCCAAGAGCTTTCAAGAAAGTTATTCCTTTACAAAACTACCCCCTAGTATCAATACACACTCTTAAATTTTTTTTAAATGAAAATAAAATGAATAAAATTTTGAAGATACGATTGTATCATATAGTTGTATGTAGAAACGAATAGTAGTAAAAAATTCTTCCTAAGAATATGATAGTCTTCAATGTATAGCTCGAGATTATCTTAAGTGAAACTAATAGAAAATAGTAATCACAACATGATTGTTTGATATTTTCTATATACATGAATTTATAAAGACGATTGTTCTAGTCATTCTTCACACTTTTCTATATCATGTTCATTATCCTCTTTTTTCAGAAACTTACTCTTCCTTCTTATGTATCATTTTTAACTTATTCTTAAGATAATCCTAGATGTCAAACAATACACCATTGTGATCTTGATAAGGAAATATATAATGGGCATGCATCCATTCCTTCTAAATATAGAAATTACTTTTTCGATAGAGATGTTAGATATTTTCTCATTCTTCTGATTTTTCCATTCATAGAAAGGCCTATATAGAGTGATCTTTCCTTAAACGTATAATCACTTTTATAATGTAATCTAAAATCATTAAATGACTTATCGAGATATTAAAAAGTAATCATGAAATACTGTATAACATCTACATCTTTTTAAAATATTCAACCTAAAGTACTATTTATTGTAAGATGACTTTCTGAGATACTTCATAAGATAAAAAAAGTCTCTGAATTAAACTGTGTGTAAGATAATTCTCCAACGTATGATAAAAATGTTACTGTGATGTAAAACTTAGCTTCTTTAAATTCTTCTGGATTTCAAAATATAATATTTTATGAATATCATTTTTATAAGATAATATATTCTCATATTCTCAATATGACTAAATTATATGATTTGATCATTAAGTAGATCAATTATTCTCTTTATAAGATAGTCTTACATAGCTATAACAACTTCCAACAATTTTTGATTCGGAGTAGATAGAATATATTCTTCAATTATCATAGGATAAAACATTTTGGCATAGAATAAACAATTTATTCAACTTAAGATAAACACTTAGATAAATAGTGTAAGATAAATTATTTTGATAAATAAAATATGAAAAAATTAAGATAAACTTTTTAAAATAAAACTATGTATTTTTTTTGAATCATCAAAACACATAAAAAATGAGATTTTTTGGAACAATATAGTCTGTCCAAAAATCTCCTCCATTTTTATGATAAAAAAAGCCATGAGATAGAAAACAAAAATTTCCTAAAAATAACTTTTATCTTTCAAAAATTTTCATGTAAGACAAAACTTTTTGAAATATAGGAACTTCCTTTTCTTCTTCCAGTTAAAGAATATTTTCCTTTAAAAATAATTTTCTTCTTCCAAGAAAAAAATTAACACATTAAATTCTTCACTAAATTTATGTATTCTATTTTTCTCATCTCCCTTTTTAAAATAAGGAAGGTGAAATTTTCATAGTCTTAAAAGAATTAAAAATTATAACATTTTAAAATTTTGTATTATCCTTTCTTCTCCCCCGTTTTTTGATATAAAAAGTATGTAGAGTAAGGAATACAATCAATATTGTTAATGAACATAATTAAATAGTTAATTATACTAATTGATAATTTTTTTTGGTACTAAGTAGTTTCAATAAGGGATAATTAATAAAATAAGTAAAAATATAACATAAAAGTTAAAAATATACAAATACATATGTATCAGAGGGATAAATAGTTAAAACAGTATAGAGTATAAATATGGAAAAATCATAAAAAAAGAATATTGATTAACTACTAAATAGAAATAAGGATATGAAAAATAAACATCCTAAAAATAACATTAAAGGAATTCAGGTATTGAAATTTTATCATAAAATAGATTCAAATATTTCAAAGACTCCATAAACTAGGCACAAATCAATTGTTTTTAAAAAATCCATTAAACAAGGAATAATTCAATTTTTTTTAAAATTCCCAACCACTAGGAAATCAACCATGAAAAATAAAGAGTAGGTGTATCAACTGCTAAAGTTGAAATGATCTTTAGGAGGTTGTTTATTGAATGATAATGGTTTTCTATAGGGTAAAGATGACTTTTTAAGAGGGGAGTTAGCAGTTTCGCAAACATCATCACTCAATGTTAATAGAAATGATCCAAGAGCCACCCAATATCTTTGAGATATCATTACTGGTGTGGATTTAATGTTGATATCTACTTGTTGATATCTTACCAAATCAAATTTATATTCAGGTACAAAGGGTATTTTTGAAGGTAATTCAGTTAAAGGTAAAGAAATTTGTTGTTCAACCCTAAAATTTTCCCTAAGATACTCATTTTCTGGTAAAAAAATATATCTTAATCTCTATGTGGTAGAGACATAATGATCAATGAGGTCCTAGCAGAAATATGCCACACATCTGAAATAGAGCATCAACATGGGTATCTATACTTTTCACTATATCATTTTTTCTGTATTCTAGGATAGTCATGAAACCATTACATACTCACTATGAAAAGTTTCCTAAGATATTTTGTATATATCCTTTCATTGCAATTCCAACCACCAACTTCCTTATCTCTTCCAAATGAAAATCTAAACTATTTACTGGGTGATTAATGAAGATGACCTTATTACTCTTTATATAGATATAAAATTAATTACATTCCAAAAAAGAATCAGCTTATTCTTCATCATCTTTTTTAGAAGATTCTTGATTTGAACCATTTAAAACTATTTGATGTATGTCTTAAACCTTATTTTATATAACATAAAAATTATTGGCTAAATAACCAGACACATTTTTTAGTCTATTTATGATAAAACTTAAATCTTTATGTAATTTATAAGTCACATTCTGAACTTTATGAACTTTTTATTTTAATAGAAGGGATATCTCTTTATTAGATTGATAAAAAAATACAAGATATTACTATGAAACCACCTAAATTCTTCTTACTTAACTGACTTGATCCTATTTAAGATCTTGAATGATATCTTTAAAGAGAATATCACCTTTCATTGAGTCAATGGATGAAGTTAATGAGTCTATTTATTGAGTCAAAATTTTTATCTTTGATAACACAACACTTTGATTTATAATTTCCACAAAGGATTTTGATGATAATTTATCTATAATAAATTGAGATATAAATTTCACTTCATTTAATTTTTATTTAGACACAGTAGTTTTAATAATATTCAATTTCTCATTCCTTGATTCAACCAATTGAGTCTTCATAGACTATATTTCTAATGCTTACTTTGAATAGATCTCTTGAGATTTCACAGAAACTCCTCTACCAACTTTAGGAATTTCATAATTACTTCCTTCTTCATGAACAAGAGAAAATATATCCTATTAAGCTTTCATAATCTCACCACCAACTGGGTGAATTTCTTCAGCATGGGGTAATTCTTCACCATGACATGATTATTGAGACTCAGATCTATTTATACTTCTTAAAAATAACTTTTCTAAATCTTTAGAGTGGGAATCAACAATGGGAGGTGATGTTATGGGTCTAATAAAAATGGTCCTATATTGAACAATAGAAAAAATTATTGTGATAGAAAAGGATATCCTTTATCTATCAACTTGAACTAGTATAGAATTGGGAACATGAGGTGAACTTTCTTGGTGAGTTGTTCGTTCTCCATATTTAATGACAACTATTACTCTTCTTCACCTATCAGTAGGAGTCATTTAGTCATCTAGGATTTATCTTATTTCAATACTTGGGTTGGCCTATCTACCAAGACTTATCTTTCTCCAAGGAGGGATGACTCCCCTTGAGTCGATGCAGGATTAACCTCAGGTTCTGATGTTATGAGAACTAACTTTTTCAACATAGGATTCTAACATAAAAAACTTTTCCTTAAAACACTAGCACTTAATGTTTTAAAACCATGACAATGAGATGCATCTTTATCATCCAACAAAACTCCAACATTTCCAAAAATGAGGGTTAATATTCTTCCAAAAGGATAAATAGTTAAGTATTTGTTATGAATGTGGCACATGTATCGCAAGATATATCATGAAAAATTAATAGTATTTTCAATCATAAATTAATAAAACAAAGAAACATCTTGAAAAATAATTTTATCAAATTCAAAATTCCTTTATGCAATTCTAAACTATATAAAATTTTAAAGAAATTTTCTTTTAGGATCTAAGTCTTTTACTAGTTTCTTTTCAATGTATACTATTCCAAACAATGACTTTATTATCTCTACCAGAGTGACTCCATCCACCATAACTAGGGAGGAACTAAAAGAAGGGTATCCTTCATGAGGGGTCTACAAGGCTTCCTCTAACTATACAGAGGTTATCAAGAGATTCTTCTAGTTTACTATTGAAGTAACTAGGTCTTCATTTTCATCAAAGTGAAATACTATAGATTTATAAAACTCATGAACTTACTTTTTGAATATGAACAAGGTTTGAATTTCATCAAATACATACTCCCATTATTAATGGTTAATAACCTTATTTAGAAACATATATATCTTTTTCATCCAATAAAAAGAAATTGCTTGAATGCTCAAAAACTTTTCTTAATATCCTTTGTCTTTTTGTTCTTCTTCCAGAGGCACCATTGGGTCTCTTTATTTTGGACATTGATGAAAGGTTAAGAATATTTTAAGGTTAAGGAAACAAGGGTTTCGGTAGAAGAGAGATGGAGAGATATATATATATATAGAGATTTAAAAGGTTCATGGATATTTTTTAATGTAGAATTGACACATCCTTATTTGCATTTGTGGTAATCAATGGGTCACACATAGACATTAAATGTAATTATTACTAAAACTAGGTGACACGACCTATTTTACATGACTTATGATCAAAACAGTGGTAAAAAAATTGAATAAAAAAAGTTAAATAACATATTTACTTTTAATATTAAAATATAAAATAATATTGAGTAAAATTAAACAATCCTAATTATGATTTAATGAAATCAAACCTGTCAGTAGGAAAATTTTTAGTAAAAATGTTTGCTAATTAATTTTCTGTGCAAATAAATTCTAAAGAGATATCATTATTTTTTGCATGATATATTAAGAAATGATATCTTAAATCAATGTTCTTTTTTATTGAATGGTTTATTGGATTTTTTGAAATTTTGATATCACTTGTGTTATCGCATTTGATTGGTACACAATTAAATTTAAATCCAAAATCCATTAAGGTGAGTTTCATCCACAAAACTTGTGCACAACAGTTTCTTACTGTAACATATTCATCTTTTTTAGTTGATAATGTTTTAGAGTTTGGTTTCTTACTCAACCAAGATACTAATGACTTTCCAAGAAAATGTCAGGTTCTTGAGGTTCTATTACAATCTAGTCTAAATCTAGAAAAATCAGTATCCTAGTATGAATTTAAATTAAAGTCAAAGGTTTTTGGAAACAGAAGGGAAAGATAAACAATTCCTTTTAAATATCTTATAATAATTTTGATATCATTTAAATGGGATTATTTTGGATTGGATTGAAATCTTCCGCAAAGTCATACTAAAAAAATAATATCAGGTCTACTGGTAGTAAGATACAATAAAGTCCCAATGGTCTCTATATATAACTTATTTTCAACTAGTTTATAGTTTCATCCAAATTTAGTTTAATATTGGAGCTCATAGGAGTTGAGTAAGTCTTACTATTTTCCTGTCCAAACTTCTTAAGAAAATCATGTTTGTGTTTGATTTGGTTTGGAATATTTCCAAAATATTTTTGGTATATTTTAAATCCTAAAAAATAGTTTAACTCACCCATCATACTCATTTGAAATTATTTTTTCATAATTTTTGAAAACTCATTTCATAATTTTTGATTGTTTGATCCAAAAATAACTTCATCAACATATATTTGTACTAAAAAAATATTTTAGAATGAAGTTTTCTTGAAAAGTGTAGGGTTTACTATTACTAATATTGTACCATTTGATATAAGAAAAGAGATTAATATTTCATTATATGCCATTGGATCTTGTTTAAGTCCCTAAAAAGCATTTTTAAGTTTAAAAATTTAATTTTGAAAGTGAGGGTCTTCAAAACCAGGATATTTTTCTACATAAACTTCTTCCTTTAAAAATCCATTTATCAAATTAGATTTAATTTCCATTTGATATAATTTAAAATTCATATAATTTGTATATTCTAAAAGGATTATAACAACTTCTAAACTAGATATTGGAGAAAATATTTCTTCATAATCTATTCATTCTTCTTGATTGCATCCTTTAAAAAATATTCTATATTTATTTCTAGTTATTACAATGTGATAATCATTCTTGTTTCTAAAAACCCATTTTTTGAATTACAGGATAATCAAAGAGTCTTTCAACTAATTTAAAAAATTTGTTTCTTTTTAATTGATTCAACTCTTCTTGCATGGACAAGAACCAAATTTTATCTGATGAAGCTTATGATACAGATTTTGGTTCTAGTTGGAACAAAAGGCAAATAATTCTACTAGGTTTCCTATATTTCTTCTAGTTCTTACTCCTTCATCTATGTTTTCTCTAAATATTTCTAGAGGATGGTCTTTAATATTTATGTGTATTCTAGGAAACACACTTTTTGGATCACTAAAATCTACCCTTACTATATTTGGTTTAAAGTAATCATGTTTCAAATCATCATTCTTATTGTTGTTAAAGAGGAGTTTATGTCTTATAACCTTGAGTAAGTCACTATTTTCATTAGTTTGAACCATTTTGTTTTTAATGGGATCACTTTCCTAAAACTTAAAATGCATTGATTCTACAACAATCCTTATCCTTGTGTTAAAAACTCTATAGGATTTGGAAGTAGTAGAGTAACCTAAGAAGATACCTTCATTAGCCTTTGGATCAAACTTGCGAAGATTATCCTTGGTGTTCATGATATAAAACTTGTATCCAAATACTTTGAAGTATCCTACCTTTGATTTTATATTATTTCATAACTCATATGGTGTTTTCTTTGAAATAGGTCTTATTAGAACTTTGTTAATGACATAACATGATGTGTTAACAACCTCAAACCAAAAATGAATCGATATGCCATTTTCACATAACATAGTCCTAATAATTTCATGAATAGTCCCATTCCTCCTTTCAACAACCCCATTATATTGAGGTGTCCTTGTGTCAGAATATGTATTCTTAATTCATTTATTTTAGAAATATGAATTAAATTCATGATTCTAAAATTCACCACCATGATCACTTATTAAAGTCACGATTTTAACATCCTTTTTTAATTTTCACAATTTTATATCAATTAATAAAAATTTATCATTCTTAAATCATATATTTTAAAAATTAAACCCAATAAAATCTTTTAAAATCATTAAATAACACATAAAGAAACAATTTTATAGAAGGACTTTTGGTTCTAATAGGCCTTAAAATATCCATATGGATAAGCCATAAAAGTATAGAAGTAGAAACCTCTTTAATTGGTTTAAAATATGACTTGTGTTTCTTTCTCATTTGGCATGCATCACATAGATATTTTTTCCAATTTAAGGTTAGGAAATTCAGAAAAAAATATTCATTTGAATTTTTTTAGAGAATGAACATTGTAATGATAAAGCCTTCTATGTCAAATCCACGATTCATCAATTTCAGCATTTAAATAGTTTTTATTTTTTTTACACAAATATTTAAGATCCAATGTATATACATTATCTATTATTGGTACTTTAAACTTGAGATATATATCTTTGAAAAATAAACATGCGTTATTAGAAAAAATCAATAGCATTTCCACCATCAAAAATTTGAGAGATACTTATTAGGTTGTGCTTCAAGCCTTCAATGTAAAGAACTTCATTGATGATAATATACTAAGTATTTCCAATAAATCCATTGTTAATGGTTTTTTTCTTTTACTTTTTCACTAAATGTGATACATCCTCTATAAATTTTGGATAGTGTGTGAAAATTTGATAACTCACCACTTATATTTCTTGAAAAACCACTATCCATAAACCATTTTGTATTGCTGTTCATGTGGTTTGTTCTCTATAATGAAAAGTAAAACAATATAATTCTTTAGTACCCAAAATATTTTGGGTCTATAAATTTTAAATATAAGATATCTAGGCTTTCAGATTTGTTTTTGGTTTCTATAAAGCTTAGAAACTTCTATTTAAATATCATTTTTAAGAAAAGAATTTTTGATTCCAATAAATTAAGGTTCCTAAAATTAAAAATATTAGTATAATTTCCTACTTCACCACAATGAAAACTAGTAACTTTAGAAATATTTTTGTTTTTTGAACTTGTTAAAAAATAGTTTTTTGTAGAATTTGGGAATTTCACCCTGAATTCCTATTCAAAAATTTTCTTTAGTTTATTTTGACCTATAATTTTATCAATATAATATTCTCATTTAGTAAAGAAAATCTCAACATCCTTATAGTTATGATGATCCTTTGTAAATTTAATATTGTTTTATCTTGTTCAGTATCTGAGGTAATAATTTTTTTTCAACTGATTCTTCAATTCTAAAATTTATTTTTTAGGCTATCCTATTCATTAAAAATCTTATTATAAGAATTTTTGAGGTAATTATTATTATTTTTTAGGCTTTCATACTTTTTTTCCAACATGGTACAATACTCATTTAATTATTGATATGAGAAGTCTTCATTTTACAATTCAGCATCATGCTCATAAAAATAGTAAGAATTTACCTCATTTAAATGTGCCATAAAGTATATATTGACATTTTTATTAATATCTTTAACTTCCGATTCTAATGATTTGAACTTTCTAGAATCTAGAGAATCACTCTAGGTGGCCTTAATAGCTTTATTATCTTTATTCTTATAGCATTCCTTATTGAAGTATTTCTTTTCTGTATTTTTATCATCCTTGATTTTAGGTTAATCAGGCTTGATATGTCTTAGCTTCTTGAACTCCTAGAATCTCAATTCCTTGGAATTATCCCTATGCCTTTTGTACTTGTTAAAAGGTATTCTAAAATATTTTCCCTCATTGTAAAACCTTTTGAAATTTTGAGAAATCTATGAAGGGTCATTATTTGATCCAGAATTGATTGAGGGGTAATCTTCTTTAGATACTTCAGATATTTGGACACTTTTGTTCTTCCTATCATCCTTAGAAGTTGAAACCTTCAAGGTAGTATTTTCATTTTTGATTGTTCTCAGTTATCTAGCTCTATATTCCATTTCAGATTCATACATCATGAGAGTTCTAATGAGGTATTTTATCTTTAAATTCTTGACCTCTGTATATTGTGTGATGGTAGATTATATTCCAGTCCACTTTGGTGTTAATACTCTATGAACTTTTAGTGCTTTTTTAGGTTCAGTGATAGGTTCTCCTAGAGAGGAAATGTTATTGAAAATATTAGTAAGCCTTTTATTCAGTTGAGCATTGATTTCCCCTTCAACCATTTTGAATGTGTAGAAATTAAGTTTGGCTGTATCATATCTAAGAGATTTCACATTTTCAATACCTTTATATGAAATCGTAATAATGGTCCACATTTCAAGTATTGTTTTACATTGATAAACCCCGTTGAACACATTTGGTCATAACCCACATATTATAGTGTTAATTACTTTGGAGTTTATATTATAATATATTTCTACTATAACATCCCATGTTTTAGGTTTTGTCTTCAGAATTTCATAGGGATTTACTACTTTAAGATTAAATTTTAAGATGATATTCTTCTGATTGATGGTCATGTGATCTTTTCAGCAACCATAATTTTCACTATTAAAATAAGGAGCTCTAACCATTGAAATTCTTTCTTGGTTATTAGACATAAAATTCACTTGAAAATAAATCTTTGGATTTCAACCATTGAAAATTGTGAACTCAAGAGTCATAATCTATGATACCAATTGTTGTCCTAGATAATGGCTAGATGGATGCTCAAGAGGGGTGTGAATTGAGTTCAAAAAATTTTCTTTATAGAAAACATCCCTCTTCAGTATGATCGTTCAAATACTTTTTTCCTTCATAAAAATTTTCATCAGAAATGAAAACTTAATGGAAAGAGATTTTAACACATGATATTTATAGTGCTTCATGGAGAAAAAATCCCCCAGTTCACTCCACCAACACTCTACTCCATGAGTTTGGTGATTTTCACTGTAATATCTCTTTTACTGGGGGATCTCAGTTGATTACAAGTAACATTAACTTAATAAAAATGCCCAAAAGCATTTAACCGGGATTTCCCTTTAAAATACCTATCCTCAATCCCAATAAACACTATTACACTGAGTGTAAATGAAAATAAAATGAATAAAATTTTGAAGATATAATTGCAGCACACGGTTTCAAGAAGCAACTGAAAGTAGTCAAAGATTCATCCTAATAATATGATAGTATTCAAAGTATAGATCAAGATGATCATCACTGGAACTTATAGAAATTAGTAATCCCAACATGAGCTCTTGATATTTTCTATGTATATGAATTCAGGAAGATGAGAGTTCTAATCATTCTTTACACTTGTCCGTCTCATGTCTGTCTTCCTATTTTTTTAGCAACTTACTCTTCCTTTTTACGTCTAATTTTTAACTTAAGATAAAGATAATAATAATTGTCTAATGATCCACCATTGAGATTATGATAAGAAAGAATATAAGCATGTATCCATTCCTTACAATTATGGAAATTACTATTTCAGTAGCGATGTTTGATATCTTATCATTCATCAGATATTTATATTCATAGAAAGGATTGTATAGATTGATCTTTACTTAAATAGATAATCACTTTTATGATATTATATAAAAGAATTAAAAGAATTATTTAGATATTAGAATGTAATCATGACATCCTGTATAATCGTTAGATCTTCATAAGATATTAAAATGGAAGTACTATTTATTATAATATGACTTTATAAGAGACTTTATAAGATGACACATGTATTTGAATTAAACTAAGCATAAGATAATTATACAGTGAAAGATAAAAAAGTTAATGTGATGTAACAATTATATTTTTCAACTTATTCTATATTTCGTAAGATAATCTTTTATGAATATACTTTTCATTAGATAATATCATCTCATATTCTCTATCTAACTAAATCATTTGACTTGAGCATTAAATAACTAAATTATTCTATTAATTAGATAAATTCTTATGTTTCTAGAACAACTTAAAATAATTTATGTTTCTGAGTAG
Organism: Viscum album; assembly: GCA_963277665.1. NCBI lineage: Eukaryota > Viridiplantae > Streptophyta > Magnoliopsida > Santalales > Viscaceae > Viscum > Viscum album. Next base: position 1,106,887,759 of record OY728137.1, read on the forward strand.
AAATAATGTATTATTCGTTTCTTGTAGGATAAAACACTTTGTCGTAGATTTAATACTTTACTCAATATAAGATAAAAACTTTGGAAATAGTTGAAGATAAATTCTCTTGATAAATATAATATGAAACACTTAAGATAAACTTATTAGAATAAAATTAGGGATTTTTTGAATCATTAAAACACATAAAAACTGAGATATGTTGGAACAACATAGTTTGTCCAAGACAATGCACCCTTAGAAGTATATTATCCCCTTTACTGATATCTTTCCCCTCTGAATATATCTTCTTCTACCGCTTGTTTTCAGTGAAATATAAAGGGAATTTCAAATTAAAAGGGTCTTTAAAAACTTCCTTATAAAAATATAGGGATGTACTTCTCTTCCTTCTCCTCTTTATTTAAGGAAATGCCATCTTCGCATTGTCTCCCACTTAATATAGGAAAATATTCGAGGAAATATAAAATTTCCCTTTGGGATATCTTCTTCTCTCCACTTTCATGGATATCTTCTTTACATATTTCAGAATGAATTCATTCTTTAGAATCAACCACTTTTTGATTAGTTAAATCCTTTGAAACCTGGTGTTACACAAGCCAATTTCATTACCCACCATATTTTTTCCAGATATTCACTGAGTTAATTTACCAATCCTCACTTGACATGATGATAAATTCTATAATACTATTATGTCATATATTAGTGTATAAAATAAGAGTTTTTATAGACAATAAAGGCATTCCATGTCACTCATGAATACCATGAAACACACAAAACAACTTTTTTATTTTCCTCTTTTAAAAGACAATATGTGATTTATATCAGTTCACACTAGAACATTAGTAAATAAAATTAATTTACTTGTTTTTGAGAAACCTTAAAAATTATGAAGTAATTGATACCACCTGATAAACATTTGAAACTACATGTTATAAGAGCGGTTCAAGTTGAACAAATTATATCATTTTAATTCCATGCCTTTAAAATCTTTACAAGATTCAGAATCTTATGATGAAGGTTAATAACCTTTAATGTTTAACACAACTCCTCCTAAGATATTTTCTCTTAATATTATTTTTGATATCACCTATTGGAATTAAAATTGGGGACACATCTTCCACCTGTCCTAATTATAAATAATCTCCACCCCCTTGTGCTTCTATAGCACAATAATTCATGTTATTTTCAATTACAATCACCTCATGGATCATATATACACATTAATTAAACATATCTTCAAAAAAATTTATACAAAATAAATAATATGGGGAGATGGGTAACTCAAATTTCCTCAAGTCCAAGAATAGGGCTGGAAAAGATAAACCAACCCATCACCTTCCATTTTTTCTTTTCCTTTTTTTAGATTTTGGGAAAGGAATAAAATAACCTTTTCAAGTTCTTCATCATCACAAGTATCATGACAAATAAACCTATTTACAAAGTATCTCCTTTGTGTGATACCTATTACACACTTCTTTTCATAGATTTTAACATTTTCACCCTTCCTTATATTGGTATTTTCCATAGTTATAGAATCTATTACACTAGAAAAAGTAACTTCTTAGGTTGCATCACTACTAGATCTCACCTTCGGTTTTCTTCTTTATTGCATCTTTCTATTTTAGCTATTAGTGGTTTGTGCAAGACTGCTTTATAAAACCTCTTACTTTCTGGATAAAAGTTTCATATTGGAATACATATCCTATGGGGGGAGTAAACTTAACATTATCTTCCACCTTATTTACAGCTAGAAAAACCTCTTTTTTTATTACATATTTTCCTTATTTGGAACTAAGAGAGTTGTTGTGAGTTATTGGGTTTTTTTCTTTATTAACCCTTTGTGTTGAGGTTCATTTTCATTATCGAAAATATTGAACATATTTTTTAGCTTAATATAACTTCTTAAAAGATAAACATTCTTCTTGTAATTCATTGGAGTAAAGTATCTCTATATAGATTATATACCATTCCATGCATTTCTATAATTGAGAATACTTTCCATGTGACTGAGTTTATAATAAATGAAACATCTACCATTAGAATCACACCTCATTTGGTCTTTCATTGAATGATATAATGGTACTTCTATATTTTTTCTCACATATTTGGGCTTGTTGTCTTCGAATAATCTAACCATGATGTGCTCAAATTTTCCACAATAAATCACTTTGGTTCCACAATCTTTTATGGAACCATAATCCTAGATTTTTCCTAAAACACATTTTTAATTCTAGATTTTAGTTTTGGATTCCTCTTCATTGCTGTACAAGTGGAGGAAACTTTCAGAGGGATCTTTATCTTCATAAATGATGTGTTCATCCTCTCACAAAGGTCCCTTATTTTTACATCTTTCTATTTCAACAAACTAGGAAACACCTTTACATTTAAGTATAATCCATACTTGATTTTCTCCATTCTTCAACTTTTTTTTGAGAGGTATGATGGTAGCCTTAAACTCATTTTTTATGGCCATTTTCTTCAGGATATCTTGGGAGTTATTTTAAAATATGTCACTTTTTTTATTTATATTTTTTCCCATTTTATTCATGCTTGAATTAAATTCCACATATTATCTTTTTAATCTTTTTCTTTCCATGGAAAAATCTGCTACCATTGAATAGTATACTTCTTTCATGATACTCCATCGATCTTGGTCATAATTTCATGAGTATTCATTAGAATAAAAACTTGATGTTTTTTCCATTTCATTACCATAATTACATCTTATTTTCATCTCTAGGAGTGCATTGTAAAATTTCACATTTTTTCTCCACATGATGGCTAGAATCAGGAATTTTAGGTTCATATTTTACCTTGGTAGAAGAACACCACTTTTGAGATGAGTTTTTCTTTCTCTTATTCATCTTGATTTTTTTCATAAGGAATATCTCACTTGTAATTTCTTCTTTTCCAAAAAAATATTCCAATTTAATCCACATGTCTTAGGATAACTTACAAAGATTTATATTTTTGTGCAAGTATTCCTTGAGAGACTAATTTATTTCCTCTTTGACCAAAAAAATAATTTCCATTTTTATTTTATCTAATTCAAAGATAAATCCATGTCTTCTCAATAGAAAAATTTCATATTCTAACACTTCTCAATAGACTCTAAGATAAAATTTCATGAAACAGATAAAATAAATTTTCCTTGCTTTAAATTTCTCACCATCAAATAAAGGTCCTTAACTATGGATTCCATCTTCAACAAAACTTTAGATCAATTTATAGCAATAAAAAATTGAAAACTGATCCTATTCCTTTGATACCACTTATTAGAAATAGAAAAGTGACTTAGTGTGAGATTACCCTAGGGGGGTGAATCAGAGTTTCCACTATTAATGAAAATTAAAAATCTTACTCATTTAAAGTATCACTTTCCCTTCAAATATCTTGACCCATAAACCTTGTGGGTCACTTGTTATGCTCTTAAATGGTTATTATTTAGATATTTGATCTGTTTTGGTGTGAATTCATATATGAAATACATGTATGAGTGTTTAATTGGTTCACCCTTAATGATTTAAGTCCAAGTAGCATGCACCAGCGTTTTGACATGCACCAAAATAATTATGAATCTCACTAATTAAATTTTTTTGAGATTGGTCACTTATATACTTAGGCTCATGTAATGTATTGAACAGACTTACCACTAAACTAGTAGCCACATCGGTGGGTCACGAGACCTCAAACGACCCTCCTCGTATGTCAGAGACTGCCGACTAGCAGTGAGGGTCTAAATAAGTGATGGTGGGGAGACTATACCATCATATCTGAGTTTCAATGTAGTATAACATAATATAAGCAATAGATAGAAGAAGAAGAAAAAAATAGTTGAACAAAAAGTAGTGGAAGAATAATATTAAATTTATATAAAATATTACCTACACCAGCTACAAAGATACATGTATGTTCAGATGATGATAGATAGATAAAAGTAGTAACACAGAGCATGATTTACATTTTAGAACAATTAAAAGACTCAAATAAAGAAAATACTCAAGCCTAAAGGCAATATTCACAAGAATCCAAAGTTCCAGATCAGTCCTATGCTCCTAGCTTCTTAGGTACAAGAAAACAACAAAAGCATTCAACCTAGGTCCTGCAAATATAAGGTCTACTTAGGTACCCCAGTAGAATGGAAGCTTGAGTAGGGCGTGAGGCTTAAATATTAGAAGGCATACACCACTGGTGTCTAACACAATGTAATATTGGTTATAAAATTAAGACAATGTGCCATATATAGAAAGTGTAGAACAAATAACAGAAAAAATACAACACCTTGGTCTAGGTTCCTAAATGGACACCCTTCCCATACCACATGCTTTGGCCTAAGCACAGTTTTTTAAAGAGGTACCTATGTAAGACATAATATATACACACAATCCAATGTAAACATGGAAACCCAAAAATACATACCCCAAGCTTATGCTTCGACTTTAGGTCTAATTCATGTGTTAGAAACTAATAATTCTAGAATCAAAAGGGGTATACAATATAAAATGAAACTCTATTCAATATCAATAAAAGTATCTCAAGCATTTATATCAATACAATCAATTCCAAAGGTGGAGTCCAAACCTGTCCCTGAGGTATTTGTATGGTACATCCATTTAAATTCCAATGCCAACCATCCCATGTAAGGAAATCCTTTTGGAATCCCAAGTATTTCTTGTGGTATGGTAACCCTGAGTCTATTTCGGTATCACATGTAAGGGATCGAGTATCACCCGTGGCATGGAATATCCATATTTCTAATGGTTTCATCCCCGGTTTCCCCTTAGAAAACCAGTATCACACAATGTTATAATAAATTTCTGTTGGAAGCCCTTTCCTGGAAAGTGAAAACCCCGCTTCCCCAACATGTCAGGTTATAACCCATAAAGCATAAAGAGTACATCCATGAGTCCTTCATACAAAACCCAGGTTCTCTCCTCGGTTCGTATCAAGTGATCCACATAAGTAAGGCACATATCAATTCAAATAAGCAGTTTTAAAACATAAGAAAAATGCATGGCCTTACCACCCTTATAAACCACTATAAATGAGTCATTACATTTAATATACAATGAAAAAGTCAATACCTCTTATGAAATTCAAAGTTGGTAGCTCAATTTTTCAAAAGAATAACATAATTCAACTAAATTTAACGAAACACTTAAAGGATTTATTTAATTAAAAAGGGAAGATTAAGAGACACCTGCCTCAAAAGGAGCAAGACAAACACTTGACGCTTGACAATTTTTTTAGTAACAAATCGAAGCTTCTCCATCCATCCTTCGAGCATATTCACTTTTTCATATACATAAGGACACCTCGACCCTTTGTATGTATTCTCATGTCTATGAACATGTATAAGGGGATCCTTATATATAGCTTACATACACATATCCGTTAACACTTACCCATGTATGAATTTTTCATATTCCAACATGAACACACCTAGACCCATATAAATATATTTGTTACAATGATAAAACATATATATAACAGGGGAAATCATATGGATATATTTCTACCTATGAATATGAAAGTAAGCTGCCTTTGAAAACAGCAACCTGAAACCGCCACAAGGAAAACCAAAACTCACTATAAAAAAATACTAGGCACCCTAAAATTAATGAATCAAGGACCAACACACCTCAATTAAAAACTAGAGACTCATAAACACCAAAAGACTCTAAATTATAGGGTAAAAAACCAAGAAGTAGGTATAAACCGTTTACTTAGAAGTTGGAAGCATCCCAAAACCACATGAAAAAAACCAACACTCTACCGATTAAATATTTGGAAGTTAAAAACACTTAAAGACCTTAAATAAAATAGGAAAATACCAATAGTGAAAAAAATCACCTTAAATCATTGACAGCGAACAAGAATAAGTTGAACCACTTTGCCTTCAGTGTCGGTTGCCAAAATCCACATGAATGGGTCCCAGGAGACTCATAATACAACCTATAATCAAAAGAAAATAGGAAAATAAACATTATCCCTAAGCCCTAGGTTTGGCCAAGCTACGTAGAGTGATTGGGAGGCCGAATCTCAGCCAAAAAGGGAGAGGAGAAGGGAGAGTGAGGCTTACAATGGTGATTCGAACAAGAACTGCGAATAAATCTGGACAGATTGATGAATGAGGAGTTGGAGGTGGTGCGTCCCGTGCGGCTAAGGAGGGGGGTGGGGGGGGGGGGTTGCTACATCACACGACCTTAATGAAGAATCCCTCCCTTTGAGGGGTTTACTAAAACCCAAAATTCAAACTCATAATAATAATAATATAAATATAAATAATAATAATAATATTAATTTTTTTAATTTTAATGTTTAATTTTTCTCATTTCAATTTTATTTCAATTTGAAATTAATTATTTTTAATTTCTTTAAAAAGAGCTCATCCCTTTCAAGTGTTCCAACTTCTGAAAAATTCTTTCCGATGTGAGGTTTTAAAATAGCCCACGCAATAAATGATTTTTTTAACTTACCCTTGAATTTTTTCATCCGGTTGAAAATATGGGAAGTTAAAACTCATTATGTTATAATGTTTAGGTATAGTACACTACTTCCCAAAGGCCATTCCCTCGAATGTTTTTTCATCGGATCCCTATATGTGGAAAGGATCACCTTTACACAATTTATGGACATGTAGGTCCCTTAATCATTATTAATTTCATAGAATGCATACTTTGGTATTAATAGATGATATGTTGAAGTCCCTTTTTCCAGTCCTTCAAAAATTGTAAAAAAAATCTTGGCAACACTTCTTTTTCATTTTCTAGATTTAGTATGGAACAAATTCATTTTTAAATAGGAATAAAAATAACCTTCCTCAAATTTAAAAAGATCTTCAATGGTGTAAATTCTATAAACTTCCAACCCCTCATTAGAAGAAACACCTTCTCTTTTAAAATTAGAATATGTAATGAAATCTATGTTCATATTTGTTTCGCTAGAAATTCTATTAGTAGTTTTATAGAGAATTACTCTCTTTATTTTCAATCCAATGGTTGGGATTGAAACTACTCTTTCCTAAGATCATTTTATTCATCTCATGTACTTAATGGGATTATAATGTGCCTTTAAATTCGAGTTTCACATCTAGTAGTCAAGGAAATAACCCTCGTCCTTCAATTTCTGGAAAAATTCCAGTAGAATAAAAACTTCTTGGCTATGGAATTGTCTTAAGTACCAGGCATAAGGCATCTCATTTTCTAACTTCTATGACATGGACAAGTCTACCACATTAAAATATTTTCTTCTCATACTTCACTATAGTGTGGTTGAGAGTATCACAATGTGGTCCTATGTTGTTGACAAGATCCAAAAAACCTAAACATTAACTCCTCCATCACTATTTCTTGAACTTCTACATGATATCCTCTAACTAATTTTCAAACTGAACTAGCTATAGTATGGACATATAAATGCCGTTTGGTCTTCTATGGGAATGGGGAAATCTAAATTATTTACTTATATATAATTCAAAAACTCAAAAATGTATGGTATAAATAATACTTAGAGTTATCCTTCTTCTTGGGGAATGTGATGTAGGATTATCTACTATGGTATAAACACCTCAAAATCTCAAATGGATTAGAAACTCCACTAAAAAACCCTATGTGACTTAGCTATTTTTCTATGATGTAGAAAACTAAAAATAACCTTAAGTGAGAAGAGCCCTAACGAATTACCTTTGCATGGGTGATAATTTACCTTTATACATAGAGGATTGAGTTGTGTACCATTACGTAGTAGGTGATACACCCTTACACATATGGTCCTAAAACATCATGTACCTGGCTATGGCGTATCATGAGAACTACACACACCACATTAAAGACCCCTACATATTTCTCATAACATATAAGTCTATTTTCTTCCTCTATTATCTATATGTGAGTAATGGGATATAATACCGGTCTCATTTACACTTCCATCCTTTGGCATGGACTAATACCTCTATGCATCTACTCTACAGTGTAGACCACTTCTTCTATATGCACTTCTACTCGTGTGTGTGCTTGCATTCTTCTTGGTGTTTCCAACGATTAATGGAATTGTTAGTCCCCTGTGTAGTCGAGAATGCTTCTACAAATTCATGGTTAAGTTGTATTGGCTAGGAATAAAAGGTTTGCATTATATTTTTTCATCCTCCATCCTTAATTTGGGTACAAACATCAACACTAAGATATATTTATGGTGAATATTACATGGAAATTTTTTTGAGTTCTCCTCTAACATCTCCTCTATGGTGTAGTTGGATTCAATAAAGTGTATGATTATTATCTGAAAAACATTCTACAACATGGAGTATATTATATGGAATATCATGATAAAATCACTTCTCAACATGGCTACCATGACCACCACTACGATTTTTTCTTTCACATTTCATCCAGCTTGCACTCTTGTGAAACACACCGCAAGAACATCAATTATGAAATGTATCTAGACGTATCCACATTTTGAATAATAAATTTATCGACACTTACATGAGTCTTTATGTCTGCAATATTCCGTCTCTATTACTTGGGGAACTATTAATCACTTTGGTCATCTTCATCATGTGTTGTCAAAAATACTGTTGTCAACTAATCTAACTTGATTAATTAAGATTCCAATATAAATCTTGGTCATTATCCTTGACTATCTTATTATCAATAAACCCTAACCATATTATATTTTTAAGATCCTCAACCAACCTCATTGTTAACAAATCCAACATAAATCCTTTGGTATTACTAAGAGAATCCATATATGAATCAACTTATGCTTCATAACCAATGTCAATACATTAATAAATAAATAAAATTGATTTATAACAATAAAAACTCTATAGAAGGAATTTTATGAATGAATGAATGGTTGAAATATCTTATATCACATACACATGACACTTGACAATGGAAATATATCATAGGCTATGATATAAGCATCAACATGATTATATCTCCTATTATGATCTTAGGATATCATCAAATATGATTTCCCATATTTTTTTCATTTCAAAAAATATCAAACTTTCACAAAATCCTATAAGAACTAAATGAGAAACTTCAAAACTCTTTATGAACTACCCCAAAACTCTTTTGGATATGGTTTAAGATATTCTATTAATTTTTTAATAAAAGTTTTTCTAGAATTTAATCCTTATCTAAAGGCATAATTGTGTGACCCTATGGTAGCATTGAAAATAAATATGAAATCCCAATTTCATAAATTTAAGAAAAGAGTAGCCTCTACTAACGCATCAATGCTACTAAAGCTATTATGGAATTTGTATGACCCTAGGCAAACATATTCATATCTTTATATGTGTAACATCCAAAAATTTTATATACTGAATTTTCCATGTGAATAAATAATGTTTTTCATATTTAGGAATATAATATAGTTTAAATACAAGCACACATAAAAATTTATTTATTTAATTAGGAATGTTATATTTACATAATAAATATATCCATAAAATAGAAACTAGTGCAATAGAAAAAAAATAGAACCAGAAAATATAGATCATGTTGATCTCCTAGAATTATCCCACTTGTGAATAACACCATTAAAAAACATAAAATTAGAAATACAATTAATATTTTAGAAATGGAAATTGTATATACTTGAGAATATTTTAGGTGAATGATGAATGGATGAATTAAATGGTATTACAGGAAGTAGGATGACTGTTGGAATAGTAATGTGACTGTTAGAATTGTAACATAATTATTCATAATAATAAACTGACCATTAGTAATAGTAACATAACTGTTGGAATAGAAACTTGACCTCAAAATAGTGAAATTTCATATAAATAATATTTATAATTAATAATTTAAGAAAATATAAATATTATAATTTCATTAAATAAATATATATTTTAAAAACTTAATGAAATTATAATGAATATTTAACATACTATATTTTAATGAATTTTATAAAAATCATAACTTTTAAGTTAATAATTAATATGGATTATATTAGAAAATTATTTTGATATACTAAATTTAATTTTTATAATCTTAGTGTTGAAATTGTATAAGGGTTACTTTTTTTGGTAATTTTTTTTAAAAATTCAATTTTTAGGTGAATAATAAAAATATAGTTTTTACGAAACTCCCATATTTTAATTACATAATTAAATATGTAATAATGAAAAAATAAATTCTAGAATTTAAGGACTAAAATAAAAATTATTAATAAGTTAAATAATTTATGAAATTCAAATTTCAAACCTAAAAATTATTTTCTAAAGTCTAAAGTCTAAAGTATTCCATTAAAACAATATTTTTTCATTTTTGCACTTTAATTTTTAATAAAATAATGAATTCCATTTATAAAGGGATTAATAGTCTTAAAATAATATATTTTTTAAAAAATATAACTCATAATGTCAAAAATTTTTCTATTACAAAGTTTACCTTGGAAATTATATTTCATTCAATATTTTATCCTAAAAACACTCCTCCCCTCAAGTATAAATACACACTCTCCCTCTCTTTGGAAAACCACTTTTTTTACACATATCAAAGAATGAACACTACCAAAATTTACTTTCTTAATACCCTTATAATCCTTAGGTATGTTCTATATTCATTTACATTCAATATTTCAAGGAGTCAATGGTTAGATCAAAGGAACAACACAAAGGAGGAGGTAAGATTCCTCCGTATTTTAACTTTCATTTTTCTATTCTCTTCTATAATCCTTATATTATTTTCTACCTAAACCTTATAATATTAACTAATTAGTATGTTAAGAACATGTTAATGTAATTAACCCCGTATAATTACTAATTTTTCATTATATTTATTTGTTTTAACTCTCTCAAATCCTCCTTGGAAAATGTCTTGTTAACGGTTGGTTTTCCACTAACGGGGACATTGCCAATTATTTTATTACCACCATCTATATGGATGATTATAATACATATTTTTGATATATAAATGTATAAATATATATATTTATAATATTTTATATATAATTTTATTTATGTATAAATTTAAATAATCACAGTGAAAAAATAAAATCAAAATAAGATAATTTTAAGGAAATCATAATATCAATACCTTACACCATTAACAAAGAAAATTGAAAAATAAAATACAATGATTATAATTTTTCAATAGTAAAATAAATGAACAAACTTAACTCATGGTTTTATGTTTTAATAAATATAGGTTTATTATATATGAAATAAAAAGGTGACACAATAAAACAGGATCTATGGTAAGGGAATCCGAACCCAACTCTTTTCTTTTAGGTTATCTCCTCTTTCTATTTATTTTCAGTATGAATTATTCCATAATGTCTTAAAAATGTCCTATAACTATTATTTCCATTTTATTTTTGTGGGATACATGTCTCTACCTAATCAAAATGATTTCTAAGACAACTACAATGTTTTTTTAAAAAATAATTAATTTTTCTAAAACATCTCATTGACTCTTCTTAAGTTGTTTCTTCTCCACTCAATAATGATGATTCTTTATGCTAAAATATGATCCAATTTATTAATTTGGGAACCTAAAAAATTATTCATCTAATTATTATTTATGAAATATATTTTCTTACAATGGTTTTATTTCATGACTACGATTGTTATATGTTTCCTTTCCCTATGTCATTCATGATTACGAGAATTTTATGATGTGAAGGGTGGTCACAGAATTATATAGCTCTATAATTCATTGGATATTGTGATATATTTGATAATATTTTGTGTATTATTCATTAAAATTATGATAAAATTGTTTACAATAATTATTTTATGATTAATTCACATATGTTATGCGCAAACATGATGCTAGTTTTTTCACAACTCTGTGTTGTATTTTACCTCTATATTATTATGTTTCTTTATTATTCACATGGAACATTACATGCCTTTTTATAATGATTTCATAATGATTAGTATGTGTATAATATGATTATTGTATGATTACTATCACTATGCTCATCCTTATTCAATATTTCTTCCATGTTATTCCTCCCCTTACTGAGATTTTAGCTCACCACTTTATTTGATGTATATACTCAAGTGACTACATGTACCAAGGGGAACATGAGATCTTTATGATGACCACAAATAAGGACTTAAATTTGGTTTATGTTTTATTACTTAAAACTAATGTATGAACCTAATTTTTATAATATAAAAAGCCTTTTGATTCTATAATGTATTACTATTATGCTAGTTATCTTAAAAATGATGTAATAGTCATGTAATAAAAATGTGGGTCTCTATAGTTAGTATCAAAGCATAGTTTCATTAATTTTGGAATTAGGAAATGAAACCAATAGTGAAAAACCACAAATATTATTCTAAGTAAATTAAAACATCCTAAATTTTGTTAAAACATGGAGTGTGTGGTTTTCAAGCAATGAAATCCCTATCTGAATACTACAAGTGGATGTGGTTATAACATAGATGCACCTATGGGTGATAATATTGAAAAGGGACGACTGGTTATTAACCTGATCTTCACCATAGGCATATGTAGCAATACTTATTGCACATATGGTTTGACACTACCGAGGGATATTCTTTGTTAGATTCACATTCTCTTTACAAACCATTATGAATGATATAAAACTAAATCAATTATTCTTATTAAAGATAGAAATAGACTAAAGAACATGATATTAGAAGCATCATTTGGGGAGAAGGATATACTGAACTTAGGGATACCATAATATATGGATTTATAATTTTTTTTCATATAAGAATAAATTATTTATTCAATATTTATTGACTTAATTTTATTCAAACTTTTTCTACTTTATAAAATTCTAGAAACTAGGAGAAACTAGACCAACATACCATGTGAGGGACAATGAAATGATTATCTGAATGACATTCCAAATGGAATGGGAGGAGGTGTTTAAAAAATTATTGTCGTACATTCCTAACTTTCTCAAGTTATGAATAATAACCTAAACCATGTATAACATTAATTTTCTCCCAAGAAGAAGAAACCAGCCATCAAGTCCTTTATGAACCAACAAACGTCGACATTTAGTGGATATATCAATCCAATTGTTTTGAAACAATTGGTTAACTCATTGGAAAATATATTTTTTATTCTCTACTTATTTGAGAATGAGAAATTCACTTTGGTCATACATCATTTAGATGGATAAGCTGATCAATGGTTAGATTTGATAAAGCATATGAGGTTGTAATTTGAAGTTGAAATATGAAATGAAATAAATGGAGTGAAAATAATTTAAGAAAATATTTTTTAACAATTATTTACCTATAAATATTTGAACAATTATGGAGATAGAATTTATATAAATTAATAATAAGGATATCAGATCTATCATTAATTAGAAGAAAAATTTCACATGGATTGAAAGAAAGGTCATGGGATTTGATGTCTACATAGATGAAAAAATATATAGATTCTTTAGTGATTTAAAACCATATCTCTGAAAGGATATTTACATCTAAGCCTTTTCTTGTTACAAATAATTAGTCTGATGTTCTCTCAAAGTATATATTGAGTCTGGAGAATGGCCCCATGGATATGGAGATAATAAGATAATAATGGATTTTCAAGATGGGGGATCAAATGATAAAAAAATAAATAATATATATCCACCCACATGTCAAATATTTAGCAAGAATCATTATGAAAATTACCTCAAAGGAATTATATAATGATTTAAGTGCATGAGAGAAGTCCACCAAGATCATGAATATGTAAGAGACATGAAGAAATAGACCAACATGATAGAGTAAATGAAGGATTTCTCAATTCACCACCCATGGTTAAATGCTTTAACTACAAAGATAAAGGTCTCCATTAAAGATAATGAATTATTCTAATGTTCTTCAAGGGTAATCAACTTTAGTGACCACTAAATCCGAGAGAGTAAGGTAAATTTTATTTCATCACCACTGTTAAGGTGGATCATGAAAATAAAGTCATAAAAGGTATATTTCTTATTCACTCTATAATAGAAAAAGTTTTCTATGATTATGGTTCTACACATTCCATTATATCCAATGAGTTTTATATAATTATTGAATCACATATGTGATACCTTTAAGTAGAGATATCTATAAAAACACATAGTAGTATAATTGTTTCAACCCAAGTATTGAAATTTTACTACATTAGAGAATGTGGGAAGATTCTACTAGTGAATCTCATAATTATTCCCTTGGTGTAATTTGATGCTATACTGAGAATGGGTTGACCCTAATTATATAGATCTCATATAAAATATTGGAAAAGGGAAATATCTTTCAGTATACCAAACTATACCATACTTATATACATATTTAAATAAGATCATTAATCTACTTTGGAAATCCATCAACTATGTGGGTTTTGATACGCAGTAAAAAGCATATCTTTCCCAAGTGGTTGAGTTAAAAGAAATAATTTATCTTTAAGAAATTCCCATTGTGAGGGAATATACAAATGTATTTACTAAATAGAAGCCTAGAAGTAACCCATATTGCGAGGTAAATTTATTAATAGAAATTATAAATAAAACCACTACTATATCCAAATTACACTATAGAATGACCCCAATAGAACTAGAGGAGTTAAATAATAAGGTGTAAGATCATTTGGAAAAAGGGTTCATATGAACTAGTGAATCACCTTAGGGTGTTCCAATTATCTTTGTTAATAATATGGATGAATCAGTATGGTTTTTAATTGATTACTTGGAAATCAATAAGATTAATTTAAATAAGAAGTATCCCTTCCAAGGTTTGATGAATTTGTAGATCAAATTTAAGGAGGTCAATACCTCTAAAAAATGGATATTTGTTTTGTGTATCATCTGCTAAAGGTGGAGAGATAAGATATTCATAAGATATCCTTATATATAAGATATGGTAACTACGAGTTCTTAGTGATTCCATTTAGATTTACTAATTACCCTGTAATTTTCATGGACTTTATGAATATAGTCTTTGGATACCACATTGAAAAAGTTATGGTTGTATTTATTAAGGTATTTATCATCTACAACAAAATAATGTAGTAACATAAATAGAATTTAAATATTATACTTGTGAAATTATTAAAAGGTAATATGTATACTGAGTTCAACATGCTTGACTTTTGGATATATTAAGTCACATTATTGTGGAATGTGATGAAAAATGTGGGAATTTTTATAGACCCCAGAAAGAAAAAGGCAATTAAGGAATGGACCATACCCTCAATTTTCATAGAAATCGATAGTTTTATTAGATTATCTGGGTACTACCAAAAGTTTTTGAGAAACTTATCATGATTTTCTAGCCCAATAACTAAGTTAACATAAAAATGGGAAAAGTAAGCTTGGGTGGAATAATGTGAGGAAAGATTTAAAAAGCACAAGAAGTGGAAAATCACTACACATGTACTCACACTAACATCAAGTGGAGAGGGTTTTGTTTTATATAGAAGTGATTATATAAAATTATTAGGTTGTTTACTCATGAAAAATGATAAAGTGATATCCCATTTTTCATGACAGTTTAAGATCCATGAGCATAACTACTCAATGCATTATCTGAAGTTTATAGTAGTGATCTTCACTTTGAAGATTTATAGGAACTACCTCTATGGTTAGAAGTGTGACATATATATAGATCAAAAGACTCTAAATTATATATTAACATATAAATATCTTAACATGGACCAATGAATTTGGTTAGAGCTGATCAAGGACTATGATTTCTCTATTAAATACCATCTAGGAATGGAAAATAAGGTAGTTGATGCTATTAGTAGAAAAGAACATGCAACTCTATCTATGATGAAGATTTATAAATACCACATCTTCAAAGATATACAAAGAATAAATATATATTTCATAATGGAAGGGACCACATCCTACCTTGCCTAAATTATTTCCTAACTGTCTATCCAAGAGAAGATCAAGGATGGAAAAAGGGAATATTTGAAGATTTAAAATAATGTTATAACTATAAAGTAAGGGATGTTTTCTGAATCCAACATCAATAAAGATAGTTTCACTAGGTTTTGAAATAGAATTTGTGTGGTATCATTACTTGATATAAAGAAAGAACTATTGGATAATGAACATTTCTTTTCTTTATCTTTCCATCCTAGAAGTACCAATATGTACCATGTTCTTCATGAGTACTTATGGTGGGAAAACATGAAGATTGGGATTTATAAGTACAAATAAAAGTGATTGGTATTTAAAAAAGTTAATTTCGAGAGATAAAATAAAAAAGGTATCATGAAACCATTAAACATACCTATATGGAAATGGGAAAACATCACTATATAATTTGTTAGTGGTCTTCCAAAGACATCCAAAAGAAGAAATGTGATATGGGTTGTGCTGGATAAACACACCAAGACTGCCCACTTCATCAATTTTCAAGAATATTTATAACTTGAACAAATTTCAAATATATACATAAAGGAAGTGGTGAGGCCGTATGAGGTAGCACTTTCAATCATCTATGACTGTGATCCAAGGTTTAACTCTAAATTCTGGAGAATTCTTCAATATGCTCAAAATACTAAATTGAGATTTCATACAACCTATCACCCCCAGACCTATGGACAATATGAAAGGACCATTTAGAAACTCAAGTAATTACTAAGATATTTATCAATTGATTTTTAAGGAGGATGTGATCAATATCTCCCATTGGTTCAGTTCTCATACAATAATAGCTTCCACTTGAGTATTGAAATGGTCCCATATGTGGATCTATATAGGAAGCGATATATAACTCATACATGTTAGGATAAAGTTGGTGAATGAAAGTTTCTTGACCTAATCCTATATAAGATATGAAAAATAATGTTCAATATATTCAGTAACACATTAAAGCTACCTAGATTTGATAAAAGATCTATGTTGAAAATATTCAAAGGGAAATGGAGTTTGAGGTTGGAGAAATATTTTTTCCTTCGAATATCACCTTGGAGGATAGTAAAATAGTTTGGAAAGAAGGAAAAGATAATACTTAGGTACATTATACCCTTTGAAATCATTGATCACATAAGTGATGTGGCCTATCAGTTAGAACTTCCACCAAATGGATTAATTTCATGATGTGTTCCATATCTATCTTCTGAGGAAGTATATACCAAATCCCTCACATGTAATAAATATTGAGCTGGTAAAATTGGAGCGTGAACCCTCCGATAATTAGAAACTGTTAAGATCTTATAACATAGAGATAAAGTTCTATGTGACAAGATAAATCACCTCATTAACATGCTTTGGCATAATCAAAAGTATGAAGAAAAAACATGGGATCCCTTAGTGGAAATGAAACATAAGTATCCTAATATATTATCACCTAATGATATGAGTTGAAATTTTGTATATGAGATTTCTAAATGGGGGAAGAATGTAACATCCAAAACATTTAAATATTGAATTTTATTTCTGAATAAAAAAAGTTTTCTATATTTAGGAATATAATATATTTTAAACACATGCAACACATAGCACATTATTTATTTAAATGGGCACATTAAATTTATAGAATAAATATATCTATGAAAATGGGAACTAGTACAATGGTAAAATAAACCCCAAAAATAAAAAAATTAGAACTAGAAAATGTTGATGTCACTGATCTCCTAGAATTACACACTTACGAATACCAAAGTAAAAATATAGAAAAGTAGTAATCCAATCAGAATTTTTAAAATGAAAAATGTATAAAATTGAGAGTAATTGAGGTGAATGATGAATAAATTAATTAAAGGGTATTTATAGAAAGTAATATTACCATTAAAATAGTAATATTATTGTTGGATTATTAACCCGACCATTGGGAATTGTAACATGACCATTAAGAATAATAACCTAACCGGTGAAATAGTAACTTGAAATAAAATTAGTAAAATTTCATATAAATAATATTTATCATGAATAATTTTATAATATATAAATATAATAATCCCATTAAATAAATATCAATATTAAAAAGATCAATGAAATTATAAGCCTGTTTTATTAAATTGTATTTTAATACATTTCATAAAATTCATAACATTAATTTTAATAATTAAAATCTATTTCATTAGAAAATTATTTTAATAAAATTAATTACATTTTTAGAATCATCATGTTGAAATTTTCTAAGGGTGATTTCTTTATAATTTTATGAAAAACTTCAATTTTTAAGTGAATAGTAAAAATATAGTTTTTATGAAACCGATATGTTTTAATTAAATAATTCAATTTGTATTAATGGACTAATAAATTATATAATCTGATTTCTGACTAGAAAAATGATTAATAAGTTAATAATTCATCAAATTTAAATTTAAAACCTCAAAAGTATTCTGAAGTGTAATGTCTAAAGTACTCAATTAATTTTTTCATCATTTTTCCACGTTCCGTTTCAATAAACCAATGAATTTTGTTTCTAAAGGGGTTAAAACTATTAAATACACATATTTTTAATAAAATATAATTCATAATTTAAATTTTTTACTATTATAATGTATACTTTTGAAATTATATTTTATTGACTCTTTTATCCTAAAAACACCCGTCCCCTTATGTATAAATACACCATTACCCTCTCCTTAAAAAACTTATTTTAAATATATTAAGGCTAAAAATCAACAATAAATTCCTATTTTAAGAACCATATAATCCTTAGGTTTTTCTAGAGGAATATTACCCAAGTGTTTCAAGGATTTAAGGGTCATAATAATGGAAAAACACAAAGAAGGAGGTAAAATTCCTTCACTTTTTAGATTTCATTTTCCTATTATCGTCCCCAATACTTATATTATTTTTTATACCAATCATCCTAAAATTAATTCAGTATTATTTTAAAAACATGTTAATGTTATTAAACTATTTTAATTAATAATTTTATTACATATTTTTATGTTATTCATCTCTCACCTCCTCTTTGAACATTGTTTCATTAACAATCAGTTAACCGCCAACAAGGACATTATAAATTATTTTCTTGTCACTGATTTTATGGATGGTTATAATAAATAATTTATGATATATAATAATATAGATATATTTATTTCTGATATTCTATATCTAATTCCATTAAATTATAAATTTAAATGATAAAAATTACAAAATCAAAACAAGATGGGATAATCCTAAGAAAAACATAATATTAAAAAATTATAACTTTAATAAATAAAATTGAAAAATAAAATCAAATGATTATAATTGATAAAGAATAAAAAAATGAACCTAATTAGATAACAATTTCATGTATTTATAAATGTAAGTTTATTAAATTGGAAGCAAAAAGGTGATGAAATAAAATGGGATATAAGGTAAGGGGAATCCCAAAACCAACTATTTCCTTTTGGGTTATCTCCACTTTATCTTTATTTTCTATATATATTCTTCTATAATATATTCAAAATTTAATTTCAATATTTTTTCCTTTTCTTTATAGATATATACATGTTTTTACCTATTAAAAATGATATCTAATCAGACTACAAATATTTTTTTAAAAAGATTTCATTTTCCAAAGCATCTCGTTGACTCCTCTTGCGCTGTTTCTTATATACTCTAGAATGATGATATTTTATACCAAAATATGATCTAAATTTTACATTTTGGAACCTAAAATTTTATTAATTTAATTATCATTTATAAATTATTTATGAAACCCATTTATTTCCTTGGTTTTATTTCATGACTATGATTGTTATATGTTTCCTTTCCATGTGGCATGCATGATTATGAGAATTTTATGATGTGAAGGTTGGGATCAAAATTATATATCCCTAAAATTAATTGGTTAATGTGATATATATAATTATACA
Organism: Viscum album; assembly: GCA_963277665.1. NCBI lineage: Eukaryota > Viridiplantae > Streptophyta > Magnoliopsida > Santalales > Viscaceae > Viscum > Viscum album. The sequence goes on from OY728137.1 coordinate 1,106,907,516, forward strand.
TGAACATTATGTTACATTTTTTTCATAATTATAATGTTTTTATTTATGCACATATGTTATGGGTGAACATGGTGATAACATTTCTCACAACTATGTGTGGTATTTTACACTATGTTAGGATTATTTTTTATTATGAATATAAAAAATTACATTATTTGTAAAATTATTACCTAATTATTATGATGATTATTCTTTGATTATGATATAATGATGATTATTATACTCACCAATGTACTATATTCATTCCATGTTATTCCTCCCCTCATTAGGATTTTAAATTACCCTTTTATTTGATATATATCCTCATTTAATTAAATGTAATAAGGAGAAAATATAGCCATCCTATACTTTTACACATATCATTACATGATTTTAAGCATAATTAAACATCAAATTACAAGCCAAAGATCATAAATTCTGGTTTCTTGGAAGACTAGGTTCATAAAACTAAAAACATGGGACTAAATAAAACATTTCTTTATTTATCATCCACCGTGAACTCCTAATTTACTTTAATACCTTATATATGAATAATATAAACATGGAATAACATGAAAAAAGAGATGATCTAAAAATCCTGGTAAGGGAGTGAACATTAGAACAAATCTTAGCACATGGGTTAGAAGGCATAACACAATGATTTAAAAAGGAATGAAACATGATTAAACATATGGAATCATAACATATAAAACATGGTATAATATAATAATGTATTAATAGTAATTTTAAAGAAACATAAGACATGAACTTATCATGATTCAAGGCTTGTTGCACATAGATGAGCATGTGTCAAGGCTAACCCCCAAGACCGTTGCACCTGGAGCATGAGTCATGGATAACCACCAAGACCGTTGCACATAACATCTAATGAGACTAAAAATTACCCAATTAATTGGAAATGTATCTGGCAAAACCCATCATAACATGTTCATGAATATTTTTTCCACATAAATAATCTTATATAAGTAATCAAATGTAAACATAAGTGTTACCCATGGAAAGAACTAGGTATCATAATCATGTCACAAAGCATAATAAATGAGCGTATCATAAAAGTGTCCATGAAAGAAATGAATTAAATGATACATATAAATTAATAAAGGAAAATAGGCATATATTAGGATTTTTTATGTCAAACTGAATTGATAACATGTAAAAAGATTATTTAATAAACTTTAGAATTAAAAAAATTTAGTATGGTTTGAGGAAAATATTAAAGAGAATTTAAAGAAGAAAATGGAATAATATTTTACATAGAAGAAGAAGTGAAGAAAGAAAATTTTCATGATAAATTTAATGATTTTATAAAAAAATGGTGGCTCAAAACAAATTATAGAGTGCACTTGAAAATGGGTAAGAATTTGGGAAGTTCACTAAAATCGGGCTTGATTATCGGGAAGAATCGACCAGGGAACCTTTTAAAAACATGTATATCCCTAAAAATAAGGATAAATGGATCTTGATACATGATTTTGGAGAATATAAAAAAATTTATTAGATTTAAATAAAAATAAATGATAATTTAATTTGGGTAAAAATTGAGAAAGAGTAACCCGAAGGAATAATTGAGGTTCAGGTAGAATCCCTCACCTTAAGCCTGAAGATGTACTTCACTTGATCTAAATGTATTGGATAATAAAAATAGATTAATTAATTAATAATTACATAAAACTCTATACATTTATTTTATTTAGTATAAATTTATTAAGTATAATTATGTCTCTCTTGATGGGTTATGATATTCAATTTCATCGTTTGGGAGCGTTAGTTTCCTTAGTTTTCATGATCGATTTACTTGTATATGTGTTTGTAAAATCATGTAGAACGTAGATAGTTGTCCAGAACTGAAATTCTATGTTATAAATGAACTTATAGAATATTAAAATACCATTATTTTCTATAATTTAGGATTATTCATTATATAAATCATTAATGACAATCGTTTAGATTAATTTAGCATTTTTTGATCATCAAAAACTTATTTTGTTATATTATTAGATGTCATGTATATCTATGGGTTAAATAATATTTAAGGAGTTGTAATTCATATAATATAATATTTTTTGATTATAAAAATGTTTTCATGACCATTCTTGAAGCTGTAATTGAAAGATATAAGCACATCATCCACGAAGGTGGTAAATCGGCACATCAGAGACAATGTTTTCATTCTTAAAATAAAAGAGAGAGGAGAAGAGATTTGATGAATAATTATTACATACACAAGATAAAATTATATTATATGTAATATAATGTAGTTTTAATGTCAATTGGACAAGGTTAAGTTAGTAGAATATAATAGAATAAAATAACTTGAAAGGAAATTGGAAGAAAACAGAAGAGGGTTTTACCGCTTGATTCCTTCTTCTAGATAACCACATTAGTGGATTGTTTTTGGTATTTTATTAAGAAAAAAAATAATGTACGTGGGATAGGGGATTTGGAGTATATTTGAGAGGAATTTGGAAAAGTCTCAAGGCTAAAGAGGTGTGAGGATAAGAAGTGGTGAGGGGTGGTATTTATAGTAGAGGAGAGGGGTGTTTTATCTTTATTTTACACAATATTTTATTATTTTGCTCAAGACAAGAAATAACATTGATTATTAAAACTAAAAATAGTAATTAGATCATGTGAGTTCAAAAAAATGGTTCTTACATCATCCATGACTCAAGTAATAGTGTATTTAACTTATAATATATATATATATCGTATATTTCTGTATTTTACTGTTCACAAAAAATTCAAGTATTTTAGAAAAAATCCTAAAAATTTAACATAACCCTTTTTTAATGTTTAGAATTAAAAAATAAACTTCATTTTAAGAACATAATTTTCTAAAAATGAGAAATTTAATTTTTAATTAAAATCATCATTTACTTGAAAAAAATAGATCTTAAAATTATAAATTATTTTATAACACTTTGAAAAAATTGACTAAGGTCACATAAAATTATCTTATATTTCTAAGAAATAAAAATATTAAGTTAAGAATACATTTTATGAAAAGAAATTTTATTTTAAATTAATAAATTAATCATAAAATTTTAATTAAATATTTATGATTTACAAAAATACTAACACTTAATTAATAAATTTTGAAATATTTATTTACATATACTATGATATAATTATACCATATTTTCACTTATAAGATGAATAAATTTTATTTACAATTTCATTGGTGATGTTACTATTCAATTGTTCGGTTTACTATTTATAAGGTTCATGTTACTATTCTAAAGGTCAAGTTACTATACCTTTAGTATATGTTCCTTAACATCTATAAATACCTTTTATTTCATTAATTATTCATTTAAAAAGTTTTTATTGTGTTCTTAATATGATTTTATGTGATTATGACATAATTATAAGAAGGGAATTTCTAGTGATAGAATTCATGATCATTATAAAACATGTGGGATTTAGGAGGAATACGAAGAAGGAATTAACTAATGTTTATGTTTTAGTATGTATAAGTGATTTATAAACCCAATTTTTCCAAGATATCAATCCTTTTGATTTTTTTTGTATTAATATTACATTATTTGTCTTAAAAATAATGCAATTATCATGTAATAAAATTGTAGGTCTCTATAATATGACTATTCCTACTATATTATGTATCATATTCATCATATGTATAACTACATAATCCCTTTTTCCCTGACATCATGTGACCACTAGACATGGAACATGTCAATCTAGTATATGAAATCTTAAAATTTATTGGTTATTTGAAATATTATGACCAAGTCAATGAATGCATCACATGTCATAAATCTTGAAGATGATAACATCGAATTTTTCTCATATGAGTAGATATACACATCAGATGTGACTCAGTTTAGTATGACTACAAATTTCTTTAGTGTAATACAATAAAGGTCCCAAATGTATTAACACATCATAAAAGTAGACTAATCCCATCTTGTTTGATCTCAAATCCATCATATAATCATCAACACGCCCAATCAAACCATTATTTTCTAATTATCATGGCATATATAAGAAAGGTATCGAAGTATAACAGTTATCATGCTAGGTATCTACTGGACTTGACCTAAGAAAATAATTTTTAAGTGGGACATTATTATGATTTAGTGTGAGAAACTATTTTTTAGTAAAGTTTTGGTATTTTTAAAAGTCAAACCTTCAAAATATTATATTGAGATAGTTGTATGGCGAGAGACACAAAAGTATCATCGATTTTCAGATTCATGTTTGAAAAAAATGGTCACCAGATGCAATTGAACATAAATTGTTTAGCAAAAACAGTGACCGACTATTGAGAAGAAATTATCTTATTATGTGAAAATAATGGTTATTATGGTTGAAGTAAGAAATAAAACAATAGTATGGTGACCAAGTGAGGGAACTTGAAAGGATGAAGCTCGGACACATGCACCTGGAGGTAGAAATCGTGTTTCAGAAGAATAAGTGATGAAGTAAAAAGGGAATTTCTAAATTAAACGCAAGTTCTATAGGATGTGGTGAGTGCATGGACATTATGGAATACATAAGGATCACTCAAAGCATTAAATGGAAGTCTATCCTCATGGATTTTCGGTAAAGTAAATGATGCATAAGATTCATTTATCCAAATGTAAGAGTAACATTAACTATTACTTATAATTTTATAGTCAAGGAAATAGATACTAGAGTGAAACATAGGTTTCCATGACCAATTATTGGTTCCTTACAAAAGTTGGAATGTGGTGGAACTGATTGATCTACTGATCCCTACTATGAATAGTGGGGTGATACCACTTGTTCTAGATATTTTTTTGTAGACCATAAATATGTTACAAAAGTTCTAGAGGCCCTTCATCTAAATGTGGCAGGTTATAGTCCATAAATGGGGAGGATCGGAAGAAGAAAAAGTAGAAGGAGGAACTGCTTAAGGGATCATAACACCTAACTCATGGGTCATCATGGTGGGAGTACTTGTGACATGAGTTTGTTTCTGGTGGCATTATAGTTCATCTTATTTTAATTTGGGTATGGTGCCGAAAAATATTTTATCCTTGTAACTATGATAAGTTTTATTCCGTGAATGGAAGAGTAGTTATTCTCTCATAGATGTATGACTATGGTCTAAACCACATAATCCTTATCTTGTGTTCATTTCATGTGATTAGTTTTTATTATATGCTTTCCATAGAAGGAAGGCTGTGAGGATACTAGAACTAGATAGAGGTTGGATTCATATAGTGGACGTGGTTCCTAGATTTTCTAGTTTCAGATGTTGATCTATGGGGGTTGTCGTGGTGATCATTACTTATGAACCTTATTCTACATTTTAGGTTCAGAGGTTAATTATAGTGATTGAAAGTGTATGCATCTAATTCAAATTTTTTTGAAGTCATAATATTATGATACAACATGAATATTACATCCCTAACATGTGCAATTAGATTACGGAATCAATGTATATAGTGAGAAGTGAATTAAGGACTTGGAGGAGTGTCACTCGAAAGATAGCAATGGTACTGAGGTTTTTTAAAAATATAAAAAGTCATCCTAATCGGTGTGTTTATTGAGGTAGGTTCAATTATTGAAGATAAGCTTAGATATTTATTAGAATATTACCGGAGACTTTTGGAAGAAATATTGTAATCCATTTTACTTTTCATATTCAATGGTATATCACTATTCTTATGGATAACATAAAAATGGGTTAAGACTGGTTTTATGTTTAAATATTAGAGGATATAAATTTTTGAAGATATTGGTATGATAGTACTAGAGAGTTTTTAAGTTCTTATTGATGGTGAGTCATCCAGAACCATGATGGTTAGTAAAACCACATGTCACACCAAAAAGCCTAATCATTATTCTAAAAGGTGTAATCAAGTGAAATAATGCAAGATCTAGAAGGAATTTTTGGTAGTAAAGTAAAATAAAATCACTTTATTTAATTTAGGTGGTTGAAGTTCAAGTCAATAATATTAAAATGGTGAAAATTTTTTCATTTGGATTTATAGAAGGAAAATGATCATTATTGTAGGATTGTTGGGACTAGATGGTTAGTTCCTAAAAGATGTAAATTCAGGAGGTTCAACAAGTCCCATAGAGGAAAGGGGGTGGCTATTTCAAACACCGAGTTCTCACCAACCTACTTTATTTAAGATAATTTAATCTAATTTCCTCATCACTAAACATCTATAAAGTTGAGTAGTCATATGTTCCTGAAATTTTGAGACAATCAGATTAGTGATAGTTCATTTTAGACTAGGATAAGAAGGAAAGAGTGTGACATATGCCCATACAACTAGAAGATGAATTTGATGATCTACTAGATAAATTTAATAAGAATTTTTGAATGGGTATTATGATCACACAAAAGAGAGAAAGGAGGGTGAAAAAAATTGGTCCCTAGAAGGAACTTGGATGGAAGAGTCTTTAGAAGTAGTGATAGGTGTTATTTATCTAAAAGGATGGGACATTGGTGAATCAAAACTTATCCAGTTTCTATTATTTCAATTAGGTTCATAGTATAGCAACATACCTTCATCGATGAAGTGGAACAATAGTCAAAAAGTTTGTTCCTTAGTTATATTTGGAGTATTTTCTTTTAGAGATACTCCAAGCTTGATAATAGGAAGTATGCATGTTCAATCATCTGTAAAATATTGGGAAATATATCATATCCATGAAAAATATCAAAATTTGGACAACCCTAAGTCTGGGGAATCCTATTTTTGAAAAGGGTAGAAATGAGACTTTAATGGTTTCCATGTTATGTGGAAATGGATTTTTTATGTTTTTTAGAATAAAAATATGTTCACTAGTTAAGGATAGGGATATTGGAAGGATCAGAACTATGTCTAGAATAAAGTTGGAGAAAAGGGTTGTGCATGCCTTGATTGCAGTAAAGGATGATTTTAGTGGGAGTTCATCCTCTGATGATATTAGACTTTTTGGAATATATATTTTTGAATGAAGGTTGATTATAATGGTATCATTAGAGATTGATGTACCAAAAAAATATTAGAGGTTAAATAATCTCAGAAGTTTATTCGTTAGAAGTGAATGTTTCGGCAGGAGTGATGCCATTGGTATGATACAAGACGCAACCTATTGATCGATCTTCAATGTGATATGAATGAAGATCATGACTACCTACTTTGGAGGATTTTTTCTATAGAGGAACTCTTAGAACAATGTTGATTCAATGCAGAGGAGGATTTGGTGTTTGCTGTCAATCTCTTTTCAGTTTATTAAAGGAAGATCAAAGTGTCATTGTGAAGAAAAGGTTACCTTTTCACCCTAGTGAAGATGAGAATCACGTTTTAGTGCTTCATGATACTTCTGAACATAGAGTCTGTGAAAATTGGTGATGTCTAGGAGAGTGGACTAGCGTTAATTGTTTTGTGTGAGATGGGTATAACGAAGGCATTAGAGTGAGCCTTCTTAGAAGAAATCTACTAATAAAATGAAATAGTATGAAGAGTTATGGTGAAAAAATAACCTAGTTGAAGCTAAGGACTTGGGAGAAGATAACCAGGGTGAATCTAGGGATTTAAGTGAAGCTAACCTGAGTGAAGCTAGGGACATGGGAATTGCTAAGATTGAAAATTGGACCTAGAAAAATCCCGATACTTGGGTTAAGGTGAGATGAGTTATGTAAGGTACTTGAGAAAACTAAATGATTATAATTTGAGGGATTACATGGTGCCTCAAACATATACTTTAATGATGAAATTCTAAATCAATATTGATACATTTTAAAGGAAGCATTCAATCCATTAAACTGAGGAATACTTCATCCAGAGTAGTGAGAAATGAGGAGTCAATGAAATTGTTTCAAGTAAGGTAGTTAATTTTCCTTGAATACATTGTAAATGTAGTGAGCAAATACTATAGTGACTAAGAAAAAAAAATTAATCCATAAAAATCAGTGAATATTATTGGATTATGGTACGTCTGAAAATTTGTTGGCGCATGCTCCCTAGACTAGCCAGTAGCGGGGAAAAAATAAAAAAAATACTATGTTCTATTTTATTTTCTTATTTGTTGGTCTAGTGAACGTGTGATACAATCAGACAAGTTTAATGAGTTCCTACCAACTTGGGGACATGATCTTTTTTTTTCAAAAAAAAGTTAGAACTCTAATTCACTCCTCCCCTCTTAGGGGATCCTAGGGTTTTATAGTTATTATAAGATAAAGGTTTTTAGGTTTTAAACCTATTGTAGTTTTTTTGATTGATAACCTCATAAATTTTTAATAAGTTACTATATTTGATAGAAGAAACAAATAGATTTTTAAGAACAAAATAATATCACATCTTCTATATCGTAGGCTGAAGTTACTTTATAATATATTTTATGGGATTTAAGTCAGTGATGTGACAAGTGAGTTCAAGACTAAAGCTGAAAAAAAATGGATGGATGCTGATGCTAAATCTCAAAATTATTTATCTAGGTATCTTTTAGATAAAAATATATTAATGTGATGTATTTTACCAATTCCAAGAGCATGTGGGAGAAATTTTACAACATATATTATGTTGATAGTATAGTGAAAGAGGCTAAGTTATAGGTCCTCCATTCAAAATTTAGTGATTTGAAAATTATTCCAGAAGATAATGATGATAGCTTATCCAATTGAATCCTTGAATTTTTTAGAGTTATTAAAGGACCTATATAGGATATAAATGATATAAATATTGTTAAAAGGATTTTTAAATGTTTTCCACCTATATGAAATCCAAAAGTTTAAACTCTAGAAGAGAAGGATTTTATCGAAGCACATTATAGATAATATGTTAAGTAGTTTGGTGGATTGTTAAATGAGATTTAAGTTATAAGGGACATAAATTCATGCCTGTAAGGATATTTCATTTAAATATAAGGAGAATATTGAAATATATAAAAGCAAAAATGGCGATGATGATCTAGATGATGGACTTATCTCTCTTTTGGTGAGACAATTCTTGAGAGTAAAGGGTATATTTAAAGGCATGATACCCTTGTATTTTTCAGTGAAGTAAAGTTGGTAATTTTTTATCAAAGTGCCCAAGAATATTTTATAATGTTGAAAGTGAAGTAGAAGTTTAACAAAATCGACAATGAAGATTCCACCCTAAAAGAGACTCTAAAACTAGGAGTTCATCTAGAAATAAATTTCAAAGGAATATATTTATGATAAAAGATGAAAATGATAATGAAGAATATCTCTAAGAAGTTAAAATAGAATTTATATATGATATAGAAGATGTTATGATGGCTATTTTTGAGAAAGAATAACCGAAAATGGAAAAATTAAATGAACATTAAGGGGTAGTTGATCTCAAGGAGGAAATTAAGGGTGATCCCAAAGGGATTGATATTCCAAGAAATAAAAATCAAAATATTAAAGGAATTATAAAATACTTCATTGAATATATGGTTTATAATGAAGTAGATATTGACTGAATGTTTGAAGAATTAGATAATCATCTATTTAGTCAGGTGAATTCAGAAGAAGTTTTTATTTTCAAGATTAAGATTTAATAAAGGACTAAGGTGATTGATTAACATAATACAAGCCTATAGAGGAGAGATAAAAAGTTTAATACCATTTAAGAATATGTTTTTATTGAAAATGAAACAGGAATCATTAGTGAAATCATGCGATTCATAGAATAAGCTTCATTTCCTAAGGTTCACAGATTGATAATTGATAAAAAGGGTTAATTTAGGATCTAAAGGTGTTAATATCATTTTGAATAAAAAATACCAAGATTTTTAGGTAAAAGTGGTATCAATTTTGATATCAAAACATTAAAATTAGTAATAATGATAGATCTGAACAAGGAAAATAATAAGGTTAGTGATTATGTAATTAAATCTAAGTCCTCAAAAGTTCTAACAATGATAAAAAAAGGAAATTATAGGGATGAAAATAACACTTGATCCTAAAATACTTTTCAATAACCAAGACTATATACAAAGGCTAAGGAAACATGGATGAATAAAGGAGAGAAGTTTTTTCTTCATATGAAGGTTCAATTACATGGATACCTTTGCTACACTATGTCATACTATAAATAGACAAGAATATATTTGAATAGGGAAGATTCCCATAATCAATAAATGAGAATGAGGCCATATACTTCATCAAATTAGGAAATAATTTCTATGGTTATTGTTTTCATTATTATAACTTTAGACATAAATTCATTGACTACAGACATAGAGAAAGTGGAAACAATAACTTTTGAACCAATAGGAAAATGAATATGGGTTGAACAATAAAAATCCATCTAAAAAATAGGTACACTCAGTTAGATGAAGAGGATGAGTATGATTTCACTATGCATATTGAGGAGAAATTAAATGGGCCATGTTATGCCTTTACTCGACTAGGTATCACATGGAAGGAAAATAAAAAGACTGATAAGGCCAATTTGGTAGTGATTTATATCAAAGCATAAAATAAAAATAATACCCATATTTTCGATGGTGGCTGTTCATTACACATGAAAATAAAATTAAATATCTTGAAAAACGTGAAAGGTAGAGTTGATGGAACCATTTGTTTGTGAAAGGATAAAGAATTCAAGATCTTGTCTTATAGAAATACACATTTATAAGGTGATTATCTAAACAAATAAAGTGTTCCTTTTTGATGTGTTACATCACAACCTTTTAAGTGTGATTCAAATTTGTGACTCTAGTATCAAGTGTACAATTAACCATAAAGGGTTTTTGATCAAATATAGAGAATTTTTTTTTCTTATGATTGTCATTATAACTAATGGTAATCTACATCTAGTGGTAAATCATGATTAAACATGTATTCATAATGTGGATAAAGAAAAAAACTTTTGGTATTGGAGGATAGGTTACATATACCAAAAAATCATGGGAAACTTATCCAATTTAAGATTTATAGTGAACATACCAAGTCTTAAGGAAGACCTTGAAAAGTTCTGAGATGTATATTTGTATGGAGAAATGGTGAAAAATACTTATCTTTATAAGAATAAAAGAGAACATAATATGCTTGATCAAGTCCTCATTAACCTTTGTGGTCTAGTTAATATATCTAAAAAAATAGAGGAAGATATTTCATTATTTTCATCGATTAATGTAGTAGAATGTCATATTCCATGTTTAATAAAAACAAGAGAGAAGTCCTGGGATATATGAAGTGGTATATGAAAGGATTTAAAAATGAGACTGAGCATAAAATTAAGACATTGTAGTTTGATTATGAAATAAATCATACATCTATTGAGTATGAGAACTATCTTAAAATCATATAATAAAGCATGATGTTTTATATTTAATAAATCCACAACAAAATGGATTTATTTAACAAAAAAAAAATAAGATGGTGGAAAATATGACCAAAAAATTTCTCATTAAAGTTTGAATTTCTCTATATTATTGGAAATAGGAAGTACAAGTTTTGGTGTACACTCAGAATCTTTCATTTTTTAGACCCAAGGAAGAGATCATCCCATATGAAATGTGGTATGGAAGGAATAAATACAACAAAAATGGACTTAAATATCACTATAAATGGCCTTTATCAGTTCTAGAAAAGTGTTGACTACACAAGTGAGGTTAAAAGACCTGGTCTTTTATCAGCTTTGAAAAAGTGATGATAAAAGAACCATTTATCAACATTTAATTTAGCACCACTGAAGTAACCATTTATCAGTGATTTTATAATAACTAATAAAGTGTCTTTTATTAGCCCTTATAGAAGTGCTATTAAAGTACACCTATATTTGTGCTTATAAAAGTGATGAAAAATAGCCATACTGCAGTTTGTTGTAATAGCACACTACGACACCACTACAATGTGTTGTAATAACACACCACAACACTGAAAACACAAAAGATATAAAAAAATAAGTACCAATATGGGATTTAAATGAAATAAATTTTACAACACAAACACAAGAAAAAAAACTATATTATAGAAATTTCAAACATTAGTTTATACAATTACATAAATACAAATTATTATATACATTAAAAACTTCAATGTTCCATTATCTTTTAATTCTATCTCGACTCTTACAATTTAAAAAAAACCACCCATACTCGAGAAAAATAATGCACCTATACAAGAAAACAATTCTTTTGTTAGTAATAATATAAATAAATAAATTAACAAAAAGTGTTAATTTCAATAAAATTGATGTCTATTTAAGAAAAGATGCGCTTGGAGTCATATCGCTGACGCCATGAATTACATTGAGGTGATATTGATTCCAAAATCTCTCAAATGACTTGTGGATTATTTTTTCTGAAGTATCAAGACAATTGGAATGTGTTTGATCGGTTTGGAGCACGTCAATTGTCTTTTTAACCAAAATGTCATTTAAAAATTAAAACACACAATTTTGACTCATTCTGATCACATCATGTATTGGTTTGAAGTGAAATTTATTCTAACATTTTGAAAATGACTTATGAATCATTTTCCAAAATTATCAAGAAAACATGAGCATGTTTGATCAATTTTTAGTGAGTGATACTTTTTGAACTAAAATTTTGATTTTAAAATGATAATGTAAAATTTGAGTTATACCAGGAACATCATGTATTAGATTGAGGTGTAGATGATTCCTATGCATAAAAAATGACTTATGGATAATTTTTGTAAATTATCAAAACAATTAGAATGTTTTTGTGTAGTTTTGAGTCAGAGAACTATCCATTTTACTAAAATTGATGACAATTCTAAATAAAAAGATGCACATTGAGTCATACCGGTCACACCGTGGATCATATTGAGGTGTGTCTGATTTTTACACATACCAAATGACTTATGGATCATTTTCCTAAAGTGTTAAAGCAATATGAATGTGTTTTCTTGGTTTTGAATATGTCACCTATGTTTTTTTTTACTAAAATGTCATATTAAAATTGAAACACACACTTTGACTCATACTGATCACATTATGTATCATATTGAGGTGATGATTATTCCTACACATCAAAAATGACTTATTGATAATTTCTATAAAGTATTTAAACTATTTTAACGTGTTTTCTTGATTTTGAGTAGGTCATTTGGAATCTTTACTGAAATTGATGTCAATTTTAAATAAAAACACACACTTTGAGTCATACTGATCACACCACGTGTTAGATTTATATGCTACTGATTCTTTCATATCTAAAATAACTTATGGATCATTGATCTAAAGTATCAAAATGATATGAATGTTTTTTCTCATTTTTTAATATGTTACTTGTCTTTTTTACTAAAATGTCATTTTAAAATTGAAACATGCACTTTGACTCATACCAATAACATTTTGTATCGGATTGAGGTGAGGATGATTCCTAAAAATAAAAAATGAATTATAGATCATTTTCATAAAGTATTTAAATAATGTGAATGGATGTTTTTGGTTTTGAGTAGGTCCGTTGGCATTTTTACTAAAATTGATGTCAATTTTGAATCAAAACAAACACTTTGAGTCATACTGGTTACGCCGTGGGTGATATTGAGATAAGGATGATTCATGAATGTCTCAAATAACTTATAGATAATTTTCCTAAAGTATCAAAACAATATGAATGCGTTTTTTTTGAGTAGGAAAATTTGTTTTTTTTACTAAAATTGACGTTAATTTTAATAAAGACACACTTAGAGTCATACCGATCACACCGTGCATCAGATTTAGGTGAGGCTACTTCCTATATGTCCTAAATTACTTATGGATAATTTTCCTAAAGTATCAAAAAAATATGATTTTTTTCTCAATTTTGAGTACGCCACTTTTATTTTTTTCTAAAATTTCATTGTAAACTTGAAACACACACTTTGAATCATAAAAATCACATCATGTATCCATTTGAAATGAGACTGATTCCTACACATCACAAATGATTTATGAATCTATTCCCTAAATTATAAAAAAAATCTTATCGTGTTTTCTCATTTTTTAGTGAGTGACACTTTTTAAAGTCAAATGTCAATTTTAAACTAATAACAGACACATTGATTCATATCCGGTATATTGTTTATTAGATTGAGATGCAGTTGATTCTTACACATCAAAAATGACTTATAAATCATTTTCTTAAAGTATAAAAACAATATAAATTTGTTTTCTCAGTTTTTAGTATCTAAATTTTATTTTTTTACTAAAATTAATGTCAATTTTAAATAAAAAGAAATACTTCGAGTCATACTGGTCACATCGTGTGTCAGATTGACGTTAAATTGATTCCTACCTATCCCAAAGTCTCAAAATAAGTCTAACTATCAATGTTACCATGATTTCCATTAAATTCATTTTTCAAACTGCCAACTCTGCATGACTAGCTTTGAAAAAACCACATCAAGTCGAAAAAAAAAGAATCCAACTATATAAGAAAATGATTATTATTAGTAATACTAAAAAGAAATAAATTATACATAAATATGAAATAATACATTAATTCTATGGAAAATTATTTTACTATTAAAATATCAACATTACCTATGTGATTGAGCAGTAGAGGGAACTTGAAGTAAAGTGATAAATATCAACACTACAGGGGTGAATAGTTTTTAGGGAGAACTTGTATGTGGAATTTTTAGCACAGAAAGAAATAAAATATGGAAAGACTACCCCAAATCGAATAAAAGAATCCACCTGTATAAGAAAAAAATAATTGATTGAGTAATACTAAAAATAATTAAATTAAACATAAATATGAAACAATACATTAATTCTATGGACAATGATTTTACTGTGAAAAATCATGATTACCTCTATAATTGAGAAGAGGTAGAATAATTGCTCTTCCTGTAAAGGGAGTGAAGGGAACTTAAAAGAAATTGATAAATGTACCACTTTAGGGGTGAGAAGGTTTTGGGGGAGAAGAGTCTTGTAGAAGTTTTTGCATAGAAAGGCATGAAAGATGGGCATACCACCTCAAATCAAACAAAAGAATCAACCTTTATAAGAAAATAATTATTATGTGAGTAATAATAAAAATAAATAATTTAAACATATATATGAAATAATACAGTAATTCTATGGAAAATTATTTTATTGTGAAAACATCAAGACAACCTCTATGATTGAGCAGTGACAACTTCATTGATATTCTTGTAAAGGCATGACACATGGACATAAATCTTCTAAAATAAACAAACTCTACAAGGAATAATGAAAATTATAACAACATTCAATTTTATTTTTTTTAGTAAAATAGATAAAGTATATCATAAAATTACCTTTACATCTTTCTAAGGTGTTTCCTTCATTATAGTTTGTTCTTCTGTGGGATTGGTAACATCATCATGTGTAAAAGACATTGTTTACATGATTAGTCAAAAATTTAATTTAGATTATTTCAATATAGTAGAGAATATATAATATTATTATAAAAAACATAATATATTAAAATACAATTTTACCTTCTCATTGAACTCTCTTTCCTTTTATTAAAGGTTTTAAGAATTTGATTCCTTTATTGAGAATCCAAATCCCCTCTTTGTTGTCCTGTTTAATGTACAAGAAATTGTCTACATTGGGACCAACTTGAACTAATTGCGATATCCCAATGAAAGGTTCATCCTCGGTTTAATTTTCATTTGACTCGATATTTGTTTTAGTCACCAGTAGGATAATCAACCAATTCTTGTTTGTTGAATTAGAGACATAAAATACTTTCACTTCTTGTGATTCCATTATGAACAGATCATCTTTTTCCCCTTCCACACTAAAATTCACCTTCAAAAATCATATTTCATCAACTTTAACTCCATTTATATTTTCAACCCATTTGCTATAGAAAATAAGCACTTGATATTTTGTATAATCCAACTCTTATATCTATCCGATAATTCCAAAATATGAAATATTTTCATAAATGAGATTTATATCCTTGGAACTAGATATGTGAATCGCGTCATCCACAAGCTTAATACCACAATTTTGTATCATACTTAAGTAATCGTGTTATTTTATATATAATGTATAACCATTTATTTCAAAACTTTTGTAAGATTTAAAATTTTCATTTGGTCCTCTAGAAAACCATTAAAGTCATTCGAAAATTTAATTCATATTTTCAGATAACTCCCTATAAATTTTATCTATGAATCATCCTATAAACTATTGATTATGTGTATTTGATATCCATTATT
This sequence comes from Viscum album, assembly GCA_963277665.1. Lineage (NCBI taxonomy): Eukaryota > Viridiplantae > Streptophyta > Magnoliopsida > Santalales > Viscaceae > Viscum > Viscum album. The sequence goes on from OY728137.1 coordinate 1,106,923,612, forward strand.
CCACCTTTAGTGGATTCAAATATATAAGAATTACTTTGTATTATTCAATATATGAAGAAAATCTTCACAATTATGTAATTTGTGAAGGTGTTCTTGCTCTCGATCTGTGAAGGTAATTGTAACAACATCTCTTCTAATAATCCCTTCTCCCAGAAGGCATTCACTGTGATGAGAATTTGGGAGACTGATGATTTCAACATCTAGTATCTAATTAGTATAGAATTTAATATCTTCTTCAATAATATATCGTTCTTCAATACAACCTTCTGGACAACTTCAATTCTTGGCACACCTGTTCAAAATCTTCATATTCTATTCAATGGGGTACTTCCATGTATAATGGACATGAACACATAGTTTAACCTATTTAAACAAGTGAACCATCAGTTGGACCATTATATAAAATAATTATGGTGAGAAGAACATATCTATTTCACATAATATGACTTCAATATCCTTATTCAGGATGGTAAACTTTACTGGGTATAAAAACTTACTGTATATGGATTTGAAAAATAAGTAGATTCTAGTTAATGTATGTCATAAATTTTGAGGCAGAATGCCACATAAATCAACAAGCATTAAATATTGCATCAAAACATGACAGTCATGTGATTTTAGTCCTCTTCACTTCAAATTAGTCATTTACATGACATTATTTATATTTTATGAATACCCTTTTGGAACTTTTACACTTGTAAGGAAAAGGAAAAATTTCAATTTTTCCTGTCATGATAGAGTGTATAATGCTGGAGGAAGAAACTTACATATTATACCCTTCACCAGTTCCAACTCTTCTCTTATCCCAATTTCAATAAATTCCAACCTATCCTTGATTCCATCAGTCATTTTTTGAGGAAAATTTAGTAATATACCAATAACTCTATAAAATACATTTTTTTTCTACATGAGTGACATAAATAAAATTTATAACATATAAAAAATTACAATATGGTAATTAAATGAAAACTGAACTCTTCTTCCAACCTGATTTTTTAAGGTTTTTTGAAAATGGTTTTTTGAAAAATGTGTCAATATTTTTTACTTTATTTTACAGTTGATCACCTATTACTGGAGATAGTGTTGTAACTTGTTTGATATTACCATTTAATGATGTCATCTAGGATTAGTATTTTTTCCAATAATTTAAAAATATATGATGTCTTAAAAACATAGTCTTTGAGAAATGTTTCAACCGAACCAATTATGTGAGTTTTTCTCAAATGGTACAGCCCAATATTTCATTAATTCTATAGCCTAATAAATTTCCATAAGTGGGGAATTAATTTATCATTCCATACAACATGGAACTCAATGAAAATTATTCACTTTTATGAGAATTATACATTGAAACACGTGTATCCCACATCAATTTCAGATCTTCGATCAAAGGATCCAAATAAACATCAATATCATTACCAGGTTTCTTTGGTCTAGATATAAGCAGAGACAACATAATTTATTTGTGCTTCTTGTATAACCATGGCAGAAAGTCATAATTTAACAACATGTCAAGCTGTGTACTGTGAGAAATGCTCTATAAAAAAAGGATTTATTCTCTCTGTAGATAACACAAGAAGAAAATTTCTTGACTAATTTCCAAATTCAGGAAACACATAATCAATTTTCTTCCACTGAGGAGAATCTACTAGATGACATAGGTTCCCATCTTTAATTATTCTATATGCATTCTATATTAATCGTCTCACAGTTTCCTAACATCTATATTGTATTTTAAACTATGGAATTATAGGAAAGTACCATACAGATTTCAAAGGAGTTGATTCATTTTTCTTGTATTGATCTGTGCTACACTTAGGGAATTTTATGAGTGATTCATGGTACTTGTGAAAAAAATTTCAATCATTTAGAAAAGCATGTATTTTTTAGAGATAATTCCCATTGAATGAAAAATTTATTTAGCATTATATGTTTCGTATAGTAGTTCATTTTCTTATGGTATCATATCATTTAGGATACCAAGTAGTTCTATAAAGCTGGTGTCCCTATATTCGCTTCCATATTTCAAATTATATAACTTCAATATAGCTGAAAATTTTGTGTATTTAGTATAATTAGTATAAAATGGGTTCTTGGAAGAACTATTTAACTTCTTCAAACAAATTTGGACAATCAATAAGGTCATCTTCAATTTCCATTATCATTTCTTCCATGAGATCTCCATCATCATTTATAAAGGCATTCATATCAAATCATCCATAAACCATAATATCATCCCAATCGGTGTCCACATTTTGTTTTTCCCCATGTTTAGTCCAAAATTTATATCTTTGATATATTCCATGACAAATAAAATGTTCTTCCAACTCTTCTGGACTAATTTTTCTTGAATAACGACAACGGTAACACAAAAAGGGGATTTTAGAAGGGTCGTCTTCATGCTCTCTTGAAAACAAGATGAACTATTTAAATCCATCTTCATACTCAGTTTTCAAATGATTAATTTTCATCCATTTTAGATTCATATATATCCTATTGGTTTTATAAAATATTAAATTTTTACAATATATAAATAAATCCACATAAGATATTCATTATCAAAGGTGAAAGTTATAGACAATTCAAATAATGGAAAATCAAAATTTTATTGTTTAAAAAAATTTCAGTATGTTGAAGAAAATGGGTAATTGGATTTAAGAAAAGAATTAAAAAAATTCACATTTAAACATAATTTGTAAGCAAACTAAATTAAATCTCTTCCTAATTTGGAAATCCAGAACCATAATTTGTGAATAAATAATTATAAAATCACTCTTATGTTATATGTTTTGAAAATGTATATTAATAGATAGAAAGATATATATTTATAGACATGCACACACACACACATAGAGATTTATATATATATATGTATATATATATTCCCCCAGGGTCTAGATCAGTTGTTAGCAACTCTGTGGGGTCCCAGTGAGGTCTTAGGTTTGTGTCTTGCCGAGTTACTACCTGTTGGTGTAGAGTAGGATTTTTGTTGTATTTCTATCCATCACAAAACTATTGTAATTATATATATATATATATATTTATATTTATAAAATAAAATTTATTTGATAAAAATCAATGTAACCCTTATAGAAGAATATCAAAACATAGTAAAATAAATACAACCCCATACTAATTTTGAAGTCAGAATATTTGCTGTTTTTTGAGGGTTATAAATACAATTTTTTTGAGGTTAATTTAGTTATATGATGACTGCAATGAGTTTTTATTTAGTAGTAAAAAATTACTATTAAATATGGTAAAATATGGAATGATTCTTAACCCATGATAGAGGACCTGTGTGAATCTCATTCTGAATGGAGACTCCAACCATTCGAGTTATCTAAGTTCAATTGATGAGAACAAATGATGGAATAATAGCTTGAGTAATATTTTTCAAATAATTTTGTGTAAAAATTGAAATTGATATTTTTAATCAAGTACTGTTTTCAATAATACTCTATACTATTATGATTAGGGGATATTTTTGAGCATGTGTTTCTTAAAAAATACTCTATATTTTAGGATTATTTTGATGGTCACAAATACCCTTGTTTGTTATTCTAATGATTTTACTTTGAGTATATTTCAGGAAATTAATATTCTTTAAATTTATATTTTGGAATAATATTAAAGCGTTTAATCTGCGTGGAATATTTGATAAAGTATTTGGAAATCATTTTAGCATGTTCTAGAAATACTGTTCATACCCTATGTTGAAGTGTGTAGCGTAAGGATAAAATTCTACATTTACTTTACAGGAGTTCAGAAAAGTTTAGTTAATCAACCATACATTATCGAAAAAGTATGGTAAAGGAACCTTACTTTTCTAATATTATAAAATTATGTAAGAAGAATCATACGTAAGTATGGAACCTTATGTTTGCTTCATAAAAGTATGGATCATCAACCTTATTTTTATAATAAACCTTATGTTCTATCGAAAAGTATATATCATGTATGTTATGTTTTTATAAAGAGGAAAGTATGGATAATATACCATAAATTTGAAAGTTGAAGAGAAAATTATGGACGATCAACCTTACATTTGAGATCAACCTTATGTTTGAAGAATATATCATCAACCCAACGTTTTGCATCAGATATTTGATATATGACTTTATCATGAAACGATCGTTATGTGGAATATCAGGCTGATTTCAAACTAGATTCAAAGTCCAATATTAAATAACATATTTTATTGATTTAAAGCTGTTTATTTGTGATTCAAAGGATTTATTTAAGATAAGGATTTCATTCTGATTATTAATGGATGTTATGACCGCTCTGTTATTCAAATATTTGAATATCACGATTATTAAGGCGAAATTTGTGGATATAAATTTTAAAGGAAAATGCTCGTCTTTATTCTTTATATATCTGTGTTATTTTGAATTACATATAGAGATGAATTATGGTGAGGAAAATTATAATAAAAAGATCTCGAGTTTTTCACAACTACAATTTTTACAGAGATATATGAGTTACACAGATCTACTACTACCAAGATCTATCTGACTCTATTTTTCTGAAGAAAAGGAAAATCATTAAATATTTTTATTCTTCATCGAAGATATATCATGAATCTATTGTTGTTAAGGTTTCTAATTTTATTTCAAGATCTATTTGCATCTAGATGGACTAAAAACTGCTCTTACCTGGAGAACATCTTTTTTGAAGATGATGATCCATCTACTATTAGTTGCATGCTTCTGCAACTGTGAAGAACAACTAGAAAATATTTTGAGACAAATACTGTTTTCATTTTGAGTAACCATATTCTTGTACTAAGTGGTGTATTTGGTTCTATGTATGAAAAAGATTGCTACTCATGCTTCGGACCTTCCTAGAATGAACAAGATTTCTCTATTTTAGACTTATCTTGTAAAGGTGTCAACTGCCTGTACTCAGTTATGTATGGTATATTGATAAGAGAACCAGATAGTGAAAATCACCAAGCTCATGGAGTAGAGAGTTGGTGGAGTAGACTAGGGGCCTTCTGTTCCCTGAACCAATATACATATGTGTTTCCTTCAATCTATTTATTTTACACTGCATAAACATTCTGATAAAGTTAAAGGATAGATTTGGCAATCATCACGATTCTCTAAGAAATTGTAAAAGACACAATTCAACCCCCTCTTATGCATATTTGGCATAATATGATCCAAAAAATATGTGTTGAGAGACTTTTCTCATCTCAAAAGATAAAGGGGATTTATTTGCGAGACAATACAAAAGGGAAAATCATTAAAGGTAGTCATAAAATGGTGGAAATTCAGTCCAAAAATCATCTTTAGTTGAAATATTTTTATTTTTTTGTACCCATGAGACATAATCCCACTTAAGGTGATTTTAATCCATCAAATTTATTGATTAATTTACCATAATTACTATTGTGATTATTATAAAAAATAAATCATATATGGTTGAAATGTTCAAGATTCCCCTATGAATAGTTTAGAATGAATTGGGGATATGAATCAATTATTTCATATCTAACAACAAGAATGAATTCACTAGAGTATAAAATGATTAGAACCAAAACAATTACCAAACCATAAATAAATCGGTAGTCAATTAAACAACAGATCATAAAAAATTGTTCTATTCATAATCAAAAAGTAAAAGAGTATACAAGGACCAATCCAAAAATTGGTTGTCAATCAAACAATGGATCATAAAAAAATCATTATGTTCATAATCTAAAATCAAGAGTATACAAGGACCAAAACACATATAAATCATGACATCATCGAACAAGAAATAAAAAATGAAATGAAAAATACACAATGAAAATCACACGGCCTACCTCGCTAGGTTGAAGAAAATCAATTTTGGAAACCCTAACTCTAACTGAACACCAAATGTCCAATGATATTTGAGAAATTGGTGGCAGTCGAGTGGTGTGATTCAATCTTTGAATAACTAAGGAGGAGCACCGACAATGTGTGACTTCCATAGAAATATTCTGATATCATGATGGGTTTGAAAATGGTTAAGGTTTTTTTAAATATATTGGTACACTTTTATCGGTTCTTACAAATAATCACTCATAAATAGTCCTTTTATTAGTTCTTAAGTAATAAGCACTGATAAAGGTAGGTCTTTATCAGTGCTAAAAAGTGCTGATAAAATCCATATTTATCAACAATAAAGCTTATTCACTGATAAAGCCTCATCTTTTTCAGTGTGAAAAAAGTGCTGATAAAAACCTACCTTTATCATCTCTGATTATATAAGCACTGATAAAGGATTTATAATTATAATTATAAATAAAAATTGAAAATATATGTATATACTTAAGAAATATATATAAATATAAAATATTTTTATTTTTAAATATATTAATTATAATTTTATAATTAATTATTTATAATTATATAAATATTTTTGAAAAATAATATCTATATCTAATTTTAAGTGTATGTATATATATATATATATGTTAAAAATGAGTGAAATTGAATAAATTAAAAATAAGTACACTTTAAAAATATTGAAAAATGGATAAGTTTTGTGTGGGTGTATTCTATATAAAAATGCATTAATTACATAAATGTGAAATAAATATAACACACATTTGATCTATATTAAATTGAAAAATCAAATGAAACATTAAATTATATGTCCATTAAACAATGCAATTAGTCAGTATTTTTAATTCATATTAATTTTTAATTATAAAACATTATTCACTAAATATATGAATATTTAATGTAAAGTGCATAAATGTTTTTAAATGTATAAATCATATTTATGTTTGTTAATATATACAATTTATTAAAATTAATTACCAATATTATATAATTAATGAAATGTTTAATATTTAATAATGTATAATCAATTTATTCATTTTTATCAATAATTATTTAATTAATAAAATTTGTAATATTTTTTAATAAACTCATTTTTATTTTTATTTTATTTAATTATTTAATCTTATTTATTCAGACTTTTATCAGTGCTAAAAAAGCACTGATAAAATATATCATTATTAGTGCTAAAAATAATGCACTGATAAAGGGTACCCTTTATTAGTGCTAACAAAAAAGTGATGATAAAGGATACCCTTTATCAGTGCTAAAAATAAATCACTGATAAAGGTTTCATTTATCAGTTCTAACATTAGGGATATTAAAAGGTGAAATATATCTATAATTTCTTTAGTCTTGATAAAAATTCCATTTATCCGTGATTTTTTGTAGTGTTGATAAATATCAACACTGTTAAACATGAGTTTTATAGTAGTGAAGCCCTTATTGAAACATTTTCTTATTTTTTGATACAAGTGATATATCCAAAAAAAAGAAGGAAATCCTAGAAATTATGGTGATTTTATCAATAAATGATTATTTCTAAGATATTCAACAAAGAGTAAGTCTTATAAATGCTACAACAACTGTCTAAGTAAAATTATGGAAAGAAATGATGTCAAATTCATTGAGGAAAAATATGTGAATAATTATAGAGGTTAAAATTATGATTTTTTTTATAAATAAGAATAAAAAGAAAATGAGGAAGGTAAAATTCCAAAATCCATATAGACTACTGTAAATGATAAAGACTCTAAGGCTAAGTCAAAATAGGAAGTTATTGTGGAATAATAATGATTATCACCTTAGAGGAGAAACATGTAAACATAGGTAGATCCATCCAACATAATTTGAGATAGATATTATGTAACCCAAAAAAGGAGGATGAGAAATATGGATCGTGCGTGTTAGAACCTCGATCTTCATTTTAGGAATGGATATTTATTTCAAGTGTTTCTGGAAAAAATGGGAGAATATAGAAATTTAAGGAGTACACGCCATGTACTTAGGTGTACATGTCATGTACTCAGTTGTTGCGGTTAGCCGTGTACTGGCCGTGTAATGGATATGTACATGGCCATGTGGGGTGACCTGGAGACCACCTAAAGTGAAGGCCGGTTAAGGCATGTACACAACGTGTACATTAAAAGAACATGCCACGTAATTTTATTTTTATTTGTTACATTGGACCAGGGTCGCATCTAATTGCGAGGAATATCTTATTCTAGCCCCGTTTCCTCTAGGAGTGATGGGAATCACTGAATCTTATCTGATCCCCAAACCCACCATCCGTTCTCTGAATCAAACACCATTGATTGTGTTGCAATTTCCTTGGTGAGTTATTCCTTATTCTAAAGCCTCTACTCTTTATTTCTCCTCCTTCGTGAGTTATTCAAGTTTTAACATTTTTTGACGTTTTTGTAGATCTACAACGTTCTAGGTTAAATCAAAGGTTTATATTCAACTATATCAATCTTACAACATCGAGGTAGGTGGTTTGTGCCTTTCCGTAGTTATCTTTGATTTATATGTGAAAAAAGGGATGAATACCCTAGTTTAGGGTATTGTGTGTTTTGGAAATATAACCCTGATGATGCTAGCTATTTTTTTGTTTCTAGATTAAGGGGTTTTAATTGTGAATTAGGTTTATTACCTTTCTTATGGATTTATTTCCCCATTTTTGTTGATATAGGATGTTGGGTCTAGAAATGCTTGTTAGACTGTTATGCTTTCCATGACTAGCGTTGCTAGGAAGGATTTGATATTATATGACATGCCTATTATATGAATTGTATTTGTTTAGCCAATTAGTATTTGAGATTTACTTTGTAAGCTAGATATCATTTGTGCACAATTTTATTACATAGGGCTGTCGGAACATGGTGTAGTGAGACCATAGGGGAAATGGAAACTGAGGGCTTCCCCAGAGTGTCTGTTACCTTTCATAATGTGAGACCATAGGGGGAATGGAGGTTGAGTGAACCCTAAAAGTGTCTATAGTATACCATTGTGAGATAAAAGGGGGAATTGGACGTTGAGTACTTCCTTAGAGAGTATATAGTTTACTGTTAAAAGACCACATGAGGAATTGATGGCGAGTTCTTCCTCAGATAGTCGTTGTATAAGATGAACTGCAAGAGTTAGAGTGTGAGAGCTTCATAGAGGGTTTCTTGTGACTGATTGGTTGAGTAATTGGTAAACGTAAATGAATTTAGTTGAAACTGTTGGATTGTTTACTTTGAGTAATTTCTTGTTTATTACTTCATTTTGCATATTTGCTTGCTATATATATTCACTGATAGTTAGGAACATGTCTTTTGGTGGTTTCCTACTGTAATTCATCTCACACCTGTTTGGGTCATGATTTTGGTGTTAAATAGATTATATTGTTATAGGTAAGGATAAGGGAAAGATCCCTTCTACTTCTGGTACAATATTGCTATGGAGCTGGAGAGCATGGGACCAAGCTGAGGCTTACGATGCTGCTGGAGTTTATTTTTTTTCTTGTATTTTTTTTGTACTGTATTATAGTATTGTGACTTGTTTGGATATTTTCTTAGGCACATGTGACATGAATCATTTATATATGTGCTCTAGTTGTTTATTTAATTTCAGTCTTGCGCTGTTTACTCATTATTTGGTATTAATGCTTCTGCTACTCGTATCTGTTTGTTTCTAGTATGTTACTCTACCAATGAGGGCATAGTTTCCCCACTATCACACCCAAGGAACTCACTTCTAGTTGAAAACCTATATCATTCATGGAAATGCGCTTGAGGATTTCTAACATCCTAGTTCTAGGTTTCTAAGTAACAAGATCTTCATTTCAGGTATGGATCTTTATTTCAGGTGTTTTTATGGAAAATGGGAGAATATAAAAATTTAAGGAGTACACACCGTGTACTCAATTTCTGTGGGTAGCCATGTACTGTCCGGGTAACGGCCAAGTACATGGTCATGTGGGGTGACCCTGAGACTAGCTAAAGCGGAGTCTGGTTACGGTATGTAGACAGCGTGTACATTAAAATAACACACTGTGTAATTTTATTTTTATTTTTTAAATCAGACCAAGTTCATGTATAATTTCCAGGAACACCTTCTTCGAACCTCGTTTTGTCTAGGAGCGATGGGAATCACTGAATCTTCTCAAATCCCCTAACCTACCATCCAACCTCCAAATAAAACTCCATCGATTGCATTGGAGTCACCTCAATGAGTTCTTCATTCTTCTAGAGCATCTCCTCTTTATTTATCCTCTTTTGTGAGTTATTCAAGGTTGAACATTTTTTTACATTTTTGTTGATCTACGATATTCTAGGTCGAATCAAAGGTTGATATTCAACTATATCAATCATACAATGTTGAGATAGGTGGTCTGTGCCTTTCTGTAGTTGTTGTTGATTTATATTTTCAAGAAGTTCCAAATAACCTAGTTTAGGGTATTGCGTGTTTTGGAAATCTAACCCTAATGATGGATACTATTTTTTGGTTTCTAGAGTAAGGGTTGTTGATTGTGAATTAGGTTTATTACTTTTATTATGGTTGTGTTTTCCCATTCTTATTGATATTGGGCGTTGGGTCTAGAATTGCTTGTTAGGCTATTATGCTTTCCATGCCTAGTGTTTTTAGGATGGAGTTGATATTATTTGACATGCTTGTGACCTGAATTGTTATTTTTTATCAAAGTAGTATTTGAGATTTAATTTGGATTTTGGATATCCATTGTGAAAAATTGTATTACACAGGGCTGTGGAACCTGTTGTAGTGAGACTATAGTGGGAATGGATGTTGAGGGCTTCCCCAGAGTGTCTGTTACCTTTCATGTTGTTAGACCATAGGGGGGATGGAATTTGAGTGCTCCCTCAGAGTGTCTATAGTATACTGTTGGGAGAACACATGGGGAATTGGACACTGAGTGCTTCCTCAGAGAGTCTATAGTTTACAGTTAAAATACCACATGGGGAATTGACGGTGAGTGCTTCCTCATAGAGTCTTTATCTAAGTTTAACCAGAGGGGTTAGACTGTGAGAACTTCCCATAGGGTTGCTTGTAACTGATTAGTTGAATAATTGGTAAATGTCAATGAAATTAGTTGAAAGTTTAGGATTTTTTACTTTGAGTGCTTCCTTTTTTATTACTTAACTTTTCATATTTTCCTGTTATATATATTCACTGATAGTTAGGCACATGTATTTTGGTGGTTTCCTACTGGGATTCTTATCACACCTATTTGGGTCATGCTTCTGGAAAAAAATAGATTATATTGTTTTAGGTATAGATAAGTCCAAAATCTCTTCTACTTCAGGTACTTGATTGCTATGGAGTTGGAGAGCATGGCACCAAGATGAGGCTTGCGATGCTGCTAATGTTTATTTGTTATCTTGTACTTTGGTTTAGTACTGTATTCCATCATTGTGACTTTTTTATATTCTTTCTTAGACATATGTGACATGGATCATTTATATATGTGATCCAGTTGTTTATTTACTTTCAATATTACGCTATTTACTCATTGTATGGTATTACTGCTTCTGATACTGTTATCTGTTTGTTTCTACTGTGTTACTATGCTAATGAGGGAATAGTTTCCCCACCATCATACCCAAGGCCCTCACTGCTAGTCGGAATCCTCTGTAACTCATGGAAATTTACTTGAGGCCATGTGACCAATCGGGTACAGGGCACCTTTGGGCGGCACCCAGAACTAGGATGTTACAGTGTGACTCTTTTATTAATAATGGAACCAAATTCATTTGAAGAAGTAGTGAAAGATTAATTGTAGAGACCCATTGCCTGATGTATATAGAAATTACATTACTTTTTCGGAATACTTAATACATAACAAAAACAAACATACAAGGACTGTAATAGTTTAGTGTCTTTGGAAACTCAGAAAAAAATAATCTTCTAATCACGGTGAAAGATCTTCAACATCTCCCATAAAGATCTTCCCCTTTTGTTTTCTTACCTAAAACCTTTCTTTATATCCTGAAAAAAAATGTAGAAAGGGTGAGCTCAAATTCTCAGTAAGGGTAAACATAGAGAACATAAAACAATCCATAAACATTTGAATGAAAAAACTTGACCATAAAATCTAAACATCAAAATATTGATCAAATACACAAATCTTGGAAGTACGTAAGGCATATATCATAAAGGAACATCAATCATGATAAAATAACATGGGAATAAAACATGTAATTGTTGAAAACCATTAAGCACATGATATGATTTCCATAGTAGCCAAGGCATTACTGCCAAGACCATCTTAGTGGACAAAGTCCCTTTCTGAATCGAGTTCACTCCTTGTTCCAGTCCTGTAACACTGAACCAGATTAACTTACCGTTCCAACCATGTCTATCTCATGAGATATAAATCTTTACCTATTGCATTGGAGGGAGATATAGGTCCCACCCATGTCATAATTAATTCATTCTTACATGTACCACAACATAAACATAAATCATTCATCATAACCTAAAGAATAAAATGGGTTTCATAAACATCATCCCATCATAACATAATCCATATAAAACAAATGGATATCATTTCAACATAAGATAAGTGAAACCATGTAAATAATAGAGACATTATACTTGAAACATACACATATGAAATAATGTCATCTTAGATGGAAAATGGTTTTGATAAAACACTTGAAATAAATTCTTGAGGAAAATACCCTTTCTTATTCAAAATCATTTTCTTTTCACGAAATTCCATGAAATTTTAAAATAAAATTATTTTGTTGAAAATAGTCAGGAAATATTGTAGAGTAAGCTTCATGAAAATAAGGTGTTATGAAACCATAAAAATCTGTTCATGTCGTATAAGTTAAAAAAACATTCTCCTCGTACTTTTGTCGAAAAAGTCAAAAAGTTCCTCGTATGGTAAACAAAAGAAATATTCCTTTCATAACATGTGATAAAAGTAAAAAATGGGTAAAAAGGAATTTAAACATACATAAAAATACTTTTATAAAACATTAACATGGATGATAACAATAACCCTAGTAAATACTTCCAAATAAACAATCTCGGATAAGAACAAGATTGGAATAATTATCCCTTACCTTAGGTATGATATGCTTCGTACGTATCCAAAACTACTGTATAATGATTTAAATAATATCATTGACTTATTACAGAATCATATTCATTGTTATGATATCATATATGGTTCACTTATGACTTTATATTACCCGTTCTTTTGTAAATTCCATGTTAAAGCAGCGTTTTGGGTAAAATCCTTTTATTTATCGTACGTGTTTGGACTTATTGTTCTTGATATTATTATTAATTATATCATGATTTAATTAATTAAAGAATGTAAATCGTGATTTATATATCATATATATTCAGTATATATATATAATAGATAGATAAATGAAATGAAATACACCGTTCATGGAGACGGTTGGCCGTACGTACGTATGAACGCTGTTTTCCTTTCGTTATTGTCTTGAAGGGAAGTAAGTAGATGACATATATATATATACAAACATAAATACAGTAGCTTTATCATGTCATATATTTCATTATTATTCATTATATATACTTTATAATCATTCTTGAGTGGTTAACATGGAGAATGAATCTCATCGCATCGTGGAGACGGTAATCCGTACGTACGCATGAGCGATGATATCATTCCCATAATTATTGAATTTAATTGGAGGGGATGATATAATATCTCATAATTATTATTATTTTATAATAACTATATATAGTTATTCTTTACACCATTATATCCATCCAAGTATGGTGGTGGTGGAAAAACAGATTACACCACGGCGTGGAGACGATATTCCGTACGTACGCACGCGCGGTGATTTTGTTTTCCATAGGATGGATAAAAGGTGAAATGGGGTTGTTTCAAATTTATAATAACATATAATCATATTAGTGATACTTATGTTATTACTTTATAATTAAACAACTAAAGAATAAGAAGTTTAAGAAGAAAGAAACTTGAAAGAATCGGTAGAAGAGATTACCTCTTCTTCGACGCACCTCTTTTAAGATCCTATTAAGGCACTAGAGTTGGTCATTTTAGGAGACTAGAACCTCTATAATGTTTATAGGGAAGTTGATAAGGGAAATGGGTAGGGGTTTTCTGAGCTTTAAGGCTCAAAATTGTGTAAAGAGAAGAGGGAGGAGGTGCCCTTTTATAAGGGAGGAGAGGGGAACCTTTGAAAAAACTTAAAATATTATTTTATAATAAAATAATATTTGGTTTATAATAGCTCCAAATTGATTTATTTAGAATATAAAGTGGGTATGGGTCTAAATACTTTCGACCAATGGGTTTTATACAAGTTTAAGTTATTATTTTAACATTATCATTTAGATTTAACTCTAAGTTAAATAATTTAACTTTTACCGTGTCTTCTTTATTTATTACACTATATGGTTAATAAACTTACTATAACAAGCCAAACGAACCCCAAGTGGTTAATTATTAATATATATAACATTATCTAAGTCATGTTTCAGAAAATTATATTTTTAGGAATAGAATAGAAATTAATAATATAATATTTGTTTTAAAAACTATTTTATGTCAATTTTGACACTATTTGGTAATTGATTTTTGTGAAAATAATAACAGCATGATTAGTTATAAAAACGTTAATTAAATAAATAATAACATGTCATATTAACCTAAAAAATTATTGTAATTTATAAAAAGTCTCAAATTACATTTATTTGGGTATTTATAACATCAATTATGTTAATATTTCATTAATAAGGCAATTACTACATCATCATTGTGTCATAAATAAATTAAATTATTTAATGTATAAAAATTATAAATAAAGTACAATTATGTTGTAAATATCTTTATATTTCTAATGAATATTTATAGTCGAGTTTATCTTATGTATAACCCTATATTAAAAATGCTTTATTTATTAAACTTTGATTTTAACTATTTTAACTCTTTTTGAATAAAATAATAATAAATGTCCTAATATAATCCAAGTGGACCTAAAGGGTAATATTTTATTCCTAAGTTTGTCTTTTTCCGAATTTCACTTCTCCAATAGAATTAGGACATGTGTTAGGATAATAATAATATCTTTTTTTACCCTCAATTACCCTATTTACTTTTAACCATGGAAAATAAAAGTAAAAAGTTAGTATTCACCAAAAATTATTTTTATCTTATTGAACCAAATTTTACTCTCTGATATTAACCGTGTCTCTCAGATTTTTTAAATTCAACTCACAGAAGCAGTAAAATTAAGTTTTTTGTACAATTTCAAATGCCCCTAGGAGGTGGGTAAAAGACGGTGAAAAGTTCAATAAAATTTTTATATATCTAAAATTATTATAAAATGACTCCAATGAATTACATTGAACTTATATAAGTATTATGTATCTATTTTTACCTAAAATAAATTTAAATAAAATAAATGATTATTTAAATAAAAAGTCAGTTTTAACCATTAACTCAGTGTTTTCACTATTCATCAAAAATTGAAAGTTTTCAGAAAAATACCAAAATTTCACCCTAGGCTAATTTTGCTATTCCGAACTCAAAAATGAAGTCCATTTTGAAAGATAAAATTTATAAAATTTCAAAAATTGGGTATTACTATTCATAACAGCTAGTTTATAAAAATATTATAATAATATCTCTTTTAGTGAAACTCGGTATTGCGTACTACACATGATATCGAGGAAGGTCTTGATTGCGTGTAATGAAAGTCAAGTCAGGGATGCGTGTAGTGAAAGATCCGTTTGGTGTTGTGTATAACATAATCAAAACTTATTTCATTTATACATTAAACAAAATCTATACTTAATGTTGCGTAGAATAATTTCTGCAAAACGAACTTGAAATTGTGTGTAACACGAGCCAAGAATAGTGTTACGTATACTGCAATCTAATACAGTGTTTCATATAGTATAATCTAATCTTGGTGTAGTGTATAATATAAGACATCAAAGAAATTAAAAATAATATATCTCATAAAATCTCGGGGTGTTACATTAATCATGTGTTAATTTCATGAATGAGGAATTAGATCATATTGATAAAAATTAGACTTGGGAACTTATTGGAAGTATATAAAATCCTAATATGATTGAAAAAAAGTGCATCTTTAAGAATAAATTCATTGATCATGGAAATATGATAAGAAACAAGGTGCACTTGGTTTTTTGAGTCTATGCATAGATTGAAGGCATTAATGCTAAAGAAATGTTTTCTAAAATAGCTTGAATAGAGTCTATAAGGATCTTTTTTTATATATAAATTGAAATAGGATACATATATTATCATATGGATATTAAAATTTAATTCTTAGGTGGAATTCTTGAAGAATATGATTACATTGAACAACTGATAGAATTTATAATTATAAATGATGAAACAAATGTTTTTATATTGAAAAAAGATCTATATAGTCTGAATCTAGAACCACAAGAATTTTATCACCAAATGGATACTTATTTGTAGAATAAAAAAATGAAAATGGGTTGTGTCAACCATAATCTCTATGTGAATATAACTAACTAAGACCAATTAATGGTACTTATGTATATGTATGATATCATATTTAGAGGAAGAAAATATAAATCCATGTAATATTTTTCTAATCATATGAAATAATAATTTCAAGTGTCCACATTTGGTGAAATCACATAATATTTGGGGATACAGGTGATATGAAATAATGAATAAACTTTCATATCTTAGGAAAAGTATGTAAGAGAGATATTGAAGAAGTTTAATATGAATGATTCCAAATCAATTTCAACTTTTATTTCAGTTAGAAAAAATCATAAGAAACATGAGAATATAAAAACTGTGAATGACTCCTTGTATATAATGATAATTATAATCATTCCATATGTGATTACAACACAACCAAATATTATCTTTAAAACATGTTTTATGACTCATTTTCAGAGTAATCTAAAGGAAGAGAATCTTTTAGTGATTAAATGAATTATAAAGTACATCCAAGGTACAATCTAAATTTTATATTACTCTTTGACATGGAAAAATATACTAAATTGATGTTTTTTATTCTAACTAGGGTGGTGGATCAAAAATGCACGTGTGGTGGTTCATTATTCATCGGGAATAAATGTTTGGGATGTTTGAACAAGAAATAGGAAATCAATTTTCTAAGTATGATAGAAGAAGAACATATCTTAGTAACTAAGGCATGTACTCATATTTTTTGGATGAAGTAATAACTAATGGATATTAGTTAATTGGTGAAGTAGTCGTTCATGATTTAATGTGATAATAAGAGTAAGATTAATCTCATAAAAAATCTAGTATGAAACTCTATACCATGTATATAGAGATCAGAAATCAATTCATTAAATAAAAGGTGGAGTAAATAATGGTCATAGAGGAGTATGTTGGAACTAATGGAAAAGTGGTAGACACCATGATAAAGCTGTTGGTTACTATGATTTTTGAAAATCATCAGTTGAACCTTGGTGTTCAACCACTTACCTTGGTTTGGGATGTTTTGGATATTTCTACTCCTCCCTTTGGTATCTAATGTTTTTATGGTGTGTTTTATGTTTGGATGTTAACTTTGAGTTTATTGTTAAAGGGGGAGAAATGATGGTGAAATTTAATTGAGATGACCTATATTTGAAGTGATCTAAAAGTGGAAATTGAGAAATAACTCACAAATAGGGGGAGTTTATGGTATGGAAGTCAGATGGAGATACGATCCATGAAGAATAGATATTTGGAGATTATTTTTGCTGGAATATAGGGGGATCATTGGAATGAGGAATTTCATGAGTCTTGGAATGTTCTCTTGAAATATTATTTTTATAAATAGTGTTTTTATCACATAAATATGGAGTGATGGATGAGTTATTTAACTATCATCCAAGAGAAGTATAAAGTGTGTTCAGAATTGAATTCCCCTTTATATTTCCAAAAAACCTAAATGGGGAGAATATTGAAACCAAGGGGATACAAGATGGGGGTAAATGTTGTGTATTTTTTTCAATCCATTTTTGTTTATAGAAGGAAGCTCAAAGTATAATTCCATTATAATGTGGGAATTTCTTCCTTAGTGGAGATAGGAATCATTTTCCAATGCTTCAGAAAAGTGTCACATGTAGGTTTTATACACCTGTGAGGATATTTATAAGTCTACTTCACAACTTTATAGGTGCCACATGAAGGAAGGCTAACTGAGAAAAAGAAGGGCGCCACATGAGTGAACCTATGGGAACAACACACCATGAAATTTAGAGTAGAGGATTTCATGCTTATTGCGGGTTTTGACTATAAATATATAGATTCCATCAGTCATTTCAAGGGTGATTTTTCTAGATAAGGGAAGATGATATCTCTCATTATGCTGACTTAGGATAAGGAGTTGAGTGAAGAATATGGGTGAAGTAGTATCACAAACATATATTTATGAATAGGGTAGAGTAAAAAACTTGTGCAAATTGAGTTTCATGAATATGGCATAGAAAATTTAGTAGGGTGAGTCTATGTGAAGAGGAATTTGGAAAATATAAACTAGAAAAATTCAGTACTTGGGTGAATATAACCTAGGAGAAACTAACATGGGTGAAGCTAAAGACTTTGGGGAAGCTGACTCGAGTGAAGCTAATGACTTAGGAAATGGTGATGTAAGATAAGATAGGTACCTGGGTGAACTTCTTGAGTAGAATTTTAATGATTCATTGGTGAATAAAAACCAAACATTAATGATACTATTCTCAATCAACATTGATATACCTTGAAGGTGACCTATAATTTGTTAAATTGAGGCAGACTTCATATAGAGTAGTAATAAAAGAGAAGTTATTTTAAGTGATTTGAGGGAGGTAATGAGATATAACTAAATAAATTGTAAAGGTAATGAGACTATACTATATTTACCATGATTGAATAGTTATGATACACAAAAACTAGTTAATATTAGTATATTTATATATGACCAACACATTTTCTATGTATTCTCTTTAGACTATCCCTTAGTGGTGTACCAAGAAAAAATTAACGTGTTATGTTTTATTTATTCCTTTTTGTGTTTGGTGAATGAACAATACAATCATAAATGTTTATTTAGTTCTTGTCAACATAGGGGAAATATCATTTTTCTGAAAAGAAAAATTCTACACCTTGATTCAACCCTCCCCTATCAGGGCGTTTTAGGGTATAAAAAGTTTCATGGGAATAAAATAGAGGATCATGGTCTAGAGGAAAGAGAGGTAATTTATTTATCAGATTCCCAAATGATCTAGATAATCACAATAGATAACCATAATGTAACTGTATGTATGAATGGAATATTATTTTTGGGAATTTGGTGAAAGTATATAAATAATATTTGAGTGGGAGATTGTATAACTTGATCTATGAAAACAATTCCCAAGTAGGATATTGTCTGATTTTTATGTGAGAAAATATTTCTTTATAAATTATTGGGATATCTGGAAGTTATGTTTCTAGAATATACTCTTGGGATAACTTGATGGATATTGAAAATACATCACTATGGGTCTCTAGATTTATGTTAGTGGTAGATGTTCACTGGATGAGGCTTAATAGAAACTGTTTTGTGGAAGTAGTGACTAGCTACCGAGAAAATGTTATATCAGTGGGTTTATTTAGAATTTAGTCTGATAAAAGCAAGAAATCAGTATAAACATGATGATTAGGTGTGAGAATTCATAAATAGGAACCTTTAACACATGAAAATAAAGGAAACAATCATGATTCAGAGGAAGGAGTGATACAGACAAAAGGGTAGTTCCAAATGAAATACAGGTTTCAGAGGATGCTGTGAATGTGAGAAAGTTATAGCATACATGAGAATGAATTATGAATATTGGTAAAATTATTTCCACATGGATTTATAGTAATGGAAATGGTATATAAGGGTCATTTAGTGGAATTTATGAGTAAAATACACTATTCACTAGAATTTTTTGATTAAGGAATTAGAATCTATATGTAAATGAAAGTTTCCAAGTCCAATGGTAGGTTTCTTACAAAAGTTAGAAGGTGATGGAATTGGTTAACTTTCCAAGACTTACTATAAATGGTGGAGTAGTATCACCTGTTCTAGATATGTTGTGGTAGAGAATTAGTTTTTTGTAAATAGTCAGAGGATCTTTGGATGAAGGTAGTAGGATATAGTCATAAAGGGAGAAGGAACTGAAGGAGAAGATTCATAAAGAGGATTCACTTGAGGGATCACACCACATCACTCATGAGACTTCATAATGGAAATTATTGTGATAAGATATTTTTTGGAGGCATTGGTTTTCATATTCCATTAATCTGGGAAGGGTATCATAAGATATGTTGTCCTTGTGACTTGGATGATTTTTTCCTTGAATTAATATTCATCCATTCACCTATAGATATTGGAAATAGATCTGAACCACGTAATCCTTGTGCTGTGTATTATGATTATGTGTATGTCATGTGATTGGTTTTCACTTGTTCACTTATCCCAAAAGGAAGGTTTTGAGTTGAATAGAACTAGATTTGGGGAAAATAAGTATGGTGGATGGGGTTCCTAGACTTCATAGTTCTGGACACTAATCCATGGGGGAGTGACATGGTGATGAAAACTTATATACCCTGTTCAACATTTAAATTCTAATGGTAACTTCCAGTGATTGGAAATTGGTTCATATAATTTGAAAGTTTCAAAAGTTATAACTTTTGGATTTTGGATTACCATTCGATACAAAATATTATCTTTACAACCTCAAGTAATGGAGATTAATAATGATCACACACCTATAATTATATCGATGACTATATGACATTCCTTAGTATATAATTTTGTGGGTCAATCCAAGTGATAACTCTTGATTTATTACCTCATGAGTCTATTCTTCTTATCTTAGAAAAAAAATTTATCGATTATAATATTTTACTCAATATAAACTTAATATATCACCATAACCTATAATACTCCA
Source organism: Viscum album (assembly GCA_963277665.1). Lineage (NCBI taxonomy): Eukaryota > Viridiplantae > Streptophyta > Magnoliopsida > Santalales > Viscaceae > Viscum > Viscum album. Next base: position 1,106,944,371 of record OY728137.1, read on the forward strand.
TGATAATTCTTGGTTAAATATTACTCAAAATCATACTTTGAGGGAATATTATAATTCCAAAATTTATATGAAATAAATTATGACACAGATGAATGAATTATAAATATATATTTCATTTTATTTCTAAATCATGATACATTTACAACCATTACAATCAATCTATTATGTATTGGAAACCAATATATTTAACATGAACCTCATATTGTTGTTGTATTAATGGATTCATTAAAGGATCTAATACATTTTCCTATATATCCAGTCAATATATTCTAACATCATCCTACTCAACAATTTCTTATATGATATGGTGTTTTCAATGGATATGTTTGGTCCTTTGGTGAGACTGGGGTTCCTTGGTTTGATAAATGGATATATTTTTGTCAGAGTAAAGATTTATTTCTCCATCTATTCTAGGAACCACCCAAGTTTAGTGATGAACTCCTTGATCTAAAAAATTCCTTTAAAACATTTGATGTAACATTTTACTATACCTATTCTGTTGAGACTTCCATGGTGGATTTTTTGTAAAATTTTTAAGTGATAACTCCACTGTTTAGAAAACCATTAAATGAGATTGAGATCTCAAGTCATCCACATAGAATGGGAAACTAGCCTCACTATAAATATTTACACATATCTCATCCCGTATTCCAAATACAAAGAGTATATCCTTAGTCCTTAAGTACTTTTGGAATTTCTTAACAATAATTCAATAACTCTCACCAGGATTGGATTGGTATCTACTAGTTTTTCTAAGATCATAGGTTACATCAAATAGAGAACACAACATGGAATACATGAAAGATCCCCTGGGAGATGAATAAGGAATTCTATCCATCCATTCTAACTATTTATAAGGATCTTGAATATTCCTATAATTCATACCATGCAACACTATTAAAGAACACATTTTTGAGTTCTCCAAGATAAAACACTTTATGACTTTACCAATGTATGTGTCCTAAGAAAGTCAAAGAAACATCTTATATCTATATCTATAGATATTAAAACCTAGTATGTATGCCACTTTATCTATGTCTTTATTCAAAAAGTATTCTCCAACCACATATTTATTGAGTGTAAACCAAGGGTGTCATTTCTGATAACAAGTATGTCATCTATTCATAATATTAGAAATTCCTCTATACTCCCAATTATATTATTATATATATATATATATATATATGAATAAAATAAATTCTTTATGAAACTATATTCTTTGATTTCATCATCATACTGGATATTTCAACTATGAGAACCTTGATTTAGACCATTAATAGACCGTTGTAACTTATATACCTTAGAAGACTCATTCAGGAATTCCAAACCTTTAGCCTATATCATATACATATCTTTAACTAAATTTACATTATGGAAAGTTGTTTTGATATCCATTTGATAAAATCTAATAATCAAAATGATATACCATGACAATAAAAATATGAATGGACATTGTCATCATAGTAGGTGAGAATGTTTATTCATAGACAATAACATGAATTCTCTTGTAACCCATTTCCACAAGCATGATTTATAAGTAAAAAACTTTACTATACATGTTATTTTTCTTTAAAAAACCCAAATTAACCCTTTAGGTCTCCCCCCTTTATGTGTATTCACTAAGTTCCAAACTTGGGTAATGTACATAGAGTTCATCTCATATTCCATGGATTTTAACCATTTATTAGAATAAAAAAATTCAATAGAATCTTAGTAGGTAGTAGGTTTATCTTCTATGAACATTAATTAATCATCATTTTCCATAATAAATCCACATCTCTCGGGTTCTTGATGAATCCTACCATACCTTGGAGGTTCTTATATTACTTGAATTAGTTCTTCTTTCATAACTCTATGAAAGTGACTCAACTTCCTTCTCTAGAATACATCATATATTCTAGTCTTGAACTTATCTAACATTAATTTTTATCCCAATGACACATTGACTAATATATTAATTCTCAATGAAATGACCACATTGAACCATAATTTTTTTTGTTCAATAGGTTTATAAAAGTAATATCCCATAGTTTCATTGAGATATACAGTAAATAAGAATTTTTATGATATAGGCTGAGTTTATTAAAATAAAAATGTTTTATATATTCTTAAAAACCCCAAGTCTTCATAAAATTAATATTGGGATGTTTCCCATTCCATATCTTATTTTATTTCCTTATGATCGATTTAGATGGAATATGGTTTATTATGAATGAAAAAGTTTCAAGATAATAACCCTAGAATGAAATATAAAGGTTACACTGACTTATCATCGATCAAATCATATCCAAAAGAGTATGATTATTCCTCCCAGACACACCATTCCACTATGAATTTCTTGGAGGATTTAGTGTTGAGATAATTATATAATCTCTTAGATAATCAGTGAATTCATAGCTCAAGTATTCGCCACCCGGATATAATAATTAAAATATTACGATTTTTTCATATTGATTTTGTACTTTTTTCTAAAACTATTTTAAATTTTCAAAAGTTTCAAACTTATTTCACATTTTAAATACATACTACATTGACTAAATTTGTTGACAAAGCACCTAAAATCACCACTTTACTATGTACTCATTATTCCACACACATCACTTTATATAGGATAAAAAAACCAATATCCATTTCACATTTCCCCCTAAAATGTTCTTTGGTACCTTTTATTAATATTCAATATTCACCTGTATTAAAAAAATCATAATCAAATTACTCTAACAATCCATCTTTATAGAGTCTTTTGATGAGTTTCTATTTTATGTGTCCAAGGAGACAATGCCAAAGATATGTGTTATTAGAATCAACTCTTAGCTTCTTATTCTGAATTTTATTTATTATATTATCCATATCTAGAATGAATTAACTATTTATGATTTTTCTAATGCCCTAAAATGTTTTATTCTTGTATATAGAACAACTTTTATTCTTAATAATGAATAAAAATCCCATATTTTCTAAATAAGATACTGAAATCAAATTTATGGTTATAAAAGAAACATAATAATAGTTCTATAATTATAAAACCAATCCACTGGGTAAAATTAGATCATAAGTGTTGAGTTCTAGTGAAATAACTCTTTCTACAATCTCAAAACAATGATATAATTATTACTTCATCAATTCCCACATATCTATAAGTTTTTGTTAATGAGAAAAAATGTGTGGTACAAAACTAGTATCCAATAACCATGAGTTAGAGTTATAAAAATTGATTTTTATAATATTCACATCTAGGTTTTCAAAATACTTCCAAGAATACTTCTCAAACCTATATACTAATCTCTAACGTTTTTATAGGCCATACCTATACAAAATCTCAAAATTATTATCACGAAGTGTGCTATAATCAATAAAAAATATATATCTGTTTGAGAGTATCATGTTTTTTAAATTTTTGTCATGTAATTTTAATGAAGGTACTCCCACTGAAAATAATGACCCCAAACATCATATTCATTTATTTATCCATGACCTATATTTCATCATGAATGTTAACAAAAATTTTTCCTTGTGTTTTATTTTCTTTCAAATAGCTTAAATTCAACATGGAATAAAGAATGAAAAATTATAATTAGGTTTAAGAACCCAACCATTTTGATTATAAGAAGAGTTTCAATGCAAGGTTTCACTTTATAATAAGTGAATAAGGATTGGAGTCATATCTTGGAAGTTGTATTTGTGATTTTTTTAACATTTATCATCTGATAAAGGAAAATATTTCCATTAATGTTGATGAGATTTAAAAAAAAAAGAAATTAAGAAGGTTGAAGGTTGAGGCTTAGTGTTTTTATATAACATGATATTATATTTATTAGACTTATATTTGGAAAATAAAAAGAATTATCTTGATAAGTATAAAATATACTTGGATGTAGCTGAGAGAATCTAAAAAACTTGGGAGTTGAGTTTTGTTTTTTGGTTTTACTATGAATTCTATTTAGTGTTTTTTACTACATTAAATGTAGGTATGTTGGAAAAGGAATATTATTATATTAAGGAAACAAATTCCTACCATGCACAACCATAAGATAAAGATCAAATTCAACCATTTCTGGCCACATGGTTATGCTGAAATTTAGAAAAGACACAATGAATTTGAAAGAGTTCACATGTCTATTATAGGTCGATACTGGAAGAAAAAGTGTGGGTATGATACTAGGAAAGACAACCACTATGCAGGGATTCATGGAGTCTATGACCACAACACAATGTAAATATCATGGGTCATTATTTAAACACTGTATGATTCTGGGTTGATATGAAACCATTTGGGTTGTCTTCCAAATGAGACTTGTTTTATACCATGATTGTTCTAGATGTGTTTCATAAAACAATACCATACCAAAACATAAATATAAAATACCATGGAATAATATTAAATTTCAAATAATAGAAAACCATGATTGTGGTGGTTTTGAAATGAGAATATATTCATTTTTATGCCACAAAATAAATAGTTAATTCACAAAATAATTTATGTTCCACCATTAAAGTTAGAAGATAAAGATAATAGAGGTGACTTGAGATGAAGACTGTCGAGAGATTATGTATGAAAAATTTGTTTATATTGGATAACATGCATGAAAATTTAAAAAACATCAAATTTTTTGAGAAGAAACTCATTACATTTATCTAAGAGACCTCATAAGGAACATTATAGACTTCACAATAATGAAATGATAAATTCAAAAGGAATATAGGGTACAATGTAAGAATAATCCAAAAAATCTGTATGAATGGTCTTTAATGTAAGGATGATTTAGCAGTGTAAGGATCATTTATCCTTATATTGATTATACTGTCTGGAATATTAAAAAATGCATTAAATTTAAAGGCACTCACTGTGATTTTTACATGGATCAATTAATTTGTAAAATATAATTAATATGTGAGAATTATATAATTATATATTCTAAAAAATTTGGAGATTAATTTGGGTGATGCTGCTATACTATTATTTTAAGTAATAAATATTAAAATTAAAATAATTGTGATTCAAGCTGAAGGTTGTGATGAGTTACCCACAGTGAGCTACTGTGCCATGTCATAATATATGAAGCCATCACTACTACAAATAGGGCTTTTAAGAGTGCCAAAAACTGCCTTTAACTATTCTATAAAGACACTGTTAATCACGGAAAAGATAGGGGGTCCCCTTTATAATCGCTCAAAATAGAACTGAAAAAGGGTCACCTTTATCCATGCTAAAAAAGAACTGATAAATGTCCCCATTTATCAGCGCTTGTTTAGAACTGATAAAGGGCCATCTTTATCAGTGCTATTTTGAGCACTGATAAAGTCCCCCTTTATCAGCCCACTTTTGAGCGCTGATAAAGGCCAATTTTTTTGAGGAAACCTAGCACCTTCACAACACCTGCACACCTGAGATAACACCTGCACACACATCACAAACAATACCTACACATAAAAAAAGCATAGAAGAACAAAACTGCATGCAAAAGAGTTTCCCAAACAATGCTATATACATTTACTTGAAATCAAAAATACAAAAAAAGACACTACTACATACATTTCCAACAATGTTTAATATGGTTACAATTATAATTATCCAACAAACAGTTAAAAACATTAATGTTTCATCCTTTTTGCATCTGTGATCCCCTCTCAAAAATTGTTGTCCATGTTATTACTTGCCGAACAAATCATTCTAACTCAAAAAAAAAACCACCTATATAAGAAAACAAATATTATGTTAGTAATACAATAATAAAATAAATTAAACATTAATATGAAATAATAAATTAATTAAATATCAATTGTTACCTGTTACAAACTTTCCATGTCCATATTTCCTTAGATTGAATTAATATTTTAAAAAATCTCAACATGATTCATTGACTTATAAATATTGTTTTGTAAAGATTACATGGATGAAAAAATAAGAGGAAGAAATATCAACAACAACATAGAATCCAAAAGGTTTCATTTACTGACAATAAAAAAAGGGAGGAATCCCCACATGTTATACAATATGACACATACATGATGGTGTATTCAATTTCATTGGAGTATTCAATTTTAGAATAAATTATAACATTTTCCTAGTGATACCACCATCCTAGATAGGTTATAAACCTAATAGTTACATATATTAGGAGCCTCTAAGAGTGTACTCTCCCATGCCAGGTCAAAGGGAATGAGTGCTAGCACATCCGCATAAGACACCGGGTCTAACCATACTTAGAGCCTATCCACTTATGCCTCTACATGGACCCCATACAATATCTAAGGTCCTGTTGAACGTATGGAAGGAATGTATTTCTCAGTTTTAGAGAGTGATTGATGAGAACCAAAACAATTAGATAGGCCATGATCACACTTGTTCACTTTTATCTTGATCTCCTAGTTCTTTAGTGTGATTTTCCAGACCCCCTCCCTCCCCTCCTCGAGACAACCCCCCTGGAAAGCCCCCTACCAACCCCTGGACTGCCCCGTCCCTACCCCTGGACAACCCCCCACTTCACCTACATCCCCCTCCCTCCTCCTAGACAACCCCTCCAACCCCTACAGTCCCCTCCCTTTCCCTAGATAGACCCCTTCCCACCCCCTAGACAACCCCCTTCCCACCCCCTGGAAAACCCCCTCCCCTCCTAGACACCCCCACTCCTAGAAACCTCCCCTCCCTTTTAGACACCCCTCCTTCTTGGACACCCCACCCACCCTCCCACCCGGACACCCCTCCCTCCTGGACACCCTCCCTCCTAGTTCTTTAGTGTGATTAGACAAACCCCCCCTCTCCAAGACAACCCTCCCTTAGATAGCCCCCTCCCTACCCCTAGACAGCACCCCCACCACTCCACCTATATCCCCCTCCCTCCCTCCCCCTGGACAACCCCCTCCCTCCCCCTACAACCCCCTACCCCCACCACTCCCCCTGTAGCCCCCTCCCTTTCCCTGTATAACCCCCTCCCCCTCCCACACACTGGAAATAAATTATTAGACAATTAAAATAAAGTATCAGACAATCCTAAAATGATGTTAGTACAAAAGGGATGAATCTAGTGTATACCCATTAATAACCTTCTTTATCCAACTATATATTCATCATCTATTTGATAATGAAATAAATTTTATTCATACACCATTGTTCACTAATATAAATTATAAAATCATATATAATTTTAGAAATATCCTAAGTGTACTAAATTTCAAATCCTACATGGTTTCAAATATTGATCAGTCCATAATCATAGAAAAATAATCAAACTCCACCCAACTCCATCATTTTTTTTCATGTACCTAACTTCCTCCATCACATTTGGTATAACTAGAGCTAGAACAAGGGGTAAATAATAGATTTTATGAGGTTATAAAAAGACATGATGATCATTAGAGAAATTTATTCTTCTCCAAAAAAAACATGAATAAACTTTTCTACCTACTCTTAAATGAATAAGATATTCAAAATTAGAAAAAGTGATTGGAGTACTTAGTGTCCCCCTGGGAATTAATGAACTTGGATTAGTACTCGAATTTCATTAATTTTTTAAGAGATACAGTTCAAAAAATCATGGAAAAACAATAAACAAATAATATATTGGAGGAATAGGAACAAAATTTCCTATAACATTAACAAAAATATAATTCACAAATACATAAAGCATAAATATAGAGATCCTATGACACAATCGGAAGTCTCCAATCATATAGAAAGTGGGAGAAGGGATATATATATATATATATATATATATATATATAAAAGTAGCGGGGATGCATCTTCTGAAATTAAATTTCTGGTAAAAAAATATCATTCTGTAGGTTTCATCCACATTCCAAGATTAAGGGTAAAAATTGATTTAGTTGAGAGTGTCCTAAAAAATTTTCTAGATAAGTAATTATTCCTTCCATCAAACTCATATATCATCAGTAATTTTTCCAGCAGATGTATTCTACTACAACGTTAGTGTAGATAAAAGTGTGTTTCATAGAAATCTAATTTGATAAAGGTAAATGATAAATATGTTGGGTCTTTATGACATTAAATAAGATATATTGGGCCTCAAATTTAACTGGAATATATTTTTTGGGCCTTTACATGATATTGGAATTGGTTTGGTTGGTTGGAACTTTTGATTCCTCAGTACAGACCCACTTCAGGCTACTTAAGAAGTGATAGGCCCATTGTATATTATCAGTATTGAATGGAATTGAATGGATCTATACCTGGAAAACTCTCCCTTCTGGACACCCCCTTCCCTTCTATACACACCCCCTCCCTCCCCTCCTGAACACCCCACTCATTGACACACCATTGGACACCCCCTCCCTTTTGGAGATCCCCCACTCCTTGACACCCCATGGACACCACCTCCCTCCTGGACCCCCCCTAATTCTTGGACAACCACCCACCTAGAGACCCCCTCCCACCTGGAGACCCCCCTCCCTCCTGGACACCCCTCACTCTTTGACACCTCCCTCCCCTCCTGGACACCCCCACCCCCACTCCTGGACACCCCACACACCCTCACACCTAGACACCCCCTCCCTCCTGGACACCCCTCCCTTCTAGACACACCCCCTCCCTCCCCTCTGGGACACCCCACTCATGGACACCTCCCTGAACACCCCCTCCCTTTTGGACACCCCTCACTCCTGGACACCCCTCCCTCCTGGACACCCCCTCCTTCCTGGAAACCCCCACCCACCCTCCCACCTGAAGATCCCCCCCTCCTGGACACCCCTCCCTCTTAGACACCTCCCTCCCCTCCTGGAAACCCCCACTCTTGGACACCCCTCCCTCCTAGACACCCCCACCCACATATAAGGAAAACTAATTAGAAAATTGAAAATCCAAGATATTGGTTCCCATAAAGCTTTTAAGATGCTCGTGAGTGGATTGAATCACTATGCATTGGTCGAATTCCACACTATCGACCATTGTAGTATAATGAACTATAGACTCCTCAGCTTAAATTCTTGAATTCATTTGTATCATAAGAAAGAGAAAATTTTGATTAATTATAAAAATAGAGGATTTTGGGTTAAAAATGGACTTGAATAAGAAAGGGTCACTTTACTAATTAGAAATATCATATTAAGTGCACGACTTGTTCAAATTAATGTGATCACATAACCATAATAGGATCATGTGATCAAATGAACCTAGGAGATTTATAAGATTACACGACCCTTGAAGCTTTATGTGATCATGTAAGTAAGACAAGAATACACGAATCATGGTTCAAGTGAATTACCTTAATTGATTATGTGATTTGTTTATGTGATTTGATCATGTGATGAGATCACACAATCAGTTCACATGAAGAATTCATAAAAAGGAGCTTATGTGACACGATCACATAAAGAGTATTATATAAAGTAGAACAAAAACCTAAGATTTCTCGTAGAGATATGTAATGTTGAGTCATTAGTGAAATATATTTCCCATTACCTTTGTGTTTGAATAGACACATCTTCATTGCTCTTACTGCAAAGGCATGTCACATGGACATAAATCTTCTAAAATAAACTAACCTTGCATGGAATAACAAAAATCAATTCAATGTTTCATTATATAATTTTTCATTAAAATAGACATACTATATCGTAACATTAACTTTACATCTTTACAAATGGTTTCTTTGGTCCAGATATAATCTCATAAAAAAACTAATGATTCTTTGTGCACTTTACTAATGTTGGTTAACTACCGCATACTATAACATCTGATTTGAACTTCCGATCCCATGTCCCCATGATTCTCTCATCCAACACCATCTCTATTATATCATCATTCAGCGTTCACTTGTCCTTCTCGTCCTCCACCCATTTACCTAGTAGATGGGTTCCAAAAGAGAAGGAAAAGTGAATATCGAATGATGCTATCATAGAGATGGTGTCGGATGAGGGAATCACCGGGACGCCAAATTAGAGTTTCAGATCATATGTTATGCTAAGTGGTAGTTAACCAACAGTAGTGAAGAATACTTATTTTTATTATTAAATTTGTGAGTGCTGCACAACCAATATTATTCCAACACACTACATCAGTATAAATAGATACATAAATGACAAAAATACAGAATATAAATGATCCATCCCATAATAGTTTAGGTCTAGTGATTTTGGAAACATAGAAACATAAAGAACTTCTTCATAAGAGTCTCTCATTAAGTTATGCTTTAATAGAAAGAAAAATAATTTCTAAAACCATTCTTCATATCCTAAGGATATAAAACATAATAAAGGGCGATCATATATGCTCAATAAGTGTAAAAAAGGGAGATATCAATGATCATTTAAGGATAACATAAGTAGTAGTAATTAACCTTCATCCTATTTATGTACAATCTTCCATCAAGTATGCTTCCCATTCATTTCTAAACACATCTATATCATCTTGTGAATATGTTTTTTTTGCGACAATCATGGTAGTACTGAAAAAATATAAATACAAAAAGGATTAATAATCAGTTTAAATGTACTCAAAATTATTTTCAAAAATACCTCTTCAAGGATGCTAGTTTGTTGATGAAATATGATCTATTTCATAAATCTACAAATATAATAACCATAGTCCTTTCCATTTGTTTGTTTTGGACACTGTAGAAACATCGAAAAAATAAGTAATTTGTTTTGATTTGTGTTTGGATAGTGCAATGTTATCATATATACACAAGATACTTTTCTAGTTTTAGATCTTATAGGTGTTCTTGTCCTTTGGCCCTGGATTCATACCATGAAGTCGATGATATTGATACACTACCCTATCATAACATAATACTAATTAAAATATAACACAAATTATATAACTAGATGAGTAGTTCTAAAATATTGTATCTAGTGTATTATAAATTAACAAATGCCATCATGTGTGGTCGGTATGTTTCATATCCATGCATTGAATCCAAAAAATAAATCTTTGGAGTATCCAAATTGACTGCATTCAACATCTAATACTACCTAAAAACACAAAAAGGAATAAGTAATGAAAGAAATGAAAATATAGTTGATATGATTAAATTATAGAGTTTTACCCTTGCATCATTGGTATTAAAAAGAGTCTATCATTCATAATTTTTTTTCAAACGACTTGAGCAGGGATGACATTATTGTAGCCTCTTTATCAGAATCTATTTCTTCTTTTTAAGGGGTGATGTGAGGATTAATGAGTCCAAATTTTTGTTCATGGGGAAATTCCTTCAATTTTTTTTCATATATATGCCTGCAAAAAATAAGAAATGTATTTAGTCATAATTATCCTAGTATATCATCTTTTGTAAAATCAAATCATGAAAACATACCTCATGTATATATTTACAATTGAGGCGCCTAGACATTCATACTTAAATATTTCATTTACATTTTCAGCACTAATGAAAAATGATTTTTCCTCTCTGTACATATTTTTTTTCAAAATCAACTGTGTGAGTATTTCCTTATATCAACTTTGTATCCACATGATCCTACAATGACATTAAATATGGATATATAATGGGCGGGGTGAAGGTTCTCTTAGTAGACTGTGTCAATTAGTTGGTTGATCCTTGAGATAGTTTTCTGTTGATATTTCGTTTCACCCCATTCTCTTTGTCATTCTGTAATAACAATCATTGGTTTAGACCTTTTTTCATTAAATGTTAAAGGTCCAGCTTAAAAAATAAATTGGAAATGGATACCTCCTTGTCGACATGTTTTTTACCAGAACTGAAGACCATTTTATGAATGTTACAACAATTTATTCAATTGTATGAATTTCATCATCATCATTTGGAACATGTAGCTTGGAACTCAGCTCATTAACTATGTTAATTGACACTCTGACATGATCTGTTGGAAGTTGTTTGTTGTGTAGCATGTCATTCTGCATATTGAACACCGTATCCCTCACTACAAGGCAATAGGTGGGAGTTGATAGATATAAATTACAGTCATTTTCATCCTTTATAATATTAGTACAGGAAAGGTATCTGTGTTTATGTGATTCATATTTCACAGAAACAATTATTTGAACATTTATTACCTCAAATAAGTCAGGTTTTTTAGGAGAATGGCTCACCTCAAAGTTGGTGGGGGGGGGGGGCAGGATCTTCACGCACAATATTTGCCTCTACCTCATCAAAATTGCTATCATCTCTCTCTGTTATTTTAATTCATCATGAAAAATAACTAATTTTTCTTGAATCATTTTAATTTCCTTAGTTTGATTTTTTTCTTGTTTTTGTTTCTGAAAATATGTTCAGGGTGTCACCCCAAAACCCGCACCTCTGACGTGGCCATACTGTTCTGGCTGCTTCAAGGACACTGAAAGTATGTCTATATCTAGTGCGGGTGTTGTTGATTCCCATGACTATGTCAGATAGAATATATAGAAAAATAAGTATTCATTTTTATGTAATATCAATTTAAAGAAAATAAAATTTATATTATGTCATACTTACACATGTTTCCCACACTTTTTGTGTGTTTTAATCTATAAGTATCCCCTCTTTATTTACATGAGCCTCCTTCCATAACACATGGTGTGGGATGGATATGGATTTTGATTTCAATTCATCAATCTATATATAAACAGAGAAACATGGTTATGTTGTTTTTTATGTCACATAAAAGTATTACATTAGATTTAAAGGACTTACCAATTTTTTCTCAAGTGAAGCATACCCCATCCTTGCTTTACGGTAGGGGTATACTAGTTTTGTTTCATGTTCTTTATTTTCAGAACTCAGTTGCTATTTCATAAATAAAAAACTATCAATTATAGTGATGAATACAAGAAACGTTAAAAAATGTATTACCACACACAATGTACCTGAAACATCTGCTATGCACAATGATTACTAAACACATACCACGATCCTTTGGATAAAAGTGTGCATAAAGAAGAGGTGGTGAGGCTTTATTTTCCCTTCAACATATTTAAGATGATATTTTGTTAAAATTGTGCAGAAGCCTCTATGAATCCTTCATGTAACTCTTAATACACATTCCTTGTGTGAGGAATATAATATAAATTCACTCTGCAATGATTGATAAATAGTAATTCAAGGTTTTAGTATTTTATTTTATTTTAATAAATTAAAAAAATGATATCATAATTTTACCATAATGTCTTCCCACATAAGTGTCTTAAGCTCGGTGACAACATGGTGCCACGATTGTACATTAATCAGCACAGGTTTCTGAGTGAAAATTCCAATGCAGCTACTAAGGATGGATTTTTTGGGGTTAACATATTGTCATCTTTTATTCCACCCGCCTAAAATTTGAGGCCTTTTTCTTTTTTCCTTAAGGATTTTGGATAACACTGTCAAACTACGATGATATTGTTTTTTTGTGCCATCTGGGTTTCATTTCCTACCATTTCTTTAGAAGCATCATCATTATGTTCCTATGAAGAGCTAGCATCGGCACTAGGACCATCAAAAAACATGTTGAGAAACCTATTGTACCTCAGCACTGGGAACAACAACAACATGTTGAGAAACCTGTTGTTGCTCTACACTGGGACCAGTAGTAGCAGGTTGAGAGACCTGTTATGCCTCAATATTGGGTGCATTAGTAGGTGAAAAATTCATTTTCTGTAGAAGTGGTTTAACATTTAATTTAGATTACATAAAATCAATATCAAACAAATAATAACATAACATAACACAATGCGTATTACAATAAATAAATACCATGATTATTGAACTCTTTTTTAAAGGTTGAAGAGATTTGACCCCTCTATTGGCTATACAAATCCCTTCATTGTGGTCTCCTCTAACATAAAAAATGATGACTACATTGGGGCCACTTCAAAATGATTGAAAATTATTTATGAAAGTGTCATACTCCATTGAACTTTCATATGAACCTTTAGTTTTTTTGGTCGATAATAGAAAAATTGACCAATTTTGGTTTGCGGGGTCTGGAACATAAAATACTTGTAATTCCTATGATGTCATTATAAATGGTTTGTCTTTATCCCCTTCCTTACTGAAATAAACTTTCATGAATCTCAATTCATCTATTTTAACAGGACTCCTGTTATCAACCCACTTTCATTGAAAAATATGCACATGGAATTTCGTATAATCCAACTCCCATATTTTTTTGATGATTCCAAAGTATGACATATTTTCATAAATTGGATTTCTGTCCTTAGCACCAGAAACATGCATCACTTCAGCCATAAGTGTAACCACACTATTTTCCATGATACTGCCTTCATCATGTTCATTAGTATAGAATGTATAACCATTGACTGTATAAGCATTGAAAGATAATACATACACACTTGATCCTCAGGATATCAATCAAAGTCATTCTGAAATTGAGTCCAGATTTTCATATAACTTATTAAAAAATATGGTCTTAGAACCACCCTATAAACTATTTATTATGTGTATTTGATGTCTATTTTTCATCCCTATATGGATTCAAATGCCTAATAATTTCTTTGTGGGTTTGAAAATATGGGTCAACGTCGAAACTGTTATGAAAAACATAAAGGTGGGCCAGGTCCCGATCTGTAATATTGATTATGACAACCTCTCTTCCAGAAATTCCTTCACCCTCAAGCCACCCAGTGTGAAGAGATTTCTGTAGGCAAACGTTTTCCACATTAGAAAAGTATTCGGTATCCAGTGTGAAGAGATTTCTGTAGGAAAACGTTTTCCACATTAGAAAAGTATTCGGTATAGAATTCAACGTATTACTCAATAATATATTTCTCCACAATACAGCCCTCTGGACGACTTCGATTTTTGACATACCCTTTCAAAATACTCATACACCGTTCAATGGAGTACATCTATCTATAATGTATAAGTCCAGATAGTCAAATATCTCTCACCAAATAAACCATCAAATGAACCATCATATCGAAGAATGTCGATAGGAAGAACATTTCCAATTCACATAATATGACGACAATTTCTCTTTCCATAGTTGGCAATTTTTCTAGGTCTATAACTTTGCTGCATATAGCTTTGAAGAAGAAACATAGCTTCGTTAATGTATTATGGTCATTATTGGGAAAAATAAAAAGTAAAGCCATAGGAATTAGATCTTGCATCAAAACATGACAGTCATGTAATTTCAGACCCTTTAATTTTAAATCTCTCATTGACATGATGTTCGTGATATCTGTTGAATACCCATATATAACCTTTACTTCATTCAACAAGTAGAAAAACTGATATATCTCTTTCTTGGAAAGAGTGTAAGCAGCAAGAAGAAGAAATAATCATTTTTCACCCTTCATTGGTTCCAACTCTTCTCATATTCCAATCTCAACCATGACTCATATAGCCTTAATTCCATACTTTGTTTTTCTGGGTGCATTTTGCAATGTGTCGATGACACTATCACAAACATTTTTTTCAACATGCATAACATCAAGAAAATGTCTGACATACAGACATTTCCATTATGGTAATTCAAAAAAAAAACAAATCTCTTTTTCCAACTGGTTTTTTATGGTTTTTTTGAAAATAGTTTACCAAAAGTAGTGTCCACTTATATTACTTCCTCAAATAATTGATCACCTGTTATTGGATATGGTGCTATACGTTCTTCTGAAATTCTATCGAATGATGTTGTCCAAGATCAGTACTTATGTCGTCGGGGTAGAAATCTATGATGTCCTAGAAACACAATTTTCGATGAATGTTTCAACCAAATTGATTTTGTACCTCATTCCCAAACAAGACACCTTTGAGTTCCTTTAATGATACATCATGAAAAATTTACATAAGTAGGAAAGTCATTTATCGTCCCATAAAACATGGATTTCAATGTAAAATCTTTATTTTTGTAAGCATCATACAACGTAACACCTGAATCCCACAATAATTTCAAATCCTCGATCAATGGAGCCAAATAAACATCAATATCATTACCCGGTTGTTTTGGTCCTGATATAAGCATATTTAAAATGATGTATTTTCATTTCATGCATAAACATGGTGGTATGTTATAATTTACCAACATAAATAGCCTTTTATTGTGACTGCTTCTTTGAAAACCAAAAGGATTCTCCCCATCTATAGATAACGTAAGACAAAGGTTTCTCGGATCGATTCCAAATTCAGGATACTCATGATCAATTCTCTTCCACTGAGGAGAGCCTGCCAGGTGATGTAGTTTCCCATATTTAATTATTTTATCTTTATGAAATGTCAATTGTCCTGTAGTCTCCTCACTTCCATATATGTTCCTAAACCTTGGAATGATTGGAAAGTACCATACAACTTTCATAGGAATGGAATCATCTTTCTTGTTTCGAGAAGCACCACACTTTGGGTATTCTTTAAGTGATTTTTTGTCCTTGCAAAACAATATACAGTCATTCGAGCGGGCGTGTATTCTTTTAGAGATCATACCCATCGAGCGTAGCATTCATTTGGGATCGTATGTTCCGATCAGGTGCTCATTATCTTCTGAAGGTATGCCATTCAGAAGAGAAAGTTGTTCTGTAAAACTGGCGTCACTCCACCCATTTCCTACTTTCAAATTATACAGCTCAATATGACCGATAATGTTGTATATTTATTGAAACCAGTATACAATAGCGTTTTTTCACAACTCTTTAACTTCTCAAAATTTTTTGGGCAATCACGAAGTTCATCTTCAACTATCCTTATCATTTCCTAAATATGATATTCATCATCATTCACATCTGTAATCACATCATCCATACAATCATCTTCATTGTTCATGCTTGTAATCATATCAGATGATCCATAAAATTCCATGCTATCTGAGACACTACCTACATTTTTTTTTCCCCGTGTATATTCTAATATTTATAAATTAGATCTATTCTGTGATAGACCGGGTGTTCTTCCAACTCCTCTGGACTAATTTTTCTTGAATAAAAACATCGTAAATAGGGTCCAAGGATTTGAGAAGGGTCACATGCTTGATCTTTTGCAAACTTGATAAACTCTTTCACGCCATCTTCTCACTCTTTTGTCAACTGATTGGATTTCATCCATTCTTTATTCATATTCATCCAATTTGATACAATAATATTAATATTATAAAAAATAATTACACAAAATATATTCAACAATATATGATATTCCCTTGCACTATAATGTTTTAATATCCCACATGTGATCCATATGCATTGTTATAAACTGGTTTTTTAGTGTTTTTTCTAGAAACATAATGTATCTAGTAAATAAATATGGTTCTAAACTAACAGATGGAATGATTTTCAATAGATTAATTCTGGGTGGAAGGATTCATTGCATGTGTTGTTATAGTTATTTAACTAGGGTGTCCATAAAGTTTCTTATAGAGTCCTCTAGTGAAGTGGTTTTCTAGGATTCAGTGGAATTGCACTAGTAACAAAGTGGTTGTGTTATTGAAATGTGTAAAGTTTGGATTGATATTAAATAGTGGAATAACTACAACATGGGAAAAAAATGGCATAACAATCATGCCAACAACCACAACACTATAAAAACACACAATCATGCTCACAATCACAACACTATACAAACCAGACAATCACAATTTCAGATTTCATAAAGCATCAATTATTCAATTACGTTCGTTAATTCAGGGGTTATCATAGAAGTTTTATCATCATGGGGAATTCATTCATTAGTCAAGTATATGTTAATTACCAATTTTTATATTCAAATGTTAAATAGGAACCAACCAACATGTAATTCATTTAGTTCGAAAACAAGGACCACCAACGACCACAATTTTTAGTGGGGCATTTATCCCGTACATTTCACATTATAACTATAAATATCGAAAAGTAATAACTTGCGAATAAGAAGAAACCAATGATTTAGAGGAGAAAACTCACGGCGATGGTCTCGTTCAGTGCATGGTAGAGGTGCGTTTGTGGCAGAGGAGAGGCGCGTGATAGAGGAGATTTCCAACTAAAAATAAAACATAAAATGAGAAATCATATGTTATCCCTATACAAAATAGGTCCAATGAGATTTAGAAATGGTACATTTCTGGTTAAACAATTTTATTGGTCAATAGTGGGATTTTATTTTCTATCTATGATATATGCTTCCTATTTATTTATTTTTTGCATATCTACTATTTTCCTAGATGTTAAACTTATGAATGGTACATATCTGCTTTTCAGGAGAAAGATAATTTCAAATTTACTCTAATTTAGGGGTAAAATATTCCACATTAATTTTATCTTTTTTCCAAGGGATCATTGTTATCCCGTAGCGATGATGAATGCCTCTTAGTTTAGTGGAAAGTCAGGTTAGTTGTTCGTTATGATACCAGCCTGGGTTGCATCATTAGATTTCCAATTGTAATTGACCCATGTCCATTTAAATATAGGATTTGGGGGGGTGGGCATACAATAATATATAGAAGGATTAAGAGAGGTAAAAATTATCCTAGTCTCTCTAATACAAGTGATGAAATATGAAACATACATCGGGTGAGGGAGAACCACCAAAGAGGAGAGAAAGGGGAGGGTGGTATAGCATGGAGTGTTTCTCGATGAGAAAGGGGAAAAAATCCAGTAAAACATAAATGGTTCAAAGGGAAAGGGGGTGGCCTATCCGGGGGGTGGGGGTGGGGGGGGGCTTCAGGTGTGTTGGGGATGGGGGTGTGGGTTATCCAGGGGGTGGGCTGCCCAGGTGATGTGGGGTGGGGTGGGGGGGGGGGGTATATGGGTGAGGGGGAGGGGGGTGTGGGCTGTCCAGGGGGTGGGCTATCCACTATGAAATGAATATTATAGATCCTAAAGAGTGAATAATGAGATGGTAAAATTGTGGGGAATATGGTTTTGGGTGATCGGGTTGAGTGACAAATAAGGAATAGGGGAACCTCATTAAAAAGACTAAAAAATATCTTTTCATTTCAAGAATAGGGTACATTATGGTGTAGTCTAAGGGTATATTGAATAGTGCACCATATGATGTCACATTGTTGAATTTCCACAAGGTATATGCTGCAACACTCATCCCCTTAGAAGAACCATTAAATCTTGATCATGAATTGTGATGTGACTATATGCCTCATGAAATAACATCCACCCCCCAAAAAACAGTATGGAGGGCATAACATAGCCAACCTCCCATGTGATCCAAACCATTAACATAATGTGGGTCCAATGTATAAACTCACATACATAAAGGAGGACCTAAAGATTAATAACCAATCTAACCTTCAACACAATCTGAACCACTAAAATAATTTATGTCTTGTGGAAAACCGCATATACCCCATGATGTATAGCCAATCACAAACTTTAATAAATTTGAAAGAATGTTCACCTTGGTGGAGTATCTCTACATTGCAATCCCAAGGTCTCTAGGCCTCATCCTCATCATAGATATGTAATGATTATTAAGATATAATGAACAAGTCTGAAAGATAAGCCTCATCCTAGATATTTTCTAGCCAATGATTGATACCTAGCATCAAGAAAGAGGCTATTACATAAGAAGCTCATACATGACACATATTAGCAGCCTCATTAACGTATCCATCATTAGCATATCCGATAGTTAAAAAATATATCATGATGATCCCAATACCTATAGGTAAAAATATATATAAAAAAATATCTTTATTCATATTTAGTTACCAACATACACCACCCCACGTGTGGATTTCCCTACCCTTAAGGTCATAAGGAATTCACATTATCATTTCCACTAACATCATAATCAACCCCACTCCATGTACTATACCTATAGGGGTTCTAAGGGAGATTTCAAACTTTCATATAGCCATGATAAATATTTTATGTGGGATAGTCAATAAAATCCATGCAATCAACATGATATAAGATTTAAAATAATACTTGATATATCTCACAAAACAACCTACCCACTAGTTATTCCATCACTAGTACCCACCACGGCATCCCCCCAATCGAATGGTTGAGGGATAAATATCTTAGGAGAACACAAATACCATGGGACATAAGATAATATATCCTTACCTTCAATGATCTAATGATAAATCTCTAATCCATTATCTCACTCAGTCAAGTGGGACAGCCTCTAAATTTTATAGACATCCTATACAATGGTTTAGACATATTCAGATCAATACCTAGTCTCCTAAGACTCCTAAAACATCAAACAAGGTTGTTAGAAATCAATAAATTCAATGCATCAAGAATCATACAAATTGAATACATTTATAAATAAATGATCACCCAATCTCAAATTACCTAGAAAGAAAAATCACCTTTCTCTATCACAAGGAAAACACATGTATAGAGAACCACCAATTAGTTAGAATAAAAAAAAATGGGAATAATTTGATCATAAAGATTTTATAAAAAACCATTTCTTATAGTGTCCCAAATGAACAAAAAAACATTTTATGGGTGCCAATCTAAATAAAATGATTTAAAATATCTTCCAAATCAACTCTTAAGACCAATATTATGAATATAATTTTTTAAAATCACATGGGATCCTAAAATCCAAAATAATAACATTTTTAACCGTGAAAGTCTATCACAATGTTTAAAATATATCTCATATGGGTTAACACACCCTTGTAAAATATAACACCCCTTTAGGACACTTCAAGAACATTACACACCCAAACACATTATTTAGAAATAAATAGGTGTAAAAATCCCATTTAAAAACCTTTATATAATAATGAATTTGAATTTTTAAAATATTTTAATGCTTTGAATGCCACTTGAGAATTTTTCTATACAATTGGTAATTTACCTATTCCATAATAAGGCTTAAAAACCTCCTAGAAATCAACATCATTATATCATATGGAACATATATATAAACAATATGGATGATTCTTCCTTCAATGAAAACTAGTAAACCAAGACACAATATGTCCTTATAAACCATTAAGGGTTACCAAGTAGGAGGGATCGTGGCGCAGGAGGGATAACGGCAAAGGAGGGATCACGACGGAGGCAGCAGAGACAGAGGGGGAGGACAATGATCATGGAGGAGGTGGAGAAAAAGGAAGTGGAAGCGACAGAGGAGGAGGAGGATGAGGAGGAAGAGGGGTCACGGTGGAGGTGGGGTCGTGTTCAGCTTCTATGAATGCTTAAACAGGTGTGAGAGTGGAGGGTCTTGTTAGGGTTATTTTATAAAACTGGTGGAACCTTTATTAGCGCTAAAATAAAAACACTAATAAAACATACCTTTATCAGTGCTAAAATTATAGCACTAATAAATAGGTGTTTTATCAGTCGTTTTTTAGCACTGATACAAGTCCATCATTATCAGTTCTAAAAAAGTGATGACAAAACAACTATTTATCAGCGCTAAAATTATAGTGCTGATAAATACTTATTTTATAAAATTATAATTTTAATAATTTATTTATATTCTTATTTATTTATTTAAAATGATATATATGATAAATATATATTTATTTGTTAATAATTATAATTATAAATAGTATATATTTTTAAATATTGGTATATAATTGTTAATATATATTAATAAAATTATAATTACAAATGTATTTGAAAACTATTTATATATATCATTAAAAATATAATAAAATATATTTATTATGTAAATATATTTAATGTAATTTTATAAGTACATTTTTTAGAAAATATATAGTTCATATGGGTAACATTATGAATTAATCAATATATATCACATCTTGTAATATACAAATGAACATTCATGCTTACGTAACATATACACATATATTCATCGACCAAATTCATTGGAAAACACATATATATGAAATAATTTTAATTATATATATATATATTAAAAGGTATTATATATTTATGAATAAAATAAATCTATTAGATATATTAAATATAAAAAATATAATAAATACATTGAATTAATCTAATAAATTTATAATAAATATAATAAATATAATAAATATAATAAATCTAATAAATCTAATAAATCTAATAAATATATTTCTTATTTAATGTAATTTATTATAATCTTATAATTATTTAATTATATATATATATATATTGAATTATAATCTTAGAAATACTTTATCAATTAAAACATTATATATATATTTTTGAATTATTAAAAAAATATATTAAATATAAACAGTTTTTTTATTTAATGTATTCAAATAAAAATTATTTTTGAATATAAATATAATAATTTTATATAAATTAATAATAAAAACTTTTATCAGCACTAATAATAGCACTGATAAATGTACCCTTTATCAGCACTAAAAAAGCACTCATAAAGTGAAACACTTCCCTTTCATGGTTTTGTGGTAGTGCGTGCATATGTGTATAGGGATTTTGAAATACTTTAATACTACTAATTTTGTAGAGGAATAGGAAGCTGTGATATTTGAATATTGTATAGAGAAAGATTCTGTGTCATAAAGAAGATTTAAATATATAACTTTTCTCAGTTTAAAAAAGTATAATATAAGTTAATATCATTTCCACATATCATGAAGTTTCCTTATTCAATGAAGGGGAATAATATTCATGAAATCCATGAATATATATATATACACACATATATATATGTAGGATAATTTGTAGAAAACATGTGATGAAGAAAAATACACCTAGTTCCTTTGACATTGGTGCAACTCATAACAAATAAAACCATAGAAGAAAATGGTGAAAATAACCTAATAATTAACCTTGAAATAACACTTTTTGGTATTGAATATTAAGAGAATTCCTATGATATCCTCATATTGTAAAACGAGATAGATAAGAGGATGGACTAATGCTTCTTCCAGTTTTAATAATATTTGTATCAAGACTCTTGAAGAATGAAGATGTTACTATAATCAAAATACACTATGAGGTTGATTTAATAGAATAAGACTAATGATTGTGCATTCATACTTATATTATCCTACAAGTTTAATATTTGTTTCATGAGGAAAGCAATATTATTCTAATTAATTCAGTGACATCTAGATTAAAAAGTGGAGATATTTTTTGAAGTTCAAGAAGGACCCTCGAAGGATTCGTGGTTCAGGTATAAACAATTCCATTTATCATAAAAATAAACTGGATAATACCTACCTTTAATAATTGGATGATTCTATCCCAACTATTGTGTGTGACTTGAATTGAACTTTTTATAAATATAAAATAATAGTGATAATAAAATATATGTCTCAACTTAAGTTGAAAAAGGCGAGTCGTTGGCTCTCACATCGAGGATGAACCTTATAAAAACCATTTGAGTTTCAATTCATGTTTATTTTTATATTGAATACTAAGGTGAGGGTTTATCATGCATCAATAGATCAAAATATCTTAATCAGTGTAGAGGTTTTAGCATAAAAGGGGTTAATTGAAGGAAAGTAACAACTTAATAAAACTTTGGTGCACTGATTTTTCCTAAAATTAGAATCCTTGGATGATCATCTAGGAACTTGAATTGGTATCAAATTTTACTATGTATCCTCTGATTGGATATGATTTTTTATCCCAATTTCTTTTGTTAAACTCAAATGTACTATAGATTTGAAGATCATCTGGAAAT
Organism: Viscum album; assembly: GCA_963277665.1. Lineage (NCBI taxonomy): Eukaryota > Viridiplantae > Streptophyta > Magnoliopsida > Santalales > Viscaceae > Viscum > Viscum album. The sequence continues at coordinate 1,106,967,773 of OY728137.1, forward strand.
GGATAACTCAGTATCTATCCTTTTTAAAATATAAATGAAAGGTTCAATCAATACCTTGAAAAATAAGAAAAAAATAGAGGTAAAGAAACTAAAGAAAACTTCAAAGAAAAAGGATCAAAACTATCTGAAGGAATTAAAAGTAATAACACGTCTATAAAAAATGTTAAAAAAGAACCTTTTGATATTTCTAGTCATATATGTTATTAAAATGAGGAGGATAAAAACTATTGATCAATTTAAAGATATCTAACGTGAGGTTAATGGATACTTGAAGAAAATTCTAGGTGTAGTTTTAACTTATATACCTGAATTTTTATAAGAACTATATGATGAAAAATAACATTTATTTGATTAAGTGAATTATATAGAAGAATAATTGACTAAAATTTTCAAAGATGTTAAATACTCCTAGAACTTGTTGTAGCCTAGAAGAAATATTTGTTACTTTGGGATGAAAAGTGTTCACCAGAAAATGAATCTTTGGAGAATGTAAGGTGTAAGAAAGATAAGAATAGAATAAAAGATTCATGAATTAGAGAAAGATTATAAGAAATGAATTTGTATTAGATATGCATAAATCAAAGTCAAATATCACCAAATCAAATAACTTGATATATTTTTGTAATAGATAACCAAGATGCATGGAGTTTATATTCAAAAGATCAAGAGAGAGAGAGAGAGAGTGAATATGGACTAGAAATTATGGAGGATGAGAAAACCATTCTCAATTTGAAGTTCCTTGAGCTTAAAATCCAATTATAAAATCTTGAAGTAACTCAATATACATCTTCAAGAGTATATAACAAAAAAATTATTGAAGTTAGTAGTTCTAAAGTGATTCTTCATGGAAAAAGACCTATAGTCACAATCTAGGAGTTACTAGAATCATCTTCAAATTGATCCACTACAAGCATTAAAAAAGTACAATCCATATTAAAATATTTTTATTATGATAAATCCATCTCTATAAATAGTGCATGTTTGAATTAAAAATAAGTATAAAAAGGAATGAAGAAAAATTATGAGGCACCCCCCATTACACCAATGGTGAAGGGAAGAAGATGTTGGGTGAGCTTCTCTTTAAAAGAAGCCCAACTAGTTGATAAAAATTATCAAAAATTCCATACTCTCAGTTTTGGAAATTTTGGATAATATGATGTCCAAAGAAGAAGAAAAAAAGTTTTTTGGTCATTATTGATATTATAACAGGTTTGGGAATAGGGAATTGGATTGTTGGAATAATAGGTTAATACTTAAAACTCAAAGAAAGCCTATTTCGAGGGATATAAATCTTGAGATGATTCAAAATTCACTAACTAAAAAATTCATATTATAAATTGATTTGATATTATAAGGAATCTCTATCGAATATGAATTCAATGTGGTTATTATGAAAGGGAGTGCTTATGAAAATAATTAAGTATTCATCTAAAATAAATAAGGATTGAGGAATTTATAAATTAAATAATAAAGTGATAAAACCTTGGGAGAGAAGATAAATAAATATGGTAGCCCGAAGATTCCTAAGAAGTTAGAAAATAAAGAACAATAGGTATCCATGAGTAAAAAATAGAAGGATTATGTAGTTATAATCACGATCATGAAGATAGATGTGAGAGATACAAAAAAAAGTTTTTTTACTATGGTAAAAGTAGATACAATATGAATTCATTTGAAAAATAAATGTATATATAAATGGAAGCAAATAAAAGAATAATGGAATACTAGTCTAATAAAGTGACAGTGACAAGAAAAGTAGCTTGGTGGAAAACACTCCCAAGAATCCATGTGGAAATTCCAAACATGCTGGGTTAGTTTCCAAATATTATTTGATTATTTTTCCAGATAATTTAGAAAATGCAAGAAATATGGGGGAATCACTAGAAAATAAAAGTTTTAATGGGAAATAATATGTTCCACATTAAGAAACCTAATTTCATGAGAGGTTTTCAACAAATGATATCCCAAGAAATTTAAAAGTGTTGTGTAGAAGGTGATAAGTGTATAGAAACACCTCTAATTTTTTTTATCAATATTAACAACCAAATAATAATTCTTAAATAATATGAATATTGTACTTGGTGATGAATGTACCTTGATGTTATATGAAAATAAGAATATAATAAACAAAGAATTTTAAATATTGAAGAAATCCATACTCCTGAAATCAAAAAGAAATTTATAAAATAGGTATCCAAACATGAATAATAATTTCAAGGATGGGGGAAAGAAAGTAACTTGGTTGAGAAGAGTTTCTCAACCATACTATTCATAGTAAGGAAAAAATTGTTCCACATTATTCATTTATATTTTGAGTTGAATTTGTCTATTTACTATGTAGTGAATTGAAGGTGAAGTTGGTTCTCAAGGGGAGAAAAAAAAAGAATGTTTAAGCTATTAGAGCTTGAAAAAATTTTAATAAGTCACCATCTTGGTACGATCTACCAGTTGATATCGTGGATCACATGCAATGAAGATCCACCTTGATGAATATAAGTTGGAGTGTCTCCTTGAGTGGGCGATAAGTGGAGAAAGGTTTGATGATTTGTAAAAACGTAATAATATCATAAAAATTTGGTTTTTTCGAAGGTCCATGAAAAGGGTTCATTGAAAAGGTATGGTTTTATAGTCTATTATCCTCGATTACAAGAATCAAATTCTAATATTAAGGGTAAAAACTGATTTAATCAATGAAATTAATTTTAAATATTTTCTAATATTCATGGATGATTTTTTAAACCAAAACTTTATATTTGTATTTTAGTGTTTCTAATATGTGCATTAATATAAGTTCATGAACTCAGGTTGAAGACATTTTATTGATCTCTAAATTGGTTAAATTAATGAGTATCAGTTGGTATCATATTATGGTTTAATAAGGGACATATTTTATGACTAAAACAAAGCATGACTCACGTATAATTAGTGTGGGATGATTTATGGAACTTTGGTTAATAATTAATTGACACCATCATATCTTATACTCATTGTATTTATTATCAATAAGGGGGGAGAATAAAATGGAAAGATTTGTTGAGAAAATGGGAGATATGGACATGATAGAGATTGAGTAACATATATTAACATATCATTTTGTAGTTGGTATTGACATAAAATACAAAGGGAGTGATTATTGAGACCAATTTGTGTTTTTGTTATATTTTTTTTCAATAAGCTTGATGTCAATATAGAATATAGAAGGATAACTTGGATGTAGGTCAAGGAAACCAAGCTTATTGATGATAAGAATAGTTCCCAAGTAAAATGTCACTTTATTTTAAGTGAATAAGGATTGAAGAAACATCATGGAATTTATATTTTTGATTTTTTTATAATTTATCATATAAAAATTGAATACCATTAAAATAAATTTTGGTAGATTAAAAAAATAAATTGAGAAGGGTGGAGGTTGAGTCTTGAGGTTGTTAGATGAAGGTTTGTTATATTTATCAGACTGAAAGGTGGAAAAGAAAAAAAACTTATTGAGAAGTAAACAATACACTTGGATCTAGAGAAGGGAAAATAAAGTTTCTAAAATATGTGCCTTTGGGTTTTTGATTCACTACCAATTATGTTTACAATCTTCTAGAATATGAAATTTTGGTATGTTTGAAAAACATATCTTTTCATCAAGGAAAAAAATTTCCTAGACATGGAAAACCACATGAGTAAGCTCAATCACAACCATTTTTGGCCATAGGGGAAAGATGAATCATAGAAAATCCATGATGATTATGGAAGAGTGAAGAGGTCCAATGTAGGTTGGAACATGATAAAATATAATGTGCTGACATTAGGAAAGAGTGACACCATGTAATGTGGTAGAACAATTTCTCTTGTGGCATGGGGATAATACCTCTAGAATTTAATGGTTTCCCCATAAAAATTCTGGATAATAAACAAGTGGCCCTCCCATGGTGAATTTTGATATATGAATCATATTTTTCAAATTATATTAATCATTTAAAAGCCACATGATACTGGGATGATATAACACCATATGGTTTGTCTTCCTCGTGTGACTCATTATTGGGAGGGAGAACTGATTACTAGAGATTCTAAAAGAACCATTGAAAGTTCAAACCATCAACCCACCAAAAGTTCCTATATAGATCAATGGATTGTAAAACTAAACCCCCATAAGTTCACTTCCCCCCGACTAAGTTTACAAGAATTAGGAAGTCATGACACCCAACCCACCACACAAAGTATAACTTTCACACAACTATGCAAAAAATCACAAAAATTTAAATTAATATAAATTACAAAATGGTAATACATGAAACAAAATTACTAAAAGTAGTAAATAAATACAAAATATTGGCATTATTCGGATTATTTATATTATATGTACAAGAGAAAACACTACAACTATCTTTTCATTCACCAGAAGTACAAAGGATTGCATTCAACTAAAAAATATGCCAGTAAGATTCCATCATAGAGGATTAAATCTCTGTAATTATTAGATTCACCAAGTAATTTTCATGTACACTATTTGTGATTAGGATATATTATTCATGTATAGGATCCACTACAATCATTGGCCCCCACTTCCTTTTATATGAACTTTATCCAGTTTTCCAAGTCACACTGCCTTCCCAAATCATTAGAGAGACTCCATATATACTGTCACTATTGATTACTAGTAAACTGATTGAACTCAAATGCTTGAATCAATAAAATTATAGAGTCTTACATTGAGATAATTCCTTCTTGAGAGTTTCCTAAACCATTCTAGACCATCCTTGATGTCATAGGTAAAGAGAACTACCAATGGTACTAATGTTGTTTAAGAAATGAATTGATGTAGTCTATACACTGATACCATCCTTAAACCAGTGATTGTATTTATTGTAAACATGAATCTATTTCATGATCTTATAGTTCTCTAAAAAAATATCAACAATATTTTACTTTAAGACTTATTCTATGGAAATAACAAAGTCACTATTAAGTAAACTTCTTTCCTTCTGTTCTTTTTAAGTATGCAGTGTTCCACCACCTTATTCCATTCACCCAATCCCCATTGAGGCGTGATGCTACCTAAATTTTTTTAAACTAACTTTTTGGGGATCAGATTTTATAGATTTTGTTTACCAATTATATTTAAGATATCTAACACTTTCTTATTGAGGATGTTTCTAATGAAGTGGAACTTGAGGCAAATATGATTTTTACTTTCATGGAAAACAATATTTTTAGCCAAGTGAATCTCACTTTGGACATCACAAAAATAATCCCTCCTTTACTTCTACCTAATCCTTTTATTTATTTATTTATTCAAGAAAACCATTTACTTCTCTACTTATGTTTCTCCTACATACTCATCTTCTTTTGTACTCATAGTAATAATATTCTATAGTTATGAAATCAAAATATCTATTGTTTATCCATATATAAACAAGAATTAGGTTGTTCTCTTTGAACTGTTTGAGTCTCTAATAAAGTAAACTTTAAAAAATCCTTGTAACAAATATTTCTCCCCAAAATAAAAAACCTCATCTTTCATTTATTTCAAATAAATTTAGATCCACATAACAGCTTCCCAATGTTACTTACCTAGGTTAGACATAAATATGATAATAAATACAATTAAAAAATCTATATCCTACTGATTAAAAATCACTACATACATTAAACTTTTGAAAATGAGTCATATAGAAATTTATCCATGTATTGAAAACTTATTTTGTTACCAGTGATTTTACTTTAGAACATTTTAAGTATCTTGAAAGAGTAGTAATAACTTTTTTTCATCTAGTCATTCCAAATTTTTTGATGATATTTCAGATATAATCCTTATTATATGGACAAAATTTATGGTCTTCATATGTCTTTCTATCCTCATTCCCAATATCATATTGGCATGTATGGGATCTTTCATCTCAGAACATCTAGAAAAACTATTCTTTAATTTCTAAATCATTTATTCATCTAGTCCATCCATAAACTTTTCATCAATATAATTTTTTTATGAAAGTATTATAATCCCATTACTTACAGAAATAGTAGTGATTAGTGTTACATCTACAAAAGCCTTATTCTATCATAAATGAGTTAAATTTACAATTTCACTTTTTTAATGCTTGTTTCAAGCCATATAAGATTTTATTTAATTCATATGAAAAATTACAGTTCCAAACTTCTAATACACCTATTGAATGGTGCATGTAAATTTCTTCTTCCAACTCACCATCAAGGAAAACTTATTTTACACATATCTAATATGGATATAGATATTTCCATGCCACTATACATAGAAAATTACAGATGATAAAATGTTTAACTACTATTTATAATATTTTTGAGAAGTTTACCCCTTACTTATATTGAAAAAAATTCATTACCACTGGTGATTTATATATTTTCTTTCCATTAACCTCTTCCTTATTATGAAAAACCCAATTATTTTTTAGTTTCTTTTTTACCTTATAAAATTTGATCCTTATCCCAAGTTCTGTTGAACTTAATTGAATATATTTATTTATTCATATCCAAATACCACTGTTTTCAGTCACTAAGTTTTTCCAATTCCTACATACATTCAGGTTCTCCAATATATATTAAAATTAGATAATTTATATTGGTTGCAAACCTCTGAACTTATCTTTTTATTTTGCTTGATCTCCTCTACTAAATTAGATGAACTATACTACTCATATATGATCTTTCTCTCAATATTTAAACTTTATATACTCTAACTTCTATAGCCCAAAATTTTGGTACTCCCACTCATGTTTCAACCTCCCCAATACATTCTAGCCTTTCCACCAAAGGCCTTACTCATAGACTTCTAGTACCTTCAGCACTCTCATATGATTTCTCCAAAAGTTATAAATTTCAAGTAACATTACTTTGATCAACCTAGACTTCGAAAATTGATTTTTTTCCACTTAATTAACATATAATTTAATATCCTTCCATAAAACCTTTTTATTTAAGACAACATCTACGATCTTGATGATTTTTATTATTTCATCATCCCATAAATGATATCCAAAATTTTTATCTCAATAACCAAGAAAAAAACTCATTTTGGATTTTTCTTCAAATTTATATCTTTTATTATGGTTAACATGTATTTATGTTAAACTATTGGTGGTTATAATATGTTAAACTTTACGTCATTTTCTAGACTATTAATCCTCGAGATGTTTTTGCACAACCATTGATGCCAATATTTTGTTGATGAGATATGATTCCATATTGAGTCTCTCCACCCAAATTTCCTTAGTAAGACTTTAGTGCAACCTCATACATAAATATATATACATAAAATTAATATTTATTTTTTTATTTACTACATCATTCTATGGAGTTTTGGGAAAAATATTCTTATTATTTATTTCTTCTTTCAAGAAGAATTTCTAGAAGTTGTGTCCGGAGTACTCACCACGATTATCTATCTAGATGCACATCAACTTATTGATGTATTCCATTTAAAATAAGATTTAAACTAAATAAATACATAAAATAAATTAGAATTATTCTTTAATAAGTAAATACATAATTTATTAGTACCATTATCAATGAAAGTAAGAAATTATAGGGAACTACTATAGTTCTGAATATAGGAAGGACCCTAAACATTTGAATGTAAAAGCTCTAACTTTCTTTTTCTTGGCTTCCATCCATCTGAGTTTAAGAACACCCTTATCTTCTTTCTTATAAAAAAACTTTAAACTTTCCAATTTCTTTATAATCAAGATTCAGTATTACCTTAACCTTTAAAACTTTCATATTACTCTAACCGAGGTGACCAAACCTACATTTCCAAACTTTTAGATCATCAGAGGTTATGTATCCAACTACTATAATACCATTTTAATTTGTAACAATGGAAAGGATCCCATAATTTACTCTTCATACATATATCATAAGTCCTTGGGTAACATTTTATACCCCATTTTGTGAAAACAGTCCCACAGTTTTCTTCATCAAGTTTTTCAATAAATATAATATCTTTCCATATTCTAAGGATTTGGAAAACTTTTATTAACTTCATGAATTCAAATTTCTTCATCCAGACATTAACCTCTCCTTTACCAAAAAATTCTAGGGATTCAACATTTGATATATGGAATTCCAAAAATTTCAAAAATACATAATTGACTATGGATATTTGATCCCAAGTTGAATTTAAATATTCCAAAGAGTCAATCTTCCAAGATTCTACCAGTTTACTCACAATTATTATCTAATTGTTACTTCCTTATGATAAACTAACAAAATTTGAACTATATAAATTAAATGGTATTCCATAGTTCTCTCTAAGACACTTGAAATCCATCTTGTTGTGTATGTTTTGTCTACATTTACAGTATATAGGGCCAGGACAAACCAAATTTCTTTAACTTCTTTCACATAAATTTTCTTATTTTGGTTTATTTTTATATTTATAATGTGGAAAAATTCCCATTATTTTAACACTAATTTCCCTACTAGATGGTGAATAAAATTCCACTATCCCAAGCTACTCATTTAGTATCAAGTTCTAGATGTCATAAAACAAAAATACTATTTTTCTAGTCTAGTTATTAACCACAGTAGCCGTGGATTTCCAACTTCCCAAAAGTAAAGATAAGATAAGATATTCCCATGAAATTAAATCTTCATTAATTTAGGCTACTCAAAGATCATATTGAAGCCATTAATATGATCTTCCTTTGTACTTCCTTCTAAAAAAATTTATAAAAACAACCAATATACCATAAATAAATTGTTAAGGGTTGTTGTATTTTTATAAATATCCTCCAAATCCATCATAACATCAGCTATACTTTTTGTATCTTGAAAGTTTAAAGAAAAATTTAATGAAATATACATTCTTACCAACAACAAAGTATTTCTATCTAGCTTTTTTCATTCCACATTATCCATTGTTTTAGGCTTAACACCTTTGAATAATACTTCTAGGTATTTCAATATGTGATAATATTCTATCTATATCCTCAAGAATCTAAAATACATTCCATTGAATCTATCGATCAAGATATTCCCTTCATTATATGCCATTTCTATGCTACTATCAATGTATTTTATCTTTATTTAATACCAATTTTTGGTAAGGGGATGAAAAATTCAATTCTCGAGATTTTGACAGAACCACTAAAAGTTAAAATATTTAACCCAAGAGAAGTTCATATGTAGATTAATGCAGTATAAAATTGAATCCCTATAGGTTTAATTCCCCTTGACTAAGTGTTCCAAAAGTAGAAAGTCACAACATCCTACCCACTACTAAAAATTAAACCTTTCATAACCTTAGTAGAAACACAAAAACATCCAAAGAATTAAATGAACATAAGATATTAACATGATTTAGATGGGGGTTTCTATATGTATGAGAGAAACCACTTTTGCTTTCATTTTATTCACCAGAATTTAAAAGGAAAATATTTAACTGATAAATCCATCAGTAAGATTCTATTATAGAATATTAACTATCTATAATTCTCTAATTCACTATATAATTTTCATATACACTATTCATGATCAAGATCCACTATTCATATATAGGATCTACTATTCTTGTTTCTACCCACTTCCTTTTATAAGAAAATCAGTTGGATTTCCAGGTCACACAACCTTCCCACATACATGGAGAGCCTCTATATAGAATACCACTATTTAATTCTAGTAAACTCATTGAGCTTGACCGATATCATCAGTAAGATTATAGAGTCTTACTATGAGATACATCCTTATAAAGAGTTATTTGAAACAATTTGGACTATCATTGATGTCATCAAGAGAGAGAACTACCAATAGTCCTACTGCCGTTGAAGAGATGAACTACCATGTTCTGTACAATGATTCCAGCTTCCTACCACTGATTGAATTTTTGGTAAACGTAAATACGGTGCACGAAATTTGAGTTATTTTAATCTTGGATTAAAATATGAAAACTCATTTAATTACATGAATATTAAATATATATCATATATAATAATAAAATTCCATAAAATCAAAGTAAAATTCTCTGGAATAAGATTCCATAGCAAAGAGTAAAATACCACAATCATTGTTGTTGTGAAGAATACATTATCTACCATTAAATGGAAGAAGTTGTTAGATTGTTAGATATTTCATGTCACACAATTTATGTATGAAGATGAATATAATGGATATGAGCCAAGTTAGAGACTATCAGAAGATCATTCATGAAAAATTTATTACTATTGGATAGCATGTATGTAGAGTTATAGAATATTGGAAGAAGATTGAGAAGAAAATTATAAATTTCATCCAATGAACCTCATAAGTATCATCAAAATGTTTTCAATCATGAATAAATAAATTCATAAGGATGATTGAGGATTTATCAAGTATGATAGAGAAAAATTTAAGGACAATCCTAAAACCACATATGGATGGGTTCCAATATAAGGAAGATTGAGAAATATAAATATCATTTATCCTTAATAAGTAGATACTTCCTGGAATATTAACAAAGTCATGAAATTTTAATTTTCTAATTATGATGTTCTGAAGGATAAATTAATTTATGAAATATTAGTAATATGTGAGAAATCCATAATTACATATTCTAATAAATTTCAAGATTAATTTAGGAAATTTTGTTTTACAGATCTTTAAATAACTAAATATCATAATTAAAATAATTATTATTCATACTGAAGGTTGAGATAATTTTCACACCATAAGATATTATTCCATGTCAGAATACATGAGGAAATACATACATGAATGTAGATTTTATAATGTTTGAATGTTATTGATTTTATGGAGGAATAAGAAGCTGTGATATTTTAATATCATTTGAATAAAGGTCCTAGGTCTAAAGGAATATTTAAATATATCCCTCGACTCAGTTTAAAAATGTTTAGTATAAGTAAATACAATTATTTTATATCATGGAGTTTCTTTATTAAAAATAGGAAAATAATATTCACAACATTTTTGAATATTTATATCAAGTAGAATATGGAAGAAATTTGAGAAGAACAACATATAAAGAGAGCCTTTGACATTGGTGTGAATCAGATATAATAAGATAACTTATACAATATTATAATATCATATAAAGTGATAGAAAATAAAAGAATCTAAAGAAACTTCCACTATTGATAATCTTTATGTAGAGATTATTGAAGAATGAAGAAGCTGGTGTGATACAAATACACTTTGAGATTGATTTGATACAATATGATTGAAAGGAATCCATTCTAACTTATATTATCATAGCGGTAAAATATCTATTACATGAGGGAGGATATCTTATTCTATTTTATTTAGTGACACCCAAAGAAGAAAGGGGTGGCAATTTTTAGGAGTTAAAAAAGGAAATTTGAAGGACCAGTGGTTTTAATATAAAAATATCCATTCATCATAGAAATTAATTAATTGATATCTCCCTTAGGTAAATGGATTATACCAACCCAACTCTTGAGAGATATTTTAAATACACTTGTAATAACCACAACTTAATAGTGATAATAAAATCCATGTCTTAACACAAGTTGAACATGATAAGGGTTAGACTCTCACATAAAAAATGAAACATATAAAAACCTTATCTTTTATTTTTTATTTCTATTTCTACATTGAATACTAAGGTGATGGTTGAGAAAACATCAATAGTTCCACATTTATTAAACATGACGGATCTTTGAAAAAAATTTGGGTTAATTGAAGGGAAGTGACAACTCAAAAAAACATTTATTACATTGATTCAACTCTATCTCAGTGTCCCTACACAATCATCTCGATATTTCAATGAATTAAACTAGGTATCATGTAAATAATTCATGAATATATATAGAATAAAACTATTTTAAATCATATCATATATTATTCTTGGATATTTTATTGGATAACTGTTTATCCAAACCCATCTTATGGATTTACTCAACTACATTCCTATAAAATCCTAATATTTATGGTTTCTCAGCTAAGTGTTACTAAAGTAAAATTACAATAATAAGGAACCTAATTGTTAGGTTCACATTATAAATTTCTTTACATAATAAAGATAATTTATGGGAACCTAACAATTTGGGTAACCCTTACTAAATGATCGAGTTATTTCCAGGTTCCACTTTGAAAGAAATTTTACACTTTGTATTTTGTGGGTTTTTATTTAATAGTATCATAATATTAATGTACGTCACATGAATATTAAATTCAAAACTATTTCATCGTATGAAATATTTATTTTATTATGTTTTATTGATTTGTATATACTTGCTTCTATCGATTTATTTATGGAATCCTTATTCCATCCAAAAAATTAATATGTTCACACTATATTAATATGTAACTCCTTACACAACCCAAAATTCATATTACTCACCCAAATATTGAATCCAAAAAAATTTATATATATCTAAATACATCCTATTCATAAGTTATATAAAATATTCATGTGAAGTCTTAAAATCATAAGATATTGACAATTGTCACATGAGTATGCCCCGAGTGAAAAAAACCCTAACCTTTCTTGAATAAGGAAGAGTCCTTCCGGACAATGGGTTTTCTATAAAGGTACCTGAGGTAAAATGCATATATTTTACATTATATAAAACTATAATCATAAACAATTATATAAAACTATAGATCAAGGCATGAAATTATAGGATTATAAAACTACAATCATGAAAGCATAAAACATATACGATTTCCTAAAAAATGTGAAAAATACTCATAAACCTTGGAAATATAATGTTGGAATATAGATTAACAAGGAAATGTGGAACATGAACCAACATATAAAACCATAACATTTTGGATAAGGCTAACAAAAAACAAGTCTACACTTAGGGTTGTGAACATAAAAATAATTTCCATGCATCACATTATGAACATGAAAAAAATTCCCACATAAACATAAAAAAATTATTGTATATAAAATCATTTTATTATGATATATAAAACATTAACCAATGTATTACAAGGATATTTGGGACCTCACTGATCACATAATGATAAACCATAACTATATTCCACATGAAAACAATCATATTTCTTGAACATCCTTGAAATTTAATGGTGCATTAATTTAAGTTTTTCCATGAATTAATTGTAATTTTGAGACTTGATTGAGGTGTATGGGGGCTATGAATTAAAACCAAAGGGAATAGAGGCACCAACTAATGGATTTGAATTTCTAGTGTGCCACTGGCTAGTTGGTGGTGGTGGTAGTAGAAGAAATAAAATTCTATAGGTCCAACCAGATAGTTGATGGGAAGCCACCTATGGATTGGTGGATAAGGAAGAGTTACTACACTAATTTTAGACAGACTAGACAGCTAGAGGAAAGGCACCTGCCAACCGAACAGCTGTCGAGGGAAACCAACTCATTGATAGCGCCCAAATGATCTGGTAAGTAGAGTAACCTTTATATTTTACTCTAACGACTTTTTTTAATATTCTCATCCCAATGTTCAACCCTTACTTAACCAAAACAACCCTAGGATCTCTCTTTTGTAAAATTTTATCATCTTATTCTCCTCTCTTTAATGATTGAATCTTATATAAATCCTCTAGCTTCCATGAGGTAAGATTCATCCATCCTAGACTGAATATTCTTATTATTATGTAATTTCATGAGATATATTATATGTTTCCTTGATATATGGATTTATTCATGATATAAAATATAATCTTTGGTCTGTTTATAGATCAATATCACATCTAGAGAATTAGAAACCTTACTTAAACTAGATCTATATTTTTCATTGATGTCAATATTCTTTGGGTAATTTTAATTGATACAAATCCTATTTAACTATATTCTTCTTAAAACTTGTTCTAGAACCCCTTTGTGAAATTTTTTGACCAGTTATAAGTATTCTTGGTAAGTGGGTTGATCCTGTTAGTAAATGGGAATGACTTGGGTAATGATACTTGAAAATCATGGTGTCTATCATCATTACACATGAGGTATGAGGTTCCTTACCATTAAGGGGACTTGTATAAGATGTTTACTTGATTTTATTCCATTTGTGTTCATGTGTATTTGTTAGACCCATGTTTAATATTGATCACATGTGTGTGTGTGTGCATCCTGTGGGACCCATATTCGATATTGATCATGTGTGTGTGGCTATCGATACTCATGCTTGCAATGCTTTGTTTGTGAATATATGTTCTATGACTTGTTTTTATGTGATTTTATGGTCTATGGGGGTTTCAATTATAGTAGAAAATAATAGTTAGACCTTGATATATAGGTTATCCCATATAGGTGAAGCATTAACAACATGGAACGATGAAAATTATGGACCGAGACTTAGGGAAGAGGTATGATGACCTTGCGGATTTTTCAGAGGTAGTGGTGGAATATGATAATAATGTCACCTAACCTGAGGTAGAGATGGGGTATGATGGGCCTGTGGCCTGAATCATGATATAGATAGGGATCGATGGACTTATATCCATACTTGAGGCTTGTTAGATACGTGACTACAGAGAGATGTACAATATTTTCATGGTTAACCCTTGTTTATGAATTTTGTTATGAATTTCCTTCTAGGTTGGATCCAAAGATGGTAGGATCTGGGTTTATAGAGACTTGGTTAGTAATTGACCACTTAGTACATGATTTATTGTTTATTTCTTTTGAATTTATGTATTATCATGACATTCACATCTTATACATGTGAAATTATATTAGGGGAACATTGGTGGTGTCCTACTAGGTTTATCCTCACACATTGCATGGTAATATTGATTCTTATGTAGACTTCATGATCATGGATATAGGAAAGGTTAAGGGCCCAATGATAGGGAGTTGAGGAGATCGACCTTGATGTATGAAGGTGGTATCCGAACAGACTTTTGAGTGATTCTATAATATCTTCTTTTGTTTCTTATTATTTTACATATACTAGTTTGACCTTCCATAATTGGGATCCTTATTTTATCACTTTATATGAATTTATGATACCCAAAATGTTATCTATTATATATTTCTTTATTTTGTTCTGCTATTCCTTTTTGGATTATTATTATTTTTATCTTTTTAGGATTTTGGTGTATGGATTTTGATACTAAGGGTATAATCTCCCCACTACACCATTTATACCATCACTACTAGTCAATAACCTCTTTCATATGGGGAAGTGCATATGAGGCTATGTAGATCAATATTCCGGACTAGGTGTTTTGGGTCGGCATAGTACAAAGTGGTATCAAATGAGGTTTTTCTTTTCTTTATTGTTTACTGCATTACTATAAGGAAAAAAGGAGATAGACTATGTGCAACTTGAGTAGGGGATTCGGGTAAGTTCCTATTCAGATCATATGTTATGGACATCCATGTTACTAGTGTTGAGATTACTATTATAGTTTATGGGATTTGGGTGAATTCATGCATAATGGGTAGAAACATAGGATCACATATAACATATATTCCCATTTCTTGTTATTATTGGATGTTTATTTAATTAAATGCCTTGATCTTCACTTTTACGGTATATTATACTAACATTTATATTGCTTTAACTTTAGAACACTTGTTTTTATTGTATATATATGATTGTAATTAACTTGAAGGTACAAAGAACTGGGATTTATCCTTGGGTAGTTCTAGGAGGGTTATACCTAATCATTAGGGGAAACCACATAGAATAGGCATCATATATAAATATCTACGTGTGCCTAGAAATTTATTAGGTTTTTATATTAAGTAAACTATTTTTGGAATTCTAAGTTTGTGGTTAGAATTTTAGATATTCTAATTATAAGATATTTAATGGGACCACTAACAATATCAGGTTAGAATACTCCTAGAATGGTGGAAAATATTGTTCCACAACCATATGTATAGGTGAATTTAGAAGAGTGTTCTCCTATAACTTCTCTATTAGTTCAGGTGGTGTAACCTATTCATTTTAGATTTTTTCTCATAGTTGTATTTATGGAAGAGGATTTCAAAAAATAATGGTTGATTATGCATGAAATTTATAGCTTTAGAATCCTACATCCTTACAGGGCTCCAAAGGCCCACATGATGTTAAGGTCAGAATTGATTTCATTTAGGTGATCTTTGGTCTAGTGGAGACCCTATAGGATCAATGGGTTATGTTGGAAGTTTTCACGATTTAAAGATCGACTAGATTATGTTGGGGTGCTATGAACTAAGTAGGAAGACATGTGGGTCGTACATGGGTAAACTTTAAGGATCTCATCTTTGAAGAATTATTATTGGATATGTTGAAGCAGTATCATACACAAGAGTTTATAGAGCTTTAGGAGGGAGAAATATTGGTGTCTACTTACACATCCCATTTCATGGTTTTACTTTGATTTTATCCTATTTTGGCTGAAAACGAGGCCTAAAAGGCACGAAAAGTTGAGGTTGGCCTCCAACCAAAGTTGACACATTTAGTTAGACTATTTGACCTATCTTATCCCAACTAGGTTAAATACACTAAGAGGGGGTGAGATGAATCAGGGTATGATAGATCAAAATAACTACCCCTTCAGATCTTATTTCATAGTTAAACAAAATTCTATTCACTCCCTTTCCCGTAGAAATGTATGAACACAAATTAAAGCATGCACAAGACAAAATAACTTTACTAGGTTAAACCTCAGTATGATATGTCCAAGGAGAGTGTAACAAAAATTTTATTATGTAAAAAATCCACTAAGGATCACTATCAAAATAATGTTCGGGCTAGATCACTTCTATTCCTTGGATCACTACCTTTATAAGGTTTAGGGTCATCTCACTACTTTCCCAATGGTCACTCCTCAAGTATCTTTCTCTCACTCACTACTAGTGGAAAGTAACAACTTCTTCGTTTTTATTTTCTCACTAATCTTGGAAGGTATTCACCCATATTTTGTGGGCATGTAGGTCCCTTTATTATCACTAATGAATACATCCTCTGTTTTAGATAAACACTCTGTTCAAGTCCCACTTTCTTTCATTTGATGAATACCAATTTTCCACATAATTACTGGGAAATCTCTTTTTGAACACTTTCTCAATGTTCAATACCTTTGTGAAGCTCAATTCTTTCAAAAATATTCAATATAATTCGTTAAAAAACCACCTTACATGAATCTCACTTAGCCTTTGTGAAGAACTTTAGTTTCATGAAGCTTACATAGACTTTGAAAATATCCTTTATCTTGGTTGAATTTTTATAGCCTTTGAAAAAATCAACCCTTTTATGATGCATAGATATTTTAGTTGGTGTTTATATCCTTCAAGAACCACCTTCCTTCATGGAAATTTTCACAAGGACAACCTTCACAAACCACCTTCATGAATATAGTGCCTTAGAATCTTTGTTAAGTCTCGATTATTTTCTAAAGGTGGTACATGCCTATTAATAGGCATTTACACTGATTTTAGAAGCTTTTAGCCATGTGATTACCTTTTAAAAATACTCCTTCAATTAATTCGTGATGCTCCCTATCTCTTGAAGCACCATCACAATTACCTTTTCACAATGATTCTAATAGTCATGTAGATTATTAGAAACTTATTTATTCCTTTATAAAACCTCATTTGTGATCCCTATAAAACTCATGAATTTTTCATATTTTTACAAGAAATTAAAGGAAATCCAATTTTTTTAATGTTATCCATCCTATTTTTTTTTAAAAAATACTATAAAATAGTGTCACCTTGTGTATTGAATTTTATATACCTCTTCATGGTCATAAATTCATTTATATTGTATCTTTGTCAAAATACCATGTTAAAAATATCTCTAGAACTCCACAACTGACCCTGTAAGCCCAATTTGTCAACAAACACAATCAACCCAAAAATAATGTAATGTTACCTTGGGGGAATTTTTCCCAACAATCTACTCCTTTGGGTTTGTTGATAATTATTCACCTTTTAATAGCTCGTTAAAGATTCTTCCATCTTCTACCACCATTCACTTCTTACGATTCAAATAGTGATCAATGATTTACTAAACACATAGTCTTTGCCCACATGAGCTTGTCTCAGCATGGGAAATAAGAGTATAATGAAAAGTTTATCAATTAATAACTTCATTTTTAAAACCATTCAACTTATTTCATCAAGAAATCCATCATTTCTAATATATACCTTTTGATCGACCACCTTTAACATCATCAGATTTAAAACTCCCCCTTATTCACTACTCACCATATCGGCTTCTCCCCCTATCTTGATTAAGACCTTTTCTCCCTTTTTATATTCACACAATTTATCCCCCTTTGTTAATAAGCCCTAAGGTCACTTCATTGTGGTATGAAATAGGGAAAAGAACATAGATAATCAAATTAGGGAAAATCACACCATACCGTGGGGAGAGGGGGTCCCATATCCTCACTCTTTCAAGTGTAGGGGATTCGACTAAACTCCCAAATCCAATATATTCTATTAAAATGCTTATTTGGGTAAGGAATTTGTCAAAATTTCTACAAATTTTAGTTCAATTGTCATGTACTCCAAGTTTATAAGCCCTTACTCCACCTTGTCACTACTAGAAAAGGGGGATTTGGATCCCCCTTGACACGGGCGGCCACCATTGGTGGTCGCTATTGATACCCAATAGTGACTGACAATGGAGGTCTCTAACTTGAAAAAAACCCATCATCCATGCCCCCTCCCCCACCCCGCCCCCTTGCGCTCGAAGCCCCCTCACGCTGTCGGAACCTTACCCTGCAGTGCTGACCGCCGCCGCCCTCGTGCCGACCACCGCCGCCCTCGTGCCCATCCTCCCTTGCCGCACCGCCGACGCCATTCTCCATCCACATCCGCCCCCTACCCCCTCACTCTCAAACCCCCCTCGTGCACCCCTTCGTGCCACCAGAACCATACCCTGCTGCGCCGACTGTTGCCGCCCTCACGCCCGTCCTCTTTTGCTGCATCACCGACACTGTCCGACTCCACCCCACCCTTCCCCACCCTCACGGTTGAAACCCCCTCAACCCATACCCTACCCAAAACACCTGTTCTCCCTCACCAAACCGCTGCCAACAATCACCGGTTACCGCCAACACCGCACCGCCGACATCACGCGACCGCCTCCGCCCCCCCTCACGGTTGAACCCCCCTCATGCTCGAACCCTACCTGCAGTTTCTGTTCTCCCTCACCGTAATGCCAACGCCTGTCACCAGTCTCCGTAAACACTGCGTGACCACCTTTAGCTCCCCATCATCACCCATCCCCTCCCTCGCCACACCGCCTCAGACTCCGGCTCCCCTTCGCTACCCCTCCTCTCTCTCGCAGCACCACCTCCGGCTCCCCTCCCTTCCATATTTGTAGCTCTATCTGGTATTCCCTAACTTCCATTTAAGAGTTTTAATTTTGGGAATTTTACAGCACAAAGTTGGCATGCATGAAGATTATATGAATATTTTGTGTGAATAAGAATTGTGGAAATTGAAGTTGATGTGTATACGAGCTTGTGTGCATGAAGAATTATGAAACAATGTGTGTTAATAGTGTTTGTATAAGAATACATCACACTTTACTTGAGGTTGGACGTTACATACAATGTACAATCCATGTATATGTTGACCGGATTAATATTAAGTTGTGTTGTTATTTGATTTATATCATTCTTTTGTCTATGTGTGTATCCCAAGAGAAAATGTTTGAGGCCTGACCACATTTTTGTAAATGTTTGTTATACAGATATTATTATGGATAAGAGTTGGATTTATCTTCCAAATCAAATGTCTAGAGAATATTTCTAAGGAATTATGTAGTTCATTGAGTTTACTGGAGTATTTAAAAGTGACTATATTAGTTGTTCATGTAGAAAATGTGCAAATAGATATCAATTCACACGAGATACCATGAGAGAGAACCTATTCTTGAACGGATTTCTGAAAAATTATAAGAGTTGGACTTGTCTTGGGGAAAGAATATATTCGTTGTCAAAATACATATGCAGTTCAAATGACTGTTGATGTGAGGATGAATGATCCAATGCATGAATTGCTTACTGAAATGGTACGTGGGTTGGCTCATGAATGCATTGACATTCAGAACATTGAGACCGGTGAGTTAAATCTACACTCTAGTGCAGATCGTGATTCAAGAAGGTTTTATGAAGTACTTGATGATGCAAAAATGGAATTATATCAGGATGTACTCCTTACAATAAATTTTCATTTATCGTGGAGTTGTTTCTTTTGAAGACCTTGAATCAGTGGTTAGACACATCGTTCGACTTGCTGTTGGCATTATTGAGAAAGGTTCTTCCTGTTGACGCTAAGATTCCTGAGTCATATTACCATACTCATAAGTTGACAGAGAACTTAGGGTTTACATATGAAACAATAGATGCATGTGAAAAAAAATTGTACGTTTTTTAGAAAGGAAACTGCACATTTGGATATTTTTATGGTCTGTGGCACTTCCTGGTGGAAAGAGAACATGAGAAATCAGACTCATCAATGTCAGACTGTGAAACATGGTAAACTGATTTCCGTAAAGTAAATAAGTTACTTTCTCCTAAAGCTGAGGTTGAAAAGATTTTTTATGTCATATAAAGTTTCCAATTTAATGAGATGACATGCAGAAAGGAAATCAGGAAAGTGATATGTTATCCCACCCGGTAGACTCTCATGCTTGGAAGGATTTTGATAAGAGACACCTCGACTTTTCTAAAGATGTTCGTAATGTTTGATTGGGGTTGGAAGCAGATGGTTTCAATCCATTCAAGTCTATGGTTGGTGCAACTCATAGTACATGGACCGTGGTGTTGGTTCTGTATAATCTTCCTTCATGGATTTGTATGAAGCAATAATTTATATTAATTTCCATTCTTATTGATGGACTGAGAAGTCCAGGGGATAAGATTGATGTTTACCTTCAGCCATTGATTGATGAGTTAAATGAATTTTGGGGCAATGGAGTGATGACTTATGACTGTGAAACGAATGAAATGTTCAAATTGTAGGCTTCTTTATTGTTTAAAATCAATGATTTCCCAGCTTATGAAAATTTGTAAGGCTGGAGTATGAAAGAGTAATTTTTATGCGGTTGTTGGAGTAAAAGTAAAAAATCCGTATGGTTTAAACATTCCAAAAAATGGGAATACATGGGTCACAGACATTTTTTCCACCCTTAGCACAGGTTCAGAAAGGACAGAGTGACATTTGATGGTTCTAGAGAGTTCAACCTAGCACCAAAGATCATTACAGGAGTCGAAATGTTATCACAGTTTGAGGAAGAAAACATCCGCACCCCAGACAACCCCCTCACCCCCGGACAACCCCCTAACCGACCCCAGACAACCCCCCTCACCCCCGGATAGCCCTCCCCCACCCCAGACATCCCCCAACCATCGGATAACCCCCCTCACCCCGGACATCCCCCCCTCGTACATCCCCCACCCCGGACAGCCCCCACCTCCGACAGCCCCCCACCCCAGACACCCACCCCACCCTAGATAGCCCCACAAAACCCCCTATAAATACAAGACGTTTTTTACATAATTTTATTTATGTTTTGTTAATTTTTTGATTTTTTAAACTCCATTTACAACTAAATATTCTATCCCTTATTGTTTGATTGACTACTGTACACATTTTATTTTAAAAAAAAAATCCATTTTATCATTTTGAAATTATGGATAGTCCCTTTATTAATGTTTTTTATGATCACAGGCATGTCAGGGGAACATGCAGCGAATCCGCATCATCCATTTGAGCCATCTATGTCTCAGGGTAGAGGTATGTTTGAATGTAACTGTTTCTGATTTTTTATGTAATATATAAACACACACACACACACACACATATATATATATGCACATATGTAAAATTATGTATAAAATTGTTTTCAACAAGATCAGATTTGACTGCTTCTTCCTCTCACAAGAGAGGCCCTGGTCGTGGGATTTTATCATGGAATTCCGACATGATTTATGATGTTTCATTTGACGACAGATTTCATCCTGTGGGACTGACTGACCCTACATTTATTCTTCAACTGGGTCATATCATACACGACCCACATTGATTTTCATTGTCCACATGTTACTGGGCTTCTATCCATCATGATACATTAGATCGGATTTGGAGGGAAGTTAAGGTAAGAAGACCAATTTAGTTTCTTCCGTATGTTTAAAAAAAATACTAAAATGTTTGATTTTTTTCTTAAATAGAATAATATTAAAGTGTTCCCTAATGAGTTTCGAGCTGTGTGTATGAGAAAATTTCATAATTTGTGGAAAGATTATAAAGGCAAAGTCAAGAGGGAGCACTGGGTACTAAAAATGGGTGCCACAAACATTCTGGAAAAAGTCCCGAGAAGTGTTCTCCCATCTCAGTGGCGTGACTTAGTTACATATTAGTCTACTAAGGCTACCAAAGTTAGTATATTTATTTTGGTATATATATTTCCAAGAATGTGTGACATTATATTTTCTTGAAATTTGAATTAATTGTATGTAGGAGGTGTCAGCATGCCATTCCAAGAATCGAGCGTTGTGGGGACCACCTCACAGGATCGAGACTCATCATGTGTATCAGATCCGACATGAGGTATTTTCTATTCATTTTTTATAATTTATTATGGTTTTTGTGTTATACTATTATATTTTATTAGTATACAATTACAGGAGCAAGGTGCATCGACTGATAAAATGTCAGCGTGGATGAGGATTCATGATCGAAATGATCCCGAGGCTGTAGCTCTTATAGTAAGTGCTTATAATCATTACTATTACTTACATTCATCTGTATATAAACATATATATGTATATATATTTAAATATTTCATAGGCTCAATTTGAAGCTGAGTTAGAACAGCTGCTATAGGATCAATGACAACTTCCCATGCGAAGGGATGAGATCTTCCATCACATTGTTGGTCGTGATGGACATGGATATAGTTTGACCTATGCAACGAGGATTCCTTGTTTTGTAGTATCACACACTAAGGTTGTCATTCCTATTGTTTCTTAGATGAAACAACAACTTTCAGATTTTGAGGCACAATTGCATGCTTTCGAGGAGATAAATGCGCAATTGATTGCTGAGGTTAGAACACAACAAGAATATGTGCGTTCGGGTACTGGTGTAGGAGATCATACGACGTAGGTTCATATTGAATTTATTTATTTACTTTATGTTATTTTTGTTATTAAATATTTATAATTTTTATTTGTTATAGGACCCTGACACACTGGATGGAGGTAGAAGCCATGACCGCGCATGACACATCATATTCATAAGGTGTGTTTTTTTTATATTTATTATTGAATTAATGTTATATATGGTTTTAAACTTTAAATGTAATTTTTTTTTGATGGGGGTATATCTAGGGGTGAGGGGGGCTGTCCGGTGGGTGGCAGGGCTGTACAGGGTTGGGGTGGGGGGGGGGGTTGTCCGGGGGGTGAGGGGGGAGGGGGGTGGGGGGCTGTCCGGGGTGGGGGGGGGGGGGGGTGTTCGCGGATGAGGGGGGATCTCCAGGGGGTGGGGTGGGGGTGTCCGGGGGGTGAGGGGGGATGTTCAGGGGTGAGGGGGGGGGGTGGCAGGGCTGTCCGGGGTTGGGGTGGGTGTGGGGGGGGGGGGCTGTCTAGGGGGTGGGGGGGGATGTCCGGAGTTGGGGGGGGGGGGGCTGTTCGGGGGGTGAGGGGGGGGGGGGTGTCCGGGGGTGAGGGGGGCTATCCGGGTGGTGGTAAGGATGTCCTGGGTTGGGGTGGGGTGGGTTTCCAGGGGGTGGGGGGTGAGGGGGGCTGTCCGGGGGTGAGGGGGGCTGTCCAGGGGGCGGCAGGGCTGTCCGGGGTGGGGGGGGGGGGGGGGGGGCTGTTCAGGGGTGAGGTGGGGGGGGGGGGATCTTTAGGGGTGGGTGGGGGGGGGGGGGGTTTCTGGGGGTGAGGTGGGATGTCCATGGGGTGGTTGGGATGTCTGGGGGTGAGGGGGGAAGTCCGGGGTGGGGGTGTTCGGAGGGTGAGGGGGGATGTCCAGGGGGGGCTGTATGGGGGGGGGGGTGTCCGGGGGTTGGGGGGGTGTCTGGGGGTGAGGTGGGCTATTTGGGGGGTGGTAGGGTTGTCCGGGGTGAGGGGGCTGTTCGGGGTTGGGGGTGCTGTCCAGGGGGGGCTGTCTGGGGATGAGGTGGGCTGTCCGGGGGGTGGCAGGGCTGTCCGGGGGTAAAGGGGGCAGTCCGGGGTGGGGTGGGGGCTATTCAGGGTGGGGGGGGGGCTATCTGGGGGGTGGGGTGGGGGTGGGGGAGGGGGTGTCTGGGGGTAAGGTAGGTTGTCCTGGGGGTGTCATGGCTGTCTGGAGTGTTAGAACATTGAGACTAGTGGTTCCCATGTCTTTCACATACATATAACAAAAACATAAGGCCTCCAATAGGTACTCAAAGTCCACCTACCCTAGAGGTATGGAAATAGATATACCACGGTTTGTTCCCCAATAGATGGAACCCCGACTACCTGAACACCTGTAACCCACTACCAAAAAAATTAATCCTCGAGACACCCAGTTGTATACTCTCTCATGGAAAAACTCCATAAGAAACCATCTGATGATTTATTCAACAGCTTTAGATGTATAGTAAGCATAAGTAGAGTAACTGTATACCTAATAACATGTTACAAACCTTGTGTTTGAATGATGTGTCATCTCCTCATACACCTCACCAGTAATAATTTGGGTGTTCTTATGTGATTTCACGTCATGCCGATGTCATTCGGTATGCATTTGACTGTTAAATGCATGTTTTGGCCATTTACGACATGTGGAGTAAATTTTAGATCACCTCAGTCACACGACACATCCGATTGATGTGCCGTCTACCTGACCATTTCACAATTCACCCACCCTTTGTTGTTGTCTGATTTCATGGAATTCTGAGGTCGTTCGGCCGGTTTTGACCACCCCACAAATGCTTTTCAAGCGCGCCAAACACCTAAAAAACACATATTCAGCCGTGTCACCCAAACCTTGCATCCTAATGATGTGACTCATCCTATTACACCTCACCAGTAAAAAATAGTGTGTTCTCGTTTGATTTCACATCATGCCGATGTCGTTCAGTATGCATTTGACCGTTAAACGCATGTTTTGGACATTTACGACATGAAGAGTGCATTTTCGGTCACCACAGTCACATGAAACCTCTTATTGACATGTCGTCTACACAACCATTTCAAAATTCACTCACCCTTTGTTTTCATCTGATTTCAAGGCATTCCGAGGTCGTTCGACAGGTTTTAACCACCCCACGGAAGCTTTTCAAGCGCACCAAACACCTAAAAAATATATATTTAGTCGTTCTGTGCAAACCCAATGTCTGAATGATGTGTCGTATCCTCTTACACATCACCAATAATAATTAGGATGTTCTCATGTGATTTCACGTCATGCCTATGTCGTTCGGTTTGCATTTGACCGTTAAACACATGTTTTGGCCATTTACGACACGCCGAGTGCGTTTTCAGTCACCGCAGTCACATGACCCCTCCGATTGATGTTACATCTACCTGTAAATTTTAAAATTCTCCCACCCTTTGTTTTTTTTGATTTCATGGCATTCCGAGGTCGTTTGGCCGGTTTTGACTACCACACGGACGCTTTTCAAGTGCACTAAAAACCTAAAAAATACATATTCAGCCATTCCCTGCAAAACGTGTGTCCGAATGATGTGATGTCTCCTATCACACCTCAAAAATATTAATTAGGGTGTTATCGTGTGATTTCACATCATTACGATTTCGTTCGGTATGCATTTGACCGTTAAACTCATGTTTTGACCATTTACGACACGCTGAGTGTGTTTTCGGTCACCGCGATCACACGACACTTCTGATTGACGTGTAGTCTGTCGGACCATTTCAAAATTCACCCACCCTTTGTTTTCGTTCAATTTCATGGAATTTCGATGTCGTTCAGCTGGTTTTGACAACCCTAAGGATGTTTTTCAAGAGCACCAAACACCTAAAAAACACATATTCATCCATGTCGCACAAACTGCATGTCCAAATGATGTTCCATATCCTCATACATCTCACCAATAATAATTACGGTGTTCTTGTGTGATTTCATGTCATTCTGGTGTCGTTCGGTATGTATTTCATTGCTAAACGCATGTTTTGGCCATTTACGACATGCGAAGTGTGTTTTCGCTCACTGCGATCACACAACTACTCCGATTGACGTATTGTCAGCCTGAAAATTTCAAAATTCACCCACCCTTTGTTGTCGTTCGATTTCATGGTATTCTGAGGTCGTTTGTCCAGTTTTGACCACCCCACAGACTTTTTCAAGCGCTCCAAACACCTAAAAAACACATATTTAGACGTGCCATTTAAAATGTGTGTCTTAATGACATGAAGTCTCCTTGTACACCTCACCAATAATAATTGGGTTGTTCTCATGTGATTTCACTTCTTTCCCATGTCGTTCGGTATATATTTGACCGTTAAATGCATGTTTTGGCCATTTACGACACGTGAAGTGCGTTTTTGGTCACCACGGTCACATGACACCTCCGATTGATGTGTTCTCTACCCAAACATTTCACAATTCATCCAACCTTTGTTTTTGTCTGATTTAGTGTCATTCCGAGGTTGTTCGGCCGGTTTTGACCACCCCACGGATGCTTTTCAAGCGCACAAACACATAAAAAACACATATTCAGCTATGCCGTGAAAACCACTTGTCCGAATGATGTGTCATCTCCATTTAAACCTCACCAATAATAATTAGGGTGTTATCATGTGATTTCATGTCATGACGATGTCATTCGGTATTCATTTGACCATTAAACGCATGTTTTGGCCATTTACGACACGTATAGTGCGTTTTCGGTCATCACAGTCACACGACACCTCCGATTGACATTAATTCTACCTGACCATTTCACAATTCACCAACCCTTTGTTGTCTTCCTATTTCATGGCATTATGTGGTCGTTCGTCCTGTTTTGACCACCCAACGGATGCTTTTCAAGAGCGTCAAACACCTAAAAAACACATATTCAGCTGTGCCACACAAACCACAAGTCTAAATTATGTGTCGTCTCCTCGTACACCTCACCAATAATAATTAGGGTTTTATTGTGTGACTTCATGTCATTATGATGTCTTTAGGTGTGTATTTTACCGTTAAACACATGTTTTGGCCATTTACGACACGCGAACTCGTGGGGTGGGGGGGGGGGGTGTCCGGGGGGGTGGGGGGTTATCCGGGGGTGCGAGGGGGGGGGGGGGGTGTTCCAGGGCTATTTGGGGTTAGGGGGGATGTCTAGGGTTTAGGGGGTGGTCCAGGGTGTGGGCTGTCCAGAGTGGGGTGGGGGTAATACGCGCTAACGCCGCCCTAATGCCCTAAGGGAATATTAGTGTAACACCGTAACGGCCAAATGGACTAATGACATATTATCCTATTGACATAATGGCCCAAGTTGATTTATATATATAGTAACTTAATAAATATGTCCAATTTTCATTTTCTTTTATTTAGTTGTTTCTTTTGTATCTTATTGTAGAATTATTAAAGCAGAAGATTGGAATTTATTAGAGCTGTTTGGAGCGTTGTATGTGAAGAAGTATGTCCGTCATTTATTATTTTTGAGGAATATGATGTTTGTGCTGTTTTGAATTGTTTTTGTTTGCCATTTTGTCTGTGTTTCTTCTTATTGGCAATTATTTTTGTGATTTTTTGAAATGGGATGTATAAATTAATTTTTTTAATTTTTTTTTCAGGTTTGCTGCGACCATTGGAGGTTGCTTTTGGTCAATACCAATAGAAACTGCCATTGGAAATCGATGTAGGCTGATGTTATGATCTCCTATAGAAACTGCCAATAGTGGTCACTATAGGACCACCCAATAGCGACTACCATGCGGTCATGGTGTACCAAATATCCGGTCACCTATAGCGATGGTCCAAATGCAACCACCACTGACGGTCTCAAGGGGGTCTCTATAGGGATATAGTGACCTCCAATGGCGGTTTCTATAGGCCCAGTTTCTAGTAGCGTCTCCTTGATAAAATGATACTTTATTTCAATAAGATTTGTCCTTGAGTGATGGAATGAATTTTTTATAATATATATAGAACTTGAATTATCACAATGAATTCTGAATGAAGACTTCACTTCTATTACTATATGATCAAGATTCTGCATCATCCACAATAATTTCCTGCAAGTTTGAGTGGCCACAATATATTCAACTTCTATGGTGCTCAATGAAATACAATATAATTTATTTCTTATCCAAGAAATACAAAATCATCCAAGATATAATGCACCACCTGGCATCGATTTTCTATCATCTTATGATCTAGACCAGTCTCCATCTGTATATCCTAATAAATTTTGCTGAAATTTATCAATGTATAGC
Organism: Viscum album; assembly: GCA_963277665.1. Lineage (NCBI taxonomy): Eukaryota > Viridiplantae > Streptophyta > Magnoliopsida > Santalales > Viscaceae > Viscum > Viscum album. The sequence continues at coordinate 1,106,996,048 of OY728137.1, forward strand.
AAGCCGAAATCCACCGTGACATTAATATATTTAAATATTATTTTCGCTACAAAAAATTGGATTTACATGGTATTTAATTTATACTATGATTCTTGGAATAAGAAAAATACAATATAAAGTCTTGTCAATATCAGGTATAGTAGACTACCAACGATTTGCATGTATTCTGTAACATTAACTATATTGCCTTAATCGTCTCATGATAGTTTCATTCGGGTAGCTACCATGGTCATCATATCATTGGAATTATCCATTAAAAATATTCTCAAGACCTACTTGGAATATTTAGATTGAGAAATTAATGTGCCATTCATTCCTTGTGTCACCTGTAAACCAATGAAAAACTTCAGTTCACCTATCATAGACATTTTAAACTCACTTTTCATGAATTTAGTGAACTGTATACATTTAAATTCATCTAATCCACCAAAACGTTTTTCAACTACATATTATAGAACCATAATCCTTTGATTACTATGATTATTGACATAGATATTGTAATCAACGCCACCATGATTAAAAGGGAGATTCTTCAAAAACTAATCAAGCCTTGAAAACCGTGATCTTGGTGCTTTATTCAACCCATATAGTTTATTTCATAGATGGAAAACTCTTTTCTCATCTTCATGAATGAGAAAAAAATATGAATACTCAATATAAACTTCTTCTAGAACCCCATTAATAAATGAAAACTTGACATACATCTGGAAAGCTTTGAACTTTATTTGCCCTATTATGACCAAGAATAATATGGTTGTATCTTTCCATGAAACGATGGAAAAATGTTTTATTAATATCGATACCATCTATATTGGAGTAATATTTTCACACTAGTCATTCTTTTTTTTGAATCATAGCACCTTCTTCATTCATATTGATGTGAAATACCCATTTAGTCATGATGACATTATTATCTATTGGCCTCGAAATAATCTCCCTTGTTTGGTTCTTTTCAATTTGTTTAAGCTCTTAATTCCTAGACTTGACCCAGTTTTCATCTCCATCCACTTTATCAAAACATTTAGTCTCTACCAGTGATAAAAATAATGATTTATGTAGATTCTTCATCCTCATTGTTTGCACTGATTCTATATGATCACCAATTGTGTTTTGTCTATCAATTTCAAATCTTCTCTTTAGTCTTTGTGAAGATACTGTATTGTGCTCATCATTTTCATTATTTTAATCTTCTTATGAATCAACCTTTAGAACTGGAACATCCCTTGATATTCTTATCTCTTCATCACTATCCTCCTGAGACTGATCATGTATTTTTTTGAATATTCGTCTCATTCTCTACTATAGTTACACCATTAATTTCAACTAACTTTCCCAGATTCTTATTGAAGCATTTGTATGGTTTTCTTTTCTTTGAGTGTCCAAGAAATATTCCTTCATCTCCATAAGATTAAAACTTCTTGTGTTTATCCTTATTTAGAATGAAAATATTACTTTTGAATATTTGAAAGCACTTCAATGTTGGATTCTTTCCATACTATATCTCATATAAAGTATTTTATTCTTTCCGACATAATAATGCTCTATTTGATTTTTAGATTGATGTCATCATTGTTTCTTTCTAAAGCTTCTTTGGAAGGTCTTTCTCAAGGAAAATTGTTCTATCCATTTGGTAATAATTCAATTTATTCTCTCAAATACTCCATTTTTCTATGGAGTTCTTACTATTAAAAATTAGTGCCTTAATCCATTTTCCCAATTTAATCCTACTCTTGGATATTTGTGAACTTTGTTCTGTTATCTGTTCAAATCTCCCATATTTTTTTACCCAAAACTTCTCAACTTCCCTCAAATTAGTTTTTATGAAACTGAACACCTTATATTTGTGAGTGATGACTAATACCCATGGAATTATTCTAAAATCATTAATTAAGGGAACATAATATCTCCTTCCATCAATAGACCTTAGTGAAATTGGTCTACACACACCAATATTCACCAAATAAGTAAATTTATTTGACCTTTTATCTTATACATTTTTTGTATTTTGAAACATCTTCCATTGTTGAAAAGTATATCATCTATGGGAATGATCACATGACAATATAGGGAGCTCTCAAGCAGCATCATATTTCACAATATATTCCAATGAAATTTAGATCATGTGACTAAGACGTTTATGCCATAACTTGTTTTATTTTTTACATATAAAGAAAGAACATATCTTCTTCTACACCCACAAGGTAGATATTCCCTTTTTCACATTTTCCCTACAAAAAAACTACACCATATTTTGCCTTGATGACAGATAATTTCTTGGAAAATATTATGGAATGTACTAAATAAAATAATTGAGTGACACTTAGTTAATTTTTACTGAGTCCTTCGATAACCAAGACATATTCACATATCATGTATTTTCCCCAAAACATTACTTTTCTAGAGCCAATAATTTTAAAGCATTTATCATCACCAAATCTTATGATACTTTCTTTATTGTAACTAATTATGGTCACCAGATCTTTATTTACTATCATATGAGAGGTGTATCCACTATCACTGTTTCATATTCTAGTGAGATCAGATGCTTTAAAATCAATCTCGGTAACTATTCCTTGATCATCTCTTTTCTTTCTAATCTATTTTTTTGACTTCATACCTGATACAGATTGATAATATTGATCTTCCATGAAGTATGATGGACCAACATCATCCTAAAGAACTAAAATTTAATTTTTTTTATTTTCATCTAATTTGATGATATATTTAGCTACTTCTTATGACTATATTCATTCTACCTTAACACATTTATTTGTATTGTTAATGAGAAATATATTTCCATGTGTCTGATTCCCTTACACCCAAAACAATGACCATTAAATGATATCCTAGAATATTGAGTTTGGTATGGATACCCCTATTGGTCTTTTTCCCTTCGACACCTATCATCTATGGAACATAAATTTTGTGAGTATCCCATATTTCCACAAAAATATCATCTAATGTGGGTTTCATTCTTATGTGTCACTATTGCACAACTGATTGTCCCTTGGGTTCTTTGAATCTTTTGATTCTTCTTCATACCCAAATCAATCTTCATTATCAGAGTGGGTGCTCTTGGTTTAACTTTAGCAGTAACTTCAACTATTAATGCTTTCTATTTTTGAATGTTGTTCCAAGATACAATAGTTTTTCCTAATCCTTAACACTTTTTCACAAATCAATGACTTCCTATTCATGTTCTTTGATACATTTGATTTGATATTTTATAGTTTCAGTCGACTGTCAATTTCTATTTTATGTTCTTCAATTTTGAGCTTGTAATAAACAAACTTATCTAATATATCTTTCATTGAAGACTTCAATTTTTCATTTTATTCATTTAGCTCATACTTCTCTCATTACTACTATTTTATATAAATTTTTCCATCACAAACCAATTTTTTTTCTTTATTTTTTTGGCTCTCCAAACATCTATTTGATCAAGAAAAGGTTCTAATTAAACTAGAAGGTAAAATACTCCTTCAAATTATCCTTCATGATTGTTTATTTCTTCTCTTGTTACATAATTTATAACAACTACCACCATATCATCTTCTTCATGATCCTTGCAGTGCTCCAATTCTTCTGTCTCATATTCTTATGAACTGTCGTCTTCTCTTGAAAGAATATTATTCTTTTTAAAGAAAATTATCTTAAAATTTTTCTTGGCTTTTTAAATAGGATGAATAATTCTTCACGGTAATTTCAAATTCATCTTCTTTATCTTCTTGAAACTTCTTGAGGAAACTTGATGCAAGATGTTCAACCTTTCCACATTTAAAGCATGCAAGGAGGAGCTTCCCTTTGAACTTTCCTTTTCCTCTTTGAAGATTTGAGGAAATGAATGACATCACCTCATTCTTCTCTTCATATTACTCTACATATTAAATGGTTATATTTTCTATGGACTTTAATTACACTTCTTTGGACTTCCCATTTTCTACAACATTGTTCTCATCATTTATCATTTCACATTCTACAAGGGTATTGTGCAAGTTATCCAATGTTATAACCTTCAAATATTTTACTTAGAATACATAAACTTTCAGATTGAACCAAGGTGAAAATTTTCTGAAGATACACTTAACAATATTTATATATTCAATAATTTCTCCTAGAACTCACATATATTCCAAAAAAACATTTACTCAATAAAATAATGTATCAACATACTCATTAGGATGCATTCTGAGATCCTCATACATGTTCCATAGAACCTTTATATTTTCTTCAATGAATATTTAGTCTACCTCATAAATATTCAGTAGATTTTCCCACATTGCATATAATTAATTACATGAAATATCCTTCATATATATTACATTGTATAGGGCTCCCCATAATTCATTGATTCCTTTAGTATCAACATCCAATTTCATTCAGTAAGATTTTGATTAAGAACCACTTTCAATATTGACTGAAATTCCTTGCATTGATGCTATAAAGACATCCTTTATTAATGATCAAAAGTAGTTCTGTATCCAATTATTCCATAATTGAAAATTGACCAAAACACGCTTTATAAAAAATACTCTTCTCTCCCTTTCCCGTTGTAATATATGAACATAAATTAAAGAATGCACAAGATATAGAAATTTTACTTGGTTTACCCTTATTGGGCTACGTTCAAGGAGGATACAATGATATTGTACTGATGTGACAAGTCCACTAAATATCACTTCAGAAATAATGTGTAGGCTTGATCATTTATATTCCTAGGCTCACTGCATTTTCAAGATTTAAGGATAGCTCAATGCCTTCCAAAGGGTCACTCCTAGAGTCTCTTTCTCTGGATCACTATCGGTTGAAAGGATCACCACCTTTGTATTCCTTTATTAAATACTATTAGAAAAGTTTCAGCCATAGTTTATGGACATGTAGGTCCTTTCATTATCACCAATTAATACATCCTCAGTTGTAGATATATTCTCTATTGAATTCACATTTTAATCCAATTTAGGAATATCTATTTTGCATATATTTAATGGGAAATGGATTTATAAACACTTTTGTGATGCTCACCACCTACGTAAATCTATCTTGTTTCACAAATCTCTAATATCCTTTGTGATGAAAGCTCCTTTCACGAAGCTAACTTATCCTTCATGAGGAACCTTAATTTCACTAAACATAATTATACTTTGTGAAGTTCATCTCTTTTGGTCAGATTTTTATATCCTTTGTGAACATAAAAAATTTCACAATGTATACATATTTTTGTTGGAATTTATAGCCTTCACAATTCACCTTCCTTTATTAACATTTTTACAAGGACAACCTTCATGAACCACCTTTGTGAATCCAGAGCCTTAAAATATTCGTTAAGTATTGCTTCTTTTCTGAAGGGTGTAGAGGGCTATTTATAGGCATTTACATTAATTCCAAAAGCTTCTAAGAACATCATCTCCATTTTGTGGTTCTCCCATATTTTTTATGATGATCCCTGTCATGTAAAGAACCATCACAATTACCCGTTTGCAGATATTATCATATTCATAAAGATTACCATCAACTTCTTTGTGTACACAATTTTCTATACCGTTTATAAGGAATCCATTCATTTTTCTTGTAAATTTTTCAATATATCATGTTAAAAACTTCTCTAGGGCTCCAAAACTAACCATGTAAACCTAATTTTTCAACAAAAACAATAAACCCAAAAATACTATAAAGTTACCTTGAAGAATTTTTCCCAACTACTTGACAATATATCTATAGGTTCTTTACAAGGCCAGGACAATTGAGAAAGTCCAGTAGGAGGAAAAAACTATAGGACTTCTTCCATATACTAGTGGATTGGATAGTAGAATTTCCATTGTTGTATGGGTTGTATCTTTTGGTAGCAAGAAGCAAAAGGATGATGAGTTCTAGTAGGGCCTTGTTAGGAAATCATATTAGATCAGGGTTTCAAAATACCCATATATGGAAGGAGGAGGTCCCTAGTGTTTCAACTATGTTCAGAGTGTGTATTATCACAAATTTTTCCTAGGACCTCAGAGAAAGTGTTTTCAGTGTGGAAAGATGGGGAATCATCGACATTTCTATTTTAGGGTGTTGTGGATAGGTCCTCATAGGGGTGTAGGTAACACATGGACTATGACCTAGGGATTTGGTTGGGGTAATTTTAAGTTAACTCAAATCCAATAATACTTTGATGACTCAGGTGTGTTACGTGGATTAGGGGAAGAGTTGTGGAGTTGAGGTAGAAAAATTATATGGAGTGTAATAGGTCCTATTTTGTGAAGGAGAGGAACTATAGACTGTTATAGGTATGGTATTGATCACATATATATTATATTATACCTTTTTTGACACATTATCTTCCAATTAATTTATATTTTTCAATTTGTTTGTAAACATGACTTTATACCCAAGTTATATCCTAAGTTTTTATCTCTAACACACCCTTGAAGAAGAAAATAGATCATAAAAAATATTTTTTTGAATTCCATGTGGAATTTTTGGGATATGGAAATGTATGAGTTTGTATGATTCTCAATATGATAATCTTATTTGTGATATTTGGCATGGATTGGCCAGCTAGTTATCGGGTACACATTGACTACTAGAGGAGATGAGTATCCTTTACTATTCCTAAGGGAGAGAAGTTTTTTTGACTGGTGAATGGGAGTATGTATAATGGGTTTGAAACTGAGTTAGTTTTGAGCAACTATTGTACAAATAACGGGCATGATTCTTGTAGTAAATCAAGTAGTAACACCTTCCTCTTTACCTCCACTGGTGAACCATTTCCAAGATTTATTTCCAGAAAATTTCCCAAGACATCATCCTAATAGAGGGATTGTCTTTTAGATCAAACTAATTCCTAGATCACAACCCATATTGACTCCTCCATATCATATAAAACCGTCCAAGTTAAAGGAACTTAAGGTACAACTCAAGGATTTAGAGGTGAAGAGTTTTATCTTACTGAGCACATGTACCTTGGGTTCTTTGATGTTGTTTGGTAAGAAGAAGAATAGTAGTATTAAGTTGTATATAGACTATAAGAAACAAAACCAGGTGACCATGAAGAATCAATACCCATTTCCAAGGATCTATGACTTGTTTGATTAGTTAAGGGGATCCTGGTGGTTCTCTAAGATTGACCTACAATCAGGCTACCACGAGCTTCGATTTATTGAATAGGATATTCCTAGGACAACATTCAGGAGTAGATACAAATTTGATGAGTATATTTTCATTCATTTCAGGTTTATAAATACAATATTGGTGTTTATAGATCTCATGAATAGGATCTTCCATCAATATCTCGACTCCTTCATTGTTATTTTTGTGATGATGTCCTTATATAATCATGAACCTCAAGGATGCATCATGGACACCTAAATATTGTGTTGATTAAACTTTGAGCACATCAATCCCTATATTCTGAAGTTTTACTTATAGATCTAGAAGTAATGTTTTCTTAGGAATATAATCTTTGAGGTGGGAATTTATATAGACCAAGAGAAGGTATAGGTTGTGATATATTGGGAACAACCTATAAATATGTTTGAGGTTAATAGTATCTTTAGGTTGGTGGGATACTAAAGAAAATTCATTCAAAAATTCTCATACTGAGTAGCACCTATGACTTGGCTTACTAAAAAGGGGTTAGGTTTGAGTGGATGGATCACTATTAATAATCCTTCTTGTAGTTGAATATGAGATTGGTGATATATTGGATATTGATATTTCGAGATCCTTAGATTAGATATGTGGTTTATTGTAATGCCTCATGTGTTGGTTTAGGAGTTATGATAATTAATATGGATCAATTAGTGGCTTATCAATCACTCCAAATATGACCTCATGAGTAGAAATACTCTTCACATGACTTTGAATTAGTATATGTGGTCTATTCTTTGACATTACGGTGGCATTATCTATTCAGTGGTAGATTTTTTATATAAACAGATGACCAGATCATTTGGTACATCTTTTCTTAGTGGGAATTGAATCTTTGGTAGAGGCATTGAGTGTAAGCATTTGATTTTTAGATGGATTATTTTATAGGAAAAGGAAATGTTATTTCTGATTCTATCATTAAGAAAACAAAAAACCTTGGATAGTGACCATCAAATGTGGAATACCAGTTGATGATCTTGTTGGATAAGTGGTTGGTGGATGAACATGAGGAATGTGAGGTAATGATTTTTTGTCATTTAGATATCAAATCTATATTGGTCTGGTTAAGAACAACCTATAAAGAAATTAAAAATTCTTAGTGATGCAGGAATAGTGGATGGTAGTGACCCAATCCTAGGATTGTCAATAGATAGTGATGACATAATATTCATTCATGGGAGATTAGTGAATCCCAATTCCATGACGAAAAAGTTGATGAGGTAATATCATGAATCTTAGTGGTAAGTTCACATATATTTTATAAAGATGTATCATGATATCATGTGATGCTTCTAGTGGCCAGTAATGAAGAGAGACATCACAAGCCTTGTCTCTCATTGCCTGAGTAGTTAGAGGATCAAGGTAGAGCACCAAGAGACTGTGAGGATTACTTCAGATACTTACCATGACCTTATGGATGTTTTATAAGGTAAAAATTTACTTCATGATGGGATTTACTAAAACCATGAGGATCTGAGATACTATTTGGGTTATATTTGATCAAATGATGAAAGTGGAACATTTATTTATGATTTGAGAGACTCACTATATTGATAAGTTTTGGAAGATTTATATCCAAGATATTTAATAACTATATATAGTGCCTTAAAACATCACATCAAATAGAAACACATGTTTTAGATTATGATTTTGTTAAGTCTTGTAGAAGTCCATGAGGACTCATATGAAGTTGAGTATAATTTATCATTCACAGATTGATGGACAGTCAGAGAGGATGATCCATATTTTGGAAGATATAATTCATGCTTGTGTTCTAGAATTTTGTGCAACATGGGATGATCATATATAATTTATGGAGTATGAATATAATAATAGTTTATAATATTAAATTAATATATAACCATTTTAGACTCTTTATGGTCTTCTATGTCACTCACCTCTGTGATTTCATGAGGTGGGTGAGGTAGATTTCATTGGGATGAGTATGATATAAGATACCTATAAGAAGGTGAAGTTAATTTATAAGTTATTGAATACCACTTAAAGGAGGAAACGATCACATTACTAATGAAGGATATAGAGTTTGGAGTTCATTTTGGGGGAATTTGTTTTCTTGAAGGTGTCACCTTGATCAGGGAATCATCATCTACAAAATAAGGGGAAGCTAGAACCTCAGTTTGTGGGACCATTCTAGATCACCAAAAGTATCAAAAAATGGACTACCTAATAGAACTCCCTTTACTATATCAGAAGTTTCATAACATGTTTCATGTCTCTTAGATTCAGGGGTACAAGCCTAATCCTATACATGTGATTAAAAATGAGTACATTGAGTTGGTACCAGAAACATCATTTGGGGAGTTCCCTATATGGATCATAGATCAGAGTAACAAGGTGTGAAGTGGGGAGAATATACCATTTTTTAAGTCTTATGGAAGCATTTAGAGATTCAATAGGATATATAGGAGTGAAGGTTGGATGTTTGGAAACAATGACTTTTGTTGTTTGAGATGGACCACTACAGGTTATCGTTGGGGATGATATGTAATTAGATGAGGAGATTTGTGGCATTATAAAATTTTTAAGGTGAATTTATTTTAGTTTCAAAACACCTTAATTATTTTTTTGAGAATTGATAGAGGTTTTTGGGGGTCAAGAATCAGGACCAAAGGGTATGGAGGCACCAACCCGCAGTTTGAAGCTACTGGTGTTTCACGAGTTAGTTAGTATAGAGGTAATTGCTACCTGATGGTGGTGGAAGAATAATTTTAATTTTAAATGTACCACCAGCTACTTGGTGGCTAATTAAGAGGTGTTTCACCTATACTAGGAACCTTAGCAGCTAGAGACTAGACACTAGCTTTCTAGAAGAGACACCAACCATTCTATGAGGGCCATCAGCTCACCAGTGGTTCCCAACCAATCCGGTAAGTATGGGTGCCTCCATAATTTCACTATAAAACAAAATTTTAATATTATAATCCTTATGTATGACCCTTAAATTACCAAAAAATCCCTAGGATATCTCTTTTGAAAAAATTGATCATTTTCATCTTCTCTCTTAGGTTTTTGAATCTTAGATCGATCTATTGGATTCCACAAGGTAATATTCATCTGTATTAGTAAGAATATTCTTATTATTCTTCTAGAACAAGCCATATATCAATACTATGTTGTCTATATCCATGGATTATGTAATGATCTAATGAAAAATTCTTTCTCTGTTGATAGATCACCATCAGATATAAATAATTTTTAACCTTACTTGAATCGGATCTAGATCTTCCATTGATGATAATCCTCTTTGGTTAAGTTAGAATGATTCAAAGCCTATGTTTCCAAATTATTCTTGAACCTTGTTTTATAACACCTTTTTGATGATTTGATATCATTTATAGGGATCCTAGGTGTGTGGGTTGATCTGGTTAGTTCTTGGAAAAGATTTGGGTAATGAAACTTGACAATGTTATCATCTAGCATCAATATTATTAAGGTAGGAAGTTCATTACCATTAATGGTCCTTTTATAAGTTTTCTACTTTAATTTATTGCTTTTTAGTGCATGTGTAGCTATGATAACCATGTTTGATATTGATTTAATTTTTTTACATTTGTGGCATATGAGATCCACATTTGATATTGATCACGCGTGTGTGTGTGCGGATACTGAGACTCATTCTTGATATGATATGTCTCTGGCTATAAGTGCCATGACCTATTTGTTTGTTAAAGTATGTATCGTATAAGTTTTTATTTTTAGTAGAAAGTGACTGGTGTACTTTCATGACTTGGTTGGCCCCTAGAAGGGTAACATACATAACATGTGCTGATGGACCTATAAACTAGGCATGTGTATGATAGTCTTGAGGACTAACTCAAGGAAGTGGTGGGATATTATGACCATGTGGTCTAACCAGAGGCAATGATAGGGTATTATGTACTTGTGATTAGTACCATGATAGAGATGGGTCTCTATGGTCTTGTGGACCTACCTCAGTCATTTTGGACATGCGACTACTCAGAGTTATACAACGACCTTGTGGTCAACCCATGTTTATGACTTCTATTATAATCTTTATTATGGTAAGGATATAAAGTAGTTATGATCAAGTTTTTGTTATTTTGGTTAGAACACAATCACATAGTTCATGAATGATTGTTTATTTCTTTTTAATTTATGTATTATCTTTTAAAACACACCTTATAAATGTTCACTTATGTTATCGAAACACTTGCGATGTCCTACTTGTTTATACTCACATTGTACATGGTCATCTCGATGTACTAATAAACTTCATGATCAGGGATATAGGAGAGGGAAAGGGCCTAGAAACATGGATATTCAGAAATGAATATTTATGTTTGGATGTAGTAACACGATAGACTCTGGAGTGATTATGTGATTTTATTTCTTTTTTTCTTATTGTTTTACTTATACCCATTTAAATTTCTACATAGGGGGTCCTTGGTTTATTACTTCGTATTACTTTGTGATACCCAAAATATCATCTGTTATAACATTGGTTATTATTTAATTACACTATTCCTTTTTTGGGTTATTATTATTCTTATCTTGTTATGATTTTGGTGTATGGTTTTTGATACTAAGGTTATAGTCTCTCCACTACATCATTCAAACCCTCATTGTTAGTTAAAAACCTATTATGTATAGTGAGGTGTGCATAAGACCATGTAGATCATCATTTGAGATTGGGTGATTTGGTTCTAGGTGTTACACATCTTATCATGAAAACCCTTGTAAAGAAATGGGTTATGTAACATTTTCAAAAGTATCACATAAGATGATGTTAATAATTTTATTGATTGATACAAAAAATTCAACCGCTCAAAAGAATTATATCATAATATAATTTTGTGAGTGATCATGAAAAATACCCCTACGAGATTGATCCCTTAGAGATAAAGAGGAAAATAAAAGATAAATCACAAAAAATAAATTTTATAATTTTTTTTAACATTATTATAAAAAACAGAGTTATGAGTCACTTTGAAAAATAATTTTCAAGTAAGTGATAAAAAAAATTCTTGAAAACATTTTTTTTAGAAACCCAAAATAATGGGACCATAAAAATAAATAATGTTAAAGTTAGAAAACGTGAGTTGAAAGATAAAAAATTTATTAAAGTGAAATTAAATGCCTTTTTAAATATTTTTGACTATTTTTTAGAGAAAACCACACATTGAAAAAAAAGTTAATTTTTTGAAAAATAGATAATGATAAATATGAAGATTAAAAAATATAATAAATATTTATATTTTAAAATAAGATAAGGAAACATTTTTGGAAGGAAATAATACAACCATGTAAGAGAATGATCCATTAAAAAGAATTTTAATTATTCATTACAACATCATATTTTATGAAGAAATAAATCCATCAAAGAAGAATAACTAGATGAAAAAAATGTAAATTACGCATAAAATAATATGGAAATATAATATAATATTGTCATAGTACATAATAAATCAATATTGTAATAACATAATCAAAGTTTAATGGTTATGACTCAAGTAAAGGAGTTGATTCGAGAAAAACACATAACCTGGATTTTCTCTTGGCCAGGTGTGCTCCAAACACATATATAATAAACATAACCATATTAATGAATCATTTACGAACCCGATTCATATTCTTTTCACCTTTTTAATCCTTTTTATAGTCATGTAGTACAAATATATTAGTTATCTATAATTTATTTTCATCATCAGATGTTAGTAATTTTGTTTGTTTCTTAAAAGTTTTGTAATGGAGATGATGGCTCTCATTTATTGATACCAAGTCCGTCATTCCACAATTATTCAAGATAGTGGAATCATTTTGTTTCAATGTTTTTTACTGTCAAATTTTCAATTTATAGAAGTCATGGTTATAGTTTGTCAAGATGGAAAAAGTACCTCTGGGTTTGTTAATGTTTTTATTGATTGTTTTAATTTGATATTAACCTTTGGTGAGAATTATTGATGTTTTTAAGATGTTTTTGAGATGATCAGAAGTGAACTGAAGTGTTTTTGAAAGTATTTGTGTTGAGTTGAGATGAATTTTGAATCGATGTATTGGATTTTGAATTTCTAGAAAAGTAAATTATCTTATGTGGCTAGAGAATATAATAATTTATCTCCAAATATATTCCATATGATATTTATTTTGATTAGATTTATAAAATAAAATTTATCTACATGGGGGCTAACATTCATGATAATCCAGACCATATAGGATGTTTTGAACCGTGTATGAATTTTGATCCTAAAAATTAAAGAATTAAATTATTATAGGAGACAATCATGTATATTAATTATATTATGTGTATGATATTTTTGTGGTGATCAAATTTTATTCCAAGTAAAATGTCATATTGTGTAAGTGATTTGAAGTTGTATGAAAGAAATTTGAGTGCATACAACCTTTTCGAATTTCTTATGATGTTTATAGCTACACTTTTTTTAGATCTTAGAATTTTTTGGAAGGTCAGAGAAAAATTGAAAATTAAAATATCATATATTGTATATTACTTTACTTAGTAAGAAATCAACTTTTCAAAATTTCAATATTCTGATAGTTAAAAATTTAGTGATAAAAGAACTGATTTTCAATGGAAAAAGTATCAATTATGAAATGTGATTCAATATAAAACAAATTAGATTTATAAAATATATATTTCTGTACATATCTATTTAAATATTGAAAATTTAATATATAAAAAAAATTATATTGTTCAAAGTTAAAACCATCCATGAAGAAACTCTAGATAGTAAATCTGGAATGTTATTGTGATGATTCTATACTGTCATTAAAATCATAAATCACTTGATAATCAAGAAGTTATATAGTTAAAATTTTCAAGATGAGTTTAAAATAAATATGATAAAAATTTCTATGATTCCACAAGTTCATTGAAGAAAATGGAGAATTTAGATTTATCTAGTTTAGTGAAAGAAACGAAAACTGAAGAAGATGAGTTTTTCTGCTAGTGTGGTTTTATCCCAACCAGCAAGAAGAATATGAAACATAAGATTTCTAAATGAAGTTAAATTTTTTTTATCTGAGTTAAATTTATGTGAAAAGTGAATTCATTTGGGGTTACATTCTAGGGAAGTGAAAAAAAGAGGCATGACACTAAAAATTGGAATTCTATAATCCTACTTTATACTGACAGCCATAAAATCTTCTCAGTTTTCCTCTTATGATAAATGATATCTACAGGATCCATTTAATGATCTTAAATGGAATTAATTTTTAGAATATTGATGAAGTTAAATTTTATTGAGAAGGAATAAGTGATGATGTGATGTTATCCAAGTAGTATGATGAAGTGAGAAAGATTGAGAGAATAAGAAGAGAGTATATTGTGTGAGGTTTAATATTCTTTTTCCACATCTATTTGAGATCAAGCATCCAATGAATTAGTTTTGAGTTTGAGAATAGAGAATAATATCTACCTCATATTCTACAATAAGTGATCATGATGTATTGAATATTCTAAAGGCTCATGGATAAAATCTTAATTTGTTTCAGAACCAAATCATAGATTTAAGAGATGTTTCTTATATGTTATGATTTATTGTAACCAACAAGATGTTGATTAACTAGGGTATATGATGATACCTAGACTATCCACCAGTATTTTAATATAATAATTTTTTGGAGGATCTATGGATTGGTAGGAGTTGAACATGACAAGAAGTAGGAACACACACTGGGTTTGGACCATATAAAAATTGTTTTTGCCTTATCTTGTTTAGTTTTTTATTCCATACAGGAAAGGATGAGTAAAATACTTGAGTGGATCATGTATTAACTAGAAATAGAAGTTTATTTATAATTGAAATAATTTTTAAAATATAACCACCACTGATTCACCTCCCTTCTTAGGGGTATATTAGTTCTCCAGGAATTTCAATGTCATTCATGATGAACTTTTTTTTGGGAAATTTTGTGATAACGAGTTAATTTATATATATAAATCATTTTTTACCATTAAAGAAACATATTAATAACATAATTTAATATTTAATATCATATATTACTAGTAATTAAGTTTTTATATTCATCCATGATATAAATTTATTTCATCGTTGAAGTGGGTGGTTAAACAAACTTAAATAAGAACATGTTGTAATCTATGGGTGAGTATGAATATATAAGTGAATATTTTATTATAATATAATTATTATATAAATATAAATACATTATTTATGTTTTATTAAGGTGATGAATCTAATTTGATGTGATTTGGTTGAAACATATAAATATGAAAAGGTTAGGGAGTGGATATTGCTTACACCGAGGGCTTGATTCTTTCCTTAGAAGGATCTCTTAGAAATTGAGGACTTGGAAAACCTTCTTGTCAACAAGGGTTTAAAAAAATGGAATATTAATCTAGGAGATGAAAAATGTTCTGGTATTGAATGAAATTTCAAATGATAATTTTGGATTGAAGTGGGTGGAAGTGATATCCTTCTATAGGTGAAAAAGAGGGACATTTTTTTGGAAACTTAAGTTAGGTGAAGGGTAAAGATAGAATTACTTGAGAGTTAGGTGAGTGAGGTAAATAAACGTGGGAGGTAAATATGGGTATTAATTATAAATCTAAAAATTTGTTCTCAAATTATTTTATATTATTTTATATATCAAAAATTAAATTCACTTCAAGTTACCCCCTTTACCTCTTTTTACCCTAATTAATTATTTTCCACAGTAATTATTTTTTAACTAAAAATATAAGATGACTCTTCTAACTTAATATTGACATGATGATTCAAAATTTTCAATCCATTTAATAAAATTGAGTTTATAAATATTTGAAATTAAATTATAAAATGAAAATATAAAATATATAGGAAAACTATTTTTTTAGAAAAAATGACTTTTTAACCATTAAATGTTATTCATATTTTTTCCTATAAATTAATAATTAAATGAATGTTAATATATTTTTATATATATAGACAATAAATCAAAGTTACAATTTAATATAAATTAATTTACTTTATTTATATAAAAATTATACAACACTTATAAAAACAATTCAACAAATTTAACTATTTTACCTTTATGATGGTAACATAGTAACTTATTTTTATGTTTAAAAATAAAATTAAACTTAATAAAAAAGTTATAAATGATAATTAAAAGTATGAAATTAATTCTTTTATATTAAATTTCTAAATGTGATAAAAATTCATTTTAATATTAAATGCATAACACATAAAATAAAAGTTTAAGATAATGAATTTTATAAACATAAAAAGAATAAATTATTACTTGTTACCTTTTAAAAAATATTTCAATAAATGTTAATTTATTATTTTATTTACATTTTCAATATATTCCATGAATATGATTATTCAATATTGATCATTTTTTATATATATAAAATACACAATACTAAAAAAAGAATAAATTTTTAAAGAATATAAATTAAATAATTTGAAAAATATCCTATTTAACTATTCATATTTTAACCTTTTAATTTTATCAATCCATTTATATTAAAAAATGTATCTTAATTTTATAAAAATATCAAATCATTCCTTAATATTAATAATATGTATTGAATAAAAATATATTTATATAATGAAATATTAATGAAATATTTTTTATTTACTTATATTATTTTTAAATTTTTACTAAAAATAATATAACCTCTATATACCTATTGGATACATGAATTCCCAATGACCATATGTCCAATGACCATATCTATAATGACCATATTTCCAGAAACCTTATATATAAAAGTTTGATTTCATTCTTATATATAACGTTACATTCATTACTAAAATAATTCATCCCATTAATTTACCTTTCTCTAAACATGTCAATTATATTTATTATTATTGGATTGATTTAAATAGTTGTCATCTAGGTGAGAATATTCATGGAAAATCACAAGGAAAAAGATTTTAAATTCATGGAATTTTTTTTATTTGCAGAAGTATTACAATTATACTTTTATTAATGATGTTTCATATTGTATTGTCATAATGTAAATACTTTTACCTTTTTTTGGAATACTTTTTCTAAAAAAAATGCGTTATGGTTTGTTTTAGTACAATGTTGCATGTGAAATAAGCTATTCAACACGATATTTATTTAACAGAAAATAAATAATAAAATTATGGGGCATTACATTCTACCCCTTTAAAAGAAAATTTCCATTGAAATTTTATTACACATATGATAGAAAATGAGGGAAATTTTGTCTCATTATATATATTGGTCCCCATATAGATTCCTCAATCTTATGATTTCATCACAAAACGTTTTCCAAGTTAGCTATCTTGTTTTTCACTTTATCACCTCGATCCATAATATCCACCGACTAAGAGACCATGTTCCAATTGAACATCCTTCAAGTTTAGTACATGTGATGTATCTGGTATGAACTTCCTGAAATATCTAAGTGATCAATGTATCTTGGGATTAACTTTACCATATTCCAAAATCTCATTTCCCTATTCCAAGAATATATTTAAAAGAATACCTTGTCAATAACTTCACACTCCAGATCTTATCAATGATTATTGATAAAGATATTCTATCAATTACTAAATAGTTTTAAACTTTCCTATAATTTCTTTGATAAGATCAGGTTCTAATGACTCCTTTACCCAATTTTATCCCAACATTTCAAATTTATGCATGTCTTTCTATATAACACCTCATATATTTCTTTTTGGATGCTAGAGTGGATACTGTTATTATACGTGAAATTAAAAAGAGGAATATATTGATCCCAACTTCCTTCAAAATCCATTGAGTATGATCTTAACACATCTTCCAATGTTTTAATGTTTCTTTTAGATCGACCACTTGTTTAAGGATGATATATAATGTTG
This sequence comes from Viscum album, assembly GCA_963277665.1. Lineage (NCBI taxonomy): Eukaryota > Viridiplantae > Streptophyta > Magnoliopsida > Santalales > Viscaceae > Viscum > Viscum album. Next base: position 1,107,013,999 of record OY728137.1, read on the forward strand.
AAGCTTAGGTATGTATCCAATAATTATTAAATAATTCCCTAGAACATCAATGTAAAACTTGAATCTTGATCAGATACAACTGAGAGTTGTACTCCATGAAACTCTAACACTTTATTAATGTATAACTTTGAAATATTATTAAGTGAGAAATTATATTGAATAAAAATTAATTGGTTTAAGTTTTCAAGTCTATCCAACTCTTCCCTTATGAAATTATTTCCTTTAGAAGTTTTAGGAAGATAGATGGTGAAATCCATGTTGATGATTTCCTATTTCATACTAGTATAGGAAATTATTACATTGTCCACTAATAATTCATTCACTATAAATTTACTTTCTGATATACCAAGTATTTATATACATACTCTACAACATCCTTTTATATCTTTTCACACCAAAAGTGTTGCTTAAGTTCTCTATACATCTTTATGATTCCAGGATGGATAGAGAATGATGAGTTTTGTGAATCATCCAATAACACCTTCTTCAATTCTTGTTTTTAAGGGTTATATATTCATTTCTATAATCTTATATATCAATTATTATGATATATAAACTCTAGAATATTTCTTACCTTCTTCTATAGCTCTATATCCTCTTTATGGGCCTCATTGACCTTTAGATAGATTGATAGTTGCGTAATCATTTAGGAAGGGAAAGATTTCATCAATTCCTTTATGATTATCGTATCTATACTTAAAATATCTAGGAATATTGGGTCTCTTTAAATACTAATAAAGTATTGGGTATCATGGTAATTTATACTTAGATCATCTTCCACCTTGTTTTCCTTCCACTGATTCTTGTGTACTGAGTAATAAAATTCTTTGGCGGAATCTAACCATATCCTTTATCTCACATTCAAATCATTCTATGTGAATATATACATTAGGATATATTTATCAGTATATATACCACATTTTTTCCATAGAGGTAATTTCACCATATCTTTAATTCATATATAACTACCACCAAGTCCAATTCATGAACCAAGTTATTTTTCTCATGGTTTTTCAATTGACATGATTCATACGCAATTACTTTGTAATTTTTCATCATGAAACATCCCAATCCCTTCTTTGAACCATAACTATATAGAAATAACCCATCCCAACTATATGTTAATGTGAATATATGTATAGGGACTAACCTCTTTTTAAGCTCCTTGAATATTTCTTTTTGTTCTTATATCCAAATAAACTTAACTCCTTTCTATGTTAACTTAGTATATTTAAAAATCATGATAAATTTCTCACAAATCATCGATATTATCCATATAAAAAAAGAAAAATAGAGATATATATAATATTTTTTGTTTTATGGTATTATTAAATCAGTTATATATTTAAAGGATCCAACTATACACCCTTACTGGTGATTACATGGTCTAAGAAGAGTAATTTTTATAGCCAAAATGCACACTTTCTGAACTTGGAATACAATTTTTCATTTTGTAAGGTATTTAGAAAATATTAAAATTCTCTATATGTCCCCCATTTCTATTAGAATATATGATAATATAATCAATAAATACTACCACAAAATTTTCAAGGCATTATCTATAGAATATATTCATTAGATCCAAGACGATAATAGGGGAATTTGTAAGTCCAAAATGAATCACAATGAATTCATAGTGTCCATATCTCATGAAGAAATATTTTATGGAAATATCTTCATTAATTACCATTAATTAATGGTATTAAGATCAAAGATCCACTTTTGATAAGTACCGAGACACTCTAATTTGATCAGATAGATCATAAAAACATTGTCGGGGATTGTTTTTCTTCATCATTATTTTTTTACGTTTAAGATAATCAATGAAAATAGAATCAATACATCCTTATTCTTGAAAAAGTGTAGGATCACCACTTTTTGAAGTAATTAGGTGTATAAACCACTTGTCCATATTTTCTTGGAGTTTCTTCTTCAATTATTCCAATTCAAAGTATGAAATTATGTAAGTACTCATTGATATTGGTATATAACTAGGAATACATTCAATTCAATACTAAACCTAATGTTTTGGGGGAATACCTTATATTTATTTAACAAATAAATGAATATAATCTCATATAATTAACATATATCTAATGTTGAGTTCCTTCCATAACCATTTGTGCGAAGATTCAACATTATTGGGTATCCAGACCCATATTATAGAACTTTCATCAAAAGAGAGTTTATAATCATCCTTGCATTGATATTTGGTAATGGGATGATTTTGTATGTCACAAACCAAATCTAGCTTCCACTGAAACCGGCACCAATCCTAGTTTGTGATAATGCCCTAATAGTGTTCCCAATCCCCATGGGCTAGAACAAGTGCTCGGGTATCATAAAATGAGAATTGGGAATGATTTACCTGAGTTTATTAACTTAGAACAACAAATGAATCCAATAAAAAGAATATATATTTTTCAAACCAAAAAATCTTTTACAAAAATTCATAACTGAATTACATAGTTTAAAATAACTCACCAAGACTATAACAAAGGTAAAAACCAATAGGAAACAGCCCAAGAAACCTCATGTCAAGGGGCACTTCCCTCAATCCATCTCGACATGGTTTCACCACTAAGGACCTACAAGAAACACGGACCACTTGCACTAAAAACTATTACCAACCTATGACAAAAAAAATAACCAAGTATACTTATAGCCAATGGTGTAAGTAGGGTGTGAGACAATTCCCAGTATGATACCACCATTAAGAGATTCCATGTGATAAACATTCGAAGACGAAAAGCCTGCATGTTTTCACAAATAGGAAATTCAAGTTTGAATTTCTAAAAGATGAAACTTTAAAATTAAAATAATTTTTAAGTGGGATATCATTAATAAAAAACAATTTTAAAAATAATGTCAACACTACTGAATTTTCAAGCCAACCATATAGTATGTCAACAGTAAGCACAAAGTAACAAATGAGCACAAGCAATAGGAAATAACCCTTGGGCACTAGCTTGTTGTGGGTCCCAGGTACCCCGTATCTCATTGAGAGTAACCATAACAATATCCGTTCTCATACACCAGACACAAGTAGAGAACATAAACATAACCTAGTGGTCCCCAATCATCATAATATTATTTTAGTTAGTGTTTTAAGCATCAATATTGCTATGTAAAACTGAGGCCACACCCCATAGATTCACTAGCATATTAGTACACGTCCACCCACCTAGATAACCGGGTTTCCCCTTGTTCTCAAACAAGTTAAAAAAGTTAATAAATATAATTTTTACATGAAACTATCATTTCCACATCACAAGATCACCAAACATCCCACATGTATATCACACAATTTACAAAATACACTTTTTTTTTATTCAAATGCATTTTGAAATCATACTCACACCAAAAATAGCCCACAACACTTTTCACATTTTTTAACACTTACACACATCCTTTAATTTTTTTATAAAACCATTAAAATACATTCTAAATCATATAAAATCCCACTCAAATATCATATAATACTTCTTTCATCAACAAAATTCATTTTGCAAAGCACACTCACACAAAATAGCCCACAACCATCTTTCACAACTCTCTTTCTATTTGCTAAAACATTTCATCACTTTATAAAACATTATAAAAAAATATTTTACATCTTAAATAACCAAGTTACCTTTAAAAAACAAATATTAGGTTAACAAACTCACAAAACAGTATACATACACCCTTTTTTCCAATTTTTTTAACCAAACATAACATTCAAAATTTTCATAAAACAAACCCAAGGGGTGTAACTATGCTTCGCACACAAAACCCATTCCAAATCCCTCATTCAATTACAAAATCATACAAATTATAATAAATAACATAATTGGAATCCCTAACAAAATTTACTAAACTACACCCAAGTGTTATAAAAATACCTCAATTAACACCACTAAAGACACCCATGAAAAACACACTTTTTCGTAAATCACTTCCAAGAAGTACAACATGGTTTTACACCTTGAATCCATTCAAAAACACCATTTCAAGGCCCAAATGACACTAATTCATTAAAAAATAATAATTTTAAGCCACTTTAAACACCAATAAGTAACTTTCATCTGTTATAAAATACACCCAAACATTACCCTAAGAGTCACCCATTAAAAGCACCCAATTTCAAGCCATAATGCAACTATAAAATTAAATGCTTAAGAAAATCCATAAAAAACAATTTTAAAAACACAATAATCATATGAGGAAAATTAAAACCAGTAAATAAATAAATCTAACTCATAAAAAATTGATTACACATGGAACCACCTACCTTTTGAGTCAAAACCCTTGAATCTTGGCGCGAAACCTCAACCGCACCTCCGCCGCACCACAAGGAAATGAGAACAAACCCTAAATCATAATATTTCACCAAAAATACCCCAAATAAAACCCTAGGTATGAACCCTAACTTCTGGAAACTATATAAATTCATGAAAGAGGGAGAAAACCCTAAGGAGAATGAAAAAAATGAAGAGAGAAACACTTACCCAAATACATCTTGAAGAAAACGACCGAAATACACTAGTATCTGAATTTCAAAACAACAATAAATGAAAGAGAAGTTAGAATAAGTATAATGAGGTCATGTAGGAATTGGAATGGTAGAAAAATATTAAAAATAGAAGTAGTTATGAAAGGATCAATTTAAAATTTCAAATCTGGGAGATTTGTGAAATCCAGAGTTGTTTCGCCCAAATTCACAGTTCAATTGAGATCCAAATTGGGGGAGGAGACAATGGGGGAGAGACTTGGGTAATTTGACTTGGATGAAAGTTTTAATCACATAAAAAACTTAAAAATTGAATGCTATATTAAATAATTAAAGAAAATATTTAAAGAATGAAATGGGATTTCGGGAAGGACCAACACCTTAATAAAAAAACCCAAATCTATCATTATTATGGATTCATATGAGATCCAAATGGATATGGTATTTTTAATATATGAGGGTATTCTAATTGGAAAGTGTAATGGGTGTAAAATGTTAAAAAATTAAGGAGTTATAAAAGAAAAAAAAATATTTTTAAATCTGGAAATGAGCTCACAGTTTGGCCCAAATTTTGAAAACCCACCATTTCCCCCAAAATTCATGGAAAACCCTCATAACAAAGAAATTATGGAAATTAAATGAAAAATTACTTTAAAATAAGTCATGGATGTGACAATTATCCCCACCATAAAACTTTCTACGCTCGGAAATCCACAACAAGGCCTATACACCTCTAGTGATCAATTAAGGAAGAATTACTCTCATAAACCAAAAAATACATCAATTTACTGAAACAATCAAGAAAATTCAGACTTTATCCCCAAAAGGAAAATATGAAAACACTATATGAACAAGATTCAAGTAATCTACCCAAAAAAATAACAACAATGAACAATGTTACACTTACTTTTCTTTAACTAAACTGTTGTCCACTCTCCAATACCAACATTTACCCCAGGAAGATGTTGATTTTTCTATAGCTCTGAACGAGAATACCTCCCTACAGGACAAGACCAAGGACCAATCCAAGTTTCTAGTATGGGGAGACCCAAATGGTCTCCCCACCATAAGAAACAACTTAAATATTTCTGAGATAGATTTAGGACACTAAAAGGGGAAGGCCTGAACGGACTCCCTGATTCAAGGGGTAGAATTACATCAGAACTTTACAAAAGAAATTATATAAGACTCATAATGGGTCTTAATACCATAATAACTAACCATATTAATCAACTAGAATGGGCCGCTACAGAAAGGGCCCAAAATTTAAAGAGTTGGGACAACTACACGGTTAGTTCGCATGGTTTGGGAAATCGTGTGCTAACCGTGGGAATCATTATATCTACATGGTTTTCTGGGGCATGGTCACTACTAACCATGCACAAAATTTTCACTCAGCCTATCTAGAAAAGCTTCAAACCTTTCTCCAAATACCTAGTCAAATCCAAAGGTGGAAAGTATGAACTCAGGCTACTACTTGGAAATGAGGTCCTCCCTCCTCTACCACCAAATGGGAACAACTGGAACAAGATGATGACACCAGAGGTTTAAACTCTTCCTATCATTCATATTGAGGATATGAATTTGTACAAGGGTTTGAAATACCCTAGGATTTCCCTTGACTAAGTTTGAGCTTCTCTCTAGGACCTATGGATGTAGCTCAAATGATTGAAGCATCATCGGCCTCGTAGTTATGTTTTGGAAACCACCTGAATAAAACTTCTTCTTCTGGTGATAAAAAAAACTACACCGCAATCCCAGATAAGTTTACCAAGACATAACACATTCCAAACTCACCTTATCCTAACCCAAAATTTCACTGAAACAAGTTCTTAGAAGATGCACACACATCGCACCTTGCTTCTTTGGGTGAGAAACAATAGAAAGAAAGGATGTATATAAACACCTTCCTTTGAATCAGAGTATTTTGACATTTTTACAATGGAGACATACTACTAACATAACAAAGACTATCAGAGGATTGAACAACCTTCAACTTTATAGTCAAAAGAGAAGATTACATCACAAGACGTTACCGAACATGACCATTTTGACTGATAGATACCATGAATGGAACATGACCTTATGCCAAGTCCCCAAACAACAACCAAGTCTAGAAAGTGGACACAATTGCCTATCATGACCAGATTCAAAAAACTGGTGGTTTAACATGAACTCCTACTTCAAAGAAACTATGAATAACTCAGAGGCCCTCTTAGACACCGTTGAGACACTCGTCCACAATAACAACCCCAGAACACTTCCACCTTCGACGAATCAGGTAACTTAAGAAACTGAGGTATCTTTCAACCTTCCACAGGCAATCTACCACTAAAACAGGATCCAAAAATAAAATAAATGAATGATTGTAGACTCAATCAACAAATATCGATAAAAAATTCCTTATATTGATCAAATGGAGTATTTTCCAACGGCGAAACAAACCGGGTTGTACTTCAGTTGTGCATTAACCCTTAATGGGGGCATACCTTATCCAATGAGAGAACCCAAGGACCCAACCAAGATGTTCCATTGTTCAGAACATGCATAAAATCAAATCCAAACACATGAAGTGAACCACTATGAAGGTGTCCCAAAACATACAAGAAGAGACTACTAACCGGTCCTTCTACCCAGCTTACCGACCAAACACAAACCCAAAACACAGTTCAAACATGAGGGGTTCTTGGACAAAAACATCCCAAAACATCATTATTTTCCAAAAACACATAGTATACTCCATCCCAAACAAGTTTTCAAGACATCATGTTTTTCTTTAAAAACATTTCTTTGAAAAAAATGGTTCAATGGTTAGTGTATCCACCAATGGTACCCTTTAAGCCTCACACATGCAGGTTTCTATGCCACACCAAGCACCCTCCTCATATCCTTCTTGACACTCATACAGTCATACCATCAACCATCCATCATCCCATATAACCTCATGCATGTGGTCACTCACAGAAATACCAATGTTTAAAACAAAAATTCTTTCCAATTTTCAAAACCAAAATGGATAAACAAAACATCATTTTTCTAAAAACCGCTAACTATGAGATCATAATCCCAATTCACATCTTAAAAAACTTTTACGAAAGACAAAAACATTTAGATAAGAACTCAATTTCAACTTATTCACATAAATTTTAAAATATATCATCCTATTATAACACCCTTTGTTTAGAAAACTCTATGAGAATCACTTTTTCAAAACCAACTTCAATATGGTCCTGCTTTCAAAAGAGGTGTAAGCACACCATTTTCCATTTCAAAAATATTCTGAAAATTCAGTTCCACCATTTCCTAAATCAAACCATTCACTCTTTATTTGAAAATAATTTCTCTAAAACTTTATGCTTCTTAAAACCGAGTCACTTTAAAACCAAAGTTCCAAGATTTTAAAACTAAAGAACATAAGACAAGGTGAGAGGAAATAAGTTTTAGTGGGTGACTTGGACATATGGTTAGTGGCCATATTACAATAACTTCACCATCACAGAGAGTGTTCTAGGGAATATCCCCAACACCACATGACTTTCTAGGACCTGTGAGCTCACTGAGACCATTAACCCAACTCATGTTTCATTTCCCCTAATCATCATCAAACCAACAAAACCAAAGGACATAGATAAATCCTGACTTTTCCTGGAAACTTGAATCTCGTCATGTGGTGTAGTGATCAGGAACACCACACATAACTGGAATACCAAGTCCTGGAAATCTTAACTCTATACTATCCTGACTCTTCCCAAAATAACCTGACCCAAAGAGTTAACATGAACCACCTCTGATACCATTTTTTCACAAACCAAATCCGATCGCCACCGAAACTGACACCAAACCTGGCTCATGATAAGGCCCAAACGGTGTTACTGACCCCAACGGGCTGGAAGAAGTTCCTGGGTATCATAAAATGAGAATTGGGAATGATTTACCCAAGTTTATAAACATAAAAAAAAACAAATGAATCCAATAAAATGAATCTGGATTTTTCAAACCAAATAATCTTTTACAAAAATTCAGAACAAAATTACATAGTTTAAAACAACTCACCAAGACTATAAAAAGGGTAAAAAACCAAAAGGAAACATCCCAAGAACCCTCATGGAAAGGGGCACTTCCCTCAATCCATCTTCATAATAATTCGCCACCAAGGACCTGCTAAAAACCCAAACCACTAACATTAAAAATTGTACCCAACCTGTGAGAACAAAAATAACCAAGTCTACTTACACACAAGGGTGTAAGTAGGTTGTGATAAAATTACCGGTAGGATAAAACCACTAAGATATTCTATGTGATAAACATTCAAAGATGAAAGTCTTGTATGTTTTCATAAATAGGAAATGCTAGTTTTAATTTCTAAAATATGCAACTTAGAAATTAAAACAGATTTCAAGTGGGCTATCATTAAGAATCAACACTTTTAAAAATAATTCCAAAACTACTAAATTCTCTAGCCAACCATACCATATGCCGATAGTAAGCACAATGTAACTAATGAGCACAAGCAACAGGAAATAACCCCCACACACTAGCTCATTGTGGGTCTTAGGTACCTCGTATCTCAATGAGAGTAACCATCACAATATACATTATCATGCACAAGCCACTAATAGGGAACATACCCATAACCTATTTTCCCCCAATCATCATCATTTTAGTTTATTTAGTCTTGTAAGCATCAATATTTCTATGTGAAACTGAGCCCAAACCCCACAGATTCACTAGCATATTAGTACATGTCCACCCACCTAGATAAGAGGGGTTCCCCATGTGCTCAAACAAGTTCCAGTCATTTGGAAATATACTTTTCACATGTAAATATCATTTCCACATCACAAGTTCACCAAATAGCCCACATGTACATCCCACAAGTCAAAAAAATTCATTTTTTCATTCAAATGCATTTTGAAATCATACTCACACCAAAAATAGCCCACAACACATTTCACATTTCTTTAACACTTCCACAAATCATTTAAACAATTTAATAAAACCATTAAATGAAATTCTAACTCACATAACATACCACTCAAATATCACATAATACTTCTTTTAACAACATAATTCATTTCTCACAACACGCTTACACAAAATATCCCACAACCATGTTTCACAGCTCTCTTTCCATTTGTTAAAACATTTCATCACTTTATAAAACATTCTAAAAAATATATTTGACATCCTGAATAACAACCTTAACTTTCAAAAAACCCATATTAGGTGAAAACACTGACCAAACCATACATATACACCCTTTTCCGACTTTGTTTAACCAAACAAAACATTCCCAATTTTCATAAAATAAACCGAAGGGGTGGAACTATGCTTCACACACAAAACCCATTTCAAATAACTCATTAAATTACAAAATAATACCAATACCAATCCATAATAGAATTGGAATCCCTAAAAACATTTATCAAACTACCCCCATGTGTTATAAAAATACCTCAATTAACACCACAAAAGACACACATGAAAAACACACGTTTTCATAAATCACTTCCAAGAAGTACAACATGGTTTTACACCTTGAACCCATTCAAAAACCCCATTTCAAGGTCCACATGACACTAAGTTATTAAAAAACATAATTTTTAGCCCCTTTTAACACCAATTAGTCACTTTCATGTGTTATAAAATACACCGAAACATTACCCCTGGAGTCACCCATGAAAAGAACCCAATTTCAAGCCATAGTGCAACTATAAAATTAAACGCTTAAGAAAATACATAAAAAACGATTTTCACACCACAGGAAGCATATAAGGATCATTTAAACCAGTAAATCAAGCAAAATAACTCATCAAAAATTGCTTACAAATGGAACCACCTACCTTTTGAGTCAATACCCTTGAATCTTGGTGCAAAACCTCAACCGCACCTCCGCCACACCACAAGAAAGTGAAAACAAAACCCAAAAAATAATATTTCACCAAAAAGACCACAAATAAAACCCTAGTTATGAATTTTAACTTTTGGACACTCTATAAATTCATTAAAGAGGGAGGAAACCCTAAGGAGAAAGAAGGAAATGAAGAGAGTAACACTTACCCTAATAAATCTTGAAGAAAACGACACAAATACACTAGTATATGAATTTCAAAACAACCATAAATGAAAGTGAGGTTAGAATAAGGATGAGGAGGTCATTTAGGAATTGGAATTGGATAATGATAATTAAAATAGAAGGAGGTATGAAAGGATCAATTTACCTTTTCAAATCTGGGATATTTGTGAAATCTATAGATTTTTTTCCCAAATTCTCGACTCAATTGAGTTCCAAATTAGATGTTGAGATAATGGGGGAGCTCCTTGCGTTAGTGGACCTGGGTGAGAGTTGGAATAACCGAAAAAAATTAAAAATTGAATGTGATATTAAAGAATTAAGTTTTTATAAAGCAGGAAATGGGATTTTAGGAAGGCCCAACACCTTAATAAAAACCCAAATCCATCATTATAATGGATTCACATGAGGTCAAAATGGATATGGTAGTTTTAATATACCATGTTATTCCAACTGGGAAGTGTAATGTGTGTTAAATTTTGAAAAATTAAGGATTTATAAAATAAACAAAATTTATTTTTAAATCTGGAAATGGGATCACGGTTTGGCCCCAATTTTAAAAACCCCCCATTTCAACCAAAATGCATGGAAAACCCCCATAACAAAGTAAGGATGGAAATTAAATGAAAAATTTCTTTAAAATAAGTCCGAATATTATGGGTATAAAAATTGTTATTAAACACTTCTATGTGTATTGCAACCTCATCATTGTGGGTTTAGTCGATGGGAGTTTGGTATCAAGAATTACCCAAGAAAATTTCCAATAGGATTTAGGTATAATCAAGATATATTTTTGGTTATGAATATATAAATTGTGATATGATAACCTGGTGTTATAGAAGGTTTGGTAGTATTAATGGGAGAATTTTGGAGTTTATAAGAAATGATTATAAAAACATGATAAATTATAGTTGGATTCAGTGTTGTTTGTTAAAGAATTCTAGTATTGATTTGAATTTAACCCTTCCTCATGATTTATTGTTTATAGGAACAAGAAAATGATGAGTAAATAAAACATAAATTCATAATGAATTTGGTTGGAGGTAACTAATTAAATGATAAGTGAAATATTTTTGATTTTTATAGAACATTTACAACTTCATAATGAGTATTTAAAATAGGATTTCATGTTTTTTGCTTTGTTTTCTTAGTAACTTGTGACATTTTTATATCTTGGAATACTTTTAAGTATAATTGAGTTTATTATTTTAGCCTTATATTTTAATATTTTTATGATATTCCATGCATTAATTTAAAATAGATATATTGAAATTGTTAGAGTTGGTGCCCAAGAACTAGCTACTTTGTACTTTGGATTATATGAATATTAAAAGTAGTGAATATTAATATAAACATATTATCACATATTTATTGTTAATTTCCAAGAGTATATATCATATTGATAAGGTCATAGCATTTCCCCTCTATGAAGAGAAACTTGAAATGCCATGGTGATATTCTTAAAATATTTGTGTGCTCAGATAACATGGTATAATAGGGAATATAATATATATATTTTCAGGTGTGAGTACTTGTAAGCATATGAGACTTATTCTCATGAATTTCACACTTGGTAATCTACAATACAAAATATTATGAGAACATACCTACTAGTAGGAATTCCATATGTTTTTATTTCATCAGATATTACTATCTATGAGTGTGTGTAATGATACGTAGAATTAAAGATTATCATTAATACATGTCCTGACTCATGCACTTAAATTTTATAATGAAAATTGTGAGGACATATGTTCATAGAGAGGTAAGGTATTTTGGATGATTCATTAATGACTTGTTATTAATCGTTATGTTGAGGAACGATTTGTCACTTCTATCTTTATGGAAGTTGATATCTCATCCCTTTGATTGAAATAGAGTTGTCATATTAAATTATATGGTCATGGTGTAATGATGTGTTTATTTTAGATGGTCAGAGAAAGACATATTGCATGTATAAGTTGATGAAAAATATGTAAAATCTTTTTGATGAGATATTGTGAAAAAGGGATTACATTACACAGTGACCATTCTTATGTGGTTTTCATCATTGCGACATGAAGTTATTTATCTTGGGTGCCTTGACCCATTTCTAGAAAATAATCTTAGACTATTGGGGTACCCACCTAATGCCAACGAGAAAGAATATTATTTGGTCACACACTAAGTTCTTTTTTTGTTTTCGATCAAATTCTATTTGAATTTAAATAAATATTATTCTCAAGACATAGTAATTATTTTATACACGTTTTATTGATCACATAAATTAAATAATAATATCTCTCTATCAGATTGTGAATTAAATATATTTATTAATTTTATTGAATATTTAACAAATATTCATTTATTGGTTTGTAAATAAAATATTTATTTAATAGAATAAAATATTTTATTTGGGTATTCATTAAATGATGAGGAATTTGAACAGACAAACACCATATTTGATGATGAATATATTTTTACAAATTGGTAAATAATATTCATCACTACACAAGTTAATGCAAACAATAATTATTTTCTGGAATGGGGGTTTATGATAATTATTATATTATTTAAGGGATGATACAAAATTAAATAATATTTTAATCTAAACCTTAGCTCTATAAATAGATGATTATTTCTATTATGCAGGGTTAACTGAGATATATAGAATTTTTACACACACTGAATTCTCTTTAAAATTTCATTTTCTCTCTCCCTCTTAAGAATGATAAACTCTAGAGATCTTTCATCAATGACTGAAGGACAAGTGATCAATATTTATGAAACAATACAATTTATTTTCCGTGATAGTACCCGAAAATAAATTGGAATTTCTCAGAGATCAAAGGAGCAATTATAGATCATCACTAGAGTGATTCCACCCTTATATCCTCACATCATAGTAGATAAAATAAAAAAGGATCTTTTGGAAGTTAAATAATTTCATAAAATAAATAATCCCAAGTCAAGGTATTTATTTTCTTTAGATATAAAAAAAATTAATTCTAAATTTAACTTGAAAGATCCTCGATCAGGGTTTCGGGAAACCAAATATTAAAAGAAATTTTAATATATCTCCCTCAACTGCATGCTTCTGTCTAACCTAAAACATTCATAAACATGATTGATTAATGAATTTGATCAGAATAAAATTATTATATAATTTTGATTATCATTTTTTTAATAATTTAAAGATATGGTAAATAATAACATCTTTTTTATTCCATGGTATGTGAACCAACAACTAATCCTATCTAATATAATGAATTTTATAATAAGTAAAATTAAATATGATAAATGAGGCAACCTGATGGAATATTTAATGTTTTTTTATCTCATAAAATTGATATCTCACTAACCATGGGAGCATGATTAAAATCAATAACATATTGAATTTAGTTATTGTATTTATTTAAAATATAGAGCATGCTTGTTTAGTGACAAAATGCTTTCAAAAAAATGTTTAACTTCAAAACATAATGTCATGAAAGTGGAACTAGTGTAGTTATGACACAAATATATTTTATTTTTATTAGAAAATTATCATGTTTTGGATTTTTATAAAATAATTTAACTAGTGTATATATTAACTAATTTTGGGGTTCATACTAAAAATTATAGTACTTATACTAAGATGAATATTATCTATATATGGTTGAAATATTACATATTATATTTTTTTTTATTTTTTTGATTATTATGTTATTTTTTTTTGATAAATACATGTTTTTTTGATAGGGTGGTTTTCAAAATAAATCTTTCTATTAGAATTTAAGAAAGAATATTTGTTGTGCATGCAAGATTTTAAATATTTTTTTACAAAAATGGTTTTTCTCAAAATGTTTTACAAAACTTTTTTGGTAGTTTGGGAATAAAAAATATTTTAAGGGTTCTATATAAATTTTCTTTGAAATAAAATCTTATCATGATTTAAAATTCATGAATTTGGATAGTTTTTGGGAAATAGTGACATATGGTGAATTAAAGGCTATAAATATGAGGATGAAATGATTAAATTTATGGATGAGAGTTTTGATTTACTTTGAAAGTTGATGGATAAGTATTTTCTTGAATATTTTTGTCTTTCCTAGGCTTCTGGACCTTCTTATGGTTATTGCGATTGCGTGATAATATTTTTTTATATGCTTGTTAATTAGCTTCCCCATTTTTTGTTTTTTTATACATGAAAAATGGTAGAATAAATATGAATTTATTATTAAGAGGATGTGTCTCGGGATGAGTATCAAAATAATTAGTAGAAATATGGTATCTTTTAACTTTTTTGGCCACTATGATTAATTATCATAGATAGTCCCCAATTAAACTCTATGGACCTCAGGTATAATAGGTGGAATTGGGAATCGTGGTTAACTTTATTTTTTGGAAATATAAATGGGTTCAATTTCTCTATTAGTTGTGATTCATCAACAGATATATAAAGATGTGTAAACTCCTTTGAATTTTCTATGGTATTTGTGAGTATATGGTCATGTACCTTGATTTTGTAATGTGTGAGTTTTTTTATTAGAATGTTTGAATGGTATAATTTCTAGATACCTTTAGTAATATTGAACTATATGTTCATAGGGTTATTTATATATCCTTGTTTGTGTATTATTTTTTTAGCCTCACCGAGGTCTAATTTGACTAGGCTTGAATCTTTATGATCTTTTAGGTAGTATATGTATTAACACCCAAGTATCTTACTAATTGGATAGTGAATTGTTGGATCTGGGATAATTCATTGATCAAATTGCAGGCAAGAAATTGGGTCATACGTACCAGGATTATTCCATGGTTTTTAATTGAGTGACTCTCATTCCAAATATGGGAGGCCAAGTCCTAGGAAGTTCAGTGGGTGAATTTTGATAGTATTACCTTTAAATAAAACATCATGGTGGGAAGCCATCGATGGGTGGACAGAGGATGAAAAATTATCTATTGTGTATGGGATTGAATCCTGGTTCCTCTCTATCATAGGGTAATTTCAAATGGGTTTTCCATTTAGTTATTAGGTTAGTAGATAAGTTATAAAACATCAAAAACCAATATCCAATGGGGACATGTGATTGTGACCCGTACATTTCCAGTGGTGGGAGTGAATTTTTATTGTTTTTAAAATTGGAATGTATCCAAAATAATGTTATCATTAAGAAGGTATTTAACTAACAAATAAAGTTGGTATGATTCATTCTTATTTTAGGGATAGAGTCTATGAAGATCTAACATTATGGTATATTTGAAAAGTGTTGACCTTACATGGTGTTCGGATTCCATAGTCTCTTATAATGTCTATAGTTTTCCAATTTTGTTTTTGTCCTGATATGATTCATATGACTTAAATTAAGGGATTTTATTATATTCTATGACTATCTCTAGTTTTCATATTTTATTAGACATTGTTTTCCACCATTGTTAATAGTGGGAAAATATGTATACTTCTAGCATAGCCTGGATTGAGGAATTATCACAAGTATGAGGGAGAGAAGTTAGCTCCCCAGCATGAGTATTCCTTTGTTCACATAATTGGTTGGGATGATTGTGGTATTATTTTATAATTAGAATCAAGTGATCATGTATTATTTTAGGTATTCCTTGGAATATGGTGTTTTTATCTAGTTAAGAAAGGCTAGTTAACACCTTGGTGAGTTAGGAACTTTGGAATCATCAAGAATATTGGTCAGGTAGATTATCTGGAAAATTACCCTTCTTAGTTGGTAACATATTTTAATTTCACATATCACACCTCTATAAGTATAACCCTAACTCTTTGGTGTAGGTGTATTGAATCTTATTTCACCTGATTCGGATGATCCATTACATTCTCACTGTGTTTTGGTATTTTGGGATAGGCAAGAGAACCTCCTGCTTGGTCAACACATTCCTTTGGTACATATATTTTAGATATCATCATTGGTTATGTGAGGAGTTTTCAAAGTGGGATAATGTTTTGATACATTAGTGTCTGATCTTTTTTCTGGCTGATAACATATTCCATTGTTCCAAGGATGTAAAGATTAAGGGTGGGGAGAATATGGAATTTCTATTTAGCAGTATTTCCTTTTTTTATTATGAATTTTTAATATAGGTGGTTTTTGGGATTGGTTTTGAGATGTTTTAGAAGGGAATAAAGTTGGATAAGGGAGTCTTAGTTTATTGGGATACACTACACTATGGGGGAATCTGAAATTATGGTCTTGGCCTTACACATATTGGATGTTGTGGGTGTGGTGTATAGCTATTTCATTGTAGGTGAACCACAAGGTATAAAATGACATATCCTTGGATGTGTTTCTAGGGGGAGTTTTTTCTATGGGAAATAGATATATATATATGTCTTTAGAGGTGTTTATAGTAACACTTAGGCTTTAAAAAGTTGAGCTATGTGGTGGTGTTTAAAATTTAAACCACGGGTTCCCTATTCCATGGTAGTGTGAATTTTCATGGGGTGGTTCACCTATGAAAATTGGGGACAGATCCATGGATGTAGCATTTTCCATGGTGGTACTTAGTCATGTGGAGGCATGAAGTTTGGGCATGTCAGACTCGAGCATACAAGGTGAAAATTGGGAATATTACATCATCATGTCGTGGTAGAATTCGTGGTCTTTATAAAATGGAATGGTGGATGTCCCTACACTATGGTGGGTTTCAATGGTGGTTGTACAATTTCATTTTGGTTTGGTATACTCAAAAGGTATTGGGAGAATGAACCAAATCATAGACCAAGGCATAGTGTTTGTCAACATGTTTTTAAATTAATGAAATTAATTATGAGTTTTCATGGTGGGGGATGTGTATTTAAAAAGGGAAATTATGTGAGATTCATTATGGGATATTTAATGTAATTTTTAACATTATTAACTTTGTTAAAATGATAATACTTCTTTATTTACTTACCTATATATTTGGGCTCTCAAAAATAGAGTCCCTATTAGTTTATTTGGATATTTTCTTCTTATAAAGATCTTCTTTTGGATTTTACTAGAATAGCATGGTTGAGGTAGGTTTCTTATCTCACACTATATTTTTTCTTAGTATTTGATATCTATGGTTTTTAAATGAAATTATTTTGAATCTATGGTTAACTAATTTTTCATTGTTGAATGGTTTTGGAAAAATACTCTTGAAAGTTGATAAAATATTTTAAAAAATTGCAATGACCCATAATTGTTTTTCATTGGAATTTTCCTTCTAATTAAATAAATGTTTCATATTTAGTAATGTAATATTATATAAAACACTTTCACCCCATTATTGAACCATTTTTTATTATTTTTTCATGAACATTACATTCATAGAATAAATATATTCATAATAATTTAATGTGTTACAATGGGACAAAAAATAGAAAATAAGATAACTATAATATGAAAATTTATATATTCTTGATCCCTTAGAATGATTAGAGTCAAAGAAAATACTCTAGAAATAAAATAAAATATTACTAATGAAATATTAATTTTGAAAATTAAAATATAGATAACCTTGATAGAAAATAGAAGTGAATTAAGAATGAATCTGTTAATTAAATTACTCTAATTTATTTATAATAAATAAAATCTATTATAATATGGTTCTAAATAATGTATTTAATAAATATATTTTTATTATCAGTCTATTAAGTGAAGTTCATATCAAATCCAAACCCGAGGTAAGGGAACTTCCCAACCACCCTCATTTTTTTTGATCATGCCTTTTCCCTCTAAAACTCATTTCATTACACTATTATTCTCATGTATTACTTTAATTTTATTTATATATATTCTTATAAAATATATTAATAATAATCATTACCTTTATTTTTTGGGTATATATACATTTTTAAGGTTTCTGTCCCAATTTCAATGATTAAGAAAACCAGACTTAATGGAACTTCCTTGTTTCTTACCCCATTTCAAGTACCACTCCATAAAATGTTTTAAACCATCCATTTTTTTAAAAATATCTCATTTTATTTTTTAAAAAATTATTATTTCATTTATTGTTTTATTGAAATTAATAATCTCTTTCCCCTCTTTAAATACGTTTTACTATTTTCTCAAAAGCCACACTCAAGAGGTACATCTCTATATTCTTCAATCTTTTTTAGTGTATTCACTTCACTTGGAAAACATTTTTCATGGACTACACTTATTTTTTAACCTATGAACGTCCAATAATTATTTAATCCATTATTTCATGGAAACTATTATGATATTCCATCTGGTTATGCTATAATTCATGATTATGTAACCCATTTATTTCCATGGTTATTTCTTAGGTTTATTCCTTATGTTTGATTTCCTTTTGTGACACACATATGAAAGTACATATTATGAAGAGTTCACCCAAATACAACTCTTATGTATTAGGTAATGTTTGCATCTCATGATATGAAATTTGTGTGATTATAGAGTAAATCTAATTCATTATGGGACACTATCCACTATATTGTGTTGTCTTGTTAGTGAGCCTTGACTTTTTCTTATGTCATGGGTTTTTTTGTCATTTCCACACTCTTATTTTTTCCACGATACTTGTATTTTATGTTGTCATGTTGTTTTATTTGACTCATATTCTATTATGTGTTATCATGCACTTTTACTTACTTGAATTTATAGCTTACCCCTTTTGTTTATGTATTCTACAGGTTATCCTTTTTCAATTTTAGTAGATCTAAGGGATTTAAGAGAAAAATTTGTATATTAGAATAAATATTTTTTAAAATTTTAGTTTTATTTCAATGTTCTATATATATAGTCTTCTAGATACACTAGGCCTCTGGATCCTTGGGTTGTCTTTAATATATATTTATGTTAAAAAACATGTAATAAAATGTGTAAGATTCTTATGTTTCTATTATTGGTATCAAAAGAAGGAATATTTATATTTTCAGATTTGGAAAAGAATAAATTAGTAAGAATCCATGGGATAAGTATATATATTGTAAATTTTCCTTAACTTTTGGTTAATTATAGAGCTAGTGCTTTCAAAAAAATGAAATCTCTATTTGGATAATATAAGTGGATGTGACTCTGGCATATATTTTACTAATAGTAATAATCTCAAAAAGGATATTTGGGTATTAAATTAAACTATAGCTAGTGAATGATAAAGAGGTATTATTATAAACCTATTTTGAAACTCTTGGGGGATATGGTTTGGTAAATTAAGAACTTCTTTAGGAATCTTTATAAAGGACTTAAAAATATTGTTAGGTTAGAAAAAACTAATAGGAAAATTTACCTGGATAACCTATATTGAAACCTAGAGGCTCATAAGTTATGATATACATGTCATTTATAAGTTATTACTTATATGTTCATTGTTTACTTTATTAAATCTTTATTATTTTATGTATTCTTGACACTAATTGTTTCCCTTTATTTTAGTTAATGGTGGGAAGTATGAGGAATCATGGCCACAACCAATGCGATAGGTAATGTGTTGATTTAACTAAGGAGAGGTATAACCTGATGGTAGTGGGATACAAGAAATTCATGGAAGTACCAACTCAAATAAATCAATTTAAGAATAAGAATTTTAATTCTGTGGAACACCCTCATTCTCTTCATAAAGAGAAAGTTACCGTTGAGTCATTTATGCAATCAATGCCTCCTATCTTTAGTGGATCATCTGATCCCCTCATTATGAAATTCTGGATTAAATCCATTGAGAATATATTCTTTATCCTCTAATGATCTAAAAAATAGAAATATGTATAGGTCATTTATCACTTAGAGGGAGAATTTGATCAGTGGTGGAAACTAATCCGGAGCATGAATCCTATGTAGAAAATAAAATCCATGGAATGGAATAGATTAATTTTTTTATAAATATTTTACCCAAACTATCTATCTTAGAATATAGATGGATTTACTTATACCAAATCAAAAATTATATGAGTATAAAAGGTCTTATGAGGAAAACTACACAAAGTTTAAATGGTATGCCTTCAACTTTTTCATTGACACCAAAAGTTAGGTGGACCGCTTATTTTGTGAACTAAATTTGATTATTTGAAAAGATTTCTCCATTCAATACTTTGATATATATGATGGTATTTTCCATTTTTCACTGAAAGATGAGATGGAGATTTTGGATCCTTAGTGGTCTTCGGGGGGTGAAGATCAAAAAAAGAAAATGGAGTTTAATTTTAGGGATCAAGAGATAAATCCTAGGGAATAAATAAAAACCAACGACCCATAGGTAAAAAGTGTAGAAAGACGGTTCATGGAAACTATCACAAGGTAATGGGGAGATTCTTAAAGTATGGAAAAGAGGTGAATCAAGCTAATCAATGTTAAATGGAGATAAATATGTGTGATAATATAATAGAAGGAAATTTTTTTTGATCAAAACTCATCTGGTGGTTTGGTATTTCAACTGCAAGAAACATAGGCATTTTTCAATCCAATTACATAAGCAAAGGGTTTTTGGATATAATAAATGAAAACAACCTCCAAGGACTAGAGAATAAGGAAGGTTTTATAATATCATGACTTCTAATGTGGACCCTGATAATGAGGTGGTGATAAGTACATTATTTGTTTAGTCAAGAATGGAGAAAATATTATTTGATTCTAGTTTTACACATTTTTTCATATCATGAAAGTTTAGTAGAACTATTCAAACACCACTTAAAAAAATGGAAGTTCAGTTATTTGTGAGAAAAAAAATTGGGGAAATTATTTAATATCAGGTATATAACTCATCCCCAGTTAATTTTTATGGAATGGACCTCCTAGATAACATTATCACACATCCTGTAGTGAAATTTGATGCTATAATGGTCATAAATTGGGTACCCTTATATAAACCCAAACTTCAAATTCTACGATAGGGAAATAAATTTCTACATCCTGAGTCATCATATGATTCTATAAAATTTTAAGGAGTATGAATCTTCTTTGGAATATTCTTCTCAATAATGGATATTATTACCTTATGAGAAAACGTATCTAGATAAAATGGTTGATACAAAGAGATAATCATTATTGGAGACATGCGCATTGTGAGGGAATATACTATTATAATCGTTGAAGAGTTTCCTGGTATTCCTCCTAACTGATTGGTTGAGTTATAAATTGAACTTATACCTAGATCTCTTCTCATGTCCAAGACTCATTATATAATAGCCACCATTGAGTTTGAGGAACTAAAAAAGAAGTTACAAGAGATTCTAGACAAGGGTTTTATAAGCCTGGGTGCTTCACCATGGGGCTTAATGATCGTCTTCATCAATAATAAGTATAGATAAATGTTCCTCTTCATTAATTATTTTGAAATAAATAAAAATAATTATAAGGAAAAATTAACCATTGAAAAAGATTTATGAATTGTTTCATCAGCTATATGAGACCAAGTTCTTCTTTTAGGCGGACCTTCTGTTGGGGTATTAAAATTTAATGGTGAAGAAGAAAGATATTCCTAAGAATTACTTTTAAACAATGTATGGATGTTATGAGTTCATAGTGATTCTATTCTAACTAACTAATGATCCAAAAATATTTATAGACTTAATGATTATAGTGCTTAGATATTACCTTGAAAACTTTGTGGTAATATTTATAGATTATATTTCGATATACTCAAAAATCAAGGAGGTTCATGAGGAGTATATCAATACTATGATAAATACATCGTGGAAGGATAATCTATATGAAAAATATATTAAATGTGGGTTTTATATAGTTGATGTATCATTATTATGGAATGTTATCACTAACAAAGGGATATTAGTGGACCCTTCTAGAATAAAGGTGATTGACAGGGTGGTCCATAAAAAAATATGTAATGAATATCCATAGTTTCCTTAGACT
Source organism: Viscum album (assembly GCA_963277665.1). Classification (NCBI taxonomy): domain Eukaryota; kingdom Viridiplantae; phylum Streptophyta; class Magnoliopsida; order Santalales; family Viscaceae; genus Viscum; species Viscum album. The sequence goes on from OY728137.1 coordinate 1,107,036,350, forward strand.
AGCTAGGAACTATAGATTATTTGTGAGAAACTTTTCAAAATTGTAGAAACCAATTAAAAAGATAACTAAAAAGGGAGTGAAGGTTTTCCAGACCAATGAATGTTAAAAGATATTCAAGGAATTGAAAAATAATATTATCACTGCACCAGTACTTACACTACCCTCAATTGAGAAACTTTTCATAGTATACAAAGAAGCTTCAAATAAGGGTTTGGGATTCTTACTAATATAAAATGATAAAGTGATTGTGTATACCTTAGGGAATATGAAACTTCATGATAAGAACTATAAAACATATAATCTAGAGTTGGAAATGGTGATAGTTGAATTAAATATTTGATGAAATTATCTATATGGGAATAGGTGTGAAAAATATAAGGATTATAAGTGCCTTAAATATATATTCATATAGAAGTATCTTTATATGAACTAATGAAGACAGTTATATCTGATCAAGGAATATTATTTATCAATAAATTTCCATTATGGAAAGAAAAATATAGTGATATATGATCTAAGTAGAAAGGATTCCACAACATTATCAATGATTAAAATTTAGAAGGATACAATATTCTTAATCTTTAAAAGGATAGATATAGAAGTCATAAAGGAAGGGACAACATCCAACCTAGATCAAATGATTGTCCAACCATAAATTTTTCAGAAGATAAATTATTCTCAAAGGAATGATGTGTAAATACCGAAGAATGTGGAATCTACCTGAAATGGAAAATCCCCAGAGTTAAAATTTGGTGAAAAGGGATTTGTAAGATTTGGTTCATGATTATGTTTACCATCAAATACAAAGATAAAAAATGAGCAGTTGAATTATGCATAAATCTCAAAATTATTCACCCACCTGGGGAGTATGTAGATGTATCTAGATATAGAAGAGCACTATTTGTGGGACAATATGAATAAGGAGGTCATGAATTATACATCAAAGTTTTTACTATGTCAGTAAATAGAGGAAGAGAGGAAAACATACAAGGGGATAATGAAACTATTACCTATACCGACAAGGAAATTTTAATACATTACTATATAATTTGTCACAAGTCTTCATAATAAATCTAAAAGAAATAATGCCATATGGGTTGTAATGGATCATCTTACAAATACTGATCACACCATTATAATTTAGGAGGATTATAACTCAATCAATTTTAAGGATATGCATTAGGGTAGTGATGAGGTTTCATAGAACACCACTATAGATTATATCCAATCAAGATCCAAGGTTTTCCTCTAGGTTCTAGAAAAATATCCGACATTATCTAAATAATGATTTGAAATTGAGTGCATGTTATCACCCCCAAAATTATGGCCAATATGATCATACTATCCATATATTTGAGTAAATACTAAGAGCCTTCTTGATGGAATTAAAATGAGGTTGGGATCAACATATTCCTCTGTAATACTTACCGTACAATAATAGATTCCACTAATGAATCTAAATGGATCCATATAGAGCCATTTATGGGAATAGATGTAGAACACCTGCATGCTGGGATAAATTTGGTTAATGTAAGTTATCAGGACCTGAAATGGTTGAATAAATGGAAGAAATTGTCAAAACCATTTAAGAACGCATCACGATATCTCAGAGTTGAACAAAACCTAGGTTGATAATCGTTAGATAGATTTCTAGTTTGAGGTTAGATATAAAGTGTTACTATGCATATATATATATATATATATATATATATATTAAAGAGAGTAATGATATTTGGGAATAAGGGAAATCTATGCCCCAGATACATCGACCCCTTTGAGATTATTGATCTCATCAGAGTTGAAAACCATCAAATAAAACTCACACCCAACCTCTCTCAAGTACATGACTTATTCTACATATCCCTCTTGAAAAAACACATTCCAAATCCCTCAAATTAATTGAATCTAATTCTTGAATAGTTGGAGCATTATTTATCTTATGATCAGTATCTGGTGAAGATCTTGGATCATATAGAATAGGTTCTACGCAATAAGACTACTAATCTAGTGCAAGTATCATGGTAGAACTAAAATTATGGGGTGACAACATGGGAACCAATGGTAGAAATAAAATATAAATACCCTCATATTTTTTCATCTTTGTGGTAGAAATGAAATTTCTTGAGGGGGAAAAATGCAATGACCTAGAATTTTATTCAATGGAATTTCCCTTCTAGTTTTTTAAATGTGTGATGTTTAGTAATATACAATTATATAAAGCACGTGAACCACATGAACCACATGATATAATTAGAAACATTTCATTATTTTGAATTGAACATTACTTTTAGAGAATAAATATATCCATAAAAATTGAATGTGTCACAGTGGGACAAAAAATAGAAAATAAGATATCTATAATAAAAAACTTGGATTAGCTCAATCCCCTATAATTATTGTACTCACTAACAAAACTATAAATATGGAGCAAAATATTACTAATGAAATATTCATTTTCATGCTTAAAATTCATATAACCTTGAGGGAACATAGAAGTGAATGAAGAATTAATGAAATATGAGGTATTTAAATAAGGTTAGGAAATCATATAACCATTATAAATATGAAAATTAGAATAATAATATAACTATTGTAATTATAATATGACCATTATTAATAGTAACTTGACTGTTAGAATAGTAAACTAATATATATAATTTAAAATAACATTTAGTTATCTTATAAAATTAAAATATAGAAAATTTTGTATTTTTAAAATAAATAAGGATTTTATTTAATAATTAACTTTATAATATTTAGAAATTTATTTTCATAAAATAGATTTAATTTTTGGATTATGCACATTTAAAAATGGTTGGGGTAAATTTTTTTGTATTTTTCTAAAATAGTAGAATGTTTTGTGGATAGTGAAATATGAAAAATACCACATTTAGCACTAAAATATAAATACCTGAATAAATGAGTCATGGATGATTCAAGTGATCATTGGTTCAAAATAAGATGCACTAATTACTATATCTATCCACTGGATTCATTCTTATTTATTATCTTTAGCCAAAATAATAAACTAATTAATATAATATTGGAAACACCCCTCTTTTCCCCTTATAAACACCACACTCACCACCCCTTCTACCCACACCTTATAATACTTTAAGACAGTCCAAAATATAGTCATTTCTATCCCCAATACTCCTATCCATGTTCGAGGAGTCATGTTTTAACCATTATACATCTTCAATGATCCTCTAGGGGAGTCCTAAGAGGAGACATCCAAATGGGAAGGTAAAACTCTCAATTAATATTTTTAATCTTTCTTCCTATTTATCCTCCAAAAAAAATTCATAGAACAAGAAATAATGACTATAGTATCATAAATATACTGGAATTTTATTGTTTTAGTGGAATATTCAGTATCCAACCTCTTCCCATTTCATTCTTAAATGAAAAAAATTATTCATATTATGGGGGGGGGGGGTTCTCCACCACCACGAAAAATATACTTCATTTCTCTCAACCTCCTTAATGAATGGTTATATAAATTATATTATGGTTAAATATGTTGATAATAAATATAATACAAATTATTTTTTGTTCTAGAAAGTATTAAAAATCATTTAATTAGGTAAAATGAATCTAGTTTATGATGCGTTGTAAAACTGCCTAATTGAACTAACCATATAACTATGAAATTTATATTAAATGAATCATTTATATGTTAGAACATATATAAATATTTTTTACCATTTAAAATTATAGATGTACATGAATATAATTTCATTTAACTTCTGGATTTTTAGTCCCATTTGATAAGAACCTCAATAAATATCCAAATAACTAAAGCAACCTTGGAACCATGAAATGAATGACCTTAGTATAACAGAAATAATAATGAAATATAAATTAAATAACTCTAAATTCTTGTTAATAAATCAAATATATTACAAGGTTATAAATAATTTATTTAATAAATATAATTTGATTCTTTTGTATTTTAAGTGATAGTCCATAGAGAATCTGGACCCAAATTAAGGGAACTTCCAAACCACCCTATTTTATTTTAGATATTTCATTTTTTAAAGACTTTAAAATTCCATATAATTTTTTTAAATTATTTGGGATTATTACGAGTCTGTGAAAATTGACGGTGCTTGATTCTGAGTCATTATGTGATCGGAATGGATTTTTGAACTTCTTTTAGGTACATTCAGTAAACGCGCTGGAGTCATTTTATATCTTTTGAACTGGTGCTCAAATTAAAAATAAGAGGGCACCGTTGAATCGAAATCACTAAGATTTGCTTAAGGGAGGCTTAAATTCAACCATATTAGGTAAGGTGAAAAAGTTATTTTTCGTGACTTTAAAGAAATAATAAAATGACATAAAAATTGTCACTTTATTTTCCTAGCTTCTGTTGAGAAATAGTGGTGGGACCGATGTGTTGTCAAGCCATTTAATGGCTTGACACTTCAGCTGTGTAACCACACCATTTAGAATTAAGAGGTTCATTAATCAATGAACCTCATTAATTCTTTCGATGTGTTACTCAACCTCCCTCTCTATTTAATTGAATATTGGGTTGGGGTTATGGAGATCACTGTGAGGAATCTCTGGCAAAGTACTGCGGCATTTTCTATCGATGGAGGATGGAATCTTTGGGCGGCAACAAACTGGGATCGATGAACGCTAGTGACTTCATCCAACGAGGACTCTCCTCCTGGCACAACTGTGACACCTCCAATTATTATCGAGGTTGGGGATTTTTTTTGATTAATTCTATAAGTTTTGTCTTGATTAATTCTAAGTGTTTGAAGATGAATTAATCTCACCCATGTTATGATGCTAACGTGGAGGGTGAGGGCCAAAAGAACAAGGCATGGACCCTCCACTGCTTGATTTATCATTGCATTATTTGGGGGAGGATTTCACAACTTCATGGAACCTTGAAACCGGGAGGCAAACAGCGACGAAGACATCCTGGGAGGCCCGTAGACATAGATGGAAGTGAAAAAAGAGCTCTAGAGTGTCGTCGAAGCCCCTCAGAAGAATCACTGGCGTGGCAACGACGCGTTTTCACTGGCGAACAACACTGGAGGAAGAGGGCGGCGACCGAAAACCACCATCCTTGGTGGAAGGGTGGTACCGCACATCGCCACGACAGACCGAAGGGGGCGGTCGCCTCTTGGAAGACCGCGTTGGTGGAGAGCGGTGTGTCATCATGCGCCTCAGGTTGGGGCCGTGAATTCGAAGCCATGACAAAAGATACCTACACCCTGAGGGTCCCACTGCTAGCCTATGAGGCTCCATGTGGTGCTTCCATTTACTCAGCCCAAACGACTCTTCCTTTTGGGAAGGGGGAGCGACCCCTGCACGGTTGCATGGCTGGAATACCATGCTATCCATCAGGCTAGGTCGCTCGGTGGGCTGTACCCAGCCAAGCCGGGCCAGGCCGGTCTGCTACCTAGTGGGTGATCCCACCACGACCCAGCCGATTCGGGCTGGACTGGGTTGGTCCAAGCTAGGTCAGGCTAACTAGGTTGGACCAGACCCAGGCCCTTTTCGTCCCAAATACGCTTTAATGGATACATCTCGCAAACCATACATCTATTTGGCGAACTATCTATGACGCTGGAATCCTTGGAATGAGACATGAAAAATGAATAGCGATACTGTGTGGATCAGCATCAATCTATTTCATGTGGATCATCACCTGGAGATCCTGTGTGGATCAACACCTAGAGATCCTATGTGGATCAGAACCTAGCGTTCCTGTGTGGATCAACACCTAGAGATCCTATGTGTATTAGCAGTAGAACACTTGACAGAACAAGATGATCTATCTTTACGACTAATAATCTGTACTTCTATACTTAAGTTATACCTAGTTTGAGTCGAGTCTTTTATTTGTGTTTGTGATTGAGATCATGATTTTTAGTTTTCTTTAGTGTAATTTAGAGAGTCCTTCGGGGGTCTCGGGGTCCCTACTAGGTATTGTCATACTCACCCATGCATGGGCTTCGCCCGCTCCTTGTTGTGTCTTGTGCAGACGATGGACAACCTTGACTGAGACTTAGGGAGCTCGGAACTGACGGTGGTCGGTGGTGATGGTTGAATTAGAGATCTATAGAGATGATATGTACCTACCCTTCAGGTAGGATCCTTGGTATATGATCTGAGGAGCTATTTTCATTTTTCTGTTGTATTGTATCTTTCATTTGAGCTTGTATTCCAACCCCTATACTTTCAGTACACACTTTTACTACTGCAATTTTACTTCACGGCTACTTCTTGTTGTGTTCTTGGACTATGTGTTTTTACATGTTTAAATTCAATGACTTCTTATTTTAGGTATATGCATTTCCGGTGCTAGTCGCCAACCCCTTGCCTATGGAAGGCGGGCTTGGGGTCGTCATGGCATGGGCCCCGAGTGACGTGTTGTGACAAATTGGTATCAGAGGAGTCGGTTCTATTGAAGAACCGGGACTCTGATCTTTCCAATAGAGTGATAGTGTTAAGTGTTTTGTGTGTGGTTTTTAGTTCGAGGATTCCAGTGTTAGTGCGAAGGCTGATGTATCCAAACACCAGAACCATGAATTATTATTTCTGACTCAGTGCATGAAAACACTAATTGCATGTGTTTTAGAAATGTTTTACAATTAATTTCTTAAGAGTCAGCTCACCAGGGATAAATTTTTGACCATGGTGCACCTGTTTCATTTCAGGATTCCATCGTATAGATAGCCATCCAGGATTCTAGAGAGATTACATGATGATGGCCCACCGAGCGGTGAGGCTTCGGTGAAGGACCCTATCACTATGTTGGAATCTTTTGGGTCGTGTACCAGCAACACCACCACCCATTGGGAAGCATTTTCCACCTGCCACACTAGCAGACCATGCACGATGAATGAGTATGTTGCATGATTTCCATATATTGTGGCCTCTGAGGTTTCAAGGTGAGACTGATCCCCAGGTATTTGAGGGCTGGATAGAGGCTATGGCACAAGTTTTTCGCTTAGTTGAGATGCCAGCAGATCAGATGGTGATCCTAGCTACTAGCCTCTTCAAGGACACAATATGGAGATAGTGGAGTCTGATGATCAAGATGCATGAGGAGGCGACACTCACCTGGTTGGACTTTGAGAACCTCTTTAGGGTGGAGTTCCTACCAGTGACTTTATGCTCAGTGCATATCCAGGAGTTGCTGCACTTAAAGCAGGGTAACCTATCAGTGGACCAGTACTCGGAGAGATTCACTAACATCTCACGCTACTCCACCGACATAGTATGAGACCCATCCTTCAGGGCACATACCTTTGAGTAGGGTCTCTGGAGGGAGATCAGAGCGTTGATGATACACTCAATATCCCAACGTAGGCTAGAGTGCTCGAGCGAGAAGTATTGGTGGAGAGATTCTTAGCTGACCAAGCACCGACAGTGAGAGCCACCACCAGATGATTGGTAGCTAAATCATATTTAGTAGGTAGTAGGTAGATGATGGAGAGGTTTAAGTGGGACAAAAATTTTGGGGGATGACATGAGGATGCATGGTTAGAGTTGTAGAGCTTGCGAGGCAGGGGAGGTCTTCTGAGTACTAAATCCTGTTACTCTTGTGGTGGACATGGACACATGGCTTATGATTGTACGACTCCACGCATAGAAGATTAGCTGATAACTGAGGTAATTCCAAGGAAGTGACCGGGGTTTGATAAAGGGGGTCTACAGGGAAGTGGATGTGGTAGAGGATCAGGTCGTGCAGCAGGTGGTGGACGATGGTTTGAGGTTCTACCACCACCACCCCAGGTAGTCCACCCCGATTATAGGGAGTAGGTGGATAGGGGTGAGATCAGATTCAAGTGGTAGAGGCCTATGACCATGATGCTCCATATATGTTTAGAGGTATGATCTGTGTCCATTCCACCATAGATTTAGTTCTTATGGCCATAAGTTCCAGTCACTCTTTTATTTCCACGACACTCATTCGGAGCTTGGAAATTTTGATGGAGTCGTTGGCTCTATTATTACGATCAGTGACTCTTACGTGAGAATATTCAATGATTACAGACTAGTGAAGACAATGTGAGCTCACTCTAGGGTGAGAGAGATTCGACTGAGATATCCTAATAGTAGCATCGAGTCCTTACTACATCATATTTGGTATGGAATGGATATCCACAATCCATGCTCGGATCAATTGTTTTTGGCACAAAGTGCGGTGTGTCTGCGAGGATGTGATCAGGTTTTCCTTCATCAATGAGAATGGAACCTTTACAGCATAGGATGGAATTACTTGGAGAAGGGTGCAACCGATCCCTCATCATTTGACTAGACTTTCCATTGGAGTTGTTGATATGAGGAGTCCATGTTATCCTGTAGTGGTGGACCAGTATGCTGATGTCTTTCCAAATGATGTTCTGAGACTACTTCTTCAAAGAGAGGTATACTTCTACAACGACCTATACCCCGAGGCGACACCGATATCTACACCAACATATTGTATCACTCCCATGGAGCTTTTTGAGGTACGGGTACAGTTGGAGGACTTACAGAGAAAGGGCTTCATAAGGCCCAATGTTTCTCTATGGGAAACCCAAATTTTTGTTCGCCAGGATGGAAGATGGGAGTCTGAGGCTTTATGTGGATTATCGACACCTTAACCAGGTGTCTTCAAAGAACAAGTATCCACTCCCGAGTATTGATGATCTCTTTGACCAGCTAAAGGGAGCACGATGGTTTTTGAAGATAAACCTCAGACCAGGATATCATCAGCTTAGGGTATGAGATGATGAAGTACCAAAGACAAACTTCAGATTTTGGTATGACCATTATGAGTTCTTGGTAATGACCTTCGGCATGACCAATGCTCTGACAGTGTTCATGGGGCTCATGAATAGGATCTTCCAGCTCTACCTTGATTACTTCATGGTGGTGTTCATTGAAAACATCTTGATATACTTGGCATCAGAGGTGGAGCATCCACGCACCTACAGATAGTTCTAGATACACTTTGAGAGCACCGAATTTTTGGAAAGCTCTTGAAGTGCCAGTTTTGGATACAATAAGTCCACTTCCTGGGGCACGTTATCTTGGAGGCTGGAGTTGCAGTGGATCCAATGAAGATAGAGGCAATTCTTTCTTGGGAGACACCCTGATGTGTGAATGAGGTATGAAGTTTCCAAGGATTTTATGGGTACTACCGGAGATTCGTACCTAACTTTTCTAGAGTTGCGACACCCTTTTCAGCTTTGACAAAGAAGGGATAACCATTTTTGTGGACAGAGAGATGCCAAAAGAGTTTTCAGGAGATGGGGAGAGGCTAATGAGTGCCCCCATAATGAGGCTACCAGAAGAGGGCATTGGGTATGTAGTCTACTGCAATGCATCTGGGACCAGACTAGGTTGTTTCCTAATGAATGAGTGAGTTGTGATTGCCTACAGCTCATGGAAGTTGAGAATAAATGAGAAGAACTATGCTACCCATGAACTAGAGTGTGAAACACTGGTCTTTTCACTAAATATGTGGCAGAACAACTAGATGAGTGAACAATATACTATTTACTCCGATAACAAGAGTCTAAGAACTATTTTCTCAGAAAGGACCTAAACTTGAGATAATGGTGATGGATGAAGTTCCTCCAGGACTAAATCTTTGAGATATTCTACACTCCTGGGAAGGGTAATTTAGTAGCAGACACACTCAGTAAGAGGTATGGTCTATAGTTGCTGAGTGAGGCGACAAAGTAGCTAGCCACATTGTAGTTATCCTTCATGGATATTGATGGAGAATCTTACTTCCATTCCATGATAGTTAATCCCCCAATACTTCAGTGATTCAGGAAGGCACAACTTAGGGACATAGACTTTAAGGCTTGACATGCTCAGATATCCTCAGGACATGATTTTGATGGATTTTCTAAAGGTGGGGAGGAATTAAAAATATTTCGAGGGAGAACCATGGTTCCAGTGACGTATGAGAGGAGGTGTTGAGGGAGTTCCACACATCCCCTTTGGCAGTACATCTTGGATTAGCAAAGATGTATCGGGACCTCCAGTGTTAGTACTAGTGAACAAGAATGAAGAAAGTAGTAGAAGAGTTCGTATAACGATTCCTCACTTGTCAGTAAGTGAAGACTGAGCATCAGGTACCAGTAGTATTAGCTCATCCACTTGAGTTACTGGATAGGAAGTGGGATGGTATATCCATGAACTTCATGATAAGGCTACCACATATGTTCAGGGGCCATGATTCCATCTGGGTGATCATTGATCGGCTCACCATGTTGGCCCACTTCCTACCCATCTCAGATCAGGGATCATTAGAGATCTTGGGACGCCTCTATGTACAGGAGATTGTACAAATTCATGGGGTTCCATCGACAATCATCTCAGATCGCGATGCACATTTTACAACCAGTTTGTGGAAGGTATTATAGGAAGAATTAGGGACTCATCTCCTCTTGAACACTGCCTTCCATCCTTAGACAGATGGTTAGACGGAGCGAACCATATAGAAACTCAAGGACATGCTTCGTGTTTGTTTCCTTGATTTTGGCCACAGTTGGGAGGACCACCTTCCACCAGTGGAGTTCACATAGAACAAAAGTTTCATTCTACCATCATCATGGATCTGTTTGAGGATCTATACAAGCAACCTTGCAGATCAACTCTATGCTGGATAGACCTAGGGGAGTAAAAACTTATGAGTCCAGAGTTGTTGCAGGCTACCACGAAGAAGGTGGAGATCATCCAGGAGCAGATGAAGAATGTACATAGTAGGCCGAAGCCATATTCTAATAAGAGATGGAGACCATTGTAGTTAGAGGAAGGATACCATGTATTCTAATGGGTCTCACCCTGATGGGGATTATATATGTTTGGTTGGGGCGGAAAGCTATCTCTAAGGTTCATCGGACCTTTCTAGATCCTAAGCAGAGTAAGCGAGGTGGCGTACCATCTATCTCTTACCCAAAAGATGCACTAGGTGTATAATTGTTTCCATGTGTCATAGTTGAGGAGGTACGTGCAAGATCAATCGCATGTTATCGACTAGTATGTGTTGGACATCGACGATGGGATGATGTTTGCGGAGTTCCCGATGGAGATGGAGGATCGATAGGAGAGGGTCCTTCATGGGCGGTCGATTCCTCTTATGTGAGTTTTTTGGAAGAACTGGAACCTCTAAGAGAGTACCTGGGAGTGGGAGGCTTTGATACATGCTTAGTACCACCATTTTCCCTTTGTTTTGTTGTAGTTTTGTGGAAGAAAAGCCCTAAGGTGGGGAGAATGTAAAGACTCGAAAATTCTAGATTTTTTTTAAATTATTTGGGATTATTACGAGTCTGAAAAAATTGATGATGCTTGATTCTAAGGACTGGTGTGCCCATAATGGATTGTTGAACTTTTTTAGGTACATTCAGTAAATGTGTGAGCAACATTTTCTATCTTCTGAACCAGTGCTTGGATTAAAAATCTGAGTGCACTGTTGAATCTGCAGTTCCGGAATTCTCTTAAGGGAGGCTTAAATTTGACCACAGTAGGTCGTGTGAAAATGTTGGTTTTTGAAAATTTCAAAGAAAAAATAAAATAACATAAATTTTTTTATTTTATTTTCCTACCTCCTGTTGAGCGGTAATGGTGGGACCGATGGTTTGTCAAGACATTTAATGGTTTGACTCTTCAGTTGTGTAATCACACCATTGGGAATTAAGAGCTTCATTAATTAATGAAACTCATTAATTCTTTCAATGCATTACTCACCCACCGCCTCTATTTAATTGAGGCTCAAGTTGGGGTTATAGAGATGACTATGAGGAACCTCTAGCAAAGTAATATGACATCTTCAACCAACGTAGGATGGAATATTTTGCGGCAATGATCCAGGATCGACGAATGTTGGTGAGTTCATCCAACAAGGACTCTCCTCCTACCACAGCTATGACACCTCCAATGATTCTTGAGGTATGGGGATTTGTATTGATTAATTATATTAGTTTTTCCTTGATTAGTTATATGTGTTTGAAGTTGAATTAATCTCACCCATGTTATGATGCTAATACGAAGTGCACGGGATAAACAAACAAGGCCTAGAACCTCCTCCACTTGATTTATCATTACGTTCTTCGGGGGAAGATTTATTATCTTGACAGAACCTTGAAACCTAGAGGCACACAGTGAAAATGACATCCCAGGAGGCCTGTAGGTGCAGAAGGAAGTGAAAAACGGATCTTCGGATCATTTCCGAAGCCCCGTAGAAGAAGCGGCGATGGAAGAAAATAAGGGAGGCTTCCAGAAACTGTCGGTCGCGGTGGAAGGGAGGCACCACATGGCACCACGGGGGACCAAAGGGGGTGGACGACTCTTGGCCGACCGCGTTGGCAGAGAGTGGCGTGCCGTAGCATGCCACGGCTGGTTGCTGCGCTTCGAAGCCACAGCAAAGGGGAACCATGACCTGTGGGTCCCTCTACGAGCCTAGGCAGTGCCACGTGGTGCCGCTAGTTACTCAGCCTAAAAAACTTTACCATTCAGAAAGGGGGAGCGACCACTGTCGCGGTTGACCAGCGGAAAGGCCATGCTGACCATCAGTTCGGGCTAGTCCGCTGCCCAGTGGGCTGCGCCTGCCATTTCCCATCCCAATGGGCTTAGCTCGCCACGACCTAGCTAGTTCGGGCGGGGTCGGGTCAGCCCAGGCCGAGTCGGGGGGGGGGGGGGGGTCGAACCAGACCTGGACCCATTTCATCCCAGATACGCTTAAAATTCCGTATCTCACAAACTAGAAGTCCTTTTGATGAACCATCTATGGCGCTAGAATCCTTGGAACGAGAAAGTACTGTTGAGATACTCCACCTGAGTTTTAGAGAAAGTTGGACTACGTTCATTTTGGATCATACCTGAATCCAACCAGGCCCTCAGCACTAAAATGCCTATAACTCTTAGACTGAGCATCTGATTGACATGCCATCTATTGTGTTGTAACCCTTATGACATAACAAATCATTGGGTTACTACTTCTTGGGAGTTCATGCCATTTGAAGTATGACTGATGGCCTGAGGAGAAGATCCTCCACGAATCAAACATACTATGTATGAGAATCCAGTGGATAGTTGAGATGTAAAGAATGAATTGTGATCCTGTGTGGATCAGATCCTAGTGATCATGTGTGGATCATCACCTAGAGATCCTGTGTGGATCAACACATTGTGATCCTATATGGATCATCACTTAGAAATCCTATGTGGATCAACACCTAGTGATCTTGTGTGTATCATAACCTTGAGATCCTATGTTGATCAGTACCTAGCAATCCTATGTGGATCAGCACCGAGCGATCCTATTTGGATTAGCAACAGAACCCTTGAAAGAACAAGATGATCTTTCTTTACGACTAATCATTTGTACTCATGTACTTAATTTATACCCAGTTTGTGTTGAGCCTTTACTTTGTGTTTGTGATTGAGATTATGGTTTTTATTTTTTTCTTAGTGGAATTATGAGAGACCTTTGAGGGTTTTGGGGTCCCTAATAGGTATTTTTATACTCACCCATGCACATGATTCAGGCACACCTTGTTGTGTCTTGTGCAGATGACGAGCAGCCTTGACTGAGACTCAGGGAGCTAGGACCTGATGGTGGTTGGTGGTGATGGATGACGCAGAGAGCTTTGGAGATTATCTGTACCTAATATTCAAGTAGGATCCTTGGAAGATGATCTCAAGAGCCATTTTATATTTTTTTGTTTTATTGTATCTTTCAGTTGGGCTTATATTCCAGCCCCTATACTTTCAGTACCCACTATTACTTCTGTAGTTTTAATTTGTGGTTGCATCTTGTTGTGTTTTTGGACTGTGTGTTTATACAGGTTTAACGACAATGCCTTCCCATTTTAGAGATAGGCCTTTTAGGTGATAGTCTCCAACCCCTGGCCTATGGAAGGCAAGCTTGGGGTAGTCACGACACGAGCCCTGAGGGACGGGTCGCGACACCTTTTCTCTTTAAAACTCACTTCATCACACTATTATTCACATATATTACTTAAATATTATATATATATATATATATATTCTACTTATATATATACCTAATCATCATTACCTTTATTTTTTTGGGGATATTAACATTTTTAAAGTTTTCCTCTCAATTTCATTTGTTAAGAAAACACAACTAAAGAGATCTTCCCTTATTCTTACCAAATTTCATCTACCATCCCATAAAATGTCTTAAACAGTCAATGGTTTCTAAAACTACTCATTTTATTAGTGAAAAAACATTATAGTTCATTTTTGGTTTTATGTTAATTAATATTATCTTCCCCCTCTTTAAGGACTCTTTACCATTTCCCCTAAAACCCCCTTAAGAGTTACTTTTCCAAAGTTACTTCTCCACTCTTTTTTTACATATTCACTTCACTTAGAAAATATTTTTCATGTACTATACTTATTTTTTCTCCAATAAATTTATAAGAATGATTTAATTTATTATTTCATGGAATCTATTATGATATTAAATATATATATATGCTATAAGACATGTTTATATAAACCGTTTATTTCCATTGGTAATTCTTATGTTGATACCTTATATTTGATTTCGTTTTGCGTAACACATATAAATGGATGTGTTATGATTGGGTTCCCTAGATAATTATCTAATTAATTGGTTAATGTTTACATATCATGATATGATTTGTATGGGAAAAATCCATAAACCTAATCCATGATGGGACTCTATACACCATGTTATGCTTTCTTGGTAGCAATACTTGACTTATGCTTATGTCATGTTTTATATTGTTTCTACATTAATTTGATTTAATGATACTATAATTTCATCTTATTTATATCATTCCACCATTTTATTATTCTTGAATATTTTATTTTATGATATTATTTTATTCAATTTGACACAAATGTTATGCTTTGTTATCTTGTTCATTCCCTCACTGAGAATTATAGATCAGCCCTATTGTTTATGTATTCCATAGGTTATCCTATACGGTTTTAGAAGATCCTAGGGATTTAGAAGAACACTATGGTTTTTGTAATAGATATTTTTTATTTTTGTTTTATGTTGATGTTTCACTACTAGAAAAATAGGTATTTGCGACGGGGCATTTGCGACGGGATCCCGTCGCAAATGGCTTTTTGCGACGGGGCCCTGTCGCAAATAGCCCGTTGCTGAAAACGGCGTCGCAACAAAACTTATTTGCGACGGGCCCGTCGCTAAAGCCGTTTTTTGCGACGGTCA
Organism: Viscum album; assembly: GCA_963277665.1. Lineage (NCBI taxonomy): Eukaryota > Viridiplantae > Streptophyta > Magnoliopsida > Santalales > Viscaceae > Viscum > Viscum album. The sequence continues at coordinate 1,107,051,552 of OY728137.1, forward strand.
TTCTCCCCGTCGCAAATAGTACTCCGTATTTTTGTAAAAAACTTTTAAAATAGTTTTTACGACGGGCTCGTCGCAAATACCTTTTGTGACGGGACCCGTCGCAAATACCTTTTGCGACGGTACCGTCGCAAATACTATTTTTAAAAAAAAATAAAAAACTATTAATAATACTAGTATTTGCGACGGGCATAGTATCCCGTCGCAAATACTATAAATAGTTTTTGCGACGGGACCCGTCACAAAAACTATTTTTTTAAAAAAATAAAAAACTATTAATAATACTAGTATTTGCGACGGGCATAGTATCCCGTCGCAAATACTATAAAAAAAATAAAAAAAATAAATTATTAATAAATTATTTTCATTAATATAATAATAGAATTATAATTCAAAAATAAAAATAATAAATTATTAATAAATTATTTTAATTAATATAATAATAATAGAATTATAATTCAAAAATAAAAAATAATAGAATATTAATAAATGATTTAATTAATATAATAATATTAGAATTATAATTCATAAATAAAAAAATATTAATAATTTATTTTAATTAATATAAAAATAATAGAATTATTTAACTTTCAAATATTAAAATAATTCAAGTATTACAAAAAATATAATTAAATTATAATATAATAAAATTTTAATATATATATATAATTTAATATTATAAAATATAAATAATAATATTATTCATATTAATATTGTTATTTAAAAATATAATATTATTAATATTTTATAATGAGACAGAAACTACGAATAGAAAAAAAATAATAATTTGATTTCACAAATTTTATAACATAAGTACAATCTCTAATCTGAAGGAGGGGGGGAGGTGGGGGATCTGCAGATGGTGGTGGAGGAAACTCCATCCCTAAAGCATGAGTGAGTCGGCGCATGTACTCCATCTGCTCCTGATGCTGCTGCTGCCACCGAATCGCCTGCTCCTCGTACAGCTTCTGCTGGCGTCGACGCTCCTCCTCATGCTGCTGACGCATCTGCTCCTGCTCCTGTCGGAGACTCTCTATCTGTGCAGTCTGAGATCGCAACTGATCCTCATACTGTATAGTAGAAGAAGATGCACGAGCTCCTCTCGAGCTGGACGCCGACATCGCAGCACTGCCATAATAATCTCCGGGAGTCAGTCGAGAGCCGATTCCAACTACCCGGCCCTTCTCGAAGGCATACTAGGTGGTTTGCATCCATGCCGCTTCATCAAACTGACGGGCAATGGTCTGATCTGAGGACTCGTCCTGACTCTCAGGCCGGGCCTGTGACGCTACGGCCTCATATGACTCTTATAGTTGCAATTTAAAATTAAAATTGTGAATATATTATATGCAGTTAATTTTTAAACTTGAAAAAAAATAATACTGACCATGATGTGATGCTGACGATCACCTCTGAGCTCCCCAGTAGCAGGATCACTATACATCCTCCGATATACGTCGTACTCTGTAATATCGGGGTGCTCGACAGCCTATAAGAATAAAAAATAAACTGTTAATATTTATAGTTATATAAAATATTTATAAATAATGTACGTACCAGATGCTGTCTATGAGTACTGAAAGAACGACTCCCAGCACGATGAGTCACCTTCTGTCTCCCCCGATTCTGCCTCCCCACCGATGATCTCCTCTGAAAGGCATCACTCAACCAGTGCACACAAAATCCATCCCATACATGGGATGAAATATACTCTAGTCGGTGTGCTCTACATGACTCGTCAAAATCTGACACTCCTACTTTCTTCATCGCAGCTTTTCTTAAATTGTGCAAAAACTGACGAAGGCGATCACGCATGGCCACCTCCCATGCCTCGTGGATGGCGTCACGCATGGTATCCTCGATCGGATACCATAAACCCTACAAATAAATCAAAATATCAAGTTAGAAATGAAATAATTTTCAAAATAAAAATTATTTATTTACGTACGTACCAACCAATGGCCGAACATGGCCTGCTGCACATCAATGAGAATCTGCTCCCATGTGGTCCACGGTTGAGAGAAATATTTGCGCAAAATAGCGCTTCCCTGTCCGACTGCTATATGTGGAAAACTGAAAAAATAATAAACATTTATTATGTGAATAGATTAATGAAATATTAGTCAAATCCACAGGTTATCACACAGGTTATCACACCTCCGTGTGCGTGGATCAAACCCAAGACGTGGACGTCGCTCGGGGATGGGGTCAGGAATCATCAATCGTGCAAGACCGCGCCCCCTCCGCGTACTCCCTGGAGCGCCTGCAGGCTGAGGGTCATCTGTCAGCAACTCATCCGCATCGAAAGTCAGGTCAGCATCCGCCAACTCATGAAATGTGGCGTCGTCCATCTGAAACAGAAAATATTAATGTTAGCAAATAATTGATAATTACTATTATATATACATATATACATATTATGATTGTATAGAAATACCATGAAATGCTATCGATGTTCATCTTCATCATCATCTTCATATATGTCAATGTCATCTTTATATTCCTCCTCAACATCATCGATATCCATTCGAGTTACAGTTGCTTCATCTCTTACCATTTCAAATTCATATGTGACATCATTAACATCATCGTAATCACCGACTCTTAAATGTGGGGTGTCGTCATCGATACTCATGTCTCTTTGTAAAAAAGATTTATTTTGAGTACTCTCTTGAAAAACTTCAATTCTTTGCACATCAGTGAAAGCACATTCACTTTGACTAAACTGATTGTCTCAAATTTTGATTTTTATTACACTCCACCAATCAGTCAATTCTCTTGATGTTGCACAGTACTTTGCGTAATAAACTTGATATGCCTGTTGAGCCAATAAGAATGGTTCATTTACTGCGAGAACACTTTTACATTTAATATCGATGATTCCATGAGTCGGATGAACACGCACGCCTCTCTCTGTATCCAACCACCGACATTTGAACATGGTTATGTAATGTTGTCCAAGATAAAAAAGTTCAATGATTTCATCAAGTATGCCATAAAAGTCAACTTCATTTTCTCGATGATGAGATCCTCTCAAGCTAACTCCACTGTTCATTGTTTTTTTCAATTCCCCATATGCATGTGTGTGGAATCGAAATCCATTCACCACATATGCATTATAAGTTTTAATAAGTTTGGAAGGTGGGTTACTCAATACACACAGCCGTTTGTCAATTTTATCATCATGTCGAGACACCTGAAAATTTGTGAAATAATTATCAATATAGTAAACTATACATTGAATGAGTTTCTAAAAGATAAAGAATTTATGTTACCAGTTTTTGAAACCACTGAGAGAAATTTTTCAGTCGACGTTCTTCGAGAGCAGCTGCTGTAATTTGTGGAATTTATTTCTTGATATGATTATCATACAACCTATAAAAACCAAAGTTATTTACTGTAACATAAATGATAGAATAAGTGATATAAACACTTACAGTACAACTGATGTCATCTCTTCACAGTTGAGCAGAACATACGTATGAGCTCTCTGATGTTCATCATCTGAAAGCCAGCGTTCATAAACTCCACCGAAACCAAGCTCTGACTGGTTGAAAATAGATAATTGATTGTCGATTTCATCAATATTCCTCTCGTTCCGTCCCATTCGGTTTTGTTTTGAAGGATACTCAGATTCAAAATAATGGGAGCAGAAAAAATATATTTCCTCTTGCAAATAAGCTTCTGCAATAGATCCTTCAACAGATGCTTTGTTATGTACTTTTCTTTTCAATTTTTGCATGCATCTTTCAAATGGGTACATCTATCGAAACTGTACCGGACCTCCACATTTGGCTTCATATGGAAAATTTAACATCAAATGTTCCATTGAGTCGAAGAAAGACGGCGGAAATATTTTTTCCAGTTTACATATAATTACAACAACATCTTTTTCAAGTTTTCCTAGAGCATCATAATCTACCGTAGCCGCACAAATTTCCCGAAAAAAATGAGACATGTCTGTTATGGAATCCAAAATCACAGAATTCAACAGACCTCTTAATCCAATGGGTATAAGTCTCTCCATTATAACATGATAATCATGACTTTTTTATCCAGTAATATGACCATTCTTTACACATCTACCCAAATTAGAAGCACAACCATCTGGAAGTCTCAAATCTGCAATCCACTGACAAAATAATAAACGGTTTTCTTTAGACAGTGTATAAGCTGCTTTTGGTTTCAGTAACCTTTCTGTTATGACATTCTCAAATAGTTCCAATTCTGGACACCTGCAAATTTGGGCAAGATCTAAACGTGCATTTACATTCTCTTTGCTCTTTCCTGACGTATCCAAAACTGTATGAAACAAATTATCAAAACAGTTCTTCTCAATATGCATGACATCTAACATGTGTCGGACCAACAAATCAGACCAATATAGAAAATCCCAAAATATGCTACGTTTAATCCAATTGTGTTCTTTCCCAAAACCAGAAATTTTCTGTTGGTTTATTGTGGGACCAAAAGTGATGGGGGGTAATGAAAATACAACTGATTTTAACTCCGAACCTGATAGCATTTTTGGAGGTCCATCCCTTTCAACTGTTCCTTTTCTGAAATGAGATCTGTTTCTGCGAAAAGGATGATCAGCTGGAAGAAATCTGTGATGACAGTCAAAATAACAAGGTTTCCTTCCATGAATGAGCATAAATGCTTTGTTCTCTCCCATACAGTAAGGACATGATTTCTGACCATGTGTACTCCAGCCAGATAACATCCCATAAGCCGGGAAGTCACTTATTGTCCACATCAATGCTGCTCTCAGTATGAAATTCTGTTTCGTTGCAACATCATATGTACTGACACCAGTACTCCACAATAAATTTAATTCAACAATCAATGGCTTCAAATAAACATCAATATTTTTCTTCGGATGTCCTGGAATTAGTAAATTCAAAAAGATATATGGCTCCTTCATCAACATCCATGGAGGTAAATTGTACGGAGTTAAAAAAACAGGCCAACATGAATATTGACTACCATAAGATCCAAACGGACAGAAACCATCAGTGGAAAGGCCCAGTCGAACATTTCTAGCTTCTAAAGCAAAGGATGGATGCACTCTATCAAAATGTTTCCATGAATCACCATCGGCTGGATGATTCAAGCTTTTATCGGTTGAAATATTCTCTTTATGCCATGACATCATTGTTGTTGTATTCTTAGACATGAATAAACGTTGTAGTCTGGATGTAAGTGGAAGATATCTCAACTGTTTTACAGGAATCAAACCAGACTTCCCGTGTTGTCCTTCTTTACATCTCAGTTGCCCACATGTAGGACAACTATCCAACGACTCATTTTCCCCAGAATATAAAATGCAGTCATTTGAACATGCATGAATCTTCTGACAAGTAAGTCCCAAATTTCGAACCAGCCTCTTACTCTCATAGTAATTTGCAGGTAAAACATTTCCTTCGGGTAACAGTGTTTTCAGCAAAGAAAATATCTGGTCAAAACAGGTGTTTGACATTCCGTTATCTGATTTGATAGCCATAAATTTTGCAACTGCTTCTAATTTGCTCATCTTGCAGCCAGGATATAATGCATCCTCAGCAGATTTCAACAACTTATAAAATTCAGACGGTGCCAACTCCGGATTTGAAGCTATATCAGCCGGAGTTTCTGTATGTCGAACAGATGAACCTGCAACATCATGTACTAAATCTTGAAACCGGGATGGATCCGGAATCAAGTTGGTATCACCTGCTCTGGAACTGCGTTCACCGTGTTGATACCAAAAAACATAATCTGGTTGAAAACCAAAACTCAAGAGATGTTCTCCCACTTTGTCAAACGTGTCAAACGTTCTCAATGCACATTTTCTGCAAGGGCATTTTATTTTGCCTTCTGAAACAAATTCTGAATTTGATGCCGCAAGTGATAAAAAAGTCTCCACACCCTCAACATATACTTGAATTAAACCAGATCCGTTTGGATTTCTACGTTGATTTATCCATATACGGTCACCTAATAATGATTGTTGACGACCTCGTTGTTCCATATTTCTCTATAAAATATAAAAGCATTACTGGTTTTGAATAATTTGTTAGAAAAAACACTCAAGTAAAGATTGAATATATTGAGAATAAAGCAAAACATGTTACAAATATTGATAATTTTAATATTATATTGATTTTTTATTATTTTAATAATACTAATATAATTTTTTCATAAACATTAATTATATAATAATAACATTATTACATTATTAGTATATTTTATTATTAATATTAAAATAACATAATTTTTTATATTATATACAATTCTCCTTTCATCTGTGTGTTTAACATTCTGTCTCCACATGTAATATTTGCATTCACTTTCACCTCTCCATTGGCGAGTAGGTTGATAATTTTGAAAAAGAATGCGAATATTACATGTGGAGACAGAAAACACACAGATGAAAGGAGAATTGTATATAATATAGAAAATTATATTATTTTAATATTAATAATAAAATATACAAATAATGTACTAATTATTGGTAATTATTACTAATTATTACTAATTATTGGTAATTATTACTAATTATTACTAATTATTGGTAATTATTACTAATTATTACTAATTATTGGTAATTATTACTAATTATTGGTAATTATTACTAATTATTGGTAATTATTACTAATTATTGGTAATTAATACTAATTATTGGTAATTAATACTAATTATTGGTAATTAATACTAATTATTGGTAATTATTACTAATTATTGTTAATTATTACTAATTATTGGTAATTATTACTAATTATTGGTAATTATTACTAATTATTGGTAATTATTACGAATTATTGGTAATTATTACTAATTATTGGTAATTATTACTAATTATTGGTAATTAATACTAATTATTGGTAATTAATACTAATTATTGGTAATTAATACTAATTATTGGTAATAAATACTAATTATTGGTAATTATTGATAATTATTGTTAATTATTGATAATTATTGCTAATTATTGGTAATTATTGCTAATTATTGGTAATTATTGCTAATTATTACTAATTATTGGTAATTATTACTAATTATTGGTAATTATTACTAATTATTGGTAATTAATACTAATTATTACTAATTATTACTAATTATTACTAATTATTACTAATTATTGGTAATTATTGTTAATTATTGGTAATTATTGGTAATTATTACTAATTATTGGTAATTATTACCAATTATTGGTAATTATTACGAATTATTGGTAATTATTACTAATTATTGGTAATTATTCTTAATTATTACTAATTATTGGTAATTATTACTAATTATTGGTAATTATTACTAATTATTGGTAATTATTCCTAATTATTGGTAATTATTACTAATTATTGGTAATTATTACTAATTATTACTAATTATTGGTAATTATTACTAATTATTGGTAATTAATACTAATTATTGGTAATTAATACTAATTATTACTAATTATTGGTAATTATTGATAATTATTACTACTTATTGGTAATTATTGATAATTATTACTAATTATTGGTAATTATTACTAATTATTGGTAATTATTATTAATTATTGGTAATTATTACAAATTATTGGTAATTATTACTAATTATTGGTAATTATTACTAATTATTGGTAATTATTACTAATTATTGGTAATTATTACTAATTATTCCTAATTATTGATAATTATTGGTAATTGTTTCTAATTATTGGTAATTATTACTAATTATTGGTAATTAATACTAATTATTGGTAATAAATACTAATAATTGGTAATAAATACTAATTATTGGTAATTAATACTAATTATTGGTAATTATTGCTAATTATTACTAATTATTACTAATTATTGGTAATTATTACTAATTATTGGTAATTATTACTAATTATTGGTAATTAATACTAATTATTACTAATTATTACTAATTACTACTAATTATTACTAATTATTGGTAATTATTGTTAATTATTACTAATTATTGGTAATTATTACTAATTATTGGTAATTATTACTAATTATTGGTAATTATTACTAATTATTGGTAATTATTCTTAATTATTACTAATTATTAATAATTATTACTAATTATTGGTAATTATTATTAATTATTACCAATTATTACTAATTATTGGTAATTATTATTAATTGTTACCAATTATTGGTAATTATTGATAATTATTACTAATCATTGGTAATTATTGGTAATTACTGGTAAATATTGGTAAATATTGGTAATTATTGATAAATATTGGTAATTATTGATAATTATTGGTAATTATTACTAATTATTGGTAATTATTACTAATTATTGGTAATTAATACTAATTATTACTAATTATTGTTAATTATTCCTAATTTTTACTAATTATTACTAATTATTACTAATTATTACTAATTATTACTAATTATTGGCAATTATTACTAATTATTACTAATTATTACTAATTATTACTAATTATTGGTAATTATTACTAATTATTACTAATTATTACTAATTATTAGTAATTATTACGAATTATTACTAATTATTGGTAATTATTCCTAATTATTACTAATTATTACTATTTATTACTATTTACCGGTAATTATTGGTAATTATTGGTAATTATTCCTAATTATTGGTAATTATTACTAATTATTGGTAATTGTTACTAATTATTGATAATTATTACTAATTATTGGTAATTATTACTAATTATTGGTAATTAATACTAATTATTGGTAATTAATACTAATTATTGGTAATTAATACTAATTATTGGTAATTAATACTAATTAATACTAATTATTGGTAATTATTGATAATTATTACTACTTATTGGTAATTATTACTAATTATTGGTAATTATAACTAATTATTGGTAATTATTACTAATTATTGGTAATTATTACTAATTATTGGTAATTATTACTAATTATTGGTAATTATTACTAATTATTCCTAATTATTCCTAATTATTGATAATTATTGGTAATTGTTCCTAATTATTAGTAATTAAATGAATAATTACTAATAATTAGGAATAATTACCAATAATTACAAATAATAACATTATTAGTATATTTTATTATTAATATTAAAATAATATAATTTTCTAATTTATATACAATTCTCCTTTCATCTGTGCGTTTTCTATCTCCACATACAAATAATACATGTGAAGACAGCAAACACACAGATGAAAAGAGAACTGTATATATATAAAAAATTATATTATTTTAATATTAATAATAAAATAGACTAATAATATAATAATGTTATTATCCCTAATTATTGGTATTTATTACTAATTATTAATATTTATTCTTAATTATTAAAAATTATTACTAATTATTCCTAATTACCATTAACTATGAACAATACTAATAATTTAAGTTTATTAAGTAATAAAACAATATAAACATAATTAAATTACAACTAATTAAGAATAATTGAAACTAATAAAAAATTAAAAATAAATATTAAATTAAATTGAACATAAATACCTTGAAAATTGATCTGCTCTGATCGTTCTTCAAAACTTTAATATCAGCTCCGGAGAAAAAAATTAAACTGAAGAAAAACTGAACTTTAGAAATATAACTTTGAGGGAAGAAGAAGATGGAATTTGAGAATGTTTTGAAAAAAATGGATGGCGTTATTTATAGGTTAGATTATTTGCGACGGGTCCCGTCGCAAATACCTTAGCCGACATTTATTACGGTCAACGGGTAAATAGTTATTTGCGACGGGTCCCGTCGCAAATAACCACCTGCCAACATACTATTTGCAACGGGGGAATATTCCCGTCGCAAATACCTTTTACCGCCGCCGGTTATTTGCGACGGGAATATTCCCCCGTCGCAAATAGTTTTCCCGCGATTTGGCGCGCAACGCGCGCCAGTTCTTTTGCGACGGGGAAAGCAATCCCGTCGCAAAAGCCTACTTATTTGCGACGGGTAAATACCCCCGTCGCAAATAAGTTTTTAACAGAACTATTTGCGACGGGATCTATTCCCGTCGTAAATAACCCGTCGCAATTGCTCATTTTTTCAGTAGTGTTTTATACACCTAGTACTTTAAAGACACTATGCATATGGATCTTTAGGTTGTGTATATTATATTTTTATTTTAAAAAATATGTAATAAAATGTGTAAGAGGATTGTTTCAATATTAAATAATCTTGAATGTACCTCTCTTGTTTTTAAGTTTTCAAAGAAATGTTTTGGTGTGTGTTCATATTACACATGTGTGGGGCCTAATTGGGATCAATCTTGGTTGACGGTGTCAAATTTGGGGATAAATTGGATTGAACAAGGTTGGTATGTGCTCATGATTAAATTTATGGTAACTAGTTATTTTTTAATTAGATGTTGTTTCAAAAATATAGAGTTAATGTGAAGTTAATCCACTGATTGGTGGATTAGGTTGGAGGAACAATGTACTATTGAAAATTTAGTTTTGTTATGGAGTTCCACTTTTACAAGGGATGAATTCCTTGGGTGTGTGAGTCAATGGAATTTATTGGTGAGTTGTGGTGTGAAAGGTTTTTTAGAAACCATCGATTTAAAAGAAAAAGTTCTTTTTTAGTTAGTTTTTTATATGATTTCTCTACCTTGTATATTTTATTACTTCTTTATCCTGTTTTATCTAAAATGTTCGATATCTTGTTCTTGTTTAAGTGGAATTTGTGGGAATTATCTGTTGGATTTCCTTTTAATTTGATATACTCACCCCAACAAATGAAGTCTAGTTTGTAAATAGTCATTGTGCATTATAATACTTGTAAGTTTTTGACCTTATATAAACTAGCGGTATGTAGTTTAGTTGTGAATTATGATGGATTTGGGATCTTGGTGGTAGTTTTCATTAATTGCATGTGAGTGTTCCATGTGGGAACTTTGTCTTTCATTTTGGGTCTTTTAATTCTATAATATTTGTGTACATTTTGGATAATTTACACGTATTATTATATATTACTATGTCTTTTTTTGAATTTGGTCCTGTTTCATTATTCCAACATGATATACTTTGTCTTGGGGTAGTCTGAGATGAGTTATTTTATATATAATGGTAAATTATTCCTTACAATATTACTAAAACCTAAGAATAGATTTCCAAGAATCTATGTATAGGGAATTTAATCTAAGTTTAGTTTAATCTCTACCTTTCCCAAGCCAATTGGATGTGGATGGAATCTTACAAATATAATTTTTTTATATTTTATTTTCATCAATGGATGTTAGTAATTTTTTTTATTTCATACAAGTTTTTTAATAGAGATATTGATTATCATTTATTTTTACTAAGTTAATCATTCACCACTTATTCAAGATAGAGGAATCACTATTTTCTGATGATTTATGTATTCATTTTTTCACTTAATGGAAGGCATGGTTATGGTTTGTGAAAATGGAATTAATGAGGAACTTATTTTGAGTAATTTAGTGATAAAAATTTTTTACTTTATATTGATCAATCAATGTTTATGTCACCATTTAAAAAAATATTTATAACATAATTTATCATTTAATTTAATATATTAACCATAATTTAGTTTCCATATTTATCCATGATAGAAATTTATAACATCATTCATGTTGGTGGTTAAACTAACCCAAACAAGAACATGATATAATATATGGGTGAGTATGACTTTAAAAGTGATTATTTTATTATAATATCACCATTATAGAGGTATAATTATATTATTTAGGTGTTATTAAAATGTTGAATATTATTTTTTGATAGTTGGATGAAAAATACATAGAAGAAAAGGCTAGGAAGTGGATAATACTCACATTGACGGCCTGACTCTTCCTTTAGAGGGCCTCTTGTAAATGGAGGATTTGGGACACCATCTTGTGACCAGGGGATATGAAATGTGGAAGAAGACTCTATGAGAGGATAAATGGGAAAATTTTAATTAAAATTTTGAAGGATAAGTGTCTCTTGGAGTGTGTGGAAGTGAGATCTTCTTATAGGTGAAAAAAGTACATCTCTTTAGAAGCTTGAGTTAAGTGAAGGGTATAGATACAATCACACAGGATTTTGGTGAGTTCAGTAAATAAATATTGGTGAGACATGGAGTTGTGAATTAATCAAGTAACATAGTATATCTATAAATATTTCATATAATTTAAATTATCAAAAATTCAAGCCACTTCAAGTTACCCCATTTTATATCTTTTTACCTTGTTTAATTATTTACAATGGTAATTAATTTTTAACTAAAAATATAAGATGGCTATTATTGCCTAATTTTGAAATTATAATTACAAACATCAAATCCGTTTAATATAATTCAATTTTTAAATAAGTGATATTTAAATTTTAAATTAAAATAAAAAATATATAGTAAAAACTATATTTTTTGAAAATATGAATTTTTAAACATTATGTTTTTTTAAGATTATTTCAAATTAATTAATATTTAAATGAGAATTAATTTATTTGTTTTTATATATAAACATAAACTATATTTATTAATTTATTTTATTTTGATAAAAATTACACAACACTTGTAAAAAAACTTTTAATATAAACCTTTTACCTTTTCTGAGCTAACTAACTTATACCACGGAAATTTATTTTTATTTATTAAAAAATTAAAATTATTAACAAATTTGGAAATTCTGATTAAAAATATGAAATAGATTTTATTATAATCAATTTTTAAACATGATAAAAATTCATATTTATTTAAAATGCATAACTCATATATATATTATTTACAAAAATTAATTTTTAACCATATAAAGAATTTATTCATATTCAATGATAAGTAAAAATATTTACAGGAATATTAATTTATTTTTATTTATGTTAGCAATATATTTCATTAATATCATTATTTTATAGGGAACAATTTACTTTATTTAAAAAAATACATAATAATAATTTTTTTCAAAAATATCAATTAAATAAATTTAACAACATCCTATTTAATTAATCTTATTATTACCATTTAATTTTAAAAATAATTTGGTATTAAAATATTTTGTTTAATTTTATAAATACATCAAATAATTCTTTAAAATAATAATAATATGTAACAGATAAAAAAATATTTTTATATTAAAATATAAAATTTTAATATTATTTTTATTTCATTATATTATTTTCAATTTTTACTAAAAATAGGACAACTTCATTATACATAAAAAACAAATGCATACCCAATGTCCATATTTCTAATGGCCATATTTACAATGATTGTATATATGACAACCAAATTTGATTCATATATATAGCCTTATATTCATTATTAAAATTGTTCATTATATTCATTTACTTATCTCTAAACATGTATATTATATTTTTAATGATTAAATTATTTTAAATAGTTGTGATCGTGGTGATGATCTTCCTGGAAAATCATGAGGTTGAATATTATATATTCATAGTATTTTTATTTACATGTGGGTTTATTCTACTTGTAGTTTTGATAATGATATTTCATATTTTATTCTCAAAATGTGTTAATGTCTATCTTGTATTGGAATATTTTTTCTTAATAAAATCTATTTCAGTTCGTTTTATTTTAGGTTTGTATGAGAAAAAAACTACTCAACAAGATATTTATTTAAAGGGAAATAAATATTAAAATACTAGTGTGTTTTTGTTTCAGCCAAATACCCTATCTAGAGGGATACATTACTTAATAGATATTCTAATTAACAATATTTATAAGACCTAATATGCACAAAATATGTGTAAATACTATATTTAAGCTAATAACTTTGATTAAAAACTTGGTTCAAGGTAGACGAAAATTAAATTAAATGGTCCCATACATAGCATATAATTGAGGACATAAAAATCTACTAGAATTAATTTATTACCTAAATTTAACATACATAGTATTCATGATTGATAAACATTTTATAAACAAAAATATAGTATAAGTGTAAAAATATAAATTAGCACTTTATTTATTTACCAAAACATGAGATACAAATAAAATTTTATCATATTTAATTTTGGTCATAAAAAATATCATATTACATGGCCTAAAAATTATCATTTATATACATTTAATAAACCATAATCAAATCTATAAAAATTTTAATTTTTTAAATATTTTACTCTATAACATATTTTATGACTGATAATAAGATTATTAGTTGTAAATTATGATGATATAAAAGAGAAACACCATGTGTCAACTTAATATAAATAACAATTGTATGTTATGATTACTTTTGAAACTAACGAATGGAGTTGTATTAAATCTCTTATCCTATTTAAATATATCTCATTATAATAATTATGTAATGAGAATATAATTCATTGAAATCCAAGGACCAGTCGTATTGTATGATATCACATATCATATTCAACATCATAGTTCAAATTACAGAGTTTCATGCATGTCATATCTAATGATATGGGTCAGTCACACACTATGACTAACCAAAATAAAATATTTAAAATGTATATTGTTTTATGATATGGATCATTCACCTTACAATTAAAAATTTATTCAAAAATTATTAGGGAAAACACTTTGATTCATTAAAGAAAAAGGATCTGATTCCACTAATGGATTTTTCTGAGATCATCTAATAAAATTGAGAGTGGAAACAAACCCATAAAAATTATAAACTATCTACAATTGAACCAACATGTTGTATAAATTATTAACATAAATAAAGTTTAATTATTCATCCAAATATTTTTTATTTTACTCATTTATGTAATATTGATGGAGATCACCTAAGTAGTAGCAATACTCCTCTTGTGTCTAAAGGTAGTTCACTGAGTAGTGGATTCTTGATCATATCAATGGGAATGATGATCACCAAAGGGGTTCTAGAACCTTCCCAATGAGGTGAACGATGACTAAGAATGAATAGTGTATTGAATTTGGATTATAGGAGCATACACACAACCAATATATGGATCACATCCCTTTTATAAACACTCCCAACATTCTTTATTTAATAAAGAGATTTGAGGACCGACTGCCATCTCATGGCATTATTACCAGCTGTTGTTCAACATTTATTGGACACTACAATGAATGTAAAAAGTCATATATGAATTAAATTTTGTTTCATAACTAATTTAAATCCATTAATAAATCAATAAAATTTATTTATAACTAAATAAACCATGTATAAGGAAGTAGATGAATGCATGAAAGTGATATCTCATATCACATTCCATAAAATCAACACATAGGATCTATGAAATCACTAAGTGGGGGGGGGGTTAAATAGTGATTTAGAATTATTTTTTAGTTTTACATTATGTAAAAAAAAATTTCCAGTTGTTATTGTAATTTAATTTTCCATTTTAACAAGAACACATGGACACATATAAAAAGGCATGATTATCTTACAGTGTACACTACTCAACATTTGTATCTAGTCCTTAACATGACATAGAATCACTCGATATCACACGGTTCACTATTATAAACTTATGGTTTAAAATTATAAGGTTTTATCAATGAAATTTCATTATAAGTCTCGCAACTATGTTTGTGTGTCCCACGTAGTTACAAAGATTTACCAATGTTTCATAATAACAAGATAGTCTTTCAACACTTTAAGACCTCAATGGAATTTTAAAAATGCTAGTTATTCCTCCTCCTCTTCTACCTGTAAAGTAGAGAGAAATTATCTTCTTTTAATTATTATTTTTCTACCCTATTCCATTGATAGATAAGGGTTTTAATGAAGCATAGTATTGAAAAATCTACTTCTTACGTCTTTAGCTTCTTATATCTCAATTTAATTCATCTTTTTATTCTTTTATGTTACATGTATTTCATGAATACTCTTTCCAAAAATTGTTTATGGAAACACCAAGAATTTTCATAAATATCCATAACATGAGTCAACTATTCCCTAATTATTCTTTTTATTTCAAATAATTTTTAATTTGAAATATTTAATTAAAATTTACACCAAATATTTAACCATTGTCTTATATTCTCAATCTAACACAAATATCAACATAATATTCTCTTAAAAACACTCCCTGAAGACTGATGTACTTAATTATTTTGTCTATATCTATGTGTTCATGAAAGATTTCTACACCATGATGCGGCATTACTATTTGTACCACAGATTTCTCAAACATCAAATTGAATCAAAATATCTTATTGTGATATTTTATTTAGGCGTGATCAGTTACTAAGAATTACCCGATTTATATTTTCATTATTTAGAATTCAAAATATCACTAAGTCCCTAATTCTTATGTAGTTAGAAAAAAATATTTTGAAGTTAGAGATATATTATTCTAAAGTCACACATACTCTTTTTAAGTCACCTTTTATTCTTTCAATGCTTGGAAATACTCTTCTAAACTCTCTATTTACTCTTATAATGTCCACTTTAATCTTACAAAGTTATGTAACACTATTCTAAAGTAGTATACTACTATTATGACGTGGGAGTGTACTCCTAAAAATTTATTATTTTACTATTATGAACTCTTACAAAGTACTAAATTTACTTTTCTAAAGATTTATTACACTCTTCACAGTAATTTTCAAAAGTTTAGAATTACACATTTATAGTCACAAATTAATATTCCAATGTAATGATTTTTTTTGTTTGCAATATTCTCAACACCTGGTTACTCTTTAGATGTTCTAAGGACTTATATAAATTTTTTATTCCAATCCTAAATATCTAAAATATTTAACAAACACCACCATGATTATTTCAAAGTCCTCTAAAAATCCACAAAATCTCCACCTTACATAAAATAATTTTATAAGAGTTTGGATATGATTTATTCACTTACAAAAAAAAGCTTATATAAAAAACCTATCCACTTAAACACCTTTAATTCTTATTATCTATAAATAAAACCAAATTCATGAATAAAATTATTTAATTCCAAAAACAAAATAGCTTCCACCCAGGTCTCAGAAATCTCTCCCAAGTTATAAATTACTTCTAAACAACTCTTTGGATTAATAACCCCCCCTTATTTTTTTGGAAAAAAGGGTCATAAATAACTTTCAAACTCAATTTACATAGAAATGGACTGTAATTCAATAATTATAAGCCTACTTGAGTGGAATACGTTTAGTAAATAAGAACATTAAACTATAATATCAAGTTTTCCATAAAAATTGAAACATAAATTGAACTATTCAAAAGTCATGATCCTCTTTATACTATTTGAAACTAATCACCTATTATCGACCCTTTATTCTACTTGATATAGCTTCTAAGAATCAAATCTTATTCCACTTCTCAAAAACTATTCTCTAACTTTAGTATAATATATTTTTTGTAACCTTACTCACTAAAATAAAAATAAAAATACACAAATAAAACTCCCACATACTGATATCATGACTATAACCTTTAAAAAATATCTCTAAATACATGATCTCCTAAAAGAAGAGATATATTCCCCATTTGGTAAAAAAACATATCAATGGATTTTTTTAAGAAATTTTTCCCGCCCTTTGTAAATAAATTAAGGAATAAACTATTAAGAGATTAATATTAAATTTTTTCTCCCACATTGAAAAAATATGCAAGTAACATGATAAGAGAATTAATGAATACATTGTACTTTATCTTTGAGAAAAATTATCTTTTACTTCCATATTCAACATAAATATTTGAAATACACCCTTTAGCAGTGGTTTGGTGAAAAAATCTTATATTTTCTCCAAGACAGGAATGAATTCATGCCACAACTCATTTCTACACACAATATTTTTAATGAAGTTATATTTTATATTAATTTTCTTTAAATTTTAATGTTGAATAATATTCCTTAACAAATTAATGTCACTTTGATTATTATAGACCAAAAGAAGCGGTGAATTTACTTACAACATTAGATCTTCCAATTTATTTCTAAACCAAATAAATTGAGTAGTGTATTAAGTTAAATATACATATTATACTTCATAAGAACTCAAGGTAATAAAACTTCACTTCTTTATGGGCCAATATACACAGCTTTCTACTAAAAAAACTCATCTAGATGTAGATATTTTGTCACCTTCATTCCTGCTTAATGTACAAAAATAGGTCAAGTATTTCCTTGTTTTTATACATAAACCCACAATATATTTTTCCCGTTTTGTATATAAGAATTATTTTAACAATAATTAGATGATATATTTTTATGCACTTTGAAATCTGTTACAAAGGGTGACAATATAGGCAGTATCTATTCATGAAGTTTTCAAGTTCAAAAAACTCCCAATAATCTTCCAGTATTCTTTGGGGGTAAAATTAATTTCCTTCCAAATATTTTGAAAATTTGGTTCACACTAAGATAGTTTTATAAAATATATTTAAATATTCAATGATAAATGTTTTTAGAATATCTTGGGAATACTTCTTTTTAGAAAGAAAGATGCGATCTTCCTCTTAAGAAATTTTGAACCCTTGAAATTAAATCATTTCACCGAGCTTGGAAATTTCAAATGAAATATTCCTAAAAATAAAAAATTATTCACATGAACCTTCTTTATTTCTAGAAAAAATTATATAATCTATATAAATAAAGAAAATTAGTGATATTTTTTTATTACCTTTAATGTTTAGATTATTATCCAATATTACTTATATGAACTTAAACTTCTTCAAAAATGTATATAACTTGGAATACCATTATATTGGGGATTAATTTAAACCATATGGAGACTTATTTAATATGAAAACATAGTTATAATATTTTATAAGAAATTAATCCACTATTTTTATCAATGTAAAACTCATATTCCAACTCTCCATGGAGAAAGGCAGGCCTGACATACAATTGGAAAATATTGTATTGCCTTTGTTCTGTAATATAAATAAATATAATAATGGTTTATAGTATAAAAAATGGTTTAATGGTCTCATAAAAATCAATTCCTTGAACCTGAGAATACCCCTTTTATACAAGTCTAACTTTATTTCTCACAACTTCTCTTCTTACATTCATTTTTTTTGTAAAAATACATTTTTTTCTAATATCATTATTGTTTTTAGGATCAGGTAATAGTTACCAAGTATCAATATTCTATAAATGGTTCAATTATTCAATCATTAAATCAATCCACTTTTTATTATCCAATGCAACATCTCTTGGTTCAAATTGAGAAAATAGTGAGGTATGTCTTGTTGTGATCAAATTCATCAAAGTTTTTCCCTACTATCCTTATTATACAATGATGTTTTACACCTCCTCCTATTTTTATCCTTATATGAGTTGATTAGGGTTTATCTTTATCACTTTAATTGGATGAAACATCATGTTTGACATGTACTTATTCAAAATTTACACCTTTGACTGAAACTTCATCCAGCTATTTAATAAAACAGATTCATCTTCATCACTTATAGTATTTTATTCTTTATGTGTATATTATTTAAAGGAGTATTAAAAAATCTTCACTTCATTTAATTAAAATATATTAATTTTTTTATAAAAGTGGAATCCTCTTGAATTTAGAGGATAACCTTGGAAAATTCCCCCAACGCCTCTTTTATTAAACTTCCCAAAATTTTCTCCCTTAACTTTGATGATGCAAGGAATTTCAAATACACTTAAGTATTTCAAACATGGGGTATAGTTTTAGTAAATCATGTAAAATTACATGTAAAAATATATTCTATATAGAAAGAAATATTAATTGTTAATTGCTGTTCCAATATCCTATCTCCAGAAATAACAAAAGTGTCATCCTCTGTCAATATAGTTTAATCCATCTCCACCAAACATATACTCTTAAATTAAAAAAATATTTAATTTTAGTGTATATGGAGTGGTAATTAATTATATGTTCACTATCTCTCTATATAATAATGTATTATGATTCAAATAAACCACACATTGATTATCACATAATAAGATTCCTTCTTTGTAACTTATTCCGAGTTCTATAAGAAAATTATTCAACCAAACCAACTCCTTCCCCACTTCCATTATAGATAAAAACTATACTTATAAAATACTTAAAGTGTTAATCCTATAAAACCATATCATCAAACTAATCATTATTTATCTCTAGGTAAACAAAAAACATGTCATTCTCTCCTTGGTTTTTGAATCTAATGAGGCCTGCATTCAAAAAATCTTGTAATAGTTATTCCTCACCAAAATATGGAGCGATATATTCCATTAATTTCAAGTAACATATAAACTATTTGATATATTCCAAGTGTTCTATTATGAGGTTTTAAATATATAAACAAATGATTCCCAATGAAGATTTTATATTTTACTAAGTAAAAATCATTATGTACAACATTGTTTTGGAAACTGATGTGAATGACACTTTCTCCATGTCCTAGATATTTTCTTCTATTGTTGGTGTGTGCATATTGAAAAATTCAAAGTGATCTATAATAGGAGTATATAATAGCATGAATTTGACCATCCCAAAAAATTCCATGATCTTTTGGATGTAGTCTCTCTTAGATAAAACCAAATATATGGATTTTCTATACCTCTTAAACATCATCCCTTTTATTTTAATGGATTTTTTTGATATTTTTCATCTCAAATATTATAGACAACCTACTCTTCAATTTATAAAAACTTCTATCATTTTGTCAAACTAGAAATATGCCAATGACCTAAAAATACGTATGATGAGCCTTCCATCATTATCCTCCAAATCACTCTAAAGGTAGACCATTTTAAAATCCATTGATTCTAAGTAAGGATTTTCTAATTCCACCATTCTTAGAAATACTCCTTGAAAATAACTCCTTAATTTTTTTAAAATATATTTACCACTACCTGTGCCTTTAAATTCTTCTTTCTATCAAATATTTCATTCAATTTGTAAACTCACTTATTCTAAATAGATCATTTCCCTTTGTGTAAGTCAGAAATATCTCAAGTGGGTATATACAATACCGATGGAATTAGTGACTATATTACATTACAACGATTCGTTGTACTTTTGTGTAACCCAACCTCATACATATAGATATTTTTTAGAGTCTTCATGATTACTATTGAGGGTGGCAGTGACATGTGATACCAATACCTAGAAATCACCCAAATCGACTAGGATATGTTCAACCTAGTCCTGGATCCAATCATTGAAGACAAGGAAATATTTGATGTCGTGTCCAAGGATCCTGTGGTATGGGTAGTAACTTCTATGATTAGTGAGTTTATCTTCTTAGGGAATTTGACATTCATGTATCTTTAGGATTTTATTTTTCAAGGCACATATTAAGTATGGTGAGACCAATGAAACCTTGATAAAGTGGGGTTTATTTTTATACTCTATGAATAGAATCCTAGGTTATAAGTCTTGATGGGGGGATTGGGTAGAATTTTCATGAGGAGGCTATGTTTAAAAAGGATACCCTTGTAGAAGCCTATTCAATAGAGGTTCCTGGAGGTGAACATACTAGGGTATCTCAGTCTGTACAATAGTTTATATTTGTACCTTCACTCGTTTTTGTATAGGATCTAGGAGAGTTAATGGGTACAACTATTGTTTGGTCAATTTCAAGTATTCTTACAAATACTGATCTCTCTTGATGAATTTCTAAAATCCACCTGGATATCTCAAGGAGATTAGGGTAGGGACCAAATAATCCTTTTCATTATCTACATGCATTGTCAATAGTTTTTATTGGGAAAGATATATATAATGGGAGTATGTGAGTCCCTTCTATTAGGAAATGAAGTTATAAACTCAATGACCAGATTTTAACTTTGACCTGGAGGGGTAAGTGATATTTTTCTTACACAAGGTGGATATGAACTGGTAGAGGAACCACCTATAGAGATTCTCATAGAAGATGATAGATCCTAGGGCCAGCTGATAGTACCAAATAATGGTAGGTCCCTCTATAGTCTAGAAGAAACATTGAATTTTTGTATCTTTTTACTTACTAGACATCCCTTGCATTGAGATGAACCACTATGTGAGGTGGATGATGTGCTGTAGTAGATCAACCATACCATTGGACTTGGTAAAGCATGGGTTTCCGAAATCTAGGGTAGACAGACATGGTCCACCCATGCTATATACGACTTCCATTCAAGTGGGATAGACACCTTCTGCATCTCCATTGCTTCAAGGAGGGATATGAGAGAAGATATCACATTATCTTGGTGAGTATTGGTGGTAACTAATGATTTGACCAACCTTCTATTTCCTGCAGGGAAGAAATAATGGTTTCTAGGTGGTTAGTCTTGCCGATCATGTAGGGTAGGTAGGTCATATATAGGTAGTCTGGTGGAGACACCAACCTATACTATGATTGGATGAGTAGGTTGACCTACCTCAACCCTAGGTTCCTAGCCAAGATGTATTGAATGTTCAAATGGAGTAGGGATAGGGTCCCCTTGAACACTATCTCTCTCTAGACATTGTTTAGTAGGGATATCAGTAGTGAGTCTCTTATACCCCTAAAGATCCTAGGGAAAAGTGACCATTCTGGGATCTAGATTGGTGTCAATAATTTCTCTATACAGGTTGATAGGATCATATATCCCTTTTCCTTTCCCAAGATTCTGATGGGTAGGCAACAATACCTCATTAGGGTGAATTTTGGGGCCCATTGTTTTTCTCTTCTAACCAGTGCAAGAACCTATCAGAGGATCTACCTGATACTGTGTCTCCACTCAGGATGGAGTTTATCTATCATTCAAAACATTTTCCCCCAATTTTTCCATTCCTATAGGGGGATTATTGTTATGATATTCATTATAGCTAAGGCAAGTTTTCACCATTAGCAGGCTAGATTGTATGGAGATACCATTTTGGCCTTAGAAGGGGGATGAAGGTGGGTAGTGTATTTCCCCCAACCTTAGATCTTCACATGGTGGGACACCTCTTCCATGAATCACCTGAGCATGGTGAGGCTACTAACATAGGCCCATAGAAAGATCAAGTGATACACATAAGAGCTAGAGCATTGGGCCAATGGCAGTTCATTAATGTTGACCTTCTAAAGCTATTTATAGATGAACTCAAGATGCTCTAGGATCTCTAGATAATACAGATGATGACCTCAGAGGTGGTTGGATGTTTCCCAGATATTCTTATAAAAGTAGGCTACCTATTCTAGGTGAGGAAATCTAGTATAATGAAACCTAGGGTCATAGGAGGCCAGAACACAACTAACAGTTTATTAGTGGACAAGATGTCCCAAAATTCATCCATCTATTCAATATAAATAGGGGTTTTTGTTTCTTGATTTCATTAAGACCAAACTGGCATGGACTAGGATGTTGGAGGTGGTAGTGACACATACCTACTCTATTACTAAATTTTTAGAATAGGTGGCATTACCCAGGCTAATTGTCCACTGGAATATGAGATCATTTTCTAGAGGTGGGGGGGGGGGGGGCTTCATGACTATATCCATATAGGATAGGTGAATAGGGTATTTATGGACTCCTAATAATCAATAGAGATATCATTCCTCTATGTCTTAGTAAATTTCTGACCATGATTTGAGGGTGAAAATATAGATCCCAAAATCTATCTTACTTCCAAGGTGGAGGTCTAGAGGAGGGAAGCTAATGGATACAAGGATAGTTGCACATTAAGTACATGGAAGGAGGATAGATAATCCTCTATATGAATATACTTACAAAGGTATCTTAGGACCATATAGATCTCAAATTTGGGGATAGTTATCCTCAATCGATAGGTTTCTTCCATTAGTTCTGACGGTTGGGGTATATGTTCTTCTATCAAGTCATCTTTCATCTTAGATTCTGAGAGGTCAATAGTGACATTATGTTTCCCTCATTACAAACATAAGAAGTATGAGAGTTACCCAAGTATATTCCACTTGGATTATTGTTGATTTCTTCCATGTGTTCCATGTAATACATTCTTGGTATGACCCAGTGGTGGTTGTTCTCCCACCATCCCCATGACGGACCTTCAGGGAAGGGTTAATCTTGAACATAGGGACGAACTGCATGTTGGTATGTTGTGTTGAGGGGAGAAACTCCATTGTAAAATTATTTTTTGTGAGGTGGTTAATGATAGTTACATATGGATCCCACAATTGAGAGAGTCAACCTAACCTTCACGGTGGGTGGTTGGGGTCTCAATCCAAATAAAGTAAAGATGGACCACATCATAGTGGCAGTAAAGGATAGTTGAGATTCTTTAATTGTGTTAGGGGCCACGGGATATACGGTAGTGGCCTCATATCAGTCATAGTTTTTGGCCTTCCCTTGGTGTCAACATCAGTTTTTCTGTATCAAGATTAATGGAGTTGGGATTTGATCAGCTGAATCTTTGCCATGTGGAGAAAGTTCATGTTTCTGGTGTGGTTGGGTGGGATCCCTCCTTGATGGTTCCCAGATGGTGGTATCCATGTATGCAACCCAAACATCCCCTAAATCCTCATCATATGGGTACGATCAATCTGAATGTTCCAAGGAAATACCCCAAAAATGATTTATTATCATGAATGGACAGTTTTCCCCCTGTGAGGACCTTGGGTGCTACGATGTTAATGGGTGTCTATGGTTCTAGGTCCTATCGGGCTATGACCTTGGCTGGGATGAAACCTTTCAATTCATTCTGAAAAACTTGGGAATTGATGACTCTCTGCTAAAAAAACTCTCTGGGGGATATGGGGAAAGGGAACCTAGTGGTTGCGTGAGTAGTTTACACCATAGTAGGGTCAAAGTTGTGTGGGATTGTCATACTAAAAGTTCTCCAACCCCTACATTAGTTGTTGGGGGGTCATCAGACATTTCCTACATCCCGAGTCCCAAGTGTTTAATGAAGTAAATCATCGGTATGGTTTTGATAAATGTGAATCCCAATATTCCCAACATTATATGTTCCCTCTAAGGTGAAGGAAGGATCTAAGTCAATGATGTATCATATAAGATATTCCCAAAGTTATTCTTTTTCCTATGATTTTAGGAGAACAGTTTCATGTCCAACCTACCATTTTGTTCAGTGAGGCCTGATGTTGAATGTGTGGATCCAGTGACATCCAAATCCAGTGGTTTCAAATGTTACTAATGTACTAACAATTGAATAAGAATATATTAATCTTGAGTTAAACATTTTTTACCAATGCTTTCTTCTAGGTACACATCAAGATTGTGATGC
Organism: Viscum album; assembly: GCA_963277665.1. Lineage (NCBI taxonomy): Eukaryota > Viridiplantae > Streptophyta > Magnoliopsida > Santalales > Viscaceae > Viscum > Viscum album. The sequence goes on from OY728137.1 coordinate 1,107,076,547, forward strand.
ACCTTTCTTTACAACATATTCCTTCTTTCCAAAGGAGGGCGACCATTATCATCTTGGATAATGATTTTGGATCCCTTATTGGAATAATATAATGGGATTTTGGTTCCTCCTTCCATATATTATTCCTTGGAGCTCATTTCCCAATCCAAGTCTTCCTCATAATTTTTTTTCATGTTCATGAATCTTGTTCCCAAAGATATCTTGAAGTGGACCCCATTTAATTATGTAGCTTTTCTCATGACATGGTAGCTACCTAAGATCATAATTAATGGCGATGTTTAAAAAATATGGACATATTTGGACATTGGGTATGTTGTGAACCTTTAAATTATTCCTCTTTCAAATTCGAGTAAATCTTGTGTAAGAGGAAAATTAGGTGTAGAACTAAAGGAATACCATGTAGATGGCATGGAAATTTATTCTAAGTGTATAAAGAATAAAAGGATATTTTTCTAGGCATGACATGTTCATCACATGAGGTATATATTCTAATGATTCAAGTGGGGGTCATATGTTTAACGTATTATGGAGACATGTTGGTCCTATGTTTAAGATCTTGTGGGGACATCATAATAGGTTTAATGTCCTGTGGGGCCATTATCATAGGCTTTAAGTCTTGTGGGGATGTAGTCATTGGTATCATTCTTGTGGGAACATTTACCATATAAACTCATCATATAATAGGTTGGATATGGGTTAGCATCACATAGAGATAACAAGGTCTAGTGGGGACACTAAGTTTGGGTGGTGAGGTTGAGTGTTTCCCTGGGGGGATTTGATCATAGTTCAAAGTTTTCACCACCATGGGAAATAAAAATAGATTTACCTGTGATGTTTGGGTATCAATATTTAACAAAAGGGAGGTTTTACATGCTTCTTGGGATTGGACCTCATTAAGGAATTCTTCATACCATGTTAAGAGACATGGATTAAAACCCATGTATTTAAAGTGAATAATTTAAGTTCATATGTCATGATGGATCAATGGAGTTTAACGTCCTATGGTAAGGATGATTTTTTATGAAAGGAGTGATAAAAGGGGATTGTGTGGGGATTATACATAAGGGTTTATAGGAGTTGAATCAATATCTTGTTCTATTCATACACATGTAATCCTATTTTCATTGCATAGGATTGGGATATAGTTTAATGTCATGTGCCAAGGATGTTGTTATGTGGTTTAACATCATATGACTAGTACATTTACTATAATGTTTGAATTCTTATAGATCAGATTATGTGGGTTTCAAATCCAGAGATACCATTTCCAATACAGAGAGAATGTTTTAACACTAGTCCATATAATAGGGAAAGGGGGGCAGTTTCTCATGATGATTCCACCTTTAGGGGTTACATGACTACTACACAGGTGCTCTTGGATGGCACATGAAATAAACACTACAAAGCTTTGGTGAAATGTGAGAGTACTAAAATTAGGGACCTTATAATTGGGAGTAAGAGAATATACAAGTATCCAAGGTTCACTTGGAACAAACGGACCGAACACGAGGGTTGAGAATATCAGTCGTGTGGAAGGCCAGGGCATGAATGAACCATGTTTGAATGGGTATAGGGCCATTGGGTACTCAACTTTCATTAAGGTATTTCTATTGAAATTAGGAATCATTTATGGGACTTTTATATGGGTTTTTTAAGGATGTGGTTTTCACAAAGGTTACTAGGTTTCTGAATGTAATTAATTCATGAATAATATGTTCTCTTCCTTGAGATGAAGGCTTGGTTACCATGAGGAATGTTTTGTGAAGGATATGTTTCTCACAAAAACCAAAGAAGTGTGAGCAGTTTTCCTCTAGGTCAAAGGGTGTGGACCTTCATGAAACTCATCTACACCATAGTCTTAGAGTCTTGAGTACTCATGGGTGGTTATTTGTGAAAGATGGAAACCTGTATGAATCCATCCCTTATTTGGCTCATGAAATATGAAGTTTCATGAATTTATAGATTCTTATATAAGTATAAAGGTTGTTTCTCCTTAAATTAGGGGTAAAGGGAGGTATTTATATCCATCATAGAGTCAGATACATAAATTTTAGAAAATTTACAATAGTTTCATAATATAAACTAAAATGGTGGTCTAAAATCCTTCACAATTTGACATAAATTTTAAAAAATTTACTGTATTTTCATAAGGTAAACTTACTTGTAGTTCGGGCGACCTCTACAAGGTGGAACAAACTGTGTGAAAGTTACTATATTCACATAAGGAAAAATTCCATGGTGCTATTATGACCTCCATGAATCCCTTTACCTTTAAAAAGGATCTTGTATTCATGAATCCATACCATTAGGTGTATTTTGAGCTTATTTCAGCTCGAATTTTCCATGGAATGTTTTTTAATACTCAATATCTCCTATAAAATGTGTTTCTTGGTGTCAGCAGATTACCTCCCTTATAATGGGAGTTGATGTGGGAAAATATTTTTATATTATGAGTTAAAATCACTAAAAAATGATAATTTATGCATCCCATTCATGAAACTCAGCTCAACCCCTTACCTATAAATAGGGGAAGGGGCCCCATGGGAGACCATGATATTTTCATGTAAGATTGGACATATCTATCTTTTTAAAAAACTCATGACCTTCCTAAGTGTACTGTGATTACAATTTGTAGCACTTTTGAAACCTTTTTATTTATTTCAATGACCTTTTCATGAATAAATATCAGAATATGAAAATTTATGAAGGTTCATCTTCCATGAATGTCCAATTTTTTTGAAAAAGATTATGTGAATACGCCTTTAATTTTTTTTAAATTATTTGAGATATCTATTAAAGGTATTGAAGCTACTCCTTCAAGATGGAGGGATATGTCCAGAAATATCATGATCAGAGAGATCTTTCGGAGTATGTCATATCATGACACTCTGATTTTTCTAATGGAGGATCAAAAGGAAATGACTCTATACCAGAGGATTCAAATGTACAGTTTCAAGTAGAGAGATGAAGTGTTAATCTCCAGTGTCAATTAAGATACTCTTTATTTTTGGTTTAGAATCTCTCTTGGGATGTATCAAAGGAACAATGTTATTGGGGGTCACTGCATCAAGGACCATGCATCAATCATCTCTTAAAACTTTTGGAACCCTATTAATAAATTCAACGAGGATGATTTTGTTAAAGATATGTCCTCTCATAAATATGAGAGTATTTTCAAGGAAGGTATAATGGATTATATCTAAGGATAGATTGAAGAGTGGGACCTGATTTAGGGATAAAACTTCATGGAAAAGTGGTCCTGGTCAAACTAGGTATGCCAATCATGTGATGAATTCAAGGAAGAGATGAAAAGAGTGGGGATGTATAATGTAATGTGAACTTTGCAGTTCCACATCTAACATCACACATAAATCAAGAATAATTTTATGAGAAGGTGGCCACTAAGGACCAATACCTTTCACCTACATCTTGGTTAGTTCGAAATCAGTCTATGGGACCTCTACAAGATTTTCAGAATCCCCATCCAAATGGGAATTTAAAATGAGTTCTAATTTTCACAAAACATATGGGAGGACTGAGATAAAATGCCAAAAAAAGTAAGGGCTATGTTGTGCTTGGTGGAATAGAAGAAGTAACAATAGATTGGTATATAGGAAATCCCTTTCATATAGTGGTATAACTTGTTCCTAAATGAGCCCAGGAATAGGCTATCGGGGAGACCTTGATAGTTCCTAAAGGAATAAAAATATGGGTATGATGACTCCTATTAGGTGATTCCATAGCTAACATAGTAGAATATATGGGGATACAATGTGAATCCCATCCCACATGGTTAGATTGATGAGATTCATCTTAATTCCCATCTGTAGGTGTATGCTTTAGGTTTGTGATTTAAACATGGGTGTGTTTCCAAGCATTCTCATCATGGTAGAAATTCTGTCAGTGTGTCATTGTATTAACTTGGATATGCCAATGAAATAAAATCGAAATAATGTGTTGAAATAAATAAATAAATATAAGAACCATTTTTTATGTGATTCCAATTTTATTTTTTGTATGTTTGGGTTGCTGCACACATGGGAGGGTACGAGTACCCAAACCCCCTCAATTTTTTTGGCACCAATTTTTGGCTATCGATGTTGAATATTCCAAGGAGTCAACCTCTTTTGTTAAATCTAGTTGGTGTTCTTGTGAGGAACATGATTTCAAGGAATTTTATGTTCCATATATTTTCCCCTCTAATGGGGATGGTTATAGATGATGGTGTAGGGATAGTAGAGTAGTGATCATACCTCCAAGATAACTAAGGCAAGGTACTCGTAGTGAGGGTCAACTATAAGGTGGTCTATGAACCACACATACCATGTCAGTTATACATGAAATTCAGGTGTCTTTAAAGTATCATACTGAATTTTCACACCAAAGAATATTTTGAAAACCACCCTTTGATATTATAGAAAATATGGTTCATGTTTTAACTAGATGATGATAGTGGGAGTCATAAGATGTCACCAACTGATGTTCTGTACAAGATATTTCTTGTGTACACATAGATATAGGAGAGCGAATACCCTAGTGATTCACTAAAGGAAAATTTTATTCATGTGTATTTGGAGGAGGTGGTCTCACAGCTGTGAGGCAAGGGGAATTCTACTGTGAGTGGAGCATGTCAAGGGGGAAGAGCTGGACCAACAAGGAGTGTAACAGCTACAACTCCAGTAGTTCCTTGCCCAGTATAGGGTGTGGATCCTGAGGTAGGAGTGATAAAAGGCCTATGAATACTTGGAAAGAATCCTATTGGGGTAGTGAAACTTTCCTAGACTCCCCATGGTGAGAATAATCCATTGCTAATGAGGCAAATTTCCAGGTTTCATTTGTTTTGACCAGATGATAACCCTTTGGAATACTATCTATCCTCTTTTTAACCTATATAGGTATTTTCAATCATATAAAAGGAGGAAATTCATGATGAACCCTCAATGGAGGGTGATAAATCCCCAAACCTTGAAGATGAAATCAAAATACCTTCTTTAGATGTTGTTGTCATAGGTATCCTACCACCTATTGTGAGGCAGAGCATATGACTGAGGTGATGACTAAACAACCTCGTGTGTTTCTTGGAAATTTTTAATCCTATACCTTCCCTATTTGGTTCAAGGATTGGAATTTTTATTCTTATGTTGAATTTCTTATTCATTTTTAAATAGTTATAATGTATCCGGTTATATAGAATCTTCTGGAAGTTGAGTCATCAGTCACTATGGGGATGCAATCATTGGTCGGGCTTCCAGTGAACTCTAAAATTCTGTCTAGTCTTTATGTTTCCTATAAGTATTCTACTATAGTCCACTCTCCTTGTCAATTAGGAATATACAAACCCTGAATCTGAATAATAGTGCTTCTTACGTTGGTGGTTCCTCTTCAGATTGTTATGATAGAAGCCACACCCTCAGGGTTAGTTAAGAAGGTCATAAAAGAAGAATATATCACTTTTGTAGATATTCTTGAGGAAGATACTAAGGACACTATTATGAATGATCATTCACCTAATGAAAAAAATCATAAAGAAATTTCTAGTAGAATTACCAAGGATTAGGATGACCTCCCTATGGATGTGTAGCCCATCCCATTTGTGAGGATTCTTAAGGATGACCCTTCTACTAATGTGCTGGTAGACTTCCCCAAGTATGATCCTATACCCCATGATTATTTTAAAGAATTCATCTCGATTGTGGTTTAAGAGAACTATATTTTTTTACATAGGGTGTTTAGGTGTGTAGAGACCCTAAGCTTGACGTACATGGACATTACATTACTTTTGCGGAATGCTTAGTACATAACAAAAACACACACACAAGGACCGTAATAGTTTTGTGTCTTTGGAAACTCAGAATATAATCTTCTAATCGTGGTGAAAGATCTTCAACATCTCCCATAAAGACCTTCCCTTTTTTTTTCTTACCTAAAACCTTTATTTATATCTTGGGGAAAAGAAAACATAAAAAGGGGTGAGATCAAATGCCCAGTAAGGGTAAACATAGAGAACATAAAACAATCCATAAACATTTGAACGCAAAAACTTGAACATAAAACCAAAACATCAAAATCTTGAGGAAAGACATGAAACTTGGAAGTACATAAGGCATATATCATAATGGAACATCAACAATGATAAAATATAATTGGAATAAAATATGTAATTGTGGCAACCATTCAGCACATGTTATGATTTCCATAGTAGCCAAGACATTGCTGCCAAGACCATCTTAGTGGACAAAGTCCCTTTATGAATCGAGTTCACTCCTCGTTTCAGTCCTGTAACACTGAACCAGATTAACATACCATTCTAGCCATGTCTATCTCATGAGATATAAAATCATTACCCAATGCATTGGATGGAGATATAGGTCCCACCCATCTCTTATTGAAATCATTCTTACTTGTTCCACAAAATAAACTTAAAACATTCATCATAACCCAAATAATAAAATGGGTTTCATAAACATCATCCCATCATCACATAATCCACATAAAAGAAATGGATATTTCATTATAAGAAAAGTGAAACCATGTAATTCATAGGAACATTATACTTGAAACATACACATATGAAATAATGTCATCTTATATGAAGAATGGTTTTGATAAAACATTTGAAATGAATTCTTGAGGAAAATATCCTTTCTTCTTCAAAATCATTTTCTTTTCACAAAATGCCATGGAATTTTAAATGAAAAGTATTTTGTTGAAAACAGTAATAAAATATTTTGGAGGAAGCTTCATGAAAATAAGTCTTTATAAAACCGTAAAAATCCGTTCGTGCCGTATAAGTTAAAAAAACATTCTTCTCGTACTTTTGCCGGAAAAGTCAAAACGTACCTCATAAAAGAAAGGTTCCATACATACCATGTAGAAAAAGTAAAAAATGGGTAAAAGGATATTAAACATACACGAAGCCATTTTTAGGAAACATGGAAATGGATGTGAACAATAACCCCAGTAAATACTTACGAATAAACAATCTCAGATAAGAACGAGATTTGCAAAATTATCCCTTACCTTATGCCCGATATGCTTCGTATGTATCCGAACCTCCTGTATAATGATTTAAATAATGCCATTGACTTATTATAGAATCATATTAATTGTTATGATATCATATATGGTTCACTTATGACTTTATATTACCCGTTCTTTTGTAAATTCCATGTTAAAGAGCGTTTTGGGTAAAATCGTTTCATTTATCGTATGTGTTTGGACTCGTCATTCTTGATATTATTACTTATATCCTGATTTACATAATTACATAATGTAAAACATGATTTATATATATATTCATAATATACATATATATTATAGATCGATAAAAGGAATGAAATACACCGTTCATGGAGACGGTAGGCCGTACGTACGCATGAACGCTGTTTTCGTTTCCTTATTGAATTGAATGGAATTGAGTATATGACATACATACATATATACATAAATCCAGTAGCATTATTATTTCATATATTTAATTATTATTCATTATATATACTTTATAATCATTCTTGAATGGTTAATCATGGAAAATGAATCTCATCGCGTTCATGGAGACGGTAGTCCGTGCGAACGCACGAGCGATGATATCATTCCCATGATCATGGAATTGTATTGGAGTGTATGTATACTATTTCAGAATAAATATCACTTTAAAATAATCATATATAGTTATTTATTTAGACCATTATACCGATCCATGTAAGGTGGTGGTGGAAAAACTGATTACACCATGGCGTGGAGACGGTATTCCGTACGTACGCACACGTGGTGATTTTCATTTTCTGTAGGATGGATAGATGGTGAAATAGGGTTGTTTCATAATTATAATAACATATAAGTGTATGAGTGATAGTCATTTTATTACTTCATAATGAAAAAACTAAAGAAGAAGAAGTGGAAGAAGAAATAAAGTTGAAAGAATCGGTAACGAACATTACCTTTTCTTTGAAGCGCCTTTTTGAAACCTCCTCTTAGGGCACTAAGATTGGTCTTTGAAGAAGACCAGAACCTCTAGGATGTTTCTAGGGAAGTGGAGAAGATAAATTTTCAGGGTTTGGCCAAGCATGAAGGCTCAACGTGGTGTGAGGAAGAGAGGGAGGAGGTGCCCTTTTATAAGGGAGGAGAGGGGCACCTTTGGAATAACTAAAAATATTATTTTATTATAAAGTCATATTCGGGTTTTAATAGCTCCAAATTAAGTTATTTTTAAGCTAAGGTGAGGATGGGTTGAAATAATCTAATACAATAGAATTTAGACAAGTTTAGGTTTCTATTTTAACCTTATCATTTAAATTTTACTTTAAGTTAAATAATTTTACTTTTACCGTGTCTTCTTGTTTTCATACACTATAAGGTTAATAAACTTACTATAACAAGCCAAAAGAACCCCAAGTTGTTTATTATTAATATATATAACCTTATCTAAGTCATTTGGCCGAACCTTAGATTTTTAGGAATAAAATAACAATTAATAATATAATATTTGTTTTAAAAAACTATTTTATGTCCATTTTGACACTATTTGGTAATTGATTTTTGTGAAACTCCTAACAGAATAATTAGTTCTAAAAAAGTTAACTAAATCAATAATAACATGTCATATTAACATATAATATTATTGTAATTCATAAAAAGTCTCAAATTACATTTATTTTTGTATTTATAACATCAATTATGTCAATATTTCATTAATAAGATAATTACTGCATCATCATTGTGTCATAAATAAATTAAATTATATAATGTCTAAAAATTACAAATAAAATATAATTATGTAGGAAATATTTTTATCTTTCTAATGAATATTTATAGTCGAATTTATCTTATGTATAACCCTATATTAAAAATGATTTATTTATTAAACATTGATTTTAACTATTTTAACCCTTCTTTAAATAAATTAATATTAAATGTCCTAATCTAATCCAAGTGGGCCTAAATGGTCATATTTTATTCCTAAGGTTTTTTTGGTCGAATTACACTTATCCAATATAATTAGGACATGTGTTAGGGTAATAATAATATCATTTTTACCCTTAATTACACTATTTACTTTTAACCGTGGTAAAAAAAGAAAAAAGTTACTATTCACCAAAAATTATTTTCATCTGATTGAACCACATTTTACTCATTGAAATCAACCGTGTCTCTCGGATTTTTGAAATTCCATTCACAAAAGTGGTAAAATTAAGTTTTATGTAAATTTTCAAATTCTCCTAGGAGGTGGGTAAAAGACGGTGAAAAGTTCAATAAAATTTTTATATATATCTAAAATTATTATAAAATGACTCCAATTAATTTCATTGAACTTATATATGTATTATGTATCTATTTTTACCTAAAATAAATTTAAACAAAATAAATAATTATTTAAATAAAAAGTCGGTTTTTAAATAGTAACCCAGTGTTTTCACTATTCATCAAAAATTGAAAGTTTTCAGAAAAATACCAAAAATTTACCCTAGGCTAATTTCGATATTACGAATCCAAAAATAAAGTCCATTTTGAAAGATAAAATTTATAAAATTTCAAAAAGTGGGTATTACTATTCATAACGGCTATTTTATACAATATATCGTTGTTTAGCGAAACTCGGTATTGCGTACAACACACGCTATCGTGGAAGGTCGCGATTGCGTGTAATGAATGCCAAGTTAGGGATGTGTGTTGTCCAAGCTCCTTTTGGTGTAGCATAAAACACAATACATTAATGAAATTAAAAAGAATATTTTTTATAAAATCTCAGGGTGTTACATTATACCCCCCTTAAAATGAATTTCACCCTCGAAATTCGTCAGGGTTATAAATAGTTTACTAATCAAAAGTTTCTTTAATAGAAACCCACATCATAAAAAGGAATACAAAAACTTGGCTTTAAAAAATAAATTATGAAACGTAACGGTTACCCAAATTAACTAATCACTGGGTTTCCACATAGGAGAACATAGGTGAAAATATGGATATAGAAGAGAAATATAACCATCATGTTCTGATGGAGAGTGGTAGAGAACATGGCTATGAAAAATACATTAATCACAAAGCCATAAATTTGTGATGATTTAAGGTACCATCTGATTCATCGGATATAAGGTCACTAGGACAACATTTTTGGTTTTCAAGATGATTTCCCTAAAGTTGAAAAAATTGGAATTAGAAGAAATACTTTCTTGATTTTGGTATAGTCTCATCGTTGGTCGTTCCATGGACAATTTCTACTTTATCTCTTAAATAAATAAAGTTGAATTTGTTTTTAGTGAAGTGTTAACAGATCATGTGATAGAATGATGGGTCATTCCATCTGTTTCAAACAAAAGGTTAGCAAAAGTTATCAAATATACATAAGTCTATCTATGGTGAGGTTAATCGTATACGATTCCAAAAATGAACTTATACTTCATATATCATACCGCATAATAAAATAAAACTAGTTTCTATTAACCAGGGAATTCCTATAGGCCAGTGGTAGGTGATAAAGGCCAGTCGCACTTCGATTGTGGGTTCGATTCCCATAGCCTTGTCCGACGCGATGGGCTGTCGCCCGTCCTGGAGGTTGTCCTTTTTCTAAAACTATATTACTATAACATCCCATCAATAATATCAAAAAAAGTTATATACTTAAACAATACTAACTTATGTCCATCATAATCCATTCCAATCTTTAGGCTTATCTAAAATACTTCGGTCCAAGCTCATAGTATAAAGAAAATGATTACTTGAAATGTCACATAACAATCACGTGAATTCCATCATTTATCCCCCATATATCATAAGATATATCTTGTTGGTCAAATTACAAATATGTGAATACCTTAATCATGTATTCTCTTGAAGAATGAATACCCATTTAACCTTAGTGAAAACATGATTGCAGTTAAAAGTTAACACTTTCCACATTCCAAAATCCTCAAAATTCTTTATACTCAAACCATGATATCACTTAGTCCTTATTTCAATTATGAGCTCATGAATACAATCAAATATCTCATTATCTTCTTATACCTTCATTATGCACATATCATCTGCTTACCAAAAATATCTCAATCACTTTCCATGGTTACCGGTACCATAAAATTATTGAAAACCACAATAGACCAATACATAAATATTCCAATATTCCACGATACTATATACAACATTATTTTGGAATCCCATTACATAAACACTTAATCATTCCACCACATCGTTGTCATATTCAACATCATCAATAGTGATCGCATGTGACTTCCCTTTGTCCTTTGACTTAAGTGGTTGCTCATGTCGATCATCATTAACCCTTGCATTAGGGCATTGATTAGCATAATTCCCCATTTCATTACACTTGAAGCATTGAAGTGTTGCTGGTGCGTTCTCTGCAGTCTTTTCTTTATTCACACCATTAGCATCCCTTTTTCCATTACTTCGTCACTCATCTGCTCGATGACCTTCTTTTCCACACTTAAAACATTTTCTAGTCCCTTTAAGACAATCCCCACCACGCTTCTTTCCACACTTTGAGCATGAGGAAACATTCATCTTCTTTTCACCATTATTCTATGATTTATCCTTGAACTCCATCTTTCGTTTCTTGTCAAAACTGTGAAATGAATATGTAACACCAACTTCTATTTCTACCTTAATAGCACATCGCATAATTTCTTCATAGCTACTGAAGTCTCTTATAGCCAATTCCCTTCAAAGATTTGGTTTTAAGACACTGAAGAATCTATCAAATTTACTTTCAGGTTGGATGATAAAGCCAGATGCATACCTTGCAAGGCTTGTAAAATTCGCTTCGTATATACCAACAGATTCATCATCCTTTTGCTTTAGTTCAAGAAAATCCTTCTCCATCTTTGTTTGAAGAATACTAGGGAAGTTCTTATTGAAAAATAAGTTCTTGAACTCGTCCCATTCCATGGACTCAATTTCATCTCTTGGCCTCGTATTCTTGATAATATTCCACCATTGATCAGCTTCACCTTCCAAATGATATACTGCTAAGATGAATTTATCATGTTCAGAACATTGAAGAACTGAAAATATCTTTTCAGTGGTACTGATCTATTTTTCAGCAACAAGTTGATCAGAAGACCCACTGAAAGAAGGTGGATGTTGCCTCATAAAGGACTCAATAGAATATTATTCCCTTCTCTGCTCATTTGAAAGTCTAGAATGATTCATAGCTTGTGTAAGTATAACAATAATATTTTTCACTCCATCTCCCATAACATTTGTTTGTTCAGGAGGACAGTCATTGCATTGTCTATTACATTGATCAACATGGTTCCTTCGGGTTCCATCCATTGTCTAAAACCCAAAAAAAAATAGTGTGAGAGGAAAAAATCACGCTAGGGAAAAATACATAATAAAGGGGGAGTAACTTCAATATCTAACATCTTAGGTTACCATAATTCTAGTACTATAACCTATACTTATACTTAACCTTAGGGACATCCCTAGATATACCTTAGAAATATCTCTAGGGATTTCACTAAAGTTCTTGCATCCTAGTTTCCAAAGGTTGACTAAACCTCCCTATGATACGAACTATAGAGACCCTAAGCTTGACGTACATGGAAATTACATTACTTTTGCAGAATACTTAGTACATAACAAAAACACACACATAAGGACCATAATAGTTTAGTGTCTTTGGAAACTCGGAATATAATCTTCTAATCGTGGTGAAAGATCTTCAACATCTCCCATAAAGATCTTCCTTTTTTTTCTTACCTAAAACCTTTCTTTATATCTTGGGGAAAAGAAAACATAAAAAGGGGTGAGCTCAAATGCCCAGTAAGGGTAAACATAGATAACATAAAACAATCCATAAACATTTTAATGCAAAAACTTGAACATAGAACCTAAACATCAAAATCTTGAGCAAAGACATGAAACTTGGAAGTACGTAAGGCATATATCATAATGTAACATCAACCATGATAAAATATAATGGGAATAAAACATGTAATTGTGGAAACCATTCAGCAAATGTTATGATTTCCATAGTATCCAAGTTATTGCTTCCAAGACCATCTTAGTGGACAAAGTCCCTTTCTGAATTGAGTTCACTCCTCGTTTCAGTCCTGTAACACTGAATCAGATTAACTTACCGTTCCATCCATGTCTATCTCATGAGATATAAAATCATTACCCAATTCATTGGAGGGAGATATAGGTCCCACCAATCTCATATTGAAATCATTCTTACTTGTGCCACAAAATAAACATAAAACATTCATCATAACCCAAAGAATAAAATGGTTTTCATAAACATCATCCCATCATCACATAATCAACATAAAACAAATGGATATTTCATCATAATAAAAGTGAAACCATGTAATTAATTGGGACATTATACTTGAAACATACACATATGAAATAATTTCATCTTATATGGAGAATGGTTTTGATAAAACATTTGAAATCAATTCTTGAGAAAAATATCCTTTCTTCTTCAAAATCATTTTCTTTTCAAAAAATTCCATAGAATTTTAAATGAAAAGTATTTTTTTGAAAATATTAAAAAATATTTTGGAGGAAGCTTCCTAAAAATAAGTCTTTATAAAATTGTAAAAATTCGTTCGTGCCGTAGAAGTTAAAAAAACATTCTTCTCGTACTTTTGCCGGAAAAGTCAAAAAGTACATCGTAAAAGAAAGATTCCATAAATACCATGTATTAAAAGTCAAAAATGGGTAAAAAGGACATTAAAAATATGTGAAACCATTTTTAGGAAACATGGACATAGATGAGAACAATAACCCCATTAAATACTTACGAATAAAAATCTCGGATAAGAACGAAATTTGCAAAATTATCCCTTACCTTATGTCCAATATGCTTCGTATGTATCCGAAACTCCTGTATAATGATTTAAATAATGTCATTGACTTATTAAAGAATCATATTCATTGTTATAATATCATATATGGTTCACTTATGACTTTATATTACCCGTTCTTTTGTAAATTCCATGTTAAAGTGCGTTTTGGGTAAAATCATTTCATTTATCGTATGTGTTTCGACTCGCCGTTCTTGATATTATTACTTATATCCTGATTTACATAATTTCATAATGTAAAACATGATTTATACATATATTCATCATATACATATATATTATAGATCGATAAAAGGAATGAAATACGCTGTTCATGGAGACGGTAGGCCGTACGTACACATGAACACTATTTTCGTTTCCTTATTGAATTGAATGGAATTGAGTATATGAAATACATACATATATAAATAAATCTAGTAGAATTATTATTTCATATATTTCATTATTATTCATTATATATACTTTATAATCATTCTGGAATGGTTAATCATGGAAAATGAATCTCATCACGTTCGTGGAGACGGTAGTCCGTACGTACGCACGAGCGATGATATCATTCCCATGATTATGGAATTTTATTGGAGTGTATGTATACTATTTCAGAATCAATATTACTTTACAATAATCATATATAGTTATTTATTTACACCATTATACCCATCCATGTAAGGTGGTGGTGGAAAAACTGATTACACCACGGCGTGGAGACGGTATTCCGTACGTACGCACGTGTGGTGATTTTCATTTTCCGTAGGATGGATAGATGGTGAAATAGGTCTGTTTCATAATTATAATAACATATCAGTATATGATTGATGCTTATTTTGTTACTTCATAATGAAAAAACTAAATAAGAAGAAGTGGAAGAAGAAATAAAGTTGAATGAATCGGTAACGGACATTACCTCTTCTTTGAAGCGCCTTTTTGAAACCTTTTCTTAGGGAACTAAGATTGGTCTTTGAAGAAGACCAGAACCTCTAGGATGTTTCTATGGAAGTGGATAAGAGAAATTGGCAGGGGTTGGCCGAGATTGAAGGCTCAAAGTGGTGTGAGGAAGAGAGGGAGGAGGTGCCCTTTTATAAGGGAGGAGAGGGGCACCTTTGGAATAACTAAAAATATTATTTTATTATAAATTAATATTCGGTTTTTAATAGCTCCAAATTGAGTTATTTAGAAGTTAATGTGGGGAGGGGTCGAAATCTTGTCATCCAATATAATTTATACAAGTTTAGGTTTCTATTTTAACATTATCATTTAGATTTAACTTTAAGTTAAATAATTTTACTTTTACCGTGTCTTCTTGTTTTCTTACACTATAAGGTTAATAAACTCACTATAACAAGACAAACGAACCCCAAGTTGTTTATTATTAATATATATAACCTTATATAAGTCATTTTTCCGAGCCTTAGATGTTTAGGAATAAAATAACAATTAATAAAATAATATTTGTTTTAAAAAACTATTTTATGTCAATTTTGACAATATTTGGTAATTGATTTTTGTGAAACTCCTAACAGAATGATTAGTTCGAAAAAAGTTAACTAAATCAATACTAACATGTAATATTAACATATAAAATTATTTTAATTCATAAAAAGTCTCAAATTACATTTATTTTGGTATTTATAACATCAATTGTGTCAATATTTCATTAATAAGATAATTAATGCATCATCATTGTGTCATAAATAAATTAAATTATTTAATGTCTAAAAATTAAAAATAAAATATAATTATGTAGGAAATCTTTTTATATTTCTAATTAATATTTATAGTCTAATTTATCTTATGTATAACCCTATATTAAAAATGATTTAGTTATTAAACATTGATTTTAACTATTTTAACCCTTCTTTAAATAAATTAATATCAAATGTCCTAATCTAATCCAAGTGGGCCTAAATGGTCATATTTTATTCCTAAGGTTGTTTCTGGTCTAATTACACTTATCCAATAGAATTAGGACATGTGTTAGGGTAATAATAATATCATTTTTACCCTTAATTGCCCTATTTACTTTTAATCGTGGTAAAAAAAAGTAAAAAGTTACTATTCACCAAAAATTAATTTCATCTCATTGAACCACATTTTACTTACTGACATCAACCGTGTCTCTTGGATTTTTGAAATTCCATTCACAAAAGTGGTAAAATTAAATTTTATGTAAATTTGCAAATTCTCCTTGGAGGTGGGTAAAAGACGGTGAAAAGTTAAATAAAATTTTTATATATCTGAAATTATTATAAAATGACTCCAATGAATTGAATTTAACTTATATAGGTATTATGTATCAATTTTGAACTAAAATAAATTTAAATAAAATAAATAATTATTTAAATAAAAAGTCAGTTTTTAAATAGTAACCCAGTGTTTTCACTATTCATCAAAAATTGAAAGTTTTCAGAAAAATACCAAAAATTCACCCTAGGATAATTTCAATATTCTGAATCCAAAAATAAAGTCCATTTTGAAAGATAAAATTTATAAAATTTCAAAAATTGGGTATTACTATTCATAATGGCTAGTTTATACAATATATCGTTGTTTAACAAAACTCAGTATTGCGTACAACACACGCTATCGTGGAAGGTCGCGATTGCGTGTAATGAAAACCAAGTCAGGGATGCGTGTTGTGCAAGCTCCTTTTAGTGTAGTGTAAAACAAAATACATTAATGAAATTAAAAAGATTATTTTTCATAAAATCTCAGGGTGTTACAAGGTGTGTGTATAACTTCATCACCCATATATAATGGGTTAATTTGACAAGATATAGGGGGTCCCTCTTTCATTTTCTTGTGAGTCTAGGGACTGGAAGTGTGGATCCTTGTAGCCTTCATGCTTTGGATCGAGATTTCTTTATCGAGTGGGTGAAGGTAGAGTGATAGGAGCTCAATTAGACCTATTATGGGAAGACGTATGAGATAATAAATGTGATATAGGTGGATGAACAAGATCTCACTCAGTCGAAGGTGTATACATAGAAGCATAAGGCCATCAACGCTGCCTAGGGAGAGACAATCAATCATTTGATGGTGCAACTTTCGATAGTCGAGGATATAATAGGGAAAGTAGCATGATTGGTAGTGGAGTGTTGGGATGAACATGTAAATGTGAGAATATGATATAATGATGTCCAATCTACGGCTGAGGAGGAAGAGACAGAGCTGGATGACTTTCAGTAGGCCCTCGAGTCCCCCCGAAAGTGGTTGCATGGGTAGGAGCTATCTGCCACCCAGGTTGAGATGTAGGGGGGATTCATTTTCATATATTATAATAAAGGATAGGATCTATCCTATATAATATCCTCCTCTATAAAGGCAGTAATAGTTCTTTTTTCAATTCCATGTGAGCTTATTATACTACATCTCAATCACATTAACAATAATACTAATTATAAACCTCTAAGCCCACTATAGTCATGCCTAGTGTGAGAAATAACATATAAAAATATGATTGATTTCTTAAATGGATTTATTGAAAGGGATTGAACAGTTGGGGTTAGAATGTTCCATTAACCATTTGGATTTTTTTGACTATTAAAGCCTTAGTTGGAGATTGGGACCATATACAACTGAATTTCTTTCCCAATGTGCATAGGTGCACAAGTGGGGTAATGTCGGGGGCGTTGGATTCTACCTAAAACAATAGGGAAGGTGGAGGAATTTAATTGAGATGTACAATATTTAGAACATAGTGAGGAGTGATATGATGATAGGGGTTGAATTTTGACCATGTTTAAAATGTAGGTTCCACTATCATATTTCCAAGGGTACATACAAAAAAATGAGGGTCAATCGCTGACCATGTTCAAAAGACCAGACCTACCATATTTTATTCAAAAGTCTTTCAAGGATTTCACCTAATATGAGAGGAGATTCATTTTGGTTTGACACCATAACCATTAGTGGGACTCCTTCAGATGTAGAAGATGGTGGGGATCCAAATCAAGTAAGGCATGAAGTGTGGGTGTGAACTTAAGTGAATGTTTGGATGGAGTTCACTACTCTTGGGATTCCATGGATCTGAGCACATTGATTGGGTTTATCAACTGGATTAAGATCCAAAAATACCTTTTAATGGAAGAATCATCTTGGTTTATAAGTGAAATTCAAGAATTGTGTGCTAGATTGTAGGTTACCAGCATTGAAGGGGGAAAATGTCCTCTCAGGTGAGGGCCTAATTTTTTTTTTCAGTTTTACATTGTGCATTGTGGATGAAAGTCATGACATTTAAATTATTGTGGAAAGAGTGTTAAACATGCAGTTTGATGTTGTATAGTGAATAAAATGAATAATAGGGATTAATATCATGTGACCATAATGTGTGTGGCATATTTTAGTATGTTTTGATTATGTTATGTGAACTGATGTGAAAGAAATTTACCCCATTGAGGTAGTGGGATGCCCAAAAAGGGAACACATGGGGTGATATTCCATAGAGGATTTCATAAATTTGGGGAATTTAAGATATATTCCAAGATTTTTCTTTAAATAGAGGGTCTATTTAGTGTAGCCATGATTTTTCTGGGGCTCAGTGATGAGTCCCACCAACTTTGTACCCCTTCTATTCGCATCTTTAGTATTTACCAAGTCATAGGGGAGAATTTTCAGGTGATTCTAGTTGGAATGTATAGGTATAAATTTAGGGGTATATGTATGGATGAATTAAAATATATTAAATTCAGTATGATTGGAACAAGGCTACTAGTTTATGTTCATAGATATTGGACCATTTGGAAAATCTTGTGTAACAGAAGAGGCATTATAAACCCAATGTGAAGAGGGATCCAAGAATAACCAATACCACACAATTTTTGACATAATTTGTGGTTATAATCTTTATAAAACCTCTATCTTAGCATCATACTTCCCTGGTATACCTAAAAAAATCCAGATATGATGTGGGAGAAGGGGTTTCAAATAAGGCATGGTTGAGGAGAGTATTTGTACCTGGGATCGAGATAAGCGAATCAAGAATCTCTATATATCCCATTAAATTTGGAATCAATCCATGCATAGTTTTAGAACACAGTGTGGTAGGATACCAATGATGAATGGGGTAAATTCCTCTCAAGTGTGAATATAGAAAAAGTGAGAGGAATTAGTTTGTTGAGGCACCATAGTCAAGGAAAACTAGATTCATATTGGGGGCTATAGGGGGGCCAATTGTACATAGTTTAATGATATAATTCTCATACCAAGTATTCTTCCTATTTAAGCCCATAGAGTTTAAAATAAGAGAAAAATATGTTCTAGGGTTGTTCATGTAACACAAAATTGAGAAAACCAGATATAAAGAGAGGTCCAAGGAGGCCTTCTCCACATGAAACATCCATAAGTAAAGTTTAACACATTTTAAGGTCATGATTCACCAACCATATAGAGTCTAGAGATATGTATGGGTTGTCAAAAGATGGTCTTATTAACCAATTACTGAAAAAACTATCATAAATTGAGGGTTGAGGGAATAACACTAGTAAACATGATCTCACTTGATGGGGATATTTGTCGCTGGTCTATACATAGCGGGTCAAGGTGTTACTATGTATCTAATGGAATCAGGAATCATTCCATATTTTTTATGGTATCTGGCATGTTATGATGATAATGCTGTAATTGGGGGGTTATCATCTTAAGTGAGGATCATAAGTCGACTCTGTTATTTAAAATGGAATTTGGGAGGAAACTATAAATGAATTTTAAGGTCATACAACAAGGATAAAAAGGAGTTACTATTAGTTTAACATCATAGATCTTAGACCATGGGTTTTCCAATATTTTAAGGTCATGATTGTTAGACCACATGGGGTGTTTGTGTATCGAATATTTTATGTGGAACAAAATATTAGTAGCTCAATTTGAGAAGAGGGAGAAGGAGGCTCAGTTACATGAGAATATTTCAGAAAAAATTCTCATAGTTTAAGCTCCTAATTCTTGGAGTATAGGTTTGTGTTTTGGTAGGATACGTGTGGTGTTAGAGAATTGAAAACTAACGTGAATAGAAAGACATGAAGGACATTCATGATGTAAACACCACCAAAATGAGTTGAACATATTTTAGGGTTATGATTCTTTGATTTAGGATCCTAGTTTAAGGTCCTGAAGTTTGAACCATATGGGCGGTGAAATTATATTTGGGAATGCCTATGTGTCTCAACTGTTCTTGGGAAAAGTTCCACCATGAATCCTAAGACCATGTGAGTTGTGCTCATTGTGAGAAATAAGGAACGATGGGGAGTTCCCTTTATCACAAGGGAAAACACAAGAAGGGGAAAAAGAAACCAACTTGGTAAGGATTCAATGACAATGAATTTCTCAGTCATCATGCCTAGAGACATGAGGGTGATAATACCAAGTGTTTTGAAATTCCACTAGAATAAAGGGAGGTAGACATAGGGGTAAATCATGAATTCCCAAATATGGACCATCAAAGGAGGTGGGTGATGGGTTGGAAATGACTATTGAACATTCTTTAAACATAGGTTCCACAACCACACTAATCATGTATGGGGTGAAAAAATGTAGGATCGATTGTTTATGCTGCTCAAAACATGGGAATCGTCATCTATCGCTAGGGATCCTTAGAGTCGTGTGCCTATGATGGGAGGTGAGATATTTTTTCCTAGTACCATTGATATTGGGGGGGGGATATTCTGATTGGGGAGGTGATTATTGTCCAAAATGGGGAAGTAATGAAGCGTGAAAGTGTAAATTTTGGAATTCTTAGGTGTAAGTTAAACACTATGGGAGATATTATGACATATACCTAAACATGTTGTATAGGTGTGTCAGTAAGTAAGGATTGATCATGTTTATAAGGGGGAGGACCTAGAATAGGTTGGTGGTTGGGATTGACCAAGTATGTGAGGGTTGGGCATCAATACATATCCCATCAGAAGTAAAAATCAACACACATGTTGTTATTGACTATGGTACAGTAGATGATCTGCACCAGAAGGGGGGGACTCTCTAACGCGAGGCTCAAACAATCTTGTAGTTTTAAATTCATATTATAGGTATATGGACCATATAATTTAATATATTGTGGAAATGAAATTGAACATAAATTTTAATGTCATATGATGATTACATGTGGTTTTTGCAGTTTAAGGTTGTTTATATTTGACTACAATGCCATACAATTCAATGTCATATGGTGAGGACATGATGGTATGATCAGGTATAAAATGTAGAAGCTTCCCATGTGATGGGGGTATCATCTCACACTTACCACATGATTTTTCTCATCTCATCACATTAGGTATCCTATGATCATTACAAAGGGTATACCATAGTTTATAATCATGTAGCAAGGATTATGTTATATAATTTTATGTCATGTTACCAGGGCGTTAGACTTTTTAGTTTAATATCATAAAACATAGACTTATAGATCATCTCATATTTTTCACATAAGGCATCCCATGATAATAACACTAGGTAAGACTATAGTTTAACATCATGTATAAAGGACATTATCATATATTTTAACACTATATGACTAGGACTTTGGGGTTTGTAGATTAAAGGTATATATTTTGGAATTGTGGAGTTCACATGAAAAACTGCTTAGGGAACCTAGAATTGGTGGGGGGAGGTGTTGAACACCATATCCTTGGTTATTAATGAGTACATAAAATTAGATTAGACCTCATGAATGATGTAAGGTCCTTCCCATTTGGGTTCTGGTTTCAGAAACTTCTTTACATGTATCATCGATGTCCTGAGATCCAGTACCATATCAACTTGAAGGAAGTAGTGGAGAAAAAAAATTTATTGAATGCTCACACCACCAGATTATGATGTGTTTCCATGTTATTAAATACACAGAGCATTTTTTCTTCAAGGTCTTCCAACTAATTTAGATGAAATTATTTTATCTATTCTGGCATATACAAATCATAATTATCTACCCAAAGTGACAAAAACTAAACCTACATTGGTAGAACTTATTATGTCCCATAAAACAAGAATTATATGGTTGTTTGGGTATAATTTTGAGTTTTAATATAATATGACCAAAGGAAGTTAAAGACATCATCAGGAAAACTCTTCTTGTTATGACCTACCATCTTCGCAAAGATGTTAAAGAGGGTTCTTCAGAATGCATCAATATGCACTTTCACTTGCCCATGATAGTGGGAGGTATGGTTAGACGATATTTTTTTCTTGGAATACAATGTTTTCATCTTGGTATCTCTAAAGTTGTTATTATTGTATGTGATAATGTTGTGAGGAATCCTAAATCGATTGATGATATAGGATTTCAAAAACTAGATCACAGATTGAGTGAATTTACAAACTCGATTATGGAATGATTTATGAAATCTTTGAGGGGAATAGATTCCACCCAATTAAAGAAGAAGTTTATAGAAGTTAGAATAAAACCTAATTGTTCAGATTTCTATATTGGTCAGGGGCACACAATGTTAAGTCCCTATATAGAAAAGGTTTTGGAGTACTTGAAAGAATAGAGAAGCTCTGGTGGATGATACACAAAGTTGGCATGTAGCTGGAATGCATGAAACCTCTTAGTGAATTTAATATAGTCTCGAACCATGGTGATCCAAAAGTAACCCATACTTTTTATGCTGTGAGAGAGCTTCAATCCTACTTGATGGGACCCACATGACCCCACATGGACCACTTTCATGACTTGAGGGATCTAATTTCATTGGATGCAACATAGGAGGATTCCATCAAACCCATGCCCAAAGAGGATTTCTCAAGGTTGGGGCCATCTTAGAGGGTAAAATTTATTTAATAGTGATGTATTTACTCATTCCAGGCTTGGTATAGTGGGAGGTATCTATATTGAAGATACTCAACAAAGGGAGCCCATCCAAATAGGCACTTCTTCGACTTTCAATGCATTTGACGGTCCTACTAGAAAAGTAACAGTGATCTGATAATTTACTTTTCATTCTTAATCATCAAAGATGATAGTGGAAATGAATCTTCAATACAACACATTAATGAAAATGACAAATTATCCAGGCTCTACAAGAGGCACATTCCGGATTTCCAAGGCATCTGCTTGATCATTTTGTGATCGGGGCCAATGCGTCACCTTCGAATGGGAAGGGAACTGGGTCATCAACTCAAGAGTCCACTTAAATAGTGGGAGGAGTTTATATTTACAGAATACATAGTAACTATTAATATGATTCATGAATAGTTCATAGTCTCCCTTCACAAGAAAATAGGGGACATCAATCTTGATCTCAAACTCGAGGCCGGTGATAAGAGCTTGGTACTTGACCTAATTGTTGGTTGATATTTTTGATAACCTGAATGAGTATGGAAAATGACCTATGTGGGAGTGATAAAGAAAATATTGAATGAAACCCTATCAAGTTTGGGGTTGCTGAGCCTTATTTTGTTCTGGATATGGGAGGCACCATTGAAATTAATTTTCGAACACAACATAGTTTTATCCACAAAGGGGAGAGCCTCATCTGGGATGTCAATATCCAAGGGTATCTCTTTAGTGGTTAGATCCATGGACAATAAATCTTCCATTTTTTATCCATTGATAGCTTTATGGGGGAAAAAGGTGATTTCAAAATGAAATATAATTACTAACCAACATTCCAATCGGTATATCAACATGGGGTGGTATAGAATATAATTTAGAATATTTATGTGGGATACCGACTATATATCATGGGGTTGTAAGTAACTCCATAAATTTTAAACTAAAAATAACAATTCAAGGAAAATCATCTCAATGGGATTATATCTAGTCTCCATGTTAAGGAGAAATCAATTGATTTAATAAAAGTTGTTTTCCCTACTCTCATTATTATTTTGAGATAGAAGGGTTCCAAGGGACCATTCTAGGGTGGTCAAATAATAGACCAGGTACTTCCCTAGGATGGGTGGAATCATAACCATAGGATGTAGTAGATACTACTTAATGTCCTAAAATGAACTCTAGTAGTAATATTCCCACTGATGGATGATTCCTTTCTTCTTAATCCTTGACAGGGTTTTGAACTTTCCGACCAAATTCCGAATGAATCATTAGATATAGGCCATGTGGAATTAGAGGGCTCAAAACTTGTAGAGGTTGCATGGAGTAGGAATTTGACTGATATAATTGATCTTTTCTGGATTAATATCAATCATTACTCAATAAGGAAGTGAAGAAAATTTCTAAAGGTAACCCTGAATAAACATTTCTAGGGGTTCACTTTCGTGTGGTAGGAGTGGAGGAAGTCAAATAGTTTTTCAAAATACTTGATATGGTCTCAACATTAGTGGTATTTGACTAGAAAATCATCCATATATGACTCCAAAAATGTCCCAGGGAGTGGTTTTAAGATATGGTGCATGATAAACTAGTAAGTAGATCCATTATTCTACAAAAAGAATGGAATCAATTGATTACAAATCTTTACCCAAGGCAATTTTAAATTCATGACTTCTTCATCCTTGGGGACCATCAAAATCTATTTATACCTAGAGTACCCATCCATGAAAGAGAGGTCCTAGAAACCAAATATCTCATCTGTTAGAACCTATATTACCATAAAGGTTAAATTATCCCTTTGGACAATGGTAGTTGAGGTCCTAGAAGTCACAAAAGACTCTGATATTTCTATTCTTCATCCATACTAGGACAATGTTGTCCAACCACTTAGGTTACTGAACCTATTTGACAAAGTTGGACTTTATTAGCTTTTCAATGTTTTTACTTGACTATATTATTTTGGGAATGGTGCATATTCTTGGGAGGAGGTTTAGACCCATGTTGACCTGATATAAGGCTAAGGTCATAAAGGAAAACCTAAGGATCAAGCCCTATAATTTCTTTATAGCTCCAAATGAACATAACACATTTTTGTTTAAAGAAATACACATATTATTAATATTCCTCTGGAGACATGATTGTATTGAAAAACATTATGCTTGGGTATTTTTATTTGTCAAGATTCACCTAGGTTATCTTATCTTTTGTGGGGGAGACACCCTCTTCAAATGATGGATTGTTTTCATCAAGATCCTCTTCAACATTTGAAATGTTAGGATCAAAGGAGGGAGGTAACTCCACTGGAGCTGTAGAATTGGGAGTGATAAAGTCATTTTTTATGGTAGGGAAAGATCCCTTATTAAGGAATTTTTTCTCCATGGATAGCATGGTTAGAAAATTTAATGAGCTAATACCATGTGGTGTCTTACTGTGAGATCCACATTTGATGTCAAAATCAATGATGGAAAGTTTGAACTATTGTTTCAATCATTATTTCTAGAACATGCAATAATTTTGGGGATTAGTGGCCATGGGGGGAGCCTTTCAATACTCCACATGATTAAGCCTTTCTATAATTGGCCATGATTTTCTCATGTAAGAGTATGAGGTAATATGTGATCACTAAATCTTCTTTTAGATTATTAATTTGTTTCCTAAATCTAGGGTTATAGCCTCAAACTAGTGGATTAGTAGAATGAAGCTATCTTTTAAATCTTCCCAAGGATCTATTAAATTGAATGTCAGATCATTGGGTGTATTGATAAATTTTACCCTATCGATATAGATCTATTTTTACCCAATTTTATAGTACCATATATCTAGGTATCAAATTTCACAAGCGTTAAAGGGAGACACAAAACCCATAAGTACCCCTACTCAACCATCGAGTGAGTAATTAAGGCATTACTGATATAAAGAAGGGACCAATTCATGAAATTGAATACATTCTCTTCCCATCAGCGCATTGTAAGTGGTGTCTTTTGAGACATCCATAAACTTAGTTCTTTATACCAGGCTAATGAATTGGGTTTTCATCTGAATAATTCCATGTGATTTCCGCTTGATATATTCATACCTATAAATCATCAGGTTGGAGGATGTTGTATTTGATTCCATTAGACCCATCTTGTGAAGTGTCTGAGTTGATATGAGATTGATCCTGGAGCCAGTATCCACTAGGAAGTGGTATATTTACACACCATTGAACTATCCTATAATGTAAAACGCGTGTATGTTCCCTAGTTAAGGGAATAATCATTCTCTTTAGATAAGAAACTTAAGACTTTACATCCTTCCTACTCATATTCCTTAGTATTTAAGGATTCCATTGTTGTTAACTCAGTCCAAAACTGGAGGGGGATATTCAAGGGCTTTATGAGGGCCTAAAACATCTCCTTTGATAGGTGGAGTGCCTCAAGGATTGAGAGTCTCACCAGAATACTAGTGAGGTGATTTAGCACATAATATTTTATAGAAAGGGACATATTTATGTCTACCAATGGGTTCTCTTTAATAGGTAGTGTTGTGGGTGATGTTGGTTGAAGCATTGGGGAATGGATTGTGTTGTCCATGTTTCACTATTAACTAGATGGTTTGGGATGGACATTGGATGGATGAGATCAGGTCCAAGATGGATGTGGCTAATCGTGATGCTATTGTGGATGGACTGTATGATTGTCCAATATGGTTGGATGTGGAATTATCTCCAATGGAGAATCCTTATAGTGCTATACCGTCTAATTTCTATACCAGGATTTCTATATTATCTTAGTGGAATGAATAGCCTCTTCTAGAAAACTGGCTTGAATATCCTACTTATGGCATGATGCCTATGCCTCCTACAATAGAATCATCCCATGGTGCATGATGGGGAAAAATAGAATCCCTTATCACAGAGTACATTGAAAAAATATACCATATTCAGAGTCTTCATGGAGGTATATTCATGTTCTTTATCGACAGAATATTCTGTGATGAGATAAATTATGAGGTTTTCTCCCAATCCAAGAGGTATAAAGTCACTGAGAGTATATGATAGTTTTGAAATTGATGGGTGGATCTGATTTCCCTGGAGTCACTAATGCCTATTCTTATGAGTTATGGAAGGCTATGATGCATAAAAGGTGGCCGAAGAAGGTGTGGAAACCACAATGGGTTCTAGCTTACTCAAGTTGGAACATATAATACTGTGGGAGAAAGAAATCATCTTACATGATAGCCAATCATTGTACTTATATGTACCCTATCACGGTGCCTACTTCTTTTTTTCAGAGTCTTCATCGTCACTATTAGGGGTGGAATTGACATGCGCTATCTATTTAGATACATCCACTTGCACAACTTGGACATGGTATAACTAGTCATGGATATAATATTTTAATATTAAGCACTCTTGGATGTTTTTTACAAGGATCATATAGTACAAGAAGTTGTTGGAATGATCGGTAAGTTCATCCACTTTGGGAATTTAGAATTTGGTAAACTTCAAGATATATTATTTTCCATGGAACATATGAAGTACCCAGAGACATATTCATCCTTAAAGGAGTATTATTTTTTATTATAATCTGTGAAGGGAATCTTGGGTGCCTATCTTGGAGGGGGAATTATGAATCTTTCCCATGAAGAGTATATGTTTGACATAGCCATTCTTGGTGGGGTGTGTCTAACATAGGGGATTAGAGGCAGACTTTTTATGGGACCTTAGTCTATATGGTAGTGTCTATTTTTTCCTTCATAGATTTTTTCATGGGTTATGGGAGAGGTAATGATCATGAAAACTTCTTGGTCCACCATAAGGATTCTTATAGAAACTGATTTCTCTCATTGAACTCTTAGAGTCCATCTAGATATCTTAGGGAGATGGGGGGTAGGGACTAGATCAAATTTGGAATTCAAAACACACATCATGAATAGTTTTTCCTGGGATAGATCCATAACATGGGAGTATATTAGTCCCTTATATTAGGAAATGAAGTCATAAACATTATCATCTCATTTATTCTTGCACTTATAGAGTTCATTGATGATGGTCTTATGAAACTTTGTGATGAACTAGTAGAGTAACTACCTAAAAATATTTTTTGGGATAGTGATGAATCTTGGGGCCAGCTGAATGTACAAAAAAATTAAAGTCCCTCTAGTTTATGGATAAAGCACTAAATTTTGGAAGCTTCCTACTTCTCAGGCATCCCTAGAATCAGGATGCACTGTGAGGTGCAGTGGGCCAAGTGTTGTAGAGGACCATCCCATGGCTTTCCAAGCATTGGGGGTGAACATACATATTCCACCCATACTAGATACGATTTCCATTCAAGTGGGATAAAAAATTATTGGGTGTATAAAGCCTAAATATGGGTGATGAGAGTGACTGTCACATCATCTTGGAAGGGGTTAGTGGTCACCAATTATTTGACCAGGATGTTGGATCATGTAAAAAAGTGATCATGTTTCTTGGGTGGGATGTCGTGGTGCTTAGGCTGGGTAAAGAGGTCATATCTAGTTCATTTACAATGTCACTAACCTCTACCCTAATTGGATATGTGGGATTTTATAGATCAACCATGGGTTATTGGCCAAGAAGGACTACATGTTTGGATAGACAAGGGAAAGGGTCCCCTCAAACATCATATTGCTCTTGTAGTTATTCGTTAAGGATATAATCAGGGAGGCTATTATACTACTCAAGTTCCTAGAACAAATTGGACATTTTGGGATCTAATTTAGTCTCCATAATAGCATCATACAAGATGATAGAATTAGAGATTCCTTTTCCTTTTTCAAGATGCAGATGGGCAGGCAACAATACCTCATTGGGGGGGACCTCTGTGGCCTAGTGTATTAATATAATGATTAGTGGGGGAATCTATTAGAGGATCTACCTAATATCATTTCTCCCCTTATGGTGGGTTTTATTTATCACACCCCATGTCATCATCTTGATTTATCAGATCATCTGTGGGTTAATCATGATGGCATTCATAGTAGAAGTAGTTGGATTTGTGTTTTCATAGTCAGTAGGTTGTCTTACTTAGAGATCCTATTTTTTCCTTGGAAAAGGATTGGAGTGGGGGATACATAATGCACCTAGCCTTAGATCTCATCACTGTGGATTCCTCTTCAATGAATCATTAGTGCCCGGTGAGACTCATAACGCAGGTCTATAGAAATATCAAGTGATACCCATAAGAGTTGGTGCATTGAGCCACTAAAAGTGTAGCAATATCGACCTTCTAAAATTGCTTATGGATTCTATCAAGATGATTGAGTTTCCAGGGATAATTCAGTTGATGATATAAAAGGTGGATGGATCTCACCCATATATTTTGGTAGAAGCTGACCACCTAGTCCTCGATAAGGAACTTCGATACTATGAAATACATGGTTGTTGGTGGCCAGAATATAACTGATAACTATTCAGTAGATATGATCTCTCCTAATTATTCCACATTATAATTAGCTAGAGGAGAGTTTGGTTCTTGATTTCCACAATTCCCAATAGTCATGGTCCCAGAAACCAGACGCGGAAGTGAAACATAACATCTTTTTTGATGAATTTTTGGTAGAGGGGGCGTAATATGGTCCAATAATCCCTGGAACATCAGAGTTTATTCTAGATGTGGGGCCAAAATAATGTCTATATCCATTTAGGATGGGGTGTCTACACCCGCCTGATGATTAGGAGGGACATCATCCATCTACGACTCAGTAGATTTTTCACTGTCATCTCTGGGTACCAATACACATCCCATCATCTCTCCTATTTCCATGGTGGTTATTGATGGGATCAAAATTGATGGTTGTAGATATAGTTTCAAATAAAGTCCCTAGATGGAGGCCATATCATCCTCCACAAGCATGTACCTATGGAGGTAACTAGGGAACTTTTGGATCTAGTATTTAGTGATAGTTAGGCTCATTTTATGGGATTATACCCCTGGTTCAAATGGTGGGGGTGGTGGTGCTCTATTGACTTGTCCCGGGACTTAGACTCTGAGAGGTTGATGGTGATGTGATGCTTTCCTCATTCCTTCCTCAAGTGTAAGAGGAGTTAAATAAGAATAGTATCCTCAGGGTCATGAGGATTTCTTTTGCATGTTCCATGGTCAACGTCGTGGGTATGGACCCCATGGTCATTATTCTCCTTCCCACCCATAGATGAACCTTTAGGGTAGTGATAATCTCAGCATGGGGAAGAGGTATATTTAAGTAAGTGATGTTATAGGGATGATATTCCTGATGAAATTATTTATCATGGGGTGGACCATGATGATTTATAGTGGATCCCATAATGGGATGAGTTAACCCAACTTTCATAGTGGGTGGATAGGGTCTATATATTAATCTGATGAAGATGGACCCCCATATAGTGGTGGAAATGGATGGGTGAGGTGCACTAATAGTGGAGAAAGACACTTGATCTTAGGGATATGCCTCCTTTTGGGAATGGTTTATATCCATAACATGACATTAGTTCTAAGTATTCTTGATTGGGACTATCGAGCAGGGATTGGATCAACTGGCTCGTCGGCCCGTGGAGCCGATCAATGTTGTCAACATGGATATATGGTATCTCTCATAGTAAGCTCTTAGGCAGTGGTATACGTGATATTGAACCTAAAATCCCATATCTCCTATTTTTAGGGGAGTGATCTATCATAATGTTATGAGTATAGAATATATAAATGATTCTCCATTATGACCAGGGATTTCCCCCTTGCATGATCCTTGGGAGCAACGATGTTGGTGGGGTGTAAATACTCATAGGCAATATCAGGATATAACATCATATTTATATTTTTAGGTACTTCTATACCCATATTTTCATAATTATTTAGTTAAGTCTCATTTAGGGGTTATTTGGTTTAAATTTTGAGAATTTTGAAGGGCTCTTGGGCTGTGAATGTTTGGTATATCGTTTTCATAAACCATGCACCCTACTAGTGCAAACAGTGCAAACCCAAGCAGTGGGGATTTTCATAGTAGGCCCATGGTTTAAAAAACAATATGAACACCTAGTAGGAACTATGAACCCCATTATAAGGCCACATAGTTAGGGTGCACAGTTTGACAAACTATGTAACCTTGACCAGCTAACCACGAAGGCGATATTTAATTATTCTAAAAATCATTAAAAAAAATTCCAAAACCCTATTTTGGACCCCCAAGGATTACTAAATTAGGATATTTCGTTTTTAAGGTTTATAGGGCTCTCAAAGAAACATTTGGCTACCAAAACCCTTTCTAAGGTGGATCGAATCTTGTTGATCATCCTTCAATCCTTTCCTGGTAAGAATATTTTCCCCATTCCTTCTCTCCCGCTATCTTATCCTCTCATCCTTAGGGTTTTTTAGATATCTATGTTGTTGGAGGATCTAATTTCTATTGTTTTAAATCTTGAACATAGGTTTGATTCTCAGATATGTATTTTCATTTTTCTTTGTTGGTGAATCCCATTTCATAATTTGTTTCAAGTGATCCCGTGATCTTGGGTAGTTAGTTCCATTTAATTTTTTCCAATTGACTTAACCATAAATCGATTGATTTAAATTAAATTTATTTCAATTGGATTATGAAAAAACCAATTCTCATTGAATTAGGATGTCAATTTTTTTTGACATGAAATAGGGGAAAACCCATAATTCCCATGAATTGGGGTGTGATTGTGGAATTTGATGGAAATTGGGAATTTAAATTTGTGGAGTCAAATTGTGAAATTCATTTTAATATTTTATTTAAGAAAAGTGGATTAATATTTTTTTATAATAATGCATTTGGTTTTATCCTGTAAAAATAAATAAATTGATTGAAAACCCATGTTTGTTTTTTAAAGATAAATTAGAATATTGAAGTGGAAAATGAGTTAATTATATTTTGAACAATTTTGAGATAAATTTTCCATTATTGATTTTTGTTTGAGAACACACAATCCTACATAGTTAGTGATTTATTTGGGAAAAAAATCTATTAACACTTTAAAAATCTAAAACAATACTACAACTAGTCACATTACTGATGAAATGGTGATGAATCCTCTTTGACCAGTGTTTGAGGGATGTGTGTACACATATTTCCATGATAAACTATTTGAGTGTGTGAGGATCCCATTACCTGGAACTATCATACCTATTGTAAGATGACCGATTTTATCTTTTGTAATTGTTTTGATATATATTACATCAAAGTAAATTGATTTACCTTACCTTGTAAAATTATATAAATCGATTTATATGAAATTATTCTTAAGCCATTATTTATAAATGTTTCCATAAATTTAAAACAAAAGAATAATTTGTTTTAAATATTTTCTTGTATTTCCATTCATGTTTATTTAAAATTGAAAGATTTATTTGGTTTATTAAATGTGAAATATTATTATAGTATCCTTGGTGAGACCCTACTGGGATTTTATCTCACACCCTACCTATGCCTTTGGGTGATTGTATATTTCCTTCTACCAAGTTTGAGAAAGGGGAAAGTGACACTTGGTGGTGGAAGTTGTTGTTGAATCCTTTGATATTGGAGTGCCGTGTCCATTGGGACTTGGGTTTTTTATCTTACTATTTCCTAGTACTTTGATGATGTAATTTGGGTTGTTTATACCTTTTGGACTTCTGGTATCGTTCTCCCTATGGATTTTTCTTTTGACCATACTGACTTGTAACTATTTCTTCTGTTGTTTATATGGAAAAAAAATTCCCACTTTATCTTTTATGAAGCTATGTTTGTATCACCATCCTATTTGGATTGGGAATTCTCTTCATGGAATGTCACTTCTCGCTCTAGTTTCAGGTTACTAGGGTATCTTATTCAGTTCGTGAAAGTGGTAGCAAAGGTTTAGGTTAAGAATATTTCCTTGATGTTAGTGTGAGGTTGAGTAATCTTGTTGGGACTTAGGAGGTAATTGAGATAGATTGATTGGATATCTCTTGCCGTAACTATCCTTAATTCGCTGAGGGTGGTTTGGGAAAGACATCTTGAGGACCAGTTCTAGTATTTTCTCTACTTTTGATTTGGATAGGTTGAAATTTAAATCTTATTTATCTATATGATGTGATTAATTTACACTTTTGATCTATTTGATTATTATCCTGATGTCTTCAACATCGTATGATAATGTTTTGTAGTATCAAGAATATAAGAACATATGTGAATCAAATCTAGGAGGAAGATGATAATGAAACATAGTAGGGAAATCCTCCCATGGAATAGAATTTATTTTATGTTTTTGTATGTGATGACCAAGCTCTAGGACAATCACCTACACCCATTCCCATTTATGCTCAAGATCTGGAACCTCAGAGGGATGAATTTTGGATTTATTCTCAAGATTTCCTTCCCTAGATTTAACCAACATTACATGTCTCAAAATATCATCAAAAGAATGAAAATTGGTTGAGAAATATTGAGCATCTGTTTCAGTTCTTGGAAACACATGGTGAAATCATGGTGAAATGTGACACTTTCAAGCTATAGGGTTCTAGAAGGAGGTGATGAGGCATAATGGTGATGGAGAAGAAGCATGAGATATTAGAGTATAAATAATTCATATCCCTTTTCAGTAACCAATTCTATCTAGAGTCGATGGTGTCATCAAAGGCTATTGAGCTTTTCAAACTCAAGTAGGCTGATATGACCATGAAATAATATGAAAATAATTTTGTTGATCTTGTTAAAATTTAACCTAAGATTGTGTCTAATGAGAATATGAATACTCGAAGGTTATAGATGTGAATTCAAACTGATATTCATACTATGAGGTTCTTGCTAAAGCTAACTTCTTATGTTGATGTGTTGGATATAGCGTTAATGATTGAAATAGACCTGGATGGTAATCTAGTGTTCATGGGAGTTCCTTTTTTTCCTAGTGTCAGTTCTATGATTTCCCATAAATGGAAGAGGAATCATGACGATTCTCTTAATGGTTCTCAGTTTGAAGGTTTTTCTAGACCTCTTGTAGTGCCTGGTAGAGGACCGTTGATTTATTTCCAGTGTAGAAATCTTGGGCACTCGAAATGGGTTTTCACTAAGGCACCCAAAATAAGTGGTTACTAAAGATGCTTAGGCCACTTTCAGAAGTTCTTTCATATCTATTTAGCTCCCTATAGTGGAATAGTATCATCAGCTCCTAGTAAAAATGTGGTGCAATCAGATGCTTTACGAACAAATAGGATCTATACACATGCATCTGGAATGAAGATTCTTCACATAGTAGAATATTATCTAGAGGATGCAGATACATGACAAAATACTATGAGAGGTACCATCACCATTTCTTCATATTTAGTGAATGTTTTTTGTGATATTGTTTAATCTCATCCATTATTTTCAACTTGAATTTTGAATACTTTTAATCTTTCTACATATACTTTACATTTTGTAATGGATATTACTACACCCCTCAAAACAAAGAGAGAGTAAGGTCTTTGTTGTCCTGGTTGTGTGTTCTCTTTATTATTGATTTATCTTGCTTTGTATTTTATGATTCTCAGCATGAAACTTCTTGAAATCATATTTGAGATGGATTTTATGATTGATAATAAATAATTAATTGATTTTTATCATCAATGGGTGTCTTTTAATACACTCGATAGGGGTGCTATATATTTCTGTGATAATGGGACCTAAGGTTGAGTAGAGTTTGACCTTCTTATCCAAAGTTGAGGAAATTTATATTAGTGTTCTCCTTTGATATGGAGTGAGAATATTTGTGCAATTATATACCTCAATCTCTTGTTGGGTTTACAAATATTTTTTTCCTTCAGACTTCTCTAGTTTTCCACCGTAAAGGGAGGTTGATTTTTCTATCAACTTAGTGCCTAATACTCATCTAGGGTTTATTACTTCTTACTGCATGAAACCAGATGAAATGAAAGAGTTGGATACTTAGTAGGATGATCTATTAGAAAAATTATTTATACACCCAAGTGTGTCACCTTGGGGAATACCTGTTCTCTTTTTGAAGAAATATGATGGGTCACTTCGCCTTTGTGTGGATTACTGAAAACTCAATCGAGTTACGATAAAGAACAAGTATTTATTCCCACATATTGATGATTTTTTTGAATATTTTAAAGGATTTAAGTTGTTCTCAAAGATTTATCTTTTATTTGGTTTCCATTAGTTGATAATAAAATAATATGACTATCATAAAACTGCATTTCAAAGCAGGTATGACCATTATGAGTTCCTTTTCATTACATTTTGTCTGATCAATGCTTCTGTGGTCTTTTTAGTGTTAACATATAGGATGTTCCACAAGTATCTTAATACTTTTTTGGTGGTCTTTGTGGATGAAATCCTTGTTTACTCTATGTCTTAGGAGGATCATGTGCGTCATCTGAGATTAGTTATAGAATTATTGAGAAATCACCGACTTTATTCCAAGCCATCGAAATGTGATTTATATATTTGGGAAGTGAAGTTATAGGGACACATGGTGTCAAAAAATGGTATATTTATTGATACTAATAAGTTAAAATATATTATGACATGGGAAAAATGGAAAAATGTTTTCATGATTTAGATATTTTTGGGTTTAAGTGGATATTATTCTCAGTTTTTAAAGGATTTTTCAAAGATAGCTTCTCTGATGACTTCTCTAACATAGAAGGGTGTAAAGTTTGTTGGGGATGACAAAATTTAGTGTAATTTTTCTGATATAAAATTTATTTTGACTACCATGATAATGTTGACACTTCTAGAGTTTGACCATTGCTATGTGGTCTTCTGTGATGCATCAGGTTTAGGGTTGGGTTATGTCCTTATGCAGGGTGATCAGGTAGTTTCCTATAGCTCTTGAAAACTTAAGTTGCATGAGAAGAATTATCTGACCCATGGCCTTGAAATCACAGATATGATTCATGCACTTAGACAAATTAATTTGATTAAGACCATCACAGAAATAGTCAAAAATTTTCTTTGGATTATGTATGTTTTTCATAGAATGCCTCTCTAACATTTTAAAGTTGGATTTATAATTAACAATATTTTTATCTTCCTTTTCTTAGATTGAAGAATTTTATCTCTATATTATCTCATCACTCATGATGAAAATAATTTTCCAAAAATAGTACCTTAGAATAATCCATTCTATGTTTATGATTTATTCTTCATACTTAGAGTTTTGAATCAATGACCAACATTTATCTGCATCACCTGAGAGAAGAAAAACTACCCTGAAAACTTTCTCCCTTTCATTACTTCCTAAAGAAAGAAATATATTCTCTAAGTAAATTTTTCATTACTCTGATATAAATATATTTTTAGTCTTATTAAAATATGGAGGTTATTGATTCAAATGCGGTCTAACATTATTACACTATGTAATGGATCAACAACATGCTCTCTAAACGAAATTTTATTTCTCATAACCTGAGTCATCTTTCCTATTATGATTATAATTTGATCAGTTCCAACTATATCACTATCTCCAATTTCATTATTTTTCCATAGAGGTAAATCACTACATGGGATATGTGAATTGATATAGTTTCCATTCATTATACTATTCATCATTTCTAAAAAATGGAATACGCTAGATTAGATAATAAAATTATGAAACATAATATATAATTCCAAAAATAGTGAAAAAATAAAATAAAATGAAAATTTTATGCAAATATAATCTCGTAACCATAAACTTGGTTTCTTTGGGATAGTTTTCAAATTAGAATTTTTTAAAGCCTTCAAAATGCCTTATAAAAAATGAAAATTAATCTAAGCATATCCACTTGGAGTTTCAAACCAGGTGTACATTAAGTCCCATTATTGTGTTCCAAGTAACACTCAAGTCAAACTCGATACACCTTTATAAGAGTTATCTACCAAAGGTACATGTATTCTAGAACTACGTCCACTTATATAACCCAGAAAGGGATGTATTTCAATGAAAAAAATATAATTTCTACCTTATAAAAACATTAGGACAATATCCTATATTTAGAATTATCCTTAAATTAAGACATAGGGTTACATTA
The DNA here is from genome assembly GCA_963277665.1 of Viscum album. Classification (NCBI taxonomy): domain Eukaryota; kingdom Viridiplantae; phylum Streptophyta; class Magnoliopsida; order Santalales; family Viscaceae; genus Viscum; species Viscum album. The sequence goes on from OY728137.1 coordinate 1,107,113,110, forward strand.
CCTAATCTATGTTTTCTTAAATCTAGTTCCAAATGTTTCTACTGAAATTTCTCTAATACTATAAATTCCCTGGTTCTAAAAACTCGAAATTGGGGTCTAATTTATTTAATTGGCACTAGATGAATGTAATAACATCACAATAGAACAGATATTTTTATAGTCTTAGTAAAATAGATACATACATGAATTTAATATTACATTTTAAAAGTTTAAAATACATTAAGTTTTTTATTTTATAATACCATTATTCTCCTTATGATATCCCTGTATATCAATCACAAAACACTTCCTTTTATCTTGGGTAAAACAAAACATAAGAAAGGGGTGATCTCAAATGATCTATAAGGGTATATTTACAGTGAAATATATCATGAATGAATAAGCATAATCAACATGGTAATGAAAATAACTTAAAGGAATTCCATTTAAACAATTACTTTAGCATAATATGCCTTGAATAAGGGATAATCAAATAAATCCCCATAATTTATCACATGAGTTTGAAACTTATATATGGATGTTATAACCAATTGAATAATAACATGGAGAATAATAAATTATTTCCTAATGAGGTAATTCATAATTTTATACATCATAATCATACTATCAAGACCTTTCACAAGATAGTTTAGAACTACAGGTAAAAATCCATTTAATTTTCCCAACTAAATTTTATCCTGAGACCTACTGATACATAAGGGGTTATATAATACTAGCCCCCACCCATCACTTAATAAGTCCAATTCATTCCTCATATAAAATGGGTGAAAAAAATCAACATAAACATTCATATTTAAAAACTAAAATATGAAATGTTAATACTTACCCCTATCAATAAACATAAAAATAAACCATATACTGTAATATTTTTAATGGTAATAGAATTGTACATACCCATTAAAACTGATCACAAACCATCTAAATAAATAATAAGGATGGAATTTATGCGACATATCCCCAATGGATCATAAGTATAATAAAGGGTTTATGTTATTGATGAATATAAATACAATAAAAATGAAATTAAAATCATTTTTGAGGAAAATAACCTTTTCACTTTGAAAATATATATTTTTTAAATTAAAAGTTCACAAAATATTTTGAAAATAACTTTATTTGAAGATAAAATTTAAAAAATATAAATTGATATTTAAAACATTTAGTGTTCACGATGGAGATAAATTTCATATAATACATTTATGTTTAAAAAAAATTCCATTTGCACTATTATTAAAAGGATAAAAAGTGTCTCCTTCAGAAAATGACAAGAAGATTAATTTAAAACCATTTCATAAAAATTAAAATATGGGTAAAATTTTATTCAATTCATAATTTTTATAATACTAAAATAATTAAAACATTTTTAGAAAACATAGATTTCCAAGAGAAAACATTTTTAACTGAAAAGAGAAATAATCTTTCCTTTTATTAGAAATATCTTCTCAATCATTTTAAGTACCATAGAGAGGGAAAATATAACCAGTACATGAAAAATTAAGGAAAAACTAGAGTATATTAATATATATTGGGTTTAAGATAAAAATATCAAATAATCCCCCCAAGGTATACTTAAACATGAACAATCCCGAATAATGATGAGATTGGGAAATAAACCTTTACCACATTGGTAAATTTTGAATCATAAGACCCTTGAGATTGATAAATTCAAATGAAACTTTAAATTAAATTAATATAAATTTATTCATTATATAACATATAAATAGTTTAATTATATACCCCACACAAAATAATAAGCAGTGAATATGACATATGTATCACATAAGTAAAAGTTAGACGAGAAACACTTACCTCATGTTAGAATTTTTTCACATGTGTATGAAAATCATGTATAATAAATATAGGTTTATTATACATATATTAAATACCCATAATAATATATATCATACTATATATGGTCTTATTATAATATTTTACCACCTGTTCGTTAATAATATTTCATTATTTTCATTCTTTTAGGTGTTAATTACCTTGGTTTCTCAAGCATGTATTGCCATGAAGGTTATAGTTCTTTTAAATTGGATGTAATTAAATAATATATGTAATTATATTACTTTTATAAACAATATTTGTTTAATTAAATTCATCCTTATAACCATTGTTTAAAATTTTACATAGAAAATGAATTGCATCACTTCGTGGAGATGGTCAGTCCTACTAACGCGCAAGCGACAATATAACTCCCTTAAAGGGTGAAAGGGTTAAGAAGAGTTTGATATATTAATTTTATATATTTTATACCATGTAATATATATGAAATATATTCATTTAATGTATCTTTATTTCCTTTCATGTAAATATTAATTGAAAAACAAATCACAACGCTTTTAGAGGTGAGGGTCCGTCGTACACACGAGAGACCTTATCATATTTTAAACAGAATGAAAATTAAGAAGTTATGTGTGATATTATGACTAAATAAGTATAATTTTATCATAAATATTATATATATACACTAAACCCAACATTATATCCACCCATGATGTTTTTTTATGGAAAATGAGTTACATCAGTTTGCGTGGCGGTAGTCCGTCATACACATGATTAGCGATTAAGTTTCCCATTTTATGGATGTGGTGATTGATAGATATTATTCCATAAAAATAATAAAAAGATCATCATATTTTAGATATTTTTATTATTATATTAGAAGTGTTAAGACATAATTTATGGTTTCAAAATATGAAAGAAAGAGAAATAGGTCGGTGAAGATAATTACCTTCGCCTAGAGAAACCTCTTTTGAATATATTCTTAAGGACTCTAGGGTGGGTCTTTTTGGAAGACTAGAATACCTAGAATGTGTATAATGATTTTTTGGAGGGAATTTTCAGGATTTTTTAAGAAAAATGGATTTATATTTGTGTATAAGTGATGGGAGTGTGTACCATTTCATAGTCGAGGAGTGACATTTTTTGTAAATACTCAAAACTATTCAAAAACGGGATGTCACTCTCACCCAAGTGCATAAAAAATTGATAAATAATTTATTTAATGTAATTTAGGGTTAATATAAACCAAAAAAAATAACACATTATTTAAACATGTTATTCATTATCCTTTATGTTTACTCACTTTTACCATTTTAGTTTTCAATACGATAATTAGTTGTTTTAACCTTGGTAATTTATCCATTAATACTAAAATAAAAATACCCTAATTAGATAATTTGGGAAAAATTATTATAAATATTAAATAAAATTTATTAAATACCAAATCTATGTTTTTTTTGAAAATTAATTTTAACATAATCGCATGTAATGCACCAAACCTTGTTTTTACCTTTACCGCTTTAATTAATTTATTGTTTTTTACAAATTATTATGAAAAAAAATTTAGTTGAAAATAATGAAATTTTAATTATTATTATTCAAAATACTGAATAAATTTTATCAAATTCAAATGATGAAAGTGTAAAATTTTAAATTAAAATCAAACCTGCAGACACGACGAAAAAACAGTAAAGGAAAAAAATTATCTTATGTATAATTTTTTATATGAAACTTGAATATAAAATTGATTACAATGACCTAAATTGTATTTGTTATAATATAATTGAACTAATTTTAATTTTAAAACAATTTTAATTCAAATTGATCCTATAAATTATTTAAATGAAAAGTAAGTTTTCAATAAAAACCAGTATTTTTTGTTATGCGTCAAAAATTAATCTTTTCGTAAAATTCAAAAAAATTCACTTTATGATAATTTTGAAATGATTTTTTCAAAATATATTTTAATTTTTTAAAAAAAACTTTCTATAATTGATAAAAATTATTTTCAATTTATGTGCGCAAAGTAAAATAAAATCACCTTTTAGAAATATAGTTTTTAGAGAACATTTCATTTTATTTAAAATGATTCTTAATTTATTTATAATAAATTTATATACAATTAATTTATTTTATATATTTATAAACCATATAATTTACATAATTTATTTAGTCTAATTCATACCCTGAAACTGAACGGATCGTTTATAATGGTCATGTTTAAATAATAATATTTTAATAGTGTAGCATTTTTTGTTTAAACCTAGAGTAGCGTGCATTGTAAGATATCAAAGAGATTGAATATATTTTAAAATAAATATATCTTAGGGTGTTACATTATATTCTAATCTTGGTGTTTATTTTCATTTATGATATCTGACATAATGTTCTATTTTTAAAATCATGGGTTGGTACACAAGAGGTCCTGAGGCATACAACTTATTTATGATCAAAAAGGATGGCCAAAATTCTATGAACGGGTCATAGAATCCTAGCGATCATAGGTTATAACTCCCACTTTTTTCACCTATACATTTATCTTTCTATGTTTTACTAATATTTTATTCTCATTTGTTCACTACTGGAAAATAGGTCAATACCCACAGTTTTCTAAAACTATGGGTATAGGGATAGAATGTGAACCTATACCAACGATTTTCCATAACCATGTGTATAGTCTATCTATACCTACGGTTATGCCAATAACCATGGGTATAGTTTTCTGTTAAGACCTATACCCACGGTTTTGGTGAAAACCGTTGGTATAGGGTATTTTCCAAAGACCTATACCGACGGTTCTTGAAAACCGTAGGTATTGCGGTTTTTTTTAATACTTATACCCACGGTTCACCAGAACTATGGGTATATCTTTCCCGTGTTATGGAGGGGAAAGAAAATTAGGTGGGACACGGAAAAAATGTGGCAGGGAGGCATTTATTCACGGTTTAGATTAATATATTTATGTAAATGTAAATATACAATTTCAAGAGTTCAGTAGGTCGGTTCGTAAAACGTTCACCGCAGATGCTGTAGGTTTCCTGTTAAAATCATCGTGGCCACATTTTTTGAATTAAAATACACCGGATATAATATTTATTGGTAGATATATTTACATATAGAAAATAAAACTTACAGGTCGGTTGGTTCCTTGGCGGAGCGCGGCCGCGGTCCTTAGTGCGAGACACGGGTTCAATCCCCATTGTGCGCTATTTTAAAATTTAAATACACTGGATTAATATATATTTTTAGATATATATATATATATATAACAAATAAAACATACAGTTCGGTTGGTTCATCCGTGGGGCGCCATTGCCAGGCGCTGGGCGAGCCCCGGGTTTGAGACACCCTGGCTGATTTTTTTTGAAAATTAAATCCCCACGGTTTGAGAACCGTGGGGTCAACACTTTTTCAGTGTGGCCACACATCTACCACACTGTTGAAATCCTATCCCCATGATTTCTCCAAACTGTGGGTATAGTTTGACCCCCCTATCCCCACGTCGTTCCTGCCCATGGTTCCCAAAACCGTGGGTATAGCCTATACCCACAGTTTTGGGGGCTATACCCACGATTTTGAACCATGGGTATAGGGAAGTTTTCCAGTAGTGGTTGCTAGATTACCATTATTTTGATTATCACTAGCTTCTTTTAGTATGTTATCTAGTTTTATTTTCCTTTTTACTATCTATCATGATTTTCTTTTTAGAAAATCAATGGATTCATGATTTTTTATATAAATGATTTCTATTTTTTTCAAACTAGAGTCATTGGTTTTTTTGTGAAAGGTGATATGTAGATTCTTAGTGGTATCTTACTGGGCCTTACGTCACACCATGTATATGCCTTTATACATATACCAGCTTGGTTTTATCTGATACAAGTAATGGTAAAGGAGTTAATTCTAATAGTAGGGCTTCTTGATGTCATTTTTTATTTTATAGTGTGAGTATAGTGGTGGATAAGGGCCCCACGGATACAATTTGATCAAGATTTTTTGTGATCATATATATTTTAGTATTTTAGGATTTATGGTTTTATAATGGCCAATTTGGATAGGAATATAACTTTACATGGATTTTCATTTATGTGATTCTTTATATTTACAACTTAAGTTGAATTTTCATTATTGTTATGACTTATTTTGATGTTAATGTCTCTTATACTCAATTTGGGATGATTTATATGGATGCATCTATTTATTTGTTTGGTGTGGAAATTTAACCTATGGATGAGTCATGTAAAGTTATTAGATGAAATCTTTGGTGCATTTTATTGGATTCCATGGGTAAATTAATTCCCATTGAGTTAGAATTGATTCCAAATATCTAATTTCCAGCCTGGGGTGATTAGGAACTCACCTAGGGATATGTTTTGGACCAACCATAGTGGATGGGATTGTTGAATCAGGTTGGTACATTACGAAATGGTATTAGAACCTCACTTGATATTTGGGAAGTGTGGTAGTATAGATTAATACCATCTGGAGTCAACTATAGGATACAGAGAGTTCTTGGAAATTTATTCTTCATTATAGACCTTGATCCAATAAAGTGGTTGGGGATGTTATTTGGTTTTAATCACTTTTAATGAGAAATTTTATGGATTTAAAGATGTTTTATTCCTTTTTTTATTTGGGGATGATTCCATGAGTTATTTTTTTATTCTATTTTAATGTTAATTATCTATTAATTGGATTTTTTTGTTTTATATATATAGATCTTGCCTCCCAAAAGGACTAACAAGGATCTTAGGGAGAAATCCATGTATTTACTCTGATGAGCAATCCTCATCTAGATTACAATATCATTGATTCTGTGATAAAAAACATTTAGTATCTTGGTTAAAGTAGTGTTCTAGGGAATGTTTAGTCAAAATAAAATTCTCAAGAGTTCATGAAAAATAACCCACCTTCTTTCTAGGGTGATTTAGGGCCCCAAGAACCCAAAATATAGTGAAAATGATGGAGCGTATATTTTGATTTCTCAAAACCCATGATACATAAATGGTGAGATTTGAAAATTATATGTTTTAATGGTTGAGATGGAGGTTGTAGGACTTAGTTGTTTTTTCAAATCTCTATAAATATCTTAATTATATAGGGTTCCAAAATAATTTTAACTAGTAATTTTACTTGGAGAATCTAAGAGTGGGGAAATCTAGGGAGTTCATGAAATTTGATTAGGTTTAGAGTTATGTGATGGAATACTCTATTTTTTTCTATTTTATCTCTTTACCAGAGTACTTATGAATGAATACTTAAAGGAATTCCATTTTGAGATGGTTTTGAAACCATAAATCAAGTCTAGGATTATTCTTTAATGTTTTCCCACCCATGTTGAAGTGGTGAAAAGGTATCTATGGTTGAGGTAGATATAGTAGGACTAGATTGTATGGAAATTTTCCTTAAAACAGAATTTTGGAGCTATATATATTATTCAAGGAAAAAATGAGGTATAAGGAGTCATCCTAGGGTAATAGTGGTAGTGTAAAATGTCCTCATGATCCAATTCTAGTTGTCACCTTAGAGTGAAGGTCATTTGTGTACTATACGAGTAAGAAAGTAGGGAATACCAAGTAGAACTATAACGAATCTCTGAGGACCCTTCACCAGTGTGGATTCCTAGGAAAGTTATAATTATATTTTAGTTACTCTACTCTAGATAAAAAAGTGTTTTCTGCCCATACCAAGGGTTCCAAGGTACAACCCAATGTATTGAAGGGGGAGAGATCTCATTCCTCAGAGAAAGGGGAATCTAATTCCACTAATAAAATTTAGATTTACCCTGAATATAATAAATTTTATGCATCAGTGCATGATCCAGAGGAGGAATAGAAAGATCCAATGACTATCAACTGTAAAATGTTCAATACCTCATCTATGGAATTGGATTTATTTGACACCAGTGAAATATATATATTTTTTGTCTTTTCTAAGTTGATTGATGCCTTGGGATAATGATTTGGGTTGATTTTATATGTTAGGGATCTCTCCACTCTATTGGAAAAAATGTGAGAGTAGGTATTAAAGTGCTCTATGTGAAGCATGATCATTGTCAATGATAATGTTTTTGTGACTTTTTAGTTCTAGATATGGATGTATTCGACCGAGTCTTTGACATGGATTTGAAGATGAGACTTAAGGCTTGGATTGACTGCTACCATCGAAAGGTGTTATTTCTCTATCCTTACTAGAACACTCACATATTTCATGATGAGTGAGAAATAAGTTCATTTATAGTGAGTTATATTATTATAGTGGTAGGGTCTCATTCAAATTAGCTATATTGGTTGGTTCTTGAAGTCATTAAATAGGGTTTAGTTTCCCAGCTTCTGTTGGTGGTTGATGGGTACCCTAAGGCCTTATTTTATGTTTTTTCTTGGTTTCTACCCATGTGGGAGGTATAGGTTCCCATCAAACTATTTTCTAGTATGATTCCAATATACTTTCCAACTTACCAAATAGACCCTGATGAGCTGAAGGAGTTATAGTTCAATTTGAGGAACTTGAGTGTAAAGGGTTCATCCACATGATCATGTCACCATGGGAATTATTGGTATTATTTGTAAATAAGAAATATTGAATAAGTCATATTTTCATTGACTACTAGAACTGGAATAAATTGATAATCTAGAATAATTATCCATTTTCTTATATTGATGATTTGTTTGATCACCATAGAGGATCCATGTGCTTTTCAAAGATTAACATGAGGTTTTGGTACCGCCAATTGGGAGAGAGGGAGGTAAAAATTCCCAAGAATTCATTTTAGAGCTGGCATGAGAATTTTGAGTACCTTTTTATGTCTTTTTGTCTCAATAATTCGCATGTACTCATTTTATCCATGAAAAATTTGATTTTTCAATAGTATCTTGACTTATTCATGGTAGTATTCATTGATGATATACTAGTTTACTCCAAGATGAATGAGGTACATGAGATCTATTTGTATATTGTTTTGTAAACATTATAGGACTACCATATCTATGTGAATCTCTCCAAGTTATAGTTTTAGATATAGGAGGTAATATTCTTAGGTCACATAGTATTTGAGAGAGGCATCTTAGTTGAACTAGAAAAAAATTCATATTGGGATATATTAGTAGAGACCCAAGAACTCATCTTAGATTCAGAGTTTCTTAGTCCTTCCCGGGAATTACAATCACTTCATACTTGATCTATCTAGGATATCATATCTTTGACCTGAAAGGGTGTGAAATTTGAATGGAGTAATATATGCCAGGATTCTTTGAAAGAGTTAAAAGTTATATTAACTTCAAATCCTCTTTTGATTATTTCTAAATTGACCCTAGGATATGCTATTTATTATGATGCCTAAAGTATAGGTTTGAGGCATTTGTTGATGCATGAAAACCATGCGGTAGCCTATGGATCATGTTAGTTGAACCCTCATGTGAATAACTACCATAATCATAATATTTAATTAACAATGGTGATGCATGATCTGAAAAACTAGTGCTACTACCTCTTCAGGGAGAAGTTTATAGTGCACTCAGATCATAAAATCGTAAATTATAACTTTAACTAGTTGGAACTTAATCATAGATAGGTGTGGTGGGTAGATTATCATATTAAATTCAATTTTTATTATTTTTATATTCTAATAAAGGTAAATGTGGTAATCAATGTGATGAGTATGAAATTACTGATTCAAACAGTGAATGATTTGGAGGAAGAATGGACTCTGATGAGCTTGTTCACTAAGATTCATTTGGAGGTGAAAGAGGGGGAAGAACGAGTGGATTTGGAAAGTTTATAAGTATCCTCTTCTCTTGATGAAAAAATTATTCTTAGGCAGGTATTAGACCAAGACTATTAATAGATTAAAGTAATCTTAAATGGTGGGAAAAACTTGGGTGATTTTTCTCAGTCTGATAACGTATTCCTCTATTTTCAGAATATGATGATAGTTCCTTTCTCTTTTTAGAAGAAAGTGATGGGTGGTTTTAATCCATCTAGTTTGGAAGTTCATTAAAGGGATACCAAGATTCTATATGACTTTAAATGAAAATATTGGTGGCCCAAGATCAAATGATATATCCCTACTAAAAAAAAGGGGTTTATCAGCATTCAAAATGGGATTTAACAGCACTAAAAAAGAATTGTAAAGCTCAGTACTGATAGGGGGGGGGGTCCCCTTTATTAGCACTCAGAAAGATATGATAAAGGTAGACTTTATCAGCTCTAAAAAAGCACTAATAAATGCTCCCTATATCAGCACTAAAAAGGATCTGATAAATGCCCTGCCTGCTGTAACATAAAATTCAGTATCAGCACACCCAAACAAGACCTGCAAAAAAATCGGCATATCAACAAGTATACCCATACAAAATTAACACATAATTTATTAGGTAATTATAGCTAGTATACCCATACAAAAAGTATACCCATACACCATTAACACATAATTCATAAGTTAATTAAATACATAAATAATTAAATTCACAATTCAAGGGGTTGGGGGGGTTGTTCAGGGGTTTAGGGTGGTTGTCCACGGGGGGTAGGGGTTGTCCGGGGGGGGGGGGGGTGGGGGGGGGGGTGGGGGTGTCTAAGGGGATGGGGGTGTCCGGGGGAATAGGGGTGTCCAGGGGGTGGTGGCGGTCTAGAAGGTTGGGGGGGGGGGCTGTCCAAGGGGGTGGGGTGGTGTCCAGGGGGTGTTGGGGGCTTTCCATGTGGGTGGGGTTGTGTAGGGAGTGGGTGAGGTTGTTCAGGTGGTGGGGTGGTGTCGAGGAGGGGTGGGGGTGGGGGAATCCAAGGGGTGGGGGCCATTTAGAGGGATGGTGGGGTTTCTAGGGGGGGGGGTGGGGGGATGGGGGCTATCCAGGGTGGTGGGGGGGGTTGTCCATGGGGGTGTCCAGGGGGTGGGGTGGTGTTCAGGGTGTTGGGGGGGGATTTCCGGGGGGTTGGGTGGTATCCAAGGGGGGTGGGGGTGGTCCAGAGGGATGGTGGGGCTGTCCAAGTTGGGTGTGTGGTGTCCAGGGGGGGTGGGGTGGCTGTCCAGGGGGGTCCAGGTGGTGGGGAGGTGTCTAGGAGGGGTGGGGGTGCCATCTAGGGTGTGGGGGTGTCCAAGAGGGTGGGGAGTGTCCCGGGGGGGGGGGGGGGGCTATCGATGGGGGTGTCCAAGGGGTGGGGTGGTGTTCAGGGGGTTGGGGGGGCTGTCAAGGGGGTGGGGGTGTCTATAGGGGTGGTGGTGTCTAGGGGTGGGGTGGTGTCCAGGGGGTTGGGGGGTCCATGGGGTTGGTGGGGCTGTCCAAGGGGTTGGGGTGGTGTCCATGGTGGGTGGGGGTGGCTGTCCATGGGGGTGGGGGTGCCCAGGGGGGTTGTCCAGGTGGTGGGGTGGTGTCTAGGTGGGGTGGGGGCATCCAGGGGGTGGGGGTGTCTAGGGGATTGGGGTGGTGTCCATGGGGTTGCGGGGGGGGGGGATTTCAGGGGGTGAGGTGTCCAGGGGGTGGGGGTGTCCAAAGGGGTGGGGGTGTCCAAGGGGTGGGGTGGTGTCTGGTGGGGTGGGGTCCAAGGGGTTTGTGGGGTTGTCCATGGGGGGTGGGGTGGTGTTTAGGGGGGTGGGGGTGGTTTTCCATGGGGGTGGTGGTGTCCAAGGGGCGGGGGGAGTCCAGGTGGTGGGGTGGTGTCTAGGAGGGGTGGGGGTGCCATCCAGGGGGTTGGTGGGTGTCCAGGGGTGGTGGTGGTGGGGGGGGTGTCGAGGGGGTTGGTGGGGTTGTCGAAGGGGTGGGGTGGTGTCCAGGGGGTTTGTGGGGTTGTCCAAGGGGGTGGGGTGGTGTCCAGGGGGTGGGGGTGGCTATCCCTAGGGGTGGGGGTGTCTAGGGGGTGGGGGTTTCCAGATGGTGGGGTGGTGTCTAGGAGGGGTGGAGGTGCGTCCAGGGGGTTGGTGGGTGTCCAGGGGGGTGGGGGGGAGGGGGGTTGTACTGGGTGGTGTCCAGGGGGTGGGGGTGGATGCCCATGTGGGTGGGGGTGTCCAGGGGGCTGGGGGTGTCCTGGTAGTGGGGTGGTGTCTAGGAGGGGTGGAGGTGTCATCCAGGGGGTTGGTGGCTGTCCAGGGGGGGTGTCCATGGGAATGTCTAGGGGGTGGAGTGTTTTAAAAGGGGGTTGAATCATACACATCACAAATTACTCATGTATTTTTTCCCTAAAGTATCAACACAATCCAAATGCGTTTGGTCAGATTTCCGTACGTCTGTTGTTGTTTTCACTTAAAATTTTTCCCATTTTAAAAAAAAGAGAGAAACTTTGAGTGGTACCAGCCACACCGTGCCTCATATTAAGGCGGGGTTGACTCTTAAATATCAAAAATGACCCATGGATAGTTCTATTAAAGTATCAACACAATCCGAATGTGTTTCGTCATATTTCTGTACGTCAGTTGTTGTTTCCACTTAAAATTCTGTCCATTTTAAACAAAAGAGAGAAACTTTGAGTGATAATGGCCACACCGTACCTCTTATTGAGGCAGGGGTAAATTTTAACCATATAAAATGACCCATGTATCTTTCCACTAAATTATCAACACAATAAAAATGCTTTTGATCAGATTTCTATATGTCAGTTGTGGTTTTCACTTAAAATTCTGTCCATTTTAAACAAAATAGAGAGACTTTGAGTGATACCGGAAACATCGTACCTCGGATTGAGGTGGGGTTGAGTAATTCACGTCAAAAATGACCCATTTATCATTATCTTAAATTATCAACACAATCCGAATGCATTTGGTCAGATTTTCGTACGTCCGTTGTTGTTTTCACTTAAAATTCTGTCCATTTTAAACAAAAGAGAGACACTTTGAGTGATACCAGCCACAACATGCCTCATATTGAGGTAGGTTTGACTCATACACATAATAAATGACCCATGTATCCTTATAATAATGTATCAACACAATCCGAATGTGTTTGGTCAGATTTCTGTACATTAGTTGTTGTTTGCACTTAAAATTCTGTCTATTTTAAACAAAAGAGAGACCCTTTGAGTGATACTGGCCATAACGTTCCTTGGATTGAGGTGGGGTTGAATTTAACACATAAAAAATTACCCATGTATCATTCCCATAATTTATAAACACAATCCAAATGAATTTGGTCGGATTTCTGTATGTCAGTTGTTGTTTTCACTTAAAATTCCATCCATTTTAAACAAAAGAGAGACACTTTGAGTGATACCAGCCACACTGTGCCTCATATTGAGGAAGGGTTGACTCTTAAACTTCAAAAATTACCCATGTATCATTACCCTAAACTATTAACACAATTTGAATATGTTTGGTATGATTTATGTACATCAGTTGTTGTTTTCACTTAAAATTCTGTCCATTTTAAACAAAAGGGAGACACTTTGAGTGATACCAGCCACACCGTGACTTGGATTGAGGTAGGGTTGAATTTTACATGTCAAAAATTATCCATTAATAATTACCCTAAAGTATAAACACAATCCAAATGCATTTGTTCTGATTTCCATACGTCAGTTGTTGTTTTCACTTAAAATTCTGTCCATTTTCAACAAAAGAGATACACTTTGAGTGATACCGGCCACACCATGCCTCATATTAAGGCGAGTTTGACTCTTACACATCAAAAATGTCCCATGTATAGTTATTCTAAAGTATCAACACAATCCGAATGTGTTTGGTTGGATTTTTGTATGTCAGATGTTCTTTTCACTTAAAATTCTGTCCATTTTAAACAAAAGAGAGACACTTTGAGTGATTCCAGCCACACCATACCTCAGATTGAGGTGGGTTTGACTCATAAATGTCATAAATGACCCATGGATCGTTATTCTAAAGCATTAACACAATCCGAATGCGTTTGGTCGGATTTCCGTACGTCAGTTGTTGTTTTCACTTAAAATTCTGTGCATTTTAAACAAAAGAGAGACACTTTGAGTGATACCGGCCACATAATACCTCGGATTGAGGCGGGGTTGACTAGTACCTTTCAATAATGACCCATGTATTGTTCCCCTAAGGTATCAACACAATAAAAATTCTTTTGGTTAGATATTAATGTATTTTGGATATTTTACTGGTTTTTCTTATCCAAAGACCAAAGAAAGGTGGCTCCTCATTTTTGCATGTTTCTGGTGAATTTTGTCTGTTAAAATGGAAAGATGAATCATTGGAGAAAGTATGTTTTATTTAATAACAATTACAATTTTCCTATGAAAATTTACATACAACAATGTATCATCTTTTGATCCCCTTGACCCCTCTCAAAAATGACAGCTAATTGTACACCCCAAGTCAGATCTTCATGCTATTTGTGTACAATCTTCCATCAGGTATGTGGACCACTTTTTTCTGAACAAATATATATCATCTTGTGAGTATGAGGCTTTTGGATATTCATAGCAGTACTGAAAAATATATAAATAAATATTTAAAAAATAATTTAAATGAAATAGTAGTTGTTTTTGAAAATACCTCTTTAGGGATGCTAGTTTGTTGATGAAAAATTATCTATTTCATAAATTTAAAAACATAATAACCAAAATCATTATCGTTTGTTTGTTTTGTACACTGCAAAAAAAAATTATCATTAGGAGAATAAGTAACTTGTGTTGATATGTGTTTTTATAGTGAAATTTTATTATATATACCATGATATTTGTCCCGACGTAGTACTTGCTCTCCTCCTTATGCTTAGCCCCTGTCCTCATTCCTTTTTTTAGATGATAATGAGACACCAACCTGTCATAAAAGAATCCTCAGTAAAAGATAATATAAATTATATTACTTGATGTTTAGACCTAAAACGTAGGATGTAGTGTCTTACAGATTCACAAACTCTATCATGTGTGGTCAGTTTGTTGGATATCCTTCAAATGAATCCAGAAAATAAATCTTTGGGGTATCCAAGTTTAACACAATTAGAATCCAATGTTTCCTAAAAACACAAAAAGGAATAAGTAATAAAATAATTGAAAATATGATTGATATGGTTTAATCATATAATTTTTCCCATGAATGGTTGGTATTAAGAAGAGTCTGTCATCTATAATCTTTATTTCAAATGTTTTCAGCAAGCCATTCACTATTTCATCCTTTTTTGATGGCTCTAATTTCGTTAGTTGTGTTGATGTGGTATGAGGACTAACAAGTCCAAATTTTGGATCATGGAAAAATTCCTTCAACTTTTTTTCATATATACGTCTACCAATAATATATAATGCATTTAGTCATAATTTTCACATTATATTAGCTTTTAGAAAATCAATTCATGAAAACATACCTCATATACAAATTTACAACTGTGACACCTAGAAAACCGTATTGAAGGATCTCATTTAAATTTTCAATAGCAAAGAAATATTGAATTTCTTCTCTATATATATTCCTTTCAAAAACCACTATATGAATACTACCACTTCTTAGCTTTGTATCCACATGAGACTTCAATGCATGTAAATGTGGATAGAGAACAGGTGGTGTAATTGTGCTTTCAGTAGCTCTTTGGGACCAGTTGGTCAATCCTTTAGATGCTTTTGAGCTGATGTTTCTTGTCATCCCCTTCTATTTATCCATCTATAATAACATTAATTGGTTCAAACCCTTTTTTCATTAATTTTTAAAGGTTTAGCTTGAAAAAAATGAAAATAAATACCTCCTTGTCCACATGTACTCTTACAAGTTGTAACAGCCATGAAATGAATGTCACAATAGCCTTTTCGACCATATGAATATCATCTTAATCAAGTGGAATAGGTAACTCCACATTTGGCTCATGATCTACAGTAATCATCACTTTCAGAAGATCTTTGGGAAGTGGTATATTATGCAGCTTGTCCTCTGGGATGTTGAACACTATTTCCCATGCTACAAGGTGATCGGTGGGTGTTGACAGATATAAATCACAGTCATTATCACTATGTAGAATATTAGTACAGGAAATGTATCTATGTTTGTCTAATTCACATTTCCTGGGAACAATTATTAGAAAATTGATTACCACGGCTAAGACAGTTCATTGAGGGGAATGGCTCATCTCAAAGCTGGTGGGGTGTGGGGCGGGATCTTCACATGCTGGTTGTTACTGAGTTGAGTCTTCTCATTACTTCACACCCATAAAAGTTTCTAGCAAATCTCCCTACCATTGAAATATTTATTCAAGAGTTTCAAGTCTTTCGCTCATTTGTTTCAGTTTTTCATATCTATCATCCGTTTGTTTTTTTTCTCATAATATACTCAGGGTGTCACCCTAAACCCCACACCTCTGACACGACCGTATTGTTCTGGTTGCTTCAAATCCGTTGATAATAGGTCTAAATCCACTACAATAGTAGCTGATTCCTATGACTGTCAGATATAGGAAAATAACTAATCATTTTTATGTAATAGCGATTTAAAACAAATCTTTTTATCATGTCATACTTACAAATATTTCCCACACTTTTTGTGTGTTTTCACCTACTAGATTTCCTTCCTTATTCACACGTGACTCCATCCACAGCACATGATGTGGGATGGAAGTGTCATTGGGTTTAGACTCACCAATCTACATATAAATATAGAAAGATAATTATGATGATGTTTCTTGGCACCTAACAATATTATTGTAAATTTAAAATATGTACCATTTTCTTTTCTCGTGAAGCATACCCCATCCTTTCTTCATGTCATTGGTATGTTGGTTTTGATGTACATTCCTTATTTTTAGTATTGAGTTGATGTTTCATTAATGAAATATTGAAAATCAAAGTGATGAATACACGTATCCTCAAACAATGTATTATCAACCACAATGTACCTGAAACTTATCATCCCCACGGGGACCAATAAATGAATCCCATGATTCTTGGGATATCAGGTGAGCGTAAATAAGGGGTGGGTGCAGGTTTATTTTACCTTTGGAATCTTTTAGGTGACATTTTTCTTAAAATAGCGTGAAAACCTCAATGAATACTTCCTGCAAGCCTTAGTATATGATTCTTGTGTGAATCGTCTACTATTAATTTACTCTATAAGAGATTGAAAATAGTAAGACACTATTTCATTATTTTATTTTCTAGTAAATTAAAGAAATAATATCATAATGTTACCATAATTTCTTCCGAGATCACAGCCTTCAACTTGGACACAACATGGTGCCATGAATCTATGTCAATTGGCACATGTTGTCGAGTGAAAATTCCAATGTAACAACTAAACATAGCCCTGTTGGGATTCACATGTTGGCCTCATGAATTCCATCTGACATCAAATTTGATGCCTTTTCTTTTCACCTTAAGAACTTTGGCTAACACCGTCAAACTACGACACACCTGTGTTTTTTGCGATGTCAGTATTTCATCCCTGACCATTTCATCAATATCAAAAACATCTATATATTCATCTGAAATGATAGAAATGACATGTGTTGATGGTTCTTGGACCTCAACACTTGGAGAAACAACTTGTTCAGAAACTTGTTGTTGCTCTGCACTGTGAGCAGGCACAACAACAGCAACAACAGCACCCGCAATAGCTTGAGCGACTTGTTCAACCTTTAGGTTAGGATCACCAGAATGTGCCGAAGTCATTATTTTCAAAAGTGGTTAAACAATTAATTTAGATTAAAAAAATTAAGTAATGATAATATAATAACATGAGATAACAAGATCTATATTACAAACAATATATAACTTTTTTTTTGAAATCTATTTCTTTTTTTCAAAGGATAATGGGATTTGATACCTCTATCGATTATCAAAATCCCTTCATTATGGTCTCCTATAACATATAAAACATCATCTACATTGGGAAAATTGTGAAATGATTGCGACGTACCACTGAAAGGATCATCCTCAATGGAAGTTTCATTGTACCCTTCAGTAGTTTTGGATGATAACAAAACAATCAACCACTTTTAGTTTGTGGGATCTGGAACATAAAATACTTGTATCAATTGTGATTCCATTATAAATTGTTTATCTTTGTACACTTCTTCACTAAAATCAACTTTCACAAATCCCAATTCATCTATTTTAACACCACTATTATTATCAACCCATTTGCATTGAAAAATAGGAACTTGTAATGTCGTATAAACCTACTCCCATATTTGTTTGATAATTCCAGAGTATGACATATTTTCATAAATTGGATTTCTATCCTTACTACCAGAAACATGCATCGTTTTAGCCACAAGTGTAACTCCACTGTTTTTCATGGTACTATCTTCATCATGTTCATCTATATAGAATGTATAACCATTGTATGATAATAAATAAACACTTGGTCCGACAACTAGCCATTGAAGTCATTCTGAAATTGAATTCATATTTTCATCTAACTCCTTAAAAATATGGTCCTGAAACCATCATACAAACTGGTGATTATGGGTATTTGATATCCATTTTTCAGCCCTTGATGGATTCAACTGCCTAATAATTTCTTTATGGGTTTCAATATATGGAGCAGCCTCCCAAATATTATGAAAAACATAAAGGTGGACCTGCTCCCGATCTGTAATATTGATTGTCACAACATCTCTTCCAGAAATTCCCCCACCCTCAATGCGTCCAGTGTGACGAGATTTCAGGATACCAATGCTTTCCACATCATATAGATATTAGGTAGATAATTCAGTGGCTTCCTCAACAATTTATCTCTCCACTATACAACCCTCTGGCCGACTTCCATTTTTGACATACCCTTTCAAATTATTCATATACCGTTCAATGGAGTACATCCATCTATAGTGAACAAGACCACAAAGTCGAATCTCTCTCACCATGTGAAGCATCAAATGAACCATCATATCAAAGAATGTTGGTGGGAAGAACATTTATAATTCACATAATATGTTGACTATTTCTCTTTCTATAGATGGAAATTTCGTCGGGTCTAAAACTTTTCTACATATATCATTGAAAAAGAAACAAATTTTGGTTATCGTATGACGAACATTCTTGAAAAAACTGCAATGTAAATCTATAGGAATTAAATATTGCATCAAAACATGACAACCATGTGATTTTAAACCTTTTAACTTCAAATGATTCATTAACACAATGTTATTGATATTTTATGAATACCCCTCTAGAATCTTTATATCATTAAAGAAGTTGAAAAACTGATATCTATTCTCCTTGGAAAGAGTTTAAGCAGCTAGAGGAAGAAACATTCAATTTTCACCCTTCACGGGAGACAACTTTTCTCCTATTACCATGTCAACCATGTACAACCTTGCCTTAATTCCATCCTTTGTTTTTCCAGGGGCATTTATCAATGTTTCAATAACACTGTCACATATATTTTTTTCTATATGCATCATATCGAGAAAATGTCTCACATAAAAACAATTTCAGTATGGTAATTCAAAAAAAAAACCGATCTCTGTTTCCAACCAATTTTCGTAAGGTTTTTCGAAAATGGTCTACCAAAAATAGTGTTGACATATTTTACTTTCTCAAACAGATGATCACCTGTTAGGGGAGAAGGTGTTGTGCGTTGTTCTAAACATCCATTGAATGATGTCTTCCAAGATCGGTAATTATTCGGACGAGTTTGAAATCTACAATGTCCTAGAAATATAGATTTTGATAAATGTTTCAACCTAATTGATTTCGTATCTTCTTCGCACATGGGAAACCATTGAGTTTCTTTAATTATATAGCCTAACAAATTTCCATAAGTAGGGAAATCAATTATCATCCCATACAAAATCGCTCTTAATGTGAAGTATTCACTTTTATAAGCATCATACAACATAACACTTGAATCCCACAATAACTTCAAATCCTAAATAAAAGGAGACAAATAAACATCAATATCATTACCTGGTTGTTTTGGTCCTGATATAAGAATAGATAACATGATGAATTTCCGTTTCATGCATAACTCGGGTGACATGTTATAATTTACCTACATAACAAGCCATGTACTGTGAGTGCTAGTTTGAAAAACAAAAGTATTAACTCCATTTGTAGATAACGCAAGACGAAGGTTTCTCAGATATTTTACAAATTCAGGATACTCAGGATCAATTATCTTCCATTTAGTAGGGTTGGTTGGGTGACTTAATTTCCCATCTTTATTTCTTTTATCTTCATGACACAACAATTATCTTGCAGTTTCTTCACTTCTATATAGATGCCTAAACCTTGGAATGATTGGAAAGTACCATACAACTTTCATAGAACTAGATTCATCTTTCTTGTATTGAGAAGAACCACACTTTGGGCATTCTGTAAGTGATTTTTTAACCTTTTGAAACAGTATATAGTCTTTCGGGAACACATGCATTATTTTAGAAATCATACCCATCGAGCGTAGCATTCGTTTTGCTTCATAGGTCTGGTTTGGGAGCTCATTATCTTCCGGGATAATGTAATTCAAGAGAGAAAGTAGTTCTGTAAAACTTACATCACTCCATACATTTCCTACTTTCATTTTATAAAACTTCAGTACAATTGACAATGCTGTATATTTAGTGCAACCAGCATACAATGGCATCTTCTCAAAACTCTTTAACTTCTAAAACCATTTTGGGAAATCACGAAGTACATCTTCAACTATCCTTGTCATTTCCTTAATACAATCTTCATTATCACTGACATCAGTAATCACATCCTCCATATGGTCTTCTTCATTTTCCATATTTGTATTCATATCTGATGATCCATAAAACACAATTTTATCCTAACCAGTTACTACATTCTCTTTTTCTCTGTGTTTATTCCAACATTTATAACTCTGATCTATTCCATGACATATTAAATGTTCTTCAAACTCCTATGGATTAATTATTCTAGAATAACAACAATATAAACATGGACAACATATTTGAGAAGAATCCTTTGCATGATCCTTTGAAAACGTGATGAAATCTTTCACTCTGTTCTCATACTCTATTGTCAAACGATTAGCATCCATCCAATCTTTATTCATCTCCATACTATTTGAATCTCAAATATTAGTATTTATGATTCAAATACACTAAAAAAGATTTCCAAATACAGTATAATAGAACCAATTCTTTATAAAAATAGATATTAATAGAGCCTAACCATTTCACTTAGTATTCAATGGATGAACTAATTGGGTCACCTCTTCAATGCGAGATAAAAATGAAGAATGATAATAGAGATGAACATGAAATAATTAATGGTATAACATTCAAGTCTAATATAAAAATTTTCTATTAATTAATTAGATTGTAATTTTAAAAAAGAGATAAATATGAAATATAGAATATTATTAGAGTATCCTACAAGTACATGAAACGAAAGAGAAGTTTTAAGAAGCATGCCATAAAAGATCATCAAAATGTTGATAAAAAGAGAAGTAAGAAATGTAAAAGTAGATTATAAAATTTTTTATAATTAATATGAAAATAGTGTAGAAAATTGGAAAATATCAATTTAGACTATCCAAATTTAAAATAAAAAGGTAATTAAAATCAATATAAAGAATGAAAGTGTGCATATCATTTTGGATAGAGTTTCAAAAAAGAGTCAGACACAAGAAGCGATGATTGTGAGAGTGAAAAATAATCAGTCAATCTGTTATTGATAAATATAAACATTAATGAGGTAAACATTGATTCTAGTTATAGATAAGGTTACGAGTTTGATATTGAAAATAAAGTTAATTAATTAAATAAAAAAATGGAATGTTTCAAAGTAATATTTTAAGAACGGTTGAATTGTATTGATAAATGGAATGAGAAAATATAAAATTTAAATAATAGAGTTGAGTTATATATTTTGAACTAATTAGACAAAATATGATAATGAAATAATGAAATATTTAATGTAAAAAATATATGAAGATCAAGAAAATATATTTAAATTAGTTTGTGTTGATTTATATAAAATTGAAGAGGAATGTAAGAAGCTTAAACATGGAAATATGAAATTGAAAAATATAGGATCATGTTCACCTGCATAAATTTGTGAAGATATGGAATTTTTTCAAAAATATAATAAAAAATTTTGAAGGGAAATTTTTGGATGATAAGAAACCATATCTATTTTTGTTCAAGGTCAAGAAAAATTTAATAAGACAATGGATATGATAAAATCAGATAAAGTTAAAACTGGATTTGGTTATAATATACTAATTCCTAATCTATACAGAACCAATTTTGTAAAAAGAAATAAAATAAATGTTTAAAATGTTACGTGGTTTATATGAAATTTGAAATCACATAATGAAAATGAATGTTCTTTAAGATTTACCCAGTCACTAGGAAACAACGAGAATTATATTTCTAAGTATCTATCTTCAATATTACCCTATAATAAATGTCTTAATTAAGTATAGGTTCCTAATAGTAATATTACTATTTTAATTGGAACCAAAATATCATAGGTTCAAAAACAATCATCTCTTTAATCTATTTTATAAGAAACCAACCATAAGTGTTCCAAAGATACATGGTATGAGGAAAGTGGGTGGTCCAAGCACATGACTAGTGACATATCTATTTTTTATATTTTAATTCATTTGATGGAGACACTATCACATTTTGGGATAAATCTAAAGGCATTTTCATTGTTTTTGGAGAAGTAGAAATATATAAATCCATCGTTTTTAATGTACTTTATATAATGGGATTAAAATACAATTTAATTAGCATCTCACAACATTGTGATGACAGTATGAGTGTGAATTCTGAAGATAATACATTTTTTGTTTATAAAGATAACACTATTTTATTTTATTCCAATAGAGAATAAAATATCTAGGCTATATATTTTTAAGAGCTAACCCAAAAAAATATAAAGTTTTTTAATGTTATAAAAATAGACCACATTATTTAGCACAGAAGATGGGGACATGTTATTTTTCAATAACTATATAAGTCAGAAAAACATGGATAAGTTTTGTAACTTCAAAAATTTAAGGAAATTAAGTATTTTGTGTGGGATTCTTATCTAAAGGGTAAGTAGCATAAGAACTATTAATAATGTCAATATTGCAAGATGCTTTGAATTACTTCATCTTGATTTATTTAGACCCAAGAGAATTGTTAGTTTATGTAGTAAGAGACATGTGTTTTTGATTGTAAATGATTTCATTTGATTCACTTGGACTCATTTTTTATCTCATAAAATTTAAAACATAAAAGGGTTTATTACTTTATATAAAAAAATTGAAAATAAAAAAGATCATTTAATAAAATAAATTAGAATTAAAAAAGGCAGATAAATTTTTAACTTATAATTTGTGAATTTTGTTGGGGATTATGAATATTTTCATATTTTTATGCCCCTAGAACAACAAGACAACATTTTGTTATAGATATGAAAAAACTATTAAAGAAATGGTAAAGATTAAGATTAATGAATTAAACTAACCAAAATATTTCTTGGATGGATCAGTTAATACTATTTGACATATATTAAATAGAGTTCACATTAGACCCATTTTAACAAAATATGCTTATGAATTGTTTAATTAAAAGAATCCTAATATTGGTTAATTAAAGTTTTTGTTTTTAGAGTTTATATTTTAAACACTAAAGAAAATATAGAAAAATTGGACACTAAAAATGATGTGGGAATTTTTTATGATATTAAAATAATAAATATTATAGAGTATATAACATGTGAAATATGTCAATGGAGGAATTTGTACATGTAATGTTTATTGAAAATAATGAAAAATTGCAATAAAATTCAATTGATCGCGCTAATGAATTTAGTGAATTTGAATTTTGATAAACATAGACCTAAAAATGATAACACAAAAGTCATGGGGGAGAAGATATCTTCTCAATCTGATCCTAAAATTTTAAACACACAAATATCATCCATTAGAAAATGTAATTGGAAATATTGAATCTGGAATAAGAACTATAAAGTTAATTTTGATGTTTTCTGCCAATTCTTACTTTGTTGATAATTTTTTTCCTGTTAATATTAAATAATCTTTAAAAGATTTTAATTTGATAAATTCTGTTCACAGTGAAGTTTATCAGTTTGATAGAAATAATTTCTGAAATCTATCTGAGTAACATATAGATAAATTGTCTATTAGTACCAAATGGATTTGTCAAAATAAAATGGATGAGTCTAGAAATATTGTTAGAAATAATTCTATACTAGTTTCCCAATGTTATTTACAAGAAAAATTCATTGATTTTGAAGATTAATTTTCACCAATTTCTAGAATATAATCCATTTAGATTCTATTATACTTTTCAGGTAATCAAAATTTTGACTATTTTAAAATGTTTTAAAAATTTAATTTTTAAATGGTGTAATTCATGAAGATGAGTTTGTTAATCAACCACCCAATTTTAAAAATAATGAATTTATAGAAAATGTTTTAAAATTTTGAAAGATTTTTATGGACTAAAGCATGTTACAAGATATTGGTATGATATAACAATTATTTTTTAGTATAAAAGTATTTTAACAAAAGAATAGTTGATCCAAAATTTTTTATAAATAAAGTTTCAAATAATATTTTAAACGTAAAAATATTTGTTGGTGGTGTTGTATTTGGATCTTTAAATTATTTACTTAGTAATTAATATTCATAATTAGTGATAAATTAATTTGATACAAGGTAATTAAACCATTTCCATGGACTTAAAATTTTATAAAGAAAAATGGTAGTTTTCTAAATCAATGAAAATATGCTAAACATTTTATTAAAAAAATTAAATCTTGATTCAGGTAAAACTATGAGAACTCAAATGAGCACTAATTATAAACTGGATATTGATGAAGCTAGAAAATCTACAAATGATAAAATGTATAGTGGAATGATAGGAATCCTATTGTATTTGACTACGTCAAGGCATGATATTACGTTTTCTATCTGAATGTGTGAATTACATCAGTCTAATCCAAAATAAAGTAATTTAAAGGATAAATAAATATTAATTAGATATGTTAAAGAAAATGTTAACATTGGTTTGTTTTACTCCAATCATAACTACTTCAATTTTTTATCTTATTTTAACTCTGACATTGGAGGCTATATACTTCATTGAAAAAACACATCAAGTATGTGTCTCTTATTCGGTAAAGTTTTAATATAATGGAGTTACAAAAAGAAAGTTTATGTTTCATTGAACATATATGAGGCTGATTACATTATTGCTAAGAATTTTTTTCTCAAATTATTTAGATAAAACAATCAGTATATGATTTCAATGTTTATTTAGATACAATTACAATATTTTGCGACAATACATTTTTATTTCAATATATAGAAATAATTTACAACATTATAGGACTAAACATATAGATGTTAGATTTTATTTCTTAAGAGATCATTCTAATAAAGGAGAAACTGTTTTGGAATACATTCCCACATAAAATCAACTTGAAAACATCTTTACTAAAGCATTACATTTTGTGAGGTTTGAAAAATAAAAGTTTGAACTGGGATTAATGGAGATTTAGTTTTTGAGAGAATGGTAATATTTTTTATCTTTCATATATCTTTATTAGAGATGGATAAATTTTGGGGGTAGTTTTCCCTTTCTTGATTTTTTTATTCTTAATAATTTTTTATTTATAGTTTATTTTTTATTTTTTGATAAATTTTAATGGGGAGAAAATTTGAGATTTGGTTTTGAAATTTACAAAAGGGGGAGATTGTTTTATCTAAGATTTTATGATTTTATTTATTTTTTTATTTTATTAAATTATAAATCCAACTATTTTATTTTTAATTTATTTTTTAATATTCTTTCATATGTTGATATTTGAAATATTTTAATAATACTTTCATATAATTTAGGATTAGTAATTTAGTTAATAAAATTGTTGTTTTAATATTTTATCTCTTATATAAAATATCTTTTTGAATATTTTTTGATTAATTAGAATTATAATTTTAAATTACGTACTTTATATTACTTGTATTTTATTTAAATAAATATATTCTAATACATATTTTTGCATTATATTTTTATTTATAATTAAATATATTATTTACATTACATATATATATGGATATATGTATATATATATGGATATATGTATATATATATCAATATCATGTCACATATAAAAATTATTAATTATATATATATCTATATTAAGGACTAGATCTTTGTTGGAACCTATAATTGTGCACCAGACACTTTGTCATCGAGGATTTGACAAGCAGGAAGACTTTGAATAAATATCATTATATTCTTAATAGGGAACTAGGAAGTGGATTTTCCTTGGATTAATTTTATAAGGGAATATATATTTTTCCTTATTATATCCATTTTATATAGACATTTTTTATAAGTATTTTAGGTATGGATTCAGTAAAAAAATTGTCCTGCCAAGATTACCTATAAGACAACTGAACTAGGGCACATGCAGAAGTCTTATCACCCATACTCAGGAGAAAAATTAGCCAGCCAGTTGAGCGGTGGGTTGTGACACGGCATAGTGCTCATGGTGAGTTTTCTAGGAATGTGAAAGTGTTGCCTTGGCGGGCCACTCAGTAGCAGAGCACGACGGGTGAGGGCATGGGGGTAAGTGTTGCAGTGTCGACTCCACTTCCAGCTCTAAGAACAGTTGGAATTATGAATATTAGTAAGCTCGAATAATCTATATGAGTAATTGACATGTAATGGGATCTTGGGAATGACATAGTTCCTTCATAAAAAATATATTGACAAAACCACAACCATCCCATCAAAGAACTCTGTGCAATCTGATTCCCTTACATGATCATCTTCAATCCCTGCTCATCCACTATATTAACTAATTCTTTGGTTTTATTTCATGATCCATTACCAAAGTCTTCTTGAACCCACTTCCATCTCCCTCGACCTCCATTCCTTGGGTGGTGTCTAAGCGATCCTGAGACAACCAGTATCAACACCCCTGCAATTGATGTCCTCTATTCATCTTGCATGTGATTCATCACATGGATTTCACTGACCATGTGAATAATTGAATATCACATGATCACATATCCACTTATTTAACATCCACAAACTCTATATATTTCATTAACATGTTTTTTTAAGAACTGAAGTCATCACGAGTACAGTCATCACATGAATCCCTCACATGAAGCATTATGGATTATGAAAACCATGTATCCACTAAGTGTTGTATAACCATAGAATCTACCCTGGGAGATACAAAATATCATTTGAATATTTTTTAGACAATCACCACGCCATCATACAATTTAAAAGGCTGTCACCTATGACCTTTGACCTCATATATTTTTTCTTCAATGTTTCTTAAGACACCATGTGTGATTTTGAATAACTTTATGATTAACCAAACCATCTAGTGATCATGTGAAGATGATCACATGAATCATGAGAAGCCATCTTGTGAAGAAAATCCCTTGGTGGTTGTCTAATATTTTTTTCCTGAAGTGTTTCACAATCATGTGATGTTCTTAAATCGATCATACAAATCCCCCATGATCATCAAGAGGTTATGCAAAGACCCATAAAATATCACATTAAATCGATCATGCTATATCATGAATCCATAAAAAGAGTTTCTAAAGGTCATGAGATCAATAGATGATTATTATACAAATATTTAGTAGAATTACATGAATTCACATAAAAAATAATATCTTCCTCACCATGAGAGGACTACAACTTTGGAATTTTTATTTATTATTTTCACACATGAATCATTTAATCATAAGTCTATTGAAATGTCATAAAATCTTGTAAGAAATCTAAATAAATATTGTGAATCCCATTCTAGTTGTCTGATAGGACTTCAAATGAACCAAAAACAATCATGTAACTCCCTTGAAGATACCATAAAAATTCTAGGTGTCTATCATGCACATGATCTTGTGAAGTGTTTATGTGATCATGTATACATCACATTACACTGATCATGAGAATCCTCCCACGTCCTTAATCCTATGCACATAGTGTCCTAACCATTAACATTGGTGATATATCTATCTACCTCTAACTATATAAACCCATGATCCCCTAAAAAACACATGATAGGAGTGGGAGAAGTAGAGATATAATGTATTAGAGGGATAGGGATAAAGGAGTATAAAATATGTTTAAAATACATAGAAAAGAGTAGAAGAGTTTTTTGCAACCTTAAGAGTAATTATATAGGTAATCATGAGACCCATTGTGAGATTTCATCACTTGATTCCCCTAGAATCATTCTACAACATGATGATTTGAACACGATGTGAGAACTTTGTTACAGAAATCACTCATGAAAAGATCCACAAGTTTTCATATTGTCATTTTAACACCCCTTGACATGCATATGAGCTCATGGACATGTACTATCATTTTCCATAGAAACCCTAGGAGGCAAAACCTTGACATGAACCCCCAGTCATGTGTGCCTCTTTACCATGAAAATCCTTTCCCTTTCACTTCAATCATGTGATGAAATTGGGGAAATTTAGTTTGATCTGGAAAATACATCCAACATAAGTTATCTTGATCACACAAATATTTACCATACGATTCAGTTTGATCATGTGAAGACATCCCATGAAAGTTAGTTTGATCATTTGAATACATCCTAGAAAAGTTAGTTTAATCATGAGAAAAAATACTAGACAAGTCA
The DNA here is from genome assembly GCA_963277665.1 of Viscum album. NCBI lineage: Eukaryota > Viridiplantae > Streptophyta > Magnoliopsida > Santalales > Viscaceae > Viscum > Viscum album. The sequence goes on from OY728137.1 coordinate 1,107,141,403, forward strand.
CTTTGATCACATGAAATACCATCGAGATTTCAGACTAGATCACATGAATGTACAATGAAATTTAAGATTTTATCGTGCAAAAAAACCTTGGACATGACATCTTTGATCATGAGAAGAAACTATGATATATTAGGAAGACACCATTAGACTTGTTTTCTATGTCAAGAAGTCACCCTTTGACATGTCCTCCATGTAAGGAAGTGACCATAGGATATATCAGGATGACACCATTGGCATGTCATACAAACACCCTAGGACATGTCAACTTCATCTCATAGACACACTAGGATATACACAACATTAACCCCCCATCCATGAACCTTCAGTCTAGTACCTCTTAAAAGGGAAGTGTCCTTAATGGTATAGGGTTACACACTCATGGAACCCTATCCATTTCTTTCTTCCAAATGACCCCCTATGTCATACCAAACATATTCAATTGACCTATCATGGTTAACATATCTCTTTATCCATTTTAGGATAAATAATGAATATGTAACATGGGCATCCATCCTAGTATAAGTCCCTAACATTATTAAACCTTTGGGATAATAATAACACACTTGAGTTTAATCATTCCTTTTAACCATCAGTGGGTTAGGGAATAATTAAACTATGTGGACTCTAATTCCTATTAAAAATTGGATATATAAGACACCTTCCTATGTCTTAAGATCAATACCCTATTCTCTATGGCACTAGTAATCATACCTCTCTATGGAAAACTTTAATTTTTAAGCAACATAAAAATTTTATCTCAAGTGATGTGTCCAATATTCTATTATATATTGTTTCTAACACTGATCACAACTCATGTGATCTTAGAGACTAGAGATGATTATACCAATAATATGATGTGGATTCACATAGTATGGTCCCTTCATTGTGATGCAATCCCGATTACATCTCATCTTCACTCAAAGGGTCATAATCCTAATTAGGTAATTCAGAGACTCCTTACATGCATAAGTCTTGCTCAAGGCCTATATTGTTTCATATTTTATGATGTAGACTCCCAAAACCCGAACTAAATGGAATATTATTTATGTATTAACAGGATATGTAATATTATTCCTCAAGGATTGATCTGTTTATTTATATCCTTCTCACATGATGTTAAATTACATGGTATAGTCCTATCATACGTCTTTAAACTATTCTAAACAAACTATGTGTGTTTTGATTCTTATTCTCACAAGACATGTAGGACACGTTGTAGAGGTTAAATACCATCTCTAAGACAAAAAATAAATCCATGTATGACAATAAACTCCATTATTCCCAAACATGGATATAAACTAAATCTTCATAAATGAAGAACATAACAATGGAGACCCTGTGACACACACAAATGTTCCCATCAACACATGGTATTGACCAAGTCATTGGAACATGGGTAAATAGTATCGTATTAGGGATCGGGAAATATTTCATAAACATAACTTAAATATAAAAGAGGGCCATTAAATAGGAAATAATTCCTCGAAAAGGATGCGACGATCCTTGCCTCTCATCCATTCGACCAATGTGATTTCCTAAGAATCGTTAGGTTTAAAACCCCAATTGACTACATAACTTTGGAAATTAGGTTCATGCCTTATTATGGATATGGGAGCCAGGGATATTTTCCAATAGATACAAAAATGGTAAACTTGGTTCAAAAGATTGTGAAACCACCCTAAATCACCCACAACTAAGAATCAAGTGAAACCGTCCACATTTTTCAATAAAAAAATGGTTATGCCAATATAAAATACTATAAAAATTTCATCCCTATAATGGGTTAAATTATATAAAATACCAAGTTACCATTGGGACATTTTATACCAATTTTTTTGGGAAAAAATGTTGAACTCCATTGGAAATATTTTTACTATGCCGAACCTTCCATGAAACAAGGGACCACATTTTTGTCCTTTAACTTTGAAAGTAATTGATTGATTATATAATCTTATATATGAGGTTACATTAATAAGGTTTCTTGTTTCCTTTACAAAACTTTTTATATGCTTTATAATCTAAATGGAATTTTGAAATCATTCAATGAATTCTTAAAACACTAGACAAGCTCAAAATGCGTACATAACACTTCAAGATACTACAAACAACCATATGAAACACTGATCATGTGCATTGTCTTCCTTGTAGGCCTTGTCGCTGAGGCTCCAACATATACCATCACCAATAAAATGCCTATAGTTGTAGTTAGTGGATGTGTTTTTTTATTATTACCACATCAATGGATCCATCGTGATATTGGAAGAAGCTCATGAAATTCTATAGAGTATGAATCCTCATCAGACGTCTTTCCCATGAGAGGTCACAAGAGAGGAAATGTCCAATGCTACCACATTCAACTAATTTGCGAGCTTATACATAGATCACATCAACACATATCTTCCCTACCTCAGGGAGATGGATGAGGACAATCACCTTGTCCACTCAACCACTCAGGAGATACCTAGGAGAGCTCTTATCCATTCTTATCATCATCATTGACATATGGAAACAATTACATATTAATCTATAAAATATTTTATGCCTACCCCAACCCTCAAAATTGGGGAATTAATCAAGAAATACCACTTGGGGTATCTAAAAAATGCAACTGCAAAAGTCTTATATCATTTTTACTGTCAATCTATATGGGGTACACTAATGTATCCTGAGAGTAGCCTAGAATCAATCCTATACCACCACTTTCTAGGATCATCTAACTTGGTCATATATATCCTTGATGAGTGTAAAATACCAAGGGGAACCCCATCCCATAGGGATGTGGTCATTTATTTTTTTTAGCCATAAGTCCATCTTAAATATGGGTTTTAACCCACCAAATGGTATGGAAGGAATTGACCTACAAAATGGTATAACCGACACTGACCCAAAAAATGGTACAGTGGGTGTTGAGCCACCAAAAGTTACAACAGGCGCCAATCCCCCTAATGGTACATTGGGTGTCGACCCAACAAATGGTACAGTGGGCACCGACCCACTATGTAACACCCCAATATTTCATAGAACGTTATTTTTTCAAAGTAATTCAATAACTTGCACTAGACGCAACACCGAGTTCAAGCGCACCACAACTTACCAAACTAGCCGTTCAAAAGAAGTTATGAATATTTTTAAATTTATTTTTAACTATATATAATCCTTATAATTTATGAATCCATATAATGAGTTTCTTAGACATAATGTAAGAACTAATTCATTTTTTCCAGATAAAAGAAGTATTTTTCAAAAAATGCACTTTTACCGCCTTTTAATGGTGAACCCTTTTTAAATCCAATATTTAAAATTTAATATATTAAATTGGACAAAATAAACTTCTTCTTTAGTATTAGGACATAAGAATTTAGTTTCAATAATTTTTTGGTGTTTTTCTTATAACTTTCATATCTGGGTGAATAGTGAAAAATACTATATTTTAACTGAAAACAACTTTTTTAATCTAAATAATTTATAGTGTTAAATTATACATTTTAATGTCCTGTAAGTATAAATGTATTTTATTTTTACCATTTAATCCAATTCTGGTCATTTTAAGTAATTTCACTTTGAGATTGGACATAAACAAGTGTCAATCTTTTGATGGATATTGTTTCTTAAAAATACAACTATTGGATTTGAAAATGGGAATTAATATTAAATTAATAAATGAAACTTATATGTTTTTAATTTGGTAAAATGGACGTCATTTTTGAATTCAGAATATCGAAATTTTCTTAGGGTCAATTTTTGGTATTTTTTCTGAAAACTTTTAATTTTTGATGAATATTGAAGAACACTGAGTTATAGTTTAAAACTGAAATTTTATTTCAATAATTATTTATTTAATTTAAATTTATTTTAGGTCAAAATAGATACACAATACATATATATTTTCAATGTAATTCATTTGAGTCGGTTTTTAATAATTTTAGATATATAAAAAGTTTATTGAACTTTTCACCGTCTTTTACCCACCTCCTAGGAGAATTTGCAAATTGACATAAAACTTAATTTTACGGCTTCTGTGAGTGGAATTTCGAAAATCCGAGAGACATGGTTAATATCAAGGAGTAAAATGTACATCAATAAGATAAAATAATTTTTTGGTGAATAGTAACTTTTTACTTTTATTTACCACGGTTAAATGTAAATAGGGTAATTAAGGGTAAAAATGATATTATTATTACCCTAAAACGTGTCCTAATTAAATTAGATAAGTATAATTTGACCAAAAACAACCTTAGGAATAAAATATGAGCCTCTTTTATCCACATGGATTAGATTAGAACATTTATTATTATTTAATTCAAAGAAGAGTTAAAAGAGTTAAAATCAAAGTTTAATAACTAATTTTTTTTAATATAGGGTTATACATAAGATAAATTCGATTATAAATATTCATTAGAAAGATAAAAAATATTTCCTACATAATGGTATTTTATTTATAATTTTTATAAATTAAATAATTTAATTTATTTGTGACCCAATGATGATGTCGTAATTACCTTATTATTGAAATAGTAAAATAATTGATATTATAAATACCCAAATAAATATATTTTGAGAATTTTAATGAATTAAAAGAATTTTATAGGTTATTATGAAATTTTAGGGTTGATTAAATGAATTAGGTTCTAAGTAATAATGCATTTATAAATTTATCAAAAACAAAATACCAAATAGTGTCAAAATTGGCATAAAAGAGTTTGTAAAACAAATATTATATTATGAATTGATATTCTACTCCTAAAAATCTAATTTTAGGCCAAAGGTCCTATATAATGATAGTTTAATCACTAATGAACCACTTGGGGTTCTCTTGGAAGTATATAGTTAGTTTATTATCCATATAATATAAAAATACAAAGAGACATGGTAAATGTGAAACTAATTAACTAAGAGTTAAAACTAAAATAAAAGGTTAATATAGTGACCCAAACCTGTCTAAAACTTATTGGTTGGGTGGTTTTAGACCCATAACCACATTATCATAGAAATAAGTCACTTTGGATCCATTAGAAACCGAATATGAATTTATTATAAAATAATATTTCTAGATTTTCTTAAGGTGCCCCTCACCCCTGTTATAAAAGGGCACTCTCCGTTCTCTCAAATTCATACCCAAAAAGCCTTTTGACTCGGCCAAAACCTGACCAAATATTCTCCCAACTTACCTCAATTCAACCTAGAGGCCTTATTTTGATCATAGATTCAACCTACGGAGCCCTTTTGATCAAATCAAAAGGAAGAACCTGAACAAGAGGTAATGTTTTCACCATCCTCTTTCAAGTTCCTTTCTTCTTCCACTTCTTCTCTCTTTTTTATTTCCATTCTAAAATAATAACTCCAGTATCTTCTATATACAATGATTTTATTATAAATATGGTAAAACCATATTCATAATTCTATCCATCCCTTGGATGACATGTCACCATACGTGCGTACGTACGACTTACCGTCTCCACGTCGTGGTGTAATTATTATTCAATACATTATTATTTGGATGGGTATAATAATGATGTGTAATTCATGTAAATAATAAATATAACATGATAATTATTTTTTATATATGAAACACCACCCAATTATATATTATTTTAATATCAAAATAATGATATTGTATCTTGTGCGTACGTACGGACTACCGTCTCCACGAACGCGATGAGATTCATTCCCCATCGTATTCATTCAAAAATAATTCTCATTTGATGATTAAAAGTTATGTTTAAGGAGTTGATATCATTATGTATATGAATAATATAAAACCTATCCATAACAAACACGGCTTACATAACAAAGCATATAAATAAAAACGAATCAGTTAACACCCGAAACAACGATAATACTAAGATATTATTAACAAAGCAATGTTAAAAGATCATATATGATATCATATTAATGTATATGATTATTTTATAATTTAATAAACATTATTTCACCATTATAGAGGAGTTAAATCTACCCTCAACCAAGGAAAAGTACAAGGTAAGGGTTATTTCACAATCTTTTCATTATCCAAGGTTGTTTATACGTAATTATCTAATGGGACCTCTTTATCATCCACATCCATGTTTCTTAAAAATGTATTTCAAAAAATTATTAATATATTATAGAATATGGGTTAAAGTCATTTATACCCTTTTTTTACTTTTTATAAGATGTTTATAAAGGAATCCTTCCGTCGTTTTCTAAACAAGGTCCTTTTTAAACCTTTTCAACAGAATTAAGGTAAGAATGCCTTTTTTAACTTATACACCGGGTGAAACTATTTTACGCCATTATAAAATCATAAAATCTTCCCTTAAAATCTTATAATAATATTTTCAAATTAAATATTTCCTTCTATAATTATGTAACTTTTAAATGATTTCAAAAAAAGATATATTTCTCTCAAATAGTTTTGATTTCATCTATGTCAACATCCTTTGATGGATTTTAAGTTTATTTGAAGTTGAATTATTATGATACAAAACTTCCATATTGTATTTACGGTTTTGTGATATGTTTGACTGTGGATGTGTTATTTTTATACCATTCATTTTTTATGGATAAATTTTTGACATTTCGTATGCGAGTTTCAATACGAATGTTTATGTTATGTTTAAACCTTTTCATATGAGGAATGCATTGGACTTAGTAAGTGATGGTTGGAGCCCGCTATAGCACCTCGATGCATCGGTAGGTCACATTATACAAACTAGTGTCTTGGAAAAAGGCCTTGGAAAACATGTATTTGTAGTCTTGGGAGAAGGCCTTGACTATTTGGTTATGATAGTCTGGCATTATGCATTCCATTATTATGAAAGTGGTTATTGATATTGAATGTTATTATTGGACTAGTAGAATATCCATGTGAATATATAAATGACATTATTTCATTCTATATTTTCCATATTATGCTGAATTTCAAGTTTAAAAGGGTTTTGTGTTAGTTATACATTGCCTTAAATGTTTATGTTTATTTATGAAAGTTTTCGCTATATTTTTATCCTTTATGAGAATCTGAGCTCACGCCTTTCAATGTTTTATTTTTTCCAGGATGTGAAGAAGTATTTTATGAATGACCTGTATAGAGAGTATGAGGGGATATGAAGACAAGATGTTGTTGCAGTTTTTTTTCACTTTATGATGTAATGTAAGACTTATGAATGTATCTAGTGATTCGCAAGCTACTAAACTAGTCGGTCTTTCTAGATTTGATCTTTTGTGATCATGACAATGTTATGTAATAATGCATCGACTCTGGGTAACTGGGGTCGGGGAACTACATTTGGTATTGAGGAAGTTTAGTACAAACCTTGGAAGATAGATTTAGATAAACTTTGATTAGATCACATAGCCCTAAGATAGACTTTGAGGATTAGTATAGAAGAACTTCCTAGAATTTTGGTATTGTTGAGATTTTGTGAGTTTTTCGAGCAATACATCCCTGTCTAGATACAAGCAGGTTGAGGTGGATCTGGCATAGACGTACCTAGGGGTAAAACCTGAAAACACCGTTTCGAGCTAGACTCGAATGGGAACTGGTGCACGAAAACGGGCCTTGCTGCACTATTGGTTACGCCACTCCCGGGAGATATGCTTAAGATAATTCTCATTTCCTTTACAAACCATTATTAATGGTTTATGAGTATATGCTTCCTCAAAGAAAAAATTTTTATGATCGTGGATTATATCCATAAACTGTTCAATTTATGTTAGGTATTTTACAAGTTTGGAATTATTCATTTCAAGTCATAAACTGACCTAGTGTATTCCATTGTATAGAAATGGCGCCCAATAGAAGGAATGTGAACTCCAACAATACGTATGATCCAAAGAGTAAGAAGGATCATATCTTTCATGGTATTAAGCCAAAATTAAGAAGGGAAATATTCTCCCTTGTATTATCAACATATAAAGAAATAGTATCACATGTTAATAAGATAAGTAAATAATTCTTTGAGTCCTATGGAATTGAAATGTAAGAAAGAGAAGAAAAGCATGGAAGAGAGAAAGATAGATAAAGGGAAGAGGGAAAAGAATAATTTCCCATATGTGATAACTATGGGAAGAAACACCTTGTAACTTTCCTGAAGGGAATGGGAGTTTGTTATAAGTGTGGAGAAAAATGACACAAAGTACGTGACTGTATGGGTACGAAAAATGTTTCAAATATACAATGCTTCATCTGCAAGGAGTTGGGACACTATGCAAACCAATGTCCAAATCATCATAGTATGCCTCAAATGATGCTATTGGATTATAATCATGTTATGATACTACCACAAATGAGGATGAATGATTTGAGTTCTTATGTTGTTATTAAAGAATTATGTCATTTAAGTGTTGTATCCATTATGTACTGGTTATAATAATTATAAAGTATATAAGGATTGTACTGCAGTACTATTTCATTAAGGACTTGAGATTGTGTGGAACCAAGAAAAGTGACTCAATAGCTGGTTAAATTTTTGGAAAATATATGGTTGAGAGAAAGATAAACCATATAATGGTTCTAATACCGAGGTAGTGATTTTGGAATAATACATGATTGATTTGGATAAATTATATTGGATATTCTTGACTACCATGAAAGTGATTAATGATTTGTATACTCCATCATTTTTTTAGTTTACAAAATATTTAGATAGAAGGAGTATATCCAGTATTCTATAATTAATAAGGGAGCATGAATGTAATCAATAAGGTTATATGGTAATTCAGGATGTTGCAGTGTTTTAAAAGAATACATGATGAAGGTGTTCACATGTTATTACGTGGAAAAAAGGATCTTCATTGTGTTTAACTTCCCTATAAAATTTGGACTGTTAGTTTGGACAAAAGTATTTTGGATAAGTCTAGTTCGATATTATTTTTGGATTTCCATAAAAAGGACAACGCAGAGGTCATGTGGCAACCCGTTGCGTCCGGCAAGGCCGTGAGACTTGAACCCGTAACCGAAGGGCGACTAGGGTGTATCACCTATCACTGACCCATGTGATGTCCTAGATTGAATAATGTTATCTTTTTAAAAGGTCTGGTAGATGAATTATAAATTCATTTTTTTGGAACCCTATATGAATAGGATAAAAAGAATATTTTTTTAAGTTCTATTATCTTTTAGAGTGAAAGATGAGTTTGTGGTAGAAACTAGTTCAAGGATGGAACTCTACTTTACAAGTATACATTTTTCTTCTTCTCTTATTCTATGAAGAAATAAATTCTTAAACTTTAGTTAAGGCATGTTAAAACCAAAAATGTGTTATACTAATACCTTACATTTTGTTGAACCGATGGTATTTTAAATCATCATAGATTGGTGGCTTTGAGGCCCCCAATTCTACAATTGTTTGTGATTGATGACCTCAATCAACCTCAATAAATATTTACGTTTTCCTCAAATTACGTGTCTTTAATTTCAACCAACATTCTTTTAATCGAGATCATAATTTGGTGGTGACTTTTTCATTCCCCTTTTCCTCTTATTAAGACTCGATTTTATTAACACAATTTCTGATGTGGGTTTCCCCACAAAGGTATTTTCTATTTTCCACGTTTTATTTTTGAAGAACAATTTCAAATTGTGAGGACAAAATTTATTGAGATAGTGAAGAATGTAACACCCCAAGATTTCATAGTACGTTATTTCTTCAAAGTAATTCAATAACTTGCACTACACGCAACACCGAGTTCAAGTGCACCACAACTTACCAAACTAGCCATTCAAAAGCAGTTATGAATAGTACTAACTGAATTTTGAACTATATATAATCCTCATAATTTAATAATCCATATAATGAGTTTCTTAGACATAATGTAAGAACTAATTCATTTTATCATATAAAAGAAGTATTTTCCAAAAAATGCACTTTTAACACCTTTTAATGGTGAACCCTTTTTAAATCCAATATTTGAAACTTTTATATATTCAATTTGACCAAATAAACTTATTTTTTAGAATTGGGAAATTATAATTTGGTTTCAATAAATTTTTAGTGTTTTTCTGATAACTTTCATATTTGGGTGAATAGTGAAAAATACTATATTTTAATTGAATTTTTTTTTTAATCTAAATAATTTATAGTGTTAAATTATAAATTTTAATATCTTGTAAGTATAAATATATTATATTTTTACCATTTAATCCTATTCTGGTCATTTTAAGTAATTTTACTTTGAGATTGGACATAAACAAATGTTAATCTTTTGATAGATATTGTTTCTTAAAAATACGTCTTTTGGTTTTGACAAGAGGAATTAATTTTAAATTAATAAATTAAACTTATATGTTTTTAATTTGGTAAAATTAACTTCATTTTTGGCTTCAGAATATCAAAATTAGCTTAGGGTGAATTTTTTGTATTTTTCCGAAAACTTTCAATTTTTGATGAATAGTGAAAAACACTGAGTTATAGTTTAAAACCAAAATTTTATTTAAATAATTATTTATTTAATTTAAATTTATTTTAGGTCAAAATAGACACATAATACCTATATAATTTCAATACAATTCATTGGAGTTGGTTTATAATAATTTTAGATATATAAAAAGTTTATTGAACTTTTCACCGTCTTTTACCCACCTCCTAGGAGAATTTTCAAATTGACATAAAACTTAATTTTACCACTTCTGTGAGTGGAATTTAGAAAATCCAAGAGACATGGTTAATATAAATGAGTAAAATTTGGTTCAATAAGATAAAAATAATTTTTTGTGAATAGTAACTGTTTACTTTTATTTACCGTGATTAAATGTAAATAGGGTAATTAAGGGTAAAAATGATATTATTATTATCCTAACACATGTCTTAATTCTATTGGATAAGTATAATTCGACCAAAAATTACCTTAGGAATAAAATATGAGTCACTTTGGTCCACTTGGATTAGATTAGGACATTTATTATTATTTAATTCAAAGAAGAGTTAAAAGAGTTAAAATCAAAGTTTAATAACGAAAACATTTTTAATATAGGGTTATACATAAGATAAATTCGATTATAATTTTTAATTAGAAAGATAAAAATATTTCCTACATAATGGTATTTTATTTATAATTTTTAGACATTAAATAATTTAATTTATTTATGAAACAATGATGATGCTGTAATTACCTTATTATTGAAATATTAAAATAATTGATATTATAAATACCCAAATAAATACATTTTGAGACTTTTAATGAATTAAAAGAATTTTATAGGTTAATATGACATGTTAGGGTTGATTAAATGAATTAGGTTCTACGTAATAATGCATTTATAAATTTATCAAAAACAACATACCAAATAGTGTCAAAATTGGCATAAAAGAGTTTTTAAAACAAATATTATATTATGAATTAATATTGTATTCCTCAAAATCTAATTTTCGGCCAAATAACCTATATAATGATAGTTGAATCATTAATGAACCACTTGGGGTTATATTGGAAGTATATAGTAAGTTTATTAACCGTATAATATAAAAATACAAAGAGACATGGTAAATGTGAAACTACTTAACTAAGAGTTAAAACTAAAATACAAGGTTAATATAGTGACCCAAACCTATCTAAAACTTATTGGTTGGGTGGTTTTAGACCCATAACCACCTTATTCTAGAAATAATTCACTTTGGATCCATTAGAAACTGAATATAAATTTATTATAAAATAATATTTCTAGATTTTCCTAAGGTGCCCCTCACCCCTCTTATAAAAGGGCACCCCCCCTTCTATCAAATTCATACCCTAAAAACCTTTTGGCTCGGCAAAAAAAGTCCCAAATATCCTCCCAAATTATCTAAACTTCAACCTATAGGCCTTATTTTTATCATAAAGCAAACCTATGGAGCCCTTTTGATCAAATCAAAAGAAAGAACCCGAAGAAGAGGTCATGTTTTCACCATCCTCTTTCAAGTTCCTTTCTTCTTCCACTTCCTCTCTCTTTGTTATTTCCATTATAAAATAATAACTAAAGTATCTTCTATATACTATAATGTTATTATAAATATGGTAAAACCATATTCAGTATTCTATCTATCCCTTGGATGACATGTCACTATACGTGCGTATGTACGGCTTACCATCTCCACGTCGTGGTGTAATTGTTATTCAATACATTATTATTTGGATGGGTATAATAATGATATGTAATTCATGTAAATAATAAATATAACATTATAATTATTATTTATATATGACACAACACCCAATTATATATTATTTTAATATCAAAAGAATGATATTGTCGCTCGTGCGTACGTACGGACTACCGTATCCACGAACGTGATAAGATTCATTCCCCATCATATCCATTAAATAATAATTATAATTTGATGATTAAAATTAATTTTTAAGGACTTGATATCATTCTGGATATGAATAAGATACAACCTATTCATAACAAACACATCTTACGTAACAAAGCATATAAAGGAAAACGAATCAGTTAACACCTGAAACAACAATAATTCTAAGATATTATTAACAAAGAAATGTTAAAAGAACATATATGATATCATATTAATGTATATGATTCTTGTAAAATTTAATAACAATCATTTCACCATTATAAATGAGGTAAAACTAACCTCTACTAAGTAAAATTACAAGGTAAGGGTTATTTCCCAAACTTTTCATTATCCGAGGTTGTTTATACGTAATTATCTACTGGGACCTCTTTATCATCCACATCCATGTTTCTTAAAAATGTATTTCAAAACATTATTAATATCTTATATACTATGGGTTAAAGTCATTTATACCCTTATTTTACTTTTTATAGGATGTTTATAAAGGAATATTTTCGTCTTTTTCCAAACAGGGTCATTTTTAAACCCTTTCGACAAAACTATGGTAGGAATGTCTTTTTTAACTTATACGATGGGTGCTGCTATTTTACACCATTATAAAATCGTCAAAGCTTCACTTACAATCTTATAAGAATATTTCCAAAGTAAATATTTTATTTTATAATAATTTAACTTCTTAATGATTTCAAAAAAAGAGATATTTCTCTCAAATAGTTTTGATTTCATCTATTTCAACATCCTTTGTTGGATTTTAAGTTTATTTGAAGTTAAATTATTATGATACAAAACTTCCATATTGTATTGAAGGTTTTGTTATTTGTTTGACTGTGGATGTGTTATTTTTATACCATTCATGGTTTATGGATAAATTTTTGATATTTCGTATGCTAGTTTCAATACGAATGTTTACGTTATGTTTAAACATTTTCATATGAGGAATGAATTGGACTTAGTAAGTGATGGGTGGAGCCCGCTATAGCTCCTCAATGCATTGGTAGGTATCATGAGACAAACTAGTGTCTTGGAAAAAGGCCTTGGAAAAAACTTATTTGTAGTCTTGGCACAAGGCCTTGACTATGTGGTTATGATAGTATGGAATTATGCATGTTGGTCGGAGTGGTTTACTCAAGAGGGGGGTGAATTGAGTACCAATTAAAATTTCTGTATTTAAAAACAGTGTTTTAAAGACCCCCAAATAAAATAATAAATTAAACTATAGTGAATTTATATTAAAGTAGAGGTTATGTTAGATTCTCAAGGGATTGATTAATTCCCAGTTAAGCAACACAGGAGTGTGTGATTATCTTTTGAAACTAACTTACTAATCTACACTTAACATAAACACTTGCTAATTTAATTATCAAAGTAACTTTAAAAACAGTATTGGTTTTAAAGTGATTAGCAGCGGAATAAAACTTTGAAAGAGATGGTACAACAAATGTAACCAAGAGGTTCAGTCTCAAGCCGAGACTTAGTCCTCTCAAAAGTTTATATAAAAATGATCCACACCCTGGATCGGGGTTCAACAGTTTACAACTGTCCATGTCCAAGACCTCTACCACTTTTCTTCGTGGGAAACAGTACAACAGCAACCAGCTGTCCAGGTCACACACGACCTCTACCACTGTTATTCGTGGGAAAGAAAGAATGCAAGAATTTGGTAAGGATTTACAAATCCTTCAGTTTAAGTACAGGAGACAGTGTATGTGTTAGATACAACAGATAACACACACTGCTCGAAAAGAATAACAATAAATCACAGAACAAGAGATGCAGAGTTTAGAGATGGTTCTGGTGATTTCAGTGTAGCTCTGGACTCCTTTGGATTCGATCAGAAGTGAGTCTGAGTCCTCTTCTCGTTTCTGTTTGAGAAACAGAGTGTCGTATGCTTCAGGTTCGCAGGTAGTGAGATGTAGTCGATGAAGCTCTTCGATATTCTTTTGTATGCACAGAACTCTTCTTGAGTAGGCTTGATTGTATATGTGATTCTGTCTTGTTTGGTTCTTTTTGTATGCACAGAGCTCTTCTTGAGTATGTCGTATGTCTTCCTTGTCTCTGTGTGTGTTGTCTGTATTCTCATCAGCAGAGTCTTCTTGTATTTATGTCACGTGCAACAGGAGACAGGAAGGATTTCCTTTCTGCAGGTACGAGGTACGGTTTCCTAACATCCGACAGCCTTTATCAGATATTTGACAAATCATTAAAATGTATGTTATATGACCGTTGGATAGATTAAATACTGGAAATAAAGAAATTCAAACAGTGCATCGAGTGATCGGTAGGTAATCAGCATCGGTAGCTTGAACATCGGTATCTTGGACATCGGTAGCTTGAAGTCATTAGTTTCTTTGACTCTATCGGTGGCTCTATGCGTCGGTTGGTACATGATTGTATCAGTGACTTTTTTTATCGGTAGCTCCATGCATCGGTATCTCCATGCGTCGGTAGATCCATACGTCGGTAGCTTCATGCGTCAGTATCTCCATGCGTCGGTAGCTTCATGCGTCGGTATCGGTAGCTGTGAGTACCGGTAGCTCTATGTTTGTATCGGTAGCTGTCTGTAAGTCAGTAGCTTACATTTATAAGTACATCGGTAGCTCTGTGTTAAGTATATCGGTGACTCTGTCTGTCGGTAGACAAAGTCTATCGGTAGACTAGGTACCGGTAGCTCTTTATCAGTAGCTATAAGCAGATTACTTATCTGTTTTATGCAGAACACATCCGATTGTGTTAGAATCAATTTATAACTTGTATGAACATGGATAAATGAGAATTAACATATTCCAAAGACTATTTTAAAAATTATTATTGGTTTGATCACAGATTTGAAAGAATGAAAGTATAGATCAATGATACTTAAAAATATCATAGAGAATGAAAACATAATTGGGATTTTCAACACATATGAATACATGATTGAGATTATCAAAACAGGTGAGGTCAACAATCTCCCCCTTTTTGATAATCACAATTTAGGATATGGGCATTTAACATAGTGAAAATATAATATTAAAGAGTATAATATTGAATTGAATTTTCTCATTGAAAACATCATCAGAGATAATAGAAATAGTATGATATAGATATAAGTTATCAGAGGTAACAATCATAAGGTACCGATGGTAAAAAGAAACATAATAATATCAGAGATAAAATTGAAAAGAAGGTTATTTTTCTCCATTGAAAATATTTCTCATTCTCTCATTTTGTTCTCCCCCTCAGTTAATATTTCTCATTCTCTCATTTTGTTCTCCCCCTTCCTTATGCTCTCATTTTGTTCTCCCCCTTTGTGATAATCAAAAAGTGGGAAAGCAGAGATAGAGGAGACAAATAAAACATGAGAAGTAAAAAGAGTTCCTCTGTATTAGATCAGTCAGAAAGTACAAAAACAGAATACAAATGAATTCCTATCAAAAATCCTGGCCACTGGATCAATCCTCATCTTCCACGTGAGATTTCCCTTTGGGATCAGAAGAAGGCTCGGGTGGTGAGGATGCAGGTGAAGGTTTTGGAATGCCAGAAAAGATCAAAGGAGGCTGAGCCACTGACACAGAGTCAGGCCTGTAGGTTGAAGATCTTTGGGTGATCATTGGTGTGAGGCTTCGAATAGCTTAAGTAGGTGTCAGCTGGACTGTGGAAGCATCTGAGGCAGAAGCAGGAAAAGCGGGAGGTATGATGACTGGTCTGGCATCAACATGCAAGAAGGGTAGCAACAGATTTCTAAAATCCATAATAATTCCTCCTCCTCTTTCCATAGCAGAGATGAAATCATCTTTTTTCTCCATGAATTTCTCTAAGGCAGGAGTCAGTTCTCTTAGCTTGCTCACTTTTTCTCTAAAATATTGAGTTACTGGAGGTAGTTTCATGTTTTCCAACATCATCTTGAAGTGGTGTTCAAGTTGATGCTTGGTGAAAATTCTGGTGAAGTAGTAGTCCACTTTGCTCTTTATGGCTTCCTGAGAGGCAGAGGCTTCTCTCATATAATCTTGAACAATATTCATTATTTCTCTAGCAGAATCTCTTGTAGAAAGCACCACTCGGCTCAACTCTGATGAGTCCACAGAGCCACTGGTTGAAATAGAACCAATCTCCTCCTTCAACATTGCTCGAACTTGATTCAGGTCAACTGATAGTTTTGATGTGAGAGGGCCAAGAGAGAAGGAAACAGTTTCTTTGAAACTCTTAGACAAACCACTGATTAGGCTTTGAACTTGAGAGTCCTGTAATTGAACATGATCCTTCACTGAGGTTTTGAAACTTTCAAACACTGAGACAAACTGGCTTACTACACTCTTCACATAATATAGGTCCTTGTCAGCTTGAGACTTGGAGCTCATATAAGAATCCAAAGCAACAACTGATGTCTTGAGAGCTTCAAGATCTTCTTCGATTCTAGAAGACTGAGTCTGGAACTCTTTCACTTCTTCCATAAGCTCAAACACAAAAGAAGATAAATTACAAGCCAGAGATAGCTCGAAGGATCTCTCTAACATTTTCATTTCTTCATTAAAGCTTTGCTTCATCTCAGCAACTGATACACTGAATGATTCTTTCAGCTCATTCTTCATGGATTCAAGATCAGATTTAGAGACAAAATCATTAGGGACAACTACAGCAGATCCCCTTGCTGAGGCCAAACTAACTACAGAATCAGTCATTATTGATTGAATTGAGGATGCAAGAGAGGTTTTCATTAACTGAACTTCTTCAACAAAATTGGTTTTGAGGTCCTATTTCAGCTTATTCAGATCATGAAATCTGACCACATTATCTGGCAACAATTCAGAAGCAAGATCATTATTGGTCTTCGGTCTATTCACAGACATCTCATTATCAGAATTCGGATAATCCAATCCACAGACTATAAACCCTGGGTCTTCTACCCAGTCTCCAAACTCAACAGCTACTGTAACATTTCCAAGAACAGATTGATGCTCCCTCTCAATGGGTGCATTCTCATGTATCACAACAACATTCAGTGCTGGATTCTCTTCATCAGAATCTTTTACTACAAGTTCCATCGGTGCAGCATTTAGAAGATCTTCTGATACAGGTACAGCTTCTTCTGTATCTTTTTCTACTTCAGTAGTCGGAATAGCTGAGTTTCCAATCAAAGGACTCATACTCAAACTACCAGAATCAGACGATTCAGGTACATACTCCTTTTCCTCTTCTTCTTGGTGAGGTACAGACTGGTCTTCCTCATAAGTAGACAAAATTTCCTCTACCTTTCCTTTCCTAGAATAAACCAATTCTGCAACAGGACTTGGGGGCAAGTCTGGATCTCCTCCAACATCCATAGGAGTTTCTTCTTCTTCTTCTTCTGTTTCATCACTATAAACAGGTTCCTCTTCATCAGGTCTCAGACTCGGATCTCTCTCATCCTTTGGTCTTGAGGGATGATCCACAGGATTAAACCTATCATAAATCTTCTGATCATCACTGACCCATTCTCCCTTCCATGGGTTCCAGTTAATTTTCATTTACTTACACACAGTCGAGGTGATGCAGAAATTGTTCTTGACTACAACCGTTTCATCCTAAGACTCAGCTATTCCTTTCACTTTTATCATCACTGAAATCATCTTGGCAAAGAATAAAGCATTAATCTTTGACTTTGGTCTAATCATGTCTTCCATTTGAAGCATCAAAAATCTGCACAGATTGATCTTCACACCATGTCTTATCAAATAAAGAAGATAGATCTCTTGATATCTCAGATTTGAAAAATCTCCTGGCCTCGGTATCAACACATGCTGAGCAAACTTGAAGAGCAGTCGATTCTCTCCATCCATTTCAGCAGCAACCACTTGCCTTTGATTCCCATTACCGGTCAGTTCTTTTAAGGCAGTTTCATAATCGAAGATATCACTGCTAGGTGGAATTGCTCTTGATACGTACCCAGAGACGCCTTCATGTGGTACTTTGAAACACTCAGCCCACTCTACTGAAGAAAAATACATCTCTTTTCCATTTAAAAAGGAGCTTACCCGATTCTCATTTTCAGACTTCTCGAAGGTTACAAACTCGTAGAACTATTTTACCAACTTCGGGTAGTATGGGCCATTGTTATTCGAGAAACAATCCACCCATTTCTGGTCCTCCAGAATCTCGAGTACTAACGATTTTCTAGGCAGTAGCCATTCCACGCACAGTTCCTTCTCGATTACTATGTCTCTATTCTGCAAGTGATGATTCACTGGTCGCCTTCCTGATCGAGTTCTGACTTCACTAACACTAGCTTTATGCTGTGTCTTCTACTTCTTAGCGTTTGGTTCTGCACTTTCATCTCTGACGATAGGAAGCTTAGTTTTTTCCATCGCGGGTTTAGGGTTCTTGGCCGATTTTGGAGCTAAGGTTCGAAGGTGAGAGATTTTGAGCTCGGTGAGGTAAGAAGTGGCTTAGACTTAGTTTTATCATTTAGGAATTCCAAATAAACGACTAAAAGAGAGTAATAAAATAAAATAAAACGATTCGTATTCTTGGAGGCAGACAGAAGTTTTAAAACCTTTCATCGGTGTGAGTTAATCATCGGTGAGAAAAAAAAATCGGTGAGAGTTGTACATCGGTGAGAATTTCACATCGGTGAGAATTTCACATCGGTGAGAATTTCACATCGGTGAGAATTTTACATCGGTGAGAATTTCACATCGGTGAGAATTTCACATCCGTGAGAATTTTACATCGGTGAGAATTTCACATCGGTGAGAATTTCACATCGGTGAGAATTTCACATCAGTGAGAATTTCACATCGGTGAGAATTTTCACATCAGTGAGGATTTTCACACCGGTTGTGATTAAACATTCCCAATTCGTGTCTTATGTAACTTAGCCTATCCGAACTTAAAGGTTTAGTGAAAATATCAGCCAATTGATGTTCAATGCCAATAAATTCAAGAGAAATATCACCTTTTTGATAGTGATCTCTTAGGAAATGGTGTCTTACATCTATGTGTTCGGTTCTAGAGTGAGATACAGGATTCTTAGAGATGTTTATCGCACTGGTGTTATCACATTTGATTGAAACATGTTTAAAAACATATCCATAGTCCAAAAGAGTGTGTTTCATCCACAGAATTTGTGCACAGCAACTACCAGCAGCTATATATTCTGCTTCGGCAGTAGATAATGCAACTGAGTTCTGTTTCTTACTACACCAAGAAGCTAAGGATTTTACAAGCAAATGACATGTTCCTGATGTGCTTTTTCTATCTAACTTACAACCAGCAAAGTCAGCATCTGAATAACTCATTAACTCAAAGGATTGTCCTTTTGGGTAAAACAAACCTAAGTTAACCGTGTGTTTTAGATATTTAAAAATTCTTTTAACAGCAAGCAAATGAGATTCTTTTGGATTATCTTGAAATCTAGCACACATACACACACTAAACATAATATCAGGTCGACTAGTAGTAAGATAAAGTAAACTACCAATCATACCTCTGTAATTTGTTTGATCAACTGGTTTCCCAGTTTCATCTGCGTCCAATTTACAGGTAGTACTCATAGGAGTTTCACTTCCCTTGATACTATCCAGACCAAAATGTTTTAAAAGATCCTTTGTATATTTACTTTGATTCAAAATGATATCATTTTCATTTTGAAATACTTGAAATCCAAGAAAGTACTTAAGCTCTCCCATTAAGCTCATTTCAAATTCATTTTGCATACTTTTTGAAAAATCAGTACATAAAGAGTGTTTAGAAGATCCAAAAATAATATCATCAACATATATTTGTACAACTAAAACATCTTTAGAAATTCTTTTAATGAAAAGAGTTGGATCAGCAATCCCTTTAGTAAAACCATTTGAGATAAGGAAATTGCTAAGTCTATCATACCAAGCTCTTGGAGCTTGTTTTAAACCATACAAAGCTTTAGAAAGTTTAAAAACTTGATTTGGAAAATGGGGGTTAGTAAATCCAGGTGGTTGTTCTACAAAAACATCTTCAATTATAAAACCATTTAGAAATGCACTTTTCACATCCATTTGATATAACTTGAAATCCAGATGTGCAGCATATGCAAGTAAGATCCTAATGGCTTCTAGTCTAGCTACAGGTGCAAAAGTTTCCTCATAGTCTATACCTTCTTCTTGACTATATCCTTGTGCAACTAGTCTAGATTTGTTTCTAACTATATTTCCAGATTCATCTACTTTATTTCTAAAAACCCATTTTGTGCCTATTGTCAAAGTGTCCTTAGGTCTGTCAACTAATTCCTAGACTTTGTTTCTTTCAAACTGATTTAATTCTTCCTACATAGCTATTACCCAGAATTCATCATTGATAGCATCATTTATATTTTTGGGTTCTAGCTGTGAAAGAAAAGATTGATGTTCAACCTGGTTTCTTAGAGAAGCTCTAGTTTGTGTTCCTCTATCAAGATTACCAACAACAGCTTCTAAAGGATGATTCTTTAGAATCCTTGTTGATCTGGTAAAGGTTGGACTAGAAATTTCAGGTTCATATATAGGTTCGGGTTCAACAGAAGCAGATTCTGGAAAAAGTCCAGAATTGGATGCTTTTATAACAGGTTCTTTAGATCTATCATTAAGGTCCAGAATAGAAAAATATTCTTCAAGATTCTCAGGAGAGGTTTTAGGCTCATGTGGATCAGTTTCATCGAATTTGATGTGAACAGATTCTTCCACACATTTAGTTTTCTTATTGAATACTCTATAGGCTTTACTTGAAATAGAGTAACCCAGAAAAATTCCTTCATCACTTTTGGAAGCAAACTTATCCAGATTATCTTTAGTATTTAGAATAAATACTTTGCAACCAAAAACTTTAAAGTAATTAACCTTAGGCTTTCTATTGTTCCACAATTCATAAGGGGTTTTCTTAAGAACAGGTCTAATTAAGACTCTATTAATGACATAACAAGCTGTATTTACAGCTTCAGCCCAAAAATAAATAGGCAGATCATATTCATTGAGCATGGTTCTAGCAATTTCTTGAAAGGTTCGGTTTCTTCTTTCTACTACACCATTCTGTTGGGGTGTTCTAGGGGCAGAAAAGTTATGAGTATAGCCAGTATGTGAGCAATAAGATTCAAAATCTTGATTTTTAAACTCACGACCATGATCACTTCTCAAAGTTTTAATCTTAAGTCCACTAAGGTTCTCTACAGATTTAGAGTATTTAACAAAAGAAGAACAGGCTTCACTTTTGTGAGCTAGAAAATATACCCAAGTATATCGAGAAAAATCATCTACAAGAACATAAACATAGTGCTTCCCATTTAAACTAGAAACTCTTGATGGTCCAAACAAATCCATGTGAACCAATTCAAGTGGTTGAGAAGTCCAAACTTCTTTCTTTGATTTAAAATAAACTTTGTGTTTTTTTCCCTTTTGACAGGGGTTACACACTCTATCATTTGGGAATTCTAATTTAGGTAGGTCTCTAACTAGGTTTTTTCTAGAGAGTTTTCTAAGTGAGTGAATGTTGCAATGTCCCAATCTTCTGTGCCATAGCCAAGATTCTTTATGAAAAGCATTCAAACAAGTAATATTCTGCTTAGCTAAAGAATTCATATTAACAGCATAAACATTTTCATTTATTAAGGCAGAAAATACCAAAACATTCTTAGAATTAAAAACTTTGCAAGAATCATTTTCAAATTTAACATGAAAACCATCATCACATAACTGAGAAATACTTAATAAATTGTATTTAAGGCCATCAACAAATAAAACTTTAGAGATAAAAATTGAATCAGTGTTACCAATCTGGCCTAGGCCGATGATTTTTCCTTTAGAGTTATCACCGAAGGTGACAAAGCCTCCATCAACTTTTATTAAACTCTTGAAACAAGAATAATCTCCAGTCATGTGCCTTGAGCACCCACTGTCTAAATACCACGTCTATTTACAGGAGCTCTTTAAGCAAGTTCCCTACAAAACAGATTCAGATGGGAGATGATTTTGGTACCCAGATTTTCTTGGGTCCAGACAGGTTAGCCAATAACACTTTAGGTACCCATATTTGTCTAATGGGTCTCATATAATTTGTAGAATTGACATGATTTGAAAGATAAACTTTATTAGATCCATAGCTATGTATATAACTGGTTGAAGCATATGAAGTTCCAGAATTACCTTCATTCTGTCCAGATTTATAAATGAATCTAGTTTTGGCAATTTTCCTTTGTCCAGGTTGGTATCCTATACGAGTAGTATATTTAGGTGCTATTTGATTTCCTAGCATCTGTGTTAGAATATTTTTTCCATTGGTGAACTTCTCTAAGTCATTCTTGAGTTGCTCATTAGATAGTTTCAGTTCAGTGTTTTCTTTTAACAGTTGAGCATTTTTCACTTTTTCAATAGTAAGTTCGGTGTTAACTGTAGTGGTGAGAGCATGCTGTTTCTTTAATGACTTGTATTTATCCTTAAGTTCATTACATTTCTCTTCCAGCATATCACAGTACTCAAACAATTCATTTTTAGACATTGTTCCAGAATCAGAGTCAGATTCTGCATTATCTCCAGAGTAATAATTTAAAGCAGGAGTTTCAGCAGTTACCTGAGAAGTGTTTGTCATAAAGCACATGTTTGCCTTATTTTTGTGTTCAGTTTCAGAGCTTTCAGATTCAGTAGAGCTATCCTTAGAAGCACTCCAAGTAGCCTTCATGGCTTTCTTAAACTTATTGTCCTTATATTCATATTTCTTTTTATACTTCAGCTTTGGACAGTCGGCTTTAATGTGTCCTTTTCTCTTGCACTCATAGCAGACAACATCATCTGATTTGTCATTTTTCTTCCAATCCTTTTTCCATCTACCTTGGTGATCATACTTACCCTTATAATGTGTTTTTCTGAAGAACTTCTTTTTTCTATAAAATTTCTTAAATCTTCTAGCAATGTGAGCCATCTCAGCATCACTGTCAGAATCACTTTCACTGTCTTCACTGCTTGAACTTTCAACTACAGCTTGAAGCTTTTCTTTGTCCTTATTCTTTGAAGTTGAGGATTTGAAAGAGACAGACTTTCTTGGAGGTTCATTTTCTTCCTCTTTATTCACTTTAAACTCTTTTTCATACATCATCAGCTTGCCAATTAGTTCCTTGACAGGTAGAGCAGCAATGTCACATGATTCTCTAATTGAGACAGATGTGCCTCTCCATCTATCAGGTAGACATCTCAAAATTCTCATAATTTGTTCATTCGATGAGACATCCTTTCCCAGCGAGATCATTGTATTGACAATTTCATTGAACCTGAGATACATGTCAGAAATGGGTTCTTCAGACTTCATTTTAAAATTATCATACTTGATAGTATAAGTGTTCAATCTCATTTCTTTAACATTCGTTGTTCCTTCATGAGAAACAGCTAAGGTATCCCAAATTTCATATGCAGTTTTACATGCAGAAATTATATTAAACTCTTCATCTCCTAGAGCATAGTACAAGGCATTCATAGCTTTACAGTTATTATTGTAAGCATTCTTTATAGGTTCATCCCAAGTAGATCTAGCAGTAGTGGGAATTTTGTATTCTGATTCAATAGCAGTCCAAATATCAAAACCTATGCTTTCTAGATGAATTTTCATTTTCAGTTTCCACTGAGCATAATTAGTTCCATTGAAGAAAGGTGGCCGGTTAGTAGAAGCACCCTCAAGTCTATTGTCCATTATGAGAAAATTTTAAAGAGATAAAAATTTAGATATAACAGAAATTTTAAGAACTTTAAAATACAACTAAAATCACAGTTCAAAAATCAGAGTACTTTTAGAAAGTATTTTCAATCCTTTGATACCAAATGTTGGTCGGAGTGGTTTACTCAAGAGGGGGGTGAATTGAGTACCAATTAAAATTTCTGTATTTAAAAACAGTGTTTTAAAGACCCCCAAATAAAATAATAAATTAAACTGTAGTGAATTTATATTAAAGTAGAGGTTATGTTAGATTCTCAAGGGATTGATTAATTCCCAGTTAAGCAACACAAGAGTGTGTGATTATCTTTTGAAACTAACTTACTAATCTACACTTAACATAAACACTTTCTAATTTAATTATCAAAGTAACTTTAAAAACAATATTGGTTTTAGAGTGATTATCAGCGAAATAAAACTTTGAAAGAGATGGTACAACAAATGTAACCAAGAGGTTCAGTCTCAAGACGAGACTTAGTCCTCTCAAAAGTTTATATAAAAATGATCCACACCCTGGATCGGGGTTCAACAGTTTACAACTGTCCAGGTCCAAGACCTCTACCACTGTTCTTCGTGGGAAACAGTACAACAGCAACCAGCTGTCCAGGTCACACACGACCTCTACCACTGTTATTTGTGGTAAAGAAAGAATGCAAGAATTTGGTAAGGATTTACAAATCCTCCAGTTTAAGTACAGGAGACAGTGTATGTGTTAGATACAACAGATAACACACACTGCTCGAAAAGAATAACAATAAATCACAGAACAAGAGATGTAGAGTTTAGAGATGGTTTTTGTGATTTCAGTGTAGCTCTGGACTCCTTTGGATTCGATCAGAAGTGAGTCTGAGTCCTCTTCTCGTTTCTGTTTGAGAAACAGAGTGTCGTATGCTTCAGGTTCGCAGGTAGTGAGATGTAGTCGATGAAGATCTTCGATATTCTTTTGTATGCACAGAACTCTTCTTGAGTAGGCTTTATTGTATATGTGATTCTGTCTTTCTTGGTTCTTCTTGTATGCACAGAGCTCTTCTTGAGTATGTCGTATGTCTTCCTTGTCTCTGTGTGTGTTGTCTGTATTCTCTTCAGCAGAGTCTTCTTGTATTTATGTCGTGTGCAACAGGAGACAGAAAGGATTTCCTTTCTGCAGGTACGAGGTACGGGTTCCTGACATCCGACAGCCTTTATCAGATATTTGACAAATCATTAAAATGTACGTGATATGAACGTTGGATAGATTAAATATAGGAAATAAAGAAATTCAAACAGTGCGTCGAGTGATCGGTAGGTAATCAGCATCGGTAGCTTGAACATCGGTAGCTTGGACATCGGTAGCTTGAAGTCATTAGTTGCTTTGACTTTATCGGTGGCTCTATGCATCGGTTGGTACATGCTTGTATCGGTGACTTTGTTTATCGGTAGCTCCATGCGTCGGTAGCTCCATGCGTCGGTAGCTCCATGCGTCGGTAGCCTCATGCGTCGGTATCTCCATGCGTCGGTAGCTTCATGCATCGGTATCGGTAGCTGTGAGTACCGGTAGCTCTATGTTTGTATCGGTAGCTGTCTGTAAGTCAGTAGCTTACATTTATAAGTACATCGGTAGCTCTGTGTTAAGTATATCGGTGACTCTGTCTGTCGGTAGACTAAGTCTATCGGTAGACTAGGTACCGGTAGCTCTTTATCAGTAGCTATAAGCAGATTAATTATCTGTTTTATGCAGAACACATCCAATTGTGTTAGAATCAATTTATAACTTGTATGAACATGGATAAATGAGAATTAACATATTCCAAAGACTATTTTAAAAATTATTATTGGTTTGATCACAGATTTGAAAGAATGAAAGTATAGATCAATGATACTTAAAATTATCATAGAGAATGAAAACATAATTGGGATTTTCAACACATATGAATACATGATTGAGATTATCAAAACAGGTGAGGTCAACAATGCATTCCATTAATATGAAAGTGGTTATTGATATTGTATGTGATTATTCGACTCGTAGAATATCAATATGAATAAGTAAATGGAATTATTTTATTTTATCTTTTTCATATTATGATGAAGTTCAAGTTTAAAAGGATTTTGTTTTAGTTTCACATTGCTTTTAAATGTTTATGTTTATTTTTTAAAGTTTCTGCTATATTGTTATCCTTACTGAGCAGTTGAGCTCACCCCTTTTAATGTTTTATTTTTCCCAGGATGTGAAGAAGTATTTTATGAATGACCTGCAGGGATAGTATGAGGGTATATGAAGACAAGAAGTTGTTATAGTTTTTTTTCACCTTATGATGTAATGTAAGACTTATGAATGTACCTAGTGATTCCAAGGCTACTAAACTAGTCGGTCTTTCGAGATTTTATCTTTTGTGATCATGCCAATGTTATATAATAATGCACTGACTCTGGGTAATTGGGGTTGGGGAATTACACACTAAATGGTAAAGTGGGAACTATCCCACCGAACAACATATCAGGAATCAAAAATTAAAACAAGACACTCCACTGAAGAGGATAACCAACTCTTTTATACTTCATTAAATATGATATCAACTAAATATGAGGACTTATTGTCAAACTTGGACGAGAACACTCCTATTTTTCATGAATATATAGAAGGTATTATGGCCCATATTGGTGTTTTAGAGTGCATTGTTGATGGTGTAGATGGCTAGTGTCAATAAACGATTTTGTCTCCCAGGTCCATGTTGAGAATCCAATCATTATCCAATCATCCTACCATTGAAGGAGGATTTGGTTTCTTCATGACTTTTTTCATTAATCCCCTTAAGTATGATATGTAAATTTATTTAAAATTAAAAAACTACCAAATCCAATGAGAGAATGAAGATCTATAGAAAATAATTGTGGGAATGATCATGTGATCCCTTCAATGGAATAACACATCAATACCTTCCTATATAGGTCCTCCTTGTAGTGAAGTTCCCTAGCTCATAGGGCTTGGGGTATTTTCATATTTTTTATCCCCTTATCAAGTGAAATTGAGACTTTATTATATCTCACCCTATACCATATGGATAGGGAAATGTTTCATATTCTCAAGACTCTAGCTCTCAAGGATAGAGAAATTTATATATTTTTGACTCCCTCATCATGGGTATAATAAAAACCATAAGAACTCATTCATTTCCATAAATTATCCAATGAAGTCAGGTTCCTTTAATCAGTGGGAAGCATCTGCATCATTCAAGGCCCCCAATGCTTCAACACCTGCCATCTAACCCATAAATAATGGGGATATTCACCCTAGAATCCATACTCACCAATGTTTCTACTCCAATAGTGATATAGGTTGCATGCAGGAGAAGCAACATGGTCACCCATTTGTTGATAAAAGACAAAAAGGGTACATTCCTTACAACCAAAACATGTCCCTAGGTACTTTGAATATTCCACGGAGAATGATTTGATATAATTACCAATAATAAGGTAGTTGAGTGATTCATGGTTTATAGGCCAATAAAATCACTTCCCTTCCACCGACATATTGGGTATACAATAGATAATTGCTTTAACTTTAAGTAATGGAGTTAGAATTAGATATATGAAGGGATTTTGGAACCACTAACACCTAGATTACCACTCCAATCATGTGAGCACTCAAAATAGGACACACCAGTCGATATGGAAAACATGATCCACATATCTCCCAGTGATAGGTGGCCGCTTCTCAGTGTAAGACGAAAAAAATTCTATTCCTTCTTGAATAAAGTTTCATAAGGTACTTTGACTATGATAGGGAGAATGATTTGATAGAACTACCAATAATGAGGAGTCTGATTGAGGTGGAGTTAACAGGCCATGAAAATCACTCCCCTACCCCCAACGTCTCGAGAACACAATAGGGAGTTGCTTTTTTATTAAATATTGTCTATAAATTAATGAAAATAAAGGTTTGATAGGTTTAGAGGATCCCAAAACTCATAAAATTTGCATAAGATTCATCCAAGTTCCATTAGAAAAGTCCACCGCCAAAAGTATATGGCATGATACATTCTATTTTCAGTATGTTAAGCTACATGATACGTCATAGGCGCATGGCATAAAATGGAATGATACATCCTAGTCACATGAAGTTAAAATGCATGAAAACATCCTAATCTAATGGATTTAAACTTCAAAACAATATTCTAGTCGAATAACATTGAACTTAATGACAATATCCTTACCGGATGACATTAAAATTCATGGAAGTCTTCCTTACCACATGATATTAAATTGAATAGACAATGTTACTTCCTAAATAGTTTACTACACACAAGATAGATCCGTTTGAAAGAAAAATGAAGTACTCCCATCCCTATGTGGGAGTCAGATCCCCATAGATAATCTCCCAATTCGAGAACTATGTTTGGATTTATTCTTACTATCATAAGATACATAATGAAACCTTGATCCCAAATTTAGAGTCCAACCATAATATGAACTGAAAAAATTCCCCTTCTTCATCTGGGTCAGAAATGTGTGGATATTTTTCTCTTAAATAACTACACGTGTATTTATTCTTTCTTAAACATGATATTTTGTGACACCTGGGCCTCAAATCCTTGGCCCAATCTGAATATAAACTATAAAATCATGCCCCATCTATATATGGGTTAGATCTGAACAGAGATTTTTCCATTAAAGAACTAAATGTGGCTTAATTCTTGCTACCAAATGATATAAAGTGACACAAAATCCTAAATACTAGGTCCAACTGTAATATAAATTGAAACCCCTGCCTTCTATGTATGGGTACGACCTGTGTGAAGATTGTTTCAATTAATAATTATCTGTGGATTTATTAATATTACTATAAGAAATATAGTTACACCCTAATGTACAATCCCAGGTCCAATTGCAACATAAAAAGTGATAAAAAATTAACCCCTCCTTGCATATGGGCTGGACCTATGAAGATAACTATCTAAGAAATATGTGTAGTTTGATTCCTGTTATCACATGATACATAGTGATTCATGGATCCTCTATTCTAGGCCCATTCATGAGTTATTGTCACTCCCAATAATTCCCCTCCATGAGAGTCAGATATGCGTAGATAATCCAATCCATAATAAATTGTGAACAAAACAAATATCACCCATAACATACTCACACAAGACTTAATCAACTACCCAATTATCCCTTGTTTCACACATTGAGCATGGATCATGTGATCCTGGGGAACCTAAAAAGCCGCTCTAGAAAGTGCAAACAAGATGTATCTGGGATATGGAAAGGTGTTTTACTTTCGCGATGTTAAACTATACAATTAGAGGTCTTCATTCCAAATAGACCACCCCTGATGACTCTGTAGTCAAGAATTCCATGTCTTACCCCTTCAACTCAAAAATTTGTTCAATAAATACTAGAGTAGCCTTTAATGTGATCAAAAACTTATTGAATCTTACATTCTCTATGAACCAACTTCATATATTCAATTCTGAGGTTGATAAAAACCAATTCCTCTAGTTTATATTCTTCTCTTGGAACCCCAAAGACTTTGGTCACCCCTACTACAGGATCTCCCTTATAGAAAATTGGTAACATGGATTGGATAATCCAAAGGGACCTCACTAGGATTCAATGGTGACTGAAAAAATTCCAATTATCTTTTTCTTAGAGGTTGTTTGGTCCCATAGGATAGGTACCCCTTAAACCTAGGAGTTATCGTCCTGACTTCATAGAATACTGTGTTCCACCATTATCAATGGATGAATTGTACCCATTGGTTTACACCTCCATTTGACTCAGATATTCTTAGGTTTGATTTAAACTCCCCAAAACCCAACTATTCCTGTGGATTTTGATACCCTTAATGTTAATCATTTTTGCATCATACCCATTTTCAAATAAATATTATGAAATTGCATTATAATACCATTTAAATTCATGGTATGTATCCTCCATGAAGACCAAACTTTCTTAATATTTGAAATCCCTTCAGATTCCCTTTTTTCAAAATTCATTCCCCATATACATATCATCCATTTCTCTTTTGTCTAAGAGGGATAAATAAATTCTCAATAGTTTATGCCTTCATATTCTAATTCCTAATGAAAAGACTCTAAACTAAATGAATTTTATATTATAACTATCTGGGGATTGATTATTTGTTACCATAGGATATGTAGTGATACTCTAACCTCAAATACTAGGATCAAATTTGATTAAAAGGATAAATAATTCCATTTCCCTTGCATATTGGTCATACATGCGTGAGTGTTTGTCTAAGATAAAAATTACATATGACTTGATTCCCATACTATGGGAAACATAGTGATGCATGAATCCTCCATTATAGTCCTAAATACAAATTATCATCATTCACAGCCATGTAGCTCAATGAGAAACATGTTTGTGTGGGGACTCTGGATCATTTTAAAATGTGATTAACACCACATATTTCTTGTCATGTAATCTCATACGGCTAAATAAACTGCCCAGTTATCCCTTGTTTCTCATGAAGAGAATGGATCATATAAGTTTATGGAAATTAGAAATATTCTCTAGTCATAATGATTGAGATGTGTATTATATTGGGAAATATGTCATATTGAAGTGACTTTAAACTTCATGACAATTTCCTATCACATGATGTTAAACTTTACCACAATGTCCTATATGCATGATGTTAAAATGCATGACAGGAGGTCTTCATGCCAAACAGATCACACATGATGGTTGAGTATTCAAGAATCACATGTTTTATCCCTTCACCTTAATTTTTTTTATTAAACATTATATTATCCTTTATGGTGCTCAAAACCTTCATGAATCATATATTATTTATTAACCAACTTTATATCTTCAATACCTGAGTCAACACCAACCAATTCCTTGAGAAGATATTCTTATCATGGAGCCACATGGACCTTGGGATCCCCTCCTTCTAGTTATGTACTATAGAAAATAGGTAATAGAGAATGTATAATACAAAGTTACCCCGCTAGGATTATCTAGTGAATGAAAAAATTCCAAAGAGATGTTACATAGAGGATATTTGGGTCCATAGGAGAGACCCACCTTAAACCCAGAAGTTATTTTCCTAACTGTGTGGAATATGAGTTTTCTCCACTATCAATGGTTGAACTTTACCCAATGTTTTCAACCATTAGTCGGCTTAGATGTTCTTGGGTTATGATTTACACTCCTGATAACCTAACGATTCTAGTGGATCTAGATACCCTTGATGTTATTCATATGTGTGTCGTACCCATTGTCAAATCATGATTATGACATCATATTCTTATACCATTCCTTTTTTAGGGTATGAATATTCTATAAATACTTTATTTCCATTATTTAGTTACTCCTATCATTGAAATGACCTATTTTCAGGACAATAAACTTTATAACAATGTCTTAGTCACATGAATTTAAACTACATGAAATATGGTCTATCCTACAAGTGCTAAAATGTATTAGACTGGGTAATCCTATCCCTGAATCTGTGATAGGGATGAAATTTTCACCTCTACAATAGAATAAAATATATAGATTCCCTATCGCTACATATGAGTTCAATCTATATAAAGTAACCCTTAACTAACCATTATGTTGTGACTTACTAAGGGAAGAAGATAGAATTCATCTCTCCCTTGCATATGAGTTAGATCTATCAGGAGAAATCTTCTTAAAAGAGCTGACTATGGTATGATTATTGTCCTCACAATGTGTGTAAAGAAACCCAAGGAATACCAAACATAAAAATTCCATATACCTATGTTTAAATAGGGACATGTCATAAAGAATTTCTCTTCCTTTGTTTGATTCAGATCTATGTATGACTTGTTTTCACATAAGATAAATCTATGCAAGAAGGGATCAGACATATGGCTACCCATCAATAATCCTATTCATGGATAAAGGTTGTTTCTCACATCTAAATTCCCCTGACCAGTGAAAAGTGTCCCCATGTATATTTTTCAAAATTTTATGTTGGTTCCTATTACCTTACCATATGGCGATAAAATTCAAGGAAAACATCCTTACCCCATAAAGTAAAACTATGCGGAAGATACGTCATCACTGCATGACCTTAAAATGTGATGACCATCACCCATCATCATTCCCTATCAAAGGATCACATGTGCCCGACCTGGGTTAATCAGAGTATGGGGTTATTCCACCATGTTTTAAGATACTCAATCCATAGATCACACTTCATGTCTTGAGAATATTGAGTTTCCTCTAACCTTTAATAGTCCTTAGACAAAACAAAATATATTTCTTCTTGACCAGGAAAGAGGTGGATCTACATAAGGTAGTTAGAAAAATCAACCATAGGAATCTTTTACCTACATGATGGTCATTATGATCATTGTGAGCATAGACATCATCATAGTGGAGCTCATCACCATAGTGTGATTCATGATCATTTTCAGCACGACTGTCTCATACCATTAATCATGAACTATGAACCTTGATCCATGATTTACAAATTTTTCATCTATTAATCCAATGTATATTGTATTAATCTTATCCATGGTAATCCAAATTATGCTATTGTGTAAAACACCCCCTATTTCAGGTCCACATGTATCATGACCTTAAATTTTATGAAATTTTGTCAATTTTGTATGACATTTAACTTTATCCTTCGATTGTCCAAAAAGAAATACCCTAAAATTTCAGTGAAAGTGGAATAAAAATTTTCAGGATGAAAAACCACAAATGGATGTATGAGTAAAAGTCAAGTCTTTTCTTTCTAAAATCTTCACCTCTAGGGTTTTGGAAAAAGTTTGAGTGTAAATAAAAAAGTCTTAAAGCTAATGGGGCCCATCTTATGGACCTAGTAAATATAAGATATGCTCATTAGACCCCCTTGTCCAAGAAAAAGTTAGAGTAATGATTTATCTCATCACCTCTCTATGATAATATGTTCAGTACGCGACGACACAACTTTTAGAGTGCTAGAACCCTTCTTAAATATTACACTTTCCATAAACCACCTTCTTTTATTTTAAGTCTTAGCTGACACAACCAATTCATTGAGTTTATACCCATATCTTGGAACCCCATATCTTTTAGTTATTTATCCCATCTCTCCCCTATATCAAGCTTGTAACAAATATTGGTTGAAAAAATGGGACCATTTGAGGATTCTATAATGAATGAAACAATGACTAAAGATGATTCCTAGATGATTTTTGGTACCAAAGGAGAGGCCTCCCTTAAATATAAGATTTATTATCCCAGCTTCATGGAATTTGGTATTCTTCCAGGATCAATGGTTGACCAATACAGACTATTTTTCACCTCATGTTAACTTAGATATTCTTAGACCATGATTTTCATCCCCCATAAATAGACTAATCAAGTTGAATCGATATCCTTGACATTACATCACAATTGTTATACCCATTATCAAAGTAGGAATTTGATATTCCATTACCAAACTTTTTTATAGCCCACACCATGTGACCCAAAACCACATTGTGTAGGACTTGAGTTTACCAAACAAGAACTAAACTTTCCTAGGGTACCCAAACCCTTATTGTTTAGATTTTTTCTCCATATCCCCCATCATTATCCAAGCACTTTAATCTTAAGAAATCTTCCACAAATCTTGTAAAGAAACGAGGAACCCTTTTCTTCACCATGAATGTAAGCCCAATGGGAAAATACATAGGGGACTCTAACTCATAAAATATAGGAGTACACTACTTATAGGAAAGGGCCTTTAATACTTGTGAGTCCCAACAACATCGTAGTAGAAATCAACCCCTTAGGGTGTTTTGTAGTTATCCCCAAAATGTCTCTCCCATTCCATATTTACTAGTTCAGCATATGGGCATATGATTTACACAAACCATATTACAAATATCCAAGTGGACTCGACATCCTTAATATTTCACATATAAAACCAAATCATTGAGAGGATGTAGTGTGTCAAAAACCATTGTAGACATTCATCCTTAATGTTTTATACAAGAAAAATTGGTGTCAAAACACTTCATGAACATCCATTATTTAGAATATAAATTAAGAATAAAGGGTATTGGAATGATTTTTGGAAACTAATTCTTCAAAATCCCATCAAGGATGCAGGTTTCTCAAACCCTTCATGAATACCTATAGTCTACTACCTATGATAGAAGGTCTGGTCTAGAATCCCTTAAACTATAATAATAGATTGTCTGAGCTAGAAGAACTTAAACTTCCATAATATAAGTTCTGAGATAAAAGACCTTAAAGTACAATAATAGATGTTCCAAACTAAAAATACTTAAAACTAAAACAAAAAAGGTCCAAGATAGAAGACCCTAAACTACCAAAGCGGTCTAGTCTGTAAGACCATAAGTGGACAATTGAAAGATACACAATTATCTCCTTGTTAAAAACATGAAAAAAGGAACCCTAGGAAAAATTCAAGTGTCTGATCACTAGACAAGCACTTTTCATGATCTAAGAAACATTGATCACTCATGAAATGTAAAAGGAGTAATATTTTTCCATTTGGAAAACCATAAAAGTGCAACTAGAGAAAAATACAATTTGATGCCCACTAATATATTTTCATATAAATCTATGCAAAAATTCAGGGATAAAATAAAGAAGATAAAAATATTATATAGACCACTATCAATCTATACAAAAATAAATCTACACTCACTAGGTCCACTAACCTAGGAAAAATTCAGAGCGCATCTCTATTTCTTAGGAACCAACTAAGGGTACCAAGTCCACTCTTGTTTTATAACTACATGAGTCATGGTCCATCCAATAAGGCCTTAAAAAAATTATAGTTTCTTATTTTGTGTGGCCGAAAATATGGAATGAGAAAAGATCTATGCCACATCTCCACCAAAACATGGGTCCCTACTTATGATTTCATCAAGAAACCCCCTTGTTGTATATCATCTAGATCTACATAAGAACATTTATCACAGAGTTATTCATCCATGAAGATATATTGCCTATCCCTGAGGTTGATATTTATAGAATTATTTCATCCTAGAACTATATACATCTTGATTCCCATTCGCTTATGATTCGTTGCAATGTACTAAGCTCTTATATTTGATCCAACTAAAAATAAATTTTCATACCAATCCATTTTCCATTCTAGTATTTATACACATTCAATTTAGGGATATCCATTCCCTAATTCAAGGCTAATCTATATCTTGGATTCATCCAATCACTTAAGGTTAAGTGTCTTCCTTCAACAGTACTTTAAAGACCTTAGTCAATGCACTATGAAAAATATTTTTATAGGGATCACTATCAACTCCCATAATATGATCAAGTAGATAGAAAATTTATCTATGGTTACCTTATAATAAAATTCGTTTCATTCCAAATGAATCCAATTCTAATGGGTTATTTTGTTAGTAGCCGTAATTGTGCCTCATACACTTTTATATTGAGTATTTGAGAAGCATAGAGACTATTTAAACGTTTCAATATATTTTGTATGAAGTACTTGGAATTTTATTGGACTATGATTCAGTTTATCAGGGAATATATTTTGGCCCTTATTATGTCCATTTTACATAGATAATTATTCTATGTATTTTATGGATTCCATTAGCCAAAAAATTGGATATCCAAGCTAACTTTCCAATTAAATCAACCAGGGAATGTGTAGATGTCTCCTCATCCATGAACATGAGCTTGTTCATCCAACCATCTAAGTAGAATTGTGTGAGTGAGAATAGCACTCAAGGTGAGTGCACAAGGAGCTTGAAGGTTGTGTCTTGGTAGGATACACAATGGAATGACATGGATGGTGAAGGAATGGCTAAAAGTGTTTCCTGTTCCAACCCCATTTTGATCTCAAAATATAGATGGAATGCTTTATATTATTAAGAACATATCATATTAATGAGATATCAATGTCAGAAGAGAACATTGGAGTGACACCATTCCTCCATAAAAACATATAGACAAAACTTTTTTCCATCCAATCAAAGCTTTCCGCACTATCCAATTACCTCGTATGATTGTCTTTGACCTCTGCTCATCTTCCATATTCGACGACACGCTGGTTAGATTTTGTGATCCAAGCCTGATGTTCACTCAACACTAATATTATCTCCATAATCCTCCATTCTTTTAATAATTTCTATGTAAACCCAAGACAATTTTCATTGAAACCCCAGTGATTGACATCATCTATTATTCTTGCATGCGATCCAATGCATGAAGTTCACTAACCATGTGAATAATCTAATATCATGTGATCATATATATATCAAGCCACCATCCATGAAATTTATATCTTACATGGATGAGTTTGTTTCAAACAATGGAATTCATCACAAGGAAAACTATCACATGAAGACCTCACATGAAGTATTATGTATTATGAAAACCACATATCCACCAGGTGTTGCATAACTATCCAGTCCATCATGAGAGATGAAAAAGATATTGTGACGGTTTTCCGTCAATCACTAATCAATCATGTGATCAAAATGGACATCATATATGACCTTCATCATTGGGTAAATTTTCTTCAAAGGTTCTCGATACAATAGGAGACATTTAAATAAATTTATGATTAACCAACCCATCACTTGATCTGGTGAACGTGATCATGAAAATCATGAGAAACCGTTGGTAGTGGATTCTCCCTTAGTGTTTGGCCAACAATTGTATATTGAAGTGCCACACAATAATGATATATTATTAAAGCGATAATATGAATCCCCCATGGTCTTCAAGTTGTTTTATACAGACACAACCTACATCACATGAAGTTGATCATGTGACTGCATGAATCTATCACATGAATTTCTAAGGGTCATGAGATCAAGATATGATGTTTGTATGAAGATTTACTAGCATCACGTGGATTATCTTAAAAATAGCGTATCTTCCCCATCATGATAGGATTCCACATTTGACATTTTTATTTACTATTTTGTCACATAAATCCTTAAAGATATTATTAGTTAACATTCCATATGATCATGCAAATCCTCTAAAGTAATATTTAAAATCCCTCAGTGGTTGTCCAAATATCCTTCCCATGAAAAAACAATCATGCGATTCATTTGAAGATATTATATGAAGCCTTGGTATCTTTTAAGATCATGATCATGTGAATCCTTTATGTGATTACATATACGCCATGTGCCACTGATTATGTGAAGCCACCCAATGCCTTAAAATGGTGCACACAATGTCTTCACCTTGAAAAGAGGTGATATATTTGACCACCTTCACCTATATGAACCCCTTCCCCCTCAAAAAACATGTGAAAGATGAGGGGTAGACGAAGATATAGAAAATACGAGAGGTAGATGCATAAAGGAGTAGAAAAAAGTGGGGTATAAGAGAAGAGTGTATTGTTGCCTTCAAAGTAATTCTCCAAGTAATCGTTGGGCCCACCCTGAGACTTTATTATGAGATTACGTTACACAACTCCCCTAGGATGATGTGACCTCATGATGAATTGAACATATTGTGATATATTTTTTATACAAAGAACTCATGAAAATGTACATGGAAATGCACATTATCATGAAGATACCCCTTGAAATGAATATGAACCCATGGACATGCACTTGAATTTTCTATGTAAACCCTAGGAGATGCAGCCAAGACATGAACCCTTAGACAAGTGATCCTATGTTCCATGTAAATCCTTGTCCATGCAGTTTGATCAGAAAAAATATATCCTATAAAAGTCATTTTTATAGTGCAAATACATCCTAAAAAATTCATCTTGATCACATGAGAACATCCCAGACAAGTCAGTTTGATCACGTGTAGTCATAC
Source organism: Viscum album (assembly GCA_963277665.1). NCBI lineage: Eukaryota > Viridiplantae > Streptophyta > Magnoliopsida > Santalales > Viscaceae > Viscum > Viscum album. The sequence continues at coordinate 1,107,179,073 of OY728137.1, forward strand.
CAGAGAAATTAGTTTGATCATGTGAAGACTTCCCTGATAATTCATTTTAAAAATGTGAATACATCCCAAAAAATTCAGTTTTATCATGTGAAGACATACCAAACAAGTCAGTTTTATCATGAAAAGTACCTTGGGCATGTGAGCCCAAATCACACAGAAGGACCTGGATTGGTCAGCTTCGATCATAAAATACACCTTGGACATGTCGACTTCGGTCATGTGGAGCACCTGAGACATGTCAGTTTCACACCCTTGGACATGTCTTCCATTTCCAGAAGATACCCTTGTATATGTTTACCACGTCAAACAGACACCATAGGAAATGTTAGGAAGACACCCTAGACATGTTATACATACACCCATGGATATGTCAACATTGTATATAATAAATACTTGGACATACCCCATGTAAACCCCCAGCCATGAAACTTCATCCGATTACCTTCTTTAAATGGGGAATTTTCTTAATGGGTTAGGGTAACACACTCATGTAACCCAATTCATGTTATGCTTACTAAGGAGTCTACAAATAATATTTGATAGACTTTTAATGGTCATCATCTCTCTTTTTTCATCATAGGATAAATAATGAATATGTAACACTATATCCATCTTGGTATAATTATTTAAATTTCCAAAAAATCATGGATAATATTAATCCCCTCGAGTGTAATCACCCATTCCAACCCATCAACAGGTTTGGGATGAACTAAACTACGTGGAATCCAATTCCCATTATAAATAGGATATGTTGGATGGATTCCTATTTCTTGAGATCCATACCATTTTCTCTATCGTACTGGTAATCATACCTATCTAATGTAAACTTTGATGTGTAATCTCAATGAAAAATTTCCCTCATGCGATGTATCCAATATACTACAATATTTTGTTTCTCACACCGATCATGACTCATGTGGGATTAGATAATGGTAATGATTATACCAATATAAAGATGAGGATTTCCCCATTGTTGCCCTTCTTTGGGATGAAATCCAAATTACATTTCATCATCACTCAAAGGTCCATACTCTCGAGGAGGCAATTGTGGTCAGCCTTCTGTGTATAAGTCTTCAAGGCCTCTGTTATTGAATCTTTTATTATGAAGATTACCATAAAAAACTATGTGGAATCTGATTACAATTTTAAAAATTTACACATGACACCTTTTCAAGGCTCAAGCCCGATATTTACAGCCTTGATGAATGACGTTAAACTTCATGGTGTAGTCCTATCATAATACCTTAAACTATGTCAAATGAGATACATGGGTTTTGATATCTATTATCATAGGATACATAGGATTCATTTAAGAGGTTCTATCCCATATTCAAGACACAAACAAACTCCTTGGATGGAAATAAACTCTAGAGTTCATGAACATGAATATAAACTAAAGCATCATAAATAAAAGAGATAATAATTGAGAACCCGTGACACACACAATTGTTCCAGTCAATACACGACTTTGATCAAGTCAGTGGAATAGGGGTAAACATTCTAGTATCATGTCCCGAGAAGGATTTCATGAACACATATTAAATATACAGAAGAGTTTTGAGATAGGAAATAATTCTTCCTGCACCCACTAACAACCTGGTGGAGGTCACCAACTAGACGGTAGCATTGTTGGATACATGGTATAGTAAGGGTGAAATAATAAATTTCACCTAAAATGTTTTCTTGATCCCCTAATCTTACCATTACCAAAAAAATCCATTTTATTGTGACTTTAGAGGATCCTTAGTTAAAATTTATCTCTATATCCCTCTCCTATGGAGAATCATTGAGTAGATCAGAGGCATGAATATCTATTTTTCTTAATCAGGTAAATAGAATCATTTTAATCGGATCAGTTCTCTGTTAATCCATAAAATTGATTAATCATGTGACTTGATTTTTGGATCTATAATAAACCTGGATAAATGACTTTTTTTTCTACTAGTTCTAGGTTCTCTAGTATCTGATCTCTTATCATCCCATCACAAACCTTGAAGGAGATGTTGTTTAAACTATGTTTGTGGTAGGTGTCTCCATCCTATGGTCTAACTCTTTTCATTATTTATGATCTATGGTGATTTATATTGGTATTTATTCAGAATTTATTTTTATTAATGTCAATAATCATTATAGGTTTTTAAGTTTTTATAAAATTGTTTTTAATGGAAACCATTGGAAACATGTGTTGTGATTTATAAATTTCCTAAAAGTTGTTTTTAAAAAGGAATTATGGGTTTCAATAATGAAAAATAATGTGTATCTCTATATAAATTTTTAATAAATAAGAGGGCTTGGATTTGGAATATCTTAATTATTGGAAATTTTTTATGAAACATGGTTTTCTATTTTTACTTGGAAATTGTTTATGAAACATTGTTTTACTTATCTTGAATGTAATGATGATGTGATAGAATACTTGGGATACCTTGGGGTACAAAGGAAAAATAGAAAAATATGAGCCCTATTGGAGTTAGTTATCACTAGGGGAGGATCTTTTGATGTCTTAAAGACTAAGGGGTATCCTTTCTATGGAACTAATTTTCTCAGAATATATGAGTCACTTTACACAAAGTAGTGTTCCTTTTAGACTCTTGGAAGTTTGGTTTTGTACACCCTCGTTTAATTTATTTTCCACTCAGTTTCTTTGATGTTACATTACATGAATGATTTATCCATATAATTATTTCCCCACTTATTCATGTTATGTGATTTGATGCATGAATATTTTTATTTAACTATTTATTCTATTTAAAATTAGTATTTCATAAGGATCTATTTTATTTTTTTTGAATGATTTTTAAAGGAATGTCATGATTTCGAAAAGAAAACCAAATGAATTATTATAAATGGAAAATTATTTATTTTTATATGTTTTATATTTTTTTTAATTTTAACTAAAATATTCATGAAGATAGCCATTATACAGATTATTTTGTGGTATTCTACATGAAATTTGAGCTAACACCCAACTTTTACCTTTGGAAATTTATAGCCTTGGGTTTTTTGGATATAATTAAAGGGACGAGCATTATGTTGTGGAAGAATATTCTTTCTCTTATTTCCTACTAGTGGTATAGGATGGAGGTGACTTATCATCAAAATGAGATAGACCCATAGGTTATTTTGGGTTCCATACTTTTATGGAATTTTGTTTTTCTTTGATACCATGTTATCTAGATGTTGGTAGTGACCTTTCAGGTTGTTTTTTGACATATGATTTAATTTGGTTTATTTTATTCAGAACTCTTGTCTCCATTATATTATATATATGTTAAGGGTGAAATCATTACCATATTCTCTATGTATGATTCCCATTTTTTTGTCGCCATTCTGTTGTGATAGGGAACATGCTTCAAGAATTATGGTGGGTCAATTGGGGTGAAGTTAAAGGTTTACCCAAATTGTTCAATTAAAATCTGTATATTCTTCTGGATATATGTAAACTAGTTTTTTTGGCACATGTAAAGGTAAATTATTCACTTATCATAGTATATCTTTTTTATGTCCTGTCACCTTTCATGGAATGAGTCTAGTAGTGGTCAATGGATATAAATAGATAGCATGACTGAGCTTCTTAGGATCCTCTATATATTTTTCTATTTTAAGATTTGTAGTTATTTATCATCCAATTTTGATTGAGATGTATCCTGAATTTCATGCATATTTTCATGATTCTTGGACTTTATTTATTTAGTTGTATTTTGATGCTGGTTATGGATCATTTAGAAGTTAATTTTTCTTATACTCTATTTCTAATGATTTATAATATTGTACCAATTTATTTTTAAGAATGGGAATCCAATGAATATATAGTCAATGAAGGGTTATAGTGTCAAATACTTGGTGTTTTTTATTGGATTCAGAGGGTGAAACCATTCCCAGTAAGTTTTCATTGATACCCTGACACTAGTTTCTAGCCCTGGGTGATTGGGAACAAACCTCAGGCCATGTGGAAGACCAACCCTATTTTCAAGGAAGACTTGATCAGGATGGTTTTTATATTCTAGATCATTTTTTATTTCATGGGAGGATACAAAACTTCAATAGTTCCACTACCGCCTAGAGATATTCTACTATTTCCTCCTATACACTGTGATGATCTATAAACAAATGAATATATTCATAAAAATAATACTTAACTTTTAAACAACATGTTTTCATGAATATGAAACCTACCTTTCGTTATTATTTTGAAAAAAAATCCCAGTTCCTTTTTACAAACCAAAATTATTTTTGGATGTAAACACTTTCTTCTTTTCTCTTTACCTATTTTCATCCTTTTCAAAAATTAATGGTGTCTCTTCTCAAAGTAAGGATTCATGATGTCCTATCACCTTTCATGGTATGAGACTAGTGGTGGCCAAGGGATATAAAGAGATAGCTTGACTAAGCTTCTTGGGATCCTCTATATTTTTTTTTATTTTAATATTCTTAGTTATGTGGATTCCAATTTGGATAGGGATGTATCTTGGATTTCCTGAATATTTTCATGATGGTTGGAATTTATTGATTTTGTTTTATTTTGATGCTTGTTATGGATCATTTTGAAGTTAATTTTGTATATACTCTATTTCCAATTATTTATATTATTATATCGCTTTATTTTTTAGCATGAGAATCCAATGAATAGATAGTCGATGAAGGGTTATAGGTAGAAATAATTGGTTTGTTTTTTTGGATTCAAAGGATGAAAACCTTCCCACTGAGTTTTCATTAATATCCTGACCCTAGTTTCCAGCCTGGGGTGATTTTTGAGAAACCTGTGTCCATGTGGAAGAGTGACCCTAGTTGCAAGGAAGATTTAATCATGTTGGTTTTTTGATATTATAGACCATTTTTTATTTCATTTAAGGATACAATACTTCAATATTTCCACTACCTTATAGCGATATTATACTACTGAGACCTATACACCATGTTGATCTATCAACCAATGAATGTATTCAAAAAAATAATACTTAACTTTGAAAAAACTTGTTGTCCTGAAGATGAAAGCTCTCTTTATTCCTTTTTTTTTAAAAACAATCCTAGTTCCTTTTTATGAACCAAAATTATTTTTGGATTTATAAACTTTCTTCTTTTCTCTTTAAATATTTTCAGAATTTTCTAAATCTCCATTTGTTGTAGTTTTTTATTTCAAGCACAGGTTCCCAATATTTTTAGACTTCTATGAGTCATTTTTTTGCCCCAAACTTGTTCTTCTCAACCCATTTCATTAAATCAAGATTACCACCAACATTTACAATATCTTTTTCTCTCCTTGAGTGTGATATTTTCTATTCTTATTGAACAAAATTATTCTTATAGATTTCTATAATATCATGAATAGACTTCTGAAAATTTGATATGATTTTTTCTAGATCATTTTCTGTATTGTAAAGTTTTTTTTGAATAAGTTTAAGAACCTTATAATTTTCCATCACACATTAATTAATATTTTCTTTTAACATCATATCATTATTAAAAAACTTATTTATATCCTTAATATCATTCTACACATTTGATTTTTATTCTATAAAAATTTATTATTTTCTTCTAGTATATTGACTATATTTCTTCCAATTTTTGGTCTCCTTATCCAAATTAGAGATCTTAAAAAAATCATTCAATTATCTCTTCATCAAAAATTCCATTTCGGTTTCTTCATCACTCACAGATTACCTACATGAATCGCTAAATTATTATTTTGTATTTACTTTAGAAATTATTATCTTCTCCTCAACTTCATTGGATGTTTCAAAATTCCATCCTTTACCACAGATTTCACTATCTTTATATTTTTATAAAAAATATATATTCTTATACTTACATAACTTCATAACCATTACTTTTGAGGAAAAGTGTTATTTTTTTTCATTTCTTATCTTTATAACTTCTTGGTCTTTCATCTTCTTCATTAATGGATTTATCTTCTTTCAGTTTCAATAATTTTGCTGTAAAGTTATTACTAGATTCACAATTGAATAATTTTAACGAGAGCTTACCCATGAAATTTACCTTAAATCTTCTCAAATTTCTAGAGAAAATTGAAAAAATATTATTAAATTTTTGTCCATATATTCTTATAATTCATAACATCTATCCTGATCTTCATCAACTTATATATTTCCTTTTTCTTATTCTTTAAGGATTTAAAAGAGATTTATTTTTCATCCGTACCCATATTTTTGGAAGAAATTTCCTTCCTCATCTCATAATATGTGAGAATAATATGTAAATCATCAATATTAGGTATACTTGGATCTCAATATTTAAGTGATAATACATTAGCATCAAACCTATTTGGAAAAATTAAAAGTATCTTATCAAAATCCGTTTTGTATTATAACTTTTCATTAAATATTATAACTATGATAATAGTTTCATTGACCGTTGTAATGAATCCATCTATAGATTCATCATCAAGTATATTCAGGTGTATATATTTTAATATCTAACTCTATAGTTTTGATCTATTTACCTTGGTGTTTACTTCATTGGTATTTTATAGTTTAACCCATATAGCTTTATAAATCTCAATCCTTTTAATATTTAAAAATATTTCTCTGGTAAGGATTAAAATATATGATTTCAAGAATTCCTATCATTATCCACCTTATTTTTCTCATTTTATTTACCCATATAGTAATTTTTCACATCGAACATGGGAATCCTGTTGTTGTTCACTAAATTGTGATATTCCATAATTTTTAAAAAATTAATTTTTTGAATAAATATCTAACTAAATATAAGTGTATATTCTTCAATATCTAAAAATATGTGATTCAATGAATGGAACTAAGATCTAATACTACCAAAAAAGACCACTAAGAGATATGTGACGTCACTAAGAGTGGGGGGAACTAGTTGTAACGACCCAGACTCGAATAGCTACCCGAACAATGCTAAACAGGTCGAGTGTTACTACCTTAGGCACACCTCTTCGAACACCAAAGGATGTTGACTACCAGAAAGGGTGTAAATAGTTATAGTGGGGAGGCTATACCCTCTCTGAGGATAGTAATGGTACGAGTCTGAGTAATAATATATAACATGCATCAGAAATAAATGACTGACCAGAATCCAACTAGACCCATATAGCGGAATCATATACAATATCAATAAAAATAGAAGAAATATATAGACAAGTGTAGTAGAAAGTAATCACAATATCATGATAAAACACTTGAAACTACTAAACAAACCACGCATGCATCCATAGAATGTCAATACACAAAAAAGGAACCAATGGATAACCAAAAATAGCTACCATAAACAAGGAAAAAATGCTGATAAAGGGGTGAAATCAAAACAAAGTAAACTACAGCTAAGCAAGACCTCAAGGTCCCTACCATCTCCCTGCAACATCTAAATCAGTCCATCTCCTGAAGCTGATCTCTTTCTTGAACTTAAATCCATAAAGACTACATGCGTTCCGAAGGACCCATGCAGGGTGTGAGACAAATCTTAGTATGATACCACCCAATGGTGCGTACCAAGTATATGTGTTTAAGAAGGCGTGTAGTTATAAGGAAAATGGTAAACAACATGATGCACAAATAAACATATACTCCATTGGTTCTTAGAAACCACCCTGAAGTGTCACCTACTTCGACCAATGACATAATCGTTTTCAAGTAACCCAGAACCTTGTGCCCCCAGACACCCCGTGTCTCAAGTACCGACGTCTTGAAGGCACTCTCAAACAATAGTAACCTGGAGGAGCAGTGAATCATGTCTTCAAATAAAGTAACCGGAGGGACATCGATGTCTGACCTCAAATAAAGTAATGGGAGGGAAAATGATGTCTACCCTCAAATCATGGTGAGCCTCTGCCCCCAACCATATAGTCTCAACGCTTTCACCTGAAGGCTCCTCACCTTCCACATGGATTCCTATGTTAAGAACCCCCAAACCAGTAGTACCTAAACTGCAACTAACGAGATACTCTACCCACACGAGTGTTCAAAACCACATCATCACAGAGTCTCTCTGTGTGCACACTACTCAAAGTTCTATGTGTGTGGTAATCACCAAAATAGTACCCAAGACACAGCGTCTCTAACACCTCATGCCTCTATGACAATGTCACTAAAGTTTGATAGCTTTTCCATCAAAGTAACCTGGGCTGTTCCTAACCTGATAGTCACACTACCTCAAGCCGACGTCCATGACACCCAGTACCTTGGTCAGAACCACCCGATGTAACCTGGGCCAAGCCCAACCTGTGATCAACATCACTCAAGAACATCTGGGTCATGCCCAACACAACCGCAAGGGTTCCATAATATGAAATTCCGAAATTACATATTTATAATAAAAAGAATCACTTTTAAACAGGAAAAACAAACTAAATAGGAGAAATGCACTAACCAAGTGTTGTCCCATACTAGAAAATATGCCTTTAAAGCCTCTAAAAATTCATATCAATGTTTAGTAAACAAAACTCAATAGTTTAAAACAATAAAATTCAATTATAAACATTTTGTAATCCCCCAGCCAAAGTGCCCCGATGAGCAACGACCACTCGCCCGACCTCACTCCGGAAAAATAGGAAGAAGGGCATACCCAAAGGCATCCCATAGGTCTAATAAGAAATTGGTTATGAAATATCTGATAAAACAGGGTCTCTTTGAAAATACCCAAAAACGTGTTGAAGGCCGTGCCCCCCAATTGACCACGAAAACACAAAAGGAGGTATGAACCACCTACCTTGTACCGATACGATGATACTCCTCCAATAATAGACTCCAATTAGATCTAAAACGTGGTAGATCTACAAAATAATCAAAACATCTCAAACCCATATAACTCATATTAGAACAGAAATCAAGAATAACGGCTGAAGAGGAATCAATACCTTACCGAGGGGGTTCTAACGAATTTGATGGCGATTGACACAGAGTTCAAATGGATGATCAGGAGAAAAAATGAGCTTTGATCGGCTCTCCCCACTCAAACCCATCGAGGGTTCGGGTTTCTGCCTCAAAAAGAGGCTACTTTCCATTTTATCAAAAAAAATAAAATACACAGCATGTACTTAGACTACACGACATGTATCATTTGACAGTTCATATAACAGTTCATATAACAGCTGATATTTCACCAAGGGCCTGCCGACATGACTACACAACATGTACCTAGGTGTACACGGTGTGTACTGCTCTACCCGGTCGACATCCCAAACATGACATGTATATCCCCATACATGACCCCTCTATACGGTGTGTACAAATATTACAAGGCGTGTACTTGATAAAAACATTCTACCCCACCAACAAGACTACACGCCATTTATGGCCTCCACATGGGAAAGGGTACATGACCTGTTCTGAAGGTACACAACATGTAATCTGGAATTTTCTAGAAACTGCTTAGTTTCTCCAATGTTCTTAGAAACAAGTCAAAAAATTCAAACAGGGTCACGATTTTGATCTGTTCTGAAAACTCGGGTTCTTAAAATCTCCCCACCTTAAGATAGCTCATCCCCGATCTATCAAACAAAACCCAAAGATAGCACCAAACATACCACCCTGATCAATGTAACCCAGACTACCCCAGTCTAAAAAGATCTGGATAAATTCTTCAAGGGGCTCCCCACCTTAGGAATTTCCTAACACGGTCTCAACCCGACAAAACTCAAATCAAGAAAAGTTTTAGTAACCGGTTTCTGAAGTCATGGTCCTCTCATGATTCATCACCACCCCTGCACCTCATTTGTGCAACAATGTCATTTCCGACACCCAAACGTATCCCGCACCACATCGGTGTCCACCTCCACAAGGTCCTAAATCCCATGGATTGAATGAACCTGGTGCCTAGAACCTCAGGTAACCCAAATCCTCGATGCCCCGATTCCCACGACACCTCAAGTAACATACATTCTCAATGCCCTGATGCCTAAGGAACCTCAAGTAACAGACATCCTCGATGCCCCGATGCCCAATGCACCTAAAGTAACCTGCATCCTTGATTATCCTGAAGCTACGTGTCTCATATATTTATATAAATATATCATGCACCTAATATGGTGTCAATCCCACTGACTAGCATCAAATTAGTCCACATAAATCTAGTGTAGCTCGTGCACTCAAAGAAGACATACCTCAATAGGTCATGACAAAAAGAAAGCAATAAAATCGCGGTGAAACGCACGGTGTACCTCTAACCGTCATCGACTCACTAGCCTGCTCTGCCCCTGCCAACTCCATGACATGCACTTGGCCTGAAGCACTACGGCCTGATGCCCGACCTCCCTGCAGTGCTGCTCCATTCAGCAGCCACTGACCCCTCAGATGGGTCCCACTATCTCTATCATGTCCTCTCTGTGTAGCTGAATCTCCGCTACCCTCTCCTGGTACCAAACCTGAACCAACTCCATATTCCACAATATATCCCAATCCCTCCCTGCCAGTTATCTGAGAAGGCTTCCTACAGAACCTCTTCAGATGCCTGACCCTTCCACATACTTGACACTCCTTTGGAGGCATATCACACTAATTCTGAATATGTCATGGCTGCCCACACTGAAAAAAAACCTCTTCTGAACTGCTACGAGGTGGTCTAGCTGAGTCATTGGCCTGACCTCTATACTGGAACTCATCCCATCCACACTTCTCGCTATCTGAACCATCAACTGAAGCTGCCACCAGACCAACCTGGGGAAAATCCCTATGGTTTCCCTCTGCTATGAGTGCCTGATTTAGCGCCTATGAGAAATAACCCAACCTGAAGATATTTACCTCGATCCAAATGGCATGTCATAATCCATCCTTAAAGTGCATCACCCTTACTCAGTCATCGCTTACCATACCAGGTGCAAAGTGAGACAGATCAGTGAAATTATCTGTGTAGTCTATGATGGAAATGTCTCCATGTTGAAGGCTCAAAAACTCATGAGCTCTCTCAGCCCTAAGTGTCTCTGGGTAAAAGTGATCAAAAAAACTTTCCTCGAAGTCCTCCCAAGTTAGTCCTTCATTCCTGAATTCTTGAAACTATAAATCCCACCAACACTTCACCGGTCCTCTCAGCATGTATGTCGTCAGCTTGACCCTCCACCCTAGAGACGTTTCGAGCTGCTCAAAGATCATCTGCATGCCCTCTATCATGTTCTAAGCCTCATGTAGACCACCCTCACACCGAAATAGTGTCGGTTGTTGTGACTGGAACTCTCACATCAGATATTCCATAGGTGGCTCTCTACCCTATTCAGATCTATCGATCCCCTGCATGAAAAATACTAGACTAGTCCGGAGTTGCTCGTTGAGCCACAATCTAAACGCTGCCAAACCCGGATGTTGTCCTGCCTACACTGGATCCTAAACCCGATCATTTCACTAAACCTATATCTACGACTCATGCACTGCCTGTACCAGATCCTGAACCTGAACATGCTCCTATGGAATTGTACCATGTCCCTCCTGATGCTCCATTTGAGTCGTCTAAAAGGAACCTTCTGAATACCATAAATGGTCAGAAATTCCATATATATAACAATATATTTACACAGATAGGAAAATCAGTTCAAGGAAACACATAACTAGGATCCTTACTCTCCCCACAGCAGCCCATGCCCATGGAATCCCAACCTCATGGCCTCCTTACCCGCCCCTCAATAAATCCAAGTATCAAAAGTATCTCCGGTCATGCCCTTCCGGATAACCAACATTGCCTCCAACCGACGACCGTGTTGCCCAATCTCGATGATCAAAATCACCTCAACCATAGTACTTACCTACTCATAAAGGAGCCAGACCCAAATATCATTCCACCAGTAATTATACCAAAATATGAAGCATGTCATAACACATTGCAATAAACAAACAATTCTATCAGGAATTTCACCTATTCACATTTCAAAAGCATCCAAAGCATGGAAATTGATATTATTCACATGGAATTATCACTTCACAAAGAATACATGCAGTTATTAAATTGAAGAACCCTAAAAATGTTCCTATTATAAGACAAACAAACAAGCCTTGCCATACTGGGCCGAGGTCCAATTATTCCCTTCACTCACTGGGTCAAGGGTCACATATCACAATCAATAACATCACACACCAAGTGAGCCACTGAGGTGGAAATCATATACACTGTAACTCGATAAAAAGAAAAACAAAAATTCCCACCCAAGGAAACTTGGTCCATTTCTCGTACATGGGGCTATAGGCACCCAAGCTCAAGCTAGAAACCCAGTTCCAGTGACAACATATCTTCAGTCTGCCATATCTCAAATAATAAACCAACATAAAAAAGAGAAGTCTCAATATCATTATTATTCAACAAAACACTATTACTAAATCCCTGTCAAGAACTCTTATGATACAATTTTGTAATGACCAGAACCCAAACATCCACCTGAACTGTGCTAAAGGGTTCGAGTGTTCCAACCTTTGGCGCACCTCCCCAAACACCAAAGGCTGCTGACTAGGAGCGAGGGTGTAAAGAAGAATAGTGGGGAGACTATACCCTCTCGGGGGATAGTAATGGTATTGGTTGGAGAAATAATATATAACCTACAACAGAAATACATGTCTTAGCAGACTCGAACCAGACCCGCATAGAGGAATCATATCAAATATCAATAAACTGTGAAAGCAATATACAAACAAGTGAAACAGAAAGTAAAAAAAACAGCATATAGAACCACTTGATACTACTAAACAAACCAAGCATGCATCCATAGAAAGTCAATACACAAAAATAGAACCAATGGATAACCAATAGTAGATACCATAAATAAGGAAAACTTGCTGATACAGGGACGAAATAAAAACAAAGTAAACTCCAGTTAGGCAAGTCATCAAGGTCTCTACCATGTCCATGAGATAGCTAAAACATTAAAACTCCGAAAGCTGACCTCTTTCCTGCATGTAAATCCATAAAGTCTACATGGGTCCTGAAGGGATCGTGCAGGGTGTGAGTCAAATCTTATTAGGATACCACCCAACGGTGCATACCTATTATATGCTTTTAAGAAGGCATGAATTTACAAGGAAAAAACAAACAACATGATGCACAAATAAACATATACTCCACTGGTGCTAAGCAACCACCCTGAAGTGTCACCTACTTCGGCCAACATTGGAATATCTGTCATGTAACCCGACACCTTGTACCCCCTAACACCGCATGTCCCAAGTACTGACGTCCCGAAGGCATTGTCAAGCATTAGTAACCTCGAGGAGCAGCGATGTTTTCCCTCAAATAAAGTAACTGAAGGGACATCGATGTCTTCCCTCAAATAATGTTACTGGAGGGACAAACATGTCTTCCATCAAATCACGGCAAGCCTCAGCCCCCAACCTGATAGTCTCAACAGTATCCCCTGAAGGCTCCTCATGTTCAACGTGGATTCCTATAGCAAGAACCACCAAACCAATAGTACCTAAACCACAACTAACGAGGGACTCTACCCACATGAGTGGTTAGAACCACCTCATCACATAGTCTCTCTGTGTGCACACTACTCAAAGTTCCAGGTGAGTGGTAATCACCAAAATAGTACCCAAGGCACAATGTCACAGACACCTCATTCCCCTGTGACCATGTCACTCAAATACGATGGCCTTTCCATCCAAGTAACCCAGGTCATGCCCAACCTGAAAGTCTCACTACCTCAAGCTGACATCCATGACGCCCAAACCTGTGGTTAGAACCACCAAATGTCACCCAGGCCATGCCCAACCTGTGATCAACATCCCTGAAGAATATCCAGGCCACGCCCAACACAAACGCAAGGGTTCCAGCATATGAAATTCAACAATTACATATATAATCAAAATAATTACTTTTAAATAGGAAAAACAAACTAAACTGTTGAAATGGACTAATCAAGTGTTGTCCCATACCATCACAGAGGTCTTTAATGCCTCTAAAAATTCATATCAAAGTTTAATAAACTAAACTCAATAGTTTAAAACAATAAAATTCAATTATAATAATTTTTGGCATCCCTCGGCCAAAATTCCCCAATGAGCAACGACCCCTCGCCTAACCTCACTCAAGAAAAATAGGAATAAGGGAATACCCAAAGGCATCCCATAGGTCTAACAAGCAATTGAATATGCAATAGCAGATAAAACAAGGTCTCGCTCAAAATACTCAGAAACGCACCATATTCCACACCACCCAATTAACCATGAAAACACAAAAAGAGATATGCACCACCAACCTCATACTAGTATGATGATACTTTGATAACAGCCTGTAATTCAGTCTAAAATGTGGTAGATCTAGAAAAGAATCAAAATAGCTCAAACCCCAATAAATCGTCTAAGAATAGAAATCAAGAAGAATGGATGAAGTAGAATCAAGGCCTTACCGAGGGGGTTCTAACACATCTAACGGTGATCAAAACAGAGTTTGGACGGACGATCGGGAGCAAAAATAAGATCCACCTGGCTCTCCCCAATCAAACCTATCGAGGGTTTTGGTTTTTTCCTCAAAATGAGGATAATTCCCATTTTAGAAAAAAAAAGAAAATACACAGCGTGTACTTAAACCACATGAAGTGTATCATTTTACTGTTCATATAACGGTTGATATTTCTCCAAGGGCCTATTGACATGACTACACAACATGTAACTAGGTGTACACGGTGTGTACTGCTCTACCTGACCGACATCCCCAACACATCATGTATATCCCCATACATGACCCCTCTACACAGCGTGTACAAATAGTACACGACGTGTACTTGCCGGAAAATGTTACCCTGCCAACAGGCCTACCTTCCATGAATGGCCTCCACATGGTCAAAGGTGCATGACATGCACTGAAGGTACATGACCTATAATATGGAATTTTCTAGAAACTGCCCAGTTTCTCCAATGTTCTCAAAAAAAAAGTCAAAAAATTCAAACGGGTTCGGGATTTTGACCTGTTATAAAAACCAAGGTTCTTAAATTAGCAATTCATAAATATTTTTATGTTTTCCCTCTTAAAAAACCATCACAACATGTTTGATATATTGACATTTCCATTTTAATAAACACAAATGTACAAAAAAAATCATAAAATATTTATAATGTTAACTACTCAGTATGAGTAGCTCATCCTTAGCATGATCTAGAATCACCCGAGATCACACAACCCACCAATATGAACCCATGGTTTACAAAGAGTTGGGTTTATCCCAAAAATTAGGTAGTAAGTCTCCCAACTATGTTTTTATAACCTGCAAAGTTACAATGGTTTAATTTTTTTTAACAATAATCGATGAGTCTTTTACAAATTTAAAACTTCAATCACATTTTCACTATATTTATTGTTCCTCCCCCTCTTCTTCTACTTCCACGGTAGTGAGAAATCATATTATTATTATCCTTTTTATATCCAATCTCTTTGATATAAAAGGTTTTCAATGTAGAAGAGTATCAATAATTTTTTTCTAAGTCACTCTTTCACCTCCTATATTTCAAGATTATTCATCTATTTTTTCCTTTTATGTTTAATATATTTTATGAATATTACTTGAATTGATTTTTTTATGGAAACATCTATAACATTTCACTATCTCCAAAACTCAATTCAACTATTTCCAAACCATTATTTATCTTTCTAGCAATATTAATTTTAAAATATTTAATTTGAAATTCACTCCAACACCACTCGAGGATGCTCTCTTTAAAATATTCCACAATTTTCAACCTTATCTTTTCATAAATACTCTTCATGAAAACTATATCATTTAATTAATTTTTATTTATATTTATGTGTGCATTATAGTGTTAAACAACACAGTTTAGGACACCACTTCTCATCATGGAGTTCCCAAACACCAACTTAAATCACAATATATTCTTATGATATTTGATTTGATTAAGATTATTTCCCTAAGAATTACTTTATTTATATTTCCATTATTTAGAATTCATAATTTCAAAAATTTCTTGGTTCTTAAGAAGTTGGTAAAAAATCTTCTGAAGCAGGAAAGATACTCTACAAAAGTGACCTATACTATTATGAAGAAATCTTTTACTCCGCAAAAGTCCAGGATTACTCTTCCGAACTATTTTTTACTCCTTTAATGTCCTCTAAACTCTTGGGAAGAAGTGAAATACTATTACAATGTACCTAAATACTCTTTTTAAATGGAAGAATATTATTTATAAGTCATCATCTTACTCTTATGAACTCTTTTTAAGTACTATATTTACTATTCTCAAGTGTGAGTGTACTCTTTAGAAGTGATTATTTAATTTTCTTTAGTTCTGGTATTGCACTTTAGTAGTCACCAAATACTCTTATGAAGTAATGATTTTGCCATATATTCAATATCCTCTACATTGGGTTACTTTTTCAGAGTTTTTGGGACTTAGAATATTTTTGGAATCAATTTTAAAAATTCTATAATACTTAAAAAACACCTCAATAATTATATTGAACTCCACAAAGTTACACAAACACTTCACCACACATAAAATAATTTAGTTTATTTAAGTTTGAATATGATTTATGCATTGAAAACAGAATCCAAAACATAAATTATATCCACTTCAAAAACTCTAAATCTTATTATCTATAAATAAAAAAATACTACAGAAATCTTATTTAATTCTATAAGACCAACATCTTTTAGTAGGGTTTGGAAAAACATACTCTAAGATTGAAATATATCATAGGAAATAATATAAGCATTGACATTATTATATATGCAATTGAAATCCAAGGGTATTTTCAAATATAAAATCATTGATTTTTTACATTTCTAATTACTATAAAATTTATATCATTAATTTTAATGAAATTAGTAACATGTTATTTATTTATTTATTTACTAACTTATAATTAATTTTATTCATAGGTGGATTCTAGGTCAAAAAAATTTCCACATACCTATGAACAATTTACACAAATTATAACTTATATTTGATAGAATTATACTACATGATGTAAGAAAAAATATAAATTATATTAATGTAAATTATATTATTAAATGAAATTTATTATTAATAATAAAAATTTTGTACTATCATATCCAATTTAATTTCAGGTTTCATGGATAGTATATGTTGGTTATGCCTGAACATATCTTCCCATATACTACACCACTATGATTAGATATAATGGAGAAGTGGTAGAACTCATTCATATCCAAATTATTGATTAAATGAAAGTGTATATAGTAATTTATAAATTTGAATACATTCAAAATATTCAAAGATTCACTTCAAAAGGCATAAGTCCAATATACTATCAAACTCATAAGGAGGCGAGTGATCAATTGGGGGAATTCCATCACAATCATTTTATAAAGTACTAAGAAAGTCGTGTTGAGTATTGAATATTATATCATAGAGATCCCATAATACAATTACACTTGTATAATCTGGGTTATTGCTCAATTGGAACAAAATAAACTCTATTTTGTACATCATGCTCCATGAGAGTGGCCTCCTTGACTTAGTAAGTCAAATATATTTAATCATGTATTTAATCATATATTTGGGATTAAATTAAAACATACTCTACTTATAGTCATAGGGACTTGAGAATATTATATACATCAATGGTCCTGAAGAGGAGGAAATTTTCAATCAATAGTTGTTTCATAGACATTTATTTTCCTTTAGAGGGGATATATTTATGCACTATATGACATTATGTATGATGAGAAGGCATAAACATTTCATGATGCACATGATCATGTAGATCAACCCCATCCCTAAGAAAGATGAATTTACACCATTACTATGATAAGGAAGCCAATGTTTTTGAGATGTTTCTACACCACCAATGTTTACATAGATAGTGAAAATTTCTTCATTATCTCATATACACCCTATCTCGAATTGTTGGAGTTGGTGCCACCCTAAAATGGACTTCCCATGTACTTTTTATTACATTGTATCTCCATGGTTTTATTAGTATAATATAACTTCTTATCACATCCCAATTATTCTTTTTCATGATGTTGTACGTAACAATTTCCAAAGGATTCCTGTTTCATCTAAAGTACAAGTAGTTCCCAACTATGATGAGATACTTTAGCGGTAATGATATTATTCATTAAACCCATAATCTATGGTCTAAGGATATTATCTATAGAGACACAAACAATATTGGCTATTGGGGATAGGAGGCACATATGAAATCATGACACCCACTCATGGTGTTCACCCATGGTAGTCTCCAAGAAGGGATGTTATGAGAACAAAACCTATAATGGGTATTCTACATGTTTCACACAACATTGGATAATCCTATATGAAGTATTGTGTAATAATCCATTAACTCTAAGATTATTATTGATATATTTGATTAATAATGTTCTTAGATGTATTTCCTAAAATTTTATGATAATAGTAAATGATGAAGTTGGATACATTGGGTGCGTCATGAGTGACATAAAATTAGGAATCACAATCACAAAACAAGGCATGGGAAACACTGCCTTTTATCAGTGCTAAGCAGAAAGAACTGATAAAGGTGTATCCTTTATCAACACTTTTATTAGCAGTGATAAATGTTTTTATTTTTAATTTATATAAAATTAATATATTTATATTCAAGAATAATTTTTATTTGTACACATTAAATAAAAAAATGTTTATAATTAATATTTATTTTTTAATAATTCCCAAATATATCTATCATGTTTTAATTGAAAAAATTATTTCTAAGATTATAATTAAATAAATACATATCTATAATTAAATAATTATAATATTATAATAAATTACATTAAATAATAAATATATTTATTATATTTATTATAATTATTAAAGATTTGTTATATTTATTAGATTTATTGGATTAATTCATGGTATTTATTATATTTAATATATTATTAAATATTATTAAATTTATAAATATAAAATACTTTTTAATATATATATTTATAATTAAAATTATTGAATATATATGTGTTTTCCAGTGAATTTGGTCAACAAATATATTGATCATGTGCATATGTTATGTATCATATACATGAGTGTTCATTCATACATTAATACATCTCATTTTACATTGATGTGGTATACTGATTAATTCATAATGTTACCCATATGAACAACATATGTTCTAAAAAAAGTACTTATAAAATTACAATAAATATATTTAAATAATAAATATATTTATTATATTTTTAATGATATATGTAAATACTTTTAAAATAAATTTTTAATTATAATTTTATTAATATATATATATATATATTAACAATTATATACCAAAATTTATAAATATATACTATTTATATTTATAATTATTAATAAATAAATATATTTATCCTATATATCATTTTAAATAATTATATAAGAATATAAATAAATTATTAAAATTATACCTTTATCAGTGCTTTTTAGCACTAATAAAGGCCTATATTTATCAACACTAAAAAAGCACCAATAAAATATGTCTTTTTAAGTGCTGTAATTTTAGCGTTGATAAATGACTATATTTATCAGTGCTAATAACGCGATGATAATGGTATTTTTTATCAGAATTTTTTATTTTATCGCTGATGAAACTTACCTTTATCAACACTTTTAACTGGCACTGATAAAGGTTCCAATGGTTTTTATAATAGAACCCAAACAGACTCCTCCTCCCCACAACCTTTCAAGCATTTGCGGAATCTCAGCCCTACGCCATCGACCCCTCCTCCACCGCGACCCCTCCTCCTCCTCCTCCTCCATCGCAACTACCTTTTCCTCCTCCTCTACTGCAACCATCCTCCTCTTACTCCACCGCCACTACCTTATCCTCCTCCTCCATCATGACCCCTACTCTGCCGTGACCCTTCTCCTCCTCCACCTCTGTCGCCGTCGCCTCCTCCTCCTCCTCATCCTCCTTTGGTCGCTGATTCATTCTCCTCCTCCTCCACTACCTCTTGCTCCTCTTTCTTTTCATCCATCTAATCCTCTTCCTTGTGTGGTCCCCTTGTCCACGTGAATTTCTCTCGAGTTCCCTCCTCATCTGACAACTGTTCCGGCAACCTTCTCTACATCGCACGATTGCCCTCGGTGAGTCTCTTAGGTAATGAATTTTTACTCTTCTACATTATAAAGGCAGTTGGTGTGCAGAGCTAGTCTTTGGGTCATAGTGAAAGCACTAGATACTTGTATGTGTGTGTTTTTTATGAAATCTGGATGCCTTGTGAATCCTAGAAGACGTATTTTTTTAATGATTAGAGTCTGAGAGGATATTTTGAGCTGGAGATAGATGATGTGGTCTAGGAAGGATTCTATTGGTTGCACACTGGTTCTTAGGTGATATCATAATGGCTCGTTTAATTGGGTCAGTTTTTGACTGTGGAAGCACATCAGGGGTCAGATTCAACCATTCTATATTAATATGAGCTTGGTATTTCCCCGACGATCAAGGAATCAAACTCTAGTTATTAATAGAATATTGGTGGTCTACTTTGAGAATTATTTAGTTTTGTTATCTAGGATTTTAATTGTAAAATGAAATATGATGTTTGGTTCAGACTATGATGTGTATTCTTGGAAATATTTTGGATTCCTTCAGAGTTAGTAAGTTAGATTAGAAATTAAGATAACATGTTAGTGGCTACCAACCCTTTTGAGGTAGTTCATGTGGAGGATGTTCTACTTATGCTATCATGTGATGTTATATGTAATGATTTGACACATGCATTTATTATTTAATATTTTTTATGATGGAAAGTTTTTAGAGCTATCTGAGGCTTTAAAAGATAAATATTTGTGTTTAGGTTGTACTTGGATGATAAAGCTGTATCTATGGAGTTCGGAAATTTGGGAATGAAGGAGAAGGAAAACATTGTACTTTAATTATCATGTGTGGTTGGGTATGTTTCATTATAACTGGCACTGGGTGTGTCATTAAAAACAAGAAAATAGATTTTGGTAAGACATTTTTTGGGTGGGAGGCACCATGGATCGAAATTGGATTTCATTAGTTAAGTATTATGGTGTGGAGTGTCTTATATCGGGTGATTTACTAAACATTGACATGATATTTTTTTCAAGATATACAAGATTAAGTAAGTGCCATATCATCATCTTAGTGATGTTTATGAGCTTTGGCTCAGGGTTAGGTGGCATTGTGTCTTCTGTTGGGTGCTACGATTTGAAATCATGTTGGGAGTTCTGTAATAGAATGCGTTTGTTTGACTCTAAATAGATAACCGATAGTGGTGATTCAACAGTATTACCACTAGAAAATATCGAGTATGATAAGCACAATGGTGGAGAGATTTTAATGCCTCATCCAAATTGGCATTTGAATTTTTAGGAGTAGATTTAGTTTTTTTCAATTAGTGGACAAACCATTTTTAAAAATCAGTGTTGGATATAGAACCTAAAATTTAGGACATCATAAAGGTGTTTTTTAAATATGTTGAGACATGAGATGTGTCTTAGGTTCTTAAAGAAGTAACAGAAGCTTTAGGAGTTGAAATTCTGGCTTTGGGGGTAGCATCCCAGGGAGCATGGTATGCACATTATTGGTAATAATCATGCACCAAAATAGTGAAGATTAGTTTTCATAGGCACACAGTTTGTTTAAATCATGTGTGGGGCCCTAGAAAACCATAAAAAATTAATTAATAAATTTTAAGGGAATTTCTCATGGTATGAACACTGTTTGTTAAACCATGCATGTTTACCATATGAAAGGGTGTGTCCTAGATAGTGAATAATGTATAGTTTTTACATGGTCTTGAAAACCATATGGAAAAACCTTGAATCCCTTTAAAAAGTTTTGTTTTACAAAAAATCCCCTCTTAACCTTTTATTTGTAAGGGTATTTTCCCCTTTTCTCGTCCAGAACCCCTCTGTGAAATGCCACCATCCCCTTCTTCTCCTCTTGGGTGGTTCTCCATCACCCAGTGTATGTTTAATCTTTCATCACTTGTATTGGAGATCCTAGGATTATTTTACCTCTATTATTCCTTTTATTTTAGTTTTATTTCATTGTCACACAGTATTCCACTTCGTTAAGCTAATATGACCTTTTTTTTACATTTTTCTAGTTTCTCATTTCAACCCCTTTTAGGCTAAATCAGAGGATGATATTTGGTGTGTGGGGGCTTAGAGGTTATGGTGTTGTGATGACCAATGCATCATAGTCCCTTTCTTCTATATTATATAATCTCATTGTTGACCATTCATGTGGATTCTAGATGTGTTTTCACTAGGAACAATTATGGTGTGGCCGTCTCCTTTGTGTCATAGTTCTTTCTCATTTGGGACCCATTAGGTCTTGGCCCTTTTTGTTGTGTTGTGATGAATGTTTTCCCTAATTTATTATGTGTTGTATTGTGATTCACGTCTTGTTCTCTCTTATATTTAGGTCCTTTCTGATTAGGTCCATTTGATGCTTGGATGATTGATGAACCTCTTCTTATTGAAACTCGTGATGGAATAACACAACCGACCTAAATATAATTACTTAAACCAACCTCATTCTAATGAAAAATATAAAATAAATATTTAAAAACACTTCCACATCATCATTTCAGTCAACATATCCACATCATTCATCTGCCAAGCTTATCATTTACACATTCCACATCATTTGTAACTATATGATGAATGAAACTAAACCTATTATGATTCAATGATGATTGTAAGATATTTCCTATATATTTTTCCATAGGTTATGAAGTAGTCACATAAGTTGTAATCACTTATTAGTTTCTAATGTATACTTCACACACTAGGTTCAACAATCATTACTACCATACAAATGAGGAAATCCTTAGCAGTGACTACTCTATTGTCCAATCTATAAAATATTTATTAGATATGATACTATCAGGATCCACCCCCAAAGGAACTCCAGTGGATTTGGGAATATATTAGTGTCTAACACCCCCCCCCCCCAAATCTTATATTTAAATGGACATGGGTTAGTTACAATTGGAAATGTAAGGATACATCCTAGGCTGGTATCATAACCAACAACTGACCTAAATTTCCACTAACCTAAGAGGCATTTATGAACCCTATGGGATAGTAACAATCCTATGGGAAAAAGATACAGTAAATGTAGAAATTTTTACCCCTAAATTAGAGTAAATTAAAATTTATCTTTCTCCTAAAAACTATACATGTCCCATTCATAAGTTTAATATCTAAGAAAATAGTAGATAAACAAAAAATAAATAAATTTGAAGAATATATCATATATGGAAAATAAAATCCTATTATTGACCAATAAATTTTTTTAACTAGACATGTCCCATTCCTAAATCTCATTGGACCTATTTTGGATAGGTATAACATACAAGTTCTCATTTTATTTTTTATTTTTAGTTGGAAATATCCTCTACCATGCGCCTATAATCTACTGTGAACGTACCTCTATCGCATGTTGAACGACACCTTTGAGGTGATTTTTCTCCTCTTACTCATCCATTTCCTCTTGTTCGCATGTTATTACTATTTTATATTGATGTTTATGTTGTGAAATGTATGGGCTAAACTCCCCACTGAAAATTGTGGCCATTGGTGTTCATTGTTTTTGTACTAAATGAATTTCATGTTGGTTGGTTCCTGTTGAACATTTGAATATCAAAATTGGTAATTTAATTATACTTGGATAATGAATGAATTCCAAAGGATGATAAAAATTCTGGGATAACCCCTGAATTAACAAATGGAATTGAATAAGGGATGCTTTGTAAAATATGAAATTGTGTTTTTTTTGTTTATATGGTGTTGTATTGTGAGCAAAATTGTGTGTTTGTATGGTGTTGCAGTAGTTAGAATGATTTTTTTTCCATTTTTCCATTTTTTAGTTCCCCCACCATAGAATATCAATCCAAAACTTACCCATTTCAATGGCACCACCACTTTTTTACTTGTGAAATTCCACTTAATCTTAGAAAACAACTTCACTAGAGGACTCAATGGGACACTTTATGGACACCATAGTAAAATAACCATAAAAAACGTGTAATGAATCCTTCCATCCATAAGCACTCTTTTGAAAATCATACCACCTATTATTTTAGTACCATAGTTCTTGACTCGAGACATTATGTTTCTAGAGAAACACTAAAAAACCCGTTTACAACAATGAATATAGATCACATGTGGGATACTAAAAAATTATAGAGTAAGGGCTTATCATATCTAGTTCTGTTGATAAGGTGATTGAGAATATGGGTGTAATCTAATTTGGTCCTGAGTAATTCATGGAGAGGTAAGGGTATTGTTTACCATATCTAGTTCCATTAATTATAGTTGGATGATGACCCTAGTTGAACATATTTTGTGTAATTATTTTGTTAAATATTAATATTACTGAATCAAATAGGATGAATATGAATAAAGAATGGATGAATTCCAAGCAGTTGACAAAAGAGTATGAAGATGACATGGAAGAGTTTATCAAGTTTGCAAAAGATAATGCATATGACCCTTCTCAAATCCTTTTTCTATGTTTACACTATTTTTATTCAAGACAAATTAGTCTAGAGGATATGGAAGAACACCTCATCAATCATGGAATAAATCGAAGTTATACATGTTGGAAAAAACACAAGGAAAAAAATTTAGGTAGTGGCTAGGATAGCACTGTATTTTATAGATCATCTAATCTGATTACAATCATAAAAAAATGAAGACGATCGTATGGAGGATGTGATTACATATTTGAATGATGATGATGATCGTATTGAGTAAATGACAAGGAAAATTGAAGATGAACTTTGTGATTGCCCAATTTTTTTTTGAGAAGTCACAGAGTTGTTTAAAGATTCCATTGTATGTTGGTTTCACAAAATATATAGCATTTTTAGCCATAATGAAGTTGTATAATTTGAAATCACACAATGGGTGGAGTGATTACAGTTTTACAAAACCACTTTCTCTCCTGAGTGAAATTCTCCAAGAAGATAATGATCACTCGAGCCAAACATACGACGCCAAACGAATGCTACGATCGATGGGTATAATCTCTGAAAGAATACACGACTACCTGAATGATAGTATATTGTTTTTCAAGGACCAAAAGTCACTTAAAGAATTCCAAAAGTGTGGTTGTTCTCAATAAAAGTATGATGAATCCAGTCCTATGAATGTTTTATGGTGCTTTCTAACCATTCCAAGGTTTAGGTTCCTATATGTAAGTGAGGAGACTCGAGGACAATTGACATGGCCTGAAAATACAAGAATTAAATATGAAAAATTATGTCACCTGGAAGACTCTCCTCAGTAGAAGAGAACTGATCTTGAGTATCTTGAATTTGGAAATGATCTAGGAAACCTTTTTCTTTCATTATCTACAAATGGAGTGAATCCTTTTGGTTTTCAAAGCAGCAGTCACAGTACATGGATGATTATGTTAGTAAATTATAACATACCACCTTGGTTATGCATGAAATGAAAATACATCATGTTTTCTATGCTTATATCAAGACCAAAACAACCGGGTAATTATATTTATGTTTATTTGGATCCATTTATTGAGGATTTAAAATTATTGCGGGATTCGGGTGTTACGTTGTATTATTCTTACAAAAATGAAGATTTCATTTTGAGATCCATGTTGTAGAGGATGATAAATGACTTTCTATCTTATGTAAATTTTTTAGGAGATAGCATTAAAGTAACTCAAGAGTGTCCCATTTGAGAACAAGGTACACAATCAATTTGGTTGAAACATTCATCAAAAACCGTGTTTCTAGGAAATCACATATTTCTACCTCGATGAAATAAGTACCGATGTTAGATAAAATTATTCGATGGAAGTTAAGAAGAATGTACAACACCATATCCACTAATAGGTGATCAATTTTTTTGAGAAAGAAAAATATGTGGATACTACTTTTGGTAAAATGTTTTCGAAAAACCTTATGAAAACCGGTTGGAAAAAGAGATCAATTTTTTTTGAATTACCATACTAGAATTGTCTGTATGTAAAACATTTTCATGATGTTATGCATGTTGAAAAACATGTATGTGATAGTGTCATCAGCACGATGCTAAATACACCCAAAAAAAACAAATGATGCAATTAAGGTTAGGTTGGACATGGTTGAGATGAGAATACGAGAAGAGTTGGCACCAGTTAAGGGTAAAAAATGAACATTTATTCCTCCTACTACTTACAATTTTTCTAGGAAAGAGAGATATCAGTTTTTCAACTTCTTGAATGGCATAAAGATTCTAGATGGTATTCATAAAATATCCAAAACATCGCGTAAATGATAGATTTAAAGATAAATAGAATGAAATCACATGAATGCCATGTTTTGATGCACGATCTAATTCGTATAGCTTTATGTTGAATTTTTTCCAAGAATGTCCACCATACATTAATGAAGCTTTGTTTCTTCTTCAAAGCTATATGTAGCAAAGTTAAAGACGTGAAAAAATTTCTAACTATGGAAAGAAAAATTGCCTTCATATTTTGTGAATTGGAAATGTTATTCCCACCAACATTATTTTATATGATGTTTCATTTGATGTTTCATTTAGTGAGAGAGATTCCAATATGTGGTCCTATACATTATAGATGGATGTACCCCATTGAACAATATATGAATATTTTAGAAGGGTATGTCAAAAATTGAAGTCATTCAGAGGGTTGTATTTTGGAGATATATATTGTTCTGGAAGCCATTGAATTATGTACCAGATACCTATATAGTGTGAAAAAAATTGGACTACCAAAACCTCATCATAATGGGTGGTTTGAGGGTGGAGAAATTACTATAAAAGAGGTTGTTACAATCAATATTATAGATCTAGAGCAGGCCCACATTTACATTTTTAATAAAAGTTTCAATGCTGACCCATATGTTCAAACACAAAAAGAAATTTTTAGGATTTTGAATGCATCTAATGATGAAAAATAGATATCAAATACACATAATAGACAGTTTATAGGATGGTTTTGAGGCCATATTTTTAAGAAGTTAGAGGAAAACTCATACTCAATTTCAGAATGAATTCGATGGCTAGCCATAGTACCAAGTGTGTATGTATTATCTTACAATGCTTATGTAGTAAATGGTTATACATCATATATATTGAACATGATGAGGAAAATACCATGTGGAATAATGGGGTTACAATTGTGGCTGAAGTGATTCATGTTTTTGATGCTAAGGATAAAAATACAATTTATGAGAATATTTCATACTTTGGCATCATCTAATAAATATGGGAGTTTGATTATATGAAATTACAAGTGCCGATTTTTTAATTCAAGTGGGTTGATAACAGGAGTGTTGTTAAAATGGATGAATTGAGATTCTTGAAATTTGATTTCACTAAGGAAGGGGAGAAAGAAGAAATGTTTATAATGGAATCATAGGTAGTATAAGTATTTTATGATCTAGATCCCACACACCAAAATTGGTCAATTGTTCTTTTATTGACCAAAACAACTGAAGGGTCATATGAAAGTTAAATGGAGGATGAACCTTTAATTGGGACTTCACAATAATTTCACAGTGGTCCCAATGTAGACGACATTTTGTGTGTCAGTGGAGACCACAATGAAGGGATTTACAAAGTCGATAGAGGGGTCACATCTATTAAACCTTAAAAAAGTGAGTTCAATAATCATGTTATTTTTTTATTGTAATATACATTGTGTTATGTTATGTTATTATCTGTTCAATGATGATTTTATGTAAACTAACTTAATTGTTAAACCACTTTTGCAGATAATAACTTCTACACCTGCTCATATGCCCAATCCTGAGGCACAATATGTCTCTCAACCTGCTGCTACTGGTCCTGGTTCATATCAACAATAGGTTTCACAAATTGTTGGTACTGGTCCCAGTGCGGAGGTACAATAGTTTTCTCAACTTCTTGTTGTTGGTCCCAATGCCAATGCTAGCGCTCTGGAGAAACATAATTATGATGATGAAAATGAGTAAATGGTAGGAAATAAAACTCTAACGGTGCAATAAAAAACAAGATCACCGTAGTTTGATAGTGTTAGCCAAAATCCTCAAGGAAAAAGAAAAAAGCAACAAATTCTAGGTGGGATGGAATAAGAGAGGCCAACATATTACCCCCAACAAAGACATGTTTAGTAGCTACATTGGAATCGTCACTCGACAACATGTACCGATTGATATACAGTCGCGGCACCATGTTGTCACCAGGATTAAGATACTAATGTTGGAAGATATTATGGTCACATTATGATATCTTTTCTTTAATTTATTATAATAAAATAAAACACTAAAAAATTGACTTACACTTCATTATCCCTTGCTGAGTGCATTTATAGTAGATGCCTTGAATAAGGAAAATGTATTAAGAGTCACAAGAAGGATTCATAGAGGCTTGCACACAATTTTAACAAAATATCATCTTAAATATACTAAAGGGAAAATCAGGCCACACCCGCATCCTCTTTATACACAATTGATATCCCAAGGATCATGGGATGCGTTTAGCAACTGTCGTGCAGAGCAGAATTTTCAGGTACATTGTGTCTGGTAATACGTTTTTTTGACATTGCTTGTATTCATCACTTTGATTTTCAATTTTTTATTTATGAAACAACAAATGAGTGCTGAAAATCAAGAACGGACAACAAAAGATGTGTACCACTACCGTAAAGCAAGGATGGGGTTGGCTTCATTTGTGAAAAAACTGGAACATATTTTAAATGTACCATAATACTTTTATGTGAAATAAAACAACACAATATCCATGTTACTCTATTTATATGCAGATTGATGAATCAAAATCAAAATCCACTTCCATTTCACACCATGTTCTATGTAAGGAGGCTCGTTTAAATCAAGAGAGGATACTTATAGATGGAAGCACACAAAAAGTTTGGGAAACATGTGTAAGTATGACATAATATAAATTTTATTTTCTTTAAATAGATATTAAATAACAATGAATACTTATTTTCCAATATTTTATATTTGAAATAGTCACAGGAATTAATGACCCACACACCAGATGCTGACATACTTTCAGGGTCCTTAATGCAAGAAGAACAGTATGGCTACGTCAGAGGTGTTGGTTTTTGGATGACACCCAAAAAATATTTTAAGAATGAAAAAAATAGAGGATCAAACCGAAGAAATGAAAAAGATGGGAGAAACAATATATATGTAACAAGAAGAACTACAATACTAGAGAGAGATGATAGAAATTTTTAAGGTGGGGAGGCAATGAGATTAAACAACTCAATAGAAACCCATGCGTGAAGATCCCACCCCACCCCTACCAGCATGGAGGTGATCCATTCACTTAAATAACCTCACTTAGCTGAGTTAATAAATTTTCTAATAATTGTTTCTATGAAATGTGAATGACATAGACACTGATACCTTTCTTGTACTGATATTCTATATGGTGAAAATGACTATGATTTATATCTATCAACTCCCACCTATCCCCTTGTAGCGAGGGCTACGATGTTCAATATGTAGAACGACATGCTACAAAACAGATCACTTCTAACAGATCATGTCAGAGTGTCGATTAATGTAGCTAATGAGCCGAACACAGATTTACCTGTTCCAAATGGTGATGATGAAATTCATATGGTTGAAAAAGCTGTTGGAACATTCATCGCATGTCTGTCAATTCTTGTAAAAAAACATGTCGACAAGGAGGTATTCATTTCCAATTTATTTTTCATGCTAAACCTTTCAAATTTAAGGATAGAAGGTCTAAACTGATGAATATTATTACAGAATGACAAATGGAAGGGGTAGAAATGAAATATCAGTTGAAAACTATCTCACGGATCAACCAGCTGATCGAAAGGATATAAAATGATCACATTAACCCCTCCCAATATATATACACATTTAATATAATTACATGATCATGTGGATAAAATTTTG
Source organism: Viscum album (assembly GCA_963277665.1). Lineage (NCBI taxonomy): Eukaryota > Viridiplantae > Streptophyta > Magnoliopsida > Santalales > Viscaceae > Viscum > Viscum album. The sequence goes on from OY728137.1 coordinate 1,107,208,834, forward strand.
ATAGACATAAATACTCACACAATTGATTTTTGGGAAAAAAATATGTATGGAGGGGAAGAATCATGTTACATTAGTGCTGACTGTAACACCCGAGATTTTTATGAGAAATATTTTGTTTTTATGTTATATACATCATCAAAGGAATCATTCACTACACACAACACTAGCTTGGATTTCTTTACATGAAATCACGACCTTTCTTGATAGCTTGCGTTGTACGCAATACCAAGTTTCACTAAACAACGATATGCTATTAAAATATTATTTAAACTAGCCGTTATGAATAGTGATACCCACTTTTTGAAATTTTATAATTTTTTTAAAATGGACTTAATTTTTGGATTCAGAATATCAAAATTATCCTAGGGTGAAATTTTGGTATATTTCGGAAAACTTTCAATTTTTGATGAATAGTGAAAACACTGGGTTACTATTTAAAAATCGACTTTTTTTTAAATAATTATTTATTTTATTTAAATTTATTTTATTTAAATTTATTTTATGTGAATATTGATACATAATACCTATATAAGTTCAATGTAATTCATTGGAGACATTTTATAATAATTTTAGACATATAAAAATTTTATTGAACTTTTCACCGTCTTTTACCCACCTCCTAGGAGAATTTTTGAAATTTTACATAAAACATAATTTTACCGATTCTGTGAGTGGAATTTAAAAAATTTTAGAGACATGGTTAATATCCAGGAGTAAAATGTAGTTCAATAAGATAAAAATAATTTTTGGTGAATAGTAACTTTTTACTTTTTTTACCACGGTTAAAAGTAAATAGGGTAATTAAGGGTAAAAATGGTATTATTATTACCCTAAAACATGTCCTAATTCCATTGGATAAGTTTAATTCAACCGAAAACAACCTTAGGAATAAAATATGACCATTTAGGTCCACTTGAATTAGATTAGGACATTTAATATTATTTTATTTAAAGAAGAGTTAAAATAGTTAAAATCAAAGTTTAATAAATAAAAATTTTTTAATATAGGGATAGAAATAAGATAAATTAGACTATAAATATTCATTATAAAGATAAAAATATTTCCTATATAATGATATTTTATTTATAATTTTTAGACTTTAAATAATTTAATTTATTTATGACACAATGATGATGCAGTAATTACCTTATTAATGAAATATTAAGATAATTGATGTTATAAATACCCAAATAAATGTAATTTTATACATTTTATAAATTTAAATAATTTTTTGGGTTAATATGACATGTTAATATTGATTTAATTAACATTTTTCGAACTAATCATGCTGTTATGATTTTCACAAAAATCAATTACCAAATAGTGTCAAAATTGACATAAAATAGTTTTTAAAACAAATATTATATTATTAATTGTTATTTTATTCCTAAAAATATAAGGTTCGGACAAATGACTTAGATAAGGTTATATATATTAATTATAAACCACTTGGGGTTCGTTTGTCTTGTTATAGTAAGTTTATTTATTATATAGTGTAAGAAAACAAGAAGACACGGTAAAAGTTAAATTATTTAACTTAGAGTTAAATATAAATGATAAGTTTATAATATTAACCTAAACTTGTCTAAAATCTATTATATGAGAGGATTTCTACCCATACCCACCTTAGCTTCTAAATAAATCAAATTGGAGCTATTAAAATCCGAATATGACTTTAATATAAAATAATATTTTATGTTTTTTCTACGGTGCCCCTCTCCTCCCTTATAAAAGGGAACCTCCTCCCTCTCCTACTCACACCACTTTGAGCCTTCAAGATAGTCCAAACCCTACCAATTTATCTTCTAAACTTCCCTATAAACATCCTAGAGGTCCTTCTCTTCTTCAAATACCATCTTTAGTGCTCTAAGAGGAGGTTAAGAAGAGGCAATTCAAAGAAGAGGTAATGTTCGTTACCTATTCTTTCAACTTTATTTCTTCTTACACTTCTTATTATTTAGTTGTTTAAATATTAAGTAATAAAATCAGTATCACTAATATACTGAAATGTTATTATAGGTATGAAACAACCCTATTTCACCTTCTATCCATCCTACGGAAACTGAAATCAGTGCACGTGCGTACGTAGGGAATACAGTCTCCACGCCGTGGTGTAATCTGTTCTCCACCAAAACCTTACTTGGATGGGTATAATTGTGTAAAGAATAACTATATATGATTATTGTAAAGTGATATTGATTCTTAAATAGTATACATATGCTTAAATACAATTCCACGATCATGGGAATGATATAATCGCTCGTGCGTACGTACAGCCTACCGTCTCCACGATGTGACGCGACTCGTTCCACATGATCTTCATTGAATAATGATTATATAAATGAATTGAATGAATAAATATGATATATATTAAACTAATACCATTATTTAAATGAGGTATCTATAACCTAAAAGAATAATTAGAATTTATTAAACAAAACACGCATAAGAACAAAAAGAAATAAAATCCCGAATAACAAGTAACAATGAAATATTACTAATAAGAAGCTAAGAATATGACCATATATGATATCATAACAATGAGAAAGATTCTATAATAAGTCAATTACATTATTTAAATCATTATACAGGAGGTTCGGACACGTACGAAGCAAATTGGACCTAAGGTAAGGGAAAATCTCACAATCTCATTTTTATCTGAGATTGTTTATACTTCAGAATTTACTGGGGAATATTTATCATCCACATCCATGTTTCCTCAATATGTAATATTTTTTCCATCCTCCTAAAATTTTTTAAATCTAATTTTACCCTTTGGTGAGTTTTTAGTAAAAGATATGAAATAAATATTTTGTTTTTTTTCGTACGAGGCACTTTTTGACTTTTCCGACCAAAGTACGAGAAGAATGTCTTTTTTTAACTTATACATCATGAATAGAATTTTAGAAAATTATTTACATGAAGATTACTTTACCAGTTTTCAAGTTTATTTTTGATCAACTTCTTTTAGTTTGAAATTATATGACATTTTAAGAAAGGAAAATGTTTTTGAAGAAGAAAAGATATTTTCCTCAAGAATGGAGTTCAAGCATTTTATCAAAATTATTTTCCATCTAAGATAATATAGGGTACTATTTCTATCCCCATTTTTACATTGATTTGATTATGTTATGATGGAATTAATTTTATGATGTCCTTTTATCTTATATGGATTATGTTATGAAGACATGATGTTTAAGAATCCCATTTTTATTACATGGGTTATGCTATGATGTTTGATTTATGATTTTGTGGCACACATAATAATGGTTCAATTATGAGATGGGTGGGACCTATATCTCCCTCCACTGCCTTGGGTAAGGATTTATATCTCATGAGATAGACATGGCTGTAACGATAGGTTAAAACGGTTCAGTGAAATAGGACTGAAACGAGGAGTGAACTCGGTTCAGAAATGGACTATGTCCGCTAAGATAGTCTTGGAAATGAGTCTTAACTACTCAGAAATGATTCTCTATGATTATGTGTGTATTCCACAAAGTTTCATGTTTTAAGTTATGATTATTGGGATTACATTTCACTACTATGATTTATCCCATTTTATGAAACTGTGATCTCTTTTTTAGGTTAATATTTCCAAAATGTTATGTTATTATGAATATGATGTGATTGATATTTCTATTATTTACCCTTACTGAGAATTTGAGCTCACCCTTTTGTATGTTTTCTTTTCCCCAGGCCAGGAAGAAGGATATTAAGTAAGATATGCCAAAAGGGACTCTAGATATGATAAAATAAAAGGGAGACAATGTAGATGATTTATGAACTAGTTGTTTATATTTCCCTGTTTCTAAAGACACTATACCTATACGGTCCTTTCATGGTTTTGTTATATGTTGTAATAAGTGTGCTTTAATTCTAAAGTAATAACAATTTATGTAAAGTATGGGTCGTTATAGTTGGTATCAGAGGAAAGTTATTATCAACATTTGGAAACTAGGATGTGAAAGCCTTAGTAAGAACCCTAAGGATAAGTCTAAGCATAGAACACAATATTAGTGTTTTAAAAATGGCCCTGAATAACCTATGATAAGACCTTAAGTGTGAAATTTTATTCTTGATTATGTGGTTTTCCTATTATAATTAGTGTTGCTCACACTATTCTTCTTTGTTTTAGTCAAGGGCTATAACCTGAAGGAACCGTGTTAATGCGGAATGCGACGGGCAATGAAATGATTGTCACCCTGAGCAACCAAACATTATGGGAGCTGGAATTAAAAATCTTGTAGCCATGCTCACACAACTTTCTCAAGCTATGAATCATACAGGACTTCCAAATGAGCAAAGGAAGGAGCAAAATTCTGTTGAATCTTTCATGAGGAAGTGTCCTCCTTCATTTAGTGGGTCTACTGATCCATTAGTGGCAGAATAATGGATCAGTACCACTGAAAAGATATTTTTAGTTCTTCAATGTTCTGAACATGATAAAGTCATCTTAGCAGTATATCATTTGGAAGGTTAAGCTGATAAATGGTGGAATCTTATCAAGAATATGAGGCCAAGAGATGAAATTGAGTCCATGGAATGGGACGAGTTCAAGAACATATTTTTCAATAAGTACTTCCCTCGTATTCTTCGAACAAATATGGAGAAGGAGTTTCTAGAACTAAAGCAAAAGTATAATGAATCTGTTGGTACCTACAATGAAAATTTTACAAGACTTTCAAGGTATGCTTCTGGGATTATTATCCAACTTGAGAGTAAGATCGATCGATTCATTAGTGTCTTAAAACCAAGTCTTAGAAGGGCATTAGACATAATGGACTTCAATAGCTATGAGGAAATCATTCGATGTACTCTGAAGGTTGAGATGGATATTGGAGTAACCCATCAGTCATATGCGTTTGATAAGAAGAGGAAAATGGAATTCAAAGGAAAATCTAAAGAGCACACTGAAAAGAAGATGAGTTTTCCCTTATTCTCAAAGTGTGGAAAGAAACATGGAGGGATTTGTCTTAAAGGGACAAGTAAATGTTTCAAATTTGGAAAGGAAGGTCATTGGGCATTTTAATTCCGCAATGATGGGAAGAAGATGTCTAGTGATGCAAACAAAGAAAAGGCTACACAGAGTGCACCTCCTACACTTCAATGCCACAAGTGCAAGGAAATGTGGCATTATGCTAATCAATGACCTAATCCAAGGTTTGTTTATGATGATTGACTTCAAGAAACTCTTAAGGATAAAGACAAAGGAAAGTCACATGCAATTTCTATCAGTGATGTGGAGTACGATAACGAAGTGGTGAAAGGTACACTTACCATCCACTCTAAAGTAGAAAATGTTTTACTTGATTCTGGATCCACCCACTCTTTTATTTATGAAGAAGTTTCTAAGGGTATCGTTGTATTACCTCAACAATTAGATGTTGAGATAATTGTGAAAACCCCTAATGGCACAACAGTCTCATCAAAAGTTTACAATTCTTCTCCGATTGAAGTTTGTGGGAAAGTGCTTCCTACAAATCTTGTGATCCTTCCTATAGTGGAATTTTATGTGATTCTTGGCATGAATTGTATTTATTTATATGGAGCTCATATTAATTTCCAAAGAAGGGAAGTCACATTTCATATTCCAGATCAATCTATGATCATCTATCGATGCAAGGATGAACATAACCTTCCAGTGGAAAATTCCTCCATCTTATGGGTCTTGATTCCACTAAATGAAGATTATTTTTCTCAAATGGTTGGTGAGAAACTCACGATTAAGAATATGCCCATTGTACGAGAGTTTGATGATGTCTTTCCGGAGGAATTTCCGAGTCTTCCACCAAATCGTGAAGTTGAGTTTTCAATAGAACTCATACCAGGTGATTTGCCTATTTCAAATACACCTTATAGAACGACCCCAATTAAGTTGCAAGAATTGAAGAAGAAACTCCAAGAGAATCTTGATAAGGGATTCATACGACCTAGTGAGTCACCTTGGGGGGCACCTGTTCTGTTTATTAAGAAGAAAGATGGATCAATGAGACTATACATTGATTATCTAGAACTTAACAAGATCACTATCAAGAATAAATATCATCTCCTACACATTGATGAATTATTTGACCAACTACGCGGAGCTCAGTACTTTTCCAAGATTGATCTTCGTTCAGGGTATAATCAATTAAGGGTCAAAATGGAGCATATAACAAAGACGACTTTCCGTACAAGTTATGGACACTATCAATTCATAGTGATGCCATTTGGTCTTACTAATGCCCCTACTATCTTCATGGATCTGATGAATAGAGTCTTTAGAGACTATCTTGATTAGTTTGTGGTAGTCTTTATAGGCAATATTCTTGTCTATTAAAAGAGCATGGAAGAACATGAAGATCACTTGAGAATTTTATTGATGACCATGAGAAAGGAGAATATTTATGCCAAATTTACCAAGTGTGAATTTTGGATTCAAAAAGTTGCATTTTTGGGTCACATAATCTCAAAAGAGGGGATATATGTGGATCCAACAAAAAAAAGGTTATCGAAAGATGGTCGAGACCAATAATAGTAACTGAGATCCAATGTTTTCTGGGTTTGGCTGGGTATTATCGACGTTTTGTGAAATATTTTTCACGATTATCTAATCCACTCACCAGGTTGACTCGAAAAGGAGTCAAGTTCGTATGGATGGAGGAATGTGAAGAGAATTTCATGGAGTTGAAAAGAAGGTTATCCAGTGCACCTGTGCTCACACTGCCTTATAGTGGAGAAATGTTTGTGATCTATAGTGATGCATCCAAGAAGGGGATGGGGTGTGTTCTCATGAAAAATGATATGGTGATAACTTATGCCTCACGATAGTTGAAAATCCAGGAGAAAAATTACCCAACTCATGATTTGGAGTTATCTGCGCTAATATTTGCATTAAATATTTGGAGGCATTATATTTATGGTGAAAGGTGTGATATTTATACTGATCATAAATGTTTAAAGTATATATTCACACAAAAGGAGCTGAATATGTGCCAAAGAATATGGTTGGATTTTATTAAGGATTATGACTGCTCAATTCATTACCACCCAGGGAAATCAAACATGGTGGTAGACGCATTAAGTCGACAAGACCATGCTAGCTTATCCATGATGAGGATCACAAAAGATCCAATATTTATGGATTTACGAAGGATGGATCTTGGAATTATAATGGAAGGGGAAAATCTTATCTTTCTTAAATGAATGTTCAACCATCTATACATGTGAAGATTAAAGAGGCACAGAATGCAGATGTAGAGTTACAAAAGAAGGTGAAAAATGTTTCAGAATTCAACCTTGATTGTGATGGGAAAATAAAGTTCAGGAATCAGGTTTGTGTTTCTCCCATCCCTGAATTAAAGAAGCAGCTGCTGGATGAGGTTCATAGTTCTTCATTCTCTATTCATCCTGGAAGCACGAAGATGTATAGGGACCAGAAAGAGTACTTCTGGTGGGATGGCATGAAAATAGATGTTGCTGAATATGTCTCTCGATGCTTGGTTTGTCAGCAAGTTAAAGCTGAGAGAGAGAAGTATAAGGGGATGTTACAACTATTAATTATAGCCGAATGGAAATGGGAAAACATCACTATGGACTTTGTCACCGGACTTCTTAAAACATCCAAAGGCAATAATGCTATCTGGGTTATAGTTGATCATCTTACGAAGTATGTACACTTCATTGCTATTTGGGAGGATTTCTCTCTGGATCAGCTTGCTAGGATATATGCAAAGGAAGTGGTAAGATTTCATGGAGTACTACATTCCATTATATCTGATAGGGATCCGAGGTTTGACTCAAAGTTCTGGCGAAGTCTTCAGCATAATCTGGATACAGAGTTGAGTTTCAGCACTTCTTATCATCCTCAGACAGACGGTCAGTCTGAGAGAACAATTCAAACTCTAGAAGATATGTTAAGATATTTCTCTATGGATTTCAAAGGTGGTTGGGATCAACACCTACCTTTGGTGGAATTTTCTTATAATAATATCTTTCACTCTAGTATCAAATGGCTCCTTATGAAGCTCTCTATGGAAAGAAATGCAGGACTCCAACTTGCTGGGATGAAGTTGGGGAAAGAAAGCTATTAGGACTTTATCTTGTTGATGAGATGGCAGAAAAGGTCAGATATATTCAAAAACACATAAGAGCAGCTCAGAGTCGACAAAAAAGTTATGCCGATAACCGAAGAAAAGAACTAGATGTTGAAGTGGGTGATAAAGTGTTCTTTAAAATACCTCCTTGGAAGAGAGTAATGAGATTTTGAAAGAAGGGAAAGTTGAGCCCTAGGTATATTGGTCCTTTCGAAATACTGGATCGTGTTGGGAAGGTAGATTACTGAATGGGGCTTCCACCGAATCTCTCTCAAGTTCATGATGTGTTCCATGTATCTCTCGTAAGAAATTACATACCCGATCCTTCACATGTACTCAACTCAGAAGTTGTACCGCTGGAGCAAGATCTTTCTTATGAAGAACAGCCGATAGAGATTCTGGATCGTAGTGAAAAAGTCCTACGGAACAAGACCACTCGCTTGGTGAAAGTTTTATGGAGGAACCACCAATTAGAAGAAGCTACATGGGAACTTGAGGATATGATGAGGGAGAGGTATCCTCATCTGTTTGTTACGAAGTGACGAATTTCGAGGGCAAAATTCATTTTAAGGGGGGTAGAATGTAACACCCAAGATTTTTATGAGAAATATTTTGTTTTTATGTTATATACATCATCAAAGGAATATTTCACTACACACAACACTATCTTGGCTTGCTTTACATGCAATTGCGACATTCCTCGATAGCTTGTGTTGTACGCAATACCGAGTTTCACTAAACAACGATATGCTATTAAAATATTATTTAAACTAGTCGTTATGAATAGTAATACCCACTTTTTGAAAATTTTATAAATTTTATTTTTCAAAATGGAATTCATTTTTGGATTCAGAATATCAAAATTAGCCTAGGGTGAAATTTTGGTACTTTTCTAAAAACTTTCAATTTTTGATGAATAGTGAAAACACTAGGTCACTATTTAAAAACCGACTTTTTATTTAAATAATTATTTATTTTATTTAAATTTATTTTATGTGAATATTGATACATAATACCTATATAAGTTCAATGTAATTCATTGGAGACATTTTATAATAATTTTAGACATATAAAAATTTTATTGAACTTTTCACCGTCTTTTACCCACCTCCTAGGAGAATTTGAAAATTTACATAAAACTTAATTTTACCGTTTCTGTGAGTGGAATTTCGAAAATCTGAGAGACAAGATTAATATCAAGGAGTAAAACGTGGTTCAATAAGATAAAAATAATTTTTGGTGAATAGTAACTTTTTACTTTTTTTACCACGGTTAAAAGTAAATAGGGTAATTAAGGGTAAAAATGGTATTATTATTACCCTAACACATGTACTAATTCCATTGGATAAGTTTAATTCGACCAAAAAAAACCTTAGGAATCAAATATGACCATTTAGGCCCACTTGAATTAGATTAGGACATTTAATATTATTTTATTTAAAGAAGAGTTAAAATAGTTGAAATCAAAGTTTAATAACTAAATTTTTTTTAATATAGGGTTATAAATAAGAAAAATTAGAATATAAATATTCATTAAAAAGATAAAAAGTTTTCGTACATAATGATATTTTATTTATAATTTTTAGACTTTAAATAATTTAATTTATTTATGACACAATGATGATGCAGTAATTACCTTATTAATGAAATATTAAGATAATTGATGTTATAAATAACCAAATAAATGCAATTTTAGACTTTTTCTGAATTACAATAATTTTTAGGTTAATATGAAATTTTATTATTTATTTAATTAAATTTGTTTGAACTAATCATGCTGTTATAATTTTCAAAAAAATCAATTACCAAATAGTGTCAAAATTGACATAAAATAGTTTTTAAAACAAATATTATATTATTAATTGTTACTTTATTCCTAATAATCTAAGGTTCAGCCAAATGACTTAGATAAGGTTATATATATTAATAATGAACCACTTCGGGTTCTTTTGGCTTGTTATAGTAAGTTTATTAATCATATAGTGTAAGAAAACAAGAAGACACGGTAAAAGTTAAATTATTTAACTTAGAGTTAAATCTAAATGATAAGGTTAAAATATTAACCAAAACTTGTCTAAAATATATTTTTTTAAAGGATTTAGACCCATCCCCACCTTATCTTCAAAATAAATTAATTTAGAGCTATTAAAAACTGAATATGACTTTAATATAAAATAATATTTTAAGTTTTTTCTAAGGTGCCCCTCTCCTCCCTTATAAAAGGGAACCTCCTCCCTCTTCTCCTCACACCACTTTGTGCCTTAACGCTCTGTCAAAACCTGCCAATTTCTCTTCTCCACTTCCCTAGAAACATCCTATAGGTCCTGGTCTTCTTAAAAGACCATATTTAGTGCCCTAAGAGGAGGTTGAGAAGAGGTGCTTCAAAGAAGAGGTAATGTCCGTTACCGATTATTTCAACTTTATTTCTTCTTCTACTTATTCTTATTTTGTTGTTTTATTATGAACTAATAACATAAGTATCACTCATATACTGATATTTTATTATAAGTATGAAACAACCCTATTTCACCTTCTATCCATCCTACGGAAAACGAAATCACCGCGCGTGCGTACGTACGGAATACCGTTTCCACACTGTGGTGTATTCTGTTTTCCACCACCACCTTACGTGGATAGGTATAATTGTGTAAAGAATAACTATATATGATTATTTTAAAGTGATATTGATTCTGAAATAGTATACATACACTTCAATATAATTCCATGATCATGGGAACAATATCATCGCTCGTGTGTACGTACGGCCTACCGTCTCCACGATGTGATGCGACTCATTCCACATGATCTTCATTGCATAATGATTATATAAATGAATTGAATGAATAAATATGATATATATTACACTAATACCATTCTGGAAATTAGGTATCTATAACCTAAAAGAAGAATAATAATTTATTCAACAAAACACACATAAGAACAAAAAGCAATAAACACCCGGATAACAAGTAACAATGAAATATTACTAATAAGAAGTTAAGAATATGACTATATATGATATCATAAAAATGAGTACAATTCTGGAATAAGTAAATAACATTATTTAAATCATTATACAGGAGGTTTGGACACGTACGAATCAAATTGGACCTAAGGTAAGTGAAAATATCAAAATCTCATTTTTATCTGAGATTGTTTATACTTCAGAATTTACTGGGGAATATTTATTATCCACATCCATGTTTCCTAAATATTGAATTTTATTTATATCCTCCTATAATTGTTTAAATCTAATTTTACCCTTCAGTGAGTTTTTAGTAAAAGATATGAAATGAATCTTTTGTCGTTTTTCGTACGAGGTACTTTTTGACTTTTCCGGCCAAAGTACGAGAAGAATGTATTTTTTTAAATTATACGACATGAATGTATTTTTAGAAAATTATTTCCATGAATCTTACTTTAAAAATTTTCAAGTTTATTTTCAATCAAATTATTTTAGTTTAAAATTATATTACATTTTAAGAAAGGAAAATGTTTTTGAAGTAGAAAGGATATTTTCCTCAATAATGCAGTTCAAGCGTTTTATCAAAATTATTTTCCATATAAGATAATATAGGGTTCTATTTCTATCCCCATTTTTACATTTATTTTATTATGTTATGATGGAATTAATTTTATGATGTCCTTTTATCTTATATGGATTATGTTATGATGACATGATGTTTAAGAATCCCATTTTTATTATATGGGTTATGCTATGATGTATGATTTATTATTTTGTGGCACACATAAGAATGGTTTCATTATGATACGTGTGAGACCTATATCTCCCTCCAATTAATTGGGTAAAGATTTATATCTCATGAGATAGACATGGCTAGAATGGAAGGTTAAACCGGTTCAATGAAACAGGACTGAAATGAGGAGTGAACTCGGTTCAGAAATGGACTTTGTCCACTAAGATAGTCTTGGAAAAGAGTCTTGACTACTAAGAAATGATTCTATATGATTATGTGTGTATGCCACAAAGTTTCATGTTTTATGTTATAATTATTGGGATTACATTTCACTACAATGATTTATCCCATGTTATGAAATTACGATCTCTTTTACAAGTTAAGATTTCCAAAATGTTATGTTATTATGAATATGATGTGATTGATATTTCTTTTGTTTACCCTTACTGAGAATTTGAGCTCACCCTTTTGTATGTTTTATTTTCCCGAGGTCAGGAAGAAGGATATTAAGTAAGATATACCAAAAGGGACTCTAGATATGATAAAATAAAAGGGAGACAGTGTAGATGATTTATGAACCGGTTGTTTATGTTTCCTAGTTTCTAAAGACACCATACCTATAGGGTCCTTTCATGGTTTTTTTATATGTTTTAATAAGTGTGATTCAATTCTAATGTAATAACAATGTATGTAAATTATGGGTCGTTATACTGACAATGTAGATGAATTTCTCAAGTATGAATGGCTAGGCGCCTTAGTTGTAAATATATAAATGAGGTATGTTTTCCTGATTGATTTTTCAAAAGCTAATATACGATGATAATTATGACTAAATACATTTCATATTTTTCATAGTCGTATATATGAAAAAAAATTAAAGGGATTTCCCCGTGAATAATAATTTGGACTTGTTAGTCATCACATCACCTCTTCATAAGAAGAAATAAATAACGATAACGGTCGTAAAATAATTTCATACCTACTCAAATTGTTTGAAAACAAAATTATGGATGGAAAATTCTATTTAATACCAATGATGTAGGGGTAAAACTCTATTATTTAATCATATCAACTATATTTTCATTTTTTTCATTACTTATTCCATTTTTTGTTTTTAAGCAGCATTGGATGCACATTTCAGTCAATTTTTATACTTCAAAGATTTATTTTTTGGATTTAATGCATGTATATTCAACAAACCGACCATGCATGATGGATTTTGTCAATTTGTAATACATTAGATCTGACATTTTTGAACTAAACATCTAGTTATATAATATATATTATCTTTTAATGAGTATTCTATTATGATAGGGTGATGCATCAATATAGTCTACTTCATGGAATGAATCTCGGGCCTAAGGACATGAACACCCGTGAGATATACAACTGGTCAAGATTCATAGTATATATAATAATATTACACTATCCAAACACATATAAAAAATTACTTATATTTATAAATGTTTCTGTAGTGTCCAAAACAAAAAAATGGAAAGGAATGTGGTTATTATGTTTCTAAATTTATGAAAGAGATAATATTTCATCAACAAACTAGCATCCCTAAAGAGGTATTTTTGAAAATAATTAGTAGTTCGTTTAAAATATTTATTAATCCTTTGTGTATTTATATTTTTTTAGTACTACCATGATTGTCATAAAAAATCATATTCACAAGATTATATAGATGTGTTTAGAAACAAATGGGGAACATACCTGATGGAAGATTATACACAAATAAGATGAAGGTGAATTCTTACTACTTATGGTATCCATATATGATTATTGAAATCTCCCTTTTTTACACCTTTTGAGCATCTATGATGACCCTTTCTTATGTTTCATATCATTGGTTATAAAGAATGGTTTTATAAATGATTTGTCTTTCTAGTAAAGAATAACATAATGAGAGAATCTTATGAACTAATTCTTCATGTTTCCATGTTTCCAAAATCACTAGACCTGAACTATTATGGAATGGATGATTTATATTCTGTATTTTGGTCATTTATGCTACTTTTTCGACTGATGTAGTGTGTTGGAAGAAAATTTGTTGTGCATAACTCACAAATTTAATAACAAAACTAAGGATTCTTTACTACTATTGGTTAACTACCTTTTAACATAGCATCTGATGTAAACTTATGATCTGGCGTCCCTGTGATGCTCTCATCCCACACCATCTTTTTGATATCATCGTTCAGGTTTCAATTTTCTATCTCTTACTGCACCCATTTACTGGGTAAATGGGTGGATTAAGAGAAGGAAAACTGAATGCTGAATGATGATATCATAGATATGGGTTCAGATGAGAGCATCAAGGGGATGCCGTATCGGAATTTCAGATCAGATAATATGCTAGAGGTAGTTAACAGGTAGTAGTAAAGTGAAAAATGAATCATTATTTTTGTTATTAGCTTTTATCTAGACCAAATAAACCTTATGAAAAGATGTAAAGGTAATGCTATGATATAATATCTCTATTTTAAAAAAAACATTATATAATGAAACATTGATTTTATTTTCATTATTCCATGTAGGGTTCATTTATTTTAGAATATTTCTATCCATGTGACAAGCCTTTGAATGAATAGAAACAATGCTATGTATGCTCAATCAAATTGTTTCATATTTATGTTTAATTTATTTCTTTTAGGTAAGGAATATTAATGTAATCATATGTGATATCAATATATGAAATATATAGGTCATTATATTTGGTATCAGAGTAACTGGCCAATTAAAAATTGAGCAAACACATTCAGTTGTTTTGATACTTTATGGAGATGATCTATAAGTCATTTGAAATGTGTAGGATTCAACCCCGCCTCAATACGACACATGATGCGACCTGTATGACTCATAGTGTATCTTTTTATTTAAAATTGACATTATTTTTAGTAAAAAGAACAAGTGACATACTAAAAAATGAGAAAACACATTCTGATTGTTTTGATACTTTAGTAAAATGATCCATAAGTCATTTGTGACCTATAGGAATTGACCACACTTCAATTCAATGGAAAATGTGATTGGTATGACTCAAAGTCTCTCTTTTTATTTAAAATTGACATCAATTTTAGAAAAAAAACACAAGTGACCTACTGGCGGTCAATACCATCACCTAACTTCATAGTCTACGGGGGCCTCCACCCACAAGAAGTGGTCAACACCCCCTCGACTAAATCTTTTCTATGTGAACATGAAACAACAAAACATGTCAAAAAACAAATCTTGAGAAAAAATCACTAAAAAACCTAATTGACGTCATTGAAAACCTCAATCCCCTATGAATATGTCCCTAAAATCATGATGGTCATCACCATCTCAAGTCTTGGGAGCCCTGACCTTGTCCTAATGACTTCATCAACTCAAATCCTGATGACAACGTCACCTCAACCTGGTGATCATTATCACTCTAAGTATCTGAGCCAATCCCCACTTGATAAACCACATCACCTCAATCTAGATGATTAGCACCCACCTCAATTCTAAGGCCAAGACCATTACATTCCCAAGGAATCATGTAATCAATATAACAATTTGATTTAATTAAAAATTACACTCAGCCTAAACATTCTAAGTTAGTCCAAACCTCTTACCCAGCTTAACCAATTGTAGTGGAGAAAGAGCATGCCCATATCCCTATCATATAATATTTAGAACAATTTAATAATCATGTATTTAATTAATTAGGTTCTTACTTGAACAACCCACATAGTGTATATGAATTCACCCCCAAAACATTCAAAAAATAAGGGAGAAATCTATGAACCACCTACCTTGTACTAGTATGCTTTCACTCATATGATATTTTCCTCAAAATCGATTAGAATCGGAAGAAAATGACATTTTAAATGAATTACCTAAAAATATGAAAAAAGGGATCGCATGGATTTACTTCTCCATATGGAGAGGTAAATAGAAATGGGAAGCTATAAAATTGAAGTTATTATTGAGATGAATCTGTATCCACTAATGGATAAGAGATCAAAGTATGGATGATGGAGTTCCCACAAATCCTAGGGAGGAGAAAGATGGATGAGCTCCCTCGGTTGTGCATTGTAAATGGGAGAAAAGGGAGGAAAAATAAGGAAATAGTGAATGAGGGGAAAAAATAATTTCCAACTTTTTAATGGGCTATATGGTTTGGTCATACAGTTTTGATAACCATGTACCAACCGTAGGGTGCCCACTATCTAAGCACCGCACTATGCACAGTTAGGCGTACACTTTTTCAAACTATGAGAAATCTATGCGAATAACCTATATTAAAAACATAATAGGTTTCACACGGCCATTCACCCCCACCTATATAGTTTTCCAAACCGAGTCAAGTGTCTATGGTGGCCCGCATGGTTTCTTCAGGGAGACTGCATGGTTTTTCCAAACTGTGCCCCTCTGTCCGTGCTTTCTGGAAATAGAGTTCTCAGGCCTTGATGCACCCAAAACCCCAAGTCACTTTCTGAGCATTAAAAAACATATAAAAACACGAACTTGGGTCAATCAAACTCATGAAATTTTTTTCCAAAAATAAAATAAAATATGGTCCGCTCACCAAACCAGAAAAATTAAAACCGGTTGCAGATTTTTTGACCAGATCAAAAACCCAAGACATTAAAATCTCTCCACCTCAACATAGCTCATCTCCAAGAAATAAAGATTTACCCAGATATGGTTCCACATATACTCATATCATCAAAATCAACTCGGTATACCCCATTCATTAAGTCATAGGTCAACTCCCCTCAAGGCACTCCCCATTTTAGGAGTTTCCTACCCGATCACTTATTTCCACAAAACTAAAATGTATCGATGGTCCACCAACCATTATTAGACTCAAAATTCATCCCACGATGAATCATAATTCTTGAAACTCATCGAGTGCTCAAATAATACCCATTTCATATCTAACATCCATCAAGTCTTGTATCTCATCAGATTCCCATATATACTTGTTCTATACAAAACACTCATAAGATCCCTCA
The DNA here is from genome assembly GCA_963277665.1 of Viscum album. NCBI lineage: Eukaryota > Viridiplantae > Streptophyta > Magnoliopsida > Santalales > Viscaceae > Viscum > Viscum album. The sequence goes on from OY728137.1 coordinate 1,107,225,598, forward strand.
TCTCATAAAATGCATGTAGATCTTGTATATCAACAATTGCTCAAACAAACCCACATCATATATGCATATGCATGCCCATAAAAATCTGGGTTCCTATGCACCTCATATAGAATCTACATCACATTAATTCCTAGATGCATACACACCTCACAAAAAAATCTACATCGCTTCAATTCCCACATAAATCTCGATTCCAACACACCTCATATATATATAATCTTATCACATAATAATTGATGGAAAATTAGTAACCAATCCATAGTTAGTCCAAAAACAATACTCGTGCACCTCATGCACCAAAACCAGCCAAATATAAAATGAAAGAAAAGCACGGTCACACCCAGGACGTACCACTATGTATAATTTGATCATCATCCTACTCTGACCCTGACAGCTTGATAGTGTGATTCTAGCCTGATTCTTAACTACCTGAGTTATGGCCTCCCTACAGTGCTGCTAGATCCACAAGCCACAAATCCCAATGATGGGTCCCACTATCTTTTAAAAGACCTCCACATGTAGCTAAATACCAACTAACCACTCCTAGTACTACTCTCAGTCTAACCTCTGAACCATGAGTTTACCCTATTACCTAGCTCCCACCTGTCCAATAAGGAATCCTACAGAGCCTCTCCAAATGGATCATTTGGTCACACACATGAAACTCCTTCAGAACCTTATCACTTTGCGTCTGAACATGCCCTTGATTCCTACACTAAAAGAACACTATTGTAAAACCACATTTTGGAAGACTGCCTGAGTATTTGGTTTGACTGCCATACTGAGACTCCTCACGACCTATCTCCATGCTTCCGGAAGCATCATTTCTTGAATCACCTCAAACTTTCACCTGGATCAAATAAGATCATTCTGTAAAGTTTCCCTTAGATATAAGTGGATAATTGAATGCCTCTAAGAAGGATGTTAGTATGAAGATGTTGACTTGCACCCTGATTGCATGTCAAAAGCCATAATCAAAACGTTGCACCCTAGGGATGTCATATCCCACCATATTAGGTGAAAATCACGAAAGGTTAGTGAAATTTTGGTGCATAGTCCATGAAATAAGTATCCCCCTACTAGAGGTTCATGAAATAAAAATATCTATCTGCTCTCAATGTCTATGGATGAAGTTATTGAAGAATCTATCCTCAAAATCCTTCTCATACAGTCCCTTGTGTATTCCTACCTATACCTATACATCCCACAAGAATTATTTCTTTCCTCTAAGCATGTATGTCACCAGCCTCACCATCTGACTTGGGGTGTCTTGAGATGTTCAAACATATTTTGTACCAACTCTATCAGGCTCTCTATTGTTTGCGATCCACCCTCACTTTGAAATAGTGATGTTTGCTAAGACTGGAACACTTGAGTCAAGTATGCCATAGATGGCTCATCTCATTGGGATCCCCTATCGATGCCCTATATGAAACAAACTAGGCTCACCCTAAGATGGAGATCAAGATCATACCAACCCTTCTGGGACTATACCAAATCATGTACCTAGAGATCATGATCATCCCAACCCTTTAGGGCCTCATCCTAACTCTCAGGGGCCTCATCCCATGAACAATTAAGCAGCACCGTATCGCCACCCTCCTGACACTGCACCAAATCCAATCTATGTGGCATCCCACTAAATACTAATCATGATAGGAAAACAACCATATCATTGTATATATAAAAATATTTACAATAGAAATTCTGTAATAGGTAACACATATCATTACCCTTACACTCCCTTACCACACCTTGTCACACAACATCTGGTCCCAAGGCCACTTACCTACCCATATTAAGGTCAGGTATCAAGTATCGTCTTGTCTTATGGCCCCCTACCTACCCACATTAGAGTCATACATCACATATAATCTAGACACATGGACCCTTTCCGACCCATGATAAGGCCAAACATCAATTCTCATGTATCAATTCGGGTTTGCTGAGTATAATTCCACGGAAGAGGCTATATAAAAAAACACTATTTAGTTTCATTGTTGACACTTTAAACAACTCACCACAATAATCATCATTTTCTACCCTTATCAGGGCCAAGACCATATATCAGATGCATATAAAGTCACATACAGATCTCCTTGGAACCCAATATTTGGGATGGCTGAGTAGAATTCCACCAAAAGAGGCTAATTAAGAAAAAACTATTTAGATTCTTTTCTAACACTAACATTACAACCACTCTTATCTCAATCTAGGTTCCTAATGAAAATCATAATAAATCATATATCATATGATCCTAAGTGCCTATCATGATGCTTAATCAAACCTCCCTTTACATACTGGGCCAAGAGTCCAAATCCCCATAATAGCTAAATATCACACCCAAGTGTTCCACCTAAGGTGGAAATCAAATCAACTATAAAATAGAAAAGTAAAAAATCAATTTACTACTGTCAAAAACTTGGTATTTACCCTATGAATGGGGATGAGAGCATCCCAATATAAGATCTGTACCCAGTCCTGACATACTCAAAAGAACAAGTGACATACTCAAAACTGAGAAAACCCATTTAGATTGTTTTAATCTTTTAAAACAACGATCTATGACTCGTTATTGATGTATAGGAATCAACCCAACCTCAATACGAGGCACGGTGTGACTAGTATAACTCCAAATGTGTATTTTTATTAAAAGTTGAAATTTTATTAATGCGTTCTTTCATATTAATGTTTAATTTATTTCATTATTTAATTAATAACATAATATTTGTTTTCTTATATAGGTGGAATTTTTTCTTGAGTTTTGATGATTTTTTTAACAAATAATACCATAGAAGACAATTTTTGAGATGAGATCACAGATGAAAAAATGAAGAAACATTAATGTTTTTAAGTGTGTGTTGGATAATTGTAATTGTAACCATATAAAACATTGTTTGAAATGTTTATAGTAGTATTTTTTGTTGAATTTATGATGTCAAGTAAATGTATATAGCATTGTTTTCAAAACTTTTTTGTGTGATATTTCGTTCTTCAATTCTTTTTTTGTGTGAAGGTGCTGTTTTGTGCTATTTTTTGTCGGTGATGTTTGTGTGCAGGTGTTGTTTGTGTTCAGCTGTAAAGGTGTTGTTTTTTGCTGGTGCTGTTTATGTGTAGGTTCTGTTTGTGTGCAGGTGCTAGGTGTGCTATTAAATAAAGATCACATATTATGAAACTCGGCCTTTTCTCTATGGGTGCCTTTGGATGTTGCTAAATGCTAACTTTTTTAATTTTGGTAGTTCAACCTAATGCTATTGAGAAATGGGGATAGAGGGTAACTCCCTAATTATATCCAAAAACATTAGTTAAATTATATAGGATTTTAACATATATATTATAATATTATTTTCAAGTATGAGAAATAATATTTAATTGAGTTTATTGGTTTCTCATAAGTATTTATTTATCAATGTATACCACATTTTTTTATTCAATTAAATAAATATAAGTTATACTTGGTCTGGTAAATAATGAGGATAAGGAGACCAAGTTATAGTCTGGTGAGAATGGAATATTATTTGAAAAAAATATTAATTAATTTATTCAGTATAAATAAAATTTAATTAGTTTGCAGGTCCTGCACATGCAAGGTTATTAATAAAAATCTTATTTTTATTTAGAAACAAGGTATATTAAGTGTTAAGAGATTATTGTAGGGGCTGTATGTGAAAATAGTATTTTTTCCCTTTCTATATAAATTAAATATTATATCATTCTAAGAAAGAGGTGTTTTTTCCTATCAGTTATAATGAAAAACATTTGTCTCCCTCGAGAATTATCATATCCTATTGATATTCTCAAGATTAATCAGTGTTCTATGAGTTTTTTTGATCCTCTTACTCCCTCTCTAGCTACGATATAACCAAGAGAATCCAATATTCCATATTTGGATTCTAAGGAAAGATCAATAATGAACAACATAAGGCATAGAGACATTCACACTACCATTCATAGAACTCTTCCGTAATGTCAATAGATTCTTAGTGCATGTGTGGATCATTGCAAGAGGAAATCTATACTTGATTCCTTTTTTATAATTATAGTTCCAAAGGAAGGTTAGACCACATTTGATAATGAATAAAGAAGTAGAAGGTGAGGTAATTCTTGACCTATCTGAATTAATTATAAATTTCATGTGAGTTCCTATCTTCATAGATTCCAGGAATGCTATTATATACAGTTCTAAGGATAAATCCAAAGAAATAGATAGAAAAATTTTATTAGACACATGGTCGACTACTTTTACTGCAACATAGAACCTTCATGTGGTATCAGAGTGGCCACATGTTAATGTATAATTTTTTATTTTAATTTATTATTGAAATAAGTTTTTGTTAGATTTATTTATAGTTTGTTATTTCATAATATAATTATCATTATTACAATAATTTACATTCATGTAACCAATGATTACATAGTGAAGGACATGTATAAGGATGTTGTTGTGAAGTTAAAGAGCTTTAGGATGGGATACATGGATAAAGAGAGTGTATGTGGTTGTACACATCATATACCGAGGATAATCACAACAAAATTACTATTGGGATACACAACATTACTAGTGAACATGGTATATTTATTATACCACATGTTGATGGGTAATATGGAACATGCATTTTGATATTACATTTTGTGTGCACAATCATACATGTTTTATAGTGTACATCATCTTCCAGTGTAAATTGTTCACTCTATTAGGTCATTAATGCATCAAAATTATTTTGATGACTAGGTCTATAAATAAAGGAGTATTATAGGATGTGTGTCCAACACACATGACATGTACCCCATAAATGTACACCATTTATATTATCATTGTGTCCCTAGTCATATGACTCATACATAATAATAGTGAATAACATTGTGTGTAGCCAGTGTACACACCATATATCATGGTACATGTCACGTGGTTTACACACTGAAACAGGGTGTAACCATGTGAAATTAATTATATAGAAAGAAATTAATTATGAGTAAATTCCAAACTACATGGTGTGTAAGAGGTCCTAAACACCATGTATCAAGGTAATAAATGTTAATTAACTCCATAGTAATTGATGACATTCCATGTAATCCAGTAACACAACATGATTATTACACAAATTTTTAGGAAAGTACACGACCCTATTGGTTATATGCGTGATTACATGCTGTGTAAGAGTCTGACATGTCGTGTAATAATTTATGTCATGTAGGAACAATACATGAGTTAATATATTACAATGGTGGTGTGTTAATGTACACACCAAATTGACTTAAAGTACACACAATGTACTTATTTAGTTTCTATAGATTTAGAATTACAAAATTATGGAATCAATATGATTGTTTAGATGGACATTAAAGATAAATAATTTAGTAATTATTTGGATTAATTGAATTAATTAAATCATGATTTATCTTATTAATAATATTTAATTGTTTTTAGTGTGAAAATGTATGTTTGTTTCATGTTGGTGTGATCATGATCCTAAACCAACATATGTATGATTTGTTATTTTTGATTTATTTTTTTCATGGTTTTTTCCATTATTTTTGTTAAATTAAAATGTTGTAATGTGCATCACCCCTAGTCATTGTTATATATAGTCCTCATGTATATATTTTATTTTATGTTACCCCCTTTACCCCATCCTAGGGTTCCCCCACCTGCTTGTGAGTAAATACGTATGTAATGGACGGATATAATATGTGGGTGGAGGTAGTTTACGTTTGGATATAAGGCGAAACCAATCAAGGAGATACATAAGTGAATAGGGGGAATGATACATATAAATCCAAGAACAATACCAAGTTGGATTTTCCCCTAGGGTCTATAGATGGGTTATCCTCTTCAGGATAAACCAACTATTAGATGATGCTTATGATCACACCACTTTATTTATTTATTCAAGTCAGTTGTATAGTTAATCATTTATTTTAATTGTATGTAGATCACATTAAATTCATTAATTAACTACCATGCATTATAGAATTAAATAGAGTGTATTATGCATAAGATTTTTATTGACATTGTAAACCACTTAAGTGAAATCTAATCAACATTATCAAGAATGTGGTTTGATAAAATGGGATTATTTAAAAAAAAGAAAATGAGATATAATCCATGAAATAAAATGTTAAGTCGGTATAACCTTCCATTAATTGACTAATAATGGAACCAATAGTTTTAAAGTGCTTCACCAACCCTTATTGGGGTGATTTGATCTAATTGGGAGTTTTAAAGAAAGTTTTGGGTTGGATTAAACACATTTATTTTTGGGTTTTCTATTCATTTTTAGGTTTGGTATAAATTTTGGGGCATGTGATAATAAAATACCAGTCTATGATTTTGGGATTGGGGATTCCACTAGATAGATCAAGGAGATTCAATTTAGTAGTTTGAAAATAACTACCGACCTAAATACCTTCTAGAATCTTAACCAACACTCATTGGGTTTATGAGGATGGAAATATGGATCCTTACCACTAGAATATCTATACAATGATATTTAAGGTTTTGAGTGCATTGGAAGTGTGAGGTGGTGGGTGATATATTAAAATTTCTTTCAATATTTAGTTTCCTGAAACCTAGAGTGTTGATCTTTAATGTTAAATTTAAAATTAATTTATTTATATTTGAAAAAAATAAATAATATCTATTTGGATAACTTATTTGATGAAATTATTGATCTTATGAAAGAACCTTGTCAGATTTCCTTCATTTCAATTTTAAGATCCAAGTGTAGGTTCACTCTAGAAATGATCCACAAGTGATCCTTTGATCTCCAAACAATGAAAATTAATTTTCTGGTGCAATCATGGAGAATAAATGGTCATGCTTCATTCATGTTGATCAATCATCCTTTGATCATGAAGGAATATCTCTTTCATTTCACAATCTTAAGAGGGGCAGAGAAAAAGGGATTCGAGAGATAATTCATTATGAAAAAAATTCTCTATATCTTGATTAACCATATAAAATAAACATAACCATCTATTTATTGATATAGGATTTAGTTTGAAGAATTATTTAATTGTGTACTGGACCTTAAATAATATAATAACCATCATAAAATCCCATTCCATAACATTATAATAATTATAATAATATTTTATAGCATGCACTAACTAGCAAAATGGTGTATGTTATCTACCAGATTGCAAATAAATATTCATCACATGATATAGTCTTGGCCCATACACACTCCTCAACATTTATTGAATACTTGAATAAAACATTTCATTCTCTTAGATAAAAATTTTATTCACAAACCAGTAAATGAAAATTTATTAAATTTCTAATATAATAAATAAATATATTTTATTCACAATCAGGTGAATAAAAGTTTATTTATTTTATGTAATGAATAAAACTTGAATACAAATATTCCTTGGTCTTGATAATAATATTTATTCCATTAATTAAATACAAATATTATTTAGTCAAGATCAATACAAACACTTAGTGTGTGACCCTATAGTATTCTTTCTCTTTGAAATTAGGTGAACTTTCCCAGAGTTCAAGATTACTGTTTAGTAATGGGTCAAGGTACCCATGATAAAGGAATTAATTTTACAATGATGACTTCCACATTCAAATACTCACCGTGTAATATAATCCCCATTTCAAAATATCTCATCAAGCAGGTTGCACATCTGTGTCATCAACCTATGTGCTCAATACGTATTTCTTTAACTATTTGAAATAAACCTCATTATAGAATGGAAATGGAATTTAATGAGACAATTATATTTTAACCAAAGGTAATTTATGTTAACTTACATAAATATGAAAGTGAAGTGAAATTAAATATACTAATCTCTGAGTTTGAATAATGGCCCTTAGAATTTAATATTATTATTAAATATACTAATCTCTGAGTGTGAATAATGGCCCTTAGAATTTAATATTATTATTAACAAAATTTCATTCACCACATACCCAAGGTATCCATCTTCACCATGAACTATTATCATCATGATTTTTGAAATACATATAAGTTTCCAAGTAATAAGAAGAATTAATAATAATATTAAATTATAAGGGCCATTATTCACACTCAGAGATTAGTATATTTAATTTCACTAGAACATGAAAATTTATGGATGGCGGGCCTATTATCATAATATCCCATCTTAGAGATTACCAATTAAAAACGTTATGATAATAAGTCTCATACACATATGAGTACTCACACCTGATATTCTATGTAATATATGCCCTATCATAGTATGTTATCTAACTATAGAAATATATTTAAGAGATACGTTCATAGAGTTTAAATATTTTCATCATAGCGGGGAACTTCTAAGACCTTATCATTGCGATAAATACTATTGTACATTATCAAATGAATGTTATATAGAATAAATATCAATATGTGATAAGACATTTAAATTAATATTCAATTTTTTGAATATACAAGTTATATAAAGTAAAAAGTAGTGGGTTCTAGTCCAACAACTCCAACAAACTTCTACTTGAATTGGAGACAAATGATAATGACTGGTTAGTCCCCACATGTTAAACATGATTCTGATAAGTATGGTTATAACTACTAGGACTACTATGTTTCCATGGCTAGTTTTGGAAAATACACTTGTCCTTGTGTCAATTATTTTTACTGTAACATTTATATCTTGATAAAATCCTGCATGTAGTGATATGACTGAGTATCTACATCTTTTTCTCTTATTATAATTCTGATATCCTAGTTAAATCCATATTCAAAGATTATTATAAAATGATACATCTATTTCTTTTGGTATAACCCAAACCTGGAATAAGATATAACTATAATGACTCTTAAGCTGCGTCAACAGTCTTAACAAACTCAAATATTATAGATATGGAAACCACTGGGAATAAAAAGTTTTCCTTACAAAATACATTATCCATTTTTATGATACTAGATCAAATTGAACTAGACATGAGTTTAATTCCCTTGATCTCTAGCATTCCCTCTTATTCTGATACCACGAACTCATCTAGTTCTACCTTTCCAAGTATTTTTGGATTATTATAACTATAAGTATATGAAATTATGTTAGATCTTTTTGATATTTACCTTTTATGATTTATGCATCATTAATATCAAATATCAGTACATATCATGGGACATGAGATGAATTCATAAAACTTAAGCTTATGAAATTATTTTAATCTCCATAGTCTCTTCCTATTCTCTTTCATTATTATACTAGAAGTATTATATATCAATAACCACTCTGTTTTGAGTTGTTTCAACTTTTATTTTTCAATAGTTTTTAATATATGTATTATTAATCGATTCATCAAACTCATAGATCCATTTTTTTGATCTTGTTCCTCCAAATAAAGTTGCAACTTTATGTTATACTTTGGTGAAATATCATTCCATAGTCTTAACAATATTTTAATATATAATTGTTTTCCATATGTTATCAAAATATTTATCCTGAAATCTAATTACACTCCCACAAACTAGCTAGAGAAACATGTCACTAATTTGTTTCTAAATGAATATTTTATGATAACTATGCATGATTTATTAATAAATGAATGTATGCAATCTATATATCTTATTGGAATTTATTAATATCAATAACCCTTGTAATTATTCCTTGTGGACATATAATATAGGATATCCGTTTTGTTAATTTCATATAGTAATGTTCCATAAGGAATCCTCTAAATGAGGTGGCCCTGAAAATCAATTTTCTAATACGATCATCATAGAAACATGCCTTTACAAGTAGAACTCAAATAGGATTTTAGTCAAAATGAGTAGTGGATAAGTTTTTTATAGACCAAGCCTTTCAATAATCAATCATACTTTATTGGTACCATATTGTTCTATCTATTTCCTGTTTCTATGAAATACTCACCAGTTGTATCAGGTCTTCAAAACACTCAAAATAAGGAGTCACCAAATCCTGGTATAGGGAGTCCATTACTTTAATTATTATATATAATTTTTAATTTTATCATATTAAAATTTTATACTTCTTTGTAGGAATTATTATTCTAAAATAATAATACACATAACACCATTTATGTTGAAAATAAACCACCTCTTTAGTTATAAAATCATTTCATTATATATCTCTAGAACTAATCCTCCCACTAAGATCGATGGATTCCTGTATTCCTATGACAATTTATGTGAATCATGATCCTTAACCTATAGATGTTAAGTCTACCCCCACTATCTTCAAAGAGAGATTATTCCTTTATGAAAATATTTTCAATCATGACTAGTCATTAATATCCTTAGTGGATATAGGATCATTAACTCAGATGAACCTTAGTGTTTTGATGTTTTTTTACATTTAAGGACAACATTTAACAAATGGTTTTCAACAAAAACTTGTGGTAGTGTCTTGAATGATTCTTATCATATCTCAATGTATATGATTTAAATTTGATAATATAGTTGGCATATGGTTAGTTTTTTCACTTCTATTTGGAAAATGTGTCTTGGAAGGAATAATGGAAGATGCTAAATATATATAAGTCTCATCATTGATCTTCCTATTAATACCATCATTACATTGATTTATTTTATAAAATGTTCACTAGGGATAAACTTTACTCCAAATTTATGATCAATGATTACTAGGATATTCCTTTTTCTAAGTTCACTCATTTAATTCACTGATAATTTCTAAAATTCATCAGGAAGTATATAAATTTATATTTATATTTAGAATAGTTCCCATGGCTCTGTTAAACTAATACTAAAATTTTTATGAGGCTAATTTATTTTAAAATCATTATTTATCTAAAACTTGATTTGTAGTTTGTTTTTATATCCAATATCTTATCTTAATTGAAACAACAACAGTTTAATGGAAATAAAGAATTCAACTAATTTCATTCTTATTTGAAAATAATAATCTTTACATAATTGGGTAAGAGTCTTATTTTATATTCATCATTCATTGTAATGGATATTTACGATTCAAGAGTTACTAAAAATTAGTTTTATATTAAAGAACCATAAAAAAATTATGAAAAAAATATTGTCTTGTTGTGCCTAGAAGGACACTAAGATAAATGATTTTGTAACACTTTTTACAAACATTAGTTCACTCTACAGTATTTTATTCTTTGTCATTTTATATATTTAAATACATCTTTGTTGTAAGAATATTATATTTAATACAAAAGAAATGAATATAAACTTGTTAATTATAATTAAAGTCTTTGGAACTACTTGATTCTTTAATTCATTGAAATTTATTTTCCAGTGTATATTCTTTCAACATAAGAAAGAAAACAACCTCATGTTCATTATTACGCATTTAAATCTTATATATCTTATAAGGACACCATAAATGAACTTATGGATTTATATTATCCATGGTATCTTTAACATTTTCTTTCAAACGTTTCACCAAAAGAGGTGGAGAAACAGGTTTCAACCAATCCTTATCAGCATAGTGAAGTATGAATTTTTTTCCTGAGGGACTTATCCTTTTAATTTATATAGTATTTAAAAAATAAGAATATTTTTTTGGTAAGGATTATAATATAAAATTAATTGATAATTTATTATCCATTTTGAAGTCCAATTTTTCTAACTAACCAATATACCCCATCAATTTGGAAGCACAACCAGTAGTTAGTTTTCCTTCTTATAGTTTACATTGATAACATAGATTCACGATCTTATTTATTTCAATAACTTCCTTATCTTTATAAAGAGATATAAGATGATATATTATGGTGTACTAATCCATGTAATTATGTTGTATCCTCAAGTATGTAGAAATAATTGATAATATAATACAATGTACGTAAGAAACATCCTCAACATATCTCTGGTAGGCCTCCTTTTCTCATTTTCTCACCTTTTAGGGTGGAAGAATATGAGTAGGGGATTCCAACACATAATAATTTTTTTGATAATAATTTATCACATAAATGATTGTACCATATTCAGTGATTTTTATATTTAAGGACATAACCTGATCTAAGGAATTGTCACACTGTATTTTTGGAATTTCTTTTCATTTTCTACAATAATTAAAAAAAATTATTGGTACTTTACTTGATTAACAATTATGTGAGAAATAATAATAATTTAATTTTAAAAATTTTCCCAATATTTTTCAAGTTTCAATAACATTTAACATTGAACTAAAATTTTCAATTTTCTAGGACATTATAATGACAAGAATACATATTCATCTTTTCATAACCCAAAAAAGGGTTGTCCAAGATATTTAATGATATTTAGGTAGGAAGGTCTTTGCTAACAACAGGATTGTAGCTCCGTGATATGTTGAGTTGATTCTCAAATCCTAAAATCCTGACTTGGATTTTTTCAAAAAATTCCTCTAAAATACACCATGTCTAGCAAGGGAAACTCTTCTTGATGTAAAATGGTTAATTCAACCCAAAACCTTCATAATAAATCACCATATAAAAGTAATTGTCCCAAGAATAGTTGTTAAAATTCTTAGTTATATTTATTTCAATCCTAATCAAGTAATGGAAGGTAAAGCATGACTCAATATTTAGTTGAGGGATTCTATTTTTATGCATAAATTTTGTCTTGTTTTATCCATTTAATTTTTGTTAATATTTAGTATATGTAACTTGATTGATTAACCATGTTGGATAAAACCAGTATCCATATCCATTTATTTAAATTTTTTCTGTTCATATTAATTCATTTATTTATGTGATATTGGTCATGCATCCATAAAATAAATAATTCATAGATAGAAATAAATAAAAAATTAAATGACATGATCATGAGATTATTTAGTGGTAGATTTAACGAGTAAACATTAAATCAACCCATGACATAGCAGAAACAAATCCTTGTACTAGACTTGGCATAAGCTACAACATTCCACCTATCCACCTGTGTATCACATGAGTTAGCATAATAATGGTTCTGTTTTGAACTACATCCACATACCTTGGTATACTACCTTAATTACATTTATTTATAACTCACATTCTGGCGTGGGGAACTAAAATATTGGTTAAGGGGGATTATATAAATAGCCATGGACATGATGGTCCTATATAATAATTGAGGTAGGGACAGAATTAAAGTCAACATATTTTATTAAATAATAAATAAGTGGAAAATCGTGAAATAAATTAAATTAAAACATCCATCACATATACAGGTCTTGGTCAATATCACGAATGGCCATACATTCAATGTATATGATAAATTAAATGATTAACATTAAATTATAATTCATTATTTACTATTAATATAAACAAGCTAGTATTAATTAATTAATTATTCACCTTTCATATTAATTACCATCCAAATATACTTGGAGATAACCATCCTTAAGGCATTAATGTAAAATAAATAGCAGAACCAATTTTATAGATTATTACAACAAATTAATTAATCACATAAAATTATTTAAATCCATGATTAAATTGTAAAAAAAATATATTCCAATTAAAACAAAAAGGTTTTAATGCTGAAATATTCAATTTAATGTAATTTAACTCTACCATTAATTTGGATGCTACATAACATGTACTATCCTGCTACACACAGTGTATCTCAATTTCCATTTATCCAGATTACACACCTGGGGATTTTCCATGTTAACTCGGTCAGACTACAATGCATGGGAATTCTAGGTACATGTTTTTATGATATTTTCAAATAACATAGATAAAAACATGAGCATTTGAATGTATCTTGTATGGGCTACACAATGTGTTAAAACTACTTACACTTTGTGTATCCCTAATGTCATGTGTCCACTTTTCTCGATGAATGGCTTGGTGTGCATTTTGGATGCGAGAAATGATGAAGTACATGATGTGTACACCAGATAAATGTTGTGTATATAATAAAATTTTAATACTTCCCATCTCTTATTGTTTGAACATGAAAAATGTCCACACAGGTTTCATTATTTACCCTAATAACATGTATAGACTACACGGTGTGTAGAATAGCTACACACTAGGTAATATGACATCATGTGTTACAGATTGGACTAGTCTACAGTTGGTTTGAAAAAAATGAAACATATGTAATTAACTGATTAGAATTTTGTGTATCCTATGACGCATCCGGTGAAGTGATGAAGGGTAAACATCATGTACAATGACTACAAATTGTGTAACCCAGTTTTATTGGAAAAAAATTTAGGACTTCCCTATGGAATATTTTGTTATTCTTTATCAGTTTTTTTAGCTTTAAGAAAATTCAACACTGATGAAACATGTTTAATATATCAATAACATGTTAATTAAAATGAGATTAAAGAATGAATAATATTAAATAAAAACATTAAAAAAATATTGCATATAAATCAAAAAAATAATAATAATTGTAAGTTTAAAATTTGACCACTTTGATACCACTTGAAGGTTTTAGGTGTAACAGAAGCATGTAGTGGTGGGAGATATATAATAATATATTTTAATATTTATTTTCCCTAAACAATTTGTTAGGTTGTTTTATGTTATATTTATAAATAATTTATTTATATTTGAAGAAAATAAATACCTTATATTAAGATACTTTCTTCAATGATGTCGTTGATCTTCTAAACGACCCTTTTTGGATTACCTTCATTGAGATGTGAGGATCCAAGGGTAGAATCCCTCTAGTGGAAATCCATATATGTTCCTTTGATCTCTTAGAAACTCCAATTGATTTTCTAGAGTTTTTATAGAGTATCAATTATGTTGTGTCATTCTCGTTGATTGATCGTCCTTCAATCCTAAAGGAATCTCTCTTGTGTTTATCATTTTTGATAAGGAGATAGAAAAAGGAATTCAAGGGAGAATTTTATATGCGAAAAAATTCTCTATATCTTGATTAAACCAACATAATATAAATAAATATCTATTTGTAGAGTTACTTTTAGGGTAAAATTTTAGTTAATTTAATAAAAACCCTTAAATAATATAATAACCATCATAAAACCCCATTTCATAAAATAATAATATTATTATTATTAATATTTTACAGTGTGTGCTAACTTGAACTATGATGAATATTATTTACCAGAATTGTAAATAAATAGTCATCACTCAACATGGTCTTAGTCCATTCGAACTCCTCAACATTTATTGAATTCCTAAATAAAATATTTTATTCTCTTAATTAAATATTTTATTCAAAAAATGACTAAATAAATATTTTTTAGATATTCAATAAAATAAATAAATATATTTTATCCAAAATCTGATGAAATAAATATATTTAATTTATGTGATCAATAAAACATGAATAAAATTATTCCCTGGTCTTGAGAATAATATTTATTCCATTAATTAAATTCAAATATAATTTAATTGAGATCAATGAAAACACATTGTGGGTGACCCTCTTCGATTCATTACCATTAGCATCAAGAAGACTTATATGAAGTCCATGATTACTATCTAGCTACAATTCCAGACACCTAAGATAAAAAAATTAATGTCAAAATGCTAATTTCCACATATGAATGCTCATTGTGTAACATAATCCCTTTTTGAAAATATCTCATCAAGTAGGTTGACCATTCGTGTCATTAACCCATGTGCTCCAAATGTCTTTCTTTTACTATCCGAAATAAATTTCACTATACCATGGCCATGTAATTTAATGCAACAATTATATTTCAACCAAAGGGATGCGATATCTACTTTAACAAATATGGAAGGGACAAATCCTTTAACTTGTTATTAATTGAAAAAATTTCATTCAAGAGGCACCCAATGTATAAAAATTTTACAAGAGACGTTATCATTATGGTTTATGAAATACATCTAATTTTTTGATTCATAACAAGAATTAACAATAATCATATAGTCTAAGAACCATTACAGAAGCTCATAGATAGAAATATCTAATGAATCTAAAATGTGAAAAATTCCTACATGCAGTTCTATTCTCATAATCTTACGCTTTGAGATAACCAAACGTGAACTTCATGAGAAGAATCCTCACATGATTACGTACTCACACATGATTTTATATGTACTATGTTACCTTTCATAGTAATTTATTTGATATTAGAACTATGTTTAATATATATTATCATAACATTTAAAATTTCTCATCATAGTGGGGAAATACTATAATGTAATCACTGTGACAAATACTCGGGGGACATTATCACATCAATGTTATGCATAGTAACAATCAATATATGATAATATATTTAAATTAATATACACTTATTTGAATATAAAAGTAATATTAAGTAATAAGTATTTGGTTCTTGGGCACTAACTCCAACATTCTTATTCACTCAAGTGAAATCTTCTCATCATTATCAAGAATGTATTTTGATAAAATAGGATTATTTTACAAAAAATAAAAAAGATAAAATAAATCCAATAAAATATGAAATTATTTTAACCTTCCAATAATTGACTTATAATAGAACTAATAGTTTCAATTTTCTTAACCAACCATCATTTTGGTTCTTTAAGATAATTTGTTGTTCAAATGAAAGTTGTGGGTTGAATTAAACACATTTAAATTTGGGTATTTTATAACTTTCTATGATTGGTATAAATGTGGAGGCATGTGTAGAGGAAATCCAATTACATGATTTTGGGACTGGGGATTCCACTAGACGGATCAAGGATCCGCAAGTTAGTAGTTGTAAAATATTCACCTAGTTAAATACATTCAAGTAGCATGACCAACCCTCCTAGGGTTTATTAGAAGAGAAAAATTGATCCTTTTTAATTGATTATCCATAATAGGGGATAATTTTAGTCTAATGGTGAAGTAAATCAGGTCATGATAAATTAGTGGGTTATTAATTTTTAAATTTATTATGTCACACTTTTGGTAATCGAGGAAAGTGCTAAATATAATCAATTTATTGTAGAAATTGAAAAGTCAATCATTGTCAACATTATCATTGTGATCTATCATTAAGAAGGAAATACTTCTCACTTACACAAATTTATACAAATGGTATAGATTCTTCCATATTTTACTACACCAATAGAAAAAATTTTATGGGTGGAAATTCCCAGTTTTTGTGCCACTTAGAAAAGAGGCTAGTGGGGAGAAGTTATCTCTGTATAAAAAACACATGGTTTATGATCTAAATTTCTAGTGTTAATGCTTTCATATATATATATATATTTATAATCTTCAAAAAATCATGGATTATTTTAACATATTTTCTCATCAATAATATATTTACTAGGTAAAATAGATACATGAGATATTTTAGATCTCCAAGGCACTATTCATGTGCTTATATTGAGAGATGATACCAACTAGGCCTCAAAAGGTCAAGATTATAGACTACATGGAGTGCTTGGAAATCATAAGATTTAATATAATATACGAGTTACATGCAAATCCCTTTTTTCCCTTGCTAACATATAGGTCCTTTAGCTTAATTATAAATTATAATACGGTAAAATTTGATAAGTGTGTTATGGAACTTCTCATTCTTATTCTACATGTTGATAAGGACATGGGGAAAAACAAAATCATGGTCCTTGTGGTGAATAAAGTTAAGTGAAAGTAAAAGTTCCCAAATAATCACTCCAATTATATGGATGTTGAGCAGTGACCTTTCAAGAAGAGGAAGATCCAAAAGTAGGAAAATGAAGAAAACAAAATATATTTTTCACATGGAAAGATCAGCCATTGAAAGAAGAACTATACCTAGAAGAAGCAAGGGGAAGATTTAGTTATATTTTTTATATAGTGAAACTTATCCTTATATATCAGTTGGGTATTAGATAATACTTATGGTTATAAAATCTATATCCAAATACATTAACCAATTATATTTAAGATTTTTTCTAGATAGGAGGTGGATTTCCAAGGTTCCAATGAAGCTCAGATTCTTTCCATGGATATTGGAGACCACTAAATCATGCCTCTAACACAACTTATATATGTTTTTAATAATTTTCATTATATGCCTAGGGTTATCAGGAACATCATATAAATTTATTATATTGAAATGAATGGTTTTGTTTTCAAGTTTCAAAAATTGTGAATATTATTTTTACAAGGATTACATTTGTTATGGTATGACATGGATTAATAAGAGTCATTATGTATTAGATTATAGAAATCAATTATTAGTACTTGATAATGATTTAAGTATTCAAAACATATATAACACCTTGTTGTGGAATTATCATTTAGGTTATATAATCTATAATCAATTAACAAAGATGAATAAAGGAAAATATTTAGAATCTTTTGAGATAAATCTACTTTACCTATGTCTTGTTTATTTAAATGGAAATATGAACAAACCACCTTTTAGTCATATAGTTTAAATGGATAAAAAATTCTAAAATTGGTACACACTAATTTTTGAGGATGATTTAAACAAAAATATAGAGGTATATTCTAATAATTCATTAATTTTATCCACAACATGATTGGATATAGATTAATTTACCATATAATGTAAAATTAAGAATCCATAGATAAATTAAAGGAATTAAATAAAGAAGTAGAGAATAATCTTGGATATAATATAAATAAGGTTTGATTATATCAATGTGTATAATGTTTAAGATAATATTTATTTACCTTTTATATGATTACGAGATTAAGTCCCAACTCACTCCTACATTTATAACATAGTGGAATGGTGTAAGAGAAAGAAGTAACCACCCCTTTTTGGAAATGGAGAGGTATATGATGATTTATGATAATATTTTATTATACTTTTGGGTATATTCAATACAAACTATGGATTACACACTGAAATAGGTTCCATCTAAAGTGAAAGAGGAAATACCACACTAGTTAATGTATGTTTGGATGCTAAAAATATGTTCAACTCCCCCGAATATAGTTTTTAATTAAACCAAATACATCACCTTCCCTAAGGAACCATTTTTAATCCTCACAAAAAATAGCATGAAACTTTAGGGTATTACGTGCATAACCTCTTTTTGGAAAAAAATTGACATGCATTCAAAAGGAACTATTGAGGAGACAAGGTTTCAGGGGTGTTCTAAATGGACCATGACTCTGCAAAGGGTGTGGCACATAAGATTAGAACATTGAATTCAACCCTGATAGTCACACAAACTAATTTTGTGAAAAAGGAATAGATGAACCAAAGCATTCCACAATGCTCTTTTGAGGGAAAAGACATGAAAATCACATATAAATTATTTTGGAAACACAAAGGGATTTGTGAGCCTGAAGATTCCCATTTCAATAATAAATAGAGAATCACGCATCCCTATTTGATGGATCTCTCTGAATGTTAAAGCATTAAATCACTATCATGAAACCCTAACTTTCATGATGATCATACAACTCCAAGAATCATAGAACCATAAAGTTAGATAGTTTGTGTGAATGAACTCAGATGACCCTAAATTGTCTAGTCTCATGTTTGAGACTTCCTCTTACAAATTACCTTAAATTCTAAATGGTTTCATGAAATATTACTTACCTTCATGCAACCCTAGACATTGCGTGGCTCCAATAGTTTCACACACAGATGACCCCTATGTATATGAAATTTATTTATTTCTAAACCTATGATTTTTTAAACCATACTTGAATTTGAAACTATAGAGTTGCGAACAACAAACTTTGGGTTCCTAACCATGTTTATCCTTTCTCCAAACATAGTTTCACACAAGTGTGCTCATATACCCTGCACCTACTCTAACTAGGTTTTCCAGTGCCTAAATCTCATATATGATAAGTATTATCTACCATCATTTCCAACCTCTTTTCATGAATTGAATGGTTGTATCTCCTTTTTCTAAAAACAATATGCACCCTAATGAATATTTATCCTAATCATAGACACACTAATGTCAGGTCCCCATATTGACACTCCTCCATAATAGTGTTTATATTATGCCCTACATAAGGGTGCATGATAAATAGTCTCTGAATCCACAGGTGGAATCATCAATGGAGACTAACCACTTTTCCTAATAGGTAGTTATTATGTCTGATCTTTCTCTCCTGCAAGGAAGTGGTCTCCCTAGGTGTAGGACCATCCCACATTTGAGATGTGTGATGTAAATTTCCCTAGAGAAACATCCTAGTTGTGTGATATTAAACCACAAGACAATATCCTCCACACAGGATATTAAACTCTAGCTGTACCCTGTGTGATGAACCCATGATTTCAAATGAATGCCTTGCATGGGATAACTTCTCACCTATTACCCTATCCAATGAACACATGATGTGCCATGTATGATCACAGTGGGATGAAACCCTTTCTCCAAAATGGGATAATCTACCTGCTTTGGGAAGCCTCTATTCATAATCCCCACATCATTGATCATTGATTCTCCTTCCAATACATGAGTATAATTACCCCATAATGTAAAACACAATTAATAGGTCTCATCACATTAACATATACTGCGGAATCTTACTACATGGATTTTGTTCCCAACATCATAAAAGGTTATGTATGACACCTCTAAAACGTTAAATCCTGATATATAAAAAAACCTAGGATACCTCCCTGAGGTTCCATTTATATTCTCCAACATTCCCATTAAATATTTATTTCTTCACCGTGGAAGAAGGAAACTACAAAGTGTGATCATCTTCCCCATGGGAACACACTGAAATCCACCCACCTATCCTCACTATACAATAAATGTGTGATCAACCCATATCGACAATATGTTAAACCTACGATCTACCTATCCCCAAAAGACATTAAATATTTTATCAAACTATCTCCACACGATGTTAATCCTATGACCAAACAGTCTCTACAAGACATTACAACATGTGACATGATCCAAAATCTCTGCCACATACAATAAATATGGGATTACTGGGGTAAAAATCATTAGATTGTTTTATCCCCTAACATAGTATACCCTATGGGAAACACATAATGCATTGGGTTCCACAAATAATATTCCTCACACATTATATTTCTTTCAAAAGATGAAGAATTTACAGGTGACCAAAATAGCTAATGACTAAAAATTCTTAAACATGACCAATTCTACCATCTACTCTAACTGCAGTTTTCTATCCTATCAAGATTAAAGAAGTGTAATTAACTGGTTTCCACTTTGAGATGGCACCACGAATTAGTTTCAAAAACATGACTTAAATATTATTTGGAGAGACAAAATACACAATGAGATCCATAGAGGAATCTATGAAAGGAGAAACTAACATCTCATCATCCCATTTCAATTGAGGAGAAAACATTACCAACCATGGTGGAAGAGGCCACCCACATTTGGAAAGTTATAATGTAGGAAAAAAATATCATGATGTTCAGACTTGATGGAGAGTTTCAGAAAAAATGGAAAAACTAACAATAAAATTATTCTTCTATAATAATGAGTGGATCAGTAATTCTAGGAACTATTAGATTTGAGCATGAAAGGATCCATATATCTGGAACTGGCCCCCTAAGAAATAGATAGGGGACCAGTGTGGAAATCTTCTACAATTGGATCAAGTGAAGTTCACAAGGTATCCTTGGTTTGAGGCATCATAAACACATATCCTCCCTACACATTGGAGAAGAGAAAATGGAATTGGGAACATTGGGAATTGAATTAATAGTGTGTTTACTGATGACTAGCTACATATATTTCCACTGGACTTAAAAAAAATGAACGCATGATGATATAACATCATCATTTATGGGAGAAGTGGGAAAAATAGTGTTGCAATCCTGCATCACTATGCTACTACCATGATGGACACCTATTCCATGTTTATTGAGTTCCCTCACCACATATTCCCAACCAAGATCATCCAGAAAAGGGTCATCAATGCCCTTATTTTTAAGTACGAGTAACAAATGGTCTCCCCAACAAGGTATATTTACCATTTAGATCTAAAAAGTTGTGTCACCATGCCAGCACCGCCTCCCAAGAAAGACGAACCGTGGGATAACCCACCCAATCATCATGAATAACTATTTCAAGAGCCTCTCTTAAAAATGATTTGATAACATTATCCCCTACACTGATGAAGTAAAATACGTACAATTTGTTCCCATGATGACCACCCCCCCTAATTCACCCATAAGGGATCCCATCCAGCCATACTCATGATGTAATCCATCCCCATAGGTTGAAGAGAAAGTGTTTGTCACCCCTACCCCGCCTGCCTTGGCTCGTAACACCCATCATTGACTGCCAGGTTATCCCATGAACCCTTTCCATGAAGAGTCCTTTTTCCTAGATTTAGTTTTCCCAGCCATAATCAAGAAATATTATTCTACCCATGGAACCACTATGTGGGGTACCATATTTTACCGACTAGGATAAAGACCCCATCTAACCCATGCACTGGTTAGGTTGACTCTACCTATAGTTGGCTGCAATGGTAACCATTAATGGAAATATCATTATGAATAATTCTACCATGAAGGTCCTCCCATGCCAATTAAATTCCTTACTCATAAGTTCTATCTCATATTGGGCGGAAAAAAATCCATAGAGGCCATGCCCATGACACCGACCACAACACGTGAAGGTGTGATCCAAGCATTTCATGTCCGCTAGTTTTTACTAAACTACTACACCATAAAATATAGAACCATGGAAAATATTGTATCATGATCCATATATCAGGATCTAAGATGAATGGTGACCCCATGTATGTAGTTTCACATCCAATTTTAGATTTGGGGGAATAAATCTCTCTATCTAAATATAATGATCCTTGAATTTGTAGTATAAAAAATCCATAAATCCCTCCTCATGTATTTTATATATACCCTCACTTATCATACAAAGATATTAAATAAATTTGGAAAAACATTTAATACATTACCCAAGCAGACACCCAAATATCATATTAGTTTAGATCTTTTCAAAACATGGAATCATAAACACTAGTGCAATAGTGAGCGAAATTATATCCCACCATGTTCTCCATGACTAGAACCCTTATTAGACACATCGTAAATAATATATATCTTCATAACCTGGGGAAAGGAAAAACAAAAAGGGGGTGAGCTCATATGCTCAATAAGTGGAAAACATGAAGATATGTAATAAAAATTATGAAAAAAGGGCATGAGAATATGATCATAACATTATAAGATCATACCCTACATATCAAAGATTACAATCAAGAGTCATGGAATAAATATTTGTAGTTAATGAGACTTGAATCATAATGTGATAAATATCGTAAGATCAGAATGAATAACATAAGAGTAAGACCTGGAATTTTGAAGGAAACATAATCATATAAAATGATTTTTATAGTAGTAAAGGGTTTACTATAATTCCATATTAGTGGAATGGGTTCACTCCTGAAACCATCTTGATCGTCATGGTTCACTCCCATGACCATCTTAGTAGTAAAGGTGACTCCCAAGACCATCTTAGAGGATAAAGTCTTTTACTGCACTCAGTTCACTCCCCATTCCAAACATGTCTATCTCATGAGATATAAATCCTTAACTAATTAAATGGAAGGAGATATAGTTCTCATCTATCTCATAATGAAATAATACATGCTTTTTACACAATATCATAAAAAATTATATCATAACCCATGAAATGAAATGGGTATAATAAACAAGTCACCATTTAATAACTTATGTAAAAGTGATAATTTTCTTAATAATTTAATCAAATCATAATCTACGAAACGATTCAGGTTTCATGAGAGTATAACGTATTAAAGATTATCGAGTTTCATAAATATATAACCTATGAAAGATAATCTAGTTTCATAAAAATCTTACAATAAAAACATAAACCAATTGAAGAAATAATATGAATGGTACCCTTGAATCATATATTCTATATTCATGAGTAGCACCAGTATATGTCCTCTTAGATGGAGAATAATTTTGAAATATCTCTTAAAAACATTTCTTGGGGAAAATATCTTTTCTTCTGTAAAAACACTTTTTAAAACATAAAACATTTTTGAAAACCTTTTTATTTAAAAATAGATTTTAAAACTTATAAACGAATCCCTGAAAACAATAAATCATTTTTAAAATCATTTTCCCTTGAAAATGATCTTAATGGTTCATTTTAAAAACTTTTTAATTTTTTTTAAAATAATGGTTTTGGGAAAAAACAATTTTTTGACTGAAGGGATAAATAAATTTGGATTAAATTTTTTTAATCATATTAGGTACCAAAGAGTGACAAAATGGTACCAATACAAGAAGCTATCAAGAATAACCATGGGATAAGAAAATTCATGATATTTAATGAGAAATGTATTATAATATATCATCAATGGAAGAATAATCAAAAAAATATCGATAAAGATGAGATTGTAGAAATGAAATCTTATCCATTTGGTATCTTTGAATGAAAATACCCATGATAGAATAAAATCAAATGAAGTTTAAAATATCGTGAAAATAAGTAGATTAATAATATAACATGTAAAAGGTTCTATATACACCTCCTAAAATAATATTGTGGCATAACAAAATATGATTCTCAAAGAAGGAAAATTGAGATAAAATTACCATAACAATTTGGTTACTTTTGAACCTTAAATCGAATGAAATAGAGATCATAAAATGGATATGTAAATACCCATAAATTTAAGGATAATGAAAAAATAATACATTAATTTTAACTTTATATACCATTTAAAATAAATGAGTTGTGGATATGGAATGTATCTCATAGATATAAAATGTGAGACGAAATTCCCTTACCTTATGTCTTAACTCTGATATTACTTGTTAAAACATCCTTTATAATAAGTATAATTTTATTATAAATTTATAAAAGAATCATATTAATATATATAATTCTAAATATGATTTAATTTTGATTTTTTATTACCCATTTATTAACAATTTCATATTAATGTTATGTTTCGGGTAATAATAACTTTGTTTTTCATACATGTTTTGACTTTTCATTCTTAGAAATTTTACTTAGATCATGATTTAAATATTTATAGAATGTAAATAATGATATAAATATCATATATATTCAATATATATCTATTTATAATTATCTAAAAAATATAGTTATAGGATTTGAATTACACCATTCACGAAGGTGGTAGGCCGTATGTATGTATTAACAATGTTTTCATTTTCTTGTCTTATTTTTGAAAGAAAGAAGAGTAAATGAAATATATACATATATAAATATATTATAATTAAAATTGATATATTATTTAATATATATCACATAATCATATGAAAACAACCCTTTATATATTCAATGTAATGCATGAAAAAATCACATAGCTTTGTGGAGGCTGTAGTCCACACTTCCACAAACAAAGTTATAAAATTCAAAAAAATAGAAAACCTAAATGTATGTGACATATTATAATTATATTAGAATAAATAAATCATAAATTTTATATATATCATATAAAAATATTAATTCCATCATTATTATCAACCTTGAAAGGTATTAGTGGAATAAAAAACGATATCAGTTCTCTAGGCGGTAGTCCGCTGTTCACACAAATGATGACTGTGTATCCCATTTGATAGAAGTGTGTGTGAGTATAGCTCAAAAAAATAACATAAAAAATATAATTATATTGAGTATATTTATATTATTACATAATCTTGATATAATAATAATTTAGGGGTTTAGAAAGAAAAAAACAAAAGTGCTTATGGAAATGTGTTACCTCTTCTTTGGGTAACTAGTTTTGGATTGCACCACAGGGATTCCTTAATTGTATTTATACCAAAAGTGAGGAATATAGGATGAATTAATGAATGTTTGAAGGGTATTTGGATTATGGTGGCTGAGCCAAAGGTATTTATAACTGTGAATAGGTAATAGGGGTGAGTTCCCATTTATAGTGGAGGAGTGACATTATTGTAAATATAAAAATGTAAACACTATTGAGAGGTGTCCCTTAAATAAAGTGCCTACAATAATGGTCCATTTTTGATAAAATTCCTAATATTGTCGAAATATTTCCATATAATGGATTTTGGAAAAGTTTCTAGGTCATTTTTCTCTATAACTTAAAGTGTAACCACTAAGTAAACTCATTTTTATCGTAATCACTCCAATTAATTTTAATTACATTCAAAAATATATTTGGTCAAAAACTAAGGTGATCGTACTGGGAATTATAAATTAATCTCATTCTAAATACATAGTACATTTTTCAAATTCTAAAAACACAAGTGGATGAAATTAATTTAAAATTAATCCCATAGACAGAACAAAACAACGAGTTTTTGAAATGAAAATGTGGAAATGTTTTAAATGTTTTTATATCCAATTTTGATATAAAATTTATTCAAATTATCTAAATCAAATTAACATAAGTAAAATTGATCTAATAAAACCTCAAAACCAAATTAAAAAATAATTTAACTATATAAATAATTTAAATTAAGAAATAGTTTTAAATTAAAATTCAACATTTTTCATTATTCATCCAAAGATGAAACTTCTTATAAAAATACCAAAAATTCAACCAAACATAATTTTTCAGTTTTTATTTTAAAAATTAAGTTTATTTTTTTCAATTAAAATTTATAAAAGTTTTAGAATTTTGATTTAGAGTTGGTGTGCAATTAAAAGGTGGTAAAATTTTATTTTAGAAAAATATATATCTTTATGTGTAAAATATGTTTTATTATTATCTTGTACCTATAAAATTTGTTTGATGAATATAAAAACATTTGGTAGAATTAAAAATATATAAATTTAATTTATATATCTCACTAATATTGATTAACTTAATTTAATAAGATAAAATTCCATTGTGGGAATCAAAATAATTTTTTCATAAAAATGTTTCCTTTATATTCATTTGATGTTTATTTTCATTTATAATTAATTGATAAATGAATATGTCATTTTATTACAATTTTTAAACCATATTTTCATATTTTAGTTAATCTTATTCATATATTCTATTCCAATGGCAAGGTGATAACTATAATAATATCTTTATAATAATATAAATAACATATTGTAGTCCAATAAATCTCAGTCTTTCATTCCATTAAAGTTATTAAAGGAACTACGAGTTGTGTGTAACAAAAGACAAACATAGTTTTTCATGCACCACAAGCTATTCTTAGTTTATAATGTAGCAAAAGATTAACTCGGTGTTGCGTAAAAATTAATAATAAATTATTTAATTTATATAAAACAAGTTATATTCCGTGTTGTGTGAAATAAAAGTATCAAAAAGTTTTTTTAATAGAAAAAAATAATTCATAAAAACATGGTGTTTTACATTCTATCCCCATTAAAATGAAATTTTCTTTCAAAATTCATCATCCTTATAAAATATTTAATACTTGAAAGTTCCTTTCATAGAAACCCACAGCGTAAAATTGAATACTAAAACTTCCTTTATAAAGGGGGAGTTCGTATCATAATAGTTACCCAAGTTAACTCATAACTAAATTTATATATTGGATAACGTAGATCAGAAGTGAAAACATGGACATGGAAAAGAAATCAAACTATCAAGTTCTGATGTGGAGTGAAATAGAATATGGTTAGGTGAAAGTTAATGATCAAAAATCCATAACCCAAAGAGGTTTGAAAAAGTCTTTGATGTCATAAAAAATGATGAGAACGGGACAACATTTTATTTCAAGATCATTTTCATTAAGTTAAGAAATTATCATGAGAATATATATTTACTTGATTTCAACACAATCTACCCATTTGTTATTCCTTGATCAATTTCCACTTCATCTCTTATTCCATGAAATAATGTTGAATTTTTTGTTCTTGAAGCATCAGTAGATCCTAATATCCATAAATAGAATTATTGGTCATTCCATCAACCTTTAGTTAACATCACAAAAAAAATGTTTAGAACAGGTTATCCAATATATATAAATCCTTATATGGTGATATAATACTATGATATCTATATCCTCATTTGAATTATAACTTAAAACATTTCATAAATGGATAACATTGTAACAATTCCAAAATATGAAAATACAGAACATTAGAATGAAGATCAGTAAATTTCTGATCGTAAATTTGACCCTTATATATCATAAAGTATCTCTTGGTTTTGTATTCCAAACAAGTGGATAACTTAATAATTTATTCTCTTAAATCACTATAATAACATGAATTACTATAATTCCTTATTGAAAAAATTCATGATTTCTTATTCCAAAGATCATTGGATATATTATTTAAATTAAAAAATTATGTAAACTTCATCAATGATAGCATAAATCTCATTATAAATAAATACTTTATCAGTTATGAGGTCATAAATACTATCCAATTTACTTAATCCATATCAAAATCTCTTTATTCACACTAAATATCATTTTCTCATCCTCAGGAACATATTAAGGGTTATCATCCCTTAATAAAAATTTTAGATTTCCATAAAATCACTTTTCTAAGTCATCAAAACCATTAAAAATATCCTTTAAATCCTTAATGAAAAACTCATACTAAAAATACTTATATATTTTATAATTCTTATTAGATAATATTTCAATTCAAAAACATATACAATTTAGTCATAAAAATTTATTCTTAAACTATTATCCTGGCTTCATCATCTTATTCCTTAATACCATTTTCCTAGATTTTGAAATATGTATCATGTATCAAGGTTTCTAAATCTCAATCTAATCATGATTCATAAATTTAATGTAAAAATTATCACATCAATGTCCATATTTTTTTGTATTTTTCCATTTTATTTTTGGTATATTATTTTCCCTTGGGTCTTTTGGGGGTTTTGGGAGAAAAATGGAGGTTTTTGGGTGGAAATACCCAAGTGCACAGTTGGCGCACAATTTGTGGGAATCGTGCACCAAACCCAGGTAACCATGTGATATGAGAAAGAAACTACTGCACGACCACCACATGGTAGTGCACCCTGGCCTAGAACTATGCAGCTGTACAAGGAATACAGTACAGTTTTTGACATGGTTTATTAAACCATGCGAACTAACCGTGAAAATTTTCTAGCTCATCAAAAAATATTATTTTACCATTTTTTTCTTTTTCTGATTTAACCCCTATTTTTCCCCTTTTTCCCCATTCAGGTTTTTTGCCATTATATCTTCCTTTAATCCCCCAAGCTCTCTTGAAAACCAATTTTTGAAGGGTATTTGGTGTGGAAACTTTAAAATTCTTAAAGTAAGTGGGTTTCTCCCTTGTTTGTTTCTTTTAAAGGTTTCTTCCAACTTTTTTTGGGGATCTAATTTTCCAGAAACTAGGGTTTTGATCTTAGGTTCTAATCATGAGTTTTTAGGTTCAATCATCATGATTAGGGTTCATTTTTTCTTTCTTTTGGGTCAGTTGAGGATTCACACCATTTTTGGGGGGTTTCAATATTAAAGGTAATTGGTTCCATGTATAAACATTATTTAATGAATTTATTTTTCTTGGTTGAGTAATTTATCATGTTCTTTGATTATTATGTGGGGTGGAAAAGTGTTTTTTGATATGATTAAATATGCGTTTGATTTTAAAATATAATTTCTATGTGAAATTGGTTGTGTTCTTTATGTAAACCCTTGTTTTGTCAAAAGGTAGTTTTCTATAAATTTTGAAATTTGCTTCTTAAATTATGTAAGGCATTCAGATCATGTTGTGATATGGTGTTAGTGTGTAGTTTATTTAAAAAGAGGATTTTAAGTGTATTTTTGGTGTAAAATCTTTTCAGTATACCTGAAATTGTCTTAGAAATTGTTTATGTGATTTATTAACTTAATTAAGAGTTTTGAAATGTATTTGGAAAAGGTTTAGGTGCAGGTTTAGTTTTAAAATGGAATTTGGGTGTGCAAGTGGTGGCATGTGATGTGTAATGCTTTGTTTGGTTGATGAAATGTACAAGTGGTGTTATGTGACATGTGAAACTTGATTGAGTACAAAATGGAAGCCCAAGTATCTAGGTGGGAATACTATGACTATTAAGATAGTGATTTGAAAGTGGTTACATCCCAATTTAACTGTTCCTTCTAGAAATGAGGATGACATTGTTGGTTTTAAGGTTCAAACATTCAATTGGTTTTTAACAGGTTTATTCGTAGAACTGGAAACATCCAATGATTCTATATCCATTTAGTCCTACTTTCCAAAGGTAGGTGCCCATTAGTTGTGGACTAATGAGGCTTAAGAATATTCATTGGTCGAGAGTATGGGAGTTCAGACTCATCACAACTTTTTGGGGGGGAATTATTGTCTACTCTGGGACTCTCTTATAGATTTAAGTTATGTTCATGAATCCTTATTAATTTACCAAGCATTAAAATGCGTTTTTTCCTTTAGATATTGCAATCAATGTTTGATATGTATGTAATTTAGAGAGTCTTTTATATGTATTTGAGGTTCTTTATTAATAGAGAATCAACCATATGAATTAAAGATTCTTAGTCAATGGTATCCTTCCATACATTATAAAGAAATCACTTGGTCATTATGATGACCATACTAGTTTTAAAGCCACTAAGTGGGGCACTTGAAGTTTATTTTCTTTCAGAAATACAGGTTTATTTCAGAGTTGGGATCGTACCCGCAGATGGGTTACCTATGTATCCTTATTATAAAGAAAGGAATCAGAACCCATGTAGTTCGATAAGAAGTATATAGTTTAATGTCATATGGGATGGAAAATAATTAATGAAATATGGGCTTGAAACTTAGAAAGGCTTCCTACGTACTCCACTTTTAAGGTAGAGATCAAAGTTCATGTAGTTTGGGTGAAGAAGTATGATGTTTATTCATGATTAATGGCCCAAAAAGAAATGTCGTAATTAATTTTACACTCTAAGATCATGTGAGTTATGCTCGATGTGAGAAACAAGAGGTATTAGTAAAATTGACGATTGTGACACGAAAGATGAAATCATAAGAAATGATGTGGGGATTACGTATGTATGACTGCCCAAGGACAGGGTCCATAAAGTTATTTTTACTTTATAGAGATTTGGGATTTTAACCTAGGACTTACTCATGGAAATGAATCCCAAGTCAAAAGAAATTAAGGTTGGGGCTTACTACTAAGAAGGAGGCCCAATTAAGGGAAATTATGATTGGGACTTACTCTTGAGAAAGATGCCCATATAAATTCCTCTCAGATAAGGAATTCAATGAAGGAACCATGCCATAAATGGTTTTGAAGAGGGTTTTGAAGGTCATATCATTAATAAGAGAGGTATATTTGAGGAAAGGAGGTGGCTAGGAAGGACACGCGCAAGTATTGTTCTGGCGCGCAAGTCCTGGTCGTGCAAGTATATTTGCGTGACATGAGTCACCTTGGGAGACGAAGAATCCATAAGGTAATACTTGGGCGACTTTGAACTCAAGCCCTTAGTATCATCCCTAGAGGCTTCTAGAAGGGTGGCGCACAAGTTCCCTTGAGAGGGAAAGGCGGCGCACAAGTGTCTTCACTTCCCTTAAGGGCTGGACACTTAGGTGCAGAAGTATTAATTTACCAAGCATGAAAATGAGTTTTTCCTTTAGATCTTGAAATCAATGATTGATATGTAGGGAATTTAGAGAATCTTTTATATGTATTTGAGGTTCTTCATCAATATATAATCAACCATATGAATTATAAATTCTTAGTCAATGGTATCCTTCCATACATTATATAGAAATATCTTGGTCATTATGATGACCCTACTAGTTTTGAAGCCACTCAGTGGGGCACTTGAAGTTTATTGTCATTCATAAAGACATGATTATTTCAGAGTTGGGATCGTACCCGCAGATGGGCTACCTACATATCCTTATTAAAAAGAAATGAATCATAACCCACGTAGTTCGATAAGAAGTATATAGTTTAATGTCATATGGGATAGAAAAAAACTAATGAAAGATGGTCTTGAACCTTAGAAATGCTTCCTACGTACTCTAATTTTAAGGCAAAGATCAAAGTCCACGTAGTTCGAGTGAAGAAGTATGATGTTTATTCCTGATTAATGGCCCAAAGAGAGATTTCATAATTAATTTTACACTCTAATATCACGTGAGTCATGCTCGGTGTGAGAAACAAGAGGTATTAGTAAAACTGATGATTGTTCCATGAAAGATTCAATCATAAGAAATGATGTGGGGATTACGTATGCATGAATTACCAAGATCAGGTTCCATAAAGGTATTAGTACTTTATAGAGATTTGGGATTTTAACTCGGGAATTACTCCTAAAAAGGAAGCCCAATTCAAAAGAAATTAATGCTGGTGCTTACTCCGAAGGAGGCCCAATTAAGAGAAATTATGATTGGGACTTACTCCTCAGAAGGAGGCCCATATGAATTCCTCCCAGATAAGGAAGTCAACGAAGGAACCATGCCATAAATGGTTTTGAAGAGGGTTTTGAAGGCCATATCTTGAATAGGAGAGGTGAATTTTAGGAAAGGAGGTGACTAGGAAGGAGGTGCCCGAGTATTGTTCTGGTGTGCAAGTCCTGGTCGCGCAAGTATACTTGCGCGACATGAGTCACCTTGGGTGAGGAAAAATCCATAAGGTAATACTTGGGAGACTTTGAACTCAAGCCCTTAGTATTATCCCTAGAGGCTTCCAGAAGGGTGGCCTGCAAGATCCCTTGAAAGGGAAAGGCGGAGCGTAAGTGTCTTCACTTCCCTTAAGGGCTAGACACTTAGGCACACAAGTATTAATTTACCAAGCATGAAAATGAGTTTATCCTTTAGATCTTGCAATCAATGATTGATATGTAGATAATTTAGAGATTCTTTTATATGTATTTGAGGTTATTCATCAATAGAGAATCATCCATATGAATTAGAGATTCTTAGTTAATGGCATCCTTCCTTACATTATATAGAAATATTTTAGTCATTATGATGACCATACTAGTTTTAAAGCCACTCAGTGGGGCACTTGATGTTTATTTTCCTTCAGAAAGACATGATTATTTCAGAGTTGGGATCATACCCACAGATGGGATACCTATGTATCCTTATTAAAAAGAAAGGAATCAGAACCCATGTAGTTCAATAAGAAGGATATAGTTTAATGTCATATGATATGGAAAAGAATTAATGAAATATGGGATTGAACCTTAGAAAGGATTCTTACGTACTCTACTTTTAAGGTAGAGATCAAAGTCTACACAGTTTAGGTGAAAAAGTATGATGTTTATTCATGATTAATGGTCCAAAGAGATATGTTGTAATTAATTTTACACTCTAAGCTCACGTGAGTCATTCTCGGTGTGAGAAACAAGAGGTATCAGTAAAACTGACGATTGTGCCACAAAAGATGCAATCATAGGAAATGATGTGGGGCTTATGTATGTATTACTGCCCAAGAACAGGGTCCATAAATCTATTTTTACTTTATTTAGATTTGGGATTTTAACCCGGGAATTATTCCTGAAAAGGAAGCCCAAGTCAAAAGAAATTAAGGCTGGGGATTACTCTTAAGAAGGAGGCCCAATTAAGATAAATTATGATTGGGACTTACTCCTAAGAAGGAGAAACATATGAATACCTATCAGATAAAGAAGTAAATGTAGGAACTATGCCATAAATTGTTTTGAAGAGGGTTTTGAAGTTCATATCTTGAATATGAGAGGTGGATTTGAGCAAAAGAGGTGACTAGGAAGGAGGCGCATAAGTATTGTTCTGGCACGCAAGTCCTAGTCACGCAAGTATACTTGTGCGACAGGAGTCACCCTAGGTGACGAAGAATCCATAAGGTAATACTTGGGCGAATTTGAACTCAATCCCTTAGTATCATCCCTAGAGGCTTCTCGAAGGGTGGCATGCAAGTTCCCTTGAGAGAGAAAGGCGGCGGGAAGTGTCTTCACTTCCCATAAGGGCTGGACACTTAGGCGCACAAGTATTGATGAGTTCTAATACTTAGTTGTTATTATTCCTCTTTAGACCTTCCATTCTAGGTAAAGAATTTTCATAGAAGTATTCAGAAGATGTCAGAAAAAGACTTGGGCGACCAGAGCTTGAATATGAGTTTTGGAAAATTTGTCCTTTAAATGGGGTCCCACAGCGGCTATTTATAGGCCACTGGGAACCATGGGAGACAAAAGGAATAGGGCGCTCAAGTGACTTGCGTGACCCATATGTGGCATACAAGTGACTTGCGCGGCCAGAAGGAAACTTGCATGACCTCTTCTTAAAGGCTTCCTTGTTCATGCCTTTGCCAATTTTTTATGTTCTTCATTGGATAAATTTTCTTGTGCTTAAGGTATTCCCCTTTTCCATTTGTTTAGACTCTGTGACGGAAAGGAGTTTCAACATTAACTTATCGGGATTGATGATGACAACACTAACTACGCATGGATGAATATTGGATACCACATGGAATTTGGATGTTTCTCCTCACTAGTGGATCATGCATGGTAAATATTTTGGTTGTGGTTTCTATATCAAATTTCACCAAAGATATGATGTACCTAGGGTTCCATTTATAGCTTGTTCCTAGAGGTATTTCCTAGGAATTTTTCTCATTTGATATATCACACTTACCGTTAGCATATAATATGTTTGGTTGATAATTTCAGAATCAAGTGTGTTTTCTTTAAATGTTATTTCTTTAAAGATGTTTCTATTTTAAATTTGTTTTTCTTAACACTTTTACTAGCATATCCATTTTATAAAAAATTTCAATAAATTTTTATTATATTTTTTATAGTGATGAATATAGTGTTGTGTGGCATACTACTAGGCTTAGGGTCACACCAAACTTACAACTTTTGGTGTAAGTAGACTTGGTAATGTTTGACATAGGTAAGGGAAAGTCTTTCTGAGGTGGTGGTTCTAGTTTCTAGAGGTTTTTTTGTTGTGGTGTTGTGGAGATCGCTTGAGGGTGGTGCCCCTTTCCATGTGGTGGTTTTTCTGTTAGACTTGTGGTTAATTTTTTTTGTAGACTTATTTAATTTTGACTATAACCTTGTAACTCAATTCAAATTTTTTTTAAGGTTTGTTTAGTTTTAATTTTAAAATTTGTTTCATTGATTATTGTTTGTTGTTTAATGTATATAAATTTGGATAAATAATTCCCAATCTTTATTTAGGATACCCATACACTTGTGCTAGCCCATGGGGATAGGGAACACCCTTTGGGCCTTGCCACAAACTGGGACAGACACCAGTTTAGATGAAGTCCAGGCTTGGTTCATGAAAAAATGGTATCAAAGACATGTTTCTATTTGGGTCATGTTATTTGGGATGTTTTTGGATAGAGTAGATCTAGGATTTTCAGGACTTAGAGTTCTAGTTATGAGTAAGGTTCCTTGCCAGAACACCTCATGATAGACCTCGAGTTTCCATGGGATATTGGGAATTTTGTTTGACTTCTCTTCTTTGTGGGACGACCAGGCTATAGACTGCATATGGACATTGGGTGGAGGAGAAGTGGTTTTTTCATTTCTTTGTTTTGATATGTTTTATTGATTTATATTTTATGTTTTTGTGAAAATTTTCAGAACTCTTGTACTAATGATTTCTATTGTAGATGTTGCTTTTTATAGAAACATGAAACCCTAGAGAGTTCCCTTGAAACCATAGGAGGAAGACATAGAGAGTTTTCCCACACTACTTGATCAGTGGTTGGGGGAAGCCATGGTCTGGGCTATTTAGGATCTGGGACACGGAGCAAGTCCTGCTCCTACTTTAGTTAGGGTAGATGAGTCCAGTCCTAGGATGGAAAAAGACCAAAGGTTTCTCAAGAAGAAACATCCTTCTTTTCGAGGTATCACGGAGCCTCAGGAAGTAGAGGGGTGTCTTGAGAAGATAGAGAGCATGATTGAATTTCATGATAACCATAAGGAAGTTAGGGTAAGATGAACCTTGTTATTTCTAGAGTTCCTCGGTAAAAGGTGGTGGGGATTAGTGCTTCAAGATCGAATGTAAAAGAAGACGAGCAGGAGAGAATTCAACAATTTCTTTAATGACCAGTAACATCTCTAGGTCTTGGATTATACCAGATCCTTGGATTTTATAGATCTTGTTTAGGGGAATTAGGCAGTGATGAAGTATTACAAACCCTTTTCTGAGATATTCTGATATGCACATGAAATATTCTCCAATGAGTACATGAAGGGTCATAAATTCAAAAGGGGTTTGCAGATGAAGATATATTCTTAGGTATTTTTGTTCTAGTAGGAGAACTATGCTGAGTTAGTTGATCGAGCTTGTATGGTAGATATTGAACACAAGGGGAGGTATGGTTCCTCTAGGAAATGTAAGTGATGGGTAGTGACATTTCATCTGAGAAGAAGTGGAAGAAGAATGAGAAGGAGAAGAAGGGAGGTGTTAGTCTATTCAATTCTTCTAGTAATTCTTCATCAGTATCTTATGATGTAGGGTTTGTTGTGTGAAATTATTGGGTGAAGGCAGGGGACATTCAACCTACGTCTACATATCCTCCTAGGCCCTATCATTGATGTAGAGTCATGGGGAACTTTCAGTTTTTTGTAGGGTGAAACGACAATACCAGACTGGGAAATGATTTTTGGCTTCTAGGGGAGTGTCAGTTTAGTTGGAGCCATCCAGGATGGTGGGATCTTAGTTTGGTGGTTGTGGTGGTAGGACCAGGTCATCTTCAAGATAGATCCAGTTTAGGGATGATCCACAGGCAAGCAGCTGTTCTCAGGAAGAGGAAAGACATCTTTATGCTATAGATCAAACAATAGTGGGACAAGATGAAATTCCCTCTATAGTTCAAGGTACCATTCTGATGGCATCTTCTATAGTAGTTATTTTATTTGACATTTGTACATATATTTTTTATCTAATTATATATTGTGAATCTGTTGAACTTTCCAACTGAGATGATATCTTTTTTAATGGAGTTGATAATTACATTGGGTAAGAAGAAGGATCAGGGTTTTAGGTGCTCATCTTGTGTGCTCTTCATGTCAGGGTTCGAGATAGAGTGGGATTTCTAGATCGTGGGTATGGAACTTTTCGATATAATCCTCAAAACAGATTGTCTAGTTTTCTTCCAAACGCATATGAATTGTTATAGGTGGCAGGTGAGTTTCATGGAACCTGATGAGAGT
Source organism: Viscum album (assembly GCA_963277665.1). Taxonomy (NCBI): domain Eukaryota; kingdom Viridiplantae; phylum Streptophyta; class Magnoliopsida; order Santalales; family Viscaceae; genus Viscum; species Viscum album. Next base: position 1,107,262,435 of record OY728137.1, read on the forward strand.
CCTCAAGAATTTATTGGGGAATTCGATCCTCAGTTGGGTTGTGTGGGGCCTCCTCTCCTGGAGTTGAAAAATCTTGTCTTTCAGTTATCATCGATCGCACTGGAGGATGGTGGTGGATCTCTTGACCGTGTATTACCTCCTTTGGTGGATAAGTTCCTAGAGGTATTTTAAGATGATTTTTTGTCTTACCCGTAGAGAGAGATGTGGAATTCTCAATTTATTTGGCACTGTGAAAAAACCAATATATAATCCATTATATATTATGACCCCCACAGATATGAGGGAAATAAAGACACAACTAAATGATTTAGAATCCAAAGGTTTCATTCACCTAATCCTCTCTCCTTTGTCTACTCGTGTACTATTCATGAAAAGGCTGATGGATCTATCCAAATGCACATCAATTATCAGAAGTTGAATAAGGTAACCATCAAGAAAAAGTATAATTTTCCCTGATCTGATGACTTTTTTGATCAACAGAAGTGGGAAAAGTGGGTTTCCAATATAGACTTGGATTCGGGTTACCACCAAGTTAGGGTGATAGGGGAAGATATCCCCAAAACGGCTTTCTGAAGCAGGTATGACCACACTGAGTATTTGGTCATGCCTTTTGGATTGACCAGTTATCTAGTGGCATTATATAAATCATGAATAGGGTGTTCTACTTGTATCTCATCTTTTTAATTATCGTATTCTGGGATTAAACCCTAGTTTATTCAGGATCTAAGGAGGAGCATGAGTATCACTTGAGTATTTTTTGGGCACTCTGTGGGATCATTGAATTTATCCAATGTTTTCAAAGGGAACCTTATGGATTAGAGAGGTGAAGTTTCAGGGTCATGTGATTTCAGAGTAGGGGGTTTTAGTGGACCGTGAGAATATCGTTGAAGTTATGTCGTGGAAGAATCTGAAGAATCTGTTCAAGATTAGAAGTTTTCTTGGCCTGACAGGTTATTACTGACAGTTTTTTTGTGATTTCTCTCATATTGCCTCATCCAAGACCACACTCACCTAGAAAGGGGTGAAGTTTTAATGGATCCTAGTGTTCCAGGAATCCTTTGAGGAATTAAAGTGGAAGTTGAATACGACATCTGTGTTGATCTTGATAGAATCTAGGAAGGTTTAAATGGTTTATTGTGATGCTTCAGGTATGGAATGCATATGTGTACTCATGAAAAATTATCATGTAGTGACATATGGTTCTTTCCAACTTAGACCACATGAAACTAATTACCGAAAACATGACATGAAATTAGTTTGTGTGGATTCATGCCCTGGATAATTAGCACCATTATCTTTTTGGGAAGAAATTTGGGTTCTATTATGTTCATAAAATTTAGCCTAAATCTTCTCCCAAAAGGATCTCAATTTTTTGTGGTACCATTGGATCTAATATCCATAGTGATTCGATTTTGATATCATCTATACCCCAAGAAAGGGATATATTGTGGATGAAACCTTGAGTAAAAAAGTGAAAGTGTAGTTTTTGAGTAAGTCCTGTGATCAGTGGACCTTGATGGGGCTCTTTGCCCAGATGCAATTGGAAAGAAAAGAACACAGTGCAGGTACGTTCTTGGAAAGTGTTCAGTTGACTCCTTCTCTTCTAGATTTGAATCAGTGGAAGCAGCTTGGTGATGAGATATGTCATTGTTCTATGCAGTCTCTTCATGGTGGGGAGACATCTTCTGATTGGTCGTTGTAACCTGAGGGAATCTTGTGCTTTAAAGGCCGTTTCTAGGTGCCACTGTCTCTAAGGAAGTTGGTGATATAGTATAACTGTAAATATCAGTGGTTAATTCATATTGGATATACCAAAATGTATTATGATGTTCGTCAGGATTTTTAGTGGTCAGGTATGAAGTGAGACATAGAGGATTTTGTATTGAGGTGATATACATTCAGCAAATAAAGGAAAAGCATCAAAGGCCCTCTGTTTTTCTTCATCTGTGAACCATTACTACCAAGAAGTAGGATGAGGTTTCCACTAATTTCATTGTTGTCTTGCCTTGTACAACTCGAGGAGGGAACACAATTTGTGTGGTGATTGGCCATTTGACCAAATCATCCCATTTAATTCTAATTAGAGATTCAGATAAAGTGGATGAGTTGGGATGATTGTATGTTTAGAAAGTGGTCATTCTCTATGGAGTTTCACCAGTGATTGTTTTAAATAGAGACCCCCATTTTACCTCTCTATTATCATAAGTTCTACAAAAGTAATTGGGGTCACTGATTAAGATAAGTACATAATACCATCCTCAAACGAATGACCAGATAGAGTGGAAAAATCAAATTCTGGAGGACATTCTTCGTGAATGTGTTTTAGATTTTGGTGGAACATGGGATAAACAATTGGGATTGGTTGAATGTTATTTTAATAACAGTTAATAATTTTCAATTTGAATGACACCATTTTAAGCACTTCATGGTCAGCTATGTTGGTTTTTTTTATGTTGGGTTGATGTCGGCGAGACCTCACTTTTCAAACTAGTCCTTGTGCAAGAGAGGTCTGAGAAGGTCAAGTGAATCATACATTGGTTATTGAAAGCTCAGAGTCACCATAAATCTATTAACAATCAGAGGTTTTGAGATGTTGAGTTTTTCATCGGTGATTAGATGTTCTTGAAAGTGGCCCCTCACTTGGGTCATCGGCATTTGGTAAAGCGGGGAATGCTAATGGTGCAGTATGTTATACCATTGGAAATAACCGAGTGGATTGGAAATGTGACATATAGGTTGGATTTACCCTCTCTATTGACAATAATTCATGACATATTTCAAGTATCCCAATTAAATATGAATAATCTAAATCCATCCCAGGTGTTGAATTGGGAAGGGTTGCAGATAGGCCCCAATTTATCTATGTTTGAATGGATGGTGTGGATAGTGGATTCACAAGAGAAATTTCTTCATGGGAAGTCTATTCCATTGGTTTTTGTACTTTGGTAGCATGGTAATTATGTGCATGAGACTTGGTAGTGGATGTTGTGGGTGGAGAAATAATATCCGTTTTAATTTTACGATTTAGATTCAAGTTGACTTTCAGGGAGCTGAAAGTTTTCATGGTGTGTAGAATTTTTATATCCATGTCCATATTTTTAGTTATTTTTACATTTTATTTTTGGTATATTCTTTTCCCTAGGGTCTCTTTGTAGTTTTGGGAGAAAAAGTGAGGTTTTTGGGTGGACATACCTAGACACACGGTTGTCGCACAGTTAGTGGAAACCGTGCACCAAATCCAGGTAATCATGTGTTAAGAGACATTACCTACGACACAACCACCACACGACCATGTGTCATAACCTAGAACCATGCATCTAGATGGTGTGTATGGGACAATGTTCCATATAGTTAATTAAATTGTGCATACTGACTATGCACATTGTCTACCTCATTAAAAAAATGGGTTTGTACTATTTTTACCTATTTGAATGTCACCGTTAATCCACCCCTCTTATAATGAAACATACTTTACATACATTGATATTAGTTAAAAATTGAATAATATTCATTAAAATTATAATAATTCCATGATAATACCATAAAGGTATATCGTCTTTAGAAACTGGGAAATATAAACAACTGGTTCATAAGACATCTACATTGTGTCCCCCTTATTACTTCATAACTAGACTCATTTTTGACATATCTTACTCAACACCCTTCTTCAAGACATGGGGAAAATAAACATATGAAAGGGTAATCTCAAATTCTCAGTGAGGGTAAACATGTGAGATATTAATGAAATCATAATCATAGGACATAAAAATATAACATGTGAAAATATTTTCCTGCATATAAAAGACTGTGATATCTTGTCATGGGATAAATCATTAAAGTTCAATATAATCCAAAAATTCCTAACATAATACATGATTTTTTTTGGAATACACATAATCATAGAAAATTAATTCATATTAGTCAAGGGTCATTTCCAAGATCATCATAGTGGAGAAATTTCATTACTAAACCGAGTTCACTTCTCATTCCAGCTATGTATTACTGAACTAAGATCATTTTTTGTTCCATCCATGTATATCTCATGATATATAAATCTTTACCCAATTCATTATACAAATATATAGATCCAACCCATCTCATAATGAAATCATTCTTACGTGTGCCATAAAAACATGAATCATTCATCATAGCCTAACCTAAGGAACCAAAATGGGTTTCTTAAACATCATTCCATCATAATATATATAAAATAAATGGATTTCATAAAAATAATTCCATCATAAAAAAACTAAAATCATATTAATAATAGGGACAAAAAAATAACTCTATTTTATGAAATTTATTTTAGATGGAAAATAGTTTTGATCAAACACTTGAAAATAGTTCTTGAGGAAAATATCCTTTCTTCTTAAAAAAATGTTTTTTTCTCAAAATGCCACAAAATTTAAAAAAAAAAATTTAATTGAAAATAAAAATGAAATATTATAAAGTAATATTCATGGAAACAAGGTGTCATTAAATCATAAGAATTATTTTATGCCATATAAGATAAAAAACAATCTTATCATACTTTTAAAAAAATGTCAAAAAAGTACCTCGTACAAAAAATGACAAATGATTTATTTAATATCGATTAATAAAAATTAACTAATGTGTAAAATTGACTTTTAAAAATGGTACAAGAATAAAAATAATAGTAAATATTTAGTAACCATTGAAATGGATGAAAAATATACCCTAGTAAATACTTACATATAAACAATATCAGATAATAATGAGATTGTGAAATTATCCATTACATTAGGTTGGATATCCTTCATATGTATCAGAACCACATGGATAATGATTTAAATTATTTCATTGAATTTTTATATAATAACAGAAATTTTTCTAGTATAATATATGATCATATGATCATTTGTTTGTTAGTAATATTTCATTATTACTCATTACTCAGGTACTAACTACTTTATATTCTTATACATGTTTTGTCGAATAAGTTCTGATTATACTTCTTATGTCATAGTTTTATCACTAAAAAAATATTTTAATGTAATATATACCATATTATTCTTTATTTACATTTATATAATGATGTTTAAATGAAGATAATGTAGAATGAATCACATCACATATTGCCAATGATAGGCCGTATATACGTTTGAGCGACGACATAATTGCCATAATTTTTGAATGGTATTGAAGTGGATGGTGTATAATATTTAAAAATAAATATAATTTTATAATAATAATAGATCTTTATTATTTAAATCATTATACCCATCCAAATATGGTGAAGGTGAAAAACAGATTATGTCACGACATGGAGATGGTAAGTAGTACGTACGCACATGTGGTGATTCAATTTTCTGATGGATGGATAAAAGATGGAATATGGTTATTTCATAATAATTATAACATATCAGTATATAATATATACTCAAGTTTTTAATTCATATTGAAACAAATCATGAAGAGGAAGTATAATAAGAACGAAGTTTGAAAGAATCGGGAGATGAGATTACCTCTTCTTCAACATGCTTCCTCTAAATCTACTATCAGAGCACTAGAGTTGGTATTTTAAGAATAAAAAACCACTATAATGTTACTAGGGAATTTTATAAGGGAAAATTCAGGGTATGGTAGAGCTTTAAGGCCCAATGTGAAGCTATGAGATGAGGGAGGAGGTTCCCTTTTATAATTGAGGTGAGGATCACTTTTGGATACTCCATAAATAATAATTTATAACAAAATTAAAACCTTAACAAAAACATCCAAAATATCCCAATTTATAATATGATATTATATAGGTTTATAATATTGTCAAAAAATAAATTATTGATAGTTTTTATGTCAATTAAAAATTAATATTGTAATTAACATTTAGTTATGCTATTTAAGTATTTACTTGGGAAACAAATAAATCAATATTAAAAGGGTGGAGTATTTACTTATTTGATGTAAAATAAACCATAAATAAATAAATTAGAACATTTTATACAATATAATAATAAATATATATTTTTTAAGAATTTTTATGTTTTTTAAATAATTTAATAAAACATTATTTTGATAAATATTCAGTAGTGTCAATTTTGAAACTATGCAATTTATTGATTTTTAAAAATAATAATATAACAAGTTAACTTAGAAAAAAATATTTTATTATATTCCTAAGTGGTAAATTTCATCTATAAAATTCATTATAAATATTAATTATCCCAAATTATAATTATTATAACATTTTTTATAACATTTATCTCTTATCTCTATTAATAAAATAATAAATACCCCAATTTTGTGTAATTATTTAATATAAATATTTTTTGAAGAAAAATTAAAAACAAAGTAATATTTTTAATATAAATTTGTTATATTTGAAAATAATATTTTTACTCACATTTATCTTCTATAAAATCAAATATTTAAAATGTTATACTTATTAAATTATGAATGTTACAACTTTAACATCACTTTAAAAAAATAATATAAGTGTCATAATTCCTTCTATAAAGATCCAAATGGTCAATAACATTAACCTTGGATGATTATGATCAAGATATAATTCACCAATAATATTTGGTCAGGTTTTTGGGTTTTCCAATGGGTATTAGTATATTAGTAAAAACTATATTATTGATTTTGCATCAATTAAATAATTTTTGAATCATTAATGTATAAGATATTAAAGTAAATATTTATTTTATAAAAATTAAAAATAAATTAAAATAATAAATTTAAACTTTTAAGATTTAAAATAAGTATTTATAATCGAATTTATATTCTGTATAACCTTATATAGAAATGATTTAGTTATTAAAATTTGAGTGAGACATATTTAACTTTTCTTTAAATAAAATAAATTAAATGTCCTAATATCATTCAAGTGGATTCAAATGGATAACATTTATACCCAATGAAGATTTAGGTCAAAAAACTCATCTAATGATATTAATAAAGTGTTAGTGTAATTTTATAATCATATTCTTACCCTATTACCTGATTTACCCTTTTATCAGGTTTTCTATGGTTATCAACATAATTTTTTTCTAACTCTGAGCTGCTCTTATGTAATGTTGAATAGATCAGACATTTTCTGCCATTTCTTCAATAAGATCCGGCCATAATATATTTCTTTCCCAAAATTCATCCCAACAAGTTGGAGTTCTGCACTTCTTTCCATATAGGGATTCATAGGGATCCATGTGAATATTTGAGTGAAAGCTATTATTGTATAAAAATTTCACCAAAGGTAGGTGTTGATCCTAAAAACCTTTGAAATCTATAGTGAAATCTCTCAACATGTCTTCTAGAGTTTGAATTGTCCACTCAGACTAACCGTCTGTCTAAGGATGAAAATTAGTGGTGAAACATAACTTTGTATCTAGAACCTGCTGAAGGAATTTCTAGAACATTGAGGTAAACCATGGATCCCAATCAGATAAAATGGAAATATGTACCCCATGAAATATTTCCACTTCTTTTATATATTTCATAAAAAGCAGAGAAAGAGATAAATCCTCTCTAATAGCAATGAAGTGTGGTGACTTTGTAATGTGATCAAATATAACCCATATAACATTATGGCCTTGAGATGTTTTGGGATGTCCGATGACAAAGTCTATTGGGATATTGTCCCATTTCTATTCGGGTATGGGTAATGGTTGTAACTCCCCATAGACTTATGTCTGTTAGCCTTAACTTGCTGACAAATCAAGCACCAAGAGACATATTTGGGAACATCACTTTTCATTATTTCTCCCCAGAAATACTCTTTCAGGTCCCTATACATCTTTGTGCTTCTGGGGTGAATAGATAATGAATAACTATGAGCCTCATCCAATAGATCCTTCTTTAATTATGGTATGTAAGGAATACAAACCCTATTCTTGAACCTTATTATTCCATCACAATCATGGTTGAATTCAAGAACATTTCTCACTTTCTTTTATATCTCTATATCTTCCTTCTACACCTCCTTAATGTTCACTTGTATATATGGTTGAACATTAATTTGATAAAGAAATTATTTCTCCCCTTCCTTTAATATTTCAAGAATCATCCTTTGTAAATCCATAAATATTTGATCTTTTATGATCCTCATTTTGGTGGGGCTAACATTTTCATTTTGACTCAAAGTATCTTCCACCTTGTTCACTTTCCTAGGTTTGTAATGTATTGAAAATTCATAATAGTTAATAAACTCCAACCATATTCTTTGAAGCATATTCATCTCCTTTTATGTGAAATATACTTTAAACTCATATAGTCAGTATAAATTCACACCTTTCACCATACATATAATTCGTTCATATCGTTAATGAAAAGATTATTGTAGCTAACTCCAAATCATGAGTTGGGTAATTTTTCTCATGGTTTTTCAATTATCGTGAGTCATAACCCATCACCTCATCATTTTTCATGAAAACACATCCCATACCATTTTTGTATGCATTAATATAGATTATAAACCATTCTTCACTACAAGGAAATGTGACTGTAGCTGAACTGTCTAACCTTATTTTGATATCTTTTAAATTATCCTCACATTCTTCCATCCACATGAACATAACTCCTTTCTGAGTCCATATGGTGAGTGAATTTGATAATCATGAAAAATATTTCATAAATTTTCAATAATATCCAGCCAAACCAAGAAAACATTAGATCTCAGTACCCATTTTTGGTCTCATCCAACTTTCAATTACTTATGTTTTTACAGGATCCATAGATATCCCCTCTTTTGAGATTATGTGACCTAAAAATGAAGCATTATAAATCCAAAATTCACATGTGGTACATTTTTTATAAATCTTCTCCTTTCTCAAGGTCTTTAGTACAATTATCAAGTGATAGTTATGATCTTCCTTATTCTTTGAATGAACAATAATATCATCTATAAATACTACCAAAAACCAATCAAGATATTCTCTAATGAATCTATTCATTATATCCTTGAAGATATAAGGGTAAATAGTAAGACCAAAAGGCATAACTATAAATTCATAGTGTCCATACCTTGTACAAAATGTTATCTTTGGTATATCCTCCTTCTTGACCTTTAATTGATGATATTATAAATGGAGATCAATCTTGGAAAGTATTTATCTCTGTTTAGTTGGTAGAATAAGTCATCAATGTAGGGAAGATAATATTTTTTCTTGATATTTATCTTGTTATGTTCTTGATAATCAGTTCAGAGTCTCATTGATCCATATTTCTTCTTAATGAACAGAACATGTTCTCCCCAAGGTGACGAAATAGGGTGTATGAATCCCTTATCAAGTTTATATTAGAGTTACTTCATCAATTCCTGCAAAACAATTGGGGCCATTCTATAAGGTGTCTTTGAAATAGGCATAGCACCCGGTATGAGTCTTATTAAAAACTAAACCTCACTATTTGGTGGAAGACCGGGCAGTTCTTCTAGAAATTCACCATTAAACTCCCTTACAGTGGGTGTATTATTAATTGTGAACTTCTCCCCAACCATTTTATATAGATAACCTTCACTTATAGGAATCAAACCCATAATATGGAAGATGATTTCACTAGAAGGTTATATTCATCCTTTCACTAGTAGATGATCATATATTGATCCGGAATATGAAATGTGACTTCCCTTCCTTGGAAATTGATATGATATCCATATTGGAAAGCCCATACATGCCAAAAATTACATCAAATTCCATTATATGAAGGATCACAATATTTATAGGAAGAACTTTCCCAAAAAAATAAATTGGAGAAGAATTATAAACTTTTTATGTGACTGTTGTGCCATTAGGAGTTGTCACAAATAACTCAACATCTAATTGTTGAGGTAATATAATGATACCCCTGGAAAATTATTTAGATATAAAAGAGTGGGTGGATCCAAAATCAAATAAAACATTATTTACTTTAGAGTGGATGGTAATTTTACATTTCACCACTCCATTATCATATTCCACGTCTTCGATAATGATCACATGTGACTTTCCTTTTTCTTTGTCCTTAAGAGTTTTCTAACATTGATCATTATCAATAACCCCTGGATTAGGGCATTGACTGGCATAATGTCCCATTTCCTTGATCTTATAGCATTAGAGTGTAAGAGGTGAATTTTGTGTATCCTTTTTCTTTATGCACATCATTAGATATATTTTTCTCATCACTACAACATTAAACTGCCCGATGACCTTATTTCCCACACTTAAAACATTTAATAGTCCATTTAAGAAAATCTCCTCCATGTTTCTTTCCACAGTTTGAGAATGAGGGAAAACTCATTTTTTTTTCAGTGTGATCTTTAGATTTTCCTTTGAATTCCAATTTTCTCTTCTTATCAAACCCATAGGATTGATGGGTTACTCCAATATCCATCTTAACATTGAGATCACGACAAAGGATTTCCTCATATCTATTAATGTCCCTTATGGATAATTCTCTTTAGAGACTTGGTTTTAATCCACTAAATAATCAATGAATTTTACTCTCAGGTTGGATAATAATTCTAGAAGATTACACTGAATTTCATTTAAAATTTTCTTCATAGGTACCAACAGATTCAGCCTCCTTTTTCTTAAGTTCAAGTAACTCCTTCCCTATATTTTTTTCAAATAATACGGGGAAAATACTTATTGAAAAATAAGTTCTTGAACTCATCCCATTATATAGATTCAATTTTATCTCTTTGCCTCATATTCTTGATATGCTTCCACCATTTATTAGATTCACCTTCCGAACGATATACTACTATGCTGACTTTATCTTGTTATAGACATTGGAGAACTGAAAATATCTTTTTAGTGGTACTGATACATTGTTCAACCACTAATGAATCAGAAGACCCACTAAAAGAAGGTGGGATCCACCTCATTAAGGACTCAACAAAATGATGTTCCCCCATTTGATTGTTTGGAAGTCCTACATGATTCATAATTTGATAATGTTTGGTGAGCATAGCTACAATATTTTTTATTATAGCTCCCATAACATTTGGTTTCTCAGAAGGACAATCATTGCATTTCCCATCAAATTTAGCATCAATGTAGTTCCTTCGGGTTCCTACCTTTTACTAAAACCATGAAGAATAGTGTGAGAAACACTAATCATAAGGGGAAAACCATATAATAAAGAATAAAATTTCAATGTAGTACGCTTTTGGTTTTATCCAAGGTTATTCATGATAATTTCTAAAACAATAAGATTATAAACTATTGTTCGAAATATCCTTTGGGTTCATACTAAGGTTTTCTCATCCAAATTTTCAAAGGATAACTTACCTTTCCTATGATACCAATTATAATCACTCATAATTTACATACATTGATACTACTTCAAAATTTAATAATATTCGTTACAAAATATAACAAAGCCATGACCTGACCGTATAGGTATTGTGTCCTTAGAAACTAGGAAACATAAAAATATATTCATAAAATATCTACATTTTCTCCCAGTTATTTCTTCATAATTAGAATAATTTTGGACATATCTTACTTAATACCATTTTTCATGACCCGGGGAAATGAAACATACGAAAGGGTGATCTCAAATGCTCAGTAAGGTTGAACATGGAAAATAAAGCATCTATAGGAATTTAAATTCATTAAACCTTAGTTTTAAAGTAGCTGATCACCATTTATAATTTTTAAATAAATGATAAGGATTAACTAAACATAAGTTGTTTATACTTAAATGTATATATATATATATATATATATTTCTATATATTTATATACTTATTTATGTACATGTGTTTGTGGCTCGTATTCATAAAACTCATTTACAAATTGTAATATAAGAACCCTCTTATGTAAATTACACCAAAAGGGGGTTGATAAGTATTTGTATATGTGTTTATTTTCATATAGAAATACAAAAATACCCAAGTATACACTTATATGTTTATATAAAAAACTTTTAAGACCGTGTTATTCCCAAATAAACATAGGCTCCTAGAAATTTGGTTCATTTCAAAAGAACCCTTATCATGTTTATATATATTTTAAAATTATTATGTTGTATATGTGTATATTCACATGTATATGGACATATATATATATATACAATTTTTGGTAAAATATCATAGAATGGTAGTGAAATTACACCCAAATGATAATTATTTAGAAATAGATCCTTGAAATCCAAGAATTCATATCATATATGCAATTCGGATTATAAAAAAACATGGTTATATTTATAACTATGTATATATATATATAAATGATTACGATTTCAAATTAAAATAATAAAATTCCATTACAAAATAAGTTTAATCATAAAAATAAATACAAAATCCCTTATTGGCATTGCATAAGACCAGAATTCCCTCAATCCCTTCCTGACAGACCATGTTGTAAATTCGTTTGCACAAGGGTTTGAGGATTTGCTGTTTCAGGTGCACCTTCACCCTCTCTCGGGACACACACAATGAAATATAATTTTCATTTTATTAAAGAATGGGATAAAGATTTTATAGCCATAAAATACACTATTTTTCTAGATAAAAAAATGAGCTTATAGTGCAAGATAGATAAACAGTTTCAGATAGTGAAGTAAGAAATTAGAATTCACATTTTTGATATAAAACATCTGAAAAATCCACAAAAAATGTCATAAATAATAAAAATTGAAGTGAAACAAGATAAAGTGGACACCCACAGACAAAAAAAGCATATAAAGAGAGTCAATACATAGAAAAAGGTTTTAATTAATTGAAACAAAATGAAAGGAAAGGTCGAAATAAGGAATATGACTTTCAGTTCAAAGTTAATCTGTGATTGAAAAACAAGTCGGACAAAAAAACCAAATAGGAAACCTACCTCGCTCTAGATCTGGAAAACATAAAACAATACCCTTATTGAGACAAACCAGCTGACTTCACTCGGACCTCCACCTCACACAACATGTATGTGATGCCCTCTAAACCACGACCTCAGTTCCGACTCCTCTAATGAAAAAGTCCTTGCTTCCCAACTCATCTCCAGATTACACCCTTGCTGAGCGTGACCTGGAGATCCCAACAAATCATCCTTTCCCTTGGTCTCGACCACCATGAGACAATAATCCTCTAAATTAATTGATTTCGATTGCTTCTCACCCTCAACTTAGACCGCCGCTCGGCCCTACCCGAAACCCCCCTTGCAGCATGACACCGACACCCACAAACCCTAAACAAAACACCCAAATCCCTTAAATGGGATTTATCGATTTTTTTATTAATTTATTATTTTTATTGTTATATCATTATTATTATATAACTAATTTATTTAATATACTTTTTATAAAGGTAATCATAATATATGTATTAGTTTAACTTTAACTATAAAAAATTATGAAAAGATAATTTTATAATCTAATTGTATTTAAAAAATAATAATATTCATTTTATTAAGTAACTTATTTAAAACATCACATTAAAATGTTCAATTTTTTTTCAATAAATTATACCTCTTAAATAATATAATGTAAATTTTAATAATGCATTTTTAACAAATAAATTTTATTAAAATATTTGGCATTTTTGAAATTACAACATATAATATTTTTAAATAATAATTTTAAATGACATTTATAATTTCAATATATATTTAATATATTTATAATATAAAACTATAATTTTATTAAACAAATTTATAAGATTAATATTATCTTTAAACAGTTTATTAGAAAATAAGATTTTATGATACTAAATTTGTTAAAAGTATATTTAATTTATATTATTTTCATATATCATCATGTATATTAACAAAAATATCATTTTGAATATGATATAAGCCAAAGTAACAAATTTTCACTTTGGTTAAATGAAATCACGTGATTTTATATTATTTATTATAATTCATTTTTAATTAAAATAATTCTTTTATTGAAACTCAGGGTGTTACAAATCTTTTGGAAAATCCAATATTTAAAATGTTGTAGTTATTAAATTATGAATGATAAAACTTTAAAATCACTTTAAATAAAATAATATAAGTGTCATAATCCCTTCTTTAAGGCTCAAAATGGTCAATAACTTAATCCTTTGATGATTATTGTTGAGATATTCTCAACCAATAAGATTTGGTCATGTGTTTGGGTCTTTTAATGGGTGTAAGGACCCAAACCCAGTTTCCCGTAGTTGGTGATTTATTTTATTACATTGGAATATAAAGAAGGAATATTCATCCCGAAGGGATGAGTAGTTTAATAACTTTGGAAATAAGATACTTACATCAGTTGAACATTAAATTTGAAATTGAATACAATTTTGAAAACATCCATATCTCCTAGGTTATCCCTGAAGTTCATTCATAAAATATTTCTTCACATCCTGGGAAAAATAAAACAAAAGAAATAGGTGATATCAAATGCTCAGTAAGGGTAAGAAATATAATAGAAGAGATCATAAAAAAACATTAGGTATAATTAATAACCAAAAACACATGCCTTTTAAAAAATAAACTTGAACATAATATGGATAGAATAAGAGTTGAATAAATAATCCCATAATAAAACATAGTCATGGGTATTTTACTAGTTGAATAACCACAATAACTATCAATACTAATTTCATAATGGGGGAATTCATAATGCAGTACATCATAACCATACCGTTAATTCCTCATGATAAGACCATAAATAACCATTTTTTCAAGACCGTGTGACAAAATTGTAGTTTGTCTAACGAGACCTACCGATGCATTGAGGGTTTGTAGTGGGACACACCAATCACTTATTATTTTCAATGAATTACCCATATGAATGGGTATAAACATAAACAACATATACATTCATATTGAAACTAACATATGAAATGTTAATAACTTTCCCCAAACATTAAACATAAACACTAACCATTCACAGTAAATTGGTGAAAGGTTTTAAGATATTACATTCATATTAAAAATAATAATAAACCATTAAATTAAATATGTTAGATGAAATCATACATTATAATCAAAAATAGTGTTTAAATATATTAATATACTCTTATAAAATCATTGAGTAATTCTTGAGTTAGATACACTTTTACTTTGAAAAAAAGAGTTGTTTTGGAAAAGTATTTATATAAAACCAGAAGTGAAGTAAGATATTATTTTCATAATAAAATTATTGATTTTATAAATATAATGGTTGATATAAATAGATCATAGATTTATCTTTAAAATAGGTATTAATTTGAGAAATTCCCTTGAATTGGGCTTGTATTTCGGGAAGAATTTTTGAAAGATCCTTTTAAAACATATAAATCCCAAAAAAATAAAGTAGGATTATGGTTGGTACACACATATTGGAAATTATCACAGATTATATTAGTATTACATTTTAATAAATAGGAATTTAATTGAGGTATGTAGAGAATAAGAGTAACAAGAATGAAAATGGATGTTCGGGTAGAAAACCCTTACCTTAAACCCAAAGGTGTTCCTTACACGATCTTAATGAACTGAATAATAAAATTTTGGTTCATAAATTAATAATTATAGAACCTCACCTAGATTTAATAGATTTATTATATCCTTATTAGGTTCATTAATGGCCTTTTGATGGCTTAAAAGATTTAATTTCACTGTTTGGGAGTGTTTGCTTCCTTGGTTTTCATGATTTGTTTACTTATATTCATCTACGGAAAAACATGTAGAATGAGAATGGTTTTACAAAATAGAAGTTTTATGTTATTTGTGAACAAAAATAATATTATTTTGTTGTAAAATTCTTTTCGTTATTGTTATTGAAGATAAGAAATATATAAAACATTAATGACAATTGTTTGGGTTAATTTGCTATTTTTGATTAAAAAAACTCATTTTGATTTATAAATTAATATAATTTCTAAAAAGTATTATAGAACCTCAAATAAGTTATAATACATATATTATAGTCTAGTTCAACCATAAAAATGGTTTCATGACCATAATTGAAGATGATAATAGTAATTGAAAACCCAACATCCTTAAATGTAATAAATTAACACATCAAAGATTGTGTTTTCATTTATAGTCTAAAATAAGGTAAAGTGAGAGATGATGAAGAATTATTTATTTATCATAACAAAATTATAGTAAATTTAAGGTACTGAAGTCATCTAATCATTTGGATAAAGTGAGGTGAGTAAATAAAAAGAAAGCAACTTGAAATAAAAGAAATGAAAAGAGGGATTAACCTCTGGAAGTAATCTTGAGAGCCTCTTTAGGGGAGATGTTTTAGTATTTTTATGAGAAAAATGGTTGTTGGACGTTGGAGAGGATCTTAGGTTGATATTTTTATATAATTTAGACAAGAAACAAGTCTTTATAGGAGTTAATAGAAGAGGTATTGGGTGGGGGGGGGGGGGTTATAGTGGAGGAGAGGGGTGATTTCTTAATATCTTATTCATTATTTAATTATTTCCTTCAAGAAAACCAATAGTGTTGATTCATGTGACCCATAAAATAAATAAGTTCATGTGAGTTTGAAAAAAGTGTTCTTACATCATCCATGATGCTAGTAATAGTTAATTTAACTGATTATATATATGTAAACTGTAAATTACAATATTTTTCTATTCATAAAAAATTCGACTCTTTTCGAAAAATCCAAAAAATTCACAATAACCATTTTTCAACTTGTAAAATTTGAAAATGAAATCCATTTTTTGAAAATAATTTTCTAAAATGGTTAATTTTATTTTTAAATAAAATCATAATTTATTTGAAAAATAACAATTTTAATACTATAATTCATTTTATATCACACTGAAAAATTAATCAAGACCTCATTATATTATAACACTAAGGCTATAAAATAATATTATTATTTTCTATTAATAAGTGTCATATTACTATCCATATTATTATTCATTAGGGTATGTTACTATTCACCAAAAAATAAGTTTGTCTTATCAGACTCTAAATAACTTATTAAATGCAATGGTGTGTGATAGTTTTTTGAAATTCAAATCACAGAGGTGGTGAAAGTCTGTTTACTGGATAGGTTATAACAAAGTGGTGTTTTGTAGAGGCTCAATGTTTCTTGCATTCAATATTAAATTTATTTTCAAAATATTTGGATGTTACATTCTCCCCTCCTTACGAATATTTCATCCTCAAAATTCATAGAATGTTACCTCATAAAAAGAATTGGATGGGTCTTTATAATAATCTACTCAGGCTTCCACGTTGCCTCTTCAATTTTATGATTTTTCCAAAGTAACTTTACTAGATGAGTTTTCTGATTCCTCAACACCTATTATTTAGTGTCCATAATCTAGATCGTCTCTTCACAATATGATAATCCATGTTCCAATTGTATTCCTTCAGAAGTGAGGACATATGTTGGGTCTGGCATATACCATCTAAACAATGATACATCGAACATGTAGTGTAATTATACAGGGTATGTGACATATCTAATCAATATTTAATAGCTCCAATTCTCTATAGGATTCTAAAAGGTCCAATTTACCTAGATCTCAATTTCTGTTTTTTCCGAAATCTTATAATGCCCTTCCATGAAGATACTTTTAATAAAATGCAATTTCCCACTAGAAATTAAAAATACTCTCTTCTATTATCTTCATAGAAATTTTTCCTCCTTTGAGATACTTTAATATGGGTTTGAATAGTCTCTAGCTTTTCTATTGTTTCCTCTACAAGCTATGGGCCCACAAGCTTCCTTTCTCCAACTTCATCCCAACAAGTTGGTGTATGAAATCTCTTTCCATAAAATGCTTCATATAGTGCCATTTGAAAACATGAATGGAAACTATTATTGTAGGAATACTCCACTAAAGGTAAATATTGATCCCATAAACCTTGAAAGTCAAGTGAACATAATCTCAACTTGTCCTGTAAGGTTTGGATCGTCCTTTCTGATTACTCGTCAGTTTGTGGGTGGTAAGTAGTACTCAAACGAATCTCAGTATCCAAATATTTATGAATAAGTTTCTAGAATTTCAATTTAAATCATCGATTGTGATAAAAAAATTGAGATAGGTGCTCCAAGAAGTCTCAAAAATTCATTGATATAGAGTCGTGATAGGCGTTCTAGTGGAAAATCCTCTCTTATAGTGAGGAAATGTGCAGATTTCATAAGTCGATTAAAAATTTTGCATATTACATCATTATTCATTGGAGTTTTGTGTAATATTGTGACAAATTCCATAGCGATTTCATCCCATTTACATGTAGGAATAGATAGAAGTCTCATGACTCTTATTGGATGTTTTATTTTAGCCTTTACTTGTGGATAGACTAGGGATCTTGATACATAGTCAACAATTTCCTTCTTGATGTTATCCCACTAGAAATTTTCCTTTAAATATCTATACATCCTAGTAATACCAGGATGGATAGTGAAATTTGAGCTATGGGAATTATCCAATAACTCCCTTTTATCTTGTTTATAGCTGGAACAAAAAGCCACTTCTCAAATTTTAGAATTTCATCTTCACACACGAAGTCAACCAACTTCATATCATTCACACCTTTAATTTTTTTCTAAAGATTCTCAACATCAGACTATGATGTTTTATTCATTTATAATCGATATGGTTGAGAAACCAAATGAAAAAGTACTTATGTTTCAACTTCTTTGATAATTCTCATATCCACCCTCACTAGATCTATATACAAAGTATCCTTTTCAAACCTCATTTTGTTGAATAATCCATGATCATTCATGCTAAATGAATTAGCTACCTTATTTTCCTTTCTTGGGTGGTAGTGTATGGATAAATTGTAGTCCTTGAGTAGTTTGAGCCATCTACTTTTCCTTAGGTTGAGTTCTTTCTGTGGGAATATATATTTTAAACTCTTATAATTCATATATATCTCAAATTGTTCACCATAGAGATAGTGTATCTATATCTTCATTGAAAATATTATAGCTAATAACTTAAGATATTGAGTAGTATAGTTTTGTTCATTAATTTTTAGCTTCCTTGATGCATAGGAAATTATTCTATCATTCTGTATAAGGACACAACCAAGTCATATCATTGATGCATCACTATAGATTGCAAACCCATCATTCTCTAATGGCAGAGACATGATCTGAGCATTCACTGATCTACTCTTCAATTCCTCAAAACATTCCTCACATTATTTTGTCCAAATGAACTTAACCCCTTTAATTGTAATCTTGGTCATTGGGTCTCCCAAACAGGTGAAGTTATGAACAAAACCTGGATAATAACTTGTAAAAGAAAAAAAATACATACATTGGTTTTGTTAATTTGAGTTTGTAGATATTATATCCTTAGAGCCAATGTGTACAAGAATGGAAACTGATTGATTCCAAAATTTACATTTTCTAAAATTACCATATAATTCATTTATTCTAGAAGTCTTTAGAATAGTGCGACAGTGATTTTCATGATCTTCATCGATTTTATAGTATACCAAGATGTCATCAATAAATACCACCAAAAATTCATTTTTATATTCATTGAAAAATCTATTTATTATATGCATGAAAACAAAGTGTTCATTAGTCAGTCCAAAAGGCATTATTGTATACTCATAATGCCCATACCTGGTTCGAAATGCCATTTTTGGAATGTCTTCCTCCCTCACACGCAACTGATGATATCCATATCAAAGTTCAATCTTCAAAAAATATTGATCTCTATGATATTGATCATATAAACCATCAATACAAGGTAAGATATAATTTTTATTTATTGTTATAACATTGATCTCCCTGTAGTCAATTCACAACCTCATTGATACATCATTCTTCTTAACAAAAAGAACAAGGAATCCCAATGGGGAAACACTAGGGTAAATAAATCTTCTATAAATCGATTTTTCTACTATTTTATTTTATTTATACAAATTCCATAGTGGCCATTCTATAAGGAGTCTCTGATATAGGCCTTAAAATAGAAATTACATCAATAGATAACTCAAATCCCCACTCTGGAGGAGGTCTAGGTAAATCCTATGGAAACACATCAACATATTCATTCACAATAGGTAATTCCTCTATTTGAACATTAATTTCCTCACCCATAGATATTTTTTTCTCTCCCTACCTAAAAATTTAATTCATTAGAGCTACTGTGGGTGGATCTAGATGAGAATCAGATGTTGTGATTATTTCTCTAAAGGTAAGAGATTCAACACCATTCGAAAAAATAATAACTTCCCTATTATTTCAATAGATCATCATATCATAATTTTAAATACATATCATAATAAGGATTATATCAAGGTCAATCATGTGTATGATGATATGGTTTTCAACTAAAGAATGTTTATGTGTATTGAGGGTGACTGATCGACACATCTTTGTCGCAATCATACATCCCCTAGGAATTTTGATTGACAGATCCTTTATCAAATCAAATTGTACATTAATAATTTTCTAGGAAAACTGGGAATATATAAATTAATGTGATGATCTAGAATAAAATAAATCATTTTCTAAGTTTGAGGAAGTGATTAAAGTACCTACCACCACATCGTTAGGGACTTCAACCTCAACATTTGTGAATGCATAAGATTGGCCTTGTTCCCTTGGAATTATTTGGGGAATGATTACCTAATGATTAAGAAATTAATGTGAATAAAGCCCCATATATTCAAAACTATATCATTGAAAATTTGTTTTTTCTTTCTTCCTCTTGCAATCACGAGATTGGTGGCCTTTTCCTTCACACTTATAAAAGACTACCATTCCCTTCAGGAAACTTCCATGGTGTTTCTTCCCACAATTACTACAGGGTGGAAAGTCAAATCTTCCTTTTGTACCCATCTCATTATTTTATTTTCTAGAGTTCTCAACAACCTTCTTCTTCCCTTTATTTCCTTTATATTCATAGGAATTAGAAAAGTCATTTTTTTTCTTGATAATACATGAGACTATGTCTTCATATAATGATAAATTTTTGGAGACTAGTTCTCTTCGAGGGATTGGTTTTAAATGATCAAAAAATCAATCAATATTTTTCCTTAGATTACTTATTTATTTAGTAGAATTCCTTACTAACTTTTTTAAGTTAGATTCATACTTTGCAACATTCTTATCCTCTTTTTTGCATCAGATTCAGAAACTTCCATTCTATATATGCTCGTTGTTCACGAGGGAAATATTTGTCTAATAATATATACTTAAAATCCTCCCATTCCATCTATTATATTTATTCCTGATCCCTTGTGTTTTGGATTAATTATCACCACTAATCCGAATCTCATGATAGATAATAAAATCCCATAAAAACTTATGTCTTTCATTATATCCAAAAGTGAGAAATATCTTCTCTATAGAACTTCTCCACTACTTAGCTACAAATGGGTTTTTAGTATCATTGAATAAAGGAGGTGTTTGTATCATAGAGTGGTATAACATAGATAATCCATGTTGTGTATTCGGATGCTCTATATGGGTAAGGTTATTTTTCATAACCTGAGTCAACAATCCCAGTATGGTTATAAGCAACTCAGCACCAGTCGCAGAACCCGAGCAAATATCATTATCTTGTATCAAAGGTAAATCCTTACAAAGGATATGTGCGTTCAAGTAGTTTTCATTCCTTCCACTAGGCGCCATCTATAAATAATTTAGTACAATAGATTAGATTATGAATCATAATGTATAATCTCTACTAATAAAAATAATTAACATAAATTGAAATCCTATCCATTGCTAATATCATAATCATAAACATGGTCTCTTTGAGGAAAATTTCAAATTTAAATCTTTCATAATGGATTGTAAAGAAAATATGAATTATCTTATGCATATCCCATGAGAGTGTAAAACCAGGTGCACAATAATGCCTCTTGTTGTGTACCGGGATACCCTGGGTCAAGCCCAAAACTCCTTGTCAGTGTTGTTACTCCTTGCACATCTATGCTAGAACAACGTCTAATTGTAGAATCTAGACAAGGATTTATTTGATATAAAGATCCACATAATTTAGTCCTTATCAAAAATTCTTGGATTTCCTCGTATGTTTTATCCTCAAAGACTATGTTTGGTTTTAGTTCCCAAATATACATTTTCTAAGTCAAGTTTCCATGTTTTATAATAAACTTCTATTGATAGAAACTGTAAGGACCTGACCCCAGTTGACCAGAGCCGATGCCTTATTTTATTACATTTTCATATAAACAATGAATATGCACCCCAAGGGACCATTTATTTTAGTATCTTTGGAAATAAGATACATACATAAGTTCAACATTACAACTTGAAACGAAATATAACAAATAAATTCTTTTGAAAATATGCATATATCCTAGGTTATCCCTACAGTTAATTCATAAAACACTTCTTCACATCCTAGAAAATAAGAAATAAAAGATCTAAAATTCTTAGTGAGGGAAATAAATACAATGGAATATATCATAAACATAAACATTAGGCATGGTGAATTACTAAAAACACATTCTCTTTAAAAAAATTAACTTGAACATAATATGGTAGGAATAAGAGCTGAATAAATAATGCCATAGTAAAACAAAATAATGGGTATTCTACTAGTAGAATAATAAAATCAACTATCAATAATAGTTTCATAATGATATAATACATAATGTAGGACATCATATCTATACTGTCAAGGCCACACACCAAGACCATAAACAAACATTTTTCCAAGGACTTGTGTCAGAACTGTAGTTTGTCTAATGAGACCAGCCGATGCATCTAGGGGATAGATAGGGCCCCAGTCATAACTTATTAAGTCTAATTCATTCATTATATGAACGGGGGTAAAACATAAAAAACATATACATTCATATTGAAACTAACATATGAAATGTAAATAACTTTTCTCGAACATTAAGCATAAACACTAACCATTCAGAATAAATTAGTGAATGGTTTTAAGATAGTACATCCTTATTAAAACTAATAATAAACCAATAAATTAAATATTTTAGATTATATCATACCTAAAAATAAACAAGAGTTATGAAATAGATGAATATAATCTTATAAAATCATTGAGTAATTCTTGAGATAAAAACTCTTTTATTTTGAAAAGAAGAGTTAATTTGGAAAGGTATTTTTATAAAACCAGAAGTGAATTATGATATTATTTTCATAATAAAATTATTGATTTTATAAATTCAATAGTTTCTAAAAACATATTATAGATTTCCCTTTAAAATAGGTAAAAATTTGAGAAATTCCTTTGAATCGGGCTTGTATTTAAAGAGAAATTTTGAAAGATCCTTTCAAAACATATAAATACCCAAAAAAAATGAAAGTAGGATTTTGTTTGGTACACATATATTTAAAATTATCATATAATTTATTAGGATTACATATGAATAAATAATAATTTACTTTAGGTAAGTAGAGAATAACAATAACTCGAATGAAAATGGAGGTTTAAGTAGAAAACTCTTACCTTAAGTACGAAGGTGTTCCTCAATTGATCTTAATGCCCTGATTAATAAAATCTCGGTACATAAATTTATATGTATAGAACATAACTTACATTTAATTGATTTATTATAACCTTAAATGGTTCATTTATGGCCTTTTTATTTGTTAAGAGATTCAATTTTATTATTTGGAAGTGTTTTCTACCTTGGTTTTCATGATCAGTATACTTATATTCTTGTAGGGATAAACAAGTAGGATGAGAATGGTTTTCCAGAATAAAAGTTTTATTTTATTTGTGAAAATACCTAATATTAAAAGGTTATAAATTTTTTTTGGTTATTAGGTGTGAAGATAATCAGTATATAATACTTTAATGACAATTGTTTGGGTTAATTGGCAGTTTTTGATCACAATGAACTCATTTTGATTTATAAATTAATATAATTTGTAAAAAAGGATTAAAGAACCTAAAATAATTTATAATACATATATTAGAGTATTTTTCAACCATAAAAATGGTTTCATTACCATAATTGAATACTGTAATATAAATTGAAAACCCATCGTCTTTTAGTGTGATAAATTAACACATCTCAAAAGGTGTTTTAATTTATAGTATAAAAGAAGGGGAAAGGATATATGATGAATACATTTTTACTTTATCATAAAGAAATTCCATTACATTTAAGTTATTGGAGTCATCTCAACATTTGGATGAAGAGAGTTGAGGAAGGAAAAAGAAAGGAACATGAAATAAAAGAAATGAAAAAAAAGGAATTTACCTCTTGAAGTAATCTTCCTTGAGAGCCTCTTTGGGAGAGGTTTTGGTCTTTTTATGAGATAAAAGGCTGATGGAAGTTGGGGAGGACATTTTTAGGAGATTTGTGTGGAATTTTTACAAGTAAAAGTATTGATATTAGTGAAGAGAAGAGGGAGTGAGGGGGGTTTTATTGTGGAGGATAGGGGTGATTTTTGAATTTCTTATTCATTATTTTATTATTTCGATAAATACAACCAGTAATGATGATTCATGTCACCCATAATAGTAATAAGTTCATGTGAGTTATAGAAAATTTTCCTTATATCAGACATGATGATAGTATTACTAAATTTAACTAATAATGTATATATACAGTAAATTACCATATTTTACTATTCATTAATTTTTTTGAGTATTTCAGAAAAATCTTAGAAATTCACCATAACCATTTTTCAATGATTAAAATTTAAATATGAACGCCATATTTTTAGAATAATTATCTAAATATGATTAATTTAATTTTAAAATAGAATCACAATTTATTTGAAAAATAACAACATTAAAACAATAATTTGTTTTATATCACATTGAAACATTAATCAACATCTCATTATCTCATTACCTTAAGAAAGTAAAATAATAATATGATTTAATATTAATAAGAGTCATATTACTATTAATAAGGGTCTGTTACTATTCACATCAAATAAAGTTTGTCTTATCATACTCTAAATATCTTACTGAATGCAACTCTGTATGTCAGTTTTTCAAAATTCAAATCATAGAGGTGGTAAAGTTATGTTTACTTTCGTGGTTATAAAAAAGTGGTATTTTATAGAGAGTAAATGTTTCATGAATTCAATATTTAATTTATTTTCAAAATCTTGGGGCGTTGCAATGGGTATTATTATTTTAATAAAAACTATATAATTTATTTTTCATCAATTAAAACATTTCTACATCATTAATGTATAAGCTATTAAGGTAATTATTTATTTCTAAACAATTAAAAAAAATATCATGATAAAGAAAAAAATGTAGATTTAAAATGAGCATTTATAATTTAATTTATCTTTTGTATAACCTTATATAAAAAATTATTCAATTATTAAAATTTGAGTGAGACATATTTAACTTTTGTTTAAATAAAATAAATTAAATGTCCTATTATTATCCAAGTGGATTCAAATGGATACCATTTCGACCGAATGATGATAAAGATTGAAAAAAATTCATATAATGATATGAATACATGTTTTGGGTAATTTTATAATAGTATTATTACCTTTAATTACATGATTTAATCTTTTACCGTATTAATAAAAATTTTCAAAGTTAGTATTCATAATGGCCTAAAATAATATAAATATATTTACATAATTTGGACCTACTTATTTCAAATATAGAATCCATTTTTAAAAATTAATACCATATAAGTTTTAGTGATTAATTTAAAATTAGTCCCACTTTTGGAAATAGGGAAAAAGTTTAAAAATTTAAAACATTGCAAAAGATTGAAATGTTTTTACATCTGGGTTCAATGTAAAATTAATTCTAATGACATACATTATATTTAATGATAAAACTATATTATATTTATAATTTAAACCCATTCAATATTATAATTTAAAAATATAAATAATTTTGATGAAAAAATTTGTTTTCAATTAAAATTTAGTGTGTTTTTACTATTCATCATAATTTTGAAGTTGTGAGAAAAATTTTAATATTTAATCTAAAGTTAATTTTTGTATTTTGATACCAAATAACATGTTTATGTTGTCATATAAAAATTATTATGGGGTAAAAATCATAATTTAAAAATATTTCCTTATTAAAAGGTGGAAAATTACAATTTTGAAAAATATAGGGTTCCATACATCAAATAAGGATTATTAATACTCTATGAAAAAAATATACATTGGATGAATATATAAAATATTTTATTAGGTATATAAAATTTATATTTATTTAATTTCATTTATTAATAGTAATTCACTTAAAACAATATACAAATATATAATTGATTTATATTTTTTATTCATTTTTATAATTTAGTTATATTTATTCACGCTAACCTAAAGAATATGTTATAATAGTCATTTTATATTAAGGGCATCTCGTGGTTCCTTTATACTCACAATTTCATGAAATTCAAGGTATTGAATAAAAATTATTTAGAGAAACTATTTCATTAAAACATATGGGTGTTACACCTCTTCTTCCCCATTCAGGATTTTCAGCCATTTGAGCTTCCTTGGACACCAATTTTTTAAGGGTATTTGGTGGGGAAAATTCAAAATTATTCAGGTATGTGTTTTTCTAACTTGTTTCTTTTTTATTTTTAGGGTTTCTTCCCTCTTTTCTTGGGGTTATAATTTTCCAGCAACTAGTGTTTCGTTATTAGGGTTTAATCTAGAGTTTTTGGGCTCAATCTTCATGATTAGGGTTCATTTATACTTTCTTGTGGTGTAGTTGAGGTGCAGTTGTAGATCCACACTCATTTTTGGGGATTTAAACACCAAAGGTATGTTTTTTCATATATAAACATTAGTTGGTGAATTTATTTTTCTTACTTGAGTAATTTAGCATGTTCTTTTATTATTGTGTGGGGTTAGAAAGTGGTTTTTGATAAGATTAAATATGAATTTGATTTTAAAATGAAATTTATATGTGAAATTGGGAGTGTTACTTATGTAAAAATTTGTTGTGTCACTTGGCACTATTATATAAATTTTGAAATTGTTTTATTACATTATGTAAGGGATAAAAATCATGTTTTGATTTGGTGTTAGTGTGCAGTTTGTTTTAAAAGAATATTTTGAGTGTGTTTTTTATTTAAAATCATTGTAGTGCTTCTTGAAATTATTTTATACATTTTTTAACTGATTTATTAAATTATTTTAGAGTTGTAAAACATATTTGGAAAATTATTTGGTGTTCGTATTATTTAAAAATTGAATTTGGGTGTGCAAGTGGTGGCATGCGATGTGTAATTACTTTTTTTTGATGAAATGTAAAAGTGGTGTTATGTGAAATTTAAAACCTGATTGAGATCAAAATGGAATCTTGTGTATCTTGATGGGTAGACTAGGACTAGTATTATAGTGATTTAGAAGTGGATAAAACTTGGTTTCACTTTGTAGTATTGACTATGACAACACTAACTAAACAAGTATAATGATTAGAGACCACTAGAATTTTTGATGTTGTTCTTCTCTAGTGGATTGAGCACAATAAAGATGTTGGTCATGGTTTCTATACCACATTTCACCGATATATTAGGTACCTAGAGTCCCATTTCTAGATATTACCTAGGGGTATTCCCTATGATTGGTGCACATTCGATATATCGCACTTACCATCAGTATATGGTATGTTCAGTTGTTAATTTCAGATGCAAGTGTGTCTTCTTTAATGTTTATTTCTTTAAAGTTGTTTCTCTTTCATTTTTTTTCCTTATCGTTGTTACTAGAATCCCATTTTTATACAAAATTATAATATATTTTTCTAATAATGTTTATATCATGGAATCCTGTATTGGGTTGCATCTAAATGGGCTTAGGATCACACACTACTTACACCATTGGGTGTCAGTAGACTTGGTAATGTTTCAAACAGATAGGGGCATGTCCTTTGGAGATGGTGGTTCAGGTTTATAGAGGTTCGAATTGGTGCGATGTTGTGGATATGTCTTGAGAGTGGTGACCTCTTTCCTTGTTATGGTTTTTGTGTTAGACTTTTGGTTTCTTTTTATTGTATCCTTGTTTGGTTTTGACTTAAACCTTGTAACTCAATTCTAGAAATTTTTTGGGTTTGTTCGGTATGAATTTTCATATTTGGTTTATTGATTATTATTGGCTGTTTAATTAATATAAATTCATGTAAATCATTACCACTACTTATTTATGATATCTGGGAACTTGTGCTAACCCCTGGGGATAGAAAATGCCCTTCCCACCTTGCCTCATACCTAGTCGAGTGCCAGTTTGGATGACAATTCATCTTGGATCATGAAAAAAATATTGTTATAACATACCATACCTTTCACATGTAATTATAGGTATCTATATCCTCAACATTATAAAAAATAATAATACCACCTTCATGATTCTATTCATGATATTTTCACTAAGGACATCGATTTTCATAATGCCCATACATTCAACTTCTGAAACATTCAATGTTAACCCAGTTCCTTATATTTCTTTCTATTGACTAAGGATATAAAGCATAGTTGAGTAACACTTATCATAGTAGAATACACAATAATCATGAAGAATTACTTATATAATTAATAAATCATGACACACAATTTTAAATCTACCACACCTTAAGATTATTCTTAAAGACATCCCTAGGGACATCACTAACTTTTTCACATTCAAATTTCCAAAGGATGACTAAACCTTTCCTCTGATATGAATTATAGTGAACCTCGTTTCTCATAAATAGAAATTACATTAATTTTTTTGGAATATTTAATACATTAAAAAATAGACCCTCAAACACCGTATTAGTTTGGTGCATTTGTAAACAATGAAGAAAAAAACTGTTGTTAAAGTAAGCAAAATTATCTCTTATTAGGTTTTATTCTATGACTAGCACCCTTCTTAGACACATCATACATCATACATATCTTTATAACCTTGGTAAAGGATAAATGGGATGAGCTTATATTCTCAGTAAGGGTAAAAAAGAGAGAAATGTAAGCATAATCATGATCATAACATTAGAAGATCATACCCTGCATATAAAATATCTTAATCAAGATTAATGGAATACATATTAGCATTTCTTAAGACATGAATCATAAGGGAATAAATATAATAATCCTGAAATCATAACATATGAATAAAATATGAAATTTCGTTAGAAACATAATCATATAAAATGATTTCTATAATAGTCAAGGCTTAATGCCAAAGCCGTCTTAGTATAATGAGTAAAGTCCCCAAACTATCTTTGTAGTAATGGTTCACTCCCATGACTATCTTAGTAATCAAGGTTCACACCCAAGACCGTATTATCATACAAATTCTGTTACTAAACTGAGTTTACTCCCTATTCCTTCCATGTCTATCTCATGATATATAAATATTTACCAAATTCATTGGAGAGAGATATAGGTCCCACACATCTCATAATGAAATCACACATCTGTGTGTAACAAGATTATAAAAAATCATATCATAACCCATGAAATTGAATGGGAATCATAAACATGTAATAATATTACAAATTATGAAAAAGATATAGGTTTCATAATAATTTCATCAAATCATAACCTGTGAAAATAAGCGGGTTCCATAAAAATATAACATGTGAAAGAGAAATATGTTTCATAAAAAACCTTTGAAATAGAAATGAGTGTCATAAAGATCAATACATAAAAACATAAACCATTCATATAAATAATATAAATGGTACCCTTAGATCATATCCTCAAAAGTCAAAAGTAACACCAACATATGTCATTTTATATGGAAATTAATTTTTTTAATTTATTTTAAAAACATTTCTTGAAAAAAATATCATTTCTTCTTTGAAAAAATATTTTTAAAAAATAATACATTTCGAAAACAATTTCATTTTAAAATTTATTTGAAAACATATAAAAAATGATTTGAAAACCTTAAATATTTTTTTAAAATATTTTTTTTCATAAAAATGATATTAAAGGATCATTTTAAAAACATTTCTGAAAACATGGTTTTGGAAGAATACTTTTTTCTATTCTAAGTGAAAAATAAAGTCAGATTTAAAAAACATTTTCTTAATTATATTAATTACCAAAGACTGGAAAATTATAAAAATACATTAATATATCATAAATAACTATATGGGAAGAGAAATCATGAGAGTTCTTGATATATGGATGATAATATTTCATCAATGGAAACATAATCGTAAATAATCCTGATAAGGATGAGATTATAGTATTGAAATCTTATTCATTTAGTAAATTTGAATCAAACTCCCCATGAGAGAGAATGATTAAATGAAGCATAAAATATCATAAAAAGAATTAGATTCTTGACATAACATTTCAAATTCAGTAAATATAACTTGTAAAATAATATAGTTGCATAACAAAACATGTGTCTTAAAGAAGGTAAATTTTGAAAAAATTACCTTATTGATTTGGTAACTTTTGACCCATAAAGCCCCATGAAATAGAGAAAATAAATTGGATTTATAAATACCAATAAATTTAATTATAATTAAAATATAATAAATTTATTTCAGTATATACACCACACAAATGAAACGAGTGGTGGATAAATCATGTATCTCACAAATATAAAAAATGAGAAGGAATTCCCTTACCTTTTGTGTTTAATATCATCGAACTTGTTCAAATATCCTATATAATAAATACAAGTTTAATATTATTATATAAAAGAACCATATTAATATATATAATTCCATATATTATTTAGTTATGGATTTTTATTACTCATTTATTAACAATTCCATGTTAATGTTAAGTTTCTTGTAATAATCGCTTTGTTTTCCATACATGTTTTGAATTTTAATTCTTACTCCTCTTTCTTATATGATGATTTAGTTATTTATATAATATAAAACATTATATAAATATCATATATATATTTTATATATCTATTTATAATGATATAAACAATATATTAACAGGAAATGAATTACACCGTTCGTGGAGACGGTAGGTCGTACGTATGCATGAACAATGTTTTTATTTTTTGTCATATTTTTTAAAGAAGGAAGAGTAAATGATATATATATATATACATATATTATAATTCAGTATCATTATTATTTAATATATATAAAATATTTATATTAAAACCATCCTTTACACATTACATGTAAAGAATGAACGAATTGCATTGCTTTTAGTATGTGGTAGTCCACACGTCCACAAATGAGGTTATCATATTCTAAAAAAATAAAAATCATGAAAGTATGTGTTATATAATATTTAAAAAATAATAAATAAATCATAAATGTCATATATATATATATCATATAACAATAGTTTTTACATCATTATTCCCAATATTTAAAGGTGGTAATATAAGAACAAACGACATCTGTTCACGAGGTGGTAGTTTTCCTTATACACAAATAATGATGGTGTATCACATTTTATGGAAGTGTGTATGATTTTTTATCAAAAACTTACATAAACACATATCAATATATTTAAGATACAAATATTATTATATAATCTTTATATAAGATGAATTTATGGGGTGGAGAAAGAAATAAATCATAAGTTCTTGTGGAAGGATGCCACCCCACATTTGGGTAACTCCTTTTGATTTGAAACAAAGGGATTACTTGGTTGGAATTATTTCAATAGAAATTCATCTATGATTAAGGGAGGGAAGTTTTTAGGAGATTTGGATAGGTTTTTACCATTAAAAATGGCTTGAGAGGTGTGAATAGTGAGGGGGTTCCCTTTTATAGTGTAGGAGTGACATTCTTGTAAATATAAAAAGGTAAACACTATAGAGAGGTATCCATTACATAATGTTTCTCATATAATTATCCATTTTTTTAAATTGGATGATATGGTTGAAATATATCTATCCAATGGTTTTAGGCCATGTTTCTAAGTTATTTGGCCCTTTAAGTTAATGTTTAAACACTAATTAAACTCATTTTTACCTTAATCATTATAATTAATTTTAATTACATTAACTTTTATTTTTGGTAAAAAAATAACTTGAACTTATTAGACATTATAAACTTTGATGATTCCAAATATGGAATACATTTTTCCAAATTATAAACAAAGAAGTGGTAGAAATTAATTTAAAATTAATCTTGTAGCTAAAATGAAATGTGAAAATCGATTCCAATATACTAAATTAGATTAATATGTGTAAAATTTATCTAATAATACCTTAAAGTAAACATAAAACAAATTTAACCATATAAATAAATTTTAAAAAAATTATTTTTCATTTAAAATTCAATATTTTTTCACTATTCATCAAAAAATGAAAATTCTCCAAAAAATACCAAAAATTCACCTTAAGATAATTTGTCATTAAGATTTCAAAAAAGAATTTTATTTTGTCAAATAAATTTTTTAAAAGTTTATAAAACTAGATATATACTATTTATTCCATTATAAGGTGGAAAAATACCTTTTAGAAATATAGATATATTTATGCGTAAAATTGGTTTTATTATTATATTGTGCCTATAAAACTTGTTTGATGAATGTAAAAAACCTTTGGATGAATTTTTAATATATAAATTTCATTAATATCTCTCAATAATAGTGATTATTTATTTTATTAATTTAAAACGCCTTTATGGGTATAAAAATAGTTTTCCCATAAAAGACCTCCTTTATTTTGAATTGGTTTTTGTTTTAATTTCCAATTAATTGATAACTAAAGAATTAATTTTATAAACACGTTTTAACCATAGTCTCATATTTTTGGTAATATTATTCATATATTCCATTCCAAAGCATTGTGATCACTATAATAATGTCTTAAAAATAATATAAATAGTATATTTTAGTTCGATAAAACTCGGTATTGCTTGTCATGAATGTTATAAAAGGAACTCAACATTGTGTGTAACATAAGACAAAAAAAATTAATGCGTAATGAAAGATAATATATTATATATGTTTAGAAGAATACTGACTTGGTGTTGTATACAAATCAATAATAACTTGGTTCCTTAATATGACATAAGAAATATTTAGTGTCGCATGAAATGAAAAATATCAAAAAAGATTAAATTTAATTGAAAAGAATACTTCATAAAAACTTGGGGTGTTACATACTTATGGGTGGATGATGTTCTGGAATTCTTCCAAGGACAAAAATGAAACTATCTCTATCGACATCAACTAACCTACTCTCTACCTCCACACTGGAAGTGGGAGAATCATTAGGGTCTGGATTGATGCCCTTAGATGATGGTGGGAACTCCATTGATCTGTAGAGAGATGTTGTTCCTCTCACTCATGATGTTGTTTTGAACACCTCATCCTACATGGAAATGATCTTTAAGCCAAACCTACCTCCAAAACAAATTTTAATATTCAGTGGATGATTGGAATATGTGACACTCCAGCTTCAAGAAAATCAGTATCAAAGAAAACCTATGTCTGTACCACTACCAGTTTCAGGACCAGTGCTAGTTAGTTTTGGGATGATAGGGAAAATGATCATCCACCATGTAGTGAATCTAAGACGTGTGGGGGTTCCTAGCCACAAACCATCTTTCTTTCACATCTTGGACACCCTAAACCCTGAATTTTGTCATCATTAAGTCTCTCACTATGGAATAGGTATCATGATTCCACTATAATATTTGGGTGATGCTCAACCTCCTTTAGGATCATCAGTTGGCTAACCCAGGAAGCCATGAACACCTTGTTGTTATCCACCAACGATGTAATAGGGATGATATTACATCGCTCTCAGTAGCACAACACCCTGAAGCATATAGATACCTCTATAATTTCAATTTGACTTGTGTTGAGAGCCTTAATAGGCTACCAAGAGTTACGGTAGATTCATCCCAACAGGTGCAGATCATAGGATGAGGGTAGTACCTAACCCTCCATTTTAGCCATATCCCATAGTAGTAGAAGGATCTTCTGTCTAGCCCACCTATTGATGAAGAAAGTTGTTCTCTGACCACCATCATAGTGAAAATTGTTTCTATTGACCCTATAAAGGATTAAAGAACTAAGAAACCAAAATAGGGCACAATAAAGAGAACCTGCCCCAAGTTGAGACACTGTATAAGGAAGATATCCAACATACACCTTCACTCATCAACAGAGACTAGCAATGGGCCTTGGGATTCCCCCGATGAGATATTTCCACCTACATACTAATATATTGAAAAAGTAAAGGGCCTTTCAAAGCCCTTTGGTCCATAATTGGTCACACTAGTAACCACATTAGACTCTAGGATGGCCTCTTTTCTCCAAGAGTTTAAAGGATATAAGAGGATTACTGCTGAGCTTATATCCAAATAGCACTCAGGTCATGACAATGTCAAAAGGGACTCTATAAATCCTCAAGTTAGACACCCCTTACTTATTGTACAATAACCCATATTTGAACTAGGTTAACCTATACATCAGATCAGGGAAGATGTTAGGGGATATAAAAAATGACCAATATACATGTCACCCACCCCGCTTGAGAATCACAACTATCCAACTCGAGAATAATTCTACTCCGCCTCCAAGGACGACGAGATAGTCAGGGAACTAGTGACTATGAAAACTCACCAAGATAATGTTATATCTACTCTAATTTCACATTTTGAGAAATCAGAGATGAATAATGTGTCAATTCATCATGAAGAAAATCCATATCTTTCATGGGTAGACTAGATGCGCCCACCATCAGAATTTGAAAACCCTATATTTATCGAATTTAATGGGATGGGTGACCCACTATAACATCTGGCTCACTTTTCCTTAAATTTTATCCAAATGTTGGGGAATCTGGATTAGAAGGAATTTTAGAAGATTCTATGTTTCATCCAAACTCTAGAGAGACCCACAATCATTTGGTACTACACTAATGGAAGTGGTGTGTTTAATGTCAAATTTTTGGAATCATTTTTTTATAAACCAATGAAAATAATATCTATGGGAACTTTTTGGAATCTGTTTTAACATAAATAGATGAAAAAATTATATTGTGTTTTTGGCGTTCAAATCGCCAAAAATATCACTGAACAGATTTATCATGTCGGGTTTTTACAAAAAAAATGGCGAGATAAATTTTAAAAAAATTAATTATTGGAAATTTTTATTACAAAAAAACAACACCTAAAATCAGTTTTGGGATGGATTTCTCTAAAAACAGGCACAAAAAACATTAAAAAAACATGGGATCCTGAAACCCTCATTTATTAAATATATGGAACTTTGCTATAGACTCACGATGACCCCAACGGAGACCCACTGATCCTAAATAACCATTTTTGTTTATTTTATTTAATTTTTATAATAATTTCATGATATTTGGTCTCAATTCTTCATCATTTATCATTATTTCAACATGCATAGAATTATTTCTCTTTGAAATCCATTTTATGGCCAACCATCATCCGTGGTCTGATTTTATTTCTTTCTTATTTTTTATTGTTCATTTCAACAGAGCTTTTTGTTAGATCTTGAAGTGTTTATTATTCCAAAAAATCTAAGGGAAAAAGTTCAAATAAAGATACATTTTAATCATTAAACTTTTAATTTTTTATTTTTTTTTTGAAATTTTTATGTTAAATTAATAATCATTTAATAATATTGATGAGTTGTTGTTTTCAATTATTTATATGAATTCAATTGTTATTTATAAAAATTTTGGTAATTTTTTTTATTTTGATAAAATTTTTATTTGATGAAATTATCAAATGACCTTGATGATACTATGACATGAACAATTATATATGGTGTCATTTCTCATCATTATAATGTACATCACATATAATAAGTGCATATTTTTCACCCATTAAATTAACAAAATCTTTAATTCCTTTTGACACACGCGTCACTGAACTAATATAGAAACAATGTAATATGAAATAATACATGATAGATGATTGAAAATAATTAAATTATATTATCAATAAACCACATCTATAGATTATAAAGGTAAAAATTTTACTATTATAAATTCATAAGATATATAATTTATATTACAATAGAATTTTTTTAAATAAAACATGTTAACATTTTTTTATTAACCCTAATAAATTAAATTGACCACTTTTAAATGATTGAAACTATATATAATATTTCCATATATGAGCTAATATATTAAAATTAATTAATTTTCATATTCTTTTGAAATAATATTACCAAATAATAAATGTTCATATGGTAATATTTCAATAAAAATGTTTTAAAAAACAGTATTTTATACTGTGAATTTCTAATAGGGTCATTACATGTTATTTCCATTGGAACAACATGACAAACATCACCCAAAATAAATAAACTTTGTAGATTAATATTTATTTTATTCCTAATAATGATTAATGCTTCATATCTGATTACCAATCATTTTTGGAATGTGTTTATGTTTTAAATTTATATATATATATATATATATTTAAATGTTTATTTGTTGAAATATATTCATCAATTATGTTGTGATATTTTTTTGAATGGATCTTGATTGGATAAATTTAAAAATAACCACTAGTGAATATGAAAAAAGAGTTGATGATTTCTTGTAAATTTCTAAATGAAACTTTCAAAACATAGATTTTATTTTATGTAGATGTGTGAAGTGTTTGAATATTAGAAATTTAAACTCTAGGAAAATCAAGGATCATATCATTTTCAATGGTTTTATCTTTAATTATACTCATTGGGTCTAACATGGTGAAATAATAGAAAATTAAACATCTAATATTGATGATAATATTCATAATGAGGAGAGGATTGTATTGAATAATTAATTCATGATTTAAGTGTTGAAATCATTTAAGAAACAAAAACTATTTAATGATTGTATGAGGATTCTAAGATACCATTATTCTCATGTAGTAGTAAATATACTCTGTTATCAGCAGTTTTGAGATTAGTTAACTTGAAACTAAGAAATTGGTGGTCTAACAAAATTTTCTCTAAGTTAATTTAGCTTTTAAAAGGGCTAATTACAGATAGAAATGATATTTTAGATTGCAATTATGAGTCAAAGAAAATATTACTCTTATTGTAATTGGGGTATAAAAAGATACATTATTAATCCAATTATTGTGTGTTGTATAGAAAATAATGTTAATATTTATAAAACTATTCTATATATGGGACATCACACAATATGATGGATGAAAAATTCAACTTAGATTCATTCCTAGGTACTAGAATCTAACCTCATGAAGAATTAATGTTGTATACTTTCTAATAATTTCATCCAATAATTCCTTCATATAATTCTGATAATTGAATTGTGATTCAATCTCATATACCAGAATCAAATCTCCAGCTAAAGAAATTTGGTACCTTCTAATAATTCCTCATTTGAAGCATTTATTTACCAATTAAATTGATTCAAAAAGGTTAATATGACATTAAGTTGAGGTCATATCTAATGGTAACTTATGTCACCCTACTAATTCACTAAAGTGAAAGAGATTTTATAAACAATTTTGTGATTTTGGAAGTGAAGTTTGAAATCTTAGAATGAGATTGTATATTGATGGAATGAATCCATATTAGAGACTAAGTAGCCAAAATAGTTCTAGGCATGTTTTGTTGGGAGT
The DNA here is from genome assembly GCA_963277665.1 of Viscum album. NCBI lineage: Eukaryota > Viridiplantae > Streptophyta > Magnoliopsida > Santalales > Viscaceae > Viscum > Viscum album. Next base: position 1,107,299,702 of record OY728137.1, read on the forward strand.
TTACTACTTGCCTCCACATATATCTATGAATAAAAAATATTTTATGATGATCTTGATGATTTTTAGACTAAAACAGTTGGGAAATTATATTTATGTTTGTCTTTGACCATTAATTGATGATTTAAAATTGCTATGGGTGACTGGTGTAGATGTTTTCGATGCATACAAGAAAGATTATTTCCCCCTTAATGCTATGATAATGTTCACTATAAATTACCTTCTTGTTTATGGATAATTATTTGGATATAGTTATAACAGACACAAATAACATTTAATTTGTGAATAAGAGACTTCATATTATCAATTGAAAAAATTAATAAAGAAAATGTACATGGGACATCAAATATTTTTGTGAACTATTTATCCTTATCATATATTGAAAAAATAATTTAATAGTTTACACGAATAAAATATCACCCCCATGACCATTTTTAGTTGAAGAATATTATGATAGGGTGAAAAATATTGATTCTATATTTGGAAAGAAAATATGTTCTGGTCCTCAAAAAAATATCAGGCAGAAACAGTCTATCTTTTTCAAACTATCTTATTGGTGTTTTTTTGAGATAAAACATAACATTGATGTTATGCAAGTTGAGAAAAACATATGTGACAGTTTGATTGGAACTTTTCTAGAAATAAAAACAAATAAAAAAAATATGGATTGCATACTATATTGGACTTGATATCCATGGGAATATGTTTAGAGTTAGTTCCCACTACAAAAGGTAACAAAACATATTTACCTCTATCTTTTATCACATTAATCAAGATTGAGAGGATGATTTTTTTTGGTGTCATCATGGTATTAAAGTACTTATTGGTTATTATTGAAATATGAAGAATTTAGTGTCACTGAATGTCACGACTCATCCCTCGAGCCCCGTGCCATGACTACCCCAAACCTGCATTCCATAGACTAGGGACTGGAGACTAGCACCAAAGGAGTAATTCTTTAAAACTGTGAAGGCATTGCCATTATAACATGAAGTGAACACAATAGAGCACTCACCTGGATACAAAACACTATGTAAACTTCATAAAAAAAGAGTGATGAAAAGTAAAAGGGGCCGGAAATACAAGGCCAACTGTATATTAAAAGAAACTGGAAAAAGAGAAAACAACACCTGGATCATCCACGGGAAAATCCTACATGAAGGGTAGGTACATATAGTATCCACAACACTCCACATCCGTCTGTATCCTCCGTGTACCGTCACGCCGTGTGGTTCACCTTCTGGTATTGTCCAGTCCTGGAACACTCAGCCTTAGTCAGTGTTGTCCTTCGTCTACATCTAACACAACGAGGTTCGGGCATAGCCCATTCAGAGATGAGTATAATGATACTCAGTAGGGACCCCGAGACCCTCAAGTTCTCACAAAAACCAACAAGGATAAACACCAAGCATAGAATCAACAGATTACCCCACTTAGGTATATGCCCATACATATACTTAAGTTGTCATTTAATACATCTCAATCATAAGGAATACCAAAAAGTTACTGACTCAGCTTACATAGGTATAAAACTTTTGTAGAGAGTTAGAGATGATTAGATGTATCCACTAAATCATCTATTCTGTCGAACCTAAATAGGATCCAGGAACAGAAAGCAGAACTTTCAAACCCACACAGGATCCAGGAAGAATATCAGATCTGGCAAACCCACATAGGATCCAGGAACAATAGACAAAGTTGTCGAACACACATATGATCCTGGAATAGTATTCAGAGCTGTTGAACCCACGTAGGATCCAGGAATAGAAGTCGGAGTTGTTGAACCCACGTAGGATCCAATAATAGTAGTCAGAGCGCAGCCAACCAAAGGGTTCCGCACAAAGCATGCTTGATTCATGGAGGGTCTTCTCCTCAAGCCAAGAATCAATACATTGAAAGCCACAATGTCCCAAGTTTATTTATCCAAAAGATTCGTCTTTCCAAAATAAACCCAACGTGACAGACGGTGCGTCAATCGAACGCCTGGTCTGAGAGTTATTGGAATTTCGGTTCCGAGGGCCTGGTTGGATTTACGTTTGATCCAACCCGGCTGTACCACAAATATTTTTCAAACCTCGAGTGGGGTAAAACAAAATAAAATTCTCCTTCTAAGGTTTATGTTACCGTAGACGGTTCGTCAATCGGATTCTCATAGCTCAAGTTACAGGCAAAAGAGTGGAAACATGTCAAACGGGTTCAGATCCGGTCCGGCCCGGCGGCCCGACCCTGCCTGACCCAGGTCCGGTCTGGGGTCTGACCCGATCCACTGGTCCAACCCGATCTGCGGGGGTGGGCCGACCCGTGAGGGCATCCCGACCCACAGGGGTGGCCCGACCCGCGCTGGGTCACGCCCACACAAGGCCCGCTGCTGGTGGCTCATGGGGTCCTTCTTAACCGCGTCCAGGGGGAGGCCGCGCCCCCTAGATCCCCCAACGGCTTAGCCGTTTGGGGGAAATCAAGACTGGTACCATGTGGTGCCAGTCCGAATCATGCGGGACCCACACAGCGGGTCCCATTCCTCCCGGCTGGCCGAGCGGCCGACCACCTCCTCCCGCGTGGCGCGGTTGTGCCGCGCCTCCTCCGTCGACCCGGTGGCTCGGGCCGTTGGTCCTTCTCGGGGCCGGCCTTGCGCCGACCGCCACTACACCTTCACGACCAGTCGGCCACGACCCACTCCTCTGGGTGCGCGGTTGCACTGCCCCTATCTAAGGGGCCAGCCAGAGTGCCGACAGCCCTTCCTTCATTCTACCGGTGTCGTTCGCCGGTTTCGAATGTCAGGGAACCTTCTTTGGGTCACCAGATGAGTTTTGGTGGCCCGATTCTTTATCCAGAATTAGCCCCGAACTCCTTTAGACATCGCCTTCATTCCGCAACCATTGTTGACGAGAATCTCTCATCCTAGACTCATGTCATATTTAGTGTCAAATTTCACAAAGAAGGCGAAGGGGTTGGGCTGTGTTTGTTCAGCCCACACCCTCCGTGTTAGGGTGATAACATGCGTCTTCGAATAATAATCCTATAAGTAAAATGGATAACGTGCAACAGTAAACCAATCTTGAACCCCTACCTTTGTTCGTTGTTTGTTGACGGAGTCGCAGGGAATAAGACGGTGTTGTCATCGTTCGTTGCATTTGCCATTCACTTCGAATCCATGCTCATGCGTCGGTTCATTGAAAATGATGAGGAGGGAAGACCGGTCGATGATGTCCCACATCGAAGGGGGTTCCAAGGAAGAAAGTCGAAGACGCTCCACCCTGACATTCTTTATTGGAAGAAAGTGTTCTTCATTCTTCGTTGGCAAGACCTTTTCTACCTAAGCTCTCTCCTTTCTCCCAAGCTCCACCAAAAGACAAATGCCAACCCAAAATAATGGATTAAGATAATCTATTATTTAATTGTTGGCACTAAATTCAAAATGGGTGGATTAATTAAATGTGAATGATTTGAAACATTAAGTGTCAGGGTAGTTGAAGAGGATCCCCTACATTTAATGGAAGGTGGAGGGTTTCTCCCCATTAAAGGGGAGTTTCAAGTGGGGTTTAACCCTAGGTGGACCCACCACAATAAACAATAAGAGGAGGTTTAGACCTCGGGTGGGCCCCACCTCCATAACCTCTCCTGGGAGGTTAAGGTGTGGGGGTCCCCACATCCAACCTCCACATGGAGGTTTTAACCAACTAATAAAAATAAATTTTACACAACCTTATTTTTATTTAATTATTTCACTAAAAACCCAAAAACTAACTTTTATTTTCGACGATCTTCCATCGAGGTGAAAGTCTTCTTAAGCGAATATCAGCGCTGTGAGTTTAACGGTGCCCTCAGATTTCAATTCCGAGCACCGGTTCAAAAGTTATAAAAACCCACTCATACATTTACTGAACGTACCTGAACAAAATTCAGAAATTGATTCCGGGCACACTGGGCGTCGGAATCACACCCCGTTAAATTTCACGGACTTGTAAAATTCCCATGTATTTTTTTAAAAAAATCAATGGAATTTCCAGGTCTTTACATTCTCCCCACCTTATGGCTTTACGTACCCATAAGCTACAACTCAAACTAAGGGAACATGTGGGGGTACTGAGCATGCATCTGAGCCTCCCTCTCCCATGGGCTCTCCCGGAGGTTCCCATTCTGCCAGCGAACACACACCCGAGGTATCAACCATCCATGAGGGACCCACTCTTGTCGATCCTCAATCTCCACTTGGACCTGTGTAAATTTTTCCCCATCGTCGACATCCATCTCTCCATGGTCAATGATTTGATAAGGGTCACGCACGTATCTCCTCAACTGGGATACATGGAAGATGTCATGAACCCGGTGCAACTGAGGTGGAAGAGCTAAGCGATATGCCACCTCACCAACACTACTATGTACCTGAAAAGGTCTGATGAAATGTAGAGACAACATGCCACTTCAGCCAAATCTCCATATACCTTGTCGGGATGAGACCCATAGAAAGACATGGTCGCTATCCACAAACTCTAGTGGTCTCTGTATTTTATCGGCATACGACTTCTTCCTGCTCTGTGCAGACTTCAACTGCTTTTGGATGATCTTCACCTTCTCCGTGGTAGCTCATACCATCTCTGGTCCCACTAGTGCTGACTGTCTAGAGTCAGTCCAGCATAAGGGTGGTCTGCAAGGTCACCCATACAATTCCTCAAAAGCTGCCATCCTAATGGTGGAGTGATATCTTTTATTGTATGAAAACTCCACCAAAGGTAAGTGATCCTCCTAGCTGCGACCGAAGTTGAGGACACAAACACAGAGCATGTCCTCGTGGGTCTAAATGGTCCGTTCAGTCTGACCATCCGTCTGAGTATGGAACAAGGTGCTCAGACAAAGTTGCGTCCCTAAAGCCTCCTGCAACCCCTTCCATATTCGGGAAGTAAACCACGCATCATGATCAGAGACAACAGATGAAGGTGCTCCATGTATCCGCACAATCTTCTGCACATAGAGGTGTCCCAATCTCTCTACTGTACCATGCTCTTTGATCGGTAGAAAGTGGGTCGACTTGGTGAGTTGGTTGATGATCACCCAAATCGTGTTGTGACCCCTATATGTACGTGGAAGTCCTGTCACGAAGTCCTTGGATATACCATAACACTTCCACTCTAGGACCTCTAAAGGATTAACCAAGCCTGCTAGTACCTGGTGCTCTGCCTTCACCTACTGACAAGTGAGCCACGTAGAGACAAACTCTGCAACTACCTTCTTCATCCACGACCACTAGTGCTATCACCGGAGATCCTGGTACATCTTCGCCACTCCTGGATGTAACTCTAGATGGGATGTGTAGAACTCCTTCAACACATCCTCCTGATGTGACACAGACACCATAGTACATCCTCTAAAGAGGATGACGATCTCCCCACCTTCAGAAAATCCATCAGGTGCCTTCCCTATGGATATCTGAGCACATTGAGTCTCGCAGTTAGCATCCCCACACTGTGCCTCCCTAACTTAGTGAAGAAGTGGGGGAGTGACTGTAAGAGACTGAAGGAAGGATACTTCATCTCTATCCATAAAGGATATCTGTAAAGAAGCCAGCTACTCTGTCACCTTTCCTAGAAGCTGAATACCATATCTTCTGCTGAGTGCATATGCAACAACGTTCCCCTTACCAGGAGTATATACTATCTCAAAGTCATAGTCCTGGAGGAACTCAATCCAACGTCGCTATCTCAGGTTCAGGTCTTTCTAAGAGAAGATACACCTGAGACTCTTTTGAGAAGATTACATGGTAAAATGATCACCCATCAGATAGTGTTGCCAGATCTTCAAGGAGAATACCACTGCTACTAAATTTGGGTCATGGGTAGCATAGTTCTTCTCATGCTATCTTAGATGTCGAGAACCATAAGCAATCACTACTCACTCATGCAACTGGACACACCTGAGTTCGGCCCCTGATGCGTCGTAGTAGATTGCGTACCCTATGCCATCCTCTAGAAGCCTCAATATGGTGGCACTAGTCAACCTCTGCCTCGGCTCTTGAAAACTCTGATGGCATCTCTCCGACCACACGAAGGGTTTCCCGTTCTTTGTCAAGGATGATAGTGGTGCTACAACTCTGGAGAAGTCTGGGAAGAATCTCTGGTAGTATCCAGCCAAACCCAGGAAACTCTGTACCTCCATCACACTCCTTGGTGGCTCCCAAGAAAGTACCGCCTAAATATTCGCTAGATCCAATGAAACTCCAGCCTCTGAGATGACATGTCCCAAAAAGCGAACCTCTCAGATTCAAAACTGGCACTTTGAGAGCTAAACTTAAAGCTGGTTCTCTTGGAGTGTATCCAGTACAACCTGCAAATGGTAGGCATTCTCTTCCTTAGTAGTCGAGTTGATCAGAATTTCTTCGATGAAGACTGTGAAAAAGAGGTCGAGGTATGGCTGGAAAATCCTATTCATGAGTACCATGAACACTTTTGGAGCATTGGTTACACCAAAAGACATAACCAAGAACTCATAGTGACCATAACAACATCTTAAGGCCGTCTTCTACACATCCTCATCTCGAACTCTGAGCTGATGATAGCCTGATCTGAGGTCTATCTTTAAGAACCACCGTGCTCCCTTCAGCTGATCAAAGAGGTCGTCAATCCTTGAGAGTGGGTACTTGTTCTTCACGTTCAACTAGTTCAAGTGATGGTAGTCGACACAAAGCCTGAAGCTCCCATCTGCCTTCTTGGCAAACAGAATTGGGGCTTCCCATGGAGAATCACTGGGCCAAATGAATCCCTTCCTCTGCATGTCCTCTAACTGTACCCGTAGCTTGCGGAGCTCCGCAGGAGCCATCCGATATGCTGATGTAGATATCGGTGTCGTCCTGGGGTACAAGTCAATGTAAAAGTCCACCGTTATGCGAGGAGGTAGTCCTGGGAAATTTTCAGGGAAAACATATGCGTACTGTTCCACCACTATAGGTAGCTCAGACTCTCCACATCAACTACTTCGAGGGTAAGGCAGGCCAACTGATGAGTGATCGGCTACACCCTCCTCCGAGTAAGTCTTTCCTGTGCTGAAAAGGCTCCCTTCTCACCAGTGAAGATGAACTTGGTCCCATCTGTGTGTACACACTACACTTTGTGCCCAATACAATCAATTTGAGCATGGAATGTAGATAACCAGTCGATACCCAAGATGACTTCATAAGGCCTCAACGTCGTAACTAGGAGATCCCAACTGAAGCTCTCACCTCCTAGAGTAAGATCACACTACCTTCACCAGTGCGTAATTGTCAAATATGATCCCGTAGGAGTCTCTAGCCATAATTATCAAGCCAACAGCTCTTTCGGAATCTCCGAAATCCGAACAAGGGCAGTGGAAATAAAAAAGTGACTGGAACCTGTGTCTATAAGAACTACAGCTATGGTAGAGTAGACATAGATCACACCTCAAATCATCTCTGGAGCACCGTGATCATAAGCCTGAGTTACCTAGAGCTAATATCTCTCCTATCCACCTGCTCCCTACAGTCAGGGTGGACCTCCTTGTGGTGGTAGTGGTAACATCTCAAAACGTCATCCACCACCAGCTGCACGACCATCTCCTCTACCACATCCACCTGCGCCCGGTGGATCGCCTCGATCAAACCTTTTCCTCTGCCTGGGAGGTACCTCAACTATCTGATGATCATCCGAATGGTGGGTCGGATAGTCACGAGCCATGTGACCCTGCTCACCACATGTGAAACACTACCTATTCCTCATATGATTGGCTATGTCTTGTGTGCCTCGCACAACCGAACCTGAGTCCTGAGGTCGTCTACCAGATTGTATGGTCAGCTTGGATCTCTGGGACATCTATCTGCTGCCTACTGCAGAAGACTCCACTACGTGATGCTCGGTGGCAGGTCTCACTGTTGGTGACAGATCATCAAGAAAACTCTCCACTAAGAGGGGTCGTTCCAACACCTCCACCTACGTCGGGATGTTGAGGGAGATCATCAAAGCCCTGATCTCTCACCTGCGCCCCTACTCGAAGGTCCGAGCCCTAACGAATGGGACCTACACCATATATGTGGAGTAGCGTGAGAGGTCGGTGAACCTCACTGAGTACTGTGCCAACGTCATGCAACCTGGCTGTAGATGAAGTAACTCTTGTATACTCTCTGCACGTAAGGTGGCTGGGACAAACTCCGGACGAAACAAGCTCTTGAAGTCTACTTAGAGTAGTGTCGCCTCATCTTGCACCTAGAGCATTAGGCTCCACCATCTGCCTACTGCTGCCTGAAGGAGACTCGCGGCAAGGATCACCATAAGGTCGGCCAGTGTCCCTACCAGTCTGAAGACTCTCACCACAGCCTCCATCTAATCTTTAGTCTCCTGTGAGTCTGTCTCACCCCTGTACCTTAGAGGCCTCCGGCGCTGGACCTCATACAACACGCTCAGGTGGAATGCAGTCTATGCTTCTGGGGCTGGTGGCATCAGTGGCTCAACGGGTAGTGGTACCGTTGGTTCCTCTGCTGTGAGAGGGCCCTGCAATGAGGCCTCGTCGCTCGGTGGGATTTCATATTGTACAACTCTCAGAATCCTAGATGGTTGTCTGCATAGAGGCATACTGAAAAGAAACAGGTGCACCACAGTTAAAAAGTTATACCTGGTGAGATGACTCAATGAAATCACAAATAAAAACTCTTCAAAACACCCACACAATCAGTGTTTTCATACACTAAGTCAGAAATCTAAAGTCAGGGTCCTGGTGTATGGATACATTGGACTTCGCACCAACACTGGACTCCCTAAACTAAAAACCACACTCAATATCCTTAAAACTATTTCTTCATAGAAAATATCAAATTCCTATGTTCTATGGTAGAACTGACTCCTATGATACCAATTTGTCAAGACCCGTCCCCTAGGGCCCGGGCCGTGACTACCCCAAGCCCGACTTCCATAGGCCATGGGTTGGTGACTAGCACCAAAGGAGTAATTCCCTAAAACGGGGAAGACATCGCCATTATAAACAGAAATGCACACAATAGAGAACTTAGATGGATTCAAAATAGTAAGTAAACTGTATAACAAAAGAGTGCTGAAAAGTAAAAGGGGCCAGAAATACAAGCTCAACTGTATAGTACAATAAACTGGAAAAAGGGAAAATACCTCCTGGATCATCCATCGGGAAATCCTACCTGAAGGGTAGGTACAGGTAGCCTCCATAGCACTCCACGTCCATCTGTCTCCTCCGTGTACCATCACGTCATGTGGTCCCCCTCTGGGTACCATCCAGTCCTGGTACACTCAGCCTCAGTCAGTGTTATCCGTTATCTGAATCCAACACAATGTGGTGCGGTCATAGCCTATGCAGGAGTGATTATAACGATACTCAATAGGGACCCCAAGACCCTCAAGGTCTCAAAAAAACCAACAAGGATAAACATCAGGCATGGAATCAACAGATAACCCCACTTAGGTATATGCCAATACATATACCTAAGTTGTCATGTAATCCATCTCAATCATGTGGAAAATACAAATGGTACTGACTTAGTTCACACATGTATACAAATTTTGTCGAGAGTTAGAGATGATTAGATGTAGCCACTAAATCATCCATTCTGTCGAACACACACAGGATCCAGGAACAGAAATCAGAACTATCGAACCCACACAGGATCCAAGAACAGTATCAGAGCTGTCAAACCCACAGAGGATCCTGGAACAGTAGACAAAGCAGTTGAACCCACACAAGATCCAGGAATAGTAGTCAGATTTGTCGAACCCACGTAGGATCCAGGAATAGTAGTCGGAGCTGTCGATCCCACATAGGATCCAGGAACAGTAGTCAGAGCCCAGCCCGCCACAGGGTTCCGCACAAAGCATGCTTGATTCTGGGAGGGTCCGCTCCTCATGCCAAGCATCGATACATCAACTGCCACAAATTCCCAAGTTTATGTATCCAAATGATCCGTCTTTCTGAAAGAAACCCAATGCGACAAACGGTGCGTCAATCAGTGCCCGGTCTTAGAGTTATTGGTATTTCCGTTCCGAGGGCCCGGTTGGATTTGAATTCGATCCAACCCGACCATACACCAAATTTGTCCAAACCTTGGGTGGGGTATACCAAGAGAACCTTCTTCTTCCAAGGTTTCCATCACTGAAGACAGTTCGTCAATCGGACGCCCGTAGCTCAAGTTACAGGCAAAAGATTGGAAACAGGTCAAATAGGTCTGGGTCCAGTCAGGCCCGGTCGGAACAACCTGGCCTAACCTAGGTCCGGTATGGGGTCCAACCTGGTCTGTGGGTCTGACCCAATCCATGGGTCCGACCCACTCCATGGGGGCGGTCCGACCCGCGCTGGGTCCGGCCCACTCTGGGTCCAGTCCGCATGAGGCCCACGGTCGGTGGCCTGTGGGGCCCGCCCTAGCTGCATCCCGGGGGAGGCCATGCCCCCTAGATTCCCAAAAGACTTATTCATTCATGGGAAATCAAAACAGGTGCCACGTGGCACTGGTCCAGATCACGTGGGACCCTCGTGGTGGGTCCCGCTCCTCTCGACTGGTCGAGCGGCCAACCACGTCCTCCCACACGGCGTGGTTGCACGAAGCCTCCTCCGATGACCCGACAGCTCGGGCCGCCAGTCCTTCTCGCGGCCAGCCTTGTGCCGGCCGCCACTGCACCGTCGTGACCAGTCATCCGCGGCCCACTCTGGTGGCGCGATTGGGCCACCGCTGTCCATGTGGCTGATTGTCCTTCCTTCATTCTACCGGTGTCGTTCACCGGTTCCGACCGCCGACAAACCTTCCGTGAATCACCAGATGAGTTCCGGTGGCGCGATTCTCTTTTTAAAGTAGCTGCACACTCCTTGGGATGTCACCTTCATTCTACAACCATTATTGACGAGAATCTCTCATCCCAGACTCATGCTATGTTTAGCATCAAATTACTCAAAGAAGCCAGAGGTGTTGGGATGTGTTTGTTTGGCCCACACCCTCCGCATTTGGGTTATAGCATGCAGATTTGAATAATAATCTTAGAAGTAAAATGAAGATCGTGCAAAAATTAACAAAGCTTGAACCCCTACCATTGTTTGTTGTTCGTTGACAGAGTCGCGGGGACGAAGACGACATTGTTATCGTTCGTCGCATCCACCATGCACTTCCAATCCAAGATCGTGCATCGGTTCATTGACTATTATAAGGAGGGAAGATCAGTTGAAGTCGTCCCATGTCTAAGGGGGTTCTGAGGAAGAAGGTCGAAGATGCTCCACGCTGGCGTTCTTCGTTGGAAGAACATGTTCTTCGTTCTTCGTTGGCAAGAGCTTTTATCCCTAAGCTATCTTCTTTCTCCAAAACTCCACCAAAATTCAAATGCCAACCCAAAATAATTGACTAAGTTAATATATTATTTAATTGTAGGCACTAAATTTAAAATGGGTGGATTAATTAAATGTGAAGGATTTGGCACATTAAGTGTTAGGGGAGTTGAAGAGGCTTCCCTACACTTAATGGAAGGTGGAGGGTTTCTCACCATTAAAGGGGATTTTCATGGAGGGTTTAACCCCAAGTGGTCCCCACCAAAATAATCAAGAAGAGGAGGTTTAGACTTTGGGTGAGCCCCAACTCCATAACCTCTCTTAGGAGGATAGGGTGTGGTGGTCCCCATCTCCAACATCCACATGGAGGTTTTAACCAAATAATAAAAATAAATGTTACACAGCCTTATTTTTATCTAATTCTTTCACTAAAAACCCCAAAACTAACTTTTATTACCGACTATCTGCCGTCGAGGTGAAATTCCTCTTAAGTGAATATCGACGCTGTGAGTTCAACGGTGCCCCCAGATTTCAATTCCGAGCACTGGTTCAAAAGTTATAAAAACCTGAACATATGTTTACTGAATGTACCTGAACAAAACTTCAAAAATTGATTCCGGGCACACCGGGTCTTGGAATCACGCGCTTTCAAATTTCACGGACTCGTAAAATTTCTATGTATTTAAAAAAATCCACGAAATTTTCGAGTCTTTACACAGAAGGGTTTTAAATTAATAGGAATGAAATATTATCAATTCAATATAATGATGCAACAACTTCTACTAGTTTCACTATGTGTTATATTATCATCAACTATTAGAAAGACTATCATTATTTTATGTAATTTTTTCAAATCTATTAGTAATAACGTCGTTGATCCAAATGTTTTAGATGTGTTATAGAATTAAATTGGTCTTTTATTTTTCAACTAGAAATATGTTTCCCACCTTAATTTTTTGATATAATGGTTCATCTAGTGATTCATTTGGTGCACAAGGTAAGAATAGGTGGGCATATTTATTTATGATGGATGTATCCTATTGAATGATATATGAAAATTTTGAACGGATATGTTAGTCCAGAGACATCTATTGTTCAAAAATATGTATCTGTATAGGTGATTGAGTTCTGTACAAATTATTTGTATGAAGTGGAGCATATTGGTCTCTCTCTATCTCGATTTATGACAACTGAGAGTGAAGGTAGATGGATTTGAGGTTTAAAGGTATATTTTATTCCATGTGATGAAGTGATGCAAGAACATTTACACAATTTGAATATCATTTATTAGGTTCAATCATATATATCATCACATATTTTTTAATTTAAGTTATGATATCTAAAAATAAACGAAAATTGGAAAATTATTGAGCACAAAAAGATATTAGTTTCATGGTTTAATGAGAAAATAATCTTTGATATATCTATATCAGAAACATTGAAATGGTTGGAAGAGGGGTCATATCTTAATGTTATCACATGGTCTAGTTTTGATATTAATGGGCACATAATTTACACAAAAAAAGATAGATAAAAAGAGTTCCATTCAAAATAGTGAGGTAATGGTTGTCGCTAAAGCACTTCATTTTTCAATTTAAAAAGATAAAAACCTGATTTCTAGATCAGTGCCATATTTTGGAGTTCTTGAAGACATATGGGAAATTTATTATATTAAATTTCAAGTGATCTTGTTTAAGTGTAATTGGGTTCCAAGTAATAGTGGTGCAAAACATGATGAATATGGGTTTAAACTTGTTGATTTGAAAGTATTTAGTGGCAATGCGGAACTATTTATCATGGGAACACATGTAAAACAAATATTTTATATAATTGATCCTTAAAACGATAAGTGGTCCATCATTTTCAAGGGAAAAGAATCCATTTTTCTAATGAAGATGATGATGATTTTATTGATTTATTTGAAGCTTTTTCATAAATTACACGATTTACGGATAATAATGACAACAATGCAAGCATTGTTCATGTAATAAGAAATGATCATGTAGAAGGGATGCGAGAAAACACTAAATTACCCCCTAATTAATCAGTTAATTTTTTATTTTTTATTTCTTTTTTAAATTTTAAATGTGTAAAAACTATATTATTTAATAACTATTGGATATTTAATTATTTATTTTTTATTATTTAAATGATTGTTTTTGTGTTGAATTTTAATATTCTATGGTTATGGTTAATTTTTTTTGATTGAAATACTTGATGTACATAATTATATTTTGGTAATAGCAATGCATAAGGGAACACTTATTTAGACTTTGATATTTAAATTTAGAATTTTTCAATCATTTTAAAAGTACTGTTTATATTTAATAGTTTACCCTGTATATTTTTTTAGTTAAGATCATTAAAATATTTATTTTTTTTAAAATTACACATGTGTTCCACTTTAAATACTTACATATTTCTATTTTCTTATTTTATAATTGTTTACTAGTTTAATAATATGTGGCTATATAAGAATTTCATTACAATTGACCATTTCAATGAAAAATAAAAATAAAAAGATATAGGAACATATAATGAGGTATTTTTCTTTTATAATATTGTTAAATATCCAATAATATAATTATTTATTGAAAAAATATTTTAATTTACAAAAAAATAATGTAAGGACTATTGATGAGACTTCAGTAGTGGTGTATTTTACATTTACTATTAATAAATTGAGTTCTTGAGTTGGTAAACATGGCATTACATGTTTAACAAAACTATCACACTCTTGTGGAGATGAGATATTGCATATTAGTTTTGATGATAATAATAATGTAACTAGACCAAATGAAATGCAGTTTATCAACTATATCTCTATGAAGAGTTATTGTAGTATTAGTATTTTTTATCCTGAATGGAATTCCATCGACAAGACGATGATAATTTAGCTTTGGGAGGCTGTAACATTAAAATATTTCAATTGATTTATTTTATCTCATATTTCAAATATGAAATATTTTAAATGACTAATATTTATTTTGTTCAATTATAGATGACATTAAATTTTTATGAAAGAAATGTAATTAATAAAATATTTATTTCTTTTTTGGCATTTTTTTAGAGAGATATAAAAAAAAGTTGAAAAAAATATGTTTTTGGAATCAGAAAAAATGGAAACCCATGTCTAAAGTATGAGTTTTTAGGTGTAGAGACAAGGAAGAAATTTGTTTCCAACCGAAAAGATGAAGCCTTTCGGGTATGTTAATTATATTTTATTGTAAAATTTATTATATATGTACCTAATTACTTGTTAGTTCAATTTTTATATAATTGGCCTCTGGGAAATCCCAACAAGACATCTAGTTGTAAAATGAATACCCTCATACATTATCACATGGAGGGTATCATTTATTGGAGAAAAAAATGATTGAGGAAAAGTTTCAAGCATTAAGAGCTTAGTTTGGTAGTGGTTCTTGATGAGGTCTAGTTTGGTCCTCCATCTCCCCCACCTGCCTAAAAATTGAAAAAGAGAGAGAAGATGAAAAAATGAAAATATCTTACAGAGAAAGCTAAGGAAGTAGCTTAAAGTTTTGAAAGTAAATGTTTTTTTCATTATTTTTTGTATTTTATAAATTAACACTAATAAAACATTTTGATTTTTCATTTCAGGATGGGCTTTAGAAAAAATCTTCACAGAGAAATTTTATCCCTGACTGTAGGATGAACATCCCAGCCACTAATTCAGGAAATCTAGAATACCGTAGCCATATAAGAGAATATAAAGTGGGTGTTAGTATTAATAATGTTTTTGGTCATTAAAGAACCAATCAAGAGATTTAGAAATTCAATCATTAAAAATGAGATAATAGATATGAAATTGTCAATGGGTGATAAAATTCAATCAACTATGTATGTGATGTTCAAAAAATTAGCGAGATAGTTAGATTCTACATGTCCTTCCCAACCTATCCATCATGTACATCCTTTTCAGTCAGTTTCATAGCCTATTCAACCCACCCAGCTAGTCCGTCCTGCCCAGCTTGCTTACCCATATCCTCCACCTCCTCACTGAGTCCCAACCTTATAATTGTTTTGTATGCTCGAGATCCTTATGTACATATAGTAGAGTTTAGAGTTGTACATTTTTTTGGGGATTGTATGGGTCATTTTTTTACTTTTTCCACATATCCTTCTTTACTATATTTCATATGAGGTATGTGTTTTTTAAATTTTAATTATATCTGATTGAAAATTATTTATAATTTTTTCTGCCATTTAACTTATATATGAGTACCTAATGTCAAAAGAAATGGAAAAATGGGTACAAAAGGTTCAGGAAAAAAAACTGTAGATACTTCTGATATTTTTGATGGGATAAAATGATTATCTTAGGCTTCTTATTCCTTGGATAATATATTTTAATTTTAGATGATGTTTGATATATGTGGAAGAGATTATCCATTGAGAATATTCAGAAAATATTTCTTGAATCTAGTTTATTTTAAAGAGCTCAGCATGCTTGTGTTGTAGTTGTTTTCCATGTAAGTAAATTGATGTGTTGGTTTTTATTTATTTAATTATAGATGGTTTAAATTGACTAACTATATTAATGTTTTAATTAGGTAAAAACACATGCATCTTATTCAAAATGTTTCTACAAAAAATTCTGTTTTTATAGACCCATAATTCATTTCAACAATTGTTTAATATATTAAGACTTGTAATAGAGCTACACACACATCGATATATATATATATATATATCTATATCTATATCTATATCTATGTGTGTGTGTGATAGAGAGAGATTATCAATGATGGATATTGGGTGTTGGTTTTTTCTATTTATTGATGGGTAACAACATCAGAATAATTATGAATCAATGTTCATTATAATGTCATAAATTTTTTACTTTTTGTATTATAGGGTACATTGGAAGTTAGGCCTATTTTTCCCACGTGAATGCACATTATATTGGGTTTTCTCATTATTAGGTTATGTTTGTTAAAAAAAATCCACCTTGTTAGATAGGTAAGTTTTCTTCTTTTTTATAAGTTCATTATATATAATTCTTATTGTATATACATGTATTATTAGATTATATATATTAAAATTAAAGCCACATAGAAAATTTAACAAAGAACACTTGTCAATAAAGAACCCAAATTAAATAAAATATGTGAAAGTAACTGTATTTTTTTATTTAAAATATTATTCTTTATATATATATATATACATATGTTGGTTTTTATTATCAAGTTAATGTTTTATAACCATATTGTTATCATCAATAGGGATATGTTGAATGTGGTTATTATGTTCTATGACTCATGTATGAGATAATCACTACTAGGGTAAGTATTGAATTTGTTAAGATCAGTTATATTAATTAATTAATATTAAATATCATAAAATTATGTTCTTTAATCTTATATGATTAAATGTTATTTTAGGCATTCAATGATGCCGAGTCTTATATGTAATATGAACTTACCCATCTCTGATATTTTTTTGAAAACTATTTGTTAAGTATGATTTCGATTTAAGGTATGTATATTATTTTGTTTATGATTAGTAATACATTTTCCAAATAACTAGTGTTAAAAAACAAATACTTTTGTAATAATAGTTGTTTGAATATAATGATCACAATATAATGGTTCAACATCAACTAAAAATGATCATGTGGTCAATTTTGTATATGTGTTTTAAATTCTTCTTTATAATAAAAAAGTGCATATACTTTTTTGATTAAATTTATAGATATTTAGTCAATGAAAGATGTTATTTGATGTTTGTATACTGTTTTTTCTATTATAGATATTTTGATTTATTTGAAGGTTTAATACTCTAAATTTTCTATTTTTTCTAACTTTTGGAATCGATTTTTATTAAAATTAACACTGAAACCTTAAAAAATTTCCTAGGGTTTTCAGCATCGGTTTCCTTAAGAAACCTACAAAAAAAAGAATTCGATTATCATTTTTGTTCTTCATTTTTTGAAAAACCCGACATAGAAAACCGTATTTTCAATTTCACCATTATTGATGTCAGTTAAAAAATAATTTTAAAAAAGAAAAGTACCCAACTTCAAATCATATTTTTCACTAGTGTAGCCAGCTACCCCAAGACCTATTATTCATTTGGAGGATCTTCATAGGAAGTTCTTCTACTAGATCATTTCCAACATGTGTAGGACCATTATCATAGACCTCTCTAAGTACATGTCAAGGGTTGATGATTGGATTTCAGACTTCATATCCCAGTGCAACGGAATCCCATAATTTCACGATACAAAACATTCCTAGGAGAATCTACTATCAATTTGTGTGGATAATGTCCAAGATTATTTTATCCCTGCTCTTATAACCCAAAATTACCTAAGAGGATATGAATATTTTACAGAAAAAATATAGAATCTTGAAGAATCCCTATAATAGATGAAGCAATAGTTGCATCCATTACCCCTTCTAGATCTCATGTAAAGGAATTTGAAAGCAAAAATGGAAACTTATATTAATGTAAAGGCTCCCAAGCCATTTCAATAACATTACCCTTTATCAGGTCTTCCTCTCCAAGTGTTTTATTTACCCATAAAGGCCTCATAAAGTAAAACATCCCCCAATTATTCTTCAATGAGAGAATGTTTCCCTATTCCCCCATCAAGGAAAGTCCCCTAGGGTAACTTTCCTGGAAATAAATAATAATAACCACTCCTTCATTGATACACATGTCCTGGGTTATTTCATCCACTCCCTAGAAAAATCTATCTAGAAATTTTTAGAATGTAAGAGATCCCAAGTTGTCGAAATCACTTACCATGTAAACCAATTTTCATATCATATTATCCTTGTACATAAAAACAAATATTTTTTTTGTCTTTAATGATTATCTCAAATATTTGGTGGATCATGGCCTATTCAAATTGGGAGACATCCCAACAAAGGTAGGAAATGACTCCACTGACCTTGATAGTGATGGTAAAGACTCTAGTGAGTGGAAGAAGACTCTTGTACATGGAGAAAAAGTAAAATGAATGGTTAAATATAAATATATTCACTCATGACCACAATATTATCCATGATTTCTTGAGAATACAAGATTTTTCTATGGTTATTGTAACTCCTATGTCCACCACATCTGTATCTAAATTAAAGTCTCCCTAATCTTGAAAGATTAGGCATCGACAGTGTATGATAAATTAGAGTTCCCCTATGATTTTAAAACCACACCACACTCTTGGAGACTTCATTCCCCCTTGTTGGGAGGTGCACCTAATGTTTATCTGATCCTATAATATTCTACATATGAGTAGAATGAGTATACCTATATGAACACTATTGAACAATTATATCACTATACGATACTCAGTGATTGGGAGTGCCATGTGAACCACACATGCACATATGAATGAAGTTATCAAAGGAGAGGCAAAAGACTCACTGATAGAAATAATTTAAAAGCCATCATTTCAGACCAGAATATTCATGCATATATGACTAGAAAACATTCCTCACCTAGGGATCAACAAGCCAACCCTTCTCAATCCACTCCATAGGGAATTCATTTGAATCCAACTGTATTATTTGACTACAAAAATTACTCAGGACTACAACTTGATCGATCACATCTATCTAGGGGATGACCTCAATAGTCTAGTTCCCAACCATTAAGTGTTCAGAGTAGACTATCTAACCAAAAACATATTATATCCAGTAGTAGTTGATCCCCATTACCTAAACCGATGGATCCTTCTATGATCCCTATTAAAGAAAATTAATATATAAGAAAAAATATTCCCCTTGCATAGAAATATGATATACTAAAACACCTTACCGACCTACCAGTGAGGTTGTCAATCCTTGAAGCACCCCACCTTTAAAATGAGTTGTGTGAGGCCCTTATCGAATCCTGAAAGAGTCCCCTAAAGTATGATACTAAGTTAGATGCTTTAGAGACCTATAATGTTGAAGAATCCAAGGAGGATGTGTGTCAGGATTTAATTTGATCATATGAGGAAGACAAGGGTGATATAAATCAAGGGATTACATTCACATTATAAATCGCATTCCAGTTCAATGTAATGGAAATAAACCACTACCTAGTGAACACTATCTTTGGGATCAATCTCATCCTAACTCGAATGCTCCACAAACTAGGGAATAAAAAAGTGGAACTATCTCCCTCAAACCTGATAATTTAAGGGTACAATAAGAGTGAGCAGAATTCATATAAAAAGATTCAGATGAAGAATCAATTTGGTTTCATAGAATAAAGTACTTAATTTATGGTAGTTTCAGAGGATACAACCGAGAAATCACTATTGGGATGACTTGAGATTCATATGCATGTAGTGGTCCTTCTTTATACCATCAGTTCCTCAAATACTCACTTGAAAGTTATGTGGGGGTGATTTAGGAAGATGAGTCCCCCCTTTAAATATTTTGAATCAAACTATCTGGATTCTGGGTAATACAGAAGGGAGGGAAAATAGATTTAGAATAATGGGGTCGAGTGCATCAATTCCCCCAATTACCTAACAATACCTTCCATTGATCTTTGGATATACTTGAATGATATATTTTTCCTCCAAATCAACTAGTTGCAACCCATATTACCATACATGAGAATTTGTTTTGTTATATCCAAGAACAAGGAGTTCTGATAGATTAACTCATACTCTTACACCATATAGGCTTGGGCAGCACCATATAACCTTACTCCAACTGAATATCGAGGGATCCACCACATGAAAACTAACCCATGACACCACCACATCTTTCAAAACATAGAGTTAAATGAGTCAAATTAAACCCAAAATCAGTGATTTGAAACAAAAAGTGGGCCCCACAATCATAAACCATGTCCAATGGGATCAATGTATTTTGTTTCCATAATTTCTATGGAATAGGAACCCCTCACCAAGGATACCACATCTTCTAGAGAAAACACTAGTACTAAACCTAGTTCCCCTAATGAAAAAGATTTTCTAATTCCCTCTAACCCCCTTCATTGAATGATGAAGAGAATCGAAAGACACCCCTACTATATTTGAAGAGGGCGTCTCAACTAAAAATGATGAGTTAACACATGTTAACCGCGAAACTGGGGATGATCAGAAATTGATAAAGATAAGCTCAAATATGTAACTGGAGGAGTTTTATCCCAACTAGGTTAAATATATTGAGAGTGGGGGGGGGGAATCCTGGTATGAATGATTAAAGAAACTTCCAATTCGAATATTGGTTCATCAATAAACAATACACTCTTATCTCCCCTTCCCATATCAATGTATGAACAAAAATGAAAGAATGAATTAGACACATCAATTTTACTCAGTTAAAATGGGCTAAGATACATCCAAGGTGCATAAAAAAGTAAATGTGAATATTCACTAAATCTAGTAAAGTGAACTACTACTATAAATTTTAGAGCAGACTTACTATCGCCCTTGGTTCACAACAAACCACAATTTGAAAGCTCACTAATCTCTCAACTAATGTTTTCTCACTACTCTAGAAGACTCTTATGTCAATCACTTGAATCATAATTTTTTTACATATCATTTGGTGAATCATTAGGTTTCACTTTCCCAAACATTATGAGTACCACTTTTCCATATATTTACTAAAAAATCTCTTCTAGTTCATGTAAGATTTACTTTTATAAAAACCCTTTTTACAAATTTCACGAAACTGCACAATTGTTAACAAAGCATTATAATTAGATAAACCCAAAACTTTTGTGATGATCACTACTTTCACAATACTCACAACATTAAAAACACCAAAAAACTTCATGATACAAAAAACGTTCATGATACAAACAATTTTTACGATACAAAAAACTTTCACAAATCTTACATATCTTTTAAAAAAACCCCTTTCTTTGTGAAAATGATGATCTTATGAAAACATTCATGTAAGAAAAAACCTTCATGAATCAGTTTCACAAGTTTAGAGTTTTTGGTTTTTTTGTTAAGGTTTACTCTCTCTTAATTAGGGTGGTAGATTCCAATTTATAGTCATTTTCTCTCTTTTATGAAATTTTTATCCTCACCAAAAACTATTTGAAAAACTCTTCATAATTAGTTTTGAAATTCGTAGTCTTCAAAAAAAATCATAGTAATTTACCATTGGTGAACCTTATTGTAATCGTGTAACATTCCATATTTCCTTCATGAATCATCCATACTTCATGAAACTCCAAGCTTTTAAGAAACACCGAACCCTTATGAAACTAAATAGCTTCAAAGAACAAACAACCTTTGAAAATGACATGCCTTTTAATCACTTCCATAGAATACATTTCTTTGTCTTAGATTTTGTTTTTCAAAATACCTTGTCCTAAATCATTATTTAACTCAACCATTTACTCTATCATCCTTTTATTCAAGAAAAAAATCAACCCAAAAACAATAACAAGTTACCTGGACATATTTTTTCCCAAAAAGGAAAAAATGGTATATGGATTTCTTGAAGAAACTCCAAAATGTGTTCTCTTGAATCTATAATAAGATGATAAGGCTTGATCCTCGAATATTCATCTATCACCTTAGACTGCTAGTGGGGCACGATGAGTTCAAAAATCCTCCCAAAAAGATGCACCCATAATAGGGTGATATGGTTGAGGCCAAACAATACAAGATTATGAAAGAAAAAATTCATTAGAGATGTATATTACTTTAGGTGGCTAGATAGAGTTTTCTAAACCAGGAAGAAGAATGCATATATTTTATTTTTCATCTACTTCTAGGACCTCAACTGTTGTTTCCTAAAGGTTTATTTTCCACATGTGATGACAAAGTTTCTCATCAATGCTACAACTGGTTTCCAAAAATTCTCTTTCATGGATGGATATTCCAAGTAAAATTAGTTCCAGATGGACCCTAAGTATGAGGAGACTACTTCAATCTAGGAACCATAGAGAAATTTCTACTATTGGGTGATGCCTTTTAGTTTGAAGAATGCTGGAGAAACTTGCCAGCATTTCATACACCATATCTTCAGACTGCTCCTTAGGATGTTGGTGGAAATCTATGTGGATAAATTGGGGGGTTAATCTCTCTAGTGTCATGAACATATTAAATATATTGGTAAATTTTTTTGTTTCATCCACTAACACCAATTGAAAATGATCCCTTTGAGGTGTAAATTGGGTGTTACCTACCAAAATATTCTTAGTTTCATCATTAGATATAGCTGTATCAAGATTGATCCCAATAAAATCTAGGCTATTAACTGAATTCCTACTCTATCAAAATCTGAGAGTTGTGCAGCCTAAAAGGCCACTTAACCTGTATTCATTTATTTATTTTAAATTTTTTCAAAAATTATAATCCATTTTTGAGGCTCATGAAGAAATGAGACTTTTACCAATGGGACGGGGATTGAAAAAATGCCTTTGTGTATATTATAAACTATCCACAATAGTCTTCGATTCTAATATCACCTATATGAGGAAAGTCTCTTTTCCGCTATGTTACTTCTTTATAATGGTCCCTTTTCTTCCTCTTAGTCTAAATAAAAACTATGGAAGGGAAAATATCCAATATTATCTCAACTGTATGCTCCTTGACATAGAAACCAAATAACCCTTATCCAATAAGAGTTCCTTGTAGTTTTTTCTAGTGCATGAGTTATAAAATTACATGTATAATAAAAAGATATTTCTAGTGTCACATGTTGATCTAATAAAATAAATCATCAAAATATACATGATGATAGGGATACTAACATTTTGGGTTGTAATATTGTAGTTTTATGGCATCAAAATTCATCCTGTATAAAGTCATAAAGGGCCAAATGTTGGAAGAATTCCTAGATGATAATCCTAATATTGAGGAACTTCCCCTAGAAGTTGATTTACAAACTAAATCCATTTACTAAAATACACGAGGTTGTATCATTTTTCATATTCATTTTGATAGTTCCTCTTGAAGTGCGATTAGTATAATGATCAATTACCCCAATCTCAATAAAGTTGGATTGGGGATCGTCTTCAGCGCCCTAGTGTGAGCCATATTTCTATACTCATTCTTATCACTAGAAGGATATTGAAATAATAGGGAAGAGAATTAGAAACTTATCACTGGTCTTGAGTTTTCCCTTGAGATTGATTTCCCCTAATTTCATGTGAAGGGATACTTTGACCTAGTCATTAAATAGCTCAACGATGACTATATCGTCAAAAAACAAGAGATCATTCTCCTAATAGATTGTACTCTCTATAAAATGGACAATTCCTGTCTTAGAAAAAGGTGAATCATGTTCCTCAATCACAGAATGTCTAATTCAATGCCTTGGAGATCCTAGATACGTCTCTTGTCGAGCCTGTCTAGGATGACTTGGTTATTCTTGTGTACACCAAATGTTCATTACCCCTTCCACTTTAGATGATGGAAAAAAACTGGTATATCTATTTTCTGCCAGTATTCCTATTCCAAGGCCCTAAAATTTACCCTTGGTCTAATGAAATCTTTATTATGTTACTCCCTTTACTAAGTACCTCTGGAACAACATTCTCTCACCACGCCGAGAAGAGCATGAGTACATCCAATGACATGTGGTATAATTCACCCTCCAAAGTGAACCTAACCTTTATCAGACTCTCTATAGGCATGCGTTTTATATAATTATTCTTTATTTCATCCATGTTGAGTAGATACCTTAGGTCATGAAAGAGGTCCATGATGGATCTTGTGGATCTAATCTTGATGGTTTGAAACTCTCCCACCAAATTTGAATATTGGGTTACTTATATCTTGCTATGGTTCTCTACTACACTAAGTTCTCCAAGAGGTGTCAATAATTCTAGATCCACACAAACTTTATGCACCAAATAAAAATTTTAATCCACACCAGTAAGTATTCATGGTCCTTTAATGTTTTGGGACTCAATGTTGTGGGTCCCCACCCACCAGTGATCGCTCGAAAGTGCATATTCATTCTGAATGCAACAAAATTCTTCTCAAAAGGGGTAGAATCGGTTCCCCTAAAATAATTAAAAACCTATTTTGGAATTGAGTTTTTGAACTCCCATATAATTCATTAGTTTAGGGTTCATCACATAATTTTTATGAAAAAAAACACTAACTTATGGGCTTCTGAGCTGATGAAATTGTATGCTAAGTATAATATCTAATCCAATCAAACCTCTCACTATTATGTGCAGGAAAATGGAAAGATTGAGGCATTCAAAAGGTCCCTCTGTAAAATCCTAAAGAATACGGTGGTCCAAAATAAAAAGTTTTGGTATGATAAACTCCCTAATTCCCTAAAACCATATCAGATGATAGCACAAAATTCTACCCAGGTGACCCCATACTCCCTAGTCCTTGGAACAAAGGTAGTCTTAATTATAGAGGTCTATCTACCATCTCCCTGAATGGACATTTTTTACTATAATATTCCAAATAAAATAGAATAAGTCTATCAAGATGATTTTGAAGGCCTTGAAGAAAATAGGATCCATGCACTATATGACTTAGAGAGGCACCAGAATTAGGAAGTGAAGGTATTCAATACGAAGGTTTCACTCTAATCATTCCTTTAAGGTGACATGATACTATCTCTAAAGTAACCAATGATACTGAGAAAGGAACCACCGAAGATAAAACCCAATTGTGAAGGACCTTATGATATCCATAAGGTCTACTATAATGGCACATAATCATTAGTCACTATGAATGTGAAGCGCATCACACCTCCCAACAACATGATGTTTCTCAATATTTTCTTCATAAAAAATACCTTCACTCCAAACTCTATAACCTTAAACTCGGAGTATTGGTCCATGATCAATAACAGAAAACTAGCAGTAGTCATGGTCCATGCTCTATGAAATTAAACTAGTAGTATCCATAGTCTGAGCTGTATGACTTTAAACTACAAAGCCTAGAATCCTCACCACAGGACATTATATTGTAGCCATACCCTATGTGGTGAAAATAGGATGGATCATAATTTTTTTGAGATGACCAAAAAACAATGTGCACAAAACTTGAAGTTAAAGTATATAATTACTCTATGTGGTGAATATATGACACCTCATTTGAAAAATTTGAGATGATAAAAACTAGAAACCAAATTACTTGACATTAAAATGTAGCCTTACCTTATGGGATAATCATAGGATACCTCATTTGATAAGTATGATATGTTTCCATGTTCTCACAAAATAACATAAAACTACATGATACCTTAGTTCCTCACTAGAGAGGATGTAATTATTTCCCCTTGGAAATGGTCTCCTACAATGCTTGTTAAAGAACTACATGTGGCTTGATTCCCAACCCATGGGATACATAGTAATTCCTAAACCTTTTTTCTTTAGGCCCATCCACATGTTCCCTATTTTAGAGTAAGGTAATATTCACTAGAATTAAGCTCACCATAACCTAAGGGATTCCATGATCTGGCTCATCAAGGGTAATCCCCAATCATTTCCTTCAACCCATCATTGGGTCGAGACACCATCATGACCTAACATAAGGAAGAGTGAATAGGCAACTCGGTGCCTAATCCCCACACAGAACATCCTCAATACATTTAATTAAATTGTACCCTTATCCTATGTAATAAACATAAGATACCTCATATAAAAAAATGTGATTTGAAAAAAATTGACATCCTCATCACATGATGTTAAACTGTATCCTTAGACTATTTAATGAACATATGATGCATCATATGTTAAATAATAGATAATTCATCATCCTTTCTAGAGAGGAATCCACTCTTCCAACATTGTTCACCAATAATTCTACATTCCATAACTACATGTGGCTTGATTACAATTCCCATTGGATACATAGTGATGCCTAAATATCATATCCTAGGTCCATCCTTACCACTATCTCATTTTTAGGTCTTCTCTCTCAAGTTCAATCTTGGTCCTTTACTATTGATATTCTCATCTAGAATATTCAAGCATAGGTGGGAGTGGTCCCTTGAGAAATCCTCCCTAGAACATCCTCCACCTACACTCTTTTTGATTCCTTAAATTTGGATCCTCATCACCCCCTGATTCAAATTGACCCTCCAACAACAACAGTTCTTGTATACACCTGCTCAACTACTATCTCGGTCCTATTCCCCAAATAATATTTGATGATATCTTGTGGTCCATATGTTTTGAACATGGTCAAAAGTTGGACATAATTTTCATATCCCAACCTTGATTGGGTGTGGCTATGGAACCTGTGTTTCAAATCTAGTCAATAGTGGTCCCTAACAATCAGTCTCCCCTTTTCTTTGGTCCATAGTTTAGAATTCAAAATTTACCTTCCTTTCCACCATCCTTTACTCTGATAAGAAATACAACACCCTGTGTGTCATTCTCTTGTACACTATTATATGATGAATATGAAAGTTTTAACGGTTGGACTACTGTATTTCAGCTTCTTTTTAACATTATTATTTTCTCCCTTGTGACAATGGGAACTTCATGTCACTTATTTGGTCACACAATCATCATGGATATCATGGGATTAGGATCCAGGAAGAAATTTGCCTAAGCAAGGATGAGATGTGCAAGCTCCACTTAAGTGAAACGCTGCACCCCTTGGTCAATGACACCAACCTTACACTATAGAATCCCTTGGTCAATGGATCAAGAACATAAATTTTGTAAAAGTTTTATTAAAGATGTTTCATATCTAACTAGGCCTCCCTGGATCTCAATTCATGTCGTGTTACTTCTGTTTCATGTCAAAGACACTTATTTGAGACATTCCCCCATGGTCCTAGATCTATGACATAGAATTGGTAGAAATATTGGTCAAATCTAAATGATCTTAAACTAAATAAACCCTTTGTCCAAGAATTATGACCTTAAACTATGTGAAAATTTCCACCTAGGACCCTCAATTAACATCCCGTTTTGCTAACCACTTTTTTTCACATGGAATAATGTCCCCCTCTTTTCCCCTCATACTCACCTGAGAATCATTTCCTACCATGACATTAGTCTCCTACAAGGTCGTGATGTAGAAAAACATGTGGTTTGATTCCAACTTTATTTGTATATAAAGTGATGGAAAGATCTCAATTTCTAGTCCCTACATGACCACCAGATTATTTAGGGGCCTTCCTTTATGGTAACCTAATCAATCCTCTTATGCTGATAAAATCACTCAGTTAACTAGAGCATGTGGAGGGATTTATACAAGATTTCATAACCCACCTATGGGAACCCCAAATTACCATTTGAATAATTTCATGACATATCTAATTTGGATCTGTATCACCTTCCTAGTATGAATATCCCCTATAATGACAATGGTTCCTCTCCATTTTGGATCACCTGTCATCCAAGGTATATGGCTTAAAGGATTCCATGATGACAGATGATGGTTCATGTGTTTCAAACATGTTCAATTGTTTACCCCATTTTTTCTCCGCATCACCAACATTTCTGGTTGTGATGCCTTTGTTTCAAACATATTCAATAGTTTTCCCCACTCACCATCACCTCTTTTTATAATCTAGATCTCAGATGTCCCAATTTGTATTCTTTTCCACCTATTTTTGTTCTAGTGGAGTTTCAACACACTTGATTTTATTCTACATGTGCATTTAATAAAGATTACCAGGAGAGTAAACGTCCATGGGATCCCCCAAGTCAATTTCTTACATTCCTATTATGTACTCCCATGTGATGAAGAATACTACCTACAACTATTTGTTTTCCACACATAACATGAATCATGTGGGTTTAATTTTTTTTGGAAGTATCTCCCCATATATGGTTGAAATGAACTAACCCCATATGGTTTAAACTCTATGTACTTAAAAAGGATTCCATGGTCCAACCTCTATAACCCTAAACTGTGCGATCTTGGTCCAATCATTATGACTATAAACTACGTGAATCTCACCTTAGGGATGTTTCATAAAGGAATGGGCCTCTTTATCCCACTTTTCACATAGGGTTACTCTCCCTTCATTCCAAAAAAACATCCTCAAGGAACACACCCATATTAGACCAAGAATTATGAACTTAATATACTTATGATCCAACCCCTATATCCCCCATATAGATTTGTATTACCTTAACACCTAGGTATTGAAAAAACTAATAGACCCATACCTATCTATTCTAACTGGAATAACCTTAAACTGACCTTGAAAAGGGGCACATATGTCAATTATGTTGAAAACCCAAGGAAAAAATTTGAGAAATAGTTATACTTTCATCCAAAAGGTCTCCCTCATGGACTAGATTAGAAAAATATTGATGGCATAAATGAAAGAGGCTTAGAGCCAGTAAGACTCATAATCAATATTGAAAAGAGTCTATTTATGCCCATTGGACCCACTGATCCAAGAAAAATTTAGGGATAAACCTTAACTCATACCTCTATTTACACTAGCTCACACATCCTAACCATATGACACTAAACTATATGGTACCATGGCTAAATCTATGTAACCCTAAAGTATAGAAATCACATGTCATCACCACATGACATTAAACTATGCATTCGACATCCTTTCCACAAGATAAAAAATTTCATGTCATCTATCCATATTTTATGACATAATACTATGAGGTACCTTGGGACCTTGTATGAGAATAACTTTTCTTTCTTTCTCCCTCAGTGTTGGTAACCTACCACAATTCTTTATACCCTGGACTTTTACTTACAAGCTGTGGTGAAATGATACTTGGAAGGAATGTCTAAATTTTTATTAAACTGATATGCTCACCAAATCTTCTCAGAACCATGGTGGTATAACCTTTTGAGTGTTGGGATCTATCTAAAAATCACATTATTACACGTTTATACATTTTATCTTCCTTTATTTGGATCCCTATCATCCTCTAGGTTCGAATATTCCCCCCATTGGACATGTTTTCTCACCTACCATCACAAGAACATTCCCTAAAGGACTTTTGATGAAAATATGATATATCACGAGTACAGAACATGGTTAGTAGTCTACCCTTATTTTTGTGTCCCCATCCTTGGTGGCATGATAGAGGAATCTGGGTTTCAAATTTGATCATCAATTTTATTCCATTAGCCTATCACCCCCTTTCATGGTCTGAATCTTGGTTGTAATGATTCAAATATTTCCTCTTCCCCCTTGTTCAGGTAGAATTAAGTTCCCTAGCATTATCCTGCTCATGAACTTACACATTTTGGATAAACATGTCGTCTATGTGGATTTCTTCCACCCAACCAGACTTATCAGGTCAATAACCCTGAGTAGAAAATGTATTATTTTAGCCATATCCTACTAAGAACATCCACATAAGTGAATAGTATCGAATTTATATCTTTTTTCTCACACTGAGAACGAATCTTGTGGTAATAGAGATTTATAGTTTATTTCCTAGCTAGTATGATTGAAATGTAGAAAAATAGGGTAAGAAGATATAAGTATTTTAGGAAAATAATCCTAATGTTATTATTGATGGTCATCCATAGGTTGGAGCATATCCATATTTCCAAAAAAAAAATCTCCAAAATGATTAACGTCAACAATCAAGTGACCAAGCTCTACTAGCCTAGATAGGGTAGCATCTAGGGCCTACTGGAATCTATTGAGCTTTACTGCATCCTCCTTGGCACCGGAACAAACCTCATTATCCCAAATCTACAATCTATCCTACTCAACTCGATATTTTTCCACCATAAAGGTGTCCTTAATTTCTTTAGACTCGTGCACCAACAATTTTCCCTATAGTTGGTTGATAATATCCACCTGAGTGTGTACGATAGATTCATGATATCTCTCATACCCCTACAAGAAATAAATTCCTTGTTTAGATTCATGGAGATCCTTGGTGCCTTTCAATTTCTCTTTTCACCAAGAATCATTGAGCACTAGACGATCTATGCACACTCGGTAAATGATATAATCACAAGACAGTACATGTTGGGAATGAGCATCCACCCCTTTGATGCCAAGGTTCACCATCCAATGGTAGATAGATCCCATCCGGATCACAAAGACTACATCTAAGGAATGGGTGATGAAAGTCATAATTCTTCTCCATGCACTGCGCTAGACCACATGGTTCTATTTAGTAACATTAGATCGAAAATATTCTAGATCATCGAGAGGAACAAGATCATACTCATGGAATTCCATGATAACATAGAAAAAAGTCCATCTTCTGGTAGCCTCTTGAATGGGATTATATAAATGTTGAGAGGAGGGTTTCCTTGGTCCGACACTTAAGAAAAGGAAACATCTTCACCATATTTGAGTTCTTCCACCACCCAAATTATATTTGCATCCATAATGGGTTAATCTTTTGGGATCAGTGTCATATGACATTGAATGGATGGCTCTCTAAGGGTTTTCCCAATCACTGGAGTAAGTATGCTAGCTCCTTCACCCATTCCCAATTAATGAGGATGTTCTACATTGAGCACTATTTTAGAAAAGGTAAGGAAATTTAACTCAACCTATAACAACAAGTAAGGTAAACATAACTTATAAAAGATACGAGACTTACATGGGTTGAAGGTCGGAGTGATATCCACCTATAAGGTATCAAATGGAAAATCCACCACTAGAGAACCTTCATCATCAGTTAGAAACTAAATAGCTTCCATAATACCCAAAATCATAGAAAGGATTGTAACGTCCCTGTTTTGGAAGCCACCCAGAGGCGCCCCGTACCCGGTTGGTCACATGTCCTCAAGTGCATTTCCCCAAATGCTAGAGGCTTCCTACTAGCATCAAGGGCCTTGTTGTGATAGTGGGGAAACTATGCCATCATTGGAAGAGTACACGGCGGAAGTAAACAACATACAACAACAAATGTAATAATAATCCATAAGAAATAAATAGTAGATGTCTGAAAGAAGAGAACTAAAGCACACATATACAATATAAGATTCATGATACATATGTCTAGGAAATTAGCCAAAAAAGTCAAAATGTTGAATAAAATACTAAACCAAAGTGTAAAAGAAAATAGGTAAACTCCTCAGCATCGCAAGCCATAGCTTTTTCCCATGCTCTCTAGCTCCACAGCAAGTCATGTACTTGAAGTATAAGGGATCTTGACCTTATCTATACCTATAACAATATAATCTGCTTGGGCCCAAAAGCATGGCCCAAACAGGATGTGAGACAAGGTCCCAATTGGAAACCACCCAAATATCTAAGCCTAACAGTCAGTGAATACATGGCAAGTAAAAGTATAGGAAGTAGTAAACAGGAAAGCACACAGCAACTACAATCCAAAATTTCTATATAGTTTACAAATAAGAAACAACCAATCAAGCAAGAAGAACAAGAAGGTAACCTCTAGGTAGTTCTCACAGCCTAACCCCTACGGTTCAACCTACAAGTACTAGAAACCCTATGAGAGGTACACATAGTCTCACCACTCTGGTTCAGCTACAGTAAAAATAAATAGACTCTATGAGGAATCACTCATCGTCAATTCCCCCTATAGTCTCGTATTGTACTAAAGGCTCTTTGGGGAAGCAGTCAACATCTCATTCCCCCTATGGCCCGTGTCGAGGAACTACAGACTCTCTGAGGAATCACTCAACATCAATTCTCCCTGTGGTCTTTCATCATAAATTAAAGACACTCTGGAGAAGCCCTTACATCCATTATCCCTATGGTCTACTACAATAGGTTCTCACAGCCCTATGTAAAACAACATGCATAGCGCGCGTATCACCCCGAGTAAACCTCAAGAACTACTTGTCTATCATTTTAAGGCATAACACCATAACAATACAATAGTTCCACTATCCTACAACTAGTCATGGAAACTGAAAAAATGCTTAACAGGCATAACATGCATGGAAAAAACATCCAGAGCACAGTAAAGATTACCCTATTCACAAGAATTTACCTCTACTCAAGAAATCAAGCAAAGCAGGAAAACAACATGGGAAAAAATAGGAAACACACAATACCCCGTTCAAGGGAATTGGTTGAATTGCACAAAATATTCAAAGACTTCCTACAGAAAGGCACAAACCAACTACCTCGATGCTAGGAGATCAATATACTTGAACCACAGTGATTTATTCTCCTTATAACGACATAGATTGTTGCGTTTCCAACGCAATCGACGGTGGTCGATTCGGAGAACGGACGGAGGCTCAGGGGCTCGGAGAAGTTCTGCGGCCGTACGGGTTCCCCTGGACGAAGAACCTGAAGAAGAAGCGAGTTCTGTCCATCAAGTGTGGCCCTGGTATTTTTAATGAAAAAAAAAAGAAAATACACATTGTGTACTTCTTGAGTACACAACGTGTTCTTAGCTTTTCCATACTTCGCTTTAAGCTGCCTCCACATCGCCCCTACACACTGTGTTTGTAGCCCAGACACGGCCAGCACACGGCCTGGCGCTGCATCAAAGTACACGGAGTGTACTTAGGAAATTTTTGGATTTTACTCTTTTCTCAAAAACGACCAAAAAAGGAAAAACATACCTGAAATGAAGATCCGGGTTCTTAAAAAATTCCCCCCTTAAAGAAATTTGTCCCCGAATTTCCCTAACAAGGTGTAGGAGAAGAAACCCCCCAGCTCCAGCCACTGTGATCATACATCATCCTCCCTCTCCCAGGTCTCGTCCTGTACTTGCTCATGCTGCCATAGCACCTGTACCAGAGGAACAGAACGACCACGGAGAACCTTCATACTATGATCGACTATCTGGATAGGATGTTCGTCAAACGATGCATCTGATTCAAGCTCAGCCTCCTTGGGTTGAAAGACATGAGAAAGGTCTGAAAAGTAACGTCGGAGCTGAGAGATGTGGAAGACGTCTTGCATAGCCCGATACCTCTGAGGTAACTGCAACCAATAGGAAACCGGTCCAACTCTCTCCAATACCTCAAACGACCCAACATACTGTGGTGAAAGCTTACCCTGTCTCTGAATCCTCTTATGTCCCAACCTTGGTGCGACACGCAGGAAAACCTGATTCCCGACCTCAAACTACAGAGGTCCTCTCCACTGATTAGAATAAGACTTCTGTCGAGACTGCGCTGTATCCATTCTCTTCCAAATCAACTCTATCTACTCTGAAGTCTCCTGAACAAGACGAGGTCCCAATAAAGCTACCTCTCCTGCCTCCATCCAGCACAAAGGTAGTCAGCATGGCCTACCGTACAAAGGCTCGTAAGGTTCCATCTGAATAGTAACATGAAAATTTTTGTTGTAGGCGAACTCCACAAGAGGGATATACTTCTCCCAAGAATCGCCAAAATCTAGAATGCAAGCTCAGAGCATATCCTCAAGCACCTGGATCGTACGCTCGGACTGGCCATCTGTCTGGGGATGGTATGCTGTACTCAAAAGTACCTGTGTACCCAAATCCCTTTGAAGCCCCTACCAAAACCGAGAAGTAAAGCGTGCATCCTTGTCTAAAATAATGGAATGTGGAACTCCATGTAGACGTATGATCTCTCAGATGTATAGTCATCCCAGATCATCAACACTGAATGTATCCTTGATCGGTAAGAAGTGATAAACCTTTGTAAGCCTGTCGAAGACAACCCAAACAACATTTTTCCCTTGTGGAGACCTCAGCAATCCGGTCATGAAGTCCATCGCGGCATTGGTCCACTTCCACTCTAGAATGGGTAATTGCTGAAAAAGGCATGCTGGTCGCTCATGCTCCGCCTTCACCTACTGACAAGTATAAAACCTCTAGACGAAACCGGAAACATCTCTCTTCATACCTGGTCACCAGTACTGGTGATGAAGATCCAGATACATCTTGGTGATGCCAGGATGAACTGACCAAAATGAGGAAGGAAAATCCCGCATCAGCTCCTCGCGTATGTCTGCTGGAACCCATACGCGTCCCTGGAAATGCAAGATCTCATCCTCTCCCACTGTCCATCTAGGAAGAGGGTCCTCTTCTGACACACTCTCCCACAGGACTAACCCTTCTGAGTCTGATAGCTGCCTCATCCATACCAGATCAAGAAGTGTAGAGGTAACATCTACAGAAGATAGGTAAGTATGTCCCTGTCTATCGTGAACCTCCAGATGCATCTTAGAGAATAGAGCCATAAGATGCCACTCACTACTGGCCTCCTGAACTACCTGAATCCAAGTTCGCCTGCTCAATGCATCTTCCACTGTGTTTCCCCTTCCTAGCGTAAAGGAAAGCTCAAAATCAAAGGACTGAAGATACTCAATCCACCTGTGCTATATCAAATTTAGATCACGATGAGTAAAGATATACATGAGACTCATATGGTCGGTGAAAACCACAAAGTTCTCTCCCAGAACGTAATGTATCTAATAGTTCATGGCATGTACTACAGCTGCCAACTCTAGATTATGCGTCAAGTTGTTCCTCTCATGTGGCCTCAACTGCCGAGACCCGTACACAATGACTCCATCTCCCTGCATAAGCACATCACCCAACCCGGTACTTGAAGCATCATAAAAAACAGTATAACTCTTTCCTGGCTCTAGTAAGACTAGTATTGGTGCTGACGTCAACCTTCCATTCATCTTCTGAAAGGCTGACTCACAAGAATATGACCAAAAGAACTTCGCCACTTTCTTGTTCAGACCTTTCAATGGTGCTGCTAGACATGAAAAGTCCTGAATAAAGTGTCTGTAGTATCCAGCCAACCCTAGGAAACTCCGTACCTCAAAAATGTTCTTCGGATTCTCCCAGTAAACTACAACTCTCACTTTCTCAGGGTCCACAGATACTGTTGCCTTTGAGATGATGTGACCCAAGAAGTGAATCTGGTCCATCTAAAAGTGGTACTTAAAGAATTTAGCATAAAGTTTATGCTCCCTCAGTGTAATCAGAATGATCTCAAGATGGGTAGCACGGTTGTTTCGAGTGTGAGAGTACACCAAGATATTGTCCACGAATACCACGACTAAGGAATCCAAGTAAGGATGGAACACTCGATTCATCAGTTCCATGAAAACTGTTGGTGCATTCGTGAGACCGAACGACATTACCATATACTCATAGAGACCATAACTACTCCTAAAAGATGTGAGAGGTATATCCGAAGGTATAATGCACAACTGATGATAACCGGACCTCAAATCGATCTTTGAGAACACCCGAGCTGCTCAAAGCTGATCGAAAATATCATCAATCCTTAGCAAGGGATATCGGTTCTTGGCCGTCAATTGGTTCAACTTCCGATAATCTACACAAAGCCTAAGGGTACCGTCTGCCTTTTTCGAAAACAGGACAGGAGAACCCCATGGAGAAGTATTGGGCTAGATGAAACCCTTTTCCTGCAACACCTCCAAATGCTTTTTAACCTCCTGAAACTCAAGTGTATCCATCCTATAGGGAGGAATGGACACCAGTGCCGCTCCTGACACGAGATCAAGAGAGAAGTCTACCTCACGCTCTGGAGGCAAACATGAAGAATATTTTGGAAAGATATCTCTGAAACGATCCACCACTGCAGGAAAGTCCATGTTTGAAGTCCACTGATCATCCAGATAAATACTGACAATCTGGGCTGTAACTCCTCCTAGCCCATGATGCTATGGTCGACCTCTACCCACCTGGACATCCCATTCACCTCTATGAAGAAAAGATTCACCCTCAGGTGAAATGAAACTCACACTGCGGTGATAACAGTCGACGACTGCCTAGAAGGGATCCAACCAGTCCATCCCGAGAATGACATCATAGCCTGTCATCTCTAGGACATAAAGATCCCATAAGAAACGATACCCTACAACCTCGAGAGGGCACTCTCTTCACTAGAGTACACTAGATTTTCTCATCCCCAAAGGTGTGTCTAGTGTCAACAAGTCAGTAGAAGAAAAGATACAGAGCCCAAGGCTCTCCACGATAGAAACAGAGATAAATCTATGCGTATAACCAGTATCAAAAAGATTTGAAGATAAAACTAAGGCTACTAAGATCATACCTCAAACTAGAGAAGGTTCAGGATCCTTCTCCTGATAGGTCTGATCCACCACAAAAGTCTATCCTCCCCGAGACCCTGTGACCATGGCTGACCACTTTGAGCTGATCCTCCCTACTGATGCTAAAAGACTGGTGACTGTCTGCCATGACCTCGACCTCCACCTCAGCCCGAATGGCCATGAGAACTCTAGTTCCCTGACTGGTGGGAAACTGGTGGTGCTGCTCTTGAACGAGTAGTCAAGGAAGAACCCCTGTCACTAGCTACTGGTGAGAAAACCTAGTAGAAATGATGAAGGTGACCCATCTTTCCACAAGATCGGCACTCCACTGGGTCTCTCTGGCATTGCGGCCTCATGTGCCCTGCCCTTCCACACTGGTAGCATACTACCTGGCTACCTAAAGATGTATCTCGCCTCCTCAGATCACCGCGCGTAGACTCCCTACGATGCTTTCTGCTTTCAACTGGAGGAATACTAGCGCTGGAAGCAGAACCGCGCTGGCTTTCAACTCCAGAGTCTCTCAGATTGCGCTCCGCAATCAGTGCATGGTTGACGATGGAAGTGATGGAAGTCAACTGGAAGATATTCACCTGCGAGTAGATCTCCCGCCTGAGACCATCCTCAAACATCCATGCTAAGAGCATCCCATATCCACCCTAGAGGGGTGTGAAATGTTGTAGTTTGGTGAAACGAGAGGAATACTTCATAACAGAAAGAGTACCCTGCTCTAGACTCATGAACTCTCGGGCTCGATCGGCCCTCAGGGTCTCCGGGTAGAAGTAGTCGTAAAACATGTACTGGAACTCCAACCAAGACATAACCTGCTGATGGCCCGACTGTGAGATCTCGCCCCACCACCTATTGGAGGAGTCTCGTAGCATATAGGTAGAGAGCTTGACCTACCTCTCTGGAGGAATTTTAAGATGATCAAAGATACTCAGCATGGCTTCTAGCCATGACTCTACAGCCTGTGGTCCTCCTTCCCCTGAAAAATTAGAAGGATGATACTGCTGGAAAACCCACGTCATGTCTTCCATATTCGTGGAAGGAGGCGGTGCTCCCTAAAAGTTCTGTATCATCCTCATAAATCCTTCCCTAAATTGCGCATCAATGGATGCAACTGATACGACAACTGATGCCAAGGTTGGCACGACTGGAGGATCGGCAGGAAGTCCCTGATCAGCCATATCTGGCGTCTGATCACTATCCTACAACTAACGTACAACCAGAGGACATCTCAGAGGAATATATATGAAAGATCAAAAGCATACCTTAGATCATGAATATCAACGATAGAGAAAAAAGGAGTATAAAACGTAAACAAGAGAAGGAAACACTCAAGTTTTACGAAACCTGAATACACAGCATGTATAAAATCTACACAGCATGTACTTAACTCTATTCCCCTGACCGAGTCTCCTTACACTTATAACCCACATGGTCTTCTAAAACTGAGACTACATGAAGTGTTCCCAGTGGACACGGCGTGTAGTAGACAAGGTTTCAATGACCCATGTTGTTAGTTACATGGATGGTTACATCGCTGAGACTACACGACGTGTTCCGAACAAACATGGCATGTACTTGATGATTTTTCCCGACCCGTGTTGATGGAGACACATCCAGGTACACGGAGTGTTCCAGACAAACACAGCATGTATAGGTGGAGATAACATCGTCCCATGTTGTTCATGACATGGCCGAGTACCTAGAACAAGGCTACACAACGTGTTCATACAAAACACGACGTGTATTACACGAGCTTCCCTAACCCATGTTGTTAGTGACACGACCGGGTACACGGCTCTCTACTACACGGCGTGTATCTACCATACACGGTGTGTTCCAGGAAATTTTTCACAACCCATGTTTCTGCTCACATAGTCAGTGACACAGTTTAAAAACTACATGGTGTGTATATATAAAGTACACGCCATATATTCTGGTTTTTTCCAGGCAGTAGCTCTGAAACTACACCGAAGCCCAGAAAACACTGAAAAAACAAGCATGAACGTTCCAAATTCTGATCCGTGAGGGCCCATACTTCCTGTGAATAAAATCTTTGAATATCCTACATATCATATATATAAGGGAAAAAAGTCAATGATCCACCAAGTTCCGATTCATGAGGTCCCATAACACCTCTTGAACCAAAATTTGGCATTCATTTAAGAAAGGTATAATACAAACAACCTCTCCATCAAACTACATGGATTCTATCAAGTCATATATCAAAACATCATGCATAATCTACACAACGTCTATCACAATAACATGTAATTGAAAATTCACCCTAGATGGCATGACAAGAATGCATGGAATGTGATATCTAACAAGTGCCTATATGATGCATGAGATGTTATACCCTCATCTCATCGGGTTGCGATAGAAACAGAAC
The DNA here is from genome assembly GCA_963277665.1 of Viscum album. NCBI lineage: Eukaryota > Viridiplantae > Streptophyta > Magnoliopsida > Santalales > Viscaceae > Viscum > Viscum album. Next base: position 1,107,338,180 of record OY728137.1, read on the forward strand.
CAAAATATCAACAACAATTACAACACAAAGCATTTGAATCACTCTAGGTGAAATCAGATCAAATTAAACATAGCAAAAATAGAAAACTATAATAAGAGAGGTAAATTGGCTTTTCCTTGTACATGGGTTAGCTACTTCTGAGCACAACTTAATACCAAGTACCAAATCCATCCTATCCCTGGCTAAAGCTCCAAACAGTAAATCAAGAGAAAAGAAACCCTTTGATACCACGTTGTAATGTCCCGGTTCCGGAATCCACCTAGAGGTGCCCCATACCCAGTTGACCACATGGCCTCAAGAGCATTTCCCCAAACGCCAGAGGCTGCTGACTAGCAGCGAGGGCCTTTAATGTGATAGTGGGGAAACTATGCCCTCATAGGCAGATTATCAAGAGGAAGTAAACAACATACAACAACGGAAGTAATAATAATCCATACAAAAATAAATACCAGAAGACTGAAAAAAGAGAACTGGAGAACACATATATAATATATGATGCATGATACATATGTTTAGGAAAGCATCAAAACAAGTCCCAATGCTGAATAAAATACTAAACCAAAGTGCAAAATAAAACAGGTAAACTCCTCAGCATCACAAGCCATAGCTTGGTCCCATGCTCTCCTCTCCATAGTAAGTCAAGTACATGAAGTAGAAGGGAGCTTTCCCTTATCTATACCAGTAACAATGTAATCTTCTTGGGCACAAAAGCATGGCCCAAACAGGGTGTGAGACAAGGTCCCAGTAGGCATCCTCCCAAAGATCTGTTCCTAATAGTAAGTGAATACAAGGAAAGTAAAAGTACATGAACCAGTAAATAGGAAAGCACATAGCAGCTAAAATCTACAATTTATAGCATATAGTTTACAAACAATAAGTATCCACTCAAGTAAGAAGAACAAGAAGGTAACCTCTGGGTTGTTATCACAGCCTAACCCCTACGGTTTAACCTACAAGTACTAGCAACCCTCTGGGAGGTACACACAATCTCACCCCTCTGGTTCAGCTACAGTAAAACTAAATAGACTCTCTGAGGAAGCACTCACCATCAATTCCCCCTATAGTCTTGTATAGTACTAAAGGCTCTCTGGGGAAGAACTCAAAGTCTCATTCCCCCTGTGGCCCGCATCGAGGAACTTCATACTCTCTGAGGAAGCACTCAATGTCAATTCCCCCTATGGGCTCACATCATAAATTAAATACACTCTGGAGAATCCCTTATGTCCATTCTACATATGGTATAGTACACTACGTTCTCACAACCATGTGTAAAACAACATGCATAGCATGCGTATCGCCCTAATTAAACCTCAAGAACTACTTGGCTATCATTCTAAGGCACAACAGAATAACAGTACCACAGTTCCACTATCCTACAACTAGGCATGGAAACTGGAAAAACTCCTAACAGGAAAAACATGCATGGAAAAACATCCAGATCACAGTAAAGATTACCCAATTCACAAGCATCGACCTCTACTCAAGTAATCAAGCAAAGTAGGGAAACAATAAGGGAAAAAATAGGAAACACACAATACCCCGTTCAAGGGTATTTGTGGAATTGCAAAAAATATTCAAAGACTTCCTACAAAAAGGCACAAACCACCTACCTCGATGCTAGGATATCAATATACTTGAACCACGATGATTGATTCAACTTAGAACGACATAGATCGCTGCGGTTCCAACGTAATAGGCGGCGGTCGATTCAGAGAACGGATGGAGGCCCGGGGGCTCTGAGAAGTTCCATGGTCGTACGTGTTCTCTTGTACGAAGAACCTGAAGAAGAAGCGAGCCTTCAGGTGTGACCCCGGTCCGTTTAATGAAAAAAAGAAAATACACGGTGTGTACTTCTTGAGTACACGGTGTGTGCTCAGCTTTTTCGTAATCCACTTTAAGCGGCCTCCACATCGCCCCTACACACCGTGTGTGTGGCCCAGACACGGCCAGCACATGGCCTGGTGCTACATCAAAGTACACGGCGTGTACTTGTAAAGTACACAACGTGTACTTGTAAAGTACACGACGTGTACTTAGGAAATTTCCAGATTTTCCTCTTTTTCTCAAAAACGACCAGAAAACGAAAAACATACCTACAACGAAGATCCGGGTTCTTATAGGATAAGAGCTATATCAGATAGATAAAAAACTCAATATAGAAGAGTAAAATTTCTTGATAAAATCATGATGAATTGGATTTATAGCCTTAATTTGAGTAGACATTAGGATATTGATGATGAGATACCCTAGAAGGCTTTTCCAATAACCAGTGGGAGCTATCATTGGGATGCCAATGTGAAACCCCCATAAATGGTTAGGAGGGATGAAGACTCAGGAAATACCCCTTCAACCTATTTTATAAATTCCTCTGCCATTTAGGACTCAAAAATAGATTCTATGTTGGACTCCCCAGTAATTGTAGAGATGTTTTCTTCGTCCACAATAGTGTCATCCTGCCCCTCCTCGATTATTCATTACAGTATTCAAAATCATGGGTTAGTGGTTCTCTTTAAAAAATAAGTAAAATTAAATTTATGAGTTATGTGGTTAAAGATTACCTTTTTTTTAAGTAGTCCATCCTTTCCTAGAATCTCACTCGGGTCATAATTCTTGTTAGCCTGACATCTAAAAGATCAATTCCCTATTGAAAATTCTTCTACCACATCTACTCCACCATCTTATATAGACATATTTACTCCTAATAATTCCAATTATTGAATAAATTAGAATCATATTCTAGTTGCACCATATAGAATAACTACTTCCCTAAGACCCCCCTTGGATATGATTACCCCATCACATGAGTTATCTGATTCATCCTGTGCCTGTTTCAATGGGAGACCCACCCCTCCAGAGGATGAAGGAATGAACGGCCCCTAAACACCCAACATTTGTTTCACCATTATCCCTTGATAAGATCCATGTTCTTTGAAGTGCAGCCTACCTACCACCCTACTTGTTTAGTGGCTCATCCAACTGCACCATCTTTCTTACATGATGGTGAAAAATTGTCTTAGGTTATGCTACTACCGAATTACTTGTATAGGTATGGGTGACGTCAATGTTGAGAGTGACTGGAGAAAATATGATGATTTTCTAGCTACATTAAACCAAAAACATCCACTAGAGTTGAAAAAGGATATGAGTATGCCTCTCATCATGAACCTCTTTGTATAATTGCTTCATCAGTTGTTGGATGCATCTGAATTGATGAGTGAGCTATGATGGAGTGTATAACTCACAATATATATATCTACCAATCCTTGTGTCCAATTATCCACCATGGAAGTCTTGAAGGTACCCCCTCTACTCCATTTTCCCCTCTGAGTTATCAACCTTCTCACCTGCTGGGGTTGGGAAAGCCCTAGGATTAAAGTTCATAGAATTATTTATCCTCACTATTACTCCAACCTCATTGTGTGTCACAAGTTTGAATCCATCTATATTGAGAAGATAAGGGCACAAGGTAGCGTTATGGGGGGTGGGAGGGAATCATATTTAGAAATTCATTCCCCCTGAAGTGAGATGTGACACATCCATGTAGAAATTGGAATGGATAACAGATGTGCTTGGGCATGTATCCCCTAGTAATGTGTCCTAGTTGGTGGTATATTCTGGACTGTATCGGGACACCCAAGTTGACGTGATTACCTTATTCTAGGATTTACAGTATCACCAATGATCCTGGTCATAAACCCATATGTGGGTCCCTAACTAGTATCAACCAACCACTAAGAAAAGTGGCCATGAACTCCATATACCAATCTTCTGGGAGATATCTCTTCACACTATTCCCCCACTCCTAGTTTCTACCTTTCTCTGATATCTGCTGGTAAGATCTCAACCTCCTCCTTTTACTTTCATCCAAAACCACATTTTATCCCTTATAATTATCTCTACTGTAGTGTTTATGAACATGGCCAACAATATATTTAATCTTATGTCTTTTTGAAACATGTGTAGATGTGCCAATATTTCTTCCAACCAATCTAGAAGGGTCACCTATGTGATTAGAATCTACTCTATTTCATCCCATGCATTGGATGATGGGATAAATTCATCTTACTGGAAACCAAACAAAGGAATTACACCAATGTATTTAAAATACCATAAGTTGATCCCTACCTCTCCATCATGGACGTGGAAGGTGTTTATATATGGGGAACACCAACTAAGAAGTTCTGAAAACACTCTGGTTGAATAAATATGTAGAATTGGGACTTCCATACAACATCATACATCCCAATATGGAATAATTCGTACACATACTCTTCCCATGTTAAGAGTACCCTATACACCCATTCCCACTCATTAGTGAAGTTACCCCAACTCACAAATCATAGTCTTCATCCCAACCCAGTCAGTTATTCCAGATGATGGCATGAATGATTTTTGAATAATGGGTTGGGAATTCTTCATTTTGAGGATAATACCTAGTCACCATTATCATCCCCTCACTCATGTTTTAGAAAGATACAACATCATGTTTTCTTATTGGGTGGAAAATATTTGTAATATTCTAAAGGGTTAGCTCATTATGATGGGAAAAATGAAATAATGGTATGTTCAACTTCATGGTTAGAATGGCCACATCATCCATCAATCCGAATATATAGAGTGGTAGTCTTTAACATAGAATATATCCTCTTTGGTACTACATTAACACCCCCAATAATTCTTCATTTTCATTAATAATCCTCCTGGCCTAGGAAAATTAAGGATTTTCAATCATCTATGCTCTCTGTGCATGCAATGAGTTTTTCAGCTTGATTTCCCATCAACAAGAAACTCTAATAATTCACTAAGGATGGATCACAAAACTCTGTACTTTCAAAAAAATAGTGCAGTTTCAAGAAAATTGACCTCTTCTCATGCAAATGGATAGCCTATGCAAATAATTTTCTATCACATTAAAGTGACTTTCACAAACATTGTGGTTAATGAACGTGAGAGTTTACACAAAGGGTTGGAGTTTTGTGCATGAGAGACAACCTATTGAGAAAGAAAGTATAATGATGGTACAAGGTCCCTCTCACCCAATATATAGATATGGGACCCCCTAGTTTTTCTCTCCACAACCAATTTGAACAAAAAAATCAAAAGTTTCACAATTGATCAGAAACACACCATAGACTCCATTTTTCCCTAGAAATCAACCTTTTAGTTCTTTATCATCTCTAATTCTGTGGGGGGGGGGGATTTTTAGATTCTAATTTTCTTCCATCATATAATTTTTTTCTTAATCCGAAGACATCACCTACCTTAAAGAACCATTTTGAATCATCCAAGGGAACCAAACACAACTTTAGGTTTTTGTACGCAAAAACTCTATTTGGTGTACAACCAACTTTAGTGAAAAAGGTGCTACTAAAGGTAAAAATTTCTGCAGGTTCTCTAAAGGGCCTAAGATTCTAAAAAGGGTGTTTCAAACAATAGTTTACCATTATGTGCGTCCCTAATAGTAGTGAAATCAATTTTCATGATTTTTTTGATGAATCAAAGCCAACCATTACACTCTCATGATGGAAAAGGCATGAACATGATGAAAAAAAGATTGCATAAAAAATAGGTATTTTTACAACCTAATATTCTTATTTCAGTTGTAAATATAGCACCATGCATTTGATGGAACTCTATGAAATTTGAAGCTTCAGATATTGCTCATGCAAAACAAACATCTTCTAAGATCACACAACTCCAAACATCATGGAACCCTGCAGGTATATAACTACACGAATGACATCACATGGGACCCAAATTTTCTTGGATCATGTTTGGGATGTCCTTACACAACTTCCCATAAATTCTAAATGGGTGCACACAAGGTGACTTACCTTTGCACAACCCCATAATTCACATGACTCTAATAGTTGTACAAACCTATACCCCCTATATCCATGGAATGTACATATTCTTGAACATATAATTTTTAAGACCCTACTTACAAGAACAACTATAGAGTTTCATGAAACAATCTTGTGGTCCATGACCCAATGCCTCCTTCCACCAAAATTTTTTATGCTAGTTGAGCGCTCATTTTCCTTATACTTACTCCAATCAGGTAAATCGGTGCCTCGATCTCCCGCACTATCGCTATCATCAAAATTCATGTTTGGTCTCTTTGTATGGTAGAGATGGTTGTATCAAAATTTTCTCATAAGAATAGAAACCCTAATGTCTATTTCTCCTTATCATAGTCACCATAACATTGAAACCTCTGATTCCTAATCCCCCATGAAAGTGTTTCTTCCATGCCCCACTAAGAGGTGTATGAGTTTTAGAAGTCTAATCTCCAAGGGTGCAGTCGTCAAGGGAAACTGACCACATTTCCTTGAAGGGAATTATTATGTTAGATATTTCTCTCCTACCTAGAAGTGGTCTCCCTGAGTATTTGTGCATACCATATCTGAGATTCTTGATGTAAAACTAGATAAACCAATGTCATAGTCATATGATGTTAAAATGCATGACAAAATCCTCATCACATGAAATTAAATGACAGTTTTACCATATGTGATGAATTTAGTATTCATAATGTATGAATGGCGTGGGATGACCCCTCACCTCCTACCCCATGTGATAAACACATGATACCCCATGTATGATCATCATTGGATGATAACATTCTCCCCACTATGGTGTGATCATCCCACTTTATGAAGACTCTATGTGTAAGCCTCACACCATCCCTTGTTGAGGCAACTTCTATGGAATGAGAATACTCACCGGATGATGTTAAAAGAGATGGACCAGCCGCATCACATGATATTAAAAATTTGGAATTAAACTATGTGGGTTTGATCCATATATATTAATAGGATAATTAGGACACCTCCAAGAGGTTCAATCCCAACATCGTCCCCTTGAAATATGGAAGCTACAATGTGTGACCATCTTCCCCATGGGAACATATTTAAATACACTTACCTATCCCCACAATATGTTTAACCTATGACCAATATGTACTCACAATATGTTAAACCTATGACCTACATGCCCCCACAAGATGTTAAACCTATGACTAACCCATCCCCAAAATATATTAAACCTATGACACACCTACATCCATAAGAAATTAAAACCTTTTACATTATCTATAATATCCACCCCATACAATTTACATGGGATACCTGAGGTAAAACGTCTCTGATGCCTTACTCCCCTAGAGTTAACAACCCTATGGTTGGCACTTGATGAATTGGGTTCTTTGACTAATATGCCTCACACATGATATTCATTCTAAATAGGAATATTTTATAGTTTCCCCACATACCCAGCATCAAAAAAATGCTCATATATGCCCAATGTTACCATTATCTATGACCTTACATTTCTACCAGTAGAGACATAAAAAATAAAATTAATCAGTGTCCATATAAAGATGAAAATGGGAATGGGTTTCACAAATATGACTCAAATATTTTAGGGATACCTATACTAGGCATGGATCTCAAGGAGGAATCCATGGAAGGAGTAACTGATATCCCATCATCCAATTTTTATTATGGATCCAACATCACCAACCATGGTGGTGTAGGCTAACCCCTTTAGAAATTGTAGATGTGGAAAAAATGTGTGATGATAATACCCAATAGAAATAATTGGAAATTTTATATAATGAAGTTAATTTTTTCAAATTTATGTGTATGGTGTTGTGAGGAATTTTTTAAGGAAACTTCTAGAAACAAACTGGAACCCCAGGGCTTTAAGTGTATATTTAGATGTTATCCTAAGGAAATGAAAGGTTATTACCTATATAAACGCTAAAAAAGGTTTTAATTTTTTAAAAGGACATATTCCGTAAGATGTAGGATAAAAATAAGAATGATAGTACGATCCATATTGACTTAAATGAATTTAATTCTCACGATACAGAGGAGTTGGAATAAGAAAAACTTCCAACAATCCCAATGGAAGAAGTTGTTCTTGTGGAAAAAGAACCATGTAGGAGCACCCAAGAGGTTATAAAAATCGTATGCTGTGATTTTATATTCATTGAGTATATATAATAATTATTCTTTGAAAAGTATGATCATATTTCCTATAATAAGAATGTAGTTATGTCAAAAATCTACAATATGGAAAGAATCTTTGAGTTTTAAGATAGACTCCATGTATCAGAAACAAGTGTGGATTTTGGTTGATCCTCCACTTGATATAAATCCATTTGGGTGAAAATGGTTATTCAAGAGAAAATTAGACATGAATGGTATAGTGAGTACCAATATATATAGGATAAAGGCTAAAGGGTTTTGGCAGCTTCAATACATTGAAAATGGTGAGTCATTTCCCCTAGTTTTCATGTTTAAATACATCAAAATTGTAATAGATATAGAATAATTCAATGACTATGTTATTTGGAAGTTTAACATAAAAAAATATTCATTAATGGGAACCTTACAAGATGATGTATATATGGAACAAATATATGGGGTTCTGATTCTATGTAATTTTAAAAAAGAATGAATTATTTAGACATTGATTTATAGCTTAGAATAATCATATAGGTCATGGAATATTAATTTTTTTGAAACCATATACGAGTTTGGTTTCTTAAATAATGAATATTATTAATGTTTCCATTGAATGTTTACTGGGAGTGAGGTTTTATTCCAAGTATTTTATTTTAATGAAATATTACTATTTAGGATTTGAGGTACTTTAATTATAATCAGTTAAGAACTATTTGAAAAAGTGTTCCTCCTTGAAGGACTTTAGTGAATCATCACACATCCCTAAGAACATGATTATTTAAAATAGATTCAAGAGGATGTTTGCACTAATCCAGAGTATATATATTGACCAGATACTGAATAAATTCGTTATGGAACAATCCAAGAGGGAATTGGTTCCAGTGTCACATGGTATTTATCTCTCTGAGCAAATGTGTCCTCATACAAAACATGTGAAACACAAGATGAGTGAGATTCCTTAGGCATATGTGATAGGATCAATTAAGTATTCCATGTTATATACGAGGCTTGATGTTTTTTATACTCTCATCTTGAGAATAACATATCAAGTAGATCTAGAATAATATAATTGGACCACTATCATGTCTACACCTAAGTATTTAATGCATACTAAGGATATGTTCGTGGTACATATAGGATATGAAGAACTAGTAATCTGGGGATACCAATATGATAGTTTCTAGACTGATCAATGTCTTGATATTGAAATAAAGATATTTATTTACACTCAAAGGAGGATTTATGAGTTGGAATAGATCAAAGAATATATTTATGGATAATTCTATTATAGATTATGAGTATATTTTATCTTTTGATGCAACTATATAAGAAGTTTGGATTCAAAACTTTTCATGGCAGTCTTATTTAGTTCCAAGTAATACAGACCCTATCACTGAGTATTTTGACAATACTATAGTGGTGAATCTAACAAATGATCCATGGTCATATCAAATGATTAAGCACATAATCTAAAAGTTTTATATATTGAGGGATTTTTATCAAGGAGGTGAAGTCATAGTGAGTATAATATCCACACAAAAGAATATTATAGAACCCTTTACTAGTTACTTTTCTTATATAAACAATGAATATCAAGACAAATCTACTAGTCTTAAAATTTTTAGTAGTTGTCTTTAGTGTAAGTGGGAGTTTGTTGGAGTTGGTTGTGGCTTAAAATCAACTACCATTTTACTTTCAATTACATTATATATTAATTATGTTTGAATATAATATAATTTCATATCACTTCATAATTGTTCTTATGCAAGATAGTGTATCTGATAATATCTTAAGGTTATTGTACATGCCGAAATTATATAGTAGTTCTCTGAATTGATGAAATAATTAAAATTATATGATATAATTCCTTAAACCAATGTTCTATGGCTTAAATATATTGTCTAATGAGACAAAGATAATACAGGTTATCAGGGGTAGGAGTATCATAAGACATTGAGACACATTTATATGGTGTTTCTCTAGGTAATCTATATGAATGAATTTTATAAGAATAGAACATCCAAAAGGATTTCCACATGTTTTATTTATCATTATATATTCCTATATTTAGACCTTTATAATGATACATTGAATATAAGATTTTTATTAATGTGTGTCATTAATTATATTATTAGTTTTATTTTATAAACCATTATGATAATTGTTCATGGTGAGGTTGGATACACTAGGTGATTTGGGATTGTCTTTACATTAGTGAATAATGTGACAAAGGATTTTTACCTTCTATTATAAGTGAATATCTCTATCCCTTTGATGGAATAGAAAAACCAGGTTAAGTCCATGGAAATGGTGGTTTATTGGTGTGCTCAGTTATGAAAAGTCAAAGTAATAGAGTCAAACATATATGTTGATGACACATGCTATGCATCCTGCTTGATGAGAGATATTTTGAAAAATGGATTATATTATATGGTTCAGAGTCATAAGAGGTTGAATGTTATTGTGACATTTAATTTTATTTCTATTGATGCCCTGACTTGTTTCTAGATTCTAACCTCGTACTTTAGGCGATTTAGCTTAATTTCACTAAGAAAATGGCCTGGAGGACCACACACTAAGTGTATCCAGAAGCCTTAGTTAGATTCCCATTGATTTTGAAAATTAGATTAGAATATTATTCTATAACATGAAAATAATATTTAATCAGTTTTATTGGTTGATAAAAAGAATTTATTTAACAGTTTATAAAATAGTTATATTTATTTTATTAAATAAATAGCCATTATACATGGTCTGGTAAATAATGAGGATGACAAGTGGACCAAGTAATGGTCATGTGAGAGTAGAATATTATTTGAATAAATGTTAATTCATTTATTCAGGATAAATAATACTTAATGAGTTTATAGGTTTTGTGAATTTCTGGTAAATAATAATAATATTATTATTATTTAGACATTGGGTTTGCTAAGGGTTAATAGAACATTAAAGGATCTATATTTGAAATTAATATTATAACCCCAGATCTATAAAAACACCATTATATAATTCTTACACAATGGTGTTTTTTTCCTTTCTATTACTATAAACAACATTTATATCTCTATATAATTTTCTGAGAGTAGATATATTCTTAAGAAGACTTCATGTTCCATGAGATTTAGTGATCCTCCTACTCCCACTCTATCTTTGAGAGAACTTAGAGAATCCAATATTCCTTATTTAGATTATAAGGCATGATCAATAATGAATAACCCATGGCATTGGGACATCTAACGTAACAACTGAATAATCCTACTATAACATTCATAGATTCTTGGTGCATATGTAGATCACTATTGTGGGTATCTATCCTTGATTCATACTTTGCAATGACTTTGTTAAAAGAGGTTAAACCACATTATAAAATGAAGAAATAATTATAATAAAAATAAATTCTTGATCTATATAAATTAATTATAAATTGAATTTAAGATCCCATCTTCATGGATTTCAAGAACATAATTCTATATTGTTTTAAGGAGAAATCCTAATATGTTGATGAAATTTTTTTGTTGGGCACGAGATCATCCTCTTCCTCAGTAACCCAAAACCTTCACAAATATACCTTCATCATTTATGTCTCACCTTGACATTGATACTTATATTCTATGATATTTCCTTATGTACTCAATAGATATACTGGTGGATGACTCATTTTATGTTTTTATTAAATTAGTTTGAACAACTATTGGGGATCCTACCTAGAACCAATTCATGATGACATATTGCCCTACTAATTTTACCTGATAGAAATACATGAAGCAATATGAGGATCCACCATCATCAAAAATAGATGCAACACCAATAATGATGAAACCAATGCATGAATAAAAACCACCCAATCTAGCTATTATTTCACTACACTATAGACGGGAGAGTAGATATGGTTGTGACATATGTACACATTGATGTGGAAAAAATCATCATCATAGATAACAATGATATAATTTATTCTATTACTATTTAATTTTATGGATATTTCAGTTATATAGAAATTTAAAACTTTAACTATTTTATATTTTATTTTCCTCTCAATAAATTTAAAAAACATAAATCATTAAAATACTTTTTCAAATTAAATAGTGAAAAATGAAATTCTCCAAACCCTTTCATTTTCAACATTACTCGACCTTTTTTCTTCCCAGATAAATAATTTTCAAATTAAAAATTTAATTCATTATTTTCAACCAACATAAGTAAAATTTTTAAGAAGATTCGACTTATAATTATTTTGGAACTAAAATGATGAAAAAAATTAAGTTTGTTACATAATTATATTGTTAGAGAAGTATCATTTTTATTTTTAATATCCCATTTCAATTTTAATATATATATATATTCTCTTAATCTTTCGAAAAATCAACATTTTGAAAAGATTTCAAAGAAAAAAATTAGTGTAAATCATGAAAGCGATGAAAAATGTTACCTAAATTTCATTTTATTACTATAAATAGTCTTATATAATTATCTTTAACATGTAATTTTATATTACATAGATATATATTTATTTTCAAAATTTATAAATGTTTTATTGATAATTCTATGATTTTTTAAAATTTTAATTGATAATATTTTTAAAAAATTTATCTTGTGTAAGTAAATAATTATTTATAATTTTTTATTTCATAGGAAAAGCATGAAACTATATCATGTTTTTATTTTAAATAATTAATAGTGGGAAATATTTTTAATATTTTATCCTACCTTTAGTGTGGCTAAAAGAGTGAAACCATTTTTCATTTTCTAAAACTAATTCAGTAATTACTTTAACCCTAAAAAAATCCATTTATATTTTTTGGTCAAATTTCATATTCTATAGTACATCCCTTAAAAATTAAAATTATTTTATGTATGATAGAAGATTAATTTGTTTTATAATAATACATATTTTAGAAAAATAAAACAAACCTTTTGTATAAAATGAGATAAAATTCATGTATGATGATATATATTTTAAAAATGACAATTTTCTCACGCTTTATTAAATTTTTTTTATTATATGGTGATGTAAATAGTATAGTGTTTTTAAATGTCACATAAAATCAATTTATATTTTTAAATATTGAATTATATATTATGGTTTATATATTTTATTTTCATATATTGTTGTTCATGTTTATAAAAGTTATTTATGATGGTTAATTTTAAATAGAATCATATGTTGAATTATTTTATATGATTAATTTTTCAACTACAGTTATATATGATAGTTTATTTAATTTTGATGTATATTTTTTTAATATAATATATAATGATTAAGAAAACATTGTATACACCTGAAAAAAATAATAAGTCGGGACTACTTCTTTCAATCACGTCACTACCGACTTTTACAAAACTAAGGCAACTCATTGATCTCTAGTTAACCTATATAGGAATGAAAAATATCAAAAGATAGTTTCAAATATGTTATAAACTATAAAATATATTATTGTGTGGGTTGAAACTGGTTATCTTATTCATTGACATTATTTTGGATTCTTTAGAAGTTTTATTTAACATGCATTATTTTTATTAGAGATTTTTTGAAGTGCAATAATTTAATTGGTTGATAATTAAACTAGATTATTAAATATGTAAATAAATTTAAATCTTAATGAGAATCCCATGGTTGTGTGATAGGAATAGTTTTTACCCTGAAATGAACATAACATATTAGTATACTATAAATAATATATTAATATAAAACATAATGTGTGTGTTTGTGAAGTCCTAACCATGATCACTCAATAAGAGTAGCCAAATGATGGGTCACATAACCTAAAGAACACCTTCACATAAATCTGAGCCACCTATGAAGTAGAAAGGGTGTGTAATAATATAGTGGGTAGACTATACCGTTATGAAAAGAGTGGGTCAAATCAAAATCATAGAAAAAAAGAACAAAAACATAGTAAATTACTAGAAATTGAATAGTAAATTTCCCAGATATTATAAATTAACTCAAAGAAAACATATCCAATATCATATACAAAATGATGATAATTTCATGATATAAAAAAATGAACAAATTATCAAAATAGATCTCTAATATCATCATGAGAATAATCTTTGTCTTCTACTCCCATACTCTATCCTAGTATAATGAAATCAAGTATCCATATCAAGCCTCTTCCCATTCTCCCTACCTGCATCAGTGAAGTCTATTTGGGTACCCTTCGATAGTCTAAACATAGTGTAATATATAATCAATTGGAAATTACAAATGGTGTCTAATCCTATCCATTCCATGAGTATATACTAAAGCAGTGTGAAGGTAATAATGAAAGTTGTAAATGAAATATGTAATACCATTGTCGGTTCGACTTCCCAAAGGGACCATCAACCATTACTACTAGATTCATCCTATGATGAAATTTATCTAATCATTTTTCAATTATGTTTTAATTTGTAAAAGAGTCTAGAGACATGATTCATTTCCAAGGCATCCATCATGGATCATATTAGAATAATGGATGAACATGTCCCTTGTCATTACACTTGATAAAGAAAATATAAAAAGTCTTTCATGTATATGATATATTGGGAAAATCAAATTATATTATTTAACTTGGAATACAAATCATTTAGATTAATTTATCAATTGATTTCTTGGAAACCCGATCACGTCCAAGGCATTTTTTTTGAGGAAATAGGTATTGTTGTAGGTGTACTACAAACCCATCACCCTATAATCTTGTCGATAAAATTACCCATAAAAACCTAGGTAAATCTATAGGCATGGTATAAATACCTCACCCTTTGAGTCCATCCTTGGATCTCTATGTATGAAACCCTAGTGCCACTCATGGCATGATATAACATACTACTCTCTGAGCCCATCCATGGTATTCCCTGAAAGGAACCCATGTATAAGTCTTGAAAAAAGGTAATCCATCTTCCAAAGTGTGTGCATCTTGGTATTCATATGAGAACCAATGTATCACCCAAAAAATGATGTAAACCCATTTAATAATTCATTTTAATTCAATAATTTCAATGATTCCTTCAATGAAATTAAAATTTAAAACCCATGTATCACCCTCATAATGGCATGATGAATGGTCATGGGATCCCAGTATAACCATACAATTTTACATTAACTTTAATCTAATTAATCCATTTCATTTCTAAAGGATATTTTTAACTTACTTTATAAGGTAGTTTAATTAAACTTCCTAGCTATATAAGGCATATTGTGGCATAAATCGTTCCATTTAATTAATTAATCACCTAATTACATAATTAATTATAACTTCCATATTACAATGGGTAAAGAACCCACCATAGAAGGTGAATAAAATTCATAATCCACTAATGATTGTTTTTTCAAGTTTATAAATACAAAAATGTGGTTGTTCTCTTTTTTTCACTCAACCCTCATCAGTGATTATGGGTCACATGGGTTATATAAACTTAAGACTATACATTTAATTTAATAAAAAACCTTATTTAATAGGCGAAACTCGGAATATATGGAGCATAGAATAATAGAAAAGCATATAAACAACTAGAATTCAAGGTAAAATATTGTGACCACATACCTTAGACTTGTAGTAGATTCCTTGTATTTTATTGGCCTCTAAGCCAAGATAGAATTAGAGAAATATAAGAAATAGACAAATTCTATAAAAATAGGGCATAATATCTCACATGTATTTAACATTCAATGTCAAGAGATAAACATATAAAAGATTCATGTGGATTTAAGTTCTTGCCATTGGATATCTAACACAAATGATAGTGAGTGATTCTGAAGGAGAAGCTTGCTCAAACCTATCTTTGATCACCATGAAGCACTCCAGGATTGTGGTACACTATGAAAAAGAGAAGAGTCAAATAGGTTTCAGTTTAAGAGGAGGTAGAAGAAAAATGACATTTCAACCATCATTTAAAGGGGTACACATTTTGGCTCAACCGTGCACTAACCGTGGAGACCCACTACCTAAGTGGCACTAAGTGTTCGGACTAGGAACATGGTTTGAAAAAACTATGTGTATCCCATGTTCCCCGCTCCCAACCCTCTACAACACCCCATAAAATTTATCATAACCATGTAAACTCATGATAATTATTTAAACAAACCATGTGAACTTCCTATTTTCTTTAAAATTCAAGGATCCAGTCTTTGAAAAAGACCCAAACATTCTTGAAACTCTTCTCATTCTCTAAGTCACTTTCACATAGATTGAACAAAAGATTAAAACCAGAATTTAAAGGATCCTTAACTCATACAAAAATCAAGGATCTTACAATCTCCCCTACTTAAATAAACTCATCCCCAAGTTTTCATTCTTTGGGTGATAAAGAATCATCTAATAATAACTTCCAGCATTGAGAAATTATATCTGCCTCTCACTCCCAATTCTCATCTTGTACATGGTATTGCTTCCATATCACCCGAACATGAGGAAATGACCTATATCTAAAATCCTTCATTCTCCAATCAATGACATGTATAGGATAATCCTCAAATGATGCATCTACATCTAACTCAATATCACTTAGATTAAGAATACGAGACACATAGGAATAATAATAGTGAAGCTAGGATTTATGTAAGACATCATGCATGGAATGATACCTATAAAGAAAATGAAACTGGTAGGCTTCCAAACCAAATCTCTCCAAAATATCTAGGTTCCAAACATAAGAAGGTGAAATATTACCTTATATTTGAATCCTTATATTCCCAAGTCGTATTGAAATTCATAGAAAACCTGATCCCCCAAATCGAAAAAAGTGGATGGAGACAATGATAATCATATGAATTCAGACTTGACTAAGATATAACCATACAATTCCTAATAGGTTTTACTTACTTCGAAGTCTCTTGACTAATATGGGGTCCCGGTATCTCTAACTCTAATAACTCTAACTAGAATAGGGATGAACCAAAAAAACCTACTGTATAAGGACTCATCGTGATACATCATTATATTTACCTAAAAGTTGTTACTATATGTGAATTCAGTATGTGATGGGTGTTTCAACCAAGAACCCCCAAAATAGATGACACATGCCTGGAGAATGTCCTCCAACACCTTTATCATGCACTCAGATTGACTGTCAGTTTGTGGGTGATCGGTTGAACTCAATAATATAAGTGAACCTAGTTCCCTTTTCATCCCCTGCAAGAACCATGATCTAAAATAATCATTTGTGTCTAATATGACAGTACTTTTAACTTTATGAATGTGTATGATCTCTTTAGTATATAGATTTCACATAACATCCAATGAAAAGGTCTCTCTAATATGAAAAAAGTGAGTGACCTTTTTCAATATATTTTAGATCATCCATACCGTGTTGCAGCCTTGAGGAGACCTTGGTAATCCCATCACAAAATACATAGTGATGTTTTCCCATTTCTACTCAAGAATGATCAATGAATTTAAAAGTCATATTGGTTGATGGTGTTCCTCCTTCACTTTCTAATAGGTGTCATACTGAGTAAAAAAACTAACTATTTCACTTTTCATATCAGGACACCAATACTGGTGTCTCAAATCACAATACATTTCTATAAGTTTAGGATTTACCACCCAATAAGATGCATGAGACTCTCATGAAAACTTATATAGAATGTCTGTAGGAACCCATACACATCCATTAATGCGCAAAACCTCACCCTCATCAATGATCTAACCAAGAGGTGGATCCTCACAAGAAATTATATCTCATAGGACCAAATTCTTATGATCCAAAAGATTACACATATTTACTCTATCGATAAATGTTGAGGTCCATGAGAATGATGTAATTAATTACTATCAATGATGGTACTGAACCTAAAAAATTGTACAAAAAAGAGGGTCATCAACTGCTACTCTCTACTAGCCTCTTGAACTGAATGTATTAGAGTCTTATGGATTTGATAATCATGAACACAATTTTATCTACTTGGCATATAATAAATGTCAAAGTAAAATGATTGTAGTTATTTAATCCATATTTACTGACTGAGGTTCAGGTAACATTGTGTGAATATATATTTGATGCAATTGTGGAATGTGTACTACACCAAATTCTCTCCTAGTAAGTAATTAATCTAATAATGTAGGGAATGAACCACATATGCTATCTTGAGATCATGCATAGGCTAATTAAAATAATGAGGCCTCAATTGTTGAGACCAATATGCCACAACTTGATCCCTCTATATCATAGTGAATCTGAGATTGATGCTTGATGAATCACAATAAAACACATAACACCTTCCTGTATTTTGTAAAATGATGATTGATGATGAAGTCAATCTCCATTTTAACTCCTGAAATATTTTATATCTAGGTTTAGAGAATATAATTTTGACACATTTCTTGGTCAATCTTGTGATTGGTTATTCAAGAAATGAGAAATCCTGCATAAAGTTCCTATAATATCCAGTAATCCCTAATAAACTCTATATATCAAAGATTTTATTTGGATTATCTTATAAAAATATGGCTAATACCTTCTCCAGGTCAAGTTATAATCTTTTTTATGAGATAATGTGACCCAGGAAGTGAACCTTATTGATCTAAATGTGGCATTTAGTGAGATTATAATATAGATGATGCTCACCCAGTGTCATAAAAATTATATCAATATGTTGGGAAAGTTAATGTTGAGTATGTGAGTACAACAAGATTCCATCCATGAAGAATACAACAAATGAATCCAGATATGGGTGGAAAACCAAATTCATGAAAGATATGAAAACTACTAAATACTTCATAAAGCTGAATGACATAACCAAGTACTAATACAAGCCATATCTACTATGAAATTCTATATGTGGTATATCTGATGGTCTAACGCATACTTGATGGTGGCCTAACTATAAATTAATCTTATATAAAACCATTTCTCCTCGGATCTAGACAAATATTTCATCTATATGAGGTAGTAGAGACTGGTTATAAACCATAATTTTTTTTTCAACAGATGGTAATCCCTATAAATCCTATGGGTACCATATTCCTTCTTGTTGAAAAGGAAAAGTGAACCCTAAGGAGAAGTACTAGTCCATATAAAATTCTTAGCTTCAATATCCTCCAGCTTCCTCTTGATCCCTTTTAACTAAGTAGCATCCATCCTATAAAGAGGAAGGGATATCAGTTTTAAGACTAACACAATCTCAATAGTAAACTATATATCTTTCTTAAGAGGTATCCTAGAATTTTTTGAGTGAATAAATCCTTGAAATGATTTAATATAGGAGGAAAATTAGCATGGTACATTCCCTGATCATCCACATAAAGTCTAAAAGTATGGGTTATCCTTATACCCATATAATGATGCTCAGTTCTAGCTTGAATTTCCTGGATATACTATTCAATCTTGTGAACATAACTATCACACTTTAGTGGTGTGAAGGATAAAATTCATTGATAGAAAAAAAATATGCATGATAAGAAACCAATCACTCCATCACAAGAATGACGACTAATCCTATCATCTTGATGGTGAATAGTTTTCATAAGAAATGACACTTTCTCGTCTCAATAGAGAACTCATTTCACTAGAGTTCATTCACCATTAAAATTCCCAATGGATTACCAAGTATAATCATACAAAAAAAACTCCATCTCAAAGATAATACTCTCTATTGTCTCCGCAAATATAAAGGAAAAGGTTGCGACTTTATTAAATAAAGAAGATAAAAAAGTAGATGCTACTAAAATCCTACTGTTAATTGTAAATGGTTCAATACTCTAATGGTATACTCATTCTTCTAGTGGTATAATTCTTGTTTCTGACTCCCACATCCATGACCACCTGCTCATCCAGATCAACTAGTAGTACTCTAACTCCATGCCTAATGAGGGGATAATGACCCCACTCCTGAACATGGAGTCAGTGCAGATCCTCTTACACTATCCAATAGAGGTAAATATCTATGAAAGCAATAAAGATGGCCCTTCTTTCTAAACTCCTAACACTTGAATGGATCCCTAAAACACTAGGTCTTCGTATATCCTGGCCCACCGCACTGATGGAATATCACCTGGCTACATGAGAGCACAATCTAACTACCACTGTTCACATGAGAAAAATCAAAATAAAACTTCCTTCAACTAGTCAAATAATTTGTGTGTCTAGAATAGAAACCTCCATATCCCTCACCTTTAGCCTCTCTCAATTTATTCTCTATAATGAGTTCATAATTCACTATCCCGGATATGGTAGTAAACTAAAATATGTTCACCTGTAATCATATGTCATAATTTAAACCATCCTCAAATAACCTAGTCCAAGATAACTCATCACCTAGAAGGATATATATGAAACAATAGAGCTTTATGAAACAAATGGAGTAGTCCCCGACTGATAATGTGACCTGGACAAGGTTAATAAACGCTTTGGCTCTATTATTTATAAAAATATTGGGATATAAATAATCATAAATGTCCATCAAGAAATCCCTCCAAAACATATATTTATGACGATATGCATTGAAAAAAAATCACACAAATTCATGGAAGAATATTGTGACATATATACAGTGAAATTTATTATTCTCTATGGAGGAGTCTCAAGATGCTCTAAAATAGCTAGCATGGCCTTAAGCCATGAATCCATATCCCATGGATCACAACCCCCTAAAAACATGGGTGGATATTGGTGTTGAAATTCCTATGTCAACTATTGCATACAAGGGGTAGGTCATAGGTCTCCTCGCATGGTCTGCATGAGCCGTAAAAATCCTTCTCAAAATTGGGAGTCCGTACCATGGTCAGGTACAATGAGGTTCTGCAAGTGGCACTATAAGAGAAAATACTAGTGGCTCAGAGTCCACCAGCTCTGAAGCATGGATGTCAGCACCCTCTTGGATCATGACTCAAGGACATCATTTTGTAATATTTCTAAAATCTCAAATTTCATGCCTTAGAAAGTATTTGATAAAAACATAGTTTCATAGACATAAGAATACAACATGTACAATCCTTTCTATAAGACTCCCACCCATATTCTTAAACCTAAAGACAAGTCTGGATAATGTATATGACCATAAGGAATCACAAGAGACACTTCATACTTACCACTAACAAGGTTGGGATGGGTTCAAGTTCTTGATTTCATATTAGGGTTCTATTATATAGTGTTTCAATTAATATTTATAGAGAACACCACCCTTTAAGTTGAAATTAGTATAACTATTTAATGACCACCATTTCATTTAATTTTTTTATGTACCAACTATTCATAATCATTTTTCTATATAAGGGACAAGTTAGATTAGTCACCATTACCAAGTTACAAAGTACTATTCTTTATAAGTTACAATTGTCATGTCATGAAACTAAAACTAGGTTTTTACCTTCAATCACATAATATAACAAGTTCATTTATGTTGGTTTGATTATATAGGTTACCCTTAGACATTTATAAAGGCCCATACTCATTATAATTTTTATCCATTTATTCACAACCATATATGTTTTAGGAAATGAAACCAATGTTCCTTCGCTCAAATAATTTGTTAGAACCCATGTTTTTAGAAGGAGTCAAAATCCCAACCCTGTTTGATTTTTTTGACTTGTCCCTAAGGAAACTGGAGAAAATGGGCAGTTTCTGGAAATTTCTAGACTACATGCCGTGTACTCTAAGTACACATCGTGTATATGTTAGGTGAGTGACTGGCTGTGTGCTCCCAGAGTACATACCGTGTGATGGCCGTGTAGAAATTTCTTACTACACGACATGTAGTTTTTGACATGTCGTGTACTCATGACCGTGTGGAGGACATACATAGTGTGTAGGCCCATTGGGTTGGTATAACCATTTAACCAAGTACAAACAATGTGCTCCTCGGACACACCATGTAGTCTGGCCATATATGAGGGATATACATGGCGTATAGGCCTGTTGGTCGGGTAGAATCTTTTAACCAAGTACACACCGTGTCCTTACTGGACACGCCGTGTTGTCTAGCTATGTAAGATAGAAATACATGGCGTGTGGGTAAGTCGGAGTGGAAGAGAAGAAAAACTAAGTACATTCCATGTACCTGTAGGTACACTCTATGTAATCATGTCGGCAGGATCTATAAAGTAAGTCGGCAAAATTCCAGCCACCATATGAATAGTTAAATGATATACACAGCATGTATTCATGATGTACACGTCGTGTACTTTCTTTTTTTCCCTCTAAAATGGACAGTAGCCTCGTTTTGGAGGTAGAACTCAAATTTTTCACCGGGTTTCATGAACCAAGTTGACCGGGACTTTAAATTACTACCGGATCTTTGTCTGAACTCCGTTTCGATCACGGTTTGATCCTTTGGAACTCCCTCGGTAAGGCCTTGATTTCTCTTGATCAGTTTTGTTTGATTTATGTTCTAGAAAGAGTTATAGGGGTTTGATGGGTTTTGATTATTTTGTAGATCTATCACGTTTTAAACCTAATTATAGGCTATTATCAGAGTAGTAGCATCGTACGAGTCTTAGGAAGGTGGTGCATACCTCTTTTTGTGTTTTTGTGGTCATTTGGGTGATGAGGATTTTGGCACATTTTTGGGTATTTTGAGTGGGATCCATTTTATCTGCTATTACATTTTGAATTGATTTTTGACCTATGGGATGCCTTTGAATATGCCCTGATACCAGTTTTTCTTGAGCAAGGCCGGGTGAGGGGTTGTTGCTCATCGGGGAATTTTGGCCGGGGGATTCCAAAATGGTTATATTCGAATTATATTGTTTTAAACTATTTTGTTTAGTTATTAAACCTTGATATGAACTATTATAGGCATTCAAGTCCTCAGTGATATTGTTTGATAACTTTGGGGTTAGTGTCATTCAATTGTTTAGATTGTTCTACCTGTTTTTATGTTCTGTTTAAATATGTTAAATATGTAATTGCTAAATTGCATTTTCTAGAACCCTTTTAGTTGTGTTGGGCATGGAACAGATATTTTTGAGTGATGTTGATCATAGGTAGGGCTTGGACTGGGATACGTTGGGTGGTTTTGACCACAGGATTGGGCATCATGGGCATCAGTTTGAGGTAGGATGACTGTCAAGTTGGGCATGGCTTGAGTTACTGGAATGGAAAGTCCATAAGACTTGAGCGGCATGGTCGTAGGGACACGAGGTGTCCGAGGTGTTGTGGCTTGGGTACTATTTTGGTGATTACCACTCACCTGAAAACTTTGAGTAGTGTGCACACAGATAGACTCTGTGATGAGGAGGTTTTGACCCCTCGTGTGGGTAGAGGCCCCCATTAGTTGCAGTTTGGGTACTATTGGTTTTGGGTTTCTTGTCGTAGGAAGCCACATGGAATGTGAGGAGCCTTCAAGTGATAACATTGAGGCTATTGGGTTGGGATCAGAGGCTCTCCATTATTTGGAGGTAGACATCGATATTCTTATGGGTACCTTATTTGAGGGCAGACATCATTGTCCCTCTAGTTACGTTATTTGAGGGCAGACATTCCTAACCCTCTGGTTACTTATTTAGGTACATACATCGATGTTTCTCAGAGTTACTGCTGTTGGGCATTGCTTCGGGATGTCTGTAATTGAGACAAACGGTGTCAGGGGGCACATGGTGTTAGGTTATATGACAGAGATTCTGGCGTTGGCTGAAGCAGGTGACACTCCATGGTAGCTACTGAGCACTAGTGGAGTTTGTGTTTATTTGTGCATCGTTCTGTTTACTCCTTTCATTATAAATACATTCATACTTAAACACTTATATTAGGTATGCACCGTTGGGTGGTATCCTATTGAGATTTGTCTCATACCCTGAACGGGCCCATCAGGACGCATACATACTTTATAGATTTGCATGCAAGAAAAAGGCCAGCTTCAGGAGTTGGGCTGTATTAGCTATTGCATGGAGATGGTACGGACCTTGAGGTTCTTCCTATCTGGATTTACAATGTTTTTCTCTGTTCTTGTATCAGCATGCTTACCTATTTTATAGCTAAAGTTGGTTATCCATTGGTTCCCTTTTTATATTTAGATATATATGACCTGCTTTGGTTGCATGTTTTATTTCTCAATAGTAGTTACAAGTAATCAACATGCTATTGTGTTTATTTCCACTGATGTTGTTTATATTTATTACTTCCACTGTTTATTGATATTGAATGTGCTTCCGCTCTGTGGGTCTGGTTTGAGTATGCCGAGTCATTTATTTCACTGCATCTTTATTGTTATACTTGGACTAGTACCATTATTATTATCCTCCTAGAGGGTATATCCTCCCCACTATACCTATAAGACCCTCTCTACT
Source organism: Viscum album (assembly GCA_963277665.1). Taxonomy (NCBI): domain Eukaryota; kingdom Viridiplantae; phylum Streptophyta; class Magnoliopsida; order Santalales; family Viscaceae; genus Viscum; species Viscum album. Next base: position 1,107,362,358 of record OY728137.1, read on the forward strand.
AGTCTGTAGCCTCTGGCATTCAGGGAGGTGTGCCAAAAGGTAGTAGCACCCGACCCGTTTAGCACTGTTCATGTGGTTGTTCAGGTCCGGGTTGTTACAAAGTGGTATCAGTGGATTTCTTGACAAGGATTTAGTAGAAGCGTTTTACTGGCTACTAATGATATTGAGGCTTCTCTTTTATTTCTACTAGTTTTACTATTTTGGATATGGTATACTGGAGATAGGTTGTTACTGGAACTGGGTTTCTAGCTTGTGCTTGGGTGCCTACAGCCCCAGGTACGAGGGATGGACCAAGTTACCTTGGGTGGGAAATTTTGTTAGGTTTTCGCTCATATTACATTTTATATGATTTTCACCTCAGTGGCTCACTTGGTCTCTGATGTTATTGATTGTGATATATAACCCTTGACCCGGTACCGTAAGGGAGAATTGGACCTTGGACTGATATAGAAATTCTTGTCTGCTTGCCTTTTGATAGGCACATTTTTAGGGTATTTCAATTTTATAACTACACATATACTTTGTGAAGTGATAATACCATGTGAATAAAATCAAATGCCATGCTTTATATGCTTTAAAATTTGACTAGGTGAAATTTATGATATATTTTTTGTTTGTTGAAATGTGTATGCAATTATTTATGTTTGTAGAAGTGCATGTGAAAGGGTATTTTGGTTTGTCTCTTATACGAGGAGTCAAGTAATATCTGTTGAGGTGATTTTTATCACCACGATTGGGTGACTCGGTTTTCGGTTTCAGGTAATGTTAGTTGTCAGGACGGGCATGTCCCAAGGTTCTTTTGATACTTTGATTTATTTGGGGCGGGTAAGGAGGCCATGAGGCCGGGATTCCGTGGGGCATGGTTGCGGTGGGGGAGAGTAAGGGTAGTAGTTATGTACTATCTTTTACTACTTTCTTTATTTGCATTGAGTATATTTATTTTAATATATATATACACGGGATGTCTGGCCATTTATGTTATTCAGCGGGTTTATTTTTGGGCGACTCAGATGGAGAGTCAGGTGGGAGATGGTACAGTGCTGCAGGTGCAGGATTAGGTTCAGGATCAGGTGCAGGCAGAACATGAGCTGCGGGTACAGGATCAGGTTCAGGATCCAGTGCAGGCAGGACGATAGATGAGATTGGCAGTGTTCGAACCATGTCTCGACGAGCAGCTCCGAGCTATCCTAGTGCGTGTCTTGCAGGGGATCGATAGAGGCACGTAGGGTAGAAAGCCATCTATGGCATATCTAACATGGGAGTTCTAGTTGTAGCACCCGCCACTTTGTCAAGGTGAGGGTGGTATGTAGGTGGCTGAGAATTGGATAGAGAGCATGCAGATGATCTTCGAACATCTCAAGATGCCTCCAAGGCGGAGGGTCAAGCTGGAGACATACATGCTGCGAGGACCGGTAGAGCATTGGTGGGATGTACAGGTTCAGGCGGGAAGGCATGAGGGTCTGGCATGGAAGGACTTCGAGGATAGATTCTTTGAGCACTTTTACCTAGATACATTGAGAGAATAGAGAGCTCGGGAGTTCTTGAGTCTTAATCAGGGAGACATTTTTGTCGTGGACTATGCAATTACTTTCACTGAGCTGTCTCTCTTTTCACCTGGTATGGTAAGCGATGACATGGCTAGGGTGAGGTGCTTCAAGGATGGATTACGACAGGCCATTCGGATCCAGGTGAATATCTTCAGGCTGGGTTCTTTTTCAGAGGCGGTGAATCAGATGCTCATAGCGGAGGGAAACCAGTGGGATATGCCTCAGGTTTACCGAACGATGGCTTCAGGTGAGGGTTTAGACAATAGGAAGCGAGGACGGGATGAGTTCCAGTAGGCCAGTCCGGACAAGGAATTAGCTAGATCACCTCGTAGCAGTTATTCAATGGTTTTCTTTCAGTGTGGAAAGTTAGGACCTGCTTGAACTCATTGCAATAGGCCTCCAAAGGAGTGCTGAGCATGTGGACAGGTCGAGCACCTTGAGAGGTTTTGCAGGAATCCTTCTTAGATAGCCGACATACATGGACGAAGACTGACGGTGGAATCTAGAGTTGGTTCAGGTTCGGTACCTGGAGAGGGTCGCTGAGGATCTTCTACTCATGGACGACGTGATAGAGAAAATAGGATCTAGCTATGGGGTCAGTGGCCGGTGGCTGGAGCAGCACCACAGGGAAGTCAGGAATTAGGCAGTCGTAATTCAGGCCATTTGCACATTGTGGAGCTACCAGAGGTTGAACAGGCCGGTGAGCCGACGACGGTTATAGGTGCAACACGGGTGTGGTCGTGACTTCCATGTTTCTTTTTTGCATGACCTGTAGAGGCATGTCTATTTTGAGTGCACGTGATGCACATGATCTATGTGGACTGACTAGATTCTAGTTAGTGGGATTGGAACCATATCGAGTGTGATATATATATATATATATATGTATGTATGTATGTCTATGAGATGCATAGAATCAGGGGCATCGAGGATGAGAGTTACTTGAGGTGTCATGGGCTTCGGGGCATCGAGGATGCGGGTTACATGAGGTGCCATGGGCATCAGGGCATCGAGGATGCGGGTTACTTGAGGTGCTAGGCACCAGGACCTTGTGGAGGTGGACACCAATGTGGTGCGGGATACGTTGGGTGTCAGGAATGACACGGGAGCACCAATGAGGCGTAGGGGTGATGATGCGTCATGAAAGAACTATGCATCCGGAAAACAGGTTAGTGAACCTTGTTTATTTTGAGTTTTTTCGTGTTGAGACTGAGTTAGGTGATTCCTAAGGTGGGGAGCTCCTTGAAGAATTTATCCAGGACCTTTGAGACTAGGGAAGTATGAGTTACTTTGATCGGGGTGGTATGTTCAGTGCCATCTCCGGGTTTTGTTTGATAGCTCAGGGAAGAGCTATAATAAGGTGAGGAGATTGTAAGAACCTGAGTTTTTAGAACAAGTCAAAATCCTAACCCTATTTGAATTTTATGACTTTTCCCCAAGGAAACTGGAGAAAATGGGTAGTTTCTGGAAATTTCTAGACTACACGCCGTGTACTCTAAGTACACACCGTGTATATGTTAGGTGAGTGACCAGCCGTGTGCTCGCCGAGTACATGCCCTGTGATGACTGTGTAGAAATTTCTTACTACACAACAATTAGTTTTTGACACGGCGTGTACACGTGACTTTTTAGATGCCATTCATGGTGTTTAGGCCTATTGGCCGGGTAGAATCATTTAACCAAGTACACATAGTGTCCTCCTTGGACACGCCGTGTAGTTTGGCCTTGTATGGGGGATATACCTGGCGTGTAGGTCTATTGGCCAGGTAGAATTGTTTAACCAAGTACACTCCAAGTCCTTCCTAGACACGCTGTGTAGTCTGGCAATGTATGAGAGAAATATATAGCGCGTGGGTAAGTCAGAGAGGAAGAGAAGAAAAACTAAGTACACACCATGTACCCCTTGGTACACGTCGTGTACTCATGTCGGCAGGATCTGGAGAGTAAGTCGGCGGAATTTCAGCCGCCATATGAATAGTTAAATGATATACACAACATTTAGTCATGTAGTACACACCATATACTTTTTTTTTCCCGCAAAAATAGTAAGTAGCCTTGTTTTGGAGGCAGAATTCGAATTTTCACCAGGTTTCATGAACCAAACTGGCTGGGATTTCAAATTGCTACCAGATCTTCGTCCAAACTCTGTTTTGATCGCAGTTTGATCTGTTGGAATCCCCTCAGTAAGGTCTCCATTCCCCTTAAGCCATTTTTTTTATTTTTGATGTAGAAAATGTTATAGGGGTTTGAGGGTTTTGGGGATTTTGTAGATCTACCTCGTTTTAGACCTAGTTGGAGGCTGTTATCGGAGGAGTAACATCGTACGAGTCTCTAGTTGGTGGTGCATACCTATTTTTGTATTTTCGTGGTTATTTGGGTGACACGGATTTCAGCACATTTTTGGGTATTTTGAGCGGGACCCGTTTTATCTGCTATTACATTTTGAATTGATTTATGACCTATGGGATTCCTTTGGGTATGCCCTGCAACCAGTTTTGCTTGAGCAGGGCCGGGTGAGGTGTCATTGCTCATCGGGGAATTTTGGCCGGGGGATGCCAAAATGGTCATATTCTAATTATATTGTTTTAAACTATTGAGTTTAGTTATTAAACCTTGATATAAACTATTATAGGCATTCAAGACCTCAATTATATTGTTTGATAATTGTTGGGTTAGTGCAATTCAGCTGTTTAGATTATTCTTCCTGTTTATGTGTTTAGTTTAAATATGTTAAATATGTAATTGCTGAATTTCATATGATGGATCCCTTTTGGTTATGTTGGGCATGGACCAGATATTTTTGAGTGATGGTGATCACAGTTTGGGTTTGGCCTAGGTTACATTGGGTGGTTCTGACCACCGGATTAGGCGTCATGGGTGTCGGTTTGAGGCAGGATGACTGTCAGGTCGGGAATGGCCCGGGTTACTAGGATGAAAAGGCCATCAGACTTGAGCGGCATGGTCATAGGGACACAAGGTATCCGAGGTGTTGTGGCTTGGGTACTATTTTGGTGGTTACCGCTCACCCGGAAACTTTGAGTAGTGTGCACATAGAGAGACTTCGTGAAGAGGTGGTTTTGACCACTCATGTAGGTAGAGGCCCAGTTAGTTGCGGTTTAGGTACTATTGGTTTGGGGGTGCTTTATTCAGGAAGCCACATGGAAGGTGAGGAGACTTCAGGGGATATCATTGAGGCTATTGGGTTGGGGGAAGAGGCTCACCGTTATTTGAGGGCAGAAATCAATGTCCCTCTAGGTACCCTATTTGAGGGTAAACATTGCAGTCCCTCAGGTTACATTATTTTAGGGTAAACATCGTTGTCCCTCCAGTTACTTATTTGAGAACAGACATTGTTGTTCCTCTGGGTTACTACTGTTGGGCATGCCTTCGGGACATCGGTACTTGAGACACATGGGGTCAGGGGGCACATGGTGTCGGGTTACATGACAGAGATTCCGACGTTGGTCGAAGAATGTGACACTACATGGTGGCTAATGAGCACTAGTGGAGTTTGTGTTTATTTGTGCATCATTCTGTTTACTGCTTTCTTTATAAATGAATGATTTCTTAACACTTATATTAGGTACGCACTATTGGGTGGTATCCTACTGATATTCGTCTCACACCCTGAATGGGCCCTTCGCGACGCGTGTAGACTTTATGAATTTTCATACAGGAAAGAGGCCAGCTTTTGGAGTTGGACTATATTAGCTATTGCGTGGAGATGGTATTGAATTTGAAGTTATTCCTAGCTAGAGTTACCGTTTTTTTCTTTATTATTGTATCATCACGCTTACCTATTTTGTATCTACAGTTGGTTAGCCATTGGTCCCTTTTTATATTCATATATGTATGACCTCCTTTGGATGCATGTTTTGTTGCTTAGTAGTAGTTACAAGTAATCATCATGTTGTTGTGTTTATTTTGGCTACTGTTATTTATATTTATTTCTTCCACAGTTTATTGATACTGAATTTTCTTCCGCTCTGTGGGTTTGGTTCGAGTGTGCCGAGTCATTTATTCTGCTGCATCTTTATTGTTATACTTCGACCTATACCATTTTTATTATCCTTTGAGAGGGTATAGCCTCCCCACTATACCAATAAGACCCTCACTACTAGTCGGTGGCCTTTGGCGTTCGGGGTGGTGTGCCTAAGGTAGTAGCACCTGACCCGTTTAGCACTGTTTGAGTGGCTGTTCGGGTCCAGGTCTTTACACAAGTCATAATTGGTTAATTAAGGCGCCTCTATCAAGCTATATAGGAAAACACCATTTAGGTTGACACATATACTTAATCAAAAAATATTATATCATAGCTATAATAATACATGCTATCGAAGAACAATAATACTATTAAACATGTAAATAAATATTGAATCTTGTTATATATATAAACATGGAACATAATTTGGAAGTCGAGAAACCACGACATGCTACAATAATGCATGCAATAAAACAGATATGGAATGTCATATTCATGGAATGTGAATCCTCATGAGCATACTATGATGCATGATACAACACCTCCTTACCATACCAGGGAAAGGATAAACCTGAATCCTAATAAATAATAATAAATTTCACATATCATATTGACCATAAAATATAGAAACCAATAAAACTGTAAAAATCATAGTCCAAAATAGTATTTATCTTCCTAGGTAATTTAGATTTTCCAAACACGTGGGTTAGAAAATCCCAGGCACATGATCATTACCAAATTACAAAAAAAAATTAGTATCTTGTATATCAACCCAAATAGTAATAACTAAGGAGAAAAGGGCTCTAATATAAATTTGTGATGTCACAGCTAGGATAACTTGATAATAGTAGCAAGACTAATGGGTCACATGGCCATAAGAACTCCTCCCTCTATTCTAGAGGTTGTCGACGAACAAAGAGGGTATGTAAGAGTATAATAGTGTGACTATACCCACATGATTAGAGTGGTTCATAGTAGAATAATAATAACTATAAAAAATAAACAATAGAAGCATAAAAAATAAGAATTGGAATAGTAAATCATCCATATATCATAAATAAACTAGTAGAAACCATATCATATGTAATATAAAAAATGGTGATCATGTCATGCTATTAACAAAGAACAAAATCTCAAAATCTATCTTCAATAGCATCACAAGAATAAGCTCGGTCCTCTGGTACCATACTCTATCCAAGTATAGATAAATAAAGCATTCATAATCATCCAATTTCCCTTGTCCATACCCATATCCAGGAAGTCTGTTTGAGTTCCAATAGATGGTGAAAATTGAATCTGATATATACTCAATAGGACACCACCAATGGTGTCTATTGCAATCTATTACATGATTATATAATGATGTAGTGTGCAAGTAATACTGAATTATTTAAATGGAATATGTAATACCTATTCCAGTTTGAGATCCTAATGGGATAGTCGATTGATACAACCCACTTCATCCTTTTCCATTTTTTTGAGTTTTTTTCATTTAGTATTTAATTTATAAAAGAGGTGTGGGACCTGGCTCATATCCATGGAATCCCCTATGGATAATATCAGTATAAGGAATGAACACATCCCATTTTATTACACTTGATAAAAGAAATATAAAAAGAACATAATGTATATAATGTATTGACATGATCCAATTATTTTCTTGGGATTTTCAAACACTTAATTTAAATTAATTAATAAATTAATTTACTGGAAACATGATCCATACAAGGAATCCCATTTGAGAGACCTAGGTATCACTATTGGTGCTCAATGAACCCATAACCATACAAGATAATCCAACGAATTCCTCATTGGAACCTATGTATCACTCTATGCATGGTATAAATACATCACCCTCTAAGTCATTCCTTGGTTCTTCATGTAAGAAACCCCAGTGTCCCTCATGGAATGATAACATCCTTTGATATTATGTAAATATTATGTGATTGATAACATGTGATATATGAAACACGAAAAAAAGTGAATAATCCCTTAATACTATAAAATATTAAATAAATTACATGATAATTAAATAAATCATGATTAGAGGAAGAAAATATATATTTTTAAAATAAAATGGGTTTAATGAACATAATAAAATACCATTTATTTTAAATAAATTGTTTTTATAAATTTCATATTTTTGGTATCTTCATTACTTTTTAGGAATTTAAATAATAAAATATATTGATAAAATTCAAGGAATGGTTAATAAAATGAATTTTTAATATCCAATAAATAATTATGCAACTATATAGAGTACAAGTATAACTATTCATAGCAAAATAAGAAAATTATTTTAAAAATAATTTTTATTGATTATTATATATGTTTTATTTAAAAGTTCAATTTATCATATTTTAAGTGTGATATTTAATGAATTGAATTTTTTATATTTATATTCAATCTATTTACCAATAATTTAATGATTATTATATAGAAAATAATACATAAAAAATCAATTTTATGCATAATTATTTTTAATGAAAATATATTTTGTTATGCATACATACTATAAAATCTATTTTTATCACATTTAGACAATGAATATAGTTAAATTGTTTTCATTTTTCAAATTATCATATTTAACTTTTTAATAACATCAATTTCATTTTATCCTAAAAATATGTTACCTAAGGTAAAATTTAGTCACCACGATAAAGTCTAAAATAAGGAAAATGGGTAAAATTAAGTTTTAAGATCACAAAATTTCAGAAAAAAATTTACAAAAAAATAATTGGACAAGATATTTATCAAAATTAATTTATCTAATCCTCACTAAAAGAAAATTTTTATCCAATTTCATTTAATATTACATTCCTTTTATATTTGAAAATCAATATTTACAAAAATGACACCACTTACCATCTATAAATGGACCCCTACGCTACCCAAAAAAATACACACCATTAATTAAAAATTATCTTAAATCTATTCTAAATTAAACTTTCTAACAATAATTTCAAATTTTTTGAAACCTCTTTTCTGTATAATGAGGTTGGAATATCTCATTTCAATGAGGTACTTTTAGAGAAAATTTAATTCTTCGACGTAAGTGTTAAATTTTCCTTAATCGTTATTATATAACATCTTCACAGAAATATTATGAAAAATAGTTCCTCAAATTAATAAAATGTATTTCTAATATTAAATCTTCAATAAAAGTGATATTATTACTATAAAATAACATGTTATTACTCATTAAATCATTATAATGTTCTCTTGTTTTGGTTGGTTTTATAACCTATAAAAATGATGTCACAACGATTATGTTTTGAATGAGTAAGAAAACACAACTACTGGTAAAATTATGTAATAATGCATAAATTTATATTATTTAATAATTATTTAATGGTAATATATATGTGTATATTCATCAGTAAAGTAAATTATTTGTTTTTAAATTAGTTTTCACAAAAAAAAAGATATTTTTTTCATTCCATGAAAATAATCACCATTAGTTAAATAAAATGAAAATGAAACTCAAAAACTATATAAATCACGTGTGTTACATTAAAATTAAAATTTTAGAGTTATGAGACCATGAATAAGGAATAAGGTCTAGAATATCCAAACTGATTTATGTGTGGGAAAATAGAACAATTGACACCTAAAGATTACTTTTAATAAAAAAAATTAATATATGGGTAATAAATTTTTTCAAATTAATTGAATAAACTTTTTTTTAAAAGGATGAGGCCAAAGCCTCATTTTTATTATTAAATCAAAGAAAAGTCATCTTTTAACTGGTTAGAGGGAAACACATTACATATCCCGAAAGCCCAGTGATCTTGTAGCCCATTACATAGCCCGTAGGCCCAAATTCTAAGGCCAATTCACATTCTGTGAATAGTAACCTGCTGCTATAGTACCGCACAGTATCGCCGCCGCTACAGTGCCTTGCCGCCGCTCCAGTGCCTTGCCGTCGCTATAGTGCCCTGCCACCGCTATAGTACCCGCTGATGAACAGTGACGCCGCTGCTACAGTACTGCTACAGTACCTGCACCCCATGGGTTTTGAACCCCCATTTTCCATGTAGTATTATGGGGTTCTTACCACTAAGCCAAACCCCAACTATATGAATTGAATAAACTGAAATAACTCTGAATAAGGTTATAAAATATATATCAATACTAATCCTAAATTTATTATTCTTTTATTTAGAGTGCATGGAACATTTCCAAAGTCTGATGTGCGGGAATCTTTTATAATCTCACTTTGAATTAAAGATTTTCTATGTAAATATTTTAAATTGAATAAATTTGATGTTATATCATTCTAAAACCACATATATTTTTTATCATATAGTTATTTTATATTTTTTATATGTATACTTATCATTTTTGTTCCCTTTGGTTCCTAATGAAACTAAAAGGTTTCTTGTATGTGGAACTCATATTATCTCTTGTTTATAACCATGAATATTTTTTCCTCTATGTCCATATTTTTAAAATTGTTTTATGAATTTATTTACTTATAATTTTATGATTGATAATGGTTATTTTCAATTAAATTTTAATTTCTTCTTAAGGTTTTTTGATTAATTTTTTTTCACATGAGTTTCTTTTTAATTTGAATTTTGTTACAAAAGTGTGAAAAGAATATGTTATTTTTTTGTAATTAATATGAATAATTTTTTCAGAATTATTTAAAATTTTCCTATTAAAAAATATCTTCCCTTGTTTTCATGGTCTTAAAATGTGTCTTATATTCCCATTTTTATGAATTTTTCATTTTAAAATAAAAGTTAATAAAAGAAAATGTTATTTATTTTTTTAATGTAAAGATATATAGTTCTTAAATAAGTGTTTTAATCAATGCCAAAATACTTAAATTATTATTATTATTCACTAGGAATATTCTATAATCCTACATTCCATTTTCTTTTTTGGGATGACTTATAATCATTAAATGTGGATTTTTTTCGTGAAACTCATTTCTCTCCCATAGGTTATTTATGATGTGATAGATTTATGAATATTTTCATGTTTGTGTGACGAACATATGTTTGTTTTATTATTATGTAACCTTTGGGTCTATTATTTCACTCCAATGCATTGTGTATATTATTAATCTTTAAAGGGAATGGTGAGTGAACCAAATCCACCAATGGATTCTGTCCAAAATGTGATGATGGTGTTAACAATGATCCTTGGAAAAGGAAATTATTTTTTTTATTATTTTTGTGCAACACTTTTATAGTACATTTTTATGCATATATTATGTTTTCATGGATTATAATTTTTTGAATCATTCTTTAAAACCCTATTAATCATCATATATAATATTCCAAATTATTGTAACACGATTGAGTATTTATGATCTATGTTTTATTATGTGTGATTATATTATTTTATATCCACGATATTTGTTTCTATTATCATTCCCATGTTCTCAATGTATTCTCACTTAGGATCATGTACTCATATCTCTTATGTTTACCCTTACTTAGTATGTTGAGATCAACCATTCATATGTTTTCATTATCCAGGTTAAGAAGAAGAGTATTGTGTATGATATATCTGAAAGGGTCTAATATGAGAAGATTATAAGTGGAAGATGTTGAAATAGTGTAAAGGAGTTGGTTGTGTGTCTAATCTACAAAAAAATGAATCTTATAGGTTTTATGGTTTGATTTTTTTGTTACATGCAATAAATATTCCTAAAAAAATTAATTTAAAATCATGGTTGATTAGGTTGGGTAATCTCTTGTATTAAGAGGGTGTGAATTGATGTAGTAAATCAAAATTAAAATTTTAATTCCACTATATAATGTAATAATTAAGAAGGTAAAAACTTAGAACTATTTAACAATCTAAAATTCAGATAACATAGTGGAATAAAACATATATAAATTTAAAACAACATGTCCAGTGTTATATGAAATTGAGACACTCTAATAGGTGTGAATGTAGGTGTTACCTGCTTTAAACTTTTCTTTTCTCCATATTTGTCTTCCATTTTTAGGAACTAATTTTAATGTTAGTAGGAATAATTATTCAAATTATTATTTTTAAATTATTTAAAACAGACATCACACACATGAAATAAAACATACAAGGATACCAGGATTTACGTGGTCTACCCAAATGTGATACTCTAAGGGAAAACATTAATTATGTGTTAGTGTAATAGAATGTAACACTACTCATCATTTTTTGTTATAAGGATTTTAAATGTTCATTTTTGATCTAGATTCATTCCCTTTTCTCTACCATACATTAATATTTTTTTAAAATTAAATTATTTTTTATAATTGAGGGTCTCTTTAAATTAAACATGGTAAGTAAAAAATTTATTCACTGTTAACTCTAAAAATATGAACTTTGATCTTAAATATGTAGTACTTATTCTTAATTAGACTGGATAAAAATAACTCCCCATTTTTGAGAGTTGTATCTAAGATATACTTCAAACAAAACAACACCTCCTCCCTAATTTTCATAGTGATAATATTGGAATCCCCCCTTTTTATTTTCCTTCACTAATTGCACTTTCATGTAAACTACTCCAAATATAGTAGTTTTAAAGACTTAGAACTTTTCTTTCATTTATGTGAAACATTGTCTTACTACCACTAATTTTTAGTTGATTCATTATTTGTTGGAACCTTGGGAGATTTGAGAAGAATTTTGAAGCTTAAATGTGTGTTAGGTATATTTGTTTTTCCAAAATAGGAGACACCATGGAATAATGTAATCTATGGTGGTCCCTTGTCTGGCCCTACTGTAAAATGACATAAGATAGATAAATTTTCTAATTCATGGACTAGATATAGTGTTTTGTGAATTTAATTGTTGACCAAATATTGGTTATCCTATCCATATATATGACAGTGGGCATGGTGAGGAGAATATAGAAAATACTTTTTGTGGAATTCCCTATTGGCAGGACATTTTTCTCAGGGATAATAAACCACCATGACCATGATCAGGGCATAGTAAAAGCCAGTTAGGGATACACATTCAAGGAAACTACATATAAGACTATGTCATGGTATTGGTCATGGATATGGTTGTGTTTCATTTTTAAATGGCTGTAATTCCTAGCCTTATTCTCATATATTGACCAAATCAAAAGGAGAATCAATGTAAGACTTAAATGTGGGGTTTTAGTGTATTTATTAATCAGTTCCTACCTCTATTAATAGATTCACTTATGTATCTTGATGTTTCATTAAAATTAGAGAAAACATTCTGGTGTTTAGGTTTAAGCTTTAATGGAACATTCTTACTGAAGAAACATTCTTGGATGTTTTGATATTTCCAATTCTTAGGTTAATTTAGGGCACGCTTCCATCTGTATTCAATGGTGTATCTGGTTTTTGATGTTTTAGTGAAGGACTTTTATGATTCTTCATGTTAGTATGAATTATCACATTTCAATTGTTTTTTATGATGGAATTATGTTGTTATGGATTATATGATGATTCATTGTGTCATATATAAAGGTAATTCTAGAATTGGTGTATCAAAAACCATCTTGTGTGTTGGTAGTATTCTATAGAATCTTGGTGATGTTATCTTGGTGATTTATCCCCTTGTCACCATCCAAGATTCATGATTTAGTCTTACCTCAGTCAAAATCAAATTCTACCATCATTATTATAAATAATTGGGTAAGTGTTTTTATACCCCTTAGTTTGTTCTTCTATGTTCTATTCTCTAGAAACCATTTTATTTTATGTGAAACCTTTTTTAGGCGTTCTTGGAAAGCGTGTTTGTTCTGATTTGTGTCTAAACATTGTTTAGAGATAACACCCTTAAAAAACCTCGATTTTGACATTGACACCCCTAAGGTATGAAGTTCCATACCATATAGGAGCTTTTATATAGTTTTTTTAATTAAATTATTGTTTATGATTTATAACTAATGATTTTAATCTGTTGGCATGTGGGTGTGTGAGTAACCATGAGACCCTTGTTGATGTGTGATAATATTATACAAGTGTAGCCTCTTGAGAACTATTCTTGTGATACCTTATTGTTTCTTTATAATATTTTTTTTCATGTAGTATTGTATAGACTAAAAAACTGTGATTCAGGTATCAATATGACTAGGTTGTTGAATTATGGGTAGATGACCACTTGGAAGGGGACCATGGGGAAATGAATATGGTTATGAACTATGACTCATTTGATGGTATGGGTTAGATAATCGACATGTCTTTGGATACAAGAGTAGAACATTCATGGAAATTGAGAATTTTTCATCTCTAGGATAAATAGGGATATTTCAATATAAGGTTTATTTTATTATCCATTTATGTTAAACATTTCATGTGGGACTTACTATCATTTGAGCATAATGACCACCACGAGGGTGGGAAATTTGGTATTACTGAAAATAACAATTGTTAGGGTAAGGTGTTCAATAATCCAGATAACACCCATTATCATGGTGGGGCATGCAGTATTTCATTAAAGGTGGAACTTGGGATGATAGAAATTAATAACCTTACAGACATTATGATTAAGTACGTGGGGTTAGGGTTTGAGGAGGCTTGGTTAGAGCATGGTGACTCTCTATATGTGTTTATTTGTGTTTATTTGAGAATTTACTTATTTCATAACATACAATGTTAATTATATATATTATATGAACTTATTATAAAGATGAATTGGAGATTTCTTATTAGGTTTATTACTCAGACCTTGGATGAGAATCTCAAGGAATATTGAGATTTCGTGATGTGGGATCCAGTGAAAGGAAAGGGAATTATGATAGGGGTTGATGTTACATAGGCTTAGAGATGTAGGTGATGTACGAAGATATTCTAAACTATTTCTACTTAGTTTATTTATTTTACTACTTGGACTTATTAATATGGTTTCTCTTGCCACATTGGGACTATTTGTTTGTTTTATGATATATGTTCCATATGATTTGGAATTATTCTACATAGTCACTCTGGTTTTTTTATATTTTATTTATATTATTAGTGCTTGGATATGATATTGAGGTTAAACTCATCCCACTAAAGGACTTAGAACCCATATTGATAGTCAAAATCCTCTTACATATAGGGAGGTACACATGTGGTCTTGTGGATATATGGCTTGAACTTGATGGATTAGGTTGGGTTATTAAAAATAGTATCATATCACATTTTTCATCCTCTAGTTTAAAAAAACATGGACATGGTAGAAAGGAGATAGGTTTTATTGGACTTGGGTAGGGGAGTTCCCATGTTCGTGGCCGACTCATGTGTAACATATCTCTAATTTACCATTTATTTGGTTTTTGTTAATTTTTTATGAGATTATTGGGAAATCGGTGCATCATGAATAGAAATATAGGATAACATTCCATATATATATATATACATTTTGTTCACTACATATTATTTATTTAATTTAATTCCTTGATTGTGATGTATGTTCATGATATACTTGTATTCTCTGATTGAGGGATATATATGTTTTCCATGATATTGTGATATATCTATTACTATTAATTAGTTTAATCTAATAATTCTATTATGTTTAATATATATATATATATATATATATATGAACATGAATAAAGTGCATGGATGGACACCTTGGTCAAGGATAAGGGGGATATACCTTGGGATATGGGTAGAATCCTAGGAGAACCTTTTTCTGATCCCATAGACAAAGTATGATTTTTTTATAATTTAATAGATTATATTTTTAAAAAATTATTTTTAATTTTAAAACTTTTCATCATAGAGACATTTTATTGGACCACTTACTAAGGTAGATAAGGATGATCCTTCCAGGGAGGAAGTTCCTAATCCACCACTAATGTAATATATAGATGTAACCTAGCATGCTATTATATTGGAACTAGTGATTTAGGCTGTTGAGACAGTTCGGTCAATAATCTTTCGGATTATTCTTTTTCCAGGAGGAAACATCTATAAGACAATAAAAACCCATTATCAATACATTTTGCTCTAGAAAACTCGAAATTTTCAAGATAATGGCAGCCTACATGATGTAAAAGATTGGATGGATATTATTTGGTGAATTGTAGAGTTTTTCTATACTTCTAAGGATGAGAAATCGATTTTGGATACCTTTATATTCCAAGGACCTTCCAAGAGATGGTATACTACCATGAATAATGCTATAATATGAGAGGGTATTAATTAGGTGACGTTCATGGATCTATTTATTGAGTAATATTTTTATAACATAATGAATATAAACTATGCTTCAGAGTTTATGGAGTTTCAATAGGGTTGATAGACTAACTCTTGTGTATTTATATTGATTCATATAGTTTCTTTTTTATCTTATATTTTTTGGGAATGATACAAGGAAGGGTTTGAATTTCAAGATATGCCTTTAACCAGATCTCAAATTTCCATTTAGGGGATTTTACCTGATGATGAACGTGAAGTTGATTCCTACATTCCCTATTGTTTGATAAAGGGATAGATGGTGATAAGGTAGTAGGCTTACTTCCAGTCTCTCATAGACCTTTGATTTAGTTTCCTCATACTACTATGGAATATTACTCTTGTATTCTTAAGAGGAAGGAAGTATAGAAACAATACAGAATTAGGAAGAATGGATAGTGTAGGAACTCCTTAGTATTTACTATGGGAGATGATTATAATATGTGCCTAAATTTTGGGAAATGAGGGTATTATAAAAACCCTTACAATAGTCTATATATGGAGTGCCACCATTATGACAGGGATGGTTATCTCTAATGTTTTTTCTCAAGGGGTTATCAATGAAGTGTTGGTAGATTTGATAAATTTGGGAGTAGAGGACCTTAGTAGAGGATACAGGCTTCCTAGACTATGATAACTAAGTGGCATGGCTATGGAGATGGTATAGGTTGAGTCTATAAAGTGTATTAGACTCCAAAGGAGGGTAGTTATTGACCATATACATTTCTAGGTATGGTCTAGATCATCTATATTTATGTACCACTTTATGTGATACTAAGGATTCAAATTATTTTATATCTACAAAAATTGTTTCTTGGCATGAATTACAAGTCAAGTTGTCTTATGAGTTACTTTATCTCAATACATTAGTGGGAATGAAAGTTTACCATCATCAACAATTCCCAACGGGTCAAATATTTTTCATTGGATGTTGAAATCAATGGGAATTCATGATTATAGGATGGGAAGCATTGAAGAGATTCTTGGCATGGACTGGTAGACCAAATTCCAATATAACATTGATTAACATCAAAGAAAAGAATTTTTTTACATAATAAAAGAGAGTTTATTACATGATGACTAGATGAAGGGAGATTATAATGTGTATAGGTTGTCTAAACATGATCCATACTAGGAAAATCATGGCATTGATTACAGTATTGGATGTTTTGGTAAGATAAATTATAGCCCCTTATTCTTTTCATTCAATTGTGTATTTCTATTAGGACATATTTTTAGATGTCTTTAATAGAGTTCCCTATAATAGAGGATCTTATTTCAAGATAGAAATAATTCTAGGTGGGATTATCATTTCAATACTCCCTTATCATATATTACTGGCTGAGTTGACGGAGCTCAAGATATAGCTCAAGCATATGGATCATAAGGGCTTTATCAAGATGTGTACATAATTGTGGGGTGAACTCATCTTATTCTCCAAGAAGGGGGATAGTAGTATTTGAATATACATACATTATTAGAAGTTGAATCAGATGATGGTGAAGAACACATATCCTTTTCCCAAGATCGAAGCTCTCTTTGATTAGTTAAGGGGATCCCAGTGGTCCTTAATGATTGATATCTGATCATGCTATCAGAAGTTGTGGGTTAGAGACGAGTAAATTTAAAATATATAATTTCAAATAATTTATGGCATATAAGAGTAATTGATGATTTCATTTGGATTGATGAACTCACTAATTGTTTTTACTACTCTCCTAAAAAATATCTTCTTCCCAAATCTTAACTCATTCATCATGGGGTTAATTGAAGACATACTCCTCTACTCACCTCCCCAAAGTAGCATGAGATTCAACTTTGAGATATTCCTATGTACACTTAGAGAACATTGAATTTACTCCATGTTGTTGACGTTTTATTTTTAGATAAATAAGGTCAAATTATTTGCTAATGTTGTTTCTAAGTCTAGTATCTCAATGGGCCCAAATAAATTTGAGGATGTGATTTCCTATTGATGTCCCGAGAATGAATTTGAGATTAATAGATTTATGGGTTTAGTAGGATACTACCAATGGGTTTTCCAGGACATATCCCATTTATCTATACTGATGACCATTCCAACAAATAATGGAATAAATTTATAGTGGTAGGACTAGTGTGAAGAGGAATTTAATGAGATAAAGAGGAGGTTGGATAAAATTATTGTATTGATTCTTACTAAGAATAGGATAATTTATTCTGTATAATAAAATTCATCATACATTTGGTTGGGAGTAATATAGATTTAGTTGAAGTGGGTAATAGCTTATGGTTAATTTCAGTTGGAGACCTTGGACCCAAACTATCCAACTCTTGACTTAGAGATGGAAATTTTGGTCCATGATTTGATGTATTGGTGACACTATATCTTCAGTGAGATTTTTTTTCCTAAGTCGACCACAAGAGACTTTTCTATATTTTCACACAGTGGAACCAGAACACGTGGTAGGGGATTTTGGTAGAGTACCTATAGATGTTTGACATTGATATGGAA
The DNA here is from genome assembly GCA_963277665.1 of Viscum album. Classification (NCBI taxonomy): domain Eukaryota; kingdom Viridiplantae; phylum Streptophyta; class Magnoliopsida; order Santalales; family Viscaceae; genus Viscum; species Viscum album. The sequence goes on from OY728137.1 coordinate 1,107,380,532, forward strand.
TATTCACTTAGTAAGGGTAATGAATTTTCATATTCTCTTATCCATAAAATGGAGGTCTTTTAGGATCTTGGTGAGTTTCTTTCATAAGATTATTTTCATGTGATGAGATTGTTAGAAAATTAGATGATTTGTGCTTAAAAGGGCCCAAGATTGATGATGTTTTCTCCATTAGGGGTCACTTATTCTTTATTATCCCAGGTAAGGGCTGAATAGAAGACTGACCCAGAGTGTGTTGTTATGTAGGAAAATATAGCTAGAGGTGACCCAATACCCGAGTGGTTGATAGATGACAATTATGTGATCATTGAACACATGAGAGTTGTTATAATTTCTTCAATCAAGAAGGATCTAAATTGAGACTTCCAAAACTATTGTTGGGTGTTTAATTTGAGAGAGAAAAATTTATACCATGACATTGGGCATCAGTATTATCATATATGGATGAAGAGTGACATTTCATGATTTTTATCCATATTCGTTACCTATCAGAGGATAAAGGTTAAGCACCAAAATCACTGCGGTTTACTCTAACAACTTATTTTTAGCATATTTAAGTTGTAGGATGTCACGATGGACTTCTTTATAGTGTTACCAAGGACAAAAAGGATCCATGATGTTGTATGTGTGATTTTAAATTGGATAATGAAAGTTTATTTTTTCTAACCAATCAATGATACTCACTGGCGAGACAAGGTAGGAATGTTGTAAGTCCATGAGATAATGTAACGTCCGGACCCCTCTAGGCCAGAGCTAGTGCATTAATTATTATATTGTCATGGTTATAATTAATGAAAATCCAAAAGGAACAATTAGTTTTATATTCTTTAAGAAACTAGACACATATATGTAACTCAAATTACATTTTAAAAGGTTACAAAATATAATACATAACAAAAACTAAAAGATGTAACCACATGAACTCAATAAATGATCTCCTCTTCATAACCTGTTGAAGGTAAACGATGAAAGGGGTGAGATAAAACACTCAGTAAGGGTTTAAAATAGCAGAATCATGAATTCAATAAATAGTGAATCATAAACAATTTTACATAATCAATATGACATGGTGAATAAATGAAAAACTCACGCCATTAATAAACTGAGAATGAAACCACATTCATAGATTTCTTTATAGTGAAACCCTCTTGGATAGTAATAAATGATTATGAATAAAGAGAATGATTATTAATTGGACATCACGTATTGGGAACATGATACCATAATACCGTAAAAATGGTTTAGTTCTGTGGGTAGGAATCCATCAGATTTTTGGAAACAAACTCGAAGGGTTTGTCGCCGAACTGATTGTCTCATGAGACCTGTCGATGCATCGAGGGGCTGTAGTGGGCCCCACCCACCCCTGAATGTCCAAATAATTATTTATACATAGATTAAAAAAAATATAAATATGACTTTACATTATCCATATATAATAGAGGATTCATATTCATCAATATTTCCACAGTTAAAACAACTTTCAAAATAAACACTGTATGTAAAATGGTATACAGATGAGAAAATATTTATATCCATAATATGATAATATGGAAATTTAAATGAAAAATAATTTCAATTTAAATGAGATCTCAAATGGTCAGTTGTTACACCACATAAGAAAGATTAGGTGCACAATACTAAGCAAGTCACAATGAAGAGATTATTGAGACAAAGCTCGCTACCACGTTGTTGTCAATTGAGTCCTATGACCAAAAAATAATAACCACCAAATGAATCAAATAATAGCATGAATATAAAGGTAAGAATGCTAATATATATCATATGTAAGTGAAACTATACCAAATATAGAAAATAATATGTGAACAATAGAAATCCCATAGAATTGAAAGTGAGATGTGAAAACCCCTTATAAACATTTCAGCTTGGTAACAAGTGTTCTTGTGAGGGATTAATGAGGGGTAAAGGGGTATCCCATTATTTATATATCATAAGGGAAGTATGTGGAGGTGAGAAAACATACTCCATAATTAGGTATTAAAAATAAATGAGCACAACATTGGGGAGATTCTTGAACAAAAGTGAGAGGGGGGATCCCTTACCTTATGCTTGAAGGTGTTCTTGATTGTTCTTAACGACCTGAATAGTCCAATTTATCTTATATAATTAATAAGTAAAGAAACTAAAAAACATGTAATTTATATGTTATAAACTTGTTTGGTTCATTAATTTCCTTTTTGGTGTGTTTAATAGATTCAATTTTATTGTTTTGGTAGCATTTTCTTCTTTGGTTTTCATGATCTGTTTATTTATATTCATGAATGGAAGTTTGTTTAAAATGTGGTTAAACATCCATAATTTTTAAAATAAATTATTACTGAATCTAAATAGATATAAATGATATTATAAATTTTCGGTTTATATACCATAAGGATGAATCATTCGATGAGTTAATAATAAACGCTTGGATTTGGCTTGGCGGTTTTGTGCACAATAAGATTGTTTTGTATTATTATTCCTTGTTATGAGTGTGTAAGGATTTAAGAACATTAAATAAGATAAAATACATATAAAATGATCTATTTAAACCGTTTAAAAGGTTTCATGACCCGTATTGAAGATATTAATGCTAATTGAAAACCTGTCTTCCTTAAGTGTGATAAATTAACACATCTCGGAAGGTGTTTGCATTTATTGTATAAAATGAGGGGAAAATAGAGATTATGATGAAATATTACATTATCATAATGAAAATATACTAAAGTAAGGTGCAGGAATTATCATGGAATTTGGATGAGGTGAGGTGAGAATAAAGAAACAAAATAATAAAACTTGTAAAATAATTTGAAAGAAAAGAGAAGAGAGGTTCACCTCTTCAGTACTCCTCCTTAAGAAATTACTTACGACCTTTGTTTTTGTCATTTTTGTGGGACAAGAAGGTCTTGGACATGGGGAGAGGGCTTTGAAAGTGTATTTGGTAGAATTTAGGCAAGGATTGAAGTTTTAGTGGTGTGGGATGAAAAGGGGATGAGGGGTGGTTTATATAGTGAAGGGGGAAGAGATTTTACATTAATTTAATTATTATTTTAATATTTTGCTCAAGACTATGAATAATCCTTATTCATGTGATACTAAGTAGTAATAATATTATATGAGTTTGAACCATGTGGTATTACATCATCTTTACATCACCTATGATGCAGTAAATCAAGTATTTAGCATTTATTGTATTTTACTATTCATAAAAAATTCAGGTATTTCAGAAAAATACAAAAAATTAACCCTATAAATTTTTCAACTTATAGAATCCAAAAATGATGTCCATTTATCAAAAATAATTTCCTAAATATGATTAATTAAATTTTTAATTAAAATCATTATTTAATTGAAAAATATAAACACTTAAATTATTCATCTTTATTTTTAAGGTGCCTAAATTTATTTATACATTCATGGGTGTGGATACCATTCATAAGATTCTAATTACTATTAATAAGGATAAGATACTATTAATAAGGGTAGGTTAATATTGATAAAGGTATGTTACTATTCAAAAAAAATTAAGTTAATTCTATCAAACTCTAAATATCATCCCAAAGACAACTGTGTATGATAGGTTTTCAAAATTTAAAACAAATAACAAGAAAATTTAAGTTCAATGGATATGTTATGACTATCTCTGAAATAACCAAGTGTTGTTTCAAAGAAACTCAGTGCTTTATGAAATATATGCTATGACTCAAATGCAATTAATAGAAACATATGATAAAATGTTTGGGGTGATACATTATTCCCTCCTTCAGAAATTTCATCCTTGAAATTTTTCATTTATAAATCCAACAAAAACAATGTGGGTGGTTCTTCTTCATAACATCCTTAGGTCCCCATGTTTCTTCCTTCATATTCTTGTTTTTTGAAAGAATCATTTCTAATGAGTCCTCTAATTTCTCAATACATATTCCCTTGAGTCAATGACCCCAAAAGGTTCTTCATAGTATGATAAATCAGGTTTCAATTCTATTTCTTCACACGTGAGTACATGCATTGGGTCTCGGATGTATTTATTTAAAAATGACACATAGAACACATCATGAAATTTGGAGAGACTTGGAGGCATCGCTAAATGGTAAGCTAAAACTCTGATTCTTTCCAGAATTTAAAACAGTCTGATGTACCTAGGGCTTAGCTTCCCTTTCTTATAGAACCTTAAGACACCCTTCCATGGAGATAATTTTAGAAAGACATGATCTCACACTTGGAATTCCAAATCCTTTCTATAGTTGTTAGAATAACTCTTCGGTCTACTTTGGGATACTTTAATATGGGCTTGGATTTTCTTCACCATGGCCATGGTCTCTTCAATAAGTTCTAGGCCTATAGGTTTCCTATCACCAACATTTCCCCAACAAGTTGGAGTTCGACATCTCATTACATATAATGCTTCCTATGGAGCCATTTGAATACTAGAATGGAAGCTATTGTTGCAGGAAAATTACACCAATGGAAAGTATTGATCTGACATACCTTGGAAGTAAAGAGAGCATGATCGCAACATGTATTATAGAGTTTGAATAGTCCTTTTAGACTGTCTGTCAGTTTGGGGGTGATAAGCAGTACTCATATGAAGCTCAATATTCAAAGCCTTCTAGAGACTTTTCTATAATTTTTATGTCAACTAGGGATCTCGATCAGACACAATTGATAGAGGTATACCATGAAGTCTTATAAATTCATTAATATAAAGTCTTTATAGGCACTCAAGTGTTAAATCCTCTCTTATAGGAAGAAAATGTGCTGATTTTGTGAGACGATAAATAATTACCCATATTGCATCATTCCTTCTATGTGTCCTCGGTAGTCTGGTGATAAAATCCATCGTAATGTTATCCCAATTCCACATAGTAATTGTTAGAGGTTGCATCACTCCTCTAAGATGTCACCTCTCTGCCTTCACTTGTTGAAAAACAAGACACCTTGACATGTAGTCAGCGATTTCCAGCTTCATATTATCCCCCCAAAAATATTCCTTCAGATCTCTATACATATTTGTGCTACCTGGGTGTATAGAGAAATTTAATCTATGAGCATCATCTAATAGTTCCCTTTTTAGCTCAGGTATTGATGGAACGCATTACCTCTTCCCAAATTTTAGAACTCCTTTTTCATACACAAAGTCTTCCAATCTCCCATCCTTGAAAACATTAATTGTCTTGTGTAGATACTCATCATTAGATTGAAGGATTTTTATCTTCTCTAATAAAGATAGTTTATTAATCATTTTAAAGAGGAAATATGTTTCCCCTTCCTTAACAATTACCATGTCTATATTCTATAGATCCATGAATATAGGATCTCTTTCAACCCTCATTTAGGTTAGGAATCTGTGATCTTTCTTGATTAACGCATATGCCACCTTATTTTCCTATCCTGGGTGGTAGTGTATTGAAAAATCATAATCTTTGAGTAACTCAATCCATATCCTTTGTCTCACGTTGAGTTATTTTTTTTGTGAAAATGTATTTCAAACTCTTGTGGTTTGTATAAATCTCAGATCTTTCTCCATAGAGATAATGTATCCATATTTTCAGAGCAAATATTATGGCTTCTAACTCAATATCTAGAGTTGGATAATTTTTCTCACGAGTCTTCAACTATCTTGATGCATAAGAAGTAACATTATCATTTTGCATATGGATGCAACCCAGTACATTCTTTGATGCATTAATATATATCATAAATCCATCATTTCCAGATGGAAGAGTCAAAATTGGACTATTGACCAGTCTAATTTTCAATTCATCAAACCATTCTATACATTCTTTTGTTCATACAAAATAAACTGCTTTACATGTGAGCTTGGTTAGCGGGTCATCCAGTCGGGAAAAATTCTAAATGAAACACTGATAGTAACCTGCTATGCCAATAAAATGGCATACTTTAGTTATGCTTGTTTGCATGGGCCATTCATGTATTTCCTTTTCCTTCACAGGATCAACTAATATTCCATCCTTTGAATCAATATGGCCATGAAAAGAAACTGATTGAAGATAGAATTCATACTTCCTAAACTTCCCATATAATTCATTTATTCTAAGAGTTTTCAGAATAATCCACAAGTGATTCTCATTGTCTTCATAGATTTTTGATTATACCAGGATATCCTCGATGAATACCACAAAAAAATTTATTAAGATATTCTAGGAAAAATCTATTCATTAAAACCATGAAAACAGAGGGTGCATTAGTCTGTCCAAAAGTCATCACTGTAAACTCGTCATGCCCATACCTGGTTAGAAATGCTATATTAGGAATATATTCATTCATCATACATATCTGATGATATCCGGATCAAAGGTCAATCTTTTTAAATTATTGATCTCTATGAATTTGATCAAATAAATCATCAATACGAGGTAAGGATACTTAATCTTTATTGTAATATCATTGATTTCCCTATAATCAATCCATAGCCTAATGGATCCATCTTTCTTTTGGACAAAGAGGACAAGGGCTCCCCATAGAGAAACACTAGGTTGAATAAATCCACTTTTTACCCAATTCCTCTAGTTGTTTCATTATCTCTACTAATTCCACAATGGACATTCTCTAGGGAGTCTTTGATATAGGTCTTTCACCAGGAATTAAATCGATAGAGAACTCAAATTCCTGCTCTAGAGGATGTCAGGTATATCCTCTGGAAATATATAAATATATTCTAGCACTAAATGCACATCTTCAATTTGAAGATTTCTGTCCGCGCCCATAGATATTGGTTTATCATCCTCTTCAAGTATTGTATTCATTAGATATACTGGGGGTAGACCTAGATAAGAATCAGGTGGTGAGGTTTCTGCTCTAATGATAAGGGATTCTACACTATTTTTAAAAATTAAAACTTTATTCTTCTTATAATAAATCTTCGCATCATAATTTGATATCCAATTCATACTGATAATTATATCAAAGTCAGTCATTGGTATGATGATAAGGTTAGAAACTAAAGCAAGTTTTGGTGTCTGGAGGTGGACTAATCGAAATTCTTTTGTTGCAATGATACATCCCCTAGGAGTTTTGACCGACAACTCCTTTATTAAATCAAATTGTACATGTCAAATTTTCTTGGAATACTGGGAAGATATAAATGAATGTGATGATCCTGAATCAAATAATGTGTTGGCTATGTTTCAGGAAACAATTAAAGTAACTACCACCATATCATTTGGAACTTCAAACTCTGCTGTTGTAATCGCATAAGCTCTCTCTTTCTCTCTTGTCCTTTTCTAAGGAAAGTTTCTTTTGTGCATAGGAATTTCATTTGCATAGTGTCCCATATATCTAAAATTGTATTATTGAATATCATTGAATTGTTTCATCCCCTTTCATTCATCAGATCGATGACCCTTTTCTCCGCACTTATAGTGGACTCCCTTGCCTTTCAACCATTTCCTGATAAGATTTTTTCCACCGTTCTTGCATAATGGGAATTGATTCATTCCCTTGTTCTTCTTTGGTTCTTATCATTTTCCATGGTTATCAGAGTACCAATTCTTATCTTGGTTTCCTTTGAACAAATTTGGTCTAGAAAATTCATTCTCTATTTGGATTTCCCTTGAAACAATTTCAGAACATAATACACCTGATTGAGAAGACCATGCCCTTCAAAGACTTGTCTTAAGACCTTCAATGAAATGACCAATTTGGTATACCGAGTCACATACGTAATATATGGCATACCTATCTAGCGTTGTGAAGGTTGCCTCATACTCTGCAACACTGTCTTCTTTCCTTTGTTTTAAGACAAGGAATTTTATCTTCATTTCAGTTCGTTGCTCACGGGGAAATATTTTTGGAAGAATATTTACGTAAAAGTAATTCATTCCATATCTTTTATTTCTTCTTCTTCCATGGTATTCTGGATCAAATACCCCCATTAATCTACGTAACCCTTGAGACAATATACTCCCAACACTACCTTATCATTTTCATTGCATCTTAATGCCATGAATATCTTTTCAAATGACTTGATCCACTTCTCACTACTATCGGATTAGTATTCCCACTAAAAAATGGGGGATTCTGCCACATGAAATGATCCAACACAAGTATAGCATGTTTATTCTTCACAACCTGAGTAATTTTTCCCAATATGGTCATAATCTGATCGCTCTGACATTCAATGTGTTGACTTGCTCTACGAGGTAATACCAACATTGTCCACGAGTGTTGATTCTACTTCTTCTATTAGGTTCCATTTCTAAATAATGGAATAAACTAGATTAGTTTATTAATCTAAAATAGAAAATAACTTAACATGGATTTAAATTATATGCATAGCTAATCTCATTAACATGAATTCTTTGAGGAAAAATTTACATTTCAATCCTTCATAATGGACTGTAATGAAAATATGAATTATCCCATGGATATCCCCTAAGAGTGTCGTAACCAAGAGTGCAGCAAGGTCCATTGTCATGTACCAGGATACCCTAGGTCAAGCCTGAAAGTCCTTGTTTGAGAATTCACTCATAGGTACATCTATGCCAGAGAAACCTCTACCTGCTCATATCCAGACTGGGATGTATTTCTTGAATGATCAGCATAATATTTTCTTTACCAAAATACAGGGATGTTATTGTAAACTATCCCTCAAATACTACCTTAGTTATTTGTTCCCTAATCTACGTTTTCTAATCTAGTTCCCAAGTTTTCTACTAAACTTACTTTGATACCAACTGTAACTCCCCGGCCCCTATAGACCAGAGATGATGCATTACATGTTATATTTTCATGGTTAGATGGAATGAAAATAATTACAAAATGATCAGTTTAGTATTATTGAGGAAAATAGATACATATATGTAACTCTAATTACATTGTAAAAGGTTACAAAATACAATACATTACAAAAACTAAAAACTGCAACCATAAGAACTCAATAAATTATTTCCTCTTCATCACTTGTTGAAGTAAATCAATGAAAGGGGTAAGATCAAATGTTTATTAAGGGTTAAAAATACTGGAAGCATGAATTCAATAATAAGATATTTATAAACAATTTGATATAGTCAATATGGTATGGTGAATAAATGAAAAACTCATTCCATTAATACTCTAAGAATGAAACTATATCCATAGATTTTGTCATAGTGAAAACCTCAAGGATAGTTATAACCGATAATGAATTTAAAGAATGATTATTAATTGGACATCATATATCTAGCGCATGACAGCATAATACCATAAAAATCGTTTACTTTTGTGGGTATAAACCCATCTGATTTTTGGAAACAAACTCGAAGGGTTTGTCGCCAAACTGATTGTCCCATGAGACCTGTCGATGCATCAAGGGGCTGTAGTGAGCCCCACCCGCCATTGAATGTCCAATTAATTATTTATACATAGATTACACACAAGATAAATATTCCTTAACATTATCCATATATAATAGAGGATACAGATTCATCAATATTTCCATAGTCAAAACAATACTCAAAATAAATAACGTATGTAAAATGGTATACAAATTAGAAAATAATTATATCCATAATATGAGAATATGGACATATAAATGGAATATAATTTAAATTTAAAAGTGATCTGAAATGGGAAGTAGGTACACCACATAATAAAGAGTAGGTTCACAATACTAAGCAAGTCACAATGAAGTGAAAATTGAGACAAATCTTGTTACCATGTTTGAATCAATTGAGTCATATGGCCAAAAGTTAATAAACACCAAATGAATAACAGAATACCATGAATATAAAGAGAATAATGATAATATATATCAAATTGAATTACACCTATACCACATATAATGAATAAGAGGCGAAAATGGAAATCCCACAGAATTTAATGTGAGATGAGAAAACCCCTTACAGACATTTCGGCATGGTAACAAGTGTTCCAGTGAGGGATTAATGAGGGGTAAAAAGGCATACCATCATTTATATATCATAATTTAATTATGGGGGAGGTTATAAAACATACCCCATAATTAGGTATTAAAAATAAAAGGGCACAAAAAGGGGAGATTCTTGAACAAAAGTGGGAGAGAGGATCCCTTACCTTGTGCTTGAAGGTGTTCCTGATTGTTCTTAAAAACCTGAAAAATCAAATTTAGATTCATTAATTAACCATTCCATAACCTCATTAACATTTAATTTACATGTTATAACATTTTTAGGTTTATTAATGTCCTTTTTTATGGGATTAAGAGATTCAATTTTTTTTGTTTTGGTAACATGTTCTTCTTTGGTTTTCATGATCTGTTTACTTGTATTCATGAATGGATGTTTTCTTGAAATGTGGTTAAAAAACCAGAATTTTTAATATAAATTATTAGTGAAATTAAATGGATATAAATTACCTTATAATTATTCTGGTTATATTCCATAAAGATGACTTATTCGATGAGTTAATAATTAACGCTTGGATTTGGCTTGACAGTTTTGTGCACAATAAAGTTCTTTTGTATTATTATTCTATATTATAAGTGCGTTAGGAATTAAGAACATTAAAAAAATAAAATACATATATTATTATCTGGTTTAACCATTAAATAAGTTTCATGACCATTATTGAAGATAGTAATGCAGTTTGATAACCCGTCCTCCTTGAGTGTGATAAATTAACTCATCTCGGACGGTGTTTGCATTTATTGTATAAAAGGAGAGGAAAAGGGAGATATGATGAAATATTCGGTTATAAAGAATTAAAATAAAGTACATGTAAGGTACTTGAATTATCATGTAATTTGGACGATGTGAGGTGAGAAGAAATCAACAAAATAATAAAACATTTAAAAGAATTTGAAATAAAAGAGAAGAGAGGTTCACCTCTTGAGTACTCCTTGAGAAATTCCTTAAGACCTTTTTTTGGACTTTTGGTGGGACAAGAAGGTCTTGGATTTGTGGAGAGGTATTGGAAAGAGTATTTGGAAGGATTTAGGAAAGTATTGAAGCTTGAGTGGTGTGGGAGGAAGAGGGGTGAGGGGTAGTTTATATAGTGAATGGGGAAGGGGTTTTACATTATTTTAATATTTTTCTCAATACTATGAATATTATTGATTCATGTGATCCTAAATATTAATAATGTCATGTGAGTTTGAACTAAGTGGGATTATATCAGCCTTGAATCACCTATGATATAGTAAATCAAGTATTTAGCATTTATTGTAATTTATTGTATTTTACTATTCATAAAAAATTCAAGTATTTTAGAAAAATCCCAGAAATTCACCCTAACCATTTATCGATGTTTAGAACCCAAAAATTAATTCAATTTTTCAAAAATAATTTCCTAAACATGATTAATTTAATATTTATTTAAAATCATTATTTAATCAAAAAAATATAAAGACTTAAATTCTTCATCTTCATTTTTAAGGTTCTTAAATTTATTTATACATTCATGGGTGTGGTACCATTCATAAGAGTTATATTACGATTCATAAGGTTAGGATATTATTCATAAGGTTATGATACTATTTATATGGGTATGTAACTATTCACTAAAAATTAAGTTAATTCCATCAGACACTAAATATCATCCTGAACAAAATCGTGTATGTCAGATTTTCAAAATTAAAAACAAATAAGTGTAAAATTTAAGTTCAATGGATAGGAAATGACTATTTACTAAATAATCAAGTGTTGTTTCAAAGAAACTCAGTGCTTTATGAAATATAGGCTTTTACTCAAATGTATATAAGAGAAACATATCATAAAATGTTTGGGGTGCTATAGATAACATGCCTTCATGGAGTAACACTGAGAATTGTATTTGATAGAAATAAAAATTTTACTTTATGGTTTTGGAAAGTATTTTAGAAGGACTTAGAAAATCAACTCATATTGATCATGGTATGAGCACATATCCTTGGTGGATGTTTCTTATAAAAATAATTATAATGATTATATAAAGATAGAACCCTATGAGGATCTATATGGTCAAACTTTTCACTCACTATTATTCTATTATGAGGAAGGTAAGGATTCTATTGTGGGATCGAGCCTAGTGTAAGAGACCTTAGATTTATTGAAATTAATCTAGAAGTGGATGGTCACCATTCAAAGTAGAAAAATTTCTTATATCGATCATAGGAGAATAACTTTGGAGTTACTTGGGGGAAGAATAGTTTTATTGTGGGTGAGTCCTCAGATGGGGAAACAATGTATTTGTAAGGAAAACAAGCTCCCAGATTTGTTGGACAATTCATGATCATAGAATGTATAGGGAAAATGGATCACTATTTGGATATTCATACTCACTAATGAGGAATACAAAATGTGTTTTAATTGTATCTTCCCTATAAGTGCATTATTTATCTAGTTAAAACTATATACCTTGAGGATATTCAGTTGGTAATAGATGAATCCTTTATAGAGCACTTATTACAGATCATTTATAAGAGCAATAATGTTTTTTTGGAAAGATGGAGGCACTTGTATGGATATTATAAAGGAAAGGATGGGTCCGTGAGGAGACATGGGAGGGGTATACTAACACTCAACCTCAGTTTCCTTATTCTTTTCAAGAAGGATCTCCTAAGACACTTCTTTTGGGAATATGCAATGTGTCTCACAAAAACAAAAGTGATATGAAAATCCCTTACCTCAGGTCTGAATTCCTTCGTATGTGTTTTAAAATACTGTATAATAATTATAGATTTGTTATAAATATATTTCATAACCATAATTATATATATCATACCTTATATTATTTACTAATAACCTTTTATCAGACATTCATCTACAATTCTTTATTAAAATCACTATTTTGGGTGATAATTGCTTTGTTTTTCATGTATGTTTTGGTTTGGTAGTTTTTTTAATTTTACATTTATCATGATTAAATCATCTATATAATGTTAATAATTTATAAATACTCTATATATTCAATATATAAATATTTATATTCTTTCATAAAATCTATAGATGGGAAAATAAATTGCATTGTTCAGTGAGATGGTAGTCCATACGTACGCAAGGACATTGATTCCATTTCTCATTGAATGGAATGAAATAAAGGTATGTAAAAAATCACTGTTAAAGAATTATTATATAATATATATCCTTTATATTCATTTAATCTATCCATATTACTATCCAAGTAATGTGTAAATGAAAAACAAATTATATCACTTCATGGTGGTGATAGTCCACACGCACGCACGAACAACGTTTTCATTTTCCAAAAATTTGGAAGGTAAGAATATATGTATTATATTATCAATAAAGAAGAATAATATCTTAAAAAATATAATATAAAAAAATTATCCCATCATTGAAATCATATTTGAAATATGGTGATGGAAAATGAATTGTATCTCTATGTGGAGACGGTAAGTATCACCTACTCTCGAGCGATACTTTCACTTACCATTAAATAAAAAGACGAAAAATAAATATTTTTTCATAAAAGTAATAACATTTTAGTATATGTATTATTATATATTTATTATTTTATGAATAATATCATAGAATTTGAAGAGGTAAAATGAGAATTAAAAATAAAATGATCGGTTAAGGCGATTACCTCTTCTTAGAAACAACTCCATTAGGTCTCCACTTAAGGGATCTAGGGTTGGAATTTTTAGAATAAAAACACCAATATAATATGTATAGGGGAGTTGATAAGAGAACTTGGTAAATTTTGGTAAATCCATAAGGGTGAATGTGGTGTAAAGAATACTTAAGAGGTGTAACCTTTTATAATTAAGGGGATGGGTAATCCTGGAATTTCTTAAACGATCAAAATATATTAAAACCATTCTTAAGAACAATGGTTGAAAATTTACTAAAAATGGTAAAGGTAAAAAAATTTACACTCTATATTATATAAATTATCATATTTTAAAATTTTTATGATTTTTATGTAATTTAATAAAATATTATTTTCATAAAATATCATTATGGCCTATTTACACATTATTTATTTAACTTGATTTAAAAGAAATAAATAAAATGCTTTAATTGAAATATAATCATTTAACATAATAATAATATGAGAAATTCATCTAAAAAATATGTGCAACACATTAAATCACTACCAATTTATTACTTTTAATACGTTTAAAATCATTTTTTATATTTTTATTAATTAGAGAAATACTGCATCAGTGTTGCATAAAAATTTATATCATAAAAGAAATTTCATTATGATAAAAATATATATTTGGGCCCATTTATAACATTCTTTTCCCTCAGTGGAAACATAATATATATTTAAAACTCAGGGAGTGACATATTTTAACCTTCTTTGAATTACATACTATATATGTCATTTTCAAGGACATGTGTCCCTTAAAAAACTAAATTTTTAGAATAATGTGATTATGGATAAATTACCTTCATCCAATAATAATAAATATGATATATTGTAGTCTTATAACTTATTTTTATCATAGGTTAATACGACTTACCCTTTTCTGGGGTGATAAATTTTACTAAGGTTACAACTTATACTGACCAAAAATAAAAGAGACTTATTTAAAAAATTTGGACCTTGAAATCCAAAATTTGGAATCTATTTTATCAAATTAAATACTTAAAATTAGAATAAATTAATTTTAAAATAATCATGCAACACATAATGAAATCCCTTTTTTAGAAAAAAAATTCATTTTAATCATAAAACCGGGTTTATTCTTCTCCCATGCCTAAAAAATATTAAAATAATGTTAAAGTATTTTATTAACTATATAATATATATAATTATAATAATTCAACAATAGTGATTAATATAATTTATTATGATAAAATACTGTGTGTTCATAAAAGCAGTTCTTTTTAGAAAATATATCATTTAATTTCAAATGATTTTTATTTTAATTTCTAACTATTTCATAACCAATTAATTAATTTTAGTCACATGTAAATAAAATTTACTTAATAATTTATTTAGTCCTATTAATACACTCTAATGCAATGGATAGGTGAAAAATATAACATAATAATATTTTAAAAGTATCTTTTGGTTCATTTAAACTCGGTGTTTTATGTAACACAACTTATTGAAACAAAAATAAAATTAATTTAAAAAACCAATTTTCATAAAATATTGGGTTATTATGGTGCTAAAATAATCCTCATGTTCCACCTTTATATCTTGATATTGAATATTGTTTTCATCAGTTATCTTCAAAAACCCCAAGCTAAGAGAATTTACTTTTATAGTGTCTTTGTTCCATGTGCTTTAAACATGAGCCTATATTTTGAGGATTGATCAGAAAATTATTTTTCCAATATATTAGTGGGATTTATAACCTAAATTAAACATTACATATCTTTATTCCATTCTTTTACACTTCTAAAACATCTTGTTTTTCTTTTGAGATAGTTTTTGAGATTATTCTACCCATAATTATGACAAGTGGTTAGTTGGATTTCATTCCACCGTGATATTATTTCATTAATCCTCTAGAATTAAACATTATTATCAACTTTTATTATCCAAAACCCTATGACCATTAATAGGTACTAATATCCATCTCAAATTTAAAGGAACATCAAACTATTTTCTTATATGTATCAAATTCTAAAGGCACTAAGTATTTTTCAAGACTCTACTTTAGCCCACTAAAGAAGTTTTCAACCTTAATTTTGGGGTTGATGAAAAATTTAGAGGTATACCACGAAATCCTTGAAAATTTTTCTTCTTAATACCTAATAGATTCATCCTCCTTTTTCTCGATTTAATAGAATTCTCTACACATTTTATGGTATAGTGTGCAAGGAAAATATTTATTGAGAAAATTTTTATTGAATCCTTCCTACTATATTGATTGAATTACTTCCTTGGGATTATTATTCTTGATCAGTGTTAACCATTGATTATCTTATCACTCTATGTGATAGAAATCCAGAATGAAATTATCCGTATTAATGCTTTATAAGATGGATAATATATTCTAAATGTAATTATTCTATTCTTTTGAAAATATGGGAACATAAAATCCAAAAAATATAGGGGTTTTTTTCATATAAAACACTCATTTGAAACTTATTTATACTTATGAGAAGGAGGGTTTTACTAATGATTCATGTTAGTATTTAAAACATGGGTCATTTGTGAAAATAGTACAATAAAATTCTCAACTCCCTCTCCTATAATTTTAGGAATTCTCTTTGGGAAATCATTACATTTCCCATTAAATCTGGTGTTGGTATGATTCCTTCTATTTCAAGATATTTACTAAAATAAAACAAAAATTTAATATATCAACACTAAAATTTATAATCATATTAAAAGAAAACTATTAACATAGAAGGAATAAATCATAAATTAAATTTATACCATAACTTATTAATTTATATGTTCCAATATAGGTTATCCATGGTAATTTTCTAATGAGGATATTTTACCTAACTATTTATTAATTAATGTGCATTATGGTTGTGTTGTATTTGTTTTAAATATGGTTTAGAGACATTATGGTAAAAAAATTAAAATAAATTTTAGTATAAAGAGTTTATTGTATGATTAAATGTATTTAACAATAATATTTATGAGAATTTAGTTAGTTTAGAATAAACATGGAAGTTTTCAAGCTCACCTAAGAGAATATTAGAGTTCCCAAGATATATGGGTTTTATTGATAAATTGATAACATCAATGATGTATCTGTAATATGATACCACAATTGATTACATGGATAAGAAAAGAAATTAAGGAGTGAGTTTCTACCATTATTAATATATAAATAAACGTGGAATACATGTTTTAATATTGATAAAATATTATTCTTGTCAAACACTAGTTCAAATGAAGTGGAATTGTTGTCTACAATAGTTAATAGAATTTTAAAGATGCTATCATGTGAAGAAATTAGCATTAAATTTGATTCATGATAAAAAAAATATTAGAAAAAGTATATAAAACATCCAAGGTGCTCTATATATCAATAATATAACAAATGGTTTTGATACACTCTTGGATAAAGTTTTAAGAAGGATGGATTTGCATTAAAAGACCCCTAAGGTTATTTTAAAAATCATTGAACTTCATCTTTAATATTACAACACTTGTCATTATTTCACATTAATACTTGATTTATTTTATAAGATAAAATTTAATACACCCCAACAGATTTATAAGTGTTGTGTCTTTGGGAATTAGGTACATTACATAACAACTTAAAACATGAAATGCATCACCTTTATTGAAAACCTTCTTAACATGTTCATAATATTCTTTCATACTTAATAATTCATGGGATTACTTGGGGAAAACATAAGAAAGGGGTGAAATATAAATTATTGTAATTAAATAAACATGTAATACCATGTAGAGGATAATACATATTAAACAACATGTATATCAATGAGTCATAAAAATATTAGGCATCACAAACATGAACAATGAGATATGATATAACATGATAATCGTAAAAGTGAAATTTGGAAAAAACATAATACATTGCATCATAAACATATGACAAGGATAAAACATCCAAGATATTATGGTGGAAAAGGTACCATAATGGAATTAGGTTCACCTCTTGTCCCAACATGATGTATCATGATACTAAATATTACCAAATGCATTAGAGAACTATTTGGGAACACCCATCATATTCATTTCATACTCATTCTTAAGTGTGTCACATAGATTATACAACATGGATTCATTCAACGCCATAATTTATTCCATGATGTAATAAACATATTTAATTACCAAATTAAAAGTTATATGTGAATTAATGTGAGTACCCTTGATAAGAAATGGGTGTGGTATTCACTACACAATTATTTTGTCCTGGAAATTTGTTGTGACATTTCAGTTGCATAACGACATCACAGAAAAATTCCTAAAATTGGTTGTTGATAGATAAAAGAGTATATAATCATTTATACATGAAATTTAAAGTAATGTGAACATGTAAAAAAATGTCCCAAGATGATTAATTAGAAATAGAATTCAAATGATATTGAAAAAAGTTTAATAAAGAAGAGAAAGGAAAGAACCCTTACAAAACTTTGGCAAGGTAAGAGGTGTACATATTGGTTCAAAGGAGGTAAAATGAGAGTGAAATGGGATATAATAATTTATACATAAAATTTAAAGTATGGGGTATATGTAAGAACATATCCCAAAATATTAAAATTAAAATTTAAATACATTATTAAAGGAGTTCTTGATAAAAGAAGAGAGTGGAGGATCTCTTACATGAGTGTGTGACTCCAAAGAATTGAGAGTGGATTCATGAGAACATGGGGGATCCTTTGGAGGAATCTAGGGAGTAAATGTTAGAGTGTGTTAATGATTCAAAGAGTTTTAGTGAATATAAGTTGGATATGGGGTTGGTTTATATTGGAAAAGATGTGGATTTATTTATTATATAGGTTTTGGAGTCTATATAATCAAATATCAATTACCCAAAACCATCCAATTTCTTTCCTATGGTTTTGGCCATATAGATCTGATTTAATTATTATATAAGGCCAAGAGTAAAAATTATTAAAATAGTTTTTTTATGACAAGGTGTGTCATGTTCTTAAAGAAATGATTTTATAATCTTATAATATATTATAGGTTTAATAGGATTCATAATGAATTTACAAAATAAATAATATAAAAGTAAATAAAAATTATTTTAGAGGGAAATAATTTATTTTTTATACCATTTATAGTAATTATTACTTCAATTTTTGGTTATTAGGATGTCATAAAACACAAAGTGTATTTATACAGTATTTAATTTTTAACCTAAAATTTGACAGTCTCGGAAAATTATGAAAAATTAAATATTGGATAATTTTTTTGATAAGAATAAAAAATATTATTAATTTTATCTAAATAATTTTCTAAATATTTTAATGTCACATTTCAAATAAAATTTACATTTATTAAGAATTGATGAGTTTTTTGACAATAAGAGTTTTCCAAAAGTTATAAAAATTACTTTTGATCATATGGTTATTTATATTGGATAAAAATTAATTAATAATAATATTTTATTGAAATATTATTTATTTAAAAAATAAATTAATTTCATAAATTCGTTAATTTAATTTGAATATTAACCAAAAATACAAATTGTGCTTTATTTTATCAAATAAAAAACCTCCCAAATAACAATAATATGATGAAAATATATTCATTATTCTATAAAAAATAATTTACATTATCTAATTGATAGGGTATTGATTAATATCTATTTAATATGTCAGAATATTCCCTAGGACTAAGGATAATAATTGTTGGACTTTCATAGGGTGGTTCAACAAACATAATTTGGGCCGTGATCTCGATGACCTTGAATTTCTCCCCTAAATGATTTCGCTCATTCTTAAGTTATTGGATATTATAAAAGGATTAGTCAAGATAAAAACCAAAGAATATATATCCCTTAGAATCTCTGTTAAATGGGATTCATATGGTATGATCCTACTGGTTGATGTCATCACTTCGTTTTTCTATGTTAATCAGATTGTTAAAACCTATATTCATACTAACCATGTGATCACTGTTCAACGAATATATTATCAACATAAATGATTCATAACAGTAAATTCAATATGATAGTATATAATTATACCAAACAAGTTCATTTTTTTCTATAACCATATTTAATAAATAATACATTTAATTAAATAAAATAGGGAATTTTATTTATAATAGTCTGGGTCATTGCATTTAATGTCTAGAATTCTGTTATAGAGTTTAAAATGACTATGTGCTAAAGTAAATCGGAGTTCTGTATGACTTTAACAGGTATTTTATTTGAATTCTTGGGGTTTTCATGAATTCATAAGGAATTTTATAAGACTTATCATGTTCTGTATGACTTTATAATGCATTTCATATAAATTTATTAGTTTTTCATGACTTCATGAATTTTATATGGTTTCATCTGCATTTTATATGACTTAAAGGATTTTTATATGACTTCATGTTTCTTATATTGAATTAAATGTTATATGAATTGGATTCTATAGTAATTCCTACTATAGAAAATGAATTCAACACTTAGTAAGTATTTAGTGTTTTTTTTGTATGAAAATTTTGAGTTTCTGTAAATTTAATGATTCTGAAGAATGATATTTAGATTATATAATGAAAGTGATTAATCATTATGGATCAAATTTGATGATAACACATAGATCATGATTAAACATAATATAAAAAGACTGGATGAAGAATGGTATACTAATTTGATAAGGGTATTAACCACACCAAAGAGAAGAAGACCGCAACTATTAAAATGGGATGATAAAGTTGGACACACTGTAGAAAAGGTCGCAGTGAATGTAAAACATGATGAAGATGCTCATTAGGCTATGGTATTGAGCATTTCAGGTGATTTTCATCATGATGAAGAGTAATGATACTAGTCTAAGCCTTCTTATTTTTAATACAATGAGATAATGAGAATGTCACAATAGTAGAGACTCTAATGAAATTAGAATTTATCTATGAGAAATGGAAACTAATTTATTTTATAGTGTAATCCATGTTAAGTTTCCGAAGGAAACACATAGAATTTGTGGTCAAAGATTCAAAATTAGGAGGACCAAAATTTATTCCTTTTTTATTATACTTTTTGAGATGACTTCTATAGTGAAATTGTCTGATGTCTAATACAGAGAGCCTAACACCACATCATAAGTTAAATTATATCTTATTGAACATACATAAGTGAAAAACATTTCAAATGGATTTGAACTATAATTTTTTTGTATAATTAAAATTGAGAATAATTCCATGTTATTTTCAACACCATGAAAAATAATTATGAGTCTTTATATAAATTATAAGAAGTTCAAATGAGATCCAGATTTTTGGATGGATGAAGAAGAAGGGGAATTAATGTTTGATATATGAGGGGGTTCAATGTTCCATAATCTGGAGATAAATTATTTAAAAAATATAGTGACTATAAATGAGGGGAAAATAAAATAAAAACTACTGAGATTCTTACTTATGTGCACTTGATATATTTTTAAATTAAAAATAATAAGAATGAAGAGACTAAAATATATGTGTACCTACTTATTCTATTAAGTTAAAGAGAGGATAAAAATATTTAGAATTCCATAATAATGGATTTTATTATGTGATAGAAAATTAGAAAAAGAATGAGATAATGCAGGATTTGGATATTTCAACTATTGATTATATACATGCTAATAATATGAGAAATCTACCCTACAGTCATATATTATCGACCTATAAAGAAGGTTGAGGCATCTAATCATGATTTCTATAGTTGAGGAAAAAGATCATTCAAATTTTCCATGAGGGAAAATAGTTTAATTGTTAATATAAATCATAAATAGTAGGATTAATTTTGTATTACATTGAGATAGATGAACAAAAATCTCCTGTATAATGAAATGGGTTTTTAGCCTAGTTAGACTCAACTCAATTATGAGTTTTTAAGTCCTAGTACAATCTTAGGGGTAAAATGGTAATTTTATACTCGAAGTTGATGTATAGACTTTTGGGAATGTTTTATTTGTTTTTGAATAACTTTTTTATCCCTAAAAAGAGTATATATAGAAATGTGTGTTTTGTATGTCCATAAAAGTACTATAATAAAAATTTTATATTTTTTTTATCACATGTGAATTTCAATTGAAATGATTCTATCTTTTGATTGGGTCATTGGATGGGAAAATAAAGATCATATTTGAGTCAAATGGATTTTTACTAAATTAATTATGTTATTTTTATTCATATAAAGATTTTTAGGTCTTTTTTTGATGTGAAAAGTTTAATTGAATAATTTAGTCATTTAATTAAGTGTTTGAGTTTTATTGGAAACCCTATACCTCTTCTAAAAATACCAGTCTATGATTTTTTATCCAGTTTTACCCATTTAAAATGACTTGAATCCTATATAAGAGGAGAATTAAAGAGGACAAACATTTTATTTAACAACAACAATGAATTTAGGAGTGATATTAGACCCATGAAGATGTCGATAGATGGATTTTGATGGCAAGGATGAATGAATCTATTGTTTTGAAAAGGAATCAAATTTTCAGTAACTTACAATAAGGTAGAGATTTTTTATTTATAATTTCCATATAGTTTATATTATTATGAATCCATATTTAATTATTCTTTAAATTAAGTAAAAATTATAGAATCGCACGACCCTATTAGCTATCAGCATTTACTTGAATTTTTCAATTGTGGTTTTTGACATTGAAGATTATAGTTATTTATAATTTTCGTTAGATAATTCAACAATTGAAAAATAATGATTATGAATGGTATTCATCATTAAATATTTTTCTATTTAATTGTATTTCCCCATCATTTCAACAAAATATCATCACTAGTAGTTATTTTTAAAGGTGGTTAGATCATTTTTATGGAACCCATTATTTTTGAAAATTATATTGAATTTGGAATATCATTGTTCTTGGTTATACATCATAGATTGTAACTTGATGTAGGTTTGGTGACTATGGAGGAAATACTAGGAAGGATCATGGATATAAATTTCTATATGGTGGGGAATTCGTGATATGGATCTTCTATGGAAGGCAATGATGATTTAGTTTTCTTATGAACATAAGTCATAATCTAATTTCTAGAATGGTTTTGATAGAAGTTGATGAATTTTATAGATTTTAACGTGGGTAACATAGAAGTAGTGAAAAAATGGTTGAAACTTATGGAATAATCTGATCTTCTTAAAATTTCTTGTCTAAACGGTGTGTAATTCAGAAGAGCACCTTCCATGTAATTCAGATTCTATGGAACTAGTGATTCTAGTAGAGAAAAATATCCCAAAATAAAGTTGGGTTCCTACATTTATTGTGAGCAAGGATGAAATAGTTTGGGGTGCACATGAATTACACATACAAGGACATGTGTGGACCCACATGTTGTGAGTCCTGGGTAATATATAGTGTACACTCAAGGGTGCTAGTTCGCTGATAGAAGAGGTACACGTCAGGTACCTCCATAGATATAGCACATTGTGTGACCCCAATACATCTTTTGTTGTTGGGATGTGGAACATCATGTTGATGAAATAACTTGAAAAGGTGGCCAAATTGGGATTACACACCACATGATATTAGGTTACATCAAATACTTCCCCTTCACTTGAAATATTTCATTTCGATGTGGATTTTCCCCTCATTATTCCTAGGTGGAATAGGTGTTCCACCTATTGGGATTGGGATCCACCTAGGGTGTTGTTGTTTCACATATATAAACATGTCTCTAGGATCCTTTACCTATAGAATCAAAGATAGTTGTTATTTCACCCACATTATGTGGCATTGATCCTCTATCTAGAGAGTCAGTATTTCACCCATATTTTGAGATCGGATGGGGTAAGGATCCTCTACTAGAGTCATTATTTCACCCATATTAATATTTAAGTGATCCTTTTGAATCATGTGAGGTAATTTATATTTAGGTATAATGTAACACCTTGATGTTTGAAAAAAAGTAAACTATGTTTGATAGTGTATATGCCATGAAACCCCAATCTGAAATGAACAATAAACTATTATTATCTAAATATGAGCGTTATAATCTAGCCATTAAAATTTCTATTATGAATAATATTAACTACTTTATAAAATAGATATAAATTTTATACTCAATATAAATGTATTGATAAATTCTTAGTAAACAATCATTTAATTTTTCGTAATGTTATTATATTCTTCAAAAATATGTTTTCTTCATAAAGAACTATTATTTTTTTTCATGGAAAAATATGGTTATTAATTTCAAGAAATATTTGATATTTTATTGGATTAATAGGATATAATTTTTGAAATCATCATATCAAAATTATCTTATGATAAATTTTATGGATTTTTCAATGAACTTTGATTTTTCAATGAATAGAGAAAAGTAGCATTTTTTGTAAAACTATCGCTTCATTTCAATAAATTAAGTAACTTAAAAGTAGAATTATTATTTGAATTTTATTTCAAAATAAAATATTTATTATTTAGTTGGTTTTAATTTAATTAGTTACTTTTTAGTTTTATTTATAAAATATTTTTATATAAGTTCATTTTTGGACTTAAATGTTTTTAATGAACCATTTTCCATCGCCTCTCGTGATTTTAATTTTAAATTAATTTTTTAAAATTTTTTGAATTGAATCTTGAAAAAAGGATTTCAGGTTTGTAATTAGGAGTTATAATTTTTTGTAAACCTTCACATTTTGTTATTAATTAATATGAATAGTAACTATAGTAAATAATTATCATCACATTAAAGGTAAATTGGGAATTAGGGTTAAAAATAATATGATAAGGAATACAAATTGAACATACCACTTTCCATTATCTTATTTTATGAGTGTAGTTCAAAAATTTACATCACATTCTAAAATATATGGCCACTTAGTGCTAGGTTTCTTTGATTTTGAACTTTAAAATATCTACGTAAAAGATAAAGACAAAAATTTCACTTTTTTACTTTTAATAACTATAATATTTCATGATTAAGATAAGAAAATTTACATTCTTTTATAAATATTCATTTGAAATATAAATGATTTTTTATCATGGTAATTTATTTATAAATTTTAGTAATGAAATAATTACATCATATTCTTATGTGAGACTAACATAATATTTATTTAATAAATTAAAACCTAAAATCAACGATTCTAAAAAAAATTAAAATTAATATATATTTAGAGAATTAATATGATCCATTAATTTTTCAGATAAATATAAATTCATATTTATTTTTAAAAGGATTACATTATAATTCCATTATTTTCATACTATTTTCAATGTTAAATTAAATAAATAGTTCCTAAAAAGACTTTGATGATATTTTATAACAAACAATATTTTATTAGCTGATTTAAAATTACTGAAAATCCATCATTAGGCGTATTTTTTGTGATATGTTTGAAAATATCGACCGTGGTCCACTTATTGGCCAATTTCCCTTTTATAAAAATTATCTTGACCACTATAGAGTGAAATATTTGTTATGACGATAATTGTAAAAAACTATTAATGCGGGTTAAAATAAAGATATAAGGATAAAACCAAATAAATAGTGTAATAATTTTATTAGATTTTATTATTTAGACCCTTCCTAATATTATTTTAGAATTAAATAATTTTTGAAATTTTTTCCTTGATGTTTAATTTATATTAATTTAATATTTTAAGAAAATACAAGAGTGTCTATCCCCTCAATTATAAATTGCCACCTCCTCTCCTCAGTTCATAAAAACATCAACAACATTTTGGTTTTACAATTACCTAATAAATTACCTTCTTTATTTCCATTCCCAAATCCTATATTCCATGGTTTGATTATAGAACCCTCCTATAATGGATGTTGGTGTAAAACTAAAGAGGATGTCTGGAGAAGTGGTATTGTTCTTAACCAAGCATTTTTGTTTTATATCTTCTTAAAACTCTATAAAATATCATTCAGCCAAGATGATATAGAAACATAATCATCTCAAATATGCTTATATTTTATTATTTTACTATAATATCCTTCATCCATCTCCTCTTCCGTCCAATGGGAAACAAATTCGTCATTCATGTATACAAAATATGGTTTACTCATGAACTGAAGTAATTTTTTACCTAATTTCCGCTAAATGATGTTTTTGATAATGGATTAAATTTATATATATGATATTAATGATATATTAATCATTTGATAAAATTATTACTTATCAAATATTTTCTTATCTTTGTATTCATTGAAATATGATAACATCATTTGTGTGTAACTGTGGATTACCACCTCCATGAAGTGATGTGATTAGTTTTTAATTACCACACTACATAGATGGTATAGGTAAGTGTATTTAAATAAATAATAGTAACTTTATGTTTTAATTATCATTTTTTGAAAATAAAATAATATTTACCATCTTTCTATCATGATTGTTGAAAAATTGAAATGTTACTCATGGATACATTTGACCTACCATCTCAATGATGGTGACATAGTTCATTTTTCATAACCATTATTTATATAAGGTTTTGAAAGTATAACTAATATATAAAAAATGAAAATTATTTCATGATAATTATTCTTTATATGATGAAATAATGACCTTTTTTACTATAGTCAACCAACCAAATTCATTTTGGACTTTTGAGTCAAATATCAACCAAATGTTTGACAAGAACTTAACTGATTAAGTAATTGAATATAACATAATGATAAATAAAATAAAATATATAATAAAAATAAAAATTGTTCTTAATAAATTAAATAATCTAAATATGTATATTATTCAGAAATATAAATAATTTACAAGGCATGTTAGACTTAGGGTAATAAAATTTCTTTTTAAAATACTCTTTAATAGTTTTCCTTGCAAATATTTTTATTCCATGTACCTTTTCTTCTAAATTTTTCATAAAAAATATTATTTAATATTGAATGAATTCTTAAAGTCGATTTTGAACATATTTTATTTTATTTACAATTTTTTAAAAACCTCTTTTGATTTTTTTTTAATTTGGGACCCTTTACTTTAAAAACCATAGTTCAATGTTTTTAATATTTATTTTATAAATATTTTTATTCCATGTACATATTAATGAAATTATTTTAGTAATTTATTTATATGGAAAAAAATTAATTATCAAGGAAAGTTTAGGTCTCTTTTTAATTTATCTCAATGGTTTTTAAAATTAATATTTTTATGTATTTTATATGGAATGTTTTAAATTTCTTCACAATAGACAAAAAAAGAAATATTTTGTTTTAACATATATAACATCAATATATTTTACCACTACCAAAGCCATTGTTTGATATTTTTAATTGTTTATAAGATTCATTTTTCAAATAAAAACCCTCTTTTACTTCTTTATAATTATTTTTAATTTTTTTATAAGGAATGAATATTTAGATAGCTATAAATATTCTTCTTATGTGTGTCAAAAATCTCTCTAAAAAAATTTTATTTGGATTATGACTCTTATATCTATAACTCACTTTATCACTCTCATTTATTTCATGGAATGCTTCTAAATTTATTATATACGTCTCTTACTTATAAACCTGGCTTACTATTTCTTCATTTTAGGGGTTAATACATGACATATGTTTATTTCTTAAATTCTATATTTATGAAATTTACTATGATAATGAAACGAGGAAAGATCATCCGACCAATTTCGTTGGATGGGTAATTATTAGGATTACTCTTTATGATTGATTTTAATTTTTGGCACTCAAAATCAGGAACATGTTATAATTTTTTCTATCCATATCATGCTACAATTCATTGGTTAAATTTTTTTTCATTAAAATACGTTATTTATGGGATAAAGGAGTAAAGATAATCCCATATGTGACTCTATCCACCTGGTGATGTCATCTTGGAAGTTATCTTTGACTTATTCTTAGGTTATTTTTTGCATTGTTTCCACATTTTTTATGCTTCCATGACTTTAGAATACTAGGTTATTTATGTTATTATCCAATGTGATAACACATAAGAATATGTTTATCAAAAATTATAGAATACTTTACATGGGAGAAAGGAATAATTTTTTTTTCAATATTACAAAGGAAACTTTATGAGTTTTATTTTTTATATAATATTTATTATGAAATTTATTGTGAATATATTTTGGAAAAAAGATAATTTTTTGGGTAAAAAAATGTTTATTTTGAGTCCAAATAATAATTTTGGAAAAAGATAAATCTTGTATAAGTATTCTTGAACTAACAAGTTTATATCTCTCTTTTGATATGTCCCTTAATATGATTTTTATGCTCATCCTACATTTTAAAAATTTCTTTATAGGTTTTTATTAATGAGTATGGAAAATGATGAGATAAAGTTGAAAAATATAATGATGTGTCATGAAAATAAATCATCTTATATTATATTTTTTTTATATAGTAAAATGGATATTGGGTAGAAGTTCCCACATGATGATGTAAAATTTATTAATGTAATAGCGATGGCCTAATTCTGTAGAACACTAAACTATAAATATACTCAAATATAATAAAATTACTTATTAACATAAAACTCAATATTATAAAAATTTTAGTTCTGGGAGCTTATAGATGGTATGAGAGGAACAGTTTAGATAAATTTTCAGAATAAGATGTTTTGAAGGGAGGTTAACTTAAGAGTTATAGAAATCATCATGGATTTTGGATTTTATTGTTGATTTTAAGTATAAATTCTCGGAAACCCATTTTTAGGTTTTAAGTTATGGTATTTTAATGTGATTAATGAAATTCTAGGATACCTTTTATTTGGTTGTGGTATTTTTAACCCTTAAGTTCAACATGAAACATTATTTAAGTAAAATTTCTCTTTTCATAAGTATAAAGGTATTGTTAAACTCTAGGTTTTATATGATATTTTATGATTAATCTTATTTTTAAGTATTTTTCTCAAATTTTTGGGGATTTTATAAGATTTATTTTAATATAGATTTTGTAAAAGGACAACCTATCATATCTGGCAAGGTTGCAAGTCTTGACCCCCCAACCAAAGAGCAATAAGGGTGTAATGCCTACCACTAACCTATGTGATGTCTTGTTTAGTATAACATTTTTTTCTTAAATTATGTGATGAATAATGATTTTTTTTATTTTTGTAAGATATGTTTTATTATTGAGATAACCATTCTATTGAAAAGTTATTTTGGGATTAATTTTATGTCAGAAGAACTTAATTATTTTGGGAACCTTATGTTGTTAAGGTAATTGAAAATTATGAAATCTTATTCAACTAATAAATGTTGAATTATATTTTTTAATCATATATGATTTTAATGTGATTTATGGTGATTCTGTTTTTTTATAAAAATGATTATCATATCTTCTATATTATATGATTAGTGACTATACATTTTTTGTATGATACATTTAAAGTGGTTGGTGCTATTAGGAAATAAATATTAAATTAATATTTGAAGAATATGTGATCAAATCAGTCTAATCACTAAGTTTCAATCATTTTCTATAAAAATTTTAGGAATTTTAATGCTAGTTATTTTTTGAAGGATCTATGTTGAACATTGGGTGTTATTTCTGAGCCATTGATGATTAATGTTGTATTCATTTATATGATGGTTAATAAATTTTTATAATTATATTATTCCAAAAATTTTGGTTGTGGTTAATATCTTAATATAGGAGAAAGATCTTGTTATACTTTTATTGATTATTTGATCTATTAGATGTTGATTTTAGTGTTTCAGGCATGAAACCATTCAACCTGAATATTCATCATTTGGAGTAAAATATGGAATTTTTGTGGAAATTGAAAAAAGTATGAAATTATAATTATCAAGTAATTCTATTTAGTTATTTTATTCATATATATGGTAAATCAATTACTCAAATTATTGAAAATGATTATGAAAAAATGTTGTATTATTACCAATAATCCTAATGATTCGATGGTCTTTAAATATGGTCGTTATGACCTAGTTGATAAATTGTTGGGAAAAAATATGATTAAAATATTTATGAAATTTATATAAATGTGCTAATCAATATAAATTTATTTATAAAATCTTTTTAAATAATTAGAGAGTTTTGGGTAGTCATCTTATTCTTTAAAAATATTTTTTCTTCAAAAATAGATTTTATTAGTTTTCATTAGAAAATAGTATTATTAATTAATAGAACTTTATAAATTTTATTTATAAAATATGATATCATTTTTTTAATAGTAATATCAAAATTATATTATGATGAAATTTGGGGATTTTTTTTGAAAAGATTTATTTTTTAGCGAATAGTGAGAAATACAACTTTTGGTCAAACTGACATTTCTTTTGAATAAAATGATTAATTTAAAAGTCCCATTATGATTTTAATTTGATTTAAAAATAGAATAAGTATTATTTATATATATTAAATATAATTAATTATATTTTAGTTATATTTGTATAAGATTTTGGTATACGTGCTGTTTTGGACATAAAAAGGTATTTTTATGAAAAACTGTTTTTCATCGCGTCTCACAGGTCTAATTTTAAGGTAAAATTTTCCAATTATGTGAATTTTATAATTAAAAATTTATTTCATATTTTTAATCATGAACTCCTAAGTTGGTAAATATTCCCTTTTTATTTGTGGTTACTATGAATAGTAATTATTGTTAATAATTATCACCACGGTAAGGTTAAATCAGGCAATTAAGGTTAAAAATAATATGATAAGGATTAAAAATTTACCCTTAAACATTCCCAGATCCTATTTTATGATTTTATTTAGTCCATTTCCAACCAATTATAGAATATATGTCCAGTTAGTGTCATATTTCTTTGTTTTTTCTATTATTATATTTAAGTAAATGACAAAGATAAACATGTCACTCTCTTACATTCAATTACTATAATATTTTATGAAAGGGTTAAAAATAACCTATATTTGGTTATAAATATTCATTTTCTTAAAAATATTTTTTTTATCATTTTAATTTATCTCTATTTTTTAGTAATTAAATATTTATCTTAAATGCGTATGTATCACCATATCGTGTTTATTCAATTAATAGAAAAATAAAATAAATGATTTTATAAATACGTAGAATAATATATATTGAATGAATTATTATGTTACATTATTTTAGTAGATAAATATAACTTGTTAGTGATGTTTTAAATTATTATATTAAAGTTTCAATTCTGTCATGTTGTTTTCAATGTAAAATTAAACAAATAATTTCAAAAAATTTATTAACGATATTTTTTTTAAATGATTTAAAATTTTAAAAAATCATATATTCATCCAATTAATTGGTATATTAATTAAAATATCATTCATAATCTATTTATAATCCATTTTTCATTTTATAGTATGTACCTTCACTCTTAACGATTAAAAACTTTGTTATCACGCTAAATGTCTAAAAGGTTTAACATGGGTTAAAACAAAGCGATAAGGTTAAAAAACAAATATAAAATTGTATAAATTTTATTTTCAGATATTAATTAGACCAATAATAATACACTATTTAATTTTATCTGTTTTTATCCTTTTTCCCTTATAATGTGATTTATATTAATTTAATATTTCTAAAAATTCCATGTGTGCCCCATCCCCCACTTATAAAAGGGAATATCCTATCCTATTTTTTTCACACATAAAAAAACTTTTTTTTATAAATATATATACTCAAATACATTTTTTTATTCCATTTCCACATACTAGAGGAATTTTTTTAATATAAAACTCTCCTGGGAAGGAGTTTTGTGTGAACCTAATGAGGTTGTCCGAAGAAGTGGTATCTTTCTTAACCAAGAGATTTTATTTTATTTATTCTCCCACCTCATTAAAATATTATTAAAACATGATGATATACTAAAATTAGTATCAAGGTTATAATTATATGTTATTATTTTATTTTAATGACCTACATTCATCTCATTTTCCAGCAAATGAGAAACAAAACCATCGTTCATGTGAACAGTAGAATTCCACCTCACAAAATGATGTAATTAATTTTTCATCATCACCTCTCACATATATTTATGATGTTTTATTTAATTTTTTATATGTATGATATTAGTTAAATATTTAAAAATTTGGAAATGTAATATATATCATATATTTTCTTACAATTTCATTAATTGAAAGATTATAACGTCATTCATGTGTAAGTGTGGGTTACCACCTCAACGAACTGATTAGATTTATTTTTCATTACCAATTTAAATATATGGAATATATAAGTATATTTAATGGGAAATATTATATTTAATATATAATTATAATTATATAAAGATAAATCACCACTTACCTTTCTTCTTTCATGATTTTTGAAAAATGGAAACATTACCCATCCATATGTAGGGCCTAAAGTGTCCATGATTAAAATGTAGTTCATTTTTCCAAGCCTTATTTCATGGTTATTTTTAAAAGTATAATTTATTTATAATTTTTAATGATTATTATTATATATATTATGAAATAATTACCTCTTTGACATAGTCAACCTACCAAAGTCATTTTGGACTTATGAGTTGCATATCATCAAAATGTACCACCTGAACTTTAACAATTAAGAATTTGAGTATAAAATGATAATAAATAAAATAAAATTTATTATCAAATTTTAATCTTTTCTTAATAAAATAAATAATTTTAAAAAATTTATTGTTAATTTTTTTTTGAATGTACATGATTATTTAGACTCAAGGAAAGTTGTTTTCTTTTAAAAAATACCCTTTTAAAATTTCCCTTCGAACTATTTTTCTTCCATATCCATATTAATCTAAATGTATCAAGAAAATTTTAATTAATTAATCAACTTTTTCTAATGGTAATGTTTTACCATTTTTTTTTTCAATTTTTTTAATAAGGAATATTTTTATGATTTTATGTAAGGGAAACATTATTTTAAAAACCTCATTTTAATTATTTTCTAAATATTTCTATTTAATGTCCATATTATTAGAATTATTTTATTGATGAATTTACATGAACATAAATAAATTATAAAAGAAAATTCATCTCCCTTTTTTACTTTCTTTGAATGGTTTTGAAATGGAATCATTTTACATATCTTATGGGGTACAAGTTTACTTTGTTCATAGAACAAAAATGGTATAACGACCCATACTTTACATACATTGTTAATACTTCAAAATTGAAGCACACTTATTACAACATATGACAAAACCACAATGGACCGTATAGGTATAGTGTCTTTAGAAACTGGGAAACATAAACAACTGGTTCATAAATCTTCTACAGTGTCTCCCATTTATTTCATCATATCTAGGGTCCCTTTTAGCATATTATACTTAATATCCATCTTCCTGGCCTGGGGAAAAGAAAACATAAAAGGGTGAGCTCAAATGCTCATCAAGGGCAAATAAAGGAAATAAAATTCATATCATATCTTTTTGAAAATCATAACCTGCAAAAGAGATCATAATATCTTAACATGGAATAAATCATAGAAGTGAAAATGAGATCCCCATAATCATAAAATGAAACTTGAAACTTTGTGGCATGCACACATAATCATGGAAAATCATTTCTTGTTAGTCATGACTCATTTCCAAGACTATCTTAGTGGACAAAGTCCCTTTCTGAACCGAGTCACCCTCGTTCCAGTCCTGTTTCACTGAACCAGTATAACCTACCGTTCCAACCATGTCTATCTCATGAGATATAAAATCTTTACCCAATGAATTGGAGGGAGATATAGGTCCCACCCATCTTATAATGAATCCTTTCTTATGTGTGCCACATAATCATAAACCATACATCATAGCGTAACCCATGTAATAAAAATGGGATTCTTAAACAACCTGACATCATAAAACAATTCATATAAGATAAAGGAATTCATAAAAATGTTTCCATCACAACATAATCAAATCCATGTAATAATAGGGATAAAAATAGAACCCTTTTATTATCTAAGATGGAAAATAATTTTGATAAAATACTTGAACTCCATTCTTGAGGAAAATATCCTTTCTACTTCAAAAACATTTTTCCTTTCATAACATGTCATACGACTTTAAAATAAAAGAAGTTGATTAAAAATAAACTTGAAAACTTGTAAAGGAAGCTTCTTGGAAATAATGTTTTAAAAATCCATTCATGCCGTATAAGTTAAAAAAAACATTCTTCGTACTTTTGTCGGAAAAGTCAAAAAGTACCTCGTACGAAAAACGACAAAAGATTCCTTTCATACATATTAATAAAAACTCACCGAAGGGTAAAAATGGATTTAAACAATTGTAGGTGGATGGAAATAATATTACATATTGATGAAACATGGATGTGGATGATAAAATACGCCCCAGTAAATACTTACGAATAAACAATCTCGGATAAAAATGAGATTGTGATATTTCCCTTACCTTAGGTCCGATTTGCTTTGTACGTGTCCGAAGCTCCTGTATAATGGTTTAAATAATGTTATTGACTTGTTCCAGAATCATACATATTGATATGATATCATATATGGTCATATTCTTAGCTTCTTGTTAGTAATATTTCATTGTTACTTGTTACTCGGGTCTTTATTGCCTTTTGTTCTTATGCGTGTTTTGCCGAATACATTCTTATTCTTCTTTTAAGGTTATAGATACCTTATATCCAGAATGTTATTAGTGTAACATATATCATATTTATTCATTCAATTCATTTATATAATTACTATGTAATGATGATCATGTAGAACGAGTCGCATCACATCGTGAAGACGGTATTCCGTACGTACCCACGAGTGATGATATCGTTCCTATGATCGTGGAACTGTATTGGAGTATATATATATTATTTCAGTATCAATATTACTTTATAATAATCATAAATAGTTACTCATTACACCATTATACCCATCCTTGTAAAGTGATGGTGGAAAAATAGATTACACCACGGCATGGAGACGGTATTTCGTACGTACGCACGCGCGGTGATTTCATTTTTCCGTGGGATGGATAGAAGGTGAATTAGGGTTGTTTCATATTTATAATAACATATCAGTATGTAAGTAATACTGATGTTATTACTTTATCATGAAACAACTAAAGAAGAAGAAGTTGAAGAAGAAAGAAATTGAAAAGATCGGTAATGGATATTACCTCTTCTTTGGAACGCCTCTTTGAATCCTCCACTTAGGGAACTAAGATTGGTCTTTGAAGAAGACCAGGACCTCTAGGATTATTATAGAAAAGTGGAGAGGAGAAAATGGCAGGGGTTGGCCGAGCTTGAGTGCTCAAATTGGTGTGAGGAGGAGGGGGAGGAGGTGCCCTTTTATAAGGGAGGAGAGGGGTACCTTAGGAATATCTCAAAATATTATTTTATATTAAAGTCAAAATCGGTTTATAATGGTTCCAAAGGGTATTATTTCGAAGCTAAAGTGGGGATGGGTCGAAATCCTATCAACCAATAGGATTTAGACAAGTTTAGGGTATTATTTTAACCTTATCAATTAGATTTAATTCTGAGTTAAATAATTTATCTTTTACCATGTCTTTTTGTTTTCTTTCACTATATGGTTAATACACTTACTATAACATGCCAAACGAACCCCAAATTGTTTATTATTAATATATATATCCTTATCTAAGTCATTTGACCGAACCTTAGATTTTTAGGAATAAAATAACAATTAATAATATAATATTTGATTTAAAAACTATTTTGTGTCAATTTTGACACTATTTGATATATGATTTTTGTGAAAGTCATAACAGAATTATATGTTCGAACCAGGTTGATTATATCAACACTAATATATCATAGTAACTTATAAAATTATTTTAATTCATAAAAAGTATCAAATTACATTTATTTTTGCGTTTATAACATCAATTATGTCAATATTTCATAAATAAGATAATTACTGCATCATCATTGTGTCATAAATAAACTAAATTATTTAATGTCTAAAAATTACAAATAAAATACCATTATGTAGAAAATCGTTTTATCTTTATAATGAATATTTATAGTCGAATTTATCTTATGTATAACCCCATATTAAAAATGATTTACTTATTAAACTTTGATTTTAACTATTTTAACCCTTCTTTAAATAAATTAATAATAAATGTACTAATCTAATCCAAGTGAGCATAAATGGTCATATTTTATTCCTAAGTTTGTTTTTGGTCGAATTACACTTGTCCAAAAGAATTAGGACATGTTTTAGGGTAATAGTAATATCATATTTACCCTTAGTTACCCTATTTACTATTAACCGCGGTAAAAAAAAGTAAAAAGTTACTATTAACCAAAATATTATTTTTATCTCATTGAACCACATTTTACTTACTGATATCAACCGTGTCTGTCAGATTTTTGAAATTCCATTCACAGAAGCAGTAAAATTAAGTTTTATGCAACAATTCAGTTTTTAACCTACCACTTAGTGGTTTCACTATTCATCAAAAATTGAAAGTTTTCAGAAAAATACCAAATTTTCACCCTAGGCTAATTTCGGTATTCCGAATCCAAAAATGAAGTCCATTTTGAAAAATAAAATTTATAAAATTTCAAAAAGTGGTTATTACTATTCATAACGGCTAGTTTTAATAGCATATTGTTGTTTAGTGAAACTCGGTATTGCGTACAACGAAAGCTATCGAGGAAGGTCGCGATTGCGTGTAAAGCAAGCCAAGAAAGTGTTGTGTAGAAAAAGATTCCTTTGATGATTTATATAACATAAAATTCTCGGGTGTTACATTCTACCCCCCTTAAAAAGAATTTCGCCCTCGAAATTCGTCACTTTGTAACAAACAGATGAGGATACTTTTCCCTCATCATATCCTCAAGCTCCCATGTAGCTTCTTCAAGTTGGTGGTTCCTCCATAAAACTTTCACCAATCGAGTGGTCTTATTTCGCAGGACTTTTTCGCTATGATCCAGAATCTCTATCGGTTATTCTTCATAAGAGAGATCTTGCTCCAGCGGTACAACTTCTGAGCTGAGTACATGTGAAGGATCAAGTATGTACTTTCTCAAGAGATATACATGGAACACATCGTGATCTTGAGAGAGATTCGGTGGAAGCGCCAATCGGTAAGCTACCTTTCCAACCCGATCCAGTATTTCGAAAGGACCGATATATCTAGGGCTCAACTTCCCCTTCTTTCCAAATCTCATAACCCTCTTCCAGGGAGATATTCGTAAGAACACTTTATCACCCACTTCAAACTCTAGGTCTTTTCTTCGGTTGTCGGCATAGCTTTTCTGTCGACTCTGAGCTGCTCTTATGTGTTGTTGAATAGATCTGACCTTTTCTGCCATTTCATCAATGAGATCAGGTCCTAATAGCTTTCTTTCCCCAACTTCATCCCAGCAAGTTAGAGTCCTGCATTTCTTTCCATAGAGAGCTTCATAAGGAGCCATCTGAATACTGGAGTGAAAGCTATTATTATAAGAAAATTCCACCAAAGGTAGGTGTTGATCTCAACCTCCTTTGAAATCCATAGAGAAAGCTCTCAACATATCTTCTAGGGTTTGAATTGTTCTCTCAGACTGACCGTCTGTCTGGGGATGATAAGCAGTGCTGAAACTCAACTCTGTATCCAGAGTATGCTGAAGACTTCGCCAGAACTTCGAGGTAAATCTCGGATCTCGAGCAGATATAATAGAAAGTGGTACTCCATGCAATCTTACCACTTCCTTTACATATATCCTGGCAAGATGATCTAGACAGAAATCCTCTCTAATAGCAATGAAGTGTGCAGACTTTGTAAGACGATCAACTATGACCCAGATAGCATTATTGCCTTTGGATGTTTTAGGAAGTCCTGTGACAAAGTCTATAGTGATGTTTTCCCATTTCCATTCGGGTATGGGTAATGGTTGTAACATCCCCTTAGACTTTTGTCTCTCAGCTTTAACTTGTTGACAAACCAAGCATCGAGAGACATATTCAGCAACATCTCTTTTCATGCCATCCCACCAGAAGTACTCTTTCAGGTCCCAATACATCTTTGTGCTTCCAGGATGAATAGAGAATGATGAACTATGAACCTCATCCAGCAGCTCCTTCTTTAATTCGGGGATGGGAGGAACACAAACCTGATTCCTGAACTTTATTATCCCATCACAATCAAGGTTGAATTCATGAACATTTCTCACCTTCTTTTGTAACTCGACATCTTCTTTCTGTGCCTCTTTAATCTTCACATGTATAGATGGTTGAACATTCATTTGAGAAAGATAAGATTTTTCCCCTTCCATTATAATTCCAAGATCCATACTTTGTAAATCCATAAATATTGGATCCTTTGTGATCCTCATCATGGATAAACTAGCATGGTCTTGTCGACTTAATGCATCTGCCACCTTGTTTGCTTTCCCAGGGTGGTAATGGATTGAGCAGTCGTAATCCTTAATCAGCTCCACCCATCTTCTTTGACGCATATTCAACTCCTTTTGTGTGAAAATATACTTTAAACTTTTATGATCAGTATAAATATCACACCTTTCACCATAAAGGTAATGCCTCCAAATATTTAATGCAAAGATTACCGCAGCCAACTCCAAATCATGAGTTGGGTAATTTTGCTCATGGATTTTCAACTGTTGTGAGGTATAAGCTATCACCATATCATTTTGCATAAGAACACACCCCAATCCCTTCTTGGATGCATCACTGTAGATCACAAACCTTTCTCCACTACAAGGTAGTGTGAGCACAGGTGCACTGGATAACCTTCTTTTCAACTCCTTGAAATTCTCTTCACATTCCTCTGTCCAAACAAACTTAACTCCTTTCCGAGTCAACTTGGTGAGTGGATTAGATAATCGTGAAAAATCTTTTAAAAAATGTCGATAATATCCAGCCAAACCAAGAAAACTTCGGATCTCAGTTACTGTTGTTGGTCTTGACCATCTTTTGATAACCTCTGTTTTTGCGGGATCCACAGATATCCTTTATTTTGAGATTATGTGACCCAAAAATGCAACTTTTTGAAGCCAAAATTCACACTTGGTAAATTTGGCATAAAGCTTCTCCTTTCTCAGGGTCTTCAATATAATTCTCAAGTGATCTTCATGCTCTTCCTTGCTCTTTGAATAGACAAGAATATCGTCTATAAAGACTACCACAAATTGATCAAGATAGTCTCTAAAGACTCTATTCATTAGATCCATGAAGATAGCAGGGGCATTAGTAAGACCAAATGACATCACTATAAATTCATAGTGTCCATACCATGTGCGGAAAGCCGTATTTGGTATATCCTCCCTTTTGACCCTTAATTGATGATACCCTGAATGAAGATCAATCTTGGAAAAGTATTGAGCTCCGCGTCATTGGTCAAATAAGTCATCAATGCGTGGGAGAGGATATTTGTTCTTGATAGTGATCTTGTTAAGTTCTCGATAATCAATGCAGAGTCTCATTGATCCATCTTTCTTCTTAACAAATAGAACAGGTGCTCCCCAAGGTGACGCACTAGGGCGTATGAATCCCTTATCAAGATTTTCTTGGATTTGCTTCTTCAATTCCTGCAACTCAATTGGGGCCATTCTATAAGGTGTCTTTCAAATTGGCAAAGCGCCCGGTACGAGTTCTATTGAAAACTCAACTTCACGATTTGGTGGAAGACCCGGTAATTCCTCCGGAAATACATCATCAAACTCCAGTACAATGGGAATAATCTTAATCGTGAGTTTCTCACCAACCATTTGAGATAAATAACCTTCATTTAGTGGAATCAACACCCATAAGATGGAAGGAATTTCCACTGGAAGGTTATATTCATCCTTGCATTGATAGACGATCGTAGATTGATCTGGAATATGAAATGTGACTTCCCTTCTTTGGAAATTGATATGAGCTTCATGTAGAGAAAGCCAATCCATGCCAAGAATCACATCAAATTCCACTAAAGGAAGGATCACAAGATTTTCAGGAAGCACTTTCCCACAAACTTCGATCGGAGAAGAATTATAAACATTTGATGCGACTGTTGTGCCATTAGGTGTTGTCACAGCTAACTCAACATCTAATTGTTGAGGTAGTACGGTGATACCCTTAGAAAATTCTTTAGAAATAAAGGAGTGGGTGGATCCAGAATCAAATAAAACATTTGCTACTTTAGAGTGGATGGTAAGTGTACCTTTCACCACTTCGTTATCATACTCCACATCGCTGATAGAAATTGCATGTGACTTTCCTTTGTCTTTAGCCTTAAGATTTTGTTGACGTCGACCATCATCATAAAGCCTTGGATTTGGGCATTGATTGTCATAATGCCCCATCTCCTTGCACTTGAAACATTGAAGTGTAGTAGGTTCATTCTGTGTATCCCTTCCTTTGTTTGCATCATTAGACATCTTCTTCCCATTATCGCGGCATTCAAATGCCCGATGACCTTCCTTTCCACATTTGAAACATTTACTTGTCCCTTTAAGACAACTCCCTCCATGTTTCTTTCCACACATTGAGCATAAGGGAAAGCTCATCTTCTTTTCAGTGTGCTCTTTAGATTTTCCTTTGAATTCCATCTTCCTCTTCTTATCAAACCCATGTGACTGATGGGTTACTCCAATCTCCATCTCGACTTTGAGAGCACATCGAACGATTTCATCGTAGCTATTGAAGTCCCTTATGGCTAACTCCCTTCAAAGACTTGGTTTTAAGCCACTGAAGAATCGATCAATCTTACTCTCAGGTTGGATAATAATACCAGA
Organism: Viscum album; assembly: GCA_963277665.1. Lineage (NCBI taxonomy): Eukaryota > Viridiplantae > Streptophyta > Magnoliopsida > Santalales > Viscaceae > Viscum > Viscum album. The sequence continues at coordinate 1,107,420,576 of OY728137.1, forward strand.
AGCGTACCTTGCAAGTCTTGTAAAATTTGCTTCATAGGTACCAACAGATTCATCATCCCTTTGCTTCAGTTTAAGAAACTCTTTCTCCATCTTTGTTCGGAGAATACGAGGGAAGTACTTATTGAAAAATAAGTTCTTGAACTCGTCCCATTCCATAGACTCAATTTCATCCCTTTGCCTCGTATTCTTAATAAGATTCCACCATTGATCAGCATCTCCTTCCAAACGATACACTTATAGGATGACTTTATCATGTTCAGAACATTGAAGAACTGAAAATATCTTTTCAGTAGTACTAATCCATTGTTCAGCAACTAATGGATCAGTAGACCCGCTGAAAGAAGGTGGACGCTGCCTCATGAAGGATTCAACAGAATGTTGCTCCTTCCTTTGCTCGTTTGGAAGTCCTGCATGATTCATAGCTTGAGAAAGTTGTGTGAGCATGGCTACAAGATTTTGCATTCCAGCTCCCATAACGTTTGGTTGCTCAGGGGGACAATCATTGCATTGCCCATCACATTCCGCATTAACACGGTTCCTTCAGGTTCCAGCCATTGACTAAAACCAAGAAGAATAGTGTGAGCAACACTAATTATAATAGGAAAACCACATAATTCAAGAATAAAATTTTCATGCTTAAGGTATTATCCTAGGTTATTCATGGCCATTTCTAAAACACTAATATTGTGTTCTATGCTTAGACTTATCCTTAGGGTTCTTACTAAGGCTTTCACATCCTAGTTTCCAAAGGTTGACTATACATTTCCTTTGATACCAACTATAACGACCCATACTTTACATACATTGTTAATACTTCAAAATTGAAGCACACTTATTACAACATATGACAAAACCACAAAGGACCGTATAGGTATAGTGTCTTTAGAAACTGGGAAACATAAACAACTGGTTCATAAATCTTCTAGTGTCTCCCATTTATTTCATCATATCTAGGGTCCCTTTTAGCATATTCTACTTAATATCCATCTTCCTGACCTGGGGAAAAGAAAACATAAAAGGGTGAGCTCAAATGCTCAGCAAGGGCAAATAAAGGAAATAAAAATCATATCATATCTTTTTGAAAATCATAACCTGCAAAAGAGATCATAATATCTTAACATGGAATAAATCATAGAAGTGAAAATGAGATCCCCATAATCATAACATGAAACTTGAAACTTTGTGGCATGCACACATAATCATGGAAAATCATTTCTTGTTAGTCATGACTCATTGCCAAGACTATCTTAGTGGACAAAGTCCCTTTCTGAACCGAGTCACCCTCGTTCCAGTCTTGTTTCACTGAACCGGTATAACCTACCATTCCAGCCATGTCTATCTCATGAGATATAAAATATTTACCCAATGCATTGGAGGGAGATATAGGTCCCACCCATCTTATAATGAATCCTTTCTTATGTGTGCCACATAATCATAAACCATACATCATAGCGTAACCCATGTAATAAAAATGGGATTCTTAAATAACATGACATCATAAAACAATTCATATAAGATAAAGGAATTGATAAAAATGTTTCCATCACAACATAATAAAATCCATGTAATAATAGGGATAAAAAAAAGAACCCTTTTATTATCTTAGATGGAAAATAATTTTGATAAAATACCTGAACTCCATTCTTGAGGAAAATATCCTTTCTACTTCAAAAACATTTTTCCTTTCATAACATGTCATACGACTTTAAAATAAAAGAAGTTGATTAAAAATAAACTTGAAAACTTGTAAAGGAAGCTTCTTGGAAATAATTTTTTAAAAATCCATTCATGCCGTATAAGTTAAAAAAAACATTCTTCGTACTTTTGTCGGAAAAGTCAAAAAGTACCTCATACGAAAAACGATAAAAGATTCCTTTCATACATATTACTAAAAACTCAAAGAAGGGTAAAAATGGATTTAAACAATTGTAGGTGGATGGAAATAATATTACATATTGATGAAACATGGATGTGGATGATAAAATACGCCCCAGTAAATACTTACGAATAAACAATCTCGGATAAAAATGAGATTGTGATATTTCCCTTACCTTAGGTCCGATTTGCTTTGTACGTGTCCGAAGCTCCTGTATAATGGTTTAAATAATGTTATTTACTTGTTCCAGAATCATACATATTGATATGATATCATATATGGTCATATTCTTAGCTTCTTGTTAGTAATATTTCATTGTTACTTGTTACTCGGGTCTTTATTGCCTTTTGTTCTTATGCGTGTTTTGCCGAATACATTCTTATTCTTCTTTTAAGGTTATAGATACCTTATATCCAGAATGGTATTAGTGTAACATATATCATATTTATTCATTCAATTCATTTATATAATTACTATGTAATGATGATCATGTAGAACGAGTCGCATCACATCGTGGAGACGGTATTCCGTACGTACGCACGAGTGATGATATCGTTCCTATGATCATGGAACTGTATTGGAGTATATATATATTATTTCAGTATCAATATTACTTTATAATAATCATAAATAGTTACTCATTACACCATTATACCCATCCTTGTAAAGTGATGGTGGAAAAATAGATTACACCACGGCGTGGAGACGGTATTCCGTACGTACGCACGCGCGGTGATTTCATTTTTACGTGGGATGGATAGAAGGTGAATTAGGGTTGTTTCATATTTATAATAACATATCATTATGTAAGTAATACTGATGTTATTACTTTATCATGAAACAACTAAAGAAGAAGAAGTTGAAGAAGAAAGAAATTGAAAAGATCGGTAATGGATATTACCTCTTCTTTGGAACACCTCTTTGAATCCTCCACTTAGGGAACTAAGATTGGTCTTTGAAGAAGACCAGGACCTCTAGGATTATTCTATGAAAATGTAGAGGAGAAAATGGCAGGGTTTGGCCGAGCTTGAGTGCTCAAATTGGTGTGAGGAGGAGGGGGAGGAGGTGCCCTTTTATAAGGGAGGAGAGGGGCACCTTAGGAATATCTCAAAATATTATTTTATATTAAAGTCAAAATCGGTTTATAATGGTTCCAAAGGGTCTTATTTCGAAGCTAAAGTGGGGATGGGTCGAAATCCTATCAACCAATAGGATTTAGACAAGTTTAGGGTATTATTTTAACCTTATCAATTAGATTTAATTCTAAGTTAAATAATTTAACTTTTACCATGTCTTTTTGTTTTCTTTCACTATATGGTTAATACACTTACTATAACATGCAAAAAGAACCCCAAATTGTTTATTATTAATATATATATCCATATCTAAGTCATTTGGCCGAACCTTAGATTTTTAGGAATAAAATAACAATTAATAATATAATATTTTATTTAAAAACTATTTTGTGTCAATTTTGACACTATTTGATATATGATTTTTGTGAAAGTCATAACAGAATTATATGTTCGAACCAAGTTGATTATATCAACACTAATATATCATAGTAACTTAGAAAATTAGTGTAATTCATAAAAAGTCTCAAATTACATTTATTTTGGTGTTTATAACATCATTTATGTCAATATTTCATAAATAAGATAATTACTGCATCATCGTTGTGTCATAAATAAATTAAATTATTTAATGTCTAAAAATTACAAATAAAATACCATTATGTAGGAAATCGTTTTAGCTTTCTAATGAATATTTATAGTCGAATTTATCTTATGTATAACCCCATATTAAAAATGATTTACTTATTAAACGTTGGTTTTAACTATTTTAACCCTTCTTTAAATAAATTAATAATAAATGTCCTAATCTAATCCATGTGGGCCTAAATGGTCATATTTTATTCCTAAGTTTGTTTTTGGTCGAATTACACTTGTCCAATAGAATTAGGATATGTGTTAGGGTAATAGTAATATCATATTTACCCTTAGTTACCCTATTTACTATTAACCGCGGTAAAAAAGTAAAAAGTTACTATTCACCAAAAAATTATTTTTATCTCATTGAACCACATTTTACTTACTGATATCAACCGTGTCTGTCGGATTTTTGAAATTCCATTCACAGAAGCGGTAAAATTAAGTTTTATGCAAAATTCAGTTTTTAACCTACCACTTAGTGGTTTCACTATTCATCAAAAATTGAAAGTTTTCAGAAAAATACCAAATTTTCACCCTAGGCTAATTTCGGTATTCCGAATCCAAAAATGAAGTCCATTTTGAAAAATAAAATTTATAAAATTTCAAAAAGTGGTTATTACTATTCATAACGGCTAGTTTTAATAGCATATTGTTGTTTAGTGAAACTCGGTATTGCGTACAACGCAAGCTATCGAGGAAGGTCGCGATTGCGTGTAAAGAAAGCCAAAAAAGTGTTGTGTAGAAAAAGATTCCTTTGATGATTTATATAACATAAAAGTCTCGGGTGTTACAAATGGAATGTTTTATTTTAAAATATTAGTGGAAAATTCATTTTACCAACTCTAAAACCATTATTTTATTTTTTTATAATATTCCTTGTTATCTAGATATGTTTTTCTTATGGGTGTTAAGGATCTCTTTAAACCACCATTTTCTTTGGGTTAGGTCCATTCTCTCTCTAAGTCAGTTTCCCTCTCATTAATTTCATGGAATGCTTCTAAATTCTATATATATGTCTCTCACATATAAACCTTCCTTATTATATCTTCCATTTATGGGGTAATGAAATAATTATATTCATTTATCGAATACATTTTTCATAAAAATTTATTTAATTATGATATGTAGAAAGATTATGCATCCCATTTATTTTAAGGGGTATTTCTTATTATTCACTTTATGATTGATTTCCTGTTGTGTAACATATAATATGAAACATATTATTATGGGTTAGCCCAGATAGCTCTCAAATTCATTGGATAAAACTTTTTCCTCATGAGATATTATGTATGGGATTAGGGAGTTAACATCATCCACTATGGCTCTCTTTCCACTATGTGGTATTGTCTTGGTAGTCATCCTAGAATTATTCTTGTGTCATGTTTCATTATGTTACCACATTTACCAATTCTTCATGATATTATGATACCATATTCTTTATGTTGTGATACCATGTGATTCCTCATGAAATTATATTTATAGAATATTATATTCTACTTTTTGGGGTAAAATAAGTAGTTTTTTTAAGTTTTTCATGATTTCAATGGAACATTTCTGTTTTTTATTTTTCCATTAATATTTCTTATGAAATTTTTTATGAAACAATTTTAAAAAAAATTTGATTTATTGAGAAATAATTGTTCATTTTGATCCCACTATTTATTTTTGAAAAGATAAATCTTGTAAAAGTATTTATAACCTAACATGTTTCTTTCTTTATTTTTTTCATGTCCCTTATTTATAATGAACACTAATTAGATATGAGTTTTTTTTCATTAGTGTGATTTTAAAACGTCACTAATTCATTTACCAAGGTTTCTAAAAAACTTCACTAAATGAGGTGTCACAAATTTTGTAATTTTTATAACCATCACAAATTTAAAGAACTTCATAAAAGTCTACAAATAGCGATTTTTATAAATGTCACTAAATTGGAAATATTTATAGACATCGTTATTTATTTATAACTCATTTAATTACATTTTTATGAACATTGATAAATAAACATCACAAAATTAGAGATGTTTTTAAATGTTTATATTTAACTACACCTCATTTATTGGTGTTTTTTAGAAATTTTAATAAATAAGCATCAGTAAAATGTGCATCATTTAATAGATTTTTTTAGAAACATCAGTAAATAAACTTTGGTAAATCGCACACCATCATTAATGTTTTTTTTTAAATTCATAACTTTCTAGTAAATATATATATATGTTTTGAAAACATTCATTTTTTTGTTTTCTGAAATACCCCTCCAATTCCCAGTTTCTCCTTCCATTCTAGCCCCCCATTCCTGCTCGCTCACACTAATACCCCTCTCCCCAGAGGCTAACCCTCATATTCCAAATCCAATACCCCGCTCCCTACCCTGATTACTACAACATCGAGAAACCTCTCTAATAAACCCTACCCCATATTCCTACCCCTTGCACACTCCCTCCCTACATTTACTGTGGCCCTTCCATTCCCTACTCCCTCTCTCCCGTACCACCCTACCCACTATCTTACGCTGAACTCCTCCTGTACCACTCATGTGCATGTCAAAGGGTTATATAAAAATCATCCAGTGTGAATCAAACCGTGATTCACCTATGTCCCCAGCTGAATGGCTAACCAACTCATTTGTTCTTATTTTGTTACTTAATTGTGTTACGATATATATATATATATATATATTAGTGTTTGAAAGATTATTATAATGTACATATATTAATATACCAATATTAATATATAAATATAAATATAAATATATATGTTTATATTTCATATATATATATATGTTTGTATTATATTTTTATATTTTATGATTGTTTATATGTTTATGTTATATATGTGTGTGTTTGTGTGTGTTTATATTATATATATATGTGTGTGTGTTTATATGTATGTATGTGTGTGGGAAAATATATATGTTTATATCTATAATTATAATTATAAATTTACACACACACTCAAATATATATATAATTTTCCACATTTTAAAACACTGGTAAAAATACAACTAAAATAGTCGAGTTTCCTTAAAAACATGAAAAACCATAAAATATTTAATTTTAGAATATTATATATATATTAATATATTTCAGTGTTAAAAAATATTATATATATATATAAATATACATATATTGTTATATATATATGTTTAGATTTTAGATTTTAGATTTTAGATTTTATGTTTTGTGTTTATAAATATATGCTTGTGTCTATGTTTATATTATATTATATATATGTAATTATATTTTACATATATTTTTATATTTTATATTATATATAGGCTTAATATATATATATACATATGTTTATATTTTATGTTTATATATATATATGCTCATATTATATATATGTGTGTGTTTATGTTATATATATATGTTTATGTTTTGTATTATATATATAGGTTTATATTTTATGTTTATATGTTATATATATATATGTTTATAATATATTATATACATATGTCTGTGTGTGTTTATAATATATATATAGGTTTATATATATATAATTATATATTATATATATTATATATTTATATTAATATATATATATATATGTTTACACTATTAATTATATTTTATTTAGACTTACTATGACAAATTATAGTAATTGATAATTGTACATTTTAGTAATAAATTAATATTATTAAGTAATTTCATATATAAAAACATTAATGCTGATAAATTAAAAATATGTTGAAGATATATAATAAATATATTAATAATGAATAAATGGAACATATTGATAGATTATAAGAGTTCTATAAGAATTTAATTCTTAAAATTTCATTCTGTATAACAATAGAATCTACTTAATGGTAAGGTAGAAGTTTTGAAGGTTGTGAAAGGGAAAGTGATGTTTTTCATGAGTTACATAAGTTTAATCTATGGTTTTCAATCCCAATGTAAAGGTAATCAAAGTCCTTGTGCAATGTATAATGTTAATGTTGATATCCTTTGAGTTTTACAAGGGTAATATCATGGTTCCCTATATTACCAATGTGTAAGTATGTATACTAATGACTTGAATAAGGTTTATTAAATGTTATAAATTTTCATGTATGGGTCATATCTTCATATGTATAGGTAAGAAATGATATTATATACCTACTTAAGGGTAATTTGATTGTTGCGTAAGGGTAACCCGAGGATTCTTCTACTCATGGGAGGGTACTCCTCACCATGCATAAAACTAAATGGGTTATTTTAATTTTGGAATAAAGGTCCTACCCAAATCATGTAAGGGTAGATCTGGTTTATCAATAACTACGTAATGGTACCTTAGATCACATAAAGGTATAATATTACCTGTATAAGGGTAAAAATGAATAAAAGGTAATGTTAAAGACTAGTAAAGGTAAGTGCACACTCAGATTTAAACATGATGTGTCATTATATTCTTCCTCACATGAAACCTTCGTATAAAGTCAAATATTATATTTATATTTGATATTTCATAATCATATCAGTTCACATGTCATTTTAATGATAAATAAGAACAAGAATAGTGAAATGTGACAAGAATATGAACATCATCATTTATCAAATATGATCTATGCACATCATTTCTGTCTTTCTCTACAAGACAGTAAGGACACGTCCACCCAAAAAGTTTCATATTTGGAATATATAGAATATTTTATAGTAACTAATATGATCAAAATATTAACTCAATATTTGGAGTTCTATTTTATAAAAACATCCATGTAATTGATATTCTATCAAATATATAGAATTAAGTGGAAGGGGGAACTAGTCTTTCAAATTATAATAATTAAATATGAATGATGTTCATTTAAAGAGAGAATTTCCTTTAGGTTACAATAGATCCTTGGTTATATCCTTACAATTTCAAGTGTATGAGAGAAAGTGAGAAAGAAGGAAGTTATAATAATAAGAATTTAACTTTTAGAAACGAAGTTCATAGTAGTATGAATGCATGTTTTTGTAAGGATTATGGTAAGATAAATTCATTTTTGAGAAAATCCTGTTTTATGGTTTGAGAAACCATTTCTTGTAATGGAAACATGTTCCCTAAAAATTATTTTTTTTCTAAACCACTTTTCTTATAACGATGGTTATTGCATTTAAAAAATTATTACTTTTATTAAAAGTGTTTTCATTTTTAAATAAATAAATAAATATTTATATATATTATTTCATAAAAAATGTTTTTATTGGTAAAAAATAAAATAAATCTTTTCTTTTGAAAATTCAATAATATATACAATTATTTTAAAGAAATAACCTTTATTTGAAAAACTATTTTTTTATGTTCTAAGTATTTTATTAAAAAACATGTATGTTTCCATTCTAAAATTATCACTCTATGATTAATGTATTATATTCTAATAATTTTTTAAACTCTATATTACATCAACACAATCAATTTTGTTTTGAAAAGGAAATCATTTAAGTTTATTTTCAAAATTATGGTTGTTCTTATTTTGTGACCTTGGTTTCAGGTTTATAAATGGTTTCTCCTCATATTATTCTTTTTTTTTTGTGTGTTTCTTAATGAACTAAAAATTTATCTATTCAATCACTATAATGACCTGAAAATTCATGAATAAATTTATATTTATTTTATTTAATTAAATGTATTCCAACGAGCCCGTACCTGAGTGGTAAGGGCTACTTCTTGGCATCTAAGAGACCTAGGTTCAAAACTGGGTGGAGGAAAATTTCTGGGGTACTGTAGTAGTACTCTAGTAGCACTATAGTAGGTACTATTGAATTAACTATAACAGTACTATAGTAGTCACTGCAACAGTACTGTAGTAGTTACTGAAGCAATTACAGTTTGGTACCGTAGTAGTCAGATCTATTCACCCGATTTGGGCCTTCAGGCCACTGATTTGGGCCTACGGGTATAAAGGGACTTCAAGCCATAAAAAGGCCTTCGGGTCAATGGGCCTTCAAGCAATCTTTTCAAGGCCTTCGGGCCATCCTTGGGCCTTCGTGTAAGTTTGGATTTCAGGCCACCTCATGGCTTTTGTGCCAACTCATGGCCTTCAGGGAAACTTAATTTGTAGTTGCAAAGAGAGATTCTATAAGGAACTACTCCAGAGGAGGAAAGAGTAGTGCACTTCCACCAGATAAGGGCTAAACAGACTTGAAGGAATGGGAGGGTATGAAATTTTCCATCGGTACCATGCCTGTGAACCTCTGCACATGGACATGCTTGCCGAAAAATCATGTAAAAAGGTGGAGAGCTAATCACGATGCAGATGAAGGGGAGGATTTAGTTTCAAGTAGTCATAGTCTCTATGACTTACTTAAGACCTATGGGTTATATAATGTCTTCAAAACTATGATAAATGTAATTAATAATCCTACGGGCCTTGTAAGGGTTCCCCTTTATCCCTTAAAAGGGGGGTTATCAGAAAATCAATAATAAAGAAGTCCTTCAGGCCTTTCAGTCAGTCAAATTAAATGTATTATGGATATATAAAACAAAAGGACTCTTTTTTATTTTTGGGTTTAAATGACCGTTATATACTATTTATGTTGATAATATATTCATTGAATAGTGATCAAATGACTGATATGAATTAATGTTTTTTTTAAATAATCCTTTTGACATAGATAAAGGAGAGGATGGACTCATCTTGTAGACTCGGGTCGAACTAAGATCATTTTTCAAAGCTCGTAAAGGAAGTATAATCACTAGGATTAACTCTTGACCAAGCACAATCTGAGCTTCAACATGTTAATCTTGAATTGAATCACTTACAAGAGAAGTTCAAGTTAATTGAGATTACCACCCGGGCGATGTTATTCGAGCCTCCCCTATAGTCTGTCACCATCACACACCTTACCCTTAGGTCTTATGCGGGGTTTATAAGTGGTTATGTAATAAGACATTAGTTTCTTATTGTGTAATCCCATTTTATAAATAAAAGTCTAATGAGATCAATTCCTTTATAAGAATATTTTTCTAAAAAAAATGATGAATTTGAGAAATTGATTTTTTGGGTTAAATGATACTTTTTATTAATATATAAATTATTATATTAAACTGAGTTTTTAGTAATATTGTAATTATTATAGCCTTATAAGAACAATAATTTTAATTACAAGTGAGGATAATATTTATTCCTTATTGTTTTTACTCTATAAATGATTAAGTATTCAGTTTGATAAGAATTATATTTTCATATAATAAAAATGAAATTTTATTTTAAATTAAATAATTTATTTTGATGAATTAATGAATTTTTGGAATAAATAGTATTTTAATAAAATATATTTATTATATAATTTTTCTTAAATATAAAAAAAATAATTTTTATGAAGTCAAAATGTAACTTTTATTAAGGTTTGGAAACTGTTTTCGTCAAAACATGTCAATTTTCAATAAATGATAGTTTTTTATTTTAAAAGTTAAAATTCACATATTTATAAAATTATTTAAATAAAATGAGTATTATTTTTGGAATTAGTATGTCGAAATTATCCAATAGTGAATTGTTCATAATTTTTTGAGACAATCAAATTTTTGGGTAAAAATTAAATACTGTATAATTATATAATGTGTTTTATGACATCATGATGACCCAATAGTAATGTAATAAAATACTATAAAAGGGATATTATGAAAATATTTGTTTTAAATTTAAAATAATGTGATTTTATATATGTTTGATTAATTTTATAATTCCATAGTGGACCCTCCAAGATTATAAAATATTTTAACATATTAAATTGATTTCTTTGAGAGTATCACTCACCTCCATATAAGAAAGCCTAATATTTTAATATTTCCAACACTTGAACTTATAAAATATTTTATTTCATTCCAATTTTGTATAATCCATGCACACAAACCATGAGATGGGGTCTGGTTTTAAATATTTTAGTGTCTAGTGTCCAAAACATAAATAATAAAAAATTCCCTCTCCTTTCTTAAATAAACCTCTCAAATCTCCCATTCCTCTTCCCTCAAACCATTTTTAGCTCTAACAAAACCCTGAACCGTACTCCCTATAGACCTTCCATGGTTCTCCAATCTCCCAAGAATCTTGTCCTTAGCCTTGGGGATCACACTTCCAGGTAAGGGATCCTTACATTCCTTTCCTCCTTTCAAATTCAAGCATCTTATTCAAAAGTAGATCTTGTAATTTATAATAGTTATAATGTCATTATTTTATAGTAATTCTATTACAGTCCATTTTATGTTATTTTAATGAGGTATTATTTATCCTCTTTCATTTTTACCCTCACCTAAGCTGTTACTATGACGAAATTATACAAGAGATTTCACTCTTCTCATTTCCATTCAAGATACTCTTTTACATTATACTTCTTAAGTTCCATATTTATATATTGGGTTTTGATGTTCAAAAATCCCCATAATGTTAATTTTATGTATATATGCTGATATCTACCATTTAATCTCATCAATCCCACCTACGATCCTTTAAGCACACCTATTAATATACTAAAATTCCATAAGGGATCTTCCACCCTCCTCTTTTATCAAGCATTATTTTCATGTTATGTCTTTTAATTTTGTATATTACTATTTTGGGATATGTTATTAAATATAATTTTTACTAAAATTTTTATTTATAAATGAATATATCCCCTTTTGCTCTCATTTTTTCCTCTTATGAACCCTTATGTGCACCCATTACCATACTAAATTTCTAAAAAGGATTCCTTTCATTCTCATTTGTATCCAAGTTTCTTTATGTTGTAATTCCCTTTTACATTCAATTAAAAATGTTGGTATAAAATTTCATACCCCCATACTTATCTAATTATGTTTTAATTATGATATAACACTTTCTATCTCATAAATCCCTCCCATGTACCCACTTTACCATGCTAGGATTTCATAATAGTTATTCCATTTCTCCTCTTTCTTCAAGTTTCTATATTATATTACTCCTTTTATTTTCATATACCTTGAATTGGGACATGTATTTATATGAACCCCTTAATTTATATTTTATTTATATATGATGATATACCCCTTTATCTCTCATCAAATTTTTTTTATGAATTTTTATGTCACTCTGTTAGGCTGTCGAAATGGCACCACAATTTTCCAAGCCATAATCATCGTGTAGTGAATACCATACCCATTTATCCATCAAGGGTATTCACATTTACGCACATATAAATATTTAATGGTACTAACATATATGTATTCCACATTCCTTAATTGTGGAATATCTTATGATTTTTATTGATTCCATGTTATATGATCCATGTGGCACACTTGTGCATGAAATGAAATATTTATAAAGGGTGTGCCATGATGGTGCTCCAATGTATTGAGTAATGTTTAGTATCAGGGTATGTCATGTTCAATGAGATTTTATTCATTCTAATTCACGTGAAATTAGGTTTTAATCATGCTAATTCATGTTTAATGAGGGTTTACTCATGATAACCCTTTTGCAATGAGCTTTGGCTCATAGTAATATCGTATTTTATGTTATTGACATATTTCCATGTTATGATAATCATGTTATATCATGTCTGTATGTTCATGTTTCTCTTATGCTCCATTGATATTCATATTTCCTAACATGTATTTTATTCTTCATTATATTCCTTGTTTACTCCTTTACTAGGCTTTATAGGTCACCCCTTCCTTATGTATGCCCTCAACTTATCCCATGCAGTGTTAAGTATGAAGAACTGATTTGGTCATGTAAAAGAAGTTTTAAATAAAGATGTTTTATTTTATGTTTTAAGTTTTTATGTAACGTTACTAATTTCCTAATATAATAGACCTATTGATCCTTGGAGTTTTATTAAACGCAATTTTATGTAATAAATCACATTTAAATATGTTATAAAGAGACGGGTTGTTATAGTTTGTATCAAAGGATATGTTTTGTTGTTTTTTGGGATTTGGATTAGAAAACCCTGGCGAAGGACATAGAAATAATAATACGAATAAAGAAAATATACCTAAATTTTTGGTGGGTATAGATTAAGTGGTTTATCAAAAAAATAGATAAATATTTGGATATGAATAAGTAGAGGTGGATCTAGCATAGATGTATCTAGGGGTAAAACTCAAAACACCGCTTTTTAGCTAGACTTGAATGAGGAATGGTGCACAAAAAATGGGAATTTATTCCCTCTTGGTTGTACATGCCCTATGGATATGTTTTAGAAAATTCATAAGCCTAGTATGAACCAATATTAAGGTAGAAAAAAATCCCACAAGAATATACGTTAGGAGATAAATCATGGATAACAGAGATTGAAGCCTAGAAATTTATAAATTAAGGAAATAAATGTAATTTATAATTTCTCCATTTAATGTCACTAGATTACCCTTTATGTATTAAAAATTTTAAGATATTCATCCTTAATTTTCCTTTTATTCTATCTAATTCCTGGTAATAAGATGAATATGGCTAACAACCAATGAGAAGGACAACGTGGTGAATGTCCCAGTGAGATTCCCAATCAAATGGGAGCTCAAGTAGGACATATCATGATTGTGCCAAAATAGATATCAAAAATCATGATTAAAAATTAGAAATTTTTTTAATTCGTAATGAAATCAAGGAAGAGGAAGATAAAATCTCATGAAATTACATCTGCTAAAGTTCATAAGGGGAAGAAGACCAAATTTCCTTTGTGCAACAAGTGGGTAAAGAGGCACCAAGGTAAATGTCACAAAGGGACTAGGGGATGTTTTAAGTGGGGAAAGGAAGGGAAAAAAGTATCCAATTTCTATGAAAAAATGGATAATGTGATTGATGGAAACAATTTTTCATCTAAGGCATCATACATGGTTTTATGTAAAAAATATGGAGAAATCGGGCATTATCCAAGACAATGCTCTATTGCAAGTGTTTAGAAGCATGATGAACATCAAAAATCTCCACAATCAAGGGAGAACAAGAATTAATATTATAATATGGATAATGATAAATGAATTACATGTAACCACTACTTCAAAGTAGTGTATGTCATAATGTATTCCAATTCATGTCCTATTAATATATCTTTTATGTTTTCTAAGAACCTTGAGTCCCCTGTAGAAATGATATTAAATCATTAGGGAAACACTTATATATGTGTTGTATCACATGTTGATATTTGTGGGAATTTTATTCTTGAAAATATTATAAGTATCCCTTTGATATAATTTGAGGAAAAAAGACAAATTCATTGCCTATACCTCAAGGCAGTTGAAAATTCATGAGCAAAAATATCCAACACATGATCTGGAGACATATGCTATAATATTCGCTTAAAAAATTTACCGACATTACCAATTTTTGGGGAAGTGTGAAATATATACAGATAAAAAAATCCTCCAGTATATATTTTCATAGAAATAGTTGAATATATTCCAATGAAGATGGTTAGATCTGATCAATGACTATGATTGCTCAATTCACTACCATCCTGGGAAAGCGAATAATGTGGAAAACACTCCAAGTAGAAATGACCCAACAATTATATCATTAATGAGAATTGAAAAGGATCCAATCTTCATAGATATGATGAAGATGGACATGGGAATCATAAATAAGGGAACATCATCAATCTTTTCACAAATTATTGCTCAACCTTCTCTTTTGGAAAGGTTGAAGGATGATCAAAATGATGATGTGGGAATTCAGAAGAAAGTGGAATCTATCAAAAAAGGGGAATCATAGGATTTTAATGTTAATGAAGAATGAATTTTGAGATTTGGGTCAAGACTACGTGTTTCATCAAATTCGGATTTAAATAATGAACTTTTGGATGATGCACCGAGTTCGATTTATCCATTTAATGTCACTAGATTCCCCTTTATATATTAAATTTTTTAACATATTCATCCTTAATTTTCCTTTTATTCTATCTAATTCCTGGTAATAAGATGAATATGGCTAACAACCAATGCGAAGGACAACGTGGTGAATGTCCCATTTAGATTCCCAATCAAATGGGATCTCAAGTAGGACATATCGTGATTGTGCCAAACTAGATATAAAAAATCATTATTAAAAATTAGAACTTTTTTTAATTCATAATGAAATCAAGGAAGAGGAAGAGAAAATCTCATGAAATTACATCTGCTAGAGTTCATAAGGGGAAGAATACCAAATTTCCTTCGTGCAACAAGTGGGTAAAGAGGGAACAAGGGAAATGTCACAAAGGGACTAGGAGATGTTTTAAGTGTGGAAAGGAAGGGAAAAAAGTATCCAATTTCTATGAAAAAATGGATAATGTGATTGATGGTAAAAAAAATTCATCTAAGGCATCATACATGGTTTTATGTAAAAAATATGGAGAAATCGGGCATTACCCAAGACAATGCTCTATTGCAAGGGTTTAGAAGCATGATGAACATCAACAATCTCCACAATCAAGGGAGAATGAGAATTACAATTATAATATGGATAATGATAAATGAATTACATGTAACCACTACTTCAAAGTCATGTATGTCATAATGTATTCCAATTCATGTCCTATTAATATATCTTTTATGTTTTCTAAGAACCTTGAGTCCACTATAGAAATGATATTAAATAATTATGGAAACACTTCTATAAGTGTTGTATCACATGTTGATGTTTGTGGGAATTTTATTCATGAAAATATTATAAGCATCCCTTTGATGTAATTTGAGGCAAAAAGACAAATTCATTGCCTATGCCTCAAGGCAGTTTAAAATTCATGTGCAAAAATATCCAACACATGATCTGGAGATATATGTTATAATATTCGCTTTAAAAATTTACCGACATTACCAATTTTTGGGGAAGTGTGAAATATATACAGATCAAAAAAGCCTCCAGTATATATTTTCATACAAATAGTTGATTATATGCCAATGAAGATGGTTAGATCTGATCAATGACTATGATTGCTCAATTCACTACCATCCTAGGAAAGAGAATAATGTGGAAAACACTCCAAGGAGAAAGGACCCAAAAATTCTATCATTAATGAGAATTGAAAAGGATCCAATCTTTATAGATTTGATGAAGATGGACATGGAAATCACAAATAAGTGAACATCATCAATCTTTTCACAAATGATTTCTCAACCGTCTCTTTTGGAAGGGTTGAAGGATGATCAAAATGATGATGTGGGAATTCAGAAGAAAGTGGAATCTATCAAAAAAGGGGAATCATAGGATTTTAATGTTAATGATGAATGAATTTTGAGATTTGGGTCAAGAGTACGTGTTTCATCAAATTCAGATTTAAATAATGAACTTTTGGATGATGCACCGAGTTCGATTTATCCATTCACCTAGGAAGCACAAAGATGTATCAAGATCTCCAAGAGCATTATTGGTGGGATAAAATAAAGAAGGAGATTGTTTAGTATACATCAAGGTTCCTGGTATGTCAGCAAGTGATGGATGAGAGTCAGAAGTCTAAAGGGATGATACAACCATTTCCCATACCAACATAGAAATGTGATAACATCACCATGGACTTTGTCACTGGACTTCTGAAGACATCAAAATGATACAATGCAATCAGTGTTACTGTGGATCATCTTACAAATACTTCACACTTCATCTAATTTTGAGAGGATTTATCATTGACTAAATTGGCATAGATATACATCAGATAAGTGGTAAGTCTGCAAGGATTTCCACTATCAATTTTATCTGATCAAGATCCAATATTCACCTCTATGTTTTATAAGAGTCTTCCACATGCTCTGAATATGGATATGACCTTCAGTACATCTTATCATCCTCCAAATGATGGAAAATCTAAGTAGACTATCCAAACACTTGAGGACATGTTGAGAGCAAGCTCAATGGACTTCAAAAGAGGATGAGATCAACATATTTCTATGGTTGAGTTATATTACAAAAATAGTTTCTACTCAAGAATCCAAATAGATCTTTATGATTCCCTTTATTGGAAGAGGTTTAAAACTCTGGCATGCTGCAATGAAGTTAGGGAGAGAAAACATCTAGGTCCATAAATGCTTGACGAAATGGTGGAGAAATTTAAGACCATCCAGTAGCACATTAAAGCTCTTCAAAGTCAAGAAAATAGCTATGCTAACAACCATTTAAGAGACCTAGAGTTTGATATTGGAGACTTGGTATTCCTCTACATATCACCTTGGAAGAGAGTTATGATTTTTGGGAAGAATGGATTGCTTAGTCCATGGTACATCGACCCTTTTGAGATCCTTGATCGCATTGGAGCTATGACATATCGACTAGTACTCCCACCAAACCAATCTCAAGTAAATTATGTATTCCATGTATCACAATTGAGGAAATACATACCTAACCCATTGCATGTACTCAATCTAGAGGTGGTACCTTTGGAGAATGTACTCTCTTATGAAGAGAAGCTGGTGAATATCATAGACCATAGGTAAATAGTTCTATGAAATAAGATGATGCCCCTCATCAATGTGTTGTAGAGAAACCAAAATTTTAAAGAAGCAACATGGGAACCATAGGAAGTGAAGAGGAAAGGTTTCCATCATCTGTTTTAGAGTGGGAAAATAAAATTTTGAGGTTGGAATTTCTTAAGTGGGGAAGGTTGTAACAACCCAAACTTTCATGAATAAAATTATCTTTCTTTTATTTAATTAAATGTCTTATGGATAGAGAAAACACATTAACTATTTATTTATTATTGGTATTAAATTATGGTTAATTATTATTACTGTTGATAATATAGCCATTGAATAGTGATCACATGACTGATATAAATTTTTGTTTTTTAAAAAGAATCCTTTCAACAAAGACAAAGGAGAGGATGAACTTATCCAGTAGAATTAGGACATAAAAATCTCATTTGTTGGATGTCAGAAAATAGGTAGTGTTATTGGGCTTAGCTCTTTCCCAATCCCTAGATGAACTTCAATACATTATGATTTAATTGAATCACCTACAAGATAAGTTCAAGTAAAAAGAGATTACCACCCAGGTGATGTTATTTGAGCTGCCCCTAGAGTCTGTCACCATCACACGCCTTACCATTAGCTCTTATGTTGATGTTATAACAAGTTATGTAATAATTCATTAGTTACTTATTGTGTAATCTTTTTTATAAATAAAAGTCATATTCCATCAATTCCATTATATAAATACTCTTTATAAAAAAATGATGAATTTGATAAGTCGATTTTTTTGGTAAAATGGTACTTTTTAGAAATATATATATTATTATATTAAACCACAGTTTTATTAATATTTTTATTATAATATCATTATAATAACACCCATTTTAATTATAAGTGATAATTATATTTATTTTTTATTATTTTTACTCTATAAATTATTACGTATTCAGTTTGATAAGAATTATATTTTTATACAATAAAAGTTAAATTATATTTTTAATTAAAGAATATATTTTGATGAATTAATGACTTTTTGGAAAAAATTATATTTTAATAAAAAATTATTATTATAATTTTTTATTAAATATAAATGATCACATTATTTTTATGAAGTCAAATGTAACTTTTATTATGGTTTGGAAACTATTTTTTTCAAAACCCAAAATTTTTCAATAAATGACATTTTTTATTTTAAAATTGGAAATTCAAATATTTATAAAATTATTTAGGTAAAATGAATATTATTTTTTGAATCATTATGTCGAAATTATCCAGTGGTGAAGTTCTCATAATTTTCTGAGATAAGTTATTTTTTGGGTAACAATTAAATACTGTATAAATATATAATGTGTTTTATGACATCATGATGAAAACAAAGTGAGGTAATAAAATATTATAAAAGATATATTCAATAAATATATGTTTAAATTTAAAATAATTCGATTTTATATTTGTTTTATTAATTTTATAACGCCTTAATGGACCCTCTAAAAGTTATAAAATATTTTTATCATTTTAAAATGATTTACTTGAGAGTGTGACCCACCTCCACATAAGAAAGACTAATATTTAAATATTTTCGGTCATTAGACTTACATAATATTTTATACCACTACCCTTTGTCAGAAAACATGGGAAAAACCATGGTATGGTTTGTGATTTTGAATATTTTACTGTGTAGTGTCCAAAACCTAAATATTAATGAATTCCCTCTCTTTTCCTATATAAACCCTCCCAATCTCCCATTAATCTTCACTAAACCCATATGGATCTTGAAAAACATCTTAAAAATACTTCTTAGAGTCATCCCAAGGCACCCCAAGATCCCAATAATCCTCTCCCAAGCCTTTCAGATCATACTTCCACGTAAGGGATCCTCACTTTCCTCTCCTCTTTTCAAATTCAAGCATCTTATTTAAAAGTAGTTATTGTAATTTTCAATGGTTATAATGTTATTATTTAATAATAATTTTATTAATATCAATTTTATTATATTTTAAAGAGTTATTATTTATCCTCCTTCATTTTTACACTTACCTAAGCCGTTACTATGCCGAATTTTCGTAAGGTATTTCACTCTTCTCATTTCTATTCCAAATACTCTTTTACATTATGTTTCTTAAGTTCCATTTTTATATGTTGGGTTATGATGTTTCAAGAATACCATACTGTAAATTTGATTTATATATGATGATGTCTACCTTTCACTCTCATCAACCCCCCTATGTTCCTGTAAGCACACCTGTTACTATGCCCAAATTCCAAAAGCGATCTTCCACCCTCCTCTTCTATAAAGCATTGTTTTCCTGTTATGTCTTTTAATTTATTTCATTCCTATTTTGAGATATGTTATTAAACATAATTATTAATTCCCATTTGATTTATTAATATATATACCCTTTAAATATCATTTATCCCTCTTATGAACCGTTATGTTCACTTGTTACCATGCCGAATTTCCATAGGGGATTCCTTCCCATAAAATTTGTATCCATGTTTCTTTATATTGTAATACCATTTTACATTCAACAAAAAATATTGGGGGTATGATTTAGAACCTCCAATATAATTTACTACAAATTTTTTAATGAAGAGATACCACTTTCTCTTTCATTAATCCCTCCCATTTACACCTGTTACCATGCTGAGATTTCATAAGAGTTATTCCATTTATCATCTTTCTTCAAGTTTCTCTATTATGTGATGCCTTATATTTACAAATAAATTTTGTTGGGACATGTATTTATATGAACTCATTAATTTCCATTTAATTTAGATATTATTAGAGACCCTTTTCTCTCCCATCAAAAATTTTTTATGAATTTTTATGTCTCAACGTTAGGCTGTCGAAATTGAACCACGATTTTCCAAGACAAATCATCCTGTAGTGAATACCATACTAATTTCTCTATCAATGTAATTATCCATTATTAAAATATACATATTTAGTGGTACTTAAATTTATGTATTACAAATTCCTTAATCATGGAATATCTTATTATTTTTAATTATTCCATGTTTAATGATCCATGTGGCACACTTATGCATGAAATGAAATATTTATAAAGGGTGTTTCCTGATAACTCTCCAATGAATTGGGTAATGTTTAGAATCCGAATAATCCATGTGTAATGAGGGTTTACTCATGATATTTCATGTGAAATGATGGTTTAATCATTATAATTCATGTGAAATGAAGGTTTACTCATCCTAATCTTGTAACACCCCAAGCTTCCATGATGTGTTTCCCTTTGAATAATGTAATAACTTGCATTATACGCAACTTCGAGATTCTAACACACCACGACCAATCAAACTTGCCGTTATGAATAGTAATACCCACTTTTTGAAATTTTATAAATTTTACCTTTCAAAATGGGCTTCATTTTTTGATTCGGAATATCAAAATTAGCTTAGGGTGAATTTTTGGTATTTTTCTGATAACATCCAATTTTTGTTGAATAGTGAAAAACACTGAGTTATAGTTTAAAGCCAAATTTTTATTTAAATAATTATTTATTTTATTTAAATTTATTTTAGGACAAAATAGATATATAATACCTAAATAAGTTCAATATAATTCATTGGAGTCAGTTATAATAATTTTTTGTATATAAAAATTTTACTGAACTTTTTAACCATATTTTACCCACCTCTTAGGAACATTTTCAAATTTGAATAAAACATAATTTTTCAACTTCTGTGTATTGAATTTCAAAAATCCAAGAGACATGGTTGATATCAGTATGTAAAATGTGGTTCAATAACATAAAATTAATTTTTGGTGAATAGTAACTTTTGACTTTTATTATCTCGGTTAAAATTAAATAGGGTAATTAAGGGTACAAATGATATTATTATTACCCTAACACATGTCCTAATTCTATTGGATAAGTGTAATTCGTCCAAAAACAACCTTAGTAATAAAATATGATCCTTCAGGTCAACTTGGATTAGATTAGGACATTTATTATTATTTAATTCAAAGAAGAGTTAAAACTGTTAAATTCAAAGCTTAATAACTAAACCATTTTTAATATAGAGATATACATAAGATAAATTAGGTTATAAATATTAATTATAAAGATAAAATGAATTCTTACAAAATTTTATTTCATTTATATATTTTTTACATTAAATAAATTACTTTATTTGTGACACAGTTATGATGCAGTAATTACCCAATTAATGAAATATTAAAATATTTGGTATTATAAATATCTAAATAAATGTAATTTGAGACTTTTTATGAATTAAAATAATTTTTTAGGTTAATATGACATGTCAGGGTTGGTTATATGAATTATTTTTTAAGTAATAATGATTTTATGAATTTAGTAAAAACAAAATACCAAAGAGTGTCAAAATTGACATAAAAGAGTTTTTAAAACAAATATTATATTATTAATTGATATTCTATTACTAAAAATATGAGGTTCCACCAAAAGACTTATAAAATGATAGGAGTATAATTAATTAACCAATTGGGGTTCTATTGGAAGTATATAGTAAGTTTATTAACCATATAATATAAAAATACAAAGAGACATGGTAAATGTCAAACTTTTTAACTTAGAGTTAAATCTAAAAAATAAGGTTAATATAGTGACAAAAACCTGTCTAAAAAAAACCGTTTGAGTGTTTTTAGACCCATCCCAAACTTATTCTTTAAATAATTCCTTTTGGAGCCATTAGAAACCGAAAATTATTTTATTATAAAATAATAGTTCTATATTTTCCTAAGGTGCCCCTCACCCCTCTTATAAATGGGCTATCCCCCTTCCCTCAAATTAACATCTTCAAAGCCTTTTGTCTCGGCCAAACTCTACCCAAATACCCTAATAACTATCCTCCCTTAATCCTAGAGTCCTTAATTCAGTCATAAAGTCAACCTAAGGAGCCCTTTTGATCAAATCAAAAGGAAGAACCCAAAAAAGTGGTAAATATTTCATCACATCTTTCAAGTTCTTTTCTTCTTCCACTTTCTCTTTCTTTGTTTTTTCCATTATAAAATAATAACTCCAGTATCTTATATATACTATGATTTTATTATAAATATGGTACAACCATATTAATTATTCTATCCATCTATTGAATGACATGTCACCATACGTGCGTACGTGCGACTAACCGTCTCCACGTCGTGGTGTAATTGTTATTCAATACATTATTATTTGGATGGGTATAATAATAATGTAAATAATAAATATAACATGATAATGATTCTGTATATATGATATACCATCCACTTATATATTATTTTAATATCATAATAATGATATTGTCCCTCATGCATATGTACGGATTACCGTTTCCACAAACGGGATGACATTCATTCCCCATCGTAATCCATTAAAGACTAATTTTCATTAGATGATTAAAAATACAGTTTAATGACTTAATATCATTCTGAATATGAATAAGATACATCCTATTCATAACAAACACTACTTACGAAACAAAGCATATAAAGGAAAATGAATCAGTTAACACCCGACACGATGATAATACTAAAATATTATTAAAAAAGTAATATTAAAAGATCATATATGATATCATATTAATTTATATGATTCTTGTATAATTTAATAAAAAAAAATTCATCTCACTTCCTATTTATGTGAGATTCATGCCATACTGCCACTATTTTCTTTTGTGTGGTGTATGTACTGCACAATGATTGTATTGTTTTTGTAATATAATTTAATTAATGAGTAATTACATATTCATTTTATGATCACTGTGGCAAAAAAGGCATTTAGCGGCGGTTTTTTTCGTTTCGCGGCGGTTTAAACCGCCGCTAAATCGATTGGCGGCGATTTCGAAAAACCGCCACGAAATCATCCATCGGGAAACTATTTGCGTCGGTTTTCAAAACCGTCGCAGAACGTTTCACGGTGGTTTAAACCGCCGCTAAATGATTTCACGGCGGTTTTTTTATTTATTTTTATTTTTTTTGTTATTTTTGTTATTTTTTTTATTTTTTATATATTTATATATTTTTATATATATTTATATATTTATATATTTATATATTTATTTCTTTATTTATTTATTTGTTTATATATATATATATATTTATATATTTATATATTTATTTCGTATTTATTTCGTATTTATTTATTTATTTTATCTATTTTATCTATTTATTTTATATATTTATTTTATCTATTTATTTTATATATTTATTTTATTTATTTATTTTATCTATTTATTTTATTTATTTATTTTTCGTATTTATTTATTTTTCGTATTATTTTATATATTTATTTATTTCTTGTATTTATTTATTTTATTTTTTTATTTCGTATTTATTTATTTTATTTATTTTTTTTATTTATTTTTTTTTATTTATTTAATTTCGTATTTATTTTTTATTTTCTTATTTCGTATTTATTTTTTATTTATTTTATTTCATATTTTATTTATTTATTTATTTATTTCGTTTTATTTTATTTACTTTATTTATCCATGCATGCACATCTCATGCACATGCACATGCACATGCATGCCCATGCAATATAAAGAAATTCTGCGTTTGGTGAGATTTAAACCCTTAACCTCTTGCATATTTTCCAAAGACTTTACCACTCCAGCAAGCTTGCTATGTGGTTAATAAACAGAATTTAATATACTTATATATATTAATTGAAAAAACAAATAATTCATAAATAACAGATATAAATTCAATAATAATAAATAATAAATAATAAATAATAAATAATAAATAATAAATAATAAATAACAAAGGAATAATAAAAAATAAAAAATAAATAAGGAATAATAAATAATAAATAATAACTAAATATAAATAACAAATAATAAATCAATATAAATAATAAATAAATAATAATACATAAATAAAAAATAAAAAATAAAAATAAAAAATAAAAAATAAAAAATAAAAAATAAAAAATAAAAAATAAAAAATAAAAAATAAAAAATAAAGATAAATAATCAATAATAAATAATCAATAATAAATAAGAAATAAGAAATAAATATAAATAATAAATAATAAATAATAAATAAAAAATAAAAAATAAATATAAATAACAAATAATAATTAAATATAAATAAATAATAAATAATAAATAATAAATGAATATAAATAACAAAAAATAATTAAATATAAATAATAAATAAATAATAAATATTAAATAATAAATAATAAATAATAAATAATAAATAATAAATAAATATAAATAATAAACAATAAATAATAAATAAATATAAATAAATATAAATAAATAATAAATAATAATAAACAATAAATAATAAATAATAAATAAATATAAATAATAAATAATAAATAATAAATAAATATAAATAATAAATAATAAATAAATAAAAAAAATAAATAAATAAAAATAATAAATAATAAATAAATAATAATAAATAATAATAAATAATAAATAACAAATAATAAAAAATAAATAATAAATAATAAATAATAAATAATAAATAATAAATAATAAATAATAAATAATAAATACATAATAGATATAAATATTAAATAATAAATAATAAATAATAAATAATAAATAATAAATAATAAATAATAGATATAAATAATAAATAATAAATAATAAATAATAAATAATAAATAATAAATAATAAATAATAAATAATAAATACATAATAGATATAAATAATAAATAATAAATAATAAATAATAAATAATAAATAATAAATAATAGATATAAATAATAAATAATCAATCATCAATAATCAATAATCAATAATGAATAAAAAATATTAAATAAAAAATATTAAATATTAGATATTAAATATTAAATAAATAAATATAAACAATAAATAATAAATAATAAATATTAAATAATAAATAAATATAAATAATAAATAATAAATAAATATAAATAATAAATAAATATAAATAATAAATAAATATAAATAATAAATAATAAATAAATATAAATAATAACTAATAAATAATAAATAAATATAAATAATAAATAATAAATAAATATAAATAATAAATAATAAATAAATAAAAATAATAAATAATAAATAAATATAAATAATAAATAATAAATAAATATAAATAATAAATAATAAATAAATATAAATAATAAATAATAAATAAATATAAATAATAAATAATAAATAAAAATAAATAATAAATAATAAATAGTAAATAAATATAAATAAATAATAAATAATAAATAATAAATAATAAATAATAAATAATAAATAATAACTAATAAATAATAAATAATAAATAAATAATAAATAATAAATAAATAATTAATAAATATAAATAATAATTAATAAATAATAAATAATAAATAACCAGTTACAAATCATAGATAGTAAATAAATTAAAGTATATTATAAATAATAAATAATAAATAATAAAGGAAACACAAGAAAAAGTATGAAAAGACATGATAAGTGATGAAAAATCCTGAAAACGCATGAAAAATGATGGAGAAGCGTTTGAAGAATGAGGCATTAGAAAGAATGAGAACGCATGAAAACTCGCGACAACTCTGGAGAACTCCTTAATAATTCAACATAATCATCATAATAACCCATAAAAACCCATTGATAAAGACAACAAGTCATGGAAGCCCAAATAAACAGTAATAAATGGAGCTACCGTTAAAACCTGTCAAAACGGTCATAAAGAGACAAAAACATTGGAATCACATTTACGAAGATAACTTATTATCTGAGAGTCCGTTTTAGATCCGTGACCGGTCAAATCAAAGATCCTGAAACGATCTTCGACCTGAAAGGTGAAAGAGTCTGAATGGATAGGCGGATCGAAAGTTATGACCATTTAAAAAAAAGTTGACAGGGAACGAGTGCTAGAAACGAGGCATTGAAAAACATAACAAACCCGATACCCACTAAAAGGCCGTAACATATGATCTATGAGTGCATGTGGGAACCACGACCAGTCAAACTGAAGCTCATGGAACGAGCTATGATCTGGCAGGTGGAGGAGGCCAAACTGACACGCGGATCGAAAGTTAGGTCAAAGGGGTTTTAGAGGCCTTCAAAGGGGTTTTTGGGGTCAAAAACACGACACAAGTTTTCTTGTGTTGAACTGGTGCGTAACTCTCTTCGCTGGCTTCAATTTGATATGTGGTAGAGCCCAAATGGACACCCGGAGTGAAAGTTATGGCAGTTTGATGTTGGAGAACTTGTTTCAACTTTTTTATATCTCTAATATCTTCCGCACCTTAGACCGTCTCACAGTTTTGATTATATGTGCCTCTAGATCTCTTCATGAGCTTCAATTTTACTGGTCATGGTGCTTCAACGGATGCTCGGATCAAAAGTTATTGTCGTTTTAGTGATTTCGAGGTTTCTCGTGTTTTTTATTTTTTCATTTAATTTCGCGTCGGTTTTACCAAAACCACTGCTATTTCGCGGCAGTTTTTTAAAGAACCTCCACTAATCCTCGAATAAAATTAAAAAAAATTAAAAAAAAATAAAAATAAAATAATTTTTTGGCGTTTAGCTGCGGTTTTTAAAACCGCCGCGAAGTGGCGTCCCGAAACACGTTTCACGGAGGTTTTAAAAACCGCCGCGAAAAAACCGCCACTAAACGGCGGTTTTCTTGTAGTGGATCCATCTTTCATGGGATGTATGTTTAATAAGCTACCAAATTGGTAAGGGAATTTCAAATTTCAATTTCCACTTATTCGGTTTTACGCATACTTCATTGATTATTTTACACCATGATTATGTGTGGAATAACTATATATTAATTGTGTAGTAATTTCCACTCCCCTTTCTGTGGATATAATTTTGATGCACATAACCACTCCATTGATAAATTCTCAAGTCATCGATATGACGTTGATAAGAGTAACTTTAACTCAATCTCTATTTACAGAGTTAAACATCTAATTCATTGGTGTTGTTTTTATGAGAATATGTGTGAATATCCTCTGATTTATTTACACTGAATATTCAATAATATTGAGTGTATTCATATTTTTCACACATAATTATTTCATTGATTTATCCTTAATCTAAGGATACTGTCTTTATAAGATATTTCATCTCAATTTACATTCCATTGAGACTTCATTGTTGTTATACACCAATTCACTTTTATATGGGGTATATAATGTACTTTGAAATAGTATATCATGAATCACTTTATTCCCATGATATTATAATGTTTTTATTGCCTCAATTATTTTTATTAAAGTGTCTCTTTTTTGGTTAGGAACTCTAACTAAAATATCATTTTAAAATGTTTTAAAGATTTATTATTCTAAATCTTTCTCATCAATCTCCATATTTTAAAAATGGTTTTGAGGATTTATTTATATGGAAAGTAATGTTTTAAAATTAAAATTCCTTTTAAAAGTTTCAAAGTGTTATGGTAAACTTTGATTCAAAAATCTATTTTAAACGGCTTCTTGATAAATAGTGTGATTTTAAATGTTTTCAAGAAAAAGGGGGATATTTCTCTCAAATAGTTTTGATGATTATTTTCATCTTTGTAAATATCATTCATTATTTTCTATTGAGGTTTATTTGATATAATAAAATCTTCCATATTGTATTGAATGAGTTATTTTTTACTGTGGATGTGCTATTTTTATACCATTCATGGGTTGTGGTTAAAATATTGACATTTCATATGCTAGTTTTAATACAAATGTTCAGATTATGTTTCAACCTTTTCATATGAGGAATGAATTGGACTTAGTAAGTGATGGTTGGATCCCGCTATAGCTCCTTGATGCATCGGTAGGTCTCATGATACAAACTAGTTTTTTGGCACAATGACATGACAAAATATTATTTGTAGTCTTGGCAGAAGGCCTTGACTATGTGGTTATGAAAGTATTCCATTATGCATTCTATCATTATGAAAGTGGATATTGATATTTCATTTGATTATTCGACTAGTAGAATATCCATGTGAATAAGTAAATGGAATTATTTGATTTTATCTTTTCCATATTATGCTGAAGTTCAAGTTTAAATGGATTTTGTTTTAGTCTTATACATTGCCTTAAATGTTTATTCTGGTTTATGTAAGTTTCCACTATATTATTATCCTTACTGAGCATCTGAGCTCACCCCTTTCTATGTTTTATTTTTCCTAGGATGTGAAAAAGTATATTATGAATGACCTGCAGGGATAGTCTATGGGATCCCAGTGTTATATATGGAAATAATGTTGTTGTATTTTTCCATTATATGATGTAATGTAAACCATATGAATGTGTCTAGTACATCCAAGGCTACTAAAATAATTGGTCTTTCGAGACTTGATCATTTGTGATCATGACAATGATACATAATAATGCACCAACTCTGGCATTCTAGGGTTGGGGAATTACAGTTGTATCAGAGTAAGTTTAGTAAATACCTTCAAAACTAGATTTAGATAAACTCTGATTAGAGCACACAACCCTGAGATATACTTTGAGGATTAGTATATAATAACTTCCTAAAATTTTGGTATTGTAGAGATTTTGTGAGTTTTCTAAGAAATACATCCATGTCTGGATACGAGCAGGTCGAGGTGGCTCTGGCACAGATGTACCTAGGGGTAAATCCCGAAAACACTGCATTGAGCTAGACTCTAACGGGAACTGGTGCACGACAACAGGAATTGCTTCACTCTTGGTTACGACACACCTGGGGGGATATTCTTAGAATAATTTACATTTTCTTTACAAACCGATTTGAAGGATTTTAATATAAGATGGGAATAAATGACCTTAGTTAATCCGAAGGTGTTTCAAATTGAAAATATCGTGTCATGATATTCTCTAATTAATTTTATGATTATTATTACTCACAAAATTCTTTCTGGTTTTAGTCAATGGATGGATTCCATGGAAGTAATAGTAACTTTTAGTATGATGTAGAAGGTGGGAAAATGGTGGAAATGAGCAAAAAAATGGAATTTTGATAGGCGTAAAAGATATTGTGATCATGCCAAACCAGTTTTCCAAAAATATGATCAATAACATATATATTAACCAACTCCTGGACTCAACAAAGAAGAGAAAGATGATGAATGATAAGAGCTCCAGCATTGGATATCATGGAGAAAAGAATCCTCAATTTCCATCTTGCAGAAAATATGGAAGGAGACACCGAGGAAAGTGTCTCAATGGAACAAATAAATGCTTTACGTGTGGGAAAGAAGGTCATAAATTAAAGAATTTCCGACGAAAAATGAAGAGTACTATTGAAGAAAATAAAAATGGTCCCAAGAATCCATTTATAGTCATTTTCCGTAAATGTAGGAGATTTGTCCATTACCCGAGTGAATTCCCAATTCTATAGGATATTTTATTGGTCAAAGAATAATCTATGTGGAAATAAATGCTTAGAGAAATGTTTAAAAATATTAGTGCTCCTTGTTGATGGGATTACTCTGGAATAATTTTTTCTTGTATTTGTATCCCTCCAGGTTGTCATATGAAAATGATATTTCAGGAAGAATTATCTTTTCTCCTGTGGATATAGTTATAAATAACTACTTGGTTTTATATGATCATTGGGTTTGAGGCAATTACAAGTTTTTATATTTTGGGATGAAAATGCAAGTTATAAGATAACATTTGTGATTAAATTATGTTAGGGTTATTTTGTTGAAATTATCTCATTTTGGTAATTTTATAAAATATAGTTTTTGAAAAAGGAAAACACGCAGACCGTGTGACAACCCATTGCGTCGGACAAAACTGTGGGAATCAACCCACAACCAGTGTGCGATTGGGATTTATCAACTACCACTAGACTACGTGAAGTCTCTGGTTAGTGTGACTAATTATTTTTTGTTAAATGATTTTATTGATCAATAATAAATTGATTTGGTATCTTATTTCTTATCAAATTAATAATTTTAGTATAGAAAAATGATTTGGTGATTAAGTGATAAATGTTATTTTGGAAGACGTTCACTCTGTTGGGAACACAATATGCCTAAGGAAAATAGAATACTATTGTATTTAATTTGAGGAGTAGTGGTGGATTTTTATCAATGTTTTTATTGTGGATTTATAGTGGTTTGGGTTATTTATAGAAATTATTAACCTATAATAGATAATATGTGATTAGGTTAATTGCTTTTATGTATGTGAATTTAAGAGTAATCGATGTCATTTGGAGATAGAATTTAACGTGGAAGACTACATAACCAAATTCTTCTAAGTTTTGGGTTTCAATATTAGTTGGGATTATATTGAAGGATTTTAAGGAAAATTGTTTATTGAATGGCATTTATTTAAATTTGGGGTATTGTTGGTTTATTTTTAGAAATTAAGATTAGTGGTTTTTCTCTAAAGGAATATAGTTTTGGGGGATCATCTGATCTTGAACTAACCGTTTTGGTTTTGATTAATCTCTATAGACAAGGTAAATATATAGTTTATCCTTTATAGATCATGTGATTCTCTAGAATTCGATTCTAGCTCTTTGGGTGTGACCAAGTCATCTTGAATACTCATCGTTTGAAAAAAATGAGTTAGTGGTAGAAATTTATTAAAGAATGAAACTATACTTAAAAAGTAAGTATATCTCTTTATGTTCTTAGTCAATCTCAAAAATAAATTCCTCATCTTTATGAAATGTAACTTAAAATGAAAAACAATGTTGTCTGTTTACTTTTCCTAATGGGAAACTACTGACCGTTTGTCCTATCACAAGTTTGTGGTTTTCTTGTTGTGAACATTCTCCTGATCATGTTTTCTATCCCTCTCCATTAGAACTTGAAACTTAGTTTATCTTCCATATCCATGTTTTCCTACTTGGAATCCTAGTATGGGTTATCTCGGGTGACCTTTGTACTTCTCTTTCTTTCTTTTAAAATGATAGTTTTGTTGACTATTTTTGTGATGTGGGACCTTCAATTATGTTTCCATGCCTAATTTTAAAAATTTCGAGGAATCAATTTCCTATAGGGGGAAGAATGTAACACCCCAAGCTTCCACGATGCATTTCCCTTTGAATAATGTAATATCTTACATTGTATTTAACTTTGAGATTCTAACACACCATGACCAATCAAACTATATGTTATGAATAGTAATACCCAATTTTTGAAATTTTATAAATTTTATCTTTCAAAATGGAATTTTTTTTTGGACTTGGAATATCGAAATTAGCTTAGGGTGAATTTTTGGTATTTTTCTGAAAAAATTTCAATTTTTGATGAATAGTGAAAAACATTGAGTTATGGTTTAAAACCCAATTTTTATTTAAATAAGTATTTATTTTATTGAGATTTATTTTATTCAAATTAGATACATAATACCTATATAAGTTCAATTTAATTCAATGGAGACATTTATAATAATTTTAGATATATTAAAATTTTATTGATGTTTTTAGCCGTCTTTTACCCACCTCTTAGGAGCATTTGCGAATTTGAATAAAACATAATTTTACCACTTATGTGAATTAAATTTAAAAATTCCAAGCGACATGGTTGATATTAATAAGTAAAATGTGGTTCAATAAGATAAAAATATTTTTTGTTGAATAGTAACTTTTGACTTTTATTTACCTCGGTTAAAAATAAATAGGGTAATTAAGGGTAAAAATGATATTATTATTACACTAAAACATGTCCTAATTCTATTGGATAAGTGTAATTCTACCAAAAACAACCTTAGGAATAAAATATGATCCTTTAGGTCCACTTGGATTAGATTAGGACATTTATTATTATTTAATTAAAAGAAGAGTTAAAAGTGTTAAATTCAAATCTTAATAACTAAACCGTTTTTAATATAGGGTTATACATAAGATAAATTATATTATAAATACTAATTAGAAATATAAAAATATTTCCTAAATAATAGAATTTTATTTATATTTTTTTTGACATTAAATAATTTAATATATTTATAATACAATGATGATGCAGTAATAACATAATTAATAAAATATTAAAATATTTGATATTATAAATATCCAAATAAATGTATTTTGAGACATTTTATGAATTAAACTAATTTTTTACGTTAATATGACATGTTAGGGTTGATTATATGAATTATTTTCGAAGTAATAATGCTATAATAAATTTAGAAAAAACAAAATACCAAATACTGTCAAAATTGACATAAAAGTGTTTTGAAACCAAATATTATATTATTAATTGATATTCTATTTCTAAAAATATAAGGTTTGGAAAAAAGACTTATATAATTATAGGTGTATCATTAATGAACCACTTGGGGTTCTCATGGAAGTATATAGTAATTTTATTAACCATCTAATATAAAAATACAATAAGACATGGTAAATGTCAAACTATTTATCTAAGAGTTAAATCTAAAATATAATGTTAATATAGTGACCCAACCCAATATAAATTCTATTGTTTGTGTGTTTTCTGACCCATACCCACCTTATCCTTTAAATTATTCATTTTTGTTCCATTATAAACTGAAAATTATTATATTATAAGAAAATATTTCTAGCTTTTCCTAAGGTTCCCCTCACCCCTCTTATAAAAGGGAACTACCCCTTCTCTCAAATTCACACATTCAATGACTTTTTTATCATTCATCCACTGCTCAAAAACCCTCTCAACTGACCTACCTTCACCCTAGAGACCTTCCTTTAGTTAGAAAGCCAATCTAAGTAGCCCTTTTGATCAAATCAAATGGAAGAACCTGAAGAAGAGGTAAATATTTCATCACCTCTTTCAAGTTACTTTTTTCTTCCACTTTCTCATTCTTTGTTGTTTCCATTATAAAATAATAACTTCAGTATCTTCTATATACTGTGATGTTATTATAAATTTGGTAAAACCATATTCATTATTCTATCCATCCATTTAATGACATGTCATCATATGTGTGTACATATAGCTTACCGTCTCCACGTCATGTTGTAATTGTTATTCAATACATTATTATTTGGATGGGTATAATAATGATGTAAATAATAAATATAATATTATAATTATTCTGTACATATGATATAGCATCCAATTATATATTATTTTAATATCAAAAGAATGACATTGTCGTTCGTGCATACGTACGGATTACAGTCTCCACAAATGCGATGAGATTCATTCCCCATCGTAATCCATTAAAGCTTAATGTTCATTAGATGATTAAAAATATTGTGTAAAGACTTAATATCATTATGAATATGAAAAAAAAATATTATATTCATAACTAACACTACTTACAAAAAAAGCATATAAAGGAAAACGAATCAGTTAACACCTGAAATGACGATAATACTAAAATATTATTAAAAAAGCAATATTAAAAGATCATATATGATATCATATTAATGTATATGATTATTAAATAATTTAATAAAAAATACTTCACCTTTATAAAGGAGTTTAACCTACCCTCAACGTAGGAAAAGTACAAATTAAAGGGTTTCTTATCTCACTTTTAATTCCGTGAGATTTCCATTATTCTCCACTTATTTATTAAATGTGGTGTATTGTATACTTTCATTTGATATATATATGTATATATATATTATCATGATTCTCTTTATATTCATGGTATTATTTGATTCATTTGGTTTTCCTTAACTTCTGGCCGTACGACTCGATTGATTACAATAAAGTAAGAGTTTTCATCTCACTTCCTATTTCCATGAGATTCATGCCATACTGCCACTATTTTCTTTTGTGTGGTGTATGTACTGCCCAATGATTGTATTCTTTGTGTAATATAATTTAATTTATGTGTAATTAAATCTTAATTTTATGATCCATATTTCATGGGATGTATGTTTCGTAAGTTACCAAATTGGTAAGGGAATTTTAAATTTCAATTTCTACTCATTCGGCTTTACGCATACTTCATTGATTATTTTACTCCATGATTATTTATGGAATCACTATTTATTATGTGTGTAGTAATTTTTCCTCCCCTTTGTGTGGATATAATTTTTATAAACATAATCAGTCCATTGATAAATTCTCAAGTCATCGATATGACCTTGATAAGAGTAATTTCAACTCGATCTCCATTTAATGAGTTAAACATCCAATTCATTGGTGTTGTTTTTACAAGAATATGTGTGAATTTACTGTGATTTATTTACACTGGATATACAATAATATTTAGTGTATTTATATTTTTCATACATTATTATGTCGTTTATTTATCCTTAATATAAGGATACAGTCTTTATAAGAGATTTCATCTCAATTTACATTCCATTGAGACTTCTTTGTTGTTATACACCAATTCACTTTTATATGGTGTATATAATTTACATTGACATAGTATATAATGAATAAAGTTATTCACATGATATAATAAAGTTTTTATTACCTCAATTATCTGTATTCAAGTGTGCTTCTTTTGGTTAGGAACACTAACTAAAATATCATTTTAAATTTTTTTAAAGATTTATTATTCTAAATTTATCTCATTAATGCCCTTGTTTTAAAAATGGTTTTAAAGATTTATTTATATGGAAATTAATGTTTTAAAATTAAAATTCCTTTTAAAAGTTTCAAATTGGTATGGGAAACTTTGATTCAAAAATCTATTTTAAACGGGTTCTTGAAAAATAGTGAAACTTTTAAATGTTTTCAAGAAAAAAAGGGATATTTCTCTCAAATAGTTTTGATGATTATTTTCATATATGTGAATATCATTCATTATTCTCTATTGAGGTTGATCTATTATAATAAAATATTCCATATTATATTGAATGAGTTATTTTTGACTATGGATGTGCTATTTTTATACCATTCATGGGTTCTGCTTAAAATATTGACATTTCATATGCTAGTTTTAATACAAATGTTCAGATTATGTTTCAACCTTTTCATATGAGGAATGCATTGGACTTAGTAAGTGATGGTTGGAGCCTACTATATCTCCTTGATGAATCGTTAGGTCTCATGATACAAACTAGTTTTTCGGCACAAGGACTTGACAAAATCGAATTTGTAGTCTTGGCAGAAGTCCTTGAATATGTGGTTATAAAAGTCTGCCATTATGCATTCTATCATTATGAATGTGGCTATAGATATTACATTTGATTATTCGACTAGTATAATATCCATGTGAATAAGTAAATGGCCTTATTTGATTTTATCCTCATCCTATTATTCTAAAGTTCAAGATTAAAATACTTTCTCTTTAATTTTATACATTGCCTTAAATGTTTATGATTATTTATGAAAGTTTCCATTATATTTTATCCTTAACGAGCATATGATATCACCCCTTTCTATGTTTTATTTTCCCGGGATACGAAGAAGTATATTATGAATGACCTAAAGGGGTAGTCTATGGGATCTCAGTGTTGTCTATGGAAACAATTTTGTTGTTGTTTTCCTTTTTATGATGTAATGTAAACCATGTGAATTCATCTAGTACTTCCAAGGATACTAAACTAATCGGTCTTTTGAGACTTGATCTTTTGTGATCATTCTAATGATACGTAATAATGCACTGACTCTAGGATTATAGGTTCGGGGTGTTAAAAATCTAGGTTAAATGATCCTTGACTCATGCTAATATCATGTTTTATGTTGTTGCTGCATTTCCATG
The DNA here is from genome assembly GCA_963277665.1 of Viscum album. NCBI lineage: Eukaryota > Viridiplantae > Streptophyta > Magnoliopsida > Santalales > Viscaceae > Viscum > Viscum album. The sequence continues at coordinate 1,107,456,975 of OY728137.1, forward strand.
TTATGATAATCATGTTATATCATTCCTTTATGTTCATGTTTCTCTAATTATCCATTGATATTCCTATTTCCTAACTTGTATTTTTTTACTTCATGTTTTTCCTTGTTTACTCCATTTACTGGGCTTTAAAGATCACCCCTTTCTTATGTATGTCCTCAGGTTATCCCACGTAGTGTTAAGTACAAATGAATGTGTGGGTCATGTAATGGAATTTCTCAAAAAAGATGTTTTATTTTATGATTTAATTTGTTATCTAATGTTCCTAAATTATGAATACACTATACCTCTCAATCCTCGGAGTTGTATTAAGGGAAATTTTATGTAATAAATCATGTTTAAATATGTAATAAAGATAAGAGTTGTTATAATTACTCTTTTATGAAATTGATATCAATGCACATAGTTTTAAAGAATGATTCAGGTTCTGAATATTGTGAAACCAAAATTAGTAAGTTTTAAATTATAATGAATTTCAATTGGTCACTATAAGAATGATGGTAGGGGAAGTTAAGTGAACTTAAACCCCCTTATAAAACTTTTACCACTATAATATGGGTTGGAATGAAATCAAACAACCATCCAATGCGTCGGGTAATATTTATATCATTTTATTTTTTGAAATAGACTATAGAGTAAACCTAATACATTATAATACTTTGTTCACCCAATGTTGATGTCTTGGTAGTAATTCACGACTTTATGTTATGATCCAACATACTTTCAAAAATTATTTATGGCTAATTTGGATATTTTAAAAGAAAACTAAATAATTTAATGAAATAAGGAAATTGTTTTATAAGGAGTCATATTATTTAAGTTTATTTAGTAAAATTATTTATTTTCATAATAACTACTGAATTATTCAAAAGGTTTGTTCATTTTAATTGTATTTCATGTTTTAAATTTTATATTACATTTAAAAATCCAAAATAGGTTCCTAATATTTTAAAAACATTTATTGAATTTTTTTTATCGTAACCTAATTTAAAAAAAATCATAGGTTCCGTGATGAGAAAAGGATCAATGGTGAATAACGTCGGTTAAGAGTATAATTTGAGTGAATCCGGATAAGAGCTCCTAAAATTTTGTATAGACACTAATTTATATTAACATTTTCTAATCCTTTAAAAATCTAAAAACCGGAAATGTAAATTGGTATTTAAGTGATCCATTTCTTCCTTTTGATGTTTTATGTTTTGGGTCTATTAAATAAGGTCAAATTTGTCTTTAGAGGATCAAAAATGTGTATGTTATGTTTTTAGTACCATATATGGGAGTGTTGGATCTTGGTTTTCATATTTGGAATCATCGTAGGGTTTAGGAAACTTTAGATATTATTAAAATATCGTTAGAGGATAATTTAGAAGTTATAAAACCTTTTTGAGAATTATGAGGTTATATTTTAGCTTATTGAATTTATATGAGACAAAATTTATTTTAGAAAAACATACTAATTTATGAAAAGAACCCTATAGATTATCAAATGACTTCTTTAATTCTATGTTAGTATTGTATAAGTATTTTAAGAGGAAAAGTATTCATGGAATACATTATTTTATTTCTAATGAAATTATCTTTACAAAAATAATAGAAGATAATAATAAGAAAAATCAATTTCCTAAATTTAAATAGGAAATTTAAATTAATTTGGATAATTAAAAATGTGAGGATGTAATTTGTCTGAGGCGGAAAAAATGTTACATCTCAATATTCAGTAAGTATAATATTTTTATTTTTAAACAAGTTTTTATGTGAGTAAAGTTAATTAAAATATTTAGGATGAATATATGAATTTAGTAACATTGAAATAATATTTATTTATGAACAAAATACTATTGTATGTAAAATATTAATTTGATTCTAGTATATTAAAATTTTTATATGAGTATAACATATATTAAGAAATAAATAAATTTTTATAAATAAAATGATAAGTTAATATAATTAAAATAAGATAGAAATAAATTTATTTTTGAAATTATATTATGAAAATGAATGTTTATAATACTAATTATAAATTATTTAGACAAACTATGATAAATCATATTGAATGAAAAATGTAAGTTATAATAGTAAATTAATATCATGAAATAATAACATATGTAAAAAATATTATTGTTTACTAAATAAAATTATGTTTAAGATACAAAAAAAATAAATTATGAATGAATAAATGGAATATATTAATCAGTAATAATTTTTTAATGTAATTTAATACATAATATTTTATTCTGCATAAAAATTGAATCTAGGTAAGGGTAAGGTTCAAGTTTTGAATGTTGTGTAATGGTATGTGATATTTTCCTTGAGTTTCGTAAGGGTAATATATGATTTCTATGAACAATTTAAAGGTCATATAATTCATTATGTGCTCTCTAAAGGAAACCTTGAGATCCTTTGAGTTTCATAAGCGTAAGATCATGATTCCCTCTATAAAAAAAGGGTAAGTTTTCATTTTATTGACTTGTGTAAGGGTTAGATATTGTTCTTAAATATCATGTAAGGGTGATATATTCATACATAAATTTAATCCAAGATTTTATATACCCATGTAATGGTAATATGATTGTTGCATATGGGTTACCCACGGATCCTTCAACTCATGTAAGGGTAGTCCTCAGCCCGTGTAAAGGTAAGTGGGTTTTCCTATGCAATGTGTGAAGGTAATACCCATTTCATGTTAGGGTATATTGGGGTTTTCAATACCTATGTAAGGGTACCCAAATATCATTTAAAGGTGAGGTCTTACCAAGGTAAGGGTAAAAATGAATGTACAAGTAATCTTAAATCCCTGTAAATGTAAGTTCACCCTTGGATTTAAACATGATGCATCATCATCTTCTTCGTCACATGAAACCTTCACATAAAATAAAAAAATATATGTATATATAATTTTTTATTATCATATCATTTAACATTCTATTTTTGATGAAAAAAGAATATTAATATGACTAAAACAAGATAATATTATGAACAACAACATTTACAAAATATTATCCCCCTATATAATTTTCAGCTTTTTATGAAAGGTTGAAAGGACATGAACACCATATCAGATTCATATTTTGACTTTATAAAATATTTTATGATAAATACGATGATCATAATATTATCTCAATCTTATGAATTATATTTTATATAAGCATCACTATAAAGAGGATTTTATCAAAACTTCCAAATTAAGAAGATGAGTAATTGGTCTTTCATATACTAATACTTAAATAGGAAGGATAGTTGTTTCAATATAACATTTCCTTTATGTTACAAAATATATAATTGATTTATAGATCCCTAGTTATATCTATATAGTTTTGATTATAAACGGGAAGGTGAGAACGAAAGATAGTTTGATATTATGAGTCTACCTTTGAGAAATTAGTTTCGTCTTTGTAGGAGATCATATTTTTGAATTGATTAATGTAAAGTAAATAAAGTTTTTATAAATATATATTTTACAGTTTTATAACCCTTTTTGTAAGAGAATTTTGTTTTATATAAACTTCTATTACAATTTTTTATAAACCCCATTTCTTCTAAGGGAAGCAATTTAAATTAAAAAATTACCCTTTTTTGTAAAATAATTTATTTTAATATATATATATATATATTATTTCATAAAAAATAATTTATTTGTAAGAAAGTATATAAATCAATAATTTTTAAAATTTTGTAATGAATGTGGTAATTTAAATGAATTGATGTTTATATTAAAAACAATAATTTTATGTTCAAAGTATTTTATTATGGAACCTATATTTTTTCATTATAAAATTATTTCCCAATGATAAAAGTATATTATTATAATGAATTTTCCATCCTCTGTATTTCTTCAAAAAAAAACCCTTTTTAAAAAACTATAATCATAAATTTTTATTTTCTTGATCTCAATTGTTCTTATTATGTAACCTTCAATGAATGTTTTAAAATTGTTATCCCTCAGATTCTTTATCTACTTGACTTTTTCTAAATGAACTAAACATTAATTAAAGTAATTGCTATTTTATGAAATGGATATAAATACTGATGGTTTTGAAGAAAGATTTAGGGTTTTTATGATACGAAACACTAGTTAATATTTTTTTTAATTCCAAAGAATTTTACTTGGTCATTATAAGAATGAAAACAATGGATGGGCACTGAACCTAATCCACCTTGTGGTAATTTTTCCACTATTAGTAGGGGGAAAAAATTATATAACCCTCTAATTCATTGGATGACATTTATATTTCATGGTATTTTACAGAAGGGATTAAAGTGTGAACCTAATCCATTATGGTACTATGTGCACCATGTTATAATATCTTGAAAGTTAGCTATGACTTTATTATATGATATAATGTTATTTTAAGAATTATTTTTGGTTCCATATTATATTTTAAAATAAATAATTATGATTTTATGTAATAATGAAATAGATTTACAAGGAATCAAATTATTATATTTCTTTAGAAAAATATTTATTTATATATGAACTCTTGAATTCCTAATAAGTTCTATACATTCGAATTGTATATCAAGTTTAATTTTTTATATAGCTTTAAAAAATCCTAAATGGATTAATTTTATTTTAAAACCACAAAATGAGATTCTTTTCTCTCCACATGTTTTAAAAAATTAATGGGTTTCAGGTCGATTAAAGGATCAATAGTGTATATACTCGATTAAGAGTATAACTCATGTGAAGATAGATAAGAGTTTTTAAAATTTTGTATAGACACTGATATTTATTAAAATTTCATAATACTATAAAACTCTAATCCTAAAAGGTCCTTAGATATGTATGTGATCTATGTTTTTTCATTTTTATGTTGTAAGTTTTAGATTATTTGAAATTTTCTTTCTTTTATTGGTATTAGATCTAGAAATACAATGATTTTGTTTTTGGCAATGGATCTAGGGCTGTGAGATTGGGGCCATCATACCAGAAGTCAAGATATCCATTGTTTCTTTCTGCACTTATGGTTTTGAGGGCATATAAATAAGTATGTTAATACTCATCCCTACAAAGTCCTTGGGACCACAAATTCACTATTCAATGAAGGAGATGCACATGTGAGAGATGGATTTTTGGGCATGGAGTTGAAATAGATTCGTTCGGTGCTGGAACATAATGAAGAATACTTATATTAATATAATACTTATTTATAATTAATACTGATATATTTTTTAATATTAATATTATTTTTTTCATAAATATTTATTATTTTACTACTACAAAATAGAGATTTATCAGTGCTGTACAAAAGTTCTGAAAAAGGGAACCTTTATAAGCACTAAAGAAAGTTGTGATAATGGGTTCTTTTTACCAGGGAATTATTTTTAGCATTGATAAAGGGTACCCATTATTAGTGCTTTAATTTTTTTGCTGGTAAAGTGTACCCTTTATCAGTGCTTTAATTTTAACTTTGATAAATGCTACACTTTATCGGTGCTTTATTTTAGCACTAATATAGGGTACCCTTTATCAATGATTTATTTTTAGTTATCATTAAGAAATCCATTATCATAAATTTATAAGATTTGATAAAGGCCAGAATAAAATTAAATAATTAAATAAATAATAAATAAATAACGAGTTTATTAAGAAAAATATTTAAACATTTATTAATTAAATTATTATTGGGAAAAATGAATGAATTGATTTTACTATATATAAATTGTAAATAATTTTAAATATTATATATATTAAATAATTAGATATTTTCATAATGAAAATTAAACAAATAAAAAATAAAAATTAATAAATTGAAAAAAATATGAAACATTATATTAATTAGATAATTATTGATAATGTTAATAATTATTATATATTAAATTTTTAGATATATATATGAATGTATATAAATTTGATTTTTATAATAAAAAATATTGATTTATGCATAGAGTATTGGAAATAATTGAATGTCATTTTATTTTTCAATTTAACATAGATCAAACATGTGTTATATATTTTTCATATATAAGTAATTAATGAATTTTTATATACAACATACACACACACAAAATATCCATTTTTTCAAAGTGTAATTATCTAAAATAATGCAATTTTTCTCATTTTTAACATGCACACACTTAATATTAAATAATCATTATTAATATTAAAAATATATCTGTAAAAAAATATTTATAAATAAATATATTTATAAATGTATATTTACCATATTTATACATTTATATATTTATAATTATATATAAATAAATATATTTATTTCCAAAATATTTATCTAATTTTAAATAAATAATTATAAATATATAAATATATGTATTTAAATAATTGTAAATAAATAATTATAAACTTCTAAATTGTTAATTACATATTTAAATAATTATAAAATAATAATAAATATATTTAAATAAAAAAATATTTACTATATATATATATATATTAAAAATATATATATTTATATAATTATATATATTAATCATATTTTTATTTATAATTATAATTATAAATCCTTTATCAGCGCTTCAGTAATAAGCATTGATAAGAGGAATTTTTATCAGTGCTTTTTTAGCGACGATAAAGATGCCTTTTATTAGTGATTATTACGTTGGCCCTGATAAAATGTATATTTATGAGTGATTTTTTGGAAGCACTGGTAAAAGTGTACCGATCTATTTAAAAAACCATAACCAATTGTGAACCCATTGTGATATCCGATGATTTTTCTGAAATCCACCCACTATTGGTGTTTGTTGATGAATCGAAGCTCAAATCAATCCTCAAACAAATCCAAGGTCCAAATACAAGGCTTGAACTATTCATCGAATTAATCCGAGACTCGAAAGTAAGTCTTTCTCTACTTTCTCTCAAACGTATGTTTTTCTCTACTTTCTCTTGGAGAACTCAGGCTATAAAACGACAATGGTTCTGACCATGGTGGAGGCTAATTTCCAACTATGAGTGTGGTGAGTTATCCATTTTTTGATATTTGTCATGAAGATTGTCCATTTTGACCCTTTAGATTTTTAGAGTGTGAAACACTTATTTTGTGAGCCTTCCCAAATTTACTCCCATGCCATATGAGCATCTCCTTCCATATCAATTATAGCTATGAGTTAATGTAGTGGATTTGTGAGATACTCTTTTATTTATCTCAAAGTGTGGATGAATCATGCCTTATTTTTATTTTATAAACAGTGGAATTGACAATCTGTTATAATTCCCATCCCATTTTACATCATCTATATAATTTTTTATGTATCAATTTCCATGATGGTGGTTGGGTGGCTTATGAAAAAACTTTCTATCATATTAAAATGGCTAGCTATTTCAATATTTATGTAGTAGATACTTTATATAGGGAGTGATGTTTTATTGATTGGAAATTTTGTGATGCTGCATAGATTTATAAGTGAATTGAGGGTATTCTACTAAGAAAATGTGACCTCACATGATTTGTTCCATATTAGTAAAGGCTAGTGTGTATGGGATAAATGTTGCAAGGTATGGTGTTTTTTCTCCCTTTTTTTGATATATCTTATTGATGTGTAATATTTATTTATGAAAAATTCTTTATATACTTACCTAGAATCTCAAGGATGGGTCAATGTGTATTATATGACCTCCCTAGAATAAAAAGGATAAGTGTAGTGATATGACATCCTAAGAGTATTTGGATGTTTTTAAATATTTGATATACCATTAATATTAAATGTAATAATTCCATTGGTCATCATGCCACTTTATCCAAAAAAATAAAATGGTTCTTATCAAATTTCATATATTAGAAATTATTTTTATGTGTTCATCATAATAGGTTTACATGTATTTTTTCCTCCCCAAGGAATCTATTATTACCATCCATGTATATGAAATAACTCTTTATTTATTAAAATGTTATATCAATTCATTTATATATCTTCTAGTTGATTGAATGCGAGTTTATTATTCTTGATTGTCATATTTGGGTTTATTATTACTCATTTATTAACTATATTTTATTTTCATTTTTTATTTTATTTAAGAAAGACTTGATGTGTGTCAAACAACAATTATTATTACATGTTATTTCTTGATACTTATCCCCCATATTTTTATAGACAACTGTAATTTTCATCAGTTTCATCTCCCTAATAGTTATTGATTTTTTTTTCTTGAGACCCATTCCCCATCTCTTTTTTGTTTCTTGTACTACTATGAGAAGTAGTTATCACATGGATGACTACTTCTTAGAGTATTTCAAGCATCATGGGTACATGTCCACAAGAGATGGAGGATGTGTGTCAAAGAACAAAATGTAATGAAAACTTTTTGGAATATGATATGATTAGAATGATATTTATCTATAACTTGCAGCTTTTAATTAATTTATAGGATAAAACCTACCATAGTGGAGTAATTCTTTTCTTATGTTAAATTCCCCGTTTTCTTCAATGCAAAATGAAATTATTTGAAACAATCAAATGCCGGGTTTCCCATATTAGAATTGTTTATAATTTTCACCATTGATAATGAATATATCATGTTTATTTATTTATTAATTGTAAAAAAATATTTTATGAATCCAATAGTATGTGTATGAATTGAAAATGGATTCAATATAATCATTTGAAAAAAATTTATGAAGATGGAGTTAAAGATTTCATCCATTTTTCAAATGATCATGCATTAAATCCATCTTGAATAATTATTTCATGTTTACATTGTTGTTATTCAAGAAATATTAGTCTTGAAGAGTTGAAAGAACATTTGATTTGTTAATGAATGGATGAATTCTATAAATGTGGGTCTAAACATGAGGAAAAACATAATGTTCGCACTGATTGGGATGATACTACAATTTATGAATCATTTGATATGAATACTAGTGTACATGATGATGGATATAGCATGGAAGAAATGAAAATGGAAATTGAATATGAAATTCATTATTATAAAGAGTTGTTTGGGAAGTCAAATAGCTATGCCAAGATACCATTTTATACAGGTTGTACTAAATACACAACATTGTTAGCAGTATTGAATTTGTATAATTAGAAATATAGAAATGGATGGAGTGAAACTAGCTTTACATAACTACTTCATGTCCTGAATGATATGATACCAGAATAATATGAATTATTATATTGAACATATGAATCTAAATGAATTATATGTTCAATGGTAATGATATCAAAAGCATAAATGATTTTCTAAATTATTTCATATTGTTTCTTAAGGATATAAATCAGTCATCAAATTCCATAAGTGTGGTGTAGATCGATAAAAGAAATAAAAATCAAGTAATTTGAAATATATATGGTACTTTCCTACCATTACATGTTTTAGAAAAATATATGTATATTATGAAACTCTAGGTAAATTAATATGGCATGCAGATACAAGAATTAAAGATGGGAACCTACGCCATCCAGCAGATTCTCCTTTATGGAAGAAGATTGATTACATGTATCCTGCATTTGGAAGTGAGACAAGAAACTTTCATGTTTTATTATCAACATATGGAATAAATCATTTTGGTGTACAAGGTAGTACTCAAAGTAAATGGACTATCATGTTGGAAAATTATAACTTGCCTAAGTGGTTTTGCATGAAGTGCAAATAAATTCTGTTTTCTCTGCTTATTTCTGGACAAAAACAACCTGATAATGATATTGATGTATATATGGATCCATTGATCAATGATTTGAAATTGATGTGGGATAAATGTGTTATAATGTATGATTCTCATAGAAGTTAAGAATTCAATTTGAGTTTCACATTGTAAAGGATGATAAATGACTTCTCCTCTTATGGAAATTTATCTGGCAAGAGAATTAATGAAATATGGGGGTGTCCCATTTTTTAAAAACATGCATACTTGGTTCTCTTGGAATAGTCATCAAATTATATTTTTTAGGAAAACAATTTTTTTTTTACTTTGACAACATAAATACTAATCACGAACAAAATCATTTGATGGTAATATCAAACAAAGTACTACACCATCTCTAATAACGGGTAATCAACTCTTTGATAATGTATAATATATTAACACTGTTTTCGGTAAGACATTTTCAAAAATGATTATGAAATCCTGTTGTAAGAAGAGATCAATTTTCTTTGAATTATAGTATTGGAATTGTTTTCTTAAAAATGTCTCTTAATTTTAAAATTAGTTATGTTTTTAAAAAATTTCATTAAAAAATGTTGCTAAATTATAGTTTTTTATAGTGTTTATTGAGATTTTTGTTCTCATCCCATGTTTTAAAATGTTTTTTCATATGGATTTATGGATGGGTAGGGACACGGATTAGGTCAAGATGAAATTTTATATGGTATATCTTGAAAATATAACTTATTATATAATAAAAGTTTTTTTTGTAAAAAATGTATACTAGTTGAAAGTGTCCACTTTTTGATGTAATATTTATGTATGTGAAGACGATGACCAAATTATAGAAAACTCTAAACAATAAAGATTATTAAATGCAATAAAATGAATTATTGACTTAAAGCTCATGATTATGTAATGTTTAAGGATGGTTCCTTAGATAACATGAGGTTTTACACTGTAAATTGAGCATATTTCTAATAATATATGGTTTTAACCTTACTATTAGGTAGTGTGTGGTTCCTTGATTGGTATGTGGAATTTAGAGTGGATTAGAATCCAATTTTTTCTTATGGTGGTATTGTGACTACTAGAATCCAATGCAGTGGTGACTTCATCAAGACTTATTATTCCTTGGAACCCTAGGGTTTTCTTTTAAGACATGATGTTGCGGTTGGATATAAACTTCAGGATTCTAGGAATATCTAGTGTTTCGTGCAATGCCAACTCATTGTTTGTTGTGGATTTTATTGATTATAACTATGATGATCGAATATTTTTAGTGTCCCTAAGCCCTTTAATGTTGAGTTTTTATAGATTATTGTTCTCTAATTCCTTTTACCAACTCCTTAGCATGAGGAATCTAGAGCGATGTGGTTTTAAACCTTTTCTTATTACCCTACTCTTATTCAACACCTTTTGGTCGATGTAACAACCCCAGATTTAGTAAATATAATATTATTACTTTTAACTAAATTTTCATAGGTATAAAGTTAAGTAATATATTTAGGATGAATATATGAATTTAATAATAATGAAATAGTATGTATTGAATAATATAAATACTATTTCTATAAAATTTTAACTCGATGCAAGTATGTTACAATTTTAAAAGTAATATAACATATATTAAGAAAAGAATTTGTTATGATGAATAATATGATAAGTGAACATAATTTTAATAAGATAGAAATGAATAAAGTTTTTTGAATTATATTATGAAAACGAATGTTTACGATATTAATTATATATTATATTGACTTACTGTGATAAATTACAGTAAATAATAAATGTAAATTTTAATAATAAATAAATATCATAATTTAATATAATATGTAATAATATTTTTGCTGAAAAAATAAAATTATGATTAAGGTATATAAGAAATATATTAATAATTAATAAATGGAACATATTAATGTATTATCATAGTATTAATATAATTTAAGAATTAAAATTTTGTTCTATGTAAAAATTGAATCTACATAATGGTAAGGTGGATGTTTTGAAGGTTGTGTAAGGGAAGGTGACGTTTTTCATGGGATACATAAGGTTAATCTAGGGTTTTCAAACCCCATGTTAAGGTTATCTAAGTCTTTGTTCACTGTGTAAAGATAATTATGAGATCCTTTGAGTTGTAGAAGTGTAATATCATACTTCTCTCTATTAAAAATATAAAATACTATATACTCATGACTTGAATAAGGGTTAGGCATAGATTTAAATTATCATATAAGGGCCATCTCTTCATATATAACGGTAATACATTATTTTATATAACTGTAAAGGGTAATATTATAGATTTGTAAGGGTAACCAAATGATTCTTCTGCTCATGGAAGGGAAGTAATCACCATGTATACAGGTAAATGGGTTATTTTAAATTCAGAATAAAGGTCCTACCCATCTTAGGTAAGGGTAAATTGGGTTTATCAATACCTGCGTAATGGTACCCAAACTCACAATAAGGTAAAGTATTACCTTTAAAAGGGTAAAAATGAATATAAAGGTAATATTAAAGCCCTGTAAAGGTAATGGGACACATATATTTTACATGTTCCATCATCATATTCTTCCTCACATTAAACCTTCAGATAAAATCAATGAATATATGTATATTTTATATATCATTATCATATTACTTCACATGTTATTTTTATTCATAAATAAGTTCTATAATAGTGAACTGTAACACGAATATAAACATAATAATTTATAAAATATGACCAATCCAAATCATTTACATATTTCTCTATAATCCATTAAGGATACAACCACCAAGAATGTTTCATATATAGAATTTATTGAATACTTTGTAGAAAATAATTCGATCAAAATATTTTCTCAATCATAGGAATTATTTTTTATATAAACATCCATCTAAATGAGATCTTATCAAATATAAAAAATTATGTGGATGGGGAACTTGTATTTCAAATACTAATAATTAGACATGATGTCTAGTCATCAAAAGAGAGAATTTCTTTTAGGTTAAAATATATACTTGGTTATATCTTTATAGTTTCAAGTATAAGAGGGAATGTTAGAAAGAAGGAAATTGTAATATTAGGAATTTACCTTTGAGAAAATAATTTATTCTTAGTATTAATTCATGTTTTTATAAGGATTAAGGTAAGTGAAAATAATTTTTGATAAAATCTTAATTTATGGTGTGGAAAATAATTTTTTTAATGGAAACTTGTTCTCTATAAAATTCTTTATTAATTCTTTCTAAAAACCTTTTCTTATAATGAAAATTATAGAATTTCCAAAATTATTCATTTTATTAGAAGTGTTTTAATTTATAAATAATTAAATAAATATTTATATATATTATCTCATAAAGAATTGTTTTTATTGTTAAAAAATAAAAGGAAACATTCCTTTTTTAATTTGATAATATATCTGGTTATTTAAAAGAATTAACCATCATTTCAAAAACTATTATTTTATGCTCTATGTTTTTTATTATAGAAGATATATGTTTTCTTTCTAAAATTATCACTCTATGATTAATTTATGCTATTCCAATGAATTTTTTAACTCTATATTACTTCAAAACAATTTATTTTTGTTTTGAAAAAGAATTAATTAATTTTTATCTCCTAGTTGTTCTTATTTTGTAACCTGTGTTTCAGGTTTATAAATGGTTACCCCTCATGTTACACTTTTTCTTGATTTTTTCTTAATAAACTAAATTTTTTTTATTCAATTAATATCTTATGAAATAGATATGTATTCTCATATTTTTAATGAATGATTCATGTTCATTAAATTGTGAAAACATTTGTTGGTTTTCAATTCCAATGAATTTCAGCTGGTCATTATACGAATGAAGGTAGGGGATGGGTAGTGAACCCAGACCCCTTGAAATTGATTAGAGAGTAAACCTAATCTATTATGAGACTATGTCCACCCTATGTTGATGTCTTTGTAGTATGTCTTGACTTTATCCTATGATCCAAAGTGATTTTCAAAATTATTTATGACTGATTATGATATATTGAAAGAAAAATTAATCATTGTATAAAAGAATGAAATGGATTTATATGGATTTTGAGTATTGAAATTTCTTTAGTAAAAGTATTTTTTTTATAGTATAACTCATGAATTCTTCAAAAGGTTTGTTCTTTTGAATTTTAAATCATGTTTTACTTTTTATATTTCATTTAAAAATCCTAAATGGGTTATTCATATTTTAAAAACCCTTACTGAGCTTTTTTTAATCTCAACCCATATTTAAATTATTTTCATAGGTTTAGGGATGAGTAAAGGATCAACGGTGAATGAACTTGATTAAGAGTCAATCCTGAGTGAATCTTGGTAAGATTTCATAATATTTTGTATAAACACTACTTTTTATTAAATTTTATTAATCTTCTAAAACTCTTAACGTAAAAGGTCCATGTGTATTTAAGTGATCCATTTTTTCAGTTTTATGTTTTATGTTTTTGGTCTATTAAATTGTAACACCCCTAAAAAAGGGTGACTTAAAAAGGCTAAATGTTACTACCCATGTCAACAAGGTGCAACTTTTCGGGAGCCTACCTGATTAGAACTCCACAGTTAAGCATGCTTGGCCGGGAGTGGTAATCAGGATGGGTGACCTTCTGGGAAGTTTCCTCGGGTGTGTGTGAGTGAGGACAAAGCACATTGAAAGATCATGTGTTGGCCTGTGGGGATAGACATTTGTCTGATAAGTAACCCTAGTGATAAATAGCCTATGGTGTGCTGGGAAGGAAACCAAGGTATTACAAGAGACCCATGGGGTCAGATGAAAAGGTTCACTGCCCGAGGAGGTGGTTCAAGACAAATGGTATCAGAGCCAATACCCAGCCCGATGTTCTTAGGCACTGCTTGGGTTTGAGCCTTGGGGTCCACAATGAGGGCGTTGTGCTTTAAAGGGGTGGACAATGTAACACCCCTGGAAAAGTGAGACATAAAAGTCTAAATGTTACTACCCATGTCAACAAGGTGCACCTTTCTTTTCAAGAGCCTACCTGATTAGAACTCCACAGTTAAGAATGTTTGGCCTGGAATAGTACTCAAGATGGGTGTCCTTCTGGGAAGTTTCCCAGGGTGTGTGTGACTGAGGAACAAACACACTTAAAGAAAATGTGTTGGCCTGTGGGGATAGTCATTAGTATGATAAGTGACCCTAGTGAGAAATAGCCTATGGTGTGCTGGGAAGGCAACCAAGGTCTTACAAGACACCCATGGGGTCAGATGACAAGGTTCATAGCCCGGGGAGGCGGGTCATGACAAAAATTAAGTCAAATTTATAATTTTTGGATAAAAAATATATATGTTATGTTTTAGCACTGAATATTGGTGTGTTAGACCATGGTTTTCATATTCGGTATCATATCAGAGTACAGACAACTTTGGAGATTATGAAAATATCATTGGAGGATATTTTTGAAGTTATAAACCATTATTTAGGATTATGTGGTCATATTTTATGTTATTGAAGTTATATTAAACAAAAAAAATTATGAAAGAACATCTCTTGGCCTATGCGGATAGTCATTAGTCGGATAAGATACCCTACTGAGAAATATCTTATAGTGTGCTGGGAAGGCAACCAAGGTCTTACATGAGACCCATGGGGTTAGATGACAAGGTTCACGGACCGGGGTGGCGGGTCATGACATTAATTAAGTCAAATTTATATTTTTAGGATAAAAAATATATATGTTATGTTTTTAGCACTGAATATTGGAGTGTTGGACCATGGTTTTCATATCTAGTATCATAACATAGTATATCAAACTTTGTAGATTATGACAATACCATTGGAGGATAATCTTGAAGATATAAACCATTTTTTAGGATTATGAGGTTATATTTTATGTTATTGAAGTTATATTAGACAAAATTTATTTTATGAACACCTATGATTTTAATGAAATTATCCTATAGATTATCTAACGATTTCATTAATTCAAAGTTTGTATTGTGTAAGTATTTTAGAAAGTAACGTTTTCATGAGGTAAATTATTTCTATTATTCTAATGAAATTATCTTTATAAAAATAATAAGGCATAATAATAATAATAATAATAATAATAATAACAATAATAATAATAATAATAAATTTCATGAATTTAAACAAGAAATTTAAACTAATTTGGACAATTAAAATTGTGAGGACACAGTTTGTTTAATATAGGATGAATGTAACAACTCAAAATTCAGTAAGTATAATATTTTTATTTTAACCAAATTTTTATGTGAGAAAAGTTAATTAAAATATTTAGGATGAATATATGAATTTAATAATAGTGAAATAATTTATATTGAAGAATAAAAATACTATTTTACGTAAAATATTAATTTTATGCTAGTATGTAATTTTTTTTATTGAAGTATAACATATAGTATGAAAAGTCTCCATTATAATAAATAAAATGATAAATTGATATAATTAAAAAAAGATATAAATAAATCTAGTTTTTAATTTATATTATTAAAATGATTGTTTACAATACTAATTATATATTGTTTAGATAGACTATGAAAAATTATAGTAAATGAATTTTTTAAATTTTAGTAATAAATTAGTTTAATGAAATAATATCATATATAAAAAGTATTGATGTTTAAAAATTAAAATTTTGATTAAGATACATAAACAATATATTAAAAATAATAAAGGGAATATATTAATAAATTATAAGTGTTTTAATGGAATTTAACACTTAAATTTTACTTTTCATAAAAATTGAATATATTTATGGTTAAGGTAGAAGTTTTGAATGCTGTTTAATGGTATGCGATGTTTTACTTGAGTTTTATAAGGTTAATATACAGTTTTTAATCCAAATTTAATGGTAATATAATTTCTTATATGAGTTGTAAAGGAAACCCTGAGATATTTTTAGTTGCATAAGGGTAAGATCATGATTCCCTATATTACACAAGGTTATGTTTGGATTTTCCTGACTTGCATAAGGTTTATATATTTACCTTGAAAATCTTTTAAGGGTAATATATTTATACATAATCGTAATCCAAGATTTTATATAACCATGTAAGGGTAATATATTAGTGGAATAGGAGAAACCCAAGGATACTTCTTCTCCTATAAGGGTAGTACTCACTTTGTGAAAAGGAAAGTGGGTTATATGCAATGTGTAAAGGTTATACCCATATAAAGTAAGGGTAGATTGGGGTTTTCAATACCTACATAAGGTTACCCCCATATCATGTAATGGTAAAGTATTACCTAGGTAAGGGTAGTAGTGAATGTATAGGTAATCTTAAAGCCTTATAAAAGAATGTTCACACTTCGATTTAAACCTACTGCATCATCTTCTTCTTCATCATGTGGAACCTTATGATAAAATCAAATAATATAAGTATATTTAATATGTAATTATCATATTGGTTCAAATTTAATTTTTGTTGAAAAATAAGATAAATATTATTGAAACATGATAACAATATGAACATCAACATTTATAAAATATTATCTCCCAATATATTTTTTAGCTTGTTATGAATGGTATCTAGGACACAACCACCATGAAAGATTCATGTTTTGAATTTATAAAATATTTGATGTATAATTAGATTAGAATCTTTTCTCAATATTAGGAATTATATTTTATATAAGCATAAATGTAAAATATATTTTATGAAATCTATAGAATTAAGAAGGTGAGTTACCGGTATTTCATATACTAATACTTAAATAGTAAGGCTAGTTATTTAAAGATCATATTTTCTTTTAGTTTACAGACTAACTAATTGATTCATAGATCCTTGGTTAGGTCCTTATAGTTTTAGAGTAAGAGGGAAGTTGAGAAGGAATGAAAGTTTGATATTATGAGTCTATCTTTGAGAAATTAATTTCTTCTTAGTAGGATTTCATATTTTTTCATGGATTATGTTAAGTAAAAATAATTTTTTATAAATATCTAATTTATGGGTTTCCAAAACCTTTTTGTAAAATAATTTTTGTTTATATAAACTTCATTTTAAATGTTTTCTAATCCCCATTTCTTGTGAGGTAAGTTATTTAAATTCCAAAATTATTGTTTTTTGTAAAATAGTTTTCAATATATATATATATATATTATTTAATGAATAAATAATTATTTGTAAAAAATAAAATAAATCATTCATTTTTGAAATTTGATAATAAATGTGGGAATTTCAAATAATTGACCTTCATTTTAGAAAATATTATTTTATGTTCTAAATATTTAATTACGGAACATGTATTTTTAATTTAATTTTATCAACCTATAATTAAAGTATATTATTCTAATGATTTTTTCATATGTTTATTTATTCAACCAAACTATTTTGTTTTTAAAATTAAATCTTAAATGTTTATTTCATGATCTCGATTATCCTTATTATATAACCTTGAATTCATATTTTTAAATGGTTATCCCTCAGATTATTTATATGTTTGACTTTTTCTTAATGAAATAAATATTTATTAATGTAATTCATATCTTATGAAATATCTATAAAGGATCATGATTTTGAAGAATGATTTATGGTTTTTATGATATGAAACACAAGTTATAGAATATTTTACTCCAAATAATTTGACATGGTCATTACAATAATGAAGATAGTGGATGCTTAGTAAACCTAAAAAACCTTATAGGACTTTTTCCACAAATATATGGGTGGGAAAATAAATATATAGCCCTCTAATTGATTAAGTGACATTAATATCTCATGTGATTTTATAAAAGGGATTATGGAGTGAATCTAATCCATTATGGGACTATGTGCACCATGTTATGTTGTCTCAGAAGTTAGCTATGAATTTATTCTATGATCCAGTGTTCCTTAAACACTTATTTATGATTTATTATGAGGTTTTTTAAAAAATATTTATGATTTTATGTAAGAATGAAAAGGATTAATGAAAAATAAAAGTATTAAATTTCTTTAGAAAAATTAATTATTTATATAATAACTCATGAATTTTTTATTTGGTCTATACTTTCAAATTATATATCATTTTTAATTTTCATATAGCTTGAAAAAATATTAAATGGATTCCTCATATTTCAAAACCCCTTAATGAGATTTTTGTTTCTAACCCAATGTTTTGTAAATGTTTTAATAGGGGCTGGGATGATAAAAGGATAAATGGTGAATATAATCGATTATGAGTCTAGATGATGTTAAACTAGATAAGAGTTCATAAAATTTTGTATAGACACTAATATGTATTATGATTTCCATATCCTCCAAAACACTAATCCTAAAAGGTACTTAGATATTTAAGTGGCCTGATATTTTTCCTTTTGATGCTGTATGTTTTGGATTTTTGAAATTTTGTCTCTTTTATCAGTATTAGAGGAAAAAATATATTGATTATATTTTTGGAAATGGATCCAGGGGTCTGAGATCAGGTCCATCACACTAGAATACAAGACAACTATTGTTTCTTTCCCCCTTTATGGGTTTTAGGGAATATTACTAATCATGTTAATACTCAGAGCAACATGGGCCTTGGGACCACATATTCTCTATTTGATGAAGGTGATGCATAGGTGAGAGATTGATTTTTGGGTGTGGAGTTGACATAGATTGTTCGGAGTTGGAACATGGTGAATGATACTTAAATTTCTTGCAAACATATTTTTAATTAATACTGTTATATTTTGTTAATAATATATTCATTTATTGTATATATTAATTATTTGACCCATTTATTCCCCTACTACAAAACTAGAATTTAACAGAATTGGCGTTTATCAATGCTATGCAAAAGCACTAAAAAAGGAAACCTTTATAAGTGCTAAAGAAATCACCAATAAATAGTTAATTTTATTAGTGATTTATTTTTAGCACTGATAAACGGTACCCATTTACCATCACTATATTTTTATTTCTAATAAAATGAACCCTTTATTAGTTCATTATTTTTATCTATGATAAAGGGTACACTTTATAAGCACTTTATTTTTTGTGCTGATAAAGAGTATCCTTTATCAGTGCGTTATTTTTGGAGCTCATGAAGGGATCCTTTATTAGAACTTTATTAGCTATGAAAAAGGTCTAAATGAAATGAAATAATTAAATAAATAAAAAATGTGTTTATTAAAAAAATATTTAATATTTTTATTAATTAAATAATTAAAGATAAAAGTGATTGAATTGATTATAATATATATAGATTATAAATACTATTAAATTGTATATATTAAATAAATAAATATATGAAAAATGAAAATTACACAAATAAAAATTTAAAATAAGTAAATTGCGAAAAATATTAAACATTATATTAATTAGATAATTATTTAAAATGTTAATAAATAGTATATATTCAATATATAGATATATATATAAATGTATATAATTATGATTTATATAATAAAAAATATTTCATTACATATAGAGTAATGAACATAATTGAATGCTGTTTGATTTTCCAATTTAACAAAGATCAAACATGTGTTATATTGATTTCAAAATAGGTAATGAATGCATTTTCATATATAACAGACACACACAAAACTTATCCATTTTTTCGAAGTGTACTTATTTTTAATTTATTCAGTTTCACTGATTTTTAACAAGCATTCACTTAATATTAAATAGTCATTAATAATGTTAAAAATATATTTGAAAAATATTTATAAATAAATATATTTATAAATTTATATTTACTATATTTATACATTTATAATTATAAATAAATAAAAATTTATTTTTTAAAACTATTTATATAATTATAAATAAATAATTATATATATTTAAATAATTATAAAAAAAATAAATATATATATTTAGATAAATACAAACAAATTGTTATAAATATATAAATAATTATTAAATTTATAATAAATTTATTTAAATAATGAATATATTTACTATATTTATATTTATATATTTTATTAATTATATATATATAATTATATAAATATATATAGTGATATAAATATTATTTTAAAAAAATAACAATATAATTATAAATAAATAATTACATATTTATATAATTATAAAATTATAAAGAATATATTTAAATAAATTATATATTTACTATATTTATATTTTTATAAACTTATTATATATATATATATTAATAATTTTTTATTTATAATTTAAATTATAAATCCTTTATCAGCACTTTTTTTGGAAGAGCTGATAAAAGTGTTGTAATCTATTTAAATAACCTAACAAGTTGTGAACCCTACAAGATATTTGAAGTTTTTCACGGAAGCAACGAAATACTGATGCTCCTCCTCCATGAATCGAAGCTCTAATCAAGCCTAAAAAAAATCCAAATCACAAATCCAAGTCTAAATCTATTCATCAAATGAATCCAAGGCTCGAACGTAAAGTATTTCTATACTTTCTATTGAACGTAAGTCTTTCTCAACATTCTCTTGGGGAACTCGGGGTGTAAACCATCAATGGTTTTGACCGTGGTGGAGGTTTCTTTTCAACTATAAGTGTGGTGAGTTATCCATTTTGGATAATTGACCGTGGATATTGTTCATTTTGATGCTTTGAATTTTTAGGGTGTGAAACACCTATATTTTGAGACTTTACAGCTTTAATCCTAGGTTATAAAATCTTCTTGTTTTTTTTTTCAATTGGAGATGTGAATTAATGTATGGGATTTATGAGATACTATTTTTTTTTTATTTAAAAGTGTGGATGAATCATGCTTTATTTTTGTTTTATAAATTGTGGAATTAACTATGTGGTAGATATCCCATCCAATTTTACATCATCAATATAATATTGAATGTATCAATTTCCATGATGGTGGTTGTATATATTATGACACTACTTCATAAAATATTAAACTAACTCGTTATTTTCATATTTGTGTAGTAGAGACATTATGTGGGGAGTGATGTTTTATATATCTTTTAATTTTTTTGATTCTACATAGATTTCTGAGGTATGTAAAGGTAGTCCACTTAGAAAATGTGACATCATGAGAGCCATTCCATCTTGGTGGTGGCTAGTGTGTATGGTATAGATGGTGAAAGGGTTGGTGTGTTTTTCTCCCTTGTTTGTGATATATCTTGTTGATGTGTATTATTTGATATGCCAACATCATTATGGACCTTCCTAGAATCTCAAATATGGTTGAATTTTTATTATATGACCGCCCTAGAATCTAAAGGATTGGTGTGGTGATATGATATTCTAAGATTCTTCAGATGTTTTCAAATATATGATATACCATTAATATTAAATGTAATAATTAATTTTTTTGTTACACCACTTTTTCCAATAAATAGAATGGAGGTTTTCATAATCCGTATATTTGAAATTTTGTTTAGGTATTCATCATATTAGTTCTATAGGTATTCATTCCACTGCAAAGACTCTATGATTACCATATATGTATATGAAATAGCTCATTATTTTTTAATATTTTGTATCAATACCTTTTTATATATTCTAGTTGATAGATTAAGAGTTTATTAGTCTTGTATATCATATTTGGGTTTTTTTTTATTTCTCATTAAATGCCTATATTTTATTTTCATTTGGTTAGGGTATTTAAGAAATACATTATGTTTGTCAAAAAATAGTTATTATTTCAATGTATTGCTTTAGATTTATCTCCATCTCTATTAAAGACAACTATCATTCTCATCAGTTTCATCACCTGAATAGTTATTGAATTTTTTTTCCTGAGACTCATCCCCCATATATTTTATGATTACTATACTACTTTGAGTAGTAACCATCTCCTGGATGAATACCTCTTATAGTATTTCAAGAAACATAGGTTCATGTCCACAAGAGATGGAGGATGTATGTCAAACATCAAAGTGTAATGATAAATGTTTGAAGATGAGTTGATGAGCAAAAAAGTTTTCCATATATTTCACATTAGAATTAATTCAGACGATAACACCTAACACAGTGTAGTAATTCTTTTCCTAAATTATATTAATAATTTTAATCAAAGAATACTGAAATTCATTGAAACAATAAAATACAGTGTTTCCTTTACTATAATTGTTTACAACTTTCACCTTTGATAATGAAAATATTATGTGTATTTACTTATTTATTGTAAAAAATTAATATTTTATGAATCCAATAGGATGAATTTGAAATGAATATGTATGCACTCTAACTGTTTGAAAAAAGAGTATGAATATAGTGTTAAAGAGTTCACCAAGTTTTTTAAAAAGCATGCATATAACCCTTCTAAATTACTTTGTTCGTGTTTACATTGTTTTTATTCAAGAAAGAGTAGTCTAAAAGAGTTGAAAGAACATTTGATTTGTTTTGGAATAGATCAGACCTATAAATGTGGGACTAAACATGATGGAAAGTTAAATACGCACATGGATTGAGATGATACCTCAGTTTATGAATCTTTTTATATGAATACTGTTGTAAATGCTGATTGAGATTTCCTGGAATAAATGACAATGGAATTTTAAGATGACCTTCATGATTTTAAAAATTTGTTTGATAAGTTAAAAAGTTATTCCAAGAGACCATTTTATATTGTTTTTTCTAAATACACAACATTGTTTGTTGTATTGACGTTTCTTAATTAGAAATATGGAAATGGATATAGTGACACCAGCTTTACATAACTACTTGGTCTCCTGAATGATATGATACCAGAATAAAATGAATTACCATGTTTAATATATGATGCTAAATGAATTCTATGTTAAAAAAGAATGATCTATAAAAAAATACATGCTTGTCTAAATTATTTCATGTTGTTTTTCAAGGACCACAAATCACTCATTAAATTCCCTATGTGTGGTGCAGATTGATACTAGAAAAATAAATCAAGTAATTTGAATTCTATATGTTAATTTTCTACCATTCCATGGTTTATAAAACAATATAGATGTTAGGAAGACTTTAGACAGTTAACATTGAAATCAAATACAAAAATTAAAGATGGTAACCTATGTCATCTAGTAGATTCTCCTCAATGGAAGAAGATTGACTACAAGTATCCTGTATTTGGAAATGATCCGAGAAATTTTATATTTCATTATATATATATGGAATAAATCTTTTTGGTGTAAAAATTAGTACTCACAATACATGGACCTTCATGTTGGTAAATTATAACTTGCATCCATGGTTATGTATAAAGTGAAAATACATTATGTTTCCTCTATTTATATCTTAAAAAAAACAACCCAGTATTGATATTGATGTCTATTTTTCTTTATTTATTGATGATTTGAAATTGATGTGCGATATAGTTGTTATAATGTATGATACTCATAGAAGTGAAGAATTCACATTGAGGTCCATGTTGTATGAGATGATAAATAGCTTCCCAGCTTATGGAAATTTATTAGGCTAGAGAATTAAATGAATGTTGGGGTGTGTCATTTATGAAAAACACACATAACTAATTCGGTTGAAACATTCCTTAAAGAATGTGTTTTTAGATCACCATAAATTTTTACCTCTGCAATATAAATACTGATCCTAGACGACAGTATTCGATGGTAATATCGAAAAAAGTACATCACTATCTCCAAATATGGGTGATCAATGTTTCAATAAATTAAAATATATTGACACTATTTTCGGCAAAAAAATTTCAAACAACCTTATGAAATTATGTTGGAATAAGAGATCAATTTTCTTTGAATTACCATATTGGAATTGTTTGTATGTCATACATTTTATTGATGTCATGTATGTATAAACAAATTTATTTAATATTATTTTTTTCACATTAATAAATGTTCCTGGGAAAAAAGATTACATCAGGTCTAGGTTGGACATGATTGGAGTAGTTGGAATTGTTGAATGGTAAAATGAATATTTTTCTTCCCCCATAAGCATACACTCTCTCTCGATATAAAAATTGAAAATTTTCGTTTTCTTTAATGGTGTAAAATTTACATAGGTGTATTCATTAAATATTAATAATGTCATGTCAATGACTAATTTGAAGATACAAGGACTAAATCACATGACTATTATATTTTGATGCATTATTTGATATATATTTCATTTCGTGGTATTCAACCTCAAAATTTATAGTATATATTAACCAAAATCTACTTCTATTTAAAATACATATGAAATAAAGTCATAGACTCAGGGAAGTTTCCCACATTGAATGAGGAGGTGTTAGTTAGATTATGTGAATTATAGATGTTCTTCACACCATTATTCTTGGATATAATGATCTAGATGATGCATCAATTGTTTAGATAGGTTCAAATATATAGACCTTTCCATTACTGATGGATGTACCCCATTGAAGGGTATATAAAGATTTTAAAATGTTTTTAAAGAATAAAATTTAGCCTGAAGGATGTATGGAAGATTGATATATTCTTGAAGAAGATATAGAATTCTGTACTGATTACCAATCAGATGATGAAAACATTTATCTCCCAAAGTCTCATCATTAGAAACACATTATGAGTGAATGGATTTCTAAAAGAGTTGTTGTTTAAATTACCTTGATAGAGTATGAGAAAGTGAGCCTTTAGGTTTTACATAATAGTGAATATTTTGATCCATAAATAGATTCCCATAAAGAAATTATTAGAGTTTTGAATACATAAAGGGATGAAGGCCATGTATCAAATAAACATAAGAAACAATTTATAGGGTGGTTCCAAGTTCAAATTTATAGGGATTTATTTGAAAATACAAATTTAAATGTCAAATGACTCCAATGGATAACTAGGAAACATAACGAAAATGTTATATCTTACACTGTTTTTGTAATCAATGGTTATATTTTCTATAAAAAATAATATGACAACTACAGTACGATGTAAAATAGTGGTGTTACACTTGTGGCTGAAGTGATTAACATATATAGTTCCAATAAAAGAAATCCAATTCATGAAAATATGTCATATTTTCAAATTATCTAATAGATATATGAGTTGTACTATAAATCATTTCAAGTGTTTATTTTCTATTAAAAATGGGTTGAAAATATAATTATAGTGAAATTTGTTGAAATACGCTCTGTGAAAGTCAATTTAATAATAGAATGGCAAAAAATAGGAGTCATTCATAATAGTATCCCAAATAGTACATGTATTTTATGTCTCAAATTCAGAAAACAACAATTGGTTGATTTTCTTACAAGTAATTAATAAAAAATGTTGGGCCAAATTAAAATTCAATTGGGGATGCCCCTTTCATTTGGAGATCAAGATCAGTTCATGTTGGTCCCAATATGGAAAATGTATATTATGTTAGAGGGGACCACAAAGAGGGCATTTGAATTCTTGATAGAGGAACCAAACCCATGAAACCCTAAACAAAATAAACAGAGTTTGGGAAGGTGAAAGTAAATTTTAATATACAATGTTTTTCCTCATAATATTATTTGTTCTCTACTGCATTATTGTAATCTAAATTAAATGTTTTACTACTATAAAGTCAATGTCTTCTGTATATGATGATATTACCAATCGCTAAGAAGAAAAAACTATATTAGAGGATAACATTTGTGAAGATGTAAAGGGAATATTATGATGTACTTTGTCTATTTTACAAAAAAAATTATATAATGGAATTTTGATTTAATTTTTATTATTCCTTGTAGAGTTAGTTTATTTTATAAGGTTTTGATCATCTTTTATGCCTTTTTAGGGAGGTCAATGAAATTATCTCTACTAAAAAATAGAGTTAATCATGATATTTGAAAAGTAAAATGATTTTCCATAGAATTAATGTGTTGGTTCATTTTTATGTTTAATTTATTTATTTTTATTATTACTCACATAATAATTGTTTTCTTATACAGGTGAATTTTATTGTTTGAGTTTGGTTGGTATACCTAAATTTTATTCCTTTCTGCACCAAAACATCCACAAAATTATTCTCCCACAAAACATTTTTACCCTAGTAGAGTTGAAATTTATCACTTTCTTTCGAGTTCCCTCTACTACTCAATCACAGAGATAATCATGATGTTTTAGAACTAAAATCATTGTCTATATAATTAATGTATTGTATAATTTTTACATTTTATTTATTTCATTTTATTATTACTCACATTATAATTGTTTTCTTATACAGGTGAATCCGTTCTATTTAATTAATCAATTTTTTCATCATCTTATCAACTATTTATAACTTAATATCCTTATAAGTTTTGAATAATACTTATTTATTTTTTTAACAGATTTTTTGTGAGTTGATATTTATTAGATGTATTTAGTAGAAAAACCATTATTATTGAAAGACATTAGATCATAAGAATCTGATGTGGTCATTGTGGTGATTTGTTTTGATATAATGGGAACATGAGCTTCCTCTATGCTTTTGGATTTTAATAATGAGAATGGGTTTTTTTAGATAAGAACCTTTAGCCGGTATATAGTGTTGATAGTTCAATTAATAAATGTAATTCAAATCATTATAACATCGGAAATAATAATTTTTTTGAGACTTTTAGAAATTTGTAAATCATAAAAACCTCAATCCGACACACAATGTGACCGAAATGAATCCAAGTGCTTCTTTTTATTTAAAATTGAAATTGATTTTTGTAAAAAAGATTACTTACCTACTCAAAAATGAGGAAAAATTTTATGATAGATTTTATACATTAGGAAAATGATCCATATTTCATTTATGACATTTAGGAAATATTTTCACCTCATTCAGATATACGATGTCTCCCGTATGACTCAAAGTGTTTGTTACCTGTTTAAAATGGGATTTTTAGTTCAAAAAGTTTCGCTCACTAAAAATCAATAAAAATTTATTATATTTTATTTATAATTTTGGAAAATGATTCATAATTCTTTTTTGACATGTAGAAATTGATTTTAAATCAACATAATACACGATGTATTAATATTGAGTCAAATTGCATTTTTCTAGTTAAAAATGACATTTTAGTAAAAAATATAAGTTATGTAATTGAAACTGAGAAAACAAATTAATATTGTTTTTAAAATTTAGTAAAAATATCAATAATTCATTTTTTATGTGTAGTAATCATCCTAACCTCAATCCGACGCATGGTGTTACCGGTATGACTCAATTATCTTCTTTTAATTTAAAATTGACATCAATTTTAGTAAAATAGACAATTTACCAATTCAAAACTGATAAAATACATTTGGATTTCTTTGATACTTTACGAAAATGATCAATAAGTCATTTTAGACTTGTAATAATCATCATCACCTCAATCTGATATATTATGTGGCTGGTATGACACAAAGTGTTTGTTATTAGATTAAAATCGATATTTTAATTGAAAATAATCACTCATTGAAAACGAATATTACATAATCATATTTTATGGATAATTTTGGAAGAAGATTCATAAATAAATTATGATGTGTTGGAATTGGCGTCACCTTAAATTTATTTACGATGTGATCGACATGAGTCAAAGTTATTTTATCTAGTTAAAAATGGAATTTTAGTAAAAAATAAAAGATAAATACTCAAAATTGAGGAAACAAATTATTATTGTATTTATAATTTCAATAAAAAAATAAATAATTCATTTTAGACATGTAGGAATCATCTTAACCTCAATCCAATGCACAATGTGACAGATATGACCTAATGTGCATATTTTTATTTGAAATTGACATCAATTTTAGTAAAATGGAAAATTGACCTACTCAAAACTAAAAAAATTTATTTTTATTTATTTGATACATTACAAGAATGATACATAAGTCATTTTCAATGTGTATGAATCAGCCACACCTAAATTTTATACATCATGTGCCTGTTGTAACTCAAAGTATCTGTTATTAGTTTAAAATCAAAATTTTATTTTAGAAAGTATTTCTTACTGAAAACCACTCAAACACACTGATATTTTTTGATAATTTAGGAAAATTATTCATAAGTCATTTGTGACATTTAGGAATTTATTTAACATTAAACCAATACACAATGTGATCAGAATGAGTCAAAGTGTTTGTTTTCAGTTTCAAATGACAATTTAGTAAAAAAATAAAAGCGATCTGATCAAAACTAAGAAAACACATTCCTATTGTTTTGAAAGTTTATAAAAATGATCTATATGTGATTTTATATTTGTATGAATCAGTCACACATCAATCTGAAACATGGTGTGACTATTATGACACAATTTTCATCTTTTTATTTTAAATTGATATCAATTTTTGTAAAATGAACAACTAACCTTCAAAAAATTGACCGAAAAAATCAGATTGTTTTGATACATAATGAAAATTTTGGAAAATTATATTGAAAATTTGGGAAAATTATTCATAATTAATTTGTGATATTTAGGAATTAGTGTCACATAAAACTTATATTCAATGTGATCAAAATGAGTCAAAGTTAATGTTTCTAGTTTAAAATGACATTTTACTAAAAAATACAAGTGACAAACTCAAAAATGAGAAAATGAATTTAGATTGGGTTGATAATTAAAGAAAATGATAAATTCGTAATTTGAGACATGTAGAAATTAGACTTACTTAAATTCTATCATGGTGTGACCAGTGTGAATAAATGTGATTCTTTTTATTTGAAATTAATATCAATTTTAGTACAATGGACAACTGAACAACTCAAAACCTAGAAAACACATTCATTGTAGAGACCTGAATCTTTCCGTACATGGAAATTACATTACTTTTGTGGAATACTTAATACATAACTAAAACAGACACACAAGGACTGTAATAGTTTTGTGTCTTTGGAAACTCAGAATGTAATCTTCTAATCGTGGTGAAAGATCTTCAACATCTCCCATAAAGATCTTCCCCTTTTGGTTTTCTTACCTAAAAACTTTCTTTAAATCATCGTGGAAAGAAAACATATAAAGGGTGAGCTCAAATTCTCAGTAAGGGTAAGCATAGAGAACATAAAACAATCCATAAACATTTGAATGCAAAAACATGAACATAAAATCGAAATATTAATATCTTAAGAAAGACATAAATCATGGAAGTAGGTAAGGCATATATCATAAAGGAACATAAATCATGATTAAATAGCATGGTAATAAAAAATGTGATTGTGGAAACCATTAATCACATGATATGATTTCCATGGTAGCCAAGGCATTGCTGCCAAGACCATCTTCGTGGACAAAGTCCCTTTCTGAATGAAGTTCACTCCTCATTCTAGTCCTGTATTACTGAACCGGATTAACTTACCATTCTAGCCATGTCTATCTCATGAGATATAAATCTTTACCCAATGCATTGGAGGGAGATATAGGTCCCACCCATCTTATAATGAAATCATTCTTACTTGTGCCACAAAATAATCTTAAAACATTCATCATAACCCAAAGAATAAAATGGGTTTCATAAACATCATCCCATTATCTCATAATCCATATAAAACAAATGGACATTTCAACATAAGAAAATTGAAACCACGTAAATAATAGAGACATTAAATATGAAATATACACATATGAAATAATTTCATCTTATATGAAAAATGGTTTTGATAAAAAATTTGAAATGAGTTCTTGAGGAAAATATACTTTCTTCTTCAAAATAATTTTCTTTTCAGAAAATTCCATGCAATTTTAAAATAAAAGTATTTTTTTGAAAATAGTCATAAAAGCTTTTAGAGAAAGCTTCATGAAAATGAAGCGTTATGAAACTGTAAAAATCCGTTCACGCCGTATAAGTTAAAAATAACATTCTTATTGTACTTTAGTCAGAAAAGTCAAAAAAGTACCTCGTATGGTACACAAAAACAATATTCCTTAAATACCAGGTAGTAAAAGTCAAAAATGGGTAAAATGGACCTTAAACATACATGAAAACATTTTTAGAAAATAGGTACATGGATGATAAATATAACCCCAGTAAATACTTACGAATAAACAATCTCGGATAAAAACGAGATTGGAAAAGTTATCCCTTACCTTACGTCCGATATGATTCGTATGTATCCGAACCTCCTGTATAATGATTTAAATAATTCCATTTACTTAATCTAGAATAATTCTCATTGTTATGATATCATATATGGTTCACTTATGACTTTATATTACCTGCTCTTTTGTAAGTTCCATGTTAAAGCAGTATTTTGGGTAAAATCGTTTTATTCATAGTACATGTTTGGACTTGTTGTTCTTGATATTATTACTTATATCCTGATATAATTAATTATAGAATGTAAAAAATGATTTATATTTAATATATATTCATCATATACATATATATATGATAAATCGATAAAAGTAATAAAATACACCGTTCATGGAGACGGTAGGCCGTACGTACGCATAAACGCTGTTTTTGTTTCCTTATTGAATTGAATGGAATTAAGTCAATGACATACATATATATATATATAAATAAATACAGTATCATTATTATGTCATATATTTCATGATTACTTATTATATATAATTTATAATCATTCATGAATGTTTAACATGGAGAATGAATCTCATCACATCGTGGAGACGGTAGTTCGTATGTACGCAAAAGCGATGATATCATTCCCATGATCATGGAATTGTATTGAAGTGTATGTATAATATTTCAAAATCAATATCAATTTGAAGTAATCATATATAGTTATTTATTTACACCATTATAACCATCCATGTAAGGTGGTGGTCGAAAACAGATTACACCACGGCGTGGAGACGGTATTTCGTACGTACGCACGCGCAGTGATTTCATTTTCCGTAGGATGGATTGATGGTGAAATAGGATTTTTTCATAATTATAATAACATATCAGTATATGAGTGATACTGATGTTATTAATTCATAATTAAACAACTAAAGAAGAAGAAGTGGAAGAATAAATGAAGTTGAAAGAATCAGTAATAGACATTACCTCTTCTTTTAAATGCCTTTTCTTAACCTCCTCTTAGGGCACAAAATATGGTATCTGAAGAAGAAAAGAACCTATAGGATGTTTCTAGGGAAGTGGAGAATATAAAATTGTAGGTGTTGGCCAATCTTGAAGGTTCAAAGTGGTGTTTAGAAGAGAGGGAGGAGGTGCCCTTTTATGAGGGAGGAGAGGGGCACCTTAGGAAAACATAAAATATTATTTTATTATAAAGTCATATTCGGTTATTAATAGATCAAAATTGATTTATTTCGAAGATAAGGTGGGGAGGGGTCTAAATAATCTCATCCAATAGAATTTATATAAGTTTAGGTTTCTATTTTAACCTTATCATTTAGATTTAACTTTAAGTTAAATAATTTTACTTTTACCGTGTCTTCTTGTTTTCTTACACTATAAGGTTAATAACTTACTATAACAAGACAAAAGAACCCCAAGTTGTTTATTATTAATATATATATAACCTTATATAAGTCATTTTTCCAAACCATAGATTTTTAGGAATAAAATAACAATTAATAATATAATATGTTTTTTAAAAACTATTTTATGTCAATTTTGACACTATTTGGTAATTGATTTTTGTAAAATTCATAACAGAATGATTAGTTCGAAAAAATTTATCTACATCAATACTAACATGTCATATTAACCTAGAAAATTAGTGGAATTCATAAAAAGACTCAAATTAAATTTATTTGAGTATTTATAACATCAATTATGTCAATATTTCATTAATTAGATAATTACTGCATCATCATTGTGTCATAAGTAAATTAAATTATTTAATGTCTAAAAATTATAAATAAAATACCATTATGTAGGAAATATTTTTGTCTTTATAATTAATATTTATAGTCTAATTTATCTTATGTATAACCCTATATTAAAAGTGATTTAGTTATTAAACTTTGATTTTAATTATTTTAACTATTCTTTAAATAAAAATAATATTAAATGTCCTAATCTAATATAAGTGGGCCTAAATGGTCAGATTTTCTTCCTAAGGTTGTTTTCGGTCTAATTACACTTATCCAATAGAATTAGGACATGTGTTGGGCTAATAATAATATCATTTCTACCATTAATTATCCTATTTACTTTTAACCGTGGTAAATAAAAGTAAAAAGTTACTATTCACAAAATATTATTTTCATCTCGGTGAACCACATTTTAGTCCTTGATATTAACCGTGTCTCTAGGATTTTAGAAATTAAATTCACAGAAGTGGTAAAATTTCATTTAAATGAAAAAGACAGTTTTTTTAACTACCACTAAGTGGCTTCACTATTCATCGAAAATTGATGTTTTTCATAAAAATACCAAAAATTCAGCGTAAGAATTATTTGATATTCCAAATTCAAAATTTATTCCTATTTTTCCAAATTCAAAACATAGAAGTGGCATTACTTAATTTTAAAATTAATTCCCGTTATCAAAACAAATATCGTGTTTTTAAGAAGAAAAAACTATCAAAAAATTGATACTTGTTTATAAAGTGAAATTAATTCCAATGAACAATAATGGATTAAATGGTAAAAATATATTCTAATTACACTTTAAAACCAATTTAAAAGATAATCTATCCATATAAATTATTGCGATGAAAAAAAGTTGTTTTTCATTAAAATATAGCGTGTTTTTACTATTCATTAAAATATGAAAGTTATCAGAATAATTTGAAATTTTTTTCCAAAGTAAATTTTTATATCCTGATTCCAGAGAAGAATTTTATTTTTTCAAATTGATCTTATAGACATTTCAAAAACAATATCTAAGGTGGATGCGCCATCAAAAGGCGGGAAAACTGTAATTTTTGAAAAATACATATTTTACACGAAAAATTTATTTTGTTCTCATACCATATTCTAGAAAATGTGTAAGATAAATAATAATCTTATGAAATTAAAAATGTAGATAATAATATTCATAACATCTATTCCATAATAATATTATAACAATATATCATTGTTTAGTGAAACTCGGTATTGCGTACTACACACGGTATCGAGGTAGGTCGCGATTGCGTGTAATGCAAGCCAAGAATAGTGTTGCATATACTGCAAGCTAATGAAGTGTTGCGTATATTACAAGATAATCTTGGTGTAGTGTATAATATAAGATCAAAGAAATTAAAAATAATATATCTCATAAAATCTCAGGGTGTTACATTCTACCCCCCCTTAAAATGAATTTCGTCCTCGAAATTCGTCGGGGTTATAAATCATTTACTATTAATAGAAACCCACATCGTAAAATGGAATACTAAAACTTAATTTTAAAAACTAAAGTATGAAACTTAATGGTTACCCAAGTAAACTAATCACTGGGTTTCCACATAAGAGAACATAGGTGAAAATATGTATATGGAAGATAAATCTAACCATCATGTTCTGATGGAGAGTGGTAGAGAACATGATTATGAAAAAGCCAACAATCACAAAGCCATAAATTTGTGATGATCTAAGGCACCATCTAATTCATCGTATATGGGGACATTAGGACAACACTTTTGGTTTTCAAGATCATTTCCCTAAAGTTGATGAATTAGAAGAAATACTTACTTTATTTCAGTACAATCTCACCATTGTTCATGACTTGTACAATTTCCACTTCATCTATTAACGAAATGAAGTTGAATTAGTCATTCATGAAGTGTTAGTAGATCATGTGATAGAATGATGGGTCATTCCATCTGTCTCAAATAAATGGTTAGCAATAGTTTTATACATAATTCCATCAATCATATATCGTTCCAAAAATGGACTTATACTTCATCTATCATACCACTTAATAAAATAGAACAAGTTTCTACAAACCAGGGACTTCCTGTAGGCCAATGGTAGGCGATAAAGGCATGTCACACTTCAGTTGTGGGTTTGATTCTCGCAACCTTGTCTGACACGATGAGTTGTCACCCGTCCTCCAGGTTGTCCTTTTTCTAAAACTACACTATTATAACATTCCAGAAATAATATCGAAAAAAAGTTCTAGCCTTAAACAATACTAACTTATGTTCAACATAATACATTCCAATCTTTAGGCTTATCCAAAATACTTCTTTCCAAGATCATAGTATAAAGAGAATGATTACTAAAAAGGTCATATAACAAGCACATGAATACCATCATTTATCCTTCATATATCATGTTGGTCACATTCCAATCATGTGAATACCTTAATCATGTATTCTCTTGAAAAATGAATACCCATTAAACCATAGTGAATACATGAAAGCTGTCAAAATTTAACTCTTTCCACATACCAAAATCCAAAAATTCTATATACTCAAACCATAATATAACTTTTTCCTTATATCAGTCATGAACTCATGAATACAATCAAACATTTAATTTTCTCTTTATCCCTTCATTATGCGCATATCATCTACTTTCAAAAATATTTGAATCACTTTTCATGGTTACCAGTACCATATATTTATCAAAAACCACAATAAACCATTACATAGATATTCAAATGTTCCATAATTACTATAAATGAGATTCCACAACATTATTTTCGAATCCCTTTACATAAACACATAATCATTCCACCACATTGTTGTCATACTCAACATTGCTAATAGTGATCGCATGTAAATTCCCTTTGTACTTTTCCTTAAAAGGTTGCTCACGTTGATCAACATTAACTAGTGGATTAGGGCATTTATTAGCATAATGCCCCATTTCCATGCACTTGAAGAATTAAAGTGTTGGTGGAGTGTTCTCTATAGTCTTTTCTCTATTCACATCATTGGAAACCTTTTTCCCATAACTTTGACAATCAACTGCTCGATGACCTTCTTTTCCACACTTAAAACATTTTCTAATACCTTTTAGGAAATCTCCACCATGCTTCTTTCTACACTTTGAGCATAAAGAAACATTCATCTTCTTTTCACCATTGTTCTGATATTTCTCCTTGAACTACATCTTTCGTTTCTTATCAAAACCATGAGATGGATATGTTATACTAACTTCCAGTTCTACCTTGATAGCACAAAACACAATTTCTTCATAGCTACTGAAGTCTCTTATAGCTAATGCTCTTCGAAGGCTTGGTTTTAAGCCACTGAAAAATCGATCAACTTTACTTTTAGTTTGGATGATAAATCCAGATGCATACCTTGAAAGCCTTGTAAAATTTTCTTTGTATATACCAACAGATTCATCATCCTTCTACTTAAGCTCAAGAAACTCCTTTTCCATCTTTGTTCAAAGAATACGAGGGATGTACTTACAAAAAAACAAGTTCTTGGACTCGTCCCATTCCATTGACTCAATTTCATCTCTTTGCCTAGTATTCTTGATAAGATTCCACCATTAATCAGCATCACCTTCCAAACGACATACTACTAAGATGACTTTATCATGCTCAGGACATTATAGAATTGAAAATATCTTTTCCATGGTACTGATCCATTGTTCATCTAGTAATCGATCAGGAGACCCGCTGAATGAAGGTGGACGCTACCTCATGAAGGATTCAATAGAATTTTTCTCCTTTCTCTGCACATTTGGATGTCCAGAATGATTCATAGCTTGTGTAAGTATAGAAATAATATTTTGTACTCCATCTCCCATAACATTGGTTTGTTCAGGAGGACAATCATTTCATTTTCAATTACATTGATCAACACGGTTCCTTCGGGTTCCATCCATCGACTAAAACACAAAAAGAATAGTGTGAGAGGCAAAAATCATGCTAGGGAAAACAACATAATAAAGGGGGAGTACCTTCAATATCTAACATCTTAGGTTTAATTATAAGATCGTTACTGTAATTCTATCACCATAAACAATACTTATACTTAACCTTAGGGACATCCCTAGACATACCTTAGAAATATCTCTAGGGATCTCACTAACGTTTTCGCATCCTTGTTTCCAAAGGTTGACTAAACCTTTCCTCTGATTCCAACTGTAGAGACCCGAGTCTTGACGTACATGGACATTACATTACTTTTACATAATACTTTATACATAATGAAAATAGACACATAAAGACCGTAATATTTTAGTGTCTTTGGAAACTCGGAACGTAATCTTCTAATCGTGGTGAATGATCTTCAACATCTCCCATAAATATCGTCCCCTTTTGGTTTTCTTACCTAAAACCTTTCTTTAAATCCTGGGGAAAAGAAAACATATAAAGGGTGATCTCAAATTCTCAGTAAGGGTAAGCATATAGAACATAAAACAATCCATAAACATTTGAATGCAAAAACTTGAACATAAAATCTAAACATAAAAATCGTGAGCAAGACATAAATCATGGAAGTACTAAAGGAATATATCATAAAGGAGAATAAATCATGATAAAATAACATGGTAATAAAACATGTGATTGTGGTAACCATTAAGCACATGATATGATTTACATGGTAGCCAAGGCATTACTACCAAGAGCATCTTAGTGGACAAAGTCGATTTCTGAATCGAGTTCACTCCTTGTTCCAGTCCTGTATTACTGAACCAGATTAACTTACCCTTCCATCCGTGTCTATCTCATGAGATATAAATCTTTACCAAATTTATTGGAGGGAGATATAGGTCCCACCCATCTCATAATGAAATTATTCTTACTTATGACATAAAATAAACATAAAACATTCATCATATCCCAAAGAATAAATTGGGTTTCATAAACATCATCCCATCATTTCATAATCCATATAAAACAAATGAACATTTCATAATAAGAAAAGTGAAACTATTTAAATCATAGATACATTAAACTTGAAACATACACATATGAAATAATGTCATCTTTGATGGAAAATGGTTTTGATAAAACATTTGAAATGAATTATTGAGGAAAATATCCTTTCTTCTTCAAAATCATTTTCTTTTCACAAAATTCCATGAAATTTTAAAATAAATGTATTTTTTTTTGAAAATAGTCATAAAATCTTGTAGAGTAAGCATCATGAAAATGAGGCGTTATGAAATCGTAAAAATCCGTTCACACCATATATGTTAAAAATAACATTCTTCTCGTACTTTTGTTGGAAAAGTCAAAAATTACCTCATATGGTACAAAAAAATATTCCTTACATACCATGTAGTAAAAGCAAAAATTGGATAAAAAGGACTTTAAACATACATGAAACCATTTTTATAAAACTTTTACATGGATGATAAATATAACCCCAGTAAATTCTTACGAATAAACAATCTCGGATAAAAACGAGATTGGAAAAGTTATCCTTTACCTTAGGTCCGATATGCATCGTACGTATCCGAACCTCCTGTATAATGATTTAAATAATGTCATTGAATTATTCCAGAATCATATTCCTTTGTATGATATCATATATGGTTCACTTATGACTTTATATTACCCGTTATTTTGTAAGTTCCAGGTTAAAGCAACATTTTGTGTAAAATCGTTTTATTTATCGTAAATGTTTGGACATGTTGTTCTTGATATTATTACTTATATCCTGATTTACTTAATTACAGAATGTAAAACATGATTTTTATGTAATATATATTCATCATATACATATATATATGATAGATCGATAAAAGGAATCAAATACACAGTTCATGGAGACGGTAGGCCGTACGTACGCATGAACGCTATTTTCGTTTCCTTATTGAATTGAATTGAATTAAGCAGATGACATAAAAATATATATATACATAAATACATCATCATTATTATGTCATATATTTCATGATTTCTTATTATATATACTTTATAATCATTCATGAATGGTTAACATGGAGAATGAATCTCATCGTGTCGTGGAGACGGTAGTCCGTACGTACGCACGAGCGATGATATCATTACCATGATCGTGGAATTGTATTGAAGTGTAAGTATAATATTTAAGAGTAAATATAACTTTCTAATAATCATATATAGTTATTTATTTACACCATTATACCCATCCATGTAAGGTGGTGGTCAGAAATAGATTACACCACAGTGTGGAGACGGTATTCCGTACCTACGCACAGGCGGTGATTTTGTTTTTTGTAGGATGGATCGATGGTGAAATAGGGTTGTTTCATACTTATAATAACATATCATTATATGAGTTATAATGATGTTATTACTTTATAATGAAACAACTAATGAAGAAGAAGTATAAGAATAAATAAAGTTGAAAAAATCGGTAATAGATATTACCTCTACTTCGAAGCGCCTCTTCTTAACCTCCTCTTAGGGCACTAAAGAGGGTCTCTGAAGAAGAAAAGAAACTCTAGAATTTTTATAGGGAAGTGTATAAGAGAAAGTGGCTGGGTTTGGCCAATCTTGAAGGCTCAAAGTGGTGTGTGGAAGAGTGGGAGGAGGTTCCCTTTATAAGGGAGGAGAGGGGCACCTTAGAAAAACATAAAATACAATTTTATTATAAAGTCATATTCGGTTTTTAATATCTCTAAATTGATTTATTTAGAAGCTAAGGTGTGTATGGGTATAAATACCTTCATCAAATATAATTTATACAAGTTTAGGTTTCTATTTTAACCTTATCATTTAGATTTAACTTTATGTTAAATAATTTTACTTTTACCGTGTCTTCTTGTTTTCTTACACTATAAGGTTAATAACTTACTATAACAAGCCAAAGGAACCCAAAGTTGTTTATTATTAATATATATAACCTTATATAAGTCATTTTTCTGAACCTTAGATTTTTAGGAATAAAATAACAATTAATAATAGAATAGTTAATAAAAAAACAATTTTATGTCAATTTGGACACTATTTGATATTTTATTTTTGTGAAAATCATAACAGAATTATTAGTTGGAAAAAAGTTAATTAAATCCATAATAACATGTCATATGAACCTAGAAACGTAGTGGAATTCATAAAAAGTTTGAAATTACATTTATTTGAGTATTTATAACATCTATTATGTCAATATTTCATTAATTAGATAATTACTGCATGATCATTGTGTCATAAATAAATTAAATTATTTAATGTCTAAAAATTATAAATAAAATACAATTATTTAGGAAATATTTTTATCTTTCTAATTAATATTTATAGTAGAATTTATCTTATGTATAACCCTATATTAAAAATTATTTAGTTATTAAACATTGATTTTAACTATTTTAACTATTATTTAAATAAAATAATATTAAGTGTCCTAATCTAATCCAAGTGGGCCAAAATGGTAAAATTTTATTCCTATGGTTGTTTTTGGTCTAATTACACTTATCCAATAGAATTAGGACATGTGCTGGGGTAATATAAATATCATTTTTACCCTTAATTACCCTATTTACTTTTAACCGTGGTAAATAAAAGTAAAACGTTACTATTCCTCAAAAATTATTTTATCTCATTGAACTACATTTTAGTCCTTCATATTAATCGTGTCTCTCGGATTTTTGAAATTCAATTCACAGAAGTGGTAAAATTTCATTTAAATGAAAAATACAGTTTTTTAACTACCACTAAGTGGTTTCATTATTCATCGAAAATTGAAGTTTTTCCGAAAAATACCAAAAAATCAGCCTAAGAATTATTTGATATTCCAAATTAAAAATTGATGTCTATTTTTCAAAATTCAAAACATAGAAGTGGCATTAATTAATTTTCAAATTTATTCCCTTTATCAAAACAAGTAGCGTGTTTTTAAGAAACAAAAACTATCAGAAGATCGATACTTGTTTATATCCAATTTCAAAGTGAAATTTATTCCAATGAACAACATTGGATTAAATGGTAAAAATATATTCTTATTACACTTTAAAACCAATTAAAAAGATAATCTGTCCATATAAATTATTGCGATGAAAATAAGTTGTTTTTAATTAGAATATAGCGTGTTTTTACTATTCATTAAAATATGAATGTTATCAGAATAATATGAAACATTTTTCGAAAGTAAATTTTTATACCCTTATTCCAAAGAAGAATTTTATTTTGTCAAATTGAACTTATAGACATTTAAAAAACAATATTTAAGGTGGGTGCGCCTTCAAAAGGCGGGAAAACTACAATTTTTGAAAAATACATATTTTAAATGAAAAATGTATTTTGTTCTCATACCATATTCTAGAAAATGTGTAAGATAAATAATAATGTTATAAAATTTAAAATGTAGATAATAATATTCATAAAGTCTAGTCTATAATAATATTATAACAATATATCATTGTTTAGTGAAACCCGGTATTACGTCCTACACACGCTATCGAGGTAGGTCGCAATTGCGTGTAATGCAAGACAAGAATAGTGTTGCATATACTGCAAGCTAATCATCAGTTCATTTTTTTAGTAATGACATATAAAATTATTCTAGCCCGTGAATCCCATTGATTTTCAGATCAAAGGATATGCAGTCGTCAGAAGAAAAACGAGATTATTCAAAATGATAATTAAAATTCACAATGTGATAATTCAGGTAAATAGAATACTAGAGATAAT
The DNA here is from genome assembly GCA_963277665.1 of Viscum album. Lineage (NCBI taxonomy): Eukaryota > Viridiplantae > Streptophyta > Magnoliopsida > Santalales > Viscaceae > Viscum > Viscum album. The sequence goes on from OY728137.1 coordinate 1,107,497,667, forward strand.
TATACCTATTTCATTCAGAAAAACATCATTTCAAACTATTAACCTGTGTCAATAATGGATTTTAAGATTTGATATTAAAATATTTCATGGGATATGGAAAATTATTTGACCACAGATATTCAAGAGCAACTTTAATGACATTAAAAATGATTTTTTTCAATTAAAGGCCAAACCTTGGGTTTCCTTAGCTTAAAAATGGAGTGTTCGACCAAGCATGAAGAATTCCAAAACCCATATATTAAACCATATTCACCTGACGGAATAATTTTTAGTGAAGTTTCTATCGTTGGTGACTTGAGGTTCATCAATATTATTTTCCCCCCATGGATAGCATGAGGGGCTAATTTCTCTTACTTCAGGTGGTGCATGAAAAGGGAGTGTTCAAGTGGATTATTATTCTACTTATTTTTAATGATTTAGTTATGCATTCATTTTTTATTATTTCTATCATTATCATTTTTATTACATGACCATTGATTATTTCAATAATAAATTGTAGTTAATAGAATCAACTGATCTCCAAGAATCATTCATGAACATTGTATAATTTAATATTATAATATTTAAATAAGGCATTGAGATACTTTTTTCATTAATAACTCTATGTAATTAATGATATTAAAAGTGGTATTTTTTTAATTAAATAGTTGAAAATAAGACCAAGGTTCCTCTTAGTTTCACCTCTGAAAAAAATTTATAATCAATTAAACTTCACATTTCCCTACCATAAAAATACAGAAATTACAAAACCTAAAATATATTCTAACATTTTTATTTTTCTAAATTTTCTAGATTCATTCTAATTCAATCAAACCTTAATATCTTCAATTTTCTTTTTTTCAGTTAGACAACCTCATGGGTTTGACCACAAATATTTAATTACTATGCATTATAGTCTAATTATATTTTAGTTTGATTTTTTATGATTTTTTAATTTTATCTATCCTATAGAAACTAACGACTCCCTTGAAGTGGTGATAAATGACATCAAGTGATGAAATTTTAGTACTGATTTAATTTTACTTGGAGCTAATAGTATCATGTGATGTTGTTATATGAATCCAACATGCAGTGAGGTCCTGTAGTCATTCGATGGTTATTTTTTTCCTTTCTGGGCTACTCGAAAAGTATTTTTATACTTTTTAAATTATTTTATTCACATTGGTTATCTTGTGGATTTGATTAGATATGTCATGAATGTGTCACATTCAGTATATTTGATCATTTATGTATATCTTACTATAATTGATGATATTTTTTTATTGTATATATGTATATGTTATATGTTATTATAGGCCAAGGGCTCCCATGTGTGTTATATTCCTACTTGGTTCTAGTTACCTGACCTAGTCCTATTAAAGGTAGGATTAGGGTGGCACACTCAGACTATCATCGACCCAGATGGGGTTTCATTGTTTAGTGTCATGTTAGAGTGGTATCAAAGTAGGCCTTCCCTAGGTATGGTGATTATAGTTAGCATTCATGTGAGGATTAGATTTATAACTTAGAGAAACTATACAAGGGATTCGTGAGTGTGGATAAAATAATAAGAGAACCTGTGTAGGTATGATGAATGGAATATCCTTTTTTAAGGGCTATGATAACTTATTAGTTGACCAAGAAGCTTAATATATTGATTGTGGGGTATAATGAAGTTGGTAAATGTATCACATAATAGTCATTAATCTTCATCAAAGTCGTACTTATGTCATATCATGTAGATATGATCTAACACTTGTGGGATACACCTATTGATTTTAGAGTGCCACCCAATAATAATCAGATTGTATATGGAAGAAATAATCTGATGAACTCATGTTCAGGGTTGGCACTATCACCATAAGATTGTTAGTAATGAGAAATTGTTTCTTGAGACTTGGGTGGAAGATGTTCTTACCCCATGATTCGAGTTGGGATATCTTCCCTTATGATTCCTGCAGATATTTCTTGAAGAGTGGATGATAGTTTCTTATAGGTTAGATAATACTACTAGTAGTTTGGTTATTCTTTATGAGTTTTATAGTGGATTCCTCATGAATTTATGTGGTGATCTTGGTGCATTGGTGGGGATCAATTAGAGTATTGGACTTTTTCTTCATCTAGTTTAGAATTATAATTTTATTTTTTAGTTTAAAAATTATATATCCTATATGAAACTGAATGATTTTAGTAGATAATTATTTCCTTGAACTGATGATGTAATTTCCTTGCCATGTTTGGAATTTGTGATCTTATTTGGAATGGATTTTTCATTAGTGAACATTGAACTATTAAAAAGATAGAATAACCATGTTTAAGAATACATAAAACGATGTGATCTTTGTGAGGTTTTTTATAGGTATTTTTGTTGTGAAGTTATTTATTATAAGTTAATTAGTAAGACTTGGGATGAAATGATTTTTGAGATATGTTTGATATTACTTATAATTCCACCTATATTGGAGCCACACAAGTATGCCTCGGTAGATTGGAAATCTTGGTAGAAGGGCACCCGGACTACGAGGGTGGATAATATTTTCATATAAAGACAACTAATGTGGTGTTTTGGATTGAATTTTCATGTCATTGATGGTGTAATTGGGTATCTTCGTGATTATAACCCCATATATTTTCCAAGTTGTTATTGGTGGAGAACATATGGTGTTAGAGACTTTGGAATTGGCTGATGTGTTAATTCTTTCCTATGATCACAACCCTTGGGTTGGATTCTGGTCATCTTGGAGGTTATAATGCTTGAGTTGTGGGATGATATATACATTTGATACCTATGTCTTGGAAGAAACTAATGTTAAGTGAAGTTTGAAAATTTTCTTATAGACCATTGTGTTGTTATTCATAGACACATGCTATTTACCTAGTACTGTATATCTAAAATTTTGAAATTCCAGTGGAACCTCAAGTTAGATCATGGCCATAAAAAAGATTCCATTTGTGAAACATGTTATCCAATAATATTTTAAGTGGTGTGAGTTTACCTATAGTGTAGCATGAGTTATTTTGGGACTTACATCATAGTAAAGAAGAGGAGTCATGGTACACACCTTGGTATCTTTGGGTTACTACTACATGTATCATTAGGTGATAGAAAATTATATAGATGGGGTGTGTTTTGTCTATGATATTGAGCTTTCTATCTATGTTAGTGAGAAAGACCCATCATATTTGAAAATAAAAGCTAACACTTTGGATACTTATTCTGATTTTCCTCAACTGGTGTACGTGTATTCATGCTCTATGTGAAAGGCAATCCATCCTTTATTCAACTATGATTAATTTTATTTCTTGTTCTTTAGTTCCTTTTTATGTACTCTTTATAAATTTATAAATAAATGATGATGATGATGAATGCTTTATAGGGGGAATTATGGTTGGCCCTTGTCATGAAACTAGTTTATGCATAGACCTACATACTGTGAAAGGTGAAGAATTTTAAGGATTTGGGGTATAGTGAATAAAATATATCGATGAGTTGATTTGTGGTAGAGGATACCAGGAATTTAGATTCTAGTGGTAATAATACTAGATTCATGGAGTGTCCCCAGTGGATATGTTTAAAAATAACCATCCCCCTGTGAACCTAGTTTGTGTTGAAGGTAAAGTAATTTTGGGGGATTATTTATGGTTTTCACTTAGTTAGGTTTTTCCGTTGTTTTTGGAGGTGATATAGAATGGTTATCTAAATGGTAAAGAATATCCTCTTAAAATAGTTGTTGATTGGGTCACCTTATGAGTAGTGGAGTAGCATTAATCATTTGGATGGGTTGGTTTTTTGTGAATGATAAATTTATTGGCAGCTTTTGAAATTGAGTGATGCTGAACATATCAGGATAACATTGATTAAGGATGAAATTCGGTTAGTGATTATGAATTTAAATAGGGAAGCCTCAGGAATGGTGGTGTTGTGGTCTGAGTAGAAGGCTCATGTTTCTCCTAGGAAAAAAATCTTGAGACAATATATATTACTCTGTATTAGATGTTTTTTGTTATATTTTTTAGATGAAAATAATAAAAAACACGTGTTCTTGAAACTATTGTAATGTTGGAATGAAAAATTTGTTAAGTTCCTAATGAATTTATAGAGTGTAGATGGATTTCCCTGTATGATGACCACAAGGAATTCAATTTAAAAGGAATGGATCTTGTAAATACTCCCATGGTTGATCATATTAGTGATAATTTGGAGGAAACAGTCAGAGACTTCTAGTATTTATCCCATCCTATGAGTTGGGATGAATGTTGATTGAAATATAGAGGTTTGATTAAATTGTTCTGTGGGAAGATTCACACCCTTGCCTCTTATTAGTTGCAGATAGACTACGGTAAGTATCATTACAGATTAGGAAAGGTTTCCTCCTTCATAAAAAACAATATATTAAGCTCTAATAGAGATTTAATCTCATATTTTATGGTATCTATGTGTGATAGAGTATAGATTACTCTATAATTCAATACTGATAATTGTTTTTATTTATGTATTGTTATTTTTCATTTTAGGACAAATTTTTTTAATGTCGATAATATGTAGTGATCCTAGTTTTTAAATGAGTGGGAATCAACTTGATTTTTCTTTTTTTAGTCCCAAGAACTTCCTAGAAGAAAATAGGTAATATTAAACTAGTAGATGATCTTCAAAAAAATTAGGGTTCTATTGGTCCTATAATATGGTGTTTACCTTGGGCCAAACTGGCATGAAAATGTGAGTGGTGTGTGGACGAAAAAAATAATATAATAAATATATTTTATTATTTTAAATCTATGTGTGATAATTTCTGATGAAATGATTATATAATTTTGTTGGGACCTTAGATATAAAAAATGAGACTGCCATTGAGTCTGAAATGGGGTGTTCACCCTATACAAAAAGTTATTTTGATTTGTATATGGATTCTCATGTGTTCATGAATGAGATGGGATTAATTAAAAATTCAATCAATCAATTAATTATTTTAGTTCTGATAAAAATACTAAACCTCTAAACCTCTATGATTTTTTCTCATGGAATCGTAATTAAAAATGGCTTGAACCCTAGATAGGAGGAGTAATAGGGAGACATGGAATTGGAAATGGTGAAAACAATGGATCAGGGAGCATGATCAAATCTATAGTGATGTAGAAAGACATATTTCAATGAAAAATGAATTAATCTATGGTCTAGATAGTGTATTAAAGAATAATAAATTAACAATTGAGATAGGCCTTTATTATTATATAATTTTCCATGTTACTTATATTATTGTGAATTTACCTTTAATTTCTCCTTAAATTAAATTTGATTTTGAGAAATTCAATACCCTATAAAATTACAATTTTTACTTGAATTTTTGAATTGTGGTTTTTTAAATTAAATGTTACATTTATTTATTTTTCTCCTTCAAATGTTACATCTATAGATGAGGATTGTTATTTTTTTTCCTTTTTTGTTACCTATTTTTTTCATTTCTTTGGATTTCTCACTCAGTTATATGCATGTTCATCACTGTTGTTTGTTTGGAAAGGTAGTTTAACCACTTATATCTAAAATTTTCTTTTTTTAATTGATATATGATTCCATTGATAATGTAACACCCCAAGCTTCCACGATACGCTTCTCATTCAATAATGCAATAACTTGCATTGTACGCAACTTCGAGTTCTAACACACCGCAACTAATCAAAGTAGCCGTTATGAATAGTAATAACCACCTTTTAAATTTATAGAAATTTTAAATTTCAAAATGGACTTCATTTTTGTATTCCTAATATTGAAATTAGCCTATGTTGAATTTTTTGTAATTTTCTGAGAACTTCCAATTTTTTATGAATAGTGAAAATTACTTAAAAACAACTTTTTTAATAAAAATAATTTTTAGTGATAAATTATACTATTGAGTGGTTTTAAAGTATATTTATAATATATTTTTACCATTTTATCCAATGGTGGTCATTAGAATTAATTTAACATTGAAATTGGACATAAACAATTGCCAATCTTTTGATATAAATTGTTTCTTAAAAACACGCTATTTGTTGTAACAGCGGTAATTAATTATAAAATTAATTAATACAACTTATATGTTTGGAATTTTTTAAAATAGACATCATTTTTGAATTCGGAATATCAATTATAGCTTAGGGTGAAATTTTGGCCTTGTTCTGAAAAACTTCAATTTTTGATGAATAGTGAAACCACTAAGTGGTAGTTAAATAACTGATTTTTCGTTTAAATGAAATATTACCACTTCTGTGATTTGATTTTCAAAAATCCGACATACATGGTTGTCATTAAGAAGTAAAATGTGGTTCAATGAGATTAAAATAATTTTTTGGTGAATAGTAACTTTTAAGTTCTTAATCGCGATTAGAGGTAATTAGTGTAGTTTAAGGTACAAATAATGTTATAATAATATGAGATGAGAATGAAACTTGTCCTACTCCTATTGGATGAGTCATGGCCGACCAAGAAAACCCATGGGTCAACTTGGGGACCCCATGGAGCCACTTTAGTTGGAAAATTACATTAATATATATTTATTTAATGTTAAAATTAAATTGACACAAACATGAGTTGTTTTACTAAAACAGTTTTAAAGTGGGGTTACACAAGTCCAAATTTTAATTATAAATATTCATTAGAAAGATAAAAAGATTTCCTACATCATAATAGTTTTTTTATAATTTTTAGACATTAAATAAATTAAATTATTTATGACATCATGATGATGCAGCGATGACCTCATTATTTAACGATTTAAATAAAATGGGAAGATAATGCAAAATCCAAGGCTTACACTTGTCCAAAGCCAATTGGATGCGGAGATTTAGAACCCTTATCACCTTAGCCTCTAATCATATAAGTTTGGGACCTTTAGAATCCGAAAATCATTGTGTAATAATGTAACATTTCAATATTTCCAAAAGAGCCCCTCCTCTCCACTTATAAAAGGCCCCCACCTCTCCCACCTCATTTACACTTTCAAGCCATTTTGCTCGGCAAAACTCTGCCCAAATACTCTCCCAACATCCCTCTATTACTCCTAGAAGCCTCACTTTGGGCAGAACTCTTCCCAAGGAAGCCTTTGGCTCAAATCAAAAAGAGTTACCCGATTTTGAGGTAATGTCTTCTCTAATGTTGTTTTGTTTTATTTTTCTTCTCCAACCCCGTAAACTCTTTTTATTCATTTCTTTTGTAACAACAACAGTATCCTCAATATACTAGGATGTTGTTATAAAAAGTATTCGAGCTACACTTACACACACCTACATCTAATGGTTAAAGAACATACGGTTTCTGTGGATGGCGAATTTCTGCCTCACGAAACGATGATTGTTCAACACTCATATAACACCTTCAAAGGTGGCCATTAAGATGTCACTATTTTTATATATGATATATAATATGTATATGTTTTACTTATGCTTCTGTATTTCTCATTTATTTCATACTTTATGATTTCCATTATGGGTAAAACGCGATAATTTCATTTTAGGAAGTGCGGACTACCGCCCCCTCAAAGTGATTTGAATCGTTAATGCCATATGTGGGATGTATAAAGGATGGAGTAAAAGGTATTATACACTATATTATACTGGAATTATATTATACATTTATATCATTATGATTTAGTTCCATTAAATATGAAATTGAAATGAAAGTAGCGTTCATGCGTACGTACGGCTTACCGTCTCCATGAACGGTGCATTTCATTTCTTACCTCTAAATGTACGTAATATTATAAATGAATGTATATACTGGATATATAAGATATATATGACATCTAAATCATGAATATAATTCTGGATATAATGGATATTCTACCACATGAACAACTTGTAATTATAAGAAGTTTATTGTTGACTCAAGTTACCAAAGATCGACAAAACGATCGTTATTAACTTGAATAATTACATAATATTCATAACATTGTAATAAGTGATATAAAAAGGATAATGAAATTGAAAATGGTTCTTAATAAGGTAGATATTAACTCTAGTTTATTATTCAGGAGGTTAAAGAATGGTTGAGTCAAGTCGGACACAAGGTAAGGGAACTTCTTAACCCAACTTCCATTCTTTGGGTTAATCTCCTAATTTCCAATTATGTCATGATATTATTATGTATTATTTTGTATTTTTACTTTCTTTACGTGTACCTATAGTGAATACACATAATAGATCTACTTTATTTTAAAAATGATCTTTTAAGGACTTCATCTCAATCTCCTTTCATTGAGGCATATTTGGTTTTATACACAACTTTCTTTTATACGGTGTATAAACCCCTTTGAATTTGACGTTTATTCGAAATGATTTTTTTTATACGAAGCGTTTTACTAAACGACAAAAAGGGAATGTTTTTATTTCCCTACATATGTGGCAACAACGACTTCTCCGCCACCGTGACTATTATTTGAGTTTCGGCTTCCTCTACAAGCCATCATTTTTTTAATGAAAAATAAATACAATGTTTTAACTTTCTTTTATTTTGGTATTAAAAATGTGTTTGAAAGCGTTTTTATTATATCAATGTTCTGTATTGATATCTTGTGATTGAAATTTGGAATTGTTATGTTTCCTTTATGCATGTTTTATGTGATACGATTATGGTATGGTTTATGATATGTTTAAACCTATTCATATGAGGAATGCATTGGACTTAATAAGTGACGGGTGGAGCCCGCTATAGCTCCTCGATGCATCAGCAGGTCTCATGAGACAAACTAGTGTCTTGGCACGAGGCCTTGACAAAATCTTATTTGTGGTCTTGGCACGAGGCCTTGACTACGTGGTTATGATAGTCTGGCATTATGCATTCCATCATTATGAAAGTGGTTATTGATATTGCATGTGATTATTCGACCAGTAGAATATCCATGTGAAGAAGTAAATGGCATTATCTCATTTTACTTTTGCCATATTATGTTGAAGTTCAAGTTTAAAAGGCTTTTATTTTAGTTATACATTGCCTTAAATGTTAATGTTTATTTATGAAAGCTTCCGCTATATTGTTAACCTTACTGAGCATCTGAGCTCACCCCTTTCAATGTTTTAATATTTTTCCAGGATGTGAAGAAGTATTTTATGAATGACCTACAGGGGTAGTCAGAAAAGGATATGATTGTGGACTATGAAGACCATGTTATTTTAGTTTGTTTACTTTTTGATGTAATTAAAGACTTATGAATGTATCTAGTGTTTCCAAGGCTACTAAACTAATCGGTCTTTCGAGACTTGATCTTTTGTGATCATGCCAATGTTACGAAGTAATGCACCGACTCTGGGTAGCTGGGGTCGGGGCGTTACAGTTGGTATCAGAGGCAGTTTAGTACTAACCTTGAAAGCTAGATTTAGATAAACTCTGATTAGAGCACATAGCCCGAAGATAGACTTTGAGGATTAGTATAGAATAACTTCCTAGAATTTTGGTATTATAGAGATGTTATGAGTTTTCCGAGAAATACATCCCTGTTTGGATACGAGCAAGTAGAGGCGGCTCTGGCACAGATGTAGCTAGGGGTAAAACCCGAAAACACCGCTTTGAGCTAGACTCGAACGGGAACTGGTGCATGACAACGGGCCTTGCTGCACTCTTGGTTACGACACTCCCGGGGGATATGCTTAGGATAATTCTCACAAACCACTATGAAGGGTTATGAGTATATACTTCCTCAAAGAAAACATTTCTTTTTATGATTATGGATTATATCCATAAATAGTTCAATTTATGTAAAGTGTTTTACAAGTATGGAATTATGTATTTTGATTCATAAACTAATATAGTTTATGCCATTGTTTAGAAATGGCGCCTAGTGGAAGGAATGGAAACCGTATCAATGCACAAACTCCGTGTAGGGATTTCCCTCCTGCTCAAGATAATTATTGTGGATCTGGAGATACAACTGGTGCTGATCAACTTATTACCATATTGGGACAACTCACTCAGGTTATGAATAATAACCTTACTCGTATGGAGCACCCTGATCCGCAACGTGGAGGATCAATGTTAGACCACTTCATGAGGCAACAACCACCAACCTTCAATGGGAGTACAAATCCTATAGTAGCTGAGCAATGAATAAATTTCTTAGAGAAAATATTCCATGCCTTGGGGAGTAGTGAAAGGGAGAAGGTTGTCATGGCAGTTTACCGCCTCACTGGAGATGCCGATCAGTGGTGGTCGCTGATTCAAAACACAAAGGAAGATGATGACGTATCGAATATGGAATGGAGGGAGTTCAAAGAGATTTTCTTAGAAAAATACTTTCCTCATGACCATCGAGCAGATATGGAAAGACAATTTCTGAGTCTGAGGCAGAAGGAGGATGAGAATGTCGCAAAGTATGAGGCTAACTTTACAAGGTTAGCGAGGCATGCTTTTGATTATATACGTAACCCAAGGAGTAAGATTGATCGTTTCTTTGATGGGTTAAAACCATTTCTCCGCCGAGATTTAGTATCACAATCCTTCTCATTATACGAAGATATTGTCTCGTGTGCTATCAAGACAGAAAAGGAATTCTCTAAGTCTTATGACAACAAAGTAAAGCAAGAGAAGAATAGAATGGTGGAACAAGAGACAGATAAAGGGAAAAAGGGAAAGAAGGATTTTCCATTATGTGATAATTGTGGGAAGAATCACCCTGGTACTTGTCTAAAAGGAATGGGAGTTTGTTATAAATGTGGAGAAAAGGGTCACCAGGCTCGTGATTGCAAGGGAAAGAAAGAGGCTATCAAAGTTGAATGCTATAATTGTAGAGGAATGGATCATTATGCAAATGAATGTCCTAAGCGTCAGGGAAACTTACCTCAGAAAAGTCCAAGGTATCAAGGACAATCTTATGCTGTTACTACAGTTGAAGCAGAATAACTAATGTATTGGTGATTTTGGACTCATGGATTATATTTTGGTTATTAGAATAATGTGATATATATATATAAGGATTGTACTGCAGTACTTGTTGATTTCAGCAAGGTTTTAATATGATGAAGGTAATTATATTTTTAGTATGTGACAATAAGAGAAACTTTACTTTGTTTGGGGAATCTGATAAATTGATTTTGGAATTAAGAGACCTTTTAGAGAAAGTCTGGATAGAGGTATATTGGATAATTATAAAGGTTGGAGTGGATTAAGATGATCTTTGGATAGTATTGTTTAAGGTTAAAAAATTTATGAAGATTATTTTTGGAATATTATGATACTATAGTTTTAGGAAAAGGAAAACCTGTAGGGTGGGGCATAACCCGTCGCGTCGGACAAAGCTGCAGGAATCGAACCCACAATCATAGTGCGACAGGCCTTTATTTCTTACCACTAGCCTACAGGAAGTCCCTGGTTAATACAAAATAATTTTACTAATCTAAATGGTATGTGTTAACATTTGTAACCTTATACAATTAGTTTAAGTATAATATTTTTGAGTTCTATTATCTTTTTGAGTGAAAGATGAGTTGATGGTTGAAACTCTAACTGTCAAGCATAAATATATATATACCTATCTCTTGTTCAATGAATAAATTAATTCTTAAACTTTAGTAAAGGGATATTAAAAGAAAAAAATGTGTCATCCTAATACCTTATGTCTTGTTGAACTAATGATATTTTAAATCAACATAGATTGAAGGCTTTGAGGCCCTCAATTTGACAGTTGATTGTGATTGATGACCTCAATCACTCCCTACAAATATTTACGTTTTTCCTCCAATTATATGTCGTTAATTGCCACCAATGTTCTCCTAATCGAGATCATAATTGGGTGGTGACCTTTTCATTTTCCCTTCCCTCTTATTAAGGCTAAATTTTATTAATCATATTTCCGATGTGGGTTTTCCTCAAAGGTATTTTCTCTTTTCAACCTTTTATTTTCAAAGAAAAATTTCAAATTGCAAGGACGCAATTTATTGAATGAGGGGAGAATGTAACACCCCAAGCTTCCACGATACACTTCTCATTCAATAATGAAATAGCTTGCATTGTACGCAACTTCGAGTTCTAACACACCACAACTAATCAAAGTAGCCGTTATGAATAGTAATAACCACCTTTTAAATTTATAGAAATTTTAAATTTCAAAATGGAATTCATTTTTGTATTCCTAATATTGAAATTATCCAATGTTGAATTTTTTGTAATTTTCTGAGAACTTCTATTTTTTTATGAATAGTGAAAATTACTTAAAAACAACTTTTTTAATCAAAATAATTTATAGTGATAAATTATACTATTTAGTGGTTTTAAAGTATAATTATAATATATTTTTACCATTTTATACAATGGTGGTCATTAGAATTAATTTAACATTGAAATTGGACATAAACAATTGCCAATCTTTTGATATAAATTGTTTCTTAAAAACACGCTATTTGTTGTAACAGCGGGAATTAATTATAAAATTAATTAATACAACTTATATGTTTGGAATTTTGTAAAATAGACATCATTTTTGAATTCGGAATATCAATTATAGCTTAGGGTGAAATTTTGGCCTTGTTCTGAAAAACTTCAATTTTTGATGAATAGTGAAACCACTAAGTCGTAGTTAAATAACTGATTTTTCATTTAAATGAAATATTACCACTTCTGTGATTTAATTTTCAAAAATCCGACATACATGGTTGTCATTAAGAAGTAAAATGTGGTTCAATGAGATTAAAATAATTTTTTGGTGAATAGTAACTTTTAAGTTCTTAATCGCGATTAGAGGTAATTAGTGTAGTTTAAGGTACAAATAATGTTATAATAATATGAGATGAGCATGAAAATTGTCCAACTCCTATTGGATGAGTCATGGCCGACCAAGACAACCCATGGGTCAACATGGGGACCCCATGGAGCCACTTTAGTTGGAAAATGACATTAATATATATTTATTTAATGTTAAAATTAAATTGACACAAACAAGAGTTGTTTTACTAAAACAGTTTTAAAGTGGGGTTACACAAGTCCAAATTTTGATTATAAATATTCATTAGAAATCTAAAAAAATTTCCTACATCATAATATTTTTTTTATAATTTTTAGACATTAAATAAATTAAATTATTTATGACATCATGATGATGCAGCGATGACCTCATTATTTAACGATTTAAATAAAATGGGAAGATAATGCAAAATCCAAGGCTTACACTTCTCCAAAGCCAATTGGATGAGGAGATTTCGAACCCTTATCACCTTAGCCTCTAATTATATAAGTGTGGGACCTTTAGAATCCGAAAAGCATTGTGTAATAATGTAACATTTCAATCTTTCCAAATAAGCCCCTCCTCTCCACTTATAAAAGGCCCCCACCTCTCCCACCTCATTTACACTTTCAAGCCATTTGGCTCGGCCAAACTCTGCCCAAATACTCTCCCAACATCCCTATATTACTCTTAGAAACCTCACATTGGGCAGAACACTTCCCAAGGAAGCCTTTGGCTCAAATCAAAAAGAGTTACCCGATTTTGAGGTAATGTCTTCTCTAATGTTGTTTTGTTTTATTTTTCTTCTCCAACCCCTTAAAATCTTTTTATTCATTTCTTTTGTAACAACACCAGTATCCTCAATATACTATGATGTTGTTATAAGAAGGATTAGAGCTACACTTACACACACCTACATCTAATGTTTAAAGAACATACGGTTTCTGTGGATGGCGAATTTCTGCCACACGAAACGATGATTGTTCAACACTCATATAACACCTTCAAAGGTGGCCATTAAGATGTCACTATTTTTATATATGATATATAATATGTATATTTTTTACTTATGCTTCTGTATTTCTCATTTATTGCATACTTTATGATTTCCATTATGGGTAAAACGCGATAATTTCATTTTAGGAAGTGCGGACTACCGCCCCCTCAAAGTGATTTGAATCGTTAATGCCATATGTGGGATGTATAAAGGATGTAGTAAAAGGTATTATACAATATATTATACTGGAATTATATTATACATTTATATCATAATGATTTAGTTCCATTAAATATGAAATTGAAATGAAAGTAGCGTTCATGCGTACGTACGACTTACCGTCTCCATGAACGGTGCATTTCATTTCTTACCTCTAAATGTTACGTAATATTATAAATGAATGTATATACTGGATATATAAGATATATATGACATCTAAATCATGAATATAATTCTGGATATAATGGATATTCTACCACATGAACAACTTGTAATTATAAGAAGTTTATTGTTGACTCAAGTTACCAAAGATCGACAAAACGATCGTTATTAACTTGAATAATTACATAATATTCATAACATTGTAATAAGTGATATAAAAAGGATAATGAAATTGAAAATGGTTCTTAATAAGGTAGATATTAACTCTAGTTTATTATTCAGGAGGTTAAAGAACGGTTGAGTCAAGTCGGACACAAGGTAAGGGAACTTCTTAACCCAACTTCCATTCTTTGGGTTAATCTCCTAATTTCCAATTATGTCATGATATTATTATGTATTATTTTGTATTTTTACTTTCTTTATGTGTACCTATAGTGAATACACATAATAGATCTACTTTATTTTAAAAATGATCTTTTAAGGACTTCGTCTCAATCTCCTTTCATTGAGGCATATTTGGTTTTATACACAACTTTCTTTTATACGGTGTATAAATCCTTTTGACATTTACGTTTATTCGAAAGGAATTTTTTTTTATACGAAGCGTTTTACTAAACGACAAAAATGGAATGTTTTTCTTTACGTACATATGTGGCAACAATGACTTCTCCGCCGCCGTGACTATTATTTGATTTTCGGCTTCCTCTACAAGCCATCATTTTTTTTAATGAAAAATAAATACAAAGTTTTAACTTTCTTTTATTTTGGTATTAAAAATGGGTTTGAAAGCGTTTTTATTATATCAATGTTCTGTATTGATATCTTGTGAATGAAATGTGGAATTGTTATGTTTCCTTTATGCATGTTTTATGTGATACGATTATGTTATGGTTTATGATATGTTTAAACCTATTCATATGAGGAATGCATTGGACTTAATAAGTGACGGGTGGAGCCCGCTATAGCTCCTCGATGCATCGGCAGGTCTCATGAGACAAACTAGTGTCTTGGAACGAGGCCTTGACAAAATCTTATTTGTGGTCTTGGCACGAGGCCTTGACTACGTGGTTATGATAGTCTGGCATTATGCATTCCATCATTATGAAAGTGGTTATTGATATTGCATGTGATTATTCGGCCAGTAGAATATCCATGTGAAGAAGTAAATGGAATTATCTCATTTTACTTTTGCCATATTATGTTGAAGTTCAAGTTTAAAAGGCTTTTGTTTTAGTTATACATTGCCTTAAATGTTAATGTTTATTTATGAAAGCTTCCGCTATATTGTTAACCTTACTGAGCATCTGAGCTCACCCCTTTCAATGTTTTAATATTTTTCCAGGATGTGAAGAAGTATTTTATGAATGACCTATAGGGGTAGTCAGAAAGGGATATGATTGTGGACTATGAAGACCATGTTATTGTAGTTTGTTTACTTTTTGATGTAATGAAAGACTTATGAATGTATCTAGTGTTTCGAAGGCTACTAAACTAATCGGTCTTTCGAGACTTGATCTTTTGTGATCATGCCAATGTTACGAAGTAATGCACCGACTCTGGTTAGCTGGGGTCGGGGCGTTACAGATAATTGTTTTGGATTTTGAATAATTGATTATAAATAATTGTAGGTTTAGTGATGATGATAGAAATCCAAGGAAGGATCAGGGATAACCACTTTTGCATGGATTGACATGCAGGATAATAGATCTTCCACATGGGGGACTGGAGAACCCATTTTCTAATTAATGGTGGCCATAATTTGATTTTAGAATGGTGTTTATCGTAGTTGACCTATTTTTTAGATTTCTTAGTGAGATAAAAGCATCAAAAAAATAATGAGTTAATATTTGGAAGGAATATGATCTTATAGAAATTTACCAACTACCCTGCATGTAGGTTGAAATAACACACACCGTGTAATCTAGATTATACAGAACTTGGGTTTTTAGTTGAGAAAAATATCACATGGACTTGTGTTGGTACCACACTCCGTATGACCCTAGGTAGCCTAGTTTGGTACATATATAATTTAAAAATATAGGGAACAATATATCACTTCCCTAAATGTGTGTCGGGTTGAACTCCATGTACACTCAAGGGTGCACGAATCAAGAAAATAGGTACACATATATTACCTCCAAAGGAATGGCATGTTGTTAGAATCTTCTAAATACTATATAGTTATGCTGAGGGACACCATGTAAACCACATGATACATCCAGGTCACTAAATTGGTCTAAAAAATTGTGTAAGCATAGAACAAATCATGTACTTCCCCATGTCCTTGAATTGTTAGGTTAAAAGTATATTTTCCCCTAACTATTCCTAGGAGGAGGATGCATTCTATCTGTTGGAATTATGATCCTCCTAGGGAGTTAGTATTTTACTCATTTAAGCATGGGTCTAGGATCTTCTACCTATGGAATTATATAGAGTCATCTTTAAACCTACATTATGTTGTAAGGATTCTTTATCTATAGAGTCTGTAATTAACCAGTCTATTGAGATTGTATGGGATAGGGATCCTAAAATAGAGTCATTATTTCACCCATATTCATGGATCACAGATCCTCAACAGTCCACTAATAAGATTATCATTTATGTTTCTTGAGGTTTTAATTTGGTACTTTAGAATATTTCATAGAATATATGGGTTTATCCTTACCATATGGTAGTTTGTTCCACCTTAGTAGGTGAGTGATATTTATGTTTGACTAACTATCCATCTTTTCTTATAGATGAATCATAGATACTTGAATCCTTTTGGTTATGACATCTATATGAATTATGATTCTTAGGAACCCTCAAAGGTTCCATTAACACACGATGTTCTGGCTATTTATCAAATTGAGGATTTGTGGACTCTTTAGTGTTACAAACACTACTAGATACCCATGAATAGTGGATTTGGAGGATATGATCTCTAATTTTCATGACGTATCTCTATCCCTCATCCCACCAATTATGAGCATATCTATATTATTATTATCTATTTCTTTGTGTAAACTCTTTAAGGTTGGGAATCTGAATTATATGTGGTTTTTTCTATATTGTCCTCCTCCTAGACACCCCTGGTGACAAAAGTCAAGTTGACTATTGTTTCTTTCTCCAATTATGGTTTTTGGAGAATCATATTGATTATGATAGTAATCACCCTTAATCAAGCCCAAATACCAAACATACTATGTTAGTATAGGTGATACATATGTCGGAGATGGATTTGTGGGTGTGGAGTTGGCCTAGATTATTCAGAGATAATGCCTAGTGACTTTATAGGATGTAGTTTTGGTTAGAAATTGGTTTTACTAAGAGCTAATAGTAGTAATAACTATTCATATATGAATGAAACTTACTATGAGGGCCTCTTAACCTTGTATTATAATCAATTTTATTTTCTTGGATGTTGGACATGTATTTTGACCCTATTTACATGATGTTATTTTCACTTTTCAAATTGTGTATTTTAGTAGTCGTATCACGCATGTGATAAATTTAGGTCAATGGATCATTAATGTTTTTCCAATTTTTATTAATGGTATTTTTTACATTAGTGATATGTATTTTTATAGGAAATTATAGGCTAAATCCAGCCATGTGTTTGATATTCCTACTTGGTTTTATTAACCAGCCCTTGGCATATTTGAGGTGGGAATCAGGTGGAACACTTAGTTACTGCAATCCTAGGAGGGGTCTTTGTGGGTTAGGTTGTGTTATGTTTCTTGCATTATACCTAGCCGGTGATGGGATAATAGGTTCAAGTTCACACCCTTTCATGTTATTCTTTTGATAATAAGAATAAAGTCATTTACATGGGATAATTACTGTGATACACAGTGGATGAAATCATCCTTATGGAGTTAAAAATCATTAAAAAATACCTATTTTCTCATATATGGATTTTCTTTTCCAAATATAGTTACATAAATACAAAATAAGAGATAGAGAGAAATAAATATCCACTCACTAAATAGGTGAAGTGGTAATAAAGGGATTAAAACAAAATTGGATTAAAAGTATACAAAAACTAATTCAAACCCCTAACCATGTTGGACAAATCATTAAGTGATCATAAATATTTGTATGATAACAGGTCAGACCCCCATTAAAATATCATATTTGATGTTATTTTTTAGTATTGTGTTTCACTCTTCAAAGGATATATGATGATTTTATTTGAAGAATATAGTGAATTTCTTGTTAATGTAACCGTTGATGATATGTCTACCAATACACTGAATAAATGGAAGAAAAGACCAAGAAAGAAATTGAAAAAATATACTTCTAGGAAAGAAGAGAAAAAAAACTCTCTACTATTTGAAGGTAATAAAATTAGATTACTGACATGAATTTAAGGGAATCATTTACTATAATGGGGTAACATATTTAGATATTTTGAAAGACTTAGATAAAAACACTACCAACCAAATACGGATATTATTTAGTATGTTCAAGGTCAAACATATGAGTTGGTTTTAGAAATCCTTATGAAAATTAATCGTGATTTAATGATAATGAAATAGTATTTTTTTTTGAAAACATCCCAAAATTTCTATTTCTGAGTTCATGTATTAGTGGGTGAAGTGATAACTTAAGCCATTCTATTTTTTGGGTTGAATATAAGAAACCCCTTGGTTTAGGTTCTGTCTCCCAAACATAGTAATTCCATTCTTTATGTTATCAACTACTTCATATTATTAATGATTGAGGTTATTCATTATGATGTTTAAGAATACTCATTCTTATCCACACAGTGATCATGCATGGTTTAGAGTTACTACTTGTGCATTTAAATATTATTTCTTTATTCAAGTTCAGTGTTCATGAAACATGAAGGAGAAAGATATGCAAGATAAGCAAGGAATAAAAAATCCAACCATAGACTAAAATAAAAAATAATGTACACTAAAATAATACCTCATCATTATATTTCTTGACATAGTAGAAACATACCCCATTATGATTTTCACAAGGGATTAAAAAAATTAAAAAAACAAGTAACATCACATCAATAGTTGCAGTCAAACTTCTCGAAGTGTAGTCCTCTAGAAGCTCCAAGTTTCCTATTTTTGTTCATTTCCCCTATATTAAACCAAAACCTTTAATATAAATTCTTACAAACCCTCAAGGGTAAACCTTTATCCAAAAATATCACTATCAAAATAGCCAAAAATCTCTTGTTCAGAATGCAAGAATCACTACTAAAATCATTGACGATCAAAACTATTTTAAAAATCTTGATCGTGGAATTTTTTTGAAAATAGTATGATATGGAATACCTTGAACTTAATTTTCACAAGTAGGTATTCTCATAAAATATTTATAATATGAGAGATTCATCTCTTAGAAAAAAGCTCATCTTGTATCGGTTTAAAAACTTAGTATCTTTGTTCTCTCATTGTACAAACTTGATCAAAGTAGGAATAGAGATCCACAAAGAATTCATCACTTTTACCATTAATGTTCTCATTACAAATTATTACATTAAAAATGAAAATGTAAAACTATAATACATTATGCATCCTCTTTATTTTCATATGATACCTTAACTAAAATATTCATGTCACTAACTATTCACATCTCAAACCTTTTTTGGATAATTATATAGATCCCATAACAATATGGATCATTCAAAAGGACCCTTATATAGCCTTCATTGACCTTTTTATATCTAATTTATCTTGACATAGCCCATTGATTACCATTAATTAGCCCAACCATTACCTTTAAAAAAAATCTTTCATAGTATGATGTACTCAAATGTGGAATGGACTACAGGAGCATATCCTCCTATAGTATATGGCCACATAATGTCTTACTTGTGCTTCAGTGGTACCTATATGGAGGTTATGACCTTCAAAGTTCAATTTCATCTCAATCCCAATATACATAGTGTCATTAATGGTGGATTTTATTGCTCTAGTGGTGGGATGGATGGCTGGTACCCAACCCCAATGACTGTAGGATTCTGGGAGACTGAGGCGACATTAGCATGGACTTAATAAATATTTTTTTGTATGTTTTTTAAAGTGTAGTGGGTAAATGTGTCATGAACCTTCCCTCAGGGATCCTGTTGTGACTACCCCATGTCCGTCTTCCATAGGCCATGGGTTAGCGACTAGAACAAGAAAGGCATATCCCTAAAAAGGGAAGGCATTTCCTTAAAACCTATAAACACACAAAATAGGTATACAACTAAAACTAACCACATTGTATAGCTGCTGAATGTAAAAGAATCTACTGAATGTAAAGGGTCTAGTATAAAAGCCCTACCGGAAATAAAATACAACCAAAAGGAAAAATAGCTCCTGAGGTCATCCGCTAGTTGCCTTACCTAAAGGGTGGGTACTACTCGTCATTGCGACCCTCCATCTAAAACCAATCGCCTCCATAAACCATAAATTCCTAGCTCAATAACATCGGTCAAAGTAACCCGATGAACCACCATGTCATAAGGGTTCCAACGCAATAGATGGTGCATCAATCAGATGCCCAATCTGTAAGTTATTAGCATTTTAGTGTCGGGGTCCTAATTGGATTCGAGTCTGATCCAACCCATCCATACTACAACTTTTTGAAAAACCCAAGTGGAGTATGTCAAATGTACGGACTCATCCTAAGGGTTCTGGCACCATAGACGGTTCGTTAAACGGACGTCCGGTTTAGTAGATATTCCCATTTAAGCGAAACTGGGCCTAAAAGGGTCCGGGTCTGGGCAGACCTTATCATACAGACTCAACCTGGCCCACTTGGCCAGGGCCAAAGGGGATGGGCTCATCTCGGTTTGGCTGGTCTTAGTTTGGTGGGGCCCGGTCCGGCCCGTTGTGCCACGGGCTAAGCCCGCTGTGCCATGGGTCCGGCCTAGCCCACCTGGTGGGGCATGGCCCACCGAGCTGCAAAACTGTCCAACCTACTGGATGGCGTAGGGGTCCACTCCCCTTCCAAATGGCTCATACATTCGGGGTATTCAATCAACGGTGCATGTTTGTGCCGCTCCACCTGGCCGATCCACGTTGACCTGTCATCTGCGAACCTACAGGCGCGGGTCCGCCGTTCATTGCGGTCCTCCTCCATAGTGCACCACCGTCACACGCCTCCCAGATTCAATGCAGCCAAAAAAGTCTAGCTACCCTTGTTGACAATGGTACCTTCGGGCACTGCTGTCCCCACATACCTGACAAGATTCGGTCACTAACGGAGCTCCGAAGGTCTGATTTCTTTTCTGTCTATGTCTACAGGCCTCCCGGGACACTGCCTACCCTGCGAGGCCCTAAATTTCACATTGCCACCGTATTTATTGGTCGCCCACAAATAACACAACCAATATCGAGATCAGAAGAGGGTCTAGGCCATGTTTTTTGGCCCATGCCCTCTACGTTAGCATTATAACATGGAAGCAGTTCATTAATCAACAACTCTTAGTTTAACAACAAATCCCCCTACCTCGAATACAATGGTAGACATTGTGGATGAGGAAGATGGGTCGGTCTTTGATGTGTATTCGTTGGAATTCATCGAACTCCATAATGAATCCTCTATGGAATCAAAGATCCATTCTATATTGGTGGAAGACGTCATCGGCACATCGTCAGAGATTCCTCTCGTGATTCCCCAAAACTCATGCCCCAGATTTGTTTAAATATGGGGAAGATAAGTTTAACTCATCACACAATTAATGTGTTTCATTAATGATTTTAATTAATTAACCTATTAATTTCATGATGGTGTCATTACCAATCCAAGTGTAACTAGCCATTAAATGATTTGGCAACCCTGCGGTCCCTCCACCATCGCTCATCGGTTACAAAGAACGAAATAAAATAACGCATAGAGTTATTGTTTTGTAAATCCTAAAAAATATTTTTTTCATCCAACCCTTTCTGGTCAATGTTAATCATTACCTAAGAGAATCCTATTTCTATTAATTCAATGGTGCCCTCAGTTTTTTAATCTAAGCACTGGTTCAAAAGATATAAATCACTGCTCACATGTTTACTAACTGTACCTTAAAAAAGTTCAAAATTCTGTTCCAGGATCTCCGAGCCTTGGAATCACGTTCCGTTGATTTTCAAAAACTCATAATAATCCCAAGTAATTTAAAATTTTATATATATGAAAAAATTAGGGTCTTTACATCCTCTCCACCTTAGGGATTTACATCCTCGGAAGCCACAACAAAACTAGGGAAACATGTGGGGGTATTGAGCACGTACCTGAGCCTCCCACTCCCATGTGCTCTCCTGTAGGTTCCCATTCTTCCACTAAACTCACACTGGAGGAATCGAACACCCACAGATGACCTACTATTGTTGATCCTCTATATTCATCAGGAACTCTACAAACATTGCCCCATCGTCAATGTACAGCTCTCCCTAGTCGATAACGTGTGATGGATCATGCACGTACCTCCTCAGCTGCAACATAGGGAAAATATTATTCACCCAGTGCATATTTGGGGGAAGATCTAGGCAGTATGCCACCTCACCTACTTTTTTGAGGATCTGGAATGGTCTGATGAACTTCAGAGACAACTTTCCGCCTCAACCAAATCTATGAAATTCTCGATGGGGTGATACCCATAGGAAAACTTTCTCTCCCTCCTCTAACTCCAAGGGCCTCCATCTCCTTTCTACATAAGACTTCTGCAGGCTATATACAATATTCATCTTCTAATGGAAGATCTGAAGCTTCTTAGTGGTATCCCGTACCAACTCTGTACCCATAAGTACTTCCTCCCCCCGGTCTCTCTAGCATAGAGGTGATCTGCACAGTCGCCCGTACAAGGCCTCAAACAGTTCCATGCCGATGGGGGAGTGATAACTTTTATTGTATGAAAAATCCACTTGGGGAATTTGGTCCTCCAAACTACGAAAAAAATCAAGGATGCAATCACAAAGTCCTAAAGAATTTGTAGGGTCCGCTCCATTTGACCACCTGTCTGAGGTTGAAAAACGGTGCTCAAATGTAGCTGAGTCCCGAATGCCTCCTGAAATCTCTTCCAAAAAATGGGATTTAAAATGAGCGTCATGATCTGATATGATTGTCTATGGAACCCCATGAAGTTGTACAATCACTTGTACGTAGAGACGTCTCAATCCCTCTACTGATCCCTGCTCTCAGATAGGTTGGAAGTGGGTTGACTTGGTGAGTCGGTCAACGATCACCCAGATGGAATCGTGGCCCCTGGACATACTTGGGAGCCCTTTAATGAAGTCCATGGGAATTCCATCCCATTTCCACACTAGAATATCAAGTGGCTGAGTCAAGACTTCTAGAACTTGGTGCTCAACCTTCACTTGTTGATAAGTGAGGCATCATGAAATGAACTCCACCACCACTTTCTTCATCCCTGGCGACCAATATTGATGTCGGAGGTCCTTGTACATCTTTTCCAGACTAGGATGTATTTACAAAGAGGATGTGTGTAATATTCACAACACCTCCACTCGTAGCGTCATTGGTTCCATGGTGCATCCTCTGAAAAGGAAGACATGATCCCCACCTTCAAAAAATACTTCAGGTGCATGTCCTGAGGATATCTGAGCATGTTTGGTCTCGTAGTCAATAGCACCAAGTTGTGCCTACCTAACTCACTGAAGGAGTGGGGGAGTAACTGTCATGGACTGGAGGTTTGTTGCTCCATAACTATCTATAGAGGATAACTGCGACGTGACTATCTTCTCTATCGCCTGACTCACCAAATGTAAATCAATCCTCCTGCTGAGTGCATCTGCCACCACATTACCCTTTCCAGGAGTGTAGAATATCTCAATGTCATAGTCTTGAAGGAACTCCATCCATCACCTCTATCTCAAGATTATGTCCTTCTGCAATAAGATATACTTGAGACTCTTGTTATCAGAGAAGACAGTGAACCATTCTCCAATCAATTAGTTCTCACACATCTTCAAGGAAAAGACCATTGCTGCTAACTACAGGTCATGGGTAGCTTAGTTCTGATCGTGCAGACTTATCTACCATGATATTTAGGTGATAAAAACTTGATCCTACATTAGGAAACATGCCGGTTCGGTCCATGATGTGTTGCAGTAGACTAAATACCCAAATCTATCTTTTGGTAGCCTCAAGATGGGGGCACTCGTCAGTCTCGGCCTCAGCTTCTGGAAAATCTAATGGAATCTCTCTGTCCACAAGAATGGTTTTCCCATATTTTTCAAATTCAACAAGGATATTGATACTATAGATAAGTTTGGTACAAATCTCCAGTAGTACCCTGCCAACCCCAAGAAACTATGCACCTCGATCACAGTCCTGGGTGGCTCCCAAGCAGAAAGTACATCTATCTTTGCTAGATCCACTGAAATTTCAGCCTCCGAGATAACGTGTCCCAAAAATTGGATTTCCTGCATCTAGAACTAGAACATTGATAGATTTCCACAAATATGGTTCTCTCAGAGTGCATCTAGAACTATCTGTAGATGTGTGGAATTCTTCACCTCTTACATCGAGTATATCATGATTTCATCAATGAATACCATCACAAAGCAATTAAGGTAAGGCTAAAAGATCATGTTCACTAGTCCCATGACCACTTTCAGAGCATTGGTGATTCCAAAAGGCATCACCAAGGACTAGTAGTGGCCATACCAGCATCTGGAGGCTGTCTTTAGTATGTCTTCATCTCGTACCCAAAGCTGATGATAGCCTAATCTGGGGTCTATCTTCAAATACCACCGTGCTCCCTTCAGTTGATTAAAGCGATCATCAATCCTTAGAAGTGGATACATTTTCCTTATAGTCACCTGGTTCATGCACCGATAGTCTACGTAAAGCCTAAATCTACTATTTTCAATATTGGAAAACAAAATTGGAGCTTCCCATGGAGAAACACTGGGCCTTATGAACCCCTTACACTACAAGACCTCCTCTTGTACCCTCAACTAAAAAAGATCCATGGGGGCCATCCGATATGCTGGTGTAGATATCAGTGTCATCCTAGGGTATAGGTTGATGTACAAGTTTACCTATCTATGAGAAGGTAATCCTCGAACATCATCAGGATAGACATTAGCATACTAGTTACCACAACATGATAGCTCAGAATCCCCTCTTCCACTACACCATGGTTGAGGCTAGCCAACTTATGAGTGATCAGCTGCACCCTCCTCTGAGAAATTCCATCCTGAGTAGTAAAGGTTCCCTTCTCACTGTTGAAGGAAAACATGGTCCCATCCACGAATTCACACCACACTTTGTGCCTAAAACAGTCGATATGAGCATGGACTGTGCATAACCAGTCCATACCAAATATGACATCATAAGGCCTCGATGCTCCTACTTGGAGATCCTAGCTGAAACTCTCGCCCCCTAGAGTAAGATATCACTATTGAAACCAGTGTGTAATCAACGAATCCTCTCTTATAAGATTCGCTAATCATCAGGATCAATCCAATAGATCCACCAGAATCTCCAAGATCTGAACGAGAGCCGTTGAAATAAAAGTGTGATTAGAACCTGTGTCTATAAAAACTATAGAAAGGGTGGAGTAGACAAAGATCATACCTCGAATCATCTATGAAGAGCTGTGGTTGTAGGCCTCAGCTTCCTGAAGGTGAGCTCATCCCTGTACTCCTGCTCCTTGAGGTCGGGGTGGACCACTTGAAGGTGGTGGTGGTAGAACCTCAAACTATTTCCCACTCCCTACTGCACAACATACTCCTATTCCAATTCTTCCATATTTTAGACTTCTCTGATTGAATCTCTTCCCCTCCCTCAGTGTTCCATCGACCATCTGTTGATTATCGGTATAGTAGTTCGGGCAGTCGCAAACCACATGACTCTACCCGCCACACGAGTAGCACAATCTGCACCTCTACTGAACTCCACTATCTCGTGAGTTCCGTACCTTCGACTCTACATCCTGGGTTCATCCACAAGAAGGTTAGGCCCACTTGGTCCCCTGTGTGATCTTCCTGCTACCTACTGCAGATGACTTGGCCACATGTCCTCTGGTGGTGGATCTCATGGTTGGTTCCTACTCAGCTAGGAATCTCTCCACCAGAAGTGCTCAATCTACCACT
The DNA here is from genome assembly GCA_963277665.1 of Viscum album. NCBI lineage: Eukaryota > Viridiplantae > Streptophyta > Magnoliopsida > Santalales > Viscaceae > Viscum > Viscum album. The sequence continues at coordinate 1,107,523,742 of OY728137.1, forward strand.
CCAGACTACATTGGGATATTGATCGATATCACCGATGCTCTGATCTCCCATAGTAGACCATTATCAAAGGTCCAGGCCTGGAAGAATGGGTCTTGTACCATGTCGGTGGAGTAATGGGGTGGTTAGTGAATCATGTCAAGTACTGGTATACTTTCAGGATTCCCTACTGTAAGTGTAGGAGCTCCTGAATATGCCCAGAGTGTAGAGTCACTAGAACAAACTCTTCCCTGAAGAGGCTCTTAAAGTCCAAACAGGTGAGTGTATCCTTATCGTGTATCTATAATGTTTGGCTCCACCATATTCTTACTATTCCCAAGAAAATACTAGCAGTTAGGATCACTATCTAGTCTGATGGTGTCCCAAATAGGCAGAATACTCTAGCCACAGCCTCCAGCCTGTCCTCAGCCGCCTGCAGATCAGTCTCTCCCCAAAACCCTAGAGGCCTATGCCGTTGGGACTCGTGCAGTGCACTAATTAAGAATACACCATCTGTTGGTGGTGTTGGCGGCAACTGATTCCCTACATGTAGTGGTGCTTCTGGTACACCACATAAAGGTAACATTGTTGTAAGAGGGTGCTGCACCAATGCCTCATCACTCAGTTTTCCATCATCATGAACTCTCTCTGAAATCCTTGCTGGATTTCTATGTAGTGACATCCTGTAAAGAAACAGACGCTCCATGGTCAACAAGTTCATACATGGTTATCTGACTCAAAAGAGATAAAAAAAAACAAATTTCAAAGACACACGCAATCAGTGTTTTTGTGTATCAAGTTGAAAATAATAATTCCAGGTCCTAGTGTATGGATACATTGTCCACCAAAGAAACACTAGACTATCCAAACTAAAAACCACAGTGAAGAAACGTAACACTATTTCCCCTTTTAAAAGATCTGATTCTTATTTCTTTGGTAGAAACAACCTCATATGATACCATTTTTTGACGACCCGTCCCTCGGGGCCCATGTCGTGACTATCCCAATCTTTTCTTCCATAGGCTAGGGGTTGGCGACTTGCACCATAAAGGCATATAATTAAAAAGGGAAGGCATTGCCTCAAATCCTATACACACATAGATTAGGTATACAACAAAAGAGAAAAACATTGTATAAATACTGAAAGTAACAGTAACTATTGAAAGTAAAGAATCTAGTATACAATCACAACCGGAAAGAAAATATAGCCAAAAAGAAAAACAGCTCCTGAGGTTTCCCGCCAAGGATCCTACCTGAAGGATGGGTACCACTCGTCACTGCAGTTCTCCACATCAACTGGTCACCTCTATGCATTGTTTAGTCATGGCTCCATAACCTTGGTCAAAGATGTCTATCATCTGCACAAGACACAACAAGGTGCAGGCAAAGCCTGTGTAGGGGTGAGTATAACAATACCCAATAGGGACCCTGAGACCCTGAAGGTCTCCCAAAATTCCATAAAGGAAAATCATAAGGCATGATCCCAATAAAAAAAGCACAAGTAAAATACTCATCTCAAACTCGGTATATATCTTAAAGAATGAGAATAATGATGACTAGTCATAAAGAAAAATCATATCATTCTTTTAAGAACTTCCACTGAAGAACCACGAAGAATTAATTCCAAAGCTGATCCACACAGGGTTGTAATTCACCAATCCACACAGGTTAGTACCTCACCGATCCACACAGGGTTGTATGTCATTAACCCACACACGTTTGTAAGTCATTGATCCATGACATGATGCTCTATGGATGGCCCTCATCGGGTCATGCTACTGCTGATCCACACAGGTTCGTAAGTTGTTGATCCACACAGGGTCGTAAGTCGTCAATCCTAACAGGGTCGTATGTCATGGATCCATATTGGGTCATAACTCACTGATCCACAAAAATTCATTAGTCTTCGATCCACATAGGGTCATAAGTCTCTGATCCATGATAGGTCGCTCTAAGGCTGGTCCTCATCGTGTTGCACTACTGCTGATCCACACAGGGTCGTATGCCACTTGACAGCGAGGCACATGATTATCGCACCTGGTGCACATGATTTTCTGAGAAACTGCTCTTTAGGATAACAGTCTTACCTCAACCAACATGAATTCCCATGAAAAAATAACCCGATGAACCTCTATTTCATAAGGGTTCCAACGCAAAGACGACGCATCTATCAGATGCCCCATCTGTATGTTATAGGAATTTTAGTGTCGGGAGCCCCGTTGGATTCAAGTCCGATCTAACCCTTTCATGCTCCAACATTTTCTAATACCAAAGTGGAGTTTCTCAAAAGGACCACCTCATCCTAAGGGTTCCAACACCATAGACGGTTCAAAAATCAGGCGTCTGGTTTAGGACATATGCCCATTTAAGCGAAAGTGGGCCTAAAAGGGTCTGAGTCTTGTCCGAACCGGTCAGAACGACCCGACCCAGCCTATTGGTCCCGGCCTGTATGGGTGGGGCTCTTCTCGATTCAGTTCGGCTGGGCTCGGGCCACTTGCCGCGGGTTTGACCTGGCCCACATGACTGGGCGCGGCCCGCCGAGCCATGGAACCGCCCGAACCACGAGCTGGAGTTGGGGTCCGCTCCCCTCTCGAAAGGCTCGACAGTTCATGGTCTTCAATCAGCGGCGCCAGTTGGCACTACTCCACCTGTCCCGGCCGTATGTACCAGTCATCTGCGGACCCGTGAGTAGGGGTCTGCCTTTATATGTGGCCCTCCTCCATGGCGCACCACCCAACTTCAATGCAGCTGGAAAAGGACATCCACCCCTATCCACTGGGGTGCCTTCAAGAGCCGCCTTCCCCACGCAGAGGACGAGAGACGACCACCGCCACCTTCCAACGCCGCCACACCAACAGAGCTTTCATGGGCCACCGATGGAGCTTCGATGATCTTATTTATTTCCCGTCTTTGCCTATGGTCTTCCCGGGATACCATCTACACTACACGACACTCGATTTTTTATTTCCACCATATCTCTTGATCAGCCATGAATAATGCAACCAATATCGATATAGGTGGAGGGTATGAGCCTGGTTCGTTCATCTCTCTCCCTCCATGTTAGCATTATAACTTGGAATTAGTCCTTTAATCAACAACACTTAGTTTAAAAACGAATCCCCCTACCTCGAATATGATGGTAGACACTAAAGATGAGGAAGATGGATCTTCATTCGAAATGTGTTCATTTGAATTTGTCGAACTCCAAATTGAATCCTCTAAGGCATTGAAACTATATACTATGTTGGTGGCAGACATCCCCAGCACTTCGTTAGAGGTTTCTATAGTGAGTCACCAAAACTCATGCCCAAGCATTTTTTAAATAGATGGAATAGGAGTTTAACTCACCACACAATTATTGTGGTTCGTTATTGAATTTTATTAATGAATCGATTAATCTCTTGATGGTGTTGCTACACAAAAAAGTGTAACCTTCCATTAAATGACCAGACAACCCAGGGGTCCTGTTACTGTCACTCACCGGTTACAAATAACGAAATAAAATAACTCATGGAGTTATTTTATTATTATTTTTGTAAAGTACAGAAAAAATGTTCTTCTGACCCTTTCTAAATGAATTTAAGCTTCACCTAAGCGAAACTCGACACTAAAAATTCAAAGGTTCCCCCAAATTTTTAATATGAGAACTGGTTAAAATGGATAGAAATCACCGCTCTCATGTTTACTAAATGTACCTTAAAAGGTTCAAAATTCTATTCTGGGCACTCCAGGCCTCGGAATCACGTACTATAAATTTTTGCATAATCATAATAATCCTAGATAATTTTAAAAACCAATTATATGAAAAAATATGGGTCTTTACATAATGCATCATGCATAAATTTGTTTTAGGGTCAACCTATTCTTAAATACCTGTGAAACTCCCATAGTTGTTATGTTAGCACCACTGGACCTGCCCCATGACAATACATGTGCCCACCACTTCCGCACATTTGGCTCTTATATATTCTCTTAACACAAATATGTCTGGCGATTACCCGCCCCAGGATTTATCGATGTGTGATTTATCTCAGAACCCTTGTTCTAGGAATATTGTTGATTAATCTTTAGACACCATAGTGGTTGTCCTGATCTCTTTTGAATGGGCCTTTGATTAGCCATTTTTTCTATCAAAAAAAATATTTTTCCAAATTCTACTCTCCAAGATGAATTCCTTCAAGCTTAAAACTTTTCTTATTTTTATTCCAATTTTCAATATAAGATTATTAATGATTATAAATTAAATAAAAAAATTAGTATTTACCATTTTTTCCAAAAATAAATAAACATAAATACTAAAAATATATGCCTGAAATATACACATAACCCCCCCCCCCACACTTAGAATCATGATTTTACTTGAAAAAATATGATCAAAATGTATCTTAAAATAATAACATTCCACTAATATATAAATATAAATGATAAAAATATCAAATGTTTATCAATGGGGGGAATTAAACTTTTAAGTATTACATTGAAAAACATCTTCAACACCTTATTTTTCCAGAAAAACCTATAATGTATTTACACTACCTTTTTTAAAATGATAACTCCTCTCCTAAACTTCAATAAAAATTTTCAATTAATTATAAATTTTCATTCCAGTTATGATTTACCTAAAATTGGAATTATTTATTTAATCATGATGGATTCTCATTAAGTTTTAAGTTACTCTATGTTTAAGGATTGGCAGGTAATCATGTTTAAAAACAATAATCATTGAAAGGAATGTTTAAAATACAAATAATAATATGTTATATTCAAAAAATAAGATCAATGAAAGTATCCCACTTATATTATAACCCCCCCCCCCAATTTCCATACTCAATGTATCTCAGTAATATAACAATTAATAATAATGAATGATTTACCCTATAGTTTTTCCTTTTAATATTGTATTTTTTATCTTTTTTTTGAAATTTTTACATCGAATAAATATCACAAATTTAACCAAAACAATTTTGATGTCATCATCATACTAATTCTAATTATTATAATGATATAAATGTTAAGTAAGAATGGATTTCGAATCACTAAAGACGCAACAAATTTTTTCTTCTTATTTTCTTCTTTTTTTTTCAGTTTCTCTTTTCAATTTTTTATAGATGGTATTATTGAAAAAAATGAATAAAATATTTGAACATTAACCATGAAAAAATTACAAATCATATATATATTCTTTCCAATGTAATTTATCTCATTCCACCATGGACAACCTCTTCTCGACACTTATTCACTTGAATATCATAGAAAACACAAAAGACTGAGTTTAGGAAGGAAAATATTGGAATGTAATGTGGATATTATCTAAAATTTACATTGATAGATTCTGTAAACAAAAATATAGATAAATGTTAAAGTTTATTCGCAATGATATGAGATCAAAAAATAAAATTTTGGACCTTCATTTTAAACAAGATAATTTTATTTTCAATGATTTAAAAATATTCAATGAAGGTTATATAATAAAGCATTATTGGGTTTCTATCAAGAAATATTATTTGAATTAATAAAAAAATTATTCATCTATAATCCTGTATAAAAAGAGGATACATATGATATTGAGAAGTCACTAAGTGATAAAAATATAAAAAATCAATAAAAAATCATAAATTTGAATAATGTTTTATATAAAAAAATTTAATTTCAGGATTAAAAATTCACTAAAATCATGATTTGTTAAATCCATTCCCCCATGTTTATATTTACTAATTCATCATCTATTTTACTCATTTAACTACATTGAAAAATAAATCTAAAACATTGAATCATGGTTATCATATGGGACTATTGCATTCTAGATAAAAAAAATTAGTATGTAATCTAAGGTAGAGAATGAATTTTTCCAATTTAAAATATATTTATAAGAATATTGGAGAGTATAAAGAAATGATAAATTTAAATTCTTAATCCCCTTTTAGCCATGAATCTCTTCTTCTTTTTTACATATTTCTCCTTCCCTCTCATCATAGACCTACAAAAGAAAACGAACAATGAATGAAAAATGTTCATATAACTTAATCAATAATAAGATAATATGGAAGAATGTATACATATTAGATTCCAAAATCCTAAGAAAATATAAAAATAATTTTGGTTGCCTCCTAGAAGAGAGTTTTCTAATGATTATCAATTCAATCTTACCTATTTTCTGCTTATATAAAAGACGTTCGGATACAATTTACCTAGTTAGGATAAATAAAAGGTCTTAGTTGGGTCTTCTCTATATAGGTGGTCCCTTTTATTTTATGAAACCATCTTCACTATCCCTATTGTCAACACCTTTTCCACCTCAATCTCACCAATCTAACATTGATTTTTCATCCTGAGAATTTATAAGTTAGACTATGTATTGACTAAACCTTCTATACCTCTTAAAGCCTTCCTTGTACATTATTTTCTCAATAATTTGTGATCATACCCCTAAAGAATTATTCTATTTCTTTTATTAATTTTTTTCATTTTATTTCTAAATAGAAACTACCTGATACTTTTATTTATTAGTAGAAACATCCTAAACTTTCATCTTGGTTTCCTCTTATAAAGCTTCATATTTTAAAATATAATTCTTCATATACTGGTGAATATTACAGATAACCTACTCATAAACAAATATCAAACATGGATCATAGTTTCTAGCATCAATTAACACACTTCCTATTTCTAGGAATGGTATCCCAAATAATATTATTATTTTATATTCCTCTATATCAAAAAATACAAAATCAATTGGGAATATGAACTTATAAACTCTAACCAAGATGTATTCAATTAGTTCTTAGGGGTAATTTACCATTGAATTTACGAGTTATAGTACAACTCTTATGGTATTCAATAATTCAAGTCTTGGGTTTTTATAGTGGTGTAGGACATGATATTTACACTTTCACCTAGAGCATATAGATATTTTCCAAACTCATTAGATCCAATATTAAAGGGAATTGAGAAACTACCTTGGTATTATTGGTTTTTTGGTAGATTAAATGACAGTAAAAAGGAACAATACCTTGTGAGTGGATGTTCCTAATTTACACCAAATTGTTTCTATTTGACATAATCTCTTTCATGGATTTTTTATATGTCATTATGTTAGCTAGAGAGTCCATATTGGGTGTGTTATGTTATGTTTTAAATTTTAATAGGAACCCACATTTTATTCTTTATGTATCCATTTGATTATCTTATTTGGAAAGTATGAGGTTGGATTTTTGGTTCGTTGGGGATATTATATTAATTTTTATACATCTTATTTTTTTAATCTTATTTTATCGATTCTCCTTCTCTTTTTCTACTTATTCATAATGTAGTTTTTTTCTTTCTTCCGGGATATCCTATAATATTTTTTCACATCTTAGAATTATGGGATTCACTTATCCTTATTTTTTAACCTTGATATCACCAAGAAATATAACTCCAAGTCTCTATTTTAGTTATTTAGAAATATAAAAATCCTAAAATTTGAAATTTCTTAGTTCATATTTGTGTTCTTTTGAGTCATCCTTTAATTATTTGTTGGAAACGGTAGTTGTAGTCATGAAAAAATTCAAAAATTATCCCCAAATTAATGGATATATGTTTGAAGATATGTAACTTACAATTCTTGATTCCCTAATGCATTTTTTTGTGGTCCACAAGCTTTTTGTTGTAGAGAACACCCCTAAAATTGATTTTGATGATTATAATCCATACAATTAATATCTTTAATGTTTACCTTGGGTTTGGTTAAGGTAAATGATTGCATTTATTTTAATTTTCATGGATTTAATTGTATATATCATCCGTCCATTATAATCAACCATGTGTACTCCCCTCCTTTTATGTTCTTATGATTTCAATTATAAGATATTACTTTCCATTTCATCTAGAAAATTTTAGATCTTTTCGAAAAACATCATCACGAGTGATCAACCAGTTTTAACATAAATAATAAACTTATTTACATATTAATGACCCTTGTAAATAGTTTTTATTAAAAATCACATCTCGATTCCATGATGTACTATTTTTTTATGAATCGTTTAAAATTATATAATGCAATATAAATTGATTCATTATAAAATTAATTACTGTTAAGTTTCTCAATGAGAATATTTATTGATTTTGATGGAGGGAAGAAATAGGTTAAGGATTTACTTGAAAACTCATCCCATGCAGTGATGGAATGAGGTGGAAGGATTTGTATATAGTCTCTCACTCTATATTTTAATGATTATCTGGATAGTATTAGGCTAACCACATTACTCAGAAACTTTTGTAATTGAAAACTATCATATATTTTTTGAAAAATATTTAGGTGGGAGTTTGGATCTTTATGTAGTAGCTTAGAAAACTATGTTGATTTTGAAATCGTCAAACTTATGATTGAAATTGTTATGAAATTATTATAAAAAATAATTGGAACATATATTTTTGATTTTATTCACATGTTTGATGTTCTTCCATAGTCCAAAATAGTTATTAGCCCTAAATATCCTTGTTAGTACATTAAAACATTTCTTGATCAAATCTGTTGATTACCTTTTCCTTGATATTCCTTAATTTTTATAACACATCATTACCATGTATTATTTCATTTCCTTTTATCAAACTAGAATATAAATGCATAAATAATTTTACATAAAATTAAATCATGAAAAAACCCAGTGTAATACAAAAAATAAAAGAAAAAGAGCAAAAACACCTAAATTTTTCAAACCATCACATTTAAAAACCCACTAGTAACCACTCCAAAAAATTAATATGGCCAGAACATAATATTTTATTCAAAGAGGATATCAAAATTTTAAAATTTTAAAATACAAAAAGAAATCTATGAATAACTGAATGGGTATATAATTTAGTAGGTTTGAGGTCAAAATAATGAAATTGTTTTAATAAAATATAGAAATATTAAGTGTTATTGAATGAAAATTAAATAGTATAATTTAAACTTAATTTGATATAAAATTATAATATGTTTAATTATGGGTTCATGTGTTAGATGGTGAAGATATAATTTAAACCAATTTTTTTATCAGGGTTGAATATAAGAAATAACTTGGTCTTGGTGCTCTCTCCCAAACTCATTGATTCCCTTGTTCATCTTACCAATTAATTTATGTTATTAGAAATTTATTTGATTCAATACCATTTTTAATCATAATCATTTTGATCCACACAGTGATCATGCAAGGATATGTTTGAGTAGTTGTGCATTTAATGAAATTTTCATTATTTAAGTTCAAGAGTTGTGAAAAAAATAAGGTTGAACAGTTATGATAATGGAATACAAAACCTAACCATGGAATAAGATAGTAAATAAAGTCTACTAATGTAATACCTCATCATTATATTTCTTAAAAAATATAAACTATCACCTCATGTTACTATTGAGGGAGTAAGAAATAAAATAACCTAAGGAGAACTAAAAGAGTTGGTGTAGTCAAAAAGCTTTATGTGCCATAATCCATATGCTCTAGGATTCCCTCTTTAGGTTCGGTCCCTTAAGATTCATCTTGAACACTTATATTTATAGGAATCTAAATCCTTGGGTCTTAGCCTTCATTGAAAAAATATTACTTCCAAAATGCCCATGAAATTCATGGTCAAGCATGGAAAAATAAAAATTTTAAATCTATATGATAGAAATTATTTTAAAAATCAATGAGGAATTAATTGAAAAAACTATATCTCATTGTATGATGTGATCTTTATTGACACATTTATGAATACTCATGGACCATTCATGATGTGAAAACTTCTGTTTGTGGCACAAACATATCCTGTATCTCTCTGAAAATATAGAATCTCCACCCTTTCATAGTAAATCCTTCTTCACAAAAGAACTATAATCCACCAAAATATAACAATTATTTATTTCATGTTCTCATTATGATCTATTACATTCATAGTCAAAATAAAACACCAACAATACATTCCTCCTCTATTTTTTCATATAAAAAACAAAATAAAATATCCTATTTTTAAATTGTTCATGCCTCATTATTTATTTAGAGTTTCATGTAGATACCATACACTTACACATATTTCATTGGTACCATTAAAAAGCATTCACCGAGCCCCTATATATCAAATTTAACTTTTTTGTTGTCTATCCATTACCATTACACGTAATTCTTCAAAAAATTACACACTTAGACATGGAACAAGTTATGTGAGCATTACCTCATTCACTGGATGGACTCATAATGTAATTCTTGTGGTTCACTATTCCCCCCATGGTGATTTTATCCATTATTACAGTGATGAAGCTTGAGTAATAGCTTCATAACAGGGTTCATCATGGATTTTGGTGATTTTTACTTGCTATGGATGGTTGGTATGTGGTGTTCTTATTGAGATTATTTGTGAGAAATGAGACACAAGTGTGAGATAAAGCATTGTCATTTTCGTACGCTATGTATAATTAATTCTGTGAATTCCTCTCGCATAAAATTTTTCATTAGTTGACCACTTATTATTTACATAGTAATATCTTATAGATTCATAGTTATAACCATCAACACCACCCCATGTCATACTCGTGTCTAGCCCCTCCCCACAACAGACTATCTTATATTCTCTTGACCCAAATATTTCTAGCATTGAGTTGTTCCAAGATCTACCTATGCATGCTTTATACTATAACCTTTATGTATAGCATGTAGTTTAAAATTTAATCAAGACATATTTTGGGTTTCTTGATCTCTAGCAGGTTGGCCTTTGGTTGACCTATTTTTTCCTCCAAAAACATTGTATTCCAAATTCTATTTTCCAAGAAGAATTCTTTTAGCCTTTAAATTTTTCTTCTTTTTATTCCATTTATGAATAAAAATTCCTCCTACCAATGAAAAAAATAAATCCAAGAATTTTTTTTTATGAATTTCCAATTTAATTTTAAAATAAATAAATTAACATATTAATTTTTTTTTCAAATTCACACAACAACATAAAAATTATATTTATTTGGAAAATTTTTCTCATAAATAGTCCAATGATGAGAAGAAATCCCTATAATGTGAACCAAAAATGTATCACTTTTCCCATCTAGAAAATCTAATCAAATTAAATCAAGCATGAATAAGATGACTTACTAGTGAAATTCACTATGAAAAAAATATATATCAGTTCTACCCAATATAGTTCATCATCTCGAAATGAAGAAATTTTAACAAAAATCCATGTCAAAACTATACTACCGTATATCCAAGCATAAGTAGTGAATATTATTTCTTTGGAGAATCTAATGATGTGGTATGTAATGACTCATGTTCTTTTATAAAGAATACCTTTCAAAAATTTTCCATAGATTTACTCACTTTTTTTGTGGATCTACGAATAACATGAAAGTATATACCACCTGTCATGATTAAGATTCATATAAATTGGTGAAATAATTGGAACAAATGTTTCTGATGTGTACAAATAACTTCAAAATTGTAAGATCCCTAAATTACATGAATGAGGGTATTAAAGAATGATGATCCAATTCTGAAAATTAATGGAACACTAAAATTTATGAGATAGAGGGAGGAATCCAAAATTATTATTAAAAAAATCATGCATTAAAATAGGTAGTAGTTTTCAAATATTAACAATTTGAGATTAAATACAATATAATAAAAGAGTCTAACCATATTATACCATAAAAGATAAAAATTCATAAATATCAATGTAATGCCTGAATGGACCAAATGCGACTTTTTTTATTAATTTTTAATAACCCCCCTTTCTAGGGATGAGGGGGAACCCTTACAAGTCCTATAGTCTTATGTTATTATATTGCCTATAGGCTTGAGAGAAATTACATGACCCGAAGTTCTTAGGAAATTCAACCAGACTATAACTACAATGAACTTCCCCTTCCCAGCATCTGCATCGTGTGAGTAGCTCTCCACCTTCTCATGTATATCTGGCTAAGAATTCGATGCAAGCATATGCTGGTCCTAATGGAATAACCATACCCTCTCAATTTCTCCCAATCCATTTGGTTATGCTCTGGTGAGTGTGCCTACTCTGAATCCTCCTCTAGGGATGCTCCTTTTTTAATGAGTCTGTATGGGGAAACTGCATGTGGCCTGAAGGACATGAGGTGGACTGAAGGCTATAAAGGTGTCCTAAAATCCCTACTGGCATGAAGGTAGGGGTGGCCAAAAGGCCTTAAGGACTCCAAGCCCCAACCGGTGGCCCAAGGTGAATAGTTCCGGGCTGAAATAGTACCGAACTATACCTACTACAGTACCTGCTACAATACTACTATAGTAACCTCAGAAATATTCCTCTACCTGGTTCTGGACATTAGTCACATGGATGCACTTAAGGATAACTCATAAACTGGGCTGAGGCTCATGTGCTAAAGATAAATGTAATGAGATGGGGAAGAAATGTGAAAAAATAATACTATAGATAATAAGAAGAAAATTCTTAATATCATATTATTGGAACATGGATTTAAATTGAAAAATCTAGAAAAAATATCAATCCATGTCAACACAAAAATTTGAAATGGAATTGTTTGCCACAACAAATTTTATGGGGTAATATTATCTAAATGAACTCTTTAAGGTGGGAAAAGCATCCCAAGATTATCCACTGATCAATATATAATTTTCTGAAAAGGAAACATACTATCCGCCACTAAAAATAATATTTTTACCAAATTTTTTTCCTTGTATATTATTGTAAAGAACTCATAATCTGTATAAATGTAGATGTGTAAAAATGGTGAAAATCCCACCATAATATCCATGGTGGCATGAAGGAATATTACGAGGAGTTTTTCACAATGTAAATCCAAAAAAGTAATGTAAAATTCAAAAAAATAGAAATTGTATATATTTGAATAATATGTAGTTCAAAGATGGAAACCAAGGATTTTGTTTATGATTTTTACTATAATAGATTTGGGAATATATAGTTATAATATTGGAATAATTTGTTAGAAAATAAAAGAAAACATGATCATACATAAATTCCCAGAAAGACTAAAGTAAATAAATAACCATAAGTAAAAGTGTATAATCTATTTACAATAAATAGATTGAAAAAATTGAAAATATCTATGGTGTGTATAACGGATGACATAACAATATTGATTCAAGATTCATTAATTTATATATACATGTGCTAAAAATATATACATAGAAAATAATATATTCTAATACATGAAGGAAATAAATACTTATGAAGTTGTTAGAGAGAAATAGTAAACATATTAATCCCAAGAAGATCCTGAAGAAAAAAGGTGAGTCATCCTTGGGATGTAATATATCTAAGAAGCCTACTAAATAAATTCTATGAAGTGAAAAAAGAAAGAAGTTACATGGAGAGTCTGTTATTTCTACAATGGAATAAAGGGACATGTTATGAAATTATGAAAACAAGCCATGGATATAAGTATTCATGGAATAAGGCTTGAGAGGAATAAAAAATTATTTCAAACTAAAAGAAATAACTTATTAATGAAATCTCTTATGAAATCATATGGAAGAAACCAAAGTTTTGAGCATATTACTACAGATGTTTTTGAAATATGGCCAAAAAATTCAAAAAATATAAGATAAATGGAAGCCCAAGATATGTAAAGATCTAACTGGAAGAAAAATATTCCACATTAATAAGATTAAAAATTTCATGAGTGGTTATTAACAAATTATAAACAAAGTTATTTGGTGGTATGAAGTTTGAGCTGCTATCATCCCAAATAGAATTCAAATGGTTATCAAAAAATCATAATAGACTAAGGTTAAATATTAAATAATACAAAAGGAACACTAATATTTTCATTTACCTTGATGTCTCATATTAAAAATAAGACACCATAGAGAGATAGAAGAAAATAACCCATGATTCCCCAGGAAAACTAATATTTTTAAAAAAAATAGTTATATAAGTATGAAGAGTACATCAAAACGTAGAGCTAAATCGTAAAGGGAAAACTAGTTGAGAAGAAATACTAAATTTAGCTACTCATATTTATAAACAAGGATTTCCACCTTTTTCCATATCATATGTAATGTGTTTGTGAGGTAACTATGTAGGGAATTGAAGGTGATTCTAGTTCTAAAATGGGAAACTAATGAGGTGATTAAATGTAGAAAAATTATTCCAGATCTTAATAAGTTATGATCTAGGTATTATTTATCAATTTTAATTCAAAATAACAATCAAATAAAATGTTTACCTTGATGAATTAGATATGGATATCATCCCTTGATCTGGATTTGATATTGAAAAGCTATCAGAACTCTAATATATCATGTAGTTCTAAAAATTCTAGAATTTTCATATCCAATAGATATTTAGAGTGTATGAATACCTATTCTCCAATCATTATTTCCAAATAATTCGTTTTAATGTTAAGGGTGATAAATTTCTTTTAATCAATGATTATAAGTTGATGAAACTTGAAGTGGTCGTGTAATTTACTAAGAATATAAATCCTAATAAACTATGTTTTGAATGTTTTAATTTTTGTTTTATGATATGTTCTGGTATTTCAAGTTTAAATTCTTATAAACAAATATCTATTAATAGTTGCTAGATGTTTCAAGTGAAAATATTTTATTCTTGAAAAAATAGATTTAAAAAATGGTATGAGTATGTTTAATATTTTATTGATTAGTATAAAAAATTAATATTGAAAAAAACCTCTAATTATATATATATTATTCTTTTCTAAATTAGGCTTAGATTTGAATGATTTATGGAATAGTTCTTAAATATAAACTGACACCATACTCTATCATATTATTTATAATTATTTTTAATAAGGGTGGAGAGAATAACATTATAATGAGGAATTAAATGGATATATCCACTTTGATATTTCATTTTATAAGAGGTATTAAAATCAAATACAATGGGGGGGGATAAGGGTGAAACTATTTTTCGTTTGTGCTGTATTTGTTATTGATAAGTATTAAAGGAATTAGGTGAAGTAATTTTATGAAAATGTCAGTGTAAAATGTTTCTTGGATTATTTTAGGAAGTTAAAAAAGAAATTTTATGAGATGATAAACAACTTTAAAGGAAGATAGCACTTCCCAATATTGTTTAATCAAATCATAGAGTTTCCAAAAAAAATGGTTTATATTGAAAAATTGATCATATTAGTGACTCATATTGAAACTTGGATGTGATATGTTTCCACCATTTATTATATATAAAATAAATAAAAATAATTTTTTAGTTGGTTCCATTATTAAAATTTAATTAAATGAGGAATACAAGTATTATGATTTATGAACTGTTCTCCATGTTAAATTCTTGAACTGATGAATTTTAAGTTCGATCAACATTAGTATATTTAATTTAGAAGATTCTGGAATTTATGGGAAGAGGAATTTGTTATCATTATTGATAATAATGTTTTTAAAAACAATAATGAACCCATCCAAGGTGTTCTATATATAATTTAATATGTACATAGTGTTTAGATGGTTTGGTATTACTATTCGAGAATGTTGAAGTTACATATAAAGACCCCTGAAGTCATTTCATGAAGCTTGGAATTTCATTTTTTGAATTATATTTTGAATCTTAATATAGTTAAGTCCCAAATTCGACATGAGTTTCATATGAATTCAAAAAGAATTTCATATGAATTCCTATGTTATTTATAACTTTTGAATGTATTTTGTATGGCTTCTTGAGGTATTTCTGACTTTAGAATCCATTATATATGACTTATTGAGTTTTAGGTGACTTCTTGAGTTTTACATGACTTCACCAACATTTTGTATGACTTATTGGATTTCTATATAACTATTTATCATCATATAACTTCATATTTATATAAAACCGATTTCATAGAGCTTCCATATGAACTATATGGCTTCAAAACACTTGATTTTTTGGGGGTGTTTTGTATAAAAATTTTGAGTTTGAAGACTATAAATGATTATGATGATTAAGATTTATATTAGATGATGCATGTTTTCTATTTTTCCTGGATTATATATAATGATCACACATATATTATTATTTTATATAAGATTAAAGGACTAGTTGAACAATGGTTGGGTACATTGATAAGAGGAGAGGCCATTCCAAAGAGGACAAAACCATGACTGATAAAATGGGAAGATGAAGTTGGCCACGTTTTAGAGATGGTCATTGTTGTAGTGAAGATGGTCGAAGATGCTCAATACACTGACTTGTTGAGAATTTATTATGGTTTACATCATGATTAAGAATAATGAGACTCGTCTGAGTCATCATGTTTTCAAAATTGTAAGATAACGAAGACCAAGTTATAGTAGATAATGTTGAGATATTATAGTTTTTTTTTGAATTAGTTTATATTTTATGTTGTGGTGCTTGTCATGTTCAAAACCATGATTTCTAACATAGAAGTTGAGGTATGATATTTTAAATGGGAAGGACCATGTTGTGGTAAGTTCTTTGAAACCATTTTGATATTCCCATAATTTTGGATATTGTCTATGGTTTAACATGGGGAGATCCACACTACAACACATGTCATGTAACTAAATGTCAGGCATGGAAATGTTAATATATTTAAAAAGGAATTGAAAGATATATTTTTTAGAGAATAATAATTTATAAGTAGGATGTAATATTTTAAATATCTTGAAGAATCATTCAGAGTCCTCAACTACACAATTAGAAGAATTAAATGACATTGAGTCTTCAGGAAGGTCAAAGATGAAGGAGATGTAAAGTTCATGATTCTACGAATTTCAAAGTGCAAGAATATGATGAGTTAATAATATTTCTGTATGACTTTTCCATTACTCTATGTTTTGGAAATAAAAAACACTATATCTATAGGAAAATTATTTTTCCCAAAGGATTATTTTCTTAAGTAAAATTTCCCTTATCTAAAAAAATATTTATCCTTACCTTTTTTTTTCATTGGCTCATTTTATAACCTCTAAAAACTAAACTCATTTTATTACTAAGTCAAAAATTCAGATCCTTATCTAAAAGATCAGAAACTAATAGATACTTGGATATATATTCTTTTATTTATCAGACTTAAAATTATATGAAATTTAGATTGCATATTTTTTGAAATCTAGACTCCTAATTCTCTAAAATTCAGACTCCAAATTCTTTTAAATTCGGACTCCAAATTCTCTGCAATTCAGAATCCAAATTCTCTAAAATTAAGACTCATAATTCTCTGAAATTATGATTTTAAATTATCGATTCATAATCTTAATTCTATAAAGTTTATATTTTAAATTCCTCATAATTCAGACTCTAAATTCCTATTAATTTAGACTTCGAATTCTTCAAAATTTAGACTCTGAATTCTTTAGAATTCAGACTCCAGAATCTATAGAATTTAGATTATGAATTATTTGTAAAACAAAATCCAAATATCCATGTTTACTAGAATCAGATTGTTTATTTTTTTAGATTACAAATTCTATTTTTCCTTAGATTTCATATATTCAGAATTGGTTAAGATAATTCATTTTTCCTTTCACATGATTTTTTTATATTTAAAATGATGTCATACATTTTGTTTCCAACTAACTGTTGGGTGAGTGACACATGTAGAAGTCTCATTGAATTTCAAGGAAAAATATTACTATTGGAGGAGGGAGACGATGATTGACGTTTTTCCTATAAATAAGAGCTCATTTGAACGAGATCATTATCAATTGATCAACCTAGAGAATACATGTTGTGATGCTGTAAATTTATTTCTAGAGTAAGAAATACTATCATTCTTTGCACGTTTCATGAACATATTTTTCTTCTTTGAATATATTGTTTGGCATGCTTCGTACAACTTTAATTATTGTTGCATATAATAGAGGGCTTCTAGGGATAAGAAGATAAAACTGAAGACTACCTTAAAGATCAACATCTTGTGGGGATAGCAAGACAGATTCCAATATTCCTGTCTAGGGCTTATCATGGTGTGGGTAAGATAGACTTTATTGAAAGTATAAATCAAAGGACCTTTATCCATGGATGTTGGATACCCAACTCTTTGAGGGTAAATATTTCTTACTTGTTACTTGTTTTTGTTTCATGTTTTTATTTCCGCTGTATTTTGATAATGGAAGATAGTATAACTTTCTTATAATTTCTTGTACTTTATTTACTCAGATAAATAATATTCTTTATGCATTAAGGAATAGTCTTCTTTTAAGAAAATTGTTCTTTTGTTTCATTTTTGGATTCACATTTCTGGACCCTATGTAAGTTTGTTTTGCGGAACCAAAAGAGGATATGTGAATTTATATTATATAACTTTGTTAAATATAGTTTTACTTAAGGTTAAAAATGAATGTTTTTAACTTAAAATTCACACCACTCTTCTAATTGAGTATCTACATACACTATTTTTATCCTAAAATTAGTATTAGAGAACGTCTATGAAATAATTATACTTACATATAAATTTTGTTTCTGAATTTTATTTCTTGTTGTATATTTTCTTGCTTAAATTTTCTTGTTCATGTTTTTCTTAAATGTTTTTATATTTGTTTATAATTTTTTTATTAATATGTTTATGTGGAAAATATATTTTCTTATAGAATGATAGTTGTAAATATTGGTTCTATTGACAACCTTAATACTATCAGAGCACCAATTTTGTATGGAAATGATTATGAGTACTGGGGAGATATAATGAAGACCGTTGTCATTAACACAAGAGTAGATGATTTTATAATTCTCATTGGGGATTAAAAAATTCCTGAAAAGGAAGTTAAAACATTAACTAACCAAGAAAAATCATAATATCAACTAAATTACATGGTACGAAATACTTTTTTGTGTTCTATGACCAGAAATATATATAGTCAAATATATTTATGTGAAGCTACCAACTGCCTCTAGATGAAACTTGAAGTTACTCACCTTGGAACTTTAAAAGTGATAGAAACCATAAGAGTAATGTTAAGATCAAAATATCATGGATTTTTTCCCTATAAAGAACATGTTTGAAAAGTGAAACAATGATTTATGACCATTTTAAATAGTCTTCAATATATGGGAGAAGAAAATTTAAATGATGATATTCTTGTGGAAAATATTAGTGATATTGTGACCAATGAGTGGGAATACAAAATAACAACCATTGATGAGAACATGAATGTTTCCATTATCACTCTTGATGAAATTTTTGGAACCCTTATTCAACATGAGACATGAATGAAAATATATTTTGATATGAATAAGAAGAATAATGGAAATGGAATCATAGCATTTACAACTAATAAATTCAAGACTCTGTAATTGGTTACAAGAACTAAGTCTAAGAAAGTCAATGTTCTATCCGAGTCTAGTGAAAGTGAACATTCTGAAAATTTGTTAACTAATATTACTCAAAGGATGAAAATGATAGTGGGAAATAAATAATTTCAGTATAGATTTATGAATAAATAAAGAAAAGAAAAGAAAGGCATAAAAGTAACTTTCTATGAATGAAAAAGAGGAAGACACATCTTGATAGGTTGTCCTATGCTTAAAATAATGTATAGAAAAGAAAAAAAAATACTAAGAGGAATAGAAAGAAGTATTACAAATCTAAATACAAGAAAGTATTGAAGGATAATAATAAATGGAGTTTCAATGGTTTTGAATCAACTTATAAATTATTATATTATGAATCTTCTAGTCAAAAAAATCTTGGTCTACTAGCCAAAATACCCATTGAAAATCATTATCTAATGGACAAGGTACACAATGCTGAATCTATTACTAATTTATATTTGATTGAAAATTATAATGATTATAAATATTATATGTCTTCAGATGAAGAATATTATTTTGATGAAGATAAATCCTTACCTTCTTATGAAAAAGTGTCTAGGTTTTCCAAACTAGTTGAAAAATGAACATTGTAAAATAAAATATAATTTATAGAAGTAAAATCATATAATTTATATTTTAACTAAAGAAGTATCAGATATTTCTAAGGATATTGATCAGAAAATCTCTGATTTTTAAAGTGTTTTTAAAAACCTTAAGAAATTTAATTCTGATAAGGGTAAAATTTCTAAGGATCTTGAAGATGTTATTATTAAGAAATTTTTTTAGAGGTTAATTTAAATTCTATAACTAATAACATTGAGGATAAGAACTTGGTTATTAAATTAAAGTCAAAAATATTTTCTTTAAGAAAATTTCTATCAATCTTTACCTTTGAAAAGGAAAACTTTGTAAAGATGTATTCTCAAATTAATCTATCAAGGAATATTTCTAGATTTGGTTAAACTCATTTGAATCCTATTTTTAGTAACAATTATTTTTCCCCAAAGTGCTATGTTTTGTACTAATTGTAAATGTAGTGGACATTGGGATAAGATTTGTTCTCTTAATAAAAACTAATCTTTATGTTTTCATAAATATTATTTTTCCAAGAAAATGTGGGTACCTAAAATTTTACTTTCCAGCAGTTTTGGATCCAATAATGTTTGGATTATAAAAGACTAACTCTTTTATTTTCAGGAAATTATATAAAGTACCAAAAACAATAAAAGGTACATGGGTAGTGGATTTTCCCAACATATAACAAGTAAAAAAAACTTATTTGAAAATATTATCAAGATGAAATGAGGAAAGGTAACTTTTGGAGATAATGCTCAGGGGGAAATTGTTGGTATATGTTAAATAATTTTTCTTGGAAAAACATTAATTTAAAATGTTTTATATATTAAGGGTCTTAAGCACAACCTCATTATCTTAAGTCAATTATGTGATAATGTTACCTTCATAATTTTAGGAATGATAAATTCTTAGTACACAATTCTAAGGAAGAGATTATTCTTTCTTACCATAGGCATCAGAATGTATACGCACTAAACATAGAAGACCATAAGATTCTGGATCTACCTAGCCTTAGTGCAATGGAAGATCAATCTTGGTTATGATATTAATGTTTAGAACACTTTAACCTTTGTAACCTATGAAAACTCTCAAAGAAAAGACTCGTTAAGGATCTACTAGAGCATAGATTTGATTCTTCAAAATTTTTTGATCCTTGTAAATATGCGAAGCAACATAAATCAAGTTTCAAATCGATTGGTGAAGTATAAAATTTTGATGGATTACAGTTAGTGCATATGGATCATTTTGGTTCAACAAAACTGGAAGTATTGAAGGAAAATATTATGTATTTTTTTAGTTGATGATTACACTAGATTAACATGGTTCTATTTTCTAAAAAATAAATATGAATCTCTTTTTTATTTAAAAACTTTTAGATCCCATGTTAAAAATGAGAAAAACCATCCATTAATAACTATTTATAGTGATCATGGAGGAGAATTTCAAAATTAAGATTTTGAGACTTTTTGTAGTAATAAAGGTATTAATCAAAACTTCTTAGCCTGAAGAACTCCTCAACAGAATTTTTGAAAGAAGAAATCAAATTATTCCAAAGAAAACTCAAACCATTTTGAATGAATATTCAATTTCTGAAAACTTTTGGGATGAATTTGTTAGTACTTATTTTTATACTATAAATCAACATTTAATCAGACCTTTTCTTAACAAAGCACCTTATGAATTGTGGACTGGTCAAAAACCTAGACCTTTTTACTTAAAACTAATTGGTTGTAAAGTATACATCTTGAATAATGAAGGCAACTTATAGAAATTTACACCCAAATCTTATGAAGGAATTTTTCTAGGATACTCTACTACTTCTAAGTCTTATAGAGTTTTTAATAAAAATATTTTTACTATTGAAGAAACAATGTATGTTAAATTTGATGAAACTGATCATTTTGATTTTAAACATCCCAAACCTACATCCTTGGATGTATTTTCAAAAAATGATTATCTACCTTTGATAGAATATTCTTCTAATAAGGAAAACGTTAAATAAAATATTTCTAAAACATTTATGCCAGAATATTTTCTACGGTATGTTGATGAATAGGTTTTACAAAACCCAAATCACTTGTTTCTTAAGAATCATCCCAGTGATAATATCATTGGTGTTTTAAATCAACTTCAATGGACTAGAATTTCTTTAAAAATGAAGTAGAACATCTATAATTCCTTTCCCAATTAGAAAAAAAAAGAATTGATGATGCTTTGGGTGATGATGATTGGATTAAATCCATGAAAGATGAGCTAAATGAATTTGAAAGGAACCAAGTCTAGACCATGGTTGAAATACCTGATAAATCCTCTGTTATTAGAATAAAATGGTTCTTCAGAAATAAGTGTGATGAAAATGGAATCACAGTAGGAAATAAATCAATATTAGTTGATAAAGTCTACAATCAATAAGAAGTAATAGACTATGAATAAAACTATACTCTAGTATCTAGGCTTGAATATATTCTCATTTTACGTTCCTTTAAAGCATTCATTAATTTCAAACATTTTCAAATGGATGTGAAGTGTGATTCTCTTAATGAATATTTTAAAGAGGAAGTTTATGTTGAACAACCTCCTGGTTTTGAAAACACAAAATATCCTGAACAAGTTTTCAAACATTCCATAGATTTATATAAACTTCAAAAAGCCCCTAAAGCCTGGTATAATTAAATTACAAGATTTTTTTTATAAAAAAATTATTTCAAGGTAAGTGCCTGTCAAACTCTTTTTATAAAGATAGATAAGAAAAATATTTTGATTTTTCAAATTTATGTTGATGAAATTATATTCAGATTAACTCAGTAATCCTTAACTAATTTGTTTGCGAATCTAATTAAAAATGATTTTAAAATAAGTATGATGGGTGAGTTAACATTTTTAAAAGGTTTTAAAAATTCCCAAAAACCATAAGAAACTTATATATCACAACATAAGTATATTAAATATCTTCTTAAAAAGTATGGATATAAAAACACTAAAATCATATGCACTCTAATTGGAACCTAAAATTCTCTGGATCTTGATGATGATGGGAAACCAGTAGATCAAACATCATTTAGAGGTATGATAAGTAGTTTACTATACATGACATCTAGATGTGCAGACTTAATGTTTTTAGTATTTTTATGTGCATGATATCAATATAATCTAAAGGAATATCATTTAAAATCAGTGAAACGAATTTTTCACTATTCAAAGGGAACCATGGATTCAGTGATTTTCTATAATTTTGAAAATGTTTTTGTTTAAAAAATATTTTCAGATGCGGATTTTTGTGGATGTATAATGGATAAAAAAATTACATATGGAACTTCTAATTTATTTGGATATTAATTATTTTCATGGTCATGCATGAAGAAATTTTCAGTAGCACTTTCCACTGCTGAACCTGAATATGTAATAGTTGGAAGTTTTTGTGCCCAAGTGTTATGGATACACCACACATTCAAAGACCACAGAATGAGTTTTACCAAAGCAGTGATATTTTGTGATAACACTAGTGCCATTTCCCTAATAAAAAACCTTGCACATAACTCCAATGAAAAAAACATAGATATTAGGCATCACTTTCTTAGGCATCACACACTTAAAGGAGATATCATTCTTTAATTTTTCAGAATGCAAGATCAACTTGCTGATACTTTTACAAAATCATTACCCTCTCATATATTTGAATACATTAAAAAAAGTTTTTAATGATAACCATAAGGTAATATTCCATATTATGTTTTTATTTAAACTTATCTTCTTATATTAAGTAATTCCTTCTCATAAGGGGGTTACATTTTCTTTCTAACCAATTTTTTTTCCATAATCAATTTTTTTGTAAAAAAAAATTTGTCCCCTAAGAAAAAAATATTCATAACCAATTTATTTTTCTTAGTCAAAATTTTTTGTAACCAATTTTTCTTTTTAGAACTCAAAATTCCAGAACCCAAATTTTCTTTTACACAATAAATTTTCCAGAAGATAATGTTTTTCAAGAATAATATTCTTCATTACTCACAGTATTTTTCTAGAAACCCATAAGTTATATTTTCTTAATTTAATTTTCGTAATTGAAATGTTTAATTGTTTTTATTTAAGAAATTTTTTATTAGATACCAAAGAGAATACTACTGTTCTAATAAAGAATAGAAGAAGAGAAAGAATAAAGAACCAAAAAACAAAGTGAAGCCTATAGTTCTGGAAATACTGTCATCTCCACCAAATCCAAAAATGAAAAATATTTTCCCTGATGAAGTGGTAACTAAGTGGAGGGAACATAAGAAGAATAAGATAGAAGAAGATCAATGTTTTGGCCTTGATCCTTCTGAGGCAAAGGCCTTGAAAATAAAAGCTACTGAAGAGTATGAATGGAACAAAAAACAGAAGAAGCAAAAGACTAAAATGCAAAATCTGAGATCATTCAAGCACTTCTTAAGGATATTGAGAAAAACTAAGAACAGATTTATGTACCATAATGTTTTCTCCAATAATCAGTACTGGTAGATACTCTGAGAAAGAATATGTCAATTATGGAAACTATTATAGAAGAATAAATAGTTTTGGAAGAAAAATAAAAGAATAAGAATATGTAGAAGAAGATGAGAGTGATGATGTTATAAATAAAGTGGAAGAATATCATGAGAAAGAAAGTACTTATAAAAAGATATCAATCCAGACATCCCAGGTCGAGTCAACCAATATTAATACTCAAGGAAAATAGGATGATAGACAAGAATATGTTGAAAAACTAACTGATGATGAAATTAAAAATCATGAATTTATCCAAAATGATGTTCTTAAGGGAGATTCTGAGAAAAAAGACATTGATGAAGATAAAATTTTCCAACTTTTAAATAGTGAGCATGTACCCCCAAAGGCTACAAAGACTATTTCGAAAGTATAAAAAGAAAAACAGGTGATTGATGATACAACTAAAAAGGTTGTGGTGGTTAATAAGGATGTTGTTGGTTCATCTAAGAGGAAAGCTGAAGATATTGACACAGAATCTTCTCTTATAAGGGAATTATATTCTGAATCATCTTCCATGGGTCAGGATTTCGTGGTATAGTCTCTGAAGAAGTTAGAAAACACCATACCCTTGTTTCCATTTATTGATTCAAGATTTAAATTACTTGAACACTATTTTAATCTGATTTCAGATTCCTTAATCATACTCATGGAAAAGTTCGTTATGCTTGAAGAAGATTTCCAAACATTCCTTATTGGATATAATGCTCATAAGAGATCATATAAGGAAATGAAAAAGTGGTCTAAAATAATATTTGAAGACTTGAATATTTTTGATGAATTCTATGATTTGGTGAAATATGCCTTTGATAAGTCAGATGATAATATTAAAAATCTTACAATGAGTTTTACAGAGAAGCTGAATCTTAAGCTAGTAGTCCGGAATCGTAAAGATAAAGATCTATATGTTAAGATAAATTTATTTTCATTAAATTTTAATAGAGAAAGGGAACTTAGTGAAGAGTTAGAAGAAAATATCAATAATCCATAAGAAGTACTAAAATCACTGGCAAAAATTCTTATGTCTCTATATGAAAATATCAAGGCTCTAGATGAGAAAAATTAGTATCAGAAATAGTTGCTCAGAAGGTTTCTGGAAGATCATAAGGAGCTCATGAAGTTGAAGGCTACCTTGAGGAAGATCATGCTAAAGTAAAATAAGGATGAATAATTTTTCCTCTTAATTATAATCTTTGGTTGTATTTTTTTTAACCTGTATCAAATTTTACAATCATAATAAAATTTTTTTGTCCTTCATATTTTTTGTTTGGATAGTTATAATATTTCAAGTACCATTTTTTTGATTCTCTATATTATTTTTTAAAAAATAAAAAATGTGGTGAAAAGAATTATCAAAAGATATTTAAGTATAAATAATATAATTTTCTAAGTATGGAGGAGTTTAAGAAAGGGGGAGTACACTTAAAGAAGACTTTCTTATGAAATAAAAAGTAAAATATCTCTATGGAAGTCAAGAGTACAATATTTATGGATTTAAAAACCTAAGGGGGGTTAGTTTTATTCATCACGATTCATCAGTAAATGGAGATAAGTTTTTATTTTAATGTTCATAAAGAAAAATCTTATTCATCAAATTATTTTTCTAATGTCTATTTGTGCTTTCATGAATGGGGATATTGTTGATTCAATAAGGTTTTTTATGACTTTTCCATTCCTCTTTTTTTTTAAATCACAAAAAAAATTCATAAGGAAAATTATTTTTCCCTAAGGATTATTTTTTTAAGGAAAATTTTCCTTTTATAAGGAAATATTTATCCTTAACTTTGTTTTCATTGCCTCATTTTATAGCATATCAAAACTAAACTCATTTTATTACTAATTGAAAAATTTTAATCCTTATCTAAAACCATAGAACCTTATAGTTCCTTGGATATAAAGTATTTTATTTTTTAGACTCTAAATTCTTTAAAATTCATATTGTTAATTTTTCTGAAATTCAGACTCTGAATTCTCTAAAATTCAGACTCCAAATTCTATGAAATTTAGACTCCGAATTCTCTAAAATTCAGACTCCTAATTATCTAAAATTAAGACTTTGAATTATTCGAAATTAAGACATAGAATTCTCTAAAATTCATACTCTGAATTCTTTGAAATTTAGGCTCCGAATTATCTAAAATTTAGACTTGGAATTCAGACTAAAAATTACTCAAAATTAAAACCCCAAATTCCTCAGAATTCAGTCTCTGAATTCCCCCAAATTAGAACTCTGAATTCATTAGAATTTAGACTCTATAATCTATAAAATTCATATTCCAAATTCATTTAAAAATGTAATCCTAATATCCATGTTTACATGAATCAAATTTTTTATTTGTTTAGATTCTGAATTCTTTTTTTACTTTGATTATGTGTATTGAAAATTGGTTCACATAATTAATGTTTCCTTACCCATTCTTTTTTAAGTATGAAATTATATCATGTATTTTGTTTCAAACTAACTATTTTGTGAGTGACATGTGTACATGTCCCTCCAAAATTCAAGGAAACATATGACCATTAGAGGAGGGATCCGACCTTTAATGTTTTTTCAATAAATTGGATCTCATTTGAATGAGATCATTATCGATTTATAAACCAAGAGATTACATGTTGTGATGCTGTGAAGTAATTTATAGAGAGTGAAAGACTCTCATGCTTTGTGGGACTTTGATTTTATCTGTGTACTATCAAGGGAATTGAGAGATAGGAATATAGTTGTGCCAACTAACTTAAAGATCAATGGCTTCTAGGGATAGATAAAAAAATTCTAATATTCTTATCTAGGGCTTACCTTGGTGGGGTTAAGACATAAATTCTTGAAATTATAAATCAGGGGACCTTTATCCCAGGTTGTTAGATACGTTACTATTTGGGTGAAAAGATTTCCTACTTGTTAGTTGTTTTTGTTTCATGTTTTTATTTCTTTTGTATTTTGATAAAGTAATAATGAGTAACTTTTATATACATTATTGTACCTTACTTACTCTAATAAATAATATTTTATATACTTTAATGTAGAATCTTCTGTTATGAAATTTTTTCTTAAGTTTCATTTTCATATTCATATTCTTGGACCCTAAAAATGTTTGTTTCATAGAACTAAAAAATTATACTTGAATATAAATTATTCAATGTTGTTAAACATGGTTTTTCTTAAGGTTCCGAATGAATGTTTTTAAACATATAATTCACCCCCTCTTGTAATTGAGCATCTATATACTCTATTTTGATCCTACAGAATAATGAGGGAAAATATTCATGAAACACATTTAATATATATGTTAATAATAAATAAAGAAAATGTAACGAGTTTACTAAATATGTATAGTGGATATATTCTACTATTTGAATGACAAAGAACTGAGATACCTGAATCTACAAGAATTTATTTATTATGTGAAGTCAAAAAGTGAAGATGGGGCTGTTGTGTTGCAAACGTAGGACTTCACATATGCAACAATAAAAGAGAAGAATAAAGATATAATATTGTATTGAAAAACATATACTTATACTCCTATTCAAGTCAAAATATCAATGGATATAGGTTATATCCATCTAATGTAGAAATCTAAGGAAGTTTTATAAAAATAGTTTTTACTACATTAGTTGTGTAAAAATATATTTTAGACTGTCGAGGAGGGACAAAATATATTAATTTTGGATCAAGTTCAAAAGTCATTAGTCGAATCATGTATTCCATTGGTATTGAATAAGAGTAAACTCTAAATTTCTTTATACCTGGTTAGTGACATGAAAATAGGTTCAAGTCCATACCTTATCATGTTCTTCATTTAATAATAAGAAGGATTTTGTGTATGTGGGATAATAACCATGATATACTGGGGAAATATATATTCTAAGAGAGGATAATGTCTTCAACATGTCCTCGAGTTCTCTTGTATTTATAATATTTCCAAAATCTATTTTCGTATTGCAAAAATAAGGGATAATGAGAAAACGTGATTTTGTCATTGAAAAAGTGAAGTGGTGATAAAGAGATAAATGTGAAATTTTAATAAAGGTTTACACATGCTGATTCACCTCCCCTCCCCAAAGTGTTTGATAAATCACAATGTGAGTGTAAGAGTTATGTATAATATCAAAAAATTATACAATACCATAATAATATATATTCAAATATATCATAATGGTTCATAAGGAGCATGTGAATCAACCACAACAAATACCTCAGAAGTGTCAAATGAGGTGTATAGATATGCACATTTTTTTGGCATCAAGTAAATATCAATTTAATAGCCCATTTTGTTTCAATGTTATTACCCCTAGGTGTATCTATATAAGATCTTGAATCCAATTTTAGAATCCAAATAGGGATGTAAATTCTATGATACCACACTTGATTTTTAAAAATTATGGGATTTTTTCTATATTAAATATTCTATCATGTGTTTTCAATAATTTTTTAACATCCCAACCCCCAAATATAATTATAAATTTCTCTAATACAAATTAACCCAAGTATCATTCGCATTTTATTATTGATTTTTAAAATAAATTTCCATAAAATAAAAACCAAGTATTAAGAGTTTTGTTTCTTTGTGATATTAAAAACATAATAAACTCAATTAAACATGAGATACGTCATCATTATTTTGATCTTCATAATGTGATACTAATTCACATTGATAATAAATTATAGAATAGGTTACCCTAAAAAATAAATAAAGGAAAATCATGATCCATAAATCTCAATAAGGTTATAATGAGAGTCATGTAGGATGGGGAATTACTACTTACGAGTTAGGAGATATATCATGATATAATAAAGATAAGGGAAAAAATAATAGGATAATGGAATAATGGAAATAAGATAATATCTTAAAAAAATTGTGTAAATAATACAAAACATGGCATCATAAGTATAATTCATGGCTCACTACTAAGACAATATGACATATTGTTCTAGGCTAAAGGCACACACACCATACAAGGTATCTCACGTGATGAAAATATTAAAAAATTCATTGGGGACTGTATAATTATCATCCCTTCTATCATATCATAATATTAACATGATTATGTGTTCCAAATAAGGAAAATAAAGCATAAATAAATCAGAATAATGAAAAAAACAATGAGAAGGAAATGGGTTATGTAATCTTATATCAAATAATAACAAAATTACCTATCAAAAATACTTCAGTGAGATTAATGTTTTTTGGATTATTTTGATTCAATAAGACATAGTATCACATGACTCAGTATTTAACGAAAATAAAAGTCATAATAATTGGAATAGAAGTAAAAAATAGAATTGAAACCCTTAAACATAATTTAATGAAATTAGTAACGAATTGTTAAAGGAGGTATACTATAGTGTTTTACATTAAATAGATATAAGATTGAATATTTTCCTATTATGAAATGATTATTTTGGGAAATTATAAAATATTAAAACATTTAATGGAGTGGTTTATAAAATAAAATAAAAGATAGATGTTCTATTTAAGTAGGGTTTTAGAAGATGGAATTAAGAAGGGAGTCTTAAAAGATTATATACCCATAGAAAAAAATACAATTTAAAATATGTATATATGTGTGGAATATTTATAAAGAATGTAAAATAAATACATGATAGGAATAAATGTAGAAACTAAGTTCTAGATAGAGAAATCATAACCCAAAATAGAATAGAGTGGTTGAGTGGTTCCCTTACCTTAGGTCCTGACTCACTTGGTATGTGTGTCTAACATTAAGTGTCAAAATATTATGTTTAATAAATACTTTTTCATATATTTTTTCTAATATATTATTTAATGTTTATCTGTTACTATATGTACTTTATTTATTACAGAATTTTTCAAACATTGTCCACTTGAGGTTGTTTAGTTAATTTGTTCAAAACAATTTTGATATTTTGATCATAGTCAAATGTGTGGTAAATTAGTTCGATAATATCTATATTTGTACAGTCATTGAGCATTTATTTTGTCATTAAAATAAGATTCATAAAGTTTAATGGGTTGTACAAAATTTATTAAAACTATGGAATGTATCATGGTATGCTTGTTTTGGATAGTTAAAATTATTGTGGACATTATTTATTATTATAATTGATATTATACTCAATTTTACTTTCCAAAATAATAATAATGTTACAAATATTATATTTATTAATTGATAACATTTATAAAATAATCCATGTAATGAGGTCCTAAAAAATGATACACATCATCCTTGAAGGAAGTGAACCAACTATAATATTGGAAATGATTTAATTATTAAATTATAGAGAGTGTGAGAGAGTATAAAAATTGATATTCCATTAATATAAGAATATTTAATTATACTTATGATACTAATTTCATTATATAATTATTATTTAAAGATATTTATAGGATGTATACACTACTACAAAAACGGTTAAGGGAAGTGCCACCTTATATCAGCACTACGAAAAAACCGCTTGTAAAGAAACCCAGTATCAGTGCTAAAATATTAGCGCTGATACAGGGATTGTTTATCTGTGATTTTCTTGCGATGATAAAGTGATTCTTTATCAGTTCTAGAAAAGCGTTGATACAGGGTAACCTTTATCAGTGCTAAAAAAGCGCTAATAAAGAGACCCTTTATCAGCGGTAGAAAAGCGCTGATAAAAAAGGACTGTATCACTGCAAAAATGTTAGCACTCATACAGGAAGGATTTATCAGTGCTTTTTTAGCACTGATAAAGAGGACCTTTATCATCACTTTTTTAGCGGTGATAAAACCGTAGTCCCATATTTTATAAAATCAGTCACACAATGTCCTCGTTTTATCGCGACCTAAATCTCTCGCAGTACTGAAACCCTACGACACCCCTCCACTACCCCCGAGCTTTACATTGCCAGACCTCTGCCGCCCTCAATATTCACGTTCCCAGACCTTCTCTGCCCTCGGTCTTCACATCGCCAGACCTCTTCCTCCCTCGATCTTCAAATTTCCGGACCTCCACCACCCTCGATCTTCGCGTTGTCGGACCAGGTGTGCAAAGTTTTTTCCCCTATTACACATAATATTCTAAAAACTATGGTAATTTAATCCCAAGGATTTGATATATCTCGTTTATGTGTATGGGTCATGAAATTGTAATACCAATGGTGTTATGGTTACACTTGTGTGGGTAAAGAACGTAGAGAAGTAAATCATGTCCTTGATGGTTTGGATTGAAGAGCAGGGGAAGATAGATTGAGGATGACCATTGAACATGTTCGAAACATTGGTTCCAAAACCATTCTGCCAAATATGTCCCTTCCATTATGTGTTCCTAGGTAGTAGGAGATTCTATTTTTCCCATGTTCCATCACTATGTTTGAAATAGGGGAACCACCATCTATTGTTGGGGGTCCATCAGGGATTTCACTTAGGTGGGATGTGAGCCTATTTAGGCCATACACCATTACCATAGGGATCCCATTCAGATGCAGTAGGATGATGAGGATCCAAATTTAGGGAAACACAAAGATTTAAGGAGGTGATGAGTATATTTTCAGGGTTGATTTGAAAAATATATAGTTATCCCATCATGTGTTTGAATGCACTAAATAGGGGCACCATTTAGAAGGTTTTAGAAATGATCCCAAAGGGGAACAACCTTAAAAATGATCAATGGACTGGTTGGGATTGAGATATTACTTTAAATAATCCATGCATATCTCCTATGATTGGGAATAAATTCATATGTAGTTATAAAAATAAGTGTGGTTGGAGACCAAAACAAAGAGGGGGTTCTCTCTCGAGTGGGGGATAAAGGCACCACATAGTTTTACATCATGCATTGGGGACATGAACCATGTTTGTTAACATCATGTGGAAAGGAATTTGGACATGAATTCGAATGTCTTTTGATTATAATGATGTTTTTGTAGTCTAAGGTCGAAAAGATTTGACAAAGATTTCACACAATTTCACATTAAGAAACTAGGATGTCAAGCTTCATTGTTTAAATTCAAATAGCTTGGACTAAATGTCATATCATATTTATCATGTGAGGCATATTATTTACATGATACTAGATAAGGCTGCATTTTAACATCTTGTTTTGATGATTTCGAACATGAAACCAGTCTACTGATCTTCCCATTCCTTCTTCCTTATATTAGTACCTGTGGGAATCACAACCTATGAATAGTCTATGTGATTTTTATTAGAATTTACACCCCCTAAGAGTGTGATTGGAATTGGTAGATATATATATATTTTATATTTTTAACCCAATAGTGGGAACAATAAAATTGGGTCTTGCACCAAATGAGGAGACCAATAAAGTTTTTTTGGAATCATCACATAATTTTCTCATGATGAATAATATTATTAATTCATAGGGTGTTTCTTATTTTTCACAGGAGGCGTCATATGCTTGTAACATAGGGGGTGGATTTGTTAGTCGGGATAAAGCCAAAGGGTCAACACATCATTAAATATCCTATTGTGGTTTGGAATAAATACACACATAGTTCTAACATAAATCATCCTATATTTATCATATGAGGCATCTCGTATTTATCACACAGGGTAAGCCTATAGTTTCACATCATGCACTTCGGACGTTACCATATAATTTAACAACATATAACTAGGATTTTGTATTTTTAGTTCAAATACATATATCTCACACTAAAGGGATGGTTTATTCATGTGAAATATCTCATGTGAAACCTAGTATTGGTGGAAAGATTGATATTCTCATCATCAATGGTGATCAATGAGTTTACACTATCGGGGTGAAGTTTATGAAAAATTTAATATCCTTCCCACTTGGATTCCAATTTCACTAGATTCCTCTTAGGTATCATCGATTCCCTTAGATCCAACAACATGTAATTGTAAATTAATGAATGAAGTATAACCTTTTTCTTTAATGACAACACCACCCGGTTCTGATGTATTTCCACGTCATCCAATGCTTGAACCCTGTTTTCTTCAAGGGGTTCCCCCTTCTTTCCTTAATGCTATCTAAGTGACTTTTTATGGAAGTTCACTTGTATGGAATGATGCCCAGACCACAATGATTTTTAGCTTTGCCACCCCTACCTCTATCTCTATCTTTCTCCCACACTGAGGTTACTGACTACTTCCTTGAAGTGGCCAGGCCCCTTCCTATTAGTGTTTTTTCTGTCTCTCTTGGCTTTGAACCTGTCATCCAACTCCAAATACTTAGGGATCCAGAGAGAACTCCCTCACCAGCCCCCAAGTTTCATTACCCATCCTTCCCCCGCCCCTTTTTATCCTCATCTCCAACTCATATGAATCTTACCAACAAGAAGGGATTATGAACATGTTCAAAATCAAGGGACCTCAATGAGAGATCATCCTCCCACTTCAATAAGGCTACTAGAACTAGATCCAATGCTAGAACCTTGTCTTACCCATCATTATTATCTTCATATGTAATGCTCATGGTCTTAGTGCCCATGTTAAATTGGACTTCCTCAACATAGAAATAAAAAAGCATAATGTCATTGTTTTTGTTTTCAAATAACACAAAAAACCCTGTAATAATCGTAGAATTCTCCTTGATGATTAAGTTGCATGGATTTCTACACTCTAACCACTCCAACAGACACAAATGGAAATTTTGGCTTAATAAATATTTTTTTGAGACTCTTCAAGATTGCAATCTATTCATCACTACCAAGGTGTCCAATGGTGACACCTCCTTCCTTAAAACGTTTGTTTTTGGATGATATGACCCTCTTCAAGGGGAATCTCTATGGAGTGAACAAAATTCCTTCGATCCCGACCACCATCCATCGTTTTTTTGGGGGTGAATTTAATGTTATTTCCAACCCAAAGGAATGGAAAGGTATAATCCCATTCTAGAGGAAGGCCATCATGGAGTTTGTTCAGTTCATGGCTGGGAAGGGCCTCATTGATCTCAGCTTCTCAGGTGACAATTTCACCTGGTACAACAACTACAGAGGCCATAACCGCTTGTGGATTCTATTGGATAGGTGTCTAGACAACAAGAAATCCACTAACCTATTCTCAAATACCATGTTTTTCCATCTTTCTTGAGTTATTTCGAACCGCTCCCCGCTCTTGGTTTCCATTTCTTCTTGGCATGATCATTAGGAATGGTTTTACTTCCACCAACAGTGGGTTAACATCCTAGGGTACCAGGACATGATTTTTGAAATAATAAATGAACCCTTATATGATTATTAGGCCACCTTAAACCTTAGGGACCTGACCACGAACCCCGATAGGTGCGTGTTTGCCACTTCTTCCTCATGAAACTTCACTACCTAGGAATATTATCTCATATGGTCTCCTTCAAAGTAGTTTGATAGATGTAATGATACCTTGGGTTTATTGGATTATTAACACCAGTTTAAGATTTATGTGGGACTATATACTTATTATATTTTCTTATTATTTCTTACAAACCACCACTTGAGTCGAGTAACCTGATTGAAATCCATTTGGGTACTTTGGTTCTGATGTAGATATGGTTTTTTATGTGTTTGTGACATGTGTATGTGTGGATATATGGGTATTTAGGCATGATGATATTGAATGTAGAGTAGATACCTAGGAGTGGTATATGTATCATTCATGATTATTGTTGTGTCTGTACTGGGGTGATTTGAGGAAACTATAATGAATCTAAAGTAATTATATATAATTAATTCCATATTGTAGAGATTATGAGAATCCTTTCTTTACTTATATATTTGGATATAGGTTTTCATCCATATGTATTTTAGGTTGGTGAGGTATAAAAGTATGGACTAGTTTACCATAGAAGGGTTGACTCGATAGAGGAGGATGAGCCATAGAGGATGATGTCGTGGGAGTTTTACCGTCTATGACCTAAGTGATTATCCCCGCGAACCCCTTTGTGTTTGGAAATTGTGTTGAGTTTGATAGGGGGTCTATCCTGGTTCTGTTGCTTTCCAAATATTTATTGGAAATGGTTATGCTCTATTAATCTCTATTTTTATAAGGAAGTGGTTCTATTCTATAGTATTTGGAAGTCTTGTTTTGTTTACTTGAACCACAAATACTAATATTTGAGATTCAAATAGGATGAAGATGAATAATGATTGGGTGGATGCTAATTGTTTGTGTAACACCGCAGGTAAATAAAGAATATGACATTTTTATATTTAACCATATTTGTGAATAAAATATTGATATTACTTTAAAGGGGATTCTTTGCTCGATGGCGTACCCAACACGCAACAACAAGTTTCTTGGGAATCTTACATTGCACTCTAATAATAAAATATTATTATTTTAAATAGTAGTAAACGCCTAGCCGTTGTAATGGCGGGAATGAATAGAACTAACTACAAAATTATTATGTATGTTTTTCAAATATTTTTACTTTTTACAATAAATGTTAGAGGATTAAAAATGAAAATGAATCCAATTTTAAGCGTAAACATTCTAATATTCTTTAAAAGGTCGATTAACTGCCTTTTGATGGAGAACCTCTTTAAATTACACTTTTTGACAATTTTATGTGTTATATTTGACAAAATACAATTCTTCTTTAAAATCGGGACATCAAAATTTACTTTGTGTAAATTTTTGGTATTTTTCCAAAAAAGTTCAATTTTTAATGAATAGTGAAAAATGTTGTATTTTAATTCAAAACCTCTTTTAATCTAATTTATTTATATGATTATATTTCCTTTTTAATTGGTTTTAATGTGAAATTAGAATATATTTTTACCATTTAATCCAATAGTGGTCATTGGAATTAATTTCACTTTGAAATCGGACTTAAACTAGTGTCAATCTTTTGATACATTTTGTTTCATAAAAACACGCTATTTGTTTTGACATCGGGAATTAATTATTAAATTAATTAATGAAACTTATATGTTTTGAATTTTGTAAAATAGACATCATTTTTTAATTCGTAATATCAAATATAGCTTAGGGTGAACTTTTGGTAATTTCCTTAAAAACATCAATTTTTGATGAATAGTGAAACCACTAAGTGGTACTTAAAAAAACTGATTTTCCGTTTAAATTAAATTTTACCATCTTTGTGTTTTGAATTTAAAAAATATGACATACATGGTTGTCATTAAGATGTAAAATTTGGTTCAATGGGATTAAAATAATTTTTTGGTGAATAGTAACTTATTATGTTTTTAATCGCGATTAGAGTTAATTAGTGTAGTTTAAGGAAATAATAATGTTTTAATAAATTAAAATGACCTAGAAACATGTCCTAACCTCATTGGATGTGTCATGGACGACCAATAAAATCCATGGGTAAACTTGGGGACCCCATGGAGCCACTTTGGTTGGAAAATGACATAAATATCTTTTTAATTAATGTTAGAGTAAAAATGATACAAACATGAGATGTTTTACTAAAATAATTTTTACATGGGGTTATACAAGTAAGATTTTTGAATATAAATAATAAATGGAAAGATAAAAATATTTACTACATCATAGTATTTGTTTTATAATTTTTAGACATTAAATAAATTAAATTATTTATGACATCATGATGATGCAGCGATGACCTCATTATTTAACGATTTAAATAAAATGAAAAAATAATGTAAAATCTAAGACCTACACATGTCCAAAACCTATTGGATGGGTGTATTTCGAACCCTTATAACCTTATACTCGAACCACATCAGTGTGGGAAAATTAAAATCCGAAAATCATTCTAAAATAATGTAACACTTTATTACTTTCCAAGAGTTCCCCTCATCTCCTCTTATAAAAGGCCCCCACCTCTACCTCCTTACCCACACATCCAAAGCCTTTTACTCGGCCACACCCTGCCCATTTTCTCCCTCCACATACCTCTCTAACTCCTTGAAGCCTCACTTTGGGTTGAAGTCTTCCCAATGAATCCTTTGAGCTCAAACCAAAGGGAGTTACCCGATTTTAAGGTAATGTCTTCACTTCTGTCCTTTTGTTTTATTTTGCTTCTCAAACACCGCAAACTCTTTTTATTCATTTATTTTATAACAAATCCAGTATATAAAATATACTAGGATGTTTTTATAAGAAGGATTCTAGCTACAATTACACACACCTTCGTCTAATGGTTAAATAACATACTGTTTCTGTGGTTGGCGATTTTCTACTCACGAAACGATGATTGTTAAATATTCTTTTAACACCTTTAAAGGTTGACATAATGATGTCACTGTATTTTATATATGATATATATGGTATTTATGTTTACTATATGCTTATGTATTTTATATTTAAACCATACCTTTATTCTTTTCATGTTGTGTAAATGCCATAATTTCATATGAGGAAGTGCGGACTACCACCCCCTCAAGTGATGTGACTCGTACATGAAATACACAGAATATATAAAGAATGAAATTAATGATCATATGTGACCTATATAACATATATATTATTCTGTAATTATAATATATATATATATAATTTATTTTTAATTCCGTTAATATGACAAAGAAAAAATGAAAGTAGCGTTCATGCGTACGTACGACCTACCGTCTCCATGAACGATGCTTTTCATTTTTATCTCCAAATGATATGGAATAGTATAAAATGAATATTTACTGGATATATATTATATTTTAATCATTAATACTATTCTGGAAATTATTTAATTATAACTACACGGACAATCATTTTTTCAAACAAGTTCATTTTTGACTCATGTACCAAACATCGGCAAAAACGTCTGATATGAACTAACATTATTAAACAATTATTATAACATTATAATATGTGATATGGACTGAATAATAATCTTTAAAGGAGTTCCTTAGGAAATTATAAATTGACCAAAGTTTATTATTCAGGAATATAAAGAAACGAACATGACAAGTTGGACTTGAGGTAAGGGATCCTACTCCTCTCTTTTTTTAAAGTACACTCTTTTGTGTCATTACATTTAAAGATCATATTTCTTGTTATTGGGATATTATTTCATATTAATATTAATGTAATTTTTATGTTCATATGATGAGAGACCCTATTCTCTCTCATCAATCCATTTTGGAAGTTTAAAGTGGCGCTTTTAGGCTGCTGAGTTTTCGTAAGGGATTTTTCATCTCACTTTTATTCCCGTGAGATTTATGCTACATTTGCCACAATTTCCTTTGAGTGGTGTATGTACTACTCATTATTATACCATTTGTGTAGTATAATTTCATTTATGGGTATTCACATCTTCATTTTATGACCCTTCTTCTATGGGGTGTATGTTTCGAAAGTTACCCAAGTCGGTAAGGGGACCTTTCACCCTCCACTTTTTAAAAGACTTCTTTTGTTATGTCTTTTAATTCACATAATATTATGTTGGGATATGTTATTTTATATCCTTATTGATGAAAAATTTTATGTCCAACTCATGAGATGCCCTTTTTATCTCTCATCTACGCATTTTCTGAATTTTGAAGTGATGCCGTTAGGCTGTCGAATTTTACCAAGGGAACTTTTTAACCCAATTTCGATTTCTTTGGGTTCAACAAGTAGTTATCGAATATGTCATCCTTTGAATATGTGTGAATGACCTATTATTGTTTTACACTTAATATCCACTTATATTGGGTGTATTTATATTTTTCACACATAATTTTGAGATTGATTCATCCTTAATTTAAGGATACCTTCTTTATAAGGGATTTCATCACATTTGACATTTCTATTGAGGCTTCATTGTTGTTATGTACCAATTCAGTCTTATATGGTGTATATAATGTACTTTGGAATATTATATCATGAATCCATTTATTCTCATGATATTATAAAATTCTGACTAAATGTTATTCCTCAATTATTGTATTCAAGTGTCTCTAATTTTGGTAAATCCCATTTAACCAAAATATCACTTTAAATGTTTTAATTATTTGTTCTTATTAATATCCATGTTTTCCAAATGGTTTTAAGGATTTATTTATATGGATATTAATGGTTTAAAATTTTAAAAGCTTCAAGGTGGTATGGGACTTCGTCTCAATCTCCTTTTATTGAGGCATATTTTGTTTTATACACAACCTTCTTTATACCATGTATAAACCCCTTTGAACTTTACGTTTATTCAAAATGAATCTTTTTTATATGAAGTGTTTACTAAATGACAAAAGGGAATGTTTTTGTCGTATGTATACGGCGACAACGACTTCTCCGTCGCTGTGACCATTATTTGAGTTTCGGCTTTCTCTACAAGCCATACCTTCTTTTTAAAAGAAAAATAAATACCATGTTTTACTTTTCTTTTATTTTGGTATTGAAAATGGTTTTCATAATGTTTTTATATCAATTTGTTGTATGGATATCTTGTGATTGAAAGGTGGAAATGTTATGTTTCCTTTATGCATGTTTTTTGTGATATGATTATGTTGAGGTTCTTGGGCATTATTATTAAGACGGGTGGTTCCGTGATAAACTAAGGGAGGGTGATCCCGATATAGCTCCCCAATTCATTGGGTAACACGAAGGAGTGAAAAGTTAAGGTTTCTCCAAAGAGATTTAAGGAATATACTGTGGTGGGTATTCCAAATGTAACCAAGAGGGTTACTCCATATGTAAGAATGTTATGAATGCCTCAAGTTACCTTTTATGTCTTATGATTTCTATGATTTATTCATGATTTGACGAGGTATGTTAAAGTGCCTATGTTTTATGGGTAAAGTATGATTTCATTCTTATGTATATATGAACTCATGTTTCTTTTCCATATTTTTTTAACCCTTACAGAGCTTTTTAAGCTCATCCCAAGTTTTTGAAATGTTTTTCACAGGTCAAGAGAAAGGTAAATGATGTGATTATAGTGTCAAGGATGTGTCAAGAAAGA
This sequence comes from Viscum album, assembly GCA_963277665.1. Lineage (NCBI taxonomy): Eukaryota > Viridiplantae > Streptophyta > Magnoliopsida > Santalales > Viscaceae > Viscum > Viscum album. The sequence goes on from OY728137.1 coordinate 1,107,563,808, forward strand.
ATCCATGTTTTATTTTAAATATGTTTCTGTTGATGGAAAAAATGAATACTGTCTTTTATGTAACCACTTTGCTTAAATGTGGAATGTAATGCAAGTTTCATGATCTAATTCTCTAAAACTCTAAACCTGAAAAGATCCTCAATGTGTAATCTTGTAATAACTCAATATTAAGTAAGGTTTAAGGCTGGGGCCTTATAGTTGGTATCAAAGGTCGATTTAGATAACTTTAGAGGTTAGGGTATTTTCTAAGCATAAGTGACAGTACCATAATGGATAGGATTTTAGAAAGAGTCCTAGTTTTAGATAATGTGAATGAGAAAGTATATCTTAGTGGTTATCTCCCTCATTAGTACATGATGGTTTTGTTGATATACTCACACTAAGATTTCTGTTTTTAGTGAATGGATGGATCTAGAAGGCACCAAAGTGACAATAGGTTTGAAGAAAACTATGGTGGTTCTCTGATGAAGAGACTGGATGAAATGGGGTATTCAGTGAGGAAACTCGTGGTTTTTCTAAACCAACTATCAAGGAGTCATGATCAACCACTTGAACCTTGGTATGTTCTGTAATGCATCATGTACAAGATGACCAATCGATGCGGAAGTTCAGGTAATAATTATATAGGTAACCATTAGGGTTTATATGATCCTTAATTTTGAGGTAATTATGGGTTATTATATGTTATGATGGAAAATGAAAGGCATGATATAAACTTGACATTAAAATATGTTATGATTATTTTTGAAGATTTTATCTCGTTTTGGGGAATTTTTTGAGAATTATACAGTTTTGGAAAAAGGACAACACACCGACCATGTGACAACCCGTCGCATCGGACAAAGCTGTGGGAATCAAACCCACAACCAAAGTGCGACTGGTATTTATCGCCTACCACTGGACTACGTGAAGTCCCCGGTTAGTTTGACTGATTCTTTTTAGTTAGATGATTTTATGAATTAAGAGTAAGATGATTTTGGGTTATATATGGATATTTATTAACCTATCGTGGATGATATGTGATTAGGTTAATTACTTTTCAATACGAGACTTTAAGAGTAAATGATGTTATTTGGAGATAGGTGTTAATTTGTACCTTGGAAGACTATGTGACTAAATCCTTCAAATATTTGGGTTTCAATATTAATTCGGTTTACATTAAAGTATTTTATGGAAAATTTGTTTATCGAATGGTCCTTGTTGAACTTTGAGTTTTTTTGGACAAATTTTGGAGATTAAGAATAGATTTTATTTTTATAAAGGGTTATCCTCTTCTTGATTATCTGACCTTGTACTAACCTTTTTGGTTTTGGTTTTGGTTAGAGTCTAAAGACATGGTAAGTATATAGTTCTCTTTTTTGGATTAGGTGATTCTCTATAAGTTTATTATAGTACTCTTAATGTGAACAAGTCTTCCTAAATACTCTTCTTTTAGAGAAAATATGAGTTTGTGTAAGGAATCTAATAAAAGTTAAAAGTCAACATGATAAGTGATTATGTTTCCTTATGAATAAATTCCTCAATAAAAAGTAACTTAAAACAAAAATGTTTTCTATTAACTTTTTTTATTGGGGAATCGAATACCGTTTAACCCATCACAAGTTTGTGATTTTCTTGTGGTTAACTTTCTCCAAAACATGTTTTCTATCACTCTCCATCAGAACATGACCCTATGTTTTCTCCTCCATGTCCATGTTTTCCTACATGGAATCCTTGTATGGGTTAACTCGGGTGACCTCTGTACTTATCTTTCTTTATTTTAAAGTGATTGTTTTACCGACTCTTGTTCCGATGTGGGACTTTCAAGGATGTTTCCAAGCTTAATTTTAAAATTGCAAGGATGCAATTCCCAAAATGGGGGAAGGATGTAACACTCCAGGTAAAAAAAAGAAAAGGACATTTTTATATTTATCCATATTTGTGAATAAAATATAAATATTACTTTACAGGGGATGCTATGCTCAATGGCGTACCCAACACGCAACAACGAGTTTCTTGGGAATCTTACGTTGCACTCTAATAATAAAATAATATTATTTTAAATAGTAGTTAACGCCTAGATGTTGTAATGGCAGGAATTAATAGAACTAACTACACAATGATTATATATTTTTTTCAAATATTTTTACTTTTTACAATAAATGTTAGAGGATTAAAAATGCAAATGAATCCAATTATAAGCATAAACATTCTAATATTCTTTAAAAGGTCGATTAACCGCCTTTTGATGGCGAATCTCTTTTAAATCCACTTTTTGACAATTTTATGTGTTATATTTGAGAAAATAAAATTCTTCTTTAGAATCGGGACATCAAAATTTACATTGTGTAAATTTTTTGTATTTTTCCAAAAAAGTTCAATTTTTTAATGAATAGTGAAAAATGTTGTATTTTAATTCAAAACCACTTTTAATCTAATTTATTTATATGATTAGATTATCTTTTGAATTGGTTTTAAAGTGAAATGAGAATATATTTTTACCATTTAATCCAATAGTGGTCGTTTGTTGGGAAAAAATCCCTCAAGGTAACATTGCAGTATTTTTGGGTTGATTGTGTTTGTTGACAAAGCAGGTTTCCATGGATATTTGTCGAGTTCCCAAGAAGTTGTTGACAATACTTGTTGACAAAGAACGATGACAAAGGAATGGACGATCTGGAGGTGGTACAAAAAGAGCAGTACAAGGTGGCACCGTTTCCCAGTGTTTGCCAAATTTTTGGGGTCCAAAATTTGGAGTTTGATGAGAATCGCAAAAATTGGATTTCCATGAAGAGCATAATTTAATATGGCAAAGGTATGAATTTCACGAAGATAGGATTCATGGTTTGGAAATCGCGAAGACCAGAAGAATGGAGTCAGTGATGCTTCGCGATTACGTCAAGATTCGCAAACGGCAGAGGCTGAAGCGCATTGCGGCGGTGAAGCGCTTTGCGAGGGAGCTTCGCGGAGAAGGCGTGAAGGTATGTTGACGGTGATTCTTCGCGACTACGTCAAGCTCCGCAAACGAAAAATTGCCGTGGTGCTTCGCAATTTGGGCAGAATTCCGGCGGAAACTTTGGAGCTTCGCGATTTGAGATCACGTTTCATTGACTTCGCGCGGAAAGTTTGAGGGTCGGTGGAATCGCCTATAAATAGAGGTTGACCCCCTCGAGATAAGGAGAGAGAATTTTCAGAGAAAATCCTTTGCTCTCGATTTGCGAAGGTGTTTCACGGAGCCAGTGTGCTTCACGAAAGAAGAGCTTCACGGCGGCTATTGTAGCTCCGCGATTCCTGCGAGCTCCGCGTTGGCTTAGTAAGCTTTGCGAGGGCCGTTGCTTTGCGACAGCTTGAGCATCACGAGAGTGCTTCGCGAAAGATCTTCGCGAGAGGGCTTCGCAAAAAGGCAGGAGCTTCATGAAGGCTTGTTTGAGCTTCGCGAAATTGGGAGCCTCGCGAAGTATGGTGCTTTGCGAAGGTGTTTCCAAAAGGAATTGCCCAGTGTTCAGAGGCAAAGAGGTATTCATTAGTGGATGAAATTTGGACATTAAAAGAGCATCCATCATCAGTTAAGGATGCGTGCAGTCATGCAAATGAAGAGACCTACAGGCCTATAAACTGTGAGTGAATCCCTTCACAGAGCAGTGAGCTTAGGAAGAGGAAAAAGGTGATCCTCTCCACTGGCAGTGAGCCAGAGAGAGAGAAACAGGGAGTGACCCTTGGGAAAGCAGTGAGCTGACCCAAAATTTTGTATAGGCAGTGAGCCTGGGCATAGAAGTGATCTAGCCTGAACTTTGTATCCACATCTAGTGAGGAATAGTTAAATTTGGTACGAATGGCAACTTGTCGGCATATGCTGCTTGGACGTAGCCTAGTGCGGGTGAACCAAGTAAAAATATCTTTGTCTTCCTGGTCGCTTCCTTGTGTTTCATTCAAAGCATATAATCAGGCAAACCAGAAAAGAACTGATCATAACAATCACACAAGAGCAAACAAATTGACACTTGTAATAAAGTGGTCAAGATCCAGTAGGGCAGGAATAACTTTGAAAAAGAATATCCATACCATGATTCACCCCCCCTATCAGGGTATATAGGCCCCTATTGGCCCTAACATCTTTGGAATTAATTTCACTTTGAAATTGGACTTAAACTAGTGTCAATCTTTTGATACATTTTGTTTCATAAAAACACACTATTTGTTTTGACACTGGGAATTAATTATTAAATTAATTAATGCAACTTATATGTTTTGAATTTTGTAAAATAGACATCATTTTTGAATTCTGAATATCAAATATATCTTCGGGTGAACTTTTGGTAATTTTCTGAAAAACTTCAATTTTTGATGAATAGTGAAACCACTAAGTGGTACTTATAAATACTGATTTTCCATTTAAATGAAATTTTGCCATCTTTGTGTTTTGAATTTCAAAAATCCGACATACATGGTTTTCATTAAGATGTAAAATGTGGTTCAATGGGTTTAAAATAATTTTTTGGTGAATAGGAACTTATTAAGTTTTTAATCGCGCTTACAGGTAATTAGTGTAGTTTAAGGTAAGAATAATGTTTTAATAAATTAAAATGACCTAGACACATGTCCTACCCTCATTGGATGTGTCATGGCCGACCAAGACAATCCATGGGTCAACTTGGGGACCCCATGGATCCACTTTGGTTGGAAAATGACATAAATATCTTTTTATTTAATGTCAGAGTAAAAATGACACAAATATGAGATGTTTTACTAAAACAATTTTTACATGGGGTTATACAAGTCAGATATTTGACTATAAATAATAAATGGAAAGATAAAAATATTTCCTACATCATAGTAGTTTTTTTATAATTTTTTGACATTAAATAAATTAAATTATTTATGATATCATGATGATGCAACGATGACCTCATTATTTAACGATTTAAATAAAATGGAAAGATAATGTAAAATTTAAGACCTACACTTGTACAAAACCTATTGGATGGGTGGATTTCGAACCCGTATCACCTTATCCTAGAAACACATCAGTGTGGGACCATTAAAATCCGAAAATCATTCTAAAATAATGTAACATTTCCTTACTTTCCAAGAGTGCCCCTCCTCTCCTCTTATAAAAGGCCCCCACCTCTACCTCCTTAACAACACTTCCAAAGCCTTGGATCGGCCAACCCCTGCCCATTTTGTCTCTACACATCCATCTATAACTCCTTGAAGCCTCACTTTGGGTAGAAGTCTTCCCAAGGAATCCTTTGAGCTCAAACCAAAGGGAGTTACCCGATTTTAAGGTAATGTCTTCACTTGTGTCCTTTTGTTTTATTTTGCTTCTCCAACCCCATAAACTCTTTTTATTCATTTCTTTTGTAACAACTCCAGTATCTTCAATATACTAGGATGTTTTTATAAGAAGGATTAGATCTACACTTACACACACCTTCGTCTAATGGTTAAAGAACATACTGTTTCTGTGGTTGGTGATTTTCTGCCTCACGAAACGATGATTGTTCAATATTCATTTAACACCTTTAAAGGTAGACATTATGATGTCACTGTATTTTATATATGATATATATGGTATTTATTTTTACTATATGCTTTTGTATTTTATATTTAAACCATACCTTTATTCTTTTCATGTTGTGTAAATGCGATAATTTCATATGAGTAAATGTGGACTACCGCCTCCTCAAGTGATGTGACTCGTACATGCAATACATGGAACATATAAAGAATGAAATTAATGATCATATGTGACCTATATAACATATATATTATACTGGAATTATAATTTTTATATATATCATTTATTTTTAATTCCGTTAATATGACAAAGAAAAAATGAAAGTAGCGTTCATGCGTACGTACGGCCTACCGTCTCCATAAACGATGCTTTTCGTTTTTATCTCCAAATGATATGGAATAGTATAAAATGAATATGTACAGGATATAGAGTCATTAATACTATTCTAGAAATTATTTACTTATAACTACATGGACAATAATTTTTTCAAACAAGTTCATTTTTCACTCATGTACCAAACATCGACAAAAACGTCTGATATGAACTAACATTATTAAACAATTATTATAACATTATAATATGTGATATGGACTGAATAATAATATTTAAAGGAGTTACTTAGGCAATTAAAAATTGAACAAAGTTTATTATTCAAGAATATAAAGAAACAAACAAGACAAGTTGGACTTGAGGTAAGGGATCCCACTTCTCTCTTTCTTTTAAAGTACACTCTTTTATGTCATTACTTTTAAAGATCATCTTTCTTGTTATTGGGATATTATTTTATATTAATCTTACTTTTATTTTTATGTTCATATGATGAGAGTCCCTATTCTCTCTCATAAATCCATTTTGGAAGTTTTAAGTGGCACTGTTAGGCTGCCAAGTTTTCGTAAGGGATTTTTCATCTCACTTTTATTCCAGTGATATTTATGTTACATTTGCCACAATTTCCTTTGAGTGGTGTATGTACTACACATTATTATACAATTTTTGTAGTATAATTTCATTTATGGGTATTCACATCTTCATTGTATGACCCTTCTTCCATGGGGTGTATGTTTTGAAAGTTACCCAACTCGGTAAGGGGACCTTTCGCCCTCCACTTTTTAAAAGACTTATTTTGTTATGTCTTTTAATTCACATAATATTATGTTGGTATATGTTATTTTATATCCTTAATGATGCAAAATTTTATGTCCAAGTGATGAGATTCCCTTTTTATCTCTCATCTACTCATTTTCTGAATTTTGAAGTGATGCCGTTAGGCTGTCGAATTTTACCAAGGGAACTTTTTAACCCAATTTCGATTTCTTTGGCTTCAACATGTAGTTATTGAATATGTCATCCATTGAATATGCTTGAATGACCTTTTATTCTTTTACACTTAATATCCACTTATATTGGGTGTATTTATATTTTTCACACATAATTTTGAGATTGATTTATCCTTAATTTAAGGATACCTTCTTTATAAGGGATTTCATCACATTTGACATTTCTATTGGGACTTCATTGTTGTTATGCACCAATTCACTCTTATATGGTGTATATACTATCCTTTGGAATATTATATCATGAATCCATTTATTATCATGATATTATAAATTTCTGACTAAATGTTATTCCTCAATTATTGTATTCAAGTGTCTCTAATTTTGGTAAAACCCCTTTAACCAAAATATCACTTTAAATGTTTTAATTATTTGTTCTTATTAATATCCATGTTTTCCAAATGGTTTTAAGGATTTATTTATATGGATATTAATGGTTTAAAATTTTAAAAGCTTCAAGGTGGTATGGGACTTCGTTTTAATCTCCTTTCATTGAGGCATATTTTGTTTTATACACAACCTTCTTTATACGGTGTATAAACCCCTTTGACTTTTACGTTTATTAAAAAGGAATATTTTTTATACGAAGCATTTACTAAATGAAAAAAGGGAATGTTTTTGTCGTACGTATGCAGCGACAACGACTTCTCCATCGTCGTGACCATTATTTGAGTTTCGGCTTCCTCTACAAACCATACCTTCTTTTTAAAAGAAAAATAAATACCATGTTTTACTTTTCTTTTATTATGGTATTGAAAATGGTTTTCATAATGTTTTTATACCAATGTGTTGTATTGATATATTGTGATTAAATTGTGAAAATTTTATGTTTCCTTTATTCATGTTTTATGTGATACGATTATGTTGAGGTTCTTGGGCATTATTATGAAGACGGGTGGTTCCGTGATAAACTAAGGGCGGGTGAGCCCGATATAGCTCTCAAATGCATTGGGTAACGCGAAGGAGTGAAAAGTTAAGGTTTCTCCGAAGAGATTTAGGGAATATACTGTGGTGGGTATTCCAAACGTAACTAAGAGGGTTACTCCCTACGTAAGAATGTTATGAATGCCTCAAGATACCTTTTATGTCTTATGATTTCTATGATTTATTCATGATTTGATGAGGTATGTTAAAGTGCCTATGTTTTATGGGTAAAGTATGATTTCATTCTTATGTATATATGAACTCATGTTTCTTTTCCATTTTTTTTAACCCTTACTGAGCTTTTTAAGCTCATCCCAAGTTTTTGAAATGTTTTATATAGGTCATGGGAAAGGTACATGATGTGATGATAGTGTCAAGGATGTGTCAAGAAAGAATCCATGTTTTATTTTAAATATGTTTCCGTTGATGGGAAAAATGAGTACTATCTTTTTTGTAACCACTTTTCTTAAATGTGGAATGTAATGCAAGTTTCATGATATAATTCTCTAAAACTCTAAACCTAAAAAGATCCTCAATGTGTAATCTTGTAATAACTCAAGATTAAGTAAGGTTTAAGGATGGTGCCTTATATTTGGTATCAAAGGTTGGTTTAGATAACTTTAGAGGTTAGGTTATTCTCTAAGAATAAGTGACAGTACCATAATGGATAGGATTTCAGAAGGAGTCCTAGTTTTAGATAAAGTGAATGAGTAAGTATATCTTAGTGGTTATCTCCCTCATTAGTACATGATGGTTTTTTTGATATACTCACACTGAGATTTCTGTTTTTAGTGAATGGATGGATCTAGCAGTCACCAAAGTGACAATAGGTTTGAAGAAAACTGTGGTGGTTCACTGATTAAGAGACTGGATGAAATGGGGTATTCAATGAGGAAACTCGTGGTTGTTCTAAACCAACTATCAAGGAGTCATGATCAACCACTTGAACCTTAGTATGTTCTGTAATGCATCATGTACGAGATGACCAATCGATGTAGAAGTTCAGGTAATAATTATATAGGTAACCATTAGGGTTTATATGATCCTTACTTTTGAGGTAATTATGGGTTATCATATGTTATGATGGAAAATGAAAGGCATGAGATAAACTTGAGGTTAAAATATGTTATGATTATTTTTGAAGATTTTATCTCGTTTTGGGGAATGTTTTGAGAATTATATAGTTTTGGAAAAAGGACAACACACAGACTGTGTGACAACCCGTCGCGTCGGACAAAGCTGCAGGAATCGAACCCACAACCAAAGTGCGACTGGTATTAATCGCCTACCACTGGACTACGTGAAGTCCCCAGTTAGTTTGAATGATTCTTTTTAGTTAGATGATTTTATTAATTAAGATTAAGCTGATTTTGGGTTATATATGGAAATTTATTAACCTATCATGGAGGATATGTGATTAGGTTAATTACTTTTCAATACGAGACTTTAAGAGTAACTGATGTTATTTGGAGATAGGTATAAATTTTTACCTTGGAAGACTATGAGACTAAATCTTTCAAATATTTGGGTTTCAATATTAGTTTGGTTTACTTTGAAGTATTTTATGGAAAATTTTTTTATCGAATGATCCTCGTTGAACTTTGGGTTTTGTTGGACAAATTTTGGAGATTAAGAATAGATTTTCTTTTTATAAAGGGTTATCGTTTTCTTGATTATCTGATCTTGTACTAACCTTTTTGGTTTTGGTTTTTTTTAGAGTCTAAAGACATGGTAAGTATATAGTTCTCTTTTGTGGATTAGGTGATTCTCTAGAAGTTTATTATAGTACTCTGAATGTGAACAAGTCTTCCTAAATACTCTTCTTTTAGAGAAAATATGAGTTTGTGTAAGGAATATAATAAAAGTTGAAAGTCAACATGATAAGTGATTATGTTTCATTATGAATAAATTCCTCAATAAAAAGTAACTTAAGACAAAACATTTGTCTATTAACTTTTCATTTTGGGGAATCGAATACCGTTTAACCCATCACATGTTTGTGATTTTCTTATAGTCAACTTTATCCTAAACATGTTTTCTATCACTCTCCATCAGAACATTACCCTATGTTTTCTCCTCCATGTCCATGTTTTCCTACATGGAATCCTAGTATGGGTTAACTCGGGTGACCTATGTACTTATCTTTCATTATTTTAAAGTGATTGTTTTACCGACTCTTGTTCCAATGTGGGACTTTCAAGGATGTTTCGAAGCTCAATTTTAAAATTGCGAGGACGCAATTCCCAAAAGGGGGGAAGGATGTAACACTCCAGGTAAAAAAAGAATATGGAATTTTAATATTTATCCATATTTGTGAATAAAATATTAATATTACTTTAAAGGGGATGATATGCTCGATGGCGTACCCAACATGAAACAACGAGTTTCTTGGGAATCTTACGTTGCACTCTAATAATAAAATAATATTATTTTAAATAGTAGTTAATGCCTAGCCATTGTAATGGTGGGAATTAATAGAACGAACTAAAAAATGATTATATATGTTTTTCAAATATTTTTACTTTTTACAATAAATGCTAGAGGATTAAAAATGCAAATGAATCCAATTTTAAGCGTAAACATTCTAATATTCTTTAAAAGGTCGATTAACCGCCTTTTGATGGAGAACCTCTTTTAAATCCACTTTTTGACAATTTTATGTGTTATATTTGACAAAATAAAATTCTTCTTTAGAATCGGGACATCAAAATTTACTTTGTGTAAATTTTTGGTATTTTTCTGAAAAAGTTCAATTTTTAATGAATAGTGAAAAATGTTGTATTTTAATTCAAAACCAATTTTAATCTAATTTATTTATTTGATTAGATTATCTTTTGAATTGGTTTTAAAGTTAAATTAGAATATATTTTTACCATTTAATCCAATAGTGGTCGTTGGAATTAATTTCACTTTGAAATCAGACTTATACTAGTGTCAATCTTTTGATACATTTTGTTTTATAAAAACACGTAATTTGTTTTGACTGCGGGAATTAATTATTAAATTAATTAATGCAACTTATATGTTTTGAATTTTTTTAAATAGACATAATTTTTTAATTCGGAATATCAAATATAGCTTAGGGTGAACTTTTGGTAATTTTCTGAAAAACTTCAATTTTTGATGAATAGTGAAACCACTAAGTGGTACTTATAAAAACTGATTTTCCATTTAAATGAAAATTGGCCATCTTTTTGTTTTGAATTTCAAAAATCTGACATACATGGTTGTCATTAAGAATTAAAATGTGGTTCAATGGGATTAAAATAATTTTTGGGTGAATAGTAACTTATTAAGTTTTTAATCGCGATTAGAGGTAATTAGTGTAGTTTAAGGTAAGAATAATGTTTTAATAAATTAGAATGACCTAGAAACATGTCCTACCATCATTGGATGTTTCATGGCCGACAAGGAAAATCCATGGGTCAACTTTGGGACCCCAAGGAGCCACTTTGGTTGGAAAATGACCTAAATATCTTTTTATTTAATGTTAGAGTAAAAATGACACAAACATGAGATGTTTTACTAAAACAATTTTTACATGGGTTTATACAAGTCAGATGTTTGACTATAAATAATCAATGGAAAGATAAAAATATTTAATAAATCATAGTATTTGTTTTATAATTTTTAGACATTAAATAAATTAAATTATTTATGATATCATGATGATGCAGCGATGACCTCATTATTTAACGATTTAAATAAAATGGAAAGATATTGTAAAATCTAAGACCTACACATGTCCAAAACCTATTGGATGGGTGGATTTCGAACCCTTATCACCTTATCCTTTAAAAAAATTACTGTGGGACCATTAAAATCCGAAAATCATTCTAAAATAATGTAACATTTCCTTACTTTCCAAGAGTGCCCCTCCTCTCCTCTTATAAAAGGCCCCCACCTCTACCTCCTTACCCACACTTCCAAAGCCTTTGGCTAGGACAACCCCTGACCATTTTGTCTCTCCACATCCCTATATAACTCCTTGAAGCCTCACTTTGGGTAGAAGTCTTCCAAAGGAATCCTTTGAGCTCAAACCAAAGGGAGTTACCCGATTTTAAGGTAATGTCTTCACTTGTGTCCTTTTGTTTTATTTTGCTTCTCCAACCACCTAAACTCTTTTTATTCATTTATTTTGTAACAACTCTAGTATATTAAATATACTAGTATTTTCTTATAAGAATTATTCGAGCTACACTTACACACACCTTCGTCAAATGGTTAAAGAACATATTGTTTCTGTGGTTGGCGATTTTCTGCCTCACGAAACGATGATTGTTCAATATTCTTTTAACACGTTTAAAGGTGGACATTATGATGTCACTGTATTTTATATATGATATATATGGTATTTATGTTTACTATATTCTTCTGTATTTTATATTTAAACCATACCATTATTCTTTTCATGTTGTGTAAATGCGATAATTTCATATGAGGAAGTGTGGACTACCACCCCCTCAAGTGATGTGACTCGTACATGCAATACATGGAACGTATAAAGAATGAAATTAATGATCATATGTGACCTATATAACATATATATTATACTTTAATTATAATATATATATATATATCATTTATTTATAATTCCATTTATATGACAAAGAAAAAATGAAAGTTGCGTTCATGCGTACGTACGGCCTACCGTCTCCATGAACGATGCTTTTCGTTTTTATCTCCTAATGATATGGAATAGTATAAAATGAATATTTACTGGATATATATTATATTTTAATCATTAATACTATTCTGGAAATTATTTACTTATAACTACATGAACAATCATTTTTTCAAACAAGTTCATTTTTGACTCATGTACCAAACATCGACAAAAACGTCTGATATGAACTAACTTTATTAAACAATTATTATAACATTATAATATGTGATATGAACTGAATAATAATCTTTAAATGAGGTCCTTAGGCAATTATAAATTGACCAAGGTTTATTATTCAGGAATATAAAGAAACGAACAAGACAAGTTGGACTTGAGGTAAGGGATCAGACTCCTCTCTTTCTTTTAAAGTACACTCTTTTATGTCATTACATTTAAAGCTCATATTTCTTGTTATTGGGATATTCTTTTATATTACCATTACTTTAATTTTTATGTTCATATGATGAGAGACCCTATTCTCTCTCATCAATCAATTTTGGAGGTTTTAAGTGGCGCCGTTAGGCTGCCGAGTTTTCGTAAGGGATTTTTCATCTCACTTTTATTCCTGTGAGATTTATGCTACATTTTTCCACAATTTCCTTTGAGTGGTGTATGTACTTCCAATTTTTATACACTTTGTGTAGTATAATTTCATTTATGGGGATTCACATCTTCATTTTATGACCTTTCTTCCATGGGGTTTATGTTTCGAAAGTTACCCACCTCAGTAAGGGGACCTTTCACCCTCCACTTTTTAAAAGACTTCTTTTGTTATGTCTTTTAATTAACATACTATTATGTTGGGATATGTTCTTTTATATCCTTATTGATTTAAATTTTATGTCCAAGTGATGAGATTCCCTTTTTATCTCTCATCAACTCATTTTCTGAATTTTGAAGTGATGCCGTTAGGCTGTCGAATTTTACCAAGGGAACTTTTTAACCCAATTTCGATTTCTTTGGGTTCAACATGTAGTTATTGAATATGTCATCCTTTGAATATGTGTGAATGACTTTTTATTGTTTTACACTTAATATCCACTTATATTGGGTGTATTTATATTTTTCACCCATAATTTTGAGATTGATTTATCCTTAATTTAAGGATGCCTTCTTTATAAGGGATTTCATCACATTTGACATTTCTATTGAGAATTCATTGTTGTTATCAAACAATTCACTCATATATGGTGTATATACTGTTCTTTGGAAGATTATATCATGAATCCATTTATTCTCATGATATTATGAATTTCTGACTAAATTTTATTCCTCAATTATTGTATTCAAGTGTCTCTAATTTTCGTAAAATTCTTTTAACCAAAATATCGCTTTAAATGTTTTAATTATTTGTTCTTATTAATATCCATGTTTTCAAAATGGTTTTAAGGATTTATTTATATGGATATTAATGGTTTAAAATTTTAAAAGCTTCAAGGTGGTATGGGACTTCGTCTCAATCTCCTTTCATTGAGGCATGTTTTGTTTTATACACAACCTTCTTTATACGGTGTATAAACCCATTTGACTTTTACATTTATTCAAAAGGAATATTTTTTATACGAAGCGTTTACTAAATGAAAAAAGGGAATGTTTTTTCGTACGTATGTGGCGACAGTGACTTCTCCGCCGCTGTGACCATTATTTGAGTTTCGGCTTCCTCTACAAGACATACCTTATTTTTAAAAGAAAAATAAATACCATGTTTTACTTTTCTTTTATTTTGGTATTGAAAATGGTTTTCATAATGTTATTATATCAATGTGTTGTATTGATATCTTGTGATTGAAAGGTGTAAATTTTATGTTTCCACTATGCATGTTTTATGTGATACGATTATGTTGAGGTTCTTGGGCATTATTCTGAAGAAGGGTGGTTCCGTGATAATCTAAGGGCAGGTGAGCCCGATATAGATCTCCAATGCATTGGGTAATGCGAAGGAGTGAAATATTGAGGTTTCTCCGAAGAGATTTAGGGAATATACTGTGGTGGGTATTCCAAATGTAGCCAAGAGGGTTACTCCCTACGTAAGAATGTTATGAATGCCTCAAGTTACCTTATATGTCTTATGATTTCTATGATTTATTCATGATTTGATGAGGTATGTTAAAGTGCCTATGTTTTATGGGTAAATTATGATTTCATTCTTATGTATATATGAACTCATGTTTCTTTTCCATATTTGTTTAACCCTTACTAAGCTTTTTATGCTCATCCCAAGTTTTTGAAATGTTTTTCACTGGTCAAGGGAAAGGTACATGATGTGTTGATAGTGTCAAGGATGTTTCAAGAAAGAATCCATGTTTTATTTTAAATATGTTTCCGTTGATGGGAAAAATGAATACTGTCTTTTATGTAACCACTTTGCTTAAATGTGGAATGTAATGCATGTTTCATGATCTAATTCTCTAATACTCTAAACCTAAAAAGATCCTCAATGTGTAATCTTGTAATTACTCAAGATTAAGTAAGGTTTAAGGCCAGGGCCTTATAGTTTGATAATAGAGTACGAGAACGGAGTGAAAGAGTTCATCAAGTTTGCAAAGGATCATGCAATTGATCCTTCTCAAATTATTTGTCCATGTTTATGTTGTTGTTATTCTAGAATACTTACTATAGAGGAGTTGGAAGAACATTTGATATGTCACAGAATAGATCAGAGTTATAAATGTTGGAATAAACACAGAGAAAAAGAGAATGTAGCTACTGGCTAGGATAAAACTGCATTTTATGGATCATCAGATATGAATACAGATATGGATACTAAAGAAGACCGTATGGAGGATGTTATTACAGATGTCAATGATGATGAAGATCATATTGAGGAAATGACAAAGAAAATTGAAGATGAACTCTGTGATTGACCAAAATTGTTTGAGAAGTTAAAGAGTGGTGGAAAGACGCCATTGTATGATGGTTGCACTAAGTATACAAAATTTTTAGTTGTACTGAAGTTGTATAAATTGAAAGTAGGAAACAGATGGAGTGATATCAGTTTTTTGGAACTACTTTCTCTGTTGAATGATATTCTCCCAGAAGATAATGTGCTCCCAATCCGGACAGATGATGCTAAACGAATTATACGCTCGATGGGTATGATTTCCGAAAGAATACATGCCTGCCCGAAAATGACTGTATATTGTTTCTCAAGGAAAAAAAATCACTTACAGAATGCCCAATGTGTAGTGTTTCTCGAAACAAGAAATATGAATCCAATCCTACGAAAGTTGTATTGTACTTTCCAATCATTACAAGGTTTAGGCATCTATATGGATGTGAAGAAACTAAAAGACAATTGTTGTGGCTTGCAGATAAAAGAAATAAAGATGGTAAATTACATCATTCGAAAAAATATCCTCAATAAAAAAAATTGATCCTGAGTATCCTGAATTTGGAAAAGAGCCGAGAAACCTTCATCTTGCATTATCTACAGATGGAGTGAATCCTTTTTATTTTCAAACTAGCACTCATAGTACATGGCCTGTTATGTTGGTAAATTATAACTAGCCACCCTGGTTATGAATGAAGTGGAAATTCATCACGTTATCTATGCTTATATGAGGGCAAAAACAACCAGGTAATGATATTGATGTTTATCTGGCTCCTTTGATCGAGGATTTGATGTTATTGTGAGATTCATGTGTTATGTTGTATGATTCTTATAAAAGTGAATACTTCACATTGGGAGCGATGTTATATGGGACAATAAATGATTTCCCTGCTTATGGAAATTTGTTAGGCTATAGCATTAAAGGAACTCAAGGGTGTCCCGTGTGCAAAGAATATACAAAATCAATTAGGTTGAAAAATTCATGGAAATATGTGTTTCTTGGAAAACATAGATTTTTACCTCGTCATCATAAGTACCTATCTTGGATGAAATCATTCAATGGAAGTTCAGAACATCGCGCAGCACCATCTCCACTAACAGGTGATATGCTGTTTGAGAAATTAAAAGATGTGAACACTGTTTTTTGTAATCCATTTTTGAAAAACCATACGAAAATCTGTTGGAAAAAGGGATCAGTTTTTTTTAACTAACATAATGGAATTGTTTGTACATCAAAAATTTTCTTGATGTGATGCATTCGGAAAAATTGTATGTGACAGTGTTATCAGAACATTGCTAAATGCCCCTGGAAAAACAAAGTATGGAATTAAGGCAATATTGGACTTGTTTGACAAGGGAATACGAGAAGAGTTGGCTCTCGTGAAGGGTGAAAATCGAATGTTTCTTCTTCCATATTCTTATAATCTTACTAGGGAGGATCAATATTAGTTTTAAAAATTCTTCAATGATGTAATGTTTCTAGGGGGGTATTCATCAAATATCCAAAAAATTGTATCATTGAATGATTTGAAGTTAAAAGGTTTTAAATCACATGACTGCCATGTTTTGATGAAAGATCTAATTTTTATAGATTTACATTGCAATTTTCCCAAGAATGTTCCTCATACATTAAACAAACTTTGTTTTTTTCAAAGCTATATGTAGAAAAGTTTTAGACCCAGTGAAATTTCCAACTATGGAAAAAGAATTTTTTTTCATTTTATATGAATTAGAAATGTTCTTCCCATCAACATTCTTTGATATGATGGTTCATTTGATGATTCAATTGGTGAGAGATATTTGACTTTGTGGTCCTGTTCACTATAGATGGATGTATCCTGTTGAATGGTATATGAAGATTTTGAAAGGGTATGACAAAAATCAATGTCAGCCAGAGGGTTTTATAGTGGAGAGATATATTATTCTGGAGGCCCTTGAATTTTTTACCGAATACCTATCTGATGTAGAAAGCATTGGTCTCTCGAAATCTGATCACACTGGATGCATTTGGGGTGAAGGAATTTTTGGAAGAGATGTTGTGACAATCAGTATTATAGATCGGGAGCAGGCCCACCTTTATGTTTTTCATAACAGTTTGGAGGTTGCTCCATATATTGATACTCACAAAGAAATTCTTAGGCAGTTGAATCCATCAAGGGCAGAAAAATGGTTATCAAATACACATAATCATCAATTTATAGGATGGTTTTAGGACCCTATTTTTAAGCAGTTGGATGAAAATCCAAATTCAATTTCAGAACGACTTCGATAGCTAGCCGCTGAACTAGGTGTGTATGTATTATATTACAGTGGTTATGTAATTTAGGGTTATACATTCTATACAGATGACGATGATGATGATTGTACCATGAAAAATAGTGGAGTTACACTAGTGTCTAAAGCGATAAATGTTTATGGTAGTAAGGAAAAAATCCAATTTATGCAAATATGTCATACTTTGGAATTATCAAACTAATATGAGAGTTGGATTATATGACATTCCAATTGCCGATTTTTCAATGCAAATGGGTTGATAACAATAGTGGTGTTAAAATAGATGAATGGGGATTTGTGAAAGTTGATTTTAGTAAAGAAGGTTATAAAGAAAAACTGTTTATAATGGCATCACAAGCGGTACAAGTTTTTTATGTTCCAGATCCCGTAAACCGAAAGTGGTCGATTGTTCTTCTATCATCCAAAACTACTGAATGTTGTGATGAAAATTCAGTTGAGGACGATCCTTTCAGTGGTACGTCGAAATCATTTAAAAGCGGTCCCAATGTAGATGATGTTTTTTATGTTAGAGGAGACCACAATTAAGGGATTTGGATAATCAATAAAGGTGTAAAATACCTTCACCCTTTGAAAAAAATAAAGAGAGTTCAATAAACAGGTTATATTTTGTTTGTAACATAGATCTTGTTATCTCATGTTATTATCTTATCATTACCGAATTTATGTAATCTAAATTAACTGTTCAACCAATTTTGTAGATAATTACTTCTGCACATTCTGGTTCTCATAACCTTGAGGCTGAACAAGTCTCTCAAGCTATTACTGATGCGGCTGCTGCTACTCCTACTTCTCCTATTTCTGCTCCTGCTGTGGCTGCTGCTGCTCCTACTGCGGCTACTACTGCTCCTGCTACTACGGCTCCTACTGCTCCTATTGTTGAGGTCCAACAACCATTAGCACATTCCATTGATACCATTTCAGATGAACATATAGATGATGTTGATATCGATGAAATGGTCAGGAATGAAGGACCGACGTCACAGAAAACACAGGTGCGTCGTATTTTGACGGTGTTATCTAATGTTATTAAGGCAAAAAGAAAAGGCATCAAATTTGATGTCGGATGGAATGAACGAGGCCAACATGTGAATCCCAACAAGGCTATGTTTAATAGTTACATTGGAGTTGTCACTCGGCAATGCATGTCGATTGACATAGATTCATGGCACCATGTAGTGTCCGGGATGAAGGCTGTGATATGAAATGAAATTATGGTAACATTATGAATTTATTTCTTTAATTTACTAGAAAATAAAATAATGAAACAATGTCTTACTCTTCTCAATATCTTGCATAGTACATTTATAGTAGAAGATTCACACAAGGATTATGTACTAAGGCTTGCATGAAGAATTAATTAGGTTTTTCGCACTATTTTAACAAGATGTCACCTGAAAGATTATATAGGTAAAATAAACCCGCACCCACCCATTGTCTACACTCACCTGATATCTCAAGAAGCATGGGATGCATTTATTAGCCTCCATGGAGATGAGAAGTTTCAGGTACATTGTGGGTGATAATACATTGTTTGAGGATACGTGTATTCATCACTTTGATTGTCGCTATTTCATTTATGAAACAACAACTCTGTAATGAAAATAAGGAACATGCATCAAAACCAACATACCCCTATCGTAAAGCAATTCACTCAAAAAAAAATGGAAGGTATTTTTAATTTACAGTAATATTGTTATGTTCCAATAAACAACATCATAATTATATTTCTTTGTTTATATATAGATTGTTGAGTCTAAAACCAAAGACACTTCCATCCCACATCATTTGCTTTGGAAGGAGGAACGTGTGGATAAGGAAGTGAAGCTAGTAGATGTGGACACAAAAAAAATGTGGGAGATTTGTGTAACTATGACACAATGATAAAAAGATTTGTTTTATATTTCTATTACATACAAATAATTAGTTATTTTCCTATATCCGACAGTCATAGGAATCAAATACTCTTTTAGAAGATGCAGACCTATTATCGATGGCTTTGAAGTAGCCAGAAAAATACAGTCGTGTCAGAGGTGCGGGGTTTGGGGTGACACCCCGAGTACATTTTGAGAAGAAAAAAAAAACGGATGATAGAGATGAAACATTGAAACAAATGAGAGAAAAAACTAGTATCCCTTGAAGAAAAATTGCAATGGCAGGGAGGGTTGCTAGAAACTTTTATGGGTGGGAAGCAAGGAGAAGACACAACTCAGGAACAACCAGCGCGTGAAGATCCTGCCCCACACCCACCAACTTTGAGACAAGCCATTCCCCTCAACGAGATGTCTTAGCCATGACAATCAATATTCTAATAATTGTTCCCTTGAAATGTGAATCAGACAAACACTGATAATTTTCCTATACTAATATTCTACAGGGTGATAATGATTGTGATTTATATCTGTCAAAACCCACCTATCACCTTGTAGTGAGGGCTACAATGTTCAACATCCCAGATGACACGCTTCATAATAGACCACTTCCAAAAGATAATCTGAAAGTGATGATTACTGTAGATCATGATCCAAATGCAGAGCTACCTATTCCACTTGATGACGATGATATTCATATGGTCGAAAAGGCTATTAGGACATTAATTGCATGCCAATCACAACTTGTAAGAGTACATGCGGCCAAAGCGGTATTTATTTCTTTTTTTTCAAGATAAACCTTTTACAATTAATGAAAAAAGGGTCTAAACCAATGAATGTTATAATAGACAGAGAAAGGGAAGGGGGTGACAAACTTCGGCTCAAAAGCATCTAAAGGGTCTACAAAGTGATCCCAAGGAGCTACTAAAAGCACAATAATACCACTTATTCTCTATCCACATTTACTAGCATTGAAGACTCAAGTGGATACGAAGCTAAAAGGTGGTAGTAGTCATATAGTGGTTTTCTAAAAGAATATATACAGAGAGGAATGTCAAGATTTCGTTTCTACTGAAAATGTAAATGAGATCCTTGAATATAGTTGGCTAGGAATCACAGTTGTAAATATATATATATATATATATATATATATATGTGGTATGTTTTAATGAATTGATTTTCTAAAAGCTGATCTAATGTAAAAATTATGACTAAATGCATTTTATTTTGTTGACAGACGTATATATGAAAAACTATTAAAGGAATTTTCCCATGAGCCAAATTTTGGACTCGTTATTCCTCATACCACATCATCACATATAAAAAAATTAGAGCCATCAAAAAAGAATGAAATAGTGAACGACTTGCAGAAAACATTTGAAAGAAAGATTACAAATGATAGACTCTTCTTAATACCAACCATGTAGGGGTAAAACTCTACGATTAAAGAATATCAATTATATTTTCACTTCTTTTGGTACTTATTCCTTTTTCTATTTTTGGGAAACATTGGATGCTAATTTCGGTGAACTTGGATACTCCCATGATTTATTTTTTGGATTCAAAGAAAGGATATCCATCAAACCGACCACACATGATGGAGTTTGTGAATATGTAAGATACTAAATCCTACATTTTAGGTCTAAAAATAATGTAATATAATTTATATTATCTTTTAATGAGGATTCTGTTATTATAGGGAGATGTATCATTATCTTCTAAAAAAATAAATGAGGACAAGGGCTAATCATAAGGAGGCATGCAAGTACTATGTCTAGACAAATATCATGGTATATAAAATAAAATATTACTATCCAAACACATTTCAACACAATTTACTTATTCTCCTAGTGATCAATTTTTTTTCAGTGTCAAAAACAAACAAACGATAATGATTCCGGTTATTATTTTTGAAAATTTATGAAAGAGGTCATTTTTCATCAAGAAACTAGCATCCCGAAAGAGGTATTTTGAAAAACAACTTCTAGTTCGTTTAATTTATTTATTAATTCTTTATTTTTATATTTTGCAGTACTACTCTGAATGCCTAAAATCCTCATACTCACAAGATAATATAGATTTGTTCAGAAATTAGTGGACTGCATACCTGATGGTAGATTGTACACAAATATTATGAAGATCTGGCTTGGGGACGTGTACAATTGGCGCTCATTTTTGAGAGGGGTTAAGGGGATCAAAAGATAAAACATTGTTGTATGTAAATGTTTGTAGGAAAATTTTAATTGTTATTAAATAAAACATCCTTTCTCCAATGATTCAATTTCCCATTTTAACAGATTATATGAACCAACAACATGCAAGAATGATGAACCACTCAAAGTGTTTCTCTTTTGTTTAAAATGAACAGATTTTTAAGTGAAAACAACAAATGACGTATTGAAATCCAACCAAAAGCATTTTTATTCTGTTAATACTTTAATATAACGATCCATGGGTGCGTTGGGGATGTGTACGAGTCAACCCCGCCTCAATATGAGGCACGGTGTGACTGTTACCACTCAAAGTGTCTCTCTTTTGTTTAAAATGGACACAATTTCAAGTGAAAACCATAACTGACCTAGGGAAATCCAACCAAACACATATGGATTGTGTTAATACTATAGGAGAACAATCCATGGGTCCTTTTTGGCATTTATGAGTCAACCTTTACTCAATCTAAGGCACAATGTGGCTGGTACCACTCAAAGGGTCTCTCTTTTGTTTAAAATGGACATATTTTTAAGTGAAAACAATAAATTACGTATGGAAATCCAACAAATCGCATTCATATTGTGTTGATACTTTAAGAGAATGATCCATGGTTATTTTGGGGTTGTGTATGAGTCAACCCCGCCTCAATCCGAGGAACAGTGTGGCTGGTACCACTCAAAGTGTCTCTCTTTTGTCTAAAATGGACACAATTTTAAGTGAAAACAACAACAGACCTATAGAAATCCAACCAAACGAATTCGGATTGTGTTGATCCTATAGTAGAATGATCCATGGGTCCATTTTAAAGTTTATGAGTCAACTCTACCACAATTTGAGGCACGGTGTGGCCGGTACCACTCAAAGGGTCTCTCTTTTGTTTAAAATGGACATATTTTTAAGTGAAAACAACAACTGAACTAAGGAAATATGACCAAACACATTTTTATTGTATTGATCCTTTAGGAGAACAATCCAAGGATGCGTTGGGGATGTGTACAAGTCAACCCCACATCAATTCGAGGCACGATGTGACCGATACCACTCAAAGTGTCTCTTTTTTTTAAATGGGCATAATTTTAAGTGAAAACAACCACTGACCTACGGAAATCTAAAAAATGGATTCAGATTGTGTTTATCCTTTAGTATAATGATCCATGGGTCATTTATGACATGTAAATGTCATCCTCTCCTCAATATGAGGCACTGAGTGGCCGGTACCACTAAATGGTATATCTTTTGTTTAAAATGGACAAATTGTTAAGTGAAAACAACAACTGACCTGCAGAAACCAGACCAAATGCATTCTTATTGTGTTGATACTTTAAAATAATAATCCATGGGTGCGTTAGAGATGTGTACAATTCAATACCACCTCAATACGAGGCACGGTGTGGCCAGTTCCACTGAAAGTGTCTCTCTTTTGTTTAAAATGGACCCAATTTTAAGTGAAAACCACAACTAACCTATGTAAATCTGACCAAACACATTCATATAGTGTTTATCCTATTGTAGAACGATACATGGGTTCTCTGTTACGTGTAAGGGTCAACCCTTCTTCAATATGAGGCACGGTGTGGCCGGTATGGGTCTCTCTTTTGTTTAAAATGGCTACAATTTTAAGTGAAAACTAAAATTGACATACGGAAATCCAACCAAACGCATTATTATTGTATTTATACTTTAATATAATGATTCATAGGTCCTTTGTGATGTGTAAGAGTCATCCTTGACTCAATCCAAGGCATGGTGTGGCAGAGATCACTCAAAGGGTCTCTCTTTTGTTTAAAATGGACATAATTTTAAGTGAAAACGACAACTGATCTACAGAATCTGACCAAACACATTTGGATTGTATTTATATTTTAAGATAAATATCCATAGGTCCTTTGTGAATTTTAGGAGTTATACTCACCTTAATTTGAGGCACATTGTGGCCAGTATCACTCAAAGGGTCTCTCTTTTGTTTAAAATGGATGCAATTTTAAGTGAAAACAACAACTGACAGATGGAAATCCAACCAAACGCATTATGATTGTATTGATCCTTTAGGAGAAGAATCCAAAAGATCTTTTTTATGTTTAAGAGTCATCCTCTCTTCAATCTGAGGGATGGTGTGGCCAGTAGCACTCAAAGAGTCTCTCTTTTGTTTAAAATAGACACAATTTTAAGTGAAAACAATAACTGACCTACGGAAATCCAACCAAATGAATTATAATTGTATTTATTATTTAGTTAAATGATCCATGGGTTATTTGTGAAATGTACGAGTCAACCTTACCTCAATCCTTGGCATGGTGTGGCCAGTACCACTCAAAGGATCTCTCTTTTGTTTAAAGTGGACAGATTTTTAATTGAAAACAACAACTGTCCTATGGAAATATGACCAAACACATTCGGATTTTATTGATCATTTAGGAGAACGATCCATGGGTGAATTAGGGATGTGTACAAGTCAATACCGCCTCAATCTGAGGCATGGTGTGGCTGGTACCACTCAAAGTGTCTCTCTTTTGTTTAAAATGGTCACAATTTTAAGTGAAAACAACAACTGACCTACGGAAATCCAACCAAACGCATTTGGATTGTCTTCATTTTTTAGTATAACAATATGCAGGTCCTTTTTGATGTTTATGAGTCATCTCCACCTCAATCTAAGGTATGATGTGGATGGTACCACTCAAAGTATATCTCTTTTGTTTAAAATGGACGGATTTTTAAGTGAAAACAACAACTGACCTAAGGAAATCCGACCAAAAACATTTTTATTGTGTATATCCTTTAATAGAATAATCCAAGGGTGTGTTTGGGAAGTGTAAGAGTCATCAACGTCTCAATCCAAGGCACGGTGTGTCCAGTACCACTCAAAGTGTCCCTCTTTTGTTTAAAATGGACCCAATTTTAAGTGAAATCCACAACTAACCTACATAAATCCAACCAAATGCATTAATATTGTGTTGAACTTATAGGATAACGATCCATGGGACCTTTTTGATGTGTACAAGTCAACCCTACCTCAATCCAAGGCACGGTGTGGCCGGTACCACTCAATGTGTCTCTCTTTTGTTTAAAATGGACCAAATTTTAAGTGAAAACAACAATTGAACTACGTAAATTCAACCAAATTCATTAATATTGTATTGATACTATAGGAGAACGATACATGGGTCATTTTTTATGTGAAATAGTAAACCTTGCCTCAATATGAGGCATGGTGTGGCTTGTACCACTCAAAGTGTCTCTCTTTTGTTTAAAATGGACAGATTTTAAAGTGAAAACAACAACTGACCTATGGAAATCTAAAAAAAATATTTGTATTGTATTGATCCTTTAGGATGACGTTCCAAGGATCCATTTTCATGTGTACGAGTCATCCCCACCTCAATCCGAGGCACGGTGTGGCCGATACCACTCAAAGGGTATCTCTTTTGTTTAAATTGGACACAATTTTAAGTGAAAACAACAACGGACCTACATAAATCTAACCAAACGCATTATTATTGTATTGATACTTTAGGATAATAATCCAAGAGTTCTTTATGACGTGTATGATTCATCCATGACTCAATATGAGGCATTCTGTGGCTGGTACCACTCAAAGGGTCTCTCTTTTGTTTAAAATGAGCAGAATTTTAAGTGAAAACAACAACTGACCTACAGAAATCTGAACAAAAGCATTCGTATTATATTTATCCTTTATTAAAAAAATCCACGATTCCTTTATGATGTGTAAGTGTCATACCTACCTCAATCTGAGGCATGGTGTGGCCGGTAACACTCAAAGGGTCTCTCTTTTGTTTAAAATGGATAGATTTTTAAGTGAAAACAACAACTGACCAATGGAAATCTGACCAAACGCATTCGGATTGCATTAGTCTTTTATTAGAATGATACATTGGTCATTTGTGACATGTTCAAGTCATCACCTCTTCAATTCAAGGCACGGTGTGGCCGGTATCACTCAAAGGGTCTCTCTTTTGTTTAAAATGGACACAATTTTAAGTGAAAACAACAACTGACCTATGGAAATCTGACCAAACACATTTGAATTGTATTGATACTTTATTAGAATGATCTAAGGGTCCTTTGTGATGTGTATTAGTCATCCCCGCCTCAATCTGAGGAACGGTGTGGCCGGTATCACTCAAAGGTTCTCCCCTTTTGTTTAAAATGGACACAATTTTAAGTGAAAACAACTACTGACCTACGGAAATCCAACCAAACGAATTTGGATTGTATTGATCCTTTAGGATACCGATCCGTAAGTCCTCTATGATGTTTACGAGTCATCCCTACCTCAATTTGAGGCACTTTGTGGCCGTTATCACTCAAAGGGTCTCTCTTTTGTTTAAAATGGACACAATTTTAAGTGAAAACAACAATTGGCCTACGGAAATCCGAAAAAATGCATTAGGATTGTATTCATCCTTTAGGATAACAATCCAAGGGTCCTTTTTGATGTGTAAGAGTCATCCCCACCTCAATAGAAGGCATGGTGTGGCCAGTATCAATTAAAGGGTCTCTCTTTTGTTTAAAATGGACACAATTTTAATTGAAAACAATAACTGACCTATGTGAATCCCACCAAACACATTCGGATAGTATTTATCCTATAGTATAATGATCCACGAGTCCTTTGTGATGTGGACGAGTCATCCTTGCATTAATCCAAGGCACGTTGCGGCCGATATCACTCAAAGGGTCTCTCTTTTATTTAAAATGGACCCAATTTTAAGTGAAAACAACAACTGACCTACAGAAATCTAACCAAACACATTCATATTGTCTTGATCCTTTATTAGAATGATCAACGGTTCTTTTGTAACGTGTATGCATCAACCCCAACAACCCCCTGGACTGTCCCCCCACCCCTGGACACTATGCCACCCCCTGGACACCCCCACCCCTGGAAAGCCCCCTCAACCCCCTGGACACCCCACCCCCTAAAAACGCCCATGGATAGACCCCACCTCAAACAGCCCCCTAACCCCCCCTAGACACCCCCCGGACACCACCACCCCCTGGACAACCACCACCCCCTAGATGACACCCACCCCTCCTTGAAACCACCCCCACCACCTGGATACCCCCAACCCCCTGGACACCACCACCCATGGAAATCCCACCCCACCCTCCCAAACACCATCCCACCCCCCTTGGACAGCCCCACCAACCCCCTTATCCCCCCCACCAGACACCCCCACCCCCTAGAAATCCCTCCGACACCCTGGACACCAGACCACCCCCATGGACACCCCATAGACACCACCCCCCCCCCCCCACCTGGACACCCCCCACTTGGACACCCCCCTCCTTGGACACCACCCCACCCCCCTTGGACAGTCCCCACCAAACCCCTGGACCACCCCCACCCCCTAGACACCCCCACCCCCTGGACAACCCCCATCCCCTCGGACACCCCCATCCCACCCTCTTAGACACCACCCCACCCCCCTTGGATAGCCCCACCAACCCCCCATACCGCCCCACCCACCCTGGACACCCCCACCCCTTGGAAAGCCCCCCCCCCCCCCCGACACCATGGACACCAGCCCACCCCCCTGGACACCCCCATGGATAGCCCCCCCTCACCTGGAAACCCCTATTCTAGACAGCACACCACTACCTAGACACCCCCACCTCCCTAGACACCACCACCCTCCTTGGACATCCCCCAACCTCTTGGACCGCCCCACCCTCCCTAGACACCCCTTTCCCCCTGAACACCCCTACCCCCCCTTGGACAGCCACCCAAAACCCCTGAATAGCCCCCAAAACCTTGAATTCTTAATATAATTCTTTATGAAATTAATTAACTTATTAATTATGTGTTAATGGTGTATGGGCATATTTGGTGTAATTAGCTTATGATTTATGTGTTAATTTTGTATGGGTATACTTATTGAGATGCTGATTTTTTTGCAGGTGCTGTTTGGGTGTGCTTCTACAAAAAAATTTTTGCAGCAGACATGGCATTTATCAACTCTTTTTTAGTGATGATAAAGTATCCCTTTATCAGCGTTTATTGAGCGCTGATAAAGGGGACCCCCCCTTTTTCAGCACTGAGCATTAGAATGATTTTTAGCATTGATAAAGCCCATTTTGAGCGCTGATAATGCTCATTTTTATAGTAGTGATAATTATAAAGTAACATAAATTAACTCTATTAAGATAATTACAACTTCCTTTGATATTCTCTTCTAGGATACTTCTTATTCCTTGTTAGTTTTGTATTCTGGGGAGAGCACAAGCACTAAGTATTCAAAAGGGGTGTTTTGAGAGATTTGGTAAGAATTTTGGTCAGATAAGTGGCTTAGAAATTGTGATGAAATGGTTGGTATTTATAAGGGGGGGGGGGGGGTGGATATGTGTTTTATAATAAACTATCATAAAAAATTATTATATCCTTTAATAGTGACCCAACATGTGATTCAATAGTAAGGGGATTTTGAAAAATAGTAAATAAGGTAAAAATATTCATCTTTCTTTTATAAAATACAAAAATTCATTTGAATACACTATTAAAAAATATGATACTTATATAGTACTTATACGGTATTTTAAAATCCACCTTCGTAATTTATTTTTTTCAAAAATAAATAAAAATAACCTAAATAAATTTTTGATGTGATGATTCCAAAAATGAAATAAATTTTATCAAAATTATTTTCTAGATATTATAAATTTAGTATGAAAATAAAATTCTTGTTTACTGAAAAATACTAATTTTATTGACATAATCAAATCCGAGACCTTATAAAAATTACATATGGTTCCATAGAAATATAAAATCACTTATAAAACAAAAATAAAAACTTCTTATGAAAATAAAATTCTATTTCATGAAATAAAATTGACTATCATATATATTTTAATGAAAAAAACTTTATATTGTTACCTATAAATGAAATTAATATTTCATTGTGTTAAATGTTAGTTTTATATTTTTTAACACTTTTTTAAAATTTTATTTTGATATAAATTTAACATAATTAACCGTATAGATTTTATGATATATTCCTATATATCTCAAACATATTAATTCATAATGTAAATTAAATGTATAATTTTCATGCCCATACATACGATGAATTTGTATATGTAAGAATATGTTTGGATTATATTTTGGGTGAGTAATAAAAATAGTGGGTTGTGTATAGAATAAAATATTAAGATGTTGTTATCATATAAATTTGGTGTATGGAATAGTGATTCCAAAACTATATCATCAGAAGATAACATACATAAAAAATAAAACAAGAGACAATAAACATTTCTTATGCTTCAACAATTATAAATTTAACATTCCTATGGTGTATATTGAATTGGTGGGACATTAAAAGAAAAAAACCTAAAATAATAGGCGTGAGATTACTTAAAAAATAAACACTTTTCATGACATTGACCATTCATTAATGGTGACCATAACCATAAGGTGTCTAGGGATTATTATGTATAAGGAAATAATCTAATGAGTTTACACGAAACATTAGGTTCTTTATTCTTCATGTATTCTTTGGGTTTTTTGTATGTGGGAAACCCTCTATGTTAGGATACCAGAGAAGCGGGGTTTATTTAATCCAGATAATGGATTTGGATAATATGTTATCTACTCAACTATTAAATATTCATTTATGATTTTAATCAAAATTGACGTCGACCATATGTATCCATGTATTATTTATGTGATACCCAGTGTAAGTCATTATGAAATATGGAACTTATATCTAAAAATGGATATGATATATGAGGTCATCATTTTTAGTGGTAGTAATTTTAATAAAATTCAATATTGAATGAATATATTAAATGATAATCAACTGATAATATATTTTTTATTAATAATGAAATTATCACCTTTATGATCATCCTTTAGATCAATATTGGATAAGGAAAAAATAAATTTTAGTGATTTCCTTTCCTTGTACCAGAATATAAGAATAGATCTTAAGTAAGATAGAAAATTCCATGCTTTGAAGAAACCCCATCCTAATAAATTGACCAGTGAAGCCATTCAAAAAAATATATATTTCAATGATAAGAATATAAAGGATTTATTGGAATTACATAATCTCATTATTGTGACCATAGAGTCAATGTTTCAAATGAAACATAAGAAAATGAATGATTATAATAAGATTAAAAACCTAAAAAGTATATACGGGGAGGAAGCTAGTATTGAGAGGTATCAAGTGTCAAAATAACTAGTTTTGTGCAAAATATTATAAGTAAATTCAGTCTCAAATCATGTTCTCAATATGATTGTTTATATCAATGACTTATAGAGACTAGGTTAATCCATTATACTCGATCTGGCGAGGGAATTCATTATTTAATATTCATCAAAAACGTTTTGATAGTTTTTTTGTGAATTAAAATGTGAATGAGTTTAGTAAAACATTAGCTAGTCTCCATAATATGTTTAGGATAACTGATTAAGATATATGTGGAATAAGATATTGTTTCATAGTTATGGTATGAATGGATAAGGGTAAAAAAAATTTCAGAGAGAGAATAATAGAGGCCCTTGAAATTCCATAGAACCCTCTAAACCAAGGGAAATGAAGGAGTGATAGTGATCTCATTATGGAAAAACTGGACATTGGAAAAGAAACATTCTAAAATACATGAAGTGGTTCATGAAAATTTTTGTAGATCGTACCTAGGGTATTAATGTTATAGACTTGAATACTTTTATTATGAACGGTATATGATATAGAATTAGTGTTTTATAATTATTTTAAATATATTAAATCTTTTAAATTATGGAATAGTTGAAGATAGGATATTATATTTTTCATTCAAGTAATGGATAAAGGAATTTATTTATTAAGGAAATGGATGTAATAATTACATCATTTTTGGATGAATTATGAATATATGATTTGTATTTTTCCTAATTTTTTTCTCTATTTTGAGAGCTTATAAACAATAATTCACAAATGAATTAAATAAATATTTTGATACACATGGTTTATGATTCAAACCAAATATATAACATACTTGAAAATGATAAAAAGATAAAAGTAGTTTTCTTTAGTGTAAAGTTTTTATCCTAGAATATGAGGGAATATGATTTGACCACCAATAGTGGTATATTTAGTGATATTCTATTTCAGTAAAATTTTAAAACACATAGAATAATTCCTATGATATAAAAACAATAGTTTTTTTGTTAATTATTCATACTAAAAAATAGTAGTTATTTATTATCCAAAAAGTAGTTTTTGAATGTTATCGTGATGTTCTAAAAATAATATAAAATCTAAGAGAAAATTGGGGGTATTTTTGAACTTAGAGATGTTTAAAGTTAATAATAAATGGTTCTATCAACAAAAGATATTAGTGAATTTCACTTCATATCTTAAAATTATTAGGATATGATGATAAAAGAATAAATTTAAGAGTTATATTTAAAGAACGTAGAAAATTTAATATATCTTGATATCCTAAAGGATTTTATACTATTCTAGTAAATATATAATGTAAGATTTGTGTTAGTTACTATAGGATTTCAAATGAAATGAGTTATGGAAAGGGTTTTAATAATGATGATGGTGTAAAAAATGTTCTAAGTATACGTTAAAAGTAATTAGCATCATAATGATAAATTTTATAGAGGTAAGGGTTTAAATATATTAAAGGAGATAAAAATTAGAAATATGATTTCTACATATAGTTGTTATTGAAACTGACTTAATTTATTGATATAATTCACCAGAGTCTCATGAGATATTTTTATTAGATGGCCACATGGATATAAATAATGAATTATATACATATGTAATAAGTTTAATAAACCCCTAAAAATGCAGAAAACATAGGGCTTTTAAGATCCCTTATTTTTCTAGTTATCTATATCTTAAAATATTGGGTTAAATTTCATTGAGTTAAGATGTATTTTGTTTAAAAGTGGTTTTTCGAGATGAGGTCTAGGTTTAGGAAAGTGTTTTTGGGGTGTAGTAGGAATAAGAGGTGAGTTTTAACCGCAAAAAATTTCAATATGTAAACCCAATTCAGGAGGTAAGTTGTTTTGGGAAGACCCCTTGAATTAAATCCATGGTCTGAATTTGTTCACACCCAGTAAATTTTACACCCCCTATAAATTTTACACACCTTGTAAATTTTACAACTGATTTAAATTTTACACACCCTATAACTTTTAAACCGCCTATAAACGTGTCTATAAAATTATCACATTTCAAGAAAACTCCTTAAAAAATATTTAATCTATTTTGAACTATATGATGTGATTTTCTAAAAAAATGAAACAATATTTAACTAGAATGAAATAAATTTACTTTGTGATTTTTTCACACCCAACCTAGTTAATATCCCTAGATGCATGCATTTTCAAATTTTATCTTCCCCTGTTCAACTGCAGAACCTCCACGCACCTCCTTATCGACTACAAACTTTCTAAGGATGATTTCCAAGATTCTTCTTAGATTCATAAGTGACATCATATTGGATCTTGGTATTCTAGAACTAGACTTTTATGGTACGCCTTCTAATTATTATTATTCTTCTAAATATATTGTTGATATAATTTATATATTTCATTGCAAGAAAGAAAGAATATGATTGATAATTTGGACATGAGGTTTTTTCATCACCCTCTCCACTTTCAAGGTGGGTGGTCTAAAACATATCCCCTAGGTCTGATTTAATTATCCCTATTATGTGAACTATGTGTGATCGCAACGAAACTACCCACAAATGACCTAATAAATTTAATAATCCTTATTAAGTTATAATTTTACATTTTAGATCATTGATTATATCTTGTGGGGACTATGGTCATGGAGAATGAGACCTGCAACCACTCAATTGCTCTGCCAACCTTATACCATGTTATGACATGGCCAATTTAATGTTATATCCCAATAATAAATTATACAAATTGATTTATTGAAGGATTAATCTAATTAATTGTAATAACATGTATATTGTGTGGTTGATTATATTGTAATCCCCTTAACTAAGTTTGGTTAACAAATATGTTAATGATCATAGGGTTAGATGATAAATGAAAGAGTTTTTATGTAATTATGATAAAAATTAAGAACCTGAATTAATGAAATATAATTGAATGGAACAACGATAATTTGATAATTTGATCATTATGTTTTATAATTATATATATGGAATGTTCATTATTATTCTTTTGACTCTTCTTTCTTTTCTTTTGAGGTTATGTGAAATAATTGTGATTGATACCTGAGGGTGGGATACTTTGGGGCATAATGAGTTTCTCAGTATATGACTCATGATTTATGTTAACTACCGAGGGAATGGTGAATTTTTTTGTACCACGTCAGGGATACGATCACTTGTACTTTAGGCTCGAGGGTATTATATATGATTATATCCAATTTTTGAGGACCAGATGCACAATCACTACATGAAAGAGGGAGAGATTCTGGATTCTCGAGGGACATGTTTTTTATATCCTATAGGAATAGGCCATCTTGGAATTTTATATTTGTACAATTCATACTTGGTGGTAGAATCTACAATAGATTGGGTGATTTTTTGTGAATTAAGTGGATCCTTCCCTAGACAGAGATATTTGGTAGGGTGTTAAAGTAGTTTTTGGACTTCCCCTAGTGTCACCCTGGTAATTGAGGGTCATAATGTTTATTTCATGTATAGTATTGACTTATTAAATCAAAACTATGTTGTTATTTTTATTACATCCACTATATTTCATAGACTGTATATGTTTATACGTGGTGGTTTTGACCTACTGAGTTATACTCATACCATGGATGAGCATCCATTTGGTTGTCGGACAAAATTTAATGGATGCGGGCCGAGACAAGAGATGAGACCCTATTATTGATTTCTGGATTGATAGATGGGTTGAAACATAGTTAAGGGACTAACATTATGTTTTGGACTAGAGTTTTTTAGTTTTTACTTGAGTCTTATTAGTAATTTTTTAACCTTCATCTTGTTATTTTGTTTATATTCGGCCTATAATTAAATTATTCTTTTATTATTTTGATTTATTAATTTTGTAACTTTTTATTTTTGTTTCCGATTTATTTAATTATATTGTTTCTATTATTTACACTACTTTTATAATATTTTCCACCTTCATTTCAACTCTTTACCAGTGGGTATAGTCTCAGCACTATATCTATTATACCCTCACTGCTAGTCTGTAACCTTTGAGATTTAGGGAGGCATGCCTGAGTTCATGTAACCAACCTAGTTTGGCCACATGATAGAGTTCCATATCGTGGGATGTTACAAATTGGTATCAAAGGATCATGTTTCTTTTATTTTTCATTACAATTTAGGAAATGTAGATGAGGGAATTGGATGTGTTCAGACTTGGTAATGAGCTTGTGCATGGGAGTAGATAACACATGTATAGAGTAAAATTAGAGTTCCCATGGTTGGGATTTTTTTCACGAAGTTCACGTAGTATGGATTGATTTTATTTCACATTGAGTGATTCACATTTCATGTGATGTTATTTTTATTTAGATTTGTACTCATGGCCTTGTATGGTGTGAGATCAGTGTGCATGAATCATGATAGAGAAATAAGGATATATAAGTATATGAATTGTTTATGATAGGGACATATTTAATTCATGTGACATATTTTATTGTATGATTTGTGAAAAAAATACCTATTATATTTGATTAATGAAAAATGAAATAAATTTTATGTTATTCAAATTCACTTGTTAATCCATGTTTACAGAGACCATGAGATAGAGTTTCTCTATTATTATCAACAATTGAGTTTGAAATTGTTGGTATCTAGTGTTTTAATGAGGTTTCTCTAGAAATTGGTGGCCATTATTTTCATTAGGAACTTATTACGCAAGAAATTATAGGATTCAGTTCGATTCTTTATATAGATTGGATTGTTATATTACAATATCTTATAAATTGTTATCATAGTAAACTTTCCTTTATATTACTAGATGTGGGAAGCTAAGTGGGATCTTCGGGCTAGTCATTTAGGACCAATTACATGATGGTCAGATTGCTTCATGGATTAAATGGAAATCCTTGTTTTTGATGGGGGAAGAATTCAGAAAGATACTTTTCCTCTACTGGTGGTCCGTTTTCGAGATGTATTTATTGAGGAGTTCTATAGCTTACCACCTGATATGGAGATTGATTTCATGATTAGATTGGTGTGAGGATCCAATCCTATTTCTATCTAGCCTTATGGTATAACACCATCTGATATTCATGAGTTGAAAGTTAAAATGGATGACCTAGAATAAAAGGATTAAATATATATCCTAGTATATCTTAGTGGGGTTATTCAATTATTTTCTCTAAGAATGATGATAGGACTTTGTGCTTATCTGTGGATTATCAGAGATTGAACCATATAAAGGTCAACAATCGCTATCGACATTCCCATATTGATGATATCTTTTGTTTGTTCAGAGGTGCCAAGATTTTCCCAAATACAAACATGAGGTTAGGTTATCACCAGTTAAGGGTGAGACCATTGGAATTACCTCATAATTACACTAGTAGCAGGTATGTCTTATATGAGTTTTAAGTGATGTCGTTTTTTCTAAAGAGTTGACCAGAAGTATTCATGGACTTAATGAATCAGATATTTCATCATCTCTTGGATTGGGTTGTGGTAGTTTTTATTGAAGAATTCTTAATGTAATCCCAGTATGAATACAATCATTCCCAACATGTGAATTTTTTTTAGAACATTGAGAGAGAATATAATTTCCAAAAAACTATCCAAATATAGTTTTTGGATTGACAATATTCACTTTCTTTGTCATGTTATCTCAGATGAGGGAGTGTCAATGGAACCAGAGAAGGTTTTATTCATGGAATCTTAGGAAAGACCCAATATTTTATTCTAGATTCAGACTTTTCGTGGTCTACTGGGTTATTAACAGTGGTCCATCTAAGAGTTTTCTCATCTGGGAGAACCGATGTCAAAGAGGTCCAAGAAAATATTGAATTTTCTTTGGTCAGATGATTGAGACGTTGGTTTTCAAGAGTTGAAAGGTAAGATGACCTCAACACTGATCCTCAATTTACCTATTCTAGGTAATGCATGTACCATGTACTATGATGCATCCATAGTTAGAATCAGATTAGTTCTGATGTAGGAGAATCTAGTAGTTACTTATGGCTCTAAATAGTTGTGACCGTATGAGAGAAATTATACTACTCATGATCTAGTTTTAACTATGGAGGTACACCCCCATGTTATTGGAGACAATATATTTTGGAAGAAAGTTTTGTGGTGTACATAGACCAAAATAGCCTCAAGTATACCTTTTTTTAACAAGAACTAAATGTTTGGTAGAGGAGGTGGGTTGAGTATCTGCATCCTTTAGAATTTGTGTTGGATTACACATCTGGAAAGGGAAACTTCATTGTCGATGCATTGATTTGAAAGACATATAAATTGGTATATCATTAATCTTATGATTAGTTATAGATGACGAGACACTTTATATATATATGCATCTTGAGGTTTTGGAGCCCCATGGTTGAGTAGCTCTGACTTTGAAATATCTTATACCAATGCTTCTTGACTGGATCAAGATGTAGAAGTACTGTGGTCCAGTGGGATTTGATCTGAGGGACATCTTATATGGTAGGGAGACACTATAAGGATGGTCTCTTGGTGATAATGAAATTATTATCTTTCATGGATGATTATGGGTTACTAATGGTTTTCATGAAGTTTTGATGATAGAGTTTCGTGATTCTATATGGAGGTATATATTGGTTTGACAAATATGTATCATGTTCTCCTTATAATGTACTAGTTTCCAGTAATGAAGAAAGATATAGAGAGATTCCTGATGAAATGTTTCACCTATAAGTAGGTGAAGGTTAAGCATTAGAGGCCTACTAGGATGTTGCATCATATTCCTATTCACGAGTGTTAGTGAGATGATTTCCCTAAAGATTTTATCAAAATATTACGCTATAAGACTCACAATAATGATGTTATATGGGTGGTTATGTATCAAATGATGAAGGTAAACCACATATTTTTTTTATGGGAGACCTTAACTATTGTTGAAATTGGAAGTATATATGTCCCTGAGATTGTTCATTTGAATAGTGTTATGAGGGTAATTATTTCTGATCAAGATTCCTGTTTCACATAATAGTTTTGTTAGGGTATAAATAAGGCCTTAGAATCATTGGTTATTCTGAGTATTTCCAATCATCATCTAACTGATGGCCAATCTGAATAGACTATTCTGATTCTGGAGGTTATTTTATGAGCATGTGTGTTGGATCTCGGTGGTTCTTGGGAGAAATTTTTTGAAATCATGGAGTTCACCTATAATGAAAACATCCAATCATTGGTCAAAATGGCACCTTTGAAGGCCTTGTATGGATAACCATTCCATTTTCCTCGTTTCTTGTTAGAGGTTAGTGATTCTGCACTTATTGAACATTGTATCATGCAAGAGGAGACTGCGCGTGTTCAATAGATTAGAAAGTGGTTAGTGACCACATAGAGCTTATAGAAATCATAGGTTTTCCATTAGATATAACTCAAGGAGTTTTATTTTGGTCACCAAGTTATTCTTCGATTTTCACCTAGGCTGGACCAAAATCATATCAGAATTCAATGGAAACTAGTGCCAAGATTTTTCAGTCTGGTTTTGATAACTGAAAGGGTCAGTCTGGTGGAAAGTTGTTTGAACCTTCCATAGTGCTATAGTTCTATTCATGATGTGTTTCATGTTTCTAATATTTAGAGAAATAATTTGGACCCTTCTCATGTGATATATGTTAAGAATGTTGAATTGGATGTCGATACATCCTTTAAGGATCATCAGATCCATATCATAGAATGAATTGAAATTAATATTTTGGGGAAGACTATTCCACTTATATGAGAACAATGGAAGAATGGTTTTGTTCAAGAGTAGTGCTGGTACAGGGATTCTGATGTTTGATAAAAAAGTACAGAAATAATCACTAAAACCCCACAGTGATACATGAAGAAAATCAAAGGCAAGCTGATATATAGTGGGGCGGCTGCAGGATCCTATCTTTTTCTAGGATCACATCTATTTACATTTTTGGTTAAATATCTTTGAATTGGTTTGTATTTCTTTTAAACCTATTTTTTCAAGATAATGTATGGGTTTGGAAAAGTGTTTTTGGGGATGAACAGGAATAAGAGTTGAGTTATAGCTATAGAACAAATTCACAACGTGAAACAATTTCACAAAATATATTATTTTGTGCATACCCCATGAATATAATTTATATCTTGAATTAATACAGTAACTATACATTTTACCCACTATATAAATTCTTTAGTCCCTGGAATTTTTTCACACGCTATAAAAATGTCACAAAAAGTATTAAATTTCATAAAAAACTCCTTACACAATGTGTAATGTTTTATTTAATGTTATTTTTCACTATGTGATGGGATCATATATAAAATGATAGGAAAATTTTAAAAGAATTTTACATGATGTGAAATAAATTCACAATGTTAATTTTTCATGCCCAACCTATTTATTATCTCTAGCATCAAGTGTTTTTTAAACTCCACCCCCAATATTTGATTGAAGAAACACTACAAACCTACTTCTAAACTATAAATCTTCTGAGGATGATATCTGAGAGTCCTCTTCAATCTATAATTGATCCCACATTGTATCTTGGTTTTCCCATCCTAGAATTTTAAGGCAAACCTTTCTGTTCTTCTTATTCTTCTTACTATATTTCTGAAATAATTTTGGGATTTTTTTGAAATGATTAAGAATTTGATTGCTGTTTTGGACACACGTTTTATTCATCTCCTTATCTAATTTCAAGGTGAGTGATATAAGGTTTATCTCCAATGTATAATTTAATTATTCCTAGTATGTGTATTACGTATAATCATATTATAAGGCTATGTGCACCACCAAATAAATTGGATAATCCTTTTTAAATTATAATTATTCATTTTAGACTATCTATTTGATACCTTTGGCTCCATAGGAATGTAGAATGAGACCTATGGCCACCCGATTGGTGTTACAACCCTTGACCTACTTAAGTCCTGGTCAATTTAACATTGGGGCCCAGTAATAAGTTTTATAAAATGATTTATTAATGTATTAATATTATGAATTGGAATAACATGCATATTTTTTGATTTCTTATAGTAGAATCACCTCATAAAAGTTGAGTTAACTGATATGTTAATGACCATATTTTTAATTGATAATTAAAATAAGTTTTATATAATTATGATGATAATTGGGAACCTAAATTATTAAAATAAACATGTATAAAAAAATGATAATTTGATAAATTGATCATTATGTATAACGATTATATATCTAGAATTTTCATTATTGGCCTTATGATTTTTTATCTTAGATTTTGAGCATACATGACATCAATGTGATTAATACTTTTTGAGTGGGATTCTTTGTGTCATGTTGAGTTTTTTGGGATATGAATCATGATTTATGTTGATTCCTAAGGGCATGGTGCAATTTTTGTACCACTTGAGGTACATGTTAATAGGTAATTCCTGCTCAAGGGAAGATTATATGTTTATAACAGATGTATAAGGACCACATGCATAGTCACTAGATGCCATAGAGTGAGACTCTAGATTCCTATGGATGAGATTCTAGATAGCTTATGGATAGAAAATTTTTGTGAATTTGATGCTGTGATAATCATCCTCGACAGGAGAATCTTCCACCAATGGGGTGATCCCTTCTAATGCAAGAGGATCTGTACATGGACAGAGATATATGATAGGGTGCCAAAGAATGTATTGGGCAGGCCATGGCTATCATCGTGAAACATGAGGGTCAACATGTTTATTTCATGTGAATTATTAATTTAATAAATTACTACCCTGTTATTAAATTTATTTCACATATTATATTTCATAGGATAGATATGTTTAGGCATATTAGTGTCGACCTACTGAGTTATATGCACACCATGGATATGATGCTGTTTGGTATCAGAATAGATTTCATGGATACATGTTTGTACATGGTAAAAAGACCCTATTATTGATATATGGATATCTAGATGGGTTGTAGCTTGGTGATAGTACCGACATGGGTTTCGGGACCAGTGTTTCTGAGTTTTTATTTGATTATTCTTATTCTTTTTTTATCAAATTAATATTTTTATTTAGTTATATTCAGCCTATCATTACATTATTCATTTATTATTTTCATTTATTCAGTTTTTCCTTTCAAAAAATTGGTATAATATTTATTTAATTATGTTTTTTTGTGTTATTTATACTACTCTGCTAATATTTTATTCCATCATTTTAACTCTTTACAAGAGGGTAAAATCTCCACACTATATTTTTGAGACCCTCACTAGTAGTCAGAATCCTCTAGCATACATGGAGGCACACTTGAGGTCATGTAACCACCTTAGTCTAGCTATGTGAGAGAGTTCAGATTAAGGAATATTAAAAAGAAGATATGATATTTTATCATATATGATATGTTCGATGGGTTATTATGTGTTGTTTTGAAAAAATATTCTTAAAAATTTTATGAATATAAAATCTACCATAAAATATAAAAGTAAATATCTACTTTATCATTCCTTCATGTTAAATGCATATATGTATATATTGATATACATTTCATGAAGTTTAATGATAAATTAACTCTCAATGTATGACATTAACTTATCCCTAATTGATGTTCTTCATGGGGTTTTTACACCAAATTACCCATGATTTATAGCATATTGACTGTTATATGGAATGTATTTGGTTTACAATGGGTGAATTGTTTATATTCAGACTCCTCAAAACCTAAATTTCGTGACACACCTAGTTTGAGTACCTTTATTATTTGATGTGTTTCATACCCAAGTGCCCGTTATTTTCAAAATAAGGGGTGGTTGTGTATGTTTTTGATCATGTCCTCAAATGAAGCTTAACTGATATGGGATTTCTCTCCTCATATAATGAGTGTGAAATTTGGAGCATTTATTGAGATATATTGAGGAAAAATATGTATATAGTTACATGTTACATGTGATTTTATTATCTACTAGTATGAGGTATATTTGATGTGATCATCTTCTAGGTGAATTAAATGTGATTTTTTTATCAACCTCGCTAGTCTATACTCAAAGATTCAAGAACATGTGGGGTGGCTATATTTGAATGAAATATAATATGTTCCATGATTACTCATCCTATTGGATTAAGGTAATTTATTAAAATTCATGATACCCTATGATGCATCTAGTTTACATTAGTATTGTGATACATGTTTTTGATATAGATCAATCCAGATCTGTTTATTACTTCCGTAGAATTAATTATTTTCAAGAGGATTCTATTTTCATAAATTCCTAGATATGTTGATTCATTTTTGTATACAATGCTGAAAATTCATATGGGGTCACAATTTATATATAACAAAATGGTTATTGAGTTTAATTTACATAGATACTCTAAAATAGGTGTATAGTTTTATCCCAAAGGTGTTTTGGATGGGGGTTTCACAAGTATTATAAATGATATAATACAATGTAATGTTAATGATTTATTTATATTTTTTTTTTCAAAGTTAACTAAAATATGCTTGGACATGATTTCAGTTTTTTTATATGACATGATATA
Source organism: Viscum album (assembly GCA_963277665.1). Classification (NCBI taxonomy): domain Eukaryota; kingdom Viridiplantae; phylum Streptophyta; class Magnoliopsida; order Santalales; family Viscaceae; genus Viscum; species Viscum album. Next base: position 1,107,605,044 of record OY728137.1, read on the forward strand.
AGGTGAAAAGAAACCAAAGTCTTTTAACCTTTAATATAAGTGGGGGATTTAAGGGAATATGCTCTAAAGTGTTGTATTGTTTATTATTATATGGTGTTTTAGAGAGTTTGACACACCATATGTAATAATTATTATGTTTATGGTTGTGAGAAAATCATATTTTATGATAGATAGACTTTATATATGGGTTATTTGTTATATCATATTATATGACATGTTTTAGTCATAGAGACATGAATCAAATGGTTCATTCATTAGGAACTACCATGAATTATTTATCTATATTAACATTAATGTTCTGAAATTATAATTTCTATAACATGTTATCTATTAAAAAAATGGTTGGAGATTTAATGTCCAAGGGTTACATTGGAAAAAACCAAATGAATTACTCATACATTTGGGAAACATATGAGTGAATTCATGACTATGGGAGTTTTCTTATAACCTATATAAAAGGTGGTCAGGATAAAATTTAGGGTGAAATTGATCTATTGAAGAAATCACTATCTAAAATTCTTTACTCCATAAATATTATATAATTAATTATTATTTAATTATATGATACTAGCATATCGTGAATAATTGGAATGTTATACCCACATTGTTTGGGCGATTCATTGTAATCAATGGATACACATTAAAAGAAATATCTATAGGTTAGAGATAAAATGTAAAGATTATGGGGTTTTGACTTTAATTTTTTAAAATGATATTATAAAATAGAATCAAATATAATAAAAAAAATTCAATTTAATAATATAGTAATTAATGTAATGTGAGTGTAGCTGAAATAAAATCTTTATGTATGGTAGAATATAAGATTTTAAAATTAAAATTCACACTTTGATAAAGGAGTTCAAAAATAAATTAAGAATGAGACCCTAGTAATTCCCCCATAAAGAGGTCTTAAGATGGTTTTATTGATCCCTTTGTTTTAAAAAATACCAAGAACCAAAGAGAAAATAAATAAATCCATTGGTTTAAAAAAAAATATGAACCAAAAGGAGAACCTTGGTTTTAGTGGTAACCAAGAACCAATAACACTCACTTTAATTGTGGTGAGAACCTAAAGTTGAAAAGAAAGAATATAAATGTTTTTTACAATATATTTAAAATGTACTCAACTATATCTAGAATATTTAGAAGAAACGAAAGATTAAGATAGAGGTATAGAGAAGGTAGAAGAGGAAGATCATTTTAGGAAATAAAAAAGGGTGAAATTACTTAATAAATAAAGAGTAAAATAAATAATATTGATGTCATTGAAGCCTAGTTTTCTTTTTAAGAATTGAGATATCTTGGATATCTTTTAAGAATCACATCATGGATCATTTCATTGGAAATTAGTCTTCATATATGTTTTTTATGTTTAGATCAAAGGTTCATTTGGCCTATATTAATAAACTTGATATGATTAGGGGTATCTCAGGTCATCCCAAGGATTTAATGAGTAGAGTCAATATATTTAGACCAACCATTAATGACCCATTGAATAACTGATTGTCAAAATGGATTTCACCCTGGCATGGAAAGAAAATATTTATAATTTTTACGTAAAGACACTAAGCACCATGCCCGTAATATTCTTCTACAAGTCATTTTTATATGTATCCTTCATCCGTTTAAGTTACACCACTCTCCCTTTTCATGACCATGGGGGGATACTTTTTGTTTCATTGGTAAACACATGATCCAACATGCCTAGTGAAATAACATATTTCATTTAGAATAGTGATTGTGTACTCACCATGAATACCAACACAACATTAAAGGAATTGGACTCTGTAAATTTTCTTACTTATTCTTCTTGCTACCTTTATTTTGTCAATTTTATGTCGATGATGATGTGTAAAAAACTATACATAAAAAATATACTCAACAAAATGTTAGAAACACATTAAGTGTTTGTGATCATAAAAATAGATTATAAGGTCAACAATATCCCTCATTTTGATGATCACAAACACTCATTTAAGATTAAAATAAAAAATAAAATATAAAGAGGTGAAGAATAATGTAGAAAGAAGAAGTGGTAAAAGATAAAATTGATATTAAAATTATTTCTGTGGAATAAATTTTCTCCCTTTATATTTAACTTTTCTCCACAAAATTAGAAACTTTTATTGATATCAATATTTATTTATACAGGAATTTTCTCCACACAAAAAAAACTAAAACCTTCTCCCCCTTTTTTATCAGAAAAAATTCAATTAATACAAACAGTTATATAGATAAGTGATAAAAATAATATAATCAAGGTGACCATAAAAACAAGATTTTGAACATTTTAACAACATGCATGAAAAACAAGAAAAGTATTTGTTGGTCAAAGTGGATAATCAAGAGGGGGGTGAATTGAGTTACAATTAAAAATTTATGTTAAAAATTTTCTTATTAAAATCCACCAAATTAAATAACAAGATAAACTATAGTGAATTTTTAATACAGTAAAGGGTCAGTTAGGTTCTCAAGAGATTGATTAGTTCTCAGTTAATCTAATCTGAAGATTAATTAACTTCTTATGCTAACCTAATTCTTTACAAAAAATACAAACACTTGCTAGTTTAACTATCAGAGTTACTCTAAAATAGATTTATATTTCAAAGTACTTAGCAGTGGAATAATCAATATAGTTTAAAACAAAATAAAATAAGCACAACAGTTTAAAACAAGAGGTTCAATATCAAGCTGAGACTTATTCCTCTAAAACAATTTATATAAATTTTGACCCACACCTTGGATTGAGGTAAACAATAGTATAGATATTGTCCAGCTATTAAGACCTCTACCACAGTTCTTCGTGGGAACAAATAAACACAATAGCACACAGGCTATCCAGGTCACATTTGACCTCTACCACTATCCACAGTGGGTTACATGAGAGTTATAGAAGTTTTGTCTGAGGATTTAGAAATCCTCCAGTTTAGAACAGGAGATAGTTTGTGTCTAAAAATACAAAGCACACACACTAGTCAAATTATAAATAAAAGAATCACTTAGAGAGATTAGATATGAGTTTAGAGATGATATAGTGATTTGAAATTCAACTCTAGACTCCTTTTGATTAAACAAAAATTCTTCTGAGTTCTTCTCTGGTTTTGTCTTGAAAACAGAGTGTCGTTTTTGTATTGGACTTCCAGTATATTCAAATACTGCTCGAGGTTGCAATAGGCTTTGTAGCACCGCAATATCCCTCAGCTTCCAGCAAAAGTTCTTCTCTCTTTTAAGCTATGGTGCAGGTGTTCTTTTTTGTATCAGATGATTATCTTCATATGTCGCCACACCCAGCAGCTTTTTCACTTCTTTTCACCACTCCTTATGCCCGAATTTTGTCTTTCCTTTTATAGCTTTCATCTACGGCAATGGTAATGATTACCTTTTTACTGGTACGAGGTAAGGTTCCTGAAATACCAACCACTATCAATAATTAATACGACGTGCATTAAATAAACCAAATAGGATCGTTTGCATTATATTAATAATATTGAAAATGTATATAGTTTGAGTAGCAGGGACTGGTTAAAAGTCATCTTCCATCAGTAGCTTTCTGTTGGTAGACTTGTAATGGTGGACTTTGTATCAGTGGATGCATTGTATCTGTAGATATTTTATTGTGTAACAATAGATCTATGTACCAGTAACTCCTTCCATCGGTAGAGTTGGTCTATCGGTAACTGGATTGTATCGGTAACTACTTATATCAGTGGATCTGTCTGTATCGGTGGACTTTATATCACTATCCCTTGATATAATAATAGGTCTTTCTTTTTGTCTGTATCAGTAACTATTTGCATACCGGTAGGCTTAACACTTATCTGTTCTATGCAAAACAAATCTAGATTGAGTTAGAATTATCTCAATGTTTGTATAAACATAGAAAAACATTGATAGCCATATTCCAATAATTACTTTGATATTTATATGAACTTGATAATAGAATTTCACAGAATGAAAGAATGAATATATATATAAACATTATTTGGGATTATCAAAGCGTGTGAAAGCATAATTGGGATTATCAAAACAGGTGAGGTCAACAATCTCATCCCTTTTGATAATCACAACTTATAGTATTGTACTCCAAAATAATCATTAATGTATCAGTATAAAATACAATGGTTTTTATTTCTCAGTGTGAGTAATGACATTTTCAAATGTGATATTTTAAAATAATATCAGAGGATATAGTATTAGAAGAAATTGTATCAGAGGTACTGATAAAAAAAATGTTCTCGTGTTATAAACAAGATGTATCAGAGAATAGATTATTAGATGCAAGTATCAGAGGTATGAAACAACTATATCAGAGATATACAACACATGTATAAGAGGGAAATAATATACACATATATATATATATAAAATTACAAGAGGAAAATGTATTATGCTCATAAAATATAACGATTCTTTATATCATTTCTCCCCCTTTGTATTATTTCTCCCATGTTATATTATTTATCCCTTATTTCTCCTCTTTATATATTATTTTTCCCCCTTTGTTATTAGAAAAAAGTGAGATAGAAAGGAAATACAGGAAAAGAGAAGTAATAGAGGGTAAAAGAGAGAATGAAATCATTTGTATATTACTTGAAGAAAAAATACATAGAAATACAGAAGTGAACCAAAAAAGAATACATGTGATTCCCATCAAAAGTCCTAGCCGCTAATCAATCCACCACTTGAATTTAAAATTTGGATTTGGATTTGGGTTCAGAGGTAGACTCAGGCTGGGTAGTTTCATTAGAAGGCTTGGGAATTCTAGAAAGCATGACTGGTGGTTGAGCAACAGAGACTGTTCCTGGCCTGTAGTGGGTAGCTCTCTAGGAGATCATAGGAGTGAGACTTCGGATTTCTTGGACTGGAGTCATCTGAGGAATGGAGGTAGACTGAGCAGAGGTAGGAAGAGCTGGAGGTGCAATGATAGGGTACTGTCTACATGCATGAATGGTAGCAACATATTTCTAAAGTCCATAATTATCCCTCCTCCCCTTTCTATAGTAGAGATGAAATAATCCATGTTTTCCATAAATTTTTTCAAATATGGAGTTAGTTCCCTGAGCTTTCTTACTTGTTCTCTAAAGGCTTGATTGAGAAGAGGTAATTTTAGATTTTCCAAAAGAAGTTTGAAATGGTTGGTCAACTGGTTCTTTGTATACACTTTCTAAAAATAAGAATCAACTTTATCCTTTACTTATTTCAGAGAGGTAGAAGCTTCTCTCATATAATCTTGAACAATTTTCATGATATCTCTAGTGGTAGTCACCACCTTGGTCCGGGAAGATGAGTCCACATAGTCATTGGTTGATGCTGAACCAAGATCCTATTTCATCAAAGTTCTAATCTGATCCTACTCTATTGAAGGTCTAGAAGCAAGAGAACCAATAGAAAAAGCCACAGTTTCCATGAAACTTTTAGTTATCCCACTGATAAGATTTTTCACTACCAGATCCTGGGTGCTAACACGCTTCTTGTATGGAATGCCTAGATTCCTAAAAAACTGATACCATCTGGCTAACTAAACTCTCCACAAAAGACAAATCCTTGTCTTCTTGAGATTTAGAACTCATATAGGAATCCAGAGAGACAACTGATTTCTTTAGAAGTTCAATATCCTCTGCCAAGATTGACAGTTGATTCTGGAAAACCGTGACTTTATCCACCATCTCTGCCACAGTGGTTGACACACTACAACCAAGATAGAGTTCAAATGATTTTTCCATGTTGGTAAGCTCCTCAATAAAAAAATTCTTTAAATCGGCAATAGATACATTCAAATACTTTGTCATATTAGCCTTTAAAGACTCAAAGTCAGCCCTGGTTACCATATTAGCAGGCAAAACAACGGGTGCTCTTTCTGTCACAATACTAGACACATAGGCATTCATAACAGATTGGATGGACGATACTAAGGAGGATTCCATTTTTCTTATCTCTTCCACAAAAGAAGGCTTTAGATCAGACTTCAACTGGTCTAGATCATCTTTTCTTAATACATCCTCAAGTAGAAACTCAGAATAGATATTATAGTTAACTTGTGGTCTGTTCATGGGTGTCTCATCTTCAATATCAGGGTATTCCAACCCACAAACCACAAAACATGGGTCTTCATCCCAGTCTTCAATTCCATCATCTACTGAAGCACTACCAAGTCTAGTTGGATTCTCCCCCACAACTAATGCATTCTCCTGTATAGAAATAACACCCTCATCAGCTCAGTCTTCCACAGAAGATTCTTCCACAATCATCTCCATTTCTCCAACAGAAGGAGGCTCCTTAGGAAAAGGAGCAGGTCAATCTAGTTCAACAAGAACAACCTCTAATGTCAAAACAGAACTTCTAATCAAAGGACTCAAACTCAAGGTGGCAAAAGCAGATGCTTCAGTTTCAGATTCTCTTTCTTCTTCCTCATTCTCTGGGGAAGCGACTTCCTGATCTGATCTCTTCCGGTCTTCCTTATCCACAGGTGCCTCTCCACTTATTACTCCCAAAATAGTTTCTATACTAGGTTTATTCAAAGAATCATTTTCCTTTTCTTGTGATACAATTACACGAGTTGGGCTTGGAGGCAAGTCCCGATATCCTCTATCTGCTATAGAGGAATCCTCCTCATCTGAATCATCACTATATTGTGGCTCCTCCTCATCTGGTTCTAAACCTAGATCTCTCTTATCTTTTGGTCTATTTGGATGGTACACTGTATTGAACTTGTCATATATATTCTCATCATCAGCAACCCACTGCCTTCTGCATGGGTTCCAGCTAATCTTCATGTACTTACATACTGTTCTTGTCAAACAAAAATTGTTTCTTACCACCACTGTCTCATCCAGAGACTCAACAACCCCCTTTAGTTTGGTCATAAATGAAATAAATTTGGAAAAGAATAATGCATTGGTTTTTGATTTGGGTCTGGTCATATCCTCTATTTGAATCATTAACAGCCTGCACAGATTCACCATCACACCATTCCTTAAGAGATGCAACAAATAAATATCTTGATACTTCATATTTTCAAAGTACCCTCTTCTTGGACTTAGCACGTGTTGGATGAACTTGAACAACAATCTATTTCTCCCATCCATCTCAGCAGCCTCCACCTTTCTCTGCTTTCCACTACCAGTGAGCTTCTCTAAGGCAGTCTCATAGTCAAATATGCCACTGGTAGGAGGTATTGTATTTGATGAATACCCAAATACTCCTTCATGTGGTACCTTCATGCATTCATCCCATTCAATGGATGAAAAATCTATTTCCTTTCCATTTACCAATGAAACCATTATATTTTTCTTATCATATTTATCAAAGCACAAAAAAGCATAGAAATATTTTATCAGCTTTGGATAATAAGGACCATTGTTGTTTGTGAAACATTCTATCCATCTATGCTCCTAAAATATTCTTAGGGTCAATGATTTTCATGGAAAAATCCATTCTTCCCACAACTCCTTCTTGATTAAAATTTCTCTATTTTGAAAATACAGGTTCACTGGACGCCTCTTTGACGTTGTTCAATTGACACTACTACTTTCTTTAGGCCCTTTCTTCTGCTTCTTCGCATTCGGCTCATCAAAGTCATATCTGACAGTTGGAAGTTTGGTTTTTTACATCTCTAGATTGAATAACTTAGGGTTTTCGTGAGATTTGGGGATTCCAAGAGTCAGATTTGAGAGAGGAGAGTTCAGTGGATTGATAAGTAACTAAGACATAGTTTTTATCATTTAGGAATCATAAATAAAACATAATATGTTTAATATAAATGAAATAGATTCTGGTGGCTAAAGATACATTTTAAAAAACAGCCTAACCTATCGGTAACACATACTAGTGAGGATTCCTAATGGTGAGGTATATTGGTGAGGTTCACTAACGGTGAGGTATAATAGTGAGGTTCATACCAGTGAGGTATAACAGTGAGGTTCACTAACAGTGTAGTATAATAGTGAGGTTCATACTAGTGAGGTATAACAGTGAGGTTCATACCGGTGAGATTTTTAACAGTGAGGTTTCTAACGTCAACGTTTATAATGGTGAGGTTTCTAATGGTGGGGTTTCTAACTGTGAGGTTTCTAACGATGAGGTTTCTAATGGTGAGGTGTCTAATGGTGATATTTCTAACACACAGAGTCCATCATTCCTAACTCTTTTCTAATGTAACTTAACCTATCTAAAATTAAAGGCTTGGTGAAAATGTCAGCTAATTGATGTTCAGTACCTATAAATTCAAGAGTAATATCACCTTTTTGGTAATGGTATCTCAAAAAATAGTGCCTTATATCAATGTGTTTTGTTCCTAGTGTGAGGAAGGGATTCTTAGAGATGTTAATTACACTAGTTTTATCACAATTTATTGATACATGTTTAAAATCATATCCATAGTCCAACAAAGTATGATTCATCCACATAATTTTTGCACAACAACTACTAGTAGCTATATACTCTACTTCAATAGTAGACAATGCAACATAATTCTTATTTTTACTACACCACGATACTAGATATTTACCTAGAATATGACATGTTCCAGAAGTTCTCTTTCTATCTAAATTCCAACCAGAAAAGTCAGCATCTGATAAACTTATTAAATCCAAAGATTCTCCTTTTGGATAAAACAAACCTAAATTTGAAGTATGTTTAAGATATTTGAAAACTATTTTAACAGAAAGAAAATGGGATTATTTAGGATTATCTTGAAATCTTGCACACATACACACACTAAACATAATATCTGGTCAACTAACAATAAGGTAAATTAGACTTCCAATCATACCTCTGTAATTTGTTTGATCAACTGGTTTCCTAGATTTATCAATGTCCAACATACATGTGGTACCCATGGGGGTATCACTTTCTTTAATACTATCTAAACCAAAACGTTTTAAAAGATCCTTTGTATATTTACTTTGATTTAAAATAATACAATTTTTCATTTTGAAAATCAAGGAATCCAAGAAAATATTCGAGTTCTCTCATTAAATTAATTTAAAATTCATTTTACAGACTCTTTGAAAAATAATTACACAAAGTATTTTTATAAGATCCAAAAATAATATCATCAACATAGATTTGTACTATCAGAAAAACTTTAGAAATTATTTTAATAAAGAGAGTTGGATCAGAAATCCCTTTTTTAAAACCTTTTGAAATAATAAAATTACGAAGTCTATCATACCAATCTCGTGGAGCTTGTTTCAAACCATATAAAGCTTTAGAGAGCCTAAAAACTCGATTTGGAAAATGAGGATTAGTAAATCCAGGTAGTTTTTCAACAAAAACAACTTCAATTAAAAAACCATTTAGCAAAGAACTTTTAACATCCGTTTGATATAACTTGAAATTCAGATGTGTAGCATAGGCAAGTAGAATCCTAAAAGCTTTTAATCTGGCTATAGGAGAAAACGATTCCTCATAGTCTATTCCTTCCTCTTAACTATACCCTTGTGCAACTAGCCTTACTTTGTTCCTTACTATATTTCTAGATTCATCAACTTTATTTCTAAAAACCCATTTAGTGCCTATGTTCAAAGTGTCCTTAGGTCTGGCAACTAATTCCCAGACTTTGTTTCATTCAAATTGATTTAATTTTTATTGCATAACCATTACCCGAAATTCATCATTGATTGTATCATTGGTATTTTTAGGTTCTAATTGTGAAATAAAGGCTTGATGGTCAACCTGGTTTCTTAGAGAATCTCTAGTCTGTGTCCATCTATAAAGATTACCAACAACAATATCTAATTGATGATTATTTAGAATCCTTGTTGATCTAGTAAAGGTGGGACTAGAAATTTCAGTTTCTTCTCTAGATTCAGGTTTTATAGAAATAGGTTATGGAATGTTTTCAGAACTGGATTTCTTTACAACAGGTTCATTGATTTTATCATTAAGGTTCAAAACAGACAAATCTTCTTCAATATTTTCAATGGAAGATTTGGGTTCATGTGGATCAATTTCATCAAACTTGATGTGAATAGATTATTCCACACATTTGGTTCTTTTATTAAAAACACTATAATCTTTACTAAAGATTGAATAACCTAGGAAAATTCCTTCATCACTCTTGGATGAAAACTTGTTGAGATTATCTTTTGTATTGAGAATAATGACTTTGAAACAAAAAAAATTAAAGTAATTAACCTTAAGTTTCCTATGGTACCACAACAAATAAGAGGTCTTTTTGAGAACAGTTCTAATCAAGACTCTATTAATAATATAACAAGCTATATTTACAGCTTCAGCCCAAAAGTAAATTGGCAGGTCATAGTCATTAAGCATAGTTCTTGAAATTTCTTAAAGGGTTATATTTCTTCTTTCTACTACACCATTCTGCTGAGGTGTCCTAGGGGCAGAGAAATTATGGCTATAGCTATTGTGTGAGCAATAAGATTCAAATTCATGATTTTAAAACTCATGACCATGATCAATTCTTAGGGTCTTAGTCTTAATTCCACTAAGATTTTCTACAGACATGGAGTATTTAAAAAAGTAATAACAAGCTTCACTTTTGTGAGATAAGAAGTATACCCAAGTGTACCTAGAATAGTCATCTACTATGAAATAGACATAGTGCTTCCCATTTAAACTAGAAACTCTATAAGGTCCAAACATGTCCATGTGAACCAACTCGAGAGGTTGAGAAGTTGAAACTTATTTCATTGATTTCAAAGAAACTTTATGTTTCTTTCCCCTTTGACAGGGATTACAAACTTTATCAGCTGGGAATTCATGTTTTGGTAGGACTCTAACTAAGTTTTCTAAGCGATGGAATGCTTCAGTGTCCTAATATTCTGTTCCATAGCCAAGACTCTTTATGAAAAGAATTTAAGAAAGTATTATCTAAATAATTCAAATCAAAATCATAAACATTTTCATTTCTCAAAAAAGAAAATACTAAAATATTTTTAGAATTAAAAACATTACAAGAATCATTTTAAAATTTAACATCAAAAACATCATCACACAGCTGATAAATACTTAACATGTTATATTAAAGTCCATTAAAAAAATAAAACATTATAAATTAAAATCGAATCAGTGTTACCAATCTGGCCCAAGCCGATGATTTTTTCTTTTGAATTATCACCAAAGGTGACATGGCCTCCATAAACTTTGATTAAACTCTTGAAGAATGATTAATCTTCAGTCATATGCCTTTAACATCCACTATCCAAGTACCATACCTTCTTATGGGAACTTTTCAAGCAAATTTCCTACAAAACAGGTTGAAAGAGAAAATGATTTTGGTACCCATATTTTCTTGGGTCCAGACAGGTTAGAAAGAAAAACTTTTGGTACCCAAATTTGTCTAATGGGTCTCATATAATCAATAGGTTCAAAAGTTTTTGAAAGATAAACATTATTTGATCTATAGCCATGTGAATAACTTGTTAGAGAATATGAATTTCCAGAACTAGAACTAGTATCATTCTGTCCAGATTTAGAAATAAATCTATCTTTAGTAATATGTCTCTATCTAGGGTGATAGCCTATTCTAGTGGTATATTTTTGTGCCACTTGTTTTCCTAGAATTTGAGTTAGAGTATTCTTCCCATTTGTGAATTTCTCTAATTCCTTCTTTAATTGCTCATTGGACAATTTCAGTTCAGTATTTTCCTTAAGTAATTGAGAATTTGTTTCCTTTTCAATATCAAGTGCAAAGTTAACAGAGCTGGTCAAAGCATGTTGTTTCTTTAAGGTCTTATACTTGTCCCTAAATTTATTACAGGTTTCTTCAAGGATATTACAATATTCAAAAAATTCAGCTTTAGAAATATTATCATCATTAATTTCATTCTCAGAATAAAAATCATTCAGCATAGGGGAAACATGTACCTCATAATTATTAGTCATGAAACACATGTTGGCACAATTATTTTCATAATCAGAAACTTCATACTCACTTCTGCTGTCTTATGAAGCACTCCAGGTTTCATTCATGGATTTCTTATATTTTTTGTCCTTGTAGTCTAATTTCTTCTCGAAATTTAACTTCGGGCAGTCTGCCTTATTGTGTCCTCTCCTTTTTCATTTATAACACACTATCTCATAATCCTTTTCAGATTTATTCAAATCCTTCTTCCAATGAACTTTGTTGTCATATTTTTCATTATAATTTGGTTTTCTGAAGAATTTCTTCTTCCTGTAGAACTTCTTGAACCCTCTGGATATCTGAGCCATCTCTTCATCACTATTAGAATCTGAACCTTCACTTGGTGATCTTTCAGTAGGTATATAAACTTTCTCCTTGTCCTTTCTCTTTGAGGCAGTAGATTTAAATGCTAATAATTTCCTCCTTGGTTCATCATTATCTTCCTTGTTTACTTTAAACTCTTCTTCATACATCATCAACTTACCGATTAATTCTTTAACAGGAACCTAACTTATATCACATGATTTTATTATTGAAACTGATGTGCCTATCCATCTTTATGAAAGACATCTTAGTATTCTCATAATCTGCTCCTTTGCAGGAACATCTTTTCCAAGTGAGCTCATAGTGTTGAAAATCTCATTGAACCTGATATACATATCAGAGATAGGTTCATTAGACTTCATTTTAAAATTATCGTACTTAATAGTGTAGGTATTCAATCTCATTTCTTTAACAGTGGTTGTTCCCTCATGGGAAATAGCCAAAGTGTCCCAGATTTCATAAGTAGTTTTACAAGCAGATATTCTATTAAATTTTTCATCACTTAAAGAAAAGTACAAATCATTCATTACTTTATAGTTATTATTATAGGAAGTCTTAGTAGGTTCATCCCAAGTAGTTCTTTCAGTTTCTGGAATCTTATATTGAGTCTCTATAGCAGTCCAGATGTCAAATCCCATACTTTCTAAATGATTTTTTTTAGTTTCCATTGGGCATAATTTGTACCATTAAAGAAAGGTGTCATATTGGTAGAGACACCTTCAAGTCTATTATCCATAATTTTATTTTATAAAATATATTTAAAGAGAAAAAAAATCAGAAATAACAGAAATTTAATATCTTTAAGATACAACAAAAATCACAGTTAAAAAACAGAGTATTTGGAAATCCCTTATAAATAACAAAAAACCCCTAATACCAAATGATGGTCGGAGTGGATACTCAAGAGGGGGTGAATTGGGTTCCAATTAAAAATTTCTATTAAAAAGATTAATATTAAAATCCCCCAAATTAAATAACAATCTAAACAGTAGTGAATTTGTAATACAATAAAGTGTCAGTTAGGTTCTCAAGAGATTGATTAGTTCTCAGTTAATCTAATATGACGATTAATTATATTTTGAAGCTAACCTAATGCTTTACAATAAATACAAACACCTTCTAGTTTAACTAACAGAGTTACTCTAAAATAGATTCATATTTCAAAGTACTTAGCAGCGAAATAATCAATATAGATTAAAACAAAATAAAATTAGAACAGGATTTCAAAACAAGATGTTCAGTCTCAAGCCGAGACTTAGTCCTCTCAAACAATTTATATAATTTTTGATCCACACCCTAGATCGGGGTAAAAAATAGTACATAGACTATCTAGGTACTAAGACCTCTATCACAGTCCTTCGTGGGAACAAATAAACACAATACCACATAGGCTATTGAGTTCACACTTGACCTCTACCACTATCCACAGTGGGATACAAGAGAGTTATAGAAGTATTGTGTGAGGATTTAGAAATCATCCAGTTAAGCATGGGAGAAAGTGTGTGTCTAAAAATACAGAGCACACACACTGCTCGAAATATAAATAAAAGAATCACTGAGAGAGATTAGATATGAATTTAGAAATGCTCTAGTGATTTTAAATGCAGCTCTGGACTACTTTTTATTAAACAGAAATGCTTCTGAGTTCTTCTCTGGTTTTTGTCTTGAAAACAGAGTGTCGTTTTTGTATTCTACTTCTAGTATATTTAAATATTGCTCGAGGTTGTAATAGGCTTTGGAACACAGAAATATACCTTAGCTTCCAGTAAAAGTTCTTCCCTCCTTTAAGCTCTGGTGCTTTTGTTCTTTTTGTATCAGATGAGTATCTTCATATGTTACCACACCCAGTAGCGTTTTCACTTCTTTTCAGCACTCCTTATGCCTGACTTTTGTCTTTCCTTTTAAATCTTTCAGCTCCAGCAATGGGAATGATTACCTTTTTACCGGTACGAGGTACAGTTCTTGAAATACCAACCACTATCATTAATTAATAGTACGTGAATTAAATTAACCAAATATGACCATTAGCATTATATTAATAATATTGAAAAAGTATAGAGTTTTAGTAGTAGTGACTGGTTAACAGTCATATTACATCGGTAGCTCTTTTTCGGTAGACCTGTAACGGTGGACTTTGTATCAGTGGATGCCTTGTATCAGTAGCTGTTGTTTTCTGTAATAGGAGATCTATTTACCCATAACTCCATCTATCAGAAGTGTTGGTCTTTGGTAACTGGATTGTACTGGTAACTACTTATATCGGTGGCTCTATCTGTATCGATGGACTTTATATCAGTAGCCCTTGATATAATAGTAGGTCCATCTGTTTCTCTGTATCAGTATCTATGTTCATACCGGTAGGCTTAACACCTATCTGTTCTATGCAAAACAAATCCAGATTGAGTTAGAATTATCTCAACGTATGTATAAATATAGACAAAAATTGATTGACATATTCCAATGATTATTTTGATATTTTTATCAACTTGATAATAGAATGTCATATATTAAAAGAATTAATATATTGATAAACATTATTTGGGATTATCAATGTATGTGAAATCATAATTGGGATTATCAAAACAGGTGAGGTCAATAGTATTTTCAGAAACACTAAAGATATGAAAAGAGAAAACAAGATGTGATAAGAAAAATAATTTAACTAATGTCATTCTTAACTCTAGTTTGATAAAATTAAATTGATATAAAGTGAGATTTTTTGTATATATATCAGCTAATTGAATATTCAAGATAATATATTTTAGCACCATATTTTTTTTTTCTGAAAATGGTCTCCCAAAATGTGAGTAAAAATAAAAATGTGCTTAGTGTGTTTATGCTAACAAGAATTTCAAATGATTTCAATGGAGAAATACCTATCAAATTTAATTTTAACATGAATAAATGTTACTCCAAAATATAAGAGAGTTTGTTTCATACGTATATTTTGGGTGACAAACTCCTTGAGGCTATACATTTCTATTCCACTATAAAAAGAGAGACATAATTTTTCTTTTTTACTTCTCCCATAGATTATGTATTTTCCAAGAAGGTGACAAGTACAACTTATAATTTCCCTATCTAGTTGAAATCATACAAAATATGTATTAGAAAAACTAGAATTACTAAAATTGGTTCTTTTAGGAAAAAATAAACAATGTATTTTTGAACAATTAAAAAAAATAAAATCGTTTTTAATATATTTTATATTAAACTGGTTAAATCCAGATTAAAAATGATCACAAAAAAAAATTGAACATAATGTTCTTTTGGGTTAAAGTAAGGTAAAAATACTCTCTATCATACATATATACGGATTTTTTCAAACTAAACCATCATATTAATCCAATGTTAGCTTATAGTAATTTCTCGAAGGTGTGATAATTTTTTTAGATTAATCAATGAAAAAATGATTTCGGTGTTTTTAGTGTATTTTATTTGGATTAGAAAAATTTTTATCCTCATTTTGAGAGATTTTAAAGCCAAGATATATTTTTTACTCACCCATAAAACTCAATTCGAATTATTTTCTCCAAATATTTGAAAATTCATTACTAAAATATTCATTTTTTGATCCAAAAATTACATTATCTACATACATATGAACAATTAAAAGATCATCAAAATAATTTTTTAAAAATTATTACAATTTCATTTTTTTCATTTTCAATTATTTTATAATATAATACTAGTTAACAATTCATACCAAGCTTCAGGGTGTTTTTTTAAAACCATAGATATATTTAGTTAACATAAAAATTTAATTATGAAGTTTTTTATTTTCAAAACAAGGTGGACATTCATAAAAATGGTTTCAAAAATAAAACCATCTAAAAAACTCTAAATTTACATTTTAAAATGTTTTATTTTTTTGGGTGGTGGATTCCAACATGATTCTAATAGATTCTAGCTATGCAACATGGGTAATGGATTCACAATAATCTATGAATTGTTTTATTTTTTCCTTTGGATATTAGTCTGTAGTTTTTTATTTTTGATGTTACATTGCTCATTTAGTATAAATATAAAGTACACTTTGTCACAATAGTGGGATTATAGTTAGGTAAATAAATAAGAGTCTTAAAATTATTCCACTATAATTTCTCTTACTATTATTAAAAATAAACAATCCCAAATTTCACCATTAATAGCATCATCATAGTTTCCAGGATCTAGAAGATAAAAAAAAGTGTGATGTTGAACTTATTTAAATATAGATCTTCTAGTATGAGTAAAAATATAAAAATATCCTATAATATTTCCCAAGGGATGGTCTATAGATTTTTTTCAAAGATGTAGGTAAATTAAAAGAAATATATGAAACTTTAAAAAGATTCTTTGGAGACAGTGGATCAATAAATGTTGGTTGTTCAAGGTTATCCACATATTAAAATTTGAAAGAATGTTTAGGAATATTTTCTTATAATTTAATATGGATGGATTCATTAATAGTTTTGGTTCTTTTATTGAATACTCAGTATGATTTACTTGAGTTTGAGTACCCAATAAATATTCATTCATTGGATCTTGGATCAAATTTACCTAGGTTTACTTTAGTGTTATAAATATATAATTGTTTCTTATGCCCAGAAATTCCAAGTTTTATAAATATGAAATAATGATTATTTTATTATTAATGAATTCTAGGTCTTATGTTAAAAACATATATTTTCTAATTATCAATGAAAATATTTCTAAGAGACATAAGGTCTATGAATCTAGAAACTGAATGCATGTATAATTGATACACCATGGTGAATTTTTTGAAAACTCATCAAATGATTGGAAGAGTAACCAGAAAACAACATTGATAAGTGAAGTGATCATATGGTATATCCAAAATAAATGTTCAATGTAGAATTATTAGAGTGACCACAAGTTTTTTTAAATCACCTGTATAATGTAGTAAAGTGATCACATAACATATGTGGAATTTTGGGAATGTGTTTAAGTGACTATAAGACTTCAAGTGACCACACTTTCAAATGAAGTGACTACATGTTCTATGGATCGATCACACAACTTATCAAGAGAATCAATCAAAAAAAATTCCTTAATTTTGGATCCAACATGAGTAATCAAGATGATGTGGAGCTTGTCTATTTGGAATTATTGTTTAATAATATATTTAAATATCCATCTATGAAGAATTAAATGAAAAGTTAGAAGCATTTAATACTTCGGGATTTCATGCTAATTATAAGGATATGTATTGATTATTCTTAAATGGATATTTTGGGGGATGATTTCTCTATTTAAAAATAATAAACACATCAATAGTAGATTGTGATAGTGATCATAAATAGTGAAAACAAAAACATGTTCTATGATTCAAATTTACAACACTCGATTTTTTTCTATCTTTAATATAAGATCTGAGAACATTTTCAATAATTCCATTTACTATTAGAATATATAAGGATGATATCTGGAAGAAAATAGACCACATCAGAATAAATGAAATTTAATTTAGCACCACATCAAACAATCATCCATCTCTCTCTATCATTATGGTTTTTACATTAATTTTCCATTATTCCTGAATTTATTTGTATATCTATTATGAAAATATAATTTTATATCATATAGGAGTATTGGTATACTATTTCCATTATTTATCTCAACTGTTTCACACCCATGGAAACTATGGAAGTTGCTATGTGATAGCCTGGACCACCTTATGTGTTATTGAAATATTTATATATGATCCTAGTTTGGATCATCTCTTTGTACCAATAAATGTGCTTGGTAGTGGGATACTATTATGTAGAGATGACTAAGTCCTAAATTAATACTGAACGTCTTATTTTTATTTTTCTATTGGGTATTTTATTTTTTTCTTTCTTTATTATAAAAAATATTGTGAGAATTACTTTAGTAAAATGAACATCGATAGATAACATTTACTATTGATATTTCTATTGTTTAATTTGAGTAGAATAATATATAAATATTAAGATAGCCACAAGTTTTAATAACTGATTATTTATCAAGAACATAATAGGTTATTTCAAAACCTTAAATTAGATATACTTAAAGTATCTGTTAACTATGTGTTTTCTAAATTAAGGGATTATGTATTTATATATTTTTTAAATATTTTTTAATTTGATGCTCAATTCACCTCACTTCCCCAACTTGAGTACACAACAATGACCAATATACATTGACATCCAAAAACACTGAAAAATCAAAATTTCATAATTTTATTTCTCTAAAATCTATAAGTTTCTTTTTTAGGAAGGGTTTTATGAGAACACAGTTAATGATATGTCAAGACAAATTGACTACCTAGGCCCAAAATTTGTAGGGATGTTGAAATCATTCAAGAGGGATCTTTAGATTTCTTAAAGGGTTTGATTTTTTATTTCCACCACACCATCTATTTTATGACTTCTGAGAGTAGGAAAAGTTCAATTATAACATTTTGAACCACAAAGTTCATAAAAAACTTTGTAATCAAAATCTACCCTATGATTGATTTGATTAAAAATGATTTTATCCTTTTTTAATTTGTGACATTATTGGTGAATCTTATGAAGACTTTACATGGCTTAATTGGTAGGTTGGAATGGTTAAAAGAATATTTTCTATAGGGCTGAATAAGAAGAGATTAATTTTTCTAATAAAATAAATAAATTATTAATGTTAATTAATCAAGTGATTTTGTAGAGGAAATATAAAAGATAATATAATGATTTTTATACTAGTTCAGTCTAAATTGGAAAAAGTATAATCTTATACCACTCTACTCAGTAAGATATAGGATGTGCACTACCTACTTTTCAAAGGGTAATAATAACCTGATTATAAAATCCTTTTCTACAAATTCGAGGGATAACCATGACGCCCTGAATTTTTTATGGGGAGTAAAAACCCAAATATAACACTAAACATATAATATTGGATTCATAAGATAAATAATATAAACATTATAATATTGGATTTAAAAATCTGAAGAGGATAATATGAAATGATTTTTATTTAAAATATTAAATAGAAAATAGAGTATACATGAAAGAGATGACAAATAGTGTTAGGAATTCAAGTAACAAGGATGAAGTAGAATACGAATGATGAAATAGAAAATATAGGTTCCCAAGAAATGTTGATATATCATTAAAGTAGTAGTTGTTGTAAAATTTTTCATTCAACATGAGAGATTCTTTAGTATATTACAAGTTGATGAAATATGACGTTAATGTTTTGGGTTGAGGTTTGGTTAGTAAAATATTTTTTATTATTAAAGCTTTACTCTGTATTATCCATTGAATTGAGACTGTAATTCTTTAAATATGACCTATAGAGACTAATAATCCAAACTCTAAATTGGTAATATAAATCAAATTCAAAAAAAAATAGTTATCTAGGAGACGGAAATATAGCATCCTCAAAAATTGTAACTGTAACTAATTAAACACTAAAATTAACGATGGATTCAATCCAATTTTAATTACCGGTTAAATGATATAAAACTCTTCATTATAAATTTTCAATGAAATCATATATAAATCATAAGATGATATGATTCTTTAAAATCACATATTGAATACATATTAATTAAATACAGTTCATAATTTTAAATTAAATTATACTACTTTAAATACCATAAAATATTTTTGAATAATTTCTATGTCATTAAATATTAATTTAGAAAAGAATAAGTAAAATATTTAACTAAAAATATAAAATATTAAATATTCACAATACATGTTGTATGTGTTACACATGAATAACAAATAAATTTAAACCATATTTTAAAATTGTTTAATTTTTTTTGAAACACTTCACATGAAATATATATAATATAATTTTTTTAGATATTAAGAAATCACTTAAAAAATTTAAAATAAATATGAATATAATGATAATATAATAAATTATTTCAAATTGAGCATATTTAAAATTATTGATTGTGGGAAAAAAAGGAATGAATAGGTTGTGCATGACATGTGGTTATGTGATCAGTATGCTTACCATGCTGCCATAACATGCGGTCGGTTGTCTTGCAGCCAATATAATGATTGTGGAAAAAAAGTAAATTGTACAGTCACATTAATATAACATGTGGTAGGTATAATAACTTTGAATTTATGATAAATATATTAACCATGTGTGGTATCTATACATACTGTGATGCATAAACATATTGTGCAATGCACTACATGTGTAGAGATAAAACCAGTTAGCAGCAAGCCTTCATCTTATTCAGCAAATTCAATTAAAAAACATGAAGTCATTTTAATACAAAATGAATTAGGATGTATTATAGAGTGGATATGAACTCTCATGACTAGAATTTAAGTACTTCACACCCTTATGAATGAGTACACATGTTCTCAGTAGGTGAGGCGCATCAAGGTGAGGCTCTGTATTTCATATGGCTACTTGAAACAACTTAATGAGGTAAATTATAAAAATTCATGGTAGGTATATGTTGGTTTCATGGCAGGTTTACTCAAATCTAGTGGCCAGTATATGAAAACACATAGTCGGTATGAGAAATGGGTTTAAAGAAACCCGAAAACTGATAATAGCTTGATATTTAAAAATATGGATAATTTTTTCCCATATAAACATATTAATCATCAAAAGGGTCTGAATACTTAAATTTATATAATTTATATATCTTTCCATTGAATAAAATAACTAATCAATCAATCATCTATAGGACTGGATGTGACTGAAAACCGTGAAGAAAATGTTTTAAAAATTATACAAATTATATTAATATTATTGCAGTATACTAGCCTATTTTTGAGGCTACCCAAATAAATTATTATACTTTGAATCAGTTGAAAGAAATTTATATATATTTATTTTATTTTCAACATGAAAAGCGGTGTACAATTCTTATGTGTGCATTGGGAGATATCAATGAAATACTAAATAAAAGTATTCTAGAAAATTTAGACTTCAAGAATCATTAAAAAAATTTGGTGATTTTTTAGACCACTTAAACATCAAATTCATAATTCCACTTAGTATAAGGAAATATACAAAAAAAATATTATATATCAACTCATGTTATGATAAATTTACTAAAGAAAAAATTTAAATACTACAAAAAAATATTTTTTTTGAAACCCAAAACGTTAAATATTTTCGAACCAACATACGAACATCTGAGAGATTAAATAAGACTTTTTTATATTTGAATAAAAGTTACATAAATTTTTTAAAATGAAATGAGAATTACAAAAATCTAATTTTTATAACTCAAGATAGAGTAATAATATTGATAGGTTTGAAAATCTGACTTTCACCTTAAATAACGAAAGGTTTTGTAATAATAAAAAACATAAAGTAATAATTAATATGAAAAAACACCGAAAAACTCCTCCTTTTGATTATTTTAAAACTGAAACAAGATGTTATAAAATTACCCCTATTTATATTTTTTTAAATAGATTAAATTTAAGAAATCTGAAAAACAAGAAATTTGAATAACAAAGAGACTATCTTTTAATAAATGCCTCTTAAGGTAAGTTAAAAACAAAAATATTAAATTTTCAAAAAAAAAACAATTGATCACATAAATTTTAAATATTAGTTTCTAATAATTTTCATAATCCAACAGTTTGGTAAAAATATCATCCAATTGATGTTCAGGATGAATATATTCAAATATAATGTCACATTTGTTAACATTGTCTCAAATAAAATGAAAATTCATATCTACATTCTTAGTTATAGAATATATTAATGGATTTTTTGAAATATAAATACTATAAGAATTATTATAATAAATATTTATTATTCCAAAACTAAAATAATAGTTAAAAAAGTTTTGTTTAATATATAATGATTGAGAACCACAAAATACACTAGAGATATAGTCACTTTTATTAGTTGATAAAGAAAAATTGTTTTGTTTTTATGTACTCCAAAGAACTAAATTCTTACCAATAATGTGACACATACATGACTCGATTTTTTCTATAAAGTCGACATCCACCAAATTAGAGTTAGATTCACAATTCCTATCAAATAAATTATTGAATAAAATAATCCACAATTAACACTCTCTTTAATATATATAATAATAATCTTAACAACTTTGGAGTGATATTACTTAGGAAAAGATTGAAATATAGAACATGAACAAATACTAAACATTATATCAGATCATGAAGTAGTTAAATAAAAAAACAAATCATTTCACTAAATAATTTAGATTCAATAGATTGTCTTGAAATATCATAATATAATTTAAAAGAAATATTCATATGATTTTTATAATATTTATAATAATAAAAACCAAATAATTTAACTAAATCCATTGAATATTTGGATTTCGTCAAAAATATTCCATTATTTTTTTGAAAAATTCGAATCCGTAAAAAGAATTTTAATTATTCAATAAAAATAATGTCAAACTCCATTTACATAAAATTTGAAAACTCTTGACAAAGACAATCATTTGATATCAAATAACAATATAATCCACATAAATTGGTACAATTAAAATTTAATTAGAATATATTTTAATAAACAAAGTAGGATCTACTTTACCATTATAAAAATAAAATTCCTTTAAAATATTATAAAACTAAAATAATAAGCATGAGGTGCTTAATTAAGAACACATAAATCTTTTGATAACATAAAAATATTATTATGGAATTAATTCATTTTGAAAACTAGAGGGTTGATAAACATTAACTATTTATAAATAAACACATTATAAAAACTTTTCATATAAATTTGAAATATTTCAAATAATTTATAAGTAAATAAACTAATAATATTATAATGGATTTAATTCTAGTTGAAGCTGAAAAATATTTATCAAAATCCATACATTCTTATCGATTATAACCTTTAACAATAAGCATCACTTGATTTTTTTACATACATTCCATATTAATCCATTTTATTTCTATAAGTCCATTTAGTTACTATAACATGTATGTCATTAGTGTGTTCAACTAATGTCTTAAAATTATTTCTAGAGAACAGATTAAGTTCAAAATTCAAATAAACAATCAAATTATAAATATTTAAAGCATCATCAATATGACTTGGAAAAAATCAGAAATTAATGAAGAATTGGTAGAAAAATTTGAAACAAAATGTCTAGTTTTAATAGATTAAAATAATTCCAATAAAATTATCGACAGGATGATCTCAATGAATCTTCCGTGATTTAGGACAATCTCTATAAGGATAATTCTATCCCTCAATTTATTTATCCTTATCAAGGGTATTTTCTTATCAAAAATTAAAATCTATAAAATCATCAAAAAATTTATTAGGATCGTAAATTAATTTTACATTATTTTCATAAAAAATAACATGAAAAAATTCTTCAAATACTATATTTATTTTATTATAAACTCCATGATATTTATTATTATTTAAATAATTAACAAAAATACCTTCAACACTTTTTGCATCATATTTATCTAAATTATCCTTTGAATTAAAAATAAAAATTTTACTACCAAAAAATATAAAATAACCAATTTTAGGATTTATATTTTTAAGTAATCCTCAAAAAGTTTTTTTAATGGTATAATAATAATTCTATTTGAAATATAACAATAATTAAGGAAAACATCAACCCGAAAATAACTAGAAAAATTATATTCACTTAACATTGTTTGGGACATTTCAATAAGATTTCAATTTTTCCATTTTAAATCACTAATTTTAATTACTATTATTGGAGAAGAAAAATTATGAAAAAAAACATTTTCCATATTTTTTCAAATAATAAACTTTGATATTCACCTCATTTATCAATAAAAATAGAAATTATCATAAAAACCTTTTAATTTTGAAGTAAATTACAAAAATAAATTAATATTGATAAATTATCATTTTTATTTGAAAGAAAGTAAACCCATGTAAATCTACTATAATCATCAATAATAAATAAAGTATATTTATTTCCTCAATGTCTAGAAATTTTAGTAGGACCGAATAAATCATGATGTACTAACTATAATGGTATATTTTCACTTATCTAATTTATAGGACTGAATAAAGATGAAACTATTTTTCTTTTCATGAATGTGTCAAAAACATGAAGTTATTCTATCATTATAATATGTTACGATAGCACATTCTCATATTTAGGGATATTATGTAACATTTTAAAATTAACTGGACCTAATCCCCAATTCTAATGAATGATTTCACTCTACACATCATTCAAACCCATAACATTTTGAACAGTTAGTTCAGAAAAATAAATAGTATAAATATTTTACTTTTAATTAGTATAAAATAATAAAGAATCATATTTTGAAAAATAGGCACTTTTCATTTTGAAATTTTACTTCCATTATATCTTCACATAATTGATATATAATAATTAGATTATTTTTATACCTTTTATATATATAACTTCATAAATAAAGGGATAATTAAAAATAAAAACTTTACCTAAACCATGGATATTTCATTTGGAATTATCTCTAAATTTAATAGTGTATCTATCTCATTTTTTGTAAGTGATAAATGTTTTTTGTTTTTTGGAAATATTCCTAAATAATCCATTTTCTATGTACCATACGTCTTTTTTGATACCTCTAAGTCATTTTTCTTATAAAAATCAATTACTTGATAATTTTGGTACCCAAGATACATTGGGTTATCTCATATTAGTAATAATGTTTTTAGGCACCCATAAATAATTTAAATATGTATTGAATGGTACTCTAGATAATAAAGATTTTGAAATAGATGTTTTTGTAAATCTTAAAGATTGTTTGAATCGTAGAGAATAATAATTTTCATAGTGACTTTTTATTCCACGTTTAAAATAACTAATGGTATAAGTAAACCCATTTTTACTTTTCACAAAATCAATTTTATACATTTTAGGTAATCTCTTATTGTATACATTACCATCTTTATTTTTATTTATTTTATTCAAATACATTATTTTATGATATATTTCAAGACCTTGAATGAAAGAAAAAAACATTTCATAAGACTTTAAACTTCCTTTATAAAATTTTCATTAAAATAATGTGAAGATTTTAAATTATTAAAAATATTAGAATGATAATTAATAGAATTATTTATTAATTTTTCATTCTCTTATAAAATAAATTTATATTCAAAATAAATTTTATAATTAATTTCATTTTGTTCATTATATAAATAAATATATTTGAATACACCTTTTCTCAATAATTCAATTTAATCATTTAAATAAAAAACATTCAGATTTTTAGAATCATATCAAGAATTAGAACATATAGAATAAAATCTGGAATCACTAACCTTATTTAGAGAATCTATGAAGAACTTGTTAGATATTCTTTCTCATTTCAAGATTGTTCACAAGAATCAAATTCTTCCTTACAAATCAAACCAGTTGTTAATGCCAATTTTCCTTATTTTTTTATTGGTATATATTCTTTAGTTTTGGTTATTCTAGATTCATATTCCCATTCTTCCTAAACTCAAAATAAGTAACATTTGAATTATTTTAATTTTTACTTCCTTTCTTATCCCCAATCTGTTTATCCATTTGATGGGTTCTCATAAATCAGTTATTGGAAACATTATTTTTCATTTATTTGTAGAATCCATCCAAAATTTAGGACATATTTCATTTTTCATTATCATATATATCAAAATAAAGAGATTCATTATAAATTAAATTCATATATTGAAAAGCAACATCTTTTCTTTTTTCCCCTCTTCAGCTAGGTTCTTCTTGTCCATTTCAAACTAAAAAAATAATTCAATAAATTCATCATGAGTGTATTATTTGAAGTTATTTATTTCTTTAATGGAGACCCTCTATATATTTCATTTCTTTGGTAATTATTATAGGAATCATTCAATAAGTATAAGGTTCTCTAAATATTATCCAAGGGAATTCATTCCATTCACAATGCTTGTGAATATGTGGAACCTTTTTCTTTGCAATTTCATTTTCAACCATCTTGATGTATTGATACTCTTCTAGAAAGAGTCAAAGTTTATTGTTAATTTTTCTAAGATAAGGTGAGTGACATAAAAAATCTGGAAAATCTCATGAGCTGCCTTACAGGTAGATAAATGACTAAAAATTCTTATGTTAATAACATATTATAAGATATTAAAAAAATTGCAATTAAAACATATCTACTAGTGTAATATCCTATAAGAGAGTATGTAATTTTCTCTGGAAGTGTGTATCATTTTTTTATGATCAACTAGTGTTCTATGATTAATGGTTTGAGGTATTCTTCCATTCTAGATCACTAGTATCCATAATCATTTCCATCAAAGTGTGCTGAATTATGAGGGATAAAAGAATCATTTACATTCATTCTTGTTATTTTAAAGATATTTTTAATTAGACTACAAGGTCTATAAAAATTTTAGAACCATAAAATATAAACTACCACTCTAGAATTATTGGTTAAATTCATAATGGAAGAATATATTATAGTAGTTTTTTGGAATTAAGAAAAATAATAATTGATATAAACTATACATAATAAGGTTAACCTATGATACCAATTGCTAGGTTGGGTTGAGTAATCGAAGATGGTCTAGAGGGTTGAGGGTGAATAGAATATAATTTTTTTTAATGAAATCAATCAATTATTAAATTTAATTAATGAAGTTAATTTTTAGTGAAAATGTAAGATAAAACATAAGTATTTTTATACTGGTTTATTATAAATTGGACATTGTATAGTCTTATACCTCTATAGTCAATGAAAAATATGTTGTGCACTACCTTATTTTTAATGGGAAATCATAACCCCATTAGAGGTTCCTTTTTTGTAAAGTGAAGGGATAACCAAGAAGCCCCAAATTTTGTTAGGGGAGTCCCCAGCCAAAAAAACCCCAATATTTAGAAGATGGGAGTCACAACTAGAATAGTTTTATCTTTAGAATCTTGGATTCATAACCCAAAGATGGAAAGAAGAATTTATTTTTTATGAAAAAACAAAAATATAAAGATAGTGTATGTGAATGAGATTGTAAATTTTGTAACAGAGTTAAGAAAAAAGGAATAAGTAGTAGATGAAAAAAATGAAAAGGTCCTAGTTCATGATAGATGTTGATGTATCATCAAGGAAATAATAGTCTTATATGTTTTTATTCATCTTGAGACACTGCCTAGTAGATGAATAGTTGATCACATAGTACATCAATTTTCATCATCAATCATTGGATCTCAAAATATTTTTTATTCTCAAATCATGTGTGAAAATATTTTAATAGTGAGAGATATTCAATGATTTTGAGATTTGAGAAAGCTGGGAAAGTTTCCATGTTTCCCGCTTTTTTTTAAATGCCTATAAATACATCCTTAGATCATTCGTCCATTCAAAACTTTCACACATGCAAAAAAAGTTGGATCACTGGTTATTTAAAAAGTGAATGTTCATATTTGATTGAAGAATAATTTAATTGATCATTTAATTAGGGTTTGTGTTTTTTAGATTTAGAGTGAGTTTATCATATTTAGGAAATCAGATCCAATAACATTTTTGGAGAGAATTAGATCCATCATCATTTTTTTGAGATAATCATATTGAACATCATTTTTTTGAGAGAATCAGATAGAATATCATTGTTTTGAGAGAATCAAATCTAGAAACATTTTTTTGAGATAATTATATCCAACATAATTTTTTTGAGATAATAGAATTCGACATTATTGTTTTGAGAGAATTAGATCCAGCATTATCATACTGAGAAAAATGGATCCAGTATTATCAGATTTAGAGAATCAGATCTAGTATTCTCGTATTAAGGGAATCAGGTCCATCCAAAATCAAACTAAGGATTCAGACTAAGAATTTATGAAGTGGACTCAACAAAGCCTTTATTATTTTTATTGGCACAATATTTTTAGATGAAAAAAATTGTAAATGTATGGAAGTCGTTTTAATCATTTCCATGAGGAGATAAAAGATGTCTAATAAGAGTTGGCATAAGTTGTATTCACTTATTCTTAATAGTGTATTTCTATATACCCACGTGAGTGAATATAGGAAGGATGTAGGTTCTCACACTAAGGCTGAACCTTGTAAATATTGTGTGATTTACTTGCTTTCCTACTATTTCATTCATGAGTATTTACTAAAATTTGATAAGGATATAAATCTTAATTGGTTGTAGGGGTTATGTTTTTAAAATAATTAAAACTTATAATATTGAACAACTAATTCAACCTCCACCCCCTATTAGTTGTTATTATATCCTATGGAATTTAAATTATGCACTCAAAAAAATATATTATAAAAAAGTGTGAAACCAAAATGCCAACCCTAGAGGAGACTCACCCCACAAATAAAGAATATAGTAAATATATAATTAATAAATCTTCTTGATGATGGAATAAAATTTTCATTTAATAATAGTGAGTGTGTGAGTCTGATACATGTACTTCCAAAAAAAGGTGGTCTCACAGTTATAAAGAATGATGAAAATGAATTAATCTCTATTCGCACCATCACTAGATTGTGAGTAAGCATTGACTACATGAACATAAATATAAAAACTCAAAAAGATAATTTCTTCCTACCTTTAATGATTAAAATACTGAATAGACTCACATGATAATAATTTTACTATTTTCTAGATGGATATTCAATATTCAATCAGATTTTAGCTGACCAAGATGATTATTCCAAAACAAAATTCACTTTTCTGTTGAGTACCTTTTCCTATAGATGCATGTTATCCAATATTTGTATTGTACCTATGATCATTCAAAGGTGCATGACACATATGTTCAACTTTATGGTACAAGGATTCATTTTCCCCATCCATAAATTAACAAAGTATGACATGGAAGGTGATCCTATAAAAATCAAGGTGATAAAATATTTTCTTAATCCCTTAATAAGTAAAGGAATACATAGTTTTATAGGCCATATAAGATTCTACAATTTCTTGGTGAAATATTTTTCAAAAGTTTCCCTCCCTATGACACACCTACTAGTAAAGGATACCCCTTTTAATTCACTAAAGAGTGTTGGTGGGAACTTAGTATTTTAAAAAAAAATATGGTGTCCACTCCAGTTATAATTTCACTAGATTATATAAAAGGCTCTGATTTGATGTGTGACACAAGTGACATTGCTGTAGGTTCTGTCTTATGATAGTATTTCAGCAAAACTTTCCTTCATATCTATTATTCCAATCAGACCTTGAATAATTCTCAATTAAACTACATGTCCACCAAAAAAGGACTCCTTTAAGTAATCTTTGTATTAATTTTTTTTATTCCTACTTAGTTTTATCGAAGGTGATTTTTTACACTCATCATGCTGCCCTAAAATATCTTTTTGTGGTATTCCATTACATAGACCACTCATACTATCAAAGGGGGATATTTTTATTTGATACTTTACATTACTACTTATATTACACACTACTTTTTAAGCATTGTGTTGATGGCATAATGTGACAATGAATCCTAGAAAACAGTATACAAAGTATGTTAGACATGTGTCACAGATTACCAACTAGAGGAAATCATCGACGAGAATGAATAGAAGCAGAAATATTGAAAAGTGGAATCTTTTGGTCCACACTTCACCAAAATGTAAGAATTTTTTTTAGAGTTGTGATCAGTGCCAAAAAAATAGCACCATTGTGAAAACAAATGAAATTCCTCAAAACCAGACCATGGAAGTTGAACTCTTTCATGTGTGGGAAATATTTTTCATGGGTCCATTACCTAATTAATAAAGAAAGTTCTATATCATTATTTTCAAGGAATATCTCTCCAAATGGGTAGATAATGAAGCTACCACATGGGTAAAAAAAGTGGTCAATAATTTATTAAAGAAAAATATGTTCTCAAGATTGTGATTTAAATGACTACTCCTTAGTAATTGGGGAACACGTTTTTATCAATAATGTTATTTAGGAAGTCCTAGGGATGTTTGAAATCCTATATAACGAAGAAACTCCAAACCACCAAAAAACAATTAGGAAAGATGAATTTTCAAATAGGGAAATCAAACAAATCCTTGAAAAAAACTATATACACACATTGAAGTGATTGGGGCCTCAATTTAGATGATTCAATTTTGGAATACCACACTATATTGAAAACACACATCGACACCACCCCCTTATGATTAGTGTATGGTAAGCCTTTCCATTTATAAGTAAAACTATATCACTACTCATACTGGGAAATTAAAAAGTTGAATAAGGATTTTCAAAAGGATGGGGAAGTTAGCATACTATAGTCGGATGAACTGGAATAAAAAAGGAAGGATTCCTATAAAAATTCAAATATTTATAATGATAAAACAAAGAAATTTAATGATTATTGCATCATGTGATGATTTTTTTACCATAGAGGATGTCTTATTATTCAACTCTGAATTAAAATGGTTTACTAGGAATCTCATATCAAGATGGTTAGAACCCTTCATTGTCAAATATGTATTTCCCTATGGGACCATTTAAAATAAAAAAGGAGGATAACTCCTATTCAAAGTCAATGGTAAAAGATTAATGATTTATCATGAACCATTCTGTGAGGGGTATGTCATCATGTTAAAATTTATCTAAGAACCACTAATTCAATCTCTTGATTTTAAATGAAGCACTGAATGAGAGGAAAACCGATATAAGTAACCATAGGCTAGAATATGATAGAGTAAGGCTTAGGTGGATTTGGTATTTTTAAGTGAAAAGGGCCATCCTCTCATTTAAAAATTTTCTAAAAGACCCAATTATAAGTCGTGTACTAGATTACATGACATGTACTATTCATAACCCCAAAAATTATAAATTCCTGATTTACACATCATGTATGATTATAAACATAGTGTAATAAATATCTTATTTATTTTGTGAACCTAGGGTTCATGATGAGTCCCACTTCCCCCCTCGATTCCCCTCCCACAACTCAAACCCGCCCAACCCTCCTCTTTCGTATGACCCGCCTCCCTCATCGCCTCTCCAACCCCATGTTGATCTACCTATACAACCACAACTCCTCTTCATCCACACTTCTCCATTGAGTATGTTGAATTAGAAATGAACCACATAAATATGGTACATACTCCTCATTTTGATCCCAATCCTGAGCGTGAAAATCTTCCTCTAGTCAAGCCTCGAAGGGGTGTCGTGCATCCATAACCCCTTGCACCATTTTCCTCTAACTCCACATCAAACTCCACACCACTTTCATCAACTGACGAATCCCAATATATATCCAGTAGTTTTTTGTATGACGATTGCCCCACTAATACCCCATCCTTTATTTTTCTAACTGAAATCACATGTGGAAAAAATCCATATTTAGATGAAGCCCATGCGGACCAAAAAAAGTTAGTTTTGGTCATGTTCACTTTCCAACACATCATCCCGGAGGTCATCCACCTCATTGAATACATTCAAATATCAACCATTTTTGATGTTCAGGAGGAGATCTATATGGTTCTATTCTTCAAGTTCCTGGACACATCCAAGGTGTTTGTCGATAACATCATCTTCCAGCTATGTCGAATACCACATGAGCTATCCTTCACAGAGTTTGGCATCAAGCTCAGTATTTATTATGTTTACATCCCCACATCCAATGTATTCTTGAATATATAGATTGATCCATGCAATTTGGATGAAAAATGACTTTTTATGATGATTTATCTTGATACTCAGAGTGATCATGATCCTCGGATTAAAAAATCTACATAGCTCAGTGGTGTAGTAATCCGTATTCTCTATTAGGAATTGACTTATGCCAAGTTTTCACACAGAGAGTCTCACAGTAGCACCAACTAGCTAGATTTCGTTAACCTTGCCACTTCCATGGGAGACCCTACCGTCAACAAGGAATCCCAATTAACCATCTTCTTTAGAGTGCATGCTCAACAGACATGAGGTATGATGATGGGTGGATCCTTCATCACTCATTTGGTCTGACATCTCGGTGTGTTCGACGCTGCCCTTACCATCACCTCTCTCTTGGTCCCATGGAGTTAATCGACTTATTCCTTCAATAAAAGTTACAGCTGTTGAAAAAAAGGAAACTAACATCTATAATTGGGCGATGGGATACTTTGAGGTTGTTGATGATTCACCCAGAGTACAGGTTTCTGACCTAGCACCTTCTACTTCTACATTAGTTTTAGCCACCACCCATACCAATTCCAACTTTGGACCAGCACCTACTACTACCACTACTATTACTACCCTTATAACCACGTGTATTCCTTCCACTTCCACAAACACCTTTCCCACTCCACCACCCACCATATATTATATAATAGATCTCTACGATATGAAAATTTCCATCCTGGATAATATGAACTAGATTTCCTACCACCTGGGAATCCCCTTAAAAGAGTTCTATCTTTTTACCATGCCTTCATCCCCATCATCCCATACGTCCACTCAGCCTCTAGCTCCATCAATCCATTCATCTTACACCATTCCTACACCCACCACCACCTCTACTAAACTATCATCGGAGATATAAAAACCTACTTCCAAGTATAATTTTCATATTGATTAGTCTCAGAAAAGAAATATCACTACTACTCCATCATCTTCTAAGGTACCTTTCATAGATCAAGCTCTTAGGTCCCTGAACATACTCAAGACCAGAACATCACCACCCCTACCCACTAAGACAACTTCAAGTGCCCTAGTACCTGCTCCAATAGTTTATTCTACTACCCTTTCATCCATTGCCGATATTGATCAGGCGTGGAAACTATTAACACCCTATGTTCGAGAGAAGACTTTAGATTAAAAGATGAATTTTTTTTATTTCTCTTAGTATATCCCAGTCCCCTCCCACATTTTATACTCTTTCTGGGTGATCATATTTTCTATATTATCTATATTCCATATCACCGATTTATCATGACCCTTATTATATACATGGGATACTAATTTTTATAACTTTTTCTTGGATTATTTTTCGAATCATTACACTATTAAAGAATCCATTTCTAGCTCTTATACCTCTTCTATGGTCATCGATGCACCTATTATGTCATCATATTCCCTCTTACTACAGGTGACTCAATATATGGCAAATATTGAGTTCCATCTTGAGGACCTATCAATAGATATTATTGCTCAGAATCCATCACCACCAAAACCGGAATAACTTCTATTCTTTCCACACCTGAATCATGATCATTATGATCCTGAGATGGTTAATCAGACCAAGAATCCATGATATCTCGATGAAACAACCATCAGTTATAGTATGAAGTAGAGGAATTATTAGCATATACACCGCAATTGGTAGATTATTTCGTACATTCATTGAGATGATGATTAAACTATTAGTATTTTATGGGAGTAAACCCACATTTCCTTTATTTTATTCATTTTTAGTCCTATATTTTGGATTTTATGTTTATCTTTAAAATTAATTTTTTTTATTATATGTCACTTTGACCTTCATTGTAACCATAATTCTGAATTTTTCTAAGATGTTTGTATTTGATATTAGTTATGTCCACCTACCCATATTACTGATTCCAAAATAATGAAACCATGTGTACTAATGTTTTATCTAGTGTATGATTTGTCTTTGTAACCCATTGTACAAGTCTCCCAATTTAACATCAATATTTACCATGTTTTCCCATTTCTAGTTAATCATTACATGGAGCTCTCGATTACCTAACATTTTTTTTAAAATTTACATTTCATTTTGTATCTTCTATCTTTTTAATATATCTATCATGGTACTTTCTGGGTAGTGCATACAAGGAATCATTTTAAGTGTGGTGTAGTCTTTCTTGTGATTCACTACTAGTAAACTTAGATTTTTTATTATTTTCATTTATCTAAGAGACATTTTTCACTAGAATAGTGATTTATACAATAAAAGTCATTACACTTATTTAAATAAAAGATAATTTTAAGTAGGAATTTTTTGAAATCCATTTTTTACTCATGTTTAGATATTTAGAATAATTTTTGGGTTTAGAAATTTAATTTAAATTTAATTTTTTTTTAAATTTATTTTGATTGACTTATTACTTGATTTTATACCTTGGGTAATCACCATTTTCTCTTGTATTCTTCTCTCCCTGAGAGTATTAGGATCCTATGGTCTCATTTTCTTTTCTGGTCATATTTCTGGAGTGACACGTGAGACATGTAAGTCTATCAGAACTTTCATTAAGATATTATTGAGGCTATGACTAAAAAAATAAAATTTTAAGATGATTGACACAATATTTGTTGAGAAATTTTTTTAAGACCCACCATATATTTTTTCCTTCGTTTTCCCCTAAGTTTCAATGAATAAACCATTTATAATACCACTATTCAAAACTGATTTTCCCTTCTGAAACTTATTTTAGTTTTATGCCTTATTATACGTTGAACAATTTTGGGGGGATTTTCATCCAATTTAATTTTGAAGTTTTTATTGAGGATATGTATTGTGTTACATAACAAAATTATTGTTTTATTCCTGTGTTATTTATGGAATTTAACATTTGTCTTATTAATTTTAGAAATACAAAATGATTATGAAAAATATTTTGGGTTGTGTATTAGATATGTTAAAAATCCCTATTTCCAAACTGATGAATCCCATAAAGGATCATATATGTTTAGGGGATGGTTGTGACATCTAATCTAAACATGAATTTGGAAAAATAAATAAAAAGAAAAGAAAAATAAAAAAACAACATAAATTTTTTATACATACTTGGTACACTCATGGATCTAGTTTGAGCTCTTTGGAGCATAGAAACTATTTAATATTTAAGGAACCATGTCACTACACTATTACCATATATCATGCATTAAACTTTAGATATTAACCTCTTTTAAGGTCTTATTTTCACTTTTTAACCACATTTCCTTTGCCTCATAGTCGTTTGAACCTTTTTTACTAAATCCCTTATGATTAATTTTATATTTTTCATTAAAAATAAGAAATGATAGAACTAGATCAATCTCATGGTTAGGAACATATATTCAAGGTATAAGAATACGTAGAGTTACATTTTCCACTAAGTGATGAGAGGAAAATCATTATGAGTTAAATTTAAAAATGGGTAAAGAATTTAATAAATAGTTTTGGAATTTTATTTATAAGATTGAGAATCTAAATAATGAACTGTATGGTGAGGAATATATGATTTTCTCTAAAATATTTATTATAGAAGACTAACTTTTTTTATATACACTTTATAATATTTTCCTAGTTGTAATAAATGATTCTAGTTTTAAAAATTGTTTCTTTTAAAATCCATGTCCAGATTCTTTTTTTCCTAAGGAAAAGAAATTGTTCAAGTGTCGGTGAGTTTGATAAGATGAAATTTTATATTCATTTTGGAGTCATTTAATTAATGGTCAGTCATTTTTTAATTGATAATTCACTAGGTATATTCTGATTATTATAGACAATTGGTTTCAAAGACTCTAAAGGGAAATCTATGAAAAATTTCCAAAATTAAAGAATACACATTGTGAATCAATTACAAAACTTGTAAGAATCAATCATAAAATGTCACAAATCATGAATTAATTAAAATTATGGAATATATTATATTATATGAATCTCTAATACACATAATATAAGATTCAAAGGTGATTTTATACTTAAATATCATGTCATGTGAATAAACATGTCATGAGTTCCAAGTACAATTTGTTAGATTAGTTAAATCTTTGAAATCTGTTGATTCTGGCAGAGATTTCAAGCATATCAAAAATTTATGGAAGAAACCATGGATTGGGATTAAATGATGTGAGAGTTTTATATATCATGTAACATCCTAACTAATTACTTTCCATCACATGTAAAAAAATGCATACATTTTCTTCCCCTCAATTTTCTCTCATTTTCTATCATTTAATCCCTTCTCTTCACACACAAATCAACTCTCAAAAATATTTGTTATCATTTTGATTAAATCCATGTGTCATTGATTTATCTAAAAATATTATTCATTTATTTCATCACTTTTCACTTTTTTTACATCCATTTAACATTTATATTTCCATTTGAAAGTGGATTCAGTATATGTTCTTGACTTTTTACTATTTCAATAATGTGGTTGATTGATTTATTATTTGTTTTGATTGAAATCTACATGATTCTTGTACTCTCGATTGAATTTTTTTGAATTTAAATAGTTCTATTAAACATACAATCATGTATATAATTTTTTCTTCGTTCTTAATTATTACATTCTTTAGTGGTTAAACCGACTAAGGTAAGATTCAATAGTAGGGGTGTTCTAATATTAATTAATCTCTGAATCATAACTTGGCAACCCTAAGGATAGTTATCTAGTTACATAATTTTTTTTATTTTATTCTTTTAGGAAACCCTAACCATGGGAAGATTAAATGAATAAACCTAACCTGATCAGAGTAGAGTGTGTTATGACTATTAGCATGTGATACTTTCTACCATAGAAGTTAGGATTAATGCATATAGGATATTAACTATATTGGGACCAAGGAATAGTTTCATATTAGATATTTCTATTTGGTTTGACCATAATAAACTAGTTCTATATTAACCTCTTTATAGCCTAATCCATTGAACTTTTATACTTTAGGGATGAGATTATCCTTTTTTCCTGAACCATAAAATTGTTTCTGATCCCTACTGTAATCCTAAATCCTAAACAAAAATCAATATCTTCAATCAAATCCCAATAGCAATCGATTTCATGAGGAATCCTACATAAAGGGTTCTAATTCATAGTTTCTTGTCTTCCAAAAACTTCCCTCTGAGATCGACCCCACACTATCACTATACTATGTAATTTTAGAATGTATAGTTTTAGATTAAAATATATTCTAATATGACTGAAACGCACACAAATAAAATGATACAAACAAACAAGTATAGATCAAACAATGAAAATCTATGATAAGATAAGGATACTGAGATCAAATTCCAACTAACATGTGAATATCACCCATAAAACCTATAACACATCATCTCTTAATTAAAATTTGACAGAAAAAAAAACCAAAATTGAAATCTTACTCTACAATATACTCTTAAAGAAATAAAATAATAATAAATAATTTAGGATTGGAATATAACAACACTATATATCAAAATGAATCGATTACATGAATCTAAAAGGATTAAGAGAACACTATACTCAACAAAGTAGAGGCTCATATATGTAGAAACCCATGATTTTCATGAATAGATATTACAAATTTTAAAATGAAAATTCATTACTTTATATAGGCACCTAGGTAAGGACCACAATAGTTTATTTAGCTATTAGGTACACAATCTTATAATTTGGTGAAGTATTTTCAACATATCTCTTATAGATCTTCCCCTTTATCACTCTTCGAAAACATACCCTACTTAAAACCTTTCCTCATAAGCTGTGGAATGGAAATGTAGGAAAGGGTGAGCTGATATACTTAATAAGGGTAATAAAGTGAGATATCATAGATCATATTAGCATGATATTAGAATATGGGTATGATAGCATGAGAATAATAATTGAAAAACATACCCTAAAAATGAAAGATCATAATCTTGAGACATGACAGAAATCATGGCAGTTCATAAGACACAAATCATAAAGGAATAAAAAAAGGATCCATGAGAGCATAATTTTTTTTAAGACATAGAATAGTGTAATACACATAAACATAGAGAATAATATCCATAGTAGTCAATGATCACTTCCATGGATATCACTGTGGAATAGGATCACTCCCCAAACAAGCTTAGTTGTGAAGGTTCACTACCAAGACCATCTTAGTAAAAAAAAGTCCCATACTAACCTAGGTTCACTTCATATTACAGTCCTATATATCTCAGATGATACTAATCTTTTATCCAATAAATTGGAAAAAGATATAGGTCCAACCCATCACATAAAAAAATTATATGTATGTGTTCCCCAAGATCATAAAGAATTATCCTATCATAACCCATGAAATGAAATGGTATTCATAAAAATTTCATCAAATCAAAAATTATTGAAAAGATATTTTTTTCATAATTATTTCTGCATTTAATCATATCATAAACCATTAAAAGAAGTGTATTTCATAATAATTTTACCATGATATAACTCATACAAGAGAAATATGTTTCTTAAAAATCATTCCATCATAAACTTAAAACAATCAAAGAAATAATAAGAATTGTATCCTTAGACCATATGACCAGTAAGGAATATATAACATCAATAATTGTCATCTTATATGAAAAAGTATCTTTAAAATACAATTGGAACATTTCTTGAGGAAAATAAATTTTCTTAGAAAATTAGTTTTTAAAAATAAAAATTCATAAAACATTTTGGAAATAATTTTCTATGAAAATAAACGATGAAAACATATAAAGTAAGATTTAAAATGTTTTTAAATTTTTTTGAAGACAATATCATTTATTATTTGAAAAAAAAATTCTTAAAAAATAAAACATTTTTAAAATCATGTTTATTAAATGTAACCTTTAAAACATATAAAGGAAGCCTTAAAATCATTTAAAAAAATTCTTGATGAAAATAACATTTTCGTTTTTTAAAACAAAAAACTTTGTTAATTTTTTTTTATTAAAAACTAATAATGTATGATTATAAAATAATATTAAAATAAATGATTGGTCATGATGAAGGGAAATTATGGTAATACTATACACGTTTATAAATTATATATATCAATTTTTTTTATAATCCAAATGGGGAATATTTGTAAAAAATATATAAAGATTTTTTCAAAACAATTTGTAGAAATTAAAATATATTTAAAAATATATTTAATATATTATTTTAATAATGTTGAAAATATGTTTGAAAACATTTTTTGAAAATATGGTTTTGGAATAAAAAATATTTTTGATCGATGAGAGAAATAAATATTATTTTTCTTAAAAACAATCTTCTAATATCAAGAGTATTTAAAGAGAGGAAAATTAAGAAAAAACATGTATTCTCGTAAAATAACAAGATTACTGGAAAATTCATGAGTTTATTGAGTATTAGACCATAATATGTCATTACTAGAAGCGTAATCATAAACAATCATGATAAATAATGAGATTAAAGGATAAAACTCTTACTGCATTAGTAACATTGAATCATAATCCCCATGAAACAATAATATTAAATGAAACATTGAATATCATCAAAGGAGGTATATTCATGATATAACATATCAAATGGGACGTATATAAATTTCATCAAAGAAGATAGTTTCATAACATTACTTATGTTCTAAAGAAGGAAGTTAGAATAAGTTCTTTGGGACCATATTTCTAACCTTTAATCAAATAAAACTCTATGGTTTTTAGGGGAGACTTGAATATAATATCAGATGTATCTAAGAATAAATAATGAGATGGTAAAATATGATTATAGACATGGGATTTTTTGGGGATAGGTTCACTTAGTGGAACAATCAGAAAGGAGATGGTATAATATGGACTAGGATGGATCGATGTCTACCCAACTTATATGGTGTCAAATACATACCTCAAGCCACAATATTTCACACCAATATCTATTTTTGTTCATTCCTAACTCTTGGTTAATCATAAGGGTGAAGGTATGATATGTTTTCTCAATTTCTTCTAATCCTCTTGCTAGGCATGAGAAGAATAATTAATTAAGAGCATAAAGAGATCTTGAGATTATCCAGTTGATGATTTATCATGGTAGATATTAAATGATCAAAAAAAATAGATTAATAGGGCTCTCCACGTGTTTAATAGAAGAGGAAAAATAATGAATCCATATTGGGGGATATCAAGAGATGAATTGATATTTTGAGGTCAGCATTCAGGAAGGTTGAAGTGATGATATTTCTGTTATCATAGTGTGAAAAAAAATTATTCTTTGAGATGTTATTGTAAGTTTAGAGGATTATGAGAGAATGACCAAGATCTTTATCAATATAAGTGGGGGATAAAAATACCACAAACTTATATGATTTATTAAAAGAAAACAATTTTCTAATAATAATTAATTTGCGACTTGAGGTTGACTCAAACATCAGGGGTGTTGAGGTTACAAGGAGTCTTTACAATGAACATTTTGAAGGTTTTAACTTAGGGAATCTAATCCCATATGAAGGGTGAAATATTGGTTTTATAAATTATAAATAGTTCCAAAACACATCCCCATGTTGGTGGAGGATAGGGAAAATGAGGAATTAGAGACTATTCCAAGAAACAAAGAGATCAAAGAACACATATCTAGCATGCAGCCAAAAAGTACCCCATGTACCAATGGTTTCCCCAATTAATTTTATGTGGTTGTATGTGGAATTTTTACATAAAATATGGCTGAAATTTTTAATAATTCCTGATAGGTTGGTTTATCATTAGGGAAACTTTGATTCTAAATTGGTGATTATTCCAAGGTTGAAGGATCATGTTTCTCTAAATCAATACGAACCAATTTTTCTTTGAAACTTTTATATAATATACTTATGTAGATCATGAACAGAAAACTGGGATTAGTATTTCCAAGAATCATTTCATAAAAAAAACATGGATTTATGAGAGTTCATATCATTCATGGGGAAATGAGAATCAAGCAGGAGATGGAAGATGAAATTAATATCAGGTTTTTAGGATCTAACATCATGATCAAGGTTGAAATGAAAAAATAATTTGAGTGGATGGAGTGAGTCTTCATCATTAAGCTTAGGCTATAGTTTGGATTCAAGGAATGTGTATGTGATTTATTATTTAAATGTTATAATTCAATGCGGATTTACATTTTAAACATGGGGGACTCTTTTATTTGTTTCTAGAATGTTTGTAGATTAATATAGGGTGATAATGTGTCACCTAACCTCTTTATCATTTATTAGGAGGAACTTATGAGAAACATTAAATGTGACTTGGTGGAAAGGAATATCTTTTCCTATATCAATGGATACATTTCCAAAAATTATTTCTCACTCTTGTTTACTGATGATAAGTTTTTTGTTATAAATGGACGAAAATTTTATTTATATATTCAATAGGTTGAGAGTAATATATATATATGATGGTTTGGTAAACATATCAACTAGGTGAAGATATGTGTTTTTTCCAAATATTATGATCATAGGTCGAGCATTTTTAGTGAGGGTAAGATGGGAATTCTAAAACAAAACATTTAAATGGAGTATTTGGGATCTCCCATTTAGTATGGTGAGATTAAGAAGATATTATTTGAACATTATAAATTGTATCACATACCATATCTGCAGCTGGATGAATAGTTTCTTTTGGTTAAGAGTGAGGATCACATTTTTGAATAGTGTCCTCAGGTCTATACCAATGCATATCCGCTCTATTTTCAAGGAACATGAAGGAATCATCATCACATGTGAAAAAAAATATTATCTAACATCATCTTGGATGACAATCAAGAAGGTAAATTTCATTATCCCACTTAGGGGACGATGATGAGGTTGATCGAGGAAGGGGGTGTTAACGTAATTGGTATTTTGGATACCATGAATATAATTATGGAAATGATTTCATGGTAAATTTTTAAAGGGATATCTATATAGGAAAAATTTATGAAGTATAAGTATGGGATGAATAAAAAGGTTGGGCTCGTTGATCTTGGAGATCCTCATGCCTCGTGATGTGTGTTTTTTAAAGGTAGAATCATTATTATTTAGTTTAAATTAATTCTACTCTCTGATTTCGGAAGATCACAAGATTTATGAATAGGAATGTAAGATTTAGTGTTGTGATATTTTGATGATGAATAGTACTTTTATTCTGTAAGATATGTAATAAATCTATTCCCATGGATAATAATTTGAAAATAGAGGAATCTACCTAGATTATCAACTTTATTTCTATGACAACCCATGTTCAGAATCATTCTGGCACCATTTCATTAATATTTATTGTGATATACTCATTTGGGACATCATTTTATAGTGGATGGGGATTTATGTACAAGGGGTGTTGATATTAGATTTTCATGGTTCTTGGATATAGGGGCTAATTGAAAAAGTAATGAATCCAAATAAAATCTATTGGTGTTTTTTTGGTGTGATTGGTTCTATGGGAGGATAAGAAAGAATAAAGAGAGGGAAGAAGTTCTTCCCACTTTAGTATTCAGGTTTGAGTGAAAGAGATGGTGGTCTACCATGGATCCCTCATTCTTATAGTTAGGTCTATGGACTATATCAAGGGAATCCTCCCATGGTATTTCATTTTCTCTAAGGGTTATGAATCAACTCATTAAAGGAATTGGTTTAAGTGGTAAAATTCTAATTCAATATTGAAAATGAATGTTGATTGATCTTTTTCTCATATAGAGAAATGGGGGTGGTTTGGTTTGTGATGGAAGAGGTACGATGATCTTCAGTTTTACCACCTTATACAATTTGGGAAACTATTTTGGGGAAGTGATAAGGGTACTCAACAATGTCCTATCATTGTGGAAGATGTATAACATTTATGTCCCTATGGTGGAGTCCGACTCAAAATTCCTTTTGTTATTTCTTAACTGTACTGGGAGAATTCCTTAGGACATGTCCTCTTTCATAATTTCATGAAATATGTTCATCAAATGATGTACGGAGGTTAGTAACACATAGAAGAAAGGAATATTTATGGACAATATCCTTGATAGTAAATTGATATCAAGTGATAGCCTTATTCATTATCAATGTAGTGGTTCTCTACCACTAGATTTCAAGTCCTATATCTATAGTGATTAACATGGGATTCACTGATTTCACCCTCATCTACCCAAGGCTAATGTTATTTGAATAAAAATATAATTTTGTGTGAATTTTTATGGTAATGACACTTAAAAATTACCTATATATAGAATCCAACTATACCTCTTCCAAACATATGAAACAGTTCAATTATCTCTTAAATCCTTGAGAATATTTCCTCTTTCAAACATTTGAATGGAATTTGATAGATTTCGGTTCCAATAAGGAATCCTAAATCCAATATTCCAAAGTAACCTGCATCATGATTTATTGAATACATCAAGTAAGTATCTAAGTTATTATTTATCACTTTTAATTACATTGGTAACACCTTAGGTTTTTTTGAAGCGTATTCATTTTATAAACCATATCCTTATGATTCTAAACTATTTTCTTCATGTTTGTTTAAAGTAATCGAAGTTGATTAGGAAATAACCTATATATGGTATAAATAAAAACTAAAAAAAATTATTCATTCTTAATTATAATTTTATAAAATACACACATTAAACTATTTATTGCACACCAATGATTATTACTCTCAAAGGATAGAATACTTCCATTAGAAGTACATAATTCAATTGAGGTAAATATATAGAAAAGAATAAAATATTCATGACTAGGAAATCTATCAGATCATATTCAACCTTTAGTATCACCAGTAGAAAATCCAAATCAATAATGTGGAAAATAACAATTAGATGAGAAAGCATTATAGAAAATCTATAAATACAAAGAATTCCCTACAAAGTGATATTAGAATTAATAGATGATTTAGTTGTCCATATATTTTGGAATTTAATATTTTTATTGAAAATATGGTCATTAAAAACATGGTTGTTTCATATATGGTTGTTGGTTATATATCCAATATGTATATTGATGTTTTATATTGTTTAGTAAATTTAAAACTGACAATGAGAAAAAAATTTGATAATTCTATATTATATATATATATATCTATTATGTATAAATTTTAATAATAATAATATTATAATTAAATGTGATATGAAATGTATCTAAAATTCAAATAAATATTAGTATAAAAATATAGAATTAAAATAAAATTTTGATTAAAAATAATTAATTTTAATGGTATTTTTTAGCGTATTAAGTATAAAAGTAATATTTTTTTCAAACAACCTTTTTGTTAAGTATTTTATATTTTTTAATCATGGATTAAATAGAATAATTTTAAATTATTA
Source organism: Viscum album (assembly GCA_963277665.1). Lineage (NCBI taxonomy): Eukaryota > Viridiplantae > Streptophyta > Magnoliopsida > Santalales > Viscaceae > Viscum > Viscum album. The sequence continues at coordinate 1,107,649,042 of OY728137.1, forward strand.
TTATATATTAACCAATATATTAATGTATTTTAAATTAGTATTTGATATGAAATAATAGTAAAAATAATTAATCTTTAATGACATCATTTATTTCAATAAAATATGTTTTTATTAATATTTTTTGTATTTTCATTTAAAAAATAAATTTATAAATATTAGAACATTAATTTTATATAACTAAATTATTTTTTTATTTACAATATCGATATTTACTTAGTAAATTGTTTTATCTTTTTTTAAAAAGGTTAGTTTATAGTCAAAAAATGAGGTTTTTTATGAAACTTATATTTTTATAACTATATAATTACAATATATAAGATTAAAAAACTATTTAGTTGATAAAATATAAAATTAAGGAATAGAGTTGTGAATTTTAAAATATTAATTTAATTTAGGAAACCCCTATCTATAATTTTTGTGTAGTAAATTCAAATGTTAGTTTAATAAAAATTATTTTCAGCCTTTTCTTTGAATTATGAATTTTCAAGCAGATATTAGGTTTTAGGTTACCATTAAAGTCTCAAAAATTTTATTTGATTTATAATAAATCAATATTTTTCATTAAATTTTTTGATAATGATAATTCTATCATAAATATAAATTTAAATATGAAAACCATTATTTTTCTAAAAATTATTTTCACACGATTATATGTGTTTATTTTAAGAGTAACCTTTCAAACATTTAGAATTATTTTTGATAAAATTATCTTAAAATTTTATTTCATATTTTTCAAATTAGTTAATAAATTATATTTCAATTTTGGTTGTTAAATGTTATTATTATGGTTAAAATTTAACTACCAAGGTAAAACTTAATTTGGGTAAAATTAACAAGTTAAAAAAATCAAAAAATTCCCTTGGTTGTATTCCAAATGAATATATGATTATAATATCTATTAATTCACACTTCCCATATACTTCTCATAAATTCTAGACCCATTTACCATTGAATAGAAACATTTTATTATCGAAATTGTAATGGTTATATCCAAAACTACCATCCCCTTCCCTTATAAAAGGTTAACACTTCCACACCATCAAGATGGACATATAATTTTAATTTATTATTTCAAATATAACAAATTAATCCTCTTATAACCCTATCTGACATTAGAAAGATAATTTTTGACATTATTTAGAATAAGGCTTTCATTTGACAAGAGAATTATGACAAAATTTTAAGTCCTTGATGTGAGTTTTATCACAAGAATTAACTTTTCTTCTTAATTATCTTAATTAAAATTTATTTTATACATGATAATTTAATGATATTAGAATATTTTATATAATTTAATGTTAATATATTAAGGTTATTATAGTTATCTATTCATCTATCACATCTATTATGAGAAATGAAATTGTTGTTTCATGTATACGTTTAGACTATCGTCTCCATGAGAAACAAAAATAATTTTTCATCACCACCCATAATTTATGGTTCCTATAATATATTTTTAAGGATATATTATGTATATTAAATTTTAAATATTCCTTATATTCCAAATTATTATTATTTAAATTCATTCCCTTACACATGAAAACATTATAATACGTTATAGTTTGGGTCGATTTTACCACCTATGTAAACGATGTTATAAAAATTATAACATAAATGATTATGGGATATAATAAAATCATAATATATTGAAATAAGGATATATTTAAGTTTTTTTAATTATTATTTAAATGTTTTTCATATTTTTAGAAAATTTATTAATATCTAAATTTTCGATCTTTAAACATGTCAAAAACTACTTCATTGTGATTTCCATTTTCATAAGCTGTATTTATATATTTCACCTGATAAAAATGAGTTTTAATTAACCATTGAAAAAATGATTAATATACCATTAATTATATATTAATTATTAACTTGAAACTACTTAGAGTGAATTGATCTCATTTTCATGAATTGTTTAGAATACAAATGACCAAAAGTTATGGTGCCTAATAATGAAAATAAAATATAATCAATTAATATATTTTTATGGTTAAAAATAATTATATAAATCATAGTCTGTTTATATTAAGGTATCAACATAATTTATTAATATAGTTATTTTCATTATATAAGAGGTTCAGTCATGTTCAAGTAAGTATAAATACAAGGTAAAGGATTTCATATCAAAATTCCTCTCTTTGAGACAAGTTTATGTTATGCACCATGATTTTTTAAATGGTGTAAATAATACCCCATTTATATTTATTCATTATTATCTTATTTATTCATTATATTTAGTGTTATATTTAAATTTATACTTCTCATGGAGAGTTTATTCAAATGTTAAAATGGTTGTAAGAGGTTTTAATGACCCAATTCTTTTCTTGGGTCATAATAAATCCTCTTTATCTAAACCTTGTGTGACTGATATTATCTAACCTATAATAAATTTATGTTTTATTTATACCTTATTTTATGGGTATATCATTTTTCACACCAAATTATTCTTCCTTGTTCAATATATAGTTTCATAAAATAATTAAATTTTTTTGAGAATAATTCTTATATCTTTTAATGGTATTTTATTTATATACATATTTTTACTTCCCACCAATGTTATCATTTCACTAGTGGGAACTCAAATTGTTTTTCTCATTAATGATTACTTTCACCTTTTATTAATTTCCTAAAAAAAATTTTATCCTTTAATGATGTCGGTTTTTAATAAATAATTTTAAAATATTTAGAGGGATTTTTTTAATTATCTTATATTCTTCCCTTCAATGTTATATTTTTGACATATGTTTTATTTCTTATCTATGATTCTTTGATGGAATTGTTTTAAAGTAATGGTTATTTTAATATTAAATTTTTTTTGGAAAGTGACTTTAAAATCATTCTTTTAAGATGATATTAGGAAACAATTTTTTTAATAAAAATACTTTTTGTGATTTCTCCAATATTTTCAAAGTATTATTCTTGAATGATGTAATGGTTCATAAATCACCCTATATGTGCACTAATTAAATACTTATTTTGATTGATTATATTTTTTTATCAAATGATCTTTCTTGTTATACCATTTGGTTTTTTTTGAATCCCATTTTCTTCTAATGGGTTATTTATGATAAGATGAATGATTTATTTTTAATTAGAATCATATTTAAGAAAGATTTAAAAATGGTCCCTATATATCCCTCCAATAAATTGGTAATATTTATATCTGATGAACTCAAATGGATGAAATATAATATTTATCCTAAGACAAATGGTACACAAGATTATTTATCCCAATTTAAAGGGTACATGATAGGATTTATCCTAATCCAAAGGGTTCACAAGAGGATTTATCCCAATAAAAAATTTAAATGGAAGGATTTATACCAAGCCAAAGGGTATATGGGAGGATTTATACCAATAAAAATGTAACATAAAATGATTTATCCCAAGCCAAAGGGGTGCATAAGATTATTTACCACAATCCCAAGGATACATGAGTGGACTATCCTAAGCCCAAGAAGATACATAGGTGATTAACACATGCCTATTATGTGATTAATGTGTTGTGGTATTCTTGCGTTATGAAATCTATGTTAATTTTTTTCATATTCAAAATATTTCCCAGTTTTTTTCTTACAATCATGACTATGTTATATTGTTTTGAATTATGTTTATTGACTAATGTTTTCATGCTATTTTGGTCGATGTCTTTTGTTATTCCAAGCCTTGTTCCATGAATCATTAAATATTATCTATTATTTTCTTGTGTATAATTTTTTTTATATTTATTATACCCATATTATTATCATAGAATCACATATCATATTTTATTTTTATAGCATGTTTTTCTCATAGTGAGCTTATAAGTTCATCCCTTTCTTATGTTTCTTTCCATTGGGTTGTGAAGATAAGTGTAACTTAGGATAATTATAAATAGGATCTAGAGTGGTTCCATTATATATAAATGATTAAAAAGTTGGGTCAAATAGGTTTTCCATTTTAGGGGTCCTAAAAGATTCTAAACCTTCCATTCTTGGGATTCTGAGATTATTTTCTGTGATATAATGTTTATCTAATGTAAATGAAGTAAAATAAATATATGGTTATCTTGATTATATATAGATTGTATTAGAGACATCACATAACCATGATCTAAAGACTATGTTATCTCTATTAAATAAATTTTTTCATGAAAAAATATAGGGGTAGAAGGTACACTCACCCTTCACTATAGATTTGTGGATATTGAATTGGAATCTAGTTCCAGTCACCCTATTATGTCTAGGAAGTTTTCTAATAACATTAAATCACAAACTAAATGATTTTATTATAAAATAAAACTTATTTTTTGTACTATATTACAGGTTGAAATATATAAGAATGTGTCTTATTGAAAGATTATTTTCTTTCAATTAGATAAATTTAATCATATATTAGTAAAGGATTGGTTCCCTTCACTAAGAGAAAGAAAATATTAGGTGTAATGAAAATACAATTCATATTAAACTATGATATTATATCAATAAATTTTTTTTAATAAGAATCTAATAAAAACAAATTATATAATAGAGGTCATGATTTTGAATAACAGTATACTCTTGGCTTAAAGAGTTAGAAAAAAACTCATTATTTGGGTTAATATTATTCTTAGGAATGAGATATGTTTCCTGTGTTTGTAAAGTTGACATATCTTTGGATATTATATTTTGAGTTTCATCAATAATTAAATTTCCACTAGTTATATCTTTTGGTGTGTGATAAATAAAATTATGAGGATTCACATTATTTAAGGGGGGAATGTAACATTTTAGGTTTTTTAGAATTTAATTCTTTTATAAACCATATGATTATAATTGTAAACTATTATTTATTTTTTAATGAAATTTAAATATATTAGGAAATAATTTTTAGAATACATGAATTAAATTAAATAACAATTTTTTCATTCAAAAGTGGAATGCAACAAAAAAGAACATAAAACTAAGGATTTCACACTCATGATTATTATTCATGAAGAATAAAATGAATCCTTTTAATGTTCATAAATAAATAAGGAAATATAGATAGAAAATAATAATATATTAATGAATTTTAAATACCTGGGATAATTTTCAACCTTGATGATCAACAATCGAAAAAAAACTTATAATGAGGATGAAAACCATTATAGGATAAACCATAATGGAAAAACTATAAATAAGAACTTTGATGTGTAAAGTGAGAGTGGAATGAACAAATAAATTTTATAGTCTATATATATAAATAATTTTTTTTGTCACAGATAAGACCGTTATAAATATGTTCATTATTGAAATGGTCATTGGTCATATATATAATAGATATTCTAAATTCATTAATTGTTAATTAGTAAATTTAAAACTCAAAACGAAATGCACATATGATATATCTATTATAAATTGATATAAATATTAATAATAATATTATTAAATTATTATATGATTCATATAAAATGTTTAAATAAAATTTTTAATATCATTGGAGTAGAAAATTTAAATTTCAGAATATAAATAATTAATTTTAATGGTATTTATTAATGTTATTTTAGTCTAAAGGTATTTTTTTTTCAAAGAATGGTTTTGTTAAGTAATGAATATTTTGGCCTAATAGATTATATTAAGTAATTTTAATATATTATTATATTTTAACTACTATTTTAACTAATATATTAACATATTTTAAAAAATAAATATATATGAAAGAATATTAAGAACACTTAATGATTAAAAGCATCATTTTTTTCAATAAAAGCAGTATTTCATAATCTTTTGTATTTTATTTTTAAAAATAAATTAATAATTTGAAATATATAAAAAAATTAATTTATAATATCAAAATTTACATAGTATGAATTTTATATATTTTTTGAGAAATATTGGTTTTTGTCAAAAAAACATGGTTTTTACGAAACTTATAATTTTTATGGTTTTATCACTATGACCTAAAATATTTTAAAAAAATATTTCAATTAATAAAATATGAAATTATGGAATAAAATTATTCATGTTAAAATATTCTCTGAACTTATAAAACATATGTCAAATATATTTTGGAATAAATTAAAATATTACTTTAATAAAAATTGTTTTTAGTATTCTTTTGAATTAAGAATATTTAAGATGAAAATAGGTTTAAGATTTCTTTCAAATACTAATAACTTTTATTATATTTATAATAAATCAAATTATTTAATAAAAATAAGTATAATGATAATATTTTATTAAAAATAAATTTAAATCTAGAAAACTGTAGCTTTTCAAAAACTATTTTCCTCTGGTTAAGTGTTTTTGTTTTAAAATTAAATATGTACATATTTAAAAATTTTATTGGATAAAATGATTTTAAAATTTTAAATCATAAGTTTTAAACTATTTAATAAGGCCAATATCAATTTTAGTCATTAAAATTAATTACTACGATTAAAAAATAATTTCCAAGGTAAAAGTAAATAATGGTAAATGTTTAAATGTTAAAAGAAAAAATTATAAAACACTTGAGGATGTATCTAAAATGAGAATATGAGGATAATATAAACCCACACACACTTCCCCTCCAATTTTATCAATTTCTTATCCATTTAAAATTTATTAGTAACATTATATTATTAAAAATATAATGGTTACATACAAAACCAACATTCCCTTCACTTATAAAAAGGCAACACTTCAATAACCTCGAGACTCACCTATCCATTGAATTTTTTATTGAAAATATCATATTTTTCTTTTCATAGAACTTAGTCGCACTTCCATAAGCTTTTCTTCATTATTATTATTCTTAATTACTTTACTTACATGCAGGTTTCCAAGAGAAAACTCCAGATTCCAAAGAGGTTTAGAGCACGATCGATTAAGCGAGAATACAAGGTAAGGGCTTTTAATCTCAACTTCCTTACTTTGAGGAATGTTTTGTATTTTTCACCAAGTTTTATTTATAAGGTTCCCATAATACCTATTTTATATATAATATAATGAAGTATCTTTTAGTTATGATATTTGAATTTAAATTGAAATTCCTCGATATTTAGGGGGATTTATTAAAATGTTACTCGAGACATAAGTGGTTCTTTATCTCAAACATGAATCCCATTAGACATTTTTATGTTATACCCCATGTTTCTTTTGGAATGGTTTAAATACTACCCAATTATAATTTTGTATCATGATCTTATTGTATTTCATGATATTGAATGTTCTACTGAATTTTATACTAATCATGGGGTTTTGATTCAAATGTTACAAAGGATATAAGGGGTTCTTGTGATTCAAGTCTTCTATTACATTAATAATCACTCTCCTTTGATTTTTTCCTTTCAATATTAATATATTAATACATATGATGATGTTAGGTTGTATTTTTAGTATCTTATTTAGGGAAAATATCTTTTACACTAATATCTTATTCCTAGATTATTCTATTGATTCATGAAAATTAATTTTTATTAAGAGTAATTCTAATTTATTTAAATGGGTTTTTCATCCATATCCATGTTTTTACTTCTTAAAAATGTTTTCCATTTCCTAGTGTAAACTTAATTTTTTTATCCATTGATCCTTTTGTTCCCATTTATTTAGTATAAAACAAAGTTTTTCTTATCCTTTTACCAATTTTTATTTTTTTGATAAATGTGTTTTAAATTATTTAAAAGGATTTTCCTAACTATGATCTTATGTTATTCTCATATACTTTACATGTTAAAATATTTCTTATTTATTATAAATATATCATTATCAGAATTTTTTGAAGTAATTTTTAATAATTTTTCTCTTTATCTTTAAGAAATATATTTTTGGGAAAGTGATTTGAAAATAACATCTTTTTAAGATGTTATGAAGAAAATAAAATTTAAAAAAAACATTTTTTTTATTTATCATCAATTTTTAAAGGATCCTTCTATAATAGAGTAATGTTTTATCAATCAATATATATATATTCGCTTCTTAAATACTCATTTATGAAGATTATGAATTTGGTATCAAATGATCATGTTTTTTTATGATACAATTTTGAAATGATATGAAACCCATTTTTCCCATGCGTTATTTATGAAAAAAATGAATGAATTGATTTTAATTAGAACTCATATGTTTGGATGATGATGGTTGGGGGTTTCATATCACCCTTTAGTGCATTAGTTTAAGTTTATGTCTCATTTTTTAGAATGGTACATGATAGGATTTATTCCAAGACAAAGGGGAACACATGAGGTCTTATCCCAATCTAAAGGGTGTGCATAAAGATTAATAATAATCTAGAGGGTACACAAGAGGATTTATCATATGAAAAAGGTGAACATGATAGGATTTATTCCAATCCAATGGTTACATGGGAGGATTTATCATAAGACAAAGAGGTACACAACTAATTTTAACCCAATACCAAGGGTATAAGGGAGGATTATCCCAATACAGATAAGGTATATATGTGGTTAGCCCATGCCTGTTATGTATTGAATGTATTGGTTGGTATCCGTGATATTTAATTTCTATGATTATATTTTTTGGCCCTCTACAGTTTTAATGCTCACAAATATTGTAAAATTAGGATTAATCATGTATTATGGTTTAATTTAAAATATTATTAATTATTATTATATATGTTCATCTATAAGTTTAACATATTCTGTTAATGTTTATAGTATAAGATAGAAATACAAACAAAATGGAAAAGTATGAGTCGCTAATATCACGAATCCCTGATAAAAGTATGAGTTACCAATAGATGATTCACCGACAAAAGTATAAGCTACCGAAAGTTGAGTCACCGATAGAAGTATGAGTGACTGACAGATGATTCACATATAGAAGTTTGAGCTACCAATAGGTTGAGTCACTAATTCATGTTTGAGTCACCGATAGTCTGACCTACTGACAGAATGATATAAGGACTCTTTAAAACTTCGACCTACTAATAGAAGGACTCACTAAAACAACAATCTATTGAATAAAGTACTCACAGATACATCGACCTACCGAAAGAAGGACCTACTGACATATCAACCTACAGATACAAGAACTTACTGATATAATGACCTACCGATCAAAACCTAGAAAATTTTCTTTAGTCTTAAATTTAAAAATTAATTCTAACTGTCATATTTATGAAACTTAGTACTTTCTATTATATTAATTACCATGTCTATATTTTTTTGACATTTTCAGTGATAAGAATGAGGTATGAGGAAACCCTCATGTTAAGTATTATTCCTATTATCAACCTATACAGTATATAAAGAAATCACCTGAGAAAAAAGTTCAACAACCATGTAGAGATAACATACAAAGTGGATAAAAGAATACATGAAATGAACACTCATTATTTCTAGCTATGAACAAGGAAGAATTTACTTTGAACCATAAATCCAAACATACTTGCAGAAAAAAATCCTAGTCATGAAAACCTTTTAAAAGCATCTCAAATCACTAGAAACTAGAACACAAAGCTTCCACAACACTTTTTTTTGTGTCTGTTTCTAGAATTGGACTCGAGCTTCACATCTGCTACACCTAAGAAGTCCGAAAGCATCAATCACATCATATTCTAAACCTTTTCTTATTATTTCTGCTCTATTTTGTACATTAATACAATTTTTTATAGAAGTGTGGGTATATTTACCTCAAACACATATTTTCTCTTGAGCTAAGATATAGGATACAATATATCCTCACTCACTCAACTTTCTACACAATTTTTTCAATAATGTATAACTGTGGAAGATGTCCGTATGTGACCTAGTTGTATTTTTTCCCCACAAATAACTTTGGTAGAGGTCTAGTTGACCTAGATATCCTTGTGTGCTGTTTTGAACACCAATCCAGGGTGTGGATCAAGTTTATTAATATAAAATTCTTAGTGTAAGGTGATCACCATGTGGATAGGATTAGGTCTCTTCTTGAGACTGAACCTATTGTTTTTATCAACTGTGTTTTTCAAAATTAGTTTTCTCTATTTTCACACATATTTCATGAAACTAAATATTACTTTGAGAGTTAATTTTAGCTAATTTTTATACCTATTTTTGTTTTAGTAAATTTCATTAAAAAGTTATATAATTCATTCAAATTGTTGTAACTGATAATTAATAAATCTTTTGAGAAATTAATTGAACATTCAAAACTCTTATAAATCTATTACTTTGGTTAACTGGGCTATTTAGATTTAATATTGGGAGAATTTTTAAATTAGTTTTTAAAAGAAATTTTGATAGTAACTCAGTTAACCCCCTTTGAGTGTCCTACTCTGAACAACATTTGGTATCAGAGGGTTTTTTTAAACTTATATTTTCAATGGTTTCAAATATTTTTCAAAACTTTTCAACAGTGATTTTAGTTGTGTTTTAAAGATATCTAAATTTATTTTAGTTCTAAATTTTTAGCTCTTTAAAAACATATTATTTATTTATTAGTATGGATAATATATTGGAAGGTTCTTCTTACAAATTACCTCCACTTTTCAATGAAACTAATTATTCATGGTAGAAAAATAAGATGAAAATGTATTTATAAGGTATGATTTTTGAAATCTACTCTTCAATTGTAGATTAATATAATAATCATACTACTGCTCGAAATACATGGGAATACCCAACTAAAGCACATTAAACTAATAAATGAAAATCTATGGATTCCTTATATTATGGTATAAGAGATGAAGAATTTTATATGATTTCTACATCTAAAATAGTCCATCAAATTTCTGATACTCTAGTTGTTTCACATTAAAGAACCACTAAGGATAAGGAAATGATACTTAACACATTTAATATTAAATATGATTATTTCAAAATTAAGCCAGATGAACCTATGTCTGACATGTATCTGAAGTTTAATGAAATTATAAATACCATGATCTATCTGAGAATGGATATTACATCTCAGGAAAAAAATCATGCAAATTATCATATTTCTACTAGACAGATGGAGAGGGACCATAGTGTCAATTAGAGTATCATGTGATATTAGTAAGTTGCATGTAAAAGAGATAATAGGTAATCTAATGATGTACGAGGAATAATTAAAGGTAATTAAAGGTAATCAAAGTAAAGGATGATGAACCATATAGAAAGTCAGTAGCTTTCAAGATTGTTTCTTCTAAACACAACAAAATGTAGATGGAACATCCTCATTCTAATAGTTTAAGAAATGAAGAATCATCAACTGATAGTGATGAGAAAGTGGATCAATTATCCAAAAAGTTTATAAATTTTAAATAAATAATATGTTATTTAGGAATCCCAACTACAAAAAAAAGTATGACTACAAGGGAAAGTGGAAAAAGGACAAGAAGAGAGGTGATAACTCTAATGAGATAGTCTATTATAAATATAACAGAAGAGAAAATGTCAATTATACTAGTGCAGAAGAGGAATTTAACGTTGATTTGTTTCATTTTTGATGATTGTTTTTAACCAAATTCTCTAAAGGTGACATAAAATATTAGTATTTTTGTATCGTTTTTCAAAAATCGACACAAAAAATAAAGTTGTGCTTAGTTTTTCGTGTTAGTTTCACAAATTATCCAACTCTGAAAACCGATTTTCAGTGTTAGTTATTATATAAACTGATGCCAAAAATCGAGTGCAGCCCTGTTTTCCATGTCATTTTCTTATAAAATGATGCAGAAAACCATTTTTGGCGTCAATTTTCATAAAATTCGATGCAAAAAACTATTTTTTTTAAAATATCGGCGTCGGGTTTTATGAAAATAGGATCCAAAATTAAAGAAAATTAGAAAATACCAAAAACTACACTTCCAAAATAATAAAAAACACTGTAATAAAAAACAATATACAATAATTAAAGATTATTTATCATTGACTATAAATCTATAAAAACATACATGTTTTTTTCTAGTTAATAAAAAATAAATCTATGAGTTTTTATTATAAAGTATTGATGGAATGATCATTATTGGTTATTATTGAAGCATTCAGTTGATATCATTATGTTTAAAAAATCTGTTTTAACAAAAGATTTTGTTTTTTGAACACATGATATTAATAAAATGTAATATTATTCACAAACATTAGAATATACATACCTCAAATTATAATCAAACATAACAAATAGTTCACAAACAAAGATTAAAGTGGGGTAAGATTAGTTTGGGTATAAGACTCTTTATCATTGAATGTATACAATAGTATTTGAAAGATATGAGATTAAAAAATAGAATACTATGACAAAAAATTTAAAAATAATAACATAACTAACTTTATCAAATTCAGTAGTTACCCCATTTGTGATTATCTTATACATGAATCATACAACATAATAACCACATTCAACATGTCCTTGTTGAATATGACACTATATTTGTAAAACATTAACTTGATAATAAAAACTAATATATAAATATATAGCTAATAAATAAAGAAATTTCTAATATAAAAAATAATTACATTTACCTTCACAAGATTAATAGCATTTTTTTCATTATCAACATGTGTTCTTTGTTAAATTTTTTATATGAATTTTATATTCATGTATATGAACTAATAATATATGTATAAATAGTGAGAATTAAACAAAATGGTCTAATTAAAAACAAAAAAACTTACATGACTAATAATGTGGAAAAACATTAACTAACACTCCCTGATTAATTGAAAACACAATATTGCTTGGAAAAAATACACCTAACATCCAATGAACCCTAAATAAAAAAAAACTTCACAATTAATGAAATTATATTGATAATTATTTCATAATTATGTTTTTGTTCTTACTTATCATGAAATGGAAGAATCCAACATCCAATCTCTGTATGTGACAATCTATCACATATATATGCAACTCTTCTAGGATTCTTCGCATGTTTCCCTTCAATGGAAATGTATTTGAGATCTATAAATCCATAAATGGATATGTTGTCATTTTATAAAATATGCATGTCTAGATACCTAATTTAAAAAGGAAATATAGTTATTCAATTTAAACCATATTTTATTAAAAAAATGAAAATTCAAACATAAATTTACTTACATTGAAAACAAATGCATCACATTTAGGCCAAGCTCTTCAAAATCAACTAGATGCATGATATAGTATTTTCATAATCTAATGGAAAATATCTTCCACATATATCATATTTCATCTAAAAATCATAGATATTATTCAAGGAAGAAGAATAATGAGATAATATTTGTATCCCATAATAAATATCAGAAGTATCTATAGTCGATTTCTTCTGAACGTGTTGTTTCAATTCTTCAATTTTTTTTACTTTCAGATAATCCTATATAAGTTAAATGTTAGAAAACATTATAACTTATTTTAAATAATATGTAATTAATAATTAAAAATATATCATACCTTATATAAAATTTTATGAGGAAGTCCAATTGGCCAAACTAAAAATGACCTTGACAATCCCTAAATCTGGTAATCACCTCAGTAGGAAATGGTAGTAGAGCATTATGACAAATAATATAAAGTACCGATACTCTAACTTTACCCATATGAATAGGCTGGTGAATTATAGAATCCCCCAAAAAATGTACGAGTCCTAGCATAACAATATGTATATGAGGATCTCCCGCATACAATGCAAAATATACAGTTTGGTCTTAGCAAGGTGGTAGATGGTCAAAGTTGGCAGGTTGGGTGGGGTAGTCTGGCTAGGATGGAGGTGGAGGATCAAAGTAAGCAATTCAGGAAGGCTATGAAGGCTGAGAATGTTGTGAAGATTGTGACTATCTTGTCAAGTGTTCTAACGAAGCCTATAGCATGACTGCTTGAATTTGATCACTCGTAGACTGTTCCATTACTTTCTTCTCATCTTTTAAGGATTCTATTTTTGGTTCTTTTGATTACTTACTCCGACAAAAAAATTTCTGAATACTAACACCCTCCTGATATCTTCTAATATGGTTTGGGTGTTCTAGCTTTCCTAAAGCAGTGTCTTGGATGTCCATCCTAGCCTTATTGATAAAATAGCAATGTGCCTCTAGTTCCATAATTTCATTCTAAAATGAAAAATAAAAAAGTTATATTAGTGTTTATAATTCATAAATTAGAAAAAATCATGAAAAATAAATAATATTTAATTACAATTTCATCAACTTCTTTCTTAACATCCTTTGTAATATACATTTAATTTATCATTCTTCTCTCTTGTTTCCATTTTTCATGGTGAGTGGGATGAGATGGAGGACAAAACTGGACCTCTTCTAAACCACTACTAGATCATTCTCTTAATGCTTCAAATTTTTCATCAACCCTTTTCTTCTCTAATAACGGATACCCTTGATGTGATAAAGTTTGAGGGTATACATTTTTCAACTGAATGACATGATGAGATCTCCTGGAGGAATTTTACATAAAAAATAAACTAATAAGTAATTAGATAAATATGTAATAAATTTTAGAATATTAAATAGTTATCTTACCTGAAATTTTTCTTCATGATAACTATTAACAAATTGTTTCCATGTATCTTCATCTATATACGGATACTTAAGGCATGTGTTTTAAAAATTTTTCTTTCAAAAAGAAAAGTTTTCTGTCATTTTTTTTAAAATCTATCCAAGGAACCAATCCTAATGAGAGATGTCTTTTCTTAATTTCTTTTGTTTCCTCAAAATTGAATGTCATCTATAATTGAATAAATGAAATATTTCTTTTAAAATATTTAATATTCATAAAATGAGATAAAATAAATCAATTGAGATATTTTCCCATCACGACATCCCAAAGCTATTGTTTTTTCATCATGTCCACATAATTTCAATCTGGATATAAAATAGTTATCCTATAATGACTCTATATTAATATATAAGTTATTAACTGAACTACATTTGGGCTAGTTTCTATATTGTTTTTAAAAAAAAATATATGTAATCTCTCATCTCCATGAGAAAGTGATAGTTTTGGTAAACGTGCAATTCCATGTTTACCAACTTGAGAACTTGGTTTCTCTATAGTAACTAGAGAAGTATCTTCTATTATAGAGGCATTAGTAGTCCTTCCAAATAATTATATATTAAAATTCTTCCACATATATAAGTACATTGCAGAATATTTAATAATATGTAAAAGTAGTTATACCTTGGTAAATGATCATATCTCTATGTATTTGAAATTGACATAAGAAAGTGTAATTATTTTTTTTGTACCAACATATCATTAAAAAAAAATATTTCTAAACAGGGATGAAAAAATAATTTTAAAAAGGAAATCATTTATATATTTCTAAAAAATAAAGAAAATATAAATAATATCCCGAAAATATTTGGAGACTAGTTTAGTGTTTTACCATATTCTTTCATCATGATCATTACATACATCATGAGTTATTTCTACCTTCAAGTCATTGTAATTATCTGGAAAATTCATAATAGATGAATACGACTCATGTAAATAAATTACATCATCAACATCATTCCCATCACCCAAATGGTATCTTTTTCCTTGAAAAAGGATGGACCAATGTTCATTTGCTGGATCAATGACATAAAATATCTTTTTTTTTCATTTGTCTCTATGATATATGGATCCTCATTGTAATTAAATCTTTTCAAATCAACTAGTGTAAATACACAATCATCATGTTTCAAACCACTATGGCTATCAACCCAATTTCAATTAAACACAGTGACTCAAAATTTTGTATAATCAATTTCCCAAATGTCCTAAACAACTCCAAAATATAATAATGATGCAAAAATTGGTTTTTTATCTTTTTCAATAGAAAAATACACTACTTCAGTGATAACCATCACTACACTATTTTGAATGGTGATCTTTTCATCCATATTTTTTGGGTAAAATGTGTACCCATTAATATCAAAACTAGTCCATGTTGTGACATTAATAGATGTCCCCTAACAAATATTTCAATGTTTGTGATGCAAATATATATGTTCTGACATTATTTTTAAACCTTGAATCAAATGTCTTTTTATGCTCAATCATCAACCAATTTTCATTTATTTTTTGATATTGTCTCTTTAATTCAGCAATATGCGATGCGATGTATGATTGAACATCATCTTTGTTGTTCAAAATATGTAAATGTGACTACATAACTTCCTAACATGGAATGAACTTTACCTTCAAGCCTCGAATCTCTTGAACTTTTCTGTCAACTGTCAAATGTTGAGATATAGGGAGACCAATATACTCCACTTCATACAAATAATCAGTACAGAACTCAATCACTTCTTTTGAAAAATATTTTTGGATAATAGAGCCCTTGGGTAGATAATTAATTTTAACATATCCCTTTAAAATTTTCATATACCTTTCTAAAGGATACATCCTACGTAAATAAACAGGCCTATATATTCTTATCTCAGACACCAGATGAACCATTATATCAAAAAATGTAGGTGGAAAAGGCATTTTAGTTGACAAAGTATAAGAAAATTTACATTATTCAACTCATCTAAAAAATTTGGATTAATAACATTGATAAAAATAGATTTGAAAAAATTACATAAACTAAAGATAGTCTTTCTGACAGCTGATGGTAATATACCACATAGTGTGACCCTTAGCAGTTGTTGCATTAATACATGACAGTCATGAGATTTCATAACTATTAATTTGAAATCCTTCACTGACACAAAATTCTTCATATTTGAAGAATATCCACTAGGTACTTTTATAAGATACCGAAAGTGAAAAAAATTCAACTTCTCACTCTTTCTTAATGTGTGAAAAGATGAAGGTAAATATGTTTTATTTTCTTTCATAGTCGGTGCTAACTCCAATCGTGTTCCTATTAATATCATGACCAATATGGAATTAAATCCATCTTTTTTCTTTCCTTTTATATCTAATAAAGTACCAATAAAACTATCACATATATCTTTCTCAACATGCCGAACATCAATGTTATGTTTTATCTATAAAAATATCCAATAAGGTAGTTTAGAAGTTTATATTCTTTATTTCATATTTTTTTGAAGACAAGAACAACTTTTCTTTCCAAATGTCAAATCAATATTTTTCACCCTCATGTAATATTCTTCAACTGAAAATGGTTATGAGGGAAGACATTATTCTTATAAACTGTTAAATTCCCTTTATAATATATGATAATAATGATCAATTCACAAAAATCATTGATGTCCCATGTACACTATCTTTCTTCCATTCTGGAGTTGATAATATGAAGTCTCTTCTTCACAAATTGGACATGCTTTATATCCCTTAACACTCTATCCAGAAAAGATTCCATATAGAGGAAAGTAATTTCTTCTGAACATTATCATAGCACACAAAAGAAATTACTCTTTATTTAATGCATAAAAATCATTAACACCTACCTCCCATAGAATAATCCAATCTTCAATCAATGGTGAATGATACAAAAAAATATTTTTTCATGGCTGTTTTGGTTCAGAAATCAACATGCTCATCATAATTTTGTTCCTCATGCATATCTTTGGGGATAAGTTGTAAACTACCAATAAAATAGGCCACGAACTGTGTTGGACACTGAAGCTCAGATATGGATTCATTCCATCTATAAACACTCCCATTAATATATTTCTAAATTCCCTTCCAAAATAAGGAAAATTTTTATCAT
The DNA here is from genome assembly GCA_963277665.1 of Viscum album. NCBI lineage: Eukaryota > Viridiplantae > Streptophyta > Magnoliopsida > Santalales > Viscaceae > Viscum > Viscum album. Next base: position 1,107,666,538 of record OY728137.1, read on the forward strand.
ATCTCTTCCATTATGATGAGTCAGCAGGGGGACATAGTTTACCATCAGATTTGCATTCATTCGAATTTCATCTTAACCCTTTTGCATCAATTTTATTTAAAAATGGTCTCTTTAAATAAGGAACTAATAGAAGGTACCAAATTTCATTCGCAGAATCTTTGATTTCGATACCTGGGAATGAATCAGATCAAATTTATTAGAATTATATGAAAGGATTATTGGAATAAATTATTTGATTTTGCATGAAATCAAATGTCAGTACATGATAATGAATGTAAATTAAACTTTTCATTCATATTATAGAATTATGATCCACATGTAGGATATTTTGATAAAAAATCATATTCTTTCCTATACAACACACTATCATTGGGGAAATCTTGTTTCTTTTTATACCCTAATCCCATTGGGAATAATATTTTATTCACCATATAAATGGAATCTGGAAGCCCATTGCCTTTAGGAAGTATCTCTTTTAAAAAAAAGTAAGTTAGATAAACTTTTATCACTCCAACCATTACTTGCTTTCATTTTAACCAATCTCAAAATGGATGATAACACTATTTATTTACTATAACTTGGGAATAATGGTTTTTCAGAATCTCTATAAAATCATTCAACACATGTTATTTTTTCAGCTGTTTAAACAACTAAATCATGAATTAAATCTTTAATATGATCCTATGTCACATTATTAATATTTTCATCAACATTATCAGTTGAATTTAATGTTCTTTCACCATGACAGATCTAATGTGTATAATTAAGGCTAAATCCATAGAAAACGTGATGATCTCTTATTTCTATAGAATATAACTTTTTCATATTCAAATACTTCACACATGGGATAAAAATCAAATATGTGATTTGAATATTTTTTTTAGAAAAGTCCAAGAAATCATCAACTACTTTTTTACATTCATTAATGGTTCTTCATAAATTTATCCAATTATGATCCATTAAGTACCTAAAATCATAATATAGTTAATTATATATTAAAAAATATAAAAAATTAAATTTATCTATATAAAGAGATAAATTTTAAACATAAAAAAATACAATAAACTAATACTACCTTTATTTTATATTTAGTTTATTTTTATATAATGTAGTTTTTTAGAACAAATATGCAAAAGATTCATTGAATCAATAATAATTCACCATCAAAACTCAGTGTTAGAATCACATGTAACATGAATATTAATTTCACAATTGAATTCCTTTAAATATAAATTAATTTATAAAAATCATTGTTAGAATCAAACATAACATGCACATTAAGCATATAAAATAATTCATATAATTTTAAAGTATATGATTGATATCCCCAACCATTCAAACAAACAAAAATCTATGACATGAGTAGTCAGGAATTTACCCTAAATTAATAAAAAAAATTAATCAAATGTATATGATAAGAATGAATTAGATAAGAACAAAATAAAAAACATTCAACAATTGAGTAAATAAAATTGATATTAATGAGTTAGATAATAACTAATTTATATATAAAAGTAAAAAAACATAAAATATTCTGATTTGAAGATTATAATTAAGAAAAAATCCCAATTTACTCCTTATAATTATTTGGAATAATAAATAATACAAGATCTAACAAATTAACTTGTATTTATAATATATAATCATGAATGAACAAAAAAATCAAACCCATTTTGGTGTTGTCATGAAGATGATTCAGATAAAGAAATAAAAATGTAAAGAAAAAACCAGAGATAAATAATTAAATAATTAGAACCAATTATCATTAAAGGAATTTAAAAATCCTAGAAATCAACCAAAATGAGTCATGGATGGTTGTTGGAAAGTCATATGTTCCACCACAAGTCGGTAGAGATGAGAAAAGAGAAGTGGTTTAGGGTTTCGAATGGCCGAACGCACGTGTAAAAATTCTAAAAGTCTTTTTGAAATAGTTTTCTCAAGAAACTGATGCTAAAACAATTTTTTATATATTCTATGTCATTTCCCACATAAAATGACACTGAAATACTTTTATGGCATTTCAACATCACTTTTTTTTATAACCGACACCAAAAACATTATTCTTCACTATTTTTCATCGGTTTCTTAGAACTGAAATAAACAACTCAATGTTAAATATATCATTTCAACTAGTGGGATGACTATCCTAAGATAAAGTATAATAAGAAGTAAGATTATTAAGAGCTCATGTAACATCTTATGGTACGTGGATAGTGGATGTTCAAGACACATGATATGTGACTACTCGAGCTTCAAGAATCATATAAATATTGATGGTGGACGTGTTACTATTAGTGACAATACTAAAGTGAAAATAATTGGCCTTGTCCAAATCAGTAACACTAATTCAATTTTTATTTCCAAAGTACTTTTTTTGATGTATTAAATTACAACCAACTTAGTATCTATCAGTTACATGATGATGGTTTCAATGTTAAATTTTAAAATGTTTAATGTAATGTGTTTAATTGTAAAAACGAGTTAGTATTTACTAATTTTAGGAATGAGAGTATTTATGTTGTGAACTTGTATTTCCTAGATTCTAAAAAAGTTCCTTTCATAAGTTTATTTGATAAATAATCCTGGATTTGGAATAATATATTAGGTCACTATAACACTCATTCACTTAGAAAGCTTATAAGGAAAGGGTTAGTCAATGATCTACCCAAACTATATTTTCCATAAAATAAATTCTGCAATCCTTTTCAAAAAAGAAAAAACACAAAATATCATTCAAACCAAAGAAATAAGTTCCAATTCTCAAAAAACTTGAGTTGGTTCACATTTACTTGTTTAGAGAATCAAGAGTTTCAAGTCTTAATGGGAATCATTATGTATATGTTATTATATATGACTTCTTTAGGTATACTGGGACCTTTTTTAGCTCAAAATAGTGAATATTGCTCTTACATTACTAAGTATTATAGATTTGCAGAGAACCTAAATGGTATTATTATAAAAACATTAATGTGTGACCATGGTTGTGAGTTTGAGAACTAATAATGTGAAACTTTATTTATTATAAAATGGCTATAGTCTTAATTTTTCTACTCCTAGGACACCCTGGTATAATGGAGTTGTAGAAATAAGGAATATAACCTTGAAAAATAGCTTATACAATTCTTAATGAGTATGAATTACGTTTTTTTGGGATGAATCTGTCAGTACAACTTATTATGTAATAAATAAAGTCTTAATCAGAATAATTCATATGAAAAATCCCTTTTATTTGTGGAACAATAATAATATCGAAGTTAACTACTTCAATGTTTTTGGATGAAATGTTTATATTCTCAATACTAAGGACAATATTGAAAAAATTTCATCCAAAAGTGGTGAAGGTATTTTCTTAGGTTACTTAACCTCAAGTAAAGTCTATAGTGTTTTTAATAAAAGAACCAAATGTGTGGAAGAATTTTTACATGCTAAATTTGATGAAACATATACATGTGGACCTAAAACCCCTATTGAAAATACTAAGGATGATTTATACAATCTAGAAAATAATTCCAAATTTCCTAACCCTCCTATTAATCAATCTATTAAATTCTTTAGTTCTAGAAAATCTCCAAACTATAATAATAGTGAACTTGAACCTACAGATGAACTTGAAATAACCCGTCCTTCCTATTCTAGATCTATTAGAACCCTTAAGAACCATTCCATAGATGTTTTAGTTGGAGACTTAGATAAAGGGACACAGACTAAATATTATCTTATGAACTAGGTTGAACATCAATACTTTTTTCCATAGCATGAACCCAATAACATTAATGATGTAATCAATGATGAATTTTGGGTGATGGATATGCAAGAAGATTTGAATTTGTTTGAAAGAAATAATGTTTCAAAACTAGTGTATAGTCTTAAATAATCATTGACTATAGGCACTAAGTGGGTCTTTAGAAGCAATTTAGAAGGAGCATTCACCATAGTAAATAATAAGTCCAGACTGTTTGCACAAGGATATAGTCAAGAATAATGAATTGACTACGAAAAAACCTTTTCTCCAATTTATAGACATGAAGAAATTATAATCATTCTTCGATATGAAGCTTATCTCAATTTCAATCTTTATGACGTTGATGTTAAAATTACATTCATAAATGGTCATATAGGGGAGGATGTTTTTGTTGACCAACCCCTAGTTTTACAAAACATCATTTTCCAAATAATTTTTTTTCTAACAAAGGATTTATATGGTTTCAAACAGGATCCAAGGGACTGGTATGATAGGATAATTACTTTTATTATTTAAAAAGGTTTTACAAAAAGGTATAGTTGATCCTATTTTATTTTTAAAAATAATTTCTATAGATGTTTTAGTAGTTAATATTTATATTTGTCACATTATTTTTAGATCTTCAAAGAATTATTTATGTATTGATTTTTCAAAAATGATGCAATGTGAATTTGAAATGTGTTTAATGGGAGAACTCAAATTCTTTCTTGGATGTAAAATCTTTCAAAATATAGAAATAACTATTTTAAATCAAAGTAAATATACAAAATATTTTGTAAAAAGGTTTGGTTTTGATAGTACAATAAGTAGTGATACTTCAATGAGTACCACCTGTAAGTTAGACCATAATGAAAATTGTAAATTTGTTGATCAAACCAATTATAGAGGGATAATTGGAAGTCTACTTTACTTTATTGGTAGTCGACCTGATATTATTTTTTGTATATGTATGTGTTCCCATTTTCAAGAAAACTCTAAATAATCTCATTTAAATGTTATTACATGAATTTTTAAATACCTCAAGTATACTACCAACTTAGGAATGTTTTAACCTAGAGGAAAATAACATGATAGAGTTAGATATTGAGATTATGATTTTGGTGGATATAATTTAGATAGAAAAATCACCTCTAGAATGCGTTGTGTTTTGGGAAATTTTCTAGTATCACGGTTTAGTTAAAAGAAAACTTATATCGCATTATCTACAACTGAGGCTAAATACATAGCATCTGGTTATTATTGTGCTCATATTTTGTGTATGAAACACACTTTTCCAGATTATGGATATCATTTTAGACATGTCCCTAAAAAAATTTCTTTTAACATATCAATGAATCATGTTTCTCACCCTAGAACAAAACATATTTAGGTAATACATAACTTTTTGAGAGATCATTATCAAAAGGGTTATATAACTCTTGAATTTTTTGGCGCAGAACATCATCTTGATGATATATTTACTAACCTATTAAACTCTTAAATAATGAGTTACATCAGACATGAATTAAAGATGATTAATTTTCTAGGAACTACAATTATTATCTCTATGTTAAAACTTATAGTGGATGAATCAATGATAGGACAGTGGTGATGTCTCTCCAACACTAACAGTGTCAAGATGTGTCATGATGACTTAGATAGTGTCATGTTGTTTCATGCCAAAACCTATAGTGTTATGATGTGTCATTCTGACATAGATAGTGTCACGACGACAATGTATTACCAACACCAATGATGTCTCACCGATCACCACTCACCGATTGAACTGTCAGACTGTTTATTTTTTTTCAAAAATATGTTGTTTTACTTATTTATTTTTATTTGACCCACATTACTCAATTTATGGTTTGTAAAAACATAAATGATAAATTTCATTAGATCTTACTTACTTCTAACTCTCAGTATTCCACTCCCTTACTCTTACCCTTAATCTCTCTATACCTTCGTCCATTTAACCTTCTTACCTTCAACCAAACTCTCATGATGGTTAGAGTAGAACACTTCTTGGAAGGATCTAGAGATGAGTTGAATCCTGTGAAGAGATAGAAAAGAGAATTGAGAAATTCTAAACTTATTCATCCAGGACATGAAAATCATGTGGTAACACCTAAAAGAGAAGTGCACTCATAATGGTTATTAACAAGTAAGTCTCTCGTGTAAAATTTATTGGAGATGCAAGGATGGTTAGAATTTTTTGAAAATAATGAAATACCTTATTACCCAAGACCGGTACCTAAATTTTATCTTCATTTTCAGTTTTTTAATGGAAGGCAGTGACACTTATTGGATTAAATCTATGGTGAATGGAAGAAGAGTATCGTTTTCATCAAGTCATTGGGAAGAATTTATAAAAGAACCTAATGAAGTGATTTATGATGACAATCATGGGAATACTCCTACCAAAAGTAGTTTCTTTTACTATGAGACAACTTTGGGTGAGCTAACCAATAATCTAGATCACAGAATACCAATTTCAACTAAGTTGGATGGTGATAAAAAGGTTGTTAATCTAGTTCATCCAACACCAGTTGTGTCCCAGCAAAGGGGACTTTGATTCACTCAAGTATCAAGATGTATATCTATTATACTTTCTGAGGAAAGAACATAAGGTAAATCTAGGTAGGTATTTAATAATCCATATATTTGAAATGATAAAGCCTTATTTCCAGAAAAATTCTCTTTTTTATCCACGAATGATATCTACCATGCTAAAATCCAAAGGATGTGTAAGTGAAGAGGAAGAAACCATTAATGTTTGTAGTGGTATATTCCAAAATAATGAAATTTTCAAGAGAATTAGGATAAATTAGAATCTCTAGAATAAGGATTGGGTTGAAAATGATGTGAAATTATATGATAATTTCAACCATGTTGACTATCCATCAATGAAAGGAAATTTAGTTGATCCTGATCCGCCACCAGATGCTAATGTTGTCTATTCTGATGAAGAGTAAGTGGCTGAAAATAGAATAAAAGATGAGTCTTTTATAGATGATAGAAGTGACCCTGATATTGATGAAAGTACCAAGGGGATGAATTTTGGACCTGCTAGTCCACATTTCTCTCTAACTTCCAAAGAACCTATTCTCTCCCAGGATGATGATGACGAGACAGGGGAATCGGGTAGTGTGGAGTATAAGATTCAATCTAAATATTCAGATGAGGAAACTGATGAAGAATAAAAAAAAGCAGAAGTTGAAAGTGGAAGTGAATCTAAAGGTAGATGTTGTGAGAAAGAAGATGGTGAATCTGGTGATAAAAGTGGAGACAATGGAGAATATGAATTTGAGAAGGAAAGTGATGGAATTAATAGTTTTTCAGATCATACTGATGATGATCAGGGTGAAAATGTAGAACCTGTTAGTACTGTGGATCACGAATACATTGTATAACATCTTAAAGCTAATGATAAAGTAGAAGAACAAGTAGTTTCAGTTCATGGGGAAGTAGAAGAACAATTAGTTGTAGTTCATGGTGAAGTAGAAGATCACGCAGTTGTAAGTCTTGGTGAATTATAAGCACATGTAGTTGAAGTTCATGGTGAATTATAAGAACATGTATCCTCCATCCAATATTATTTTATGCTCGAAGATGAGCTTGAATTGAGAGGGAGCCTCATTCCAAGAATGTGAGAGTTGATACACTCACCCTTTTTGATTCCTGTGTAGAATATGAATGGGAAAATCATCCTAGTTATGTTGATCTCAGTTTGAATTACTCTGATACATATTTTGAGGATGGTGTAGTTGTTCTAAGGAGGCCATTAGTTCAAGAACCTATTCATTTTGAGACACCTCCAGCTGTTTTATCTTTTTCTTTTTCTGCACCTCTAGGGACTTAAGTACATAGAGACTATGTAACCAAATTCGATTTTGAATGATTTAAGGAATATCAGATCTCTCTTATTATAAATTCATCACAACCCCAAAATGATCCTTTTCGTACATTATGTGAAATAGATATTTATATTCTAGAAGAAAGAGTGATTTCTCATGTGAAACCAAGACTGATCTCAGTTGTTGAAACTATAGTGGAGAATAACGAGAGCATGAGAAATGAGTTAACTGTAATAGTTTCAGACATAAACAGATTTATTATTGATTAAAAAAAATCCATGGTTAACGTGATAACGACTTTTGAGGATTTAATTTCTAGAAATAGTGTTGATCAACCTCAGACCCCAGATATTGATATGAATCAATTGAGACAGAAACTCAGAGATATAATACATGGTGAATCTCGATCAGAAGCTCTAGTTGCACAAGCTCCAAATATTGAGATGGTCGGGAATGTGATGATAAAAGATATTCAAACAATAATGGGTTGCACTGGCTAGTAGAGTCTCTCCAAGATTAGTAATAACTATTATCAAATCTATGACAAGGTGAGACTATACTCCAAATTTTCTACAAATACATAGGAAGAAATAACTAAGAAATTGGTATTTTTATTTCATTAGAATATACACCATGAATAATCTCACAATCTACATCATGTTTTTAGTTGAGAATCTGAGACTTCCTCTAGTGACATATGCTTTTAGTGATTAGGTGAAGCTATATAAGAAGTTTACTCCTAAAATTAACAAGTTTCTAGAAAACAAGGAATATTTCACCAAGGATATGGAATATTGTTGTCATATTATCATGTATTTAATCAACCTTATCATTCATTATATTTATGTCCATAATACTATGGTTTTTTACCAGTTTCCTCACCTCTCAGATAATCTCTCCAATCCGCTGCCTCTCCTACTATCTCTTTTCCTTCTTAGGAACTCTCTCTTGCTCAAGATTTTAGATAGATCAGTCCTATAATTTTTTGGGATATTACTATCTTTCCTCCATCTTGAAACCCAAAAATAGCCTCTTTAGTATTTTCTAGAGTTCCTCTTCCTCAAATTAGAGTTCATTCTGACTGTCCAACCACTATATCTATATATACTACTCCTACCCCTGTAGCTTCTGATAAGAGAATGGAAGTTATGGACTCCTCTTTGAAAAATTAGTAGTTTGTATCACTTGTTTTATATGGATGAATTATTGTACTTTTGTTATGTTCTTTTCCAATTTAATTTAAATTAAATATGAAATTCAATATCTCTTCATTATTTTCATTGTTCTCTGGTTATTTATATTCTTCTTTTGTATTTATTCTTTTCTTTAATTAATTTTATTTTATAATTTATAAAGGGGGAGAAGGAATTACTAATTATGCATTATTTTAACATTGGATAATTTGAAAACATTAAAGGGAGAACATGAACATTATCTTTCATTTTTTTAATGAAAAATAGTGATGGGGTGATAGAAAGTAGAATGACTACTTTGATCAATATTAATCAACTGATTTTTATTTATAATGCCACGATTTGTGATCATCATAAAGGGGAATATTTTTGTCCCTCCCCAGTTTTAATGCACACAAATCATGTCAAATTATGTTTATCATGAGTGAAGTTTTATGTTCAAATATGCTTAATTATTATTATCTACGTTCAAATATAATTTTAACATATTTTGTTAATGTTTATAATATAATACATGAAAATAAGAAAAAAAGTGTTCAAGTATGAGTCCCTGATATCATGACTCACCGAAAAAAGTATAAGCTATCGACAAATGAGTCACCAATAAAAGTATGATCTACTAATAGTTGAGTCACTTACAGAAGTATGGGCTACCGATAGATGAGTCACTGATAGAAGTATGAGATAACAATAATTTGAGTCATTGATACATGTTTGAGTAACTGATATTCTTTCCTACTGACATAAGGATAGAAGGACTCATTGATACATCAACCTTTTAATAGAAGGACTCACAGACATATCGACCTACCAACAGAAGGACTCACAGAAAAATCAACCTACCAACAAAAGGACCTACCAAAAAATCATTCTAATAACAAAATAACTTACCAACAGAATGACCTACTGATCAACACTAAGAAAGTGTTATTTAATCTTAATTACAAAATTAATTATAATAGTCATATTTATGAAACTTAGTAATGTATATTATATTAATGACCTTTTATGTATTTTGTAGGCATTATCAGAGACTAGTATGAGGTATGAGGAAGCCCTCATGTTAAGGATCATGAATATTATAGACCTCTATAGTATATAAACAAATCACCCAATCTAAGATTTATGTAATCATATAGAGAGAACATATGAAGTGGAGAAAAGAATATATGAGAAGAAAACTCATTATTACTAGCTGTGAACAAGGATTTTTTGTGAACCAAAAATTCCAACATTGTTTTAGGAAAACCCTAGTGGAGAACACCATCAAGAAGTATCTCATCTCACTGGAAACCAAAACATAAAGATTCCACGACACTCTGTTTTGGTGTCTATTTTTAAAAGTGGACTCGAGCTACTCATATGCTACACCTAAGAAGTCTAGAAGCTTCAATCACATTACACAGCCCATCCAAAACCTTTTCGTATTATTTCTATTATTTTGTGTACATTATTACTATTTCTATGGTCAATGTGAATCTATATCACAAAAACATACTATCTCCTTGGCTATGCTGGAGGATATAATATATCCTCACTCAATCACATTTCTAATCCATTTTTGCAACCATTTTTAACTGTGGAAGAGGTCCATGTGTGTCCAAGTTGTAGTTTGTTTCCAATGAATAACTGTGGTAGAGGTCTAGTTGAACTGAACAACCTTTTGTGCTATTGTGAACCCTAATCTAGGGTTTGGATCAACTTTATTATTATAAAATTCTTAGTGGCTTGTGATCACCACGTGGATAGGATAAGTCTCTCCTTGATATTGAACCTCTTATTTTTATCCGTATTGTTTTTCAAATTTAGTTCTCCATATTTTCACACATATTTCATAAAAAATATTACTTTTATAGTTAATCATAGTTCGTGCTTATAATTTCTTTTGATTTTGTAAATTACTTTCAAAAGTTATACCAATATTTCAAACTATTGTAACTGAGAATTGACCAATCTTTTGAGAAATTAATTGAAAATTCAAAAATCTTATAATTATACTACTTTGGTTAACTGGTCCATTTAGATTTAATATTAGGTGTAATTTTTAATAAATATTTTAGCAAAAAGTTTGATAGGAACTCAATTCACCCCCTCATGAGTTTCCTCCTCTGACCAAAAATATTTATTTTACACTCTTATGTCATTAAATTTGTCATTTAATTATGATCCTTGAATCATGTTGAATGTATCATGATTCCTCACACTTTATATAGGGTATATATTTTTTCATTTGAGATTACATTCCCTTATATAAGGACTTATATGAAACTCTTATTGATTAAAGTTCTTCTAAAGATATATTCCTCCCCTGATCAGGTTTTCTCATATTTTTATGATCTAACCATTGAAAAAATATTTATAAGTATTCCCTTACTGAGTATTAGATCTCACCACATTCTTATTTTTTCTATCCCAATGTTATAAAGATGATTATAACCGAGGAGATGTCTAGAAGTGGATATAGTGCCATTAGAATGTGGGGAAATGTTAACAAGTATTGTGAAATAAGTTACTTATGTATATAATCCTAAAAGAAACTAAACCTTCTATTCTTGGTATTATAAGATCTTTTTTATGATTTATAATAATTATTCTAGGGTAATATTGTAAAATAAATATTACTTCATCTAAATTTATAACAAAGATAGTGTTTAAATAATTTATTATCATCACCAAATTCAAGAGAGAAGGTTTAGGGAATCTTATTTTATATCATTATCGGGTTTTGCTATTTTTTTATTAGTTTAATTATTTTCTTGGTGAATAAAATAAAATATATTTATTGAAAACCCTAGGGAAAAGTCAAAGGTATAATTCTAAGTGTGTTATAACATTCTAATGTTTTGTAAAAGTAGATATTATGTGTTTTTCTTAGAAGTTACATTAATGTATAGATACTAAAAGTGGATTCTCACCCTGGAATAGATGTACCAAGGGGTAGTAACCCTAAAAATCACACATTGGGTATTAACTTATTTATCACCTTATTGATGAAAAAGTTTTATAACATCACACTTGGTTTGACACTCTCAAGGGATATGATTTTGTTAATCAAATTATATTTATAATCCATTATGAATGATTTATTAAGTTATGGAATTAGATTTAGGAATATGAGAGAACCCAACCAAAATAAAACTATATTGAACTGAGGGTGATTAAAGTTGAACTAAAATCTAACGTGTGGTTTTCAAAGAGTAAAAAAATTTCAGGATAATATTTTCATAATTTTCTTATGATGTAAATATTGATCACTTGTGATTAGAATTTTTTTTTGGTTTTATAAATGGTTTAATAAAGGAGAAATCAATCTAATGATGGATATCTTGGACAATATAGTAAGTATCCTAATCATAAAATAACTGGGATAGAATCTTGCATTTAAAAACTAGTGGTTATTCTCACCCAACATTCTTGAGTTACGATTTATAACTTGAGTCTTTCCAAATATAAAAACTCACCAAAGAAGATAATTATGGAATTTCATAGAATATCAGGTGATGAATATGATGAAGGAAAGAATATTTAACTTCCTACGTGTTAAAAATGTTGGAAGAAGTGCCTAAGATATTGTATCAGAGTAACAATAAATTTTATTTTATGTTTGGAGGTATTTCCATTGATCTTATTATTTTCAAGTTGGGGAAAATAATATGATCAATGAAATAGAGGTGAATAATGTTCAATGACACAAATTTCTATAGTTTAGTCATTTTAAAAATGACTCCCTAACCCTAAAGCTAATAAGGATAATAAACATCATCAATCTCTTAAACAAAGAAAATACGGGGAAACTTATGTTATCTGTACTGTTTAATGTAGGTCCTGAGAAAAAAATAGTAATATGTATACTCGCCCATAAGTATAGAATTGTGGATATCAAATATGAATCTTGTTCTAGCCACCCTATTTGAACTAGGATGTTTTCTAAGAACATAAAATCACCACACCTGATGATCTAATTATCAAAGAAAACATCTTATTTTATTGAATTACAAGTTCAAGTTTACAATAATATTCCTTTTGGAAATATTATTATCCTTCCATTAGATAAATTTACCACGATTTTAGTGATGGATTGGTTCCCTCTACTTAGTGGAAAGATTATCTATAGTAAGGAAAACAAATTCTACATCAACTTATGATAATATATCAATTTAATAATTATAATAAACACCCTATTGAAAAAAATTAAATAATTTGGGTCTTGATAGTAAAAAATGGTAGACTCTTGGCGTAAATTTTAAATGAAAAACAAAATATTTGGCATAAGCCTTTTCTGAGTGAAGATATATTTTTCTTAAGTTTGTGAGGTCGATATATCACTAAAAAATATATACTGAGTTATAGTGATTATTTAAATTCCCTTAGCTAGTTTTTTTGGGTATGTGATAATTAAAATTCAGAAGGATGTAATTTATTTTAGGGGGAGAATGTAACATCTTGGGTTTTTAGGAATCATATTATTTTTATACACCATATTATTAGAATTATAAATAACTTTTATCTATTTTTTAAGGAATAAATGTTGATTATAAAATAATTCATTTAAGATATGATTTAAAAATAAAAAAATTTATTTAATAATACATAAGTGGAATTATAAAAGAAAATGACATAAAACTTAGTATTTCACATAGTATATTATTGCTCACTAAGGGTAAAATACATCCATTAAAAGTGCCTAAATTAGTGTGGGATAATATTTAGAAAACAATAAAATCTTTTTAATAAAGAAATACCCCAGATAATATTTAACATCAACGATCACCAATATCCAAAAAAACATATACTGAGGAATCCTCCATGACAGAAGAAATCATTATACAAAACATATAAATAAGAACCATTCCTTGTGAAGTGAGAATAAAATGAATAAATTATTTAATAAATCTATATATATGAATGAAATATGCTTCATATAAATATTGTTTTTACAAATATGGTCATTTCAAATATGGTCTTTCATATATGGTTATTGGATATAAACCCAATTGGTATACGGAAGTCGTTTTTTATTAAGTAGTAAATTTAAAACTCATAAAAAAGTAAAAGTATGATGAATATATATATATTTGTGTTGTATATAAATATTAATATTAGTAATAATAATATTATTATTATATGATATTATGTATATTTGAAATTCAAATAAATATTTTTATATCAATGGATTCTTATAATTATATTTTATAATATAAATAATTAAGTCTAGTGGTATTTGTTTATCATATTTACTATAAAAGTAATACTTTTTTAAAAGAACTATTTTTTTAATATTGAATGTTTTGTACTAACAGATTAAACTGAATAATTTTAAAATATTATAATATATTAGTTAATATATTAAGATATATTATATTATAAATTAATATGAAATAATATTATTAATTATTAATGTTTAAAAATGTCATTTTCTTCAACAAAATTCATTTTTATTAATATTTATTTCTCATTATAAACATAATTTTAAAAAGTTTATAATTATAATTAAATAAAATTAACTTCATTTTTGAATTTTTAAAATAATAATTTACATCGTATGAATTTATGTGGTTTTTCATAAAAGACTAGTTTTTAGATAAAAATTGTGGTTCTTACAAAACGTATTCTTTTTATGACTATATAATTATGACCTAGAAGATTAAAAACATTTTTATTTTTAAAATATAAAATTAAATAATATAATTATTCATTTTAAGTATTTTTTTAACTTAGAGAACCTATGTCTAATTTTTTTAGTTCTAAATTAAAATGTTGCTTTAATAAAAACAGTTTTTGGACTTTTCAAAGAATAAATAATTTTCATGGTTAAATTAGGTTTGTGATTTACCTTTAAAATAATAAAATTTATTTTATATTTAATAAATGAAATTATTTAATGAAATATATTAATAATGATAATTTTATAATAAAAAAATTAAATATGAAAAGAATTATTTTTCTAAAAATTATTTTTTCGTGATTAAGTGTTTTTCTTTTAAAATTAACTTTTCAAAAACACAGAAATTTTATTTGAATGATTTTTTTTTTAAATTTTAAATCATAAGGTTTAAATTACATAATAATTTTAATTTCAATTTTATTCAATAAAGTTAATTACTGAGGTCAAAAATTAATCATCGATATTAAAATAAATTAGGCTAAAAGTTTAAAGTTTAAAGATAAATGATAGAAACACTATAGTTCGTCACAAAAAGTATTTTTATGAGGATAATATCTAATAAAACACAATTATCATCGAATTTTTTTTCATTTTTAATCCATTTATCTTTGAATAGTGATATTTCATTTTTAAAAATATAATGGTTACTTCCAAAACTACTATTCCCTTCACTTATGGAAGGGTAACAATTCCTCCTCTTCAAGGCTCTACTCTCATTAAATCATATTATTTAAAATATAAAACATTATTCATCCTAGAGTTCTATCAAATCTTAAAAATATTTTTTCACCATTAGATACCGTAAGGAATTTATTGCCAAGGATAATTCCAAGGATAATTCAATCCCCCAACATGAGTATTGTCAACTACTTAGCTTTTATTTTGGTCATCTTCATTAAAATTTATTCTATAAACACTAGTATAATTATATTATTTTCATTTATATAAATTAATGTTAATATATTATATTAATTTTCATTATATATTCATTTATCCCATCCATTAAAAAAAAGAAATCTTCAATTCATGCTTACATGTGAACTACCGCCTCTATTAGCAGTGAAATTAATTTTTTATCACCGCCTAGAATTAATGGTTCATACAGTGGATTTAATTAATATATATTATATTTATTAAATTTTTAAAATTCTTAATATGTCACAGTATCATTATCTAAACACATTCTCTTACTCAAGAGAACATTATAATATGTCACTATTTGGGTCAGATTTACCACCTATTTAAGAAATGTTATAAATATTATCTCATAAATGATTATGAAATGTCATATAATGGTTATATCATGTAATAATGATATATTTAATATTTTTCAGTTATTTTTTTCAATATTTAAAATATTATTAATTATCACTTTTCGATCATTAAATACAACGAAAACTAGTTCATCATGATTTTTATTTTCACAAGTCGTATTCATGTCTTTCACACAATGAAAATTAAACATAAATAATCATTGAAAAATTATTATTATATTTTTAGTTGTCTTTTAATGAATAACTTTAAACCACTTAGTGAGAATCTATATTATCATCATGATGTTTTTAGGAAACAAATAACCAAAATTACAAATATGCAATGATGAAAATAAGATCTGACAAGTTAATATATTTATAAGGTTATAAAATACATAAAATTGTATTTAGTTTTTATTAATATATTATGTCATTTCATTAATATAATTATGTTTATTATATATGATTGTATATCATGATCTAGTAAGTGGAAATACAAGGGAAGGATTTTCATCTCAAAATTCATCTCTTAGAGATGTGTATATGTTATACACAATGTTTTCTTTTCAATGGTGTAAATAATACCCCATTTTCATTTTTTATCATTATTCTCTTATATTTAATGTTATTAAATGTTATATTTAAATTTATATCTATAATTGTCTTTTAATTAAATATTTACAAAGTTTGTAAGGGTTTTCATGACTCAAATCCTTACATTGGTCCATAACCAGTCCTCTTTGCCTAAACCATTTATGTTTGATATTATCTAACTAGTTATGAAATTCAGTTGTATTTAAAACTTCATTTCTAGGTAAATCATCTTTCTCACCAAGTTTTTCCTCCTTGATAAATCTATCCTTCCATAAAAAATGTCATTTTTTAATAAATAATTCCATTTATTTTAATGTATTTTTTCTCTATATCCATGTTTTTACTTATAGATAATGTTCTTATTTATTTAGTGGAATATAAAATTGCTTTCATCTCCCATGATCCCTTTTCACCCCTTTATTCATTTTAAAATAATGTTTTTTATCCCTAATTGATGTGGGTTTTTGATAAAGTAATTTCAAAATATTTGAAGGATTTTAATTCCATGATATTATACTATTCCCTTAAAATTACATTTTTGACCTCTATTTTATTTTATAAAAAAATCTATTTAATTAAATTTTTAAATTAATGTTTTGTTAATTTTTTGATACATCTTATAAAATAGTTTTTGGAAAGTTTCATAAAAATCACATATTTTTAAGATTCTAATAAGAAATACTTTTTTAAGAAAAATCATTTTTGTGATTTCTCTTCCATTTTAAATGTATTATTTTTCAATGGAGTAATGGTTTATAAATCACCCTATATGTGATATTTTTAAATAATAATTTTGCGATATTATTTTTTTGTGTCAAATGATCATGTATTTTATATCATTTGGAATGTTTTGAAACCTATTTTCTTCTCATGGGTAATTAATCATAATATAAATGGTCTGATTTTAAGTATCACCATATGTATGGATGATTTAAGGGTAGAATCCTATATCACCCTCCAATGAAATCGTAATGTTTTTATCTAATGAACACAAATGGTTACATGAGAGGATTTATCCAAATCCAAAGGGTACCTCAGAGGATTTATCCCAACCCAAGGGGTACAAGATGAGATTTATCATTTGATGGAAGATTTAACACAAGATAAAGATTACATGAGTAGATTTAACCCAAGAAAAATGGTGTATGGGTGGATTTATCCCATGAAAAATGGGAATACAAAAGGATTTGTCCCAATTACAAGGGTATATGAGAGAATTATCTTAATCCCAAGAAGGGACATGAGTGATTATCCCAAGCTTACTATATGATGAATGTTTTGGTGGGTATCTTGACATCTGATTTCTATGATTATAATTGTGCCATATTTTAAAGATGTCGTAGTTTTATGATTACACTCATGAAGATGTTCTTATCTCACGTCTCATGTTTTTTTACTAATTTTTCCTCACCCTTTTGATCTTTTTATTATGTTATGAAAAGAATTATTCCATGAATCATGGATTGTGATATATGTATCTTTTGGTTTTTTTGTATCTTTTTTATACCTATATTATCATCATATACTCACATATGATCTTTTATTTTTATCACTTATTTTTTCTCTTACTGAGTATATGATATCACCCTTTATTTTTCTTCAATCCCCCAGGTGGTAAAGATGAGTATAAATTATGAGAAGTCTAGAAGGGATCCATTGTTATTCAATTTTGGAGAAACAATTAACATGTTTTCTATAATAATTTTCCCATGTAAGTTGTCCTAACATACACTCAACATTATGTTCTTGGGATATAATATTATTTTGTGAGATGTAATTCTTATCATATATAAATTATGTAAAATAAATATATGTTTATCTTGAGTCACTACAACCTTCTCAACACCACTCTTTATAAATATAATTCTCCAATATATATATTTTATTTATATTCATTATTCTTTAAATAAAATATTACTAATTTTATATTGTAATTACATGATTCTAGTAACCATTATTTGGTGGTTACTTTATTAAAATGGTACACGATACAAGAGGTTCCATCCTAAATGAACGCATAGTTAGTAGCCTTTAGGAGACTAGATACATATATGTTTTTCATAGCATGTTGGAAAAAATAAAAAAACACATCACCATATAAAATGCTTGAAAACTCTATTATTCCTTTTATAATTTCCTTGATTTCATTTAAAGATACCTTTATGGTAAACTAGGGAAAGGAAACAAAAAAAATTATAACTTCTAATGCTTAGTAAGGGGTTTTTTATAGAGAAAGTTATAATGGTTGTAGAAGGCAAACATGATTAGGTGGAGTGAATAATCAATAAATGTACCATATAATTAATAATTTTATTGTGAAATATATATCATTATACTATATAGAAATATAAACAATCACATGGAGAAGAAATTATTTCATAGTTGTGAGATTCATAATGAAGGACATCTTATTCTTCGATCAAAGATATCATTATATTACCATTAATTCCTTGTGATAATAAATCATGATCTTACCATTGAGTATCCATACTGAATATCAACACCACAACCAATAAATAAATAATAAATTGGTAGGCATGACCTAAATATCCATATTTGTTTTTCAAATGATACCTACCAATTCATTGAGGGGAAATATAATTCAGGGCTCACCCATCACTTAATTAAGTGTAATTTATTCATCATATAAAATAAATGAATAATAAAAACAAGCACAATCAACATTACTTAGTAATAAAAAAACATCTATATCAGAATAGAAAACATATGAACTATCAATACTTTACTTAAAAAATAATTGGAATAGGATGATAATAATACATCCAAGGAAAGAAATTGGATGGTATATTTAGATAACATACCAAGTGAATCATAAGAAACATAAAATTATGTTGGAATATATAGAAACAACTTTTCAATATTATTGGATAAATCAATTTTAAAACAATAATAAATACCCATTTTTTTGATATTATTAAAAACTCTTTAACATTATTTTCATTAAAATAATATACTTTGATTTTGATAAAATATTTTAAAATTTATCCATTAAAATCAAAAAGTGTATTCATATAATAAAGTTTATAAAAGAAATATGCTTTCATCCACTTTCTTTGAGAATACATTAAACACCTCATACTTATTTCTTAAAAATAAAAGAATTTAAATCTATTTTAAAATCAAGAATTCATATTTCCAAATAAAATTTTTATTTTTAAAAAAATATTAAAATATTTTATTTTTAAAAAAATTATTAAAAATGAAAATAATTTTGAAAACCTCATTTTAAAAAATGGTATGGAAGCTTTGTAAAGAAAAAATAACATAAAAGTGAAAGAAACACTTACATATTTAGTTACTTTAAAATAAAATTATCCTGAAAGAGATTAAATTAAATACGACTAATGTACCATTAATATAAATATAATTATTATATAATATTTCAAAGAAGTTTTATATACACCACATATAATAAAACATGTGGTTAATATGGGATATGTCTTAAATAATGAAAATTGCGGTGAAGAACCCTAACATTAACTCTTAACTTCCCCAAAAAACTCCAAATTATTGTATAATGAGCATAGCTATCTTAATAACTAATTTAACAACCTTATTCATATCTATTACCATTTATATTATTTAATTATAATCATTCACTACATGTGTATTAGTTAGTTTATAATTAGGTTTGTTAATGGATGTTAGTAATTTCGATAGTTTCATGCATGCTTTGTAATAGATATGTTAAACCCCATTATTTAAAGATAAGTTCATCATTATAAACATATAATATTTTTTCAATTATATTTTCATACCTATGCTCATTTTATGGGAACTATGGTCGTGGTTCTCAAAAATGAAATCCATGATGAGTATGCTTCAAGTAATTTACTAATATAAATTAATTTCTTTATGAAGATCCTTAATTTTTTTAATCCCTTAATAATAATATTCATGACATATATTTATATTTAATACACTATATTTTAACCAAATATATTTTATATACATCTATTTTAGGTATTGATGAATAATGGAACACATCACTTCATAAAGGTTGTAGTTTTCATGTACACATGGGTGATGTTTTCATTTTCCATAAAATCTAAAAAAGTAGATATTTATATATCTTTTAATAATACTAATAATGTTATAAATAAAATATTTATATGTTAAATAATTTTTTTACCATTCATTTAAGTAGGTTATGGAAAATAAAACATTTCATTCATAGAGGTGATAGTCTGCACGTAACAAGTATGACATTCCCATTTTTTAAAGGAGGATAATGTAGTGAATAAAAAATAAGATATAATAAAAGAATTTTTTATTTGAATAATAATTTTTCCATTAATTAATAATGGATAATATAGTGTTTTAATAGAAATATAGATGATTTGAAGGGTTGGGGAGTGATTAGTACTCACATTGAGGATTTATGTCGTCTCTTGAAGGACTTCTTAGAATTGGAGGAATTGGAAATATTTAATGTAAACAAGGGAATAAAAACATGGAGAGGTATTATAAGAAAGTTAATATGGTCATATTTTCAAGTGAATTTTGAACTAGGAGTGTGTCTTGATTTCGTTGAAAGTGGACACCATTTATTTGTTAAAAAGCGATATTTTCACTTGGAATTGAATGGTTGGTAAGGAGAAGAGTGAAATATCATGAGAGTTAAGTGAGTTAGGTGTGGAAATGTTGGTGGGAAGTTTAATTATGATTTAAAACCTAATAAAAGACTTATAGATGGTAAGTGTTAAATTTAAACTTAATAAAATTCGATCCACCTTATGTTACCCATTATTATCCTAAATATCCATTATTAAATTTTTACCATGGTAATTATTATTTTTATTAAAAATTTACGATCACCCTTCCCATATAATTTTTAGATGAATATTTAAAATTTTTACACCATTTAATCTAATTCAATTTCTAAATATGATAAATTTAACTTTTAAATTAATAAATATAATACATTGAAAAATGTTTTTTTAGGAAAACATATTTTTATTCATTAAGTGTTCTTAACCAAATTCCATATCAATAAAACTGGGTTAATTTATTTTTATATATTTTTTAAAATACTATAATTGATATTACTTTAAATATATAAATTAAAATTATTTTTATAAATATAGAAAACACCAAAATTTGTCTCAAGCTATTTTTGAATTCAAATCATAAATATAACTTTCTAACATATTTGTGAATGGAAACCTATTATATCCCACTATAAGAGTGTGGTAATAGGATGTTAATTGTATAATATTTTTATGGTTATAGATTTTACTCATTATAGAAGAATATCAGGTATTAAATTATCACCCATTAAATAATTTCATCCATAAGATTTCTTATACATTAACTCATGAGAGAATGTGGTTTATTCTTCATTATTAATTTCTCAAGATTCCGAATTTCTTACTCTATCTTATGATTCATTAAAAGATACTTCACTAGATGATCTTTTAGATTCCTCAAATAATTTTCTCTAGTTTCAAGAATATGGGCTATCTCTTCATTATAATATATGCTAGGTTTTAACTCTATTCCCTAAGTGGTGAGTACACATGTTGGGTCTAACATGTACTTCCTCTATAATGAAACATGGAATAAATCATTCACATTAGAGAGGTTTTATTCCATAGTCGGATAGTAGGCCATAGATCTAATTATCTACAAAATTAAAAAAATATCATTGTACCTAGGACATAGTTTCTCATACTTACCAAACCATAAAAACCCATTCCATTGATATTCCTTTAAGAAAACATGATATTCTACTTGATATTACAAACCCTTTCACTAATTATAAACATATATCTTCCATTTTCTTTAATATTTCATAATATGATACTAAATAGTTCATGAATTAATCTTTTTCTCCTCAACTAATTATTATCCTTTTAACTTCCTCTCTCTAACAACATCCAAACAAGATTGATTATCAATTCTCTTCCAATTAAATTCTTCATATAGTTCCATATGAATACTTGGACATAAGCAATATTTATATGAAAAATATACCAAATTTAGATATTGATCCCATGTACCTTGAATGTAATGTGATAAAAAACTCATAATTTATTCAAATGTTTACATAGTATTTGTAGACAACCCATCTGTTAGATGATGATATATTTTTTTCAAATAAATTTTTTTGCTGAGAGTCTGTTGAAGTATCATCCCAAATTTTGATGTGAATCGAGGTTCATGACCAAATAGAATTAATATAGGTGTGTCCTGAAGTCTAACTACTTTATTAATATAAAATATTCAATGATGTTCAAGTTACAGTTCCTACATTATTTAAATAAAATATAAAGACTTGGTAAGGTGATCCATAATGACTAAAATTGAAGTATTCCCCTAGCATTAATCATAATTCTAGAGAAAAAAGTCTATTATAAAACTTTCCAACATCCACATTAGTGTAGGGTGACGTTTCATGAACTATTATCATCTTTTACCTACTATCATATTGGACATCTAGATACATAGTTTTCAGTTTCTTAATTTATACTTTCCCACCATAAATTCTATCTTAAATCTATATGCATCTTTGTGATACCGTGGTGTATAATGAAATTTCATTTATGTTATTAATATAGTAATTATATTTTCACCATACATTAACACACCATCCTCATAGGTGAATTCTTGTAATATACCATCATTCATGGATTTATATGTCACATATCCCACCATATATATAGTGCCTATGTATCTTTATGGAAAAGCTTACATCTTCCAACTCAATATCACAAGTTTGATAGTTCTGTACAAATATCTTTAATTTTCATAATGCATAATAAAACACTCTATTATTTTTCATAAGGATATAGCCAGGTCATTTCATCAATGCATCATTATATATTAAAAATCCTTCATTTCCCAATAGCGGTGTCATTACTGGCTCATTGACCAATCCCCCCTTCAGATGCATTAAACATTACTAACATTCCTTTGACTATTTTTATTTCTATCCCTTATGTGTCAACATAGTTTTAGGGTCTTCCAATCAGGATAAATTTTAAATAAATCATTGATAGTATCCTGATAATCCTGGGAAATATGTATCTCACTTATATTTTTTTGTGTGGGCCATTCCTAAAATACATTTTCTTTGAATAATAAATAGATATTCCATAATTGAGGACAATATGGAAAAGAAAAAAACCATCATGGAGCGAAAATTTACACTTACCAAATTTTCCATATTAGTTATTTTCATTTAGGGTCTCAATAATGATTCACAAATAATTCTCATACTCCTGTTATATTTTATATTATATCAAGATATCATTAATGAATACTAATAAAAATTTATTAAAATAATCCCTGAAAACTATATTTATCATATCCATGAACATTGAGAGTTCACCAATCAATACAAATAAAATTAGTATAAACTCATAATATCAGTACCTCGTATAAAATATTGTCTTTGGTATATCATCCTAATCAATTCCAAATTGATGATAACTAGAGTGAAGATCAATCTTTGAAAAAAAATCCATAAATTTGATCAAATGAATAAATAATGTGAGAAATAGGATACTTATTATTTATATTAGTTTAATTTATCTCCATTTAATTGATGAACAGACTAATAAACTTATACTTCTTCTTAATAATAAGAATAAGTGCTCTCTAAGGTGACAAACTAGAGTGAATGAATCCCCTATCACAAAACTAATATATTTTTTCTTTATCTATACTATTTAAAATGGTAATATTCTATAGTGAATCTTAGATATAGGTCTTGAATTATGGGTGAGTTCAATAAAAAAACTCAACTTCATGCTTAGGTGGATGGAATGGTAATTATTGAGGAAAATCATCAATATATTCCTATAAAATATGTACATCCTACAATCTTACATCTCTTTTCCATCCATATCTTTATTATACTCTTATTATATAATAATTTTATTATTGTGATATATTGGTCGTGGATCAAGGTAAGACTTGGATAATTAATTCTCCGATATAAAAATAAGTGATTATTTTCCTCCTTCATAAATAGTAATTTTCTTCTCTTATAAATAGAATATTTCGTTATAATTCAAGAGACAATCCATGTTATGGATTCTGTCAAAATAAACATTAGGTATAAACATAATGTTTGAAACTATGGAATATATGTGCTTTTTAATTGAAACAAGTTGATATATCTTGATTGTAATAATATTTCCACTATGTGTATCAATTGAAAACTACTTTATTAGTGTGCTATGGGATGATTTGCTATTTTTAGAAGACATGAAATATATAAATGCTGGTGTAGATTTGGAATCAAATGAGGTATTTATTGACCTTGTGTTTAATGAGACATATGGACCTTCTCTACACACCTATAATAAACACCCATTCCATTTGAGAAAGTACCGCTGTGTTTTTTCACACAATTATCATATGTTGAATGTTATAATATTCCCTTATTTTCCATATTCATTTTTTCTTGGTGCTCAGTTTTCCTCTTCTAATATTCAATCCCTTTTAGAATATAAGACGTAAATAATTTTTTCTATATCTTGATGGAAATTTATACTATATCATCATATGATGAATACAATTGAGAGAATAGTTCTCATAAAAGGATTTTCCTATCCTATCAAAGAAATGATTAATTTTAAAATCAGATTTATATACATAGTTTGAAATATGCCTTGTTAATTATATAAAATTGGCATGATTATTAGAAACTCTATCATATTAATTCTCTTGTAAATTAATAAATTTAATTTTTATATCAACTCATTTCACTCAAGTTTGGTATTTCTCAAATAACAACACCTTAAAATTATTGTATAACATGATATCTCTAACACCTCAAAAATTATAAAAGGGTAACTTTTGTTCGATAACATGTTTGACATGAAACACATAGTGTAGAAAATGATATAACCTCTCAATATGGTATGTTATATTATATATTTCAAATAAATGTAATCTGTTAAATAGATTTAAATTTATATAATACTGAGTTATCTAGTGTTACACACAACAATGAGTTTCTTCAATAGCTTACGTTACACACAAAATTGAGTTTTACCGAATACTATTAATAATATTATTTAAAATAAAAAAATTTCATAGAAATTAAATTATCGGTTATGAATATTATTAAATAAATTATTTAAATATATTTTTGAATTTTTTGAGTATAAATTGATTATAAATGAATATAAAACCCAATTGAACATAAAAAGATATATTTACATAAAAATTATTACTATACACCAAAGGTGTTTTGTTTAAATAAATTAAATTAATAACTATTAGTGAATGATATTAATGAAATATAAATATTATATATTAAATAAAATATTGTTTAAATTCATCTAATAAATTTTATATACATAACATAAGAATAAGCCCAATTTTACCCCTAAAAAGCAATATTTTTCTAAAGGCAGTTTTACCACCTTTTAATGGTTCACCTATATTAAAAATAAATTTTGACACTTTTTAAATTATATATAACAAATTAAACTTTATTTTTTAGAAATTAATTTCAAAATTAACTTTATGTGATTTTGTTTATTTTTCTGAAATATATCTTTTTTTTGGATGAATAGTGAAAAATACTGAATTTTTGTTGAAAACTGATTTTTTTTTTAATTTATTTATATAGTAAAATAATAAATTTATTTAGTTTTAAATTATATTTAGATAGATTATAAATAAATTAGTCTAATATAGGTCATTGGAATTAATTTTACAATGAAATTGGATATAAAAATATTTCAAACTTTTGAATATTTTTACATTAAAACACCGCTTTCTCACCCCATCTGCGGGATTAAACGTAAATTATTTCCTTCCAATTTTGTGATTTTAATTTTTAAAAATGAATTCTAAATTTTGAATAATAATTATTAATAATTTATATTAATGTGAACTTGTTTTTTGACCAAAAATATTAGTGAAATAAATTAAAATTAGTTACATTGATTAAGAGAAAAACTAGCTTACCAATGGGCTAAACCCAAAAAGTAAGAGAAAAATGATATATAAACTTGTTAAAATGAAATTTTATGGAAATATTTATACCGTATCATCTATTTTGTATTTTTTTCATTATTGGAGTCACATGATGTAAGGTAGACCACCCAATAGTGTCTACCTTTTTATATTATCAAAAATGCTGCTACTCTTCCAATATAAAAAGGGAACTCGCCCCCTTACTTATCCAAAAATATAATGAAATTTGGATAATCAAAAACATTACAAAATAATAAATCAAAATCACTAACCTCATCCTTGAATCCTCACTTTGGTCAAAAATCCAACCAAGGAATGCTTTTGGTATAAACCAAAAGGAGTTACCCAAAAAAGAGGCAACATCCTTCAATGAGCACTTTTGTTCTATTTTTTTATCCACCCAATAAATAATTATTATATATTTATTATATAATAACCTAAGTACACTAAATATAAAAATATTTTGTTATGTAAATTGTATGACCTACACTCAAACACATTTCCATCAAATGTGGTACTTAGTCATTATTCGTGTGTATAGCGGACTACTGCCTTGCAAATTGATGTCGTTAATTTTTGGATTACCACCTTATAAAGATGGTAATAATTATGTATTTATAGTTTATAAATGAGATAAATTATATTTATATTGTATTTATTCATCACTAATTTTTATATAAAAAATAACTTCATGATTTCCATGTTGTGGGAATACGATAACACCGTGTGTGGATGGGTGGACTACAACCTCCTCCAAGTGATGTCATTCATTCACACATTACATGGAATTTATTAAGGATTGATTTAATTAAAATATGTGATAAATATGAAATTAATTTGATAATTTAATTATAATATAAATATATATCATTTACATTAATTTTCTTAAATACAATAATAAAATGGAAGCAACGTTCAAGTGTGCGTACGATCAACCATCTCCATAAACACTATGTTCCATTTCCTATCACCAAATTTTATTGATTACTATAAACACATATTTTCTGAATAAATATTATATTTAAACCATGATTCAAATTTTTTATATTATTAAATCATGATCTAATTCAGAGGAATAAAAAAGGACAGGTTAAAAACATACTTGAACAAACGAGGCAATTAACACCCAAAACAATGAAAATAATAAATGTTTATTGAAGAATATATAATAATATGTCATAAAAATCATATATGTTATAATAAATATTAATATTGTTATGAAATAAGTTATAATTTTTTTTAAAAACTATACATGAGGTTAAATATCATTCAAATAAAATTAAGCCTAATGTAAAGGACTTCATCTTAATTTCCACTCTTTGAGGAATGCTTTATTATTATGCACCTAATTTGTTCTATATGTTGTAAATACTTCCACTTTGACATGTAATATCATTAATAATTCTTATTTCATGTTATTTTAGGTTTAAACATGAATTATTTCATTCTAAGGGGTTTTACGTGAATGTTTACAAGTAGTAAGGTATTTCATCTCAATTTACATTCCATTGACTCTTATTAATTATTATGTAATAATCAACTGTTTTGTTGTGTATAAAATACATTTGAAATGTAATATCATGATTAATTAATTATTTATGGTATTCTTAGTATCAATATCTGTTATTTAATCTAAGGTTATTTAAACTTAATGTTAACATGTGGTAAAGAAATTTCATAACTCAATTCCTTTTCATTGGGTTATATTACCTCATCATTGTCGTTAATATTATATGATTAATTTTATATTCAACTATATATTTATTTATTTAAACTTATATTTTTTGAATTTATATTTTATAAACATAATCAATTAATTGGTTGATTCTCACTACAAATTTTAGGCCTCTTTAAGGATTTATGCCATAATCTCAATTTATTCAGGGTTGTTTACACTTGAAATTCCATTAGAGGAAATTATTAAATAATTATTTAATAAACCCTTTAATTTTATTATCCTGTGGTTATTCATGATATTTTTAAATTAATATTACCATTTTCACTATTTTTTTATAAAAATGATATATATTTTTAAGAAAACTCAACTTAATTTCTCTCTTTGATCAAAAATATATTTAAGGCTATGTTTTCTATTAAAACCATATTTTATAAAAATGTTTTGAAAGGAATGGTCTGGCTGTTTACCAAAAAAGAGACATTTATAACCATTTTATAGTGAAAAATGAACGGCCTTTTTACCTTGTATTAAATGTAAATATTTACTCACTATCATTTCATCAAAGCTTTCTTTACAAGATTAAAACCTTACTTTTTAATAAAAATGTTTCTAAAATTTATTTTCAAAGAAAAGGATTAAAAAATAAAATTTCAAAATGATTTTAAAAAATTATATTTTCCTCAATAATTTTAAAGGATATTTTTATAGTATTTCTATTCCACAATGACAAAAATCCTTTATTTTTTCTCCACCTGGGATTTGTAGTATTGATACCATCATTATTCTTACTCTGGATGGTTTTTTATAGATTTATCCAAGGATAATATTGAAATTCACTTCCTTGATTCATTTTTTAGTCCCCTTAAAATATTTACTTTCATGTAATAATTGGAAATTAAATTTTCCTTAATTATTTATATCATTTATCATGGATATGTTAATTGCCTAAATTGCATACCCTTTTTACAAATGTTAAATAATTTTATAATTATTTGATTATCTATGGAAATATTGATAAATTTGTATTCTTTGCTCAATATGAAAATTTAAAAAGGAACATTATTCAATAATTAAATATATTATTTTATATATGTTTAATTTTTTAGACATTAACTACACAAGTTTGGACCATTTTTAATAATCCCCTCAGTGCATCGGTAGTCTCATGAGACAAAATCAATAGGTGAAAACCCCTTCATGTTTTTTTTCTAAGTAGAATAATATATGTTTCTATACACATAATTATAATATATTGAGGATAAATCATAACACTATAGTGGTTCATGTTCTAGATACATGATGTTTGATAATTAATCATTTCCTTTATTTAGATTTTGTATTTATTATCCATCAGATATTCACTATGATAAAATATATAGATGCATTTAATTTTTAGTTTATTGACAAAAAGACATGTGTTTTCAGTTATTTTCCTTACCATGTTTACTCTTACATATCTATTTATGTAGTCAAGTTATTTAAATATAATTTTTGTTCACTTATTTACCTTTTTATATTTTTTATGCACTTCCTTCACAGTTTATTGATTATATGACACGCGTGTTTAGTTATTACCTTGTAATATTGATTATTCACATTGATTCATTATTTCTTACATCGTACTTAAATCTTATTGAGAATTTTATCTCACCCTTATTTTCCCCCTTCCTCAGGGTTCCATGATGTTTACTAAGAAATATATTCAAGGATATTCTAGATGGAATAAATCTAACCTCCAAATAAAAAATTATATTGTAATTAGTGTATTTAGTATTAATGCAGGGCTCAAGTTTATATCTGATTTACTAATACTACTAAATCCATTGGTCCTTAAAGATTTTATTCCTTTTTATCATTCCACTGTAATGATATTCGGCACTGGCTATGGGATTCTACGGTTTTCTCTCTATAGTTGGTAACAAATAAAGTTAAGTAGCATCATTGGAAACTAAATTTAGGAAAATGCATATTAGGGAAAACACCCCTAATATATACATCAAGAAGAAGTATATAAGAACATATTAAAGATTTGGTAAGATATATATTAATTTTCATCATATTTTTTTCAGTATTAAACACTGATTTTTAGGTTTTATGTAACGAGGGTCTACCATGACTAAGGATATTTTGGAGGAAATTCATCGTAATACAACTCATAATATTAGTATTTGTTTTAATGGAAAAGAATTTTGATAAATAATTCCCTTATATTTTAGAGATATAAGTTTATATTTATTGATAACCATTAGTGATATTATGGTCATTAATTACATTATAATAATATTCAAATTTGATTATTATAATTTAAAAAAATTGTAATGGAAACTATAAGGAAAAGGTTATTTAATTAGTAAATTTCAAGGTTGTAAACCATATTTATTTGTGAAATTATATTAATATTGTTCTATAAAATGGAAAACCTATAATGTGGTGGGGCATGAACTCAGGACCAAATGACGATAAGGGTGTCACTCTTACCACTGGCCTATATGTTGTTCTGGTTAATATGTAAATAATTTTAGTTAAACAATTTGACAAATAAATATTAATGAGGAACCAATAGTATTACTTTTTGGTTTAGAGATTAAGGTACTAAAAAAATGGTTTTGGAATATATTTATATAAATAAAAAAACTTTTCACCCTTTCATGTATCTTAAAATCTATTATAATGTTAATTTTAGTGCTTTAAGCATTAAAAATTTTATTTTTGTTTATTAATTTCATGATTTAAATGTAATAAATTGGAAATTGATTTAAGAAAAACCAAAGGATGATATTATTATTATGAAATAAAAACCTATAAAGTTATTATATTTCATTATATTCATAAATAGTAAAATTATTCCTCAACTTTAGGAGAAGGAACTTGAAATAAAATGTTATCCTATTATGTTTATATCTGATTAATTAAGTGGTCTTTTAAATCTTCTCAGATTTATGGATTTGAAACCATCAACTTTCCATTTATTATTAAATTTTTTATTATTAAGTAACTTGACCACTATTGATAATTATTTTTACTTTTCCACTGAGTCTATAATTTTGATTGCCACTATTGTTCAGATACGTAGAAACCAAGTTATACATTATTCTACTTGATTATTATACTTCCCTTTGTCTATTATTTTGATGATATTTTATTAACCCATTTCTGATGTCTGTTTTTTTAAAAAAATGTTACTTTCAAATATCAAAGCCTCTATTATAGAGATCATGTTTGATGTTCTAGGATGTAATTTATTTAAGGTGTAGAGAATGTAACACCCCAAAAATTCAAAAAGAGTAACTTTTATTCAATAGAATGCATAACACGCAACGCCAAACAGAGAAATGAATATAAAATCTATATACATTATGAAATATTTACTATTTTAAATAAATTAATATATTATGTATCTTTCAATGCAGAAAATACTGAGTTATCTTATATCCCATGCAATAAAGAGTTTCTTCGATAGATTATGATATATGCAAGGCTGAGTTTTATTGAATACCGTTAATAATATTATATAAAATGAAATTTATCTTCTAAATATTTAATTAGAATTTTTTAATTGTATTAATTAAATTATAAAAATATATGGTTGAATTAATTGTGTATTAATTGATTAGAAAGGAATATAAAAACCAATTTAATATATAGGATACGCTTTTTATAAAAAAAACTAGTGTTTATGCACCAAAGGCATTTTCTACTAAGAAATTATATTAATCACTATTATTGAATGATATTAATGAAATATATATTTATATAAATATATATATATATAATATTGAAAAAAATATATTTTACATTCATCCAATATATTTGATAGACATAATATAATAACAAACTCAATTTCAAGTATAAAAAGATATATTTTTCTAAAGGATGTTTTACCACCTTTTAATGGTGAACCTATCTTAATATTAAATATTGAAAATTTTATAAATTATATATTTCAAATTTAATCTTTTTTTAAAATGTTAATAAAAATTATCTTAGTGTGAATTTTTTGTATTTTTCTGAAATATTTCATTTTTAATGAATAGTGAACAATACTGAATTATAATTGACAAATACTTTTTCATTTAATGAATTTATATAGTTAAATTATATTATTATTTGGTTTTAATGTATATTTAGATCAATTATCCACATATTAATCCTATATAATTCATTTTCATTAATTTTTCATTAAAAGTTGATAAAAAAACATTTCAAACTTTTAAACATTTTTAATTTAAAAACCCACTTTCCCATTCCATATGTGGGATTACATTTAAATTAATATGTACCAATTATGTGATTGGAATTTAGAAATATAGATTCTATATTTTTAATAAAGATAATTTATAATTTCCTATATCATAAACTTAGTTTTCTACAAATTTGTTTTTGAAATCAATTGAAATTAATTATAGTGATTAAAAGGAAAACTAGCTTAACAAGGGAGTAAAACATAAACTTAAGAAAAAAATGTCCTAGAAAATTGTCAAAATGCCATTTTATATAAATATTTAGACCATATCCTTACTTGAATCAGATTTTGTTAATTATTTGATTTAAATGATCTAAGGGGTGCCTCTAAATAGTGTTTACCTTTTGTATTTACAAGAATAACACTCCTCCTCCACTATAAAAATAGAGATCACCCCCTCACTTCTTCATGCCTCTCAAGATATTAAAATCATCTAAACCTTCCCAAATAATATCCCAACATCTATAAAGAAATTTTAGAATCCTAAATTTTGGTTATAAGTCCATCCAATGAAGGATTTTAGTATAAACTATATGGAGTATCCTTAAGAAGAGGTAATGTCCCTCAACGAGCACTTTTGTTTTATTTCTTTCTCTACCCCTTAAATTATTCTTATACATTGATTATATAATAACCTAATTGTATGTCATATAATAATATTTTGGTATGTAAAGGGTATGACCTACACTCACACAATCTTCTATTAAATGGGATATGCAATCATCATTCTTGTGTACAGCTGACTACTACCTCACGAACTGATGTAGTTTGTTCTTACATTTCCACCTTTCTAGGTTGGGAATAATGATGGATTTATATTTTATAAATGATATTTATGATATTTAAAAATTATTATTCTTTTTAATTTTTATATAACAGATACCTTCATTATTTCTATTTTGTGGTAATACGATATCAATTTTTTGGATGTATGGACTACCACCTCCTGAAAAAGATGCGATTCATTCACACTTTATATGGAATGTATTAAAAATGGTTTTAATTAACATATGTGATAGATATGAAATTAATAAAATAATTCAATTTATATATATATATATATATATATTACTTTTCTTTCCTTACAGACGACAAGAAAATGGAAGTTGTGTTCATGCGTACGCATGGCCTACCATCTCCATGAATGGTGCATTTCATCTTCTATATCAAAATTTTAAGGATTAATCTAAATATATATGTAATAAATACATATATTATATTTAAATCTATTTTTACATTCTATATATGATTAAATAATGATCTATGTAAGAAGAACAGAAAATGACAAGTCAAAACATACTAAACAACAAGATAATTAACACCGAAAACAATGAAAATTGTGAATTATTATTAATGAAGGGGTACCAATATGCTATAAACGGATAATCTATGATATAATAAATATTAATATAGTTATGGCATATCATAGAGACATGTTTAAAACTAATATAAATGAGGTTAAATAGCATTCAACCCAATGGATGTGTAAGGTAAGGGACTTCGTGTAAAGGCCTAGACCCTAGTATCTCGAAACCAGTGCTAAAACATGTTGTGTAATTATTTTTTTAAAGGAAAATGAATAATTAAAAAACACATTACCCAAAAGTGGAACTTTACCAGTCTAGGTTTTAGAGAATATGATGCAACTATTACATTTCATCAAGACTGTACAAAAAAATAATAACTTAAACAAAATAATCTTCAGTGCGTTACCTCCACATAGAAAAATACATCATAGATAAATCTGTGGAACCTTTAAAAATTGATTTAAAATTTATGGTGAAAATTTAAAATTACCAGCAAGGGGTTTTACAATAATTAATAAATTATTTTTAAAACAATTATTCAAAATAAAAACATACAACATTAAAGTATATTTTCATAACATTGTAATTCTAAATAACTAAATTTAGAAAACATTTATTTTTTCAAAATAAATATATTTGAAAATATATTTGGTAATTTTCCATTTAAAATCATAATTTATGTTGTGTCATTTATGATACTTAGTAGAACATAATAAAACCATAAGGCCTCTAGTCATAACTCATATGGAAAGAATTTCCATTAAGACTTATGGGTTCACTCTCCATAATGTCACATAATTTATTAGTGACAATTATTTAAAACACTTTCAATAGACCTGCCTTTCTCAATACTAACCCAAATCATTTCCAAAATATATATATAATATTATTTTCTTTAAAATAAAATAACTGTTTTTATCACATGTCATCAGCATATTCTTGAGAGTTTCTCAAAAACGTTTTTGGAGAATCCCATGCTTAAAATAACTTTATTTATATAAAATTCATAAATAAAATGGATTATGAAATAAATACACACTTCATCAAAAAAAATCATGGATTGTTAATTATATTTTTGATGATGAAAATACTTGATTATACCTGACAAAATAAGGGGTGAAGATTCAATTCCACACATGAAATAATATATTTTTTATGATTAACACATTAAATGATATTAAATTTTATTTTAAAAAATAAAATAAATATAAACCATAAAATGATGGAGTATGAACAATTTCATACCCTGTCATGTACAATTGAAAATGAATGTATCATCATTTTTATTTCTTATAATAATTCGATATAAATTTATATATATACAAATATACAAATAATTGTATATAAAATGGTAGAACGAACATATAATTAAACTCTTGGATAAAAATAAACTATTTTATTTCAACATATTAGATATAGGATTTAAAACAAAACCTATATTTAATAAAATCTACAAGATATAAATATAAATATGTATATATTATTTATAATCAACATAATTTGACCAATAATAAAAGTAAACCCATGAAAACCATAGTCATGGAATTAAAATTTAAAACAAAATCACTTATTTAAAAATTTTAATTTAAATATCTATAAATAAATATATATATATATATATATATATAAATTTAAAACAGATTGTTATATATGTGTATTTATGCACACACACAGATATATATATATATATATGTAAACCTTTGTAAAATGAAAATAATTTATAGAAAAAAATAAATCCTTACTTGATTTGGACAAATAGAGGGACTGGATATTAAGAAAAATGAAAAGGATAACATGGAAGTTTAAGTACTAGGGGTTTAAAATGTGTATAATAGGGTTTAAATAAAAATTATTTTTTTAAATAATTTTATCCCCTTTTGACAAATTGGTTATGGGTTTTTGACCCATTTGGCCAATTCTCTCGAATAAAAAGATATGTTAATATAATATTCATATATTGGAGTTAATAAATATAAAACATAAAGAAAAAATATATAAATTATTTGAAATTTTATTTTAAATTAGTCTTTTGGTGGAAGATTGGATTGGGATTATAGAAACCAAATCATTGTTGAATTGGTGTTGAGTTGGGGTTGAGGTCAAAAATGATTTAGGTGATGGGTAAGGGAGAATGATTAATGGGTTATTTTCTACTAGTTCATATGGTATAAGAAGAAAAATATTATAGGAGGAAATAAACACATTGGCTAACCTTTTGTGGGACGTGGACTACTGTGGCGCAAATCATTGAGGAAGAAAGGTGGGGATGGACTGGATTAGAAGCAACATAGTCAGAGAGATGAAATAAAACCCTTCCAATGAAAGAAGGTGGTCTAAACAAGAGATTAGAAGGGGATGATCTGAATTATCTAAGACAGAAGTAGGTGTCTTTAAAGGGTGAGTGTGGCTGGGTTGAGTGGGAGAAAAGAATGGATGGATGAGTGAAAGGATCTGCTGATATTTGATCCCACGTTTAAAAAACATGTCCCACATTGAAACCAAATGGTTTTTGGGAATGCCTTATAATGTTGTATGTGGGTTTCCATATAGGAAAATCACCATCACACACACAAGTTTCCTTATACACAAGATCCTTCCTGAGGCCTTGGCCCAACCAATACCCTTGGTCCGCTACACGGTCCAGTTACACACTATCCAAATCTCTCCCAATACACGGGCTAGCCTGCCATTTCCCGAGATTTACTTGTAATGTCACCCTGTTAGGACTTGGGGGATTTTTCATAAATATTTCTCTCAGTTTTGGGGGGTACGTAGAATTTTTTTGACAATTTTAAACATAATAAAAAAATATACATATATATAAAACTTTAATATTAGTTTTCTATTGTTATTTTAAAAAATATAAAAAATTATTTTTATTATCTTCTATGGTTATAATATCAAATTAGTAATCAAAACATTACATTTCATTAATTTTATTACATTAATATATTATTTTAAAATAATTTTATATTTTTAATATATAAAAAATTTAAATTAAAGGAAGAATCAATGGTTAAAAACATTAATGGTCACTAAAAATAAATTCCAATGGATACTTTTTTCACAGCTATCACAAAAATCGTATAAATACCTGTCTAAGGAATTTCCAAAAAATCAAAAAATTATTTCTTTCTTACTATATTTCTAATCTATATCTATCTGAATCCTACTATTCTTTCCATACTCCTCACCATAATATTTTTAATTATGGAAAATCCAAAGGATGTCAACTGAACATTTGATCTTATTTTTTTACTTTGTCTTTTTTTATTTTGTTGGTCCTTGCAATGAATTTTATAGAGTATTTTTGGTCTTCAATCCTGGTAATAATGTAATATATCAGTGTTTGTTTAAATAAAATGTTTCTCCTATTTTATTATTTCATTAATTCATCTAAATTATATACATTTATCTTCATAACGTAATGATAAAAATAAAAACAATACTAATTACATTGTTACAACATGGGTTCGGGGAACTACATTATCCCCCTTAATAGAATTGTGCCCTCATAATTTTTTGGTACACATATTCCCACAAGTTTATTCCTTCAGACTTCAATCTTTTTCTTCCTAAAAAAAACATAATTATTATTAATTATCAAATTTCTATTATAAAATTTAATTCATACATTCAGTAGTTCTCTTAGTGTTGGTGATTCTCCATTTTCATAGTTCCCAATGTAGATATAGGTTCTTCAATTTTCTTTTTCCAAACACAACTCAAGTAGCTATGGTTGAACTCATGTGTACATTGATTGGATATTATGTAAAATGAATGATAGGTGATAATCTTGAAGACATCAGAATGGAATTGATTTCTACAAACCAACTATACTACTTCATTTTCTAAATTTCTAAAATCATAAAGTCTCCCATGTGAACAAAAGTTTAGTACTTGATATAGATAAGTTCTACAGAGTTCACCCTCTTCATAAGTTTCTTGAAAATTATTTAAGAACTAAACATTTTCATACATGGTAATAAATTTGAAGATACACTCAAAATAGTTACCTCAATAGGCTTACAATGAATGTTGTACATGCACTATGGGAAAATAAATAATGCACAATCCTCAGAAGAATTGGAGTATACTAAGAGTTTTGGATATTTTATAAAGTTGTTTATATGATAAATGAATATTTCTGAAAGGTTCAAATATGTATAAACATGATTTTAAAATTATCCTTTCAAGTATCTCATATAGAAGGGAAAAGAGATTGGTTTGTGATCTTCTGCCTTCCGTCTAAAAATATCAAATTTGATAATTTTTATAAGAGAGGTTTTCTTAATTTAATTATTTTATTAATTTTTTCTATGTTTCCAAAATTATCTAGACCATTCCTATGATACCAATTATAAATACCCAGACCCCAGTATCCAAGAGTGGGTGACCAAATATGCTATATAATTTTTTATTAAGAATACCGAGCAATTACACAACACATTATATAACAGAGTACTTTTATGAGTATATGTTTTATAGAATTAGATACAACTATTACATTTTATTTAAACTTTACAAAAATAAAATTATATAAACAAAATAATCTTCATTGAACTTCCTCCATATAGAAAAATAGATTAGTAATAAATCTACTAAATCCGTAGAAATGGATTAAAAATGTAGGGTGAAATTTTAAAAAAATTAATAAATTATTTTGAAAACATTTCATTCACATAAAAATATAAATACTTAAATGTATATTTTCATAAAATTTTAAATATAAAAAAATAATATTTTAAAAATAATATTTTCTCCTAATAATTATAATTGAAAAGATATTTTGGAATTATTCATTTGAAATCATAATTTTTGGTGGGTCATTTATGATACATGGTAGATCATAATAAAACCATAAGACCACTAGTCATAACTCATATGGAACAAACATCCTTTAAGAATTTTGTGTTCACTCCCCATAACTTCACAAAACATACTAGTGACAATTTTTTAAAACACTTCCAATTGACTTTCCTTTCTCAATCCTCCTCAAAAAAAATTCAAAAAATATATGCATAATATTATTTTCAATAAAAGTAAATAAACTTTTTTATCACAAGTCATCAGTATATTCTTGAAAGTTTACTGAATATTTTTTACGAATCCCATGCTTGAAATAATTATCTTTATTTGAAATTCTTAAATAAAATGGATTATAAATTAAATGCACACTTCATCTAAAAAATTCGTGGAATCTCAGTTTTAATTTTGATGATGACCATAAATAATTATGCATGACATACCATATGGTTTAGATAAAATTTTACACATGAAATATTAGCTTGTTAAGTCTTATCACATAAAATGATATGGAATATCATTTATAAAAAAACGTTACACATAATTATAAACCATTAAATGATGAAATAAGAATAATTTCAGACCTTCTCATATTAAATTAAAAATGAATTTCTATTCCCTATTATTTTTTAATGTAATTTGATATACATTTATATATTCACACATATATATAAATCATTATACATAAAATGATAAAAAGAAAATATAATCAAACCCATTGATAAAAATAAATTATTTTCTTCTAACATATTAGCTTAGATATAATATTTAAAAAATAATATCTATTTTATATAATATGTATGATATAAATATAGATATATTTTTATGTATTATTTAGAATCATCATAATGAGGCCAATAATAAAATTAAACCCTTGAAAACTATAGGCTTAGAAATAAAATTTAAAACAAAAACCCTTATATGAAAATATTAAGTTATTTAGATAAATATAAATTAAAATATGAAATGAAAAAAGATTTTTATTTTTGTATATATATGTATATATACATGTATATATGTATCCCTTTGTAAAATGACAATAATTTGAAGAAGAAAAATAAATCCATACATGATTTATATGAATTGAGGTAATGGAGATTGATAAAAATGTAATGTTGAACATGTAAGGTTGAGGAAAAGGGTTTAAAATTGTTTGTAATAGGTTTCAAATAAAACTTGTTTTGTTAAATAATTTTACCCACTTTTGACAAATTTTCCATGGGTTTTGGACCCATTTGAAAAAATTTCTCAAATCAATATATATGTAAAACAAATATTCATATATCAGTGTTAATCAGTATAAAACATGATGAAAAATAAAATATAATATCATTTGAATTTTTATTTCAAATGAAGATTTAGGTGGAAGACTGGAATGGTATTAAACCATACACATCATTGTGGAATTGGTGTTGAGTTGGGGTAAAGATTGAAAATGATTTTGATGATGGGGAAAGGATAAGAATTCATGGGTTTTTGCCTAATGGTTAGTAGGTTTGAAGAATAATAGTAGAGGAGGAAAAGAATCTTATGGAAAAATTGTTGTATGTTATCGACTGGTGTGGTGAAACTCAATAAGGAAGAAAGGTTTCAATGTCCTGGATTAGAAGCCACATGGTCAGAGGGCTAAAATAGAACCCTACAATTTAAAAGTGGTGGTATGATCAAAGATTGAAGGAGACATTTTCGGATGATCCAAGACTGAATCAGATGAGTGGAAATAGTGAGCTAGCTGGGTCGAGTGTGGGAAAGGAATGGAAAATCGAGATTGGTCGTAGGTGAAATGAATAGATATGATTTGATCCCCTCTTTAAAAGAATGCATCCCACATCTAAACCAAATGGTTTATGGGACCACCTTTTAAGGCTGGATGTGGGATCCATTCTCTAAATCACTAGAGAACACACATGGATCCATATACATATGATCCTTCCCCGGGTCTTGGCCTAACCTATTCTCATGGTCCACTACATGGTCCAACAATGTATCGTCCAAAACTATCCCTATACCTGGTCCAAACATCCATTTCTCGATATTTACATGTGTTGTTCCCTTATTAGACCTTGAGATCTTGGCCTTAAATACTCCTCTCAGTTGTGGTGGGCACTTGAAATTTTTTTCAAAGATTTAAATAGAAGTAGAAATAAAAATATACTCATATAAATATTACTTTAAAATTAGTTTTCCATTCTTGTTTAAAAAATATAATTTTTATATTATCTCCAAAAGTTATAATATCCAATTAATAATTAAAAAATTTACATTTAATTGATTTTATTACATAAAAATATTATTTTAAATTCATTTTAAAATTTTAAAACATCCAACGACTAGATTAAAAGAAGACCCAATAGTTAAAAACATCATCAGTCACTAAAAATAAATTCCAACTACTACTTTTTTTCATGACTTTCACATAAACCATATAAATACCTATCTAAGGAATATCCAAAACATCAAAAATTATTTCTTTCCTTAAAAGAATAGTGCTCTACATCTCTTTAAGTCTTAGTATTCTTTCTATATTGCTCACCAAAACCTTTTTAATTATGGAAAATCTGAAGGATTTCAACTACACATTTGATCTTCTTATTTTACTTTGCGGTGTCCCAGTTATTATTTTAGGTCTTGTAATTAGTTTTTTTGGAGTCATTGCGGTCTTCCAGCCTTTTAATAATGTAATATATCGATGATTTGTTAAATAAAATGTTTCTCATGTATTCTTATTTCATTAATTTATCTAAATTATTTACATTTATTTGCATAAAACAATTATAAAAATAAAAATAATTCTAATTACACTGTTACAACATGGGTTTGGGGTGTTACACTTCATCTCAATTTCTATCCTCTGAGGCGTACATTATTATTGCGCACCTAATTTCTTATATATGGTTTAAATACTTCCACCTAGACTTGTAATATCATGAATACATTAAATTTAATGGTATTATAAGTTTCATCTTGAGTTATTTCAGACAATGGAGTTTTACTTGAATGTTACCAAGTAGTAAAGAATTTTTTATTAATTTACATTCCAATGACACTTATTTTTTATTAAGAAACATTTCACTTTTATGTGGCGCATGAACTAACTTCAAAAATTAATATCGTGATTCATTCATTATTCATGATATTTTCAATTTTAATTATAATTATTTTATCTAAGGGGATTTAAACCTAATGTTACCAATTGGTAAATAAATTTCATAACTCAATTTTGTTTCGTTGGGTTATTTACTTCCCCATGTCGTTAATATTAAATAAATTTGTTTATAATGAATTCAACTATATATTTATGTATTTAAACTTATCTTATCTGGATTTATAGTTATTATAGATAATCAATTAAATAGATGAGTCTCGCATCAATGTTACTATATTTTCAATGTTTTACTTCACAAACTCATTTTATTAGGGCTTGTTTACACTTGAATATCCATTAGAGAACGTTATTTGATCATTTTTTAACAAACCATTTCATTTTCTTATCCTATGGTAATTCATGATATTTTTTAATTAATAGTACCAATTTCCCACTTTTTGGTACTTTACATGTTTTAAGAAACTCTGAATTTATTTCTCTCTTTAGTCGAAAATCTATTTAAAATCAAAAATTATTTTAAATCCATGTTTTCTAAAAATATTTAAAAGGAATATTATTATGGTTTTCCTAATAATGATCCTTTATATCCTTTATCTAGTGTAAAATTGAATTTTTTTTTACCTTGTACAAAGGTTATGGATTTATGCTCCATCATTTCTTCAAATCTTCATTTACAAGTTTAAAAGGTTTCCTTTTATTGAAATTTTTTTAAAAGTGGTTTTCAATGAATTTTTTTTTCAAAACAAAAAAAAAAATATTTACTTCATGAATGACATTAACAGTTATTTTTATAGTGTTTCTATTCATCAATAATAAAAACCATCTATTTTTATTCTACTTGGGATATGTTGTATTCATACCATCTTTATTCTCCCTCTGATGGTTTTTGATTGTTTCAGCCAAGGATATTATTAACATCCACTTCATTGAATCATTTTTGTAGACCCATTGAAATATTCACTTTTGTATGATCATTGGAAATAAAATTTCCTCTAATTATACATATCATTTATCATGGATATGTTCATTTCCTAAACCATATACCATTTTTACATAAGGTTATCACTGTGATAGTTATTCGATTATCTGGGAATTATTGATAAATATATATTCTTTACCCAATAGAAATATTTTATAAATCACAATATTAATTAATTAAATCAGTTATTCAATATAAGACGAATCATATGGCCATGCACATCATAGGTTGGGGACTGTTGGAAAATATCCCCTTGATGCATTGGTTGTCTCGTGATACAAAATCATTCGGAAAAACCCTTTAAACTTGTTTTCAAGTAGAATTAGACAGGTTTCTACCCACAAACATAAATTGTCTTGAGGATAGATCTTGAAAATTTAGTGGCTCATGTTATAGGTACATTATGTCGAATAATTAATCATTTCCTTCATTCAAATTCAGTATTTTTTATCCATGATATTTTACTCTGATAACATCTATGGATGCATTTCATTTTCAGTTTACTGAATAATTGGAATGTATTTTTAGTTTGTTAACATTACATATTTACTCTTCTGTATCTATTCAGGAATTAATGTTATTTAAATGGAATTATTGTTTAGTTATTTACCTTTACATATTGTTTATGCACTTTATTCTAAGTTTATTGATTATAATTCATGTGAATTCAGTTATTACATTACCTTTCTAATTATGCTCAATGATTAGTTATTTATTCCATTTTACATATCCTTTAATGTGTATTTGAGTTCTTTCTTATTTTGTTTCCCTTCCCTAGGATTCTGTGATGTTTATTAAGAAATATATTCAAGTATTTGTTAGATGAAATAAATTTTTCCTCAAAATAAAAAAAATGTTTTAATTATTGAATTCAGTTTTAATTTAATAATCAAGGTTGTATCTAGTTTTCCATGACTTTTAAAATAATCAGTCCTTTAGAATTTGATACTTTTTTACCATGCTAATGTAATGGTAGTATACACCAACTGTCATCTTCTAGGGTCGGGTTGCTACAATATCTATCTCCTCCCCCTACTTATTGTTT
The DNA here is from genome assembly GCA_963277665.1 of Viscum album. Taxonomy (NCBI): domain Eukaryota; kingdom Viridiplantae; phylum Streptophyta; class Magnoliopsida; order Santalales; family Viscaceae; genus Viscum; species Viscum album. The sequence goes on from OY728137.1 coordinate 1,107,709,945, forward strand.
TTAATTAATAACCACCAGTGATCAACATCACATTTTAAATTATAAAATATCACGATAACTTTAACTATTTCACTAATTATCAAAGAAAGAAATATATTCTCTAGGGGCCTGATCCAATATTCATCTACAAATGGATCAGTGGCCCCATAAAATGATAAAGTATGATGTCACATGAATCATTTGATAATTGTTACACCATTTTTGTGATTACTAAGTTACTATATATGGGAAAGGATATTGTTCAAATATTGATTTATCTTTTCAAATATTTCCATAATATACTCATCACCCACACCAACCATGTTGACTTTCTCTAGTATGAAATCCCTATGTTTATTATTGTTATAGATATGATATCCCATATTTTTGTTTCAAACCATCTCTAAATAGTGGTATAAACCTAATTAATTCATGTATAACATTTTTTATTTTAAATAATAGTATATAATTCTAAATTTTGAGGAACACTTAACATAAATTTAAAATTTATGAAATTGTGAATCCAAAAATAATAAGCTTAGTGTCTTTGATAATACCTTCAAATCATAAAAAAATTAAATCATTTATAATGTTTTATAAAAACAATTTGAATCAACCCAATCATATCCCCTAGTATTTAAAAAATGGTGTGAAGTTAGGATTATTTGTCAAGAACCTGGATGAGATGGGGTTAATACTCAAACAGCCTTTTGGTGGTTATTACCCCTAGGTAAATCTATTCTAGAGCATATATCTGCTTGTTTATATCTAGACAAAAATTTCATTTTTAGAAAATCACCCACTATACATTATACCAAAAATTTTGGATGTTTTCTTATAGATGTAATTATCCTTAATTTTTTCCATAGGGTTGTGAACTCTAATATATATTTTCTTAAATATTATTCCCAAGGTTTCTACTAAACTTTCATTTATACCAACCACAATTCACAAGATCCGGTAACACAGAGTCATTCATTACATTATTACACTGGTATAAGGTACAAGTTTTTACATCATAATGAATCACAGAGTTTAGAAATCTAAGGAGACTAGATATATACTTGTTTTAAATATTACATTGGAAACATTAGGAAAACACAACGTTATAAACTTTTTAAAAACAATATTATTCCCTTTATAATGTCCTTGAATTAATTTAAACACCCTTTCATGGTACCTTTGGGAGATGAAACAAAATAAAAAAATTATCTCATCATATTAGTAAGTGGTTAAGTACAATGAAATTTATCATGGATACAAAAGGAATAAATGATAATGTAGAGTGAGTAATAAACAATTATTTCAAATAATCAATAAAATAATTATGAAATATATATCCATTGAAAAATATAAACATAGATAATAATATAGATAATAATATATGATTTCATGGTGGTGAGATTCATAATAAATGAAATAAAAATGTTCAAGTCAATACATCATGATCTTAACATCAAGGTCTTGTTCCAAGATATCATTATATTATTGTGGAGGCCTCATAGTTACCATCAGTACCACAACCAATACATACTTATTAAATGGGTTTTCATGCCAAAAAAATCTGACTTTTTATCTCATGAGACATACCAATGCATTGAGAGGATATATAATTTAGATCCCCACATGTCTCTTAATTAAGTCTAATAAATTCACCATATTAAATAAATTAATAACAATAACATTCATAATAAACTTATCTTATTAATAAAGAAATATTTGTATTATAATTATAAACATACAAGTCGGTAATACTTTCTCCCATCAATAAATGGAATAACATGAACATAATCCTTATAGAGAAACAAATTGGATGCTAGAATTTGAAAATATCTATAGTGAGTCACAAAAAACATTAAATTATGTTAACATAGACAAAAAAACATCTTTTTTACATTATTGGATAGATCACATTGAAAAGTAAGAAAAAATAACATTTTTTAAATGATTGAAAACTCCTTAAAAATGATTTTTATAAAAAAAACCTTGATCAGGATAAATTTTTAATTTTTTTTTCTAAAATCAAAAATTGATTTTAGAAGATATATTTTATAAAAAATATTAATTCAAAAACATTATTTAATAAGACATAAAAACACTGAAGTCATCTTTCATCAAATCACAAGCCTCTAAAATTATATTTTTTTAAAAACCATTTTTAAAATAAAAATTTTACTTTTTAAAAATATAAAAATATTTATTTTTAGTTTAAAATCATTAATAATTAAAATCATTTGGAAAAAAACTAATTAAAATATTGAAATGAAGCTCCATAAAGAAGAATTCACATAATGGTTAAAGAAACTCTTACAGCTTTAGTAACATTTACATCAAATGATATTACAATAGAGAACAAAAAATAGGACTTTAAGAAAATTGAATAAAAATTAAAGAAATATATAATTGGTTAAATAGGTTGTATTTACACTACAAAAAATAAACAAGTAGTGACTATGGAATATGCCTCAAAGAAAGAAAATTTCGACAAACAACCCTTACTTTAACTCTGGGCTTTCATGAAAGCATTTTAAATTACTAAATAATAAATATAAATAACTTAATAAAACATTTAAAATCATTATTCATATATGTTATATATTATATTCTTTAATTTTAATCAATTACTATACATTTATTAGTTAGTTAATGTTTATTTTCATCATTATATGTTAGTAATTTAAATTGTTTGATGCATACTTTGTAATAGAGATGTTGAACCCCATTCTTTGATAAACTGTTAATAATTAATAGGTGATTAAATATATCTAAATCCTTTTTATTCAATTATTCGTTCATCTATATGCTCATTTTACAGAGACTATGGGTAAGGTTCACAAGAATAGAATACATGATAGACAAATTTCAGGTAATTTTCTAATAATAATGAATTATTTTATAATGATCATTTTTTTGTGTCATTTTTTTAGAATAATATTAATGGAATATATTAATCCTTATTATCATATATATTAATTTAATATATTTTATATCCATATAAGTAATTTTTTAATGATACATAGAACATGTTGCTCAATGAAGGTGGTAGTTCACATATACTCAGAGAAAAAAAAATTCCCATGTAGAAGAAAGATGATGGAGATTGAATTATCTTTCAAAAATCCTAATAATGTTATAAATAAAATAATTATTCATTAAATAAATATTTTTAACCAGCCATGTAAGGTAGTTAAGAAAAAATAAAACACGTTTTTCATGGAGAGGGTAGTCTACTAGTTACCTAAAAGACGTTGTAATTTTTCAAAGGTGGTAAAATATATAAAATAATTGTTCTATTATCTTAAAAACATTTCAGTATATGAAATATATTTATTTAATAATATTTTAAAGGATAATATATGTTTTTCATATAAAAATAGATAAGAAAAATTTTTATGGAGTGATTAGTATTCACATTGAGGATTTGAGTCTTGTCTTGAATGACTCCTTGGAATTGGAGGACTTGGTCTAATTTAATGTAACAAAGGAATGAAAAAACAAGATAGGTATTCATGGAGAGAAAAATTGGATATATGTTAAATATAAATTTTAACTTTTGGTGTGTCTTTAAGTGGGTGGAAATGGCCTCATTTTATAAGTAAAAAAAGTGGGTCACTTCCTTAAAATTGAGTGGTAGGGAAGGGGTAAGAATGAAATCTCATAGAAGTTAGATGGTTTAGGTGTGTAAAGGGTGATGAGACTTATAGGTATTACTTTAAAACCTAAAAGGGGTCTTATATAAGGTCTATTTTACTTTTAAACTTAAAAAAATTCAAGCCATCATAATTTACCTACTATTATCCTAATTAGCCTTGATTAAAATTTTACCATGGTAATTATTTTAAAAAATATAAAATGTCCCATACTGGGTAATTTTTATTCGATGATTCTAAATTTAGATAATATTGAATCTCATTATGTTTATAAATATGGGAAAATTAACTTTAAAATTAAAACATATACTATATATAAAACTAATTTAAAAAAAATATTATTTAATTCTTTAAGAGTTATTAACCAAATTTCATATCAATTAAATTAGTGTTAATATATTTTCTATATATTTTAAAAAATAATAATATAATAATTATTTAAAATATATAAATTTAACTTTTTTAGATAAATATAAACGACACCAAAATTAATCTCAAACTTATTTTGAAATCAAATTATAAATATTACTTTGAAATATATATTTGAATGAACTCACTTTATACTAGATTGTAATAAATAGGTAATATAATGTGAATTATATAATTTTTTAATGATTATACTATTTACTAACTAGAGAATAATCTTGGATCTTATATATAAGATGTATCACATTAGGTTATGTTTAATAGTATGAGGAAAGGGTTGAATTGGTGATGGTATCTTTTTATCCAACTTTATCTTTTTACCTATTTACCTATATGATCATTTGTGATCTTGGTTCTCTCAGTATTGGTTTTCTATCTCTTTTTCATATGAATGAAAATGAAATTAAGGAACCAATGGAAAATAATTTTTTTATATTGTTCACTACTCTATGAGAGTAGTTAGTCTTCACTGTGTTTGTAAGTGACCGATACAAATATTAACACCATAATGAAATGCCAGTTGTAGTAGGTTTGGTTGGGAGTATCCTAACTCCATAGTGTGGTTCCCTACACTTTAGAAGGGGGTATAAAAAAATAACGATTCTCTTGTCTAGTTAATTTCTTTCCCAAATTAAATATATCTCCAGTTCTGTATACTATATTCTGAGAGGGTGTAACTTCATCACATGATTTTAAAAAGAAACCAAATAAGAAATCAATTATGAATTTACTCTATCATTATTCTATTTGGTTATCTTCTTCTTTAACATTTTATACTTGCATATCAGTATTAAAGTGTTCCTTTTTATTCTTTTGTATAAATATAATTTCACCCACCTATTCATAGTAGCATAAAATATTGTTACTTATTAGTCTCATTCATGTACATAGTAGAAAGTATCTTAATCTATGAGAACCAATATGCCCAATACCCTTCTTATTCATCTTTCTTCATGTACAAACTTTCATGCATGAAACTATTATCTTCTTCTTTCTTTCTCCACTTCTTCTTTATTCTACAAACATAGATTGTACTATTTATTATCCTTATTCTACTTATTCTTCTTTAGTGAACATGAACATCACAAGAATAACCAAATTTATAAATTCTTATTGATTATATATTTTTGATGTGGTACCAGATCACCTTCTTGATATAGGAATATTTCTTCTTAGAATATCAATTTTTAACATACTCTCATAACTAATGAAAATTCATCAACAGGTAGTGTAAATATATATTGAAAAAAACACATTAGCATCAATTTTTTCTTCGTATTTTTTTATTCCATTATTCAAGTGATAATTTAAATACCTTATTTTGAATTACGATGATCTTTGACGTTCAAAATACCCATGATCAACCACTTTCAATGTTGAAATCATCAAACATTAAAAACCTTATATTCAATATTCAATATTATTTTAAATATTCCTAAATACATGGCTTAAAACTTACTACATATTCATTATATTTCAATTATGATATATGGAAACAGTATGAAGTTAACCCTTTATTTTAATTCTTTATACCAAATCTACTTATCTAGTAATATTTTGATCTTTATCATTATAAAATAACTCCATATGGTTTTGGATACTTTATTCTTGATGTGTAGTTACCCTCAAAATCATATTACATTCCAATTTAATATCATCCATTAAATATGCTTCATAGTAATCCCATGTATTTATATAAATCATATTTATCTAGTTTTGGTCGTAGCTCCTGACTTTTCGGCATGAAGTTCTCCTTTATAAATTAAATAACATCACAACATTTTCATGATTATTTATTGATTTTCATTGAATATGTTTTTTACCTTACATGGATGATAGAGGTTATAGTTGACCTCCCTTGATGTGACCAATCAACTTACAATGAAGGTTCTCAAGGTTGATCAAACATTGTGTGGTTGACTCTCTTACTATGGAGGTTCTCAAGGATAATCACATCACTATTGAGGTTCTCATGGTCAATCACCTTTCATTCAATTGATCATCTATTCAGTGGTCATTAAACCATGAAACCCAGTAGTGTGGTGAATTCACTGAGGTATGAGGTATAATTAGATCCGAAAGGCATCATTTAAAGCAATGAATTATGGTGTATATATGTTCTAACCCGGTTAATAGTATCCCACATTCTCTATCCCACATAAAATTATTATTCAAAAGGATGATCCTTTATAATCCATCATGCTTCATCAGTCTTCCAGAACAATATTGAATGGGTGTCATTGGCTTCCCCAAGGCCTCTTGTGCTGCCCCACACATAGGATGATAAACACTCTCTTCCTACCACTTACCTCCCCACATTCACTATGCTTGACTTTTGAATGCCTTAACCCTCACAATTATTCTCCAAATCCACTTGGGTTAGCTATGTATGGTTGAACTGGCTCATGAAACTTTATTTGGTGGTTTTGTTTGAGTAGGCTCCAAAGAATTTCTTAAGTTAGACTATTTATTATGACTTCCTTTAAAAATACTTACTTGAATTATATCAGAGACTTTTAATAGGATGCAACCCATAAATCCTTTCCATATATTATTTTTTAACTTTTATTTAAAATTTAACCTTCTTTGATTATTTATTTTTAACATCAAATAACAAAGAATAAATATTGAAAAAATACCACTTATAACTCTCATTATGAATTCCTTATGAAATGTAAATCCTTGAGACACATTTTTCATTATTATGAATAAATATTACACAATTTAAAAAGGAAATAGATTCAAAAAATTGAAACCATATTTACAAGTCTTTTTATATGCATATTTTTAATTCGTATTCCTCTTAAATATATTAACCTCAAAATCCATAGTCAAATTCATTGAAAATAATTGAAAACAAATACAATTCACACAAAGTGGAAAAAAATATACCCCTTTTTATAATTTGGGAAAAACAATGTATAAGGCCCCAGCCTTAAACCTTACTTACTCTTGAGTTATTACAAGATTACACATTGAGGATCTTTTCAGGTTTAGAGTTTTAGAGAATTAGATCATGAAACTTGAATTACATTCCACATTTAAACAAAGTGGTTACATAAAAGACAGTATTCATTCTTCCCATCAACGGAAACATATTTAAAATAAAACATGGATTCTTTCTTGACACATCCTTGACACTATCATCACATCATGTACCTTTTCCTTGACCTGTGAAAAACATTTCAAAAACTTGGGATGAGCATAAAAAGCTCAGTATGGGTTATAAAAATATGGAAAGGAAACATGAGTTCATATATACATAAGAATGAAATCATACTTTACCCATAAAACATAGGCACTTTAACATACCTCATCAAATCATGAATAAATAATAGAAGTCATAAGACATAAAAGTCACTTGAGGCATTCATAACATTATTACGTAGGGAGTAACCCTCTTGGTTACGTTTGGAATACCCATCACTGTATATTCCCAAAATCTCTTCAGAGAAACCTTAACGTTTCACTCCTTTGCGTTACCCAATGCATTGGAGAGCTATATCGGGCTCACCCGCCCTTTGTTTATCACGGAACCACCCGTCTTCATAATAATTCCCAAGATCCTCAACATAATCGTATCACATAAAACATCCATAAAGGAAACATAACATTTCCACCTTTCAATCACAAGATATCAATAAAACACATTGATATAAAAACATTATGAAAACCATTTTCAATAAAAAAATAAAATAAAAGTAAAACATGGTATTTATTTCTCTTTTAAAAAGAAGGTATGGCTTGTAGAGGAAGCCGAAACTCAAAAAATGGTCACGGCGACGGAGAATTCGTTGTCGCCGCATACTTACGACAAAAACATTCCCTTTTGTCGTTTAGTAAAACATTTCGTATAAAAAATATTCCTTTTGGATAAATGTAAAATTCAAAGGGGTTTATACACCGTATAAAAGAAGGTTGTGTATAAAACAAAATATGCCTCAATGAAAGGAGATTGAGACGAAGTCCCATACAAATACGGTATCCTTGGTTTAAGGATAAATCAATTACATAATTATGTGTGACAAACGAATAAACCAAATATAAGTGGATATTAAGTGTAAAATAATCAAAGGCCATTCACACATATTCAAAGAATTACATATTCAATAACTACATGTTGAACCCAAAGAAATCAAAATTGGGTTAAGAAGTTCCCTTGACAGCCTAACGGTGTCACATCAAAATGAGTTGATGAGAGATAAAAAAAGGGTATCTCATCACTTGGACATAAAATTTACATCAATAAGGATATATGAGAACATATCCCAACATAAAAATATGTAAATTAAAAGACCCAACAAAATAAGTCTTTTAAAAAGAGGAGGGTGAAATGTTCCCTTATTGAAATGGGTATCTTTCGAAACATACACCTCGTGAAAGAAGGACAATACAACATTGATATAAATACTGATAAAAGAAAGTATATTACAAAATGAGTAAAATAATGGGCAGTACATACACCACTCAAAGGAAATTATGGAAAATGTAGCATAAATCTCAAGGGAATAAAAGTGAGATGAAAAATCCCTTACGAAAACTCGGCAGCCTAACGACGCCACATAAAACTTACAAAAATGGATTGATGAGATAAAATAGGGTATCTCATCATATTAACTTAATGTTTACAGAAAGAGGAATATAAAATAACATCCCTCAACATAAAAAAGAGGAGATTAAAAGAAGTGACATAAAGGAGAGTACTTAAAAATAAAGAGAGAGGTTAGATCTGTTACGAAAATTTGGCAGCCTAACGGCGCCACTCAAAACTTACAAAATGGATTGATGAGAGAGAATAGGGTCTCTCATCACATGAACATAAAAATTACAGTAATATTAATATAAAAGAACTTCCCAATAACAAGAAATATGAGCTTTAAAATGAATTACATAAAAGAGTGTACTTAAAAAGAAAGAGTGGAGTAGGATCCCTTACCTCAAGTCAAACTTGTCTTGTTCGTTTCTTTATATTCCTGAATAATAAACTTTGGTTAATTAATAATTTCCTAAGTACCTCCTTTAGATATTATTATTCAGTTCATATCACATATTATAATGTTATAATAATTGTTTAATAATGTTAGTTCATATTAGACGTTTTTGCCGATGTTTGGTACATGAGTCAAAAATGAACTTGTTTGAAAAAAGATTTCCCATGTAGTTATAAGTAAATAATTTCCAGAATAGTATTAATGATTAAAATATCATATATATCCAGTAAATATTCATTTCATACTATTCCATATAATTTGGAGATAAAAAACGAAAAGCACCGTTCATGGAGACGGTAGGCCGTACGTACGCATGAACGCTACATGCATTTTTTGTCATATTAATGGGATTAAAACAAAATGAGAGATATATATATGTTATAATTACATAATGATATCCATAATTTTAATTTAATATATTACATATATATCCATTATATATATGTACTTATAATATTACATAACATTTTGAGATAAGAAATGAAATGTACCGTTCATGGAGACGGTAAGTCGTACGTACGCATGAACGCTACTTCCATTTCTATTTCATATTTAATGGAATTAAAACATAATGATACATAATATTATTTTAATTCCAGTATGGTATCATATATAATATTATTAAATATATCATTTATACGTACCACATATGGTATTAATGAATCAAATCACTTTGAGGGGGCGGTAGTCCGCACTTCCTTAAATGAAGATATCGCGTTTACCCATAATGGAAACCATAAAGGTATGCCCAAAATGAAAAATACAGAAGCTTAAGAAAAAAATAAACATATTATATATCACATATAAATATAGTGTCATCTTAATGGCCACCTTTGAAGGTGTTAGAAGAATGTTGAACAATCATCGTTTCGGGAGGCAGAAATTCGCCATCCACGGAAACAGTATGTTCTTTAACCATTAGATGTAGGTGTGTGTAATTGTAGCTCGAATCCTTATTATAAAAACATCCTAGTATATTGAAGATACTTTATTTTTTACAAAATAAATTAATAAAAAGATTTTAGGGGGTTGGAGAAGCAAAATAAAACAAAAGGACACAAGTGAAGACATTACCTTAAAATCGGGTAACACCCTTTGGTTTGAGCTCAAAGTCATCCTTGGGAAGTCTTCTGCCCAAAGTGAGGTTTCAAGGAGTAATAGAGGAAAGTGGAGAGACAAAATTGGCAAGGTTTGGCCGAGCCAAAGGTTTTGGGAGTGTGGGTAAGGAGGTAGAGGTGGGGGCCTTTTATAAGAGGAGAGGAGGGGAACTCTTGTAAAGTTACAAAATGTTACTTTATTTTTAAAATATTTTCGGGTTTTAAAGGTCCCAAATTGATGTATTTCGAGGATAAGTTGATAAGGGTTCGAAATCCACTCATACAATAGGTTTTTGACATGTTTAGGTATTAGATATTACATTATCTTTCCATTTTATTTACATCGTTAATTAATGAGGTCATCGCTTCATCATCATGATGTCATAAATAATTTAATTTATTTAATGTCTAAAAATTATAAAAAACTACTATGATGTAGAAAATATTTTTATATTTCCAATGACTATTTATAGTCAAAAATATGACTTTTATCACCCCATGCAAAAATTGTTTTAGTAAAACATCTCATGTTTGTGTCATTTTTAATTTAACATTAAATAAAAAGATATTTATGTCATTTTCCAACCAATGTGGCTCCATGGGGTCCCCAAGTTGACCCATGGATTGTCTTGGTTGTACATGACACAAAGAATGAGTGTAAAACATGTTTCTAGGTCATTTCATTTTATTAAAACATTATTCTTACCATAAACTACAGTAATTACCTCTAATCGCGATTAAAAACTTAATAAGTTACTATTCACCAAAAAATTATTTTTATCCCATTGAACCACATTTTTATTCTTAATGAAAAAGATTTATGTTGGATTTTTGAAATTAAAAACACAAAGAGGGCAAAATTTTATTTAAACGGAAAAATCAGTTTTTATAAGTACCACTTAGTGGTTTAACTATTCATCAAAATTGAAGTTTTTTCAGCAAAATCCCAAAACTTCACCCTAAGCTAAAATTGATATTCAGAATTCAAAAATAAAGTATATTTTACAAAATTAAAAACATATAAGTCACATTAATTAATATAATAATTAATTCCCACTGTCAGAGCAAATAGCGTGTTTTTATGGAACAATAAGTATCAAAAGATTGACACTAGTTTAAGTCTGATTTCAAAGTGAAATTAATTCCAACGAAAACTATTGGATTTACTGGTAAAAATATATTCTAATTTCACTTTAAAACCAATTAAAAAGATAATCTAATCATATAAATAAATTAAATTAAAAAGAGGTTTTGAATTAAAATACAACATTTTACACTATTCATTTAAAAAAAAGAACTTTATCGGAAAGATACCAAAAATTTACACAAAGTAAATTTTGATGTCCCAATTCTTAAGAAGAGTTTTATTTGGTCCAAAATGATGTATACGAGTGAACAAAACTATATTTAATGACGATTCTCCATCAAAAGGTGATAAGTGAACCTTTAGTGAAAACTAGGGCATATACGCCTAAAATCGAATTATTTCCGTATTTTATGCCTTTATCTTTTATTGGATAAATGTAAAAACATTAAAAAAAACATATATAATAATATTTTAGTTATTTCTATCCATTCCCACCAATACAATGGCTACATGTTATCTACCATTTAAAATAATATTATTTTATTATTAGAGTGCACCGTAAGATTCCCAAGAAACTCGTTGTTGCGTGTTGAGTACGCCATCGAGTAGAGCATCCCCTTTAAAGTCATATTAATATTTTATTCACAAATATAGATAAATATGAAAATTTCTTATTCTTTATTTTCCTAGGGTGTTACATCCTCCCCCCTTTCAGGAATTGCGTCCTCGCAATTTTTAAAATTGAGCTTGGAAACATCCTTGAAAATCCCACATCGGAACAAGAGTTGGTAAAACAATCACTTTAAAATAAAGAAAGATAAGTATAGGGGTCACCCGAGTTAACCCATACTAGGACTCCATGTAGGAAAACATGGACATGGAGGAAAAAATATAGGGTCATGTTCTGATGGAGTGTGATAGAAAACATGTTTAGGAGAAAGTTAACCACAAGAAAATCACAAACTTGTGATGGGTTAAACGGTATTCGATTCCCCAGTAAGAAAAGATAATAGACAAAATTTTTGTTTTAAGTTACTTTTTATTGAGGAATTTATTCATAAGGAAACATAATCACTGATCATGTTGACTTTCAACTTTTATTAGATTCCTAACACAAACTCATATTTTCTCCAAAAGAGGAGTATTTAGGAAGACTTGTTCACATTAAGAGTACTATAATCAACTTCTAGAGAATAACCTAATCCACAAAAGAGAACTATATACTTCCCATGTCTTTAGACCTTAACCAAAACCAAAACAAAAAAGGTTAGTACAAGGTCAGATAATCCAGAAAAGGATAACCCTTTAAAATGAAAATCTATGCTTAATCTCCAAAATTTGTCCAACAAAACCCAAAGTTCAACGAGGACCATACGATAAACAATTTGACCATAAAATTATTCAAATTAAACCAATCTAAGATTTAAACCCAAATATTTGAAGGATTTAGTCACATAGTCTTCCATGTTAAATCGTAACATTTATCTCCAAACAACATCAGTTTCTCCTAAAGTCTCGTATTGAAAAGTAATTAACCTAATCACATATCCTCCATGATAGGTTAATAATTTTCATAAATAACCCAAAATCAACTTACTCTTAATTCATAAAATCATATAACTAAAAAGAATCATTCAAACTAACCAGGGACTTCACGTAGTCCAGTGGTAGGCGATAAATATCAGTCACACTTTTGTTGTGGGTTCGATTCCCGCAGCTTTATCTGACGCGACGGGTAGTCACACGGTCTGCGTGTTGTCATTTTTCCAAAAATATATAATTCTAAAATCATTCCCCAAAAATAGATAAAATCATCAAAAATAACCATAACATAATTTAACTTCAATTTTATCTCATGCCTTTCACTTCCATCATAACATATAGTAACCCATAATTACCTCAAAAGTAAGGATCATATAAACTCTAATGGTTACCTTTATAATTATTACCTGAACATCCACATCGATTGGTCATCTCGTACATGATGCATTAAAGATCGTACCAAGGATCAAGTGGTTGATCATGACTCCTTGATAGTTGGTTTAGAACAACCACGAGTTTCCTCATTGAATCCCCCATTTTATCTAGTATCTTAATCATAGAACCACCACATTTTCCTTCAAACCTGTTGTCTCTTTGGTGCCTGCTAGATCCATCCATTCACAAAAAACAGAAATGTCAGTGTGAGTATATCAACAAAACCATCATGTACTAATGAGGAAGGTAAACACCAAGATACACTTACTCATTCACTTTATCTAAAACTAGGACTCTTTCTGAAATCCTAACCATTATGGTAATGCCACTTATGCTTAAAGAATACCCTAACATCTAAAGTTATCTAAACTGACCTTTGATACCAACTATAAGGCCCCAGCCTTAAACCTTACTTAATCTTGAGTTATTACAAGATTACACATTGTGGATCTTTTCAGGTTTAGAGTTTTAGAGAATTAGATCATGAAACTTGCATTACATTCCACATTTAAACAAAGTGGTTACATAAAAGACAGTATTCATTCTTCCCATCAACGGAAACATATTTAAAATAAATCATGGATTCTTTCTTGACACATCCTTGACACTATCATCACATCATGTACCTTTCCCTTGACCTGTGAAAAACATTTCAAAAACTTGGGATGAGCATAAAAAGCTCAGTAAGGGTTATAAAAATATGGAAAGGAAACATGAGTTCATATATACATAAGAATGAAATCATACTTTACCCATAAAACATAGGTACTTTAACATAGCTCATCAAATCATGAATAAATCATAGAAGTCATAAGACATAAAAGTAACTTGAGGCATTCATAACATTCTTACGTAGGGAATAACCCTCTTGGTTACGTTTGGATTACCCATCACAGTATATTCCCTAAATCTCTTCAGAGAAACCTTAACGTTTCTGTCCTTCACGTTACCCAATGCATTGGAGAGCTATATTGGGCTCACCCGCCCTTAGTTTATCACGGAACCACCCGTCTTCATAATAATGCCCAAGAACCTCAATATAATCGTATCACATAAAACATGCATAAAGGAAACATAACATTTCCACCTTTCAATCACAAGATATCAATACAATACATTGATATAAAAACATTATGAAAACCATTTTCAATACCAAAATAAATGAAAAGTAAAACATGGTACTTATTTTTCTTTTAAAAAGAAGGTATGGCTTGTAGAGGAAGCCGAAACTCAAATAATGGTCACGGCGGTGGAGAATTTGTTGTCGCCGCATACGTACGACAAAAACATTCCCTCTTTTCGTTTAGTAAAACGCTTCGTATAAATAAGATTCCTTTTGGATAAACATAAAATTCAAAGGGATTTATACACCGTATAAAAGATGGTTGTGTATAAAACAAAATATGCCTCAATGAAAGGATATTGAGACGAAGTCCCATACAAAGATGGTATCCTTGGTTTAAGGATAAATCAATTACATAATTATGTGTGACAAACGAATTCACCAAATATAAGTGGATAATAAGTGTAAAATAATCAAAGGTCATTCACACATATTCAAAGGATGACATATTCAATAACTACATGTTGAACCCAAAGAAATCAAAATTGGCTTAAGAATTTCTTTTGACAGCCTAATGGTGTCACATCAAAATGAGTTGATGAGACATAAAAAAGGGTATCTCATCACTTGGACATAAAATTTACATCAATAAGGATATATGAGAACATATCCCAACATAAAAATATGTAAATTAAAATACCCAACATAATAATTCTTTTAAAAAGAGGAGGGTGAAAGGTTCCCTTACTGAAATGGGTATCTTTCGAAACATACACCTCGTGAAAGAAGGACAATACAACATTGATGTAAATACTGATAAAAGAAATTATATTACACAATGATTAAAATAATGGGCAGTAAAAACACCACTCAAAGGAAATTATGGAAAATGTAGCATAAATCTCACAGGAATAAAAGTGAGATGAAAAATCCCTTACGAAAACTCGTAAGCCTAACGACGCCAAATAAAACTTACAAAAATGGATTGATGAGATAAAATAGGGTATCTCATCATATTAACATATAGTTTATAGAAAGAGGAATATAAAATAACATCCCCCAACATAAAAAAGAGGATCTTAAAAGAAGTGACATAAAGGAGAGTACTTAAAAAGAAAGAGAGAGGTTAGATCTCTTATGAAAATTTGGCAGCCTAACGGCGCCACTCAAAACTTCCAAAATGGATTGATGAGAGAGAATAGGGTCTCTCATCACATGAACATAAAAATTAAAGTAATATTAATAGAAAATAACATCCCAATAACAAGAAATATGAGCTTTAAATGTAATGACATAAAAGAGTGTACTTAAAAAGAAAGAGTGGAGTAGGATCCCTTACCTCAAGTCCAACTTGTCTTGTTCGTTTCTTTATATTCCTGAATAATAAACTTTTGTTAATTAATAATTTCCTAAGTACATACATTAGAGATTATTATTCAGATCATATCATATATTATAATGTTATAATAATTGTTTAATAATGTTAGTTCATATCAGACGTTTTTGCCGATGTTTGGTACATGAGTCAAAAATGAACTTGTTTGAAAAAAGATTTCCCATATAGTTATAAGTAAATAATTTCCAGAATAGTATTAATGATTAAAATATCATATATATACAGTAATATTCATTTCATACTATTCCATATCATTTGGAGATAAAAAACGAAAAGCACCATTCATGGAGACGAAAGGTCGTACGTACGCATGAACACTACTTTCATTTTCTGTCATATTAATGGAATTAAAAAAAATGAGAGAGAGATATATATGTTATAATTCCATAATGATATCCATAATTTTTATGTAATATATTACATATATATCCATTATATATATGTACTAATAATATTACATAACATTTTGAGATAAGAAATGAAATGTACCGTTCATGGAGACGGTAATCCGTACGTACGCATGAACGCTACTTCCATTTCTATTTCATATTTAATGGAATTAAAACATAATGATACATAATAGTATTTTAATTCCAGTATGGTATCATATATAATATTATTAAATATATCCTTTATACGTACCACATATGGTATTAACGAATCAAATCACTTTGAGGGGGCGGTAGTCCGCACTTCCTTAAATGAAGATATCGTGTTTACCCATAATGGAAACCATAAAGGTATGCCCAAAATGAAAAATACAGAAGCTTAAGGAAAACATAAACATATTATATATCACATATAAATATATTTTCATCTTAATGTCCACCTTTGAAGGTGTTAGAAGAATGCTGAACAATCATTGTTTCGGGAGGCAGAAATTCATCATCCACGGAAACAGTATGTTCTTTAACCATTAGATGTAGGTGTGTGTAATTGTAGCTCGAATCCTTATTATAAAAACATCCTAGTATATTTAATATACTGTATTTGTTACAAAATAAATTAATAAAAAGAGGTTAGGGGGTTGGAGAAGCAAAATAAAACAAAAGGACACAAGTGAAGACATTACCTTAAAATCGGGAAACTCCCTTTGGTTTGAGCTGAAAGGATTCCTTGGGAATTCGTCTGCCCAATGTGAGGCTTCAAGGAGTAATAGAGGGAAGTGGAGAGACAATATGGGCAGGTTTTGGCCAAGACAAAGGCTTTGGTAGTGTGGGTAAGGAGGTAGAGGTGGGGGCCTTTTATAAGAGGAGAGGAGGGGCACTCTTGTAAAGTTACCAAATGTTACTTTATTTTCAGAAGATTTTCGGGTTTTAAAGGTCCCACATTGATTTATTTCGAGGATAATGTGATAAGGGTTCGAAATACACTCATCCAATAAGTTTTTGACATGTTTAGGTCTTATATATTACATTATATTTTCATTTTATTTAAATCGTTAATTAATGAAGTCATCGCTGCATCATCATGATGTCATAAATAATTTAATTTATTTAATGTCTAAAAATTATTAAATAAATACTATGATGTAGAAAATCTTTTTATCTTTCCAATTACTATTTATAGTCAAAAATATGACTTGTATAACCCCATGAAAAAATTGTTTTAGTAAAACATCTCATGTTTGTGTCATTTTTACTTTAACATTAAATAAAAAGATATTTATGTCATTTTCCAACCAAAGTGGCTCCATGGGGTCCCCAAGTTGACCATGGATTGTCTTGGTCGGCCATGACACATCAAATGAGGGTAGTACATGTGTCTAGGTCATTTCATTTTATTAAAACATTATTCTTACCATAAACTACACTAATTACCTCTAATCGCGATAAAAAACTTAATAAGTTACTATTCACCAAAAAATTATTTTTATCCCATTGAACTACATTTTACTTCTTAAGGACAATGATGTATGTAAGATTTTTGAAATTCAAAACACAAAGATGGAAAAATTCCATTTAAACGGAAAAATCAGTATTTATAAGTACCACTTAGTGGTTTCACTATTCATCAAAAATTGAAGTTTTTCAGAAAAATCCCAAAACTTCACCCTAAGCTATAATTGATATTCCTAATTCAAAAATGAAGTATATTTTAAAAAATTCAAAACATATAAGTAACTTTAATTAATTTAATAATTAATTCCCTCTGTCAGAGCAAATAGCGTATTTTTCTGAAACAATAAGTATCAAAAGATTGACACTAGTTTAAGTCTGATTTCAAAGTGAAATTAATTAAAACGACCACTATTGGATTTAATGGTAAAAATATATTCTAATTTATCTTTAAAACCAATTCAAAAGATAATCTAATCATATAAATAAATTATATTAAAAATATGTTTTGAATTAAAATACAACATTTAACACTATTCATTTAAAAAACGAACTTTATCGGAAAGATACCAAAAAATTACACAAAGTAAATTTTGATGTCCCAATTCTTAAGAAGAGTTTTATTTGGTCCAAAAGGATTTATAAGAGTGAAAAAAACTATATTTAATGACGGTTCTCCATCAAAAGGCGATAAGTGAACCTTTAGTGAAAACTAGGGCATATACGCCTAAAATCGAATTATTTTCATATTTTATGCCTTTATCTTTTATTGGATAAATGTAAAAACATTAAAAAAACATATATAATCATATTTTAGTTATTTATATCCATTCCCGCCAATACAACGGCTACATGTTAACTACCATTTAAAATAATATTATTTTATTATTAGAGTGCAATGTAAGATTCCCAAGAAACTCGTTGTTGCGTGTTGGGTACGCCATCGAGCATAGCGTCCCTTTTAAAGTCATATTAATATTTTATTCAAAAATATGGATAAATATGAATATGTCATATTCTTTATTTACTTGGGGTGTTACATAATGTGCCCTATTCATTCTCTTTCTATTTTCTAATCTATATTTCATTTCACTTCCTCATGTCCTTATTCACAAGAAATAAAAATTACATTGGAAATAATGATATCACTTAGTACTCAAGAAGAATTCCATCAACCATTCCGATATAACTCTACTTGATCGATTCTAGATGAATAAAAAATAAGGGTTTTCTTTAGAAAATATATAGTTCATTATTAATTTAATTTGATTGAAAAAAATGAGATTCACATTACCATTCAAAGATTATTTCGAATTCTTTTAATCTTAGATAATTGATTGAAACTAACTAAGATATAATATTTTTATTTAAATATGTCCACCTTAACATACTACACATACTTCAACACATAGGTTAAAATTCATTTACTCACAATAAGAGGTTTTATCTTTATTAAAGAGCGTGGAATGTTTTTTCAAACATACATTTTTTTGGTATTTATGAAAAAACAATTACCCCCACCCACCACCCTTAATGTTAGGATCTATTTTTTTATACCAAGGGTGATATAATAATAAATAATACCATCTTCAATGACACCATTACAAGTACATTCCAGTATATTATTATTTTGATGAATTAATAACTATGTATGTATATTCAGTAATTATCCACATATATCCATTTCAAGAGGGTCCTCCATGTCGTCTTAATTTATGTGCATCTCTTAAAAAGATATATTTCAAGATGTTTTATATTGAATATTATATCAAAATGATATTTTTTATATGGATTTCTAGATTTTAAATTTTCAACATTAATTTCATCATGGATTAACTTTTAATTAGATATTCATTGAAATACTAATTGAGGGATCAGTCTATGGTGGTATCTTCGTTAATGTGTTTTTTAGTTTATATATCATTGATTCCTTTTGTGGTCCACCCTCTAAGAAAGCGATTTACGTTAAATTATCTACATTGTAGGAATGAAAATATAATGAATAAAAATAAATTAATAAGTTGGATATTTATATTTATCAATGTGAACAACATGGTTGAAATGATTTTTTAACCATGTTTCGTTATTCTTTCCATTCTTCATGATTTAAAAATAGTTTTACAAACATTATTTTTATTTAAACAACATGGAACTCTTCACATCTTCAACTAATTTATACAGGACACCTTTCTCTTTATAATCCATCATGATTAGTATAATCATCATTCCTTTTAAGGATTACTCTTCTATAGGAATAATATTAATCATTATTTAACAATGTGACTACCTTCATTTCATCTCCTACATAGTTTTCCTTCAACACAAGGGTTTTTTTTTATTGAAAACATCTCATTATTGATAGAGATTTATATTGAATCCCTTTTTCATTTGGTATGAGATTTTTCTTTTTCTTACTCAATATTTCTTTCATTATCAATATTTTTTAACCATATTATTAAAATATCACTGAGTAAATTAGTTGATTTATTAGATTCAATACATGGAAGTATGTGATTTATATTATTTTAATTAGATATTCTAGATGTATCACTCATTATATAATTTTTTATTGCTTTAAATATGTTTTTCTTTTTTGTTGTCAATAGTTGACTTGTTCTCCTTTTTCATCTTATATGGAATAATGTTTTCCACCTCATGATTATAAAATCATCCCAATGATGGATATACTAATTTATTCCACATCATTGGTATTTCATCCTTATAATTTTATTATGATGGACTATTTAATGATCATACTAAAACCCTATGACCATAATCATTTCAAAAATAATAGATATTTCCTTGTTTTTCGATTCATTTTGAGGTAGATTCATTCTTATTCATCTACAAATGTTACATCTGTTATCAAATTCTCCCCTTTAAATGGGATTCTTTTATGATTCTGAAAATAATGAATTGTACCAACAATATAATTCTATATTGCCAAATTTATTTTATAACTATCATATCCCAACAAACATTGATTTTTTACTTGAATTTTTTATTTTCCATAAATTCTAGTTTTATTAATTGATTATCTTCAGCCTTTTCCCCCACAGGTTGGTATAATTTGGGGCACCATCTCCTACACATATTCTTTTACCCATAGTAGAAATGGTGATAAGAATTTCATCACTAATCCTTCCTATTTTTTATATAGTTTTAAATTTCAAACCAACACATATTTTTAAAACAAATTTATCATGAGAAATACAATTTAACTTAGATGGTGCCTTCTTCTTTGATCTTCCTAGGAATTGGTCTTGATATAACATCAATGTATCTTTTCTACATAATATAGTTATTACAGAACCATAGCACTCTTAAAAAAATTTAGGGATGACATCAATTTTTTCCTTTTCTTCATGTGAATACATGCTAAAATATTTTTCATAATTTATAATTTAAGCTCAAGTATATTATTTTTTATATTAAGAATATTATTCTAATATTCAATCTCATTCATACTATACTCATATTCTTTATTGATATTTTTAACCTATTCCACATGTCTTTATTAATTTCTTGTATAAATGTGTCAATTTACTTTATTCTTTTGGATTTAGTGTCCAATTATGTATCTTTAACATTAATCACCACAAAATATTTCAATTTTTTAAACAGGAGCATATATATTGGTAAAAGTGTATTTTTTGTTGGTTAAACGTTTTACCAACATATATGTCTATGTCACTAAACTGTTGTTAAAAACATTGTCGCTAAATTTTATTACAATATATAAAATAGTTTTGTTGTAATTATTATAATACCAATATATAATATATATGTTGGTTAAAGTGTTTAGTAAGAAGTTTTGGTGACAAATTTTAATATTGGTAAAAATATTACCAACATATAATATATATTTTTATAAATTACATTTGAATAAAAATTCAAAAAAATTATTTTTAGTAAAATTTTATATTATATTTATTAGTTTATCATATTTAATAAATATATTTTAATTATTAAACCGAATAAGATTTTAACATATGTTCAATCTTAGAAAAAAATTAATTATATTAATAATGAAATTAATTACAAAACAAATCAATACAACAACACTCAACACAAATACCCACCCCCACGCTGAATCCTCCCAATCATGACCCCCCAACCCTAGCTCTAGCAAGTCAGCTCTAGTACAAGCAGCTTAAGCGAGTCCAACCCATCATCGCCAGTGAGGAACCTCCGGCAAATCCATTCCAATGATCCAACTCAGTGTATGACACACCCTTGTTCTCCAATATATGCATCATAAATAACCAAAGATAATACACACAAATTAGTGAAAAATATCTACATGAATTAAAGAAAAAAATATAATGAAATAGAAGAATAAAAATGATTTTCATAGTGATAATTTTTCATCATGTCTATTGACATCGAAAGGATTGGTAGTCCAATTGACTCATATTGAGGAATTATTTCTCCAAAAAGATACCAATAGCACACCAAATACAATCATGTCACAAAATATCATTTACATATTTTTTTGGTAAATGTTGTCTGTATAATTTATTAATAAAATCAAAAGTTACAAGGCATAAAAGAGGTGTAACGAGATTAAACCAACACGATGTTGAAGAAGATTACACTGAATTATAGAAAAAACACGCAAAAAAATTTAAACAATTCAACCTCCAAAATGATCAACAACTCCAAGTCATTTTCACAGCATCCTGGATTGTAACAAGAAACATTTTTACTACCAAAAAAAATAAACTAAAATAGATCACTAAAAACTTACAGAGGTGGACCATATAAAGGGATGACGATTCAAGCTAGTACAAATGCTAAATGCAGAAATCAGGCAAGTGTGATGCTTCCATGATACACGACCATCCCAAGTAAGCTCTAATTCATGAAGGGCTACCATAACATGATCAACATAATGCAAAATATTCCACTAGATCATGAAAACCAATGCTCCTGTGACAAAAACATCTAAATTGGTCCAAAATAGATAAAACATCAATCAGATTTTGTTCCAAAAGTAACAGAATCCTCCATTATCAGTAGCCAATAGGTACATAGCTATCAAACCATCTTCAAACTATCTGAGAAAGCATGTCTCCAGCCAAGAAGACACTAGATCTAGCAGCTCTGAAACACCATCATGCAAGAGTATGTAGACCAAGCATAAAAAATGACCTGAAACATCATATTCAGAATTAACATAGATCATTTGAGATTACCTCAATAAATTTTTTTACTACCAAAAAAAAGAAAAGAAACTAGAAAAGATCACAAGAAACATAGAGAGGCGTGACCATATAAGGGGATGCTGCTTCAGGCTTGAACTAATGCTAAATACAAAAATCATGCAAGTGTGATGCTACTATGATACACGACCATCCCAAGTAATCTCCAATTCATAAAGGACTTCCCTAATAGGACCAATATAATGCAAGATGTAATGTTGTCTACCAGATCACGAAAATTGCAGATCTGGTGAAAAAAACATCTCAATGGATCCAAAACCAATAATATATCAATCATATTTTGTGCCAAAAGTAATGTAATCATCCATGATCAAAAGCCTATAGGTACATAGCTACCAAAAATTCTTCAAACTATTCAAGAAAGCATGCCTTCAGCCAATAGTACACTAGATCTAGCTACTCCAAAACACCATCATGCAGAATTATATAGACCAAGCAGAAAACATGACCTAAAACTTCATATTCAAAATAAACACAAAGTCTGCAACTTCATATTAAAACATAAGGGGTTTTCTTTAGAAAATAATGATATCACTTCGTACTCAAGAAACATTCCATCAACCATTCCAATATAACTTTACATGATCGATGCTCTATAAATAAAATATAAGGGTTTTCTTTTGAAAATATTTATTACATTATTAATTTAATTTGATAGAATTGAAAATGAGATTCATATTACCTTTCTTAGAGTATTTCAAATTCTTTTAAGCTTTGAGAATTGATTAAAACTAATTGAGATATAATATTTCTCTTGAAATATGTCAACATTAACTTCTTACACATACTTCAACACATAGGTTAAAAAAATTTACTCACAATAAGAGGTTTTATACTTACAAAATAGCATGGAATGTTTTTTCAAACATTCAATTATTTGGTATTTATGAAAAATCAATTACCCCCACCCACCACCCTTAACATTAGGATCTATTTTTTATACCAAGGCTGATAGAATAATAAATCATTTTCTTTTCAATGACACCATCTCAAGTACATTCTAGTATATTATTATTTTCATGAAGTAATTACTATGGAAGTCTATTTAGTCATTATCCATATATATCCCTTTCAAGGGGATCCTCCATGCTGTCTTCATTTAGGTGGATCTCTTAAAAAGATAGATTTAAAGATGTTTTATTTTGAAGATTATATCAAAATGGAATTTTTTATATGAATTTCTATATTGTAAATTTTCCACATTAACTTCATCAAGGATGATATTTTAATAAGATATTCATTGAAATACTAATTGAGATATCAGTCTATGGTGGTATCTTATTTAATGTGTTTTTTAGTTTATATATCATTGATTCCTTCTCTGGTTCCCCCACTAAGAATGCTATTTAACATAAATTATCTATGTTGTAAGAATGAAAATACCATGAATAACAATAAATCAATAAGTTGGATCTTTATATTTATCAATGTGAACAACATGGTTGAATGTATTTTTTAACCATGTTTTCTTATTCTTTTCATTCTTCATGATTTCAAAATAGTTTTACAAACATTATTTTTATTTAAACAATGTGGAACTATTCACATATTCAACTAATTTATACGGGACACATTTATATTTATAATACATCATGCTAAGTATAATCCTCATTCCTTTTAAGGATTACTTTCTATTGGAAGAATATTAAGCATGATTTAACAATGTTACTACCTTTATTTCATCTCCCACATATTTTTTATTCAACACAAGGGTTTTGTTTTATTGAAAACCTATTATTATTGATAGATAATTATATTGAATCCCTTTTTCATTTGGTATGAGATTTTTCTTTTTCTTACTCAATATTTCTTTCATTATCAAGATTGTTTTACCATATTATTAAAATATCATTGAGTAAATCGGTTGATTTATTAGATTCACTCATTGTAAATATGTGATTTCTATTATTTTAATTAAGTATTCTCTATGTGTCACTCATTATATAATTTTTTATTGCTGTAAATATGTTTTTCTTTCTTGTTGTCAATAGTTGACTTGTTCTCCTTTTTCATCTTCTAGGGAATAATGTATTCAACTTCAGGATTTTGAAATCTTCCCAAGGATGGATGTATTTATTTATTCCACATCATTGGTATTTCGTCCTTATAATTTTATTTTGATGGATTATTTAATGAGAATACTACAACCCTATGACCATAATCATTTTGAAAATAATAGATATTTCCATGTTTTTTGAATCATTTTGAGGTAGATTCATTTTTATTCATCTACAAATGTTAGATCTGTTATAAAATTCTCCTCTTGAAATGGGATTCCTTTGTGATTTATAAAATAATGGATTGTACCAACAATATAATGCTCTATTGCCATATTTATTGTATAACAATAATTTTCCAACGAACATTAATTTTTTATTTAACTTTTATATTGTCAATAAATTCTGGTTTTATTAATTGACTATCTTCAGCCTTTTCCTCCACTAGTTGGTATTATTAGGGGGACCATCCCCTCCCCATATTCTTATACCCATTGTAGACATGGTGATGAGATTTTAATCACTTATCCTTACTAGTTTTTATATAGTTTTGAATTTCAAACCAACACATATTTTTGAAATAAATTTATCATGAGAAATACACTTTGAAGTAGATGGTTCCTACTTCTTTGATCTGGCTTAGAATTGGTCTTGAGATAAAATAAATGTATATTTTCCACATAATATAGTTATTATAGAACCGTATCACTCTTATAAAAATTTTGGGATGACATCAATTTTTCCCTTACCTTCATATGAAGACATGGTGTAAGATTTTTCATAATTTATAATTTAAGATCAACCATAATATTTTTTATATTAAGAATATTTTTCTAATATTCAATATCATTAATATTATACTCATATTGCTTATTGATATTTTTAACCTATTCCACATGTTTTTTTATTAATTTCTTATAGAAATGTGTCAATTTACATTATTATTTTTGGATTTAGTTTCCAATTATGCAGCTTTAACATTAATCTCCACAAAATATTTCAATTTTTTTAATAGGATAATATCTGTTGGTAAAACTGTATTTTCTGTTTGTAAAACATTTTACCAACATATATGTCTATGTCACTAAACATTGGGTAAAAACATTGTCACTAAATGTTTTTACAACAGATAAAATAGCTTTATTGTAATAATACCAACAGATAATATATATGTTGGTTAAAGTATTTAGAAACAAGTTTTGGTGACCAATTTTTCTATTGGTAAAAATATTTCCAACATGTAATATTTTTTTATAAATTACATTTGAATAAAAACTATAAATTATTATTTTTAGTAAAATTTTATATTATATTTATTAGTTTACCATATATAATAAATATGTTTTAATTATTAAACTGAAGAATATTTTAACATAAATTAAATATTAGAAAAAAATTATTTATATTAATAATAAAATTTATTACAAAACCAATCAATACAACAACACTGGACACCCATCCCCACCCCCACACTAAATCCTCCCAAACATGACCCCCCAACCCTAGCTCTAGAAAGTCCGCTCTAATACGAGCAGCTCCAGCGAGTCCAGCCCATCATCGCAAGTGAGGCACCTCCAGCACATTCATTCTAGTGAGCCGACTCTAGTGTATTCCACACCCTTCAGCTCCAATATCTGCATCACAAATAACTAAAGAGAATACACAAAAATTAGTGAAAAATATCTACATGAATTAAAGGAAAAACTAAAATTAAAGAGAAGTATAATAGTGATAATTTTTCATCATCCCTATTGACATTGAAAGGATTGGTTGACCAAATGACTCATTTTGATGCATTATTTCTCCAAAAAGATACCAATAGCACACCAAATACAATCATGTCACAAAATATCATTTCCATATTTTTTTGTTAAATGTTGTTTGCATAATTTATTAAAGAAGGAAAGTGTTCAAAGGCATGCATGAGGTGTAATGAGATTAAACCAACAAGATGTTGAAGACGATTACATAGACTTACATAAAAATCACACAAAAAATTAAAACAATTCAACCTCCAAAATGATCAACAACTCCAAGTCATTTTCACTACATCCTGAATTGCAACAAGAAAATTTTTTACTTCCAAAAAAATTAAACTGAAATAGATCACAAAAAACATATAGAGGTGGACTATATAAGGGGACGATGCTTCAGTCTTGTACAAATGATAAATGCAGAATCATACAAGTGTGATGCTTCCATGCTACATAGTCATCCCATGTAAGCTCCAATTCATGAAGGACTACCATAAACTGGTCAATATAATGCAAGATATTCCACTAGATCATGAAAACCAAAGCTCTCATGACAAAAACATCTCAACAGGTCCAAAATAGATGAAACATCAATCAGATTATGTTCTAAAAGTAACAGAATCCTCCATTATCAGTAGCTAATAGGTACATAGATATCACACCATCTTCAAACTATCTGAGAAAGCATGTCTTTAGCCAAGAAGACACTAGATCTAGATGCTCTAAAACACCATCATGTAGAAGTATGTAGACCAAGCAGAAAACATGACTTGGAACATTATATTCAGAATTAACAAAGAGAATTCAAGATTTCCACAAAAAATTTTTTACTACCAATAAAAGAAAAAAAACTAGAATAGATCATAAGAAACACAGAGAGGCAGGACCATATAAGGGGATGCTGCTTCAGGCTTGAACTAATGCTAAATACCAAAATAATGCAAGTGTGATGCTACCATGATACACGACCATCCCAAATAAGCTCAAATTCATAGAGGACTTCCCTAATATGATCAATATATTGCAAGATGTAATGTTGTCTACCAGATCATGAAAATTGAAGCTCCGGTGAAAAAAACATCTCAACAGGTCCAAAACCAATAAAATATCAATCATATTTTGTGCCAAAAGTAATGTAATCATCCATGATCATAAGCTTACAGGTACATAACTACAAAACCTTCTTCAAACTATTCAAGAAAGAACGCCTTCAGCCAATAATACAGTAGATCTAGCTACTCCAAAACACCATCATACAGAAGTATATAGACCAAGTAGAAAACATGACCTGAAACTTCATATTAAAAATAAACACAAAGTCTGAAACTTCATATTAACATCCAAACACAAGGAAAGTTTTTTACTGGTGTTTTCTTTTAATTAATTAATGAAGGATAATTGGTGTTTTTATAATGTAAAATAATTAACATAAATAAACAATTAGCATAAATCAAACACATAGAATTCATTACCCCTTTTCCGCATATGACACCCACAACTTCATGTTACAAAACATTGAATTCTTTACCCTTTTTTCACATAGCATGTAACTTCATATTCAAAACTAACATCCAAACAAAAGTAAATTTTATTACTGGTGTTTTTTTCATTCTTTGATGAAGGATAATTGGTGATTTTATAATGTAAAACAATTAATATAAAGTGAAATAATGCATAAGAACACTAATAAATAAAGAACACACCACTCAAGTGTGTGGTTGTAGGTTGAGATCACAAATAAATAAACTGAATAATAATTACTCACTAAAATCACAATACAAGATTAAAACAACCATGTTTATCCAAAATTAATTTAAAAAGGTCAAATAATATTACATAATATATATTCATGTGAGATATTACGAATATATTGGTTTTGATTAAAACAAAACGGTGGGAAATCATTACCCTTTTTACAAATATAACACCCAAAAATTCACCCTTTATTACTAATTAATATACCAAATAGTGAAAGAGTATCCTATTCAGCAACATTTGAGAAATTTATGTGGGCATGAGCTCTGGGAAGGAACCAATCTGCAAAAAAAACAATGTATCTATGACTGATGAAGGCATAAAAAAAGAAATATGCAATTTCAATGTGATAATCCATATATATCTTCCAAAACATGTCTGTGTTGTTTTATTTCTAAGCCCTGATACATAGATAAATAAGGGATGAAATTGGATCATATATATGTAATTGGTCGAAAAAAAACCACTACTAAATACATAATTTATTAATTATTTTAAAAAACACCACTAGAAATTTTATATTCAGCCTTTTCCGGATTGTTTTTGAAACCATCACTAAGTAAACTACACTAATCATATTTTTCTTTTAGTTTACATTTTACTCACACCATATTATACCACTCTCCATTACTACTCTGATTATAAGGTTTTTCTATAGTGAAAAATAACATATATTTGACAAAGATTTGGGTACAAAATGGATATTTCTGAAGTTTATTCAGTGTTAATGGTAAAATCTATTACAAGTACAACATTCTTTGGTCCTATCGAAAAAATTTGGCATCCCATATCCCCATTTATAAAATAATTTATTGATAATATTTAACAACATATCACTTAGAATATAAAATGAAAAGAGATATAGGTAGTTGGAATTTATTTTCAACAAAGGTGGGATACTAATCTATTCCAAAGCAAGGATGTCAAGATTAATAAGTTGAAAAACCAACTCTCTTAGGAAGAATAGTTGGAACATGAGAAATCATATGTCCTATAGGTT
Source organism: Viscum album (assembly GCA_963277665.1). Taxonomy (NCBI): domain Eukaryota; kingdom Viridiplantae; phylum Streptophyta; class Magnoliopsida; order Santalales; family Viscaceae; genus Viscum; species Viscum album. Next base: position 1,107,739,180 of record OY728137.1, read on the forward strand.
AAGGAATGGGATAAAAATATGGTATGTATTCATCCAAGTATCCAAGAAGGGTGGTTCTTAGGGAACCACAACATGAAAATAAATGGATTATTTTCTCATGAATTCAATGTCGTAGGGCCAATGAAATCACCTCACTCTTCCTCTTTCCTTATTTACCCTATAGAATATATTGTTCCTAGGAGATACTAAATTATTCAATATCATCCCCTTTTTTATCACTGTTTAGAACAATTTTAGTCTCAAGGTCATCCTAGATGAATTATTCATTCTTGATGCTATCAAAATCATTATCCAGGACAATTCACTAGGTTTGGATAGATTTCCTAGCTCCTTTATTGTTGTTCCTTGGGTCATTAAAAAATAGAATTTTAATGTTTCTTAAAAATAATTTAGGGGTGGATTACTTCCACAAGTATATACTGTTTCCTTTCCTATCCTCATTCCAATGATTAAACACTCTATATCCAAAATTATGACCGATTTTTATTTAAAAAAATTTGTATGAAATCTATGCCAGAATCCATAATGGCAGACTTGAGCCTCTCCTCCCCATCCTAGTCTTGTTAGAACAACATGGGTTAATTAAATGAACATTTATTTAATGAATAAAATGGAAAAGTATGCAATTAGAATTGATGTGTATAAGTATGGAGGTCCATCTCAAAAAACTGGAGTGGATCTAGAGAATCAATCAATTAGAAAAAAAATCACCAGGAAAATAAAGAAAAACAAAAATGAGAAAAACACATTTATTGGGAATTTCACTAAAACCCTAACTAATATTCAATTCTAATTCAATAAGCCCATGATTTAAAAGGATTAAAATTTGAAGAGAAAGAGTGTGTACCTGATAAGAGTCTCAATCATCTACCTTTTGAATAAGAAATGTGTGATACTTAATATTTTTATTTGAATGCAGAAAAAATTCAATAGAACATCGATAGACACGGGGAGTAGGTGGGGATAAAGAATTGAGGGGGTGTGGTTGTGGGTGTGGTTGATGGCGATGAACTATGTCTATGAGTGAAAAAAAATTATCTTTATTCTAGGATGTGGTGCCGGTGGGAAATGAAGACTTGGGGAGAGGGGAGGCATGGGATGAACACAAGGACAAGTGTGTTTTTTATTTTATTTTGATGGATTGATTAATAAAATTTATTTATTACAATCTATTATTTTAAAATGTATCGAAAATATAATTTTAAATATTTGTCAAATATAATATATATTGGATCAAATTTATAATTTATTCCAAATATTCACAATATTTCATTGTTAATAGCAACCTATTTTTTTGTGATTAAGTTAGAAATTAGTTTTATAAGAATGGTTATATTTGTTAACAATATAATTGTTTTAGAAAATTATTAACTAATAGTTGCAAACATTTTTTTTGTTAAATTAATTTTTTTATTGAATAAATAATGGCTCCAAATTTTTATGTTGAATAAATATATTGATAATAACAATTTATAATTATTGATTGATTTTTTGGTAAAAAACCAATTGGTATTAATATTATAATGTAACAAATTTAATTTTTGGTAAAGTATTTGTTGGTATTAAAGAATTAATACAAACATATATATGTGTTGGTAAAAATAAATGTTGGTATTTAAATTTAATAACAAAAAAATTTAATATCAGTCGAAATTGTTAATATTTACTAACATATATGACATCTGTCAGTAAATATATGTCGGTAAATGTCACTTTTTGTAGTGAATGTTATTCTTCATATTCACTTCTAATGAATGGATTATCTCTTCACATCCTTTTGTGGTCTCTTCCTTTTTTTCTTGATTAATTTGATCCATTATTCTTCAAAATTATATCACCTCTACATAATATCCACATTCATATATTCTTTATATTTAACTTATTTAGAAATATTTGAACAAGTTAGATCCTTTTATCCTAAACCCTTACCAATTTTCTCTGACTCTAACTCAAACTTATTTATCACTTCCTACATGCTTTACAAAATGCGATAGAAAAAAAATAAATTTTCTTTTAGAATACAATATTGAGACGCACTTATTGCATCAACTAACATTTTTTGACATTTTATTCATATATGATCACTATCACTAGTGATTAGTTATTTTTCCTTAAAATATTATCCATAATTTTTACATACCTCTTGATTATTTATGTGACTTAAATCTTATAAGGTAATTTTTTCTTCCATCAACTTGGTGATATATTGAACCACTTACTATTCTATTTTAATCTAGATTTATCATATTAATTATTTTTATAAAGTTAAATTGAATTTTGGTATTATTGGTAGGAGAGGGATTCATTCTTTAATGTCCTCTTCTATTTAGTTTTTTTATTCATCACGGTTTTGGTAGACATGGATTTATGATATGAACAATTTAGATCTTGACAAAAAAACTATACATTATTTTAAATTAGAAAAGACACTAAAATAATAAAAATATAGAACAACTTCAAAATTTTATAATCCAACAAGATGTTCTATAAGGAACTAATGACAATTTTAGGATCACATTAGGATATATTCAACACAAAGAGGGGTGGGTTGAATATATGTTATTGTATTTGAAAAGAAAATGATCCTTATACATCTTTGATCAATTAGGATCTTTATTCTCTCAATATTGGTTATCTTTCTCTTATCATATGAAATTAGATGAAATAAAGGAAAAAATGGCATGACAAACTTTTATAATGTTCAATACTCTATTTGAGTATCTAGAACATGTTGTATTCAGAAGTAACTAATCAACATATTATCACTATAGTAAAATACCAATTATAATGGGTTTTCTAGGGTGTATCCTAAACTATAAGTTTGGTTCCCTACTCTTTATAAAGGGCTTAAAAAATATTTTCCCCCTTGGTTGGTGAAATACTAACAAAAATATAGCCTCCAACTAATTCTTAATACTACCACCTGATAGTGTGAAAATTATTCAAGTTCTTTACAAAAATAACTAAGTCTACAAACAGTTGTGAATTTACTATTTTGAGGCGCTTCTTGGGTTATATTCTTCTTTAACTCCTTATAAATACATATTATCATGAAAATATACCTTATTATTATTTTTTATTAGTAGAATTTCACACAACTCTTCACAGTAGAAAACATGAGTGTTGCCTCTTCTAATTCTTCATCTACACAGATGAAAGTCACTAATTCTATATGAATTGTCATGAATAAAACCCTTATTCATCCTCATTCTTCATATGTAAACATTCATGCATAACACTCTTGTCTTTTTATTTCTTACTTCTATTCTTTCTTCTAGTTACACAAATTTCACTTGTTCTTCTCCTTCTCATTCACCTTTTTCAGTGCATATAAAAAACACTAGGATACCCAATTTATTTGATGTTTATAGATTTTGTTTTTTTAATAAAATATATTCTATTATTATATATTTAGAGATATATATTCTTAAAACAAATGTGTCAAAACATCTCTCAAAACTAATAAAAATTCATACAAATGTAGTGTATATGTATAAAAAATAATACATAAACATTTACTTCTTCTTCTTCCCCTTTCTAAAATTATTTAATTTATAATGTAAATATATTATTCTGAATTACAAAGCTATTAAATAATTCAAAATACCTAATATCTTATACTTTTATCCTAAAAATGATTAACCTTTTAAAACACTATATTTAGAATTCAATATTATTCAAAAATATGTTAAAGAATTGACTTGATAATCACTGTATATTATTTTTCTTCATGATATATGGAATCATTGTGTAGTCAACCCTTTGTTTTAATTTATTCCACAAAATATTTTCTATGATAATATTTTAAAATAAATGAATGTGCAGCAACAACATGTGTTCATGGATCCTTTATTCTCAGTTTAGATTTCCCCTTATAATGTTTTCCTATTCCTATTTAATCTAGTCCACAATATTCACTTCAAAATAACTTTAGATATTTATGTAAATCATAAATATTCAATTGTGATTGAATCTCCTTATTATGAGGCATGGATGCCTCCTTTATTATCAACTAAATCCTTAGGACACTCTTCTCTTTATTCACATTCACTTTCATCATTAAATATTATGGTGTGAATCTCCTAATGATGATCATGAATCATACACAATGGACTAAACACCAGTAAATATTATTCCATGTTAGTTATAGTGTCTCTTCTTGAATCATGATGCGCTCATCTGATCACTATGATTATTATTCATTATATGAAAGGAAAACATTTTCATGATTATATATTCATTTTTCATGCTCATGTTTTTATCCTTATTTAAATGATGGAGGTTGTTTTTGATCATTATTCACATGATCAATCAGATTATAGTAGTGGTTCTTAGGTTTGATTGTCCTTTATGGTTGATTATCATACCATAGATGCTCTTAAAGTAAATTTACCTCTATGTGATCAATTTTATTATTGTTGGGGATTGATTTTATTATCCTATAGGTTGTTATATTTAATAACCTTTCATGTTTTCAATCATCTACAATGTTTTCATTGTGTCATAAACCCTGAAGGTGCAGTTTATAAATCCAAGTTGGAGGTTTAAGATGATCATAAAATTTTCATTTGAAGTAGATCATATGGGTGTATATATTTTCTAAATGGGTGAATAGTATCCCACATTCTCTATCCAACATAAAATTCTCCTTCGAAAGGCCACTCCTCAATAAGTTCTTATTCTCCATTAGTCAGCCAGAATAAGACTAAATAGGTGTCAGTTCTCACCCTATAGCATTCTATATCACCCTACACATGGTAGGTTAGTCACTCTCTCTCTACCAATTTTTTACCTCATGTTTACTATTCTACACTTTTGTGCTTCATCTCCCTCATAATAATCTTATAAATCCCCTTGGGATAGAAATATATGGTTGATATGTATTATATATTCACCTATAATGGTTATGGTTAAGTTGTCTCTGATGATTGGACTAAGATAGAAAAATTTTTATACTTAATTTAAAAATATTTAACCAAATTATTTCATGTACTTTCAACAGTTTTCAACCCAAAACATCAAGACTAACTCCCATCTGTACATTATTATTTTATTTTACTCCCACTTCAACCTCTATTCATGATTTCTTTTATAAATTTTAGAAAAAATATGCAATATTAAATAAACATTAGTATTATCATTATGAGTTCCCTATGAAATATAAATCTTCAAAACACATTTTACTTTTTTTAACAGATCTTATAAAATATCAAAATTTAATAAATTTAAAAAAATTATGCACAACTTCTTCTAGGAATATTATTCATTTTGATTCTTCTTAAATATATTGAAATCAAGCTCCATATAAAAATCCACTTATTATCATTGAAAATAAATAAAAATATATAAAATGGGATTAATAATATATAATTATAAATTCTTACTCATTCACTAGTATAACATGTTCATGTTTGGGTCAGTTCAACCAGCAATACAAATGATTTTATAATAGCATTATCATTTTATCTATGAATAAGTATCAAGTCATTAATACTATAAATATATGATATTATATATTCATATATTTCATTAATATGGTTTTATAAGGGTGAAACAAAAATGAATGAACATTATATAGTAACTTTTGGTTCTTAGTAAATTACAAAAACCATGCTCATCATGGATTCCATTCTCATAAATCATACCCATAACATATATAAAATGAACATGTGAAAGAATAAATCATACGAGAATAATGAATCCACTACTTTGACTAATTTTGGGATGATAAAATTTGTATAAAATAATAAGGAATAACATTTTCATTATGAAACTTATACAAAACAATCAAAATCACTAAAATCCAATGTTAAAATCAAAATATAACCGAACAAATTTATATGTAATGAATGATTATAATTTAAAGTTATAAAATTTAAAATATATGAATATGGTTTTAAAATAAGTTAATATTTTTTTTATTTATATTATAAATTCAATTAAATAACTTTTATTGAATTCAGGAGTAAAAGGTAAGGGATTTATTTACTAATCTCATTTTGGAATCGATTTTTTTAAAACATCCATCTTGAAAAATTATGCATTATTATCTTTGAAACTATTTTATTTTCATCTTATCTAGTTATTAATAGGGTTTATATGTAATAAAATTATTTTTATTTTCATTGGATAAAAAATCAACTAAAAATATGATTATAAGTGGAACCGATGTTATTTCTTCTTTTCAGTCAAAAATATTTTTTCCCCATGTACTTTTCATTTTTTTATAGATTTAATTATATAAAATTATATTATTTGTTAAGGACTTATTCATTATACTTTATCTTATTTAAAAAAGTAATATTCTTTTAATCTTTTCAGTACAATCGTTTTCCACAAACCTTGACCTTCTTTACCAGTGTGAAAGGAAAATTATTACTAAACATTATATGTACTAATAAATTTTACCACGATCTTCAAAAGTTTTATTGAAGAAACATACTCTATAAGTTTTTATTTTTTCTAAAGAAAGTTTTATTCCTATTTTTATAAAATACTTTCATTTAAAATAAATAGTATCCGAAATGTAATTGGTGTTTTTTTATTACTCAAAAACAATTTTAATTATTTTTTAAATGTATTTTTCATATATTTCTACATCATTTAATTTTTCTTACTATTCCCCATAAGTATTATCTCATGATACCATCCACCTTATTTTTTTGGATGGATTATGATTATATCTTGTGGGTGTTTATGGAATCCATTTCATTCCCACAGGTTAATTAAGTTATGATGAAATTAATAATGTTTTCATGTTCATGTGGAACAAATATATATGGTTTATCATTATGTAATGTGTGGGTATATTATATCCCTCCAATGGATTTAGTAAATTTTTTGTGTCTCATGAGATCAATATGGTACATGTGTGGTATCTCAAGTCTAAAAAGATTATGTGCCACTAGTGGTTACCCCAAATATACCATATTATAGGAAGGTGGTTAGAATAGTACATTATGATATGAATGTATTAGTGGATTTCCTTGAAATATTTTTTTATTTCAATGATTATGTTTAGGAAAAAATCTTATAACTATGTTATGTTTTTATAGCTCAGGACTATCAACTCATGCTTTCACACTCTTGTTACACATGTCTTATGTTATACCAAATCATTATGGCATAACCATTATTTTAGATCTATGTTTTATTGGGTATGATTCTATTATGTTATGGATATTCACATTTATTATATTATCATACATAAATTATAATTTTTTTCACTTGTGTTTCTCAGTTGATATCTCTTATGATTTCCCTTATTGGGCATCTGAGTACTCCAATTATTTTATTTAAATTCCCCAGGTTATGAAAAAGGGTATTATGTTTAGTGTTTCATAAAAGGTTTCATGTTATAATATTATATGTAGGAGATGTTTAAAATGTTGTAAAATAAGTATTTTTTATGTATCTAATCTCTAAAGAAAATAATCATATAGGTTCTAGAGTGTTAATTATTGTGATATGTTATGAATAATCATTCCAAATAATAAAAAATGTATATATAAATTCTTGGTTCACATCAATTAGTATCATAAAGGTGGTTTAGTTATATTTATGGATTTTAATATAAATAATAAGTGGGTTGATAATAAAATAAACAATGATGTACAAAAGGTGATGGTAGATGAACCTTAATTATCATAAAGTGAAATGAAGGTGTTGTAATTTAGGTCATCCTATGATTAATTTCCTTTATTATTTGATTTATTAATCATTTAATTTTTTATTTATAGTCTCCTAAACACTTTTTAAAAAAATGGATAAAATAATGAAAGATCAAGTAAACAATGGTGGTGATGAACATGTAATTATTTTCATAATGAGAAACCAAACATGATACGACCTGGGGAAAATATCTCATGGTCATGATTCCACAACTCTATCAATATATAAAAACAACACAAATAATATCCAACAACTTATAATTATAATGAACAACATTATTTCATCTTTCATTAGGTAACTTCAGCCCTCCTTTAATGGGTATTTTAACCCACTTATTTTCAAGAAGTTCATGAATACAAAAGAAAAGATATTCTTCATTATCTGGTGCTCTGATAATGAAAACGTTTTTTATCCATTTATCATCTAGAAGGTTTGGTGAATCAATTTTTTACTCTCATTAAAAATATAATACAAAAGGATGGTGTTTACTCTATATAATGAGAGTATTTTACGAAAATATTCATTATCGAATAGTTTCCCAAAACTCATTACATGTAAACAGAGAGAGAATTCCAAGATGTGGAATAAAAGGATGAGTAATACATTATTACTTATGAAGAATACCTCACAAGAATTATAGGGTATTATTTTTGTTTAATCATGGACCTTGAATGTAAAATAAATAATTAATTTGGTCTATTACATTTAATTTTTTGAAAGGTGTTGGATATAATGGACTTTCGTAGCTATGATGAAGTTTTATAACGTTCTACTCATATAGATAAGGGTATTGATGACTCTCTTCATACTCATAGTTTTGGATATCATAAAGTAAAAATGTATTTTCAAGTAAACTAAAATGATAAATCCCACTAAGGAAATAAAATTCATCTTCTTATATATAATTTTTTTTGAAGAAGCATAGATTAAATTGTCTTAGTAAAACTGGTAAATGATTCAAGTGTAAAGAGAAAGCCCAAAATAAAATGAATTTTGAATAGATATAAAGAAGGAAATTAATGAAATATGTTGATCAAAACCCATCTTAATGTACCACCCACAAATGATTGATTCAATTATAAATAGTATTGTAATTACACTAACAACTATGTCAAACCTAGGTTTTATGATGATAATCAATGTCAACAACCCCTTTATAAAAGGCGGAATGGAAAATACTATGAAATCAAAACCAATGATGTGAGTTTTTTAAATGAAATTATGAAAGGTATACTGATTATCGACCCAATAATTACAAATTGATAGATATTAATTTATTATTGAAAACCCCCATTTCTGTGATGATTTCATGTTATGTATATAAATATTATTTGATATAAGTATTGAGAATGTGATTATAGAAAATATTATTAATCCCCCTTTAGTATAATTTGATTTGTTTTTGGTCATTTATTATCACTCTCTACATAGAGGCCATATTAATTGTTTTATAGGAAAGTCACATTTTATATTCTAAATCAATCCATGGCCTTCTGTCAGTGCAAATAAGACCATGAAATCCCTCTAAAAATTACATCCATTAAATGTGTATTAATACCCAATCATGTGTGGTAATTAGATAAAATGGTTAGGGTAAATCTTAAAATTGAATATATATATATTTTTTTAGAATACGTCAATGTATTTATAGATGTTTTGTCTAGTCTACCTATAAATCATGAGAGTGACTTTTCAACAGAACTCATACTTGGTGCTATACCAATATCAATGACTCTATATAGAATAACTCTGATTTAATTGTAGGAAGTAAACAAGAAACTCTAATAAAATCTTATAAATTGTTTTATATAAAAAATTTATTCCCCATGGATTACATCCATCTTATTTGTTATGTTGAAATATGGAAAATGTGTTTATATATTGATTATGATAAAGTTAACTACCTTATGATCATGAAATGGTATCCCCTACCTTATATTGATGACTTGTTCAATCAACTAGGAGGCTATAAATACTTATCAAATATTGAACTTTGATTTATATATCATTAATTAAGTTTCAAAATGAATGATATATCAAATACAACCTTTCAAAAAATATATGAATATTATGAATTCAAAATGATGTTTTTGAACCTCAAAAACGCCCCTATTATTTTTTGGGATACTATAAATAGATTCTTTATAGATCACCTTAATCCATTATTGGTAACATTTAAAGATAATATTATCATAAATTATAGGATAAATAAAGATCATGAATATCTTTTTAGGATTGTTCTGAAGGCCCAGAGAGAGTTGAAATTTTAATCCAAATTTAAAAATTATGAATTTCGGTTTTAGAATATATTATTATGGGGTTTTTTATCACAATTGAGGGTATATATATGGATCCATTAGATTTATAAGTGATTTAAGAATATCCCATACTAACTAATATAAAAGATAACTACAGTTTTCTTGGATTGGATGGAATCTAACACATTCTGATATATTTATTATGATTATCCAATTCAATGACCAAGTTAACTAAAATGGGATAAAAGTTTCTATAGATAAATGAATGGTAATAAAATTTTCAAGAAACACAAGAGAAGGTTGGTCACTACACCTATATTCAAACTACCTTACAATGGAGAAGGGTTTTTAATATATAGGGACACATTAAATAATGTATTAGGATATGTTATTATATATAATGACATAATAGTAGATTATATCACATTTCAATTAAACATTCATAATAAAAATTACCTAGTGCGTGATTTAGATCTAGAAATGTTAATATTTTCATTAAAAATATAAAGGCATTATCTCTATAGTAAATAGTGTGAAATATATAATGAACATAAGATCTTAAAGTAAATATTCACATAGAAGGAGTTCAATATGAACAGAAGTATATGGTTGCAGTTGATCAAGGATTATGCCTACTCGATAAAATTCCCCATTGGAAGGAAAATAAAGAAGTTGATGCTCTCAATAGGAAGGATTATGATACCTCATCCCTAATGAGGATTTAAAGAGACCTACCTCTCATGAATTTTCAAATTATAGAACTTGAAATCATGGGGGAATGGTAAAAATCATATCTTTCCAAAATTATTATTAAACCAATGATCTAATTAAAGACCAAGGAGGCTTATAAAGAGGATCTGGAGCTACATAAGAAGGTTGAGAATATTATAGAGCTTAACTTTGAGAATTATGGAATTATAAGATTCATGAAATGAATATATGTTTCATTAATACCAGAATTGGATAAGGATTTTTTTGATAATGCACATAGTTTTCCATTCTCTATCCATCATGGAATCAAAAACATGTATAGAGATCTCAAGAATCATTTATTGTGGAACATCTTGAAGAAGTGGATTTTAGTATATGTATCTCAATGCTTGGTATCCCAACAAGTTAAGGTAGAATGAGATAATTCTAATTGGATGATGAAACCATTAATCATACCTGTATAGAAATGTGATAAACTCGCCATATATTTACTTTTAAGGATTCAAATGACATATAATGTTTATAATGTTCCATTTGGGTTGTGGTTTATCACCTTATAAAGTTATAACATTTCATTTGTATTCTAGAAGATATATTTCATGATAAACTTTCCAAGTTATGCAAAAAGTAATAGGTGGGGATTCATGGAGTACCTATTACAATTATATCCAATAAATATCTATGTTTTACCTCAATGTTTTAGAGAATTATTCATAAAAGAATTGGATATAGAGCGTTTTTTCATCACATCTTATAATCCTTATTATAATGGTCAATCTGAAAGGACCATTAATACTCTGAAAGACAAGCTAAGATCCAGTTCAATGGATTTGAAGGAGGTTTGGATAAAGACCTTCCCTTACGGGAGTTATCATATAACAAGAGTTATCATTCTAGCATTAAATGGAACTCATTGAGCATTTATACATGAAGGGGTGTAGAACATGAACATTTTGGGATGAAGATAAAGATTATAAATTCTAGGATTATATCATTATTAATATATATTAGATAATATTAAAAACATTTAGTGACACATTAGAACTACAAAAAGTCAAAAAAAGAGATATAATAACAATCATTCATTAGATTTGGAGTTTGGAGTTGGAGATATTGTATCCATTCAAATATCTCCATAGAAGAGGGTTATAAGATTCTATAAGAAGTTAAAATTTATTCCAAGATACATTGGACAGTTTTGAATCCTCGATCATGTGGGGATGATAAATTATCATCTGACACATCCATTAAAACTCTCATATGTTCATGATGTGTTAAATTTATCAATTTTATAGAAGTACATACCTAACCTTTAACATTTACTGAACATAAATGTAGTACAATTTGAACATGAACTATCTTTTGATGAACAACTAGTATAGATATTTGATCATAGAGATAACGTACTATGAAACAAGACCACTCACATGGTTACAATTATATGGAGTAATCATATGTTTGTGGATTATAAATGATAACATGAAGGTGTAATGAGGTGGAAGTAACTTCATTTGTTTTCATTATAATAATGAAATTTTGAGGGTGAAATTCTTCTAATGGGGTAGTATGTAACACCCCATTATATTACTATGCATGTTTCCTTGAAATAAATAATAGGTTTAATAGCTTGTTTCACACACAACACCAAACTAAAAGGAACAATGAAATATTTTGGTGATATAAAATATTACAATGTAAGATACACATTAATAAATTTAAGGAATTCATATGAAACATCATTAAGAAAAGTAAAAGTGGAATAAATTTTCATGAAAATAAAAGTATAACAAATAAAAAATACTTATCCTCATGGGTTTATATGAAGATAATAACCATCAGAAAAAACTTTGTATATAAGAAAATTAAATATAAATAAAATAAATATGTTAAGATAGAAGTAAATTACTATAATGAATGTTTTTAGTAATGTATGAAAGGTTGTTTATAGGAATGAAATATGATCATTATGTATATATAGTCAATGAAAATATGGTTATTGGATATAAGGTCAATGGAAATATGGTGAGAGGATATATAGTATTTGGGTATGAATGTATCCAATATGTATATTTAATTAATTTATTTTTTAGTAAAAATTTAAAAATAATGTAAAAATGGAATGAAATAAAAAGATATTATTTAATTAAAAATTTCTGTGTAATAATTTTTTTTATTATTATTAAATAATGATTTCAAGTATTTATAAAATCTAAGAAAATATTTTAATACCAATGGATTGATAAAATTAATTTGTTAGATGAAAAATAATTAAATTTAATGGGATGTCATTAACATTATTTAACATTGAAAATTACATTTTTCAAAGAACTATTTTTATCATGTATTACATATTTTTATCGTAATAAATTAAATTCTCTAATTTTAAATGAAAATAAAATATAATTTTGTAATGTATAACAAATATAATAACAATAATTTAATTAGTAATTGATATGAAATAATTTTAAGAACACTTAGATGTTATGAATTCATTTTTCACTAAAAACAATATATATATATATATATATTATTTTTTCATTTTAAAGTAAAATTTACCAAATTTAGAAATTTAATTTGATTATATGGAATCCAAATTTTCAATTAGATAATTTAAATTAGGTAATAAGGTCAATTTTAATTTTTTTCATTAATTAAATTACTAAGGTAAAAGTTGATGTCACCATAGTAATAGTAAAATAATGTTAAAAGGGTTTAACTAAGTGGTAAATAATTAAATTATTATAAAACTCTATCTCTAAATAAATGGATGATATATTTATCAACAAAAAAATATCCTACATTTGTTATTTTTTCACTTTTTATCCATTTGGCTTTTAAAATGACAAACTTACACCTTAAAAAATTTGTATTTACAGAAATGACACACAAAACTCACCTATAAAAGGACCCCTCAAAAACACTAAAACCTATAAGTTGTCCTTTTAAATCCTACACATTTTTACTACCCAAAATTATTCGTATAACTTTTATGTTTTTTCCCATAAGGAATCAAAAAACATTCTTTCTATTGGAACCTGTGTCAATGAAGAGAAATTTAATCGTCTTATTATCTAAGTTCTTATCTAAAAGTTTCAATTAACATCTCATATACACTCCTTATAAATAATATTTTATTGTGTAATTATTTTCTATTAAAATCAATATTATTAGGATAAAATTATAATACTATTATATTACTTTAAACTCTTAGTCATTCTCTAGCATAGCATGTTCTTATTTGCGTCAATTCAACCACCTACATAAATGGTGTTATGCCAAAATTGTCATTTTCCCCTTGAATAAGTTTAAAGTAATTAATAATGGTAATACATTAAAATAAATATTATTATAATTCATGAATATTGTTATGTAAGGGTGATAAAAAAAGAATTAACATTATAAAGTAATGTGAGGTTATTAATAATCTACCAAAAACAAGCTCATTGTGGATTCCATTCTCATGATCCATACCCATACCTTCTATAAAATGAACATGGACATGAATAAATCATTATAGCACAATTATTAAAGTACAATATTAATCTAGGACTGATAAATTTAGTATCAAATATTGAGTATTAACATCTCCATTGTGAAACTTATACAGAAAAATAAAAATCACAAGAATCTAATATTGAAAATAGATAATAACTAAATAATATATGGATAATAAATGATTATAAATTAAAAATATAAAAATTTATAGATTTGAGTAAGGTTATAGATAATTTATTGAGATTTTTAAGTTCATTATATATAAGGTTAAAGTTTTTTTTGGGAATTCATGAGTAAAAGGTAAGCAGTTTCATTACCAATATCATTTTAATATAGTGATTTTTTTGTTTTAAATTCCATCTATGAAACTTATATGTTATGTTTTATAAAAAAAAATTTAAATCTAATTTATTTATTTATTTTGTTTACAAGTAATATTAGTATTTTACCTTCCATTTATTCACAATTTAGAATAAAATATTCTTTTAAGTGGATTCGACCTTATCTCTTCTTTTTAGTGAGGAATTGTTTTCCTCTATGTCCATATTTTTTTTTGTTTTATGGATTTAAATATCTATAATTACATGATTTATTAATTTGTATTCAAATTACTTGAATTTATTTACAAAACAATTATTAATTTAATGTTTTTTATATGGCCATTTTCTACAAACATTAACCTTATCTACAAGTGTGAAAGTGATATTAATTTTTAATTTTTCTTTACTAATGTGTTTTACTACTGCATTCATCAATTTTCATTAAGAAACTTACTCTACTTGTTTTCTTGGTTTTCCAAAAAAACTATATTCCTTTTTTAAAAAAAATAGTTTCTTATAAAATAAAATTTATCAAAAATTTAAAGGGAATTTCTTATTCATTATAAAAGTAAATTTTAATTCTATTATAAAATTATTTTTTAAATATGTAAATATCCATTAATTTATTTCATTTGGAATATTATGTAATGATACCATTCACCTTATTTTTTTGGATTACTTATGATAATATTTTTTTTAAACCATTGAAATTATAACGTTCCCTTATGAATGTTTTCATTTTCATGTAGAAAAAATATGTATGGTTTATCAATATATGATAAGTGATTTTCTATATCCCACCAATTAATTGGGTAAAGTAATATATCACATGTGTTTATCATAGGGAACGGGTGGCTAGACCAATTCTAAAAATATTTTAAGACATGTCTTGAGTCAATAAGTTTCATTATGACTTTTCCATTCTTTTATGTTTTGAAAATTTAAAAAAAAATTCTTAAGGAAAATTATCTTTATCTAAGAAACATTATCTTAAAGTAAATTTTCATTATCTAAGATTGTTTTTGTCTTTACCTATGGATTTCAATGTCTTATTTAATGTTTTCATAACTAAACCTAACCATATTTTTCTTATGTCAAAAATTATATCCTTATCAAACTTAGAAACTTATATTTCTTGTGACTCTGATTTCTCTGGAAATTAGACTTTGATTTCTTCTGAAATGAGAGAGTGATTTCTCCTAAAATCATACTCTGATTTATCCTAAAATCTGACACCGATTACTCCTAAAATTAGACTCTGATTTCTCAAAAAATAAGACTCGGATTTCTTTTAAAATCAGACTCCAATTTCTCTTAAAATCAGAATATGATTTCTCCTGAAATTACACTTTGATGTCTTCTGAAATCGTACTCTGAATTCTTCTAAAATAAGACTCCAATTTATCCTGAAATCATACACTGATTTCTCCTAAAACCAGACTATGATTTCTTCAGAAATCCCAGTATTATTTCTTCTGAAATACGACTACTATTGCATTGAAATTAGACTCAAATTTCTTCTAAAATCAGACTCTGAGTTCTCCTGAAATCAGACTTCGATGTCTTCTGAAAACAAAATTTAATTTCTACTGAAATCAGACCCTGGTGTTTTTTGAAATCATTCTTTGATTTCTTTAGAAATCAAAATCTGGTTCTCTATAATTTTAGAATCTGATTTTCAAAATTTCTAGACTCCAATTCTCACTTTCTTAAGAATATAATTAATTGATTTTATTACAGTTACAAAATTTATTTAAAGTAATGTTCCATTTTATCAGATCCTAAATTTTTTATTGTTTCTTAATCTTGTTAATGTTTCTCATAATTTGTTATATAAAGCGATGTTGTCTTATCTGTTTTAACATAACTGTTTCTTGAGTGCCACATGTTAAGGTCCCACAGAAATTCAAGGAGAAATATAACCATTGGAGGAGGAAGTGGACCATTAGAATCCATTTCAATAAATACCCGGTCATTTGAATGAGCTTACTGCTTGATATTTTTTATAGAGTTTTTGATCTCTGGAATGAAGTGATACTCTGTGAGTTCTCTGCACAATTTTTAATTGTGTGAATTATGTGTACATCATTATTAGCCATGAACAAATTGTTCAACCTGCCTAGTGTGAATCTGATTGTTGTTGATAAATTAAGGTCTTCAAGGGATAGAAATATAGACATACTGATCACCTTTGAGATCAAGGGCTGGCGGGGATAGAAAGGCAGATAATAATCATCGCATTGAGGTCTTACCCTATTGTGGGTAAGACATACTTTCTTGAAAGTACAAATCAAGTGACCTTTCTCCAAGGATTTTAGATACCCTTATCTTGGAGTTAAAATATGTCTTATACTTTTTTACTTTTTATTGTTACAAGTTTTATTTCTTCTACATTTTTCTAAATAATGAAATTGTAACTCTCTTAAAATTTCTTATTATTGTATATTCTGATATAAATAAGATTATATATGATTTAAGGTAGAATATTTCCCTAAGTAAACTTGTATTAAGTTTATTTTTTGGATACATATTATTTGATCCTAAGAAAGTTAGTTTCTATGTTAATAACTAAAGAGGGTTTGTGAATCCAACTTTTTTAACATTGTAAAACATAGATTTTCTTAAGGATAAAAATGAATGATTTTAAACCTACAATTCACCCCCTATAGTAATTGAGCAGTCTACATCTATATTTTAATCTTAAAATTTCTATTAGAGGAGGTCTCTTAAATACATATACTAACATATAAGTTTTTTTCTCAACTTTCCTTTCTTAACTTTACATGTTCAAGTTTTTTTTGAAATATTATATTAGTTTATAAATTTTTTTTACAAATCCTTCTTGTGGAAAAGATTATTTTTATGTGTTTTCTTACAGAATGGAAGGAATGAGGGTTGGTTATATAGACAACTTCAATCCAACTAGACCCCAAATCTTTGATGAAAATGATTATGATTACTAGAGAGATATGATGAAGACTTTTATTATCAACACCAGTGTTGAAAACTATGTTGTGGTAACTAGGGACTACAATATTCCAGATAAGGAAATCAGACAATTCACCAATCAATAAAAATAAGAGTATCATCTTAACTTTAAGGTACACAATACTTTATTATGTTCAATGCCCAGGAATATCTATATACATATTTTATCTTGTGAAGCTACTAATAGAAACTGGAAGAAATTAGAAGTTATACATTTTGGAACAACCAAGGTTATTGAAACAAGAAGAGCTATACTTAGAGCGGAGTATCATGGTTTTATGATTCTTTGTAGAGAACCTTCATGAAAATTTTAACAAATATTTATGAATATTTTCAAAAGCCTTCAATCTATGGGTGAGAAAGGGATTGATGATGAGATACTTGTGGATAATATAATAGATATTATGCTCAATGAGTTGAAATCCAAAACAAAAACGTTTGATGAGAATAGTAATGTTTCAGACATAACTCTTGATGAGTTATTCATGACTCTTCCACAATATGAAACTATAATGGGGAGAGATTCAAAGATAAATAAGAAAAATAATGCTAATGGAAGTTTTTTTCACTACTATATCAAATAATATGAAATCCAAGACTCCTAAAAGAGTTACTAGATCAAAATCTAAGAAATATACAATTATATCTGAATCAAGTGATAGTGATCATTCTGATAATGAACTTCAAAATATTTCTCAAAGAATGAACAAGATTGTGGGAAAGAAAAATTAACAATATAGATACAATAACAAAGACATAAAGGATAAGAAATATTCATAAGTAACTAGTTATTAATTCAAGAGAGTAGTTCATATCAGAGCAAACTACCACATGCTCAAAATGAGAGAAAAAAAGTATAAGAATTTAGAAAGAAACAAGAAGTACTACAAGTCTAAGTCTATGAAATTTCTGAAAGATAATGACACCTGGATTGTTAGTGGTGGTGATTCTTATAATGAATTTTTTGATATTGAATCTTCTGGATAGAAGAATATTTGTTAAATAGCCAAAATTCATATTGAAAATCAATGTATTGTGGATAAGGTAAATGCTACTGAATCTCTATCCAATATTTCTTTAATTGAAAATTTTTATAATGTAGAATATTATGAATCTTTAGATGAAGAATCTTCCTCGTCAAAAGATAATATTTTACCTACTTTTAATGATGTATCTAGGTTTTCTAAGTCACATGAGAATGAAAATATTAATATCAAAAAGAAACATGATAAGGGAAATTCTATAATTTCTATTTTAACAAAATAATTATTAGATATTTCAAATTATCTTGGTTATAAAATCCATGATTTTGAAGATATTTCCAAAAATCATAAATTAATTAATTATGAAAAGGTTAATATTTCTAAGGATCTTGAAAATGTAATTTCAAAGATAAATTTTTTAGTGACTAACTCAAATTATAAAACTAATGAAAATGAAGATAAGAATTTAGTCATCAGACTGAAATCTGAAATATTTTCCTTATTGAAAAATTTGTGAAACTATACTCCTGTAAATGAAGGTTTTGATAAAATATATTCACAAAATCATCCTCTTAGAAATAGTTCTAGATTTGGTTATTCTCATTCAAAACTAGTTTTTAGTAATAACTATCTTTTTCCCCAAAGTAAAATTTTTTCACTAAGTGTCAATGTGGTGGACATTGGGAGAAATTTTGGTCTTTTAATAAAATCCAATCCTTTTGTTTTCATAAAGCCCATTTTTTATGTAAATTTGGATACATAATATTTTACTTTCTATCATTTTTGGATCCCAGAATGTTTGGATTATGAATTTCTAACTATTTTATTCTTAGGAAAACAAAGCATGTACCAACAACAATACATTGTATATGGATATTGGATGTTTCTGGAACATGACTGGTAACAAAAAAAATCATCGAAAATACTATTAAGATGAAAGGAGAAAATTTAACTTTTGGAGACATTTCTTAAGGATAAATTATTGGTATTTTTAACATTTTTATTCTTGTAAAATAATTAATTCCAATTTTTTTATTTTTTAGAAGTCGTAATAACAACCTTATAAGCATATTCCCATTACGTGATGATGGTTACCTTGAAAATTTCAGGAAAGATAAATATCTAGTACATAATTCCTAGGAAGAGTTTATTCTCTCTATCTATAGGCATGAGAATATTTATACACTTAACTTATAAGACCTTAAGATCCAAGACTTACCTTTCCTTAGTGTAATGGAAGATCAATATTTGTTATGGAATAGTATATTAGGATACTGCAACCTTAGAAACTTATGAAAAATTTCAAAGAAAATAATTGTTAATGATCTACCGGAGTATATATTTGATTCTTCAAAAGTTTGTGATCCTTATAAATATGGAAAGAAATATAATTGAAGCTTTAAATCAATCAGTGAAGTCACCGCTTATAATGAATTACTACTAGTTCATATAGATCTTTTAGGTCTAACACAAAATGGAAGTATTGGAGGAAAATACATGGTATTTTTTTAATTCATGATTATACTAGATTTATATGGGTCTATTTTCTAGTAATGCAACCTGAAGCCTTTTATTATTTTAAATCTTTTTCAGCCAAATTTTAAAATTAGAAAAACCTTCCATTTATAATTATTCATAGTGATCGTGGAGGAGAATTTGAAAATTCCGATTTTGAAACCTTTTGTAGTAAGAAAGGCATTACTTATAACTTTTGAGCTCCAAGAACATCTCATAAAAATGGTGTTTTTGAATGAAGAAACTGAATTCTTCAAGAGATAACTGGAGCCATGTTGAGTGAATACTATATTTATAAATAATTTTTGGATGAATCAATAAGTATTTATTTCTATACTGTAAACTGAGTTTTAATCAGACCTTTTCTTAACAAAACATATTTTTAATTATGGACTGGTCGAAAACCAAAAATTTCTTTCAAAAATGTTTTTCGATTCAATTTATTCAACTTGAATAACAAATATAACATACATAAATTCACACCCAAATCCAATGAATAAATTTTCCAAGCCTATTCCACAACCTCTAAGGCATATAGAGTTTTTAACAAAAATTCTTGTACTATTGAAGAAATAGTATATATTAAATTTGATGAAACTGATCATTTTTTTAAACAACCATAACCTATATATTTGGATGTGTTTTCAAAAAATTATTATCATCCTTTGATAGAAGATTCTTCTAATTAGGAAAATACCAAAGAAAAATTTTCTGATGTTTTTACCTGGGAAATTTTTCTACCTTATATTGATGAACATGTCTTACAAAACCCAAATCAATTGTTTCTTAAAAATAATCACAGTGATAGTATCATTGGTGATGTAAATAAACCTCTAAGGAATAGAAGTTCCTTACAAAATGAAGTATATCATCTAGAATTTATTTCCCAATTAGAACCAAAAAAGCACTGATGAAGCTTTAGGTGATGATTATTGGATTGAAGCAATGTAAGATGAACTAAATGAACTAAAAAAGAAAAATGTCCAGAATTTTGTCAAAAGTCTTAAAGTAACTTCTTTAATTGGTGTAAAATAGGGATTTATAAATAAATGTGATGAAAATGTAATCACTATAATAAATAAATAAAGCTTAGTTGTTAATGGCTATAATTGAAAAGAAGGAATAGACTATGAATAAAGTTATGCTCCATTATCTTGATTTGAATCTATTCATATTAGATTATTATTTGCAGTATTATTTAATTTCAATATTTTTCAAATGGATGTGAAGTGTTATTTACATAATAGATAAGTTCTAGAAGAATTTTATGTTGAACAGCCTCCTGGTTTTGAGGAAACAATACACCCTAAACATGTTTAAAAATATACTAAATCATTACATGGACTTATACAAGCACCATGATCTAGGTATGATAGACTTATAATATTTTTGATACCAAAAAATTATGTTAAAGGAACTGATAATTCAATCATTTTTATAAATAAACATAATAATTTTTTTTTATTGTTCAAATTTATGTTGATGACATTATATTCGGATCAACTCAGCAATCCTTAACAAATTCTTTTGTGAATCATAAAAATCTGAATATGAAATTAGTGTGATGGGTGATTTGATATTTTTTCTTAGTTTTTAATTTTCTCAAAAACTAGAAGGAACTTATATATCTCAATATAAGTATATAAATGATATTCTTAATAAGTATGGATATGAAAACACTAAAAGTATAAGTACTCCAATTGGTACCTCAAACACTCTTGATCTTGATGAAGCTGAGAAAATAGTATATCAGATAAATAGTAATCCAAAATTAATGTTTTCGGTATTCTTATGTCGATGATATCAATATTATCCAAAATAATTCCATTTAAAAGATGTAAAAATAAATTCTCACTATTTAAATGGAACCATGGATTTAGGACTTTTCTATTCTTTTGGAAATGATTTTCTTAAAATGATTTTAGGATTCTAACTTTGGTGGATGTAGAATGGATAGAAAAAATACTTATTGAATTTCTCATTTATTATAAGATTCATTAGTTTCTTGTTCAAGAAAGTAACAAAACTCAGTAGAACTTTCCACTACTGATGCTGAATATGTAGCAGTAGGAAGTTGTTGTGCTTGAATGTTGTGGATGCAATGCACACTCAAAGATTATGGAATTAGTTTTACCAAAAAACAGATAATGTGTGATAATACTAGTGCCATTACTCTATGAAAAAACCATTCACATCACTCTCATGAAAAACACATAGACATTAGGCATCACTTTCTTAGGGATCACACACTTAAAAGATATATCATTCTTCAATTTATCAGAACACAAGATCACCTTGCTGACATATTTACAAAACCTTTATCTTCGGATAGATTTGAATACATTAAAAAAATTAGGAATGATAACCATAAGTTAATCATCCATATTAATTTTCTTGTTAAAACCCTATATCATAACATGAAGAAATGACTTTTCATAGGGGGAGTACATATATTTACTCTTTTATATCTCTTTTACCAAAAAAATTGGAACCTAATGTTTTTCTGGAACTTAAAAAATTTATTTCCTTAACGAATGTTTTTCAGAACCTATGTTTTATAAGATGATCCATATAAATACTAACAAATATTTTGAGGAAATCCGCAAGGTAAATTTTCTTACCAATATCATCATAATTTCAATTTTTCATTTTTGGTATTTTCAATATTTTTTTTACGAAAACCTTATCGGATTCACTTTCCATAAATCTGATTTTTCTTTAAAATCACAAAAGATCGAAACCTATAGATACTTATTTGGAATAAATATCAACTTTTAGATAAGATCAAGGTAATTTCAATCATTGTATAGATTCATGAATATGAATTTTCACCATGAAACCTATATAAATGACCCCCTATTCACATTGCACACAGGTTTTCTTAGAATTTTTTTGTGCCGAACCACTACCGCTCTTCATGTTTTCCATTCATTTTTATCTTCTTACATAAAATTCAAATGTATATTTATATTTCCTCACATACTCTGATGTACTATAGTAAGGATATCTAGGATTGGAAAATTTTTAAAGAATGGTTGGTTGCATTATTTTTTTTCAAATATGATTCTTTGATTTAAAAAATCATAATTAAGAATGGATGGGAAAGTATATATGTAGCCAAAGAAAAGAATCAGGATCCATTATATGTTTATCATCTTATATAATTCTATGATACAGTTCATTTTTATGAACAAGGAAGAAGATAAATGTTTTCATTAAAAATATATGGAAAGACTTATTCCTTGTCTTTTAACATAGATATAAGTATCATGGATATCCCTTACAATAGAGAAGAAATATTTTTCCCTCACAAGTTTCCAGACGAGGAAAATTATTTTAAAAAATTCAAGTCTATTGAATGCCTTGGTTTTAAGGGAGTGAATACATTTAATATCATTCATATTTCTTCAAACCATAGATTGATATCTCTTTAGATGCAAAGTTTTCTAATTCTGAGAAAGGGTGATATATATTCCTTGAAAATATGTGATATCTTCATGATATATTTCTTGGTAAATGTATGGAAGATAAACCGTGTCATTTACATTCTCTTAATGATCAACAAAATTAGAATAGAACCATCAAGTCTCAAATTATTATGTATAATGTGATCTTTTCGAAGATTATTTCCATATGTTTAGACTCTTTCAAAAGCCAACGCAACTTAGAGGACATATTTTTCAAGATCATGTTGTTATATGATGATACCCTGATATGGACGAAGATTGGTTTTAGTAACATGACAGAAGATTTGTTTGACCTTCCACATAAGGATAACCAATATGCTTAAATGAAAGGAGAATTTGGAGAATGATCCAAGAAAACCCCTATGAAAAGAAAAGGTAAGGAACCGGAACCTCAGGAGAAAGAACCAATACCTAAAATAGTATCTTCTCTACCAAAGCAGAAGAAACAATAAACTTTTTCTAATGAAGTTGTTTCTAAATAGAGAGAGATCAAGAAGATCAAAAATGAAAGAGACGGAATTTGTGGGTTAGATCTGGCCAAAGCTAAGGCCTAAAAAATATTAGGAGCTGAAGAGCTTGAGAGGAAATCCAATGAAAATAAGCTAAGGAAGAAAAAACTAGAATCTAAAATTATTCAATAATTTTGTAGAGATACCAAGAAGGAATCTAAACATGTTCAGGAACAAGATTATTTATTTAAAGAACCAGTGCCAATTGAGATTCCAGTTATAGATAAGAGAGAAAAAAATTTCAAATCCAGAACCCATAGTTGAAGAATAAGAAATATTGTAAAAAGAATAAAAATAAGAATAGGAATTGGAAAGTGATGATGAGATAATAATGGTGTAATAATATCAATTGAAGGGTATCCCTTATGATAAGCTATCTATAATAACTACCAAATATAAATCCACGAAGATAATCTCAGAAGGACAATCTATTCATAAAAGTGAGTATGCTTAGGATGAGGTTGATAAACATTTAGATGATAATAGTAGTAATGATAATATTGTAAAACATGTTGATAATAAGTCTAATAAGTAAATTGGTGATAAAGGTGCTGATAAATAAGTAGATGATGATTTTCATAGAATTATTCATGTGTCTGATATTGAGCATGAGACTCAAAAATTTGAAAAGAAAATATCTAAAACTGAGAAAGGTAAGAAATTTTTTATTGATTCTCTAAATAAGGTATTTTTTAAAGAAACAATAAGGTTGTTGATGGATCATATAAGAGGAAATAATATGATCAAGATAAAGATACCTCTCCAACAAAATAAAATGTCTTAGAGTCTTCATATTCTTTATGAAATGATTTTGTGGTTATGTCCTAGAAGATTCATGTGAATTCAATTCCTTTATTTCCAAGTATTAATTCTAGATGACAAATTATTTAAGAGACATTCAATCAGAAGTCAAATTCAACAAATCATCTTATAGAGATGTTTATAAAACTTGAATCTGAGTTTAAGAATATTTAGATCAGTTATGATGTATATATAAGATCTTTAAAAGAAATAACTTAGCTATCTAAGTCAGTGATAGATGATCTTAAAAATTTTTAGTATTTCACTAATTTAGTTAAAGTTTCTTTTGATAAGTCTGATGATAGGATCAAGAGTCTGTCAATAAGTTTTTTAGATAATATAAATGAAGAGAAAGCTAGCCACCTTCATGAAGATAATGATATCAATGGTAAACTAAATTCATTATCTCTCAATCTGAAAAGGGAAAGGGAACTCCAGAAAATAAATGGATGAAAACTCAAATATTGGGAAGAAGTGATATTGTATCAAGGATAAATTCTTAAGTATCAAGAAGATAGGATCAAAGGTCTCAAAAAGAAAAAATTAGGATCAGGAACAGTTGATCAAGAAGTTTTAATATGATCATAAGGAATAAGTATATATGCACCTTGAAAAAGATAATCCCAAAGGAGAAAAATAAGGATAAATAGTTTCTTTTTCAAATTTTATCTATGGTTTTATTTTTCTTTATAACAATTTTTTCATCTTATGAAATTTTTTATCTTTAAACTGTTTTGTTTTTTATATTTATATCCTTTCAGGTAAATGTTTTTCTAGTCCCATTATTCCTTTTTAAAAATAACAAAGGGGTATAAAATAGTGATCAAAAATATTATTATGAAAGATAATGCCTATTAAAGGGGAGATTACTTAAATAATAAATTCTTAATTAAATAAAAATTAATTTCTCTAAGAAATACAAGAATATGATCCTTAGGGATTTCAAAACCTAAGGAGGGGTTAGTCTTATTCACTATGAGTCATAAGTAAAGGGAGATAATTATTTCTTTTAAGCCTAAAAATGAGAACCTTAGTCCTTTATATTATTTTATGAAAGGTTTTATGTGCTTCCCAAAAAATGGGTATATTTTTCAGTTTATTAGCTTCTATATGAAATTTATATTCCTTTCTATTTTGAAAATCACAAACAAGTTTTTTAAGGAAATTTATGATTCTATAAGAAACTTTATCTTAAAGAAAATTTTATTTGTCTAAGAATCTTTTTGTCTTTACCAATAAATTTAAATGTCTTATTTAGTGTTTTCCTAACTAAACCTAACCTTATTTGTCTTAAGTCAAAAATAAGATATTTATCAGACTAAGAACCTTATAGTTCTTGTGACTCTGATTACTTTGGAAATCATACTTCGATTTATCTAGAAATTAGACTCTGATTTCTTCTGAAATGGGACTCTAATTTTTCTTGAAATCAGACTCCGATTTCTTCTGAAATCAAATTTCAATTTCTCCTAAAATCAATCTCAAATTTCTTCTGAAATCAGACTCTGTTTTCTTCTCAAATCAGACTCTGATTTCTTCTGAAATCAGACTTCGATTTCTCCTAAAATAAGACTCTAATTTCTGCTAAAATCATACTCCAATTTACTCTGAATTCAGACATTGATTTATTCTGAAATCAGACTCTGATTTCTTCTTGAAATCAAACTTTGATTTCTTTATAAATTAGAATCTGATTCTCTATTATTTTAGAATCATACTATCAATATATCAATACTCTGATTCTCACTTTCATAATAATCTAATTATATTTTTTCTTACAGTTACCAAATTTCCTTAAATTAATGTTCCATTTTATCGATTCCTAAATGTTTTAAAGTTTTTTAAGCTTGTTAATGTTTTTCATATTTAGTTATATAAAACTACTCCATCCAATTTGTTTTAACTTAACAATTTCTTGAGTTCCACGTATACAAGTCCCTCCGAAATTTAAGGAAAAATATAAACATTGGAGGAGGAAGTCGACTATTGGAATTCATGATAATAATTAACATGTCATTTGAATGAGCTTAGTGATATTTTTTTTAAAGAGAGCTATTGATATCTGTAATGAAATGCTACTTTGTGATAGCTCTTCTCAAATATTCCTTGTGCGAAATTTATGAACATCTTGTTTAGCCATGAACAACTTGTTCAACCTACGTAGTGAGAATCTGATTGTTTCTAGTAAATCAAGGTTTTTTAGGGAAAGGAAGATAGAGGTACAGATCACCTTTGAGAATTAGGGCTTCAGGGGATAGAAAGACTAAAACTGATCTTCATATCAAGGTCTTACCCCAGTTTGGGTAAGACAAAATTTCTTGAAAGTATAAATCTAGGAACCCTTATCCAAGGTTGTTGGATACCCTTATCTTTAGGGTAAAATAACTCTAATACTTGTTTACTTGTTGTTGTTACATGTTTTATTTCCGCTACATTTTGTTAATGAAATAAAGTGTAACTTTATTACACTTTTTTATTCTTGTACACTCTTATATATATAAGATTCTATATGCTTTAAGGTAGAATATTTCCCTAAGTAAGCTTGTATTTAGTTTCCTTATTGGATCTATATTATTGAATCCTAAGAAAGTTAGTTTCATTTTTAATAACTAAATATAGTCTGTGAATATATCTTTTTTAACTTTGTTAAACATATATTTTATTAAGGATAACGAGGATTGTTTTTAAACCTCAAATTAACCCCCACCCCTCCTGTAATTAAGCAATCAACATCTACATTTTAATTCAACAACATGTGTAGTTATCCCAATTATAATATATTTATGGGGAGGTGGTTATCCTATTGCATTATGATATGAATGTATTGGTTGTTATACTTTATAAATTTTATGATTTTTATGTTTATGTTTATGTCACATACTTATTTCTATGTTTTGTTTTCATATACCATGACTATCGAATCTTGATTTCACACTCCTTTTACTCATGTGATATATTATTCCAAATCTTCATTCCATGGATCATGATTTATTATATATGGTTTTTTGGATATTATTATTTTATTTTATGACCATTAACCTTGATTATATTTGCATTCATTCATTTTCATTTTATGTTCACTTATGATCTTCGATTGATAACAATTATGTTTACTCTAACTATGCATCTAAGCTCATCCTTTGTTATGTTTCCATTCCCAATTTTCTAAAGAATTATATTTTGTATGATTTTTCTAAAATGGTATCATGTAATAATAGTATTTGTGGGTGTTATTGAAAATGTTGTAAAATAATTTTTTTTATATAATCCCCAAATAGATTAATCCTTTAGATTTTAGGGTGCGAATTCTTATGAGATAAATTGAATAATCATGTGAAATTATTTAATATGTTTATATTAAATTCTTGGGTCACATCTTATACAAATGATATTCATTAGATAAATATATGGTTATTTATGGGTTATGTTTGTGTTATAATGGATTATTTTTTGTTATTATATTAACACTTTTCAGTTATTTACACTATGTTTGGATGTATCTTTATATTAAAAAATTTCTTTGATAGATGTAATTATCTCAATATATGAAATTTCCATTATGCATTTTTAATAGGAATCCATATTTTAGTTTTTTTCAAAATGAGATGAAATCAATCACACAAAATTAGTTTGATGCACTTAACACTGATTAATATCCTATAGTGATCATGAATTTACTTTAGGATTTTTTGTAGGTCATTTTAGTGTGATTATAGGAGATTTTGGTTATGTTTTTTATAATATTCAACTTAGATTTTTCATTTAATAAAAATTCAAAACTATAATGACCCACTGGTGATAAGAGATCGGTACAGGCCCCAACAATTGGAAGGTCCTAGGATCGGGTTGCGGGGGAGGAGAAATTTAAAACCTCATATGGGTGGGGGTATTTTTTACCATATGTGGTTTATTGGTTCTTTTATTCATGACCTAATAGACTACTATCAATCAAGGGCTTTGGTGGGATTGGCCGATCATTGAATTAGTGGGGTCTATAGGGGTATCCTATCTCTAAGGTGTCATTATGTTAGTGGTAATTATTATTATTTACATTGGGAAGGTATACCTGAGGCCCCAAGCTCAAATTACTAGAGAGGAAGAATTAAAAACTCCATATGGTATGTTATTGATCATTTCATGTGTCATCTTTTGGGTCATGCAGTGGGGGCCGAGAGTCTTCTATTTGTCAGGGGCTGGGTTAGTTATGGTCAATCTTCCAATTAGTGGACCATGTAAGGGTCTTTAATCACTAAAGGGTAAATACAAAAAATATTTAACAAATATTCCATACCTAAAATAAGATGTTAAAAATAATTCTATTATATATGAAGTCTTTGAGAAGTATTTTAACAATTAAAAAATAATTTGTTGTTTTCTGGAAAATTGCACAAAAACGTAAATGAATTATACTATAAAACATATTAATATTTATTAATATAAAAATAATTATATTATCTCTATACTTTCGGGAATATACAAAAATAAATGACTAGGAATCAACCATTTCATCATTCTCAAAAACTTGTCCCCTTGCCTTATATAAAACAAAATCATTCGTTGGGGAGCTTAACACGGCTTCATATTTCTTTATAATTGAGTCCAATATTCCATGTATAAATTCATATTACCATATTTTTGAACAATTATGGAATTATTTTTATGAATTAATTTATGATCTTATAGAAAAATTTCTTTTTAATAATGAATAATTTTCACATGTGTTTGTTTTATGCTATTTTATTTTGAATCCATCATCCTCTACAAAAAGATTCATATACTTATTGTCTAATTTTTTTAACAAAATATTCAACCCATTATGTGGGGTAACTATAATAACACCAAAATGATTCATAATTGTATTTATATAACCTTCCTTTTTACCTTCCCCATAGACCTTGTAAAGTGACTTTTACACCTATATTTTTTAGAATATATTTTCCTATTAAATGAATTTGACTAGTTCAGCAGATTACGATCCATATGACACTAAACTTAAGGGAATAATGATTTATTATAAAAAAATAAAATATTATAAAAAAATGAAACGTAATTAGTAATATAATATAATTAATTATAATAATTACTACATTAATTATTAATGGATAAGAAAAAATGTTTTTTTAAAGCGTAACTTTTATTATATATTTTATATATAATAGAATTTTAAAAAATATTACATAATTAATTTTAAAAAAATATTATCAATATTATAATTTATAAAATAAAAATATTTTTAGGGTGGGTTTTTTGGATTTTTCTGAAATGGTTGATTTTTTTAGTGAATAGTGAAAAATATTGTATTTACAAATATCATAACTTTTTTGAAATCATTATGATATAAGAATGATATAAAAATATATGAAACCTTTTATTTGACAAAATATGTATTTAATGTTTAAAATAAATAATTTCCAACAATTATATTTAATTTGGAAACCCATTCATGACTTTATGGAATATAATTTATAATTTATTATAATAAAAAACTATTTTGTTCATTTTCATTTAATTAAGTATTCATAAGGATCCATTCAATTTTGTATTAATTTTAAATTCATTAAACACTTAATTTTTTATATTTCAATAAAATTTATGCGGATCAATTTTATACATGAATTTGGTGTAAAATAATTTTTCTTCTTAAAAATGCATTTTTCAAAAAAATTATTTTCATTAAATTTTGCGTAGTTATAAGAAATGTAAACATTAAAAAATTTTGAAATTTGTTTTTAAAAAATTTATTCAATATTAGTAATTATAATGATCAATATTAAAAAAAATTATTAACTTTATTTTTAAGAATAGAAATATTATATTGTACCAATTTAATTAATTTAATGGATATATAAATTTACTTATAATGAATTTTAAAATTGTCTATTTTTTCCATTTTACAATGAATATGGATTTATATTAATTTAGATTTAAGGGCATTTACAAGGCTGTCACTCCTCTCACATATAAAAGGAAACCTTCTCTTCAACCTTCTCCACACACTTTCAGAACCATAGGTTGACCTTCATACACCCAAAACACTTACAAAATATCCTCCCCACCTCTAATAATTCCTTATCTCACCATAATTTCAAACTAATACGTATTAAGGTGTAAGCTAAAGGAGGATATCCAAGGAAAAGGTAACGGTTATAACTGAGTTCTTTAATTTTTCCTTCTTCCTCTGCCACCTAAAAATATTATATATCTGCCAAAAAAATATATAGTTAGTATACTTATTATATTTAAATTTTATTATATTTATGTAAAAATCATTATCTACAAACTTTCCATCCAATGGAAAATGAAAGTGTCGCTCATGCGTATGTGGGGACTACCACCTCCATAAAATGATGTTTTTCATTTTTCATCATTGTCACTCATAAATTTTTATATAGATATATTTTATGAATATATATAATGATAATGATATAATTATTATTATTTAAAGAAAAATATTATTTTGATTCCTTTGTTTTAATCCATTGAAAAAATGAAAACATCACTCATGTGTATGTGCGTACTACCACCTTGAGGAAGTAATATGATTAATTTTTCAATACCAAATTATATGGATGGTCTTAAAAGTGTATGTATTGGAGAAATATAATATTTAAAAATTTATTTTTATTATTGACATGATGAAACCATAACCAAGGTGAAAGGACTGGAATCTTTGAACCAAAACATATATGAAAAATAGAATAGTTGACACTCAAATATTTATTTTAATGAATAATTATTATTAAATAGGGAATTTTAAATTATAATGGAATGATATAAATTAATATTATTATGAATATAGTTTCGGAATATATTTATAAAAAATAAAAATTTATTATATAATATTTTAAAGTGAATATAAATAAGGTCAGAACTTGAGGTATGTTTTTATATTATAAAACTCTTTTTTTTAAATATTATTTGTGTTTTCATATCTATTGCATGGAATTTTCTATTATATCTCTCCTAAAATCCATATATTTTATTCTACTATAGTTATTTCATGGTATTTTAATTATTATTTCCATTCCCCCCTCTTTGTTACTCAGAAATACCAAAAAATGTTTTTAAGAAAACTTGTCATGTGTTCCTCCTTTTTGGTAGGGAGTATTTCTATTACATATCCTTGTTCATAAAATTTATTTATTGAGGTTTTTATATATAAATAAATGTTTGATAAATTTTTTCACTACCTTTTAATTTCATTAAATATTATCAAAATGTATCTTATTTAATGTTTCCTATATGCCTCACTTTTGACGTTTTACAAAAATAAAAAAAGAATTTGTTCTCTTTAATATATATGACATGAATAGAATTTCTCTTTATCATTTACTATATTAATTATTTAAAGTCATTTATATATTTTCATAGTTTTATAATGTAATCCATATTCTCATTTTTATAAATCTTTAGTTATTAAAAGATACTAAATGAAATGATTATTTCTCTTATTCTTTATAATATATTTCTGATGATTTTTTAAAAGTTTTTTTTATCTATGTCAATTTATTTTATGGATTTTTATGCTTCACTATGGATAATATATTTTGAAAACAGAACCTAACTTTATCTAGATAGATTATACTGATGATTATTAATGATGTTTTCATGAAAACCATTTCTTTCCCACGTGTTAATTATGTTATGATGAAGTAATGTATTTTTTTACAATATTAAGAAATATATATGTGTTTGTGTGTGTGTAAATATTATCATTATATGATGGGTGCACCTCTTATATACCTCCAATTAATTGGGTAATTTTTTTATCTCCTTCCAAGTGAAAAAGTTTCATTACCCCAAACACAATAATGTGTATGTGTCATTAACCAAAGACCAAGAAGGTACATGGGTTGTTAGCCTGAGATTATTATTTGATTATGGTATTTATGGGTATCTTTTACATATGAGTTCTATTCTTAGATTTATTCCAAAAATTGTGGTTTTATACTTTTAAAGTGTTCTCATGGAAGATGATTAATTATTGATGATTTTGTAATCTTTTGTCTCATGTGTTGTTTTATGAAAAAACTTTATTCCATGGCCCATGATTTATTATCTATAACATATTAGGTAAATTTTAATATGTTTTGATCATATTATCATGACATTATATTTATATTATGCTCACTTCTGATCATTTATTGATATCTATCATGTTTACCCTTATTTAACATCCAACCTTTCCCTTTTTTGTGTATCCATTTCTAGAGGTTTTAATGAATTTTTTTAAGTGGGATATGTCTAGAAGGGTATTAAGTGAGAAAAATTTTGTTGGAGATTATTAATATATTTCATAAAATATGTTTATTGTGTGTTTAGCCTCCAAATACCATAAACCTTTATGGTTCTTAGGCTTGTATTATTGTGAGATCTATTGAATATTCATCTTAAATGATGTAATATTGGTATAATTGATGCACATGTCCTATAAATCTATATTAAAGTAGTTTTTAGATATTTTTAGAGATTAATATTAGAATAACTTGGTGATATCCATATAGATAAGTATAAATATAAGAAATATCCTAAAATTTTATTAAATTATAGTGTATTTGGTTTCTTAGAAATATCTCTATCTAGATACAATTAAGAAGATATATTCTATATTATAGATGAAAATTGGGATAAAAACCCTAAAAAGTATGGTTGGGTATTAACTTGGTCTTTACTTAGTGAATAAAAAATAGTATTAACTGCACACCTAGTTGGCACTCTCAAGGGAAATTCTTTATTTAATTGACTTGCACTTTATGAGACATTATGTGGAATGAGATAATAAATCCTATGAAAGCCGATGATAAACTAAAGTGATATAGGATGAACCTAGAGTATCATAGGTTGATAATGTTGTTTCATAATTTAAGAGATTTTTGGGAATAATTTTCTTTATAATATGATTTCTCAGTCGAATTGTTGATTCCTGAAACTAAAAATAATTTTTTTCTTTTAGTAAATAGCCAGAACTAGGAGGAATCTTGTAAATAATGAATGTGATGGAAAAACCATTGAATTTCCTCACGAGAAACCAAATTAAATGGGAGTTAGGAAGAAAGTTTCTCCATTTATGATCACATGACTCTCTCAATCTATGAACAATAATTTGAACCATGTTAATCTCTTAAAAAACTAGAGGAAGGAAAATCACCATTGATCCCTTAATGTGGAAATTTCCACACTTCTTTAGTGGGTATTATATCTACGAATTGATGATAAGTGAATCACGATGGTAGAAATTTTATTTTTCATTATTTTTTTCTCAAATTATGAGAAGGAAATATTAGTCATATATCATTTGGAAGGTGAATCTAATAAATGGTGGAATCTTATAAAAAAGTGGTAAGATGTGGAAATTCACTCCATGGAATGGGAATAGATTAAAAATTAAAATTTTCATAAATACTTTCCTCAAATTTTTTACAATAAAATAAATATGGAATCCCTATAAATAAAGAAAAGTAATTATGAATCCATTAGTAATTATGATTTGAATTTCTCCAGACGTGTAAGGTATTATTATAGTTTTATCATCAAACCTGAACGAAAAAATTGTTTGATTCTGCATTGGATTAAAACTATGTCTCAAAAATGAATTGTTTATAAGATTGTATGATAGCAATGAAGAAACAATTTAATGTGATATCAAGGTACAAATAGTAATTAGAGACTCCCAATTTTCTTAGGGTTTTTCGGAAAAGAAGAGAAATATAGTTTTTCCAATAATTTCAACGAACAAAACCAAAGGAAGAAAGGAAATTAACCTTCTTTCATACAAAATATTTGGAACAAATCATAGGGTAAATTATCAAAAAGGAATGTGTAAATGTTTTAAGTTGGAAATATATGGTTATAGAGAACATTAATTTTGAGGATATATTAGTGAAAAGAATGATAAAAAATTAACACCCACACTCCTATGCTTTAACTATTATATGTATGATCATTAATCCAAAAACTAAACCAAAACAAGGGGTAATGTAGATAATTGATGTTAAAATACTCTTAATCAATGGGATAAAGTAAAATCCTATGATATCACAACTTCTAAAGTGGGTCATGGAAAACAATTAGTGAATGGTACACTTATCATCCACTCTAGAACTAAATGTTTATTATTTTATTACCCAAAATATTATATCTAAAAATTTACTAAGTGTTTCACATCAATACATGGATTGTTATATATTGTACTTCTGGTGAAAAATTTTGACATTAATATGATTTCATCTCAAGTATATAGCTCATCACTACAATAATTTTATGGAAATTTACATCCTACAAATATTTTTATTCCTTATATGGTCATATTTGATAGATTTTTTATGTGGATTGGCTCACTCGATATATATCCCATGTAATTTTATACGAAAGGTAGGTCTCCTTTGATAACCCAAATCAAACTATGATTATATATAAGTGAGAGGATTAAAATGAACATCTAATTGAAATTAATTTCATTATATGGGTCTTAATAAATATTCATGAAGGGTTCTCAACACAAATTATTGGGGAGAAACTCAACCATAAATATATACTTATTATTTAAGAATATGATGATATATTTCTTGAAAATATTCCTAGTCTTCCATAAATCATGAAGTTTATTTTTCAGTAAAACATATTCCTTATGCAATAAATATTTCAAAGAATACTTATAAAATAGACCCAATTAAGTTATATGGATTAAATATAAACTGCATGGGAATATATGAAATTTATTTATATTCCCTACTATTTCACCATGGGGTGAACCTATTCTTTTTTTATGAAGAGAAATAATTTAATTCATTTTCACATTGATTATCAAGAAATTGAAAAAGTAGTTATCAAGAACAAGTATCTTATACCTTATATTGTTAAATATTTTGATAAACTAAAATTATATCAATACTTCTCAATGATTGAACTTCAATATAGATATCATCAATTATGGGTTAAAAAGAGGATATAACAAAGATAGACTTCTTTATGAGGTATGGACACTGTGAATTTATAGTGATTCCATACAGACTTACCAATGCCCCTAATATATTCATGGATATAATGAATAGTGTAATTATGGATTGACTTGATCAGTTTATGGTTGATTTTATATATAATTTTATCATATATTACAAGTGTAATGAAGAGGAAGGTGATAACTTTAGAATTATGTTAATGACCATGGGAAATGATAAGTTGTATACCAATGAAATAGACACAAATTGTTTTAGATTAATTATGAGATAATTTCATCCTTTATTATTATTTTTAGTTAGGTTTCAAATGGTTTTACAGTGTCTTGAGGGACTTTTTAAGGGTTATTGGTTTGAATACAGTTTTCCAAAATTATGTTAATCCTCTAGGAAACCGTAAAACTAGAGGAACGGGTTCAAGGGGTTCTACACAATTAAGGAACATGATTTGAAAACCCATCAAACATCACCTATAAAACCATGTGGTAATATATAGTGTCCAAAAGTATGGTTGGACCATAGTCTAGTAAATTATGCGGCTAAATTGTGTGAATTTTCCAAAATCCCATAAAGGCCTCATGGTTCGCTCATATTTTGTGAAATCACAAGGCCAAATCATGAATGCTTGAAATTAATTATCGAAATTGCACCTTAACATCCATTTATAGTCTATTTTTACCTATTCTTTTTTTTACATGAATCATCCACAATTTCTGAGAATCCTTTGGCCTTCCCTAAGGAATTTCTCTCTTCCAAAGATAGGTTATCATGAATCCAAGAGGGTTAAAGATAAAAAATTGACTTATATGATGTGAAACTTTCCATTATTCAGGTTTCTCCTTGATCTACCTCTTTTCTTGTGAGATTATTCATGGATATAGAATTTTTATTCCCTCTCTCTGAATTATAATGAAAACTATTTATTGATTCTTGAATAATTGAAATATTAGTGGTGGTTTATGTGTGTGAAGAACAACTCTTTTGAATAGAATTAAATTCCTCGTGAATGTTGTATTTTTTGGTTAATCCTCCATAGATTGATTATCTTTAGACTCTCTTCTTATTTCTTTTCATTTTGAATCTCTTATCCTTTGATCTATTGATAATTGATCTATGTTTTTTATCTATACCCAAGGTTATATTCTAAAATTGATTAGGAATTCATGATCCATTCCATGATCAATGATGGTTATGGTGAATTAGAATCCCCCCTTTGATGTACCTTATAATTTTTTCTATTGATGTAATCCATGAGTTATTTGATTTTAGAATAACCTACTTGACATGGAATCTCCTTGAGTCACTCTTTTCTAATGTCTTATTCAATGAACCTAAACCTCTGAGTGTGAGAATGTTCTTCATGGGTGTGAAACACTATTCCAGATCAATTATTTTAAAGAAATTTTGATTAATTCATCATCAACTATGATATAGGAAGTTTTTTATCTTTTGGATCCCTTATGTACTATTGTTTCCTTGATTCATGATCTATTAACATAGCTTGTTGTCTATAATTAATTGTGTTTTCTTGTTGGAGTGTGTGTAGTCCTTGATTCAAGTATATGATCCATGATTCCATGATTATTACTTTAATAGTCTGTTTCCATCCTTGATGTTGATCACATGTTGCTAAATGTTTCTATTACATGATCTTGATGAAATGTTATACTTGTATTAGTGTTCCCGGCCCTATTATGTGTGTTATCATACCATTGGAGGTATTTTTCATAGTATCTGTAATAGGTGAACCATTGTGTATTTATTATACTTTAAAGGGGGAGTGTGTATGATTTGAGGTGATGAACATGGTATACTCATTCACGGGGTAAGAGAATGATAAATGTGTAACCCATTCCAAAATCTTAATGCCTTGTGGATACCAAGTAATGTTTCAGAAATCAATGCCTTGTGCATACCGAGTACATGTTCACTAATCAACCTTGTTTCCTAACCCTAGCTCAATACCTAGAGGATACCAATTAACATATCTCTAAACCTTTGGTTAGATATTGATCATATTCTAAAATCTTTGAACATAATTCTAGTATAGATTCAAATAAGGTATGTTTGGGACACATGGTGTCATAGTTAGAATACAAGTGCTTAATATATAATTTTTTATACTTTCTTTCACATTTGTTATTATCATACAATTCATTTGTTATACATTAATTCACTTGTTATGGAAGAATTCGGGTTATCCTACAGGTTTTTTTACTCACACCCTACATGGGTATCTTGATGAAAATACAAAATTCATGTATATGGATCCAGGAAAGGGAAAGGGTCCCAAGAATATGCTTGATCATAGGATTATGAAGTTGGTTGTATAACCAAGATAGAATCTAGAGGATTTCCATAGTGTTTTATTTAATTATCTTCTCACGATTTTACTTCGGTATTTCTATCCACTCTGGGGTCCCATTTATTCATTTTTATGACATGTATAACATCTAATATTATTCTTTTTTCTATATGATTAATATATCTTTTTTATATTTTATTTATGTTATTGGTTTAAAGATGTGATAATAAGGGAATAATCTCCCCGCTAATGGCATAAGACCATCACTGCTATTCGATAGCCTCTTGTATATGGGGAGGCTTGTATGAGGTCTTGTATATCTTCATATCAGACCTGGTGATTCATTTTATGTTGTTAAAAAAAATTAATATTATCATAGTTTTATTATTTTATTTCTACTAACCTTGGATATGGTACAAAGGTTATTGGTTATGTGGGACTTGGAAGGGTAGTTTCCCTATAACTAGATAACTTATGTGTAACGGGCCTCCAAGTTACCATTGATAAGATTTTTTTACAATTATATGGTATTTGGGTGTGTTCATTCATCATGACTAGGAACGTAGGTTCACATACCATATATTTACCTATTGTGAGTTCCATACTAGTTCTTTAATTTAATTCCATGATTTTTCTATCTATTCAAGATAAACTTGTATACTCTATTGAGTGGTATATCTATTTCCATGTTGTTATGGAATATCTATTTAGAACTACATAGTTGAACATGACCATGTTGTTACTTTTTTTATATACATAAATCCAACTAATGTGTAGAGATGTAGGACCTTGGTTAGTACTCAGAGGGGTGTGCCTTGGGTTATGAGTATCATCCAAGGAGAAATTTTATTTGATCACATAGACTAATTAGGATCTATCCTAATGAATTTAGATTTTATAAATGTCTACATCTAATATCAAAAATAAATTTCATCTCAGATATTCTTGACTAGATTGCTTGGTGGGGTAAGACAGAACAACCTCATAAGGGAGAAAATTTTAGTACAACCACCAAGAATACATGATAATGTGGCTAAGAATGCTTCTTCACCAATTCTAGTGGTCTTTTCGGAAGGACCACTTCAGTAAGGGGCCTTCATATTAGTTCCTATTCAATGTATTGTAGCTTATTACACTATGGTTGAATATAATTAGGATGTCCATCTTCAGTATCCTTCATCCTACCAGGGCATCAAAGGACATCATGCTACTGAGGACTAGATTTAAATCATTGATAAGGTCATTAACGTAATAAAGACTCCGATGGAATTTCAATAAAATCTAACAGTTCTTCTCCCATACTTCAATGGAATTTCCAATAATGCATTAAGTAGCAGGAATATGAAAGTATAGGTTTCATTATAGAGTAGTGGAAGATAGCCAAAGAATATATGGGGATCATCATCACCATCTATGGAAAAAATGAGGTCTTCAGTGCATAAACTATTAAAAGTTAAGAAATTTTCAAAATTTATTCCCAACAGCTTGGAGAAAGTGTAGGAGGTGATGAATAATGGGGAATTTGTATAAGTTCTTCTCTAAATCTTTGATGTTCCACAAGGGTGTATGAAAATCATAATCTATGACCCAGGGATTCAGCTGGGGTCCTTAGCAGTAGGCTCAGATTGTGTTGAAAAAGGTGAGTCAGGAATCTCTAGGAAAAGTTCATTGAGCTATGGTAGGTCAAGTATACGCAATGGATCATACTCTAGTAGATGGAGGTGAGGGACCATCTACCATTTTATTTAAGGTCTTGATCACTTATACATTGTCTTTTTCTTTCTTTGATATTGGTTCTTCTTATTATGTTATTATTTCATAAGTTTTTTCTTGAATTCACTTAGAAGTAATGTTATTTTCTGAGTTACTTTCCCCTAACACACCTTTGGGAATGATAGTGGACAATTTTTTGTGATTTCCAGAGTATCATGTAGTCATTTTTACTAATGAAAATTTATGGTACTTCATGATTCTGAAGATAAAAATAATTGATGATATTCTTAACATGGATTGGGTGACCAACTTATGAGTCCAAATTGATTTCAATTTGATATGGATATCATTTACATATCCCAAGGGAGAGAAGTACATGAATATAGTAAAATGGGAATTGGGAGAAGGTAAAGTGGGTTCAGACATGATAAATCATGAGAATATTATAGAATATGATTCATTCTTGGTTCTTTTAAAGGGATCTGTGGTGTCTCACTCATCTTTTACTCCAATTTTGGATCTATATCAGGACATCATTCCTAACGAATTCAGGAAAACTCCCCTTAATAAAAGAGATGATTTTGATATAGGACCCATTCTATATGAATATCCCATATCAATACCCCATATCATATGGAATCAGTTGAGTTAAAGAATCTCAAGGTACAAATCAATGAGTTGGAATAGAAGGAAATTATTATACTGAGCAATTCACCATGAGGTGTACCTTTTTTGTTCGATAATAAGTAGAATGGTAGTCTTCACCTCAATATAGATTACCAGAAGCTCAATCAAGTGACAATGAAAAAATATTTATCTTTCTTCTTGGATAGACAATATTTTTTATTAGTTATGGGGAGCCCATTGGTTCTCTAATATTGATCTACACTCAGGATATCACCAAAAGTAGTCTAGATATGAGGATATCTAGAATAATACATTTTTAAGAAGTTTAGTTCTATAAAAGTACTTTGTGGTGCCATTTTTACTAAATAATGAGCCACAATTGTTCAACGATATCATGGAAAATATCATTCAGATATATCTTGACTCTTTAATCATGGTGTTAGTTAATGGAATCCACAACTAACCATAGACCCTAGAGTCGCATGTCATGCATCTCGAGATATCCATAAGTACACTACAGACACATGGAATTTATGCTAAGTTGTAGATGATTCAATTTTTAATTTCAGAGGTGAAATTATTTTGAAATGTGGTTCCTGAGACTATTATATCCATTTACCCAAATGAAGTTGAGGTAGTTATGTAATAGACATGTCCCTAGAATATTTTTTAAAATAATAATATTTCTGAGTTTAGTGGGATACTATCAGAATTTTATCCATAGATTTTCCATCTATCAGCACTCATGCCTATATTGAAGAATAAAATTTTGATGTTTTACCGGTTTGACAAGTGTGAAGAGGTTTTTCTTGAACTGAAGAAGAGGTTTAATATAGCTCTATTTTTTATCCTTCCTAGTCCTAGGACAGTTTATTCCATATACTGAGATACATTAAGCATTGGTTTGGGATAAGTACTGATGTAAAGGGAAAAGGTAGTAAATTATGGGTCACGAAAATTATGATTACATTAGTGGAACGATCCTACCCTTGAATTAGATCAAGAATTTTTTTCTACACTTTGAAGTGTTAGTGAAACTATGTATTTGGAAATATATATTTTTTCAACATGAACCATCAGAGCCTCTGTTATATCTTCATGCAACGAGGCATCAATTTAAGGCAAAGGTACTGGGTAGAGAACCTGCAAACATTTGACATTGAGATGAACTATGGACAAGGTAATGTAAACAACATTTTGGATACTATTATTTGTAAGACTTAGGTAGATAAGGATCTTGGCTAACAACCTTTGAAGGATTTGTGGCACAAAAAGAAGCTATTTGGATGGTTGGAGGATGGATGCTTCCAAGGACTAGGGTTAGATGAATTTTTTCCCATTGGTAGTTTCATATTCTTAATTAGAACATGTAAATTCCGGTTAGTAATATGACTCGGTGAGTGTTGTGATATGGTAACAACTAGTTGGTGGTAACCAGATACCTAGGTGGAAGTTTTACTATGATGATACGATCCTTGTGCATAGGATATTTATAGCCTCTAATTCTATTAGTGAAGATATGATGAAAGAAATTCATACCTTTGAGTGGGAAGTGCATCCTATAGAAATAAATATATACCATGAATTATGGTGGTAGTTTTAGTGTCTAGGGATGAAGTTTTAAATTAGTGTAGTTGTCTCCTAATACCTTTATTACTATAGAATAAAGGTTGAGCACCATCATTTTGGAGGTTTTCTCTAACCACTACTTATTACCTGGTAAAATTGAGAGGAAATTACAATAGAATTTTTAATGTGGTTACCCAAGAACCTGAGCATCCATGATGTTATCTGGGTGATTTTTTATTAGCTAATTAAAGTTTCTTATTTATTACCATTATATGAGACACTATCAATGGAAAAGCTGGGAAAGTTTTATGACTTTGAGATAATCTGATTACATAGAGTTCCCATGACAATTGTATCTAACATATACACATGTTTTATGTTATATTTTTATATAGGCTTAGAGAAAGCATAGGGACTCAGTTGGGACTGAAAATTGTGTATCAACCTCATAGAGATGAATAGTCAGAGTTGGAGACTCATATACAAGATTATATAGTTCAATATTATTCACTAGTCTTTAGTGGATCATGGTATGATCACCTAGACTTAGTTGAGTTTGTATACAAAAATAGTTACCGGGCTTCGATTTAGATTCCACCTTTTGATTCTCAATATGGTAGGTCATGTTGTTCACTACTTTGATAACAAGAGGCTGGTAAAGAATAAATTATGGGGACCACCATGATACATGAGACCTCTGAGAAAGTGCAGCGGATTAAAATGACATTTATTACATATCAGAGTAGATAGAGATCTTAGTTCGACCACAGGAGGGTACCTATATAGTTTTTTATAGGTGATAAAAATTTCTTAAGAGTTATTCCTCGGTTAGGAAACCAATACTTGAGGAATCAAGGAAGTTATACTCATGTTTTATTGTACCCTTTTGGATCACTGAATGGGTTAGGATAATTTTATATCATCTAGATCTTCCCTCTCATTACAGAGGAATAAATGATATATTTCATGCGTATATATTTTTTAGGTACATATTCAATACCACACATGTCATCGTCAATGAGTATGTTGTGTTTGATCCTGATTCATCATACATGGATCATCTGATGTGGATTTTATATCGGCGTGAGAAAGTTCATTGGGGGAATATGGCACCACTTTTTTAGATCCTATGGTGGTATGGTATAATCTAGTAGGAGTCATGGGATTTGGAGATATATGTTTTGGCTCAATGGACTGATTTTTTTAATTAGGATACCTAGAGACACTTCTTGAGGATTAGAAGAATTTTGAGAGGTAGAATGTAATGAACTCATATTGTTTTGGTTTTTTATGAGATTTTTTCATTCTTTATTTATATTATTTAGCTATGTTTTTTGGGTGAGTTTTAGGGGTTTATGATGGTTT
Source organism: Viscum album (assembly GCA_963277665.1). Lineage (NCBI taxonomy): Eukaryota > Viridiplantae > Streptophyta > Magnoliopsida > Santalales > Viscaceae > Viscum > Viscum album. The sequence continues at coordinate 1,107,782,432 of OY728137.1, forward strand.
TTATGAGTTTTTTGGGAATTTTTTATTTTTCATCATTTGATCACAGTTTTCCCAAATTGTACGGATTCTCCAAGAAACCATGAAACTAGAGGAAGAGGCTCAAGGGGTAGAGCACGAATAAGGAGCACAGTTTGAAAAACCATACAGCCTCAACTATAAAACCATGCAGTAAGTTCTAGTGGATAATGTAATGTTTTCCTCATGTTTTGAGAAATTCTGTGGCCAAACTATATGTTTTTTTATAGATTCCAAATAAGTGTACATGATAGATTCACAATTTGTAAAACTATTCCCCCAAACCATGCACACATAAAATTCATTATACAAATTCTTCATTAGAAAGAATTTTTTATTTTTTTTAACTCATTATTATTTTTATATGAAACTCTCTCCATTTATGAGACTCGTATGGCCTTTCCCAATAAATTCAACTCCTCCAAAGCGAGATTTTGATGAATTTAGGTGGGTTGAAGATTTAGAATTGAGGTATGTGATGTGAACCCATCTGTTCTTTAGGGTTCTCCCTGATCTACTAATTTTCTATGGATATGATTCATAGATTTGGAATATTAATCCTTATCTATGAATTCCAATTCCAAATAATAGGATATTCATGAATCATTTAATGATTATTGGTGGGTTTGATGTGTCAATGATATCCCTTTTGATCGTAGTTAAATTCCCCATGAACATTTGATGCTTCTAGGTAATTTTACACAGATAGAGTTGATGAATTGAAACCCTCTCCTTTGATATACCATGGAAATGATTCTATTAACCAAATTTATGAGGTATTTGATTCTATAACAACATTATTGACATGTAATCTCCTTGTTTATCTCTTTTTTAAACACTTATTTGAAGAAATAGACCTAGGTTAAAAATTCTTGACATGTGAGAAAGTTACTTGTGGGTGTGAAATGTGGTCAAAGATTTTATCCTTTGACGAAATTTAGAGTAATTCATCAAAAACCTTGAGGTAAGAAGTTCCTTAACTTTTAGGGCCCTTGTATACTCTTTTACCTTAATTCATGATGTGTTATCATAGATTTATTCCCATGATTGATGGTGTTTTATTATGGGTGTGTGTGTAGCCCATGATACCCATATATGATCCTTGATTCTAAGAGTATTGCTAGAGTAGCTTGTTAACATGTTTTATGTTGATCACATGTTAATATATATTGCTATTTTATGCTCATGATAACATTTTATCCTTATCATATTTTGATTTACCCATGTATATTTGTTACCATTCCTTCAGAGGTCTTATTCCTAGTATTCGTAATAGGTTTATTTTTGTGATATGATTACCCCATAGATGGGGAGAATGAATGGTGTGCAATGACAATGATAGTGGAACCATTCATTAGGTAAGAGTATCAAATCTTTATGGACTAGGAAAAAAGATCAATGACTTGGGGATACTGAGTAACAAGCCAAAATTTGATGCTTTGTGGATATCAAGTACATGTTCATTAGTCATACTTTTCTCCTAACCCATGGTCAATACCTTGAGGATACTGAGTAACATGTCTCCATTCTTAAGGATAACTCTTTATTATCTTCCAACATCTTTGACCAACCTTCTAGTATAGAGCTGAATCGGGTACTGATAAGGATCATGGAGTCTTGGTTAACACACAGGTACTCTGCATATGATTTTTTATTCATTGTTGAGAAATTATTTTTATCATGTAATATACCTATTATACATGTGAGTAATTGTAAAAGAAGAATTGATGGAATCCAACTGGGTTTTATTACTCAAAACCAATAAGAGAATCTTGATGTGGGAGTCGACTTCATGTGTAGGGATCCTGGAAAGGGTAAGAGGCCCATGAAAGATGGTTGAGATGAGGATCATGGAGTTGGTAATAGAACTAGGATGGACTCTTGATGATTAACATTGAGTTTTATTTAACTTTATTCTTGCACTTATATTCATGATTTTATTTCCACTCCATGAGTCCATTTACACATTTTTTTGACATGTGTTTCATCTGATATTATTATTCTTACAATTTAATTACTATAAGAATTTTTATATCCTGTTTATATTATTGTTTCAAGGATATGATACAGAGGGTATAGTCTCCCCCTGATGAAGTTCATACCCTTTCTACTAGTTGGAAGACTCTTTCATATGGGGAGGTTCATATGAGGTTATGTGACTCTCCATATAAATCATAGTGGCTTTGATTAGGTTTCTACAAAAAAATAAATATTTGAATTGTTGTTAGAGGAATTATTATTCTTGTGTAATATAGTTACAAGAGAGGGTATATCAGTAGATCTACCAAAGATGAAAGTTATTGAAAAATGGCCCATAATAACCATGTTGACTGAGAACCATAGTTTTCTTGTTTATGAAGGATACCAAAAAAAATAGAATATTATCTCAGCAATAAAATCCAATAACTATGTTTATATTAAAGGGTTCCAAGTTGCATTAGACAAATTAATCTGAATAAAATTTCAAGGTACTGAATAGAGGGTTGTCTAGTGAACCTATGTTTACATTACCCTGAAGTAGAAAATGGTTTTTGATATAGAGTAATGCATCAATGAAAGGATTGGTACATGTTCTCATGAATAATGAAATGTTGGAAGCTTATGTCTTAAGCCAATTAAAGGTTCAGGAGAAAAATTACCCAACTCATGATTTATAGTTGGAATCAATATTAATTTTTGGTAAATATGGAGTCATTAACTATTTGGTGAAAGGTGTGGTATATATAATCATCAAAAAAATATTATAGTATATATTTAAATAGAATGGTTTGAATAATCACCAAACTTGATGGTTGGATTTGATTAATGATTATTACTACTCAATACATTACCACCCTGGGAAGGTGAACAAGGTATTTGATGCTTTGATTTAGAAGGACAATGATAACTTATCTATTATTAGGATTGAAAAGAATCAAACAGTTATGGATTTATAGAGTATTTTTCTTCAAATATTAAGTAAAGGGGAGAAATGATATATTTTTGAAATGATTATTCAATCATCCATCCATCTAAAGATTAAAGAGGCATGGAAGGAGGATTTGAAATAACAACAAAAAGGAAGGATTTTTTTAGATTTTATCCTTAACCATGATGGGATAATTAGGCTTAGGACTTGAAGATTTATCCCTTCAATAAAAAAATTGAAGAAGGAACTATTGGATAAATCTCATGGATAATCATTCTCCATCCAAACTAGAAGTAAAAATCAAAGAGAATTTCTAGTTGGATAAAATGACGAAAGAAATTGTGGAGTATGGATGTTGATGTATGATTATGATATAAATTTAAGCTTGGATATAAAAATCCTAAGGGTATGATTCAAAAATTACCAAAACCTATATATTAATAGGAAAAATCTCTACTGATTTCATCATAGGACTCCCCAAGAAATCTAAAGGCCATGAAATCATTTGGGTTGTAATTAAACACCTTATGAATAAATTTCATTTCATTGGCATCATAGAATATTTCTCACTTGAATAACTTTCCAGGATATATATTAATAAATTAATAAGGATGTCTAGAGTACCACCCTCAATTGTATTTCATCGATATGAGAGGTTTACCTCAAAATTATGGATAATTCTTCATCAAGCATTGATAATGGAGTTGAACTTTAGAACTTTGTATCATCCAAAAATATATGGTTAGTATAAAAACCATTCAAACACTAAAATAAATTCCTAGAAATTTCCCTATGGGTTTCAAAGGTTAAATGGATCAATACCTTCCTCTAGTCAAATTTCCTTTCAGTAATAACTTTCACTCGAGCATTCAGATGGTTCCATATGAATCCTTATATAGAAAGAAGTATGAAACTCTAACATTTTGGTATGAATTTATAGAATAAATCTATTAAGACCTAAAATATAAAAGTAAATGGAAGTTAAAATTAGATCCATTCAGTAGAACGTCTGGGAAACTCATATTCAATATAAGAGTTATGCTAACAATTACAGGTGAGATATAGTGTTCAAAGTTGGTGATAAGGTATTCCTTTGAATATATCCTTGAAAAAAAGTTATGATATTTATAAAGAAGAGGGAGTAGAGCCCCAAATTTATCAAAAATTATGAGTTAAGAAGGTAGCATATTATTTGGACCATCCACCAAACCTCTCCCAAATACACAATGTGTTTTATGTATCACTTCTAAGAAAGTACATACAAGATAATTCACATGTATGAAACCATACATTTGAGGAATATAAATGGAAACCAAGGGACATAAAAATGAAAAAATATCCTTATTTTCTTTTTCATATTAATGTAGTTTTGAGGATAAAATTGTTATATTGGTCTAAAATGTCACATCCTGATATTTTAAAATATATTTTCCTATTAAATAAATTTAATGTGTTTGGCAGTTTGTGATGCACGCAACACTGAACATAATTGAATAATTATTTATTATAATAAAATATGAAATAAATAACAAAATTAATTACATGAAGTACTACATTAATTATACATGTCTAAACAAAAATTATTTGCTTAAAAACATTGTATGTATTGTATATTTTTTATGTTTTACTTAAAAGATAAAATTTTATACTTTTTTAATTACAATTTGAAAACATGGATATCATTTAAGAATTAATAATTTTAATATTATATTAGGATTAATTTTTCTTATTTTTATGAAAGGTTTAATTTTTTGAGTGAATAGTGAAAAATATCATGTTGTTGAATACCGTATGTTTTATGATATCATTATGATATATTAATGACATAAAAATTTACGCAAGTTTTTCATAAATTAAATTTGAATTTAAGGAATAAAATGAATTATTTCAAAATGATATGTTTAATTTTTAAACACATGCATGATGTTTTGGAACCTATGTTATATTGTATTCTAATAAAAAACTATTTTATTCCTTTTCCATTAATTAACTATTAAAAATGATAAAATCAGTTTTGGATTGATTTGAAGCTCATAAAATAATATTTTTTATCTATAATAAATAAATTTCATGGGGATCAATTTCCTACACTATTTTGGTGTAAATTCATTTTTATAATTTAAAATACATTTTTCTAAAAAAAAAATTGTTATTTACAAACTCATATTAAATTAAATTTTTACCACCTTTTTAAAATTAATCTAATAAAATAGATTTAATGTTTTAAATCATTATAATAAACATTAATAAATATGTTCAACACAGTTTTTGGGTATAGAAAAAAGTTACAATGATAAAATTTTGTCACAATGGTGAGGATTAAAAGGGTTAAATAGGGATTAACCTAAAATACAAGGCCATATTTTTAATTAAAACAAGTAAACATTTAATTTCATTAGTTTATATCAACCTTAAAGTATCATATATTTTAAAATTTCCATTATTGGTTTCTTTTTTTCAATTAAAATGATTTATATTATTGCAAAGTTATGGGTATTTACAAGGTTGGCACTCCTCTCACTTATAAAAGGGAACCTCATCTCTTCACTTCTCTACACACATTGAGAACATTAGTGTGAAACAATATCTACCAAAATGGCTTCCCAACTCTCATTCCCATGTATTATAATTCTTGGACTCACCAAAAGACCAAACTAAGAAGACATATGGTGTAAGCCAAAGGAGAATATCCAAGGGAGAGGTAAAGGTCTTAACCGAGATCGTTTAAGTTTTTTTCTTCTTCAACCTAATAAATATATTATATAACCACATACAAACAATAGAATAAATATAATTAGTATAATGAAATATTATTATGTTTATATGACCATAATTATATACTTCATTTCAATCCAATGAAAAATGAAAGTGGTGCTCATGCGTACATGCAGACTACCGCCTCCATTAGATGATTTATTCCATTTTTCATCACCATATCTCATTTATATTTACATATATGTTTTTAATTAATATATATGATATATATGATATAATTATGATTTTATAAAGAAAAAAATAGTAATTACCTTCTTTTCTTTCTATCAATTGAAAAATGAAAACATCACCCATTTGTATGTGTTCACCATAGCCTCCACGAAGTGATATAATTAATTTTGCATCACTAGATTACATGGATGGTTATAAAATTTTATATAATAAATTAATATTATACTTATGAAACAGCTAATATTATTTATATCATAAAACCATGAAAAGGGTTCAAGGACAAGAATTTACAAATCGAAACATTTCTGTAAAGCAGAACAGTTGACACCATAATATTGACTGTATTAAAGGATATTTTATAAATTTGTAATTAGAAATTATAATGGAATTATATATATTAAAATTATTATTAATATAATTATTTTATATATTTTTAATAAATCTAAATATATTATACTTTTTGTTATATCATGTAAAATGAAATTTGTGACTTGAGGTAAGGGTTTATGTTTTAATATCACTTTTTATCAAAATTATATATATTTTAATTTTCATTGAATAATATTGTATTTTATTTATCTTCTAAACGCCATATATTTTGTTCTAGTATGTCTATTTATAATTTTTTGAATTATTATTTCCATTTTCACCCTCTTTGATACTTAAAAAGATTGAAGGCATGTTTTTAAGAAAAGATGAACATATTCATCCATTTTGGTTTAGAATATTTCTCGTTCATATCCTCATTCTTAAAATAATATTATCAATGTTTTTATCTATACATAATTTCTTTAAATATTTTTTTTATAACCTTTTAATTTGTTTAAAATTTTTAATATGTTCTCTTTTAATGTTTTTGTATGTCTCACTTTTTGCTTTTTAAAAAAGTGGTTTAAGATTATTTTATTTTTAATGTATGTGACGTGAAAATATTTTCCCATAGTCAATTAATTTATTCGTAATTTAAATTCCCTTAAAAGTTTCAATAATTTTACAAATAGAATAGTATTCCTATTTTTATTAGAATTTTTATTTTTTAAAATTTATGAGTGTAAAAGGATTTTTTCTTATTTTACAATGTATATTTTTAATGCGTTTATAGAAGTACTTTTTATCAATATAAGAATACTTCAAATATTGTTATGATTAATTTGGGATATGATATTAAGATACCATCCAGTTAATTCATCTATAAAACTAATGATGATAATTTTGAAAACATGTTTTCATGAAACTCGATTCATTCCCACTGCTAAATTAAGATATAATGAATTTATGGTTTTTTTATGATCTTATGACATACATATGTACAATTTATCATTATTTGACTGGTGGGTATATTATTTAACTCTTATAAATTTGGTAAATTTTTATTTCTCATGATATTTAATGGTGCATAGGTGGTCATTCCAAGCCTAAGAGGGTACATGATCAATTAGCCCAAGCCCAAGAAAGTAAATGTGTGGTTAGTCCAAGACTACTATGTGATGAATGTATTGGTGGGTAGCCATGACATATGATTTATATTATAATTTTTATGCAAAAAAACTTATTTATTGTCATTATGAGATTATCTCATTACCCATGATTGATTATTAACAATTATTCACACTTATGACTTTTTTTTGTTATGAAAAAAAATTTAACCCATGACTCATAATTCATCACTACTAGAAATTTGACCTGTACCAATGGTTTGGAAAACTATTAGTATAGTTATCAACATTAATAGAGGTTTGGGGAGATATTGGTAAAGACATTACATAGGAACAATTTAACAATAGTTTTATAAAATTATTGTTATAGGTCCAATAAAATTGGTACCTATACGAATGGTTCTTCAAAACCACTAGTATAGGTACCTAATTTTTTATGAATTATGTTATAAAATTACATTAAATACTTGAAAATTTAAATTAACTATATATATATATTCATTTTCTTAAAACTAATTTTATCATAGTGGTTAATTTGTTGAAGTGTAAGTGGGAGGTGTTTGGATCAACACCCACTAGATAATTTTTCCATTACCTATAATAACAGTTCTCCCAACCCATTTCTATATATATTTCAGATATATGGCCTATAAAAATGTTTTAGAAACCATTTCTCTATACCTCCTATAACAATTGTATTCCCAAACCCCTTGTTATAGGTATATATGCGTGCCAAAATATCCAATAACTTTTCAAATGGTTGGTATAGGTCATACCAATGGTTTAATACCTTATAATAACAGTTTCAAACAATTGGTATAGCCTTTTTTCCTAGTAGTGTATAGTTTATGAATTTATGGGTATTTTTTCATTGGTTAGGAACCTATTATTACACCCTTATGCTTATCTTATGCTCACTAATGATAATCAATTGATATCTCTCATGTATACCCTTATTGAGCATATGAGAACACCATTTCTTATGTTTCTATTTCCCTAGGTTATAAAGAAACTATTGAATAGGATGTATTTAAGAAGGGTACCAAGTGATAATATCTTTTTTGGTGTTTTTGAATATCTTTCAATAAATAATTTGACTATGTATCTAGTATCTAAAGACACTAAACCTTTACTATTCTTGGGCATATATTATTTTCATATGTACTAAATATTCATATAAAATGACGTAATATTTATGTAAGTGATATTTGTATCGCCTTATAAACCCATCCCCGTAACAATTGGAGACCACCATTCCACCTTCATGGATAATTCCTTATCTAAATGGTTATAGGAAGTAAAAACAGGGTGAATCCCAAAGGGAAGAATTCTTAAAGGGGACACAACATGTGGGGATTGAGAGGATGTCTAGGGGAAGCATTGAACCATCTTGGACCTAAGTTGGAGAAGAAGCTTAGAATTTAGAAGGGGTATCAAGACTATTCAAGTAGTGATTATTTGGGGTGTATTTCCTTGAGATTTTATGATATATTTCTCTTTAAATAAATTTGATTTTTTATAGTATTCTTTACAGGAAACCATGAGTTTAAATAAACTATGATATAAACATTATTATTTAAACATGGGTTTTTAACCTAAATGCTAAAATTGAAGATATGAATTGAAATAAAAAATTATGAAAATATGTATAACGATTTTATATAATGAATATGAATTAATTATTTCATACTAAATATGTAGTCAATTTTCTGTAAAGTCATTTTATTTTTCAAATAAACATTTATATCCAAAAATAGTATTTTTAATATTTGTGAGGTAATATTATAATTAAATTATTCAAATTTTAGAAATTGAATTTGATATAAATATATCATTTTTTAAATCATAAAATCAAAATGATATTATGGTAAAATAATGGTATTTTTCTAAAAAGTTTTATTTTTTAGGAATGGTGAAAAATATCAATTTTTTTAAAACAATCATTTATTTTCATTAAAAAAATACCATAATGAATTTAATTTTCTCATAAATTAAAAAAATTATACTTTAATATTAAATAATATAATTAATTTCATAGAAATCATATTTATTCTATATTTTGGTGTATGTTTATTTTTGGGCTTTAAAAATATTTTTTCTAAAAATTGTTTTCATTAGTTTTATGAATTTAAATTAAAATGAATTTATAACCCATGTATGAATTGAATATTATAAAATGGATTAAATATTTTAAATCATAATAATTAATATAATTTAATTTGATCAACTTAATTTTTTCTCATTATGAGTAGTGACCAAGTAAAAGATTTGGTACCTTGGTAAAAGCAGTAAAACTAGGTTAAAATTATGGGGGTAAAGAATTAAAATCTATAAAACAATTTAATTCATCCTATTTTATTATTGTTTTTTCTTAAAATATACTTTTAACGAGTAAAATAATATATTTTAAAGCATAATTTCGAAAATGGGAGCCCAAAATTTACTTTTGTGAAGATAAATTGTATTTTATTTATATTAAAAACTATTGTTGGTTCTTTGCATTTATTGGCATGGTTATAAGATTCCATTCTGTTTTATATTTCTCTAAAATTTTAAAAACATTTTTTATATAAATATTAAAATTTATGGAGACCAACATATTACTTTATTTCATCATGAAATGATTTTTACTCTTAAATTGGGTATTTTCCTGAAAACTCTTTTTCATATGTTTAATAATATTATATTAAAAGTAATTTTCTCCACATATATAAATTGAATATTATAAAATTGTTTCCAAATTTAGAATAATTATTTCCAAATTTTTTAAATTAAATTTTTATTTATCCCAAATAATTATTTTTTCATGGTAAAAAATTAATTTAACACGGTTTTGGTTAAAATGGGTTTAAAGTGGTTTAACTAGTATATAAGGCATAAAATATATCCAAAACATGTATAAATGTGATTTTTTTGACTTTATTTAGACCCTATTATATCTTATCATATAATTTTGGGTTCATTTTCTCAACATTACTTGATTATTATATGTATATATATTATATAATCTCTTAAGTAATTCTAAGTGTGTCTTTTCCCACACTTATAAAAGGGAAAATCCTCTCCTAAATTATTCACAGATTTTGAGACATATATCTGGAAAAATACATTACTATATTCCTTCCCTATATTGTAGATCTTCTATTCTTTACAAATACCATTCTTTCAAGGATTAATGTGTAAGTAAAAAGTGTTTTCTCAATGATGAGATTTAACTCTTAATCCTGCACTTTTAATATTATTTATTCGTACTATATCTACTATAAATATGTGGATTCAATTATAAAATAATTACTTTATTATCTTCAATATAATAATGAGAAATTATTATTATCTAATAACCATTATCTTAATCATTTCCATCCTATGAGAAAAGAAGACATTGCTCATGCGTACGTTTGGATAACCCCCACCATGAAGTCGTATGTTTCATTTTTCATCACAATTTAAAATTGAAGGATATAATGATGGATTTAGAAAATCCATATGTTATTTATGATATTTTTATATTTCTTTAAATTTTTATAATTAATTTTCTTTTTTTTCATCCATCGAAAAGTGGAAATATCCCTCATGCGACGTACATATTATTATCTCCAAAAAGAGATGTGATTAATTTTTCATCAAATATTTATATGAATAGTTATAAAAGTTAATATAATTATTACATATGATACTAATTATATTATTAAAATTATGTATATTATGGAACTATGATCAAAGTGCAAGGACAGGTACTGTTGAATCGAAACATTCATGAAAATGAAGTAGTTATCACCAAGAACATTTATTTTCATTATGAATTGATAATAAACAGGTGATAAGATGTTATAAGTAAATAATATATGGTATTATATTTACCATTATGGTTTTTTAATAGATTTATAATAAACCTATATTTATTTTATAGGATGCTTGAACGTGTACAGAGAAAATTGATACTTGAGGTAAGGGATTTATGTTTCGATCCCATTTTTGTTGGGATTGTTTATGTTTGAATTTAAATTGAGAAAATTATGTAATCCTTAGTTGATAAACCTATTAAATTTTTGTTATACTCTATTTATTTTTGGAATCTTTTATTTTTAGTAACATTTTCCTCTATTTGGAACTCAAAATGGTTTAAAAAAATATTTTAAGAGAAGACAGACTTATTTCTCCTCTTTCAATCGTAAAACCCTTTTCTTCTACATCAATTTTTTCTAAAATATTTTCAAGAATTTTTTAGACTATTCTTTAAATATTTTTTGAAGTTATTTTTTCTTATTATTTAATTTTTACATAAAAAAGTTTAAAAATAATATTCTTATCATTTTCTAAACAGGATTATTTTAACGAATGTGTGAAAAAATCATTATTTTAAAGATTATGGAATAAATTAAATTTGCCATAATCATGACTTCTAAATTCAGTGAAGCTTAATTTACAAGTTTTAATATTAATTTTCAAAGAAAAAATTTTCATTAATATTTTGTAAATTTTTTTTATTTTAAATAAGCAATTTCAAAATGAAAATGTTATTTTCCTCGAGAAATATCCAAGTCATATTTTAAAGGAATTTTTCATCTTAGATAGTACCCATTGATGATAATTATAATTTACTAGGTATATGATTTAATTATACCATCTATATTATTTCACTAGATAGTTTATTATTATTATTAATATAATATTTTTACAAAACTCATTTATTTTATATGGGTTATATTATGATGATATGATGATTTTTCTATGATCATTCTGCATTCATATAAATGGATTATGATTATGTGATGGTTATTTATATTATATACCTTCAATTAATTAGGTAATATGGTATTTATATCTCATTATATGGTGATGAAAACAATGGTTTTTATTGAAAAAAATTGTTCCCATTTTTATGGATGAGTTCGATTGCGTCTAGTGATACTCACAATATTATGTGTGGACATTATTGAAAAATATATTTCTTCACATTTTAATGCATGATTATGATTTTTTTATATATTCTCACAATATTATGCATGGACATGATTAAAAATATATTTGTTCACAAGATTATGATTTCTTTAGCTTATGATCCCACATTACTATGTTATTATTCTTCAATTATGATTACTTCTTTAACACCCATATTTATTATGATTCTCGATATTGTTTTATTATTTTTTTATGGTTATGAATATTTTTAATTGAGAACATGCACTTGTATATAATAGAATACACTTATGATTATCTTCACCTATTAGGATTGATATCTCTCATGTTTATCCTTACGGATCATCTAAGCTCAACCATTATTATATTTTCCATCCCTAGGTTTTGATGGAATATTTTAAGTTTGATATGTTCATATGGGTATAAATATGAAGATATTTGTGGTATATTTTTAAGATCTTTCATAAAAGAAGATGATTATGTGTCTACTTTATATGTAAACAATACCTTTATGGTCATCATGTATGTATTATTGTGAAATGTGTTGAATATTCATCTAAATGATGTAATATTTATGAATGTTATGTCTGGGTCATCATAGTTGGTATCATGGAAGGGTTTAGTTAATCATTAGTGATTATGGTCAAATAGATTTGGTGAAATCCTTAGGGATAATTCTTAGTGTAAGATAACATCCTAATTTTTTGTTAAGGTAGATATTATATGGTTTTCCTAGCAATACAACCATGTCAAGATACCACAAGTGGATTTGGTTCTAACATAGATGCATTCAGAGGTAATAACCATAAAAATAGTTCATTGAGTATATCTTTGGCATCATTCTAGTGCATGTAGAAGGGGTCCTTATTGCACACTTTTATTGACACTCTTAGGGTATATTATTGGCTTAATTAATATTTTATTTATAGACCATTTTAAAGTATTTAAAAAGATGGTGACAATAAATGAATTAGGATAAACCTAAGGTGTCGTATATTAAAAAGAATGTGTCGTGATTTAGACATCCTATGAATTATTTTTCATGATTGATCACTCTGAATAATGATTCTTAATTGTCATTCTACCTATTTTGGTTTTAGTAAGGGATAGAAGATAGAACGAATAAGTTTACGCGGTGATAGGTATGCTCAAATACTAATGTAACTTATTTGATCTTAGTCATGCTAATTTATATATGTCATTAAAAGTGTTAAGTAATGTTAACTCATATTCTCAATGATTAAATGTTGAGATAGCATAAAAAACTCATAATGGTATGATGATCTATTCTCAAATCTATAGATCATCTCTGATAGAAGTTGGCAGGAATGCACTTCCAGAAAATAATGTGATTCTCCCTCTATTTTAATTTGATGTGATTTTGATCATGGATTAGATCTCTCTATACATATCCCATAAAATTTTTTGAGGAGGGAAAGTCATGTTTGATATTTTGAATCAACCTATGATTATATTTCAGTGTGAAGATGAATATGAACTTTCAATAGATGATAATTCAATTTTATGGGTCATACAACCTATTAATGAGGAATATTTGCCTAAAATATTTGAGGAGAATCTACATATTTATTATATTCCTACTTTATAAAAGTTCATTAGAATATTCTAAAATAATTTCCCAGTCTTCCTCTGAATCATGAAGTTGGTTTTTTAGTAGAACTCATACATAGTGTTCCACCTATTTCAAAGACTCCATACAGAATGTCCCCGATTGAGTTGTTGGAATTGAAGAAGAAACTTCAGGAGAATCGTGAAATTTATGCATACACCTGAGTTCATTACCTTTGGGTGAACGTATTCTTTTTGTTAATAATAATGATCGGTAAATGCGTCTTCTAATTGACTATCGGGGGCCTAACAAGATCAATATCAAGAACAAGTATCCCTTACCCCATATCAATGATTTATTTAATCAATTAAAATGAAATAAATATTATACCTAGATTGAAATTAATTATAGAAACCATTAATTGAGGTTTAACTAGAAGGGTATAACCAATATAGCCTTCTATATGAGGTATGTGCATTATGACTTTATAATGACGTCATTTGGTCTTTCTAATTCCCCTACTATCATCATGGATTTAATAAAGATAATCATTTGAGATTACCCTTATCATTTTTTGGCAGTCTTTATATATGACATTATTATATATTTAAAGTGAAACGAAGAATAATAATATCATTTGATAATTCTTTTAAGGAATATAAGGAATGAGAAGTTGTATTCTAAATTTACCAAGTGTGAATTTTGGATATATAATTTTTTTATATTGGGTCATATAATATCATGTGAGGTTATATCAGTGGACTATTCAAAGATGAAAGTTATTTATTAATATAATAGACACTACTATAAAACTAGATCTAAATAGTGCTTGGATTTATCAGTGCTAGATAAAATAACTGATAAAGAAACCCTTTATCAGTGCTAGAAAAATGGTTGATAAAGGCCCCCTTTATCACTCTTAAAAAGTGATAATAAAGGGGGTCTTTATTAGTGCTAGAAATGATATAGGGGACCCTTTATCTATTCTAAAAAAATTGATGATAAAAGGACCCCTTTATTTGTACTATAAAAAATTGATGATAAAGGGGATCCCTGTAGAGTCCCATGTTTTTAGACCATATGAAATAACAATAGAATTTAAACTTTTTCCTTTACTAGAAGGGATATATTATAGACCATGATTTGGAATGAAATATCAAGAGTTGAAACACTTCAACATATTTTTTTGGACATTGTTTAAGGTTCAATAGGTCCCCTGTAGGTCTCATAGAGTTTCATGAGCACCGATATTTGAAAAGCCAAGGTTTGGGTGCTTTGAATGGGGCACACGATTTTTCTGAAACTGTGCAGCCCTTAGAAACAAACTGTGTGACCTACATCGGGTAGATAAAGGTAGTGTGCATGGGATGCACATGTTTTTCCAAACTGTGCACCTAGACCGCAAGAGTTTTTTCCCTTTGTCAGTATATAGACACTATTCACCATAGAGGTTGTGCACAGTTAGGAAAACCATGTGGGAAAAACCATGTGAGGTGGTTTCTAAGGTAGGGGTGTGCCACACGGTTGGTGCATGGTTAGGCTAAGCATGTGAACCAAACTGTGTAGTGTGTTTCTTTGAAATAAAATAAATTAATTCAATTAATTTAAAATATATATATATAATGAATCCTGAACACCGTTCTCCCCTCCTAAATCACATGACACCCCTTTTTCCTTGGCTTCTCCATCTGCACATGATGCCCCTCCCAACACCCTCTTCGTCTACTAGTTTCCCTCGGGTTCTTCAATATTTGTCCTTTGATTATTTTGGGTAAGGACCCTAGTACTCTCTTCTTCCCTTTTCTAGTGGTAAATCTACTCCCCGTCGCTTGGTTCTATTCAGCTAAAACCCTAGGTAAAGGGGTAATCTTATTTTTGGTGTTTTTTTCTTGAAGAGGGTGTATGATTAATCTCCTGGTACCTCTTAGAGAGTGTTTCAGTGTTCTTCACCAAAGGTAAAGAGTTTCATATGCTTTTCAGGTTTCCATCACTACTTGAGGTAATTTTACTTCTGTTTCCTTGTCTAGAACAAGTTCCTTTTGGTGCTTTTGGTGATTTATGGTCCCTAGTTTATTTGTAGTTCTTTAGGTTTATCCTTGAGATGAGTTCATGTTACCATAGTCAAATGTAACTTTACCATGTATGAATATGTAGGAATATGTATGTATGTATGTTGCCTTGTTATATGTATATCTTCCCATAGATGAGTGAATATATATATATGTCTAGCTGTTCTTATGTATATATATGAAAGATGCATATGTGTGTAAGTTAAAATGGGTATATGCATATAATCTATATGTAAGGATCCCATTATACATGTTTATGGCTAGGATAATATATACATAGGGGCTAGGTGTCCTTATGTATACATGAAGATTCATATGCTTGGGGCGGGTAGAAGCTGTTTTGAGTCATCAATGATTAAAACATCAAGTGTTAAAGTTTTCAGCTTGGATTGATCTTCTCTTGAGGTAGGATCCATTTCCTTTTTCCCTCTAAGTTTAAGAATGAGTTAAGTGCTTCTTTGATAAATTGAATTATAAATTCTTGAGTGAAATGTTTAAGATGGTTAAGTGAATTGTTTGAGAAACAATGTCAGGATTTTATAATAAAACCCATCAGATGAGGTGTGATATCTTCTAAACTAAAAAAAATTGATTAGTTGATTGATACATTTTTGGATTAATCCTTTGTAGTTTTCCATACACTTAGTGGAAATAGTGTGATATAATACATGTTTATGACATGGCCTATAACGGTATTAGAAAAGTGGAGTTTTCCTTTATAAATGTTTATGGAACCCTTTCACCTTTTATGTGCCATTTTGTCCGTTGTATTTTGAACTGTCATGTCTTGTTTAGTTAAATTCTATGTAATCTCCCTAAATTTACCTTGATTTTACCACCCAAATGGGCGTGTTCCAATACTTTCATAGTTAGAGGAAACATAATTATAACTAAATGGAATTGGTTTAATTAGTTAAGAGATGTATTTCCTCCATTGCATGTTGATTCTCTTAGGTAAAATGGTTATATTGAACTTGAATTGCATAATAGTTTATTATGAAAATTTGAAAATAAGTGGGTAAAATCATGTGTTATATTTAAATATTAATTGTGAACAATGATAGGGTATAGTCATTGGTTTTATTTACATTTAATTTGTGATACATGAGTGGGTATACTCACGTGATGGAATTGAATGTGAAATAGTTATATGAGTGGGTAGAATCATATTGTATAAAAAGTTAAATGGTATGAAATGGTGATTGAATAGATTCCATGGACATGTTCCTTGGATATGGAACATGGTAGTGGATTCCTTGGATAAAGATTATCCTTGGGTCTTGATTTTGTGGGATGAATTGGGCCTTTTTAGCCCTTCGATCTAGCATGCTTTGATTCATGATGGCCATGTCAGGTATGAAATGATCATAGGACTCAAACCAGTGATCGCCTGAGTTTCCATTAAGATTATCTTGGGACTTGATGAGGATACCATGGTCTTTACACCTTAGATCTTTCCCTATGTAGTTTGTCATTTTATTTATAAGACATGGTCATGGAAGTTTTGGTTCACTAGAAAAAACATCTTGTCCATGATGGATATGGTAGGTTGGATGAATGAAAAGGCCATGTTGTTTATTTATTAATTATTTTTAGCTACTTTGTAATAGTATCTTGTCCATTATTGTTCAGGGATCCTTGAGGGGATATTTTAGTGTCACTGGTTTTGAATTTTACATTCCATGGGAATCTTTACTTTCATTTCCTACTTATTTGTTTACCTACACACTTCATTAATTTATATTGAAAGAACTGGATTGAGATAGAAATTATGGGTTCTAGTCTACTGATATTTTATATCACACACTTCTCAGGTACCATTGGTACCCGAGTAGACCTTATTGTTTGCAGGACAATAGACATTTTCTTATACCTTGGAGTTAAGAGTACAAGATAAAGTTAGAGATTAGGATGCTTGTGGATCTAGTTGTGGGACTTTTATTTCTTTTAATTAATTACACACTACCTGGAATCTTATAGCATGTTTTATGAATATTTTTTAATTACTTTTCAACAACTATACATGCATGATTTATATAAACTAGTGTTGGTCGTCTTTTATAATCAGTTGATATCACATTTATCATCTGCTACTTTATTATTGATTTATATTGCTTCTATGGTTTCTTTATGTTTATTATCTAATAAATAATTGTTCTAATTTGAAATGAGGGTATAGTCTCCCTTATATCACCTCTTTAGACCCTCACTAAAAATTGATAGCCTCTGGCATACGAGGAGATTCACTTGAGGTTGATAGCCTCTTACTTCCTGACTCCGAATGTTCTTTTCCTCTGTCAATTTCTCATCGAAAGATGCAGTCATCTCATGAAACTTCTTTTCCTCGGTTTGAAATGCATCCTTAACATTTTCTTGAAACTCATCCAGCAACCTCATCTCTTCCACATTCTTCTTCGACTAGCTAGTCATCCTTTTGCAAGATCTCTTATGGGCTTCGTAACCAATAAAGAAATTTTTGAACTGAGATTCAATTTCAACACACTTATCCATTACCATGGATACGGAATCAGTTTTCTGATTTAGCGTATGTTGGAGCATCTGGCACCGAGAGTCAATACTGGAGAAGGTCGGAATGGTTCCCACCAACTTCTTCAAGGACTGAACAACAAAATCGTTCCCCAACGATGATGACTCCGAATCTGACATCTTGCTAGGAGAATTTTCTTCTTCAATAAGCTCCAACTTCCTCTTAGAAGAACTACCAGCTTCCTTCCTCATACTCTTTTCTGAACTCGGGGTATCAGCAAGAATTTGCTTTCCCTTATCTTTTTCCGGAATAGAAACCTGTTCCGGAGATCTGTTCTCACTATCAGAGACTTGAACAATTTTATCTTCCTCATCAGCAACTCCTTGAACATTGGCTTCTACGTTTCCCATCTGACCAGCATCAAGTAAAATATGTTCTTGACAAGTAACTTCTTCTTCTCCCTTTTCTTCTTCCATTGCAGGAGTAGCAAGCTTTGAAGATTGAGCTTCAGATGTTCGGAGCGACAGGTGTTCCGAAGGAGTTCCCTTATATTCATCTACTTGTTTGATCACATCTCCTATCTCACCACTTCCTTCAGCCGCTTCTTCAACCTCTTCCACTTGCTCTACTTCCTCAGTAGCAACAGCCTCTTCCGGAGTAACAAGATTTCTTCCTGGAGTCTCAGGTAGAGATTCCAGAGAAAAAGATCTCGGAACGGGAATGGTTGCTGAAACCATTTCGTTAAACTTCAACAACGCTTGCACAGCCTCAGCTTCTGACAACTTCTTCTTCAGCTTCTTTTCCTTAGCTTGCTTCTCGAGCTCATCAGCTGCCTTTTCTTTCAGAGCCTTAGCCTCTGCAGGATCCAATCCGAACTGCGGATCTCCTTCCTTCCTCTTCTCCTTGTCAGCTCTCCACTTCGCTGCAACTTCATCAGTATATGTCTTCTTCTTCTTAGGCTTAGGAGGTGCGGAATGGACTTCCTTAGACTTAGGTTCCTCGGATTCGCCTACCACTTCTTTCTGCTTCCTCTTCCTTACCGGCTTGGATGATTCCGGATCAGCCACTTTCAGAGTCTCTTCTACTTGAGGAGGTAGATCAATAAACTTCCCTGACTCCTTGTTAAAAGCTTTATTCATCCTTTTAAGAGTTGCATCACTGAGCAACATGATCTTGCAAACTTTCGGCTTAGAACTACAAGAAACCTTGAAGGATTCTAGGCACCGAACTGTCAGCTTCGACAATATTGCCGGGTACATCACAATCTGAGCTCTCAGATTCCCCTTCTTCAAATTATCAATGTTGAGAAGAATATGCTTCATCAAGTTGAACTTTCTTAGATTTATCAGGAAATCCAAGATGTATATCTCACTCTTCTTCAAGCTATCCTTATCTCCTTTTCTCGGTACAATAAGCCCTTGCACCCATAACTCCATAATCCGGAAGTTTGTAGAAAGACTTGTAATTTTCGAAGCCCTGTCATCATCCAATCCGAGAATTTTAAGGCTTTCTCCTTGTTGAAACTACCCAAGGAGTCTGGCAGAACGTGCGAGATAAACTCAGCTTCTCCTTCATAATTCAACCCTACCAAGCTTGCAGCCTTGGTGTAAGATAGCTTATATGTCTTGCCATACGATTTGAAGGAAAATTTTTCTCTATTGTCTTCCATGAAGAAAGCAACTGACTCATAAAACTCGACAAGAAAGTCATGGTAGACTTCATCTTGGTTGCCGGTTTTTGATACCGCAACATCTTCCCAGCCATTCAGCTTGATATTCTTTGATATAATAGAATCATAGTTGCTCAAGAAATTCGGATGAACTAACCTCTCTCTGTAGACTAACCACTGAGAAATGGGCTTAGTTGAAGACATTTCTTGAGAAGCTAACTCTGCAGACATTCGGATTAGAAGTCTCTGAGAAGTTCGGAACTGAGAAGGCTGAAGTTCGGAACTGAAAATCTGTAGTTCGGAACGGCCTTAAATCAGAGAGTCAGAGCTTCAGCATGCAAAAGCTTGAAATCGATGTGGGACGAGAAAATAGGGTCCTCTTTATATAGGCATTGGGATGACGGTTCAACTTCCTCGGTTGATCTAACGGTTTAGAATGATCTGAGATCAGATCTAACGGTTGAAAGCTTGAATCCGATCTTTTTGAGGGTTTTATTAAAGTAAAGAATTAAGAAATCCAAAAACCGAAAACAAACTATAAGAAAATGCCAGCAAGTAAAATATGATTACGAAAACTTCAGTAAGGAAATCATACCTTTCGGATTAGCTTAGGAAAGTTATTCGTAATGGGTAATATAAAGATGACTATGAAAAATTCAATACGAAAAACTCAATACGAAAAACTCAATACGAAAAACTCAATACGAAAAACTTAATATGAAAAACTTAATATGAAAAACTCAATATGAAAAACTCAATATGAAAAAGTAAAACTTAGTACGAAAATCTGGTTATGAAAGTCCCAGTACGAAAGTTGTTCATTCCGGAAATTTTCAATACGAATACTTTCATTCCAGAAGTATTCTGTACGAAAATATCCATTCTGGAAAAATGGTAGTTCCGAAAGTTCCATTCCAGAAATTTTCGTTCCGAAAAATTTGAAAACAAATTTTGAAAAACATTGTTAAATAAACAAACAAATGTACTCCCCCTATGAAAAGGAGTTTATTACTGTAAGGAGATTTTTCAACAGAAAGTTAATTAAGGAAGATTACCTTACGGTTATCATTCCTAACTTCTGTTTAATATATTCAAATCTATCAGAAGGTAAAGATTTTGTGAAAATATCAGCAAGTTGATCTTGCGTTCCGATAAACTGAAGAATAATATCTCCTTTAAGTGTGTGATCCCTAAGAAAGTGATGCCTAATATCTATGTGTTTTGCACGGGAGTGATGTGCAGGGTTTTTACTTAGGGAAATGGCACTTGTGTTATCACACAAAATTTGAGTTTTAGTAAAACTCAAGCCATAGTCTGTGAGTGTGTGTTGCATCCACAACACTTGTGCACAACAACTTCCAGCTGCTACATATTCAGCTTCAGCAGTGGAAAGTGCAACAGAATGTTGCTTCTTGCATGACCAAGAAACTAATGAATCTCCTAAGAAATGACAAGTTCCGGATGTACTTTTCCTATCCATTCTACATCCACCAAAGTCAGCATCAGAAAAGCTTTTTAGAACAAAATCATTTCCAGAAGTATAAAATAATCCTAGATCCATGGTTCCCTTAAGGTAGCAAAAAATTCTTTTTACTGCCTTTAAGTGAGATTCCTTAGGATTGGATTGATATCTTGCACATAAGCATACAGAAAACATTAAGTCTGGTCGACTAGCTGTTAAGTAAATTAGACTTCCAATCATACCTCTAAAAGATGTTTGATCTACTGGTTTCCCAGCTTCATCAAGATCTAAAGAGTTTAAGGTACCAATGGGAGTACTTATACTCTTAGTGTTGTCATAACCATACTTTTTAAGAAGATCTTTAATATACTTATGTTGGGATATATAGGTTCCTTCTGGTTTTTGAGAAATTTGAAAACCAAGGAAAAATGTTAACTCACCCATCATACTCATTTCAAACTCAGATTTCATTAGACTAGCAAAGGAGTCAGTCAAAGATTGCTGAGTTGAACCAAATATAATGTCATCAACATAAATTTGAACAATCAAAACATTTTTCTTATCTTTCTTTATAAAAAGGGTTGGATCTGCATTTCCCTTAACATAGTTATTTTGAAGAAAAAATCCAGTGACTCTATCATACCATGCTCGTGGGGCTTGTTTAAGGCCATACAAAGCTTTGGTAAGTCTAAAAACATGATCTGGATGTTTTGTATCTTCAAAGCCAGGAGGTTGTTCAACAAAAACTTCCTCTTGAACATAACCGTTAAGAAAAGCACATTTCACATCCATTTGGAAAAGTTTGAAATTAAAGAATGCTGCAAAGGCAAGTAGAATACGGATGGATTCAAGTCTAGCTACTGGAGCATAGGTTTCTTCATAGTCTATTCCTTCTTGCTGATTATAGCCTTTAGCAACAAGTCTAGCTTTATTTCTAACAATGACTCCATTTTCATCGCATTTATTTCTGAAAACCCATTTTACTCCAATAACAGAAGTTTCCTTAGGTCTCTCAACCAAGGTCCAGACTTTATTCCTTTCGAATTCATTTAGTTCATCTTGCATTGCTTTGATCCAATCATCATCACCTAAAGCTTCATCAGTGCTTTTAGGCTCTAATTGAAAAAGAAATGCTAGATGTTCTACTTCATTTCTTAAGGAACTTCTAGTCCTTACAGGTTGATTTACATCACCTATGATACTATCACTGGGATGATTCTTAAGAAACATCTGATTTGGGTTTTGTAAAACCTGTTCATCAACATAGGGTAGAAAGTCTTCTGGGGTGAATGTTTCAGAAGTATCTTCTAGAACAATTTCCTTATCAGAAGGTTCTTCTATCAAAGGTTGATAATCAGTTTTTGAAAACACATCCGAAGATGTAGGTTGGGAGGTTTTAAAAACAAAAGGATCTGATTCATCAAATTTCACATGTACTGTTTCCTCAACAGTACAAGTGTTTTTATTAAAAACTCTATAAGCCTTAGAGGTTGTGGAATAACCTAAGAAAATTCCTTCATCTGATTTTGGTGCGAATTTATGTAAGTTATCTTTAGTATTCAAAATGAATACTTTGCAACCAAAAACCTTGAAGTAGGAAAGTCTTGGTTTTCTACCATTCCATAACTCATAAGGAGTTTTATTAAGAAAAGGTCTAATCAAAACTCGATTTATAGTATAACAAGCAGTACTTACAGCTTCAGCCCAGAAATGTCTAGAAATAGAATATTCACTCAACATGGTTCTAGTTATTTCTTGAAGAATTCTATTTCTTCTTTCAACTACACCATTCTGTTGAGGAGTTCTAGGTGCTGAAAAGTTGTGAGTAATACCTTTCTTACTACAAAAAGTTTCAAAATCTTAATTTTGAAATTCTCCTCCATGATCACTATGAATAGTTTTCAATGGAAGATTTTTCTCATTTTTAACTTGGGCTCTAAAACTTTTGAAATAAGAAAAAGCTTCAGATTTCTTTGCTAGAAAATAGACCCATGTAAATCTAGTGTAATCATCAACAAGAACAAACACATAGTATTTGCCTCCAATACTTCCAGTTTGTGTTGGACCAAAAAGATCCATGTGTACTAACTGTAATGCATCAGTTGTTGAGACTTCACCGATTGACTTAAAACTAGATTTATGTTGCTTTCCATATTGACAAGGATCACAAACTTTAGAAGAATCTAATCTAAGCTCCGGTAGATCCTTAACAAGTTTCTTCCTAGAGAGTTTACATAGGTTTCTAAGATTACAGTGTCCTAATCTTCTATGCCATAACCAAGAGTGATCTTCCATTGCACTTAGGCAAGGTAAATCTTGGCTTCTTAGGTCTTCTAAGTTTAAGGTGTAAACATTCTCTTGCCTATTGGCTGAGAGAATAAATTCTTCCTTGGAATTGTGAACTAAGCATTTATCATTCCTAAAATTCACAAGGTAACCTTCATCACATAACTGACTTATGCTAATAAGGTTGTGCTTAAGACCTTTAACAAAAAGAACATTTGAAATCAAAGTTTTACCTAAAAGAACAATATTACCAATACCAACAATCTCTCCCTTAGCATTGTCTCCGAAAGTTACCTTTCCTCCTTTCGTTTTGATAATCTTTTCAAAAAAGCTTTTGTTACCAGTCATGTGCCGGGAACATCCACTATCCATGTACCAAATATTGTTGCTGGAACTTTCTTTATTTTCCTGAAATTAAGAACAAAGTTAGATTTTCGGAATCCAAACGTGTTTGGATCCGAGATTTCCAGACAATAAAATTTTTGGTACCCACATTTTCTTAGAAAAATAAGCTTTATGAAAACCTAAGGATTGGGTTTTGTTTAAAGAACAATTTCTTGCCCAGTGACCACCACATTGACACTTAGTGCAAAATGGGGCACTTTGAGGAACAAAATAATTGTTGCTGAAAACAGGTTTTGCTTGGGTATAACCAAATCCGGATTTATTTCTTAAAGGTCGTATTTGAGAATACATCTTATCAAAATTTTCCTTACCATGGGTAAAGTTTGATAAACACTTCTTTAAGGAAAAAATTTCGGACTTGAGTTTTACAACCAAGTTTTTATCCTCAAAATCATTAGTTTTGGAACTAGAGTTAGGCTCGAAAACATTTTTCTTAGAAATTAATTTTTCTAATTCTTTAGCAAGTTTGTTCTTCTCAGAACATACTTCCTCAAGATTTTTTGAAATACTTTCAAAATCAGCATTTTTCTTATCAAGATCTTTAGAAAGATCTGATATCTCTTTAGTAAGAATAGAATTCCTAGAATTTTCCTTATCAAGTTTCTTGTTGAGTTTGGAATTCTCAATCTCAAGAAGTTCAGCAAATCTAGAGACTTCTTCAAAAGTAGGTAAAGTATTTTCCTCATCAGAAGATGATTCTTCATCAGAAGAGTTATAATACTTACTATCATTAGGATTTAAAGAAACATTGGTCAATGATTCAGCATTTCGTACCTTAGCCATAAGACAACGATTATCAATAGGTAATCTGGCTATAAGACCAAGATTCTTCTGTCCTGAAGATTCATAATCAGAAGATTCGTCTGAAGAGTCACCACCACTGGCACTCCAGGTGTCATTAGCTTTCAGAACTTTCTTAGCTTTGGCTTTGTAATACTTCTTCCTGTTCTTGTCTGAATGCCTTTCCTTCCTTTCTTTCTTTCTGAGCATAGGGCAATCTGGTCTAATATGTCCAGCTCTTTTACATTCATAACAAGTAACTTCTCCATCTTTCTTATCTTTCCTTTCCTTCTTCTTATACTTGGATTGAAAGTTTCTCTGTCCAGCTATCTTGTTCATCCTTCGAGCAAGATTGGCTAATTCATTTTCTGAAACTTCACTTTCACTAGATTCGGATTGGAAAATGACTTTCTTAGATTTGGATCTGGTAACTCTCTCAGGAGTCTTAGCTTTCATCTGATTAGA
Organism: Viscum album; assembly: GCA_963277665.1. Lineage (NCBI taxonomy): Eukaryota > Viridiplantae > Streptophyta > Magnoliopsida > Santalales > Viscaceae > Viscum > Viscum album. Next base: position 1,107,807,851 of record OY728137.1, read on the forward strand.
AGTTGAAGTAAAGGCAACAGTACTATTTCCATTCTTCTTCTTGATGTTGTCAGCATCTCTCTTCATTCTTGTCTCATGTTGTAGAAGAGTTCCAAATAATTCATCAAGAGTAATTTGAGTAACCTTCCTGTTCTCATCTATAGCTGTTCTCTTGGATTCCCACTCATTGGGCATAATATCAATTATCTTGTCCACAAGAGCTTCATCATCTAAACCTTTTTCTCCCATAGATTGTAGACTGTTGACGATAGTCATAAATCTTTGTTGAACTTTACAGATAGGTTCTCCATAAGGAAAATTAAAACCATGATATTCAGCTCTAAGCATAGCCCTTCTAGTCTCAATCACCTTAGAAGTCCCAAAGTGTGTAACCTCTAACTTCTTCCATATACAGTTAGCTGCTTCACATGAAGAAATTTGGCTATATATATTTCTAGTCATTGAACACAGTAAAGTATTGCGTACCTTATAGTTGAGTTGATATTCTTGCTTTTCCTGGTTAGTAAAGGTTCTGACTTCCTTGTCAGGAATTTTATAGTCACCAGTAAGCATGACAATGTTATCTACTCCAGTATTGATAACAAAAGTCTTCATACGATCTCTCCAGTATTCATAATCATTACCATCAAAGATAGGTGGTCTTGTAGGATTCAGATTGTCAATAGATCCAACATTAATTCCTGCCATACTTGAAAATAACTTGGAAACAAATTTGTTAATAGCAAAAGATTCGTAATCAAAAAGTTCAGAATGAGCAAAAGTTCGGAATGGATAAATCGGAATGACAAAGTTCGGAATGAAAAAGTTGAGCAAGAAAAACTTGTATGTGAGTACAAGTATTTCAGTAACCTTGGCTCTGATACCAAATGTAAGAATGGTATAGAGTAAGAGGTTTCCAACCTCTGATACCAATTGTAGGATCGAAATATAATATGAGATGCTCAATATACAAGAGGGGGGTGAATTGTATACTTTAAAAATTCCTTTGGAACCTTTAAAGTTAGTTATGAACAACTAATGTTTCCTTAAGAAAAGGAAAGGCTAAGTTTAACAAAGTTAAACTAAGTAAATTCACAATACCTCTAACACCGAACTGAACTTGGAAAGATATTCCAAAAGTAGGTTCCGGAAATATGGTTCCGGAAATTGAAACTTAATAAAAGTTACAATATGAGATTCTACCTTAAAGCGTATAGAATCTAAAAGAATCAGAGTAAGTAAGGAAGTATAAGAAAGTTATACTTCCCTTAAGATACAAATTGCAGCGGAATAACAACAAGTAGTAAAACTACTAGTAATAAGATAATAGTCTTTTAACCCAAAGAGAAGGGTATCCGACAACCTTGGATAAAAGTCCCTTGATTTATACTTTCAAGCAAGTATGTCTTACCCACACCAGGGTAAGCCCTCGATACGAAGATCGGTGTCTCTGTCTTGCTATCCCCGCAAGCCCTCAACTTCAAGGTAGTTGGCAACCTCTGTCTTCCTCAGCAAGGAAGTCCTCGATCTTTAAGGTAGTCGGCAACCTCTGTCTTTCTCAGCAAGAAGGCCCTCGATCTTTAAGGTAGTCGGCACCTCTGTCTTCCTATCCCCGGAAGCCCTCGAATGTAATCACCAACATTCGGAGTCGCACGAAGCTTTGAGAGTTTTTAAGAGACTCTCTCTCTAGAAATCACTTCAACAGCATGTATGCACAAAGTCCAAATTGTTCATCCATCCGTTGCGAGCTTTTTCAAATGACCTCCTATTTATAGGTAAGGTCGGCTCCTCTCCAACGGTCATATTTTCCTTAAAGTTCGGAGGGACCTGTACACGTGTCACTTAGACAACGGTTAGTTTATAACAAAATGGACGACATCATTTTATAACAAAGTAAGTGTAACAGAATGTACGACATCGTTTTAAACTCTAACATAAAGGTTTGGAATAGAAACTTCGGAGTGAAGGTTCAGAGTGAATAAATTAAGAGTGTATAAAACAATGATAATCAGATTCTGTTTAATAGGTGAATTCGGAATGAGAATTCGGAATAGGAATTCGGAATAGGAATTCGTCATCAGAAATCGTAATGAGAATTCGTCAACAGAATTCGTAATGAGAATTCGTCATCAGAATTCGTAATGAGAATTCGGAATGAGATTTCTTCATTAGAATTCGTAATGAGAATTCTTCTTCAGAATTCGTAATGAGAATTCGGAATGGGATTTCTTCATTAGAATTCGTAATGAGAATTCTTTATCAGAATTCGTAATGAGAATTCGGAATGAGATTTCTTCATTAGAATTCGTAATGAGAATTCTTCTTCAGAATTCATATCCTGAATCTGGAATAGAACTTAGTCAGAATTCATATCCGGAATTCGGAATGAAACTTCCTTATAGTTCTTGTCCAGAACCGAATCCTAAAAACAGAATGCTTTTTATCAGTTTTAATGATTCCGAGAAAGTGAATCCGAAACTCACACTTAAGAAAAATATTGATGAAAATATGATAAGGATAAATTTTTCTTATAAAAGCGATTTTCCTTAAGAAAGCATTTTTCCTTACAAAAGTGATTTTTCTTAAAGATAAGGTGTTTGTGATTTTCAAAATAAGAAGGAATGGAAAATTCATAAGGAAAACCTTATTGACTCAACACACCCCACCACGAGAAAATGACCAAGTGTCCTGGGCAATGAATTACTTTTTAAACTGCTCGATGTGACATTTGATATGATTTCACCTAGATTGATTAGTATACTTTAAACTAATTTTTTACTAATAGAATTTATGATGTCTTTCTTTTGGCTTAGTATGGAAAGGATATGACATGACATGAACTATTCTAGGAAAATAGGACTTCATAAGTCATGCATCTTCCATTCCATGTAGTCACATTAGTAGGTTTCCTGTGGATTTGGTTTTTTTCCTTAAGTAATAAGACTTTATTTTGGATTTCATTATCATTCCTGATAATTTTACATAATTAGGGGATTTATTTATCATGTTAAAATGCATCCATGTTTAGGTATTTATATTCCATGCAGTCTGTTTATTTAGAATTTTTCTCTGTGTTATTACTTTGGATAACATTCAAGAGTTTTTTATATATGTAAATGATTTAATGGGATGAACCTATTGGCTGTGATTTAGAAGAGATTTAGTTTCAATTTTATTGTGAATGGTTGACATGAAATATAGAAAGGGTAACCCATATACCTAAACCATATCTGGACCTTTATAAATGTTATAGACCATTGTTAAGAATGTAAAATGCTGTTGGAGATCATGTATTACAGTGAATTGATTTGATTAAAATTGGAACCACATGACAACCTATAGAGTTTATGGGAACTTTATGGATTGATAGATTTCAACCCATAGAATTGAACCATTATATATTTGGCTATGTGGAATATATTTGAAGTTTTTAAAGTGATAAACTTGTGTAAATTTGATTTGAATGAATTGTTTTATTTATAACGGCTTGTGATTAATTTTTTTAATGAATAAATGGACCCAAGTTGGTCAGTTGAGTCATGTTTTTATAAGATAAACCTCTAAAGGTGTTTTACTTCTTTTAAAATTTAACATCTTCTATTGGGATTATTTTTGAAGAAACAATGTTGGGTTAATAGGCCCCCATAGGTCACCTTATCTGCTAACATTTAAAAGGAATATGACTTATAAATTTCTAATTTATGATAGGATTTATAAAAATGTTTCAAATTTTTTAAAAAGAATTTGGATAAGACTTACCTATTTGCCTTTGAGTTGTTAATTCCAAAAGGTACCTAGTGTTTATTCTTTAAGAGTTATTTTTTCATGATTAGTTTAAAATCCTTTAAATGTTTAAATATTAAATGTAAATCAATGTAATGACCTTAAAAATGGAACATGTAGTGGTTTACTTTGTTTAAAAATTTTTGGATGGGTAGTTTAAATGTTTCCTACAATATTCATTGGAACAGATATGGGATAATTTATTTATAGGTTGATTCTTTTTATAAATGTATTAAATAAATGTCTCTTGAACCTATTGAAATATTTTTTTACATGTCATAGTGATAGGGTCAATTATTATTCATTGTAAAGGGATAACCTAAGGTAGGTATCACCCTTAGAGATTGAAATTACTTAATAATACCATGAGTCTTATAACGCTTGGTTTCATTCGGGTATCATTTCCCCTTTTGGGATGATTATCTCATAAACAACACCCTTGATCAGATGGGTGGTTGTTTCTTATGTAACCCTTCTTCTGGGTGTGATCATTGAGTGAAGCTCATTTTTAGTAGGTTATATATGCCTCAGGTATGGTCATCCTCTTAGTAGTTCATGTGAACCTATTCTTTTCTTTAATGATAGATGGCTCAGTATACCATCATCCAAGTTAATGAATGTGTAGGATATGTGACTTTGGGTTAAATATTTTGTGTGAACTATCTGATACTTGATTTTATAGGGTGGACAACCTATAGATAGTATTCAAGATGCTCTATTTTCTTTTGTAATCTTGGGGTAGTATGAGTTAATATATGTGGTACCAGTTGAGTTGTCAAATGTTGTCATGAACTGATAGAGTTTAGTGTAATAATTGAGCCTTGTACTATTCACTAGGTTCTTGGGTCTACTCCGGATTAGAGTTAGATGGAAATTAAGGAAACCAATTCATCCCATTTCTTAGGAGGACTATCTAAGACTCAGGTCCTTTGACATGTTGGTCAGTTTGATTTTGGATTTCATGCCAAATTTTTTGAAATGGTGGTCGTGGTATGTGGAGTATAACACATGTTTTTAAGGTGAATCTATGTTGAGAAATCTCATGATTGGATGGTATATCCTTTCTTTGGATGACTAGGACACTCCTAAGTTGTGGATTTTTTTTTAATGAATGTTCCCTTAAAAGTAGAAGGAACACATCCAAGGAAAACCATTTTTAAATGGTATTTTCTCTTGAATACCCTTTAGGGTTACAAGTTTTAAATTGGATCAATACTTTCTCAACATCATGACATGATGAGTCTAGCTATGTGTGCAAACATTTCAAAACACTATTAATATGGGATGGGCTTTGGTGGTAATGTTTTACAGATCATGAATGCATTGGTTGGTATAGGAATTGTAGTTCTGTTGATGATGCATCAGTAGGTTAATATGATATTATTATAAATAAGTTTACCATTAGTGGTTCGACTGATCTTCTTGGTTATATTGGGCATCCTCTTAGTGTACTCTCTCATAAGTGATGATAATTCTCCCGGTATTGTTGTCTTTTTGGATGCACTAAGAGAGTGTCAGCATTATGCCATGATATATTTTAAAATATGTTTGTATGTTTTAAGATATCAATCCATGTGCTTATTTGTATGAATGGTTCTTTTGAGGAGTGCTTATTTTGAATTGATAATTGGGTTCCTTCATAGGAACTCCGTGGATGAACTCTTAGACAGTCGTCATTCAATTTGATGTGACCTCCAAGTGGGTGACTCTCTATTCTTAGTCAATGTTTTGATGTGGGAATCTTGTATTGAACCAAAGTCTCACTTATAAATATGTAGTTTGGGATACCCTAAGGTTTTTCGTGTGGAGGAATGCTAGTTTATATAACCCAGAGATGGTTTGAGGGTTTAATGAAACTAGATGTCAGGTATGGACTTCAGTGGATGTGTTCATTGTAAATGAAAAAGTCCTTGGAACGAAGCGTTGTAGTTTTATTGAAATATATAGGAAATATAAGATGAGTATTTAAAAATAGTTGGCTGGAATATCTAGACTTGTTCCCTTCGTGTTCAACTTATGTGGTCAGGTAGGACCTGTTCTACAGAACTTCATTGTGTTAAGGTGGACGTGGTTTTAAGGTCAGTAGTGCCTTCTTGGAAAGCTTGGGTGGCCATTTTTGGTTCAGTCAATTAGAATTAAACCATCTCATAAAAGTGAGGTCGTTGATATGGACTCATATGAAATTGGGTTCACTCAGTTGGGAAAAAACACACTCGGAGTGTCGTTATAGTTCTTATGAGCATGCTTTTTAAGAAAATTCCAATGGTAGGGAAATCCGTTGTTCGAAATTGTCCCCTTTATAATTTTAAAGCCTAATGTGGGGAGAACCATCATCCAAATATTTAATGAGATGATGATATGATAATGTATTTGGATTAGAAGGATCTAACAAGTATCATTTTTATTTTTCAATAAGAAATTGTGCATTGGATCGGGTTTTAACGGCTTAAGTATCGTGTGCTTAAGGTGTACTTTGAGGTGCATTGTATAACGACCCTTATTTTTATAACTCACTTAAACATGATTTATTACATAAAACATCACTTAATAAAACATTTAATATCAATAGGTCTAGTGTTTTTGGGGCCTAGGATCATTACATAACAACTTAAAACATGAAATACAACATCTTTATTAAAAACATCCTTTACATGACCACAACATTCCTTTGTACTTAACATTGCATGGGATAACCTAAGGATTTACTTAAGAATGGGGTGATCTATAAATCCCAATAAGGGAATAAACATGGAATAACATGTGGATTACAATACATGCCAGACAATAGGTATATCAATGGATCTCAAGGAAAACATGAACATAAAGGCCTGATAAAGCATAATAATTATAACATGGAGATGTGGCAACAACACTTAAAATGGAATTAGCATGAGCCCAGGCTCATTGCACATGGAGAATGAGTAATAACTCATTGAACATGAAGAATGATTAAAACCTCATTTCACTTGAATTAGCATGATTCAACACCCATTTCACATGGAATATCATGATACTATACGTTACCTAGTGCATTGGAGCGCCATCTAGGCCCACCCTTCTTAAACATTTCATTTCATGCATAAGTGTGCCACATGGACCATACAAACTGGAATCATTAAATATCATCATTTATTCCATGATAAAGGAGTTTGGAATTCATAAATTAAAATCAATAACCAATATGTAAATGTTCATAAAGGCGAATACCCTTGATAGATAAATGGGCATGGTATTCACTACACAATGATTTTGGCTTGGAAAATGGCGGTGCAATTTTGGCAGGATAACGGCGGGACATAAGACTTCATAAAAAAGATGATGAGAGAGAAAAGGGTGTATCATCATATGTACATGAAATGTAAAGTAAGGGTTCATATAGATATATGTCCCAACATAAGTTATGTAATGTTTAATCCTAATACAAAATAATTTCTTGAATGTAAATGAGGAGAGAGAAATTCCTTACGGACTTTTAACATGGTAATGTGTGTACATGGGATGCATTATTGAGAGAGAAAAGGGTATCTCATCATTCAAACATAAATAGGGCAGTATTATGGAGGTTATAAATCATACCCCAACATTTTTAATTGAAAATAAAAGTGCATAACAATATAAAGAAAATTGGAAAAAAATGAGAATGGAATAAATCCCTTACTTGAAAGTGTGCTTCCAAAGGCTTGGGAGAGGCTTTAGAGAGGATTATTGGGAGATTTCGATGCCTTGGGAGGATTATAGAGAGAGGAGGGATGGTCTTGGACTAACTCAAAAGACATTGAGTAAAGAGGAAGTGGGATCTTGACTGGGTTTATATAGGAAAGGAAAGGAAATTCTTTATTATTAAAGTTTGGGTCACCACACATTAAACTAATCCAAACCACAAACCAGCCCATGGTTTTTGCCAATACTTTTTTCCAAAGGGGAGTGGAAAAAATTAATTTATAAGTCCAATTTCTTAACTTCTTAAAATAATAGGGTTTCTTTTGTTGAGTTGAGTCACACTCTCAAGGAAATCAATTTAAAAAACGAAATTCTTTTATTAGTATTGGAGGGTCCACTAAAGGTTTGTAAAATAAATCAAAAAAACCTAAAATAACATTATTTTAATTTTAAAAAATATATTGGCCAAAATTAATGTTTATATTATTTTATTACATCACTATTGGGTCATTATGATGTAATAAAACACATTATTTATTTAAATGATATTTAATTTTAACCCAAAAATTTGATTGTCTCATAAAATTATGAAAAATTCACCGTTGGATAATTTTGACGTCCTAATTCCTAAAATAGTATTTATGTCATCCAAATAATTTTATAAATATATGAATTTTAGCACATAATATAAAAACTGACATTTATCAAAAATTCATGTGTTTTGACAAAAACAGCTTTCAAACCTTAATAAAAATTACATTTGTATTCATAAATATTATACGATCATTTATTCTTAATAAAAAGTAATTTAAAAATAATAATATATAATTAAAATATTATTTAATTCAAAAATCTATTAATTTATCAAAATATATTTCTTAGATGAATATTAACTATAATTACTATTTGTGCTTTATAAACTATTTACAACGTAATGATGATAAAATGAATATAAATTTTTTATTATATAAAAATATATTTCACATAATCATAGTTCTATGGTCTTACCACATAACCCCTTATAACAGCTGAATAAGTCTTAAGGGCAAGGTGTGTGATGGTGATTGACACTTGGGGTGGCTCGGATAACATTGCTCAGGTGGTGATCTCTATCAACTTCCACTTCTCCCATAGGAGGTTTCATTTAAGCTTAACGTGTTAATGATCAGCTTGGGCTTGGTCAAGACTGAAGCCCAATGATGCCACCTCCTTTCCGAGCTCTAAAAAATGGGCTTCATATGGGGCATGTCTACTAGATAAGGCCATCGCTTCCTTTTTCTGAGTAAATTGGATTTGTTAAATCCTTATATTTATACTAATATTGTGATCACTATTAAATGGATATATTAGCAACGGTAACAATTCATAATGGTATTTTGAAATCCAAAAAATTTATACCAAAAATTTTAATATTTTATATAACCATTTCTCATAATAAGTAATTTATTTAGATAAGAGGAATTTTTATTGATAAAAGTTTGTGTTGTTACAATCTTCCCCCCTTGAGAAATTTTGCCCTCAAAATTTCCTTTTCCCGCACTAAAACAAATGCGAGTAACTCTGCTTCATCACTTCCTTCAATTCCCATGTTGCTTCTTCAAACTTTTGGTTTCTCTACAACACCTTGACGAGGGGTATAGTCTTATTTCATAGAACTTTTTCTCTACAATCTATGATCTTCACTGGTTTCTCGTCGTAATAAAGATCATCCTCTATTTATACTACCTATGAAGAGAGTACATGTAAAGGGTCTAGTATGTACTTCTTTAAGAGGGATACATGAAAGACATCATATACTATGGCCATGGTGGTTGTAAGGGCTAGTCCATAGGCCACATCCCCAACATGATCAAGAATCTAAAAGGGGCTGATGTACCTAGGACTTAACTTCCCTTTCTTTCCAAACATCATGAACTTCTTCCACAGAGATATGTGTAGAAATACCATGTCTCCAACTTTGAACTCGATGTCTCATCGATGGATATCTGCATAACTCTTCTGTTGAAATTCGGATTCCTTGATATGTTACTGAATAGTTCTCAACTTCTCCACTATTTATTCAACCATTTTAGGTCCTAGCAGTTTACGCTCACTGACTTCATCCCAACACACCATTGTTCTACTCCTTTTCCCATAAATGTCTTCATATGGTTCCATTCGGATGCTCAAGTGGAAACTATTATTGTAAAATAATTCAAGCAGTGGAATATGTTAGTTTCATTCTCCTTTTAAGTACATAGAACATGATCTTAACATATCTTCCATTGTCTGAATAGTTATCTCAGATTGGCCATCAGTTTGAGGATGATAGGTGATACTGAAGTTCAGTTCAGTTCTTAGAGCATGATGGATACATTTACAGAATGTCATGGTAAATCTAGGATCATGATTGGATATAATAGACAGTGGTACTCAATTCATCCTTACCACTTATTTGACATAAATCTGTGCAAGTTGATTCAATAATAAGTACTCTCGAATCATGATAAAGTGAGATGTCTTCGTAAGACAATCCACAATGACCCATATATCATTGTTTCCTTGGGATGTACATGGAAGTCCGATGACAAAGTCTATGGTAATGTTATCCCACTTCAATGTTGGTAGGGGTAGTGGTTTCATCATCCCATTAGACTTTTTCCTCTCAGCCTTTAGTTGCTGACACACCTAACACTTTGATTTATATTCAACAATCTCCCTTTTCCTATTGTCCCACAAAATTTTTTCTTGGAGATCTCAATACATCTGTGTGCTCCCCGAGTGAATAGAGAAGGTTGAGCTATGTGCGTCATTCATAAGCTCCTTCTTTATCTGTAGATCAGTTGATACACATAATCGTGACCCAAATCTCATAATTCCATCCCTTTCAAACACGAAATCTGATGATTTCCCATTTCTAATAGCTTCCACCTTTTTTTGAATTTACACATCCTTTATTTGAGCATCTTTTATTCTCTCCATGAGGGAAGGTTGAGCAATCATTTGAGAAAGGATTGATGATGTTCCTCCCTTAATGATTCACATGTCCATCCTCTTCAAATCTATGACGATTGGATCCTTTTCAATTCTCATCATTGATAATGATACAAGATCCTTTCTACTTAGAGTATCTTCCACCTTGTTTGCCTTACCGGGATTATAGTGGATCGTGAAATCATAATCCTTGATGAGTTCTATCCATCTTCATTGGTACATATTAATCTCATTTTGAGTGAAAATATATATTTTAGTCTCTTGTGACCAGTATATATCTCATACTTCTCCCCGTATAGATAATTATGCTAGATTTTCATCACAAAGATCATAGCTGCCCACTCCAGATCATGCGTGGGATAGTTTTTTATCATATTTTTTCAGTTTCCTTAGGGTTTAGGTTGTAACATTATCATTCTAAATCCACACACATCCTAGACCCTTATTTTAAGCATCACTTAATAACACAAAGAGTTCTCCACTTGTAGGTAAAGTGATAATGGGCACAGCGATAAGCTTCCTTTTCAACTCCTTGAATCCCTATTTTCATTCATCACTCCAAGAAAACTTTACTACCTTCCGAGTTACCTTGGCAAGAGGGTTGGACAATAATGATAAATTTCTCACAAATAGGTGATAATATCATGTTAACCCCAAGAAGCTACGGATATCCGTTACCGATGTTGGCCTCAACCATCCCTCAATCGCAATTGTCTTCGAGGGATCCACAGATATCCCATTGCTTTTAATGATATGACCCAATAATGAACATCTTAAACCCTAACTCACACTTGTTGTACTTTTCATAGATATTATCCTTTTGAAAGGTCTCTAGTATAGTTCTGATATGCTCCTCATAATCCTCCTTGGTTTTTTATTATATTAGAATATCACCTATAAAGGCTACCACAAATTTTTGACTCTATTCATCAAGTCCATAAAGATTGATTGAGCATTAGTGAGCCCAAAAAGGATTACTATGAGTTAATAGTGCATGTATCTTGTACGGAAATTAGTCTTGGGGATATCTTCCTTCATCACCCCTACTCGATAATATCTCGACCACTAATCCACCATGGAGAAGTATTGTGCTTCATGAAGCTGATCGAACAAGTAATGAATTCTTTGTAGAGGATACTTGTTCTTTATTAAGATTTTTTTGAGCTCACAATAATCAATGCCAAGGTTCAATGACCCATCCTTCTTCATGAAGAAGAGGACTAGAGCACCCCATGGTGAAGCACTTGGGCATATAAAGCCTTTATCCAGATTCACCTGTAGTTTTCTATTTAGCTCCTCAAGCTCCACAACATCCATTCTATATTGAGTCTTGGATATTGTAATGCCCTATGTATAAGTTCAATTGAGAATTCACCATTTCTTCTAAGAGTAATACTAGAAAATTCCTCAGGAAACACTCCATTGAATTCCCTCACAATAGGCATGTATTTAAGGATGGTTTCTTCCTTAGACACAATCATCTAAGACAAACACGCATGCTCATAGGGAGATAATATCCACGCTTGAGATGATGGTGCTAAATAAGATTCATCTTTCTCCTTCCACTTGTATTGAAATTAGGGTCAATTCTCAAAATGGAGAGTTACTTCCCTCTCATAGAAATCTATGTTGGCTCTACATAAAGAAAGCCAATCCATGCTGATAATTGTATAAAATTCTACCAGAGGGAGTATGATGAGATTTGATAGGATGTTCAATCCAAAAATTATAATAGGGGAGGAGTTATATTCATGGGATGAAATGATTTCCCCATTTTTTATACTCACCGGTATCTTTACTTGCATTATTTTTTGTGGTGTTGGGATTATTCTACTAAACTTTTGGGATATAAAAGAATGCGTAGAACCAAAATCAAAAAGTAAATTTTTTATTCTTAAATGAATAACTAATGTACCTCTAACCACATCATGGTTGGGGTTCACGTCAGTAGTAGTGATGGAAAAAGCCTTCCCTTGCTGCCTTTGAGGTTGTTGGTTACCTCCTAAAACCCTTGGCTTAGGGAACTGATTTTCAAGGTGCCTAGGTTCTTTGTAGTTTAAGAAATGAACAACGTCTTGAGGCTCGAACATAGCATTCCTCTTCTCTATTGCAGCCGTGGGTTTTTCTTGTCTGCAGTTAACAGCTAGGTTCCCTTATCTTCCATTCCTAAATCATTTCTTCTTCACCTTCATGCAATTTTTAGGGTGCTTCTTTCCACACCATTGGAAAGTGGGGTGCTTTATTTTCTTAGCACTGATGGATTTATCCATCGGAATACCATAAATGAAGTCCACTTTATGATTCTTATACCCATGATACCCCTAAGATTATATGATCTCCATTTCGACCTAGAGGTAACATCAGACAATTTCCTCATAGTTTTTGAAGTCACGGATCACCAGGTTTTTCTGTAGGCTAGGTTTCAGCCCACCAAAAAAGCAGTCAAACATGAATTAGGGGGTAACGACAAAGCCGAAGTCATATCGTTCAATCCTTGTGAAGTTTTCCTCATATGATATGATGGATTCATCATCTTTTTGTTTTAGGTCAAGGAAGTCCCTTTCCATCATTAATCGAAGGTTAAATGGAAAATATTTATTGAAAAAGATCTTATAGAAATCCTTCCATTCTAATGCATCGATCTCCTCCTCAGGCTTCGTATTTTTTATCAAATTCCACCATTGATCGGCTTCACCCTCCATATGATACTCATATAGAAGAACATTCTCTTGTTTGTAACATTAAAGGATGGAGAATATCTTTTCAATAGATTTGATCCATTTTTCGGTGATTTAGGGATCAAATGATCCCTTAAAATTAGGAGGCATTTATCTCATTAAGCTCTTGATAGAGAATTTTTCTTTCTTAGGGGAGGATGAATGTTCCTCCTGACATGTGTTTCTATTCAAAGCATGAGTTAACTGAGAGAGTATCATGACAATGTTTGTGATTACCGCTCCCATCGGATTGGGCATCTCATTAGAACAATCATCACTTTGTTCTTCGCATTGGTTGTTAGCCCGAGTCCTCCTATTAACGGCCATTGGATGGAATAAAAGGAAAGTTAGGGGTAACACGTAAAGGGTAAACCAAGGACAAAACGGATGACTTATAAATTAATTTTATTTCCTTGTCTTATGAATCTATTGGCTTCAATCTATGTTATGCATGATCTACTTTCTAACATATATTCTTGGGGAATTTTTTTTAATTCCCTTAATAATGGTTCATACTAAGCTTGTGAATTTACTAAGTCATTTCCCCTAAGAGTGTCATAACCAAGAGTGAAGAAAGACCTATTGTCGTGTACCAGGAAACACTAGGTCAAGACCAAAACTCCTTATCAGAGTTTTTACTCCTAGGTACAACTATGCTAGAGCCATCTCTACTTTTTTATATCCAGACATGGATGTATTTGTTTGATAAACCACTTACTCAATACTCACAAAAACTTAGGTATGTGTTTATTATACCTAGTCTTATACCTAAGGATCTCACTAGGTTTTTCTAATACTTATTCAATAAATAACTAAACCAATCCTATGATACCAACTATAACAACTCTTCTTTTTATTACTCTCTAAAACATGGTTTATTACATAAAACTTCACTTAATACAACATATAAGATAGAGAGGTCTGGTGTATTTTGGGATTAAGAGCATTACATAACAACATAAAAGATGAAATAAAACATCTTTATTTAAAACATCCTTCATATGACCACAACAATCCATCGTACTTAACATTGCAAGAGATAACCTAAGGACATACAATAGAAAGGGGTGAGCTATAAATCCCAGTAAGGGAATAATCATAGAATAACAAGAGGAATACAATACTTGTTAGAAAATAGGTATATCAATGGATCACAAGAGAAACATGATCATAAATTCATGATAAATCATGATAATTATAACATGGAGCTGTGGTAACAACATTTAACATGGTATTAGCATGATCCAAGGCTCATTGCACATGGAGCATGAGTAAACCCTCATTGCACATGAAGCATGAGTAATCCCAACTTTCACTTGAATTATCATGAGTCAAAACCCATTTGACATGGTTTATCATGATACTATAATTTACCCAATGCATTAGAGCTTTATCAGGAAGCACCCTTCTTAAACATTTCATTTCATGCATAAGTGTGCCACATGAATCATACAAAATAAAATCATTAAAGATCATAATTTATTCCACGATAAAGGAAGGTAGATTTAATAAATGAATGTCAATAACCAATATTTAAATTTTAATAAAGGATAATACCCTTGATAGATAAATGGGCATGTTTTTTCACTACACCATGATTTTGGTTTGGAAAATGGCAGTCCAATTTCGGCAGCAAAACGGCATGGCATAAAAATTTATAAAAAAGGACGATGAGAGAGAAATTTTTTTCTCATCATATGTACATGAAATGAAAAGTAAGGGGTCATATAGATACATGTACCTATACATGTAATGTAATTTTTATTCATAATACAAAATAATTGCTTGAATTTAAATGATGAGAGAGAAATTCCTTATGGAATTTCGATATGGTAATGGGTGTACATGGGAGGAATTATTGATAGGGAAAGGGGTATCTCACCATTAAAACATAAATAGGTAAGTATGAGGTAGGTGATAAATCATAACCCAACATTTTTAATTGAAAATAAAAGGGCATAACAACTTAATGAAGGTTGGATAAAAATGAGAACGGAAGAAATCCCGTACTTGGAAGTGTGCTTCCAAAGGCTTTGAAGAGGCTTAAGAGAGGCTTCTTAGGAGATTGTGATTCCTTGGAAAGATTCTTATAGAGAGGAGGGTAGGTCTTGGACGAACTATAAATGCTTTGAGTGAATAGTAAGTGGGATCTTGGGTGGGTACATATAGGAAATGAGAGGGAATTCTTTATTATTTAGGTTTGGGTCACCACACATTAAACTAATCCAAACCACAAACTAGAAAATGGTTTTTTCCCAAGTTATTGCCAAATATAGGTGGAAAAAATTTATTTATAAGTCCAATTCCTAATTTCATAAAATAATATGGTTTCTTATGCGGATATGAGTCACACTCTCAAGGAAATAAATTTAAATGTCTAAAATATTTTATAAGTTTTGTAGGGTCCACTAATGCTTTGTAAAATAAATAAAACAAACCTAAAATCACATTATTTTAATGGTAAAACATATATTGGCCAAAAATAATGTTTATATAATTCTATTACATCACTATTGGTTCATTATGAATTTATAAAACACATTAAATATTAAAACGGTATTTAATTTTTATCCAAAAATTCAACTGTCTCAGAAAATTATGATTATGTGAATTTTTACTTTTAAAAAAAACCAACATTTATCCAAAATTCAAGGGTTTTGACAAAAGAATCTTTCAAACATTTACAAAAATTACAATTTTATTCATAAAAATTATATGATCATTTATACTTAATAAAATGTAATTTAATAATAATAAAATTTTATTAAAATATTAATTAATTCAAAAGTCAATTAATTTATCAAAATATATTTCTTAGTTTAATATTAATCAAAAATACTATTAGAGATTTAAAAACTATTTACAAAGTAACAATAATAAAATGAACGTATATTATTTGTTATATACAAAAATAATGCATATAAACATTGTGCTAAGGTCTGGTTACATAACCCCTTATAACACCCACATAACACTGAAGGGTAAGGTGTGTGTTGGTGACCGACTCTTGGGATGGCATGAATAACTTTGCTCAGCTAGTAATCTCAATCAACTTACACTTCTCTTGTAGGTGGTTTTGTTAGAGCTTAACATGTTTAAGTTCACCTTGGGCTTCATTAAGAGAAAATCCCAATGATGCCACCTTCTTTAGGAGCTCCCACAAATGGGCTTCGTATGGGGAAAGTCTACTGGATGAGGCCATCACTTCCTTTTTCTGAGTAAATTGGATTTGTTAAAGCCAAATATTTATACTAATCATATCATCACTGTTAAAGGGCTATATTAGCAATGGTAAAAATTCATAATGGTATTTTGAAATACAAAAACCTAAAACCAAGGAAGTTCATATTTTATTTAACCATTTTTCATAATAAGACATTTATTTAGATAAAGAGGAATTTTGATTGATTAAAGTTTGGGTTGTTACATGTTGGGTGTCAGAAATTAAATGAGACCATTTTAATAGAAAATCGTGACCCTTGTAGGTTAGTTATTTTTTTCATAAAATTTCATCTAGGACAAGAATTTTTAAGGTGGGTATATTATAGACTTCTATGTTCTTAGACCAGATGGAATTCTAAGGGAATTTGAATTTTTTTTACATGAAGCGTCATTTTACAAACCGAGCTTTAGAATGAAATTTTGAGAGTTTGAACACTTAAATTTTTATTAACTTGATTGAATACCCAGTAGGTCCTTCATAGGCCTACTTGTTTTTTAATAACATCGGGCTCTGAAAATTTAAGGTGTGGGGCCTCGGAATAGGGTGCATAGTTTTTTTAAAAATTTGTGCCCTGCAACAACAATGTATGCGACCTATAATAGGTAGACATAGGTGGTGTGTATGTGTTGCACTCAGTTTTCCAAAGTATATGTCTAGCTCGCACTGGTAGTTCCACATAGGAAATATCTAGACATTATTCACCACATGGTTTGCGCATAGTTAGGAAAACTGTGTGGGACTAACTATGTGAGGTGGTTTCTAAGGTTGGGGTGTGTCGTATTTTTGGTACACCATTTGGATAACCATGTGACCCAAACCATGGATTTTGTTTCTTTTCAAAAATATTAATTAATTAAAATATATTAAAAAAAATAAAATAAACATAAACATAAACACCCTACTCCCCTCTTGAATCGTGTGATATCCCTCCTCCCTGGGCTTCTTTAGTGGTGCAAGATTCCCTTCTTGACTCCCTCTTCGTCTACCAGTTTCACTTGAGTTTATCACAATTTATCCTTGGATTCATAATGGTAAGGTCCCTAGTTATCTATTATTCCACTTTAGATTAGTATTTCAACTCCATGTCACCTGGTTCTTCTCGATCAAAACCCGAGGTAAAGGGGTAATCATATTTTCAGTGTTTCTTCCTTAAATAGGTCATGCGGTTTATCTCTGAGGACCTCATTGTCCATGTTTCAGAGTTCACTACCAAAGGCAATTCTTTTAGGATCTTTTTAGGTTATCGATGCTACTTAAGTTAATTTTTCTTCTATTACCTTATTTAGAAAATGTTCCTTTTTGGTTCCTTTTGGTGATTTAGGGTCACTAATTTTTTTTGTGATCTATGTTCATTCTTCAGGCAGGTTAGAGTCACTGAAGTCAAAATAGTCTTACCACATATGAATAAGTAGGAATATATATATTTATGTTCCCCAGTTATATGTATATCCTCTCATGGTAGTGTGAATATATATATATTGGGCTCAGTGTTTTTAGATATATATATATATATATATATATGAAAGATGCATACGTTTGTGATTGAAAACAGGTATATGCATATAGGATATACGTATGGAAATCATTTTACATGTCAATGGACATAAGAATATGTAAATAGGGGCTAGGTGTCTTTATGAATATGCCAAGGCTCATATTCTTGAAGGTGGGTAGCAGCAGCTTCGAGTGGTCATCGCTTAGAACATCAAGTGCCAAAGTGTTCATCTTGGCGTGGTCTTCTCTTATGGTAGGATCTCTTTAATTTTTCCTTTAAGTATACGAATGTTTTAAGAAATTCTTTGATAAATCAAATTATGAATTCTTGAATTACATTTTTAAGATGTTAAATGAGTTTTTTGAGAAACAATTTCAGAATTTTATAATAAAACCCCTCAGATGAGGTTCACTATCTTCTAAACTAAAAAGCATTGATTATTTTCTTAATATATGTTGGCTTAATTATTTGTATTTTACCTCTTCTTAGATGAAATAGTATGATATAATACATTCTTATGAAATGTCCTCTAATGAAATTATAAAAATGGATTTTTCCTTTATAAACGTCTATGGAACCCTGCCACCTTCTAAGTTTCATCTTGTCCCTTATCTTTTGAACTCTCATATCTTGTTTAGTTAAATACCATGTAATCACCCTGAATTTATCTTGATTTAACCACTCAAGGGGTTTGTTCCTATTCATTCATAGTTAGAGGAAGATTAATTAAAAATAAATGTAATCTGTTTACTTAGTTATGAGATGTATTTGCTCTCTTTCATGTTGATGCATTTAATGTAAATGGTCATATAGAAATGAATTTCGTAATGGTTTATTTGGATAATGTGGAAATGATTGAGTAAGCTAATGGGTTGTGTTTAAATATGGATTGTAAAAAATGAGTGGTTATTCTCATTGGTTATCTTTAAATTTGAATTGTGATACATGAGTGGGTGTACTCTTAAGATGGAATAGAATATGAAATTGTTATATGAGTGGGTAGACTCATATTATATGAAAAGATAAATGGTACGAAATGGTGATTGTATATATGACTTCGACAAATTCCTTATATATGAAATGCGATATTAGAAGCCTTGGATAGAGATTCTCCTTGGGTCTTGATTCTATGGGATTCCTTGGGCCTTTCTAACCATCGGATCTGACTTGCTTATACTCGTGTTAGATATGTCTGGTATGAAAAGATCCTAGAACTCCAACCAGTGCCTAACCGAGTTTCCATAAGGATTATCCTATGAATTGAAGTTGAATATTTGGTCTTTATATCTTGGATATGTCCATTCATATTTTTACATTTTGTTTATACAACACAACAATGAAATTTGGGGTATTCATGGAATAATGACTTTTTCATGATTGATATGGAAATTTGGATGAACAGAAAGTATGTTTTGTTTATTTATGCATCATTTGTAGTTTCCTTATTATAGGAGCTTCCCATTATTGTGTAGGGGGCCTTGAGGGGAAATTTTAGTGTCACTGGTTTTGCAGTTTACATGCCATGGGAGTATTTTCTTTCATTTACTGATTATCTATTTACCTGACCATGACCTTAATTTATATTTCATGAAATGGATTGGGATAGAAATTTTTGGTTCCATCCAACTAAGATTTTATTTCAAACCCTACTCGGGTACCATTGGTACCTAAGTACACCATCTTGTTTGTAGGACTATGGACCTTTTCTTGTAACTGTGAGTTATGAGCATAAGACCAAGCTATAGATCGAGATTCTCATGGAGCTAATTGTGGTATTTTCTTTCCTTAATTAATTTATGCACTTCCACATACCTTTTAGAATGATGTATGTCTATTTTTTTAATTACATATCATCAACTGGACATGAATTCATTGTATAAATTGGAATTTTCCATCTTCTATAATCAGTCGATATCACATTTATCTTCTGGTGTTTTATCATTACCTTATATTGTTTTTGATGTTCCTTTCTATTTATTATCTAATAAACCATTGTGCTACTCTGACATGAGGGTGTATTCTCCCTGCTTTCACCTCTTTAGACCATCACTACTAATCGGAAACCTCTAGTATACAACAATATCTTCTTGAGGTTAGGTGGAAACAGTTCTGGATATCGGTTTAGTGGTCAATCAAGCCGGTACGTTATATTCCCTTTATTAATGCTAATAAATATCACAGATAAAGGGGGAACCTTTATTAGTGATAGTAAAAAAGTTCTAATAATTACACCCACTTCATCACTTTCAAAAAATCACAGATAAAGAGGGTCTTTTATCAATGCTAGTAAAAAGAACTAATAAAGGGGGTCTTTATGAGTGCTTTATTACAAGTACTGATAAAGGGAAAATTTCATAAGAAAATTATAAATCATTAAAACTAATATATTAACATACCAATATATTAATATAAATATATATATATATATAATATTTTATTAAATATGATTTATTTATTGCTTAATATGCATTTGAACATAGTATAAATGATATTTCATGAAATAAATAATAAATTAATTGAAAAATAATATTAATTAATTATTTGATAACTCTTGTTGAGAAATAGTAATTTAATAATATTTTAAGATTGAAAAAAAAACTTAATAAACGTGCTAAAATAAGTTTAAAATGTGACTCGAACTTCAAGTGACCATAACATTGGATTAGAGTGTTTGTTTGAGCTCTACCACATATCAAATCAAAGATTTTGAGGATCTCTATGCACCAGTGATCGAGAGACCCCAAGTCACATTATTTGTGGCCAATGAAGTCCCATAAGTCCTTCAAAACTGAGTTTTTAGTCTAAGTATGAAATTTTTTTAACATTCAATGGAATTTCAGCCTCGTCTAAGGGGTTTTTATTGCCTTTTTTCGATAAAGACTGAATTTATTCTTAGGGATTACATTAATATTGATATTATGATTTTTATGTCTTATCATTTTTTATATTATACTATTGCTTAAAATCAAATATATAAAAATATATACATATTTTGTATATATTCACACATAAAAATTTAATTTTATAAATAAATATGTAACCATATTTATATATAAAATATTTTTCAAAGTATACAAAAATTATATAAATAAAAAATAATATCCAATTTATTTAAAATAAAAATGTATCTATATATATACTTATACAATTAATGTATTTATAATGTCTATATATATATATATTTGTGTATGTGTTATGAAAAATAGATATATATTTGTCTATATATTCTAATATATGTGTGTAAATATTAATAAATAATATATGTAAATAAATATAATATGTATAATTAAATTTTCAGATATGCATGTATATATAAATATATATATATATGTATTTATTTATTTATAATAACACACATACACAAACATATACACACACGAAACATATTTTATATGTGTATCAATATATATATATATATGGGAAAATAATAATGAAATATATATAAATATAATGATATATCATAAAATGTAGAAAAAACAATATAGGGTAGTGTAAAAGGCTCATGAATATGATGGGGGTCTTAGGTTTGAATCTTAGTGGGGGAAGGGGTGCATGCAGGAGGTTGGAATTATGTAAATTAGTGATAGGGGAGTGCCCGGGTGAGTGGGTATAATCACAAATAAATGGGGGTGGGAAACACTAATAAAATGTGGGTTTGTAATAGGTTTGAAAAAAAATCATCCCCCTTTATTGAATGCTTTTTTAGTACTAATATAAGGGGGCATTTATCAATGATAAAAAATGATGATAAAGGTGGACTTTAACAATGCTAAAAAAGGCACTGATAAAGGCCCCCTTTATCAATGATATTAAAAACTACTAATAAAGGGCCCCTTTATCAACACTTTTATAATGTTGTTAAAGGGTTCCTTTACCCGTGCTTTTTGCATCACTGTTAAAGCCATGATTTTAACATCACTCACATTATTAGTGCTTCTATAGTGCTGATAAAGCCATTTTACTCACACTGTTAAAGGACATATTTGTACTAGTGATACTATCCATGGTAAATGGGATATATAGTTCAATTTTGTTGACTAGATAGTAACAATTCATTGTGAGATATTTCTCATGACTATCTTATCCACTGACCAAGTTGACCTAGAAGGAGGTTAAGTTCTTGTGGATAGATGAATGTGGAGAGAATTTCAAGGAGCTAAATAGAAGGTTGTTCATTGTTCCAATACTCACACTACCCTATTTTGGAGAAGGGGTTGTGATCTATAGTGATTCATCAAAGAAGGGAATATGATGTTTCCTTATGAAAATGATGTGGTGATAGTATATGCCTTTCACAAATTGAAAATTCAAGAGAAATATTATCCAAATCATTATTTGGTGTTAGTTTTAGTAATTTATTCACTGAAAATATGAAGGAATTATCTTTACGAAAAATTTGTTGATTTATATACTGATCATAAAATCTTGAAGTATATATTCGCACATAAATATTCTTATATGGTATAGATAAGATGGTTAGATTTGATAAAATATTTGAAATATTCAATACATTACCACCTTAAGAAAGTGAACAAGGTGATTATTGATCTAAGTCAGAACGACTCTGAATGTTTCTCTAAGATGAGGATTTAAATAGATCCAATATTTATGTATATTCAAAACATAGATCATGAAATCATGAGGAAAAGTGATAGATGTTATCTTTCTCATACGAATTTTCAACCATCCATCCATGTGAGAATTGAAGAGGCACAAAAAGGGGATGTGGAACTTGAAAAGAAGGTGATAAATGTTCAAGAGTTCAACTATGATTGTGGTGGAATGATAATTTATAGGAATTCGGTATGTGTATTGTCAATATTAGATTTAAATGATTTATTGTAGAAAGATCATATTAAATCAATATCTATTCATCCTGTATGTATCAAGATATATGAATAACTAAAAGTATATTTCTGGTGGTAAAACATTAAAGAGGATATTTTAGAGTATGTGTCTCAATATCTGATATATTATAAATTTAAGTCTAAAAGATATAATTATAATGTGATGCTATAACCTTTACTCATACCTGAATAGAAATAGGAAAACATTACCAATGAGTTCATTGTCAGACTCCAAAAAAAATATAGTCTATAATATTATTTGAGTTGCATTCGATCACCTTACAAAGTAATCACATTTTATTAGTATCAGAGAATATTTCAATCTTGATCAACATACCATGACATATGATAAAAAGTGTAAAGATTTCATGAAGTACCGCATTCTGTTGTATCTAATCTAAAAACGAGGTTTACCTCAATGTTCTAGTGACGTCTTCAGTAATATTTTGATATAGAGTTGAGTTTAATAACTAATTATCGTCCTCATACATATGGTCATTTTTGAGAGGACTATTAAAACCCTGAAGGATATATTGAGATCTTATTCTATTTATTTGAAAGGTTTTTTGGGATTAACACCTTCCTTTTTTTGAACTCTCTTATAATAATGGATTTCATTCGAGTATTCATAGGGCTCCTTGTGAATTCATTTTTGAAGGAAGTGTAAAACTCCAACATTCTATGATAAATTTAGAGAACCAATTATATAGTACATGAGCTAGTTTATTAAAAGACATGTAATGTTAGAGTCATTTGGTATAACATAAAGTTAGCTTAGAGTCAACTAAAAAGTTATGTAGATACTCATCAATGAAATCTAGAACATGAAGTTGGTGAAAAGTTATTCCTATTAATTTCTCCATGGAAAATGGTTATGTGATTTTAAAATAATGGAATGTTGAGAACTTTTTATACGGTCTCCTTCAAGATTATTTATTGATTTTTGGTGCTATCTTATCACATGAAACTTCCACTGAACCTCTCTCAAGTTCACAATGTATTCCATGTATCTCTCTTGAGGATGTATATACCTGATCCTGCACATGTTAAAAAACATAGAAGTTGGAATATTTAATCATGATATTTACAATGAAAAAAAACCATTATAAATCTTGGATCGTAGAGATAATGTGTTATATAAAAAGACTATTCATTTGGATAAAGTTCTCTAGAGGAATCATAACTTTAATGAAGCTACGTGGAAACCCACAGATGTGATGAGGAAGAAGTATCCTCATTTTTTTGTATTAGAGTGATAGAATTTTGAGGGAAAATTAATTATAAGGGCGTATAGTGTAACACCCTGATATTTTAAGATATAATTCTATTTTAATTAAATTTTATTTCATTAATAACATTCCTTACACACATCATCGAGTTTAAATGAACACTGATATAAATATTATTAATTAAATGTGACTGTTATAACCAAGATATTAAAATTAGAGGTATGAATAAGAATTATCTCTTTTTAAAAAATATATATATATAAAGTTTTTATATGATTAAAATTAATTGATTAATTCATAGTAAATAAGTACTCAATATTCAGTAAAGTCATTTTATGCTTCAAAAATACATTTTCTTCAAAAGGAATTTTTATTCATTTTTGTCAGAAAATATTATAAATAACTTCTACCAATTTTAAAAATTTTATTTCATAAAAAGAAATAATTTTTCAAATAATCGTATAAAAATTAATTTAAGAAGAAATTTAGGTATTTTTTTTGAAAAGATTAATTTTTTCTTGAATAGTGAAAAATTTTGATTTTTAAAAACAATCATTTACTTTCATTCAAAAAGTACCATAATTATTTTAATTTTATCCTAGATTAAAATAATCATAATTTATTTATAAATAATATAATTACTTACGTAGGATTTATTTTTATACTTGGTTTTTGTATAAGTTCATTTATGGGCTTAAACATTTTTTTCTAAAAATTGTTTTTAATTGTATTTTTACCATTTATATTAAAATGAATTTTTTAAACATATAGAAATTGAAACTTTTAAAATATATTATATATTTTTAATCAGAATAATTAATATAATTCAATAGGGAAAACTTATTTCTAGGTCATTATGAATAGTGATCATGGTAAAGATTTGTCACCTCGGTTAAAGAGGTAAAACTGGGTTAAAATTATGGGGTAAATAATTAAAATATCACTAACACATTAATTTATCTTATTTATGAGTGCTTTTAGAATAAATATACTTTTAAGGAGTCAACTATTTTATTAGAGAACATTATTTTGAAATTGGTAACCCATTATTGACTCTTGTGAACATAAGTTATAATTTATTCAAATTAAAAACTTTTTTGGGGCTTTACATTTAGTGGGATTATTTGAAGATTTCATTAAATTTATGATTTATATAAAAGTTTAAAAACCTTCATTTTTTTATTATTTAACATAAAATTATTAAATCCTACTTATTACTTTATTTCAAGTAGAAATGATTTTTACTCTTAAATCGAGTATTTTCTTAAATATTGTTTTTCATGCATCTTGTGTTCTTATATTAAAAGTAATTTCTACCACATATAGAAATTGAATCTGATAAAATGGATTAAAAATTTGGAATAATAATGACCAAATTATTTTTATAAGTCCACTTTTACTTTTTTCAAATAATTATGTTATCAAGGTAAAAAAAGGTAAGTTATCACGGTTACAGATAAAATGGGTTTAAAGTGGTTTAACAAAGAGATATGGCTTAAAATATATAAAAAATTTATATAAATATGATTTTTTGAGTTTATTTAGAACCTATAACCTCTTATATTATAATTTGGGGTGAATTGTTGACACTTTACATGATTATGTTATATATATTGTTTAACATTTTATATAACTTCAAGTGTGTCTTTACCCTCACTTATAAAAGGGAACATCCTATCCTCCCATATTCACAAATTTTTATCCTTATATCTTATAAAAAATATTCCATAATACCGTCATATATCAATTCCCCATTTATTAGATCTTATGGCATTTCCAAAATACCACTCTTTCATGGATTAAGGTGTAATCTAAAAGTGGTTTCTCACTGAAGAGGTATAATCCTAACAGAGTACATTAAAATATATTATTTATTATACCTTTTATAAATATATGTTATATATTATAAAATATTTAATTTATTATCTTCAATATGTATATTTTTTATTATTTTTAGGTAATAATCATTATCCACCTCCTTTCGCTCTTATGGGAAAAGAAAAAATTGTTCATTTATATGTGTGGACTACGACCTCCACGAAGAGATGCATTTCATTTTTCATCACAATTTCTTATTGAATGTTATAATGATGGATATAATAAATTCATATACTATTTATTATATTATTATATTTCAGAAACTTTTAATTATTATTTTATTTTCTTTCATTCCATCCATCAAAAAGTGGAAACATCACTCATGCGTACATACATATTACAATCTCCATGAAGTGATGTAATTCATTTTTCATAAAACATTTATATGAATAGTTATAAAATTTTATATAATGATTGAATATGATACTAAAAATATAATTAAAATTTTTTATATGATTTAACCATGATCAAATTATGAGGACTAAGACTACGAAATCGAAGTATGCATGAAAAAAGAAGCAGTTATCACCTACAATATTGATTTTAATAATTAATTGTTAATAAATGAGTAAAAAGATGTTATAAAAAATAATATATTGCATGAAATATGTGATTATGGTTTTGGAACATAAATAAAATAAAACTATATTTATTATATAATAGTTTTGAACACATACAAAGAAAGATGATACTTGGGGTAATGGATTTATGTTTCAATCCCATTTTTTTGGGATAGTTTATACATGAATTTCAATTGTGTAAATAATGGGATCATTATTTTATAAACCTCATTTATTTTTCTTATCCTCTTTTTATTTTTGAATTTTTATGTTTTCATACAATTTTTCCATATTTGGTCAACAAAATGGTTTAGAAAATTCTTATAAGAAAATTTGGATTTATTTCACATTTTCATCCAGAAACCCTTCTTCTTTAATATTCATGTATATAAAATATTTTTGAGAATTTTTTTGACTACTATTTAATTATTTTTTAATCTCATTTTTACAAATGTTTTAATATTTACAAAAAGGATTAAAAAAATATTTTTTCCCTTTATGTAAAGGTACTTTTTACAAAAGGTTTGGAGAAAATATTTATTTTAATGATTAGGGAATGAATTTAATTTTCTATTATCATGACCTCTCAATGCTTTGATACTTCCTTTATAATATTTCGAGGTTATCTTCAAATAAAATGTCTTCCTTAATATTTTCTAAATATTTTTAATTTAAATAAGTGGTTTCAAAATAAAATTTTTTTTTTCCAGAATAAATATCATGTTGATATGTAAAAGTAATTCTTCATATTTGGTAAAATCATTTGATGTTACTTGGGTTTAACTGAAGATATGATCCAATAATACCATCCTTATTCTTTTTGATGGTTTATCATTACGATGATGATATTCTTAAAAAACTTTTTTATTTTCCATGGGTTATGCTATCATAATATGCTGAATTTTATATAATTTTGTGACATTCATATGAATGGATTATGATTATATGATGCTTTGGTCCATTATATCCCTCTAATGCATTGTGTAAAGTGATACTAAAATCTCATGAGATTATGATGATAAGTGTGGACAATATTGTGAAAATCATTTCTCGCCTATTAATACATGAGTATGATTTCTTCTATATATGTTCACAATATTATGTGTAGATATGATTGTGAATATCTTTATTCTCATTTTAATTCATGAGTATGTTAACTTTCTAGCTATGCTCACAATATTATGTATGGACATGATTATGAATAGATTTTGTCAAAATATTATGAATTAGTATACTTATAATGAAACATACATGTTTTTTGAATCTTTAATGATGATAAGTTATTTAACACCATTATTGGTCTTTCCTCTTATAGCATCACTGACCTGATTAGCCACCCAAAGAATGCTATCGGGTCAGGTTCCACTAGCCTTAGGCGCACCTCCACAAAATTCAAAGGCTGATGACTAGAAGAAAGGGTGTAAATTGTGAAAGTGGGGAGGCTATATACACAAGGAATAATAATAATAATAATTATTTGAATATGTATAGATACCATGCATTGGAAAATAAAGACTCAGCAGACTCATACCAGACCTGATAAAGGTGGAAGCACAATCAATATCAATAAACACTAGCAAAAGAATATCGAAACAAAAGAGTTGGGAAGAAATAAACAAACCACACATACCACGTGTATCAATTTATAATAAACTATCCATATATATCAATTCATATAGTAAAATATTCAGAATGGGGTTGCCAATGTCTGACCATTGTACAATACATACATACATACACATATATATATATATATGTCATGAAATAAAAAAGGAAACAAAAGGAAACCCAAAAATTAACACCTAGAGAGGAAAGAACCTCATGGTTCATTTCCAATATCCATCCCAAAAAATACTAGGATCTAGTTCCTAAGGATGAACCTTTACCTGAACATTACATCATAAAGTCTACACGCCTCCTAAGGTGCCCATGTATGGTGTGAGAACGTGTCTCAGTAGGGTACCACCCAAGTGTGAATACCCAACATAAGTGTTTAAGAAGGCGTGTAATATAAAAATTAAACAAATTATTACATTGCAATTTAAATAAAAAAGCTTCCCTAGTGTTCAACAACCATTTAGAAGTTGTCACATACCTTGTCCAATGCTGAAATTACTGAAGATGAGTGGATCTTTGGTCAACAGACCATGGTATCCCTTTATGTAAAATATATAAGTTGAACCCTCTTGATCTACCTAAAATACAAAATTCTGGCACCACAGGCCTCCTAACACCTCGTGACATAAATAGATCACAGACGTCTCAAAGGAGTGCCTATGAAAAAGTAGCTAGTCCCTTAGACCCCTTCTCGAAAGCACTCATCGGCTCGAATCCTGACATCTAAAAGCACATCAATATCTACCCTCAAATAAAAATCATCTCCAGTTCATAACATGAATTCTCGAGGAATGGATATCTCTATCCTCCCAAATTATTCCAGGCCCAATGGCCTCAATATGATGACCCTCAACCCTCAACTGATAGACTCATCGCTATCAACCAAAGTTCTCTCACCTTCCCCATGTATTTTTACAGCAAGAACCCCCACATAAATTCCGAAGTCATGCTATTGGGGGCCTCTACCAACATGAGTAGTGAAAACAACCTCATCACGGAGTAATATAGGGTCCCCAAGACCCCAATCGGTGCTTTAGCCATCACAGGTCAGTGAAAATCACCAAATTAAGTACTAGAGCCACATACAAATGGAACCTCATGTACCTACAACCATGTCACTCAAGTACGATGGTAATTAAATCCAATATCACGATCCATGACCTTAACCCGGTGGCCTTTCCATCTCAATAAGGCATCCATGATTCCCAATCGTTGATCACATCACCCAAGTATATTTGGGCCAAGCCCAACCAGACAATCACATTGCCTCAATTCCAAATGGCCATCACCATTCAAACCTCAGGACAATCCCTTCACGACCACATGGTTCTCATTTCATGCAATTCAAGTATTTCATATATATATATATATAAACCAATTCAACATAAAAAAACAAATTCAATATAAATAAATCAAATCAATTTAATTGTATTGAATAGATCAATTTAAATGAAATAACAAAACTTAAATAAACATATACATTTAAATAAAAACACACACCCAACTTAACTACCCAAGGTGGTTGAAGACCTCTATCCTTGCCTTTCACGTATTAATATGGTTGGGGAATTCCCATAGTTATCCCATAAGGTCATACAATTAATTTAAAATTAAAAAGGGGTCTCACTCAATTACCCAACATCGCGCTAAAAGTTTCACCCCCCAAATAGACCTTAAGAACATGAATAAATATACACACCACCTAACTTGGACTCGTATACATAATAATGTCTGGTATTAATTTCTAAATCCAAGTTGTTTGGAATAAATTGAAATTTCCATTGAGAAACCTGAAAATATGGGAAATTGATAAAACATATTTAACAGTCTGTGAGGAAAAATAAAAATAGAAATAAGTCATGGGTCAGGATATCCTTACTAATATGATTCCAACATACTTGAAGACAGATGAAACAAAGGTCAGATGAGGGAGGGGGAGGAAAAACCTTCCAAATGTGAAAAGGTGGATCTCTCCTTTACTATTATGTGTGGTCCACTAGAGAAGAAGAAAGAAAAGGAAAGGAATAAAGGAAATATGAAAAAGGGTAAAAAGGTAATTGTATGCCCTTAATGAGTCCTCATGGTTAGCTCACATGATTTTCTAAACCATGTGACAATCATGTGGGCTACAGTGTATAGGTACTCCCTAAGTGGCACTACATGTGTGTCTTTCCACAATGTTTTCCCTAATCGTGTGGAAGTCTTTGCAAAAACTGCAGACATGGTTGCACAACTATGTGGCCCACATGCATGATTTCCACTGAACCATGGTCAGTAAAAATATAGACCACAAGGTTAGATAGAAGAGGCTTCCCGATTTTCCCCAAACTGTGCACCTTGACCTGCAACTCCAAAATAGGTATTCAGGCCACTGACACTCCTGAAACCCTTCCAAACACCTGAGTCACTCTCCAACCCTCTAAAATAATCCAAAAAACAGGGTATCAGGGTGACTAAAGACTCATAGTTATATTTCTATAATCGATAAATAATTTGGCATACCCACCAATTCAAGGATTCAAAACGGAAGAAGTTTTTGACCTGATTCCAAAACTTGGGATGTCACAATCTTTCCACCATCATCCTAGAGCTATAAAACAAAACCCAAAGATGATACTGAACATACCCATCCTGGTAAAAACAACTTGAACTATCTCAATTTGAAGGGCATGGGTAGACTACCTCAATGGTTTCTCCCCACCTTAATAGTGACATACCGTATTCACAAACCAACCCAAAACTCAAATAGAACAATGGTTCGTCGACCAATTATATGACTCAAAGTCCTCAAAATAAGAATTGTTACTATTATACCACATTAGGTGCTATCATTTCATATCTAACACCAATCTAAATCCTAAACTACATCAGTGACTACCTCGTTCCCATGTCACCCATGGAACTATCGAGGTCATGCATCTCAACAGATGCTAAAAACTATCCTAGTGCCTCATACCTCAATAAAGTATAGTATCCAATGATTCCCATATGAAAAATCAACTCAATTAACCGCATATCCTCAATTCCCTGATCCCACACACCTCAACAACCTACATATCTTTGATGCCCTGATTCCAACACACCTCAATAATTCATACACCCAATGGTGATCACATATAAAACATGGTTCCTCGAACATAATATATATATATATATATATATAATGTTCCTAATAGTTCCAACCTACTAAACAGCATCTTGTTAGTCCATATACATATTTTTTGCACCTCATGCACTCAAAATGGACAAGCCTGAATAGGTCATGCTAATAAAAATAGAATAAAATGACTATACCCATGGTGTACCTCTCACCATCATTAGCTCATCGACCTACTAATCCCCTCGCAGATCCATGGAATGCACCTAGCCTGAATCCCAACTTCTAGAATCATAACCTTCCCATGGTTCTACACTAACCACTAGCCACTGACCCCACTACTGGGTCCCACTATGTCTTCTATGTCCTCTGCATGTAGTTGAATATCAGATACCATCACTTAGTATTGATGATGAACTGATATTAGAACCCTGAGTTTAACCTATTCCTTGTTTTCAGCTATCTGAGAAGTCTTTCCACATAACATCTCGAGATGCCCGACCTGACCACATTCCTAGAACTTATTTGGAGACCTCTCACACTGATTTTGGACATTTCATGGATTCACACCCTGAAAGAAAACCATCCACAACAAACTCTAAATTGGTCTAGTTGAGTCCCTGGACTGACCTCCCTAATAAAACTCATCATTGCCTCGATTCTTGCTATTTGAAACATCACCAATAAAATTCAGCACATGTAATATCTATATTTTAGGTTTGCATTAGATAAGAGTTCCTGGTTCACCACCTCTGAGAATGAGGTCATCCTAAAGATGTTTCATTACACTCAAATGGTGTGTCGTAAACTATCCTTGAATCACCTCACCCTCGAGGTGTCATCGCTCACCATATCAGGTGAAAATCGTGAAAATTCAGTGAACGTTTCTACATAGTCCCTGAAGGATATGTCACCCTACTAAAGCCTTATGAACTTCTAATCTCTCTCCTCCACTAGTATCTCAAGGAAGAAATTCTCAAAGAACCCGGCCTCAAAGTTCTTCCAGGATAGCCCCTCATGTCTTCCTTCCTACACATGCATATCCCACTAGCACTTTACTTGTCCTCTGAGAATATAGGTTACAAATTTTACCCTTCACCCTAGAGGAATATCTAGATGCTCGAATATCATCATCATGGACTCAATACAGTTCTTATCCACTTGTGTACCACTCTCGCCCTCGAAAAGTATTTTATTTTGTGACTTGAACTCTTGATTATGATATTCCATAGATGGATATGCACACTAAAATTCCCATGTTGACCCTCTGGATCACTTGTACTAGGTTCAATCTGATTTTCTCATCAATCCATGACACAAACACTGTATGATTTAGTGCCTACCCTTCCTACACTATATACTGAACCTGAGCATATACATATAGTTGAGCGTCGCCCAGAGCATGTACTTCCTCTACTTGAACATCAGGGGTTTGAACCTGCTCATTCTCTAATGGCACTAAGACATCAACATCCTATAGCTCCATTTGATCCATTTATAAGGAACCCTTTGAATACCATCAATATGGTCATATATCCAAATAATCTTGCATAAAAAACACACGCTTACCATACTAGGCCAAGGGTATAACATCTCCTTCCTTGACACACCAATTCAAGGTCACATATCATAAAATATTGAAATCATAATCCAATAATACCAATCAAGGTGTAAATCATATAAATTGTAAACCAAGCAAAATTGTATAGCATTTCCCACCCACGGTAACTTGGTTAGTCCCTCAATCATGGGGATATAGGAACCCAAGCATGGGCTATGAATCCAATTCTAAACACAACCTAATCTCTAATCTACCATAACCCAAATATTAATTCAAAGAAATATGTAAGATGGAAACCCTTTGAAACCACTTGTAGTGTCCTCAACCCGATTAGCCACCAAAATAGTGCTATTGGACTAGGTGACATTGGCCTTAGGCGCACCTCCCCAAACACCAAAGGCTTAAAACTAGAATAAATGGTGTAAATAGGGATAGTGGTGAGGCTATACCCTCTTGAAATAATAATAATAATGGTTTGAGTAATTATAGATAACATGAAATAGAAAATAAAGACTTGATAGACACAAACCAGACCCTGTAAAGGCAAAAGCATAGTCAATATCAATAAATAGTAATATAAGAATACACTAATACAAATATGGCCTTTATTAGTGCATGAAAAGAGAATTAACAGTGATAGAAAAGCACTATTAATCGAGTTGAATATATGGGTCCCTTTTATCAGCGCTCCGAAAAGAGCTGATAAATGCCCCTTTATCATCACTAAAAAAGCACTGATAAATAATGCTTTTGTCAATGTTTTTCTAGCGTAGATAAAAGACCCCTTTTATCAGCGCTTTTAAAAAGCGCTGATAAAAGTTAAAAAATATTAAAAAAATATTTCTACAATTCAGGGAGGGGATTCTACAGTACTTCATGCCTTGACGCCCCCCCCCCCTCAATAGTGCCCCACCCCCACCCCATCCTATAGGCCCCAGCCACCCCTAGGCCTTTAATATCTCCCCAACCCCCCATTAATAGTGTTAATCCTTATTCCCCACCCGCGTGCTACCTGCCTCCCCCAAGATTCGAACTCGTGACATATTGCATGCGGCCTAAGCCTTTACCACTCCACTATATTGTTTTTCTATTCATTTATTAATATATATATTTATATATATATAGTTATATTTACTAATATATATATATATATATATATATTAACATATATATATATATATATATTAATATATATATATATAGTTATATTAATATATATATATATATAGTTATATTAGTATATGTATATATATATGTATATACGTATCCACATATTAATATAAATATATACAGTTATATTTATATATTAATATATTTATTCATATATTAATATATATTTATAAGATCAGTTTTAAATACAATTATAAAATATGCTTTTTGTGTGTGTTTATAAATAAATAAATACATATATACAACACACACACACATATTATAAGCGTATTTGTAAGTATAATGATACATATTTGTATATATTTACAAATATTATATATTAATATGTATATACATATGTTTAGAATATATAGATAATATATATCAGTTTATCAATATAGACGCAGACAAATACACACACACACACAAACACATTATATATGTATATAAATATTAATATATTTGTATTATAAATAAAATTGATATTAATTTTTTATTTATATAAAACTTATATATTGAGAAATATACTTTATATATAAATATAATTATTTATTTATTTATAAAATTAAATTTTTATGGGTGAATATACAAAAAAATATGTATATATTGTTATATAATTAATAATAATAACATTACATTGTGAAAAATGATAAAATTTCAAAGCCATGATATCAATATAATCGTATACCCTCAAAATAAATTCTTTCCCTGGTGAAAAAAGGTCAAAAATACCCCTTGAAACGAGGCTGAAATTCCATCAAATGCTAAAACTTTAGGGTATCCTAACAAAAAATTCTAGTTTGGAGGCCTTTTGGGATGTTTTTGCCTAAAAAATGTGATATAAGGTTCTCTTGGGTCATTAGCACGTAGAGCTCATCACAGGCTTCAATTCAATATGTTGTAGAGCTCAAACGGGAACCCAGATCAAAAGTTATGGTCATTTGAAGTTTGAGTTACTTTTTCAACTAATTTTAGATCTTTTATTAATTTTTTTTGTGACATCAAATTTTTATTAAATTATTATTAGTAGATAATTAGACAATTATTAATTAATAATATTTTTTAAAATATTTTAAATCCATTTTCACTAAATTTCTTATATATTAAATGTAATAGTGTATTTATACTTATCTGAAATATATTTAAAAAATATATATTATATTTATATCAATATAAATATACTTATATATCAATATATTATTTTTCCTTTTTTTAAAAATATAAACATTAATAATTCTTGGGAAAAGCACTGATAAAGTCCCATTTTATCCGCACTACTAAAAATAGTATTGATAAAGGGGTCCCCCTTAACAGTGCTAAAAAAAAGGGTTGATAAAGGGGGTGGCTTTATCAGCACTAAAAAAAGAACAGATAAAGGGTCACTTTTAACAAAACTTTTTTTAGCGCTGCTAAAATTTCCCTTTATCAGCATTTTTTTAGTGTTAATAAAGCCACCCCATTTAACGGAGATTTTGAGCACTTTTAAAGGGTGGCGCTACAGAAACCCTGTTTTGTGGTAGTGATATCTAAACAAAATAAGTAGGAAGAAATAAAAAAACACACATAAAACTTGTATAAATTTAAAAAAAGTATGAATACATATTAGGTCATATAGTACCATATTCCAAAAGGGGTGGCCAATGGATGACCACCGTAAAATACGTATACAAAGATATTTATCTATATAGCATGATGATACAAAAAAGAAACAAAATAAAACCTAAAAATTAAATCATGAAGAGGAAATAACATTAGGGTTCCTTTTCGTTATCCATTCCAAATATTTACTAGGATCCATCTATCAAGGCCAATCATTTACCTGAATGCAATATCATCATGTCTAAACTCATCCCGAAGGGCCTGTGTAGGTTGTGAAAAAGTGTCTCTATAGGGTACCACCCAAGTGTGCATAACCAACATAAGTGTTTAATAAAGGGTACAATATAAATATTAATCAAATTAGAATAATGAAATTTAAATAAAAACAAGATTCTATGGTTATCAACATCCACTAGGAAGTTGTCACCTGAATTGGCCAACGTCGTAATCACTGAAGAGGAGAGGATCCTTAGCTCATGGACCAAGGTATCCCCTCGTATATAATTGCTCAAGTGAACCATCAGGTTCCACCTCAAATCTAACAATCCATCACAATGTTCCTCTTTAAACATCATGTATCAAACATATCACTGACCTCGCGAATGATTTCCCAAGAAAAAGTAACCAGCCCCTTAGACTCCTTCTTGAAAGCACTCATTAGCTCAACGCTCAACATCTGGAGTCACAGTGATATCTTCCCTCAAATAAGCTTCACTATTGGCTCATAGAATGTCATCATGAGGAAATGTGATCTTTATCCTCCCAAAATTGTCCACGTCCAATGGCCTCAATATTTCGAGCCTCAATCCCTGACTGATAACCTCATCACTATCAATGGAAGGCTCCTCACATTCCCCATGTATTTCTATATCAATCACCCCCAACACAAATTTTGAAGACACACAAAAAGGGGCCTCTACCCACATGATTGTTCAAACCCACCTCATCATTGATTCAAACTATGTGCACACAACTCCAATAGGCACATTGGACATCACAGGTGAGAAGATTCACCAAATTAAGTAACTATTCCACATCCAACTAGTACCTCATTCCCCTATGACAATCTCACTCAATTTTGATGTCCATGACATCGAATATCACAAGCCTTAACCTTAGCCTTATGATCTTCTAATATCAATCTTATATCTGTGACACCTAACCAGTTATCACATCATCTATGTATATCTTTTCCAATCCCAACCAAACAATCACTTTGCCTCAATTCCAAATGGGCATCCCCATTCCAACCACGAGCTATGCCCGTCACAACCCCATATGTTTCATTTCATGCAATTAAAAAATTTAATATATATATATATATATATATACCAATTCAACTTAAAAGATAAATTCAATATAAACAAATAAATTCAACTTAATTGCACTGAATAGAACAATTTTATTGAACCAACTCAACTTAAATAAACAAATAAATTTAAATAAATAAACACCTTTGGCTGAACTACCCAAGGTGTTTAACGGACCCTAATCCAACCTCTCATGTATGAGTATGGTTTAGGCATTCCCATAGACATTACATAAGATCATACAATTAAATTAACAACAAATAAAGGGGTATTTCTCATTTTCTCAATGGTGTGCTAAAAGATGTAGCTCAAATCGATCGTGAAAACAAGAAGAAATGTATGCACCACCTACCTTAGACTTGTAGACTTAGGAACATCTAATATTGAGCTCTAACTCTAAGTTATTTGAAATGTCAAGCACCTTAAAAATAAGAAAAATAGATCAAACAGATTTAGCTATCCATGAGGTCAAATCAAAATACAATGTAGTCATGGGTGTGGAAATCCATAACCATATGATTCCAACCCACCCAATGATGGAGAAACGAAGGTTGGATGAGGGAGGGGGAGAAAGGCCTATCAAAGGAGAAAAGGTGGATCTCTCCTTTACTTTTGGGAATATACCACGAGAAAATAAGAATGAAAAAGAATGAATAAAATGTATATAATAAGGGTAAAAAGGTAATTTTACACTTTTAATGAGGTCTCGCAGTATTTTCAGACTTTTCGGAAACCGTGTGGGTCCATTGCATAGGTACCGCCTAAGTAGAACTACTCGTATGGCTTGTTGCATGGTTTTCCCCTACCATCCACAACCCATTCAGAGACCTCTATAAAAACTGCAGACATGGCCACACAACCATGAACCCCATGCACCTAGTTTCCCTCAAACCACGATCGGTACAAATATGGGCCATGCAGTTAGCTAGAAGAGGCCACACGGTTTTCCCCAAACTGTGCACCTTGACTTGCAACTCCAAAACATAGCTTCAGGGCTTTGACACTCCTGAAAGCCTTTTAAACACACTAGGAACTCTCCAAGCATCTAAAATTATCCAAAAACATGGTATTGGGTGAATTAAGAGTTAGAATTAGATTCTAATGGTCAAAAAAAATTCACATTCCCACCAATTCAAAAATTCAAAATAGGAGTGTTTTTCGACCCGGATCAAAAACCAGGAATGTTTCACTTTTGGATATGGATGGATTAGAGATTTTATAATATAATATTTTATGGGTATAAATATTTTACATTAATATCATGTAATTTTATATGATTTCATTCCATTGTGATCATCTTAAGCTCTTATAATTATTATCTCTCATGTTTACCCTTACTGAGTATCTGATTTCACCCTTTCTTATGTTTTCCTTCCTCAAGTTTTGATTGAATTTTGTAAGTATGATTTGTATATAAGGGTACTAATATTAATATATTTATGAGATATGTTGAAAATATTTCATTAAATAATATTATTTTTAATATAGTCTTAAAAGACACTAAATCTTCACGGTTTTTAGGTGTGTATTATTATGAAATGTAGTGAATATTCATCTAAAATGATGTAATATTATATTATGTTTGGTTAATCATATAGGGGAGTGGGGATGTTTGAATTGGTTAGGAAATAATGAAAATTAATCGGAAAGAGTATATGGTAGGATCGATTCATCTTGAGAGAAAAGGAGGGATCATGAAGAGAAACAAAAGGGTCCCCCAGGACAAGAATTCATTTTGATTCTTTAGGTTACCAAACATGATAATGTTGTGGGGAGAGGGTGATCTCAATTATAGGATTATTAAATGGATGTAAGAAGTGGAATATTATAATTAAAAAATATATGAATAAATTTTTGACAAACATAGTAGTTGTTTGGAAAATATTTATAGGTTGTGGGTTGAAAGAAACTTAGAAAATTATTCATTATTCGGTTGTCTTAGAGACATCTAACTCAATAAAAACACATGATTTAAATTATTTTTTTTTTGTTAATTTATATGAAAATAATTCTCTAAATTTACATTAATTATCAGGTAAATCATATTTTAATTTTTTTTAATAAATTCAACTTTAATATTTGTATTTTATGAATAAAGGATGATGGATCTTGCACTTCACATTCAGGGGGGTTCAATTCCAACCAAGACCGTTAGAAAAAACTAAAAACACTATAAGAATCATAGTGGAAAACCCCAACTCTTCAATTATCCATGAAATCTCTAACTCAACAGTCTAGTCTGCATCCTCATGGTGGCTACCAATTTTATTTTCCCACAACTGTAGTGTCATGACTTCAGTTGTGATATATTGAGCACTTCACTAACTGAATTTAGTTTTTAAATTTCGGTTCATCTTGGATTGAAGTAGGGAGATTTTTAATGTGTTTATATTGATTGATCAAGTAAAAATGCCTTGAAATGGGATTTTTCAATGACCCAAGCCAGTGTTGATCAAATATTTTGGTTCACTAGTTTCATTTTTGTGTATGTTCAAATTAGGTAGGATGTTTGACTTGAGAAGGGGAACTCATTTATGTTTTTCAAAGCTACTCAATAGGTTCTATAATATATTCAAACAAGGGGGATGATCTTTCCAAAGTATAGATCCCCTATAACTGTCATGGAAAAAGATATAAAGACTTGAGAGAAGTTAAGAATTTGTAAGAATCTCCTTCGATTGTTGTAAGAGGATACACAGAAGGCTGTCATCTAGAAAATATAGTATCCAATTATCTTCTCCACCTCAATAAATTATATATGATTACCCTATAATAAAAATACCCCCCTTCTCAACGAATGGTTCTGCTACTATATTCCTCTTCTCTAAATAAAGATCCTTTTTAAGGAAATGTTTCTAGTGGAAAAATTATGCCCCGATTATTTATCTTCTTATTTCATAATTTATTCTATTCATCTTTATTTCTACTATGCATGGATCTATTTTTCCTTAATATTATGTGTCTATTTTTACTTAATAATATGTAGGTATGAGTTATTCAATGAGATAATAAATGGTAATGAAGTTTTAAGTTTCTCTTCATTATTTATTTATTTTCTAGATAACCTCTTGATGTCCTTGCAACATTACATCTCATATTTAAGAAAATGGATTCCACAGAATCCTACATAAATTCCTTCATATTAAGTTTAATATTTAATTATCAGTTTTACATTGATAATTTTTATCTAAGAATCATGAAAAATAGCAATTAATCACCAATAATTTTTGTATTATTACTAGTTGTTTCTCTGTTTCTTTTTACTTAGATGAAAAATATATTGAGGTCAGCTCGATAGGGAAAGATGTCTCAACTTTTCAACATGAAAATGTCATATTCTTAATCATCTAAGAATTAATTTAATTCTTTACTACATTATGGAGGGTATTAAAAAAATCATAGTAGAGAACACTTTAGGTCAACATAACAATATTTGTGAGAAGATAGTTTTCTCTGTCAGTTATCACAATATTGTTTTTTCAAAATTTTAGAGTTACTTTAAAACTAAACCATCTAAGTCCCCTTACTCTTTTCACTTTCTTCCTGATTTTTTTTCATAATGATTATTTTTTTTATTAAAAAACAATTCTTTAAATGTATACCCCCATTATATATGGATTCAACCCCCTCAAACCGGTTTACTAGTAGTGATAGGAATTGAAATAAAATTGTTTCTAACAACACATTATAATTTATTTGGCACCATTGTTAGGGAACATAGGCTCATATCCCATTCCGAGATATTGAAACTAACATGATCATAAACCTCAAGAAGCAACCAGTCTCAATTAAGGGTTTTTATTTAAATAGATTAATAAGTAGGAACTCAAATGACACCCATATAGGTGTTGGGGGCCCTCCTCACATGGATACTACACACACATTAAAAGTATATATAAACAAAAAAATAGATATGGAATTTATGGGGTTAAATATTTTAGAGGAAAACTTTTGGGAGGTGCGCTTAGGGATTCTGTGAAATATATATAAAAGGAGTAGATTTCATATTGTGGTCATCTATAATTTATGATAATTTTTATTCTAATATTAGTGATTTTTCACAATTTGGTTATTCAATAGGTTATCTTTAGATCTATTTGATTAGATTTATTATTTTCTCTTTTTCCCGAGATGATGTTCTTTTGTCGGATCTTCTTTCTACATCTCTTTTTATATAGTATTTTCACCTATATTCGAAAGATATAATTGTGATATATCTTTCAATTTTTAAGACTCTCTATTTTTCACTCATGAATTTTAGTGGATTTATCTATTTGGACTAGGACCCATGGTTTTTCTATTTTTTTGGGTTTTCCCCATTAAACATTTCCAATGTCAGCATTTAGTTTTTACATATGTATTTTTTGTATCATTACACATTAAACCTAATATTTTAGGATTTCCTAGAAGGGAAAGAAATTTTTATTCTTGTGCGTTTGATTTTTTGTTCATTTGAACATTAATTACTTACTGTATTTTCCAAAAACATATATCAGAGGATTTATTTTTGTTTTGATGAATCATTATTGTGAATTACAGTCAGATGATTTTTTTGAAAGAAAACAATTATCACATTTGCTGATTAAAAATTAAGGATATGATTTTCATTAGTGAATGAACTTGTAGGTGTTTTCTATCCATAATACAAGAAGAATGTCTGATGAAGAATGAGAGTTTGAGCATGATATGGTTTGTGGTTTCATTATTCAATGGGTTGAAGACAACATGATGAACCATATTGTCAACATATCTCATCCCAGAACTTTGTGAGATAAGATCAAAAGTAATTATTCTTCTAATATAGGAAGAGATAAATTCTTTCTTCTCAAAAAAGTGATAAATTTGAGGTATAAAGAAAGTGCATGTATTTATTATTATTAGAGTGAATTTCATGGTTTTCTCGATCAATTTTTGGGCATGATTATTAATTTTCATGATATAGTTTTTGAACTTTGACTTCATAATGCTTTTCTTGATTCATGGGATAATTTTCATGTTTCTCTAATTGGTTCTACTCCTAATGGTGTTGTGACATTTAGTTTTATCAAGTCTTTAATAAGTTAGGAGATGTAATCAGAAATGATCTTCTTCAGAGCATTTGGTCATATAGAATAGTGGGAGAAGTGATTAAAGGTATCATAGATAGAGTCATCGAGGTAAGAGTAAAGGAAGAATAAAATATAGACTAGAGTAGGGGGAGTTTTAGTCTCATAATAATTATAAAAAGGAAATTTTAAAATAATTTGTTTTCAACTAAAAAGGGAAAATAAAATGAAGGAAAATAAACTGAACAAAAATGGTAATGGGGATGATCATGTCATCATTTCTGCATGGGGTGATCTTGTAATTATTTATGACTCCATTAATGTTTCTTATGATGATTCTTGTTAGGTTTTTGTCAGCAATTTTTATTTTTACATGAAATCAAGGAATAGGTTCTTTACATCATAAAACCCATGTGATTTTGGGATTTTGAAGATGATTAATCATGGTTATGTTGATTTTGTGGGCATGAAAACTGTTTTTTCTAAAACAACCCATGAATTATATTGATTTTATAGAGTATTTAGCATGCTATTGAGGTTCATCTGAATCTCATTTCTAGTTGCATTCTTATTGATGATGGTTTTCATAATGATTTTAGAGGAGGTAATTTTATGATTTCA
Source organism: Viscum album (assembly GCA_963277665.1). NCBI lineage: Eukaryota > Viridiplantae > Streptophyta > Magnoliopsida > Santalales > Viscaceae > Viscum > Viscum album. The sequence goes on from OY728137.1 coordinate 1,107,850,194, forward strand.
AAGTGTTCCTTAATAGTGTTTCAAGGTAAGAAACAATTAGGTTTGTACTGGAAGAGTCTTATTTATTTTGATACTACTTGTGTTATTGAGTGTATTATTTCAACAAAATTAAGTTACAAAAGGCACAAACACTTTAGTGAGAAGGGATTTGGTTTCATGGCCAAATGAAATTTTATTATGGCACTAAATGGTGTCAAATTGGTCACATGTTACCATTTTATGGATGGAAAATAGAGAAGATCTAGTTTCAACAAATCTTATTTTCACAGAAAGTCATAGGTACTTAATTTAGTACATTATAATGTTTTTGGTGCTTTCAAGTATAACAATTTTCATGGTGGAATTTTTTTATTACTATTCTTACACTCTTTGGGTTCATGTTTTAAATTTTTTTTGAAACTCAATTCTTTCCCATGATTTAATGATGCTATAATGAATTGATTAATGTTTTTATGATCTTATGAAATATATATATGTATAGTTTATCATTATGAGATGGATGGGAATGTTATTTATCTCAAATTAATTAGGCAATGTTTTATATCTCATGATCTCAAAGGTTATATAGGTGATTATCCCTAGCCCAATAGGGTATACGGGTAGTTTACCCAAGCCCAAGAGGGTACATGAGTGGTTATCCTAAGCGCAAAAAGATACATGAGTGGTTAGTCCAAGCCTAATATGTGATGAATGTCTTGATGAGTATCCTTGACATATGATTTTTATGCTTATGTTCATTCCATAAAATTATGTCTAATGCTTAGGATATGATCTCATGTGTCACGACCTGTCCTAGTGGGGCCCGCGCTGTGACTCCACAAGCCTGCCTCCAATAGGCTAGGGGCAGGTGACTAGAACCGAGTAGGCATATTACTAATATGGGACGCATTTCTTAAGTACATGTACATGTGCACACATCTCCAAGCCCGCAAATGCTAAAATATAAAAACCACTAAGGGACAAAATGTGTGCATATAACTAAACCCAACCAATAGCATAAAACGAAAGTAAAGAGTAGAAAGTAAAAATGGGCCAGAATACAAGCCCACTGAAAACAAGAATGTCTGGAAACTGAAAGTCTAACCAATAAACACAAAGAGGTATTGGGACTTCTTCTCGTATTCCATAGAACACCTCATCCTATAAGGAACTCAGAAAGCCCGGTCCAGCCCAGGTCCTCCTTGGACACCATCAAAAGGTCGCTCGTCTATACAAGACACGACATGTGAAGGTAAATCCCGTGCAGGTGTGAGTATAACAATACTTAGTAGAGGACCCCAGAAACCACAAATCTATACTCAAAGTAAAGGTAAATTCATCTCTACTTAGTGTATGTATACTGAACATATAGAAAGAGAAAAAAAATCCAAATATACTCAAAAATCAGACCTGTTGTCTAGTGACAAGTCACACAACCGCATACTGCTACTAGGGATTCAGTTCAAAGGTTCCACGAAGCACTCATCTGGGAGAACTCAGTCCACATATAAGGCCCCAGCCTTAAACCTTACTTAATCTTGAGTTATTACAAGATTACACATTGAGGATCTTTTCGGGTTTAGAGTTTTAGATAATTAGATCATAAAACTTGCATTACATTCCACATATAAACAAAGTGGTTACATAAAAGATAGTATTCATTTTTCCCATAAATGGAAACATATTTAAAATAAAACATGGATTATTTCTTGACACTTCCTTGACACTATCATCATATCATGTACCTTTCCCTTGACCTGTGAAAAACATTTCAAAAAAACTTGGGATGAGCATAAAAAGCTCAGTAAGGGATATAAAAATATCGAAAGGAAACATGGGTACATATATACATAAGAATGAAATCATACATTACCCATAAAACATAAGCACTTCAACATACCTCATCAAATCATGAATAAATCATAGAAATCATAAGACATAAAGGTAACTTGTGGAATTCATAACATTCTTACGTAGGGAGTAACCCTCTTGGTTACGTTTGGAATACCCATCATAGTATATTCCCTAAATATCTTCGAAGAAACCTTAACGTTTCACTCCTTCGCATTACCCAATCCATTGGAGAGATATATCGGGCTCACCCGCCCTTAGTTTATCACGGAACCGCCCGTTTTCATAACAATGCCCAAGAACCTCAACATAATCGTATCACATAAAACATGCATAAAGCAAACATAACATTTCCACCTTTCAATCACAAGATATCAATACAACACATTGATATAAAAACATTATGAAAACCATTTTAAATACCAAAATAAAAGGAAAGTAAAACATGGTATTTATTTTTCTTTTAAAAAGAAGGTATGGCTTATAGAGGAAGCCGAAACTCAAATAATGGTCATGGCGGCGGAGAAGTCATTGTCGCCGCATACATATGACAAAAACATTCCCTTTTGTTTTTTAGTAAATTCCTCGTATAAAAAAGATTCCTTTTGAATAAATGTAAAATTCAAATGGGTTTATACACCATATAAAAGAAGGTTGTGTATAAAACAAAATATGCCTCAATGAAAGCAGATTGAGACGATGTCCCATACCTCGGGTCCGACTTGACTCGATCGTTCATTAATGTCCTGAATAATAAACTTTAGTTAATTTCTACTTGCTTAAGAACCTTTTTCAAGTTCATTATTCCTTTTATATCACTTATTACCATGTCATGAACACTATGTAATTATTTAAGTTAATAACGGTCGTTTTAACGATCATTGGTACTTGAGTCAAAAATAAGCCCTTTATAATTACATGTTGTTCATGTATCCATTATATCAAGAATTTTATTCTTGATTTAAATATCATATATGTCATATATATCCAGTAAATGCATGAATTTATAATATTACATAATCATTTAGAGGTAAGAAATGAAATGCACTGTTCATGGAGACGGTAAGCCGTACGTACGCATGAACGCTACTTTCATTTCTATTTCTTATTTTATAGAGTGGAATCATAATGATATAAAGGTATATTATAATTACAGTATAATATCATATATAATATCATAGTTCCATCCTTTATACGTCCCACATATGGTATTTAACGAATCAACTCACTTTGAGGGGGCGGTAGTCCGCACTTTCTTAAATGAAGATATCGCGTTTACCCATAATGGAAACCATAAAGGTATACCCAAAATGAAAAATACAGAAGCTTAAGGAAAACATAAACATATTATATATCATATATAAATATAGTTTCATCTTAATGGCCACCTTTGAGGTGTTAAAGGAATGTTGAACAATCATCGTTTCGGGAGGCATAAATTCACCATCCATAGAAACTGTATGTTCTTTAACCATTAGATGAAGGTGTGTGTAAGTGTAGCTTTAATAATTCTTAGAACAACATCCTAGTATATTGAATATAATGTATTTGTTACAAAATAAATAAATAAAAAGATTTTAGGGGGTTTGAGAAGCAAAATAAAACAAAAGGACTCAAGTGATGACATTACCTTAAAATCAGGTAACTCCCTTTGGTTTGAGCTCAAAGGCTTCCTTGGGAAGTCTTCTTCCCAAAGTGAGGCTTCAAGGAGTAATATATGGAAGTTGAGAGACAAAATGGGCAGTGTTTGGCCGAGCCAAATTCTTTGGGAGTGTGGTTAAGGAGGTAGAGGTGGGGGCCTTTTATAAGAGGAGAGGAGGGGCACTCTTGTAATGTAAAGAAAAGTCACTTTATTTTAAAATGGAATTCGGATTTAAGAGGTCCCACATTGATATAATTCTAGGATAAGGTGATAAGGGTTCGAAATAAACTCATCCAATAGGTTTTGGACATGTTTAGTTCATATATTTTACATTATCATTTCATTTTATTTAAATCCTTTATTAATGAGGTAATCGTTGCATCATCATGATGTCATAAATAATTTAATTTATTTAAAGTATAAAACTTCTAAAAAAATACTATGATTTAGGAAATCTTATTATCTTTCCAATGAATATTTATAGTCATAAATATGACTTGTATAACCCCATGTAAAAATTGTTTTAGTAAAACACTTCATGTTTGTGTCATTTTTACTTTAACATTAAATAAAAAGATATTTATGTCATTTTCCAACCAAAGTGGCTCCATTGGGTCCCCAAGTTGACCCATGGATTGTATTGGTCGGCCATGACACATCCAATTAGGGTAGGACATGTGTCTAGGTCATTTCATTTTATTAAAACATTATTCTTACCATAAACTACACTAATTACCTCTAATCGCGATTAAAAACTTTATAAGTTACTATTCACCAAAAAATTATTTTTATCCCATTGAACCACATTTTACTTCTTAATGAAAACCATGTATGTAGGAGTTTTGAAATTCAAAACACAATTATGGAAAAATTTCATTTAAACGGAAAAGTCAGTTTTTATAAGTACCACTTAGTGGTTTCACTATTCATCAAAAATTGAAGTTTTTCAGAAAAATCCCAAAAATTCACCCTAAGCTATATTTGATATTCAAAATTCAAAAATTAATTCTATTTTACACAATTCAAAACATATAATTCACATTAAATAATTTAATAATTAATTCCCGCTGTCAGAGCAAATAGCGTGTTTTTAAACAATAAGTATCAAAAGATTGATACTAGTTTAAGTCTGATTTCAAAGTGAAATTAATTCCAACGACCACTATTGGATTAAATGGTAAGAATATATTCTAATTTAACTTTAAAACCAATTCAAAAGGTAATCTAATAATATAAATAAATTAGATTAAAAAGATGTTTTCAATTAAAATACAACATTTTACACTATTCATTAAAAAATGAACTTTATCGGAAAGATACCAAAAATTTACACAAAGTAAATTTTGATGTCCCAATTCTTAAGAAGAGTTTTATTTGGTCCAAAAGGATGTATCAGAGTGAACAAAACTATATTTAATGACGGTTCTCCATCAAAAGGTGATAAGTGAACCTTTAGTGAAAACTAGGGCATATACTCCTAAAATAGAATTCTTTCCGTATTTTAAGCCTTTATCTTTTATTGGATAAATGTAAAAACATTTAAAAACCTATATAATCATATTTTAGTTATTTCTATCCATTCCCGCCAATACAATGACAACATGTTAACTACCATTTAAAATAATATTATTTTATTATTAGAGTGCAACGTAAGATTCCTATGAAACTCGTTGTTGCGTGTTGGGTACGCCATCGAGCATAGCGTCCCCTTTAATGACATATTAATATTTTATTCACAAATATGTATAAATATGAAAATGTCATATTCTTTATTTACCTGGGGTGTTACACCACAAGTCTGATGGTCCTAATGACGTCTATTCAAGAAATACTATTTTTTGGGAAAAGTCATGATAGATAGATACACTCATTTTGGGAGAACACACACATGAGTGGGAGAATACCATGATACATATATAAGGATAAGTCATGAGAGATAGATACACTCATTCTGGGAGAACACACTATTGAGTTGGAGAATATCACGATAAATAGATGAGGATCACTACTAGGGCCTTGGAAGATATCATGACTCATCCAGATTCACCTGCTAAGTTGAGGATCAGTGCCTTGTGGGAATATTCGCGTTGATACCTGACTCAATCTATGGTCAAGAATGGATAGGGGATCTCACTCCGAACCTCTCGGATGGATACCTGACTCTATCTCAGAAATTCTTGCTGAATAGATCATACTCATGTGGAAGTAAAATGATACCTGGCCTTTAGTGGAATGAGGAAAAGGGGCACTAACCCAAACGGAACCTGTCTAAGAAACGGTGTACAAGAAGATCAAGCCATGTACTAAGAAGTAAAAAACATCTAGAAGTATCACACGCCATGTTCTATGACCGTGTACACTGCCCATGTACAACGACATGTGTCGTAAGGCATGTCATGTAAAACACATGTAAACAGCATGTAGGAAGGATCACATGCCATTTCAAGGTATCTGTGGTTCGCTCCGTGTATACTGCCCATATGCCCGTACACGACCTCAACCCATGTATGCCAACCCATGTAATCAGCACACAGGTTGACCTGCGTTACTGGCCTTGTATGGCTGTGTGGTGCAGTACATGGCGTGTACTCCACCCCGTGTCCATGTATCATCCGAGATACACGATGATCCCCATTTAAGGACCCACATGCCATGTGACAGTGGTCACATGCCACGTTTGTGCTTCATATTTCCCAAGACTCCAGCCACCGCTGGGTGGGCTCCACACACTGTGTCTCCCCAGAGGCACGTCATGTTCTTCATCGTGTGCAGCACGAAAACTCGAGATGTTTCAACTGGAACCACATGTCATGTTCTTCGGGATACATGTTGTGTGTTCTGAAATTTCTAGAATCGCATGTTCTTCATCTGGTGCTTCGGGAATTCATAAATCTGTCAATTCGGCCACCCGATCATCGTGAAACTCGAAGGTTGAGGTAGCCCTGGCACAAAAAAGTTGATTCTGGTGGTTACAGACCTCTGATCGGCCCCAAAAAAATATTTGATTCATCCTCCCAAAGAACACTCGAAGAACGATTCCTCTCGATTCGAGCCGATTTGACGTCCGCCATCATCATCGTACCTCCATTGAATCGTTGCAATGTAGGATCTTTAATTTTGGATCATTATGTTGTGAAATAGATGCCCAAAGATCCATTTTTTTTCACCCCATGAAGAATACAAAGAACACGAAGAAAAGAATAGGAAGAAATCTAAACCATTAAAAGAGGAATGAACCCCCACCGTCATTCATCACGACGTTGATCTATTAAACAGAGCAAATCAAAACATGGATTTTAACATTGTGGATTAATCCCCAAAATCAACCCGATAAAAATTCTCCTGAAATAATGCATGATCTGTAGATCAACCTGACTATGGTTTAATCCACATTCTAAATTTAATCCCATAACGGGGAAATGAAGAATCAAAATAACAACCCCTACCTCGATTCTATTGATGAAGGATTTCCACGTCGCATTAGTTGGTGAGGTTCGTCGAATCTGAGATGCATCGATCGATCTTGTCATTGTCATCCACCAATGGTTTCTCTTCCAAAGCTCAAATAATTCTCTATAGTTCCTCTCAATTTCTCCCCATGTCTAACATTCAATTAACCAATTAAAAGGAGGGAACATGTTTCAGCGTTCTATCACACTATGACATTAATGAGTTAGCATTGCCGTTTCTATGTCATTATGGTGTGGCATTAATTTTTTAAATAGCTTTTTAATAATTTTACTACAGCGAATGTTTCCAAATAATATAAAATAAACTATTATTTATTTTATTTTATTTTGTTTTGTTTTGTTGTATTTTATTTTACTAAAAACGTCTAAAAATTAACTCTTTCTCTCTACCTATGATGGTTGAGGTTAGGCTTGTTCTTAGGTAAATTCATCATCCCAGATACAATGATGACCTTTATTTTTAATCTAGGCATCTGATTCTCGCTCAAATTTACCCAAAAGAAGAAGGTAGGACGGTCCTTGTAGTCTAGTTTGGGTTGTCGAATCCTTGGAGACCTAAGAAGTACCTACAGACACGTGCATTATATGGACTATTTTTGGCTATGAAGTGGCCAAATTGGGTTGATTTTATATGGGTTTAAAGGATAACTAACAGATTTAAGTGAATTCAATTTAAAAGAATGATTTGATCCTAGGTTATCGCTCGGGGTGGATTGGACGTATTTCCTTTTCAATGATTTAAATTTCTTATATTTGAGATGGGTTCATTTAAGGAGGTAAAACAACATCATCACTTACTGGTTTAATGCCTACACCCTTTAATACTAATCACCTATACACTTGAAGGATCAATGTTTTGAGCACTTCAAGGTAAAAGTTCGTATTAGCACATGAAGTGTGTGGCCTTAAATTCAACAAGGACGAAGACGTTTTAAAATCCTCAAATAAAAATATCATTTAAAAGAAGTGATTAGCCATTAATGGAGTGAGAAATAACATCCAATCCATCCCCTTGATACTCCCTTGGATCAACCCATATAATATTTAGCCCTCCATTGATGACATTTCTTCAACGGAAGCGGGAAGTAGACTTACGTGGGTGGAATTGAAGAAGTAAAAACAACAATCAAAATCGATCACTCCTCCGTTGTGTGATAAATATCACAAAGTATGGTGTGAATAAATTCACACCTTTAACCAATGGTATCAACATGATATGTATAAGAACAGAATAAGAGTAAAGTAAGAACTTTTATTGAGAAACTAAGGTGAATTAAACAACTTACATGAGAAAGATATGCGATTACAAACACAAAGCGTGAGCATAATACTACAATGAAATCAAGCACCAAAGATCCTCCAATCCTCCAACACCACTGCCTTAAATAGGAATTTTTGAGCCCTTGTTTCTATCCTCCAATAGTCCAATTCTCCCCAATTAATTGTGGTATGCCATAGATGGGTGGAAAGTAAGGGAGAGTTGATTTTTCCACCCTTGACCCAAGGTGGAAGCCGACATTCCTTCACCAAAAAGACGCACTAGGAAGACCTTCTATATGGCCAAATCAGAGTGGTCCATAGATAAATAAAATGGATATCCTGATTTCTTATAAAATCTTGTAAAATTTGGGCCCATTTGGAGTTGTGGATTCCGAGGTATGATCATATTAGTGGGCTGTTTTTCTGGGACGCAGAATCTGGCCCATAATTTTATCTCTAAATTGGGCCGCCTAAATGGACACCATGGAGGCCGAATTAGCATTGGATTCTGAAGAGGTATTTGTTTCTATACATGTATTCTATAATTACACGAATTTTGGGATTCATTGGGCCTGTATGTTGGGCTCCACATTCTTATCAATGGGCTGGTGTCCAATCTGCCTTCTCCAGAATACCTTCCTTTCATTGCCAAATATCTCTATCATCCTTTATGAATCCTTCATTGATCCTTTAATGAAAAATGTTCATATTGAAGTGAATATCCAGTTAAAAATAATATAATATGAAAATATTTAATTATATTCCATAAAAGTAGATGAATCATTGGGTACTTCAAATGATGTTCAAAAATGTACCTCATAATAGTGCATTTTAAGAAGGTATTACAATCATAATGTGAAATGATGTTCGAAGTGTAAAATGAACTAAAATTGTGTTTATGAATAATAAAGAAAATGAATTTTATGTATATTAAAAATCAATATTATCCTCATTTAGTGGCTAATCACACTCCCCAACTTGAGTTTTGCTAGTCCCGAGCAAAATATATCTCATCAAAAATGAAATTCAAATTCCCTTTTCCAAAAACATTTTAATACACAATGATCACCAGAAACCCTTATTCCAAAAAATCATTAAACTAATAAAAATATTTTAATACAAGATAGTTTCATAAGAAGATCCCAATCCCAAGCCCATTCCTTTGTTCAAATTCATTTCCATATTTCATCCAATATCAATTAAGTATGAGGATGTGTTGTGCATCACAATAGACATGAGGGTTCATTTTTATTCAAGGGGGGAATGATGGAAGCACTAGGTGGAATAAAATTTCAATATTAAGATGAGTATTCATTTTTTTTATTGTATTATTTTTTTTCTATTATTTTTTTTTCAATTTTTCCATGGTAATTGAAGTTGCACTCAAAAGAGTCAACGCCTGTAGAGAGACTTTTCCAATGACTCCCAAGCTCAAATACCTTAGGGCACCAAGTGAATCCCACATACTTGGGCATCATCTAGAGTTAACTCAGTCAAAAACAAATTCAAATTTCCTAAAATAGAGATAAAATTACTAACTCTGGGCCAGACAACTATGGAGTCACGATCCCCAAATGTCGAAAGCCACGCATTAGGTCATTTCATTGCTCTATGAGAAATTTTTTTATTTTTTTTTGAATTCTCATATTAAACTAAAATGATCATCAAACCTATGCTATTTATTTAGGGGACCCCATGAACATAAACTAATACCCCAATATCCAAAAGACGTGCATTGTGATCTTTTTTTTATTTGGATGAAAATATAAACGATGAAATATCACATTGGAGAGCCACACTTTCCAAAATCTATGCTCATGAAATTATGAAATGATTAAAATCAGAATCAGGGCATGCTAAATTATTTGATATTCAGTTTCATAATGTGCAATTTGTATTACCATGTTCAAAGTTAAAAGAATTTTTCCTTCCATTTACACTTTTTTTTTCAAATGATTCAATTTTTTTTGACACAAAAGCCTTTTTTTTATTTTATCCCCCCCCCCAACTTAAAACAACATTGTCCCCAGTGTTTAAAGAAAAGAAAATTTTGAAGGGGGTAGAGGCAGATAATGAAAGTTCAAAAAGTAAATTTAAAATGAGGATCATGGAATGAAGTCACCTGGTGGTTGAAGTTGAAATTTTTGTTGCTCCCTTTTAATATTTTTATATCCATGTCACTTGCAGAGTTCCCTAGTAGAAAAAGGAAAAACAAAACAAACAAAACAAAACAAAACAATATATATATATATTTATATAATAAGGAATGTAAAATATATGTATATATATATAAATTATATAATAAGGAAGCACAAAAAACCATAGGTCAGTGGTAAGCACGCACCCCTGTCTCCCTTTGGTCCTGGGTTCAAATCCTCGTGGCTTCACTAGTTGTGATGGGGTTTGACCCACGACCCATGACGTGTCCCTTTTTATCATTATTATTAAATTTTTATTTATTTTTTTGTATTTTTATTTTAACCTACAAACACATTAAAATTAACCAAACTGATGATACATTGTCTTCTTTTTAAATTTCTGGGTAAGGCATTACTCAAGGATCACACCACGTGACACGGTTGAATATGGTGCTCCCCTTACATACCCATCCATACTCATAATATAAGAATAGGTCAACAGTATATTTTTTTTATTTATCAAAATGATTCATTAATCTTTTTAAAAAAAATATGATTTGCAAAGATGAAAACCATGGGTTGCCTCTCGTGCAACTCTTTATTTAAGGTCGTTAGCTCGACTTGAACCCCCCAACATACCCAATACCAACTTTCAATATTTTAAGGAACATATGGTTCACCAATTCTACTAGTTTTTTATTGATTCTATGTTTATAATTTGTTTCATTCACAATCCTATGTTAAAAAATGAGTGCGTAAATCCAATTAATTTCTGAAATTGTGGATCCAGTTTCCTCTGTAGTCTTTCCTAAGACATCAATGATCATTCAAACTTTTTTGGTTTCAAGGGAAGAATGAATTACAATTGAATGTTCATGATTATACCATATGAATGGATTCTTTAGAGGGGAGTGAAGGACAATAATTTTGAGCTCAGGTTGGATAGGACATTTAGACACAAGTTGATTTTTTGAATCCAACTCAGTTTCATTTTCCAAATTTCTCAACAAAATTGGTTCCTTTTGAATAGAAGATTCAACCACCAAATTAGAAAGATCAGTTTCAGGAATGGGTATGGACTCAAAGTTTGTGATTTAACTTAATGGTTCAGTGGTTAGTGTTTTTGAAAATGTATCAATGGAGTTATACATAGGAGACTTAATCAATGATGTCAAATTCTCCTCTTTTGAATCCAAAAAGTCAATTTCATATTGATTTAAAGACCCTTAAACAATTATATAGCATCCCGCACTTTTTATCACATAAACTTTCATTACATTTTACAAAACTGAGGATCTTTAAGGTTTAGTGTCTTGGAAACCAGGAACTTTAAACATGAAAACATAAAACATTATTCTAAAACACTTGAATGGATTCTCCTCATGTTCATCCTAGGTTCATTACTACATCACATAACCTAGGGACATACATCAAAAGAAAGGGTGAGCAAAAAGCGCAGTAAGGGAAACAAGAGAAACATTTTACATGTGAACTTGAGATACTTCAATAAGGTCATGAAAATAACATTAAGGCATGAAAATGAAATCATGAGGCATATCATAATAAAAATAACATTTTCATAACTTGAAGATGTGGCTACATAATTTAACATAGAAAATCATGAACATATCACCAAGGTCCATCCCCAAGGTGTCATTTGAAAATTACCAAGGTTATTCACCAAGGTATCGTGAAAATTGTAATCTCTAGTGGTTACATCATTACCCAATGCATTGGAGCGCGATCAGGGTGCACCCTTAAATTTGCCTGTATTATCATGTGATCCACATATATCATCATCAAACATTTCATAAATAACACATATATCATAAAATAAATGGGTTTAATTTCATAATCACAACATTTTAAAAACTGCTTTGAAGACATGATCTTTACGTCACTTTAAAACCCACAAAAAAAGGAAGGTGGGTCTCATGTATGTAAATCCCAGAATTTAAAATAGAACATTTTGGTATATATGTGAATAACACTTTAGAAGAAAGAGCTTTGAGTATTCACTTAATAATATAAAAGAACTTTATAAAAAGAGAGATACATTTTGAGACGTAAATTCTGCAGCATAACGGCTACGTTACGAGGTTTTAGAAGACATTAAAAAGAGAGGGAAAATGGTTCAAACATTCATAAATGGCCCATAAAACAGTAGATGGACAGAATAAGAAGGATACATGATCATTGTAATGAAAGTTCAAGGACATACCATTTGAAATGAAAAACATGGAAGGAAGAAAAAATTTGGATTTCTCTTATGAATGTTCGGCAGCCTAACGGCATTAATTAAACTTCAACAAAAATGATTTGAAAAGATCAAATAGGGTATCTCATCATGTGAACATAAGAGTTAAGTATGATAGATATAGAGATAATTTCCCAACATAATTAAAAAGTAACTTTAAAGACTTTACATGAAAGTAGAACTTTGAAAAGAATGAGAAGGGTGATAGAATCCCCTAAAAAATTCGGCAGCCTAACGGCGCCACTTAAAACATCAAAATACTGAATTGAAGAGATCAAATGGGGTCTCTCATCATATTAACATAAGAGTCCAGTATTATAGATATAGAGATAATACCCTAACATAACAAAAAGGAACTTGAAAGACTTGACATGAAAGTAGAACTTTGAAAAGAATGAGAAGGGTGAAAGAATCCCCTAAAAAAATCGGCAGCCTAACGGCACCACTTAAAACTTCAAAATACTGAATTGAAGAGATCAAATGGGGTCTCTCATCATATGAACATTAGAGACCAGTATGATAGATAGAGAGATCATACCCCAACATAACAAAAAGGAACTTGAAAGAATTGACATGAAAGTATAACTTCAAAACGAGAAGGGTGAAGAACCACTTAAAAATTTGGCAGCCTAACGGCGCCACTTAAAACATCAAAATACTGAATTGAAGATATCAAATGGGGTCTCTAATCATATTAACATAAGATTAAAGTATTACAGATATAGGGATCATACCCCAACATACAAAAAAGTAACTTGAAAGAATTGACATGAAAGTAGAACTTCAAAACGAGAAGGGTGAAGAACCACTTAAAAATTCGGCAGCCTAACGGCGCCACTTAAAACTTCAAAATACTGAATTGAAGAGATCAAATGGGGTCTCTCATCATATGATCATAAAAGATCAGTATGATAAATTTATAGATCATAACCCAACATAATAAAAAGGAACTTGAAATACTTTAGATGAAAATAGATCTTGAAAAATGAGAAGGGAGAAAGAATCTGTTACAAAAATTTCGGCAGCCTAACGGCGCCACTTAAAACTTCATAAAATGAAATAATGAGAGTAAGAAGGTATCTATCATTATATGAACATAAAAAGGGCAGTAAGAAGAGTATAAAAGACCATCCTCCAACATAAGGACATGGAGCATAAAAGGAATGACATAAAAGAGATCAGTTGAAAAGAAAGAGAGGGGTCAGATCCCTTACCTTAGAACATAACTCTAAAAACTCAAAGGTTGGGACCTTGAGGTCTTGGGGGCACCATGGGAGGACTCCTTGGGAGGTAATGAGACCAGAACTTCGTTGGGGGAGAGTGGGGAGTCTAATGGATGAGAGGATGGCTTGGTATTTATAGGGAAAGTGAGGGGACAAGGCATTAATGGCCAAGGGACACCTCATTAGTGGTTTTGGCAAAACCATGGGCTTGCCCATAGTATTTGCCCATGGTATTGGCCACTTGGGACACCTAATACCTTATCTTACTATTCATAAGTCGAAAATATTGATTACATACTTAATACGTCATTTAATGATGTCATTAGACACTCGTAACTTAAAAACTGTATTTTCACTATTCATCGAAAATTCAACTTTCTCAGAATAATCCCAAAATTTCACCTTATCCAAATATCAACGCTCTGATTACAAATATGAACTCCATTTTATAAAAATAATTTTCTAAATATTTTTAATTTAATTTTTAAATAAAAACACTATTCACCAAAAATTCATTTTTTCAGAAAAAACCCCAAAAATTACCATAGCATAATATCGGTGCTCTAAGTTCAAAAATGAAATCTGTTTTATAAAAATATTTTTATAAATATTTTTAATTAAATTTTTAATTAAAAAACACTATTCACCCGAAAAAACTAATACTTGAATAATAATTTATGAAACCGTTATTTAACCATTTTATTGAATCACATTACTTAATCAAGGTGCCTAGATTATATTAATACTTTCTTTAAGTGAGATTACTAATCAATTTGGACACATTACTAATCCTAATCATAAAATCACTATTCATAATTTACTATTCATCAAAAATTAAGTTGATCTAATTAGACTCTAAATTTCATACTGAACATAATTGTAGAAGACCATTTTTCGAAAATCATTACACATTTTTAATTATTTAAGGTTTACACAACCATTTTTAAAATATCCTTTTTCTAAAATTCATCAAAAATATGCGTACTATATTTTTCCGGTCATTTGAAAATTCATAAACTTCATCATAAGATGAAATCCCAATTTTTATTTAAAACAAAGGATTACACAAGGCAGTTACGGTCTCCTTACATATCCTCTTATCACACCAACATAGGACCTAAGTGTAAGGTGTGCTAAGGTGAGAGAATCTGAGGGAGGCTCGGCTAACATCGCACGAGTAGTAATTTCTATTAGTTTGAACTTCTCGCAAAGGATATTCTGTTCTAGCTTCACACGATGAAGTTTGTCTTGGGTTTGGTCCAGAGCAAAGCCCAGTGGTGCTACCTCCTTCCCGAGTTCTGTTAGATGGGCTTCGATCGGTCCAAGACTACTGGGTGAGGCCATCGAATCTTCTTTCTATAATAATTAACCAAGATTACTTGTATTTAGAGGCAATAATCAAAACGTTTAGTTTCCAGTGGTCATATAGACCAATGGTCATATAACAGTCAAACCCCAACGGTCTCATTTTAATTGTACTCATATTATCAAATGAAACATTTTTGTTGAGTATAAAAAATAAAATAACACAAAAAATTAGGAAACAATATTTATTCAAAATTTCGGGTCGTTATAAATTACTTCATGCTCTTCAGGTATCCTAGGTTCAAAGGAAATTTCCTTATCATTTTCATAAGATTCTTGTGTGTAACAATATTCCTCTATGAATGATGAGGAATTGACAACCTGGCTGGGAATGGGTTCCATAACTATTTCAATGCTTTGTAGTTATACTCTCAAAGATGAAACTTCAGAAGTAATTCTATTCATTTGTTGACACAATTTCTCAATTAATGGATGTGAATCAAGATAGTCAAGGTGTTGGGACAAATGGTCAATTCCAAGAGGATAATTAAGTTCTTGGAATTCCACAGGAGGATGTTCTGATTGGCCTTGTTGGGATTGGAACTCATAATAGGTTGGAATGTATTGTGGATCATATGAATAAAAAAATTGTGGTTCAGTAGGTTTTTGATGATCCCACAAGTAGGAATTAGGATGGTCATTTTAAATCATACATGGGGTTGGGTGATCAAAGTAGGGATAGGTTTCCCATGTTTGAATTGTTCAAAATTGACATCCATAGGAGTGAGGAGTGAGAAAAGAGAAGTAGAATGAAAAAAAGGATGATAGTGTCTAAGATAACTTACTTAGGTCCCCGGAAATGGCACAAAAATTTTATTCTCACTCAAATATACCCAACAGAAGAAGGTAGGACGGTCCTTGTAGTCTAGTTTGGGTTGTCAAGTCCTCAGAGACCTAAGAAGTACCTACAGACACGTGCATTCTATGGACTGTTTTTGGCTATGAAGTGGCCAACTTGGGTTGCTTTTATATGGGTTTAAAGGATAACTAACATATTTAAGTTAATTCAATTTAAAATAATGAGTTGATCCTAGGTTATTGCTCAGAGTGGATTGGATGTATTTCCTTTTCAATGATTTCAATTTCTTGTATTTGAGATGGGTTCATTTAAGGAGATAAAACAACATCATAACTTCCTAGTTTAATGCCTACACCCTTTAATACTAATCACCTATACAATTGAAGGATCAATGTTTTGAGCACTTTACGGTAAAGGTTCGTATTAGCACATGAAGTGTGTGGCCTTAAATTCAGAAAAGGACGAAGATGTTTTAAAATCATCAAATAAAAATCTCATTTAAAAGAAGTGATTAGCCATTAATGGAGTGAGAAATAACATCCAATCCAGCCCATTGCTACTCCCTTGGATCAACCCATAAACGGTTTAGCCCTCCATTGATTACATGTCTTCAACGGAAGCAGGAAGTAGACTTACGTGGGTGGAATTGAAGAAGTAAAAACAGCAACGTAAATCGATCACTCCTCCCTTGTGTGATAAATATCACAAAGTATGGTGTGAATAAATTCAAAACTTGAACCAACGGTATCAACGTGATAATTAGAAGAACAGAATAAGAGTAAAGTAATAACTTTTATTAAGAAACTAAGGTGAATTAAACAACTTACATGAGAAAGAAATGCGATTACAAACACAAAGCGGCAGCATAACACTACAACGAAACCAAGCACCAAAGATCCTCCAATCCTCCAACACCACTGCCTTAAATAGGCATTTTTGAGCCCTTGTGTAGAGATTCCAATATTCCAAGTCTCCTCAATTAATTTTGGTACGCCATAGGTGGGTGGAAAGTAAGGGAGAGTTGATTTTTCCACCCTTGACCCGAGGTGGCAGCCGGCTTTCCTTCACCGAAAGGACGCGCTTGGAAGACCATCTATCTGGCTGAATAAGAGTGGGCCATAGAACAATAAAATGGATATCCAGATGTCTTATAAACTCCTGTAAACTTGGGGCTCATTTGGAGTTTTGGATTCCGAGATATTATCATATTAGTTGGCTATTATTCTGGGCCTCAGAATCTGGCCCAGAATTTTATCTCTAACATGGGTCGTCTAAATGGACACAATGGAGGCCGAATTAGCATTGGATCCTAAATAGGTATTTTTTTCCTATACATTTCTTCTATAATCCCACGAAGGTTGGGATTAATTGGGCTTGTATGTTGGGCCCCACAGTCTAATCATTGGGCTAGTGTCCAATCTTCCTTCTCCAGAATTTCTTCCTTTCATTTCCAAATATCTACATCATCCATTATGAATCTTTCATTGATCCTTTAATGAAAAATGTTCATACTGAAGTTAATATCTAGTAAAAAATAATATTAAATTAAAATATGTAATTATATTCCTTAAAATTAGATGAATCATTGGGTACTTCAAATGATGTTCAAAAATGTACCACATAATAGTGCATTTTAAGAAGGTATTACAATCATAATGTGAAATGATGTCCAAAGTGTAAAATGAACTAAAATGGTGTTTATGAATAATAAATAACATGAATATTATATATATTAACAATGAATATTATCCTCATTTAGTGGCTAATCACACCCCCAACTTGAGTTTTGCTAGTCCCGAGCAAAATATATCTCATCAAAAATGAAATTCAAATTATCTTTTCCAAAAAACATTTTAATAAATAGTGATCACCAGAAACCCTTATATCAAAAAATCATGAAACACATAAACATATTTTAATACAAGATAGTTTCATAAGTAGATCCCAATCCCAAGCCCATTCCTTTGTTCAAATTCATTGCCAGATTTCATCCAATATCAATTTAAGTATGAGGATGTGTTGACCATCACAATAGACATGGGGGTTCATTTTTATTCAAGGGGGAAATGATGGAAGCGCTAGGTGGAATCACATTTCAATATTAAGATGAGTATTCATTTTTTTTATTGTATTATTTATTTTTTGTTTTTTTTTCAATTTTTCCATGGTAATTGAAGTTGCACTAAAAATAGTCAACCCCTGTAGAGAGACTTTGCCGATGACTCCCAAGCTCAAAGACCTAAGGGCACCAAGTGAATCCCACTTACTCAGGAATTATCTTGAGTTAACTCAGTCAAAAACAAATTTAAATTACCTAAAATAGAGATAAAATTACTAACTCTGGGCCAGAAAACTATGGAGTCACGATCCCCAAGTGCTGAAATCCACGCATTAGGTCATTTCATTGCTCTACGCTCAATTTTTTTTAATTTTTTTTGAATACTCATATTAAACTAAAATGATCACCCAACATATGATATTTATTTAGGGGACCCCATGAACTTAAACAAATACCCCACTATCCAAAGGACGTGAATTGTGATCTTTTCTTTTATTTCGGTGAAAATTTAAACGATGAAATATCACATTGGAAAGCCACACTTTCCAAAATCTATGCTCATGAAATTATACAATGATTAAAATCAGAATCAGTGCATTCTAAATTATTTGATATTCAGTTTCATAGTGTGTAATGTGTATTACCATGTTCAAAGTTAATGGAATTTTTCCTTCCATTTACATATTTTTTTTTCAAATCATTCATTTTTTTTGACACAAAAGCATTTTTTTATTTTATCCCCCCCCCCCAAATTAAAACAACACTATCCCCAGTGTTTAAAGAAAAGAAAATTTAGAAGGGGGTAGAGGTAGAGAATGAAAGTTCAAAAAGGAAATTAAAAATCCGGATCATGGAATGAAGTCACCTGGTGGTTGAAGTTGAAATTCTTACTGCTCCCTTTTAATCCTTTGATATCCAGTTCACTTGCAGAGTTCCCTAGTAGAAAAATGAAAAACAAAACAAAAAAAACAATACAAAACAATATATATATATTTATTTTTTTATTTATATAAAAATTAATGTAAAATATAAGTATATATATAAAAATTATAGAATAAAGTAGCACAAAAAACTGTAGGTTAGTGGTAATAACGCACCCCTGTCACCCTTCGTTCCCGGGTTCGGCTTCACCGGTTGTGAAAGGGTTTGACCCACGACCCACGACGTGTCCCTTTTTATCATTATTATTATATATATATATTTTTTTGTATTTTGTTTAACCTACAAACACATTAAAATAAACCAAACTAGTGATACATTGTCTTCTTTTTAAATTTCTGGGTAAGGCATTACTCAAGGATCAAACCACGTGACACGGATGAATATGGTGCTCCCCTTTCATACCCATCCATACTCATAATAGAAGAACCGGTCAACAGTCTATTATTTTTATTTATCAAAATGATTCATTAATGCTTTTTAAAAAAATATTATTTGCAAAGATGAAAACCACGGGTTGCCTCCCATGCAGCACTTTGTTTAAGGTCATTAGCTCGACTTGAACACCCCAACTTACCCAATAAAAACTTTCAATATTTTAAGGAACACATGTTTCAAAAATTCTACAAGGTTGGGATTAATTCTATGTTTATAATGTTTTTCATTCACAATCCTATGTTCTAAAATGAGTGGGTAAATCCAATGAATTTCTGAAATGGTGGATCTAGTTTCCTCTATAGTCTTTCCTAAGACATCGATGATCATTCCAACTTTTTTTGTTTCAAGATAAGAATGAATTCCAATTGAAAGTTCATGATTATACCATATGAATGGATTCTTTAGAGGGGAGGTAAGGACAATAATTTTGAGCTCAGGTTGGATAGGACATTTAGACACAAGTTGATATTTTGAATCCAACTCAGTTTCATTTTTCAAATTTCTCAACAAAATTGGTTCCTTTTGAATAAAAGATTAAACAAACAAATTAGAAAGATCAATTTCAGGAATGGGTATGGACTAAAAGTTTGTGATTTCTCTTAATGGTTCAGTGGTTGGTGTTTTTTGAAAATTTATCAATGGAGATATACTTAGGAGACTCAATCCATGATGTCAAATTCTTCTCTTTTGAATCCAAAAAGTCAATTTCATATTGATTTAAAGACCCTTCAACAATTACTTCATGATCTTCAAGTATCCTAGGTTCAAAGGAAATTTCTTTAGCATTTTCATAAGATGCTTGTGTGTAACAATATTCCTCTATGAATGATGAGGAATTGAAAACCTGACTGGGAATGGGTTCCATAAATATTTCAATGCTTTGTAGATCTACTCTCAAGGATGATACTTCAGAAGTAATTCTATAAATTTGTTGACACAATTTCTCAATTAATGTATGTGAATCAAGATGGTCAAGGTGTTGGGACAAATAGTCAATTCCAAGAGGATAATTAATTTGTTGGAATTCCACAAGAGGATGTTATGATTGGCCTTGTTGGGATTGGAACTCATAATAGGTTGGAATGTATTGTGGATCATATGAATAAAAACATTGTGGTTCAGTAGGTTTTTGATGATCCCACAAGTAGAAATTAGGATGGTCATTTTAAATCATACATGGGGTTGGGTGATCAAAGTAGGGATAGGTTTCCCATGTTTGGACTTGTTCAAAATTGAATTCCATGGGAGTGAGGAGTGATAAAAGAGAAGTATAATGAAAAAAAGGATTATAGTTTCTAAGATAACTTACTTAGGTCCCCGGAAATGGTGCCAAAATTTGATTCTCTCTCAAATTTACCCAAAAGAAGAAGGTAGGACGATCCTTTTAGTCTAGTTTGGGTTGTCGAATCCTCAGAGACCTAAGAAGTACCTACAGACACGTGCATTCTATGGACTGTTTTTTGATATGAATTGGCCAACTTGGGTTGCTTTTATATGGTTTTAAAGGATAAATAACATATTTAAGTGAATTCAATTTAAAATAATGAGTGATCCTAGGTTATCGCTCGGAGTGGAACTAGTGCAAATACGGGCTTTAACGTCGTCGTAATAACGTTGGTTTTTTAAAAAACGACGCGAATAGTATGTGCGGGGAATTTTTGGTGTCGGTTTTACAAAAAACCGACGCCCAAAATAATTATGCGTTGATATTTCGCGTCGGTTTTGAAGAAAACCGACGCCAATAATATTAGTATACATATTTTCCGCGTCGGTTTTCCTGAGAACCGACACAGAAAATAAATTTTTAAAAATGTTTCGGCGTCGGTTTTCATGAAAACCGACGCCGAAACTCATAATTCTGCGTCGGTTATTTTAAAAACCGACGCAGAAAATAATTAAAAAAAATTTTCGGCATCGGTTTTTTTAGAACCGACGCCGAAACTAATAAAAAAAAAATATTCCGCGTCGGTTTTCCTGAGAACCGACGTAGAAAATAAATTTTTAAAAATGTTTCGGCATCGGTTTTCATGAAAACCGACGCCGAAACTCATAATCGAACATATATTCCGCGTCGGTTATTTTAAAAACAGACGCCGAAAATTTTAAAACAACATTTTGGCGTCAGTTTTTCTTAAAACCGACGCAAAAAGTCTTTTAAAAATATTCACGGTCAGAAACCCTCATTTTTTTCGATCGTCGAAATCGAGTTCCGCTGTGGCGCTTCGGACTCCCGACGACCTTCGAACCTGATTTGCGATCTTGGACGGCCATTGTTGAAGGTTTTTTGTCGTATGCATGATTTTGGGTATGTGTTCTTCCTATTTATCTCTTGTTTCATATCCCATTGTTTATTTCTTTATCAATAACCCTATTTTGCGTGATTTTGATTATTGGTTAGATTTTAGTTGTAATTTAACATTATTTTTTGTTTGTATTATCATTGTTGGTGTAGATTTGATATTATTTGTTTTTGGAAGTAATTATACCGGTCGTAGTTTGGATTTAACATCTCCATTCGGGTTGAACTTCAAATTTTTTGTTTGTATTATCATTATTCCTGTTTAAAATGATCTTTCATTACATTATGAAGTACTATATTTTTAATTCCATTTCCATTTTAATAAATTCTTCTTCAAAAAAATAATTTTATTGTGTTAAATGAATTCACTCACATTTTTTCATGTAGTTTGTTGTTATTTCATTCCTTCTTGAGATTTACCATGCCAAATTCCTCAATTCTCTTTGGTTCTCATCATTTAACTAAGACATGAATAATTACCACTATCTATTATGTTAAAAAAAAATTGAATAATTATTTTCATGCCATTATATAATAAATAATTTTTCTTGTAATGTTAATAATACGACTAGAATCATAATGTATTGTAATTATTTATTCGTAGATAATAATATAATCATTATCCCTCTATTAATCTTCAAAAATACCTTTCCACTTTCATATGTGGGGTTAGATTCATGCATTTTTAATAAATGTCCTCTTAAACTAATCTCATTCCATTGATTATATTTATTCATCTTTCTCTCCCTCTAAATAATAGTCATGAAATGATTTACTTCCCCCTCTAAGTCATAGGCTGCAAATAAAACATTCTCATGATCTAATCTTTCATGGATGGATAATATATTTCTCTTCATGTCGATCCATTCCTTGACATGTTTTTCTGCAATAGACCCTTGGATGGGGGTGTAAGTTGTCACCTACAATATGCAATGGAATTTTTATCCCTCCATAATGAATTTATATGTTAATAGTTCCCTATTATAAAACTCATGGATTGAGGGAGTTGAGTTATCATAGTCACCAAAAATTGTATCATGTCTCTTAATACACATTGTCTTAAATAAGGATAGTTATTGCACTATTTTTCACATTAATTTTTCCATGATTCATTCATGTTACATCAAATGAATAAAAAAATAAATATAGTGTGATCAATAGTAGTCATAGTGAGAAATCATATTATCTTGTATGTCATTCATATAATATTTATATCATGAACCTTTATTTTCAAAAAATGAAACCTTTGATTTAACCATTTTGTCCTTGTATTTCAATATAACACACATGTATATAATATGAAAATAAACTGTTTACTCTATTTGTAAACGTGTTTCATATTTGATGTCTTTTATCTGATTATCAATAGTTTTTATGGAATATGTTTTTGTTTACAATTTATCTGATAGATATTTAAATGTTTCTATGTTTTAATATATTCATCAATTATATTGTGATATCAGGTATTAATGGATCATAATTGGATTTATCTACGAAGAACTACTAGTGAATATGAAAGAGGAGTTGACAATTTTTTGGAATTTGCTAAACGGCATAATCAAAATATTGATTTGATTTTCTGTCCATGTGTGAACTGTGTAAATATGAGAATGTTAAACTTCAGAGAAATCAAGGATCATCTCATTTGTTATGGTTTTAGCCTTAATTATACACGTTGGATCTTGCATGGTGAAAGAACTGAAAATTCAACATCCAATGTTGATGACGATATTCATAATGAGGCAGAGGATCGTATTGAAGAATTAATTCATGATTTAGGTGTTGAAACCATCGAAAAAACACCAACTGTTGAACGATTGTATGGAGATTCTGAGAAACCATTATTCCCAGGTTGCAGTAAATATACAGTGTTATCAGCAGTTTTGATATTAGTTAACTTAAAAGCAAAAAATGGGTGGAATGATAAAATTTTCTCCAGTTTACTTGAGCTTTTAAAAGATCTTCTTCCAGAAGGCAATGGGCTTCTAGATTCCAATTATGAGGCGAAGAAAATATTATGCCCAATGGGATTGGGGTATAAAAAGATACATGCTTTCCCCAATGATTGTGTACTGTATAGGAAAGAAAATGAACATTTATCAAGTTGTCCTACATGTGGAACATCGCGCTATAAGATGGATGAGAAAGTCAACTCAGATTCATTTTCAGGTGATGTCATGTAACGTTATGAAAAATCAATTTTTTTACTTTCCAATGATATCATCCAATATTTTTTTTCAAACAATTCTGATAATTCAATTCTGATTTATTTTTAGGTACCAAAATCAAAACTCCATCTAAAGCATTTTGGTACCTTCCAATTATTCCTCGTTTGAAGCGTCTATTTGCAAATTCAAATGATGCAAAAAGGTTAAGATGGAATTCAGATGAGCGCATTTCTGATGGTAACTTACGTCACCCTGCCGATTCACCACAGTGGAAGAGTTTTGATAAAAAATTTCATGATTTTGGAAGTGAAGTTAGAAATCTCATAATGGGATTGTGTACTGATGGAATGAATCCATATCGGAGCCTCAGTAGCCAACATAGTTCATGGCCTGTTTTGCTGGTACTTTACAACTTGTCCCCACATCTATGTATGAAAAAAAATATGGTATGATGAGCTTGATGATTTCTGGACCAAAACAACCAGGAAATGATATTGATGTGTATCTTACACCATTGATTGAGGATTTAAAACTGCTATGGGAGAAAGGTGTTACAATTTTCGATGCATACAAGAAAGAGTATTTTCTTTTGCGTGCTATGATAATGTTCACTATAAACGACTTTCCTGCATATGGAAACTTATCTGGATATAGTGTTAAGGGACATAAAGCATGTCCAATTTGTGAAGAACAAACTTCATATTATCAATTGCAGAATGGAAGAAAGACAGTGTACATGGGACATCGAAGATTTTTGCGAATTGATCATCCTTATCGTAGATTGAGAAAAGAATTTAACGGTTTACAAGAATACAACCCCCCCCCCCCCCCTCAACCATTGTCAGCTGAAGAATATTATGACAGAGTGAAAGATATTGATTCAACATTTGGAAAGAGAAAAAGTTCTGGTTTACAAAAACATATCTGGAAGAAGCAGTCTATTTTTTTCGAACTACCTTATTGGAGATTTTTAGAGATAAAACATAACATTGATGTTATGCATGTTGAGAAAAACATATGTGATAGTTTGATTGGAACTTTGTTAGACATAAAAGGAAAGACAAAAGATGGATTACATCCTAGATTGGACTTGATATTAATGCGAATACGTTTGGAGTTAGCTCCCGCTGTGAAAGGAAAAAGAACATATTTACCTCCGGCTTGTCACACATTAAGCAAGATTGAAAAGATGAATTTTTGTCAGTGTCTTCATGGTATTAAAGTACCCAGCGGTTTTTCTTCAAATGTGAATAATTTTTTGTCATTGAAGGATTGTAAATTAATAGGTATTAAATCACATGATTTCCATGTGTTAATGCAACAAATTCTACCAGTAGCAGTGCGTGGTATATTACCGAAAGCTATCAGGAAGACAATCATCAGGTTATGTAATTTCTTTAAATCCATTTGTAGCAAATTCGTTGATCCAAATTTGTTAGATTTGTTGGAGAATGAAGCAACTCTTATTCTTTGTCAACTAGAAATGTATTTCCCACCCACATTTTTTGATATAATGGTTCATCTATTGGTTCATTTGGTGCGTGAGATAAGAATGTGTGGGCCTGTTTATTTAAGATGGATGTATCCTTTTGAAAGATATATGAAAATTTTGAAAGGATATGTTAAAAATCCTTATCGACCAGAGGCCTCTATTGTTCAAAAATATGTATCAGAAGAGGTGATTGAGTTCTGTACTGATTATTTGAATGAGGTGGAGCATATTGGTCTCCCTCTATCTCGATATATGACAGTTGACAGAGAAGGTAGAGGGGTTCGAGGCTTAAAGGTAA
This sequence comes from Viscum album, assembly GCA_963277665.1. Classification (NCBI taxonomy): domain Eukaryota; kingdom Viridiplantae; phylum Streptophyta; class Magnoliopsida; order Santalales; family Viscaceae; genus Viscum; species Viscum album. Next base: position 1,107,875,871 of record OY728137.1, read on the forward strand.
AGTTCATTCCACGTGATGAAGTGATGCAAGCACATTTATACATTTTGAACAACACAGATGAGGTTCAACCATATATATCCTCACATATTTCTGAATTAAAGTTACGATATCAGAAAAGAAATGAAAAGTGGTTGATGATTGAGCATAAGAAGACATTTGTTTCATGGTTTAAAGAGAAAGTCACCTCAGATATATCTGTATCAGAAACATTGAAGTGGTTATCAGGGGGACCATCTTTTAATGTGATCACTTGGTCTGGTTTTGATATCAATGGCTACACATTTTACACAAAAAACCTGGATGACAAGAGTACCGTTCAGAATAGTGGTGTGATGGTATTCGCTGAAGCAGTGCATTTTTCGAGTGCCAAAGATAAAAACCCAATTTCTGCATCAACATCATATTTTGGAGTTATTGAAGACATATGGGAAATTGATTATATTAAATTTCGAGTCACTATTTTTAAGTGCAATTGGGTTGATAGTAATAGTGGCGTGAAACATGATGAATATGGGTTTAAACTGGTTGATTTGAAAAGATTTAATCACAATGAGGAACCATTTATCTTGGCGACACATGCAAAACAAGTATTTTATGTCATTGATCCGTCGAATGATCAGTGGTCAGTTGTTTTGCAAGGGAAAAGATATCATTTGGGTGATGATGATGATTCTGATGATGCTAGTGATTTACATGAGCCTTATTCATCTATTATGCAATTTTCAGATGATTACAATGAATATAAGACATACATACTGCATGCAGTACGTATCGATCATAATGAAGGGACGTGGGAAAACACTAAATTAATCTCCTAATTTTTCTGGTAAATATTTATATTTTGTGTCTATTTTTAAAACTTACAAATGCATGCCTCTATTTTTACATATTTATTTTTCATTTCCTTGTTTCTAATTATTCAGTTTTCTAATGATATGCAGGTACCCAAAATTTCATTACACTTTCTAGTAGCAATGTCAAATACAGATAGAGAGGAGCAGTTACCGAGGTATATCTATTTTGACATATTATTAAATATTCAGTAATATACATATTTAATGAAATAAAACTGTTAATTTATAAAAACAAATTGCAGGACTACTGATGCGTCCTCGGCAGAGGAGACTTCTCCAGTTACTACTCAAAAATCAAGTTCTCTAGTTGGTAAACGTGGTATTACACGTTTACCAAAACTATCACTCGCTTGTGATGATAACAAATTACACATCCGTTTTGATGATAATAATAATGCAGTTGGCCCAAATGCAGTTCAGTTTGTCAGTTATATAGCGATGCAGAGCCATTGCAGGATTAGTATTTTATATCCTGATTGGAAGTCAGTGGACAGGACGGCGAAGCAACAGCTTTGGGAGGCCGTGACAATAAAATATCTTTATTTATTTATTTTATCTCATTTTTCTAATATTATATAGTTTAAATGACATATTTAATTTTTTCAATTACAGATGACATTCAATTTTGAGGAAACCAAAGAAATTAGGAAAAGACATCTCTCTTTAGCGGCGGTTCGATGGAGAGATTTTAAAAACAAACTGACGAAAGATTATGTTTTTGGAAAGAGAAGGTTTGAAAGCCCATGTCTTAAGTATCCATATATAGATGGAGAAACATGGAAGCGATTTGTTGACAGTCGTCAGGAAGAGAAATTTCAGGTATTGTAATTGTTTTATATTTTAAAATTTATGGTATATTTTCCTTATTAATTATGTGTTTATTTTTATGTAACAGGCCTCCAGAAGATCTCATCAGGAGATCCAGTTGAAAAACCTATACCCTCATACTTTATCACGTGGAGGATACTCGTATTTGGAGCAGAAAATTATTGAAGAAAAATTTGAAGCATTAAGAGCTTGATCAAGTAGTGGTTCAGAAGAGGTCCAGTATGGTCCTCCATCTCCTCCCACTCGCCATGAGAAATGGAAACGAGCAAGAAGAAGAAAAAATGAACAATATCTTACAGACGAAGCTCATCAAGTGGCTGATAGAATTGTAAGTAAATATTAATTCTTTGTTAACAATTTTCCTTTTTTATAATTTATAAAAACTAATATAAATTTTTTATTTTTCATTTCAGGATAAACTTCAGGAGAAAGAGACACAGGGCTCTTTTATCCCCGAGGGTAGGATGGATATCCTAGCCACTGCTTTGGGAAAGACTGAACACCCCGGCCGTGTTAGAGGATATCAGGCGGGTGTTAGTATTCGGAAGGTTTTTGGTAAGAGTAAGCAACCAAGAGACCCGGAAATCGAATCCTTAAAAGAAGAGCTGTAGGATATGAAACGGTCTATGGGTGATCAAATTCAAGCAGCAGTACAGAAGGCTTTATTAGAACACTTGGAAAGACAGTCACAGTCTGCTCATCCTTCCGAGGTATATTATTTACTGTTAACAATTTTTCTTTTCTATAAATTATAAACACTGATATAACTTTTTCATTTTTCAACATTCTCAGCCTACTCACTCAGACTATCCTGCCTCATATGCTTACCCAACACCGTCTGGGCAGCCTTCCGAGGTATATTATTTAATGTCATCAATTTGTCTATTTTATAAATTATAAACACTGATATAACTTTTTCATTTTTCAACATTCTCAGCCCACTCACCCGGACTACCCTGCCTCATCTGCTTACCCTTCCCCGTCTGCGCAACCATTTGAGATATATTATTTTATTTAATTTTTAATCAATTTTTCTATGTTATAAATTTTAAACACTAATATACCCTTTTCATTTTTCTGACTTCTCAGCCTGCTCACCCTAACTACCCTGCCCCACCTGCTAACTTTGAGCCTCCACCTCTTCCATCGGATCGAACCTTATATTGTGAGTTGTTTGCGGGAGATGCTCATGTACATATTGTTGCGTTAGGACAAGTGTATTTTTTGGGGGACTCGGTACATCATCAGCCTATGCAGATGGGTCAGGTTAAGGTATCAGTACTTGTTATTATAGATCCTACTTCTCTACTACCATTTCCTACTGCGGAGATCACCAGTGTTGGGGAATGTATGGGCCATTTTTTACTTTGGCCAACTGCACTTCTTCGTTATATTTCACATGAGGTATGATTTTTTTAACTAGTAATTAGAAATGATTCCAAATTACTTATAATGTTTTCTAACATTTAACTTATATAGGAATATCTGAAAGCAAAAGAAACTGTACAAATGCAGCAAAATGTTCAGAAACAGTCGGCTGTAGATACTTCTGATATTTCTTCTGGGTTGAAAAGATTATCTCAGTTCTCTTCTTCCTTGAATTTTATCTATGAGTTTCGTATGACGTCCGATATATGTGGAAGAAATTATAAATTGAGAATATTGAAAGAAGATATCTTGAATTTAGTTAATTTTGAAGAGATCGGGCTGAATGTGGTGCAGTTGTTTTCCATGTAAGTAAATTGACGTTTGAATTGCTATTTCTTTAATAAAATATTGTTATGTCATTGACTAACTATATTTTCTTTTTAAATTAGGTATCTATACAGGATTATTTTACAAAATGAAACTACAAGCATTTATAGCTTTATAGATCCAGAGTACATTTCCTTGGAAGTCAAACATGTGAAAAATGATGAAAGAGTTCAATATATATCCGAGAGATTATCACAAACAGAGATTCAGTGCTGGTTTTTGCCATTTCTTGATAAGTAAGAATATCAACATAATTTTGAACTCATGATCATTATAATGTCATTAATTATGAACTTTTTGTATTATAGGGGGCATTGGATGTTAGGTGTATTTTGCCCAAATGAATGAACCTTATATTGGTTTTGCTCTTTATTAGGAAAAGTGCGTAAACCGTTTTCCAACTTATTAAACAGGTAAGTTGTTTTTTTATTTTTAGAAGTTTGTTATGTTTAATTTTAATTATTTACACAAGTTTTATTAGTTCTTATATAAAAAAATGCAGTTCATGGAAACATTTTACAAATGAAAAGAAACCAACGAAAATAAAATATGTGGAAGTACAGGTAATTAGTTTTTATATTTTTGTTATATATTGGGTTTCATTATTAGTTAAATGTTTTATAACTGCAGTGTCATCGTCAAAATGGACATGTTGAATGTGGTTATTATATTCTACAATTTATGTACGAGATAATCACAACTGGGGAAACTACTGATTTTCATAAGGTTAGGTGTATTAATTTTTTTATATATTTTCATCCACTTTCTTCTATTTATTAATTTCATATCATTCAATATTATTGTAGGTATTCAATGATTCACAGTCATATTCTCAATCTGATATGATCCATATTCAATATACTTTTGCGGACTATTTGTTAAGTCTGATTAAGATTTGAGGTATGTATACTAATATTTATAAATAATAATATATATGGGTTTAAAAAACTAACTCTTATGATATGTTAGGTGTTTGAACCTACTAATAATCAAATGAATGCTTCAACAATAACAAACAATGAGCATGTCATATATTTTAGGTACGTGTATTTTAATTCTGCTTTACTGAGTTTTCTCAAGTGCCTCTGCAAAAACTGTTTTATTGAATCTACTAATAATCAAATGAATCCTTCAACAATAACCAACAATAAGCATGTCGTATATTTCAGGTACGTGTATTTTAATTCATAATTAGTTATTATATTTCTTTTCATTGTTATTTCTTAAAATCATTTGTCTGTACAGTGACAGATCTTTAGGGTGGTACTTGGATCATGAACATATAGATTCGTATAGCGAAATAACATTCACAAACACTAAAAATTGTCTCCCTTGAATGCACATCAATATCTTCTAGGACTTTTTATTTTTTATGCAAATAAATATCGGAAAATGATTGCCGAGAAGCATATCACATAATACCTGAAACAGCGCTTAGTGGGTTTGCACAAAGATAAAATAGAAGGCGTCAATTTTTAAGGTATGTTTCTTTATGTCTCTTCAATCTGCATTTGATTTCAATTTTCTAACCTATTTTTTGCACTCAAACTTATTTCTCTGTTATTCCATAACTTAAACAAATAACAATAGTGAATGGGTAATGCACGTCTATACAGAGCAAATATAAAAACCTGAGGTTGGGGGTGGTGGGGATCCTATGGTGAAAAGACACCCCCAACATCTTCAGTGGGGGAGGTGAGGAAGAGGTTGCATCGGCTGAGTGTTCCTGGAATTTTGATCAGGAGTCGTAACATTTCATTTTGGTAATTTACTTTGTGAAAAAATGAATGATTCAAATAAGTTACACATTTTCATTTAATGTTTATTCATTGCACTAATATCTTGGATTGATTTTTTCACGCACATCTCCTTAGTTTCATTACTGTTTTGACAGGATTGGTGCTATCTATGGGAGGAAACTTACAATGATTGATACTGAGTATGGTTAGATTAAGAAAATGCACCATGTAGGTACGTGTATTTTAATTCTGCTTTACTTTGAGTTTTCTCAAGTACTTCTGTTAAAGCTGTTTAATTGTTTTTGTATACTTCGTTATTTTTTTTCAGGGTTCCGATTTTTTTGGAGGAGAAAATATATGTATTTTATTTAAAAAAAAATTTACGGCGTCGGTTATTTTAAAAACCGACGCCGAATATTTTAAAAAAAAAATTATTTACGGCGTCGGTTTTTTTAAAAACCGACGTCGAAAGTTTGATATGGCGTCGGTTTTTTAAAAAACCGACGCTGAAAATCCTGTGTAAATTGGTTTTCCGCATCGGTTTTTAGAAAAACCGACGCGGAAAACCGATATTTCGGCGTCGGTTTTATATAAAACCGACGCTGAAAACATAGTCGACTATATTTTCCGCGTCGGTTTTTTAATGAACCGACGCGGAAAATAATGTCTAAATGTAGCTTCGGCGTCGGTTTTATAAAAAACCGACGCCGAATCTCATAAGAGAATTATTTTTCGCGTCGGTTTCTATGAATCGACGCGAAAACTGTATTTTTAACGTCGCCTATAAAGACGTCGGTTTATAACCGACGTTAAAAATTAAAAAAAAAACCGACGCTAAAAAGTTTTTTTGCACTAGTGTGGATTGGACGTATTTCCTTTTAAATGATTTCAATTTCTTATAATTGAGATTGTTTCATTTAAGGAGATAAAACAACATCATCACTTACTGGTTTAATTCCTACACCCTTTAATACTAATCACCTATACACTTGAAGGATCAATGTTTTGAGCACTTCAAGGTAATGGTTTGTATTAGCACTTGAAGTGTGTGGCCTTAAATTCAACAAGGACTAAGATGTTTTAAAATCATAAAATAAAAAACACATTTAAAAGAAGTGATTATCCATTAATGGAGTGAGAAATAACATCCAATCCATCCCCTTGATACTCCCTTAGATCAACCCATAAATGTTTTATCCCTCCATTGATGACATGACTTCAACGGAAGCGGGAAGTAGACTTACGTGGGTGGAATTGAAGAAGTAAAAACAACAATGAAAATCGATCACTCCTCCCTTGTGTGATAAATATCACAAAGTATGGTGTGAATAAATTCACACCTTGAACCAAAGGTATCAACGTGATAAGTAGAAGAACATAATAAGAGTAATGTATGAACTTTTATTAAGAAACTATGGTGAATTAAACAACTTACATGAGAAAGAAATGCGATTACAAACACAAAGCGGTAGCATAACACTAAAATGAAACCAAGCACCAAAGATCCTCCAATACTACAACACCACTGCCTTAAAAATGAATTTTGAGCCTTTGTGTTGAACCTCCAATAGTCTAAGTCTCCTCAATTAATTGGGGTATGCCATAGGTGGGTGGAAGTAAGGGAGAGTTAATTTTTCCACCCTTGACCCAAGGTGGCGGCCGACTTTCCTTCACCGACAAGACACTCTTGGAAGACCTTATATCTAGCAGAATAAGAGTAGGACATAGAAGAATAAAATGGAGCTCCATATTTCTTATAAATTCCTGTAAAATTTGGGCCCATTTGGAGTTGTGCATTCCAAGAGATGATCGTATTAGTGGGCTGTTTTTCTGGGCTGCAGAATCTGGCACAAAATTTTATCTCTAACTTGGGACGCCTAAATGGACACCATGGAAGCCGAATTAGCATTGGATCCTAAAGAGTGATTTATTCCTATAGATGTCTTCTAGAATCCCACGATAGTTGGGATTCATTGGGCCCGTATGTGGGGCCCCACATTCTCATCAGTGGGATGGTGTCCAATCTTCCTTCTCCAGAATTGCTTCCTTTCATTTCCAAATATCTCCATCATCCTTTATGAATCTTTCATTCATCCTTTAATGAAAAATGTTCATATTTAAGTGAATATCCAGTTTGAAAGAGTATAAAATTAAAATATATAATTATATTCCTTAAAATTAGATGAATCATTGGGTACTTCAAATGATGTTCAAAAATGTACCACATAATAGTGCATTTTAAGAAGGTATTACAATCATAATGTGAAATGATGTTCAAAGTGTAAAATGCACTAAAATGGTGTATTAATAATAAATAACATGAATATTATGCATATTAACAATGAATATTAGCCTCATTTAGTGGCTATCATACCCCCCAACTTGAGTTTTTCTAGTCCCGAGCAAAATATATCTCATCAAAAATGAAATTCAAATTCCCTTTTCCAAAACCATTTTAATACACAATGATCACAAAAAACCCTTATACCAAACAATCATGAAACCCATCAAAATATTTTAATACAAGATATTTTCATAAGCATATCCCAATCCCAAGCCCATTCCTTTGTTCAAATTTATTTCCATATTTCATCCAATATCAATTAAGTATGAGGATGTGTTGTGCATCACAATAGACATGGGGGTTCATTTTTAATCAAGGGGGAAATGATGGAAGCGCTAGGTGGAATCACATTTCAATATTAAGATGAGTATTCATTTCTTTTATTGTATTATTTTTTTGTTTTTTTTTTCAATTTTTCCATGGTAATTGAAGTGGAACTCAAAAAAGTCAACCCATGTAGCAAGACTTTGCCGATGACTCCTAGGCTCAAAGACCTTAGGGCACCAAGTGAATCCCACATACTCGGGCTTAATATCGAGTTAACTCAGTCAAAAAAATTCAAATTACTTAAAATGAGATAAAATTACTAACTATGGGCCAGACAACTATGGAGTCATGATCCCCAAGTTCCGAAAGCCACGCATTAGGTCATTTCATTGCTCTACGCACAATTTTTTTAAATTTTTTTTTTTGAATACTCATATTAAACTAAAATTATCACCAAACCTCTGCTATTTATTTTGGGGACCCCATGAACTTAAACTAATACCCCACTATCCAAAGGACATGCACTGTGATATTTTTTTATTTAGATGAAAATATAAATGATGAAATATCACATTGGACAACCACACTTTCAAAAATCTATTCTCATGAAATTATAAAATGATTAAAATCAGAATCAGGGCATGCTAAATTATTTGATATTCAGTTTCATAGTGTGCAATGTGTATTACCATGTTCAAATTTAAAGGACTTTTTCCTTCCATTTACACATTTGTTTTTCAAATCATTCATTTTTTTACACAAAAGCCTTTTTTTATTTTATCCCCCCATCTTAAAACAACATTGTCCCCAGTGTTTAAAGAAAATAAAATTTAGAAGGGGGTAGAGGTAGAGAATGAAAGTTCAAAAAGGTAATTGAAAATGAGGATCATGGAATGAAGTCACCTGGTGGTTGAATTTGAAATTCTTGCTGCTCCCTTTTAATCCTTTGATATCCATGTCACTTGCAGAGTTCACTAGTAGAAAAAGGGAAAAAAACAAACAAAACAAAACAAAACAAAATATATATATATATATATATATATATATATATTTATTTATATAATAAGTAATGTAAAATATAAGTATATATATAAAAAATTATAGAATAAGGAAGCACAAAAAACTGTAGGTCAGTGGTAAGCACGCACCCCTGTCTCCCTTCGGTCCTGGGTTTGAATCCCCGTGGCTTCTCCGGTTGTGACGGGGTTTGACTCACGACCCACGACGTGTACCTTTTTATCATTATTATTAGATTTTTATTTATTTATTTGTATTTATATTTTAACCTACAAACACATTAAAATAAATCAAACTGATGATGCACTATCTTCTTTTTAAATTTTTGGGTAAGGCATTACTCAATGATCACACCACATGACACGGATGAATATGGTGCTCCCCTTTCATACCCATCCATACTCATAATAGAAGAAAAGTTCAACAGTCTATTTTTTTATCAAAATTATTCATTAATCCTTTTTAAAAAATGATGATTTGAAAAGATGAAAACCATGGGTTGCCTCCCGTGCAGTGCTTTGTTTAATGTTGTTAGCTTGACTTGAACCCCCCAACTTACCCAATACCAACTTTCAATATTTTAAGGAACACATGTTTCACCAATTCTACTAGGTTGGGATTGATTCTATGTTTATAATTTGTTTCATTCACAATCCTATGTTATAAAATGAGTGGATAAATCCAATGAATTAATGAAATGGTGGATCCAGTTTCCTCTGTAGTCTTTCCTAAGACAGCAATGATCATTCCAAATTTTTTGGTTTCAAGAGAAGAATGAATTACAATTGAAATTTCATTATTATAAGATATGAATGGATTCTTTAGAGGGGAGGGAAGGACAATAATTTTGAGCTCAAGTTGGATAGGACATTTAGACACAAGTTGATATTTTGAATCTAAATCAGTTTAATTTTCCAAATTTCTCAACAAAATTGGTTCCTTTTGAATAGAAGATTCAACCACCAAATTAGAAAGATCAGTTTCAGGAATGGTTATGGACTCAATGTTTGTGATTTCTCCTGATGGTTCAGTGGTTGGTGTTTTTGAAAATTTATCAATGGAGTTATACTTAGGAGACTCAATCCATGATGTCAAATTCTCCTCTTTTTAATCCAAAAATTCAATTTCATATTGATTTAAAGACCCCTCAACAATTACTTCATGCTCTTTAGGTATCATAGGTTCAAATAAATTTTCTTTAGCATTTTCATAATATTCTTGTGTGTGACAATATTCCTCTATGAATGATAAGGAATTGACAACCTGACTAGGAATGGGTTCCATAACTATTTCAATGCTTTGTAGTTCTTCTCTCAAGGATTAAACTTCATAAGTAATTCTATCCATTTGTTGACACAATTTCTCAATTAATGAATTTGAATCAAGATGGTCACGGTGTTGGGACAAATGGTCGATTCCAAGAGGATAATTAAATTGTTGGAATTCCACAGGAGGATGTTCTAATTGGCCTTGTTGGGATTGGAACTCATAATAGATTGTAATGTATTGTGAATCATATGAATAAAAACATTGTGGTTCAGTAGGATGTTGATGATCCCACAAGTATGAATTAGGATGTCCATTTTAAATCATACATGGGGTTGGGTGATCAAAGTAGGGATATGTTTCCCATGTTTGGACTTGTTCAAAATTGACTTCCATAGGAGTGAGGAGTGAGAAAAGAGAAGTAGAATGAAAAAAAGGATGATAGTGTCTAATATAAATTAATTAGGTCCCAGGAAATGGCGCTAAAATTTGATTCTCACTCAAATTTACCCAAAAGAAGAAGGTAGGACAGTCCTTGTAGTCTAGTTTGGGTTGTTGAATCCTCAGAGACCTAAGAAGTAACTACAGACACGTGCATTCTATGGACTGTTTTTGGCAATGAAGTGTCCAACTTGGGTTGATTTTATATGGTTTTAAAGGATCGCTAAATGATTTAAGTGAATTTAATTTAAAAGAATGATTTTATCCTCGGTTATCGCTCGGAGTGGATTGGACGTATTTCCTTTTCAATGATTTCAATTTCTTATATTTGAGATGGGTTCATTTAAGAAGATAAAACAACATCATCACTTACTGGTTTAATGACTACACCCTTTAATACTAGTCACCTATACACTTGAAGGATCAATGTTTTGAGCACTTCAAGTTAAGGGTTCATATTAGCACATGAAGTGTGTGGCCTTAACTTCAACAAGGACGAAGATGTTTTAAAATCATCAAATAAAAATCTCATTTAAAGAAGTTATTAGCCATTAATGGAGTGAGAAATAACATCCAATACATCCCCTTTATACTCCCTTGGATCAACCCATAAAAGTATTATCCCTCCATTTATGGCATGTCTTCAACGGAAGCGGGAAGTAGACTTACGTGGGTGGAATTGAAAAAGTAAAAACAACAACAAAAATCGATCACTCCTCCGTTGTGTGATAAATATCACAAAGTATGGTGTGAATAAATTCACACCTTAAACCAGCGGTATCAACATGATAAGTAGAAGAACAGAATAAGAGTAAAGTAAGAACTTTTATTAAGAAACTAAGGTGAATTAAAGAGCTTACATGAGAAAGAAATGTGATTACAAACACAAAGCGGCAGCATACCACTACAATGAAACCAAGCACAAAAGATCCTCCAATCCTCCAACACCGCTGCCTTAAATAGGATTTTCTGAGCCCTTGTGTCGAGCCTCCAATAGTCTAAGTCTCCTCAATTAATTTTGGTGTGCCATTGGTGGGTGGAAAGTAAGGGAGAGTTGATTTTTCCACCCTTGACCTGAGGTGGCAGCCGACTTTCCTGCACCGAAACGACGCGCTTGTAAGATCTTTTAGATGGAAGAATAAGAGTGGGCCATATAAGAATAAAATAGAGTACCAGATATCTTCTAAATTCCTGTTAAATTTGGACCCATTTGGAGTTTTGGATTCCGAGATATGATCATATTAGTGGGCTGTTTTTCTGGGCCGCAGAATCTGGCCCAGAATTTTATCTCAAACTTGGGCCGCATAAATGGACACCATGGAAGCCGAATTAGCATTGGATCCTGAAAAGTGATTTGTGACTATAGATTTCTTCTAAAATCCCAAGAATTTTGGGATTCACTGGGCTTGTATGTTGAGCCCCAAATTCTCATCAGTGGGCTGGTGTCCAATCTGCCTTCTCCAGAATTGCTTCCTTTCATTTCCAAATATCTCCATCATACTTTATGAATCTTTCATTGATACTTTAATAAAAAAAATTCATATTTAAGTTAATATCCAATTAAAAAGAATATCAAATTAAAATATATAATTATATTAATTAAAATTAGATGAATCATTGGGTACTTGAAATGATGTTCAAAAATGTACCACATAGTAGTGCATTTTAAGAAGGTATTACAATCATAATGTGAAATGATGTTCAAAGTGTAAAATGCACTAAAATGGTGTTTATTAATAATAAATAACATGAATATTATGTATATTAACAATTAATATTATCCTCATTTAGTGGCTAATCAGCATCCGTTTGGAAACTTCCACAACCACACACACCCAACAACTCACTTAACTTAAAAAAGTTCAAACTACCATTATGGGCTCACCGGGCCTTGTAATGACATGTCATAGAAAACTTCTAGTCTCATAATAAATCCATATAATATTTAATAATAATACACAGAAAAAATGTGAGACATTTCATTCTCCCCACCTTAGGGATTTGCATCATCGAAAAGCCAAAACAAGAGAAACTAAAAAATATGTGGGTACTAAGCACGGATCTAAGACTCATGCTCCAATGTTATCTCCTAAAGATTCTTGTACTTCCACCAGACATGCACCAAGGGAATCGATTTCCCAGAATGGATCCCCTCCTGTCGATCCTTGATCTCTATCGGGTACTCTGCAAAGTTCACTCCATCCTCGATATCAATCTCTTCCCAATTGATGACGTGTGATGTGTCATTCACGTAGCTCCTCAGCTAAGACACGTGGAAGTCATCATGTACCCGGTGCATCCAAGATAGTGGAGTTAAGTGTTACACCACCTCTCCAACTCCGAACTGTATTTGGAAAGGTCTGATGAACCTCAGAGATAACTTGCCACCCTGGCCAAATCTCTCTAACCCTCGTCAAGGTGAGACCCAAAGGAAGACATGGTCTCCCTCCTCGAACTCTAGAGGTCTCCGTCAGTTGTTAGCATAATAATGTTTCTGGATCTATGTAGTCTTCATCCGCTCCTGGATGATCTACACCTTCTCGATGGTAACTCTCACCATCTCTGGACCCATGAGTGCTAACTCTCTAGGGTCGGTCCTGCAAAGCGGTGACCAATAGGGTCTCCCATATAATGCCTTGAATGGTTCCATAAAAATGGTGGAGTGATAGCTATTATTGTACGAAAACTTCACCAGTGGTAGGTGGTCCTCCCAACTGCGACCAAAGTCCAAGATATAATCCCACAACATATCATCCAGAACATGAATGGTCCTCTCCATAAGACCATCTGTCTGGGGATGGAATGTTGTTCTCAAGAGTATATGAGTCCCCAAAGCCTCATGAAATCACTTCCACAATTGGGATATTAAGTGGGAATCTCAATCCAAGACTATTGTCAAAGGGAATGCATGAATCTGAACTATATCCTGCATGTAGAGGCGTCCTAGTCTCTCTACGAAACTGTGCTCCCTGATATCTTGGAAGTGGGAAAACTTGGTGAGCCATTCAATGATCACCCATATGGGATCATGCCCCTTGAACGTCTATGGTAAGCATGTCATGAAGTCCACTGATATTCTATCACACGTCAAATTTGTAACATCCTGTTGGTGATCTAACCCTATTAGAACATGGTGCTCAGCCTTCACCTACTGGCACATAAGGCACCAAGAAATGAATTCCGCTACTCCTTTCTTCATACTGTAGGATAAAAATATTAATTTAGATGCTCAATTACAAGAGGGGGTTGAATTGAAAGTTTAAAAACTTTTATTTTTAACCTTATAGAAAACTATGTTTAACAATGTTAAATAAGGTAAATTCACAGGACCACTTTTTTTTCTACAAACTTTCTAGGTTCCAGAAATGTGGTTCCAGAAATTAAACTCAAGAAAAGTTTACAAGAAAAATATTCTACATTAAATCATATAGAATCCTACTTATCATAGTATAAAAAAGTACAAGAAAGTATTATAAGGTTACACTTTCTTTCTTTATCAAAATATAGAGAAAATAAACATGAAACCAAACAAGTAACAAGTATGAAATCTTTTAACCGAAAGAGAAAGGTATCCAAAAACCTTGGATAAAGGTCCCTTGATTTATACTTTCAAGAAAGTCTGTCTTACCCACACCAGGGTTAGCCATCGATAAGAATATCTGAATCTGTCTTGTTATCCCAACAATCCCTCAAACATTAAGGTAGTAGAAACCTCCATCTTCCTATCCACGGAAGTCCTTGAACATTAAGTTAGTCGAAACCTCTTTTTTCCTATCCCCGTAAGCCCTCGATTGTTCACAACAACAATAGGAGTCGCATGAAGAAATCTGAACTAGATGTTCAGTACACACAAAGCATGAGAGTCTCTCTCTCTAGAAACCACTTCACTAGAATGGAATATCTTGAAAATTCTCTTTTCGTGTTGTATATTGAGATCATTCAAATGAGCTTCTATTTATAGGTACTTATCCAATAGTTGGATCCCTCCTCTATTGGTCATATTTTTCCTTGAATTTCGGAGGAACCTGTTCATGTATCACTCAAAAAATGGTTAGTTAGAAACATATTGTATGACATCGTTTCATAACTATAACAAGTGTAAGAAAAATAATGTTTCTTAACCAAAACCAATTTTCAGATTCTAAGTAAAAACATTGTTCAGAGTCTAACCAAATACAAATCCCAAGATTGTAGAACAAGGATATTCAGATTATATTTTTCAAGGAACTCAGAACCTAAATTCTATAGATTTAGGAGTTTGAATTTAAATGAATTCGGAATTTGAATTTTGAAGAAATATGACTCTGAATTCTAAGGAATTATGAGTTAGGATTATGAGGAATTCAGGGTCTAAATTATAAGAAATTTGGAGTTCTAATTCTAAGGAATTCGGAGTCCAAATTTCAGAAAACATGGAGTCTAAATTCTGAGGAATTCAAAGTCTGAATTTCAGAGAATACAAAGTCTGAATTTCAAGTAATTAGAAGTCTGAATTTTAGAGAATTTAAATTCTGAATTTTAGAGAATTGGAAGTCTGAATTTCAAATAATTTAGAGTCTGAATTTCAGAGAATTCCGAGTCTAAATTTCATAGAATTCAGAGTCTGAATTTCTGATAATTCGAATCCTAAATTCAAAACATGAAAAAAGAATACTCTATATCTAATAATTTATAGGATTCTGAGGTTTTTGATGTGAAACCTAAATTTATAAATAGTAATAAAATGAGTTATATTTATAGAAATTATAAAATGCACTATGAAAACATAGGCAAGGATAAAATTTCCTTGGTGAAGGAAAATTTTCTTTATTATGATAATTCTTAGGGAAAATATAATTTTCCTTAAGATAAAGTGTTTGTTATTTTACAAATGTAGAGGAATGGAAAATTAATAAGGAAACCTTATTGAATCAACAATCTCCCCCTTTTTGGAAATCACAAAACTCCTTATGAAAAATATTATAAGGACTTAGAATTTTTCTTTATGGACTTGAAAAAAAAATTATCCCTTTACGTATGAATCATGTTGAATACGACTAATTCCACCTTAGGTTTTATAATCCCTAATGATCATATTCTTGACTTCATTAAGTAGATTTTGTTTTTTACTAAATAAGAAAATCTTCTTTGATGGAACTCACCCTTAGATAGACTCCCCCTTACTTTGGGAATTCACTTCTTTACATAGTATTCCTTTTATCATTCCTTTCTCCCCTATATGATTTTAAAAAATGAATAAAGAGAACAGAAAAAAATTAGTACCAGAAAAATTAGTACTATATAACAAAATGCATGACAATCAACCAAAATTTCATTATGATGGGAAAAAATTATACAAAGAAGTAAGTAAAATAAAAGATTATATTGGGGGGAAATTATCCTTATTTCACCTACATCATTAACTTCTTTACAATGGTTTTTAGATTCTTTATCTCCTTGTGATATTCTTCCACACGCTTGAGCAACTGATCCAGATCATTAGTTTTCTTCACTAAGGGTCTGATCTTTTCTTCTTGAGCCTTATGAATTTCTTCTTGAACATTCAAAATATCTTCTTTCTTAGTAAGATTTTCTTAAAAATCTATTCTAAGATCCCTTTCCCTCTTCCAATATATGGCCACTGAATTTATCTTCACATTCAGATCCATGACTTCCTGCTTCAGAGTTGTTTGTTCAAGACTCTACATTTCCTAAAATCCCTTAGTAAGATCATAAACTTCCAATCTTTGGGGTCAAAAGAATCCTTCACACTTTCTTGAAAATAATCAAGGATTCTCATCTATTCGATTGTTTTTATTGAAAATTTTGTGATTTCCATGCATGATATTTTTTGGGCTTCATATTCAATGAAGAAAGTTTTGAAATCATCCTCAAACATGAAAAACTTATCCATAAGCATGGTGACTGAATCTACATTCTGATAAAATTAGTGATAAAGAATCTAGAACCTCAAGTCTATACATAAAAATAAGGGAATGGTATCAACCATCTTCTTCAAATATTGAACAACAAAATCATGTCCAAGAGAGGATGGTTCTGAATCAGACTGTTTGATGGTGAGGATTATTTCTATATCTCTTCAGCTTTCCTTTTTGACGAACCAGCAACATATTTCTTTTTCACTACGGATTTCCTAGGTGTATGAACCAACACCTACTTTCCCTTATCAGCTCTAGGAATGATCTCTTCTGTTTTGGCCAATTCATGTTCACTATCTGATAATTGAACAATCTTTTCTTCCTCAAGATTTTCTTTCTCGGCACCTAACACAAGATCTTATTGATGAACTAAATCATGATCGCTACATTATTCTTCAGGTAGTTTATTCACTTCTTCCTGAAAATTTTCTTCTTTTCCTAGGGTAGAAAGTTTTGAAGATTCTGCTTCATAAGTTCATATTGATAGTTTTTTATAAGGAATCAACTTCTCATGATATTCCTCCACTTGTATAATCATGTCATCAGTATCAAGACTTTCTTTCTCTTATACTTCTTCCACTTATTCCTCTTGAACTATTTATTCTTCTTGTATTGGTTCTAGAATCACCATCTTCTTTCCCAGATTCATAGGATGTGATTCTTTTAGAAACAATTCTGGTACCTAGTGTTTTTTAGAATATTTCTTATCATCCATTAGATGGTATTTAATGATTTCAGTGTCTGGCATCTTCTTCCTCTTCTACTTTTCTTTCTCTTACTTCTTGAGATTCTCAACTGCCTTTGACATTAAATCTTTTGCCTCAGTATGGTCCAAGACAAAACTAGAATCCCCTTCCTTATTATTATTCTTGTCTTCTCACCACATGGAATACACATCATCAATATAATTCTTTTGCTTCTTTGGATTGGGTGGTGCTGATTGAGTTTCCTTAGTTGCATGAGTTTTTTCTTTCTCTTCTGTTTCCTTCACCTTCTTCTTCTTTCTGACCTTCTTGGAAGTCTCAGCCACTTCTAGTTTCTTTTATAGATCATCGATTTATGATTCATAAAAATCATAGAAATCTCTGGATTCACTATTTAATCCAACCTTCATACTTCTAAGTGTATCATCACTCAACAACATCACTTTGAAATTCTTTGGCTTCGAACTACAAGGAATTTTGAATGAATCAAGAAAAAGAACTATAATATTGGAGAGAATTTCCAGATACATGATAATTTGAGATTTCAGAGTTCCATTCTTGATATTCTTAATTGTGATCAAGACATACTTCACCAAATTTAACTTCCTGAGGATCACCAGGAAATCTGAAATATATATTTAACTTTTCTTCAGGATATCCTTAACCCCTTTTCCCAAAATGATAAAACTTGTAACCCATAACTCAAGAATTTAGAGGTTTTTATATAGATGAATAATCATCGTAGTCTTCAATGGTGAAAGACCAAGGCATTTTAATTCTTTATCCTAATCAAAAGATTCTGCTACATCTGGTTTCTTGTGGGTGAAAAATTCTGCTTCACCCTCATACAGAATTCCAATCAATCTTGTAGCCTTACTATAGGAAAGGGATTAGGTCTTTCAATATATCTTGAAGGAAAACATGTCTCTTCCTACTTCATCGAAGAAACTTACTGATTCATAGTATTCAACCAATAACTCCGGATAAACCGGATCATGTGCCTTCTGCTTGGATACACATAGGCACTCCCATCCATTCAACTTGATATTCTTTGAAATAATTGAATCATACTTAGAAAATATTTCTGGATCAACTAAGCTTTCTATGTATATCTACCATTCATATATTTCCTTTACTGGCGACATTTCTTTCTGTGGAGAAGCTTGTACAGAAATTTGGAATTGAGGAAAACATAAAGATTAGGAACTAATTTAAGTAGAGGAGAAAAACTTCAACACTCCAAGGGTTTGAAGATCGATGTTGGACAACCATCGGGGGTCCTTATATAGGTGTTTGAGGAAACAGTTCAACTTCCTTGATTGATAAAATGGATGAAACACTCTTGATTAGATCTGATGGTTTAGATGATAGATGAAGAAGGAATTTGGTAGGTTTCTAATATTTTTAGGTTTTTAATATAAAAAATTCATATTTAAGGAAAATTGAATCTGAAAATTTTTAAACAAAATTTAAATACCAACATGTAAAAATATTAATATGAGAATTTAAGAAAGGAAACATACCTTCCGAATTGCTAGTAAAATTATCCGTAATGGGGAAAATTCTTCTTCAATAACTTTTGATTTTGATTTTTTTAAATTGGTTAAGATATTTTTTATTATGAAAAATTTAATACGAAAATTTTGATTACGAAATATTTACAAAAAATTTGATTATGAAAAATTTTGATTACAAAAATTCGATTACGAAAAATTTTAAGAAAGGAAAATTTTGATGAGGAAGAATTTTTTTTGACTAACAAGAAAATGTACCCCCCCTATGAAAAGGAGTTTCTTACTATAAGAAGATAGTTTTCAATAAGAAGTTAATATGGAAGAATAACTTATGGTTATCATTTTTAACTTCTGTTTAATGAATTCAAATCTATCATAGGGTAAGGATTTTATAAAAATATCTGCAAGTTGATCTTGTCTTCCAATAAATTGAAGAATGATATCTTCTTTTTGTGTGTGATCCCTGTGAAAGTGATTCCTAATATCTATGTGTTTGGCACGTGGTTGATGTGAAGGGTTTTTACTTAAGGCAATGACACTAATATTATCACACAATATCTATGTTTCGGAAAAACATATATCGTAGTCTTTGAGTGTGTGTTGCATCCATAACACTTGGGAACAACAACTTCCAACTTCTACATATTCAGCTTCAACAGTGGAAAGTGATATTGAGTGTAGCTTTTTTGCATGCCCAATAAATTAATTAATGTTTTAATAAATGAAAAGTTCTGGATGTTCTTTTCCAATCCATTATACATCCACTAAAATCAGCATCCAAAAAACTTTTTAAAACAAAATCATTTCCAGAAGTATAAAAGATTCCTAAATACATGGTTCCCTTTAAATAGCAAAAAATTATTTTCACTACCTTTAAATGGGATTCCTTAGGATTGGATTGACATATTTCATATAAGCATACTAAAAACATTATGACTGGATGACTAGATATCAATTATAGTAAACTTCCTATCATACCTCTAAATGATGTTTGATCTACTAGTTTCCCAAATTCTTCAAGATCAAGAGAATTTGTGGTACCAGTGGGAGTATTAATACTCTTAGTGTTGTTATATCCTTACTTTTTAAGAATATATTTAATATAATTTTTTTTGAGATATAGTAGTTCATTCTGGTTTTTTTAGAAATTTGAAAACCAAGGAAAAATGTTAACTCACCCATAATACTTATTTCAAACTCATATTTAATTAGATTTTCAAATTAATTGGTTAAATATTACTGAGATAACCCAAATATAATGTCATAAACATAAATTTGGACAATCAAAACATTTTTATTATATTTATTTATAAAGAGGGTTCGATCATAATTTTTCTTAGCATAATTGTTTTGTAACAGAAATCATATAAGTCTTTCATACCATGCTCTAGGATCTTTTTTAAGTATATATAAATCTTCGGTAAGTTTAACAACATGTTTAGGATGTTTTGTTTCTTTAAAACCAGGGGTTTTTCAACAAAAACTTCCCCTTGAACAAATCCATTAAGGAAAGCACATTTAACATCCATTTGAAAAAGTTTAAAATTGAAGAATGATGCAAAGGTGAGTATAATATGGATAGATTCAAGTCTATATACTGTAGAATAGGTTTCTTGATAGTCTATTCCTTCTTGTTGATTATAGACTTTAGAAACTAATCTAGACTTATTTCTTACTATGATTCCATTTTCAACACATTTATTTCTAAAGACCCATTTTTCTCTAATAATAGAAGTTTCCTTAGGTATTTAAACCAAGGTTCATAATTTATTCCTTTCAAATTCATTTAGCTAATCCTCCATGGATTTAATCCAAACATCATCACCTAAAGCTTCATTGGTGCTTTTTTGTTCTAATTGGGAAAGGAATTCTAGATGTTCTACTTTATTTCATAAGGAACTTCTAGTCCTTACAGGTTGATTTACATATCCAATGATACTATCACTGGGATAATTTTTATGAAGCAACTGTTTTAGGTTTTGTAAAACCTGTTCATCATCTTATGGTAGGAAATCTTCTGGGGTAAAAGCTTCAGAAATATTTTCTTGAAAATTTTCCTAATCAAGATGATCTTTTCTCAGGGGCTGATAATCAGTTTTTGAAAATGCATCTGAGTATGTAGGTTGAGGTTTCTTAAAATTAAAAGGATCAGTTTCATTAAATTTAACATGTATTTTTTCTTCAACAGTACAAGTATTTTTATTAAAAACTCTATAAGACTTAGAAGTTGTGGAGTAGCCTAGGAAAATTCCATAATCAGATTTTGGTGTGAATTTATGTAAATTATCATTAGTATTAAAAATGAATATTTCGAAACCAAATACTTTGAATGAGGAAAGTCTAGGTTTTCTTCCATTCCACAATTCATAGGGAGTTTTATATAGAAAAGTTATAATCAAAAGTCGATTTATAGTATAATAAATATTACTTACAACTTCATCCCAAAAGTGTTTAGCTATCGAATATTCACTCAACATGGTTCTAGTTATCTCTTGAAGAATTATATTTCTTCTTTCAAAAAAACCATTTTATTGAGGAGATCTTGGTGTTGAGAAGTTATGAGTAATTCCTTCTTTACTACAAAAAGTATCAAAATTAGAATTTTGAAATTTTCCTCCTTGATCACTATATATAGTTATCAATGGAATTTTATTCTCATTTTTAACTTGGGCTCTAAAAATTTTGAAATAAGAAAAAGATTCATATTTATTTTCAAGAAAATAGACCCACATAAATCTAGTGTAATCATCAACTAGGAAACATACAAAATATTTTCCTCTAATTTTTTGAGTTTGTGTTGGACCTAAAAGATCCATATGCACCAACTATAATGCATCATTAGTTGAGACTTCACCGATTGATTTAAAACTTGATTTATGTTTCTTTATATATTGGAAAGGATCAAAAACTTTTGAATAATCATATATAAGCTCCATTAAATCTTTAACAAGTCATTTATTAGAGATTTTGGCTCCTAAGGTAGATCGTGGATCCTAAGGTCTTCTAAGTTTATGTTTCTTTCTATATTCTTAATCAATAGGATCTTCTATCAAGGGTTGATTTATGTTTCTTTCTATATTCCATAACCAGGATTTATCTTCCATTGCACTATGTAAAGGTAGATCTTGGCTCCTAAGGTCTTCTAAGTTTAGTATGTATACATTATCTTGCAAATGGGCAGAAAGAACAAACACTTCCTTGGAATTGTGTACTAACCACTTATCATTCCTAAAATTTATAATGTAACCATCATCACATAGTTGGATTATGCTAATGAGGTTGTCCATAATACCATTAACAAATAAAATATTTTAAATCAATGTTTTTCCAAGAAGAAAAATGTTACTTATACCAATAATTTCTTCTTGAGCATTATCTCCGAAAGTTATATTTTCTCCTTTTGACTTGATAATATTTTCAAAGAAGTTTTTGTTATTGGTCATATGAAAGGAACATCCACTATCCATTTACCATGTATTACTGTTGGTACTATCTTTATTTTTTGGAAAATAAGAGTATTAGACTTTTAGAGTCCAAATTTTCTTGGATCCATAAATTTCAGAAAGCAATAGTTTAGGAATCCACATTTTCATAGAAAAATAAGATTTATGAAAACCTAAATACTGAGATCTATTTAAAGAACAATTATTTTCTCAACGTCCACCACATTGACATTTTGTACAAAATATATCACTTTGAGGAACAAAATAGTTATTACTAAAAACTAGCATAGAATGAGTATAACCAAATCCAAAACAATTACATGGAAGTTAAATTTGGGAATACATCTTGTCAGGGTTTTCCTTACCAGAGGTAAAGTTTGAAAAATACTTCCTCAAGAAAAATATTTCTTACTTTAGTTTAATAACCAAGTTTTTATCCTCAAAACATTAGTTTTATAACTACATTTAGTATCAAAAATATTTTTCTTTGAAATTTCATTTTCAAGATCCTTAAGAAATTTATCCTTCTAAGAATTATATACCTAAAGGTTTTTTTAAATACTTTAAAAATCAAAAAATTTCTTATCAATATATTTAGAAAGATCTGATACTTCTTTAGTTGTAATTGAAATTATATAATTTGTCTTATCATGATTTTTCTTGAGTTCAGAATTTTCATTCTCATGAAGCTTAGCAAACCATGATTCTTCTTCATAAGTAGGTAATATATTATCTTCATCAGATGAGGATTCTTTATCTGAAGAATTATAGTATTTATCATCAGTATAATTTTCATTCAGGGATTCATTTTTGATAGATTCATCATTGTGTGCCTTGGCCATTTGAAAATGATTTTCAATGGGTAGTCTGGCTAGTAGAACAAGATTATTGTGATTATAAGATTAATACTCTGAGGATTCATCATAAGAGTCACGACCACTAGCACTCTCAGTGTCATTGGATTTAAAAACTTTCTTATATTTAACCTTGCAATACTTTTTTCTATTACTGTTAGAATTCTTTTCCTTTTTATCATTTTTCTTAAGCATAGGAAAATCCAGCCTAATATGCCTTTCTCTTTTTCATTCATAGCAACTAACATCCGAGTCTTTCTTGCCTTTTAATTATTTCTTCTTATATCTATATTGAATGTCTTTCTTTCCAACTATCTTGTTCATCCTTTGAGAAAGAT
Organism: Viscum album; assembly: GCA_963277665.1. Lineage (NCBI taxonomy): Eukaryota > Viridiplantae > Streptophyta > Magnoliopsida > Santalales > Viscaceae > Viscum > Viscum album. The sequence continues at coordinate 1,107,899,153 of OY728137.1, forward strand.
TATCTATTTCATTCTCATTATGTTTAGTTTCACTAAATTCAGATAAAATAGTGAATTTCATAGACTTATATCTGGTAACCCATTCAGAAGTCTTGGATTTAGTAGTAGTAAAGGCTAAAATTCCATTACCATTCTTCTTATTATTCATATCATAATCTCTTTTCATTCTTGTCTCATGTTGAAGAAGAGTTCTAAAAATATCAACATGAGTAATTTGAGATACTTTCCTATTCTCATCAATAGATATTATCTTAGATTCCCACTCATTAGGCATGATATCCATAATCATTTCCACAAGTGCCTCATCATCTAAATCTTTCTCACCCATAGATTGTAGACTGTTAACAATAGTCATAAACATTTTTTGTACCTTACATACTGGTTCTCCATAAAGAAATAGAAATCCATGATATTCTGCTCTAACCATAGCTCTTCTGGTTTCTATAACTTTTGATATACCAAAATGAGTAACCTCCAATTTCTTCTAGATACAGTTAGAAACTTCATAAGAAGAAATTTGACTATATATATTCTTGGTCATGGAACACAACAAAGTATTTCATAGCTTATAGTTTAGTTGATATTATGACTTTTCTTGATTATTGGAAGTTCTGAGTTCCTTATCAGGAATCTTGTAATCTTCAATAGGCATAACAAAACTGTCCACTGTAGTATTAATAACAAAATTCTTCATACAATCTATCCAATATTCATAATCATTCCCATCAAATATAGGTGGTCTATTATAATTTATATTTTCAATTTAACCAAAATTCATTACTGTCATCTTAAAAGATATATCTTTCTATAAAACTTATCAATATTAAAAGTTTGTAAAAAAGGATAAAAATTTATAATGAAGGAAAATATTCTAAACAATAAAAACTTGAGCAAGAAAACTTATATCTGAATATAAGTATTTCAGAGGCCTCCTTTGATACCAATTGTAGGATCAAAATATGAATATAGATGCTCAATTATAAGAGGGGGTGAATTGTAAGTTTAAAGACTTTTTTTAACCTTAATAAAAACAATGTTTAACAAAGTTAAACAAGGTAAATTCACAAGACCTATTTTAGTTCTAAAAACTTACTAGGTTCCAAAAATGTGGTTCTAAAAATGAGACTTAAGAAAATCTTACAAGAAAAATATTCTACCTTAAAGCATATAGAATCTTAATTATCAGAAAAATTACAATAAATTATAAAAAGGTTATACTTTATTCCTTTATCAAAATATAGCAGAAATAAACTTGAAACAAAACAAGTAACAAGTGTGAAATATTTTAACGCAAATGGAACGGTATCTAACAACCTTGGATAAAGGTCCCTTGATTTGTACTTTCAAGAAAGTTTGTCTCAGCCACACCAGGGTAAGCCCTTGATAGGAATATCAGAATCTATCTTACGGATCACAAGACCACGAACTATAAGGTAGTCAGAACCTCTATCTCCCTATCCACATAATTCCCTGAACATTAAGGTAGTCGGAACCTCTGTCTTACTATCCCTGGAAGCCCTTGTTTTCTCACAACAAAAAATGGAGTCACACAAACCAATATGAAAAATATGTTCAGGATGCACTAATCATGAGAGTCTCTCTATAGAAATCACTTCAGCAGCATGCAATTCTCTAGATAATTATATGTTCATGTTGTATATTGATCTTGTTAAAATGAGCTCTTATTTACAGGATCTTCTCCAATGATCAGCTCCCTCCTCTAACGGTCATATTTTTCATTGAATTTCGGAGGGACCTATACACGTGTCTCTCAAAAAATGGTTAGTTAGAAATATATTGTACGACATCATTTCATAAATATAACAAGTGTAAGAAAAATAATTTTTCTTAACCAAAACCATTTTTCAGAGTCTAAGGAAAAATAAATATTGGAGTCTAACCAAATAAACTTTTGGATACTATATAACATGGATATTTAGATTCGGTTTTTCAAGGAATTCAGAACCTAAATTTTATAGATTTTAGAGTATATATTTCAATGAATTTGGAATCTTAATTATAAGGAATTATATCTTTGAATTCTGGGGAATCAGGAGTCAGAATTCTAAGAAATTAGAAGTCTAAATTATAGGGAATTCGGAGTCTGAATTCTGAGGAATTCAGAGTCTAAATTATGAGGAATTTAAAGTATGATTTTAGAGAATTTGGAGTCCGAATTCTGAGGATTTCAGAGTCTGAATTTCAGTGAATTCAGAGTCTCAATTTCATAGAATTAAGAGTCTGAATATCATAGAATTCTGATTCTATATTTTAGAGAATTCAGAGTCTGAATTTTAGAAAATTTAGAGTTTGAATTTAAGATAATTCAAAGTCTGAATTTTGGAGAATTTAGTGTCTGAATTCCAGAGAATTCGGAGTTTGAATTTGGAACCTGAAAACAAAATACTCTATATCTAATAATTTATATCATTCCAAGGTTTTTTATGAGAAAATGAAATTTAGACATAAGAATTAAATGTGTTAGATTTATAGAAACTATAAAATGAACAATGAAAACATAGGTAACGATACAATTCCTTGGTGAAGGAAAATTTTCCTTATTAAGATAAATCTTTGGGAAATATTATTTCCCTTAAGATAAAGTGTTTTTGATTTTCAAAATGTAGAGGAATGGAAAAGGCATAAAGAATCCTTATTGACTCAACACATACCTGACCACCAAAACTGGCTTTAGATATCCTGGCACATCTTCACCATGCTAGGTTGTATCTCTATGGGGGATGTATGGAAATCTCACAAGACCTCCTCCCGTAATGCCACTAGTACACTAGTGCATCTTTTGAAGATAAAAACGTGCTCCCCCTGCGAATATCCATCAAGAGCATGTCTTGTGGATAAATAATCTTGTAAAGCCTCACAATTGATATCTCCTAGTTATGCCTCCCTAACTCGCTATAAGGGTGGAGGGGTAAAAACCATCATCTAAATATATGCTGCATCTTCTCTATCCACAAAGGATAACTGTAACGAGGACAATTGTTCTGTCACCTCACTCAACAGTTGTGAGCTCGATCTCCTGCTAAGATAATCTACCTCTTTGGTCACCTTCTGAGGAGTATATATGATCTCAAAATCATAGTCCTAGAGGAACTCTACCCAATGCATCTGTCTCAAGTTCAGATCCTTCTGTGAGAAGATGTGTTTGAGGATCTTGTGGCCAGAGTAGATGATAAACCGCTTTCCCTTAAGGTAGTGTCACCACATCTTCAACGTGAAAACTACTAATGCCAACTCAAGATCATGGGTTACATAGTTTTTTCTCTTGTGGCCTAAATTGGTGTGAACCATAAGAAATCACTGATTGTTTCTACATTAGTTCAATACCATGATCGATCCCTAATGTGTCACAGAAAACTATGTACTCATCCGGTAATCTCAAAATTGGGGTGCTCATCAAAATATTTCTCGAAAGCTCAAAATCTTGCTAACACTTCTATGTCCACATGAAAGGTTTCCCCTTCCTGGTCAAGGCTGTCGTCGTTAGTTTTATTTGGGAGAAATCTGAATTGAATATTTGGTAATATCCTGCCAACCCAATGAAACTTCATAGCTCCATCACACTCTGAGGTGGCTCCCATTCTAACACTACCTCCACCTTGGCTGGGTCCACAACTACTCCATCTACTGAGATAACATGTCCCAAAAAGTGGAAATCCTAAATCTATAACTATTACTTCGAGATCTTACCATAAAGTTGGTTCTCTTCGAGTACATCTAGAACCTTCTATAGGTGTCACGCATGGTCCTCCTCTAATCTCAAGTACACACGGATTTCATCGATGATGACCACTACGAACTAGTACAGGTATGTCTAGAAGAGCCGATTCATAAGTCCCATGAACATTTTAGGGGTGTTCGTCATTCCAAAAGTCCTCACCAAGTACTCATAGTGACTATAGCGGCATCTGAATGTCATCTTCGTTATATCCTCATCCCGTAATTGTAAATGGTTGTAACCTGAATGAAGGTCAACCTTTGAGAACTATTGTGCCCCTCTCATGTGATCTAAGAGGTTGTCGATCCTCAAAAATGGATACTTTTTCTTCACCATCACCTGGTTCAGGCACCGATAATCCACGCACAACCTCAAACTCCCATCTTCTATCTTGGAAAACAAAACGAAGGCTACTCAGGGTGAAATGCAGGGTCTCACAAACTTCTTCCTTCGCAAATCCTCTATCTACACCCTCAACTCATGCATCTTTACGAGAGCCATCTGATATACTAGTGAGGATATCATTTCCATCCTGGGCTTCAAGTCGATGCATAAGTCGATCTCTCGGTGTGGAGGTAGTCCTAGAATGTCTTTAGGAAAGACATGCTCATACTTTTCCACTACTGCTAGGAACTGGAAGCTCATGACATCTGCTGCTCTAAGGTTAAGGCCAGCCAACCAATGAGAGACTGGATTCACCCCCTATGCATGAACCCATTATGTGCTACATGGGTCTTACTTTCACTAACAAAGGAAAAACTCATCCCATCACTATGGGAACACCACACTCTTCTCCTAAATTAGTCAATCTGGGCATGGACAGTATATAGACAGTCCATACCGAGAATGACGTCTTAATGCCTCGACACTGTCACCAAAAGGTTCCAACCAAAACTTTCACCTCTAAGGGTAATATAACACTATCTGAAAAGGTGTGTGATCACCAAGTCTACTCCAATGGGTGTCTCCAAGCATAAGGTTTGAGTCAATGTCTCTACCGGAATCTCAAGATTTTTCACAATACATGTGGCAAGGAAGGAATAACAGGAACATGTGTCTATAAGTATGGAATCTAATGTATAGAAGACACATATCATACCTATGATCATCACTGGAGTCCCTAGGTTGTAGGCCTCTACCACATGCAGTTTTCCCCACCCCATCCCCCAACTCCCTGAGCCTGGTGTGGACATCCTAGGGGTAGTGGTTGAATTAGATCGACGCCTCTTCCACCACCTGCTGCTCTCCCTGATCCTCTACCACATCTGCCACCTGGTGGGTCTGTATGATCCACTCTCTACCTATACCTTGTTGGTCCATCCACTGCCTCCCTATCATCAGCTCGATGGGTTGGACAATCTCAAGTGAGATGTCCCCTACCATCTCATGAGTAACATCGCCTCTTCCTAGGCTGACTGGATCCATCCTAAGAGCACTGGACTGTTGATCCCCTATCATGGGTCCTCCTGTGATGTCTCCCACATCTTGATCCATGTGCCTGACATCATCTACATACTTCTAAGGTCTCTTCACCTGTCTTCCTGTTGTTGACTACCATCAACTTCCTTTGCTCTGCCAAGAATCTCTCGATCACCAAGGCCCTCTCGAGCACTCCATCATAAGTCATAATTCATAGAGGAATGAAAGTAGCTCCAATGTCCCATCATAGACCTTGCTCAATGTTATGAGATCTTATGTAATGATCCCTAACCATATCCATCAAGTACTTGTAGAGGTTGGTGAACATTAATTAATTGTCATCCACCGTCCAAATGTCCTGTTAGAGCTGAAGAAGCTTCTGGATATGTATTGCTCTCAAAAAAATTGGAGAGAAATCCTCCCAAAAGGCTCACTCAAACTCCATCCCTGAAAGACTCTCCTCATCATGACTCTGTGTGGTTAGACTCAGTCATCTTCCTGTTAAACCCTAAAGAAGGCTCTCTTACAGGATCACTATCCGGTTCACTGGTGTCCTCACTAGACAGAAAACACTGGTCACCACCTCAAGACAGTGCTCCACCACCTGAGGGTTGGGCTCGCGTCAAAGCCTGAGGGGTATCTGTATATGGAACTCTTGGATCATGCTAAGACTGCACCTCTCGTCGGTCGGTACGATAGGTACCATAGGATTTTCCACCGGTGGTGGTATAGCAGGTGCACCACATGGAGGTAACGCCTGGGGAACTAGCCCTTGTATTGAAGCTTCATCACTAAGGGGGTCATCCTCATTATCATGATGCTGAATCCTAGTGGGTATGCATCGTGGAGGGATCCTATTTGGAAACAAGAAGTACCATGTTCCACGAGTATATCTGGATAGCTAACACAATGGTCATCCAAAACACAACTCATTCCTATATGATGCATGTACCATTCTTTTACTTCTCCGCAACTAGTGTTTTTATGTGTCGAGTTGAAAAGAAGGTTATCAGAGTCCTGTTGTATGGATACGTCGGTCTCCCACACCAACACTGGTGTCTCTGGCATGAAATATGAGCTTAAAACACATAACACTATTTTCCCAAACCAATCTCACAGACTCTTGGTCCAAAGGTAGAACTGACCTACTCTAATACCACTCTGTCATGGCCCGTCCCAATAGGGCCCGAACTATAACTCCCCAAGACTGCCTTTAATAGGCCTGGGGCAGGTGACTAGCACTGAGTAGGCATATTTATAGCATGGGAGTAATTGTCTACGTACCTGTACACACAAACATCTCCAAGCCCACAATTGCTGAAATGTAAAAACCCACTAAGGAACAAAATGCATACATACAACTAAACCCAACAAATAGAGTACAATAGAAGAAAAGGGAAGAATGTAAAACTGGGCTAGAATACAATCCCACCAAAAACAAGAGAGTCTAAAAAATACAATTCCAAACTGTAAACACAAATAGGTACTAGGACTGCTGCTCATAGCCATAGAAACACCTCGGCCTGTAGGGAACTCAAAAATCATGGTCCGGTCCTAGTCCACCTTTGACACTGTCAAAAGGCCGCTTGTCTGCACAAGACACAACAAGTGTGGGAAAATCCCATAAAGGGGTGAGTATAACAACACTCAATAGAGGACCCTGAAAACCACAAAGCAATACACAAAGTAAAGGTACGGTAATCTCTATATAGTGTATGTCTACCGAACATATAGGAATAGAACCACAATCAAATATACTCAAAATTCAAACTTGTAGTCTAGAGACAAGTCACACAACTACATACCGCTACTATGGATTTAGTTTGAAGGTTCCATGATGCACTCATCTGGGAGAACTCACTCCATGGGTCTGATGGTCCTGATGACGTCTGTCCAATAAGTATTGTATGTTGGGAAAATTCATGAGAGATAGATACACTCTTTCCAGTAAAACACAATTCTGAGTGGGAAAAGATCACGATACACATATGAGAATCACTTCTAGGGACTTGGTGAATACATCAACTCATCCAGATTAAACTCTTATGTACAGGATCAGAGTCCTATGGGAATAGTCACATTGATACGTGATACTACCTAGGGTCAAGAATGGAAAGAGGATCTCACTCTGGGACACTCGGAGGGATACTTGACTCTATATGGGAAAGTCCTGCTGAATGGATCATACTCCTATGGATGGAAAATGATACCCGACCTTCAGAGGAATGAGAAAAAGGGGCACTAACCCAAATAGAACCTATCCAAGAAACAGTGGACAAGAAGATCATGCCGTGTACTGAGAAGTACAAGGCATGTAGAAGTGTCACACTCAGTGTCTTATGACCCAGGGTACTGACCGAGTACAGTGGCTCTTGTCATAAGGTTTTTCATGTAAAATGAAAATACATGGCATGTAGGAAGGATCAGATGTTGTTCCAAGGTCTTTGGGGTCTTCTCCATTTACACTAGCCATGTTCCCATACATGGCCTCAACCCATGTATCCCAACCTGTGTAATCGGTACACGGGGTGACCCACATTACTGGCCTCGTATGGCCGTGTGGTGGATTACACGGCATGTACTCCACCCCGTGTCTATTTATCTTCTATGAAACACACCAATACCCATGTAATAACCCACATATTGTGTGATAGTGGCCACACGCTGGGTCTACACTTCCTGTCGCCCAAGACTCCAGCCACTGCTGGGTGGGGTCCACATACTACGTCTCCCTATAGGCACACCGTGTTCTTCATCTTGTGTAGCGTGCAGACCCTATCCACCACATCCAGTACCACACAACCTATTATTCAGGATACATGCCGTGTTTTCTAGAAATTTCATGAATCGAAAGTTCTTTATCCGCTGGTTTTGGAATTCTAAAATCTATCGATCTGACCACGTGATCATCACGAAATTTGAAGGTTGAGGTCACCCTGGAACCACAATGTTTTTTCCTATGGTTACCGACCTTTGATATATCCCAAAAATAATATTTGATTAATCCACCTGAAGAATTCCCAAAGAAAAATTGATCTCGATTCAAGCCGATTCGTTGTCTGCCATTTTCATTGCACCTCCGTTGAGTCATTGTGATATTGGATCTTCAATTTTGGATTGTTGCATTGCGAAACGGATGTGCAGTGACCCGTTTTCTCTTCCCCATGAAGAACGTGAAGAACGCAAAGAAACAATGAGGAAGAAATCTGAACCACAAAAGAGGAATGAACCCCTATCATTGTTTGTCATGACTTTGATCCACTCTCATTAGAAGGATTAAACAGAGCGAATCAAAACATGTATTTTAACTTCGTCAATTAATCCCCAAAATCAACCCAATAAAAACCCTCATGCAAGAACACATGATCCATGGATCAACCTAATTGTAGTTCAATGTTTAATCCAAGAATAGGGAAAAGAATAATCAAAATAACAACCCCCACCTCGATTTTGTTGAAGAATGATTGTCACGTCCCGTTATTTGGAGAGGATCTTTGAATCCATGATGCGTCAATTGATCGCGTCATCATTATCTGCCAATAGGTTCTCTTCCAAAGCTCCATGAATTCCCCATAGTTCCTCTCAATATCTCCCCACATCTAAAATTTGATTAACCCATTAAAAGGAGGGAACATGTTTTAGTGTTCCATCACGATGCAGTATTAATGAGTCAGCTTTGTTGTTTCTAAGTCATTATGGGGTGGAATTAATTTTTGAAATAGCTGCCTCATCGTTGCGCTACAGCGAATGTTTTCAAATAAAATAAAACAAAATCTTCTTTATTTTATTTTATTTTATTCTATTTTCCTAAAAATGTATGAAAATTAACTCTTTCCCTTGACCTCCACCGGTCATGGTTAGGCCCGTTATTAGGTAAATTCGTCGTCTTGGACGTAATAATGCCCTTAGATTTTTAATCCGGGCATCTTTTTGGAAACGACCACAACCACACACACCCACCAACTCACTTAACATTAAAATGTTCAAACTACCATTTTGAGATCACTAGGCCTCAGAATTGTACGCCGTCGAAAAAGACAAGTCTCGTAATAATTTCATATAATATTTAAAAATAATACACAGAAAAAATCCAAGACATTACATCATGTCTCATGATTGATTATTAATGATTTCACACTATTATAACTAATATTTTTTGTTACAAAAAAGTTTTATTTTATAACTCATGATTCATGGTCTATGAATTTTCAGATACATTTTCATAAGTTAGGATTATGTTCACATACTATTACGCTTATCTTATTCTCACTTATGATCATTGATCAATATCTCTCATATTTACCCTTATTGGCCTTATGAGATTATCATTTTATTTGTTTCCATTTCCCCATTTTATAAAGAAATTTTTAGAATAAGATATTAATTAGAAGGGTATTAATTGATAAAAAAATCATGAGATATGTTTAAGATCTGTTACAAAATAATTTGGTTATGTGTCTAGTCTCTAAAGACATTAAACCTTTATGGTTCTTAGGTTTTTATTATTACAAGATGTATTGAATATTTATATAAAATGATATAATATTTTTGTAAGTTATTCTTGGATTCCTTTTGTGACTGTAACCTATAGGAAGGAGATACAAGTATGCCACAATCCTAGGTAATTCCTTCTTTAGTGGGGGATAAGAAGTAAAAATATAGTGAAGCTGGAAGGGAAAAATCATCCATGGGATGAGAGAAGGTGGGGTTTGAGAGGAATAATAGGGGAATCTTTGAACCAAAATAACCCTGAATTAGAGAATAAAATGAGAATTTGGATGGGAAATTAGAACTATTCAATTATTAATTATTTTAGGGGGGTATGGGGTGGTTTTTAGGGGGTCAGGAAGTGAGGAAGATTAAGGATCAAGAAAATATTGTAGGGCAAGGTCCACAAGTGAGAATAAGAGGGAGACTAAAGAGAAATAAGAGGTACCCTAGTAGAGGAATTGGTTGAGACACTTTTGGTTACCGAAAATAAGTTTGTTTTGGGGAGAGGTTGTTCTGAAGGATAGGATGGTTCAAGGGCTTCAAGAAGTAGAAGATTATACATAGACAATGGATGATTAAATTTTTGAAAATTATAACAGTAGCTCAAAAAATTATCATAGGTGGAAGGTTTAAAGAATATTAAAAAACCATTCATGATCCAAATTAAGGTAGGGATAGGCTTAAATACATATAAATAAATCAAAACATCTTCTTTTATTGAATTTTTATGTTTAATTTTATTGAAAACCCCCCTCAGTTCACAGTAAATATCACGTAAATCATATTTTCATTGATTTTTTCATTTTTATTATATGTTTTTTAAATAAATGAATCCATCTTTGATTTTTTGTATTTCATTTAGTAAAAAAACAAGAATTTTTTTTGTCTAAATTTAAAATATCTTTTTGATGTTGAATTTTTAAAATTCTTGAGAAATTTTAGAATTGTTTAAATTCTTTAATGAAAAAGTTGCAATTTTTGTTTTTTTTTTCTAGGAAAATACATAATAAATCAGTCAAGGGTTATGATAATATTCTTTGTATTGATCCAATTTTATTAAATTTATTTGAAAATACCTATTATATTAATCTAGGAACCCTTACATAATATTAAAAAATGAGTTTTAGAGTGCTATATGATATTTAAAGTGTAATTGTAGGGGTTCAGTAAGAGATTTAAAGTCTTTGTCTAAGAATAATAAAGGATCAATCATTTAGCCACACTGGATAATAATAAACTTCCTCATGTATGATATTAAATCTCTCTATCTACCTATGTATAATTATATTCTCATCCCATGAGAGTAACTTGAGGCTAGGTAGAGGTGACTTTATTGTTGCAGGAGATTAAACTTATTTATGTGTAAAATTAAATAGTCCAGATTCTCAATATATAATATTAATCCAATATACATAGAATTAAATCAAAATTTATGTGGGGGTAATGGTCAAGAAATCCTCATGCATAAGAATAAAATGTGATGCAACATGCACTTCACCTTCAAGGAGGGATCCATTCCAACCGAGCTTGTAGGGATGCATTAAAAACACCACAAACATCATATTAGGAAACCCTCATTCCCAAAATGATCCATGAAACCTCCAATATCAATGGTATGATCTCCCTCCTCATGATAGTCTCTAATTTTATTTTCCCCATACTCTAGTTTTGTGACAACATTTATGACATATTGAACACTTTAAAAACTAAATTTCTTTTTGTAATTATGGTTGATCCTTGATTGAAGTAGGGATATAGTTTTTGTGGTGTTTGTTCTTGATCAAGTAATAATGTATTGTAAGTTGAGTAATTGATGTACCAATATAGTTTTTATAAAATATATGTGTTCATTGGTTTCATTTTTGTGATGGTTCAAATATGGTAGTTGGTATGATTTGATAAGGGGAGCTCATTCAGGTTGTTCAAAGCTACTCAATAGGTACTATAATAAATTCCAACATAGGGGGAACTCATTACACTACACACCAACACACTCTTTACAATCAATCAGGACCACACCTCAATTTCCTTGTTGAAGGATGAATCACTGGAAGCATGATGGAAAGATATACTTGGGACACTGTAGGCTTCTATATGGAAAATCAAGTATCAAATTCTCTCTCTCCCCTATATAAATTGTGAAAGCACCCTCTATGATAAAAATATTCTCTATCCTTATTAGGTAATGGTCTAGCTGATATATTACTCTTTTATGGATAAGAACCTCCTTCAATGGAATGTCTCAGGTGGAAAAAATTTGACCTTCTTCTTCACTGTCTTCTTCTATAATTATTTATTTTCTTTACCTTAATTTCTATTATACATGAATCTATATTTATTTTATCTTTTGTGACTTTTCTTATATAATAATTTGTAGGGATTAGTGATTTAAAGAGAAATTAAATGGCAATGAAGTGTCAAGTTTTTCTTCATTATGTATTTTTTTCTAGATAATACATTAATGTCTCTTCAACTCTACTTCTAATTTTAAGACAATGATATTCCAAAAAAACATGAATCCATTACTTCTTGAGTTGAATATTTAATCATTAGGTTGACATTGAAAAAACTAATCTAGGAATCAAGAAAAATAGCACTGAATCACCCTTAAATTCTTGTGATTTCTAGTTACTTCTCTGTTTCTTTTTACATAGTTGATAAATGTATTTAGCTTAGCTCTAGAGAGAAAGTGGTATATAATTTTCAACATGAAAATTAGAAAAAACATAATCATCCAAGTATTAATTTACTTATTTACTACTTTATAGAGTGTATTAAAAGAAATCAGAGGAGTGAACATATTGGGTTAACTAAACAATGTATGTCGGATTATGGTTGTTTCAGTTTGTTTTCAGGAGATAAATCCTTAAATGCATTTAGTTACCTAAAAATTGAACCATACAAGTCTCATTTATCTTTTCCCTTACTCCCTCATTTCTTTTTTGTGAGTGGGTTCTTTAGAACAAACTCATGTATGTACTTTGATTACCATTGCATGTATACAGTTTGATATATTCTTGTTTTTCTCTTACCATCATAATAACATTTCTTCTGGACGTACTATTTGTATGGTATTGTCCTTAGACTACATATCACAAAACAAGTTTATATTATTTCCCAAATACAATGGGAACCTCAATATATTATGACAATAATCATAAAAACATGTTATATGGTCAATATACAATATACTAATGGGATGCATATAATGTTTGACTATCAATTATTGGGGATCATAAGGATTGATACTTATCATGAAGTTCACACTTAGTGATCTTGGATCAAGGTGATCATGAGAACTTACCTTCCAATAGAAACACCACATATTTTTGGTGTTATTTTTTATTCCTATCTACAAGAATTATTATCAGTCTTCTAACTTGATATCATTACCAATGTGTACCATTTGACCATATAATTTGATACAAGATGAAAACTATGGCATTGAAGTTGTGGTGAGGTTTCTTGCATTGAATTTTTCATTGGTGGTATGACTTTGGTTGAATGTTCAAGATGAGATATGTTTATTTTAATTTGAGGAAGTGATATGTTGTGCCCATTTAACTAGGATGGTACTAAATTTATAAAATCCATTTCCATGGGAAGTTGAGGTTGTATATTAATGGTATAAGAAACCATGAAATATTTTATATAAACCCCATTATCAAATCCCAAAAACCAGGGAATTTGGGGGGGGGGGGAAGCTTCACAATGTGAGGCTTGGTCCCTGAGGCAATTGAACATGATAGTGACAACAGGACATGGTTAGGGTCCTTGAAGAAGGCAGGGGATGGTAACATAGGTAGCGTCTGGACGTCTACCTTGAGGGGTCAACAAGGTAGTGGAAGGTGGAATCGATGGTGTCAAGCATGAATGGTGGTTCAATATAGTGGAAGTGGGTGGTGTCACTGGTTTCTAGAAATGATGATGACCTTGACACAGCATGCAACATAGTATTGAGGGTTTGACATTGGTGGTATCTAGAACACTGGTGAGATTGATGCATGAGGTCTCGATAGAGTTTGGACCATGACAACAAGGGCTTAAGCTTGGTTATGAGCCTCGGTAACAGGTAAACCATAGTCCATATGTGTAGGCTAAGATGATTTTGAGAGAATGTGTTAACCACTAGTTGTGTAAGATGGATTAGTAGTGATGAGAGGGTATGAATTTTACCATCGATACCATTAAACCTACAATTATTAATGTGGAAATTCTAGTCGTTTAGTTCTTTATATTGGGTGTTTTGGATCAATTGAATCAAGATCCATGGAAGGGTTTCTATATGTTTCTATCCCTTGTTCCTCAAGTCATATACTAAGGCCTTGTTTTCTTGGGCCTACAGTCATCCAATAGTTCCCTCTCAGCCCATAAAAAAGTGCAGTATTCAAAAATTAATAAAAATATAAATGCCTTGGGCCTTGGAGAATTGTCATGGTGATCAAAGGTAATACCATCAAGTTAGTTCATGAACAAATAATGTAATAAAAGATGATGACATAGTGCGTGAATCCAGATTTATGAGATATTGAGAGAAAAATAGATTGTGTTACATGGCGTCTGTTCATAAGAGGTTTTCAAATCTATGGCATTATTTTTCTCCTTAGGGGTCATGATGTGTTTCTAGATACCTCTCTATATCTTTGGGTATAACTTATTGATATTAAGATGAGGTCCTAAAGGGTCACACACTAAGTGTATCCATAATTTTCACCTATTCAGATGAATATGAGTTTAGGATATACTGGGGCCCACATGCGAGGCAAATGAACATTCAAGTATGAAGAATCAAAAGTAAAAAATTATTTAATATTATTATATAATTTTATATTAATTCTTATTGAATTTATTTCATAAGTTATTCATGAGTTATTTAAGTATTATAATGAATATGAGATGATATAATTTTTCAAATGCACATAACTTGTTCAAGATTCATTAAATTTTCAAGGTAGTTTTAGTGTTGATTTAATGGTTTGTATATTATCACATGATATATTATTAATGTTGCAATATAGTGATAAAATATTTATGATTCCTATGACCAGTTAACTAAGTCATAAGTGTGTTTTTTGGGAGTTTTTTGAGGTTATGTTTCCATAGGGTCTAAAATGAAATTTATGGAAACATAAACCCTAATATAAATATATTTTTTAATCCAAAAATGTGATAAAGAGACTATTCTATGAATTTTATTACTCTCTCTACTCTATATTAATTTATATAGAGAAAAACTAAAGTATGGACAAGATTTTATTTATTTCATATCTTGAATCCATCACTCATTCTCCACAAAATCTAAGGGATTCCATAAAGAACTCCAAATTAAGAAAATAGATGTTGGGAATCTAATAATGATGTTCTAGGGGTTTTGGTACATGTGTGAACAATCTAAAGGACTAATATTTTTTCACCTTCCAGATACGACACACTGACAGTGAGAAAATAATTTTATCATTTTCAAATGAACTAATTACAAATTAGTTTTTTATTTAATTTTTTTCTTGATGCTTAAATTTATTTGAATATAGTCCCTGAAAAATCTTGTTAATGTGTATTGAAGATTCATTTTTGTGAGCAATAATCTCAATTGAATATTTAAAATAGCATACTTTACTTTTTTTTTACCTTGGGTTCGTTCAATTGCTATCAGAGGGAATATTTAATTATTTATGTTTAAAACATCAAAATTTTGATTAAATGTTTTATGATTCAGAAAGTGGGTTTACATATAATCCTAAATCAACATATGACACAATGATATGAATTTTTATGACCAATATATGGTCAATCAAAAATCATTTGTTTTTAAGAAAAATTATGATATAATCATAATATATATTTATATATATATATGGGATATTTAGGTGGAGCATCATATAATATTGGTATGAGGATTTATTTGAAAGTGAGTTCACATATGTTGTGGGGGGGGGGGGGATCTTTGGGTTACCTTATCATGCCATATGCACCGGACCTTGCTCTCACTCGAGTCACCTCTTCTTGGGCTAGACTGAGTTCGTCCATATGTAACCTACATGAACCGTTAGACCCACTACAATCCCTAAAAAAATATCTGGAAACAATCTTTATGTCTAAATGGGCTTGAAAAATGGATTGAAAATTTCATAAAATTATTTTAATTATTGGGAACTTAATAAAATTATTTTTAATGTCACATGACATATCAATTATTAACTAAGAATTATTTTAATGCAAGTTAATGTATTAAATATACCCTAAAGTTGAATTTTAGTTTTTTTTATTTTATTTATGTAATTTTTCTGAATATTTATTTATCATGATCCATAATAGACTTATATATGATTAATTTAGTATTTTAAAATTTAATTATTGTATTTATGTTTTAAAATGTAATAATTATTTTTGTTTGATGATACGTGTATCATACCTACCACTTTAAATGTATAAGGGCATGTGTGTCAACTTTTGAGTGATAAAATACATTTTATCACCCTGGTTTCCCCTCATCTGCATGTGAGTATACATTGTAATAACGTTTAGAGGAGTTCATGATGACGTGGTTTGAGTCGAGAGTCTATGTAAACTGTACAAACTAAATTTACGAGAGTGGTGGGAACTATAATTTGAGGTATGTATTGACTTAAGAAAATTACCATATGGTCTCTGTTAATCCATTATTCACTATATTGATTAACTAGTAATTAATGGATCAGGATCACATAATTATTTATTTATTTAATTTATCATTTTCATGGTTTAATATTTTTTTTATGTTTATTTATTAAAAAAAAATTACATAGGATGATAAAAAATAATGTATAAATAAAGCTAACATGTGCGGTGAATATTTTTTATTTAAATAATGGTTAATTTTTTAGTGTGATCACATGTAACAAATAAGTTAAATAGAAAATTATTTCTAAGATAAATTAAAATCCATCAATGTTATATTATGCCAAAATGTATTTCATCACTTTACATTGAACAAAACTATATGTTTTAGGGGTTTATTGGCCCTAGTTGAGGGTGTATCTTACTATTTGGGAATTCTTATGAATATGGTGGTATGACATAACTAATGTTGGTAGAAAATAAATAATCATATATAGCTTGTTGAAACATCAAAAAATGTGTGGATAAATTCTAGATAATCCTTTACATAAGATGAGACTCTACTCGACAAATCAAATAGCCATGATTTAGTGCGATTGGTTAGACCAAATCCTACCTTGGACTCTCAGAGTAGTGAAAATTTAATAGCTATGATTATTAATAGGGATTTCAGGATCCTTGTATTTAGAATACTCAAGATAATGAGTATTAGAAATCTACTAGTTTAGGGTTTATATAATTCAATAAAATAGTGAGATACATTTAAAATTAATAATTTGAAAATGTATACTGATAATAATGATGAAACATTATTTATCTAATTTTACTTTTTTTGGATCAAATTAAAACCACCACCAATTCAATTTATCTATAATTAATATTGGATAAATAAAATATTATGACCATTTATAACTTCCAAGAGTTGTACATGTGCTTGTGCATGGTACTACGTAATGAAAAAACCTTATGTCCTAAAATCCCCACATCTTTTTAAGCCTCCTCCAGGAGAAAACAAGGTAGGTGATGATAAATAAAAGAAAAATATTGATGATTGTCTAGATTTTTAGTACCTTATGTTTACATTTATTCACAGTGACCTACAAAAAAATCATGAGAAAAAAAGTGCATTCCAACGGTTGTCTTATCGCTAAGAGTTATAATAGGAGAGACCTCTATAAAAAAGAGATAATGTATCTAGTGCACTGTATATATGCAATATGGAAGAAGGAAATCAATAAGGACCTCATGTACTTAAGAGGATCAGGTATATTGAGAGATTTGGAACCCTTGGGTTTAAATTTAACTAGGAACTAGTAACTGATCTCATTACTTCTACTTTACTATTTATCTTCTTAGCTATTAGTATTAATTATAACATGAATATTTCAATCCAAGATTTATTTTCTTTAGTTGTCCATGCTAATAATAATATAATTAATTCCAACTCTTTAATCCTTATGGTGAACAAGAGATTAAAATGAAATTATATGGTGTCAAACACTAAGTCTATGTAAAAGGCATCGATGAACTATCCCTCTAAGAAGACAAATATATAGAGGGAAAACAATGAGAAAAAGGTCATATACTTTTCATGTGGAAATAAAGGCAACTAGAAGAATAATTATACAGATGGGAAGAGGAAGCAAGTTGATTCTTTTTCTTTAGGTATACTTGAAATTGAATTTCATAAGTCTATATATACAAGTTGGGTATTGGATATGGAATGTGGTTCACACATGTTTATTTAAATATATGAACAATCTATATTCCATAAGATTTAAAAGGGTGAGGTGGTTCTCCAATAATAAAATGGGGAAAGAATTACAACATTAGTAGTGGAAGAACACTCTCTCACTTTTACTAGTGTTTTGGTTATTATATTAAATAATTGTTATTTTATAACTTCAATTTTAAAAAAAATATTCTCATTATCAAGATTAGATGTATGAGATTTTATTTCAATTTTGTAAATAAAACTATTATGTTTTATAAGGAAAACATGTGTTATTGTGTGGTTCTTTTTAGAAATGTATTGTATAAAACCATGTTTTGGAAATCAATGACAAATATAATGAAAATTAATCATATCTTACAAACATATGGAACTTCAGTCTAGGTTATGTCAATGAAAATCATTTAATAAAACTATATCAGGAAGGATATTTTGACACTATTGAGTTGAATCCCTTCTATGTATTCCATGTTTATTGCCAACAAAAAATGACCAAAGAACATTTTAGTGGGAAAGGATAAAGGGCTACAGAACTACTATAATTGATTTATACAATGGTATGTGGTCTATATCCAATGCAGGAAAGGGGTGGTTTCTCTTATTTCAATAATTTTAATAATGACTATAGTTGTTATATTTATATATAATTGATGAGGTATAAGTTAGATTCACTTTATATGTTTATGGAATTTCAAAATGAAGTAGACAACCTTCTTAGTAAAAAGATTAATAATCTTTTCTCATACTATAGTGGGGAATATCTAAACCAAGAATTCATCAATCACTTAATGGAGTGTGTGATAGTCTCCCAACTCACTCCTCCTTATACACCTTGATGGAATGGTGTTAGTGAGAGGATGAATCATACCTTGATAAACATGGTATGATTGATAATGAGTCTTGAAACTCTACCATTATCCTTTTAGGGATATGCATTACATATTGTGGCATATATACTAAATTGAGTACCAACTAATATAGTAGAAGGTATTGAATTATATTTATGGTATGAAAAGAAAAATTCTATGTAGAATATACATGTATGGGGATGTCGACTGTTTTTTAAGACTGTACCTAATGAAAAAATAGCATTCATGATTTAAAAAGTGATTCTTTATAAGTTATCCTAAAGAATCTAATTATACTACCTGTATAACCCATTAGTTAGAAAAGAAATTTTTGAAAGTCACATCAAATTTATAGAAAGGGAACACATTTCTAATGGAAATAGTAGGATCAGGATCAAATTTCATGAAGCCAATGCTCCAAACACACAAGAGTTTGTATGGGGAATATCATTACAAGAGAAAGTGGGAGGTGAAGATGTTCCTAAGACACAAGTACTACATTGGTCTACTGAATAGGTTAGAGAACCAAAGTGTTATGGTTTTCTTATCACCGATTAAGGTTACCCAATAATCCTAGAGGATAATGAACCTCTAACTCACAAGGAACTAATAGATGGAATGGAGGCTACTAAATAGAAAGAAGATATGCATTCTGAGATGGATTCCATGTACCCAAATTATGTTTGGATTTTTATATACCCCCCATATGATTTAAACCATTTTCAATGTAAATGAGAATTCAAGAAACAAATTTATAGGCATGGTCAAGTGAGAACCTATTAGGACTGACTAGTAGTGAATAATTTCAGGCAACGTCAAGGAATAGACTATGACAAAACCTTCTTGTTTATTGTAACGAACCAAACTTTTATTAATGAAAATTCTTTCTAATCTGATTAAATGTTTTATTTTGTAAAATGGTTATATAAAACATATGCAATTATTTGGTTTTATGTTTTTGAATTTATAAAATACAACTAAGAATTTTTTCCATTCCTAATATAGTCATTGAACAGTGATAACATGATTAGTATAAATATAGGATTTTAATAAATCCAATTTACTCAGAAAAAGGAAGCGATGACCTCATCTAGTAGAATTGCTCCGTATGTAGCCCATTTTTCAGAGCTCATAAATTTGGTGGTGTCACTGGGATTCTCTCTTGATCAATCCTATGACAAGATTCAACAAGTTAAGGTTTAATAGAACCACCTATGGGAGAAGTGAAAGTTAATTGAGATTACCACCTAAGCGATGTTATCTGAGCCACCCTAAGAGTCTGTCACCATCGCACACCTTACGATTAGGTATTATGCGGGTGTTATAAGGGTTTATGTAACAAGAACCTAGAACTATGATTATGTTCATTATTTTTGTATATAATAAATAATATACATTCATTTTTTATTATTACATCATAAATATTTTTTAAACCATAAATAATATTTTTAGTTAATATTCAATTAAGAAATATATTTTGAAGAAATAATGGATTTTTGAATTAAATAATATTTTAATAAAATATTATTAATAAATTTATTTTTATTAAATATAAATTATATTATACTTTTTATGAATACAATTGCAATTTTAATTAAGGTTGGAAAGTTGTTTTTGTCAAAACCCATGAATTTTCGATAAATGTCAGTTTTTATTTTAAAAATAAAAATTAACATATTTGGTAAATTATTTATATGAAATGCATATTACTTTCGGAATCAGTGTGTAGAAATTATCCAATGGTGAATTTTTTATAATTTAATGAGATATTCGAAAATTTGGGTAAAAATTAAATACCGTTTAAATATATAATGCGTTTAATGACATCATAATGACCAAATAGTGATGTAATAAAACACTATAAATGGTTTATTTCGAAAATATATGTTTTAACTTTAAAATAATGTGATTTTAGATTTCTTTTATTTATTTTTCAAAGCCTTAGTGGACCCTCCAAGACTTATAAAACATTTTAACATTTTAAAATTATTTCCTTAAGAGTGTGACTCACCTCCACATATGTAAGCCTAATATTTTAATAATTTAGTACATTTTCCTTATAAGATAAATTTTTATACTCCACTTTTGAAAAAACCATGGGAAAAACCATGGGATGGTTTGTGGTTTTGATTAGTTTAATGTGTGGTGTCCAAAACCTAAATAATAAAGAATTCTTTCTCATTTTCTGTATAAACCCACTCAATCTACCATTACTCTTCAATAAAACCATTTGAAGCTCGACCAACCTATTTCCACCTCTCTCTATAATCCCCCCAAGCTTAACAAACCTCCCAATAAGACTCTCTCAAGCCTTTCCCAAGCCTTTGGGATCACACTTCCAAATAAGGGATTTCTTCCTTTATCATATTTTGGTCCAATTTTTTAATGTTGTTATAGCCTTTTATTTTCAATTAAAAATGTTGGGGGTATGATTTCAAACCTCCCACATACTACTCTATTATGTTTTAATTACGAGATACCTCTTTATCTCTCATCAATTCCTCCCATGTACATCTGTTACCATGCTAAAATTCCGTGAAGAATTTCTCTCTCCTCATTTACATTCAAGAAATTATTGTATATTATGCATCTAAATTAAATTAAATATATTGTGAAATGTATCTATATTACCCAATTACTTTCCATTTCATGTACATATGATTATATACCCCTTTCTCTATCATCAATCATTTTTATGAATTCTTATGTCATGCTGTTATGCTGCCGAAAATGAACCACGATTTTCGAAGAAAAATTCATTGTGTAGTAAATACCATGGCCATTTATCTATCAAGGGTATTCAAATTTATTAACATTTAATTATTGATTACATAGTTTCATGTATTTATTCCAAATTCCATTATCATGTAATGAATGATTACGTTGAATGATTCTATGTTGTATGATCCATGAGGAACACTTATGGTTGAAATAAAATGTTTACAAAGGGTGAGCCCTGATAGCACTCCAATGTTCAATGAGGGTTTACTCTGGATAATTCAAGTGAAATGAGGGTTGACTCATGCTAAATGTTCAATGAGCCTTGTCTCATGCTAATATCATGTTAAATTTTGTTGCCACATGTCCATGTTATGATAATCATGCTATTTCATGCCTTTATGTTCATGTTTCTCTTGTGATCCATTGATATTCCTATTGCCTAACATGTAATATATTATTCAGGTTATGCCTTGTTTAATCCCTTACTAGGATTTATAGATCACTCTTTTTTTATGAATGTTCACATGTTATCCCATGCAATGATAAGTACGATGGAACATTTTGGTCATGTAAAAGAAGCTTTCAATAATGAAGTTGTGTTTTATGTTCTAAGTTGTTATATAATGTGCCTAATTTCCAAAGACACTATAACTATCGATTCTTTGAGTTGTATTAAGTTCATGTATGTGTAAAAAATCATGTTTAAGTGTGTAATAAAGAGAAGGGTTGTTAAAGATGGTATCATAGGGTAGGATTAGTTATTTTTTGGATTAGGATTAGAAAACCCTGGTGAAATCTTTTGGGATAAGACTAAGTATAATAAAAACATCCCCAAATTTTGGTGAGTATTGAGTAAGTGGTTTATAAAGCTAATACATCCCTGTATTGATACAAGCAGGTAGAGGTGGCTCTGGTATAGATGTATATAGGGGTAAAACCTAAAAACACTACTTTGAGCTAGACTCAAACAGGAACTAGTGCACAACAATGGGACTTGTTGCACTCTTGGTTATGACATTCCTGGGGGATATGCTTCGGTAAATTCATAAGATTATCATGAACCATTATTACGTAAACTAAAAAAATTACCCCAAAAAATATATGTTGGTAAGTAGATCATGGATAACATAGATAAGTTAATGAAATAAATGTAATTTATAAGTTATCCATTTTTGTCATTGGATTCCCCTTTATGTGTTACCCCTAAATTTCCTTTTATTCTATCCAATGGTCAATAATATGAGGACTCAGGCTAAATATTGATGTGAATATCAATGTGATGACTGTTTTAATGAGATTCCCAATCCGATGGGAGCGGGAATCACAAAATTTTTCATGGTACTCTCTCAGTTAATTCAAATTTTAAATAGAAAAATGTGTCAAGAAAAATATTAACCCCCCCCCCCAAGAAAGAACAAGACACAATTGAGAGATTCATGAGACAGAGGCCTCCTACTTTTAATGGATCATTTGATCCCACAATTTTTGAATAATGGATCAAATTTATTGAGAAGATTTTCTCCATACTTCAATGTTATAAAAAAGAGAAGGTACTTCTGGATGCTTATCATATGGAGGGTGAAGATGATCAATGATGGACATTGATCAAAAATATGAAGCCTGAGGAGGGGATAAAGGTGTTTTAATGGAAGTATTTCTAGAAAAAAAATTCGATAAATATTTTCCTTGCACCCTCCAACTTAATATGGAAAGGGACTTCCATAACCTCAAGAAAAAAAGACAACGAATCCATCAGAGTATACGAGGAAAACATAAAAAGGCTTTCCAGATATGCATTTGGCTTTGTCATTACACATGAATGAAAGTATGAACACTTATTTGGTGGTTTAAAACCTATCCTATGAAAATCCCTAGTAATCAGTGACTTTGAGAACTATGAGGAAATTTTCTGACGTTCCCTCAAAGTTGAAATGGAGATCAGAAAATCTCAGGGGTATCATGGTAATAAGAAGCGTAAGGTGGACTTTAATTTTAGGGGTTTGGTGGATAAATACAACAGTACTAAGAAATTCCATCACCCCACTTACCAAAGGTGCGGAAAGAAGCACCTCATAAATTTCCTGAAGGGGAAAAGGAAATGATTTAGTTGTGGAAGAAAAGGGAACTAGGCTATTAATTGCCGACTAGAAAAACCCACAACAGTGATAGAGGATAAGAACACTCTTTTTGACCCCCAATGCATTGTTCATTTCTTAAAATACAAAGAACCGAGGAAATTTTCAAACCAGTTCCCTAAGACAAGGGTTTTCAGAGGCAACCAAAAACCTCCAAGGTAGCAAGGGTGATATTTTTCCATCACTACCACCGAAGAGAACCTCGAAAATGAAGTGGTTACCGGTAATCTAGTTATTCATTCCAGAATAGAGAACATACTTTTTGATTATAGTTCTACACATTCTTTTATATCCTGAAATATTCATATAACAATACCAACACCACCAAAAATAATTGAATTAAATATGTCATTGAGAATGGAAAATGGGGTAATCATTGCAACCCATGAATATAACTCCTCCCCTATCACAATTTTGTGGTTTGAACTTCTTGGGGAACCTCTCCATACTCCCTATGGTGAAATTTTATGCAATTCTTGGAATGGGTTGGATTTCCATATATAAAGACAACATAAATTGTTTTGTGAGGGAATCACTCTATATATGGATAATTGACCCCGATTCTATAAAAGTTCAAGGAGGAGGATGAATCTTCTTTATCACCATCATCTCAATCATTGATATTTCTTCCCTATGAGCATGTGTATCTTGATCAGATGACTGAATCTAAGGAAGCAACCATCCTTGAAGACATTCCTATTATAAGGGAATTTGCTAAAGTGTTTCCTAAGTAATTTTTAGGTCTTCCTCCTAGAAATGATGTTGAATTATTGATTAATATTATACCTAGTGAATTTAAAATATCTAAGAATATATATAGAATGGATATTTTGGAGATTAAGGATATGAAGAAACAACTACAGGAGATTCAGGATAAAGGGTTTATACACCCAGGTGCTTAACCATGGGGTACACCAGTTCTCATTGTCAAGAAGAAGGATGGGACAATGTACCTTTACATTGATTATCGTGAGCTTAACAAAATCGTGATAAATAACATATATCCTATTCCAAAAATTTATGTGTTGTTCATTCATATACAAGGATCCCAATACTTCTCCAAGGTGGATTTTATGTTAGGATATTACCATGTAAGGGTAAAGAAGGAGGATATCCATTATACTGCTTTTCGTACAAGGTATGAGAACTACGAATTCATATTAATGCCTTTAGGACTCACTAATACTCTAGAAATATTCATGGACATGATTAATAGAGTCTTTAGAGATTATCTAGATATTTTTTTGATATTCTTTGTAGAAAACATTATAATATACTTCAAAACCAAAGAGGATCTTGGGGACTATCTAAGTGTTATACTAGAGACCTTGTGAATGGATAAGCTTGAAAGTGTGAGTTCTGGTTGAAGGAAGTCTCATTTTTTGGTAGTATCATCACAAGAAATGGGATATCTATGGATCCCTCCAAGACAACTGCAATTGATGGATGGTTGAGTCCAACATCGGTGATGAATATCCATAGATACCTGGGGTTAGCTAGATATTATATACAATTTGTGTGAAATTTACCACGATTTCAAAACCCTCATACCAAGCTAACTCTGAAGGGATTCAAGTTTTCTTAGAGTGATGAATGAGAAGATAACCTCAAGGGGTTGAAAAGGATTATTGTCACTACACCCGTTCTCACACTACCCATAAGTGGAGAACGTTTTGTGGTATTTAGTGATTCTTAAAAAACTTATTGGGATATGTGTTGATGAAAAATGAAAAATTCATAGCCTATGCTTCAAGGAAATTGAAAGTTCATGAGAAAAACTATCCAAAACAAGATCTGGAGTTGGCTTCAGTAATATTTTCTTTGAAAATTTGGTGGAATTACCTCTTTGGGGATAAATTTGAAATATATATGGATCACAAAAGAATCATGTATATATTCACATAGAAAGAGTTGAATATGTGCCAACAAAATGGTTAGATATGATCAAAGATATTGACTAATCAATCCATTACCACCCTGGGAAAGCGAACAAGGTGGAAGATACTCTATGTAAAAAGGACCCAGCAATTTTATGATTGATGAGAATTGAAAAGGATTCAATATTATTATATTTGATGAATATGCCCATGGGAATCATAAAGAAGGGAACATCATAAATCCTTTCAAAAATGATTTCTCAACAATATCTTTTAGAAGTATTAAATGATGCTCAAAAGGATAATGGAAGAATTCAAAAGAAAGTGGAAACTATTAGAAAAAGGAAATACTCAATGTTAAATGTTAATGAAGAAGGAATTTTGGGATTTGGGTCACGACTATGTGTTCCATAAAATAAATAGTTAAAGAAATAAATTTGGGATGATTCACATAGTTCAAATTTATCCATTCATGCATGAAACACAAATATGTATCGAGATCTTTGAGAGAATTATTGGTGGGATAACATGATGAAGGATATTGTTAAGTATACATCCTTGTTCATGGTATGTCAGTAGGTAAAGGTTGAGAGGAATAATTCTAAGGAGATGATGCAACCATTACCCTTACCAACATGGAAATGAGAGAACATCACCAAGGAATTTTTCACTGGACTTCTGAATACATCCAAAGGAAACAATTCTATCTGGGTTGTTATGGATCGTCTTATAAAGACTACACACTTCATTGAAATTTGAGAATATTTCTCATTGGATCAACTAGAACAGATATACATCAAAGAATTCATAATTCTACATGGAGTACCACTATCTATTATATCTGATCGATATCCAAGATTCACCTCTATGTTCTGGAGGGGTCTTTAACATGCTCTGAATACTGAGCTGAACATCAGTACGGATAATCATCCTCAAACTGATGGCCAATTTGAGTGGACCATCCAAACACTAGAGGAAATGTTTAGATAATTCTCATTGGACTTCAAAGGAGGATTGGATCAACATATTCCTATATTTGGGTTCTCTTACAATAACAATTTCCACACAAGCATCTGAATAGATCTTTATGAATACCTTTATGGGAAGAGGTTCAGAACACTGGCTTGTTGGGATGAAGTTGGGGAGAGAAAACTCATAGTTCCAGAAATGGTCAAAGAAATGGTGGAGAAGTTTAAGACTATCCAAAAACATATTAAAGCTTCTCAGAGTCAACAAAATATCTATGCTGATAATAATCGAAAATGCTTATATTTTGATTTTGGAAACATGGTATTCCTATACATATCATCATGGAAGAGATTTATGATATTTGGGAATAAGGGAAAGCTTAGTCCAAGGTACATCAGCTCTTTTGGGATCCTTGATCAAATTGGAGTAGTGGCCTACTGATTAGCACTCCTATCGAACATATCTCAAGTACGTGATGTATTCCATTTTTCACACTTGAGGATGTACATACCTAACCTATCGCATTTACTCGATCTGGAGGTGGTACCATTGGATAATGACCTATCCTATGAAGATAAGTCAGTGAAGATATTAGATCATAGGAAAAAAGTTCTACAAAATAAGACAATGCCATTTGTCAGTGTGTTGTGGAGAAACAAAAAATTTGAAGAAGTAATGTGGGAATTGGAAGAAGTGTTGAATAATAGGTACCATCATCTATTTTAGTGCGGGAAAAGGAAATTTCGAGGGCAAAATTTCATAAGGGGGAATATTGTAATGACCCAAACTTTTATTAATGAAAATTCTTCTTGATCTGATTAAATGTCTTATTTTGTAAAATGGTTATATAAAACATATGCACTGCTTTGGTTTTATGTTTTTGGATATTTAAAATACCATGAAGAATTTGTATCATTTATAATATAGTCATTGAATAGTGATCACATGATTAGTATAAATATGGGACTTTAACAAATCCAATTTACTCATAAAAAAGAAACCATGGACTCATCCAGTAAAATTTCTTCATACGAAAACAATTTGTCCAAGATCGGAAAGGAAGTGGCATCACTGGGCTTCTCTCTTGTCCAATCCCAAGCTGAGCTTCAACACGGTAAGCTTGAATGGAACCACCTATTAGAAAATTGGATGTTAATAGAGATTACCACCCGAGCAATGTTATTTGAGCAACCCCAAGAGTTTGTCACCATTGCATATGTTACCCTTAGGTATTATGTGGGTGTTTAAAGTGGTTATGTAACAAGACCCTAGTACTATGATTATATGAATTATTATTTATATAATAAATAATATATATTCATTTTATTATTGTTACTTTGTAAATAGTTTTTAACGCACAAATAGTACTTTTAGTTAATATTCAATTAAGAAATAAATTTTGATGAATTAATGAATTTTTGATTTAAAGAATATTTTAATAAAATATAATTAATAAATTAATTTTTATTAAATATAAATAATTGGATATTTTTTATTAATACACTTGCAATTTTTATTAAGGCTTGAAATATGTTTTTGTCAAACCCCATTATTTTTCGATAAATGTCATTTTTTTATTTTAAATGTAAAAAAATTCACATATTTAGAAAATTATTTAGATAAAATGAATATTATTTTCAGAATCAAGAGGACATAACTATCCAATGGTGAATTTTTCATAATTTTCTGAGATAGTCGATTTTTTGGGTTAAAATTAAATATCGTTTAAATATATAATGTGTTTTATGACATCATAATGACCCCATAGTGATGTAATAAAATACTCTAAATGGGTTTTTAAGCCAATATATATTTTAAATTTAAATAATTTGATTTTAGATTTATTTTATTTATTTTACAAAGCCTTAGTGGACCCTCCAAGACAAATAAAACATTTTAACATTTTAAAATGATTTTCTTGAGAGTGTGACTCACCTACACATAAGAAATACTAATATTTTAAAAATTTATGATATTGTACTTATAAAATAATATTATTCACTCAACTTTTGAAAAAACCATGGGAAAAATCCATGGTATGGTTTTAGATTTGATTAGTTTGATGTGTGGTGTCCAAAACCAAAATAATAAAGAATTATCTCTCCTTTCCTATATAAACCCACTCAATCTCACATTCCTCTTCACTAAAACTATTAAGAGCTTGACCAAACTCATCCCTTATATCTTTATGATCCTCTCAAGGTTCCCCATTCTCCCAATAAGCCTCTTTCAATCCTCTCCCAAGCCTTTGGGATCACACTTCCAAGTAAGGGATTTCTTTCTTTCCCATTTTTCGTCAAAATTTATTTATGTTGTTATAACCTATTATTTTAAATTTCAAATGTTGGGGGTATAATTTTGAACCTCCCACATACTTAACTACTTATTATTTAATGATTATATACCTATTTCTCTCTCAATAATTTCTCCCATGTACACCTCCATGCCAAAATTTCGTAAGGAATTTCTCTCTCCTCATTTATATTCAAGAAAATCTTTTATATTATGCATCTAAATTACATTACATATGTTGGTAAATGTATCTATATGACCCCCTTACAATCCATTTCATGTACATATTATGATATACCCCATTATCTCTTATCAATAATTTTTATTAATTCTTATTTCATGCCATTATGCTGTTGAAATTGCATTATGATTTTATAAGAAAGACTCAATGTGTAGTGAATACCGTGCCCATTTCTCTAACAAGGGTATTAACCATTATAAACATGTACTTACGGATTATACAGTTTAATATATGTATTCCAAATTCCTTTATCATGGAATAAATGATGTTTTTGAATGATTCCATATTGTATGATCTGTGTGGCACACATATGTATGAAATGAAATTTTTATAAAGGTTTCACCCTGATAGCACACCAATGCATTGAGTAAAGATTAGTATCATGATAAGTCAAGTTCAATGAGGGTTTCATCATGATAATTCAAGTGAAATAATTGTTTACTCATGATCAATGTGAAATGAGACTTTTCTCATTCTAATATCATTATAAATATCGTTGCCACATTTTTCATGTTATGATAATCATGCTATATAATGCCTTTATGTTCATGTTTCTCTTGTGATCCATTGATATGCCTATTCCCTAAAATGTACTATATTCTTCTTGTTATGCCTTTTTTACTCTCTTACTGGTCTTTTTAGATCACCCTTTTCTTAGGCATGTCCTTAGTTTATCCCATGTAATGCTATCTGTCAAGGAACGTTGTGGTAATGTAAAAACATTTTCAATAAAGATATTGTGTTTTTTGTTCTAAGTTGTTATGTAATGTTCCTAATTTACCAATACACTAGACCTATCAATCCTAGGAGTTGTATTAAGTTAAATTTTATGCAATAAATTATGTTTATGTCTGTAATAAAGAGCAGGGTTGTTATACTTATCCTCATGATAAAATACAATAGAATATTACCTATAATAATTGCCTTCCATGATTTTGAAATATGCAAAATGAATGTAAAAAATATATTTTATAAATGGGAAGTTTTTTTAAGATGTATATACTACATAACCTGAAGGGTATATTGTGTAAAATAATTCTAATAATGTAAGCAAGAGGAAAATATCCACTTATAGATTGAAGTAGGTATCAAGATCATAGAATGTTCATTTTTGATGAGGTCATAAGAGAATTAAGTGTCATTATGAATGAAATAAAACCATGTGTATATAAGAAAGTTATTTTTAATTCCATCGTTTTTCTATTTTTATATGTTGGTGACATATTAATCATGGGAAATGAAGTATAATTCTTACAATCAATGAAGAATTGGTTAAATTAATGCTTCTTTATAAAATAGATTGGTGAAGCTATCAATATTATAGGGATCAAGATCTATCATGACAGATCATAATGGCTATTTGGGATAAACCAAAGTACATATATTGTTAATGTACTCAAAAGGTGAAATATGTAACAATCCAAGAGTGGATTGTTTCTTTTTTTAGATTACATTATTCTCTCCAAGAAGATGTGTCCACAAATAGATGAGGATAATGAAAGGATGAGTAGAATATTTTATTCTTTAGTAGTGGGTTCTATCATGTATTTCATGTTATGTACTAGGTTTGATGTTTCCTTTTCTTTAATCATAGTGGGTATATATCAATATAATTGAGGAAAAACATTAGGAAACTATTAAACTATCTTAAAGTAATTAATATGTAAAAAGGATATTTTCTTAGTGTATGGAGGAGATAAGGAGATAATAATTAGAGGATTAAATGATTATAGATTCTATATAGACTAATAGGATATAAAATCATAGTTTGGCTATATATTTTTCTTGAATAGCGGTGCAGTGATATGCAAAAACTCAAAGCAGTCCATGGTCGTCGATTATAAAGTGAAATTACATTATATAACAACTTCCAATATAGCTATGGAAGAAGTTTGAATATTAAAATTTTCCTCAAAACATGGTGTTGATTTTATAGTGAAGACCTTGTTACAAATTGTTGGGATAATAATGGAGTCATTCTACTTTCCAAGGAACTCAGGTCACACTAGAGGAAAGAGAATATACGTCCAAAGTTTCATCTCTTGGGTGATTTTACAAAGAGAGGTGATTTCGGGTTTAACAAAGTAGAAACATAGGATAAAATGGAATCCACCACTGAATAAATATATATCTCAGAACAAGAATGATTCTCATGTAAGATCTATCATGTTGAAAGTATCTATAATTTGACTCCAGTGCAAGTCAAAGTGTTCTTAGTGGGTTCCCTAGACCAAACTATAATATATACTTTGATTACCATTACATGTATAAACTTTTATATATACATGTGTTTCTCTTACCATCATAGTAATTTCTCTTCATCATATACTATTTGTATTTTAATATCATTTATTACATGTTGTACCAAAAGGTTAAAATAGTTCCTAACTATAATGGGGACCTCCAGTTCTATGGAAATAATATTAAACACATATTACATGGTCTAGATAAATCATAATAATGGAAAACAGATGAAATCTGACTATCAGGTTTTGGGGGATCATATGAATTAATACTTATTCTCAAAAATCTCACACTTTGTGATCTCAATTAGATAAGATCATGATAAATGACCCACCAATAGAAACACCACAATTTCAGTTGTTATTGGTTATTCCTATCTATGAGAGTGTGTATTAGTCTCTTGAATTTATATCAGTATAAATTTGTTTCATTTTATTGCATACTTAGACACAAGATTAAAACCATGACATTAAAGTTGTGATGAGGTATCTTGTGTTTGTTGTGTCATTGGTGTATGACATTAGTTGAATGATGATGAAGGGATTTTTTGCTTTTTTGTTGAGGAAGAAATATCTTAGGCCTAGTTGACCAACATGGTAGTACTTTTATTATATTCATGGTCCTGGTGATAGAAGGTATGTTCGTATTGTAAGGTCTTAATTAAATAAAGGATGATGACACATAGTGTGCATCGAACATTATGATATATTGGTAGATAAAGATATTTTATTACATGAAGAATGTTAGGAAAAGTTTTTCATAGCTATGAAATTATTTTTCTCCTTAGGGCCATGATGTTTTTCTAGATTCCACTTTGGGTCTATGGGTATGGATCTTTTATATTTAGATAAATTCCTAGAGGGTTACACACTAATTCTTCCCACAAGTACTACTTATTCTGATGAATAGGATTTTAGTACGTAGTCGGTCACATATGTAGGGGTCATTGAACATCCAAGTATGAATGATCACAAGAAAAAATAATTCAATTATATTATACAGGTTTAGAATAATAATGATCGAACTTATTTCTCAAGTTATTCACAATCTATTTATGTATATGATAATATATAAGAAAATATATTTTTTCAAATTAACATAACATGTTCAAGGTTGGTTAAATTTTTAAGGGAGTTTGCAAGTTGAATAAATGGTTTTCATTATATCACATGACACCTTATTAAAGTCACAAGATATTGATAAAATATTAATGATACTCATGATATTTTAACTAAGTAAAAAGTGTGTTTTGGGCATTTTTTAAGGTTATGTTTCTATAAGGACCAAAATAAAATTTATGAAAACATTATCCCAAATATAAATAGATTTTTTTAAGTCTGATATGTGATAACTAACATATTCCATAAATTTATGTTTTTTCCCATCCCCCCTCCCAAGTTCAAATTGATCATCCATTATTCATATGATTCAAGGGGTGTCATAAATCACTTTTATTTCTGGAATTAGAACATGGTAATCTAAGATCAATTTCCCAAGAGTTGTGGTGCCTGTGAAGATAATTTAATGGATTCCTCACTTGGATCCTTTGAGCTACGATATGATGACAGTGAACAAATAATATTTTCATTTTAAAAAAAATGGTATGGTTTAAATTTTCATTCAATTTTTTTCTCTGTGCTTAGATTTAATTGCACTTGATCCATGAAAAATTCATGCATGGGGTAGTGAAAAATCAGTTCTTTTTAACATGAATCCAAACTCAAAATTTTAAAATACCTATTTTCACACATCCACCACACCCTGGATTGCTTCATTCTTGTCACCATGTGTCTTTTGTTTATTATTTTTATTTTGACTAAAAGAAAAATAAAATTATAAAATCCATTGAATACATCCCCCTAGATTCCCATGGATTCAACACCCACCCACTGGTTTTCTATTAGTGTTATAAATTTAAACAATTTTTTTTCAACATCAACAGCCTATCAAATATTTGGTGTCATTACTAAGGAAAGAAAGTCACAACCCATTTTTAGTTATCAAATATAAATTTATCAGAGACCTCGATAAGTTACCAATATTAATGAGGGATTTTTCATCAAATAGATGAATCAGTAATATTTCAAATTATACCCAAATAGGTTTTAGAGGTCCTCCTAATAGGGGGGGGGGGCTCCATTTTATTCATTAAAAAAAGAAAATTAAAATAAAAAAAAGAGATACAGAATTTTGGGGGTTATGTATTTTGGAGGTGGATAGTTTTTGGAAGGTGTACATAGGGATTGTGTGTGGTATCCATATGTGGAGCTGATTTCAAAATTTGATTGGTTTGATCATGGATCAGTTTTTTTCTAATCATAGTTATTTTTCTGTACCTAGTTATTTATTTAGTGATCTCACGATTTATACAATCAAATTTATTATTTTCTCTTTTTTCCTAGAAGATTTTTTTTAGAATAACTTTATACCTCTTTGTCTGCTGGTATTTTATGCAATATTGGAGAGATATACTTTTTAGATTCATTTCAATCTTTGGGAATCTCTTCCATGTACTCATCAATTTTACTGGATTCATCTTTATAGACTAAGTACGATGGTTTTCCCCATGTTGGTTTGACAAGTTAAAAATATATAGTGTTGACATTTAACTTTTACACACATATTTCATGTATTGTTTCATACTCAATATAGTTTTTCAATATTTATTAGAAGGTAAATATAATTTTCTTGTTGCATGTTCAATTTGTTTTCCATGTGAACATTCATCTCTTGACGTCTTTCCCAACATCTGGTATCAAAGGAGTGTTTTTTATAAATCATGATAGGGGATTTTACTTAGATTATTATGTTTCATGAAACTAATTATCACATTTGACAATTAAAAATAAATGTTGTTATTTTCAAGAGAATTTATTTGTCGATGTTTTTTACCCAAAAGATAGAAAGAATTTTTTTATAAAGAATATGAGTTTAAGAATGATATGGTTGGTGGTATCATTCATTAATGGTTAGAAGACACCATGATAAACCATTTTTTATCCTTTTTCATTCTAGAAGGTTGTGGGATAATATCGAGACTACTTGTATTTCTAATATTAGAAAAACTTAATTTTTTCTTCTCAAAAAATTGATGAATTTTAGATAAAAAGTGGGTAAATCTATTTATTATTATTTTATTTAATTTTAGTTTTTTTATTAGTTTTATGGTGATGGAATTAATTCTTACTATTATGTCTTGATCCTTTATATTATTAATAATTTACATGGTTCATGGGAGAATTTTTCATGTTACTGGTTTTTCTCTTAATGGTTATGTGACATTTTATTTGGTCGATTTTTCTATTTTGAATGAATAATTCCAGTGATGTACTCCTGAAATATCTTTTTTTTAGATTTTGTTCATAGAGAATAAGGGGATGTAAATAAGGGAACCAAGTATTGAAAATTTGAGGTAACTGTAAAGGGAGAAGAAAATCTAGGAAAAAGTATAAGGAGTTTGAATGTCACCATTATGGTCATAAAGGACATGTTAAGAAGTTTTATTATCATTTTAAAAATGGAATATATAATGAAGAAAAATAAAAATAAGACAAGTTGTGATAGAGATGATCATGTTTCCACTACTATAGGGGTTGACTTGTTATTGTTTCTGACTCCATTATTGTTTCTTCTAATGGTTCTTGTCGGCTTATTCATAGTGACACTTTTTTTTATATGACGTCAAAGAAGGTATTCCTTGCATATTATATTCCATGATTTTGGGATTTTGAAAATAGGTAATGTTGTTCATAATGTTGTTATATCCATGGGGAATTTGTTTGGAGACCAACATAGGTAGTAATCCTCCTTTGAAGAATGTTCAAAATGCTCATGAGGTTCATTTGAATCTCATTTATATCACTATTCTTGATGATTATAGTTTTATCAAAACTTTTGAAGAGTGTAATTTGAATCTATCAAAGGCTTCCTTGATATTGTCACGAGGTAAGAAGTAATCAGGTTTTTATAGGACTAGACGTCTATTTCTTATGATACTACTTGTATTATTGAGTGAATTATTTATACAAAATTATGTCAAGAGAGGATCAACAACATTATTGAAAAGGGACACGGTTTTCTGGATAAGATAAATTTTATTCCAAGACATACAGGTGTTAAATTGGACATGTGCGATAACTATATGGCTGTAAAATAGATCAGGTTTAGTTTAAACATCAATCCTTCACACAGAAAGTCACAGGAACATGAGTTAGTATATTATGATACTTGTAGTCCTTTGAAGTCTATAATTTTTTGTGGTGAATTTTCTGGTGACTTTTATTTATAAATATTATCTCACGATTTTATTTTGTGTTTTGAATAAAAAGGGTCCAAAACACAATTATTTTAAGAATTTTCAGGTTTTGGTTGAGAGGAAAACATTTCAGAAGTTTAAATGTCTTCACAATGACAACCCAAGTGAGAATTATGGTTCATTTGATTAGTATTATAGGTAGGAAGTTATTTGACCTGAAATGAATACTCTTAATAAACCTCATATAAATTGTGTAGTTGATCAAAAGGACATGAATTTGATGGAAATATTTCAATGTTTACTTTCTAAATCAATGTTTACTTGAAATTTTTAGGGTTATGATTTATTTTTTTATGCATATATTATCAATCTATCACCCTTGGTTACATTCTAGGCTTACACTCTTAATATGTTTTTATATGGAAAAGAGATCAAATATTATCAATTTCATGTCTTTAGTTGAAAACCATTTGTTCATGTTCATAAAGATGAGAGATCCAAGCACAATAGTAAGACATGGAAATGTATTTTTATCAATTATAAACATGATGAGTTTGGGTACATATATTATAATATAATTTTGATGAAACTTTCCAGAAGTCGAGATGTAGTGTTTATGGAGGATCCTACTATTATGAACATTGATATAGAATAAAAATATACTTCTCTAAATTTTAATTGTTTTTTATTCTTGATCCAATTTTTGTGTCATTCTTACCTCATGTCATTGATTATGATGATCATGTTGATGGGTTGGATGATGTTTACAGTGAATAGGTTAGAGTAGATGTTTCTGATGCACCACTTATTTCTGATGATCC
The DNA here is from genome assembly GCA_963277665.1 of Viscum album. Classification (NCBI taxonomy): domain Eukaryota; kingdom Viridiplantae; phylum Streptophyta; class Magnoliopsida; order Santalales; family Viscaceae; genus Viscum; species Viscum album. The sequence goes on from OY728137.1 coordinate 1,107,935,531, forward strand.
ATATCTAGGGGTTATTAGTGAGAATTAAATTCCAATTAGGAGATCATCTTGGCATCATACCAATTCTACTTGGTATTCATCTGATGAGTATGAGCTCCTTGCTAAAGGGAGAGAGCCATAATCTTCTGATGAGGTGATGGAAAACGATCAAAAAAATAAACAGGTTGTAAAAATGGATGATGTGATGATATCATTACATTATAATAATAATTTTGAGTTTGTGAAGTTACTTAAGGGTAAAAAAGATTTGAATAATCAATGAATTTATCAGATTAAAAATGAATAATTCAGTTGTGTTCCACGATATGAGGCAAGGTTAGTTGTTAAAGACTTCTATATAAATAAAGGTATTTAATTTGCTGAAATTTTATCAATTTTCTACAAGATATATTCTATTTAAAATTTTCTTGGTTTGACTACTAGTTTGGATATTAATATTGATAAGATGGTTGTGAAGACAAATTTATAACATAGGGAGATGGAGGAGGGGATTTATATAGAGAATCCTGAGGGTTTTGTAGAAATAGATTAAGAGGATTATGTTTGTAGGTTGAAGAAGATTTTATATGGTCTAATGAAATCTCCAAGGTAGTGGTATAAAATTTTGAATCTATCATTTTCATCATGTTTTCAGGATGAAATCTTTTAATAATTGTTTTTTTCTTTAGAAAATTTAGTATGTTGATTTTATTATATTGATACTTTATATTGGTGATATTCTAATTATGGAGAATGATGATTCTATAATTGGCTGATTAGAGAAAGATATTTTTTATATTTTAAGGATGAATTTATTGGTACCATCACATTATATTCTTGGCATAATAATCTACAGTGACAGAAAAGTAAGATATTATGGTTATTTCAAGTGAAATATATTGAGAAGATGCTTTAGTGATTTTCTATGGATAGATCAAAATTGGTTAATAATCCTCTTGATTCACATTTTAATCTCAATTATATTCATTCAACTTCTACATATAAGGGTATATAAGAGATTAAACACATACACTATACATCTAATGTTGTTTTTCTGATGAATACAATGATATGTACTAGATATGATATAGCACATGCAGTTGATATGGTTGGTCATTTTCTATCAAATTTAGGTAGATAACATTGTAGAGTAGTGAAGTATATTTTTTAATATATTCGTGGTATTTCTGGTATGAGACTATGTTTTTGAAGTGGGAAACCAATGCATAGTGGATTTAAATATTAAAATTTGGTACGAGATATGGATTTTTGAAAGTCATATTTAGGCCATTTTATCACTTTTTCAGGGTTTATATCTTGGATGCCTAGATTAAAAATATGTGTTTCTTTATTTACCAATGAGTCTGATTTTATTTCATCTATATATGCATAAAAGAAATTTTTTTGATGGAGAATTATATTCATGAGAAAAATTTTAATTAGGATAGATCTAAACATATCAATGTTCTCTATTATTTAATTTATGAAATACTTGATTCTTTATTAGTGGAGCTCAAGATGATTCAAATGAATGATAATGGGTTAGACATGTTTATCAATATTTTACAAAATGGTGAATTTGAGACTTTAGGACTGATTGTAGAGTTAGTGTTGTTCCCCAAATGAGTTAGTGGGGGAGTTTTTTTGGAGCCCTCCTCACATGGATACCCCATGTGATTATTTGAGAAAAAGAAAATAGGAACAAAAAAGAAGATATTGAATTTTGGGAGGGTAACATATTTTTGTGGCATACAAGTTTTGAGAGGTAAGGCTAAGGCTTGGGTGTGATGTCCGTGTAAGGTGAAGGTTTTAAATTGTGATAAATTTTGATCAAAGATACATTTTGATTTACTATTGGTTTCCTTTTGATATTGGTGATTTTTCAGCACCTATTTATTCAGTCAGTTCCCTTTAAACTTATTTTGTCAGATTTATTATTTTCCCTTTTTCCTAGATCACATTATTTTAGAAGATCTTCTTTCTAACTCTCTTTCCCACTGGTATATTCTTCTTTATTGTAGAGATATAATATTTAGATACCTCTCAATATTTGGTACTCTATGTCTTAAACTCAAAAATTTTAGTGGATTCATCTTTCTAGACTATTTCCCATTGTTTTACCCTTTTTTATAGGTTTCACTACTTCAAATCGGGCCTTTAAAAGTGCTAGTAAAAGGGATTTATCATTGCTTCAAAAGTACTGATATTGTATGAAATGTTAAAATACACCCATTAATAGTTTTTAGCACTGATAAATTCACCCTTTATCAAGGATTTTTTTGTCACTAGAAAAAATTTGAAAAAAATTAGTATTTTCACGCACCGCTAACACCCACCTTTATCAATGCTTATAACCCCCTTTGTTGTTTCTTTCCACTCCCAAAACACTATCACCTCTATCCTTCATCAATGCTATAAGGGTCCCCCAAATACATATGTGTTCTAATATTTTATCCCAGGGCCGACCTTATGCAATTGGATGTTATTTACCACTCTGTCATGCATGATTTATTTTACATTTTATAATATTTCTATTAATTTATATATATTTTTAAATGTGTGATATATATATAATTATTTTTATTTAAATATATTACATATTAATATTTATTTATATATATTTAAATATAAATATAAATATATATGTTTATCAATACACACATATGTATATATAAACATTATATATACATATTAATTCATTTTTTAATGTAAATAACATCGACACTTTGTTACCTTAAATAAAATGAATCATAAATTTTATTTCATATATTTAAAAATTAAATATTACATAAATATTTTGATATACATATTTATAAAAGTGATTTATTATAAGTAAATATAAAAAATATGCATATATTTAATTATAAAGAGAAATATATTCTGAAAAATGATAAAATTTCAAAACTATAATATCAATATGAATGTAATCCCTAGGAATAAATTCATTCCCCACTAAAAAATATAATATAACCACCTTAAAAAATACTGAAATTCCATCAAATGTAAAACAATTGGGATACCCCGACTAAAAATTAATTTTAGAGTCCTTATAGGCCATTTTTTGTCTTTAAAAACATGATTGAGGGTTTCCATGATCACCACAGCATATAGATCATCGTAGGTTTCAGTTTTATATGTTATAGAGTCCAACTAGACACCCTAATAACAAATTTATTGTTGTTTTATGTTCAATTCATGTTTTCAACTTATCTTTGACCCTTCATTAATTAATTAAGTTTTTATGTCATACAATTATTATTAAATGACTATTACTCGATAATAATTATCAAATTATTAATTAATCTTATTTTTAAATTATTTTATAAGCTATTTTCACTAAATATATTATATATTTATTGAAAATGTTTATTCAGCTTTATCTAAATCATATTTAAAAAATTATAATATATTTATATCAATATAAATGTAATTACATTTTAATGTAATATTATTAATGAAATATAATTTTTATTAAATATACCATTTATCAGTGCTAGAAAAAAATGAACTGATAAAGGGGGACGTTATTATCAATATTACAAAATCACTGATAAAGGACCTACCTTTATCATCATTTCATTTCTAGTATTGATAAGGGACCCCTTTATTAGTACTTTTTTCTAGCACTGATAAAGGACCCCTTTATTAGTGTTTTCCTAGTGTTGATAAAGATCGCCTTTTTCAATGATTTGTTTTAGGTCTAATAAAGGCCCCATTTACTAGTATTTTTTTTCTAGCACTAATAAAGGGACCCTTTATTAGTTCTTTTAGATAGCGCTGATAAATCCAAGAACTATTAAATTCCAAATCTGTAATGGAATTTCCATATTAAAAAAAATCTTATTTCAACACTGAATTTATAGACATTTATCTTTGAATCATCACACATACAATCTAATTTTTTAGGCTTTCTCAAAAGGAGAATTTTGTTTCCCTAAACATTCCCTTTTTTTTATTTATCACATTCATAGATTACCGTATTTCCCAACAATTTGAATCATTTTGGATTAAAAATATAACTTTAAATTTTGATCATTTCAAATATGAATTTCCCTTCCTCAAAGCTTAGATAACATCATTCAATGATGCCTTTAGTATTTCAATATTTTTTTCATTATCATTTGATCCCTTTCATTTCATTTTCTTCATAATATTTTTATATGGGGAATAAGTAATATCTAAACCTACAACTATAGCATTAAAATTGTTTAAGCTTTCTATATATTGATAAATTATTTCATCAATCTCTCCAATTTTGACTTCTTTTATTTTATTATCTGATTTATTCTGTTCTTTCACTTTCTCATTAGCTTTCTGAGTACCCACACAAGTAATTCTATCTTTTAAAAAAAATTCAGCAATATTCTTATAGTTAATGACGGTGGTATGTTTACATTTTTCATCATAACTATTTACCTTTTATGAAAAAATATATACACACACAAGTAAAAAAATGATATAATTGTGTATGGTTTTTTATTTTAATAAAAGAAAATAAATTAAATTGCATACTCCAATCAATAAATTCTATAATTTTGTTTCAACTATGAAGATTTACATTATTAGACGCCATAAAAAAACCCCTGGTATGCTTAAATAAATCATAAAATATTATAAAATAATTTTAAATTATCTAAAATTGATTATTGATTTTATCATTATCCATTATCAAATATGGGTGGGGTGAATTTATGGGTTTCTGTACCAGTAAAATCTATTCATATGATTTAGGCCTTTAAGACACCAGTTTATGCCTATGTATCTCAAGGCCTTTGGTCCACCAAAGGCCTTTATGACACATGGCCCCTGTACTATTATAGGCCTTCGAGCCACCCAATCTTAAGCCCACAAAGGACCAAGAAGATGTCTAGGAATATCACAAAGGGGGAGGCTTCAGATGAGGATTTAGAAAAATTATTATCCACCAAGCATAGTTAAATGGATTGGAAGGATGAGAGGGTATGAAAATTTCCACCGGTACTAGGCATAGTGAAACTCTTCATGTGGAAATGCTAGTCGATCATCTATGTGTGGTGGGAAGCTAGACCCCTTCAATAATATATATTATGGGGAGGGGAAGTTCTTTTTTTCAGTTATTGGGTCTTTGGGTCAGGTATTAGGCATTTTTTATCGGTCCTTTGGTTTATGTAATGGGCCTCGTGCCTTTGGTCCTATAGGTCATATAAGGATTCCCCCTCAAACCATAGAAGGGGGTTTATCCAAAAAAATAAAAAATATTTATCGCCTTTGGGTTGGGTTGACCACCACCACTATTATATCATCAATCTGATTTTTTAATGATATTTTATCTCTTTTATAACCATCAGAATTTTTCATGTATTAGCCATTATAAAAATATAAATTTAAAAAAAATAGCCATAACAAAAAATAATATAATGTATTTGTGTCTTTAACTATCCATTGTGATAAAATCAAATTATAAATAATTAATATTTTAATGAATGAATATAATACGTGTATAATTAAATCATATTGTTAATGTAATTATACATCATGAGAAAAATAAGTTCCATACTCAATTTTTAACACAATTAAACCACATATGAGATGTATTCCCATCACTAATTTGATCCATTTTTTACATCTTCATCATTGTATCTTGGTTCATTAGCCACTTCTTCAACTTCATAGTCATCTTTAAGGTAATAATATTCATAAAAAAAATAATATTTTCATTGAGATCTATAAATATTAGAAATTCATGAAGTATGTAGAAAACTAGTATTATATTTTGATTATGTCTCAATTGAGTGCATAAACTACATTATAGTTACAATAATGGAAAGTCATTTCATTAAAACATAAAAAAAAATCTCTCAATGGTATTGCATAAAGAGGCATGTCGATTATTAAATAACTCTCATACATTTTATAGAGGATGATTAGAGTATTCTTTTAAATGATAATGCATACTTCTGTAAGACGATATAAGGACACTCTGTAACATATGTCTGGAATAAACATGGTTAAATTTACCTATTTCAAATAAAACATGTAATTATATTATTTAATTTAATATACATATTCTAAGATGTAGAAATGAGTTCAGTGTAAATTTCCTATTGTTATTTTTATTTTTTCTTCTCTTAATGGTGTATTTTTAATAATTCTAAAATTTCATGTGGTCATATCACACTAAATAATCATATAGGTTAACTAAAGAACATTAACATAGTACATTCAATGTGGGATAACCTTTTCTACCATGGTATATTAGTGTATCATTATCATAAACATTGAGACAGACATGTTTTTCATCTGATGCTATAAAATATTTCTAAGAAATTATAATATATTAATAATTTATTAATTATATAGTAAATAAAATTTAAAATTGAAAAAAAAATATATTATATAAAATGTATCTTAAAATATGGGTGAAATATGCCACTATTGATCCACATGGAAAACTTTAGATCTATGTGGTTAACTATGAAATTTATTTTCCAATGATATCACCATCCTAAAAAACTATAAAAATTTCTACATATGGTTTCACCAAATCTATATGAAAAAAGAATTTCAATTTTAACATTATATGAAAAAATACATATACATTTTTTAACTTGTTCTCCAACTGTTAAATACTTTATTGGATTCATACCACCAAATATTTCACAAATATAATAAAAAATTGTAAAATAATATGACCCCATAAAAATTATGTTACGATAATCCTTATCACATTTAATCTGAGTTGTGAGTTCAACTAAAAAAATCATTTCATTTAATCAATGTAATGGTCTGTATATATTTTTACAATGTTAAATTTTATGAGAATATCAATATACTACAACGCAAAAGATAAGTTTGATTACTGATATTTCCCTGATTATGTATCATTTATTCAAATTATTATTCAATGCTACTTCTTTTTAATCCATTATGCCTATAACTATAATAAAAAATAATGAAATAAATTTTATCTAATGATAACATATAAATATATATGCATTTTTTAATATCATGTTTTTTATAAAAAAATATATGAGGAGAAATTAAAACAATATAATACATATTCAAATATCAAAAAAATTAAATATAATTGATATGAAAATTAAGTTATTTTAAAATTAAAAAATATAATTATTTGTTAATAAATAAATAAAATGATAAAAAATTAGATTTTTTATTAAAGTAGATACAATAATAAGAAAATGTTTGTTTTTTATAAAGTTTTATCTCATTACAAATGAAATTAATTTAAAATTTTAATATTATTTTATGATTATATATAGTTGAATTATCAAATATATAATTGAAAATTAAAAAATAATGGAAAATAAAATATAGAAAATTAGTAACTTATATATCATATTAAAATTAACTTACAACTTCAAATAGGCTAATTTTTCGTAATACCATTTATAAAAGTATATTTAAAATATTAAAATTTTATATTAAATAAATAAATAACATTTATTTAAAAAATTATTATAATAGTTGGTCAATGTAAATATTATATAGTATTCAATAAAACTATATCAATTTTTAATTAAATAATTCATTAATATTATTCATAATCTAACTTGTCTAAATCATAAATTTTACAATATAACATAATAATAACACTATAAAATATATTATATAATATATAATTCCAATATTAGTAATTATGTTATTCATGTATCACTTTTCATGATTTTAATAACTATTTAACAACTATAAACAAAAAAATAATTTAATTACAAAAAATTTACAGTATAATACTGGTATAAGTTTATTGATAGTTGTTTTATCCATCATATAATTATGTGCAATGTTTTTTATCTATAGACCTTCCAATAATAATATAAACATTGAAAAACTATATCAAAATTGACCCATGTTGAATATTCATATATACATCATAAGAATTTTACACTAGTTCAATCAAGTATAAAAATAAATGGGAAAAATAAAAGGTATAGGGAGACATAACTACAGTAGCCCGAGTCTCTCATTAGTACCATATCTAATCATTCATAAAGAAATTATAACTTAATCTTCTATAAACCATGTTACCTAAAAAAGACACATGGGTGTCTACACACACTAGGGTGACCATGTATGGTCTGACCATAAAACTCATTAAGGAACCAACAACAGTGTACCTTATATACATCATCATACCAGTGTATGTATTTTTTTGGAATAAATCAAATAGGGACATACATCATACAAGAAATCATGTCATGACATCGTGTTTTAACCAAGCCACCACAACACCCTACAATACCAAATTTGGAAATTTCCTAAAATCTAGTTTTTATTTCCTCAATGGGATAATGTGAAATACATTGAATACTAGACATGTGACCAGTATTAACATGAAAGGTACTCAGAAAATTAAACCATCATTCTAACCATGGGAACTAATTAAATTAATAGATACATCCCATAAAATCATCTAAGAATATCATGGGTGATACTCAGAATATGTTAGATGTCATCCCAGGATCTCAGTTTGTCTAACCATGAGTGGTACTAAGAAGATGTATGATGGCATCCCAAACTCTCTACCAATCCAAACATGGGAACTAAGAAAAATCTGAGATAGTGTCTCAATCTCTCTATTGGTATGACTATGGGAGATAAAGAAAATTCTAGATTTCATCTAAAAATCTAGTCCAGTCAAACCATGGTTGATGCTTAAAAGATTCCAAATGATATCTAGGGATCACTACCAATCAGACTATGGGTGGTTCTCTAAAAATATCATATGTCTTCGTAGACTCTCTATCAGTCTGACCATAATTCCAAATGTTATCTAAGACTCTCTATTTGTCAAAAAAATTGAAATAAAATGGAAACACATAAGGTAAAATTTTTAATGTAATGAGATAGCTTTTGCTGACCCGGCACGTCACCCAACCCATTCCACCACTAATCTTGAAAGTAATTCTTGATCCCCAAAAACAAAAAAATCGTATTGGGGTATGAAGAATGTATACTTGTGAATTAATTCACCCTCATATAATAATAAAATATAGATTAAAAATTTTACCAAGAATTTAGAATGACCCATCCATGCATCAAACACCCATATATAAATAATCAGTTACAATATAAAAGAAACAACTAGTCGTAGTAATTCAAAACAACAATAATAAGAACTCATAAATTTCATCATCAGACAGCTTGAGAACCAACCCTAAAAGAGACCCTAAACTTGGTACCTAATAGAAAATTTGAGAACTTCATATACCGAACAATGTATATATGGTGTGAGATAAATATTCCCAATAATATTTCACAAAATATTTTGTGTCATTTCCTTCTAATAGTCATTTCATTGATGTTATTTTCAAATATAAATGTAAAATATGTATCTCTCAAGTGATTTTAGCAAAACCCAATAACGTTCAATAATTAATTTTATAAAACACCCCTTTCTTATAATAATAATTTGAGAAATAAAAACCATTTTATGAGAACATTTTTAAAATATTAAAAGATACTATTTTATTAATATCATGAACACCAACCCAAATCTGTTCTTATTTCCAAAAATATTTACAAATTCTATTTATAAAATACATACCACTTTCCATTTTAAAACAGTTTCCAAAACGTTTTATAAATCTATTTAAAGTAAACTAAAAAATAGATTAAATGAAATTAAATAAAATAGAAACAAAAATTTCAATAAAAAATACCAAATTAAAGAAAAAAAGTGGTTCCAAGTAATAAAATCTTGATCTAGGTGATAGAAACAATTCATAGGATGAGATCCCCTAAGAAATCCTCAAAATTAATAATCTATAATGGGAAAATTTCTAGGACCCATGTAATATAGATCATGATTGATGACCAAAACCTTAAGCTAACGTTAAAGAACCCATCAACATCCCGGTAGTCCTATAGAACTAACCAATCTATAAAAAAATTTCCCTTGTGTGCTCAAAATCTATAGTATAAAACCCTTATCGGGAGCGCTCACCATACCTGAGAGCAATCCCCTAGTCATTGCATAGTCTACACTAGGGTTTTCACTCATACATGTCAATTAATAAATCCTTGGATTCCCATGGAAAAACATAAAATGTATGTGAGCATACAAGAAATACAAAAATACCTCAAAAGATTAATAAAAATGACAAATAAATATCACACCTCACCTATAACACTCTCCAATAAAAAACCCATTCCAAAATCATGTATAAGAATAAATAGGAATATAAAATTGTAAAAAATACCCCAAGTAGGTCCCAACCCACAACGGTAAAATGAATTAATTTTCTAAAATGAGGGTCTCACGTATTTTTAAAAAAACTTATTTAGAGGTGCCAAACAATACTTTCATCCAAACCAACTTAGGATTCTGAGACACTATATATCATTTGAGATATTTATTGAAAATATTCATTGAATTAAAACCATGTAAAATCATTCACAAAACCATTTAAAATGAAACCAAGTAAATCCTCATTTGAAATCAATTGAGGAACCAATTATGGTTTTACTTAAATCATTTAAGAATCCCAAACTCCCCTTTAATTTTCAAATCATAATTTAATGACCATACTATCATTCATTTCAAGACCCAAATGAGGTCATATTCCATTAATACTCTATTTTATTAAAAAATTCATAAAGTAATTTTCACAAGCACTTTGAATTTAACATCACTTTAGTAATGAGAAAACCCATTAAACAACCTTTTACTCCAAGGAAGAAAACCATAAGTGTTTTTATATATTCCATAAAAACTATCACATATAGATTTAATTAAAAAAACAAGGCTTTAGAAATCATCAATCATTCAATTAAATGTAATTTAAAGGAAATGAATAAAAACACCTACCTAAAATAAAGCTGAACCATTTCACAACGCATTGTCTTCGATGGTGAGATCCCAACCAAGCTAATAGATGTCCTTTACTAGATCTAGAAACTCAAAAACCCCTATTTAGAGCAACCTTAAAAGCCTAATATTGGCCTAAAAACCCCTATAGTTTAAAATAATAGATTTAAATAAGATAAAATGTGTGTAGAGGATAGAAGAAGTGAAGACCAAAATAGAAGGGTGGATTTATAGAAATAATCTTTTTGAAATTCCAAGGAAATAGTCTTAAATTCAAAAGATAAGGGAGTGATAACACTCTTGAGTGTTCCCTAGGATCATATGAATAAGGATGAGTGGATATGGTTTCTAAAACCACTAAAATGAAGGAGAAAAAAATGTATAAATACACTTTTAAGTAAAATTAGGAAAATCGCATGGTTAGGCAATACGATTTGGTAAACTGTGCACTAATTGTAGAGTTAGAACTTGGAAAGTATGACACACTCACATGATTTAGATGAAATTTTTACCGAATCATGTTCCTACCAGGGAAAACCCCACTAATATAAATGGTTACATGATATTTTTTTTCACTTTCATGATTTATAATGATCATGCATAATTCATGTATCAATAACATAATCCAAGAAGGATGAACATGGTTTAAACTATATCTCACACAACCAATTTGTGAACTACACATGCACACTAATTGTACATCTAAAAAAATAAATTATAAAAATTATAGAGAAAAAAACTTTTAAATTCTAAAACATATACAAATTAAAATTACCCCACAATAATATAAAATATAAAATAATAGTGACATAAAGGTGTTACACATTACACTATCAGAACCATATATTCCAAAATCTATGTGATGTATCATTACACCCCTAACTATAAGACTCCAATATATCATATTATCAATTTTATTATCCATTGACATGTTGCATCAACATATTCCAGATAAACAAAAAAATCATGAAAATTATAGCACCACATCCTATCTTTAAACAAAAAACACATCCACACCTAGAACTCTTCTTGAGGATATCAATAGACACATTAATCATGAATCATATCTCCCAAATATGAAAACCATAAATAATCTATATTTATACACACCACCTCTATAAAACTATAAATACCTTAGGCTATAAACAATCTATCCACTCTTATCCACTTACCACACTAAGTTAGATCAATCAACAAGATATATCTCACTTATGGGGATATCAAAGTGATCTAAAGGGATCTTTACATACATTTTACTCTATTACCAAACATGATGATACCAATCTTTAGTGATCCCCAAATTCAATTGGTACTCCCAGCCCATCTATGGCATGGGAATATGTGTAAAAATCATCCATAACCAATCATATCCCCAACTATGAGGCTACATGTTAATCAATATTAACCAAGATATAGATGATTTACCACTAAGGATTTGTGCCAATAATATCTCAATTCCTCTCTTAAAGAGAGAATAATATCCAATGGAAAACATATTCCCACTTCTCCCTATTAGTAGCAATGGGAATACCAATAATGATTCATCACCCCCAAACCACTATAGAAAACATAGCCATCTACACACACTATGACATAAAATTCTCTCAGGTTTCACCACACCCCTTTTCATCAATCCATACACTTCTAGGGGGATTAAAAATTCCCAAATCCATAGTCACAAATATCTTCAAAAAAAGTCTATAGGTTAGATAATGACAAAGGACTTAGTGTCTTGGGAGTCCCTTACCCATGCCACTAAGGCTCATCCCAAGACACTCGGGGTTTATTACATAAACCAAGGTCCTCTAGGGATTTGTGAAACATAACTAGTCATAATAGCCAATGGTGAAATAATTGTTAGGAGCCTCTCTAATTCATAAAAAACATAGGTGAAATAATTGTTTCACTTCCAAAAAGGAACTATAGTAGACCCTTTCATAATTGGAAACACTTTGTCCCTACCCATCCTCACAAACGTAAAACCCCAAATAGAGCATACATTAGCACACAAATGTACAACATGTGGGTCACAATGAAAAACCCCACTTCTTGGACTCATGTGGTGGGACCATACATTACATGCTACAACATCCCTCTTCAAAGTGGCATTAAAAAATCATGGCCACACATTGTAGAATGATTGAGAGATTCATGACTCAACACACATGTTGTGGGACAAAACCTCCCTTATCATCTAGAATTTAATTGTACATAGCCTCAATATCATTCTACAAAACCTTTTATCATGGTGTCACTAGTGGAATAATATATTTTAATATAAGTTTTCTGGTTTTTAACATTTTTTTAAGATGACATAAATATGGATTACATTATAAGTATGTTTTTTAAAGATAGTTATATAAATCCGAATTTAAATATTTATTTTGACTAACTATTGAGGCTCTTAAAGTTATTTGTTTTTATATAAAACATCAAAAGTCAGTTATAACTTTATTTATTTATATAAATGATGTTATATGTGACTTTTGATGAAAATTATCAAAATAACTAACACTAAATTTGACTTTGGACATTGGTTATCAAAATAACCAATGTCAAATTTTCATTCTACATAGATTATTTGGCTAATAGATAATATAAGTGAATTTTGATAGTAGTTATTATAGTAACCAATGTTGGACGTTGTATATTTTGTTTGAAAAATATGATTCAATACACATTGCTTACATGGAGGAATAAATGATATAAGAACTATAAAATTATCGAATAAAAATGAAAATTAGAAAAATAGACTCAATGATTCAACTTTTTTTTCTTTATTATGGAAATTTCATTGGAATATAAAAATCATTTACTTATATACATTTCCTTTGCAAAGAAGAACTCATGATGCATTTTTCACATTTCTTGGAAAATACCAGGAAAAATATTTATCATTTATTCTTAATTTAAATAATCCATCTTCATAAAATAAAAAAATCATCAACAACATATATCTATGATGAAAAAAACATAAAATAAAAAATTGATAACTTAATTATAAATACCATTGAAAAGTGATGGAATTGAGCAGAGGTTGAATGATAAAGTGTTGGAATGATGAAGGAGTGGACCAGAAATGTTGAAGGATTGAGAATTAAAATTTATAGAATTTATTATAAAAAATACACCTATGAAATGATATATTTATAGTCCATGAGATAAACAATGAAAGAATATGTTGTTAAAAAATAAAACATAATTGGTGCACTGTGAATTTTTTCTTTTTATGTCAATTATTCATATGACTAATATCAAAACCCATGGTTTTAACATAGGTTATACATATAAGTAATATAAAAACTCGGGGTTTTAATTTTTTTTAATATATAAGAAACATAAAACCTATAGTTTACATCGATAATATAATAACTGATTTTAATCCTATTTTGAACATTAGTTATTCATATAAATGTGGTTAAAACTCAGTGTTGTAACATTGTTTAATATATAACTTATGTTAAAAATGGTTTTGTCACCAATTATATTAAAATTTAAAGTAAATTACACTTCAATATATGTTTTAACATTGGTTATATGAATTATCTATGTTTAAACTCCAACATAAATTTGGTTTTTTTAGTTATGTGTTATTACAAAACCCCCGAAGTCTATGAGGCCTGAACTAATTTTAATGTTTGTTAATCCTCGTATTTTTTTACTATAATTAGTTATATATGAATTATTATACATTTATTAAAGGTTATACCAAAGGTTATATAGGGGTTAAATGTCTAACAAATGAGAAAAGTATGGGGTTTTCACTATCGTACAATTTGGTAAACCATGCGTGGTGTCTGGGGAAAACTATGTGGAATCTAAAATTAATTTTAGTCATCACACATGGTTGGAACATGGTTCAATATAACATTCACCTAAAACATGTGTCCTTTTTTAATATTGTGTTAAGTCACATAGTTGGAGAAAAGTTATAGGAAACCATGTGGCCCAATCATGTGAGGTGATGGTTCCCTTGTTAATAGGACTGCACAGTTTGAGGATGACTTAGAAAAATATGTATCCAAACCATGTGGTCATACCTCTCACTTAAAAATTATGAAATTACTAAAATTCCCTTGATTATCTTATATCAAATAGCCCCCTTTTTCTTCCACTCGTTTGACCATAAGCATCCCCATTCATGGTCATATTTCTTACTCCTATATTTTCGGGTGATTTTTCCTTTGATCCCTGTTGTTTTTAAGTGTCGTTTACCCAAGTGTGTGTTAAAGGTAATTATAACACTACCCTCCCATTACTATTAATTTTCTATTCTTGTCAAGTGTTCTTGAACCTATAATGATCTTTCATTCCCTATTTCATGGATTTTTTCAAAATCTTAAATTTATTTCACCTAGGATAGTTATTGTCTATTATATTTAATGAGGGTCCTTAACCTTTTCTAAGTTAGGTGGTCCTTATTTTATCCCTAAATTATTTCCTTTTCTATTAGTGTGTATGATTTTCAATCACACTGACCTGACACACACTTGACCGGAAACTTATATAAATGAATCATATTTCAAATAATTAAGGAATAACCATTATTTAAGTCATATATATATCATTGATAAGATTAATATTATCATTTTACCACTAAGTGAGGTGAGAATAATTTTGGACAAAAATGATAATTTAGAAAAGGTGGCCTGAGGGGTTCCCTAAACTAATTGGTGACTTTATAAATGAATATACAATCCATTACCTTATGTCTGAAACATTTCTTCAGTTGATCATAAAATCATAAATAATCAAATTATATTCATTAATTAATAATTAAATAACCATTTATACATTTATTTGATTTATTATAACAATATTACGTTAATTTATGTACTATTTTATGGGTAAATATATCTAATTTCATTATTTTGGAGCATTGATTTCCTTGGTTTTCATGATGATTTTACTTGTATAAGTTTTTGGAAAATCATGTAAAATGATGGTAGTTGTCCAGAAATGAACTTATATGTTATTAATAAACTTATATAATAATAAAATAATTTTTTTTTCTAGAAGTGATGATGATTCCTTAGGTAAATCATTAATGATAATTATTTTGATTAATTTAGCATTTTTTTATCACAACGAACTCATTTTGTTTTATAAATTAATATTATGTGTAAAAAATGGTTCTAAGACATTAAATAAGATATAATAAATATATTATAATCTTTTTATACCATAAAAATTTATTTTGTGACCATAATTGACGATGGAATTGAGATATGAAAGCACGTCGTCCATGATGGTGGTAAATCGGTGCGTTACGAATGATGTTTTAATTCTTAAAGTAAAATAGAGATAGAGAAAAGAAGAAGACCATGACGAATAATTATTCCATAAACATGATGAAATTAAAATATATATAATATAATTTATTTTTCATTCCATTTGGATGAGTTAAGTTTAGGAGATTAAAAGAAAAGAAAGGAACTCTAAAATAAATTGAAAGAAAATGGAAGAGGGTTTTACCTCTTGATTCCTTCTTCTTGACAACCTCTACAGGTGATTGATTTTGGTATTCTGTTATGACCAAAATATCTTGGATTTGGAATAGATGTTTTGGAAGAGTAATGGATATAATTTGGATAAGGATAAAGGAATTAGATGTATGAGGAGAAGAGGTGGTGAGGAGTGGTATCTATAGTGGAGGAGAGGGGTGTTTTTTCATTATTTAATTCATTAGTTTTTTATTTTTATCAAGAAAATCAATAGTGTTGATTCTTGAGACTAAATACAGTAATTATATCAAGAAAATTTGTACCAATTATTCTTACATAATCCATGACTCAATGAATAGTGTATTTAACTTATAATGTATACATACTGTAAATTACAATATTTTACTATTCACCAAAAAATCAAGTATTTCAGAAAAATCCCAAAAAAATCACCCTAAAATTATTTTGACATTTAGAATTAAAAAATAAAATACTTTTTATGAAAATAATTTTCTAAACATGAGAAATTAAAATTTTAGTTAAAATCATAATTTACTTGAAAAATACAGATTTTTAAATTATAACTGATTTTATATTACTTTAAAAAATTTACTAAGGTATCATAAAATTATATTATAATCATAATACATAAAAATATTAACTTATCAATACATTTTATGAAAATAAATTTTATTTTAAATTATTAAATTATTTATATAATTATAATTAAATATTTACGACTTACAAAAATACCAACACATAATTAATATTTTTTAAATCATTTAGTTAATTAAACTATGATATAATTATATGTTATTTTCACTTACAATATCGATAAATTTTATTAATACTTTCATTGGTAAGTTTACAATTCAATTGGCCAGATTACTATTCATAAGGGACACATTACTATTCCAAAGGTAAAGTTATTATTTCCTCAGTATAGAATCCTTAACTTCTAGAAAAACTTCTTATTTCATTAATTCATCATTTATAAATACTTTATTGTGTTCTCTTATGTGTTTATACCATATGAAATAATTATAAGAAGTGAATTTCAAAAGATAAAACTTTCAGTTGTTACAAAATCACTACCCCCAAATAAAATGAACGAGATGGATATGGGATACATACTACCCTTGAATTCAATGAATAAGATAATTTTCAAAGTGACCAGTCTGGATAATTGTATCATTGAGAGGGGTAGGGGAATTAGTGATAATTTTTCTTTTTTATTTCCTTGTAAATGAAACAACCTTTTCCTCCTATTAAATATTTGATTGCTTGTAAAAACAATTCAAACACAAATCTTCTAGAACACAAGTATTTACAAGGTTGTCTATTCAATGAGAATAGATACATCCTTGGTATGGTTTACATATAATCCAATACCACACAATACACTAGAAAAAAATATTTTTGTGTGGAATAAAACCAGTAGGATATACCCTCTCACTCATGTAGCACTATGAAAACAATCCAATAGTGTATGTGAACCTTTAGAAAAAATGGTTTAATACCATGTTTTTGCAACAACACATGTTACCTATGATTCCTTTTATATTTCCTCCAATGTATTACTTGAGAAACAATTCTTAAATTTATTAACTCAATGATTTTAAGAACCTCAAATACTTTGATATAGAATTCAGTCTGATTTCCCATTCTGATTCTCCTAATACGATTCTCTCAGTCTGATCTACCCATACTGATTATTCCAATCTGATTTCCCAAAACAATAGATATATATCTACCATAATATGATCGAACCAATCCAAAAATCCTTCTTCCTTAGTTTGGAAACCCCAATACGGAAGTCACGATCTGATTATCCATTCCTATATGATGACCATCTAAATACGATGACAAGGAGAATATGATAAACAACTAAATACGACAATCACTGAATACAATGATTAGCTAAATACACTGCAATACTATCTCTTATCCTTCTACATATCTCTATCAAAACTTATTCAAAAAAACTCAAAATGGAAACTTCTTCTCACCCTACAAATGCGGAACTTCTCTCTCTTCTCTCTAAATTGTACATCAGTTAGAAAATGTACATAGTACTTTTTCTTTTTATAGGTGACCCAAGAGTGGTTTTGGCAGGAAATTGAATTGGTTTCCTGCTCAACCAAACTCCCAGAATTTACATGATTCCTTGATTTATGAGTGCATTTCTAACTTCATCAATGACTCTCATCACTTCCCATTTCTTTTTTATTATTTTTGAATCATCTCAAAGACATCAAATCTTCTTCAGAAATTCTTTACAAAAAAAAAATAAGAATACAATTTCCAATTCCATTTGTTTAATTTGATTTATTCCTTACGATCTTCTAAACCAAATATATATATGAAGAAATAGACAGCTATCATTTTCTTCACAAAATCCATTCTGATGTGTTTTATTCCTTAGGAAGATTTGTACAAACTATTGAAAACAAACATCTTATTCAACTTTCAAACTCCCCCTCGACAACTCATCTAGTTATTTCCTTCATCTCTTCTCTTAATTCACTTGAATGAAGTAATTCAATCGCATCTTCTTCATATTGTCTATAAGGAGGAATTGGAATCAATTATAATAAAATATATATTAACCCAAATAAAAAAAATATTTGAAAACAAATCTGAGTTTATCTTTCTCTATTAAATAAAATACCATTAACTTCTTCCAGATAAAAAATTCTACCTCTAGTGAATATAATGAAATACTGAATATGATGGACTAGTATTAACGGATTTCACTTTATCGACTTCCATCAGTCACAAAATTATGCTTGTATCATGACTTCCTTCATGACTTGGAATACATTGAGGACCAACTTCAGTATTGTCTGACTTCTATTGGAAAGTATTATAACTTTCCAAAACTCCAGTAAAAAACTTTCTTTACTTCTCAACCTAAATATGATTTTACAGAAAACAACTGACCTGAATATGGTAGACATGATTATGATCACCATGATTATGATCAGGTAGAATATGATCTCTGAAATCTTTTATATTTACATCTAGATACGATTGAAAGTATCTACTTCATGCCCCATTTCTTTCATTAATCTTGAATCAAATTTTTTCCAAATACTTGTTATTTATGATAACTCCAAGATTAGAAAAACATTGACACATTTTAAATATTAGTCATGCGGACTCTGATTCTCTTTTGATATAGTCACACCATTAATACCAGATTTAGAGTGATTTTGAACACCATTTAATTTTGGAAATATTCTTCCACAATACAATCGATATCTTTAAGAATTATGGGTTTGATTCCATGAATACTATGGTTAGTATAATTTTCACCAAATACAAAGTGAAGTGATTTTTATTTCTTCTAAAACATCCTTTATTCTTTCTCAAACATTCTTGAAAAAAAGACAATACCTGAAATGATTGCCTTCATTATTATCTTGGTCCTAACAATCTCTATGTTTTGATTTTTTTGTCAACTAAGTTTCATAAATAACTGAACTTTTTATCCTTAATAAATGGAATACATCCCAACAATTATAAGCCTCTGTGAGCTAACTCATTGTAAGAAACAAGAATCATTGACCACAAAACCATGATATCCAAAAAAAGTGATTATAAACACTTCCTCAGCATTTCTTTTCTTTAGTTTTTCTTTCTCATCTTATTCACCTTTCATGGAATAAATAAAATTGTTTTCTTTCATAAAAAAACTCCAACAAATAGTTTCAATAGTTCACACACTTACAATGTTGAACTCACATATTACCCATAACTCCATCTTTTTACATGCATTCAAA
The DNA here is from genome assembly GCA_963277665.1 of Viscum album. NCBI lineage: Eukaryota > Viridiplantae > Streptophyta > Magnoliopsida > Santalales > Viscaceae > Viscum > Viscum album. The sequence goes on from OY728137.1 coordinate 1,107,955,546, forward strand.
TGGATATATTTATGAAAAAATTGATATATCCCCCTTGAAAACAGTATCTAAAGGTAAAATGAGTTAGGGGACAAAAATACATACATCAACCTTGATGAGAAAGAGGTTGGAATCCCATGGTTAACCTCAATTTAGAAAATTATTCCTTTGATAATGGTTTTGTGAAAATGTGAGCAACTTGTTCTGATGTAGAAACATACTCCAGCTTCAATTAATTATACTCGAGATACACTTTGATAAAATTATTTTTGATATCAATATGTTTTTAATAATAATGATTAAATATATTATTGGTGAGACTGATTGTACTTTGACTATCACCACCTAAGATCAAGAGTAACTACACTTCAACAAGTAAATATTCTAATTGATTTTTCTTCAACAAAAGTTGATTAGTGGATTGAGTGGAAACAACATTCTCAACTTTATTTGTATTGTGAGTTACTAAATTATGTTTCTTTGAATACCAACTAATGCAATTATTTCTCAGAAAGAATAATCCACCAGATGTGGATCTACTATCATCAATATTTCTTGTCCAATCTTCATCTAAATACCCAAAAAATTAATACTTTATTAAATTTAATACCTGATTCTTTATTTTTTTATGAATTTTATTTATCTAAGAATTCATTTTTCATCAATTAAATTTGATATTTTTTGATCACAATGAAATCTAGAACATAAAGTAACATCATAAACAATGTCAAGTCTTGAGGTAGTCAAATACAATAAACTTTTAATCAGCTTCTAAAATTGTTTATGATCAACTTCTTTTCCTTCTCCATCTTTTTTCAAAAAAATTCCCACTGAAATTGGTATGGAAATAGGTTTGAGTTTTCAATGTCAAACCTCTTTAGAAGATCCTTAGCATAATTTTGTTGGGAAGAAATATGTGTTTCTTATTTTAAATAATTTTTAACCCAAGAAAGTATTTAATTTCTCCCATAATGGACATTTTAAATACATTTTCCATATAATCATAAAATATTTCACAACTTCTTTCATAATTCCCATAAAAGATAATATCATTAGCATAAACTATTATGATAGGGGAATACACTTGACTTTCTCTAATATGAATATTGTTATCAACTCTACCTTTCTTGAAACCCATATCCCTTAAGAAAGTATCCAATTTGTAATACCAAGCTCTAGAATCTTGTTTAAGCCCATTCAAGGCCTTATTCAATCTACAAAAATTCCTTTCATCTTTACAAACAACAAAGCTACAAGGTTGTTCAATTTAGACTTCCTTATCAAGATCATAGTTCAAGAATATGGATTTAACACCCATTTGAAATATTTTTTAATGTCATTGTTCAAAAATAGTAAGAAAAACTATAGTTGTTTCTAATATTACCACCAGAGAAAAGGTTTCATAAAAATTTATACCTTCAATTTGTGAATACCATTTTCACACTAATCTTGATTTGTTTCTTATCACTTCACCTTCTCCATTCATTTTGTTCTGTAAAACTCACATTGTTCCAATGATGTTTTTATTTCATGGATTGAGTATTAGTTCTCATGTATCATTCTTTTCAATTTGATCGAGCTCTTCATTAAAGGATTGAACCCGTTCTAGATACACAAAATATTCTTTTACATCATTCGGCTCCAATTTTTAATACAAATAAGAATGTGTAATAGCATTTTTTGTTATTCTTGTTGGAACCTTATGATGTTGATACCCAATTATATTATGAGTTTCCACTTGTTTCCTCATCATGTGATGATATTTTTGAGTATCTTACTCAACACCATAAATAGATGAGTTTGATTCTTCTCTTTCAATAGGATTACAATTTTTTATCCATGTAGGAATTGTTATCAAACCTTTCTTGCTCAACACCCTTGCCAGCCCAAATGTGTTTTCCTTCCTCTAATATTTCAATGAATTTCACATCAATTGAATAAAAAATTCTTCCTATTTATTTTTTGAAACATCTATATCCACTTCCTTCTATATAATAGCCATGAAATATTCTATCACCACCTTTCTACTCAAACTTTCAATAGTTTTCACATTTCTTATTTATAATACATAGACTCTCAAAAATTCTTATGTGTTTAAAACATGGTGTTTTCCCATAAAACAATTTATATAGAGTAATATATGAATTAGGCCTATAGAAATAGTGATTTTGAATATAAATAGTATGGTTCATGGATTTCCTTCAATAATAATGAGAAAGACCATGTTCATGTAACATAGTTATTCCCATTTCCCCCAGTCTTCTATTATTTCTTTTAGTAACCCCATTTTATTTAGGAGAGTATGGGAAACTATAATCATGCCTAATTATATTATTATCTTAATAATTTTAAAACTCTTCACTTCTGTATTCAACTCCATTTTTGGTTCTCAAATTCTTCACTGAATACGCTTTTTATTTTTCAAATTTTCTTTTTAATCTTTAAAAAAATTTCAAAGAATCTGATTCATGTTTCATATATATAAGACAAGTAATGCAAGTAAAATCATCAATGAAAGTGATAAAGTACTTATCTATATTTATTTATTGTTTTCTCATTGGCCCGTAGATATCGGAATAAATCATCTCAAGGGGTAGTTTTGAAAAAACCTCAACTTTCTTATTTACTAAGTTTGTAATATTCCCTTTCTAAAAAATAGTGCAACACCAATATCTTCTTCTAGTAAAATCAGAAATTTCTCAAACACTATCACAATTTGATAACATACTCATGTTTCTTTTACACATGTATCCTAACCTTTTATGTCACAATTTTTTCTCTTCCACCATAATCATGTGATAATATTTTTTTTATTTCACCAACTCGAAATAGGTTTACTTCTGTATGTTGGCCTCTTGTAGCTATATTTCCATCTTATTCACTTTTCAGAAAAAAAAATATTACTTTTTTTAAGATAAATTTGTTATCCTCCTTACACAATTGTGAAACACTTAGAAAATTGTGTTTCATTCCATTAACAAATAAATATTTCTTCGATTTCAACTTTTCTTTACCAATGATGGATTATCAAACACCTTTGATTCTCAAATATTCATCACTGCCAAATGTCATTATTCATTATTTAAAATATTTTACATTTTTCAAAAAATTCAAATATTATATCATATGATAAGAACACCCACTATCAAGAATCCATGTTTTTTCTCCTTCTATATCTTTTAAAGTAGTTTCAACAATAAGGGCGTTTTCTTCTCCCTTTTCTTTCATCATTTTTTTCTTCTTAGAATTATTAAGTAGATTTTTTGTGATGGTATCAAAACAATTAAACCCTTATCAAGATGCCATATGTTTTTATATGTTTTATAAATAGTTTCTAGTGGTTGGAACCTTTTTTTAATTCTTACGAAGTCTTTTTTGTATTAATTCTTAACATTATTTGCATAATTCCTCTTTATAGAGGATTGACTCCCCCTAAAACATTTCCTTCCATAAACTATAGAGTAATAGTAATGTTTTTCGTTGAACCAGCATGTGTTATCTATGTTTTTGAATCCACCATAATACCAAAAGTATCCATAGAAAGTGTATGTACCATTGAAACCTTCATACTAATAGGAATTGTAAATTTGTTTCTCAACAACCTTAAGGTTTTTATTATTTTAATCCCCAAACTTTATATTTTCAATTAGAATATTCCTTTTCTTTTTAGCCTTATCAGAAGTAGAAGTATTAAAAATATTTTCAGATCCTGAAAGTTCTGAAATATTTTTGGACTCATATTATTTTGAAACTTATTAATTCCCAACTTTTTTGGTTTTTTCCACATACATAACAATCCTTGATTTCTTATTTTTAGAAAAAATTCCATCTTTCTTCTCACCCATTGAAGGTAACTCTTCTAGATACTTCTTAGGTTTCTCCTTTTGAGAACCCTCACCAACTTTAGAGGTAGAATTTTGGGAGCTTGTATTTATCTGTTCAACTTTAGAGAGATTTTTTTCGACAATTTATAACTCTTATTCTTTTTCCTTCACCTTTACTTCCATATAATCATTACATTTCTTTTATTCATCAAGAGTTTTCTTAAAATCATCAATTTCTTTCACCATCTTATCCTTCTCATCAAGAATACATTATTTATTTTTTTTGAGTAACATTCATCTTCCAACTTCTTATTTTTCTTCTCAAGTCTTATAATCTTTCTCATAAATTCATTCAACTCTAGTTTCCAAAGAAATTCAAGACCAGTTTCTTCTTCTTCTTCAAAACTAATGCTTCCAAATTCTTTATCATTCACTATTTAAACAAACATATTCTCAAAACCATACTCATTATCTTTTTCAGATTTAGTATCACTACCTTATTCATATTTATCTTTAGATAAGAAACTTCTTCTTTTGGATTTGAAGTATTTTCAATCTTTCCCCAGGGAATACGATTTTCCTTTACCTCCTTGATTTTTCCATGATCTTATTGTCCTTATTTCTTCTTCATCGCTATCATCTTCTTTCGTTCTTTGAGTACAATTTGCTAAAAAATTCCCAATGTCTCTACATTGAAAACATTTGAAGGGAAGTTTCCATTTCTATTTACATGTACCACTTTTCACATTTTTAGAAAAAAGGTTAAAATATTATTAAATTTTTTACATACCACATTTTCAGAATCGAATTCACCAACTTCATCTTCAATAAGAATCTTCTTTGACTTCGCTTTTTTAGTATCCTTGTCAGGAAGGATTATTAAAATCTTTTCAACAACTATAGAATCATATAACTTCTAACCAAGAAATATAATAGTGTTAAAAATGAAATTCACCCTGAAAAATTAGTCCCCAATGGATTCATATTCACCCTTATTCAAATCCACATACTTCAATCTCCAGATTTATAATTTTTCCTTCTATACTTTTTTATTACCTTCGTATATGTTTTTAATTGTTTCCTATATACCTTTGGTATTTTAAACAACTTTCACCCTTAGGATTTAACTTTCATATAGTGATGTTAATAAATAATTATTTCCCCTTCCATCATTCTCAAGATTTATCTTATCAACAGATATAAGAGGAAAATTATAATCAATAAGGGTAAACCCATCTATCGTAACTTTAATAACATAATAACTAATAGAAATAACATAAGGATATTTTCTATCCTTATAGATATGATAATTATTTCTATTGAAAACTAGAATACTTTTATTATTCACACAAATCAAATTCTCTATCAACAAAGAATAAGCGAAGGGAACCAACCCTCTGATACCAGTTCAAAGTGCCCAGTCAGGATAATTTTATCACTAAGTGGTGGAGGGGATGAATCAGTGATACTTTTTATTTTACATATCCTTTAAAAAAATAGCCTTTACCTCATGTTAAATATTTCATTCCCTACTGAAAAAACTCAAAAACACATCCACAGAAAGACAAGTATTTACAAGGTTCACTTTTCAAAAAAAATTTCTATGTCCTTGGTATGGTTTGGAAATAATTTAATACCACACAATACACTAGAAAAAAATTCTTTTGTGAAGAATAAAATTAGTAGGATATACCCTTTCACTCTTGTAGTACCATGAAAAGAATCCAATAGTGCATGTGCACTCTCTAAAACAAATGGGGTAATACATTGTTTTTTAACAACACTTGTTACTAGTGATTAATTTTCAATTTCCACAAATTTCTTCCTTGATAAACAATTCTTTAATTTCTTACCAAAAAGATTGTATAATCCTCGAGGACTTCTATATAGAATTTAGTATGATTACCCAATCTGATTCCCCAATACGATTCTCCCAGTTTGATCTGCCCAGTCTAATTATTACAATCTGATTTCTTAATATGATAGTTATACCTATGCCATAATGTGATCAAGACAATCTATAAATCCTTATTCCTTAGTTTGGAAACCCCAATATGGAAATTCTGATCGGATTATCCAGCCTGATATGATGACCATCCAAATATGATGACAAGAAGAATATGATAAATAGTTGAATACGATAATCGTTGAATAGTATGATTAGATGAATACTTTTTAAATATTATCTTATCTCCTTCCAATTCTCCCCATTGAAAATTCTTCAAAAAAACTCAATATGGAAACTTTTTCCCTCCCTATAAATGCAGTGTTTCTCTCTCTTCTCTCTGAATAGTACTTCAGTCAGAAAAAGTACACCTTGCATTCTCCTTTAATAGGTGACCCAAGAGTGGTTTCGGTCGGAACCTAAAATGCTTTCCCACTCAACCAAATTACCCAAATTTTCATGATTCATTGAATTTAGGGTACATGTATGACTTTTTCAATTCTTAATAATATCTTCTCATTTCATCTCGATTCATCTTGAATCTTCTCTATAACATCAACACTTCTTTATACATTATTTACAAACACTAGTCCAAATCTAATTTCTAATTCAGTTTTTCATAATTAGATTTATTAATTATAATGATTTGAATGAGTTATATATATGAAGAAATAGAAAATTTTTATTTTATTCATAAACTCCATTATGATGTGTTTTTCTCATTAGGAATCGGTGTACCAATTGTTGAAAAAAATATATCTTCTTTGACTTTCAGGCTCCCCCTCGACAACACATCTAAATATTTCCTTTAGCCATTTTCTTGATTCACTTGAATTAAGTGATTCAGTCACATATTATTCTTCTTTTATTTAGAAATATGGGTTGTAATCAATTCAGATACGATATCTCTTGACCCAATTGAAAAAAAACATTTGAAAACAAATCATATATCATCTCTATCTTCTAAATATGATACCATTAACTTCTCTTAAACAAAAAATTGTGTCTCTAGTGAATACGATTAAATGCTGGATATGATGGACCAGTTTCATCATATTCAACTTCAGAAACTTCCTTTAATCGCAAACTTTTTCTTGTATTATGACTTCCTTAATGACATGGAATACATTGAGGACCATCTTCAACATCGTCTGACTTAAAATGAAAAGTATTATAACTTCCCAAAACTCCAGCAACCCACTTTATTTACTTATAATCCAGAAAACAATTTTCCAAAAAAACAACTAACCTGAATAGTATAGACATGATTATGATCAGCATTGTGATGATTAGTCTGAATATGATCTCTAATATCTTTTCTCTTTCCATTCAAATACGATTAATTTGAATACAATTGACAGAATATATTTCACTCCCCTTATCTTTCATCAAGTTTTCATCACATGTTTTCCAAATACTAGTGATTTATGAGAACTCCATGATCATAAAATCATCATTACATCTTAAATCATAGTCATGGAGACTCTGATTATATTCCAATATGATCACATCATTCATAATGGATTCATAGTAGATTTGATGACCATTTACTTCCAGTGAGATTCTAACTCAATACGATCGGACTCTTTGAGAATTGTGGGTCTGATTCCTTGAATACGATGGTTAGTACAATTTTCAATAAATACGAAGTGATGTGAATTTATTTTCTTCTCAAAATGCCTTTTTTCTTTATAAAACATTCTTGAAAACAAACAAAAATACCTAAAATTGATCACCTTTATCATCATCTTGGTCCTAACAAGTTTGGTGGGATGCACTTCCCCTAAGCATAATGAATGAGATAAATGGTTGAGACATGTTGTTCCTTGATATAATGAAAGATATGGTCAAGTGAGATTCACTATCCTTGAATATAATAAATAAGGTAATCAGGTTAAACACACCTACCACAAATTATATAAATGATATATTCGAGTGGGACACACTACCCCACAAATATAATAAATAAGATGGATAGATGGTATGCAATCCCCCCTAAATATAATAAATGAGATGGTCAATTGGGATTCACCATCCCTGAATATAATAAATGAGATGTTAGAGTGAGACGTGAAACCCCCTAAATAGAACTCATGGGATTACCAGGTGGGTTACATTACCCTGACACTTTTATTTGATATAACTTTCCATGTTTAGATACATTCGATAATGAAAAAGTAGGTATTATTAATGTTGTGTGTCACCTTAAATCTTGTGTATTGATGATTTTATATAATTTATTTTCTTTTATTTCATATACACATCAATATAAACTTTTACTTAGATAGGATTCATTTAGGGACATCGTTGGTGGTGGCATGCTATGTTTTATTCATATCCTAATTGGTCTATAATGAGAACCTAAGAAGATTTTCTGGTTTTTGGAAAGGATAAGGAAAATTATCCTATGATAAAAGGTTGATCCAGATTGATAGGTTGGAGCACGGGTGCTAGAAATGGGGATCATTTTTTCTAGTTTTTCCCTTATTTTATTTTTCTTCATTTTGGACCTTATTGCATATGATCCTCCCATAGGGGATCTTGACCTTACATGCATTCTTTTTGTAGCTTACAAAATATTAATTTATCTACAGTATGGGTCAAGAATTATTAATTGTAACTTCTTGTGATGTATTTTATCTTGTTTATCAGGTTTTATGATTTGGTAATTATTTATGTTATCATTTCATACTATGATGTTAGAGTATAGTCTCACCAAAATTATACTTTTTACCCTTGTTGTTCGTTGGAAGCCTCTAGAATATGAGGATGCACACCTGACTTCTTGTAAAACCCTGATCGGACATTTTTTAGTGGTATCATCCTGAGGGATATTACAAAGTGGTATCAAAGAATCATTTTTTACTATTTTGAAAAAGTAAAAAAATACATGATATTATTGAAACATTGTATGGATATTTTTTCTAAGAGTAGCTAACCCACATGTGAGGGAAATATAATTTACAAGGGTTGAGATAATTAATCTTGGTTATTTTCTTCTACAATTGAGAATTTAGTGTGACATATTTTATTTTGGATTTTTGATTTATGAGATTTTCACTCTTATCCTGGAATAGAAAGAGGGTATGAATTCATTAATCATATCATTCATGTAGGATTCAAATGTCATTTGAGTTCTTTCAAGATTTTTTTACATTACCACAAGACATGGATTGGTTTTTTGAAAGTGTAAACAACAACTTATATAGTGTTTTCCTATAAAATTTGATGGAGGAATATTATCTAACCGATTATTTAAATGGATGAAAAACTTTATTTTTTTTAACTTTTATTATTTACTATATAGTATCAATTAAATAAAATTTCAATTTCAATTTATAAAGTGTTCCCCACTATAACTTGTAATTAAAACTTTATTTAACTAAGCCTCAATTATTAAAATCTTTATTAAAGTGAAATAAAGAAAAATAAAAACAAATGATGTGGATCCTATATAAATATGATGTTGACTTTGTGCATGGTTTAACTAGGATAGAGAGAGTGCTAAGGTTATCATATTTCTATGATATGGGATGTAAAGAATAGTGGGACACTAGTCCTATTATTTCTTTCCATAAACTGTGATATTAAGAACTATTTTAGTAATGTGTTTTGAGGAATGGGTTTATCATTATATAGGTATATATCTATAATTAACTCTAGTAGATCAATAGGAGGGTAGATATGAGAATTCCACACCAGTATTTGGACTAGATCCACCTGTAAACTAGGGGTGGAAAATGGATTATTAGTTTTCTGAGACCTTATTACAAGTTATGAAGTCGATGGTGAGAGAGGTTCCATAAGATTCACATTTTTTGTCTGATCTGACTTGATAGTTTTAGATTTATAACCCACCAGTATTTACATGGAAGGGCGGTCTATAAGTATAAGATCTCTAAGTGGATTCTATCTTGATGATATTTTATCATTTAGAGACACCCCATAATAAGAGGGTGAAGATGTAATTTTATAGGCTATGAGGCATAGTGAATCATTGGTGTGATATTTTGTTCTAGGTGGGAATTCATGTGGGTTTTTCCTAGAAGGTTTTATAGAATATGTTTTTTAATCAATTCTTCTTAGAGATCCATATGGAAGAAAAGTATAATAAGTTTATGCCCCTCATATAGGGAAATATGTTAGTGATGTATTATGTTGATTACTTCATAGACCTACAATGTTTTTCTTAAATTTTGACTAGGTATGATATAGTTAGAACAAAGAGTATCATGTATGTAAATAGTTATGAGATTTGATTTCAAGAAAATTCATTTTTTATTCCTTATTTTATATAGGTTATGAAACAGACCCTTGTTACTGAGATGAAACTGATTGAAGAAGCTCAGTCCAGGTGACTTCATCTTAAGGGGCTACTAGTGGATCTTTATGTAGTGGGAAGAATTATTTTTACTTTTTATGTCTGTGTCATGGTGGATGTAGTAGGTAGAGTGGTGATTCGTATCTTCCACCTTTGGGAAATATTTTAGTGTAGTTTCACCAGTGGGGTGGGCCTGGCCACATCTAGCCTCATCGTGATTGGAATCTCATCGAGTGATTTCTATGTAGAAGGACGGGATACATATAAGTATTTTTTAGGAGTACTCAATACATACCTAGTGATAGAGGATTTGGACAATCATATGATTTTAGGGATAGACTAGTTATTCCATGACGTTTATGTAACTGGAGTTCTATCATCTGTTCAGGTTGGGGTGGAGGACATGGTGTCTAGAGGTAAGTGTAGCAGCACCTGTAGAATGGTGATTTATAGGGGACATTGGTGTGGGCCATAGCTGAGGGATATGCTAGTTTCATGTCATTCAACCTATTCCCACTATCCCAGATTCCATACTATATATTATCCGAGGTATGATTTTAGTGGTTAATACTTTTAGATATTACTTATTTGATATAGGATTATCATATTTTTTTATATCTTGTTAGTTAATTAATGTCTTGATATTGTCCATGTAGTATTTATATAGAGTATTATCAATCGACACGCCTTTAAGGGTGTTATTAGAGATAATATTTTTATGTAAGTAATGTTTCCTTATAAATATTGTATTTAGATTCCTCTAAGATTTCATTTTGTTAGAGATCAAAAAACTTGACAGGATCCTTTGGCTATATTTGTAAGAATAGTATCATGCCTATATCAATTTTTATCATTAACATGTGTCATTTACATCTCCCAAGGGTGGTATTTATTTCTATGCTGGAGAATAAAACTTTCAAGTGGGTGTGAATTTTCTGACCATCAATAGCTGGGTGTGTTTACAAACTAGGTTTTTAGTTTTTATTGAATGATGGGGAGATATGGTAAGATTATTTTTCTCCTATTTTTGATCAGTTCTAGTGTATTTTTCCTATTGATTTCTTGGGATAACCACCAGGTGAGAGGTAGAGTTTACAATCTATCTCATAGAAGTTTAGGATCCTATGTATATTCCTCTTTATAGGATGTCACCAATAGAGATTCAAAAGATAAATAATCAATTAGATTAATTTGAAGTAAAGGGGTTCATGAGACTGAGTACTTCCCTTTAGGGTTCCCTATTCATATTCACAAAAAAGGAAAGTGGCTCTTTGAGGATATATGTAGACTATTAGATGTTAAACCATGTGATAGAAAAAAAATAATATCTACTTCCTAAAATCAATGATTTATTTAATCAGACTAGAGAATCCAAAGTGTTCTCTTGGATTTACTTGAGATTGGGTTATCACCAACTAATAGTGGGGCCTTCATACACACCATGTATGAAATTCAAGAGAAGTTTTGGTTTTAAAAACTAATTATTCATAAATTATGGTATGATGAACACACTAGTGTTCTTTATGGCCTTGATGAATTAGGTCTTTAACCCATATCTTGACATTTTTTTGGCTTCAATGATATACTTGGTACTCCAGGTTGAGGGAGGATAATGCACAATAACAAAATATTGTTATGAGAACATCGAGGCTACGTCAGCTATATTTCAAGTTCTCATGGTTCCACTTTTTGATTCACTAGGTGTACATAATGGGACATGTCATATCTAAGGAGGGAGTATCAGTAGACCATGAGAAGGCTAGTGTAGTGGTTTCTTAGGATAGGCACACGGATTTTTTTAAAATAAAAAACTTTTTGGGTTTATCCAATTTATACTAGATATTTATTTTTGATTTCTACCACTTTGAATCATCTAAAAATTCCTACCCAAGAGTGGGGTGAGGTTATTTTTTGTTAGGTGATTGTAAGAGATACTTTCATTAATTCAAATCGATATTGACTACAATTTCTATCTTGGAATTAACTGATCTAAATAAAAATTATACCATGTATTATGATCCATTAATAGTTGAAATGAGAGTTTTCATAAGACATGATAGTCTTGTGGCCACATATCTAAGAAAATGAGGATGCATAAGCATAACTACCTAAAATGTGACTTGAATTTGTCATTGGTGGTGAAAAACTTGATTTTTTTGTGATATAACCTATCAATGAGAGGTTAGTGGTGTATACTGAAAATAACTATATGAATCACATTTAATCATAGTGATACCATATCCTTTGGATGTAAAGGTAGGTCAATTATTTATAGTATTTTTATTTTGAGATCACATTTATTCCTAGACAGGGGACTGTTGTTACAAATGTAGTAAATATAAAGAATCAAACTCGGGTGGTGTAGGAGTCTAATAGTGAGTGGTGGGTGATAGCCCTCTTTTTTAAGATGAATATTGACATCCAGGAGTACTGGGGATGAGTGAACCTTACATCTTTATCTGTCACTTATTCACTCTTATGTAGGGTGAGGAGGTGTTAGATGTTGGATTCAGACTGTCTGGTCATTAGGGATAGTATATGTAATGGGGAGCTATAGGCAAACTGGTCCCTTCATACTGATGTGGTTTTGTATATTCAAGGTCGTTTTGTGGTCCTTGTGAGAATGCATGAGGATCTGATGAGGGACTTACATACCTCGAGGTGGGTTTTTCTATCCCAATTTGACATATATGTATTATTATAGACACAATAATTATTGGTGGAATAGGATAAAGAAGTATATTTTGGGAATATTCCCATAGCGTTCTACCTTTCATCATATGAAATTTGAGAACTAGTATCCCACCAACCTTTTGTAGTCACTAAAAATTTGTAGGGGGAAATAGATGATGTGACCATTGGATTCATGGAGGGGTCACTAAAGACACCCTAATTCAATGATACATTATGGGTGATCATATATTAGTTGATAAAAGTGTCTCACTTATTACCGATCTAGGATACGTTATCTGTAGATATGTTGGGGTAGCTCTATGTCTAAGAGGTGGTATACTTTCATGGGATACCTCATAGTATCATTTCAAACCGAGATCCTCACTTTACATTACAGTTATAGAGGTAATTATAGAAGATGATCAGTACTATGGTGCATCATAGTACCACATACCACCCTCAGATATATGGTAAATCTGAGTATAATAAAAAGATTTTAGAGGAAATATTGAGAGAATGTATCTTGGACTTTGGTGGTTCCTCATAGAATCACTTATCTTTATAAATTTTTCCTATAATAATAGATATCGTACATAGGTTTATATGATTTCTTTCGAGGATTTATATGAAAATACTTGTCTTTTAACCTTATGTAGGATAGATTTCAGGGAGTTGGTGATTTTCAGGCTGAGTCTCCTGTAGGAAACCACATAGAATGTTCGACTAACTAGGAAGTGGTTGGAAACTAATCCGCGTAGGTAGAGGTTGTAAGTCGATCGGTGGTGGCATCCTCTTGATTTTGTGTTGGGTGATTGATTAATGGTATGGGTTTAACTAAGTTTGGTACATCTTCATGTTTAGATATAGGGAAATTTAACACCTAGGTATGTGGGGCCATTTAATATTATAGATAGAATTTGTATTTTGACATGTCAATTGTCCCTCCAACATCATTTTAGTGTTGTGCACAATGTACACTATGTTTAACAACATTGATGATATTATTCAAACCCATATCATGAGATAAACATCGATTATTTCAAGCTTGAGGATGAAATTTCCTTTGGGGAGAGTTCAGTTCAAATCGTGGACCAAGGTGAAAAGGCTCTGAATAGAATGAGGGTTCCTCAAGTTTCAGTGGAGTGAAAATATGAGAATATCCAAGAGGATACCTGGGATTGAGAGTATGATATGTAGGTATTGTGTTCGAAGTTTTTCACTAAAGTGGTTTATTGATGTTTGGGAGTGAAACTCAAGGAATAACGACTACATGGTGCTGAGGCTATAAATCTGAAGACGTTCTTATAGTGTGACCCATTTTAATTTTTTCAAAGACTCATTTTTTTAATTTGGATAGTTGTTCTTGATGTATTAGTGTGAGAGTTAGGGTTGACCCAAATGTGTTTGTATAGGGTTTAGAAGTCCGAAATTGTAGAAAATTAGGGGTTTTCACTACCACATAGTTTGGAAATCCATACTGGATGCTCAAGGAAAACAATGTGAATATATAAATTTATTTTAGTGATCATTCATGATTTGTTCACGGTTCAGTAAACCATGTGCCCAACCCTTGGGGTCTTGTTGATTGATGGGGGTACAAAACATGGTCGGAACATGGTTAGAGGATACTATGTGGCTCAACCCTACAAGGTGTCAATTCCTTTGATAGTGGAAACCACACAGTTGGCACATGATTTTTCAAACTATATGGCCAAATCATATATTCTGCTTAGTCACATAAAAATTATGAATTTACTATAATTCCTTTATCGATTTTATATCTCCAAACATATATTTTCTCCATCTATTTTGACTAGAATAATCCCTAACTAAGGCCATATTCCTTCCTCTATGATTCTGGGGGTGAATTCTTCTTTTTTTTCCTTGGTTTTTTCAAGTGTCTTTAGTTCTATGGAAGAGATAAAGGTAATTCAAACATCCCTCTCCAATCCCTATTCAGTTTATTTTTTTATTAGATGGTTTTGCACCAATTATGACCCTTTTGTACCTATTTCAGTTAATTTTTCTAAATATTTGTTTGATTTCAACTAATTTCATTTTTTTTAGTGATATCCAATGAGAATCCTTCCATTAGTCTAAGGTAGGCATTCTTTAAGTTTTTTCTAAAGTATTTTCTTTCCTTTTTTGCGTATAATGTTTAATCACATTGACTTAATGCGTACATGACCTAAAACTTAAATAAATGAATTATATTTCAAACCATTGATGAATAACCATTATTTGGTCTATATAAAACTTGTTTATGAGTATAATACTTGACTTTGGTCACCTAGTGATGTGATTCTCATTTTGGAGAAAATGGGAATTTAAAAAAGGAAACCTAATGGGTTCCCTAAACTAATTGTTGATGTAGTAAATGAATGTAAATCCATGAGATGCTTCCTAGAATGTGATGATGTTACATGATATGTATGGTTATATATAATGAATGAGATTTCTAAGTGGGATATACTACCCCTCTAATATAATGAATGAGATTGTGGGGTGGGTCACACTACCCACAAAATATAATGAATGAGATGGATTTGTGGGATACACTACCCATGAATATAATGAATGATATGGTTAGGTGGGAGACACTACACCCCCCCCCCCCAAATATAGTGAATGAGATGGTTGGGTGGGATGAACATCCCCTGAATATAATTAATGAGATGATTAGGTGGGATGCATTGCTCTCGAATATAATAAATGAGATAGTTGGGTGGGATGCACTACCCCCTCCCATGAATATAATAAATATGGTTGATGGGTAATTTGACCTCATTCAGATATATGTTTTCCTCCCCATTTTTTGTAATATTTTAATTTTTAATGATAAAATGTGCTTTAGTTCATAAAATTTGGAATCTGGCTATAATGGATGAAATTTCATTTTTTAAATATTTTTATAAAAGTGAAGAATTTATGAGCTAAATTGATTTAAATGTTCTTTCTTTAATATTACTACTTTATTAAGATAAATATCCTTGATTATTTTCTTAAGATGAATATCTTGGATTATTTACCATTTGAATTTGGGTGTGCATATGACTTTTTTACTTTATCAATTATAGCTTGGAAGTAATCTAGTAAGATGTTTAGAAGAAACATCATGTACAATGTTTTTCAATTATATTCTCATAATAATTTTGAAATTATCTTCCCTTGATAATTTTTTAAGTCTTTATTCATAAGAGAATTTATCCTCCACAAAAAATAATTAGTCAAACCTTATAATTGGATATCCTTTTCCATTTTCATGTGTTTCCAATTCTCGACCAAAATCAAAACCATGGCAGAGTTTGTTTTACAATGAGAACTTTTATTTTCAACAAGGAGATTTTTCTGAGGATCAAATATTGAAGCACAAAAGCTGATATGGAAGAAGAATGACTTCACAGATCATGAATAAAAGTATTCTACCGAGATGAGTAAACTAGAGGAACCAACGATGGTCCAAAATATGAATTATTGATCATAAATCTTTTCGAAATCCGAGGAAGAAAAAGATATAGAGCTGGGAAAGGATGTGGAAAGTGGACTCTAGAAGTCTATCTTGGCCAAAGTGGATTAAAAATGATTAGAAAACTAAAGAAAATAGATGGTTTGAATATAAATGAATAATCCAATTATTGTGTTTTTCCCCTATGTAGTCATAGTTAAATATGAATGGGGGTGTTTTAATTTCAATCCAAATACATTTAGTGAAAATTTATAGAGTCTTCCCCATGTAGCTGTTTCATTTCTTTAATGTGTCTGTTTAATGTGGTTATTTTATTTCTTTAATGTGGTGGTTTCATTTCTTTAATGAGTCTATTTAGTTTGGTTGTTCTATTTTTTAAATGTGTTCATTTAATTTTTCTGTTTTGTTTCTTTGTAAATACCAATAAATTTTAATAAATTGTAGTCCAAAAAATACATGTGTAATACATGCTTGAAAGATTATTTGTGTTCTATTTTATTTTTATTTCTCACTTGTTCGGGCTTATATAGCCAACAAACTGGTATCAAATTGAGATTCCAAGGCATCCTCTAATTTCTGAAGATGACCACTACAGTCCAGCAAGTTCCTAAGTTGTTTAAGGATAATAATGAAATGTGGTGCATCCAAATGAAGGTGTTGTTTGGATCACACGAATTATGGAAGATCGGCAGTGATGGGTATATAGTACCCACTAGGGGGTAAGAATCCACCTTTACAAATGATGAAAGGATTGCTCTCAAAAATCAAAGGAATAAATACAACAAGGTGTTGTTCCTCCTCTATCAAGGGTTGGATGAATCAATATTTGAAAATATTGCTGAATAAACATCAAGAAAGAAATCATGGGATTCCCTTGGAACCATCTTCAAGGGTTTTGATTGAGTGAAGCCGGTTCATAATCAAACACCAAGAGAAATGTTCAAAGTGGTGCCCATAAAGGATGATGGGATTATCTCTCATTACTTCTCATGTTTAATTTTTATCGTTAACAATTTGAAAAGAAATGGTGAAAAATTTGAGGATATTTATCTCATTGAAAAATTATTTCGATCTCTCACAACAAAATTTGATCATGTTTTTGTGGAAATTGAAGAATAAAAGGATTTTTAAAAACTTTACATAATATAAACAATGAGATCATTGCAATTACATGAGAAACGAATTAAAAGGAATATTAGTTCAATGATTGAACATGCCTTAGAGTCTAAGTAGACTCTACAAGAAAAAAATAATTCCCGATTTCAATGATGCAGTCATTGAGAAAGAGGAATAGGTTGTGGATATTATCCAAGACATCATCAAAAGAAAAAAAAATTACCATATTTCATTAATGTAGAAATGGTGGAGGTCAATTCATGTGTGGTCCCGGAAACTCAAATAATTTTCAATGCCATAATTGTATGAAATTAGACCATTATGCCTCTGAGTTTTGGATCATAATGAATCATGACAAACGATCCAACTATGTTGAAGCATCTCACCATGAATAAGAAATTACCACACTACTCTTCACACAAGAAAAGGCATGTGAATGGCCCGATGTGTGGTATCTCAACACAAGTTCAAGATACCATATGAGTGGTAACAAATAATTATCCGAGGAACTCATAGAAGAAGTTCATGGAGACATACGTTTTTGGGACTCATCAAAGGTACCCATGATTGGAAAAGTTAAATTAAAAATCTATCAGAAGAATGGTGAGTAAAATTACATCTCTAATGTTTATTACATTACAAAAATAAAATATTATATCATTAGTATCGGCCAACTCCTTGAGAAGTGGTATGTCATACACATGGAAAACTCTTCTTTGTCTATAAGAGATGTTCACAGGAGACTTGTTTCTCAAGTAAAAATGGTAAAGAATCGCATGTTTCCACTACCTATCAACACAAAGGCTAAGGAGTGTCTCATTGGACTCATGAATAATGAACCATAGAGATAGAATATAATCTTTATAAATCTCTATTCTAGCGACCTTAATCTTTTATACTCATCAATCATAGTGTGTGGATTGCTAGTGATTGATGTTCCAAGTCATGTATGTGAGGCATGTACACTTGGTAAGAAAAAAAGGAACTCTTTCCCAAGTTGAGTATCTATAAGAGAAATGGAACCACTTCAGTTGGTTCAAACTGATATTTTTGGACCACTTAAAACACCCACACTTGGAGGTAATATATAATTTATTACCCTCATTGATGATTTCAGCAGAAACCATTTTGTGTTTTTCGTGAAATAAAAATATTCTACTTTTACTGTATTTAAAAATTTCAAAGCCCATGTTGAAGAAAAAAGTGGTCAAAAGATCAAAGTACTCAGATCTAAAAGAGGTGAAGAATACACTTCAAATTCATTTAAATATTTTTGAAAGGAACAAGGTATCAAGAATAAATACACTACTTCATAAAAACAACAATATAATGGGATTGAAGAATGAATGAACTATACCATCCTTGACATGATGAGGACCATGTTGAAGGATAAAGGGTTGTCAAAGAGTTTCTGGTCAGAGGCAAATGCATGTATTTCCTATCTTCTCAATCGATGTCCAACCAATAGAATTATAAATTTTACACCATAATAGGCATGGAGTGGTTACAAACCAAGTGTGGTGAACCTAATTAACTTTGGGTGTGTTTCTTATGCTTGAGTTCCACTAGCAATAATAAGGAAGATTGATGGGCATGGTGAGAATTACTTCTTCATAGGCTATAGCGAAGCATATAATTCCAAAAAGATCTAAAATATACAAACCAATAAATTAGTGGTGAGTAGATAAGTGCTATTTATTGAGGAAGAAGTGTGGAAATGGAAGGATGAAGAATCAAACAAAGATGTTCCATTCAAAACAGAAGATCTTGAAGAAAGGCGTGATCATTAGGAGAAAATTCTCACAACACCTTCCTCAGGCTCATCATCAATACACAGGAGTCCAAGAGTACATTTCATCACTCCTAAAAGAACCCATTCAAGTCATAATTTGTCCTGATTTTCCTCACCTATGGTGCCTATAAAAATCAAAAACATAAGTGTCATTTATGAGAAAACCAAAGAGGTAAAAAAAAAATTCTTGCATGTAGATCATTAGCCTCTAACGTTTTAGGAATACATAAGAGAAGAATGTTGGAGAATTTCTAAGGAAGAAGAAATTCATGCCATAGAGAAAAATAACACATGGAAGATGATTACACTTCCAAATATCTAGAAAACCATTGGTGTCAAATGGGTGTACAATATCAAGAGAAATTTTGATGGAGAGATCTATCACTATGAGGAAAGGATTGTAGAAAATGGCATTAAATAAAAGTATGGGGTGTACTATGAAGAAGTATTAAATCATGTTGCCCGCCTTGACACTATTAGGATGATTATCTCCCTTTCATTCCATCACAGTTTGATGATCGACCCTATATATGTGAAGTTTACATTCCTGAATGAAATTATATAGGAAGAGATCTATGTTGACCATCCTGAAGGTTTTTTTTTGAAAGGGGAGGAAGAAGAGATGTATCAACAGAAGAAATACTTCTATGGGTTAAAGGAAGCTCCATGTACTTGAAATACATGCATTTAAAACTTTTTTAAAGAGAATAGACTCACCCAATGTCCCCATGAGCATGTAGTTTACATAAACTAGAATTCTCATGGAAATATTATTATAGATTTCATGAATGTTGATTATTTTTTTTATCAGGGATAGCTAACTGATGTTCGATGAATTCAAGAAGGAAATGTTTAAGGAGTTATAGATGGCTGAGGGAGGTATTATGTCATTTTTTCTAAGAATATAAGTAAAGAAGAAACATGGTGGCATCTATATATATCAGAATAAGTATTATAAGGAATTTATTGAAATGTTCAAGATGGCTAATTGCAACACCATAAAAATTGTTGTAGCAATGGGATAAAAAATAAAAATAAATGTGGAGAACGAAGAAGCGTTGACTTGAATTTGTTTAATATTCTGTTTGGAATACTAAGGAACCTCACAATCACAAATCTTGATAATATCTATAGTGTTGGGATTCTAATTAGGTACATTGATGCACCAAAAGAATAACATTGTCTAGCGATAAAAAGAATCCTCAGGTACATTACAGGAATAGTTGAATTTGGTCTTTTTTATCCATACAATGATTTATCAAGGATATATGGATACACATACAATGATTCAGAAGGTGAAAAATATGAAAGAAAAAGCACCATAGGATATGTATTATTTATTTGAATGACTTATTTCACATGGAATTCGAATAATAAAATTGTGGTCACCCTATCCAAATGTGAAGTAGAGAACGTAGTAGCATCATCCTCTGTTTGTGAAGGAATTTGGTTGATAAAATTACTAATGTATTTGAAGCATCCATAGAATGGTTCCATAGTCCTATATGTGGATAAAAAGTCAACAATCAAACTATCCAAAATCGGGTGCAATATTGAAGAGCAAAACACATTGATACCCGATATCATTTTATGAGAGGTCATATGAAGCTGAAAATGATAAAATTGGAGCATTTTAATACTTTAGAATAGGTGGATGATATTTTCAAAAATGAATTACTAGTAGATTTATTCAAAAATCGAAGAATAATGTTTGGAATGAAGCCTTTTTTTTGAAGGTGAGTGTTTGAATTACAAAACAAATACATCCAGTGGAAATTCAAAGGGTCTTCTCCATGTGGATGATTCATTTTTTATTATTTCCATTTAATGTGGTTGTTTTCTATTAATTTTTCAGTTTCATTTCTTTAATGTGTCCATTTAATGTGTATGTTTTATTTCTTTAATGTGTCCATTTACTTTTTCTATTTCATTTCTTTGTAAATTCCTATAAATTATTGGAAATTGTAGTCTGAAAAATAAATGTTAAATACAATCTTGAAATTTCCTTTTTGTTCTCTTCCATTTTTATTTCTCACTTTTCCAAGATTGTACATCCAATTGGGGGCCTTAAGTTTTCCAATGTCATGGATTGAGTTTGTGGGATGAATGCACCCAATGTGTTCGATGAATTGACTGCAATATAGTGGTGGTCTGTTCCAATTGAGAGCTAAAAACAAATGCTTGAGGAAGTATACAATCTAAGTGGTGAAAATATAAAAAATTAAATCACTCATAAATTTTATTGGATCCATTCTTCAAAGATAAATGGAACCTGTGTAAAGGTAATCTTGTATCATAAAGGTCATCCCACTATGTAGGAGTCTACTTCAAGGTAGACAATGGCCTACAACGAGCATACTACACTGTTGAAGACCTAAATATTGGTAGATTATTCTCTTATAAATTCTATGTTAAGGTACTTGTGTCATGTACACTCATGTAAGGGTAATTTCTCAAGGCTAATAACTCATTTCAAGGAATCGAATGCTTCGCAAAGTATATATACGGGTAACCAAGACCCACATAAATGTAAGACTTGAATTTCAATGTCCCCTAAAGGGTACCATGAATATTTTAAGATACTTAAGGGTATATAGAGGATATTTTATGGTATTATAAAGAATTAAAATTCCTTGGAAAACCATAAAATCTCAAAATGAATTTAAAATCAAAGAAGGACCTTTTTCGAGATCAAGGGAGGAGATTAAAGAATTAAAAAGCTTATAAGAGAAGCTTAACTGAATAATCAAGTACCAACTTGGGATCATAATATTTATGGGGAATATTTCATTCTATTAGGATCCCCACTCGAGACACAAGAATAATATAATGAATAATGACATACAGCCATGTGAATCCCAACAATTCAAACTAGGGAAACTGCTAGTGAGCTCAATGTTTGGAGTTTGTGCATGATTGTATTAAAAATGGGAGGACTTTTACATTTGGGAAGAATTTTCATTTAATAATAATTCATCAATGATATCACATGGAAATTCAAAGGGAGGTTGAGAAGAGACCTGGAGATTATAGTAGCACTGGAGCTGGGATGTTGGGGATCCTCAATAGAGAATACTTATCTCTTACTTATTTATTTATCATTATGCCATGTTGTTTTCTATAAAATCATTATTATATCTTTACATCAAAAACATGGTCATTATATATAAATTTATTATGGGAATAATACTTCTTATCATTCATTCATCTCATCATTTTTTTCATCATTTATACTAGTTATTTCTCATTTCATGTGCGTTATAGAAATCAATCTCAAAAACCTTCAAGACTATGTTGATCTTGTTTTTATTTTTCAAACTCTTAAGGAACTTATTTAATCAAAATATATTTATAATAGGAATTTGAACCTTTTTATTTCCATGAAAAAATCTAATGATAATTTTACTTTGGTGGAATCAAGTTCACTATTTTCACTCACTCTGTAAATGAGGTAGTTGACAATTTCTAAGATCAACCAATTGGAAGATAGTTCCTTAGATAGTAGGTTTATGAATTATCACCTCATATTGGGTTCCTAAATTATTTTAATTCATAATATTGAAATATTATGAATTTAATTAAAATAATTCAAAGATTATCTTAGCCTTTTGATCATTGGTTTTGTTTTTTCCACCACTTCCTTATTTCATCAATTGAAGACCTCTATTTTATCATATATATTATGAATCTCAATTAAATTTCCACTCAAACATTATCATCATCATATATTTCAACTTTATTGTTGGTTTGGGTTTTATTTTATTATTTTGAGTTATTTTTTTGGTAATTCACACACACCTTCCTTATGGTTTTGACCCTATTTATTAATTTAGTATTTTTAAATAAATAATTTAGTTGTTTCAATGAAAACCAACATAATTTTGGAACTATTTTGGGTTAATTAATGCTTAAATAAGAAAATATCAAAAATTCAAAAGAACCCACAAATATATTTTAAAATGAATATGTAAAAATGAAATATGACATGGATTTCTTTGAACATTATTTGAAAACTAGATCATAAATTGATAAATTTGATCCCATAATTCTAGAAATAAACAGACACATTAGAACTCTAAGGGAAAATAAATATAAAATGGAAGAGATAAGAGAGATAGACCTTATAGGTAATGAACAAAATATTAAAACTAGAATCATTCATCTTGAAAGTCCAAGGGTGAGAGAGTTTTAACATCCTAGTGTCAAAAAATCATTCATCAATTAGGTTAACTCCTAGATCTTAGAATTATGAATTGAGAAAAACCTATAATTCATTATTTCCCAATTTTCATGGGTTACCTTAATAGGACTATTTTTCATTTATAAGGGACTTGTACAATCTAGCGAAACAATTACCACTTTATAGGCTTGTTGAATATGAGCATAGAATGTGATTCATCCCTTTATGTCTAAAGGGGAATAATAAGAACTTGTTCTAATCTCCTAGTCAGAACATCCTTGAAACTTGGGAATAATTATATAAATAATTTGTAATGAAATTTTTTCCAATGTTACTTAAGGTAAATTTTAGAAATAAAATTATCAGTTTTTACCAAGATGGTAAAGATTTGTTCTTGGAGGCTTGGGGTAGATTTATGGACCCTCTCAGGAATTTCCTCCACCATCAATTCTTTACTCATATTCTTATTGAAGTGTTTTATTAAGGGTTTTAACCTTTATGGAATTATTTGGTTGGAAAATTTCTCTGAGGTAATTACATAGACAAAATAGATGAAACACTAAAACAGATATTTAAAACTCTAGCCCTAAATTCATAAGACAAAGTTTCTAGTATAAGAAGAGATAATAAGAGTGAGTTTTCCACTGGTTTAGGGATGGAAGTTCATTCAAAAAATTCTAAAAATAATGAAAAAATTTAATACCTTATGAATGAGGATTATAGACAATGTATTAAGCAATGTGGAATTAAAAACCAAAATTAGTCCCATAGAGAGAAATTTCATCAGTGTGGTATGTTTCGTCACTATAGCAGCTACTGTCCAAATTTCCACATCTCATCCCAATACATAGAAGATGTGATATTTTAAGAGTGTAGTCCTATGATATAGGCTAGAGATGAATCATTTTAAAACAACAAAAATAAAGGGTATAGAAACCACCCCAACCTATCATTGATAGAGTAAGTAATGATGAGACATCCTTCTTTTAGATCCCCACCACAGTAGAGTCCCCAATATGAAAACCAATATATGGTCGAGAACTCCAATTATCAAGAGGATATAAGGGGTATGTTTCAACAATTTATAGGAAAGTTTGAATTAAAAAACTTTAATTTTATTCACAAAAAACCCAATATGATTCAAACATGTCCCAAACATATGCTAGGATAAATGATTTAGAGTTAAAAATTACATAACTTTCTAGGATAATTAGTATAATATATAATTTAAAACTTCCTAACATAATTGAAATGAATCCTAGGGATACTTTTATGGATTTCATCCCAAGGAGTGGATAGGAAACTCATCTGAAAGATAGGAATGATATAAGGGAATCCCAAACTAAAATTATAGATTAGTTTGGAAACCAAAAGCTAGGTAATTCTAAATATATTAATATTGACAAATATGAATAAAATTAGTTAAAACCCATAGATCCACAATAAAAAGATGAAAAATACCAAAATTAAGAGAAAAAATGGTGAGGAAAATATTCATGAATAACTTGACTTTTTATCCACTATTTTGAGAATATTTTCCCTAAATATCCATCTCCCAAAAATAGTGAATAAAAATAACTATGAAACTGAACTACTCAATTTCCTTGATTTTTTCAAGAAGATCTAAATCAATATCCTTTTCCATAAATCTTATTTTTAAATCACATCATACTTTAAATAATCAAAGAAAATTATTTCCAATAAAAAGAACTTGGAAGAGTTCTCCACATCAAACATGATTGAGGAGTTCAATGTAGTTTTTCAAAATAGAACACCTCTTGAGATCAAAGATATAGGTATTTGTTTATCCCATGTACCTTAATAAATAGTAGAAATCTAAGTTTACTTTTGACTTGGTGTTAGCATAAATATGTTCCCTTTATCAATATTTTTATAGTTGTGACTATTATATTTAAAACCCACCACATTGTCTTTGCAGTTATATAACTAATATATTACTCACCCCATTGAGAGAGTGGATGGGTATAAAGGTAAATTAATATTCAATGTGGGTAATAAAAATGAATAATTTAACATCTTTAAAATTTATATAGAAACCACACCTGAAAAAGAAACATTCAAGGGATGAGCTATTGGAATTAAATGAACCTTTTGATGAATATAAATATGAATTTTTAAGAATGATTGAATAGAATTATAAATGAACCACAACTGGAAAAAAAATTATGCGAATCATATCTAGTAAATAGGTAGATCCATGTGATGAGGGTGAGTTTATTAGAAAATTATTAAAAATTATATGAGGAAAACATCCTAAAACTAGACCTTGAATCTAGAATTTAGGTGTTATACAATTTGGACAACAGTGAATAAAAGTATTTATTTATATCTATTAATTCTTTAAGAAACACGTTTTAAGATATTGGGTTACCTAGACCCAATAGTTTACCATATAAACAAGAATCACTACAATTAGAACTAAAACCATTTCCTTCTCATATTAAATACTCATTTCTAGGTGTTAAATATTCATTTATAGTTATAATATCTTCTTATCTAGGGAAAAGTTAATAGTAAAGGTTTTTAGATGTTTTTAAAAGGTAAAAATATACCATATAATGATTTATAGCTAACATAAAAGAGATGATCCATTCATTCTACATATATAGGATACAAATGTAGAATTATCATAAACCAATGGTTAAGGGATAAATTAAGCACAATCCAAATATGAAATAATTTTTGAGAGAAGAAGTAATAAATTATCTTGATGTTGGTATCATTTATCCCATATATGACATCCCTTGATTTAGCCTGGTCCAAGCGATCCCTAAAAAATGAGGTGTCACCATCATCAAAAATGAAAAGGTTGAAAAAAATTGGTTAGAAATGTGAAAAAATGGAGTGTCTAGATTGAATTTAGGAAACTCAACTTAGCCACTAGAAATGAAAATTTCCATGTACCATTTTTTGACCAAATTATTAAGAGGATAGTGAGGAATGCATTTTTATATTTCTTTAATGGTTATTCTGGTTACAATCACTTTCCTATTACCACATAGGATTAGGAGAAAACCACATTAACATGCCCCTTTGGGGTATTTTCCTATCAGTGAATTCCCTTTGTGTTTTGTGGTTCCTCACCAAATTCTCAAATATATATGATGGAAATCTTTTAGACATGATTTTGAGAATTATTGAGGTTTTATGGATGACATTTCCATAGTAGTAAGTTCATTTGAGAGATATCTTTAGAACTTTCAACTAGTTTTTAAAAGGTTTCAATAGATAAACATGGATATTAATTTATAAAAATGTCAATTCATTGTCACATAGGGAATATTTCTTGGTAATAAGGTTTCAAAGAGGGAAATAAATTTTGAAAATTCTATAATAGAGGTGATTCAAAAGATGCCTACTCCTAAAAAGGTAAAAGGTGTTAAGAGTTTTTAAGGACGTTATGTTTTATAACATAAGTTTATTAACTATTTTTTGAGGATCACTAGACCCATTTTTTCATTTACTTGTCAAGGAAGTACCATTTTTTTATAAAAAATGTTTGGAGTCATCCAATCTTCTCAAAGAGAAATATACCTCAGCACCTGTTATCACTACCCTAGACTTGAAGCAACCATTTGAGTTAATTTGTAATACTATTTACTCTATTTTTGGGTCTATTTTGGGGATGAGGAAGGAATTTTTATTTTATATGGTGTACTATGATAGTTTGTAACAAGATTATTCCCAACTAAATTACACCACAATAGTAAAATAAATTTTAAAAAAAAATTCTCTTGTAAATTTAGAAAATAATTGATTGCATCTAAGGTTATAGTATTAATTGACCATGTTTCCCTAAAGTAATTGATGATAAAAAAATATAAGAATACAAGACTGATGAGGTGTATCCTTTTGTGACAATAATTTGATTTGTTAATTAGATATAATAAAAGAAATAAAACTTTAGTGGTTGACCACCTATTTATGTTATCCAACACCCAAAATGATGACCCAAGATATATCAATTCCATTTTTAATGAATATATTATTTTAGTTGTTGTTAATAAAAATATTTTATATATACATTTTTCTAATTTCATTTCTATGAGAGTGATGAAAATATATGTCACAAAAATCAGAGAAATAAATTCATTTCAGACATTATTTAATACTTTAGGGATGATCCTTTTTTTAAGAGTTATACTGATGTAATCCTTTGGAGGTTTTTACCTTTGGAAGAGATTTTTTCTATTTTAAGAGGCTTTCACTCTTCACCACGGTGAGAACATGATGTGGGAGAAATAACAACTCAAAAGTACTTTAATATGTACTTTATTATCCTACAATTTTTTA
Organism: Viscum album; assembly: GCA_963277665.1. NCBI lineage: Eukaryota > Viridiplantae > Streptophyta > Magnoliopsida > Santalales > Viscaceae > Viscum > Viscum album. Next base: position 1,107,983,156 of record OY728137.1, read on the forward strand.
GGATGTCATGTGCTTAGTTTTGGGTCGTGATAAATGTTAATAAATGAGAAATGTTAGTAGAAAGAATGAGCTAACTCAAAAGGAAATTATAGATGTTTAGATCATTGGGTTTTTTGTGTTGTATTTTGTGGGACCTTTACCATCCTCTCATGGGAATAAATCATCTTAGTAGTTATAGACTATGTTTTCATATGGGTATAGGTTATGGAATTTTCCAATATCCAAGAAAATAATATGATATATTTGTTAAAAATAGAATATTGTATAGATTTTATGTTCCAAAGGACTTCATTACAGAAAATAATATCATATTTAATAACTTCAATTTCAAGGCCTTAATGGAAAATAATGTGTGTCTGAACAAGACAAGAACTATATAGTATCCTTATTCAAGTATCCAATTTGATGTTTCAAATATGTACCTTAAACAAGTATTGGATGAAATAGTATGTGTATTGGGAAAGTATTCTTCCTTACAGTTAGTTGATGCCTTATGAGCTTATATAATTTCTTTTAAAAGTACCATAGTAATATATCCTTAAAGGTTTTTTTGGGTAATCATATCATTTACCTATTCAGATTTATCACAAGTATTATTATGTGGTTAAGGAACTAAATTTTGACTTAAAATATACTAGTGAGAGAAGGTTAGTGGACTCTAGTGAGTTAGAGGAAATTAGAAGATAATATTGTAGGAATTATAATATTTACATGGAATAAACAATATTTTCATGATTCCACCATTCAGAATATAGATTTTAATTTTTGATAGAGAGTGTTTTTTTCATTTCTAAACTCAAGTTATTCCTTGATAAACTCATTTATAATTGTTTTGGACCTTTCAAAATCTTTATAGTGTTAGCCAATGGAGCATTGGATATGATAGGGGAAGAAAATAGACTATTCATAGTTAATGTGAAAAGGGTTAAGCATTACATTGAAGGGAATCCAAAGTTATTGGTTTCTATTTTTGTTCTTGAAAATCAATCATACACTAAGTCTAACCAAGGACATATAACTTAGTATTTCATGGGATTCAAACCATGGTCATATTTTGTGTTTTATTTTATTTTTTAATAAAAATAAATCGTTTTATTTTATACTACCCATAATCTATCCCTCCTTAATTTTATAGAAGATGATATTGCTTTCAATTTCACTAGAGAAGAATCCCAATTTTTTTAAAGTCAAAAAAGAGTTTCATATTGAATCTACCTTAACCACACTATCTTCAAATTCAAATTCTTGTTTCTCCCTATTCTGGGATAAATCTTTTAGACTATACTATAAATATGATTCATCTTCTTATGATGGAAACTTGAATAACTAAAAGAACTATACTTAAAGATATAAGGAAGGTGCCTTTGGTTGAATCTATAATATAAAAGTTTCCCCAACTATGGGATTTTTTACTTTATGTTATATACTTTATTAAGTTCAAATCAATGTTTTTGAATGGTTTCAATCTACTTATTTTTATCTAAAAGTGTTTATAAGTGTTTTATATTATTTTAAATATATCTACTATAAAAAATTAAGTGTGGGGGATTTATTATCTATTTAAAACTATTTGAATTGTTTTTCTAAGATGAAAATTGAAAGTATTTCAATATCGTTTTTCTATGTTAATAAAATCCATTGTGAAATAGTTTTTATTATCTTATCTTAACACCCTTAGCCTTATTTTTATTTAAGTAGAAGTTTATAAATGATTCTGTTTTTGGAATCACTGATAAACATGATGTATTCTAATTTGAATTGAAAATTTATTTTTCTATACTTTGATGAAATCCATGTTCATATAAAAAACTATTTTGGAAAGTTTTTGTGAATATCTAAAAATCATGTTGTTTTGAAGTTAATTATAATCATTGAAGTAGATTTTAAATGGATTTTGTTTCAAAATATTTTTGAGATGAATTATTTTAAATTGATTCTCCCACCTTAGAGTCATCATTAAGGAAAATGTTGGGTTTTAAGTGTTTGTGGGTGGAGGTTTATTTATGTTTTAATTTTTATTTATTTGATAACACATCAAATTACCTTAATTTTTTTTCCAAATAGATTATTTTTAACGCATAAATTCTCATTTTCAATGGTTTTTAATTTTTATTTAAGTTAAGTAAAATTTAATTCTTTGAGTGATTAATAATTTTTTTCTCCATGGTTATATTCTAGTAACATAATTTTTATTACTCTCTTAAAATTAATCACTTTTGTAAAACTAAAACTAGATTTGGGATAAAAATTTTATTTTGAGTAGAGCAAGCATAAATTTTTTAATTGATAAAATATATAGAAGAACATATCTTTGAAAACCATCTCTTTCTTGGAATTAAAACTCTTTCATGTTTTAGAATTATTTACTTCCACTAAAATTGATTTATTGATTGACTGAGAATAATAATTTCCTTATATGTAGAGTATTTTGATGTGTCCTCATTTGGATATGTGTTTTACAACCAATTTTAGTATTTTTTAACGGTTTTATGGAAAAATATTAATTTGTTCATAATATTTTAAATATGGGTCATTTTTCATGAAAAAATCAATTATTTAAATATTTTTATGAAAGTGAATATTTTTTTTGCTAAATTGATAAAGTTTTATTGTGTAAATATTAATATTTTATTATGACAAATATCATTGATTTTTTCAATGAAATATGAATGAAAAATCATTTTTTAAAACTTTAAAAGGTTTTTTTCATTTGGAATTAATTGTTTCATCTTCCATGTTTTTTAAATAAGTTTGTTAGAACACTTCTCATATTAATATGTTTATTTTTTCAAATTTATTGTAAAATCGGTTAAGTCCTTCTCATTCTCATAAAACTTTTTAATTTATTTTTGATGATTATTTTTTCCCATATGTTTTTTTGTGGATATGAATTTTTTAATTTATTAATTTTTAGGTTGGAAGTAGTCTCAAAGGATGTTTATAAGAAAAATCGTATGTGATGTTTTCCAATTATGTTATAATAATACTTATATAAGTCTCTTCCTTTAAGAATTTTTCAAATCTTTCTTCATAAAATAATTTCACCTCCTTGTAAGTGAATCATATGACCCTCATAAATGGTTTTCCATTTTCATTTTTGGGTGTCACCATAGATCAACCAAAATCAAAATTGATTCCATGTTTGATTTACAACCTAAGATTTAAATTTTAACAAGTTAATTTGACCAATGGTTAATTATTGAATCATAAAATTTGAGATGGAAGAATAATGGCCTCACTATGCTCAAATTGAAGAAGTCTTCTGAGCTGAATGAACCAAAGTAATCAATCATGGTCCAAAATAATAATTATAGAGCTTAAATATATTCAAAATATACAGAAAACTGAGATATAATGCTGGGAAGGGGTAAGGAATTAGCACTATGGATGTTTAAATTATCTGAAATGTATCAACAATTATGAAACAATTGATGATTCATACTTGAAAAAAGAAAACAATTTCTTTATTTTGTACCCTCTTCATGTTTGATTAAAGATTATGGGGGTCTATAGTTTTCCAATGTTTCATCTTGATTTTGGGGGTGAATGAACCCAACATGATCGATGAATTGACTATAACATTATGTTGATCTATTCTAATTTAAGTTTTATAACCAATTCATGAGTAAGTAATTGTTCTAATATGAGGCTCCCTAGACTAACACTATCATATCTAGTTCTAAAAACATATACTTTACACATAGTATTTTTCACCATGTTTGATTAATCAAGATAAAAATATCATTACTTTACATCATTTTCATTAAATAAGTATTATATCTCACAAATAATCACAAAATCACAATAACAGAGGGTTTAATTTCATTGAGGATCAAATTCTTAAACAACTTATTTTATGATACTTGTGAAAATTTCACCTTTATATAACTATACTAAACACCCTATATATATCTAATAGGTTATAATCATCTTCATAACCTAGGGAATAGAAACATAAGAAAAGGGTGAGCCCAAATTCTTATTTTAAGAAATACTGTCAATATTTCATTAAGTTTTAGATCATTTTAATTTTAAAAAATGTGATTAGGAGAGTAATGTCTTATTAAAAATAATATTTAATAATAACAGTTATCCATATTTTATGATATAAATAAATATAATATCAAAAGATAAAACATAAATCATGGCATAATGATATAGAAACATGAGTCAATAAACATGATCCATGGAGAATAATCTTGGGCATAGTGATATGGTATGTCATGGCAACGAAGAATAATAATAAACTATAACACTAACATATGCATGTAAATCATAAAACAGTGGATTGAGAATCACTATTGACTTACCATAATATAGTGGAGAAGGCATCACTGCCTAATTCCTATAACATAGTGGAGAATGTAAAACTTCTTGATTCTTATAACCAAAATAAATAAAGAATCACTACTTAATTACCATAATATAGTGCAGAATACATCACTAACTTATTCCCAGAACACAGTATAGAAATTATTACTTCTCAATTCCCATAGTGGAGGTAGAATTAATACTTGATTTCCATAATTATGTCATGAGATATAAAACATTGGCTAATGAATTAAATGTATATATAGGTCCCACCCATTACATAAATATAAATCATACATATATGTTCCAAGAGAACATGAAAACATCCATATTTCAATTAACACTTAATTAACCCATGGAAAAGATATGAGTTTCATGAAAACTTCAATAAAACATTTCATAAGTCATTAAGATAAAGAAGATGGATGGTGTTATAAAAAAATCCCCATTTTAAAAAAATAAATTTCAAAGGATGTCGACATATATGAAATACACCCTTTTCAGATTATTGGATTAATCACTTTAGAAAACAAGAAGAAACAACCCTTTTTGAAATTCTTAAAAACTAATTAAAATATATTCTTTGCAAATAAATACTTTGAGCTTGATATTTTTTTTAAATAATAGCTATTAATACCAAAATAAATTCATAAAACAAATTTTATAGTTTATATATACTTTTATAAAACATTATTTGAGAATAAATAAAAACATTATATAGTTTTTCATAAAAATAACATCCTTTAAAAGTGATTTTCAATTAACAATTCCTTTTTAAATTAAAACTTTTCATTTATAGAAATATAACACTATTTAATTTTCATTTCAAAATAAGTAATAATAAAAATCATTTGGAAACCCATTTTGAAACATGGAAATGAATCTTATAAATAAGAATTCTCATAATGGTGAAAGAACCTGTAAAAGAGTTTTTTTAGAATTTTTTTGCCATTTTTGTAAAATATAAGTTACATGCCTCATTAAAAATAAATTTTCAAGAATGTGAATTGATTTTTTTTTGAAAACTTTTACTTTTAAAATTAATATTAAAGAATGGGTTTATCTTGATGAAATGTACAATGGAAAATAAAACATATAATTATCAAATGAAAATCATATTAATATTTTAAAATACCATTTTTGAAAACTCAAATCATAAAAATAGTAATAAAAATTCCTTCTCAAATGTTTAAAATGGAAATTTTAACACCACATGAGGTAACACATAATTAGGATTTAAAAAAAGGATAACATTGGTAGGAAGATAAAATATGGACATGGAAGATAAATCATGATTTAAGAGAATGGGAATTATTATTAACATCATCAGATTTTATAAATAAATACATACATCAATGTAATTCCATATAAAATAAGAAGGAAATTAAATATAATATAATCATATAATATAATAGAACCATGTTTTAATACCTTATTCAAAGAGGAATAATTATAATTCAAGAAACGAAGTTGAGTCATGAAAAAACCCTTATGAGTAACATAATATCTGAAGTAACAATCCTTTATAAATGAGTTCATGAAAAATAATTATAAATACACATAAATTAATTAGAATTAAAATTTTATAAAATCATAGGATAAAATAAATTAACTTATAACAATTAGGTTCAAGAATAATTATTACCATTTAAAGGAATTAAATTGAGTTATAAAAACCTCTTCTTTTATAACATTCAAATAAAAATACCTTGAAGGAGTGGACTTGAAATAAAACATTTAATAACCTACATAAATAGATAATAATTATGTAAAATTTCAAATAGGTATTATATACCCCATATAAAATTACTTAGGTTTATAATATAAAACATATCTCAAAGGAGAAAATTTTGAGATAAGAAACCCTTAACTTTTACTCCCGTATTCTATGAAAGATCATTAACCTACTGTATAATAAACATAAAAATATTAATAAACTATTTTATATACTCATTCATATTCATTTCCTTTTATACTCTTTAATTATGATTATTTATTTACATTTACTTTTTAGATATATTTTATTTTCTTCATAAGATGTTTTTGCTTTTAATTGTTTTGGACCTCCATTAATATGTCGATATTGATTCCCATTCGTGGATAATAAGTTTATAATTCATAGATTATCCAATTTACATGGATATATTAATTATTATATTCTCTAAATGTCTAATATAATTCCATGATAATTTTTAGTCAGAATTCATGAAGATGGAAATCAATGATGATCTTGTTTCAGAATTTTTTTCTGAACCAAAGTTCATATGTTAATAATGTGTAAAATAATAATATAAGATTTACCTAACCTTAAACCAGATGTAATTTTATCATTTATGTCTAGTGATATCTATATTTAAGTTTATATATTCATCCATGATATAAATTTATAACATTGTTCAAGTAGGTGGTTAAACTGGCCCAAATAAGAACATGCTATAATCGATGGCTTATATTGTTAAGAAAGTAATTCCTTTGGAAAAATATCATTATTAAAAAAGTATAATTTTATTTTATTTTATTTTTTTAATATTTTCAATAATATTTTAATATATTTATATAAAGAATAGTTTTTTATGAAAGATGAAATACATTGCTCCATGGATGTAATAGTATACACATATACATAGGAATTTTTCTAGTTTTCCATAAAACATAAAAAGGTAGAAATTAGTTTATATTTTTAGAATATTAATAATGTTTAAAGATTATTTTTAGTCATTAAATATCCCCTTTTAACCATCCATTTACGGTTTTTATGAAAAACAGGTCACATCGCTTATGGATTTGGTAGTCTGCATATAACACAAATGAAATTTCATTTTTCGAATGGTTAGAAAGAAGGTATATTTGGTTATCCCATAAACATAATAAGATTTCAGTATAATTATGACACTATTTTAATTATACAAACATGGGTATAATATATTTAGATGAGGTAAAAGAATAAATAAAGGAGAAAATGAAAAAGGAGTCATTGAGAATTATACATTACTCCTTGGAAGAGATCTTTTTCAAATTAGATTAAGTATTTGAGTGGTGGTTTTTTAAATTAATTAAACATGTAACATGTTTCTAGGAGTGTTGGAGATATATTTGGTCAGAGATTGATCAAACCCATTATCATTGGGTAGTGAGAAAAAGTGGGTACTGATGGCTCCTTTGATAAGGGAGAGGATTGTCATTTTTTATTAATATAAAATGAAAAATCACTATTAAAAGTTCAAGAGGGTCCAATCGTGTAAAATAATATTATGAGGGAAGGGTTACATTAATGAAATCCCCTAACATATATTTTTTGTACATATTTTTATTTCTAATACTTGTATATTTTTTACTTTTATAATTTTTTATTTTAACAATGTTATTAATTTTACCTATGTAATTTTATTTTAATGTCTAAAAAATAGGCCTTATTAGATAATAAATAAATGATTATTAAAAATAGTAAAACTATTTTTTTGAAATAAAAATTTCTAAGTGTTATAGAAATAAATTTTAATATTAGCACACATAACGTGTAAAAACCATTATTAGAACACCCCCCGCGGTCGGCTAGGGTGGTGAGGGTAGGTAGGGGTTTGCGACATGGTCATAGGGTTGAGTCCATGGGCTAGTAGTTTCTTTACATTTCCATTAGTGCATTGTGTTCCGCTTTCATGGTTGTACCCACATTTTAAAACCCATTATGATAAAAATTATTTTTTTATACTTAAAAATTACGATTTAGATAAAATTCTCAATACTATTGATTTATATGAAATTACATAGTTTATAATTAACTAAACAATATTTAGGTCTCTTTTAAAAATAATGAAAAAATAAATTTTGTCTCATGGATAATTGGTTTAAAGAAATAGACAAAAATTAGTTTTTATTAAAGTAAAATATTACTTATCTTTCCAAAATATTTAACATATGTATTATAAATTAAAAAATTATTTTCAAAATATTTATTTTTATTTATAAATATATAATTTATATGAAAATGATTTTATAAAATTTAAAATTATTCTTGTATTATAAAAATTTAATAAAAAAGACAGTATTTTCAAAATCGATATCTTCACTATTCACCCCAAAATTCAACATTTTATGAAAAATATAAAAATTAATCGTATTATAATTTTGAAATTATGAATTCAAAAATGATTTTACTTTTATATTGTTAAAATTATAAATTTTATAAATTTAGTTTTTAAATGAACATAACAAATATAAAGATGACCCATTTATATTGAAAAATGATGTTTTTAATTGTTTTTAATACTATTTATATCAATTTATAATTTAAATAATTTTAACATATTATTTAATATAATATTTAAAATTTTGTTAATTTAATTTATTAGAATAAAATATACAACACTTAAAAAATAGTTGTTTGAGAAAGAATAATCCTCTTTAATATTAAATCATATTAATTATGTATCCTCCAAATGTAAAAAAAATTAGTTATTAATATATTTTTATTTACTAGTGGTTTTATAATTCATATAATTTTATCATAATATTCATCTAATATTGCACAACTCATTATAGTTTGGTGTTTCATGTCGCTCAAGCTATCAAACAAAGTATTAATTTAGTGAAAAATATATTCCCAAATCATAGGGTGTAACATTCTCTCCCCTTAAATAAAATACAACCTCACAATTTTAATTATCATTCACTAATAAAATAAGATAAGGTATCTATAAGAAACTCAAGATATATTTTCTAATAATATATTAACCTCCCAATATTTTACACTAAGAGACACATCATTTCCCTTATAATAGAAATTTATTGATATTTTCATATATCTCATCAATTCGCACCAAATATACTTCCTTAGTTGGCTATAAGAGTTTCTAGGGACATATATCTCGCAAATTAGTTTTCATTATCCTATTCTGAACCAAATACTAAAACCAAAATGGTTAGGATGATATCCAACAAAATCATGTTAAATGGTCATATACATATGAAAACTCAATCCATAGATGTCTTCTCCAAATATACCTTCATTTCAACCTATGATACTTTTGGTTCAACTATGATATAATTGGATCAACCTATAATTCATTTTTTTTACCTAGGTTTTCTATTGTAATTTTCTTATTATGATCTCTAACCATAATATAACTAAATACCTTATAGTGGATCATAAAGAAAATCTGAATTAACTGAATCATATCGCCTTGGAGTATCAAATCAGGTGTGCATTTATGCCTATTTATCATACACTCACTGAAGATTGAGTTAATAACCAATATTCCCCTTTTGGGGTTACTACCCCTAGGTAAATTTTTACTAGTGCCTGTATCCACTTGTAGTATTCAGAAAATGATGTAATTTTTAAGAAAACCACACAATCTCCATTTTATAAAACTTACAGGATGTTATCATATACTTTATAATTATCCTTGGGGTTTTCACCAAAGCGATCTCATAATAATATCCATAAATAACTAAACTAATCCCAAAAAATAACTAAACATTGCTCTGATACCAACTGAGTCACTCTGGACCCACACTCTATGATTCTGTACAAAAAACACGTACTTTTCCAATAGGATTTGATACTATGTGAGATGACTCAAGCTAAACAGATCTTTATTTTTACATAATTTAATTAGGTTAAACATTAAATCTCATAAATAGTCACATAATCCAAATAACACAAGGATTAGTGTTTTTTAATATCAGTTATATAATAGAATTATTTTATGATATTCGAGAAAATTTCTTCATAATAAAACCACACTAAACCTCCTTATATAATCCTCATAGGTTATACTTATCTTCATATACTAGGTAATAGAAACATAAGAAATGGTTGATCTCAAATACTCAATAAGGGACAACTTATAAACATGTCATAAAGATTTAGATCTTAATCATTTGATAAAACATGACTATGAGAGAAATATCTTATTAAAAATAACATGGAACAATAATATTTCTCTATAAGCCATGATAACAAAATATGTAATCTGAAAAAAGTAAACATATACCATAGAATAAGTGTTTAGAAACATGATATAATAAACATGATCAATAGAGAATAATTATAGGCATAAATATATAGAATTTCATAAATATTAATCATAACAATATACTATGACACTAACATAAGCATATAAATATTAAAATAGTGTAGTGGGAATGAGTTCATATTTCCCATAACTGGTTGGAAAAGGCATCAATACATGATTCCCATAACATAGTAGAGTAGACATCACTACCTGATTCATAAAAATATGGTAAATTGGATATCACTACCTTATTCCCATAACATAGTGAATCATACATCATTAATTGAATCCCATAACATGGTGAATAAAACATCATTTCCTAATTCACATAGTGGAGTGAGAATCAATACTCAATTCCAATAATTATATAATGAGACATAAAACATTATCCAATGAATTAGAGGGATATATTGGTCCCACACATCACAAAAAGATAAACCATACAAATATGATCCATGAGAACATGAAGGCATTCATATTTCGAACATTTCTTAATTAACTCATGTAAAAGAGATGGGTTTAAAGAAAACTTCAATTGAATATTTCATAATCCGTCCAGAGAAACAATATAGATGGTGGTAGAAAATTATATTCCTAATGTAACATAAGTAATATCAAAGGATGTTTAAAGAGATGAAAAAACCCTTATGAGATTATTGGGAAACCCAATTTAAGATAAAATATGTTGTTTAAAACTCCTTAAAATGTTTTCTTTATAACAAAATACTTTGAGATAGATAAAAAATTTAAATATTAACCTTTAAAACCACAAAATATATTTTTTTGAAAACACATTATATATTAGAAATATAATTTTATGAAATATCCTTTGAGGTGACATAAAAACACTGAAGACTTATTTTATAAAATCATAATCCTTTAAAATCAATTTTTAAATTTCAGAATTATTTTTTAAAATAAAAATTTTACATTTAAAAATTATAAAATTATTTATTTTTATTTTCAAAATCATTAAGAGTAAAAATCATATAAAACCCCATTTTAAATCCTATAAATGAATCTTTATAAATAAGAATTGTCATAATGATGAAAGAATATGTAAAATAGTTATTTTATAAAATCTTTTTATCATTGTCCTAAAAGAAAAGACATGTGTCACATTCAAAATTCATTTTCAAAAAGTGAAGTGAATACTTTTTAAAACTTTTTCATTTAAAAATAATATTTAATAATGTATCCTTTAAAAATATATACTGGTTCTCTTGAGAAAATGCGGAGTGAAAGATAAAATATACGATCCTAAAAGGAAACCCTTTTTAATATTTTAAAATACCATTTTTAAAAACCCATAAATTAAAAGAGTAATAAAACATAATTTTTAAAATATGAAAAGATAAATATGAAATCCACATGAGATAAAACATAATTAGGTTTCTAAAAACGAGAACATCTAAGGGATGATAAAATATGAACATGGAAGAGAAATAATTATTAAAGATAATTATAATTATTCGTAACATGATCCAATTTTGTGAAGAAAAAAATCCATCAATTTAACTTCTATGAAAATAAATGGGAAAGGAATTATAATATCATCATATAATATAATTTAACCATATTTTAATACCATAGTTAAATACTAATAATTTTTACTTAAGAAAATAAGTTGAGTCCTGAAAAAACCCTCATAAGTAACATAGTATCTAAATAAAAAATAATTCATAAAGGATTTATTAAGAAATAATTATAAATACATAGAAAAAATGATAATTATAATTAAATAACACCATAGGATAAAATAAATAAACTTATAAGAATGGGTTTTAAAAATAATCATAATAAATCAAATGAAATTTAGTTATGGAAAACCCTTACTTATTTTGAAACAATAAAATAAAATCCCTTGAAGGAATGAACAAGAAATAAAAAACTATATACCATGAATAAATATATAATCATGATATAAAATTTGAAAAATTTATTATATACACCATATAAATTAAGGTAGTATTTTAATACAAAACAAGTCTCAAAGGATGAAATTTTGAGATGCGAAACCCTTACCTTTTACCCCAAACTTATATGAAATATAATTATCCTTAAAGATGAAAAATAGAAATATTAATAGCCTATTTAATAACCTTACTCAAATAAATTACCTTTTATACTCTTAAATTATAATTATTTATTACAAATTTATTAGTTAGATATAGTTTATTTTCATCATCAGATGTTTGGAATTTTAATTGTTTTGGGCATGCTTTAAAGTGTTGATGTTTATTTCCGGTCATTGATGAAAATTTCATAATTTGTAGATTATAAAATTGATTTTAATATATTACTTATAATTATTTATAAGTCACTAATTTCATTTCATCAAAAAATTTAGTCATGATTCTTGAAGATGGATATCGGTGAAGAGCTTGTTTCGGTAATTTCTAATAAAAAAAAGTTGGTTTGTTTATAATGTGTTAAATATTAATATTAACTTTCTATAAACATAAAAAAATATTATTTTCTAATTTATTTCTAATAATACCAGTATTTAAGTTTCCAAATTCATCCATGATATAAATTAAAATCATTGTTTACATAGGTGGTTAAACCAACCCAAACAAGAACGTGATATAATTGATGGGTGAGTATGGTTAAGAAATTGATTACTTTAGAATATATAATGATTTAAAAATTATAATGATATTATTTATTTGTTTTTAAGTTTTTTAATTTTATTTTAAGATATTTTTATAAATAATAAAATTATAGATGAAAAATAAAAGAGGTTTCATCATGGAGGTTGACGTTAGCATGTACGCACATGTGTCGTTCTGATTTTCCATAGAACTTAAATAAAGTGGGAATTGGTTTATATTATAATAATGTTAATAATATTTTAAATATCATGTTTATTGATTTAATACCCCCTGTTATCCTTCCATGTATGTAGGTTATAGAAAATAGATCACGTCATTTATAATGGTGGTAGTCCGCACGTAACACATGAGACATTTTTGTTTTTTATGGTTGGTAGGAAGGTAGAAAATGGTTATCCCATATAAATTATAAAATTTAAGTATAATTATTATAATTATTTAATAATTTCAATATTTTTATATAATATTTTTAGGAGGTTGAAGAAGAATGAATGGAAAAAAGAAATGAAAAAGAAGCAATTGAGAATTTTACCTTACTCCTTGGAATAGATCAATTCCAAATTAGATTAATGCTTTGAAATGTGGTATTTTGAGAAGAAAAAACCTATAAGAGTTGAATAAAATTTTCATGAAGTTATTTTTTCATATTTTGGTCAAATATAAGAGTCATGTGAGGAAACTTTGGTCAGCGATGACTCATTTTATAAGGGGAGGAGTGATATTTTTAAAATAATATAAAAGGTAATGTCATTATTAAAAGGTCAAGAGGATCCAGTAATAAAAAATAATGGAGTGGTGGATGTAGTATGTTATAAAAATCCTAAACCATTAATTTTTACACATTTTTTTTAATATTTTATTAAGAATTTTACTCTTAGAGTTTTTACTTTTACTATTTTTTAGTTTTTATCATGGTAACTAATTTTTACGTAAATAATTTAATTTTAATTATTAAAAATAAAATGGGCCTTATTTAATAATTTGACCATAATTATTCCAAATATTAAATCCATTTTTTGAAATTAAATTTATATCAATGGTAAAAATTAATTCTAATATTATCACATGTAACATTTAAAACCCATTTTCTAAAAAAGTGTAATTTTATGTCTAAATTTTTTTAATAAGATAAAATTATCAAATTTATTGATTTATATAAAATTAATGGATTTATTGTTATCCAAATAATTTTTTTTGTATTTTAAAATAATCTAAAATATAATTCCACTTTGTGGATACTTGGTTAAAATAAACAAACCAAAAATTATTTTTATTAGATTATTCATTAAGTTTTCAAAATGTTAAACATGGTTGTTATAAAATAAAAATTATATTTTTAATTGATTTATTTTAATATATATATATAAAAATAAAATGTTTTCATAAAATTTAAAACCATTTTTTATTATGATAATGACATAAGAAAGATAATATTTACAAAATTGGCATTGTTCACTATTTACCCCAAAATTCAACCTTTTCAGAAAATAACTCAAAAATCTATCCTAAGATAATTTTTACTTGACGAATTCAAAAATTAAGTTTATTTTATAAAATTAAAATTCTAAAATTTATAAATTCAGATTATAAATGAAAATATAAAATATAAAGGAAAATCATTTTTTATTGAAAAATGATGTTTTAAGTGTTGTTAATGCTATTTAATATCAATTTCTAATTTAATGAAGGTTAATATATTAGTTAATATATTATTTTAAAATAATTTAATTATAATATATGATGATAAATATTAAACACTTACAATAACTATTGTTTGAGAAAGAATGATTCTTTTTAATATTAAATCTTATTAATTATTTACCCTCTAAATGTTAGCAATTTTAGTTGAGTAATATATTTTTATTCACTAGAGGTTTTATACTTATTATGAGTTTCTAAATAATATTTATATAATATTTCATAAATCAAATTTTTTTGGGGTTTCATGTAGATGATATATAAAACATAATCTTATTTTGGATAAAAATATATTCTAAAATCTCAAGGTGTTATTGAAGGGGTGAAATTTTAACAAAGGAAATATCTCCTAAAGGTGATTGATTCCATTCATTAAGGTGAAACAAATCATATGTAAAGGTAATATTATAGTATAAAGGTCAGGAAATAGTGAAGGAGTCTTCATTAAGGTGAATTATGACCAATAGAATGGTTTCATGATCATCTAAACACCTACATAAGGGTAGACTCTGTGATTATGAATGTTATGTAAGGGTACCCATGTCATGGCCACTCATGTAAGGGTAATTTATTAAGTTTGGTAACTCATGTCAAGGTATCCAACACTTCTCAAAGCTTATGTACAGGTAACCAAGGCCCGTGTAAAGGTAATCCCTAGATTTAAAATCCAATATAAGGGAACTACACGGATTTCAAGCTATGTAAGGATCAGTATAAGAAAATTAAAGTTACTAAAAAGGATTAACATTTCTTGGGAAGCCCTAAAATATCCAATGAATTCAAAATTAAATATGGTCCTTTTTTTAGTTTGAGAGAGGATATTAAATTTTTTTGAAGCTTATATGAGAATCTTAACCAAATAATCAAGAACCCATGTGGGATAATGATATTTATAGGGAGTGTTTTCTATTATAAGGATAGTTCAAGTCACAAGAAAAAAATGATAAATAATGACATATATCTATGTGGAGGCCGACCATTCAATTTGGATAAACTACCAATGAGATTAATGGTTGGATTCAGTGAGTGATTACATTAAAATGGGATTACTTTCACCTTGGGTGGGAATATTTCATTAAAAAATAATTCATTGATGAGAGAACATAGAGATTAAGAGGGTCAAAAAGAAGATACTGGGAGATTATAGCAGCATTGGGCTATAAATTCAAATATACTCAATATATAAGAGTACTATCTTCCATGTTTTTCATCCTTTTTCCCTATTGTTTATTATAAACTCGTTATTTTATCTTGAAATAATAGGAATGATTTCAAGATAAATACATATTAGGGAAATAATATCGATTTCCATTTATTAATCTCATCATTTTTTATCATTTATATTTATTATTTCTCATTTAATATAAATTGTATAATTTAATCTCTAAAACCTATAAAACTCAATAACTATTGACTTTTTTATAGTTTTTAAACTATTAAGGAACTTCTTTAATCAAAATATTACAACAAGACAAATTTGAAACTTTTATGTTTTATACCATAATTGAATGATAATGTTTATTTTTTGGAATCAACTTCACCACTTAGTAATCTCATTGGTTGATAGATACTACGATCAACTAGCTAGGGGTCATCTCCTTCAAAAATAGGTTCAATCTTCATCTCTTGTGTTTAGTTTCCCAAATTACCATAATTTATAAGAGTTAAATAAAAAATTAATGTAAATAAATCAATGTTTACCATACCCTCTTGATCACTATTTTTATTGTTTCTATTGGTTGTTTTACCCATTAGAAACCTATCTTTCACCCTCTACAATTTAATTCTCAATTACTTTTCTACTCAAACATTATCATCTACACATATTTAAATTATCATATTGGTTTTTTTTTTCTTATTTTGAATTTTTCTGGGAAATTCACATGCACCTTAATTATGGGTTCAACCCTATTCATTACCATACTAGTTTTATAAAGGAAATAAATAAATAATTTTATGCTTTTAATGAAATCCTACCACTGGTTGGGATGAACTAACCCTAAAATATAATAAATAAGTTTTCCAGGTGGGACGCACCCCCAAATAGAATACATGATATTATTGGGGGTTAAATTACCCCAAATTTTGTTTACTCATATGTCTAACCATGTTTAGAGACATACAACACTAGCTGAAGTAGGAATGGTCGATCACGAGTGTCACTTTAGAACCTGTAGATTAATAGTGTAATTACGTTTTCCTTTTTTTTTCTTATGCACATTAGCATTCGATTTTATTTAGACTTGATGAATTTATTATTATCATTGGTGGTTTCCAACTGAGTTGTACTCGCACCTTGGTCAGGCTACCATGGTTAAACGAGTAGATAGTATGGTTTCAAGACATAATATGGAAAAATTGCCTAAGACTGATGGTTGATTCATATAGCTTGGATGAATAATGAGAGATATGATTGAGGAATAGCTTTTTTAGTTTACCTAGTTTTTTTGTTTTTATTATTTTTGGTATTTTTTTGTATATGATCCACCCATGGAGGATCTTTATGTTAATTTTTTTACTTGTACACTAATAATTTTGATATAGTATGGGTTGGGAATTATTTATTGGAACTATTAATGACTTATATTATATTATTCATCTGATTATATGATATTTTTATTATGTATCATGTTGTTTCATACTCATATATGAGGTTATAGTCTCCCTATTTTAACACATTATAACTATCCTACAATTCGATAGCCTCTTGCATATGGGGATTTGTTCTTGAGGTGATGTAACACCCCATCTAGACACTTTCAAGTGGTCTCGACCAATGGGACCTTATAATGACCTTACATTTATACCAAAAAATAATATAAGTCAAGAACAACTCCTAAACCTTCACTTGGTGAAACCAAATTCCTCCAAAACAACCAAAAATACATAAAAACACCTCATAGAAATATCCCAATTCTCAAAACAACCCATACTCTATATAATCATAATTAAAAACTAATCTATATTAACTAGTCTATAATTACAAGAGTTATTAAAAATACCCACTATAGAGATTTTAATCCCTGAGAAGTGTCCATAATGAATCCCCATTTCACAATTCATCTATTATAATTTTATGCCACTTCTCATTCCATTTTCTAGACAAAATACAAGTCTATCACCCAACACCTAAACTAGCTTAGCTGAATTTTCATAAAAATACACAATATAAGCCTCAATATACACTAGTTATTTGTTAAATGAAAAACATGAATAAAATATCATCATGTTAAATCAAATTAAATTAAAAAACAACAATCATCCCACTTATGCACTAATTTCTTCAAAAATAATACTAATCCACCATGATATTAACTCCTTGCTCAAAATATAATTCCTTTATCTAAATGATATCATGAAAACATATAAGATCTACTCCTCCCTTTCCCTAAATAATAATTTACATCAGTTTCTAAATTTATAGAATACACTAAAAACTATAGATGATTATTTTAATATGATGTTTCCTCCTAACTAGATATGACTTATCTTATAGTAATCTCAAAGCATATATCGAACTCATCTACCTATTGGTGATTATTTTACTTTCCTGAAAATTATATAAAAACCCAAAATACACCTAATATGAAGATTAATCTATAAAATTTTGATAGTATTCTTCCCTCAATATGATTACCCATATTTTTGCTTGATTAAAACCAGTATTCCAAAAGTGTACCATCCCATGATGAACATTTTTCACTAGAATTGATGAACATAACCCTGAAATTATTACCATATTCCCAACTACTATATTCTATGAAATTTGGATATCTATAAAAATAGCTCCATTATCTCAATGAAATCATATCCCATTTACTCATACCAACAATACACTCTAGTCCCCACAGACACATGAGACTCCACCCATAGAACCCACACAATCTTATCTCAATGGCCCTTATTCACTACTCCAAACCTTCCATTCAACACTCACTACTACCACATAAACGCCCCATTAATTTCCTATTAAAGATACACTAATAATTTATATCACTCTATTCAATACATTCCCTTTTTACCCATTAAAAATAACTGGCACTTTACTATATGAAATTGTCACTTAACATTTCCAACTAGACATGAAACCATCATTCCACTCCAAAATCAGTACACTCTATCATGGATTAATATACCAATCCATCATTAACATCCTAGAATCCTCTAAGTACTTGGTATGATTCCTATGTTAACCTAAATGATACAATTACCATTTTTTTCCTTTATGAACCTGCTATTGAGATATCAAAAGATTTACAACATACATATTTCTAGGGTAGTTTTACTAAAAAACTACTCGTTAGAGACATTCCTTGATTGAATTTCTATCAGTAATCACTCAATAACACCAATATACATATTTAATTTTCTTTCCTCAATGACTCAATCATATCCTCATGATTCCATGAAATCTTATAACCAAACCCTATTAGTGTTCTAAAACTTACTTTTACAAGCATTTCACATAGCCTCACTCATCAAGACCACCATGTCTCACATGGATTTACCAATATATGCCATAAAAACTATATTAATATCATTATAGGACTCAAATCTAGCTATTTAATAAACCAAAATTCTAATTCTATGATTTTACCCATTTTTTTATACCAACACCTCCCACATGAAGTACTCGTTGTTCTTTTATTTGTATTATACCCATGGAAATTCTTAATAAAAATATAACACTCAATACCACATCACCTTTGTGTCATCCTAAAATTTTAGTATCCACACATAATTTTCTCTACCCATGTCACATCTACCACTGCACCATATACCATAAAAAATAACAAATTTATAACCCCTATGGAAAAGAGAAACAACTAACTCTCTTTCTCTAAATATGAAAGGTTCAACTATTTCACTTACCAATTAACCACAATTAATAATATAAACAACATAAACACTAAACTTACATCCATTATCATCATTAAACACATAATCACAAGTTATGTCTCACCATACAAAGGCAACACCACTAGACATCTTAACCATATCAAGGGATTAAATCTAATCCATCCATCTAATATTGTTTTTAACCACATCCCTAATAACCACTCACAATATTATCATAAGGAATAAGCTACCAAATCTACCCATTATAGTTATATCCCCTACCATGAGAATGATTACAACCATAACTTGATAAAAGAATACAAAACCCACTGTAGTGGTTTTAGTTAATTAATAAACTACCAATAGGTTATTCAGGAAAACACAAAATTACTTTTTGCCATGTTTTAATTAATTTTATACAGTTTCCTAAAAAATCATGAATAATTTTCTTTACCAAAAACAATTTTATAAAACAATTTTATTTTTTGACAAACCATTTCAAACTCACAAAAAGTTATAAACTAGTCAAGTACACCTATATTCCCAGTATGATTCCTGAAATCATGCACTCTTTCCACCCCAATACAAGAGTAAAATAAAAATTAGCTACCTCAACCAAAAAAAACATACTTGAATTAATACATTAGTTATAATAGTGAAAAAAAATTAACAAAAATATTATACCCCTAAGAAATTGGGATTCCATCATACAATTTTTTGAGATGCACAAGGTTGATGTACATACCAAGATTTATCCATTATTAACATCCAATACCACATAAAAATAGTAAGTCAACCAAAATAATGCTTTTATGCAGTTTTGTAATGCCCCTATAAAAACCCTCTGACACCACAGTTGGGCCAGTGGTGGAATATGACCTTAATAATTCCTTACCATACGTTAAAGGGAGTTGCATAGTGGAGAGAGTATATAACCAATTATGGAGAGTCTATAATCTTAATATCACAATATCCAATAATAGATAAATATAAAAATAATCACATAACATTAGTATAAGTGTATGGTTTTATAGACAAAGGTTGACTAATGATAATTTAAATATTGATATGTTGTGTCAAAAATGGACACTTTTTGAACATACATACATAAATTAGAAGGATCAACCACTAGGTTGATCGAGTAAAAAAGTAAGTGGTAAAATAGTATAATGAGATATAAATAAGATAGTGTGATTCTATCCTGGGTCCTATATAACAACAACCATTAACATACGTTAGTTTGATCTCCCATAAAACCTATTAATTTCAATCCAAAAAAATGAGTCTTTACATACACCAAGGTGAATTTACATGGTATGAGAATGAAATTTAGTAGAGAAATACCAATAGTGTCACTTAAACACTCCATCATATCCATTTATTCTTGTATAGAAAATGAATAAAATAGTAACATACATCACACATAAAATCAATTCAGATCATCATGTGATATCTAGGCCACCACTATACCCAAGCCAACTTGCCTAAACCATTTTTGGAAATTATATATATAATTATTTAACTTTATAATGTGAGACAAATATTGCATTATGTATGTGGTCAATATAACCATGCACTGTACTCAAAAGATTCCTGACTTTAGCCCCAATTCCGTATCATCTTGACCATGAAAACTACTCAAAAGATGCTAGAAGGAACCCCCAGGATTTCTACATATCTAACTATGGGTGTTACTTATAAGATGTTATATTGAGACCTAGAATGTCCATTTTTATAACCATAGAATCTATGAAAATTTTCATATAGTATCCTATGATCTTCATTGGTCTAATCATGGGTGAAAAATAAAATTATAGATGGTGCCCCAAACTCTCTTCTGATCTAACCATGAGTGATACTCCAAATACACCATATAGTGTTTCGGGCACTCTGTTGGTTTGAACATAAGTAGTACTCAAAGATTCCATTGGAAATACCAAACTTTTAGTTAGTTTGACCGTGGGTGCTACGGAAATTCCAAATGGTATCTTGGACTTTTGACTGGTTTGACCATGGGAACTAAATAGGAAACACATTAGAGAAAAGCACAACATAGACATACCTATGTATAAAAACATAGGGGTAGCATAACATCACACATCAAAACCTCAGACTCCAAGAAACTATCTCATAAATCATTATATATATAGACATTATGCATTAATATAGTCAGTATGAAAAGAAGAATGGAAATAAAAACTCCACAACCTAGCTATCAGTTATCAACCTATCCATACTTATAACTCTACAAGAGGATATAAACAAACATATCAATACTAACTCATCTCACCCCAAATCCAAACACTATAGATAATGTATAGTTATACCCATCACCCATCACAAAAATCAAATGCCCCTAATCTATGATAAATTTGCCCACCCTCATCCACCTATCACACTTGGTTGGATCAATAAACTAGACAAGACTCATATATAAGAACACCACATCAGTCTAAAGAGACATATTAATTTATTTTCCACTATTAACAAATATGGTTTTACCACTCTATAGTGATTCCCAAATTCAATAATTAATCCCCACCAAACCATGACCTAGGCATGTGGGTAAAACCCATCCACAACAAACCAACCCACCCACTCATATGTAGCATTTTAATCTGTACTAACTAATCTATATATATATTTACACAATAAATTTATATCAAACATATCCCAATTTATCTCCTAATAAGATAATAATACCCAAGGTAACATATATTCACACATCTCACTCTTATGTCCAATTGAAACACCTACGATGAGTGGTCACCTCCTTTGACCCACTCAATCCAACCCAAACATCCACATACACTACACCATATAGGCCAACCAGGGTTCACTACACCCTTTCTCATAAATCAATCCTCTTTTAGGAGGATCCCACAATCCCAAGACCATATTCCTAAATACCTTAAGAAATAATTTCTTGGTTAGACACTAATCATAACACCAACCAAGCACTTACTCACAAGGTAGTACCATAACCATTCCACCAAGACTCATATCAATCCACACATGGTTTATTACATGAATAAATACCCACCAGGTATTATTTACATATAAGTAGTCACAAAATCCCAAGGATAAATAGTTTATGTGTACCTCTCAAATTATTGAAACATTGTAAAAATACTAATTTTTTTCTAAAAATGATTTATATTATCCTATAATAAAATTGGAAACACTTTATTCTTACCTAGGTTCTTAAAAATAAACTCCAATGTAAAAATGCACAAGCACATATATATACAAAACATACGGTTATGTGTACTACCTACTTGGAGCATATTAAAGTTAGATCATCCAATATCACAACTTGGTCACACCCCTTTCAATTAGAACCAATATATTAGAAAAATATACCATAAATAAGGTATGCATTAATAAATGGTGAGGCATATAAAATTGTGAGAGGAAAACTAGGTCTTATCTTATGCTTATTGATTAGAACCAACCTATTAAAATAAAACATTGATCTATCAAGAGATAATAATCCAGTAAGCCCTGAAGTAGAGGGGTATAGTGTTACCTATGGGATGGGTAATGATACCAAATGATAAAGGATTGCGAATAGTGTTTACATCTCAAATTAATTTATTAAAAACATGAAAAAAACACTAAAAGTATATTGTGTCATGACTAAGTGGGTCACAAAAAAATGCCCCAATTAAGGGACTCATTGCAATATGAAAAAAAATTTCACAACACAATACCCATATTCAAATTAACACCAATAAATCATTGTCATTTATTGTGAAACAAATCAATTGCTTCATGGTTCAATACACATGTTTTTTCATTATAACAAACCTTATCTTTATTACACAATTAAACATGATTTGTTACATAAACATGAACTTAATAGAACTCTGAGGATCGAGAGGTATAGTGTATTGTGAAATTATGAACATTACATAATAACTTAGAACATAAAACTTGACATCTTTATTAAAAACGTATTTTACATGACCACAACATTTCTTCGTACATAGCATTGCATGGTATAACCTGAGGACATGCATAAGAAAAGGGTGAGCTATAAAGACCAGTAAGGGAGTAAACAATTCATAACATTAATAATATAGTACATTTTAGGCAACAGGCATGTCAATTTAGCATAATATAAACATGAACATAAAGGCATGATATAGCATGATTATCATAACATTAAAATGTGGAAACAACATTTAACAAGATATTAGCATGATCCAAGGATCTTTTCACAAGGAGAATGATTAAACCCTCATTGAACTTGAATTATCACGAGTAAACCCTCATTTCACTTGATTTTTCATGATACTAATATTTACCCAATGCATTGGATAACTATCAGGGTGCACCCTTCTTAATCTTTTCATTTCATGCATAAGTGTTCCACATAGATCATACAACATGGATTTATTAAACATCATAATTTATTGCACGAATAAGAGATCTGTAATACATATATGTAAGTCCTCATGGAAAATGTACATGTGCATAAAGGTGATTACCTTTGATATATAAATGGGTATGGTATTCACTTACAGGACGATTTTGTCATGGAAATTTTGGTGTAACTTTGACAGCATAAGGATGTCAAATAGAAATCTTAAAATGGGTTGATTAGAGAGAAAGGGGTATCTCATAATTTATAAATTAAATGGATAGTAATGAGGTCATGTAACATAATATACCAACATATTTAATGGAATTTATATGCATAATATAAAATAATTGCTTGAATGTAAATGAGAAGAGAGAAATTCATTTCTGAATTTCACCATGGTAACAGGTGTACATGGGAGGCATTAATGGGAGAGAAAAAGTTCTATCCTCATTAAAACATAAGTAGGGAAGTATGGGGGAGGTTCCAAACCATACCCCAATATTTTTAATTCAAAATAAAATGGTATAACGATATAAATAAATTTGGACAAAAGTGAGAAAGGAATAAATCTTTTACTTGGAAGTGTGATCCCAAAGGCTTGGGAGAGGCTTGAGAGAGGATTCATAGGAGCCTGGGGAAACTTGGGAGGATTATAAAGATAAGAGGGAAGGGTTTGGTTGATATAAAAAAGTTTTTACTAAAGATTAAGTTGGATCTTGGGTGGGTTTTTATTGGAAAAGAGAAGGAATTCGTTATTATTTAGGTTTTGGACACCACACATTAAAATTATCAAAACCACAAACCATCCCATGGTTTTTCCCAAGTTTTTTCTCAAAGTGGAGTGGAAAAAATAATTTCATAACTACAATGGTAGAAACTATTAAAATATTAGTATTTATTATGTATAGGTGAGTCAACCCTCAAGGAAATCATTTTAAAATGTTAAAATGTTTTATAAGTATTAGAGGGTCCACTAAGGCTTTGTAAAATAAATAAAACAAACCTAAATTAACATTATTTTAAGGTATACGCATATATTTTCATTAAAAATAATTTATAGTATTTTATTACATCACTATTTGGTCATTATGATGTCATAAAACACATTATATATTGAAATGGTATTTAATTTTTACCCAAAAAATCGACAAGTTTAGAAAATTATGAAAAATTCATTGTTGGATAATTTCAACATCCTGATTAAAAAAATTATATTAATTTTATCAAAATAATTTTACAAATATGTGAATTTTTACTTTTAAATAAAAACCGACATTTATAAAAAATTCATGGGTTTTAACAAAACACCTTTCAAACCTTAATAAAAATTAAATTGTATTTATAAAAATTATACAATTATTTATATTTAATAAAAATTAATTTATTAATAATATTTTATTAAAATAATATTTAATTTAAGAATCCATTAATTCATCAAAATATATTTCTTAACTGAATATTAACTAAAAATACAATTTGTTCTTTAAAAATTATTTACAAAGTAACAATAATAAAACGAATGTATATTCTTTATTCTATAAAAAAATAATGCACATAATCATTGTGATAGGGTCATGTTCCATAACCCATTATAACTCTCACATATGACATAATGGTAAGGTGTGTGATGGTGCTATACACTTGGTGTGGCTCAGATAACATCTCTCGAGTGGTAATCTCTATTAACTTTCACTTCTCTTATATTTGATTCCATTCAAGCCTAATGTGTTGAATCTCAGGTTGGTTTTGATCAAGAGAGAAGACTAGTGATGCCACCTCCATTCCATGCTCCAAAAAATGGGCTTCGTACAGAGAAATTCTACAGAATTAGGCCATCACTTCCTTTTTCTAAGTAAATTGGATTTGTTAAAGCCGTATATTTATACTAATCATGTGATTATTTTTCAACGACTATATTGGAAACAGAAAAAATTATTAACAGTATTATAAAATAAAAAAACATAAAACCAAATAAGTGCATGTGTTTTATATAACCATCTTACATAATAATACATTTAATCAGATCAATAGGAATTTTCATTAGTAAAATTTTGGGTCGTTATAGGCATGAACCTATACCTTTACCTTGAATTTAATCATATCCAATCTCTATGTCACACCACAATGCCTCCTGTTGTGGTGCTATTATCCCTATTCACTAAAAATTTATCCAATATTGAGGGAAAACCTCAAAAGATCACATGACACTCTTAAATACCACCAAAACAACCACAAATAGATAAAAATTCCTCCTAGATAAATCCTCACTCCCATAATTTCAATCTGATTACCCATTGAAAAAAATCCCCCTACTCCAGATACCCAAAACTAAAAATTAATTTTAAATTATAGACTTTTAATAATTTAGTCCACGTAAATTTTTATTAAAACTTAATTATAAATGATTAAAATTGAATAGTAATTATCCATCATGGAGAATCACATCAACAAAAACATTAAAAAAACATATCCCAAAAATGAGTACAACATTAATCATTTTTTGTGCACCAAAACTATTTTTTTTATAACACTATTTATACGAACATAAGAAGAAAATGTTTTAATATTGGAATATTTCAATGTAAAAATATATTTTAAAATAGTAATGATTTGAATCAAATTATTCTAATAAATATATTAAATAGAAACATAATGATTATAAATAGAAATATCCTTTATAATTTGGGTTCATCTTAAGATGATATAATTTTTATATATTGATCATGGTCAATTAAATTCATTTGAATTTTAAAATATCATCTTGATAATGGTATTATGTTTTTAATTTCAAGTAATTAAAACTCAAAACAAAGGATAATAACAATAATAAGGTGATCCAATGTATATTATGAAATTATTTATTTATTTACTTATTAGTTTTGTTGTTCATTTTTTATAGTTGAAACATTTGGATTTCATATGCTTATATACCATAATTAAGGTTCTAAGTTCATTTTGAACTTGAGAAACTTTTTAAAATTTTACTATGTCATCTATAATATAAATGTTTGACCTCAACTCTACATAAACAAGGTGAGGTTTTATTTCACCGACTATTGAGGTTTGAAGATAATTTTTAAACCATGAGATATTGTTAGGTAGTGGTACTACTTTGAGTGGAATAAATGGAAAAGTTAAGTATGGTTAACTATTTCAAATGGGAGTTCAAGGAGTGTTGTTGGTTTTTGGAGGAAGTTTCAATCAATGGATGGATGTAGCTTAGTGATTTCACATTTGCTTCTATATTATCAATAAGTATATCGACACAACCATAAGTAATAGTGACAAGTTATAAATAAATATTTTTGAAATATTCAATCCATGCACTAAATAGTGATTTCATAGAGGTCTCATGGTGTGCCTATTTAGAGGTGCTCCATAATTGGGATGGTATAATCCAATTTTTATAATTTATCAAATAATGATTAGTGATGTGTATTTTATCTTGGGTGTTTCTTTTTTCTCTTAGTGGATTTCAGTGTTCCACCATGGTTGTAAGGTGCATCCAAAACCATTTTAAATTCCTTTTGTTTTAGTGTGTGAGTGTCTCTTCTATAATTCTCTTATTTTTTATCTATCTCTTTAAAATTATTAGTTTGTCAATAAGGATTATAGTGAGAAATGTTTTCTCAGATAATCTCCTATTATGTACCCTATACATATGTTTTTTTCTATATATTTTAAATTCTAATGGGTGGATCTGTGTTCTTATCAAAAAAAAAATGGTTTCAAAGCTTTGTTCTTGATCTTAGAGGAGTGAGAATATACTATAAGTGATTTTTTAGGATATCTGATGTCTTCTTTGGTGGCTATAACAATGGAAGAATAAAATGACCAAATTTATATGTTTATTGGGATAGATTTTAATTTCCTAGAGATACATATAGATTATTATTTTTATCAAAGAGATCTAAATCTATAATTATCTAAATTAAATCTAGAGACATTGGAGGTTTTGATGTGTGCCTATAAATAGGTTCTCCTTACATGTGATAGTGTAATTCATTTTTTATAATCCACTGAGTATTTATAAGTGACATTTCTTATAACTTAAGAGTTTCTCTCTCCTATCACTTCGTATATTACAGTGTTTCTCTATGAACGTAGGGTATACCCCAAACTATGTTAAACTGTTTTTTTTTGTGTGAGGGGGTATCTCATAGATACTCTACCATTGATTATATTCAATTACTAAGACTTTATTAAATTTTTTGAAGTTTTTAGGGTGGATTCATTTTACTTGTATAATAAATGAACAAAACATTTATTCAAATAAACATGGAGTTGTTTAGATAAAATTAGGATGGAATACATATTTCAATATTTTATAAGTGAAGACCTCTTTTTAATTAAATTATACACTCATGAACACGTATGATAATCCTACTATAATAAATATTTATTTTATGCATAGACTTATTAGTGTGAATATAATTGAAGGAAACTTGGTGGTTGGATATTTGAATGTGTTTAATATGATAAGAATTCATCCAAATTTTAAATTAAGTGTTGGACTCCTCATGTATTAATCATGTTTTAATGATCACAAACCTTGTTACTATTAACAACTCTTATTATTATTTACAAATCCCTTTACTAGTAACAAATCTTGTTACTAATAAAAAATCTCACTTATCTTATCAGTCCTCTGTATTTATGTTTCAAGTTATCTCTTATACTTTATACTGGTTAAGTTCCAATCATCTTATGTATATTACTGTCTAAGTATGAATAAAGATATTTGTCAAAGTATAAAGACACCGTGAAGCTTGACACGGTAAGATAGACTGTGTGCAAGACACAATCACAGTGAAGGACACGCCGTAAGTTAGACACTCTGATTGCCTAAGTGCTAAGACACAGTTAGCAAGACAAAGTCATCAAGGCACCGTGAATCCAGACACTATGAGCAAGGAACTGGAAGCCAGAAATCATGAGTCAAACACCATGACTCAGAAACAGTGAAGGACACACCATGACACGGACACACCGTGAAGGTCATACCGTGAAGGTCATACCATGAAGGACACACCGTGAGCCACATACCGTGAAGGTCATACCATGAAGGACACACCATGAAGGAGAAACTGTTCGCATAACTACTGTAACACTATTTCTTAACCTTTTTTCAATATTATTTAAATATTTCTAACGGTCATATTTTATGTGTCTAATGCAATTAATGATATTTAATGATAGTTGTTCGCATGTCAGGAAATCGTACCACGTACCAATGAAAAGGTAATCATTCCTATTTCCGGAGCTCGGGGAATATAAGGAGGATTGAGCTGCAATAGAGAAGATACACACAGATACACATACTAGAACATATGTGAATCTACAGACAATACACGCGATCTCTGTACTAAACATAAGAACAATCCTGAGCACAAAGAAGAGATTGTAAGATGTTTCAAGAACTCACATGCATGCAATCTGACACTACTAGAGGAACTGAAATCAAGAGAACATTCTCACTCGTGAAGAACAGAAGATGAACCATGACACTCTATTTTTCCAAACAAAACTAGAGAAGGACTCAGAAGCATTTCTGTTGAATCCAAGGAGCCCAGAGCTGCACTGCCAATCACTAGATCTTTTTAAACTTTCATATACTCTCTCTAAGTGATTCATTATTTACTTCATCGAGCAGTGTGTGTACTCTGTATATCTTACACACACACACAGACTCATGTGCTGAACTAGAGGATATCACAATCCTCATAGAAAAACTCCTTACTCTTGTTTACCCATGACAACTATGGAAGAGGTCCTTGTGTGGCATGGTCTTTATTTTTGTTTCCCACGAAGAACTGTGGTAGAGGTCCCTACGTGTCCTGGATAGTCTTGTACTGTTGTTAACCTCGATCCAGGGTGTGGATCACTTTTATATAAATTTTTTAAGAGGAATAAGTCTTTTCTTGAGAATGAACCTCTTGGTTATATCTTATATGCTTTTTAGTTTAAGTTTAAAGTATACTATATATATATATTATATTTCGCTACTATTACTTGGAAATACAAACTATTTTAAAGATACTTTGATAGTTAATCTAGCAAGTGTTTGTAACTAATGTAAATCAGTATGTTAGTTTAAAAAGATAATTTAATCTTCTGATTAGATTAACTGAGACCTAATCGGCCTTTTGAGAATCTAATTGAACATTTACAGTTTTAAAAAATCACTACAATTTAACATGTATTATAAATTGGGTATTTTAATAGAAATTATTTTTAACATAAATTTTAATTGGAACTCAATTCACCCCCCCTCTTGATTATCCACTCCGACCAACATTTGGTATCAGTGGTTTCTTTTTCTTAAAGGATTTTCTAAATAATCTATTTTTCAACTGTGATTGTAGTTGTATCTTTAATGATCTTAAATTTATGTTAGCAATAAATTTTATCTCTTTAAATATCTTTTCTAAAATATATCTATGGACAATAGACTAGAGGGTGATGCTACCAACAGGTCACCTTTCTTCAATAGTATCAACTATGCCCAGTGGAAACTTAAGATGAAAATACGTTTAGAAAGTATGGGTTTTGATATCTGGACTGCTATAGAGTATCAATATAAAATTCCAGAAACTGAAAGAACAACATGGGATGAACATACTAAGACAACTTACAATAATAATTGTAAATCTATGAATGATTTGTATTGTGCATTAGGAGATGAGGAATTTAACAGAATATCTGCTTTCAAATCTACCTATGAAATATGGGATACTTTGGGTGTTTCTCATAAAGGAACAACTAATGTTAAGGAAATGAGATTAAACACTTATACTATTAAATATGATAAATTTAAAATGAAGACAGATGAACTTATTTCTGATATGTATCTCAGGTTCAATGAGATTTTCAACACTATGAAATCCCTTGGAAAATTTGTTCCAGCAATGGAACAAATCATGAGGATACTGAGATGTTTTCCAGACCGATGGAGAGGCACTTCTGTTTCAATTAGAGAATCATGTGACATTGCTGCTCTGCCTGTCAAAGAACTTATTGGTAAGCTTATGATGTATGAGGAAGAAATCAAGGTGAATAATAAGGAAGATGAGGAACCAAAAAGGAAGTCAGTGGCATTTAATTATACTTCTTCAAAGAGCAAGGACAAGGAGAAAGTTCAAATACCTACTGATAGCTCAATAAGTGAATGTTCAGATTCTGACTCTGATGCTGAAATGGCTCAAATAGCCATAAGGTTTAATAAATTATATAGGAATAAGAAATTCTTCAGAAAATCAAATTTCAAAGGAAAATATGACAACAAAGTTCATTGGAAAAAGGACTAGAAGAAAGCTGATAAGAGTGATGAGGTTGTTTGCTATGAATGCAAAAGGAAAGGACACATAAAAGCTGAATGTCTGGTACTGAAGTTCAAGAAGAAACATTACTACAAGGACAGTAAGTACAAGAAATCTATGAAAGCTGCTTAGAGTGCTTCAGAAGACAACACAAGTGATTCTGAAGCTTCTGACTTTGAAAATAATCGTGCCAACATGTGTTTTATAACCAATAAATCTAAGGTACCTATCTCCCCTATGCTAAATGATTATTATTCTAGAACTGATTCTAATTCTAAATTTGAAAATATGACTAGTGAGGAATTTTTTGAATACTAAAATATGCTTAAGGAAAGATGTAATGAACTTAAGGAAAAATATAAGTCATCAAAAAAATAGCATGCTCTCACCTTGAATGGAAAATATTCTCTAGAAGTAGAAAAAGAAAAGAATGCTCAACTGTTAAAGGAAAATACTGAACTGAAAATGTCTAAGGAGAAACTTATAAAAGACTTAGATAATTTCACAAATGGAAAAGACACTCTAACTAAAATGATAGGAAAGAAAGTGGCACCAAAGTACACTACTAGAATAGGTTACCAACCTGGAAAAAGACAGTTCACTAAAACTAGATTTATTCCTAAATCTAGACAGAATAATTCTAGTTCAAGCTCTGCAAATTCATATGCTTCAACTAGTTATTCACATAGTTATAGATCAAATAGAGTTTATCTTTCAAAATATTTTGATCCTGTAAAATATATGAGACCCATAAGACAAATTTGGGTACCAAAATCATTGATTGCTAACCTGTCTAGACCCAAGAAGATCTGGGTACCAAATTCATTTCTCATCTAAATCTGTTTTGTAGGAAACTTGCTTGAAGAGCTCCCATAAGAAGACATGGTACTTGGACAATTGATGTTCAAGGCATATATCTGGGGATTACTCATGATTCAAGATCTTAATCAAGATTGATGGAGGCTATGTCACATTTGATGATAATTCTAAAGGAAAGATAATTGGCCTAGGCCAAATTTGTAACACTAATTCAGTTTTAATTTATAATGTTTTGTTTGTTGATGGACTTAAATTTAATCTGTTAAGTATACCTCAATAATGTGATGATGGTTTTAATGTTAAGTTTGAAAATGATTCTTGTAATGTTTTTATTTATAAAAATGTTTTAGTATTTTCTACTTTGAGAAATGAAAATGTTTATGTGGTTGATTTAAATTCTTTAGCCATACAAAATGTTACTTGTTTAAATGCTTTTCATAATGAATATTGGATTCGGCATAGAAGATTAGGACACTGCTATATTCATTCACTTAGAAAACTGACTAGGAAGAACTTATTTAGAGACTTAACCAAACAATAGTTTCCAAATGACAACGTTTGTAATCCCTGTTAAAAGGTAAAGCAACATAATGTTTCATTTAAATCAAAGAAAAAAGTTTCAACTTCTCAACCTCTCGAGTTCGTTTACAGGGATTTTTTTACACAATCTAGAGTTTCTAGCTTAAATGGGAAGCACTATGTCTATGTCTTAGTAGCTGACTTTTCTAGATATACTTGGGTATATTTATTAGCTCACAAAAGTGAAGCTTGTTCTCACTTTGTTAAATACTCAAAGTCTGTAGAGAACCTTAGTGGACTTAAGATTAAGACCCAAAGAAGTGATCATGGACATGAGTTTGAAAATCATGAGTTTGAATCTTATTGCTCACACAATGGATATATTCATAACATTTATGCACCTAGGACACCTCAGCAGAATAGTGTAGTAGAAAGAATAAATAGAAACCTTCAAGAAATTTCAAGGACTATGCTCAATGAGTATGACTTACATGTTTATTTTTGGGATGAAGCTGTAAATACAGCTTGTTATATCATCAATAGAGTCTTAATTAGAAATGTTCTTAAGAAGACCCCTTATGAACTATGGAATAATAGAAAACCTAAAGTTAGTTACTTTAGAGTCGTTGGTTTCAAAGTATTTATTCTTAATACAAAGGATAATCTAGACAAATTTTCTTCTAAGAGTGATGAAGGAATCTTTTAAGGATATTCAATTTCTAGCGAAGCCTATAGAGTTTTCAATAAGAGAACAAAATGTGTGGAAGAATCTGTTCACATCAAATTTGATGAAACTGATCCACATGAACCTAAATCATCTCTTGAAAATCTTGAAAAATATTTATCTTTTCTGAACATTAATGATAAAATCAATGAACCTGTTGTAAAGACAACCAGTTTTGGAAATATTTCAGAATCTACTCCTAATGAACCCGAACATAGATAAGAACCTGAAATTTCTAGTCCTATCTTTACTAGATCAACTAGGATTCTAAAGAACCATCCTTTAGATGATGTTGTTGGAAACTTAGATAGAGGGACACAGACTAGAGCTTCTCTTAGAAATCATGTTGAACATCAAGCCTTTTTTTCATAGCTTGAACCTAAAAACATTGATGATGCTATTAATGATGAATTTTGGGTAATTGCAATGCAAGAAGAGCTAAATCAGTTTGAAAGAAATAAATTTTGGAAACTTGTTGAAAGACCTAATGAAACTTTCACCATAGGCACAGAATGGGTGTTTAGGAATAAAGTAGATGAATATGGAAACATAGTTAGAAACAAGGCTAGATTAGTTACACAAGGCTATAGTCAAGAAGAAGGAATTGACTATGAGGAGACTTTTTCTCCAGTAGCTAGATTAGAAGCCATTAGGATCTTACTTGCCTATGTTTCAAATCTAAATTTCAAACTATATCAAATGGATGTTGAAAGTGCATTGTTAAATGGGTTTATAGCTGAGGATGTTTTTTTGAACAACCACCTGGATTTACAAACCCTCATTTTCCAAATCATATTTTCAAATTATAAAAAACTTTATATGGTTTAAAACAAGATCCAAGAGCTTGGTATGATAGATTAAGTACATTTCTAATTTCAAAAGGTTTTAAAAAAGGTATAGTTGATCCTACCCTTTTTATAAAATGTATTTCAAATGATGTTTTAGTTGTTCAAATTTATGTAGATGATATTATTTTTGGATCTTCAAAAACATCATTGTGTACTGATTTTTCTAAAATGATGCAAAGAGAATTTAAAATGAGTTTAATGGCTGAACTAAAATTTTTTCTTGGATTTCAAATCATTTAAAATAA
This sequence comes from Viscum album, assembly GCA_963277665.1. Classification (NCBI taxonomy): domain Eukaryota; kingdom Viridiplantae; phylum Streptophyta; class Magnoliopsida; order Santalales; family Viscaceae; genus Viscum; species Viscum album. The sequence goes on from OY728137.1 coordinate 1,108,017,479, forward strand.
TTATGGAATTATTTTAACTCAAAGTAAATATACTAGAGATATTTTAAAATTTTTTGGATTGGATAGCACAAAAAGTATTGACACTCTCATGAGTACCACTTGTAAGTTGGATCTTGATGAAGATGGTAAATCTGTTGATCAAACCACTTATAGAGGAATGATGGGAAGTCTACTCTACTTGACTACTAGTCATCCTGATATAATGTTTATTGTGTGTATGTGTGCTCGTTTTCAAGAAAATCCTAAAGAATCACATTTAAATGCTGTAAAAATAATTTTCAAATATCTCAAGCATACACCCAATTTAAGACTGTTCTACCCTAAAGGAGAATAATTTGAATTAGTTAGTTATTCTAGTTCTGATTTTGCTGGCTGTAAGTTAGATAGATAAATCACCTCTGAAACATGTCACTTTTTAGGCAAGTCACTAGTATTATGGTGTAGTAAAAAACAAAATTTTGATGCATTATCTACTGCAGAAGCTGAATACATAGCTGCTGGCAGTTGTTGTGCAAAAATTTTGTGGATGAAACACACTTTACTAGATTATGGATAGCAATTCAGACATGTACCAATAAATTGTGACAACACAAGTTCTATTAACATTTCAAATAATCCTGTTTCACCTTCTAGGACAAATCATATTGATGTAAGAAATCACTTTTTGAGGGATCATTATCAAAAGGTGATATCACTTTAGAATTCATTGGTACTGAATATCAACTTGCTGATATATTCACTAAACCATTAAATTTTGAGAGATTAGACTACATTATACCTGATCTTGGTATAATTAATCATAAATAGATATCTTACTGGTCTTACTGTTTAATTTTTTTTAATATTTTTACATTACGGTTTCATGCTCACTTTTTCTCAGTTACTGTTTCATGTTTACGGTCTCACAGTTAACACCTTGTGTTCATGGTATGTCAGTTAACTATCTCACCGTGACGGAACAGATCACCCATTGTCTCACCATGACTGCACAGAATAGTCACTATCTCACCGTGAGTGCATAGAATAGTCATTGTCTCATCGTGACGACCACCAACTATCTCACCGTGATGACTGCTTTTTCATCACACCGTAATGCCTACTCATGGTCTCACCGTGAAGATTATTTATGCATTTATTTTAATTCGTATTATGATAACCTTGCTTTTATTACAAACCTAAACATGGTTTATTACAAAAAAATTCACTTGATACAACAAAGAAGATTGAGAGGTTTAGTGTCTTTGGGGCTTAGGATCATTACATAAAAACTTAAAACATGAAATACAACATCATTATTGAAAACTTCCTTTACATGACCACTACATTCCCTCGTACTTAGCATTGCATGAGATAACATGACGACATGCACAAGAAAAGTGTGAGATATAAAGCCCAGTAAGGGAATACACATGGAATAACATGAGGAGTACAATAAATTTTAGACATTAGGCATATCAATAGAGCACAATAGGAACATGAACATAAAGTAATGATAAAGCATGATAATCATAACATGGAAATGTGGCAACAACACTTAACATTGAATTAGCATGACCAAGGCTCATTGCACATGGAGCATGAGTAAATCCTCATTGCACATGAAGCACGAGTAAACCCTTGTTTTACTTGAATTAGAATGAGTCAACACTCATTTCACATGACGTATCATGATACTATACTTTACCCAATGCATTGGAGCGCTATAAGGGTGAACCCTTCTTAAACATTTCATTTCATGCATAAGTGTGACACATGGATCATAAAACATGGATTCATAAAACATAATCATTTATTACAAGATAAAGAAATGTGGAATTAATACATGAAACTTTATAATCAACAAGTAAATGTGAATAAAGGTGAATACCCTTGATGGAGAAATGGGAATGCTATTCACTACACAATGGCATTGGCTTCGAAAATTGGTGTGATTTCGGCAGCGTAACGGCATGACATAAGAATTCATAAAAATGGTTGATGAGAAAGAAAGGGGTTAATCATCATATTTACATGTAATGGATACTAAGTAGGTCATATATATACATGTCCCAACACTTTTAATGGAATTTAGATTCACGATACAAAAGTATTGCTTGAATGTAAATGAGAAGAGAGATGTTCATTTCGGAATTTTGGCATAGTAACGGGTGTACATGGGAGGCATTTAATGAGAGAGAAAGGGGTCTAGCATAATTTAAACATAAATAGGGAAGTATTAGGGAGGTGAGAAACCATACCCCAACACTCATAATTGAAATTAAAAGGGAAAACAACTTAAAGAAAATTGATAAAAATGGAAAAGGAATAAAAAACTCTTACTTGGAAGTGTGCTTCCAAAGGCTAGAGAGAGGATTGTGAGAGGATTTTTGGGAGCTTGGGGCACCTTGGGAGGACTGTAGAGATAGTAGGGCAGAGGTTGGATGAAATCAAATGGATTTGAGTGAGGAGAAAGTGGGATCTTGGGTGGGTTTATATAGGAAAGGAGAGGGAATTCTTTATTATTTAGGTTTGGGACCCCTTATATTAAATTAATCCAAACCACAAACCATCCCATGGGTTTTCCCCATGTTTTTTGTCAAATGGAAGAGGGAAAAAATATTTTATAAGGCCAATGTCCTAACTTCTTAAAATAATTCGGTTTCTTATGTGGAGGTGAGTCACACTCCCATGAAAAAAAATTTAAAATACAAGGTGTTTAATAAGTCTTGAGCGGTCCATTAATGCTTTGAAAAGTAGGTCAAACAAACCCAAAATCACATTTTTTAACGGTAAAACATATATTGTCCAAAAATAATGATTATAGTATTTTATTACATCACTATTTGGTCATTATGATGTGATAAAACACATTATATATGTAAACGGTATTTAATTTTTACCCAAAAATTTGACTGTCTCAGAAAATAATGAAAAATTCACCATTGGATAATTTTGACGTCCTGATTCCAGAAATAACATTTATTTTATCTAAATAATTTTCTAAATATTTTAATTTTAACTTTTAAAATAAAAACTGACATTTATCGAAAATTCATAGGTTTTGAAAGAAATAGCTTTCAAACCTTAATAAAAATTATAATTGCATTCATAAAATTATGAGATCATTTATATTTAATAAAAAATAATTTAATAATAATAATAATATTTTATTAAAATATTATTTGATTCAAAAATAGCTTAATTTAAAAAAAAAAAATTCTTAATTAAATAATAACTAAAAACACTATTTGTACTTTAAAAACTATTTACAATGTATCAAAAAAATTACAAGGAGGTATATTCATTATTATATAGAAAAATAATATACATGAACATAGTACTAGTGATTTGTTACATAACCCCTTAAAACAGCCGCATAAGACCTAAGGGTAAGGTGTTTGATGGTGATAGACTCCTGGGGTGGCTCGGATAACATCACTCGGGTGGTAATTTCTATCAACTTCCACTTTTCCCATATACGGTCCCATTCGAGCTTGACATGATGAAGCTCACCTTGGGCTTGGTTAAGAGTGAAGGACAAGGATTCCACCTCTTTTCTGAGCTCTGACAAATGGGCTTCGTATGGGGTAATTCTACTAGATGAGGTCATCGCTGCCTTTGTCTGAGTAAATTGGATTTGTTAAAGACCTATATTTATACTAATCATGTGATCACTGTTCAATGACTATATTAGCAATGGTCAAAATTCTTAACATAAAACCAATGAAGTTGAAATTTTATATAAACATAAATAGACATTTAATTAGATCAAGAGGGATTTCCATTAATGAAACTTTGGGTCATTACAATATTCCCCCCTTAAGAAATTTCGCCCTCAAAATTTTTCTTTTCCCACACTAAAACATATGTGGGTAACTTAGCTTCATCATTTCCTCTGATTCCCAAGTCTCTTCTTCAAACTTTTGGTTTCTCCACAACACCTTGATGAGGGCCATTGTCTTATTTCGTAGAACTTTTTCTCTACAATCTAAGATCTTCACTTGTTGCTCCTCATAAGAAAGATCATCCTCCAACTGTACCACCTCAGAAGAGAGTACATGTGAAGGGTCCGGTATGTACTTCCTTAAGAGGGATACAGGAAAGACATCATGTACATTGGCCATGGTAGGTGGATGTTCTAGTCTATAGGCCACGACCCCAACACGATCAAGAATCTCGAAGGGGCTGATGTACCTTGGACTTAAATTCCCTTTCTTTCCAAACCTCTTGACCTTCTTCCACGGAGATATGTGTAGAAAAATCATGTCTCCAACTTTAAACTCAAGGTCTAGTCGATGATTATCTACATAACTCTTCTGTTGACTTTGAGCTTCCTTGATATGCTGCTGAATGGTTTTCACCTTCTCCACCATTTCTTCAACCATTTCTGGTCCAAGCAGCTTACGTTCACCGACCTCATCCCAACATGCCAGTATTCTGCACCTTTTCCCATACCGGGCATTATATGGTGCCATTTGGATGCTCGAGTGGAAACTATTATTATAAGAGAACTAAACTAGAGGAAGATGTTGATCTCATCCTACTTTACATTCCATTGAGCACGCTCTCAACATTTCCTCAAGTTTTTGTATAGTCCGCTCGGATTGACCATCAGTTTGAGGATGATAAGCCATACTGAAGTTCAGTTCAGTATTCAGAGCATGTTGAAGACTCTTCCGAAACATAGAGGTGAATCTTGGATCTTGGTCAGACACAATAATAGTGGTACTCCATGAAACCTTACCACTTCCCTGATATATATCTGTGCCAGTTGATCCAAAGAGAAATCCTCTCGAATAGAAATGAAGTGTTCAGTCTTTGTAAGATGATCCACAACAACCCAGATTGCATTGTTGCCTTTGTATGTCATTGGAAGTCTGGTGAAAAAGTACATGGTGATGTTCTCTTATTTCTATTCTGGTATGGGCAATGGTTTCATCATCCCCTTAGACTGCTTCCTCTCTGCCTTCACTTGCTGACACACCAATCAATTTGATGTATATTCAGTGATCTCCTTCTTCATATTATCCCACCAAAAGTTTTCTCGGAGATCTCGATACATCTTTGTGCTCCCTGGGTGAATAGAGAAATTTGAACTATGTGCATCACCCAAAAGTTCCTTCTTCAGCTCCGGACTCGATGGAACTCATAGTCTTTTCCCAAATCGCACAATTCCTTCTTCATTAACATTAAACTCCGAGGATTTCCATTTTTCGATAGCTTCCACTTTTTCCATAATTCCCACATCATCCTTTTGAGAATCCTTTAACCTTTACAAAAGAGATGTTTGAGAAATCCTTTGTGAAAGTATTGATGATTTTCCCTTCTTTATGATTCCCATGTCCATCTTCATGAAGTCTAAGATGATTGGATCCTTCTCAATTCTCATCATTGATAGAATCGCTCGGTCCTTTCTACTTAGGGCATCTTCCACCTTGTTCGCTTTCCTAGGGTGGTAATGTATTGAACAGTCATAATCCTTGATGAGCTCTATCCAAGTTCTCTGGTGCATATTAATCTATTTTTGTGTGAATATATATTTAAGACCCTTGTGGTTAGTATATATCTCACATTTCTCCCCATAGAGATAATGCCGCCAGATTTTCAAGGCAAAGATCACTGCTGCCAACTCCAGATCATGCGTTGGATAGTTTCGCTCATGGATTTTCAACTTCCTTGAGATATAAGATATCACTTTATCATTCTGCATCAGCACACAACGTAATACCTTCTTTAAAGCATCACTAAATACAACAAAAAGTTCCACACTTATGGGTAAAGTGAGCACGGGCACAGTGATAAACCTCTTTTTCAACTCCTTGAATCTTTTTTTGCATTCATCACTCCAAGAAAACTTTACTCCCTTTCGAGTTAGCTTGGTGTGAGGGTTGTGCAATCGTGAAAAATTCCTCAAAATTCATCAATAACATCTAGCTAACCCCAAGAAGCTACGGATATCCATTATTGATGTTGGCCTCATCCATCCCTCAATTGCATCTGTTTTGGAGGGATCCACAAATATCCCATTGCTTGTGATTATATGGACCATGAATGAGACCTCCTTCAACCATAACTCACACTTGATGTACTTTGCATAGAGCTTCTCCTTGCACAAAGTCTCCAGTACAGTTCTTAAATTCTCCTCATGATCCTCCTTGGTTTTGGAGTATATTATAATATCATCTATAAATACTACAAAAAATTTGTCGAGGTAATCTCTAAAGACTCTATTCATTATGTACATGAATATTTCTAGAGAATTAGTGAGTCTAAAAGGCATTACTATGAATTCATAGTGCCCGTATCTTGTGCGAAAAGCAGTCTTGGGGATATCTTCCTTCTTCACCCTTACTTGATAATATTTCGACCGCAATTCCACCTTGGAGAAGTATTGTGCTCCACGCAACTGATCGAACAAGTCATCAATTCATGGGAGAGGATACATGTTCTTTATTGTGATTTTTTGGAGCTCACAATAATCGATGAAAAGGCGAATTGACCCATCCTTGTTCTTGACGAAGAGGACTGGTGCACCCCATGGTGAAGCACTTGGGTGTATAAACTCCTTATCCAGATTCTCCTATAGTTGTTTCTTCAGATCTTCAAGATCAATAATATCCATTCTATATGGAGTCTTGGATATTGGTAATTCCCCAGGTATAAGTTCAATTGAGAATTCAACATCTCTTCTAGGAGGAAGACCAGGCAGTTCCTCGGGAAAAACTTCTGCGAATTCTCTCACAATAGGAATTTCCTCAAAGATAGTTTCTTTCTTGGACTCAATCATCTGATCTAGATACGCATTCTTATAGGGAAGTAATACCCATGCTTGAGATGATGGATCTAAAGGAGATTCATCTTCCTCCTTATACTTCTAAATAATCGGGGGTCGATTCTCCATATGAAATGTGATTTCCCTCTCCCGACAATTTATGTTGGCTCTATATAAGGAAATCCAATCCATGCCAAGAATTGCATCAAATTCCACCAAAGGGATTATGATGAGGTTAATTGGGAAATTAAATCCACATATTATAACAGGGGAGGACTTATATTCACGGGATGCAATGATTTCCCCATTTACCGTACTCACTGACATCTTCATTTCCATGATTTGTGGTGGTGCTGAGATTGTTCTACTAAACTTTCGAGATATAAAAGAATGCATAGAACCTGAATCAAAAAGTATGTTTGCTATTATTGAATGAATAACTAGTGTACCTATCACGACTTCGTTGTTGGGGTTCACTTCGGCAGAAGTGATAGAAAAAGCTCTTCCTTGTTGCCTTGGAGGTTGTTGGTTGCCTCCGAAAACCCTTAGATTAGGGAGATGATTTTCAAAATGTCACGGTTCTTTGTATTTGTAGAATTTAACAACGCATTGAGGTTTGAATGGAGCGTTCCTATCCTCTATCGCAGCCGTAGGTCTTTCTTGCTGACATTTAATAGCTCGGTGCCCTTCTCTTCCACACCTGAAGCATTTCCTCATCCCCTTAAGGGAATTTCCAGGGTGCTTCTTTCCGCACTTTTGGCTAGTGGGGTGTTGGATCTTCTTAGAACCATTGGATTTATCCATCAAACCACCAGCATTGAATTCCACCAAATTCTTCTTATCCCCATGATACCCCTGTGATTCTGCGATCTCCATTTCGACCTTGAGGGAACATCGGACAATTTTCTGATAGCTGTCGAAGTCACGGATCGCCAATGCTTTTCGAAGGCTTGGCTATAGCCCAACAAAGAAGCGGTCAACTTTTCATTCAGGGGTAACGACAAAGCCGGAAGTGTATCTTACAAGCCTTCTGAAGTTTTCCTCGTATTCTCCAATATATTCTTCATATTTTTTCTTAAGGGAAAGGAAGCCCCTTTCCATCTTAAGCCAGAGGGTGCATGGAAAATATTTATTGAAAAACATCTTCCAGAAATCCTTCCATTCCAACACCTCGATCTCCTCCTCAGGCTTCATATTTTTTATCAACGTCCACCATTGATCAGCTTCAACCTCTATACGATAAGCTTCCCAGAGAACCTTCTCTTATTTAGAACATTGAAGGATGGAGAAGATCTTTTCAATGGGGTTGATCCATTATTCAGTGATCGTGAGATCGGATGATCCACTAAAAGTAGGAGGCCTTTGTCTCATGAATCTCTTGATAGCAACTTGTTCTTTCTCAGGGGGGGGGGGGGTTGAACGTTCCTCTTGACCAACGTTTCTATTGAAAACTTGAGTTAGCTCAGAGAGAAGTGTGAAAAAGTTCACGATTCCCACTCCCATTAGAATGGGCATCTCATTAGTACAGTCATCACACTGATCTTCACATCGGTTGTTAGCCCGAGTCCTTCTATTACCGGCCATTGGATGGAATAAAAGGAAATTTAGGGGTAATACATAAAGGGTAATCCAAAGACAAAAGTTTATGACTTAAAAATAAACTTTTATTTCCTTAACTCATGATTCTATAGGCTTCAATCTAGGCTTTTCATGATTTACTTTCTAACATATATTCGTAGGTGCATTTTTTTTAAATTTCCTTAATAAGGGTTCATACTAAGCTTGTGAATTTATCATAACATATCCCTTGGGAGTGTTGTAACCAAGAGTGCAGCAAGGCCCATTTTCATGCACCAGTTCTCGTTCGAGTCTAGCTCAAAGTGGTGTTTTCAGGTTTTACCCCTAGGATACATCTGTGCCAGAGCCGCCTCTACCTGCTCGTATCCATACAGGGATGTATTTGTCTGATAAACCACTTAATTAGTACTTAAAAATTCTTAGGTATTTTTTTGTTATACTTAATCATGTTTCTAAGGCTTTACTAGGGGTTTCTATTCCTAATCCCAAAAATAACTAAACCTATCCTATGATACCAACTATGAAAACCCTGCTTTTATTACAAACTTAAACATGATTTATTACATAAAACTTCACTTGATACAACAAAGAAGATCAAGTGGTTTAGTTTCTTTGGGGCTTAGGATCATTACATAAAAAATTAAAACATGAAATACAAAATCTTTATTGAAAACTTCATTTACATGACCACTACATTCCCTCATACTTAGTATTGCATGGGATAACCCGAGGACAAGCACAAGAAAAGGGTGAGCTATAAAACCCAGTAAGGGAATACATATGGAATAACATGAGGATTAAAATACATGTTAGACATTAGGCATATCAATATATCACAAGAGAAACATGAACATAATGTCATGATAAAGGATGATAATCATAACATGGAAATGTGGCAACAACACTTCACATGGAATTAGCATGATCCAAGGCTCATTGCACATGGAGCATGAGTAAATCCTCATTGCACATGAAGCACGATTAAACCCTCGTTGAACTTGAATTATCATGAGTAAACACTCATTTCACATGATGTATCATGATACTATACTTTACCCAATGCATTGGAGCGCTATAAGGGCACACCATTCTTAAACATTTCATTTCATGCATAAGTGTGCCACATGGATCATAAAACATGGATTCAAAAAACATAATAATTTATTCCACAATAAAGGAATGTGGAATTAATACATGAAACATTATAATCAATAATTAAATGTGCATAAAGTTGAATACCCTTGATGGAGAAATGGGCATGGTATTCACTACACAATGGCATTGGCTTAGAAAATCGGTGCGATTTCGACAGCGTAACGGCGTGACATAAGAATTCATAAAAATTGTTGATGAGAGAGAAATTGGTTCCTGATCATATTTAAATTTAATGGACAGTAAGTAGGTGATATAGATACATGTCCCAACAATTGTAATGGAATTTAGATTCATGATACAAAATTATTGCTTGAATTTAAATGAGAAGAGAGATGTTCCTTTCAGAATTCCGGCATAGTAATGGGTGTACATGGGAGGCATTTAATGAGAGAGAAAGGGGTCTCCCATAATTCAATCATAAAGAGGGAATTATTAGGGAGGGGTGAAACCATACCCCAACATTCATAATTGAAATTAAAATGGAAAAACAAATTAAAGAAAATTGACAAAAATGAGAAAGGAAGAAAAAAACCCTTACTTGGAAGTGTGCTTCCAAAGGATAAAGAGAGGCTTGTGAGAGGATTCTTGGGAGCTTAGGGTACCTTGGGAGGATTCTAGAGAGATTAGGGTAGAGGTTTGAAGAACTCCAAGGGTTTTTAGTGAGGAAGAAGTGGGAGCTTGGGTGGGTTTATATAGAAAATGTGAGGTAATTCTTTATTATTTAGGTTTGGGACCCCTTATATTAAATTAATCCAAACCACAAACCATACCATGGTATTTGGCAAAGGGAAGAGGAAAAACATATTTTATAAGGCCAATGTCTGAACTTCTTAAAATGATAGGGTTGCTTATGTGGAGGTGAGTCACACTCCCATGGAAAACAATTTAAAAAGACAAGGTGTTTAATAAGTCTTGAGGGGTCCATTAATGCTTTGAAAAGTAAGTCAAACAAACCCAAAATCACATTTTTTTAATGGTAAAACATATACTGGCCGAACATAAATATTATAGTATTTTATTAAATCACTACTGGGTCATTATGTTTTCATAAAACACATTATATATTTAAACAGTATTTAATTTTTACCCAAAAATTTGATTGTCTCAGAAAATTATGAAAAATTCACCATTACATAATTTCAACATCATGATTCCAGGAATTACATTTATTTTATCTAAATAATTTTCTAAATATGTTAATTTTTACTTTTAAAATAAAAACTGACATTTATCGAAAATTCACGGGTTTTGACAGAAATGGCTTTCAAACCTTAATAAAAATTATAATTGCATTCATAAATTTATAAGATCATTTATATTTAATAAAAATTAATTTAATAATAATAATAATATTTTACTAAAATATTATTTATTTCAAAAATCTCTTAATTTAAAAAAAATAATTCTTAATTAAATAATAACAAAAAACACTATTTGTACTTTAAAAACTATTTACAATGTATCAGAAAAATGACAAGGAGGTATATTCATTATTATATAAAAAATTAATATACATGAACATAGTACTAGAGATTTATTACATAACTCCTTAAAACAGCCGCATAAGACCTAAGGGTAAGGTGTGCGATGGTGACAGACTCTTGGGGTGGCTCGAATAACATCGCTCGGGTGGTAATTTCTATCAACTTCTACTTTTCCCGTAGACGGTCTCATTCGAGCGTGACATGATGAAGCTCAGCTTGGGCTTGGTCAAGAGCGAAGCCCAAGGATGCCACCTCTTTTCTGAACTCTGACAAATGGGCTTCGTATGGGGCAATTCTACTGGATGAGGCCATCACTTCCTTTGTCTGAGTAAATTGGATTTTTTAAAGCCCTATATTTATACTAATCATGTGATCACTGTTCAACGGCTATATTAGCAATGGTCAAAATTCTTAACATAAAACCAAAGAAGTTGACATTTTATATAAACATAAAGAGACATTTAATTAGATCAATAAGGATTTACATTAATGAAACCTTGGGTCGTTACATGTATCGTGGTAATTTTTAATTCACAACTATTTAATTTCCCGTGTTTTTGTTTTTATGATGTTTGACATTCCCAAATGATAAAACAAAATGGTTTTCACTCGATTCCTCACCCAAGATCTCTCCTGCTCACTCTCTCGAACCCTCTTTACCTTGAAAACCTTATCTTCTTCTCTCTCACTCGAACCTTCAGTGGATGACCAGGATGAAGCGTACGTCTTCATCTACTCCAGAGAAGCATATCTCTAAGAAGAAGAAGATAGCACCGAGGATAGCACCCGAAGTAACTCTAAATCCAAACCTTGTAAGTCGTACTGTAGTTCCTAAAAAAGGGATCTTCCCTGAGTGGTTGTTGACTAGAAAGTCGTTAGTCCTGAATGTATTAAGAGAACAAGGATGGCTCTAATGGTTATCTCTAAGGTATATACCTATTTACCCGAGGTTGGTGTCTCAGTTTTACCAATATGTAAATTTTTCCTTTGATACTGGAGAAAGTTTTCTGGTGAAAAGGTGGATCAATGTTCAAAAATGATCATTCACTTTGAGGATATGGGTTGCATGCCTAAGGATTCCTCATGAAGAGATTTGTGATGAATACCAGAGAGACCCTCCTCCTATAACCGACATCTTTGACTTGGAAAATGCACTAGAAATCCTAACTGGAAATGGCACCAAGCGAAGGGCCATAGCAGGTAAGCTGGATAGAGAGTCAAGACTGCTGTTCAAATTTGTTAAGAATTTGATTAGCCCAAGGAAGGGTTATTTTTCTGTGATTAAGTATCAGGATGTGTTCCTAATTCATCTAATGAAGAATGGACATAAGATAAATATTTGCAAATACGTCATTCACCATATGTGTGAACTGATTAAGGTCACTTCCAAATCCACATCTTTGTTTTACTCAAGGATGATCCCAACCATGCTAGTTTCCAAAGGAGTGGTTGGACCAAATGAGGAAGTAATTATGGATTTTGATTTTTTTTTGTCAAAACCTACCATAAAAAGTATGCAAATAAATTTGAACCCTTGGAAGAAGCAATGGTTTGAGGATAATGATTTTCTGTATAAGAAGTATAATCCTGTTGAGTATCCAACATGGCCAAAGAATATTACTGATCCTTGTTTGGAACCAGATGAAGAGGTTGAATACTCAGATGCTGAAGAAGAAGAGGAAGAGGTAGCTGAAGTACCTCAAAAGGAAGCATCTCCTATTGAGAAAGAATGGACTGTTGTCCCTGCTGATGTTCCTAAAGTACCTCTTAGAGAAGAGGCTGAAATACTACTTAGAGAAGAAGTTGTTGTCGAAAAGGAAAGGGATATTAACCCTTCTTTTTTTCTTAGAGAAGAAGAACCTCCGGCTCTAATAGTTGATGCTAACCTATAAATCCAATCTGAGGATGCAAGAGATTTGATTATTCATGAGCCTGTGATAGAAAACCTCCCTGTTGAAAAGGATGCATGTCTGGAAGCACAACCTGTGGAACAGTAGGTTCCTAAGTACATACCCTCTGCTGAGGAGAGGATGGAAATTTCCTTTCAGTTGGCAAGGCAAGAAATGGCTGAGGAGAATAGAGTTGATCCTGTGGATCTTGATCATGATGTTGAGCCTATAGTTTCTGAATTGGAAGCACATGGTGAGGGGGAGGAACCTCAAAACCTTAAGATTGATGAAGTTGGATCTGCTAAAACCGCTCAACCAACTGTGTAATGTCCCATATTTTTTCATGAATTATTTTAATTTTATATGGGAATTAATTCGATATCAGGCTCTAAGACGGCGTGCAGTTCTAAGGCCCAGTGAGCCCGAAACAATGTTTGAATTTAATTTAATAATTAAATAACGCGCGTGTGCGGTTTTCTTGAAAAAGTGGAATAAATCTCGAATGGGTGCTCTGATCAGAAATATGAGGGCACCGTTGCATTCAGAACAGCGATTTTACCTATGGCGAGGCCTAACTTCGGCCAACGTAGGTTGGTGGTGAAATCTGGTTTTTGGATGCAACAGTAATAAAATATTTAATAAAAATATTTTATTTAAATCTTGTTTCTACAGCAAGATCTTTTAAATCTTGTATCTTTTGATCTTTTAAATAAAGGAATGCATAGAGGGTTTAGGGTTACCAACATCAAACCCTAAAACCCTTGGCGGCTCTGGAGGCTCTGGAGAAAACCACCCGACGTGGCGACGATGACGCGGACACCAGATCTTCGCCAATGAACGCTGCAAAAATCTTGGTAGGATTTTGTTTTTGATTTTTCTTCCTCGTTTTTGATTTCCACAATGAACGTGGACTAATCCATGAACATATTATCCCGCAGATCGATTGTTCTTGTGAGATGGGATATTTTCGGGAATTGTGGGATTTTATTCTTGAGTGTTTATTGTTTTTTCTCAACCTGCTAATGGTGAAGAACCAAGATCGACACGAACATCGATCGAGGTTCATCCCTCTTGATTCATGTGTTTTTCTCTCCCAATTCTGACACGTTCTTCATGTGTATTCTTTGCATTCTTGGGAAAATAGATCATTGTGCGTCCGTTTGTTGGCACAATGATCTGAAATCGAAGATCCAACATCGAGACGACCTAACGGAGGTGCAACACCGATGGAGGCAGACAAATCAACGTGGTTCGGAAGTTTCCGTTCTTCGAGAGTTTTCATGCGGATTGGTCGGGATGCATTTTCAAGGCCGAACGGAAGCCCGAAACATACGGAATCGGTTTTGCAGGGGCAGGGCGACCCCAAATCCGGAGTGTTGCGATGATCAGGCGGTTGGATCAAGATCCGGAGGATTAGCCGAGGCGCGCGGAGGAAGATGACGGTTCTGAAAAATTCCCGACTACACGTCGTGTAGTATAGGATACACGGTGTGTGTTCTCCGTCGGGATTACATAATCTGTACTCTGGGAGTACGAGGACATGGGTAGGGTACACGGCCATGGACATGTTGTGTATACCCCTCCCCGGCCAGACCCAGCCAGATACACGGGATACCCAGTGTACTGGAACACAGGAAGGCGACACAGACAAGGTAGAGACCATGTACGGGCACATGTCCAGCATACACGGAGTGAGCCCAGGTGCTCAGATATGGCATGTACCTCTTCTACACGCCATGTAGTTTCTTTCTACCCAACAAGCCAAATGACACGGGCCGTTTACACGGGCAGTACCCAGGGTCGAGGAACATGGCGTGTACCTTTTCTATACGCCGTGTAGTGTGGTTTTACACAGTTTGAACGAATGAAACGGGCCATTTACACGGGCAGTACCCGGGGTCAAGGAACACGGAGTGTAACCAAACTACACGCCATGTAATATTTTCTTCATGACTTGAGCTACTTGTCTTCTGTGACTTGGACTAGTTCTCTTAGGGTTTGTACCCTTGGTCTTTTCCCTGAAGGTTCTGGTATCATTTCTTTTATACAGAAGTATGATCCCTTCAGCAGAACTCCCGGAATTGAGTTGTTGGAATCCCCTCTGTGAGACTTAGAGCCGTATCCTCTATTCATTCCTGGAACCCTAGGTAGAGTTTTTGGTATCGACATGACCAACTTTACCCAGGCGTCGATCCTCTGCTTAGCGGATTAGCTCAGACTGAGTTGTCGGAATCACCCCATGACTTGGCTATGATCCTCATCTGAGCACCATGTTCTCATAGTGCTTGTGGAGTTTGTACTCCAGGAATGAGTACTTTGTATCTCTCTCTTCAGACCTAGGAGTGTGTTCTCCTGATGGTATGCTTAGTGGAATATTCAAGTTGGATCTTAGTGGTGGCTTCGCGATGGTCATCTGTGTATGAGTATATCTGGATATTCTTGTTATATGTTCCATAGACATATACTGTATAGAGCTGACTGTACCTTTCATCGTGGTATTTTTCCTTTGTTGTATTTTCCTTTGTGGTTTTTCGGGTGTCCTACTGGGTACTGTTAAACTCACCCATGCACGGGATTTGCATGCACGTGTCGTGTCTTGTGTAGACGAGTGAGCCTTTGATAGGATTCTAGGTGGACCAGGACCAGGACCAGACGATGCTTAGTGAGATCAGACAAGCCGAGGTGTGTTCCTTTGGCGACGGATTGCAGTCCCAGTACCTTTCTCTATAGGTTGGACTTTGTTGCAGACTTTCTTTTGGAGGGCTTGTACTTTTGGCCCATGGTTTTACTTTACTGTAATTCACTACCCTGTCGTACTCGATGGTTGGTTTTTAGTGTATGCATGCATCTTTTACTTTTATTAGTTTTTACTTTTCAACTTTGTGGGCTTGGAGATGTGTGTGCGTGTGTACAGGTTTATAGGCAATGCCTCCCATGTTATCACTATGCCTACTCGGTGCTAGTCACCAGCCCCTGGCCTATTGGAGGCGGGCTTGGGGAGTTGCGGCTCAGGCCCCACTGGGATGGGTCGTGACAGAGTGGTATCAAAAATGGTCGGTTCTACCTTAGGACCATGAGTCTGTGAGTTGGTTTGGGGCAACAGTGTTAAGTGTTTCGAGTTCAGCTCTCAGGCCAGGGACCCCAGTGTTGGTGCAGCGGCCGACGTATCCATACACCAAGACTCTGATAACTTTCTTTTCGACTCGAAACATGAAAACACTAGTTTCATGTGGTAAAATAATGTTACATGCATCATATAGGAATGGGTTGTGTTTTCCATGTCCTTCTTGAGCCATCTCTCTAGATATTCTCACTGACTGTGATACATCTTGTTTCTTAAACAGGATGCCTCCGCAACGCGTACCCTCTAGGATCACGTAGCTTGATCACGAGGATGACCCCCTCAGTGATGAAGCTTCGATACAGGGACTGGATCCCCCATTTTTACCATCAGGTGGTGTGCCAATTATCTCACCACCTGTGGAGCAGTGTTTAGCGACTGTGGTACCATTGGAGGAGGAGCGCAGGCTGAGCGCACTCCACAAGTTTCAGAGACAGAGACCCCTCAAGTATTGAGGTGAGCCTGACCCTCAGGAAGGATAGGACTGACTTGAGGCGGTGGCCAGAGTCTTCCATTTGGTCAGGACACCAGCAGACCAGATGGTGATCCTGGCAGCAAGCCTTCTGTAGGGCTCGGTATGGTGATGGTGGAGTTTGGTCATCCAGACTCACGACGAGGCGACTCTTGCATGGTCTGTAACAGCCCGAGATTTTATGAAAAATATTCTTTTTAATTTTATTAATGTCTTGTGTTGTACGCTACACCAAAAGGAGCTTTCACAACACACATCCTTGACTTTCCTTGCATTACACGCAATCGCGACCTTCCTCGATAGCGTGTGTAGTACGCAATACTGAGTTTCACGAAACAACGATATGCTATTAAAATATTATTAAAACTAGCCGTTATGAATTGTAATAACCACTTTTTAAATTTTAGAAATTTTAGCTCTCAAAATGGACTTCATTTTTGGATTCGGAGTATCGAATTTAGCCTAAGGTGAAATTTTGGTACTTTTCAGATAACTTTCATATTCTGATGAATAGTGAAAATTGCTAAATTATAATTAAAAACAACTTTTTCAATCGAAATAATTAATAGTGATAAATTATTAATTTGAGTGGTTTTAAAGTATATTTAGAATAAATTTTTACAATTTAATACAATTTTGGTCATTGATTGTAATTTCACATTTAAAGAAGACATAATCAAGTGTCAATCTTTTGATAGATATTGTTTCTTAAAAACATGCTATTTGTTTTAACAGCGGGATTTAATAATAAAATTAATTAATTCAACTTCTATGTTATGAATTTGGTAAAATAGACTTCATTTTTTAATTCAGAATATGAAATATAACTTAGGATGAAATTTTGGCATTGTTCTGAAAAACATCAATTTTTGATGAATAGTGAAACTACTAAGTGGTAGTTAAAAAACTGAATTTTTCATAAAACTTAATTTTACCGCTTCTGTGGAAGGAATTTCAAAAATCCGAGAGACACGGTTGATGTCAGTAAGTAAAATGTGGTTCAATGAGATGAAAATAATTTTTGGTGAATAGTAACTTTTTACTTTTATTTACCACGGTTAAAAGTAAATAGGGTAATTAAGGGTAAGAATGATATTAATATTACCCTAACACATGTCCTAATTCTATTGAACAAGTGTATCTCGACCAAAAACAACCTTAAGTGTAAAATATTATCATTTAGGCCCACTTGGATTATATTAGGACATTTATTATTATTTAATTCAAAGAAGAGTTAAAAGAGTTAAAATCAAAGTATATTTACTAAAAAAAAATTAATATAGGGTTGTACATAAGATAAATTCGATTGTAAATATTCATTATAAATCTAAAAAGATTTCCTACATGATGGTATTTTATTTGTAATTTTTAGACATCAAATAATTTAATTTATTTATGACACAAAGATGATGCAGTAATTATCTTATTAATGATATATTGACATAATTGATATTATAAATACCAAAATAAATGTAATTTAAGACTTTTTATGAATTACACTAATTTTCTAGGTTACTATGATATATTAGTGTTTCTTTAATCAACTTGGTTCAAACATATAATTCTGTTATGACTTTCACAAAAATCATATATCAAATAGTGTCAAAATTGACACAAAATAGTTTTTAAATCAAATATTATATTATTAATTGTTATTTTATTCCTAAAAATCTAAGGTTTGCCCAAATGACTTAGATAAGGATATATGTATTAATAATATACAATTTGGGGTTCGTTTGGCATGTTATAGTAAGTGTATTAACCATATAGTGAAAGAAAACAAAAAGACACGGTAAAAGTTAAATTATTTAACTTAGAGTTAAATTTAATTGATAAGGTTAAAATAATACCCTAAACTTGTCTAAATCCTATTGGATGATAGGATTTCGACCCATCCCCACTTTATCTTCGAAATAATACCCTTTGGAACCATTATAAACCGATTTTGACTTTAATATAAAATAATATTTTGAGATATTCCTAAGGTGCCCCTCTCCTCCCTTATAAAAGGGCACCTCCTCCCTCTCTTCCTCACACAACTTTGAACCTTAAAGCTCGGCCAACCCCTGAAAAAATCCCTTCTCCACTTCCCTAGATTAATCCTAGAGGTCCTGGTCTTCTTAAAAGACCAATCTTAGTTCCCTAAGTGGAGGATTCAAAGAGGCGTTTCAAAGAAGAGGTAATATCCATTACCGATCTTTTCAATTTCTTTCTTCTTCAACTTCTTCTTCTTTAGTTGTTTCATGATAAAGTAATAACATCAGTATTACTTACATACTGATATGTTATTATAAATATGAAACAACCCTAATTCACCTTCTATCCATCCTACGGAAAAATGAAATCACCGCGCGTGCGTACGTACGGAATACCGTCTCCACGCCGTGGTGTAATCTATTTTCTGCCACCACCTTAATTGGATGGGTATAAAGGTGTAATGAGTAACTATATATGATTATTATTACTTAAATAGTATACATACACTTCAACACAATTCCACGACCATGGGAACGATATCATCGCTCGTGCGTACGTACGGACTACCGTCTCCACGACGAGATGAGATTCATTATCAATGATTAACCATTCATGAATGATTATAAAGTATATATAATAAGTACTAATGAAATATCTGACCAAATAATGATACTGGAATTATTTATATTTATATGTATGTCATCTACTTAATTCCATTCAATTCAATAAGGAAACGAAAACAGCGTTCATGCGTACGTACGGACTATCGTCTCCATGAACGGTGTATTTCTTTCCATTTACTGATTTATTATATATGTATATTCTGAATATATATATATAAATCATGTTTTATATTCTGGAATTAAGTAATCATGATCTAAGTAATCATATGAATAATTACAAGTTAAAAACACGAACGACAAATGAGACGATTTTACCCAAAACGCTTCTTTAACATGAATTTACAAAAGAACGGGTAATATAAAGTCATAAGTGGACCATATATGATATAATAACAATTAATATGATTCTGGAATAAGTCAATAACATGATTTAAATCATTATACAGGAGGTTCGGACACTTACGAAGCAAATCGGACCTAAGGTAAGTGAAATATCACAATCTCATTTTTTTTATCCGAGATTGTTTATTCGTAAGTATTTACTGGGGTGTATTTTATCATCCACATCCATGTTTCATAAATATGTAATATTATTTCCATCCACCTACAATTGTTTAAATCCATTTTTACCCTTCGGTGAGTTTTTAGTAAAATAAATGAAAGAAATCTTTTGTCGTTTTTCGTACGAGGTACATTTTGACTTTTCCGACAAAAGTACGAAGAATGTTTTTTTAAATTATAGGGCATGAATGTATTTTTAAAAGATTTTTTCCAAGAAACTTACTTTACAAGTTTTCAAGTTTATTTTTAATCAACTTCTTTTATTTTAATGTCGTATGACATGTTATGAAAGGAAAAAAAAAATTGAAGTAGAAATGATATTTTCCTCAAGAATGGAGTTCAAGTATTTTATCAAAATTATTTTCCATCTAAGATAATAAAAGGGTTCTGTTTTTATCCCTATTATTACATTGGTTTGATTATGTTGTGATGGAAATATTTTTATGAATTCTTTTATCTTATATGAATTTTTTAAGATGTCATGTTGTTTAAGAATCCCATTTTTTATTACATGGGTTACGCTATGATGTATGGTTTATGATTATGAGGAACACATAAGAAAGGATTCATTATAAGATGGGTGGGACCTATATCTCCCTCCAATTCATTGGGTAAAGATTTTATATCTCATGAGATAGACATGGCTGGAACGGTAGGTTATACCGGTTCAGTGAAACAGGACTGGAACGAGGATGACTCGGTTCAGAAAGGGACTTTGTCCACTAAGATAGTCTTGGGAATGAGTCATGACTAACAAGAAATGATTTTCCATGATTATGTGTGCATGCCACAAAGTTTCAAGTTTCATGTTATGATTATGGGGATCTCATTTTCACTTCTATGATTTGTTCCATGTTAAGATATTATGATCTCTTTTGCAGGTTATGATTTTCAAAAAGATATGATATGATTTTTATTTCCTTTATTTTCCCTTTCTGAGCATTTGAGCTCACCCTTTTATGTTTTATTTTCCCCAGGATATAAAGAAAGGTTTTAGGTTAAAAAAAGAAAGATCTTTATGGGAGATATTGAAGATCTTTCACCACGATTAGAAGATTACGTTCCGAGTTTCCAAAGACACTAAACTATTACGATCCTTGTGTGTGTGTTTTTGTTATGTACCAAGTAATCCGCAAAAGTAATGTAATGTCCATGTACGCCAAGCTTCAGGTCTCTACATGGTCGGAGTTTGAGAATCTCTTCAGAGAGGAGTTTTCACTGGTTACCCAGAGAGCAGTACGTATACAGAAGCTTCTTCGGCTCTAGCAGGGAACCATGACGGTGGCTGACTATTCATCGAGGTTTACCGACCTCTCGCGGTACTTGATGGATATGGTCAGAGATCAGTACTTCAGAGATTAGACTTTTGATCGGGGCTTGCGTAGAGATATCTGAGCTACCATCATCCCGATGAGTACTCCTACTTATGTTGGGGTGATCGAGTGGGCTTTAGTGGTCGAGAGCTTCCAGGAGGAGTAGGGACAGCCGACAGTTGTCAGTAGTGGGAAAGATGGAGCAGAGACCTCGGCGGCAGGGAGCTGACGTCAGGGACCCAGGCTTGGGAGACATTTCCAGAGGAGATCCTAGGACAGGGGATCAGTCATACAAGTTTCACAGGGCACGTCCATCCAGCCTCGAGAGAGGCGATGTTACTCATGTGACGGCAGGGGACATCTCGCTCGAGATTGTCCGGCCCAATGTACTACTGACACGGGAGCAGTGGATGGACCACCAAGGCAGAGGCAACGTGTGGAGCAGGCAGATCCGCGGGGCGGCGGACGTGGCAGAGGAGCTGGGAGATCATTTGGAGGTGGCCGGCGTTTCGACCCTTTACCACCACCACCCCCAGGAGGTCCACCCCAGGCTCAGGGATCTGGTGGACAGAGGCAGGGACAGCTGCAGGCAGCAGAGACTTATGACCGAGGTACTCCCGGAATGATTAGAGGTACTATCTGTGTATTTTCTACTTTGGCTTCTGTATTGATAGATACATGTGCTAGTCATTCATTTCTGGATGATTATATTGTTCAAGACATTGAGATTCCAGTTGAGCCATTGACTCGACCCTTACGCTTAGAAACACCAACTGGAGAAGATTCAGATATCACACACCTTTGCAGGCAGTGTGACCTGACCCTTGGTGGTGAGAGTTTCGGTTGGAACCTCTTGGTGGTATCCTCTAGGCCTTATGAGGTCATTATTTTCATGGATTGGTTATCCACAGTTCATGCCCAGATTGATTGTTTTAGGTGAAGGGTTTGGTGTGTTGGCAGTGATGGAATGAGGTTCTCTTTTGTCAGTGAAAGAGAGACCCAGGCAGCGCAGGTTGGACTTGTGCATAGGAGGGAACAGCCGATTTCATATCAGTTGGATAGCCTAGCCCTTGGCGCGGTAGATGTTATGAGTTTCCGATTTCCAGCAGTGGTGGCTGAGTACGAGGACGTCTTTCCGGAGGATGTCCCTGGGGTACCTCCCCGTCGAGAGACAGATTTCTGCATTGAGTTGCAACCCAGAACAACCCCAATATCAGCATTATCTTATTGGATGGCTCTTGTAGAGCTGCGTGAGCTGAGGATGTAGCTGGATGACTTACAGAAGAAGGGCTTTGTGAGACCCAGCGTTTCACCTTGGACGGCCCCAATGTTGTTTTCCAAGAAGGAAGACGGGAGCTTGAGGCTGTGTGTTGATTACCAGTGCTTGAATCAGGTGACCGTGAAGAACCGGTATCCATTGTCGAGGATCGATGACCTCTTCGACCATTTTGGAGGGGAACGATGGTTCTCTAAGGTTGATCTACAATCACGCTATCACCAGTTACGAGTATGGGAGGAGGATATACTAAAGATGGATTTCAGATGTCGTTATGGTCAGTATGAGTACTTGGTGATGCCCTTCGGCGTGATGAATGCCCCAGCAGTGTTCATGGGACTCATGAACCAGCTCTTTCAGCCCAATCTAGACCGGTTTGTAGTGGTCTTCATTGATGATATCCTTCTGTACTCTGCCTCTGAGGAGGATCACACGAGACAGCTAAGGATGGTTCTGGACACACTCTAAGTGCACCAGTTGTATGGAAAACTCTTTAAGTGTTAGTTCTGGTTACAGGAGGTCCACTTTCTAGGGCACATTATCTCAGCGGATGGTGTAGTAGTGGACCCAGCAAAGGTGTAGGCAGTGTTATCATGGGAGCCACCCGAGAGCGTGAAGGAGGTGCGGAGTTTCCATGGGTTGGCATGCTACTATTGGAGATTCATCCATGATTTCTCCAGGATCGCAGCACCCATGATGGCTTTGACCCAAAAGGGACAGCCTTTCGTGTGGACCGAGAGATTCCAGCAGGCTTTCCGGCAGTTGAGATAGAGTCTGACGAGTGCCCCGATCTTGAGATTACCGGAGGAGGGTGTTGAGTACGTAGTGTTCTGCAACACATCAGGAACCAGGCTTGGTTGTGTCCTGATGCAGAGGAAAGCGGTGATTTCCTATGGATCACGTCAGTTGAGGCCACATGAGAAGAACTACGCGACCCATGATCTTGAGTTGGTAGCGGTAGTATTCGCATTGAAGATTTGGCGGCACTACCTGATGGGAGAACGGTTTACCATCTACTCAGATCACAAAAGTCTTAGATATATCATTTCTCATAAAGATCTGAATTTGAGACAGAGGAGATGGCTTGAGATCCTCCAGGATTACGACTTTGATATCGTTTATACTCCTAGGAAGGGGAACGTGGTGGAAGATTCTCTCAGTAGGAAATCCAGTTCGCAGTTGCTGGATGAGGCGACAAGGCAGTTGGCCTCTTTACAGTTGTCCTTCGTGGATGGAGATGAGGGAGCTTACCTTCAGTAAATGGTTGTTACCCCTCCACTCTTATAGCGAGTCAGGGAAGCACAGCACGAGGATACTAGCCGTGAGACTCTACGTGCTCAAATATCCATAGGTGATGCTGCTGATGGATATTCAGAAGGTGGGGAGCACATTGTTATTTTCAGAGGGTGCATAGTAGTACCAATGAAGTTGTTGGAGGAGGTTCTGAGGTAGTTCCATACATACACTTTGGCGGTGCATCCAGGCATGTAAAAGATGTACCAGGACCTCTGATGTCAGTTCCGGTGGCCAGGAATGAAGAAGAGTGTGGCGGAGTTTGTTTCTTAGTGCCTTACTTGTTAGCAAGTAAAGGTTGAGCACCAGGTTCCAACAGGTTTGACTCATCCCCTTGAGGTTCCAGAGTAGAAGTAGGATGGAATATCCATGGACTTTGGGACGGGTTTACCGTGTATTTCCAGGGGACACGATGCCATCTGGGTGGTCGTTGATCGACTCACCAAGTCGGCCCACTTCCTAGCCATACGGGAGCAGAGTTCAGTAGAGAGCTTGGGACGCCTCTATATGCAGAAGATAGTTCGACTTCATGGAGTAACATCCACGATCGTCTCATATCATGATGCTCGTTTCACATCCCAGTTGTGTAAGGGATTACAGGAAGCTTTTGGGACTCAGTTACGCTTAATCACAGCATTTCATCCCCAGACTGATGGTCAGATAGAGTGGACCATCAACGTCTTGAAGGATATGCTACAAGCTTGCATACTTGACATCAGTCATAGTTGGGAGGATCACCTACCACTGGTTGAATTTTCTTATAACAACAGTTATAATTCCACTATTAGTATGGCACCATTCGAGGCTCTGTATGGGAGACTTTGCAGGTTGCCACTTTGCTGGACTGACCCGAGAGAGTCAGCACTCATAGGCCCAGAGATGGTGAGAGCTACTATAGAGAAGGTGCAGGTCATCCAAGAGAGGATGAGGAGGGTGCAGAGTCGGCATAAGTCATATGTCAACAGGAGGTGGAGGCCCTTGGAGTTCGAGGAGAAAGACCATGTGTTCCTTCGGGTCTCACCTTGACGGGGATTTTGGAGATTTGGTCGAGGCGACAAGCTATCTCCGAGGTTCGTTGGCCCTTTTCAAATTCTGAGTAGAGTTAGAGAGGTGGCATATCGCTTGGCTATACCTCATCAGATGGACCAGGTACACAACATCTTCCATGTGTCGTAACTACGGAGGTACGTGCATGATCCATCGCACGTCATCGACTGGGGCGAGCTGGACATCGATGATGGAGCGACCTTTGTTGATTACCCAGTGGAGATCTAGGATTGACAGGAGAATATCCTTTGTGGATGAGCTATTCCCTTTGTGCATGTTCGGTGGCATCACGGAAATCTCCAGGAGAGCACGTGGGAACGGGAGGCTCATATTCGCGTGCAGTACCCAAATCTTTTTGAGTATCCCTTGTTTTGGCTTTTCGGGGATGTAAAAGCCCTAAGGTGGGTGTGATGTAATGTCCTGGATTTTTCCATGTATTATTTTAATATTATATGGGAATTAATTTGAGACCAGGCTCTGAGACGGTGTGCAGTTCCGAGGACCAGTGAGCCCGGAACAAATGTTTGAATTTAATTTAATAATTAAATAACGCACGCGTGTGGTTTTCCTGAAAAAGTGGAATAACTCCCGAACGAGTGCTCGGATCAGAAATCTGAGGGCACCGTTGCATTCAGAACAGTGATTTTACCTATGGCGAGGCCTAACATCGGCCGGCGCAGGTCGGTGGTGAAATCTGGTTTTTGGACGCAACAGTAATAAAATATTTAATAAAAATATTTTATTTAAATCTTGTTTCTATAGAGAGATCTTTTAAATCTTGTATCTTTTGTTCTTTTAAATAAAGGCATGTGCAGGGGGTCCTGTGTTACAAAACTCAAACCCTGAAACCCTTAGTGGCTCTGGAGGCTCTGGAGAAAACCTCCCGACGTGGCGACGACGATGCAGTGACCGGATCTTCACCAACGAATGCCGCGGAAATCCAAGTAGGATATTTTTCGTGATATTTCTTCCCCCTTTTTTATTTCCACGATGAACGCGGACTAATCCATGAACAGATTAGATAGTGGATCGATCGGTCATGTGGGATGGGATATTTGCGGGAATCATGGGATTTGATTCTTGAGTTGTTATGGTTTTTTCTCAACCTTCTAACGGTGACGAACCAAGATCGACATGAACATCGATCGAGGTTTGTCCCTCTCGATTGCTGTGTTTTTCTCTCCCGATTCTGACGCATTCTTCATGTGTGTTCTTCGCATTCATGGTTAAATCGATCGTTGCGTGCTCGTTTGTTGGCGCAACGATCTGAAATCAAAGATCCAACATCAAGACGCCCTAACGGAGGTGCGACGGAGATGGAGGCGGACAAATCGATGTGGTTCGAAAGTTTCTGTTCTTCGAGCATTTTCATGCAGATTGGTCAGAATGCATTTTCAAGGCTGAATGAAAGCCTGAAACCAACGGAATCGGTTTTGTAGGGGAGGGAAGACCCCAAATATGGAGTTTCGCGATGATCGGGTGGTTAGATCAAGATCCATAGGATTATCCGAGAAGCGCGGAGGAAGACGATGGTTCTGGAAATTTCCCGACTACACGCAGTGTAGTATGTGATACATGGTGTGTGTTCGTCGGCGGGATTACATAACGTGTACTCCGGGAGTACACGGACACAAGTAGGGTACACGGCCATGGACACGCCGTGTATACCCCTCCCCGGCCAGACCCAGCCAGATACATGGGATACCCTGTGTACTGGAACACGGGCAGGCGACACAGACACAGGCAGAGACCGTGTACGGGCACATGGACAGCGTAAACGGAGTGAGCCCAGGTGCTCGTACATGGCGTGTACCTCTTCTACATGCCGTTTAGTTTCTTTCTACCCAACAAACCAAATGACATGAACCGTTTACACGGGCAGTACCCAGGGTCGAGGAACACAGCGTGTACCTTTTCAACATGCCCTGTAGTGTGGTTTTACACGGTTTGAACGAATGACATGGGTCGTTTACATGGGTAGTACCCGGAGTCAAGGAACATGGCGTGTAACCAAACTACACACTGTGTAACCTTTTTTCAGAACTTGAGCCACTTGTCTTTTGTGACTTGGACTAGTTATCTTAGGGTTTGTACCCTTGGTCTTTTCCTTGAAGGTTCTGGTATCATTTCCTTTACACAGGATTATGATCCCTTTAGCAGAACTCCCTGAATAGAGTTGTTGGAATCCCCTCTGTGAGGCTTATAGTCGGACCCTCTATTCATTCCTGGAACCCTAGGTAGAGTTCTTGGTATCGATGTGACCAACTTTACCCGGGCGTCGATCCTCCCCTTAGAGGATTAGATCAGACTGAGTTGTCGGAATCACCCCATGACTTGGTTGTGATCCTCATCTGAGCACCATGTTCTCATAGTACTTGTGGAGTGTGTTCTCCCAGAACGAGTACTTCGTATCTCTCTCTTCATACCTAGGAGTGTGTTCTTCCGATGGTATGCTTAGTGGAATATTCAAGCTAGATCTTAGTGGTGGTTTCGCGATGGTCATATGTGTATGAGTATATCTGGATATTCTTGTTATATGTTCCATAGACATATACTGTGTAGAGATGACTGTACCTTTCTTCGTGGTATTTTTCCTTTTTTGTATTTTCCTTTGTGGTTTTCGGGGTGTCCTACTGGGTATTTTTATACTCACCCCTGCACGGATTTTCCCGCACGTGTCGTGTCTTGTGCAGATGAGCGAGCCTTTGATAAGATTCTAGGCGGACCAGGACCGGATGGTGCTCAGTGAGATCAGACAGGCTGAGGTGTGTTCCTTTGGCGATGGGTTGCAGTCCCAGTACCTTTCTCTATAGGTTAGACTTTGTTTCAAACTTTCTTTTGGAGGGCTTGTACTTTTGGACCAGGGTTTTACTTTATTGTACTTTACTTCATTGTCATACTCTTTGGTTGGGTTTTAGTGTATGCATGCATCTTTTCCTTTTAGTAGTTTTTACTTTTCAGCTTTGTGGGCTTGGAGATGTGTGTGTGTGTGGACAGGTTTATAGGCAATGCCTCCCATGTTAGCACTATGCCTACTATGTGCTAGTCACCAGCCTCTGGCCTATTGGAGGCGGGCTTGGCAAGTTGCGGCTCGGGCTTCACTGGGACAGGTCATGACAAACTGTCACATATTCTGTGTACACTCGGTATGAGTTCCCAATCTTCTATGATGTGATTGAATCATAGCAAGTGACTGCAACTGGAATTGAGCTATCTTCTTTGTTTCATTTGAAGTCAGTCACTCTCCCTGAACCTGAACCTACATCTGAACCTGCACCAGAACCTGTACCACTTCCTACACCTTTTCCTGACCAGCAATCCTTTATAACTAAGGATGAATTGAAAGTCTTTGGACAAGCTATCTTAGCTGGAGTGGATAAGCTCTTGACCTCTCAACCTCGTCTTGTGACTCAACTAAGTCAGGAAGATGCCTCTCTGTTTGTGGAAAATATTATTCTTCATATTCAACCCAGGATGATCCGTGAAATACAAGAAGTTAGAGTTGAAAATAAGTTTCTTAGTGCTGATGTTGCAAATTTGAAAGGTATGGTTGAAAAACTCCAGCAAGAATTGTCTTCACGATCAAATCATGCTCTTTTTTCTGCTCCTACAGCTATTTCTACTTCTCCTGAAACCTCTGTTTCCAACATCTATAGAAAGATTGTATCTCAGATGCATCCCTATATATTGTCGTTTGAATATTGGAGAAAGACACACAAAGATGTTGCAATGCATGATAGATCTTGTAGAGAATCTGAATAAGATTACAGATGAATACACTGGATTTCTTCAAAAGGTTTTGAACCAGCTCAAAGCTCTAACCGTAGATATAAATGATTCTTCTCCCTCTGATCAAACCTCTGCCCCTTCTTTGGATGATTCTTTTCTTAGATCCATAATCAAGGAAGAAATTCAGAATGATTTTAGTTTCTTTGATCTGTCTCCTTTGTTAGAAGTATTTAAGAATAGTGACAGAGCACTTGATCTTGTTCAGATTCATTCTAAGATTGCCAGTGATGCTCAACAGGAGATCACCAAAAGATAGATTTGTATCTCAATCGGATTTACTCCAAATCTGATATGACAAATCTCTTTAAGTATCTTGTGGAGAATCTAAAAATTCCTCCAGTGACTTAGGTTTTCAATGCTCAATTTCAGAAGCTTACTGAGTTCATCAGATTGCTAGACAAATTCCTGGAGAATAAGGATGATTTTGAAAAGGCTAAGCAATATGGTGGAGAAATCATTACTGATTTCATAAATCTTCTGAAGCTATATCTTCATGTGCAGAGTACAGTTATAGTTTCACCAAATATTACCCCTCTTCGACCAGGTCTACCTGCCCTAGCCTCAACTGCTATGTCAGTCAGCCAAGCCCTTTCTCAGATCAGACCAATCATTCTTGACCAACCATGGACTAGATCTTCTACTTCTCCTACTTTGGCTCCATCTATTTTTGAAAGTATCCCTTTACCATCTTTTTCTCTCACCTCTATGCCTTCCTATACATCAGCACCAGCTCCTGCTGCTGATAAAGGCAAGGAAAAGGCCGATCCCTGAAGAAGTCTAGTGACTACTTTCTTTTTGATGGGGATGTATTTGATTTTTGTATTTCTACTGTATGATGTATTCTAAACGTTTTTAATGAAATCCGCATTGTTTCACTCTCTTCTTTTCACTTTTTGATAATCCCAAAAGGGGAAGAATAAACATGATAAGTTAAATAGGGAATAAAAAGTTATATATTATTCTATATATGTGTTATTCTATATGTTATTTTCTCTAAAGTTTAATTCCATTTTTTTACTTTATCTGTACATGATTTGTGATCATCAAAAAGGGGGAGATTGTTAGACTCCTCATGTATTAATCATGTTTTAATGATCACAAATCTCGTTACTGTAAACAAATCATCTTATTATTTACAAATCCCTTTACTAGTTACAAATTTTATTACTAATCACAAATCTCACTTATCTTATCAATCCTCTGTATTTATGTTTCAAGTTATCTCTTATACTTTATACTGGTTAAGTTCCAATCATCTTATGTATATTACTGTCTAAGTCTGAATACAGATATTTGTCTAAGTATAAAGACACCGTGAATCATGACACAATAAGATAGAATGTGTGTAAGACACAGTCACAGTGAAGGACAGACAGTAAGTTAGACACTCTAATTGTCTAAGTGTTAAGACACAGTCATCAAGGCACCGTGAATCCAGACACTATGAGCAAGGCACTGGAAGCCAGAAACCGTGAGTCAGACACCGTGACTCAAACACAGTGAAGGACACAACATGACACGGAGACACTGTGAAGGTCATACCGTGAAGGATACACCGTGAGCCACATATCGTGAAGGACATACCGTGAAGGACACACCGGGAAGGAGACACTGTTTTCATAACTACTGTGACATCTTTTCTTAACCTTTTTTCAATATTATTTAAATATTTATACTGATCATATTTGATGTGTTTAATGAAATTAATGATATTTAATGATAGTTTTTGGCATGTCAGGAAATCGTAACTCATACCTATGAAAAGGTAATCATTCCTATTGCTGGAGCTCGAGGAATATAAGGAGGATTGAGCTGCAATAGAGGAGATAAACATAGAAACACATACTATAACATATGCAAAGCCACAAAAAATACACGCGAGCTCTATACTAAACAGAAGAACAATCCTGAGCATGAAGAAGAGATTGCAAGATCTTTTAAGAACTCACATGCATGCAATCCGGCACAACTGGAGGAACTGAAATCAAGAGAACATTTTCACTCATGAAGAACACAAGCTGAACCACGACACTCTGTTTTTTCACACAAAACCAGAGAAGGACTCAGAAAGCATTTCTGTTGAATCCAAGGAGTCCAGAACTTCACTGCTAATCACTAGAGCTTTATAAACTTTCATATACTCTCTCTAAATGATTCATTATTTACTTCTTCGAGCAGTGTGTGTAATCTGTATATCTTACACACACACTGACTCCTATGATGATCTGGAGGATATCACTATCCTCACACCAAAACTCCTTACTCTTGTTTACCCACAACAACTGTGGAAGAGTTCCTTGTGTGTCCTGGTCTTTATTTTTGTTTCCCACGAAGAACTGTGGTAGAGGCCCCTGCATGGCCTGAACAGTCTTAAACTGTTGTTAACTCTGATCCAGGGTGTGGATCACCTTTAAATAAATTGTTTAAAAGGAATAAGTCTCAGCTTGAAACTAAACCTCTTGGTTATATCTACTGTGATTTTTAGTTTAAGTTTAAAGTATACTATACATATATTTTATATTCTACTGTTATTACTTTGAAATACAAACTATTTTAAAGTTACTTTGATAGTTAATCTAGAAAGTGTTTGTAACTACTGTAAACCAGTAGGTTAGTTTCAAAATATAATTTAATCTTATGATTATATTAACTGAGAGCTAATCAGTCTTTTGAGAATCTAATTGAACCTTTACAGTTTTACAAATTCACTACAGTTTAACTTGTTTTATAAATTTTGTATTTTAATAGAAATTATTTTTAACAGAATTTTTAATTGGAACTTAATTCACCCCCCTCTTGAGTATCCACTCCGACCAACATTAAGCAATGAATTATAGACATTTATCCCATTATCACTATGGTTTGAATTATGAGGTGGGATGGTTATTACAATGAGTAACTATAGAGAGAAGACTAACTTATTATTTAAAGATATTCATGATCTATAATTAAATGAAGAGATTAAATATAATGATGTTTAGAATCCTATTGTAACATCATACAATATGCATGATAAAATTTCATGAGTTTGTAGTCTTTGTTAGAAAAAATAGGATTGTAGTGTAGTTTATGCCTCAAAATATTTACTTGTTTTTAAAGTAAGATTGTTTGGGTATTTGAAAATGATTTTGTATCTATATAGGTTTCCTCCCATGATCATGGGGTTGAATTCAGGACCATTTATTTTTTTAATTAACCTTCCCCATTCTATTTTTCTCATTACCCACCCATCCTAGTCACATACCATACTTCTCCTAGTTCCCACTTCCCCCTTCCAATCACCCCCTCAATTCCCACATCCATACCATCCAAAAAAATCTCCCTCTTACCCCTTATTCTTATCTCATACCATTCCCACACATCTAGAATAAAATACTATCAATCTATGATGATCTTGTCTGTCCATCATCTCTTTCCCCTCCCCCCTCACTACTCCAAAAAAACCACTCCATTCATAGTGCATCAAGAACCCACACATTGATCAATAAAATAATTGGTCATGGTTACATCACCATAATGTCATCATGATTCCCCACCCACCGGCATTGTGTTTCTATTCTATGATGATAAATGTAGTTATTTCACTACAAGGTCGGGGTAGCCTCAACTCCCCCATGATCTAGTTCAGTTACCAGTATTTAGCTAAGCACATACCTAGAAAGGATAAGTTTATTAACATTTTTACCCAAAATGGATTCCTAATTACCACTAATATCTCTGGAACCAAGTGGAGACCTTTATAAAAATAATTCATTCACATCAGTTTTATTAATTATCAGAACCTCATTGATTTAGGGGTAGTGGATTACTTCATTTTTGTGAAATTTTAAGTGTATATGAATGATGATTGTGGATATAGTAGATCGAGGGGGATAACAGTAGTAAGTTATTCTATAGCAATGTGGACCTTCCACACTAGCCAAATGGTATGGGGTAGTTGAACATTTTAATGAAATTGAAAAAGGGACAACCTATAATCATGTACCTTTTATATAATCTCCAAAATATGATTTACCAATTTTTATAAAAAAACTGGATTGAGCTTGTCAAATTTAGCCCATTTGAAAAGGAATAAAAATAAAATGATCCAAAATAAGACCATTACCTTATAGGCCTATCCTTTTTAAATCCATAATACCCATTTTCTATTCCTAACATACAACATTGATGGTATAGGATAACCAATTAAATGAGAAGAAAGATAGGAGTGGATTGAGAGAAAGGAACTAAGATAAATCAATAGGTCCAGGACCCAAATGCTTATTTTTTGATAATAAAAAACATTTAAAGAAACATTTAATATAAAATTATATATCTAGAAGGATGAATAACATTAATTTTTTTGATTTTTTGTTTTTAAAGATTATAAAAAATGTGATATTAATGTTTTGATAAATAACATATGCATGTTGAAGTTTTAAGAGGTTTAACACAATCAGGATTGCGGAAGAATGTAGTTTTGATGGGTAAGATGGATAAAGTAGGTTTTTATATCAAATTTATGAATAATGTGTGAAAAGACACCAAGGGTGACATAGTGGTGGATAAAGGTGAAAAATGTGGAATATTATATATGATGGGACTACCAAATAAGATAATTGATATCAGTACCACAAGAGATTCCCAATTGTGTAATTACTATCTTAGTTGCTTAAGTGAGAAGGGAATGAGAGCCTTGGTTTCTAAAGGTACACTTAAACTCAGTCACATTAAGTATGGAACATGTGAAAATTATTTCATTATAAATAAAAAAGATTGTTTTTTGTTACGTAAGGATGAATATAGAAATATTAAAAATAAAAACTATATACATATGTATGGGGACTAACTCTAGTATATTTTCTTCATGGATCACTATATTATATAACCTTCGTCAATGATAATACCTAGAAATTTTGGGTATACTCTCTAAAGAAAAAGTTATAAATATTTATATCATTCATAAAATAAATATTTAATGTAGAAAATGAAACTGGTCTAAGTTGAAACGATTGAAGTTAGATAATTTTGATTAGTACAACGAAGAAAATTTATAAAATTATAATGGATGAATGGAATCAAGTTTTATGAAAATAACAATAAGGACACTGTATCAGAATGATGTGGTACAATAGATCAAAGATACATTGAATGAGATAACTTAGAGTATGCGGCTTCATTTATATTTTTCATATAATTGATATATAAACTTCTTAAATGAAATAGATTATCTAATCAAGATGAGTCCATCTACACTGATGAAGAAAATATTTTATGAGAATATATGGACTTTTAAACCAATGAATATCTCATATATAAAATTTTTTGTAGGCATCTCTTATATCCATGCTAATTCCAATGAAAGGGATAATAAAGAAGTTAAGTCTTGGAAATTTTACTTTATAGGATATGCTGATGAATACTTTATATTTTTTAATTGAGATAACAAAAAATAAAATTGAATTAGAAGTTAAAATGTGATCTTTATTGAAATGATCAAATATAAGTATCAACATTTGGTAGAATATGAAGTTGAAAATAATGAATCAATAAAAAATGAGAAGGTGGAAATAAATATAAATCAAGATAATCCTGTTAATTTGAGGAATATTGATTATTTGGAAACTAGAAAAAATAGATATGGTAAAATTTAATGAATGTTTATAAGTTCTTGGAATACTAGACATCCAGAGATATTAAATGATTTTTAATCACAAATAAGTTTTCATAAATATGTAATTTATCCTCTTGGTCATATGAGAAGGTTTATGAGAGTTAGAATACCAGTGTAGATATTTGAATCAAACATGAATTATTTACATCTGATGAATAGTGTAGAAAATGAAACATCAGAAGGGATAGAAAAATGAGTGACTCAAAATAATAGAAATCGGTGATAATTGAATAGATGAATTCATTTCATATCAATGAAACATGGAATTTGGTGGTTCTACCACTAGGTAAGTGAGCACTTTATAATAAAGGAGTCAATTGGTTCAAGGAATATATTGATGGTAAGTTATGATAAATGATATGGTTGGTTATTATTTTCTATTAATAAATGGAAGAAATCAATTTATATCAATGATTATATCTAGTGTTGAAAAATAAAACTATCTACCTTAATGGTTTCATTACAAGGTCCGCAACTTGAAAAATTAAAATATAAAGATGGAATTGCTTTATGTTGATTTGGATGAGGAAATTTATATATATAAACTAGTAGTATTTCATGATTTTAGAAATTTGAATATAGTGTAAATTCTCAAACAGAGTTTATATGGGCTAAAATAAATACCCATACATTATAAAAAGAGATATAATTCCTTATATAGAAATATTTTATCTGGGATAATTTTTTTCATTTTTATTACTTATAAGTGTTTTGTGACGATGATTTCATCATACTTATCTTGTATATGAATGATACGATCTTAGTAGGTCTAAAAATGAACCTAATAGTAAAGTAGAAGCATGAATTAGTTGGAATTTTTTATATGAAAGATCTTGGAGTCATAAAAATAATTTCAAGATAGGGATCATTATATAATGAAATATTAAAACATTGGTGTTTCCTTTTTCTAAATACACCAAGAATGATTTATAAAAGTTCCCAAATTCCATATTGATGCCTATTTTTACCCCAAAATCCATTCACATCAGGATATCCAAAAACAAGACACCTAGGATGGATTATGATTCTTATTACTTTGTTAAGATTATATATGTATTGGAGATTAGAAGCACAGTTTATTATAGGGTTCATATTAAGCTTGATGTTACTCATGTAATGGGAGTTATAAAAAATTTATTTAAAACACAAGGAATGGGTACAAGTAAGGTGGGAATTAGATACTTCAATATTTGTTGTACCTAATTCCCAAAACATGCCCAAAGGGGGGGTTAAAGTGAAAAAACTTTTTTTATTTCATTAATTAAAATTGGATTGTGTCTTCATATTAGAAAAAAACGTGAATCTGATTATTAATCTTAATCAAATATAGAAATCTATGTATTATAAAAAAACTTATATTATATGGTTCAAATGTAAAAGGATAGTTCAATGAGAACATATCAATAGTGTGTTTATATACCAAAAAATAACTACCTCACCATTATTTGATTATAACTTTAAGAAAAGTTTACTGTATATCCAAGGTCTGGGGCATCTTTCTCTCTTCCACACACTATTTTTAAAAAGGGATAAATATAGGGCAACTTACAAGTCGATATTACAAAATACATCAAATAAAGGGTCATAATACCAAACATCAATGGTGTTCTTCCCTGATTCTTTAATACATCAATTCCATGTCTTCAAGGATATGTAAAAAAATATTATTTTAATAATTATCTTTAATATACTTTATCTTGATCACAAACCTTCAGTTCCTAATCTTCAAGGGATCTCTATTTTCTATTTTGTGTGCTACAATCTATTTTAAACAGATGGTACTTATCTAGAAAAGTTTGAATTTAAAATTTTATATTTAAACAATAATAATTAACAAACTTATTCTCCATTAATCTTAACATTCATATCAACCTCTATTTAATCTCAGATAGTTAAATTTATAATGGTAGTTACAAGATTTTAGAAATACTAACAAAATCTCCAGAGAAATCCAAGTCATCACCGTTATTAAAACTACCCATTTTTCAAGTCTTGTGGTGTGGAACTATGATTTACGGTTTAGCCTATATATTTTCATACGTAAATTTCAAAATTGTATGAATCCTTAAAGCATATATTTTTATTTTTGGAGTGAGAACCCTTGATTTTATAGGGCCATAAAAATTTTATTACACAAATATTTGTGAATTCGAAGTGCTTATTAAGGAAAAATTCATTTTCTCACCAAACTCTCCAGAGTTTAAATAGAAAATATGACATGGACACCTCTAGACACACAAAATCAACAAAATAATATATTTCATTTGATATATTGAATCCAGAACCTACATGAAATAATATAATTATATATAATAGATAAATTCATACCATTCATAGAATGACTTAGTCCCTGATTTTAGTGTGGGAAAAATCAAATCTCTGTGGTATATTAAAAATAATCACGTCCTACATGTATGGTGTAACCACATCTCTATGTAGAAGATAGAAAAAAATATTAACCCTTCTGCAGTGTGAGAAATGGTATGCGCCATAGAAACACACCATTTTTTTTAGAATTATATGTTTTTAAAACTATTATAAGATACACTAAATATTTTTAGAGTACCTTAAACACACATTTAACACTTATAAACATTAAAAAAACAATCAAAAAATACATACATTTGGTTACAACACTCTCCACCTTGAGATTTTGTTTGAAATTTAATCATTCCAAATCATGATCAGTCTAATAAGGATATTTGTTTCACTCACCCTTTTTCAATAAAATATAAAGGTGCCTACAACTGTCTATTTTTTCAAAACCAAAAAATAGTTTTTAATAATTATTCTAATCTTATGTGATAAAAATATAAATGTAGGAAACAAGATAAAGTATCAAATACTAAAATGTGGTTAATGAACTTTTAGAAAAGTATTTATATTTATAAAACTTCTACTATATATTATCTACAAATGTATTTGGAACCCATTAATATATATGAACCTACAAAACAATAGGAATACCAAATATATCCTTAGATTTAATAGGAATAGGGGTACCTCCAATCATACATAGATAGTGAAAATTAGATGAACTCTAAGGTTAAAACTATTCCCTTCAAATAAAAAATCCACCAATAATTTTTTAATCATATAATCCACGTGATCTGGATTTCTAATGAACTCCAAATTTACTATGATTTACTCCACATCATCCTTTAAGAAATGGTACTAGACCTTGATGTGTGTTTTGAGAGAGTGTTGAACCAATTGTTTAGATAGCTCAAAAACATTTTTTAATAACATTGAATCACTATTTTGTGTAGCACTTCTTCACCAATATTGTCTAGTTATTTATTCAACTAGATAAGTTGTGTAAAATATTTTGTGACTGAAACATATTTTTCAGCCATTATAATTAATGAAACACAATCATTTTTATTTATTAATCAACCAATACAATTATTCCCAATATAGAAAGCTTTACCACTTTTGGATTTTATATCCATAATTTCATTATCCCAATCAACATTTGAGTATGACAATAAATCCATTTTCCTTATAGATTTAAGAAAAAATGCATAATGAAAATTTACTTGAATATATATCATTATTCTTCCCAACTAAATGATGCATTTCTTCTTAGTAAAACTTTGAAACCTTGATTCTAATCATGTAGAATATAAAATATATGGTCCAGTTTCAATAAGGTAGATTCAAATAATTATTATTATTCTTTATATAGTTGATTATACCATCATGTTTTTATCATGTGAACCCAATTTAGTTCGAACAGTAATCATTGTTGAAATAGGATTTCACCCATCCATTATGAATTTCTTCAAGATTTCATTTTCAAACTTCATTTATGAAATAAATATTTTTTTTCTTTTCCATGATGAACTTATAACCCTATAAAATATGTCAACTCTCCAATCATTTAAATTTCAAACTCCATACTCATCAATTTTGAAAATTTATTAATGAAATTCTATTTTCTTTCACAATATATAACATCATTAGTATATACCAATACTATGAATTGTTTTTCTTTTTAAACTTTCAAAAAGAGTTTATGATCAAACCCTATTCTCTTGAACTCCATATATCTCATAAAATTATCCAACAATTCATGCCTAGAATGTGGTTCTTTATTTTGTACATACCAATATTTTCTCATCCTTTACACTTTAGAATAAAAATTCCAAGAAAACATTCAATAGGTTTTTTGATATATAACTCTTTATTCAAGACTCCATTAAAAAATGATAAATTCACATCAGTTTAAAACACATTGAATTTTATTTTAATAGACACTAATAAGAAGAGTATAATAGAATCTATCCTTGATATAAGAGAAAATGTGCCTTCGATGTCAATGCCTTAAACATGAGCATATCCTTTACAAACCTCTGTTTCTTTATTCTGTAAAACCTTCATGTTTTCAACTAGCTTGTTCTTTATCATGAACTTTATACCAATTACATTATTATTTTCATGTTTTCCATAATCTTCCACATCTTATTTTTATCAATTTTATTGAGTTCCTTATTTATTAATTTCACCCATGACTCCTCCTTTGTCACTTATCTAAATGAATTAGGTTCAATATCAGATAATAGAACAATGTGTTCTACTATTTTCATTATTCATGTATCAGTTGGATCATATTTTCATCCAATGATATTACTTTGATAAAATTATTCCATTTTCCTTTTGTATTGAGCCATGGGTTAAATCACCTCTTCACTTTGTTCATTTATCTAAAAAACTTCATCAGCCTGGAAATCTTACGTTTCTTATAAATTATATTTAATTCTTCACCTTCTTCAAATAAATATTTACAAATATAATTTATACCATTTTTTTCCTTTATTCTGAATAAATTTTACATCACTACTCCCAGAACATATTTGAGCCTATTGTTGAAACATTTGTAAACCTTACTCTTTGCTGAGTAGCCTAAGAAGAAACCTTTATCTATTGCATCACCATACTTTCTTGATTACCTTATTTATTTTGGATGAAACTATTTCTTTTAAAAACTTTGGGATGATTCATATAAGGTTTCGTTTTATTTTACATTTAAAATAGCATCTTATTTCCTCCCAAACTAATTAATACTCTATTTTGAGTATAGATAATCTCCTAAAACACTTCTTTCTAGTAGTGACATGAGACATCACTATCTATCAAAAACATTTTCTATATATTTTTTCCATGTAATTTATTCTTTACACAAACCCATTTTACTAAGGTTTTTTCACTAATGAAACTTATTGGTTAATAAAATGTTTTTTAAGGTAAATTTTAACCTCAAAATATGTGTATTTCATTTCATTATTTGATATCAGAATTTTCATTGTCATTATAGTTTCATTATCTTTCCCTCTTCAAAACCTATTTATGTAATCCCAAAATTATTTTTATAAACATATGAACATATAAAATTCTATCATACTATAGTCATATTTACATGTGATAAAATTATACTCACCATAGATACCTTCATAACTAATCAGACCACATGCATCGGTGTGAATCAAATTCAGTAAAATTGATCCTCTCTTCTACTTATGATGATAAAGATTTAGAACCATTTTTATTCACATGAATGAATCAAAAATATTCTCCCAATCTCTCTTCAAATTAGGAATATCTAATGAAAATTTTAATCTGGAAAAGTTTTTCGTACTTTATTGATTTTCATGACACAGTCTTCAATTTCACAACATATTTTCTTCTTCCACTATTAATAGGAAAATGTTTCCATTTCTATAAACTTGATACAAATTTCCATATATTATACTATGTTTCATCAAGGAAATTTTAGAATTACTTTTGATATAACAACCCTTGTTACCAAATATAATCTCCAAAACCAAGTCACAAATTTTTCTAACACATAATAATTTTTTTCATAAACCATACACAAAAAGTACAACTGTTCTTCTCAACTCATCTCTATAAAATCAATTATTTCTATTTACTTTTAATTTCAATGATAAATTATTTTAAAAACACATAGTTCCATGAATTGCACCTTTAAATGTATTCTATATTTTCATATTTTCTATCATATGTAATAAATACCCACTATCCAAAATCCATGTGGTACCATTATTTATTGATTTTAAAATAATTGTTTCTAAATTTTCTTCTTTAATATTTACCCTTTCATTTAATGAAATTCCTAAATAATTTTAGTCCTTTGTTGGTTTATTCTCATAATTTTTAACACGATCTATCATGTAAAATTATTCTTCTTTAAGAGGGTAAATTTTGTTCTTCAATAGAACTTTATTGGAATTCCTTGTATCTATTTCTCTTTTTATTTTATATGATGATCTTCCTCTTATTTTCATGTAATTAAATT
Organism: Viscum album; assembly: GCA_963277665.1. Classification (NCBI taxonomy): domain Eukaryota; kingdom Viridiplantae; phylum Streptophyta; class Magnoliopsida; order Santalales; family Viscaceae; genus Viscum; species Viscum album. Next base: position 1,108,057,780 of record OY728137.1, read on the forward strand.
ATTTTTTTCTAAAGTTTGAATAATAAATATAGTACCCATAGTAATAATTTAATCTTTGATATGAAGATATTGTCCCAAATCTCTTTTGTTGGATTCCAATGTATTTACCTATTAGATAATTTTTATATTCACCATAATAGGAAATAATATAGATAATAAAACCCTAGAACTTATATTTAATCAATGGAAAAATTATTTTTTTTCATATCCTCTCCACATATATTCAGTTTTTTAAAAATTCATTTATTGCTGATAAGTTATCATTTTTTGGAAAAAAAAAATCTCTTCAACTTATTCATTGTGTTATTTATTCTTAAAAAACATTTATTTGATGTTTCTCCATTAAAACCAATTTTATATTTTCACATACTGTTTGGTCTTGAGCATTCAAAAAATTATCATATGTTTTTTTACATAATTTAACCATTTCTTTTAAAACTTCAACTGAAAATTTTTCAAACTAAAGTATATTATTTAAACCATCTATTTTGATTTATGATTCAATATTATTTATTAAAGAGATAACTTATTCTTAAAGAGTTTCAATATTTTTAACTTTATCCTAAATATATAGGTTATAATCATCAATGATCTTATACTTCTCTTAAAACAAAAACATGTAATTCACATATTATTCTAATCTTTACATGATTATTTTCACATCTTCCAAAATTTTCTCAAGATGATCAAACTCAAATTCAAGTTCGTAAAAATATATTTAGAATTATTTAGAAAGACCCAATTATCCAATTATTATTTATTTGTAAATCATGATTTTCTAGAGCTATTTTTTACTCTATTTAATGATAAAAAAGTCTTTCTTATTGGTTATCCACTTCAATTTAATTTATTAATTTTTACATAGTTTCATCATAACATCTTCCAAATATGAAATAGATTCAATTTCAATAACTTTCAATGTATCTTATTTATTATACTATTCCTCATTTATTAAAATTACTTTCCTATGAAACTTCATGCCACTAGAATTAACAAAATTAAAGTCCATTCTAAATATAAATATATTCTTCTATTTTGGTTAGAAATCATACTCATCACCCTATTTATCAAATTTATTTAGGAATATATTAGAAATATATCAATTATTTCCACACAAAAAAGAAAAAAATGTTTCTTGACTTCAAAAAATCCATTTCCTATTTAAAACTTCCTTGAAAAGAGAGATAATATATCATCACTTATATCATCTTTAATTTTTAGCAACATGAAATTTTTACTTCTAAATAGCTTTGAATGTAATTTCCTTAGATGAATGTGCAAAAGATATTTCCATCTTAACCATTATTTTATATGAAAATATTTTTCTATTAAAGTTGTAAAGAGATAATTCATTGAAATTCATTTCCTCAAGATTTTATACCATTGTATTATACATAGAAGGAAATATTTTGATAATATTCTTCATAATGTTAGAATAATTGATTTTCTGACCAAGCACTCCAATGGAACCAAAAAATTATTAAGATGATTAAATAAACCATATATGTTTTTATTGGAACTCATTCTCATATCATGGAACCTATTTTTTAAGACCTATTTTTTTGTCATATGGAATCTATGTTTTTTATTAGATAACTTTTCATTGCATTATAAAAATAAAGGATCTTTAAAATTTTAGTTTCTTGTAAATAAGGTACATAATACCTGAAAACATAAAACATTATTTTATTCTTACTTGAAAGGATTATTCAAGGTTCATACTAAGTACATTTATTCCATATCATACCCTAGGGACATAAATAAAATGAAATTGTGAGCTTAAGGCCTAGTAATGGAAAACCAGAGAAATAGTTTACATGTTATCTTGAGGAAATTAAATAAGAACATGAAGAATGTAATTATGGAATGAGAAAAATAACATGTTTCATATCATAAATAAAATAAAATTGATAATAAATTTTAAATATGGATACAACATTTCTTTTATAAATTCATAGGAATATCCCCAAGGTTTTTCACTGAGGTTTCATGAAAATTAACAAGGTTTTCACCAAAGCATCGTAAAAAATTTCATCTCTAGAGATTAAATTATTTACCCAATATATTGGAGAACTATCAAGGATTACCCTTAATATATATTAATTAATTGTATACACATATGTAATAATAAAAAATTTCATAAATAACCCATGTATAATGGAAGAAATGGGTTTCATATCAAAATCATGGCATTTTAAAAAGTGATTAAAAACATTATAATTGTGTCATTTATAATCCAAAAAATGTAATAAGGGTTTTATGTATATAAATTAAAGAATAAAATAAATAATTTTTATATATTGGTAAATAACCCTGGGAAAAAAGTAGGTTTAGATATTGACATAAATAAAATAAAATAACTTTTTGAGAAAAAGAGAGAAATTTTGAGGAGAAAATCTGGTAGCATAACAGGTATGCAACATGGTTTTAGGAAACATTAAAAACAGAGGGGACATGATTCACCCATTAATAAAATATTCTCAATATATTTAAGGGATATAATATAATTCATAGAAGAATATAGTATGGAGATTTGAAAGATATACCACATATAAAGGGGACATAAAAGGAAACAAGAAGTTTAGATTTCCCTTAACTTGAAGAGTAACTCCTAAAACATGAATATTGAGACCTTGGGAGATTGAGGAAACCTTGGGAGGACTAAATGGGAGGTAAAAATACTAGGGCTTCATGGAGGATGAATTTTTAATTAACAATAATGGATAAATGGGTGCGTATTTATAGAAAAATTGAGGGATTTTTTTATTGATTTCCTTCGACACCTCGGTAGTGGTATTTACAAAACCATAGGCTTTACCATAGTATTTTATCACGGTATTGGAAAATTGGGACACCTAATATGTTATTTTAATACTCAAGATTCAACCAAATTTTTATATTACATATTGCATAATTATGATGTCATTAAACATACTGAAAACTCAAAACTGTATTTTTACTATTCACTGAAAAACAAAATATTTTAGAAAATTCTCATAAATCCACCCTAACCTAATTTCGACACGATGATTTTAAAAATGATGTTTATTTTATTATAATAATTATATAAATATGATAAATTTAACTTTTAAATAGAAAATTACTTATTTATTAAAAATTATAGCGGATAGAAAATACATAGTAAAGTTTCTAAGACTTGAAAAAAACAAAAAAATATCATTTAAATTTAAATAATTATGTTTAATCATAATATTTCATTAAAATAATCATTATTAATAACACCTTAATTTTTTATAATAATTATATCATTTTTGAAATGTATAATTTTGTCCAAAAAAATCAATTTATCAAATTAATCATATTCTTAAGAAAAACTATTCTCAAAATAGAAATTATTGAATAAAAATTTTATTTATACAAAGGGATTACAAATTAAGTAAACAAGGCCTTGAAACATAACCCCTTATAACACTTGCATACAACCTAATGGTGGGTTGTATGATGATGATAGACTCATGGGGTGTCTTGGATAACATCGTCCAAGTGGTAATTTCCACTAACTTGATATTCTATAATATGTGAATTAGTTGAAACTTAACTTGTTGAAGCTCGGCTTGGGCATGGTCAAGTGAGAAGCCCAGTGATACTACCTCATTACCAAGCTCTGAAAAATGGGCTTCGTACGATATTAATTTACTGGATGAGGCCATTGAATCTTCTTTCTACATTAATTTTTCTTTGTTATTTATTCTTATAAATAATAATTATAATGTTAAAATTATTATTAAGAGTACAGTTTCCAATGGTTATATTGACCAATGTTATTAATTGAAAAATGGTCATATAACAGTAAAAACTTGATGGTCACATTTCAAATTATACTCACTTCATTATTAAATAGATATATTTATGTTGAGTACAAAATAATATAAAACACATTTTTAGGAAACAAAAATTATTCAAAAAGCTGGGTTTGTTACATTCATCCACCCTTAATAAATTTCATCCCCAAAATTTCAACTCATTCTCTTGGTTGAGAAAAGGTGTCGATACTTTTTCCTCATTTTGTCCTCTGTTTCCCACATGTCTTCTTCATATTTTTCATTTCTCCACAATAATTTAACAAGGTTGGTAGTCTTGTTTTGTAGAATCTTGTCTCTAAAGTCCAAGATCTCCACCAGCTGCTCCTCATAAGATATTTCATGTTTCATTTGTACCAATTTAGTATTCAGTACATGTGAAGGGTCAAGTATGTACTTCCTCAAGAGAGATACATGGAATTCATCATGAACTTGATCTAGATTTGGAAGAAGTTCAAGACGATAGGCCACTGCTCTTATGCGATCATGGATTTCACAGGGGCAAATGTACCTTAGGCTAAGCATCACTTTCTTCCCCAAAAACATGACTATATTACAAGGTTAAATTTAGAGTATATTTTTTTAACCAACATCAAACTCCAATCCCCTTATATAGTTGTTAGCATAAATCTTATACTAACTCAGAGCATCCTTTATGTGTTGTTGGATGACATGAACCTTTTTTGTCATCTCTTTCACACGATCAGGACCAGAAATCTTTCTCTCACTATCTTTGTCCCAACAAGTAGGAGTTCTACAATTCTTCCCATATAGAGCTTCATACAGTGCCATTTGAATACTCTAATGGAAGTTATTGTTGTATGAGAACTCAACTAATGGGAGATTTTTATCCCATCCACATTTAAATTTCATTGATCTTGTTATTATCATTTCCTCGAGTGTCTAAATAGTTCTTTTATATTTTCTATCAGTTTGGGGGTGATAGGTCATACTGAAATTCAATTTAGTATGCATTTCATTTTAAAAACATCTCTAGAATTTTGATGTGAATCTTGGATCATGATCAGATATGATGGAGATTGGAACTCCATGAAACCTCACCATTACCTTGAAATAAATCTTTTAAAGTTGTTCAAGAGATAAATATTCCCAAATATAGATAAAATGGGCAGTCTTGGTGAGAGGGTACACTATAACCCATATCACATTATTTACCTTGGTTGTTTTTGAGAGATAAGTGATAAAGCCCATAGTGAAATTATCCCACTTCCATGATTATATGGGAAGTGTTTGTAATACCCCTTTAGAAATTTTTCACTCCACCTTAACTTGTTGACAAACCAGTCACCATGTAGTGTAGTTGTAAATCTCCCTTTTCATGTTATCCCACCAATAATTATCAAGAAGGTCCCTAGACATTTTCATGCATCCAGGATATATAGACTAATTTGATCTATGATCCTCATCCATCAGATCCTAATTTATTTATTTAATAGGTGGAACACATATCCTTGTATGAAATTTATGTACACCTTCATGGTCGATATTGAACTCAAAAAACTTTATAACCTTCACATCCTATGACTCCTTTTTCAGTAAAGGATCATCTTTTTGAGATTTATTGATCTTCTTTAGTAATTATGGTTTAGAAATAATTTGGGATAAGTATGTTGACGTACCTTACCTTACAATTCCCATTTACATTTTTACTAGGTATTTGATCAAAGGATCTCTTTGAACCCTCATCATTGCCAGCACAATAGGGTCTTTCATACTTAATGCATCAACAACTTTGTCTTCTTTTCTGATATGATAATGAATTGAAAAATAATAGTCTTTAAGAAGTTCTTAACATCTCCTATATCTCATGTTCAATTCCTTTTGCGTGAAAATATAATTCAAACTTTAATGGTATGTGTATATATCTCATTTCTCCACATAAAGATAGTGTCTCTATATCATCAGAGAAAAAACAACTGAAGCGAGCTCCAGGTCATGCGTAGGATATTTCTACTTATGAGGCTTTAACTTTCAAGATTCATAAGAAATCACCTTGTCATCTTTTTTTGAGGATTCACCCAATCCCTTTCAGAGATGAATCACTAAAAATAAGAAATCCTTCTCTGATATGGGGTAGAGTTAACAAGGGTGCAATAACCAATCTATTCTTCATCTCTTTGAATATTTATTCACAATCCTTTTTCTAGATAAACTTGACCCTTTTTAGAGTTAACTAGGTTAGTGTGTATTAGAAATTTGTGAAAAAAATTCAAAACCCTTCTATAATATCCCACTAATCCAAGGAAACTATGAATATCAGTTACTATTTTAGGATGAGGTCACTCCTCCACAACCTTTGTCTTTGTAGGTTCAACTGATATTTCTTCATTGGTTATAATGTTTCCAAAGAAAAAACATATTATAACCAAAATTCACATTTTCTAAACATTCCAAATAGCCTCTACTTTATTATAGTTTGAAATACAACCCTTATATGATCATTATTCTCCTTGATACTTTTAGAATATATCATAATATCATCAATGAAAACTACCAAAAAGTTATCAAGGTATTACTTAAAGACTATATTCATAAAATCCATAAAATAGTCAGAGTATTAGTCAAGAAGAATGTAATAAAAACAAAATCATAATTACAGTATCTTGATCAGAAGGTGGTATTGGGAATATATTCTTTCTTCACCCTCAATTGATGATAACTAGATCGAAGATCAATCTTTGAGAAGAATTGAGCCTCGTGAAGCTGGTCAAATAAATCCTCAATTCTTGGAAGAGGGTACATGTTATTCATTGTGATCTTATTTTGTTGTCTACAATCAATGCATACCCACAATAATCCATCCTTCTTATTTATAAATAGAATATGTGCTCCACAAGGAGATACACTTGGACGAATAAACCCCTTCTCTAAAATATCTTGGAGTAGTTTCTTTAATTCCTCCAACTCCATATTTGACATTCTATATGGGGTCTTTAATATTGGCTTGGATCCAGGAAAAAGTTTAATGGATAAGTCTACATCTCTTTCTAGGGGAGGTCTAGTTAACTCCTCAAAAAATAGGTCAATGTATTCCTAAATTATGGGGACATTATATATTCATATTATTTCATTTACTTCATCATCTTCATCGATAATTTTCATAAATAAGGCTACAGTTGATGATTCAATAAAATTCTCAGGCTTAGATATCTCTCCTTTGAAAATAACTGTAGGTTTTCCATTCAAGACTTCAAAGATTTTTGTGCTTCTAAAATTGATCATAGCATTATACATTGATAGAATTTCCATCCCTAGTATAATATCAAGTTTCATCATGGGAATGACTACTATATTTGAGAAGAGATTATTCCCACCAATGTAAATAATAGAATTATAAGCATTGTTGATGCTTGGGTAATCCCTCTAGGAGTCTTTACTCATGACTCTACCTCTAGAAGTTCAGGTATTGATTCTATATTCTTTGGAAAATTGGTGGAAATAAAGGAATGTGTAGAACTAGAATCAAACAAAGTACTTTCTAGATTTTAGAGAACAACAATAGTACCTTCCACCACAAAATTTGGAGATTCTACTCCAACCATCTTGATAGAAAAATCATGACCTTTCTCCCTTGTCATATGTTGGTGTTGATGGTGATTCCCTTCCACTATCTTTAGATTTGGACAGTGATCGGAAAAGTTTCCAGGTTATCCGCACTAGATGCATTGGAATTTAGGGGGGTCCTACAACATCTTCACTTTTTAGTTAGTATTGAGAAGTTGAGGCTTCACCTCACAATGATAGTTCCAAGAAATATGTCCTTCTTGTCCACAATTTTAACATTTCCCTCTCCCAAGAATGTAGTTCCATGAATTATCCTTCTCACATTTGTTGCATGTGGAATGTTTTGCTTGATTTCATATCCTTCCATGATCAAATATTCTCTCTAATATTGACTCCAAATATCTCTTTTCATTTGATTTTAGAGACCACTACATCTTACCAAACTCCATTTCATCCTTTATAGCACTTTGTATTATATTTTCATAGTTTTCATTGTCTCGTTTAGAAATATTCTTCCATTTATGGGGTCATAGTCCACTAAAAAATATATCAAAATTTCTATTAGGATCCATGAAAAATATAGAGGTTTAGAAAGAAAGTCGTGTGGAGTTAATCTCATAGATTCCCATAGTTTCATTATCCTTCTACTTCAGCTTGAGGAATTCATTCTCCATTTTTGTTCTCATTAAAGGGGTGAAATACTTGTGTAAAAAAGATTACCTTGAACTCATACCACTCCATATATTGGATCTCATCTTTTGGATTTGTGTTTTCAATCAGTTCCCACCACTGATTAGCTTCTCCCACTAAGAGGTACACATCCAAGGTGAATTTATCTTATTCTAATCAATAGAGTATTGAAAATATATTTTATATGGATCTTATCCATTGTTCAAAAATCAATGGGTCGGTAGATCCACTGAATGCAGATGGTAGTTGACTCATGAAGGAATCAATAGAATTTGTCCCCTCAAAGTTGAATCTGGTCTCTCAGCTTGATTCAAGTTATTATTCATAACTTTTTTTAGTTGATTTATCATTTGGATGAATTTTTCCATTCCATCTTCCATAAAAAGTCTATCAGTACAAGGTCCATTGTGCTCACCATTTATGTGATTTCTTCTATTTTTATCCACTTTATATAAGAAAAAAACCTTAGTGAGAAGTGTGTTTCATTTAAGAATATTATAACTCTAAAGAAATTTAACATCATAAAACATCATTCTTAAATATGTTATTATTTAACAACAATTGCATTCTTTATAAATCATTCATAATGGTTTATAAAAAGAATGTTGTTAACAAAACATATCCCCTGACAATGTCAAACTAAGAGTGTAGAAATGCTCATTGTTGTGTACCAAGTTATACTGAGTCAGTCATGATGCATATTTTTGGAGTTGTAACCCCTAGGTATATCAATTCAAGAGCCACATCAACGTGTTCGTATCCAGAAAGATATTTATTTACTTAGAAACCACTTACTTAATATTTCACCAAAATAGTAGGATGTTTTTCCTATATTTAAACATTTATATATATTTCTCCCTAAATTTTTAAAATCCTAATTTAAAAAAATAAATAAACCTCCCTTTGATACCAATAGTGGAATCTCACCTTTCTATTACTTAACTTTTCATTTCATTGTCGAAATAGAGGATATTTTAAAATTTATTTTCTTAGAAATAAGGTACATAATACATAAAAAATTAATACATTATTATATTCAACATGAAAGGATTATTCAAGGTTCATACAAAGTAAATTTATTTCATCTCATAAACTAGGTACATACATCAAAGGAAAGTTTGAGCTTAAGGCCCATCAAGGGAAAACAAGAGAAAGAATTTACACGTGATCTTGAAGAAAATTGAATAAGAACATGAAAAATGTCATTATGGCATGAAAAAGAGAACATGTGTCATATAATAAATAAAATAAAATAAATAATAACTTGGAAACATGGATAAAACATTTATTTTATACATTCATAATCATATCACTAATTTTTTTCACCAAGGTATCATAAAAATTACTAAGGTTTTCACCAAGGTATCGTAAAACATGTCATCTATAGAGATTAAATTATTTACCCAATGCATTGTAGAGATATCAAGGTGCACAATTAATATTTCTTAATTAATTTAATCCAAATATATCATAATAAATTTTTTCATAAATAACCGGTGGAGAATAAAAGAAATGGTTTTCATTTTAAAAACATGGCATTTTAAAAAGTGATTAAAAACATGATCATTATGTAATTTATAACCCATGGAAAATAAATAAGGGATTTATGTATGTCAATTATAGAATAAAATAAATAATTTTTACATATTGGTGAATACCCCTAGAAAATAAATAGCTTTGGGTATTCACATAAATAAAATAAAATAATTTCTTTAGAAAAAGAGAGAAATTTTGAGGAGAAAATCAGGCAGCATAACAGGCATGAAACATGGTTTTAGAAAACATTGAAAATATAGAGTAAAATGGTATCTCATTCATAAAATAATATTAATATAGTAAATGTATAGAATAAAATGGATAAAATAAAAAAGTATGGGGATTTTAAAGACATACCACATAAAAAGGGGACTTGAAAGGCAAAGAGAAGATGAGATTTTTCTTACCTTGAAGAGTAACTCCAAAAACATGAATATTGAGACCTAGGGTGATTTAGGACACCTTGGTAGGACTTATTGGGAGTTAATACTGATATAGTTTTATGTAGGAAGAATTTTGAATGAAATATAATGGATAAATTGGAGGGTATTTATAGAAAAAGTGAGTGCTTTTTCTTATTAATTCCATTAAACACCTCGGTAGTGGTATTTAAAAAATCATAGGCTTTACCCTGGTATTTTCCCATATTATTATCCAATTTGGACACATAATATGTTATTTTAATACTCAAGAGTTTTCCATTATTTTATATTACTTATTATATAATTATGATATCATTAAACTTACAGAAAACTCAAAACAGTATTCTTACTATTCACAAAAAACAAAATATTTTAGAAAATTATCATAAATTGACCCTAATATAATTTCAACAACATAATTTCAAAAATTATGTTTATTGTATCATAATAAATCTCTAATTATGATAAATTTAACTTTTAAATAGAAAAATACTTTTTTATTAAAAATAATTACGGATAGAAAATGCATAATAAAATTTCTAACACTTTAAAAAAATAAAATTTTATTATAATTTAAATTTAAATAATACTGTTTTAATCATACTATTTCATTAAAATAATCATTATTCATAACCACTTAATTTACTATAATAATTATATCATTTTTGAAAAGTACAATTTCTGTCTAAAAAAACAATATATCAAATTCATCATATTCTAAAGTAAAACAATTCTCAAAATATAAATTATTGAATAATAATTTTATTTATAAAAAGGTATTTTACATTAAGTAACTAAGGCCTCGACAAATAACCCCTTATAACACCCACATACAAAATAAGGGTGAGGTGTGCGATGGTGATAGACTCATGGGGTGGCTCGACTAACATCACCTAGGTGGTAATTTCCACTAACCTGAACTTATCTCATAGGTGATTTATTTCAAGATTAACATATTAAAGCTCGGCTTGGTCTTGGTCAAGAGTGAAGCTCGGTGATGCTACCTCCTTCTCAATCTCCAAAAAATGGGCTTTGTATGACATGACTCTACTGGATGAGGCCATCAACTCTTCTTTATACATTAATTTTCATTTATAATTTATACTTAGTAACCCTAATTATAACATTAAAATTATTATTAAGAGTGCAGTTTCAAGCGGTCATATTGACTAAGAGTCTTAATTTTATAATAGTCATATAATGAACAAAACTCAATGGTCACATTTTAAATTATACTCACTTCTTATTAAAGATATAAATTTATGTTGAGTACAAAATAATAAAACACACATTTTTAGGAAACAAATATTATTAAAACATTTTGGGTTGTTACACCTCATTTACATTAGTATCACCTTCAATGATATTAACAAGTTTACGCCAAATCTCTTTAGTCATTAACAAATATTAAAATATTAAATAAATACGATTAGAAAGATATCCTTATAAAGTATGATGTGCATTATAATACTCATTAAATATGATATTATTATCTTCTTTCATTTACCTTTGTGTGGGATCACCTGTTACCCATGAACTATAATAGAAAATGCATCAATCCCGTGAGATCTTATGTGAGATATCATCTGATTTGTTCAGATCTTATATTTACATTGACTAAAACCCCAAACTAATTTTTCATTAACATATTCTATGTTAGTATAAATCTATAAAAAGATTCAATAAACTGTATATGAGGCAGATACCACATATTTTACAATGGTCTCACAACACACCTTAGGAGGGGGTGTAAATTAGGGTGACAAAACTTGTTCTATTTCTTTAATTCAAATTGGATATATTCTTCTCATTAGAAAAGAAAACATAAATATTATTATTAATCTTAATAAAGGTATAAATTTAAGGATCATGATAACACTGATTTTAATTGTTTTACCTATAAAAGGATACTCTAAAGAGAACATATCAAAAGTGTGTTGATATTTCAAATAATCACTACCTCACTAGTATGTGATTAAATTTTTTTTAAAATATCACTACTCATCCAAGGTTTGTGATATCTTCCTGTAGAGACCCAAAGCTTGACATACATGGACATTACATTACTTTTTCGGAATACTTAATACATAACAAAAACCAACACTCAAGGACCATAATATTTTAGTGTCTTTGGAAACTCGGAACATAATCTTCTAATCATGGTGAAAGATCTTCAACATCTCTCATCAAGATATTCCCCTTTGGATTTCTTACCTAAAACCTTTATTTATATCCTGGAGAAAAGAAAACATATAAATGTTGAGCTCAAATTCTCAGTAAGAGTAATCATGGAGAAAAATAAAACAAACCATATGCATTTGAACTTCAAAACATGAACATAAAGTTTACACATCAAAATCTTGAGTTGTGAAATAAATATTGGCTGTACATAAGGCATAGGTCATAAAAGAACATCAATCATGATAAAATATCATGGGAATAAAACATTTAATTGTGGAAAACCATTAATCACATGATATTATTTCCATAGTAGCCAAGACATTGCTACCAAGACCATCTTAGTGGACAAAGTCCTTTTCTGAATCGAGTTCACTCCCCGTTCCAGTCCTGCATCACTGAACCGGATTAACTTACCATTCCAAACATGTCTATCTCGTGAGATATAAATATTTACCCAATGAATTGGAGGGAGATGTAGGTCCCACCCATATCATAATGAAATAATTCTTACGTGTGCCACAACATAAACATAAATCATTCATCATAACCCAAATAATAAAATGGGTTTCATAAACATCATCCCATCATAACATAATCCATATAAAACAAATGGATATCATTTCATCATAAGAAAAGTGAACCATGTAAATCATAAGGACATTATACTTGAAACATAAAAATGTGAAATAATTTAATCTTAGATGGAAAATGGTTTTGATAAAATACTTGAAATAAATTCTTGAGGAAAATATCTTTTCTTCTTAAAAATCATTTTCTTTTCACAAAATGCCACACAATTTTAAAAGAAAATGATTTTATTGAAAATAACCACCAAATCTTGTAGAGTAATATTCCTGAAAATAAGGCACTATAAAACCATAAAAATTTGTTCATGTCGTATAAGTAAAAAAACATTATCCATGTACTTTTAATGGAAAAGTCAAAAAGTACAACGTATGGTAAACAAAAGAAAGATTCCCTCGATGACACAAAGTAAAAGTCAATGAGGATTAAACATGAATTTAAAAATACATGGAAGAATATTAAACACTTTATTGAAGAATATTAAACACTATATGAAAAACATTTTTATGGACATGGATGAAAAATATATCCCATTAAATACTTACGTATAAGCAATCTCAAATAAAAATGAGATTTTCATAATTATCACTTACCATAGGTCCGATATGCTTCGTACGTATCTGAACCTCGAGTATAATGATTTAAATAATGTCATTTACTTACTAAAGAATCATATTCATTGTTATGAAATCATATATGGTTCACTTATGACTTTATATTACCCGTTCTTTTGTAAATTCCATGTTAAAGCAACGTTTTGGGTAAAATCATTTTATTTATCGTGCGTGTTTGGACTTGTTATTCTTGATATTATTATTACTTATATAATGATTTAATTATATACAGAATTTAAATCATGATTTATATATCAAATATATTCAGTATATATATATAATAGATAGATGAATGAAATGAAATACACTGTTCATGGAGACGGTAGTTCGTACGTACGAATGAATGTTGTTTTCCTTTCTTATTGACTTGAATGGAAGTAAGTAGATGACATATATATATATATATACATATATACATAAATCCAATAGTATCATTATGTCATATATTTAATTATTATTCATTATATATACTTTATAATCATTCTTGAATGGTTAACATGGAGAACGAATCTCATCACGTTGTGGAGATGGTAATTCGTACGTATGCACGAGTGATGATATTGTTCTCATAATTATTGAATGAATTTTAGTGGATGATATAATATCTCATAATTATTATGATGTTATAATAACAATATATAGTTATTCTTTACACCATTATACCCATCTAAGTAAGGTGGTGGTGGAAAAACAGATTACACCACGGCGTGGAGACGGTATTTCGTACGTACGCACGCGCGGTGATTTCATTTTACATAGGATGGATAGAAGGTGAAATGGGGTTGTTTCATATTTATAATAACATATCAGTATATTAGTGATACTTATTTTATTACTTTATAATGAAACAACTAAAGAAGAAGAAGTTGAATAAGAAAGAAACTTGAAATAATCGGTAGAAGAGATTACCTCTTCTTCGACGCACCTCATTTAAGCTTCCTCTTAAGTCACTAGAGTTGGTCTTTTGAGGACACCAAGACCTCTATAAATTTTATAGGGAATTTTATAAGGGAAATTGGAAGTGTTTTTCAGAGCTTTAAGGCTCAAAAGTGTGTAAAGAGAAGAGGGAGGAGGGGCCCTTTTATATGGGAGGAGAGGGGTACCTTTGGAAACCTCAACAATATTAATTTATAATAAATCAAACCCCACTTAAAAACCTCCAAATATAACTCATATTAGAATATTAGATGATATAGGTTTGTAATATCATCAAAAAATAAAATTTATACATTTTGAAAATTTATTTTAAACCTTATCAACTTGATTTATCCTTATTTAATCTATTTAATTTTATTTGTGGTAATAAGATTCTAAATTTTAAATTGTTATAAATAATTACTTATGTGTTGTGAATTGTCCATAATTGGATAAATTATGACATTTTTTACCATATAAATTTAAACTTATAATTTTTAAATATTTTTAAACAATTATAAATTGTGTTATTTTTTAAAAAATAACAGTAGTGTCAATTTTGACACTATTCATTTATTTGAATTTAAATAAAATCCACACAGAAGATATGTTCCAAATAAAAGATTTAATAGATTAATAAAATTTCATATTTATCTATAAAATTAGTGGAACACATTAAATAGTTCATATAATATTTATTTTAATATTTTTAAAACCATTTTTTTGATATTTCAATCAATAAAATAATTTCAACATCACTATTATGTCACCTTTAATGATAATTATTTAATCCCTAAAAATTATAAACAAATTCACATGATGTAGATAATTTTATTATATTTCTGGAGACTATTAATGATCTAAGTTTCATGAAGTTCATCACTAAATTAAAAGTATTATACTTATAATATTTAAGAGAGTGACATGTTGTCACTTTCTTTGGTTTTAATAATAATTAAATTATTTTCATGGTCAAAAGTCCATTAAATTAATATATTACGACCCTTAGGTGATATGGGTCTACTTTTTGTCATACAATAAAATTTTGGTAGGTGTTAGGGTAATTTTATAATCTTATTTTTACACTTAATTACGTGATTTACCTTTAATTACAGTAAAACAAATTACCATAGTTACTATTCTTAATAAAAAAATAAAAGTAACATATTAACATAATTTGGACCCACTGAATTCAAATATGTAATCCATTTTTCAAAATTCAAAACACAGAAGTTGCAATAATTAATTTAAAATTAATCTTGTTGTTAAGAAAACGGGTTTTAAAAGTTAAAACATTGCCAAAGATTGAAATGTTTTTACCTATGAATTCAATGTAAAATTAATGGTAATGATATAAATTATATTAAATGGTAAAAATATATTCTATTTATACTTTATAATAATTCAATATTATAATTTAACCATATAAATTATTGTGATGAAAAAAGTTGTTTTTAATTAAAATATAGCTTGTTTTTACTATTCATTAAAATATGAAAGTTATCAGAATAATATGAAAAATTTCTCCAAAGTAAATTTTTATATCCTGATTCCAAATAAAAATTTTATTTTGTCAAATAGAACTTATAAACATGTCAAAAACCAGATTTAATGTGGGTGCCCCATCAAAAAGCGGCAAAACTGCACTTTTTTTAAAAATACTTATTTTACCTAAAAAATTTATTTTGTTATCATAACATGTTCTAGAAAATGTGTAAGATGAATAATAATGTTATAAAATTAAAAATTTATTTAATACTATTAATAACAGAAAGTCCATAATAGTATTATAACAATATATCGTTGTTTAGCAAAACCCGTTATTGTGTACTACACACGCTATCGAGGAATGTTTCTCTGGCATGCAATACAAGCCCAGAATAGTGTTTATGTATACTGCATGTAACACCCCGACCCCAGCTACCCAGAGTCGGTGGATTAGTTTGTAACATTGGCATGATCACAAATGATCAAGTCTCGAAAGACCGATTAGTTTAGTAGCCTTGGAAACACTAGATACATTCATCAGTATTTCATTACATCAAAAAGTAAACAAACTACAATAACATGGTCTTCATAGTCCACAATCATATCCCTTTCTGACTACCCCTGTAGGTCATTCATAAAATACTTCTTCACATCCTGGAAAAATATTAAAACATTGAAAGGGGTGAGCTCAGATGCTCAGTAAGGTTAACAATATAGCGGAAGCTTTCATAAATAAACATTAACATTTAAGGAAATGTATAACTAAAACAAAAGCCTTTTAAACTTGAACTTCAACATAATATGGAAAAAGTAAAATGAGATAATGTCATTTACTTCTTCATATGGATATTCTACTGGTCGAATAATCACATGCAATATCAATAACCACTTTCATAATGATGGAATGCATAATGCCAGACTATCATAACCACATAGTCAAGGCCTCGTGCCAAGACCACAAATAAGATTTTGTCAAGGCCTCGTGCCAAGACACTAGTTTGTCTCATGAGACCTGCCGATGTATCGAGGAGCTATAGCGGGCTCCACCCATCACTTATTAAGTCCAATGCATTCCTCATATGAATAGGTTTAAACATTTCATAAACCATAACATAATCGTATCACATAAAACATGCATAAAGGAAACATAACATTTCCAAATTTCAATCACACGATATCAATACAACACATTGATATAATAAAAACGCTTTCAAAACCATTTTCAATACCAAAATAAAAGAAAGTTAAAACTTTGTATTTATTTTTCATTAAAAAAAATGATGGCTTGTAGAGGAAGCCGAAACTCAAATAATGGTCACGGCGGCGGAGAAGTCGTTGTCGCCGCATAAGTACGGAAAGAAAAAAATTCCATTTTTGTCGTTTAGTAAAACGCTTCGTATAAAAAAGATTCCTTTTGAATAAACATAAAAGTCAACGGGGTTTATACACCGTATAAAAGAAAATTGTGTATAAAACCAAATATGCCTCAATGAAAGGGGATTGAGACGAAGTCCTTAAAAGATCATTTTTAAAATAAAATAGATCTATTATGTGTATTCACTATAGGTACACATAAATAAAGTAAAAATACAAGATAATACATAATAATATCATGACATAATTGGAAAGTAGGAGATTAACCCAAAGAATGGAAGTTGGGTTAAGAAATTCCCTTACCTGGTGTCTGACTTGACTCAACCGTTCTTTAACCTCCTAAATAATAAACTAGAGTTAATATATACCTTATTAAGAACCATTTTTAATTTCATTATCCTTTTTATATCACTTATTACAATGTTATGAACATTATGTAATTATTTAAGTTAATAACGGTCGTTTTGTCGATCTTCGGTACTTGAGTCAACAATAAACTTCTTATAATTACAAGTTGTTTATGTGGTAGAATATCCATTATCTACAGAATTATATTCATTATTTAGATGTCATATATATCATATATATCGATTATATACATTCATTTATAATATTACGTAACATTTAGAGGTAAGAAATGAAATGCACCGTTCATGGAGACGGTAAGCCGTACGTACGCATGAACGCTACTTTAATTTCAATTTCATATTTAATGGAACTAAATAATAATTATATAAATGTATAATATAATTCCAGTATAATATAGTGTATAATACCATTTACTCCATCCTTTATACATCCCACATATGGCATTAACGATTCAAATCACTTTGAGGGGGCGGTAGTCCGCACTTCCTAAAATGAAATTATCGCGTTTTACCCATAATGGAAATCATAAAGTATGACATAAATGAGAAAGACAGAAGCATAAGTAAAACATAAACATATTATATATCATATATAAAAAAAGTGACATCTTAATGGCCACCTTTGAAGGTGTTATATGAGTGTTGAACAATCATCGTTTCGTGAGGCAGAAATTCTCCATCCACAGAAACCGTATGTTATTTAACCATTAGATGTAGGTGTGTGTAATTGTAGCTCGAATACTTCCTATAACAACATCCTAGTATATTGAGGATACTGGTTTTGTTACAAAAGAAATGAATAAAAAGAGTTTAGGGGGTTGGAGAAGAAAAATAAAACAAAACAACATTAGAGAAGACATTACCTCAAAATCGGGTAACTCTTTTTGATTTGAGCCAAAGGCTTCCTTGATAAAAGTTCTGCCCAAAGTAAGGCTTCTAGGAGTAAGAGGGGGAAGTTGGGAGAGTATTTGGGCAGAGGTTGGCCGAGCAAAATGGCTTGAAAGTGTAAATGAGGTGGGAGAGGTGGGAGCCATTTATAAGTGGAGAGGAGGGGCACTTTTGGAAAGATTGAAATGTTATATTATTTCACAATGCTTTTAGGATTATAAAGGTCCCACACTTATATAATTCGAGGCTAAGGTGATAAGGTTTCGAAATATCCTCATACAATAGGCTTTGGACAAGTGTAAGCCTTGGATTTTTCATTATCTTTTCATTTTATTTAAATCGTTAAATAATGAGGTCATCGCTGCATCATAATGATGTCATAAATAATTTAATTTATTTAATGTCTAAAAATTATAAAAAAAATACTATGATGTAGGAAATATTTTTAGCTTTCTAATGAATATTTATAGTCAAAATTTGGACTTGTGTAACCCCACTTAAAAACTGTTTTAGTAAAATAACTCATATTTGTGTCAATTTAATTTTAACATTAAATATATATATATATTAATGTCATTTTCCAACTAAAGTGGCTCCATGGGGTCCCCAAGTTGACCCATGGGTTTTCTTGGTCGGCCATGACTCATCCAATAGGAGTAGGACAAGTTTCATGCTCATCTCATATTATTAAAACATTATTTGTACCTTAAACTACACTAATTACCTCTAATCGCGATTAAGAACTTAAAAGTTACTATTCACCAAAAAATTATTTTGATCTCATTGAACCACATTTTACTTCTTAATGAAAACCATGTATGTCGGATTTTTGAAAATCAAATCACAGAAGTGGTAATATTTCATTTAAACGAAAAATCAGTTATTTAACTACCACTTAGTGGTTTCACTATTCATCAAAAAATGAACTTTTTCAGAACAAGGCCAAAATTTCACCCTAAGCTATAATTGATATTCCGAATTCAAAAATGATGTCTATTTTACAAAATTCCAAACATATAAGTTGCATTAATTAATTTTCTAATTAATTCCCGCTGTTACGACAAATAGCATGTTTTTAAGAAATAATTTATATCAAAAGATTGGCAATTTTTTATGTTTAATTTCAATGTTAAATTAATTCTAATGACCACCATTGGATAAAATGGTAAAAATATATTCTAATTATACCTTAAAACCACTAAATAGTATAATTTATCACAATAAATTATTTTGATTAAAAAAGTTGTTTTAAAGTATTTTTCACTATTCATAAAAAAATCGGAAGTTCTCAGAAAGTTACAAAAAATTCAACTTAGGATAATTTCGATATTACGAATACAAAAATGAAGTCCATTTTGAAATATAAAATTTCTATAATTTTAAAAGGTGGTTATTACTATTCATAACAGCTACTTTGATTAGTCGCGGTGTTTTAGAACTCGAACTTTCGAACAATGCAAGCTATTGCATTATTGAATGAGAAGCGTATCATGGAAGCTCGGGGTGTTACATTCTCCCCTCCTTTAATAAATTGCGTCCTCGCAATTTGATATTTTTCTTTGAAAGTAAAAGGTTGTAAATAGAAAATACCTTTGTGGAAAACCCACATCGGAAATAAGGTTAATAAAATTTAGCCTTAATAAGAGGGAAAGGGAAATGAAAACGTCACCACCCAATTATGATCTTGATTAGGAGAACATTAGTGGAAATTAGAGACATATAATTGGAGGAAAAACGTAAATATTCGTAGGGAGTGATTGAGGTCATCAATCACAATCAACTGTCAAATTGAGGGCCTCAAAGCCTTCAATCTATGTTGATTTAAAATATCATCAGTTCAACAAGACATAAGGTATTAGGATAACGCATTTTTTTGTTTTAATATCCCTTTACTAAAGTTTAAGAATTAATTTATTCATTGAATAACAGATAGGTATATATATATTTATGCCTGACAATTAGAGTTTCAACCTTCAACTCACCTTTCACTCAAAAAGATAATAGAACCCAAAAATATTATACTTTTCCTAATTGTATAAGGTTCCAAATGTTAACACATAAAATTTAGATTAGTAAAATTATTTTATAATAACCAGGGACTTCCTGTAGGCTAGTGGTAGGAAATAAAGGCCTGTCGCACTATGGTTGTGGGTTCGATTCCTGCAGCTTTGTCCGACGCGACGGGTTATGCCCCACCCTGCAGGTTGTCCTTTTCCTAAAAATATAGTACTATACTATTCCAAAAATAATCTTCATAAATGTTTTAACCTTAAACAATACTATCCAAAGATCAACTTAATCCACTCCAACCTTTATAGTTATCCAAAATACCTCTGTCCATACTTTCTCTAAAAGGTCTCTTAATTCCAAAATCAATTTATCAGATTCCCCAAACAAAGTAAAGTTTCTCTTATTGTCACATACTAAAAATATGATTACCTTAATCATATTAAAACCTTACTGAAATCAACAAGTACTGCAGTACAATCCTTATATTTATATATCACATTATTCTAATAACCGAAATATAATCCATCAGTCCAAAAGCACCAATACATTAGTTATTCTGCTTCAACTGTAGTAACAGCATAAGATTTTCCTTGATCCCTTGGCCTTTTCTGAGGTAAGTTTCCCTGATGCTTAGGACATTCATTTGCATAATGACCCATTTCTCTACAATTATAGAATTCAACTTTGATAGCCTCTTTCTTTCCCTTGCAATCACGAGCCTGGTGACCCTTTTCTCCACATTTATAACAAACTCCCATTCCTTTTAGTCAACTACCAGGGTGATTCTTCCCACAATTATCACATAATGGAAAATCCTTCTTTCCCTTTTTCCCTTTATCTGTCTCTTGTTCCACCGTTCTCTTATTCTCTTGCATAACTTTGTTGTCATAAGACTTAGAGAATTCCTTTTCTGTCTTGATAGCACACGAGACAATATCTTCGTATGATGAGAAAGTTTGTGATACTAAAGCTCGACGGAGAAATGGTTTTAACCCATCAAAGAAACGATCAATCTTACTTCTTGGGTTATGTATATAATCGGAAGCATGACTCGCTAACCTTGTAAAGTTAGCCTCATACTTTGGGACATTCTCATCCTCCTTCTGCCTCAGACTCAGAAATTGCCTTTCCATATCTGCTCGATGGTCACGAGGAAAGTATTTTTCTAAGAAAAGCTCTTTGAACTCCCTCTATTCCATATTCGATATGTCATCATCTTCCTTTGTGTTTTGAATCAGCGACCACCACTGATCGGCATCTCCAGTGAGGCGGTAAACTGCCATGACAACCTTCTCCCTTTCACTACTCCCCAAGGCATGGAATATTTTCTCTAAGGAATTTATCCATTGCTCAGCTACTATAGGATTTGTACTCCCATTGAAGGTTAGTGGTTGTTGCCTCATGAAACGGTCTATCATTGATCCTCCACATTGCGGATCAGGGTGCTCCATACGAGTAAGGTTATTATTCATAACCTGAGTGAGTTGTCCCAGTATGGTAATAAGTTTATCAGCACCAGTTGTATGTCCAGATCCACAATAATTATATTGAGCAGGAGGGAAATCCCTACACGGAGTTCGTGCATTGATACGGTTTCCATTCCTTCCACTAGGCGCCATTTCTAAACAATGTCATAAACTAGATTAGTTTATGAATCAAAATACATAATTCCATACTTGTAAAATACATAACATAAATTGAACTATTTATGGATATAATCCATAATCATAAAAAGAAAATTTTTCTTTGAGGAAGTATATACTCATAACCCTTCATAGTGGTTTGTAAATAAAATGAGAATTATCCTAAGCATATCCCCCGGGAGTGTCGTAACCAAGAGTGCAGCAAGGCCCGTTGTCGTGCACCAGTTCTCGTTCGAGTCTAGCTCAAAGCGGTTTTTTCGGGTTTTACCCCTAGGTACATCTGTGCCAGAGCCGCCTATACCTGCTCGTATCCAGACAGGGATGTATTTCTCGGAAAACTCATAACATCTCTATAATACCAAAATTCTAGGAAGTTCTTCTATACTAATCCTCAAAGTCTATCTTTGGGCTATGTGCTGTAATCAGAGTTTATCTAAATCTAGCTTCCAAGGTTAGTACTAAACTGCCTCTGATACCAACTGTAACGCCCCGACCCCAGCTACCCAGAGTCGGTGCATTAGTTCGTAACATTGGCATGATCACAAAAGATCAAGTCTCGAAAGACCGATTAGTTTAGTAGCCTTGGAAACACTAGATACATTCATCAGTCTTTCATTACATCAAAAAGTAAACAAACTACAATAACATGGTCTTCATAGTCCACAATCATATCCCTTTCTGACTACCCCTGTAGGTCATTCATAAAATACTTCTTCACATCCTGGAAAAATATTAAAACATTAAAGGGGGTGAGCTCAGATGCTCAATAAGGTTAACAATATATCGGAAGCTTTCATAAATA
This sequence comes from Viscum album, assembly GCA_963277665.1. NCBI lineage: Eukaryota > Viridiplantae > Streptophyta > Magnoliopsida > Santalales > Viscaceae > Viscum > Viscum album. The sequence goes on from OY728137.1 coordinate 1,108,080,642, forward strand.
AACATTAACATTTAAGGCAATGTATAACTAAAACAAAAGCCTTTTAAACTTGAACTTCAACATAATATGGCAAAATTAAAATGAGATAATTCCATTTACTTCTTCACATGGATATTCTACTGGTTGAATAATCACATGCAATATCAATAACCACTTTCATAATGATGGAATGCATAATGCCAGACTATCATAACCACGTAGTCAAGGCCTCGTGCCAAGACCACAAATAAGATTTTGTCAAGGCCTCGTGCCAAGACACTAGTTTGTCTCATGAGACCTGCCGATGCATCGAGGAGCTATAGCGGGCTCCACCCGTCACTTATTAAGTCCAATGCATTCCTCATATGAATAAGTTTAAACATTTCATAAACCATAACATAATCGTATCACATAAAACATGCATAAAGGAAACATAACATTTCCAAATTTCAATCACACAATATCAATACAACGCATTGATATAATAAAAACGCTTTCAAAACCATTTTCAATACCAAAATAAAAGAAAGTTAAAACTTTTTATTTATTTTTCATTAAAAAAAATGATGGCTTGTAGAGGAAGCCGAAACTCAAATAATGGTCACGGCGGCGGAGAAGTTGTTGTCGCCGCATAAGTACAAAAAGAAAAACATTCCCTTTTTGTCGTTTAGTAAAACGCTTCGTATAAAAAAGATTCCTTTTGAATAAACATAAAAGTCAATGGGGTTTATACACCGTATAAAAGAAAATTGTGTATAAAACCAAATATGCCTCAATGAAAGGGGATTGAGACGAATTCCTTAAAAGATCATTTTTAAAATAAAATAGATCTATTATGTGTATTCACTATAGGTACACATAAATAAAGTAAAAATACAAGACAATACATAATAATATCATGACATAATTGGAAAGTAGGAGATTAACCCAAAGAATGGAAGTTGGGTTAAGAAATTCCCTTACCTGGTGTCTGACTTGACTCAACCATTATTTAACCTCCTGAATAATAAACTAGAGTTAATATATACCTTATTAAGAACCATTTTTAATTTCATTATCCTTTTTATATCACTTATTACAATGTTATGAACATTATGTAATTATTTAAGTTAATAACAGTCGTTTTGTCGATCTTTGGTACTTGAGTCAACAATAAACTTCTTATAATTACAAGTTGTTTTTGTGGTAGAATATCCATTATCTCCAGAATTATATTCATGATTTAGATGTCATATATATCATATATATCCAGTATATACATTCATTTATAATATTACGTAACATTTAGAGGTAAGAAATGAAATGCACCGTTCATGGAGACGGTAAGCCGTACGTACGCATGAACGCTACTTTCATTGAAATTTCATATTTAATGGAATTAAATCATAATTATATAAATGTATAATATAATTCCATTATAATATAGTGTATAATACCATTTACTCCATCCTTTATTCATCCCACATATGGCATTAACGATTCAAATCACTTTGAGGGGGCGGTAGTCCGCACTTCCTAAAATGAAATTATCGCGTTTTACCCATAAGGGAAATTATAAAGTATGCCATAAATGAGAAATACAGAAGCATAAGTAAAACATAAACATATTATATATCATATATAAAAATAGTGACATCTTAATGGCCACCTTTGAAGGTGTTATATGAGTGTTGAACAATCATCATTTCGTGAGGCAGAAATTCGCCATCCACAGAAACCGTATGTTCTTTAACCATTAGATGTAGGTGTGTGTAAGTGTAGATAGAATACTTCTTATAAAAACATCCTAGTATATTGAGGATACTGGTTTTGTTACAAAAGAAATGAATAAAAAGAGTTTAGGGGGTTGGAGAAGAAAAATAAAACAAAACAACATTAGAGAAGACATTACCTCAAAATCGGGTAACTCTTTTTGATTTGAGCCAAAGGCTTCCTTGAGAAGAGTTCTGCCCAAAGTAAGGCTTCTAGGAGTAATAGGGGGAAGTTGGGAGAGTATTTGGGCAGAGGTTGGCCGAGCCAAATGGCTTGAAAGTGTAAATTAGGTAGGAGAGGTGGGGGCCTTTTATAAGTGGAGAGGAGGGGCACTTTTGGAAAGATTGAAATGTTATATTATTTCACAATGCTTTTCGGATTCTAAAGGTCTCAAACTTATATAATTCGAGGCTAAGGTGATAAGGTTTCTAAATATCCTCATCCAATAGGCTTTGGACAAGTGTAAGCCTTGGATTTTGCATTATCTTCTCATTTTATTTAAATCATTAAATAATGAGGTCATCGCTGCATCATAATGATGTCATAAATAATTTAATTTATTTAATGTCTAAAAATTATAAAAAAAATACTATGATGTAGAAAATATTTTTAGCTTTATAATTAATATTTATAGTCAAAATTTGGACTTGTGTAACCCCACTTAAAAACTGTTTTAGTAAAATAACTCATATTTGTGTCAATTTAATTTTAACATTAAATAAATATATATTAATGTCATTTTCCAACTAAAGTGGCTCCATGGGGTCCCCAAGTTGACCCATGGGTTTTCTTGGTCGGACATGACTCATCCAATAGGAGTAGGACAAGTGTCATGCTCATCTCATATTATTAAAACATTATTTGTACCTTAAACTACACTAATTACCTCTAATCGCGATTAAGAACTTAAAAGTTACTATTCACCAAAAAATTATTTTAATCTCATTGAACCACATTTTACTTCTTAATGACAACCATGTATGTCGGATTTTTGAAAATCAAATCACAGAAGTGGTAATATTTCATTTAAACGAAAAATCAGTTATTTAACTACCACTTAGTGGTTTCACTATTCATCAAAAATTGAAGTTTTTCAGAACAAGGCCAAAATTTCACCCTAAGCTATAATTGATATTCCAAATTCAAAAATGATGTCTATTTTACAAAATTCCAAACATATAAGTTGCATTAATTAATTTTATAATTAATTCCCGCTGTTATGACAAATAGCGTGTTTTTAAGAAACAATTTATATCAAAAGATTGGCAATTGTTTATGTCCAATTTCAATGTTAAATTAATTCTAATGACCAACATTGGATAAAATGGTAAAAATATATTCTAATTATACCTTAAAACCACTAAATAGTATAATTTATCACAATAAATTATTTTTATTAAAAAAGTTGTTTTAAAGTATTTTTCACTATTCATAAAAAAATCGGAAGTTCTCAGAAAGTTACAAAAAACTCAACTTAGGATAATTTCGATATTACGAATACAAAAATGAAGTCCATTTTGAAATATAAAATTTCTATAATTTTAAAAGGTGGTTATTACTATTCATAATGGCTACTTTGATTAGTCGCGGTGTTTTAGAACTCGAACTTTCGTACAATGCAAGCTATTGCATTATTGAATGAGAAGCGTATCATGGAAGCTCGGGGTGTTACACTGCAAGGTAATACAGTGTTGTGTATAGTTCAAGCCAATCTTGGTGTATCGTACAACACAATACATCAATGAAATTAAAAGGAATATTTCTCATAAAATCTTAGGGTGTTACATTCTACCCCCCTTAAAATGAATTTTTCCCTCAAAATTCGTCAGGGTTATAAATCGTTTACTACTTGAAAGTTTCTTTCATAGAAACCCACATCATAAAAAGTAATACTAAAACTTAATTTTAAAAACTAATGTATGAAATGTAATGGTTAACCAAATTAACTTATCCCTGGGTTTCCACATAGAAGAACATAGGTGAAAATATGGATATGGAAGTGAAATCTAACCGTCAAGTTCTGATGGAGAGTGGTAGAGAACATGGCTATGAAAAATCCAAAAATCAAAAAGCCATAAATTTGTGATGATATATGGTACCATCTTTTTCATTAGATATGAGAGTACTAAGACAACATTTTTGGTTTTCAAGATCATTTCCCTAATGTTGATGAACTTTTACATAAGGAGAAATACTTACTTGATTTCAGTGTAATATCATCGTTGGTCATTCCATGAAAAATTTCCACTTCATCTCTAATTAATGAAATGAAGTTGAATTTTTCATTCATGAAGTGTTAGAAAATCATGCGATAGAATGATAAGTCATCCTATCTGTTTCTATCATAAAAAGGTTAGCATAAGCTATTAAATATAAATAAGTCCATCTATGGTGAGATTAATCGCATATGATTCAAACAATGGACTTATACTTCATCTATCATACCGCTTAATAAAATAAAACTAGTTTCTACTAACCATAGACTTATTGTAGGCCAGTGGTAGGAAATAAAGTCATGTCGCACTTCGGTTGTGGGTTCGATTCCCGCAACCTTGTCCGACGCAACGGGTTGTCGTCCGTCTTATAGGTTGTCCCTTTTTCTACAACTACACTATTATAACATTCCAAAAATAATATCGAAAAAAAATTATTATTAAACAATACTATCTGATGTCCAACATAATCCCTTCTAATCTTTAGGCTTATCCAAAATACATATGTCCAGTCTCATATTATAAAGAAAACGATTACTTGAAATGTCACATAACAAGCACGCGAATGCCATAATTTATCCCCCATATATCATAATATATATCTTGTTGGTCAAATTAAAAACATGTGAATACCTTAATCATTTATTCTCTTGAAATACCCATTAAACCTTAGTGAAAACATGAATGATGTCAAAATTTAACACTTTCCACATACCAAAATCCCAAAATTTCTATATACTCAAACAGTGATATAACTTTGTCCTTATATTAGTCATGAGCTCATTTCATTTTTTTATTTATCCCTTAATTATGTGCATATCATCTTCTTTCCAAAAATATTTCAATCACTTTTCATGGTTACTGGTACCATATTCTTATAGAAAACCACAATAGACCAATACATAGATATTTCAATATACTATAAAAGTACCTCAACAACATTATTATTGAATTCCAATACATAATCCCTTAAATCTATCCTCTTTAGTGATTGGCATGGAATAGTTCCTTCCTCTATTTAGAAGTAACTTTTTAGGTCAGGGCATTGAGTTGGGTAATTCCCATGTTCTCCGCAGATAAGACATTGGACTCCATAACAGTCTGTCACTCTATGACCATTTTCTCCACATAGATAACATATTCCCCTCCATTTGAGGTATTCCTCAAGGTTCTTATTCCCTTATTTATAAATCTCAATATTCCTTTATCTATGCACCTCACCATGAAAACATGCATAAACTTCCATCTTCCTATTATTTGATGACTTAGGAATACAACTAAAGTTCACCTTGTTAATCATATATCGAAATGAATGATTCAGCATAATCACAATATCTTTCTCTCCAGGCATTATATAATTTCGTTGATCATAGTAACCAATTTTTCCATTGCAAAAAATGTTAAATTAATTCCTTCTCTTTCCCTCGATTGACTAAGACCAGAAACTATAGTGTAAGAAACAGTTTAAATAACGAGGAACCACATAATCATAAAAAGTCAATTATGGGATGTCTAACTTATCAAAAATTCTTTAATCCATGACACCATAGTTTCACCCTAGGTTATTCATGATTTTAAACATAATTCTAGGACTCTAACATATACGTATACTTAACCTTAAGGGCATCCCTAGGAATACCTTAGAAATATCTCTAGGGATTTCACTAAAGTTTTTGCATCCTAGTTTCCAAAGGTTAACTAAACCTTTCCTCTGATACCAAATGTAGAGACCCATACTTGATGTACATGGACATTACATTAATTTTGTGAAATACTTAATACATAAAAAAACCAACACTCAAGGACCGTAATAGTTTAGTGTCTTTGGAAACTTGGAACATAATCTTCTAATCATGGTGAAAGGTCTTCAAAATCTCCCATAAAGATCTTCCCCTTTTGATTTCTTACCTAAAACCTTCCTTTATATCCTGGGGAAAAGAAAACATATAAAGGGTGAGATCAAATGGTAAGTAATGGTAAGCATGGAGAAAATAGAAAAAACCATATACATTTGAACTTCAAAACATGAACATAAAGTTTACACATCAAAATCCTAAGTTGTGAAATAAATCTTGGAAGTACGTAAGACATTGGTCATAAAGGAACATCAATCATGATAAAATAGAATGGGAATAAAACATTTAATTGTGTAAAACCATTAATCACATGATATTATTTTCATATTAGCCAAGGAATTGTTACCAAGACCATCTTAGTGGACAAAGTCCCTTTCTGAATCGAGTTCACTCCTCGTTTCAGTCCTGCATCACTGAACCATATTAACTTACCGTTCCATTCATGTCTATCTCGTGTGATATAAATATTTACCCAATTAATTGGAGGGGGATATAGGTCCCACCCATATCATAATTAAATCATTCTTACGTGTGCCACAACATAAACATAAATCATTCATCATAACCCAAAGAATAAAATGGGTTTCATAAACATCATCCCATCATAACATAATCAATATAAAACAAATGGATATCATTTCATCATAAGAAAAGTGAAACCATGTAAATCATAAAGACATTATACTTGAAACATACACATATGAAATAATGTCATCTTATATGGAAAATGGTTTTGATAAAATACTTGAAATAAATTATTGAGGAAAATATCCTTTCTTCTTAAAAATCATTTTCTTTTCACAAAATGCCACACAATTTTAAAAGAATAGAATTTTGTTTAAAATAAACCTGAAATCTTGTATAGTAAGCTTCATGAAAATTAGGCGTTATAAAACCGTAAAAATACATTCATGCCGTATAAGTTAAAAAACATTATCCTCATACTTTTAATGGAAAATTCAAAAAGTACCACGTATGGTAAACAAAAGAAAGATTCCCTCCATAACACAAATTTAAATTCAAAGAGGGTTAAACATGACTTTAAAAATACATGGATGAATATTAAACACTTTATGGAAGAATATTAAACACTTTATGAAAAACATTTTTATGGACATGGATGAAAAATATACCCCAGTAAATACTTACGTATAAGCAATCTCAAATAAAAATGAGATTTGCAAAATTATCCCTTACCATAGGTCTGATATGATTAGTACGTATCCAAACCTCCTGTATAATGATTTAAATAATGTCATTTACTTATTACTGAATCATATTAATTTTTATGATATCATATATTGTTCACTTATGACTTTATATTACTCGTTCTTTTGTAAATTCCATGTTAATGCAGCGTTTTGGGTAAAATTATTTTATTTATCGTACGTTTTTGGACTTGTTGTTCTTGATATTATTATTAAATATATAATGATTTAATTACATCAATAATTTAAATCATGATTTATATATCATATATATTCAGTATATATATATAATAGATAGATGAATGAAATGAAATACATTGTTCATGGAGACGGTAGGCCATACATACGCATGAACACTGTTTTCCTTTCCTTATTGACTTGAATAGAAGTAAGTAGATGACATATATATATATATATCAAATAGAATTATTATGTCATATATTTCATTATTATTCATTATATATACTTTATAATCATTCTTGAATGGTTAACATAGAGAATGAATCTCATCGCGTCGGGGAGACGATAATCCGTACGTACGCACATGCGATGATATCGTTCCCAAAATTATTGAATTGAATTGGAGTGGATTATATAATATCTCAGAATAATTATGATGTTATAATAACCATATATAGTTATTATTTACACCATTATAACCATGCAAGTAATGTGGTGGTGGAAAAATAGATTACACCACGGCGTGGAGATGGTATTTCGTACGTACACACACGCGGTGATTTCATTTTACATAGCATGGATAGAAGGAGAAATGGGGTTTTTTCATATTTATAATAACATATCGGTATATTATTGATACTGATGTTATTACTTTATAATGAAAAAACTAAATAAGAATAAGTTGAAGAAGAAAGAAACTTGAAAGAATTGGTAGAAGAGATTACCTCTTCTTCGACGCACCTGTTTTAAGATTCCTCTTAAGGCACTATAGTTTGTCTTTTTAGGAGACCATAACATCTATAATGTTTATATGGAATTTTAGAAGAGAAATGGGCTGGGTTTGTTCGACCTTCACGGCTCAAAATTGTGTAAAGAGAAGAGGGAGGAGGTGCCATTTTATAAGGTAGGAGTGAGGCACCTTTGGAACCCTCAACAAAATTAATTTATAATAAATCAAAAACAACTTAAAAACCTCCAAAAATGACTCATATTAGAATATTATATGAAATAGGGTTTTAATATCATCAAAAATAAAATTTATATATGTTTAAAATTTATTTTAAACCTTATCAACTTGATTTATCATTATTTAATCTATTTAATTTTATTTGTGGTAATAAGATTCTAAATTTTAAATTGTTATAAATAATTACTTATGTGTTGTGAATTGTCTATAATTGGATACTTTATTTCATTATAGAACATATAAATTTTAATTTATAATTTTTAAATATTTTGGTTATTTTTAAACAATTTTATATTATGTTATTTAAAAAAAAATAACAAGTGCCAATTTTGACACTATTCATTTATTTGAATTTAAATAAAATCCACACAAAAGATATGTTCGAACTGAAATTTTTAATAGATTCATAACATGTCATATATATTTATAAAATTAGTGTAGGACATTAAATCGTTCATATAATATTTATTTTAATATTTTTAAAACCATTTATTTGATATTTCAATCAATAAAATAATTTTAACATCACTATTATGTCACCTTTAATGTTAATTATTTAATCCCTAAAAATTCTAAATAAAATCAAATGATGTATATAATTTAATTATATTAATGGAGACTATTAATTTTCTAAGTTTCATGAAGTGTATCACAATATTAAAATTATTATACTTACAAGATTTAAGATAGTGACATGTTGTCACTTTCTTTGGTTTCAATAATAATTAAATTATTTTCATTTTCAAAAGGCCATAAAATTAATCTATTATGACCCTTAGGTTATATGAAGAGACTTTTAGTCATCCAATAGAATTTTTGCAGGTGTTAGGGTATTTTTATAATCTTATGTTTACCCTTAATTACCCAATATACCTTTAACTGTAGTAAATAAAAATTACCGTAGTTACTATTCATAATATAAAAAAATAAAAGTAACCTATTAACATAATTTGGACCCAATGAATTAAAATATGGAATCCATTTTTAAAAATTAAAAACACAGAAGTTGCAGTAATTAATTTAAAATTAATCTCGTTGTTAAGAAAATGGGTTTTAAAAGTTAAAACATTTCTAAAGATTGAAATGTTTTTACATATGAATTTAATGTAAAATTAATGGTAATGACATAAAATACATTAAATGGTAAAAATATATTCTATTTACACTTTAAAATCATTCAATATTATAATTTAACCATATAAATTATTGCGATGAAAAAAGTTTTTTTTAATTAAAATATAGCATGTTTTTACTATTCATTAAAATATGAAAGTTATCAGAATAATATGAAAAATTGATACAAAGTAAATTTTGTATCCTGATTACAAATAAGATATTTATTTTCTCAAATTGAACTTATAAACATGCCAAAAACTATATTTAAATTGGGTGCGCCATCAAAACGCGGCAAAACCGCACTTTTTTGAAAAATACTTATTTTACCAGAATAAATTATTTTGTTCTCATACCATGTTCTAGAAAATGTGTATGATTAATAATAATGTTATAAAATTCAAAATTTAGTTAATAATATTCATAACAGAAAGTCCATAATAATATTATAACAATGTATCATTGTTTAGTGAAACCTGTTATTGCGTACTACACACGCTATCGAGGAATGTTGCTATGGCATGCAACACAAGCCTAGAATAGTGTTTGCATATACTACAAGATAATACAGTGTTGTGTATAACACAATCCAATATTGGTGTAGCGTACAACACAAGATATCAATGAAATTAAAAATAATATTTCTCATAAAATCTCGGGGTGTTACACTTCCTCTCTTCCACACACTAATTTTATAGAGGGATAAAGATAAATTTGATACATTGGTTGACATTACAAAATATTTTTGATAAAGATAAATAACATTAAACATAAATGATGTTATTCCGTGATTATTAAATAATTAAATTATATATCTTAAAGGATATGAAAAATAGATTCTTATTTTAATCCTTGTGGTCTCACCCAAATTTACCCTAGTTCTTAGGGTTAAGCGGTCACTTGTAGTATAGCTTGGGTTGTCAGATCCTTAAAGACCTATAAAGAATCCTACAGACACAAAAATTATGTAGATTTTATTTTGATATGATGTTTCCAAATTTGGGTTTATTTTATATGGGTTTTAAAAGAGCACTAACATATCTATGTGAATTCAAATAATGAGAAAATGGGTTGATCCAAGGTTATTTCTCAAAGTGGATATAATGAATTCCTTTTTCCAATGATTTAAATTTTATTAATTTGAGAAGGATTTATTTGACGAATTCAAACTAACCTTGTAACTTACTAGTTAAACACATTCACAGACACATGATAATCACCTAAACACTTGTAAGATAATTTTCTTGATCACTCCAAGGTAAAGGATATTATTAGCATATTAAAGTTAGGCAAATAAATTCAATAAGGAAAAGGAAGAGAAAAATCATTGAATAAAAGAATCCCAAATAAAAGAAATTAATAAATATTTAAATATTGAGAAATAACATCAAATCCATACCCTTTATACTCCATTTGATCAAACCATAAAATATTTATCCCCCCATTTATGACATATTCTCAATATAAGCGGGATGTAGATTTACAAGGGTGGAATTGAAGAAGTAAAAACAGAAAAATAACGATCACTCCACTGTTGTGTGATAAATTTCACAAGTTTTGGTGTAAATAAATTCACACCTTGAGGAAAATCTATCAACATTATATAGAGAAGAACAGAATAATAGGGTAAGAAGAACTTTTATTAAGAAACTAAGGTGAATTAGAATACCTTACATGTGAAAGACAAACTTAAGACACCAAAATCACAGCATAACATTACAATGAAACAAATCACAAAATATTATCAACTACTTCACCAATATTTCATTAAATTTGAATTTGAATAGGAAAGTTTTGATCCCCCCACATTATATATATTCCCACTTGAGTATGGTAGGCCTAGGGTGGTAGAAGGTTTGTGGAATTTGTACTTTTCCAACCTTGACCCAAAATGGAAGCTAATTTGCATCCACCCAAAAAAGGCATAAAAATGGTCTTCTATATGTCCAAATTTCATAGAAGCATATAATACAAAAAAAAAGATACTGATGTACCCTTATAGTCTGTAAAAGTTCATCCCAAATGGATATATTTTTTGCGAGATACATTTAAAATGATGAGATGTTTTTCTGGGATATAGAATCTGGCCCAGTATTTATTCTTCAAATTAGGATGCATGTAACTCTATTAAAACATCCAAATTAGCTTGAGATAATGTTTAATTAAATGTTCCCCTTTATTTCTAGTTTACTTTTCCCAAAATATGTTGGCATGAAAGCCCACTTTGGTTATCTTCCAATGTGAATTTACAAGTGATCCAAAAGAATGAATTATTACTTATAGAATGGGAAACCTGAAAATAAAATATAAAAATAATATCATGAAATTTTTTTTAGGAGGTGTTAAATTATGTACCATGTAATAGTAAACTTTAACAAAGAATTTCGATAATAATTTGAAATAATATTCGAATTGTAAAATGAACTAAAAATGGTGTTTATGAATAATTAAACACAAGAATATTATAATATAAAAAATTAATATTATCCTCTTTTAGTGGCTAATCATACCCTCCAACTTATGATTTTCTAGTCCTGAGAAAAATATATATCAAAAATATAAAATTAGAATTCCCTTTTCTAAAAACATTTTAAAACACATTGCTCACCCAAAGACCTCATACAAAAAAATTATGAAACCCATAAATTTCATTTAAAATGAGCTAGTTACAAGGTAATATAACAATACCAAGACCATTCCTTTGTTCAAATTTCTCTCCAAATTTCATCCAATTTCAATTAAGAATGATGATGTGTTGTGTGTCACAATAGACATGGGGGTTCACCTTTATTCAAGAGAAAAATATGGAAGCACTAGGTGAAATCACATTTTAATATTAATATGAGTATTCATTTTTTATATTTCTTCTTATTATTATTATTTTGAAATTTTTACATGGTAATTGAAATTTAACTCTATCGATTCAACTCATGTAGAAAGACCTTTTCGATGACTCCCAATCTCAAAGACCTTAGGGCACCAAGTGAATCTCACATACTTGGGCATCATCTCGAATTTACACAATCAAAAACAAATTAAAATTACCAAAAATAGTGTTAAAATTTTCAAATCTAAGCCAGAAAACAATGGAGTCACTAGCCCCAAGTGTCAAAAGCCACACATTAGGTCAGTCTATTTCTCTACGCACAATTAATTTTTTTTCTATTTTTTTTTATTTTTTTGAATACTCATGTTAAAATAAAACTGATCACCAAACATATGTCATTTATTATAATACCCCAATAACTCAAACTAATACCCCACAATCCAGAGGATTCACATTGTGTTTTTTTAATTTATGAAAATATAAATGGTGAAAAATTACTTTGGACAACCGTACTTTCTAAAATATATTCTCATGAACTTCAACTTACCTTAAAATATGAATCAAGGCATGAAAAATTATTAGACATTCAATTTCAAAGAACGAAATTTGTATTATCATGTTTAATATTAAGGTAATTTTTTATTCCATGCATTTTTTTATTTCAAAACTTTATTTTATTTTATTTTTAATTTTTTATGCACATAAAAGAATTTTTTTTTATTTCATCTCCCCCAACATAAGATAACATTATCCCCAGTGTTTAAATAAAAAAATTGGAAGGCGGTAGAGTTTAAGATAGGATTTATAAAATGAAATTGAAATAATAAACATGGAACAAAGTCACCTGGTTGTTGAAGTTGATTTTCATGGTTCTCTAGATTACTCCTTTGATCTCCATGCCACTCAAAGAAGCCTCATTAATGATGATAGTTTGTGTTTTTACACCTGAAGGAAATATTAATTGTCTAAAAATCCATCAATATTACTATCCCATGAATCTTACACACCAACACAATTAGAACATAATGGGAAACCCTTGAGGTTCACCTGTAAAAAATAACAGAAAAACACACAAAATAAAATCAACACAGAAGTCGGGTTGCCTCCCAAAATGTGCTTAATTTAATGTTGTTATCTCAACATGAACCCCCCAAATTACCCAATACCAAATTTTAAAATCTTAAGGATTATATTTTTCACCACATCCATTAGATCGTGATTGGTTCTCCATTGGGTTTGGTGGGAAATTTTGTAAATTTATTCAAGAAAAATCATATATCTCTCAGTGAATAAGCCAATCCCATGAAAATAAAAAAAGGGAACATCCAATTTAATTTTAATCTTTCTTAATACATCAAGGAATATTTTCTTATCATTATAATTGAGAGTAGATGAAATTAAAATTGAATTTTTTTGTTATCCCCTATGATGGAAGACTTGAGAGAGGATGTATGGACCTTGAATTTGAGCTTGGGATGGATAATAGATTCAAACATAGGTTGGGACTTTTAATCAAACTCAATTTCATTTTAAAAATTTCTCAATAGAATTGGTTCTTTTGTAACACAATATTCAACCACCAAATTGAAAATATCATCTTTAGGAATGGATATATACTTTTAGTTTTTTATTTCTCCTAATGGTTCAATGATTTTTAGTTCTAAAAAATCATCAATGGAGAAATATTCAGGACACTCAATCCATGATGTAAAATTTCCCTTCTTGTGAATACATAAAATTAGTTTCCTATTAATTTAAATACCCATAAACTATTCCTTCATGTTCTTATGGTATCCTTGATTCAAATGACATTTATTTATCATTTTTATGAGAGGTTTTTGTGTAACAATATTCTTCTATCAAATTTGAGGAAGGGGTAACCTAAGTGAGAATGGGTTCCAAAACTGTTTCAATGATCTTTAGTTATAATCTCAATGATGAAACCTTAGAAGTGATTATCTCCATTTTTTGACATAGTTTCTCAACTAATGGTCCTATATTAGGTTGTAAATGGGTTGATCCAAATGTTCTACTCTAGGAGGATAATAATATTTTTGGAATTGCATTAGAGAATGTTCATATTGGCTTTGTTGGTATTGAAACTCATTATATGTTGGAATTTTTTTTGGATCATATGAGTTCAATCATTCGGGTTGATTATGTTGTTGATTATCCCATAAATATAAACTAGGATGGTCATTTTATATCACACTTAGTGTGGGGTATTCAAAGTAGGAAGAGGTCCCCCCATGTTTAGATTTTTTCAAAATTGATTTATATAGGAGTAAAATAGGGGATGAGAATAGATATGTGGAGTGAGAAAAAGATGGTAGTGTCTATAATAACTTACTTAAGTACTCGTTAATGTCACCAAAATTTGGTATCTCCCAAATTTACACATGTTTTAGGGTTAATTCATCGCTTTTAGTGTACCTTGGGTTGTCGAATCCTTAGAGACCTAAGAAGAAACCCACAGACAAGTACATTCTATGGATTGTTTTTTCTATAAAGTTTCCAAATTTGGGTTTAAATTATATGGGTTTTAAAAGACCAATAAGAGGTCTATGTGAATTAAAATTATGAGAAAATTATTTGATCTTAGTTTATTGCTCAGGGTGGATTGGTTGAATTCATTTTTTAACAATTTCAATTTCATTAACTCAAGAAGGATTCATTCAAATAATTAAAACTAACCTCATCACTTACTACTTAAAAACATTCAAAAACACATGATAATAACCTATAAACTTATAGGATAATTTTCATGAGAAATCCTAGGTAAATAATTTTATTAGAACATAAAAGTGGGGCAAATAAATTCAATAATAAATAGGAAGAGATAAAATAATTGAATAAAATAATCTCAAAAAAAATAAATTAATAAACATTTAGAGAGTGATAAATAAAATTCAATCCAAAACCTTTATACCCCATTGGATAAAACCATAAAATATTTATCCCTGAAATGATGACATGTTCTCAGTGGAAGTGGGAAGTAGACATACGAGGGTGGAATTAAAGAAGTAAAAACAACAAAATAATGATCACTCCACTGTGGTGTGATAAATTTAAAAAGATTTGGTGTGAATAAATTCACACCTTGAGTAAAAGGTATGAAATTGATATCAATAATAACACAATAATATTAGAGGAAGAACTTTTATTAAGAAACTAAGTCAAATTAGAACAACTTACATGTGAAAGACAAACTTAAGACAACAAAATCATAGAATAACATTACAATGAAACAAAGAACCAAAGATTATAAAATCATTTACCCCCACTACCTTAAATTGGAATTTAAGGAGGAATTGGTCAATCCCCCAATACTACATGTATTCCCACTTGAGTATGGTAGGCCTAGAGTGGTGGAAAGTTTGTGAAATTTAGACTTTTCCACCCTTGACACGAAATGGCATCCAGCTTGCATCCACCCAATAGAGATGTCAAAATGAGCTTCTAGATGAGAGAATTTAGGTAGACTATAGAATAAAAAAAATTAAATACATAGATGTCCCTTGAGTGTATATAAAATTTATGCACAAATGGAATTTCAGTTTTTGAGATATGTGTAAAATGGTGAGATGTTTTTCTAGGCCCCAAAATCTAGTCCAGAATTGCTTCTTCATCATAGGCTACATGTAACTCCATTAAAACATCTGAATTAGATTGGGATAATATTTAATTAAATGTTCTCATTGATGTACTATATCATCAGTTCAATTTTTAGAATCATTGGATTTTTATCTTGATCGCTATAGTCTATTTATTGGGCTGATGTCCAGTTTACTTTTCCCAGAATGGGTTGGTATGAAAGCCCACATTGGTCATATTTCAATTTGAATTTAGAAGTGATCCAAAAGAATGGATTATTTTTTATAGCATGAGAGACCTTAAAATAAATTATGAAAATAAAATCATGACCATTTTTTGTTTTATTAGGTGTTCAAATATGTACCAAGTGATAGTACACTTTAATAAAGAATTTCAATAATAATGTGAAATAATGTTCAAATTATAAAATTCACTAAAAATTGTGTTTATGAATAATGAATCATATGAATATTATAATATAGAAAAATAATATTATCCTCCTTTAGTGTCTAATAATATTATATTTAGTATATTTCATCTTTATCTCACCCCTATCACTACTACAAAAATGGGCTTTATCATCACTCAAAACGGGCTTTAACAGCGCTAAAAAAGTGATGTAAAGCTCAGTGGTGATAAAGGGGGGCCTTTATCAGCGCTAAATAAGTGCTGATAAATGTGTTTTTTATCGGTGATTTTTTAGCGCTCATAAAGTGATCCTTTATCAGTGCTTTTTTAGTGCTGATAAAGTCTTCCTTTATCAACACTTTTTTAGCGCTGATAAATGACCTATCTACTACAACATAAAATTCTACAGCCGCACACCCAAACAAGACCTGTAAAAAATTCAGCATCTCAACAAGTTTACCCATACAAAATTAACACATAATTCATAGGGTAATTACACCAAGTATGCCCATATAACAAGTATACTCATACACCATTAATACATAATTCATAAGTTAATTTAATACATAAAGAATTCAATTCATAATTCAAGGGGTTGGGGGGCTGTTCAGGGGTTTGGGGTGGTTGTCTAGGGGGTAGGGGGTGTCCGAGGCGGTGGGGGTGATTGGGTGGATAGGGGTGTCTAGGGGTGGGGGCGGTCCAGGAGGTTGGGGGATGCCCACGGGGGGTGGGGTGGTGTCCAGAAGAGTGGGGGTGGCCGTCCATGGGTGGGAGGTGTTCAGGGGGTTGGGTGTGTCTAGGTGGTGGGGTGGTGTCTAAGAGGGGTGGGGGTGCTATCCAGGGGGTTGGTGGGTGTCCAGGGGGTGTTCGGGGGGGGGGAGGGGGGCCTGTCCAGGGTGGGGTGGGGGGCAGTCAATGGGGGTGTCCAGGGGGGTGGGGGTGTCTTGGGGGTTGGTGGGGATTTACAGGGGTTGGGGTGTCTAGAGGGGTGGGGTGTCTAGAGAGTGGGGTGAGCTCAAATGCTCAGTAAGGGTAATCATGTAGAAAATAAAACAAACCATATACATTTGAACTTAAAAACATGAACATAAGGTTTAAACCTCAAAATCAAGAGGAGTGACATAAAACATGGTAGTACGTAAGGCATATATCATAATGGAACATCAATCATGATAAAATATCATGTTAATAAAACATGTAATTGTGTAAAACCATTAATCACTTGATATGATTTCCATAGTAGCCAAGACCATATTAGTGGACAAAGTCCCTTTCTGAATGGAGTTCACTCCTCGTTCCAGTCCTGTATCACTGAACCAGAATAAATAATTATTCTAGCCATGTCTATCTCATGAGATATAAATCTTTACCCAATGAATTAGAGGGAGATATAGGTCCCACCCATATCATAATGAAATCATTATTACGTGTGCCGCAACATAAACAAAAATCATTCATCATAACCAAAATAATAAAATGGGTTTCATAAACATCATCCCATCAAAAAATAATCCACATAAAAAAAATGGATATCATTTCATCATAAGAAAATTGAAACCATATAAATCATAGATACATTATAATTGAAACATACACATATGAAATAATTTCATCTTAGATGGAAATTTTTTTGATAAAACACTTGAAATGAATTCTTGAGGAAAATATCTTTTCTTCTTCAAAATAATTTTCTTTTCACAAAATGCCATGCAATTTTAAAAGAAAAGGATTTTGTTGAAAATAATCATGAAATCTCGTAGAGTAAGCTTCATGAAAATAAGGCATTAAAAACCGTAAAAATCTGTTCATTCCGTATAAGTTAAAAAAGTATTCTCCTCGTACTTTTGTCGGAAAAGTCAAAAAGTTCCTCCTATGGTAAACAAAAGAAAGATTCCTTCCATAAAGAAAAGTAAAAGTAAAATAGGGCTAAAAATGACATTAAAAATACAAGGAATAACATTAAAAACTTTATGAAAAACATTTTATGGGCATGGATGAAAAATATAACCCCAGTAAATACTTACGTATAAGCAATCTCGGATAAAAATGAGATTGCAAAATTATCCCTTACCTTATGTCCAATTTCTTCTGTATGTGTCTGAGACTCTTGTATAGTGGTTTTAAACATATTATTAACTTGTAACATAAACATAATAATATTTATGATATCATATATGGTTCACTTATTTATTTATATTACCTGTTCATTTGTTAAGTCCATGTTAAAGCAACGTTTTGGGTAGTATTCTTTTCATTTGTTGTACATGTTTGGACTTGTTTTTCATGATACTATTATTACTTATATCATGATTTAATTACTTCCAGAATGTAAAACATGATTTATATAGCATATATATTCATTATATATATATAATAGATAGATAAATGAAATGAAATGCACCGTTCATGGAGACGGTAGGTCGTACGTACGCATGAACACTATTTTCATTTCCTTATTGAATGGAATTATGTAAATGAAACATATATGTACATAAATACAGTGTAATTATTATGTAATATCTTTCGTGATTATTTATTATATATACTTTATAATCATACATGAATGGTTAATCATGGAAAATGAATCTCATTGCGTTCATGGAGACGGTAGTCCGTACGTACGCACGAGTGATGATATCGTTACCATAATTATTGAATAGAATTGGAGTGGATGATATAATACCTCAGAAATAGTATGATGTAATAATAATCATATATAGTTATTCTTTACACCATTATACCCATCGAATAAAGGTGGTGGTAGAAAAACAGATTACACCATGGCGTGGAGATGGTATTCTGTATGTACGCACGCGCAGTGATTTCGTTTTCCATAGGATGGATAGAAAGTGAAATGGGGTTTTTCATATTTATAATAACATATCAGTATATTATTTATACTGATGTTATTAATTTATAATGAAACAACTAAATAAGAGGAATTATAAGAAGGAAGAAATTTGAAAGAATCGGAAGAATAGAGTACCTCTTCCTCGATGTGCCTCCTTTAAACTTCCTCTTAAGGGACTAGAGTTGGTATTTTGAGAAGACCAGAACCTCCAAAATATTACTAGGGAAGTTAAGAAGAGTAATGGGTAGGTTTTGGCCGATCTTAAAGGCTCAAAGTTGTGTAAAGGGGAGAGGGAGGAGGTTCCCTTTTATAAGGGAGGAGAGGGGTACCTTTGGAAACCTCAAAAATATTAATTTATAATAAATTCCATCCCCATATAAAAACTTCCAAAGTGACTCAAATCCGAATCTTAGATGAGATAGGGTTGTAATCTCATCAACCAATAAAATTTAGACATGTTGGGAATTTATTTTAAACATTATCAACTTTATTTATCCTTATTTAATCTATTTAATTTTATTTGTGGAAATAAGATTCTAAATTTTTAATTGTTATAAATAATTACTTATATGTTGTGAATTATCCATAATTGGATAATTTATGAAATTTTTGACCATATAAATTTTAATTTATAATTTTAAAAAAAATTGGGATATTTAAAAAAAATTATATTATGTTATTTTTATAAAATAACAAGTGTCAATTTTGACAATATTCATTTATTTGAATTTAAATAAAATCCTCACATAAGATATGTTCGAACTAAAAGATTTAATAGATTCATAACATTTCATATTTATCTATAAAATTAGTGGATCGCATTAAATAGTTTATATAATATTTATTTTAATATTTTTAAACCCATTTATTTGATATTTCAATCAATAAAATAATTTCAACATCACTATTGTTTCACCTTTAATGATAATTATTTAATCCCTAAAAATTCTAAATAAATTCAAATGATGTAGATAATTTTATGATATTTCTGGAGACTATTCATTTTTGAAGTTTCATGAAGTTTATCACTAAATTAAAATTATTATACTTATAAGATTTAAGAGAGTGACATGTTGTCACTTTCTTTGGTAATAATAATAATTATATTATTTTCATGGTCAAAAGTCCATAAAATTAATCTATTCAGACCCTTATATGATATGAGTCGAATTTTAGTCATCCAATTGAATTTTGGTAGGTTTTAGGGTAATTCTATAATCTTATTTTTACCCTTAATTACCCGATTTACCTTTAACTGCAGTAAATAATAATTACCGTAGTTATTATTCATAATATCAAAAAAAATTAACCTATTAAAATAATTTGGACCCACTGAATTCAAATATGGAATCCATTTTTCAAAATTCAAAACACAGAAGTTGCAGTAATTAATTTACAATTAATCTCGTTGTTAAGAAAACGAGTTTTAAAAGTTAAAACATTTCCAAAGATTGAAATGTTTTTACCTATGAATTCAATGTAAATTTAATGGTAATGAAATAAATTATATTAAATGGTAAAAATATATTATATTTATACTTTAAAACCATTAAATATTATAATTTAACCATATAAATTATTGCGATGAAAAAAGTTGTTTTTAATTAAAATATAGCGTGTTTTTGCTATTCATTAAAATATGAAAGTTATTAGAATAATATGAAAGTTTTATCCAAAGTAAATTTTTATATATTTATTCCAAATAAGATTTTTATTTTATCAAATTGAACTTATAAACATGTTAAAAACTAGATTTAATGTGGGTGCACCATCAAAAGGTGGAAAAACTGCGTTTTTGAAAAATACTTATTTTACCCGAAAAAATTATTTTGTTCTCATATCATGTTCTAGAAAATGTGTAAGATGAATAATAATGTTATAAAATTAAAATTTTAGTTAATACTATTCATAACGGCTAGTCCATAATAATATTATAACAATATATTGTTGTTTAGTGAAACCCGGTATTACGTACTACACAAGCTATCGAGGAAAGTCGTGATTGCGTGTAATTCAAGCCAAGTCAGGGCTACGTGTAATGGAAGCTCCCTTTGGTGTTGCATATAAAATAATCAAAACTTATTTCATTTATACATTAAACAAAATCTATACATTATGTTGCGTATAATAATATCTTTAAAACGAATTTGAAATTGTGTGTAACACAAGCCAAGAATAGTGTTGCGTATACGGCAAGCTAATACAGTGTTGGCTATAGTACAAGCTAATTCTGGTGTACAATAGAAGACATCAATGAAATTAAAACGAATATATCTCTTAAAATCTCAGGGTGTTACATTCTACCCCCCTAAAAATTAATTTCTCCCTCAAAATTCGTGGGGGTTATAAATGGTTTACTTATTGAAAGTTTCTTTCATAGAAACCCACATCGTAAAAAGGAATACTAAAACATAATTTTAAAAAGTGAAGTACGAAACATAATGGTTACCCAAATTAACTCATCATTGGGTTTCCACATAGGGGAACATAAGTGAAAATATGGATATGGAAGAGAAATCTAACCATCATGTTCTGATGGAGAGTGGTAGAGAACATGGCTATGAAAAAGTCAACAATCACAAAGCCATAAATTTGTGATGATCTATGGTACCATCTGAATCATCAGATATGAGGGTAATAAGACAAAATTTTTGGTTTTCAAGATCATCTCCCTAATGTTGAAGAATTTTTGAATTAAAATAAATACTTACTTGATTTTGGTACAATCTCACTATTGTTCGTGCCTTGAACAATTTCCACTTCATCTCTTAAAAAAATGAAGTTGAATTTGTCTTCTGTGAAGTGATAGCAGATCATGCAATAGAATGATAGGTCATTTCATCTGTCTCAAACATAAGGTTATCAATTGTTATATATATAAGTCCATATATGGTTAGATTAATTAGATATGGTTCCAAAATGGACTTATACTTCATCTATCATCCTGCTTAATAAATTAAAGCTAGTTTTTACTAACCAGGGACTTCCTGTAGGCCAGTGGTAGGCAATAAAGGTCTATCGCACTTTGGTTGTGGGTTTGATTCCTGCAACTTTGTGCAACGCGATGGGTTGTCGTCCGTCTTGCAGGTTGTCCTTATACTAAAACTACACTATTATAACATTACAGAAATAATATCGAAAAAAGTTCTAGCCTTAAACAAGACTATCTGATGTCCAACATAATCCATTCCAATCTTATCCAAAATACATCTGTCCAATCTCCAAGTATAAAAAAAATTACTGGAGAGGTCACCTAACAAGAACGTGAATACTATCATTTATCCCCCATATATCATAAGATATATCTTGTTGATCGCATTCCAAACATGTGAATACCTTAATCATGTATTCTCTTGAAACATAAATTACCATAGAACCTTAGTGAAAACATGAATGCAATCAAAAGGTAACTCTTTCCACATAACTAAATCCCAAAAATTATATATACTCAATCCATGATATCACTTTGTCCTTATATCAGTCATGAGCTCATGAATACTATTAAACATTTCATTTTCTCCTTACCCCTTCATTATGCGCATATCATCTGCTTTCCAAAAATATCTGAATAACCTTTCAGGGTAACCGGTACCATTCAACGTATACTTTCAAATACTCACGGAAAAACAGTATCATAAAAATCTTTAGATGTTTCTTTATTCCATAGTACCATTAAATTAGCTATACAACATTAATCTTGATAAACATAAAATCATTTAACTACCTTCTTAAACCATCGACCGAGCTGCATAATGTTATTACTCAACACTTCTTTCATATCATATATCATTTTTAGTCTCCTCATCATCATCAACATAAATACTACCCATATGACCATGCTGATTCTCTTCATTATACATTCCCTTAGGGCATTGGTTTTCATAATGCCTGCACAATCCACATTTAAAACATTTAACTTTTGTTGATGTCTTAGAAATACCATTATCCTTGTCTATAGTGTTAACTGAACCCTTTCCTTTGCAATTACGGGCTTTGTGTCCTTCTTTTCCACACTCAAAGAATCTTCTAGTTCCTTTGAAACATTCTCCTTGATTCCTCTTCTCACATGATTTACATAAAGGAAATTGAACTTTCTTTCCTCTATGATCATCAGGAAACTCCATCTTTCTCTTATTAGCTGAGTTAGGAAACATACCGAAGTTGATATTATTGATCATATTATGAGATTTCTGATAGGAATAATAACGATGTTTGGACTTACAAATCTGTTTTCATTTGGTTTCTCATGAAGAATATCACTCCATTTTCCATCATATTCTCCATTAACATGAATCCTCCTATTTCCTGCCATTTCTTAAAACCCAAAAAAAATAGTATGAGAGTAAAAACTCGTACTAGAAAAACAACATAATAAAGGGGGGAGTACATTCAATCTCTAGGATCTTAGGTTTAATTCTATGATCATTACCGTAATTCTAGGACTATAACCTATACTTATACTTAACCTTTGGGACATCCCTAGATATACCTTAGAAATATCTCTAGGGATCTCACTAAAGTTTTCGCATCCTATTTTCCAAAGGTTAACTAAACCTTTCCTCTAATACCAACTGTAGAGACCCAATCTTGACATACATATACATTACATTACTTTTGAGGAATACTTAATACATAAAAAAACAAACACACAGGGATCCTAATATTTTATTGTCTTTGGAAACTCGGAACATAATCTTCTAATCATGGTGAAAGATCTTCAATATCTCCCATAAAGATCTTCCCCTTTTTTTCTTACCTAAACCTTTCTTTATATCCTGGGAAAAGAAAACATATAAAGGGTGATCTCAAATGCTCATTAAGGGTAAGCATGGAGAAAATAAAACAAACCATATACATTTGAACTTAAAAACATGAACATAATGTTTAACCATCAAAATCTTGATCAATGACATAAAACATGGCAGTACGTAAGGCATAGATAATAATGGAGCGTAAATCATGATAAAATATCATGGGAATAAAACATGTAATTGTGTCAAACCATTAATCACTTGATATGATTTCCATAGTAGCCAAGGCATTGCTTCCAAGACCATCTTAGTGGAAAAAGTCCCTTTCTGAATCGAGTTCACTCCTCGTTTCAGTCCTATATCACTGAATCGGATTAACTTACCATTCCAGCCATTTCTATCACATGAGATAAAAATCTTTACCCAATTAATTGGAGGGAGATATAGGTCCCACCCATCTCATAATGAAATCATTCTTACATGTGCCATAACATAAACATAATTCATTCATCATAACCCAAATAATAAAATGGGTTTCATAAACATCATCCATCATAACATAATACATATAAAACAAATGGATATAATTTCATCATAAGAAAAGTGAAACCATTAAAATCATAGATACATTATACTTGAAACATACACATATGAAATAATGTCATCTTAGATGGAAAATTGTGTTGATAAAACACTTGAAATGAATTCTTGAGGAAAATATATTTTCTTCTTCAAAATCATTTTCTTTTCAAAAAATGCCATAGAATTTTAAAAGAAAAGGATTTTGTTGAAAATAATCTCGAAATATTGTAGAGTAATATTCATGAAAATAAGGAATTATAAAACTGTAAAAATCTGTTCATTCTATATAAGTTAAAAAAATATTCTCCTCGTACTTTTGTTGGAAAAGCCAAAAAGTTCCTCGTTTGGTAAACAAAAGAAAGATTCCTTCCATAACACAAAGTAAAAGCCAAAGAGGGCTAAACATAACATTAAAAATATATGTAAGAATATTAAACACTTTATGAAAAACATTTCATGGGCATGGATGAAAAATATAACCCCAGTAAATACTTACGTATAAGAAATCTTGGATAAAAATGAGATTGCAAAATTATCCCTTAACTTATGTCCAATTTCATCCGTATGTGTCTGAGACTCCTATATAGTAGGTTTAAACATATTATTAACTTGTAACATAACCATAATATTATTTATGAAATCATATATGGTTCACTTATGTATTTATATTACCCGTTCATTTGTCAAGTCCATGTTAATTCAACGTTTTGGGTAATATTCTTTTCATTTGTTGTACGTGTTTGGACTTGTTGTTTATGATACTATTATTACTTATATCATGATTTACATAATTACAAAATGTAAAACATGATTTATATATTATATATATTCAGTATATATATATATATAATAGATAGATAAATGAAATGAAACACACAATTCATGGAGACGGTAGGTTGTACGTACGCATGAATGCTATTTTTGTTTCCTTATTGAATGGAATTAAGTAAATGAAACATATATGTACATAAATTAAGTATCATTATTATGTAATATCTTTCATGATTATTTATTATATATACTTTATAATCATACTTGAATGGTTAATCATTGAAAATGAATCTTATCGTGTTCGTGGAGACGGTAGTCCGTACGTACGCACGAGTGATGATATCGTTCCCATAACTATTGAACAGAATTAGAGTGTATGATATAATACCTCAGAAATAGTATGATGTAATAATAACCATATATTTTATTCTTTACACCATTATACCCATCCAATTAAGGTGGTGGTGGAAAAACATATTACACCACGGTGTGGAGACGGTATTCCGTATGTACGCACACACGGTGATTTCATTTTCCGTAGGATGGATAGAAGGTGAAATGGGATTGTTTCATATTTATAATAAAATATCATTATATTATTGATACTAATGTTATTACTTTATAATGAAACAAATAAATAAGTGGAAGTAGAAGAGGGAAGAAACTTGAAAGAATCGGAATAAGAGATTACCTCTTCCTTGATATGCCTCCTTTAAACTTCCTCTTAAGGGACTAGAGTTGGTCTTTTGAGAAGACCAGAACCTCCAGAATATTACTAGGAAAGTTTAGAAGATTAATGGGTTGGTTTTGGTCAGTCTTTAAGGCTCAAAGTTGTGTAAAGAGGAGAGGGAAGAGGTTCCCTTTTATAAGGGAGGAGAGGGGCACCTTTGGAAACCACAAAAATATTAATTTCTAATAAATTCAAACCCCACATAAAAACTTCCAAAATGACTCAAATCCGAATATTAGATGATATCGGGTTGTAATCTCATCAAAAAATAAAATTTAGACAAGTTGGAAATTTATTTTAAACATTATCAACCTGATTTATCCTTATTTAATATATTTAGTTTTATTTGTGGAAATAAGATTCTAAATTTTAAATTGTTATAAATAATTACTTATATGTTGTGAATTGTCCATAATTGGATAATTTGTGACATTTTCGACCATATAAATTTTAATTTATAATTTTTATAAAAAAAATTATGATATTTAAACAATTTTATATTATGTTATTTTTATAAAATAACAATAGTGTCAATTTTGACACTATTCATTTATTTGAATTTAAATAAAATCCTCACAGAAGGAATGTTCGAAATAAAAGATTTAATAGATTCATAACATGTCATATTTATCTATAAAATTAGTGGATCACATTAAATAGTTCATATAATATTTATTTTAATATTTTTAAAACCATTTATTTGATATTTCAATCAATAAAATAATTTCAACATCTCAATTGTGTCACCTTTAATGATAATTATTTAATCCCTAAAAATTCTGAATAAATTCACATGATGTAGATACTTTTATTAGATTTATGGATACTATTCATGTTTTAAGTGTCATGAAGTTTATCACTAAATTAAAATTATTATACTTACAAGTTTTAAGAGAGTGGCATGTTGTAACTTTCTTTGGTAATATTAATAATTAAATTATTTTCATGGTCAAAATTCCATAAAATTAATCTATTCTTACCCGTAGGTGATATGGGTCGACTTTTAGTCATCCAATAGAATTTTGGCAGGTGTTAGGGTAATTTTATAATATTATTTTTACCCTTAATTACCCGATTTATCTTTAACTACAGTAAATAAAAATTACCGTAGTTACTATTCATAATATCAAAAAAAAAAGTATACTATTAACATAATTTGGACCCACTGAATTCAAATATGAAATCCATTTTTCAAAATTCAAAACACATAATTTTTAGTTATTAATTTAAAATTAATCACGTTGTTAGGAAAACTTATTTTAAAAGTCAAAACATTGCCAAAGATTGAAATGTTTTTACCTATGAATTCAATGTAAAATTAATGGTAATGACATAAATTATATTAAATGGTAAAAATATAGTCTATTTATACTTTAAAACCATTAAATATTATTATTTAACTATATAAATTATTGCGATGAAAAAAGTTGTTTTTAATTAAAGTATAGCGTGTTTTTACTATTCATTGAAATTTGAAAGTTATCAGAATAATATGAAAAATTTATCCAAAGTAAATTTTTATATCCTGATTCCAAAGAAGAATTTTATTTTTTCAAATTAAACTTATAAACATGTTAAAAACCAGATTTAATGTGGGTGCACCATCAAAAGGCGGCAAAACTGCATTTTTGAAAAATACTTATTTTACCCGATAAATTTATTTTGTTCTCATAACATGTTCTAGAAAATGTGTAAGATGAATAATAATGTTATAAAATTAAAAATTTAGTTAATAATATTCATAACAGATAGTCCATAATAATATTATAACAATATCTCTTTATTTAGGGAAACTCGATATTGCATACTACACACGTTATCGAGGAAAGTCGTGATTGCGTGTAATGCAAGCCAAGTCAGGGTTGCGTGTAGTGGAAGCTCCCTTTGGTGTTGCTTATAACATAATTAAAACATATTTCATTTATACATTAAACAAAAT
Organism: Viscum album; assembly: GCA_963277665.1. NCBI lineage: Eukaryota > Viridiplantae > Streptophyta > Magnoliopsida > Santalales > Viscaceae > Viscum > Viscum album. The sequence goes on from OY728137.1 coordinate 1,108,108,363, forward strand.
CTATACTTAATGTTGCGTAAAATAATTTCTTTAAAACAAACTTGAAATTGTGTTTAACGCGAGCCAAGAATAGTGTTGCGTATACAGAAAGCTAATACAGTGTTGCGTATAGTACAAGATAATCTTGGTGTACAATAGAAGACATCAAAGAAATTAAAAAGAATATATCTCATAAAATCTTGGTGTGTTACAATACGAATTCATTTGGTCAGATTTTCGTAGGTTAGTTGTTGTTTTCACATAAAATTGTGTCCATTTTAAACAAAAGAGAGACACTTTGAGTGATACCGGACATATCATGCTTCAGATTGAGGATTGGTTAACTCTTACATGTCACAAATGACCCATGTATCATTCTACTAAAGTATCAACACAATTTGAATTCATTTGGTTGGATTTCTGTGCGTCAATTTTTGTTTTCACATAAAATTTTGCCCATTTTAAACAAAAGAGAGACACTTTGAGTGATACCGGTCACACTGTGCCTCGGATTGAGGTGGGGATAACTCATACATATCACCAACTCAACCATGGATCATTATCCTAAAGGATCAAAATAATCCTAATGTGTTTGGTTGGATTTTCGTAGTTCAGTTGTCGTTTTTACTTAAAATTATGTCCATTTTAAACAAATGTGAGACACTTTGAGTGATACCGGCCACTCCGTGCCTCATATTGAGGTGGGGTTGACTCTTACACATCAAAAATGACCAATGGATCATTCTACTAAAAAATATACACAATCCTAATGCATTTGGTCGGATTTTTTTTACGTCAATTTTTGTTTTCACTTAAAATTCTGTCCATTTTAAACAAAAGAGAGACACTTTGAGTGATACCAGTCACACTGTGTCTCAGAATGAGGTGGATTTGACTCGTACACTTAAAAAACGCACCCATGGATCATTATACTAAAGGATAAACACAATCTGAATGTTTTTGGTTGTATTTCCGTAGGTTAGTTGTTGTTTTCACTAAATATTATGTCCATTTTAAACAAAAGAGATACACTTTGAGTGATACCGGCCACATAGTCCCTCATATTGAGCTGGGTTTGACTCATACACATCACCAATGTACCCATGGATCGTTTTCCTAAAGGATAAACACAATCCGAAAAAGTTTTGTTGGATTTACGTAGGTCAGTTTTTTTCACTTAAAATTGTGTCCATTTTAAACAAAATAGAGACACTTTGAGTGATACCGGCCACACCGTGCCTCGGATTAAGGAGTGGTTGAATCTTTCACATCAAAAATGACCCAAGGATCGTTATACTAAAGGATAAACACAATATTAATGTGTTTGGTCAGATTTCCATACGTTATTTGTTGTTTTCACTTAAACTTTTGTCCATTTTAAACAAAAGAGAGACAATTTGAGTGATACCGGTCATATCGTGCCTCGGATTGAGGCGGGGTTGACTCATACATGTCACCAACGCATCCATGGATTGTTTTCCTAAAGTATCAACATAATTCAAATGTGTTTGGTCAGATTTTTGTAGGTCAGTTGTTGTTTTCACTTAAAATTTTGTCCATTTTAAACAAAAGAGAGACACTTTGAGTAATACCGGCCACACTATGCCTCATATTGAGGCAGGGTTGACTCATACACCACACCAACACACCCATGGATCGTTCTATTAAAGTATCAACACAAATATAATGCCTTTGATTGGATGTGAAGGTATTTTGTAGATTTTACTGGTTTTTCTTATCCAAATCCCAAAGAAAAGTGGTTCATCCTTCTTTCATGTTGCTGGTGCATTTCATCTATTAAAATGGGAAAATGACTCATTATAGAAAAGATGTTTTATTTAATAACAATTAAAATTTTCCTAAAAACATTTACATACAACAATGTTTTATCTTGTGATCCCCTTAACCCCTCTCAAAAATGACCACCAATTGTACACGTCCCCAAGTCAGATCATCATGTTATTTCTGTACAATCTTACCTCAGGTATGTGGCCCAGTCATTTCTGAAAGAATCTATATCATCTTGCGAGTATGAGGCTTTTTGGCAGTCATAGTAGTACTAAAAAATATATAAATAAAGAATTAATAAAAAAATTAAATTGAATAGTAGTTGTTTTTTAGAATACCTCTTTAGGGATGATAGTTTGTTGTTGAAAAATGATCTATTTATTAAATTTACAAACATAATAACCACAATCATTATCATTTTTTTACATTGTAAAAAATTTTATCATTTGGAGAATTAGTAACTTGTGTTGATATGTGTTTGGATAGTGAAAATTTATTATATATACCCTGATATTTGTCCAGACGTAGTACTTGGTCGCCTCCTTATGCTTATCCCCTATCCCCATTCATTTTTTTAGATGATAATGATACACCACCCTATCATAACAGAATCCTGAGTAAAAGATAATATAAATTATATTACTTGATGTTTATACCTAAAACGTAGGATGTAGTGTCTTACAGATTAAAAAAGTCCATCATGTGTGGTTAGTTTGTTGGATATCCTTGCATTGAATCCTGAAAATAAATCATTGGAGTATCTATGTTCACCGCAATTAGAAGCCAATGTTGCCTAAAAACACAAAAAAAAAAGAAATAAATAATAAAAGAAGTGAAAATATAATTGACATGCTTTAATCGTAGAGTTTTACCCCTTCTTGGTTGGTATTAAGAAGAATCTATCATCTGTAATCTTTCTTTAAAATGTTTTCAGGAAGTCGTTCACTATTTCATCCTTTTTTGAAGGCTCTAATTTTGTTAGATGTGTTGACGTGGTACGAGGACTAACGAGTCCGAATTTTGGATCATGGGAAAATTCCTTCAACTGTTTTTCATATATATGTCTGTCACTAATATAAAATACAATTAGTCATAATTTTCACATTATATCAGCTTTTAGAAATTCAATTCATGAAAACATACCTCATATATAAATTTACCACTATGAATCCTATCCAACCATTTTCAATTATCTCATTTACATTTTCAGCAGCAATGAAATCTTGACTTTACTCTCCGTATATATGCCTTTAAAACCCCACTATATGACTACTAATACCTCTTAGCTTCGTATCCACATGAGTCTTCAATGCTAGTAAATTTAGATAGAGAATAGGTGGTGTTATTGTGCTTTAAGTATCTCTTTGGGATCGGTTGGTTGATCCTTTAGATGCTTTTGAGCCAACGTTTCTTGTCACTCCGTTCTCTTTCTCTGACTATAATAACATTCATTGGTTCAGAACCTTTTTTCATTAATTGTTAAAGGTTTAGCTTGAAAAAAAAAAGGAAATATATACCTATTCGTCCCCATGTACTCTTACATATTGTGATGGCCATGCAATGAATGTCCCAATATCCTTCTCGACCGTATGAATATCATCATCATCAAGTAGAATAGGTAACTCTACATTTTCCTCATGAGCTACAGTAATCATCACTTTTAGATGATCTTTCGGAAGTGGTCTATTATTCATCTTATCCTCTGGGATGTTGAACACTGTAGCCCTCACTACAAGGTGATAGGTGGTTGTTGACAGATATAAATCACATTCATTATCACCCTGTAGAAGATCAGTACAGGAAAAGTATCAATGTTTGTATTATTCACATTTCATGGGAATAATTATTAGAATATTGATTACCATGACTAAGATAGAGCTATGATGGGAATGGCTCACCTCAAAGCTAGTGGGGGGTGGGGGGGGGATCTTCACGCACTGGTTGTTCCTGAGTTGTTTCTTCTCCTTGCTTCCCACCCATAAAAGTTGCTAGCAACTCTCCCTGACATTGAAATCATTCTTCAAGAGTTTTTATTCTTTCGCTCATTTGTTTCAATTTTTCATCTCTATCATCTATTTCTTTTTTTCTCATAATATACTCAGGGTTTCACCCCAAACCCCACACCTCTGGCATGACCATATTGTTCTGGCCACTTCAAAACCATCGATAATAGGTCTGCATCTGCTATAGGAGTAGCTGATTCATGTGACTGTCGAATATAGGAAAATAACTAATTATTTTTATGTAATAGAAATTTAAAAAAAAATAATTTTATCGTCGTTCCATACTTACACATATTTCCCACACTTTTTGTTTGTTTTCATCTACTAGCTTCCCTTCCTTATTCACACGTGCCTCCTTCCATAGCACATGACGTGGGATGGAAGTGTCTTTGGTTTTAGACTCATAAATCTACATATAAATAAAGAAAGATAATTATGATGTTGTTTCTTGGAACCTAACAATATTACTATAAATTTAAAATACGTACCATTTTCTTTTCTAGTGAAACGTACCTCATCCTTGCTTTACGATAGGGGTGTGATGTTTTTGATGCACTTTATTTATTTTCAGTACTGAGTTGTTATTTAATAAATGAAATATTGACAATCAAAGTGATGAATACATGTATCCTCAAACAATGTATTATCAGCCACAATGAACCTGAAACTTCTCATCCCCACGACAGCCAATAAATACATCCCATGCTTCTTGGGGTATCAGGTGTGCGTAGACAAGGGATGGGTGTGGGTTTATTTTACCTTTGGAATATTTTAGGAGACATTTTGTTAAAATAGTGTGAAAACATCAATGAATCCTTCCTACAAGACTTAGTACATAATTATTATTTGAATCAACTACTATAAATGTACTCTGAAAGAGATTGAGAAGAGTAATACAATGTGTCATTTTTTTATTTGCTAGTAAATTAAAGAAATAATATCATAATGTTACCGTAATTTCTTCCCATATCACAGCCTTCAGCCCGGACACAACATAGTGACATGAATCTATGTCAATCAGCACATGTTTCCGAGTGACAATTCCAATGCAACTACTAAACATAGCCTTGTTGGGATTCACATGTTGTCCTCATTCATTCCATCCGACATCAAATTTGATGCCTTTTCTTTTCACCTTAAGAACTTTGGCTAACACCATCAAACTATGACGCACCTCTGTTTTCAGCAACGTTGGTCCTTCATCCCCAACCATTTCATCGATATCAACATCATCTATATGTTTATCTAGAATGGTAGAAATGGCATGTGCTGATGGTTGTTGGACCTCAACACTAGGAGCAGCAACAGGTTCAGAAACTTGTTGTTACTCTGCACTGTGAGCAGTGGCAGCAGAAGCAGCAAGAGTAGCAGTAGAAATAGCTAGAGAGACTTGTCCAGCCTCGAGCTTAGGAGCACCAGAACGTGCATAAGTTATTATCTGCAAAATTGGTTAAACATTTAATTTAGATTACATAAATTTAGTAATGTTAAGATAATAACATGAGATAACAAGATCTATATTACAAAAAATATATAAGCTGTTTATTGAACTCTCTTTTTTTCAAAGTTTGAAGGGATTGACACCACTATCGATTATACAAATCCCTTAATTGTGGTATCCTCTAACATAAAAACATCATCTTTATTGGGACGAATGCGAAATGATTGTGACGTACCACTGAAAAGATTATCCTCAACTAAATTTTCATCAGACCATTCAGTAGTTTTGGACGATAACAGAACAATCGACCACATTCGGTTTGCAGGATCTGGAACATAAAAAACTTACACCACTGGTGATGCCATTATAAATTGTTCTTCTTTATACCCTTCTTCACTAAAATCAACTTTCAAAAATCCACATTCATCTATTTTAACACCACTAGTGTTATCAATCCATTTTCATTGAAAAATGGCAATTGGAATGTCATATAATCCAACTCCCATATTTGTTTGATAATGAAATAGTATGACATATTTGCATAAATTGGATTTCTATCCTTACTACCAGAAACATGCATCGCTTTATCCACAAGTGTAACTCTACTATTTTTCATGGTACTATCTTCATCATGGTCGTCTATATAGAATGTATAACCATTAATTACATAACCATTATAAGATAATACATACACACTTGGTCCGGCGGCAAGCCATCGATGTCGTTCAGAAATTGAATTTGGATTTTCATCTAACTCTTTAAAAATATGGTCCTGAAACCATCCTATAAACTGGTGATTATGTGTATGTGATATCCATTTTTCATCCCTTGATGGATTCAACTACATAAGAATTTATTTTTGAGTTTCAATATATGGATCAACCTCCCAAATGTTATGAAAAACATAAAGGTGGGGATGATTTTGATCTATAATAATGATTGTCACAACATATCATCCATAAATTACCTCACCCTCAATGTGTCTAGTGTGATAACATTTCTAGAGACCAATTCTTTCCACATCAGATATGTATTTGGTATAGAATTCAATGGATTCCTCAACAATATATCTCTCCACTATACAACCCTCTGGATGACTTTGATTTTTGACATACCTTTTCAAAATCTTTATATACCATTCAACGGGGTACATCCATCTATAGTGCAAAGGAGCACAAAGTCGAAACTCTCTCACCAAGTGAATCATCAAATGAACCATCATATCAAAGAATATTGGTGGAAAGAACATTTCTAATTAACATAATATGATGACAATTTCTTTTTCCATAGCTGGCAATTTCGTTGGGTCTAAAAATTTTCTACATATAGCTTTGAAAAAGAAAAAAAGTTTTGTTAATGTATGATGAAAATTCTTGGAAAAAATACAACATAAAGCTATAGGAATTAAATCTTGCATCAAAACATGGAAGTCATGTGATTTAAAACCATTTAACCTAAAATTATTCATAGACACAATGTTCTTAATATCTGATGAATACCTTTCTAGAACCTTTACATCATTGAAGAAGTTGCAAAATTGATATCTCTCCTCCCTAGAAAGAGTGTAAGTAGCTGGAGGAAGAAACATTCAATTTTCAGCCTTCACGGGAGCCAACTCTTCTCATATTCTCATGTCAACCATGTCCAACCTTGACTTAAGTTCATCCTTTGTTTTTCTAGGGAAATTTAACAATGTTCTGATAACACTATCACATACATTTTTTCCACATGCATCACATCAAGAAAATTTCTGACGTACAAAAAATTACAGTATGGTAATTCAAAAAAAAATTGTTCTCTTTTTCCAACCAATTTTTGTAAGTTTTTTCAAAAATGATTTACCAAAAATAGTGTTCACGTCTTTTACTTTCTCAAATAGCTGATCAACTATTAGTAGAGATGGTGTTGTGCATTGCTCTGAACATTCATTGAATGATTTTATCCAAGATATGTATTTATGCAGATGAGGTAGAAATATAATATGTCTTAGAAACACAGATTTCGATGAATGTTTCAACCTAATTGATTTTGTATCTTCTTAGCACACAGAAAACCCTAAGTTCCTTTAATGCTATAGCCTGACAAATTTCCATAAGCAAAGAAATAATTTATCGTCCCATAAAACATCACTCTCAATGTAAATAATCACTTTTATAAGAATAATACAACATAACACCTAAATCCCAAAATAACATCAAATCCTTGATCAAAGGAGCTAAATACACATCAATATCATTACCTGGTTGTTTTGGTCCTGATATTAGCATATATATCATGATGAATTTCTACTTCATGCATAACTAGGCGGCAAGTTATAATTTACCAACATAACAGGCCATGCACTGTGAGTGATAGTTTGAAACCAAAAGGAGTCACTCCATCTGTAGATAACGCAAGACGAAGGTTTCTCGGATCTTTTCCAAATTCAGGATACTCATGATCAATTTTATTATATTAAGGAGATTCGGCCGGATGACATAATATCTCATTTTTATTTCTTTTATCTGTATGCCACGAAAATTGTCTTGCAGTTTCTTCACTTCCATATAGATGCCTAAATCTTAGAATGATTGGAAAGTACCATAAAACTTTCATAGGACTAGAATCATCTTTCTTGTATCGAGAAGCACCACACTTTGGGAATTTTTTAAGAGATTCTTTCTCCTTGAGAAACAATATATAGTCTTTCGGGTAGGCATGTATTCTTTCAGAAATCATACACATCTTGTGTAGCATTCGTTTAGCTTCATATGTCTGTCTTGGGAGCTCATCATCTTTTGGGAGCATGTCATTCAAGAGATCAAGTAGTTACGTAAAACTGAAATCACTCCATCCATTTCCTTCTTTCAATTTATACAACTTCAGTACAGTTGACAATGATGTATATTTAGTGCAACCTGCATAAAATCAAGTCTTTTCACAACTCTTTAACTTCTCAAACAAATTTCAGCAATCATGGAGTTCATATTCAATGGTCCTTGTCATTTCCTCAAAATGATCTTCATCATCATTGACATTTGTAACTACATCCTCCATACGGTCTTCTTCATTATCAATATTTGTATTAATATCTGATGATCCAAAAATGAAATTTTATCCAATCCAGTAGCTACATTCACTTTTTCTCTGTGTTTATTACAACATTTATAACTTTGATCTATTCCATGACAAATCAAATGTTCTTCCAACTCCTCTGGAGTAATTAGTCTATAATAACAACAATGTAAACACAAAAAAAGGATTTGAGAAGGATCCTTTGCATGATGCTTTGCAAACATGATGAACTCTTTCACTCCATTCTCATACTCTATTGTCAAACGATTAGCATACATACAATATTTATTCATCTCTATTATATTTGAATATCAAATATTAGTATTTATGGTTCAAATACATAAAAAAAGACATCCAAATACAATAATAATAAAGAATGATACATCTACCACTCCAAGGTCTCTGCCCTACATTCAATATCATCATGTCTAATATTTTTGGTAAGCTCTAGTAACTTACTTTAAATCATAGGGGGGGTAATCACCTGTGTCATAGATGGTCTCCCATGTTATTCAATATGAAAATTTTAACAAATATTTTTGACCTATCATCCCATTCAATCCTCATTAGTGTCTAATTCTAAACTCCGTCTTAACTCTCAACTAAATCTCGGATACCACACTATCATAACTCACCACCACTATGAACCACTCCTAAAATGACAGCGGAAATAAGTGTAATTCATGAATCCTACCTCTAATAGTACATAGGTTGGAGACTAGCATTGAGGGTATAAAATAAATAAATGGGAGGTGTTTCCCTCATAAATCCCAAGAAAATAGATAAACCATCAATCAACTCCATATAATATAAAATAAAACCCAATCCATACTTCATGTGAATTTCATACATAAAAAAGGTTTCTAGAATAATATATCAAAAAAATCCTACACCAGTGGCTCTGGTGGTAACTCCTAGCCTCAAGGTAGTAACTTCTATCTTGGTCACCAAATCCATTTCAAAAACTTATAAAAATAATTATATAAATAGGGGTGAGTAGACAAGTATACTCAGTAGGATCCTTCCCAAAAACACTGATGAAAATATGTATGAAATATATTAATTCCTTAGTGAATAAATAACAGAACTAATACACACCAATATATGGTCATATATCACCCAACCTAACCAAGGGTCACTCACACAATATCACATTAAAGTATAGTAACATAATATCAAAATAATATATATTAATAAATTACCCCACATCCACTTACCCACTAATCTGGTGATTCTCACACTCTAATGGAATATTTCTTATGCTTAAACCCCTTCTATATAATCTCATAACCATATATCCACACATACACATGTCACAAACATAGAAAAAACCATATCCACATCACATCCTCATCATAGTATGATATCTTGAACATGAAGGATATAAACATCATACTCTCCTCCTACAATGCACAACCCCCACTATGTATCCACACCAAATACACATAATCATGTTAATAAGAATATATATACACCAAAACCTAAAATCATTATAGGTTGTATATATACACCCATTGTGATCCATTCAAATCATACTAAGTGTGAAGGAGGAGAAGGGAAGAGGGAGTGGTTCTATATGTTTTCCCTCTATAAACTAGATATTGAGAAAAACACTCATAACCAAAGTACCCATATGGATTTCAATCAGGTTACTCGACTCAAGTTGTGGGGCGTAAGAAATAATAAGAAAATATAATAAGTATATAGTCAGACATAAATCTTTCCTAAGGGTTTACACCAAACTAACACTGCAAACACCCACGTCAACCATTGCCTTGTTACTACCACCCTCTAATAACCAATTCCATTATAATGCCAGAAATAATCCACAACAAATCACATAAGCATCCATATCAACATTACCAACTTCTCATTTCATTTAACATTATAATTTCTTGGATTTTTATTACCATATGCATTTCAATTGTTAACCATTTTAATGTAAAACCAATCATTAAATCACTACCCACTATAATCCATTAATTAATCATTAATAACATTTATTCTATATTTAACCATTTATTAAACATAATTATTCCAGTCATTATCATTAATAATTTAACAAACCATCATTAATCATTTCCAACCCATCAACCATTACTATTTTCATTTATTCCAACCATATTCCATGCCAAAAGGTAACTATAACACCACCCAATAACAACTAAATTTGCATGACATAAAATACCACTAAACACATTCTAAAATCCATAAAACCACTTATTTTCTACCTAAATAGCCATATCACTGCTATCATAACCACACAATAATTCATCCATCACTATAGTATTAATTACCACACCACATGTTCCCAACCACATCAATCAACCATCAAACATGTCATGTCACTCAAACTATCTAGGATCACAGTGTGATCATCATCCTCCTCCCTATAACTCAGAGAACCTTAAACCAAACCATGATGCAATAGAAGGTAGTATAGTGAAACAGAACTCAAATAGACACAACTTAGAAAATTACCACCCAAGTTTCCATATTATATAAAGGAGAATCATTCTATAATACCCCTTATGCAATATTAACCAAAATTCCTATGTAATATGAACTTAAAACAACATAAGAACATCACACCGCATTACCAACTGTCACAGCAAAACTAAGATCACATAAGATAAACCCAAAAGTGAGTATATCAGATTAATCTAGGGACATCCCTATATAAGAATAACCTAGTGATCTTTACACCATGACAAAACTACTTCATGTAGTAACCAAAATTACACTTCAAAACCTATCCACCAAAAATAAACCTAAAAGGAGAAGTTGGAGATTTACCTAGAGTAGATCGCACCCATGATGGAGGGATAGAAGAAGCATCGAGCAGTCAGGGAGCCTTCTTGGCTACGTAGGGAGGGGAAGGTGTGACCGCCAGAGGAGGAGGTGCAAGGGAGGAGCCTCCAACCATTGAGAAATGGAGGAGTAGGGTTCACGAGGAGTAGGGTCAAGCGGAGAGGAAGAGAAGCAGGGTTTATGGGGAGGAGGATCCATGGAAGGGGTTCGAGTGGGATGATAAGGAGTAGGGCTAGCGGAAGAGGTCTAAAAATGAGAAGATTGGGGGGAGGGGAGTTATCGCAGGGGTACAGTACCGAGAGATCTTAAGGGCACGATAAACAGAGGATATTGTGTGCCCGTTTTTATAAAATACAGGACTAAGACTTTATTAGTGCTAAAAAAGTGCTGATAAAGGCTACCTTTATCATTGCTAAAAAACACTAATAAATCCTCCATTTATCAGCGCTAAAATTTTAGCATTGATAAAGGTAGCATGTATCAGCGCTTTTTTTAGCGTTGATAAAGGGACTCTTTATCAGCACTAAAAAAGCGCTGATAAAGAGTACCCTTTATAGGTATTAAAATTTTAGCACTGAAAGAGGGATGCTTTATCAGCGTTGATACAGGGTTCCTTTATCAGTTATTTTTTCTTAGCGTTGATAAAAGGTGGTGCTTCCCTTTCCCATTTTTGTAGTAGTGTATAGTTATTCATCTTCAAGGTCTCACTCTTTTCTATTATGTGTGATGCCTTCTATTTTACACAACATGTTCTTATAATCCAGAAATGTTTGAATTTAAAATTTGAAATTTAAAAAATAATAATTTCCCAAATTATGCTGCCTTAATCTTAAAATTTAGATCATCATCTATTTAATATAATCTAGTTAAATTCAAAATGGTCAATAAGATTTTTCATAAAAACTACCAAAATAGTTAGATAAATCCAAGTCAACACTACTTTTCAAACTACCTAATTTTTATGTCTTGTGGCATAGAACTATGATTTACAAGGTAGACTATAAGTTTTTAGAAGTTCCTTTAAAAACTATATGAATCTGTGTGTCATATCTTATTATTTGTGGTATGAGACCCCATTTTTTCTAGGTCCATCAAAACCTGATTACTCAACTGGTTGCAGTGTAGAAGTCTTTCATGATGAAAACATCATCGTCCCACCAAAATCTTCATAGCATAAATGGGCTCTGTGGAATGGATGCCTATAGACACTTAAAAACAAAAATAATCATATTTTCATTGATTTGTTGAATCCAAACCCACTACGGTGTAATCTAATTATACAGTGTGAAGTAATTTGTGAAATTAATACTATAGTGTACTCCAGGACTGTGGCATGTACATCATTAAATCTCTTAGATCTATTAAAAATACTCTTGTCTTGTACCCAAGGCATAACCTCATCTCCATGATGAATATATAAATTTTTTAAAACCTTTTATAGCATGAAAATAGTCTTTTTCATCCTTCATTGGTGTGAGGAATGGTCTTCACTATAGAAACAACCCTTTTTCTCAAAAAAATATTGATTTGAAAAATTAATATCAGATACAATAAAGCTATTTAGAGAAACTTCAAAACTCATCCTCTATCGATTGTAGTGGGTCTATTGCATCACACAGATACGCTTCCCACTAACCTTTGACAGTTGAGGTACTCCTCCAGTCAAGTATCGTGGGACTGTCGCATCACACTAAGGCACTCCCCACCATGGGTCTGCCACATCACACAGAGGCTCTCCCCCTCGTGGCCTGTTGAGGTAATCCTCCTATCGAGTACCGTGGGTCTGCCGCGTCACCAAGGATCTCTCCAACATGGGTCTACCGTGTCACCAAGGTGCTCCCCACTGGGTCTGTCGAGTCACTTCGAGTCGAAACGGTCATCAGTCGTCAAGTCTCAGCCTACCACTGGGTTCCCGCACTACGCTCGCTCCTCTCCGAGAGGATCTGCTCCACAAGCTACTGTTCGATACTCTGAATTCCACAAAGTCCCATGAAGCAGTGTATCAAAGGTCCTTCATGTCGTAGGGGTCTCAATGTAACAGACGGTGCGTCAAACAGACACACAATCTGTGAGTTATTAGCCTTTTAGTCCTGGGGGGCCGGTTTGATTCATGCTTGATCCAACCTTAATATTCTCCAACTTAATCTAAAACAGAGTGGGGTATCACTCAAAGGGACCAACTCCCTCCAAGGTTCCCAATGCCACTGACGGTTCATCTAACGGACGTCTGGTGCCAAAGTTATGGCCAAAAGAAAGTAAAAGGGTCGTAGTGGGTCCAAGTCCGGTCCGACTCGGTCGGACCGACCCAGCCCGTGAGGGTCAAAAGGGTGCCGTGGGGGTGTCTTGACTGAGGGGTACCATGAGGGAGCAGACTGACCATGATGGTGTGGACCGGCCGCAGGGCACGGACCGGCCGCGAGGGCGCGGACCGACCGTGAGTGCGGGGGACTGGTCGCGGGGTGCGGACCTGCCGCGAGGGCACAGACCGGTCTTGAGGAAATGAAATGGCCGCGAGCGAGGCGGACCGGCGAGGGGTCGACGGTCCGGCCCCAGGTTGGCAGACTGGCCGCGGGGCGGCGGTCCGGCCGCGGGGCAGCGGTCCAGCGACGGCGGCTCGGCGGACGGCAGCGGCGGCTCAGCGGATGGTGGCGGTGACCGTGGGCAGTGTGGCAGGGCCACAGGTGGCGGAGCCGCAGGGCACAGATGTTGCAAGGTGGCGGTGGTCGCAGGATGGTGTCGTTGCGTCATTGTCTTCATTGCATTCTACACCAAAAAACATCTCAAGATTTGCAGAGGGGTCGGTCCATGTTTGTTTGGCCCGTACCCTCCACGTTAGGGTGGTAGTAAGCGGCTCATCAAGAACATGAATGAATAACATCAAACCTTCATACAAAAGAAAACATATGTGGATCAACTAATTTGAAAGTTGATCTGCATTCCTTATTTTATAAGGGAAGAACATGGGTAAAAATACAATCATTCATAATAGACCCCTACCTCGGGTTGTTCGTTAACTTTGGTGTGAGAAGAAAGTACAGACGTCGATTCGTTGATGATGAAGAAGTCCCATGTCAGAAGAAGTCCTAAGGAAAAAGGTCGAAGTTGAGGTCGGCGTTCTTCATTGGCGAAGCGTTCTTCATTGGGAGGTGATGTTCTTCGTTGGAGAACTTTATTTCTCCCAAGGCTCTCTCCACTCCCAATTCCACCCAACAAAAAAAAGTTCTGCAAATATAATTAACTGAAGAATAAAATATGTTGGCAGACCCAGGTTGTCATAATTAATGTACTGCATTGGCGTAATTAATTAGATCAATTAATTTTCCTAATTTAATGGCTCAATTTAAGGGAAGGGGTGGAATATTGGGGAGTTGGGAGGTTTCTCCCCATTTATTGAGGTAGTTGAGAGGTTTAGGCCTCTGGTGGTCCCTACCACCATAACCTCTCATGGGAGGTTAGGCTCGGGTGATCCCCACCACCATAACCTCTCATGGGAGGTTAAGGTCTGGTGGTCCCCACTTCTCAACTTCCACATGGAGGTTTCAAATAAAAATAAATTGTTACAAAATTTTATTTTTATTTTATTCTTTCATGTAAAACCCAAAAACTAACCTTCACTCTCGACCAACTGTCATTGAGGTGAAAGTCTCTTTAAGCGAATACCAGAACTGCGAGTTCAACGGTGCCCTCAGATTTCAATTTCGATCACCAGTTTAAAAGTTAGAAAAACTCTCTCGCACGTTTACTAAACGTACCTAGGAAAAAGTTCAAAAATTCATTCTGGGCACTACGGGCCTCAGAATCATGTGCCATCAATTTTCACGGACTCATAAAATTCCCATTTATTAAAAAAATTACATGGAAATTTTTTAGTCTTTACATTCTCCCTACATCAGGGCTTTACGTCCCCATAAGCCACAACTCATAACTAGGTAATCAAGTGGGGGTACTAAGCACACATCTGAGCCTCCCGCTCCCATGTTCTCTCCTAAAGGTTCTCGTGCTGCCAGCGAACGTGCACGAGAGGTATGGACCATCCATGAAGGACTCGCTCCTGTCGATCCTCAATCTCTAATGGAACCTTCATAAAAGTCACCACATTGTCGATGTCCATCTCGCCATGGTCGATGATGTGATAAGGTTCGTGCACATATCTCCTCAACTAGGACACGTGGAAGACTTCATGCACCCGGTGCAACTGAGGTGGAAGATCTAAGCGGTATTCCACCTCGCCAACTCTGCTGAGGACCTGAAAAGGTCTGATGAATCTTGGAGATAACTTTTCACCGCAACAAAATCTTCGTAAACCACATCGAGGTGAGACTAATAGAAAAACGTGGTCACCATCCTCGAACTCTAGAGGTCTTCGTATCTTGTCTGAATACAACTTCTTCCTGCTTTGGGCAGTCTTCATCCACTCCTGGATGATCTACACCTTCTCTGTGGTAGCTCGTACCATCTCTGGTCCCACTACTACTGACTCCCCTTGGTCAATCCAGCACAAATGTGATCTACAAGGTTGCTCATACAACGCCTCAAAATGTTCCATCTCAATGGTGGAGTGATAGTTGTTGTTGTATGAAAACCCCACCAAATGCAAGTGATCCCCCTAACTACGACCGAAGTTGAGAACGCATGCACGTAGCATGTACTCAAGGGTCGGAATGGTCCGCTCAGTCTGGACATCTGTCTGAGGATGGAAGGTGGTGCTCAAACAAAGTTGTGTCCTGAAAGCCTCCTGAAAACCCTACCATCGTCGATAAGTAAAACATGTATCATGATCGGAGACAATCGTCGAGGGTACTCCATGTAGTCACACAATCTCTTACACATAGAGGCATCCCAATATCTCTACTAAACCCTACTCTCTGATCGGTAGGAAGTGGGCAGACTTGGTGAGTCAGTCAATGATCACCCAAATCGAGTCATGTCTTCTAGATGTAATAGGAAGTCATGTCACAAAGTCCATGGATATCCCATCCCACTTCCACTCTAGGACCTCTAAAGGTTGAACCAGGCATGTTGGTAACTGATGCTCTGCCTTCACTTACTGACAAGTGAGGCACTGAGAAACAAACTCTGCAACTGCTTTCTTTATTCTTGGTCAACAGTACTGTCATCGGAGATCTTGGTACATCATTGCCACTCCTAGATGTACCGCTAGAGGGGATGTGTGGAACTCCCTCAACACTTCCTCCTAAAGTGACACTAGTACCATGGTATGTCCTCTGAAGAGGATGACGTGTTCCCCACCTTCAAAAAATCCTTCAGGTGCCTATCATATAGATATCTGAGCACATCGTACCTCATAGTCAGCATCCCCACGTTGTGCCTCCCTAACTCACTGAAGAAGTGGGGGAGTGACTGTAAGAGACTAAAGAAAAACTGCTCTGTCACCTCACCTAACAGTTGTATTCCAGACCTCCTGCTGAGTGCATCTGCTACAATGTTCCCCTTCCCAGAAGTATAGACTATCTCTAAGTCATATTTCTGGAGTAACTCAAGCCAACATCGTTGTCTTAGGTTCAGGTACTTCTCGGAGAAGATATACATGAGACTCTTGTGATCAGAGTACACTGTAAAACGCTTGCCCATCAGATAGTGTCGCCACATCTTCAAGGCGAAGACCACTGCTGCTAACTCCAGGTCATGGGTAGTGTAGTTCTGATCATGCTATATCATCTATAGAGAAACATATGTGATCACTACTCACTCCTACATCAGAACACATCTGAGTCCAGTCCCTGATGCATCGTAGTAGACTATGTACCCTACGCCCTCCTCTGGTAGCCTCAAGATGGGGCCACTAGTCAGCCTCTGCCTCAGCTCCTGAAAACTCTGCTGGCATCTCTCTAACCAAATGAAGGGTTTCCCCTTCTTCGTCAAGGTTGATAGTGGTTCTTAAATTCTAGAGAAGTCTGGCACAAACCTCCGGTAGTATCCAGCCAAACCCAGGACACTTTTTACCTCTGTCACACTCCTAGGTGGATCCTAAGCAAGTACCGCCTCAATCTTTTCTAGATCCACTGCAACTCTAGCCTCCAATATGACATATCACAGAAAGTGAACCTCTCAGATCCAGAACTAGCACTTCGAGATCTTACCATAATGTTGGTTCTCTCAGAATGTGTCTAGTACTACTTTAAAATGATAGGCATGCTCCTCCCCCGTTCTCGAGTAGATCATAATGTCGTCGATGAAGAACACTAGAAAGCGATCAAGGAATGGCTGAAAGATCCTATTCATGAGTCCCATGAACACTGCTAGAGAATTTTCCATGTGGAATGGCATAACCAAGAAATTGTAATGGTCGTACCGACACCTAAAGATCATATTCTGTACATACTCATCTCGTACTCTGAGTTGGTGATAGCCTGATCAGAGGTCTATCTTCGAGAACCAATGTGATCCCTTAAACTGATCAAAGAGGTCGTCAATCCTCGGGAGTGGGTACTTGTTCTTCACGGTCACCTGGTTCAGGAGCCGATAGTAAACAAAAATCCTCAAGCTCCCATCCACCTTCTTAGAGAATATAATTGGGGAAACCCAAGGAGAAACACTGGGCCAGATAAATCCCTTCCCCTGCAAGTCCTCTAACTGTACTCGTAGCTCACGAAGCTCTGCATGAGACATCCGATATGATGGTGTAGATATCGGTGTCATCCCAGGGTATAAGTCAATGTAAAATTCCACCTCTCTGTGATGAGGTATAACCGGAACATCATCATAGAAGACATCCACATACTGGTCCACCACTACAGGATAATTCAGACTCTCCATATCAACCGCTATGAGTGTATGTCTAGCCAACTGATGTGTAATCATTTGTACCCTCCTCTGGGTAAGTCCATCATGTGCTTCAAAGGATCCCCTCTCACCTATGAAGATAAACCTGGTCCCATCCATGCGGACACACCGCACGTTGTGCCTAATAAAGTCAATTTTAGCATGGACTATAGATAACCAGTCCGGACCCAAGATGACATCGTAATGCCTCGACGTTGCTACTAGGAGATCCCAGACAAATATCTCACCTCCTAGAGTAAGCTCACACTGCCGGAACCAGTGCGTAATCATCTAATCCGCTACCATAGGAGTCTCTAGACATAAGGATCGATTCAATGGCTCCGTCAGAATCTCTGAGCTCCGAATGAGGGAAGTGGAAATAAAAGAATGAATGGAACCTCTATTTATAAGTCCTATAGCTATGGTGGAGTAGACACAGATTGTACCTTATATCATCTCTGGAGCACCGTGACCGTAGGCCTCAGCTTCCTAGATCTGAGCTCTCCCCTATTCACTTACTCCCTGCAGTCAGGGTGGACCTCCTAGTGGTGGTGGCAGTAATATCTCAAATCGTCTCCCACCGTCAGCTGCACGTCCAGCTCCCCTGCTACGTCCGCCTGCTCCCTGGGGACCTCCTTGGTCGAACCTCTGTCTCTACTTGGGTGGTCCTTCGACCGTCTGTTAATCATCCATACGGTGGGTCGAATAGTCACGAGCCATGTGACCCTACCCGTTGCATGCGTAACACCGCCCGCTCCTTCCATGACTGTCTCTACCTAGGGTGCCCTGCACAACCGATCTTGAATCATGCGGTTTTTCACCTATAGGTCTGGTCCACTTGGACCTCTGTGATTTCTGTCTACTTCTAGCTGTATAAGACTCCGCTACATGATGACTAGTAGTGGGTCTCGCTGCTGGTGACTACTCGGCAAGGAAACTCTCCACCAAGAGGGCTCTCTCTAACACACCTGCCTACGTCGGAATGATGAGTGAGATCATCGAAGCCCTGATCTCTCCCTTGATCCCCTGCTCGAAGGTCTAGGCCCTGAAGAAAGGTTCGTGTACCATATTTTTTGTGTAGTGTAAGAGGTTAGTGAACCTCTCTGATTACTGATCCACAGTCATGCTGCCATGTTGTAGATGAAGAAGCTCATGTATACACACTACATGAAGAGTCGCTGGGACAAAATATTCCTGAAACAGGCTCTAGAAGTCTGTACAGAGAAGCGTCACCTCATCGTGAACCTGTAGCATCAAGATCCAGCATCTTCCTGCTACTGCCTTTATAAGTCTGGAGTAAAATATCACCTTGAGATTGGCTAGTGTCCCTACGATTCGGATGACTCTCACCACATCCTCCAACCAATTGTCAGCCGCCTGCGGGTCTGTCTCTCCCCTGAACCTGGGTGGCCTCTAGCATAGGAACTCATGCAACTAGATCAATCGGAATGCATCGTCTACTGCTAGGGCCTGTGGAATCAGTGGCCCAATGTGAAGTGGTACCGCTGGTGCCTCTATTGGAAAATGGCCCTACACTGAGGCATCGTAGCTCGGTGGGTTATCAGTGCGTACAACTCTCAGAACCCAAGCTAGTTGTCCATGTGGAGGCATCCTGGAAAGAAAAAAGTGTGCCACAGTCAATAAGTTATACCCGATTAGATGACTCAAGAGATAAAAAAAGAAAACTCTCGAAAACACACACACAATCAGTGTTTTTGGGCGCTGAGTCGGAAATTAGAAGTCAGGGTCCTGGTGTATGGATACGTTGGCCGCCGCACCAACATTGGTTCCTTAAACTGATAACCACACTCACTACACTTAACACTATTTCTGTTAAAAAGAAAGATCAGAGTCCTATGTTTTGTAGTGGAACCGACTCCTCTGATACCAATTTGTCATGACCCATCCCCTAGGGCATGTGCTGTGACTACCCTAAGCCCGCCTTCCATAGGCCAGGGGTTGGTGACTAGCACCGAAGGTATATTCCCTAAAACTCGAAAGGAATTGCCTTTATAACCTGTAAGAACACATAACCAATCACACAGCAAGATAGGAACACATGTAAACCGAACTGTAAACAGTGTGAGTGCATTAAGTAAACGGGGCCAAAATATAAGCCCAACTGGAAAGTACAAGTACAACTGTGAAACAATACAACTGAAGAAAAGGGAAACTCAGTTGTCAGGTCGTCCTCCGAGGTTCCTACCTGAAGGGTAGGTACAGATCACCTCCTCAGCACTCCATGTCCAGCCGTCTTATATACGTTCCAACACGCTGTATGGTCTACCTCTTGGTGTCGTCCA
Source organism: Viscum album (assembly GCA_963277665.1). Lineage (NCBI taxonomy): Eukaryota > Viridiplantae > Streptophyta > Magnoliopsida > Santalales > Viscaceae > Viscum > Viscum album. The sequence goes on from OY728137.1 coordinate 1,108,128,525, forward strand.
GTCCTGGTACTCTCAGCGTCAGTCAGTGATGTTCATCGTCTGCATCCAACACAACAAGGTGCGGGTATATCCCGTGCAAGGGTGAGTATAACGATACTCAGTAGGGACCCCGAGACCCTCTAGGTCTCACAAAATCTAATAAGGATAAAAAACAAAGTATGATATCAATAGATAACCTTACTTGGGTATATTCCCATACATATACCTAAGTTATTAAGTAATACATCTCAATCACGAAGAAAACATAGAGGTTCTGACTCAGCCAACACCAGGATTTATTCTAGGTGTAGTGTTAAGTAACATTCCCAGTCACAACGTCGAACACCTCGGATGATGGAAAACTCCTCCTCTATCGATTACAGTGGGCCTGCCGTATCACATAGAGGCACTTCCCACTAACCTTGGACTACTGAGGTACTCCTCTTGTCGAGTACCATGGGTCTTCCATGTCACACAGAGGCGCTCCCCAGTATGGGCCCGCCACGTCACACAGAGGTGCTCCCCCTCATGGCCTACTGAGGTACTCCTCCTGTCGAGTTCCATGGGTCTACCACATCACCAAGGTTCTCCCCACCATGGGTCTGCTGCGTCACCAAGTCGCTCCCCACTGGGCCTCTCGAGTCACTCTAAGTCGAAAAGGTCAGTAGTCGTTAAGTCTTATCCTACCACTGGGTTCCCACACTACGCTCGCTCATCTCTAAGTGGATCCACTCCAAAAGATACTGGTAGATACTCCAACTGCCACGAAGTCCCATGAATTAGTGTCTTAAAGGTCCACCATGTCATAGGGGTCTCAACGTAACAAATGGTGCGTCAAACAGATGCCCGATCTGTGAGTTATTAGCCTTTTAGTCCCGGGGGGCCCGGATGGATTCGTGTTCGATCTAACCTGACCATTCCCCAACTTAATCCAAAACACAGTGGGATATCACTCAAAGGGACCAACTCACTCCAAGGTTCCCAACGCCACTGACGATTTGTCTAACGGATGTTCGGTGCCAAAGTTATGGCCAAAAAAAGTAAAAGGGTCGTAGTGGGCCCGAGTCCAGTCTAACACGGTCGAACTAACCTAGCCTGGAGGGTGGCCCGACCCATTGGGTCTAGCCTGGCCTGCGAGGGCCGAGAGTGTGCTGTGAGGGCAGCTCGGCTAAGGGGTACCATGAGGGCATGGACCAATCATGAGGGCGCGGACCGACAATGAGGGTGGCGGACCGGCCGTAGGGTGTGGACCAGCCGCGAGGGCATAGACCAACAACAAGGGTGGTGAACAGGCCTCGAGGGTGCAGACCAGCTGCGAGGGCGAAAACCGGCCATGAGGGCGTGGACCAGCCACAAGGGTGGTGGACCAGCCGTGGGTCGGTGGTCCCGCCGCAGGTCAGTGGACCGGCCACTGGGCGGCGGTCAGGCCACGGACTGGCGGTCCGGCGGATGGCGATGGCAGCTCGGTGGACGGTGGTGGTGGCTAGGCCAATGGCGGCGGCGGCTCGGTGGATAGCGATGACAGCTCGGCGGACGGCGGTGGCTGTCGTGGGTGGCGCGGTGGGGCTGCAGGTGGTGGAGCCGCGGGGCGCGGAGGTTGCAAGGTGGCGAGGGTTGCGGGGCGGTCTCGTTGCACCATCACCTTCATCACGTTCAACACCATAAGACATCACAAGATTTGTAGAGGGGTCGAGCCATGTTTATTTGTCCCATACCCTCCTCGTTAGGGTGGTAGCAAGCAGCTCGTCAAGAACATGAATGAATAACGTCAAACCCTCCCACAAAAGAAAACATATGTGGATCAACTAATTAGAAAGTTGATCTGCATTCCTTGTTTTAGAAGGGAAGAACATGGGTAAAAATATAATCATTCATAATAAACCCCTACCTCGGGTTGTTCGTTGACATTGGCACGAGAAGAAAGTACGGACGTCGATTCGTTTTAGATGAAGATGTCCCATGTCGGAAGAATTCCCAAGGAAGAAGGTCGAATTTGTATTCGGCGTTCTTCATTGGTGGAGCATTCTTCATTGGGAGGTGAAGTTATTCATTGGAGAACATTATTTATCCCAAGGCTCTCTCCTCTCCCAATTCCACCAAATAAAAATAAATAGGTGCCAATATAATTAACTTAAGAGGAAATCATGTTCGCACACCCAAGTTGGCGTAATTAGTTTACCGCTTTGGCACTATTAATTAGCTCAATTAATTGGCCCAATTTAATGGCTCAATTTAATGGCAGGGGTGGAATATTGGCGATTTAGGATGTTTCTCATCGTTTAATGAGGGAGTTGAGAGGTTTAGGCCTCAGGTGGTCCCCACCACTATAACCTCTCATGGGAGGTTAATTTTTGGTGGTCCCCACTTCTCAACTTCCCCATGGAGGTTTCCAATAAAAATAAATTTTTACAGAATTTTATTTTTATTTTATTCTTTCACATAAAACCCAAAAACTAACCTTCACTCTCGACCAACTACCATTGAGGTGAAAGTATCTTTAAGCGAATATCGGTGATGCGAGTTCAACGGTGCCCTCAGATTTTAATTCTGAGCACCGATTTAAAAGTTAGAAAAACCTGCTCGTACGTTTACTGGACGTACCCAAAAAAAAGTTCAAAAATTCATTCTGGGCACTTCGGGCCTCAGAATCACGCGCCGTCAATTTTCACAGACTCCTAAAATTCCCATTTATTAAAAAAAAATACATGGAATTTTCTGGGTCTTTACATGTAAAATTTGGAGTGGATGTGGGAATTTTGAGGAGTACCATAGGCTATACATTAACTTATTGAGGAATGATAACTAACATGATGTCCAAGATATTATTATTAGAAGCACTATCAAAAATAGAATCAGATTTTTTGGTATAAAAGTAGTTTAAGAAGAAGATGATCTAGATGAAGTGAATGTTAATAGAAATTAAAATAAATTAGTGGAACATAAGGTTATTCTATGATATTTAATTCCCAACCAAAATTTTTAATAATTTTGTGATTCACTTGAGGATGAATTGCAGCAATGTGAATTATCACTTAATTAAAATTATTATTTAATATGGAGTGTTGAAACTATAAAAGGCTGGTATGAGTATAAATTCGATAGAAATGTTTACAAAGGTCATATTTCAAGAAATACTAGGATGGTATCATTCTTCATTCGAATAAGGATATTGAAAGGTGATCAAAATATCACTATTGTAGAAAAAGGTTTTGAGAGGTATGTTTTGGGTTTTGGTGGAATAAAAAGACTTGAAATAGTTTTCAAGTGGGAAAATGTTGAGGTGTAATGCTGATTTATCAACCTAGAGTGGTGTACTCATTTTAATATATCAGTTGTCGAGTATCCATGGCTGGTTAACTATTTAAATCTAATATATCTATGATATAGTGTTATCTGGTGGTTGGGAAGTTCCAATAAATATTTGAAGGTAGTTAGATAATGGGGTTTTGTTTTTAATTATATTAGTAACTTTTTAGTTTAAATATAATCATTGGTCACCAATGGTGAAAAAATATTCTTTGAATATTTAGTGCACATGATAAACAATTATTAGATAAATGTTTCAAGGTGTTCTTGTAAATAGGCAGCCCATACATGAGATGGTATAACTGAATTTTTATAATATATCAAGTAGTGATTAGTGATATCGATTGTAGCTCAAGTTTTTCTCTCTCCTATTAGTTAGTGGATTGTAATATTTCTTTATATATATTAAATATATCCATAACCATGTTAAATTCATTGTTTCTAGTGTATAAGTGGAACTTTTTTTGTTCTTATGATGGTTATTTAACTCTTACCAGTGTAATTTGGGCATTAAGAAGTATGAAGAGTGATTATCACTTAGATAATCTATTAATTAGTGCCTTCAGATATCAAGCCTTTATTTCATATTTTAAATAATGAAGATTTTATCCATGTTGTTGGCACATCACTCACTAATCATTATTTATATCTTTAATCCATAATGATTTACTTTCCAAAAATCCTTGACTTATATAAGGATATAGTATTTGATAAAGTGTAAAATGTTGGTTTTGGTTGGTTTAAATAGTTAGGAAATGTGTTTTGGGGATATTTGGGAGTTATTGGAAGTTTTTATAAGTGGTGGTAAAATTTTAGTGTATTTTTTGGAGAAATTGGGTAAATTTTGAATGTTTTGGGCTATTTACGGTTGATGAAAAGTCTCAAGGACCATGAAAAATTATAAGGTAAACCATAAATAGGGATCTTGGGAAGTTGGGGGGGATGGATGGTGGATGCACAGTCACCCAAGACTATATAATTAATCCAGAATGATTTAATAAGGCTAATAGAGGGGGACTCATGATTGATGCATGGTCACCTAGGACCCTAAAGTCAAATCATGTAGACCCAATATATAGGATAAAATGTACTTTACATGTTTATTGTATAATCTATGGTATCATGCAATCTGGTGATGCATCCAGATAAACTATATCTCAAAAAACCCTATTTTACCTATATTTTGGTGATTATGGTTTCATTCTTCTCCTCTGATGTGAATCACTCATTCTATGGTGTTTTTGGGAGATTTCCTTCCTCTGAATCTCATTCCCCTGGTATGGTTGGAGTTCAGATCTGAAGTACTCAACCCCAAAACCTTATCCTCTATTCTTGGTTCATGTTTTTCATATTGAAACCCTAACTAGGTAGGGTTTATAATATTTTGGGTGTTTATGCTTAATATAATTTATGGATTTTGGTTTTAGGTTCTTTAAGAATGATGGAAGATAGTGGAATTTAATTTTCATGGTGTGGATTCATGTAATCATTGGCTTGAGGGAATTGGATTCACATATACTTGATTTTTGGAAAGTTAAATTATATTAAGTGTTTAATTTTAAAGTAAATCATTTTATTACTTTAAAATGATTTAATTAGGAATTTTTGGTTCAAGGTGTGTTTTTGTCTCTAGGATTTTTTAGTTAAAATTAAAATGGTGGATTTTCATGTGCTTGTGTGTTTTCTCCAAATTTTAGAGAAAATTATAAATTAAGTTTTAAATAGTGGATTTATGGTTTCATTGACTTTTTTTTGTGTAGTTACTTTTATTTTTTCTTTGATTTTGAAGGTTGGTGTTTTGTATTAAGTTACATGGTTGATGGATGATTTATGTTTTTGGGACATTATTATTTGAATTGTTTTGATGGGACTGTTCGGTGAGGTCTTAGACATGAGATACAAGAAAAATACCACTTGGGTGTGGTAACCTTATGATTAATGATAACGTGGTGTGGTGAAAAACTCTCACTTGGTTGTGGATACCTCATAAGTAGTAATGAATTGAGGTTGTGGTGAACTTATACTTGGGTGTGGGTACCTTATCGGTGATGACATGTTGATATTTGGGGGTATTCATTGTACTCATGTGTAGTAGATACCCATTGTTGGTTGTAAGTCATGGTCCAAGGGATAAATTGTTTTTTTTTTATAAAATGGATGCATCGTGTTAGTTTTGGGATTTTTGATATTGATGGTTCATGGTTATGAATTTATAAAATAAATTGGTATTTTTCAATATGTTATTACTATTAAAGGGTTTATGGTTTATTGAAGTCTTGTTTTCTGAATGGCCTGAAGTCCTTCAATTTTTATTGATTTTTTATAATCCACCATTTTAAGTCATGAGGTGGAACCCTTACATGACCCATAGATACTCATTACATGACCTGGAGGACTTAGAGTAATTAATCCCAAATAGACTACTTGAAACTTTTCCTCCCTAGAAAATATCTTAATGTGAGCTCTCTCCCTTTGCAAGGCGGGTCACCTAGTTTTCATGTGCAGAGATGCATAGGCCTAGTACCGATGGCAATGTCATACCCTATCATTCTTCTAATTTCAGTTAGCTCTGCTCTGGTGAATGCACCTTCTCTTGAATCCTCATCTGGAACCTTGTTAATTGAAGTATGTTTGGTTGTATCTATATTACATATGTTCCAAATTATTTGAGGTGTCCTGAAAGCCTTACTAGCCCAAAGGCCTTGGGTCGTTTGAAGGCCTTGCAGGACCCAAGGACCAAACTTGTAGCCCAAAGGCTGAAATGGGTGAATAGTTCAGGAAACTATAGTACCAAAAAATTCCTACTACAGTAATTATATAGTATCCTAGAAATATTCCTCTACTCGGAATTGAACTCAGGTCTCATAGATGCACTTATAGAGTTATCACCAACAGGGTTGAGGCTCATGTGCTATTGAAATCTTGTTCATTATTTTTTTGTAAACTTTTAATTTGGTTTTATAAAATTCCAGGGTATTAGGATATTTTTTGTAAAACATATTTATTACTAGTTGTATTTTCAATTTCATGGGGGCATGGAATGTTTTGAGGATATCCTACCAGTTATTTTTCTCACCTCCTATTAGTGAATCTTTGTTCACATGAAAATTATACTGACTTGAATTTCAGGCGACATGAACATTGATTTTTTAGATGAGAAAAAGTATGGAACATTGGCTAGAAGAGACTATTGGAGGATGTTTAATTGGGTTGGGGTGGTTATTGTATTAGCATTTATTTTTACTATGAGGGTTTCTTTATTATTTATGTATATATAAAATTATATGTTGGTATTAAATTAATTTTATTTTGTTTCATATCATGTATTAAAGGTGTGTGGTTGATGGTCATGTTAGTTTATGACATCATTTCCCTGTAGGTTTCATTGGTGTTTGGATTTATCTATTGATCCTTTAGTTGTTAAGGGATGGTATCAAGGTTTTTGTTTCATTTTAACTCAACTGAAGGCTTGGTTTGTTTAGTGAGGAAGATTTGGTATATTAAAAATGATATTACTTTGGTTCAATAAGGGTCGAGTAGGAATGAACATAAGAGGTATTGAAACTTAAAATTTATCCATTAAAAATTCATGGTCAATTTCTTTATAGTGATACCCGTGTTTTAAAGGAAGTTAAATAACTTAAGGTGTTGGTTACATTGGAAAGTGTTAGTTTGTTTTGGTTTTTTCCAACGTGATGTTTCTTTTCCCCAATGGAATGGGTTGTTTATTGTGTCTCATGTAGCATAGAATACAATGATAAGTATTTCATGGAATTTTGTTACTACTAGGAGGTTTAATTTTGTATTTATTTACAATCACTAAATATTATTGATGATGAAATACAATCCCTAAAGGAACACAATCCCAAAAGGAAATAGATGTGAAGGTTTTGTAATTTGGAATTTTTATATTTCAAATGTTAACAAGTTATGATGGTCGTTTATTCTGGAAATAAATTTTATACTAGAGTACCATTATATAATATATGTAAATTGGATATTTCATAAGTAATCACATAGGGATGATGTTCCAATTGTTGTAAAGGTTAGAATTATAGAAGTTATGTTTTTTAATTTCTCTTAAAGAGGAAGTTAATTATGAATTTTTTTATTCTATCATTGTAAAAGGGTGTGATTAGAAGGATTTTTTATCACGTCTATATGATTTATGGTGAAATAAAAAATTATTCAATAAAACAATGACACATAATACTTTTATATACTCACATAATGTTTTTATATTATATGAGTTTTTAAAGAATTAATAATGTTCAATGCATAATATATTTGGTTTGGATGGAAAATTTCAATCACATTTAAGTTTTCCTATATATGTAAGATAATGAGAATTTGGAAAAAATTAAAAAGTATTAAATTGCATAAGGTTTTTGGTTTGTGTTTAAGTATATATCTATTTTCATTTCAAGGAGAAGAGTCAATCATGTCATGATGATCTTGGTTATGTCGTGGGATCTGGCTTGAGAAAAATAACCGAGTTTTCCACAATATTGGTCATACCATAGTGAAGAAAAGTTATATCATGTCGGATCAAGACATAAATAGATTGGAGAAGTAATGGTAATTTTGGATGCTATATCAAACTAAAAGAATTTTTGTATGAAATTTTCATGTATATTATACTTTGAAGGATGGGTTTTTAGATAAGTTAAAATAACAAGTATCATGGATTACTTTGATATTGGGAAATGACATGAAATCCATTTCAATTGGCCTTTTAAAGATCATAGAATATGAATACTTAATAGAAATTAGTAAAATATTAATGCCACGTTGTGGAAGATATAACTTTTCATTAGAATAATCCCTATGTAAAATGGGGTATATCGTCATAGGAGTTGTTAAAGATATGATTGATATAATGTGAGAGTAACTTATTTGTACATAAGATTCATGGAGGATCCCCATAAGGGTAGTCTAAATGGGAAATTAGAGAATCCCCAAGTCTTGGAATAATCTATTTCAAGTAGTATGATTTCTTATGTTAAAGTGTAAATGGGAAAGAAAGTGTGGAGAAACTCATGTTGAATGTAATTTTTCTTGGAGATTCACTAAACTATGGTATTTAGAGTAACACATTATGTTTATTTTGATGTAGTTACCAACATAAGTGTTTTTATTTGAGGATATGTTGCAGTATCTAAAAAACTAGGTGTGTTGACCATTTTTAGTTATGTTATGATTTTATGAAGAAAACATTTTCCACTCTTCTCTAAAGAAGTTGACTATATCTTGTATTAAAATTTAAAGAAACATTTAGAATACATTATGTAATCACATTTTAAAATTATAATATAGATCCCAATAATTCTATATTGTAAACATTGAGTGTCATTCATGTCAATAAACCGAGAATAGAACTACATATCAATAAACTAGTATCTTATGTAGGAGTGTGTGAATGAGAATAAGGGAGTGACCCTTGAGAGGTATTCATGTATTATATAGAACATTAACTAGGCATTTATCCTTGGTGTGGAGTTACTTAACCTAAACTTTTATAGGCACCGAGCCTTAGTGTGGATTTACTTCACCTAAACTTTGTATCCATCAAAAATGGTGCATTTATAGTGGATTTTTTTCTATATTGGAACAATGTAAAGTATATTATAGTTAGATATAGCTTAGTGTGGGTGAACCAAGTAAAATCACTATTTGTTGTGTGTTTATATTTTATTACCCATATTTATGTTTTGATTAGATTGTTTTGATAAGGCAAATGATCAACATGCTAAATGTTGGTTCTTTCTAACAGGGAAACAAGATATGGTAAATAGTAAATCAAGTAAAGAAAATTTTTATTTTGGAAAAACCCAAATTCACCCTCACCTATTATGGTGATTTAGTTTATATCAAATTATATTATTTCTAATAGGTTCTACTACAGATTGAACCTTGAAGATCTATTTTTGGATTTCTTTTGTTCTTATATCTTGAAAGGATAAGATGATGGTTTGAGATGATAATTAACTAGATGGATTTCTATATTTTTAGGTAAATATTATGGGAGATATTTAAGATTTAAATATTAAAAATAAGAAGAACCAAAATATTATAGGACTATTAAAAGAGTCCTATAAGTATATTGAGCAACTTGAGGCTGAAATGACTCATATTGAGTAAGTAAATAAATAATATAATTTAATTCATGAAGAATAAAAATCATGTATTGGTTTGAATAAAATATTATAATAACAAGAAAAGGTGATTGAAATTTTGAGTGCTTATATTGAATAATTATATGAGAGAATTGTGTCTCTTATGGAATAAATTTTTGTTTTTAAAAGGAGAACTTATAAGGATCCCTTAGATGATTATTTATTTCAAAGTAAAAGTTTCTAGGGCTTTATAAAAATATATGAGACAGATATGTATAATGATAGTACTGATGAATAAGTGATAGACATTTTTTCAATGAAGGGTAGTGATAAAGGGATTTGAAAATAGAATGAATCATTGGAGAAACAACTCAAATAGTTTCATGATACTTTAAGAAATATCTATAAGGATCTAATTGAGAAATAAGTTAAAAGAATACATATGATTTTCCTATAAATGGTTGAGAATAATATATTTGGATATAAATTATCAATCAAGAATCTTGAAGAAAAATTGAACGGATTTGATAGTGCATTAAAATATAGCATAGCTATCATGAATACTCGGTTAGATGTAAAGGAAAAATAGATTAAAGAACTTGAAAGTTATTTAGTATCCTTATAAAAGTAAATAAATATAAAGTGAATCTTATAAAAAGGTTAAATGAAGAACCATTAAAATCATTTTTGGATGAAAGATATTGTATCAAATTTTTGTTCTTCGGAATGGATGTTAAGTTGAAAAAAGATGAATAATTATTGGAAGTAAATATGAATACTAAGTGTATATTTTCTATGTCATTGAGAAATCTTGAGGATTTATTTGAAGTTTAAATGTCATATATTATGAGAAATATTGGTTTTAGTTTTGATACATTATCATCCACATAAATCATAAAACAGGCAATTAATTACAAAAGGTTGATAAGAGGAGTTCACAAAGATGATTCAAGGAAAGAAAGTCAAAACGTGAAGAAGGTTCTTGAATCAGACAAGTGAATCCAAAGAGAGAAATATTACCAAATATATTTTCATTATGTGGTTCTTTATCATACGTGTATGTTTTTTAAAATGTTTATTAGTAATTATTTTATATTTTAAAAGGAAAGTAATTTCAAAGTGATCCAAACCACAAGAGATATAGTATAACTCTTATAATTATGATTTTTATCCTTTTAATAATGGTGTAGGTGGTTTAATTAACAAATAAAAATTAGGAATAATGGTCCAATAAAAATAATTTAAAGTATACCTTTTGAGGAATTTTTTTTATTATAGAAAAAATTTTCATTTGATGATTAAGCCTATAATTTCATTTTTTTATGGAATTCATGGATTAGAAGAATAAATAGTGGTCATTAAAACAAAAGATGTTATCAATGTGGATATATATGTTATATTGAAATTTATTGTAACATAATAATAAGAGAATGAATGATGATTAAGACCATTACACCTTTTAGCATTAGAGATCAATTTGGAATGGAAAAAATATATCACATTAAAGAATAGATTCATGTGCTTAAGGAAAGATGAGATAGAATACCAAACGATTGTGCTTCTGCTATCAAAGGCTGTTATGGTACAACAACCTTCATAAAAGGAAGAGAAGAAATTTTATAAAACTATGAAAAATGAGAAATATATCCTATTAGAAAAAAATAGATATAAATATAAATATATATTTTCAAAATGTGTGAATAAAATAACATGAAGAGACATAAAGCACTAGTAGAGGATATATAGTTATAAAATAAAGGAATATTTCCTAAGTGTAATCATAGAAAATATTACTACATAGGGAATTCACATGAATTCATTGGAGAATAAGAGTGAGAAAAAACAAACCCATCAGGAGTAAAACATTAGTGGTATCACTGAAAAAATGCCATTAAGAAGGATTGTAAAAAAGGAGTAAGTATTATGAGTGGTGTGGAAATAGAAAAACAATTTATAAGTTTAATTGGTCAGATATGGTGAACAATATTAAAAATATAGATGATTGGAAATAAAATTCTTATAAGGATGTTTATAAAAGAGGTTAAAATCAAAGTACAATCACCATGAATCCATAGAAGAAGAATAGAAGTGATGGTTAGGAAATTCATGGTCAACAACAGTCCTCAACTTGAGGTTGTCTTGGGGTACCCCTCTCCCCAATAAATTAATTTTTTTATTACATGATTAGAATGATGTAGAATTAAGGGTGAGATATTGTAGAGACTTGGTTTTCACCTTGTAAGACTTTGGAATATTTCCACATATATTGTTAGTGCTAGGCGCTAAGATGACATGAAATTTTGAGACTAGGTGTGCCTGGAATAAATTATACAAAAATACTAAGTGTTTTTGTACTATTCACATGATTGAAAAAAGATATCTATTAAAAGGTAGCTTGGATTATAGATCTGAGTCCATTGTTGTGTCCGGAATGTGCCTCTTACCCTATAAGAAGTATAACCTTTGTCAGCATAATAATCTATGAGAAAAGTCACCTAGGGAAAAATCATAAATAAAATAATTATATTTAATTATTTTATCTTGAAATCATAATCAAATAACATTTGAACGGGGACTCGGATTGGAAATCTGAGACTTCTATTGAGTTTGTAATGGGTTTTTTTTTTAGGTACGATATAAAATGAGAGGGTGTGGTAGATTCGAATTCTGTGCTAAGAAGGATCCTAATAAACAGAGGTTTATAGTGACAAAATAAGGTTAGCTCATAATTCCTCACTCTATCTACAAACCTTTATCTCTTTATCTTCTTCAACCATTATTTGTCAGATGGAGGAGAGATCTTCACCGAAACCTCTCTAAATCAAGGCAGGAGCATGACAATCACATCAATAGCAATAAACGGATAGATCGAGGTATGATTTCTTCTACATTTGAGTTCTTATTTGTGTTTTTAAATTGAAAATCCCTCGTTTCCTATTTTTTTCTTCATTTTGATTATCTTAGTTGATGGCCTCACTAACACGGAAATCAATCCATCCTAGAAACAATTTTATTTGACGCATCAAATATTTAATGGATTGTCAGGTGAAGCTTAAAGTTGTGAAGAGATCAACCTGAGGATCACAGGAATGGTCTAGGAATAGCTTTTGGGAAATCGGTGAAATCGCGGTGGTCTGCAGAAGGGACCACCGGAGCAAGTTTGTAGTCACCACCGGTGTGCAACAACCGTGGAATGTGGCATGGTGGAACTAACCATCACTGGTCGTGCAAGGCAGTGGACCCGGGCGGCTGGCGGTGGAGTGGAGCATGGTGGCGCACTAGACAGAATAGGCTAGGATTAGGGAATCCAGGAGCGGGATAGCATGCTATAGTATCGAACTGGTGGTCCACCAGGTGGAGTATTGAGTTAGGGTCACTGAGGTGACTGGAAAGTGACCTGCAGGGGGAATGAGACCCTTGCAAGGTAGGTCTTCCATGTTGACGCGGGATCAAGGGAGGAAAAGCCACAAGGGTCGGCCGATGTCGGTAGGTAGTCCACAAGCCATGCGGGTGAGATGGGTTGCAGAAGAATGGGTCGGACCCATGGATGGGTCAGGGGGCATCAATCCGAACCGGGCTGATCAGTCCAACAGGTGGGGGTCTGGCCAGTTCGGGCCAAAATACTTTAAATGCACGTATCTTTTGATGCGGGCCACTAATTCATGTGTTTTCTATAGAAATGTGATACTTTAGTTGATCTGGATAATTTGAGTTGGTTTTGGTAATTTTAAATTTTTAAGTCTGAAGGCGGGTGGTGAAAAACGATCGCTTTATCAATAATAAATTTTTTATTTATTATTTATGGTTCTTTCTTTTGGACATAGAACCTTCATTTGGAGTCTGTTTGACGCACCATCAGGGGCGGAAAAACCCTTGAATATATGAGAAAATTTCAAGACCTAGTTTTGGTCACTTAAACAGAAAGTGAGGTGCAGGACCCATGAGGTCGGGTTCGCACATGTCGTGGTGAAATGCATCTTTTTTTAGATTTCTTTTTTGGACAAATGATTTGTTCATTTTGTGTGTTTTTTCAAGATAATCATAATGGTGTTATGTATATAATTTGTTTTGGGATCATGTAATGGGACCAATGAGATGATTTTCGAGTTCCATGTGGTGACTTGCGACTTTTCCATTAGAGGTCTGTTTGGGGAGAACAAATTAGTCGATCTTGCATGTTTTTTCACAAGGATCGCAATGGTGTAATCTATTTGGACATGCAGAGCCTTGTTCATGATATCATTAAATGTGGAAACATGAAAGGAATATTGATGGATGATACTTTTGATGTGTTTGAAGAGAACCCATAGATTAGGCCATCTTAGACTCTCGTGAGAGTGGAGAACATGTATGAAGAGATGCGGCCAAATGTTTTTGGGGAAATTGAAGAGTTGGGTCAGTGAAATTACATTGTTGACCCTTTGGATCAATGATGAGAATTGTGCACTCATTGGCCTTTGGAATTGGCATGCCATGTACTCTGGGGGCACTTTGGCATGCCTAGGGGTACATGTTCACAGTTTAGTACTTGATAATGGTTATGTACATAGCCAAGCAATGAGGTAGGGTTAAACATTGTGTGGGCCCCACATGCACCGTGAACCACTTTAATAATCTTTCATCTCTCGTATCTCTTTATTTCGGAATTGGATTTTGACATGCGTGTAGCTTATCCTAAGTGATTTTCTATCTTAGAACGTGATGGTGCCCTCTGTAGTGGCATATGAGTTATGATGTGAGATGATCCAGGTGGGATGCCTATCTGGGGCAACACCTGATGACTACAATAGTGCTTTTCTGAGAGGTTCTATCTAGTAGGGATGGCCAGTACACCTCAATGATTTTTTGAGAGGTGCCATTTAGAAGGGATGGACAGAATAGTTTCGGGCATACCACTAGCTGGGTTGGGAAGTGGTCCCCGATGGTAGTTTTGAGTATAAATTTTTAGCCGAGCTGGGGATAAATCCTCGATGAGAATAGAGTGGAACCCTACAGCAAGTGTGGGCATGGGTCCTTGATATTTTCTAAGTATAACCCTCTAGTAGGGATGGGGATGGGTCCTCGATGAGAATAGAGTGGAACCCTCCAGCCGGGCTGGGCATGGATCCTCAATATTTTATGAGTAGAACCCTCCAGCTGGGTTAGGGATGGGTCCTCGTTGAGACTAGAGTGGAATCCTCCATCTAGGATGAGCATAGGCCCTTGATTTTTTCTAAGTAGAACCCTCCAGCTGGGTGGGGATGGGTCCTCTACGTAACTAGAGAGAAAACCTCCAGCCGAGCTAGGCATGGGTCCTCTCTCTTTTCTGAGTATAACCCTTCATCCAGGATGAAGATGGGTCCCCAATGAGACTAGAGTAGAACCCTCCAGCCAATATAGGCATGGTTCCTCGACCTTGAGACATGATCTCTCAACTATGTGGCACCGTGACAAGATGTTCTTTGATGTACCTTTGGACTCTCAAAGAATAAGGTCACTTTTCCCACCAAGATGTGTCTTAGTGACATGAACTAAAACCATGAGAGTGATACAGTGCCATCCAAAGTGGATAGTATCAAGGTGTGGTGATATAACCCCTTTGACTTGCAGTTCAGAGTATGCGTTTGGGATGCTAGGAATTGGTGGTTACTCCAAGTACTTTTGTCTACTCGCTGTTCCTGGGATGAGCATGTGATATGTAGATCCCCTTACTTTCTCATTTTGGCATATTTGACTGATCCTATATATGTATCCTTTTAAAGTACTCACTCCTTGGGTTTTGGTTACTCTCCTTCTAGGAGAGGTGAAGATGTGCGGGGTATTCCATGTGCTTTCCATTTCTAGATTCTCAAGGTTGTATGATTCTACTCTCCTACTAAAGGTAGAGAAGAATCGATGAGAAGTTCATATTCTCACCATTTCTATCTCCTTGTGTTTGGATGATCTTACTTCACTCTCTAGTTGGGTTGATCGATACTCTTTTATTATAACTTTTTCTATATTTTCCCCCTCTTCAGTACACCTATTGCTACTCCCTTAATCCTTTGGGGAATCCTACTGAGTATTTTTATACTCACCCATCCTTGAGAGTTTTCCAAGCTTTTTGTGCCCTTACAGTTGATGGAAAGGTTGATCTTGACATTAGAGGACTATAGGGATATGGGGTGGTTGGACCCCGTGTGGTGGTCATAGGTTGGAATTCAGAAGTGGGAATCTCTCAGTTGATTTACTTTTCCACCTATTGTTGGGTTATGGAACTTTTCTGTTTGGGAATGTATTTTTCCCCTTTCCCTTTCAGTTTAATTTTTTGTACTTGTACCTTTTAAAGGTCGAGGCATATTTTTGGTTTATTTATAGTACTGTTGTATCTTTTTTTTCCATTCCCTATACACATTTTCATTGTGTTAGATGTGTGTGTTTTTTTGTGTACAAATACTTTGGAAAAGGCCTCCCTGAGATTGTTATACCTTCATCACTGGTCTCCAGACCCTGGCCTATGGAGGCAGGCTTGGGGTAGTTGTGGGTCGAGCCCCGACATGGATCAGTTCGTGAAAAAGTGGTATCAAAGCTAGTTCGGTTCGACCCTTGGGACGTTTTTTTTGGGATTTTCCAAAAAAAATTCTTGGTTGGGTTTAGGGAAATATTTTCAACATTACTCAAGAGTGGATCTTAGTCTAGGGAGTCTCGTGATGGTATGGCAGATAATGTAGCTATTCACTAGGATCCTGATTACCTACTTGTCAACTCGACATGATGATACATTTATTTCAAGAAACTATGGTACATGCATCATATAGTATTGATTCATTAATTTTCCTTCTTGAGTCAGCTCCGCTTTTTGGATGATATATATAAATATATTCATATTTGACTACGGTACTCCTTGATAAGTGTCAAGGTACCTCCAAAATGACAACCGACCAAGATAGTAGCTCGGGTTCGTGACAACAACCCTATGAGTAACACAGACTTAGTTCAAGATCCATCATATGATCCCTCTTCCTCCGGGTGGGTAGGTAGAAGCACCACCCTATCTTGATCAGAAGTTAGTATCAATATAGTTGGCTAGGGACGTGTGTAGTGTGAGTGCACACCGCAAGTTCCAACGTTAGAGACTACTGAGGTTCCACAGTGATCCAGATATCCTCAGGCAATAGAGGTTTGGCTAGAGTTGGTGGTCCACCCCTTCAGGCATGATCAGACACCGAAGGATTAGATGGTGGATTTGGCAGCCAGTCTTTTCCATGGATTTGATGGATGTTAGTGGAGTCTGGTTACTCAGATACACAAAGAGTCATCACTCTCTTGTGGAGACTTCCATAAGTTGTTTCATGAGAAGTACTACCCCTCCTGCTTCTTCTCTGTTCGAATTCAAGTTCTCTTGAAGTTTTAGCAGGGAGGGATGATGGTGATTGAGTACATGACTATGTTTATAGACCTTGCACTCTACTCTTTTGGAATGACCCATAATGGTTACTTTCTATCATGGAAGTTTGAGCAGGTATTCCGTAGAGAGATTTGTGCTATCAGAGTACCCCTGTGCATCCCCACCTATGTTGGGGTACTAGATCAAACATTGGTGATAGAGAAATTTCTGTTAGTGGGAGTCTAGATTCTAATTTTTGGCAGTGGGGGCAACAGAGTTGGGAAGTATGTCATAGCTATTAGATGTCATTTGGAAGGTCCTTGACGTAGGAGGCCTCCCCTTGAAAAGACTTAGAAACATGGTTGGGTATAACGTAGAGCTATGGGGCAGCCATGGATGTGGTGGTGCTATTCTTATGACGGGTGATGTCACATGGCATGAGACATTCCGACCATACATGTTGAGCTTTCGAGATAGTTGATAGATGTTCCACCATGGAAAAGGTGATGTCGTGATCAGTAACCCCCCTAGTGGGTATAGGGTGGTCCCTAAGGAGGTGATTCTAGAAGAGGATTGGGGAGAATTGTGTTTAGTGGATGATGCTGTGAGGACCTTCCACCACCATCGAGCAACCCACATCAAGCTCAGGGAGTTGGCAATCAGGGCCATAGGAAGATCCACGCTTTAGATGTCTAAAATCCTATAGCCTGTGAGAATATAATAGTTACACTCTATGTATCATCTACCTTTTTGCGGTAGAACTTGTTAGACACTATGTGATGTACTTTTTCCACCCTGCTTCTTACTTGATATTTACCGGGGTTCTGCGAGGTGATAGTGTATCCCTGTTTCAGAGTTGTTCAATGTAGCATTGAATTATTGAGGAAGAGGGGTTCTTCCCCCACTGAGATGCATTTTTGGTGATGTGATAAAAACTATGATGGAGAGTCAATTCCTCCCAAATAAGATAGTATCAAGGTGTAGTGGATTAATCCCTCTAACTTGTGCATTTATGGTAGGGTTGTGCAATGGAGTTTCATATTAGATATTGGTATTGTTAATGGAGTTTTTCTTCTTGAACTCCTTCTTTTTAGATGCCACTAGTGAGTATAGAAGAGTATCTAGTTTGGGGATTACTCTCCTTCCAAGGGAATAAAATAAGTATGGGCTATGCCACATGCTTTCTGTGTCTATCTTCTTGTGGTTGGATGAGTTTACGCACTTTCCCTATTCGGTGTCACCTTGAACGGTCAATGTCAACCTTGATATAGAATTTATCAAGTATAGGTCAAGGTGATGGAGACCCCATGAATAGAACTATATGACTCACTATCTGGTACTAGTTGTGGTGGTCTTCACCCAGAAAATATAGAGACTCTATCTTTTTTTAGAGTGATTTTTGGTTTATTCAGACCACTAGAGTTTTAGGTACATCTTCACCCAGAGAGACTAGAACCTGAGGTATAAATGTGGTTTGAAATTACTACAGTAATACAACTTTTAGATAGAATATAATCTAGGAAAAGGTGACTTTGTAGCAGATTCCCTTAACAGAAATTCACTGGCTCACCTAGTGCGGGAAGTTTGAGAGTAGTTAATTTCTCTACAGCTGACCCTGGTGGAGCAAGAGGGTACATATTTCCTTTAGTAAATGGTGTTGACTCCTTTGTTTCTCGAGCATGTAAGAGAGTCTTGATTGTGATGCACTGACTATGAAAATCTTGTGTGACCAGATATCCTTGGGCATTTCACCATATGGATGTTCTGAAAGATGGAATCACGAGAACCTATTCTAGGGACAATAGTGATTCCAGTCATGATGTAGGATATAAAAGTTTTTTTGGGGAGGAAAACTATCCCCCAAGTTTCTTCGGGCCTTTTGGGACTTTTCAAAGAGATGATGAGGTTGACTACCTCCTTAACCTACCCCCAACAGTTAGAGGGGGTGCACGACGTCTTCCAAATAACATAGCTGAGGAGGTGTGTACATGTTCCAACACATCTCATTGGCATGACAAGACCTCGTAAGGATGAACCATCTCTTCGGTTCATGTGTTATTCTAGAATGGTAATTTTTAGGAGTCTCCCTGGAGTGGGAGAGCTAGGTTTAGGATAAATATCCTATGTTTTCTTCCCTTGTTTTGCTTTTTGGGGATGAAAATAGTGAAATAGGGAATGATGTAGAGACCTAGTTTTTTCCTTATAATACATTGTAATATTTCTACATATATTTCCAGAGCTAGGAGTTCAAATGATGTGCAATTATGAGGCCCAGTGTGCCTGGAACAAATTATACCAAAATACTAAGTGTTTTTGTAATATACACATGACAGAAATGGAATATCTCTTAAATGGTTGATTTTATTAGAAATATGAGGCCAAAGTTGAGTCCAGAACATGTTGTTTACCCTAGGAGGGGTATAAACCTTGTTGATGCGGGACTTCTGTGAGAAAAGACACCCGAGGTAAAATCATAAATAAAATAATTAAATTTATTTATTTTATCTCAAATGAAGAATCAAATAACTTTCAAACAAGGACTTGAATTGTAAATCCAAGACTACTATTGAGTTTGGAATGGGGTGGTTTACCTAGGAACGACATAAAATGAGAGGTCATGGTGGATTCAAATTCTGAACTGAGCAGGATCTCTATAAATAGATGTTTGAGGTGACAGATTAAGGTTAGCTCATAATTCCTCTCTCTCTCTCTCTCTCTACATATCTATCTCTATCTATCTCCTATTAAACCATTATTTGTTAGATCAAGGATCGATATTTGTCGAAATCATAGAAAATCATGGTGGGATCATGATGATTGCAAGGATATTGATAAACAGACAGATCAAGGTAGGATTTCTTCTACTTTTTAGTTCCGATTCATGTTTTTAAATTGAAATCATTCATTGTATATTTTTTTCATTGATTTCTGCACTAAAACGTTCATCGATCCATCCAGGTAATAATTTTATTCTTTGTGTTCTTCATTGTTCTTCATGGTTTTCATCATCAATTTTATTTGATGCGCCAAATCTTTAATGGATCGTCTGGTGAAGCTTAAGGTTGTGAATATCTTCATCTGAGAATCACATTACTGGTCTCAGAATAATATTTGGGAAATCAGTGAAATCGTGGTGGTCCATGGAAGGGACCACCTGAGCAAGGACACTGGTGGCCACGGAGGACAGCACAATGGAGCCGACCGATGCTGGGCATGCAAGGCGGTGCAGCAGAGCATGGCTGCACACTGGATGGAGTAGGTTGGGACGGGGGAATCCGGGAGTGGGTCAAAATGAAATGGAATTCATACCGTTAGTGCGCCAGTTGAATTATTGAGGAGGGGTTGTTGGGGAGACTAGCAAGTGACCAGCGAGGTGCAAGAGGACCCGCACGATGCGGGTCTTCCGCGTTGACATGGGAGCAGGGGAGGATCGACCATGAGGGTCGATCAGTGCCGACAGTTGGGTCGTGAGGCACATGGGTGGGCCAGGCCATGGTAGAATGAGGTGAACCCATAGCTAGGTCACAGGCCAGTCAGGTAGGTCTACTCCAAGAGGAGGGGATCTAAGCAGTTTGGGCCAGACTCACCTAGTTTGGGTCAAAACCCTTTAAATACCCATATCATTTGATGTCGGCCTCCGATTCGCATGACGTCTGTAGAAACAAAATCCTTGAGTCAAACTAGACCATTTGAGGTAAGTTTGAGAATTTTTAATTTTCAATCCTGATGTTAGGTGGCACCAAATGCTCTCTTTATCAATAGTAGTTTTTTATTTATTATTCAATGTTCCTTCTTTCAGGCGTAGCACCTTCATCCAATGTTTGTTTGATGCATTGTTAGTAGTTGTGCAACCCTTGTCTCTATGTGGACTTTTTAAGACTGATTTTGGGAACTTAATCTGAAATTGAGGTGCATGCCCCATGTGGCCCGATTCAAACGTGTTTCGGTGAAAAAAAGATTTTTCACCAGCTATATGTTTTGGTCAAATGAGTATTCCATTTTGTGTGTTTTTCTAATAGGATCGTAATGGATTGATCCATATAATTTGTTTTGGGTTCAAGGAATGGTCCCCATGGGGTGCTTTTTGGGCGCTATGCGACAACTTATGAATTTTCCATTAGATGTCCATTTGGGGTGGATGAATACTCCATCTTGTATGTTTTTCTACAATGATCACAATGGTGTAATCCATTTTGACATGTGAAGACTTGTTTTTGATTTCATTAAATTTTGAAACATTAATGGAATATCTATGAAAGATAGTTTTGATGTGTTTAAAGATAAACCACATCTTGGGTCAGCATAAACTCTCGTGAGAGTGGAGAAGATATATGAAGAGATGCGTCCAAATGCTCTGGGGCCGATTGAGGATGCGTGTTAGTGAAATTACATTGTTGTCCCTCTAAATCAACGATGGGCATCATGTTCTCCTCAGCCTTTTGACTAGATGTGAGATGTACTTTGTGGGTAACTTGGCATACCTAGGGGTACTTTTTAAAAATTTAGTACCTGATAATGGTTAGGTAAATTCCCAGGAAATGAGGCAATTTCACATGTCATGTGTTCCCAAAACTCACCATGTACCACTTTTCGAATCGGCTATCTCTTGTATCTCTTTATTTTGGACATGGATTTTGGAATGTGTGTAGCTCATCCTAGGTGTTTTATTGTGTAGAATGTGATAATTCCCTCTATAGTGGCTTATGAGTTATGATGAGAGATTTTTTAGGTGTTATTCCAATCTGGGGTGACACCCAATGACTACAATAGGGTTTTTTGAGAGGTACCATCTAGAAGAGATGGCCAGTGCTCCTAGATGATTTACCAAGAGGTACCATCCAGCAGGGATGTCTAGAGCGGTTTTGGTCTTACCTCTTGCTGGGATGGGTAGTGGTCCCTGATGGCAGTTTTGTGTATAACCCTCCAGTAGAGTTGGGGATGGGTCCTCAATGAGCCTATAGTGGAACCCTCTAGTTGGGATGGGCCTAGGTCCTTGATCATTTCTGAGTAGAACCCTCAAGGTGGGATGGAGATGGGTCTTCAATGAGACTAAAGTGGATCCCGCCAACCTGGATGGGCATGGTTCCTTGATATTTTCAGAGTTTAACCCTCCTGTAGGGTTGGGGATGGGTCCTTGATGAGACTATAGTGGAACCCTCCAACCGGTCTGGACATGGGTCCTTGATATTTTCTGAGTATAACCCTTTAGATAGGCTGGGGATGGGTCCTTGATGAGACTAGAGTGGAACCCTCCAGCTAGGCAGGGCATGGGTCCTCAATCTTTTCTAATTATAACCCTCTAGTCAGGCAGGGGATGGGTCCTCGATGACACTAGAGTGGAAACCTCCAGCCGGGCTAGGCATAGTTCCTTGACCATGAGACATGATCTCTCAATTGTGCATCATAGTGATGAGACATTATTTGATGTACATTTGGAATTACAAGTAATATGACACTTTTCCCTCCAACACATTTCCTTTTGATGCGATCTAAAACTGCGAGGGTGATATAGTGCTGCCTGAAGCAGATAATATAAAGGTGTGGTGATTGATACCCTTTGACATTCAGTTCAGAGAAGACATGTGGGATGCTAGGAATCTATGGATACTCCTAGTATTGTTGGATGATCTCTTTTCCTAGGCTGATCTTGTGAGATAAAGATCCCCTTACTCTCTCATTTGGGCTTCTTTGACTGAGCATATACATGTATCCTTTTGTAGTACCCACTCCTTGGGTTTTGGTTACTCTCCTTCCAAGAGAGGAAAATACGCATGGGGTATGCCATGTGCTTTCCATGTCAAGCTTATCATGGTAGGATGAGTCTACTCACCTACAAAAGTTTGAGAAGAATTGATGAGATGTTCATCTTCTCACCATTTCTATCTCCTTGTGTTAGGATGAGCTTACTTCACTCTCTAGTTGGGTTGAGCTATACTCTTTTATTGTACCTTGTTCTGTATACTGCTCCCAATTCAGTACATCTATTATTTCTCCCTTGATCCTTCAGGGAATCCTATTGAGTATTTTTATACTCACCCCTTCTTATGTTTTTCCCACACTTGGTGTGCCCTTGCAGAAAATGGCATAGGTTGAGAATCACTTCAGAGGAGCATAGGGATATAGGGTTCTTGGACCACCTGTGGTTCTCATAGCTTGGGATTCAGGAGCAGGGCTCTCTCAGCTATTTTAATTTTCCACCTATTTTTATTTTTGGCACTTTTCTGGTTGGTCATGTATTTTTTCCCTTTTCCCTTTCTGTTTACTTTTCTATAATTGTACTATTTATAGGTCGATGCATATTTGTGGTTTATTTATAATAGTGTTGTATCTTGTTTTTTCCCTTTACCTGTGAACTTTTTCATTAAGTTGGTTGTGTGTGTGTGTAAATGTACATAAGAAAAAGCCTCCTTGAGTTTTTTATGCCTTTGGCGTTGGTCTTCAGCCCCTGGCCTATAGAGGCGGGCTTGGGGTAGTTGCAGCTTTAGCCCCGGCATAGGTCGGGTCATGATAGATATAATTATTGAAATTTTTATGTGAATTCCAAGGATATAAATTCATATTTGGATGGTTAACCTTGATAAATTTGTATATACATATGGTGATGAATAAATTCATGATGTGTTAATGAATAAATGATCAAAAGGTGTTATCAAGAAGTCACCATGAAGAATCAATGTTGAATATGGTTATACATGATGAGATGATGATGTACATATGGTATAAAGAATTATTTGAAGTGAAACATCTATCAAAAACATATATGAGTTTTCCGAATGGTGTTAAGAAAATTTTAGAACTCAAAATGTAGTGTATTACCTATAATAAGTGGTATAAGACCCAAAATAAGAATTTTAATACATTAATAAAGTTTAAAATACATTTATAGAGGAATACATAAAATATTCATTTATAAACTAATCACGAGGTATAAACTATTGACATTATAAGATATTAAAAGCTACTGAGAAGAAATTATTATGACTAATAAGTGGTTTCCACATGTTTATTTCTTTATTTAATGTAAGAAACTGAAGAAATTAATGGGATTTGATGATGAATATTCTAGGGATAATTATCCTTATATAAGAATAGATAAATCATATAAAGAAATAAATATCATTGAAATAAATTGGTGTCACAGGTTTATCATAAACATGTGATACTAATTGACTCATGTTGTGGTATATGTCATAAAATTTGTTCTTTATTTCTTATATGATGGAAGTTTTTTTTTGCGTGCGACTGAGATAATGGGTAGTTTAATGTTGTAAACAAGTAAAAAAAATTGCAAGTGTTTATAGAAATTAGTGAGTGTCATGTACATAAAAAAATTATCAAATTAGTCTCTTGTTTTTTACACTGAACTTTGAATCAGTATGCTTGGAGGATTTATTTATAAATAATTGAAAAGTGGTAAATTAAATCATTATAATTTATTGAGAAGAATGTAGTTAAATTTCAAGTGGTTTGATTTTAAAGTTATAATAAAGGATGGTTAAGAGAATCTCAAAGGTTCTAATGATATTTAATAAGGGGTTAAAGGAAAATAAATTTTTGAAGGAAAAGAATTTGGATTATAGTTTTGAAGTTTAAGTTTACCAAAAAGGATAGCTCTATCTCTTTAAATCTAGATTTTCTATTTTAGTGGTAAAATGAACTCAAGTTTCATTAATTTAGAATCTTATGGAGCATTGAAGGGAATATTTAGGGGGGGTTAAAGTCTCTTCTAATATCTGGGTTCTTAAAATTATGACTAGTTGATGATATTTCTTAAAAAATTCATAGAAATTAGATTATTGAAAGGTGGAGTAAATATGGTAAAGAAGAAATAATTTATCTAGTGAAGGTAAATAATTTTAATTTTATTGAAAAGGGGGAGAAAATAATTCCATAAAATCTAGAATATTAGAGGATCTTTGATTGAATGATAAATGGAGAGATATTATTTATATCTCCAAGTGGATTGGATATTTTATGAAAGTGTTGTAAACAAAATCCATGGGGGGTTTAAAATAATGAAGTTGTATGTTTTATTTTTTGAAAATCACTAATGTAAGATCCAAGCCTTTTCTGGAGTCATATCAAGAACATTTTGAATGTAATTTTGAGTTTCTTAAGTACCTTTTCTTTGGAGTTTTGTCTCTGGGTGCATTTGGGTGAGTTTTTAATAAAAATTAATGGACAGAGGGTTGTGCATGGTTTTCCCATATTTTGAAAAACCGTGAGCCTAAACCCAGGTAACCGTGCAAGCCTGGATAGAGAGGCCCTCGTGGTTGGTGCACAGTTTACCCTAACCATGTACCCCTACCTAGCTAACCGTGTAAACCTGGATAGATAAATCTGTATGATTGGCGCACAGTTTACCCTAACAGTGTGCCTTTTACTAGGAAACCGTGCTCGTGGGTTTTAATTATCTGAAAATTTGTTTTTAAATCACCCAAACCCCCAAAACCTTTCTATTTCAACCTAGGATCGGGATTGATGAATTCTAGAAGATTTTAGAGCCTTCTTAAGGGATTCCAAGGCAATTCAAACATCATTCTTCAAGATCTAAAGCCCAGATTGAAGATTCTCTCTCTTCCAAATAAGTGGATTTCATCTCATTGATTCTCCTTTTATTTCCTCTATCCTTACTTGATATTTTCATAAAATATCTCCATTTTTTCCACATATCTTAACCAATGGTTTGAGATATATATCTAGGATTGTGGATCTAGATCTATATTTCTGAGATCTTGAAGCTTTTGATATTAATTATGGGATTCGGGATTTAGATCCGGATCTTGATCGACGTTGTTGTGCATCTTAAATTTTGGGGATTTCTGTTGGGCTAACATCTATCAACGAACTGAGGTTGGTGGTCTAAATCGAACTCCCATAGTTGTGGATTTGATATGGGTATTTGATATTGTTGAATTGCTAGCTTCCCTTGATAATTGATTTCTTAAATTAGAGTAATTAGAAATGTGGAATTGACTTGTGAATACCTTGGTGAGTAATTGATGATTTAATCCTAGAAAAAATGGGGGGTTCCCAAATAGATATTTGATTTGAGATTTTTTATGGGTTAATATATTGTAATTTAGATATTGAATTAGTTGTGTTAAGACAATTAATTAGGGGTATTAATTATGAGATGATGTTTAGCTATGTAAGATAATTAGTGGTGAATTAATTATGTGCCATGATGTTGATTAAATATAATTAATTGTGGGAATTAATTATGATAACTTTAGATTTGATTTGTATAATTAATTGTAAAGAATTAATTATGATAGAAGATTTTTATTGATTGATTAATTAATTAATCAATTAATTAATGGGTTTTGTGCTTAGTTAATTATTGGGATAACTAATGGGCTTTAAAATGTTTAAATAATAATTGGTTTAGTAAGGAAATGGTGTGGTTAATTATTTTGAATTAATTAATGATTAAATTATTTATAATATATGTGCTAGACATGGTGTTATAGACAAAGTTAGAAGTTGGTACTTGGACATGGCGTTCCTCCCCAATAGTTATCCAAGATTGAGATGTGGGGTGTTAGACATAGAGTTATACACCAAATGAGATTTGGGGTGCTTAACATGGAGTTCAGCAAAGAATGATATTTGGGATGCTTGACATGGATTTCAAAACCAAATGAATGACAATAATAAATTTTGATTTAAATGGGATAAATTAATTGAAACTTGGTATAATGTAATGATTAATTAATAAGTTACAATGTGATAACTATTTAATTATGCCTTGAACTTATTGTTTCATAGAATTTCATACACTATCTTTTGACAGTACTTGTTTTAGAAACTATTGGTGGTGGCCGACTAAGTCATACTCACACCCTATTCAGGCCACCTAATCGGCACCTGAGTAGACTTTTTTGTTGTTGGGAAGGATAAGGGAAAGGCCCAGGGATAGGTTGCTGTTTGGGAATAAAGCATGGGAGAGGGAACTAGATGTGGTTCGGGATCCTCTTTGAAGTTTTTGTGTCATTACTTTTAGTTTCCTTGTAGACACTTTTCATTTTCGTTGTCATAGCATGTTTTCCCCTTTTAGTTGAGTATTGTATTTTCTTTTTTGACTATCATGTGACATAGTATTTTTATGGTTATTTATTTGATTCTACACATGTTTATTGTTGTTTCCTTCTATTGAAGTCTTATTCTAATAAAAGAGGGTATAATATCCACATAAATAACTTACCAGACCCGTGTTGCTAGTCAGCACCCTCTAGCGTATGGGGAGGCTCAATTGAGAGAATGTGACCAACCGGCTCGAGGCACCGTTTAGTGGAACCCTGGTTGATACATTATGAATTGGTATCAGAGGAGTTTTCCTTTCTTTATTCTTTTTTTGTCTTACTATTTTGGGAAAGTTCTATAGGAGACTATGAAGATTTGGGGCTTGGTAATGAACTCCTACATGGGAGTTGCAAACCCATGTACAGGGAGAAATTTGGGTACTCAGGGTGGGATTGTTGAGATTGCAGTTTTTTGTTACAGTAGGATATTATTTCACCTTGGGTGACGCAATTGTGGTGTGATGTGATATTTGTTTTGAAAATTGTTGAATTTTGATTCATGGCCAAAATATACATGATAGTTGAGTATGTATGCATCATTCTAGGCACTCAGGGTTGTTGTGACATGCATCATTCTCAGTACTCACATGAAAATGGTTTGGGGGTAATTTGTTGAACTTGAACTGTTTTTACTTATTATGAGATTGAAATAATGATTCAAAATGAGAATAAATGGGTGTTTAATGAGAATATTTATCAATTAAATAAGTATGATTAATTAATTAACTTTTGAATTAATTAATTAGATTATGTGTGCCCTTATTAACTAAGACCTAGGAGTAAGATGGTTAAGGGTAGTGATAAGGCCTCAGTGTTTACCATGTGGTGAGAAATGGGGAAGGACATGTTGAAACTTTTTTTCTTCTTCTCCTCTTACGTAAATGTTATAAGGTTTTGTTATGAGACCTAAGACGTGTGTTTGGATTTGTAGAGTTATGCCTCCACAATTCTTGTTGAGAGGGAGACCGAAGAGTATGGCCCAGAAGGAACTTCTGGATAGGGAACTTGAGGCACTGTTAGTGAAATCTAAGGAGGAAGGGGAGTACTTCTAAGAGAACTTTTCTCATTTCATGAAATTCATGGAAAGAGACGCAGGGTGGGTTCTAAAAAGTATGTTTGAGTTGACAAGGGAATTTCAGTTGCAGCACCCTCTAACTTTTACTGTAGAGGGTGGACCTGAGGGAGATGAATTCTGGATTGAATCCATAGAGACGATACTTGAACATTTGGAGACTCTAGATGAGATGAGGTTCAAGTTGGATGCTTATTTACTAATGGGATCAATGATGTTCTGGTGGTACATTTAGGTATGATCTGGACAAACTAATGATTTTTTATGGAAGGACTTTCTGGAGAAGTTCTTGGAGCACTTCTATCCAGAGACACTGAGATAAGATAAGGCTCTATAGTTTATGCATCTGACCCAAGGAAGCCTGTCCATAATGGATTATGATGACCATTTCACATATTTATAGCGTTTTTCTCTAGCTTTGGAGGCAGACAAGGCTTCTTCAGCAAAACAATTTTAGGACAGACTTAGATGTAAAATTAAGTCTCATGTGAATATCTTTAGGCAAAAGAAGTTCTCATAAGTGGTTAATCAGGCTCTCATTTCATAGGGGAACCTAAAGGAGGCTTCCAGTACTGGACAGGTAGTTGTCACTGGATGATCCGGGAGTGTTCCTCCCGAGAGCAGGAAGTGTCGTTACGAGAACCATAGTCAGCATAGTGAAAAGTAAGGTGGAAAATCAGGGAGAAATTTTTTATCTAGATATTTTTTTTTACCAATGTGGAAATATGGGACACTATCTCACACATTGACCTTGACCACCAATGGAGTGCTAGTTTTGTGGAAATATGGGGCACCTATAGAAGTTCTGCAAGAAGCAGTGATATGCTGGTGTTGAGGGAGCATCTACTCAAAGTCGAAGTGTGGGAAGAAGGTCTTATACACCATATAGGTCTAGAAGATGGAGTTTTACTTATAGAGGTAGTGGATGTGGTGCATCAGGGTATGAGCACTCATATCAGCAAAGTGGTGCTACTCAAGGGAATCAGATGATGCCACAGGGAATAGGGGTAGGACAATTATATGCAGTGCATACTAAACTTGTGTAGAGAAAGGTTGTTCCATTGGTAGTGAGAGTTACTATTATAGTATATTATACTTTATCTAGTGTCTTATTTGATACTCATGCCTCTCATTTCTGTATATCCACAAATCTTACTAATGGTTTGATCCTAATGTTAGAGTCCGTAAGTGGAGTGATGAATATCGATACACCATTGGTAACACGGTCTATATATATCTATTTATGCAAGGGATGTTCACTAGATATCAAAGAGTAACATTTCCTTTGGTATATCTATGTCCTTGATATAACGGGCTTGGACCTAATTATGGTTATGGACTGGTTGGTTGCATACTGAGCCGACATCGATTGTTACCGTAGGAGAGTGACCTTTGTATCTCATAAAGGTGAAAAGTATGTTCATCGTGGATAATGGGATATACATGAAAGTAGAGTAGAGCCTGTTACTCAGCAATTGGGAGATCTCACAGCACATGTTTCTCGTCTTTTTTCTAGACGATGGGGTGGTAGGCAATACATATTTCCACCAGTTGTGTAATAGTTCCAATATGTCATTCCCAAATACTTATCAGGGTTCCCAATAGAGAGAGATGTGTAATTCACTACTGAGATCATGTTGGGGGCTGATCCAGTATCTATTCCACCTTATAGAATGGCACCGACTGATATTCAAGTGCTCAAAACGTAGTTGGAGGAGTTGGAGGATAAAGGGTTTATCCATCCAAGCATGTCACCATGGGGATCACCTATCCTATTTTCAAAGAAGTCTGAAGGGGGTTTATGATTTTGTTTAGATTAATAAAAGTTTAATAAAATTACTGTAAAGAATTGATATCCTTTTCTAAATATCTATGATTTATTTGACCAGTTGAAAGGGGAATGTGTGTTCTCAAAGATCGATATGAGATCAGGGTATCATCTGGTGAGAGTTCGGACTTCTGATATACTGAGAGCTACTTTCAGAAGTAGTTATGGCCATTATGAGTTTTTTTAATTCCATTTGGATTGAAAAATTCTCAAGTAGTGTTTATGGCCTTGAAGAACATGATATTTCATCCATACCTAGATCAGTTTGTGGTGGGGTTTGTGGATGACATCTTGGTGTACTCTTAGACTCATGACAATCATACCCAATATCTTTAAATTTTTCTAGGTACATTGATAAAACATCATCTATACACCAAACTATCTAAATGTCAGTTTCGGATTGAAAAGGTACACTTTTTGGGGCAAATAATCTCAGACGAAGGTGTGGAAGTGGACCCAGATAAAGTACTTGCAGTGGTTTCTTGGGATCATCCCAAGAATTTTTTTGATATCCAATGCTTTTTCGGATTAGATGGATATTACTAGAGGTCCATACAGGAATTTTCCCAATTAGAAGCACCACATTCAGGTTTGACCAAAAAAGGGGTAAATTTTGAATGGATGGAAGCATGCAAGAATGATTTCCAGGAGTTGAAGAAGCACATGACATTAGAACCAATTTTGATCTTACATGATTTAGGTGAGGAGTACATGGTGTATAGTAAATCTTCTGGGATCAGACTCGGATCTGTGTTGATGTAAGAGGATTGATTCATTGCTTACGGGTCTCAGTAGTTAAGGCAATGTGAATGGAACTTCCCCAAACACTACCTCAAGTTGGCAGTAGTGGTTTATGATATTAAGTGTTGGAGAAACAATCTTTTTAGTGAAAATTTTGTAGTTTTTATAGATCAAAAAATCTTAAATTATATATTTTCACCATGTGATTTGAATATTTGGCAGTGAAGATGGGAAGATTATATGCATTCCTTTGATTTTGAACTGGCATATACACCCGGAAAGGGAAATAGTGTGGCTAATGCCTTGAGTAGGAAAAATCAAACTCAGTTGGTACATGATTCTATTTGAGAGTGGAAGACTATGATCTTGCTGGTAGAAATTCATGTGGTGGTTCAGGAGAGTAAGGAGAAGATAACCTTAATTTCAGTAGTAGTATATCCTACACTCTTGAGATTAATCGAGGATAGGAAGTATGAGGATATAGAGTTTTTATCCTTAAGGGAAATCCTTGAAGGTGGGGAGAGAACTTTAGACTAGTTGATAGATGATGATGAGGTCATCTATGCAAAAAATTGGGTTTTTGTGCCAACAAGTATGCGAGAGGAACTCATGCAAGAATTTCATGCCTCAAAGTGGGTGGTACATCATGGGGTGAGAAAAATGTAACGTGAACTATGATGAAAATTTTTGTGTCTAGGCATGAAAAAATAGATAGAAAGGTTCGTAAAAAGATGTTTCACCTGTTAGCAGTTTAAGGCAGAGCATCAACGACCTGGAGGCCAAATGCAGCCATTTCCTATATCAAAATGGAAATGGGACGTTGTGATTATGCTTTTTGTGGTAGGTCTTCCAAGGAAACATATAAAGAATGATGTTATTTGGTTCATAGTGGAACGACTGACGAAGGTAGCACATTTCTTACCTATAAGGGAAACCTTTATAGCAGAACAGTTCAGAGAGCTGTATGTTTATGAGATAGTTCATTTGAATGGGGTTCCATAGACTATAGTTTCATATCATGATTCATGCTTTACTTCACGCTTTTAGAAGGGCTTAAAAAATGCACTTGGAACACAGGTTTTTCTTCGTATGGATTTCCACGCATAGATTTATGGGCAATCATATTGTACAATACAAGTGTTAGTGGATATTTTTTCGGCATGTGTGCATGTCTTTTGTGGTTCTTGGGAGAAGCACTTGGCTTTAGTCGAGTTCACCTATAACAACAGTTATTAGGAAACTATAAATATGGAACCATATGAGCCACTTTATGGTATACCTTGTAGATCATTGTTATACTGGTTAGAGGCAGTTGAGTAAGAGCATTTGGGACTAAGTCTCATGTAGGAGACGTTAGTGCTGGTGTAGTTGATTTGAAATATTATGGCTATAGATCAGAGTAAGAAGAAGTTGTATACTGATAGATGGAGATGAACCCTAGAGTTTACAGAGGGTGATTGTGTTTTTTTTCAGGTTTCAAATAGGTTGGGTCACCACAGGATCAAGAGGTCGGGCAAGTTGGCACCCAGGTTTGTAGGATCGTTTGAGATAGTGGAGAGAATCAGGCTGGTGGCGTACTGATTGGCCCTTCCATAGAAATTTATTGTTATGCATGATGTTTTCCATGAGTCACAAATATAAATATATCACCCCAAACCATATCATGTGATCTATGTGGATGATTTTGACCTTGAGATAGATGCATTCTTTGAGGATAATCCGATATGTGTGCCAGATCGCAATGAGAAAGTGTTGCGGGTGAAGTTACCCAGTCATGATCCAAGTATCACTGAGAGGGGGTGAATTAGTGATATCTTTTTCTTTTATGTTTCCCTTTTTAAAAAAACCTTTAACTTCTATTAAATATTTATTTCCCTTCTGAACACACACAACCACATGAACACAGGATTTACAAGGTTCACTACTCAATAAGAGTAGCTACGTCCTTACTATGGTACGAAAAAAATCCAGTACCACAAAATCCACTAGAAAACAATCCTTTGATGTGGAATACAATGAGTCAGATATTACATTTCACTCATGTAGTACTTGGGAGATAATCCTCAAGTTTTTGTTCACCCTCTTAGCACAAATATGAAATTACAGTATTTCAGTGCTTCTTTACAATTGAACAGGTGTATTCTCTAAAGTACAAATCTTCACTTTCCAACCCAGAAGTCGGTAAGAACTATCTTACACACAAATGAATATGTGTAAAGAACCCAAATCTTTCTCACACCATTTTAGGTGTCTTTTTCACAACTTTTATACCACACATGCAAGATTTGACTTTTGTCATGAAACACCTCTTGCGCGCAACTTCAATCTTGCGCACAACTCTCTTCTTGCGTGCAACTCTATTTCTTTTGCGCACTCCCATTTACATAAAATTCTTCCACACCTCAT
This sequence comes from Viscum album, assembly GCA_963277665.1. Lineage (NCBI taxonomy): Eukaryota > Viridiplantae > Streptophyta > Magnoliopsida > Santalales > Viscaceae > Viscum > Viscum album. Next base: position 1,108,161,403 of record OY728137.1, read on the forward strand.
ATCTCAGGATTTCTCTAAGTTTCTAGCTACAAAAATGTGAGGGGTCACCTCTTATTTATATACCTCGTTGACCTCCATGTGCAAAAACCCTAATGTGTCATGCAAGATCTTGGCACATCGCACAAAACCCTATTTGACATCGCATTGGGTGAATAAGTCTATTTCATGCATAACTCATCTTTTGCAAACATCTTGAAACTTTCACGCACTTCATTCCTTTTCCATTTTTCAAATGTTTGACCTCGAATCATGCCTTTCCCGCAACATTCTTAACTCCCTTCAATCTTGCGCGCAAAAACCAATCTTTCACGCAAGCCTCGTCTTTGACATATTTTAATTCTCGGATCATGAAAATACACTTTCATGAAACATACCAAGCCATATTAAAAATTTTACAGATAATTCTTTTCCAAAATCACATTTCTCCATCTCTTTATTTTCAGCCCCAAAAATTTGGCAAACACTGGGAAATGGCACCACCTTAAAATTTGTTTTGACAAGAACACCAATGTTGCTTCATTATTATCTGGTGTATTCAAGAAACAAGTGCTTTGATCATGAACCATATCTATCATGATATATATTCTTTGATCGAACAACTTTAGCTCCATTGGATTTTCAATGGGAAGTACTGAAACTTCCATATCTTCCAGTAGCATCATTCGTTCCAATCAAAACTGAATATGACTAGAATCACCTTTAATCCCCCTTTCCTTCATAAGGATTACTTCAAAATTTCTCCTAACTTATTATATTTGTGAAATAAAAATCATCAAATCATCATCATAGTTACCATGGGAAGTATTGTAACTTCACTATCTTCTATCAACCACTTATTCAAAGTGAATTGATTTCCTTTCTTCTCAAACTTCCTTGACAATAAAAGACAATACCTGAAAAGGATATTATTCATAATTAGCTTGGTCCTAACATCAGGTAAATACCATGCCGATAGTTCATGTGTTATGGGATCATGGAAGTTTTCGATAAGAAACATTGGAATTAGAAGAATACATTAGGGATCAATGGGATAATCTTTTTGGCTTGGAATCTTAGTGATGTTTGGGAGTGAATCTCGAGGAAAAGTGGTTATAAGGTGGGGATATTGTAAGATACCGGCCTTTTATGGAGTCATCGCAGGCATGTTTTGTAGGTACTCTGAGGTTTTAAAGTACATTTTCTTTGGAATTATGGCTTGGGGTGAATTTGGGTGAGTTTTTAAAAAAAATTAATAGACATAGGGATGTGCACGGTTTGTCCATAGTTTGACAAATCGTGCGCCTAAACCCAGGTAACCATGTGAGGATGGATAGAGATGTTCGCATAGTTGGCGCATGATTTACCCTAACTGTGAAACCCTTCCTAGATAACCATGTGAACCTAGATAGATAGGTCTGCAAGGTAGGCGCACGGTTTACCCTAACTATTCATTCCTACACAGGAAACCATGTGTATGGGTTTAAATTATCTGAAAATTAGTTTTTAAATCACCTGAACCCCTAAAACCCCTCTATTTTGACCTAGGATTGGTATTGACAAATTCTAGGCGATCCTAGAGCCTTCTGAAGGGATTCCAAGGTGATTCAAATACCTTTATTCAAGATCTAAATCCCAGATTGAAGATACAATATCTTCCAAGTAAGTGGATTTCATCCCATTGCTTCTCCCATTCTTTCCTCTATCCTTCCTTGATCTTTTCATGAAATATCTCCACTATTTCCATGTATATAAACCTATGGGTCGAGATATAGATCTAGGATTCTGGATCTAGATCTATATTTTCAAGATCATGATGATTTTGATCTTAATTTTGGGTTTAGGTATTTAGATCCAGATCTTGATTGATGTCATTGTGCCACTCAGATTTTGGGGATTTCTATTGGGCTAACATTCATCAATGAACCAAGGTAGGTAGTATAAATAAAACTCCCATAGTTTTAGATTTGATATGTGTATGTGATATTGTTGAATTGTTAGCTTCCCTTGATAATTGATTCCCTAAACTGGAGTAATTAGGAATGTGGAATTGACTTCTGATTACCTTGGTGAGTAATTGATGATTTAATAATAGAACAAAGTGGGGGTATTTAAAATAGATATTTTATTTAGAGATTTCTTTTGTGGGTTGATATATTTTAATTGAGATATTGAATTGGTTGTTCTTAAATAATTAATTAGGGGAAATTAATTATGAGATGATTCTTTGCTATATAATATAATTAATGGTGAATTAATTATGTGTCATGATTTTGATTAAAGAGAATTAATTGTGAGAATTAATTTTGAAAAGTTGATATTTGATTTAGATAATTAATTATGAATAATTAATTATGGAATAAGATTTGTGTTGATAGATTAATTAATTGATGATTTAATTAATGGGTTATGTGCTTAGTTAATTTTTAGGTTAACTAATGGGCTTTGAAATGCTTAAATAATAATTGTATTAGTAAGTGAGTGATGTGGTTAATTATTTTTAATTAATTAATGATTAAATTATTGAGAATGTGGGTGCTCTACATGGCATTCTATACCAAGTTAGAAGTTAGGAATTGGACATGGAACTCCTCACCAATAGTTATCCAAGCTTGAGATGTGGGGTGTTAGACATGGTGTTCTACATCGAAAGAGATTTGGGGTGGTTGATATGGTGTTCAACACCTAATGATGTTTGGGGTACTTGACATGGCGTTCAACACCAAATGAATAAAAATATTAAATTATTATTTAAATGGGAGATGTGAATTGAAACTGGGTCTAATTTTATGATTAAAGAATAATTTAAAATGCAATAACTATTTAATTATGCCTTGAATTTAATATTTCATATAATTTCATACACTTTATTTTGACTGGACTTGTTTTAGACATCGTTGGTGGTGGACTACTGAGTCGTACTCACGCCCTACTCGGGCTGCCTGATCAGCACCTGAGTAATCTTTTTTGTTGCAGGATAGGATAAGGGAAAGGCCCTGGGATAGGTTTCTATTTGGGAATGAAACATGGGTGAGGGAACTAGACATGGTTTGAGACCCGATTTGGAGTCGTTGTGTCTCTGCTTTTAGTTTCATTGTAGAAACTTTTCATTTTCATTTTCATAGCACGTTTTCACCTTTTAGTTGATTATTTTATTTCTTATTTTGACTATCATGTGACATAGTATTGTTATAGTTATTCATATGCGTTCACACTTGTTTATTGTTTTTTTATTTTTTTGATGTATTATTTTGATAAAAGAGGGTGTAGTCTACCCATGAATGACTTACTATACCCTTGATGCTAGTTGAAACCTTCTAGCATACGGGGAGGCACGTCTGAGGGCATGTGACCAACCGGATCGAGGAACCATTTTGTGGCAACATGGTCAAGAAGTTACAACTAAAGGTTGTTGATGATGAAAGGAATTTAATAAATGAAGACAATAGCTGAAGTAAAAAAATGTGAATGTTGTGTATTATTCAAGTTATATATTTTAGAATTTTGGTAGTTGTGATGGTAGATTAATCTAGCAGTGAATTTAATCTAAAACAATCATTCTAAAATATAATAAAATTGGATATATCTGATATAATCATATAAGGATGATGTTCTAATTTTTTTGAAGTCTAGAATTATCAATGAGTCATAAAAAATCACAAAATTTACACCATGAAGCTATGATATAAAATTTTTTATATACTTATGTATGGTTTTTGGAGTTTCTGTGATTTTAGAAAATTAGTAGTGTTTAATGTATAATATATTTATTTTGGGATTAAAATTAGTAAATAAAAAGAAGTTTACTTATTTATTTAATATTTTAATAGTTGAGGAAAAATATAAAAATTTATAATATTTTTATGTTTTTTTGTTATGGCGTTGATTTTTATCATTTTCTAGTTTTAGTAGAAGAGTTAGTATTTCCATGGTGATCTTAAACACACTTTAGTATCTATCTTCAAAAAAATTACAAAGTTTTCCATGTTCTTTGTCATTACATGGTGAATAGATATTATACTATTGCAGATTAGGATATTTCTATAGTAGAGAAACAATAACATTTCGAATGCTATTTCAAATTGAAATCATTTTGGTATCAAATAGCCATGCTAGACACACCATGGAATATGAAATTTTAGAGAATTTTAAATATTTATTATCATGGAAGAATTGGATATTAGGAAATGACATGAAATTCAGTTCACTAGGTTTTGTGAAGATCATTGTGGATGAAAAATTAATTGAAACAGGGATAATATTTGTACCACGCTATGGATGATAAAATTTTTCAATGGAATAATCCATGTGTCTAAAGATGTATAATATCATGGGAATTGTGTAATCCAAGATGTATCTCATGTGAGAGTAACTTATTTATATGTACGAGTCATGGGGGATTCTCATAATGGTAGTCAAAATAGACAACAAGAGAATCCACATTCCATGGAAGATGTTGTTTTGAGTGTTAGGATTTATGAAGTTAAAGTGGAAACATGCAATAGAACATGGATTAATATGTGTTTAAAGTAATTTTTTCCATTATAAGAACTACATCATGGTATTTAGAGTAAAAAATCATGCTCAGTTCGATACAATTCCATACATGGTCATTTTGATAAGTGAAAACATAGTAGTGTTTGAAAAACTGAAGGTTATGAGTAGTTTTATTAATTTGGAACCCCTTGGACCATTTTTTAGTTATGAATCTAAATTAAATATCCCAAATGAATTTTTCATAGTGGAGATATTCTAAATGGTAACCAAAGGAATGGATTGAAAGAATTGAAGGTTATAATTTGATAGGTTTTTTACTTATATGTATATGAATTTAAATTCGCATTATATAAAAGAGTGATTACTGAGAAACTATAATATCGAATATAGAATAGTGAATATGAAAAAAGGAACTGAGTGTTCCAATATGGTAAATTAAAAATAAGGAATGGTCAACAACATGGTATTTACTATATATCAAAATTAGAGGGTAATATTTATTATATAACATAAATATATTGAATATATATTTTGATTAGGATGAGTTTTGTGTAAAAATAAAGAACAAGTGGAGTGAATATCTAATATTCTAAAGAATGAATATGAATAAAATAATTCCTATGATGAAATTATTTAACCACGAGGGTATTTTTTTGTGAATACTATCTAAATAAAAATATTTTAACACTTATCACAAGGAGTTGATATCTAGTAGTTCAATTGGAAGAACACTTGGAATACATTAGATAATCACATTTAGAAATTATGATACAAATACCAATATCTCTAAATGATGAATAGGGAGTGGCCATTATATAAATAAATAGAGAAGTGACCTATAATTCTATAAAATTATATCTTTTTGAGTAGTTTGTGAAGGAGGAGAAGGGATTTACCCTTGGGTGGTAGTGAGATATTTTCTAAACCATACAATATCAAGTGAGACTTGGTGAGGTGTGATTTTACTTAAACATGTATAGGAATTGAGCCTTTGTGAGGATTGAATTCAATTAACCCTTATATCCCCCTGAAAATAGTGATTTTATATTGGATTTTTTTGGTACACCATCACAATGTTGAGTGTTTTCTCCATGAATTTATCCCATTGTGGTTGAATTAAGTAAACATATTTGTGAAATGTGTGTTTAGATTTAAATATTCATGTTTTAGTTTTTGATGATATTTTTTAGAATTTAAATGATAAAAAAGTTTAATATTAGTTCATGATATTATGGGAATAATATCTGATAAATAATAAATCAAGTAAAGAAAAGGTTTTAATTGGATAACACCCTAATTCACCCTCCCCCCCCCCTTGGTGTCTCAAGTTATAAAAAAAAATTATTTCTCTATATGTAATTATTGGTATGTTTTATTATTAAATGAATTTGAATCTCTATAAACGTAGGGTTGTTCCCTAATTTGTTGAATTTTAAAAAATAAAAGTAATTGTGGCGGAATATTGATTGTGTTTGTGTGGTTCTAAACAAAGGAAAAGTATTGTGGCTACAAGTACATGGTAGTGAAAGTGTACTTATTTTTTATTTGTTATGGTTAATGATATATAAGATTATGTAGTAAAATTTATATGATTCTATATTTCATTTTAGTTTATATTTATCACTATTATTGAGTCTTAGTGATTTTTTTTAGGATTCCAAAAAATGATATGAGAATTGAATAGATTAAAAGTCAACAAAGAACAATATTTTTAATTCTATATAATAAATTTGGTGGAGAAAAAATTATTTAAATTTTGGAACTCCACGTTATTGAATGGGTATTTTTGATGTTATTAATTATATTGTGTACTTTTTAATGTCTCCATTCTATGTTTTTATAACAATTCATTGGTTTTAAAGATGATAAATAGAGTTTTTCAAAAAAATGGAAAATGCCATTTTTCAAGTTATGTTTTACATTTGGGTGTTGAAAATTATTATTATATATTCGTATTACATAATGAAATGGTTTCATATTTTCAAATTGATTTAAATTTGACTACTCTTTTGGGTGTGGGAAGGGTATTTCCATAATTTTTTTAGGGTTTAATTTTTTTCAAAGGGAGAGATAAATATTTCAAAGAGATATGGAAAAATAATATTTTTTTCCATGTCTATTTTAATGAATTTATGTGGTTTGTAATATTTTGGGAATGAAAACGTAATTTCCAAATTTTTTTACTTATTCAGTTTTTTAAAAAGATTTCTCCTTTTGTGATGTATTTGATTGGATTTATAAAATAGTAGGTGATGCATGTTTGGGTTCAGAAAAAGTGGTTCTTGACTTAAATTTTTTTAGGGGGAATAAATTTTTCAAAGAATATAAGTATTTTTAATTGTTAATATTAGTGGTGGTAGTAAATGTTTTGGGAATTAAATTTTTATGTTAAATTATTTTTTATAAACCCATATGGTGGGATAATTTTACATTAAACTACTTTTGAAAAATGAATCTTATTGAACTAAATTAATCTAATGGGTATGGTTAAATGGACACTTTATATATTTAAATTGGGTGTTTTTGTTTCCACCAATGAGGTGGCTTGATTTAAATTTCAAATGTTTTTACAATGTAATGATTTCCAAAATGGTAAATTTTAAATAGTTTTAAATTATTATTTTGATTTCCCAACTACTCCATTTGAAATTATAAGAAGATTTTTTAATGAGGTAAAATGGTTTTGAATAAATTGTGGCTTGATATTTATGGTTTTGGGGAAATTTTATTTTTCTACAGTTTTTGAAATGTTTATTTTTGATTGATGTGTAATAATAGAAGTTTTATTTAGATGAAAACGGATTTTTTGAAAGGGTAATGTTCCTTGGTAGTGGGAGGGTTAGATCAGGTTGGAGTGGGTTTGCTCTTTGGGTTGGATATTTTCAATGGATGGGTTATCCTAGGGTAATGTGAGTTGGCCTATTGAATTTCTTAGAATATTTTTTTAGATAATCCATGTGATATTTTTTAGATGAGGGTATGATCTAACTACTTGAGTGCAGTTGATTTATGGTATTTGGAGTGTTCATTTAGAAGGTATTGGTGGGTAGTGACCCAGTTTTGGATTATGGATTTCATGGAATAATATCTTAGACTAAAGGTAGTCATATTGTATTTTTTGTGTGTGGTTCCCTTTAGTAAAGGTATAGAACATTGATTTGTTTAGGAGGAATTGATTTTTAATTGAACTAGAGTCTATTTTCTGGTTGTTTAGTGGTGGATCATGAATTTTTATGGTGGTTTTGAGGTATTCATTAGTTTTTTTCTAGTTTTCTATGTCAGTAAATGATAATTTTTAAGAAACTATAGTGGTTTCCTTGTTGTTTTGTTTTATATTTACCTAGGATAACATGATGTGGTATATGGTTTAATTTCTATTTCTTGATCTATGGCATGGATGTGATGGCTGATTCATGGATCATTATGGAAATAAGATTTTTCTTATAGTTTGTAAAATGTGAATAAAATTAGGAACATAGTGGTTCATTGTAACTATGTAGGTATATATAAAGATGAACTTGTTGGTGTTCAATGTATAAGTGGTTATATACGTACAAATGGGATATAATTGTATTTGTATTTGTTATGGGTGAGTATTTAATTTGGGATAAATAAAATGGTTGGCGTCAGTATGGAATGTTTTAGGATTTTTTTATGGTACAATGGTGTATGGATGTTTTGATAGTTTTTGAAACACACTCCATAGATGGATGGGGTGTGGTTGGCATGAGACTGAATCAAATAGTAATGTATTTTATATAATGATTTATGAATCCAGGAAACATATCTTGGTTATGGACTTCAGTTTTTAAAATATTAGGAAATGGTAGGTAAGTTGAAATATTTGGGTACTCAGGATTTGGTGGGAGTATGAACTCAATTATCGATTGGTGTTTTCAGTATAAGGGAATGGTTTTGGGTTAGATAATGGATTGATGGATCTTAATCTGAAAACAAACTTTGAAGTCATGATTTATAGTCTTTGAAATTTCTTTGGGGTGGGGAGTTTTAGGTGATAATTTTCAAGATAGGATATAGATAGGTGGTTTAAGTTAGTGTTTTGATCAAACATTTTCAGTTAAGGTAGGTGTTTAGGGTAAATATCCTTTGAGTAAAATCCTGTAGCAATTTTGGGTTTAGTTTTTTTCATAGGTTAAAACTTTTATGCATGAATTAGAAAGACTTGAGGATTTTGGTTAATAGGATTTCATAAAAATGATATGTTTTAGTTGTCGAATTTGTTTTGGATTCATTTAGTGATAGTTCTATTTCATGTTATCTTTGTCTTGGGGATAAAGTATTGATTCAATTTAGTTTTTAGATTGGATTTTGAATGGTGTACTTTGGTGTCATGGTATAACTTTTCAATGACATGTATTGGAGTGAATATAAAAAATAGTACCATTAATTAGTGTATTTTCTAGTGGTTTGGTAGTTATTATAGGAAAGGGGAGGTTGACCATGCATGATTGGATAGAATTTGGGTATTGAATGGGAATTATTGATTGTGGGAACTTCATTGATGATTTTTATTCAAAATAAAAGACTCAGTGACTAGACATGTTTACCGGTTTTTTTAAGGATTAAAATAATGATAGTGGGGAGATTTATCATTACCATATTTTCAATTATTGTTTAATAGATTATCTTGTACCTAATTTTTTAGGATTATTTTTTTATGATGGTACAATTTTAAGGCATGTGTTTTTAATATAGGAAAAAAGGTCATGTTTGGTTGGTTAAAAAAGTTGGATGTGGTTTTATTGGAAATTTGGGGGTCCTTGGAAGTGTGGGTAAGTGGTGGGAGGTTTTTGGAGAGTTTTGAGTGAGAATTTGGGTGTTTTTGGAAGGTTTTCAAACTATTAATAGCCAATTCACTATCTCAAGGACCATGTAAATTCTCTAGGTAAATTTTATAATGGGAACTGGGGGATTCAAGGTGGATTAACATATTACATATAGTCACATGGATCCAAGCATTCAGATCATGCATGCTCTAATGTAGGCTAATAGAGGGTTTCACAGTCAATTTACAATCCCCCAAATACTATGTATTCAGGTATGAAGAACTAATAAATGGTAGACAATGGTCATTGTATGGTTGTTGTGTGGTCTGCAGGACCATGCAGCCGAGTTATAAAATCACATAAAATTCCTCATAAAACCCTTATTTTACTAGTTATCCCTCTCTCACATATATCTCCCATTATAGATAGATCATTAGTTATTTTCTTCTCACTATATATCATTCTTCTTGAATCTTGTTTTGATTGGAGTTCAGGTCTAATATAATCCACCCAAAAATTTCTCCTACTATCTTAGTTATTAGTTTCTCTTGGTAAAATACTATTCAGGTAGAGTTTAGATGATTTTGGGTTTTGAATATTAATTTCATTTAGTTATTTTGGTTCTATGATCTTGATAAAGTATTGAATATAGTGGGTCTCAAGTTTAGTAGTGTCCATTCACCCAATCACCAAGTTGAGGTACACGGTTTCTCCTGCTCTAAATTTTAAGAAAAATTAAATGAACTTGGATGTTATCTTTTAAATTTAATCATTTTAGGGATTTCAAAATATTTAGCTATTAATTTTTTTTTATAATTGACGTTTTTAGTGTGTTCTTTTTTTAAGAAAAAATAAAAGGGTGAATTTCTTAGTGCATGTGTGTAGTCTAGAAATTTGGGAGAAAATGTTAATGTAAGTTTTATATTGTAGATTTATTATTTATATTAGTTGATTTGATTTATTTACTTTGATTTTTTCATTTAGTTTTATGTTTGATATTATTTTTTGGGTTACTTATTGAATTACATGGTTTATGGATGATTTGAGTGGTGGGGAATTTAATATTTTAATTGTTTTGATAGGATGGTTGGGTGAGGTTTTGGACATGGGATGTAGAAAATTCTTACTTGAGTATCGCTGGAACATGTTTGTAATGATAAGTTGATGTGGTGGAAAATTACCACTTATGTGTGGAGACATCATCAATTTTGAGGAGGTGAGGTTATGGTAAACTCCTATATGGGTGTGGGGACCTTTTCATTAATGACAAGGTAAAGTTTGGGGGTAGTTGGTTCACTCATGAGTAGGAGATAATAATTCTTGTTTATGAATCACAATCCAATGTTTACCTTGAGTTTGTTTTGTGATAATTGATGTATAAAAATAGTTTTATGATTTTTTATGTTGATAGTGGATAGTTGTGTATTTATAAAACAAAGTTTTATTTTATAATATATGAGGTGATAGTGAGTTTTACAACCATACTAAGAGGAGGATCAGAGTTGAATCAGTGTGATAGAGTTATATCAAATTCATTTTATCTTTTAATTACCCTTATTAGTATTCTAACATGTCCACATGTTAGGTTTAATGTATCTTCTTGTTAATTCCCAATACACAACACCACATGAAAAATAGTAAAAAAGACTAGGAACATACAATATTTTTACAAGGTTCTCCCATAATGTGGGTGAATACGTTCTTAATGTGTCTGGGTTGAGTCCGAGGAATATATATACACTAATATAATGATATGAATATGGGTGGGAAAGGTATAATAATTTAACATTCAGGATATATCCCAAAAATAATTTACTTTCTCCCAATAGGTTTTTTATACTATCCCCCTATAGTTTACAATGACTCTTCCCAAATCACTTAATGAACAATATATTTTTATCATCTTTAGGATTTCACTGTATCAAATGATGAGATATTCTTCCAAAATTTTAGGCCTTAGACTACCAATAGATACTCAAAAACACCACATTCACATTGTCTTACCACTTAATATAGAAATTCAGAGATATTTAAAAATGTGATCTTCTCAACATTATTTCTTAAGAAACCATGTGGGACTTCTCCCCACATTACATAGATTCATTAATTCTACCCATGATTTCTAAATATTCATTTAATTCCAATAACTTGTCTCAAATAATTTTCTAAAAATACCCATGATATTCATTTAAACTATATATTAATAAATATAAGTAATTACCCCATATTTTATCTCTATTTATGATGTTAAAATATTTATAATTAAAAAACCAGAATTATTTCACTAAGATTATCTCATAAATTATTCCTTTAATCTCAACTTGAATAATTGATAATTATTAATAGAATGATTATATTTAAATGAATGAATAATAGATAAAAAAAAGTAATTTTTAATTTTATTCTGTTGTTGTTTCTTACTCAAATATCTATTTTATTAGTGATAATATGAGCCAAAAAATCTCATTCTAGAAAACATTCTTCTAAATAATTATTTTGGAAATTCCTCTTCCAAATATCCTATTTAATCCTACATGAGATTAATTTTATATTTAAATATCATCAGTTTAAACTCATCCCATATTCCATATCTCCAAATTAAAATAACCCTTTCAAACATCTAACAAATCTAATGTGATCTTGAAATCATTATTGTTATTCTTACGATAGAACAATTCATTTCTATATAGCATCGATGCAATATATCATGGACTCTAGAACTATTGTATTAATTTGGAATGAATTTCAAAACACTCAAGTTAATCTTATTCATCTCATAATTATATTAGCTATTCATATTTTGAATTTTTTCTTTCATAGCCTATGATCTTGGAACAAGTGATTATTTTACTACCTTGAATCTTTCAGAACAACTCTTACATAGTGGTAATAATTTTAGGGTAACTCTTACTTAAGTACTATAAAATTTTGTTTAATTTTACATATCACATTTGTGACTCTTATTCTCTCATTGAAATCATGGAGTTACCCTTCTTCTCAATACAACTTAATAATTTTCTAAATTCTCAGTCTGATACTCAAAAAGACTCTTAAGTTTGAGAATTTGAATGTTATGAATCCTTCAACTTTTTTTATTTTCTATTATTGACAAAGCGAAAATTTAGAGTGAATCCTACTTACTCAATTTAGATTAAAAATGGCTCATATATAAGGAGTCCTTTTTTAAATTCTTCAATAACTTGTACTATGAATTTTTATATCCAACTCAACAAGACTCCAAACATATTCACACATTTAAGACTACATAAAATCACTTTGGTTTGCCTTTAACACACCATATATTATATATAAATGATTCCCAATTATCTTAATCCATCTTATATTCTCTAAACATCATCAAAGTGTAATATTTATGTATTAGAAATCATAATTATGGATGCTCACCTCAATCAACCTCAATATTCCATCTAGATTTTTTGATTCTTAAATCACATCCCATTACACAAACTCATTTTAAATTTATAGTAGAAAATTATTTTATCAACCATCTACAATTTTCAATGATTCAAATTAAACTCAACTCTATAGATATCATATGTATGGGATAATTCTTTAAATATATGTTTCAAAACAATTCAAGAATCCTCGGTATTCATATTCACTGATCCATTCACATTTTCCAACTTATGAATTGATATTAAATATACAATGGAGGATAAATATAATATAATCTATAGGAAATCCATGTTTTATCTCAAATATCTAACTCTTGATTCACTGAGATCTTAATCATCGCCAAAATTTAGCATATAATTTCTTTAATTTTCATTAATATATTGATAAAAAAATATAACACTCTTCAAAAAAAATCTATTTATGTACTTTAATCACCCCTTTTTTATCAATACCCATTTCAATTATAAATTCATAATCATTCTCTACCTTATTGAAAATAAATGTGAAGGTGGAAAGCTAAGTGAGAGTAAAACTCATCTCATGGACAAATGATGATAGAAACATCATTTTATAATCCTTATTGAACGTAAAAATTTATTCACTTAAGGGAAGTATAGAATCACATTTATCTAAGAAATGATCCACAACTTAATCATCTATAATTCTATGTGATATTTCTTGATTATAAAATAATAGTGATTAAACCAGACATCACAGTTATTCATAAATAATCCAACATGTTATACAAACTCAAACATTCTCTACAAGAGAATATTTTTGGAAGATTTTAATATTTACCCCCCCCCCCACTAAACATAACCAAAACATAAAAAAATTATATTATAGTAAGTTTTATTCACTTGAGAGTTACTTTGAAACTCAACAAACTCTCCCACTTAATAATAAGAGTTGATTTAATCAAAATAGAGATGGAAAACTACAATAATCACACATCAAACTGTTTTTTAAATATTTATATTTATATATATATATATATATTATTCACATTCAAGTTAATTTCCAACTCAACAAAATCTCACACATAATAATCATAGTTTATTTGATCAAATTTTATATGGAAAACTAAAATAATCACACCTCAAACTCCTTTTTTCAAGAATTATATATCTTTAAAAATTTGCATTAAATGATATCATCTGTATGATTTCTCATCTCAACTCCCATTAAGGAGTGATTTTTAATAATTATTCATCATATTTATTCTTCTTTAAAAAGAACTCCAAGCATATTTTATGATGTCAATTGAAGTATTGCAATGAGGCAACATGATACCAATCAAATCACTCCATGTTGGGTAGTACTCCACATTATAATACTTTCATTATATTCAATATGATATCCCCCAACACATATCACCTTAAATTCCATTCACAAAGAAACATATAAAAACAAATAACATCAATAAGTTGGCTTCTTCATTTCATATTAATGATAGAAAAATGGTTGATATTTTCTTATCAACCCAAAAGATATTTTCATCTAAAATTCAATTTGGTTATAACTCGTCATGCCTCGCCTATCCTTAGATTTTATAGACTTGTGAATTTATGGGAAGAATGTTCTTATTGATTTTAAAAATATTATTCTAATATGTAATTTTATTTCTCACATCATCTGGTAAAACACATTCATTCTTTGGTGTTTTTTCTATATTCCTTTCTAATTCCAATTCGGTTGTCCATATGATCATGAGTTATTTTGAAACATGTTAATATTTTTTCGTTTTTATACATGTATTATCAATTATTCTTTGGTTACCCTTCTTTGGAAACCTATCCTATTAATATTCTTTGATTTCTTCCACCAAACCAATCATTTTATTTCTTTCTTGGATTAATTATTTCCTTTATTCCAACTTAATTCATCTAAATTTAATATTCATGTACTATTTTCAATGGTCAATGATGTTTCCTTTTCTCTAAAAATAAAATAATATCTTTCTTGGTATAGTGTCTTTATCAAACTTATTTTTGGATGTGTCTTATTTTTTCTTTTTTTTTCTTTCCAAGGTGAAGACATCTCTATTTCTCCTTTGTTCCCTCATCTATTATGTTCTTCTTACATTGATAGCTTATGGTACATGATTTGTTGGTTCATTCTATAACTCCAAATAATTATGAAAACATTTTTTGAAATTTTTATATAATTTATCATGATATTAAAATATATTAGGCGTGAATAGATTTACCCTCCTCTGTTTACTTTTCTTCTACTCAGTGGGATTTATCATTACTTTAGACTTCATCACCATTACTAAAGGCCTTATATAATCTCTATGGATTTAAAAAATATTCCAAAAATCCATGGACTTGTGTATGAGCCTTCCATAACACCAATAATGGACAATAAACCTTATTATTTTAATTTAGTTTTAATATATCCATCATTTACACCTTTCTATTCTTAGACCAAACAGTACTTATTTTTATTATAATTTAGGGAGATAATCTTCTTTCAAAATATTTCATCCAAACTTTATATATTGGTTGATTTATTAATATTTTTTCTACCCATACTTTCTAAAATTTTACAATGTAACATGAACTTTCCATGAAAACAACAATAGTTAGATAAAGAGTTACCTATTTCCTTGGGCCTATATTAGATTAATATCCAAATGATTTCATGATATTATTAACAATTTAATGAGTCATTTTAGATATAAGACTATTATCATAAGAATTAATAGTATCAATTCTCCTCTCAAATTCATGTTAAGATTTAGTATTGGACACTTCCATATTTCTGAAATTGACTTCCAACACAAAGAACTTTAAATTCAAAGTGTTATTATGATATTCATGATATTTTTCTCTATATTCACAATCCTTTCTTATCTTTTTGATATAATAATCATGAATATTATTTTCTTCTTATAGAGAATTTTCAAGATCCTTTACTCTTTTGGATTTGATTTCCATTTCATCTTTCTTGACATTCATTACTTCATCAAATGCATGAATATTTTTCTCAAAGACTTTATTTTCTTGTATTTATCATAAAATCACTTCTTAAACTCTTATTTAAACAGGGAATATATATTTTTTAATAACCATAAGAGTTGTACCTTGGTTTCCACATCATTGATTGGAGTGTTTTACTTTTAAAACATTTTTAACAATTCATTTTCCATTACATCATATTCCAATTAATATTATGTTCTTTCATCCAATATACCATTGATAAAATAAATTATATATATGATAACTTAAAAAGGGAAATTTTTTAAATACACATTTATTTCAAAGTAAAAAAATCACTATGGGTTTCATGAGGATTATACTTATCACAGGCTTATATTGATTTTTTAAAAGGACGATTCTCAAGAAAATTTACATATAAATTACCACTTTGATTATATTTAATTAATATTGTACCCTGTTTTTCTTTTCTCATTTGTAATATATTTCTCAATTTCTTAGCTACTTTATTTTGTCTATTCATCGAGGTTTTTTATGAAACCTTTATATTGGTATTGATAGGGATGGAAATTGAATTCTACAACTAATAAAACATTGATACTTCATCAAATACACATTATCTAACATATAAAAACAATTAATGGAAAAAATATTAGATCCACTTATATGTAAAACTTTCATTGATTCCATCTGAAGTGCCCAGTGAACTGGGAAGTCTCACTAAAAGGGGGTGAATAATTATGAAATTGTTTTATCAAATTATTTTTCCCTTATAATAACCCCTTTTAATATTTAAACCACTACACATGTTAGGGTGAATAGATATTCTTGTGGATTCAAAACACATAATACAAATTAAAAATAATTAAATAAACTAGATTGATAGGTCAATGTATTTTTACAAGGTTCACCCCCAATGTGGGTGAATATATAATTGTTGTGCTCAGGTTGAGTATGATAAATAGACATCTACTTATATAATAAAGTGAATAAAGGTGTGGAAAGCTTCATCCTTTACCCTTGTGGTTATATATAAAAAATATTTTACTATCTCCTAACATGTTTTTAATACTAGATCCTTCTAGTTACGATGGATCTTCCCAACTCATTTAATAAAAAAGATATTCTTCTCATATTTAGGATTCTGCTACATCAAATAATGATATCTTGGCCCTTAATCTCAGTTCATTGACTTCCATTAGAAACTTAACAACACCACATTCACATTCTCCTTCCCCTAAGTATTAAACATAGTCAACACAAGCAAATATTAGGATTATTTATGTTGTCTAATTCCTCTACAATCATAAACTTGAACAGTTAAAATATATTTTAGTAGAAACAACATATTTATCCTCTCTCAATATTCTTATTCTTATTCCTTCTCTTATTCTTTTATGATAAAAGGGTATCATATACAGGTCTTGTATTGTCCATTGATAATTATATGGTAATTTGTATCAAAACCTCATCATCCCCCTCTTTTTTATATTCTTATTATTCCTTGATACATGGGATATTTAGTAAAATGAAATATAAATTTTTATTCTTACATTTCTCAATCATTTCATTCTCTTATTCTTTTTTATATTCTAAAAATGACACTATTATTATTTCTAAATTTAGAATATGGAAATTCTATTATATTCATCCCCATTATATTCTCAATATTATTACTCAACATAATCATGTGGTTCTTTCCCCCATGATCCATGACTTCTTTAATTCTCCCCAAGATCTATAAATATTCCTTTAATTCTAATAAATTTTATTATCCAATTTTCTTTAAATACTATCGATCATCATTTAAACTGATCATGAATAAATCTGAATAATTACCCAAGCTTTGATACCAATTTATTATTTTCAAATAATTGTATTTGAACACCTTAAATTGTCACAAAAATATTTTCTCATTAATTTTTCTTTTAACATTGTATTGAATCGTGTCTAATTACCAAT
Organism: Viscum album; assembly: GCA_963277665.1. Classification (NCBI taxonomy): domain Eukaryota; kingdom Viridiplantae; phylum Streptophyta; class Magnoliopsida; order Santalales; family Viscaceae; genus Viscum; species Viscum album. The sequence goes on from OY728137.1 coordinate 1,108,178,984, forward strand.
TTCATCATGATATTTTAATCATTTATGAATAGATCAGTAAAACTATCATTATATTTTATTTTATTTTTATTATTTCTCATACAAATCTCCATTTTAAAATTGATAATATTAGCCTCAAATATTATTTTATAAAATATTTTTTCTGGATACTTTTTCTATAAATGTATCTTCTAAATATCACATTTAATCCTATGTGAGATTCATTACATTCTAACATAACTTCTGTTCAAACTCAAACCATCTTCCATATCTCTATCTTAAATTGTCCCTTAAAAACTTCTAATAAATCTAACATGATCTAAAAATCCTTATAGTTATTATTATTACGGTATAAGTAATTTTTACATCACATTGAGTTAATCTTTCATGTCCTTTTGAACTATATTATTAATCTAAATAGGTCATTGAAACACTCAAGATATTCTTACACAACATCAACTTAGTGAACCTATTTTCCAAAAAAAATTACTAGGGAAATATCTCTTACACTATCAAAATATACCTTATATGGTTTTGATCTTCTGGTCCCACCTTCCATGTTTCTAAAGGATAGATATTTGTCACTATTGAGTTTGATGGTGTTGTCTTCTTAATTAGAATAGGATGATGGGATTTTGGCCATTCCTTTTATTCATTACTCTGTGGACTTTTTTCTTAGTCTAGGTATCCCTCATAGAGTTAAGTCATACTCATGAATATCATTCCTTATTATATCTTCATGTAGACATCGATTAATTACTTCATTAGATACCTTATCAAAGTGAAAAAATATTTTTTAGAGAGGATTATTATTCTGTAAATTCTTGACATTGTTGAGTACGTCAAGTATCTATAAATATATCCCTCAAGATGGGTCATGAGGGTATCTTATGTTTTACATAGAGGGAATATTTGTGTTAATACCTAAGGCATCATGTTCTCATCACACATGGAATGAATCTTTGGCTCATAACCAATGGAAAAGGATATAAGATCCTATGAACATAAAATAGAATTATCATACTCAATACACAAGGAATCTTAGGCTTATCACTAAAGTTACCCTAATATCATCAACTAGGGATATGTTTCTAATGCATCATTGGTAATTTTCTTACTCTCTCCACATTAAACACCTCATCCTCATCACATGAGGAAGGAATCCACTTATGATAATTTCCTAAGGGTTATAATATGTTAACATCCCTCGGGGAAATATCTACATATACTAATAATTTATGGTTAGATACATATTTAGCATTCTATTTTGGATTCCCTATAGTTTGAAGCCCAATGGAGATATGTGTAAGTCTTAGTGATATGTATAGTTTAATGTAAAAATATTTTTAGGATTTAGAGATGCCACATTCTAAGGGGAATTTATAATGGTAGTGATTTTAGGATTAAACCTAAAATATGATTCTTAAATATCTTACTGAAAAATAGTAACCAAAACCAATGTAGTTTGAGGTATATAATTTAAGGTTGTGTGATAAGACTATATCATTAAGTTTAACATCATGTGGTAAAGATTCTTGTGTTAAAAAAATAGTGAAAATAACGGATGATGTGTGGCTTACATTTTGGGTTTCTAATAGGGACATATCTTGGTTAATGTCTCAAGTGAAATTAGGGAGATTTGGGGGTTACACCTTTTAGGAGGACTGTGGTGATAATAGGGAACAAGGAGGGTATGAGTGGGGCTTATGAAAATGTTTTATGGTCTATTTTGTGATGAGGAGAAATATGTATGGATTCTTCCTAATAATTTCTTGGTGAAAAAGGATTAGTGATGGGAGCATCTATACTATTAGAAAAAGGTAAGGAGACCTCCCAACCAATTCTTGGTGAAAATGGTTTGGGAACAAGAGGCCATGATATCAATTATGTGTATGTATTTTGAAAGATAAAACCTAGATTGGGTGGTTGTAGGTCACATTTTTACTCAACTTTAACATAAATTTTATTGGTCAAATGAGGGTAAAAATGTGCCGCTATATATTATATTTTCACAATTTTTAGTTTTGTGAAACCCAGTGTTATGTGGAACCTAGAACTCTATTACATTTGGTTTTCATGGATGTCTATGTGAAGGGCTTCATGCAAGTTGGATATTGAACAAAACATTGATTTCTGTGATACTTTACACTCTATATAGGACTATGTTATTCATAGAGGGTATTTGGATGAAAATGTATCAAATATGATCCCATGCATTGAAGGAATTATTTGATCTAAAATTTGTAAGTTTCTTACCTATTAGAATCCATTAAGGTATTTAGGGTTTCATAATTCATGGAATTCCATATTTCATGAGTTGAGAGAACAAGATTTATAAAACCAAAGATCTTATTAAAAAAATGGAAAGTGGAGTGGTATTTATTTTCCTCCATCTCATGTTCATGAAATTATTATGCGATCACATAAATCTATAGTTGAATGGCACCAATGGTTATAAATTAGTGAAACTATGAGCTCCACTAACATTTATCCATTTCTATATAATTTCATCTAGTGGATACTTATCTTTTTTAACAATTCACAAATAGGTATTTTATCACGAAAAATTTACCCCTCCCTTAGAATGTGATTTTATGGGAAGTAGAGGATTCAATCCCGAGGAAGACACTAACATCCTTAAATTTCCACTCTTTTTTCATGAAACTTCCACTATTTTTACATAAATTTCTTAGTTTCATGAAAATCAGGTTGACCATTTGACTACAAATAGGGGTGGATACCCAAATGGGAACTTGATATCTTTTGAGAAACTGAATTATTTTCTCCTGTAATGGAGCTTTTATTTTTTTTGAAGGTATTATGATTTAAATCCTCATCTTTTTCACTATGTCATTTCTATGTACCAAACTCTGCAGAGAAAACTTGTATGAAATATAATTTCCTAATTAATCCATCCATAAAACACATTCCTGAAAAAAATTGTGAGAATAATATTTGTTTGAAGCAGGGTTATGAATTCTTATAACTCACCAAATAGACATCCATGAACCTGAGGCTACTGCTGTGCAAATAAAATATATATCTAAAAACTCAAGGATCACTTCTGGAAATAAGATTCAATCCCATCACCATATTATAGTTAATATATTTTAATGTAGGGGAAGGATATATTTCAAGAAACTTATTTCCACTATATGAATTTGGCTTTGATGATGATTTTATTCTCTCAGGAACCAATCTTGACGCCCTAATTCACTAGTGAAATAACTCAATTCAACTTTATTCATGGAATAGTGTCGTTATAGTCCATTCCATTAAATATTATAACTTGATGACCATATAAAAACATAGAAATTAGACCACAATTACTGATGGGACAATGAATCATATCGTTGTGTACCCACTACATTACTCAAGTATCTTACAGGCAGAAATTTCCAACATTCTCCATGGTTGGTCAGATGACTGGGATATATGATCTAGAGGAAAATTTATTGATGAGTGAGAATGGGTATTGTGAGTATTCAAAAAACACGAATAGTTTTATAAAAAAACTTAATATGGTATATATTTATAAGGAATTTTGGCCTTGATAATTCCATATATACTACCACCTAGACTTATTGCTAGTGTTGTTGAGTCACTGGTCTCCTAACACCAACACCATCAACCTCCATCATTGAGAAGTTGAAATTAGCATGTGGGTCCTATTTAATGTTAGATGGTTATCTATTCTAGGAGCAATGTATAATGAGTTCCTAATAGCAAGGAACACATGGGATTACCTATAGAAGATCCTACTATTTTCCTAGGCATTCTAGGGGCATTGACTAAATCCCAATAAAAGGAACCATGACTCTATCTAGACTTCACATTCAATAAATGGTTTCAAATATTCCAGAACATATCTCAAAAAAAGATTCAATGGAGCTCAAAGTAATTTCCAGGGTTGAAACACCATAAAATACCTAATTCATACTAGATTATCCTAGATGAAGGAAAATACACTATGTGGGGATACAACCTCAATGACCAAGACTCAATGAACAAACAAGTATTATTTATGGTATTATTTATTAATATTTGGTTATTTACAATATTATATATTCATATAGAGATGTGAAATGGTATGCTTATAATGGTCGTGGCATTGGTAGATATGCATCACATCAATCTAATTGTACCAGTGTTGGAATAGTTATAATACATACTAGGGAATATTAGCTAAAGAGACATGTTGATGTGCCTTTATATACCATTCAAGTTTCTCTATGGATGGGTTGTTTTGAATTTCATGGAGTATTAATATCCAAACTGAATTTTTCTCTTGAAGATCATCCTCCCTCTATAATATCCCTAGGTTTCAACCACTATACATTGACGATGTATGGTTGGTTTCCAAAGTCAGATCCCTGGGTAACTTAATCTTCCATCCATTCATTATTATGTCTTGGGAAATAAATGATGATATATAGGGAAGAATTTATCAAAGATTATATATGATACCATTCATGGTTGTGGTGTTGTCCCCATGAATCAATGGAAAACCATATACAACCTTCTCACCAAGTAGATATCCTCCTTCCAATTACATTATATCTAATGGCTCACACCACAAGTGTTCACCTTTGTTCTTTAGATAGGCATCTCATGATCACATGATAATTATATCATATGATGAACCATGGGGTATACATTTAAATTATTATAATTATAATAGTTTCCGTTTGGATCTGGTTTGTAACTCCCTGACCCCAGTTACCTAGAGTCGGTGAATTATTTTTTTACACTAGCATGGTCACAAGAAATAAAATCTAAAAGGACCAATCAGTTTAGTATCATTGGAAACACTAGATACGAATATAAGTTTTAAATTACATCTTGAAATGAAAAAGAACATATTGTCTCCTTTTAATACACTCATATCCTTTAGATTATACCTAAATTTTAGACATAATATACTTCTTCACATCCTGTGGAAAAATAAAAAATAATAATGGGGTGATCTCGGATTCTCATTAAGGATAAACAATATACTAGAATCTATAATAAATAAGCATAAACTTTTAAGGTAAGGTATAACACTAAAAAAAGCCTTTTAAACCTAATATTCATCATAATATGTAAATAATAGATCAAATAATTACATTTAAACATTCACATGGATATTATACTAGTAAAATAATCTCATGAAATATCAATAACTAATCTCATAATGAGGTAATACATAATGTCAAACATCATAACCATAACGTCAAGGCCTCGTTCCAAGACCATACATAACCATACCTCCAAGGTCTCATGATTAGACACTATTTTGTCTCATTAGACCTACCAATGAATAGAGGGTCTATAGGGGTCCCCTCCCATCACTTAATAACTCCAATGCATTCCTCATATGAAAAGGGTGAAACATAACCTAAACATTCATATTAAAACTAGCATAAAAAATGTTAAAACTTTAACTATAAACCCTGAATGGTATAAAAATAAACATCCATAGTCAAACATATCATAAAAAATTCAATTAAATGCGGAATATTTTATCATAATAAATCAACCTCAACTAAGCATGAAATCCAACAAAGGATGTTGACATAGAAGAAAGTAATCTAATAAAATCATTAAAACTCTTTGAGAGAGATATCCTTTTTTTAACTTTGAAATCATTTAAAAGATGAAAATTTATAAAATAAAACATTTTAAAAAAGATAATCTTGTAAGCTTATAAGGGAAGCTTCAAAATGTTAAGGCATCATGAGGGTGAAAATAGTCTCTTGCACTTTATAAGTTAAAAAAACATTCTTTCCATAATTTTTTGAAAAGTTCATAAAGTACCTCATTTGAAAAACGACAAAAAGATTCTTTTCAAAACATTTTATAAAAATAAAAAAATGGGTTAAAATTACTTTAAAAAGTTATCGATGATATATTGATATAAATTTTAAGAAATATGGACATGGATGATTAATATATCCCAGTAGATACCTACGTATAAACAACCTCGGATAATAATGAGATTGTGAAAAAATAACACTTACCTTGTAATTTCCTTTAGTTGAGGGTGTGTTAACCTACTGTATAATGTTAAAAGTATGTTATTAAATTATATCATAACCATATCAATAATTATGATATAATATATGATCCTCTTATATTGTTTTGATAATAATATTTTAGAATTACTATTGTTTCGTGTGGTAACTACATTGTTTTCCTATGCATGTTTTGTTGTGTAAGTCGTGTTTTTTAGGAATAGGATATATTTTATTCATATACATAATGATATATTGTTCATAATTATTATTTTTACTCATGATATAAATTTTATAATCATTCTTGAATGATTAACATGGAGAATAAATCTCACTATGTCGTGGAGACGGTAGGCTTTATGTACGCATGAGCAATAATATCTTTCCCATGATGGATAAATGGTATATAATTGGATGGTTTATTAATTATAAATAATAATTATAATGTTATATTAATTATATATATACATTATAATTATCATTATATCCATCCAAGTAAATTAGTGTTGAATAAAAAATTACACCATGATGTGGAGACGGTAAGTCGTACGTATGTACACATGGTTATATTCTTATTCATAGGATGGATAAAAGTAGGAATATGGTTGTCCCATAATCATAATAAAATCTAATAATATAGGTAATACTGGATTCATTACTTTAATATGGAATCAAAATTGGAGGAGGAAGTGGAAGAAGAAAAGAAATTGAATGGAATTGGTAAAACAATCACCTCTTCTTTGAGTGTCTCCATTTGATTTGCACAAAAGGACAATTTAGGATGGATTTTACCAAAATTATGGCCTCTAAGATTAAGTGAGGGAAGTTTTTAGGATAATTTTTCAGGGTTTGGATGATCCAAGGGGCTTTATAGGTGTGAATAAAAGATAAAGAGTGGTGCTCTTTTATAAGAGAGTGGAGGGATACAATTAAAAACTCCAAAACTGTTAAATTATTATAAATTGATTTATGATTTCAAGTAGATACAAAGTGAGTTACTTTTAAGATAAGATTATTATGGAGTTAAATTATCTCAACCAATGATTTTTATAAAAGTCTATTTCAAAAATTTAACCTTATCTTTAGGATTTAACCCTTAGTTAAACAGTTTAACTCCTACTGTGTTTACTTGTCTTTTTATAATATAGGGTTAATATAGTTACTATAAAATACCAAAAGAACCCCAATGGGATAATTTATAAAATATTTAACATTAACCTTGTTATTTGTAAAAACCTGATATTTTCATGAATTTTATAAAATTTTAAAAAAATATTATTTGTTTTAAAGTGTCATTTATGTCAATTTGGATACTATTCAATATTTTCATTTTTAAAAATATCAAAAAAACATTATAACTTAGAACCAATACTTCCAATATTTTACTAAAATTTATATTTTATCTATAAAATTAATTTATGTAATTAGTTAAGTCAAATTAATTTTATTTTAATATTTTTAATATCATTTAATTGATTCTTCCTTTAATAATTCAAATATTGTATCATTATTGTGTCACTATTTATTTTAATTGTTTTTTAAAATTATAAATAAATTACCATGATGTAGATTAAAATTTGTTATTTCTAAAGAATATTTACATTCAACCATATCACTTATATAACCCCATATTAAAAATTATATAGTTATTAAACTTTGAATATGACATTTTTAACTCTTCTTTAAATAAAATATAATTAATGTCCTATTCTAACACAGGTAGCTTAAAAGGGATCATATTTTAGACCTAATGTTTATTTTGGTATAAAACCCATTATCCAATGAAATTATGACCACTTTTAGGGTAATATTATATTATTATAATCTTATTTTTACCTTTAATTACCTTATTTACCTTTAATCATGGTAAATAAAATCCAAAAGTTATTATTCACTAAAAATTATTTAGATCCTATTAGGGAACATTTTTTATACTGATTACAACCATGTATGTTCGTTTTTTGAAATTCTATTCACAGAAGTGGTAAAATTATGTTTATTACAAATTCATAGATGTGGTTAGATGGCAGGTAAAAGATATGTTCAAAAGTTCAATAAATATTTTGTGTCTAATTCTATTATAAAAATGATTCAAATGACCTACATTGGACTAATATATATATTATTTATCTATTGTGACTTTAAAATAAATTTAAATAAAAATAATTATTTAAATGAAAAATTCGTATTTTTAATAATAATGCAGTATTTTTCACTATTCATTAAAAAATGAAACTTTTCAAAAAAATACAAAAAAATCACCCTAAGCTAATTTTGATGTTCTGAATTCAAAAATGAAGTATATTTTGAAATATAAAATTTATAAATTTTATAATTTGGTTAATACTATTCATAACCTCTTTTTAAATTGTTAGTTTGATAGGCCATGGTGCGCTCGAACTTGGTGTTGCGTGCAATGCAAGCTATTGAATTATTTAAAAAGAAGTGTATCATGTAATCTTGTGGTGTTACTTGGTTAGTCTAAGATTATGAAAAAATATGGGTAACAATGTATCATGGGGAAGAACCAAGGAATGGGTGCTCTGAGTGGAGCCTCTATAGCATGCTCATAGGTGGATAAGTAGAAGGAACACCTTAGTTAGAGTAGTGTGATAGCCAACGGGTAAAGCTCCCACATAAGTAGTGGTGGGCATCAGGGATTCCCCATGGCCTCCTTCTCTCTATCAAAGTTAGGCTCCAGGGTGAGAACATCTAGAAGTGGAGGGATCCCAAAGAAGTGATTTTAAGATCCGAGTTAATATTCTAAGCTAGTCAAAGATGAGTCTATAATGGATCTAGTAAAACACATGTGTAGCATAAAAAAGACTTATTGGACATAAATTTCTCAAAGGTTTAGGAAAAGTTAAAAATTATATAGTGGATCTTCAGATGAAGGGAATGGTGGGTATAGATCAAGTCGACTAGAAAAATTCAATCATTGCTCGAAAATGATCGGGTTACACTGATGACCTACCAGTCAAAAATGATGGACTATATCCAAGACCTAGAGGAATTGGCCTACTAGTGAGGTGAGAGAGATACTTTTATCAACTCGACGTACACAATGTCTGGTGGGTGACCTAATTAGGACCAAGGAATTACACCACTGACAAAAAATACACCAGCCTAGGAGGTAGAGACAAGGGTGTCTGGTGACAATAAATCCTTGGGAACACTATGCCAAAATAGGCATTTATCGGTGATTTTTTCATTTAGTGGTGGTTTAAACTACCGCTAAATCATTTTGCAATGATTTTGAAATAATGTCGCTAAATCATGTGTTGGCATTTATTTAGCTGTAGTTTTTTGAAACCACCGCAGAACGATTTAGCTGTAGTTTAGACGGACGCAAAATAATTTTATGGTGGTTTTTTTAAAAAAATATTTTTTTTATTTTTTTTTATTTTAAAAAGTTTGTACTATTTATTTATAATTCATTATTTATTATTTATTTATTTATTATTCTTATAGTTATTTTATTATTATTTTATTATTATTCTCATAATTATTATATTATTTTTGTACTATTATTATTATTATTATTATTATTATTATTGTTTAGGTATTTATTATTTACTTATTATTTACTTATTATTTACTTATTATTTATTTTTATATTTTATTTGTTAAATTTTAAATTCTACTAATTAAATTATTTATTATTTATTAATATAGACATGTATATGCACATGCACATGTGTAAGACATATATAGAAATTCTACGTTGGGTGGGATTTGAACCCCTCACTTATTTCTTATTCTCTAAAGTCTTTACTACTCAAGAAGACTCTTCATGTGGTGAATAAATAAAATTTAATATACTTATATATATATTGATGTACAAAGAATAAGCAAAGAATAAATACATAAGTAAATAATAAATAAATAAGAAATAGATATTAAAATAAATTGAAAAATAAAAAAATAATAAATAATACTTTAATAATAAATTAATAATAAAATAATAGTAAATTATTAACAAACAAATAAATAATATATAATAAAATAATAAAATAAGAATAAATAAATAAATAAATAATAGATAAATAAAAAATAATAAAAAATAAATAAATAAATAAATAAATAAATAAATAAATAATTATTAATTATGAATTATGAATTAATAAAAAATAATAAGTAATAATTGATAATTAATCTTTAATATTTAATATTTAATATTTAAAAATTAATAAAAAATTAATAATGAAAAATAAATAATTAATAAATGATTAATAAATAATAAATGAATAATAAACTAATAATAAATAAATTATAAATAAATTATAATTTATAAATTATAAATAAAATAATAATAAACAATTAATTAATTAATTAATTATTAATAATTAATTATTAATCATTAATCATTAATCATTAATCATTAATCATTAATAATTAATAATTAATAATTAATAATTAATAATAACTAATCATTAATAATTAATCATTAATAATTTATAATTAATAATTAATAGTTCATAAATAGATAATAATTAATTAATAATGAATAAATTAATAGTAAATTAATAGTAAATTAATAATAAGTAAATAAATAATAAAAAATTAATAAATTAATAATTAATGTGTACACAATAACTAAATTGTAAATAAATAAATAATAAATGATAAATAATAAATAATTAACAAATAAATAATATATAAATAAAAATATCTAAATAATAATATATAAATAATAATATAATAAAATAATAATTAAAAATAAATAAAATATTGATAAATAATAAATAAATATTAAATATTTTAAATAATATATAAATAATAAATAAATAAATAGTGTAATAAAAAATAAATAAATAAATAAATAATAAGTAATAAATAATTAAATAATAATAAATAATAATAATAATTGAATAAATAATTAATAATACATAATAGATAATAGATAAAAAAATAATTAATTAATTAATTAATTAATTAATATTTAATAAATTATTAATAAATTAATAATAAATAAATAATGAACCCTAAAACGTTAAGAAACTCTGAAACCACTTAAAATACATAAATGGCCATAAAATTTGATTTAAGAGTTCTTTTTTCAGCCCCATAACCAGTAAAAATGAATATTCTGAAATGATCTTCGATGTGATATGTGGTATTGGCCAAACGGGCAGCGAGATTTGAATTTATAGCTCTTTGAATTTTATGAAATTGTGGTCAGTGACTAAAAAATCTATTTTAGAGGCCTTCGGGTTTTTTATGGGGAAAAATGAGGACAATTCTCAAAGAGCTAGTCCCAGACCTACACAACATAGATCTCATCGCAGGCTTCAATTTGATATGTGGTAGAGCCCAAAAGACACCTGAATCATAAGTTATGAATGTTTTAAAGCTCAAGTTTTATTTTTAACATTTTTTAAATTTTAAAATATTTTTTTCCTTTGATTATAATATGATTTAAATTTCATGTGGTTTTAGCTCATTTCATAAGCTTCGATTTTACTGGTTGTAAACCTGAAATGGATTCCCGGATCAGTTATGTTCGTTTGATGTCGAAGTCTTCTTTTCAGTTTTTTGTAGATTTGTTTTAAGTTTCAAGTTATTATTAACTAATAATTATAAATATTTATTAATTAACACATTATAATTAATTAAAATTATAAATAATAATCTATATATGATATTAAATAATAAATCATAAATCATAAATTATAAATTATAACTCATTTTTAAAAATAATCCTTTAATTTAGTGGTAGGTTTTTTAAAACCGGTGGTTTTTTAAAAACTCACCGCTAAAAGAAATAGATTTTTTCGTTTGAAGAGAACAATCCAAAAATATAAAAAATTAAAAAAAAAATAGTGACGGTTTTATAAAATTCTCCTTAAAACTTGTTTCTAAATGTATTTTGGGAACACATTTAGCAATGGTTTTCTACACCGTCACAAAAAAAATCACCGCTAAATGCCTTTTTTGTAGTGGAAGTATCGTGGAGAAAAATAAATCTTTATTATAGGGTGAGGACAATACCTAAGAATGATTTAGGATAAATCACGTCAAGTGAGGTAATCTTTTTAGCCTTAGAAATCTTTGACATCAATAATAAACATTGAAAGGTGAGGACTTGGATTCTTTGACCTATGCAAGAATCAGTATGTGAGGAGACTCAAGAGATGCCAATGGATATTTCCTTAAGTATGGATCATCTGGGTAGGATTTCTATAGAATAATTTGGGGGAGTAAAATTTCCACCTAGAATGGCTGGTCTATCCCCATCCACTAATGAGTTGTAGAATCCATCCAATGTGACAGAATAGCTGTCAAATAGCCCAAATGGTAAAATTGTTCTTCTCTTTTTCTTTTAGTGTACAAATATTTTTATACTCTAAAATTACCGTTCTGGTTTCCCCATTACAAAATTAGTACATCAATCTGGTTTTTCTATCATGATAGCTACTTGGAAACCCACTAGTGTTGAGGGGGAACGAGCGATAAAACCTACTTTGGGCACTACAGACACTACCATACCTATCAGAATCATAACTCAGTAGGGTGAACTACATGGTCACCCAATCACTCTAAAATAGAGTGATGTATAACTAATATAATGTATGGAAGTATTCATCTATTAAATTTCTCCCTAATTTACTACTATTACAACTTGTTCTAAGGTCCAATTTTATTATGACAATATAATTTGAGGAATTGATTCATTTTTAAGAGTTTTTGTCTAGTGCATGGAGATCCAAGGAGTATACATCACTCTACTGATAATTTAGTGGCCAGGATAGGCTCCAGAGGTACCAACTTCCTATTATGGTGATCAGGTTAGTGTGTCATTGATTAGAGAGGGATATATATGTACTCACTATCTCAGTTGAACTTGTTGTGACTCCAAAGGAGGTTCCACTAATAAACAAGTCCAAAATAGAACCTACTATAAAGAAATTGTCAATAAAAAAGCTAGTGAAGTCACCTCCTATGGATGAGGCACCAACAAAGGTTCCAAATTCTATGAAATGGTGCACAGCCTCTTCTTTATATAGAGAGAATCCCCTCAGAGACAATTCCTAAATTCAACCTTGCCACTACACTACTCATGGTTTTTTCCAAGTATGAGCTAGGTCCTAAAGAGGTGGATGAATTAGGATCATACATTTCAAAGAAAATTAGGTGATCTAGTGTTTAGCATGGAGGAACATCTATAATCACATAACCATCATTTCATTAGATCAGGTGATGTGCCAAATGATATACATTTTCTTTTGGATAGTAAGCTTAAGGACTAGTAGATTCAGTTATCCTCCACTCTATTCATTAATTTAGAACTTCTTGTATGATTATGAGTTTTTAGAGTGGTGAAAATTTTAGTCCTTTAGGTACAATTCTATCTTTGAGGGTGTTTCATCACTTCAAACATTCGAACAAGTGATCACATAGCCATGGGAGGAAGCATGATATTAGTGAGTATTCATCTCTACCAAGGATGAGACCATCCCCACATGGAGGCTCAATTAGTGATGTACAGGGATAATTCAACTCAAGAAGCATCTTGAGTAGTATAATGAAAGGCCATGAAAGGTAGGTTGTAGGCTCAGGTGGCTAAGGTGCATCTTCAGATAGAAGATAAAATGGTAAACTAACCAGAAAGTAAAAAATTATTGAATCATTTTAATAAAGGATAAAAAATATTGAACAATCTACCTCCTAGGTGGATCCATGATCCAAATTTTATCTAATGAGAGTCTCCAGTATATGGTTTACCCTCATGATATTATCAAGTAATAAAATAATTACTTTTCTGAAATCCCCCTCTTGAAATTTTCATCTAAAACACATTAAATAAACAACCGACTAAAAATATCTAAGATCATATGAGTACTCCTCTATGTGATAAAAAAAGACAAATATAATATCATCCAGTTATATGAGAGCATTGAATAAGGTGGGATGGGTCAGGAATGAAATTTCTATTCAGCCACCAAGAAAACCTGAGATAATATATGAACGACAGTTTTGAAATTTCATGATTTGAATAGCCTATCAACATGAGAGACACACATGGTGAAACACCAAGGGTTTTAAAGTTTCACTTGAGTAAAGGGAAATAGGATAATGTTAAATTGTGACTCCAAGTGTCTGAATCGACAAATGAAGGAGGAAGAGAGGATAAGTATTGTTTTTTACCACAATCAGAACATGGTTCCCAAAACTGTACTTTCGAAGATATTTCTTCTTGGACCTATACCCTAGATAGAAGTTAGGAATTGGGAGAATTTTTCTATCACTTTCAAGGAGTATGTTTGGAGACAATGAGGTTGGTTTCTCCCGGGCATGCACTCTAGATGGGAGATAATCCTTTGGAGTGTCATTCCATCACCAAATGATAGTCTATTTGGACATTAGAGTAGATGTAAATCCAAATTTGGTGGCACAAAGTGTTCCAGGTGAAAAAATAATTATTCTAAGGAATAGTTAATACACTCTTAGGGGTACATCGTCAAATATTAATTATATCAATAGAGAATACCAAGAATATGGAAGGAATGTAGTCTAGTGGAGCATATGAAACCTAGTGAAAAACATGAGAATGAGATTCAATCATGATAAGAGAAGTATAACAAGGTGTCCCTAAGGTATCGTAGTTTAAGGTCAAATAGATTTAACTTATTTTATTACTTTTAATGTTATATAGACAAAACTAAATTGTTCTATGTACTACAGATCAATGGATTCAAAGAAAATATGGTATTTTCTCATGTACTAAGTCTCATTAGGACCACCCCAGGGGTATGTTCCCACAATTTGAGGTCGTGGTGCTTTGAATAAGGGGTCATTGAAGTTTTAGGTCATATATTTTTGAAAAAAAATGTGGCTAACAGTTTATGGTTGTGCATCATGGACCATCTACTTGGATAAAGACATCATCTCAGTGTCATGTGGGTAAAAGGGAAACCTGATGGAGGCACTGGGAAACTAAATAATGTGGGTAATAACAACAGTATTATAGTTATTCTATATATATAAAATCCATATGTCACTATATTTCCTCTGGAAAGAGAATCAATACACGTGTAATTTTTAAACAAGGAGTCTCTTTGTGTAGATATGGATCATGTACAAGGGAAGTGGGATGAAATCCATTGGTCATATAAAGGAGAAGAAAATCATACCCAATGTGAATTGTGTTAGTGCCTTATCACCGGAGACAAACCAAGAAAAATCAATAACATATATCTAGTACATATGTATAGTAAAGTTAACCATCCTAGAGCTGGACATGGTAGGTGGGTTAACTTGAGTCAAATGGAAGACCATGTGTTAAGATAGGATGAGGTTGTAGTTTCTTGCAGGTTATAAGATAGGGTTTATGAATATTAATATGTATAATGTGTATCAGAAATAAATATTCTCTTTGTTTTTCATATAGTTTGTTAGATGAACAACACTAAAGTCAAGGAATATTTGTATACCAACTCTACACAAGGGATGTCCTTTCAAATAAGGACCAAAATATCATGTAGTTTTAAGTAATATGATAGGGACAATACTATGTAGTTTAACCTTATATGGAAATGAAATTCAAAAAAAGGTTTTAACATTTTGTGGTGAGGATGAGAAAGGGGGGATGTTAATCATTCTAATAATGAAACCAATCCTAAACCCATAATATCACATGATTCGTTCTCTACGTGAGAAATAATGGGAAATGGGGGATACACATACCATAAGAGAGTACCATATATGGACGGTTGGGTTGGGGTCATAATGTTACATAAACCACATAAATACCCTATGAAGATGGGTAATCCATTTAGGTAGGATTCCTTAAAGTTAGTTCACTATTCCAACATACCAAAAGGTTTGAGGGGTAACATTAATTAAGGGTGTTAATACTATGCTTGAGTAGAGATGGGTAGAAGGTGGTAAATTATATCTTAAAAAATCAAAATTGAAAAGGATGAAACAAATAGGATGAGGATGTTTATTGATAAAATTTAAAACATGGATTCCATTGTTATATTTTCAATAATGGAGGATATAAAATAAGTTTCATCTATGGATCAGGTCTTTGAAATAAGTGGACAGTCATGTTTCTATTGAGAATCCTCTAGGATGTGTACCTTAGATGGGAGGTGGGCCTTTGGGGTGTTGTCAAACCACTATAGGGGATTATTTTTAGAAATGAAATATTTATAGTTAAATTCAAACTCCTAGTACATGAAGTGTATAGATGAAGGAAAATGGATCATAGATAGGTTCACGCACCCCAGGACTACACCGCTATACATTAAGCATACCGAAAGGATGAACTGGTCTTGATATAGATTCAAACCCATTAAATACACATGATATATTCAACCATGACTTAGAGAGGACCAAGTTGATCCTTGATTATATACAGTTTAAATAAAATTATCTCAGACCAAAGTGGAAGACTATTTATTAATCTTGGGAAAAACAAACTTTACATGAAGTGAAAATACCAATGATATCATTAATAACTTTCAATAGGGGTATAAAATTTTATGTCATAATTTTTAGACTGAAGGTGAGGTGGTCTATATGGTAGTGGTTTTTGAGTAATAACCAATATGAATTAGAAAGACTGATTCTATAATGTATGAACTCAATAAAAAAGGTATATAGTTAAAGTCACGGTTCATGGACTAAGGATCTCTGATTAAATTCATGGCACTAGGACCAAGAATCTTTCCTTTTAAGGTAATGTAACCAGAACTAGGATTTGATAAGGTCTACTAATTAAAAAACATCTATAGAGTAGACACACATAGTTTAAGGTCATAATTCTTGGACCAAAGGTGAGGTTTTCTATATGATAGAGGATGGTGGAAACCCAATGTGAATTAGAGAACCAAAACCATTATAGAAAAAACCCTAAATAGTGTGATCATAGTTTAAAGACATAATGATTGGAATATACAAGTTTTCTTTATAAGGACATGCAACCCAGAAATATACTGTGTAGTTTAACATCATATAATAAGTAATATATTTTATGTAGTTCAAAATCATATAACAAGTATTTAGGGAAAAAAGTGAAAAAATCACTTTATCTTTTTCTTGGAATAGTGGGTCTAATGAGCATTATCAAGATTCTAAAGGGGGTTTGATGATATGCAGCACAGAATTTTCAAATTTTCCATTATTGCTTTATCTTTTCCCTAAGTCATAAAAGGGGAATAATTGGTGAGTAGAGGCTTTAATTATTTTTAGGTAACTCTTTATGTATTTTAAACCTAAAAAATAATTTTTCCTCTTTTATTGGGTAGTTTAAAGTCATAACAATCAGATTATTGAGGTCTCGGGTTTATGGTTTTACAACTTTGACCTAGTGGTTGTTTGAGTTCAGTATCATACAACTTAGACTAATGGTGATATGATCCATCCTGATGAAATGAGGGGAAAACCCCAATCTGAATGGAATATCTCACATGAATATAAGAAAGACATATGGGAGGGTAATTTCTACTTTAAGGTCATGAAATTAATACCAAAGGATAATATTTAAGGTTTTATAGATTCGATAGGGGATATTCATAGCTAAAGCTCATGTATCTCACAACTTGAGAAGAATTAACTTATTTAGAATTGGGATGGGATAAAATTCATACTAAAGGATAAGATTTAATGTATTATTTAATTTATGTTCAAATTGGATCACTTTAATTGGCATTCTTCAAAAATATTTGAATCAAATCTCTATAACAGAAATAATCCATCATTTTCTTTTTCAATCTAAATCATCCTCTATTATAGGAATGATTTTACTTACAATACCTTTCTTATGTTACACCATTCAAAGTGTTCATCTTATGAAGGTGTTGTTCATCTATGTCAACATCTCTTGAAATTTCTTATATTACACTTAGGATATGTGTTGTTTAATAATCAACATTATTTATTTGTACGGATTATTGTTATTTATTGAATGGGGAAATTATTAACATCTCATATATTTTTATTCCAATAGTAATGATTATGGATTAATAAAAAAGTTTATTTTGTATTGTTTAACCATCTACCTTATTTATCTATATATATTATGTTCATGATATCTCATTTTTTTACATGGAAAGTAATGAATTTCCTTATGTTTGTATCTTAATATGTATTTTTATTGATTCCTGATGAAATCAAATTATACATTGTATTAACAATCATATCTTTTAAATGGTTAATGAATTAGACTTAAATAAATGATGGGAGGGGGCCCTGTATTATATATCCCCTTGATTCATCAGTTTATCTCATGAGAAAAATGTTTTGGGTATTTGGGGTCTGCCTACCCAATGACAGAATGATGTATTGGTTATGACCTTGATGACAGGAATGATGTCTTGGCTTTAGCCTTGAAATAATAATAATGTTATAGATTAGGCCCTAATAATAAATATCAATATTTTCAATATTATGCATTCCATCAATGTGAATTTATTTATTTTTTTCACAAATTTATTTATATTATTAACCATGGATTCGATTCAAGGCCATATGATCAGTTATATGGAATTAATGGTTTATAATTTGTTTCCTACCATATTATACATGCCAAATTATACCTTGAAAGCTTATGATATATATTTTTCCTTAATAATCATTTAATCCCACCCTTATTATGTTTACATTTCCCCATGTTATGATGAAAAGTGTTACACATGATATGTCTAAAAGAGTATCATGTGTGGATAAATTTTTTGGAGATGTTTAAGACCTATTACGGATTAAGTAGTATATTATATTGTGAAGAAATTTTCATTTTATGAGAAAGGCATGGGAATTTTTAGTTATTTGTTTCCAAAATTTATAAAAATATAAACCAAAAAGGTCCTTTTATTGTAATTGACTAAATATTTTTTAGTTATATTGTAATTATTGATGGTTAAAATTGATTCACTATGATTAATTTCAAATTTGGTATGTAAAGAATGTTTTTATGTGGATCATATTCTATGAGTGTGGGTCTGGGGCATCATAGTTTGTATCAAAGGAGATTTTAGATAACTTTAGATATTTTGTTATTATCTTTTAAAGATAATTTAAGAGTTATAAATGTCATCAAGTGTTGATAAATTAAGGTTGGTCATAATTTCAAAGGTATAGATAACCCTTTATGTTTTTGAGGTAATACTGAATATTTTATGTTTTTTAGGGATTACGATAAGAGAACTTTATTGAAAAATAAATGAATAAGTCTAATTATAGGATAACATCCCAAATTTTTAGTAAATATGAGATTTATTAGTTTTATTTCTATTACTTACATGTCTAGATATTGGAAATTGGATGCAACTACAGAATAGATGCAGTGAGGGGTAATCACCATAAAAAATATTGGATGGGTATTAACCCAATCATTACTTTTCTGAATGGTAATTGTGCCTAAGATTTCCCACCTACCTAGACATTTCAAGTGGATATACTTTGGTGAATCACATTTTCCTTACAATCCATTGTGAAGGATTTATTATTTTAAGAAATTAGGTTAAGGAATATAAGATAAATCAACCATGTAAAACCTAGATTGAACCTAGAGTAATTTATGTTGAACTGGATTATAATTTAATAATTTCAAATTGTAACACATTTTAAGGTTGAATTTTTCATACAATAATTTTCTTGTGCTTTTAATTTTTCATTACGTAGGATTAACTCCTTTTGTTTTTAGTAATGGTCAAATCTTGAAGGAACCAATTCAATGATGGATTCCATAGAAAATGAATATATTTTTCCAACAAGATACATAAAAGGATAAGAGATGGTGTCAAAAATCTAGTGGTTATGCATAATTAGATATCACAAATTATGATTATCAATGTGAACTTAGTTGAGTTTCCAAACACACCAAAGGAGATAAGGACTAAGTCTTATGGAAGTTTAGGTGATGAAGATGATGAAGGAAATGATATTCAATTTCTTTAATGTCAAAAATGTGATAAGAATCACTAAGGGTAATATATCAAAGGAACTGAAAGATGCTTCGTGTGTAAAAAATGAGGTCATAGAGTAATAAGTTTCAAAATAGAGTTGAATCAATTAGTTAATATGATGAGGGAAAAATATGTGTTTCCTAGTCATACTTAAGATAATAATTTCAACACCTCATTTGATATTATATATTAAGTTAAGTTTATATTTTTGATACCCTTAAATAATTTTATTGGTAATTGATAATTAAAATTTTTAGGAAATAATTTATTTAATGTGGATAATGTAACTCCCCAATATTTAAAATCATATTTTACTTTCAAACATAATGTGTTTAAAATCTTACTTCACATGAAACACCGAACCAAAATGAACCATGGAATAGTATACAACCATTAAAATATATCTGTATAATTGGTGGATAAAAATAGAAGTAAATAAATTATGAAATATATATAGTTCATTATTAATGCTAAGAATTTCATAGAATTAAATTATTGTATCTAATTCACTAATAAGTCTAATTTATGCTTTAAAATGTAACCATTATAAAATTGGATTTTAATTAACTATATTTTAAGATTATAAATAGATTATGGATATATGATATTATTGATATTAATACTATATTAATGAAAATTTTGATTAGTACTTGATAGGAAATTGGAATTAGAATAGTTAATATTTTAAAATGTTATTTTCCTATGATAACGATTTCATTATAGAACTACTTACACTTCATATTTTCCACTTTTTGAACCTTTAACCCATGAATAGTAATATTAAATTTTTGAAATGTAATGGGTACTCCCAAAATTACCCTTCTCTTTAGTTATAAAAGTGGAAGACTTATATCCCTTCATTCCATCCTTATTCCTTAATTTTTTCCTAAAACTCTACCATTTTTCTCCTACCAGAATCCTATCTCATGTGAATAGGCCTCTAGTATATATTATATAGACTAAGGCCTCAATTTTAAAGGATATTTCCAAGATAAATATTAAGTTTTCAATGTAGTCATTTCTTACTCCTTGTATTTTCTTCTTAATATTTCTCTTCAAAACATATCCTTGACTTTCACACAATATATATGGAGTTAGGTTTGAAGCCTATTTTATCTTTTTATTTTCGATTTTGGAATTTTTGGAGGTATATGGTAGCTTAAAAATATTTTTTGGCCTTTCTCCATGCAACACATACTAGATCACATCGTGGTCTAAACTATGTTGAGATTAGGAACTATATGTGTAAAATGGGAAAAGATAAAGTGCACAACATCTAGGTATGGTATCGGGTTGAATGATATGAGAGTATTCATGTAAACCATGTATAGGGGAACTAAACCACACTGGGGTGGAGGTCATATTGAGAAAAAATTGTAGAATTTTCTACACTATGCCCCGGATGGTCTCCATGGTCTGTCTCCAAGGTAAAGCCAGGACAATTGGTGTTAATTCCAACAGGACATGGTAATGGTTGTTTAATAAATTTGAAATGCCTAATCAGTCGACTGACCTTTTAAGGGTAGTTACTCCATCCATTTGTAATCTAATTTAGGGTTTTAATGTGTCCTTTTACTCAGTTCCCCACTATTAAATTGATTTATCTTCATTTTTCTCAAGTTTCTGATTAAGCTTGTTCTAGGAAGGAGTTTTGGGTGTTCATCATTCATCAATTAGTGACTTAGGGTGACTCATTTCTTCTTTTCATTTCTCTTTATAGATCTATTCTTGTGAGGTATATATCTCTTTGTCTTCCACTACCTAATTTTAAGGCATTGATGTTTCCTTTTTTGGTGAGGTAGGTGTCTCTATCCAATTTCCTATTCCTTGGAATGCCTTCTGTTATTATAATCCCATTTGGTGTTGATTATTGAAATTGATTATTTGAAATTCATGAGAGTTGAATTTTATCATTGGTGGATATGAATTTTTTTTCTAAAAAAGGTTTTTTTAAACCATTTTGATACACATGATGTGTTCGATAAAATGCCTCAAAGATGTTTTTGAATTTTAAATGATTTTTCAAGCATAGAAGTGGTGTATAATTTCTATATAAAATGTTTTATTAAATGTGGGCTTGAATTTCTTGAAAACATAATGATGGTATATATCATATTTAGATACCTTAGGGTAGGAGGTAAAATTAAACATATGTGAACCTTTGAGGAGTAATATATCACTAGGTTAGGTGACTATAATACCATGGTTGTTAGTGGATAGCCTTACCGAGTAACTGAGTTTCTCAATCTTTAGGATTCAATTATGCCATATAGTATTTCTTTTTTTCTAAGTTATGCACTCCCTTGTATTGTGATTATCCCCTTTTTCCTTTGGGGTTTAATTATGTTCATGTTTATTTAAAATGTTTATTTTCCCACTTAATATAGATATTGATGCATGAAATCCTAGTTTATCACGTACTTATGCCTCATGGATATATGTTATGTCATATTGGTTTCCTAATTTGAATATGGATTATTTTTTAAATGAAAAACAATGGATGAATTTATATGGATAATAATTTATTTTGAAATTTTTTATAAATTTTTTTATCTAAGAACTAAAGGATGTGTGTGGATATATATTGTATAGATTGTTTATTGGTATCCTACTAAGATTTATTTCTCACTCCATACTTGTTTCATTTGGGTGTTTCTAGACTTGGTTTTGTAGGATACTGGTAAAGGGGATGAAATCATATAAAGGATGCATATTCTAGATTTTGTATCTTTTTGGTGGGTTGGGATGGTAGTGACATATGCTCATGTGGTTATGGGCCCATGGTTGCTTTGGTTTCCATGTTAGTAGTCTTTCAGTTCTCTTTTCTAGACAATGTTTCCCAATTGTTGGATGATACCTTTTAGTTTGGTTGTTTTGACACACAATAAATTTTAGATATTTGATGTGGTAATCTATTTGTCTCATTCTTATAATATGTCCATTTGGAGGCTAAAATTTTTCTTGTGTTTCTTTTTATGATAAATAGATGCTTGTCTCTATACCATGGTGATCAGGAATGTTCTTCCAGCTTTACGACAAGCCTAGTTTTGAAATATTATCGATTGACCAGGGTTGGTATATTGAAAATTGGTATAAGAGGTTCAGGTTTTCATTCAATCTTTTTCTCATGCTTATATATCACCATCTTGTGTATGGGGGTTTCTGATAGACTAGATATTATACTGTTATAACTCGAGAGGTAGTATGGGAGTGTTCTTATCCAACTAACTTTTTTGAAAAACCTTGAGTTTACATGGGAATTTCGAGGTTGTCTAACTTCCATGTTTATGATTCTATGATTTTGTGTTCTGTTCAATAAATTCATTTTATGATAAAGGAATTGAATTTTATTCTGTGGGTTTTTTCACTTTGTTTTATAGGATATTCTTCCTTCAATAAGATCATCTCCAAATGCAAGAGAGAAATCTACAGAGGAATCCTTGTAGGGAATTCCTCTTGTTGACTTGATTTTAGTGAAAATTCTAGTCCAAACAATCCAGACTTTAGGCCAATTATCCAATGTATAATTGGAATGGATGGTGGACCATGATTCAGAATTCACTAACAACCATTCTCTCATCTTTCATGGTGATAAAGGACCCCACGAATCAAAGGTAATGACCCATACTTTTTAAATGATATTTTTTTCTTGAGGAAAATTGTGTTATATTATATTACAAACAAAACAACCATATATCTTTATTTATTATCAATAAATTAGTCACAAAAAATGGAAAATATGGATAACCCCAATCTATTATTATTATCGCTTCTATAACCAACACTATTGAAATAAAATAACATATTAATAACAAACATCATAGAAAATAAAAATATATAACCTTGGAAGGAATTGTAATGAATATTAAATGAAATAATGAAGTGATATTAATAAGGTATAAAGGGAAATGTGACCATTTGGATTTGATTGTTATAAGACTTTTGGTCAAATATGGTCATTAGTCAATATAATCATTAGAAATTTGACCATTGGTAACTATACCCCTTGGTAATAACTCTAATGTTATAATTAGTGTTTATATGTAGTAATGACAAAGGATAATTAATCCATAAAGGAAAAGAAATGACCTCAACCAGTAAAGTAATGCCATATGAAGCCCATTTGTATGAACTAGAAAGAGAGGTAGAATCATTGGGGTTCTCCCTTGACCAAGACTAAGAAATGGAATCGCTGATGGGAGAAATTAAAGTTAGTGGAAATGACCACTTGGTCGATGTTAGTCAAGTCTCTCCATGAATCTATCACTATTACACACCTTTCCCTTAGGTCATACATGAGTGTTATAAGGGGTAACATTTCCAAGTCTTATTTACTTAAAATGTAATTCCTTTTTATTAATAAAATTTTTATTCCATCAATTACATTTTAGTAATAGTATTTCTTAATAAAATATATGTTTAATTAAGATGAATTTAATGAATTGATTTTTCAGACACAAATTTTATTTTTCATAAAAGATATAAATTTTAATAATAATAAAATGTATTTTGAATCGTATTTAATTTAATTAAATAGTATTTTAAAAATACTCTTATTTAAATATAAAAGGTTAAATAATTTTATTATGTACTAGAAATTTTTAAGTATTAGAAATTTAATTGTTCCCTACAACCATCTACTTTTTTCATAAATAATGATTTTTAATTTTAAAAGTTAAATTATCATATTTAGAGAATTATTCTGATAAAATAAATATCATATTTTAAATCATCAGATCAAAATTATCTCATGGTTAATTTATGATAATTTTTAGAAATATATTAATTTTTTGATGAATTGTAAAAAAACTGTTTTGGGTTTTTGGTATGTTTAGTGAATTCATAATTATGTCATAATGATGTAATAATTAATTAACCATAATCCAAAACCTAAAATATTTTTTTATTAATATTAATAATATTAATGGATTTTAATCAATTTCCAAAACCTATAAGTGAATTTCTAAAGTCTAAAATGAAAACTTTGATTTTAAAAACATTACTTTGTAGAAACATTAATTTTCCATGCTAAAAGAAGTAATAAAAAATTATGCTAGGTTCTTGTGGGTTAAAATAACTTAAAATGTGACACAAATTTCCAAAATGATGGGAAAAAGTAATGGGTAAGCCAATGGTTTTTTCTTTTTTCACAATATATATTTCCAAGTCCTATATCTGGAAATTATTAAATGAATCCTCCACTTTTTCTATAAATATCCACCCATTTATCCATTTACTTTCACTCCCAATCCATCATCCATGAAGTTATTGTATTTTTTCACCCAAGTAGTCCTCCCAATGTTTCCAAAATCCCCCAAGTATCCATTCTTCAAGATCTAGTAATAACTCTTTATGGAAAGGAATTACCCTTCTTTTCTCTTCAATTCAAGAACCTCTCTTTGTATATGTCTTCTAAATGTTACGGTTACTATATTTTATTACCCTACTAATCATACCCTTACTTAAAAGTTATTCTTTATCGATGGGATACCTTTTTCCCTCTCATTTTACACTTTTCTAAAACCATATTTTTAAACCCACCATGTTGTTGAATTTACTCCTCAAATTTCTCTCTCTACTTAGGAAATTCTCTTTTATTTTCTTTTTATGAATACCTAAACCTCTTTATTTTATAGGTGTATTCACCTATATGTAAAAAAATTATTTTACTTAGTTATTTACACATAAGAAACCCACATTCCCTTTTTGTGGGATAAAAATAATTTAATGATCATGTCATTAAGAACTTTTGTATGTTTCGATTTTGATAAGAAACTCATTCTTTATTCTCCATAGGTTATTAATGAAATGATTTATTATGATCTATATGAATCTCATTAATTAAGAAATATAAGAAGTGTTCTCTGATAGTTCTTCAATGAACTGGCTAAAGAATTTAATCTCTAGAGATGATAAGTTTTATGATGCCTTGGTGAATAGCCTTGTTAATTTTCAATTATGACACATTGGTGAAAAAACTTGGTAATATTCTTATGAATGTATCATTTAAATGTTGTAGCCAAATTTCTATGTTGGGATTCACGTTCTTATTATTATGATATACCTTCTACTCATTTCATATCATTATGTCTCATGTTCTTATTCATATGTCTTAAGATCACATGTTATATGTTTCTCTTGCTTATTCCCTTCTTGGTTCTCATGCTCACCCATTTACATTGATGTATGTCCCTAGTTAATGATATATAGTGTATGTAACTTATGATGAACCCATCAAGATGACTTTCAAGTGGATTAGAGTAATTTTTTATGCTTTTATGTATTATGTTCTAGATTCCCAAGAAACTAAAATTTAAAATATCCTTTGTTTTGGTCCATGTAATGAAAATTTTATGTAATAAAATGGTGGTATTCCATAGTCGGTATCCAAGGATGGTTTAGTTATTTGTGTCAATTAGGAATATAAATTCTTAATATGAACCCTAAAGAAAAGTTTAAATATAGTAAAACATCCTGATATTTTGGGGAAATATTAAGGAAGTGGATTCTGAGAAAATAAATCATTGTCTAGATATAAACAAGTGGATGTGGATCTGGAATAAATGTATCTAAGGGTAACACCTAAAAAAATTACATTTATCTAGACTCTTTCTGGAACTGGTGCATGATAATGAGCCTTGATTCACTCCTGGTTTGACACTCCTAGGGGTTATGTTTGGTTAAACACAAACTTCTTATGAACCATCATAAATGATATATTGAAAATGAAATTGTTATTAGAGAAAAACCTATTTAATAATGAAGTTTTAAGACATAAAATATATTTAGAATTATAATATTATTAAAAGAAACATGTTTCACACTAAGTTTTTATTCTTTTAGAAAAATGGTAGAAAATAGGAGGAACTGCATAAATGATGATCCCAATGGAAAATTATTTGATAAACCTATGGTGTAAGCTAGAATGGAAAAATTCATGAGGATGATGAATCAACTATCTTGAGTTATGAATAATAACTTGAATCAAGTTGAGAAACCAGATTCACCTCAAAGGGAATAAATTTTCATTGAGTCCTTCATGCATCAATGACCAACTTCTTTTAGTGGATACACTGACCCATTGATTTCTAAACATTGTATAATCTATATAGAAAATATTTTTTCTATACTACATTGTTTGGAGAAATAGAAACTCACCTTGTCAATATACTACATAGAAAGAGAATCTGATCAGTGGTGGAAACTGATAAAAAACATGAAGCCAATAACTGATATTGATTCTATGGATTGGAAAGAGTTTAGGGGGATATTTTTTAGTAAATATTCCACTCATTTGACAATAAAAAATAGATAGGGTATTTATTGAACTGAATTAGAATAAAAATGAACCAATGGTAATCTTTGAGATGAAAATTATAAGACTTTATTGATACACCTCTAGAATTATTATGGATCCTAAGGGAAAGGATTATATATTCTTCGGTGGAAAGAGACCCCATTTGCAGAGGAATCTAGAAAATCAAGACTATGAAAGGTATGAGAAAATAGTATTAAGTGCTATGAAGGCTGAATTAGAGTTTGGAGAGTCACATTTGTCACATAGGTTGAAAGAAAAAAAGTGATATGTGGATTCAAACTCTTGGAGGAATTTTGATCATAGAAGGGGAGGAAAGAAAGTGAAACTTTCCATGTAAAACAAGTTTGGGAATAAGAATTCAAGAAACTTATTTCTTGAGAGTTTAAAATGATACAATTTTGGAATATATGTCTATATATATTATAACCATCATGGTGAGGTGAATCCTTAACTTCTCTACACAATGACAAGATGGTGTAGGTCCAGCTTGAAGTTCAATGCTTAAAGTGTGGATAGCTTGGGTACTTTTCCAATCACTATCTAAATCAAAAGATAATGGAGGTAAATATTCATAAACCTCAACATAGGCCAAGGGATAAAGGTCTTGCATTAGATATCATGATAGATAAAGTATAGGCTCTAAATGATGTGGTGTATGGTACTCTCATTGTTCTCTCAAGTCTAGAAAGTACTTTTTTATTATGGTTATATGTGTTCCTTTTTTTCTCCATGTTTTCAAAAAAATATAGAATCAATTATTGTGATTTTAGAAGTATAGTTATCAGTTAAGACTCTTTGTGGGATTATCCATGCATCAACAGTGTATAGAAACTCTAGTATTGAATTTAGAGATCACAATCTCATCACAAATCTAGTAGTCATTCCCATGGAGGAATTCAATACTATACTAGGTATGGACTGGCTCTTAATGTATAGTGCTAAAATAAAATGTAGAATCAATGAAATATTCAGAGCCTTGAAGGAAAAACCTACAATTATTTTCATGTGATAGATATCCCAACCTGATCTTTGTCTAGAAGAACCTCCCATATCCTTAATTATGGAGATGATCGGTGAAGAGGGAGAAGGAAATGAAGGTATAAAGATATATAATTTCCCCATCATTCATGATTAAATTGACTTATTTCATAAAGATTTACCTTTACCTACCCCAGAAAGAGAGGTGGACTTATCCATTGAACTCATACCTGGATCCAAGCTGATATAAAGTACCCTATATAGAATAAAGAATATGGAAATAGTGGAATTAAATAAACAAGTTCATGATATTTTGGATAAGGTATTTATCTAACTAAGTGTATCTCGTTAGATAGAAACTATTATCTTTGTGACGAAGAAGGATGGATCAATTGGTTATGCATTTATTATAGAGAACTTAATGGGATCATAGTGAAGAACACATACCCACTCCCAAGGATTGATTATTTATTTAACTAGCTTCATGGGGCTCAATTATTCTCCAAGATTGATCTACGAACTGGTTATCATAAATTTAGGGTGAAGAAATAAGATTTTCCAATGACTATCCTTCGATCAATATTTGTGAATTATGATTTTTTTGTTATTCCCTTAGGCTTGACTAATGCTCATTCTATATTTATGAATTTGATTAATAGTATTTAAGGACTACCTTAATAAATTTTTGGTTCTTTTTATTGATGATATTTTTTTATATTCTAAAATTCCTGAGGAACATGAGGATCATCTAATGGTTATATTGAAAACTCTAAGGGAGGATAATCTATTTTGAAAATTCATCAAATTTGAATCTTTGTTACAACAAGTTTCTTTTTAGGGGTACATTGTAACCAATGAAGGAATCTCAATTGACCCTACCAAGACAAGGGTCATGGAGGATTGGCCTCATCATAAAACAGTAATTCTTATTCATAGTTTCCTTTCTTTATAAGGATATAATAGGATGTTTTTGAAAAAAAAATTCATGAATTTCTAAACCAATAACCAAGTTAACAAGAAAATGTGATAAGTTAATTCAGACAAAGGATTATGAATAAAGTTTCCAAGAAATAAAGAAGAGATTGGTCACTACACTAGTGTTAACTCTACCCTCTGTTGGAGGAGATAGATTTTTTTAGAGATACATATATATAAGGGCTTCGGTAAGTCCTCAAGAAAAAATTACAAAGTGATTGTTTATGCATCTGGACAGTTAAATCCTCATAAGTAAAATTATCTTATGCATGACCTGGAGCTTGATATGATTATTTCTTCTCTGAAGATATGGAGGCACTTTCTTTATAAGGATAAATGTGATATATTCACAGACCAAAAAAAATTAAGTATATATTCACAGAAAATAAATTGAACAAGAGAAAAAGGATATGTTTATAAATTCATAAAGACTATGACTATTCAATTCATTATCACCCAGGAAGAAGAAACAATGTTTCTGATGCATTAATTAAGAAAGACCTTATTCTGCTAGAAATGTTGAGGATTCAAGGAGATCCATTGATCATGGAACTAGTAAGTTTGGACATAGGAATCATGAGGGTATGGAAATAATAAAACCTTTCCCAAATAATTTATCAACCATAATTAATTTATAAGACAAATAAAGATCAAATATAATATCATTCATTACAAAATAATATAGAGGATGTGAAGAATGGGAAGTTTCCTGAGTTCAATATTGATTAAGAAGGTGTACTAAAATTTTGTACAAGGATATGTGTTCCAACAATTCCATAGAGAAATAAATAACTGATTGATGAATCTCATGTCTCTACATTCTCTATACATCCTGGAAGTACTATGTATAGGGACCTTCGTGATCATTATTGGTGGGATAATATGAGAAGGTAGATTTCTGACTATACTCCAAGGTATTTGGTATGCCATCAATTGAAGTTGAATAAACAACTTCATAATGGTGTATTGAAAACACTAACCATACCAACATAGAAGTGGGAAATTATCTCTATGGACTTTTTCACTGGTATCCCAATACAATACATAGAAAACAATGAGATATGGGTTATAGTGTATAAACTCACCGATACTTACCATTTTATCTCTATTTATGAAGGTTTATCTCCTGACCAACATGACAAGATATACATAAAGGAAGTGTTAAGGTTACATAGGTAACCACTTTCTATCATTTATGATAATGACCCAAGGATCACATCTAAATTAAAGAGAATTATTCAACATGATCTGAATACAGAATTGAATTTTAGTATAGCCTATCACCCCCAAACTAATGGCCAATCTAAAAGGAATATTCAGAAACTCAAGGACATGCTGATAACATGCTCAATGGAATTTAAAGGTATATGGGATCAACACCTTACATTATTTGAGTTCTCATACAATAACTACTTCCACCCAAGTGTTCAAATTGCTCCATATGAAGATATATATGGTATGTTATAGAGAACTCCCACTTGTTCATCTGAATTTGGTGAGAAATAATTACATGGTCTTGATCTTGTGCAATATATGATAGAAAAATGTTAATTGCATCCAAAAAATATAAAATTTTCTCAGATTCAGAAGAAGATACATGCTAAAAACCATCGAAGGTTCTTAGAGTTTGATGTTGGTGATAAATTTTTCCTTTGAATATCACCATGTAAGTGATTCATATGGTTTGGGAAGAAACATATTATTATCCCTAGGTACATTGTCCCCTATGAAATCCATGACCACATATGAAAAGTAGACAATCGACTAACACTTCCACTAAATCTAGATCAAGTTCATGATGTATTTCATGTATCTCTCTTGAATAAGTGTATACTTGATCCATCGCATAGTGGATGTAAAACTCCATCCAGGAGTTTAAAGTGGTACCTAAAAGTAAATACACTATCATAATTTTTTTTGGTAATACTATAGTGGTGTCTCTTGCAAAGGATCCAATGTCACATCATCATACAAAGAACATACTTCAGACGTGTCATCTCTATAAGAATTTTTCTCAAAGAGGAAAATTTGAAGTGAGTAGAGTCTCTACAGAAGATAGTATGGAGGACCCCTTGAATAAATTAATATCTTAGTAGAAACATGATCTTCATGTGAGGTTTAATAGACTAGAAGTCATTGGTAGTTGTCTCTAGTCCAAGTTGGAGTCTTTTAGAGTTAGTGTTCTAGAAGCAATTATTTGTACTTTCTATTAAATGTATATTCAAAGAGGTAAATATTAGTTAAAAATATTATTACATACTATACATTTTTCTGTATGGATTTATTATATTAATATCCTAGAATATCTATCACATTCAAAATGTAATAGAAGATCCCCACTATGATGAGAACCTTGAAATACAATGATGATATTCTTAAACATACTTTTTTGGTCAGATAACATTATATAATGGAAGATAAAGTATGTTGACTATCATATGTGAGTACTCATAAGTGGATGAGACTTCATCTCATGAATCTTGCACTTGGTAATGTCCTAGATAGTAAATTAAGAGATAAAACCCACCAATATGAATTCTACATGTTTATGTGTCATTGGATATTCCTATATATGAGTGTGTCTAAAGGTTATTAGACTTTAAGATTATATTAATTCATGTCATGACTTGTGCACTTAGACTTAATGACCAAAACCATGGTACAATATTTTTACGAGAAGTGGGGTATGTTCGGTGCATCACAAATTACATATTATTAACGAATAATTTGAGGAAGGATTTTCCCCTTCCATATTAATAGAAGTAGAAATATTTTCATTAAGATTTAAATGGAACTATCATATTAATTTCCATATACATGGTGTAAAAATGAGTTTATTTTAGATATTCAAATAATTATTTATCAAGCATGTGGGTTGATGACATGGTTGTGAAACATGTTCAATGAGATATTGTGACAAAGGGATTATATTACACAGTGAGTGCTCTTATGTGGTTTCCAATGTTATGATGATAACTTCTTTACCTTTATTTCCTTGAAATATTTCTAGACATTAATCTTGGACTTTAGTCATACCTATCTGATACCAAAGAGAAAGAATCCTAGAGGGTCACACGCTAATTGTTTTCATTGATCTTAATTAAATCCTATTTTAATTTAATTTTTGGAATAAACATTATTCTCAAGATCGAGTAATAATTTTATTCGAGATTATTGATCATATAAATTAAATAAAAAAATTATAAGGTAATTTTTAAATTATATAGATAAATAATATTTATTTATTCATTTATAAAATAAATATTTGATTTATTTAGGTATAAAATACATGTCAAAGAGGACTAGTGGACCAATATTTTTCCTGTTGATAATTATTATTCTCAAAGCTAGTAAAATAATATTTATATTTCTTCTAGTAAGTATACACAGTGGAATAGATAAAATATTATTATTTAAATACATGGCATGGGGTCATACATGGGTTTAACATTTTATTAAGGGAACTTGTGAAATTAATTAGTTTACAAACCCTAACCCTATGTCTATAAATAGACCAGTAATATATTCTAAGAAATATTAATAAACAATCGTTATACACAATGGATTTCTCTCTAAGAATCATACTCTCCATTATCACACCTTCTATAGAAAAAGAATATCAATATAATTTATTCAAGACTGAAAAAAAACTAAGTGATTAAAAATAACAATAAAAGATGATCATTCAACCATTCATGCACCTAGGTATTCATTAGGGTCTTTTGAAGATCATAGGATCACATGTGGATCGCCACGGGGGAGATGATATAGTTGGATCCTATAATTGAAATAATGGATTTACGTAAAGGGTTTTTATCATGATAAACATTTACTTCAAATAAATATATCAAGAATGAGGTATTATTCACTCTAATTTAATTAAATTAATTATAAATTTAATGGTAAAATATCTCCTCTTGATTTGAGTGACCTTTCTTGTCAATATTGTATTGGAAAAAATTTGGTCATGATGTTCACATATTGTAAAAAATAAAAATGATCCATTGAATCCAACATTTTGATGAGTTAGTATTATCCCTAATAAACACTTCTTCTATACCAAAAACCATCATTTTGCATAGGGAATTAGATGTTCTGAGCATCGAGTGATGTTTTTTAACTATGAAATTATATGGTATTTTCTAATTCTTGATCTTGAAATATTTTATCTTATCACATATATGTATTGTATGATTAGATATAAATTAAGAATTGGTTTCTATCATTATTAAGTATTGTTTTTTTTTCAT
Organism: Viscum album; assembly: GCA_963277665.1. NCBI lineage: Eukaryota > Viridiplantae > Streptophyta > Magnoliopsida > Santalales > Viscaceae > Viscum > Viscum album. The sequence goes on from OY728137.1 coordinate 1,108,212,393, forward strand.
TTTATTGAGTCACTCATGACTTTAAGGTGAGTGGGATCCTAGATCTAGTATGTTTGTCCCATTGTTTCAAGTGATGAGATGATCTCATGCCAGTTTTAATTAATGTTTCATGATATCATTGATTCAAATCTTAGTGGACCTTTTCCTATGGTGGTGATTTAGTGGCCATAATTTTTTCTAGATGATTTATCTAGGTTTCCACCTTAAAGAGAAGTTGAGTTTACTATATATTTTCTTCTAGGGATGAGTCCCATTTTCTTGCCTCCATGTTGTAAGGCACCAACTGAATTGAAAGAATTAAAGGTTCATCTTGAGGATCTTGAGGATATGATATTTATTCATCATAGTGTTTAACCTTTGTAATCACCATTACTTTTTACAAAGAATGTATATGGGAGTATTTTAATTTGTTTTGATTATTGGAAACTCAATTAGGTGATAGTTAAGAATAAATTTATATTTCCTAGGATTTATTAACTTTTCGATCATATCAAGGGATCATAGTGGTTTTCATATATTGATATGAGATTGGGGAACCATATTCTAAGGTTATAATAGGAAGATATTCCTAGGATGTAATTCATGATATGTTATGGGAATTATGATTATCTTATCATTCCACCCGGTTATACTAACTCTCATGTAGTGTTTATGGATTTAATGAATCCATTATTATACCAATTCCTAGATTATTTCAAGGGTTTTTTTATAATATACTTTTTTATTCTATGTCATAGTAGGATAATGTTGAGAATTTGAATATCATCCTTGGAATCTTGAGTGGGAATCATCTATATGGGAAGTTATGAAAATGTTAGTTCTGGATTCAAGAGGTGAAATTTCTAGGAAATGTTGTTTCTGAGAAGGGTATATCTATAGATCCTAAAAATATTCAAGGAATGATGTATTGAGAGAATAATAGAAATGTGTTTGAGATCTCGAGTTTTTTGGGATTAGTTGATTATTATAGACACATTTTTCATGAATTATCCAAGCTTATATCTCCTATGATAAATTTAAATCATAATGGTGTGAAGTTTTCTTGGGGTGACCAGTGCCATAAATAATTTGAGGATTCAAATGTATGATTTAATTTAACTCTAGTCTTGATCATTCCCTATCTGGTTCTAGGATATGATTTATACTATGATACCTCCAGTATGATTTTGGGTTGTGTTCTAATGAAGGGAAGATAGGTGGTAGCTTATAGCTCTCATCAAGTATGCCATAATGAAAATAAATACCCCTTCATGATCATGAGTAGGAGGTATTGATGCACGCTCTTAAAAATCAACACTACTACCTATTTGTGGAAAATTTTATAATTCACTCAATCTATAAGACTCTGAGGTATAAATTCACTCACAGATATATGAACTTGAGACAGAGTCTCTAGGTGGATTACTTTTAGAACATTGATTTTTATATTTCATACACCCCTAGAAAAGGAAATTTAGTTGCAAAAACTTTGAGAAGAAAATTACCAACTTAATAAGAGAATATATAAGTGGAAGAGTGGTTCCTTATGGTTTTGTTTTCTAATATGCACTAGGATGAAGGGAGAGATACCTTTTAGGTATTCCTATATTTTTCTCAATCTAGATCATCTATTCAAGATCATATTCAACTCGAATATGTTAAGGATATAGGGTTTCAGTATTTTGGTAGGATTATTTATAGTAGGGAGGGATCGGGTGAGTGGTCTCAGACTTATAATGCATTTTTCTACTTCCAAGGAACGATGGTTTATCCAATACTCCTAATATAAGAATTGAAGGATAATGGGAATCAATCTAATTGGTTTTTGAACACTAGAGCTACCAAGAGGTATCATGATCTGAAACATCACTATTAGTTTCTGAGAATGAGATGATCGTTTAAGTAATTTTTGTCTTGGTGTCTTACATGTTAGAGAATTAAGTTGTAACATCAAGTACATACTAGTTTGATGCAACCCTTACCCATTTTGGTATGGAAATGGGATGATATATCCATGGAATTTATGATTTGGATTCCTCATCCCCCTAGTGGTAAGGATTATATATGGGTTATTATTGATCAACTTATGAAATAAACACACTTCCTACCCATTTAGGAGTCAAAAAAGGTAGTGGGTCTTAGACACTTGTATATATAGAAGATTTTTAAGACTCTATGGTGTGCCATAATCTATAAATTTTGATAGGGACCCTTGCTTCACATCATGTTTTTTAGTTTAATGGAGAAATTGATGGGTTATTAGTTCATTTTGAGCATGAAATATCATCCCCATATGGATTGATAGACTGATAAATCCATCTAGATTCTTTAATAAATTCTTCATAAATTCATTCTTGACTTCAGTGGATCATGGGAGAAACATATTCCCTTAGTGAAATTTTCCTATAACAATATTTATTAGTATTAAATCAAGATGGTTACATAAGAGGCATTTCGTGGGAGGCATTATTAATATCCTCTTTGTTGGAAAGAGGTTGGAGAATAGACTTTGGTTGGACTGAGCATAATCCAAGAGATGATGGATATCATGAATATGATTATTAAAATATTAGTGATGCCTTATAGTTTCTAGAAGTCTTAGGTTGATCAATATTCTCATTCATTGGAATTTGAGTTAGGTGATTGGGTTTTCATAAAATTTTCACCTCAGTTGGGATATAAATGTTTGGGGAGGTAGGGTAAGTTAGAACCTCATTATGTCATTATATTTTAGATTTTGGAGAGACTCAGTAAGGTTTCTTATCGATTATACTTTCCTTATCATTTGAATTATATCCATTATGTGTTCTATGTTTTTTAATTAAAGATGTATCAGACAAATCCATCCCTTTCACTATAGTTGTAGGATGATGAGATTGAAACCAATACCTCAGTGATTAAAATAAATGTTTAGATAGTAAATTGACATGATAAGGTTCTACATGGAAATATGATCCCATTGGTTTTAGTGAGATGATAGTGTGGTAGGGACAACCATGATACATGGGAATCTGAGGCCTTTATAATGAAGAAATGGACTTATATATTTTCTTATCCTTGATCTTGAGCCTTTCTATGGATATAAAGATTTTTTGGTAGAGAGAATTGTCAGAACCAATCTATGGAATTAGGTATGAATCCACTTATATATTTTTACTTTCCATTTTGAAAGTGTTCGAGGTGAACGGAGGATTAAAAAATAGTTTTTTGTCTTTCTATATATAATATGGGGTTGATCAAAGTACATTATAAGTCATGTTGAACTTGGAAACTATCCATATAAAATGGAAAGAGCCAAAAGTCCTAGTGGTCGGGCATGGTATCGAATGGAATGCACTCAAAGTCTTCATATTGACCATGCCTAGAGGGACTACAATGTTCTGTGGTGGAGAGTGTGGTGAGTATAAAACAACTGAGGTTTCTACACCACACCTGGTATGGTCCCCTTAGTATATCTCCTAGGTGAAACCACCATGTCTATGTTTGATTCCACGAAGTTGTGGTGATGGTTGTTTCAGAAATTTGAAATTACCAACTATCCTCCGGATTATATTGGGGTGGTTACACCAGTCATGTATATCTTTAACGATGGGTTTTAATGTGTCTTTTGACTTAATTACACTCTATTGAATTAATTTTTCTTCTCACTTTATCTCAATTTTTATATTTAGAATGTTCTAGGAAGGCTTTTTGAGTATTTATCTTTCATTAAGCAGTAGCTTAGGGTGACTCCTTTCTTCTTGGTATTTCTCTTTATAGATCTAGGCATATGACGACTAGATGTCTTTATCCCCCATCACCGAATTCAAAGGAATTGATGTTTTCACTATTGGATAGGTAGGATTGTATATCCTATGGTCTATACCTTGGAATGACTTGTGCTATTATGATTCCCTTTGGTTTTTGATTTGTATTGAAATCTATAAGAGGTGAATTTGATATTTGATGGCTATGGAAATTTCTTATAAAAAACTGATTTTTATTAAAAACCTTTTTGATGCAAATTATATCTTGGATAAAATTCATTCAATATGATTTTGAATTGGAAATTATTTTTCAAGCATGAAAGCAGTGTGACATTGATATAGAAAATATTTTATGAAATATGGGCTTGATTTTCATGAAAATGCAATGATGGTATATAACACATTGGGAGATCTTAGGGTGTGGGGGAAAATAAACATATGTCAACCTTAGTGGAGTAAGATATCACTAGTTTAGGTGCATGTGATTTCATGATTTCTAGTGGGTATTCTTACAATGGAACCTAGGTTCCCAAACATTATGATTCACTTATGCTAGCTAGTGTTTCAAATTTTTATGAGTTTCGTATTCTCTTATGTCATGACTATCCCCTTGGTTATTTTTGGATACAATGTGTTATTATTTATTTTTTATGCATATTTTACCACTTGATATAGAAATTTATGTATTAAAACATGGTTTATCACCTATTTATGCCTCATGTATATATGTTATGTCATATTTATTTGGAAATTTTAATATAATATATTTTTTAAAATAAATCCAAAGTATGATTTTATAAAGAAAAAAATATTTATTTTGAAATGTTTTAAAAATTTATTTTATATATTAAGTAATGTATTCATGTAGATAGATATTGGATATTTTTTAGTGGCATCCTACTAATATTTATTGCACACGCCTTAATTCTACCTTTAGGCATTTATAGACTTGTTTTTGTAGGATACAAGTATGAGGAGTTTCTTCTTGCAGAGGGTAAATTTCCTGGATCATGTTTCCTTATAGTGGTTTGGGATGGTGGTGACATATTTTCATATGGATATAGACCCATGGGTTGTTTAGGTTATATGTTGGTGGTCTTTCAATTTTCTTTTCTAGACCTTGTTGTATAGTTGTTGAATGATATATTTTGGTTAGGTTGCTTTTAAATATGATGTATTTTGAATATTTTATGTGATACATTATTTTTCTCTATCTTATAATATGTATCTTTAGAGGGTGAATTTTTTTTCCAAATTTCTTTTTATGATACACAGATGCTTGTTGCCAGCCCTTGGCGATCGGGAACGCACTTCAGGCATTTTGGAAAGCCAAGTTGGGAAACATTATCGATTAACCCGGGTTGTTATTTTATATAAACACACTAATATAATTACAATAGTATAATTAATATACTATAATGTTATTATAATAATGGAGAAACCATTATTAAATCCCTTCCATCCATCAATAAAAACAAAACAACATCGATCATGTGTATGTGCAGACTACCGTCTCTACAAAACAGTGTGGTTAGTTTCTTATCACTCTCTCTTGGGGTTGGTAAAAAGGATGGATTTTATTGATGAATAATTTCCATATTTCATGGTTATAATTTTGAAATTTTTATTTATCATATACCTTATTTCCATCCCATTTGTTGAGAAATGGAATCGTTAATCATGCATACTTGTAGACTACAGTCTCTACAAATGAGGAATTTCATTTTTCATCACCACCCTTCAGGGGTGATTATAAGAATTATTTTACTGGAGTTAAAAAATACTGATAAAAATTTTAAGCTTCTATAAATTTTATATTATCATTACATAAAAAATCCTTAATAATTAATTCATTATAACACTCTACTGTTTGGGTCGGTTTTACCAACCTTGTAAAAAATATAATAATATTGATGTCATGAATGATTAAGAAATGTTATATAATGGTAATATCAGTTAATAATAATTTATTTAATATTTTTTATTTATTCTGGAAAATATTTATTGATGTTTAATATATTTATTAATATATATCACCTTTCGATCATTAAACAAATCAAAACTAGTTCTTCGCGATTTTATTTTTCACAAACCATATCTTTATCATTTACCAAATTAAATTGGGTTATGATAGATCATTAAAACATCATTATTATAGTATCTTGGATTATCTAATAATTTTTAACTTTGAACCAATAAGTATAAATCAACCCCTTCACTATTGTACTTTTGAGAAACTAAAAATAATAATTTATTAAAACACAATGATGGAATTAAACTATAACTAAGTAATATATGTATTATAGATGGTCATAAAATAATTGTATAAAAGGTTATAGATATTAATAATCTTCTTAAATATATGATTAAGTTATTTTTTTATACCGGATATTCAAGTACTTTAGTAGAAGTCATAAATATAACATCCCTTATCTTTATTTTATGTTTAAACATGATTTATTACATATACATACACTTAATAAAACTCAAAAGATTGATAGTTATACTGTATCTGAGGATTAGGAATATTACATAACAACATAAAACATGAAAATACAACATATTTATTCAAAACTTCATTTCATGACCACAACATTCCTTCATACTTAACACTTCATGGGATATCCTGAGGAGAAAAATAAGAAAGGGGTGAGCTATAAATCCCAGCAAGGGAATGAATATGGAATAACATGAGGATGAAAATAAATGTTAGATAATAGTTATATCAATGGGTCATAATAGAAACCTGAAAATAAAGGCATGATAAATCATGATAATCATAACATGGAAATGTGGCAACAACTTAAAACACAGCATCATTAACATAAAGGAACCAGGTAAACCCAAATTCTAACATGGTGGAAAGAAGTCCTATAACTGAATCAGGTAAACCCATTTCCCAAAATGACTTATCATGGTACTAAACATTACCCAATACATTGGATCGCTATCAGGTCTCTACCTTCATAATCATTTCAATCTCATTCTTAAGTGTGCCACATAGATCATATAACATGGATTCATTCAACATAATCATTTATTACGTGATAAAGGAGTGTAGATTTCATAAATTTAATTCACCATTAGACAAGTATATGTTCATAAATTTTAATACTCTTGATAGAGTAATGGGTATGGTATTCACTACATGATGATTTTGGGCATGGAAAATCGCAGTGCAATTTTGGCAGTATAACAGTGTCATGGAAATTCATAAATAGGGTTGATGAGAGAGAAAGGGGTATCTAATAATTTATAAATTTTATGGATAGTAAGGGTATAATTTAACATAATATCCCAACATGTGAAATGGAATATAGATGCATAATCTAAAATAAATACTTGAATGGAAATGAGAAGAGAGAAATCCCTTATGGAATTTCAACATATTAACAGGTGGTATTAAAGGATCATAGGGGGGATTAATGGGAATGAAAGGAATATACCATCATGTATACATAAAATGGATAGTAATTATGTATGGAAGAACATATCCCAAATCAATAAAATTAAAATTAAAATGCATGACATAAAAGAGGTTCTTGAAGAAAAAGGATAGGGGGAGATCCCTTAAAGAATTTTAGCATAGTAACGGCTTAGGTAAAGGTCCAAATGGGGGAGGATAAATGATTCATAATTGAAATAAAATTAATTAGAGAGTAAATTAATGATTAAAAACTAATCTCAATACAATTAATTGAAATTAAAATAACTACTCTCAAAGAAGGTGCATGAATTCAAAGGGGATATAAATCCCTTACATGGAAGTGTGATCCCAAAGGATTAAGGGGGGCTTCTTAGAAGATTGGGGGAACCTTGGGAGGACACTATGGAGTAGAGGGAATAGGGTGTTATAGATTAAAATATATTTAGTGAAAGTAAATGGGATATTTTGTTGTTTTATATAGGAAATGTGGGGGAATTCTTTATTATTTTCATTGGACACTACACACTAAAATATTCAAACCCACAAACCATATCATGGTTTTTTCCCATGGTTTCTGGAAAAGTTGAGTGGTATACATTATTTTATAAGGATAAGGTACGAAGAGATTAAAATATTTTACTTTATTAAGTGGAGGTGAGTTACACTTTTAAGGAAATGATTTTAAAATCTTAAAATATTTTATATGTCTTGGAAGATTCACTAAGGCTTTATAAAATAAAACAAATAAACCAAAAATTACATTATTTTAAATAAAAACATATATTTGGACGAATATAACTTTTATAGTATTTTATTACATCACTATTGTTTCATTATGATGTCATAAAACATATTATATATTTATACAATATTTAATTTTTACCCAAAAATTCGATTGTCTCAGAAAATTATGAAAAATTCACCATTGGATAATTTCGACATCCTGATTCCAAAAAATAATATTAATTTTATCTATATATTTTTCTAAATATTTTAATTTTTACTTTTAATAAAAACTCACATTTATTGAAAATTTATGGGTTTTGGAAAAAATAGTTTTCAAACCTTAATAAAAGTTATTTTTGAATTCATAAAAATTATATCATCATTAATATTTAATAAATTTAATTTAATAATAATATTTTATTAAAATATTATTTATTTCAAAAATACATTAATTCGTCAAAATATATTCCTTAATTGAATTTTAATATTATCCAAAAATATTATTTGTGCTTTAGAAAATCAATTACAAAGTAACAATAACAGAATGAAAGTATATTCATTATTCTATACAAAAATAATGTAAATACTCATAAATCTAGGGTCTTGTTACATATATCTTTTTTACACCAGCATACTTCCTAAGAGTAAGTTGTGTTATGGTGGACCTTTCATGGGCTATTCGGTGAACATGGTTTGAGTTGTGATCTTGATGAGATTGAAATTCTCCTATAAACAGTTTCTCTCAGGCTTAAGTTGTTGGATATTGGCTTTGGATTGGTCTAGGGAAAAGCCTAAAAAGACTATATCCCTCAAAAGAACTAATAAATTGGATTCATAGGGTATGGTCCTACTTGTTGTGGCCATCACCTCCCTTTTATGTGCCAAAATGATTTGTTAAAACCCTATATTTATACTAGTCAAGTGATCACTGTTCAAAAATTATATTATCAATGGTAAAGATACTTAATGGTCATTTAAATCAAATTGGATATAATAATAAACTGATTTCATGTGTTTTCTATATCTAGAAGACATTTAATTAAAAGAAATGGAATTTTATTCATAACATTTTGGGTCATTAAAATAAATTAAGTTAAATGTTCATTGTATCAATTTTGTGATTTCCTTGAGATATGTTTTATTATGTGCACCGTGTTTCCTTTTATAGTGTAATGAATTTATATTTTATTTATTATAAGATGATTATTTATCTATTAATTATATTTAATATTTCACTTAATGTACCCTCTTTCATGGGGTTTGGATAAAGATTTTACCCAATAAGTAATGGTTTATTCACTAATCTCAATTTCAAAATTGGTATCTCTTTTGAAATATAATCCATCTAGGGAATTGTAATGATCTTTAATTATAAAACCCATATAATTTTCTTCCTTTATAATGATTTTTTGGTGTTTATATGTCTTATCACTGTGTCATTTCTCCCATTTACTCATTATTTACTCATTGTAAGGAAACAAACCCTTCCTCTTATCTTCATTTGGGAATACTCCCCTTCCATGACTGTATTCATTGGATAATTTTATGAATGTATTAATATATTCCAAAATAATTGATTAAGGTCATTTACTTCTACTTTGGTATCTTTTAAATATATTTTAATCAAATATCTATAAGATAAATGATTCATATCTTCTTTTGTATTTCCAAATAATCCTATTTTATAAGAATTATTTTTATTTAAATTCCTTTTCAATGTGACACCATTCAAAGTATTCTTCTTATAATGGTATTTTTCATCTATGTTAAAATATTTTGACATTCCTTGTTTAATATTTGAGATATATATTATATAACCATACACCTTCTTTCTATGGATGATTTATGATTATCTATTTACCAGGTATAAGTATTGAAATCCAGTATATTGATATTTCAATTTGGATTATTATGGATCACTAAAGAAATTTGATTATGTATTGTTTAACCATACACATTCTATCTCCAGATGTCCTAATTCCATGATATCACATTTATTTAATGGGAATGTATTGACATTATATATGTTTGTATCTCACTAATTATGTTTATTTATTCCTAAGTCAAGTTGATTATGTAATTAATTTATATTCATATATTTCATATGGTTAATGTATTGGACTTAAATAAGTGATGGGTGGGGTGACATTATATATCCCCTCAATGCATCGGTTGGTCTCATAAGACAAAAGGTTTTGGTATTTGGTGTATGCATATCCAATGAAAGTACGATGTCTTGGTTATAACCTTGAAAATAAGAATTATGTATTTGATGTAACATTTATGGAAATAATAATTACTTAACTAAGGCCATGACAGTAAAGATCAATATTTCTGACATTATTCATTCCATTAACATGAATTCATTTATTATTTTCCTTGTTTTTATTTTTATTTTTAACCATGGATTTTTTTCAATAACATGTGATCAATTATATGAAATTATTTGATTTTCATTTATTTCTTATTATATTATTGATTCCGAGTTTTTTTCATGTTAACTTATAATATACATTTTCCTTACTAATTATTTGAGATCACCCTTATTATGTTTCCATTCCCCCAGGTTATCAATAAAATTATTACATGTGATATGTCTATAATAGTAGCACATGGGTTGAGTTTTTTGTGAGATATTGAATACTTCTTATATATTAAATATTTTCTTATATAGTGAAAAAAATTTCTATTTAAGGAAAATCATATGGGTTTTTTTAGTTAAAAGTTTTTCTTAACTCTCTAAAACTCTAAACCTAAAAGTTCCTTTGAATGTCAATGTCTCAATAGTTTTTAGTGATATTGTAATTCTTGATGCTTAAAATTTTTTTCTTCAATTAATTTCATATACTATATATAAATAATGTGTTTATGAGAACCTAATTATAGAATTTTTGGTCTAAGGTGTCACAATAACTATAGACTTAATCTCAAGATGGATATTAAAGGCCTAAATTAGGGTTTCATGAATCTCCTTTAAAAAGTGAAGTATTTCAAGTATTTAGAGTCCATTTGAAATGTTGCTGAGGTTCTTGAGCACATATTACTTAAGAGCTAGGGGAATATGTTTACCCCCAAGTAGTCAATCCTTGAAAAGAAACATGGAAGGTCCATCTAGCTGAGGTGATGGTGCCTGAATAGTACTTGCCTAATTTTTTTTGGTTATATGGTTGTAGTTGAGCCTTTTATGGTTTTGGATAAGCCATATGGTCAACCAATTTATTGAGCTATGGAGTTTCAATAAAGGATACAATCATAGAGGTATTCCCTTATTAATCCTAGATGAATGCTTGTATTTTGATCTCAATAGTGTAGATAGATCTTTCAGAGATAACACATCAAGCATTGTGTTTAATGAGGGATCATGTTTCCAAACCTCAAGAGCATAGATGAGGGATCATATGAACTAACTGGCATGCTTCATCCCTAATCTCTATATAGTGGTCCATTAACCTGTTAGAATTTATAGAGGCATACTCTAAAACTTTGTCAAAGGGGTACTCTATAATAGTATGGGTCATGTAGCCTCCTCATAATGTGGTGATCATGAGGTCTATAATGGTGAACAGTAGATTTGTAACTGAAAATGGTTATTGATTGTCCTTGAAAGGTCAGCACTGGTTCTTTCAAACAGCAGAGGTCTATGGGGTCAACAAAACCACTGAAGAATATAGGATAACCATAGAGGGTAATTATTGATTCATACATTCATGAATGATCCCATGGTATTAAGGAATCTACTTTAGATATTTTCAATCATCAAACTTATATGCATCATAGACAGTGACCTATTTTCATTCCATGGGATCTTCAACATCACCGAGGGTGGTAGAAATGCATGTGAAATGCCCCAAGGGGTCATCCAAATATACTACACCATGATCTACCATATCCTAGATCCATTATTTGAATACAAAACACTCTTTTATGGTGTTTCCGAGCAATAAATATAATGGTAAATAGTTGGTGTAGTTCTTAAAGTCATCCACTTATATATTCATGATCTTTGGGAGCTTGATAAGGTGTTTCTATATGACATAAATGAATAAACTCAGTACTTTTTCACCCTATAAGGAATAAACAATTTCATTATACTCTATGAAGGGGATGACTTCTCTTCAAGGATGGGGGCCTAGGGAACATTATATGGGAAATATTGGGCCTAACATGTCCTATTCTATAGGGCCACATTGAGATAAATTGGATGAGGGGATGTATTCTATGTGAAATCAGTTTTTTATACTCTTATAGGATTTAATTATTTCATGAGAGGTAATGATATAGACCATTATTTAGTATACTACATATCCTCCTAGGTTGCTGATCTATCTTGATGAATTAATTGAATCATCTAAGGTAATTCAGGTAGATGAGATTCAGGACCAACTCATCTTGAAAATTCTCCACACACATCCCAAACAACTTTTCCTATTAAATTTAAACATCAATGAAGTATTTCAATCCCTTTTATAAAGAAATGAATTTGGTAACACATTCATTGTCTCACTACTTTAACTTGGAGGGATCGATGACTCTCATCTTGTGTAAGTTGGAGCCAAATTGGTAGAGGAACTAATGGTGGAGATCCTCTTAGATGGAAATTGATCATGGTGCTCGAAGGTTGTACCAAAAAAAGGTAGGTCCTTCCAGTTTCTATATAAATAAGAAGATTTTGGATATCTTTTGTTTCTTTGGGGTCCCTAGAATTGGGCCACACTGAGAGGGAAAATGGTAAAGGTGATACATTGGGCCACTTGTATCATTAAATGTGGTTAATGTTGGGTTTCCTAAATCAGTGTTTGGAGGAACATGGTCCACCCCCTCTAGTTATGACATACTTTTAGGATGCACTGTGACTCTCTACATCTCTGCAGCTACCAAGAGTGCAGTGATAGCGCTAATCGGGTCATCATAAGGGGAGTAAGCATACAACTACCCCCTGATTGGTTTTATGGATTGTAAAATATATAATCCATGGTCCAATGGTGGTGAATAAAATTTATCCATTGGTGAAGGGATATATGGGAAATAGTAGACTATGTCACGGATGGGAGGATCCTCCAACTTAGATCATGTTTAGATGGGTGGAACCGCTAACTTTGGCCCTTGAAGGATAATCAAGGAGAATCTATTATAAAGGCTCTAAAAGAAGAATGATGGGATCATCTTATAAATCCTTTATATTAGGATGATACCCTCATAGGAGAAAAGTATCAATTCAATCATCTTCTTGAGTTTCTTAAGTGGATTTGGGAGCAACAAAATATTTGGTAACTATTTTTCCTTTATCAAGGTTCCAATGAATGGTGTTTGGTAGAAGTACCTTAATAGGACTTTTTAGGCCCATTGACTATATTTTCCTATGGTATGGACAATTTTAGGAGGATTCACCTTTCTTTTTTAGTCTTATCATGTTGCATATTTATCACATGCCTCATCATCAGTTTTACACACCTAGTACTTAGGGAAACTGATGGTGATGAAATTGAATATGGCAGCGGTGAATGGTGTATATTCACTAACATCATTTGGAAATTGTCTTGAGATATATATTTTTTAAAAGAGGGGGATGAACTGTAGAGTGACATATAACCCATATCCTCTGATTTTCCTATGGGGAGTTTCCTATTCAAAAATATAATTTAGCACTATAAAGATTTTATTACAAGCCTATTGGTATCTCTTGAAGTATCCCTATGAGTTAGTATATTGATCCATTATAAGTATGATGATATCAATTTTTCAAATCTACAATTAAATAGCCTGAAGGTGATCAAATATTCCTAGATATGTAAAATAATATCTTGGAAAGTGGTTGAAAATTTACCATATATTCTATAGGATGCATGTAGTATGGATTCTAGTGAATTCCATTGATATAGATAAGAGAAGGGTCACAAGTGTCCAGAATATGAATGGTAACTAATAAGTGGCCAATATTTTCCATATGATTTCATTATGCACCTCTCTATTGGGAAGGAAGTCTTTATATTGATCACCCTAATATTATATATGAGATTTATGGGATGGAAAAGGTGGAAGTGACACATACCTACTATATTTTTTATCCTCAAATGGGAAATGTTTCATTTGATACATCCTTCCATGGGATGGGGAGGCATCATATAAAGGTGACTCGAGCTTCACTTCCCTATCTATGTAGGATGGATAGTTTATAGCCTCTCTTTAGTGAGGTAGTTCATCAATTTACTTCAATTTGATCAAATTTTGTTCCTCGTCATAGGGTTCTAGACCATACCCCAATGTTCCTCCTACTTCTGATATATAAGTGGAGATAAGATATGTTTATGGTGGTCGGGATGACTACACATCCAGTACTTTCAATAAATATAATACATCCACCACATAAAATTATTTGTGAGGGAATATAGATAACTTATAGACCTTGGCCTCATGGATGTGTATCTTCATCCATAAGGCTCCCCCCCCCCATAGGTGGCAGGAAAGGTGGGAATATCTCTCTTGAATCATTGTTTATCCTAGATTCTAAAAGATCTGGTCTCTCTCGATGTTAGTTCCCCTATCCTGCATTTAGTACTAGTGTGGGAGTTCCCCGAACGTGATATTATGGGATTCACAGGGAGATTTTCCATGGAAATTTGTGTTGGTTTCATGAGTAGGACCTCTATGATAGTTTTTATCCTTTCTACCCTGGTGAGGATCTTTAGGGTGGCTGACTTATTCATCAAGGGGAGGACCACCATGACTGTTCGTCGTAATAAAGGTGGTCAGGATAGTCAACCCATTGCACTTTTTGGGTGGCTAGAGACTTTATTCTAGTTTAATTAATATATCTCCCTACACTATAGTGAGTACAATATAGGATGAATCAATGGTGTAAGGGTTTATAGAATATGTCTTAGTGGTGTTCTATCTGGTGGGGCTGGTGGAATCTCGTGATGTGGGTGTCATAAAACCTATACCTAGGTAGCTAAAGTAGGGGTAAAATAAAACTTTTAATATACTCATTGGGCTTACCTAAACTTTCAGTGACATCTGGTGGTGGGATCCCTCCTTGGTGAATCTAAATAAAAATATGGGGCTACCACAACTTGTAAGTCCCCAACCTCTTTCACAAAATGGAAGGTGTCATCAATGAGTTTTGAGGAAAGGATATTTTAATGGTTGGAAGTGTTACTAGGGGAAACTTATACCCCATGTGATCTCTGTTTTAAATGAAATCATAGTTCCATGTCTTCCTTGTCCTCTTAGGCCATATCTCATGTAGTAATGACTCATTCTTGCCCATAAAAATGGACAATGGAATTGATGACCCCATTTTTTATTAGCTATAATGAGAAGACAAGGTGACAAAACCTGAGAACCATGATAGATTTAGTTTTATCTTCTTCAGAATAAGTATAAGGGACCACCACTTGGGTAGTTCCTCTACCCCCATGTCTATTATTAATGATTAGGTATGCTTTGTGATTATGACTAGTGTCTAGAATTATGAATGAAGCATTTGAATCCAAAAATAAGTACATTTTTGATGATGGAGAAACCCAATATGATTGATGTCAGTAATGTTTAACTATGGTTAATTCCAATGTTACTTTTCCTATAACTATCAAAATATAATATAATCATTTTAGGTTTAACATTATTTTTTCTGAAGCTTTCCACTTAGATCACTTTTCTCTCATCATCGAATTGTGCCTTGGATTGTTTTGATCCTATGGTCCAACCTTCCTTCTTTATAAAGGTGGGAATTTTATCACCACAAGGTTTGATGGGTCAAATAATTGATCAGAACATAATTATGGGATGTTTTCCCTTCCTTATTTATATAACTCTAAGAATTTCAATTCCTAATACTGGTATCCCATGAAAATTTAAGACTTGATTTTGTATCTCATTCCTGATTCCATATTCATGTGGAAACTAGTTAATTACTTCATTGGCTACCTTAATTAGATAAAAACATATTGTTGGAGAGGATGAGACTTTAGGATTTTTCAAAAAAAAATTGGTAAGTTGGGAATCTGAAAATATATTCCATAGGATGTTCCTTTATGACATCATATTTTTTTATATAGGGAATCTTGGGTTTAAGGCCCATGTAACCTTATGATCATCACATAATGCTACTTATTCTCATCACATAATGAATCCTATGAACCCTTCCTAAGAAATATCTAACTCATCATTTGAGGTAACTCATGAACATCCCATAATCCATCTTATTCATTTCAAACAATATAACATATGATTTTCACATATGGAGTCTCTATCTCATTGTCAAATCCATCATGTGCTTACTTCATTTGGAAATAATCTTAGGTTCATCGACTAAAGAAAGTGTGGATTATTATTTTCATTGAATAAGTAATCTTAGGATCATCACCAAAGGTTTTCTAGGCTAGTCTCCTAGGGTTAGGATTTTGATGCATCATAGGAAATTTTCTTATTTTATTCATGTAGAACATGTCATGATCATCACATGAGTAAGGAATCCACTTATGAAAGATTTTTTGAGAGGTTTGGTGTGATCTAGAAATATTATCAAGCTTCATATATACAACCTTTAAATGGGTAGATGTAATAGTTTTGATTTTAGTATTTAACCTCAAAGTGGAATCCTATGTATCCTAATAGAAAATAGGAATAAAACCTAACATAATTCAAGGTGTATAGTTTAATTTTTTATGATAGGATCATGTCATGTAGTTTACCATCATAAAGTAAGGCTGATTGTGTTATAAAAGGAGTGAAAATAAGGTATAGTGTGGGGATTATTATTTGGACTACCCAAAGGGACCGGTTCAGGTTAATGACTTAGATGAAGGCAAGTATATTTGGGGGTTACACCTTTTAGTATGACCAAGGTGTATCTTTGGAACTAAGAGATCATGACTGGGGCTTGTGAAAATTTTTTACTACCTATCATGTGTTGGGGAGAAAAAAATGGATGATTCTAAAGAATTTCTGGGTGTGAAAGGCCTAGTGATGAGATTTCCTATTATTGGGATCAAAAGAGAATTATAATTACTTTCCCAACTTAGTTCAAAGGTCTAGTCCATAAGAGGTCATGAAAATTGTTTTGTGTAGTTATTTTTTACAAGAAATCCTGGATTGGGTGTTTATGAGTCCCATGTGAAATTAACTTTCATGTAACTATACTTGGTGAAAGGAGGCCTAAATGGGATCCCCTGTTATAGGATTTTTACATGTTGGGAGTTGTGTGAATCATAATGTTTCATGAGAATTGGGAATTCAATATATTTTTTTTTGATGTATATTCATGGGAAGGGTTTCATATAGGTTAGATATTATGTAAAACATGGAGTTACATGAGATTTTTTCCTATATAAAAAACAATTTCCTTCATAGAGGAGAGTTTCATGAAAACATATTGAATATTAAACCATGTTTTGAAGGAATCATGTGAGTTAAATCACTAAAGTTTCTCAATTTTTTGAATCCATGTAATTTTTTGGGGTTACATAATTCACACAAGTATAATTTACATGAGTGGAGAGCACTAGATTTAGAATCCCAAAGGTCCTCCTCAAAAAATAGAAAGTGGAGAGGTATTTATAGTATTACATATAGGGTTCATGAAGATCCTATTTGATTGACCAAATATAAACTTTCATGAAATGTCTATTTATGGATTTAAGAAAATGTGAGTGGCATAAACTTTTTTCCTTTTCTTAATAATTTTCTTTATTAGTTTTTTTTCCTTTTTAAATAATTCTCAAATGGGTATTTCAACACCAAAAATTTCTCAAAATATTTTTAATTTTATATTTTAAAGCCTAAATCTCTAAAATAAGTGATTCTTCTATATCCTTAAAATTTATGAAACAAATCTTTCGTAGCATCGGGAATTTTCAGTTAGCTCTTATATAAGTTCTGTAAAATCCATTTAACTTTTTCATATTTCCCTAATGACTCATAAATATTATTTGAAACCCTGGGATTACCCTTTCGCAACTCAGAAAAAATCAATACTTTTCCAAATTCTTAATCTGTAACTTAGAAAGACTCTTATGTATGAGTAAATGACTCTTACACACCATTCTTCATTTTACAGTGACTATTTCATAAATAGTAGAAATTTAGAGTAACTCTTATATAATCATTCAAGATTTAAAATGAATCTTACATACTGAGTCTTTTTTTAAATTCTTTAATAACCTAAAACTCTAAATTTCTCCATACAACACAACATGACTCCAAACTTCTTTACACATTTAAAACTTCTTCATATCACATTGATATATTTTTAAAACACCTTCATTCATATTATAATAATTCCCAAATCTCTTGTTACATATAATATTATCTAAAACTCATCCAAGTGTAATATTGAAGTCTTAGTAGTCACAAGGATGGATATTCTCCTCTTTAAACCTCAATATTACATCCATGTTTATTCTTTTTTAATCATATCTATCATCTCCAAATCATTTCAAAGTTCTAGTAGATAGTTTTTTCATCAACCATCATCACTTTTCATTGATTCACACTAATAATAGTTATATTGTAGATCCTTATATGGGTTGACCACTAAGAGGGGGGATGAATTAGTTATTTTTTATGAATTTTGTTTCTTTTAAATTTATCCTCTTAAACTAGATAGAGTTATTTATCCACTCAATATAATGTCACAAAATCATCTTGCATGCGGTGATAATGGATGAGATATCAACACATGTTATTTACAAGGTTAGATACTAATACGTACTCCTTTATGTATTGGTTAGATTTTCCAACAAGGATTATCCACTATAATATTATCATCAATTATAGTGGTATAAATAGGAACTGGTTGTACACACCATCACTCAATCCTCTAGTTATATTTGGTTCTTCACCCCCTCCATCATGTCTTCTAACTAGGTTGGTTATACATCCCAACCTTCCTTCTTTTTTTACTGGTTGTACACACCAGCCATGATCCCCTTCAATAATAGGTTATACACCCTAGGTATAAGATCCTCTTTCTTGTATGTTGATCCAATAACAAAAATATATCTATCTTAATATGATCATCTTCCATGAGACTTTAAGATTAAAATTACTCTTGTACCCATTAAATATCTTCAATAGATTATTGGAAAAAGTCTCTTGGTATTGAAACTCATTTCTGATTTGGTGTGATCAATATTCTCCTTGGTCTTTGAATACTTAGGTATATCACCTTTAGGGACTTCTTCATTTAGATCACCTCCTTCCCTCTTCGATACTGGATTTATCATCATCTCAAAATTATTTCACAAAATACATGAGAGTTCTTAAATATTAATAATGATAATATTTATCACCTTAATATTTTTAACAATACCGACTCTACTAACTAAGAGCTTGTGGTTAATTTATTACCTTATCATGGATAAAAGTAAAAAATATAGAAGGACTGATCATTTTAGAATTTTTGGAGAACTAGATACATACATGATACCCATTTTACATTTTTAAAGTAATATATGATATAACAAAATCATATTCTTAGATTCCTTGAAACTCATTAAAATGATTCGTCTTCATATCATGGGGAAAGGAAAAAAAATAAGGGTGAGCTCAAATTCTTAGTAAGGATTACATAAAGTGGAAGATATCATGAATCAATAATGAATAATAAATATGGAAAGTTAAATAAATAAAAACACATTCCATTTAATCAATAACTTTAAATCATGATTTAAAAAGGAATAATCTACATAGAAAGGTAAATATCTAAAAACATATTCCATTTAATTAATAACTAGATCATAAAATGCATCCATGGGAAATATAAATGAAACAATATCATGGATAATAATAACTAAATTCTAAATTAATGAAATTATTAATATTGGATTTTATGATCTCAGATTTCCGAATATCTATATTGCCAATACCTTTCTCTGAAATATTTTAAAACTATTGGTAAAAACCCATTTAATTTAGCCAACTGATTATCTCATAACACCTACTAATGTATTGAGGGGCTATAAAATTTGTTCCCCACCCATCATTGTAAGTAAAAATCATTCCCCATATATCGAATGATCAATTTAATTCCTGAACAATATGACTTATCAAAAAATATCTATATTGAGTAAAGAATATCGATTTATCAATATTTTCCCTGTTAATAAAATAAATTTTAAAGTAAAAACCATATATTCAAATGTAATAAGATTTAGGAAATAATAATATTCATGATACAAATAATGTGGATATTTAATATAAATATAATTTCTAATGAAAACTGGTTGCAATAAATTGATTGCCTCAAAATAAAGTTAACAATCACAAAATTAATCAATAAATGATAGGTGACCATCTGTTCATCAGGAATATTGATTTTTACAATAAAATAAAGTCATTTTAAAGAATGAATTGAATGTAAGTGAAATATTGAAATGAGATTTTATAAAATAATTTTCTTTGTAAACCTATCAAAAATGTGTAGAATAAGTTGCATCTCATAAAAATGGTTACAGTGGTGGGGAAGTTTGTTATTGTCATATGTGTTAAAAAAATATTTTCAAATTTTTTTCAAAAATGTACCTTTAAAAAAAAGTAAAATTATTCCTTCAAATGCCATTTTTTAAAAATTCAAGGATAACTTAAAATTTCTTTGATAATCATTTGAGTAAATAAATCGACTATTTTAAAATAATTTTGGAAAACATGGACATGGAATAAAAAAATATATAATTTAAAGAGAAATAAATTTTGTTTCTATTTTAAAAATTTCTATGCTTGAATAAAGTATAAAAGAGAGAAAAATCTAGAAAAAAATATTTTAAATCCTTAAATATCTAGTGTATAAGAAAATTATTGGATCTTATGAGGTAAAAAAGACAAGATTCAATAAATAAGATTAAAATAAATCCCAAACAAAATGAGATTATAAAATGGATTTGTTGGTTGGAGTGAGTGACTCAAGAGGGGGGGGGGTAAATTGATTTTATAATAAAAACTTATATAAAAAATAATTTAAACCAAATACCCCAAATTAATTAAAAACACCTAGTTAATAAAAACATTAGAATTATATAAGTTTGATATTTCAAATAATTTCCCATAGCATGATTAAAGATCAATTAAAATAATAACTGAAATCACTTTAACTTTTGAAAACAAATTATTTAATCAAATGCTTCATATAAACCTAGATTAAGAATAACTATAAAAGTAAAGTTTTTTTATATTTAAATAAAATATATAGTTTTAAATTTTAAATATAAAAACAAAACTAAAAAAACACACTAAGGAATAAAACAAGTGGTTCAGTATCAAGTCAAGACTTAATACCCTCCACATATAAATCACCTGTTACAGAGAAGTTTATGATAAAAATAAATAGATCCAAAACCTGGATTGGGTTTTACAATAAACATTTCATAAGGTTGTCTAGGCACAAAGACTCTTCTACTATTCTATGTGGAATGAAAAAATAGTATAGTCAATGCATGACCTCTTCCATAGTTATTCTTGGGAATAAAAATTAAATATTTTCAGATAATATCAAGTATTCTATAGTTTAGGAAAATGAGATAGTGTATACCAATAAATATATTTCAAAAAAAATGCTAAAAAATAAATCATAAAATGTAAAGATAAATAGATAGATAGATATACAGTATGATGCAACTCGATCTGTGATGCTTTGATTATTCTAAGTCCCTAAGTTTTTATTTAGAAGGAGCTTTAACGAGTTTATCAATAAGTCAAGGAAAATAAATTTTTGTCATAGATTATTTCATAGAATTACTCTATTATTATCTATGTTAAATCCAATGTTCTTATAATACCATCATCATCACAATAAAATGAATCTTTAAAAAGATATCTTCATCACAAATAGCCATTGAAGAATAATCACCTTTCATTAAATGCACTGACAATTCATATATTTCATAAAACATTATCCATTATAGACTTGAAATTCTATACTACTAAGTTAGAAATGGTAGGATATCTTCATTTAAGGTATGGTAAAATTAGATCATGGTAACTTTTCATAGTTAGATGATGTTGTAAGGTGATGCGGTCAGTTCATCACTTCATATTGTTAGCTTATTCTTTCATGCAGTCATCACACTTTCACATGCGGTAAGTGTATGACTTTATATAATGATCCTTTTATCTATGATTTCACTACTTTAGAATCATACTATCAGTATCACTTGTGAAATATTTATACATACCTTTTTATTGTAACTTGATTTCTTTATGTGGTAAGAATATTTGATTCTTGCGATAATATGATTTTATTATTTTGGTAAGGTGACCTGCTTCTTGTGATAAGGTGAATTAATTTTTTCAATAAAACGGTGACATGTTTCATTCATCTATCTCATAGTTAGTAGTATTTCCACATATGGTAGGGTAAAACATAATGTTCGGTAAGGTGATATAGTCACCTGACCTTTACATGGTAAGGTGTCACGGTAAGCTCTATACTTGTCTATTTTTCCAATTCTTTATAGTAGATAATTATCTTAAAGAAAACATAAAACCCATTAATGAAAAAATAAACATGATTTTTTATCATTAAAATAATGTGGTTTAGGTCTAATCCAACAATATCCCCCATTTTATGATCAAAAATAATGATAGGTAATTTTAAATGAATTTAATGCATCAAAGAAATAATTTCCAACTAAGTTTTGACTCTTATATTTGTATAATAGATATGATCCTTTTATTTGGAAAGTATAAGCATGAGTAGAAGTAGAGTAAAGTTCTCCAATAACTACACACCTAGAAACTGGTCTAAGATGCTAAAAGTCTTGGGAAGGAGTGGGTCCAAAAGATTAATTGTGGAGGATGTGTTAGGATGAGACAAAGGAATATATAAGTGTGAAATAACATCATTCTGAGAGGTATAAAGGTATGTTTCCATCAACAAGTTAAACTCACTAACATCTCAAGAACCATTCTCCAAGGCCTAAAGGAAATCATATCGATTCCCCATAAAGGATTCAAAAATAGGGTTTATAGATTTAAGATTCTAAACTTGATACTTAAAATATTAAGTCAGTGGAGGCATCATTAAATCCAAATTAAGAATTCTGAACATTACTTTCAAACATGACTTTGTAAAGATCATGCTGAGATAATAATAAATTTCCCTTTTGATTGTTTCTCTATCTTTACTAGCTTGTTTGGAATACTCATGAAACAAAGTGATAGTATTAGCAGCATGGGTCTAAAACCTATCATACATAGCTTAATGAGTCTAATTGAATTAATCATACAAAAATTTCATCTCATCTCTAATAAACTCTTTGATTTTTTTCTTCATTGACTTGAGTAGAAAAACATATCGCAGTTGAATGAAACACTACATTCATGAATCTTTATTCCAACTGAATCATCATGTCAAATATATTAGATTAAATATAATCCATATAGGAACTAGTATCTCTAATATCATTCTATATCATCTTTATTTTGAAATTAAATATGGGATATAGATGATTGATAAACCAGGTAGAATATTTAGAAAGATCCTCTTGTCTCACATTATTTGGAGAGTTCATAAAGTTATTAAAATAATATTAGAGTATCCTCAACATATCTTACTTTAATACAACCTATTTAACCTTAGTGAAATATGAGGGGGATGAAATAGAATGGTTAGGAGTATAATTAGATGGATAACTAGCTGAATTCCTACCATATACTTTAGGTAAACTCTTTATCAAACTATGTCCCATATACTAGTCCTTAGCTCTTGAAGAAGCTTCAACTTCATCATTATCTAAATTCCAAAAAAAATATTATGAACAACAAACTTAGAAGCTTCAGTTATCTCTTCAATTTCAACTTCATTAATAAAATATCCTTCCAAGGTTCTTTGAATAGAAAAAGTGCAAGTTCCACCAAATCTAAGTGAACTTCCTCCATGATCTTCATCATCTAAACTATAATAATTTAAGACTGATCCAAAATATCTAAGGTAATTATCCCTCTAAGAAGTTTCATATGGTAAATATTTTCTAGGGGTACTCTCAATAATAGGATATCCCTATGATCTATACTCAACATCATCATAACTAACTGATTTATCCCACACTATCTCATCTAAAAAAGATAACTGAGTTTCTTTATTAAGATCAATGGCCTCTATTTCTTATTCTTCTTAAAATTCTTTTATAACTTCGAATTATTTACTTAATTCCTCTTCTTATTCAATGGGATAAACTAAATCGACTGATTATCCCACAACTTCATTAGGTTTTAGACCTGGATCTACAAGATCTCTTGGTCTAACAAGATATTTTGCTGGATTAAGTTGATCATACAATTTCTCTGGGTCATCCACCCATTCTTGTTTCTGAGGGTTTGCGTTAACTTTCATCTGCTTATAAATATATTTTTTAATATGGAATCTATTATAAGTAGTTAATTTATCCTCTCCTTGATAAAATGGTCCCTTGAAATCTACCAGAGAAAAAAATAATCTAAGATATGGTAAAGAGATAAATCATAATGTTATCTTGTATAGACAAACCATATGCCACATAAAAAATCTGCACAAACTAATTTAAACACCATTAATCATTATAAATAGGAAAAAAACATGATTCCTTGTATTACTAAAATCTCATTTTCTTAGAAAAATAACATGATGAATAAACTTAATAAGAATTTTTCATACACCACTTTGCGTGACAGTAGTGGTTCTTTTAAGAGTTCCATTCCCAGTGAATTCATATAAGGAATTATCAAACTCAAAATTTGGATTATTAATAGTATAAGAACTTTGATAATATTCATAGTCACCCCTGTATAGTATTCCCAAATATGTTTTCCATCACCTTAATGAAAACTTGAAAACTTCGCCATTAATCCTATATTTTACCTTTCCCTTCTTTTCTCCAAGAAATAATTAAATATTTACATAAAACTCTTCGATAAGGTTCAGATAGAAGGGTACACCACTTTTCTTAAACTATTCATCCCAACCTTGTTTCTGAATCAAATTATAGAATATTGAATGGATCAAATTTAACCATTGAGTATCAACCTCTTTATATATAGAAACTGGATGATTAATAACATGAAGGTTCTTCGACTCGGCTGAAACACTTGAGCTGATTTTCTTATTATTCAACTTCTTATAAGGAGGTGAATGAACTGGAAAAGCAGCTTCCAAAAAAAACTTCATCCTAAACATTTTGATTTGATTCAATATATCTAAAGTTTAAAAAAATGGGAGGTATAATAGAGATTTTGAGATGATATAGTGATAGTTTCTGAGACAATTGAAAATGATCTGATCAAAATATCCCAAAAGGGTAGAAGAGATCTAGAGGAATAAATAGGTACCAGTTTAGATTCAATTTTGAATTTTTAATTAAAATAATTTAGGGATTAAAATAGTAATATTCTTAAAATAATTCCCACAAAAATATTTTCCCAAAAAGTCCAAGTAAACAAAATACATAGTAAGTTTGATTACCATGGATCTATAAATATCATAAGCTTAATAGGCACGCTAACTATAACTCATGGTAGGTATTCTAACCATACTACCAAGTATAATAATTGCATATCAAACATATGAACATATATTCATGATAATATTATTAACCATGTAATTTTATATTAATAAGTTTTCATGGTATACACACTAATTGTATGAAAAAAAATTAACTAATGGTCAGCCTGCTGACCATGTAAAATAAACATCACTAGTTTTTAAATAAACATAGAAAACATAAGTTAAAATATTATATCATTCAAATTAATATCCAATAATAGAAAAATAATTTATCATGCCTAATTCATGTATGATATAGTTGAGTCTCTCAACATTTAAAGGCTTTGTAAAAATATCATCAAGTTGATGTTTTATACCTATTAATTCAAGAGTAATATCACCATTCTGGTAAATATCTCTCATAAAGTGATTTCTTATATCAATATTCTTTATCATATAATGATATACAGGATTATTATAAATATTTATGGAACTAGTATTATCACAATTTATAGGGTCATATTTGAATTGATATCCATTTGATATAGTTTGAAATCCAAATATACTGCATAGGCAAGCAACATTGTATTGGATTAAAGTATAACTATTAGTGTAAATATTTCCTCAAATTAAATGCCTTCCTATTGAGTGTACCATTATACAACTAATCTATCTTTATTTATAACTATAGCGTCTGACTCATCAACTTTGTTTCTAAACACCAACTTATTGCCAATAATTTGGTAGTCTTTAGGTTTATCCACTAGTTATAAAACATTATTTATTTCAAATGGATTAATTTATTCTTACATTTCCATTACCTAGAATCCATCATTAATTGAATCATTAATGTTCTTAGGTTCAAGTTGTGACAATATTTATTAATGTTTAACCTAATTTCTAAGAGAAGCTCTAGTTTTTGTTCCTATGTCTAGATCTCTAAATACAATGTCTAAGGGATGGTATTTATAAGTCCTAATAATTATAATAAAATAAGGGATATATATTTCATTATCCTCTACAGGTATAAGTACAGGTTGTTCCTCAGAACATGAATATATTTTTTCTTATTTCATATAATTGTCAGATGGTTTTTCATTTATATTAAGATTTGATAGAACATCTTCAAGTTTGTCTAAAGGGGTTCTTGGTTCTTGTGGATTTGTTTCATAAAATTTAAAATGTAAAGATTATTCCACAATATTTTTTCTTTTTTTAAACACCCTATATAACTTATGATATGTTTAATATACAAGTTAAATTCCATCATCACTCTTGGAAGAAAATTTTTCAAGATTATATTTTGTATTAATAATAAATAATTTGAAACAAAAAAACTCTAAAGTAATTAACCTTTGTTTTTCTTCCATTTCATAATTCATAAGGGGTCCTTTTTACAAGAGGTATAATCAAAACTATATCGATTGTGTAAAAAGTTGTATTAATAGCCTCCACCAAAAAATAAATAGGTAAATCACACTCATTAATAATGGTTCAGGAAATTTCTTAATAGATTATATTTATCCTTTCTACCACACCATTCTACCATGGGGTCCTAGGAGCATAAAAGTTATGATTATAGTTATTTTGTGAGCATAATGATTCAAAATATTGATGTTAAAACTCACAATCATGATCACTTCTTAATTTTTTTATTCTAAGTACACTAATGTTTTCTATAGGTCTGATTAATTTCGAAAAATAGTTAAAAGCTTTAATTTTGTGAGATTCCATCTACTATAACATAAAAATTGTGATTCCCTTTTAAGATAGAAACTTTATAAGGTATAAAAAAATCCATGTGAACCAGCTCTAGGGGTTGAGATTTTGAAACTTCTTTCTTTGATTTGAGAGATATTTTTTATTGTTTCTCTTTTTGAAATGGGTTATAGAATTTTATATTTAGGAATTATAGTTCAGGTAGATACTTGACTAACACTTTCCTAGTTATATTTATAAGTGAATGAATATTTAAATAGACTAATCTCTTATTCCAAATAGATTATTCTTTATGAAACTAACTTAGATAAGAAATGTTTTTAGGAAACAAGGAATATAAATTAACAATATAAACATTATCATTTCTTAAAGTAATAAAAACTAAGGAATTTTTAGAATAAAAAACATTGTAATAATTATTTTCAAATTTGACATTAAAACCATCATCACATAAATATTATATTATAAGAAAATTATAATTTAATCCATATACAAATAAATATTTAGAAATTAAAATATTTTTTGAGTTACTGATTTGACCTAGTCCAATAATTTTTCATTTGGTATTGTCACTGAAAGTGACATGCTCACCATCAACCATGATTAGATTATTGAAACTTGAATAGTCCCTAGGCATATGTAAAGAGCATCCACTATCCAGATTACATAAGTTTTTACTGGAGATTTTCAAGAAGGTTTCCAATAAAATAGATTTTAAATAAAAAATGAATTTGGTACTCAAATCTTCATGGGTTCAAAAATTTTAGTAATCAAATATTTTGGAATCCATAACTATTTAATAGATTTACTATATGAATATTTTATAATTTTATAAATAAAAACGTTTTTAGGTCTAGACTAATAAAAACTAGTAACAAAATTAGTGGAGCTGGATCTAGAAATAAATTAATTTTTAATCATCCTTCTTTTCCTAGGTTGATAGCCTATTATAGTAGTATATTTAGGGGAAGTTCTATTTTAGATCATTTGGGTCAAGGTATTTCTTAAATTTTTAAATATTTCCAAATAATTTTTTAATTTCTCATTAGATAATTTTAACTCGTTGTTTTCTTTTATTAATTGATCATTTTTATCCTTCTCTATAGAGAAATCAGTTTTAAAACTAATAGTCAGAGAACGATGCTTCTTTAAAATTTTATATTTATATTTAAGGTCATTAAAAGTATCCTACAACATATTACAGTATTAAAACATTTCTTCATTATAAATTTTTTATTTAGTATTCCCATCTCCAAAAGGATTAGAAATATGAACAAGAAATCAATAAAATTATTATATCTCTCTTATGTGCTTGTCAGAAAACACATGTTGGATCTATCATGGTTGCCTTATCTTCTTGAATTTGATTCACTTAAAATGTATTTTGAAGTTCTTTAAGTTTATTTTATATATTTATTATACCTCTTATCATTTTTATCATATTTCTTCTTAAATTTTAAATTAGGACAATCAACTTTGACACAATCTTTTCTCTTTCATTCATAGAATATTATTTAATTTATAATATCATCCTTATTCCAATCCTTTATAAGTTACCTCTATTATTGTAATTTTTTTATAACTGGGTTTCCTGAAGAAATTATTCCTTTTATAGAATTTATTGAATCTTCTGTCCAAGTTGGTCATTTCCTCCTCACTTTTAGCATGTGAATCTCTATCACTTGAGATATCATCTTTGATATTTTATTTTTATTTTAAATTACTAGTTTTGAAAGATAAAGACTTCAGTTTTGTTTTATCCAGTTCTTATTTATTTAATTTGAGTTCCCCTTTATACATCATGATATTTCCTATCAACTCTTTAAAAGACAACTTACTTATATCACATGACTCCCATATTGAAACTAAATTTACTCTTCATCTATCTAGTAAACACCTCAAGAGGTGCATCACTTAGTCTTTATCAGAAATTGGTTTTCCTAATGAATTCATAATGTTCACAATATCATTGAACATAAGATATATAATTTTTTATCAAAGTTCATATTAAAAGTATCATATTTGATAGTATAATTATTTAAATATATTTATTTGAAACTTGAAGTTCCTTAATGAGAAATATCTAAAGTATCCAAAATTTTAAATGCAGTAGTAGAGGATAAACTTTTATTTAATTATTAATATCATAAATAAAAATATTATGAATTCATATCATTATAGTTATTATTATAATATACTTTTTTAGGATCACTCCATTTAGCTCTAGCAGTTTTGGGTAATTTGTATTTATCTTCAATTAAAATCCAGATATAAAAACCTATACTTTAAATAGGATTCTTCATTTTAATCATCCGCTGATCATATTTTGTGCCATTAAAATAAGGAGGCTAATTTTTGGTAGTTCCTTATTTCCTAATATTATCCATAAATAATTAAATTTAAAAATAACAAAAATTTAAGATCATTAAAATAAAATGAAATCATAGTTGAATAGATATTTGAAAAACCCTTTGATAACAAATGTTGGTTGGAGTTAGTGACTCAAGAGGGGTGAATTTAGTTCCCAATAAAAATTTATGTTAAAAATAATTTAAACCAAATACCCAAAATTAATTAAAAATTCCCAATTATTCAAAATATTAGAATTATAAAAGTTTGATATTTAAAATATTTTCTCAACGTAGGATTAAGGATCATTTAAAATACCATTTTAAATCAATTTTACTTTTGAAATAAAATTACTTAATAAGAAAATTTATATAAACACATATTAAGGTTAACTATCAAAGTAAAGATTTGTTTATATATTTAAATAATATATACAATTTTAACATTGAAATGGAAGAAAAAAAGTAATAAATAAAACAATGGAATAAAACAAGGGGTTAAATATCAAGCCTATACTTAATCCCCTCCACTATTAAATCACCTGCTACTAAGATGCTTATTATGAAAATAAATAGATCCACAACCTAGATCGGGTTTTATAATCAATAGTGTACAAGGTTATCCAAGAATAAAGCCTCTTCCACTATTCTATATGGGATGGAAAAAAAATATAGTTCACACAGTACCTCTTCTATACTTATTCGTAGGAATAAAAACTAAAGATTTTGAGAGAATATCAAGTATTATCTAGTTTAAACATAAGATATAGTGTGTGAAGATAAATATAGTACAAAAACACACTACTCAAAAATAAATCATAAAATGGAAAGATCAAGAGATATATAGATAGAAAGTATGATGCAGATCGATCTGTGATGATGTGACTTTTTTGAGTCTTTGATCTTTTCATTGGAAGGAGCTTGAACAAGTTTATCAATAAGTCCAAGAAAAAAAAGTTACATAAAAGGTGATTTCATATAATTCCTCTATTGTTATTTATGTTACATACAGTGTTCTTATAAGTACATAATAATATTAATTGAATGAGTCTTTAAAAATAGATATTCATCATAGATAACTATTTAATAATAATCATCTTTCATTAAATGTTACGATGATTCATTTAATTCATCAAAAAGATAACCATTAGAGATTTAAAAATCTCCACTACTATGTTATACATGGTAGGATATCTTCACTTGAAGTATGGTAATATGAGATCATGGAAACTTTTCACGATCAGCTAATGAAGAAGGGTGATGTGGTCAGTTCGTCGCTTTATTTAGTCAATGTAACATCCCGACCCAACTTACCACTAAACTGATAGCTAAACCAGTGGGTCACATGACCTCAAGTGCATCTCCCTATACACCATAGGCTACCAACTAGTAGTGAGGGTTTTATGAGGGGTTAGTGGGGAGACTATACCCTTATATCAAAGTAACACAATATTAAAGTAGAAACTAAATAGCATATAATAGTAGAATAAGTAAATAAATAGTTAATAAGAAAGTAGTAGATGAAAAATATTATAATAAATGAATTAATGTGGACAATTCTAGTTTATATAGAAAATGAATTCATGTCAAAGTGAAGATATATAACTTAAAATATTAAACATACAACATGATTTACAACTTAGATAAATACATGAGTCAAGTAAAGAAAAGAAAAAAAGACCAATGGTTATTTCTATGAGCATCCAAAGCTCCAACTCAATCTTGTGCTCCAAGATCCCAAGTACAAGCACATAGCAAAAATCAAGGTTCAAGACCCTAGGAACAATAAGGTATACTCAGGTACCCCAAAGTAATGGTATCCTGAGTAGGGTGTGATATATGAATCTCAATGGTGTTGGCACCAAAAATGTGTCCCGAAAGGAAGGAACGAAAAAGACAGCCGGCGCGCTGCCTCGCGAAGCACAGCCGCGAAGCCCCGCCGCGAAGCGTCCCAACCATGGTGGCCCCGCGAAGCTCCAGAGGCGGTAATCCTCCGTGAACTCATTTTACGTTCGCGAGCCGCTGCGAAGCTCCGGAGGCGGTAATCCTCCGCGAAGCCCCGAAGGCGGCGCGCGAGCCCTGCTTCGCGGCGCCCCTTCCCTATAAATACTTGACTCCCCCTGAGTCCCGGAGACGGACAACCCAACCTTTCGGCTTCTCCTCTCTCGAATCGCAAAGCACGCTTTGCCCCGGGAATCATGAGCTCCGCGAGGTATTTCTACTTCGCGAGACGACTCTGATTTGTTTCGTTTTGAGCCCCTCTTCCGAGAGGGATTCCCTTCGCGAAGCTCAAGGGCATTCGCGAAGGAAGGGGATTCCCAAGGGAACCCGGGCAGTCGCGGAGCACTCATGATTCGCGAAACACCCAACCCATACGAGTAATCCCTATTCTAAGGCAGGATCGCTCCACTTCGTGAAGTACATTGCTTGGCAGGACCCTGCTTCGCGAACCACTCCTTCTTCGCGAGGCAGTGCTCCGCGAACACTGTTCCACTTCGCGAAGCACCTCTCGCTCCCACCTATGCCCCATGCTAAGTCCAAGGCACCCCACTTCGCAAAGCACACTCCTATTCTTAGCGATTCCTCTTTCCGTGCGACCCTCCAGGTTTGCACGATGTGATTTCAAAGTCCCATGGACAACACCTCCCGTAGCGTTGCTTCGCCTAATGATTCTTCGCATAGGCACGCTAACGACTATTGCTTCTTCGCATAGCCACGCTAACGTGGACCCCTCGATGGTTCATCCCTCGACCCCCCTTTACCATGGCCTTACCGGAACCTTCCCTTCCCCAAGGACCAGAGGGTACCGGTTATGTAATCCCTAGGGGTGTGGAGTGAACCCACCTCGTCCGAGCTGCAGGACGTTAAACTGCCAAGCATCACGTCCTCAACACATGACGTTAAACTGTGACCCAACCTCGTCTCCCTCACGAAGGGTCCCCCAACTCGAACATTTTTTACACCACTCGTCTCCACGGGAATGGAACTCTTCCGCACATGGAATGAGATCCTCCTTGTCGGAGTGGTGTATGTTCGCAGGGGAAGGGCTGCCTCAGAGCGTAAGCCCCTAACCTTTGGTACGGATGATTGCACCCGTGCATCTCTGTACTTCCCCACTACCAAGGTCAGTGGAGGACGTGATAGGGAACGAGGCACCTCCCATCGTTGGACCAAGGTCCATCTTCCCCGCGCTTTGTCGTGCCATGGGCCTCCATCCTGGAGTAAGTCCCAACACCATGGGCCGCCCAACGCGTAAGCCCCTCTTCACTTCTCACGGACGCACCCTTCACGACGTGATCGTCAGGTCCATGCAACCTCTTGTTTCTCACACCGAGCATGACTCACGTGGGCTTAGAGTGAGCACCGACCCTGACAAACCTTTTCTGAACTACGAGGTCTTTGATCCATGTCAAGGCATGGTACGTAGGAAGCCTCTACGAGGTTCAAGCCCGCCCGTCTTTCACGTCGGGTTTCACCCCCGTCCAGCACGACGTTAAACTGCAATTCCGGTCCAGTGGTAAGCCATTGCGACCCACCCTTCATGAACTACGAGGTCTTTGATCCATGTCAAGGCATGGTACGTAGGAAGCCTCTACGAGGTTCAAGCCCACCAATAGTGGACCAAGGTCTACTTTCACGTCAGTTTACCGGCGAAACCCACCTGAACTACGAGGTCTTTGATCCATGTCAAGGCATGGTACGTAGGAAGCCTCCACGAGGTTCAATCCCACCCGTCGTTTACTCACGCCAGGGTTCACTATCATCCCGCACGACGTTAAACTGTATTCTCCGAACTACGAGGTATTTGATCCGTGTCAAGGCATGGTACGTAGGAAGCCTTTATGAGGTTCAAGCCCTCCACCCATTGGACCAAGGTCCACTTTCATGTCGGTTCACCGACAAAACCCCTTTTGAACTACGGGGTCTTTGATCCATGTCAAGGCATGGTACGTAGGAAGCCTCCACGAGGTTCAAGCCCACCCATCACCCAATTCACGTCGTTTTCTACCTACGTCCAGCATGACGTTAAACTACACTCCGGTCCAGTGGTAAGCCATTGCGACCCACCATTTGAACTACGAGGTCTTTGATCCATGTCAAGGCATGGTACGTAGGAAGCCTTCATGAGGTTCAAGCCCACCAATAGTGGACCAAGGTCTACTTTCACGTCGGTTCACCGACAAAGCCCCATTTGAACTACGAGGTCTTTGATCCATGTCAAGGCATGGTACGTAGGAATCCTCCCAGAGGTTCAAGCCCAACTCCCATCGGACCAAGGTCCACCTTCACGTCGGTACGCTGACGACATTCATCGGGCCAAGGTCCAGCTTCACGTCGGTTTACCGGCACCATCCTGAACTACGCGGACTTTGATTCCCTATCATGGGGATACGTAGGAAGCCTCGTCAAGGCTCAAGCCCAACTTCACTGTCGCCCCCTGCGATGGTTCCACTTCACTCTCCTTCCACTCCATTCACTGTCGCCCACGGGCTAGCCCCGGTGTCGATATCCCTTCAAGGAGGATCCCTCAATCCGATTTATCCCAGCTAATGCTCTGGTTGGGTTGATCCGTCTCCGCTGGACGTTAAACTCGCGGCATACCCTGTGTTGAACACGGGAAGCTGAGGAAAACCTCAGATACGTGTCTATGACATGTAATTCCCCGCGCTCGATGTGGGATGCCTCGGGCTTCCACGCCCTCGAGAAGCCTTGTGGTCAAGGATAACAGACAGACATGCCAGGTACCCCAGCATCCAGACACGCTACTGATGCCTCAACGTGACTACTCCCCTGACCGAAGGTTGCTGCCCTAACTGGACCCTTTGGAATGTCCCAACAGAAGCAGTGTAATTAACTGGCGTCCATGGAAACATGGCACTGGGAAGAGTTTCATGAACTACGTATTAAATCTATAAGGGAGACCCGGACTAAGTGACGAGTTCTGAGGAGGAATCCACAGGAGGAAGAACCGACATCCCATCATCCCGTTTCGGTCAAGGAGAAGACGTCCCTGAATAAGGAGAGAATGCCGCCCGCCTTTGGAAAGTGGGAATGCGGGGCAACAAAGCCGCGCGTCCCCCTGACGGACGGATGAGCGCGCGCCCCGGCGAAAGCGTCGGAAACAGAAATGGTGAACCCGACGTGAAACTCTTCTCCTCAAAATGGAGATTAGTAGCGTTCGAGACACCAGTAGATTGACGTGTCACCGGATCCAGATATCTGGTGCCTGGTCCCGCCAAGCAAATAGCGGGCCTGTCGTGGAACTCACCGGAAGTCGGGGTAGTAGAGCGTGGGGCACTCCGCTCTGCAGCGTGTTGGCGTGGATCCTTCTCACAGACATGGAGGATGGAAGAACGTTGGGGCACTGGTTGTCAATCCTTTTCCTCTCAGTACTGATGAGTTGATCCCTTCGCTTGCCAGGAACCAGGTTTCTATTTCGGAGATGCGGTCACCATCCGATCCTTGCCCGCGCAGGGGCAGGGGCAACACCATGACGGCCACTCCACATGGCGCCGCTACCGCCACGATGGCTGCCACGTCACGGAATACGGGATGCCCACGTCCCCTTTCCCCATCAGAGATCATCCAAAAAAGGGTGATCAACAGCCTCGTGCGCAGGTATGAGGAAGAAGGGGTCATCCCAACCCGGGATATGGACCGCCTGGACCTGGAGGCCTCCAGGCCCCGCCATCAACGCCGCCCTAACAGGCCGCGCAGGGAGCCCCTGCTCCCCACCCAGACATTCAACTGTTTCGGGAGCCTATCTCCAGAACGCCTTGACGACTCTTCGCCTTACGCTGAAGAGGCAGGCGACGTCCGGCTCAGTCCGCTCAGGGCCCCGACCCGGGGCCCCCAGGCGAGAGCTCCCGTCCGGCCACGTCGGCGCCGCCGTCCGGCCCCGCAGGAAAAGCAGGCAGACTACGTCCTTGCACCACCTGCACCGGCTCGCCTGACCCGACGTCAGCGCCGGGCCCGGGTTGAGGACGCTCGCTCAGGCGCATCCACGTCGACAGCTACAGTGGCCCGAGCCACCGCCGACGTACATTATGAAGCCCCCGCGTACATTGAGCAGGGGCATCCCTTCGCCCAACCAAGATTGAGACCCCAACCGCCCCATGGGCAGGCTGGGTGGACTCTCCGGGTTGCAGGCCCCAGTGGTGATCGCTGCGAGCTAACCCGCGGTGATGCCACCCCGTACGGAGGTCCTCCCCGTACCACTACTCCACAGAGCGTGGGCCTTCCCTGCTCTGAGGTTCGTCATGGAGGCATGCCTCGTGCTGCCCCCGTCCTGCAGGAAGACCTGCCCCGCGACAGTGGCGCTCAGCGCGGAAACATTTCCCGCGCCCGCTGTACAGGGTATGAAGTTCACCCTGCTGAAGGCACCGTCCATCCGGTCCTCCTCCAACGTGGGGGGCCTCCCTACGTCCTCTCTGCAACCAGCAAAGGTCCTCCTCGCTCCACTCACATCGACCATGGAGGTCTTCCCCATGCTCCTGCCAGTTCCAACTGAGGCCCCGCCCACATGGGTACTGTTCATGGAGGTCCTCCCCATGTACCCTTTGACATTTTCCCTGGTGCCTCTCGCACCCCGGCTGTCTCGAGTGGGGGCCCTCTCCGCCACGGTGCCAGCGCCGACCCAAGGTTGCCTGATAGGGGTCAACCCTGTCCCGAAGAGCCACCCAGGGGCAGAAGAGCGGGTCGTTGCCGCCACAAGAAGAATCCTGGGAAGGCCCAGGGGGAGATCAAACCTGCCCGCTTCTCCGATTCGGAAGCGGAATGCGATTCAGCGATGGAACCTTCTCCCAGCTCCTCCGTATCAAGGACTGGGGCAGGAACCAGACGCGTCAACCTCATTCTCCCAGAATTTGAGGTCCACTGGATTCCCCTCTCTCTTCGCAGGTACATCCAGGAGGAAGAAATCCTGGGAATTCCGCAGGTCTCGGCCACGCAGGCATCGCCCCTGTCACCAGAAGAGCCATCTACCTCTACCAGGGATCACGTAGAGTTATTTTGGGGACCCACGACGGTAGAGCGACGACACGACCCGTCGCCGGTAGCCACGGCTCCTGTTCCAGAAGCTGTGATCAGCCCGTCGTATCGTCACATCGTGGCCAGGTCACCTCACTCTTCGGAGGATGGCCCGGAATTCGGCGGCCATTCAGCTCGTTTTCCATATTCTCCACCGCCGAGCTTATTATCCCAAAGGTCCGCCTCGGTACCGCTTCTGGTTCCTCAGCCGCCCCCGGTTGACGAGTGGGGCAATACAGGGCCAGACCCTGAGTCCGAGCCTAGGAGCTTCTGGAGTATCCTTGCAGCGGATTACTTCCCGGAGAAGTTCTGGCCAACGGCGGCACTAAATTTCCGCGTACCAGAGTCTCTTACCCCTGAAAACGTGGGGTGCCTTTGTCGAACCCTGTGGGCGACACACTACCGCCTCTGTTTTGAATGGGTGGTGTACCCCAGAAGTCGTGAGCACTTCGAAGAAATCGGCGAGCAATGCCGCCTGATCGATGCAGCCGCACTTCTTGCAGCCCAGCACCCTGAGTCGCTAGGCCACCAGAGCGCCCTTCAACGAAAATTCGTTCAGAGTCTTAAAGCACTCCGCAAAATCGTCAGGGAAGCCACCCCCCATGTGCAAGTCTGTGGTTGGGGACGCTATGCCGCTCTCCTCTTCGACCCTATCCGACGACAGCCCGATTCGCTATGCGACATTGAGGATATGCCCTCAAGAGGGGTCACAGTCCACATGGCCGACGTTGTGGATAAGGAAGATGAGCTTGAGTTCCTTGATGGGGACTTACCATCCGAGGGTGTACCTCCGCTTCTTGACCCGTCAGGGAGAGTTACCCGTCATCAGAGGAACCTGCTAGGCCTCCCCGTACCCACTGAGTCGTTGGCACTCGGTCGAAGCACTGGCAAGGGTAAGGAGCACGTCGGAATAGTCAAGAACTCTGACCCGTCCACCTCTGTGCAGAAAACGGACGAAGATCCTGAGAAGGCCGCGTTACGCCAGCAGCTTGCTGAGCAGAAGAGGATGGTTGACGAACTCTTGGCTGAACGCGCTGCAGAGCGACGACCCGACTATGGTAATCCCAGGCCGGGGCAGCAGGGGCAGGAACAACTTCCCCCCAGCGAGATGCCTTCGGGCAACCCTGATCATGCTACTGCCGCGGACAGGGCGGAAGCCGGAACATACGGCAAGAGGGCGCGATACGTCTCGCCAAACCCCCCTGAGCGACGGGACAATCTGAAGAATCCAACCCGGGTTCCCCCAGTCGCCCAGCAGGTCGTCCAGCCAGTCGACCTGCGAGCAGCCGAAGCCGTCTACCGTGTTGAAGAACCTGGCAATGCGCTTGTGGTTAGGGATCCCCGTCAAGACAGGGACCCCCACCCGGAGGACCTTATTGCGGCACTCACAGCCCGCCTCGAGGCATTGGAAACACGGCAGGTGGCGGTCCCACCGGATGGCAAGCCTTATCCCGCGTGGGTGGATGATATGCCCGTGCCTCCGGGTTTTGTGAACCCCACTTTCTCGCCTTTTAACGGGACAGGGGACCCACCCCAGCACTTGGCTCATTTCTCTTCCAGGTGTGGCCCCATGCTGGGGACCCCGGCTCAGCAAGAGGCCGCCAAGCTCCGATGTTTCATACAGACATTGGAAGGTCCGGCATTCGTCTGGTACAGCCAGCTCCCTATCGGATCGGTGACCGGTTGGGAGGATCTTCGCCGGCAGTTCTTATACCAGTTCAGCTTCACCACGCGAAAGACCAGCATTGCGGACCTCTTCAAGTGAAAACAGAGGCCTGATGAGCGGGTTGCAGACTTCATCGCCCGGTGGAAAGGACTTATGTATTCCCTCGATATGCCACTGACTCAGGAGCAATTACTGACGATGTATTTGGGGAACGTTAAGACAGAGCTGGTACCCTCCTTGATTACCCATAACTATCCTGGAGGGTTCAGAGATTTCTCGGATAAGGCCCAGCGCCTCGAGGAGGCCCTGCAACAGGCTAGTCAGGCACGTTTGCTGCCTCCTATGATCCCAGCCAGGAGGGACGTCAGGGCTGAACCCACCGCGGTGGCTCAAATAGAAGCCCCGAGGCAGCTGGAATTGCTGCCGGCGACACCACACCCGCAACCCCGCAGAGGTCCTCCACCTCAAGCACAGGCTCCTGCCCAGCAGCGACCGCCTCAGAACCGACAGGTTCCCCCGCGCAATGCGCCACCGCCACCTAGGCGAGACAACCAGGCGCCGCCTCCTCGGCAGGCCCCTCCGGTCCCTCAACAGGACCAGGCCCCCAGGGCTCCTTACCCAGAAAGAAAATACCATACCTATTCGTTCAACGAAAATCAGGTCCCTGGCTACTTCCGAAGTGCTCTAGAGCAAGCGATCGTGTGTCTGCCTAAGTGTAGGAGGCCGGCAGAGGCGCATCTCACCGATCACCCCAACTACTGCCCTTATCATCGGATCCTGGGGCACACCCTCAAGCGATGCTATGTGTTTAAAGACTGGCTTCAAGACCAGGTCAACAACAATATAGTCATGTTGGGCCCAGCGCCAGCGCAAGTGACAGGCGTCTTTGCGGGATCAGAAATCGGAAGCGACGGCGAAGGCGAGTGGCAGCAGGTCCCTAGCCGCGGGTCCCAGAAATACGACAACTGGATGGCTCGAAAAACCGTCGTCCGTGCCCAGGGTATCATCCGGGCACGCCTAAAGCAGTCGGAACCTTCAGAAGAAGTAGCTGGTGCCTCAGCATCGTCTTCACAGTCGACCTCTGCCCAAAAGGGAAAGC
Source organism: Viscum album (assembly GCA_963277665.1). Taxonomy (NCBI): domain Eukaryota; kingdom Viridiplantae; phylum Streptophyta; class Magnoliopsida; order Santalales; family Viscaceae; genus Viscum; species Viscum album. The sequence continues at coordinate 1,108,251,584 of OY728137.1, forward strand.
AGCGGCGACGCAAGAAGAAGCAACGTGCACCGCCAGTGTCGTCGTCATCCCGCACTCTTGGAGACTTTATGCCTCCCGAAATGGGCATTATTTTCAGAATCCGCCCAGCGGGGGATGACTCTTCGAGCGACAGTCAAGGGTACTCTTCGGTTAACACCGTGGAGCGGGTAAAGCCCTATATGACCCTCGACGAGGGGGAACCCCAGGCAGACCTCCCCAACGTTTTCAGTCGATGTCAACGTCGACGGAATCGCAATCGCGCCGGTCATCGAGGTACGTCAGCGGGCACTTGTGACCAAGCCGTGCATGCTACCGAGACCAGGCAGCAGGCTCAGCGCAGATCTCAGCACGCGCAGACCCATCCAGCACCCTTGGCTCTAACTCCACTGCCGTTCGTGCTGCTGGATCGGGGGGAGCCGCCTCGTTTGTATCACAGCCAGTCTTGGCCGGTGATAGGCCAGCCTCCGCTGTCCGATCTTAGTCCGGCGACTACTCTTCAGGCTTCTACTGGTAGGCAGCAAGATGTACCCAGTACTAGTTACTCGCTGTTTCAGCCAGCCGGACCCGCTGTGCATCCAAATGCCGAACGACCTCCTGTAAGCATAGGTTCGCGTTTGGCACGAAAGTATGATGTTCTGAAGCATCTGGCCGGAATCCCGGCGAGGCTTTCCATCCTCGAGGCCCTTCTCCTGTCATCTGAAATGCGCGAGGCACTTGCCGAGGCCCTAAGGAGCCCCCTCCAGTTCGAGACGGAAGTGGCAGCTGCGGAAGCCTTCCATACCGAGACGATTGAAAATTCCGAATGTCAGGCGGTTATCTCGTTCTCCGGCGAAGATGAGGACCCCCCTATACAGGGGCACATTCGCTCACTGTATATCACTGGCCACTTCAACGGTGTGGAAGTCCGTCGATGCCTCGTTGACACGGGTTCTGGAATCAACCTAATTCCGACCCGGACGCTGCGAAAGCTGGGTCTGTCCGAAGGTGATTTAACTCCCTCTGACCTCAGGATCCAGGGGTACGACAGGACAGAGCAAACCCCAGTCGGCAAGATCCGCCTAAAGACCCAGTTCGGTGGCTTAATTGCCAGCACCGAGTTCATGGTTGTTTCTCAGGACACCGCCTACAACGCATTGATGGGTAGGCCATGGCTCCATCTGCATGCAGCGGTCCCTCGTCGTATCACCAGTGCCTTAAGTACTCGCTCAACGGTCGAGTAGGCGTACTCCAAGGAGACACGTCCCCTTTCGCTTCTTCTGAGGCCCGCTATCTGGATGCGGGTTATTACAAAAGCGAGGACAAGCAAATCCTGGTAAGCGAGGATGAGCCTGCCCCGATCACAAGTGATCCCTGGGCAAGCATGGACGACGCCTACATCCTCCCGATCCACCGGTTGGAGGCCACGACCCCCGACATGGGACAATGTTTTGTTGTTTCGGGTACGCAAGGAAGTCATGTTCCCGTGTCCAAGCGACGACGGAAAATCACCTCGTACTCCTACATCAACCAGGCTCGGGTCATCCCGGAACCTCCTACCCTTGTACGGTACCGGGACGTCAAGATGATGACAACGGCGGTGCGCCATACGTGTCTCTTTCGCCGGGCTGGAATTAACCGACTCAGGCCGACACGTCACCACTGTTTTGATATGATCAAGCGTGGCCCCTTAGGCCGAAGGCCAGATGGGATCGGATCAAATGCATTCATTGCTATGGTCTCAACGACATGTGAGTCTCCTGATGTGATGACCGCTGCTGCCCAAGCCGACACCAGCTGCCCCTCGGGTTTTGAGAGCCCAGAAGTATCTTCTGTCGCGGGAAGTTCCCCCACGGCTAGGGAGGAAGACTTGGAGGATGCTCCCCCAGCCTTTGAAGAAGGCGTCTCTACCACGGTTGATGAACTGGTACAGGTGAACCTTGGTAGCGAGGCAGATCCAAGACCCACATTGATCAGTGCGGCCATGTCCCTCGAGGAGCGGCAGCAGTATGTAGACTTCCTCAAACAGCACCGCGATGTGTTTGCCTGGAGTTACGATGAGATGCCAGGGCTGGATTCCCAAGTGGTCATCCACCGTCTGGGTCTCCCGGCAAAATACCGTGGGTTCAAGTAGCCTCCCAGGAAAATGCACCCTTCTCATGGTGCTATGGTGGAGGCCGAAGTTGACAAGCTTATCAAAGCCAACTTCATTAAGGAGGTCCAGTACCCCAAATGGCTCGCCAACATTGTGCCGGTCAGGAAGAAGAATGGGCAGATAAGAGTCTGCATCGACTTCCGCGATCTCAATCGCCACTGCCCAAAGGATGACTTCCCACTCCCAGTGACGGAGCTGTTGATTGACGCCACGGCCGGGTTCCAAGCCCTCTCCTTCATGGATGGGTATTCCGGGTATAACCAGATCCGGATGGCCCCCGAAGACGAGGAGTCCACTGCCTTCAGGGCTCCCCAGGGTACCTTTTGTTACCGGGTAATGCCATTCGGTTTGAAAAATGCAGGTGCCACTTATCAGAGGGCCATGCATCGCATATTCAAACCGATCCTCGGGACATTGGTGGAATGCTACGTGGATGACCTTGTAGTCAAATCACGCCAGCGCCAGGACCATCTCAAAGACCTTGAGAAAGTATTCGGTTTCCTCTGTTCCCGTCACCTGAAGATGAACCCGCTGAAGTGTGCCTTTGGAGTCACCTCCGGAAAGTTTCTGGGCTTCGTTGTCAGATACCGAGGTATCGAGATCGACCCGGAGAAGATCAAGGCCATCAGCCAAATGCCTCCCCCGAGCAACATTCGAGAGCTTCGAGGCCTGCAAGGCCACTTAGCCTATATACGCCGATTCATTACGAATTTGGCCGGCAAGTGTAAGCCATTTTTCCAGCTCATGAAGAAATACGCTGCCTACGAATGGGATGAGGAGTGTCGGGCCTCCTTCGAGGAAATCAAGTAGTATCTGCTCCAACCTCCGGTCTTGATGCCACCCGTCTCCGGAAAGCCGCTGGTCCTTTACGTGACCGCCCTGGAGAAATCCCTCGGTGCACTGCTCGCCCAGAAGAATAACGAGGGCACTGAGAACAGTCTCTACTATCTTAGCCGCATGCTTCTCGATACGGAGGTCATATACTCCCCTATCGAAAAGAGCTGCCTTGCGCTCGTCTTCGCTGTGCAGAAGTTGCGGCACTACCTGCAACACTACGAGGTACAATTGATCTCTCGGGTAGATCCACTGAAGTACATCCTGAACCGCCCCATGCTGACTGGCCGACTAGCACGGTGGGCGGTGATTCTCCAGCAGTTTGATATCGAGTTTATACCTCAGAAGGCCATTAAGGGACAGGAATTGGCAGACTTTTTAGCTGCCCATCCAACCTCCGCGGATCAATCCCTGGACCTGGATTTTCCCGACGAGACGATCCTCTCAGTCGATCATGCTGCCCCATGTTGGCAAATGCATTTCGACGGCGCCTCCCGGATCCCCACCGGTAGAAGGCTCAACGACCCCAAGCTCAACAGAGTGGGTCTGGGTATTGTTTTTATTACCCCGGCGCAAGCCGTCCTGCCGTACTCGTTCCTGCTGTCAGAAGGTTGTACAAACAACGAGGCAGAGTACCAGGCTCTCATCACTAGCCTCGAGTTGGACCTTGAGATCCATGTTCCCCATCTACATGTGAAGGGAGATTCCGAGATGGTAATCAGACAGGTTAATGGCGACTACGTCGTCAGGAAGCCAGAGCTTGCACCGTTGCTGGAGTACACCCTCCTCCTAATGGCCCAGTTCTCTTCTCGGCCAGAGGTTACCCATGTCCCGCGGTCGCAGAACGGACAAGAGGATGCCCTGGCTGGCTTAGCCGTGTCGCTCGCAGAACCCGAGCAAGATGATTTGGTCATACACGTGGCCCACTGGAGATTCATTGCTCCCGTCACCCAAGAGGACCGTGATGGCCTGCGGGTAAGTCATCTCACCGCCGGACCCTCCATATCGGGAGTCCCGGGTTCGTCAGACGCAGTGGTTGAAACTGCCCCCGACTGGAGAGCACCTTTTGTCGAGTACCTCCAAAATGGTCATCTCCCGGACGATCGGGACGAACGCGAGCGAATACGACGCCGCGCACTGCAATTTACCCTCTAGAGCGTCCCCAGTCTTGAGCAGATCCTCTATAAGCGGAGTTTCGATGGTGTCCTCCTCCGTTGCATCCAGGGAGTAGAGATACCTCAAGTTATGCAAGAGGTTCACACCGGTTCCTGTGGCGCCCATCAAGTTGGGCCGAAGCTGTCCCACCAAATTCGGATGTTAGGGTACTTCTGGCCCTCCATGATCCACGATTGTATTGGATACGCCAAGAGATGTCATGCGTGCCAAGTACATGCCAACTTCTTGCATCGGCCGCCAGAACCCCTCCACCCCACCAAGTACTCTTGGCCATTTGCGGTATGGGGACTTGATGTAGTGGGACCGTATCCGCCGGAAACAGCCCGCCAGTGCAGGTTCATCCTGACTGCTACAGATTTCTTCTCCAAGTGGGCAGAAGCAGTTCCGCTCAAAGAGGTCAAGGCCCGTTCCATCGTTGACTTTGTGAGCTCCAACATTATCCACCGGTTTGGAGTCCCTCACGCCGTCCTCACTAACAACGGCACCAACTTCCGAGCAGCTGAATTGAAGAAATTGTACGCTAAGTACGACATCCGATCAAACCATACCTCCCGCTACCACGCGCAGGCGAATGGACAGATCGAGGCGTTCAACAAGACCCTCTCTAACATTATGCAGAAGATGGTTGGTCAGAACAAGAAGAGTTGGCCGGACAAGATCCCCAACGCCCTCTGGGCTTACCGGACGACGACTCGCAACTCTACCCAGGTGACCCCATATTCCCTGGTGTATGGAGCTGAGGCCGTCCTACCCATTGAGATCCAGCTGCCGTCGCTACGCACTACAGTTTATGATCACCAGACATCAGATGAGGTAGCCGAGATCCGTCTAGCTGAATTAGAGGTACTGGACGAGAACCGGCTTCATGCCCTGCACAATCTGGAAAGGCATCAGGACAAGATAGCGAGAGCTTTTGACAAGAAGGTTCGTCTCCTCTCTTTTCTACAGGGTGACCTGGTACTGGCCCTTCGAGCGTCAATGATTCCCAGTAGGAAACCACCCAAGTTAGAACCCAAATGGGAAGGGCCTTATATCATCCATAAGGTTTACCCCAACGGAGAATACTCCTTGGTGACCACAGATGGAGAGCGTGTAACTACTCCCACCAATGCCAAATTCCTCAAGCGATACTTTGCCTAGGGCAAAAAAGTGGTCCTGCACGACCCTAAACTACGAGAGGGTCCTGCACGACCCTAAACTGCATTGGTCCTGCATGACCCTAAACTGCGAGGTGGTCCTGCATGACCCTAAACTGCATTGGTCCTGCACGACCCTAAACTGCGAGAGGGTCCTGCACGACCCTAAACTACATTGGTTCTGCATGACCCTAAACTGCGAGGTGGTCCTGCACGACCCTAAACTGCATTGGTCCTGCACGACCCTAAACTGTGAGAGGGTCCTGCACGACTCTAAACTGCGAGAGGGTCCTGCACGACTCTAAACTACGAGAGGGTCCTGCACGATCCTAAACTACGACTTGGTCCCGCATGACCTTAAACTGCCTCTCCGTCCTCACTGCAAGACGTTAAACTGCAAGCCAGTCAGGTCTTCCTGACCGAGGCTAAGCCTCAGGCCCCTCGGCCTCTTTAGGCCCCTGGCCCCGTCTCCACCGCGGCCTGGCCCCAGGCCCCCTCGTTTCTCTCCGACTTACCCTCTTACGGGATCGTACGGTACGGTGTAGGACTATGTCCTCATGTTGGGATCATGTACCATACCATACACATCCCCTAATGAGATGCCCCTCGTCCCGAATGATGTTAAACTGCATGTCAAGAACTACGTACGGCTTGATTCCCATCTTCATGGGATACGTAGGAACGCTCGGACGCCTCGTCTTGAGCCCAGCCCCAAGCTTTTCTCTTCCGCTATTCCCCCTGGGGATAGTCTCCTTGGAGGATTTTTGTGTAGCAGGGAGTAGGCTTTCTTGGCCCCGATCATGCGACCCCACTCGTGCAAAGATTGTAAAGGTCGCACCATGCGCCCACTCCTGTTCTTCTACCCTCCCACGTCCTCACCGCATGACGCTAAACTGCATGGCCTTCAAGAACTACGTATGGATTGATTCTCATCCTTATGAAGTACGTAGGAACGCCCGGACATTTCGTCCGTTGGCCCAGCCCAAAAGCCAAAATCTCCCCCTCGGGTCAAGACATGGCAGGGTGCACACTTTTGCCCCGACCCACGTCGAGCAAGCCTCGACCCGGCTGCACATTCCCCCTAGAGGTGTTTTCCCCTTTCGTGGATGAACGCAACTGAGCTTCACCCACTCCTTGACTGGGATTCTTCCACCTTTTCACACCCGAAGGGACCCCCGATAACGGCCTGGATACAATGCCCAAGGGCTCTCCTACCGATACGGGCCAACGCCCCCGAGGGTTTTCTTAAGCAACAAGTCGATACAAGTCCCGCGTTGCGAATTTGGTCAGCGGTCGACACTCATTTGTTGCCCCCATGCAGGTCACCATAGGAACGCTATGTTTCGAACATGGTCAACAGTGTCCTGGATCTTCGGGTCCACCCCGAGATGCCCCAGGCATCAAGAACAGTGATCCCCTCTGCCCCTTCCCAAGGTGAAAAACTTCCCCCAGGTGGTGCTAGCGATCCGGGCCACGGCCCAGGATTCCTCATAAGGGTGTATGGTGTGATGTAGGACTACGTTCTCATTCACGTCGGGATCATGTACCATGCCGTACGCCCTCCCTTTACGAGGCTCATCCTCAGGCCCTTTGGCCTCCTTGGGCCCCTGGCCCCCCGTCCTCATGTAAGACGTTAAACTACGAACCAGTCAGGCCTTCCTGACTGATAACTTCCCCTTTTCTCCGGGCCACGGCCCAGGATTCCTCACTTGGAGTGTACGGTGTGGTGTGGGACTACGTCCTCATTCACATCGGGATCATGTACCATGCCGTACGACTCCCCTTACGAGGCCCAGCCTCAGGCCCTTTGGCCTCCTTGGGCCCCTGGCCCCCCATCCTCATGTAAGACGTTAAACTACAAACCAGTCAGACCTTCCTGACTGATGCTTGACCTTAGGCCCCTTGGCCTTTCCAGGTCACAGCCTAGGTCCCTTCTTACCCAGAGTGTACAGTGTGGTGTGGGACTACGTCCTCATTCACGTCGGGATCATGTACCATGCCGTGCAACTCCCTTTACGAGGCCCAGCCTCAGGCCCCTTGGCCTCCTTGGGCCCCTGGCCCACCGTCCTCATGTAAGACGTTAAACTACAAACCAGTCAGGCCTTCCTGACCGAGGCTCAGCCCCAGGCCCCTTGGCCTTTCCGGGCCTCGGCCCAGGACCAATCTTATAGGATCGTATGGTGTGACGTAGGACTACGTCTTTATTCAAGACGGCTTCTTTACCATGCCATACACCTCCCTTTTTTAGGGGTATATTACTCCCCTCCTCATCCAGTATGACGTTAAACTGCATTTCAAGAACTACGTGTGGCTTGATTCCCATCCTAATGGGATACGTAGGACCACCTGGATGTCCAAGATCCGGGTCCAGCCCCATCTCTCGGGAATCCTCATCCCATCTTGGCCCCTTGGCCCATCCTTCCTCCATGAGGGGATCATATGGTGTGGTGTGGGATTATTTCCTCATTCACGACGGTCTCGTGATGACCACGCCATGCTCCCACCCCCTACTGAGTTGTTTCGTCGATCCCTCTTTTTCGGCGGTTCACCTATGTTCTTAAGAGTACTCTGGTTTATTACCTGGAATGCCAAGCTTTACTCGGACACGTCCGCACTCGCTTTCCAGGCTTTGCGTATCCTCGCATCAGGGCTTTCATCATCTTTCACACTCAGAGGGACCCCCAAGAACAGCCTGGATACTACGCCCAAGGGCTCTCCTACCGATACGGGCCAACGCCCCCGAGGGTTTCGGACAATAAATCGATAAAATCCCGCGTTGCGAATATGGTCAGCGGTCGATGCTCGTTTGTTGTTCCCACCTCAGGCTAACGTGATACAGACGCTGTGTTTCCGTCATGGATAACAGTTTTCTTCTGTCGTCACGCCAACCCATTAAGCCCAAATGCCGGGTACACAATTCACACCCTTCATCACTTCATCATGTCCAAGTAGAGTCTCGGGACTCTTGGTACTTTTCCCCCGTGCACGTCTGCGCGTTCGAGGAACAAGCTACATCAAAGGTGTCCTTCGAAACTCTCTGCTGACTTCCCTTTGACGGATGCCCCAAGTATTGCGATGAGGATACCCCCCTTGTTTCCCACACCGAGTTTATCTCATGTGGGCTTAGGGATTGGGTTAACATCTGTGCTTACTCGGGAGTTGTCACCATCCACGGTCCGAGCTCTAAGACCATAAACTAAGACTCTCATTTGGAACTACGTTCAAGACCCCTTGTCTTCGGACCCAGCTTGAGATCAGCAAATTTACCTCTCTAATCCTGCCTTCAGGACCCTGATCACAGGGCTGCGTGGCGCAGTGTAGGACTACGTCCTCATTCACGTCGGGTTTGCAACAACTGCACCACGCACGCCCCCATTCTGAGGTTCAGTCCTCCTGTTCCCTGTCCTGCATGACGTTAAAAGGCACCCTTCAGAACTACGTATGGCTTGATTCCCATCCTAATGGGATACGTAGGACCACCTGGATGTTTAAGATTCGGGTCCAGCCCCACCTCTTGGTGATCCCCTGATCTCCCAGTCACCTAGGCCACTTAGTTTATCCCCCTCCATAAGGGGGATGTGTAGGTATGATACAAGGTTTTGGGCACCATGCCCCCTTCCCCTGGGGACCTTCCATCTCTCGGTCACCCTCAAAGTTGAGTCCCTTGACTCCTTGCAGTGGTTCACCCATGTATTAAGAGCACTCTAGTCTAGGACCAAGAGTGTCAAATTCAACTTGATCAAGTTCCTTCCACTTGTCAAGCTTCGTGTTCCCCTCTATTCGGACTTCCATCATCTTTCACACCCGGAGGGACCCCCAAGAACGGCCTGGATACAATGCCCAAGGGCTCTCCTACCGATACGGGCCAACACCCCCGAGGGTTTTTGGACAACAAATCGATAAAATCCCGCGTTGCGAATATGGTCAGCGGTCGATGCTCGTTTTGTTAGTCCTCATTTCAGGCTAACGCGACAGGATGCTGTGTTGCGAACATGGTCAGCAGTAATCCTCTGTCGTCACGCTAGCCCCTTCAGTCCTTGAATGTTGGTTGCGTGATTCACATCATTTTCCACCCCATCATGTCCAGGTGGAATCTCGACACTTTTGGCGCTATCCCTCAGTGCACCTTTGCATGCTAGGGGGACAAAGCTGCAATCTGGCGTCTTTTGGGACTCCCATGGTCTGAGCTCTAAGACCATAAACTAAGACCCATTCGGGACTACGTTCAAATTCCCATCCTCATGGGATACGTAGGACCGCCAAGACGCCCTGTCTCCGGGTACAACCCATTCAAGAAGCCAGTCTCTCTCCCTGTTTCACCTCTGTGTAGGCCCCTCGGCCTAAGGTTTCCCTCTCCGGATGGCGTACAATCTGGTGTGGGATCATGTCTCCGTCAATTGTGTTTTATAACACTGCGCACATTTCCCGCCTAGCATCGTCTCTGCTACGTCTGCGCTGCATGACGATAAAATGCATGCTTGGTCCTATCATACGACCCTAAACTGTGACATTATCGTCCTGGCCGCACGATGAAAAACGGCACCGCATTGTGGTGACCTCGCTGTAGAGGACATCACGTTGGGTATTGGTCATGTGCCATACCGTTTGTCAACGCCCATCACGGCTTGATTCTTGTGGCGACATCACGACCTACTGTTCTAGGCCTGTCGCTTCACAAAAAAAACCATTCACCTTAAAGAACAAACAAGATACATCAAATTCCGCTTCTTTAGTGCAAGGGCCACGTCTGCACTCCCCTTTTCCCCTGGCACTGGTATCCTACCATGTCACTTCTAGAACTACGTATGGCTTGATTCTCATCCTTATGAGATACGTAGGAGTGCCCGGGTACTTCCCCGCGGGCCTAGCCTAACCCTGGTGTTCGGTCCCTCGACTCGAGCATTTCCCCAGAGAACGCATGGTAAGTGGGACTATGTCCTTATTCACGTCAGGTTTTGATGTCATGCGTCCCCTGATCCCTTTTCCCATCCATGGTCCGAATTCTATGACCCTAAACTAAGATCTCCCCAAGGGAAAGGAATCTTCTCCCTCTCTCTAATACGTTTCGTTGACGTATTCAGATGTGTTTTGACAGGAAGCCCGAAGCATGGGATTTTCACAGGGACATTCCCCTCATCTCATGACCAAGCTTCGTGAGCTCGCTATTTGGATCCTCATCCTCTTCCACATCCAAAAGGACCCTCGGACGACGTGGATACTAAGCTTAAGGGCTCTCCATGAATGCTGGACCTAAGGGCCCTTCAATCGTTTCGGGCCAACGTCCCTACGGATATCTGACAACATTTGTGACATGGTCCCGTGTTTCGAACATGGTCAACGGTCGACCCTCATTTGTTTGTCCCCATTTTAGGCTAACGCGACAGGATGCTGTGTTGCGAACGTGGTCAGCAGTAATCCTCCATCGCCACGCCGCCATCATCGTGATCCGAATCTCGAGTGTCATGATTCACACATTTCCACTCCCTCATGTTCAAGTGGAACTCCATCATACTCGTCTCTTTCTCTTCGCGCATCTAGGTGCGCTGAATGATCGTGTTAGTGTCATCGGGCCGATAGTCACCGAGCATCCCTTTTCCCTAACCTTCCCCTCTCTGCGTCGGGAAATTCCCACCACTACTGCTTGTTTCCCACACCGAGCACGACTCAAGTGGGCTTAGTAGTTTTGGCTGGATGTGTACCAACACGGTCAGGCTGCTCCCCGTCCCACATGACGTTAAACTGCGCTTCCAGAACTACGTGCGGCTTGATTCCCATCACCACGTCGGATACGTAGAGACACCCAGGCATTTCACCTAGGGTTCAGCCCTTGGAATCACAAAATCTTGTTCCTCCCCATTTCTAGCCCTCGCCAGAGGCCCTGTCTGGAAGAAAGAATGATTCGTGATCAGGCCAATGCGCCCAATTTGGCGTACTCCCTCCACGGTGGTGCAACTACCAAGGTGTTGGATTCTGTTTTAACAAACCACCACTCCATGTTCCACGCTTTGCGTGTCCCTTATTCGGACCCTCGTCCTCTCTCATGTCTGAAGGAACCCCCTAACGGCCTAGTCTTATGCCGCATCGGCTCACCTACCGTCCTGGGCCAATGTTCCGGAAGACTGGTCATGTCTGGAAGGACCCCCTAACAGTATGGATGTCTGACCTATGGTCCACCAACTGTCCTGGGCCAACGTCCTGAAAGATTGATCGACAAAAAATTGATAAAATCCCGCGTTGCGAATATGGTCAGCGGTCGATGCTCATTTGTTGTCCCCATTTCAGGCTAACGCAGTAAGGATACCGTTTGTCCGCCACGGTTAGCGGTTGTCCTTTATTGTCACTCCATCCCCACAGTGTTCCGAATTTGGGCATCGTGATTCACACTTCCCATTTTCATCTGTTTGAACCGATTTCAGCACCCCTGGTGTTGCCCCGTTCGTGCATAAGGGCACGTTGGAGGAACGGTAATTCGGCTATCCTGGAAGTTCCTCCTCCGATCAAGCCTTCCCCATCTTTCGGGAATCTGGACTGGTTTGAGGGAATTGTCGCCAAACGTCCCGCATACATTGTAGAGATGTAACAAGGAAATTCAACAGTGGAAATTGTGCGTGCCACGGAACTCAAAACAAAGGAGAAAGAAAGAGTTGAAGCACAAAAGTGTTAATAAAAGTTTCTTTCGGGTTCGCTAAAATACTCGGGGGTTGACTTCCACCATGGATGGGTTGACTCCGTCAAAAGAGCATTGCAGCTCCGCCACCCGTTGACTTGCGGCGTCCAAAGCCTGTTGCCGCTGATTCAACTCCTGCTCCTCTTCAGCAGTGGCGGGGCGTAATTCGTCAACCCTGGCCCTGGCCCTTTCTACCTTGGCCCGGACAGCAGCCATCCTTCCATAGGTCAGCCCCATATGTTCCTCAGCCTCCGCTAGCTGGGCCTTCAATCGTGAGACCAGCTCAGACTGCGCATCGAGAGTGGATGAAAGCTCGTTGGCCTGGATCTGCATCTGTTGGACCTCGCCTTCAGCCTCCTGGAGCTTCCTAATGCTGGTCGCCTTCCTCCGCTGCCATCCCACGCTCAGCCCACGATCATGCTCCCGGATCTTCTCAGCCATGAGGTCTCGGATGAGCACGTGAGGGCGTTGGGAATCCACTCCCCCGGCACACAGTTCGTGCAACCGCGAGCGGAGTCTATCCATTTCGGCCAGCCATTGCGCTTGGGGAGTGTCCCTGATAAAGCGCGTGATCAGCTTCCACGACCGGCGATGGACTATGCTGCTGTATTCCTCATCAGAGGTCGTTTCTTCCCAATCCGCGTGGTCGGCAGGCTCGTACGCAGGATATGCTTGCAGGAATTCCTCAGCGGGATCTGCATCGGGTGTTGAGTCTGGTACGACACCTGACGCCGGCGCAGGCACGACAGGACTCGGACCGACCGGTTGATCCTCTTCCTCAGAGTCCACCTCGATGACTTCAGGTATGGCCCTGCTGGTGGTCCCGCCAGTGATGGTGTGCGCCGCAGCTTGAGGAGGTGAAGGGACTATCGTCACCATCACCGGCATGCCCCTGGGAGGGACGCCGCCAGACATCCCGAACAGCCTCGCTGCAGCAGCCCACGCTAGTCGGAGAACTGTATGACAGAAAGAGACATAAACGTTAGTTGGCATGGACCACATGTGACAACGAGGAGACCGGTGGAGGAGACTTATGAAGATCGACCTCCGAGCGCTGCTCCTGGGCCGGTACTGACGGAACCCCGAGACGAGGCCCCCCATATACTGTTGGAAGGTCTGGAGATTCCGGAGGAGCCGCCTCAGACCCCCTGGCCCCACCAGACGCAGAACTGGACGCAGCCATAGGCGCGGGTTCTGAAGGTCCCGCAACATCACCCGCCAAGGAGAGAGAACGAGGCCTACGAACAAGTTCCTCCTGCATGGCTCAAACATTGGTGAGAAGTCCATAGGGATTCGAGAACAGGTCGTAAGGAGAGAAGTCCGGAATGCTACCTCAAGAGCCTCCGCGAAGTCGTCGGATTCTGAGCTTCGGTCTCCGACCTCGCCCTCCTCCAGCAGGCTCCCTCCTCCAGCCTCATCCTCCCGAGAGGAGCCCTCTGATTCCTCCGGCAAGGGGAAGCGCTCCCTCAGATCGGCAGCCGATAACTGTGGAGGGACCGTCTGATTCAACAATACCCTCACCCGGTCTGTCATTGGGCGAGGAACACTGCTGGAGTGGACGTAATCCTCCAGCTCGTTCAAGTATTGCTCCGCCTCCGCCAGAGACACCATGAATCCAGCCCGAACTGGGCCTATGCCCGACAGTTCCATCCCGAGGCGATTAAGGTGGGCCCACATCTCAGGTGGGCTGAGGAATTGCCGGTTGACATCCCAAATGTCCCAAGCTTCCGGAAAGACAGCATCTTCTGCCATATCGATGTGACGCAGCCGCTTCCCCGGAGCCTGAGTGGGTATCCTACGGAACCCCCTCGGTAGCTGCCCCTCCGGATGACCCTGCTCTCCCGGAACCACCGGATCCGCCGCTGCTGCCATACCCTCGGCCGGTGCGGGTCTCGCCGCCACGGCATCCCCGCTGTCGTGAGCGGCCCTAGCTGCCCTCCGACCCCGACCTCGAGATAAAGGAGGCCCACCGTCACCAACCCGGATCGTTGGCTGCTTCAGCATCTCCCCGGGATAAGCGGCCTCCCAGCTGATGGCGTACTCCTTCACTAAGCCGAAGGCGGCGGTGGATGGAGGCAATGCGATCTGCATCTTTCCATCCTCACGTGTGAACATGAGCCACAGCTGCCTCATCACACACGGGTGCTCCTCATGACGCACCTCCCAGTATACCTGCGGGGTCAGCCGCTAGAGGCACCGGAACTGCCTCGCAAAACGATGTAGGGTGTACGGTTCACAGATTGGCTCACGATCTATCCGAGCCACCAAAACTCCACCTCGGAAGGCCAGGAGGTAAGCCCGATGTTCTTCCGTTCCCCGTCCATCATCAGTAAGCCTCCCCGTCGGCAGTGGGAAGGGATGAAAGTTGAACTCGTCCGCCCTCCACACCCTATTCAGCACCATCGGAACGGCCAGTTTGAATGGGAAGCTCCCAACTGCGTTCAGAATGGAGGGGCGAAAGTCTGATCCCGACGGCGAAATGGGGTTTGGATACTCGTAAATCCCCCTGATATGCGCCGCGATCCACCCATACAGGAGGTGGAAGGGCCCGCATATTCTTGGCGGCTTCTTGCCCTCGCTAATACGCCGCAGCATTCTGTATATTTTGGAGAGCATCGGGATCCCCAGGTTGATCCGCTGCCCCATGGCCAACATCGATGCCATGATGAACGAGCTGGGCCGTACCCCCATGCTTGTATCTCTCACCGGTAGGATCCACCCACAAATGAGAGCCGCGATGAACGCCGCCAGCCTGACTATTGGCTGTTGTTCAGTGCTAACACTGAAACCCCAAGTCTTCCATTGGCTGTCCTCTAAGACCCACCAGTACGAGTGTCCCTTTCCCCGCTGGGCTGCCCTCGGACAAGTTCGAGGCCTTGGAGGGAACTCTCGATCTTCTGGGAAGTTCAGGAAGCGTTTGAACCATCTTCTGAAGTGGACATCCCTCACTGCTTCCTTTTCCTCTCCAGGGACAAGCGCCATCAGCGCTGACGCCAGCCGTGGAATTTTCTCAGCATCTCCCCACACGCTGGCAACGGGGAGGAACTCGTCATACATGGCCCCCAATATCGGGACCCCAGAAACCTGGTAGACATCCCACAGGCTGATGCCCACCTCCCCGTGATGCAGGTTAAAAGTGTTGGTTCTGGACGACCATCTACTCAACAGTTCCGGCATTAGTTGCTTTGGTTGGTAAATGTGGAACTGGGAGGCCCATGCCGCCTCATACAATCCCACTCTCCTCAGCTCGGCCTCGAACTCCTCGCATGAGGCGCCTACCCAGTAGGCCCAGGCCCAGTCATCGGTAAAGTTGCCGCCCTGGCGCAGGTCCCACTCATCGGACCATCCCTTCTTCGGATCCTGTAGAGCCGCCTTCAGCATGGTGCGGTAGAGAGGAGGGGACGTCTCCGGTTGCAGTGGCCTCCCGTCAATGTCGTTCATATGATTGTAGAGGCAATCAGCGGTGACGGGTGTGAAATCCTCCTGTGCATGACCATCGGCCGCCCTGAACCATTGGTGCTGGCATGGTGTGCTCCTGAACCAGCAAGCTGGTTCATCCCTTCTTGCCTCAGGGATGAAGACGTCATCCCTCAGCCCGAAGCCATACAACGGCAGTTTCATGCACTGCGGGTAATCCTTCTGACCTTCCGACAGCAGTTCTGTCAAGGAAGTGTGGTCCGAGTGGCTCCGAACCATTTCCCCCAATCCTGGACGGTTGGCCATCTCATCTCGACGAGCAGCATCTGCAAGGACCCCCAAGACAGCTTCTTGATGGGCCATTTTAACTCTGGCCCTCAGAAAAGGATTCTTTCGGATGGATCTCGAAGCTCGATCGCGAAGCTCGATTGCGAAGCCGGATCGCGAAGTTCGGTCGCAAGTTCAAACCGCAAAGTCCGGCCAAGGAAGACAAGCAAAGGTTCTCTTGGCCCGGATGCGGAGTCGGAGACTCGCAGTTCGCCGCGAAGCTCGATTCGCGGAGTGCTGTCGCGGAGTACGCGGAGCTTCGCGAAATCGAGAGCACAAAAAGACAAGGAAGGCATGTAAAGACAAAAGAGGGAGGACCCCCTATTTATAGGCGATGACCCCGAAGGATCGCGGCGCGCCTCACCCGCGCGAAGCATCGCGGCGCGTCCGGATCCGCGGCCCGGCGAGCATCACGGTCCCCCCTTCGCGATGCCGCATCGCGAACCACCGAAAATTTTGGCGATTATCCCTCAGACTTCAACCCTTCGCCCTCCACGGCTCCAAGTCTGAGGGGGGTCATTTGTTGGCACCAAAAATGTGGCCCGAAAGGAAGGAACGAAAGAGACAGCCGGCGCGCTTCCTCGCGAAGCACAGCTGTGAAGCACAGCCGCGAAGCCCCGCCGCAAAGTGTCCCAACCATGGTGGCCCCGCGAAGCTCCAGAGGCGGTAATCCTTCGCGAACCCGTTTGACTTTCGCGAGCCGCCGCGAAGCTCCAGAGGCGGTAATCCTCCGCGAACCCATTTTGACGTTCGCGAGCCGCCGCGAAGCTCCGGAGGCGGTAATCCTCCGCGAAGCCCCAAAGGCGGCGCGCGAGCCCTGCTTCGCGGCGCCCCTTCCCTATAAATACTCGACTCCCCCTGAGTCCCGGAGACGGACAACCCGACCTTTCGGCTTATCCTCTCCCGAATCACAAAGCACGCTTTTCCCCGGGAATCATGAGCTCTGCGAGGTATTTCTACTTCGCGAGACGACTCTGATTTGTTTCGTTTTGAGCCCCTCTTCCGAGAGGGATGCCCTTCGTGAAGCTCAAGGGAATTCGCGAAGGAAGGGGATTCCCAAGGGAACCCGGGAAGCCGCGGAGCACTCGTGCTTCGCAAAACACCCAACCCATACGAGTAATCCCTATGCTAAGGCAGGATCGCTCCACTTCGCGAAGTACATTGCTTGGCAGGACCCTGCTTCGCGAACCACTCCTTCTTCGCAAGGCAGTGCTCCGCGAACACTGTTCCACTTCGCAAAGCACCTCTCGCTCCCACCTATGCCCCATGCTAAGGCCAAGGAACCCCACTTCGCAAAGCACACTCCTCTTCTTAGCGATTCCTCTTTCCGTGCGACCCTCCAGGTTTGCACGATGTGATTTCAAAGTCCCATGGACAACACCTCCCGTAGCGTTGCTTCGCCTAATGCTTCTTCTCATAGGCACGCTAACGGCTATTGCTTCTTCGCATAGCCACGCTAACGTGGACCCCTCGATGGTTCATCCCTCGACCCCCCTTTACCATGGCCTTACCGGCACCTTCCCTTCCCCAAGGACCAGAGGGTACCGGTTATGTAAGCCCTAGGGGTGTGGAGTGAACCCACCTCGTCCGAGCTGCAGGACGTTAAACTGCCAAGCATCACGTCCTCAACACATGACGTTAAACTGTGACCCAACCTCGTCTCCCTCACGAAGGGTCCCCCCAACTCGAACATTTTTTACACCACTCGTCTCTACGGGAATGGAACTCTTCCGCACATGGAATGAGATCCTCCTTGTCGGAGTGGTGTATGTTCGCAGGGGAAGGGCTGCCTCAGAGCGTAAGCCCCTAACCTTTGGTATGGATGATTGCACCCGTGCATCTCTGTACTTCCCCACAACCAAGGTCAGTGGAGGACGTGATAGGGAACGAGGCACCTCCCATCGTTGGACCAAGGTCCATCTTCCCCGCGCTTTGTCGCGCCATGGGCCTCCATCCTGGAGTAAGTCCCAACACCATGGGCCGCCCAACGTGTAATCCCCTCTTCGCTTCTCACGGACTCACCCTTCGCGACGTGATCGTCAGGTCCATGCAACCTCTTGTTTCTCACACCGAGCATGACTCACGTGGGCTTAGAGTGAGCACCGACCCTGACAAACCTTTTCTGAACTATGAGGTCTTTGATCCATGTCAAGGCATGGTACGTAGGAAGCCTCTACGAGGTTCAAGCCCGCCCGTCTTTCACGTCGGGTTTCACCCCCGTCCAGCACGACGTTAAACTGGAATTCTGGTCCAGTGGTAAGCCATTGCGACCCACCCTTCATGAACTACGAGTTCTTTGATCCATGTCAAGGCATGGTACGTAGGAAGCCTCTACGAGGTTCAAGCCCACCAATAGTGGACCAAGGTCTACTTTCACGTCGGTTTACCGGCGAAACCCACCTGAACTACGAGGTCTTTGATCCATGTCAAGGCATGGTACGTAGGAAGCCTCCACGAGGTTCAAGCCCACCCGTCGTTTATTCACGTCAGGGTTCACTATCGTCCCGCACGACGTTAAACTGTATTCTCCGAACTACGAGGTCTTTGATCCGTGTCAAGGCATGGTACGTAGGAAGCCTTTATGAGGTTCAAGCCCACCACCCATTGGACCAAGGTCCACTTTCACGTCGGTTCACCGACAAAACCCCTTTTGAACTACGAGGTCTTTGATCCATGTCAAGGCATGGTACGTAGGAAGCCTCCACGAGGTTCAAGCCCACCCATCACCCAATTCACGTCGTGTTCTACCTACGTCCAGCATGACGTTAAACTACACTCTGGTCCAGTGGTAAGCCATTGCGACCCACCATTTGAACTACGAGGTCTTTGATACATGTCAAGGAATGGTACGTAGGAAGCCTTCATGAGGTTCAAGCCCACCAATAGTGGACCAAGGTCTACTTTCACGTCGGTTCACCGACAAAGCCCCATTTGAACTACGAGGTCTTTGATCCATGTCAAGGCATGGTACGTAGGAATCCTCCCAGAGGTTCAAGCCCAACTCCCATCGGACCAAGGTCCACCTTCACGTCGGTACGCTGACGACATTCATCGGGCCAAGGTCCAGCTTCACGTCGGTTTACCGGAACCATCCCGAACTACGCGGACTTTGATTCCCTGCCACGGGGATACGTAGGAAGCCTCGTCAAGGCTCAAGCCCAACTTCACTGTCGCCCCCTGCGATGGTTCCACTTCACTCTCCTTCCACTCCATTCACTGTCGCCCACGAGCTAGCCCCGGTGTCGATATCCCTTCAAGGAGGATCCCTCAATCCGATTTATCCTTGCTAATGCTCTGGTTGGGTTGATCCGTCTCCGCTGGACGTTAAACTCGCGGCATACCCTGTGTTGAACACGAGAAGCTGAGGAAAACCTCAGATACGTGTCTATGACATGTAATTCCCCGCGCTCGATGTGGGATGCCTCGGGCTTCCACGCCCTCGAGAAGCCTTGTGGTCAAGGATAACAGACCGACATGCCAGGTACCCCAGCATCCAGACACGCTACTGATGCCTCAACGTGACTACTCCCCTGACCGAAGGTTGCTGCCCTGACTGGACCCTTTGGAATGTCCCGACAGAAGCAGTGTAATTAACTGGCGTCCATGGAAACATGGCACTGGGAAGAGTTTCACGAACTACGTATTAAATCTATAAGGGAGACCTGGACTAGGTGACGAGTTCTGAGGAGGAATCCACAGGAGGAAGAACCGACATCCCATCATCCCGTTTCGATCAAGGAGCAGACGTCCCTAAATAAGGAGCGAATGTCGCCCGCCTTTGGAAAGCAGGAATGCGGGGCAACAAAGCCGCGCGTACCCCTGACGGACGGATGAGCGCACGCCCCGGCGAAAGCATCGGAAACAAATGGGTTAGCACCCACGGTGTCTATCACAATATAGACAGTGAAATATAAATTTAATAGTGAAGGTAATATGGAACATGTCAAGGAATTACTCAAAATTAATCATCTTATAAATCTAGGTTATTAATTTATATCTAATTTGATTAATCATTTCATTTAAGAAATAAGACCCTGATTTAAAAGTCATGCATGTATCATTAAATCAAGTTTAACAACCATTCATCTCATTTAATTTATAATTCTCAAGATCTGTCGCAATACTAGAATCCCCTATAAAAATGTAAATCAAGATTTCTAAATAGTCCATCCATAAATCATAAACAAGACTGAATCCAAGCTTCTACTTTATCTTGGTATATGTTTCATATGATTCCTTTATTTTATTATTCAATTAGAACATGAGCCCATCCTTGACATTCTTAAGTTGGAATTCAAGTATCTCTCTTGGTGTTTATCCACCAACAACTTACAACCCCATCCTTGGAGAACCTCTCATGAACCCGGGTATCACTCTAGGTGTGTTGTAATATCCATGTCATTCGAGTTCGTCCTTGGAGGTCCTATAAGGAAGCCCCAAGATTCACCCATGACAAATAATCATTCCCTTTGATTCCATCCGTGGAATCCAAATATGGATCCATGATTCACTATGAATATAAGTGTCAGGTCACTAAGTTTGTCCTTGGCAGTCCTATATGGAATCCCCAAGATTCACCCATGACATATAATCATTCACTTTGAGTTTATCCATGTAATACTAATATGGATCCATGATTCACTTATCATATAAGATTCAAGTCATTGAGTCCAAACTTGGAGGTCCTATATGGAATCCCCAAGATTCACCCATGACATATAATCATACCCTTTGAGTATGTCCATGGAATCCTAATATGGATCTATGATTCACTTGGAATATAAGAGTCAAGTCACCTAGTTTTTCCTTGTCAGTCCTATATAGAATCCACAAGATATACCCATAACATATAATCATGACTTGAGTCCATCCATGGTATCCTAATATGGATCCATGATTCACTAATCATATAAGAGTCAAGTCACTAAGTCCATCCCTAGAGGTCCTATATGAAATCCCCTATATTCACCCATGATATATAATAATTCCCTTTTAGTCTGCCCATGGAATCCTAATAAAGATCCATGATTCACCTAAGTAATAATCAAGAATCAAGCCAATTGATTCTATCCATGGAATCCTAATATATATCCATGATTCACCAAAGTCATAATCTTTTATTCAATACATTTAATCAAAAAAAATAATTAAATCAATATTATTTGACATGTTAAGGTCAACACCAAGAATGACTCATAATCATCTCACCTAAGAAGTTAGCTCAAGGAATTGGCCAACTTAGAAGGCCTGACTTTAATTTAACTCGCATGGGTATTCCCTTATAATGGAATATCAAGCCTAAGAATTCAAACCATGGAATTATATATCATTTAATCAGAATGATTTAATATGTTCATGTCAACATCAATAACACCACATATACACCTGTCTTCAAAAGGTTGATAAATCAAGACAATCTATCAAGTCTTGGATAAAAATTACTCACATGGTAATGTATTTATAACAAGAATATCAAGCTAAAAAATATATCTCAAGTCATATATTTTAATATAACTAACATAGGAAACTAGAAATATAACAAGCATTACATGATTAAGAACTATTACATGGTCGAGTCTGTAAGAGTTGGTGTCCTAGAACCAACTGGTTTTACTTTGATTACATGGATATTTAATGTATTATTACATATTATTAATTTTTATACATGATTATGATGTAATAATGTCCTAGAGTATTTGTTTCATTGATAAGGTCATGGAAGTTCCCCGCTATGATGAGAACCTTGAAATGCTATAACAATATTCTTAAATATAGTTCTATGGTTGGATGACATGATATGATGGGACACATAGCATGCAGATCGTCAGGTTCGAGTACTTGTAGGTAGATGAGACTTCCTCTTATGAATTTCACACTTGGTAATCTCCAAGATATGAGATTATGAGAATAGACCCGCTAGTAGAAATTCCACATGTTTTAGTGTCATCAGATATTTCAATCTACGAACGTGTGTAATGATCCTTACTACTTCTTTTTTATTTTATTATGGATAATCCCCCTTTTAATGGTTTAAGGGGAACCCATACATGACCCATAGGCCCAAGGCACATAGCCTGACTGACCTGCAATACATGACATGAAGGCCCAAAGGCATATCATGCCCATTACATGGCCCGTTAGCCAACCCACTAGAACTGCCCATCCCCAGCTTATACATCATTAACCACTTAGCTCCCCACCTTACATTGTTGATACTATCAATACCTCGTACAAAGCTGCAAGGTGTCTGGTCCCGATGTCGGCTGATATACCGTCTCATTCTTCCAATATGGTTAGCTCTGCTTCTGGTGGCTGCTACTCTTATTGTTATGATCCTCTTTTGAAGCATGTTCTGTGCGAACTAGGGTACTCCATGGTCTTTTTGTCCCGAAGCTCTGTGGCCTGAAAGCCTTTAATGACCTGAATTCCCTGGAGACCTGTAGTCCCAAACCGGTGGCCCAAAGGCCCAAATAGGGTGAATAGTTCTGGATGCTACAGTACCGAACAGTAACTGCTACAGTTGATGCTACAGCGACTACTACAATAACTCAGAAATTCTCCTCCACCCAGTTTTGAACCTGGGTCTCTTGGATTCTAAGAAGGAACCCTTACCACTCAGGTATGGGGTCTTTGTCATGTAATGATCCTTAGACTTTAAGATTATCATTAATACGTTTCATGAATTACGCACTTTGATTTACTGACGAAAATTGTCACACAGACAATTTGTGGGAAGTAGCGTACGTTGGGTGCATTATGAGTGGCATGTTATTAATGGATAATTCAAGTAAAGATTTATCTCTTCCATTTATAGAATTTGATATCTCAGCCCTTTGATTAAAATAGAACCATCGCGCGAAATTCCATGGCCATGGTGTAACGACGAGTTTATTTTAGGTATTCAAAGAATGATGTATCAAGCATACAATTTGATGACACAGTCATGAAACCTGATTGATGAGATATTGCGACAAAGGGATTATATTACATAGTGAGCGTTCATATTTGGATGTCGTTATTGGGACATTACATTTTATCTCTTGGGTGCCTTGACCTGTTTCTAGACACTACTCTAGGACTTTAGGCAAGCTCGCCTAATGCCAATGAGAATGAATCCTAGAGGGTCACACACTAATTTTTTTGGTGGTCTTGGTTAAATTCTATTTGAATTTAATTAATGAAATAAATATTATTCTCAAGAATGTGGAATGATTTTATTCAAGTTAAAATGATCACATAAATTAAATAAAATATATTTATTTATTTTATTAAACATTTAATAAATATTTATTTACTAGTTTATAAATAATTTATTTTTTAATAGAATAAATTAATTATTATTTATTTAGGCACTCAATAAATGGAAGTGGAGTTCGAGCAGACTAAGGTCAGTCAGGTGGTAAAATAATTATTTGCAAGATGGTAAATAATTATTTAACTAGTTGGCATAAATTAAAATAACGCTGTTATTATTTTGTGATGCAGAATTTTATTTATAATTCTATTTTTCACAAGTTGGCACACCATAAATAATGATGCGGTTTTATTATTAAATTCATGGGTTTTCTCTAAGTTCATGAATGTATTTAATTGTTTCTATGCAATTAAATATTGTAACTAAAATTCCATGTATATAAATAGGCAAGTACACCTATTGTGCCATACACCACACCACACGCCTGGTGAATTTAGAAATGTTGAGCCAAACAATTTCTCTCTCGAATCCTCATTTCTCCCCTCTCAATAATGAGAGACGTTCTTCAAGGACAAAAAATATGTGATCAAAAACGATCAACACAAGACACTCTATTCACCGCGCTAGAACTCAGAGAACAAGCGGTGTCAATCGGAGGCCATCAGAGAATGTGTGGATCACCCCTAGAGGTATTATAGTTTGGATCCTTACAAGCACAACGAGATAATTTAGAAGGGTCATTCCAGATGATCAACATCATCAATAAAGAAAAATACCAAAGATCCAGGTATTATTTTTCTTTATGAAATTAATTAAATTAATTATAAACATGATGTGAAAGATCCTATATAAAGGTTTTGGGACTCTTTCTTCTTTATCTATATATTTGATTATATTCAATGGAGACTGGCATTCATCATATTATTGATCCCGTAATAATCATTGATCATGGTAAAAAATAAAAATTGGTTGTTTTCCCAACCACGCTTTCGTTGTGCCCGAATCCTTCAAGTGGTATCAGAGGGAAGTTACGTCATAGTTTATAATTATTTAAAAATTTCATTGATGAATTACACATTTAATAATTTATTTGTTTCAATTCAAGTTAATCATTCTGAAAAATCTAAATCTTGAGATTTATTCCCCCTATTTTGTTTCTATTTCACCTTATAGAAACAATCTTTTCTTTTAATTTTGATTAAAATAAAATAGAGGATCTCATCCTGAGGTGCCAAAGTGTCATGGCCATACAACATCAAAACACATGGCATGTATTCAGCAGTACACACCGTGTAGTCAAGATTCAATGCATCAGACCAGTCCGCCAAATCAATCCATGTGTTTGAGTCTTTCTAAGTCTAAAATGATTCCATGTGCTGACCAGGAATAGGTGGCATGCGATTTTCGGATTACGTGTCATGTGACCCAATGGAAACAGTGTGTAGTCCCTTTGGGTTAGAGTTGGACTATGTACCCCATACACAGCTTGCCCAAATAGAGATTGTGTAACGAGGAACTACACGGTGTGTGGCCTACTGGACACATCGTGTACTCTGAAGATTTCCAAAGTATACTCACACACCATTTCCCCAGAAGTGTACTTCGAATAGATGGTAAGAAATAGTACATGCCGTGTAGTTGTAGCTACATATTGTTTACTCATCCAAATTATATAGATTTATTAAAATTTATTATTATATTATAAAAACCCTTGAGACATGTACCATCGTGCAGGAATAAAGCTGAGGCACAACAGGTGATAGGTGTTTTATATACATGTGTTTAATTTAACATCTGTGTAATGATCATTTCTACTTATTGGGTAGTTATGAATAGGAATTCACCGAGTTTCCTCCAAGGTTCAAGTTAAGTACAAAGATAATTTCAAACGAAATTATTTGTTTAAAATTATGATGAGAATCTCATGGAAATTCAGAAACGGGTTTAAGATAAAAGGATTGATTAATTAAAGATGATAATTAATTGATTCAAGCATGTTTATCTTAAACAATAATGATTAAATAATTGATTGGTAGTTTTATTTATGCATAAATATCATTACATGTATGGATAACCATGAGCTAGAACAAGACTTTTGTATGTGGATGGTTTCTTTTAATTTATTTATTTGAATTAAATTTGTTGTTATGCAAACCTTCTCCTCATTAATATGTAGGGCATGCATTCACAAGGTTTCTTTTATATAAAACCCCTTTTTTCCCCTCACCTACATGTGAATTAAAAAAGGAATATGTAATGTATGGAACTCCCAAGCTAGTGGAGGTAGTTCAAGCTGGAGCTGAGAAGAAACCAATCCTAGGAGATACAGAGGAGGATAGGTGGAATCTGTAAACATGAACCAAAAAGTTTCAAGGTGTTCCTCCCCTAGGTTAGGGTTATTTTATCAACCTCTAGATAAACTAACCATTAGAAAAGCTCATGATCATTCCATTTACTTTATTTTATTTCTTTAAAATTCATGGTTTATCATTATGGATGGGTTTTCATGATCACATAATTAATTAATTAAACAAGCATTCAAGATGGAACTAAAATAAACCAGACTTATGCATAAATATTATCAATACATGATTAATCACTTAAGTAAGTTCCAGTTAATATTAAAAAGCGTGTGATAATGATAATAACCAATTCATGCATAAGAGATAAAAATTCCTCACATAAAATAGTAATTCAGAACAAGCCTTCCATTACTTGATTAAGGGAAAAACTCAATAAAACTCTGTGTTTGACCAACCCTTGTTGGAATACTTACTTTTATACAGAAATCCCTTATGAAAGGTTTCAGGTTGAATTAACCATATTACATCAAGAGGAGTAGCCCTTACTAGACTTGGTGTAATATTGGAGGCAAGATTTGAGGAAATCCAAATTCATGATTTCAGGATTGGGGATTCCACTCAATATATCAAGGAGCTTCAAGCCCGCAGTTGGAAAAGACCTGCCTACCTAAATACATTCTAATATCTTGACCAACCCATGTTGGGGTTATGCAAAGGGGAATATAGAATCCTTTACACTAGAATGTCATGGAAACTGGACATTCCGAGTTCAATGGTGAGGGTTATTGGGACTTGATAAAATATTGGGATATTTAATAAAATTTATTATTTATTATAAAATGTAATCAAGAAATTACTAATGATATGCTCTTTTAATTATAGAATAAAAATGACAAACTCGTCAACCACACCATCCCTATGATCAATTTTGGATAAATACAACATCTTCATCTGCAGTAACTTTCAAGAATGGTTTAGATGCCTTCGGGTTATCCTACACCATGAATGGAAGTCTTACATGCTGGATTCATCATTACCTGATCTGCCTTCCAAAGAGGCAAGTGATGAGGATTTCCTGGTCTATGAGAAACATATGAACGACGCGGTCGATGTTCAATTTTTGATGCTATCATCAATATCTAGTGAGCTCATGAAGTCTCATGAAAACATGGATGCTTATTGCATGCTCAAGCACCTACATGGTATTTACCAGGAGAGAGAAAGATAGGAAAGGTTTGAGATCTCTAAGGCACTCTTTCAGAGTAATCTTGGACAAGGTTCCCCAGCTGGCCCACATGTAGTCAAGATCTTTGGATACATTGAGCGCCTAGAGCTTCTAGGGTTTAAACTTTCTGAAGAACCGGGCACCGATCTTATTCTCGCATCACTCCCTCAGTTATTCTCTATCTTTTTTGTCAGTTTCAATATGAACAACATTGAGAAGTTTCTATCCGATCTTCTTATCCTCATTCTCCAAGTGGACAAAGATATGAAGTGTGAAAAGCCATATATCCTTATGGTGAATAAGAGGAAAGGCAAGGCGAAGATATTTAAGCCCAAAGATTATTCACGGACTTCCATGAAAAGGAAGATCAAAGGGGAGGCAAGGGAACAAGGGGCTTTTTGTTTCGCATGTGGTTAGAAGGGAAACTAAAAGAAGAACCGCACCCAGCCTAAGAAGCAAGGGGAAGCTTCAGGTGCATTTATTATCAAATGAAATCTATATGTTTCTAAAAATTAGGTATTAGATATAGATTGTGGTGCTCACATATGTATCCAAATACAGGAACCAAGTAGATTCAGGAATATTGGTCGAGGGGAGGTAGATCTATGAGTAGCCAACGGAGCCAGACTTTTTGTTGCAGTTGTCAGGGACTACCACCTCACGTTACCAACTAGGATGATCTTGGTGTTAAAGGGTTGATATTATGTGCCATTTGTTACTAAAAACATTATTTCTATATCCAGATTAGATACAGATGGATTTTTTTTCACGTTTTGAAATGAATGTTTCTTTTTTACAAAGATATCATTTTTTATGGTAGGGCACATTTATACAACAGACTTTACATGTTGGATTACACAAACCAAGTAATGGAAATTGATAGCAAAGATAGTTCACATGACTCATAACACAACCAACTTTGGCATCACCGTCTAGGTCATTTAAATGAGAAATACTTGACAAATTTACATCAAGATGGATATTTAGATTCTTTCAAAATAAAACCACTTGGAATGTGTCATGCATGTTTATAAGGAGAAATGTCCAAATCCCCATTTAGTGCGAAAGGTGAAAGTGCTAAAGAACTTCTTGAATAGGGTCACACTGATGTGTGTGGACTATTTCCAATTGAATCAAGGAGAGAGTACTCATACTTAATAACTTTTACTGATGATTTTAGTAGATATGGATATATCTACTTAATGTGGTATAAGTCAGATTCTTTCGATTTGTTGAAAGAATTCAAGAATGAAGTTGAGAACCATCTTGGTAAGAAGTTTAAGAAACTCTGCTCAGACTGAGGTAGAGAATATCTTAATCAATACTTCATTGATTACAAACCAGAGTTTGGGATCCTATCCCAATTCACTCCTCCAAACACACCCCAGTGGAATGGTGTGAGAAAAAGGAGGAACTGCACCCTGTTGGACATAGTGAGATCAATGATGAGTCATGTGAGTCTTTCATTATCCTTTTGGGGATATGAATTACAAACAACAGCATGCATACTAAACCAAGTAACAACTAAATTGATAAATGGTATTCCATATGAGTTTTTTAGTGGAAAAAAGGCATGTTATCAAATTTACATGTGTGGGGTAGCGAAGTGTTTGTTAATTCCTCTTCATTTAACAAACTCGTACCCCAAGGCACAAAGTGTACCTTTATAGGATACCCCAAGGAAACAAGGGGATATTACCTATACGACCCCTTAGAAAAAAAGGTTATAGTGGCAAGAAATGCCATATTCTTTGAGAGGGGGCACATCTCCAAAAGAGATAGTGGGAGCGAGATAGTCTTCGATGAATTCAAGGCTCAAGGTACACAATAGTTGATATAGGAAAAGATTCCACAAAGCCCCATGGAAGAAAAATCTATTCCAGAGACACAAGTACTACGTAGGAGTATAAGAGAGGTTAGAGAACCTGAACTGTTTTATTTTCTAGTTACCGAGGATATTGACTCATTATTAGTTGATAATAATGATCCTCTAACCTATAAGGAAGTAGTAAGTGGAACATATGTTTCCAAGTGGCAAGAAGCCATGAATTTTGAAATGGATTCCATGTACAAAAACCAAGTCTGGAATTTGGTATATCTCTAGTTGATGTAAAGCATGTTGGTTACAAATGGGTATTCAAGAAGAAACTATACATGGAAGGAAAATTAAGTACCTATAAGGCATGACTGGTTGCAAAAGGTTTTAAACAGCATCAAGGAATTGACTACGATGAAACCTTCTCACCAGTTGCAATGCTGAAATCCATCAGAATTCTACTTTCCATTGCGGCTTATCATGAATATGATATTTGTAAAATGGTTTCTAAAATAGCATTCCTTAATGGGAACTTTCATAAAGATGTCTACATGACACAACCTAAATGGTTTGTGACTCCAAAGGATGCCAATAAGGTATGCTCGTTGTAGAAATCCGTTTATGGATTAAAGAAATAATCCAGTTCATGGAACAATCATTTTGATAAAGCCATAAAATAATTTGATTTTATCAATAATGAATGTCATCCTTGTGTCTAAAAATGGTTTAGTGGGAGTAAAGTCATTTTTTAAATAGTATATGTTGATTACATATTACTTATTGGAAATGATATACCAGTCTTACATTCTGTCAAGGCATGGTTAAATCAATGCTTCACCATGAAAGACTTGTGAGAGGAAGCGTATATTCTTGGGATGAAGATACATTGTGATATATCTAAGAGATTGTTGGGTCTAAGTCAAAGTACATACATTCATAAGATACTGAAGAGATTTAGTATGGAACAATTCAAGAGGGGATTGTTGCCAATGCCACATGGAATTCATCTTTCTAAGAAAATGTGTCCTCAGACACATGAGGAAATAAATATGATGGCTAGATTTCTATACACATTAGTAATTGGGTCTATCAGGTATGTCATGCTATGTACTAGGCTAGATGTCACCTACAAATTGAGTATGGTAGGAAGATATCAAGCTGACCCAGGTGACCGTCATTGGATGGAAGTTAAGACTATCCTAAAGTATCTGAGGCATAGTAGTATATGTTATTGGTTTATGAAGGAGATGAGGAACTAGTCATCAGAGGATATGAAGATTCTAGTTTCCAGACTGATCAAGATGACATGAAGTCACAAACAGGATACATCTTCACTTTGAATGGAGGTGCAGTGAGCTGGAAGAGCTCAAAGTAGAGTGTGGTCACAGATTCTACATCTGAGTCCGAGCATATTGCAGCTTTTGAGGCAGATAAAGAATCAGTTTAGATGTGAAGATTCTTCCAGGAGATATATGTGATACCTAGAAATAAAGATCCCATCACACTATACTGTGATAATACTACAGCGGTGGCACTCTCAAAAGATCCAAGATCACATCAGCGGACGAAGCACATACTTCGAAAGTATTATCTCTTGAGGTATTTTTCTCAGAGAGTTGAAGTTGCAGTGAGCATTATTTCCACGAAAGACAACATGGGGACCCCTTGACTAAATCCTTGACTCTGCAGAAACATGATCATTATGTGAGGACTAGCAGACTAAAAGTTGTAGGTAGTTGGCTCTATTCCAAGTGAGAATTTGTAAGAGTTGGTGTCCTAGAATCAACTAGTTTTACTTTTATTACATGGATATTTAATTTATTATTACATAGAGTTCATTGTTCTACATGATTATGATATAATAATTTCCTAGAGTATTTTTTTCATTGATAAGGTCATGGCAGTTCCCCGCTATGATGAGAACCTTAAAATAATATAAAAATATTCTTAAATATAGTTCTACAATTGGGTGACATGCTATGATGGGACACGTATCATACAGACCGTCAGGTGTGATTACTTGTAAGTAGATGAGACTTCCTCTCATGAAGTTCTCACTTCATAATCTCCAAGATAGAAGATTATAATAACAGACCTTCTAGTAGGAATTCTGCATGTTTTGGTGTCACCATATATTTCTATTTGCGAGCGTATGTAATGATCCTTAGACTTTAAGATTATCATTAATACATGTCACGACTTACGCACTTTGATTTACGGATGAAAACTATCATGTAGACAGTTGGTAGGAATTAGGGTACATTGGGTGCATCATGAGTGGCATGTTATTAATGGATAAGTCAAGGAAGGATTTGTTCCTTCTATTTATGGAAGTTGATATCTTAGCCCTTTGATTGAAATAGAAACATCGTAGTAAATTCCATGGCCATGGTATAATTATGATTTTATTTCAGGTAGTTAAAGAATGATGTATCAAGCATAAAAGTTGATGACACAATCATGAAACCTGCTTGATGAGATATTGCAACAAAGCGAGTATATTACATAGTGAGCATTCGTATGTGGATGTCATTGTTGAGACTTCATATTCTTTCTCTTGGGTGCCTTGACCCATTTCTAGATAGTACTCTTAAACTTTAGGCAATCCTGCCTAATGCCAATGAGAAAGAATCCTAGAGGGTCACACACTATGTGTTTTTTATGGTCTCGATAAAATTCTATTTGAATTTAATTAATGAAATAAATATTATTTTCAAGACTGTGGAATAATTTTATTCAAGGTAAAATGATCCCATAAATTAAATAAAATATATTTATTTATTTTATTGAACATTTAATAAATATTTATTTACTAGTTTGTAAATAAAATATTTATTTAAGATAATAAATTATTTATTTATTTAAGATAATAAATTATTTATTTATTTATTCTGGTTTTCAATAAATGGAAGTGGAGTTCAAGCGGACCAAGGTCGGTCCAGTAGTAAAATAATTATTTGCAAGACATTAAATTTTTATTTAACTAGTTGGAACAAATTAAAATAATGCTGCTATTATTTTGTGATGCATAATTTTATTTATAATTCTGTTTTGCACAAGTTGTTTCACCATAAATAATAACATGGTATTATTGTTAAATGCATGGGTTTTCTCTAATTTCATGAATTTATTTAATTGTTGCTATGAAATTAAATATTGTAACTAAAATTCCATGTATATAAATATGCAAGTACGCCTATTGTGCCATACACCACCCCACATGCCTGGTGAATTGAGAATTGTTGAGCCAAACAATTTCTCTCTCAAATCCTCTTCTCTCCCCTCTCAAGAACAAGAGGCGTTCTTTAAGACCGAAGAACAGGTGATCAAGAACGACCTACACAAGACACTTTATTCTCTACTCTAACACCTGAAGAATGAGCGTTGTCGATCAGAGGCCATCGGAGCACGTGTGAATCACTACTAGAGGGATTCTAGTTTGGATCCTTACAAGTGCAACAAGATAATCTGGAAGGGTCATTCTGGACGATTGACATCATCAACGAAGAAAAATACCAAATATCCAGGTATTATTTTTCTTTATGAAATTAATTAAATTAATTATAAACATGATGTGAAAGATCCTCTCTAAAAGATTCATGCCTCTTTCTTCTTTATCTAAATATTTGATTACATTCTGTGGAAACCAGTGTTCATCATCATATTGATCTCAGAATAATCATTGATCATGGTAAAAAATCAAAATTGGGTGTCATCCCAACCGTGCTTATGCTACACCCGGAACCATCAGAGTCATCATTTAACTCACATGGGAAATAAATAAATTTCCTACTTGGGAAATTCCAACATGAATGAATAATAATTTTCCAATCCAAAAACCACACATGATTCAAATAAATTATCATTAATTTTTATCTTAGAAGACAAAACACACCCATTGAGGGGGGTTTTTATAAAAACATGACTTTTTTCATCAACAAATCATTTTTTATATTTAAGAGTTTAATTCAAGCTTAGAAGTTCCATTCATCAAGGAAATTCATAATTTAACTAATTTAAAGAAGCACTTAAAGCATTGTTAAATTAAAAAGGTCAAGGATGGGGATCCTACCTCAAAAGAATACCTAGTCAATGCTTCGTCTCTTGAAATTTTTTATGAAGATCGCTCCACAATTTCATTTACATACATTACTATATATATGTATATCCCTTAATACAATGCACATATTCCCCTCACCATGATGGAATATGTACACATAAGATATATATATATATATATGTGTGTGTGTGTGTGTGTGTGTGCCTATGTGTAAGTGAGAAAGTCCTCTAGGAGCCACGAAACAATCTCGGACGATAGTGGCATACCAAATCAAATCAATATTCTTTGTCTTTGGTGGAAAATTCCAGAATATAAAAGAAGGGGTCTCAGGAGAGCCACCATATACCCTCAAAGAATCAGAGAGAAACGGGAAGGAAATTTGGTTGAAATAGCCATCTGAAGAGGGAGCCAAGGGGTGCATTGTACGTAGCTCAAAGGGCATGATTATATGTCATGGTTGAATCTTGAGTCTTCTATATAGGACCTCTAATGATGAACTCGGTGACTTGACTCTTATATTTTGAGTGAATCATTGATCCATATTTGGATTTCATGGGCGGACTCAAAGGTCATGATTATATTTCATGGTGAATCTTGGGGATTCCATATAGGACTGCCAAGGATGGACTTAGTGACTTGACTCTTATATACTGAGTGAATCATAGATCCATGTTAGGATGACATGTATAGACACAAAGGGCATGATTATATTTCATGGGTTAATCTAGGGGATTACTTATAGGACCACCAACAACGGGCTTGAATGGAATGGATGTTACACCACACCTAGAGCAATACCTGGGTTCATGAGAGGTTCTACAAGGATGGGCTTGTAAGGTTTTTGTGGATAATCACCTGGAGTGATACTTGATTTCCAACGTAGGAATGATAAATATTGGCTCAGTTTCAAATTGAATAATAAATTAAAGGAATAATATTAAGATTCTTACAATCCAAATCATAATCTTGTATTCGGTCTTTTTTATGATTTATGGATGAACTGTTTAGGGATCTTGATTTACATCTTTACAGGGGATGTAGGTATTGCACTGGATATCAAGACTTATAAATTAAATGAGATTAATTTTTTTTAACTTGATTTAATGATACAGAACTGACTATTAAATCAGAGACTTATTTCTTAAATGAGATGATTAATATAATTGGATATAAATTAAGGACCTGGATTTATAGGATGCTTACTTTTGAGTAATTCATTCATTTGTTCAATATTACTTGTAATGCTCAATTTATATTGCCCTATCTGAATTAGTCTAGACACTGTGGATTTAATCCTACTGAGATTCATATCTCACAACCTTCTCAAATCTTAATTTCATATGGGTACTCAAGTAGACCTTCTTGTTTGTAGGGCCTTGGACCTTTCTTGTTGTTGTTTTCTTATACCTAGGAGTTAGGGGAATAGGACTGAGCTGGATCTTAGGATGCTCATGGAAATTTCCTTCTAAATTTTCATTTCATTTATTTACTTGATTCTTGTATTGTTTTGAGTTGTAAAACATGTTCTATGTTTATTATTTTTAGTTATGTATCATCACTATGACATCCATTCATGTTCTCCCTCAACTGGAATTGTCCATTTTAATTTAGTTATTATAATATTTGTATTATTCTACTTTATTATTAGCTATTTATTTACTACTTCCACTATTATCTTCTATTTAGTTTCTATTTTACCATTGTGATACTCTAATATGAGGGTATAGTCTTGAAACTATCACCTCCTAAGACCCTCACTGCTAGTCAACAACCTCTGGTGTATGGGGAGACATTATTGAGGCCATGTGACCCACCGGTCTAGCTACCGGTTTAGTGGTAACCCATTTTCATTATGTGGTGTTACATTCTCCTCTGTAGGGTCCAAAATGAGGTTTTTGTTCTCTAAATGGGTTGAATATAACACCCTATAATGAAAGTGGGTTAAATGAATAAATTATATAAGTCATTTCAACAAGGTTCAACTTTCTTTCCAAGAGCCTACCTAATTAGAACTCTATAGTTAAATATTTTTGGCCTGGAGTAGTGATCAAGATGGGTGATCTTCTGAGAATTTTATCAGGGTGTGTGTGAGTGAGGACAATAAAACACCGAAAAGAACACGTGATGGTCTATGGAAACAGTCATTAGTCAGATGAATTATTCGGGAATGGGGGTGGGTCCCAAAGTGGGGATCATGTGTCTTCAAGGAAGCTGGTGGTACATGCAGGTCAAGACCCAATAACCATGTTAAGGCAGGGTTTCTGTGTTGTTAGTAGGGCACATTTTTCATAGTCAACTCATTTCTTCATGTGGTCATCTCACTTGAACATGTGGTAATTTGATGACTTTATGTGGTGAGATTGTTCTTTATATGGTCACTACATTAGAATCATACTATTAGTTTCACTTATGAAATATTTACACATACCTTGGTATAAGAACTTGATTTATTCATGCAGAAATGAAATTTTATTCTTTTAGTAAGGTGATTTTCTTCTTGCAGTAAGGTGAATTGGTTCTTGTGGTAAGGTGAATTGCTTCTTGCGATAATATGGTGATATATTTCATTCATCTTTCTCATGGTAAGTAGTTTTTTACATACATTAGGGTGAAACATAATGTGTATTAAGGTGATACAGTCACATGACCTTCACACAATAATGTGTCATGGTAATCTCTATACTTATCCATTTTTCAATTTTTGGAAGTAAATGGTTGTCCAATAGAAAACATAATAACCGTTAAAAAAAGATAAACATGATTTGAGATCATTAAAATAAGGAGGTGATGGCCTAATGTAACAAGATTATTACCACTTTGGTAACATTAAAATTGTAACCTATTAAAAGAATAACATGATTCGAAACATTAAAAATCATGAATAAATAGGTATCAATGATAAATACATAAAATTGGTAGTTTATACATCACATAAAAGTGAATAGGTTCATATTAACAAATATATCATGATGGAATGGAAATTGACCTCAAATCTCTTACCACGCACTTCCCTTTAGTTGAACATGCTTTAATCTCATATATAATGGTTTTAGGAATGTTATTAATTTATAAAATAACCATATTAACATTTATAATATCATATATAATCCTACTATAACATATTACCCCTCATTCATCAATAATCCTTTATTATTACTATTGTTTCAGGTGTTTATTGTCTTGTTTTCTCATTCATGTTTTTCCATGAAAGTTATAGTTATTATGTATAGGATTTATTTATGTCATATAAAAAGTTTTATTAATGTTCAAAATATTATATTTAATTATTAAATAAATTTTTATAACCATTCATGAAATTTTTACATGGAAAATGAATCACATTGCTTCGTGGAGACGGTAGGTTTTACGTACACACGAGAAATGATATTATTCCCTTATTGGGTGAAATGTTAAGGAAGTGTATGATATATTAATTTTAAAGAATTAATATCATTTTATATGTATCATATATATTCATTATTTCTATCATTATTACTATCCATGTGAGTTGGTGATGGAAAACAAATTACATCGGTTCGCAAGGTGGTAGTCCTCCGTACACACAAGTGATGGTTTTTTTTTCCATTTGATGAAGATGGGGATGGTTAAATATTATTCCATAAAAATAATTAAATATTAGTATATTTTAGATATTGGTGTTATTATATTTTATGTTTAAGACATAATTTATGGTTTTAAAAAATAAATAAAAAAGAAATAGCTTTGTTAAAACGGTTACCTTCTCTTTGAGAAACCTCCTTTGGATCTCTTCTTAAATACCCTAGGGTTAGACTTTTGAAAATAAAAAAACCTCTAGGATGTGTATAATTATGTTGAGTAGATATTTTTATTGAGTTTTTTTAATAAAAATGGCTTTATAGGTGACAATAAGTGATGGGAAAGAGTGCCTTATTATAATTGAGTAGGAGTGGCATTTTTGTAAATACCCAAAACTATTGAATAATGGGAAGTCACTGTCATCCTAGGTTCCTACAAAAGGGATAAATAATGGAGTGTTGGATTTTAAGGTGAATAAAAACCTCTAAAACATAAAAATAAACATTTTTTATACATTTTATTCCTGTATCCTATGATTTTACTTACTTTTACCATTTTAGTTTTCACTATGATAACTAGTTTTTTAACCCAGGTAATTAATCATTTAAACCTAAAATAAAATTATCCTTATTAGATAATTTTTACACACTAATTATAAATATTAAATCTAATTTATCAAATAAAAATTCTATTTTTTTTTTGTAAATTTAAATTTAACACAGTAACATGTAACGTGCAAAACCTCATTTTTACCTTTACCATATTAATTAATTTTTACTATTTTACGAATCATTATAACCAAAAATTAAGTTAAAATTATTAAATAATATAAATTATAATGATTCCAAATATATAATATATTTTATTAAATTCAATTCACATAAGTTTCATGATTTATTTAAAAACAAGCTTGTAAATCATGTCAAAAAATGAGTTTTCAAGATATGCATTTTTCAAATATAAGAAGATCTTATATTAACTATATGACTTGTAATAATAATTAGATGGATTTAAATTATTATATATAGGTATATGATATATGAATTTAATTTAAATCATTAATCATTAAATATTATTTTAATTAATTAAAATGGATATATATTATGCACTTTTAAATAAAATAGTTTTCTAAAAAAATGTTTTCTAAAAAATTAATATTTTTACCTCCAAATGATCTTATATTTATTTCTATAAAATTTACAGTTAATAAATTTTTTAATTTTTAAATTATTACACATTATTATAAATAAAATGAGTCAGTTAAATACTACATTTTCAATTATATATAAAAGTAAATTTCTAAGTGATATTTTTAAAAATTCATTATAAGGTTATTTAGACCAAGTAAGTTAAATTGTATATTCATCCTATAAAAATTATTTTTTTATGACATGTAATATTAAAATGTGTATTGTATTATATTTTTGTTAAAATATAATGTGTTATTACTATAATTTAAGCTCGAGTGTTATATTATTCCCTCCTGTAAAAATTTCATCATCAAAAATGCCATGCATGTTTCCTTATAAACAAATGAGGGTGGTTTTTCTTTATAGCATCATTTTGTTCCCATGTTGATTCATCCATTTTATGATTTCTACAAATTAACTTTTATATTTGAGTCATCTTATTCCTAAATTATTTATCTCTAGTATCAATATTCTGGATATTCTATTCATAATAAAATAGATAATCTTCCAATTATATTTCATTGGAGGTGGGAACAAATGCTAGGTCTGGAATGCACTTACTTAATAATGATATATGGAACACATCACATAATTTAGATATTAAACCAGTAATCCACATACTGGTAATCCACATATCTAATCCTTTTTAAATTTTCAAAGGGTTTGATGTACCTGGGGATCAATTTTCCCTTCTTATCAAACCTTATGAAACCCTTCCATGGAGATATTTTAAAGAAAAAATGATCTCCCACTTAAAATTTCAAATCTTTCCTCTCATTATCAAAATAAATATTTTTTTCTATTTTTATCTATTTTAATATAATTCTTTATAGTATTTTCTTTTTTCATTGTCTATTCAACAAGGTTTATTCCTATAAGTTTTCTTTCACAAACACCATCCCAACAAGTTGGAGTATGAAATCTCTTACCATATAATTCTTCATATGGCACTATTTGAATACTTGAATGGAAGGTATTATTATAATAAAACTCTAACAAAGGTAAATATTAATCCAATATACCTTGAAATCCAAGTGAGAATGACATCAATATGTCTTCCAATGTTTATATAGTCCTTTAAGATAGTCTGTCAATCTGAGGATGGTAGGTGGTGCTTAAATTAATCTCAGTATCAAGAAACTTCTGAAGACTTTCTGGAATTTATATGTAAAATAGAGATCATAATTAGAGGTAAATCTTATCTTATAGGGAGGAAATTTTCATATTTAGTGAGTTGATCAACAATAAACAATATTGCATCATTATTCCTAGGAGTATTTAGTAGTATTATGAAAAATTCCATGGTAATTTCATCCCATTTTCATATAATAATAAGAATATATAGAATGACTCTTCTAGTATTTGTTCCCTCAGCCTTCACTTACTATAAACCAAACATCTGGGAACATAGTTAGAAATGTCTTACTTAATGTTATCCACACAAAAAATTCCCTCAAATCCTTATATATTTTGGTGATACCAGGATGCATAGATAAATTTGAGATATGATTATCATGTAAAAATTGCCTTTTTATCTCATGTATATATGTAACACATAACATATTTCCAAATTTTAGGACTCCATATTTGAAAATAAATTCTTCTGACTTCCCATCATTCACAGCATTAATTTTATTCTGAACATTTTCATCATTGTATTGGGAACTTTTTTCTTTTATAATAAATATGGTTTTGAAATAATTTGAAAAAGGAGTGATGTATCCCCTTACATAATAATTCCCATTTCCATATTTACTAGATCCATGAACATAAGATCCCTCTCAAACCTCATTTAGGTCAAAAATACATGATCATTCATGTTTAATGCATTTTCTTTCTTATTTTCCTTCCTCAGGTGGTAGTGTATTGAAAAATGATAATACTTTAGTATATTGAGACATCTCCTTTGCCTCATGTTGAGTGATTTCTATTAAAATATATATTTTAGGCTGTTATGGTCCTTGTATACCTCATATATTTCACCAGAAATATAATGTCTCTATATATTCAAAGAAAAAATTATAGCTGGTAACTCAAGATCATGGGTTATAAAGTTATTTTCATGAGTATTAAACTCCCTTAATGCATATGAAATCCATTTATCATTTTGTATAAGCAAACAACCAATTCCATTCTTTTATGAATCACTATATATCACAAACCCATAATTTCTTAATGGTAGATTCAAAATCAAAGTATTTACTAATATCCTCTTTAATTAATAAAAAAAATATTCACATTCCTTTTTTCATATGAAATTAAATCTTTTATGTGTTAGCTTAGTTAACGGGTTATACAATTGGGAAAAATTATAAATGAATCACTAATAGTAACTTGCAAAACCAATGAATTTACGTACCATATTTATGTTTATTATTGTATTCCATTCTATGACTATCTTTTTATTCACAAGATCAATTGATATTCCATCCTTGGAGAAAATATGAACATGAAAAGAAACCTCTTAAATCCATAATTCACACTTTCTAAATTTCCCATTAAATTGTTTTCTTATATGAGTCTCAAGAATGATACAAAATTTATTCTCATGGTCCTCATAGATCTTATAATACACCAATATATCCTTAATGAATACTATAATAAAATCATCAATATATTCCTTGAATATTATATTCATTGAATCGATAAAAAAATGTGGTTCATTAGTAAATTCAAATGTAAATACTATAAACTCATAATTTTCATACCTCATTTGTAATGTTGTATTTGAAATTTATTCCATCTTTACTCACAATAGATTATACCTAGAACAAATTTAAATATTTGATAAATATTGAGCTATGTTAATTTGATTGAATAAGTCATCAATTCAATTAATAGGATACTTGTTCTTTATTATAATATCATTAATTCCCCTATAATCATGTATAGCCTCATGGGTTTATCTTTATTCTTAACGAAGAGAACATGGGATCCCTATGATCAAACACTAGGGTGAATAAATCCCTTATTATGAAACTACTCCAGTTATTTATTTAACTCTACTAATTCTGCAGTGATCATTCTATAGAGAGTCTTTGATATAGGTTTTGCATCAAGTATTAAATCAATAGAGAACTCGACTTTACGCTCTGGTGGATGTCCAAATAATTCCTCAAGAAATGCATAAATTTATTCCAATATAATAGGTACATACTCAATTTTAGGATTACCTTCTCCATCCATAGATTTTATTTTCTCTTCTTCCATAGGGATCTCATTTATAAGTGCTACTAGGGTTGGATCTATAAATGAATCAGATGATTAAGTATCCACCCTAAAGATAAGAAATTATATATCTTCATCATGAATCATAATTTCCTTAGCCTTGTAATAGATTTTGGTATTATATTTTGAAATATATTTCATACCAAATTTTATATCAAAATAATCCATAGTTTTGATAATAAATTTAGAAAATAGAGCATGTTTATGTG
This sequence comes from Viscum album, assembly GCA_963277665.1. Lineage (NCBI taxonomy): Eukaryota > Viridiplantae > Streptophyta > Magnoliopsida > Santalales > Viscaceae > Viscum > Viscum album. The sequence continues at coordinate 1,108,292,056 of OY728137.1, forward strand.
TCATAATGGGGTCTTCCTGGAACATCCTTGTTGTAGTGAGACTTCCACTAAGAGTTTTAACTTACAACTCCCTTCTTAAGGTGCTAGTTAAATATCTAATTTCATTATAAAACATGGGAGATATAAAATAGTGTTAAGATCCATAATAAAATAAATAATTGGATAAATTTAAGGAGATGACTAAATTATATTCCACCACATCATTGGGTACTTCCACATCAATTGTAGGGATCGCATAAGCTTAGCCTTCTTCCCTTGGCCTCTTATGTGGTAGATTACCTTGATGTTTAGGACATTAGTTTGAATAATTACCCACTTATTTTCATCTTAATAACTAGATAATAGTTTTATATTTTTTCCATTAAATTCATGATTTAAATGAAACTTATCATCACACTTTTAACCAACTCCCATGCCCTTCAATAATTTTCCAATGTATTTCTTTCAGAAATTTTCACATGATGGAAATTGTTTCATTATAATTTTTTTATTTAAAGAACTCCCTTTTTCTTGGTGTTCATGTGACCTATTATTCACTTGATTACCCTTTAATATATAGGATATGTAAAATTTCTTTTCTATTTTGATGGTACATAACACTATTTCATCATATAATGAAACATTTTGAGAAACCAGTGCCTTTCAGTAACTCGGTTTAATCCCTTCAATGAAATTACTAATATTTAGTTCCATATTTTGTATATAATATATATCATATTGGATAGTAATTTAAATATAGTATCATACTCTACAACACTTTATTCTTCCTTTTCCTTTAAGTTATGGAACTTTCTCTTCATTTCAGTTAATTTCTCAGGAGGTAAATATTTTTCAAAGAATATTTATTTAAAATATCTCTAATACATGTGTTATATTTCATCATCATCTTTGGTATTATAGATTAAATACCACTATTAACGAAAATATCAGTTGAGATAATATAATGTAAGTGTAACCATTTCCTTTTCATTACATCCCATGTACAAAAATATTTTTTCAAGGGAATTAATTCATTTCTCACCTACCACTAAATTGGTAGTCCCACTAAATGATGGGGGTTATATCACATGAAGTGATCCAACATAGGAGAATCACACTTTGAAACAACATTTTTCTCTATTTGAGAAAGTTTATTCATCATAACCTAAGTAAGATTCCCTAAAATAGCCATGATCTACTCAGATCTAATACCATCTATATTGGCTTGCTCAACAGGTAAATTTCTATATTAACCATGAGTGTTGATACTATTATTTCTTCCAAGATCCATTTTTAAACAATGTAATATACTAAATTAGTTCATTACATAATGAATTTTAAATCATAATGTATTATTATAAATCTATCATAACACATAAATTAAATTGAAAATTTTTACATTGTTAATATCAGAATCCTAAAATTGATTTCTTTGGGGATAAACTCATATCACAAAAAAAAATTCAAATAATTTATAATGGTTTTTAAATAAAATTTAAAGTATCCTAACAATATCCCCAAGAGTGTCAAATAAGGTGAATAGTAAGTCCCATGATTTATGATTGAGTCAAATACCAATGCACCCTTTTTAGAGTTATTACCCCAAGGTAAAACTATTCCTGAACTACTTATACTTGTAGTATCCATATAGGGATGTATTTCTAGGAAAAACCACATAATTAATTCCTTAATAAAACTTTAGGATGTTCTTATATACTTATAATCAAATTATACTACAGTTTTATGTTCCCCAATCTATGTTTTTATTAATTTAGTTCCCAATTTTTATACTAAAATTGTTTTGATACCAACCGTAACAACCCTGAATCTAGTAACCCAGATTCCGTGGTTAATTTATTACATTGGCATAGATACAAGGAATCAAATACCAAAGGAACAATCATTTTAGAAGTTTAGGAGAACCAAATACATATATGATACCCATTTACATGGGTAAAATAATATAAAACATAATCAAAGAAAATGCTTAGAACCCTTGAAAATAATTTAATGGATTCATCTTCACATCCTTGGGAAAATAAAAAAAATAAGGGTGAGATCAAATGCTCATTAAGGATTATATATAGTGAAGGATATCATGAATCAATATGGCATAATCATTATGGAAAGGTAAATAATTATACACACATTCCAATTAATCAATAAATTGACTATCATTATTAGATAATGTTGAACCCTCTGGAGAATTAGTTGAACTCATATTTTGATAATCCCAATTATGATCAATTATAGTTTGATAATTCCTGTATTGATTAATGATTAGTTACTTATTTCAGTATTTCTGTACACCATTCACATATTCATATATTATAATATTTACATTATCATCAAAGAATTCAGTTACAGGATGGATATATATTAACTTAACCCTTTCTACCAATAGAATGCTTAAACAGACAAGTGGTCACCGTTACAGAACAAAGCTACCGATTTGTAAAGTCCACCGTTACGTGAAGGTCACTGATACATCAAGTCCACCGATACAACAATTACATCGTTATGTAAAGGTCACTGATACATCAAGGTCACTGGTACATTATTTCTACCGCTACAGATCAAGTCTACCGACAGACATGAAGTCTACCGATAGAAAGGCTATTGTTACTCAAGAAGCTACCGTGACACAAGTCTACTGATATCCAAAGCTATCATTCGAGAGAATCTGACACTGCCTTAATTTATTTATCTTTATTTAATTTAACCAACAATAATATTAGGTATATTTTAAATGATCTGAAATTTATTTAATAAAGGTTGTTGGATGTCAGGGAACCGTACCTCGTACCTGCAAAAAGAAATCATTTCTTTTGCCGGATCTCGTGCCATAAATATAAGAAGTCCCTGTTGCTGCTCATGGGGGATATACATAAGTGAAAGAGAATTGAAATGCAGAAGTGATCTACAAGTGACATACACAAGAAGATATCCTAGAGATATACATGCACGACCAAGAAGACACAGAAGCTCATACACACTCAAGCTTACTCAAGAATAGTTCTTTACATTCATAATGATTTTGAAGAACTTCATCGGCTACATTCTCACTGTCTCTGAACCTGGATGTTAAGCAGACGACACACTGTTTTCCAGAAAAAAACCAGAAGATGACTCAGAACCATTTCTGATCAATCTGAAGGAGTCCATATCTACACTGCAATCACTAGAGCCATTCTAAACTCTATATTTTTCTCAGTGATTTATTGTTTACATTATGAGCAGTGTGTGTCATCAGTTTTAATTTACACATACACTGTCTCCTGAACCTTAACTGGAGGATCTATAAATCCTCATTCAAACTCCTTACATCTTTTATTTCCCACTTTGGATAGTGGTAGAGGTTGTTTTTTACCTGGACAGTTGTATTTGCTGTTGTTTTTGTTTCCCACGTAGAACTATGGTAGAGGTCTTTGACCTGGACAGCTGTATTTGCTGTTGTTTTTGTTTCCCACGTAGAACTGTGGTAGAGGTATTTCACCTGGATAGTTGTAAACTGTTGTGAACCCCAATCTAGGGTGTGGATCAAATTTATATAAATTGTTGAGAGGACTAAGTCTCGGCTTGATACTGAACCTCTTGGTTATATCTGTTGTGCTTTGTTTAGTTTTATCTAAAACCTTTTATTCCTCTTCCAAGTGCTTTAAAATTTAAATTGTTTTTCAAAGTTACTCTGATAATTTAATTATCAAGTGTTTTTATTATTTTGAAATCATTAGGTTATTTTCAAAATCTAATCTAATCTTCTGATTAGATTAACTGGGAATTAATCAATCCCTTGAGAACCTAACTGAAAGTTTTCTTTAGTTCAAATTCACTACAATTCAATTAGTATTTTAAATTGGGGGATTTTGGTAAAGGATCTTAAACAAAAAAAATTTATTGTAACTCAATTCACCCCCCTCTTCAGTGTCCACTCTATCCAACAGATAAGTCATAATAAATATAGAAAGATAAATATCTAATAAACATACATTTAATCAACAAATTGGGGACAAAATGAATCCACGAATAATATAAATGAAATAATCTAATGGAGAAAAATAACTGAGTTAACAATGAAGGAAATTATTAATCTTGGACATTATGATCCCATACATTAAAATATTCATACCATCAAGACCTTTAACCCAGATGATTTAAAACTATAGGTAAAAACATATTTAATTTGGACAATTAATTTGTCTCCTGAGACATACTGATGAATGAAAGAGCTAAATAATTTTGGTACCCACTCATCACTTCATGTCCAAATAATTTATCATATATCTAATGATAAATTTAATTCATGAAAAATATTCCTTATCAACAAATATATGTATTGAGTATAGAATAAGGATTTATCAACACTTCCTTGTAAAATCAAATAAATTTTAAAGTAAACACCATATGTATAAATAGTATATGGTTTAGTAAATAATCATATCCATGATACAAATAATATGGATATTTAAGAGAAATATAATTTATAAAGAAAAATGATCACAAGATAGTTATTTTCTCAAGAGAAACTAAATAATCACAAAATTAATCAAAAAATGAGAGGTGACCATCAGTTTATCAGGAATATAAGTTTTTTTCAAAAAATCATGTCCATTAGAAAATCAAGGGAATGTAAGTGGAATATTAAAATATTATTTCTAAGAATAGTTTTATTTCTAAAACCATTGAAAATATATATATTTTGATATATTTTTTAAAATGGTTATGGTGGTGGGGAAGTCCATTATCATCATATACCTTAAAAAATAAATTCTTTTTGACTTTTTTTGAAAACATCCCTTTCAAAAAATAGTATAAATATTCCTTTCAAATTTGTATTTTAAAATTCATGGATAACATAAAATTTCTTTATTAATCATTTTATTAAATTAAATTACCTTTGTAAAATAATTTTGGAAAACATGGACATATAAGAAAAACAAATGTAATTTAAAGAGATATAAAATTGGGTTTTATTTTAAACATTTCTTTACTTGAATAAAGTATGAAAGGGAAGAAAATTTAGAAGAAAAAAATTAAACTCCTTAAATATCCAATGGATAATTAAATTATTGGATCTTATGAAGGATAAAAGATGTTATTTTTTCAATAATAGTAAAAGCAATCCAAAAAGAAAGTGATATTGTAAAATGGATTCTTACCTCCTTGGTAACTTTCATATTATAACCCCTTGAAAGAATAAACTTAATTTGAAACATTAACCATCATTAATAAATATTTATTCACTTAAAATACATCAAATGGGTGGTATATACACCACATAAAAGTGAATAGGTGCATATTGACAAATATATATCAAAAGAATAAAAATTGAGAGGAAATCCCTTACCTCATGCTTCCCTTTAATTAAAAATGTTTTATACTACTTTATAATGGTTTTAAGCATGTTATTAATTTATATTGGAACCAAATTAATATTTATAATGTCAAATATGTTCCTCTTATAATTTCTTACTACCAATTAATTAATAATCACTTATTATTACTATTGTTTTGGGTGTTAATTGCCTTGTTTTCTCATACATTTTTTTTCATGAAAGTTCTGATTATTGTTTATAGGATATAATTACATAATATACTAAATTATATAAATGTTTAAAATATAATATTTAATCATTAAATACATTTTTATAACCATTCATGAAATTTTTACATGGAAAATGAGTCGTTTTGCTTCGTGGAGATGATAGGTCGTACATACACATGAGTGATGAAACCATTCCCTTAATGGGTGAAATTGTAAGAAATTGGACGGTATATTAATTTTAAATAATTTATATAATGTAATAAATATAATTTATATTCATTATTTCCATCATTATTACTCTCCATGTGAGTTGGTGATGGAAAAAAAATTACATCGGTTTGCAAGGTGGTAGTCCACCTTATAGACGAGCGATGGTTTCGTTTCCCATTTTATGGAGAAGAAGATGAATAAATATTATTCCATAAACATAATAACATATCATTATACATTATATAATTGTTTTTTATATTTTAAGTTTTAAGATATAATTGAAGGTTTTAAAATAAGAAATAAAAATTAAAGAGCTTTGTTAAGATGATTAACTTCTCTTAAAGAATCCTTTATTGGAACTCTTCTTAAAGTCCCTAGGGTTGGTATTTTGGAATGACCAACACCAAAAGAATGTCTCTAATAATTTTTGGGAGAGATTTTGGTTGTTTTTTTCGATTAAAATTTATTTATTGGTGTTAATAAGTGAGGTGAGGTAGTTCACTTTTATAATTGATGAAGAGTGACATTTTTGTAAAAACCAAAAATTATTCAATAATGGGAACTCACTCTCACCCCAATCACCTTAAAAATTGATAAATAATTTAATGGAGGGATTTTAAGGTTTATACACTCCTCCAACAAATAAAAAACTAGTTTTAAAAGTGTTATTCACTTATCTTCTATGTTTACTCACTTATACCATTTTAGTTTTCACCACAATAACTAGTTTTTTATCCGAGGTATTTAATCCTTTAATCCTAAAATAAAATGATTCTTATTATATAATTTGTAACCAATGATTATAAATATGAAATATAATTTATCAATTAAAAATTATATCTATGTGGAAAATTAATTTCAACACAAGTTCATGTAACACGCAAAACCTCATTTCAACTTTAACTATGTTAAATAATTTTTATTGTTTTTACTAATCAATATGTCTAAAAGATAAGTTCAACTTATTAAATAATATTAATTATTCTGATTAAAAATATTTAATTTATTCTTTATAATTAATTCACATAAGTGAAGAATTTAGTTTAAAAACAAACCTGCAAATCGTTTCCAAAAATGGGTTTTCAAGAAATCCATTTTTCAAGAATAAGATAATCTTATATTAACTACATGACTAGTAATGATCATTATATGGGTTTAAATTATTATAGACATGTATATAATCTATAAAATTAATTTAAAAAGTTCATAATTAAGTATTATTTTAATTAATTAAAATGGATATACATTATTATTTTTTAAATAAAAAAGTTTTCTGAATAAAAAATAGTTTTCTAAAAAATACTTGTTTTACCTCCAAATGATCTTATATTTATTTTTATAAAATTTATATCTAGTAAATTTTTAATTATATATATATTATATGTTATTATATATTAAATTATTATTGGTTAAACACAACATTTTTTATTATTAATAAAATCTTATTTCAATGGGAAATTTTCAAAAAATAATTCTATGTTTATTTTGACGAAGAAAGTTCAAAATCGATATTCATCCTAAAAAATGTACTTTTTGGTCCATGAAATAATAAAATGTAATTTTTTTATTAAAATTTAATTTCTACTTTCTATAATTTATGCATGGGTGTTACAATATTCCATTTATATTTAGTTTAATAATATCATAAATATTATTCTCATAATTATCATAGTAATTATTCCATGAATAGGAAAATACCATGATCATTTATAGTGGGTATTTTTACTCTTTTTAATTCTATCAATGAATTTAGAATAAATCCTCATTTATTTTATATATTATTTTATTCTTAATATTCCAAAATAGTTACTTATTTAAATACTATGTGAATCATAATACATGTATCATGATATTCTTTATTGAAATATCGGCTTAATTTCATTGACATACTTAGTCCATAACTCCTCATTATTATCATGGGTATTATTTCATGTTTATTACCCTATAAAAAATCTTCATTTACACTTCTCATAATCTCATGTGGGTTCTCTTTATTTCCCAGGGCCACTTTATTTAACCTATATTTATTGAACTTTTTTTTGAGGTGTATGAAATATTTAGGCACCATATTTTCAGATAAAATTTTATTTCCTTGAAAATTTCATGGTAGTTGTGTATATATTGCACAAAATCATGAGTTCATATTTCCATGTTAGAAAAATATAGTGGTTTGATATTATAACACACCTATTTTCCACATTTTATATGCATTCACATGAATATATATTCATGTACATGTCCTCACTTAGAATCACTCACTCATAACATCTCACTTTCTATTATGTTTTCTTAAACCTCTATTCATTTTATAGAGACCACTTCCAGTTCATTTTTAGAATTGTGGTCACTCATTTATTCATGTATAGTATTCATCTTAAATTTTTTTATGTGTTTTATCACAATATTCTAATAATAAATCAAGTTACTATGAAGGCTTGTTTGTGGTTAGTCATTCTTTACTCATGTTTATGGTGCATCAACTATGACTCCAAACCAAATGTGGTCACTCTGCTATGCACATACGGTTGATTATCTTGGATAATTATGGTTGATCAGAACCTATTCTTATGATAGGTTCATTTACCATGAATATGATCACTTATTCTTTAGTCTCTCCATTTTGTAAATTTGGTAACTCCTGGCATGTGGTTGGTTGAACATTATTTATATGTTTAGTAAATCAAATGTGGGATTTCACTTCATGTGTTTTCTCTATCGAACATAATAAAGTATCTTCATGTGATTGTTTTTTATATCATACCAGATGAAACTTTATTTTGATACTTGATATCTTCTATTCAATCTATTTATAGGTTTTATCAAGTAGGAAAACGACACGGTAAGTCTTGAAAAACATCATTTGGTATGACACGTGATGCTCCTATTTTATTTCTAGATTTTTAATGACAGATAAATATTGAATGTGTATCTAATATCCCACATCATTATTAAGTGGGGATGAGGGTAGATTAATTATACATTACCCATCATTAGACTTTTTCCCATGGAAATAGGGTCATATCCTAGATAAACTCAAACAATCCTATCACTAGTGCATGTCACCCCACATGCACCCTGCTCTTGTGTACTCTGTGTGTTCCTTTTATGAACCTATTTATTCTTATGTATTGGATCTTTATTAGGACACACCCATATACCACCATAGTCTCTCTTATTAAAACAAGATCCTCCCGCATGGATGAAATTTTTCTCACATGTGTGGTTGATTTCGCTTTCTTGTTGGCCTATAGTTGGACCATTTATAAGTATACTCTCATTAAAAAAAGTTAGTTAGAAATTCAACATCAAATGAAACTATAAAAAAACACATTCCAATGCCTTCTCCTCAAATATTATTTATGAAGAAATATATTATTTTTTCATTCCTTATAATTTTCTTCATGTTGAATAATGTTATTTCCTCAATAATCACTAGAAAATGTTGTCATCAATAAAATAATATTTCAAAAATAATCAGATATTAATTTTAACTTATTATTTAACTTATCTACTTGAATTATTCAATCTATAATCCTAATAATTCTTTTTCCACAAAAAATGGAAGTAGATAAATATTTCTACTTTTTCATGAACTTCCACACTTGGATTCTTAAATATAGTATCCTCATAAACCATTTCCATTAAATATGGAATCACCTCAAACATCTTATAGATTTAAATGGATACTTTATCAAGAATGAAATATAATGTATTTTATTAAACACATATTATAAGATTTTTATTCATCATGACAACCTTTATAATTAAAAATAAATGAAAATAACAAAAGGGAACTTCAATCTCCCCCTTTGTGTTTTTTTAATACCAATACACTTCCATGTCAATATGTGTGTCACTATGAATTATTTATTCTATCCCTTTTTGACAATCAAATGAAAATATTAATGTTAGGGACTTATTATTTCTTCACTTTATTTCAAATATGAGATAAGGATGACATCACATGGTCCACTTAGTAAAGATCCTTTATTTGGTCTACTCTAAGCCTACATGGGCTCTCCTGATGTATAAAATTATTGATATACAACCAAGGTTGTCTGTATTTTCTATACACTACCATTCATATTATATCATGCTAAAAATTTCTCATTTCTCAAATAGGGGCTTCTCATATCCAATTTATCAATTAAAAGAATAATCCTACACACGCTTCAATAAAATCATCAAAATAATTCAACTATAGGTTATAAAATCTCCCTTTTTTTCTCATCCTTTCATCAACCAACACACCCCTTATAAAATATCTTTTAAATAATCATGAATAAGGACTATGAGTGTGATTGGAATACCTCAATCTCTTAGATTTTAAATTTATCCAAAATTTTCATATTCACTAGAATTTATATAATGAAATATTTTACTCAAGTATTCTCCCCCTAAAGAGATTATTTTCTTTTTAATTTAATGGTTCTCCATAGACTCTATAAAGAATTAATTCATTATTTTTTCCATTAGTGATATCCTCATATCTTATTATTTAATTCCCTATATGTTATAAAAAATAAACAACAATAATATAGGAATAAGGAGGGACCTATTATTTCATTATATGAATCATTTAGGGTGAGAGTTTCCTCTCATCCATGTTTTATTCTTCCATAAAAGATTAGTAAATCATGTTCTTTCATTATTGTTAATAGACTTCATATATTGTGCATATATTTTATTCCCATGAATTAACTTATCAAGTGTATTTTTTTCTCCATCTCACTTTTTTAAGGAATATTTTATGGATGAATCCTTAGGAACATTAGTCACATTTTTCCTCTATTATTAGAACTGATTTTTGCATCCCCATTTCTATATTTTTTATAATTGATCAAGACAAACCAAACACAATTTCTTTTTTAGCTCGATATATTTAGGATTCTCATATTCCTTTCTGACTCCTTTAGATTTTCAAGAATTTTCTTCTATTTTTTTATAAATTTTATTACCTTTTACTCTATAAGGTACTTCTCCTTGTAGACCTTCCATGAAATACTCAGCATTGTGACCTTTTTTAATACATCCACCAAACATTTCATTCCATTTTTCAAATATTTTTTGAGTGGATATATTTATATTACTTTTACTCACATCTTGATTCCATTGATTTTTAGTTCTTTTTTTATATAATAACCCCCCTTGGTTCATGAAAATTTCCTATAAAATAAATATTAAACCAAAAAGAGTATGATATATATCCATACCTTACACATCACTAGAATAACCCTTGGAGTTTTGAATTTCTAGATTGATTATAGTTTTTTAAAGTTTTATTTTGTTGATTCCCTTCTATAAAATAAGCCTTCTTTTATCTAAAGGTTGTGATCTCTTTTTATTATTATCAACTCTCTTTCATTTGAAATAATGAATCATATTTTTCTTGCCCTTAACCTCATAATTTTTTTAACACTTTCATTATAGAAAAAAAAAATTTACCTTATTCTTTTGGAAGTCTCTTCCCACAAGATTGAGAGGGATTAACTATTACTTATGATAAACTAATTTAGCCTTATCTATAATTTTTAGATCATATTGAACTAGAAGACACATTGGTTTTTTCTAAATTAGTTTTTTCCCTTGTTTCCTACTTATCTTTGAGATATTTCACCATATTTTCAATCTTATCCACCCGCAATTTATTTTTTTACTCTAATTTAGAGAATATTCTTTATAAATATAGGTAAGGAGATTAATTTAATCATAAACTTGGTTTTTTATGATAATGAATCAATTTTATTTTTTTACTCGTTATATTCTTCATGGTTCAAATCATGGGAAAATGTTTGTTATCATTAAAAGTAAAATAATTTGTTAATTATTTTCCTTCTCTTTTTTAATTTTCCCTTTTTGAACTTTCTTGAAATAAGGTGAATGATCTCATTTAAATCCTTATAAAACTCATTAGAATTTTTTACCTTCATACCAATTTTATACTTCTAAGTTTCCATCTTTAATACTTCTTGGATATTTAGAGAGAACATTTCCTCTGATACCACTTATAGAGTCCCAAACTAGTTGACTATAGATAGGGGTGAATCAATTGTCTCCTTTTATGAATTATATTTATTTTAAATTCATTCTATTGAACCTATTATATTTCAAAATAAACTCAATATAATAACACAACATCACCTCATGTACATTGATATTGGATGAGAGAGTAGAATGTATTATTTACAAGGGTTGGTATTAATACCTACTCCTTTCCATATTGGATATATGCCCCAATATGGATTCTTCATTATAAAATTTTCATCAATTATAGTTCCATATGAATAAAAAATTTATACATCCCATTACTTTATTCTCTAATTGGATCAGGCTTGAAACCATATACACCAAATATTCTCTATGTTGGTTATACACCCCAACCTTAATCCTCTTATTTGACTGTCTATACACCCCATCCAAGAGATTCTTTATCAACTTGTTATACACCCCAGATACAAGCTTCTCTCTTTTCTATGTTGATTTAGCAAAAGAAAAATCTCTTTCATCAAATAATCCTCCTCCATGAGCATGTATGATATGGATTTCTCATGTACCCTTCGAGATATTCATAAACTTATTGTAATAACTATATTGGTCTTGAAACTAATTCTAGATCTGATGTGATATAGATTTTTCTTATTCTTCAAATAATTAGGTAGATCACCTTCAGGGAGTCCAGGATTCAGATCACTTACACCTCTCTTTGCTATAGGATATATCAGACTCGCAAAATTAACTAACAGAATACATGAGAGTTCTCAAATATCAATAATGATAATCTTCATTGCCTACATATTCCATTTAGATTCACAATAATAACATCATAAATATTATCCTCATAATTATTTTAGTAATTGTTCCAATAATTTACAAATGCCAAGATCATTTCTAGCATGTATTTTTCCTCTTTTAAATAACCCCTCATGTATTCTATATATTTTATGATGGTTAATATCCTAGAATAAGTCATAACATAAATTTTTTATGAATAACTATACATGTATCATGATATTATTCATTAAAATATTGGATTAATTTCATCATCGCACTTAACCCATAACTCTGTATTATTATCATTGGTATTATTTCATGTTTAATACCCAATAATAATTCATCATTAAACTTATCATAATCTCACTTGGATTCTCCTTTATTTTACTATGGCCTCTTTATTTAACTTTCATGACTTAATAGTTTTTTTAATATGCATGAGATATTCATTCACCAAATATTCTTAAAGAGATTGGAGATCCTTAAAACCTAAATGGAATTTTTATGAATGTCTCACAATGTCATGAGTTTATATTTACCTATTAGAACACTCTACTAGTTTTATCTTGACACATACCTATTTTCCTCGGCTTACATGAATTCCTATGAAGTTTCATGTATCAAAACATCCACACTCAGACACTCTCATGCATAACATCACACTTTCTCCTCTTTTTTCTCAAACAAATGTTTATTTTATAGAGATAACTCATAGTTTATCTTCATATGCATTGTCACTAATTTATTCATGTGGAAGATTCATCACATTTTATTTCATATAGTCAATCACACTCTTATCATGTTAGATTAATCTACCATAAAGGATCACTTATAGTTGATTAGTCATTCCTCATATGGTTAGTGAATCGACTATGACTCCAAAATTCATGAGGCCACTCTGATTTTCATGTAGGTTTGATCAACATGGACGATTATAGTTGATCTAACTCTCTCCATATGGTAGATTCATCTACCTTGAAGACACAAACTTCTTCATGCGTCCACTCTGATTTTTACATTTTGTAGGTCCAGGAATGCAGTTGGTTAAAAAATATTCATATGGTAAGTATTTTGATCATGGGTTCACACATCATGTGGTCACTCCATCGACTATGAGAAGATATCTTTATGTGGTAATTGTAGCTACCATACCTGGGGACACTTGTTGTCAATCCCTAATATCCCATTGTTGATCATGTTCTAGGGTATATCAAGGAAGAATAAAATGTGATAAATCTTATACTAAGTCATTTATTGTGATGTGCAGTGTTCTAGTGTTATGGATAGATTTTTAATAATGGAGAAGTAGTGAGTGTACCTCAAGGATCCCACATTGAACTTCAGTAGGGATAAGATACACTTAATAATAATTGACCCCATATTAGCTTGTCGTCTATGGAACTAGGGTCATCTCCCAGATGCACTCACACACTCCCATCACTAGTGTGTGTTGATCTACATGCACCCTACTCATGTATGATACGTTCTCACCCTACGTGCACCTATTTATGCCTATTCATATTATATTGCCTTTATCATACCCATATTCCACAATAGGTTGTCTAGGTAGAACTAGACCCACTATTATATATTACATTGTTCTCATATGTTTGTTTTAATTTGGTTCCTTGGTTGACCTATGGTTCACCCATTTTTTATTACACTCACATTAAAAATAGTTGGCTAAAAATCCAACCTAAACCATAAAAAACATATTCTAAGGCCTTCTCCTCAAATATTATTCATTTAAAATTTATTATTTTTTAATGGCCTTCTTAAAATTTTCCTCATGTTGAAAAACATGATTTTCTTAAACATTATAAGAACATGTTATCATCAATAAAATAACAGTTCAATGATCATCAAATATTAATTGTCAATTTATCTTGAACTCCACCTGAATTATTCAATATAGAAGAATAATACTTCCTTTACAATATAACATGGAAGTTGATCAATATTTCCACTTTTTCATGAACTTCTCCACTTTAATTATTCAATATAGTAACCTCATAAAAAATCCCATTAATCGTGGAATCACCTAAAACATCTTATGGACTTACATAGATTCTTTATCAAGATTGAAATCCAATTCCTTTGCTTCAACATGTTGAGTTGAAAGATATATTTATGCTCTTTATTTTAAAGATAAAAATTCAATTTTACATGTATATATTTATAATTATTATTTATTGAAAAATTATAAATTTATTCATGAAGTTATATAGGTATAAAGTTTTCAGATTACTGGATGGAAAAAATCATTTTTACCAAAGGGATATTTGTAAATTCTATCATAAGAAGACTTATAAATTCTATCAGAAAGAAAATTATGAATTCTATCTAATATATACTTATAAATTCTATCATATAGAGAATTATAAAGTATATTTGATGGATACTTATGAAGTTTTTTGAAAAAATACTTATGAGGTTTATCCAAAATGGACTTATAAAGTCTATCAAACTAACAGATAAAAAGTATATTGTATTAAAACTTATAAATTCTATTGTATAAAGGTGTATACATAATATCAGACATAGATCTAATAATCCTATATAATGATATATTATTCAAATAATTTGGGTGGTGTTGGTCCGGGAGACCATTAGAAAAAGTGTTGTTGTGTTGAACTCATCACGAGAAGTAAATGTTTTTCCAATTCCCTTAAGAATGATATTGAGAAGTGTAGAATCCAACTTTTTCAAGTTTATATATAAATTTTACCAAAAATTTGAGTAAAACAAGAAACAGATTGAAAAATATGATCTAAATCTTGTTTTTGATGATTTTGAAACTTCTCGTTGTTGAGTACACTTCAATTTGTAATCTTTAAAGAGTTTTCCTTGAAGAATGCTTTTGTAAAGTCATGATTATTAATGATTTAATGTTTTTCCATTTTATTTGTGTTTTTAATGATAATGTTATTGAGGAATATTGGGGATAAAGCGATAGTGGTTTTTTTTATTAGGTATATTGAGGGATCTTAGGGATAGAGATATATAGTTATGTCTGATTAGGTGGATTGAATAAAATTATTTAGGATTTTTATACGTAAATATCACATATTTCTAGATGAATCTTTAATATATTTCACAAATACATATCTTAGGACCGTAATGCTTTAGTTTATTTTGAGACTAAGTAAAAAATATTATTAATTAATTTAATATCTTAAATGTAAAATTATTTTGAAAGATCACTTAGAACATTTCTTGAAAAAAAATAGCCTTTCAACTTTGAAATGTTAATTTTAAAACTAAAAATTTATAAAAAAATTAAAAATAGTTTTCTTTGAAAATAAACTTAGAATATTATAAATTAATATTTAAATATTTTTTCAATCATGATGGTGAAAAAATCTATTCATTTTGTACATGTTTAAAAATAAATATTCCTTTCACATTTTCAATAAAAATTTAAAAGAACCTCGATCAAAAAATAATAAGTAGATTCATTTTAAATCATTTTTTAAAAAGTAAATAATTGGTAAAAATGTTTTTAAAAAAGTATAGAATATTAAAAAATTTATTTAAAATATTTTTATAAAAAAACATGGATATTTTAGAAAAAAATCGATCGAAGAGAGAAATAAAGTCAGTTTTTTTTAAACATATTTATGATATCTTAAGTACTTAAAGAGAGGAAAATGAAAAGGAAAAAAATTATTCTCAAGAAATAACTATATTAAAAGAAAATTCATGATTTTATTGAGTGATATATCATAATATATCATCATTGGAAACTTAATCTTAGACAATTATGATAAATAATGTGGTTGTAACATAAAACCCTTACCAGTTTGGTAAACTTTGAATTCATAATCCACGTGAAATAAAGAAAAATATATTAACATGTAAATCACCATAGATTTCATAATAATCATCATAAAATACATCTATGTTCATTATATACACCACATAAAAGAAACAACTATTGAATATGTCTTATGTCTCATAGAAATAAAAGTGAGATGAAGATCTCTTACCTCAAGTCTTAGCTTCCTTTGTAAACATTAAAAAATATTATATAATAAATATAGGTTTATTATAAATATATTATATAACCATAATAATATATATCATACCATATATTATTTACTTACACCCTTTTATTACGTTTTTATTAACAATTTTCTTGTTAAAATCATGTTTCGGGTAATAACCCTTCATTTTCCATGTATGTTTTGGTTTGGTATTTTGGGTACTTTTAATTTGATCATTGTTTTTTAACCTCCATAATGTTAAAAAAGATATAAATATAATATATATTCATTATATATGTATTTATAGTAATACATAAAATTTATAGATAGAAAATGAATTACATTGTTCATGGAGATGGAGGTCGTATGTATGCATGAATGTTATTTCCATTTTTTCAATGGATAGAATGAAAATAATATAAATAATATATCAAATTTATAGATTCATTATGATTTCATATATATCACATATATTCATTAAATTTATCTTTATTACCTTACATGTAAGGTTTAATTGAAAAACGAATCACATCACTTCGTGAGGTGGTAGTCCGCTATACACACGAGTGACGTTATCATATTACCATGAAATGGAAATTAAGAAGGTATATGTGATATTATAATTATAGAATTATATTTATGTAATTAATATCATATAAATATTTTAAATCCAAAATTATATCCATATGTAAGAGGTAGTGATGTAAATTCAATTATATTAGTTTGTGAGGTGGTAGCCCGCCATACACACGATTGACGGTTTCATTTCCAACTTGATGGAAGAGGAGATTGATGTAGTTCATGACATTGACATAAAAAAATCTATGTATATGGGATATACTTATTTTATTAAATCATCAAGGTTAAATAATATTTGTATGGTTATAGGAATAAATAAAATGAAAACTCATTGTTAAAGACTATACCTCTTCTTCAAAGAATCCATTTAGGTTTAGATTTAAATCCTTAGTAGGAGGGTTTCCTAATCAAAATAAGGACTTTAGGATTTGGAGTGATAATTAAGGAAGATATATAGTAATTTATTTTCTGAAAAAAAATGGTTTTGGAAGTTTGAGGAGTAGATTAAAGTGGGTTTCCTTTTATAAGTGGGGGAAAGGACACACTTGAAATTTTTGAAAAGAAAAAAGCATACCTATGTTTTTCACTTGAAAAAATGATAAAAATGAATAATTATTAAAAATAATAAGGAATAAAATCAAAATATTTCTAAAAAATAATAAATAGACAAGTTTTTTGTCATTCTTAACTCTTATATTTTAGGTTTAACCACCCCCCCCCCAGTAAACCTGTTTTTACCTTAACCACGGTAATTAATTTTTGTTGTTTGTTATATTAATTTTGACCAAAAATTATGTTTAACTTGTTATATAATATAAATAATGATGATTTAAATATGAAATCAATTTTTTAAAATTCCATTCATATAATTGGAAAATTTTAATTTTAAATTCAACACGTATAGGTGATGAAAAAGTTGTTTTTCAGAGAAATTTTTTTGTAAGTATAGAAAATTTTAATATCAAAATTAAATAGAAAATTGATTCTAGTGAACTAAATTAGATTAATAAATAAATAATTTTAATAATTTTACTTTTAAAACAATCTTAAAATAAAATTTATCTTTTAAATTCCTTAAACTAAAAGTCAGTTTTTAATAAAAATATGTATTTGTTTACTATTCATCAAAAAATTAATATTTTTTGGAAATTATCAAAAAATCACTCAAAGATAATTTTGAAATTTAGATTTGAAAACTGAATTTAATTTTTTCAAATATATTTTCTAAATTTGGAAAAATTAAATTTATTATTTTTCACATAATGCAATAAAGAACATTTTTAAGGAAATAATATTTTTAAAACATATAAAGATTTTATTAAAAATTATGTACTTTTTTATCAATATGTTTTCTTTATATAAAAAAATTATACTTAATTTCTTTAAAAAATTATTCCTATTTATACCACCAAGCTTAATGGCTAGGTTATAATGGTCATGTTTAAATAATAATAATAATAATATATTTTGGTTTGTTAAAACTCGATGTTGCATGTAACACAATATGTCAAAGAAATTAAGTTATTAAAAAATAATATTTCATAAAAACTTAGGTTGTTACATTCTACCCCCATTAAAATTAATTTTTTCCTTTAAATTCATCACTATGATACAAACAAATGAGGATACTTATACATCATCATATCCTAAGGTTTCTACATAGCTTCTTCAAATTTGTGGGTTCACAACAAAACTTTGACCTTTTGAGTGGTCTTATTTCATAATAGTTTCTCTCTAAAATCCTAAATCTTCAAAAGCTTATCCTTATAATAAAGATATTACATTATTGGTATTACCTTTGAGTTTATTACATGTGAAGGGTCGGGTATGTACTTCCTCATGGGAGATACATGGAACATATTGTGAACTTGAGATAGGTTCAGTGGAAGCGAAAAATGATAAGCAGTTTTCCCTACTCAGTAAATAATCTTAAAATATATAATATACCTAGGGATTATCTTTACCTTCTTCCTAAATCTCATTACCATATTCCATAGGGAAATTCACAAAAACACTTTTTCACTAACTTCAAATTCCATATTATACTGACGATTGTCAGTATAACTTTTCTATAAACTTTTTGTTGTCCTTATGTGATTCTGAATCGATCTAACCATATTTTTCATTTTTTTTCATCTATCTCAGGTCCCAATAACATTCTTTCTCTAAATTCATTCCAACACATTTGATATCTACACTTATTTCTATATAGGGATTCATAAGGAGTCATTTGAATGCTTGAGTGAAAGTTATTATTGTAAGGAAACTAGACTAAGTAAGGTGTTAATCTCAACCACATTTCAAATCCATAGAATAAGATCTAATCATATCATATAGGGTTTTAATTATTATCTTATATTGACCACATGTCTGAAGATGATACATAGTGCTGAAACTCAACTTTGTATCAAAGTCTTACTGAAGGCTTCACCAGAACTTCGAGGTAAACCTCGAATCTTGACCTAATACAATATAATGTGGTACTCCAAGAAACTTTATCACTTTCTTAATGTATATCCTATAAATTTGGTCTAGTGATAAATATTTTATGATTGAAATGAATCATGTTGACTTTGTAAAGTGGTATACTTCAAACCATATAGCATTGTTCCCTTTATACATTTTGGAGAATCTGGTGAAAAAATCACAGGTGATGTGTTCCCATTTCCATTTTGGCTTGGTAAAGGTTGTAAAATCCCCTTACACTTTTTTTCTTATCCTTAAATTTCTGACATACTAAGCACTGTGATACATATTCTACAATATCTCTCATCATGTCATCCCACAAAAAAATAATCTTCCAAATCTCTATACATCATTTTAATTATAGGATGAATTGATAATGAAAAACTATTAGCCTCTTCTAATAGTTATTTCTTTAAATATAGTATGTATAGAACACACAAACAGTTCCTAAACCTTATCATTCCCTCACAATCAAGGTTAAACTCAAGAATATTTCTCACCTTGTTCTTCATCTCTATATCCTCTTTCTATGCCTCTTTAGTCTTTACTTGGATGTATGGTTGAACATTCATTTGAGTAAGACAATATTTCTCCCATTCCATAATGTTTTCAAGATCTATCTTTTAAATTGATAAATATTCGATCATTGTTTTCCCTCATCATGGATCAGATTACTTGATCCTTTCAACTAAAGGAATCATCCACCATGTTTTTTTTCTAAGGGTGGTAATGTATTAAGCAATAATAATCTTTAATAGTCTCTAAACATATTCTCTGGAATATATTTAAATCTCTCTATGTGAATATATAATTAAAAATTATATGGTCAGTATATATATTACACTTTTCTCCATAAAGATAATTCCTCCATATATTTAATGAAAAAATTTCCATAACTAAATTCAAATCATGAGTTGGGTAATTTTGATCATTCACCTTCAATTTTCATGAGGCATAAGCTATAAACATGCCATTCTACATGAGAATACATCTCAATAACTTATCTAATTCATCATTATGGATTACATACCCTTATAAACTATAGTGTAATGTAATAACAAATTCATAGACTCACCTTCTCTTTAGTTCCTTGAAATTTTCTTCACATTCAATAGTCTAAAGGAACCTGACTCCCTTTTGAGTTAACTTTTTGAGTATATTGGATAGGTATGATGCATTTTCCACAAAGCTTAAATAATATCTATAAAAACAAATAAAACATCATATATCAGTCATAGTGGTTGGTTTAGAAAAAAATCAACAAATTCCATCTTTGTTGGATCCACCGATATACCATCACTTTAGATTATATATCCCGAAAATGAAAAATTTTGTACCCAAACTTCACACTTTGAAAATTTTTCTTATATTTTCTCCTTCATTAAGGTCTTTAGTATAATTATTTAGTGATCTTCATGATCTTAATTTCTCTTTGAATATGTAATAATACCATATATAAAGACTAGCACAAATTGATCAAGGTATTCTCTAAAAGGGACTGTAGGAGTTACTGTAGCAGTGGCGGTACTGTAGCAGGTACTGTAGCAGCACGGGAACTGTAGAAGTACTATTCACTGAGGGGTCCTTTGGGCCAAAAAAAGGGCTTTCAAGCCTTGTTTTCAGGTCACTTGGCCTTGGGCCTTCGGGCTATGTAATGGGTCTCCCTCTACCCAGTCTAAAGAGGTCTTTGCTTTCAAATAATAAATTGAGGCTTCGGCCCCAACCTTTAAAAAACCCATGATGATAGTAGGGGGATTTTTAAGAAAAAATGGCATCAGTATACACTCATAGTGTATATACCTTGTATATAATGTTGTATTGGGTGTATCCTCCTTCTTGAACCTCAATTGATGATATCCAAAACAAAGTTCTATCATAGAAAAGTATTTAGCTATGTATAGTTGATCAAAAAATTCATTAATACATGGTATAGAATACTTGTTCTTCATAATGATCTTGTTGAGTTCCCAATAATCAATTAAAAGAAACATTTACCCATATTTCATCTTAATAAAGGTTCACCCTATAGTTACACACTAGGGAGTATTAATCATTTATCAAGATTGTCTTGGAGTTTATTATTTAATTCATGCAACTCGATCAGGTTCATTCTATTTAGAGTCTTTAAAATGTATGCAACACCATGTATGAGTTATATTGAGAACTCAATTTCATGATTTGGTTCAAGATTAGTAAACTCATATAGAAAAACATTTAAAAACTCCCAAACAATAGGTATTTCTTCAATATCAATTTTCTCCCCAACCATTTGATACAAATAGCATTCATGGATAGGAATTAAGACCCACAAAATTCAATCAGAGTGGAACTATAGACCTATGATTTAACCATCATACCATTAGAATTGTTTACCTCTAACTCAACATCTAATCATTGATCTATTAATTCAATACCCTTTTAAAATTCATTACATATAAAATAGTGGGTAAAACCAAAATAAAATAATACATCAACCATTCTAGAGTAGATAATAAGTGTACCTTTCACCACATAATTCTCATAACCCACCTCGGCAGCCATCATCACATGATATTTCACTTTATCTTTGAGATTAGGTGGCTATTGATGATTATCATAAAAAACATTTAGATTTATGCACTTATTATCATAATTTCGATACTCTTTTCATTTGAAACATTGTAGAGTGGGTGGTGCATTAATTTTAATCCTCTTCTCCTCCATTTCATTAACCAAAAAATTCATTTTATTTCAACATTCATGAGATTTATGACCCACCCTTACACATTTAAAGCACCTACCAGTTCTATTCAAACAATTACCTTGATGTTTCTTCCCAAATTTCTAGCATGTAGATGAATTTAATTTCTTTCCACCATGTGACTTATTTATATTTTCATGATATTCAATTTTTATTTTCTTATCAAAACCATGAAAATGGTGGGAATATCCAATTTCCATTTCTACCTTGAGTATACATAGAACAATTTATTCATAGATAATAAAGTATATTATGTTTAATTCCTACCAGTTACTTAGTTTTAAAACACCAAATATTTGACCAATTTTTCTTCCAGGGATGATGATTAAAACAAAGGAATACCTTGAAATCCTTGTAAAATTTTCCTCATAGATACCAATAGAGTCATAATACTTTTTTTAAGATCAAGTAATTCCTTCTAAATATTTATTCATAGAATGTGAGGGAAGTAATTATTGAAAAATATTCTCTTAAACTAATCCCATTCTATAGATTCAAATTCTTCCTCTTTCCTTGTTTTCTTAATAAGGTTCCACCATTAATATTCTTTACCTACCAAAAAATAAATAGTTAGGACTAGATATTATTTTTATAAACACTAGAGAATAGAAAATATATTATCAATGTTTTTGATCCATCAAGCATCCACTAATGGACCATAAAACCCAAAAAAATAGGGTGGATTTTTTCTCATGAAGAATTCAAGAGAACATTGTTCCCTCCTTTTATCATTTGGAAGCTCGATATGATTCATGAAATGATAAATTTTGGTGATAATAGGAAAAAAATTATTCGTCCCTACTCCCATAGAATGTGGTTTCTTGGGTGGATAATCATTGAATTTTCCACTACATTCATCATTATCGTGGTCTCTTCAGGTTCCAACCATTGACTAAAACCAAAAATCATAGTGTGAGAAATATTAATCATAGTATTAAAACATGTAGTCATAAAGAATTATTTATAGTTTTTCTAAATCAAGAAACCTTATTTTAAATCTATGAAACCTTAGGATTATCCAATATCATTCATGATCATCATCTAGAAAAATATTTTTTGGTGGTTCATAAAGAAAATATGAATAAGCCAAATCACATCCTCAGGAGTGTCAAAATATGTAAGAGGCAAAGCTTGTTTTCATATACCGGGTAATACTTGAGTCAATCCCAACACTCATTTTTCAGAGTTACTACCCCTAGGTACATATTTTTTAGAAACATATCCACTTTTAGTATCCATAAAGAGATTTATTTCTAGGAAAACAACATAATCTCTTTTATACCAAAACATTAGGATGTTATCATATACTTAAGATTATCCTAAGGGTTATCACTAAGGTTTTATCATTCTAGTTTCCAAATTTTAACTAAACCTTTATCATGTTATCCTACTCTTTGTGTGTAGATTATCAAGATTTTGATTTTATACTAGGTGAACTAGTTTTATAGATGGATCAAAGTTTTATAAATATTATGAATGGATTATAGTCACTTGGTGAGAAAGAGTATTCTGAGGAGAAACTTGTTGAAAATATTATTGATATAATTCCCAAAGATTAAGAGTATGAGAGAAAAATAATAGATATGAAACATCTAAAAAATATGAGTTTTTATGATTTTATTAGAACTCTTATTAAATATGAGAGTAGATTAAAATATATATTGAAAAATAAAATAAAAAGAATAATATATTTTTGCTTCTACTTCTATAATTTTAACAACTAATAAAGCTAAGCCTAGTGAGAATGTTCACAATATTCTAAGTATAAAAACAAATTCAATGTCGAATCAGGTAGTATTTCTTCATAGGAAAGTGAAATTTATATTTCTTAACTGATGAAGAAAATGAATAAGATATTTGGTAAGAAATATTTTCACTATGGATACAAAAAAATCATAAGGATAGAGGTGAGAAGAACGATACTTCTGATTTGATCTTTTATGAATGTAAGAAACCAGAGCACATGAGACCAGATTTTCCAGGGTTAAAGAGAATAGAAAAAATTTAAAAGAAATTCTACAATGGAAAAGAGAATAAAATATTAAAATATTTATACACTTTGAGTGTAATTGGTGGATATACTTCTTTAAAAAGTTCTTCTAATGATAGTAGTGATTGTCAAAATTTTATTGGTGTTTATACTATAATTAAAAATATCAATGCTACATGGTGATGGTATATACTTAATATCTTATGAACATAACTTTAAATGAAAATTAATATGATTATATTTATGAATTTAGTTTGAATTATTTGGAAAAATAAAATATTTTGTATCATAATTTGAGGATAGTTTACCATGTTTTAAAGAAATTACTAGATATGTAACCTTACTTGAGAAAAAGAATAATAAATTTATGAAAGACTATGATTGTGATAAAGAAAAACATTATAAATAAAATAATATAATCTCATAACTTAATTATGATGTTTCTAAACATTCATTAGATTTATATAAGAAATATAATTCTAGCTCAACTTATGATGATAAGAATTTAGTTGAAAAACCTAATTCTGAGACACTTAGTCTGAAAAAACTTTTTTCAAATTTTACTTTTGGGAAATAAAATTTCAATAATATTTACAAACAGTTGAGACCACATAGAGAAACTTCTGAAATAATATATACCTTAGTGAAACCTCATTTTTAGTTAAATTATTTTTTTTTCTAAAATAACACCATTTTGAATGAAATTTTAAAGAGGGAATTGAAAAAAATAGTTCTCTTTAAATAATTTAAAAAAATTTGGTTTTCATAGAGCTTATATTTCTAAATAATTGGTAGTTGAATAACACAAGAAATCAAGACAAATATGGATTCCAAGAGATTTATTTTCTATATCTTTTGGACCTAAGAAATTATGGGTACCAAAACCTTAGTCTTTTTTCATTTTATTAAGAAATGATGAGTACCAATAGCCAAACAATATGGTACATGGAAAATAGATGCTCAAGGTATATGATTGGAAACAAAAAGTTCTATAAAATTCATAAAACAAAAGGTGGAAAAGTAACTTTTTGTGACAATACTCTCGGAGAAATTCTTAAAATCAGGGATATTGAATTTTTGTGTAAAACATTAATTTATAATGTTTTATATTTTTTAGGACTTAATAAAAATATTATCAAAATAAGTCAATTATTTAATGAATTTTACCTTATTAACTTCAGGAATGATACTTTTATTATTCAAAGTTCAGAAGGTAAATTCATTCTTTATGCTAATAATCATGAGAATGTTTACCCATTTAACTTTGAATACCTTAGACCCAAGATATACCTTGTATAAGGGAAATTTGAGATCAGTATTTTTTTTAATAAGATAATAAATTGTAATGTATGAACTTTAGTTAAACTTTCTAAGGAAGTACTTGTTATATATGTCATGACCCCCTCTCCACAAAGTGTACCCCTCCTAGGACGGCAATGTGAGAAGAGATATAATGACCTCGAGTCCTGCCTCCAGTAGGCCCCGGGTTGGTGACTAGCACCGAGGGTATAGTAACACACAAATGGGAGGCATTACCCTCTAAGAGAACACATGCAGAAGAGAGAGATAAGATAGACACCAACCAAATCCAACTGAAATATAAAAGATACCCAAGTTCATATATGAAATTCCATGAAAAAGTACTACAACAAAAAGGAAAAACTACAAGTACCCAAAAGAAAGGAAAGGCAAAAGCAACTACAAGCCCAAACAGCTCCTGCAACCACAAGCTAGTAGTAACCAGCCTGATCTCCAACCTGCTCCAAGTGACCTGAAAAATAGTATATATATACGTAGGATGAGTATAACAGTATACTCAGTAGGATACTCCCCAAAGCCTCTCATGCAAAAGTAAAGAAAGCATGCTAAAGCATAGTGAACAACAAGTGAAACTAACTCGTCACCTAAATAGGTACACTAAGTTCTTAACCTCACCATGGCTACTCTCACCAAGTAACACATACAAGAATATATCATATAGTAAAGAATATCAATGGTACCCCGCTACTACTTCCCCACTGGGTTGCCACTTTTCCCCAACGACATACGTCATGTGCATCTCTCTCCAAAGGCTTTCCCGTATAAACTTGGGCTAAGCTCCACATTCTACACCTCGTGCACCACAAAGGCTTGCCCACAGACACCTGGGCTAAGCACCACACCATCCTCACAACCCAAAGTAACCAGGTAGTTTCTAGGATCCACCAAAGCTCGCATAACATGTATCATACGTCGGGTATTATACCTCAAGCCATCACAGCCTATACACATTACACCTATAGTAGTCCATAGGATACTATATCCAGAATATATGTGTGTGAAATAACTGCAAGCCATTACATCCCTCTACACACATATATGGGGAAAACTAACCACTGTGCCTACCAGCACAAAGATCTACCAAGAGAAGAGAGCGGGGTCAAAGGGGGTAGTCATCCATTCAACCTCCCATCATAATGTTGGGGAAAACACCCCCCCAGGGCTCAGAATCCCCGGGGTGTCAGTTTCCCTTGCCGACAGGGTGGAGTAGCGTTTAGAAACACAAAAAGTACATAATATATATATCTCACAACCACACTATGGGCATAACCTAGTCTTAGACACAACTACAGCTAATGTCTCTTGGACTCCGGGCTGCCACTTCTAAGACTAGGTATCCTATAAGCACACATCCAGTTAAAGAACTTCATTAGGTTACTTCATTCTCTGTTTCATCAATTCCACTTTACGTTAATTAATTATTTTCACATTAATTAACCATGAACAAAACCACATAAAACTTCATTGGCATACACCAAGGGTCCACTTTCCCTTTTTCAAATTATAACCTCTTCATTATGTTCCAGCAAATTCCAACCCCATGGGTTAACACCATTTAATCAATCTTTCATTACAGAAATTACTTTCCCATATTCCTAGGAATTCTAGAAAAGCAAACTATTCTACTAAACACAAAGGGGGATCAACACGATGAGTAGATATGCTACCCGTCAAGTCATTTCCACCTATAGAAAGAGCATAGACCCGTTCTCCTTTGAGGGGATAAACACAGAAAGCACGTGGCATACCCTGCGTGTCTTCATCTCCTTCGGAAGGTGGGTAAGCAAGACCAGCTGCCTTGAGAAGTGGGGGAAAGTAAAGCAGATAAACAACCAAACAAAACCACCAACATCCATCCATCACATCCATCCCATAACATCATCTTTGGTTTCCTCCCCGACACCCATATATATAAACTGATGCATCTCACCACTCTAGGCGCCATCTGTTGCCACAACCACAAGGCCTCCTTGCCTCCACATATCACAATAGCTATACAGGCTCACATCATAGCACAAGCAGCAGGAAAACAATCATCACATCAAATGGGATCTTGGGACTTTAACAAGGCATCCAACCTTCATACAAAATGAGCACTCATAGCTCCAAACCACAAGGCATCCGGCCTTACAAGCAAGAGGGTAACTCAGAACCCTTTCAGGCATTATATTTTTTCAACAACAAGTTCTTTAATCCCTCTTGAATTAAAAGATCCAATTCGTAGGTTCCAATTCCAGGAAACCTATTCAGTAAGCTATCACAAAAGATTTAACATGCTTACTATGCCATAAAATTAGAACAACTACAATAATGGAAACAACCGGATTCATTTACATGCCTCTTTATCTTTATCCAATTAATTATCAATTAATTCCAGCTTTAAGTTCTTTATCAATTCATCAAGAAAAACATGCTAACAAGCAAGACATAGATATCACACTATCTATCAAAACATGAGGCAGTAACATAAGAGCGATAAAAATTTCCTTATCCATTTCAAATATTTAATTAGGTAAATTTCATTGTGATCTAGAGGGATAAATCATTATAACTCTATGATTGCACATAAACAATTAGATAAGCCATGAATCCCCTACCTCAAACAGTTCCTCGCGTTCTTTATCCACACAACAGGTCACAATCCTCCTCTCACGACAACTGCATCCACCCGAGGATTCCACGGTATGTCTGCACCCACCAAACCCCAAAAAAAACTCTATTAGAATCATAGAGATTACATGATATAATATGAAAAGAAGGATATGAGAAGATAAACCCCAAAATAATGACAATACAATATAACTTATATCAAAGATTGATCGACACAGCTTGGTTGCATCAAAATAGAGCGGAACTGATCCGAGGAGTAAAGTTTGATTGTGAAACTCTTGTAAGAAGGTTTTAAAGGTTCTAGTGTCTCATAACAGAGAACAAAGAGGAAGAACAAGGGAGAATGATATCTCATTCCTTTTTGAAGATTTAATGAGGCGACGGTTTAAGATCCGGTTAATTCTCCATTAAAAACGGATCGCATTAACCCACGCGGTTTGACCAAGTAAAAACATCCCAAACCTTAGGAATAATTAATATAGGATTTATGGCCTTTCAAACGGCCTTAAGAGCCCTTAAAATAAGTCTTTAAAATGTTTTTTACATCAAAGGAAACGTCAAAAGGGGAAAAACTATAGGAATATGGAAACATTGTTCACCCACCGTTACTGTACATGAAACTGATCTGTGAGACCGATCTGTCAGAACGATCTGTCAGACCGATATGTCAGACCGATCTGTCAGACCAATCTGTGAGACCGATCTATTAGACCGATCTGTCAGACCGATCTGTCATACCAATCTGTCATACCAATCTGTCATACCGATTTGTCTGACCGATCTCTCAGACCGATCTGTCAGACCGATCTGTGAGACCGATCTATCAAACTGATATGTTATTGTTCATAAAACTGGAAACACTATTCACAGAACTGGAAAATTGGCAAAGTGTTGGGGATAAGTCACCTTGACCTCCCGGAACACCTCCCACACCATATTTTCGCAAAGTAATGGACCGGATAGGTCTGGGACATTACAATATATCTGTTGGAAATTATTTTTAATTCTTAAAAAGTTTTTGACCCTTGTCAATATATTAAGAAACATAAGTAAATATTTAAAACCATTATTAAAAACAAAACTTATAAATCTTTTAAGTTAGTTCCCATGGATTTATTTTTTTTAACACGAATAGGTAGTATTAGAGGAAAAGAATTTGTGTATATCTTGTTGACAACTAAACTAGATATACATGGGTCTATTTTCTATCAAAAAAGTAAAAAGAAATTTTTGGTTTTAAAATTGTTTTTTATTATGTTAAAAATGATTAAAACCTACCTTTGGTTACTATTTTAAGTGATCATGGTGGAGAATTTGAAAAAAATTATTCTGAAACTTATTTTAGTAAGAAAGGCATTACTCAAAACATCTCAACTCATAAAACACCATATAAAAAATGGTGTAGTTGAATGAAGAAATATAATTATTTAGGATATTACTAGAAAAATGTTGAATGAATACTAAATTAATAAATATTTATAGGTTAAATCTGTTAGTAATACTTTTTATAATATAAATCGAGTTCTACTTTGACCCTTTCTTAATAAAACTCTTTATGAGTTGTGGACTGGAAGAAAGAAAAAACTTTCTTATTTAATATTTTTTTATGTGAAGTGTTCATTATGAATACCAAAGACAACCTATATAAGTTTTATAACATATGATTAAGTATTATATTTTAGATATTCTATAACAACTAAGGCATATCAAGTCTTTAACAAATGAACAAATACTACTAAGGAAACAGTGCATGTTAAGTTTGATGAAACTAAAGCCTGTTTTTAACGTCCCAAATTTATGCCTTTTGATTATATTTTAAAAACCATTTTTCAACACATGTTAGAAAATTATTTGAATAGAATAAAAACTATAGATATTATTTTATATTTTTTAAATAAAATAATTTTATCCTATTGGTAAAGAATAATATTTTACTTATCCAAGAAATCATTTGATCCCAATGAATTATCCAATGGATAATATCATTAGAGATGTGGATTAACCATTAATAACTCATAGTTATTTAATAATTAAATGTGAAAATTATTCATTATTATCTCATTGTTAATATAAAACACTCAATGAGGCTTTAGGTGATGAATATTGGATAAGGGTAATGTAGGATAAACTCAATGATTTTTAAAGGAAAAAAGTTTAGACTTTGGTAGAATGAACTAAATATCTTTTTATGATTGGAATAAAATGGGTTTTTTGAAACAAAAATGATGAAAATAGAATAATTTTTCAAATAAATTAAGGTTTGTTTCTAAGGATTATAATCAATAATAAGGAATAAATTATAATGAAACTTTTACACTGGTAACGAGACTAAAATATATTTGTATACTTTTAGATTTTTCATCATACTTAAATTTTAATTTTTATCAAATATATGTAAAGCTTAATTTTATTAATAGATATGTATATAAAGAATTTTATATAGAATAACCAACTTTTTTTAAAGATATAAAATTTTCAAAACATGTTTTCAAACTTACTGAGGAACTTTAGGTGTTTTAACAAACTCCAAGGTCTAGGTATGATAGAGATACTTGTTTTTTATTCAAAAAAACATTTTTAAGGGATTATTTTGATCTAAATCTTTTTTTAAATAATGTTTTTAAATATACCATAATTTTTCTAATTCATGTCAATTAAATTATTTTTTTTAACTCAAAAATATCTTTCTAATTTCTTTTCAGTATGAAATCTAAATTTGAAATTAGTATAATGGTTGAATTAAATTTTTTTGTAGTTTTTAAATTTCTTAAAAACTAGAAGGAACTTTATTATGAGAAGATTTAGTGTCATGGTTATGCATGAAACAATATTCAATATCACTCTCCACTATTGAAGATGCATATGTAGTAGCTATAAGTTCTTTTGTCCAAGTATTTTGGATACAACATATACTCATTGACTTTGGCAGAAGTTTTATTAAAACTAAATTTTTTTGTGATAACTCACATTCAATTACTTTTTATATGAACCCAGGACATCACTCATGAGAAAATAAAATAGATATAAGAAATCATTTCCTTTAGGATAACACACAAATAGAAGATATTATTCAATAATTAATCATAATTCACTATAAAATTTCTGATATTTTTGAAAAACCTCTTCATTATTATAGATTTGAATATATTAAATAGAAACTTAGAATGATCAATATAATGTAATTATTAATCTACTTTATATTTTACCTATCTATTTAAACTAAAAAACTCCTCAAGAAAGGTGGAGTACATTTTTCTTTTTTCTTTTTCCTTATGTTTTTCCTTATTACTAAAATCTTTAGTAAAATATTTTTTTTTCAAATTTTTTTTATCAGACTGATTTCTATCTAAACGTAAATTGTAAAAAAATATTTCCTAATGTTTTAATGGAGTAAATTTAATTATAAGGTTCATCAAAATGACTATATTCCATTAAATTTTTATGAATCCATGTTATCAAATCATTGAACAGACATCCTTATAAAATAAAGTTCATAAACTCTTCATAAGGGACTCTTTATACTAATTTTATTTCCTTTAAGTATCTTTTAAAAAATAAAAATGGGGATAATGGTAGAGTACTTGAGAGATGTTTGAGTTATGGGGATTAGGTTTTTTAAGCTTTTATTTCACTTAGTGTTGTGTATTGTGCTTTTCAAGAAAATGGAGATTGTTGAGTAGAAAGATCTATTTTTACTCTTATTTTTTAAAATTAAAATTCACTTTTACATTTAGATATTTATAATTATTATTTATTCCAAATTATAGAGTTTTATCGGATGGAGTAAATCAAATTTATCGGATGAAAATTTATAAAGTACAATAGAAGACAAATTATAAAGTCTATAGGATGGAGACTTATAACATATGTTTGATGGAGACTTATAAAGTATATTAGACGGAGATTTATAAATTATATTATACATAGACTAATAAAGTCTATTAGTTATATACTTATGAATTTTTGTGAATATAGACTTATGAAGTTCATCGGATGGAGTCTTAATAATTATATTGGAAAAACACTTACAATGTATACTGAATGAACACTTATAATTTATACTAGATGAAGATATATAAAGTATATGAGATAGAATATACAAATCCTACTAGATGAAACATAATTCAAATAATTGTATCATGGAATAGACTTGATGAACATTGGACAAAGTGATGTTGAGTTGAACTCATTGAGATAAGAATATATTTTTATAATGTCATTGCAACTAATCCCAAGAAGTGTGAAATATAACTATTGAGAGTTTATCTATAAATAGGACTATATCCTTGTGAGGTTATCATTGTAAATGATTTAAATTTTTTATTTTCTATTTTTGGTTTGTATGGTCATGTGATCAAGGTCTCTTGGGATATAGAGACAAATGGTGGTCTAAAGAGGTGGATCGAGGTATATCAGGGATAGAGGGACTAAGATGTGTCTGATCAGGTGGATCAAGGGATTCCAAGGTTTGTAAGACATGATTTATTATAGGTTTAATTGATGGATACCTATATTCAGGTTTATAAACTTCCTTATCACTTTGGGTAAAATTTAAAACCTCGCTTAGTTGAGGCTCCGTTAGTTTTTTTATATTCTTTTATAAAATTTGTTTTTACTTTTTTATTATTATTTTTTTCAAGATTTATATTCCACTATGCATTGTATATAAATTATATATTGTTTAGTATTTTATTAATCTAAATTTATAATGTATATCATAACAAATATTTGTTCAATATACTTACTTATAAATAATAATTTGGGAAATTATAATTTTAAATTTTTATAAACTATAATTCATTCCCATCTTGAAGTATTTTAAATACTTTGACTATCATAAATAACACATATTGGTATCTTATTCATTACCATTAAATCCTTTAAAATTGAAAAAAAAATCAACTAACACATATAAACTTCATATACAATAATCAAATGTAAACACTACTTCTTTAAATATATGTTTCAAAACAATTCAAGAAACAACAGATTTTATATTCACTGATTTAATTACTTTTTTCAAGTTTTAAATGGGTCTATAATATATAATGGCATACAATAATCATTTAATCTAAATTAAATCCAAGTTTTATCTCAAAAATTCAACCTATTCATTCATCAATCTCTTAATTATCACCCAAATTTAGAATCTATTGAATTTAACTCCCATTGTCTTATTGAAAAAAAATAACACTCTTTATTACAGACCATTTGGGTACTTAAATATCTACATTTGGATTTTTTTTCAAGGACCTTTTCAATTATAAAGTCAATATCATTATCTCCATAATATAAATCTAATTAAAATATGCAAAGGTAAGGGAAATTTTTACTCATCTCATGCCCTAATAATGATAAAAAATCATATTCTCCCTATGATCAAAAGTAAAACATGATACCATTAATATAATCATAACATCACATTTCTCTTAAAAATTATCTATAAATTAATCAAATATAAGTCTACATGAGATATCTTATTGTATAAAAAAAGAATGATTAATCTAGACATCACAGTTATCTATAAATAACTCAACATGTGATACAAACTCTAACATTATCTTCTAGGGATCGTTTAAATCATATTTTTAGATTTACCACCTAAACTCAACATAAAAATGGCACACAAAAAAACATTTTTCTTCAAGAATGTTTTTTCACGACCTATCCTCGGGGCACGTGTCGTGACTACCCCAAGCTCTCCTTCCATAGGCCAGGGGCTAGCGACTAGCACCAAGGCGTAAATCCCGGTAAAAAGGGAAGGCATTGCCTTTGTAAAGTAAACAAACACCCCAGAGCAAGAAAGCAGTAGAAGTAAACACTACGTAAAAACTGAGTACAATAGTAAGTGCGGAAAAGTATGTGGGCCAGAATACAAACCCAAACTGAAAGTAAAGTTCAACTGGAAATGGAAAACAGAAACTGAAAGGTAAATACACAACGTCAAGCCGTCCACTGGAAGTCCCACCTGAAGGGTGAGTACAGATAGCCTCCACAGCTCCTCGGGTCCAGCCGTCCACTCCGAGTATGTCCCGCCCAATGGTCCACCTCTAGGTACCGACCTGCTCCGCAAGCCTCGACCTCGATCAGTGCTGTCTATCATCTGCAACCAACACAACGTAGTGCGGGCATAGCCCATGCAGGTGTGAGTATAAGCTACTCAGTAGGGACCCTGAGACCCCCGAAGGTCTTCCAGAATCCACAAAGGATAAAACACAAAGGAAAGATACAATCACGAAATAACATCTGACACTGCTTAGGTATATGCCCATACATATACCTAAGTCATCAATTCCCGTACGCTCCAACATCCGAGCCCAAGTACAACCCAGTCCACACAGGAAAGCAAAACGTAAATCCACACAGGATAGCACAACACAATCCACAAAGGAAAGCAAAACAAGATTCAGCTCACACAGGAATACTTCTTTATATAACGATAGAGATGATCAGATATATCCACTGATTCATCTAAGTCGTCAGACCCACAAAGGATCAATAGGTACTAACCCCCGCAATGACCCACAAAGGATCTGACCCACACAGGATCGATAGGTAACTAACCCCCGCAAAGACCCACACAGGATCAGACCCACACAGGATCTGTAGGCGATGGCCCACACAAGATCGATGAGCACTGACCCACATAGGATCGGACCCACACAAGATCGGTAGCACTGATCCACGTAGGATCGTTGAGTGTTGTAGTCGTCGCCGTCGAATCCATTGAGGATCTGTGTACAGTCGTCGTCGTCGTCGCAGTCGCAGCAAGCTCTAGGGTTCCCGCACACAGCAAGCTCGTTCCGGAGGATCCGCTCCACGATCCGAGAGGCTGATACATCAACTGACACATCGTCTAGAGTTGATGTATCCAAAATATCTGTATCATCAACAGGAACTCAACGTCGCAGACGGCGCGTCAATCAGACACCCGGTCTGAGAGTTATTGGCTTTTTCATCCCAGGGGCCCGGTTGGTTTTTAAGTCAAAACCAACCTGACCGTACTCCACCTGCGTCCAAACCTCGGGCGGTGTAAGCCAAAAGATCCGTCTCACTAATAGTAATCCATCAAAGTCGACGGCACGTCAATCAGACGTTCGGAGCTCATGTTACGAGTGTTTCTGCTCCAAGGGCCCGATTGGTTTCGTGTACGAACCAACCCGTCTGAACCCAAAGTATTCTGAAACCTTGAGTGTGATATGTCAAAACGACTATATCGTTCAAAGGATCGCATCTCCGCTGACTTTATGTCGATCGGAGGCCCGTAACTCAAGTTATAGGCGACATATCGAAAAGAGTCCGAAAATGGGGGGTCTGGGCCTGGACCGCCCCGGCCCAACCCCCCTGGGTCGGCCCGAATCGGGTCGACCCGAACCGGGTCCGGGTCCGACCCGGATGGCGTGACCCAGCCCGGCTGGGGTGGCCCGGCCCGTCCTGGGCGCGACCCGGCCCGGCCGGCGCGGGCGCAGCTCGGTCGCCAGGCGGGTCAGCTCGGCCGGTTATGGCCGAGCGGAGCGGGGGGCGTACTGCTCCCGCGTGAGGGAACCGCAGCCCCATGTGGGGATGCCCTTGCCAGCAGACGCGGCCGGGCTGCCGCATCCCGTTCCCCTCCGGTCCTGCGCAGTCGCGGGACCGCGTGCTGCCGCCGTGGCGGTTCCTTCCGGCGGCGCGCCGGGCACCACCGCCTCCTGCTGCCGGCGCCGCCGTGCCGGCGAGACGCGCCGACGGGCTGCTTTGTGGACCACCGGACGAGTTCCGGTGGTCGGAATTTTACACCTTCTTCACCAAAGGCCCTCCCGGGGTCCGTCCTTCACTGCGAGGACCTCTCATTGCCCGTGTGGATTGTTCTGTTGATGTTCGTCGTTTCGCACACCAAGAACGAAAGGGACGGTGGTTTTGAACTTGTTCGTTAGTCCGCACCCACCGCGTTAGCGGTTTTAAAAGTCTCACAACAATTTTAATCAAATGTCGCAGGTATAAATCACAAAGATTTTAATGAATCAAACCCCTACCTCGTTGTAGTCGTCGAACGTAAGTTCTTCACGGAATTGACCGTCGCGGAGGAAGAGGATCGTCGCGTCGTGGAAGGGGCATCGCGTCGTCGCGGTACATCGCGTCGCGTTGACGATCTCCGAGGGTTAAAGAAAACACACAGATTTAATTGCACCAATTAAACCCATGTTGAGGATAAAATCCACAAAGGAAATTAAGAAGGTCCGTAATCCCCTACCTCAATCGGTTGATGATCGAAGATTGTCGCGGGGAAGGATCATCGCGGAAGAAATGTCGCGGAAGGAGGATCGTCGGCATCGCGGTACACGACGTCGCATCGTCGATCTCCGAGGGTTCAGCATTCTTCGCGTTCTTCGCATTCTTCGCGTTCTTCACGTTCTTCGTGTTCTTCGCGTTCTTCGCGGAGGAGGATGAAGAACATAGAGTTTCTCCAAAACCTCTCAACAAGCCACCCACATGTGTTGGTCTTATTTTATTCTTATTCCAACAAATGAAAAACAAAGTTAAGAAATGAACCATTAATTCGATGAATTAATGGTAACGACTTAACTGCCCAATTAATAGGGGTGTTAAGAATTTAAGAAAATGCACTGGTTGACTTTCAATTAAAAGGGGTTTTTTCGGGTGCATTACTTAGAGGAAAAGAAACAGTGGGGCTCGTGCGGGCCCCACCTCACAAATATCCTACCAACAGGGTATGATATTTTGAGTTCCACCCTATCTGCTTCAACTTAGCTTAAGTGGCTTTAAGTGGCTTAAGTGAAATAAAATAAAGTTGTCACACCATTTTATTTTATTTCTTAACTTAACCCCAAAAAATTAAAAACCACACCCGAGAAAAAGCAACTCCAAAAATGGAATTTCTAAGAAAATATCGGTGCTGTGATTCCATCGGTGCCCTCAGAATTCGATTCTAAGCACCGGTTCAAAAGTTAGAAAAACCCGCTCATTTGTTCACTGAACATACCCGAGCCCAACTTTGGAAAATGATTTCGAGCACACCGGGCCTCGGAATCAGGTGCCGTCAGAAACTGCGTTCATGTAAAATTCCAAAGAAAATTAAGAAAAACATTTCCTTGAATTTTACGGGTATTTACATGTTTCTCCCCTACTCATTTAAATTTCTTACTTAAAAAAAGTATCTCCCTTAGTAATTATAATTGATTTAATAAAAATAGGGAAGATAAGGTGTAATAATCATAAATCAATATAATTTTTTCAATAATGGTATAGATTTCCAAATTTATATGAAATCATATCATCTATAAGCTTTATTATCTCAACCCCCTAAAAGGAATGAGCTCCAAGAATTCTTCATCATGGGTGGTCTTATTTATAAAAAAAATCAAACATATGTTTTTGATACCAATTGAAGTGTCACAAGGAGGAATCATGATACTGGTTAAAGCACACAATTATGTATAATAATCCATATTATAATAATTTCATATAATTACAAAAGTTCTACCCCTACACTCATCACATTTAATTCCATATATATAGAAACATAGATAAATATATATATATATATATATATATTAAAATGGTAGCTTATTCTTTTCTTCTTAGCCAAGAAAAAGATATGTTATTTTCTTCTTAACCCAAAAAAAATCTACTAAACTCCAGTTTGGTGAGAACTCTCTATGTATACCTCACCTTTAATTTTTCATATTTGGTAATTTATGAGTAACATGGACCTCTTTCTTTCTATAATATTCTTCTCATGAGGAATTTACTTTCTAAAATCAATTAGTAAATCACTTTCATTATTTTTTTTCTTACTCTATATTCTTTTCCAAATCTAATTGGGTTGGCTATATGATCATGAATTCTTTAAAAACATGTCTAGTTTGATTTTTCACATGGAATCTCAATAATTATTGGGTTACTCTTATTTGGAAACCTCTAATGTTCTTCTTATTGTATATATTACACCAAACCAATCCTTCCATTTCTTTCTTGGATTTATTATTTCCTTTGTACTATCTTTCTGCTTATAACTTTGATATTCATAGACTATTTTAAAGGTTTAATTATGTTTTCTTTTCTCACATAATAAAATTATATCTTCCTTTGTGTAGCATCCTTCTCAAACTTCTTCTTGGGTGTGTCTTTTTTTTACTTACTCCCCAAGACAGACTCATCTCTATTTATTCTTTATTCCTTTATCTATAGTGGACTTTTTATATTAAAATATGATGGCACATGTTGGGTTGATTCATACCAACACTCTTAATAATTACGAAAAATATTTTTCAATTTCCGTATAATTTCTTAAGATGTTAATATACTTTTTAACTGAATATATTTACCCTTATCTATGTAATTTTGTTTTACTCAATGGGATTTTTATTCAATTTTTATATTCTCCACCTTGGTATAGGACTTCTCTAATATCCAATAATTAAAAAATATTATGAAAATCGATAAACTTGTGTTCAGATATTCTACTACACAAGAAAAAGTTCAATAAATATTATTTCTTTACCTTTAGTTAGAGTCTATCCATTTTAACACATTGTGTTGCAGGACCAAATAGTCCTTCCTGTTGTAAAACTTTGGGTAGTCATTGTAACTTTTAATTTTCATATAAACATCATTAGTGAAAATAGAATTTTCTAGAGAAAGGGTTACTAATTTCTTAGGACCTATTGTAGATACATATTCATATGATTTAAAGTAATTATTTCTCCTATAATAATCCTTTTTAGAGACAATATTATTATCATAAAAATTCATGAAAACTCCACTTCTATCAAATTCATGTGAATATTCAACTTGGGATACTTCCATATTTCTCAAATTAACTTTCAACTGAAAGTATTTTAAATTTATTTTGATATTGAATATATTTCACTCCATCTTCCAATTACTTTCATATCTTTTAACTTCAATCTTCATCCATTCTATTTTATTCTTGGAAATAATTACCAAGCTGGTTTATCTTTTTGTCTTTGATTTCTAATATAGCTTTCCTACCATTCCCAACTTCATCCAATGCATGAATTTTTTACCTAGATAATTTCTTGATCTTATATTTCTCATAAAATACATTTTAAAAACCTTATTTAGTAATAGAATATTTTTATTTTTATGACCATAATAGTTGTTCCTTGGATTCCAAATATTTTATGAGAGTGTTTCACTTTTACAACTTTTCTTCTAATGAATTTCTCATTGAATCGTATTCCAATTCCAATAATGTTCTCTTATCTTGTAGAACCTTGATATATTCCAATATATAAATAACAAATTAAAAAATATATTTTTCAAATAATCCTTTATTTAAAAGTTAAAATTACTAAGTTTTTCAATAGGATCATATTTATCATAACCTAATATTGATTGTTCAATAGGATTACTCTCAACAAATTTAACAGATAAATTAATACATTTATTATATTGAATTTTTATGGTATCCACTTTCTATATATTCACTTATGAGATCATTCTCAATTTCTTAGCCTCTTTCTTCTACATATTATTTAATTTTTTGGCTAAAACCTCCATGTTGGTATCAATATGTATATAAACTAAATTTTTCCTCAAAGAAAACCTTATTCATTCTTAAAATATTCACTTTATATCTGAAGTACAAAAACAACTAGTAAAATTATTTGATACAATCATAGGTAGAACCTACACTGATACTAGTTGAAGTACCCAGTGATTTGTGAAATCACACTAAGAGAGAGGGAGAATCAGTGTGAACTTATTTTACAAAATTCTTTTTCTCTTTAAATTACCCATATTATAATTTGAACCTATAAACCTTCTAGGGATAATGGATCTTCTTATGAATTATAATCATGTAGCACCATATAAAAATTATTAAATAAATAAGAGTAATAAGACATATTTTTTTTATAAGGTTATCCTCTAATGTGGGTGACTATGTCCTTTCTATGTTTGGGTTGAGTCTTGGATACATATATCCACTAATATAATCAATTGAATATAGGTGTGGGAGGTATTATCCATTACCCCTATGTATTTCACCCAAAAATCCTTTACTCTCTCCAAATGGGTTTTTTATACTAACTATTACCATTTTACAATGGAACCTCCAATATTAATTAATGAATAATATATTCTTCTAAGATTCATGATGTCATTGCATCAAATGATGTGACCTCATTTTTCAGTTTCAATTATTAATATACTAATAGATACTTAAAAACACAACATGAATATTGAAATTACTCTTAGTATTCAGAGTGAACAACATAAAGATATAGTAGGGTTATTTTTGTTGTCTTATTGCAATTTAATTAGGGACTTCAAAGACTAATGGATATTCCAGTATCAGTATTAAATTAATCCTATCTAAATATTATTTGTATTATTTATAATCTTTTATATTTGATATATAAGGGTATCATAGGAAGATATTGGATTCTCCTTCGATGGTGATATGGTATACAGTATGAACACCTCATCGTCCTCTACCTTCTTTTTCTTTTTCTTTTTATTCCTTGATACATATGAGCTTTAGAAAAATTTAAAATCATTTTTTATTCAAACTTCTCTCTCATTAAATTCTCTTATTCTTATCTTTTATATTCTTAAAATCATGTGAATATAATTTCTATATTTCAATCATAGAAATTCCATTATATTCAACACCATGATCTTTCCAATATTTTTTCTCAATAGAGTCATGTAGGTATACTCACTACAATCAATGGATTCTTTAATTCTCCCCACAATCTCTGAATATCCATTTAATTCTAAACAAATTACTTATTTTGTTTTCAGTAAATCCATATGACTCTAATTTTAACTTCTCATGAATAAATCTTAGTAATTACCCAACATTTAATCCCTATTTATTATTTTTAAATATTTGTATTTGAAAATTCTAGAATTACCAAACCAATATTTTCTCATTAATTTATCCATTAATCTTGTTTTTAATCACTACTAATTGCTAATAGTATCATGATATTTAAATAATTGATGAAGATATTAGTAAAATAATCATCTAATATTATTTTACTATTATTTATCACTCAAATATACATTTTAATAGTGATAATATCAACCTAAAATCTCATTCCAAAAAATATTATTCAAAATACTTATTCTAAAAATTCTTCT
The DNA here is from genome assembly GCA_963277665.1 of Viscum album. Classification (NCBI taxonomy): domain Eukaryota; kingdom Viridiplantae; phylum Streptophyta; class Magnoliopsida; order Santalales; family Viscaceae; genus Viscum; species Viscum album. The sequence goes on from OY728137.1 coordinate 1,108,333,365, forward strand.
TAGGAACGTACCATTTAATCTTATGTGGGATTCATTGTATGTTTACATAGATTCAATTCATGCTCATCTAATCTTCCATAACTCCATCTTAAAATAGACCATGAAAACTTCTAATAAATCTAATGTGAGCTCTAAATAATTATAGTTATTATTAATACAAAAAAATTCATTCCTACATTTTATTGAGTTAATTTTTTATATCCTTTAGAACTATTCGATTAATATGATGAATCTGTTTAAACACTCATGTTAATATTACACATCTCTAACTTAGTGTATCTCAACATCATTTGAATTTTATCTTCTATAACCTGTGTTTATGGAATAAGTGATTCTTTCATAGCATTGAGTCATCCAGAACAACTCTTATGTAACACTGGGAATTTTAATGTAGTTATTATAAAATTAATAAAAAATAAAATTTATTTTTATATATTTCCTCATTGAATATTATAAATTCCTTAAAACCATTTCTTTAACCTTTCATATCTTAGTGCCTCTCAATACATTTCCAAATTATAAATCTATAACTCAAAAAGGATCTTACATATGATTGCATAACTCTTACACATCCTAAAACATTTTAAATTAACTCTTACATACATAGTTAAAGTTTAGGGTGACTCTTGTGTACTCAGTGCAGATTCAAAATTAATCTTATGTACAGAGTCCTTTTTTTATATTATTCAATAAACTACAACTCTGAATTTCTTGAACCAACTCAACTTGACTAAAAAATTATTCACACATTTTAAACTAATTAAAATCAATTTGGTAGACATTAAAAACATCTTGAACCATATTTTAATTCTTCCCAAATCACTTATTCCAACTCATATTATCCAAACCCCATTCAATTAAAAAATAAATATCTTAGTAATAACAAGTATGGATACTCACCTTATTCAACATAAATATTATAACCAGATTTTTTCTTCTTCAATCACATCAATAATCTCAAATAAAGGTTTTAGGGAACATTGAAATTTATTATTCTTGTTCCCAAAAAAGTTTTTTCATTGGTTTCTTTATATTTATCCTCAAAAAATAATGAATAGAAACCCCAAAATCATCAATAAAGGATCTTTCACACATATTGTATAATTATTTTATATATAATAATAAAATTTTATCTTGGTATTCAGTATTTATTGTTAAATTTATTGATCACTCTTGTTGTACTATCATTGTGATGAAGGATTCCAGTATAGAATCCCTCTAGTGGTAAAAACATGTATTCCATGGACCTTAGAGTTTCATGGATAGATCATTAAATTCTATAATTAAATACCAATAACATTTTATCAGTCTCATTGATCACAACTAGAATATTTTCTAGATTGGAAAGAATGTATTTATATCTCTCAAGGAGTTGATAGGGAGTATGAGGATCGATTCTCTTCATTCTTGTATTTTTTTTCTTGATAAGATCTCTCTAGGGCTTGAGAGAATTCTATAGAGTAAAATTTTGGGCATGATAAATCATTATTCCTATAAATTATATAATAGAGTTTATATACATCATATAATAAGTCATTTCACAAAGGCCCTTAACAAATATCATAATTCTAAGTGAACCCTATATCATATAATAGTGATATTATTATTATTATTATTATTATTTTTGTTGTTTTTGTTGTTGTTTTTATTTTTGTGACATACTCTAAACTCAAATATATTTAAATATCATTTCATTCAGACCCTTAAATCTACCTGGATATCCACCTCATCATTTTCCAAACAATAAATAATAACTGTTTGTGTAAGTAAATAAATATAACTCTATTGTTATTTTAAAAAATATTTATGTGATAACCTCAATAAATATTATTCATCAAAACTTAAGAATAATATTTATATTAACATTAAATTAAAATAGAGTTTAATTGATATTTTGGATACACTTAGTGTGTGACCCTATAGGACACTTTCTCAGTTATTTTAGGTGAACAGGCCTAAATTCTAATATTAGTTTCTAGAAACATGTCAAGGAACCCACAGAGATAGACGAAAATGTTTCAATGACAATAAACTATTATGAATGCTGACAGAGTAATAAAATCTATTTGTATCAATATCTCATAATTAAGGTTACATACTTGTGTCATAAATAGAAGAGAATCAAGTTAAATAAACACAATTATTTCAATATTTTACATTAATAATCATTCCATTAAAAAATAGTCACAAAAAACCATAGAACTAAAGGTTTGGTGTCTTGAAATATTATCTATATAAACAACTTATTTTACAATACTCAAAAACATTTCTCTATAATCACTCAACTCTAAATCCCCTTCTAAATATATCACATGTAATACTCATCCTATTATCATAGGGAAAGAAAACATAATAAAGTTGTGAGATCAAATTCTAAATATGGGAAACTTTTCATAATGTTTAGATCATAAAAATGAGATAAAACATGAATCAGGTAGAAATAAATGATAAAAAGAACATGGAATCATGAGTAATAATCATAAAACTTTATTGATCATTATGAATCATGGAATATTAACATAAAACCAAATAAATTTCATCAAAATTATGGCTTAGGTAATACAATATAAATAAAAAATAACATGAAATCATAACATAAGAAATTGAAATATCTTTTGGACATGTAACATCATAAAAAATTATCATAGCTTATAAATCAGGCACATTTTATAGAAGTAGAACAAACATAAGCATAGGATAACATTGTGATAAAACTAAATAAGTACCACCCTTTAAGTTGTAAAAAAATCCAAGGATTACTGCCATTTAAATTTTTAAAAAAATCAAGTATTTACACCCATTGTATTGTTAACAAATTCAAGTTTTTTCACCCTTTATCTTGTAATCAAATCCATGTATATCAATGCTTCATTATCTTATTAGATGTCAAACCTTAACCAGTGAATTAGTGGGTGATATATAACCCCACCCATAAACATCCATATATATGAGTTTCACTTAACATCAAATCATTCATCTTATCATAAATAACTCATGGGAAGAAAATTAGGTTTCATAACTTTTCCAAATGTTATCACATAAAATTAATTTTAAAAAAATCTAATTCATTAATACCAAAAAAATTATAACCCAAAATTATTATTTAAAACAAACACATATAGGTTTATTTATGAATCATTACTCCATTATATATTAATATTTTAAAATTTTAATATAAATCAAAAAAATATTTTTTCTTAGAAAACATTTCATAATATCATCTTAAAAATGCATGATTTTTATGTCACATTACAAAACCATTTTTTAAGATAAAGATAATTCTTATAAAAAAAATAAATTCTAATAAATTCTAATAAAGTGATGTTTAATATAAGTAAAGTATATGTTAAAAAATTATGAATAAGAGAAGAATATAAGATCATAGAAAATAAAATCCTTTTAAATATTATAAAACACCTTTATTAAAAACCCACATCATTAAAAGAATAATGAAAAGTTTTTTAAAATAAATAAATGGTAATATAAGGATCATATAATATAAAACCAATTTTATTTTACACTAGGTAAATGATAACATTGTAGGGAATTAAAAACATGGATATGAAGGAAAATCCATAAAAGTATATAGGAATCATTCTTAACAAAATTACATTTTCATGAAATAATAGATTCATAAAGGGAGAATAATTGGGTGTGATACATGATTTCCCCAAAAAATAAGTTTAAATAATACATAAAATCTTCATAGGATATAATAAATCAATCTCAAAATATTATAGTGAAATAAGAGTGATTATGATGCATGGAAAATATTTGAGTCATGAAAACCCGAGACCTTTATTACGACTTAGTCAAGGGAACTCTATCCTCATATATAACAAAAAAACTATCTTAATCACCTATATTATAACCTTATTAATATCTATAACCTTTTATATACTTATTATATAATCAATTATTAAAAAAATAATAGTTTTTTATAACCTATTTTAATTATTTAATATTATTAGTTTTGATAGTTTGTTTTCCACTAGGTTTTTAATGGTGGTGTAGATTCTTATTTATAGACTAAAATATAATAATTTAAATATCATTATAGGTACTATAATATATGTTTAATAATTATTTATAAATTTATAACTTCATTTCATAAGTATTTTAATTACAATTCTTGATGTTGAGGTTGGTGATGAGTTTGCTTCAGTAATTTAAATGAATGAGGAGGTAGTATATTAATTGTAGGTTAGATATTAGAATTTCCATTAAAGAAACTTAAAAAATATTTTTTTTTCTTATTATTGTCTCATATAACCACTAATTAGGTTTCTTTATTTATCTATGATAGAAAAGACTAGGTGAAAAATTAAATATGTTACTTTTATAGAGGCGGTAGTTTGCATGTACGCATGGGTGACGTGTTCATTTACATAGAAAATAATGGAGGTAGGAATTGGTTTATATTTTCATAATTTTAATAAAGTTTTAAGTATAATATTTATTCATTAAATACCTCTTTTCAACCAACCTTGTAATCCATTTATGAAAAAAAAAGATCATGTCGCTTATGAAGGTAGTAGTCCCCATGTAACACAAGCAATATTTTCATTTTTCATACAGTTAAGAGGTGGGTCAAAATGGATATTAAATTGTTATAATAAAATTTAATCATATTATTAATACATTTTTTATCATACTTTCATTTATATGGTAATTTTTAGGTGGTAGAACAAGAAAATAAATAATAGAGCTTCTTTGAGAACATTACCTCTCCCTTTGGATGTTCTCCCCTGGGTAACACCTTAAAGATACTTAGATTTGTCTTATGGAAGGAACAAGGATTCTAGGACATGGGTATGGAGTTAAAAAGATACTAGGTAAGAGTCTTTTTATAAATAAATCTTCTTTAATTGTGTATAAAATTGGTGGAAGTGATCCCCTTTTATAAGTGATGAAAATGACACTTTTGTAAATACCCATTTATTTTTCAAATATGGAATGGATCTATTCAATGTTAAATGGATAAAAAAGTGTGAAATAATTAATTTTTGGGTGAGATATGGTTTATAAATCCTCAAAAAAATATTTTAACAAATTGTTAAACAGGTTTCAAGTCTTTTTCCACTAGATATTTTCTTACATTTTACTATTTTGATTTTTTTCCTTGGTAACTAGTTTTTTACCCTAAGTAATTTTATTAAAAAAATAAGGCAACACTCTTAAAACATTCTGATTTCATTATTTATATTATATAATTCAATTTATATATAATATTAAATTAACTTTTAAATTATATCATTTAATATATATAAACAATTGTAGAAAAAAAAATTCACTGTCAAGTGTTCTTAATATTATTATATATTGATTAAAAATTTAGTGAGTGTTAATATATTTATATATATGTTTAAAATTATATTAGAGTCATTTTTTAGAATTTATCGATTCATTTTATTAGATTAAAAGTACACAACATTACTAAAATAATCCTTTTAAAAATAACAGTTTTACCATTATCACGGTAATTAAATTTAATACTATTAATCTTATTTTTATTCCAATAAATGAAATGGGACTATTTTATATAATATTTAACTATTATTTAAAATATAAAATAAATTTTACCAAATAAAATTTCTAAGGGTGATATTAATTAATTTTCATATTAGCTCACTTAATGTGTAATAAACATTTTTTATAGAAAAGGTGTATTCACAAGAAAAAAATGGACTTTGTTTTATTATAGCTTTTTACAAAGTTTTAATAAGGTGTATTATTATTATTGATACCCACCAATTTAATAGTTATAATATAACATTCATACTTGATAATTTTATTTTATTAAAGTATCATGGTTTTTATTTTAGTTTAGTGTTGCGTATAAGATAAGATACTCAACATGATTTAATGAAAAGTATTTACTAAAATCATGGGTCATTACATTGTAACCCTATTAAAAAGAAATTCTTCCTTGAAATTTTATTATTGAGAAGAAAACAAGTGAGGTTAATTTTGTATCATTATATCCTTGGGTTCCCACATATCTTCTTCAAACTTATGATTCCTCCATAGAGATTTGACCAAATGAGTGGTCTTGTTCTATAGTATCCTATCTCTTCAATCTAGGATCTCCACTGGTTATTCCTTATATAAGAGATCATGTTCTAATTGAAAGGATTCAAAGTTCAATATATGTGAAGGTTCTGGAATATACTTCCTCAAAAATGATACACAGAACACATAATGTACTTAGGAGAGGTCTGGAGGGAGTGTTAAGTGATACTATATTGCCCTCAACATGATCAAGGATCTTGAAAGGACTAATGTATCTAAGGATCAACTTTCCCTTCTTTCCAAATCTCATAACCCGCTTCTATAGAGATATCTATAGTAACACCTTCTCACCAACTTCAAACTCTATATCTCATCGATAATTATCTATATAACTAATCTATAAACTTTATATTTATTTAATATTCCACTGAATGGTTTGAACCTTCTCCATTATTTCTTGGACATGGATAGGTCATATCATATTCCTCTAATCAACTTCATCTCAACATGCTTGAGTCTTATTTCTCTTCTAATATAGAGCCTCATATGGTTCTATTTGGATACTGAAAGGAAACTATTATTTTATGATAACTCTTATAATGGAGGTTTTGATCTCAACATCCTTGAAATTACATAAAACAATATCTCATTATATCCTTCAATGTTTGTATGGTCCTCTTAGACTGACCATCTGTCTAAGGGTGACACCCAGTCTTTAAATTCAACTCTATATCCAATAATCACTTAAGGCTTCCCTATAACCTCAACGTAAACCTCATAAATCAATCAAATACAATATATAGTGTCACTCCATATAGCCTTATCACTTCTCTTATGTATGTATTTGAAATTCGGTCATTAGATAAATATTCTTTGATAAAAATAAAATGTGATGACTTTTAAAGAATCAGTTGCATCTTGGAAACTATGCCACCCCTTCCATTGGCCATCCAACCTACCCCCTCTAAAAAGCTATTCCAAAACTTCTGAGCACATCCAAAAGCCTACTCTATTAAATTCTTTCTCTCCAAAATTTCAATATGAACCTGAAAATTAAAATCCAACCAGGATCTAGTTCTATTAGAGTATGAATCCTTATCCTTCTCTACCAACCCCTTATAATGTGGGTTTTTACAACTACCATTGTTAAATTACCTTAAAATAATCCTACTTTCTATGGTGGACAAATTTAAAAAATAAGGATTGAAATTTTCTACTAGTTTTTCTTCAAATTACTATTATTTGGAGAGTATGGGTTATCCACAACAAGCTCTAATGTGAAGGATGATAAATAAATGTTAACTCAATGATGCATAAAATTTATTCCAATGTCTATATGATTTATTTCACCCATTTTTATAAGAAAAATTTTCTTATTGAATTGAAAAAAATTTCCTCTCAATATTTATATTTTTCACTGGTTACACCAACTATGTAGATTTTTTCATGAGAATGCCCTAAAAAGATTAGATAAAAATTATTATTAATTAATCTTTTAAAGATCCATTGGTATGTGTTTCTTATATCACTATAACTTTTCAAGTACATTTTCATGATGTATCTAATGAATGTTTTATTTCTAGATATGTTCTTTATGTAAAGAAACCCACCTGTATCGATGAGTTCTATTAAGATAAACACAATTTCTATTGTGATATTATTATTGAAACTGGCCTAATGAAACTAGTTTCATTATTACAAAAAAAAATTATCATTTCCTAGAATTCCATTCTATTCACTTTTTAAAAAAAATTGTATTGTGGATACTTGTTTATAAGTTAAATATATTATCTATACACCATGGAAATCAAACATGGAATCATCCATTTTAGCCGACATGTGTATAAATTCAATTATAGAAATCGTGTTCATAAATGGGTAAGATATATCAAAATGGATTAAAATAATTATATGAATTGATCAAATGAAATTACTTTCTCTTTATAATTATTAACATACCCTTGGAAATGATGTCTTCATTTTCTATTTTCCTCTGGAAAATCCTAACACCAATTCCCCATCCTACCCTAAAACATTTTCACACTCCTAAGATATAATTAAAGAAAAAATATATATAACATAGTTAATTTGATATATTTATTTATTCCCTTGTAAAACAAAAATTTTCTTTCAACCAAGTATCCATGAATGCCTCTTATGAAACTAAATTTCACTTGAAAGATAAATGAAAAAAAAAATCTGAATCTAATCTCCCCCATCATAACATATACCATCTACCTATAATGATGCATCATAATCAGAACCCTTGTCCAATAAACAGCACTTGTACATCCTTATACCATGGAAAACATTTATTTCATTTAATTTTAAAACTCTCCATGTCCTTATTCTCAAATGATATCAATTAAATTTTCCTTCCCATTTAACCTCTACAATATTATATAAACCTATCACAACTAAAAACTTGTTTTAATTTATTTATAATCACTCGTTTCATAAAAAACTAGAACCTCCATAGTATAATTTTTACTAAAATATAATATTATAATTACTTTTTTGTTCTATAAAAAAAATTATATTAAATACTAACTTTCATGGAATAATAATGATGTTAATTACTATTATAATGAAACCAATCATTTCAACCTCCCACACATTCAAAACATAAAAAAAATATCTTAAATATTTCTAAAAAAACTTCGTGAAAAACTCACACCTTATCAATAACTTAATGATGATATAGATTTTATTAACTTAAAATAAGTTCATAAAACTAATAAAAAAAATTTCAAAACCAAGCACCTCTTTTCTATATTTTTCATCAAATCAAAATCCCTAAAATATTTGAAAGATGTTTTCCAATGTTAAAAAATCAGTTATAATGTAAGAAGTGTCTTTTTTCACTCAAGAATCCCAAAAATTTATTAAACATTTTCACCACCATATGACTATTATTCTTGATAATATATAAAGCGAAAAAAATTACCCATGATGGAACCAAATCTCTATTTTATCCACTATACACATAACATCTCTAATAACATCTAAGAGTTTTTGAATTTCAATGTTACTCTCGATTTGGTATACCACCATAAACTTATATGGTAACATTACGGTAAAATGGATTATTTGAGTAATTTAAATATTTTCACACTACCTTTAAAAATATTATCTCTTCCAACCTCATATTATCCTTTATAGATGAAATTAATAACTTTATTGATCATAATGGCCTATGTGATCCACCTTGTATAAAAAGGAAATTTAAGTATACCATAATTTGTTCTAATGGTAGTAAATGGTTAAATCTTGATAGATATATCCTCTCTCATTTTTTCCATATCAATATGAAGATGTTAAAATAATCCACCTAAATAGTACCACTTATGATCTCATTACCATTTTTCTTAAAAATTATCACCTTCATTGAATTAGAACCAAAACAATTTAGATTTAAATATATTTTTGTTAACCACCCTAAATTATACATGATCATTTTTTCTTCATGGTTGGGGCCACAATTTGGGGATTTTTTCTTGGTTTTTATAAAAAAAAGTTGTTAAAATTGATCCAAAAAACTATAATCATAAAACTTTTTTAAAAAAAGTAATACCCTTAGTTACCTTGAGAATGAAACTACATCCTTGTTTGGTACATAAGAACCATATATTGAGAAAAATGAAAATATAAAGAAAGGTTTTGGATGTTTTCTATATTGAAAATGGAACTATTTGTTCCATTAAGAAAGGTAATCTATATTCCTCCCAAAATAGGAAAAATCCCAGCTTCTATCACCTATTGGACATATATTTACCTTTTCACTAGCTACAACTGGTCACCCTTACTCTCTAGTCTCTCACCACCATCATCATGCCCCACCATCACTCCCCACTAATTCACCCCCATCATTGTACCTTTCCACCACTACTACACCCTTCTTCGATCACACCCCTCCAACACCATCATTCCATGTCCAATTGTCGCATCGTTTTTCCATCTTTCCCATATAATTATCACCCTTTTCATCCCACCCTTCCACCATCATTTTCATAATTTCTCATGTCCTTGTCATGATATATTCATCACCCCCCACCACACCTATATCATCACCATATCCCATGTCATCATTTCACCCACATTGTCATCACCCCTTCCCCATCATTGGATTCCCCCTATCATCATCTCCCTATAACCCTAGTATTTCCCCCTTTCTAACTCAATGTTTAAGCCATGATGCACATCCATTTTGGTCCATGGTCATCTATTTTTATAAGTAAAGGTAGGGACACTAGTGAAATTTTAGTTTTTTATTTATATTTCAACTTTTTTTCTAATGGGTTCCCTTTATTTTTCTTATTGTACCAAACATGAATTTTTATTTCAATTCCATTTCCATTTCCCTTTACATTTTACATTCCATTTCCATTGAAATTGGTTTCTAAATAACAAATAGATATTGTGATCTATGAAACTAGCTTTGATCTTGGCCCTCTAGTACTAATTATAAACAAATTAATTAATTGAAAATTTTCCTTAATATTTTTTAAATATAAATCCAAAATCAAATGGATCAAATATAGTGATTGTATAATAAATTATTTCATGATCAATTTAATAATAATTGAAAATGTACTTCTATTTGATCCATAAAAACTCCATATATATATTTCGAATTGTATATAAATGAAATCAAGTATGTGGATCACAATTACTTTACTTAAATATATATTATTAAAGTGGTTAACTCTTATATTGGAATCCTTAACAATATCCCACCCTTATTTTACACGGATCAAAATAATATTTTAAATTTTTAAGCTGCCTTGGATGAAGTAAAAAAATTTATTTGGGATCTCATTCCTCTTAGTACTCTCAAGTACAATGGATTATATGTGACTTTATTCAAACTAGGGTTGGGAATATATTGGTTTGATTCAATTTTGGCTAAAAATTAAATCAAATGACAACTTATAATTTTGTTTTTATATATAAAAACTAAACCATTTAACAGTGGTTTGATTCAGATTATAAAATTTTTAAACCATTAATTTATGTTTTTTTGTTTAGATTTTGGATTAACCTATATTTTATACTAACATTATATATATGTATCCATGATATTTTATAATTATTGACTGATAATTTGAATGAAATTTATATATAATCATTGAAATTTAACTAAAAAATATTCAACCACAGGGTAATAACATAAAAAAAGAAAAACATCAAAAAAATATATGAAAATATAAAATAATTACATTAAAGTGGACACTAAAAAAGAATAAATATTAAATTCATGAAGTAATTAGAAGCCCATCGTATCCAATCAGATCACAAAATGAACCATTATTAGGCCAAGTAGCATCTAGGTATAAATTCAAGAACCTAAACCATCATGAGTCTTTCACCAAATGAAACCCAAATGAACTAGAAAAAGGATTTATCCTTCACTAGCCATGTCAAACCATGCTCACTGTCCCTAATACATGATCCATTGTAAGAAAACAATTGATATTACATCACCACTTTTAAATATTATCAACTTAAAGAATAATAAAAAGTTAGAAGAAATTAATATAAACGAATATTAATCAAATGATATATATAATATTAAAATTGAATCCAAACCCAAAAAAATTATATCTCCTAAATAATCAAAACTAAGTGAATCAATTAATGGATCCATTGAAGTATTTGAATATATCTTAGAAAAACCTTTTTCTAAAAATAGTCTAAGAATAAAAATATTAACATTCGCTAAACAATTATAGTAAAAAAATATAATTTACTATATAGAAGATGAATACAAATTTTTGAAACACACATAGTTTTATTAAGAATAAATTTTAAAATATTAAACCTATCTCTATCTCTTCAGGTTATTCAAAAACTTCCTCATAATTTTTCAAAAAATATATATATTATGTTTTCAAATCTTTCCCACAAACAAGAGCCTCCACCATGGTTGGTATCATAAAACTTATAAAAACATTAATTATTAATCCTCCTAAATAAAATTACTCTATGATAGTATGGTGGATATTGGAATGGATAAAACATATTTTTCCATCAAATTAAAAAAACGATACCTAGAATAATTTTTCTTCCACTATTCCAATACATAAAATTGCTCACCCTCTATAGAACATTCATAAGATTTTCCTAGATATTTTATCAATTCACTTATATCTATCAAGGACTACTCTCTAAATTATTATACAAAAATATCCATGTGTGAATTCGAATTTACTTCTTTCCCTAACTTTGAAGTAGCCTCATCAATATTTGATCGTACTAATTCTTGGGCCTAGTAACTGACTCATAATGATTAAAAAATCCATAAATTTCATATCTAATTTATCATATAACTAGTTTCCAATATAATAATCATAATAATTATAAATAATCCATTAAATAAAAAATATTTTTTCATGAGGATCTAAGAAAATAGAAAAAATCAATAGAATATTTACATTATTGAGGTTAGGCCAATATTTAAAATTATTTTTCTTCATCCTCTTAACCATAATAAAAAGAGAAATTTCATATTTTTTACATTTTAGATTTATTTTATATCCATATCCCTATATATTATCAATAATTTTATTATAATAAATATAATTAAACCCATATATATTCAGTATATCATCATAAAAAAATTCAAAATGGAAAAATGTTAGGCACATACTCCCAGTCATCCTTAGTAGACACTCCCTTTATTTTATCCTTCTGAAGTTCCTATAAAAATTTTCATCTTGAATATAAAAAAAATTAAAATCCATTTGAAATTAAATTATAGTCTCTTATATCAAGTATGTTAAATTTTATCGCATCTCAATATCTAAAAAAAGAAGACTTTTTGGTTCAATCCCTTTTTCCTTAACACAGCACTCAAACCTAGACAGTCTTACAGAGGATAATATCATATATCTAATTATATATTGAATTATACATATAAAATCATATATATATTTTTATTATTATTTTATAATTAAGTTCAATTTGTGAGAACAGTATCACATGTGAAGATATCCCCCCTTCATAACAAGTGTATTCTATGATTTGATTTTTTTTCTAAAATATTGAATACCTAAATCATTTAAAGAGGTTTTATCTATAGTGATGGTAATATATTAGTTGCAGTTACCTAGAGTCAGTACATTATTACATAACATTGACATGATCAGGAGAGATCAAAATCCCAAAAGACTGATCAGTTTAGTAGACTTGGAAGTACTAGATACATTAATAAGTTTTACATTACATTATAAAATGAAAAAAAACAACAACATTGTCTCCATTGACCACATTCATCCCTTAGAATATCCCTACAGGTGATCCATAATATACTTCTTCGCATCCTGGGAAATATAAAACATAGAAAGGGGTGAGCTCAGATGCTCAGTAAGGATAACAATATAGCGGAAACTTTCAAGAATAATCATAAACATTTAAGGAAATGTATAAGACTAAAACACAAGCCTTTTAAATATAAACTTCATCCTAATATGGAAAAGATAAATAAAATAATGACATTTACTTATTCACATGGATATTTTACTAGTCGAATAATCACATTTAATATCAACAGCCAATTTCATAATGTTGGAATGCATAATGCCATACTTCATAACCACATAGTCAAGGCCTTGTGAAAAGACTAAAAATAAGATTTTGTCAAGGCCTTGTGTCAAGACACTAGTTTGTATCATGAGAGATATTGATGCATCAAGGAGCTATAGCGGGCTCCACTCATCACTTACTAAGTCCAATGCACTCCTCATATGAAAAGTTTTAAACATAACATAAACATTCGTATTAAAACTAGCATACGAAATGTCAATACTTTATCTATAAACCATGAATAGTGTAAAAATAACACATCCACAATAAAAAATATCACAAAACCTTCAATACAATATGAAAGATTTATATCATAATAAATCAACTTCAAACAAGCTTAAAATCCATCAAAGGATGTTGACATAGATGAAATCAAGACTTTTTTGTAAAGAAATATCTCTTTCTATTTTGAAATCATTTAAAAGTCATATAATTATAAAAGAAAACAATTATATTAAAAATATTCTTATAAGATTGAATGGGATGCTTCAATGATGTTATAATGGAAAAAAAATATGCACCTGTTGTATAAGTTAAAAAAGACATTCTTACCTTAATTTTATCGAGAAGGTCATAAAGTACCATATTTGGAAAATGACGGAAAGATTCCTTTCAAAACATATGTGGTCAAATAAGGGTATAAATGAATTTAAAAAATAGTCAAGTAAATAGTAAAAATGTTTTGAATTACATTTTTAAGAAAACACGGATATGGATGATTAAGAGGTCCTAGTAGATACTTACATATTAACAACCTCAGATAAGTAAATAGATTGTAGAATTAACTCTTACCTTGTACTTTTCCTTAGTTGATAGTATGTTAACCTCCTGTATAATAGTTAAAACATTGTTATTAAATTATAAAATAACTATAAATATGATATCATATATGATCCTATAATATTTCTTTGTTAATAATGTTTATTTGTTAATAATATTTCTTTCTTAATAATATTTCAGTAGTATCATAGTTTCAGGTGTTAACTAATTCATTTCCCTCTATATGATTGGTTACGTAAGCCATGTTAGTTATGGATAGGATGTATTTTATTTATATAAATAATGATATTATATTCATAAACATTATTTTTAATCATAAAATGTAAATTATTCTTGAATAATTACGATGGGGAATGAATCTCATCACGTTCGTGGAGATGGTAATCTGTATGTACGCATGAGCGACAATATCATTATATTGATGGTGAAATAGTATGTAATTTGATGGTATATAATATATAAGGAATCATTAATATGTTATATTTATTATTTAAATTAGTTATACTCATTATTATACTCATACAAATAATTAAGTGTTTGAATAACAAACTACACCACGACGTGGAGACGGTAAGCCGTACGCACGCACGTATGGTGACTTTGTCATTTATATAATGGATAGAATAATGAATATGGTTGTAACATATTTATAATAACATAAAATTATGTATAAAGAACTAGATTTATTATTTTTTTATGGAAACAACAAAGAAATAGGAAGTGGAAGAATAAAAGAACTTGAAAGAGGGTGCTGAAATTATTACCTCTTCTTCGGGTGTTTCCTTTTGACTTGATCAAAAGGGATCATCAGGTTGGTTTTTTGATAAAATTAAGGCCTCTAGGTTGAAAGGGGGATAGTTGAATGGATATTTTTGTAGGGTTTGGCCGAACCAAATGGCTTTGGAGGATTGAAATTAAGAGAAAGGGAAGTACCCTTTTATAAGAGAGGTGAGGGTCACTTTCGGAAAAGATTGAAATATTATTTTATAATAAAATAATTTTCGGTTTATAATGGATCCAAAATAATATATTTCTAGGATAATGTTGGGATGAGTCGAAAACCTCTCAACCAATAGGTTTTATATAGGTTTAGGTCACCATATTAACCTTATCTTTTAGATTTAACTCTTAGTTAAATAGTTTGGCATTTACCATGTCTCGTTGTATTTTTATATTATATGGTTAATAAACTTACTATAACAAACCAAGAGAATCCCAAGTGGTTCAGTATTAATATATATAATCTTATCTAAGCCGAAACTTATATTTTTAGAAATATTATATCAATTAATAATATAGTATTTGTTTTAAAAACTGAATTATGTCAATTTTGACACTATTTAGTATTTGATTTTTTTTGAAAGCCATAAAAACTTTATAACTTCAAATAAAATTTATTTAATCAACCCTAACATGTTATATTAACCTAAAAAATTATTTTAATTCATTATAAGTCTCAATTAACATTTATTTGGATATTTTTAATATCAATTATTTTAATATTTTATTATTAAGGTAATTACTACATCATCATTGTGTCATAAATAAATTAAATTATTTAATTTCTAAAAATTATAAATAAAGTACCATTATGTAGGAAATAATTTTATATTAATAATTAATATTTATAGTCGAATTTATATTGAGTGTAATTCTATATTAAAAATGGTTTAGTTATTAAAATTTGAATTTACCTCTTTTAACTCTTCTTTAAATAAAATAATAATAAATGTCCTATTCTAATACAACTGGACCAAAGAGGATCATATTTTATTCATAAGGTTTGTTTTGGTAAAATTACACTTATCCAATAGAATTAGGACATGTGTTAAGTTAATTATAATATCATTTTTACCCTTAATTACCCTATTTACTTTTAACCATGGTAAACAAAAGTCAAAGGTTACTATTCAAAAAAAATTATTTTCATCTTATTGAACCAAATTTTACTTACTGATTTCAACCGTGTGTCTCGGATTTTTTAAATTTAACTCACAGAGGCAGTAAAATTAAATTTATGAAAATTTTTAAATGCTCCTAAAAGGTGAGTAAAAGTCGGTAAAAAGTTCAATAAAAATTTATACATCTAATTTTATTATAAAATGACTCCAATGAATTAAATTTAAATTATATAGGTATTATATATCTATTTTTACTTAAAGTAAAATTAAATAAAATAAATAATTATTTAAATAAAAAGTCCGTTTTAAACAATAACGTAATGTTTTTCACTATTCATTAAAAAATTGAAAGTTTTCAGAAAAATATCAAAAATTCACCCTAATCTAATTTCGATATTACAAATTCAAAAATTAAATCCATTTTGAAAAATAAAATTTATAAATTTTTAAAAATTGGGTATTACTATTCATAATGGCTAGTTTGATTGGTTGTGGTGTATTAAAACACCAAGTTGTGTAAAATGTAAGCTATCGCATTATTAAAAGGGAAACGTACCGTAGAAGCTTCAGGTGTTACATTATCCCCTCCTTAAAATAGTTTCGTCCTAAAAATTTATATAATATTACTACATAAAAAGATTCAGGTGGTTCTTCATCATAAGTTCCTGAGGTCTCAATGTTGTCTCTTCAATCTTATGGTTTCTCCATAAAACTTTTACCAGATTAGTCTTTCAATTTCTCAGAACTATTTCTCTAGCATCATGAATCTTGACAGGCTCTTCACAATAAGAAATATCAGGTTCCAATTCAATTTCCTCATAGGTGTGTACATGTGTTGGGTCAGGAAAATATTTTCTCAACAGTGATACGTGGAACACATCATGAACTTTGGAGAGACTTGGAGGCATTGCCAAACGATAATCCACAACTCCAATTTGTTCTATAATTTCAAAAGGTCTGATGTACCTGGGACTCAATTTACCCTTCTTACTGAATCGTATAACACCCTTCCATGGAGATACCTTCAAGAAAACATGATCTTTAACTTGAAATTTCAAATCCTTCTTCTAATTATCATCATTGCTCTTTTTCCTACTTTGAGATGCTTTGATGTGGGTTTGGATAATCTTCACCTTTTTCATTGTTTCCTCAACATGTTTTAGGCCCACAAGTTTTATTTCACCAACATCATCCCAACAAGTTGGTGTGCGACATCTCTTTCCATATAACGCTTCATATGGAGCCATTTGAATACTTGAATGGAAGTTATTGTTATAGGAAAATTCTACCGGATGTAAATATTGATCCCATATACCTTTATAGTCAAGTGATCAAGATCTCAACATGTATTCTAAGGTTTGAATAGTTCATTCTGATTATCCATCGGTTTGAGGGTGGTAGGCAGTGCTCAAACAAAGTTCAGTATCCAAGGCCTTGTGAAGACTTTTCCAAAATCTTGATGTAAAATGGGGATCAAGATTAGAAACAATCGATAGGGGTACACCATGGAGTTTTGCAACTTCATTAATAAATAGTCTTGTTATATGTTCAAGTGTTAAATATTCTCTTATAGTAAGAAAATGTGATGACTTGGTAAGACGATCAACAATGACCCATATTGCATCATTCCTTCTTGGTGTCTTTGGTATCCCCATGAAAAAGTCCATCATAATATTATCCCATTTCTAATTGGGTATGGGAGGAGGTTGTATGACTCTTCTAGGTTGTTGCCTTCTATCTTTTACTTGTTGACAAACCATACATCTTGACACAAAATCAGGAATCTCCCTCTTCATGTTGTCCCACCAAAAATGTTCCTTCAAATCTCTATATATCTTGGTGATCCCAGGGTGTATAGAGAAATTGGAGCTATGGGCATCATCCAAAAATTCCATTTTTAGATCAGGTATATCAGGAACACAAAGTCTTTTCCCAAATTTCAAAATTCCATCTTCATATATGAAATCACTCAATCTCCCATCATTTACAGCTTTAATCTTCTTTGAAACTCCTCATCATTAGTATGAGAACTTTTTATCCTTTCTAGTAAAGATGGTTTGGAAACCATTTGAAAAATTATTGATGTTTTACCTTCCATGGTTATTCCCATATCCATTTTTACTAGATCCATGAAAATAGGATCCCTTTCAACTCTCATCTTGTTCAAAACTCCACGATCCTTTCTGCTCAAAGCATATGCGACCTTATTTTCCTTCCACGGGTGGTAGTGTATTGTGAAATCATAATCCTTGAGTAGTTTAAGCCATCTTATTTACCTCTTGTTGAGTTCTTCTTGTGAGAAAATATACTTTAAACTCTTATGATTAGTATAAATCTCACATTTTTCACCATAGAGATAGTGTCTCCATATATTTAGATAAAATATTATAGCTTCTAACTCAAGATCATGAGTTGGATAGTTTTTCTCATGAATTTTTAGTTGTCGTGATGAAAAGGAAATAACTCTATCATTCTTCATAAGGACACAACCAAGTCCTTTCTTTGAAGAATCACTATAAAAAAAACCATTGTTCCCTGATGGTAGAGTCAAGATAAAAGTGTTGACTAATCTTCTCTTCAGTTATTCAAAACATTATTTAAACTCTTTTGTCCAAACAAATTTATCATCTTTACGTGTGAGCTTGGTTAATGGGTTATCCAACCGGGAAAATTCTAGAGGAAACATCGATAATAACCTACTAAACCAATAAAAATTCATACCTCAGTTATAATCAACGGTACTGGCCATTCTTGGATTGCCCTGTTCATTGAAGGATCAATAAAGATTCCATCCTTAGAGACAATATGGCCAAGAAAAGAAATCTCTTGAATCCAGAATTCACACTTGATAAACTTCCCATATAATTCATATCTTCTAAGGGTTTTCATAATAGTGCATAAGTGATTTTCATGGTATTTGTAGCTTTTTGAGTATACTAATATATCATCAATAAATACCACTACAAAGTCATCAAGATATTCCTTAAAAACACTATTCATTAAATCCATGAAGACAGAGGGTGCATTAGTCAATCCAAAAGGCATTACTGTAAACTCGTAATGCCCATACCTGGTTCGAAATGCTGTTTTCGGAATGTTGTCCTTCTTCACATACAATTGATGATATCCAAATCAAAGTTCAATCTTTGAAAAATATTGATCTATATGAAGTTGGTCAAATAAATCATCAATGTAAGGTAGGGGATACTTGTTCTTTATTGTTATATCATTGATCTCCCTGTAGTCAATGCACAACCTCATAGATCCTTATTTATTCTTAACAAAAAGGATAGGGGCTTCCCATGGAGAAACACTAGGAAAAATAAATCCCTCATTACTCAATTAATCTAGTTGTGTATCTAGTTCCACTAATTCCACAGTGGTCATTCTATAAGGGGTCTTCGATATGGGCCTTGAACCAGTAATTAAATCAATGGAAAACTCAATTTCTCGTTCTGGATGATGTTCAGGTAAATCCTCTGGAAACACATCAACATATTATTGCACAATAGGTGCGTCCTCTATTCAAAAATTTGTTTCCTCACTCTTAATTATTTCATTATATTCCTCCCCAATATTTGGATTTATTAGATCAACTGGGGGTGGATCTAGATAAGAATCAGGTGGCAACGTTTCTTCTCTAAAGATAAGGTACTCCTTATCATCATCGAAAATTGTAACCACGTTCTTCTTACAATAAATTTTCACATCATGGTCCTAAATCCAATTCATTATGAGGATTATATCAAATTCAATCATGGGTATGACGATGAGATCAATAGATAAAGAACATTTATATGCCCTAATGGGAACTAATTCACAAAACGTTGTTGTGATGATACTTCCCTTATAAGTTTTGATTGACAACTCCCTTATTAATTCAAATTTAAAATATATAATTTTATTAGAAAACTGGTAAGATAAGAAACAATACGATGATCCAGAATCAAATAAATCATTGGCTAAACTTGAGGAAACCATTAAATTACCTACCGCTATGTCTTTCGGAACTTCAACCTCAGCATTAGTGATCGTATAAGCTTGGATTTTCTACCTTGTCCTTTTCCTAGGTAAGTTACCTTGGTGCTTAGGACATTCATTTTCATAATTTTACTTTTATCTACAATTGTGGCATTCAACATTTACAACATCTTTCTTTCCCTTTCAATCACGAGCTTGGTGGAATTTTTCACCACACTTGTAACAGACTCACATTCCCTTTAGGCAAGTACTGGGGTATTTCTTCCAGCATTTACCATAGGATGGATATTCAAATTTTTCCTTCTTCCCCTTATTTCCATTTTCAGAGTGATCAGAAGATCTCTTCTTCTCTTTCTTTGCTTTGTAGTCATAAGACTTAGAGAATTCCTTTTCTGTCTTGATAGCGCATGAGATAATATCTTTATACATTGAGAAGGATTGTGAGACTAATTCTAAATGGAGAAATGGTTTTAAACTATAAAATAATTGATCAATATTACTCTTTGGGTTACATATATAATTTTTTTCATACCTTTCTAACCTTGTAAAGTTAGCCTCATACTTTGCGACATTCTCATCCTCCTTTTGCCTCAGAATCAGAAATTGTCTTTCCATATCCTCTTGATGGTCACGAAGAAAGTATTTTTCTATGAAAATATATTTAAACTCCCTCCATTCCATATTTTATACTTCTTCATATTCCTTTGTGTTTTGGATTAATGACCGCCATTGATCTACATCTCCTATGAGGTGATAAACTGTCATGAAAACTTTTCCCCTTTTGCTACTCCCCAAAGCATGAAATATTTTCTCTAAGGAACTTTTCCATTTCTTAGATACTAATGGATTTGTACTCCCACTGAATGTTGGTGGTTTTTTCCTCATTAAGTGGTCTAACAATGATCCTCTGCATTGTGGATCAGGGTTCTCCATACGGGTAAGGTTATTATTCATAACCTGAGTGAATTGTCCAAGTATGGTGATAAGATGATCAGAACCAGTTGCATCACCATCTCCACTATAATTATCTTAAGTAGAAGGTAAATCCCTACATGTATTATGTGGGTTTATATGGTTTCCATTCCTTCCACTAGGCACCATTTCTAAACAATGTCATACACTAGATTCATTTATGAATCGCAATACACAATTCCAAACTTGTAAAACACTTAACATAAATTGAACAATTTATGGATATAATCCATAATAATAATAAAAATGTTTTCTTTGGGAAGGTATATACTCATAAATCATTCATGGTGATTTGTAAAGAAAATGTGAATTATCCTAAGCATATCCCCCAGGAGTGTCATAACCAAGAGTGCATCCAGGCCCGTTGTTGTGTACCAGGATACCCTGGGTCATGCCTAAAACTCCTTGTCAGATTTTTCACTCCTATGTACATCTATGTCAGAGCCACCTCTACCTACTCATATTCATATAGGGATTTATTGCTTGGAAAATATGCAAAATCTCTACATTACCAAAATTCTAGTAAGTTCTTCTATACCAATCCTCAAAGTTTATCTTAGGGTAATGTGCTCTAATCAGAATTTATCTAAATCTAGTTTCCAAGGTTTGTACTAAACTTCCTATGATACAAACTCTAATTCCCCGACCCCAATTACCCAGAGTCGGTGCATTATTACATAACATTGGCATGACCACAAGGGATCAAAATCCTGAAAGACCGATCAGTTTAGTAGACTTGGAAGTACTAGATACATTCATAAGTTTTACATTACATTATAAAATGAAAAACAACAAAAAAAATTGTCTCCATTGACCACATTCATCCCTTAGAATATTCTTTCAGGTTATCCATAATATACTTCTTCGCATCCTGGGAAAAATAAAACATAGAAAGTTGTGAGCTCAGATGCTCAGTAAGGATAAAAATATAGCGGGAACTTTCAAGAATAAGCATAAACATTTAAGGCAATGTATAAGACTAAAACACAAGCCTTTTAAACATAAAATTCATCATAATATTTAAAATATAAATCAAATAATTCCATTTACTTATTCACATGGATATTCTACTAGTTGAATAATCACATGTAATATCAATAGCCAATTTCATAATGTTGGAATGCATAATGCCAGACTTCATAACCACATAGTCAAGGCCTTGTGCCAAGACTAAAAAAAAGATTTTTTCAAGGGCTTATGCCAAAACACTAGTTTGTCTCATGAGAACAACCTATGCATTTAAGATCTATAGAGGGATCCACCCGTCACTTACTAAGTCCAATGCATTCCTCATATGAAAAGTTTTAAACATAACATAAACATTTGTATTAAAACTATCATATGAAATGTCAATAGTTTATCCATAAACCATGAATGGCATAAAAATAACACATACACAATCAAACATATCACAAAACCTTCAATAAAATATGGAAGATTTGTATCATAATAAATCAACTTCAAACAATCTTAAAATACATCAAAGGATGTTGACATTGATGAAATCAAAACTTTTTGTAGAGAAATGTCTATTTCTTTTTTGAAAGCATTTAAAAGTTATATAATTATGACATAAAACATTTATTTTTAAAATATTCTTATAAGATTTTATGGGAAGCTTAGAAGATTTTATAATGTAAGAAAATATATGCACCCTCCATATAAGTTATAAAAAGACATTCTTACCTTAATTTTGTCGAGAAGGTCATAAAGTACCTTGTTTGGAAAACAACGGAAAGGTTCCTTTCAAAACATATGTGGTCAAATAAGGGTATAAATGACTTTAACCCATAGTCTAGTAAATATAAAAAATGTTTTTAATTACATTTTTAAGAAAACACGGATGTGGATGATAAAGAGGTCACAGTAGATACTTATGTATTAACAATCTCAGATAAGTAAAGAGATTGTAGAATTAACCATTACCTTGTACTTTTCCTTAGTAGATGGTATGTTAACCTCATATGTAATAGTTAAAAAAACTATTATTAAATTATAAAATAACTATAAATATGATATCATGTATGATCCTATAATATTTCTTTGTTAATAATATTTCTTTGTTAATAATATTTCAGTAGTATCATAATTTGGGTGTTAACTGATTCGTTTTCCTCTATATTATTGGTTACGTAAGCCATGTTTTTTATGGATAGGATGTATTTTATTTATATAAATAATGATATTATGTTCATAAATATTATTTTTAATCATAAAATGAAAATTATTTTTTAATTATTATGATGGGGAATGAATCTCATCGCGTTCGTGGAGAAGGTAATCCGTACATATGCATGAGTGACAATATCATTATATTGATGGTGAAATCATATGTAATTAGATGGTATATAATATATAAAGAATCATTAACATGTTATATTTATTATTTAAATTAGTTATACTCATTATTATACCCATCCAAATAATTAAGTGTTTGAATAACAAACTACACCACGACGTGGAGATGGTAAGTCGTACGTACGCACACATGTTGACTTTGTCATTTATAGGATGGACAGAATAATGAATATGGTTATACCATATTTATAATAACATCATAGTATGTATAAGGTACTATAGTTATTATTTTGGTATGGAAACAACAAAGAAAGAGGAAGTGGAAGAATAAAATAACTTGAAAGAGGGTGGTGAAATTATTACCTCTTCTTCGGGTGTTTCAATTTGAGTTGATCAAAAGGGCTCCTTAGGTTGGATTTCTGAAAAAAGTAAGGCCTATAGGTTGAATGGGGATATTTTAAAGGACATTTGGGTAGGTTTTGACCGAGCCAAATGGATTTGGAGGTGTGGAATTAATATAAGGGGAAGTTCCCTTTTATAAGAGAGGTGAGGGTCACTTTAGGAAAAGCTTGAAATATTATTTTATAATAAAATAATTTTCGATTTCTAATGGCTCAAAAATAATTTATTTCTATGATAAGGTGTGTATGGGTCCAAAACCTCTCAACCAATAGGTTTTATATAGGTTTAGGTCACCATATTAACCTTATCTTTTAGATTTAACTCTTAGTTAAATAGTTTGACATTTACCATGTCTCTTTGTATTTTTATATTATATGGTTAATAAACTTACTATGACAAGCCAAGAGAACCCCAAGTGGTTCAGTATTAATATATATAACCGTATCTAAGTACTTTCGCCAAACATTATATTTTTAGGAATATTATATCAATTAATAAAATAGTATTTGTTTTAAAAATGCAATTATGTCAATTTTGACACTATTTAGTATTTCATTTTTTTAAAGCAATAAAATTTTTATCACTTCAAATAAAATTTATTTAATCAACCATAACATGTCATATTAACCTAAAAATTATTTTAATTCATTAGAAGTATCAATTTACATTTATTTGGATATTTAGAATATCAATTATTTTAATATTTCATTATTAAGGTAATTACTGCATCATCATTGTGTCATAAATAATTTAAATAATTTAATTTCTAAAAATTATAAATAAAATAACATTATGTATGAAATATTTTTATATTTATAATTAATATTTATAGTTTAATTAATATTGTGTGAAACCCTATATTAAAAATGGTTTAGTTATTAAACTTTGAATTTAACTCTTTTAACTCTTCTTTAAATAAAATAATAATAAATGTCCTAATCTAATACCAGTGGACCAAAGAGGATCATATTTTATTACTAAGGTTGTTTTTTGTTGAATTAAACTTATATAATATAATTATTACAAGTGTTAGGGTAATGATAATATCATTTTTACCCTTAATTACCTTATTTACTTTTAACTGTGGTAAATAAAAGTCAAAGGCTACTATTCACCAAAAATTATTTTCATCTTATTGAACCAAATTTTACTTAATAATGTCAATTTTTTCTCTCAGATTTTTGAAACTCAACTCACAGAAGCAGTAAAAATAAGTTTTATGCAAATTTGCAAATGCTCCTAGAAGGTGGGTAAAAGACAGTAAAAAGTTCAATAAAAATTTATACATCTAATTTTATTATAAAATGACTCCAATAAATTACATTTAAATTATATAGGTATTATATATCTATTTTGATTTAAAATTAATTTAAATAAAATAAATAATTATTTAAATAGAAATTCGGTTTTAAACAATCCTGTAGTGTTTTTCACTATTCATCAAAAATTGAAATTTTTCAGAAAAATACCAAAAATTCACCCTAAGATAATTTCAATATTCCAAATAAAAAAATGAAGTCAATTCTGAAAAATAAAATTTATAAAATTTAAAAAATTGAGTATTACTATTCATAACGGCTAGTTTGATTGGTCGTGGTGTGTTAAAACTCCAAGTTGCGTACAACACAAGCTACCGCATTATTCAAAGGGAAACGTACCGTGGAAGCTTAAGGTGTTACATTAGTGATCCCCCAACTAATAAAACATTTCCCTCTAGTTTTTACTAATAATATCACCAATATGTCTTGTAACTTGAAAAAAATTAAAAATCCTTTTATGCACTTTGTCAAAAAAAGTAACATGTTAGACACATGTAGTTTTGATTTTTATTTTAAGTCTTTTTTTCATTAAAAATACCCTATAATAATGATAACAAAATAAATTCTCAATTTACCCCTCTCCTCTCTAAAAATTTTGAAACAATCCTAGGTCAATTTTTTGTGGGAAGGAAGACTAAATTTTGATTAAACCACTTATAAAAATGAATGAAAATATTCATGTTAAACAAACTTAAATGAAAATTTACCCATAAAAAATATCCTAACAAGACTCCTCCTATATATATCAGGATCTAATCAAGATCTTGAACTTCCACTATACCATTTACTTTCAATAATTCTAGGAAGTGTATTTTTTTTAAAGACATGTTCATATTTAAGATTTTATCTAGAACACCTACTCAAATGAGCATGAAAATGATTGGTTCCTTATCTGATTTTGAATGAACAATGTTTTGAAAAATTAAAAAAATCACTCAATTTACCATGCATCTATATTTTTTTAAAATAATCCCAAACCTCAATCCTCTCTCTATTATTAGTTAATTTAGAAATAGGGGGTTTATATGATTTACCATAAGAGAGAATATTAGAAATAGTAATAAGTTCAATTCATTAACCATCCAAAACATTTTATGCATCATGAAAAAAATAAACTCAAGAAAAAAATAATTGATGAACACCATTTAAATTTCATAAATTAATAAAAAAGAATTAAAAAAATAAAACTAAGCTTGAAATACATAAATTCCATCTTGAAAAACTAAACATTATTTCTCAATGTTTCTATAAAACCTAAAAAGTGATTATAAATTAATAATTTATAAAAAATCATAAATAATTATAAATGACTGGTATGAACTAAATTTTCACATTAAATCTAGAAATTATCATTATAGTGTGGAGTTAAAAAAATAACATTAAACAATTATATATACACATATTATCTTATAATTAGAAATAAGATCAATTCATTAAAATAATAAATCAGATTTATTATTACCATATTAGTTATTAAATATATATTGAATCAATAAAATATGTTAAAAATTAAAAAAAAGTTTTTAAAATAAGACCCAAAAAACAATAATTGTTCTATATATAAATAGTAAAATTTATTTCTACCAACAAAGTCTCATTCATAAAATAAATAAACTAGATTATAGATAGTTTTCAACTCTTCATGAGAAAAAACATGAAAATCAATAGACACATCGAGATAAGATAGAAAATATAGAAACCCATTTATGTTTAGGTACTGAAAATTATCACTAACTTCCTCCATAACTAACTTAAGGAAAAATAAATATGAAATTTATAGATTTGGTACCATAAGGTATTTTTCAGCATTGATTCTAACCTAATGATGTGGTGTGTCTCAAAAAAAAGAGTTTATCAGGGAGTATATTTCATTGCATGGTTGGAGTGGAGATGTCACTCGGTTGGAGAGTCAGTTCCCCTATGTGTGGATAAAATATTTTTTCACAGAAATTAGGCATGAAGGAGTGAGGGGTTAATTGTCATTTGGGACTGGTTGGGGAGGGGAATCAAGAATAAGGAGGGGATCAAGAATTGATCTCAGAATATAGAGGGGGTTCAGAACATAGAGGGTTATTAGATTAAAATATAATAAGGAAAAATAGAATATCTGGGAGAGGGAAGGGTATGGGAGGGAAGTAGGTTAGTGCATGTTTTTAAACTAAATTTTTTTAGTGGGTGTGGTTGGTTTAACAAGTGTGATTTGGTTTGGAATATAAACTAAAAGGGATTTTTAATTCTAAAATATAAACCAAATCATAAAAAAACCCTATTTTAGTTTAGTTTCTAGTTTGATTTTTTTGAGTGGGTTTTTTTCCACCTCTACTTCAAACATTTGTGATATATAGTTATGATATATTTAATGTTTTTTAACAAATTTATTTTTGGTGCCCAAATTCCCCCTGTAATTTGTTGTTTTTGCCATAAACTATAACCTCCTTATTTTAATGATCCCAAATCATGTTTATAATTTTATTAATGGATTTAATGTTTTATGTTAGTCAACTATTTTTCTATCCAAACTTCTAAAAATGAAAAAGTCTAGAAGTTACCGTGACAACCAACCGCATGTGTAAATTTCTTACTGTGTGTAGAATTTGAAAAAACTGTGAAGTTCAAGTGGCCATGTAGAACCTACCACATGTTTTACTCTAACTGAATGCATGAACAAACCACCAACCATGTGTAAGATTTAAAAAAACTATCCAATTCATCATTCTATTGTGTGTTGAATATCCTACCATGATTTTAATATTAACTTACTGCATGAACAACGAAGTTACCATGAGCAGGTAATAAGAATTTCTCAAATTATTGTACTAACCATGTGTTTCTGTGTTTCTAGTAACAACAAGAGTAAAAATTAAGCTACCATGAGAATTCATGAACCTACCATAAGAACAATTTTGGTGACCATGTGAAGAAAATAACCTACTTCATGAATAAGTGAAGTTATTATGACAACTAATCATGAAAAATGATGGTTCCAACCTACCATGAGCTCAAGTAATCGTGGTTTAAGTGAAGAAAACCTACCATGTCTAACTTAAGTAGTATGGCATTTTCAAATTTTCAATAGCTACTTTTTAAACATTAATTCTAGATTTATTACAATTAATTCTATAATGAATGTTCTCCAATAGCAACCTTTTATATGAAGTTCTTTTTAAGAAGATAAAGAATGTGTGTACAATATGGGTGTGTGATATATATAGAAAATAAAAAAGGAATATTTTGGAACCTATGATACATAGATAATTTGTTCAAAACACCTTATTACACCCTTTTTTCCTAAACATTCTCTGAAAAATTGGTTTTGATCTTTCAAAAAAAATCAAGGACACATGTACAATTGAATCTAATCAGACTGAGCTATGTCAAATTTCGACTTTATTTATTAATTTCTATTTCTATTTTAGCTTACCAGTTGATTTGTGTTGTTTTAATCTATTTATCTATAAAAAACTAACTCATGTACTAAACTAGAGAGTTTTAGATATTCTCTTTCAATTCATTTCATTTTTACTCCAATTTATAACTGTGGAAGCGGTCATGTGTGACCTAGACTCTTTTTATCCCATGAATAATTGTGTAAGAGTATTTTTTATATCCTAGAATATCTTAGTATAGTTATTTTCAAAAACTATATCTAGGTTGTGGATTCTTTTATTTTATAATAAATTTCTTGGCAGTGGGTGATCTCCAAGTGGAAGGAATTAGATCTCAGCTTGAGATAGAACCTTTTTTTTATTTTTGTTGTACTTTTATTTTTTTTGTTTTAAATTGTGTTAAAACCTTATTTGTATCTATTTTAAAAATATATAAAAAAAATTATTCTGATATCTAACTTTAATTGTTTTTTTATATACTATTTTTTACTCTAGTAAATTAGATTAAAAATTTAAAGTATATTTAAAGTTATTTTAACTTTATTTTGATCAATCTTTTAATAAACTATTTGAAAAATAAAATTACATAACTCTACTATTTTTAGTTAACTATGTATATTTTATAAATTGGAGGTCTTGAGTTTTAAATTATTTAAATAGAAATTTTTACTTAGAAACTATATTCAACCCCCCTCACCCCCCACCCCCTCTTGAGTTGTCCATTGGGACCAATATTTGTTTTCAAAACTTATTTCAAAATATTTTTTATTGTGATCTAATTTTACCAAAATACCTTAATTTATTTTAGTTCTAAATTTATATATTTATGGATAATAATAATATTGAGGTATCATCCACTAATTGACCTCCTTATTTTAATGAAACCATTTATTCTCAATGGGATATAAAGATAAAAAATCATATGGAGAGCATGGGGTTTATTATTTAGACTATAATTTCAAAACAAAATGAAATACCCAAAGAAAAAAAGAGACACATGGGATGTTACTATAAAATCCACCTATGATTCAAATTGTAAAGTAATGAATATATTATGATTTTCTTTAGGAGAAGATTAATTTAATCGAATATTTTCTTGTTCTAATACTTTTGAAATATGGGATACTCTTGATATATCTCATGAGGGAATATATAATGTTAAAGATATGTTCTTAAGAAATATACTATTTAATATGATACATTTAATATTAAACCTCATGAATTCATTTATGATTTGGGGAGAGGAACCTCTATTTCCATAAGGGAATCATGGTACATAAGTAAGTTTCTATTAAATAATATTATTGGAAAACTTATTATGTATGAGGAGGAATTACAATTAAATAATGAAAAAATAGATAAACCAATGTTTAAGTCAGTATACTTCAAGAATTATAACTCAAAACTAAAATAAAATATCAGAGACTAACATTTGAGTGATGATGAATCACCTAATGATAGTGATGATTAAATGGATCACCTAGCCAGATGATTTAGGAAATTCTATAAGAAGAATAAATTTTTCAAATAGACTAACTATGGAGGAAAGTATAAAAAATGTAATTAGAATAAATACTCTAAAATGAATGATTCCACTAATTAAGTTTCCATATGTGAGTGAAAAATAATAGGACAATTAAAAGATAAATTTCCAAATATAAAATATAATAAAAGTATGAGGATAAAGGAAAATAGAATAAAAAGGCTATGAAAACAGCTTAGAGCACCTCAAAAGATAGCTCAAATGAATCAAACTCAAATACAGAAGATGAAAATGATAGAGATTACATGTGTTTCATGTAAAACACATACAATGTATCAAATAGTTTTCTAGTATATCCTGTTCATATTTAAAATATTTATAAGAGTGAAAAAAATTATGAAAACATGAGCAATGATGATTTATTTGAGTATTATGATATTCTATAGGAAACCTTTAATGTACTTAAGGATAAATAAAAATATCTAAATAAATATAATTCCTTTTTGGTTAATTTAAAATCTGATTTTTCTATTCAAAAGGACAAACATGATCAATTATTAAAGAAAAAGAGTGATTTTAATATGTCCAATGAGAAATTAAATAAATATATGGAAACACTAATGAAAATTGGGCCTTTAATAGTGTTAGTAAAAGGGATTTATCAGTGATATAGAATAACTGATAATATAATAATGTTAAAGGGTTATCATTAATATCACTCATAAAAATCACTGATAAAGGTCCCCTTAAATAGCACTGAAAATCGCTAATAAAGGGTGGATTTATGTGGTAGCCCAAACGGACACTGGAATCAAAATTTATGGCCACTTGAAGTTCGAGTTATGTTTTCAACTTATTTAAGATATTTTATTATTTTTTTTATTTTTATCTTCAAATTTTTATTTATCGACTATTACTCGATAATAATAATCAAATTATTAATTAAAAATATTTGTTAAATTATTTTATAATCCATTTTCACAATATATCTTAAATATTATGTGTAAATGCCTATTTATCCTTGTATAAAACATATTTAAAAATATATATATATTATATTTATATCAATATAAATATATTCATATATTCATATATTTTTTTAATTAAATGTAATTTTTTTTAAAATATACCCTTTATCAATGCTAGTAAAAAAGTGTTGATAAAGGGGGGGTCTTTATCAGTGCTTTTCAAGAAGCATTTTTTTATCATCACTTTTTTAGAAGTTCTTATAAAGGGACCTTTTTCTAAATTCTTTTTTACTACCATGTATAAATGGGGTCCTTTATCATTACTTTTTTACAGTCATTGATAAAGGTCCCCCTTAAACAGTGCTTTTTTAGCATTATTAAAGACCCCCTTTAACAGCACTTTTAGCCAACACTTTTAAAACCCTAGAACTAGATAAACCCAATTGTTTAGTAGTTAAAGATTCAATAATGGTATAAAAAATCTCACCATAATTCTTGGTAAGAAACCCACTCCTAAGTATACAACGGTAATTGGTTACCAGCCTGGAAAAATGAATATTTTTTAGAATAAATTTATTTGTAGTTCTAATTCAGAAAAATAATTAAATGGTTCTTATTCTTATATACCTAATAAATTTTTTATTTCTAATAGCTTAAAATCTATTTATTATAACCTAATTAAATAAAATTGGATTCTTAAGGCTCTTATTAAAAACATTTCAAGACCCAATAAAATTTGGGTACCAAAAATATTCTTATTTAAATTTTTTTTGTAAGAAACATGCTTGAAGAGTAGCTGTAAGAATCTATAGTATCTAGAAATTGGATGTTGTAGACACGTGACTTTTTAATACTCTAGATTCAATAATCCTATCAAATTATATGGTTTACATTTCACTTTTGGTGACAATTACAAAGGAAAAATAATTAGTCTCAGTCAAATCAGTATCTCTAATACTGTTTTGATTTCTAAATTTTTATTTATAGATGGATTAAATTATAATATTATTAGAATATCAAAATTATGTGATGGTGGTTACCATTTTATGTTTCATAATAATTCTTGTAAAATTTATGATTCTAATCATGTATTAGTTTTTAATGTCGTTCATAATGAAAATGTTTATGTTGTTGATTTGATGAATTCATTATTTTCTAAAAATATTTTTTGTTTAACAGACTTTGACAAAGAATATTGGATTTTTCATAGGATACTAGGATATTTCAATATACACTTACTTATAAATATTACTAGTAAATTATTATTCAAGGATATCTCTAAACTATAATTATTAAAAGACAAAGTATGTAATCTCTGTCAAAAGGGAAAGAAGCATAAAATATCCTTTAAACCAAAGAAAGAAGTGTCAAATTCTCAACCCCTAGAGTTGGTTCACATGGATTTATTTAGACCTTTTTGAGTTTCTATTTTTTCTTGAAAGCATTATTCTTATGTTATATTGGATGATTATTCAAGATATACTTGGACATTTTTTCTTGATCATAGGAGTGAATCGCTTTCCTATTTGTCTAAGTATTCTAGATCTGTAGAGAACCTTAGTGGACTTAACATAAAAACCCTAATAATTGATCATAGTTTTGAGTTTAAAAATACATACTTTGAATCACTATGATCACAACATGGCTACAAGAATAAATAATCTGCTTCTAGAACTCCACATCAGAATGGTGTAGTAGAAAGGATAAATTTAACTCTTCAAGATATTTCCCAAACTATAGTTAATGAATATAGTCTACCTATATACTTTTGGGTAGAGTCTATTAATACATATTTCTATATTATTAATAGAATTCTAGTTATACCACTTTTAAAGAAAACCCTATACGAGTTACGGAATGGAACAAAACCAAAAGTTAATTACTTTATAGTTTTTGGTTTTAAAGCATTTATTCTCGATAAAAAAATATAATTTATTCAAATTTTCTTCCAAAATGATGAAGGAATTTTCCTTTTATATTCAAAATCCAAAAAATCATACAGGTTATTCAATAAAAGGACCAAAATTATGGAAGAATCTTTATATGTAAAATTTGATGAAATGGATCCACGTGAGCCTAAGACCCCTTTATATAATCTTGAGGATGGACATTATAATTTATATATCAATGCCTTAACTAAACCTAGTGATAGTTCTGTGAAACCTACAAAAAATATCCTAGCTCTAAACAATTTTTACTTGAACCCTTATAAGAGAATAAAGTATCAAATACTTTTATTCCTATAGAAATTAAAACTCATAGATTATACGGACTCTACCTTAAACATTACTTAATCTTTAGTTAAATCAAGAATTCACATTAAGAATATTTTCAGTTTTAGAGTTTTATAGAATTATGCCATAACTATTACATATCAACTTGAATATTACATGTAGACACTACTACTCAATACCCATTTTTTTCATAAAATAAAAAAAAGAAACATGTCTAGTTCCATTTTTAAACAACAATATTTTTCCTTGATCTCATCCTTGACCCTTATTCAACTTTAATTATTGTGTAAAATATTTCAAAAACTTGGGGTGAGCATAAAAATCTTAGTAAGGGTTATAAAATAAGAAAAGGAAACATTAACCCATCAATAAATACAAATCAATGAAACCATAATTTTCAACCATAATATACCTTATGAAATCGTAAGATTTATGAATAACACATATAAATCATAAATCATAAAGGTAAATTGTGGAATCCATATCATACTTATGTTGTAGCTATCATAGCTCCATAGAGAGTTATGTTGGAGTACCCATCACAGTATATTCCCTAAATCTCTTAGGATAAAAATTAACATTTACCTCCTCCATGTTACCCAATGCATTGGAGAGCTATCTCGGGCTCACCTGCCCTAGGTTAATCACGGAACCACCCTTATACATAAACAATGCCCAATAACCATAACATATTCATAACACATAAAACAAGAATAAAGGAAAGATAAAATTTCCATATTCCAATCACAATATATCATTTCAAGATATTGACATAATCAATGCTTTGTTAAAACCATTTTCAAAACCATTTAAAAATTCAATAAAGAGATTTTTGAATCAAAGTGTCCCAAAACACTTTGAAGATTTTGAAAGAAATTTTATTTTCAAAACATTCATGTACATATAAATAAATCCTTAAAACCATTTTGAAAACAGAAATATTAATGAGAAATATTTATAAGAATAAATCTTTAAAACATTTAAAACAATGTTTTAGTTAAAGAGTCCCTTACCACTTGAGAAAATACTTGAATAAAAATAATTATAGAATAACATTTAACAAAGATTATAATATCATGAGAATAAGGAGATTTATGATATAATATGTCAAAAGGGAAGTATATAAACCATATAAAATTTAATTGGTGTATAACAATAAATAAGTTCCAATGGAATGTAAATTGAGACAAATTCCCTTGGAAAGATCATATCCTTAGATTAAGGACTAATCAATGACATGATTATGTGTAAAAAAATACGAGTACACGAAATATAATTGGATATTAAGTGTAAAACAATCACAGGTAATTCACACATATTCATAGCATGACATAATCAAGAGTATAAGTTTAACCTAAAGAATTGAAATTGAGTTAAGAAGTTCTCTTACAGAAATTCGACAGCCTAACAGCGTCGCTTTAAAATTTTGAAAATGATATGATAAGAGAGAAAAGGGTATCTTATCACTTGGACCTAAAATTTATAGCAATAAGTATATATAAGAAATTATCCCAACATAATAATATGTAAATTAAAAGATATAAAAAAAATAAGTCTTTGACTAAAAGAGTACGGTGAAAGGTTCCCTTACCGATTTGGTAACTTACGAAACATACACCCCGTGAAGGAAGGATCATACAATCAATATGTAAATACCCATATATTAAATTATATTACACAAATAATACAATCATAGGCAATAAATACACCACAAAAAAGGAAATAGTGTCAAATATAGCTTGAATCTCACGGGAATAAAAAGTGAGATGAAAACCCCTTACCACATTGTAATCAATCGAGTCGTATGACCAAAAGTTAATAACCACCAAATGAATCACAAAATACCATGAATATAAAGAGAATCATGATAATATATATCAAATTTAAGTGTAAAATACACCACATGCAATAAATAAGTGCCGACTAATGGAAATATTGCGGAATTAAAAGTGAGACAAGAAACCCCTTACCATGTTGTAATCAATCAAGTCGTATGAACAAAACTTAATAACCACCAAATGAATCACAGAATACCATGAATATAAATAGAATCGTGATAATATATATCAAATGTAAGTATACAATACAACACATGCAATAAATAAGTGGTGAACAATGGAAATATCACGGAATTAAAAGTGAGATAAGAAACCCCTTACCTTGTGTCCGGCTTGACCCATTCGTTCGTTAATCTCTTTAATAATAAACTAAAGTTAATTTATAATTGATTAAGAAAATTTTTCAAGTTTATTTTTCCTTTTATATCACTTATTACTATGTTATAAACATTATTCAATCATTTAAGTTAATAATGGTCATTTTGTCGATATTTGGTACTTGAGTCAAAAATGAACTTGTTATATTTACAAGTTGCCCATGTGGTCAAAAGTTCATTATCTCTAGAATGATATTAAATATTTAGATATCATATATATCATATATATCCAGTATATATATATGTGTGTGTGTGTGTGTATGCGTTTATTTATAATAGTACATAACATTTGGAGATAAGAAATGAAATGCACCGTTCATGAGATGGTAAGTCGTATGTACGCATGAACTCTACTCTCATTTCTATTTAATATTTAATGGAATGAAAAATTAATGATAAATATATATATTATAATTCCATTATAATATCATATATAATTTCAGTAATTCCATCCTTTATATGTTCCACATATGGAATGAACGAGTCATATCACTTTGAGGGGGTGGTAGTCAGCACTTCCTCAAATGAAATTATCGTATTTACCCACTATGAAAACCATAAAGGTATTATATAAATGAAAAATACATAAGCATAGAAACAATATAAATATAATATATATCACATATAAATATAGTGTCATATTAATGGCCACCATAAAAGGTGGTATGAGAATATTGAACAATCATCGTTTTTGACGCATTAGTTCATCGTCCACAGAAACAGTATGTTCTTTACCCATTAGATGGAAGTGTGTGTAAGTGTAGTTCAAATAATTCTCATAAAAAAAATATAGTATATTGAGGATTCTGTTTTTTTTATAAAATAAAGGAATAAAAGGATTTTAGGGGGTTGGAGAAGTAAAATAAAACAAAATAACTTAAGAAAAGACGTTACCTTTAAATCGGGTATCTCCCATTGGTTTGAACCAAAAGTTTCAATTGAATTGCCTTATGCCTAGGGTAAGGCTTCTAGGAGGAGGATAGGGATGTAGGGAGCTTAATTGGTCAGATTTTGAATGATTCAAGGGGTTTTATAAGTGTGAGTAATGTGTTATAAGTGAGGTCTTTTATAAGGGGGGAGGGGATCTTTAGAAAAGTTTAAAAATATTATTTTATTATATAATTATTTTCGGTTTCTAAAGTTCCAAAACTTATAAAAGTTGAAAATAAGATGACTAATTTTATAAATAAAATCATCCAATAATAATTGGACAGGTTTTGGATATTTTTTTAATCATTATAATCTTATTTATTTAATCATTCATTAATGAGGTAAATACTGCATCATTATTGTGTCATAAATAATTTCATTTATTTGATGTCTAAAAATTATAAAAAAATATCATGATGTATTAAATCTGTTTATATTTCAAATGAAAATTTATAGTCAAATAGATAACTTATATAACCCCATGTAATAATTTATTTACTAAAAGATATATGTTTGTGTCATTTTTTTCTTTACTTTAAATTAATTAATATAAAGTGTCATTATCACTCCCAAGTAGATCCATGGGGTCCCAAAATCGACCCAAGGATTCCCATTGTTCGAAATGTATCAACCAATAGGATTAAGACACATGTTAGAGTAATTTAATATTATTATAATAATATTTTGTTACCCTTATTTACCAGATTTGCCCTTTAACTATAGTAAATAAAATTTTTACTGAAGTAAATATTCATAATGTCTAAAAATAAAAGTTACATATTTACACAATTTGGATCTATTGATTCCAAATATTGAATCCATTTTTCCAAATTCAAAACACATAAGTGGCAGAAATTAATTTAAAATTAATTCCCATTGTCAAAACAAAATAGTGTGTTTTTAAGAAATAATAACTATCAAAATATTGACACTTACTTATGTTCAATTTCAAAGTGAAATTACTTACAATGAGAAAAATTGGATTAAATGGTAAAAACATAATATAATTACACTTTAAAACTAATTAAAAATATAATCTAACCCTATAAATAAATTATATTAAAAGTTGGTTTTGAATTAAAATACAGTAATTTCCACTATTCATTAAAAAATGAATTTTATCAGAAAAATACCAAAAATTTACCCAAAGTAAATTTTGATGTCCCGATTCTAAAGAAGAAATTTATTTTGTCAAATAGATCATATAAAATTTATCAAAACTATATTTAAAGAGGGTTCATCATCAAAAGGTGGTAAATCAACCTTTTAATGTATATTAAAGTATTTATGATTAAAATTAGATTCATTCACTTTTTTAGCCTCTAACATTTATTGGATAAATGTAAAAACATTTAACAAATATATATATTCATATTGTAGTTAGTTCTGTCCATTCCCCCCCCCCCCAATACAATGGCTAGGTGTTAACTACCATTTAAAATAATATTATATTATTTTTGAGTATGACTCAGCATTGTGTGCAATATAAGATTTCAAAGAAACTCGTTGTTACGTATCGGGTATGTCATCAAAAATAGCATCCCATTTAAAGTAAAATTAATATTTAATTCACAAATTTTAATAAATATTAAAATGTTATATTCTTTATTTACCTGGGATGTTACATCATTCCCCCCTTTGGGAATTACTTCCTCGCAATTTTAAAATTGGTCTTGGAAACTTCATTGAAAGTCCCACATCGAAAAAAGAGTCAATAAAAATATCACTTTAAAAGAAATAAATAGAAATAAAAAGTTCACCCGAGATAGCCCATACTAGGATTCCATGTAGGAAAACATGGATATGGAAGAGAAACAATCCATCAAGGTTTGATGCAGAGTGGTAGAAAACATGATTAGGAGAAAGTTAACCACCATAAAATCACAAACTTGTGATGGGTTAAATGGTATTTGATTCCCTAGTAAAAAATGTTAACAGAAAATGTTTTTTTTAAGTTAATTTTCATAAAGTTGAGGAATTTATTTAAGAGTTTGAATAAGAACATGAGGAAACATAATTACTTTTCATTTAAACTTTCATTCTTTACTAGATTTCTACCACAAACTCATCTTTTCTTCAAATGATGAGTATTCAAGATGACTTATTCACATTGAAAGTGATATAATCAACTTCTGGAGAATCACATAATCCATAAAATATGAACTATATTTTTCCCATTTCTTTAGACATTAACCAAAACCAAAACGGTTAGTACAAGATCAGATAATCCACAAAAGGATCATCTTTTCTAAAAAGAAAAACTACTCTTAATCTTCAAAAAATTTCAAACAATACCCAAAGTTCAAAAAATACCATTAAATAAACAATTGTCCATAAAATTCTTCAAAGTAATTTAAACTAATATTGAAACCCAAAACTCATAAGTATTTAATCACATAGTCTTCCAAGATAAATCTTAACATTTATCTCCAAATAACATCAGTTACTCTTAAAGTATCATACTGAAAAGTAATTAACCTAATCACATATTCTCCACGATGGGTTAATCATTTCAATAAATAAACCAAATCATTATATGTCTACAATAAAAACATAGATTCTTCCAAAATAAAATTTAAACCATTACTACACAAATAATATACCATAGTATTCTATTTCCATTAAGCATATAATGTTTCTAAAAGAGAAAACATCTTCTAAAATAAATTATATCACTTAATCACCAAATCATTATCCTATATTAAGGATATCCATTTGATAAAACATAAGTTCGCAAAATAAACTTATTCTTGATCCATAAAATCATTTAACTTAAAAGAATAAGTCATACTAACCAGGGACTTCACGTAGGACAGTGGTAGGTGATGCACCCCTATCACCCTTCAGTTGTGGTATTGATTCCTACAGCCTTTCTAGACATGACAGTTTGTCAACAATATTACAGGTTTTCCTTTTTATAAAACTAAAAAATCACCCTAACATGTTTTAACCACAAAGGTTTTCTTATACCTTTTATTTTCAACCCAATACAGTAAGACCTCAACATCTTATATATTGTCATTTTTTTCCACATCTATATGATAAAATAAAACTATTACCAATATAAAGAACATCATACCTTGATCATGGTGTCCATATGGTTTCATCATCATCTTGTTCATGTAGGTAGAAGGTCCATGCATTGCCACAAATATTTAGAGATCCTTCAAAATAATTTTCTTCCTTCATCCAAATACACCTTTTACAACTTGGGTCATGTGGGTTTTAGCAGAAAAATAGTTTCGGAAAATAATTATGTATGACATATAATTTCAAAACATCTGATAAAACATGATTTTTATAAAACAGTCGGACCAAATTTGAGTTGAAACTTTCAATCAATGGTCCTTTTAAAATATAATAAGTATGTTCTGAGAGACTATATTGTAAAAGAAAATATAAATAGTTTGTGCAAGGGTCTCCTTCTTCAACACCATTTTCAAAATCCTAATATGCTTCAAAATCTAGCGATAAAGTAAAATATTTGAAAATTCCTTGTTAATATTTACCTTACTTGAAAATATGAGAATATTGAGAAAATAGGATTTGATTAAATACAACCCATGATCCACGATGATATCAAGGTATAGTAGAGGTGTTTGATATCTCAAACAACTGCTTTCAAGTGAGTTTTATGCTATAAAAAGTTTCACCATCATCTGAACATTACTTTGCAATAATTATTGCATTCATGTGATCAGGAAGAGATAGGAATGTCGTTTGAGATCTTCCTCCTTCCATTTTTAACCGACATTCCTTGATCTAAAAAATTTATAAAACAAGGATTTAACTGAAATAATAGATATAGAGACTAACCATGTGTTTAATGAAAACTCATAATCCCTAAAGTTGTCTAAATAGACCTCTGATACTAACTATAAGGACCCGACCTTAAACATTTCTTAATCTTGAGTTAAATCAAGAATTCACATTGAGAATCTTTTCAGGTTTAGAGTTTTAGAGAATTAGGCCATAACTATTACATATCAACTTTAATATTACATGTAGACACTACTACTCAGTACCCATTTTTCATAAAATAAAAACTCTTAAAAATAAACATTTCTAGTTCCATGTTTTAGACAGCATGAATTTTCTTTGATCCCATCCTTGACCCTTATTCATCTTTAAGTCCTATAGAAAACATTTCAAAACTTGGGGTGAGAATAAAAATCTCAATAAGGGTTATAAAATAAGGAAAGGAATCATTAACCCATCAATAAATAAAAATCAATGAAACCATACTTTTCAATCATAACATACCTCATGAAATCATAAGATATATGAATAACACAAAGAAATCATAAATCATAAAGGTAACTTGTGGAATCCATATCATACTTACATTGTAGCTATCACATATCCATAGAAATTTATGTTGGAATACCTATCACAGTATAGTACCTAAATCTATTAAGAGAAACATTAACATTTACCTCTTTCACGTTATCCAATGCATTGGAGAGCTATCTTGGGCTCACCCACCCTAATTTTATCACGAAACCACTCGTATATGTAAAAAATGCCCAATAACCATAACATATTCATAACACATAAAAAAAGAATAAATTAAAATAATATTTCCACATTCCAATCACAATATATCATTTCAAGATATTGACATAATCAATTCTTTGTTAAAACCATTTTGAAAACCATTTAAAACATTCAATAAAGAGATTTTTGAATCAAAGAGTCCCATACAACATTGAAGCTTTTGAAAGAAATTTTAATTTCAAAACATTCATGTCTATATAAATAAATCCTTAAAACCATTTTAAAAACATGGAAATTAATGATAAAGATTTAGAAGAATAAATATTTAAAACATTTAAAACAATGTTTTAGTTAGATTCCCTTACCACTTGAGAAAATACTTGAATAAAAATAATTATAAAATAACATTAAACAAAGCTTATAATATCATGAGAATAAGGAGATTCATGATATAATATGTCAAAATGTAAGTATATACACCATATAAAAGTGAATTGGTGTATAACAATAAATAAGTTTCAATGGAATGTAAATTGAGACAAAGTCCCTTGAAAAGATCATATCAATAGATTAAGGACAAATCAATGACATGATTATGTGTAAAAAATAAGAGTACACCCAATATAAGTGGATATTAAGTGTAAAACAATCATAGTTTATTCACACATATTCATAGCATGAAATAATCAAGAAGTAGAAGTTTAACCCAAATAATTGAAATTGGGTTAAGAAGTTCTCTTTCAGAAATTTGACAACCTAACGGCATCACTTTAAAATTCAGAAAATGAGTTGATGAGAGAGAAAAGGGTATCTCATCACTTGGAAATAAAATTTACATCAATAATAATATATAAGAACATATCCTAACATAAGAATATGTAAATTAAAATACATAACAAAAAATAATTCCTTGACTAAAAGAGTACGGTGAAAGGTTCCCTTAACGATTTGGTAACTTACGAAACATACACCCCATGAAGGAAGAATCATAAAATGAAGATGTAAATACCCATAAATTAAAATATATTACACAAATAATACAATCATGGGCAGTACATACACCACACAAAATGAA
Organism: Viscum album; assembly: GCA_963277665.1. Lineage (NCBI taxonomy): Eukaryota > Viridiplantae > Streptophyta > Magnoliopsida > Santalales > Viscaceae > Viscum > Viscum album. Next base: position 1,108,375,402 of record OY728137.1, read on the forward strand.
ATATTGGAAAATATATCATGAATCTCATGGGAATAAAAAGTGAGATGAAAACCCCTTACCACGTTGTAATCAATCGATTTGTATGACCAAAAATTAATAACCACCAAATTAATCATATAATACCATGAAAATAAATAGAATCATGATAATATATATCAAATGGAAGTGCACAATACACCACATGCAATATATAAGTGTCAAACAATTGAAATCTCACGGAATTAAAAGTGAGATAAGAAACCCCTTACCATGTTGTAATCAATCGAGTCGTATTACAAAAAATTAATAACCACCAAATGAATCAAAAAATATAATGAATATAAATAGCATAATGATAATATATATCAAATAGAAGTACACAATACACCACATGTAATAAATAAGTGGCAAACAATGTAAATATCACGGAATTAAAATGTGAGATAAGAAACCCCTTACCTCGTGTCAGACTTGACCCGTTCATTCTTTAATATCCTGAAAAATAAACTAAAGTTAATTTCTAATTGATTAAGAATATTTTTCAAGTTTATTTTTCTTTTTATATCACTTATTACCATGTTATAAACATTATGAAATCATTTAAGTTAATAATGATCCTTTTGTCGATATTTGGTACTTGAGTCAAAAATGAACTTGTTATATTTACAAGTTGTCCATGTTGTCAAAATTTCATTCTCTCCAGAATGATATTCATGATTTAGATATAATATATATCATATATATATATATAGTATATATATATATATGTATTTGTAATACCTCGACCCTAGATACCCAGAGTCTGTGCATTATTTTAATACATTGGCATGATTACAAGAAATCAAGTCCTGGAGGACTGATCAGTTTAGCAGTCTTGCAAAATAGATTACATACATGAACATTACATTGCATTATAAAATTAAAAACAACAAAAAAATTGTCTCCATTGACCACATTCATGTCCCTTATATTATCCCTGCAGGTTAGTCATAATATACTTCTACGCATCCTAGGAAAAATAAAACATAGAAAGGTGTGAGTTCAGATGCTCAGTAAGGAAAACAATATAGAGGAAACATTCATAAATAAGAATAAACACTTAAGGAAATGTATAAAACTAAAACAAAATCCTATTAAACTTAAACTTCAGAATAATATGGAAAAGATAAATCAAATAATTTTGTTTAATTATTCAAATGGATATTCTACTAGTCGAATAATAACATGTAATATCAATAGATAATTTCATAATTATGGAATGCATAATGTTGCACATCATAACCACATAGTCAAGGCCTCATGCCAAGACTACCAATAAGATTTTTTCAAGGCCTTGTTCTAAGACACTAGTTTGTCTCATGAGACCTACCGATGCATTGATGATCTATAGTGGGCTCCACCCATAACTTATTAAGTCCAATACATTCCTCATATGAAAATTTTGAAACATAACATAAACATTCGTATTAAAAATAGCATAATAAATGTTAGTACATTAACCATAAACCATAAATGGTATAAAAATATCACGTCCATAGTAAAACATATCATAAATCATTCAATACAATATGGAATATTGTATTATAATAAATCAACATCCATCAATAATAATATCCAGTAAAGGATGTTGATATAGTTGAAAATGATCAGTAAAACTCTTTGAGAGAAATATACATTTTTGTGAAATCATTTAAAAGTCACACATTTATAAAGGAATTCATTTAAAAGATATTTTTGAATCAAAGTGTCCCATACCACTTTGAATCTTTTGAAAGTAATTAACATTTTAAAACAATCAGGTTCATATAAATAAATCCTTAAAACCATTTTGAAAACATGGAAATTAATGAGAAATATTTAGAAGAATAAATATTTAAAATATTTAAAATGATTTTTTAGTCAAAGAGTACCATAAAGGAATAATTTTAAAATTTATTTTATGAAACATGGACATGGATAATAAATATGACCCAGAAAATACTTACACATAAACAATATCGGATAATAATGAGATTGAGGAATTAACTCTTACCTTGTACTTTTCCTTGGTCGAGGGTATGTTAACCTTCTGTATAATAGTTAAATCATTGTTATTAAACTATAAAAGAACCACATACATAAATATGATATCATATATGGTCTTCTAATATTACTTTGTTAATAATATTATAGTAGTATCATTGTTTCGGGTGTTAACTGATTCATTTTCCTTTATATGTTTTGTTACATAAGCCATGTTTGTTATGGATAGGATGTATTTGATTCATATCCAGAATTATATTAAGTTCTTAAAAATTATTTTTAATAATCAAATGAAAATTATTCTTTAATGGTTATGATGGGGAATTAATCTCATCGTGTTCGTGGAGATGGTAATCCGTATGTACGTAGGAACGCTACTTCCATTTCATTTTTTTAAGGAAAGAAAACCAAATGATACATAGGTATATTATTATTATAGTTTAATATAATATTTTATATATATTATGTAATTTTATTAACACCATCTTTTATACGTTCCTTGTTTGGTATGAACAAGTCATATCACATTGAGGGGCGGTAGTCTGCACTTCCTCAAATGAAATTATCGTATATATACAACCTGAAAAGAATAAAGGTATGCTATAAAATATAATTACAGAAGATTATAGATAAAATAAATACCATAAATATCATATATAATTACAATTCCATCATAATGTCCACCATAATAGGTGGTAGTAGAATATTGAACAATCATTCTTTCATGAGGCAGTAGTTCGTCGTCCAAAGAAACATTATGTTCTATACCCATTAGATGGAGGTGTGTGTAAGTTTAGTTCAAATACTTATCATAACAACAAAATAGTATATTTAAGATACTATTGTTGTTATAAAATAAAAGAATAAATAGATTTTATGGGGTTGTAGAAGTAAAATAGAAGAAAAGAACTTAAGAGGAGATGTTTCCTTTAAATCGGGTAACTCCCTTCGCTTTGAACCAAAAGTCTTACTTGAAGGGACTTATTCCTAGGATAATGCTAATAAGAAGAATATAGGGATGTAGGGAGCTTAATTGGGCAGATTTTGGATGAGAGAAGGGGATTGAGAGGTGTGAGAAATGGGTTAGAGGTGAGGTCTTCTTATAAGGGGGAGGGGCTCTTTAGGAAAGTTTGAAAATATAATTTTATTATATAATTATTTTAAGTTTATAAAGGTCCAAAACTCATTAAAGTCTAGGATAATATGACTCATTTTTAAAATAAAATTATCCAATAATAATTGGATAGGTTTTGGATATTGTTTTAATTTTTATAATCTCATTTTTTTAAATCATTCATTAATGAGGTAAACATTGTATCATTATTGTGTCATAAATAATTTTATTTATTTGATTTCTAAAAATTATAAAACAAATACCATGATGTAGGAAATATTTTTGTCTTTCAAATTAATATTTATAGTTGAATAGATAACTTATATAACCCCTTGTAAAAAAAGTTTACTAAAAGATATATGTTTATGTCATTTTTGTCTTTACTTTAAATTGATTAATATAAAGTGTCATTATCACTCTCAAGTGGCTCCATGTGGTCCCAAAATCGACTCAATAATTCCCATTGTCAGACATATATCAACCAATAGGAATATGACACATGTTAGGGTAATTTAATATTGTTATAATAATATTTTTTTACCCTTATTTACTAGATTTACCCTTTAACCATGGTAAATAAAATATTTACTGAAGTAAATATTCATAATGTCTAAAAATAAAAGTTACCTATTTACAAAATTTGGACCTCCTGATTCAAAATATAGAATCCATTTTTCCAAATTCAAAACACAGAAGTGGTAGAAATTAATTTAAAATTAATTCCTATTGTCAAAACAAAAAACATGTTTTTAAGAAATAATAAATATCAAAAGATTGACACTTATTTATGTCTAGTTTAAATATGAAATTACATCCAATGACCTAAATTATATTAAATTATAAAAATATAATCTAATTATACTTTAAATCCAATCAAATTTATAATTTAACACTGTAAATTATTTCGATTAAAAAATTTGTTTTCAATTAAAATTTAATATTTTTCACTATTCATCAAAATATTAAATTTATCAAAAATGTACTAAAAATTTATCCAAACTAAATTTTTATGTCCTTATAAAGAACAATTTAATTTTATTAAATTTAACATATAAAAGTGTCAAATATTGGTTTTAAAAAATGTTCGCCTTTAAAAGACGGTAAAATTGCATTTTTTGAAAAATATTTCTTTTATCTGAAAAAAATGAATTTGTTCTTATATTATGTCTAATAAACACATAATATGGATTATAAAATTATATTTGGTATATAAAATTCAAAATTCAGTTAATACTATTCATAACTGGTTTTTGAACGGCTAGTTTGGTAAGTCGTGGGGCGCCCGAACTCGGTGTTGCGTGTAGTGAAAATTATTGATTTACTTTGAAGAGATAACGTAATATGAAATCTTGGGGTGTTACATTATCCCCTCCTTCAATAAATTGAGTCCTTTCAATTTGAAATTTTTCTTTGAAAATAAAAGGTTAAAAATAGAAAAATACCTTTTTGGAAAACCCACATCGGAAATTGGGTTAATGAAATTTAATCTTAATAAGAGGGAAAGAGAAATGAAAAAGTCACCACCAAATTATGATATTGATTAGAAAAAAATTGGTGTAAATTAGAGAAACATAATTGGAGGAAAATGTAAATATTTATAGGGAGTGATTGAGTTCATCAATCACAAACAAGTGTAAAATTGAGGGCCTCAAAGCCATCAATCTATAATGATTTAAAATGTCATTAGTTCAAAAAAAATAAGGTATTATGATAACACATTTTTGGTTTTAAGATCCCTTCCCTAAAGTTTAAGAATTAATTTATTCATATAATAATAGGAAAAAAAATATACTTGACAATTAGAGTTTCATCCTTAAACTAATTCCTACCACAAACTCATCTTTCACTCCAAATGATAATAGAATTCAAAAATATTCTATTTATCCTAATCATATAGGGTTCCAAAAATAATGAATTTATAATTCATTTGTCAGACTATTTTTAAAAAACTATATTATACAATCCAGGACATCACGTAGGACAGTGGTAGGTGATTCACCCTTATCGTCCTTCGGTTGTGGGTTCAAGTCTCACGGCCTTGCCAGACGCAATGATTTTTCACCCAACCTCCAGGTTGTCATTTTTATAACAATCCAAAAATAATATTAAGAAAGGCTTTAACCTTAAAAATAGTAACCAATGTCAAACTTAATCAATTCCAACCTTTAGACTTATCCAAAATACTTCTGTCCAAACTCATAGTCCAAAATTTATAAGGAAGGTGAACATAATGAAGATCTCTTTTTTTCACGTAATAACATGTGAATACCTTCATCATGTATTCTTTTAAAACATGGTAACACCGTGAATTACCATAAAACCTTATTGATTACATTCATGCTTCCTTGTTCCTTATAGTATACTGGATATACTCCTTATATCCAAAAATGATTTAAACTCCAACAATAATGGAATAAACAAACAATTAATTAGTTTGAAAGTAGTTAAGAATATCAAATTTAATTTGTCCAAATCAGTCATATCTTATTCCAAAATCACTACCTCAATATCAAAACCATAGTAAGGTTTATCTTTCCTTCAACCATGTATTTTCGAAAAAGTTTAACTTGCTATTGAGTCACTTTTCTTAGAACCATATAATCTCAAATCCTCAATGAAATAGTACTATAGTACAATCCTTATTTATTTATATAATTTATATAACCCATACATCATGGTAGTATAATAACTTGATTATTATCCAATAGCATCATTTGGGGTGTACTCTGATGATTTGGACATTGATTCATGTAGTTTCTCAACTCCTTTCAGATGAAGCAAGGTACACTTGAAACCTTTTTCTTGCATTTTTAATCATGTACTTGGTATCCTTTTTCTCCATACTTATAACAAACTCTGATTCCCTTCAAGCATTTAACAAGGTGATTCTTTCCACAGTTATCACATATAGGAAAATCTTTCTTTCCCTTATTCCCTTTATCCATCTTTCTCTCTACCATCTTTTTCTTCTCTGGCTTCCCTTCAAAGCCATAGGACTCAAAGAATTCTTTACTTATCTTATTAACACATGATATTATTTTTCATATGATGATAATATGTAGAAGACTATTTTCTTTCTAAATTTTGGCTTAATACCATGAAATATATGATCCTTCTTACTCTTTGGATCATGCATATTGTTGGAGTTCTCATTCCATCTACTGGGTTCCATTTCTAAACAATGGAATACACTAGGTTAGTTTATGAATCTCAATGCATACTTCCAAACTTATAAAATACCTAACATAAATTAAAAAGATTATGTGTATAATCTAAAATCATAAAATAAAATTCTTTGATAAAGTATTTACTTCTAAATCCTTCATAAGGGCGTGTAAAGAAAATGTGAATTATCCTAAGCATATCCCCCAGGAGTGTCATGTCCAAGAGTGCATAAAGGCCCATTGTCGTGTACCAAGATACCCCAGGTCAAACCCAAAACTCCTTTTTAGGGTTTTCACTCCTAGATACATCTTTTCCAAAGCTACCTCTACCTGCGCGTATCCAGAAAGAGATGTATTTCTTGGAAAATTCACAAAAATCTCTACATTACCAAAATTCTATGATGTTCTTATATACTAATACTCAAAGTCTATCTTAGGGTAATGTTCTCTAATAAAAGTTTTTATAAATCTAGTTTCCAATGTTATTGCTAAACTTATTCTGATAATAAATGTAATTCCCCGACCCTAGTTACCCAGAGTCGGTACATTATTTTAATACATTGTCATGATTACAAGGAATCAAGTCCCAAAGGACTGATCAGTTTAGCAGTATTGGAAAATAGATTACATACATGAACATTACATTACATTATAAAATGAAAAAAAAACAACAACATTATCTCCATTTACCACATTCATATCCTTTATACTATCCCTACAAGTCAGTCATAATATACTTCTTCGCATCCTGGGAAAAATAATACAAAGAAAGGGGTGAGCTCAGATGCTCAGTAAGGATAACAATATAGAGGAAACTTTCATAAATATGCATAAACACTTAAGGAAATGTATAAAAAAAACAAAAGCCTTTTAAACTTAAACTTCAGCATAATATGGAAAAGATAAATCAAATAATTCCATTTACTTATTCACAAGGATATTCTACTTGTCGAATAATCACATGTAATATCAATAGCTAATTTCATAATGATGGAATGCATAATGGTGAACATCATAAACACATAGTCAAGGCCTCGTGCCAAGACTATAAATAAGATTTTGTCAAGGCCTCGTTCCAAGACACTAGTTTGTCTCATGAGACCGACCGATGCATCAAGGAGCTATAGCGGGCTCCACCCATCACTTAATAAGTCTAATGCATTCCTCATATGAAAATGTTGAAACATAACATAAACATTCGTATTAAAACTAGAATACGAAATGTTAATACATTAACTATAAACTGTGAATGGTATAAAAAATATCACGTCTATAGTAAAACATATCATAACTCATTCAATATAATATAGAAAATTGTATTATAATAAATTCACATCAATCAATAATAATATCCAGTAAAGGATGTTGACATAGTTAAAAATGATTAGTAAAACTCTTTGAGAGAAGTATTCCTTTTTTGTAAAATCATTTAAAAGTCATACATTTATAAATGAATTCATTTAAAAGATATTTTTGAATCAAATTGTCCCATACCACTTTGAAACTTTTGAAAGTAATTAACATTTTAAAACAATCATGTCTATATAAATAAATCCTTAAAACCATTTTGAAAACATGGACATTAATGAGAAATATTTAGAAGAATAAATATTTAAAACATTTAAAATGATTTTTAGTTAAATAGTACATTAAGAGAATCATTTTGAAATTTATTTTATGAAACATGTACATTGATAATAAATATGTCCCAGAAAATACTTACACATAAACAATCTCGGATAATAATGAGATTGATGAATTAACCCTTACCTTGTACTTTTCCTTGGTCGAGGGTACGTTAACCTCATGTATAATAGTTAAATAATTATTATTAAATTATAAAATAACCACATACATAAATATTATATCATATATGATCTTCTAATATTTATTTGTTAATAATATTTTAGTAGTGTCATTGTTTCGGGTGTTACCTAATTTTTTTCCTTTATATATTTTATTATGTAAGCCATGTTTGTTATGGATATGATGTATTTGATTCATATACAGAATTATATAAAGTTCTTAAACATTATTTTTAATAATAAAATGAAAATTATTCTTTAATGTTTACGATGGGTAATGAATCTCATCGTGTTCGTGGAGACGGTAATTCGTACGTACGCACGAACGCTGCATCCATTTCATTTTTTTATTTTAAAAGGAAAGAAAATCAAATGATACATAGGTATATTATTATTCCAGTATAATATAATATTTTATATACATTATGTATGTTCATTAACATGATCCTTTATATGTTCCATGTATGGTATTAACGAGTCATATCACTTTGAGGGGGTGGTAGTCCGCACTTCCTCAAATGAAATTATTGTATATATACAACGTGAAAAGAATAAAGGTATGATATAAAAGATAATTAAATAAGATTATAGATAAAATAAATATCATAAATATCATATATAATTACACTTCCAACATAATGGCCACCATAATAAGTGGTACTAGAATATTGAACAATCATTGTTTCGTGAGGCAGTAGTTCACCGATGATAGAAACATTATGTTCTATACCCATTAGATGGTGGTGTGTGTAAGTGTAGTTCAAATCCATATCATAACAACAAACTAGTATATTAAGGATACTTGTGTTGTTATAAAAAAATTAATAAATAGAGTTTATGGTGTTGGAGAAGAAAAATAAAAGAAAATCACTTAAGAGGAGATGTTACCTTTAAATTAGGTAACTCCCTTTGGTTTGAACCAAAAGGCTTCCTTGAAGTTCCTTATTTTTATGGTAAGGATTCTAAGAGGAAGAGAGTAATGTATGGAGATTAATTGGGCAGATTTTGGATGAGCCAAGGGGCTTGAGAGGTGTGAGAAATGGGTTAGAGGTGAGGGATTTTTATAAGGGGGGGGCTCTTTAGGAAAGTTTGAAAATATTATTTAATTATATAATTATTTTCAGTTTCTAAAGTTCCAAAACTCATTAACGTCAAATATAATAAGACTCATGTTCAAAATAAAATCATCCAATAATAATTGAACAAGTTTTGGATATTTTTTTAATTTTTATAATCTCATTTATTTAAATCATTCATTAATGAGGTAAACACTGCATCATTATTGTGTCATAAATAATTCTATTTATTTGATGTCTAAAAATTATAAAAAAATACCATGATGTGGGAAATATTTTTAGATTTCAAATTAATATTTATAGTTGAAAATATAATTTATATAACCCCTTGTAAAAATTATTTTAATAAAAGATATATGTTTATGTCATTTTTGTCTTTACTTTAAATTGATTAATATAAAGTGTCATTATCACTCTTAAGTGGCTCCATGTGATCCCAAAATAAACCCAAGGATTCCCATGGTCAGAAATGTATTAACCAATATTAATAGGACACATGTTAGGATAAATTAATATTATTATAATAATATTTGTTTACCCTTATTTACCAGATTTACTCTTTAACCATGTTAAATAAAATATTTACTAAAGTATTCACAATTTCTAAAAATAAAAGTTATCTATATACACAATTTGGACCTCCTGATTCCAAATATGGAATCCATTTTTCCAAATTCAAAACACAAAAGTGGCAGAAATTAATTTAAAATTAATTCCTGTTGTTAAAACAAAAAGCTTGTTTTTAAGAAATAATAATTATCAAAATATTGACACTTGTTTATGTCCAGTTTAAATGTGAAATTACATCAAACGACCTAAATTATATTAAATGATAAAAATATAATCTAATTATATTTTAAAACCACTCAAATGTATAATTTAACACTATAAATTATTTCGATTAAAAAAGTTGTTTTCAATTAAAATTTAGTATTTTTCACTATTCATCAAAAAATGAAAGTTATCATAAAATCACCAAAAATTTATACAAACTAAATTTTTATGTTCCTCTTCTAAAGAATAATTTTATTTCATTAAATTAAATATATAAAAATGTCAAATATTGGTTTTAAAAATGGTTCGCCATTAAAAGGCGGTAAAATTGCATTTTTTTAAAAATACTTCTTTTATCTTAAAAAAATGAATTTGTCCTTATATTATATCTAAGAAATACATAATATGGATTATAAAATTATATGGAGTATATAAAATTTAAAATTCAGTTAATACTATTCATAACTGCTTTTTGAACGGCTAGTTTGGTAAGTTGTGGTGCACTTGAACTCAATGTTGCATATAGTATGAATTATTGAATTACTTTGAAGATATAACTTACTATGAAATCTTGGGGTGTAGAAGTATTTATAATAGTACATAACATTTGGAGATAATAAATGAAATGCACCGTTCATGGAGACGGTAAGCCATACGTACGCATGAATGCTACTTTTATTTCTATTTCATATTTAATGGATCGAAAAAATTATGATAAATAGGTATATTATAATTCTAGTATAATATTATATATAATTTCAGTAACTCCATCCTTTATATGTTCCACGTATGTCATGAATGAGTCATATCACTTTGAGGGGGCGGTAGTCCGCACTTCCTCAAATGAAATTATCGTATTTACCCATTATGGAAACCATAAAGGTATTCTATAAATGAAAAATACAGAAACATAGATACAATATAAATATAATATATATCACATATAAATACAATTTCATCTTAATGGTCACCATAAGAGGTGGTAGGAGAAGATTGAACAATCATCAATTCGTAAGGCAGTAGTTTTCCATCCACAGAAACAGTATGTTCTTTTCCCATTAGATGGAGATGTGTGTAAGTGTAGTTAAAATCCTTATCATAACAACAACCTAGTATATTGATGATACTTGTTTTATTATAAAATAAATTAATAAAAAGAGTTTAGGGGGTTGGAGAATTAAAATAAAACAAAAAAAACTTAAGAGAATACGTTACCTTTAAATCAGGTGTCTTCCTTTGGTTTGAACCAAAAGGTTTAATAAAATTGCATTATGCCTAGGGTAAGGCTTCTTGGAGGAGGAGAGGGATGTAGGGAGATTAATTGGGTAGATTTTGGATGATACAAGGGGATTTATAAGTGTGGGGAATGGGTTATAAGTGAGGTATTTTTATAAGGGAGAGGAGGGGCTCTTTAGAAAAGTTTAAAAATATTATTTTATTATATAATGATTTTCGGTTTCTGAAGGTACAAAAATTATTAAAGTCAAAGATAAATTCATAATGTTCAAAACAAAATAATCCAGTAATAATTGGATAGGTTTTGGATATTATTTTAATCTTTATAATCTTATTTATTTAAATCATTCATTAATGAGGTAAATACTACATCATTATTGTGTCATAAATAATTTTATTTATTTGATGTCTGAAAATTATAAAAAAAATATAATGATGTAGGAAATATTTTTATCTTTCAAATTAATATTTATAGTCGAAGAAATAACTTATATAACCCCATGTAATAATTGATTTACTAAAAGATATATGTTTGTGTCATTTTTGTCTTTACTTTAAATTAATTAATATAAAGTGTCATTATCACTCCCAAGTGGCTCCATGGGGTCCCAAAAACTGACCCAAGGATTAACATGGTTTGAAATGTTTCGACCAATATGATTAGGACACGTGTTATAGTAATATAATATTATTATAATAATATTTTTTTACCCTTATTTACCAGATTTACCCTTTAACCATGGTAAATAAATTTTTTATTGAAGTAAATATTTATAATATATAAAAGTAAAAGTTACCTATTTACATAATTTGGAACTCCTGATTCCAAATATGGAATCCATTTTTCCAAATTCAAAACAAAAACAGTGTCAGAAATTAATTTAAAATTAATTCTCGCTCTCAAAACAAAACACGTGTTTTTAAGAAATAATAACTATCAAAATATTGACATTTATTTATGTCCAATTTCAAATTGAAACTACTTATAATGACCAAAATTGGATTAAATGGTAAAAACATAATATAATTACACTTTAAAACCAATAAAAAGGATAATTTAACCTTATAAATAAATTAGATTAAAAGGCAATTTTGAATTAAAATACAGTATTTTTCACTATTCATTAAAAAATGAATTTTATCATAAAAATACCAAAAATTTACCCAAAGTAAATTTTGATGTCCTGATTCTAAATAAGAATTTTATTTTGTCAAATATAACATATAAAAGTGACAAAAACTAGATTTAAAGAGGTTTCTCCATCAAAATGTAGTAAATTGACCTTTTAATGAATATTAGAGTATTTATGCTTAAATTAGATTCATTCACATTTTATGCATCTAACTTTTATTGGATAAATGTAAAAACATTTACCAAATATGTATATTCATATTGTAGTTAGTTATGTCCATTCTCGCCAATACAACGGCTAGGTGTTAACTACCATTTAAAATAATATTATATTATTATTTTTCAGTATGACTCAGCATTGTGTGCAGCATAAGATTTCCAAGAAACCTGTTGTTGTGTATCGGGTATGCCATCAAACATAGAATCCCATTTAAATTGAAATTAATATTTAATTCAAAAAATTTAATAAATATAAATATTTTATATTATTTATTTACCTGGGATGTTACATAGATATCATCTCTTAGATGATATAGTTGAAAACCTAGTTAAATGAACTAAAACTAGTGCTTCTCATAAAAATCAAATTGAAAATCAAGAATTTTTGTCACATCTTAAACCTAAAAACATTAATGAAGCACTCAATGGTGAATTTTGGTTAATGGTAATGTAAGAAGAACTGGACCAATTTTTAAGGAATATAGTTTGAGAACTAGTAGATAGACCTAAGAAATTCTTAACCATTAGTACTAAGTGGGTATTTAGAAATAAATTTCAAGAGTTAGGAACTATAATTATAAATAATTCTATATTGGTTGCAGAAGAGTATATTCAAGAAGAAGGTATTGACTATGATAAAACCATTACACTAATATCTATAACTGAATATATTAGAATATTTCTTTCCTATACAGTAAATTTTAATTTCAAATTATATCAAATGGATGTCAAGAGTGAATTCCTAAATGGTTATATAATTGAGGATGTTTTATGAAACTACCCCTTAGATTTAAAAAACACCATTTTAAAAATATTTTATTTAAATCAAAAAAAATATTTATATGGTTTAAAAAAAGCTTCTAGAGCTTGGAATAATAGGCTTAGTTCTTTTTTAATTTTAGATGTTTTCCTAAAGGAATAGATTATCCTAATTTATTTATTAAAGTAATTTAAAAGGAAGTTTTTGTAGTAAAAAATATATTTTGATAATATTATCTTTGGATCTTCAATATATGTTGATGATATTATTTTAAATCAAATCAAGTATACTAAATATATTATAAAAAATTTTCGTAGGAATATAACTAAAGGTAATAATACTCCCATGAGTACAAGCTATAAAATGGATCTTGATGAAACTGGTAAACCAGTTGATCAAACCACTTATAGATGTATTATTGGAAGTTTAATATACTTAACTACTAGCTGAACAAATATTATCTTTATTGTGTGTATGTTTTAATGTTTTCAATGAAATCCCAAATAATCACATTTACTTTTTGTGAAAATAATTTTTAAATACCTCAAAATTATAACCAATTTAGGACTATATTATTCTAGAGTACACATATTTAATTTAGTTAGTTATTTAGATTATTATTTTGGTAGTTTTGAGTTATATAGAAAAATAACTTCTGGTACATGTCACTATTTGATCAAGTATCTAGTTTCATGGTGTAGTTAAAAAGAAAAACTTTGTTGTGTTATCTACTACTAAAGAAATAAATTTTGATCAAGCATCTAGTTTCTGGTACATGTCACTATTTGACATTTCCTTATAAATTTTGACAATAAAAGTTCTATAAGTGTTTCTAAGAATAATGTATCAAATTCAAGTAAAAAACATATTGATATAAGAAATAAATTTTTGAGAGAACATTTTCAAAAAGTTGATATAAATCTTGAATTCATTGGTACTGAACATCATCTGGCTAATATATTTACAAAGCCTTTGAATATTGAGAGAATTAATTATATCAGAGATGAATTAGGTATCTATTCAATTTGATTTTAATATTTATATTTGTTTAAATTATTATTTTTAAATGATTTACATTTTTTTATTGATATTTTTATTGAAGTAGACATGAAGTATGGTTTACACGATAAGTATAGTGACCATGAGTTATTTTTTTATACATTTAGTATACATATTGTGAACATTTATTCATGAGTTTAGTATACCTACCGTTAACACTTACTCATATGGTCATTATACCAACTGTGATACTTAACATTCATGATTAGTATACTTACCATGAATCCATGATCAATAGACCTACTATTTACAAGTTTCCATAAGTATGCAATTATAATACCTACCGTGTGTATTCTATACTTATAATTTTTTCCCTTGATTATTTTTTGTGGGATTTTCATTATGTTTATTATTATTTTATTCCCTAAATGATTGAAATGAATTTCAAATTAGAATCTGAATCGACACAAACCCTTTTCCCTAAAATCTATTTCTTCTTTGTGAAATTTCACTTGTTATCAAACCCTCTCTTATGAGACCTCTCTTCAACTAAAATATTCCTATCTTGAATCTCTCATTTGAATATAAACATTTTTAGTTCGAATGAAAATGTAAATATTATAAAGATAAAGAATGCTACTAATGTTCCATCCCATGTTGATGTGCCTCCTATGAAAATATCTAATGAAGAAAAAGGAAGCTTGAGTGTTATACCTAAGCCAAGGTATTTTCACTTAGATGATTGACCGGTTGGTGTTGAGAAATATGTCAATGCATCGTGGTTACAATCGAGCGGATCACTATTTTTGTAAACTTATTCAAACTAAAGGATGGTATAATTGTTTTAAATATAATATTAAGCCTTTTATCTAATGCTTTTAAAGGAATTCTATATGCATTTTGAGTTTATTTCTAGATAGGATAGATATTCTATTTACACGTTGATAAATAGTGAAGTTCTCGAGTTTTCTTTTAAGTGATGGGAAAATTTCATAGGTGTTCCCAATAAAGTTGAATTTTAATAATACCAAAGAACTTATCCAATCAATCATTCCCATTTTGAGTTTTAAATTTCTCTAAAAGAGAAGACTTTGAATAGATCCCCTAGAAGACAAAATTTTGTTGATCTAAGTGGTGAATGTAGACTACTTTTCAAATTAATTTAAAAATTTTCTATCTAAGAAAAAAATATTTTAGTATCTTGAAGAACCATGATATGATCTTATTTTTTTAATTAAAAATGGTTTTTATATTATTTTGTGTCAATATTTCATGAGACATATGTATTCTTTGTGTAATCCTGCTTCAAAATTTAGCTCTTTACCCTATCAAAAACTTATTTCATCATTGTTAACCTATAATAGTTTAGTTTCTCATGGGAGAATTAACTTCTTCAGATGGTATTTTCCTTACTCAAACAATTTTTAATAAAAATAAAGTTAATTGGAATACCTGGAAGAAAGAATAGGTGGATGACCCAGATAAATTGTATGAGAAATTTGAACCAATCAAATATCCTATCAGACTAAGTGTTCTGGTATATCTAGGTCTTTAACTAGATGTTGTGGTTGAGTATTCTGATTATGAAGTGTATGTCAAATTATAAGAAGTAAAAGAAATTCAATTTTAGGATAAAGTAGAGGATGAGATGGTTGATATTGATGAGGAGGCTTGTGCAGCTCATGAGAATGGTAGGAGACTATCTCTTATTATGTCTTTTAGACCACATGACTCAACATTACCATTACCATATCAAGAATAAGAGCTAAAATATAAGGATCTTTTCAACACTGAGGTTTATTTTAGTGTATTTTTGTATGAGATAGAAAGGTATGAGTCTAATGATTCTAATGAAAAAGATTAAGGGTATGAAGTCAGCTCAGATGGATCTCCTGTGATAGGAAATAATCTTAAAAATACTTTACCTAATGCACCAGATAAGGGGGATAAGTCCCCTGGGTTTATATTATTAGGTCCTGAGTACTTAGACTATGGTGTTGATGATGATAATGTGGGAATTCCAACTAGACATGGTGGAAATTCCATCCCTTCTTCTTAGAGGACTCTTGAAGGATCTTTAATAGTTGATATTGATTCTTATAATAGTCTTGAGATATCTTCTTTTAGAACCTCAGTTGAAAAAACATTGAAGGAAAAAAAAATTCCTAATCTATCCAAGGATGGTGAGGAAGTTGATTAAGGTGTTTCTCTTACTAGTAATGTTTAATTTTATAGAACTTCTATTTTTGAAAAAGTTTATACTTTTGTTAGAGATGAAGGTTGGTATGAAATATCTAGGTCATTGAATGATATAGTTGATTTATAAGGTAGGCATTATTCTTATGATTCATCTACCTCTGCACCTACCTTTATCCCTTATATATATTATATAAAAAAGTATTATTTGGATGAGTTCAAATAAAGTCTTATGTTTTTTATCAAATAAGTGTTTCTTGGTTTTGGAAATTCTTTGGAAACAATGATAGATTTAGATTTATTCAAAGCTATAACCTTAGTTATTTCATATCTCCAGCATAAATTTCATTTGAGAATGGAATTGATGCATAGAGATATTGGAATTTTAAAAGCATAAATGGTTTATTTTTAATAATAACTCTCTGATTTGATGTTTCTACCAGACAAAATATATCTAAGTTTAACTTTTTAGGCTTCTACATATGCTACTCCTTATCCAATGTCATTGCTTTCTCCTCCTATCCATCCATCTTTTTATGAAGAGAAAATTATACAGCTCATAATGGATGAGTTGAATATTTTCTTTGATAAGTTCAAATAGACCAAGGAAGTTTTTTATGGATTTTAAACACATGCTACTAAAACATTAGAACTAGTCATGAAATATTTCAAATAGGATGTGAAAGGTAGAAAAACAATCAATAAGGTCATTTATTTCTATATAATATGGATCTTAACCAAATTAGATTTGAAGGTTATGTTCAGAACTCTTTAATTTTATATTAATATTACACCTCTAACCCAAGATTTTAAGTCTCGTGTTGAGAAGCTTAAGGTGCTTAAACCATTGTTGGAAGCCTTCATAGAAACCAGGTAAGACTTTCATTAGACTTTAGAGCATGGATCTTGTCTAGTGAATGATCTTACTAGGCTGATGGAACCCTAACTTTACACTTCTCATATATATATTCCAGCTCCTTCATCCATTCCTATATCCCTATCTCCTTCCACTACCTCCTATACCCTAAATCATTTTGTCTTTTCTCTTAGACAATAACTTGAGCATTTGTGACCTATTTCCAAATGTATAGTCATTGGTAACCCTGCCTCCACCTTTATCTCAGATTCTGCATCTTCTATCCTTACCTCTTATTCTAAAAGAAAGGATCTTATCCTCCCTTCATATATGATGTATGTTCTAGATTCAGATTCTGATTGGACTTCCTGATAGGGACTGATTGTACCACTTTTTTGTAATATCTTTTGAAATATTAATGAAATACTCTACTTTATTATCATTTTTGTTTATCATTTTCTTATTCTCTATTATTTTTACATTTTATCCACTTTTTGATAATCCCAAAATGGAGAGTAAATGTGGAAAGTAAGTTTACTTCATTAATGAAATTTAAATACAAAAAAAATATTTGTTTCCTTTTATTACCAAGTAACTTTTTACATATTCAATTCATTTCAATTTAAATATATTGATTCTTGATCATCAAAAAGTGGGATATTATTATATTAGACCAAAACATATTTATTTTAATGATCCCAAATCATGTTTATAATATTATTAATGGATTTTATGTTCTATGTTATCCAACTATTGTTCTATACAAACATGAGAAATGGATAAGTCTACAAGTTACCATGACAGCCTACTACATGTGTGAAGCACTTATTGTGTGAAGAATTTAAACTTACTGTGAAGTTAAAGTGACCATGTGGAACTTAACTTATGTTTTAATAAAATTGAGTACCTTAAAAAACTAATTATCATACATATGATGAGAAAAATATGTCCAAGTTATCAACCTATTTTTGTGTTGAAGAACCAACTATTCATTAAAGATAAACTAACCACATAAACAACCAAGTTATTGTGTGAAAGGTGAGAATAATTTCTATAAGTCTTGTATTTACTGTGTGTGTGTATGTGTTTAGAGTAATTTTAAGAAAAACAACCCACCACATGAAGATATGTACCTAAAGTGGGTACAACTGAAGATATTGTGTGAATTCATGAACTAACCATAAGAAAAAGTCAGGTGACCATGTTAATAAAAGAACCTAACACATGAATAAGTGAAGTTTCCATGCCAATTGATCATGCCAACTGATTGTGAGATCAAGTAATCATGATTTAAGTAAATACAACCTATCATGTATAACTTATATAGTGGATAATTTTAAAATCTTCAACAACTAATTTTCGATCATTGATTAAAGATTTGGTGCAATTAATGCTGTAATAAGTGTTCTCTAATGGATACCTTTGATATTAATTTATCTTTAAAAAGATAAAGTGTGTGTGAACAATATGGGTGTGTAATAAATAGAAAATAATATAGGAATTAATGTGACATAGGATTCATTCATAACACCTTATGACACTCTCTTTTTCCTAAAAAAATTGTGGAAACTTGGCTGAGATCTTTCAAAGAAAAATTCAAGGACTCCTATATAACTGAAGTTGATCATACTGAGTTGCATAGAATTTTCAATATCTTTATTCCTTTATCTTTATATTTAAGCTTACTTATCAAGTTGTTTTTTACTCTATTTATCCTCATGAATGAATCCCCTGTTAGGTTCTTAAACCCTTAGAGAGAGATCAAATAAGAATACCCCCTTACATATATTTTATATATCATTAAATTTTAGGAAATTAGAGTTTGTGAATTAATGATATTTATAATAGTTTTAAAATATCTCATTTTACTACTCTTTATAGTTACAAAACCATTTTTCATTAATCCTACACTAGTGATATTGTAATATTCTCTCAAATTTATTTCAAAATCCCCAAATACTTGATTTATTTTCTCAACCACATCCAAAAAAGTTATATAATCAATATAAATTTCACTAGAAGTGATTTAATTAATTCTAAAAACATTCTTTTGATACAATAAGTTTTTCAACACAAAACTAATATAACTAGAGTTTCTCTCTCAATCATCAAACTTGAATTTCATCCTCATAATGGTAAAATAGAATCTTATCACTTTAAAATAATCCTTGATAACTTCGAAAATTAAATTAAAAAATAGAAAAGTGAGCTTCTATTTGTATAGGTAAATTTTTATTGGGAATCTTGGCCTACTCCTTCCAATTTTTAGAATCAGATTGTCGAATAAATAATTTCATAATAAATATATTTGAAAGGACTACCTCAACTAAATGTGCCGAAACATAGGAAGACTTCACAACCTAATCACCACATTGTGTCAACCCCCACACACACTTCAAACAATAAAGGGAAATGATAAAGGAAAGGACATAATAAATTTAACTTACTTTGGAGAATGTGTCATATGTGCATGGTAGAAACACCGTTATTGATGTGTATATTAAAATAAAAAGTTATAAGAATTTCAATATAGATTATTAAATACAATTAATCCTCACATGCATTCAATTTATCATAATTAATTAATTCTCACTCCTCCTTATCACTGAGGTCCTAATTACTTAAACAGTAAGTATCAGTCGGTCATCTAGTAATACCCTCTCCTTAGAAAACATATTCAACATAATGTGACCAACAAATTTAGTAAACCAAAATAGTAAAATTATACTCATATTCACTAATGAAATAATTCCTCACCCAACACAAAACCATTGAATAATATCTTTATTCATCCAACCTTTCCTCAACTAGAGATGACCTTTTTCGATGCTTGAATATCATGGATGATCTCATCATTAATCTCTCAAATTTTTAGAAAACCTGCATTTGGATAACCTATGTATAGTGAACTGAAGTTGGATTCATATTCCCAAAAATATCCCACTTGAATAATTCTTCAAGGAACCCTCTCACATCTCTTAAAAACTTTTAAAAAATAAAAACACCCTCCTATTTATGAAATGGTCAATGTTTTCTGTTATTTGTCTGTTTATCCCAGTCCCATTGATGCACAATATTGCCTCAAACTTTCTTGGACTATCACCTTGGTAAACATGTATATTAGATTTTTTTCTTCCAATTATCTTATGTACCTATATATCCTTATACTCCATAAATATCCAAATGAATTTATATTTTAGGTCAATATGCTTCATTCATGCAAAGAACACCAGATTCCAATCCAAGTGAATCACACTCTGATTATCACAAAACAAAACTACACCTTTCTGAATTCATATAAGAACCTTCATAAACCACATCAACCAAACAATATTCTTCCCTTATTTTATTACAGCTACATACTCTATTTTCATTTAACTCAGAGTATTAATTCATTGTAATTGTGAGATACAACTAAATTCCAAGCCTCTATAGGTAAAAAATACATTTGGTCTTTTTTCAGGTGTATGAATCACCAGAGAAGTTAACATCAACATATCCATGAAATTGATCATTCATCACAAAGTAAATGGTTGTATATTTTATTCCTTTTAGGTAATGGATGATCCATTTCACCACCTCCCAATGTCCCTTTTCTAGATAGGACAAGAATCATCTTACATATCCCACTAAAAAAGTAATGTTCAATCATGTACAAGTCATCACATGCATCATAGTTTTAACTGCCGATGGATATGGAACCTTTTTCCATGTATGTGACTTTATTTTTTATCTTAGGAGACTTATATTTGGACAATTTAAAGTGTCTGACCAATATATTTGATACTATTTTTCATCAGTACATTCCACACATTTCAATGACCTTTTTTATTTAGTCCTTCTGAGATAAAACCAATGTCTCAGATATCCTATCTCTCTCAATCCACATCCCCAAAATCTTCTTGGCATGATCAAGATCTTTTATCTCAAATCTTCCTAATAAATCACCCTTCATCTTCTAAATCCTTTTTTTCCATCCAGCAAAATACCATCCACATGAAAGAGCAGTTTGATGAATATCCCATCATATCATGCCTTTAATTAGAAAAAATGGTTTGTAAGGTTTACCTTATGAATCATTATTCCAACATAAAACCATCAAACATACAATTCCATTATCTTAGTGACTAATTCAATCTATAAAGGCTTTTCTTTAATCTGCTAACCAAATTCTAGTTCCCTTCTTCTATGAAACTCATTGGTTGATTCATGTAAATTTCTTCCTCTAAATATCCATGAAGGAAGTCTATTTTTACATCCATTTTTTCTAAGTATGACCCTTATGATTCCACCATCCTTAGAACTAATTGGATTGTTTCATGTTTAACTATCAAAGAAAAAATCTCTAAGAAATCAATTCCTTCCTTTTGTTGAAATCCATTCACCACCAATCATTCCTTAAACATTTTTTTCCATCATCCTCTTCTTTAAAATGGAAAACCCATTTATTTTCAAGCACCTTTTTCCAATCTTATAGATCATTCAAAAACCAAGTTTTATTGGGCTTAAATGAAGTAATTTTTTCATAAATTGATAACTTCCACTGATCAGAGTCACTAAGTATGGTTTCCATATCTTATATTTATATTTCTATAATTTATGTTAGTAGAAGAAAGTGCATATTAGTTGAAAACCTTTGAACCAGTTTCTAACCCTTGATGATCACCTCAAATGAACCTATAACTCTGATTTATCCAAATTTTCATTGTTTGGTGATCTGTCTTTTGGATCCCTAACTTTTGGTTATCCCACTAAAGCTTCAGTAGATCTTGAACCTTATATCATAGCTTATGTTGGTATCATCTATGGAATTTCAATACTCCTATATGATTTCCCCCATACTTATATATATCTAGATTTATTACACAAATTAACTTGGAATTAAATAATTTATTTCTTACCTAAAACTTCTATATCTTAGAAGTTATGGTTCTTCCATAGAACCTTCTTATTAAAGAGAATATCTCAGCTCCTAATGAATTGTCTCCTATCATCATCCCATAGCCAAAATCCAAAAATTTCATCTCTGTATCCAACTATGAATTATGCCTTATATTTTTACTTAATATTTTCCCTTTCCTTGGCATCAATGTGGATATATGCTATACTACTAAACATTTTGAGATGGTTGACATATGTAAAGTTACCAAAACAGAGATCCTTCAGAAGTTCTTCCCAACCACTGATGTCATACTTCTATTGACTAGGTATTACACTATGTTTACCACCTCTACCCAAATTACCTTAGGCATTCTGAAGTGAAACTACATGTATTGTGCCTTCTTAGTAAATTTTTTATTCATTACTTCTTCTACTCCATTTTGATGAGGTGTTTCAGGTATAGTATTCTCTAACCCAATCCCTTTCATCTAATAGAAGTTTTGGAAGTTTTTTCTATTGTATTCAACATCATTGTTGGACCTTAATCATTTCAACTTATGACTAGATTCTTTATCCATAATGTCATTATATTAAATGAAATTCTTAAATACATCATACTTATGCTTTAGAAAGTAAAATCATACTTTTCTCATGGAGTAATAAATAAATGTTACAAGGTAATGTGACCCATCGTGTGATCTGAAAAGGGAAGGTCCTCAAACATTCATCTAAATTAGTTCCAACTTTAAATATCTATTTTTATATTCATTCAAGTTGAAGTACACCCTCCTATGTTTCTTTGGAACACAACATTAACACCTTGAAATGTTCATGTGATAAAGATTATATATTTATTTAGTTTTTAAAACCTTTATATTCTTCTCACTGAAATGCCTAAGTTATCAGTTCTATAACTCCATACCATCAAATTATGTTGCTCTAAAAAATACCACCCCATGTAATCTACTGGTCAGATATGGGATCACATCCTTTACGCCTTATGCATCCACCATGAAACATTAGGTAACCTTCGAAACTCCCTTAGTGAAGCTAGTCTCATAGCCTACCTCATCATTTTTTCCAATATCAATTAAGTTATTTTATATCCTTGGGATGTGTCTCACTTATTTCAACTTCAAGAATCTTACATTATTCATACTAACATTAACATCACCCTTTCCCACAATATTTAGAGCTTCATCATCTATAAAATATACATTACTAAACTTTTCATACACATAATTATCCATGCATATCTAATCTCCCATTGAGTGGAACAATTATTGTGAGTCAATCACCCATGGATCCATGGGAATATTAACACTTAGTAATAGATTTTTTCCTACTTATATTGTACTAATGTTGTTTGAGCTTTTAGAATTTGATGTTTTTATGGAGTGATCTTTGAAACTCTATCAATCCTTTTATAATTTCTTATTTTCTCACATCTCCAACATGTAGTACTATGGATAGTTAAATTTACTCAACACTTATCCTACAACTTATCATCTGATTGTTTCTTTTTATTTTTCTTTCATTATGGTGATTTACCTCATCTTTCATCATTATGTACACTTATAGATAGTACTTAAACTTCTCTTTTCCTAATCTCCTAATTTAGGATCAAATTATTGATATCCTCAAACACTAAATTAGTCTTTCCACTGAAATTACTAACAGTAGTTTTAATTGGGTCTCAACTCTTCAAAAGAGATGATAACAAAAAAACTGATCAAACTTTGTCTATGAATCTTACCTTTACTTATTCAAGTTTCTCACAGATCATGTTGAAGGCATTCACATGATTTTTTTTATTATTCCTTTGAATATCCTCAAGATGAGAAATCATCACATCATGAACACTTTATTAAGTGTCATAGGCTTCTCATACATATCTATTAGCACCATCATCACTGATGTTGTTGATTTCTTATCATGGATATTAAATGCCAGGTTTCATGCTAATGACATCCTCACGAAAACTAGTGTCTTACTATCCAATTATTTCCATTATTTTCTCTATAGATGAATTTAAATAAAAGTAACATCTAGGTCCTTTTGAATGAGATGATCCTCCATATATATACCTAAAATCCAAAATCAATTCCATCAAACTTATCAACCTGAAATTTACCATTTTATAACATCAGACCTTCTGATGATAATAACTCCCACTGAAATTGAAATAACTTCAATACAAGAGATAAAATGATCTACCTTTGATTTTTCTTTGAGTGAGATAAACTAAAAACTCTAATACCACTTTTTTGGAATCTTGAACCACTCCTTCTGAAATCTAGAATCATCCCACTGGACGAAGCTCAACGAAACCAGGCTATCTGGAAGGACTCCCTCTACTAAGTGTACTAAAATATAAGAATAATATGCACCCTATATACCACATTACATAAAACCTCACACACATTTAAAATAAGGGAAAATTGATAAAAGACACAAGAAATTTAACGTGCTTCAAATAATTTGTCCTACATGTGCGGGATAAACACTTATACTAGCTTTTATATTATATTTAGATGTTATAATAGTTGCAATATATATTACTAAATAAAATTAATCCTCATGTGAATTAAACATATTGAAATTAATTTTTTCTCACTTTCCCTTGGTACTGAGGTCCCACTTATATAGTAAGTACCAGTCGATCATCTTGTAATACATACTCCCCAGAAAACATGGTCAGTACAAAATGACTACCAAAGTTGGTAAACCAAATTGGTAACCTTACAGTAGTATCATCCTATGAATTAGCACATGGTCCACTTCACGATCATTGAATGGAATATCTCTTTAGAAAATATTCTATATGTTGTAGGTGACCCCTAACACTATTTAAACACCACAGATGATCGCATTATCCAACTCTCTAACTTCTAACCAACCTATTTCTGGTCAACCTACATCTGATGAACTGAAATTGGATTCACATCTCCAATAGTTTCAATGCATAAATCATGTCCCCCACACTCACTCCATATATTAATTAGTTGTTCAAGTCATATGATTATATAATATATTTCAAAATAATTTGAATAATGAATATAGTTTTTTAAGAAAAAAAATTGGAAAATATTATACACCAACCACTATCTTCTAAAATAGCTACACATAGGAAGCTAACACATGATTCCTATGAGAAATGATTCTATTATAGTTTGGTGGAAGGAAGGGTGAACTTAGCTGTATTTCTCAACCAAAAAGGCATATAACAATAAATATCCTCTTTTGAACTATCTCCATACAACCTTTGGGAGGCTAGGAGGTGTTATGGTTGTGGAACAACAAAAACCTAGAGCACTGGAGAAACCCCTAATTCCCATTATTTTGTGATTTAAACTTTTTTCCTCAACTAGAAAAATTGAAAATCAAGTGCAAGAATGAAAATAACTAAAGGGAAGCTAATGATGGTTATTGTTTTCATCCTCACTGAACTCTCTATTCTCTAGATCATTAGACTCTACAATAAAACCAATGTAGCCACATTGATACCTTATCCTTCCATTTCATCCCCACTCTAGTGATACAACACATTTGGTGGTACATTACATCAACTAGATGATAGAGAAATGGTTTTTCTAGGAGTTCTGGTGTAAAAAAAACCTAGTTTCATCCAAAGGAAGATTCTGGGATTTTGAGATCAAGGGTTGATCGAATTCTAGAAGCTCATTCCCTTCCATGATAGTAACCCATTTAAATCATTAATAAAACATCTTTTATAAGGAATATTGTTGAGTAGTATAATTATATAATAAATTAAAGAGGCATTTTTAACTTCTATCTCACCACATCAGGCATCTATCTAAATTTGGTAACCTAAACAATCTTTGAGAAAACTAGTAATATTGGAAGGCATGACACATAGGTTTCTATAAATTCATGTGCTATATATTATTTACAACATTGAATCACTAAATTGTATAAAATTCATATCATGATGAGATGATAGAAGCCAGATCCCACATGGATTAAGGGTATAAGAGGCTTATAAGAAAGACCAAAATTAATGGTGACTATTGAAAAAACTATAGAATTTGAACAGAGGTAAGAAACTAAAAGTTGACTTACTGGTTATTTTGGTTTCATCAGATTTTGATTATAACCATTGTCACCTATTTCTAATGATATCCATTATCATCTTGACATAGTTTCCACTATATCCATCATTGTTTCACATCCCATCACTATAAGGTTTTAAACAAGAAACTTTTATTAATGACTATAAAAAATTAAAGAAAACTACATTATATGATTAAAAATCAACAATGAAAGATTGTGTAAACTTTTCATCAATAAAATAAAAAGCATGTCTAAGAAAACTTTGAAAGAAACACTAAGAAGAACAAAATCCATGTACAAGTACCAAAATAAAGTGATTTTCCCAAACAAACAATGGAATGGATATGACATGGTATAGTAAATTAAATATTTCATAAAATTTATACAAATAAATAATTATTATGTAGTCATATAAGTTAGACATGGTTTACTAGGTTCAGTAACAAACACTCTCAAAATAAAAATATAGATCTAGATACTCCTATTTTGATACCTCCCATACTCTTAATATCATCATGTTAAAAGTTGGTCAACAAATAAATCCAGTGGAAATGTCTAAAGACACCATGCATTACCTTACATCACAATAGTGTTCATGAAAACTAGTGTAGTAAATGAAGAATCCAAGTTGTTTGTTGAAGTTGAAATTGTTTTCAATTAGTTAATAAGATAAATATTCAATTAACTGATGTCATATGTCAAAGGGGGCACATTGTTTACCACATTTTGAAGTATGTCATGCAATATGGATTGCATGTTGTATGAAGAAGTAAAATTTTTACTTGGCATGAAAAATAAAATTGTGTATTCATGAGGTATGGATGAGGAGTGTTTGAGGGGTTTAGCTTAGCCTCACATTAAAAGGACTTTTTATTTATTTTTATTGGTAAGGAATTTTGTGATTACATTGTTTGGTCCATAATATGACCTAGTATTTTTAATGAGGTGTAAATAATAAAAATTTAACCAATAATAGAAGAGATTATATCCACGGCCAGACATGAGGTATAATTATGGGTAGAGGTGTGAGCCAATAGGGATCATGAGGAGCATTGTGGGTACAAGGATAGAAGGATGGCACAGAGCGATGCTAGCTAGTTATGGGACTCTGTAACCAATTCTTCTAGAGGGTTGTGGCATATTGTATTATAAATGAGAGAGAAATGTAAATCCATTTTGATGTGGGAAGGATTACAGTAGAACTAAATTACTTTCTAGCATGTGATATGTCTACTGATCGTATAAGTCGTTTGAAATCTTATGTGCATCATCTTCTCCACCAAGATCACATGAGAGTTGTAGTTTGTCAAGTTTCTTTCTTGAACATTTTCCAATGATTGAACCATGCTTCTGGACATTATTTTATCATTCTGAGAAAATCAAATGATTATTTGAAGTTGTCTAATCATCTCAGTGGCATCGTCTTCAACCTCATCCAGCACCCAAATATTGTGTTCATTAATGCACCTCCATGTGACGTCGACAAAAATATGAGCATTAATCTTGGAGCTTTATTTTAGACCTATGATGATCTGAGTATGATCAAAAATATATATGAGCATAATTTGCATGAATAAATGAGGAACAAACCAATGATAAACTATATGAAGTTAAAAAATGATTTTCAGGTGATGGTAATTTGTTGTGTCACGTAACAAAGGATATATACATTTAGGGAAGCATTGCACTCAATCTTGGTCAGTTGGATCGCTGCCTATAAATTCCAGCATACATCGAGGCATAGTGTTCATCGATCATTTGGTGAGAATCTCTTGTTTCCAGAGAAATAGATAATTTTGAATTCTATGGTTTGTAATAAATAGAAGTTCTATATATAATCTGCTTGTGCGAATAAAAGGAGATAACCATGAGCACTTGATATGTGCTTTGCACACCCATTTTGCTTCATTAAGAACTTATTTCTGCAAAGAATTTAGGACAGCGTTTCATAAAATCACCATGTCTTTTGTGATGAACATAGTGAACACATGCATTTCCTTTCTCATATGATGACAGCATATCACACAGTTGCATGAAGAGCTTAAAAACATATCTGGTTTTCAGAGTTTTTTTTTAAATAGGTTTTTAAAAAAAATATTTTTTAAAAAATGATTAGGTTAAAAATATTTTTAAAAATATACATTAAAGGTGACAACCTCATTGCCGCCTTTCTTATAAAACTAAAAAAATTACTATTATTTTTATTTTAAAATTTTTTATTTTTATTTTGTTTTATTTTGTTTATATATATATATATATAACAAAAAATTTCAACAGAATTTATCTGCTATTTAATATAAAACAGTACTGCCATTACAGAATTATGGATTCTGATAGAAGCTCTCACCCAAGGTGTAATTCCCTGACCCCAGTTACCCAGAGTCGGTGCATTATTACGTAACATTGGCATGATCACAAAAGATCAAGTATCGAAAGACCATTTAGTTTAGTAGCCTTGGAAACACTAGATACATTCATAAAAGTTACATTACAGCATAAAGTGAAAAACTACAATAACATGGTCTCCATAGTCCACACTCATATCCCCTTCTGACTATCCCTGTAGGTCATTCATAAAATTCTTCTTCACATCCTGTAAAATATTAAAACATTGAAAGGGGTGAGCTCAGATGCTCAGTAAGGATAACAATATTGCGGAAGCTTTCATAAATAAACATAAACATTTAAGGAAATTTATAACTAAAAAAAGCCTTTTAAACTTGAACTTCAGCATAATATGGCAAAAGTAAAATGAAATAATGTCATTTAATTATTCACATGGATATTCTACTAGTTGAATAATCACATACAATATCAATAACCACTTTCATAATTATGGAATGCATAATGTTAGACTATCATAACCACATAGCCAAGGCCTCGTGCCAAGATTACAAATAAGATTTTGTCAAGGCCTCATGCCAAGACACTAGTTTGTCTCATGAGACCTACCGATGCATCTAGGAGCTATAGCGGGCTCCACCCGTCACTTATTAAGTCCAATTCATTCCTCAAATGAACAGGTTTAAACATATCATAATCCATAACATAATCGTATCACATAAAACATGCATAAAGGAAACATAAAATTTCCACATTTCAATCACAATATATCAATAAAACACATTGATATATAAAAAATACTTTCAAAACCATTTTCAATACCAAAATAAAAGAAAATTAAAACTATGTAATTATTTTTCATTTAAAAAAAGTTATGGATTGTAGAGGAAGATGAAACTCAAATAATGGTCACGGCGGTGGAGAAGTCATTGTCGCCGCATACGTATGACAAGAAAAACATTCCTTTTTGTCATTTAGTAAAACGAATCGTATAAAAAGATTCATTTTGAATAAACGTAAAATTCAAAGGGGTTTATATACCATATAGAAGAAATTTTGGTATAAAACAAAATATGCCTCAATGAATGGAGATTGAGACGAGGTTCCTTACAAAGATCATTTTTTTAAAATAAAATAAATCTATTATGTGTATTCACTATAATTACACATAAATAAAGTTCAAATACAAGATAGGACATAATAATATCATGACATAATTTGAAAGTAGGAGATTAACGCAAAGAATAGAAATTGGGTTAAGAAGTTCTCTTACCTCGTGTCCAACTTCACTTGACTGTTCTTTAATATCCTGAATCATAAACTAGAGTTAATCTCTACTTTCTTAAGAACCTTTTTCAAGTTCATTATCCCTTTTATATCACTTATTACAATGTTACGAAAATTATGTAGTCATTTAAGTTAATAACAGTCGTTTTGTCGATCTTTGGTACTTGAGTCAAAAATAAACTTCTTATAATTACAAGTTGTTCATGTGGTAAAATATCCATTATATCCAGAATTATATTCATGATGTAGATATCATATATATCATATATATCCAGTATATACATTCATTCATAATATTACGTAACATTTAGAGTTAAGAAATGAAATGCACCGTTCATGGAGACGGTAAGCCGTACGTACGCATGAACGTTACTTTCATTTCTATTTCGTATTTAATGGAATTAAATCATAATGATATAAAGGTGTATTATAATTCCAGTATAATATCATATATAATATCATTTACTCCATCCTTTATACGTCCCACATATGGCATTAACGATTCAAATCACTTTTAGGGGGCGGTAATCCGCACTTCCTAAAATGAAATTATCGCGTTTACCCATAATGGAAATCATAAAGGTATGCCATAAATGAGAAATACATAAGCATAAATAAAACATAAACATAATATATATCATATATTGAAATATTTTCATCTTAATGGCCACCATGAGAGGTGTTAAAAGAATATTGAACAATCATCGTTTCGTGAGGCAGAAATTCGCCAACCACAGAAACAGTATGTTCTTTAACCATTAGACAAAGGTGTGTGTAAGTTTAAATCAAATAATTCTCATAAAAACATCCTATTATATTGACGATACTGGTTTTTTTACAAAATAATGGAATAAAAAGAGTTTAAGGGGTTGGAGAAGCAAAATAAAACAAAATAACATAAGAGAAGACATTACCTTAAAATCGGGTAACTCTTTTTTGATTTAAGACAAAGGCTTCCTTGGGAATAATTCTTCCCAAATTGAGGCTTCTAGTAGTAATAGAGGTAAGTTGAGAGAGTATTTGGGTAGATTTTTTCCGAGCCAAATGGATTGAAGGTGTGAATAAGGTGGTAGTGGTGGGGGCCTTTTATAAGAGGAGAGGAGGGGCACTCTTGGAAAGTAATGAAATATTACATTATTATGAAATGATTTTCGGATTTTAGAGGTCCCACAATTATATATTTCTAGTATAAGGTGATAAGGGTTCGAAATATACTCATCCAATAGGTTTTTTACAAGTTTAAGTCTTAGATTTTACATTATCTTTTCATTTTATTTAAATCGTTAATTAATAAGGTAATTGTTGCATTATCATGGTGTCATAAAAATTTTAATTTATTTAATGTATAAAAATTATAAAAAAAATATCATGATGTAGGAAATATTTTTATATTTCCAATGAATATTTATAGTAAAAAAGTTAACTTATATAACCCCATGTAATAATTTTTTTAGTAAAACAACACTTGTTTGTGACAATTTTATTTTTACTTTAAATAAAAAGTTATTAATGTCATTTTCTTACCCAAGTGGCTCCATGGGGTCTCCAAGTTGACCCATGGATTTTATTGGTCGGCCATGACTCATCCAATAAGGGTAGGACAATTGTCAAGATATTTTCATATTTTTATAATATCATTTTTACCTTAAATTTCACTAATTACCTTTAATCGCGATTAATAGAACTTAAAAGTTACTATTCACCAAAAATTATTTTAATCCCATTGAACCATATTTTAATTCTTAATGAAAACCATGTATGTTGGATTTTTTAAATTCAATACACAGAAGTGGTAATGTTTCATTTACACAAAAAATTAGTTTTTAAACTACCACTTAGTGGTTTCACTATTCATCAAAAATCGAAGTTTTTCATAACAACACCAAAAATTAACCCTAAGCTATATTTGATATTCCTAATTAAAAAATGATGTCTATTTTACAAAATTCAAAATATATAAGTTTAATTAATTAATTTAATAATTAATTCCCGTTGTCACAACAAATAGCTTGTTTTTAAGAAAGAATATCAATCAAAAGATTGACAATTGTTTATGTCCAATTTCAAAGTGAAATTAATTCTAATGACCACCATTGGATAAAATGGTAAAAATATATTATAATTACACTTTAGAACCACTAAATTGTATAATTTATCACTATAAATTATTTTTATTAAAAAAGTTGTTTTTAAGTATTTTTCACTATTCATCAAAAATTGGAAGTTCTCAGAAAAATACCAAAAATTCAACATAGGCTAATTTTGATATTATGAATCCAAAAATGAAGTCCATTTTGAAATATAAAATTTATATAATTTCAAAAAGTGGGTATTACTATTCATAACTGCTATTTTTATTGGTCGCGGTGTGTTAGAACTCGAGGTTGCGTACAACACACGCTGCTCTATTATTCAAAGAGGAGTGTAGCATAGAAGCTTGGGGTGTTACATTCTCCCCTCCTTCAATAAATTGTGTCCTCTTAATTTAAAATTATTCTTGGAAAATAAAAGGTTGATAATAGAAAATACCTTTGTGTAAAACCCACATCGGAAATAGGGTTAATAAAAATATAACTTTAAAAGAAAGAAAGATAAGTACAAAGGTCACCCGAGATAGCCCATACTAGGATTCTATGAAAATATGGATATGGAGGAAAAAACCATCAAGATCTGATGGAGAGTTGTATAAAACAGGATTAGGAGAAAGTTAACTACAAGAAAATCACAAACTCGTATTGGTTAAACGGTCATTGATTCCCCAATTGGAAAAGTTAACCAACAAAATTTTTGATTTAAGTTACCTTTCATAAAGTTGAGGAATTTATTTAGGATATTTACTAAGAACGTTAGGAAATATACTTACTTGTCATGTATACTTTCATTGTTTAATAAATTTTTACCACAAACCCATCTTTCACTCCAAAAGGTAATAGAACTAAAAATATTATATTTATCATAATTGTATAAGGTTACAAATATTAACACATACCATTTAGATTAGGAAAACTATTTTGTAATAACCAGGGACTTCCTATAGGCTAATGGTAGGTAATAAAGGCCTGTTGCACTATGGTTGTGGGTTCGATTCCTGCAGCTTTGTCTGACGCGACGGGTTATCCCCCAACCTGCAGGTTGTCCTTTTCCTAAAACTATAGTATTATAATATTCCAAAAATAATATTCAGAAATTTTTTAACCTTAAAAAATACTATCCAAAGTTAAACTTAATCCATTCCAACCTTTATAGTTATCCAAAATACCTCTGTCCAGACTTTCTCTAAAAGGTCTCTAAATTCCAAAATCAATTGTATCATCAGATTTCTCAAACAAAGTAAAGTTTCTCTTATTGTCACATATAAAAATATGATTACCTTCATCATATTAAAACCTTAATGAAAACAAAAAGTACTACAGTATAATCCTTATATATATCACATTATTCTTATAACCAGAATATAATCCTTGAGTCCAAAAGCACCAATACATTAATCATTCCACTTCAACTGTAGTAACAGCATAATATTGTCCTCGATCCCTTGTCCTTTTCTGAGGTAAGTTTCCCTGATTATTAGGACATTCATTTTCATAATGCCCTATTTCCCTACAATTGTAGCATTCAACATTGATAGCCTCTTTGTTTCCCTTGCAATCATGAGCCTGGTGTCCTTTTTCTCCACATTTATAACAAACTCCCATTCCTTTTAGGCAAGTATTGGGGTGATTCTTCCCACAATTATCGCATAATGGAAAATCCTTCTTTCCCTTTTTCCCTTTATATGTGTCTTGTTCCACCATTCTCTTCTTCTCTTGCTTTACTTTGTTGTCATAAGACTTATAGAATTCCTTTTCTATCTTGATAGCACACGAGACTATATCTTCGTACATTGAGAAAGATTGTGATACTAAAGCTCGATGGAGAAATGGTTTTAACCCATCAAAGAAACGATCAATCTTACTTCTTGGGTTACGTATACAATCTGCAGTATACCTCGCTAACCTTGTAAAGTTGGCCTCATACTTTGCGACATTCTCATCCTCCTTTTGTCTCAGACTCAGAAATTTCATTTCCATATCTGCTCAATGGTCATGTGGAAAGTATTTTTATAAGAAAATTTCCTTAAACTCCCTCCATTACATACTTGATACTTCTTCATCTTCCTTTGTGTTTTGAATCAGTAACCACCATTGATCGGCATCTCCAATGAGGCGGTAAACTGCCATGATAACCTTCTCCCTTTTGCTACTCCCCAAGGCGTGGAATATTTTCTCTAAGGAGTTTATCCATTGCTCAGCTACTATGGATTTTTACCCCCATTAAATGTTGGCGGTTGTTGCCTCATGAAGTGGTCTAACATTGATCCTCCACATTGCGGATCAGGGTGCTTCATACGAGTAAGGTTATTGTTAATAACCTGAGTGAGTTGTCCCAGTATGGTGATAAGTTGATCAGCACCAGTTGTATCACTAGCTCCACTATAATTATCTTGAGCAGGAGGGAAATCCCTACATGGAGTGTGTCCATTGATATGGTTTCCATTCCCTCCACTAGGTTCCATTTCTAAAAAATGGCATAAACTAGACTAGTTTATGAATAAAAATATGTAATAACAAACTTGCAAAACACTTAACATAAATTGAACTATTTATGGATATAATCTATAATCATAAAAAAATATTCGAGGAATTATATACTCATAAACCATTCATAATGGTTTGTAAAGAAAATGAGAATTATCCTAAGCATATCCCCCGAGAGTGTCGTAACCAAGAGTGCAGCAAGGCCCGTTTTTATGCACCAGTTCCCGTTCGAGTCTAGCTCAAAGCGGTGTTTTTGGGTTTTACCCCTAGGTACATCTGTTCCAGAGTCGCCTCTACCTTCTCGTATCCAGACAGGGATGTATTGCTCAGAAAACTCACAAAATCTCTACAATACCAAAATTTTTGGAAGTTCTTCTATACTAATCTGCAATGTTTATCTTAGGGTTATGTGCTCTAATCATAGTTTATCTAAATCTAGCTTCCAAGTTTAGTACTAAACTGCCTTTGATACCAACTGTAACTCCCCGACCCTAGTTACCCAGAGTTGGTGCATTATTGCGTAACATTGGCATGATCACAAAAGATAATGTCTCGAAAGACCGATTAGTTTAGTAGCCTTGGAAACACTAGATACATTCATAAAAGTTACATTACATCATTAAGTGAAAAACTACAATAACATGGTCTCCATAGTCCACACTCATATCCCCTTCTGACTATCCCTGCAGTTCATTCATAAAATACTTCTTCACATCCTGGAAAATATTAAAACATTGAAAGGGGTGAGCTCAGATGCTCAGTAAGGATAACAATATTTCGGAAGCTTTCATAAATAAACATAAACATTTAAGGCAATGTATAACTAAAACAAAAACCATCTAAACTTGAACTTCAGCATAATATGGAAAAAGTAAAATGAAATAATTCCATTTACTTATTCACATGGATATTCTACTAGTCGAATAATCACATGAAATATCAATAACCACTTTCATAATGATGGAATGCATAATTCCAGACTTTCATAACCACATAGACAAGGCCTCGTGCCAAGAATACAAATAAGATTTTGTCAAAGCCTCATACCAAGACACTAGTTTGTCTCATTAGACATACCGATATATCGAGGAGCTATAGCGGGCTCCACCCATCACTTATTAAGTCCAATGCATTCCTCATATGAATAGGTTTAAACATATCATAATCCATAACATAATCGTATCACATAAAACATGCATAAAGGAAACATAACATTTCCACATTTCAATCACAAGATATCAATACAAAACATTGATATAAAAAAAATACTTTCAAAACCATTTTCAATACCAAAATAAAATAAAATTAAAACTTTGTAATTATTTTTCATTTAAAAAAAGTTATGGCTTGTAGAGGAAGTCGAAACTCAAATAATGGTCACGGCGGTGGAGAAGTCATTGTCGCCGCATACGTATGACAAGAAAAACATTCCTTTTTGTCGTTTAGTAAAACGCATCATATAAAAAGATTCCTTTTGAATAAATGTAAAAGTCAAAGGGTTTTATACACCGTATAGAAGAAATTTGTGTATAAAACAAAATATGTCTCAATGAATGGAGATTGAGACGAAGTCCCTTACAAAGATCATTTTTTAAAAATAAAATAAATCTATTATGTGTATTCACTATAATTACACATAAATAAATTAAAAATACAATATATAATATAATAATATCATGACATAATTTGAAAGTAGGAGATTATCCCAAGGAATAGAAATTGGGTTAAGAAGTTCCCTTACCTTGTGTCCGACTTCACTCGACCATTATTTAATCTCCTGAATAATAAACTAGAGTTAATATCTACTTTCTTAATAACCTTTTTCAAGTTCATTATCCCTTTTATATCACTTATTACAATGTTATGAAAATTATGTAGTCATTTAAGTTAATAACGGTCGTTTTGTCGATCTTTGGTACATGAGTCAAAAATAAACTTCTTATAATTACAAGTTGTTCATGTGGTAAAATATCCATTATATCCAGAATTATATTCATGATTCAGATATCATATATATCATATATATCCATTATATACATTCATTCATAATATTATGTAACATTTAGAGGTGAGAAATGAAATGCACCGTTCATGGAGACGGTAAGTCGTACGTACACATGAACGCTGCTTTAATTTCTATTTCGTATTTAATGGAATGAAATCATAATGATATAAAGGTGTATTATAATTCCAGTATAATATCATATATAATCTCATTTACTCCATCCTTTATACTTCCCACATATGGCATTAACGATTCAAATCACTTTGAGGGGGTGGTAGTCCGCACTTCCTAAAATGAAATTATTGCGTTTACCGATAATGGAAATCATAAATGTATGCCATAAATGAGAAATACAGAAGCATAAGGAAAACATAAACATAATATATATCATATATTGAAATATTTTAATCTTAATTTCCTCCATGAGAGGTGTTGAAAGAAGATTGAACAATCATCGTTTCGTGAGGCAGAAATTCACCAACCACAGAAACAGTATGTTCTTTAACCATTAGACGAAGGTGTGTGTAAGTGTAAATAAAATAATTCTCATAAAAACATCCTAGTATATTGAATATACTATTGTTTTTAAAAAATAAAGGAATAAAAAGAGTTTAAGGGGTTGGAGAAGCAAAATAAAACAAAATAACATAAGAGAAGACATTACCTTAAAATCGGGTAACTCTTTTTTGATTTAAGCCAAAGGCTTCCTTGGGAAGAATTCTGCCCAAAGTGAGGCTTCTAGAAGTAATATAGGGAATTTGAGAGAGTATTTGGGCAGAGGTTGGCCGAGACAAATGGCTTTAAGGTGTGAATAAGGGGGTAGTGGTGGGGGCCTTTTATAAGAGGAGAGGAGGGGCACTCTTGGAAAGTAATGAAATATTACATTATTATGAAATTATTTTTGGATTTTAGAGGTCCCACAATTATATATTTCTAGGATAAGGTGATAAGGGTTCGAAATATACTCATCCAATAGGTTTTTAACCAGTGTAAGTCTTAGATTTTACATTATCTTTTCATTTTATTTAAATCGTTAATTAATGAGGTAATCGCTGCATCATCATTATGTCATAAAATTTTTAATTTATTTAATGTCTAAAAATTATAAAAAAAAATATCATGATGTAGGAAATATTTTTATCTTTCCAATGAATATTTATAGTCAAAAAGTTAACTTATATAACCCCATGTAATAATTTTTTTAGTAAAACAAGACATGTTTGTGACAATTTTATTTTTACTTTAAATAAAAAGTTATTAATGTCATTTTCTTACCCATGTGGCTCCATGGGGTCCCCAAGTTGACCCATGGATTGTCTTGGTCGGCCATGACTCATCCAATAAGGGTAGAACAAGTTTCAAGATATTTTCATATTTTTATAATATCATTTTTACCTTAAATTTCACTAATTACCTTAAATCGTGATTAGTAGAACTTAAAAGTTACTATTCACCAAAAATTATTTTAATCCCATTGAACCACATTTTACTTCCTAATGACAACCATGTATGTCGTATTTTTGAAATTCAATGCACAGAAGTGGTAATGTTTCATTTACACGAAAAATTAGTTTTTAAACTACCACTTAGTGGTTTCACTATTCATCAAAAATCGAAGTTTTCAGAACAACACCAAAAATTAACCCTAATCTATATTTGATATTCCTAATTAAAAAATGATGTATATTTTAAAAAATTCAAAACATATAAGTTGAATTAATTAATTTAATAATTAATTCCCACTGTCACAACAAATAGCGTGTTTTTAAGAAAGAATATCAATCAAAAGATTGACAATTGTTTATGTCCAATTTCAAAGTGAAATTAATTCTAATGACCACCATTGGATAAAATGGTAAAAATATATTCTAATTACACTTTAGAACCACTCAATTGTATAATTTATCACTATAAATTATTTTTATTAAAAAAGTTGTTTTTAAGTATTTTTTATTATTCATCATAAATTGGAAGTTCTCAGAAAAATACCAAAAATTTAACATAGGCTAATTTTGATATTCCGAATCCAAAAATGAAGTCCATTTTGAAATATAAAATTTATATAATTTCAAAAAGTCGATATTACTATTCATAACTGCTACTTTTATTGGTCGCGGTGTGTTAGAACTCGAGGTTGCGTACAACACATGTTGCTCTATTATTAAAGAGGAGTGTACCATGGAATCTTGGGGTGTTACACAAGGCTCCATTTTATAAGGGGGATTACCCTGGAAATCATTTTTCATTTCCGATATGAGGTTCTGGTTCTCCCTTTCCAGCGCAGAACATTCTGCATTTCCGATGTGAGATTATGTTTCAAGTACTTTGATTTGAATGACTATAAAATATAAACTATAAGACCAATATAAATTAAACTTAAAAAGGCATTAAAAATATAATAAATAGTTGAAAATAAAAATAATTTCATAAAAAATGTTGATAGAAAATAATTTATAAGCTTTCAAAGACACCTACTTGAATCTTAAAATTGTTTTAACTATATGACTTTGAAAGCCTATAAAATATAAACTATATGACCAACATAAATGAAAATTAAAACATGGATTAAAAATATAAAAAATAGTTGAAAATAGAAAAAAAATTCCTAAAAAATATTGATGGAAAATAATTTATAAGTTTTCAAAGACACGTACTTGAAACGTAAAAATGTTTCAAGTATGTCACTTTGAAAGCCTATAAAATATAAACTATAAGACCAACATAAATGAAACTTAAAACATGGATTAAACATATAACAAATAGTTTAAAATAAAAATAATTTTATAAAAAAATTTGATGAAAAATAATTTATAAGCATTCCAAGACACCTACTTGAAACTTAAAAATGCTTCAAGTATGTGGCTTTGAAAATCTATAAAATATAAACTATAAGTCCAATATAAATGAAATTTAAACCATGGATTAAACATATAAGAAATTATTTAATTAGTTAATTAGTATTATTAATATTTAATTATATAATAATTAATTAGTTAATTAGTAATTATTAATAATTAATTATTTAATAATTAATTATTTAATTAGTAATATAATTATTAAGTATATAATAGTTAATTAGTTAATTAGTAATATAATTATAAATTATATTTATTAATTATAATTAATAATTAGTAATTATTAAAAATTATTATATAATAATTAATTAGTTAATTAGTAATATAATTATTAATTATAT
This sequence comes from Viscum album, assembly GCA_963277665.1. Taxonomy (NCBI): domain Eukaryota; kingdom Viridiplantae; phylum Streptophyta; class Magnoliopsida; order Santalales; family Viscaceae; genus Viscum; species Viscum album. The sequence goes on from OY728137.1 coordinate 1,108,415,097, forward strand.
AATAATTAATTAGTTAATTAGTAATATAATTATTAATTATATAATAATTAATTAGTTAATTAGTAATATAATTATAAATTATATTTATTCATTATAATTAGTAATTAGTAATTATTAAAAATTATTATATAATAATTAATTAGTGAATTAGAAATATAATTATTCTTTATAATTATTCATTATAATTATTCATTATAATTATTCATTATAATTATTAAATATAATTATTCATTAGAATTATTCATTATAATTATTAATTAATAATTAGTAATTAGTAATATAAATATAATTATATAATTAATAATTATATAATAATTAGTTAGTTAATTAGTAATTATTAATAATTAATTATATAATAATTAATTGGATAAATAGTAATATAAATATTAATTATATAATAATTAATTAGTAACTTAGTAATATAATTATTAATTATATAATAATTAATTACTTAATTAGTGATATAATTATTAATTATATAATTAGTAATTAGTTAATTAGAAATTATTAATAATTAATTAAATTAATAATTAATTAGTTAATTATTATTATAATTATTAATTATATAATAGTTAATTAGTTAATTTTTTGAGAAAGATAGAGTTGAGGCCCTTTTTATAATTAATTAATTTGTAATATAATTATAAATTATAATTATTCATTATAATTATTAATTAGTATTTATTAAAAAAAATTATTATATAATAATTAATTAGTTAATTAGTAAAATAATTATTAATTATATAATAGTTAATTAGATAATTAGTAATATATTTATAAATTAAAATTTTTCATTATAATTATTAAGTAGTAATTACTAAAGATTATTATATAATAATTAATTAGTTAATTAGTAATATAATTATTCATTATAATAATTCATTATAATTAGTAATTATTAATTAGTAATTTTTACTTATTAATTATTAATTATTTAATTATTAATATAATTATTAATTATATAATTATTAATTATATAATAATTATTTAGTTAATTATTAATTATTAATAATTAATTATATTATAATTAATTATTTAATTAGTAATATAATTATTAATTATTTAATTAGTAATATAATTATTAATTGTATAATAATTAATTAGTTAATTATTAATATAATTATTAATTATAATGAAAAATTATATTACTAATTAACTAATTAATTATTATATAATAAATAATTAATAATATTATTACTAATTAACTAATTAATTATTATATAATTAATAATTATGTTACTAATTAAATAATTAATTATTATAATTAAAAATTATATTACTAATTAACTAATTAGTTATTATATAATTAATAAATATATTACTAATTAACTAATTAATTGTTATATAATTAATTATTAATAATGAATAATGAATAATTATAATTAATAATTATATTATTAATTAACTAATTAACTATTTTATAATTAATAATTATATTACTAATTAACTAATTAATTTTATACAATAAATAATTGTATTACTAATTAATTAATTAATTATTATACAAGTAATAATTATATTACTAATTAACTAATTAATTATTATATAATTAATAATTATATTAATAATTCATTATTATATAATTAATAATTATATTACTAATTAAAATATTAATTATATAATTAATAATTAATAGGTAATTACTGATTAAATAATTAATTATTATATAATTACTAATTATATTACTAATTAATTATTTTATAATTAATAATGATATTACTAATTAATTATATAATTAATAATTAATAATTATATTACTGATTAACTAATTAATTATTATATAATAAGTAATTATATAATTAATAATTATATTACTAATTAACTAATTAATTTTTTACTATTTATTATATGTTTAATTCATGTTTATGTTTCTTTTATATTTGTCTTATAGTTTATATTTTATAGTCTTTCAAAGCCACGTACATGAAACATTTTTAAGTTTAAAGTCGGTGGTTTTGAAAGCTTATAAATTATTTTTCATCAACAATTTTTGAGAAATTATTTTTATTTTCAACTATTTATTATATATTTAATCCATGTTTTAAGTTTCATTTATATTGGTCTTATAGTTTATATTTTATAGGTTTTCAAAGCCACACACTTGAAACATTTTTAAGTTTCAAGTAGGTGTCTTCGAAAGCTTATAAATTATTTTTCATCAATATTTTTTATGAAATTATTTTTATTTTAAACTATTTTTTATCTATTTAATCTATGTTTTATGTTTCATTTATATTGGTCTTATAGTTTATATTTTATAGGCTTTCAAAGTCATACACTTGAAACATTTTTAAGTTTCAAGTACGTGTCTTCGAAAACTTATAAATTATTTTTCATCAACATTTTTTACTAAATTTATTTTATTTTCAACTATTTGTTATATGTTTAATCTTTGTTTTAAGTTTCATTTTTGTTGGTCTTGTAGTTTATATTTTATAGGCTTTCAAAGTCATATACTTGAAACATTTTTAGGTTTCAAGTAGGTATCTTTCAAAGCTTATAAATTATTTTTCATTAACATTTTTTTATGATTTTTTTTTATTTTCAACTATTTTTTATATATTTAATCCATGTTTTAAGTTTCATTTATGTTCGTCTTATAGTTTATATTTTATAGGCTTTCAAAATCACATACTTGAAACATTTTTAAGTTTAAAGTACGTGTCTTTGAAAACTTATAAATTATTTTTCATCAACTTTTTTTATAAAATTCTTCTTATTTTCAAGTATTTGTTATATGCTTAATCCATTTTTTTATGTTTCATTTATGTTGATCTTATAGTTTATATTTTATAGGATTTCAAAGTTACATACTTGAAACATTTTTAAGTTTCAAGTAGGTGTCTTTGAAAGCTTATAAATTATTTTCCATCAACATTTTTTATGAAATTATTTTTATTTTAAACAATTTCTTATATAATGTATGTTTTAAGTTTCATTTATATTGGTCTTATAGTTTATATTTTATAGTCTTTCAAAGCCACGTACTTGAAACAGATTCTCACATCGGAAATGTAGAATGTTCTACATAGGAAAGGGAGAACTATAATCTCACATCAGAAATGCATAATGATTTCCAGGGTAAGCTCTCTTATAAAAGAGAGTCATGGATGAGAGCTTGTGTCAGAATCCAGACTGTTGTAATGGCAGTACTACTGGATATTAAATAGAAGATAAATTTTGCTGATTTTTTTTTTATTTATATGTATATATATATAGAAAAAACAAAACAAAATAAAAATAAAATTTTTAAAATACACAAAATAGTAATTTTTTTTGGTTTTAGAAGAAAGTCGGCAACGGGGTTTCCTCCTTTCACATGAAGCCTAAAGGCGGTAGCGGCGCTACTGCCTTTGGTGCATATTTTTGAAAATATTTTTAACCTAACCATTTTTTAAAAAATATTTTTTAGAAAAACCTATTTATAAAAAAAATCATGGTTTTCACGATGAATCATACCCATGCTTGCTTGTCTTGCGCGAATAATGAAAAACTTTCATGCAATGGGTTTGTGTGAGTGAAGGTTTGTGAAATATTGGGTGTGGAAAGTGTGTATGAGTGAAAGCCTTGTTTATATCAAGAATATATCCATTTGAGTTTGTGCACCAGAAGAAAGAAGGTAGGAGAATACCATGCACTTGAGGTCTTTTATCTGCATGAAGACAATATTTTTTTTATTTGCACTAGTTGTTTTCATTTTACAAGTGTGGTGAAAGAAAAAATTGAGGAAGTGTGAGTGATTTATTTGTTTGTTATTTTCATGCATTGAGAATTAAAAAGCAACAATGATAAGACCATGCAGTGTACTTTATACATGCATGATGTTTGAATAGTGCACAAGAAATTTTCATTGCACAGTGAGAAGTGATATTTGAGATTGAAGTCATGGAAAATATTTCTATCAGTGTATCAGAAGGTTTTTGTATCCAAGTTGTTAGTGTTCAGTGAGGTTGGGTCTTCAGCAGAAGAAGGAATAGCTAGAAAAGTATTGAACTGAGGCAGCAGACCATTTACAGGTGATCGGTATTAATGCAAGGCCTACGGCTAATTAGAAGATTATACTGTGTGGACATGAAATAGAAAAAGGACAACAAAGCATTGTACCAAAAGAAGTGGTAGTTGAAGACCTGTTCACAATAGGTATTTATTGAAGAACTGGCAGGATTCCAGTATAAACAATAGGAGCTTTTCGGGAGACAGCTCTACTGGTGGGAGTCAATATAAAGAACACTGGTGGGATTCTAGCCTAAAGATTATGTTGGGAGATGGTCCATAGTAATCAGTTGTGATCAAGCGTTATAGGAGTTTTTCTGTTAGTAATTTCGTTATATTATTTGTATTTGTAATCATGTTGCATATTACTAGTGGAAATTGTGTGTCTTGGATTATCTCAAACACAGTAAGGACATAGTCACCCATATTGGGTGTGAACCTTGTAAAAATCCTTGTGTTCTTTTTCAGTGTTTTCATTTGTTTACATATGGGGGAAGTGAGACTCTAAAGAATGAGGGATCTAGTTCTTAACCGGTCATAGACGTTAATTTGAAGAGAATAAATTGTAAAAGTACATCACTGATTCACCCCTCGCCCTCTTAGTGATATATTCAAACCTGGACTCTTCAAATGGTACCATAGGGCAAGGTTCCCTCTATTAGGATCTAATCTTTACTAAAGAACTATTGATTGAGAATTTTCTATTCAGTCAACAATAGATGAGTTCCTTTATTTGATGGCAAGAACTATTATGGATAGAAGAATTGGATTCTTCCATATCTGATTTCACAAGGCCTTGAAGTTAGTGATGTTGTAACAGTTTGTTTTATACTATCAGGATTAGATACTCCCATGACACATGCTGACAAGTGAAGTATTGAAATTAATGGGAAAGCCAAAAATGCTATTTTTCATCATTATCTGATAAAGTTTTCACTAAATTGATGGTATTAAAAACATCCAAGAACATGTGGGATAAACTTGAGAATATGTATGAAGGGAATGTGAAGATAAAAGAATCCAAACTTCAAATCTGTAGAGCTAAGTTTGAAGATATCTGAATAAATGATGATGAGACAATTTATGACAACCTTTCCATGGTGAATGAGATTCTATGTCATATCAGGGGTTTTGTAGATACTTTGTAAGATTCATCTATTGTCAAAAAATTGATGTGTAATTTTCCTGACGGATTTGATTCAAATATTTCTACCTTGGAAGATGTTAGAGACTTATCTCTTGATGAATTACATAATACACTTCTCAATTATGAGATGAGGAAATATCTTATGTTCAAAAGGAATCTAAGGAGGAAATGGATTCCAAAGCAATGAAAAGTATTAAGCTAAAGGAAAATAATGATGAACCATTCTCATATTCTGATGAGGATGAGGTCAGTGATACTAATTATAAAAGAGTCATGTATTTTATTTCTAAAAATATCATAAGTAGAAGAGAAAAATTTAAAGGTGTACTTCCTTTAAAGTGATTTAATTATAGTCAAATTGGACGTTTTTTAATTGATTTTTTGAATAAATGTTTTGATGATCCTGAGAGTGATGATGATGAAGAAGATTACATTCAAAGAAGATTCAAAAAAGCTATAAAGAATGATAGTGGAAATAAGAAAAAGTTCTCAAGGAAGTGCAAGAAAAATCTTATGAGTAGGAGAGTAGATGAGGACTCTTTAGCATGGACTGAACCAGAAGATAATGGTTCAGCTAAAAATAATAAAATCTTTATAGCATAAGTTAAGAGGAAGTTTGATTCCTCAAGCAGTGATGTTAAATAAGAAGAGAGCTATCATGAGTACATGCTAAGATCTGAACTTGTAGCATGTCTTGATCAAAACACTCTAATCAAGAAAAGAATCAAACTACTAGAGAAAGAAAAAAATGAAAATAATAAGAAGAATGATCTTATTGAAGAGATAAAAACTTACAAGTTGATAATTGTAGAACAAGAAAAAATGTTGAAATATCTTAATGAAAAACTGGTTGAAAAAGAATAATAATTGGGTAAGACACGGTCTTGGTGTCTTTTGAAAAATATACAGGATGATTTTGATAAAGTAATTTATGTTCAAGCTAAAACATTCAAAGCTACTGTGAAGACCAATCTAAAGAAGAAGGTACAATTTATTTCTGGTTTTATCAGTGATACTAAATCTCTTTCATCTAGTGATGTAGGTTATAACATAAAAACTAGAAGAATATGTATTGTTGTTGATATAAAGAGATTAAGTAAGATTGGAAATGAATGTTCTCCAAGGCTAGGGAAAAATAATGGAAAGAGTGTATCCAAGAAGCAAAGAGCTTATCACAAACAAAATTTACAGGGTAATGAAAGATGAAGTTTCAGTGGTTATTGCTAGTGCTGCAGTAAATTTGGGCACAATTCCAACAACTATTGGAATAATATGTCACTTCCTCAGAATTGGAATTTATCAAGGGGAAGCAATTCTGATAAGGATAGAAGTAGCTCTATGATAAGAAGGAATAATTATAGTATACATAAGTTTGTTACTAATAAATCAACAATTTTTTTTACTCAGAATAATCCCGATTTTCTAAAGTAAAATTGTTAAAGATGTGACCAACAATGTCATTGTGAAAAATCTTGCATGAAAACACTTCTAGTATAGTTATTACAGAGCTTCAGATATGTCACTTCCCCTATCAAATTTTTATTAAAACGGCCATAACTTCTGATCTGTGTGTATGTTCGGCCTCCGGCACCTGTGTTATCGTAGCTCGTTCCATGAGCTTCAGTTTAACTATTCACAGAGCTGAAATAGACACCTGGAGAAGAAGTTATGTCTTTTTCAGTGACTGCAATTTGTTAGGTTTTTCAAGACCTCATTTCTAGCACTTTTGTATATACATATTAATATATAATATTTGTAAATATATATAAATATGTATAATTATACCTACATATATACATATAATATATATCTGTGTGTGTGTGCTGTATATATGTATGTATGTATTTATTTATTTATTTATTTATTTATTTATTTATAAAAACACACATAAGAAAACATATTTTATAAATGTATTTAAAACTAATCTTATAAATATATATTAATATACAAATAAATATACGGATAAAAAATTATAACTAAATATATATATATATAAATAGATATAAATATATATTAATATACGGATATATATATATATATTAATATAATTAACTATATGTATATATTAATATGACTAAATATATATGTATGTATATTTTTATATATTAATATAATTAACTATATGTATATATTAATATGACTAAATATATATGTATATATATATGTTTATATATATATATATTAATATAATTAAATATATGTATATATTAATATGACTAAATATATATATATAAATATATATATTAATAAATGAAAAGCAAAGCAATATGGTGGAGTGGTAAAGCCTTAGGCGCACAGGCAAGAGGTCTCGAGTTCGAATCCTGAGAGAGGCAGGTCGCGCGCACAGGTGTGGGGAATTACCTAGCGCTGTTAAAGGTGGATGGGGCTGGGTGGAGCTTGCCTGGGGCGTGCGTGGGCTACCATGGCGGTGGGCGCTGTTAAAGGTGGATGGGGCTGGGTGGAGCTTGTCTGGGGCGTGCATGGGCTACCATGGCGGTGGGTGCTGTTAAAGGGGGGCTTCAAGCGTTGTTGAAGCCCCCCAAAATTGAAAAAAAAAATATTTTTTCAACTTTTATCAGCGCTTTTTAAAAGAGATGATAAAAGGGACCATCTTTATCCTCACCACGGTTAACAGTGCTTTTTTAGCGCTGTTAATCGACTTTTCTAGCGCTGATAAAGGTCATATTTGTAGTAGTGAAGTTGAAATTGTTGTCAATTAGTTAATAAGATAAAAAGTCAATGAGTTTTAAATGTGACGATTGTTGAACTGTTCTTTAGTTCCAATGACATATGTCAAAGGAGGAAACATTTTTTACCACATTTTTAAGGATGTCATGAAATATGGATTTCATGTTGCATGAATAAGTAAAAGTTGGACTGGGCATGCAAAAGAAAAATGTTTATTCATGAGATATGGATGTGGAGTGTTTTAGGGGTTCGGATTGGCCTTACATTAAAAGGAATTTGTATTTATTTTATTGGTAACAAATTTTGTTAGTACAATATTTGGACCATAATATGACCTAGTAATTTTTAATGAGGTGTAAATAATAAAAAATTATCCCAACAACAGAAGATATCGTTCCCACGACAAGGAATGAGGCAGCATTGTGGGTGGAGGTGCGTGCCAACAGGGATCGTGAGAATAATTGTGTGCGTAAGGATAGAAGGATAGCACGGAGCGGTGGCAGCCTATTTCAGGACTCGATAAACAATTCTGAGCGCGATGCGGCATCTTGTATTATAAAGGAGTTAGAAATGTGAAGCTGTTTTGATGTGGGAATGATTAACTGATGCTGTTTTGTGTCGTGAAACAAAGGATGTATGCATGTAGGTAAGCAGTGCACTCGATCTTGGTCAGTTGGATCATCACCTATAAATACCAGCGTACACCGACGCAGACTGTGTGTCGATCATTTGGTGAGAATCTCTTATTTCTGGAGAAATACAAAATCGTGAATTCTATGGTCTGCGATAAACAAAAGTTCTGTGCATAATCTGCTTACGTAAAGAAAAGGTGATAACCATGAGCACTTGATCTGTTCTCTTCACAATCATTTTTCTTCACGAAGAACTTGTTTCTGTGAAGCATTTGGGATAGCACTTTATAGCGTCTCCCTGTATTTTATGATGAACACAGTGAACACATGCATTTCCTTTCTCGCATCAAGATATCATATCACACTGTTGCGTGAAGAGCTTAAAAACATACCTAGTTTGCACTGTGAATCATACCCATGCTTTATTATCTTGAATGAAGAATGAAAAACTTTCATGCAATGGGTTTGTGTGAGTGAAGGTTTGTGAAACAGTGGGTGTGGACAGTGTGTATGAGTGAAAGCCTTGTGCATATCAAGCCTTGAGGTCTTTTATCTGTATGAAGAAAATACTGTGTTTATTTTCATTGGAAGTTTTCATTTTACAGGTTTGGTGAAAGAAATAATTGAGGAAGTGTGAGTGTTGGATTTGTTTATTATTTGCATGCATTGAAAATTAAAAAGTGACAATGAGAAGACCATGCGGTATAATTTATACATGCATGATGTTTGAACTGTGTACATGTAATATTCATTGCACAATGAGCAGTGATATTTGAGACTGAATCTCGGGAAAATATTTCTATCAATGTATCATAAGGTTTCTGTATCTGAGTTGTCTGTGTTTAGTGAGGCTGGTCTTTAGAAAAAGAATAGCCCGAAGAGTGTTGAACTGTGGCAGCTGGCCATTTACAAGTGATTAGTATTAATGTGAGAAAGGCGTATAGTTAATTAGAAGATTATACTGTGTGTACTTGAAACAGAACAAGGCTAATAGATCACTACATCATAAAACATTGGTAGTTGGAGACCTGTTCACAAGAGGTATTCATTGAAGAATTGGCAAGATACCGGTATAAATAATTGGAGATTTTTGAGAGATAGCTCAACTGGTGGGAGTCAGTATAAAGATCACTGGTGGGATACCAATCTAAAGATCATGTTAAGAGATAGTCCATAGTAATCAGTTGTGATCAGGCATTACAAGAGTTTGTCTATCAGGCATTTTGGGATATTGTCTGTATTTGTAATCACATTGCATATTACTAGTGTAAATTATGTGTCTCAAATTATCCCAAACACAGTAAGGATGTAGTCACCCATATTGGTGGAAAACCTTATAATAATACTTATGTGCTTTTTCAGTGTTTTCATTTGTTTTCATACAGGAGAAGTGAGACTTTAAATAATGAGGGATCAAGATCTTAACTGGTCACAGAGGTTAATTTGAAAATAATAAATTTTAAAAGCACATCACTAATTCACACCCTCCCCCTCTCAGTGATATATCTAAACCTAGACTCTTTAGTAGAATATTACTACATAAAAAATTAACCACCACGCTAACATATAAATTATAGTGGATTTTGAATAGTAGTAAATAAAATCTGTAATAGTATATAGTGGGAATACACCAATTGTAGTGCCATCCAAAATTTACATTTAATTTTTTTCCCTTGATTTAATTTTAGTCATTTATTTCATTTTATTTAAGTTCGATTCAATCTAATTTGAGTATTAAATATGGTTTTATTTGATTTTAATTTTTTTTAAATTAGATCAGTAACTAAATACCTATATTATAGTGCTATTTAAATGGATTAAATCAATAAGGAGCCTATTAATACATTTTTCATCTTTATAAATGTTGAGACTTTGAGTACTAAAAAACAAAAAAAACAACCAACACAATCAAAGTTAAAAATATATTGAAAATAAAATTTATTTTACTTGAATTTTTCTATTTTAAATTCTTTGTAAGAAGAGAAACAAACTTGAGGATAAAAAATTGCATGACTTGATTTTTGATGAAGTATAATTAAGAACTCCAAGTAGGAATAATATATGATAAATTAAATTGACCCATGCTTTTTATTGAATTAAATTCTAGTTAATATTGATTATAAAACAACCCGACCCATCAAGACCCCTTCTGGGCTGATGATGAACTAAGTGTGCCACTGGAACACTCACTCTATAGCTATCCTAGGAGGGGTCCCGATGTTTTGGGTCATGCCAAGTTGGTATCAAATTGGTTGAGTCCTACAAATATATTTTGAAGTTGGTAGTCTTGTGAGGATTCGTTTGGGATTTAGGGAAATTGTTTCAAGGATTATAGAGTTTGGTTTTCAGACCAGGGAAACTCAGTGTTGGTGGAGAGGTTGGCTTATCCATCCATCAAAACTTTGATAATCTATTGATCGACTCAAAATATGAGGTGCCAATTGTGGGATATATTCAGGATGATACATAGTTGTGATCTTTCATGTTCTTCTCATGTCATCTCACCAAAATATGCTTTAATCGTGGGTCCATCATGTCGAATGGAGGACGCACCCACACTTAGCCAGCTCGGATTTAGAGGTAGGATCTTGACATGCATATGATGATGCTTGAGCCTCTCAATACTAACTATTCAAGTGATGAGTCATCCTATAAGGGATTAGAATCCTAAAACTCTCCCTTTATGTGTTTTCGGGGCTTGGTGGTGTTGAGGGATATTTTAGTGGTGTTCTGGAGGCTAAAGGAGAGTTTTGTCCATTCATGGAGACCAGACTCCATGGTTATGGGAATGATGATTCCTATTTTGAAACTTTTTTGGAGGCTTTATCATGAGGCAGTCCGTTTTGGGCCTTGGTAGTTTAGATATTGTCCATGAAGTTGACCGTTTGGTGCTAGGATGTCCCACGATGTGAGAAATGTCATAGCTAGCCATTTCAAAGGGTGTTTATGTGTAGTGTCCAACTAAGTGAAATGGTGGATGGAAAATAGCATGGGAATCCATATTTAAGGAGGTATTGGGTTTAGTGCTTGGAGGGTCACCCTGTGAGAAAGTGGTGGTGTGGAGATCACCATGTCATGGGGCTATGCATGGTGAGGAAAAAATGACCAAGCATTTAGCATTACATGATAGTGGATGGTCATGGTAATAGTTTAGAGCCAAAACTCCTTATATGTGTCTGAGGTCATGGTGGTAGTCAAAATTATTTGATGAAGTTTTTAAAACACACAGATATCTAGGTTTCAAATCTTGAATTCTGAATATGCTCATTGACAGGATCACCATGGGAATTTTGAGGACCCCCACACCATGGAGAAGGCTTACGAGGACTCCTCTTTAAAAATTAGTGTATTAGATCCTTTAGTTCATTTTTTATTATCTCAAGCCCTAGTAGAACCCTCTACCTCTCATAACCCTCCAACCATACCCCTTGATAGTTTGAACACCTTGGTTTGATCAGATTGAAGTATCACAAATATAGGTACTCTACCTTTTCCTCTCTTTTCCAGTATTCTTATTCTTCTTCCTTATAGGAGTCATTTTGGGAGGAGATCCTGTATTTTGGGTTATAAATTGAGCAAGGATTGATGGTACCTTATCATTATTAGTCTTTGAGGGTGTTTCCTTCAGTGGTGGTTGATTCTTGATTGTTCATTCTTGCCCGAAAAGCATGGAACATATGGTTATGGTAGGGGATCCTCATTCTCTCCTTCTATGTGCATATGTGGGAATCATAATCTTTTTTCTTCCTTATTGTGGATAGTATGGGTTCACATAATCATATAACTAATTGACCTTAACTGAAATTTAAGTGTTTGGTTAATAAATCGCATGTTTTTTATTGTTTTGTGATATTGCTTATGAGGTCATATTTTTTTTATTATTACTAAAAATCACAGCCGTTGGGAGAATTTTTTGTGATGTGTTTTTCATGTTTTTTTAAACTTTTTATGTTGATTTCTTTTGATAAGTATTTCTAAAAGGTTAATTACTTACATATGGCTAATGAATCAGTTGTCTATGTAAATCGGGATTTGTGTGAGAATAACCATGAAAGAAAATAAGTATCAATGTAAAATACATATATAAAATTATAGTGTTTGTAAAAGCTAAATTTGTTACTAAGAGTGTTGGTGTGGTTGTTTCTTTTTTACTATATGTTATGGGGTGATCTTGTGGGGATCGTGTGGTGATGGTGGTGACTAGATCAGATATTAGATGTGTTATGGTAGCAGATATGTGGTTGGTTGGAATGGGTTTTTATAGGGGCTAATGTTTAGTGGTTGGATAATTGTGTTTATTATGGTGATATGGTTGGGTTGTGGGAACGGTTAGCAATGTAATGAAGTGTCAATGATGAAACTGAAATGGAATGGGTTGGAAATTGAATAACTGTGGGCTGAAATTAAGGTATGATAATTGGATTATAAATTAAAAGATAAAGGATGGTCTGAACTTAAATGTGTATTGAAATGTATTAGTAAGAAAAAGTTAGTTGGAGACTTAGTAAATCTGGAAAAGGGTTAATTTGTAAAGATAATATGAATTGTGTCTTGTGTGTGGATTGCTTTTATGGTGTGTTTCATTCAGTGGTGGAAGGGGTTGATGGAAGGTGTTGTGATATTTTTTGGTGTTGTTGTGGGATATTCTTTTGGTGTTTAATGTGGAGCCATAGGTTGGACTGGTATGATATGGTGTGATATTGTATATATTTTTTTCCTTTTATTTATATATTCACCCTACCTGATTTAGATAACCTCACCAACACCCAAATTTTTTGGGTTTTGAATTTTTTCCCCAATATTTAAGTTTGTGGTGAAATGGATGGTTGGTTACCCCTCTTCTATGCTTTTCCATTAGTAGTAGTGAAAGTGATGGATGGTGGTGGTGATGCCTAGTGATGATGATGGTTGGGTTTTTGGATTCCTAGTGATGATGATATGATATGTGGTGGGGGTTATTTATGGTGGGAGGAGGGAACAAGGTTTATGATCTTCACATTCATGATACCCTACTACCATGGTTACAAGATGATGTTTTGATATGGATATTGATTAATGCTAACACAAGATACTAGACCTTATGAGGGTAAGTTAGGTAGGGATTCATCTTGACCCACATCATAGGTGTATGGATATGCAATGTGATGGTATAGAAGGAATGGGAGAATATTACATTTGACATTGAGGCGTGAGAGTAGTAAATCAATGGGGAAATGGTTATGGGGGCCTTTTCTTATATTTATTTCAATGATATGTTATTATAATTTGATGTGTTATTTGGTTATAGTGTCATAGTGATATTGATATGGATAGTTTACATGTTAAGTGCTTTTTGGTTTTTTTGTTTATTCACTAGATCATTAGTATACTCTTTTCACATTTTCATGAGAAACCTTGGGTATGATCCCAATAATTATATAAGTTATGTTCACCCTATTTATATATATAAACTATTTTTGAGGTTTATAGGAGGATTTTGAAAATAGATTTTATCATTACTATCTTGGGAATTGGAGCTATGGTTGAGTTTCTACCATAGGATTTTCTTTTGGAATTTACTGAGAGGCCTTTATTTGTATTTGTTTGAAATTTTTCATGCATTGTGGGGTGGTTTTTTTCTTATTTTATATTATTTGATGGAGTTTTTTGGTGGTTGATATCTTATCTTCTGGTCTTATGTTTCTATTGAGGGTAATTCCTCCCATGTGTATGATTTTATTTATACCCTCGATGTTAGTCACCAACTCGGAGCCTACTGGAGGTGGGACTCAGGAGTCATTATCTCTCTTCCTTTATTTTAGGCCTAGTATGGGGTGCCTTTAGAGGTAGGTTGGTCATAATATAGTGGTATCAAAGGATTTTGGTTGGTAGATATAATAGATATTATGGTTAGAAAATTGTGAGGATTTCATCGGTTGGTAGGGAAATGGTATCAGTAGAGCTTAATACATGACATAGACTAGGGAAATAGACTAGTACATTGTGTTTTAAGCTCAAATGTGATCGGATACAAGGTATCTAAGTTTATTGAATGACCAAGTGAATTGGTTCATATTACGGGGTAGATACCTAGGAGAGGTATATGCATAATTCTTGTTTGTTCTTATGATTGAACAAGGTGGTTTGGGGGAAGTTAAAATGAATTTAATTAAATAAATCAAGAAATTTTATGTTGTCGAACTTAAGGATTCCATTTTGTTTTTAGTAGTGGATCCTATTTTTCATCCTCATGCAGTACAGGAAGAAGAGGTTTAGTAGACTGATCAAGTGGATCGTCAGAGGCTCAATCCAATAGAAGAGAGAATGAGGAATGGAAAAGGGTCTTGCATAAATTTCAATGACAGGTCCTAGAAAAGTATGAAGGGATCATCTCTAGTGATAGGAGATCAAGATTGATTTAAGTGATTTGATCTTGAGTTGAGTTTTGGATTCCATTGGTGGTTACCCAAATGAGAGGAGCAGTGCATCAGTGGTGTACAATGTATCTCAATGATCAGTAGAAGGTGGATGTTTATTAGGATGACTTCTAAAAGGATTCTATTTGGATCTCATATAAGTATTAAGTTTAAGGAACTTTCTAATTTCTATCCTGACCTCTATCTAGATGAGGATCCTAGAGGGTGGTTTTTAGAGGAGACTTTGTGCCCTTTGAGTAGATATGTTATCACCCCATTTATGATTCCTACTTATTCAGAGTTGCATAAGAAAGAGAAGTTGGTTGAGCTGATGCACTCATAGGGAGTAGATCCCTAATAGGGAATCCAAAAATAAATTCTGAGGAGGAGATCTTTTGGTAGTGGATCATATATGTTAGATAATTTGAAGTTCCAACCAGTGAGGATATGACCTCAGTAGTCTTTCTCACCCCATTCTGGGGCTCGTAGTTCCCAAGTATCTACCAAGGACTTTTTATTTTCATGTTATATTTGTAGTGTTCTAAGAAACTATTAGGATTAGTTTCTAGACACTCGGGGAGGATAGTATAGTGTGTCTATCTAGGCCCCTTTTTAGAAACAACATTAATTTCATATGAGGCAGTATCAGTAGCAGGAGCTGCTGACTTTTGTTCAGCAGTTGAGCTAGTTGGCGTGTGCTTAGTCAAGGGGAGATAACACTGGTGGAGGTCAACCCCATGATGGTTCTTATCCTCTGGGACCCAAACCAAAGATTATTCATGGAGGATGTCGACGGTGAGGTAAAGTAGTTAGGACATTGTAAAATGTATGCTTTCGAGTTGTTAGAGTTAGAGGATAAGATGTTTTATGAGGTATGGTCAGTTTGTTGTTTACCCTAGTTTTTTTCGTTTTTGATTCTATAGTTTCACACTCCTTCATTACTTATACTCTGGTTCGCACATTAAGACTATAGGTGGAGAGACTTTTGGTGCCCCTAGTGTTATCCACATTAGTTGAAGGTTAGACTATTTTGTTTGATGTGTGTCGGCGATGTTGGTTGATGATGGGGAAACATCAATTGGTGGGGGATTTCTTTTTGATGTAGATATAGTAATATAATGTTATTATTAGCATGGATTGGCTATATTCTATGTTTTTAGGTTTTTATTACTTCAATAATAGTTCTTTTCTGACATAAAAGGCCAATGAGTGTTGTTCAACGGTGATTGAATCTATTAAATGGGAGGCAATTTAATTAAACATATTTTATCTCAGTTGGTGGAGTTATAGTGGAATCTTAGGTAGTGAAGGTTCCCAAGGTCATTGAGGAGTTTCTTGATGTCTTCCTGGATTATGGTGTGACACTAAACCCTCGTTGTGACATCGATTTTGGGATAAAGATACAACTAGGTGCATCTCTGATTTCTATGGATCCTTATTAGATGGCACCCATGGAGTTACGAGGGTTGAGACTCTAGTTTGATGATCTGATACAACAGGGTTTCATCTAGCCCAGTGTATCCCCTTGGGGTGAATCAGTGTTCACTAAGAAAGTAGACGATAGTCTAATGTTGTGCATAAACTATCGGAGGTAGAATCAGGTAATAGTTAAGAACTGCTACCCTCTTCTATTTATATACGATCTTTTCAACCATCTTAAGGGATTCTAGTTGGTTTTTGAATATAGGTTTGTGGTATGGATATCATTAGATGTGGGTAAAATATTAGGATATCCCGAACACTACCTTCAGATGCAGGAATGGGCACTTTGATTTTGTGTTCAAGTCATTTCATGTCATGAATGAGCCAACTGTTCTAATGGGGATCATGAAATCCATGTTCCATGAGTTCTTGGACTAGTTCAAAGTCTTTTTCATCAATTCCATTCTTATATACTCAAGTTTGAAGGAGGAGAAAAATGATAATCTCACAGTTGTCCTTTAGGTTATTCAATGCCACAAACACTATGGAAATCTATCAAAGTGTAATTTTTTGGATGCAGGTAATGCATTTCCTCAAGATTGTTATGTATCATAAGGGTGTGGTCAAGAACCCTTCAAAGATAGCGGAAGTTTTTTCTTGGACATCAACCAAGAATTTTGTAAAGGTTTGTAGCTTCCTTAGTCTGTGGGATATTACTGAAGGTTTTCATCCAATTTATCTAGGATTATATCCCCACTAACCACCTTAACCAGGAAGGACCAAAATTTCATCTTTTGAATACCTAAAGGAGAGGTTGTTCAGTTCCCTAGTGATTCGGTTTCTCAAGGGGGCATGTTTGAGGTCTTTTGTTTCACTTCTCATATGATATTGGGATGTGTTTTGATGCATCAAAGAGATAATATCTCTTATAGGTATAGGAAATAATTTCCTCATGAGTGAAACTATATCACCAATGATTTGGGGTTGGAAAAGGTAGTGTTTTCCATAATGTTTTGATGAAATCACCTCATCAGAAAATACTTTATGGTCTTCATAGACTAAAAGAGTATGAGGTATGTATTTTATCAATAGAATATAAATCTATAGAAGTATAGGTGCATAAATTTTCTCTAGGATTATGATTTCAATATCTCCTACAATATTGGGAAATAAAATGTTGTGGTTGGTGACCTGAGTATGAAATCATGAGGGGATGTTGTTCGAGAGTGCATTGATTCTTATAAAGGAATATAAGAGCTTGAAACAATTCATCTTAATGTATAGGAGGTTAGTGTTAGAGGTTGTATTTATCATATGAATGTGGAATCATCTTTGATGTAGTATATGGATGATTCTTAGTGGGAAGACTAGGAGGTGGGTGTGATGTGATACCATTTTAATCATAGTGATGCTCCAAAAGGGTGTTTGGAGGATAGTTAGAATCATATGTTGTTTTAGAGAAGGATTTTCCAATGGTTATGTTTGAAGAATTTATCCATGAGTTTTCAAACTCACCCTTATCGATACATCCAATTGTTTCAAAGATGTATTATTGCTTGAGGAGGCAACTTTGGTGTCTTGGGATAAAGTGGTCAGTGAAGGATTTCATGGCACGGTGTCTGATATGTCATCAAGTGAAATTCAAGAACCATGTTCCTGAAGGTTTTTTGAAACCTTTTGATATCCCCAAGTGGAAATGGGGGGATATTTTTATGGATTTCATCATCGGGTTACCCTAGTACTAGGTAGGATCTGATGTTTTTTGGGTGATCATGGATCATCAGACAAAGTCAGACCATTTTCTAGAGATCCATAAGTCGAGGGCTATAGATGATCTTATAAGGTGGTATGTGGATGAGGTTATATATATTTAGGGTATGTTGGGGAACATTATTTATTATTAGGATTATTGCTTTACCTTAGGAGTCTGGAGAGGATTTCAACATGATTTTGGCTCTTGGTTGTACCTCATCACTTCTATTCATCCTCATATGGATGGGTAGATGGAACGGACCATCCAGAAGTTGGAGGATATGTTATGATATTGAATCATGGACATTACTAGATCATAGGTGAACCACTTACCCTTGGTTGAGTTTTCCTATAATTATAGTTATCACTCATCCATAGGAATGGATCTATTTGAGGTGTTGTATTGATGGTTGTTTCATTCACTATTATATTGGACCGAGATTATGGAGTCAATAGTTTTTGGTCCTGATGTGGTTCATAGCATGGAAAATAATATCTGGATGGTTCAGGTGTGGATAAAGGCATTATGGGACCACTAGAAGTCCTATGTTGATCATAAATAGAGGCCCTTGGATTCTAAGGTTAGAGACTATGTGTTCTTGAGGGTTTCCCCACATTGGGGGAAGTGTATGTTTGGTTGGGGGATAATTTTTCTTCTTGGTTTATTGGACCTTTTAAGGTATTTGAGTGTGTTGGTGAGGTGGAATATCGATTAGTACTCTCACCACAGCTGGATAGGATTCACAACAGCATCTATGTGTCTCAGCTTCTTCAGTATCTTCATGATGATTCTCATGTTATTGACTGAGGATAGTTAGATATCAAGGATGATGAGATGTTCATGGAGAATATAGTTGGGATCTAGGATCTTTGAGAGAAGGTATTTCATGGGTGATTTATCCCTTTTGTTAAGGTACTATGGAGGTATAATGGCTTGGAGTAGAGAACCTGGTAATATGAGACACAAATGTTGCTTAGTATCCAAATTTTTTTAGTTTTAGTTTTTTTATTTTTCCTTGGGTGATGTAACACTTAGTTTTTAGCTGATTTATAAAATTTGACTTTTTCCTCTTGTTAGTTGTGCTTATTTGGTGGTTGTGTTTTGGTGGAAACGAGATCCCTAATAGGTATCTTGTAGAATGGTTGTTCATACCTATTCCATTTCCATTTTATTTTGATTCTCAAGGAAGATAATCATTTGAGAGGTCTCTAATGTGAAGGCCTATATTTTTAAAACACTATTTTTACATGTTTCTAAGGTTTGGTGGTGATGAGAGAGAATTTGGAGGTGTTTCAAAGGCTAGAGGAGAGTTCTAAATATTCATGGAGTTTCCATGTCATGGTGGTGGGAATGGTTTTGACCTTTTTAAATCCTTCTTTAAGTCTTGACCATGGGGTAGGCCATTTTCGGCCTTGGGTATTTATAGGTTTTCCATGGAGTAAGTCTTTTGGGGTTGAGATGCTCCATAGTGAGTGAAATGGCCTGGATGTCCATTTTGGAGGGAATTTCATATGGAGAGTCCACCTAGTAAAAATTTCATGGGGATCCATTTTTAAGGAGGTTGTGGGCATGGTTCTTGGAGGTCCTCCCTCTGAAAAATGGGAAATTTTATGATCGCTGCATTGTGGGGCTAGGAGTGGTGAGGAGAAAATGGCCAAGTGCTTGGTACTACATAGTAGTGGATAGTTTTGGTAGGTGTTTGGAACCAAAAATCCTTAATACACATTTTGGTCGAGGTTCTGGTGATGTTCAAAATGGTTTGATGAGGTTTATAAAATGCATGTAAATCATGGGTTCAAAGATTGAATTTCGGATATGCTCTTTCACTGGACTCACCACAGGAATTTTGAGGACCCTCACATTGTGGTGAAGGATTATGAAGACTCCCCTATAAAAAGGGACATCTTAATTTCTTTATTTCAATTTTTATTCTTCTCTAGAGCCCCATTAAACCCCTAAACCTCTCATCACCCTCTAGTCGCACCTCTTGGGAGTATAAGCACCTTTGTTTGACTAAATTGAGGACTCCCAAATCGAGGTACTCCCCCTTTTCCTCTCTTTTCCATTCTTATTGTTTTTCTTTTTTCATGGAGTTTATTTAAGTGGAGATCCACTATTTTTGGGTTAGAAATTAATAAAGTCTTCATGGTGTTTTATCATGATTAAGTTCTGGTGGTGTTTCCATCAGTGGTGGTTGATTCTTGATTATTTTTTATTTCTTGAAAACTTTTAAACATCGTGTTAAAGTATGGCATCCTCATTCTCTCCTTTTATATGTATCTGTGTATGAATTTTTTTTCCATTTTTTTGGATATTGTGGGTTGAAATAATTAAATAATTACTTTCATTTAACTGAAATTGAATGGGTATGGGGAGTAATCACATGTGTTTTCTTATTTTGTGATATTACTTATGAGGTTGTACTTTCTTGTTGTTATTACTGAAAATCATGGTTATTGGGAACCTTATTTGTTTGTGATTTTTTTTTCTATGAACATTTTTGTTTTGATCACTTATTATCGCTGTTTATAAAAGTTTAATTACTTACATATGTCTAATGAATCGGTTTACTATGTAAATATGGATTTTTGTGAGAATACCTTTGAAAGAAAACAACTATCAATATAAAATCCCCATCATAAATTATGTTGTTTCTAAAAGATGAATTCACGATTATGAGTATTGGTGTGTTTGATGTGTTTTCCCACTGGGTAATGTGGGTATCTTGTGGGGATCATGTGGTGATAGTGGTGACCGACATAGATGGGGGATGTGTTATGGTAGTGGATTTGTGGATGGTTGGTATTGGTTTTGATAGGGGTTTATGTGTAGTGGTTATATTATGGTGTTTGTTATGGTGAGATGGATGGGTTATGGTAATGGTTGGCATATGATGAGGTTGTGTCTATTGAGAGATATATGGTTTTTTTGTGGTATCATAGTGGTATTATCCCAATAGCAATAGAATAAAGTGTTAAAGATGAAACTGAAATGGTATGGGTTAGAAATTAAAAAAGTGTGGGTTGAAATACATGTGTGATAATTGGATTATGAATTAAATGATAAAGAACTGGTTGAACTTAAATGTGTAATGAAATGGATTAGTAAGTGGAAGTTAGTTTGAAAATTAATAAAACTATAAAATGCTTTATTTTTAAGGAGAATTTGAATTGTGGAGTGTGTGTGACTTTTTTCATTAAGTGGTGGTAGTAGTTGATGGAAAGTGTCATGAGATATTTTGGTGGTGTTTTGGGATAAACTAATGGTGTTTAATGTAGAACCATAGGTTGTAATGGTGTGAGATTATCTATATTTTATTTTATTTTTATTTTTATATTCACCTCACCTAAGTTGGATAACCTCACCGATGTTCAAATGTTTTGGGTTTTGGGTGTTTTCCCCAACATTTAGGTTAGTGGTGAAACAGAAGGCTGGATAACCCCTCTTTATATATCTTCCTTCAGTAGTAGTGGTGGTGATAGATGGTGGTGGAGATTCTAAGTGATAATGATAGATGGTATTGTAGATGTCTGATTATGATGAGGATATTATATTTTTGGGGGGTCATGCATGGTAGGAGGAAAGAACAAGGATGATGTCCTTCATGTTCATGATACCCTACTACCCTAGTAGCGTGATGAGGTTGTGATGTATATATTGACTGATTCTATCACAAGATTTTAGAACTTATGAGGTTGGTCATGTAAGTATGTGTCTCTCCCACATCAAATATGGATGTATATTTGATGTGATGATGTAGAAGGAATGGGAGTATAGGACGTTTGATGTCAGGGAATGAGAGAGGAAAAGTAGTGGGGATGTGGTTGTGATTAATATTTTCTTGTATTTATTTCAATGATATATTATCATTTTTTCATTTTTTTTATTTATTGAGAGCTTCAGGGAGATTTTGGTATGGATATTTGACCCGTTAGGTGTTTTTTGGTTATTTTTTTTCACTAATGCATCGATATGCTCTTTTCACATTTTCATGAGAGACCTTGGGTATGATCCTACTCAGTATACATGCTATGATCACACCATGTGTGTGTGTATATTTTTCCTCTGGAATTGGGGATGATCTCATTGATTTAAGATTCAAACATTCCAAGCGGTTTCTAACGGGTTTGTTTATAGAACCGGAAACATCCAATGATTCCATATCCATTTGAACCTACTTTCCAAAGTTAGGCGCTCATTATTTGTGGACTGATGAGGCTTAGGAATTTGCATTGGTCGAGAGGATAGGAGGTCGGACTCATCACACCTTTTTTAGGGGAATTATTATCTACTTTGGGACTCCCTTTAAAGATTTAAGTTATGTTCGTGAATCCTTATTACATTACCAAGTATAAAAGGAGATTTCCTTTAGATTTGACAATCAATGATTGATATGTAGGAAATTTAGAGAATCATTTATATGTATTCGAGGTTCTTCATCGATAGAGAATCATCTGTATTTGTTTAGAGATTCTTAGCCTATGGTATCCTTCAATACATGAAAGTCTCTTGGTCATTATGATGACCATACTGGTTTTAAAGCCACTCAGTGGGGCACTTGAAGTTTATTTTCATTCAGAAGTACATTGATTATTTCAGAGTTGGGATCGTACCCGCAGATGGGCTACCTACGTATCCTTTATTTTTTGGAAAAGGAATCAGAACCCACGTAGTTCGAGTAAGGGGGTATGATGTTTATGCATGATTGATGGCTCAAAGAAAGATGCCATGATTACTTCTACTCTCTAAGCTCACATGAGTCATGCTCGGTGTGAGAAATAATAGGTATTGGTGAAACCAGACAATTGTTCCATGAAAGATGCAATGATGTGGGGATTATTTGTGTATGACTGCCCAAATAGATGAGGATTAAGATTTACTTCAGGGAAGAAATCCAGGAACAGGGTCCATAAAGGTATATGTGCTTCATGGAGATTTGGATAGTCTAATATTGGGGATTACTCCTAAGGAAGATGAACAAGTTAGGAGGGGACTTATGATTGGGTTTTACTCCTGAGAAGGAAGCCCGGATCAAAAGGAAATTAAGACCGGGGCTTACTCTTGAAAAGGAGTCCTAGGTTAAAGGGATTTGAAAATTAAAGGGACTTGGGGCTTACTCCTGAGGAGGATGCCCATATTTGAGACTAGGGATTACATCTAAAAAGGAAGCCCAGGTTAATAGAATTATGGTTGGGGATTACTCTTAAGTAGGATGCCCATATTTGGGAATTTTGAGATCGGAGCTTACTTCTGAAAAGGATACCCAGACTAGAGGACTTGGGGCTTACTCCTAAGGAGGATTCCCAAAATTAATGGGAATTATGACTGGGTCTTATTCTTGAAAAGGAGGCCCAAGTTAAGGGTTTCTCTCATTTTAAAGGATGAGGTTGAATGAATTAAATCTCAATCTTTAGTGACATAAATATGTGTAAATCACTAGGTTTTGAGAGATGTTCCACGGAGTTCCTTTCAGATAAGGAAGTCAAATCAAGAATTCATGCCATAAATGGCTTTGAAGAGTGTCTTGAAGACTGAATCTTGAATAGGAGAGGTGGAATGGAATGAGAGGGGTGAAATGGGCAGGAAAGGCACCCAAAAAGATAGGGGTGCGCAAGTCCTGGTAGGCATGCAAGTCCCTGGTCGCGCAGGTATACCTGCGCGACACATGGGTACTTGTGCGATTTTCATCCCTTAGGGTAATACTTGGGCGAGACTTGTCTCAAACCCTTGGTATTATCCCTAGAGGCTTTCCAGAAGATGGCGCGCAAGTTCTGGTGAATAAGTAGGGCGGCACGCAAGTGTGTTCATTTACTTTAAGGGTAAAACACTTAGGCACGCAATTTTTAGTGAATTCTAACACTTAGACATTACTCCTCTTGTTTAGACCTTCCATTCTAGGTAAAGAATTACCTTACAAGTGTTCAGAAGACCTGAAGAAGAGACTTGGGCGTTCAGAGCTCTGTATGTGAATTCTGGAAAAACTTCTCCTCCAATGGGGGACCCACCGGGGGTATTTATAGGTTGGAGAAGACCCCATGCGGTTATCACTTAGGGCGTGCAAGTCACTTGCACGACCATTAGGCGGCGCGCAAGTATACTTGCGCGACTGTAAGAGAACTTGTGTTCCCCTAGGTGCTTTGACTCCTTTTTCATTCCTTTGTCAATTTTTGATGTTTTCTTCAAAGGATGAATCACTTTGTGCTTATTCATTTCACTTTCCATTCTTTTAGACAATGTGACGAAAAAGAGAATCAACAAAAGTCCCCCTTAGAGTTGGATCTGAAAGAATAAGGATGTGACTCTGAGGAAAAGAATAAAACCAAAGGGAAAGAGGCACGCAGGTGTTCACTGCGCAACTATCATCGTGCAGGTGCGAGTCGCGTAGGGCAGGAGCACACTGGCTGTAGGTGCGCAGGTGGCCGGCCTTGCCTATATATATGCGCTCATTTGTCGTGCATTGCACAGAATTTTGGATTTTTTAGCTCTCGCCGTGCAGGTCATCTCTTCCACGCAAGTTGCTCTCTTTTCTGCTTTTCCTTTTTTGTCACGCTGCTGTCAAGGTATCTGGACCTACGCGGTGATACTTTCACACCAAATACTTATGCGACACATTATACTTGCGCGACACATCCACACTTGTGCGCCAAGTTTTAGACTTGCGCGACTTAATGCCTTTGCCATTTTTTTCTGAATTTCTTCACAAATTTTATGAAAAATCAACTTACTTAAGAGTTAATTATTCATTTTTTTTGCAGAATCAATGGCTCTCAGGAGAATCGGAATAGCTGATGAACTGGAAAGCAAACGTCTTAATGATATGATGGATATCATTGGCCATGATTATTATACCGTCTGTGATATTACTCTTCCGGATTTGGCCAAGTATCTGAAGAAATATCATTGTGACTTCCCCCAAAGCATTTATCTACCTTTGTATGGATATGGTCATCTGCGAGAAGTCACTATTCCAGAAGCAAATAACTATCACCCATTTTCGTGGTTTCAGAATTATACCAACTTTTCTTCAGAAAATATCTCATGTGGAGGAGGATTTATAAATACTGGAACAGTGGAGAAGGCCCATATGATGCATCACAGCCCTTGTATGTCAGATCTGAAACCTCATAAGCCCGAGCTGCAACCACATTGTCATCCCTCAATCTTCTGAAACTCTCATATGGATCAATCCAAAGGCTAGAAGAAAAGTTGGGACTTCCATCCTGGGGGAGGTGTGAATCCAACTTGGATGTGGGCATACTGGGTACGACAAACCTGTGCTGATTTTGTCGAGGATTTGAAAGGAGTGGCGATATACGAAGTTGTCTGGGTTGGGCAAACATATGTTTATAGAAATGATAACTTCGTGCCGGAGATAATCAGCCACTGGAGCCCAGAAACCAATTCTTTCTATTTGACTCATGGAGAAGTAGGCATCAGTCTGTGGGATGTCCACAGGATCTCAGGGGCTCCAATTTTGGGTGACATGTATGATGAATTCATTCCTCCCATGGTGACTTGGAATGATTCAGAGAAGACTCCTGCTTTAGCTCGGGAATTATTTAAAATCTTCAACAGGCTCAAGAGTTCAGATGCCTCGTTAACTCATTCTAGAAAGGATATTCATCCGGAGGAGTGGATGAAGATATTTCTTATTGAGAAGAAAGAGAAGGATCCAAAGGAGAAGGAACCGAAGGAGAAAGGATCCAAGAAAAAGAAATCCAAGGATAAGAGGCCCACCCATCCTACCACCTGCCCAAAACTTGAGAAGAGGGGTTCTCCTGGCACATTCTGGCCAACTCTAGAAGAAGGAGAGTTTGAGAAATGGGGATATGAGGTGAATCAAAGGATCCTGAAGAAGATTCGTCTTTCGGGCTTCTTGTCTTCGTGGATCAGCGTTTATCTCTTGCCAGTCAGGGATTCGAAGGGAGGCGTCAGGCTAGGGACCTTCGTCATTGCGGCAAAGTTGGCTGAGGGAAAAATGGTTAGGTTGGATACCCCCATTTTAGCAAAGATTCAAAAGATTTTACTTCATTTCTTCATGGGTAAATATCCTTTAATAATAGTGGGACCATTCTAAGTTTTATGGGGATGTATCACCACTCACTTCATGACTTATAATGTACAGAATAGAGTAAAAATTCTTGGAAGTTCTTTCAGGCCATCAGTGCAAGCATTCTCTGGAGTTGCTTCATTAGATCTTAATGCCTATGACATGAAAGTGAGGTTGAGCATGTTTAAGGAATTCAACTTCTTTCCCTATGGAACCTTCCAACCGGGCGGTTTGTTGATGATGGAACAACTCACTTGAATTTGAGGGCATACATGCTAGCTTGCAGAGATGGTGTGCTAGTTTCCAAGATTGATAGAGAAATTATATGCGAGGCCTATGCTCCATATAGATTTGCATGTCAATTCAAGTGTCTGTAACAAATTTTTGTATCTCCCCCAGTACATGTCAGGTTAAAGAAACATCTGATGGTTGCTCGACAACTGTGGATGCTGACGT
Source organism: Viscum album (assembly GCA_963277665.1). Lineage (NCBI taxonomy): Eukaryota > Viridiplantae > Streptophyta > Magnoliopsida > Santalales > Viscaceae > Viscum > Viscum album. The sequence goes on from OY728137.1 coordinate 1,108,441,633, forward strand.
CAAGGGAGAAGACTGGGGCGGTATTTGATCTACCAGTTGAAAAAGCGGCACATAACTTAACTACATGGTATGCCGAGCACTAGATAGCATCATACCCTAAAGGGGTGCTGAATCACCCAGTTTATCAGGTGGGGAAAAGGAAGAGGACTATAGTGAAAGAAACCCTCCCTCATGAAGGTGATGCTTCCCCACCCGAAGCTTATTCGCTAGATTCCTCCTCTAGGACTGATTCACCGGATTCCCATGATGGGGATGATGAGGCTCAACAAGTGGAAAAGCGGCCTCATTCCCGATATAATTCTCCGGTTAGAATCAAAAGACCTACTCCATCAACTCCTGGTGAGTTACTTCATTGGGGTACTTTAATCACTACTACTTTATAAAGCAATAAGTCTTATTTTCTTATTATCTATCTGTAGTTGAAAGAGCTGGGAAGAAACTGAAATCAAAGATTTTAGGGCCTTCCTCGTAGCCATCATATCTAAGACCAGAGGCTATCCAGACATGGCAGAGTTTATACTGTGGTACTGAGACCACCTGGCTGGATTTGTGTGAGGGTCTACAACTCCCTGGAATAGGAAATCTTCTGGCATCTACAATTATCCAATACGAGGATAACCCCAATAAAGTGCGGGCTTACATTAGAGAGCTGGAAATTCTCATATATGCCACTGATGAGTCCGTTCCTATCACCAGGTGAGTGAAGGAAATGATTGATCATGGCGCTGCTGAGGGGACTGATGAGGAGTGTCACGATTACATGGATCCTGAAGATGTAAGTTTTCTTTTCTTATTTTCTTTTCAACTTGATTCTAGTCGAAGTTTTGTTACTTAAGGAAGTTATTTTCTTCATCTTGCAGCTTACAAAGAAAGGAACTACTGAGGTTCCTTCACCACAATATAGCCCTGGTGGTACTGCCATCGGGGCTGCTGATGAATCTCCTCGTGAACCGAGAGATATATCTCTAGGCCAGTAGGCCATGAATGAGGATTTGGACATGGCCTTCCATTATCCAATTCAAGTTCCAATAAGGGAGACTGCCGACACTCCCAAAAATCCAAAAGGACAAAGGCGACGAAGGAGGAATTCCACCACTAAACGCTTTATCAGTAGTGGTAAGTCCTTCGGATAATCATGAATTTTAAACCATGAAAAATATTGCTCACTTTCCTTGGGATTGTAGGGGATTATTCAATTTCCCCTCTGAGGGAAAGTACTAATCCTTCTTTAAGTAAAATAGAGGGTAATGTGGAACAAACGCAAATTCAGGCTAACTTGGCTGCTCCTAAAAAAGATCCTACATCTATTCCCAGTACTGCTCCTGCTGCTTCTATAAGTAGAGAAGAACCTGAACCAGAATCATTGGCAGCTGTGGAAACTGAATATGCCATCCTTCCTGAAAAAGTTGTCCAAGTTCAGGGGCCACGGAATGAGGGTCTCCAAGAGGACACATCAAATGCTCCCACTGGTGAGACTAACCAGGATTCTGAAATATCATTGGATGAAATAATAAATCGTGGCATGTCTTTCGAAGAATTTTATGATCATGCTAAATTATCATGTGATTTAGAAGACCTTGGGCATGAGTGTTATCCTTCTTCCAGTAAATTTTCTTATAATTTACACTTCTAATCATGACTGAAAATAATATGCAGTTCCATCCATAGAAGCTGCTGAACTGCCAATGCCTGAAGAGGGTGTGGACATTGATGTCAACCCTACCATTTCAGAAACATTATCTCAAGTGGAGATAAACTCGGTAAACCCTCCTGAGAGACATCTTGAAGATCCTGTTGAAACTGGGAAAGATGGGGAGGAGTCTTCTCAAGCTACTGATCTACTGTTAGGTAATGATTGTACTGAGTTTTCAAGATATACAACCAACTTCCATTATTCTATGAAACTAACCATACTTTTAATTGATCAAACAGGGCTATCAACTTCAATGGCTAGAACTAGAGGTGAAGTCTCAACCCCTGCCCAAACAGTAGTAGAAGGTGAAGACACCAGGGTCAGGGGGGAAGGAGCAGAACAGGGAACTTCCTTAAGTGCATTAAATCCAGATTGCATGCCCTCATGTGATGATGATGTCGAATCAGACCTGGAGGTGCTTAAGGATCTCATCTTTTCACGACTCAAGGCATGGAACAACATATGGAAAATCATATCTGAAGTGACTCGTAATGAGCTATCATCAATGATTTCCCGATTATCTTCCTAGTTCGTCATGCTAGGACTTGGCAGTTTTGGATACCAAGAGATCCATACCGCGGTGAAACAAGTCATCTTAAGAAGGGAGCAGGAGCAAAAGTGTCGTGAAGATCTGACCAGGGTAAAGCTGTCAGTCAACATCAGCAAATTTGAGGTTGCGGTATCCTGAGCTGAGGCTGACTATGTTGTCAAGATGAAGGAGCTGAAGCATAAGATCAAAGATAAAGTCGTTCAGAAGATGCACCTTCAGCAACAGTTAGATGTTGTTACTGGGGAACTTGACCAACTCAATAATTCACTGGAGGGAGCTCAAAAAAATGGTGTGAAATCCATTTTAGATTCCAAGAAATCAATCCATCAATCTGAAAAGAGTGAAGTTGGTCGAGTGAATGAGCTTCAAGTAGCTGCTGATGAAGCTCAGGATGCGGTTCATCAATTGAAGACTTATGTTGACAGTCTTTTGTAATTTCCTGAAAAAGAGAAGAGGCTCCGATCTGTGGATTTCCCTCTAATTCTTGTGCATTAGATGGAAATAATTATTTCATCTTCAATCACTTGTGCACGTATTTTCCTGCTACCTGCTTTAAATTTTACCTAAGCCAATGGACCTAGTAAGCATAGTTTTATTTTTACTAGGATTAATATAAATAACGCTACAAACTTTGAATCTCTTAATTTCTCAATATTACCTAAATCATACAAAATGTATGTTTAGTGAGATGGAACTTGACTTTTATTCAGAGTTCCTTTTTTTGTGGGAAGTTTAAATTCATGCACGTCGGACATAAAAAGGGCTAATTTTTAAGGCCGAAATAGCTTTGACCGAATGAATTAGAATTGACTCGATTCCTTGACAATTCATCTGAAAACATATTACCATACTCAAGTATGAGGGAAAAATGTAAACTATGACTTAAGAATATTTGAATCCTAGGAATGATATGAAAAAGAGCTAAAAGGCATTAGAATAAGTAGTTCCCAAGAATGAAGTTACCATTATTTAACAAACCCGTTAGGGGGTTGAATTATGCAGGGCCACCTAAGGGCATTGGCTGCATAGTCAAATAAATAGCATCTTTTGGCTGACAGGTCCGTTATGTAGACTACTTATGCAAGGCCACCTAAGGGCACGTGCTGCATAGTTAGGCAAAAGAACTCTCAGAAATTTACTTTCCTAGTGCTAAAAAGCTAGTGAAAGTTTTTGGAGATTCAAATTTTCCAAAGTATAGAGTTTGCTGTATAGAAAGAGGTACTTGAATATGGAGAAGATATTTCCAAACAAGATTATCGAAGAACTGGATGGATATCACTCCTACGAAGGTCTGACCCAAATGTAGGGAAGGAGAATATAAACCATAGACTTGAATACTTTCAGATCATGAAAAGGGTATGGGACAAGTATGTTAAGGATGGCTATTTTTGCGTATCCCTGCATATTATTATGAAAAATAAAGACAAAAGAGGTTTTCCTCCCAAGAATGAAGTTACCACTATTTAAAAAACCTGTTAGGGGGTTGAATTATGTAGGGCCACCTCAGGGCATTGACTTCATAGTCAAATAATAGCATATTTTGGCTGATAGGTCCGTTATGTAGATTGTTTATGCAAGGCCGCCTAAGAGCACGTGTTGCATGGTCAGGCAAAAGAACTCTCATAATTTCAGGCCTTTTGTGATTAGAAGTTAAGAAAAGGGTTATGAAGATCTGAAAATATTTAAGGTTAGGATTATGACACATAAAGATGGGTATTTTCCAATGTATGCAGAGATACACAGATCAATGCTAACCATAATCATGTTGTGACTGGGTCCTGAATGGAAATGTTGGACTTCACTACGTATCCCATAAGGATGGGAATCAATCCATACGTAGTTCTTGAACTACAGTTTAAAGTCATGTGGGACAAAAGGATTGTAGATCTTAGTTTAGGGTCATAGAGCTTGGACCATTATAAGAAATACACAGTGTGTGTTTTCATGGGGACTTTTCAGCCAGGGGACTGAAAGAGGAATTTGGGGTTAGGCCCAAAAGACTTGGAGCTGGATTCAAGGGACACTCGAACGTTCCTACGTATCCCATAAGGATGGGAATCAAGCCCACATAGTTTCTAGAACTACCCTCTGTACAAATTAGGTTCGTACGTGTGAAGGGTGAAAGGGGGTTTTAGTGCAATGATGGTTTAACCCAAGATAAAAGGTTCAGGTATTTCCATGTATGCACGTAGTCTTTGAAATGAAACATGATTGAAAATCAATGTAAATAATGATTCCCTCTCAGGTGAGGGTATCAAATAATATTGTAGTTTATTGTCATACTGGACAAAAGTGTTGTATATTTTAACATCGTATAGCAAGGACAAAAGTGGACCAATTTAAAGATATTGATTCTAGGGGCGGTTTCACGAATCAACATCATATGAGATGGAGGTGAACCGATGTGAAGAGATTGGTTTTGGGCTTGAACCTTGGGAGGTTGCCTACGTACCTAGCCTAGAAGGCAAGGATCAAAGTCCGCGTAGTTTAATTAAAGAATGAATTAGTGATCAAGTTGTCTTTGGGGACAATGACCTAAAAAATGTTGTTGGGACTTACACATGGTTAGTAGCCCAGAGAGAGTGTTATGGTTGAAGTTTGCTCTAAGATCACGTGAGTCATACTCGGTGTGAGAAACAAGAGGTAGAAACAACCCTAACGATGCACAGTTTAATGTCCTATTGGAAAAAAGGGGGGCTGTGTAGTTTAATGTCATGAAGTGAGGACAAAAGAGTACACCATTTAACGTCATGTTGGACGTATTAAGGACTTTTTCACAGTTTAACGTCATGTTGGATGAAAAAAGGACGATACAGTTTAGCGTCATGTTGGAAGTAAGTTCCAATAGTTTAAGGTCGTATTCATGGACCGTTCGTTATTCAGTTTAACATATTTTTGGACGTAAGGGACTTCTATATAGTTTAACGTAATATAGCAAGGATGATGAAGGGGGACACAATTTAACGTCATGTTGGATGAAAGTGCGAATAGTTTAAGGTCATATGCATTGACCCTAGATGGTGCAGTTTAACGTCATGCTGGACGTAAGAGACGTGCAAATAGTTTAAGGTCGTATGCATGGACCGTTTCTGTATTTTGTGTTCATACAAAATATTTCTTTAGAAATATAGCATTGGTTGGAGTAGTTATGAGTTCTCCATCCATTGAGATTAAAGAATAAGCTCCATTGTAGTAGACCTTATGTATTGAGTAAGGTCCTTCCCATTTTGGCTCAAGCTTGGGAGGTTTATTTCCTGGTATCATTGGAGTTCTGAGAACTAATACCAATTCTCCCTGAGTGAATGAATGAAGACAAAAAATTTTGTTGAAAGCTCGTGCTATTCGATTCTCATAGACTTACAAGTGGTGCAGTGTGCACAATATTTTCTCATCTAACCGTTCCAATTCATTCAATCGCTTTTGAGATTGTTCATCTGTAGATTACTAATCCCAAATGGCTACTTTGAGCGAGGGTAGTTAAACTTCAATGGGAAAGACAGCTTCCATTCCATATACCAGTGAATATGGAGTTGACCATGTTGCAGTGTGGGTGGTGGTCCAATAAGCCCATAAAGCATGAAAGAGTTTATCAGGCCATGATTTCTTATCTTTATCCACAATCTTTTGCAGTATATTTGAAAGAGTCTTATTGAAGGCTTCTATCTGTCCATTGGCCGCTGCATGATACAGAGATAAATGGTTGGATTTGATGTTGTATTCTTGATACAACTTCTTCACCTCAGATGAACAGAAGTTGGTGCCATTATCCGTCAATATGGTATGAGGGACACCAAATCTTGTAATGATGTTAGACTTGATGAAGCTAAAAATGCATTTAGAACTGACTTCCTTAAGAGGTATTGCCTCTTCCCATTTGTAAAAGAAATTAGTAGTAGTAAGAATATACTTAAACTGCTTGGTCGTAGCTGAAGGGTAAGGTCCCACCACATCCATTCCCCATGTGGCAAATGGCCATGAGTATTTATCTATATGAAGAAACTCTGTAGGTTGATGAATGAAATTGGCATGTATTTGTCATGAATGACATTTCGTTGTGAAATCAACACAATCTTGTATCATTGAAGTCCAAAAGTATCCAAGACTTCAAATCTGATCAGACAGTCTATGTCCAGGATGGTGGGCACCACAGACTCCTGCATGCACTTCTTTCATGACAGTCATTGTCTCTTCACCATCAATGCATCTGAAGATAACTCCATCAAAACCACGTTTGTAGAGAATTTTCTCTAGGAGATCTAGGATATCGTAAAGAGTAAAATTGACCACACGTCGTAGGATTTGTTCTTTCTCGACTCTATCAGGTGGAAGTGTTCCATTTTGAAGTTATTCCCTAATAGGTGACATCCATCCTGTAGTATGACCATACGGTTTAGGAATGGGACTAATTTCATTAATTTCCTCTATTATGATTCGAATATAAGGTGAAATTGCATGACGGTGGGAAATACTGATGGTTGTCTCGTCCCGATTTAGATTTTCCAGAGTTGTGGCTATATTAGCCAGTGCATCAGCTTGAGCATTTTTTGATCTTGGGACATAAGAAAATGTTGGTTCCGAAGGGAATTCCTCCATTAACTCTCTGATGTAATCATACAAAGGGATTAGTTCTTCTTTTCTGATGGCATAATCCCCATTGAATTGTTTGATTACCAGGTCTGAATCACCTTTCACCTTTAAGTGATTCACTTGTGCTTGAAGCACCAATTCCAAGCCTACGATGAGAGCTTGGTATTCTGCTTCATTATTGGTACCACCTTCCCACAATAAGAAGGAATAAGATAACACTGCCTTTTCTGGAGAAATGAGCACAATTCCTAAGCCAACTTTGCTGAATTTAGAATTTTCCATTTTCCTCCTTATTGGACTTCTGGAAGCACCATCAAAATACATTTCCCATGCCTGAGGACTTTCTTGAATAGAGAAGACTTCCTCATCAGGGAGTTCAATATCTGAAGATGTGTCTTCCACTAAAGGATGTTCAGCAAGGAAATATGCTAGAGCTTGGCCCTTTATTGCCTTTTGAGACACATACTGAATGTCGAATTGCTGCAAAATAACTGCCCACCTTTCCAGACATCCTGTAAGCATTGGATGACTAAGGATGAATTTGAGTGGGTTATTGCAAGATACCAATTGGACCTCGTGATGTTCCAAGTAATGTCTCAACTTCTGAACTGCAAATATTAATTCCAAGTAGCACTTTTCAATACTTTAATACCGGGTTTATGCTTCAAGCATAGTGTGTCTAAGGTAGTAGTGGCTATTTTCATTCCCAGCATCATTCTTTTGAGCAAGAAAGTCACCCAATGATCGCTCTAAAGCTGTCACGTAGAGGATAAGTGGTCTTCCTTCAACAGGTGGCATGAGTACCAGTGGATTCAATAGGTATTTCTTGAGAATATCGAATGCTTATTGACATTCTTTAGTCCACTGGTAAGTGACTCCCTTCTTCATCAATTTGGTGTAGGGTAAACTTTTGCCTGCCAAATTGGCGATAAAACGCCGAATATAGGCTAAGTGTCCTTGAAGTCCTCTTAATTCTTTAAAATTTCGAGGAGGTGACATACCAAGTATTGACTTTGTCTTCTCAGGATCGACTTCAATACCACAATGGCGTACAACAAAGCCGAGAAATTTTCCTGAGGTTACCCCAAAAGCACATTTTAAGCAGTTCATCTTCAAATTATGTTGTTGAAGCTTGCGGAATATGACTTCCAAATCATCCAAGTGATTAGAACATTGTTTGGATTTGACCACCAAATCATCCACATAACATTCAACAAACTTCCCTAAAAAGGGATTGAATATGCGATGCATTGCACGCTGATATGTTGCGCCTGAATTCTTTAAGCCAAAGGGCATTACCTGGTAGAAAAACACACCCTAAGGGGCTCTGAAGGCTATGGATTCCTTATCTTCTGGGGCCATTCAGATTTGATTATATCTGGAATATCCATCCATGAATGAAAGTGCTTCATTGATAGTTGTTGCATCAATTAAAATTTCTATAATCGGAACTGGGAAATCATCCTTAGGACAATGCCGATTAAGATCTCTGAAATCGATGCAAACTCTAATTTTTCCGTTCTTCTTCTTCACAGGGACAGTTTTAGCTAACCACTTGGGATATTGAACTTCTCTGACAAAGTTAGCTTTGATAAGCTTATCCACTTCAGCTTCAATTTTGGAATCATAAGTTGGGTGTGTTCTTCTCGCGGCTTGCTTAAATCCTCGATGTTCTTCTGGTAAACCCAAATGATGAGTAGCAACATCAGGATCAAGCCCGGGTATCTCTGTATAGTTCCAAGAAAATATGTCTCGATTTTGATTTAAAAATTAAATATACATCTCTTGTTCTTCAATAGTCATGGCCACACTAATTAAAGTGGGGCGTGGATCTTCTTTTGTACCCAGATTTATTTCTCTGAGTTCATCCATGGTGGTAGAGATACCCTCTTCAAATGTTGGAGGAGCATCTCTGAGATCTTCCTCTTCTTCTTCAACATATTTTATTTCTTCCATTTCTACTTGCATATTAAATGATGAAGCAAAATTTCCATGATCAGAAGAGATGTTAAAACTTGAACATCTTGAATAAGAGGATTCCATTTCTGACCTAATTGATAATGAAGGGTCTTACTTGGGTAATAAAGAGGAGATGATGGATTGAGAATCGACATCATTTTTCACCTCTGACGTCGTTATCACTTCTTCTGGCCTGTTTGGAGAAGTATAGACTTGTTGGATTTCAGAAGATGAAACGAAGACATCTCCATTTGAGCTTTCATCATTGTTTGGAGGATCACCAATTTCTCCCATGTTGTCTAACTCGATTGTCGTAATTGACATTATGGATCTTTCCATAATAGTATTTTGATTTGGATTTATCTTTTCAATTTGACTGATAGGAAACACATAATCTATACTCACATGTGTAAATGGATTTACTGGAATCTTCTCCAAATCATATGGAGCATTTACTTTGGTAATCTCCCTAGTTGTGGATTTATCCTTTCCCTTCATGTGATAGAATTCTGCCTTAATGTATTGAGACTCACATGTCTTGAACGGGGCCTTATCACCATACAATGTCCCAACTTGACCATCGAAACAATATTTGAGACATTGATGGTATGATGAAGGGATAGCCTCATGTTGATGTAGCCAGAGTATTCCAAGAAAGATGTTCAAGTCTGAGTCTTGATCAACAACCATGAAATATGAATTGGATACAAGATCTCCAAATTGAGTTTTGAGTGTAACTTCGCCCAGTGGTTCTTGTTCATTTTTATCATATCCTTGTAACTTCATGGTAGAAATAGATAAATCAGATTTCTTGAGGCCCAATCGACGAAGTGTACGAATGGGCATGAGGTTGACTCATGAACCATTATCAATGAAAGATCTTCGGATGCCTACGCCATTGACCTTGCCAGATAAGTACAAAGGTCTAATATGTCCATGCACAACATCATCTTCATCTTCATCTGTGAAAGATATCACTGCATGTAATTCCACAGGATTATTCTCTATGTGATAGACTTCAGCTGCATCAATTTTAGTTTCAAACTCTTGAGGACTTGACAAATCCTCAATGAGTGCCTCCTGAAGATCCTTTGATAGATTCAAAGCATCCAAAATTGATAACTTGGCTGGTGCTTGGGCCAGGTGTTTCAATATATCATACTTTTGATCCAAAGGTCTGCGTTTTCCAATAGGAACATGTGGTTTAGCAGGTGCCTTGGAAATTTATGCTTTGGAATTTGATGAATCTTGTATAGGGATAGGAGTTGGCAATATTCCTGGCTTTGGAAGATTAGACCGATTATATCCATTTACTTGCTAAGAGGAAGAAGATAGAACCTTCAACCGGTCTTCCAGAATAAATGTACCAGGACTGAATTTTCTATTAGTGGAAGAACTTGTTTGTTTTTGTTGATCTCGATGAAGGGCTCTGCCACAAGTTTCTACTGCATACACAGTTCTAGCAGGGGTAGAATTGGAATAATGGCTTCTGAAAGATCCACGTATTCCCGTGTATCCTGAGCCTCTAGAACTTCCTCTGATTCCTCTATTTGATATAGGGAATTTGGGCTCATCAAAATTGAAACTGCAACTGGCATATGGATCTATTAATTGAATCATATTAACAGAACCAAAAATCAATTCTTCGTCTGATGAAGACTCTGCCTGATTAGCCTGTTTAGGTTGTGCCGTTTGGTGGGACGGTACCCGTGGCTTTGAAGTAGATGGCATGAAATCTACCAGAGTCAAAGACAGTTTAGGCTTTGACACATACTCATCTTCTTCTGATTGTTCCTATTTCTTGGAATTATGCCGCCCTTTTGAGGATTTTCCCTATGAAGAGGATTTTTTTGTGGCATCCATAGTAGAAGATACAATTGGTTTCTTCAATTGTGTTTGCAAAATGGCATGAGTTCGGTTGATCGTTTTCCTGACCATCCAATCATCATATTTCTACGCATTTTTTCTTTTAACTTCTTTCCATTCTCCTTCTTCTTTTGGAACTGTAGCATTAACACGTGCTACCTGAGCTAAAGAACCTTTCAGTTTGACTTACCCCGAGTCAAACATCTTTTGCAGGAGGTCTTTGAAGACAAAACACTCCTGGATGGGATTCCATAATATCTGATGAAATGGGCAATAATTGGGATAGTCTTCATCTCCTTCCTTGTTTGGCCTCATGGGCCTCAGCAGCTGAACCAAATTATTCTCCAGGGCCGAAATGAAGTAACTAGGGACTTGTTCATTTCAGAAAGAATAAACTTTACTCTTCAACTCATCAAATTGTTTCCGTATTTGATCTCTTTGATTGTCTTGATGAAATAGCCTCTGTTGTTGGCACTCAGAAGGTGGAGCCCTTCGAGAAGATGACAGTTTTGAAGTAGAAGCAGGTACAGGTGCTTGTTTAAGCATAACTATAGCAGTCTCTGCTTTACCCATTCTTCTTCCTGGAGCTGATGGAATTACACGAGATTTAGCCTTAGTCTTTATAAGGGAATCTTAAATCTGCTGAGCGATTGAAGTAAGGTCTCGAAACCCTCCTGTGTATTTCACAGGGATCAGTGGTGTGCGCAACACATCACGCAAATTTTCCACACAGATTGGAAACAATTCTTCATAAGGGAGTTCTAAGCTTAGGGAATATGTTAATCCCTTCCAGCGAGCAATAAAATCTGAGACCCTTTCATTCTCCCTTTTCTTACAGTTTGTAAGATCAAAAACTTTTGTCTTTGGCAACGTTGATCTGAATTGGAGAAGGAATCTTTGGCAAAGATCCTCCCATCTGGTAATTGACCGGGATTGCAAGATTGTATACCAGACAAAAGTTGGTCCTTGCAAGGTTCGCACAAAGCATATGAGTTTCACTGCTTCTTAATGTTCCGGAGTTCCCATCATAGGATCGCAACAAGACATGTAATGCATCAAATGCTATTCAAGATCGCCTGATCCATTGAAAATAGGGAATACAGGGTTCCCAAAACTTGATGGGGGAGGGATTGCATCAACCCATTCAAGGTAATCTTTCTTTTCTGGTTGAACCTGTGCATGCTTCCCTTCCATAGTCTCTAACAAAGCTGTTAATGACTCAATGGTAGTTATTAACTTTTGAGAAACATCCGGTTGAACTTGGACTTGGGAAGGTGAAATGACTAGAGTTTGGACAGGTATGGCAGCTGGTACTACAACTGATGGTAGCACTACCAATTGTTATTTCACTTGACCCGTAGGATTAGACCTGTGAGGGTGTACTGATAAAGGAGGATATTCTTGATCCATCTTAGTAGCTGCAACAAACTCCCTTGGCTGACTGACTCCAGTATATTTAGGAGGAAGACTACCCTGAAGTAGTTCTGCATTCATCCTCCTCAATTCCTTCATTTCTTCCTCCTGTTGCGCAAATCTTTTCTCTAGTGAGAGTGATTGGCCTTCTCCAGATGAAGGATATGTAACCTGATTTTTTCCCTTCCCCTTGTTTGATCCCTTTAGGAGAGGGTGAAGTGGGTTACTTAAAGGATTACCTAGGTTCTGAGTAATCCTTTGATTTCGTGTACGCACACCTTCTTCATTTGTGTATGTGCGTACAACTTCTTGAACAGGAACCTCTTCATCTGATCCCTCTGAGTGAGCCTCATCTGGTAGATCAGCAACAATGGAATTGATGACATTAATTGATGCATAATTCATTTCATCCCTTCCATCATCATTTCGGTGATATTTTCTTCTTCTATGTCTTTGATGAGACATTTCCTTTTGTTGATTCGATCCCTCATGAACTTCTTGGAAAACCGTAATTTGGAGAGAATCTCCTGATAATTTGGATCTTCGTTCCTCTTGTGGATTCTTCCCCAATCTAGAGAAGATCTATTTTCTTTGAGGGAGGTATTGAGGGTTTGAAAAATTCCCCAGTCCGGTGGACTGGGGCTGTTCTTGTTGTCTTTTCTCAACTCTTCGAATCCTATTTGGTGATTCTGAGGGTTGGTTTAAAAGAGTCCCCAGTATGGCGAGCTGGGTGGATCTTAACATGCTATGTATGAGACTTTCTTAAAATCTCTCCTGATCTTGCAGGCCTTGGTCTGGAAATTAGCTGGATGCATTAATCGAAATCCACTTTTATCACCCGGTACAAAAGACCGTTGGATGATTTCTGAAACTTCTGTCACTTGATGATGTGCTTGCTTCATATGAGAGGCATGTTCAATATTCTCATTCTCTTGATGCAGGAGTAATTCAACAACTTGTTCTCTGTATTCTTGATTTTGAGAAGAACTAGTTGAGTCCTGTTCTTGGGCAAGCTTTTGATTACAAACATAACCCATTGATTGTGGCTGGCCACGGGCAATAACATTGCATGAGACCATTTTCGGCGGGCTTTGCTGACTGGAGAGCATGGTGAAATGTAGTGATCCATGAACACCCCATCCTCTAACATGAATACCATATGGGGCATTGGCAATTAACTGGCACAATCTTCTTAGTGCTCCAAGGCATGAACCTTGAAGGGATCTCTACTTCTTTTCAGCCTTCGGATATCAAGAGACTAATAGAGATGCCAAATCAATCTGATGCTGTAACCCTTCTATTATCTTAACATTATTTTCATATTCATCATAAGATAATACTTTCTTTTTCAACTGACAAAGTTTTTTCCATATATTGAGATGAATATCATGAATTCCATCTTCCATCAACATCTCTGGAATGTCATACTGAGAGTCAGCCAGAGGCCAAAACATGACTGGAACTTCACCTTTCGCCATTTGTTTTCTCATGTTCAGCATTTCCTCTTTATCATTCAATGAAGATTCTTCTACCTGATTTGACCAGAGCTGGTTCTTCCTTGTTGCTTCATCGGATTCAATAAGATTGGTAGAGAAATCACTGATCAAACTAGAAGATGCATGACTTAGGGGTGGTTCAGATAATAACCTACACCATGGGCTATCTTCCGATTGAGAAAGTATTTCACCTGATAGCGATGAAGCATCAGACATAACTGGTTTCTCATTTGCAAGTGCCTCAAGATAAGAGGGCTTTCTCAGCACTACATTTTCCACTAGATCATTTTCTGGGAAATGTGCATCACTACTGTGGAGAGGACTTTCACAGCGAAATTCCTCATCATGGGGAGGACCACCATGGTGGGTTACAGAAAAAGATGAGATCTCTTGCTCCTTGGTCTTCTGACCACACAAAGGGTTCTTGTGGCTCTCATATGAAGATGAAACTTCAAGATCAACCGAATTGTCATGAAGCAATCCTTCATGGGGAAGTGTCTGTTGAAGACCTTTGGAATTAATGTTCCCACTATTGGGAAATGAGGGAGTAGAATCTTGAATTCCAATAGATAACTGTCTGAGAGCTTCAAGAACTCCAGTATCGAGCAAGGCCTTGTTATAGATTAGCTCTTGATCTCTTGAGTGTTCTGGGCGGGTCTTCTTCTTAGACGCCTTCTTACTCGCCTTGGAAACCACTTGTTAATGAAAGTGGCTACTCTAAGCAGGTGTATGTTCCTGATCAGGAGAGATGGCCAGGTTAGGCTGATTATCTCTACTCAAATCAGGTGTATGTGCCTAACTTGGTTGTCCGTATGATATGGGGGAGTATACCCCACAACCCTCTTGGACTAAAACAAATGTGTGTGTCTATTCCGGAGTGAACTGTTGATGTTTCAATCCACTGGTAGGGATAGATTTATGTGTCTTTCCCTAAGATGTTGCTGAAGCTATTATAATATCCTGGTAGGCGTACAGAATATGAACAGGGATTTGCTTCTACTCTTTCACCATTGACAGAATGTGCTTGGTGACTTCAGCTTCCAAAACAGGGATATACGTCCATTCCGTGCTTGTAGTAGATGTGTGTTTCTGCTTCTATCCTCCTTTTCCTGTTAGTGAATCCTGACAGTACTCAATTGTGGGGTCAGAAAGTTGAGTATGCCTCCTGTTTGTCGTCGGAGCTTTCCGACTGACTTCTCCGTGTGCTACCAAGCGAGACTGTTGGTAGGCTTGATTAATACTAGCAGGTGTATGTGCCTACTGATTGCACTTTGCCGAACGTGGTTGACGAGCTCCATCATATGTAGTCAGACGATCCTGCTGACTAGATGATGATGTATAAATAGGTATATGTTCCTGCCTATAGTACTCCGCCAGAATTGCCTGGTGGGATTGGCATGATGTTGCCAGACGATTCTGCTGGACAACGGAATTAAAACGGTCAGCTATGTGTGCATGCTCGTTGCTTGCCACCAAGTTAGGTTGGTGGACTTCTCCGGAGATAGCAGAGATGATAACCTGCTCACTGTTAACCAGATTTCACCTCTGGCGATTCGTCTTGCCTGCTCGGGTTTGAGGAACCTGAGCCGAACGCCTGGATTCGGTACCCGCATCATGTTGAGGGCGCACTGCCTCACGAGTCTGGTGGCGATTGTTAATGGGAGCCCTCGGGAAGGACTCATGTCTCCTTGAATTAAGGCCCTGAGGTACCTTCTCATTCACCTCCTTAGAATATTGGAGTGAGTGGTGATTGTGTTTTGGGGATAACGACCTGAAATGGTTGGAGACGGTGGTTAGCACTGCCTGCTTCTTGATCACTGGTCATCGCTGTCTGGATGACCAGGGTGAATTGTTCACTTGGAGGGCTTGTCGGGCAGCCTCCAAAGTTGGAATGGTACCGTGTTGACGGTACTCCTTAACCAGCGCATTTGATACCCAGCGTTGAAGACGCTGAGTAGGTGATTTCATCCTCAGAGCGGACGATGATCCAACAGGAGTAGCAGTAGTGGTATTCACAACAGTAGTATTTACAGGTGTGAACTTGAGAGCAGCCATTTTTTAGAATGCAGAAAATCTTGGAAAAGAGTGTCTGTTTGATATAACATACGTAATCAAGATAAATTCATCCACTACATCTTTTGGATGAGCGCATATATCAATGATTGTTTTTGTTGTCCCTCTCATTGAGTTTTAAATAGGAGCCTAACAAATAAGTAAAACATCATTTTAACTTGGTTAAGGATTCACATCGGGTTCACCATTTTTTGTTTCCTCTAGAAATGGGGATGATCTCATTGATTTAATATTCAAACATTCCAAGCGGTTTCTAACGGGTTTGTTTGTATAACTAGAAACATCCAAGGATTCCATATCCATTTTAAACTACTTTCCAAAGGTAGGCGCTCATGAGTTGTGGACTGATGAAGCTTCGGAATTTTCATTGGTCGAGAGGATGGGAGGTCGGACTCATCACACCTTTTTGAGGGGAATTATTGTCTACTCCGGGACTCTCTTTATAGATTTAAGTTATGTTCGTGAATCCTTATTACATTACCAAGTATAAAAGAAGTTTTCCTTTAGATCTAACAATCAATGATTTATATGTAGGAAATTTAGAGAATCTTTTATATGTATTCGAGGTTCTTCATCGATAGAGAATCATCTGTATTTGTTTAGATATTCTTAGCTGATGGTATCCTTCAATACATGAAAGTCTCTTGGTCATTATGATGACCATACTAGTTTTAAATCCACTCAGTGGGGAACTTGAAGTTTATTTTCATTCAGAAGGACATTGATTATTTCAGAGTTGGGATCGTACCCGTAGATGGGCTACCTACGTTTCTTTTTTTTTAAAAAAGGAATCAGAACCCACGTAGTTCGAGTAAGGGGGTATGATGTTTATGCATGATTGATGGCTCAAAGAAAGATATAATGATTACTTCTACACTCTAAGCTCACGTGAGTCATGCTCGGTGTGAGAAACAAGAGGTATTGGTGAAACCAGACAATTGTGCCATGAAAGATGAAATGATGTGGGGCTTATGTGTGTATGACTGCCCAAATAGATGAGGATTAAGATTTAATTCAGGGAAGAAATCCATGAATAGGTTCCATAAAGGTATATGTGCTTCATGGAGATTTGTATACTCTAATCTTGGGGATTACTCCTAAGGAAGATGCCCAAGTTAGGAGGGGACTTATGATTGGGTTTTACTCCTGAGAAGGAAGCCCAGATCAAAAGGAAATTAAGACTGGGGCTTACTCCTGAAAAGGAGGCCCAGGTTAAAGGTATTTGAAAATTAAAGGGACTTGGGGCTTACTCCTGAAGAGGATGCCCATATTTGAGACTGGGGCTTACTCCTAAAAAGGAAGCCTTGGTTAAGAGAATTATGGTTGGGGCTTACTCCTAAGGAGGATGCCCATATTTGGGAATTTTAAGATCGGGGTTTACTCCTAAAAAGGATACCCAGACTTGGGGACTTGGGGCTTACTCCTAATGAGGATGCCCAAAATTAATGGGAATTATGTCTGGGGATTATTCCTGAAAAGGAGTCCCAAGTTAAGGGGTTCTCTCATTTTAAAGGATGAGGTTGAATGAATGAAATCTCAATCTTTAGTGACATAAAGATGTGTAAATCACTAGGTTTTGAGAGATGTTCCACGGAGTTCCTTTCAGATAAGGAAGTCAAATCAAGAAATCATGCCATAAATGGCTTTGAAGAGTGTCTTGAAGACTGAATCTTGAATAGGAGAGGTGGAATGGCATAAGAGGGTTGAAATGGGCAGGAAAGGCACCCAAAAAGATTGGGGCGCGCAAGTCCTGGCAGGCATGAAAGTACTGCATGGGCTCGCAAGTCCCTGGGCGCGCAGGTATACCTACGCGGCACATGGGTACTTGCGCGATTTTCATCCCTTAGGGTAATACTTGGGCGAGACTTGTCTCAAACCCTTGGTATTATCCCTAGAGGCTTTCCAGAAGATGGCGCGCAAGTTCTGGTGAAGAGGTAGGGCGGTGTGCAAGTGTGTTTATTTCCCTTAAGGGTAAAACACTTAGGCGCACAAGTGTTAGTGAATTCTAACACTTAGACCTTACTCCTCTTGTTTATACCTTCCATTCTAGGTAAATAATTACCATAGAAGTGTTCGGAAGACCTGAATAAGAGACTTGGGCATTCAGATCTCTGTATGTGAATTCTGTAAAAAATCCTCCACCAATGGGGGGCCCACCGGGGGTATTTATAGGCTGGAGAAGACCCCAGGCGGTTATCACTTAGGGCGTGCAAGTCACTTGCACGACCATTAGGCGGCGCGCAAATCACTTGCGTGACCATTAGGCGGCACGCAAGTATACTTTCACGACAGTAAGGGAACTTGCACGCCCCTAGGTGCTTTGACTCCTTTTTCATTCCTTTGTCAATTTTTGATGTTTTCTTCAAAGGATGAATCACTTTGTGCTTAGTCATTTCCCTTTCCATTATTTTAGACAATGTGGAAAAAAGGAGCGTCAACATTATATATATAATTTTTTTCAGGTTTCTAGGATTCTTTCAAGGTCTGATTTGGACATTACTATCTTAAGCGTTGGAGATGTGGTTGAGTTTCTTTCATAGTGTTTTCTTTTGGTATTTACTTGGAAACCTTTTTTGTATTTGTTTGACATTGTTCATGCATTTCAAGATGTATTATTTTCCTCTTTTATATTATGTGGTGGATTGGTTTGGTGGTTTATATTATATATTCCAATCTTACTTTTATATTGAGGAAAATTTCTCTCATATGTGTGATTTTATTTATACTATCAGTGATAATGTCTAACCCAATGCCTACTGGAGGTGGGACTTAGGGGTCATTGTCTCTCTTCCTTCATTACTATCTTAATAGGGGTACCTTTGGAGGGAGGGGATTGTGACATGTCCATTCAAGGAGACTAAGATATTTTTCCTCATGAGCTAAGGGAAGAACTTTCATTGATTGTGCTTAGAGAAGACCTTATTTTAGAGAAAATGGTAGTTTCTACTAATCCATACAAGATTACCCATGGATTGAGTTCACTGTGTGTGTTCCAATGATAGAGGCCACCTCGGTTTTGGGGAGATCATGATCCTTAGGTGATAGAGGATTGGTTGGAGTCAGCAACTTATGATTTCATCTAGTGCATACACTAGTAGACTAGATAGTGACAATTTCATTGAGTCTTTCCTATCATGATGAGTTGTTATTGGATATTTATTTCCCAAACTCATGAAAGTGTTACTCTACCATGGTTGGGGTTTGAGTTTTTTTTTCAGATGTGGTTTTATCTAGTGATGCAAATTGTGATTAGAGTTTAGGAATTATTAAACCTTATGTAAGGCTTCATGATCATCCATGAGTATGCTACAATGTTCACAGACCTCATGAGGTATTCCTTGGATGTGATTCATGATGGATTTTTACAAGTGAATAAGTTTGGGTGAGGTATCCAAAATGAGTAGGTTGGGTTTGTACTCCTATGTATCCCCACCTATGCTGAATTTTGGAGTTTTGGTGATGGAGAGACTTGATCAGGCAATGCCACATGTGGTTCAAGGTATGATCTATTTCCTTCATACATTAGAATGAATACTCTTCAACATAAACACAATTTATTCTTTCCTTGCTGTATCATTTGACCAGAAGTTATAGATTCCATAGAAGTCACTAGCCCGAACTCTTTGGTTAGGAACTCTTTATAGTGGTGATTACCTTTCCACTCACCTACTGATGGTATAGGCTTATCCTTAGTGTATAGAATGGTCTCACATGTTATTTTCTCATAGCAAGGATGAGATCCCATGACATCATTTATGGTATGGATCTGTTATGTCTAATTCTTGTTTTGATGGATTTTGGTTATTACAATAAGGTATGTGGTAGAGAAAATGGGTATAAAATCATCTTTAATGGTTATTAGGACCCTCAGGAAAGGTGAGTATGGTAAACCCTTAAGAGGTTGTTGTTGATTTCCTATTAGTTGGTGAGTTTGGCTTCATACACTATGGTTGTTGCAGATGAGTAGTTTCATGCAGTGTTGGAAGAACATGTGTATGTTTATCCATAAGGCGTTTCAAGGTTTCTCTTATTGAGGTATCGATATCTATTATTAATTCAAAATGAATAGGTAGGATGGAGTGTGATAAGATCACATGGGTTTAATCATAAAAAACCCACGCAAAATTTGAAAAAAAAATCAAAACAACCCCAACCCACACAAGCCCATGTGTATCCCATAATCTTAACCTTTTTTAAATAAATAAATGCATCGATTAAACTATTTATTTTTTTAGTACTATTACATGTTAAACTGTGAAGTGGGTTGTGTGAGCGACTCACACGAGCTTCTCTCACATGGCCATTATGGGTGGACATAGCGTAATCTTCCCTCATATAGAAATGTTGGCATCTCTCACTCTTGTTATGGTGGTGCTGCATTGGGGTGAGGAAGGATGGGGATAACGACATTCATCAATCGTCGTTTTACATTACTAATTTTTGCATCATCTTGCATTTCCAAACACCAATATCTTCAACATCTTATCGGATGACCCAATCCAGATCATGGAACACCCAAATTCCGAATATAACTGAAATTTGAAAACTATTTTCAAAAATATGTTTCTTGGGAAACTTATTACCAAAGTATCGATCGATCTGGGGCCAATCAAGTAGAAGGGTGGGCAATGTTTGAAACAGCACCCTCCCCTATATATTTTTTAAAAAAATATTATGTTTTGTTTATATATATATATATATATAATATAACCCATTTTGAATAAATAATAATAATGATAATGGTAATGATGATGTATATAACTAAAATAATATAAATAAAATAATATTATTATTATAATTAAATATAAAAAATGATAAAAATAAAAATATTATTATTAAATATAAAAAATAATTTTTTATTTATTAAAATAATTAATATTTTCTTTTTATATTCAAATAAATTAAAATCATAGTATCATTAAATATTATTATTATTAAATAATAATTATGTGCATATAATTTTCTCAACTTAATTATTATTTATAATTAATAACATTATTAATTACATTATTATTTAGTATTATTAAATACATAAATAACTAGATTATATATAATATTCAAAATTATTTATTTTTTATTTTTTTATTATTAAAATATTAAATATATTAATATTATTAATATTATAAATGATAAATAATTGTATTATAAATTTTTAATAATGACATTATAATGAAAAATTATATTTTCTAAATTAAACATTTAATTCATATTTATTTTTAATTATATTATTAAATAATTCATTAATTATAGTAATAATTATATTATTTGCATCATTATTCATAATTATTGTTGTAATTATTGAAAATATTTTGCAATATAATTATTACTTATTAAAAATTTAATTTATAATATTTAACAATAATAACATATTTATTATTTTTTGACATTCCTTTTATTTTCAATTAATTTTTATTTTCACAGTCAATGTTTTAAATTTCATATAGATTTTATTTAGACTATATTTTTTTGAATAAATTTTTTAAAGTGTAAATGTAATGTTTTTAATCAATAGAGTTTGTGTCATGTAAATTATTTTTGATTTGTTATATTTACCTAAATTTGGAATTTCTTTTTTAATTTCTGTTTTACCCAAAAATTATGATAGTTGAGTTAGAAGGCCTTTTGAAGGAAGGTTTTTCTAGACCCAGTGCAACCCCACCCTTTTGACCAATAGAAAGAAGGGGTGGTTCCTAAAAATTGATCTCTTCAGGTTCGTGAAGAGAACGTTTTGAAGACAATTTACAAGCATCACTACAGAAAAATTTGGGTTTCTAATAGTGGTGTCGGGGCATAGAATGATGCTTCTATGGTAATGGGATCTCTGAATGAGTTGTGGTAGGCTTCGTTGATGGCACCCTCATCCGGTATGGGTCATAGGACAAGAATTCCATGTAATTGAGGTTTGTTCTTGGCTTACTTTGAGAATGCCAGATGTATTGTGAACTCTCTAAGTGTAAGTTTCATATTCGAGAGCCATTCTTATGGGGAAAGTCCTCTATGAGGGTGGGGTGGTGGTTGGCCTATGTGAATCTTGAGGCGGTGATGGTTTATGTTATCAGAGAAGCATGATGTTAGTTGGGAACTGATTTCATTGGAAAAAATTTGTGCTCATCTAATTGAGGATATATTTGAGCATCTAGTCTCAATGGGAATGGTTTGTTATGTGAGATGGATACATTACTTACCTTCAATTGATGGTGGTGATTCCCACTCCACATTAAGTGAGGGAGGCCCAAATTGAAGATATCGATTATGGGCTCTCACGTGATCAATACTCTCAAGTGATGAACCAAACATAACCATAAGGATTTGATGAGAGTGTAAGGCATGTTTTTCCCTTTAAGGTCTAAATATCAGTATTCTCGTGAGACTCATTTTGGGAACCATGATTAACGATGCTAAACTAGAGATCTCATAGTAGGGCATTTGTCCTTGGTGGTTCAGGACTAACTTATCATATATATGTCTTCATCATGTGGAAACTCTAGCTATATGGTGAAAGATTTTTCTCCATAAGTTGTGGTTTTAGTTGATCAAGTTCGGATAGGGGTTACCCTAGGGTCTAGATCCAATAAATTACATTCATCTGAGTGGGTAAAGTGTTTGAGTTGGTTTCCTTGAAACAACTTTTTTGTACTTTATGATAACCTATATTCATAGTTTTGAATATTAATAAACTCCTTATCACATCATGATTGTTCTTTTTTATAACATAGTATGTGATAATGTCCTAACAGTAGTTGTCTCTCCAAAAGGTAATAGCAGTTCCCCGCTATGATTAGATTTCAGAAGTGCTATGACACTATTCTTAAATATATATTTTCTAGCAGGATGATGTCATTTGAGGGACACAAATGATATAGGATATCAGGGGTGGAGAATCATAGGACTTTGAGGCACCTTCTCTTTATGTGCGCCCTTCGTAATATTTAGTGTAGAATATTATGATAATAAGACCCGCCAATAGGAAATCCACATTTATATGTTCCATTGGATATTCTTATCTGCAGATGTGTGTATTGATCCTTAGACTTCAAGATTATTATTGATGAGTATTATAAATCACGTACTTTGATGTATTGATGAAAACCATAATGACATATGTTCGCGGTGAGGTGGGATATGTTGGGTGCGTCATGAGTAATATTGAATTAATGAGTAATGTGAGGAAAAAAATTCCTTTATATTATTTAACAGAAGTTGAAATCTTGGGCCCTTTGATGGAAATGATATAGCCTAAATAAATCCATGTTCATGGTTTTCTATAGGCAAGTTTGATTTCCAAAAAGTCAAATAAAGAGGCATCAAGCACATAGGTTGATATCACCGTCATGGAACCTTCTTGATTAGAGGTATATGTTAAAGGGATTATATTACATAGTAAGAAACTGTATGAGGTATTATGTCATTTTGGCATTAACTTCTTTCTATATGGGTGTCTTGTCATGTTGTTAGATGTTAGCTTTGGACTTTAGGATGCTTTGCCTAATGCCACTAAGAAAGAGTCCTAGAGGGTCACACACAAGTGTATCCAAAATCTTAGTTAAATAATATATTATTATTTTTTATTTAAAAAAATGAATAAATATTATTCTCGTGCATGGTTTAATTATTATTCATGTATTCTTGATCGCATATATTCTATCACCAGTTATTCAAGATAATATTATGTGAGTGAATATTTAATAAATTATTTATTTTCAATTTAGTGAATATAATATTTATTTATTTATTAGAGAATAATATAGTGATATTTATTTATTAAATAAAGAGTCATTATTCAAGGCTTGATAAATATTGTGGAGGAAAAACGGAACGAGTTTTTAGGTCTTGTGAGAAATAATATATATTGAATATTATTTGATTAAATAATATTTAATTTAATTTTCAAGTTAAGTGCATGTTGAGGAAATAATATTATTATTATTATTTTAAGATATAGGGTTCTAAAATGGATTAAATAAATATTAAAGGGTAATTATGAAAATATTTATTTCTAAACTCTAGCAGTATTTAAACCTAATTATATTATTTTCTAAGAGATCAAATTCATTTGTGTTGTTCACAATGATAGTTGGAGAGAATCCTCCCAATCCCTAAAGATATATCTCTCTAAGAATGATCCTAATAACGGAGAGTGTTCATCCTCCACATCCCACTCTCGAGTTTATAGAGATCAAGAAGAATGCTTTGGAAGTGATTATCATGGTGATCAAAGGAAAATGATGCAAGCAATATGATCTATCATGGTAGCACCCAGAGATTCATATGGCAACGTTCAGAGATTTGTGAAACACATGTGGAGCACTGCTAGAGGGAATCTTCTCTTGATTCCTATAACGCAATGATTTTAAAATTTATATTAGTTTTTAGATCCATCAACAAAGAAGTAATTCACACAAGGTAATTATTTAATAAATTAAATTGATTATAAATAATATTTTATGATCATGTGCTTGGTTCTGATATTATAACCCTTATCACTTTTCATTGATTCAATTTTTTTGATTATGGAATTCATAATCATGTAAATTTCAGATTGATCATCAATCATGGAAAAAAGAAAATTTAGGAACGACCCATCGCATGGTTCTTCTGCGCCCAAAAACTAAAAGTGGTATCAAAGGGGTTATATAATTATTTATAATTATTTAAATATTGTTTATTGATTTACGCATTTTTTATTTAGTTTTTAGTTCAAGTTTAATCATTCTTTAATCTGAATTGTGATATCTTCTTCTTCCTCTTTCATTTCTTATAGATTTAATAAAAATGATTAATTTTATGAATGAAATGAAATTTAAGATCTCATCTGGAGGTACTGAGGATTCTAGTCAGATAACATGATATTACACACTATGTAACCAGAGTTACACATCATGTACTAGTGTTTAATGCACCAGGAATTAATTTGGAATTAATTCAAACTATGTGAATTGAAGACATGTTGTGTATTTAATTTCTTACACCTGGTGAATGGTCAGCCAGAGCACACGTTGTGTAGCCTAGGTACATTGTATGTAGTCCTTTAAGTCATATATGGGCCATGTATTTCCATACACGACCTACTTAACTAGTGTTTATGTAACTCTGATACCACACATTGTGTATCCCTTTATACATGTCGTCTATTCCAATTTTTCTAAGGCATAGTTTACACATCGAGTCCCTAGGTGTGTGCCTCAGATAGATGGTGAAATACATACACACCATGTAGCTCACATTTACATGTCGTGTACTTATACCAAATTACTTAGAATTAAAATTAATTTATTATACTGTGTAAACCTTATCGACATGTGCTTGTGTGAGGTTATTAAGTTTATAGGACATGTCATGTGATGGGTTTTAATATATATATATATATGTGTGTGTGTGTGTGTGTTTAATTAATTTCTATGCAATGTTCAGATCTACATATCATGTATGAGTCATATTATAGTTATTACTCTACATTCATTGAAGCATAGATTGTGATTGAAAAATCCTATAATTCTTGTAATCATTAAGTTGATAGTACACATCATGAAAGTACGTGATAAGTCATGCATGCCGTATGTCATAAGATTAAATAGTATACGATTATAATATATATTGGGTAGATTCATACGGGTATTCATTGTGTTTCCTCTAAGGTGCATTTATGTACATGGTTAATTTTAAATAAATTTATTTAATTTGCTTAAAGTTATGATGGATGAGAATCTCAAGGAAATTCATATGATAATTAAGATAAAACAATTAATTAATTAAAGAAGATAATTAATTGATTTGAGTAAAATTTATCTTAAATAATAACAATTAAGAATTTAATGCTAGTTTTATTAAATGCATAATTTTTTGAATTTATGTGGATGATCATGAGCATATACCGGACCTTTGTATGTGATTGGTTTTTTTTAATTTATTATTAAATTAAATTATTGGAATGCATGCCTTCTCACCTATTATTATGTAAGGGTCTATGTGCCCATGGTTTTTTTATGTAAACCTTTTTCCCATCACCTTCATGTGAGTAAAAGAATATGTAATGGATGGAGCACCTAGGATAGTGGAGGCGGTTCAAGTTTGGAGTTGAGGTGAAACCAATACAAGAGATATACATAAGTGGACATGTGGAAAGTTGTAACATGAACCTTAATTGGTTCAAGATTATTTTTCCCCTAGGTCAACGGTTAGTTTATCAACCACTAGATAAACTAACCATTAGTAATAGATCATGATCATACAACTTTATTATTTTATTTATTTAAGTTTCATGGTTATTTCATTATGGATTTTTTGTCACGATCACATGAATTAATTAATTAACAAGCATGCAAGATAGAACTAAAATATATATTGGGTAGATTGAAAAATCCTCAAATTTATATATTAAGTTAGTATAGCCTTTCACTACTTTAGTTAAAATCAAACAATAGTTCAAAGTGATTGACCATCCAAAGTTGGGGTGCTTTGAATTATCTGGGAATTATAACATGAAGTTTTGGGTTTACTTAACTTAGTTAACATAAATTTTTGACTACCAAAGTAAGACTTAGTGCAACTAAGAGGCAAGGGTTAAGGAAACCAATTTCAGGATTTTGGGATTGGGGAGTCCACTCAACAGATCAAGAAACTATGAGTTAATTCAGTTGGAATTTGGAATACCTATCTAAAACCATTTAAGTTGTTTGACCAACCAAATATTGGGTAATGATAATAAGAATATGGATCCTTACCGCTATAATGTCCAAGAAATAGGATATTCTGAATCCAATAGTGAGGGTTATTGAGTTTTGATAAAATAGTGGGAGATTAATAAATATAATATTTAGTTATTTTTATAAATTTTATCAGATAAAGTACTAAATCTTTTATCATCTTACTTGTAGAAAAAACAATGAAAATTATATAAAACATTTAACTATGATCCATACTTTACCAGAACATATTTCTAAGAGTGGTAAAGGTGTTTATGTGTTATACTTCTCCATGAAAGGAAATTGTATGTGTTGGAAGAACCAATTCCTGATTAACTTGGAAATGAGGCTATTGATGAAGAGTTGTATCTCTATGAGAAAAATTTTAAAGATTCTATAGATGTTTAGTGTTTAACTCTATCATCCATGATCAATGATATTTTGAAGAAACATGAGGGCATGGATGCATATAGCATAATGTCTTACCTTTGGGATCTCTATCAAGATACGGCGAGATAAGAGAGATACAAGATATCTAATTATTTGTTTACAACTAAACTTGGAGAGTCTATGTTAGTTGGGCCTCATGTGTTCAATATTATTTGCTACAGTGAATGCTTAGATATCTTAGAGATTAAATTCCCAGATGAGTTGCATAAATATATCATACTTCCATCACTTCCCAATACCTTATCTAGTTTTATTGTTAATTACAATATGAGAAATAACGAGAAAAGGATTTCTGAACTTATTTGATTATACAAGTAGATAAGGATATGGGGTGTGATAAACTCGTGTTTATTATGGTGAATAAGAAAAGTAATTACAAGAATAAGGGTCCCAAGACTCATAAAAAGTCTAAAAATCCTGACCACCATCCTTCTAAGAATGGTAATATGCTGTGGTAGGGAAAGGAAAAGGAGGAAGTGTGTTTTTCATGTTAAATCCATGCCACTATAAGAGGAACTGCACCCAGAAGAAAGGGGAAGTTAAAGGTGCATTCTTTATCTAGTGTAATATTTTAATATATACACATTAGTTATTAGATATAGCTTGTGTTGTTCACATCTATATCCAAATGTAGTAACCAAGTAGATTCCAAAAAATTACTAGAGGAGAGGTGGATTTGAGAGTTTCTAATGGTGTGAGATTGGATACTCTAGCCATTGGTGACTAACACCATTCATTTCTAATGAGAATGATTTTTGTTTTAAAATATTGTTATTATGTACCAATAGTTATGAAAAACATAATTTTTTTATCATTCCTAGATGCATATGGGTTGATTTTCAAGTTCAGAAATAAAATTTGTTGATTTTATAAAGAAAACATATGTTATGGTATGGAATATTTAAATAATCGTATTTATTTATTAAATTACTAAAACCAAGTATTGAAAATAGATAATGAATCATATTCACACAACTCATATAACACCTAGCTATATCATTACCATCTTGGACATGTAAATGAGAAGAATTTGACAAATATCTTTCAAGATGGTTATTTAAAGTCGTATAATCTAAAAACACTTGAAATATTTCATGCTTGTTTATAATGAAAAATGAAAAAACCTCAATTTGGTGGATAGGGTGAAAGTTCCACAAAGCTTATAGGATTATTACACACTAACGTGTATGGACCATTTCCAGTCAAAGCTAGAGGTGGTTATTCTTACTTTACAACTTTTGATGACTTGATTAGATATGGTAATGTCTACTTGATGAGGTATAAGTTTGAGTCCTTTGAAAAATTTAAGGAATTCAAGAATGAAGTAGAGAATCAACTTGGAAAGAATATAAATAAGTTTTTATCGGATCTAGGTGGTGAATATCTTAACCAAGAGTTTACTGACTTTATATGGGGGTTTGGGATTCTATCTCAACTCAGTCCACCTTACACACCACAGTGGAATGGTGTTAGTGAAAGGCGGAACTTTACCTTTTTAGACATGATAATGTTGATAACGATCCATGCAGATCTTCCATTGTCCTTTTGGTGATATGCATTAAAAACTACACCATACACATTAAACCAAGTAGAAACTAAAGTGGAAAATGGAATTCCCTTTGAGTTATGGAATGGAAAGAAACGTTTTTTGTCACATACACATGTATGGGGTTGTGAGATGTTTGTTAAGGCCTTATAGGGCAACAAACTAGCACCCTAGTGCACAAAGTAAATATTTATAGGGTATACCAAGGAAACAAAGGGATACTACATATACAACCACACAGATAAGAAAGTGATTATTCCCAGACAAGATATCTTTCTTGAGAGGGAACACATCCTCAAAAAGGATATTGGGATCAAGATTGACTTCGATGAAGTTGATGATCAAGATACACAAGAGTTGGTACAATAATAGGTTCCATAGGTCCCCATGGAAGAAGTGGTTCATGAAACACAAGTACTATGTATTTTCATAAGATAGGAAAGAGAACCAAAGAGATATGTTTTTCTAGTAACCAAATATGGTGAATCATTATTTGTTGAAAATGGTGAACTTGTCTCCTAACAAAGGTAGTAGAGAGATCAGAAGCTACAAGATGGAAATAATCCATCAATTCTGAAATAGACTCCATGATTAAGAACCAAGTTTTGGTTCTAGTAGATGAGCCAGTTGATGTAAATACCATAGGGTGAAAATGGGTATTTAGGAGAAAAATAGACATGGAAGATAAAGTAAATACCTATAAATCAAGGCTTGTGGATAAAGGGTTTAAAAAATGTTAAGTAATTTACTATGATGAAACCTTTTCACCAGTTTCCATGTTTAAGTCCATCTGAATTATACATTTTATAGCATCTTACCCTGACTATGAGATTTGGAATATGGATTTCAAAACTACATTCCTTAATGGTAACCTTCAGAAATCTGTCTATATGACACAACTATAAGGGTTTGTGAATCCAGGTGATGCCAAAAATATTTTCAAGTTGTAAAGATCCATTTATGGATTGAAGCAAGCATCTAGATCATGGAACATTCAATTCGATGAAGCTATAAAAGAATTTGGTTTCATTAAGTACAAATTTGATCCATGTGTTTAAAATAGTTTTAGTAGAAATAGAGTCTTTATACTAGTAGTATATGTTGATGACATATTACTTAATGGAAATGACATACCAGTCTTACGGTCAGTTAAGGACTGATTAAAAAAATTCTCTATGAAGGAATTAGGTGAAGAAACCTATATTCTATGGATCAAGATCATTCATGATATATCTACAATGATTCATAGACTAAATCAAAGTATATAAATTAACCAGATACTAAATAGATTTAGTATGGAACAATCCAAGAGGTTATTGGTTCTAGTGTCACATGGTTTACATCTTTCTAAGAAAATGTGTCCTCTAAAAAAGAAGAATAAAGAGAGAATGAGTAAAATCTCATACACTTCAGTGACAGGATCAATCATGTATGCCATGTTATGTACTATACTTGATGTTTCTTATTCATTGATCATGGCTGGTAGATATCAAGATGGTCTAGGATAACAACATTGGTCTTCTATTAAGGCTATCCTTATGTATCTGAGAAGAACTAAGGATATTTTTTGGGAGTATAGAGGATATGAAGAGTCGGTCATCATGGGTTATACTGATGCTAGTTTTTAGACATATCATAATGATCTGAATTTGCAGTC
Source organism: Viscum album (assembly GCA_963277665.1). NCBI lineage: Eukaryota > Viridiplantae > Streptophyta > Magnoliopsida > Santalales > Viscaceae > Viscum > Viscum album. The sequence continues at coordinate 1,108,471,605 of OY728137.1, forward strand.
AGGATATGTTTTCTATATCAAAGGAGGAGTTGTGAGATGGAAGAGTTCAAAGCATCCATTTTTCGTTGATTCTACAGTGGATTCTAGGTATATAGTAGCTTCTGATACATCCAAGGAAGTTTTTTGGATATGAAACTTAATCTAGGATCTTGATGTATTACCTATAATTAAAGACCCTATCACATTGTAATATAATAATACTATAGTGGTGGATATTAAAAAAGAGACAAGATCACACCAACCAACAAAACATATACTAAAGAAGTATCACCTATTGATATATTTTTATCATAGGGTTGAAGTTGTAGTAATCAAAGTACCCATGGAAGAGAATGTAGAAAACCCCTTGACTAAAGGGCTATCTCAGCAGAAGCATGAGTATCATGTGAGAGCAAGCGGACTAAAGGTTGTTAACAGTTGGCTCTAGTGTAAGAGGGATTATGTTGCTGTTAATTCCCTTAAACAAACTTATAATTTATGTTAACTTGTATTAATATTTTTGAATATTAATAAACTCCTTATCACATCATGATTATTCTTCTATGTAACAAAGTATGTGATAATTTCCTAAGAGTAGTTATCGCGCTAAAAGTTCATAGTAGTTCCCTACTATGATGAGAACCCAGAAGTTCTAAGAAACTATTCTTAAATATATTTTCTATATCAAAATGATATCATTTAAGGGACACAAATGATATAGGCTATAATGGGTTTATACTCATAGGGATTTGAGTCACCTTCTCATGGTGTGCGCTTTTGGTAATATCCAGTGTAGGATATTATGAGAAAAAGACCTGCCGATGGAAAATCGACATTTATATGTTTCATTAGATGTTCCTATTTTCGGACATGTGTATTGATCCTTATAATTTAATATTATTATTGATGGGTATTATAATTTGCATAATTTGATGTATTGATGAAAACTGTGATGACATATATTTGTGGTGGGGTAGGATATGTTGGGTGAGTCACGAGTAATATTGCATTAATGAGTAATGTGAGAAAGTATTTTTCTCATCTATTCTATAAAAAAAGTTGATATCTTATCCCCTTTTATAGACATTATATAGCATAAATAAATCCATGGACATGGTATTCTATAGGCAAGTTTGATTTCCAAAAATTCAAAGAAAGAGACATTGATCACAAAGGTTGATGGCACTGACATGCTACCTCCTTGATTAGATATATCACGTTCAAGGGATTATATAACATAATAAGCTTCTATATAAGGTATTATGTCATTATGGCATTAACTTGTTTCTTTATGGGTGTCTTGTAATGTTGTTAGAATCTAACCTTGTACATTAGGTTGCTTCACCTAATGCCACTGAGAAAGAGGCCTAGAGGGTCACACTATAAGTGTATTTAGAATTTTAGTTAAATAATATATTATTATTTATTATTTAAAAAGTTTAATAAATATTATTACCACACATGGTTTAATAATTATTCATGTATACTTAATCGCATATATTCTGTCACTAGTTATTCGGGAGAATATTATGTGAGCGGAATATTGAATAAATATTTATTTGATATTTAGTTAATATAATATTTATTTATTTATTAGAGAATAATTTAGTGATATTTATTCCTTAAATAAATAGTCATTATTCAAGTTACAATAAAAATCATGTAGGAACATTGGACCAAGTTTTTAGGTCCGGTGAGAAATAATATATATATAAAATTATTTGATTAAATAATATTTAATTTAATTCACAAGTTAAGTTCATATAGAGGAAATATTATTATTTTTATTACTTTTATTTTAATACATGGGATTCTATAGGTGATTAAATAAATATTAAAGGTAACTTGTGAAAATATTCATTTCTAAACCCTAGTGGTATTTAAACCCAAATATATTATTTTCTTAGAGATCCAATTCATTTGTGTTGTGAACAATGAAATCTAGAGAGAATCCTCTCATACCCTTGAGAGATCCCTCTCCAAGAACGCTCCTAATAATGGAGAGAGATGTTCCTCTGCCTCACACTCTTGAGTCTAGAGAGATCAAGGAGAATGATTTGAAAGTGATACGCATGGATATCAAAGTTGAATGACACAAGTGATAGGATTTTTCATGCTAGTACCTATAGATCCTATGATAATGTTTGGAGATTTTTGGGTCACATGTGGATCATCTCTAGAGGGACTATTTTCTTGATTACTATAATGAAATGATGATACAACTTATATTTGTTGTCAGGTCCATAAATGAAGAAATAATTCACACAAGTTAATTATTTAATTAAATTAATTAATTATAAATAATATATGATAATCCTACGCTTGGTTCTAACATTATATCCCTGGTATCTTTTCTTTGATTCAATTTCATTGATTATGGCATTCACCATCATGTAAATATCATATTGATCATCGATCATGACTAAAAAGAAAAGTTGGGAACGACTCATTGCATGATTTTGTTGCACTCGGAACCTATATCAAGACATTCCATTTCAGATTGTGGAAAAATGGGCTACTAATGAGCTAAAGGTCGGTTTCATGGTGGTTTGAAGATGGTTTTGTTTTCCTCATATACTCAATAATAGATTTCAAAAAGAGTGAAAACCTAACAGGGTCATCTATGGTAGTGGATGTGATATTTTTTGGACTCGGAGTGTGTGTACATGATATCTTATGATTAGAAAAGATTAAGCTAGACGTTATGTGTTGTCCTTGTGCTGGAAATTTTTGTGTGATAATTGTCGAGAAACGAGTAAAATAAAACCTCAAGAAGCATGTTACCTTGAGCCTATTCTAGGGTCACTATAAAATTTTCATTATTAATCTTGAAATAAAATTTTATAATGGATATATTATTCTCATGTGATAGTCATGTGAATCACTCTTTAAAAGTAGGGATTGTAATTCTCCCATGGAAGGTTCCCTTGTTAAAAAAAATACAGAGTTGGTGTTTATGGTTTGTGGATTAATTTCCTATCATGGAGATGAATGAATTTGGATAAGAAGGGTATTAGGTGAGAAATCTCAGTAGGATTGGTTTAGTACAATATTATGGTCTTGTAAAGGTGTTTCTCCAAATAAATCTTAATCTGATCATTTTTTATGAATTGGAAGAAGTATAAGAGTGGAGGTGATCTGAAGTGTATGTTTTTTCATGAGGTTTATGTTATGAGTTTTCTTATAATTTTAACCTCTAGAGGTCAATGGTGTGCATGTGAGTGTAGATTATCCTTTCGCATGAGTTTATCTTATGAGATTGTTGGTATTTCATCGTTGGTTTTTTTTCATTTTCAAGGGTAAAATGTTTAAAAGAGGGGAGGATTTATAAAAACCAGTTTTTCTTTTATTATTACTTATCCCAATAATTTAATTTTTGGGTCCCAAACTTTAAAAGGGGTATATAAATAAATTCATCATCATAAATTATCTCAGAAAAAAATTTGGATCACCCCACTGGTCTCGGAGCATTATGTTTTTCATGGGTTTAATTTTGATGAAATTCTAAGATAATTTAATTTTAAGGAATGTTTAATATTTATTTAATAAATATTTATTTATCTCTCACATGTAAGAGACTATATCTTCTAATTTAAATCACATATGGAAATTTTAACATCATAGTTGTGTAAAAAACAAGTTGTTTTTCCTAGGAGATGTATAATTTTTGAGTCTGGGTTTAGGGTCACAGACTGAGTTGTTTTAGGTTTTCAATTATAATACTCGGTTTTAACTTGATTAATGATATAAATTCCTCATTATATCACCTTAGCTAGGGTTATATAATATTTTCACCATGAGCCCTAGATAATTGGGAGGAGATTGAAACCGACTATCGAGGAGGAATTTTCAATGGACTCATGGATCAAGGAATGATAAAATCATATATTTTAGGAATATATGATTTAAAATTATTGAATCTTTTTGAATCAATGAACGAATCAAATCTCCGACGGTATCACAAAGAGGTAGGTCTTTGAATTTGATTTATTCCATGTACTTCATAGTAATTGTCTTCAATTTATCATTTGGGACCATTCTTATCATGAATATTTTTGGAATCAAATTTTATTATTATACCTAACTTGATTTTGTGGTGTATTAATTATGATCATTGGAAAATACTTTTGAAAATTAAGAATAGTGTAATGTCCTAGGTTTTTGAGTGATTCGTATTTTTCCAACCTATTTGAAATTTCATGTTTGGTGAGTAATCCAACTTTCTTTTTGATCCTTGGAACCTAATTCTGGGAGTTTGATTGACCTATGACTTGTTTTTAGATGATTTTAAGTCTTTTAAAATGAATCAGGGTTTCGGGTGAGTTTCAAGTGCATCAAAACCCCAAAACTCTGTTTTGGGAAAGTGTAGACAGAGGCACACAGTTTTAAAAAATCGTGCAACCTCCCAAGAATAACTGTGTGGCCCACCTATATCACTATAAATAGTTTGAAAACCCATCTAGGTGGGGGAGAATGGTTGTGAAACGCCTCTATAGTGTTTAACATAGGGTTTATGTATGGTATGTGCATGGTTTGGTAAACCATAAGCATAGCTTGTGTGTGTGTGGTTATTAGGCAAAGCGCATTGTACGGTTGGCTCACAATTATCCAAATCATATGGGAAAACCATGTGGATCATTATTTTGGGTAAAATTACAAAAATACCTCTACTTATTTGATTTCTATTCTCTTTTCTTCCCATTTCCACCTGCATGCATAGCAAAGGGAGAGCCGCTTTGGACCTCTTTGGAGAATTTGAGGGATCTCCTTGATCCAAGCTCCGATCCTTGATTCATTGGTGGCTACGGATTCATCTTGGTAAGGCCTTGGATCTGATAGCTTCTATTTTTTGTTTATCTATCCATATGGAATACTAAATTCATGTGGGTTCTTTTTCCTTATTTTCATGTCATTCATATAAAACTCTATTTTCTTCCTATTCGACTCGAGTTAGAGGTCGATATCAGACGAGTGATCACCTACTGGCCTAAGGTAGGTGGTGTCTAGATTTATCCTTGATTTTATTGGTGTATTGTGTGCATTATAAATATACCATGTGGATAGTCAAATTGAGACCTTAATTAAATAATTAATTCCTTTTAAATATATGATATGATCATGGTAATTCTCCTACTACACTACAAATGGTTAATCTGGGTAAGGGGATTGGACCAACTTGGTCAATTTAGGCCGGGTGTATAATTTATTTTAATTAAATTATTTATAATGATTGGTTTAGTTCCATGGGAATGTTACGACCATGTCCCAAGGATTGAGGTGGTATTCACCACCTATATTGAGGTGACGTAGTTCGTTAGGTTGGTCTTGGCCCAGATTTTCATGGGGTGATGATGATCACCAGGTTGAGGCGACATGGTCATCGGTTTGAGGCGACAAGGTCATCAAGATGAGGTCATGGACCATGTGATTTGAGATAGTGTTAACCATCATGATTTAGCAACATGGTCATATGGGAATGAGTTTATAGAGGATGTGGCTTAGATTTTTGTGATTTCCGCTCAGTGGTAGTTAACGGATGCACCATTGGAGTCATGTGCACATAGATAGGACTCGTATAAGGTGGTGTTGACCACTCGATGTGGTTGGAGACCCCCGTATACTATGAGGCTTAGGGGATGGTGTTGACTATTCGAAATGTTGGGGGTGATCACCATAGAAAGACATGTGGATGGTGATTGACCATTGGTTGATGGTTTTAATACCATCGATTTGGGTTTGAAGCTTACCATAACATTTAAGGCTGAGGTGTCTGGATTTTAGGGGGATGGATATCGTCATACCATGGGACATCATCTATTGACCTGAGAGTGATTATTTTTATTGGAGGATAGATATCATTATGCCTCAGGATGTCAGGTTGTTGAGATGAAGGGGACTCTTTGAGAGAAGTTCCATGGGACCTGGATCTTATTGATGGGGCTTTCCATATAGATGCTTTCTATTTTATTTTTTTCACATGGGTTCAGTGACATAATTACAGTTGGAACCTGAGGGTTCACCAGATATGGTATTCACCAAGGGATGTATTTGGATTTAATCCATGGATCCTCGCCACTACTATGATATATATGTAGACACATGTTATATTCCACATATATAATACGGGGAACATGATTAGAGATTTTATCATTAGCCAAAGCAGGTAACGATTCCTTATGGATATTGAGCATAAGGGAAGTGAGTTATTTATTAAATGGTTGTGCATTGACTTTTTATTTATATTTATTATACACCTACATAATTATAGATGTAATAAAGGAACATGTTGGTGGTGTCCTACTGATTTCATTCTCACACCTAAAATGGGCCCTTCGAGATGCGGGTATACTTTATTCTTTTGAGATTAGGTAAGGATTATAGCTTAGGAGTTGGACCTTAGTGATCGATTTTTACCTTTTACATGGGATGGATTGAAGTAGACTATAGTGGTTCCTCTGCATCAGCTGAAGTTTGTTTTTTGTTTCATAATGATTTATATATATGTACTTATATGGTCATTCATGGGTGACCCTACTTGTCTACTTTTGGTATGACCTATTATGACTTATTATTTTTAGTCTACAAATGCTATTATGTATTTGGGATTGTTTATTATTGTATGATTCTATTGATAATGAATTCACTATTTGTTTTTCTTCTACTAAGTTAATTCTTCTTACAATGCTATTTTTGTATTTAGAACATTATTATTATCACCACATGAGGGTATAGTTTCCCCATGATCACCTCTTTAAATTTTCGCTGCTAGTCGGTAGCATTTGGCATACGAGGAGGCATGCCTAAGGCCTATTGGCCAACTATCCCAAAACACAGTTTAAAGTGAAATCCGGGTTGGGGTACTATAAATGGGTGGTAATAATGCCACCGAACATCACTTCTCTCTTCCTCAAACCCCAATTGGATGATACGTTGGAGGTGTGGTTGTGGTGGTGTAATCCTCGTATTATGTCGGTGTGTGGTTGGATGGAAGTACATCCCCAATCACCAATGAATTTTCTTCCCAGTTTTATGTATTTTGATATTTCATTTTATCATGATCAAAAAATATCATTGGCATTAGAAATGGATGGAGATTCAAAGGATGATAGGCCAAAAACTCAATATTAGTCGTGGTGGACAGTTGTGGTAAGGGGCAGCCGTAGTGATTGGAAATGTGGAAGAGGTAAAGTGGTGGGAGATTCATATGATGAGGTGACAACTATAAGGACATGGATTCCACTAAACCCTTTTTCATTTCTTGGTTTTTAAGGGATTCCAAGGCTATTCTCTGGTATTTTTGGAGTTTGGGGAAGTTTTTAAGTCTTTTAAAATGAGTTTAAGAAATTTTATGATTTTTGGGTTTTTTTATGATTTTTTGCTAGGTTTAAAATTTTACATATGAAGTATAAAACCTTACACATGAAATAAAAACCTTACGTATAAGTTTTTGAAAAAGTTAAAAACCTTACGTATTGATAAAATATTGTATATTCCTTAGAATGTCTTATGTGTTGATGAAATATATTACATATGGAATTCTTTTAAAGAAAAATATCATACACATGATATATATATATATCACATATTATAGAGATACTATACCTTTGTTGATTTTTTTGATTCTGAGGAATATCTTATGCATGATACATAAGATATATCCCATTATGAAAAGTCTATCCTAAAATGTATTTTATGATTAAAAAGGGGGAAATATTAAAAAATCACAGGAATTGATTATTCTATAACTTAATTAATTTCCATCGAATTGGGTTATGATTTCAAAGGGTTTTAGGTGTCACGGTTTGGTAAATTAAAAGTGGAATGCCCTTATTTACATCAAAATTTGGTGAAATTAAATTAATTTTAAAGGGGGAAATTTTTGGGAGTGTCATACCCATTTCACAACCGAAATAAATTGGGTGCCCCTCCCATTTGTTTGACCTTCTCTTATCTTAAATTCTAGACAACCAAAACATCTTCAGTTCCTGCGATCAGTAACCCTAAACTCAAGAAAACCCCATTACGAGTTCCCAACCTTTTGAATATTTCTTATTCTTTTTTTTATTTAATGATAAACATAATAAGTTAGGGTATTTTTAACTTCTACTATTTTATTTATGTGTAAATGTAGAGTTATCATGCTTGGATTTTCATTGGGTAAATGGAAAAGATTGACCTAAGAATATAATAATATGTAAATATTAAAAACAAGTGATGGTATGGTTTTTCATGTGAACATATTATTTATGTTATTTATTTATACTATTTTATAGATATTTTGGTAATATTATTATGTTATAATACCTTTATGTATTTATTCATAACTATTGTGTTAGAATTAAATAATTAAAAGATGAAGATAATGAATGAGGATTATAAGTTTATTTTTCCAACTCAAATATCATAAGATGATATGGAATGATTAAATCATGTTATTAGAATATTTAATGTTTCTTTATTTATATTATTATATGTTTTTTTATTGCTAAAATATTCTCATAATTAATTGATAAACTCATGCCATTAAGTAAAATAATATTTTCAGAATTAAGTATCTAAAGATAGAATGCATTTGAACCTTTTTGTTAATAGCTTTCATGTATTAATTGAAACATTATTAATTTATCTTTGATAAATTATTACTGCTGAAATTATAATTGATTCCATATAAATATATATATTACCCTTGCTATGATTTTTAATAAAAACTCAATATGGTTGTTTGGAATGGTGATGGTTATGGTATGTTGATATTATTTTGGTGTTGGTGTCTTTTTGCGGTTGATGTTGGGTAGTGTTTATGATGTGGAAAGGTGATAATGATGATTCGGGATGGATGGATTGGATTGAGATACTTATTACATTTCCTTATGATTTTTTGTATGATTGATAATTGTTTAATGATTTCTGGTTATTATTTTTCCTCGTTATGAATTTTTATCTTCTTATATATAGGAATAGATGTGTCTTAGTGCCCAAAATTTTAGAAGGAAAATTAAATGATGAATTAATTTAAAGGGAGCGGTTGAAATTATTAACTAATGATGGAATCATATTAATAAATATGTATTGAATAAAGGATTAAAGTAGCATGGATATGGACATAATATTGAATTTAAGCTCACTGAATTCATGATTAACATATTAATTTGGGATGACAATGAAATATTAATAAATTATAATTAATTGATTAAAGCCTTTATGGTCCACATATGGGTGTTAGTGATTGATTTAGACGTTACTAGATCAAGGAGGTGGTTTGTGAGTTGCAGGTGTTCAAGGCCATTGGATTTAGAGATTTTGTGGTACATTTCCTTATGGATTTACATTGTATGACATTTCATGTATTAGGATTTGTATTATATATTATTATAGAGTTAATTAGTGATTATTTAATCATTTACTAAGAATATAAGGGTAATTCCTATCATATGTGTATGTTTTATACCCTCGGTGCTAGTTGTCAACTTGTGGACGATTGGAGGTAGGCTTTCGGGGGTCACTCTCATCTTCAATGTCATTCCATACGGGTTAATAGTAGAGGTTGTTCATGATAAAGTGGCATCATAGATTTTGGTTGAGATATGGGATAGAGCTTGAGGATAGGCACTAGTGAGGATTACATGGGTTATTATGGAAACAAAATCTATTACACTTGGTATGTGATGTAATCAAGGTAGACCAGCTTGGACACTAGATTTTAGATCCCCTTATAATCCGATGAAAGGTCTAACGTACTAAGAAAAGTGATGTTGCTTATAGGGTAGAGACCTGGGTAAGGATCAAGTATCATGATTGTGTGAACTTGTATTTGAATTGTATTAATAATGGGAATTATGGTAAATCTTAATTAATTAACCTTAAGTATTTCAGGTTTTGGGTTTAGTAATTACCTAACCATTTTCTCTTTTACAGGTATGGTGTTAAGTATATGTCCCCATCAGGCTCGCACTGGAGATTTCAGAAGGATGTACCATCATATAGTTATAGAGTTAAAGTAGAAAAATTCAATTCTTTGAGGAAGATAATTTATGATTTCTAGTGACAATTCTTACAAAAGTATGAGGGTTGTTTTTTTTATCCTAAGATCAGGGCTTGGTTAGAGAAAGTGAAGATTGTCTTCAGTTTCATTTGTGCTAGGAATGAGCACTAGATTATATTAGTTGTTATTATATTATGATGATTTACTTGATAGTGGTGGGTTTTTTTCTTTGGAAATCATAATGAGTCAGAGGAATCATTGGAGAAATTCCACTATCAATTCTAGGTTGGGTTTATTGCTTTAATTGTGAAGGTGACGCACTCTACCAGAGGATCTCTAGTGTGTGCAAGTTCAATATTCTGTTCAAGAACCTTTTACAATATACTTCATATCTTCTTCCTAATGAGGAGTTCAGTGCAAGGAATTTGAAAAAGTCATTTTATCTAGAGATCCAGTGTTAGATCACCCCATTCACAATGTAGACTTTTCTTAAGGTGTTGGTGAAGGTAAAGGTTATCAAGAGGATGTTAAATTGAATTGTACTGGACCTTTACAGGACATAAGTTTTTAGGACTCCCCACAAAGAAAATTTATGACTATAGGTTCTCATTTTCCTATTCAATTGTAGTTTCAAACTACATGGAGTCGATTTTATTCTTCATCGTATGGTTTCACTAGAGCTAGAAATTCTTAGACCCCTACCGATAGATCAGAATTTTTTTTCCTACGAAGGTCATGGTCATGAGAAGTTAAAGTTTCTAACCTTCCTTGTAAATAACGTTGTATTTGGTGGTCCACTATAGGTCCAGTAGTTGTAGTTATACCCTCTGAGGTAATGGAAACTGTAGGGTGATCCGAGTATTGGTAAATAGAGAGGAGATGGAGCGAGTCAAGGATATACCTATGATATCCCTCATCAGCATGGATGGAGAGAATATAATGGCCCTGAAGGTGGTCACCAAAAAGGAAAAAGATCTTGTAGAGTAGGATGTGGTTAGATAAATGCCTTAGAGTTATCAATGACAGGTGATCCAAACGTTGTGTGAGGTGTCATCTGTTTATGGTAGGGGGATCTTTACCAATTGATCATATAGTCATCTTTGGTGTGATGGGTGGTATAATATCATTTAGAGGATTCTAAGGTGGAGGTTTTGTTGGATTGAGTTGTTTTTATTGATGTCTTTGAGGGATGGTCTGAGAATGATCAACATCGCATGTTTCTATAGGGAAGGATCTTCATTCCCTTGACAATGTGATAGGCTGTTCTTCATGATTTCCAAGGCCCGCCTTTAGAAGTGCATCCCAATGTGGATAAGATGTATTATTCCATGAGGACTTTGTTTTATTGGTCTAATATGAAGAGGTATAATACAAATTTCACATCTCGATGTTTGTTCTATGAAAGAAGATAAAGGGTAAACATCATGTTCCTAGTGGTATATTTGTTTACGGCGCATGGTGCATAACTGATACAAGTTCCCCTAGCGCAAAAGAACATGTCATGACCAACATCCTGTGTCAATATTAACTTTCGGCACAAAAAATACATATATACATATTTCAATAATAAAAAATAATAAGTTATACAATATATAAATAAATTATATGATATTTTTGTCAATAATTTGTATCCACTGGACAACTATTATTTCACTCTTGTAATACCTCCCTTTATTACTTTTCCATAAAATTTACATGTTACTAAATTTTTATATTGAGTATTTTCTAACATGTAACACTGCTATTATGGGTTTTTTCCTTAGGCATTTTAAAATAAATCATAATTCATGAAATATGTAAAACACGCAATTAAATATTCAAAACCATAAATCTCAAAAACAATACAATCAATAATAATATATTCCATCACTCATCTAAAATAATTTCCAGAAAAAAAAGTAAAATAGAACTAAAAATTAATATAAACCTAGAATTTATATAATTAAAATTTATATGCATAAAAAAATTAAATTAAAAAATATCTAGAAAAAAGGGGAAAAGATAGAAATAATAAAATTGAATCAAAAACAAAAAATAAAAATATATAACTAGTTTTCATAATAGGGTGCACCTGCCCTTGATGAGATCATGTGTCTAGGTCCAGCAGTAAAGGGAGTTCGGTGAGGTCGTAATGCTCAATGTAATCTGACATCGACTGGTTCGTTGAAATCATTGGAAGAGGATAGTTTTTTTTGTAGTTTATAGAGTAAATGAGGGTTTTATTTAACTTAAAAATATGTATTTTTAATCGGGGATATGATTTATATACTTAAAAAATAAAAATAAAAAGATGGTGTGGTGGTATGCACCACAGTGTGCCATAGTGATCATGGCATGCACTATAGTGTGCCATATAAAATGTTCCATGGTGCATCCATGGTGTGGCATGGCGCAGTATGGCCTCACTCTAGACATGGAATGCGCCATTAATAACTATGCATGGTGGGTTGCTTCAACCATTGTATGTTCACCAGTATAAGTGGGGGGATATTTTAATGACTTTCATTATTGGTTTTCCTTGAGCCCGAGGTGGATATGATGTTATCATGGTGATGGTAGACTATTTTAAGAAAGAATCTTAATTATTGGTGATTAATGAGCTGAGCTTAGTTGATGTATTGGTGAGGCTATATTTGGAGAAAATTGTGATCCATAAGAGGGTTCTAAAAATGATCATCTCTGATCATGATCCCTATTTTACCTCCCAAGTATGGAGAGGTCTCTAACATGTTTTTGACTCTCAGTTATGCCTCAACACTGATTTTAATCCACAAAATATGGTCAAATAAATCAGACTATACATACATTGGAAGACATGTTTCATACATACATTTTGGATTTTGGAGGCTCATGGATGAAACACCCGCCCTTGGTTGAGTTTTCTTATAATGACAGTTATCACTCTACCATTAGTATGGCCCCATTTGAAGAATTTTATGTATGACCATGCATATCTCTATTCTATTGAGCTGAGGTCAAAGATTTGGCTATTCTCAAATTGAAATTAGTGAAAAACATGACCATAAAAGATGTAGGTGATTCATGAGGAGCTAATGATAGGATGTGGGTGAGATGTTTAGATTTGGTTCAAGAGTGATGACCTTCCTGGTGAAAAACTGATATTAGGGCATGGGTACCCCATATGCATTATGGATTATGTATCCCCTAGAGGAATATTTATGACTAGTCAAGGTTCCTCCGCACACTTTGGACATGGAGTCAGTATCCCCTTATTCTTAACCCAATGAGTGTCCTCCATAGGAGTTGGTAACCCCTTCATTATATATTCCTTAGTGAGGTGAGGGTCCTCTGTGATTGATAGAGTAGGTAACCCCCTTTGAGATGAGGTGAGGTTCCTCCATTAGTGAGGCCAGTAACCCCTTTGGTTATCATGCATATCTCGATGAGGTGAGGGCACCCACTACAATTTGTAGAGAGGTGGCATGATAAGATTTCAGATTTGTATAGTTTAGATGTTTTTGGTCTTATGGAATGTTAAGAATAATTGGTTTCCTTCAAGATGTAAATTATAGTTGGTTTATCGACTTCAAACTTTACAAGACTTGAGTTATGTTGACCATATCTAGTTATGTATGAGGCACATTCCTCAATAGAGTTGGGTGGTGAATTTGGAGCTGAATTATGATGATAAAGACTTCCCTATGTCCTTGGGTTTCCTATCTATTAAGAATATCTAGATTTTTTTTTGGTTTCTCACTTATTCCAAAAGTTTTCAAGGCATCCTATTGGTTATTTTGTACTCATATCTACATGGTATTTTTTCTCACACATGTTGTGTCTCTACAGATGACACACAAGTAAAAGATGATCTTAATGGATGTAGAGTTGATGTAGCTTTTATAGAGATTATTTTTGGTGGAGATTGTTGTTGGAAAGATATTGTAAGGAGTTATTATAGTGAGGAAATGTTTTCCCTTATCATACATACATTGTTATTTATGGAATTTATTTTTTGTATATGGTTTCTTCTAGTATTTTTCTATATAGAATTTTACTAGATAGTAGTTATCTAATATAATAATTTTTTATATGGTTTATTTATTTATTTATATCTTGTATAGTTTTTGGCTATCATGTGTGCTAGAGATGTGTAATAATTAAAAAAAATCATATAGTCTAAATCCTACCATGTTTGATATTCCTTATTAGTGTTAGTAACTAGCCTTTGGCCTATTCAAGGAATACTAGGGGTGGAACACTCAGCTTACCACCAGCCCATGTGGGGTACTATTGGGTCAGGTCATGTCAGAATATTTATAAAAATTTAAATAATGTTAAAAAAATATTTGGTTTTAACAATAATAATTTAACATTAAAATACACTTAGAATTCCTTAAAAGAAAGAAAAATTGAAATGTGTTAGGAATATGGGGTTGGTTAGGGTTGGTGATAGAAGTGTGTGCGGGGATGTGTGTTGTGGGTTATCTTTATAAGGAAATAGGTTGTAACTTCCAGGGGAAGCATTGTATTTTACTCTATTAGTTTTTGGGGTTGATAGTAATAGGTAGGGGTTTTTGGTAGGTTGGTTGGAGTATTAAATAAATAGAAAAAATATGGGGTAGGGTTACGGATTTCATTTTCATTTCATCAATATTCTAGGAGGTGTTGACATTGGAAGGTTTCTTCCTTATCCTAAGGAGAATGGTCTTATCCTAGGGAGTTATTCTTCCATCTATATCTTCTTATTCTATACTATTATAATAATCTATCTTATCTCTCTTCATACTATAAACATGATTATTGTTGTGTGGATTTGTATTGGATAATTTTATTCTCCTACTTACATTCTCTCTCTCGCAATTATAGTATATTATTCTCTATTTCCTATCACCAACACTCATGGTGCTAACAATTGGTGATTTAATTGATAGATTGAGAGGAATATTATAAAAAAAAATTAGAGTTTTAAACATTCTTCAAAGACTTTATTAAGTCAAGTAATGAATATATGATGTAGTTGTGTAAGGTACAGGACACATTGCAAGAGCATTTGTATGTTTTGTGGAGCTTGAAAGGCAACAAAGTTTCCAATGGTTCTTCAAGATATAAAGAAAATTATGGATAGATAATGCAAGACATGGAGGATCAGATTTTTCTTGGTATACTTTTGTAACCTCTTATTGTAGAAGTATCAAGACCAGGCATTCCACCAACTATTCATAAGTGAAAAGGAATGTAGGAAGATGCCTCACCTATTACTCTCGATAAGGTAAATGGCTTCAACTTTCCTAGCATGAGTCAAGAAGAACATAGCGTGGTGGAGGAGGATTGTCCTTATGTTACTCGACTCATAGAAGTTCAGAACACAAGAGACAACAACTTTTAGGATAACTTATAGACTATTCATAGACAAGTTAGGTTACTTTATTTTTTGAGATATGAACCTATTGTTTCAAGAGAGTTTGATACTGATTCTAAAAAATAATTCCTTGAGGATGCAGGTAGTGTTGTTGTTAGTGAGCTAGGATCTACCACAACAATTTATCAAATTGGATATGTGCATAGTGTTTTTTTCAAAAGATATAAGTAAAATGTTGGAACAAAAAAAATTATAGAATAGTTGTAGTCGCATTTTCATGTTTCCCAAGATCAGTGGAAATTTGACATTGTTGAGTTGTTCATCATCTTATGTGGTTTCATTGGCACTGAAGAACAATATATTTGAAGCATGTTTGAAAAAATATTTTTTAGATTGAGAACATCATAATATGAAACCTGATTTTGGATATATAACTATTGTCTCTAATGTTTCATGCTCCTAAATCTAGTGTTTCTTGGATATTGTGAATTATATTCATGTTAGCAGGTTATGTTCAATAATGTAGAACCATAATCCTTACCCCAATGAGATATAGATCCCTTTATTTATATATATATTAAAAAAATACAAGATAGATGAAACTAGTGTGGGACTCTAAAATACACATAATTGGGTCCAATACTCCCCCTAAATACAGAACAGGTATAGATTGTAATAAGAGTCCCAAAAAAACAAATAGAGTTGACAACACAAAGACCGAACACACTCCCCCTCAAGCTAGGTCCCTGATGTTGTGTATTCCCATCTTGGTGCATAGATAATTCAATAAAGATCCTAAAAATCCTTTTATTAATATATAGGTAAGATGATGAGCAGTTGGAATGTATATAATGGTGATACACTTTTTTTTATGGTGATGGTGAAGGAAGTGACAATCAAATTCAATATACTTCATGCATTCATGGAATACTAGATTAGAAGAAATATATGTGGATGTATGATTATCACACCAAATATTAGTATTCTATAGTTGGAAACCAATTTCATGAAGAATGGAATCCAAATAATTTTGGTAGTGACCATAGTCATTGCATGGTATTCAGATTTAGCACTAGAATGAGAGATGAAGCTTTGTTTATTGCTTCTCAAAGAGATTAAGTTACCCGTTAGAAAAACCGAAAACCCAGAAGTAGACTTCTTGGTAGATAAGAAGTCAATGTAGTTAGTATCACAGAAGGCCTCAATGTTCACATGATCATGATGTGGATACCAAATACCATAAGTAGGGTATCAATTAATGTATTTGAAAATTTGAAGAACAATGTCCCATTGGGATTTCATTGGATGGTATATGAATTGACTGATCTTATTGACAGTGTAGGAAATATCTATACAACTTGTTGTAAGATAATTTAGTTTTCTCACAAGATTATGATACTGATCTAGATGAGAATATATGTCATTGGTATCATGAAGGGACCTTTCCCCTGGTCAAGAGGAGTGTCAAAGGTATTTTCTTGAGATAATCCAGTATCATGTAAGATATCTAATGCATATTTTTACTATAAAAGAGATATGTTGGTTGGAGAGTAAGAGACTTCAATGCTAAGAAAATATTTCAAGGGACCCAACTCCTTTGTTTGAAACTGTAGTTGAAGATAATCCTTGATATGGGAAATTCCAGGCGATTCACTACTATTAATAATGATATCATCAATGTATACAACCAACATGATACATCCATATTACATTTATTGATAAAAAAAATATGTGATCATTCATACTCTAAGATAGACTAAATGTAGTGATGATAGTGCAAAAGTGGCCAAACCAAGCATATAGAGACTGCTTGAGTCTATAAAGAGATCGATAAATTTTGTGGACATGAGAACTAGACCCTGAAGTAATGAATACATGAGATTTTTTCTAATATTATTCCTTGTTAATAAAATCATTCAAGAACACTTTATTTACATCGAGTTAATGAAGAGGCCAATGATAAGCAGCTACAAGAGATATGGATAGTCAAACATAGGTTATTTTAAACTAGATAAAATGTGTTGAAATAATCAACATCATATTTATGAACAAATCATTTGGCCACCAAGTGTTATTTAAGGTAATGAAGACCACCATCATCATTAATACGTACTATATAAATCCATTTTATTCCAGCAACTTGTTTACCTATCGGAAGGGGGACCAGATCCCATGTTTTATTTTTATCCAATGTCTATAATTCATCCTTCATTTCTTTAAACCAACCATGGTGAGATTTAACCTCATAAACTATACAAGGAACAAATATCATCTCCATAGAAAATAATCCTTTGTAAGAAGTTTTGTATATAGGATTATTCTAGCAATAACGAGTACTTTTATGCAATTCAATAGCCAAGTAATTTGTTCATGTAGTTAGAATGACCTAAAAATTTGGGGAAATGGAATCCTCAGTCTAGTTAGGGGGCATCACTACTAGAATTCATAGATATACCAACAATTTGATTCCAATGGTTTGAACAAACCGTTGGCATAGGTGGACTACCCCAACGGTTTGAACAAACCATTGGTAAACTCCCATTATTACAGCCTTTCCCAACGGTTTTCCCAAACCATTGGGAAATGCCTCCTTTTTCCCAATGGTTTCAATGAAACCATTGGTTAAATTTTCATCACAACAACATATACCAATGGTTTTTAAAAATAATTGGTATATAATACATTTCCCAACAATTTTTAAAAATCGTTGGGAAAGGTTTCCCCAAAAATACAGCAGCCCCAATTATCCTCTGTCTGTACGACTGCAGCCCTAAAAATGAAGATCTTTCGAAGCTCTCTGGTTACCCAAGCTGGGAAAATCCTTCCATCCTCTTCAATCGACATCAAATTTGTAAGTCCTAAATTACTTTTAATGTTCTTAATATTTTTTTTCTTCTCTTTTTTGATTTGGCCTAAACGAGAGGGATTTCTCTTTACCCAGGCCGGGAAACTGCTTCCACCCGATAGATCCATATTAAATCAAAAACAATTAGTTCTACACTCCAAATCTTTAAGTAATACCTTAGTTTTAATGTTTTTCATATATTATTTTTATTTTATATTTTTATTTTGTCTAAACCATGTCGTGATGTCCCTGGAATGGCATAACCAATAAGTGAACTTTGATTTGTTTTCTATTTTTTTTAAACACTTAAGTGTCATTATTGTATGAATCAACTTTATTTGAAGTATTTATATCCACTCCTTCTATGTAGTTAGTGAACCATATGAACTAATGGAGTTATTGGTGAGATGTATCCCCACTCAAAGATGGTAAAGGCTTTGTTTAGTCATATTGTGTTGAGGTGGGTAATGGATATAAGGATGGTCCATGTGAAGTGATTGGGGACGGTTGGGGTAGTGGAATAGGTGGTTTTCAATTTCTTTAGTGGGGTGATAAGGTAGTTTATATGGTCTTTATTTTAGTTGAAAATTGGATTTGGATTTTTTTTTATGTATTTGTTCAAGGAATAATGGGAAGGGTAGTGATATTGAGGATGAATTGGTTGTTGGATGGGTGATTGATTGGAATTGTGATGTTGGTTGGATTGGTTATAGTTAATTTTCAAAGTATTATTTGGGGATTGCCTCCCTTGAACACCACCCAACCCCCTGGACCCCCACCCCCTAGACCCCCTCACCCCCTGGACCATGGACAACCCCCATGACATAAACAATTTATTTGAAATGGATTATGTTGATACTTTAGAACAATGATCCATGGGTCATTTGTGATGTGTACAAGTCAACCCTGCTTCAATATGAGGCACGGTGTGGACGGTATCACTCTAAGTGTCTCTCTTTTATTTGAAATGGACATGATTTTAATTGAAAACAATAACCGGCATATGGAAAACTGACCAAACACATTCGGATTGTGTTGATACTTTATAAAAACCATTCATGAATCATTTTTGACGTGTACCAGTCAACCCTGCCTCAATTCAAGGCACGGTGTGGTCAGTATCACTCAAAGTGTCTCACTTTTATTTTAAATGGACAAGATTTTAAGTGAAAACAACCACTAAAATTATGTGTTGGTTATAGGATATTCTGAAATATTTATCTTCTATATGAGTTGGATCTATTTAATTAGAAATCTCAAAACCCTCCATAAAAATCATACTTCTAACACTTTAATTTTCTTTTCTAAACCCACCTACACTACTATAAATCAAGCCTATACCAACACTTTGTTCCCAACGGTTTAGAAAACCTGTTGGGAAAAATAACCTATACCAACGGTTCTAGTAAACTGTTGTCATAGGCTATTATATGTTGGGTTTTCCCAACGGTTTAAGAAAACTGTTGGGAAAGAAAACTATTACCCATGGTTTTTATTAACCTTTGGGAAAAATTATACCCAATTTAGGTCTCCCTTATGAAATTTCATCCCCACGCACTCCTCCCCTCCCCGACCTCGACCTCCTCCCGGCCTCCGCCTTTGCCTCCCATCCCCCCTCCCTCTCCTCTAGTGACGTTCCCCTTCCCCTCTAGGCTCATTCTCTGACGACGATGTCCCCCTCCCCTCTCGGCACCTGGTGATGTTACCCCCTCCCCTCTTGTCTCCCTCTCTTGGCGACATCCCCCTCCCCTATTGTCTCAATCTCCTCCTCTGACATCCCCCGTCCCCCTCTCTAGTCGCGCGCGAGACCCCCCATGGCCGAACACCCCACAGGACGCCCCCCTCTCTCGGCTCCCTCTCCTCCTGCCAGGGTTTTTTATGGGTACTTATAGGTAAGAATTAGTCTTCTTTTTTAAAAAATGAGGCAACAAGGAATGCATTTTTAGGTTCATAGTTAGGATAACCATTCATATTAATCGTGAATTTTCTAGAGTTTTGGGTAGTAACCAACTCATGGTGTGGTGAATTATTGAGTAAATTGTAATTTTTTTCAAAATAGAGTCTTCCATAAATGTAGGGTTAGATTCACAGGTTGTATTCCATTCATTTGAACAGTGCATTCAATAAGAAGTTCATGATTTTTAAAAAACCTCATATTTTCCTCTATAGACTCCTATTAGACCTTATACTAGGTTGTATTTTGTTTGTTAATCATGACATATATGTGATGAGGTTGTATCTTCATTAAGATGTTCAATGATGTGGGTTAATTGGAGGTGAGTGATACTATATGAGATTTTATGGGTTATTGTGTGGAGTTTCTTTCCCTTTGATTGATTGGTTCATAAAACATAAGTTGGTGCTGCATATATTATGTAATTGGAATTGGTAAAGTAAAATGTTGGTCTCGGATTTCCGATTTGGTTATTTGGATGGTATTCTCAATCAAAAGTGGGTATATCTCTATTGACTATGGGTGTATTTTCCAATTGACTAATGTATTTATTAAACTAACCATGCAATACACATTTCCCATAATACAGAAGCACCACAGAAATCATAGATAGACACTACACACCACAAGACACCCATGGGAGACACCCCTTTACATCTACGGATAATTAAGGGGCCATTAACTTAGGAACTGAAGTCTATTGGCACTCAAGCCTTGAGAAATTCCCATTGCTGGTAGAAAAGATACCAACACCTTTATTCTTAGTATAGTATAATGAAATGGTTTACACCCTCATGACCAAGTAGACCATCTGGTTCATGGACTGGTGCCCAACCAAGTTCAAGAGTTGGATCAACTACTAAACATTGATTGTGGTCCCTCTGAGGTTATTTCCATAGTGAAGAGGGTTATGTGAACAATCTTCAACTCAACTAATGTAGCATAGGTGAATATTCAATGGATAAGTGTACTAGTATGGTGTTTCCAACAACGTGCTATATAAAGAACATAATGAAAAATGAAGAGATTATTAAATGGAACTGTTTCCCCCTTGCTTGCAGGAACATGATTTGACCCATGGGGTGGTGTGGTTATTATATATTGGGAGGTGACATGTATAGTCATGGATATAGGTATGTTTTTGTTTAGTTTTTATTTTATTTTCTTTATCGCATTGGCCACTTAGGTATTTTACCTCTTTCTACAGACAGAGGGTAGTGATGTTTTCCTGACTAGTTGACGTAGATCACTTGTATATTGTAATACTAGGAGGTGTGAGTGTGAGGAAACATCGGAAGATAGAGGAGCCTTGGGGTCTTCCATGAGATGGAATTGTTTTTCTAAAACATTGTGTGGGAACATTTCTGGAGTATGTTGGAGTCATGAAATAACCCCAAGTGTCTCCATGAGATAGCATAAATAACCCCAAGTGTCTACATACATTGTATCATCCTCACATGGGTTGGACACTCACCCAATCCTATCAAACATATCCTAGTCTATCCTCTCAGTCACATAGTCTAGACTTATCTCTTGAGGATTATCCCATGCCTCGATGCACATATCATCATCCAACTAGACAAAGAGGATTTTTTACCTTATGATTGTCCTAGTCACAAAAGCACACCATGTTGAACCCATCTACATTATATTCTCAATAATCCGGTCAAGAACCTCATCAAAATCATGTATTATAACCCAGACCCACTAATCAGGTTCCATCCTAAGCTAAATCACACCAAGCCTCTTGGCATTATAATTCCAATCTGTCTGACAATACCCAATACCCACACTAGCATCTCATCCTTCATCTCTTTAGTTGAATTCTTGAATCATTAAATGGAGTAAAACATTTCATAATACATTTTATATACTCAGAGGGACTGTCCCACTCTAAGAACCTACCAAGATTCCAATCCATCCTAATAAGTATTTCCTCATCAAACGCTAGATGTAAAATTTCCACACCTATCACTACAAGGCCCAATCCTCTTAGGAATATTTTACTTGATCTAAATCCTCACCATTAGTGACATCAATCACATTAAAGTGCATAAATGTCAACTAAACCCTACATTCCAAGAATTATTCATGTGGACAGGCCCCATGGCAACAGGCTAAGAACTAAAACCATAAATAATAATGCCAAATACATACATCATTTTTAAATAAATATCTCAAGTGTAAACATAAAAACCAAGAATAATAAGACCTCATCCCTTGTATCGAACATAACCAAACTAAGTTGAAACTCGGGCCAAATTGATTATATACCATTAATAGTAAGAGTAATTGTTAATTAATAGGAATGTACTATTTGATAGTATCATTTTGAAACATTGATCGGTTTCCCCTTTGCTTACAGGAACATGATTTGACCCATGGGGAGCTGTGGTACTTATATGTTGGGCGGTGAAAAGTATAGTCACAGGAGACAGGTATGTTTTAGTTTAGTTTTTATTTTATTTTCTTTATCGCATTGGTCACTTAGTTCTTTGACTACTTTCTATGGACAGAGGGTAGTTATATTCTGTTAAGGGTTCCATAAGGAGTTCAGATTGATTCATTTTACCGGCTTTGATCCGAGGTTAGATTCTATGGTCACTACTTGTCTCGCACCTCATGTATTTGGGGCTTTAGTCTTTTTTACTTTATATTATGTTTTCGGTAGGTTGTTGGATCATTTCATGTTGGTTCAGGTGGATTTGGTTCTCCACTTCCAATCTAGGTAAGGATTTAATGCCATTGGTTGGTTTTTCACTAGTTATGTAGCATCCTTCATGTGTTTTAAGGTTCTTAATATCCTTTGTGTAGTGCGTTGATCCATGCTCATTGGTTTCAAGCCGCCAAGTCAAGGGCGACTCGCCTTCGTGTGCATAGGTAAGTAAGTATATGTATGTGGGTTCCCCCGTTATGTGTATAGTCACCCATGGCAGTGATTATGCACGTATGGGGCTAGGTGTTCCCATGTATATATATATATATATAAATGCATACGCAGGTGAGTGGAGACTGATATATGCATATAAGAATATGTGCAAGGATCCCCTTGCACATGCTCATGGCCACGCAGGTGTGTGTATAGGGGCTAGGTGTCCTTTCATGTGTGTGAAGGTGCGTATACCCAGTGGAGGAGAAGAAAATTTTAGTTAGAAAGCTCCAAGAGCCGAAGTGGACGGCTTGGTTCCACCTTGAGGTAGAGTCCATCTCGTAGCCTCTTTAATTTAATAATTCTTTAAATTGAATTTAGCTTCTTTCTTAATTCTGCTTAATTATATTGAATTGAATATCTTGAATAATTTTTCTTTAATATAATTGTTTAATTTGATAAATAAAGTCATGTTTTTATAATAAAACCCCTCCAACGGAGGTGCGCTGTCTACGAAAACTCATAGTGATAGTTTAGGGTGTATTATTCTTTTCCATCGTTTCGTTTCCCTTTAGACGTTGCGTCATTGTGCCGCTCACTAAAACCTTCTGACGATCCCTTATTATAACATATTAAATAGTTGATCTGTTCTATCATGTCAGTTGTGACCTTATCTTATGGAGAAACCCATTTCGGGTGTTTTCCTGGCCTCTTGGCCACCCCTTATGGTGTTTACCCGAGCCTATATATCTAAAAACACTGATGGTGTCATTGTTTAACACCTGTCAAGCTTATAGTTCTCCCCACCATAAGCTTCATCTTAACACTATTTGGGGTGTTTTCCTGGCCTCGATGCACATCTAATTTTTTACATATATGAATTCTCCCATAAGATTTGTGTTTCATCATGAGATGTTAAAACATACTAAAATTCTATTGTTCTCAAGGTGACTGAAGTTTTATTATTATAGTTCCAAGAAATTCATATACCATTGATAAGTAATACACTTACATAATTTGACTCTCAATCAGTAGTTTCAACTACCTAGTACCACTTTTAAAAACAAAAAATATAAAATATATATCTTTATCATATCACAATTCTAAATCAAGAGTCTATTTTTTATAACATAAGATCAGTTTCTATAATGTGAAGGACAACTACATAGGATTTATTTGGAATCCTGGATGAAAGATACTGCCCCACGGATGTCGCTGGACCGGGTCAACACGCCGCGGTCATGCCGCGATAATGTTGTGATTTGGCCCTGCTCTAGGATGACACCCCGCGGAAGTTTGTAGTCCTATCGGAATTCGATGTATGATACCTAGATAGATTTTTAGATACATTATCCATCCATAGTTTATGGGGAGGGAGGCGACGGTCAGAATGTTTCCCTGCTTCCTCCCACTCCCTTCACTCCTGGCCAGAAGATGTTGCCCCGCGAATGTCACTGGACCAGGCCAACACGCCGTAGTCACGCCGCGGTCATGCCATGGTAATGTCATGATTTGGCTCTGCTCCAGGACGACACCCCGCGGTAGTTCATAGTCCTGTCAGAATTCGATGTATGATACCTGGATAGAGTTTTAGATACATTACCCACCCATAGTTAATGGGGAGGGAGGCGACAGTCGGAATGTTGCCCCACCTCCCCCTGCTCCATTCGCTCATGGCCGGAAGATGCTGCCCTACGAATGTCACTAGACCGGGCCAACACACCGCGTTCACGACATAGTCACACCGTGGTCATGCCGCGGTCATGTCGCAGTCATGCCACGGTCACGTCATGGTAATGTCGTGATTTGGCCCTGCTCCAGGACGACACCCCATGGCGGTTTGCAGTCCTATCAGAATTTGATGTATGATACCTAGATAAAGTTTTAGATACATTACCCACCCATAGTTAATGGGGAGGGAGGCAATGGCAGGAATTTTTCCCCACCTCCTCCCTCTCCCTTTGCTCCTGGCCGGAAGATGCTGCCCCGCGAATGTCGCTGGACTGGGCCAACACACCGCGGTCACGCCTCAGTCACGCCGCAGTCACGCCACCGTCACGTCGTCGTCACGCCGGGGTCACACCGTCGTCACGCCGATGTCACGCTATGGTCACGTTGCGGTAATGTTGTGATTTGGCCCTGCTCTAGGATGACACCCCACGGCGGTTCGCAGTCCAGTCAGAATTCGATGTATGATATCTAGATAGAGTTTTAGATACATTACCCACTCTCCTTCCTGGACCCCGGACAGCCCCCCACCCTCCTCCCTGGACCCCGGACAGCCCCCCGGACATCCCCCGGAACAGCCCCCCCCCCCCCACCATCCTCCCTAGACCTCGGATCCCAATCTAATCTCTCTTCAAGATTCACCATAAATCCCAACGGAAAAGAGGGTTTTATAGCTTCAGAAGAAGATGAGATAAGAGTGAAAACCCTAATCAAAAAGAGGAAGAAAGGAGAGGATTAGACTCACCTGAATATTCAATCCACACTTGACGGTACTCAAAACACCCAAGTGATGTGTACGAGTCAACCCCGCCTCAAACCGAGGCACAGTGTGGCCGGTACCACTCAAAGTGTCTCACTTTTATTTGAAATGGACAACATTTTAAATGAAAACAACAACTAACATACGGAAAACTGACCAAATAGATTCGGATTATGTTGATACTTTAGAACAATGATCTATGAGTCATTTTTAACATGTATGAGTCAACCCCGCCTCAATCTGAGGCACGGTGTGGCTGATACCACTCAAAGTGTTTCACTTTTATTTGAAATAGACAACATTTTAAGTGAAAACAACAACTGGCATACGGAAAACTGACCAAACTCAATCAGATTCTGTTAATACTTTAGGAAATAGATCCATGGGTCATTTTTTATGTGTATGAGTCAACCCTGTCTCAATCCGAGGCATGGTGTGGCCGGTATCACTCTAAGTGTCTCACTTTTATTTGAAATGGACAACATTTTAAGTGAAAACAACAACTGGCATACGGAAAACCAACCAAACGCATTAGGATTGTGTTGATACTTTAACACAATGATCCATGGGTCATTTTTGACATGTAAAAGTCAACCTATCCTTAATCCAAGGCACTGTGTGGCCGGTACCACTCAAAGTGTCTCACTTTTATTTGAAATGGACAACATTTTAAGTGAAAACAACAACTACATACAGAAAACCAACCAAACACATTAGGATTGTGTTGATACTTCAACACAACTATCCATGGGTCATTTTTGACATCTACAAATCAACCTCGCCTCAATACGAGGCACGGTGTGGCCATCACCACTCAAAGTGTCTCACTTTTCTTTGAAATGGACAACATTTTAAGTGAAAACAATAACGGGCATACAGAAAACTGACCAAACACATTCGAATTATATTAATACTTTAGGAAAAGGATCCATGGGTCATTTTTGATGTGTATGAGTCAACCCTGCCTCAACCCGAGGCACGGTGTGGCTGGTACCACTCAAAGTGTCTTTCTTTTGTTTAAAATGGATACGCTTTTAAGTAAAAACAACTGGCATACGGAAAACAGACCAAACGCATTAGGATTGTGTTGATACTTTAGGAAAACGGTTCATGGGTCATTTTTGGCATGTAAAAGTCAACTCCTCCTCAATCCGAGATGCGGTGTGGTCGGCACCACTCAAAGTTTCTCTCTTTTGTTTCAAAAGGACATCATTTTAAGTGAATACAACAGCTGACATAAAGAAAACTGACCAAAGGCTTTTAGATTCTATTGAAACTTTAGGAAAATGATCCATGGGTCATATTTGATGTGTAAGAGTCAACTCCACCTCAATCCGAGGGTCGGTGTGTCAGGAACCACTCAAATTGTCTCACTTTTATTTGAAATGGACAGGATTTTAAGTGAAAAAAACTGGCATACGGAAAACTGACCAAACGCATTCGGATTGTGTTGATACTTTAGTAAAAAAATCCATGGGTCATTTTTGATGTTTACAATTCAACCCCACCTCAATCCGAGGTGTGGTGTGGCCGAAATCACTCAAAATGTCTCTCTTTTGTTTAAAATGGACATCATTTTAAGTGAAAACAACAATTGACATACAGAAAAACAACCAAATGCATTCAGATTCTATTGAAACTTTAGGAAAACTATCCACGGGTCATATGTGACATGTACAAGTCAACTCCGCCTCAATATGAAGTGTGGTGTGTCCGTAACCACTCAAAGTGTCTCTCTTTTGTTTAAAATGGACATCATTTTAAGTGAAAACAACAATTGACATACGGAAAACTGACCAAATGCATTAGGATTCTATTGAAAATTTATGAAAATGATCCATGGGTCATATGTGACGTGTATGAGTCAACCCTTCCACAATCTGAGGCGTGGTGTGGCCGACACCACTCAAAGTTTCTTTTGTTTAAAATGGACACCATTTTAAGTGAAAACAACAACTAACATATGAAAAACTGACCAAACGCATTCGAATTCATGGGTCGTATGTGATGTGTATGAGTCGACCTTGCCTCAATATGAGGTGCGGTGTGGCTTACACCACTCAAAGTGTCTCACCTTTATTTGAAATGGAAAACATTTTAAGTAAAAACAACAACTAGCATACAGAAAACTGACCAAATGCATTCAGATTCTATTGATACTTTATGAAAACGGTTCATGAGTCATCTGTGATGTGTAAGAGTCAACCCTGCCTCAATCTAGGGCATGGTGTGTCCGGTATCACTCAAATCATCTCTCTTTTATTTGAAATGGACAGAATTTTAAGTGAAAACAACAACTTGCATACAGAAAACTGACCAAATGCTTTCAGATTGTATTAATACTTTAGGAAAACGATACATGTGTCATTTATGATGTGTACGAGTCAACCATGCCTCCATACAAGGCATGGTGTGGCTGTTATCACTCTAAGTGTCTCACTTTTTTTAAAATGAACAAAATTTTAAGTGAAAACAACAACTGACATACGAAAAACTGACCAAACATATTTGGGTTGTGTTGATACTTTAGGACAATGATACATTGGTCATTTTTTACATGTACGAGTCAACCCCGCCTCAATCTGAGGCACGATGTGGTGGAATCCTACTCTGATCAATAGATCGCACCATACTTGTACCATTTAGTGTTTATAGCCTTAAGAACATTAATATTATTCTCACTAAGGTCAATAAACTTATAGTTCCATTCTTCTAGACCATCACAAGTTGAACTTTTGATCATTTTAGTTCTTCCTAAATTTTAAATCAAGTAAAGAGTTCCATACTTTACTCCTTTTGTAATGACCATGGAACCATGGGTCAGTTTCCATACCCCATTTTCAAATATAGTTTCATAGCATGTATCATCAAACTTTCTCTTTAGATTTAGGAATAAGAAAACCACTCCCAGGTAAAATCCATTTTCAGATGTTTTTCATTTTCTATAAATGTTTCTTTTGTTTGAGGATAGATCGTATTTGGGTGTTCTTTTGTTGTCAAAAGATCTTATTATGATCCTTAGAAACCTAACAATTTCAAAAATTGAGAGGCTTTATTTCACAACATCAAGAAAGTGTAGCGAGGGAATATGTTTCCACTTGTTAAAGTCCTATGGTAGGATAGTTGGGTTAAAGAGAGTATTTGGGGCATGATTCAGTTGGATCCAATTTTTTTGAGGATATTATGTGTCGGTGCTTTTATTCTCACTATTAGTATGACTATAACCCATCCTAGAAGGGGGATGTTTTTTTCAACCTCATATGCATCATGACACACTCTGGATCAGACACATGTTCAACATCCACTTATTCAACCAATTTGGACATGATCACTATGCGTATAAAAACCAATACCCAAGTATATTATGTTATTACCACTATATAGTCTACCAACAAAGCCATTACCATTCACCCAATATCTGACATTAACACCCCTACCTCCTTCATCTTCCTTCTTAGTGCATCAAAACTGACATTTCCTTTACAAAGAACATATTCCATTTCAAATTTGAACATGTACATGTATTTTATCCAACACATCTGAAAACGATTTAGTTCACATTAGAATAAATTATATTACTATGACATTCAGTTTGTATATATAACATGCCTCTAATAAAAGTGGTGGTGTATCTGAAATTTACACTCATCAACGATAGTCACAAACTCTTTTTCATGAGTTGGGTAGTTTCACTCATGGGGTCATAAGTGATGAGACTCCTAAGAAAATACCTTTTCACCATATATTATAAAAAATACAAGTTCAATGAAAAATGCATCACAAATCATTACATACCCAAATCTAGGATTAGAAAAAAAATGGGATTTGATCCAATTTCAAACTCTTATTCAACTCTAATAATTATTTCTCAAACTATTCTTCCTATTAGAATTTTATGGGGAGGTGGGGGGTTGTTCTGGTTGGGGGGGGTTGCGCAGGGGTGAGGTGAATTATTACTGGAAGATTGGTTGTCATATGAAGATTGAAATGGGTGTAAATAATGTTTGAGTTATTGAAATTGTTATTCAACTCTACTATAAGATTGTTTTTATATGAATATTGAAATAGGGAATTGTAGTACATGACATGGTTGGAAGAGTTTGATGGTTTTATGTGTTTTTTTTTTGTGCTATTGCAGGTATTTTTTTTATGCTGTTTTAAGTCTATTTGTATGTGTTTTTTGTGCTATTTTTTATACAGGTGTATACTGGAGGGGCTACTGGAGGGGATGTTGTGCAATAGTTTTGGAAATACACAATACCAACGGTTTTAAACCATTGGTATAATTTGAAAAAAAATTAAAAACTATCCCAACAGTTTTAAAACCATTGGTATAGTGTTTAGCCTTCAATATATACCAACGGTTTCATTGAAACCATTGGTAAAAAATTCTATACAAACATATACCAATGGTTATCCTTCAACTGTTGGTAAATCAATACATACAATTGCATATACCAATGGTTTAGATTAAACCGTTGGTATAGGTCTTTCCTCATAGCTTATTGCCCTATGGTTTGGAAAACCATTAGTATAGGCTATACCAATGGTTTTTTAGCCTATACCAATGGTTTAGAACCATTGGTATAACCTTCATTATCAGTAGTGCATGTTCAATGGATGATGAGAGTTAATATAGCCAAAGCAATGATCTTCAGATCAAGAAAATGAAGGAAGAGGGGGTGGATGGTGAGAGGAATACATTCATCGATGGTGGTATCAATATGGGGAGAGGGTGGTGAGGATGATAATGGAAATTTCTCAATTAAGGAAACATCATCAGAGATTATATAATTTGATAGGTCAAGATAGAAACAACGGTACCTCCATTGGGTGAAAAAGTAGCTCAGAAAGAAGTAATAGATGGCTTTTAGGGAAAATTTGGAGAGATGGGGATGAGTGTCACAAACATAAAAGAGACACTCAAATATAAAAATTAGAAGAGGGTGAATAGGGAGACTGTTGAACAGATCCTAAAATGGAATCCCCCCTGAAGGATAGAATAAGGGAGATGATTTATAATATAGGTGGTAATAAGAATATAATCTCACAAAAATGAAGATGTGATATAATAAGGCATGGGAAGTTTCCAGAATATGATAATGTTTATGCTCAATATCACTATTCTGCTAAAGGGTATCAAGTAATGATGTTTTATGAAGGACATCTTGATCCTTAAGAAACTACTACAGAGAATAATATAAATATTCATATCCATTTTTTTAGTAGAGAAATTTAATATGCATGGATAAATAAGTGTGAATTTCATAATAAAATTTTTTGAAAATACCATACACCTCATAGTGATCATAAAGAAGATAAATCCATTTCATGTGATAGAATTATACAATAAATGATACATAATAACGGTACCCTAACTGACTTAGAACTATGAAAGTACCCCATACATCATAATGGACTAAGTCAAAAGGGTTAGACACACGCATCACCAAAAAATATTACAAGACATGAAATGATGTTTATCAAACTTACAGGACTCAAAATGGAAATAAAGGTACAAACTGAAATGGGGGGATGATAGAATAATATTAAAGATAGTGGATGAACATAGAGAAAATGAATATATAGAGTACTATCAAAGGTGTACGGGCAAGAAAGGGATGGTAGGGTGTCAAAAATGTACATCCCATCATGAATATGACCTCAACCAAGCTCTCAATTCATCAACCGCCCCTAAAAAACAACACTAGGTTATGTAAAAATAGAAAAATAGTTTAAGTACTTTATGATCCTGATAATTTATATTATAATAAAAGGACTGAAAGGAACATGAGCCTCTGAATCTATAAGAATATAATTATTCAATGAGAAATTTCAAAATCCTATAATAGGGATTGTTGAGCCTTCAGCAATAGTAATTTTAGTGGCACCAATATACAAATAATAGGTAGTAATCATATAAGAATCACCAGTGAGATGATCAGAAGCACCAAAATCAAGAATCCAAGTGGTTGAATGGTGAGATATATAGGCATTTGTGGAAAACATTTGAGCAACATAGGTCAAAGAGAAGATAGGTAGTGAGACAACACGATGAGAGTGTATAATCATGATCCCAACCAATGATAGTTTCGAGTTCTGATGGATATCAAATGGTGGAGAGTAAGATACCATATTAGGAGAGAGATTGGTAAGAGTATTCAAGATACTGGTAATCCATAAAAAAGGGGTGAGTGGTTAATCCAGTTGTTATAGTCAAAAATAGGAAATTGGGCCTTAGCAAGAAAAGAAGTTCATCAGGTTACTTGGTGGGATCAGCATGAAATTGTGTAGAAAGACAACATAGGAAGAAAAAGGTGGAAAATGTGGTTGAGGT
This sequence comes from Viscum album, assembly GCA_963277665.1. Taxonomy (NCBI): domain Eukaryota; kingdom Viridiplantae; phylum Streptophyta; class Magnoliopsida; order Santalales; family Viscaceae; genus Viscum; species Viscum album. Next base: position 1,108,503,379 of record OY728137.1, read on the forward strand.
GTTCCTAGAGGAGCATTGTACAATGGACGTAGAGATTAGTAGGGGATATGTGAGATACTGGAGTGAGGGGCATAGGCGACCACATAGAGAAGTGCATAGTAGTGGACGCATCAGGAGAGTCACCCAAGTGACCTTGATCATACATGGAGTGAATTCACACCTAGTGTAGAATTATACATGTGATACAATGAAGAATAATACACCTGTAGTGGTTAGAGAATATGTCAGGGAGGTCTCTTATAGTATCGTACATCATAGAAGGATGATTCCAATAGAATGTGTGATAGGTAGGGTGTAGGCGCACTCACTAGGGGTGCCACAGGGGCAACGGGGCATGTCTGGGAGGCACAATAAGGTCACGCTCGGGGTGGGAGGTAGCTAAGGTTGGGGTTTAGCGGATAGATTAGAGGTACAGAGGAGGGTGGCATGGAGTGTTAAGGCCTGACTTAGATGAAGGGATGTGGCGGGTGATCTAGATGATGGAAGGAGATGTTAGGGTGTGGCTGAGGGGGGGGAATAGGGTGAAGGGTTAGGGCATGACCTCCTTCGATATCTTGTAGAACCGTACTCCTTACCTCAATGATAGATAGATCCTTTTTTTATAGATAGAGGAAAATTAATACAAGAAAGAGGAAACCAATGTGGGACTCTAAAATACACATAAATAAGTCCAACAAACAACATTTATTTACTTGTTCATGGATCATATTGAAAGATATATAGATTGAGGTTTCTAGGTATTTTTAGTTTGTTTCCTTTGTTTCTTTTCTAGTTCTTGAAAATAAGAAAACTGCTTAATGTTTGGCATTTCTACCATTCCAAAATGTCAAATCCCTATTTTATCCATTATTAACTCTTAGTAAAAGAGTTTTAATGGTGGATGGTTCATTGAAGCAAGTTTCTCCTATGCACAAGTTTTTTATAGATAAATATTTTCTTAGTTTTAAACTTCATATTACACATACAAATGGTTTGGTTTTTCTCATATAAAATGTTAAAGACTTGGGAAGAAAACCACATGTTGTAAAAATTATCTACTCATTCATTCTTACAGCATTTCACTTATTATTTCTAACCTTATACATCATTTAGCCCAACAGTGATAGTCTAACAACTGTAAATCTTGATATTAGCAGGAAATGGCCTAATCTTGAAATTCACCATGAAAAATCAGATATAGAGGCTTTACATAATACTTTTCCTATTAAGTTTGATGCATGGTTTTTTTATGGATGATATATTGTGATTTATGATTCTTCTAGCTCCAAGCCTTCTCAATAGAATATTTTTCGAGAGGGGCATCTTCCATCAGTTTATCCTCTTCTATTAAGAAATGATGTTGGAAATACACATGTAAGTTAATTGGTTCTTATGAAACCCTTAGACAATGGAGAAGATTGGTATCGTCAGTGCATGGTTTTTTTCAAGGTAAAGGTAAGGGAGTGTGTCAGGTAAGCTAATAATGAAGACATTTACTATTATGTGTTTCATGCCTCTCATTTTGTGAGTAGCTCACCTGAATTGGAAGTGGTACCATGTGTTGATGCACCATTATGTGAGGGTGTTTCTATTTTTGGTAATCGATGTAAGTATCGACCTCTATTAGGTTCATCTTCTTATAAGAAAAATAGACCCAATAGTGATCTTAGGGTGGCCTTAAGTTCACCTAATAATAGACTCAAGAGAAAGCATGAGGACAACATGTCTTGTACTGAATCCATAGTTATCAAAGATATATTATTGGTGGAAAATTATAAAAATCCATTACAAGTGGTTTTGGTTTAATTCATGGAGGGATAAATTTTCAATGAAACTACAATGACTGGTTTTCAATCAACGTCAAAGATAACACATGTCATAGGTTTTTTAATAACTGATGTGACAAAATTCATTATATTGTGAAAATCACCTTTTATGATGGTTAAAGCATGTAGGGAATGGTAAGATTAGGATAATTTCTAAAGAAGTGTTTGTTAAAATTTTAAAGGTTTTCCATTATTGGGGATAAAAATTATAATTACATAAATCATATAACCTATTTTGTAGGATTCTTAATAGAAATATCATAAATCTAGTCACTAAGAGAGTTTAGATGTAGTGTTCTATATCCCTTATCTTTGGGTGAATCTCATATATAAGACCATGTCATTATCTATTAATGGGATATTGATATATAATCTCTTTTATGATGAATTGAGATTGGTTCTAAGGATACTTGGCATGTAATATTTATCTCATTGGTGCACGAGCATGATTTGGGTATTGAATCTTAGAAAATCTTGACATTAATGTCAACACGATTGAGGTGGGAAGTCCTTGCCATATTGGTCCATTGTATAGAATTTTTTTACATGATTTTTTTGTTTTTTTGTGGCCCATGATACGCATGTTTAATATCGATCACATGTGTATGTGTGTGTGGCTACTGATACTAGTGCTTGATATGATTTATTGGTATGACTTTTGCATCCTTTATATATCATTTATTTAAGGTGTTGTATTTCATAGCCTATGAAATACTTGTTGAGATATGTTGTTCCATACCATTTTGTGCCTTATATGTGGTTTGTGCATAACTGATGGAATATTTATTTCAGTGTTCAGGTAGATAGGTGACCCTGAAAAACTTAGTTGACTCCTTAAAGAGGTAGCATGGATGACATGACTCATTGGAAATGGCTTGCATAGGATGGTTAGCACCTTATCTTGGCATGCATGGAGGAATTCCATGTCACCTTTAGAAGAGTGTCCATTTTTGTCAGTGTGATATATTTATGGGGAATATCCTTGAATAGAATAGAGTTTCCATTATACAAGTGTCTCAAGTGTGTGTATCATCATAGTAAAGAAAGTAACCATGATTCATGGGTAAGACTTTCCCATAAAGTTGGGCATGGAGTTTTTCCTTAAAGGTGGAACTTGCTTATACTTAAAGTCAGATAGAATTTCCCTTAAAGGTGGGAATGGGGGTTGTCTTTAAAATCATGTATGGTCAAGATTCATGGTGTCTTGGTCAACACAAATTCACTTGGTGTATGATTGGTTGTATGATTAGTGTGCATGCAGACTTAGGGATCCAACAAAGGTCAAGGGCCCTATGCCAAGTTGTTGAGGAGCATAGATCTAAGAGATGGACATGGTACCAGGACAGACTATAGATAATTGTCGTAGTACTTTTATTTATTTATTTATCATTTCTATTTGTTCTTTTATAATGGTTTGCCTACCACATTGGGGGTCCGTTGATTACTTATGTATGACATGGCATGAAATCTATTGTAGAATTTATTGTGTTATTATTATATTGTGTTATTTATTTATTTATCATTTATAATAAAAATTCACTTAATATATCCACAGAGCACTATAGGGTAACCCATGACACAAGGGTGTACAAAACAAAGAAAAATAAGAAACATTAGCTGACATAAGTGAAATCTAACTCCTTAAACCTCAGTTCTTATTAAAGGTTACCCAATAGCTTCATAGAATCATTGGAACCTACCCTAGTGATAGCTTACTCCAATGGGGATTTCATATGTCTATTTCTCCCCTGTGCTTCAAGGTCTACCAATGTGCAATTACAACACTTTAATTGGCCCACCATAAGGCCCGAAGCACGTTCTCGATCACCACAAGATGGAGACAAGCACCAGGATATCATAAAATTAAACATGGGAATGATTTCAACCTCAACAGACATTTTATATGATATAAATAGAGTATCAAAGGCAGATATCCAAAATTCAGAACATGTCAAAACAACCAAACTATAAAGGTAACATCCAACAACTAGATAACAAGGTCTGGAGAAACAAATTTAAATACAATCAATATGGAACCCTAAGAAACTCATGGGTCCATCTCCGCATGGATATATTTCACCACCATCCCAACCCAGTGGAAGAAAGCACGATCTGCAAGAGTTATCCTCTACATGATGCTCTTTCCTTTACTTTTATCCTAAAAAACCAAGGCTACAATAACCCAAAGGAAAAAAAGTAGAGTGTGAGCACTAAATTTTAGTGGGATTCCACCAATAATCTATACAATTTATATCCAAATTCATCCATTAGTTATTTTTTAAAACATATTTCAAAATCATTTCAAAATGAAATCATTTTCCCATATAAAATCATCCTTTGGTTTTCTTTTCAAAAATATTTCATATTCAAATAAACAAAGCAATATGACGTAGTATATAACCATGAGTCATAAGCATATGAGTAAAATAGGTTCCAAGAATCAATATCCATATCAAGTGGGAAAATAGGCATATCAAATAAACATGCACATAATATATCCACTAAGAACTAAGGGGGAAGTCTCAACACAAGGGCATACAAAACTAATACAAACAATAAATGATAGTTATAATAAGTGAATCCAAACTATGTGAACCTCAATTCCCTGGTAAAGGCTATCCACTAGATCCATGGCATCATGGGAACCTACGCTAGTGATAGCTTACTCCACTAAGGCTCACATATGTCTAGTTTTTCCTCATGCCTCAAGGTATTACTAATGTTCTATTATATTTTCATTATGTTTGAGGAACCAAAATAATATTTCATAAACATTTTCAAAGGAAAATTCATTTCACTTTCATGTTCACATTTTCATAAAGCATTTTTTATAGCAATTTCACACTACTTTCTGGCTTGAAAAAAATCCATGTCAAACTCATAATTGATGCATTTTATCAAACATATCATGTGCATAAAATATAATTTTCAAAGAAAATCCATTTTGAAAACACTTTCCATTACTACTAAAGACCAATATGTTGGTTGTATATCAGCTTCATAAATACTCAAGAGGAGGGTGAATTCATTTCTTGAACTTTTCTTTGCTTAAAACCATCCTCTTTTAGGATTTAAAAGTTCTAATCTTTTGTGAATAAAATAAATTAGAAAAAATAAATGAAAAAAGAAAAATATCAAACAAAGTATATTTATGTGGTTTGGGGAATCGATTCCCCCTAGTCCACTCTACCAACACACTACTCCATGTGTTTAGGGATTTTCACTATACCAGCCCTTTTTCAGGAGGCTTCCTAGCTGAGTGAAAGAAACTATTACTTGTTATAAAGGTACAATAAATTTTAACCAAGATATCACTTTATAATTTATATCAACATCCTTGGAAAACTCTGTTAAAATGAGTGTGGGTGGATATAGAGATGAATAAGAAATGTAAATCAGGTGAATCACATAGTTTCAAGTAGAAACTAATAGTAAATGAAGAATAATCTAGAGAAGATGAATAACTTTTAAGATCGGATCTGGAAGTTCTTCAATTTAAACGGATAATCATATAGGAACTGAAATAGTGGAGCATAGATTGAGTAATTTGTTTAATATTATATCACACTATATTGATCTATATTTCATGCATCAACAAACTTTTCTATTTATATCTCCTATTTTGAATTTGAACTAAACTCCCCTAATAACCCTAACACTTCAGTGAATAATCCTCCTTTAAATCTGAAGAAATGGGATCTTAATTGGCATGTTTCCTCCTTTTACAAATATAGGATGAACAAACACGATAGGTGCATCATATTTCATCTTCATTAGGTTTATCTATTCTTAGGAAAAAGACACTATACAAATCGATCTTTCCATATTTATAAAAATTCTTTTCTAATGTATGAAAAATCATGATTTGACTTATCAAAAAGTCACACCATTGATAAGTAGTATAATCATAACAATATTTCTTAATATAACTTGATCTCCATAAGATAAAATTTTGGTATCACTGGTCTTATAAGATAATTGCTTCCTACGATAAAAAAACGTCTTTTTTTTACTTCTTTATCATGTAAGATAAAAAATTCAAATCTACTATTTTCATAAGATAATTCTTTCTTTTCATAATTTTTAAGATAAAATTTAACTATCATAATATAAAATAATTATATGAATTTCTTTTATTTTTATAAGATAATTCATTTACAAAGGTATTTTTTCTAATATAAAAGACTATACTAGTTTTCCATTTGAATGAGATTTTTGATCTTGACTTATTTGAAGGGTGATTTTACTCCCGTAAGATAATTTAATTATGCAGTAAGATAATATTTTAAGATGATATTTCTTAAGATAATATCATTTAGTGTAGACTTGATATTTTAGTGCAAATATATAATCCACTTCATAAGAGAATTATTTTATGTATAAGATAATCTTAATACGTAAGATAAATTCCATTTATAGAAAAATGAATTCCAACATACATAAAGATGGACCTATTTAAATTTTTAATATAATTGGTATTGATTAATTTTCCTCATAAGATAAATTCCAATCCAAGTAGGATAAATTCCTTTGGAATTTATTCAAAAATCATCTCATAGCTTTTAAGAATATTTAGAAATAAAATCTGAAACACTTAAGATAAAAATTTTAGTAAATAAATAGGGACTTTTGAATCATAAAAACACATAAAGTATTGATATAGGTTGGAATAACATAAATCTATATAACAATATCTTCCTTTTTTATGATCACAAAATCCATAATCAAATAATCCAAAAAATAATATTCTATTTGAAAATTATTATAAAGTGAATTTTGATAAATATTGTGTTCCTTTCTCCCAAAAAAAATTGGGCTTAATTATCCCATTAAATAGAGTTTAGATTTCAATAATTTCCTATAAGTAAAGTTTGGTATTTTATCTCCCCCTTTTTGTGATATAAAAAAGAACAAGGTAAGAAGAACACATTCATTATTGCACATGAAAATGTGTAAATATTTAAAATAGAAGATACTAAATATGAATAGAATCTGGCATAGAGTTTTAAATAAAGGAAACATGACCAAATTTAAAGGATAGCTATATAATAAAAATAATGAGATGAAAAGAAATAATAATGGGTAAATATTCAAGAAATTTTTAGAACATTCAAGGTAATTTAGAAAGAATTTAAATTTTTATGAAAAACATAAAAACATATAAAAATAGTAAATAAAAGTAGTGAAATAGAACAATGAAATAAAATAGTTAAGAATTGAAAACATCCAAGAAAAAACAACCATGAAGTATTATTGGTTAATCATAACAATGGTAAGAGTGCAAATTAGTTCTTTAGATTTGGGTCTACAGTACAATGTTTTGGATGTAGTTTCTTAAAATATTGAGGTTGAACAGGAGGTGAGGATGAGGTAGGAATCAGGGCGTCATCACTTTCTCCATAGATAGCACCCAATAGGGAATCTAAGCTAGAAGAACCTCCAATTCCATCTCTTTCAAGACGTGTTGTCCTTAATGTACTAGATTTAATTTCTGCAGAAGTTTTTTATGCTCTTTATAGATCAAAATGATCAGCAATAGAGAAAAGAAACTTTGTTGATACTACAAGAGCTGATTTTGGGGTTTAATCTCCAAGCATCATATTCTTCCTTGAATAATTTTTTATTGGATCAAAGATTTACTTCAACCTTTGTGAGGGGGAAGGATGGAGATCATAAATGGTAGGTGTAAGATAACATATGACTCATGAGTAATACAACGCATCTACACACATGTCCATTATTTTGATAAAATCATTCTTCCAATAGTCTAGTAAGTTTGTAAATCCATTCCATGTATTTTGAGAAAATTTTCCAAAGTAGTTATGAAAATCATCCTTCTTGGTACAACTAAGGATAAACTTCTTTAACACTCCTAACTGGTTATCAGAAAAAATTACAAAACTAGTTGGAAGTGTAAAAATAGACAAGGCTACAACAACTTTACAATTATATATAACTCGATGCTCCTTAGGTTCATAAAATGTATCTTCTTCCTTGGAAGAATAATTTGTTAACATAGATCTCATAGCTAGCTAATGGAAGTGTCCAAATTTATCTTCCAAAGCTAAAAAAAAAAATTCCAAAGATTCAACCATATTCCCTAATCTAGTGATAATTAATCTTGGATCATGTTTCACTTTTATAGATACTTATTTAATAAAAGGGGAATTTTCCTAAAGAAACATACATACATCTCTTTAAGATTGATCCATTTTAGTAATGGTTCTTCTAGGAATAATCACGATACTCCTAATCTCAAAAACTAAATTACACTAAATATCTTGAAAAATATCTCATGAAAGAATTTTTCATTGCATGGGGGAAATCCTAGCAGTCATAGTATCTAGTGATTAAGAAATAGATTCCAACTTTTTTTCTATAGCTTCTTGATCCAAAAATACTTTCCTTGTAGATTTTTCAGTAGGTTCCTTCAAAAAAATTCCATAACAGACTGGTTCAAATCATTTAAGCCATAAAATTCAACCATTGAATCAAGATTTGTTTGAGTATAAGTAATTATTTTAACGAACTCAAACTAACTTAACACCATCTTTCTAAGGTTATTAACATCCTCCTTAGAAATATCACTTCCATGAAGAGTTATGACCTATTCATGGTGCTCAATCAATTAATTCTTCAAAAAATTAATTTCAGACACCATATCATCAAACCTAGATAGAATTCTATCATCAAAATCATCAAGATCAGTTGTAGGTATCTCATAACTAATATGTTCTTTAGGATTAGGAAAAATACTTCATGATGAACTTATACACCTTAACTTTCATCCTCTAAATTAATTTCTTAAACTTATTTAATTTCTTCAACCTATGGTAACCCTTCCACGTGAGAGGGTATAGTAGGTTATCACTTTTGTTTTTTGTTAACAACCAACAACACAGCTTCATCAATGACTTCGGTTTCAACTTCATCAGATACCAAAACATCATTGTTTACATACTGAATGGTTTCATGATTTATTTATTTTTTGTGTATCAGCTATAGGAGATAATTAAAATAATAGAATACCTCTAGTGTAAATGGATATGGTCTTATCTCTACCAATGCTCGAGGTCTTTATAAGGGTCACAGCCAAAATTTATCTTGTTGTAGAAACCAGAAAAATAGGAGGTTAAATGGAAGCAAGCAAGGGAATGTACACAACCATGTTATGCACTTCTTATTTCACCTCTGGTGTGTATTCCTCCTACGTTCTAGCATCATCCAGCTAAATATCATATGATATGATAACTCGAACTCTGCATCACTTTTTAGTAAGAGTTACGGTGTCTGATGGTTCTTCTACAACAATACATATAGTGGGTTCTTTAGAAGGTCCAAAAACAATGATTTCATGAGATGCCTCCGTATCAACTTGAGTAGGGTCTAATTCAATTTATTCTTCTTCTCCAATGGGAAAAAAATTATATATGATAAGATATAGAATAATACACTACGCTTTAAAACTCTAGCATTAAGATTTGTTAACCCATGGTAATGTATAGTTTTAGTTTCTCCCATCCATACACCTACTTTTATAAAAACCAATTTCAATATCCTCCAAAATGGATATAATTTTAAAGAATTGTTTTGAATGTGTCACACATACCTCATAGCATATAATGCCTAATTTATAGGCTTTTCTATCAAGGAAAAATAAAACAAATCAATGTCTTGAAACATAGTTTTTTAAAACTAACTTTGGTATATATTTAAAACATATTAAATCATATAAAAATGATTCCTAAATCACTTATTCAAACTCATATTTTCCAAATCCTATCCAAGTCTAATATTTATGTCCTAATAATTATAAAGTACAGATACATACCTCAGTAAACCTCAATCTTCCAGCCACATTTTTTCTTCTTCAATCACATCAAGCATCTCAAATAAAGGTTTTGGGGTTCATTGAAAGTTTTTGTGCTTGTTCCCAACAAAGGTTTTTCATTCGATTCTTATTTTCATGCTAGTGTCGAAGAACAATCACCTTTTCTCGTTCTCATTGATTACAACTAGAATTTATTTTAAACTGGAATGAATTTATCTAGATTTCTCCGAGAATTGAGATAGAGGGTGAGGATCAATGCTCTCCATTTTTAAGTTTCTTCTTGAGAATATCTCTCTAGGTATTGAGATAATTATATAGAGAGAAATGTTGGGCATGATAAACCATTAATACTAGAAATGATATAATCATATTTATATAATTAGGTCATAGAATAAGTTATTGCACAAAGTCCCTTAACCAATCACTTAATTCTAATTGAACCCCAGTTTTAATAATAATAATAATATTGTTGTTGTTGTTGTTGTTGTTGTTGTTACGGTTTTTTTTTGTTTCCTTGACATGCACTAAACTCGCACATATTTATATTTAATTTCATTCAGACCCTTAACTATGCCTGGATATCCTCCTTGATATTTGTCAAACCTTCAATAATAAATATTTATTTAAATAAATAAATATCACTATATTAATCTTTCAATAGATATTTATGTGATAACATGAATAAATATTATTCCTTGTAACTTAAGAATAATATTTATTCTAACATTAAATTCAAATAGAGTTTAACTGATATTCTAGATACACTTATTGTGTTCCCCTCTAGGCCTCTTTCTTAGTTTCATTAGTTTAACTTTCCTAAATTAGAAGATCATCTTCTAGAAACATATCAAGGAACCCATAGAGAAAGATGTTAATGTTGGAACAACAATAAACTCCTATGAATGCTCACTGAGTAATATAATCTCTTTATTTAAATATCTCATCAAGAAGGTTGCATACTTGGGTGATCAATGGAGGTAACCCAAGATAAATAAAAACAATTTTTTCAATATTTAATATGAATAATCATTACATTCACAAATAGTCACAAAAACTAGAGAACTGAAGGTTTATTGTCTTGGAATATTATCTATGTAAACAACTTATTTTACAATACTCAACAAAATTTTTCTATTATTTCTCAACTCTAATCCCCCTTATAAACATCTCACATGTAATAACCATCCTCTTATTTATGGGGAAGAATACATAAGAAAGGGGTGAGATCAAACACTTGGTATGGGAAACTAGTCCTAACGGTTAGATCATAAACATGATAGAAAACATGAAAACAGTAGAAATATATGATAAAAAGAACTTGGAATCATGATTGAAAATAATAAAACTTAATTTAGTATTAGGAATCATGGAATAATAATATAATACCAAATCAATTTCATCAAAATCATAGATTAGAACATATAACATAAATAAAAAAACATGAAATCAAAACATTATAAATTAAAATATCTTTAGGACATGGGATGTCATAAACATTTGGAATAAGTTGGAAATAAGGCACATTTTATAGAATTAGAACAATCATAATAATAGGAAAACATTATGAAAAAAACTCAATAAATACCACCCTTTAAGTTGTGAAAAAATGAAAGTATGTCCACCCTTTAAATTTTGAACAAAATTCAAGTATTTCCAACCTTTAGATTGTGAAAAAATTCAAGTATGTCCACCCTTTATATTGTAAACAATCCAAGTATGTCCATGATTCATTATCTCATGAGATGTAAAATATTAACCAATGAATTGGATAGTGATATATAACCCTTACCATTATTATCCATACATATGAGTGCCGATTAACATAAAATAATTTATCTTTTCATAAAAAAACCCATGGGAATAAAATAGGTTTCATAACTTTTCCATATGGCATCACATAAAATGACTTTTAAAAAAACTTGATTCATTAATACTAAAAACATGATCACCCAAAAGGATTATTTAAAAATAGAACATGTCAGGTGATTTATGAATCATTACTTTATTAGAGATTAATCTTTTGAAAATGGAATAGAAATCACAAAAATATTTTTTATTTTAAAACATTTCTTAATATCATCTTAAAAGTGTTTTGTTTTCATGGAACTTTCCAAAACCATTTTTTAAGATAAAGAGAATACTTATAAAAACATTAATTTAAAAAAAATTCAAATAAATTTATGTTTAAAATAAAAAAATTATAAGTTAAAATTTTGAATTATAAGGGAAGAACATAAGATCATGGAAAATAAAAAACTTTTAAATATTTTAAAATGCCTTAATTGAAAACTCAAATCATTAAAAGAATAATGAAACCTTTGTTTTAAAATGAATATATGGTAATATAAGTATCATAGGAGATAAAACCAATTTGAGTTTCCACTAGGGAAATTATAATATTTTCGGGAAGTAAAAACATGGATATGGAGGGAAAATCTATAAAAAGATATGGGAATTATTCTTAACAAAATTATATTTTCATGAACCAATATATTTGTCAAGGAATATGAATTGGGTTTTATACATGATTTCCCCAAAAAATAAGCTTTAAATATATCATAAAATCTATATAGGGTATAATAAATCAATATTTAAATATTATAGTAAAATAAGAGTGATTATGATGTAAGGAAAATATTTGAGTCATGAAAACCCCTTACCTTTATTCTTACTTAGTCAAAGGAACTTTTTCCTCCTATTTAAAAATAATAACTATATTAATCACATATTTTAAAACCTTATTCATATCTATGACCCTTTATATAATTCCTTTATAATCCTTCATTATAGAAAAAAAATACTTCGTTATACCCTATTTTCATCATCTAATATTATTAGTTTTGATTTTTTTGTAATAGCTTTATAATGGTGGTGTAAATTATTATTTATAGACTCAAATTTCATAATTTCAAGATCATTATAGGTACTTTAATATGTCACGACCCGCCCTCGGGGTCCGTGCCGTGACTACCCCAAGCCCGCCTTCCATAGGCCAGGGGCTGGCGACTATCACCAAGGCGTAAATCCCGGTAAAAAGGGAAGGCATTGCCTTTGCAAAGTAAACAAACACCACAGAGTAAGCAAGCGGAAAGTAAACACTAAGCAAAAGCAGAGTACAACTGAAAGTGCGGAAAAGTAAATGGGCCAGAATACAAACCCAAACTGAAAGTAAAGTACAACTCGAAAGGGAAAACAGCAACTGAAAAGTAAAAGCCGCTACTCCGAGCTGTCCACTGGAAATCCCACCTGAAGGGTGGGTACAGATAGCTCCTCTGCTCCACGGGTCCCGCCGTCCGCTCCGAGCACGTCCCGCCCAGTGGTCCACCTCCGGGTACCGTCCCGCTCTGCAAGCCTCAGCTAAGATCAACGCTGTCCGTCGTCTGCAACCAACACAACGTAATGCGGGCAAAGCCCGTGCAGGGGTGAGTATAAGCTACTCAGTAGGGACCCCGAGACCCCTGAAGGTCTCTCAAATCCACAATGGATAACCACGAAAAAAGGAACAATCACGAAGTAATAACCGACATTGCTTAGGTATATGCCCATACATATACCTAAGTCATCAATTTCAAATACGCTCCAACCTCCGAGCCCAAGTACAACTTAGTCCACACAGGAAAGTAAACGTATTCCACACAGGAAAGCAAAACGTAATCCACACAGGATATCAGAACACAATCCACACAGGAAAGCAATAGAATTCAGCTCACACAGGTATACTTCTTCAAAGGACGATAAAGATGATCTCTGATCCATCTAAGTCGTCGGACCCACGAAGGATCGATAGGTAACTAACCAAAGGACGATAAAGATGATCTCTGATCCATCTAAGTCGTCGGACCCACGAAGGATCGATAGGTAACTAACCAAAGGACGATAAAGATGATCTCTGATCCATCTAAGTCGTCGGACCCACGAAGGATCGATAGGTAACTAACCAAAGGACGATAAAGATGATCTCTGATCCATCTAAGTCATCGAACCCACGAAGGATCGATAGGTAACTAACCCCCGCAAAGACCCACACAGGATCGGGACCACACAGGACCTGCAGGCGCTGGCTCACACAGAACCGCTGAGCGCGGACCCACACAGGATCGGGCCCACACAGGACCTGTAGCACTGATCCACGTAGGATCGCTGAGTGCTGAAGTCGTTGTCGTCGAATCCACACAGGATCGGGCCCACACAGGACCTATAGCACTGATCCACGTAGGATCACTGAGTGCTGTAGTCGTCGTCGTCGAATCCACACAGGATCTCTGTACTGTCGTCGTCGCAGTCACAGTAGCAGTAGCAGCAGTAGTAGTCACAGTAACAGTCGCAGCCAGCACTAGGGTTTCCGCACACAGCAAGTTCGTTCGGAGGGTCCGCTCCACGAGCCGAGAGGCTGATACATCAACTGTCACGAAGTCCAGAGTTGATGTATCCAAAAGTTCCGTACCGTCAACAGGAACTCAACACAACAGACGGCGCGTCGATCGGACGCCCGGTCTGAGAGTTATTGGCATTTTCGTTCCCGGGGCCCGGTTGGTTTTTAAGGCAAAACCAACCCGACCGTACTCCACCTGTGTCCAAACCTCGGGCGGATTATGCCAAAAGATTCGTCTCACTAAGAGGAACACAACACAGCTGGCGGCACGTCAATCGGACGTCCGTAGCTCAAGATATGAGCGTTTCCGCTCCGAAGGCCCGGTTGGTTTCGTGAACGAACCAACCCGGACGAACTCAAAGTAATCCGAAACCTTGAGTGCGATATATCGAAACGACCATCTCGATCCAAGGATCGCGTTGCCGCAGACGGTTCGTCGATCGGAGGTCCGTGGCTCAAGATATGGCCAAAAGACCGAAAATGATTCGAAACGGGGGGTCCGGGTCCGGGGGCGACCCGGCCCGACCCCCCCGGGTCGGCCCGAACCGGGTAGACCCGACCCGGGTCCGACCCGGCCCGACCGGCTGGCGGCGCGGTGGCCCGGCGGTGGCGCGGCGGCCCGGCGGTGGCGCGGCGGCCCGGCGGTGGCGCGGCGGCCCGGCGGTGGCGCGGCGGCCCGGCGGTGGCGCGGCGGCCCGGCGGTGGCGCGGCGGCCCGGCGGTGGCGCGGCGGCCCGGCGGTGGCGCGGCGGCCCGGCGGTGGCGCGGCGGCCGGGCGGCGCGCACGGAGGCGGCATGCGGGGGGCAAAGCCCCCGCTTTCTTGGAGGCGGCGGCGCGGCTAATTGCCGCGCCCTTTGCAGAAGAAACGGCCCCCACGTGGGGGCCGGCTTGGAGAAAAATCGGGGGGCTGCTGCCCCCCCCCCCCCCCTTTCATGGAAACTGCCCCCCTCTTAAAGAGGGGGGTTTTGTGCGCTGGCCGGGGGATTAATTCCCCCGGTTTAATGCCATCCGGCCGGCCAGCTGGCCGGCCGGTTTTCTCCAACGGGACCGGAAAATCCGGTCCCCTCTTCGGCTTCCAACGCCGGCGGCCCGGCCGCCGGTCTTCTCTTTCCGCCGCGGCCCGGAACCGGCCGCGGTGTTCGTCGTCCGGCGCGGTGCGACGGCACCGCGCCCCTCCGCCGTGCCTTGATTTCTTTCAACGCGGCGCGACGGCGTCGCGTTCAAGATGTTTCTTCATGGTGCGCGCGCGACGGTGTTGCATAAAATAAACGCACGATTAACCGCGTGGTGCGACGGCACCACGCCACCTTGCTTCCACCCGCAAGATTAAACAACAAGAACGATGGAGGGGGTTCGGTCGTGTTCATGCGGTCCGGCCCCCCTCACGTTAAACAATAACACTTATATAAATTATCCATACGTTAGACAAGTATGAACCACGAACAAGGTTAAATATAAACAAAATACAACAACCCCTACCTCGGGTATAAGGTTCGAAGATTTGACAATGTTCCGCGGAAGATAACGTCGCGGAGGTCGGGCGTCGCGGTAGTCGTTCGTCAAATTCGATGACGAAGAGGTGCGTCCGATGTGATACGTCATTGGCGAATCCTTGTACGCCGACGAAGGTTGTCCGAGGAAGAAGCGGTGTTCTCTCTCGTTGACACGGAAGACGAAGAAGAGCGGAGCGGCGTTCTTCGTCGGAACTTGAGCGTTCTTCGTCAAGTCTTGAGGAATGTCAAATAAAAAGAAAACAACGAACTCAAGAACCCCTACCTCGATAGTCGCACGTTGACGTAGTCGTGGAATATCGGTGTCGATTCCTTTGACGTCGGAGGAAGAGTCGTTGTCGATGGCGTTCGTCGCGGAAAACCGTCGCGGAAGAGATGATGCGGAAGAAGAACGTCACGTCGCGGATATGGCGTCGCGGAAGAACCGTGTTCTTCGGCGAAGAAGTTCTTCGTTGAAGAACGGCATTCTTCGTGTTCTTCGTCGAGGTTGAAGAAGATGAAGTAACAAGAAGAACCTTCCCAACTCTCTCAAGGAGACAAAACTAAACCCAAAATAAAATAAGACTCTATCTTATTTTATTAACACAATAACACACTAGAATTTCAAAAGTTTGAAATTCAAATAAGAGATTACTCCACATTAATTAACAAATTGTCATGTTAATTAAAGAGGGGTTAAGGGAGTTTGAGGGAAGATGTAAAGTTAGGTTTCGTGTGGGCCCCACCACACTTAATCCTCTCAAGGGAGGTTAAGTGGGTTTGGGTCCCACACCTAACTTCCTTTGAGAGAAGTTAACTATTAAGTTTAAATAAAAATTGTGTTTACATATTTTTATTTAACTTATTCTAATCTCCCAAAAACTAACTCTCAACCCGAAACAAACGCAACTCCCGAAAAGGTCTCTTTAAGCGAATATCGGCGCTGCGAGTTCATCGGTGCCCTCGGATTTCAATTCCGAGCACCGGATCAAAAGTTAGGAATTCTCGCTCGTTCGTTCACTGAACGTACCCGAGCCAAACTTTGGAAATTAATTCCGGGCACTCCGGGCCTCGGAATCAGGTGCCGTCTGAAACCGCGCTCTTGTAAAATTCTAAAGAAAATTAAGAAAAAAAATTCCTTGAATTTTACGGGTCTTTACATTACTCCCACCTCAAGGCTTTACGTCCCCGTAAAGATACATCAAAAACTAGGGAAACAAATGAGGGTACTGAGCACGCATCTGAGCCTCCCGCTCCCATGTGCTCTCCTGGAGATTCCTGTGCTGCCATCTGATTCGCACAAGAGGAATCGATCGCCCACGCAGGACCCGCTCCTGTCGATCCTCTATCTCCACCGGGACCTCCGTAAAAGTCGCCCCATCGTCAACGTCAAGCTCCCCATGGTCAATGATGTGTGTCGGGTCGTGCACGTATCTCCTCAGCTGAGACACGTGGAAGACGTCGTGCACCCGGTGCAACTGAGGTGGTAGAGCCAGGCGATAAGCCACCACGCTAAACCTGCTGAGGACCTGGAAGGGTCCGATGAAGCGCGGAGATAACTTGTCGCCTTGGCCAAATCTCCGAATACCACATCGAGGTGAGACCCGCAAGAAGACGTGGTCACCACCCTCGAACTCCAGTGGCCTCCGCCTCCTGTCAGCATAAGGTTTCTGCCGGCACTGAGCTGCACTCATCCGCCCCTGGATGACCTGGACCATCTCAGGTCCCACAAGAGCTGCAAGATTTCTTCTTTGCCGATAAGAGAAATCTGGTCTCATCCCCTGGATGAACCACATTCTTTGCCTAAAACAGTCAATCCTAACATGGATGATACTAATCCATACCAAGGATGACGTCGTAAGGCCTCGACGCTACTACTAAGAGATTCAACCGTTACTCTCGCCTCCAAGGGTTGAGTCACACTGTCGGCATCAGTGTGTGGTAACTGGGTCTCCTCCAGTAGATGTCTCACAAGTGAGGGTCAAGTCAACAGCCAAAACTGGAACCTCCTAGTAACATCACGAAAGAGGACATGAACAAAAATATCACAAAGGTATGCGTCTTTTATTATTGCAGCTCATAATACAAGACGCTACACAAAAGCAACAAGGAACCAGAAGTACAAAGGATGTATCCACTAGTTCTGCTCCTGTCCATCGGCTCCCAGAGCTCCATGATCGAAGGCCTCGGCTACCTGAAGCTGAGCTCTCCCCTGAGGTCGGGGTGGACCTCCTGGTGGTGGTGGTGGTAGAGCCTCAAAGCGTCGTCCACCACCTGCTGCTCGGCCAGCTCCTCTGCCTCGTCCGCCTCCTCCCTGCAGACCACCACGGTCGAACCTTTGCCTCTGCCTAGGTGGTTCCTCAACCGTCTGCTGCTCCTCCGCATGGCGGGTCGGGCAGTCACGAGCCATGTGGCCTTGCCCGCCGCATGCAAAGCACTGTCTTCCACTCAAAAGACTGGCTCCGCGCTGTGTGCCCTGCACTGCTGAGCCAGTGCCCTGAGGTCGTCTGCCTGAAGGTCTGGTCTGTCTCGACCCCCGAGTCATCTGTCGGCTACCTGCTACCGAAGACTCCGCTATGTGCCGCCCTGCGGTGGGTCTCTGTGCTGGTGTAGACTCAGCAAGGAAGCTCTCGATCAGAAGGGCCCGCTCTAGTACTCCTGTCTGAGTCGGTATGCTGAGGGAGATCAGCGATGCCCTGATCTCGTGTCTCAAACCCTGTTCGAAGGTCCGGGCCCGGAAGAATGGGTCCCGTACCATGTCGGTCGAGTAGCGCGAGAGATCGGTAAATCTCGCCGAGTACTGAGCGACCGTCATGCTGCCCTGCCGCAGCTGTAGAAGCTCCTGGATACGCACCGCACGAAGGGTGGTTGGGACGAACTCCGAGCGGAAGAGGCTCTCAAAGTCCGTCCAAAGAAGAGATGTCTCATCGTGCACCTGGAGCATCAAGCTCCACCATCGTCCTGCTGCTGCATGTAGTAGGCTCGCAGCGAGGATCACCATGAGGTCTGCTGGTGTCCTCACTAGCCTAAACACTCGTACCATTGCCTCCAGCTAGTCCTCTGCTGCCTGGGGATCCGTCTCCCCGCGAAACCTGGGCGGTCGCTGGCACTGAAACTCATGTAGTGCGCTGAGGCGACGTGCATCGTCAGCGGCTGGTGCTGGAAGTATCGGGGGCTCGGCGGGTAGTGCTACCGCCGGTGCCACTGCTGACAAAGGGCCCTGCACCGAGGCCTCGTCGCTCGGTGGGCTGTCGTCACGCTCAACTCTCGGAACCCTAGCTGGCTGCCGTCATGGGGCCATCCTGAAAGGAAACAGGTGCGCCACGGTCAAACAGTATACCTGGTGAGCTGACACAAAGAAATCACAAAGAAAACTTTGAAACACACACGCAATCAATGTTTTCGTGCATTAAGTCGGAAATCAGAAGTCAGGGTCCTGGTGTACGGATACGTCGGCCGCCGCACCAACACTGGACTCCCTGGACTGATAATCGCACTCAATACGCTAAACATTATTGCTTCACATAGAAAAGATCAGAGTTCGCGGTAGAACCGAACTCCTCTGATACCAATTTGTCACGACCCGCCCTCGGGGTCCGTGTCGTGACTACCCCAAGCCCGCCTTCCATAGGCCAGGGGCTGGCGACTAGCACCAAGGCGTAAATCCCGGTAAAAAGGGAAGGCATTGCCTTTGCAAAGTAAACAAACACCACAGAGTAAGCAAGCGGAAAGTAAACACTAAGCAAAAGCAGAGTACAACTGAAAGTGCGGAAAAGTAAATGGGCCAGAATACAAACCCAAACTGAAAGTAAAGTACAACTCGAAAGGGAAAACAGCAACTGAAAAGTAAAAGCCGCTACTCCGAGCTGTCCACTGGAAATCCCACCTGAAGGGTGGGTACAGATAGCTCCTCTGCTCCACGGGTCCCGCCGTCCGCTCCGAGCACGTCCCGCCCAGTGGTCCACCTCCGGGTACCGTCCCGCTCTGCAAGCCTCAGTTAAGATCAACGCTGTCCGTCGTCTGCAACCAACACAACGTAGTGCGGGCAAAGCCCGTGCAGGGGTGAGTATAAGCTACTC
The DNA here is from genome assembly GCA_963277665.1 of Viscum album. Taxonomy (NCBI): domain Eukaryota; kingdom Viridiplantae; phylum Streptophyta; class Magnoliopsida; order Santalales; family Viscaceae; genus Viscum; species Viscum album. The sequence goes on from OY728137.1 coordinate 1,108,522,956, forward strand.
AGTAGGGACCCCGAGACCCCTGAAGGTCTCTCAAATCCACAATGGATAACCACGAAGAAAGGAACAATCACGAAGTAATAACCGACATTGCTTAGGTATATGCCCATACATATACCTAAGTCATCAATTTCAAATACGCTCCAACCTCCGAGCCCAAGTACAACTCAGTCCACACAGGAAAGTAAACGTATTCCACACAGGAAAGCAAAACGTAATCCACACAGGATAGCACAACACAATCCACACAGGAAAGCAATAGAATTCAGCTCACACAGGTATACTTCTTCAAAGGACGATAAAGATGATCTCTGATCCATCTAAGTCGTCGAACCCACGAAGGATCGATAGGTAACTAACCAAAGGACGATAAAGATGATCTCTGATCCATCTAAGTCGTCGGACCCACGAAGGATCGATAGGTAACTAACCAAAGGATGATAAAGATGATTTTGATCCATCTAATTCGTCGGACCCACGAAGGATCGATAGGTAACTAACCAAAGGACGATAAAGATGATCTCTGATCCATCTAAGTCATCGGACCCATGAAGGATCGATAGGTAACTAACCCCCGCAAAGACCCACACAGGATCGGGCCCACACAGGACCTGTAGGCGCTGGCTCACACAGAACCGCTGAGCGCGGACCCACACAGGATCGGGCCCACACAGGACCTGTAGCACTGATCCACGTAGGATCGCTGAGTGCTGAAGTCGTTGTCGTCAAATCCACACAGGATCGGGCCCACACAGGACCTATAGCACTGATCCACGTAGGATCGCTGAGTGTTGTAGTCGTCGTCGTCGAATCCACACAGGATCTATGTACTGTCGTCGTCGCAGTCACAGTAGCGGTAGCAGCAGTAGTAGTCACAGTAACAGTCGCAGCCAGCACTAGGGTTTCCGCACACAGCAAGCTCGTTCGGAGGGTCCGCTCCACGAGCCGAGAGGCTGATACATCAACTGTCACGAAGTCCAGAGTTGATGTATCCAAAAGTTCCGTACCGTCAACAGGAACTCAACGCAACAGACGGCGCGTCGATCGGACGCCCGGTCTGAGAGTTATTGGCATTTTCGTTCCCGGGGCCCGGTTGGTTTTTAAGGCAAAACCAACCCGACCGTACTCCACCTGCGTCCAAACCTCGGGCGGAGTATGCCAAAAGATTCGTCTCACTAAGAGGAACACAACACAGCTGGCGGCACGTCAATCGGACGTCCGTAGCTCAAGATATGAGTGTTTCCGCTCCGAAGGCCCGGTTGGTTTCGTGAACGAACCAACCCGGCCGAACTCAAAGTAATCCGAAACCTTGAGTGCGATATACTGAAACGACCGTCTCGATCCAAGGATCACGTTGCCGCAGACGGTTCATCGATCGGAGGTCCGTGGCTCAAGATATGGCCAAAATACCGAAAATGATTCGAAACGGGGGGTCCGGGTCCGGGGCGACCCGGCCCGACCCCCCCGGGTCGGCCCGAACCGGGTCCGACCCGGCCCGACCGGCTGGCGGCGCGGTGGCCCGGCGGTGGCGCGGCGGCCCGGTGGTGGCGCGGTGGCCTGGCGGTGGCGCGGCGGCCGGGCGGCGGCGCGGCGGCCGGGCGGTGGCGCGGCGGCCGGGCGGTGGCGCGGCGGCCCGGCGGTGGCGCGGCGGCCCGGCGGTGGCGCGGCGGCCTGGCGGCGCGCACGGAGGCGGCATGCGGGGGGCAAAGTCCCCGCTTTCTTGGAGGCGGCGGCGCGGCTAATTGTCGCGCCCTTTGCAGAAGAAACGGCCCCCACGTGGGGGCCGGCTTGGAGAAAAATCGGGGGGCTGCTGCCCCCCCCCCCCCCTTTCATGGAAACCGCCCCCCTCTTAAAGAGGGGGGTTTTGTGCGCTGGCCGGGGGATTAATTCCCCCGGTTTAATGCCATCCGGCCGGCCAGCTGGCCGGCCGGTTTTCTCCAACGGGACCGGAAAATCCGGTCCCCTCTTCGGCTTCCGACGCCGGCGGCCCGGCCGCCGGTCTTCTCTTTCCGCCGCGGCCCGGAACCGGCCGCGGTGTTCGTCATCCGGCGCGGTGCGACGGCACCGCGCCCCTCCGCCGTGCCTTGATTTCTTTCAACGCGGCGCGACGGCGTCGCGTTCAAGATGTTTCTTCATGGTGCGCGCGCGACGGTGTTGCATAAAATAAACGCACGATTAACTGCGTGGTGCGACGGCACCACGCCACCTTGCTTCCACCCGCAAGATTAAACAACAAGAACGATGGAGGGGGTTCGGCCGTGTTCATGCGGTCCGGCCCCCCTCACGTTAAACAATAACACTTATATAAATTATCCATACGTTAGACAAGTATGAACCACGAACAAGGTTAAATATAAACAAAATACAACAACCCCTACCTCGGGTATAAGGTTCGAAGATTTGACAATGTTCCGCGGAAGATAACGTCGCGGAGGTCGGGCGTCGCGGTAGTCGTTCGTCAAATTCGATGACGAAGAGGTGCGTCCGATGTGATACGTCGTTGGCGAATCCTTGTACGCCGACAAAGGTTGTCCGAGGAAGAAGCGGTGTTCTCTCTCGTTGACACGGAAGACGAAGAAGAGCGGAGCGGCGTTCTTCGTCGGAACTTGAGCGTTCTTCATCAAGTCTTGAGGAATGTCAAATAAAAAGAAAACAACGAACTCAAGAACCCCTACCTCGATAGTCGCACGTTGACGTAGTCGTGGAATATCGGTGTCGATTCCTTTGACGTCGGAGGAAGAGTCGTTGTCGATGGCGTTCGTCACGGAAAACCGTCGCGGAAGAGATGATGCGGAAGAAGAACGTCACGTCACGGATATGGCGTCGCGGAAGAACCGTGTTCTTCGGCGAAGAAGTTCTTCGTTGAAGAACGGCGTTCTTCGTGTTCTTCATCGAGGTTGAAGAAGATGAAGAAACAAGAAGAACCATCCCAACTCTCTCAAGGAGACAAAACTAAACCCAAAATAAAATAAGACTCTATCTTATTTTATTAACACAATAACACACTAGAATTTCAAAAGTTTGAAATTCAAATAAGAGATAACTCCACATTAATTAACAAATTGTCATGTTAATTAAAGAGGGGTTAAGGGAGTTTGAGGGAAGATGTAAAGTTAGGTTTCGTGTGGGCCCCACCACACTTAATCCTCTCAAGGGAGGTTAAGTGGGTTTGGGTCCCACACCTAACTTCCTTTGAGAGAAGTTAACTATTAAGTTTAAATAAAAATTGTGTTTACATATTTTTATTTAACTTATTCTAATCTCCCAAAAACTAACTCTCAACCCGAAACAAACGCAACTCCCGAAAAGGTCTCTTTAAGCGAATATCGGCGCTGCGTGTTCATCGGTGCCCTCGGATTTCAATTCCGAGCACCGGATCAAAAGTTAGGAATTCCCGCTCGTTCGTTCACTGAACGTACCCGAGCCAAACTTCGGAAATTAATTCCGGGCACTCCGGGCCTCGGAATCAGGTGCCGTCTGAAACCGCGCTCTTGTAAAATTCTAAAGAAAATTAAGAAAAAAATTTCCTTTAATTTTACGGGTCTTTACATAATATATTTTTAATAATTATTTATAAATTTATAACTTCATTTAATAAGTATTTTAGTTACAGTTCATGACAACGAGGTCGCTAATGAGCTTGTTTCAATAATTTAAATGAACCAGGGGTGGTATGTTAATTACAGGTTAGATATTATCATTACCATTAATGAACAAAAAAATAATTATTTACTTATTTTTATCCAATAGCACTAGTAATTAGGTTTCCCTATTTATCCATGATAGAAAAGTCTTGGTGAAAAACAAAATTTGTCACTTTTGTGGAGGTGGTAGTCTGCACGTACGCACAGGTGACGTGTTCATTTACATGGAACATAAAGAAGGTAGGAATTTTTTTATATTTTCATAATATTAATAATGTTTTAAGTATTATATTTATTCATTAAATACCTCCATTTGATCCTGCCTTGTAAGCCAGTTATGAAAAATGAATCACGTCACTTATGGAGACAGTAGTCCCCATTTAACACAAGAGAAATTTTCATTTTTCAGATGGTTGGGAGGAGGGTGGAAAATGGATATTACATTAGTAATAAAATTTTATAATATTATTGAAACTTATTTTTTTATATTTTCATGGAAAAAGTATATTTGAGGTGGTGGAAGAAGAAAATAAATAAGAGACCTTCTTTGAGAACATTACCTCTCCCTTTGGATATTCACCCTTAGGTCACACCTTAAGGATCCTTAGATTGGTATTTTGGAAAGACCAAGGCCTATAGGAAATGTGGAGGGATATAAATAGATAATAGGAAATATTTTAGGTAGATATAATTCTTCTTAAAGGGTTTATAAATGTGGTGGAAGTGATCTACTTTTATATGTGAAGAAAATGACACTTTTGTAAATACCAATTACTTTTTCAATGATGGAATGGAACTATTCAAGGGTAAATTGCTCCAAAAGTGGAAAATAATTAATTTTTAGGTGAGATAAGGTTTATAAATCCTTAAAAATCATTTTATCACATTTTTTAAACATGTTTCAAGTCTTTTTCCTCTATATGTTTTTTACATTTTACCATTTTGGTTTTTCACCTTGGTAACTAGTTTTTATCCTAAGTAATTTGTATTTTATTAAAAAAGGTAACCTTATTAACAAATTTTTATTTTATAAACCTAAATTTATGATCTATATGATCTAATTCAATTTATAAATAATATTAAATTTACTTTTAAATTAAATCCTTTAGTATATAGAAAAACTATTTTGTAGAAAATATTTTTTTCACCGTTAAGTGTTCTTAATATTATTTCATATTGATTACCAAATGAATGAGTGTTAATATATTTATATATAGGTTTGAAAATTATATTAGAGTCGTTTTTTATAATTGATCGATTCATTTTATTAGATGAAAATTATACAATGTTAATAAAATAATCCTTTAAAAATAACAGTTTTACCATTATTGTGTAAATTAAATTTAATCCTAGTAATATTATTTTTATGCATAAAAATGAAATGGATATTGTTATATAATTTAGATCTAATTATTTCAAATATAAAATACATTTTACCAAATAAAATTTCTAAGGGTGAGAAGAATTAATTTTCATATTAGTGCACTTAATGCGTAAGAAACATTTTTTATCGAAAAAGTGTATTCTCAAGCATAAAATGACCTTTGTTTTATTATATATTTTTAAAAAATCATAATTTGGTTTCTTTTTATCGATACCCACTAATTTAATGGTTATAATATAATTCTAATATTTAATAATTGTATTTTATTAAAGTAACATAGTTTTTGTTTTAATTTAGCGTTGCATATAAGACAAACTACTCAAAATGATTTAAGTTAAAGTATTTACTTTTTTAAAAGAATGAGAACATCAGTTCTTATTATAAATGAAACAAAAAAGTTACATAATATGGAAAGAAGTGAGTTGACAATTTTCTTTTTTCAATGATTGGTAATAGATCAAGAGGTAGCGCATCAGCATGAGTATAAGCATCTTGGAAAACTCTTTTGTTAGAAAGTGCATCAACAAGAGTGTTGGATTCTTGGAAGGTATGAGTAATTAGATAGTTCATTGTAGATAACTTGTTCAAGAAATTAGACTATATTGTAGTGAGCTTCCCTGAAATATGAATGATACTAAACCTCACTGCCTGTACAATAATGGTTGAGTCACATTTGAACCAAACCTCATTCTAATTACTTTGCTTAGTTATGTGAACAGTAATAATGAAAGCATTCATTTTAGCTTCTATGGAAGTTCAATGTCCACAAGGCTTGTAAATGAAATTAAGAATCATTCCATTATGATCCCTGGTGATGACCCCAAATCCCACTAGACTAGGGTTTCCTTTGGAAGCATCGTTCGTGTTTCACTTTTTCCATCCAATGGATGGGGATATCTAAAAAACTTCAAGAATTCCATGAGTGGGAGTGTAGTTGCCTTGGATATTGAGGTGGCTAGGTATAGTGAAGTCACTAACAGAGTTGTCGTGGTGTCCTTTTTGCAATTGGTTGGTTTTTTGAATAGCCATAGTGATTTTTGAGAAAGTAACTTGAAGCGGAAAAGGGGTGCGGTCATGGATAAGATTGTTTCTCTCACACCATATCACATGTAACTGTTATGCACAACCCAAATGAAGTAGGTTTTTAATCTATTTGTATAGATTTAGATGCAGCATTTCCTATAGCATGAGGTCAACTTTTTCTACAAGAAAGGTATGTTGTCCAGACAAGTCAAACAAGTATTTCCATAATGTTGAAGCATTGTCGCACGAAAGGAATAAGTGGTCAATGTATTCTCAATTTTGATGGAAAATATCACACCTAGAACATAGGGCAATACCTCTTTTCTATAGATAGAAATCCACTAGAATACAACGGTGAGAGACTCTCCAGAGTAGTGAGAAGTGGGACGGTTGCATCCAGTTGTGGTTGAATTCCCCAATCCAACTTCTATTCCCTTGCATCTCATGATTGTAAATGGTTTTCAATTCCATCATACCGCTTGGGGTTGGTTCCTAAACTAAAAAATCATCATGTTCCATGAAGATCACATTCGAAATGGAATCTTGTAGCTCATTCGAGAGATGATTCATATTACTCAATTGGTCCTTAATGGTGATATTAGTGTCGATTGATTGATTAGTGTAGATATTTCTATTCAACAAGGGAGTTCCATACATTTATTCTGCCAAAATCTAAGAGATGAATTAGCATTCATTATCCAGTGTGATTTCTTATAAACCTCTGCAAACACATTTCTCAGAACCATCCATATTGATGATTCCATGTATTACAGTTTTCTATATTTTATCCTCTCCATTAATCTGGTGAGAAGAAACTCCAAGGAGGCTGATTTGTTGTTATCTATCTTCCATATGAATTGTTCTTGGAGATCTTGCTTAAACAACTCCAGGTTCTTGATACTGAGCCCCCCAATTTTGTAAGGTTTGTAGCATTTTTTCTAGGATATAGTGAGATACTGGAGTGAGGGGCATAGGCGACCACACAGAGAAGTGCACAGTAGTGGACGCATCAGGAGAGTCACCCAAGTGACCTTGATCATACATGGAGTGAATTCACACCTAGTGTAGAATTCTACAAGAGATACAATGAAGAATAAGACACTTGTAGTGGTTAGAGAATATGTCGGGGAGGTCTCATATAGTATTGTACATCATAGAAGGATGATTCCAATAGGATGTGCGATAGTTAGGGTGTAGGCGCACTCACTAGGGGTGCCACAGGGGCAGCGGGGCATGTCTGGGAGGCACAATAAGGTCACGCTTGGGGTGGGAGGTAGCTAAGGTTGGAGTTTAGAGGATAGATTTGAGGCACAGAGGAGGGTGGCATGGAGTTTTAAGGCCTGACTTAGATGAAGGGAGGTGGCGGGTGATCTAGATGATGGAAGGTGATGTTAGGGCATGGATGAGTGGGGGAAATAGGGTGGAGGGTTAGGGCATGACCTCCTTCGATATATTGTAGAACCGTACTCCTTACCTCAATGATAGATAGATCCTTTTTTATAGATAGAGGAAAAGTAATACAAGAAAGAGGAAACCAATGTGGGACTCTAAAATACACATAACTAATTCCAACAAACAACATTTATTTACTTGTTCATAGATCATATTGAAAGATATATAGATTGAGGTTTCTAGGTATTTTTAGTTTGTTTCCTTTGTTTCTTTTCTAGTTCCTGAAAATAAGAAAACTGCTTAATGTTTGGCATTTCTACCATTCCAAAAGGTCAAAGCCCTATTTTATCCATTATTAACTCTTAGTAAAATAGTGTTAATGGTGGATGGTTCATTGAAGAAATTTTCTCCTATGCACAAGTTTTTCATGGATAAATATTTTCTTATTTTTAAACTTCATATTACACATACAAATGGTTTGGTTTTTCTCATAGAAAATTTTAAAGACTTGGGAAGAAAAACACATGTTGTAAAAATCATCTGCTCATTCATTATTACAGCATTTAACTTATTGTTTCTAACCTTATACATGATTTAGCCAAACAGTGATATTCTAACAACTGTAAATCTTGATATTAGCAGGAAATGGCCTAATCTTGAAATTCACCATGAAAAATCAGATATAGAGGCTTTACATAATACTTTTCCTATTAAGTTTGATACATGGTTTTTTGATGGATGATATGTTGTGAGTTATGATTCTTCTAGATCCAATCCTTCTCAATAGAATATTTTTCAAGAGGGGCATCTTCCATCAATTCCTCCTCTTCTATTAAGAAATGATGTTGCAAATACACATGTAAGTTAATTGGTTCCTAAGAAACCCTTAGACAATGGAGAAGATAGGTATCGTCAGTGCATGGTTTTTTTCAAGGAAAAGGGAAGGGAGTGTGTCAGGTAAGCTAATAATGAAGATGTTTACTATTATGTGTTTCATGCCTTTCATTTTGTGAGCAGCTCACCTGAATTGGAAGTGGTACCACTTGTTGATGCACCATTGTGTGAGGGTGTTTCTATTTTTGGAAATCGATATAAGCATCGACCTCTATTAGGTTCATCTTCTTATAAGAAAAATATACCCAATAGTGATCTTAGGGTTTCCTTAAGTTCACCTAATAATAAACTCAAGAGAAAGCATGAGGACAACATGTCTAGTACTGAATCCATAGTTTTCAAAGATATAGTATTGGTGGAAAATTATGAAAATCCATTGCAAGTGGTTTCAGTTTAATTCATGGAGGGATAAATTTTCAATGAAACTTCAATGAATGGTTTTCAATCAATGTCAAAGATAACACATGTCATAGGTTTTTTTATAACTGATTTGACAAAATTCATTATATTGTGAAAATCACCTTTTATGATGGTTAAAGCATGTAGGGAATGGGAAGAGCGGGATAATTTCTAAAGAAGTGTTTGTTAAAATTTTAAAAGTTTTCCATTCTTGGGGATAGAAATTGTAATTACATTAATCATGTAACCTATTTTGTAGGATTCTTAATAGAAATATTATAAATCCAGTCACCAAGAGAGTTTAGATGTAGTGGTCTATCTCCCTTCTCTTTGGGTGAATCTCATATCTAAGACCATGTCATTATCTATTAATTGGATATTGATATATAATCTCTTTTATGATGAATTGATATTGGTTCTAAGGATACTTGGCATGTAATATTTATCTCATTGGTGCACGAGCATGATTTGGGTATTGACTCTTAGAAAATCTTGACATTAATTTCAACACGCTTGAGGTGGGAAGTCCTTACCATATTGGGCCATTGTATGGAATTTTTTTACATGATTTTTTTGTTTTTGTGTGGCCCATGATACACATGTTTAATATCAATCACATGTGTATGTGTGTGTGGCTACTGATACTTGTGCTTGATATGATTTCTTGGTATGAATTTTTCATCCTTTATATATCATTTATTTATGGTGTTGTATTTCATAGCCTATGAAATACTTGTTGAGATATGTTGTTCCATACCATGTTGTGCCTTATATGTGGATTGTGCATAGCTGATGGAATATTTATTTCAATGTTCAGGTAGATAGGTGACCCTGAAAAACTTTGTTGACTCCTTAAAGAGGTAGCATGGATGACATGACTCATTTGCGATGGCTTGCATAGGATGGTTAGCACCTTATCTTGGCATGCGTGGGGGAAATCCACGTCACCTTTGGAAGAGTTTCCATTTTTGTCAGTGTGATATATTGATGGGGAACATCCTTGAATAGAATAGAGTTTCAATTATACAAGTGTCTCAAGTGTGTGTATCATCATAGGAAAGAAAGTAACCATGATTCATGGGTAAGCCTTTCCCATAAAGGTGGGCATGGAGTTTTTCCTTAAAGGTGGAAATTTCTTATACTTAAAGTCAGATAGAATTTACCTTAAAGGTGGGAATGGGGGTTTTCCTTAAAATCATGTATGGTCAAGATTTGTGGTGTCTTGGTCAACGCACATTCACTTGGTGTATGATTGGTTGTATGATTAGTGTGCGTGTAGACTTAGGAATCCAACAAAGGTCAAGGGACCTATACCAAGTTGTTGAGGAGCATAGATCTAAGAGATGAACATGGTACCAAGACAGACTATAGATAATTGTCGTAGTACTTTTATTTATTTATTTATCATTTCTATTTGTTCTTTTATAATTGTTTGCCTACCACATTGGGGGTCTGTTGATTACTTATGTATGACTTGGCATGAAATCTATTGTAGAATTTATTGTGTTATTATTATATTGTGTTATTTATTTATTTATCATTTATAATAAACATTCACTTAATATATACACATAGCACTATAGGGTAACCCATGGCACAAGGGTGTACAAAACAAAGAAAAATAAGAAACATTAGCTGACATAAGTGAAATCTAACTCCTTAAACCTCAGTTCATGTTAAAGGTTACCCACTAGCTTCCTAGAATCATTGGAACCTACCCTAGTGATAGCTTACTCCAATAGGGCTTGCATATGTCTATTTCTCCCCTATGCTTCAAGGTCTACCAATGTGCAATTACAACACTCGAATTGGCCCACCATAAGGCCCGAAGTACGTTTTTGGTGACCACAAGATAGAGACAAGAACCAGGATATCATATAATGAAACATGGGAATGATTTCAACCTCAACAGACATTTTATATGATAGAAATATAGTATCAAAGGCAGATATCCAAAATTCAGAACATGTCAAAACAACCAAACTATAAAGGTAACATCCAACAACTAGATAACAAGGTCTAGATAAACAAATTTAAATACAATCAACATGGAACCCTAAGAAACTCATGGGTCCATCTCCTCATGGATATATTTCACCACCATCCCAACCCACTGGAAGAAAACACGATTTGCGAGAGTTATTCTCTACATGATGCTTTTTCTTTTACTTGTATCCTAAAAAACCAAGGCTACAATAACCCAAAGAAAAAAGTAGAGTGTGAGAACTAAAGTTCATTGGGATTCCACGAAGAATCTATACAATTTCTATCCAAATTAATCCATTAGTTCTTATTTAAAACATATTTCAAAATCATTTCAAAAAGAAATCATTTTCCCATATAAAATCATCCTTTGGTTTTCTTTTCAAAAATATTTCATATTCAAATAAACAAAGCAATATAACGTAGTATATATCCATGAGGCGTAAGCATTTGAGTAAAATAGGTGCCAAGAATCAATATCCATATCAAGTGGGAAAATAGGCATATCAAATAAACATGCACATAATATATCCACTAAGAACTAAGGGGGAAGTCTCAACACAAGGGAATACAAAACTAAGACAAACAAGAAATTCTAGTTAGCATAAGTGAATCCAAACTATGTGAGCCTAAATTATCTGGTAAAGGCTACCCACTATCTCCATGGCATCTTGGGAACCTATGCTAGCGATAGCTTACTCCACTAAGGCTCACATATGTCTAGTTTTTCCTCATTCCTCAAGGTATTACTAATGTTCTATTATATTTTAATTATGTTCGAGGAACCAAAATAATATTTCATAAAAATTTTCCAAGGAAAATTCATTTCACTTTCATGTCCACATTTTCATAAAGCATTTTTTATAGCAATTTCACACTTCTTTCTTGCTTGAAAAAAAATCCATTTCAAACTCATATTTGAGGCATTTTATCAAACATATCATGTGAATAAAATATAATTTTCAAAGAAAATCCATTTTGAAAACACTTTCCATTACTACTAAAGATCAATATGTTGGTTGGAGATCAGCTGAATAAATACTCAAGAGGAGGGTGAATTCAGTTCTTGAACTTTTCTTTGCTTAAAACCATCCTCTTTTAGGATTTAAAAGTTCTAATATTTTGTTAATAAAATAAATTATAAAAAATAAATGAAAAAAGAAAAGGATCAGACAAAGTATATTTATGTGGTTTGGGGAATAGATTCCCCCTAGTCCACTCCACCGACACTCTACTCTATGTGTTTAGGGATTTTCACTATACCAGCCCTTTTTCAGGGGGCTTCTTAGCTGAGTGAAAGAAACTGTTACTTGTTATAAAGGTACAATAAATTTTAACCAAGATATCACTTTATAATGCATATAAAAATCCTTATAAAACTCGATTAAAATGAGTGTGGGTAGAAATTGAGATGAATAAGAAATGTAAATCAGGTGAAGCGCATAGTTTCAAGCAGAAACTAATAGTAAATGGAGAAGAATATTGAGAAGATGAATAACTTTTAAAATCGGATCTAGAAGTTCTTCAATTTAAAAGGATAATCATGTAGGAACTGAAATAGTGGAGCATGGATTGAGTAATTTTTTTAATATTGTATCACACTATATTGATCTATATTTCATGCATCAGCAAACTTTTCTATTTATATCTCTTATTTTGAATTTGAACTAAACTCCCCTAATAACCCTAACACTTGAGTGAATAATCCTCCATTAAATCTGAAGAAATGGGATCTTAATTGGCATGTTTCCTTCTTTTAAAAATATAGAATGAACAAACATGATAGGTGCATCATATTTCGTCTTCATTAGGTTTTTCTATTCTTAGGAAAAATACACTATACAAATCGATCTTTCCATATTTAGAAAAATTATTTTATAATGTATGAAAAATCATGATTTGACTTATCAAAAAGTCACACCATTGATAAGGAGTATAATAATAACAATATTTCTTAATATAACTTGATCTCCATAAGATAAAAGTTTGGAATCACTAGTCTTATAAGATAATTGCTTCCTACGATAAAAAAACTTCTTCTTTTTTACTTCTTTATCATGTAAGATAAAAAATTCAAATCTACTATTTTCATAAGATAATTCCTTCTTTTCATACTTTTTAAGATAGAATTTAACGATCATAATATAAAATAATTCTATGAATTTCTTTTATTTTTATAAGATAATTCATTTACAAAGGTATTTTTCATAATATAAAAGACTATACTAGTTTTCCATTTGAATGAGATTTTTTATCTTGACTTATTTGAAGGGTGATTCTACTCCCATAATATAATTTAATTATGCAGTAAGATAATATTTTAAGATGAGATTTCGTAAGATAATATCATTTAGCGTAGACTTGATATTTTAGTGAAAATGTAGAATCCACTTCATAAGAGAATTATTTTATACATAAGATAATCTTAATACGTAAGATAAATTCCTTTTATAGAAAAATGAATTCCAACATACATAAAAATGGACCTATTTAAATATTTAATATAATTTATATTGATTCATTTTCCTCATAAGATAAATTCCAATCCAAGTAGGATAAATTCCTTTGGAATTTATTCAACAATCAGCTCATAACTTTTATGAATAGTTAGAAATAAAATTTGAAACACTTAAGATAAAATTTTTAGTAAATAAATAGGGATTTTATGAATCATAAAAACACATAAAGTATTGATATAGGTTGGAACAACATAAATCTATCTAACAATCTCTTCCTTTTTTATAATCACAAAATCCATAATCAAATAATCAAAAAAAAATATTCTATTTGAAAATTATTATAAAGTGAATTTTGAGAAATAGTGTGTTCTTTTCTCCCAAAAAAAATGGGCTTAATTATCCTATTAAATAGAGTTTATATTTCAAAAATTTCCCATAAGTAAATTTTGTGATTTTATCTCCCCCTTTTTGTGATATAAAAAGAATGAGGTAAGAAGAACACATTCATTATTGCACATGAACAAGTGTAAATATTTAAAATAGAAGATACTAAATATGAATAGAATTTGGAATAGATTTGTAAATAAAGGAAACATGACCAAATTAAAAGGATAACTGTATAATAAAAATAATGAGATGAAAAGAAATAAAAATGGGTAAATATTCAAGAAATTTTTAGAACATTCAAGGTAATTTAGAAAGCATTTAAATTTTTATGAAAAAAAGGATAACATATAACAATAGTAAATAAAAGTAGTGAAATAGAACAATGAAATAAAATAGTTAAGAATTGAAAAAATCTGAGAAAACAACCATGAAGTATTATTGGTTAATCATAACAATGGTAAGAATGAAAATTAGTTCTTTAGATTTGGGTCTCCAGGACAATGTTTTGGCGGTAGTTTCTTAAAATATTGAGGTTGACCAGGAGGTGAGGATGAGGTAGGAATTAGGGTGTCATCACTTTCTCCATAGATAGCACCCAATAGGGCATCTAAGCTAGAAGAACCTCCAATTCCATCTCTTTCAAGACATGTTGTCCTTATTATACTAGATTCAATTTTCGCAGAAGTTTTTTATGCTCGTTATAGATCAAAATGATCAGCGATAGAGAAGAGAAACTTTGTTGATACTACAGGAGCTGATTTTGGGGTTTAAGCTCCAAGCATCATATTCTTCCTTGAATAATTTTTTATTGGATCAAAGATTTACTTAAACCTTTGTGAGGGGGAAGGATGGAGATCATAAATGGTGGGTCTAAGAGAACATCTTCCTCACGAGCAATACAACGCATCTACACACATGTCCACTATTTTGATGAAATCATTCTTTCAATAGTCTAGTCAGTTTGTAAATCCATTCCATGTCTTTTGAGAAAATTTTCTAAAGTAGTTATGAAAATCATCCTTCTTGGTACAACTAAGGATAAACTTATTTAACACTTCTAACTAGTTATCAGAAAAAATTACTAAACTAGTTGGAAGTGAAAAAATAGACAAGGATGCAACAACTTTACACTTATATGTAAATTGATTCTCCTTAGGTTCATAAAATGTATCTTCTTCCTTGGAATAATAATTTGTTAACATAGATCTCATAGCTAGCTAATGTAAGTGTCCAAATTTGTCTTCCAAATCTGAAAAAAGTTGTTTTCCAAAGATTCAAAAATATTCCCTAATCTAGTGATAATGAATCTTGGATCCTGTTTCACTTTTATATATACTTATTTAATCAAAGGGAAATTTTCCTAAAGCAACATACAGACATCTCTTTGAGATTGATCCATTTTGGTAATGGTTCTTCTAGGAATAATCAGGATACTCCTAATCTCAAAAACTAAATTACACTAAATATCTTGAAAAATACCTCATGAAAGAATTTTTCATTGCGTGGGGGAAATCCTAGCAGTCAGATTATCTAGTGATTAAGAGAGAGCTTCCAACTTTTTTTCTATAGCTTCTTGATCCAACAATACTTTCCTTGTATATTTTTCAGTAGGTTCCTTCATAAAAATCCATAACAGACTGGTTTAAATCATTCAAGCCATAAAATTCAACCATTGAAACAAGATTTGTTTGAGTATAAGTAATTATCTTAACGAACTCAAACTAACTTAACACCATCTTTCTAAGGGTATTAACATCCTCCTTAGAAATATCACTTCCATGAAGAGTTGTGACCTCTTCATGGTGCCCAATCAATTAAATCTTCAACAAATTAATTTCAGACACCATATCATCAAAACTAGATAGAATTATCTCATCAAAATCATCAAGATCAGCTGTAGGTATCTCATAACTAATATGTTCTGTATGATTAGGAAAAATACTTCATGATGAACTTATACACCTTAACTTTCATCCTCTAAATGAATTGCTTAAACTTATTTAATTTCTTCAACCTATGGTAACCCTTCCACGTGAGAGGGTATAGCAGGTTATCACTTTTGTTTTTTGTTAACAACCAACAACATGGCTTCATCGATGACTTCGGTTTCAACTTCATCAGATCCAAAAACATCATTGTTTACATACTGAATGGTTTCATGATTGATTTGTCTTTCTGTCTCAGCTATAGGAGATAATTAAAATAATATAATACCTCTAGTGTAAATGGATATGGTCTTATCTCTACCAATGCTCGTGGTCTTTATAAGGGTCACATCCAAAATTTCTCTTGTTGTAGAAACCAGTAAAACAGGAGGTTAAATGGAAGCAAGCACGGGCATGTACACAACCATGTGATTCACTTCTTATTTCACCCCTGGTGTGTCTTCCTCCTTAGTTCTAGCATCATCCAACTAAATATCATATGATATGATAACTCGAACTCTTCATCACTTTTTAGTAAGAGTTACGGTGTCTAATGGTTCTTCTACAACAATACATATAGTGGGTTCTTTATAAGGTCCAAAAACAATGATTTCATGAGATGACTCCATCTCAACTTGAGTAGGGTCTAATTCAATTTATTCTTCTTCTACAATAGGAAAAAAATTATATATGATAAGATATAGAATAATACACTACGCTTTAAAACACTAGAATTAAGATTTGTTAACCCATGGTAATGTATAGTTTTATTTTCTCCCATCCATACACCGACTTTTATAAAAACCAATTTCAATATCCTCCCAAATGGATAGAATTTATAAGAATTTTTTTGAATGTGTCACATATACCTCATAGCATATAATTCCAAATTTATAGGCTTTTATATCAAGGAAAAATAAAACAAAGCAATGTCTTGAAACATAATTTTTTCAAACTAACTTTGGTATATATTAAAAACATATTAAATCATATAAAAATGATTCTTAAATCACTTATTAAAACTCATATTGTCCAAATACTATCCAAGTCTAATATTTATGTCCTAACAATTATAAAGTATAGATACATACCTCAGTAAACCTCAATCTTCCAGCCACATTTTTTCTTCTTCAATCACATCAAGCATCTCAAATAAAGGTTTTGGGGCACATTGAAAGTTTTTGTGATTGTTCCCAAAAAAGGTTTTTCATTCGATTCTTATTTTCATGCTAGTGTCGAAGACCAATCACCTTTTCTCATTCTCATTGATTACAACTAGAATTTATTTTAAACTGGAATGAATTTATGTAGAATTCTCAGAGACTTGAGAGAGAGGATGAGGATCGATGCTCTCCGTTTTTAAGTTTCTTCTTGAGAATATCTCTCTAGGTATTGAGATAATTATATAGAGAGAAATATTGGGCATGATAAATCATTAATACTAGAAATGAAATAATCATATTTATATAATTAGGTAATAGAATGGGTTATTTCACAAAGTCCCTTAACCAATCTCTTAATTCTAATTGAACCCCATTTTTAATAATAATAATATTGTTTTTTTGTTGTTTTGTTGTTATTGTTTTTTTTTTGTTTCCTTGACATGCACTAAAATCGCACATATTTAGATGTAATTTCATTCAAACCCTTAACTATGCCTGGATATCCTCCTTGGTATTTGTCAAACCGTTAATAATAAATATTTATTTAAATAAATAAATATCACTATATTATTCTTTCAATAGATATTTATGTGATAACATGAATAAATATTATTCCTTGTAACTTAAGAATAATATTTATTCTAATATTAAATTCAAATAGAGTTTAACTGATATTCTAGATACACTTATTGTGTTCCCCTCTAGGCCTCTTTCTTAGTTTCATTAGTTTAACTTTCCTAAATTCCAAGATCATCTTCTACCAACATATCAAAGAACCCATATAGAAATATGTTGATGTTGCAACAACAATAAACTCCTATGAATGCTCACTGAGTAATATAATCTCTTTATTTCAATATCTCATCAATCAGGTTGCATACTTGGGTGATCAATGGAGGTAACCCAAGATAAATAAAAACAATTATTTCAATATTTAATATGAATAATCATTACATTCACAAATAGTCACAAAAACTAGAGAACTGAAGGTTTATTGTCTTGGAATATTATCTATGTAAACAACTTATTTTAAAATACTCAACAAAATTTTTCTATAATTTCTCAAATCTAATCCCCCTTATAAACATCTCACATGTAATAGCCATCCTCTTATTTAGAGGGAAGAAGACATAAGAAAGGGGTGAGATCAAATGCTTGGTATGGGAAACTATTCATAACGGTTAGATCATAAACATGATAGAAAACATGAAAATGGTAGAAATATATGATAAAAAGAACTTGGAATCATGATTGAAAATAATAAAACTTAATTTAGCATTAGGAATCATGGAATAATAATATAATACCAAATAAATTTCATCAAAATCACATATTAGAACATATAACATAAATAAAAAAACATAAAATCAAAACATTATAAAGTAAAATATCTTTAGGACATGGGACGTCATAAAAATTTGGCATAAGTTGGAAATAAGGAACATTTTAGAGAATTAGAACAATAATAAGCATAGGAAAACATTGTGAAAAAACTCAATCAATACCACCCTTTAAGTTGTGAAAAAATGAAAGTATGTCCACCCTTTAAATTTTGAACAAAATCCAAGTATGTCCAACCTTTAGATTGTGAACAAATTCAAGTATGTCCACCCTTTATATTGTAAACAATCCAAGTATGTCCATGATTCATTATCTCATGAGATGTAAAATATTAACCAATGAATTGGATGGTGATATATAACCCTTACCATTATTATCCATACATATGAGTGATGCTTAACATAAAATAATTCATCTTTTCATAAAAAACCCATGGGAATAAAATAGGTTTCATAACTTTTCCATATGGCATCACATAAAATGACTTTTCAAAAAAACTTGATTCATTAATACTAAAAACATGATCACCTAAAAGGATTATTTAAAAAGAGAACATGTCAGGTGATTCATGAATCATTACTCCATTAGATATTAATCTTTTGAAAATGGAATAGAAATCACAAAAATATTTTTTCTTTTAAAACATTTCTTAATATCATTTTAAAAGGGTGTTGTTTTCATGGCACTTTCCAAAACCATTTTTTAAGATTAAGAGAATACTTATAAAAACATTAATTTAAAACAAATTCCAATAAATTTATGTTTAAAATAAATAAATTATATGTTAAAATTTTTAATTATAAGGGAAGAACATCAGATCATGGAAAATAAAAACCTTTTAAATATTTTAAAATGCCTTAATTGAAAACTCAAATCATTAAAATAATAATGAAACCTTTTTTTAAAATGAATAGATGTTAATATAAGGATAATAGGAGATAAAACCAATTTTAGTTTCCACTAGGGAAATTATAATATTGTCGGGAAGTAAAAATATGGATATGGAGGGAAAATCTATAAAAAGATATGGGAATTATTCTTAACAAACTTATATTTTCATGAACCAATAGATTTGTCAAGGAATATGAATTGGGTTTGATACATGATTTCCCCAAAAAATAAGTTTTAAATATATCATAAAATCTTCATAGGGTATAATAAATCAATATTTAAATACTATAGTAAAATAAGAGTGATTATGATGTAAGGAAAATATTTGAGTCATGAAAACCCCTTACCTTTATTCTTACTTAGTAAAAGGAACTTTTTCCTCCTATTTAAAAATAATAACTATATTAATAACATATTTTAAAACCTTATTAATATCTATAACCCTTTATATAATTCCTTTATAATCATTAATTATAGAAAAAAATACTACATTATACCCTATTTTCATCATCTAATATTATTAGTTTTGATTTTTTTGTAATAACTTTGTAATGGTGGTGTAAATTCTTATTTATAGACTCAAATTTCATAATTTCAAGATCATTATAGGTACTTTATCATATTTTTAATAATTATTTATAAATTTATAACTTCATTTCATAAGTATTTTAGTTACAGTTCATGACAACGAGGTCGGTGATGAGCTTGTTTCAATAATTTAAATGAACGAGGGGTGGTATGTTAATTACAGGTTAGATATTATCATTACCATTAAAGAACCAAAAAAATAATTATTTACTTATTTTTATCCAATATCACTAGTAATTAGTTTTCCCTATTTATCCATGATAGAAAAGGCTAGGTGAAAAACAAAATTTGTCACTTTTGTGGAGGTGGTAGTCTGCACGTACGCACAGGTGACGTGTTCATTTACATGGAACATAAAAAAGGTAGGAATTTTTTTATATTTTCATAATATTAATAATGTTTTAATTATTGTATTTATTCATTAAATACCTCCCTTTGAACCAGCCTTGTAATCCAGTTATGAAAAATGAATCACGTCACTTATGGAGACAGTAGTCCCCATTTAACACAAGAGAAATTTTCATTTTTCAGATGGTTGGGAGGAGGGTGTAAAATGGATATTACATTAGTAATAAAATTTTATAATATTATTGATACTTATTTTTTCATATTTTCATGGAAAAGGTATGTTTGAGGTGGTGGAAGAAGAAAATAAATAAGAGACCTTCTTTGAGAACATTACCTCTCCCTTTGGATATTCTCCCTTGGGTAACACCTTAAGGATCCTTAGATTGGTATTTTGGAAAGAACAAGGCCTATAGAACATGTGGAGGGATATAAATAGATACTATGAAATAGTTTAGGTAGATATAATTCTTCTTAAAGGGTTTATAAATGTGGTGGAAGTGATCTACTTTTATATGTGAAGAAAATGACACTTTTGTAAATACCAATTACTTTTTTAATGATGGCATGGAACTATTCAAGGGTAAATTGCTCCAAAAGTGGGAAATAATTAATTTTTGGGTGAGATAAGGTTTATAAATCCTTAAAAATCAGTTTATCACATTTTTTAAACATGTTTCAAGTCTTTTTCCACTATATATTTTTTACATTTTACCATTTTGGTTTTTTACCTTGGTAATTAGTTTTTACCCTAAGTGATTTGTATTTTATTAAAAAAGGTAACCTTATTAACAAATTTTTATTTTATAAACCTAAATTTATGATCTATATGATCTAATTTAATTTATGAATAATATAAAATTTACTTTTAAATTAAATCCTTTAGTATATAGAAAAACTATTTTGTAGAAAATATTTTTTTCTTCGTTAAGTGTTCTTAATATTATTTCATATTGATTACCAAATGAATGAGTGTTAATATATTTATATATAGGTTTGAAAATTATATTATAGTCATTTTTTAGAAGTGATCGATTCATTTTATTAGATAAAAATTATACAATGTTAATAAAATAATCCTTTAAAAATAACAGTTTTACCATTATTGTGTTAATTAAATTTAATCCTAGTAATATTATTTTTATGCATAAAAATGAAATGGATATTGTTATATAATTTGGATCTAATTATTTCAAATATAAAATACATTTTACCAAATAAAATTTCTAAGGGTGAGAAGAATTAATTTTCATATTAGTGCACTTAATGCGTAAAAAACATTTTTTATAGAAAAAGTGTATTCTTAAGAATAAAATAACCTTTTTTTATTATACCTTTTTTTAAAAATCATAATTTGGTTTCTTATTATCGATACCCACTAATTTAATGGTTATAATATAATTCTCATATTTAATAATTGTATTTTATTAAAGTAACATAGTTCTTGTTTTAGTTTAGTATTGCATATAAGACAAACTACTCAAAATGATTTAAGGAAAAGTATTTAATTTTTTAAAAGAATGATAACATCGGTTCTTATTATAAATGAAACAAAAAAGTTACATCAGATGGAAAGAAGGGAGTTGAAAATTGTCTTTTTTCAATGATAGGTAAGAGATCAAGAGGTAGCGCGTCAGCATGAGTACAAGCATCTTGGACAACTCTTTTGTTAGAAAGTGCATCAACAAGAGTGTTGGCTTCTTGTAAGGTATGAGTAATTAGATAGTTCATTGTAGATAACTTGTTCACGAAATTAGACTAGATTGTAGTGAGCTTCCATGAAATATGAATGATAGTAAACCTCACTGCCTGTACAATAATAGTTGAGTCACATTTGAACCAAACCTCATTCTAATTATTTTGCTTAGTTATGTGAACAATAATAATGAAAGCATTCATTTTAGCTTCTATGTAAGTGCAATGTCCACAAGGCTTGTAAATGAAATTAAGAATCATTCAATTCTGATCTCTGGTGATGACCCCAAATCCCACTAGACTAGGGTTGCCTTTGGAAGCATCGTTCGTGTTTCACTTTTTCCATCCAATGGATGGGTATATCTAAAAAACTTCAAGCATGCCATGAGTGGGAGTGTAGTTTCCTTGGATATTGAGGTGGATAGGTATAGTGAAGTCACTAATAGATTTTTTGTGGTGTCCTTTTTTCAGTTGGTTGGTGTTTCGAATAGACATGGTGATTTTCGAGAAAGTAACTTGAAGCGAAAAAGGGTTGTGATCATGGATAAGATTGTTTCTCTCACACCATATCACATGTAACAGTTCTGCACAGCCCGAATGAAGTAGGTTTTTAATCTATTTGGATAGATTTAGATGCATCATTTCCTACAGCATGAGGTCAACTTTGTCTACAAGAAAGCTATGTTGGCCGAACAAGTCAAACAAGTATTTCCATAATGTTGAAGCATTTTCCAAGAAAGGAATAGGTGGTCAATGTATTCTCAATTTTGATGGAACATAGCACACCTAGAACATAGGGCAATACCTCTTTTCTATAGATATAAATCCACTAGAATACATCGGTTGGCGACTCTCCAGAGTAGTAAGAAGTGGGACGGTTGCAGCCAATTGTGGTTGAATTCCCCAATCCAACTTCTATTCCCTTTCATCTCATGATTGTAAATGGTTTTTGAGTCCATCATACCACTTGGGGATGGTTCCTAAACTAAGAAATCATCATGTTCCATGAAGATCACATTCGAAATGGAATCTTGTAGCTCATTCGGGAGATGATTCACGTTACTCATTTGGTCCTTAATGGTGATATTAGTGTCGATTGATTGATTAGTGTAGATATTTCTATTCAACAAGGGAGTTCCATCCATTTATCCTGCCAAAATCTAAGAGATGAATTAGCATTCATTATCCAATGTGATTTCTTATAAACCTTTGCAAACACATTTCTCAAACCCATCCATATTGATGATTCCATGTATTACAGTTTTCTATATTTTATCCTCTCCATTAATCTGGTGAGAAGAAACTCCAAGGAGGCTGATTTGTTGTTATCTAACTTCCATATGAATTGTTCTTGGAGATCTTGGTTAAACAACTCCAGGTTCTTGATACTGAGCCCCCCGAGTTTGTAAGGTTTGTAGCATTTTTTTCTAGGATATAGTGACAACTTTTCATTATAAGATACTACCACTCTATATGAAGTTCCTAATCGACATATTGATTCATTTAGTCAAATAAATTTTCCATACATACACCATGAAAGAGTAAACAATCTTAGAGATCACAATGTGTTTAACCATGCAGATTCTCCCTTCCATTGAAATATTTTTCCCTTTCCATGAAGACAAAGTTCTGCAGATTTGGCTCAAAATTTCAATGAAGTAGAAGTCTTTAGATCTTCCCCAAAATATAGGTACACCTAAGTATTTGAAGGGGAGGTGGCCTTATTTAATACCCAAAGTATTGAGAATTCTTCCTCTCCTTATAGGATTAAAGTGTTTACCAAAGTAATTGAAATATTTCCCCCAACTGATTTCTTATCTCGGAACACTTTCATAGTGCGAGAGAAAATTTTTAAGGTTTTTGATGTTTTTCTTATCACCTTGGGTAAAGATAATAGTTTCATCAGCAAAGAAAATATGTGAGGGTGCAGAGGTACCTCTCGTAGCTTTAATGGTCTTCAAGTCACCTTTTTCAACCATTTGTATGAACAATTTACTAAGATAATCCTTAGCAATGGTGAAGATGATCACGGAGAGAGGAAGGAAAAGTATTTACTAAAATCATGGGTCATTACATTATAAACCCCTTAAAAATAATTTCTTCCTTGAAATTTTATTATTGGGAAGACAACAAGTGAGGTTAATTTTGTCTCATTACATCCCCAGGTTCCCACATAGCTTCATCAAACTTATGATTCCTCCAAATAAATTTGACCAGATTAGTGGTCTTATTCTACAATACCCTATCTATTTGATCTAGGATCTCCACTAGTTATTCCTCATATTAGATATCATGTTCCAATTGCACAGATTCCATATTCTACACATGTGAAGGGTATGGTATGTACTTCCTCAAAAGTGATGCATGGAACACATCATGTACTTGTAAGAGGTTTGGAGGGAGTGATAAGTGATACACTACTTCCCTGATATGATCAAGGATCTCAAAGGGACCAATGTATCTAAGGATCAAATTTCCCTTCTTTCCAAATTTCGCAACCCACTTCCATGGAGATATCAATAGGAACACCTTCTCACCAACATCAAACTCTAGATCTCATCAATGATTATCTGCATAAGTTTTTTATAAACTTTATAATAATTTCATATTCCACTGAATGGTTTAAACCTTCTCTATCATTTCTTGGACAAGGTCATAACCTATTAGATTCATCTCACCAACTTCATCACAACATGTGAGTCTTATATCTCTTCTCATATAGATCCTCATATGGTGTCATTTGAATTCTTGAAAAGAAACTGTTGTTATATAAGAACTCTACTAGGGGGAGGTATTGATCTTAACATACTTGGAATTCCATCAAACAAGATCTCAGTATATCCTTAAGAGTTTGTATGGTCCTTTTGGGATGACCATCTATCTAAGGGTGATAAGCAGTGTTGAAACTCAACTATATCTTCAATGCTCACTGAAGTATTTCCCAGAACCTTGAGGTAAACCTCATATCTTGATTAGATATAATGGAGAGTATCACTACATATAGCCTTACCAATTCTCTTATTTATATCTTAGTGAGTTGGTCAATATAGAAATCTTATTTGATAGAAATAAAATGTGTTGGATTTGTAAGGAATATGTTACCCCTTGGAAACTATGACACCCCTTCCATTGGTCACCTGACCCCCTCCCAAAAACTACTCCAAAACTTCTGAGTGCATCCAAGATCCTACTCTATTAAATTATTTCTCTACAAAATTTCAATATGAACCTAAAAATTCAAATCCAACTTGACTCTAGTTCTACTGAAGTCTGAATCATTCTCTTGCTTTACCAAAACCTTACAATTTGGATTGTTACAATTACCATTGTTCAATTACCTTAAAATAATTCTCCTTTCTATGGAGGAAACATTGAAAAAATAAGGATTTCAATGTCCTACTTGTTCTTCTTCCAATTACTATTATTTAGAGACTATGGGCTAGCCAAAAAAGCTCCAACATGAAGGAAGAAAACTGAATTTTAACTCAATTATGCATGAAATTTATTCCAATGTCCATATGATTTATGTTACCCATTTTTCTAAGAAAATATGTCTTGTGAAATTGAAATACTTTTCCTCTTTCAATATTTATGTTTGTTTCTAGTTACACCATCTATTTATATCGTTGCATAGACAGGCCCCAAAAGGGTTAGATCAAAATTATTATTAATGTCTATTTTAAAGATCCATTGGTATGTGTTTCTTATGTCACTGTAACTTTTTAAGTTCATTTTCATGATTTCTTTAATGAATGGTTTACTACTAGAGATGTTATATATATAAAGATGCTTACAAGTATCCATGTGTTATTTTGGGATAAACACAACTTTCCTTATGAGATTATTATTGAAACTAACCTTATACAAATGGTTTCATTATTACAAAAAAATGATCACTGCCTGGAAGTCCATTATCTCTAATTTTCAAAAAAAAAGTGGGATTGTGCATAATCCTTTATAGGTTAAATATATTATCTACATGCCTCAGTAAGAAAACACAGCATCGTGTGTTTTATATGACATGTGTATAAATTCAAGTATAGAAATCATGTTTATAAATGGGTAAGATCTATCATAATAGATTAAAATAATTGTATGAATTGGTCAAATGAAAGTACTTTCTCTTTCTAATTATTGACATACCCTTGGACATCATGTCTTAATTTTATATTTTTCTCTAGAAAATCCTAACACCAAGCCCCCATCCTACCCAGAAAACTTCTCATCCTCCTAAGATATAGTGAAAGATAAAAAATATAAAGCATAATTCATTTGAAGTAATGATTTATTCCCTTATAAAACAAAACTTTCCTTTCAAAAAAGATTCCATTACTCCCTCTTATGAATTGAAATTTCAATGGAAATATAAAGGAAAAACATTTTTTTCTAAATCCAATCTCCCCCACCCCCATCACAACATGTGCCATCTACCTTTAATGATGCCTCAAAATCAAAACCCTTATCCAATCAACAACACTTGGTAATACTTATACCGTGGAAAACGTTGATTTTATTTAATGTTGATACTCACACTAACCTCCATCTAAAATAATATCAATTAAATTATACACCCCCTTTTAACCTCTACATGATTATATAAACCTATCACAACTGGAAACTTGATCGACTTGCCCATAATCACATGTTGCCTAAATAACTCGAACCTCTTTCCAAGCCCAAAGGATTTTTATATTTTATTAATTTTTTGATAACCCCTCTTTTTAATTGGGTTGAGATTGAACCTTATCCCATGTCCCAAAGGCCTAGAGGCACAAGGACTTTGACATGACCCGAGGTCCCAAGGACCAGAAACACAGCACAACTCCTCCCTAGCTAATTTACATCTGATGATCCAAATCCCCCTTCCATGCAAATATGACAAGAAATCATTTCCTTGTGCAACAACTGCATGGTGTCGAGTACCAATGTAAAATTTCATACCCTCTCATCCTTCCAATCCAGTTAGCCCTAATAGATAATCCAATAAGTCCTTTTGTGATCCATAACAAAATTCTTATATTCACGCATGCCTTTAAAGAGATAATAATGATGTTAATTACTATTTTAATGCAACCAATCATTTGGACCTCCCACACAATTGAAACATCAAAAAAGATCTTAAATCGTTCTCACAAAACCTTTATGAAAAACTCAATCCTTCTCAACAACTTAATGAGAATATAGAGGTTCTTAACTTAAAATAAGTTGAAAAAACTAATAGAAAATATTTCAAAATAAAACACCACTTTGTTAGAATTATCATCAAATCCAAATCCTTAGAATCTTTTAAAGATGTCTCCCAATGTTAAAAAAAATTATTTATAATGTTAGAGGTCTCTTTTCCTCACTCAAACATACCAAGTAGATTCTTAAACTTTGTCACCACCCTAATATTGTCATTCTTGATCATATATAAAGCTCGAACAAGTTACCAATGAGGGAGAAAAATATAAATTTCATCCACTGCACATATAACATCTCTTACAAAATCTAAGAGTTTTGTAATTTTAGTGTTACTCTTGATCTGGTATACCCCCGCAAAATTAGATGTTAACATTAAGGTAAAATGGATTATTGGGGGTAATTTCAACATTTTTCACACTGCCTTTGAAACCATTATCTCTCTCAACCTCAAATTACCCTTTATGGATGACATTAATAACTTTATTGATCATAATGGACTCTATGAGCCCCCTTGTATAGAAAGCCAATTCAAGTAGACCGGAATTTTTTCTAATGGTGAGAAATGGATAAATCTTGATAGATATCTTCTCTCTCATTTTTTTCCATATCAATGTGAAGATTTTAAAACATTCCACCTAAATAGTACCACCTATGATCTCATTCCCATTTTTATTAAAAAGCTTCACCTTCATTGACTCACAGCCAAAACAATTCAAATTTAAAGATATGTGGGTTAACCACCCAAAATTCTACTCGATCATTTTTTCTTCATGGGAAGGAGCACAATTTGGGGATATGTGCTTGGTTTTAAAAAAAATAAGTGTTTAAAATTGATCTAAAAACTAGAATCATAAAACTTTTTTAAAAAATTGATACCATTAGTTCCCTTGAGGATGAAACTAAGGCCTTGTTTGGTTTGTATGAACCGTAGATTAGGAAACAAAAAATAAAATGGAAACAATGTTTTGGATGCTTTCTAAATAGAAAATGGAATCAATTGTTCCATTAAACAAGGGAATCTAGGTTCCTCCCAAAATAGGTGAAATTACTACTTCCATCATTGATTAGATATATATATATCCCTCTGCACTAGCTGTAACTGTTCACCCTTCCCCTCTCTTATCTCACCACCATCATCGTGCCCCACCACCACTCCCTGTTACTTTTCCCCCATCATCAAACCTCATCATCACTATTACGCCCTACAGCTACCACGCCCCACCAACACCATCATGCCATGTCCCACCATCGCATTGTTTCTCCATCGTTCCCCCATCGACATCACCCCTTTCATCGCACCCATCAACCATCATCGTTGTCATTTCCATGCTCTTGTCATCACCCCCCACCCATCGTCACCATTTTCCATGTCATCATTGCACCCCCATCTTCATCCCCATCCACCCATCATTGGATGTCCCCCCAGCCCACCCCTTTATCATCATCTCCCAACAACCTTGGTGTTTTCCCCTATTTGACTCACCGCTGATGTCGCAATGCACAGCCATTGTGCTCTACAGTCATCTATTTGTAGAAGGAAAAGTAGGGACACTAGTGTAATTTTAGTTTTTTATTTATATTTCAACTTTTTTTCTAACAAGGTTCCCTTTCCTTTCCATGTTTCACCAAACAAGCATTTTTATTTCAATTCCCTTTCCCTTTCCCTTTCACATTCCATTTCCATTGAAATTGGTTCTTGCATACCAAACAGGGCCTAATATCTATGAAATTAGCTTCCATCTTAACCCTCTAGTTCTAATTATGAACAAATTCATTAATTGAAAAATTTCCTTAATATTTTTTGGAAATATAAATCTAAAATCAAATGGATCGAATATAGTGACTTGTACACGAAATAGTTTCATTCTCAAGTTAATAATAAATGAAAAATTACTTCTATTAGATCCATAAAAACTCCTTATAGATCATTGGAATTGGGTATAAATGAAATCAAGTATGTGCATCATAATTAATTTACTCAAATATACATTATTGAAGTCGTTAACTCTCATAGTGGCATCCTCAACAATATCCCACCTTTATTTTCCATGGATCAAAATAACCTCTTTAATTTTTTTGTTTTCTTGGATGAAGTCAAAAACATTTTTTGGGATCTCAACCCGCTTAGTACTCTCAGGTTTGATGGCTTCGATGTAACTTTTTTCAAACTAGGGTTGGAAACAGATTGGTTTGGTCCGATTTTGATTAAAAACCAAACCACAACTTACGGTTTTGTTTTTATATATAAAAACCATACCATTTAATAGTGGTTTTATTTAGATTAGAAATTTTTTAAATCATGAATTTACAGTTTTATTCGGTTCAGATTGAAGATTAACTTATTTTTTTATACTGACATCCTAGATAAGGATCCATGATATTTTGTAATGATTGACTTATAATTTGAATGAAATATCTGCATAATCATAGAAAGTTAATTAAAAAATATCCAACCATAAGAAAATAATATGAACCAAGAAAAACATCGACAAAATAAAAGAATGACATGAAATCAAACACCAAAATGGAACAAAGATTACAAGCATGAAGGCATCAAAAACCCACTATCTCCAATCAGAGCACAACATGCACTGCCATCAGTCCAAGTAGCATCTGGTCATAATTGCAAGCACTCACTCTATCATGAGGCTTGCACCAAATGAAACCCAAATAAACTAGTAAAAGGATTTATCCTTCACTAACCATGTCAAACCATGCTCCCTAACCCTGATACATGAGTCGTTGTAAGAAAAACAATCGAGTTAAAGTCACCAATTGGAGATATTATCAACCTAAAAAATAATAACAAATTAGAAGACATTTATATCAACCAATATTAATAAAATGATATATATCATATTAAAATTTAAACCAAACCCCAAAAAATATATATTACCTCAATCATCAAAGCTAAGTGCATCAATTGATGGATCCATTGAAGTAGTTATAGTTGTATTAAAAAACATTCTTCTAAAAATAGTCTAATAATAAAACTATTAATGTCCCTTAAAAATCATAGATAAGAAATATAATTTACTATATAGGAGACACATACACATTCGTGAAACACGCATAGTTTCAATAAGCATAAATTTAATAAAAAACATACCTCTCTATAAAGTTATTCAAAAACTTCCTCATAATTTTTCAAAAAAATATAACATGCTTGCCAATCTTTCCCACAAACAAGAGACTCCACCATAGTTGGTGTCAAAAATCTTCTAAAAACATCAAGTGATCATCCTCTTATACTAAAATCACTCTATGGTGATATAGTGGATCTTGGAATGGATAAAACATATTTTTCCATCAAAATCAAAATAGGATACCTAGAATAATTTTTCTTGCACTATTCCAATACATTAAATTGATCACCATCCACAAAATATTCGTCTGTTTCTCCTAGATATTTTTTCGATTCACTTCTATCTATCAAGGACTCCTCTCGAACTTTTTATGCAAAAATAGACATGTGTGGAGTAGAATCGACTTCTTTCCCTTTCTTTGAAGCAGCTTCATCAATATTTTGATCATACTTCTTCTTCTTCTTGGGCCTAATAACTAACTCATAATGAGTAAACAAACCATAAATTACTTAACAAATTTCCCCTCCAACTGATTTCCTATCATTATAAACATTATCAATCATCCATTCAATAAAAAAATATTTTTAGCAAAAACAATAAAACATTTACATTATTGAAGTTTGACCAATATTTAACATAATTTTTCTTTATCCTCCCAACCGTCATATAAAGAGAAATTTCATCACTTTTACATCTTTGCTTGATTTCATATCCAACTCCCTAGATCTGATCAATAATGTTATTACAAGAAACGTAATTAGACCCATATAGATTCAGGGTAGCATCATAAAAAAAACTTCAAAAGGGGAGAAATGTTAGGCACAAACTCACAATCTTCTTCAATAGACACTCTTTATTTTATCCTTCCTAAGTTCTTAGACAAATTTTCAACTTGAATATCTAAAAAATCAAAAACCTTTTGAAATTTAATTGCAATCTCTGATACCAAATATGTGAAGTTCTATCTCATCTCAATATCTAAGTAAATATGGTTTTTTATTTCAATCGCTTCTTCCTAAGCATAACCCTTAAACCTAGCCAGTCTTATAGAGGATAATCTCATATATCTAATTATAGTTCAAATTCTACATATAAAATCATCTAAATATTCTAAGTCTGCTTTTACAATTAAGTTCAATATATGAGCACAACATCTCAAGTGAAGATATCCCCCCTTTATAACAAGTGTATTCCATGGTTTGAATCTTTTTCTCAAATATTGAATACCTAAATCATTTAAAGTGGTTTTTATCTAAAATGATGGTGAGAATCTTAGTAAGCCTCCAACTAATAATACATTTCTCTATAGTTTTTCCATTAATCGTATGGCCAGTAACTTGACAAAAATTAATAATCCTTTTATGCACCTCATCAACAAAGTAACGTGTTAGACACGTGTAGTTTTGATTTTGATTTGAAGTCCATGTGTTTTTTGTTAGACATACCCTAAGAGAATAAGAACAAAAATAACTTTTCAATTTACCCTTCTCCTCCCTAAACAATTTGAAACAATCTCGAGTCAATGTTTTGTGGGAAGGAATACAAAATTTTGGTTAAACTTATTTTAAAAAGGAATGAAACTCTTCATGTTAAAAAAACTTAAATGGAAGTTCACCCATAACAAATATCCTAGCAAGCCTCCTCCTACATAGATCATGATCGAATCGAGCTATCGATCTTCCACAAGCCCATTTACTTTCAATAATGCTAGGAAGTCATTTGTTTCAAGACATCCCCATGTTTAAGTTTGTATTGAAAACACCTACCCAAATGAGCATGAAAAGCATTGGCTCCTTATCAACTTTTGAATGTGAAATCTTTTGAACAATTACAAAATTCCCTCAATTGACCATGTCTCTCTCTCTATAAAATAATCCCAAACCTCAATCTTCTCTCTACTATTAGTTAATGCAGAAATTGGGGGTTTAGATGATTTACTAAGAGAAATTTTTCATTACTAAACTCTTTGAGATTATCAAGGTTATGTATTGGAACAAGAACACTATCATGGATGCTCTGTCTCATGTTATCAGGTTTAGAAATTTTCACCAAAAAAAGAATTCAATTATATTATAGAACCATAGAGAAGTCCAAGTCATTAACCATCCAAAACATTGTCTACATCATGAAAAAAAACTCAAGAAAACAATATTGCATTAACACCATTTCAATTTCATAAATGAATAAGAAAGCATACAAAAAAAACAAAAAAAACTAAGCTTGCAATACCTATATGACATCTGGAAAAACTAAACTTTCTCTACAAATTTACTATAAAACTTGAAAAGTGACTATAAAGCCCGAATCTATGAAAATTCATAAATAGTCATAAACGACTGATATGCACTAAATAAGCATACAAAACCTAAAACTTCTCATTGTAATGTGGAGTTAAAAAAAGACCATCAAACAAGTCTATACACATAAAATTCTGTAATTAGAAATAAGATCATGTCATTAAAATAATAAATCAGATTTATTGTTACTAGATTGGATATTAAAGATATAGTGAATCAACAAAACATGTTAAACATTAATGAAAAGGGTTGAAAAGAAGACCCAAAAAAACAATAATTGATCAACATAGAAATAGTAAAATTTAAGTCTACCAACCAAGACCCATTCATAAAATAAATAAACTAGATTTTAGATAGTTTTCAACTCTTCGTGAGCAAAAATATGCAAAGCACTAAACACGTCGAGATAAGATAGAAAATCTAGAAACTCATTTAAGTTCGGGTCATCAAAAACATCTCTAACTTTCTCCATAAAATAAATATGGAATTTATAGATTCGGTACCCTAAGGAATATTTCAGCATTGATGCTAACCTAAAGATGTGGAGCATCTCAACCAAAAGAGTTGATCGAGGAGTAGGTTTCGTTTCGTGGTTGGAGCACAAGTTAGAAAGTCGGCGCCCCTATGCTGAAATATTTTTTCACAAAAATTAAGCATGAGGAAGGGAGGGGTGAATCGTTATGTGGGGGAGGGGGTCAAGAATGAGGGGATCAAGAACCCATCTCAAAACGTAGAGGGGGTCAAAATGGGGAGGGGATTGGATCGAAACAGGATAGGGAGGAAGAGAAAAATCTAGGAGAGGGGAGGGAAGGGGGTTGGCACATGTTTTTAAACTAATTTTTTTTAGTGGGTGTGGTTCAGTTTGGAATCTAAATCAAACCATAAACCGCAAGGGCCTTTTTAATCCGCACTGCAACCATAAGAAAAAAAAACCTCCATTTCAGTTTAGTTTACAGTTTGTTTCGATTTCGGCGGTTTTTTTCCCACCTCTACTTAAAACATTGGTGATATATCATTATGAGATATTTAATGGTTTTTACCAACTTTATTTTTGGTCCCCCTATCTCTCCCCCCCCCACCAATTGATAGTTCTGAGATATTCTTAATTTCTAAAAAAGAGTACACTTAAAATTTTAAAGATTATCTTCATAACCCTTTATGTGCCTTCTCTAGCAAGGATCTCACTCATTATTTCCTCGAGGCCTTCCAATATTCATGACTTGACTATTTCTAATGAACAATCTAGTTTCATCAATAATTTTTATATTCATGATAATATTGTGTTCTTTATTAAAATGATTCATATTCTTAAACAAAGAAAAGGCATTGTTATCAAGTTAAATCCTTGTTGAGTCTTTAACATCATCTCTTAAAATTCCCTTTATGCAATCATTAAAAGGTTTGAATTCAATAAAAAAACTATCAACATTGTTAGTCATGCTTACCTTCGTCTACTTATTTATCCTCGTGAATGAATCTCATGTTGGGTTCTTAAACCCTTAGAGAGGATCAAATAAGGAGATATCTTTTATATATCATTGCATTTGAGGTAATCAGAGTTGGGGACTTAAGGATATTTACAATAGTCGAAAAATGTCTCATTTTACCGCTCTTCATAATTGCAACACCATTTTGCATTCGGCATGCACCGGTGATATTCTAATCCTCTCTCAAAGTGATGTCAAAACCCTCAAAGACTGTCTTTTCTCAACTACATCCAAAAAAGTTACAAAATCGATGTAAATTTCTCTAAAAGCAATTCCATCATTTCTAAAAACTCCCCTTTTGATAGAATAAGTTTTGTCAGCACAAAACTAATATAACTAGAGTCACTCTCCCAATCAGCAAACTTGACTTTCATCTTCATAATGGTAAGCCAGGATCTTTTCACTTTCAAATGCACCTTGAGAAATTTGGAAAACAAATTAAAATTTAGAAAAGTGAGATTCTATTTATATAGGTAAGTTTTTCTTGGGAATCCCGACCTACTCCCAATTTTTGGAAGTAGACCGCCAGACAGAGAATAGCATAACCAAGCTATCTGAAAGGACTCCCTCGACTAAGTGTATCGGAACATAGAAAGACTTTGCATCCTATTCAAACAAGCAAGGGAAAGGATAAAGGAAATGATAAAAGAAATTTAACGTGCTTCGAACTATGTGTCCTACATGCAGGGGAGAAACACCATTATTGTCTTTTATATCAAAATCGAAAGTTACAAGAATTTCAATATAGATTATTAAATACAAGTAATCCTCACACGCATTCAACTTATCGCAATTAATGTACGCTCGCTCCCCCTTAGCACTGAGGTCCCGCTTATACAGTAAGTATCAGTCGGTCATCTAGTAATACCTGCTCCTCAGAAAACACGGTTGACACAACATGACCAACAAAGTTAGTATACCAAAACAGTAACCTTCTACTCGTACTAATCGTTGAACTAGCGTCTAGCCCAGCGCACAACCATCGGACAATATCTCTATCCGGCCAACCAGTTATCTACCGAAGACAACCGTTTTCGATGCTTTAACACCACGGACAATCTCAATGTCCCTCTCTCAAATGTTCGGCCAACATGCATTCAACCAACTTGCATCCAGTGAACTAAAGTTGGCTACACATTCCCAACAATCACTCACTTGAAGACAATTTCAAGGAACCCTCTCATATCTCTTCAACACTTTCGAAAAATACAAACTCCCTCCACTATCCACAGTTAGCAGTGCTCTCTGTTCTTTGTTCATTCATCGCATTCCCACTGAGGCACGATATTGCCTCAAACTTTCTTGGATTATAGCCTTGGTAAACATGTATGTTGGATTTTGCCTTCCAGCTATCTTTCGTAGCTACAACTCCATATCCTCCAACAACTTCTGAATGAAGTGGTATTTCATATCAATATGTTTCGTTCATTCATGGAACACCAGATTTTGAGCCAAGTGAATCACACTCTGATTATCACATAATAAAACTCCACCTTCCTAACTTCATCTGAGCTCCTTCAACCAAATCATCTTCTTCCCTACTTATGTTGCAGCTACATACTCTGTTTTTGTTGTGCTCGGAGTAGCAATTCATTGTAATTGTGACATACAACTGACTATCATCCCTCCAAGATAAACACAAAGCCAGTTGGGATCTTACAGGTGTCTGAATCGCCAACAAAGTCAACATCAACATATCCATACAATGGATCGTTCATCCCAAAGCACAAGGTTGTACCTTTCATTCCTTCTAAGTAACAGATGATCCATTTCACCGCCTCTCAACGTCCCTTTCTCAGACAGGACATAAGTCAACTTACAACTTCCACTACAAAACAATGTTTGGTCATTGTACATATCATCACATGCATCATAGTTTCGACCGCTGATGCATACAGAATCTTTTCCATTTATTCGACTTCATCTTTCGTCTTAGGCGACTTCTCGTTGGACAATTTAAAGTGTCTAACCAATAGAGTCGAGACCGGTTTGCATCTGGCAATTCCAGACCTTTCAATGACCTTATGGATGTAGTCCTTTAGAGATATCACAAATGTCTTGGTTCTCCTATCTCTCTCGATTCACGTCCCCAAAATCTTCTTAGCAAGCCCAAGATCTTTCATCTCAAATCTTCCAAATAAATCACTCTTTAGCTTCTGAATCCATCCTTCTATCATTTAGTTCAAGAAGAAAAATGTCATCCACATGCAATACCAATATGATGAGTGTCCAATCATCTCATGTCTTCTAATAGCAACAATGCTCTGTGATTCACCTTGTGATTCCTTATTCCAACATAAAATCGTCGAACTTCCAATTTCATTATCTTGGCGACTGCTTCAATCTGTAGACTTTTCTTCAATCTACAAACCAAATTCAGGTTCTCTTTTTCTGTGAAACTCATCAACTGCTTCATGTAAATTTCCTCTTCCAAATCAACATGAAGTGCATTTTTACATCCATTTGTTCTAAGTACGGGTCTTCTGATTCCACCATGCTTAACACTGTCTGGACTCCTGTTGACTAGGTATGCCACCGTGCTTATCACCCCTACCTAAATACCCTTAAGCATTCTGAAGTACAACTACATGCATTGTTGTCTTCTCAGTCAACATTTGATTCATTCTTTCATCTACACCATTTTGTTGAGCTTCTTTAAGCACGGTCTTCTCCAACCCGATCCCCTTCTGCTGATAGAAGTTTCGAAAGTTGTGTATGTTATATTCACCACCATTGTTGTACCTAAGAATTTCAACTTCCGACCAGATTCCCTCTCCATCATGACTTTCCATTGAATAAAAGTTTGAAATACATCAAACTTATGACTCAAAAAGTACACTCAAACTTTTCTCACAACGTCATCAATAAATGTTAAATAAATGTTAAAGTAACCCACTGTGAGATCAGACACCGAAAGGTTCCCAAACATTCGATTGAACTAGTTCCAACTTTCAAGCTCTAACCTTATGTTCATTCAAGTTGGACACCCTCCTCTGTTTCCCTAGAACACAGCTTTCACACCTTTCAATGTTCGTGTGACCAAGATTCGGTATTTCTTTAGTTGTTAAAATCTTTATATTCCTCTAACTGAGATGCTCGAGTTGACAGTGCCACAACTCCATACCATCAGACAATTTGCTTCGAAAAATACCGCCCAATTTGATATTCTGGTCAGATATGGGATCTCATCCTTCACTCCCCATCCATGAAACCTGAAGTAACCTTCCAAACTCCATTGGTGAAGCTAGTCTCATAGCCGCATCACCGAGCTATTCAACAGAAATTAAGTTCTTTTTGTAGTCCTGGGATATGTCTCACTTCTTTCAACTTCAAGAAGCTTTCATTCATCATACGAACATTAACATCACCCTTTACCAAAATATATTGCAAAATAATTTGAATAATGAATCTGATTTTTTTAAGAAAAAAATTGGCAAATTTTATGCACCAGCCAGTCTTCTAGAAGCGGTACACGTGGGCAGCTGCCTCACGATTCTTGCGAGCAATGTTGCTATTGTAGTTGGGTGGAGGGACGGGCACACTTGGCCGGATTTCTCAACGGAAAGGGCATATAACAATAAAGCACCTCCGCCTAACTGTTGCTATACAACCTTTGGGAGGCCAGGAGCCGTGGTGGTGGTTGCAGAACAGCAACCCATTTATCTCAAGATTGAATGGAAAGGCAGGGTCAACTTACAGATCGATCTGAAGGGCAAACCCATGGAAGCTCCCTGCATCGGCGGCCCAAAGCATGGGGTGGCTGGAGCATTTTCCCAACTCACAGCAATACATAAGATTTATGTAAGAAACACGTATAGACAAGCGTTGTCATAAAGGTAAAACAGCTTTTCTGAGGAATATTGCAGATAAGTACAATTATCTACCAAATGACAGATGCAGTTTCTCCTGCTATCTCGCCACATCCGGCATCCATCCAAATTTGGTAACATAAACAAACTTTGAGAAAACCTGCAATTTTGGAAGGCATGCTAAAACACATAAGTTGCCATATACTGTGGATTATTTACAACATTGCGTCACTGAATTGTCTACAGCTCATAGCATGATGAGATAATAGAAGCCAAAGCCCGCATGGATTAAGGGTGCATGAGGCTTGGAAGCAAGACCAAAATTCTTGGTGACTGCTGACAAAACTACAAAATTTGAACAGATACCAGAAACCAAGTTAACTTCCTGGATATTTTGGTTTCATCAGATTCTGATTACAACCATTGCCGCCTGCATCAAATGATATCAATGATCATCTTGACATGGCTGCCACTACAGCCATCATTGCTGCACATCCCATCGCTGCAAGGATTTCAACAAGAAACTTTTATTAAAAACTGTAAACAACGAAGGCAAACTGCATCTTATGTTTCCAAATCAACAATGACAGATTGTGTCATCTTTTCATCAATAAAATAAATACCATGTCTAAGCAAACTTCACAAGCATCACTAAGAAGCACAAAATCCATGTACAGGTACCAAAATAAAATGATTTTCCCAAAATACGACATGGTACAGTAAATTAAATATTTCATAAAATTTATACAAATAAATTATTATTATGTAGTCATATGACTAGGTCACGGTTTACTAGGGTCAGCAACAGACACCCTCAAAACAAAAACAAAAACAACGATCTAGCTACTCCTATTTTGAAGCCTCCCCTGCTCTTAAGACCATCAGGTTAAAAGATGATCAACAACGAAATCTGGTGGCAATGGCTCGAGAGACCATGCATTACCTTACATCATAACAGTGGTCACGACAACCTCGGTAGCAGAATATTACTGCAGAAAAAACTAACCACCATGCTATTATAGCAGATTTAGAATAGCAGTAAATAGAATCTGTAATAGCACATAGTGGGTGGCAACCAATAGCAGTGCCATCCAAAATTTCAATTTAAACAATTTTTTCTTGATATAATTGCAGTCATTGATTTCACTGTATTTAACTACACTTCAATCTCATTTGAGTATTTAAAGCTGATTTTATTTAATTTTAATTTTCTTAAATTAGATCGGCAACTAAAAACCTATATTACAATGCAATTTAAATGGCTTAAATCAACAAGGAGCCTGTTAAAACATTTGCAGCTTTCTAAACCTACACTTACTAACAAATCCAAAAAATCAATCAACAGCCATCAAAGTTAAAAACTTGTAAGTTGAGAAACCCCCTTGCCTCCTTACCTCAAAGTGAGGCTGAGGCGTTCTTTTATAATGAATGATAAAGACCACATCGGACCACAAGTCCGATGTGAGATACAGACTCCAACACTCCCCATCAAGTTAGGTGTACCTAGCTTGGACACATAATGGAAAGAAAGCAACAAAACAGACGCTAACACTCCCCCTCAAGCTGGAGGGGCCCAGTTTGATGACAAAAACAAGACAAAACATAATAAAAGAAAAAGCTTCAACGTTGTTGCTCCCCCTGACGATATTGATATGATGCCGCTGAAAAAGGGTGGGTAAACGCCGAAAAGGTGCGAGGCCGAACAACAGAGCGCCGGGAAATGCACACTGGTGGGTCGGTCGTCAGAGCGTCAGGAAATCCGCACTACGGGCCGGTCAGTCAGAATGCCGGGAAATCCGCAATGTCGGGCCGATCGTCAAAGCGCCGAGAAATCCGCACGGCAGGGCCGGTCATCAAAGCACCGGGGAATTCGAAGGAGGCACCGGCGATGGGATGCGGTGATTCCGCAAGAGGCGCCGGGCAGGGAGGCGGGGATTCCGCAGGAGGCACCGGGCAGGAAGGCGGGGATTCCACACGAAGTAGGAGGAGGCCGGCATGGAGGGAGCAGTTGTTGATGCGTCGCGCAAGGAGGCGGGGTCTAAGCGATGGTGCGTGCGGACCGGATCTGGCCAGATCTTGGAAGTAGGGCAGCCGCTGGAGGTGGAGGATCCTGTCCTTGAGAGAATCGCGCAGGGAGGGGCCGCCTGGATTTCGTCGCGCGCACAGGGTGAAGCCGACGAGGGAAGGCCGCTTAGGGCAGAGAGGCGCGACGGAAACAGCGTGCGCGCAGCGGGGAGGCGATCCGCCGAGAGTTGCGCCGTAGGGGAGAAGCTCCACAGAACCGAGCGGCGGGCGGCTCGACGGGATGCGCCGGGAGGGGGGCTGTCGGGTAGGAG
Source organism: Viscum album (assembly GCA_963277665.1). Classification (NCBI taxonomy): domain Eukaryota; kingdom Viridiplantae; phylum Streptophyta; class Magnoliopsida; order Santalales; family Viscaceae; genus Viscum; species Viscum album. Next base: position 1,108,562,665 of record OY728137.1, read on the forward strand.
CCGTCGGGATCGGGCATCGGGCCACCAGCCATCGCGCGCACCGGGGGGAGATCACCGGGAGGGATCCGCCGGAAAAGACGTACCGGCAGGGGGGAGAACCGGGGAGACGCCCGCCGGTCGGGATCCATCGAGGAGAGACACGCCGGCGTGGAGGGCTGCCGAGGGAAACGAGCCCGGAGGGGGGTTCCACCAGAAGGGATCCGCCGGCAGGGATAAAAAAAAAAGAGAGCCCGGAGGGGCAGCAGAATAAAGTAAACCCAGCCCTACATGAGGGGGGGCCGCCGCCCCTCACAGGGAGAAACTGTAGAGGCCGACGGAAAAAAAAAATAGACGGGAGGAGGGTTCGGAATTAATTTCCCTCTGATACCATGTAAGTTGAGAAACCCCCTTGCCTCCTTACCGCAAAGTGAGGCTGAGACGTTCTTTTATAATGAATGATAAAGACCACATCGGACCACAAGTCCGATGTGGAATACAGACTCCAACAAAACTCTTCTGAAAATAAAATTTATTTTACTTGAATTTTGCTATTTTAGATTCATTGCAAGAAGAGAAACAAACTTGAGAATAAAAAATTGCATGACTTGATTTTTGTTGAAGTATAATTAAGAGGGGATGAGTCCCCGGGCGTGTGTTTTCTGCTCTTGCGTGGGTTGTAAAGAAAAAACTTTATAATTAAGCGCTCAAACTAAGAGTAAGATATGATAAATGAAATAGACCCATCCCTTTTATCGAAATCAATTCTAGTTATGATTGATTCTGTAGATGGTGAATTCCGGGAGTCGCGACGGGACGTTGGGTCGGGAGTCGTCGAGGGTTGGGCCGGAGGTGTGCAGGCGGGAGAGTGTTGGCGGGAGCACACAGAGAAGGAGGCTGGGGGTGTCTGCCTGATGTTGGGGGTTCCACCGGGAGGAAAAGGGGCGTCGGGCCTGTGTCGGGAGGCAGGGGAGTCCGCCTAGAGTGTCAGGCCTGTGTCGGAAGGCGGGGGAGTCCGCCTAGAGCGTCGGGCCTGGGTCGGGAGGACCAGTGGTGACGGGAGCGGTAACTCGCGCCGGGTGGTGCAGGGCCGATGGGGAGGCTAACGGGAATTGCGTCGAGCAGGAGCCAAGAGGGGTGTCGCGATTCGCGGCGGACAGCGGGAGGCGTGCCGGGATGTCGCGGGAAGATGCAGGCCGGGAGTCACGGCTGGATCCCGTCGGAATTTGGAGGGGTGACGGGAAGCGCGACCGAGGCAGGAGAGCGGGGAGCTGTCGCACTCAGCAGGGAGGGGACGCCGGGGAAGGAGGCGGCGACAGGGGGAGAACCGTCGGACAAAACCGAAAGAACAGGCGCCGGACAGAACCGGGAGTGAGGGTAGAGGTGGGGCCGGACAGAACCGGGAATTCGCAGGGGATTTTTTTGCAACCCTATACGGGAGAGAGAAAAGGGAGGGAGGCTTCGGGTTAGAGAGTACCCTCTGATACCATGTAGATGGTGAATTCTCCTTACCTCAATGTGAGGCGAAGATATTCTTTTATAGATAAGTAAAATAAATTACTATGCAGGATATTCCGATGTGGGACTCCAAAATACTCATTATACTAAAATAGGGTCCAACAGATTCTAAAACAACCTAACCCATCAGGACCCCACCTGGGCTGACAGTGAGCCGAGTGTGCCACTCGGCCTACAGCCAGCCCACATGGGTTCCTAGCGAGTCGGGTAGTGCCAAGTTGGTATCAAAGCAATTGAATCCTACGTACAGAGTTTGAAGTCGGTAGTCTTGTGTGGATTGGTTTGGAATTTACGGCAATGGTGTCAAGGAGTCTAGAGTTCGGTTTTCAGACCAGGGAACTCAATATTGGTGCGGCATCCGACTATTCATTCACCAAGACTCGGATAATCTCAACCAGCTCAAATTCAGAGGCAGGATCGTGACGTGCCTATGTCGAGGCTTGAGCCTCTCACCACTGACCAGTCGATCGACGAGGCATCCTATGAGGACCTGGAATCCTAAAACCCTCCCTTTATGCATTTTCAGGGTTTGGTTGTGCCAAGAGAGAGTTTGGAGGTGTTCTGAAGGCTAGAGGAGAGTTTTGGCCATTTAGGGAGACACCATGTCATGGTGGTGGGCATGGTGCAGGCTGTTTTAAAGCCTGCTTGGAGGCTTGAGTGCGGGGCATGCCGTTTTGGGCATTGGGCGTTTGTAGATTGGCAGTGGTGTTGGGATGTGCCACGGTGAAACAGCCTAGCTGGCCATTTCAAAGGGTGTTTCGCATGGAGTGTCCACCTAGGCGAAACGGTCGAGGGAAAACGGCCTGGGGATCCGTTTTGAAGGAGGTGTTGGGTGCAGTGCTTAGAGGGTCACCCTGTGAGAAATGGGCAATGTGGAGATCACCGCGTTGTGGGGTTGGGCGTGGTGAGGAGAAAACGGCCAAGCGTTTGGCGCTACACCATAGTGGATGGTCGTGGCGAGAGTCTAGAGCTGAAACGCCTTAGACTGCACTGTGGCCGAGGTCGTGGCGACGGCCAAAACGGTTCGACACAGCTTTTAAAACACGCAGAAATCGGGGGTTTGAAGCTTGAATTTTGGATCTGCACTTTGAACGGACTCACCACGGGCGTTTTGAGGACCCCCACACCGCAGTGAAGGCTAATGAAGCCTTCTCTATAAAAAAGGGGCCCCCGGCTCCTTTGGTTCTTTCTTGGTTCGACCAGATCGAAGTCTTGCAAATCGAGGTACTCCCCCTTTTCCTCTCTTTTTCGTTCTTTTTCTTCATCTTTCTAGGAGTTCGTTTAGGTGGAGATCCTCTGTTTTGGCTTGGAAATCGAGCAAGGCTTGATGGTACATTGTCGTGCTTAGGCTCCAGAGGTGTTTCCTTTGATGGTGAACATCTAGTTAAGGTAAGGGATCCTCATCCTCTCCTTTTATGTGCATCCTTAGAAATCGCATGCTTTTGACTTCCTTTGGGTGGATAGTATGGGTCCACATAACCAAATAATTAATTGGATTTAACTGAAATTGAAGGTGGATGGGGAGTTAAACGCATGTGTTTTCTTGATTTGTAATATTTCTTAGGAGATTGTATTTGCTCGCTGCTATTGCGGAAAATCACGGTTGTTGGGAACCTTTTGTGATGTGGCTATCGTACTTTGTGAAACTTGTTGAGTTGATCGCTTATGCTCACCGTTCATAAAAGGTCAATTACTTACATATGGCTAATGAATCACTTGTTCATGTAAATCTGGATTTGTGTGAGAATAACCATGAAAGAAAAGAAGTATCGATTAAAAACCCTATCTGAAATTGTAGTGTTTGTAAAAGCTGGATTCGCTGCTATGTGGTTGGTTGGCATGGGTTGTGAAAGGGGGCCTAATGTGCAGTGGTTGGATTATGGTGTTTGTTGCGGTGAGATGGTTGGGTTGTGGTAATGGTTGGCAATGGAATGAAGTGTTAACGATAAAACTGAAATGGCATTGGTTGGAAATTGAATAAGTGTGTGTTGCATTCAGTGGTGGCAGCGGTTAATGGCAGGTGTCGCGAGCACGAGATGCTAGACCTTGCGAGGGTGGGGTAGGTAGGGATGAGCAAATTTTATGCTAGACCTTGAATATGTGACAGGATGATATAGAAGGAATGGGAGCACAGAACGCTTGACGTTAAGGCATGAGCAACAAATCATTGGGGGAATGGTCGTGGGGCGCCTTTGCTTGTATTTCTTTCAATGGTGTGTTATTATACTTGGATGTGTTATTTGGTGAGTGTCATGGTGAGATTGAGATGGATAGTTGACATGTTAGGTGCTTGTTGGTTTCACAGTTTATTCACCGAAGCGTTAGTGTGTTCTTTTCACATTTGCATATGAGAAACCTTGGGTATAATCCTACTGAGTATATATGTTATCTTCACCCCATTTATATATATATATATATATTGTTTTTTAAGTTTCCATGAGGATTTCGGAAACCAAGTTGGGCATTACTAGCTTGGGCGTCAAAGTTGTGGTTGAGTTGCTGCCATAGGATTTTCATTTGGTATTTACTAGGCCTTTAATTGTATTTGTTTAACATTGTTCATGCATTGCGGGGTAGTTTGTTTTCCTCTTATACTATGTGATGGAGTTGCTTGGTGGTTGATATCCTAACCCTTAATCATACTTTTCTATTGAGGGTAATGCCTCTCATATGTATGATTTTCTTTATACCCTTGGTGCTAGTCGCCAACTGAGGCCTACTGAGGCGGGACTCAGGGGTCATTGTATTTCTTCCTTCATTGTCGGCCCAGGAGGGTTACCCTTAGAGGGAGCGAGGTCGTAACATAGTTGTATTTCTTTATACCCTCAGTGCTAGTCGTCAACCCGAGACCTACTAAGGCAGAAATCGAGGGTCATTGTCTTTCTTCCTTCATTGTCGGCCCAAGAGGGGTACCCTTAGGGAGAAAGGTCGTAACATAGTAGTATCAAAGACTTTTGGTTGAGAGATAAGATACAGATAGAGTTCGACAGATGAGAAGCGGTGCATCAGTAGCGGACGTTATATCTCGATGATCGGCAGGAGGCGGTTGTTTCTTAGGACGACTTCAAGAAGAAGTTTCATCTGGAGTTCTTGTCGTCGACAATGAAGGCAGAAAAGAAGCAGGAGCTGCTCTCCCTCCAACAAGGAAGCCTGAGAGTGTGCGAGAGCTCGGGATTAAGTTTGAGCACCTTTTGGGTTTCTCTCCCGACCTCTCTCCAAATGAGGAGTCTAGAGGGCAGCGTCTAAAGAAGGCGTTGCGCCCTACGATCAGAAATGCAGTCACCCCTTTTATGCTTCCTACATACTTCGCGGTGCAGAATAAAGTGGAGGTGATTGAGCAGATGCACTCGCAGGGAGGAAAGCCCAGAGGAGGGCCAACAGGGTGTTTCGAGGAGAGCTTCAGGCACCGGATCGCAAATGTCGAAGCAGTTGAGGTTTCGACCGGTGGGGAGTTGACCTCAGCAATCTTTCTCGCGCCATTTTGGGGTTGGTAGTTCCCGAGTGTCTACCAAGAGCTTTCTGTTTGCATGTTATGTATGCGGAGGTCTAGGACACCATCCAGGCTTAGTGTCCGATGGCTCAGGGAAGCATAGTGTGGGCGGCCAAGCCCTTTTCAGGGACAACATCAGTTGCCTCTGAGGCAGTATCAGCAGCAGGAGCCGCCAACTTTTGTTCAGCAATCGAGCCAGCAGGATTATGCTCAGTCGAGGGGAGATGAAACTAGGGGAGGTCAACCTCGTGAGGGTCCTCGTCCTCAGGGACCTAGACTAGAGCATGGTTGTGGAGGACATCAACAGCGAGGCAGATAAGTCGGGCGCGGGAAGATGCATGCTTTGGAGTTGTCAGCACCAAAGGGGCAGAGGTTGTCCGAGGTACGATCAGTTTTTCGTTTATCTTAGTTTATGTCTTATTTGATTCTGGAGCTTCGCACTCCTTCATTACTTCTGCTTTAGTTCGCATATTAAGACAAGAGGTGGAGAGACTTCCAGTGCCTCTGGTGTTATCCACGTTAGTCAGAGGTCACACTGTTTTGTTTGATGTGTTGGGGATGTCGGCTGAGAATGGGGAAGCATCAATTGATGGGGGATTTCTTCTTGTTGCAGATATAACCATACAATTATTCTCGACATGAATTAGTTGTATTTTGTGCGTGCAGTTGTTGATTGCTTTCAGAGGAGTTGTGTTTTTTGACATAAAAAGCCAGCGAGTGGTGTTCGTTGGCGAGTGAAGCTATCGAATGGGTGGCAGGCGAATGAAGCCACTTTTATCTCGGTTAACGGAGTTGTCAGCACAAGCCGGCGGAGTTGTCAGCGAAAGCTCAGATGATGGAGGTTCCCAAGGCCGTTGATGAGTTTCTGGATGTCTTCCCGGATTCGGGTGTGGCACTACCCCACGATGTGACGTCTAGTTTGGAATAAAGTTACAAATGGGTACATCTCTGATTTTGATGACTCCTTATCGGATGACACCTGTGGAGTTATGGGAGTTGAGACTCCAGATTGATGATTTGATGTAGAGGAGTTTCATCTAGCCCGATGTGTCCCCTTGGGGTGCTTTGGTGTTCTCCAAGAAGGCAGACGATAATCTGATGTAGTGCATAGACTACTGGAGGTAGAATCAGATAACCATCAAGAAACGCTACCCTCTTCCGAGGATAAACGATCGGTTCGACCAGTTAAAGGGAAGGCAGTTGGTTTTCGAAGATCGATTTGCGGTCTGGATATTATTAGATGAGGGTGAAAGATGGGGATATCACGAAGACTATCTTCAGATGTAGGCATGGGCACTTTGAGTTTGCGGTCATGTCATTCGGTGTCACGAACGCGCCAACTGTGCTCATGGAGCTCATGAACTCCGTGTTATGGGTGTTCCTGGACCAGTTTGCAGTCTTTTCATCGATGGCATCCTTACATACTCGAAGTCGGAGGAGCATGTCGAGCATCTCAAAGTTTGCTGCAGGTTCTTCGACACCACCAACTCTATGGAAAGCTGTAAGTTTTGGACGCGGGAAGTGAATTTCCTTGAGCATGTGGTGTCCCAGCAGGGTGTAGTCGTGAACCCGTCAAAGATAGAGACAGTTGTTTCTTGGGCAGCACCCAAGAATGTAGCAAAGGTTGGAAGCTTCCTTGGTTTGCGGGCTATTACCGGAGGTTTGTGTCCGATTTCTCTCGGATTGCAGCCCTACTAACCGACTTGACCACGGACCAGACTTTCACCTAGGATTGGGATGTGTTTTGATGCATTAAAGGGAGGTGGTCTCTTATGGGTCTAGGAAATTGCGTCCCCACAAGCGCAACTATATCACCCATGATCTGGAGTTGGAAAAAATAGTGTTTTCCCTGAAGTTGTGACGACATCACCTCATCAGCGAACGCTTCATAGTTTTCATAGAGCACAAGAATCTGAGGTATTCCTTTTCTCAACGGCATCTGAATCTACAACAATGGAGGTGGATCTAAATCTACAACAGTGGAGGTGGATGGAGTTTCTCCGGGATTATGATTTCAAGATCTACTACAACCTGGGGAAAGGAAACGTTGTGACTAATGCGCTAAGTAGGAAGTCGCGAGGGGATGTCGTTCGGGAGTCCGGTGATGCTTAGAAAGGGATGGAAGAGCTTGAAGCAATGCATGACTATTGTCATTTGTTTATGACTACATCTTTGCGTTTTATTATACTTTCCCTTGTTCCTTACCCATGTTGGGTGTGTGAGTTAGAACAAGTGATTTAATTTATCACATGAAATATGGATACAACAACATTATTTAGAAACTCTATAACATGCCCTTAAAATTTCATCGCTCTTCTAAAATTGCATGGAATAAACTGGTGGTGTACATAAGAAAGGACTGAGATATATAAGTTTATTGCTAGATTTAGTCTTCACAAACACTTTGCATCCCCACACATGTATATATGACAAAACGGATATATTCTCATACCATAACTCATATGGGATTCTACTTTCCACTTTAGTTGAAATCAGACTAATGTGAAGTTTGTTCGCATAATTCAAAATGGAACTAGAAATCCCTCCTCCAGCATGGTTTGGGTGCATAGTTAGTGGTCACAAATGAGATTGATCGCAGGTTTTAAATCATGGTGCCTCACATGCCAGAAGATTAAGGCGAAACATTAGAGACCTTCTGGTTTGTTACAATTGTTACTCATTCCAGTGTGAATTTAAAAAAAATTAAGAGTTATTTTAATTCAAATAACACTCTCGACATATAATTTATTGCAAAATTAATTTTTATTGCGCATTTAATTGCGTGTCGACTGATCTTGGGCAAAGACCGACTAATGTATGTCTCAAAGTTATTTTATTTAATTATTTATGCAATTGCATGTGATGTATGCAATGTTTGTAATTATTTAATCAAACAGACGGTCTACGCATCGTCTTTACTCGTCATTATATGTATAAGGGTCTGCACGTCCGGATAAAAGTTATTTATCTGTATTACGCACTCTCAAGATCCTCTCGCCTACGAGCGAGTGTGTATTTTGACAATAACGTGGTAAGACGCGAACCACGCCAAGGCGGTATTCCAGACGAGATGATGACACATTGGACCAAGGTGCACTCTGCAATGCAAATCAAAGACTCAGATATTTTACCCCTAAAGTCACGGTTGATCCATTAAGAATAAATATATCAACCAATATCAAATGTTGAAGATCAGTAGCACTATTTATTTAATTTATGCATCGTTTTTTATTTTTATGAATATGCAAGTTTACGCAAACACATAAAATAATAAACATATAATGCATAGATTAAATTAAATTTATGACGAGATGAATGTTTTTCTATTTACTGCATAGTCAGTTGTGAGTGCGATCACATAATACATGCATATCAGATAGAAAATTACTTCATTCATCGAGAAATAATTAAAAACACTTCAAAGAAATATTAAGTCGTAACGCCTTCCGTCGTTCGAATTTGAACAAAATCGAATGTACGGGTGCTCGTCAGCCCAAGTTGAGAGTGTTTTCTACTACCAAGGAGTTCTTATAAGAGCGATGGGTTGACTTAACTAAAGATGGCAGCAAAGAAATAGTCATAGCTAACTTGTTGCATCTTTAGAGGCAAAGCATAGAGTAAAATCAAGTTATGATTTTTGAAAATTGGGACTTCATTCAATAGATCAATGAGTCGTGAGGTTGGTCAGTCAAACACCTACCTTGAAACTCTGTAAGTAGTGGCGTAGCCATAACTTAGACTATAAGAAGAACCTTCAGGGATCATTTCCACTAGAATACTTTAGTAACTGAGTATTCCAAATCTAATAGTGAAGGCTATTAGGGTTCAATAAAATAGTGCAAGATATTTAAGGATTTATTTAATCGGTAATGTCTAATCCATAATCAAGATAAAAGTACTAATTTGCTAGTGTTTATTTTTTGTAGAATAATGGCATGTAATACCCCACAGATATACTGCGAACAATTCGAACAAAGAAAATATCCAAAATGGCACAAGTAGGCGTCTGCACAAAGTACTATGATGTAGGAAATTCGAAGTGTCGGGGTCCCCAATACCTGTTGAGCCACCTCAGGAAGCGAAGGTGTGAAAGATGCTTACCGGAGACTCATGTATGACACATTTGATGTTTACATCATAAGGTTATCATCGAAGTCTGATGTGAGTTGTGGATACAACATTAGGGCATTGATGGTTCTACATGTTGTCTCATCTCCGAGAAATTTGCGAGGAGAAAGTGAAGCGAGATATGAATAGGTGATCATTACACTGGATATGTGTAAATTGAAAGACGGGACACTTTCTTTCAATACATCTCTTTCTTATATCATAATCACCAACTTTCTCTAGTTTCGTTTAAGATCACAAAAATGCACAGTCCGGAGAAAACGCTTCATTACCTTTTGTGTAAGGTTCGCAAGTAAATAAGAACTTAGAGAAAGTATAATCTTTAGTTCTTATGGTGAACAAGTTGAAAGGCAGGGTGAAAAATCCAATGGAAAGTGTGACGCTAAAGTCATCTACGCAACGTCCTTCAAAGAACAGAGGTTGATTATCATACAGGAGGTTATTCGCTTCGCATGACGTGATATAAGTCTGTAAGTTTAAATGCAAAAAATTGAATTAAAGAAGCAAGTAGTCGCTTCTTCTTCAGTGTATATTCATCGTTGTATGGGATGTTTCAATTGTATTTCTTGGGTATTAAATACAATATGGCTATTACATATGTGTATTTAAATATTGAAACCAGGTAAAAATAAAAACGTTACAAAAGATAAGTTCTCTAACCAGCTGAGAAATGGTGATTCCTAAGTGAGCAGTGAAAAGTACACAACTTCTAAATGTCAAGTTTAATGATTCTAGTTGAACTTTTATCGAGTATTACCAAAACATTTATCTCACGTGTCCTTTGGACACAATGAGACATTATTCCATTTTGGAATGAATATTGCTTGTGGTGTCTAATACTCAACTAAGAGTTCATTATCACATGAATCATTGGCAATACATGATGAATATAAATATGTAAGACTTTATACCCAATTGAGACAATATAATTTTTTTCAAGCAAAAATAACAGTAGTTGTCAAGGATATACCCAGTATGGTTTTAGACTCTTTGGAGTTAAAGACCTTAGGTATTATCGACATACTTACGCACTTAGTTTTGAACAAAGAAACCTTTAAAAATAAAGATAAGTCACGGAGCTTTTGGAATTAGTTCAGCTAGAGTGCGTTAACTATACCAAGGTAAAGCTAGTGGTAAATAGACTTCATAAGATTCCTTAAGTGTTAATTAAGGAATGTGAAAGTGAAATATGGTATACGTGTGACTAGAAGATATGGGTTGTTTCGTGCCCGTGTGCCGAAGAATATCTTGACCAAACATTTATCGATCATTATAATGTCGCGTGGAGTAATTCCTATACACATATTACCATTATTTTTCAAGACATGTTTTGCAAATAACGGTGGTATCCCATAACTGTATGCCAACTATAATGACAAATGAATATCATATGAGTTATAGTACGATATAAATCCATTATGTCATAACTAACATGTGTTTAGATGCAAATGTTATGGATATTATTGGTCTCTGTTTTGTTGTTTTCTTTTCATTATGTGTCCAAGCTAGGTACACCTAGCTTGAGGGGGAGTGTTGGAGTCTGCATCCCACATCGGACTTGAGGTCCGGTGTGGTCTTTACCTTTTGTTATAAATACACCCCAATGGCTCCTTTGGAGAAAACACCTTGGGGGTTCGGGTTTCTCATTTTATTCTCCTACATGGTATCAGAGGAGGTTTTTTGAACCCCCAATCCCTCCCTCATTTTTTTTTCCCCTCCTTTTGCTTTAGGGTTTCCCGTCCGGGGGCGGCGGCTCCAATCCACATAGCCGCCGCCCCCCCTCCCCTCCGCGCTCGTCCTCTCCCGGCGGCTTCTCCCGGCGGCTTCTCCCGGCTCCCCGGCTCCCGGCTCGCCCCACCGTCCCGGCGCACTCCTCCTCCCCCCCTGCGCAGCTCCCCGGCGCGACGCGGCTCCCTGGCAGGCCCTCCCTCCGTGACTTCATCCGCGCGCGGCGACCCCTCCCCGGCGCGGCTCTTCTCCCGGCGGCGATTCTCCCCGCGCGTCGGCCTCGCGCCGGCTCCTCGCCCCGCCGCCTCGTCCCGGCGCAGCCCGCCCTCGGCGCCTCGCCCTAGCCCCGGCGCCCTCGACCTCGCCCCGGCGTCCTGCGGACTTCCTCCCCGACGCCGCTCCATCCCCGCGGCTCCCGACTGGTCCCTCTGCTCCCGGCGGCTTCCCGGCTCGTCCCTCCCGCGACGCGGCTCCCGGCTCCTCCCGGCGCGACGCGGCTCCCCGGCTCCCGGCTTCTCCCGCTGCTCCCGACGCCATCACCCGCGCGCCCCGCCGGCGGCCTCCCGGCTGCTCCCGGCGACCCTCCTCTGCGCGCTCCCTCCCGGCGACTCTTCTCCGGCGGCCAGATCCGGACAGCTCCGGCCGAATCCGGCCGGATCCAGTGATTTCCGGCCAGATCCAGGCTACTCCGGCCGGCTCCGGCCTGATCCAGAAGGCTCCGGCCAGATCCGGCGATTTTCGGCCTCATCCGGCCAGATCCGGAGAGATCCGGTCTGTTCCGGTCAGTTCCGGGCAGTTCCGGGCAGTTCTGGGCAGTTCCGGGCAGTTCCGGGCAGATCCGGGCAGATCCGGACTGTTCCGGGCAGATCCGGACTGTTCCGGCCTCCACCCGTGCCGGCCGCTCCACGCCGGGGGCCTCCTCGGTTTCCAGCGTCGTCTTCCGGCCTCCTGCACCCTCGCCGGCCTCCTCCTGCGGCATCCCTGCCTCGCCGGCATCTCCCGGCACCTCCCGGCAGCCGCATCTCTCTCCGCCGGCACGTCCATTCGCTGGCGCAGTAGCTCGACACCTCGGATTTGGGCCCGTTGGCGTCGCCAGTCCCGCAACAATTCTGCGGAATCCCCGCCTCCCGTCGCCGGCCCCGCAAGTGCGGTTTTCCCGGTGCTAGTTTGGTTTCCCGGCGTTTCATCGACCGGCCCCACTAGTGCGGCATTCCTGGCGTTCCGTCAACTGGCCGGTCTGCGTGGTCATCTGCTGCGCCCGCCACATCCATCCATCATCCTGCGGGGGAGCTTCGATCGTGAGGGGGAGCAGCAACTTTTGCAGTTTTCTTTTTATTTCGTCATGTTTTGTCATCAAGCTGGGCATGTCCAGCTTGAGGGGGAGTATTGGTCTCTGTTTTGTTGTTTTCTTTTCATTATGTGTCCAAGCTAGGTACACCTAGCTTGAGGGGGAGTGTTGGAGTCTGCATCCCACATCGGACTTGAGGTCCGGTGTGGTCTTTACCTTTTGTTATAAATACACCCCAATGGCTCCTTTGGAGAAAACACCTTGGGGGTTCGGGTTTCTCATTTTATTCTCTCATTTTATTCTCCTACAGATATAAACAAATGTGCATGAAGCAAAACACAATGTGCATCTAAAGTAAATGACTTAAAGGTTTCTAAGGATATTACAGAAAACCCTAAAATAGAAAAGTGGCAATCAAGTGATAAACTATATTTCTATAAAAAGACGCACATCTCTATTTGAGATAGTGGGAGCAAAATTAACTTGAGTTTAGTCAATGTCGTAGATGCACAACTAGTTGGCATAGGAACAAGTTTCACAAGAGCTTGTGGAAAAGAATTGTTCCAAAGACACATATTGCGCAGGAAAGATAAAACCATGATAATGGCTTTGTCTTCATCGTGACCGATGATATATTATTCATTTAGAATAGTGGATCCTACAAGCAGTAAATGGCAACAAGCTAAGATTGGCAAGATCAATTAAAATTCAATAATGGATTTCATGTATCAAAATACATAAGCTTATTATTTTGAATACCGTGGTAGATATTCAAGTGAGACTATACATGGGTGGTACAAGCGTGATACCAATAAGGCTCGATTAGTAATACCAAGTCATTCCTAAATCCATTAGAATTCTACTTGTCATAGCTACCTTCTATGATATTTAAATTGGGCATTTGATGTCAAGACCACCAATCTTGGAAAGCGTTTATACGACGCAACCAGAAAGGATAGCAACAAGATCATAGAATATTCATTTGGAACGAATTTTTGTCATGTGTCTACAAGAGGTTAGTGGGAGCACCACTGTTTTCCAAGTAAAATATGTTTGATAACATATGGAAAATAGTTATTAGTCTTACAGTTAGCTAAGACTAGAATAAAAGAATCTCTCTAGAGATTGACTTAAAGTGGTGAGTTCTAGGAAATGAGAACTACTGAGGTAAATCTAATGACTGCTTAGACCAAGTCAAAAGTACATATACTGACAAAGTATTGACAAACACAAATTGGAACAATTTAGGAGAAAATTGTTTCTATTGTCACATGGCATAAATCTCTCCAACAAGACATGCATGGGCATAGGAGGAGATTAAAGAGGTGAGTCCAATTTCGTAAGTGCCAGCAATGGATCTATCACATATGTCGTGTTATGTACTATATATGATATTACCAACGTGTACTTTTTGATAGGAAAATATCAGTTATATCTAAGAAAATTGCACAAGAAGCAGACAGAACTATCCAATTGTACTTGAGAGAGTACAAAAGATATGTTCCTGGTACATGGAGAGGAAAGGACACTAGTTTTAAGAGGACGCAAACTAGTTTTCTTATAGATCAATAGGATCTAATATCGCAGTCAGGCTAAGGTAATGAGCAGGAGAAGCTCATTCAAGCCAGTGGTAGTTATATCTATAGTTACCGAGTACGTTGTGGCTTCTAAGACAGCTAAAGAAGCAGTGTATAATACGCAACAATTTGTTCCAATTCTTGAAATCACACCTCATAAGTATCATAATTTAAATTATGATAATCCTGATACTGGTACTAGCCAAGATGTCAAGTTTTGACAGTGGACGAATGAAATATGCTTGGGGATGTCGTCTCTTGAGGAGTCTTAGTCAAGGAGGTAAAGTAGCAGATAGTAGAATAGTCACGCAGTGGAGACGTGGCAGGTCAACAACTAAAACCATAACTCAACGGAAACATGATCTTATCATGTGAGAGCTAACAAGGAAGATAATTAGTATGTTGGCTCTATTGCAAGTGGGAGTGTTGTAAAAGTGGGTGTCTTAGACCCAACTTAAATAATACTTTTCGATTACCATATCATGTATACAGTGAGTTATACATGATATATTCTTATCATAATAGTGTTAATATTTCTGTCCACTATTTATGATAATGTCATCGGATTACTTGTCGTATCAAAAGGTTATAACAGTTTCTAAGCTATAATGAGAACCTCGAGATATTATGACATTAATCTTAAACATATGTCCCTATAGTCTCGGTACATCATGCTGACTGGACACAAATGTTGTTTGACTATCAGGTATTGGGGGCTCAAAAGCATTGAGAATTTTTCTCATGTAAGCATTTGTTATACAGATCAATTATTTATATATATTTTTTATAGTTGTTGGTTATCATGTTTGCTAGAGATGTGCATCTATTGCAAAATTTCATATAGGCTAAAGCCTACCATGTGTGATATGCCTTCTCTTGTTGTAAAACTTTTTAAACTTTCTGGCAAGCTAGGCAAGCTCGTCATTTGATTCTGAATTGTTTGAGGTATTTTCTTCACCAGATGATTTAGAAATTTGTATACTCTTGTTCTTCTTGTCATCTTTTGAAGTAGAAACCTTTAGGACATCATTTTCCTTTTTAACAAGCTTATGCTCCCCAGTCTCAGCTTCCATTTTTGTTTCGTACATCAATAAAATCTTTTATTTTGAAATCTTTTATAGTTGTAGATTGCCTAATGGCAGCTGAAATTTCACTCCATCTAAAAGGTTGAATTCTTAAGATTTTCAAAGCTTGATCTGGTTCAGGAGTCGGTGTTCGTAAAGCATCAACATTATTTACAACCTCAGCAAATCTTCCATTTAACTGAGTGATGTTCTCTCCTTCCATCATTATGAAGGTATCAAACTTCAGTTTTGCGGTATTGTATAGAAGAGTTTGCACATTGTCAGTTCCTTCATAGGTCACTGATATGGTAGTCCACATCTCATGTGTTGTGTTGTAGCACATTGAGGAACTCTGTTGAACAAAAGTACACAACACTCACCCGAAAGAGATGTCTCTCAAAGAATATGAGGAACAAGAGATAAGATATAAACACCAAACAACTTCTGCTCAAAAAAGAATAAAAAATCCCAAAACATAAATGTAATGTCATACAACTGGAACAACTGCAAAGAAACTACTAGTACCAAAAGAAAACTCTCGACGGCGACCTCGAAGCCCAAACGGCTCCTGAACAACACCACAAGCTAGTAATGTCCAGCTTGATCACCAACCAGCTCCTACAAACCTAAAAAACAATTTATACATACGTAGAGTGAGCATAATAGGTATATTCAGTAGGATCATCCCCGGAGCCTCTCATGCAAAAGATAATGAAAGTATACTGAAACCCAGTGAATAAACAAGTGAAACTAACTCGTCACCTAAACAGGTATGTTAAGTTTCCAACCTCAGCATGGCTCTCTCACCAAGTATCACATACAAGTAATAATATAATATCCAACATGATATCAATAAAAGTATCCCCACTACCACTTCCCCACTGGTTTGTCGCTCTGCCCCAACGTCACACATCTTGAGTCATCTCTCCCTAATAAATAATCATGCCCAAAAACACCTCATCAACTGCAACAAAACATGCACCCCGTGCATCGCATCATCTCATCGTCAACATCCCATCTCCAGATAGTAACCGGGTAGTTTCTGGAAGCCACCACAACCCGTACATCATGTATTATACGTCAAGCAATCACAACTCATACACAACATACCCATCATAATTCTTAGGATGCTACATCCGAAGATACATGTATGTGAAAATAACCACAAGTCATTACAACCCTCTACACACATATATGGGAAAGGTAACCGTTGTGCATACTCGCACATAATACTACTAGGAGAAGGGAGCAGGGAAAGAGGGGGTAGTCGGTCATTCGTTCCTCGTTCTTCTTAGAGAGTAATGTCTCTCATTTGTATGTATGATATATCATCGATACTTGTCGTCAACCCATGGCCTATTGGAGGTGGGCTTCGGGCATCATTATCTCTCTTTCCAGAGGCTGTGTTTGTGATGCTTGTCGGGATTCCTTTACAAACAAAAAAAGTTTCTATGGCATGCTCAAGAGAGGCGTTATGTTGAGTTTGTTGAACAGTGTTTGCTCTTCCAGTCGAGTTGTTCTTTAGGAGTTCCACCATGAGGGCTCTTCCAATGTATCCTTTGTGGCAATCATTTTGGTCCATGTCGAGCTGTGCTTTTGGAGTTCCACCTTGAGGACAAGGTGATTTTTCAAGAAGGGGAAAATGTTAGAAATGTGAGGTTGGCGGGGGTTGTTGGTGATATAAGTGTGTGTGGGGTTGTGTTGTCGGTTGTCTGTATAAGAACATAGGTTGTAACTGCTAGGAGCAGCATTGTCTTTTACTCAATTAGTTGTTGGGGCTGGTAGTAGCATGGAGGGAGTTGTTGGTTGGTTGGTTGAAGTATGAAATAAGGTAAAAGCCTATGGGGGCGGGTTACAGATTTCATTGGCATTTTAGTTGAATGTTGGGAGGCGTCGGCCTTGGAAGGTCTCCACTCTGGCCACGGGAGAATGGTCTTCTCCAAGGGAGTTCTTCCTTCTTCTGCATCTTCTATACTGCCGGTCATACAGAAAATAAAGATGATCAGCATATAATGTTTCCTAAGAGTTTCATTTATCATTATACTTGCGTTTTATTATATAATAGGGCTTTGTTTATAGTTTTACAACTTTACGTGACCGAATATATACACTAATACCCGCAAGTTACTCAAGCTCTGCTCAAAGAATATTCGAATTCGGCTCGATTTTTTTTTAGTCGAGCTCAAACTCGAGGTACTCGAGTATTAACTCAAGTCAAGTTCTAGTACTAAAATATAACTTAATCAAGTTGCTCGCAAGCCTAATCGGGGGATTGGATATGGCGACTCTAGCCTTTTACACATATCATTACATGATTTTAAGAATAATAATACTTCATATTACAAGGCAAGGATCGTAAATTCTAATGCCTTGAAAGACTAAGTACATAAAACTGAAAACATGGGACAAAATAAAACATTTCTTTATTTAATTTTCATAAAGAGATCCTAACTTCCATTGTACTCATACATCTTCATAAGATAACCTAGAGATAACATGAACAAAGGGATGAGTTAAAAAACCCAGTAAGGGAATAAACATAAGAATAAAGTTTTAACACATGGGTTAGAAGGCATGACATAATGATATAAAAATGCATGAAACATATGGAATCATAAAACATCACTTTAGCACGAGTCAAGGCTCGTTGCACATAGAGGGGCACAAGTCAAAGTTAACCACCAAAATCGTTGCACATGATAGCATGAGTCAAGGCTAATCACCAAGACCGTTGCACATAACGTCTCATAAGACTAAACTTTACCCAATGCATTGGAGCGTTATCTGGACGCACCCATCATAACATGTTCATGAATATGCTTACCACATAAATAATTATACATAATCAATCTTACATAAACATAAAGGGTGCTCATGAAAAAAAATGGGTATCATAATCATGTCATAAAGCGTAACCAATATGCATATCATAAAACTGTCCATGAAAGGAAGGAATTAAAACATACATGGACATTCATATGGGAAAATAGGCATATATCATGGTAAATGATGTCAAACAGAAGTGATAACATGTAAAAAGAGTATTTAAAAAACTTTAGCATTAAAACATTTTAGTGTGGTTTTAAGAAAAATACTAGAGAGCATTTAAAATAGAGAATGAAATAATCTTTTATATAAAACCAGAAGCAAACCAAGAAGGTTTTCATAAATAAAAGACTGATTTTATAAAAACAATGGTGGCTTAAAACAGATGATAAAGTGCACTTGAAATTGGGTAAGAATTCAGGAAGATCCCTTAAACGGGTTTGACTATCGAGAAGTATTGAGGACGAAACCGCTTAAAAACATGTATATCCTTGAAATATAATGATGAATAGACCTTGATACATGAGTTTGGAGCATGTACACAGCATTTAGAAGATGTACATAAAAAGAACAGATAACCATTTGGGTAAAAAGAAAGATAGAGCAACTCAAAGAAATAATGGAGGTTCGGGAAGAATCTCTTAAGTCTGATAGTGTCCTTCACTTGATCTTAATGTCATGGATAACCAAATTACATTCATTAATTAATATGTACAAAACCTATTCTTCATGTAATTGATTTAGCATAACCTTATTAAGTTCATTCATGGTCTTTTTGATGGGTTAAGAGCTTCAATTTCATTGTTTGGAAGCGTTTGTTTCCTTGGTTTTCACGATTGGTTTAATTATATACATGTGAGGATAAACATGTAAGATGAGAATAGTTGTCCAGAATTAAAGTTGTATATTATTAGTGAACATTCAGAAGATTACATGGTTATAAAATTCATTTAGTTATTTGGAGTGAAGATTAATCATTATATAAAACTGTAATGATAACCGATTTGATTAATTGGCGGTTTTTGATCACATCGAACACATTTTGCTTTATAAATTAATATCATGTGTACAAAAGATTCCAGAACCTTACATTAGACATAATACATATATTATAGTCCGGTTCAACCATAAACATGGTTTCATGACAGAATTGAAGACGGTAATAAAAATTGAAAACCCGTCGTCCTTGAATATGATAAATTAACACATCTCGAATGGGGTTTTCAATTCTAGTATAAAAGGAGGGGAAAGAAGAGATGATGATGAATTATTTCATTATCATAACAACACTCCAGTACATGTAAGGTACTGGAGTTATCATAACATTTGGATGAAAGGAGGTGAGTAAAGAAAAATAAAGGAACTTGAAAGGAAATAAAAGAAATGAAAAAAGGAATTTACCTCTTGAATATAGCTTCCTTGAGAGCCTCTTTAAGGGAGAGGATCTGGTCTTTTGAAGAGACCAAGGGCTGCTGGACGTGGGAGAGGGTTTATGGAGAGATTTGAGCAGAATTTGGACTAAGCACAAGGCTTGATAGGAGTGAAGAGAAGAGGTAAAGAGGGATGATATTTATAGTGGAGAGGAGAGGTTTCCCATTATTTTAATTATTAGTTTAATATTTTATGAATAGTTTTGATTTTTGTGATCAAAAACAGTAAACAGAGCATGTGAGTTCGAACCAATGGTCATTTATATCATCCATTACTCAAGTATGATGCAGAAATTCGGGTTTTAACATTTATCATAAATTATCATATTTTACTATTCATAAAAAATTCAAGTATTTCAGAAAAATCCCAAAAATTCACCCCAACCATTTTTCGACATGTAGAATTCAAAAATGAACTCAATTTTATGAAAATAATTTTTCTAAATATGTGAAATTTAATTTTTAATTAAAATCATAATTTACTTGAAAAATACAAATTTTAAAATTAAAACTGCTTTTCTAACACTTTGAAAAATTA
Source organism: Viscum album (assembly GCA_963277665.1). Lineage (NCBI taxonomy): Eukaryota > Viridiplantae > Streptophyta > Magnoliopsida > Santalales > Viscaceae > Viscum > Viscum album. The sequence goes on from OY728137.1 coordinate 1,108,582,228, forward strand.
ATAAATGCCTCATAAAATTATCTTATGATCATAAGACATCAAAATAATAATTTATGAATTCATTTTATGAAAATAAATTTTCTTTTAATTTATTAAATTAATCATAAAATTGTAATTAAATATACAACTTACAAAAATATCAACACTTTATTAATAATTTTTTAAAAAAATTATTTACTTATACTAAAAATTATTTAATTATACTATGATATAATCATATCATAGTGTCACATATAAGATGGATAAATTTTATTTATACTTTCATTGGTGGGGTTACTATTACATTGGTCGGTTTACATTACTATTCCAAAGGTCAAGTTACTATTTAATCGGTATGTGTTCCTTAACTTCTAGAGATACCTTTTATTTCACTCATTCTTCGTTTATAAGGTTTTTATTGTGTTCTATAAGTAATCTTATGTGATTATACTATAATTATAAAGGAATTTTTATTGATAAAACATTGGGTTGTTGCATTGGATATTTTAATAAATTATTATTTTAAAATATATATTTATTTAGTTGTGAGCTCGAGCTTCGACCTTGAGTGCAGATTCAAGCTTGTAATTGAGTCGAGCTCGAGATTATAATCAAATTTATGTTTAGTAATTGAATTTGGCGTAATCAAGCTTAATCAAGCAACTCGATCAAGAGCCCGAGTCAAGCACTAGCTCAAGCTCGAAAAAAATTATTCAGCCGAGCTCGAGCACCGATTTCAAATATCTCGAGCTCGAGCTCAAGCACCATGATACTTGGCCCAACTCGGCTTGATTACAGCACTAACTGGATAGCTTGTTCTTTATAATAGTTTTATTAGCTTAAAAGCAATCTCAGAGTGTTTTTTGTGCTGTCTATCAACTATTATGGACATCTTATAGAAAAAAATTATCATGCTAATAACAGCAGCTACGTTATCCACTATTTGTTCATTGTGGATTTTGGACTCCCCAGTTTCATCAGCTGTTCGCTGCTAACGACATTGCATCATAAAAAAGGTGATAACATGCTGACAGGCGATCAAAATTAATCTTAGAAAGGGAAAAAAATACTTCTGAAATTTTCCATATTAATATCAATGGAGAAAGTCTGAAATAAAGCAAGACAAGAGAATAGAAAAAGCTCGTCATAAACAGCCATTTGCCTATCTACATTTCACAATGACATCATAATTGAAAGATGAAAGAGGGAACTTTAATCTGCCAACTTAATGTGGATCTGCTATTATAAAAAAAGAAAAACACAATAAAAAATCAAAAGAAAATGCAGCTATACCATCCATTTGCTGATGTAAGGTTGTAATTCGAATGAAATCTCAGATTGAATTCCATCCTTCAGCAGCTTTTGTTTCTCTGGCTCAAATTCTTTTCTAGACTCTTTCCGACTCCCTGATTGCCAAACTCGACCAAAATTGGGAAGCCAATCATCACCAAACTTATCTCCAGTAATTTCGCCATGCTTCTCCATCTCCATCTCCATCTTTCTTTTCTCGGCCCAAGCTGCTCCAACTCGCTTAGGGTTCAACTTTGGTAACTTCCTGATTTTCGAGGAAACAAGATTGCCTAATTCTGGACTTCGTTGAAAATTTTGCAGGTTCACTTCAGCTGCATCAAGCCAAGGAGGAGGTGCACCGGAATGCACATTTCCTTGAGCCTCCTTCATGTCCATGGAACGTAACCCAGATATTTCATGCAGGCCTGGAAAGAAATTACAACGAGGATTGAGTGCCAATAAAACGATGTTTGCATCCACGAAAGCCAAGTCTCTCAAGCCACAGCATGCCATGGTACACAACTATGATGTGCACAGCTCTATTCCCCAGAGAAATTATTATTGAAACCCAATAGTAGCAATGGTTAAATACCAACTTTTTTACCCAATGGCACTAAGTAATATTTAAGCTAAATGTGAAAATTGCTTACCTTCTGCAAAGTGGTAAACAGGTATGGTTATCCACTTACTCTTACTTATTTGGAAAGAAGTATGTGTACACATGAGCACGCATATGTGTTTATTGGATTGCTCTTCATTGGTGGGTCTTTGTTCTGGTTGTTATTGGATTGCTCTTCGTTGATGGGTTGCTCTTTATCACCGACCACCATCTTCGTTTCGAGCAAGTCACTCCATTTACTTGCCCACTCTTCCATCAAACCTATACGGACGACCAACGGGACAGGTACTCTCTGGTAAACTAAAAACTATAACTTATTCAGTTTCTACTTCTTGCTCTATTAATCAACGGTTACATATTGATTCTCTTCTCAAACGCATCCCGAGGCAGGATTAATTTTCTATCCATATTTTTCAATTCGAGTTTCACCCTGCTTATTTGTTAATAGGGTATTCAATTACACTTATGTTATGAGTTTCTGTTCTGCTGCATATACGGTTGCTCTTGGCTGATGGGTTTTGGTTGTGCTTTCTTCCCTTCCCCGCTAAATCTTATTCGGTTGCTGTACTGTTCTGATCTTTTTCCCTTACCCAGAAAGGGTACCATTTCTTTTGTATAGTAATTTATGTGGCTCTTAGGCATGATGATTGGATATAGATTATATGCCTTTGCTACAGTTGTTTAACCCTAATTTCCACAGTGGTGTGTTCTTGAATCTGCCAGGTAAGGAGCATTTATGTTCCATATTATTCTCTTCTATTTCTTCTATCCACTATATTTTGGAGGTATTGTGGAAGATGATGTATGAGATATGTTGGATTCTAATTATGATAACAGCATATAATTCCTCCGCTTTCTTATTTCCATTATCCATATATTTTGGTACTTGTGTTTCATTATTTTTTGCTAAAAAAAATCTTTTTACACTTGAAACTATCGACTTCGTTGTACTCCTAAAGAATACTGCAAAACTAGAAGCCATCACTTCTACATTGTTGCATGCATTCCCTTTCCTCCCTGGCATAGGCTTCTCCTGTTTTGAAGCTAAAATCTTTGGTCCCATCCACATTAAAATCAAGAACTCGGTGATTTGCTGATAATCGTTGTGTCTCCTTTCCTCGTTGTAGATTGTTGGGGTGTGTGTCCCACATCGGACTTGGATGTTTTGTTATCATTATAATTCATTATAAATAAACTTCAATGTCTCTCTTAAGAGGAATCTTGGGTATTGGGTTAATCTCGCTATTATTCTACATGGTATCAAAGCAGGTATAACCTAAACCCACCCTCCCGTCTCTCTCCTCTCAGTCTAGAGTTTCACAAGATTTTCCGTCAAAGGGGGGCAGCGGCCCCCCATCGCCAATAGGCCTCGTTTTTTATCGTCGCCCCACCTGCCTCGTTTCCCAGCCACAACCCTCACCCCCCTTCCCGGTCGTCCTGGCCGGTCATCCCCGCTATTGTCGTCATCCTCACTGGTTAACTTCCTCCCTCATCGCCCATTCTTGCCCGTCTGCACGACCCTCCACGCAGCCTGCCTTCGCAACGCATCCCTGCGACGACCTTCTGCACGTCACCCCTCCCAACATGACAGCCCCCGACGTCTCCCTCCCTTCGTCTTCCGACAGTCGTGGCCCCACTTCCCCAGACGGAGCCGCACCAAACGCGCACCCAGGTAGCAATCTCGTTGCCCCTCCTCTTCTCCGCCCATTATGCCTCGTCACACCATTGATGTAATCCAGCTATTCCCGCTGGACATCTGATCGTGGTTTGGTAGTGTGTTGTTCATGCATGTCTAGATGCTCTTGTCCCAACTATTCCTGTTGAGGCATGATCCAACTATTCCTGCTGGTGCATCCTCTTTCCGGTTATTCCTGCTAGTTCCGCATGAAGGGTGCTTGTCCAGGGTTGACACATCTTTTCCAGCGGCTTCATCCATCCTTCTTCATCTTGAGGGGGAGCTACGAGCACGGATAATTTCTTTTTTGTTTCATCTTCTGTAATCAAGTTGGGTATGTCCAGCTTGAGGGAGGTGTTAGCAGTGCTTGTTGATTGTTTTGTTTTCTTTGCTTTGGCTTATTTAATTATGTGTCCAAGCTAGGCAGACCTAACTTGAGGTTGAGTGTTGGAGTATTTGTCCCACATCGGACTGGGATGTTTTGTTATCATTATAATTCATTATAAATAAACTCTCAAAGGTCAGGAATCTTGGGTATTGGGTTAATCTCTCTATTATTCTACATAGATAATGACACCGCAAATACAATTTACTTTCAGGCTTTGTTTTATTCTTTAACATATCACGAACCAAAATTTGTCATATATGGATTTCAATCACAAACAAACTTGTAAAGAAGCTAGATTTCAAAGGAAAGAAGGTTGCATAAGACAATGAAGGGACAAATAGGTTTGCTAAAAAAATATTAGTTTTATATTGCAAAGGAATATAAATAGTTCTTTTCATTATTTCCATTAATAAGTGACACGAATATCTACCATGTCAAGTTCTTCACATTCAACCGTTGAACCATACATTGTTCAAGTGAATCCAGTTATCTCTAAACAGAGTGAATTACAAAATTCAATACGACAACAATTATCAACTATGCCATTGCATGGTAAGATGAGCTCTTTTCTTTTGCAAAAATATTTATTCATTTTGTTACTAATGTCATCTAACATTTAAATTTGCAAAGTATTTTTAGATAGTCTGCAATCTCAGAATCGACGTATTGCAAGAAATTTTGTTAATGCTCATACTCTATTAAACGCATTCAGCGCGGGGTTGTCAAAGAATATTGCACCCAACTGTAAGTATTCAATATAATTTGAATTTTACTTTGAGTTCAAACTATAATGATGAATTGCAGTTAATTTTTCTATCCATTTCAGGTTATTCTAAATCAACTGCTTCCGATAATTGTTCTGCCACCATTGCTGGACCTGCTCCTTATGACACCACCACCAACAATAAACTATTAAAAGATCATCCATGTACTCCGAGGAATCTTGCACATAAGCGTTGTCTATTTTCTTATATTTATTTTCTATTTTTCTACTTTTTCTATTTTTTCTATTTTCCAATTATGTATTTATGTATTTATATTTTCTCTATTTTTCAATTCTGCATATATATTTTTCATATTAATTTATTTATTTTTTCATTCTGCATTTATATTTTTTTATTTTTCACATGTATTGGACGTATCAATTTTTCTCCTGTCTTTTTTTAATTTTTTTATTCTTTATATCTATTTTACTATTCTGTGTTTATATGTATTTCCATTAGTAATGTCAACTGTGGTTGTCATAGAAACACTTAACAGTTAAATAAAATCATAGTTATTATCTATGTTCTCTGTCCATCCTCAAGTCTATCGACAAGAAGTCAAAGACCTCGTAATCTTTCAATCTCTTTTTGACATACTCCTGCAATCTTGTAACTTCCATTCAATCTCTTTTTGACATAATCCTGCAATCTTGTCCATCCTCAAGTCTATCGATAAGAAGTCAAAGACCTCGTAATCTTTCAATCTCTTTTTGACATACTCCTGCAATCTTGTAACTTCCATTCAATTTCTCTATATATGATTTAATCAATTTTCTTAAAATTTCATACGTGCCTCTTAATTACTATATGATCTTTATATTTTTTTATTTCCTTCAGAAGAATATCTTAATTACTATATGTATTAGAAAAATCTGAATTTGTCTTGTTATTACATAATTTCTAATTGCATGAGATTTTCTTTTCGAATACATATTCCACCACGCCCAATTATATTGCCCTGTAAAACATTTATTCAATTTTTTTGTTATATCATCATTATATATTTTGTTTTTCAATCATTTTTGTATATTATCAATTGTATACATGTTCCTAAGTTTTCTGCCAGTTTTTTTATTATTGTTGTTTTTAATTTGTTTTCTTACTCTTGAAACTATTTTTACTGTTTTCACATCTCCATCTTACTTTCTCATTAGTCTAACAATATAATATTGCATAGTATGTTACTTTAAACATTATTTTGCAAATTTGTAGGTATGGCATGGCCATTTACACCCCTCCATGAAATTAACATTGAAGATGATGAAACGTTGCAGATCCAAGTATAAATTCTCAATTTTTGGTACACGAAATCTTTGAAGTACTCAATCGATGCTGCTGCTCTAGAAGTCTGTTCTTATTGACAAGAAACAGGGTATTATTTTTTCAATCATTCTTTGAATCTTTGAATGCATTACATTAACATATATATTTCCTATTAGTAATTTGTTGAAGAGGTAATCTCCATACCTCAAGGTGAGGCGGAGGCCTTCTTTTATAGATTGAAAATAAGGAATACATAAAGGGGTTTTTTGATGTGGGACTCTGATACAGACCTGGGCATAATGGGAATAAAGGAGATTATTAGTGAGGGAATATTCTGTTATGGGGTAAAACAGTCTTTTAGGGTGAGTTGGTTAGGTTGTTAGGGGGAAGGTTCTAGGCCCCACTTGTGGGGCTGGAATTGGGTTATATAAACAGTTGAGGGTGAAATGTGGGGGGGGGGGAGAAGGTGGTAGTTCGGCCTTTTGGGTTGGGATGCGGCCTACGGGCTTGGGCGGGAGTGCGGCATGTCGCCTCTCGATTTCTTCTTCCCTTCTGCATCTGTAGCTCTGTTCTGGTTTGCAGTTCTGCTTATAATTCTAAGAAGGTTGATTTAAGGGCTGGGTTTTATCAGACTCGGAAATACCCAGAATAATAAAAACAGGGTTCAACACTCCCCCTCAAGCTGGACATGCCCAGCTTGGAACACGAGTCCCACAAAAGAAAGATAATATCAAGGAAAGACCAGACACACTCCCCCTCAAGCTGGGTCGCAGATGCTGTGGATGCCCAGCTTGGAACTGAGCGAGATTAGGCGAGCTAATGGGAGGCCTTTGGTGAAGACGTCAGCAAGCTGGTCCGCCGTCGGGATGTGGCTAAAGCTGACATGATCGTGCTCCAGGTGGTAGCGAAGAAAGTGGCAGTCCACCTCAATATGCTTCGTGCGTTCATGGAAAACGGGATTCGAAACAATCTTTGGGGCTGCCGGATTGTCACACCAGATGTGAGCAGATCTCTGCGGAGGAAAGCCAAGCTCCTGGAAGAGATGGCGAAGCCAAATGATCTCTGTAGTGACGGTGGTCATGGCTCGGTACTCGGACTTCGCACTGGAGCGGGAGACGACATTTTGTTTCTTGCTGCGCTAGGAGATGAGGTTGCCTGCCAAGAACACGGCAAACCCAGAAGTAGATTTCCGGGTAGTAAGATAACCAGCATAATCAGCAACACAGAAGGCCTCAATATTTAGATGAGCATGCTGGGAGTAGCGAAGACCACGGGCAGAATCTCGTTTGATATATTTGGCGATGCGGAGGACAGCATCCCACTGAGAGGTGGTTGGATGCTCCATGAATTGGCTCACTTTTCCAACAACGCAGATAATGTCGGGACGAGTCATGGTGAGATAATTGAGTTTACCCACTAGTCGACGGTACCGCTCTGGGTGGGAATATGGTTCCGAGGAGTCAGAGAGAGACCGTTCCCCGGGCTCTAGAAGATTGTCCACAGCAGTGGTCTGTGTCAGCCCAGCATCCTGCAGAATATCCAACGCATATTTCCTTTGGCAAAGGAAGATGGTGTACAGAGAATAGGAGACCTCGATGCCTAGGAAGTATGTGAGAGGGCCGAGATCCTTAGTGTGGAAGTGCTGGTGAAGATGCCCTTTGAGGTGGGTGATTCCATCAGAGTCGCTGCCGGTGATGATGATATCATCCACATAAACGACCAACAGGATGCAGCCAGCAGATGTCGTCCTGCAGAACACTGTGTGGTCCTTCATGCTGCGGGAGAGCCCAAAATCGGTGATGACAGTGCTGAATCGGGCAAACCAAGCACGAAGAGACTGCTTGAGCACGTAAAGAGAGCGGCGGAGTCGACAGACGTGAGACTCGGCGCCGAAGGCACAAAATCCGGGGGGCTACTGCAGATAAACCTCTTCCTCAAGAAAACCATGAAAAAAGGCATTCTTGACATCCAGTTCATGAAGAGGTCAATGATGATGGGCAGCCAGAGAGATGAATAATCGAACGGAGGCCATCTTCGCAACTGGAGAGAAGGTATTAAAGTAGTCAATACCATAAGTCTGCACGAAGCCCTTTTCCACAAGGCGGGCTTTGAGGCGATGCAGAGTGCCATCAGGATTCAGTCTGACTGTGTAAATCCATTTGCTACCAACCGTCTTTTTGCCTGCTGGAAGGGGGACAAAATCTCAAGTATGGCTTTCTTCCAGAGCCTGCAATTCATCCCGCATTGCTGCTAGCCACCCCGGGTGAGATTTTGCATCACCAACTGTGCGAGGAATAGATACCGTCTCCAGAACGGACAGACCGCTGTATGAAGAGACAAATAGAGTACGCTGACAAGATCGAGTACCTTTTGGCAGTGCAATGGGCAAGTCGTCTGGTGTCGGGGCAAGAGCATCGGACAAAGCGGGGATGATGGTGTCCTCTGTCGGGACAGGGGTACAGTCGATAGGTGGCGAGAGTAGACCGTACCAAAATGGCGATCAGCAGAAGGGGGAGACACCAGTGGAGGGTGTATAATGAGAGGAAGACAATCATCAATGTCCATGTCTCGATGGGGAGAGGGATGTGAAAAGGGAGAACTCTCAACAAACGAGACGTCAGCAGAGATGATGTACCGCTGTAGGTCCGGAGAGAAGCATCGATATCCGTGATGAGTGCGGGAATAGCCAAGGAATATGCAGCGGAGGGATTTAGGAGAGAGTTTGGAGAGACCAGGCGAGAGTGTCACGGACATAACAGAGACATCCAAAGACACGCAGTGGACGTGAGTGAGGAGGGAGAGAGGAGAACAGAGTCCAAAAAGGAGTCTCCCCGTGAAGGATAGAAGAAGGGAGGCGGTTAATGAAGTATGTAGCAGTCAGAATAGCATCACACCAAAATTTTAGAGGCACCTTCATGTGGAATAGTAGGGCACGGGCAGTCTCCAGAATATGGCGATGTTTTCACTCGGCCACTCCATTCTGCAGAGGTGTATCGGGGCAAGATGTCTGGTGAATAATGCCTTTATGCTTGAGAAACTGCTGAAGGGGAGTGGATAAATATTCTCATCCATTGTCGGAGCGGAGACATTTCAAGGAGGTTGAGAATTGAATATGAATCTCATTGTAAAAGGTCTGAAAGGTAGAAGACACTTCAGACCGATCACGAAGTAGGTAGAGCCATGTCATGCGAGAGTATTCATCGATAAAGGTAATATAATACTAGAACTCGGGCTCGCTAGGAACCCTGCAAAGACCCCAGACATCGAAATGAACAAGGTCGAAAGGATTCGCTGCACGCGGGTCCAATCGAGGAACATATGTCACCCGATGATGTTTTGCAAATTTGCAGGGTTCACAATGGAAGGAAAGGTTAGGAAAAAATTGGGGGCAAAGCTTGTGTAGGACGGAAGCGGGCGGATGACCAAGGCGAGAATAAAGGTCAAGGGCACGGGCTGAGGTGGATGAACAAGCAATAGGTTGTGGGAGATCGAGTATGTACACCCGGCCCGCAGATGACCTCGACCAAGTTCCCGATTCGACGACCACTCCTGAAAAACAACACCCGAGGATGTAAAAATAGCAGCACAATTTAAATCTTTGGTGAGTTCGCTGATGGAGAGAAAACTAAACTGGTTGTGAGGAACATAAGCGACTGAAGATAGGCTAATAAACGGGGTCACATGGCATGTGTCAAATCCCACAACGGGGATTGTTGATCCATTAGCAATAGTGATAGGAGAAGCACTGGTAGATGGATGGTAGGTAGTGAACATACCAAAATCCCCGGTGAGATGTTCAGACGCACCAGTATCGAGCATCCAAGCTGGCGCTCGATGAGATGAGTTCGGGTGCTCAGACAGGGGTCGGGAGACCGCGTGAGGCGGGCCGAGAGACCGCGGAGGAGGGCGGGGGCCGGGAGACTGCATCGGATCCAGTTAGTGCTGGAAGTAGACGGAGTTGGGAGGCCGCCTGAGGTGCCGGGAGCGGAGAAACGCCACGGGAGGGTCGTCGCGCTGGGAGGAGCAACCGCCGGGAGGGAGCAGCACAGGAGGGCTGTCGTGCGGGAGGCCGACTCACAACGGAGGACGTCGGGGAGCTTGACGTCAGCGACAGAGGAGCAGCGAGGAATCCGCGCGAACACCGGGATATAGCGCATTGCCGCTGGACGTTGGGGGGCGGAGCGAAACCGCAGGAGGGAGGCGCAGCGAGTGGAGGCGAGCGCAGGGGTTCGCTTGGACAATGGCGATGCAGGGGCCGGGCCGATCACGTGGGGGAAGGGAGTCGGCGCCGTCACGCGAAGGGGAGGGACCGGGGAGGGGCGGGCCATCGCTGCAAATCTGTGCGGAAAGGTGGGCCGCTGGAGGCGTCGCGCGCAGAGGAGGGCCACTGGGGGGGCCTGCTGGTGGCGTCGCTTGTCGCGCGCATAGGAGGAGGTCCACCGAGGGGGGCCGCTGGAGGCATCGCGCGCAGAGGAGGGCCGCCGGAGCCGCAGGAGGCATCACGATTCGAGGCGGGGCTGTCGCGTTGGGTCGCGCTTGAACGAGGCCGGCCAAGCGCGCTGGGAGGGAGGGGTCTATCACGCTGGAAAGAGCGGTCGGGAGTCGTCGCTGGGATGGGCGCCACTGCGGAATGCAGAGACGGGATCGAGGCACCGGAAGTCGTGAGAGGCGGGCCGCCGAGAAAAGACACAGCAGGCGAGATCGGGAGTCTGGGATCCGTCGCGCGCAGGGAGATGCCAGCGAAGGAGCCGCCGATCACAGGAGGGATCCACCAGGAAAGGGAGGCCGGCGGGGAAGGGAACCGGCGGGGAAGGGGGTGACCGCTGTCGGGGAAGGGGGTGGCCGCGTAGGGAAGACTCGAGAGGGAGGAGAGTGCCGCATAGGGCAGACCTAGGAGGGAGGGTGCCACTTAGGGCAGAGCCGCGAGGGAAAAAAATAGAGGGAGGGCTCGGGAATGAGTTCCCTTTGATACCATGTTGAAGAGGTAATCTCCATACCACAAGGTGAGGCGGGGCCTTCTTTTATAGATTGAAAATACGGAATACATAAAGGGGTATTCCGATGTGGGACTCGGAAATACCCAGAATAATAAAAACAGGGTTCAACAAAATTAATAATTTAAATCAGCATAGTATAATGTATTCAACAATATTTTACGTTTTGTTTTGCAAGAAACAAAAATTCAAGCAACTGTCACTGGTCATATATCGATCCCGAAGTTCAAATCACTTCTCCGTGAAGGATGCTATATAATACAAAATTTCAAAATAGCTGAGAACGATTGGAAAAATTTTAGCAACTCAGCATAGTTACAGAATAATTTTCAACATGCAACACCCCATGTTTGATCATTTGATGCGCAGTTGCTGTTATTTGGACTTGATGGGTCTCCTGATTACTTGAGAAATATCTTATTCAACCTTATTCAAAAAAAATAGTGAACACATGTGAATTATATTCTCTTCCTCATCTATGAGTGGAAGGATTGATTTTTTTTCTTTTCTTTTTTGTGGGATGACAATCCAGGAATGGGATATATCAAAAGAGATTGATACCTAGCATATCATACTATAAGCTCACCATCTCATCTTAAACATCCTTTTGTTTTCCTCCCATTATTACTAAACTTAATTGCGAACAATAAATCGTAATATCAGTTTTGATTCCTTTAATGGATAAAACGAATTTTTCTTTTTCCAATTAATGTGATTTAATGTTCACATGAAAGTTTTATGATTATTTTTTTATTTGAATGTGGTGAAATTATTTAGCGTGATTTTATTCAGGAAAATTATTATCATGCTATGTCATTTGGTTCAGAAAAAGATATGTAGTACCCAGGTTCGAATATATCACTGAGAGGGGAGGGTGAATCGGTAATGTTATTTTTACAATTTCTTCTTTTCAAATCAAACTCTGTGATCGGTTAAGATCTCGATCCCTCGTTCATTAAAGTCTCACATCTCCCGCATGCAAACAAATGAAAGCACTATAAAGCACATGATGGTTTTTACAAAATTTCCCCCCGATATAGGTGGCTACGTCCTTATTGTGTTTGGGATGATCCGAGACATAGATTCCCCACTAGTAAAGCAAAGTGATTACATGTAAGAACCCGGTTTTTAGCTATAAAAGACTTAAGAATATTCTTGATATTATTCCAGAGCAGCGCCTTTAGACGGCGTGCGATTCCGAGCACCGGTGTGGCCGGAATTAAATTTTCAGTGCGTTCACACTGGGCACGCTAAATAAATGGGATAAATCCAAAACGGTAATTCTGATCCTAAAACTGGGAGTACGGATGGGTCCGAAATAGGGTGTTTACCCTAGAAGCGACATAAAACATGTCGGCGCGGGACATTGGGACCCCTTGCCCGTTACCGGAACGTTAAACAGATAAATAAAATAATTAATTTATTCGTTTAATGGTTAAACTCAAGTGTCTCTTAAACGGTGGCTCGGATTGGAAAATCGAGGGCACCGTTAAGTCCGGAACGTTCCATTTACCCTAGGAGGGGTGTAATTTTCGCGGACGCGGACCTCCTGTGAAAAATGTCACCGGGGGCGTTTTCGTAATTTAGCGGCCTCGGACGTTAAGTTTTATAACTTCTGAACGGGGCCTCAGATTAAAATTCTGAGAACGTCATTGTGCTCGGAAGGTGGTGTTTACCCTAAGGGAGGTTTAACCTTGACCCCGTCGAAAGTTTCGGATGTGGGTCCTTTCGTGGGTGATTAATAAAAATTAATTAAATTAATTTTTTTTTAAACTCTACTTAAGCACAAACATCCCCTCCCTCCTCCATTTGCTCTCTGGTGGAAGAAGCTCCTCAAGCCCTGCCCTCGCCTCAAGCCCTTCTCTTCAAGGCGGTTGCGGTTCCGACGAGGTGCGGATCGACAACGAAGCTTCAGGCTATGCCCAACGAGGTAGGCGTCGTTTTGTTTCGTATTAAGTTTCTGCACCTTCTTTGATCTTGGTTCATGGTGTCGAATTGCCATTTTTTTTTTTTGTCAAGAGAAGCCCGTAGATGCGTAGGATTTGTTCTAACCTTTCCGACGCATTTTTTTCGGTTTGAATTTTGGAGTCCCAGGGTACCCGGGGTGGCCCCGGGAAGATTTCCGACCAAAAACCCTGGTTTCCGGCGGTCCGAAAAGGCGGCAGCAGGCGGCGCGGACTCCGGGACGGTGGCACCAAGCGGCGCGGGCTCTAGACGGTCTTCGGCGTGGCGGCAAACTCCCCAGCCGCGACGGCTTCACGCGGCGCAGCGCGCGGCGCGGAGCGGTGGACCGGGGTAGCGGCGCGCGACCCCACGGGGGAAACCGAGACCCGCTTTCAGTGGGTCTCCGCGTGGACCAAAGACCGACCACGAAGGCCGATAGGCAGGGCGGTGGACCGCAGGTCCACGGCCGGCCCGCGCGGCTAAGCCGTGGGTCGCTCCAGCCCAAGGGGCTTCGTCCCCTCCGACTTCGGACACCCGTAACTTTTGCTACAGGTGTCCGTTTTGCGTGTCATCTGCAGCAGTGTCATCCTCGGCTCGAGACGAAGCTTTTGAGATAGTCTCGGGAATTTTTAATTCCCGAGACGAGGGGTCGGTGGCGCGACACGTACGATAACTGGTTTGGCGTTTTTCCGGGAGTTTTTGTTTTGGATGGCGCGGACACATCTGATGTCCGATTTGAGCGCTGTCAGCGGCCTTGGGACCCTGGCGCCGAGGCGGAGTTTTCCAGGGTGGTTTTCGGGCCTTGAAGCCGGAGTTGAGGCGTGGGCCCCACGGCCCGTCTTTTAAACTGTGAGCAGCGTTTTTTAACTTGTTTATCGGACGTCCGTCCGGGGCGTGCGAGCAGTCGTTTCTGGGTGTTTTTTCGAGGGCATTGCAATAGCGCAATCCGCCCGCTTTAATTCTGCACGGTGGTGCGGGCCCCACGATGGTCGTTCTGGGAGTTGGCGGTGATTTCTATCTTTATCACCGGGTGTCCGTTTCGGACAAGTGGTTAGTCAATCTCGTGTACTTTTCCGAGAGGATCGCAACGGTGGGATCCGTTCGTAGCACCGCTCGTGTGCGGCATGGCGAGATGCATCTTTTTATCCGGATATCCGTTCCACTCAAGAGAGCAGTCAATTTGACGTTTTTTCCCAAGGGGATCGCAATGGTGCGATGCGTCCGACTATTTTCGGGGCCGAGGCTCGGGACCACGGGACGCAGTTCGAGCGTAAAGCGGTGTCAGACGACTTTTCCGTCGGATATCCGTTGGAGGCGAGTAAATAGTCTATCTCGCGTGTTTTTCCGCGAGGACTGCAACGGCGTAATCCGTTTGGGCATGTGGAGCCTCTTTTGAGATCATGTTTAATGTGGAAGCGTGAAAGGTGTATCGGTGGTGGTTCTTCCTGCGGTGTTTGTAGAGAACCCTTGGCGTGTGATCACGTTCACTCCCGTGTGAGTAAAGTTGATGTTTGAAGAGATGTGGTTGGTCATGCTAGGGTCGTGGAGGAAGCAGGTTGGCGAAGTTATGTTTACGCCTTTTTGCGTTGACATTGGGTGTCGTGTGCACGATAGCCCTTGGGCTGGCAATGTGCATACTCTGGGAGTATGCGGGAATGCTTGGGGGTACATGTTGTAGTTTGTACCTGAGAACGTTTGTGCGCTTGGTTTGGAGGTGAGTTTGGGCCAAATGTTGTGTGGGCCCCATGTGTGCGTCGTGTTCTTCTTTACATACCTTTGACCTCTTACGACGCAGAGAGCCCTTCTGTTAGCAGCGTTTCGACTAGCATGGTTGAGGGGGTCCCCTGGTTCTGTTCTCAATGGTTTGACTGGCAGAGTTGTTTTGGTTCCCCTGTTCTTTCAGCTGAGGGGGTTATCAGTGTTGGGTCCCTTTCACCGGACTGCGACATCGTTTACGGCTACGTGCGTTCGTACAGTAGACTCAGCGGATTGGAGCATGTATCACCCCGAGAGGCCCGGGGAGATCCTCACGTCCCTTCGTATTCCCTGGTAGGGTTCTTTGGGTATCGGTGTGACCAACACATTACGCGGGCACCGATCCTCTACCCAGGAGGTTGTTTCCAGTAGGGTACGGAGCCCCCAGTGAGCCCTGGGCGCAGACTCCCAAGCTGTGTATCGAGATCATATCTTCCTTGCGCGATCTATCGTGACGTGTTTCCCACTACGTGTTCCGGTTACCAGTGGTGTACCATCCAGCAGGGATGGCCAGTGAAGTACCATCCAGCAGGGATGGCCAGTGGTGTACCATCCAGCAGGGATGGCCAGTGGTGTACCATCCAGCAGGGATGGCCAGTGAGGTACCATCCAGCAGGGATGGCCAGTGCGGTACCATCCAGCAGGGATGGCCAGAGTGGTTCTGGGTCTCCCTCCAGCGGATTAGCCTTTTGCAGGGCTGGGCAGTGGGAACCCGTCGACTTTGAGAAGACCTCTCGACTGTGTGACAGTGACGAGGTGTGGCTTGACGCTCCCCCAGAACTCTCAAGTACGAGGGGCGCTTTCCCCACCGAGACGCGTGCTTGTGACGCGACCTAAAACCATGTGGGCGAGTCAGTGTCGCCCAAAGCGGATAGTGTTAAGGTGCGGTGATTTGAGCCCTTTGACGTGCAGTTCGGGGCAGACGTACGGATACTGGGCATCGATGGTGTTTACTTCTGAGACTGTTGGCTACTCACTTTTTTGGGCTGAGCTACGGGATGGAGATCCCCTTACGATCTTGTTCGGGCTTCTTGATTGAGCATATGGATATGTATATACCTTGTTCCAGTACCCACTCCTTGGGTTTTGGTTACTCTCCTTCCAGAAGAGGCGAAGACGGGGTATGCCACGTGCTTTCCGTGTCTAGCTTCTCGTGTTTGGACGAGTCTACTCTCCTGCTATAGGTAGCGAAGACTCGATGAGAAATTCATCTTCGCACCGCTTCTAGCTCCTTGTGTTTGGACGAGTCTACTTCCTTGCTCGTGTTGGGTTGGGTTGTACTCTTTACTGCACTCTCGGTGGTACTCCTTTACTTTTCTCTGTTCGATCTACTGCTCACTCTTCGGTACCTCCTTTGTTGCTCCCTCGAGCCTTCGGGGCATCCTACTGAGTATTTTTATACTCACCTCTGCTCGGGCTTTGCCCGCACTTGGTGTGCCCTTGCAGACGACGGATAGGTTGGTCGTGACTTCAGTGGAGCTTAGGAGTTCGGGAGCTTGGACAGCGTGCGGTGGTCGTAGTCGGGTTCCAGGTGTGGGACTCTCCCAGCTGTTTACTTTTGATCACCTGTTGCCGGGTTGTGGCACTTTTCTGGTTGGGCGCGTGTTTTGCCCTTTTTCTTTTCAGTTTTCCTTCAAGTTTTACTTTGTACTGTTTAGAGGTCGATGCACATTTTGCGGTTGTTTATAGCAGTTGGTACTTTTCTCCCAGCTGTTTACTTTTGTTCACATGTTGCCGGGTTGTGGCACTTTTCTGGTTGGGCGCGTGTTTTGCCCTTTTTCTTTTCAGTTTTCCTTCAAGTTTTACTTTGTACTGTTTAGAGGTCGATGCACTTTTTGTGGTTGTTTATAGCAGTTGGTACTTTTCTTTTCTTTACTTCTGCATTGAGTGGGCTGCGTGTGTGTGTACAGGTACTCAGGCAAAGGCCTTCCCGGGTTGTTTAGCATTCGGCGCTTGTCGCCGGCCCCTGGCCTATGGAGGCGGGCTTGGGGTAGTTGTGGCTCGAGCCCCGGTAGGGTCGGGTCGTGACATTACAGGTACAAAAAATCTTCCAAAATGCCTCATAGACAAACTCTCGTGATGCCTGATCACTAATGATTACAACGGGTTGTCTCCCAACAGGATCTTTAGAATGACATCCCACCAGTGTTTTTTATACTGATTCCCACTAGTTGAGTTATTTCCCAAAAAGCTCTGGTTGTTTATATTGGCATCCTGCCAGTTCTTCAATGGTCTTCACAACCTCCTTTGAACAGGTCTTCAACTGCTTCTACCTACTGATGCAGTGTGCACTTTGGCCTTGCTCAATTTCAAGTCCATGCACACAAATCTTCTTTAGAATCATTGTTGGCCTTGCTCACCTTCAATTATTAGAACTTTTTAGCTTCTAATATCGCACAGATATTTCTAGTTCACTGAATGACCGGTCACACTCTCCATAAACAATGCAATGTCTTCTCTGATCCGCTCTGAACACCTAACTTCACAATTTGGTTCACACACAACTGCACTGTAGTTTCTGGTTCCTTTTAACTTTTCTTCTAATTGTATTTATCACTGTTCTTTGTGCAATAACAAATGCACAACTTAAGCAGAAATGTTCCACTATTACGTGACACCACTTCTTCGTGTAACTTACTCAGTTCGCGGAAATGTCTCACTATTCTTCGTGTATCAACGTAGTACACAGTATTCTCTTCCTTCTTCGCGTAAGTGTATGTGGGATCTGAACTTCACGAAGCTTTGATAATCGCAGAACAACACTGCTCCTTCACATGTGGTTTTATATGCGAAACCACTTTCTTCACGTGATACAATATGATTGTATTACACAATCACTGGCTCGCGGAATCAGTTTCTTGGCAAAACTCTCAAGTGCGAGATTCGCAAGTCAAGAGGCGACGCGATCTCCTCTTCGTGAAAGCAAAATGCTTCGCGGTGCACTGTTTCCCATTTAGAAAATGAGAGTTCTCTCAATCGGCAACAACCTTCATCGGGCTCAAGGTCTCACTATTTATAGACCTCGAGCACCACCTTCGATCCGCATTTCATGACGTGTCAAGGCTCCCTCAAAATATGTCATGTCCCGACTTTTATAAACACCAAAGATCTCGGTGTTTCTCAAATATACTGAAATCGAGAATACCTCCATGTAGCTAGCTTCTTCTCCCTTCACGAGTTTAGACTCACGTGCATGCGATGACGATCGCATGCAACACCTTAACCCGATATCACCCATGCTCTCGAATACGCGAAAGACCTTCTACAACTTTGTTTGTATTCGGCCAAAGCTTATTCTTCGCATTATCTCATGCATGCAAGACGTAGATTGCATGCATGATATCGAGCATTTCTTCTACTGTGTGGCATGTGTTCTGTCCGAATATTTTTAACGAACGAATGACGCCCCGCATGTCCGCAATCCCACATCAGAGTTCAGCACGGCCGAGCACGTCTTAATAAGTGTCGTTGTGTCTTCCGCCTCTCAAGCCAGCATCGGGGTTCGGCAACCGGAACACCTTTGCACACACGCCCCCATCGGGTCGTGTCATATGTGCACAGTCCACTCGGGCACCCTGCGAGCTCTATGTGCACGCCATGCACACCGCTCTACATGCTCCCGATGCGCGCTATACAAGCCCACTCACACTCCCACTGCCATGTTGTTTGACCTGGCTGACTCTCCCACATGGTATGAGCTTGCTCCCACATGTGTGGGGTTGAGTTGGCCTGGCTAGCTAGCTTGGCTGGCCAACTTTTTGGTTAAGCACCACAGTATACTTAGTAATTACCAAGTATGAAAAATTAAGCCAACTTTTATGTCTTCTTTAAAATCGCTATTCATGCAAAATATATATGTATTTATATTTTTGTATGGCCTTCAAAACAACGCTTCCACCATCAATTAGAATTTCTTCATGCGAATGAATATTTGCATGGTCTTCCATTTTCTTATATTGTTGTAAACCATGTGCAACACATTAGCACATGTTCTTGAACCAATAAAGACCAATTCATCAATCGTCAGAGTTTATAAGGAGAATTGTCCAAGCATGACATCCAATATCATTATATGATTCCATAACAATTCTCCAAGCACCATTACCTCATCTCAAAGTTACCAAACAAATATGAACCCATTGACAACAAATGCAACACTTATTTGGGCTCAACAGTCTCCCCCTTTGTATTTTGTTGTCAAAATCAACACACGTTAATTGGGGGTCTTCTCATCTCTTCTTCTGCCTTTCAAGGCATTCAAGATCCTCTTCCCCTTTTCAGAGATAAGGATGATACAACATGGTTCACTTAGCAAAGAGACTTTAATCGATCCACTCTTCAATCAACGTGGGCTAATCCGGTATAGAAAACAAGAGAGATGCAACCAAGGTTGTTTATGTTGTCCATAAACTACCATGTCTGTGATATCGTGCTCAAAATTACTTAATTCTCAAATGGAGGCTGTATAAAATAGATTTATCAAGAAACATGAAACCCCACACTTTAGCCAACACATCATAAATTTCAAGTGCGAGAAATGTAACTCCCCCTTTTTCCTCATGTTTTCGTAACCAGCACTCCCTCCTAATAAGTGCATTTAATATAATTATGACAAAGAAAGTGTGACAGCTTCAAACTTCTTATTTGATTCCCTACATATTAGTTCAAAACACATAAAATAATAGAGAATAAAACAAAAGAGATACAACCAAGGTTGTCTATGTTGTCCATAAACAACCATGCATGTGATATCATGCTCAAAATTACTTAATTCACAAATGGGGGCTGTATAAAATATATTTATCAAGAAACATGAAATCTCACACACTTTAGCAAACACATCAGAAATTTCAAGTGCAAGAAATGTAACTCCCCTTTTTCCTCATGTTTTCATAACCAACACTCCCTCTTAATAAGTGCATTGAATATAATCATGACAAAGAGTTATAAGTGTGACAGCTTTAAACTTCTTATTCAATCCCCTACATGTTAGCTCAAAACATATAAAATAATAGGGAATAAAGAGGTTTTTCAATGCTTCTTAGTAAGAGCAACAAGGCTGAGATTTTCTCAACCCAAAAAATCTCTTCAATTCATCGTATGCTTGTTTTTTTAATTTCTTTATTTTTCTTTCTTGTGTAGGTAGACAAATTTAATTTCTTTATTTTTCTTTCTTGTGTAGGTAGACAAATCACACAGCTCTTTGCAATATGATCAGTTTGTTTGCATCCTCTACACAACATCTCGTGATCTTTCTGGTTATGAGATTTTTCAAACTTTATATGGGTTTCAGACTCATGTGGTGAAATCTCTGGTCTGCCATTGGCAAAAACATTTTCTTCTATTTCCTTCAACCTTCCCTTCTGACAAGAATAATTTTTGAATAAAATGGTCAAAGCTCTGCCTTGGAAGTGTTGTCATGCAAGCTTTAGCACAATGACCCTGTTGGTTGCATCTTTTACAGATTTCCTTTAGACAATCAAAATTATTCTGAGTAGACAGCCTCATTGATTTCCCAGCAACAGACTTCTACAATCTAAGATCATTCCTCCTCACAGAGGTGCTTCTTTTCTTTCCAAAATTGTTCCCCCTTAATGTGTGTCAATTCTGAGGAAATGACATATTATACCAACAGTTGTATGCTTTGTACCCAAATTTACCACAACACCAACAGTAACCTCTGAAACTTCGTCTTCCACAATTCTGACTATAGAATGATAAAATGAGGTAGGACCCGAATCCCCAAGGTTACTCTCTAAAGGAGCCTTTGGGATTATTTTATAATGAATAAGCACCGGGAAAGCCGCACTTCCAGGGCCGGTGATGGGAGGCGGGGATTCCGCAGAATTGTTGCGGGATCTGGCAGCGCCAAAGGGCTCAGATCCTAGGCGGTCGAAGTGTTGTGCCACGGTGGAGGAAGCGCGAGGGTGTGCCGGCAGACAGGGAGGCAGCTGCTGGGAGTCGTCAGGAGATGCCGGCGACGGGAGGCGGGGATTCCGCAGGAGGTGCCGGCGACGGGAGGCGGGGCTGCCTGACAGAGGAGCAGCCACGGCTAACGGGAGCTGTCTGGCAGGAGGGGGGACTGGCTTGTCCGGATCTGGAGGAGCCTGTGGCAGACAGGATCTGTCACTGGAGAAGGAGGTGTCGGAGCCGCGTCTGGAAGTGGGGCCGTCGGGATGTGGAGGGAAAGCTGCTTCGCACGGGAGCAGGGAGCACCGTCGGGGAGCCGGGAGGGAGCCGCGAGCGACGGTAGTCGGAGCCGGGAGGAGATCCGCGCCGGGATGGAAGCCTGTTGGGTTGTCGTGCGAGGAGGCCGGTGTGGGGAGAGACCGCCGGGGATCCGAGAGCGAGCCACAGCGGCTGGAGGCGCGCGCAGGGAGCAGCGCAAAGAGGCGGGCCGCGGGCCGATCGCGCCACAAGGAGGCAGCGGGAGTGGCCGCCTGGAGGGAACCGGGAGGATCGCGGTCGTCTGGAAGCCGCGCGGAACCGCGGCAGATGTGCGGCGTCGGAATCAAGAGACGACGACGGCAACGGCGTCAGGACCGAGCGACGGCGGCAGGATCGGGATGTGCGGCGTCGGGTGACAGCGTCTGAGCGGAGCTGGTCTCCGCCAAGAAGTCGCAGGAGAGGCGGCGGCGGGGAGGTGGCCGCGCTAGATAAGCCGACGCGAGGAGGTGACCACCGGGAGGGAGATGTCGCGCGTGGAGGGAGGGCCGCTGGGGGCCGATGACGTCGCGCACAAGGAGCAGCAGGGAAGAGGCCGGCCAGGAGTTGCGTGGGAGGACGGGGCCGTTGCGCGCAGCGGGGAGGGGCGCCGAGAAAGCAGGCGCCGGCTGGGGGGAGATCCGCCGAAGATGGACGGAGGCGGGGTCGGGGTGAACTGGGAATCCGCAGAGGCCGGCCAGGGGCGGCGGCTGTTTTAGGGCCCGATGGCCTTTGGCAGAGCCGCCGCCCCCCACCGGAGAAATTATCAGGAACCCTAAATGGGATAAAAAAAATAAATGGGAGGGAGGGCTTGGGTTTAGAAAACCTCCTCTGATACCATGTAGAATGATAAAATGAGGTAGGACCTGAATCCCCAAGATGTACTCTCTAAAAGGAGCCCTTGGGGTTATTTTATAATGAATAATAAACTCCATATCAGAGCTCAAGTCTGATGTGGGATACAGACTCCAACACTGACTATTCTTTTGGTGATAAACTACTTGTTGTTTGGATACACTTCTGCCAATATTTTGCCTCGGTTTTGGGGAACATTTTTTCCCAACTCATTTAAGTTTTCATTATTATCATCAGTTCATATTCTTTCAGTTTTTGTGTCAGAACCTGCACCACTAAATGAAACAGATTTAGCATCACTGGGATAACATGTATCTTCTTCTTTGAACTGATCTTCATGACAGCTTTGGATGATACAGCTTGAACATCCATTGCTTTATCAAAATCATCTCTCATCGCAGCCAGTTTTGTATTGAGGTCTTTCAACATCTTATCTTGTTATGCAATTTTCACCTTGAGGTTTTAATCTCCTCAATAAGATCATTCTCCTTGTTTTCACTCCTTTTCTCTTTCTCCGGAAATTTGATTCTTTTCTTGAGTTGGGTGTTTTGATCAAGACATGTTACAAGTTCAAATCTCACCATGTACTCATGGTATCTCTTCTTCTTTCTCATGACTGCTTGAAGAATCCTCATGTCTCTTAACTTGCGCAATGAAGGTTTTATGATTTTTAGTTGGACCTTCATCTTCTGATTCACTTCATGTTGAAGAGTTTTTCATCAACTCTCCTACTCATCAGATTTTTCTTGTACTTCCTTGAGAACTTCCACTTTTTCCAGTATTACCTTTTCTAGTTTTTCCAAATCTTCTTTTAATGTAGTCATCTTCTTCATCATCACTCTCAAAATATCGGATTCTTTCTTTGGACAACCAAATGCAAAATGTCCAATTGGACCACGATTAAAGCACTTTAAAGGAAGCAAACCTTTAAATTTTCCCTTTCCTCTTCTGATCCTTTTAGAAATAAAGGTCGTGACTCTTATAATCAGCATCACTTACCTCATTCTCACCAAAATCTGAGAATGGCTCGTTTATCTTTTCCTTCAGCTTGAGACTTTTCATTGCTTTGAAAGTCATTTCCACCTTAGCTTTCTTTTTGAACATAGGAGTTTTTCTCATCTCATAATTGAGTGTATTATGCAACTCATCAAGAGATAGGTCTCCAACTTCTTCCAGGCATAAATCTTTGGATCAAAACTGTCAGAAAAGTTGTGCATCAGTTTCTTGACAACAGATGAATCTTCCAAAGTATCTCAAAAACCCATGATATGACTTACTATCTCATTTACCCTAGTAAAGTAGTCAACTGCAGTCACATCATCAGTCATTTGGATGTCTTCAAACTTAGCTCTCCAAATTTGTAGTTTGGATTCATTGATCTTCACATTCCCTTCATACATATTTTCGAGTTTATCCCACATCTCTTTAGGTGTTTTTAGTCTCATCGCCTTAGTGAACACTTTATCGGAAAAGGATGAAAAAATAGCATTTCTGGCTTTCCATTTACTTCCATATTTCGCTTATCAGCATGTGACAGGGGAGCATCTATTCCAGGTAGGATAAAACCAACTATTACAGCATCACTAACTCCAAGGCCTTCTGAAAGCAGATATGGAAGCATTCGGTTCTTCCATCCATAATAGTTGTTTCCATCAAAGGAAGGAACTCCTCTACTGCAGACTGAATTCAAACACGCCATCATTAGTCTTCAATAAAGGTTGGATCTTTTCAGAGGGAACCTCGTTCTTTAAAGTCTCACCTCTCCTGTATGCAAACAGATGAAAGCACTAAAAAGCAAACAAGAATTTTTACAAGGTTCGCCCCCGATGTGGGTGACTACGTCCTTCCCGTAATGTCTGATCACTAATGATTACAGTGGGACATCTCTCGAAGGGATCTTTAGACTGGCATCCCACCAATATTCTTTATATTAACTCCCGCAAGTTGAGTTATCACCCGAAAAGCTTAGGTTGTTTATACTGGCATCCCACCAACTCTTCAACGGTCTTCACAACCTCCTGGGAACAGGTCTCCAACTGCTTCTGCCTACTGATGCAATGTACATGTTGACCTTGTTCTATTTCAAGTCCACGCAGACAAATCTTCTTTAGAATCATTGTTGGCCTTACTCACCTTCAATTATGAGCTTGTCACCTTCTGATGTCTCGCTGATATTTCCGATTCACTGAACAACTGGTCTCACTCTCCAGAAACAATGCAATATGGCTTCTCTGATCCAATCTGAACAATTGTCTTCGCAATTTGGTTCACACACAACTGCACTATAGTTTATGATTCCTTTTAATTTTTCTTCTAATTACATGCAATTTATTATTGCATGTATTTATCACTATTCTTCTTTGTGTAATATCAAATGCACAACTCACTGCTCCTTCGCAATGCTTTAGCCTTACAAGACTATCAAACTATATTTCATTTATGCATGCATAGAGCATGCATGTCCATGTAGCACAACTTAAGGTTTCTTCACGCAACTATATTATGCGACACCACTAGTTCACGTAACTTACTATGTTTGCGAAAATGTCTCACTATTCTTCGTGTATCAACAAAGTACACGGTATTCTCTTCCTTCTTCACGTAAGTGTACACGAGATCCGAACTTCACGAAGCTTTGATGCTCGCAGAACAACATTGCTCCTTCGCGTAAGGTTTTATACGCAGAACAACTTTCTTCGCGTGACACAGTAAGATTGTATTACACAATCACTGGCTTGCGGAATCAGTTTCTTCACAAAACTCTTAAGTGTGAGATTCAAAAATAAAGAGGTCGTGGGATCTCCTCTTCGTGAAAACAAAATGCTTCGTGAAAGCAACCTTTATTTGGCTCAAGGTCTCAGGATTTATAGACCTTGAGCACCACCTTCAATCAGCGTTCCATGTCGCATATCAAGGCTCCCGCGGCTTTTACAAACACCAAAGATCTCGGTGTTTCTCAAATATATGACACCGAGAACAAAGGAATCTTCGCATAGCTAGCTTCTTCTCCCTTCGTGAGTTTAGACTCACGTGCTTGCAATGACGATCGCATGCAACACCTTAACCCAATCTCACCCATGCTCTCAGATACTCGAATGGCCTTCTACAACTTTGCATTCGACCAAAGCTTATTCTTCGCATTATCTCATGCATGCAAGTCGTCAATAGCATGCATGATGTCGAGCATGTCTTCTTCTCTTAACGTCCTCACTAAAGATGGTCAGACTAATCCACGTTGAACACCGAAATGGCGACGTTGACTTTCTCGAGCTCGCGCGCAGAAACCTCATCGGCCGAAGGTTGAAGATGATCAAATAAGGTGATCAGACGGTCGCGATCAATTTCATCGTGCAGCTCGTGCTTAGTCTATATATTTTTAATGGAGGAACGGTGCTCCGCGTTTCCGTAGTCCCACATCGGAGTTCAGCACGGTTGAACGCTTCTTAATAAGTGTCTCGCATCTTCCGCCTCTCAAGCCGGCATCGGGGTTCGACACCCAAAACACCTTTGCACGCCCCCACCTTTGCACCTTTGCACGCCCCCACCTTTGCACCTTTGCACGCCATGCCCACCGCCATGCGCGCTCCCTGTGGGTGCTATACAAGCCCACTCACACTCCTTCCGCCATGCTGGCTGGCTCTCCCACACGGTATGAGCTTGCTCCCACATGTGTGGTATTGAGCTGGCCTAGTTAGCTAGCTTGGTTGGCCAACTTTTTGGTTAAGCCCCATATATATATACTTAGTAATTACTAAGTATGAAAAATTGTCAAGCCAACTTTTATGCCTTCTTCAAAATTGTTCTTCATGCAAAATATTTATGTATTTATATTTTTGCATGGCCTTCAAAACAACTCTTCCACCAACAATTTGAATTTCTTCATGCAAATGAATATTTGCATAGCCTCCCACTTTATTATGTTGTTGTGAACCATGTGCAACTCGTGAGCAAGTGTTCTTGAACCAATGAAAACCAATTCATCAATCATCAGAGTTTACAAGGAGAATAGTTCAAGCATGGTATCCAACGCCATTATATGATTTCATAACAATTCTCCAAACACCATTAACTCATCTCAAAGTTACCAAACACATATTGACTCATTAACAACAAATGCAAAACTTGGGCACAACAAGATACTAAATTGCTTCCCATGATAAAGCTTGCTGCTGTATTTTTCTGTTCCCCTGTTTTCCTATTCTCAACTTTGTTATAAGCTAATCAGACAACATATTTAATTTCTTTATGGCTTGCAGGTTGGATTTCTTTTGATTGCGGTGTCTGAATATAGATATATATATATAACCAAAATTTTGTTTATTGTTAACATCCATATGTCTTTTCCGATGTGTCTTTGTCTCCTGCTTTTTTGATTGATGACCTTGCAATGATCTCAAGTATTATTTTGACCGCAAATCTATCAAATATATTATGTGCTTTCAGTATTAAATTTACTAAAATGGTAATTGTGGTTTTTCTTGTGTATTAGTAGGTCAAGAATCGTTTAAGACGTGAAAAGGTTTAAGTTAGACAATGTGGGAACATGGGATGAAAATATCCAATATCATTATAAACCTCGCAAGCAACATAAGATCTGATGCAAATCTCTCGATCTGTTTTGATGTAACGTGTGCAATTTATTATATAATCATGTTTCTGTGCCTATTTTCTAACATTATTTATCTGTTTCTTGAACCAGTTTTCTTAGCTTCCCTGTTGTTGAAAGAGTTCCTGTGAGGTCTGTTGAGCAGCTAGGTGCATGCTTAATCCAAAGTTGGCTATTTGTCTCTGCTCTTTTCTTTTGAGGAGCTATCAAATATACCACATGTGCATAGAAGCTGAAACCACTCTGATACATGTTCTGTGATTGAGATGTATGATTGAGATGTATGATTGAGATGTAATTTCACCGTCTGATTCACAAAGCCATTATGTGATTTTCCTGATTTTTCAGGAACATTTTATGAAGTCAAGATGAAAGGCAATCGCTGAAAAGAGGCTGTTTTTTTTTTATTTTTTCTGTTTTCTTGGCTATCTTTGTTCTCGTTATGCTTCAATTTATTTTTATATTTCAACTATTTTGGATTGCATTGTTTTCAAGGACCACTGCTAATATTAAAATGCATTGCTTTACATTAATCGTTTCACTTGATACAGTATAAATAGTTTCACTGAATATAAAACCTAGAAATATGCTAACAGTTTCACTTGAAATGCAAAATATGAACATTTAAACATATAAATTCAGTGTCGGTATGCTGTGTTCACATTATTTATTGTATATGCTGTTAGTGAGCTCAATACATGTAAGCATGCTATTAAAAATTAGTTAACATGGTTTATGCATGCTTGCTTTGTTTTTCCATTGACTGTCATTATGCTGTTTCAACTATATTGACGTGTTTGCATTCACAGTTATTGTGATTTTTTTTTATATATTTCAACAGACCTGAAGGCATATTTCACTCCCAACAGTAGCTGCCCGCAATCGCGTAGCGGGCCTGTTTTTAAAATGGTTCTGGAGCAGCATATTCTAACTGTAAACATTATGATTTTCACCAACGAAGAGATACAGGTAATTCAGTGGTGAATGTGGATGATTGTATTTTTTATTCTAAGCGTAAATTGGCTAAAGCTCAATTTGACAATTGGTTCTGGAGCTGTTTAAAGCTGATTAAGTTGAAGATGGCTGACTGTGGAGAAGATAGCTGAATGTATTTTTTATTCAGTGTATTCTAAGCGTAAATTGGTTCTGGAGCAATTTAAAGCTCTATTCGACAATTGGACATGGCACTTTGTTATGCCTGGTTGTATTTTTTATTTTCAAACTTTGCATTTTGAAAGTTCATCTTAATTTTCACAATCTCTTTCCATTTTGGCCGTACATTTTTGTATACTAATTGGTTCTTATAGGGTAGAGTTTCAATTTGTAATTTAGATTTGGTCAAAATCAATATAAATTATTAACTTTTAAAAATATGTTTTTTTTTTGTGAAAATCAAACATTGAATTATGTGTACGCACAGGAAAAGTACTAGTTTAAGCTAGATGTGAGAATTGCTTACCTTTTGCAAAGTGGTAAAGAGGTATGGTTATCCATCTACTCTTTTACTTATTTGGAAAGAAGTATGTGCACCAGAGAGGGGGTGCTAACAAACAGGGGTAAACTTGTACTTTTGGGTATTTAAAATAGCCTTTAGGAAGGTATAAATGGGATGGGGGGCACAAGCTACTGGTAATTAGGAAATTAGTTCGAAGGCACGGCGCCTGGACCTGAGAGAGAGAGATGTACTCTCCACGTATGTTCATTGTAACAGATTCTTCTTCCATTTTATAAAAAATCTCAGATAAGAGAGAGAGCTTCTATCAATTTGGTGCTCGTTGTTTTTGTTCGATCGGCGTCCAGACTACACACCTTCGAACGAGACAATCTGCTTCACCTCTTCACTTCGGTGAATGACACAAATGGAAACTCGCGTCGCACACCTGGAGCCCACTGCTACTTAACTAACTCGAATCCACCGACAGGAGGCTGGTCTTCAACGCCTCGAAGATGCGGTTCAACTTCAAACGGATGATAGTCGTTGGCAGGGGCCTCTACTCCAGGAATTGTTGACATCTCTGTCACTCCGAACAAGTCCGTCAGCCGATTCTGGTCACCTTAACGACCGTGGGAAGGTGGTTGTAACTGAGAAAGGCGGCAGCAGTTGACCTCCTGACTTCGTTGGGTGGTCATCTCCCTTACCTACGTTAGGTTCCTCAAACGTTCCCGAGCAAGATTACAGGACATTACGTCCGACTATTCGCACTATCGAAATGCCAATTTTTTCAGGTGCGGATCCTATTACTTGGATTACTCGAGCTGAGTTATATTTTTCCATTCAGTGTATCAAAGATGAGTTAAAGGCCATTAGCACAACTCAATATGGACGGGATGGTTCAATATTGGATTAATTCACTCCGTGCGTCTAGTCCCGGTCTATCTTGGGGACAACTTAAGGAATAACACATGGGACGTTATGGTGATGTTGCAGAAGAAGATCCAATAGTTTACCCGAAAGGTTTGCGCCAGACAGGGGCGGTGGACAGTGTTGTCAAAGGCGCGCAACGCAATAAGGCGCAAAAGCCGTTTGGGGATGCGACGCGAGGCGCGGCGCAACTAAGGCGCATGCGCACATGATTAATTATATTCAGTTTTCAATAATATTTTAATTTTAAAAAAACTTAAATTCAATAAAAAAATGCAAATTAAAATAGATACTGATAATTTTTAACCAAAATCATAATCAAATAATCAATCCTTGAGAACCTAAACATCAAAATCATCATCAATGGAAGTTCCATCATTAATGAAAGCTTCCTAAACATCAAAATCATCATCAATGGAAGTTTCATCATTAATGAAAGCTTCATCTCACTGTTGCACCCTTCATTTGACTCATATGCCTCTGAATCTTCCTCTTCAACATCATTCATCTCATCAACAACTCGTGCACGCTTTGTACCACCATGAGATTTGGAAGAAGTGGAAGTTGCTAAGTTTGATTTCGATCTGAAAGTATATTCAGGCTCTTCAATCCCAGCGGCAGCAGCATACACACCCCATGTTAAACCTTCAGCACCCTCATCATTAAATACAAAGTCGTTATCAGCATCATCATCCTCTTCGATCCTCTCAATAAGTCATTCATTGCTATCATCAATCTCTTTGAGTGTAATGGGATCAATGGTGTCACGGATTTGAAATGACGTTTCAATGCACGATTATATTTGATGTAGACCAAATCATTTAGTTTTTGTTGAGACAGCCTATTCCTCTTTTTGCTATGAAGCTGCAATATAAATTATAATTCAATTGTTAATATTATAAAGTTTATAATAATAAAGAAAATGCATTTAGAAAGAAAAAACTTACATGCTCAAATATGCTCCAATTTCTCTCACATCCTGATGCGCTGCAAGTGAAATTAAGAACCTTCAAAGCAAATTTTTGCAAGTTTGGTGTTGAAGATCAAAACATAGACCACCATTCAGCATGAGACTTCTTGTTCCGAAGTCTAATTGCCAAAGAATTTGCAAATAGACCCTCTGCCTCCTTGTACAAAGTGATTTCATCCATGATTTTTTCTTAAATCTCAAGGCTTGAAACGAGTCTTTGAATGGATTTAATTAATCCATCTTGTACTTCAAAATCCAATTGGATATTCAGATTTGAATAACAAAATTCGGGATTCAAGAAATACCCCGCAGCATGCAAAGGCTGATGAAGTTGAATCTTCCACCTACGATCAATAATAGTAAAAATTTCTTTGTACTTCTCTTCCTTCATCGAAAAAGCCCTCATGATTGCCTCTTTAGCCCTATCCATGGCTTCATAAATGTATCACATCGGTGCCTTTTTCTCTCCATCAACCAATCTAAGCACTTTTACAAGTGAATTGGTCACTTTAAGACAATACAAAATAGAAGTCCAAAATGATGGCATCAATATGATTTTAGAAACTTGTTTGCCTTGAACCTCTTTAGCCCACTTGCTTCTTGCCCACCCATCCGATGTGAACATTTTCCTCAAATTCTCCTTCTGCTTATGAATACTTGCCATTGTAAGGAAAGCGGTAGCAAATCTAGTTTTTGCGGGTCGAAGCAACTTTTTTTCCTTGTGAATTCCCTCATCATATTCAACACCCCTGGATGAGTATATATGAAAGAGCTCAAAGAAGTCGCTCGTTTCAATGTCTGAATACTTATGTCAAGTTTCCCAATATCCTCCAATATCAAATCCAAACAATGGGCTGCGCAAGGAGTCCAGTAAAGATTTGGATACTTTACCTCAAGCATTTTCCCTAAAAATAGGATTTAAAAAGAAAAAGAAACAAACATAAATAAAATTCTTAATATGCATAACATAATGTATATGTATAAACTTATATACTAATAAGGTGGATATAAATAATACCTGCTAAAACATTTGAAGAAGCGTTATCAGTGACAACTTGAACAACATTTTCTGAACCAATACGTTCCACAAATTTGCTTAGCAATTCAAATATTTTGCCTCCATTTTTGCAAAATCATGAAGCATCGATTGAATCAACGAACATGGTCCCTTTGCGACAATTCACTATAAAATTGATCAATGTCCTTTGCCTTTTATCTGTCCAACCATCATACATAATTGTGCAACCATTTTTTGCCCAATCTTGTTCATGTTCTTCCATCATTGTCTTTGTGTGCCCCATTTCCTTATTTAACAATCGAACTCTCACCTCGTGATAGCTTGGTGGCATCATTCCTGGACCAAATTGCCCAATTGCTTCAATCATGGGATGAAAGCTACCATATTTCACATCATTGAAAGCTATTCCCACATCATACATCCATCTTGCAATTTCTGTACATGCTCTCTCTCGCATTTCTTTCTTGTGCTCTTCGATTTTGTATGCATCTATGATCGTCTTTTGTTTTCCTTTCCTACCATGAACAATTTCTTCCGGGTCACGTGTAAAATATGTATCCATTGGTCCTATATTACGCGGTAACTTAAATGATGACTTTCCCGCAGTAGTTCTTCCAGCTTTCGGATTGATCTTTTCAATGTCATCATCATCTTCATCTTCATAATGGAAATCATCAGTATCTGGAAGCATGTTTCGTTGTTTCTTTTCTTCTTCCTTTTTTTTCATATGTTGTCTTATCTCTTTCTTCACGTGATCCGGACATTTCTTACAAGCAGTAGTATTTCTATATCCTCCAACCATGTGCTGTTTCATTCGACTAATACCTCCTCTTTTTGTTTCTAAACAGAAACTGCATGTTACTGAATCTCTGTTGCCAGAATTTCCTTGATAAGCATACTTCCAAGCCGGATCTTTCCTTACACTACTTGGAGTTGCACTAGTTGGAGTTTCGGCACGATTATCACTCATAATTTCACTGCTTGGTGGGTGCTGCAGCTAATGTTGATGGAAATAGAAGACCCGGAGTTGGAGCGGAAGATGAAAACAAATGAGAATGAGACATAAATAGAGAAAAATTGAAACAGAGGTTGAATAATAGGAGATAGGAATATAAATAACCTTTTGACTGTAGAAGAACGTAGTGTGCTGGTATTTCAATGGGTGCAGCGAGGTCCAACGAGGTGCAACAAGGTCCAGTGCAGCGCGGTGCAGGTGCAACGTGGTGGCGAGCATCCAATGCAGCGAGGTGCCGGTGCAGCGAGGTGTGTGATGCAGTGCAGCAATGGCAGCGTGGAGAGTGGTACAGCGAGGGCAGCGTGGTGGAGAGTGGTGCAGCGGCAAAAAATTGATGTGCAGTGTTGTGCGGAGAGGTGTTGTTCTGTGCGGCGAGGAGAGTGGTGCAACAGCAAAAAAATTGTTGTGCAGTGCTGTGCGGGGAGGTGTGTTGTGCGGCGAGGTGTTGTATGATATTTATATTGTTTTATGTTATGTTTATTTATTAATATATTAAATGTGTTAAATAAAATTTAATAGGTGAAGTGAAGGGAACAATTCCCGAGCGTCGCGACTCACGTCCCTTCCCCGATTTCCAGTGCCGACTGGCGTGGGTCCCTCCCCGATATTCTTCATCCACCGCGTCCAGCGTCCCTTCCCCGATTTCCGCCAGTCACTGCGTCGTCCCTTCCCTGATTTCTACCAGTCACTGCGTCCCTTCCTTCCCTGATTTTGAGTTGCGTCCCTTCCCCGATCTCAGCCAGCCGATCACGCCCTCACCCACCCACCCCCGATCTCGCCACCGCCGTCTGTACACCCACGATCTCGGCCGCCACCCACTATCACGTCACTCGCCCCCCATCTCCGCTGTCGCCCTGCTGTGTCGCCCCCGGTCCCATCGGCCACGGTGCGCCTTACTGCACCTGGCGCTTTTAGCGCCCCTCTGTTTGGCGCGAGAGGCACGCGCCTTTGGCGCGCCTCGGTGAGGCCGCACCGCCTCACCACTTTTGAGGCGCAAAAGGTGCGCCTCGCCTCGCGCCAAGGCGGGGTGAGGCGAGCGCCTTTAACAACACTGGCGGTGGATACCTATATTGATGAGTTTGAGCGTGTGGCAATTCGTATACCAAACTGAAAAGTGGTATTTGAGCATGTTCATTGGAGGCCTTCGATTAATACCACAGTTCTGACTCATGAACCTCACAGTAAAGCGTGTTTGCTTGCTCTATCTCGTCGGGTTGAACGGGAGTTATTAGTTAAGGGAATTATTAAATTGACTGATTCGTGTAGCATAACTTCTTCCCCGATTGGTTTGGGCAGAGGCTGGATACCATCCTTTCCAAAAATTCTTCCACCAGGGGAAACACGTGTTCCGAAACGAAAGGGTGATACTACTGCTAAATGGAGAGTTCGAAATCTTACCAGAGAAGAGTTTGAAGACCGCAAATCTAAGGGCCTCTACTATTCTTGTGGTCAGCAATTTACCCCAGGACATCGGTGTTCGGAAAAAGGTTATCAATTGATGGTACGGGGGTGTATTGAACCAGAGGAGGATGGAGAAGGGGACTCTAGCATAGAGGTCATTGCACCAGATAATTTGGCAGAACTTTTAGAGATGAATCCGCTTGGTACTACTTCCTCCAACCAAGGACAACTTGCGGGCTCTGCTCCTCGTTCCATGTTAATAGAGGGAAAGGTAGATGGTGTCCCACTGTTAGTACTCATTGACAGCGGAGCTAGCCACAATTTTATATCAAAACGTCTCATGCGTATTTGCTACTCATGAGATCTCAATTGCACCTTTTTCCATCTGCCTAGGCGACGGTCACCGGATTGACTCCCAAGGATTGTGCAAATCATTGCAAATTGGTCTTGGGCCAGTGGATTTCACAATTGATGCCTACATTTTTTATACTTCAGACCCTGATTTGGTCTTGGAAATCTCGTGGCTCGAACAATTGGGGTACGTTATCACTAATTGACGGGCTATGACTATGATATTTGATTGGAACAGAACCCATATAGTTTTGCAGGGCTCGCTAAGTCGTACCGTTTACAAGCGGCTTTAAAAGTCTATTTGGACAATGGCTGGAAGCATTTTCAAGGGGTTCCGTGCATTGTCACAAAAGACCTTCAGTTTCCACAGCAGTTGGATCATGTTCGGCAGACCCAGTTACAGACTCTATTAGCACAGTTTACTATGGTTTTTGCAGCCCCTGACAGTCTTCCACCATCCAAGGAGACGGATCATGCAATTTGTTTAAAGGCAGGAGTTGAACCAATTAATATTCAGCCTTATGAAGAATGAAATTGAAAAACAAGTAGCAGAATTGTTGGAACTTGGATTTATTCAACATAGTACCAGCCCATATTCAAGCCCCATTATTATGGTCAAGAAAAAAGATGGGGGTTGGTTATGTGTATAGACTACCGGAAACTAAACAGTTTAATTATTCCGGACCGGTATCCAATTCCAATGATAGATTAACTAATGGATGAGTTATTTGGGGTTGCCTATTATACCAAGTTGTACTTGAAGTCCAGCTTTCATTAAGTTTGTATGTTAGCAGCAAATATTAGCTAGACAGCTTTTAAAACCCATGAGGGCCACTACGAATATGTTGTCATGTCTTTTGGATCGATGAATGTGTCCGCTACCTTTCAAACAACTGTGAAAAATGTTTACCGGAAGATGCAGAGAAAGGGAGTTCTTGTTTTTTTTTACGACATCCTACTTTACAGCAAGAGTTGGACCGAGCACCTTGACAAGTTGCAACAACTTTTATATTTGATGGTTGCCAACAATTTACATGCTAATTTGAAAAAAAGCACGTTTGCAAGGAGGGAGGTGCATTATTTAGGACATATAATTTCTAAAAACGGAGTGGCCACAGACCCAAGCAAGCTTGAGGCTATTGTAAACTGGCACCCACCTCAGAATGTGAAGGAAGTTAGGGGATTTCTCGACCTTACTGGCTATTATCGAAAGTTTATCAAAGGCTTAGCAAAATTGCAAGACCACTCACTCCTTACTCACTCCTTTAACCAAACCTGACACCTTTAAGTGGGATGCGGAGACACAAAACACTTTTGACGAGCTCAAGCAGCGTATGACAAGAACACCAGTCCTACGGCTACTTGATTTTTTTGTCGATTTCACTATTGAATGCGACGCGTCTGGTTTGGGCTTGGGTGCAGTTTTGGTCCAGGAGGGTCGTCCACTCGCATTCTTTAGTAAGGCCTTGTCTGATGCAAATCTGTCCAAATCTGTCTATGAAAAAGAGATAATGGCACTGGTTTTATGCATATAGCACTGGAGGAAATATATACCGGGTCGGCGTTTCACAGTTTTTACCGACCATCGAAGTTTAAAACATTTGTTAAGCCAGCGACTGGTCTCTACAAACCAACAATGTTGGCAGGCGAAATTACTAGGCTACAATTTTGAGGTCGTCTATCGGCCTGGTAAACTTAATGGAGCAGATGCCTTATCCCGCATTGTACCCGAGCTCGATAACTGGCAACTCGCACTTTCTATGCCCAATTGGGACGAGATGCATGTGGTACGGTCTGAACTGTTACAGGATTCCACATTGCAAGCTCTTATTACAACTTTAGGCGAGCCAACAAAATCGGGTTGTACTTATCGGGATGGCCTCTTGTTTTTCAAAAACTGTCTCGTCCACTCTTGCCAATCTACCTTGATACCAACCGGGAGACATTGGGGATACCTTAAAACTTATAAACGATAGGTTGCTAGGGTATTCTGGTTTGGCATGTCTCGCACAGTACAAACTTATGTTCATGAATGCAGAGTTTGTCAGCAGAGTAAGTATGAAGCATCCTAGAGGACTTCTGCAACCTCTGCCCTTGCCTGCCCTCAATTGGGACGAAGTTTCACTGGATTTCATATTCGGTTTGCCAAGGTCACAAGGGTATGAGGTAGTTCTGGTTGTAGTGGACTGAGCAAATATGCTCATTCTTAGATTTAACACACCCTCATACGACAAAAATAGTGGCCGACATATTTGTTCGGGAAATCGTTCGATTACATGGTCTGCCAAAGGCAATAGTCAGTGACCGTGACCCCTTATTTACGAGTCTTTTTTGGCGCGAATTGTTCAAATTACATGGGACAACTTTGAAGATGAGTTCATCCTATCATCCTCAAAGTGATGGACAAACCGAGGTAGTGAATCGGTGCCTCGAAATTTATCTGCGTTGCTTTACATCTGAATGGTGGGTATCTTGGTTATCTTGGGCTGAATACAGTTAGAATACATCTTTTCACACTTTTATTGGGTGAACACCTTTTGAAGCAGTCTATGGTCGCAAACCACCACAGATTGTTCATTATGCTCGGGGAGAAGCAGCAATTGAGGCTGTGGCTAATGCACTACTGGATAGAGATGAGGCTTTGCGCCAGCTTCGACTTAGCCTTCAACGAGAACAGCAACTAATGGTTCGCTCTGCTAACCAGCATCGTCACGCGGTCACTTATGAGGTTGGTGATTTAGTGTGGGTCAAATTGCGGCCTACTAAACCTGGTGGGGGCAGGCGCTTAGGTGGGAAATTAGCAACTCGTTATTTTGGCCCATTTCCTATTATGGCTAAAGTTAGAGTTGTTGCTTATCGGCTACAGTTACCACCTACCAACAGGATCCATCCGGTTTTCCATGTGTCGCAATTAAAGGCTACTATTGGCGATCATCCTGCTGAAGAGGCACTTCCGGCAGAATTTTTCACAGAAGAAGACTATCCAAAAACTATTCTAGCTGAAGAATAGCGAGGTTATGCCCGCTACTGGTTGGTCAAATGGCATGGTAAATCTACACGGGAAGCTACTTGAGAGGATGCTACCGTGTTGTCCACTCAATTTCAGGACTACCGCCTTGGGGACAATGTGTTACTTCGAGACGGTGGGACTGATAGGGAAGGATTGGTTCTGGGAAGACCTCCAGTTCTGTTTACTTACCACCAGAGAGAGGGTGCAAACAAACAGGGTTAAAGGTATTTTAAATAGCCTTTAGGAAAGTATAAATGGAATGGGGGGCACGGACTACTGGTAGTTAAGAAATTAGTTCGAAGGCTCGGCGCCTGGACCAGAGAAAGAGAGATGTACTCTTCAGGTATGTTCATTGTAACAAATTCTTCTTCCATTTTATAAGAAATCTCATATAGGAGAGAGAGCTTCTATCACATGTGTTTGTGCAAGTGTTATAAATCTTATGTTTTTTAATCAAGTCT
The DNA here is from genome assembly GCA_963277665.1 of Viscum album. Classification (NCBI taxonomy): domain Eukaryota; kingdom Viridiplantae; phylum Streptophyta; class Magnoliopsida; order Santalales; family Viscaceae; genus Viscum; species Viscum album. The sequence goes on from OY728137.1 coordinate 1,108,619,152, forward strand.
TCTAAGGTATATAGCATCATTTTAACTTGAATGTGCCTGTTTGATTTTGTTTGGATGTATTTAATGGGAAATAAAATATCCAAACTAGGTAAAAGCTTGTGAGTCTATATTTATATAGGACAATATTATTCTAATTGCCACATCCGCTTAAGGCTAATTATTACCCTGGCCAGTTACAGTCGTATAAACATTATTTTTATTTGACCTCTTAGGATAAGAGTGGTCTCAAAGGATGTGAGTAAAGGATTAAGAACATTACCCTAACTCTCTCTAGCAACAGACACAAAAATAACCAGATTTACAGGAATATAACTTATAAGAAGCAAAACTCAAAATGTGGGCAAGGAAACATACCCGATGAATTGCTCTGCTCCTCAAAAACACCATCTTGGTGTACCTGGAACAGCTATACAAACCACAACACAATGACTGCAGCATTTATACTATGAAGTTATAAACAGGAAAAAAAATGTGCCATTAAAATCTAGGACACCGCCAAGAACTCGATATTAAGAAACTAAACATACATATCTTAAAGTCAAGAACAAAAAACATGTGCATACACTGAAATGACCAGGGGCATGCGATACCTTGACATGACTAACAGAGAACTCCATTACACATGTAAAATTTAAGCTAAGTTTGAGGAAACATTAAAATAATCAAGTTAAACTTACCCGTGTGCCACTATGATAACCATTAGCTGAGCATTTCCTACCATTGCAGAGGGTGGAACCATCAGTATTCCTGAAAACTGGGTCAAAATTTAAGCAAATAGATGCGCCAGATTATCCCAAGTATTCAAAAAAATTTACAAGATAATAGGAATTCATAAAATAAAGATTATGTTGAGAAAATTAAACAAAGGGCATAGATGATCAAAATATCCAAACCTATTAGTTCTTTTGAACTCGAAGATTTTTCACAAGAATGTACTCCCGAAAGCAAAGAACCAACAGTGTGCTGATGAGAACCAACTCTAGAGAGTTCTGATTGGGGTATCTGATACCTCTCATTCGTATGATTTGGTAAAGGCATAACAGGAGAAATTGAAAGACCCGTTTTATGAGAATAAATGGCATTTTTATCAGAATTTTCAACATTTTCATATTTGAGTTTATCATGGATATCATTTGAAAGATCACTTAAGTGTCTGCAAGATTCTTCAGCCTTGACCTCCAACGTCTTGCACTGCCTCTCCCACTGCAATCAATGCAGTTGAAAGTTGATAAATGTTTTCATAATGCAATTAATAAAATATTGTCAAGTGCATGTAGAAGGCATTACAGCTTGAGCACATAACATACCCAAAAATGAACTCGCTGCTTTTATTTTTAAAAAAAATTAGGCATTCTGCTGAATTTCAAGCAAAGGATTTCCAGTAACATATATAAAATGTTTTAATTAATTGAATTTACTACAAATTGTACACATTGGCTAATATGATTAATCATGCCTACAGTCTGGCTTCACAGCTACAGTATCCATTAGAAAATCCAACCTGCCAAGACTGGGTAATTTGGCAAGAGAACCCTCCCTTCTGAAGTGAGGCTGATAAAGATTACGTGCCCGGAGAAGGCTCACTAGTCGAACCAGAATTACAGTAAGAGGAGGTAGAAGGAAGGCTCACTAGTCGAACCAGAATTACAGTAAGAGGAGGTAGAAGGAAGGCTCACTAGTCGAACCAGAATTACAGTAAGAGGAGGTAGAAGGAGTAGCAGAAGAAGAGTGGAGGAAGAAGGAAATATACGAGAAGCCCTGCAGCTCCCTCACCCAAGCCAAAGGCTGAACCAACCCACTAATTCCTTCCTACATGTAGTACCCCCTTCCCCTTTCTTTAATAGCCGTAAGGGCCCTACAGCATATTCCCCAGGGTATTCCCTTGGGCCCCACAGATTATTCCCCCAGCTGTCTCCCCCCCCCCACAACTACAGTTGGCCCAACAAATCCCACCCCCCCATTTGAATTACAACTCTGCCCCTGGCAGATTCCCTTGTGTAAAACAGCAACCCTACGTAACAGCACCACCTCCCCCCTTTCACAGCTCCCCCCTTTCACAGCCCATGCATTCTCATCACGGCCACCCTCCCAAAAAAACACCTTGTCCTCAAGGTGGTGGTTGTGACTAGTAGTGCGACAGCCCGGTCCCGCCATCCGGTGATCAGATTTCCAGAATTTAGACACAAACCAAAATGAAATGCAACTGCAGTGGCGGGGGTCCAGTGCAAGTGCAGTGGAGTTACTTGAATCCGCTGAGTTCATGCCATACTCCTTTGGCGGGTGTCACTCTGGACTTGCTGCTGCACAAACTGCTCTATGTTGCTGCCTAGCAGCTCACTTGTCATCTCCTCATGTGTCACTCTGGACTTGCTGCTGCACAAACTGCTCAATGTTGCTGCCTAGCAGCTCACTTGTCATCTCCTCATGTGTCACTCTGGACATGCTGATGCACAAACTGCTCTATGTTGCTGCCTAGCAGCTCACTTGTCGTCTCCTCATAAAGTGCGTTAACCTGCATGCACCCGGTCTCCTTCTGTGATTGGGAGCAGTCATCCCTTGTCCCCACCAACTCATTTTGTAAATCAAAAGTAAGCTTGTTAAATGGAGCAGCAAACTTGAACACATGACCAGAGTCATCAAAAACTGCATGCACTTTCAAATCAAGATGTTTTGCAGCCTCCATTCGTTTAACAATCTCCTGCTCTGCCGCTGTCATAATCACCGTGTTGGGCATCTCTTTGTTAATCAACTGCAGAAATTTAATGTGATGATACCGGATTAATTTTAAAAAGTGCAGATTTTGTTTCCCCTGCTTCTGAAGCACCGGTTGCAGAATCTATGGATTTACTTGCACCATTGTCCGCCATGCTCGGAACTGCTAATTGTGTCATAGAAAATCAAGAAATCCAAGTCCTCCTCCACCTCCAATGCTTGAGTGTTACCTCAGCTGCTACTGGAATTCCATAATAAAGGTAGTCCATGGCTTGCCCTAGATTATTACAAGCTGTCTGTAATGCTCAAGAAACAGTTTCCTTGTCCCAATTGCCACCAGTTTTGCTCTTGCTAAACATGCCAACAGGAAAACTGTCTTCAGCAACCTTATTCTCTAACAATGTGCCTTCATCCTTCAATAATTTACCACTATGAATCAGAAATATTTTCTCATTGGGATAATTGTCTTTTCCTTGTATGTTTTCCATATTTTCCTTAACATCCACAATCAAGTCAGAACAGGACAGCACTGCTGCTATAGGACTGTGTTGTTGTGGTGTTTTATTATGTGTCCCTTCAACACATGCACCTCAAGCAATCTCCCATATGCGCCTCCTTGCTTCATAGGTCGGCTCTGAAGAGATGAGGTTGGGGGCTGCATCATTTTCCAGCTTCATGCATTGAGCTCCTTCCTGGATTTCCTCTACCTCATGCGTGCTTTCCTCCGCCATGCACACTGCCCCACTGGCAATGAATTTCTCTTCTTCGCCCAATAGATTCAGTTTCGTTTTTGGGCTAAGAAGAATTCTGTACCTGGTTGTTGTCCATCCACGGTATTGACCCACCTCAATCTGGTCCTGATAAGATCCTTCAGGACTCCACTGCATACCACAAACTACCGAGGGTGAAAATTTTCTTCCAGCCACACCATCAGCATCTCCAGCCATAGGTGAATTAGCAGGGCCGACTCCTTCACCAGAATCGGAAACCGGTGGCAGCTCCGTTGTGGACGCCCGACAAGACGAGAGGCCTATACTCCCCTTCTGCTCAAAAACTTCTATTCGAGTGTTCTCGCCTCATGGATCATTGTCCACCGAGCACCAGCAACTCAACTCGTCGAGCAACTAGTTTGGAACCAGAGGTGTCGTTCACAGTCGCCATCAGCGTTTGTCCTCCTTTGTCCTATGTAAGGGTCCCCCGCTGGGTGAGGGTACCCAGCTGGTGGCTCGTTGTCCCGTAATAGACAAAGTGTAGGAAGCTCACCTTGAACGTGGCCAGCAATACTTTTCGGCACTGCACCATTCCACCGTAGCAACGTCGTTCTACCCATCACCTCTGAGAGCGCCACAGTGATCCTCACCACCAATGAAGAACCACCCTACAGCATATTCCTCGAGATATTTCCTTGGGCCCCACAGATTATTCCTCAAGTTGTCCGCCAACCTAACCGCTACAGTTGGCCCAACAACCCCCCCCCCCCCGTTGGAGCTGCAACTCTGCCCCCGGCAAATCCCCCCCCCCCCCGCCCTTGGAGTTGCAACTCTGCCCCCGGCAAATCCCTTATATACAACGTAAGGGCACCACCTTCCCCTTTTCACAGCCCATGCATTCCAATCAAAAGCTAGGGGTTTGAACCCATCCCATGTATGGAGCTGTCTTCAATACCTATGAAAGAAAGTTATGCCAACCTAAAGGTAACTATTGTAGTGCCCAGGTTGGTTGGTACCAATGGAAGGAGGGTGAATCGGTGATACACTTTTTCAATCCTTACTTTCAGAATTAACCTTTGTGACCTGTTAAAGTCGCGATCCTCTCAACTTTAATCACTCAACCACGCCTCGTATGTGATAGATACGAACTGTAGCGCCTGAAAACTGCTACTGATGTTACGCAAGGGTGCTGGAATGGGTGTGCTATTTGTTATGTAAGGGAATCTTCCAAGGGCGGAGTTGTAACTTTCTATGGAGGGGGTTTGTTGGGCATGTTGTATTCAGTTGTAGTTGTCAGTAGTGGATGAGGGAATTAAATATGGGGGACGGCAAGGTTGTTGGGCAAGGTTGCTTGGTCGGAAGCACCAAGGGGGCCTCTCGGAGTCTCGGGTATTTTCTCTTCTTCTATTCCCTTCTTCTTCTTGTTCCTCCTGTAATTTTTGGTTCCTCGTAGGTGAAATAAAAATAAAGTAATCCATTCATAGCAGACTGTTGATTGAAGGGTGTCATTAATCGGTCCAACCTACAGGATATATATCGGAGGAGGAGAGCGTTGCCGAATTACTCACCCACTGAAGGAGGAGGTGGGCCATCAAGCTTGCTTCGAAGGGATGGATCGGAGTTTGGGGCGCATTGAAGCTATGGTCTCTAAACTGGCCATGACAGTGGATAATTTCACACAGCTCTGGAATCAGAAAAAGCATGAAGCAGAATTCGTGGGGGTGGCCTCAGAACCCACAGAATCGGGCGCTGCGTCTGAGCTACCTGCGACGCAACCCGCAGAATCTGGCGCTGCGTTGAAGCAGGAACGCAACATGGGGGTGGCCTCAGAACCCGCTGGCCATGCACGAGACCAGACGTCATCAACACGACATGTGGAGCTACTGGTGTTTGATGGTAGCGCGGCTGGATTGCGCACGCTGAACTCTATTTCTGCATTCAGACACCAGAAGTATCTAAGGTTTCTCTTACTCAGGTTAGTATGGAAGGAGACTGATAGGAATGAGGAGTGTCCTTCTCCCAGGACTTATGAGGCTGATTTTGCTTCCAAACTTATGGCTAAGATGTGAGACTTGTTTCAGAATCAGTACAGGAGACGGGTCTCAAGTGTCCGCCGGCATCACAAGCCCAAAAGATACTTGGTGGAGTTTATAGCAGCACAACGGGTGGAGCTCCGATCAAGGAAACAACTCTTTCCAGGACCAATTTGAAGTCAAGGTTGTCACCGCAGTCCGAAAATGAGCCACACCTAAGTAAAAACGGGCGTAGGACCCGAGAAGGTGAAGATGATGGAAGAACTGTGCCTTCGGGGATCTCAACTATGGTCAAAATGGCCTCCAGGGCAAGTTTGGAGAAACGAAAGGCCAGCCCGGTCCTGGCCTCCTCAAATGCAAAAACAGGGGTGATACGGTCACTTGTGGAAGGGGCGGTGGTGATGATTTAGAGCAAAGCCATAAAAAAAAAAAAGAGCAGCAACAATGGAATCAACTCCTAACGTGATTAATATGGTAATTGTCTCCATTTTTTCTCTGTTCAAAGGAGCTTTTGACCTGCAGCATTGGACATGCGCCAATGATTCATATTTGGGGTACAAGTCACCAATCGAGGACCTATAATATTTCTGGGAGTTCCAACTTGCACGCACGTGGGGGTCCGAATTCAGTAGTCCCAAAAACGTTCAGATGTTGGGTTATTTTAAAACAGGTGTTGAGGAAAAGGAATGTCACGGGAGTAAAGTATTGCAATTGGCTGACACATGCTATTATGCTCTATATACACCTCAATACGGCAGGAGAAATGACGTGAAACAATTTATAACAACGTCCACATATTCAGGAGATATTCGTATGCTCCTTTGCCTTGTTATCAAAGTCCCACCAAGGTATTTTAACATGACAAGGAGGAATTACTTCCAATATAGAAGTGGCATGGTGGAGATCCTTCAACATGATGACAAAGTTAAAAACGGTTGGGGCCAAGCACTCGGCATTGGGGACACATAGCGGACAAATGAAGACATGGGGGTGCAGCCAACCCAGGCAAATGGGCAGGGGCAGCTTCATTTGGGTTCAGACACTGCATGCTTTCCAAAATAAACCTCCACTTAATTTTCGTCAGACATATTTCTTGTAACGACCCGAACTTTTGAATAAATAATTGTTTCCTAATTTTGTGTGTTATTTTATTTTATACTTTAACAAAACTATATCCTTTAATTAATGAAGTGAGTATAATTAAATGAGACCGTTGGGTTTCGACTGTTATATGATCATTGGTCAATATGACCGTTGGAAACTAAACTCTTAACGTTACAATTATTGTTTATAAATTCAAATGATCTTGGTTAATTAATACAGAAAGAAGAGTCGATGGCATCATCCAGTAGACCTGGGCCAAATGAAGCCCATGTATCGGAGCTTGGGAAGAAGGTAGCATCACTGGGCTTTGCTCTGAACCAAACCCGAACTTTTGAATAAATAATTGTTTCCTAATTTTGTGTGTTATTTTATTTTATACTCTAACAAAACTATATCCTTTAATTAATGAAGTGAGTATAATTAAATGAGACCGTTGAGTTTCGACTGTTATATGATCATTGGTCAATATGACTGTTGGAAACTAAACTCTTAACGTTACAATTATTGTTTATAAATTCAAATGATCTTGGTTAATTAATACAGAAAGAAGAGTCGATGGCATCATCCAGTAGACTCGGGCCATATGAAGCCCATGTATCGGAGCTTGAGAAGGAGGTAGCATCACTGGGCTTTGCTCTGAACCAAACCCAAACTGAACTTCAACATGTGAA